>CM057452.1:1720910000-1730490000 GCA_016271365.2 Neoceratodus forsteri
GCTTTTTTATATTGTCCCTAAATGTCTGGTGGGAAATATGTGTTATTCTTGTAGTACTCCTGAAGGCCTTTGGTTTGATATACAGATTGTCTCTTAAGTCCAAAGACTGAGGAAGTTATGGCTTGTTGAAGTTCTAGTGTAATGCTATGGGAATTTCCATGTTTTATTTGTTATTTTTTTTTACTTTTCCCCTAAACATTTGGGGGTGGTAATATATGTTATTGCTATAGTACTTTAAGACATTTGTTTTGATATGTAGATTGCTTCTTAAGTCCAAATATTGAGGGAGTTATGACTTGTTAAAGTTCCAATGTTATCCTATGGGAATGTTCATTTTTTTATGTGGATCTAACATTTTTTGGGGGGGGGTTATGTATAATTCTTGTAGTACTCATAAAGACCTTTGTGTTGATATATAGATTGTCCCTAAGTCTTAAAATTGAGGGAGCCTGGCTTGTTGAAGTTCAGATGTGGGGAAAAAATATTTTTTCGTATAAAGGCATGCTTTTTTGTATGAAAAAAAAACATATGAAAAAGGATGCCTTCATATGAAAAAAGAATCAGAACAAAACTAAGTATAAATTCTTTTTTCATATAAGGGAATCCTTTTTTGTATGAATAAAAAAAAACATACAGAAAAGATCCTTTCATCTGAAAAAAGAGTGTGAAAAAAAAAAGAAGTCCAAATCCTTTTTTCGTATGAGGGGATCCTTTTTCATATAAATAAAAAAAAAATCATGAAAAATGGCTGCTTCATATGGGAAAAGAATTGGGACTTAGTTTTTACAACTCTTTTTTCATATGAGGGGATCCTTTTTGGTAAGTTTTTGTTCATTTATATAAAAAAGGTTCCCTTCATATGAAAAAAGAATTTGGACTTAGTTTTTTTCCAATTCTTTTTTCGTATGAAAGGATCATTTTTTGTGACCTTTTTTCATTTATACAAAAAAATGTTCCCCTCATATGGAAAAAGAATTTGGACTTGTTTTTTCCAGATTCTTTTTATGTTTGCTTGCATGCATGTGCAAGAAACATAGTGCCATCATATGAGTTTCTTGAGGTGTGCCAGCCTCTTCCAATTCAGTCAGTGTGTTTGCAGGCATGGTTGCAGTGCACCAATCACTGCTGCAGCTGTCTATGACAGCAGGAAAATGCAGTGGCATACAGTTGAAAGGGAGAGCTCTGCTTCAGTGAGCAGAGCTCCCTCCCTCAACAGGCATGCACGCATATTGCGTGCTGATCGCCTCCCCACGCACATAGTATAGCCAATGGGGTGCCCAATGCCCCGTCAGCCCCATGTCACTTCAAACAGCCTTACAGCTGCCACACTGGGAGCTCCACCCCAACGCAGCATTAAGCCCGTATGGCTGACAGGGGTGCCCATCCCAAGTTGGCTCCAGTCCCCAAACAGTTTCAGCTGCCACGCTGGGAGCCCACCCCAGCGTAGCAAAATCGTCCCAGTACTGCCTTAATAAAAAAACCCTGTAAAGTAAAAAACGATCCCTCGCAGTCTCCCTGCCCCCACCTGCACCCATCCACTGCGCACCCTGCCTCCCCACACACCCCCTCGCCCCATACATACCTCTGGAGTCTGGCGCGATGATCTTCGATGGACCGGGAACACGTCTGCACTCTTCAAAGCCAACCGCGAACTGAGGAAATGCCGGTAACCTGTATAATGTAATAGATAGGGGGTTTTCAACTTTGCTGCATATCTCAGGCATTTTTTGGAATTTTTGCACCAAATTTTGAACATGGGATTTTTGGGACCCCTTCTCATGAATGCTCTCACTGTCATGGTGTTTCTCGGGCCTGAAGGGTGATTTCACAACCACTGCATGAAATCACCTTTCCAGAAAGATTAATGAAATGACACTGCAGTGTTTATAAGGTGGGCTCTCAAAAAGCCTATTTTGAAAATTTGGTGGAAAAATTCCTAAAAATGACTGTTTTTCGAGCGTGCGTTGCACAGTTTCTACACACGCTCGTAAGTTCGCGAATTTTCAATATTTTCACTCCAGATTTTCAACATTGCCATTTTACCACCTCCTTATGAGCAGTACAGCTGTCATTTTTCTCACCTCATCCACAACATGTTTCCGCCCATGTAGCGCACAATGGCGCAGTCGGTGTGCAAAATCAATGTATGGGACACATTAAGAAAATCACAGTGACACTGGTCATGAGCAGAGGTGTTAAAATGGCTATGTTGAAAATTTGGTGAAACAATTCCCAAAAATGACTGTTTTAGGAGCACACGTTGTGCAGTTCCTACGCACACTGGCAAGTTTGCGAATTTGTAATATTTGCACACCAGATTTTCAACAGTGCCATTTTACCACACTTTCTTATGAGAGTAGTAGCAATACATTTTTCACATCTCACTTAAAATGTGTTTCCGACATGTAGCGTCATAATGGTACAGTCAGTGTGCGAAACAATGTTTGGGACAGATTAAGAAAATCACAGTGACACTGGTCATGAGCAGAGGTCTTAAAATGGCTATGCTGAAAATTTGGTGACAAAAGTCCGTAAAATGACTGTGTTACGAGTGAACATTGCGCAGTTTCCACGCACCCTCGTAAGTTCATGAATTTGTAATATTTTCAGTCCAGATTTTCACCAGTGGCATTTTTCCACACCTCCTTAGTTCAAGTTCAAGTTTATTGCAGGAAAACTCCATTGAGCAAGCTCATTCACAAGGAGGTCCTGTGACATATAGACTTACACAACATAATACATAAATAAATTAATAACAATATATACATAAATGCAAGCATCACAGAGCATCACATTTTACACAACATGGCCGAAATGTGTTTTCACATTTTCAGCGCAGAAATGCGTGGTCGCTGTGGGAAATCATTGTTTGGGACAGATAAAGAAAATCACACTGACACTGTTTATGATTGGAGGCCCCAAAATGCCTGTGTTAACAATCTGCTGTAAAAAAAATCCCCAAACTAGTTACATTATGGGTGTGCGTTGCACAGTTTCTACGCACGTTGTGACTTCACCAGTTTTTTTAAGATTTTCACAGCAGATTTTCAACATTGCCATTTTTTACACCTCCCCATGAACAGTACCGCTGTCATTTTTCACATCCTGTTCGGAATGTGTTTTTGCACCTGTGGTGCCAAATGCCATAGTCACTGTGCAAAAGCAGTTTTCAGCTAACAAACTGATATTGCCACTGTTCATGAGTTAGAGTCACAAAACAACCATGTTGAAAATTTGGAGTAGAAAATACCAGCGAATGCCTGAGGGCATTAGGGTTTCCTACCATAACGCCCACCCTGTAGAGAATGACAGGCATAGGGGTGTGACTTGCAATTTTGCCTGTACCATTCCACCCCCACCCACACCCTGCAGCCAGTGAGAGGCATCAAGGTGTGCCTCGGACTCTTCAGGCCCAAACTTCACCCCATTCACCTATACTGCACCCATCTCACTGTATTTCCTGATGGAATGGGGTGCGTATAAGGGCCAAAGACCCCAAGGCACAGTGACACTTGTAAGTGTCTGCAGGGTAGGGTGTGGTGAAATGGCGTGGTCATTATGCCTGATGACCCAAAGGCACACCCCAATGCCTGTCACTCTCTGCAGGGTGGTGGTGGGGTTGGCTTCAGTTCACTACTTCGCTGCCATTCCTATTATGCAGCTCTGTAACTTCTACACTACCAATGCCAATGCCAGCAAGCAAACATTCGGCATTGACAAACGCTTGTTTAATATGAAGGGATCATTTTTTTGTATTGCCAGATTCTTTTTTCATATGACCATATAAAAAAAGTGGAAGTGAGTAGCAAAAAAGATTTGGGGGGTCATTTTTCCAACAGTTAAGTGCAGAATCCACCTAATGGGGTCCCAATAACCAAGATACACATGTTGATGTCTCTGCAGGATGTCATTTTTGTGACTTTTGAACAAATTTGGGTGTTTTTTAACGGAAACAAGATGGCCACCATATGTAAAAGGATTTTTTACTCACAAAAAAGGATTAGCCCCATTCAAAAAAGCATAATTTTTCATATGGACCAAATTCCTTTTTTGTTCCATGAAGCTATCCAAAAGACTGTACTGAGCATGCTCAGAACCAACATTTTACTATATAATGCCTTTGAAACAGATTCATATTTTTTCACCAAACCAGTGAAAGGCACATCTGTGGGCCAAGCCCTTTCTATCCTAAAATTTCAGACCAAAATTCTAAACTGTCAAGGCCCAAGGTAATGCCAAAAAGAAGCAAAAAAAACCCTGATTTTTTTGTTACTTTTTTTGCGATCTGCATCCATCTCAGAGTCCACACATCCAACTGGAATGAAGCCTGGTACAGCAAGAGATCTACCCCTGAGACTGTGCCTGCAGAATTTTGTGCAAATCTATTAAACAGTTGCAAAGATATTAGAATGCAAAACTTGAGGTTTACATAGAAACCTCTGCTGAACCCTAACTATAATGGCCCTATCACACCACCTTATATGTCTATATATACACACACACACACACACACATATATATATATATATATATATATAAAGGGGATACATGATGGGGCTGAGGATATGTAAAATATTGTCACTCTTGCAGAGTGAGGCATGGATATCTCACGAGTGCTGAAGGCACGAATGAGATATCCATGCCTCACGAGGCAAGAGTGACAATATTTTACATATCCCACTCAGCCCCATCATGTGTTCGATTTATGCAATAGGGTAGGTTTGGTAGGTGTTGCTGAATAGCAGGTTTTAGTGACGAAAATGGGTGTTATTTTACATATCAGTAGTGCTCCATTGTAATGAGGCTGCTTTGCTTGTGGATACTGACGTTTTTTTATGAATGGATGTTGTTTCTTCGTTGTGATTGGGTATTATAGCAGTTGCCTATTTTTCATTGGCTAAGGTGTGTGAACTGGGGTAGAAATGCAGCTCATTGGTTATTGTTGTTGTGTAATGATTGGTTGTTGGTTGTGAGTGACAGTGTGATTTTTACTGTGATTGGTTCATTTTGTTATGCGTGGGTGTGCACTTACATTTCTTTTCAGTATACAGCGTTTCGTGGTGTGCTTATAGTGCATGGAACAACTTTATTTACTTAACGTTTATTTTTTTGCAGTTTATTTATATTTGTATGTGCCAAGCTTGTGACAGTGTTTTGTGAGTTCATGAAGGACCGATTGACGCGCTGGACTTCCGACATTTTGACTGCCGTGATTCTCAGGTAACAGGTTCTAATCCGCTGTGCCATCAGACAACATCTGCTTAGCTTTTTTCTCAGGAGGGCTTTCTTTTGAGCGACCTGTAAAAAGAAAAATATTTGTTAACATGTGCAGTAGTTTATGTGTTACTCACCGTTTACTATATTACTTTCCCAGTTAACTGCGGTAGAAAGTATTACTGTGATAGATATTGAATGTAATATTTGTAGCAGAAATTGTAGGACTGCTGAAACATGTGGACATTGCTTCGTAAATGTGAAATTCTTTTTTATTTTCTTGTATGCTTTCTATTTTTCTGCACGTAGTAGCATGTGGGACAGAAGCTGGCATCTCATTCTGTAAGGTAGCTGTTTTGTGGTGTTCCAGTGCAGCTTTACATTCAGCAGAGGTAGATGGCTCTGAGTCAAAGTGGTTGCTCAGTAGATTAGAGATATTTTTCTGTTTGTGTACATTCAGTTTGGAGTAATCATTAAGTGACTGCAGTTGTTTGTATCCCGAAATCTGTATTACCTCCATTGGAGGTACATTATTATCCATTAGTTTCTGTACCAGGTGTTTCCTTATGGAGTGGTTTGTAAGCCTGCTGTCTGTTTGGATGCCTGCAGTTTGTATCATCGTTTTCAGTATGGTAGCGATGGTATTTACACCGAGTGCTTGTTGTTTGAACCAGCAGTTGTTACTTGCCAGTTTATATTGGTGATTTACTGCTAAAAAAAAGGGGCAGAGTCATAATTGTATTTGGCAGGTCTTTTCTCCATATAAAATATAAAGTTTGCCACAGGGCACTTCTTTCTGTTAGCAATGGCATATGCTCGTGGTTTTAACATGCGAGTGTCTTTTGGGTTACTGCCAGTCCTTGTTTTCATTTGTCTCTCCTGGGAAAATTCGATGTATTTGTTTCCTTTGTCATCCGAGCATAATTTTATATCTCCCCACTTCAAATTCCTACATTCAGAGTTTCCCCGGATACCAAAGAACATTGTTGTGTTGAGCCACATAGTATTTAAGAGTGACTGCGGAGTTCTTGGTCCAAGTACATCTTTTTCATACAAATCATTAATTAAGGTGTCAGTGAGTTCGTCAGCAGCGAACGGTCTATTCCTTTTACCATCCTCCTTTAATTTTTTTTGTTTGGACAGCAAAACATCTCTACACTTTAGAAATGCAGGGGAAGTGGATAGCGATTCAGGATACTGGTGCTTTTTCAAGTGTCTCTCATAACTTTGAAATTTAGCTCTCAAGCTTAAGGGCTCATACTGAGAACTGTCTTTTTTTTGGCACTGAATGAAGTAGTGACACAGAAGGTTGTTTAAATCATGTGCAGGCAGTAATTCCATGGGTGTTGTAATATTGAACTACTCTTTCAGGTACTTCTGAAAATTGCTAACATCACATTCCATTTTTCGTCGTGTATTCTCATTTTTTGCTGATTCAATATATTGATCAATATAACTACTGTCTAGAAATACTGTTGGTGCTGTCGTAGGAGTTATTTGTGGATCGCAGACATTCGGGATGGATTTCTCAAGTGCTGTTGGGTCTAATAGAGGCTCAGTATCCAGTTCGAATTGCGAGCAGCTTAATAATATTTCCTGCTGCTCGTTTCTATGCTCTGCATTTTCTTCAGCTTTCGTTCCACGGAATCCTTTTGTATTCCACTGTGATGTGCTCACTTGCACATAGTTATCCATGGCTTTACTATTTTTGTCCTATGTTGTATTGTATATGTAGGTTCTGTTTCAATGCTTTCCCTGTACTGTTTCATATCAGGGCTTTGTGAAGTTTTTAATACTGTTGTGTTAATTACTAACAGCTGTGTACTGCGCTGCACGGATAACTCACTTCATTTCTGTAAAGGTTTCATGATTTTCACAGGTGAGTCTCATTTGCTTTAGTTGCTAGGAAACAGAGCTGCCTGCACTTTTTACTCTTCATGACATAGCAACTGTGAGAATATCTGTTGCTGACATAGGAACTGTGTGTGTAAATCTGCATATCTACCACAGTTCTTACATGAGCAACATTTATATCACTCTTGTGAGAATACATGCTTTTATCTGTGACGTTTATCAGCCACCCCTACTGTATAAATATATATATATATACACACATATATATATACACCTTAGTGCATAAGCACTGAGGCAAGGGTTACCCCAAAGGACATTGGCCAGGAAGCCAAATTTCAAAAAAATACAAAATCACACATACCTCCATAATGCAAAGCATCATATGCTGTATGTGCAAACCACCACAAAATGTTATGCTGGTTCAGCTTTAAGCAAGAATGTATGGATGCTGAAAGGCTTCTCACACAGTCTGCAAAGGGTGTCAACAGAAGACATAGACAAGTGTTCCATCCTACTAGGACTCATCAGTGTGCATCGTCTGTATGACACCCCAGTGGAATGAACCAGCTACCCTAAGTTGGTCTGTCGGGTTTGAGTTAAAAAGACAAAAAACCTTAGCGCATAAGCACTAAGGCAAGGGTCACCCCAAAGGGTATTGGCTAGGAAACCAAGTTTCAAAGCAATACAAAATCACACACACCTCTATAATGCAAAGCATCATAGGCTGTATATGCAAATGACCTAAAATGTTATGTTGGTTCAACTTCAAGCAAGAATGTATGGTGCCAAATGGCCTCTCACACAGTCTGCAAAGGGTGCCAACAGAAGACACAGATACATGTTTCATCCTACCAGGACATCTTCTCTTGGCACCCTTACATACTAAGGTTTTTTGTCATTTATATATTTTTTTGTTTTTATTGGGCTCACCACAACCCAAACCCAACAGACCAACTTAGGTAGCTGGTTCATTCCCTGGGGGTCATGCAGATGAGGCACACTGATGAGTCCTGGTAGGCCAAAACACATGTCTGTGTCTTCTGTTGGCACCCTTTGCAGACTGTGTGAGAGGCCTTTCAGCACCATACATTCTTGCTTAAAGTTGAGCCAGTATAACATTTTGTGGTGATTTGCATATACAGCCTATGATGCTTTGCATTATGGAAGAATGTGTGATTTTGTATTTCATTCATATCTATATATAGGCATGGCCATGCCCCTATATTTAGGGTTGAGTAGACTGTGTAATGTTAAGCCTCAAATTCTACACTTTTATAACTTTGCAACTGGTCAATAGGTTTACACAAAATTTGGTATGTGCTGTGCTGTGGGGAAGATATTAGGATGTGGCACTTTTCGTTCCAGTCGGATGAGCGGATTCTGAGATCCAAGTAGTGAAAAAAAGTATAAAAAAATAACCCTTTTCTGCAGTGTTTTCACTGTCACCTTGCACCCAGATGGTGTGGAATTTTGGTGTTTTTTTTTTTATGGTAGAAAGAACTTGGGTAACAGAACTGCCACTGTTAGTTTGCTGCAAAAATATTAAACTGTTGCAAAGTTATTTAGTTTTTTAGTTCCCATTATATCCTATGAGAAGTTCATTTTTTAGGATAAATGTCTTAAGTTCAACAGACAACTTGATCTTGTGAAAAAGGATTTAGTCTCACAAAAGCGTTTTTTTTGTGAGAACAAAATCCTTTTTTGTGAGAAAAAATTCCTTTTTTGCAATCCCCTATCTTGTTTTCTGTTTTTTTTTTCAAAATAAAATTGAAAAGCACCCAAACTGAAGGCATCTAGAGACACCAACACATATATCTTGTTCACCAGGACTCCATTAGGAGGACTGGGAAGTTATTAGGTGGAAGAACAACCTTGCAATGCCTTTTTTTTCACATTTTAATTATTTTTTTGTGACTCATTTAGATCCTTTTTCATGAGCCAATTCCTTTTTCACAAGCCGATTCTGTTTTTGTGAGCTTACCAAAAAGGATTTTTCAGGCTACTTTAATGCATAACTCAGTCGTTTTTTGACATTTTGACCCCAGATTTTCATCATGGCTTTTTGGGGACCCCACCTCATGAACAATACAACTGTCATTTGTCAACTCCTTCCAAAAAGGTGATTTCGCAGTCGCTTTGCAAATTCACCTTTTTGGCAGGATTTGCATAATGACAGTCACATTTGTTGTTCATGAGGTGGGGTCCCCAAAAAGTTATGTTGAACACTTGAGGTCAAAATGTCAAAAAATGGCTGAGTTACAACCATTTGTTGCAATTTCGCTACACACGCTCTTAACTTTGTAAATTAAAAATATTTTGACCCCAAATTTGGAACATAAACGTGTTATTACCCCACCAAAAGTATGTCACAGCTTTCATTTTTCAAATCCTGGCTGAAATGTGTTTTTGCACCTGTAGCGCGGAAATGGCATTGCAGTTATGTAGAATTATGTGTCAGTGGAGATTTGAATTTTTTCTGCACTGGGTGCATCAGATGGGGTAATAACATGGTTATGCTGACAATTTCATCAGTCATGGGCTATACATGGAAGCACAGGGCCCAAAGGGCCTTCCCTTCCACAGCTTAGTACATATACGCATCTATGGGGGAATGAGAGTGCAGGGCCCCCACACCACAAGCAAATTATGATATAATTCTACTATCTTAAAAAGTAAGGATCTAAATTGCAAAAAAACTTTGTTATTGATCAGTTAGGGTTGCCACAACAAAAGTAGGGAAATGTGGCATTAGGGTTTCATCCTAATGCCCCACCCCTACACTGCACAGACCAAGAGGTGTTGGAGGTGGCATTGGGGTGGCATTTTTAGGGTATATGTGGACTGGGTCAAGGACATGCCTTTTGAAGATTTGATGAAAAAATATTAATCCATTCAAAAGTTATAAAAGTTTAAAACTTCCCATTATAGTCTATGGGGAAAAATATATGTTCAGCTCGAAAGCTTTTAAAAGCTTTCAAGAAAGCAAAAAAAGCTTCCAAGTTATGCCAATTAGCTTTCATGCTGCCATCATCTTGTTTGCAGTTAGCAGCAGACAAAACAGCTGAAATTCAAAGATTACTGCCCCTAGGTAAACACTGTCAGTTGTGTTTACCTAATCGGGGGCTAAGAAACACATTGGGGTCATGAGATTATCAATCTGAACCCCAGAAATGCCATTTTCATGATTGGTCCCATAGTGTCGGAAATTGTAGAAGAAATGGATCCAGCACTTTTGCGAAAGTGTGACACTTTCATAAAAGTGTCACACTTTCACAAAAGTGTGGCACCCACTTCGTCTGCAAGTTCCAACATTAGGTTTGAGAACATGTTTTTTCTGGGGGTCAGATTGATACTTTGATGGCCCCATGTGTTCCTAAGCCCCTGAATAGATAAACACAACTGACAGTGTTTACCTAGGGACAGTAAATAAAGAAAACCTTTCCCCGACATCTTTTAGCTGTGCTGCAGAATCCTGCATAGAAATTTGCAATGCAGAATCCTACATCACACTTGTACAGTCACCAACAATGGGGTGCCCAACCTCCATGTTGGTATGACTCCCGCATCCTCCAAACACTCATGTGGCACACTGGCAGCCCACCCCAGTGTGCCCAGAAGTTTTTTTTTTTTCACATTTTGTGTTTTCTGATACCAGGAAGTCCCCTCTCCCGGCATCAGATGTCCCCCCCAAGCCAACTTTCTTTGCCTATGGAGGTGCCCAGTCCCCCCCGTCATCAGCATGCATCCCCCCCAGAAAGCTCATGTGGTACACTGGAAGCCCACCCCAGTGTGCCAATTTATTAATATTATCTTTCCAACAGCAGGACGTCCCATCCCTGTGTCAGATACCCTCCCCCCAAAGCCCATTCTTTTTATCCCAACATTGAGGTGCCCAATCCCTGAGTCAGATAGCGGTACCCCCACCTTCCACTACTGTGGCAACACTGGGAGCCCACCCAAGTGTGCCAAATGTGGGTTTTTTTCAATATATTTAAGCTGTAAATAAAGAATACCATCCTACAAAGGTGTTTTTTTAATGTTACAAAAAGAAAATGGTCCCTCCTCATCTACCCAGTCCCCCTCCCCATCCCAGCCTCCCTCTGCTGCACCCACCTCCCCACCTCCCCACACACACACCCCTCACCCATACATACCCTCCAGAGGTTGAGTTCAGCAATCTTCTCTGAACCACGGACATGTTTGCACTCTTAAAAGCCAAACTGTGATCTGAGGAATCAAGATAAGCCATATAATGGGAGTCTATGGAAGGGGGGGTTCAACTTATGTTGATATCTTGGCCAATTTTAGAAATTTTGGCCCGAAATTTTCAACATAGGGTTTTTGGGACCCCCACCTCATGAACACAGTCATTGACATTTCATTACTCCATCCCAAAAGGTGATTTCATGGTGTCGGTGCATGGAATCACCTTTTGGGACTGATTAATGAAATGACAGTGCCTGTGTTCATGGGGGGGAGGTCCCAAAAAGCCCATGTTAAAAATCTGGTGCAAAAAATCCCAAAAATGACCACATTATGAGAGTGTGTTGCACAGTTTGTATGCACACTCATAACTTCACCAATTCTTAATATTTTCACTCCAGATTTTCAGCATTACCATTTTTTCACATGTCCTTATGAACAGTGTAGTTGTCATTTTTCACATCCTGCCCAAAACATGTTTTCACACCTGTGGTGAATAATGACGCAGTTGCAGTATGAAAGCAACTTTCAGGATGGATTAACAAAATCACAGTGCCACTGTTCATGGGGGGAGGGGTCCAAAAAGCCCATGATGAAAATCTGGTAAAGAAATTCCAAAAAATGACCACATTACTAGTGTGCATTGCACTGTTTCTACGTACGCTCATAACTTCATCAATTTTTAATATATTCACTACAGATTTTCAACATTGCCATTTCTTCACACTTCCTTATGAACAGTATAGCTGTCATTTTTTACATCCTTCCCAAAATACATTTTTGCACCTGTGCCACAGAATGGCACAGTCACTGAGCAAAATTAACTTTTGGGATGGATTAACAAAATCACAGTGCCAGTGTTCATGAGGTGAGCTTCCAAAAACCCATGTTGAAAATTTGGTTCAATAATTCAAAATATTCACTGTGTTATGAGTGCCAATCACGCAATTGTCTTGTGAAATTCCCCATAGGATAACATTGTGATGCCCATGGCACCTTTCGACACCCATATCTCAAAAACAGTTCCATATATGGATTTCTCGCTACTGACAGCTTAGGCTACCTTTAGGTGAACTAAGCATGGATGGAGGCTTCAAAGTCATGGAAACCACCGAAGTAGAATTTTTTTCATAGCTACTACGGTTACTAACATATTGGCAAATTAAAGTTACAAGGCTTCATTTTCATGTCTGTAGGGCTGTGTTATGTCACTGTACATATGTGCAAGTGGGAGTGCAGGGCCCAGAGAGCCTGTACTTTCACATTTGCATACTATTATGAAAAAAATTTCAGCATTAGAGGAGCACAGGGCCCAGGAGGGCCATGTTCCCACAACCACATACCAGTTACATTACACTACATTTACAGTGGAACTGGTGTAAATATTTCCAGTAAACCAGCAAAAGGTATCTATGGAAAACATTACTGAGATATCTGTGTCCTCACCACCTTTTGGCACTCATATGTTGAAAATGGGTGAGGAAAGAGCCAGTAGTGTTGCAAAACTACCAGTAGTGTTGCAATGTTACCTTTAGTTTTGTGAAAGTACAAGTAGCATTGCAACTCTACCTTTAGTTTTGTGAAAGTACCAGTAGAGTTGCAACACTACCTTTTGTTTCACAAAAGTACCAGTAGTGTTGTGACACTATCTTTAGTTTTGTGAAAGTACCAGTAGTGTTGCAACACTACCTTTTGTTTCACAAAAGTACCAGTAGTGTTGCAACACTATCTTTAGTTTTGTGAAAGTACCAGTAGGGTTGCGACACTACCTTTGGTTTTGTGAAAGTACCAGTAGTGTTGTGACACTACCTTTAGTTTTGTGAAAGCACCAGTAGCGTTGTGACACTACCTTTGATTTTGTCAAAGTATCACTAGTGTTGCGATTCTACTTTTTAGTTTCATGAAAGTACCCTATGTTGACCTATGAGCCAGTTTCTTTGCCATTTCATAGCAAAAAATGGTTAGAGCTCTTTTTAACCGAAATTTGCACTGTAGCAAGACCTGGCTGTACAGATGTGCTATTAAGGTTTGGTCACAAAACTGATGATGGTTCAATAGTTAAAGTGCTCCAAAGTTGCCAGATTTTCCATAGGCTAACACTGTGGTGCCTTCTGTGCCTTTTGGCACCCGTATTTAGAAAATGGTTCAAAATGTGGATTTTTCGCTGTGCTGACCTTAGTATATCTTTAGGTAGACTAAACCCCAGTGGAGGTTTTGAAGTCATAATTACAACTGAAGTGGGATTTTTTTCTTGGTTACTACAGTTACTGAGATATTGTCAAACTAGTATTGCAAGGGTTTCTTTTCATAACTATTGAGGCGTGGTATGTCCCCATACTTATGTGTAAGTGGGAGTGCAGGGCCCGGAGGACCTGGGCTCCCACATATGCAAATAATGGATATCAGTATGCAAAAATGGGCAGTGTGAAGAGAGTGCAGGGCCCAGAGGGCCCACACTCCCACAACTGCATACCAGTTACATTACTCTTTCTCAAAAAGAAGGGCAATTCATTGCAAAAAAAATGCATTAATGCATCAGTTAGGGTTGATAGTACACCAACAAAAGTTTGGAAATTTGATGTTAGGGTTGCCAACCCTACCACCCCATCTTCACCCCCACCCTCCTCACACCAACAGGCATTGGGGTGTGCATTGGGGTCATTGGGCCTAACTCTAGGGGGTACCACTAACACCAAGAGAAAATTTTAACAAAAGAAATCATGGGGATTGGAGGGTGGGGGGTGCCACTAGGCACCAGGGAAAATGAAGGCTCACATGTGAAACTGCAGCTGACAGCATGAGTCCCAGCTGCGGCTGCAGAAGTCAAGAAAATCCTGCTGTTGTCATACAGAAAACACAGAAGAAGTGATGCTCTTGCTAAACTGGGCACCTGGGATTTTGGCTGCATAGAAATAGTGTTTTTTGCCATCATTTAAAAAGCAAACAGACATCAGAATATAGCTAAAGGGGTCCTGTTTAGTTAGATTCTGATGTTTATTTTCTATAATCCATTCATTTTTGGTTTTTTTCTTAGATTTCTTTCTCTTGCTAACAGAAAAAAAATGAAATGGCGTAAGCACAAAACAAATTTTCCACTAGTGACACAGGATGACCCATGTCCACAAAGGCATTAGGCTCCTGCAATACAGGATGACTCTGTCTGCAAAAAGGGATTGGCTCCTGTGACACAGAATCCATGTTCATGCAGGACATTTATTTTTTCCCATCAGAAATAATGGGTAACTTTAAAATTGAATAACTTTGGAACAGATTAATATTTTTTCACAAAACCTTCAAAAGGCACATCTGTGAGGCAAAGGCTTTCAACTCTGAAAATTACAGACCACAACTTAAAACAGTTTTTGTGATACAGATGGATAAAGGAACAGCAAAAAACACTTACATTTAAGGATATTTCAGACTCCATATCTCAAAAAACATTCAAGCGATTCAAACGACATTTGGCACCTCAACAGAACTACCCCATCAGATTATGCATACAAACTTGCATGCAGATCCATTGAACTGTTGCAAAGTTATTAAAGTACAGAAATTAACTTTTTTTTTAATTAGTTTATTGAAAATATTTTAATATACATTCAACAATTTCGGTTGAGTCTTACAAATTTTATCATCAACAAGCTAATTAACAAATGTTGCTACTATAATACAACCACAGTACAGTTATTTTTAAATATATATACTTTCCTGTTTACTAATGCAACTTATGATCCAATCTAAAACCATTAAAACTTTCAATTAATTATATAAAAAACATGTAACACCTGTGGGGAGGATCCATACATTTTACCTCGCAATGAACATAAATTCAAAAACTCATAGTCTTTGTGGAGTGAGCTGATGAAAAAGACACAGACTTTGGTAATGGGGGGAGAGAAGGGGGAGAAGGAGGGTAGGAAGGGAAATGAGGGGGAAGGGAAGAAAAAAGGGGGGAAGGGGGAGAGGATACACTATTATTTATATTTCATTTATATCCCATCTTTATAGAGGTCCCAATGTGTCCATCTATTTGTGTATGCTTCTATATAGTGATTGGCTGCATAAGTGGTTCTTTCCGTTATTTGAATTTGGCTAACTATCCCCAACCAGTCCCGAGTCTCCGGTGGGGACTGCTGTAACCATTTCTTTGTTATGCCCTTCAGGACCACAATACACAGCACAGCCCATAAGTATTTCCCTTCCTTACCCTTAATGACTGCGAGGCAAAGCTGTAATATTATGTTTTCTGGACCCATTTCCATATTCAGCCCAAATATTACCGACACATGGTGCTTTATATTGCCCCAATATGTTTGGAGACCTGGGCATAGCCAGAAAATATGTGACATCTCTGCTTCCATGCAGCCGCACCCTCTCCAGCACAATGCGTTGGATCTGGAGCCCATCTTAAACTGTCTGATTGGGGTTAAAAAATATCTGACCTTCATCTTCCAGGCAAATTCCTACCAAATTGTTGATGATGTGGTTTGCCAGCTACTTCTAAAGGCCAGGCACCATTTCCTTTGGTTTAATTGTATTTTCAACTCTTGCTCCAATCTCCTTTGTACTAAGGCTGTGCTGTGCATTCGGTCCACTATCAAATTACAATACAACATTGTTATTGCTCCTTTACCATGTGTAGATTCCCAGATAATTTCATATACCCTGGAAAAAGGTCTAAGGTCTTCATATTGAATATCTTCCTGCAGCTTTCCATTAATAAAGTTTCTTAATTGATAGTAATACAACAGGTCTTTTTCTGTCCCGCCAAAAAATTCCCTTGCTCTTTCAAAAGGTATTACTGTGCTCCCCTGAAGCAATTGCCAAGATGATACAAAACCTTTATCAACCTGTTTTTGATACCAATTAGTTATACAGGCTGGAACAAAGGACCTATCTGTGGTGTGCCAGCTATATTTCCAGTTTTTTTTCTTGTATAAACTTTTTTAGTACCCTGATACCATCCCTGCAGAGTCGCCTTTACTGAGGTTAAAATTCCCATTAAGTCAGAGGGGCAGCCCTGTGGGTCAAAAAGCTTGGAGCATAGCTGTGTTCTCACCATTAAATACAGCTCAATTTGCTGCCAATGTGCTTGATAGTCCCTACGGGCCCACAGCAGTGCCATTTTCATCTGGGCAGCAGCCCAGTAGCTACTTATATATGGGCAGGCTCTTCCCCCTTCTTGTTTTGGTAAACATAAAATATTTTTATATACTCTAGGACATTTGTTTCCCCAAATAAAAGCCATTATCCATTTCTGCCATACATCCAATTCCTTCTGTGTGATTGTGCATGGAACCGCCTGAAATAAGTATAGAAGTCTTGGCATAAAATTTGTTTTGATTATTTGTAATCTTGAATAAAAAGGGAATGGTATACTGTCCCATCTCTGCAGGTCTGCTCTTATTTGCTTTATCAGAGCTGGGTAATTATTCACAAAAAGTGAAGAGGGAGATTTACCAAGCTTAACTCCCAGGTACTTAATGACCTCGCAATCCCACTTCATTAGATATGCTAATTTGATATGATCCAGTACTATATCTGACAGTACCAGTACTTCTATCTTTGACCAATTTAAAGTATAACAAGAAAGAGCAGAGAAAGCTTTAATCTGTTTAAAAGCTCTGAGTAAAGATATAGTTGGATTTGTTAGGTAGAGGAGAACATTATCTGTGTATAGGGCAATTTTATGAGTCGTGTTCCCCAGCACCACCCCATTGATCTGCTCATCTAACCTTATGCTCTGAGCCAAAGGTTCGATATACATAGCAAAGAGAGGGGGGGGCAGGGGGCAACCCTGCCTAGTACCCCTCTCCAGCTTGAAGGAACTAGATATATGACCACTGGCCCTTATACATGCAATTGGGCTCTCATAAAGTTTGAAAATCAAGTCCACAAATATGGTCGGGAAGCAAAAGCCAGCCAGGGCACCCCTTAAAAAAGCCCAGGATACCTGATCAAAGGCCTTTTCAGTGTCTAGGCCCATTATATATGCTGAAGACCCTGTTAGTTGGAGTTGTTCAATTATATCTACAGACCTTCTGATGTTGTCCGAGGTTTGTCTACCAGGGACAAAACTGGTTTGATCTAGGTGGATAATGTGCGGGAGAAACTTTTCAATCCTCTGGGCCATAGCCCCCGTTAATATTTTATAGTCAGTGTTTAATATTGAAATCGGCCTGTATGAAGAACAGTTAGTAGGGTCCCTAGCTGGCTTTGGCAACACTGAAAAAATGGCCTGATTCCAAGAAGGGGCTCTCCTGCCTTCCTCTGACCAAAGAGCATTATATGCTCCCCGAAGTAGAGGCATTATTATTGACCTAAAACTTTTATAAAACTCATTTGGGAGCCTGTCAATTCAAGGACATTTTCCTGCCTTTAAACGGGATATTTCTGATTTTATCTCCTCTACTATGAAAGGAGAAATCAGTCCCTCTCCCTGTTGGTTTGAAATTTTAGGCAGGTGTAGGGGTAATATATATTTTTCAATTTCTTCTGGGACAGGGCTAGACCCCTTACTATATAAGGTTTGGTAGTTATGTTTAAATGTTTCTGCAATCCCTTCAACATTGTATTTCCATGTTTTTGTTTTAGGGTCTCTTATTTTTGGATGCTAGCCCTAGCCCTTCACTGCCTAAGCCTATAGGTTAAAAGTCGGAGTGCCCTTAGACCACCCTCATAATATCTTTATCATAGAAATAGTAATTTTTGCTCGACTTGGTAGTCTAAAATTTCTAGTAGTTCCCTGTTTAATTTCTTTAACAATTTTCCCCTGTCTGCATTTAGTTACTGTTGTTGTTGTATTTCCAGCATCCTTATCTGCTCCTGTAGCCCATCCCTTTTTACCTCCCTCAATTTCTTATGTCTAGATGATATTTCTATAAATTTTCCTCGTACTATTGCTTTCACTGTATCCCATAAAATCCCAGGAGAAATATCTGGATCGGCATTATCTTTCGTTGCTTGTTCTATTACTTTGGTTATTGTTTCCCTATTTTCTTGATGTTGTATCAAGGAGAGGTTAAGCCACCAGAAAGTGATACATCGAGTAGGGCCTATTTTTAATTTCAAATAAATTGGGGCATGGTCTGATAATACTGTATCACCTATCCATGACTCAGTGCATAATGCAGTAATGTCTCTAGGCATTAAAAAGTAGTCTATCCTTGAATATGTTTTGTGTGCAGCAGAAATAAAAGAGTATTGCTGGTTTCCCCTATGCATCTGTCTCCAGGTATCAGCAAATTTCCCCCATTAATTTTACTACTTTCTCAGCCATCCCACATTCCTGTCTGGCAACCCCTCCAGTTGTATCCATATGTGCATTTAACCTTAAATTTAAATCTCCCCCTATTACAAGATGGCCTTCTGCCCAGTCAGAAATCTTGACAATGAATTCTCTGTAAAATGAAAATTGTGAACCCGGGGGTGCATACACTAAGACCAGGGTGACCATCGAGCCATTGTATTTACCCTTTAAACCAACCCAATGGCCCTCCTTGTCTTCAATTGAGTCCACCACTTCAAACGGACAACTATTAAGTATAAGGATTGCTACACCCCGTCGTCTACCCCTCTTATGAGAGGAGGATAAAGTTGTTTGATAACTGAATTTTTTAAGTTTCTCATGCTTATATTTGTTTAGATGAGTTTCTAGAAGCATTATAAATGCTGCCTGTAACTTTTGCAGGAAGGACATTATTCTACTCCTTTTAATGGGGTGCATTAATCCATTTATGTTAAAAGATAATGTAGTTATATCCGCTATATCCATTTATCAATTTGGACTGATTGGTGGTTCAAAAGATGCTGCATTTCTGTTTTACTTATTATCCAGTCCCCTAAATTCTCCCATAACATTTTCACCCATTCCACAAAGACAAGATCCCCACATTTAGTTCTTAACACCTTAATGTTAGTTAAACAATGCCATGTCATGTCTAAAATAAAAAGAGACTGACGTGAAAACAACTAAACAGATAACAAATATTGAACAGAGTTGTACTTCCAACAATGGAAACCCCTTTCTTCCGAAGACCAGGGTTTCTGTTACTAGCAAGCCCCCTACACTCAGGGATCACCAGAACGAGGAGTGTGTCTTACCACACCATGTGCGATCCTCCTTGAGAGCCTCTAAGTGAATGATTCTGGCTCGTGCCTACACTTTCTAAAGTGTAAGTCAGTAAGAAAATGTGACGTCACTGCCTATTTCCTCTCTTCCCTGCCCAATCGGAAACATCATAAATCACTTATAGACTTAAACCTCTTAGAAAAATAATACTGCTTATATTTCAGCAAAAAAAAATATATTCAGCATTCTCCAGGCATATATATATATATATATATATATATATATATATATATATACATACATATATATATATATATATGTCTATTTTTCCTATAGGAGGCTTAAAGTACGTCAGTGGAAAAAACTAGATCCTTCCAGTGAAGCGTTAGCACTTTAGCCAAGAGTTCAAATAAAAGATCTGATCAGTCTCATTCAAGTGCTCCATTTGCAGTGAGAAAAAAGGATGGTTTGCCTTCAATTGAGTGGTGAACCATGTTTACAGACCCGTTAGGCAACATAAAAGCCGAAGGCAAGGACCCTCAATCGGAACCCAATCTTGCCCACACAAAATGAATCCTCCAATCAGTCCCTTTTGAGTGCTCCACTCGTGGTCAGGAAAAAAGGACACTATGCCTTCAGTTGAGTGGTGGACCATGGTTTCAGTCCCGCTAGACAACATTTAAGCCAAAGACAACTATCTACAATCTGAACCCAGTCTTGCCCACCCATTACAATGGCGAAATCACCCGAAGGCTTCTTACTGGGCCCAAAGACAGACAAAATACCTCCCCAAATTCTGTTCAGTCTTGAGAAACATTTTGCTGGTCTCTGCGGTGTTCCTGGAGTTTCTGGAGCAGTAGTCACATTGCTTGCAGGGGCGCATCAGATGACGTAATGATGTCGCGACCTCTCTTCCTCTTCCTAACTGAAACAGCCCAATCCATGGATCACTCCGATGCCCTCTGGGATTTCAAGTTTCTGCTTGCTGTGGCCTGGAATTCCATTAGCCCTTTCTCCATCATAATCTCTCTTGCTTCCTCTGGTGAGTTATACACTTTGGTTCCCTCTGGCCAGAAAATTCGGATTTCAGCTGGGTGGGGTGTGTGAAAATGGAGACCCTTAGCATTTAATACTTTTATTATGTCCGAATATTGCAGCTGCTGCCGTTGTATTTCTTGTGGGTAGTCGTGATTGAAAAAAAGTCTGTTGTTCAGGTATGTGACTTCTTTCTGTCTCCAAGCCCATAACAGGACCTCTTCTTTCATTTTATAGCTGTTAAACTTAATAATAATCAAATGTGGCCTAGCTTTTTCATCCGTAGGTTTAGGCTGCAGAGCTCTGTGGGCCTTCTCAATGTTTAAATGATACTCCGCTGGTAGATGCAAGACGTCCGTTAATAAATCTGTGAGGAAATCCAACATCTGGTCTGTTTCAGTTCCCTCTGGGAGGCCATAAAGTCTGACATTCTCTCGCCGAGAGAGACTTTCCAAATCAGTACATTTCTCTTGTAGCTTTTCAGTTTGGATCATTAGCGCTTGTAATATTAG
This sequence comes from Neoceratodus forsteri, assembly GCA_016271365.2. Lineage (NCBI taxonomy): Eukaryota > Metazoa > Chordata > Ceratodontiformes > Ceratodontidae > Neoceratodus > Neoceratodus forsteri. The sequence continues at coordinate 1,720,930,890 of CM057452.1, forward strand.
GCCTGTCTGTATCACACCGTCCTCATTCTGTGTTATCCGATCTTCTGCCGCTTCCACTAGCTGTTCTAATTTAGTAAGTTTTCGATCAAGGTTGCAAAATTCTTGCTTTGTCTCAGCTCTCATCTCCCAAAGCTCCATAAACAGCTGCTCAAACCTAGATCTAGATAGTTGATCGATTTCCTCCTCTGTATCCATTACACTAGCCGGTGAAGGGCTTCTGCTCGGCCTCCTGACAGCCGGAGTCAATCTTCGATCATCCAATGGATTTGTTCGATTTTTTGGCTTTTCCTTGTTTTGTTTGTCTTTGGTACGTCCAGTAGATGCCATTTTTATGGTCAGCTTGCAGTATTTTTGTATTTTTATTGTTTCCCCTAGCAAAGGGGTTGAAGAGCTACCCTCACTTGCTTGCTGATAGTTCCATGACGTCACCAGAAGTCACAGAAATTGACTTTAACATAGAAGTAAGCACTCGACCATAACTATCGTGGTGCTACTGCACCACTATTACATATATATATATACATATATTATAGAGGCACGGTCACACCCCTATAGTTAGGGTTGAGTAGGCGCTTTAATGTTAAACCTCAATTTTTGCATGTCAATAACTTTGCAACACCATTCAACGGATTTGCACAAAATTTGGAATGCACAGTCTGGTATGGTAAATCTCTTGATTTACCAAGTTGTGTTTTGGTCGGACTTATGGTTTCTGTACAGCAAAATGCTACAAAAAGTGTTTTTCGCCACTTTTGACACATTTTTTTGCCCATAGTGCTGCAACCACACTGTGTGGTCTTTTGGTCTGAAATTTGGAACATAGAAAGAGTTTGGGTCAAAGAACAATCCAGTATTGGGATGGTAAAAAAATATTAATTAATTATTTTTAATTTTCAGGTTCTGAGCATGCTCAGTTAACTTCAAGATTTATATGTATATTTTTCTGACTAGGATTGGTCCCATGGTCAAGGATTTTGTCAGCTCACAGACTAGGATTTTAAAAAATCCTAGTCCATTAGAAAACTTCCTTGTCTGTGAGCCACCATCCTGTTTTCAGTTTTTCTTTCAAACAAAATGTTGTAGCTTTCTCCATGGGTGACTTTTGGGCCACGTGAGTCATGGGTTTTGTTCAGGCTGATGCTCTCTACAAAGCCATGCCTTTGGTTTGGCTCATTTGGGTCAAAAAATAGCTTTTTAAAATTTAAAAATTCTTAGACCATGACTCACTAACAATCCCAGTCCGCAAGTTGTGAAAATCCTAGTCCACGAGACGATCTTCGTTCGCGAGCCTGCAAAATCTGTGTCCATCATTTTGTTACCAGATGGCCCTTCTCGTGGACCAGAATAAAGCTGACAGTCAAGGATTTTGCTACCTTGCAAAAGAGGATTGGCTGGTAGACTAGGATTTTGTCAGCTCGTGGACCAGGATTGGGTTTTTGAATCCTCTTTCGTGAGGTGACAAAATCGCAGTCCACGAGCAGTCAAAATCCTAGTCCACCAGCCAATCCTCTTTCATGAGGCTGCAAAATCCTTGTCCATCACTTTGTGACCAGATGGACAAAATCAGACAGTCGAGGATTTTTCACAGACTGGGATTCTGACACCTCATGGAAGGGGATTAATCTGACGGTCAAGGATTTGGCTACATCGTGGACTACAAATTTTTAAAGATCTAAAAATTTTACCATTGCATTGCTAATCAATGGTTTGGTCTTTTTACTTGAAATTTTCAGGGTATTGATGGGATGCCCTACTGGTGTAAATTATTCTGTTTAGGTGTTGGAAAATTAAGCAGTTCCATAGGCATGCCATCATAAAATTAAGATTTTCTCCATAGGATAACATTGCGGCGCCCATTGTGCTTTTCGGTGCCCATGTCTAGGAAACAAAGCGAGAAACAGACTTTTCACTACCGGTGGCTTAGGTGATCTAACCTGCTGGAACAAGATTGGAGACCGTAGACTACACCTGCAGTGGAATATTTTTGTAGGTTGCATGGTTAATGAGATATTGGCAATTTAGTGTCACAAGGGTATAAAGGGTGCCTTTTTAGTGCTTTTTGGTGCCCGTAAACGATGCGAGATACAGATTCATTCTACTCATGTTGCATGTAGTACTCGCTGTCATGATTACAATGACACTTGAAGTTTTTTTCTAGCTACTACATGTCCCTAGATATTGGAAAATTAGTGTTACAAGGGTTCCTTGCCATATAGGGCTGCTGTATGACTCTGTAGCTATGTGTAAGTGGGAGCACAGAGCCCAGAAGGCCCTCACTGCCACAGACACATATCGTTATGCACAATTGGGTAGCATGGTGGGAGCATGAGGCCCTTTGTGCCCCATGCTTCCACCAACACATACTAATTACTATTTATATTACACTTTTTAAAAATGTAAGGAATTTCATTGCAAAAAACTGCATTTAATGCATCAGTTAGGGTTAAAGCAACAAAAGTGAGTAAGTGAGACATTAGGGTTGAGCCCCTAACCCCCCACACCACACGCTCCCATCCTCCACAGACTGACAGATGTTGGAGTGTGCTATGGGGTTGTGAGACCTAACTCTCACCCCGTTCTCCTTTACTGTAACATGCCAACCTATTTACACATGGAATGGGGTGAAAGTTGTGCCACACAACTCCGATAGATAGATATATATAGTGCCACACTAGTGGCACTATAGTTAGGGCTGAGTAAGCACTTTAATGTTAGACCTTAAATTTTGCACCTTAATAACTTTGCCACCATATGACAGATGTGCCTGAAACTTTGCATGCACAGTCTGGTACCATAGATCAATGGATCTGGCAGGTTGCATTACAGTCGGATGTACAGTTGTGGAGCTTCAGAATGCCAAAAAAGGCAACAAAAATTATTTTTTGCATGTTTATTTGCTCGTGCCCACAGCCCACATGATTCTCTGTTCAGTCTGAAATCTTCAGGGAAGATGTAGTCTGGGTCACCAATGTGCCTTTTGAAGATTTGGTGTAAAAATATTAAACCATTCCAAATTATTCAAAAAACAATTTTCCCATTATAGTGAATGGGGAAAAATATATATGTCTCACAAAAGTGAAGCAAGTGCAATTTTACTTTAGCAAATGGTCTTTCTACTTTTGTGCTGCTGCCATCTTGTTTTCAGTTAGCAAAAGAGAAAAATGCCTGGGGTTTAAATTTGGGACCCTCTAGGTAAACACTGACTGTTAGATTTACCTAGTCGGGTTCTAAGGATGTCAGTCCTATCTTTTGGGGGTGTGAAACACCCCAGAAATGGCATTTTCAAACTCAGAGCCCCAGTACGTTCATAAATCGTGGTAAAAATGTCTGTGAAACTTTTGAAAATGTGAACATTTCGTGCTGATTTTTGCAAAACTGTTGTGATTTGCAAAATAATTTTGCCAAAAAAAAAACTGCAAATCTTTGCATCCTCATGCAACAAATGGTAGGGGCTTTTGGTCTGAAATTTGCAGGATGGTGAGCCCTGGTCACACAGGTGTGCCTTTTGGTGGTTTGGTGTCAAAACATTCAAGAGGCCCAGAGTTACAGAGTTCCAAAGTTGAGCAATTTCCCATAGGATAACATTGCAGCATCCATTACAGCTTTCAGCACCATATCTCGAAAAGAAAGTGAGATACAGAGTTTTCACTACCCATGGCTTGCAGAAACAAGTTTGAAAATCATAGAATACACCAGTAGTAGCATTTTTCCTACTTGCTACAGTTAAGGACATACTTGCAAATTAGTGTCACAGGGGGTTCCAAGGGTGCCTTTTCAGAGTTTCAGTGCCCATATCTTGTAAACAATGTGAGATTCAGATTTTGTTGATAATGTTGTGTGGACGTCTTGCTGTCATGATTACAATGAGACTTGAAATTTTTTTGTAGCTGCTACAGTTGCTGAGATATTGGTACATTAGTGTTGCAAGGGTTTTTAACCTATAGAGCTGCTGTATGGCTCTGCAGTTATGTATAAGTGGGAGCACTGAGCCCGGAGGGCCCACGCTTCCACATATGCATAACATTATGCAAAAAAAGGACAATGTGAAGGGAGCACAGGGCCCGGAGGGCCTGCGCTCCTACTAGCACATACCAGTTACATTAAACTTTCTAAAAAAAAGGAAAATTCATTGCAAAAAACTCCATTAATGCATCAGTTAGGGTTAATAGCACAGTGACAAAAGTTTGGAAATGTGCTATTAGGGTTCAAAACCCTAACTCCGCATTCTCCACACACACACACACACACACACACACACGCAAGGCACATGCAAGACTGTAACACACTATACTACTCTGTCACATCTGTAACCATAATAATCACAACATTGTACTCATTTTACATAACACTATGTAATGAAAAAAACAAATACAGTATCATCGACTCTATAGTGCCAGTGCAGTATAACGACACATTACTGCTGGCATATCTTCTTCATACAATGAGACTTAATCTGTACACATTTTCAAATATTGATTTATATGTGTCATAATTCAACAATTGGCTTGCTGTAAGTATCATTGTTACCACATTGGCAAGTGGTAGCAGGAAAGATAGAGCTGACACATACATAGTACTTTTCAGATACTGATCAGGTATGAAACTAGCACCATCACATGTTGTTATACTGCTGTGTTACCCGGAAGTACTCATTAGCAGCATGTTATGCTTAGCTTTGGATGTTACAACTGTTAGTTTCACATGTTACTTGTAAACTGTACTACACAAAATTACTTATATTATTACTACTGCTTGTTATTAGGACTGACTCACTCTATCAGAAAAATAAATACCAACATCCAATGACTGTTGGTAGGCTTATCCAAACTCTAATTTCCAATAAACTATCCGTGGATAACATACTGTGTGTTTCATCACTTCTTAACTATTGAAATATAGGCATCTGCTTAAATCTTGTTATTGCTGTTTGTAACACAAAAATGCTTACTGTGGGTCATCACCCATAGTTGCCCAGCATGTGTGTGTACCCCCAAGGCACTATGATGGTGGTAGAACTCATACAGTTGGTAACCCATGATGATGGATGTGTCTTACAATATGTTTAGAGTTGTACGTTACTTGTTACCTGATGCTGGTTATCTCTGATTGGTTGGGTTGCCTTGGCTCTTCCCCTGCTTTCACGTGCATGTGTGGGGGAGGGATGCGAAGTTAGGGTTTTGGACCCTAACAGCACATTTCCAAACTTTTGTTTCTCTACTATTAATCCTAACTGATGCATTAATGGAGTTTTTTTGCAATGAACATATATAGATGTATTAGATATCCACTCTGGGTGTGGAGTCACGCTTGATATATGCACCTTTGGTGTGGCTGGACGCATTTGAGGCTGCAGGCGTCAGTGCGCTTCAACCACCCAGGCGGCATATATCAGAGCGTGACCGCACACCCTAGAGTGGATTATCTATCTTATAAAATGGAAATAAATGTTTTTCTGGGAGAACAAAAAAGTAGTCCCTGTGTGGCATAAGAATTAAAAAAAAAATGGTTTGTTGCATTTTGCTTATTTTTATTTGGATTTGTGTAAAAGAAGGGCTGCATTTTGCTTTATTTTATTTAGATTCCTGTAAAAGCAGGAGCGAGATGAGGCTAGTGGCAGACAGGACTTTCAGTTTTATCACTGACATGTAGCATGACCGAACGTGGTGAAAATGAAACGTAATGTGCAGCCAAACAGTGAAAGTAAGTGACACTCTGTAGTAGAAAAGCAAAGAAACTCTGCATTTGAACTTATTTAAATTTAAAAGCATGTAAAAAAGCTGCCATATGAAGCAGTTGGCGAGCTGAGGTGAGTTTGCAGACAGGACTTTCAGTTTTATGACTGAGGTGGTAGACTGAGCATGGTGAATGAGATTGTGAAGCAAAGAGTAGGACATTGTAGAAAGAAGAATTTATTTACGATTTAATGAATATTATTTGGCGTAGTAGCAGTCGGAATGGAGTGTTACAGCATCGAGATAATACAGGCAGAGCAGTGTTGTTTAGCAACTGTTGCTAGAGCAACACTCGCTCTGTCCTGCATAACGTCTCCGATGCTGCCAACACTCTCGGTTTGCGTTAGTTCTCCGACTGCTTCCCACGGCAGCTTTTTTACATGGTTATAAATTTAAATAAGCTCAAATGCAGAGTTTCTTTGCTTTTCTACTACAGAGTGTTACTTACTTTCACTGTTTGGCTGCACATTACATGTCACTTTTCACCACGCTCGGTCACGCTACACGTCAGTGATAAAACTGAAAGTCCTGTCTGCAACTCGCTTGAGCTGGCTACTTCTTTTAAACAATTCTGAATAAAACTAAGGTAAAATACAGTTACTTTACTTCTTCACACTGTGGGACATGCTTTCAGTGTCTGGATGGTTATTAGGTAGTGTTATTGACCACGCTCGGTCATGCTACATGTGACTAATAAAAGTGAAAGTGGTCCCCAGTCATTTTCCTCCCTGTAAAGAGGACGGCTTTATTGTAAGAATAGTAATTGAAAAGAAATAGGAATACAAAGCTCTTTTTTCTAGTCAGTGTTAGTTTGAACTTTGGTTTGTGGGTGACTATCTGTGGTAGATGTGGAATGATGTGAGTACTGGTGAGAAGGTTTTGGAGGATAAAAAGTAGTTCAGGCGTGCGGTCGCGCTGGGAGGTGTGCAGTCGTTGGGAAATAATGCACGGTCATGTGATGCATTCTGTCCAATCATGTTAGTGGAATTTCTATGATTTTACCACCCCATTTTATAAATATATATATATATATATATATATATATATATACACATATATATATTATACTGGCATTGTAGTGCCAGTATAGTTAGGATTGTCCAGCCACGTCTATGCTAAACCCAGAGGTTTGCACTTTAATAACTTTGCCACTGTACAACAGATTTGCCTGTAATTTTGCATGTGCGCTGTGGTACCATAGATAGCTGGATCTGGCAAGTTGCCTTATTGTCAGATGAACAGCTACTGAGCTGCAGAGTGCCATAAAATGTGGCAAAATGTTTTTTTTGCATGTTTATTGCTAGGGGCTACAGCCCACATGATTTGTCCATCTGGTCTGAAATCTTCAGGGAAGATGCAGTCTGGGTCATTGATGTGCCTTTTGAAGATTTGGTGAAAAAGTATTAAACTGTTCAAAAGTTATTTAATGTTTAAATTTTAACATTGAAGCCAATGAGGAAAAAATATATGTGCCTCTCAAAACTGTCACAAAATCACTTTTTGCTGCCGCAAATCCACTTTTTGGCTGAAATTTGCAGGGTTGCAAGCCCTGGCACCACAAATGTGCCTTTCGATGATCTGGTAAAAAAAAATTAAAAGAGTTACAAAGTTACAGCGTTCCAAATGTGAGACATTTCCCATAGGATAATATTAACTGGTTAGCGTTTTTGCCCACAGGGAAACCCAGTTATAAATAGCAAACACTTGCCAGGTTTCTATCACTTCACTTATGTGCCAGCTGCCACTCTTCTCTCCCTCACCACTGGACACTTCACCACCACTCACACTCAGCAGTAAGTAAGTCTAAATACAAATAAACTCACCTCTCATCATTGGAGTTTTTGAACCATCCTGGTTTTTGGGGTATGAGGTTAATAGGTATGGGGCAGACTTTCACATGACTTATAGATTTCTGCATTTTACAGAAAGATGGGGAGTTTTAAGTGGAGTTGTAATCTTTATTGCCAGAGACTTCATTAGGGAAACTGAGCAGCTCTAATAGGCCAGTTCTATAGGAACTCATGTTAGGTACCGGATAATCCTTCCAGAGTTAGTGTATGATAAATGTCACCCTTATCTGGTATGGAACCTCTGTTTGAAGAAAAAAAATAGGTTGCAGTTTGTTTGAGATGGATCATGTAATGTGTACATTACAGTTGTAGCAGCATGGTCCATTAATGGGGGCACTAAAATTATTTTTTACTGAGATTTCTCTGGTGTCTTCCCTTGTTCTGACTGAGAAAACCTTAAAAACAATTTAAAGGTTTTAACAGCTGCTCAGCCATGGACTGTGCTTCATTGTGACTGGACTGGGGCTGAAAAGCACTGTATCTATATTTTCTATAATTGCTCTGGTGAAAAAATATTCCCCAGCAATTACTGTATATAAAAAAGGCTGAGTAGGTGTGTAAAACTCCTTGACCTTCACTCTCCTGGTTTACGTGGCATCCCAATTTGTTTAACCATGGGAGACACACTAAGCTGAAAGCATGTTTATAGGTGCAACCTAGGAGCACAGGAAAGTTAAGTGACTTGCTCAGGGTCACACAGTATGCAAGTGGGGCTGTGGGATTCAAACTCAGGTCTCCAGATTTGCTGCGAAGAGCCTTAAACCACTGCACTATACTGCCCACTATACTATACTATCCCACACCTCAGATGTCTGAAAAATTCTCGCTATAACCATCTACCCAGCCATAATTCTATAGATAGCTAGATAAAGTATAATATTTTCACCACCGCTAGTTAGCATTGAGCAGACTGTTTAATTTTAACTCCAAATGTTTGCACCTTAATAACTATGGCACTGTTTGACAAAATTGCACAAGATTCTTCATGCACAATCTGGGAGACAAGTTTCTAAGATGTTGCATTATTCATGACAGTCACTTGTCCAGATTTGGAGACCTAGAACTTTAAAAAGCCTTTAAAAATTCACTTTTTGGTCATTGTTTGGTTACCTGGGCAGGAAGGAATGAATGGATGCATGGAAGTTTGTTCAGAAACTTTCAGGGTAGAAGGGGCTTTGCCCAAGGGTGTGCCTTTCAAAGGTTTCATAAAAATATATTAATCAATTCTTGAGTTATAAGGTATTAAAATTTGGCTACAGAGCATACTCAGTAGAGTTTTTAAGATAACCCTCTGCTATGAATGAAGAATTTTTCTCTTGCAAGCCATTTTACTTTTACAAGAGAATGTGTATTACTTTCGCAAGAAAAAATGTTACTGTCATGAATGCCACCATCTTTTTTTTTTTTTAGTGAAAAAATTTAGAAACACTTAAAAATGATGCATTTTAGAAAAACACCTGATGAAATGGGCTTCAGAGTATGCTCATTGGGGGGTTTGGGACAACCTTCTGAAATAAAAGAAAAATGTTACTTTTGAGATCTGCTTTACTTTTGCAAGAAATGTGTTTTACTTTTGCAAGAAAAAAATGTTACTGTCATGAGTGTTGCCATCTTAAACACATACACATTATTCATTTTTGAAAAACAAACACCTGAACCTAGGTAAACTGGACCCATTTAGCTAGGTTCTGAAATTTGTGTGATGAAAAATTACCCCTAAATATGTTTTTTGGCCATCCCTGAAATTCTTTCATCACCAGCTTAGCAAGGGGTCCAATTTAATTGAGGCGAGCTGACTATTCTTTGTACAGAAAGAGTGAACAAAAAATGTTATGTTCATACATAAATAATAGGGTGTACTGCTGTGTAGCAATTTTTATGTTTGAACAGAGAATTCTCAACAAAGAACTTGTTGCCAATATGTGTGAACAAAGAATACTGGGTCACAGCAATACAATTGGCACTTTCTACCAAAAACAACTTTTACTTATAACACAGACATGTTTTGCCATTTTTCACCACATTTTCAGCTATCTTGTATTTCCAAGGCCCTTGGACAACCACAGTGAGTGACAAATGTCACTATCACCTCTAAATGTGTTTTTATGTTGTAACATCATAGAAATGATTTAAAAGGGTAGATTGCAAGTCTTTTACTCTTATGAATGGCATGGAGGCTTAAAGTATAAGTTCTGAGAATTTGGGGCATAAATATTGAAAATGAGACATACATTGTGGTACAATCATGCTAATACATATGTAATACTGGACTACAGAATTTGTGAAATTCTGAAGATACTCTTAATGCTGTGATAGGGAGTATGTGTGGTGACCGATGTAGGGGCACAGCTTCTGCAGCTGGAAGTACTATTGTAATGTCAGTTTATTATTTTACTCAAAAAGAAAGGAAATGCATTGCAAAAAACTGGATTAATGCACCAGTCAGTGTTGAGCTTAACACTACAAAAGTAGGGAAATGTGGCGTAAGGGATCCCAGCCATAGTTCTCCACCTCTCCCAAGCAGCAAAAGGACAAGACCACACAAGTAACCAGAGACAGACATCTTCAAGTAAGACAAATAACATGCAACTGTTTCCAGATGCCACAGATGCAGTAGCCCTGATCTGGTACCTTCAAACCAGCATGCTACACTCAATAAAAAGCCCTTCATCAGTTTGGTTTAGAAATGTAACAGTGTGGGTGAGCATGTGTACATGCAGGGGCCTGCACTTCTGCAAACAAAAGTAGTGCTGTAAATTGTGTATAATGGATTTCTATCTGCAGCCAAAGGTGGGTATGAATGTCTTACACCGTGAGTGTGTATCAGTGGCTGTAGAAGCACTGGCTCTGCAGGGGTCTGCACTTCTGCAGACAGAAGTAATGTTGTCATTTGGGTATAGTGGATTTCTATCTGCAGCCAGAAGTGGGTGTTCTATGTCCTGCACTATACATGGGTATCTGTGGCTACAGAAGTGCTGGACCCTGATGATAGATATCTCTTATGTCATCTGAAAACAACTGCAATGTATGGTGTTTTCTTACCTGATGATGGCTGTCTGTGGTTGCTTGTGTTGTCTTGTCCTTTTGTTGTTTGGGGGTTGGGAGTTAGCGATGGGAACCATAATATCACATTTCCCTACTTTTGTGGTGATAACTTGACCCCTAACTGGTTTTGAACTATAACTGGTTTTGTAATATATATATATATATATATATATATATAGAGAGAGAGAGAGAGAGAGAGAGAGAGAGATACATGCACACACACCAGGTGTGGGTCTGGATTAGCCAAGATAAAACTACTATCTTATAACCAATAGATATCTGCATGGAGGGTTGAAGAATGCACCTAGGACATGGCAGTGCCCAGTTGAAAAGGCAGTCAGGAAAAACAAAATGGAAACCGGCACCTGCTCAAACCTCGGGCTTTCCAGCATTGATGTGCATTGAGGTGCTGAACTGCAATGTATGCTGTCACTTTGCTAGTTAATAAAGAAAGACAGCATAACTGGTGTAAGGTCCAATAAAGTGCTTGATTTTATTTACTTGTGCACACACAATAAAAAGTTCAACAATATCATATAGTACATCCAGTATGCTGCCAGTAATCCTCCTTTCCCCCTCCACTCAAGCTGGGGTCCACTTGACCTGACATGTTTCACCCCAACAAGCATTTTGTCAAAGGTGTTAGTGGACCAATAACAATTTTCCTTTATTCTAAGTTCTTAAAGACACACAGTCACATTAGCACATGAGAATAATAAAAAGCATAAATATGTAACAAGGCAATAAAGTGCTTCAAAACACCCTTACCCATTAAAATTATTGTTTAAATCAATAGTATAATGCAATCAAATTGCTTACACTTAAGGAATTAATGAAGACAACCTAGCACAAAAGTATGATTAAAAAACCTTGGTGTACCTATATGGAGGATTTACAATGGACACAGGATATGGGATAGACATAAAGGAATTCTGGAGGTCAGGGGTAAGGGGCAACAGACTTCTAGGAAAACATAAACTGAACTTACAAGCTCAAATGGACAGACTGGGTGGGTCATAGGCCCTTGCTTGCCGACACTGTCTATGTATCTATGTATGTAGGTATTAAAAAATGTGAGCATACTGAAAGAACATCTGTTTTTTTTTTTTATAAAAGTACAGGGAACTCCCAATGAACAGTTACCAGTCCATTTCAGTTCCAGATGATGGTTAGCTCCAAAATGGTGCTCATAGCCAAAGTGATGGGTCCTGTTCTGGAAAAAGAAAAATAAAAGAATTGAGCAATAGATAAAATATAAAATGTAAATATTTATCTAGGCATACTCAGTAGAGCTTCTATAGATCACAGTAGTGCTAGGATATCTTATAACCAACTTGCATGATTGAACTTTACTATTTTCTTATATATGAGCAAGATAGTACTACTATCCTGCAGAGCTGGGTATGTCACAATTGAATACTGAACCAGTCAGAGAGCAGCTTTAACAATGCTGATATCATCTCAATAGCCACATGCTGCACTAGAGCCAGCAGATGTGAAATGCTTTGTAGACTTACTTCCTTTTTAGTTACAGCTATAGTAATGGTATTGGGTTTTACTGTATTGATTTGCACTATATTGAGTGCATTGACTTATTTTATACTGAGTCTTTGAACAGAGAAGAACAGTTTACATTTTGTACTTTTTCCTTTTGAAACGTTTTATCGTGTCTATTACAAAACTACCTAAACACCTGTTGTAAAAAACTCCCACACACCCCAATCAGCAAAGAAACAAAACCACATAAGCAACCACAGGCAGCCACAATCAAGTAAGACAAACAAAATAAAATTGTTTTCAGATTATATAAATGCAGTAGCACTTGTGTGCTACAGTACCTTTGTGGATTTGGTTCTGCAGACAGAAGTGGATGTGTATGTCTTACAGTTTGCATGTGTACCTTTGACTGCAGAGGCTCTGGCTCCACAGGAGCCTATGCTTCTGCAGACAGGAGAAATGTTATTTGGATATCATGGATTTCTATCTACAGTTACAGAAGTGAATGCCCTACAGGGGCCTCTGCTTACGTGGCCAGAAGGTGGTGTGTATTTCTTGCAGTTTACATGTGAACCTGTGGCTACAGAAGTGATGGCCTCACAGGGGCCTGTACTTCTTCAGACAAGTAGTGTTGTAATTTGGATAGCATGGATTTATACCTATGGCTGCAGAAAAGGGTGCGTATTTCTTACAGTGTACATGTGTACCTGTGGCTGCAGAAGCATAGGCCCCATCAAGGTCTGCACTTCTGCAGACAGAAGAAGTGTTATTTGGGTGTCATGGATTTCTATCTACTGCTGCAAAACACTTCAGCAACCAAAAGCAGGTGTGTATATATTACACTGTGCATGTGTATCTGTCACTGCAGAAGCACTGGCCCCCAATTTAGATACTGTTGTATCTGTGGCATCCATGGCCTGTGCATCTGCAGACAGAAGTGAGTGTGCATGTTTTGCAGTGTGCATGCTGTAGATACAAATCCCCTAAGGTAAAACATCAGTGCTATTGCATTTGTATCACCTGGAAACAGTTGTATGTGGTTTGTCTTACCTAACAAAACTGGAAACCCTAACACCACATTTACCTACCTTTGTAATTTGTTAATTGGCAGTGTCAGTGGCTCAGCAGGTAGCACACTTGTCTCTGAGGCCGGGAGATCAATAGGCTGTGGGTTCTATCCCCACACCAGGCACTTGAGTTAGTATCCCAATACTGACACTGTAGTGCAACGTGAGGGGGGTGCTGCACTCCTGAGGTGCCATCTTGCTGATGAGACGTTAAACCGAGGTCCCATCTGCATGTTCTGGTGATAGTTCAGGTGGATGTAAAAGATCGCATGGTACTTCTCGAAAACAACAGGGGAATTTCCCCGGTGCAATGGCCAAATTTCCTCCATTCACAAAAAATTACCACCAACAGCTTAATCTGGTTCAAGGTCAGTTGGCATTCATCTGTATCTCCTTCCCCCAGGTCATACCTGAAAATAGGCAGGATTTGTCTAGTGCACTTACCCAGGCAACAAAAACTAAATAAATAAATAAAAAATCTGAACCCTAAATGGTGCATTAATGCAGTTTTTTACAATGAATTTCCATTTCTTAGACTGTGGATTCATATCCTCATTAACACAGGTTGCTTTGGGACCTGCGTGAACAGATGTAGATGTTCTGAAACTACACATTGGGCTACCTGATGACTGAATGATAGACCATATGTTCTAGTTTGGTTTAAAAGTGGTTCAGTTTATTAAAAACAAGTACATGCTACAGAGCAGCATACATTTCCCAATATAGTAAAACTACTGAGGTCTTTTGCACTAAAATGGTCTTTATACACAAACACATGTTAGATCCACCTTTTCAATCTACTGTGGCTTGTATTGGCACCTTAATTGAGCCACTGGCCCAGTACGCAGATTTACATACTAAACCTTTTGTACCTCTTGCTCCAGGATATATTAAGGATACCACTCATCTCCTGAACATTTTACAGGATTTACATGTTGCTGAACAACCGTGGTTTGTGACATTGGACATAACAGCATTATATACTAATATATAACATAAGGCAGGTATTGAAGCCCTATGAGAGTATTTGTACCACTGTTCAGATTGCACCACAAGACAAACTGGATTTGTTTTAATCCTTATGGAGAAAGTTTTCAAATTTATTATGCTGAAGTTCATGGATCAGTTTTACCATCAGGTAAAGGAAACGGCTATGGGGGCCTTCTTCACACCGAATTGTGCAAATATATACTGTTCTCAGTAGGAAAAACATCTATCTGAACAGAATCCAGTTTTTGATAATATATATATATATATATATAGAGAGAGAGAGAGAGAGAGAGATTTTTTTTGGTATGGAGGGGGCCCCGTTGAACTGTCTGAGTTTGTAAGGTACCTTGAAATGCTGAATAAAAAATCTAAACTTCACTGTGAATGTGGACAAAATGCTATTAATTTCATAGACTTAACCCTTGAATGTGATGGCAAGAGTGGAGGTAATACTAAGTTACTCAAAAAAAGACAGATAAAAATGTCATGTTAAGTTTTGACAGCTGCAGTCCACATCACACAGTGCAAATATTCCACAAGAAAAATGTATGCTGTTAAAAAGGAATACATCAGAGCAGAAGGAAATTGAAAAAGGGGCAGCTATATAAAAAGAACAGTTTATTAACAGAGGTTATAATTTGGCATGTATTCACAGAGCAGAGGAGAAAGTATAATCTATGTCCAGAGATGCCTTGTTAAAAACCAAAAAGAAAGAAACAGGTACTATGCAAACTTTAAGATTTGTTATGACTTTTACTCCGCATAGCATTTTAATCAAAGAAATGCTGCACAAGAACTGGCATATTTTGCAAATGGAGACTTGGTTGAACGAGGTCAAAGAACATTGGCCAGGAATGGTTTATCACTGGGGTAGAAATATTGGTGACTGGCTAACAAACAGTCTGCATGTACCAGATGACAACAGAGATATACAAAGCTCAACCCCCTTACCATCAGGTACCCATAGATGTGCTATTTGTACATTTTGCAGGGCTATAAAAGTGGGTAAAACATTTGTGCATCCTGTCACTGGAAAAAAATTTGAGTTAGAACAATTAGCCAACCGTAATACAGCAAATGTGATTTAAATGGCAGTCTGCAACTGTAATACTTTTTTATGTTGGAAAAACTAAGAGACCCTTTAAAAATCATATTTCAGAACACTTGAGAAACATTAGTCATCAAGACAACAGGAATGCTCTAGCATTCCATGTCAAAAACAGTGGCATGGACACAAATTTATGTTTCAATGTCTTGAGCGTGTTACATTGGGACCTGTGGGGGAGAACTTGAGAATAAACTGTTACAAAAAGAATGTGAATGGCAACATAGACTCCATGCTCATCAGCCTCCAGGAATAAATGAGTTTTGTTTTTTTTTAAATACCCTTTCTAAAAGAATAACATTTTTGGAAAAATATATGAACATTCTTATTTATAGTTTATGCCAGTTATTTATTTATGTGTAAAAATTGACTTTGCTGTTTATTGGTACAAGGATGTGTGGGGAGGCTTGGTGCATATGTGTTATGTATTTGTTTTGAATGCCTCTTTTTTAAATTCTTGTTAATTTATAATGATTTTAAATATGTGATCTTGCTATTAAAGTGTTGTAGATTACATTTTGATCTGAATAGATTAGTTCTGTTCTAGACCTTAGTGCTGTATCAGTTCAACTAATTATTGTTGAAAGATTGGCAGTATGTGGATCACCTGAGGCCAGAACTATTTAAGTATGGAGCAGGTAGTAATGTAGTAAAGCTCTGATAAACACATGTCCACATGAAAGGCCTTCACTATGTAAGGAGATGTGTGCTGCTTTGAAGTATGTTTTTTTTCTTTTTAATAAAATGAACTGCTTCTAAATTGAACTAGAACATATGGTCTATTCTTCGGCATCAGGTAGTCCAACTTGTGGTTTTGGAATTCCAGTTCTGTATGTCATGACTCCAATAGGTTTGAGCAGCCACCTACAAATTCTACAGAAGTAGATGTGCTGGGCCCTCTGGGCCCTGTGCCAAGGGAAGATTCTGTCTTCCAGGGCTCTGCACTTCCATGTGGCTACAGGTGCAAAGAATTTGTAGGACTGTCTGATGGGTTACTGATGTGCAGGGCCCTCTGGGCCTTAAAATTCTCTTGTGGTCACAGATAGAGACGGTTATATTATGAAACATGGAAATTTGCTTTCCCGTGTTTCACAATTCCGATGCCGGCTGCCCCAAACACAGGTGCCCGACATCGGATTTTGCCTATGGCAAACTTTTTTATGTTTCAGGGGGCTTCACCCCCTGCACCCCCATACTTTATAAAACAAACTCTGTCACGGGCAAAATCCCAATGTTGGGCCACTGTGTTTCAGGCAGCTGGCGTTGGGATTATCAGTATCAGGCAACAGAATTTCTAGATTTTAAATGGATCCCATACACACATGCAGGGCCAAGAGTACTTCTCAGTGCAGAAGCACAGGAATCTCTGTGTATTTTTTATGCAATGTGTGAAGCCCCAAAACCACACAGATAAATCATTGATCTCACCCAAAAAAGTAAGATAAATGGAAGAAATGGGAATAACCATGTCATACTCACATTTTCCCATTTAGCTCACTTAGAACACTGCTGTCAATCAATTAGGCAGCTTAAATACTGCATATTCACTTATATTCTAGTAAATCAAATGGCAGCTCCTGAGCTATCTCTCCCTTTCAGATTCATTATTCCACAGTCACTGCACACAGCAGGACACTTCTCTTTACACACACACACACACACACACACACAGCTTACATGGATTGAAAAAACAATACAGCCCCTACACACACACACACACACACACACACACACACACACACACTCTTTTTCTTCTCAACATATTTAAGAAATACACTTTTTTGTCTTTTTTTCTTATATTTCTCATCATTGACACAGTATTGCAGTCTGTGAGGGAAGCTTCTGCTCTGGTGGTTACATGTCACTGCCTGTATTAAAAAAATTGTAAACAAATGCTGATGCACAACACCACGACTGACCGATGCCATCTGCCACTCCTAAAACATTGTCCAATGGTGGGTAAATGTACTCTCTCTTGTTAGCATGCACCATATTTAGATTGAAAATTTCCAGTAGCCACTTGCTCTACCAATCAGCACACATGCTGCAATGTCATCACTCTGCCAGTGTGGTGCATCCTTGGCAATGACCATAGAAACCATATACTATGATGGTGGGCAGGCATTTCTTCACAAAAGAAACCCTGAAACAAATAGAAATAATTGAATAACATCAAAACAAGATAAAAAACTAAACCCAGACTTAAAGTTACAGTACATTGCATAAATGAAATATAGAGTGGAGACCTTTGCAGATAAATGGTTTATCTGCACTTGAGCCATTTGTCCTCAGCCACCTGCCTCATGGCACATGCCACTCGTGAGGTTACCTGAGGTCAAACAGCTCTCATGCAAATAAATCATTTATCAACAAGGTCGCCTTTGCATATTGCCTGTTTCTATATCTATATATGTAGATAGATAGATTGATTGATAGATAGATAGACAGACAGACAGACAGAGACAGAGAGACTGGTTGGTAGATAGATAGCTAGATAGATAGATAGACAGACAGACAGACAGACAGACAGACAAACAGACAGTCAGATAATACATGGATGGGACTTTTCCCCATAGAAGTGGTTAGCAGTTATTTTCCTGTACCCTTTCCTTATATTACTGTGATTAAAACTGAAAGTAATCAAATATATCATATAAAATGAAAGATGGATAAGTATAGTATACAAGGAAATAAGCCCATGGAGATTGCTAACCAGAACATAAAGCCACTTGCTCTTCAGGCTTGTGGCATAGTAATCTGATTATCTCTATCGATGGGTTTATTTCCTTGCATACGAACCTTACCCATCATTTATGCTATATATATATATTATAGTGGCGCAGTAGACCCACTATACAGTAGCTAGGGTTGAGTAGGCACTTTAATGTTAAACCCAAATTTTTGCACTTTAATATCTTCACAACTATTCAATGGATTTGAACAGAATTTTGCATGTGCAGTGTCATGGGGTAGATCTCATCATGTGCCAAGTTTTGTTCCAGTCAGAAGTGCAGATTCTGAGACAAGAATAGCACAAGAACATTAAAAATTGCTGTTTTTTTCCTGTTTTTTTTTTTTTTTGGCCATTGTTTAGCGGCCAGACCGTGTGGAATTTTGGTCTGAAATTTTCAAAGTAGAAAGGAGTTGCCTCAAAAGGATTTCCTTTTCTAGTTTGGTGAAAACATAATAATCCATTCCAAAATTATTTAATTTTTAAATTTCAGGTCCTGAGCATGCTGAGTCAGCATTTAAAAATAGTTGTATATATTGATCATATGGGCAATCCTTTTTCATATCTGTCTTTGTTTGCTACCATCTTGTTTTTCATTTTTTTTAATTGAAAAGGTACAAAATGTGGCATTGTACAGGGAGACCAATGTATGTACAGTATGTTTGGTCATCAGAACCCCATTAGGTGGATTCTGCAGTTAACTGTTGGAAAAGGGACACCCAAAGTTTTTTGACTTTTTAATCATTTTTCATGAGTCACTTCTGGTTTTTTTGTATTCTATGATATGAAAAATGTCAGCTTAACAGTGTTTTGTTGCTGTTTTATTTGATATTGCCTTGCGGCCAGATGGTTTTGAATTTTGGCCTGAAATTTTCAGGGTAGAAAGGGCCTGGGCCACAGATGTTTCCTCTGCTGGTTTGGCAAAATCCATTCTTAAGTTGTTTAGTTTGCAAACTTTGGGTTTTCATTTTAAATGCTTTTTCATCACTCATTTCTGGGATTTTCATATTACGTCCCTGAAAGGCATATTTAGATAAGAATAATAATGCACTTAATCCAATGTCTTTCCTTTGACCAACCACTCCTGAATTCACTAATTTAATAACACCTTTAGGGAGCTGTGGCACATGATATCCCTTGTGCCTGTGGAAACTAATAACCCAATGCCATGCCTGGGTGTTAAATGCAAGGATTTACCCTGATATATTTAATTGTGGGAGGAAAAGACAGTACAGTTTCTTCATTTAACTTTTAGAAATATGTCCCACATTCAATCATAACTGTTTCTAATCAGTTATTTAAATGTTACAGTCATGCCAATATCTGTTTGCTCATGCCAAGTGAGTTCTGAAATAAAGTAAACCATCCCTGATGTCTTTTTTTTCCTGTAAAAAAGAAAATGGTCCCTCACAGCTCCAACGTCCCCCAACCCTGACCTCCCACTAAGCACCCACATGCACTCCCCAAAACACCCCACACACCCTGGTGAAGATCCAGTCTTTGATCAAAGACACATATTGCTGCTGGAACCACCGATTGCAATATGATAAGCCAAGGTAAATGTGATTCAGTGTATTTCTAGGTGGTTTTCAACTTTGCTATTTTTGCATGTTTTGAGACCAAATTTTCAACATAACTTTTTTGGGACCCCACCTCATGAACAATTATGGTGGAATTAGGCAAATCTAGCCCAAAAGGTTATTTCACAGTCACTTAGTGAAATCACCTTTCAGGCAGGATTTGAACATTTTCATTACTGTTGTTCATGAGGAAGAGTTATAAGAAGGCTATGTTAAAAAATTTGGGCTGAAAATATGTAAAAATGGAAAAGTTGTGCATGTCTGTTGAAATTTTGCTATGCTCGTCTGTAGCTTTGGTAATTGTAAATATTTTTACCCCAAATGTTTGACATAGCCATTTTTCTAGATCACCTCATGATTGGGACAGATGTCATTTTTCAAATCCTGGCCAAACTGTGTTTTTGCACCTGTGGCATGGCATGACATTGTGGTAGCATGCAATCATGTTTTGGAGGGGATTTCAAAATTTACTGTACCGGGTACATGAGGTGGTGTGTAATAAGAAGGCTATGCTGACAATTTGGTGGCTGTTGTCCTACAAATGGAAGCACAGGGCCCAGAGGACTCTGTGATTCCACAGCAACATACTGTACATATGTGCATTTGTGGAGGGATGGGAGCCCAGGGCCCTCAGGGCACTGCACTCCCACAGGCAAAAAAGGATATGATTACACTATCTCAAAAATTGCAGCTGGATGGGTACTCTAGGCCCACTCCCACAGGCAAGTAAGGATATGATTATACTATCTCAAAAAGTAAGGATATTCATTGCAAAAAATCTTCTTTAATGCACCACTTAGGGCTACAGTGACAAAAGTAGGGAAATATGGCATCGGGGATTACAACCCTAACACCACCCCCACCCTGCAGGCAGCAACAGGCATGGGGGTGTGCCTTGGGGTTACAGTGTTCCTGCAGAGCTGCTCAAGTGGAACAGGGTGCTCAGTGACAAAAAGCCCATACAGTCAAACCAAAGTCATAGCACTCACCCTTCAAATAAAATAAATGAATGTGAGTCCATTCATCCGTTTGTCTGCTTGTCCTCTGCTGTGGTGTTTTAATTCTGCTACAAACAAAAAGAGAAGTTTTCTACAATACTGATGTATGAACTCCCATTGATTTCATTTGGAGGGTGGGTGCCGTGACATTGGTTTGACTGCGTGAGCCTTGGAGTTGTCACCCCTAATGCTCACCTGATTCTCATACGCTATACCCATCTCAGCTTATTTACTCATGGAATGGGGTGAGTATTAGGGCTGACAACCCAAGGCACACCCCATGGCTGTTGTTGCCTGCAGGGTGGGGTGGGGTGTTAGGGTTGGAAACCCTAATGCCATTTCTTACTTTGTCACTATAACCATAACTAGTGCATATATATATATATATATATATATATATAAATGCCATGTCTCAGATTGATACAGCATGAGAATCAATATGATTGACAGCTACAGAAAAAAATAACATGGTGTGCATGGCATGTTATTCACCCTACAGGCAAATAACAAAGCAGAATGACACATTTTATTTGACTGTGTTATTAATCCCTCTCATGGTATAAATAGGGAATATGCAATGGCCTGATTCAAAATATACAATTTATCTTCAAGTGTGAGGGGACAGGATGATAACTCACAAGTGGCAGAGTCACAAGTGAGTTATAACAGTCCTGCCCATCACAAAAAAAAATACATTTTCTGAGTCAGATTTCAATTTACATAACATCAGTTCATTAGTTTAACTTTTAAACATGATGTTTGTTTGAAGATTTAAAGGGGCACTGTCAATCCTTTTTTCATCATATTATTGCTGGTATAAAACCCACATGTTATGATTGCTTACCTTCTCTAAAATTAATTTATGTTTCTGGCCATTTTACCTTTTTTTCTAAGTATAACTGAAATGGATGCTAATGGTATAATTATATCCAACTTTGTTTTGTTTAAAATCCTTGATCTGCTCTCATTGCACATTTTCTGAACATTAAAACACCCCCAAAATAGTGTGGTCACTCATAGTGCAATAAACGCCTGTCCTTCTACTGCATCATGATTGTCCAGATTGTGTTGGGTCCAACTAAGTCCAGCTAAGAAGCAGTGGAAGTTGATCAAAGAATGTATATAAACTCATTTCTCTGTGGTAATACCAGAATAGAAGGAAGTCCATTTTTCACTTTCTTAAAAAAGTAATCAGAATCATATTACCAGTTACAACAGCAAACTGTAAATGTTTCTCTTTGATTTCAACTGTTGACTTCAGTGGTGCAATAGGCAACTGTGATATCATCAGCATTGTGAAAGCTGCTCTGTGATGGGTTTAATATTCCATTGTGATGATATTAACATTCATTATAGTAAGGGTGCTTCAATCCCTTTGCTCTGATGGCCAGTGAGGGTGTAGTAGCCTTATGTTAATCTTTAATTAACATACCTGTACAGCCCCTTCATATCAGCATGTATTCCATAAAAGTAGAGCTATATTCTGAACTGGAATTCTAGACAGAATTCCAAAACTGACCAACTGGCCGCCATTAAAAACATTATGCTCATGACCACAGTTTCTTTGTGAAAGCATACAGTACCAGTTCACAAATCAAATGAAAAAAACATAGTTTGCACACAAACAAACAAAAAAATTCTGTTTCAGTGATAACGGTTAAAAAACTGGAGCTGTCACTTAATATGCTACTGCTTGGTTTTGATGCTTTCGTTCAAAGTATCATCACAGGTGATAGCCTTTTGTTAGTTACACTCACAATTCTGTTGTTATGGAGTAGGTCCACAGTTCACAATAGGCTAATGTCAGCATGATCTGCTGCCCTTACTACAGTAAAAAATACAAAATGTTACCTATGTTGATTTAAAAAAAAATACACAGTTAACAGAAGTCTCATACCTTCACTCTAGCCAATCCTGATCATACCCACGACACCCAAACAAGTCCACTTCTTTTGAAGGAAAAATAAATGATTACAAAAAAATTAAAAAACAATGCTTCAATCTCTAATGCCACCCATGGAAATAATAATGTGTTGCATATCCAGATTGTCACTTCCCACCTGCTGTGGCTCTGGTTGTCATGGTAACTTAACTGACAGCCAATCTCATGGCAATGAATACTAACAGAGCCTGAGCCACCAATAGAAATGCCCCGTTACTGAATCAAATACAGGACCACAGAGTGCTAATTTATTTCAGAGCTAAGGGGTAATTTATTTCTGCTAAAACAACCCCACCACCACCAGGGAAAAACAACATGTTGAATTCTAATACCACCACTCCATATTTGCAACCCTTTCATATGTCTTGCACACAGTATTGCCTCATGGTTACTAATCAACAATAGCTATATATTGTGTGACATACAGCAAGGCAGCATATTAAAATGGACTTCTGCAAATAAATTAATAGACTTCTAACAGACATCTGAAAATGTTATTATGTAATTCTGTCACCCCACCCCGACATGAGTAGGTAGAGTAAGTAGCAGATTCTACATCACAGAGTTACCAGGTATCATTGCCATAGTAACTGCCACCCTTACACGCAGCGCTGACCAGATGTAACTGTGGAGGAACTATTTCTCTAGGCTTCTAATGGGTAAAGAAAAAAAACAAAAGAAAAACATGAAGGAAGGCTTATAATAACGGTCTACCCTTACTATATTAGCAATGAGGGATGTCCGAGGGTTGTGTTAATGGCCAGTTAATCACACCTTGGGGGCATGTGTCACTCAGCTTTGCCCCATGCCACATTACACCCCCAGGGCGCGATTAAGAGGAAATTAACATAACCCTCAGAAATACCTTATTGCTTAAATATTTTCATTGACAATAGCAACAGCAACAAATGTTTACTATCTTGCTCTTGGAGTGAAAAAAAAGTCATTTAGTTCCACTCCAGCAGCACCATAATGGATACTGTGACTCGTGCAGCATCATCAGATTCCAGAACACATGTCAGAATTCATACTCTGTCTTCCTCCTCTTCTCAGTATGCTGTGTCTGATGCATTCTTGCAGACTGGGGCCACTGATGCCTAAAGCACAGCCCTTTTAGTTCCTCAGCCCAAGAACCTTGCATTGACCAAATCACCTGGCTCCTATTGCCCAGATACAAGGACCTCGTGTTTCAGTTTGAATTTGAGTTACCTGCATGATTGTTGCTGTACCTCTAGCTTATTCAAGTACTACATTTATCACATTGGTTTTACTTATTTACATCTAAAGATCATTAGCAATATAAAATGCATTCTATTTACATTTTAAGGTGAGTTTGGAAAGAAGTTTGCTTTATTATACTGGCACAGTAGTGCCAGTATATTAGGGTTGAGCAGGCAGTTTAATGTTAAATCTCAATATCTGCTCATAAATAACATGGCTATCTGGGGTCTGATATAACTGAACGTTGGCACGTACCTAGTTAGTGCCTGAGTCTCAGTATCCTGTAAATTTGGAAATGATCAGTACAGCAGTTAAATGTTCCAGAAGGTTGAAAACACATACAATTATGAAAATTAGGATCTTTTTTGCACACAAATAGCAAAAAATGGTTGGTATTTGAAAGTGGAACTCCCAGATTAGAGTTTGGCCCAAGGAGAATTCTTTGATGGCTAGTTTATCAAAAAATTTTTAGTTTTTAAGATAATAATAAAAGTTTAAATGATTCACTGAGCAGAGGTTAAACTAGTCAAAGGGGAAGGTGGAGGGTGGAAAGGAGATTAAATCTACCCCTCGGACCCCCAGATCAGACGATCATAAACATATGCCAGTAGAGAGGGAATACAACCAAATACTTAGATGAACATGACATAAGGGAACAGATAGAATCAAGCAATACCAGGAAGGACAGTGAGTGAAGTGGGGAGGGACATATGAGAATAGGGAGCAGGGTAAGTAACACAAACTGGAGAGTCATGTGCATGAATGCTAGCAGTCTGAGCAACAAAATCAGTGTGCTAGAGGCTACAATGGTAAAAGCAAACCTGGACATAGTGGCCATCACAGAATCTTGGTGCAATGCAATTCTCCCTCCCCCCTGATCCCCTCCTCACCTTACATGGCCTGACCAGCAGCATGGCCTTCACCCAAATGACTGGCTTATAAATTGCCCTAAACGACCCATGCACTAACCCACTCATGGCACTTCTGCTATCCCCCTTCTTATTACCCCGACAACGTCTTCCCTAAGTCAACTCGCTCTTCTTTCCCTGTGTATACTACCCAGACCTGTCACCTCTCCCTGGACCCATGCTCAGGCTTCCAGTTCTATCAGCCAGCTTGGTGCATTATACTTCAAACTAATCTCTAGATAGTAGGCACTTATGTAGGTATGAATAGTTCTAGATGTGTAATCAAGTATGTTATGTCACCCTCTTTGTGGCACATGTATGTAGTGTCTCCTCATGTAGCAAGTTTGTAAAGCCACCCTTAACTATGTAACAATTGTTTGAATTGCTTGACTCCAATGTTCAATCTATTGATTGTTTTATGTATGCCCTCCTCCCTTGTACCCCCCCCCCTCAGGTCGCACCGTGAGATGAGCATCTTGTTGCTCAGTGTGCCTCTCCTGGTGAAACATTTTCAATAAATAAACAATAAATAAATAAATGACATCCAAGACTGGGAGATGGCCACACCTGGATACAATTTGTTCAGGAAGGATAGGGTAGGCAGTAAAGGAGGGGGAGTGGCATTGTATGTGAAGGACAGCATTGAGGCCACAGAATCACAGGGTGAATACAGAAAGGAGGAGATACTGTGGGTTACTCCACAGAGGAAGAAGGGGACAGCTATCCATGCAGGGGTGATCTACAGACCACCATCACAGGAGGAAGAGGTGGATAAAGAAATGTTACTATCAATCCAAACAATGGCACAAAGGATGGAGGTGTTGCTGGTAGGGGATTTCAACCTTCCAGATGTGGATTGAAGTCTCCATGCAGCTGCAACAAGGAGTAGAAATATTTTAGATGGACTACATGAGGCATTCCTAAATCAGCTTGTGTCAGAACCAACTAGGGAGGGAGCAATACTAGACCTGGTGCTTACAGACAGGGAAAGTGCAAGGAAGGTCTCAGTACAGAAGCACCAAGAAAATAGTGATAACTGGATGGTGTGGTTTGAGACAATAGCTGAGCAGGAAAAAAACATACTAGGACAAGAACAATAGACTTCAGAAACGCAGATTACGGAAAAATGGAAGACTTCCTGAAAGGCATCCTTGCTGGGGTTGGGCATATGGCATGAGTGGGGGAGCAGTGGAAAACAATCAAAGTAAGAACTGAGGAAGCAACACAGCTCTATGTCAAGCAAGTCAGCAAGGGGAAGTGAAGAAGGAGACCACTTTGGTTCTCTACAGAAGTGGCAGAGAAGGTTAGAGCAAAGAGGATGGATTTTAGAAAATACAAACAAACTCAGGAGGAGAGAGACAGGGAGAGTTACCAGGACAAACAAAGGGAGGTAGAGAAGGCAGTTAGGAAAGCAAAGGCATAGACAGAGGAAAATATAGCAAACTCGATAAAAAAGGGAATAAAACTTTAGATATATTTAGTGAAAAAAGTGTAACCACCCCTACCCTTCTGTCTACACACCCACTCGCAAGTGGTGCTGCCTAAGGGATATAGGTTGGTGCCTGAGTTTGTGGTTATAATTGGCTTGGCATGTGGCATGGTGCCTCTACCTATGGGGATCCTTATAGCAGCGTACTGCCAGGGTGCTTCCCCACAGGGAACAAAATACAGCCCCCTCCCTTGGTGACAAGTAGAACAATACACAACCCCCCCAACCTATCATTCTAAGCATGCAAATATTACACTACACAGTAATGCAAATAATTCAACAATTGCAGTAAAATAAACAAGAGACTTGTCTTCACCCACCTCTCAGGTAGGTCTGCAGTTAAACAGGCTGGCAGAACCTCAAAACTCAGGTCCCCCAGCAGAAATCACAGTCTCTTGTATCAGAACAGTGAGGCAGTGGATTTGTCACCTCCACAAGCACAGATAAAATACTTCTTTCAGCAGTCACTGATATCTATATTGCCAAATATCAGGAGTTCAGTCCAGGCTGAGGTAAATCCCCTTGTCTCTGGGATTTACCAGACAATTGGAAACAAATTCAGAAGTCCTTAGTTTGTTTTTGTACAAACTAAATGTTTTAGGCTGTGACAGCAGCAGGAGCTGTCAAAAATCAGTTGTTTCTCCTCAGAAACTCACAACGGCAGACCCAGGGTCAAACTGTCAGCCCCAGAATGTTTAGTTTGAATCACAACATCTCATTGGTCCACAGAAGTCTCGAGCTCTACACCCTGATTGGCTGTACTGCATCTACCATTAGGGTTCCATGCTGTTGTCAGGCAGGCCACATCCAATATGGCCACCCCTATACAGTACTGTTCATCACAGTCCAAAATATTAGCAATTGAACAGTGTTGGCATCCTCTGACTGCATGTAAAGGACCCTCCTTGTCTCTTCTGGCAGTTGCTAGGGTCATGGGGCACTTTGAGGGGACAGGAGCCCAGTTGGAAGCTCCATTTTGTGAGCTCTCCAGCAGGAGCAGTCTCTGGAAATGGCAGTTGTGGCCACTAGGAATCATGGGACTTGTAGTCCCAGTGTCCATTATGCCCCATGTACTCCCCAACTCACTGGAGTCATGGATTGGATCAGGGAGCTTCTTTAAAAATGTATTTTTTGTTTATTCAGTTCCCCCCAGCCTCCATTGGTGTCCAATGGTGCTGCAGAGAGGATCAGAATAAGCAGTGGTTCTGCCGTAATGTCTGGTGGGCACTTTAGGTGCTGAAAAACATTTGCAGCCTTCACCTTGCTCCCCACCCTGCTGTGCAGCAGTTTGAAGGTGCAGGGAAGAAAACTTTCTAGTGGCTCACTGGCCACTCCACATTGGGTACTTAAGGCACAGAAAACTGTCTGGAGTGCTCCCCGGCCCTGGTGGCAGTTCAGGATTGAGCCAGGGGAGCGAGAAGGCAAGCAGCTCACTGGCCGCAAAGATCAGGTACTTGAGGCAGTGCAACAAGTTATTCTGCTCCCTGGCAGTACAGGAGTAGGTCAGGGGAGCAAAGAATAAGCGCTGGCACCAGGAGCTTCAAGAGGCAAGAGGACTCAGGGGCCCTCAGGTAAGCTCCCGACTTGGGAGGGGGTTACATTCTCCCCCCACTGAAATCCTTGGTGTTCTCGTCAAGGTCTGAAACATCAAATATTGCAATACAATACATTACATACTATCTAATATGCTTGATACCTGACTAACCAACATTAGCATTGCATTTCTTAAAACATAGGGCATGCACTGAGATAATTAGTTTCCCACCAGGGTTTACAAGTACACCTCCCTATTATGACTTGAGGCAGCACAAGGGGGGTAGCAATAGCGGGCTTGGCAGTAGATTAACCTTTTTACGCATCAAACTGACAGGGAGATTGGAATGGACATCATAGGTGAGTTTTACTCTATGCTTGAGTTCTCTACCAGAGTGGTGGGGCACTACATGTTTCTTGGCAATGATTTGATCAGGATCATCAATGGTTTCTGCATACTCAGCCACATTGGGTTCAAGCTATAGAGTAATACAGTGTCAAAATACAGTTTAACTTGTAACTCCTCACTGCTTCTGTATTCTGTATAATGTGTTATTTGCACATTGTATTACAACTGTATTTAATGTGTTATGTGTATTGCAACTGTCTTGTCTATAATATGTTACAATGTCTATTTTTAAATTATGTGGAGCCTTTAGAAATGTGTATGACTCAAAGGCTTGTAATTCCAATACTTTTAAATAAATAAATAAAAATAAAATCTTTCAATGTCCTGGATTGGCTCTATTACTGGAGTCTCAACATTCCCTGCATTTGGAACATGGTTCTTGACTCTGGGCCAAGTATCAATCGGAATAAAGGGTGCTGCAGTTGGATTCAATGGAGTGGAATGACTCACACTACTGCCTCCAGGTGCTGAGAAGGGAAAGTTCATGGGAAATGGTGCCGGACTATACTAACATGGTATCAGACAAATGAAAGGTTCTTCATCCTCAGAGATAGGACTACTGTTGAACACATCAGACTGAGTTGCTGGTGGGGTGACAGGTACTGGCGGTTGAACTTGACTATTTCTTCTTTGCTTTTTCTTATTTCTAGTGACCAATCTCCATGGTGGAGAGAGGTACTGAATTAATATGTTCTAGCAACAGCTGACCAGTTGGCAAGAGGTGGTTTCAATGCAGCATTTTAACCACCGTGTTTCCTCTTTCCATTCTTAATCTGTATATTGGCAAGTTTGGAAGCTGTTTCACAATTACATAAGGATCAGGTTTCCAGCAGTCCTCAATCTTGTGTTTGCCTGATATCCCCAAGTTCCAAACCAACACTCTGTCTCCTGGCTGAAGAGCTTGTTCTCAGACTCTCTTGTATCTGTTTTTGTTTACTGGGCCAGACTTTGCAGCTGATTCTTGGGCCCCTGTAGGGTTCTCTCAGTTGTGCTTGCAGCCTCCTGGTATACTCCAAGTGTGTCTCTGGTAGGGTGACATCTGTTGACACCCAAAAAGATAGGTCCACTGGAAGTCTAGCTCTCACCCAAACATTAGGAAATAGGGTGAGAACCCGGTTGCATCATTTTTAGTACAGTTGTAGGCATGGACTAGGAAAGGTACTTGCTAGCTCCAAAAGTTTATAAGTTTGTAGTCAGTTTGATTCCAGTTCCATCAAGATAGCAAACACTGAACAGTGCAAAAGCACTGCTATTCAAGTGTATGAGTCTCCCCTCAAACAGGGCTTCATCAAAGTTATTACTGGTCACTTTCTGATCAGGTTCAAGGGAAAGGAGGTCCATACAGACCAAGTTCATCGGCCCACTACTGGTAATGTTTACAAAAGGAACAGCTCATTTTGGTAAAGTCTTATGGGTGATGCACATATTACAGCTTTTGCAATGTCTTTTCTCCTCCGTAGCCATACGTGGCCAGTAGAAGCGGTCTTGTACAAGGCCCAAAGTCTTATCAATCTCAAGTGTCCCATGTCTTCATGAAGTGCTTGCAAAACCATTCTGGGATAAGTTTTGGGCAGCACCAGTTGCTCTTTGGGGAACTGAGTTTGTGTTTTGGTGATCTGATACAACAGTCCATGCTTTAACGAAAACTTGTCCCATTCGCTCAGGAGAAGTGATGCATCAGGTAAATTTGATTTAACTTGAGAGGATGACAAACCTTTTTCTTTGGCTAAGATGATGTCTCTCAAACAAGGATCTGTTTACTGTGCTTTTCTTAAATCCGTAGGAGATAAATGAGACAAGGAGGTGTTGTGCAGGGTCGTGAATCATGTGTACACGTTCAGTATGGCATCAGAATGCACTCCAAGCAGGTCCACAGCTCGGCCTGGGTTGGTGATGGCAGGCTGATCATCAGGCACCATCATCTGGCAAACTGCTTTCACTCCATCCTCTGATACATAGGTCCAGGGTCCCTCTGTGGGAGGAGTATGATGGGGCATCTGGACAGTGCATCTGCATCTGAGTTGTTTTGTCCAGGATGATATTGCAAGCAGAAAGTGTAGATAGATAGGGCAGAGGTCCATTGATGCCCAGTGTGGCATCCATTTTGGCAGTCTTCAGCACATATATCACTGGGTTATTGTCAGTTAGCACAATGAATCTTGCTCCATACAGATACTCATGAAATTGAACAGTGACTGCCCATTTCAGTGCAAGCAACTCTAGCCAATGGACTGTATAGTTCTTTTCAGAGGGAGTCAAACTGTGACTAGTAGAGGTGACTGGTCTCATACCCATGTCATGTTCTTGGTAGAGTACAGCCCCCAGTCCTTCCATGTTGGCATCAGTGTCAATGGTGTACAGCTTGGTGTAGTCAGCAAAGGCTAAAATAGGAGCTTCTGTTAGAAGTCTAATAATCTCTTGAAATACACTGTCACATTCATCAGTCTATTGGTCTACAAAAGGTTAATTGGTCTTGAAATATTCACTGGGAGATGTCTTTTTGGTACCTAGATGTTTGATCTTCTGAGTAACAGGATATCCCTGAGTTAGTTTGTGCAAAGGCCTCACCACCAAGGAATAGTTTTTTACAAATCTCCTGTAGTACCCACAAATTCCTAAGAAAGACTGAAGCGTTTTCAAGTTGGTAGGCCTCGGCCATGTACTAAGATCTTTCACTTTTTATGGATCAGTGCTGATACCTTGATTGGAAACAATATTTCCCACATACTTCATGGAAGTCTGGCAGAACTGACACTAGTCCAGAGAGAGTTTTAAAGCATGTTCCTTAAGTCTATCCAGTATCTTGAGTAGTCGGGCTTCATGTTCTTCCAGTGTCCTCTCAAACACTATCAGGTCATCCACGTAGACTAAGACTTCTGGGAGATTCATACTGCGACACTTGGACAGCAGGTTCTGATCACTGTATCATTTTTTGTAATATAAAAATGTGTTATGGACTGTCTCTCATGAGAGATGCTGAAAAAGCATGTGAGATATCACACACACACACACACACACACAAACACACACACAGGTTTTAGATACAAGGTGTTACCTGGAAGGCCAGAAGCTAATCTAATTACAGGCTAGAAGATACTTAACTGCCAAGATAGAGCATAAACTTTTATAATGCTTAGAGGAAGAAGAGCAGGTTATGACGTTTTAGTGCGAAGTCATAAAAGATGCTTTGATTTCCTGGAAAGTGGAAGCTGATCATAATATCAAAGAGAGTCATTTGAAGAAAATGAGTTATGCTGAGGTTACAGAATTTAATACTTGGGAAATAAACCCTTTTTTTATATAGATATTTGTTTTTATATATTCTGAAAGGGAGGAGCTAAGTGACCTCATGCAAAGAGGTGGACAAAGCCAGCTTTTAAACAGTATTCTGTTTTCCAATTACACGCAAATTTTTGGACTCTGAAAGCTACAACATCTACAGCACTGTGAGATAAGAATACCTTAGAACAGACAATTCTAAGCGTACTAGTGGTAGGAATCTGCACTTTTTAAAACCTTATTCTTTTAAGTGATTTGTATGTTTTGTGATATATATGGTTCTGTATTTACATGTTACATATTTTTATCTATTTTAGTAAAACTCTATTTTTTGAGCCTACGTGGCTGTCTTTAAGTCTGTCTTTGAATCTTCTTTCTTTAACAAGTAAAGTATATATAGTTAAAGCAGACACTGTGCATAAGCTTGAATGGTGATACCAAAATTGGAAAAAGGTGAGAGTTTAATCTGCGGTCTTTTATTAGAGTTTTTAAGGGTTAATTTTTGTACACCTGGTTAGGTGCCCATAGGCAAAGATATCTGGCCCCCCAAAGACAGAAATGTCTGAGCCTGTGCATTGGGTATGCTAACAAGAGGTTCACAGTTTGAATCCCGCCAAGACTTGAGACCAAAGGTTGATTCGAACCCACAAAAACAGACAGGAGGGTTACCCTGTTTCTGTTTCCTGTTCACATGACTGCACTCGGAGGTTGGACTTTGAGAGTAGAGGGCTGACCTGCTGAGTGGGTTTGTGACACATACCATATCACCTACTACCTTCTCCATCAGGTGCTGGAAGGTGGCTGGGTCACCAGATATCCCTTGTGGCACTCGCTTGAACTGGTAAAATCCTGGTGGACAGATAAAGGCAGTCTCCTCCTTATCTTCCTCAGCCATCTGCATTTGGTAGTAGCCATTGTGAAAATCCAGAACAGAAAACCATCTACTACTGGTGAGGCTGTCCAAGGCACTGGAGGCATGGTCTATTGATTGGCTATTGTATGTTGGTTCAGTGTGCAATAATCAATGCACATTTTTATAGCACCATTCTTTTTACGGGCCACCACTATCAGCGAAGCACAGGGACTGTGAGACTCAGCTATTATCTTTGCCTTCAGGAGCTCTTACAGATGTCGCCTAACATCTTCAATGTCAGCAGAAACCAATCTTCTCAACCTTTCTCAGAATGGGCGGTCATCACGCAGGTATACATGATGCTCCTCTCCTCTCCTTTTGCACAGCCTCCATCCCATTCATGGCAGGAAAAGACATCTGATTAGTCAACCAATTCCTTCTATAATTGGTTCTTCCTGCTAGGAATGGGAGATTAACCAAAATTGAATACCCCTTCATCCAGTCAAGTAGTATTCTCCGAAGAGGAGGAGGCCAGGACCACATCTGCTGTGTACAGGTTGGCTAGTACTATACCAGAATGCACTGTCAGATCTTTGTGCATCTTGTTCTTTAACTTTATGATGATTCTTTTGACCATCACTTCGGTTCCAGGCAACACTCCTCACTGAACCATTAAACCACTGGGCAAACCTCTTCCTGCTGACTCTACAATTATGATTTGGTCAGACAGAGATTCATTGTAATCCACGGCTCCTTCCACCAACCACTCGGTGCCAGGGGGCACAATCAGAGGATCTTTCCCTTCTTTCTTGATGACTCTGACAATCTCCTTATAGTGGTTGCAGAACATGGTCTCCCTCTCCAGGTGGGCAGTACTTACAGTGGCATGAATCAGTAGAGTCTGATAGTTTCTTTCCCCTGCCTTCTGCAGGCACATGAGAGCCAGGCATCCAAACAGATTGGTATTTGTTTCAATCAACACAGGTGTCTTGTCCAATATCTGGGTGTCAGGACAAATGAGAGCTGAAGTGTCAATTATTTAGGGGACTCCAGCAAAAGTCTCTGGAAATTCAGTTTGCACAGCAATGTAGCC
This sequence comes from Neoceratodus forsteri, assembly GCA_016271365.2. NCBI lineage: Eukaryota > Metazoa > Chordata > Ceratodontiformes > Ceratodontidae > Neoceratodus > Neoceratodus forsteri. Next base: position 1,720,964,212 of record CM057452.1, read on the forward strand.
ATTGTAGGAGTAGCTGGCATTACTCAACCTTCACACAGAAAGTCTCTCTAATGGTTGCAAAGGTAAATGCTTCAAGTAGGTCTGGTAAATGGATCGATAGATGATGGTGACCTGTGACCCACTGTTCAGTATGGTTTCACATGGGTACCCTTCAATAGCAATCTTTATGGTAAGAGTAGGACCCATCAGTCCTGATGGCAACTTGCTCTGACAGATGCAGTGGGGTTTCTCCATCTTACAGAGCTGTTTACTATCTGAGTCCCAGGTTGCTCCCTCACCGGGCTGCATTGTCATTTCCCTGCAGATGTTGCTGTCTTTCCCATTTCTGGTTCACCAGCTGCTGGTTCTCAAACCTGCCACAACTTCGTGCAAAATGTCCATCTTCTCTGCAATGCAAACAGAACAGTTCACCTCTGGGCACAGTTGAGGATCGAGGGCTGACCCTTGGCTCAGAGGGAGGATTCAGTGGGCTTCATGCCCAGGGGGCAAGGAGCTGGCTCATGAATGATATTCCTGTGTCATCTTCAAAGGCTTTGACACACTCAGTGAGTTCTTTCAACTGCATTTTCATATCTAAGATGTCACTGTGATCTTGGCTACTGTCAATTTGAGGTTACGAGGGACGGCTTTCCCAGTGGGTGCTCACAGTGAATTGGCAATGGGTTCCTGTGACTCTTTCTCCCTCACCTCATCAAGTAGTTGTCTGAAACTTGCATTGAACACTTGTCTGAACACTGATTGACTCCGTGTTCTTTCAATCTCAGAAATATCAGAGTTCATCGGGAATACATAGCACTTCATAAGATCTGGTCAAGTCTTATTGGGGCAGCTCATTCAGGGGTAACTCCTCTGGCCTCAGCTATTTTAAGAATCATGGTCTCCACTCTGGTCATGTAGTGGGACAATTGTTCTCCCTCTTGCTGAGTGGTGGCACCCAGCTGAAAAATGAGGTCTTCCTTATGCTCAACTGCTCTGAAGGAACTTCTCAGCATGGTGAGATGGTCACTAGTAGTGCAATCTGGTTGGCTGGCACACAGTGACTGGTTGACATCCAGGGCCATACCTTTCAAACTCTCTACTATGAGTTTGCATTTCTCATCATCTGAACATTTCCATACTTTCTCTATCTGGATGCTTTGACTAATCCAGCTCTCTTGTTCATCCTTTCCAGAGGGAGTGGGGATAGCACCAGAGAAAGTACACAGTCTCCTGTACTGTTTGAAAGGTGGGACCAAGTAAAGGGACCAGTCATGTCCTCCTACTTGGAGTTCACCAGTGGGTTTTGTCTTTGTCAGGTCACTTTCTTGGAACATTGCTCTAATATCTTGAACAGTCTTTCCCTCAGCAGCTAACAGTGACTGTAACTTCTTTTCAAAGTCACATAGTTCTTTAGGGTCATTGGAAGGAGGATCCTGGCTTGCATGGATGATTAAGACCCCATGGAATGGGGTATCCATCAGCATTGAGCTGATCAGGCATTCTGGAAGGATCAACATCCTCTGTGCACTTCATCAGAACACAAAATGCTTGCTCAGCAGAAATGTAAATCCTCCCTTATTCAATCACTTTTCCCAAACATTTTATGCTGCCTATGACACTTTCAACTAGGTCCCTTGGGGTTGCTTCAGGGATCCCTTGTACCAAAATTGCTCTTTTGGGGTCAATGTCCAGACCCTTGCACCAGTCTATTAATGAGACACGATCCATCATGACTTTGGAATTCGGGGGGGTACCAGACTGTTTCCACTAAAAAGAGGGTGCTGCAGAAATGCACAAAAATCCCAGTGATGCCTCCAATTTTGTAACCACCCCTACCCTTCTCTCTATACACCCACTCGCAAGTGGTGCTGCCTAAAGGATATAGGTTGGCACTTGGGTTCTTGATTATAATTGCCTTGGCAAGTGGCACAGTGCCTCCACCTATGGGAATCTTTATAGCAACATACTGCCATGGTGCTTCCCCACAGGAAATAAAATACAGCACCCTCCCTTGGTGACAGGTAGAACAATATACAATTCCCCCCAACTTATCAGTCTAAGTATGCAAATATTTCACTACACAAAAATGCAAATAATTTAGAAATTGCAGTAAAATAAACAAGGGGGTTTATTTTGGGTCTGGAAAATGAGGTAAGGAACAAAGGAAGCAAAGGGTAGTTAAACATTCAACAACAACCTTATAATAATTACTATAATCAGGCAGAATAATCAGATACTACAGTACATTACAATCCAGTATTCCCTGTCCCACCCACTGGCTCATCAGTTAACCCCATAGTCCCTGTGGGAGCTCCCAAATACCTTGTGTGCACACTGAGGAGTTGCAGACCTGTGACTAGTAGACACTGAGTGTGGCACTGTTGCAGTGGTTGGATGCTGCAGATGCAAAGTACAAACTATGCCAGGGAGTGTAGGAATACAGTTTATCCTGGCTGTAACTGTTGCTGTGGGCATAGCTAATGTCATGCAGGAAGCCCAGATGGTAAGTTAACTAGCTAGCTAGCTGAACAGTTAGAAAAGTATTTGTTTGGGCAAAACGCAGTACTCACAACCTTTTGGTGAACAGATGATGCAGGAGTTGGGGGACATCTCTCCTTGCTGGCAATTTGGAAGAACAGGCTAAACTGGCAGGAATGGGGATAATGATCCTCTTCACCCCACAGAGGGACTTGTCTTCAACCACCTCAACAGGTGGGCAGGCCATTGTATTCAGCCCACATAGGGACTTGTCTTCACCCACCTCAGGACGTAGGCAGGCAGTTGTTTTCACCCACCTTGCAGGTAGGCCAGCAGTTAAACAGGCAGGCAGGACCTCAAAACTCAGGCCCCCTGGCAGAAATCACAGTCTCTTATATCAGAACAGTGAAGCAATGGATTTTTATCACCTCACACAAGCACAGATAAAATACTTCTTTAAGCTGTCACTGGTATCTGGCTTGAAGATATCAGCAGTTCAGTCCAGGTTGAGGTAAATCCCCTTGTCTCTGGGATTTACCAAACAATTGGAAACAAGTTCAGAAGTCCTTAATTTGTTTTGGCACAAACTAAATGTTTTTGGCTGTGACAGCAGCAGGAGCTGTCAAAAATTGTATTTATTTATTTATTTATTAAAATCTCATAATTACAAATTGTTGAGTCAGGGACTCATTTACAAAGGCTCCACATCAAAAAATTCACAGTAAACAATGCAAGACAATGATACATCGCAAATACTGGCCCAGATATTCAAACTGCACCAAGCCTGGGCACAGCGCAGAAGCATTGACTGGGCGATATTCAGTGGAGCTGCGCCATTGCACAACATCATTGAATATCGCACCCTGGCCACCCACAGTGTGCATGGCGCAGTGGCACTGCACCAGCGCAATTGGTCAGAGTGGAGCAGGGGGATGCACTAGTGCAAGTTCCATTGCACTATGCACAGCAACAGGATATTCAAAAGTGCACATGCAAATGGGGCCATAATGTATGCAAGGTGCAAATGGGGCCATTGCATGTCATTGTAAACTTCGTGGATGCGGGTGCTGATCCCGGCGACTTGGCCTGGCGCCCCTGCCAGGCAGCAGCTGTCGGGAACCGATGCCCTCTGCACAGTGCAGCAATGTGCCCCACAGCCTGATTGCAGGTTTGAGTATAAATAAAATGAATCCAATATCCCTGGTGGTCCAGTGGACCACTATCAGCCCAATCGCGGGCATTTGTTAAATAAAATAACACCTATATCCCTGGTGATCCAGTGCACTGCTGTCATCCCTATTGTGGGCATTTGTTAAATAAAATACCACCTATATCCCTGGTGGTCCAGTGGACCGCTGTCAGCCCAATCACGGGCTTGCATATAAAAAAGTAAATCTGATATCCCTGGTGGTCCAGTGGACCGCTGTCAGCCCAATCGTGGGCTTGCATATAAAAAAGTAAATTCTGATATTCCTGGTGGTCCAGTGGACCGCTGTCAGCCTGATCGTGGGCTTGCATATAAAAAAGTAAATTCCGATATCCCTGGTGGTCCAGTGGACTGCTGTCAGTCCAATCGCTAGCTTGAGTATAAAAAAGTAAATTCCAATATCCCTGGTGGTCCAGTAGACTGCTATCAGCCCGATCATGGGCTTGAGTATAAATAAAATAAATCCAATATCCCTGGTGGTCCAGTGGACCACTGTCAGTCCAATCGCAGGCATTTGTATAAGAAAATTATGTCCAATATCCCTGGTGGTCCAGCGGACCCCCCTCCCCATCCGCCCACTGAGCCCCACCACCCCACTCCCCCCCAGTCAGCGGTGGGTGGCAGCACCCCACCCACCTGCCACCCCGCCACCCACCAACTCACACCATAGGTAGGGCTGTATGCCCATTGGTCCTGGCGTGAGCCAGTGGGCATGCAGCCTACTTACTACACATTCCAGATCTGCAGGGTGATGCATTCACATATCTGGAATGTGTAGTGGACGGTATGGGCTGCATGCCCATTGGCTCATGCTGTGGACCAATGGGCGACAGCCCTGCCTACAGTGTCAGTCAGTGGGCGACAGGGCAGCAGGCGAGTAGGTGTGCCACCGCCACTGACCGGGGCTGGGGCAGGGGCCCAGTGGCGGGTGGGGGGTCCGCTGACCACCAGGGATATTGGACGTAACTTTCATACAAATGCCCATGATCTAGCTGACAGCGGTCTACTGGACCACCAGGATATTGGATTTATTTTATTCATACTCAAGCCTGCGATCAGACTGACAGCGGTCCACTGGACCACCAGGAATATTGGATGTAACTTTCTTATACAAATGCCCACGATCGGGCTGACAGCAGTCCACTGGACCACCAGGGATATCGGAATTTACTTTATTTATACTCAAGCCCGCGATCGGGCTGCAAGTGGTCCACTGGACCACCAGGGATATCGGAAGTTATAATATTTTACAAATGCCCATGATCGGGCATGGGGGGGTGCCGCCAGGTGCAACCAGAGCTCGGGTGGCCACCAACAGGTGGCAGATGCCGTGTTGCACCCTGCAATGTGGCAGCTTACCTGTGGGTGGTCAGCCATTGTTCCTTTTTTTTTTTTGGCTTACCTGTGTGTGGCGCAAGTAGGGGTTGCGCATGCATGGACTCAGCACATCCCGGGCTGAATATCGGGATGTGCAGAGTATGCATGGGCACACCCCCCACCTGCACCACATACATTACTGATGTGCTCCAGTGCATCGGGATTTGTGCCAGGCACAACCCCGCTTGAATATTGTGCCGAGCACATCAGTGGGTTGCGCATGGTGCAACATTGTTGTGCCATGCGCAACTCTTTTGAATATCTGGGCCTGAGTGTACAAAGGGAGGCAAAAAACACAGTAATGCAAGAATAAAACACACAATTCAAAATAACAGCATAGCATTCAAGCAGTACAGTACAAGGCAATGAAAGTGCTGTATACAAAAGTTTGCATGAGGAAATAAATGACCAGCAAGGAAAGAGTAAGAAACAAAGGAGTGAATAGAATAGGTGTGGTATAGTGCCAATAATACTGGGAATTATTTTAAGAAAGAGTGTACTAAGATAACCAAGGGGAGGCAGGGGTATAAACAAAGAGGCAGGAGCTAGGACAAGAGTGCCCAAGCATCAGTGGAGTGTCAGTCTGGGGGACATTGTCAAACATATTAGTAGGGAGGAAACAAAAAAAGTAAATGGGGAAGGGAGAGCCATAATATACAAGGAGTAGAGAGTGGAAATGAGCGAGGGGGGAGAACAAGGGTAGAGGAGAGTGGAAAGGGGGATAGGAGAAATAAAGGGGGCAGGAGCAGGCAGGGACGAGAGGGCAGGGTGAACAGGTCAGAGGGAGGTGCAGTTAAAGGAAAAATTAAGGAAGTCAAGTGGGCGAAAGGACAGAGTGCTAGGAACAGTCACACCTGTTTAACGTAAGAAGGTGCTGCTGGAGTTGAAGTTTAAAGAGGCCTAACTTCATTTCAGAAAGAACCTCAGTAGGTAGAGTATTTAGCCAGACAGGGACCCTAAACATAAAGGCCCTCTGCCCCTGCACAGTTCTGCAGAAAGGGACGAGGAAGAATGTCTTAAAGGAGCTTTGTGTAGCCCAAGGGGGCAGGGGCAACATTAAGTAGCTGCTGGGCTAATACCTGAGAGTGGCCATGGGTTAATTTCCAAACTAGCAGACAGGTGTTCTCCTCAGAAACTCACAACAACAGACCCAGGGTCAAACTGTTAACCCCAGAATGTTTAGTTTGAAGCACGACATCTCATTGGTCCACAAAAGTCTCGAGCTCTATGCTCTGATTGGCTGTACTGCAGGTTCCATGCTGTCTTCAGGCAAGCCATGTCTAATATGGCCACCCCCATATAGTACTGTTCGTCAGTCCATAATAATAGCAATTAAACACTGTTGGCATCATTCGGCTGCTTGTAGAGGACCCTCCTGATCCTTTCTGGTGGTTGCTAAGGTCAGGGGCACTTTGATGGGACATGAGCCCCATCGGAAGCTCCATTTTGTGAGCTTCCCAGCAGGAGCAGTCTCTGGAAATGGCAGTTTCGGCTGCTAGGAATCATGGGACTTGTAGTCCCAGCGGTCATTATGTCCCCTGTACTCCCCAACCCACTGGAGGCATGGTTTGAGTTGGGGAACCTCTTTAAAAGTTTTATTTTTTGTTTTATTCAGTTCCCTTAAGCCTCCACTGGTGTCCGATGGGGCTGGGGAGAGGATCAGAACAAGTGGTGGTTCTTCTGCAGCATCTGGTGGGCGCTTGAGGCACCAAAAATGTCTGCGGCCTTCTCCTTGCTCCCCACCCTGATGTGCAGCAGTTCAAGGGGGTGGGGAAGCAAATTTTCTGGCGGCTCACTGGCTGCTCCACATCGGGTGCTTGAGGCATCAAAAACTGTCTGGTGCACTCCATGGCCCTTCTGGTGGCTTGCCAACCACAAGGATCAGGAGCTCGGAGTGCCGCAATAAGTTATTCTGCTCCCCGGTCCTGGTTATAGTCCAGAAGTGTACTGGTGGAATGAAGAGTGAGCACTGGCAGCCAGAGCTTCAGGATGCAAGAGAACTTGGGGGCCCTCAGGTAAGCTCCAGACTTGGGAAGGGGGGTTATAAAAGGAAAACTAGAGGTGGTATTGTTAGACTAAAAATGGGGGAGGGGGATTGGATGGAGGAAGATCACCTCAAGGCAGACTTACTGAACAATTACTTTTGTTCAGTATTCACTGAGAAGGGAGCAGGTAAGTGGCCAACATTAAAGGAGAGAGACATACAGGGGAAGGAGGTGGACACAAGTCTCTTCTCAGAGGAAAGGGTCCTTAGAGAACTAACAGTAACAAAAGTTGATAAAGCGATGGGACCAGATGGAAAACACCCTAATTACTGAGGGAACTAAGGGAGGTGCTGACCACACCACTAGCAGTCATGTTTAGCCAGTCTTTGGAAACAGGGGAGGTACCAGAGGACTGGAGGATCGCTGATGTGGTCCCGCTAAACAAAAATGGAAACAAGGAAGTGGCGGGTAACTACAGGCCAGACAGCCTGACCTCCATAGTATGCAAATTGATGGAAAAACTGTTGAAAGAAAGGATGGTGGAACATCTGACAACCAATATGCTGCAAGACCCAAGGCACCATTGTTTCACAGAGGAGAAGTCATGCCAGATGAACCTAATAGAATTCGTCAACTGGGTTACAAGGGAGGTGGATCAGGGGGGCTGTGGATGTAGCATACCTAGATTTTAGCAAAGCATTCAATACAGTTCCATATAGATGGCTGATAAACAAACTGGAGAACCTGGGAGTTGGGTGGAAGGTAGCGAGATGGGTGCCGAGTTGACTGGAAAATAGAACTCAGAGGGTGGTGGTGAATGGTACACACTCTGCAGTGGGCAGAGCGACCAGTGGAGTTCCCCAGAGATCTGTGCAAGGCCTAGTCATCTTCAACGTCTTCATCAGCGACATTGCTGAGGGGCTGGAAGGGAACGTATACCTGTTCACAGATGACACAAAACTCTGCAGCAGGGTGGACATGCCAGACAGGATGGAAAGAATGAAAAGGGACCTAAAAAGATTGAATGACTGGTCAAAGGATTGGCAGTTTGGTTTCAATGTTAAGAAATGCAAGGTAATGCATATGGGGCACAAAATCCCAGGGGCAGTTTACCACCTGGAGGGAGAAATTTGCAGGCTCCAAGCAGGAACGAGACCTGGGAGTCATCATCTTGGATGACGTGAAGATGAAAACACAAAGTGATGAGGCAGCAGGGAAGGCAGGCAGGATGCTAGGCTGCATAAGTTGGGGAATCACCAGCAGAAGGAAGGAGGTAATTATCCCACTATATGGATCATTGGTGAGGCCTCACCTCGATTACTGTGTCCAGTTTTGGAGACTCCATCTTCAAAAGGACATAAACAGGGTGGAGGCAGTACAGAGGAGGCAACCAAAATGGTAGGAGGCCTGCACAATAAACTATATGAAGACAGACTGAGGGAGTTAAATATGTGCTCACTGGAAGATAGGAGGGAAAGGGGAGACATGATTGAAACTTTTAAATATCTCACCAGAAAAAATAGAGTTCAGGTTGGTACCATCTTCCAAAAAAAAAGATGCTCAAGGACGATGGGGCACAATATGAAACTGGAGGGGGGGTTCCTGGGGGAATGTGAGGAAGTACTTTTTCATAGAAAGGGTGGTGGACAGGTGGAACAGTCTGCCGGCAGAAGTGGTGGAGACAAAAACGGTTACAGGTTTCTAGAGAGTATGGGACAGACACAAAGGGAGTTTAAAAATACAAGGGGAAGGGATGGCAAGCAGATTACGACTGGCTTAGTCATGATAAATAACTGGGCAGAAGCAGTGGGCCTGTGGGCCCTTATCTACCAACAACTTCTATGTTTCTTTGTTTCTATGTTTCATTTTTGCATAAACACAATGCAAAAACTGATCATTGTAAAGATAAGCCAAATTTTGCGAAACCTTACTGTTATTTCAATTGATTACATCGCCATTAGCAGTCATGTAACCAGTAAAACAAGGCAAGCCTTTGTACATTAAAATCCCTAAAATGGCTTGGGGGATAGGGCAGACATATATGTGACAGACTGTGTAGTGTGTCAGGAAAGATCTTCACAGTCCATCATTTTTTTTTCTTTATAGAAAATATGTTTTTACACTTTTATACCAAGCAAGTGACAAAACCTGTCTTTAGTTTCAACAGGTTTCATCACTTCTTCAGTAATGTGAGCATGTGTATGGCATCCTCCATTTGACCAGATGAAAGTAAATCCCCCATGCCAACCCACCTTCTAGCACCCATCCCACCCCTCACCATCACCAATGTGTTTATCGCTATTACAAACCATGGGTGCTCAATCTCATCACTGTTATTCACTGCTCACTGCTATTTACCAAGGGTGGATGCCCAATCCCATTGTCAATCTCATCCCTCCTGCCCAATCCATTGAAAGCAAATCCTCACACCATTGATGACCCTCTAGCACTCCTGCCACTTTCCTCACTACCACTGGCACCCATCTGTTTATTTCTATTACCAGAAATGAGTGCCCAATCTCACTGCCATTATCTACTACCTACCAATATTTACTGACTGTAGGTACCCAATCCCAACATTGGTCCCCCCCCCACCATCTGACCTATTGAAATAAGGCCCCACATCCTTACCCACCTTCTACCACCCATGCCACCTGCCTCCTTCCCCACTAGTATCCTTTACTCCCCAAACCAACTGCTGAAAGTAGTTACCACTGGCAGGTGGCCAATCCTGCTACCCGTATTCCCTGCTCCCACCCAAACTGGTGAATATTACCTCCACCACCACCATTGCCTACACTCTAGTACCCATTCCATCGTCCCCCCTCCACTGGCAGCCATGACTTTCTCCCTTGTTACACTTCCTCAATGTCCCCTGAAATATCATTTTCTCTGTACTAACAAAAAAAAGGAGGGAAAAGCTGCCCCAAAATGTGCTTACTGTGCATGCTTATGGATGTGATTTATTTAACATTTTTTATTCTTCTGCCCCAAAGTTCTTGTCAGTGGCATCTGCTAGGCAACAGCGGGGGACTAAAGAGGACACTAAATGGCAGGCATGTGGCAGTTACATATATAAAAAAATAAAAGAAAAACAACAATTGGTATGCTTTGATTTGTGTTTAAGACCCTAATCATGATGATCCAATATTTTTTACAAATATCCTTTTGAACATCGTTAATTTTCCTTCCCCATATTTCTTGGCAGGAGATATAAATCTTACTGTCTTATATTGAAAGGTCGAGACAACAAACAAAAAACAAAGCTGTTGAAAACCTCCAGACCCTACTTGCAGAATTCAGTTTAGTAGATGGGGATTCATTTAGGTATCATTTTCTAGATGCAGAAAAATGTTTTTGGTTTTTTTAAATGCTCACTGAACAATCTCAAGAATTGATACAGTTTTCTTTCCAGGTCTGTATTACACAAAATATTACAGTTGGATTATGGAAATATGCATATGTCTTACTATGCACCATACATGTTTGTATTTAAACAGGAGGAGATGGAGCTAAAGGATAGTGTATGATGGGTCGATAAGGCTCTACTCAGAGATATTAATTGTCTTACCTTAATTAGAAGACCAATTCAGGATTCTGTATACTACAATAAACTGGAAAAAAACAGTTTGGGTATTTTTTTAGGGTGCATTTAAATCAGCCATTGGGGGTAACTCAGACATATTATAAAGGTACTAAAAACATAATGATTTTTCTGTAAAATAATCATAGTTGGAACAAAAGCAGGCAGATTATATTCAGTCAAGGGATGAAACAGATGTATATGTAACATTTAAAGTGCAAAATGGTGTTGTTGAGAACAAGGGCTAAATATTACTTTACAGGGGAGAGATCTGACAAACTTTTGATATTACATCTTAGAGAAGAAAAATCTATGGGAGTGACAGAGCAGATTAAAAATAAGGAAGGGATGCTCTGTTCTGAGCACCATGAAATCAGCAAGCTTTTCCAGACTTTTTATTTAGAATTGCATACTCAATATATTAATCCAATGGAGGAAGAAATGAGATTATTTCTGAACCTTTGCTGTTGTTGACAATTTCAGATATACAGAGGGAAGATCTGGACAGGGATATTCAGGACAGTAAAGTAACAGAAGCCATAAATACATTTAAAAAAAATATTAAATCCCCAGGGCCAGATGGAATAATAAGAGAATTGTACAAATAATTCTGTTCAGAATTAGCCCTCATATTGTCATTCTATTTAATCAATTTTGCAGTACGGGGAAGGTTGCTCCCATTGTTCAATGAAGCCTGAATATCTATCTTTTTAAAATCTGATAAAACCCAGAGGAATGTAAGTTATTTTGCCTAATCTCATTATTAAACAATGATTATAACATTGTCACAAAAAAGTTAGCAAAGAGACTTAGCCATGTGGCAGGCTGGATCATAGGAGTGCGCAGAAGGCATTTTGAACTGCAAGAGCAGTGCAGATTCAGAAGACACACCCTGAAATACACGGGGCTAAGTGCTTGAAGCATATTTGAAAAATCGAGTAATAAAAAAAAGAACACAGTTTTATTCCATATGTGACAAACTGCTATAATGGCTAAGCAGAAAATGAAATAATATTATGCTGAAATATATGAACAAAAAGTAGAGTAATCCTGAGGAAGTGGAGAATAATCCATGAAACGTTAAGTTTTATGACTAAACTGACAGTAGACAATTATTTTACAATTAAAACACTTCAGAATACAAACATAGCAGTGAGTGAGCCATTCTTCTAACAAAGGGTCATACAAAGGTTCATACAAAGGTTTGTGGGAGCTAAGGAGGCCAGACGGTAAAGAATAGCCCATAGCCGCTCCCTTCCAATATCCCTTATTGAGTCATTTTACCCTCCTTCATAATATATTTATCCAGCTGAGTTTTAAAATGTTTCTTTGATTTAGAATAAATAATCGACAAGGGGAGCTCATTCCAAGGAGCCACCACCCTCTTCGTAAAGAAAGCCCTCCTTCTATTAGTATTATACTTAATGGCCCAGATATTCAGACTGTGCCAGGCTGTGGAGCAAGACTGGGTGCAGCACAACTTGGCTGTGTAGGGGCATTGACTGGGTGATATTCAATGGAGCTGCGCCATGGCACAGCATCATTGAATATTGCACCCTGGCCACCCGCAGTGCACATGGTGCACTGGCACTGTGCCAGCGCAAGTGGCCAGAGTGGAGCAGGGGGATACATTAGCACAAGTTCTGTTTCACTATGCGCAACAACCGTGACATTCAAAAGTGCAAATGCAAATGGAGCCATAATGTATGCAAGGCACAAATGGGTCCATTTGCATGTCATTATGTCCCCATTTGCATGCAAGTGCACTGATCCCCGGCGACTTGCGCCTAGCACCCTGCCAGGCAGCAGCCATCAGGGACTGACGCCCCCTGCACAGCGCGGCAATGCGCCCCTCTGCCCGATCACTGGCATATGTAGATTCAATTCATTGTCTAATATTCCTGGTGGTCCAGTGGACCGCTCACTGCCCAATTGCGGGCTTCAGTATGACATGATACGTCCTATATCCCTGGTGGTCCAGTGGACCGCTCGCAGCTCGGCGCGGCATATGTAATTATAAGGTGAGCTCACGGTAACCCCTCCCACCATTCCACTGAGCCCCACCACTCCGTTATCCCCAGTCAGCAGCAAGCAGCAGCACCCACCACCTGCCACCCCACTGCCCGCTGACTGACAGTGTACAGTAGGGAGGGCGCCGATTGGTCCACAGCGAGCTATCGGTATGTAGCCTCGCATTACACATTAACCAGACATGTGAATGGATCCATTCACATATCTGACTGTAGCACGGTATTGGAAGGCACGCCCATTGGCTCACACTGTGGACCAATGGGCATATAGTCCCACCCGCACTGTCAGTCGGGTGGGCGGCGGGTGGCAGGCGGTGGTGCTGCTTCCCGCCAGGTGACCGGGGGAGCGGCCGGTGGCCCAGTGGGCAGTGTGAGGGGGCACCATAGAGCTCAATTTATACCACATATGCCCGTGATCAAACTGACAGCGGTCCACTGGACCACCAGGGATATAGGACATATTATGTCATACTGAAGCCTGTGATTGGGCTGCGAGCGGTCCACTGGACCACCAGGGATATAGGACATTATTTATTTTAACTGATGCCCGCGATCGGGCTGCGAGCAGTCCACTGGACCACCAGGGATATAGGACGTTATTTATTTTAACTGATGCCCGCGATTGGACTGCGAGCGGTCCACTGGACCAGCAGTGATATAGGACATTATTTATTTTAACTGAAGCCCGCGATCGGGCATGGGGGGCGCCACCACAGAGGTGCAGCCGGAGCTTGGGTGGGCACAAACAGGTGGCAGCTGCCGTGTTGTGCCCTGCAATATGGTAGCTCACCTGTGGGTAGGCAGCCTTTGTTCCTTTTTTGGGGGGGCTCATCTGTGTGCAGCGCAGGTAGGGGTTGTGCATGCATGGACTCAGCACATCCCGGGCTGAATATCGGGATGTGCGGAGTATGCATGGGCACGCCCCCCTACCTGTGCCGCATACATTACTGATGCACTCTGGTGCATCGGGATTTGTGCCAGGCATGATTCCCGTTTGAATATCATGCCAGGGCGCATCAGTGGGTTGCTCATGGCGCAACACTTTTGCGCCATGCGCAACCCTTCTGAATATCCGGGCCAATGTGCCTAAGCTGGAGAGGGTAACCTCTTGTACCCTTAGTGTCATCTGTAAATTGAAGGTTTAATTCATTTAATAAGTACTCATCCTGCATTATGTCATAACAAAGTAGTAAATCTCCTCTAACTCTTCTTGTTTGTAAGGGCATAAGCTTCAAATACCCCAAGCGCCCTTCATAGGGCATATTTTTAATATTATGTGTCAATTTAGTGGCTTGCCTCTGAACCCTTTCAGTATCATTCAATGCTCCTTTGGTTATGGGTCCCCATACTGGGGCCCCATAGTCCAATATTGGTCTAACATATGCTCTATACAGGGGCATAATCACTTCCTTATTTTGACTCCTAAAGTTTCTCTTTATGATGTGTAACACCACACCTGTTTAGCCTTTACAATCTGTTTATTTGCATACGAGCGGAAAGTCAGTTTGTGGTCTACAAGAATTCCCAGGTCTTTCTCTTTTGTGGAGCTTCATAGCACCTTACCATTCATATAATAATTAAGCAATAATGCCCAACAGGGTGTGTGTCGTGTTGGGATAACGTCACACTTCAGGTGGTTGGGCACGAGGCCGCAGGACGAGTGCGTCCAACAACTGAGGCGTGATGTTATCCCAAACGACACACATCCTAGAGGGCATTATTGCTATTATACAATGGCTCATTGTTAAATATAAATAAAAAAATAATTTTAAAGAATGTTTTTATTAGTGTGGAAAAATATTTTTGTTTCTTAAGGGGAGATGCAAAAAAAGAGATCTAGCTCCAAACAATCTGCAGGAAAACAGTGAGGCTGAGACTAGACCCATGATGTTGTGCTGGGATAATATCACGGGTCCTGCCCAAGACTGACCAATCACAGTCCAGGATTTTTTCTTGCCATTGTATAATTTTGCATTTAACATACTGTTCTTGTGTTTGCACCTCTATTGAAACACACTCCCCCCCCCAGTATTTTTATTTTTACAGGTACTAGGACCACACTGGCTAACAGGAGCAAACAGACCCGCAAAGGTGATAAAAATGTTGGTGCATGAGGATCAGACAGGCTTCATTGAGGAATGAAGGCAACACCATAATACTAGGAAAACATTTGACTTGAAGTTGGCTGCAAACAAAAGGGATGCAGTTTTGCTGATGTTGGATGCTCAAAAGGCCTTTGACAGGGTCTCCTGGAAATTGTTGACGAAGATGCTGTCAAAGGACAGAATAGGTCTAATGTATAACAAATGGGCAAATACAATATATATATATCTCCCCGGTGGCACAAATCAAAACAATTTCAGTTCTTTTGGATCTGATTAAACTGAAACATGGTTCAGGGTAGGGGTGCTCACATTCATCCGTGCTGTACATGATTTATATGGAGCTGTTAATGTAAGCCATAGGAAATAGTGAAAATACTGAGGTATTACTGTAGATAATGAAGATTATAAGATTCTACAATATGCAGATGACACCCTTATATTCTTGATTAATATTTCTGAAGGGTTAGAATCACTCATTGGAATTTTAGCAACATTTCATTATCTGGCTGGATATAAGATACATTTAAATAAATCAGAGATGATATCTCTGAGTAGAGATCAGTCTTATTCTCCTTGGCAGTGCCATGCATAGGGGAATACACAAAGATTACTAAATATTTATGGGTTAATATTTCATAGAATGTGAAGGCAGATAAGGGCTGCTGGACATACCAAATCTGTCCATTTCATTATTTGTGAGGTTTTTTTTTTTTGCTCCAAACCTCACTTGATCTATGGTGCCATCTCTTCCCTTCCCTTCCTTACTCCTAAAATTCCCTTGTACCTGTCCCAGGCATTTTTGAACCCTTTCACTGTCTTCACCCCCAGTATCTCCACTAGAAGGCTGTTCCAGGATCCACCACACTTTCCATGAAGAAGTACTTCCTCATATCTCTCCTGAATTTACCCTACTGCCCACTTGTTCTAGAGTATCTTTTTTTCAGAACAATACTCCCTTCCTGTACCTCATTAACCCCTGTTAAGTATTTAAAGGCCTCTGTCACATCCCCCCCTCTCCCTCCTCCCTTCAAGGATGTACATGTTCAGCTCCTTTAGGCTCTCCTCTTAGAGCTTTTGATGCAGACCTTGCACCATTTTGATAGCCCTTCTCTGGAGCACCTCCACTCTCTCTATGTCCTTCCTGAGATATGATCTCCAGAACTGGACTCAGAACTCCAGGTGATGTCTTACCAATGAGCTATATAGGGGCAGAACCACCGCCATCTTCCTGCTGGTGACACCCCTTTCTATGCACCCCAGCATTCCACTCATCCTTCTGACTGCCTAGTTTCACTGCCTGGCCAGCTTTAGGTCATGCAATATGATTACTCCTAGGTCTTTTTGCTGATTGGTCTGTCAGTATCACTCCACCCATTTGTACTCTGCTCCTGGGTTTCTATGGGCCAAATGCATAATATTGCACATTTTTGCATTATGACCCAGCTGCCATATCCATGACAACTCTTCTTGTCTGTTCAGATCCCTACCCATCCTTTCCACCCCCCACTGCAGAGTATCCACTCTGTTGCAGATCTTGGTTTCTTTTCAGTTCTTCTGCTATGTCACTTATGAAGACATCGAAGAGGACTGGTCCTAGCACTGATCCCTGAGGTACCCTGCTGGTCACCATCCGTTCATCAAAGTGAACTCTGTTTACCGCTACCCTCTGTGTCCTCTCCAGTAAACCAGTTTTTTTACCCAGGTTACCACCTTATTACTCATCTCCCCAACCTCCCCAATTTGCTTACCAGTCTCCTATGTGGAATGGTGTTGAAAGCCTTGCTGAAATCCAGGTAGGCCATGTCCACCGCCCCTCCCTGATCCAATCCTCGGTCACCCAGTCAAAGAAATCTATCAGATTTGTTTGGCATGACCTTTTCCCTGTGAATGCATGCTGCCTTGGATCCTGTAATCCACCGGATACAAGATAGTCCACAGTCCTTTCCTTTAGCAGTGTTTCCATTAACTTACACACCATCAATGTCAGAATGACAGGCTATAATTGCCCACCTCCCCCCTGCTATTGTGTTTGTGAAGTGGGGCTACCTCTGGCTTCTCCAGTCCTCTGGGACCATACTAGTCTCCAGTGATTTGTTAAATAGGTCTGTCAGAGGTGCAGCCACTACCTCCCTGAGCTCCTTCATCACCCTTGGATGTATCTGATCTGGTCCCATAGCTTTATTATCCTTCAGGTTATCAATTGCTTTCCAGATTTTCTCTTCAGAAACTGGACTGGTGTCCACTTGCCTCCCCTCAAAGCTCCTGTTGCCTTTTTGAGGTCCTTCCCCTTCCCCTTCTACTATGACTACTGAGCAGAAGAATTTGTTCTAGATGCTTACCTTTTCTTGATCCACCTCAATACAATCATCCACCTCCCTCTTTAACTGTACGATCCCTCCCTTGGTCTTCATTTTCTCATGAACATACTTAAAACATGTCTTGTCCCCTTCTGATACTCCCTGAGCTATTCTTTCCTCAGTTTGTGCCTCTGCACTTCTTACTGCTTTGTCTGCCTCCATTTGTTTTACCAGATACACTTCCCTATCCCCCTACCTCTGGCTTTCCTTATACATTCTGAATGCTTGTTTTTTTTTTTGTTTGTTTTTAGCCTTTACCTTTTCTGCTACTTCTTTTGAAAACCATAATGGTCTGTTCATTCTTTTGCTTTTGCTTACCTGCTTGACACAAAGATTTGTTGCCTTCACCATGCCCCCTTTTAGTTTTGCCCAGTTTTCCTCCACCCACTCCACATCCTCTCCGCCTGCCAGGTCATTCCTAAGGCATTCATCCATCTTTATAAAATCAGCCCTTCAAATGTCCAGGACCCTTGCCATTGTGTGGTTGGATTCTGCAGTAGTTCTTATGTTTTTATACTAAACCATTCTGTACGATAATCACTGGTCCCCATTTGGCCTTCCACCTTGACCTCCACAACATTGTCCCTGTTTGTAAGCACAAGATCCAGTATTGCCTCATCAAGAGTGGGTTCACTGACTAGTTCCCTGAGGAATGCCCTCTGCATGGAGTCCAGGATGTCCCTGCTTCTAGCTGAAGGTGCCGCTGGTAGGTTCCAATCTATATCTGGCAGATTGAAGTCCCTGACCAGCAACACCTCCCCTTTTTAACCATTTTGCCAACTGCTTCTAACATTTCCTAATCTAAGTCCTCCTCCAGTGCTGGAGGCATATAGATCATACTTGTTCAAATATTGGCTCAGTTACCCAACTTGAGGTTAACACACAGCATCTCTGTCTTCCCTTGAATTCCCTGTATTTCTGTTGCATTTATGCTTTCCTTCACATAAAACACCACTCCCTCTCCTGTCCTTCCTACCCTGTCCCTTCTGAACATTGTGTAGCCTGGTATGACCATGTCCCAGTTATGGTTGTCCATGCACCATGACTCAGCAGTGGCCACAATATCCAGGTCAACTTTTGCTATGATGGCCTCTAGATCTGGGATCTTATTTCCCAGACATCTAGCATTTGCACACATGGCCTTCCAGATTTTGTTAACACTCTGCTTGTTGCATTCCCAATTTTCCTTTTGTGCACCCTTTCTCCCTTTATTTTTCTGACCCTTTTCCCCCTTTGCTAATCTTTTACTTCCCTGACTTACTTGCTCTGTGATGGGAATCCCACTCCTCTGAAGTTCCACCTGTGGGGGGGTAGTTTCTGTCTCCCAATCTTTTTGCACCTCCCCCATTGGCTAGTTTAAATGCTCATCGAAGTAACATTTAAACCATCCACTGAGAACTCTAGTTCCCTTTTTGGAAGGATGCAGGCCATCACCACTGAATAGGGTCTTATCCTCCCAGGTGGGTCCTCAGTCCTCAGTATAGATGTACCCCTCCACTCCACTCTACACCATTCATTCAACCATGAATTGAAGGTGTTGCTGTGGAGCTGTCTTGCCTTCCCCCTGTTATAGACAGACAGTAGCTCTGCAAAAGCTACAGAATGTGCTACCTGCCCGAGACTTCTTCTCAGCTCCCTAAACTCCTCTTCCACTGTGCCTGCCCCATCACCAACCAGGTAATTCATCTATAGGTGGACAATGACATCTAGCTCCCCCTCCCTTCCCTTTCTACTGCCTTAGCGATCCGTAGCATACATTTCCCATCCCTTAGTGCCATGGCACTGGGTAAGTATCTGATCTCCCTCTCTGCCCTCTTTTATTTTCCCAACTCTGTCCCCCAGATGATTGTGTCCCCCACCAGAATCTCAATGAACATTGCAGAATAGATGGAACTGAACCTAATCTCACTGCTTGAGAAAATAAAGAGGATTTAAACAGGTGGTCCTTTTTGCTGTTGATTCTGATAGGAAGGGCTAATGTGATAAAGAGGAATAGTTCACCAAATTTTGGTTTTTCTTTCAGGCTCTCCCTATCGGAGTCCCAATTTCCTTTTTTAAGGAATGGGAATGAATTCTCAGAAAACTTTCTTATGGGGGAAGCATGTTAGAGTAAGTTTACAAAAACTGTACGCATCCAAATAATATGCAGGTTTCCAGGTTCTAAACTTCTATTCGTACTACATTGCCTGAGGATTTGAGCCAACCTTATATTGGTTTAAGGAAACTGATAACCCGCCACAATGGGTCAGGATAGAGCAATCAATTTCTAATAAATGTCCTCTAAAATCTATACTCTATATTGGCTCAAAAATTAGAAAAAGAACAGATATTTTATTTTCTACTACTACAGTAAGTGTACTGTTAAAATTTGGAGGTACTTGTATAAGATCCTGGATCACTCAGACACTAATTCTCATTTAACTGCTTTGTGGGAAAATGATGAAATTCCAACTTTGTAAGCAAATATAAATATGAGAATCTGGAAATAGAAGAGAATATTTTTTCTAGGCCAATTATTTGATAGTATAATAAATTAATGACATATGAAGCAAAAATATGGTCTGCCAAATGGACATTATTTAACATATCACTCATTAGAAGTTACTTAATTGTAAGACTTAGTAGTTAAACATTGCCAGAACCATCACCATTAGAGGTAATGTGGTGCTTACATGAAACATAATTCAAAAAGTCGTCAGTAGGATTTACACATTAATTATGGAAAGAAAGGAAACTTTGTGGCCAAAAGTATCGAATGCTTGAAACAGGGAACTGAGTGTAAACCTTGATGAAGAGAATTGTAAACAAATATTACTGCTGCCTATGTCAATCTCTAAACATGTTAAATTATACCAAATGCAATTTAATATTACACATAAAATCTACATGACACCGGTGACATTGAACAAATTTTATATAGCCCTACTGGATACATGTACAAGATATAAACATGAAAAGGTAACTTTAACTCACATGTTTGTATATTGTGATAAATTACAAAAATACTGGAATAAGATACATAGACTATTATGTAAAATATTGGCTCATACTTTTCCTTTTGATCCAGGTTATACATTATTAGGAATAACTTATAGAAACTTTGATTTTGTATCATTAAATAACGTTGCATTAATTGAATTAATGCTAGTTAATGCCAGGAAACTTATTTTGCTTAACTAGAAGAGTACTGATGTTCCAAGTTATGACCACTGGCTAAGCTTATTGTTAGATAATGTAAAACTATAACGAATGCATGAAATCTCAGAAGGTAAAGTACAGGTGTTTTGGGAGATATAGAACCCCTTTTTAGAAGTTTTGAGCAATAATTAGGGATAGTTTTCTAATGCTCCTTTTTCCAGGGATACTTGGAATAGAGGTGAGACTGGAACACGGAAGAAGTAGTATATAGTCCTGTCAAGCTGAATCCCCCTTGACCAATGGGTACATGATGATGGACTCTCACTTCTGTTCTTGTCCCTCATTAGTACTGTAGGTGGGATGCACAGTAGAAGAACTAGAACTTTCTAAACCTCAAAATAAGAAATAAAAACAGGCAGGCACCAGGCATGGAACCAGAGGCCAACCCCAATGGTATCACATTGCAGCAGTGATGGGAAAACAGCAAAGACCATCACAGCAACATTTTTGGTAGTTCGCTGTGATGGTCTGCTGGGTTCCTGACACTGTTGCCTCTGGAGTGTTCACCCTCTCTGAACCAACTCCGACTCGGAGTTGGTTATTTAAAGTCCAGGAGGTGTGGGGGCAGAGCCACCCTCATGTGGGGGTGGGGCAAAGCCCTCCACAGAAAACACCAGTTCCCCTAGCAATGGCACAACACCACTTGATGGTGTTGTGCCATCGCTGTGCTGACGGTTGACAAATTCTGTGTCACTGCAGCATGGTGGAACCATGCCAACCTTGAGGCTATGGAGAAGGCAATGTCAATGCTTCATGAACAGTCTCTTCCCTGCTACTGGTGACGCTTATCTCTGAAACTAAATGATATTGTGGATAAACTTATGATATTAACACAGGAACTGGACAGGCATAGTAAGCAGGTATTAGAGGCAGAAAACAGAGTCTCAGTGATCAAGGATCACACAGACATTCCTCCAGTGAATGCACAGAAGCTGGAGAAATAATGTGAGTAATTCAAATTCCCCTGAAACCTACCAGCCCATCTCACGTCTCCTTTGACTTTCCAAAGCATTAGAGAGGTTAGTTGCCAGACAAATTACAAACTACTACTCTTTTCACAGTTTCCTTTCTGAATATCAGTCTGGTTATGGGCTTCCCACTCTACATCCACCTCCCTCCTCAGGTTTACTGCCTTTATTATTACCAATATGCATAATATTCTGCCTAACGGTGTCATATATTTTGACCTAGCCAAGGTGTTTGACATGGTGGACTACTCCCTTTCTTTGGCTAAGCTTAGAGTCTCTGGTCTTTCCTCCTCATCAATGTCATGGTTCACTTAATACCTCTCTGGTTGCTCCCAGGTAGTCTCTACTGGCCAAGCCCTCTCTGGCTGCAGGCAAGTCACTATGGGTGTCCTCCAAGGTTCTGTAATGTGCCCCTCCTCTTCTTTGTAATGTCTTTGTCTATGAAGTGCCAAGGGTGCTAATTCACATAACACCCAGCTGTATGTGGATAATACTATATTATTCACTTCCCAGTAAAACTCCTGACATCATATCAGCTGCACTGTATTCAGACTTTGATACCCTTTGCAACAGTTATTTAGCCAAACATTTAGCTCTTAATCAGCAAAAACAGTGTCTGTGTTATTTGGATCTAAAAAATGCCTGATGACAGGTCCTTCCCTGATTATAAATACTCCTTATGGCGGCATCCAGGAGTCTAGCTGAGTACAAGCACCTTGGCCTTCAATTTTGCCAATTTCTCTTCCCTCACATTCAGTCTTTGGTGTCCAAATCATTTAGAAATCTTGGAGCCTTATACACGGTGGGTAATTGCCTCTTCCAAAGCCTGAAGAAGGCCCTATTAGAATATTTGATTTTCCCTGTGATTTACTATGGTGACGTGATCTATGGTTCTGCTCCCCAGCACCTCCTATCTAAGTTAGATTTGCTACTGAATGCCCTCTGTAGGTTCACTCTCCACTGCCCAGTGCAAACCCACCACTGCCTGCTCCATAAGCACTTAATCCGGTCTTCACTCTGTAAGACACATACTCAGCACCTAGCCTTATATGATTTAAGTTTGGGCTAAATAAGCTCCCAAGCTACCAGAGGTTCTTGCTCACTCCACCTACAGTACCTCCTCCAGCCACAACCTTCACTCTACCATGAGTAACAGAATCCTTATTCCTAGGCATAAATTTAATTTGGAGCAAGCTGCTTTCAGTCACATGTGTTTCCAGTTGTGGAACAGTCTGGACTTTCATGACAGGCCACACTCCAGCATTGCCTCAGCCAAACTTTACCTCAGAAATGTTATTACCTCGTTTTGTGATTGTACCTGACTATGATCTACATTCCACCTGTTCCACACTGGATTGTACTGCAACATTTTTTGTGTTGTATACACAATGTTTAATTTAATATAACTGCAGTATATTTGTCTGCATATACCTTGCCTAGATTTGCATAACTTGTCATGATAGGTAGAATATTATACTATGCTACCTCCCCATTCTGCCATGTCACATCTGTAAACAAGGTTATCCTTGTAGCTCTGTATACTTACCCAGTAAAATACTATAATTTCAACTACATAAATAAATTCCAGGAGACCATTCATAAACAAGAAAATATGAACCAGCTCAACAATATTTGAATCAGAGGCTTACCTGAAGGGATGGAAGAAACATACCTGGTAGGCTTTTTCAAAAAGCTATTTCCCAACTGCCGAACTTGAACTGTGAGAGAGACCATATTAAATCAGACTGTGCCCCAAAACAGTGGCGAGTACACCTCTCACACTAGTCAAAATGTGGCTGCATAATTCTGCAGATAAGCAATGAGTTCTTCGGGTCTAAATGGTTCAATAAAAACTGATGTTCGATTTGTACCCAGTTGTTCAAGATTACTCAAAGTGTGTACAAAAAAGCACCAGGGATTTGACCCTGTAATGGACAAGATATGGTCCCAGAGAAATTGACTTTGCATTTGCATTTCCTGCAATGCTTTAGGTCTGTTATGAGGGCACATCATACACATTTGTGGATGTCGCAGAGGCGAAATACTTTTGAGAGAACAAGTATCTGAAGAGTGACCTTTATTAGAAACACTGAAAATGTTAGTACAAAGAGAGCATTGGTCCATCCTGGTTGCCCTGTTTTACCCTATCTTACCCTGGGACCAAATTTTAGTCGGGGCTATTCAGCTCAGTAGAGTCATGAACCACTCATTGGTTGGAGGTTTTACTAATTATCCATTAAAAAGAAATCAACCAGTGCTCAAAAGTCAGCATTTCATGGTGTTAACTCTTACCACTTAATCAGGACCAGGGTTTGTGTCTTGATTCACTATGCACAAGCTTCCATATTAGCAAATATTTTGCTTCTATTGCTTTTCCAGGTTTCAGTATACACATAAATCCTAGTACTCATTAGTTAGTTTTGTTTCTCAATCATTCAGTTTGTTATAAAGCCTCTGGCTTCTATCTTGCTCTCACTACCTGCTTCCTAATGTTTTCTTTCTGTGTGGAGCCCACACAAAATGCTTGCAAATATGGAAGTATGTGCATAGTGAATCAAGACACAACCCTTGGTCCAGATGAAGTGGTGAAAGTTAACATCACAAAATGTTGACCTTCGGTTGATATTTTTGAATGAGTAAAACCTCCAACAGGTGAGTGGGTTGTGCCTCCAATGACCTAGGTATCAAATTAATGAGGGTATATGAAGTGATCCCTCCAAGTGATTTGTTGTATGTTACTGGTGCTTAGCGGGCCACAATGTGTGTATACTATAGTCAGAGTTATTGTCCTCACCTCCCTTTGTCCTCTGCCCTTCTGCTTACCGATGTATAACTATTGAACCTTTTTCTTGGTTCCATCCATGTCTGAAACCATTAATGGTTCTAACACCCCCCACCTATGCTGGTAGGCTGTTCCACAGTTTAACCACTATCTCTGTAAAATAACACTTTCTCACATCCCCCTGAATCTATATCCTGCCAGCTTCCACTCATATCCCTATGTTCTCGATATGCCAGTCCTGCAGAATATTTCCACACAATCTGGCTTGTTAATTTCTTTAAGGAACATAAAGGTCTCTATCATATTTTCTCACTCCCTTCTGGTCTCCATGAAGTACATGTTGAGGGCCTGAAGTCATTCCTCACAGAATCTGCCCTGCCAGCCTTGAATTATTTTGAGTACCCTACGCTGAACTATCTCTAGACTATCTTTGTCTTTTCTTAGTTGGGAGCAACTGAAGTGGGCACAGTACTCCAGATGCAGCCTCGCCAGTGATCTATGAATTGGGACACTAGGGATTTCTTAACTTTGTTTTGCTGACCTTCAATTGCAGCTATGTATCCCTATAATCTTGGACTTCCTCTTATACCCTGCATGTGGATTGTAATGCTCTGATTGGACTTGGATGGTGCATAATATAGACATGTAAAGCCAGCTGCATTTTGTTTCTCTGTACACTGTGGCTTTCCTCTTTGTTTTTGACTGTGTTTGACCACTATTGGATCTGTGTAACAACTGAGAGGCAGGAGAAGGACAGTAAGTTGGGCGGTTGATCTGGCTCAGTGTAACCCCCCCCCCCATGGTGGGGCTTATCTGTTGAGTCACCAGAGGCTCGAGATGGGTCCACCAGTGCTTTCCATGTCCTACGGCTGGGACTGGTGCTGGAGGTCAGGTAGTGAAAAAGAGCTGCCAAATCATCCATGCTCGGTGCCACCAATGAAAAAAGTACCCCTGCACTCAAAGAAGAATGACTAAACCACTGCCGCCATCAGCGATGCAACTAGATTACAGTACAAAAAAGGCTAATTTAAAGAAGTACAAGTAATACAGTATTTGGGCTAAAGGAACTGTTAGAATCAGTAGCTCAGCATTGAGGGCCTATGTAAACAACATGGGTGTTACCATATTTATGACCCCTGCCCCCAGAACCGGTGAACCAGAGTCTGAGGGTCACAGCAGGCAGACCTAAAGTACTCTGAGAACCACAGAAGCAGAGTTCTTGGCAACCTTTTTGCAGTAATGAGAAAGCAAGAACTGTGAATTACAGTGGAGTCAGCCAGTCAGTTCTGCACTGGAACCTTCCCATCAGATAGGAGGTATCAGGTAGTCATGCTTGTGCTTTCAGAAGAGTCAGATGTGCTGAGAAGAAAAGAACTGAGGCCTTATCTAGGATCAGAGCCTAAGCTGGTATTTGTGCTGTGGAGAGCTGCAGAAGTTCAACCAAAGTGAAGTGTTGTTAGCTGAAAGAAGAAAGCTGCAAGAAGAATCCAGACCATTGCTGGAGTCAGAGGTAGCTCCTGCAACCTCTGCTTGGTGTGGCTGAGGGAAAGGTGAGGTCAGGAGCCTAGCCTCTGGGTGCTCCAGTACTTCTGATAGTGTGTGTGGGGTGGGGAGGGGAGCACCTTTGTCTAGGCATTGCCTGGAACTAGATCACTGTTGCTTCACTGCAAGAGCTGAGACAGAGGTCACCATGGTGAGCCAGAGCAACCAGGCCCAAGCCAAAGCCTCACACTCTCCATCTGTGCACTGCCTGCTGAAAGCCACTGGTGCTAGCCTGCACCTGAGGCCTGCTGCTGAGTACGGCTCTTGTGATCCTGCTGCAGCCCAAGCTGCTCAAGGTCTCCAGATACATGAGTGCTGGCCAAGCCACCCACAGTTACAAAGAATCCATTTTCTGTTGGATTACAATTGTTTCCCTCAGATTACAGTTTTTCTCTTTGAAATACAAAGTTGCTTTGTTCAAAAGTGCTAGCCAAACGTCAGTCGAGTGGAGGTTGTTATTAATTGCAAGCTTACTTAAATTGGTTAAATGCACCACCACAAGATCCCAGGCAATGTGTCATCAGGACTACACCTGTTAATTAACTTGGGAACCTAGTTGCTATAGACTGCACTGCAGTAATTATATTTGAATGTAAAGTTCTTGCCAAGAATTGCAATCACTTCAGGTACTTGGGCCCCAACAGTACAATTGACTAATGGGCACTGTGTGTGGCAGGGAGGCCTGTAAGATATCTTTGTAGTCTGCACTTTAAAACCAATATTGCTTGCTAATGTCATAGTACAGCCAGACTAACTGCAGACTGTTTTATTTACTAAACTGCATAACCCCTTTTCCTTTACAGTACCATTATCCAGACATGTCCTGTTGTTCTTTTAACAATTTTGGTTTGTGAGCATATTATTAGAGAGCTACAGTTATTGATACAAAAGTGTGCTTTGCTAAAATTATGTGTGGGTACTGGTTGGTCTTAGAGATGTCTCCTATATCCTATGGGGAGGTGGGTTTCTACTGCATCCCAGGCGGTAGTATCACACATTTGACCTGGCCCACTATTCTTTCTCTTATTGGTAATACTGTACCATTTCCCTTTCACCCTCCAAAACAAGTCCCCTAACTAAGAAGTTTAATGAGCCCAGGCCCCTCAACCTTGTGTGTGGCCCCACGGACACAACACAGGAGTAGTAACCAATAACAACATCTAGCATCTAAGGGGCAACCAAGTTACATCAAAGTGACACATCTAAAATTAAAAGGACTGGGAACAGGATGGCTTCTTGCTGTACTTGCTGTCTTTTCCTGCTGGCACAAAGAATTCTGTACTCTGCAAAGTGCTATGAGATTAAAGGCCTCATTAGGCCACCATAGAGGGCAGCTATCTTAGTTATTGCATTTATTAGATGGCAGGTGCCTTGATGAAGAGAAACATGATCACTGACAGATGCTACTATGACTATGCAAGTTTCTGATATTTTGTCTAAATTCTCTAATCTCAGTTTTCTTTCCACAGGTGTACAAGGACTCTTTTATTTACTGGGGCACCAGTGCATGAATGCTGCAACTTATATATCCAACTAAAGAGGCCCAAACACCATACCACAAACAGTTTTGGTGGAATATGTGTGTGGAGGGTGAATGTGATGTAACTGGGGATGGAGTATTGGGGAAAGATTCTAATAAAGAGGAGTTCTAAATTTCACAGAGGATGTGATATGGAACATTTGTGTTGATATTTATTATGTTCCTAATTTCTATACATAAATAAGCCCTTGAACTGGGGCAGGGAATATTGCAACCTTTACAAGGATTTGTGCTGGAAGGGCAGGAGAGGTGCAAGGCAGGGGGAGGCTCAAGGGGTGACATGTGATGGTGGTAAGATTAATCATCATCTGGAGTCCCTCGGGCCAATTACATTAGGATGGTCCTGCAGTGGGCCTAAGATTAATACCCTTATCACCTGAGGGCGCACAACATGGGTTATGTGTGTTTATGTTCTAGTTCTGTCAGATACCCAACTTCATGGTTATATTGTTGTTATGTTCTACACATCTCAAAACAGAAAAACTAAGGATAGCATCTCTTTTTTTTCTTCACAACTTGGGGGTAACAGTACCCTTCTGGGGGACTCACACTGGTCATTCCAGAAGATTCTGTACAGGAGGCCTGGGCCGCCAGTTGACTTCAGATATAATCTATAACATATTTGGTTACTATAGTAACTTGGGATGTCTGGCGATTCTTTAGACTGGTAAAGAGAAAAAAATCTTACTGGCACTGTAGAAAAGAGTTGTACAAGTGGCATTACTCCAGAAATACACTTCACAGCCCAGGAGCATATAAAACTGCACCCCCATGTATACCCTGTTCATCTCATAAAAGGTAGGTGACAGTGTTACTCCACAAAAAATGATTTCAAGTACCCAGTGAAGCAGTGAACCCCACAAAGAGAAGGTATCTATTTGTGTGGGGAATGTTGGAAAACCTGGTAGTCATGTTTGGCTCTATGTATGCATCTCCTGTGTTTGTCCTACAGCGCTTTCAAACTATGGTAAGTTTTTGCAGTAGGAGAGGCTTGAAGGGGTTCTTCTCAGTGGCGATTTCATCTGTGTGTTGGAACAACATCAGGATAGGGACAAGTACACAGAAAGCATAGTCACAGTGGGGAAGAATGGAGGCAGGGGCTCTTGGATGTAGATAGGAAAGATGTATGGCAGAAGACTCACCCCAAGGAAAGAGAATATACATTCGTTTCTATTCTAAATGCATTCTGGTCATGAAGTGACTACATTTCCATGCCCACCTCATGATGGTACAAATTGGTGGAGACTTACATTAGTGCCAACATCATTTCTGACCAAGCACACATGCTGTTTAAACTGTAATGAGGGTGTAAGATGGCACAAGGCCTGCTTGGAGATTTCCCAAACACCTACTGACATTCCAAGAGTTAGGGAGTTTGCTAATGCACAGTGGGAGATATACGTAGCAAGTAACTCAGCCTTGGCCTCCTCACTCACATCAGGTATACCGGGAAGTAAAAAAGGTATACCTCCTGGGAATGAAAGAGAAGAATTTTGTTCAGTATGAGCTTTAGATCTGTCCAGTGCTGTCTTGTAATATTTTAACATCTTTGCAGTAATTTAAAATGTTTTTGTTTTCATTATGATTGTAAGGCGCCCAAAGCCTGTGGGACTGGATGTCCTATAAATAAAATTGCCTTGCCCTTGCGTTGCCTGCACAGTTCGAATTGGAGCATTAGCTGAAGATGCTGGGAATGCAGTCCTTCGGATAAGGTTCTGGACTGCGTGAGACAACTTCCAGTGGCCCAAGAAGCTCTAAATCTTTTACTAGAAGGAGGTGTACAGGCATCTCTCTTTTACATGAGGCAAAGATTTTTAAATGTATTTAGGCTCATTTCCAGGTGTGACCTGGGGAACAGGAAACACAATAATAAAAGCATACATGGAATTGATGATTGGTACAAATAAAGTACAAGCAGAACTGAATTTAACATTCTACAAGTGCACATAAATGTAAATGGTGTCAAGAGTAAATAGATGCATAAAAGGAAGAAAAGAGACCAATTCAGGCTAAGGTAAAACCCAGGAGGAGGCCCAACAATGGTATGGTAGAAGCTCCAACAGGGAAGGATCAGGAAGGGGAATGACAGGAGCAGATGTCCGTGAAAGGGGCAATAAACCCAGCCCAAGCCTAGTTCACCTTGTATCATGAGCTAAGATGGGGAATGCGGTTCTAACATCAAAAATTCTAAAGGGCTACTGGTGAATGACATTAAAAGTTTTCTCAAAACTTAGATAAGACAGAGTGTGTGGGGACAATGGTGGCATCACCTAACTTTTGAGACTCAATTAACATTCTTCATATTTTGCAAGAGCAGGCAAACATTTTAGGGACACCAATTTCACTCCAGGAAGTGAGCAGACCCATTTAGAGTCTTAAGAAAGGAACAAATGGGTGGGTCTGATGTTTTTTCTGTAGAGTTCTTTAAGCACCTAAAACAGCCCCTCAGTGAATGTCTGGCAGTGGTTTACAATGAGGCACACAAAAAGGGGTCTATAGACCCATCTCCTTATTGTATTATGATAACAACATCAGTGTGATGATCTTGGCATCTAGGATGGAGGGAATTCTAAGTCAGGAGATACACTGAGGACAGACTGGGTTTGTTAGGCATAACCTTTCATATCATAACATGAGGAGGCTATTGAATGTAATCCATTTGGGTTTTCAGCACCTGCTAAGAAGGCATTAGACAGAGTACAGTGAGAGTATTTGTTTGCAGCACAGGGGCATTTGGGGTTAGGTCAGTCATTCGTTTAGATCATCCACTTGCTTTATGTGGGGCCTAAAGCTAAAATGTTAGTGAACTATAGAATGTCAGAATCCTTTGACTTTCATAGGGGTACACATCGGGGTGTCTCCTCTCCCTGTTCCTCTTCACGCTTGTAATAGAGCCATTGGCCATAAAAAATCAGGGCACAGAAGCAAATCAAACTAGTATTAGTGAGTCCTGGAAAACAGCATATGATCACCCTCTATGTAGATGATATTTTGTTTTATCTTACTGATCCTGAATCATCGATACCTATGTCTTAAATAGGTTGAATGAATACATTTTCAGGCTACAAAGTTACCCTGCACAAATTATGCATGATGGGGTGGGAGATACATGACAAGTGGTAAATATCCTGCGAATGCCTTTAACAGTGTTTACAAATTGTATCACGTATTTGGAACTGAGGATAGGTCTCACTATAGATGGCCTTTTGGGCTGAACTATAGACCACTCCAGCAGATCTGGAAAGATGGCAAGCTCTTCCTGCATCATAGCTTAGGCATCTACATTTGACAAAGATGAGATAATTGCCTAAAATCCTACATCCTTTACAAATGCTTTCCATGGGGCTTAATCATGATGATGATAAGGCACATTGAAAGTGGCATGCACACAATGTATCCAGAGTGGCAAGAGGCCTAGGGCAAGACTGGCTAAATGCAAATGTGATACACTGCATGGGGGTCTTAGATTTCCAGACTTAAATATTTACTATTTAGCAGCACAGAGTGGGTACATTATATACAGGGCTGGATAGCACAAACCAATAGTTGTATAATGAAGGCAAACCAAATATATTTGGCTATGCTCAAACCCTCTTTTTGGGACATGGTAGTTATTCAGGTGCAAACTGCCAGGGAGTCCAAATTTATTCAAAAGCGCTCACCGGCAGTGAGTTGTTCAGCTGCATACCATAATTGTCTACTGGAAAAATCCTTTGTTTCCTTATAGTAATGCAAAAATATTTATTTTATTTTAAACTCATTTCCAACAATAAAAATAAATACTCAGTTTATATGGTTTCTTTCTCTTATTTATAAATATTTCCCAGTCCTGTGCATACTTTCCTTAAAGATACAATCCTTTTTATGATGAAAAAAAAAAATTTCTGCATGAAATAGTTTTGCCTTACTTGAGGTCAGGTCAGACATCGTATCTGTGCCCCTTCATTTTATTTCCTGGCTCAACTGCCTAATCCAAAGTTCAGGTGTTGCTGCCTCCAAAATGTACTTTCACATGGTTCAATTGCTAGCCACACTTAGTGCCCAAGGAATTCTGCTAAGTTTACAAAAGGAGCAATAAAGCATGCTGCACTCAGTTCTTCTTCAAAGTTTGCTAATAACTTATTTACTTGTGGCACCTCTCACTCCCATTCTTCCTCCTTCACTCCTTCGGGATGTTTTGAATCACGTAGTTACATGCTGACGTTTCAGAACATGACACTCTATCATCAGAGCTCTTTGAAGAACTTAAACAGATTTGGAATATACCAAATGCCCATCTTTTGAACTATATATGAATTAGGCATTATATGAGGGGGTAGACAGAAAACAAAACATCAAAAGCAGGAATAGGACCACTAGAATAGGTTGCCCTGCAGACAAGACAAAATTGTTAGCAGATGACCTCTATCATGGTAAAATAAAGTAAAACTCTGGGGCCTAACCCATTAGTGAAAGTGCAAGTTCATTGGGAGGCAGATCTGGCATACAGAATACCAGAAAAGAGATGGAAAATGATATGCATGTAGCACATGGGTCTTTTTGTTTGCAGTAATTATAAAAAATGTGCAATATAAATTTATTGCGTATATCAACCCTCACAAATAGTGAAGAAATTTAACCCAGGAGTATCTCCTACGCGTGGTACAGTAGGTATAATAAGATAATTAGAACTTTGTTTCACTACTTTGGGGAATGTGAGCAACTACAGCCATTTTAGCAAATCATAGCCATGAATAAAGGGTGAATACACTCCTGTAGGGTGCAGCTACACCTCTGGCCATTGAGGAGCAGGAAGATGAGAAGTGAATACATTTCAAAAGCAATATTAAGACTCTTACAGGTACTGGCCAGACACTGTGTGCAGAATACATGGGCTTCCAGAATAGCTCCCACCCTTAGCCAGTGGGAG
The DNA here is from genome assembly GCA_016271365.2 of Neoceratodus forsteri. Taxonomy (NCBI): domain Eukaryota; kingdom Metazoa; phylum Chordata; order Ceratodontiformes; family Ceratodontidae; genus Neoceratodus; species Neoceratodus forsteri. The sequence continues at coordinate 1,720,996,252 of CM057452.1, forward strand.
GAGCTTATTTTGAAAGCATTATCTCTAAAACACTTGACCTACTGTATTAACTTAAACACAAAGAGGATAAGGCTGAAAGGGGTTTGGGGGACCTTACTTAGGCTCACTGCCAATACAAACAGCAATACTGTTTTACACTTTCTAGTCCTGTACTGTTCTCAGAAAAAGACCATCCATCCTTCTTTGGCAGAGGTAGCTTTTGAGTACAGTATCTCAGTCATCTACCTGAAAGTACATACTCAGACAGATTCTTCAGTGCTGTAGGCAATATAGTAAACTTAAAAGAATCCTCCTTTCCATGAAAAAATGTAGATTTGCTCACTTTTAAAAGTAAACATGCCCATTTTTAACTCAGGCCTGCTTCATGCTAAGTTTTAGGATGATAAATCTTCTATACTACCAGCTCAGATACAGGGAGATGATGAGGTGGCTGGTAAAAGTTTCTGAATCCATTAACTATGCAACTGGTACAATGGTCCATCATCCTGCTGCCCCTGTTACCTTGTATTTCCTCTTAGCCTGGGATCTTCATCCGTGTCATCAATGTCAGTTTTCTTTCTCAGCTGACTGTCATGCCTGGCTGGATGACTGTTATTTATTTATTTATTCATTCAGTCAGTCATTTATTTAGATAAAATGTGGTAGCCAGGAAAGACACACTGAGCCAGGACTCATTTCCAGGTGTGACCCATGGAGGGTGAGGGTAAGGATACAGTCAAACAATAACAACATGATTGAGAAATACAAAACCAGTAATGTGCAAACATTACTAGTGATAACATGGCAAGAAGGCACATCATATGCAACAGCTGCCTGGAGCATGATACACTAAACATTTGTAGATACAATCAACAAATGGAGTAAAACAATCAGTGCCAAGCACATTACAAGATGTAAGATCAACCACAGAGAGGGGGCATGAACATGGGGGAGGGGAAAAAGCAGGTCGGGTGGGGAGTTGACCGACACAGGGAGGGGAGGGCATGAGCTCAAGCAGATGCTTAAGGGAAGCTGGGGAAGGTGAGAGATGGATGGAAGAGGGGAGGAGGTACAGAGTAAGGGAAGGCAATAGAAGAAGGCAGACTGACCAGCAAATGTGCAAGGGTGAGGGAGGGAGAAGGAGTGGGGATCCCTGTAATGAAAGGTGCACAAGGTGGACAAGTGAGGGAGATGAGAGTGGAAAGATATGAGGGAAGTGCCTCAAACCAGTATTTAAAGATGAAAGAAGTACAGTGGTGCAGGTGAAGGGAGGAAAGAGGGAGTATAGAGAGGAAGGAATAGAGAGTGCAGTGATGAGTGCGAGGGGGTGAGTCTGTGACAAAATGACAGAAGGTGTTAAGGCATGTCCAGTATGGCAGGGGAAGAGGAGGCGGCAGAACTGTAAGCCACAAATGCATAGTCAAAGACAGGAAGCACCATCTTTGTAATTAATTCCAGGTGGAAATGCAGGGTCACGCAGTCTTTGTAGCAGTACAAGGCATCAAGCTTGGGGCAGAGCTTAGCATGGATGGCATCAACGTGGGTGGAGAAGTCAAGCCTGCTGTCAAGCCACACACCACAATACTTGAAGGAATGAACCACTTTAAGGGAGGAACCATCCAGGGTGGTAAAGGAAGGGAAGGAAGCAAGCCTAGCCAGTTTCTGGCTGGAACCAAAGGTTATGGACACTGCTTTTTTTGTTGTTGTTGTTGACTCGGAGTTGGATGGCCTGAAACCAAAGCAGGACATTGTGGAAGTCTTGCTGGAGCAACACTTCCACAGCCTCTGTCGATGGGCATAAGGAACAGAGAACTGTGTCTTCTACATACTGTATATATGAATATGTGAGTTGATGCAGACAGATGGGAGATCATTAGGGAAGATGGGAAATAGGATTGGACCCAGGATGGAACACTGAGGGACACCAGCCTGGATTGGATGTAGAGGTGACAGTATGTAATTGACCCGAACCGACTGCTGGTGATAGTAGGAGCTCAACCATGCAACAGCGGCAGCTGAGAGGCCAGCAGAACTCATCTTGTCAAAAAGGAGTGAATGCACCACCAAATCAAAGACTTTGACCAGATCAATGAAAATGGCAGCTGTGATGTGCCCTTGATCCATCCCAGAGAGAGTGAAGTTGGTAACACGTAACATGGATGAGACAGTGGAATGGTGCTTCTGCAAACCAGACTAAAATAGGAGAGGAAGTTAGATGAGCAAAGGAAGTAAGAGACCCAAGAAAAGACCAGAATCTCTTGCAGCTTTGTTCTCCTGTTCTCCTCTTCTTGCTGCTCACTACTCAGAAAAAATATTTATCCACTCTTCAGGTTCTCACTCACATATGTTTCTGGTCATCTGAGACACACCTAAATGTTTTGCAGTATTTTCCAGCTTGCCCTGTGCAGACAGTACACCCCAATTCTAACTCTAAGAGAGTGGGACAATGTGTTTATCTGGAGGTAATAACCCATATTCATTTATTCATTTTTATTTGTTTGAAAATTGGTGACTAGGAGAGGTACGGTTCCAAAGAAATACAAACCAGGCTGATGATAATTACAAAAACAATAACATAAAGTACATCAGTAGAGTGCTGTACAGACAGTAATGCCAAAATTTGCAACCAGGTACCCAATAAATAGTGTACAAAATCACTAACAAGTTTGCAAATAAATGTAACCCCCCACTCCTCCCCATGGCAGGGTGTGTGTACATAATTTGCACCATTAGAGCTTTGTAGTCCTTAATTAATTAGTCATTCTTGCCTCTGCCCACCAGTGGGGACTTCACAGGTCGGAGGTCACCAAAGGTGCGCTAGGCCATAAATTTGGGGTTTTAGCACAAAGGGGGAGCTGCACTATGGTGAGGGTGGTGGCAGTTAGGAGAGTGGTGAGTAGGGGCATTTGCCTGCTCACCTAGACAGTTAATGTTTCTGTGGGTGAACGGGCTGGTATTAGGGAGTGCGGCAAGTCGACATGGGGGCGGCCACTGTTTGAGTCGGGGAGTACCCCGTGGTGAAGCCTGTGCAAGTTTTGTTCTTCTACCTGTGATCCACAGCTGCAACTGGCCAGAGATGGACACACAGTGAGAGAGGGGAGAGTGGTCTTGAACAGTTCAAGAAAGCCTGTATGGAGGTGGAAGCAACATAACACTCAGCATTGTGCTGAAAGTGCCCATCCTGTAGCCTTATTGCCAACCCAGCTGTGGCAGCTCCAGGGGCACTGTGGGAATCAGTCCTTGTCCAGAGAGTGGAAGTGCATCCAGAACAAGGAGAGACAACCCAGTTGTGGCTGTGAGGTGGAGACATCTGCCCTATGCTTTGTAGGAGGGAGTCGCCTGCCCAAGTCCTGTTTTGATCATCATTCAAGGAGGGAAGGAGAGCAGAAGTCCCAATTTGTAAAGGGTATTTCCCTCAAGCAGCTTCTTTACAGTAAGCGTACCTAGAGCCAGAGAAGAGATGAATTTCAGATTTTAGCTGCTGTCTGTACTGCAGGTCACCCAACCTAGAACAGATGCTGCTGAGCACCTTTAGTGGCCATCTCGGCCCAGGGGACCAATGACTGTGATAGTTGGTGGGGGCCAGCTTGGCCACATGTAACCACCATCTACCTCATTTAGACCCCTATGGTCTTGAACTAAAAAGTTGATATGGCACCATCAAGTTATCTTTTATTTTTAGTAAAAATGGGATCCCTCATTTTGAAGCCGCAGCTGTTGTGGGCATTGTGTTATTTACCCCTTGAATATGTCTTTTGCTTAACCGTAAAGTTTTATTGCATCCCAGCACCGAAGATGGCACCCCCTCCAGCCATGCACCTGCCATTGCAGCCAGTCCCAGCAAGAACTATTAAAATGAATTTAAACAGTGTTTCTGCTGTTGTGGGCACCCATCCCCTGATGTAACAGCATTTATACCCCTAGACTGTGGGGATGGGGAGCATACATAAGGTAAATTCAAAAAAGTGCAAGGGATGATGGGATACTGAACCAGTACTGAGAGGTGAGTTCAGTAATGTAAGGAAGGGTTCAGGAAGAAGGCTGGCAGGAACATGGGGAATAGGTAGAAGTTTTTGTCGGCATCTGAGGGAAGACAGGGAGGGAGAGGGACAGATGGAGCAGGGTAGCTGATTCCAGAGGGAGGGGAGATAGTATGAGAAAGCAGATTTTCCAGCTGAGAAGTGTGGGTGGGGAAGGGAGAAATTGTGCAGGTCCCTGTAACACAAAGAGTAAGAGGAGGAGGAGGAATGGTGGAGATGAGCTGGGATAAGTAGGAGGGGAGGTACCCAAACCAGAATTTAGAGATGTTGGAACACAGTGGAGCTGGTGATGAGTGGGGGATGGTTTTGTTGGTTCTTTACACTATGAACAAGGCAGGATTATTTCAGCCATGTACTTTTGGAAATTTTTATGAGAGTTTTTGCTGTCAAGTGACCCATCACATACAGGCTTGTTTCACTCTTGTAATTGTCAGTCTTGCAAATAATTACAAACATTTTAATTTTGGCAAACTCTGTGTCTGTGTCCTACACTTATCCCTGACATAACGTGAAGCTTTATAATGATTGGTAGTATTAGAATAGACATCATTTTTTGGAACCAGTAGCCTTTAGGCCCCGTACACACTAATGAGCTTAAAATGGTTTAAGTGACTTAAACCATTTTAAGTTCCCTGAACACGGTTTGCATATACACTGTAACACAGGTGCAGTCGTGTTACAGTTGTGTTCTAAAATCATGCTAAAACCCTGTTAGGGAGGTAGCCTTTAGCACAGTTTTAGATAAATACAGTTGCCTTACTGTAATCCATGTTAACAACAGTGTGTACACAAACCGTACTATAACACGGGTTAAGGCAACCCATCATAAGAAAAAAGCCAATTTTCCAACTGCAGAATTTAAAAAAAAGTCACGGGCATTACCGAGCGGGAAGATAATCCCTCAATCGGTCGATGTACTTCTTTCCTGGATCGGTTTCAGGCCTGATCACAGGTATCCCATTGTGCACTGAGGCATCTGCTGTTACCGCAGTCATGCCTGGGAACCTGTTTGGGCAAGCACATTTGTCAGAATACAGTGTGGTCACTCTGACAACTGTGATAGGGACCGGTTTATAAAACATTTTTAAAAACGTTTTAAAATTGGTCCCTGATATGTACAGGGCCTTACACACTGTGGGCTGCTGTACTGTTGTTTTAAGATTTTTGGTGGACCTACATACAGTAGGGCTTATACAAACATTTCATTTTTAGGGCAAAGTTGCTCAAGTACTCTGTGTTCAATGCCAATTCTTGGAATAACCTTAAGCCTTGTTCACATTTGGCAGTGTCTGAATGGACATGAAACCAGTAGCCTTCACATACTATAGGCTGCTACATCATTGTCATCTTGAGGTCTGATGACCGACTTACTGCTTGTGTCCAACACTTTGTTCTGGCACAGCATGACAGGTTTGTCAGTGATGAACAGACATCATCATTGGAACCAGCAGCTTCCACAGTGGGCCGCTGCACCATTCTGTGCTTCTTATGCCCTGGCAGAAAAAAAATACTGCCTCAGTACATTTTAAACACAAAGCAATGGATTTCTATAGTTGAACCAAAGTGAACATTTTTAAAACTAAGTGAACTTTGGTGAACTTTATCTGGTTTGATTGACTCTATTTGCAAAATAGAACTTTGGAAGGTTGACACTGGCCTTGTTGTGGAATATGAAAGCCTGAGGAATGTAGGAGGAGGTGGTAGTGGTCATTCAGAGCATACTGGTTAAAATGCAGCACAATGTCTAGGTGGGTCTGCTGGGCATCAGATTCCCAGAAGGTATTACTTTTCTCTGATCAAGGACCCATAACACAGAGTAGTAGTCATATATATCACTTTCTGCACAACCAAAATACATCAACAACTTTAACTTTGAGCTCCTGCTGTCATGAGGATAGAGGCTTGACTATGTGGACCAAAAGTCTGAGTCTGTCTCTCAATTCCTATGTTCTCATCATACATTCCTGTTGCCTTACTGTTGCCTCTTCCCTGAGTTTTCAGAGTCAAAACATTCTGTTGAAAAGAATATGTTGAGTTTTTGCTGAGGTTTTCTTCCTGCTCAAGATACTCAAATGAAGTCCTTGCTGTAGTGGCAAATTCATATTCATTCACATAAGTTAGGGGTTAGAGCACTGGCATGGTACGCCAGGAGCCTGAGTTCAAGTCCCAGTGGGAGTCACACTTTTTTCTTTCTTGCCTCGCAGTGGCTTTACTGCACTGAGAAAGTTGTCTGGTGTCTCTGACATATGCCTAAGTTGCTGTTTACACAACAGATAGAAAGGAATGTGTGTGCAAGGGAAAGCCCAGAAGCCTGGCAAGGCAATATTAAGGCGCCCAATCCCGGAGGTTCTGGGCACCGTACACAGTATAAAAAAATACATACAAATACTCTTAGAAGCAGCAAAAAGATAAAATCAATACTCATAATTAAAATTAGCTACAGTATTAAGTATAGTAAAAACAGGGATGGAAATAAGTTATTCAGTAAATGCCTGGCTGAAGAGGTGGGCCTTAAGCCTTTGCTTAAAAACACCAGTCGAGGTGACCTCCTGGACTGCAGGTGGAAGCGCGTTCCACAGGGTCAGCCCAGAGACACTGAAAGTTCGATCACCAGAAGTCCTGAGCTGAACCCTGGGAACATCCAGGAGGCCCCTCAAGAAGGAGTTGAGGGAACAAACACAGGTCGCAGGTGTCAGGAGCTCTGACAGGTAGCCAGGACCCAGTCCAAATAAGGCCTTATAGGTGAGCAAGTCCACCTTGAAAAGGACCCTCTATCTTACCGGCAACCAGTGCAGAGCATGCAGGACTGGGGTCACATGACATGACCTGGATAGGCCCATCAGTAACTGGGCTACCACATTCTGCACCAGCTGCAGCCTGTGGAAGGTCCCTCCCATGACCTTGAAGTAAAGAGAATTGCAGTAGTCGAGCCTGGAGGTAACAAAGGCATGTACTAGGGTTGGCAGATCCTCAGGCAGAATGAGGGGCTTGATCCTGGTGATGTTCTGTAAGTGGTAGAAACCACTCTAAACAACAGATGACACCTGATCTTCAAAGGTCAGGAACACTCTTAGATTATGCACCCTTGGGGAAGCACCCAATGGAGCAGACCCCAGGAAAAGACCTATGTCCACTCCAGGCAGCAACCCATCATGCCTGTGACCCGGCTCAACCACCAGCACCTCTGTCTTATCTGGGTTAAGTCTCAGCCAGCTGAAAGCCATCCAGTCATTGTTTTTAGCCAGACATATTAAGCACATCAATGGCACTGGATGTTCCGGGAGCAAATAAAAAATACAGCTGGGTATCATCTGCATAGCAGTGAAACTCCATGCTGTACTGCTGAATGGTCTCACCCAGGGGCAGCATATATACCGCAAACAGCATCAGCTACAAGATCGAGCCCTGTGGTACTCCCCATGACAGAAACATTGAAGAGGAGGAGAAATTTACCATCACTACCCGCTGCACTCTATCCAAGAAACAGGACTCAAACCATCTGATGACAATACCGGGGAGTCCACAAAACTCACAGAGCTGATCAGGAAGCACAATGTGGCCCACAGTGTCAAAGGATGAAGAGAGATTGAGAAGTACAAGAACTGACCTGTCTCCTCTATCTCTAGCCCTGAGTAGGTCATTACGCACCCTCACTAGTGTCATTTCTGTGCTGTGTCTAACCAAAAAACCCGACTGAAATGGTTCATTGTAGGACACAAGATGATCCTCAAGCTGATGTGCCACCAATTTCTCGACAACCTTGCTAAAAAAAGACAGGTTGGAAATAGGCTAATCACTGAGTCTCCTATAGCTTAGGGGTTAGAGCACTGGCATGGTACAACAGGGGACTGGGTTCAAGTCCCAGTGGGAGTCACACTTTTCCTTTCACATTTCCATCATGATTTCACATAAGTTTGTACTGCATCTTGCCAGTGTTCTATAAAAATGACTTGTCCTAAAGGACAAGGAACAGCAACATTTAGATACTAGTAACTACAATGACATCATCACAGTCTTATGAATCAGAGTTCATAAAAAGGGTGCCAATGAAAACTGCATGTTGACACTTCCAAGAACAATACCCAATACAGTATTTTCCTACCTGTATATGAGACTAGTAAAAATAAAACAACATATATTTGGTGCCATTATGAAGATATGTGTAATCTTACATTTCTTTGAAACCTGGCTTCATTGCCAGTGCCATATTCCAGGTTACCTTTGGCTTACTGCTTTTGTGCTCAAGTTCTTTGACATTTAAGTTACTTTCTTATTTCAGGCTCCACCATGACCCAAACTAGTGTAACACCCACTCAAACACTTTTTGTGAGGGGAACTTACCTGAACTGTCTGCTTAACCATGGTCTTTGCCCTCCCTCATTCTTTGTTCCCCCCTGGCCCCAGAACTACTGATGGAAAGGGGACCGGAGTAGTGTCCGTAGAGGTAAATGCACCATAAACGACTACAAACTGTCTAACTGTGTACTGTGCCTTTAAGAGGAGAGCTTCAGTGGTTGCTGCAGCCTGTGTGCTTCTGGTACCTGTGTGCAAGAAGTAGGAAGGATTTACAGTGGAGGCTATGACAGCATTCCTGCTGATCAGATCACATCCATTTAGCACCAGATAACAGGGCAAAGGATTATCTATCAACCCACGGAAATTTTTGTTTCTAAATGTTTGTGTGCTTCTGGCAATGAGACTTTGAAGTTTAATACTGAATAAATCATAAACTCTGCCACCATCTTAGAGCAACCCCACATACCTCTTAACTGTCCTTGATTTTCAGGGACGTCCCTGATTTTACCTCAGAATGTTTACTCTGTCCCTACTAAAATTTGTGTTTTCTTGGCTAAACAGTGGAGATTGTAAGCACAAAATAATGTCAAGCGTTAAAGTTATAGACTTGTTCTTCTTTAGAAAATGCATTTTGCACTAAGCCCCATATTCTACCAGCTTTCTGGGTGGATATCTTTAATTTTGAAGATGTGTCCCTGATTTTGATCCTTTGTCCTGAATTTTTTTAAGCCTTGTCCCTGAATTATGAGGCAGGAGGTTGAGAGGTATGCAATCCCAGACCTGCTAGCAGCCAGTCAGTGTGCAGGGATAGCATCATATTACAGACTTCTGGGAGAAATCTGTACTGTGTCTTGGCACCTTTTTGTTTGACTTATCAGGTGTCGAGTTCCTGTACTGACAGATTTATGGACCAATGGGACACTGCCTTGACCTGACCAGAGAAAGAAAAGGGGCAGGATCAAATGTTCATTTCCCTCATAATACTTGTAGACAGCAGTTGGAAATGTTTTCTCTCTCTCTCTCTCTCTCTCTCTCTCTCTCTCTCTCTCTCTCTCTCTCTCTCTCTCTCTCTCTCTCTCATTAGTTCTCAAACTTTGTCATGGTGAGCCTCCCCAAAGCCATGGAAAGATCTTGAGCCTGCCCCAAACATTTAAATAGTCTTGGGCCTCCCCATTAAAAAATAATATCTTAGCACAGTACCTCAGGAATAAAATGAAACCCCTTTGAGTAGTTGGCTCTCATTTTATATAGCTCATTGTAGCCCTCCTTGTAACCCCCCCCCCCCCAAGGCCAGCCTACTTGCTCCACTCTTTTGACTCTCAAACCATTGTTACCCCTTGCTGCAGTGCCTTCATTGGTCAGACTGCTTTCTCTGTCTGTTTCCCCTCTATCTGGAATAACATTCCTACCCACCTGTCTCCCTCTTCCCCTGCTCTTAAACATCCTCTCAGAGATTATTTTGCTTCCTCCCGCTCTTGCTCCTACATCGTCTCTGCTTAAGCGTTGTATTTGGATTGTTCTGCCAGTCTAATTGATCAATTGTACCTCTCATTATGTGTTCATTGTTCCTATTTGTTTCCACTATTATTCATTCTGTATTGTTTTGTTTTGTAGTTGCCATTTGAATTTTATTCACTCCCTACACTTCCCAAAGTACACTTGAAATGAGCCTTAGCTCAGAGTGTCTATCCTGGTCCACAATTTGTAAATATATACATAAGTCCACCTACTATTATCCTTTTTCAGATTGCCTCATCCCTTCATACAAAACACCTAAAACTCAAAATTTAAATATAGTTCTTTTTCAAACTTGGTTGTGCCGCCTCTGGAACAGGTTGGGGCCTCCCCAGGGAGGCTGGCCTCACCATTTGAGAAACCCTGCTCTAGAGAAAGGGAGTTAGCCGTGTCTAGCCAAACAAACAGGGCTACAAGTGGTTTGAACAACTGAAGGACGAGTAAAAAAAGTGAGAGGGTTTTATCAGCTTGCTCCAGGACTGATTTATGACTGAGCTGCTGTTTGCCATCAGATTGTGAATCCAGCAAATGGTGAGAGGTTGTTCCCTGCCTAAAGCCAAGGGGAAGCTGAGAGCTGAACTTAACCAGAAGGAAAGCCAGAGACTGTGTCCCAAAATTCCTGAGAGAGTTGATCAGCCAGAGGGCAGTTCCAGGAGCCTGCAAGCTCCTGCCAAGTTTGCAAGAAACCATCAAGTCTGCCAGCAACAGCCAAGCCTGCCTGCCATTAAGCTAGCTGTCATGAATTGCCTTTGCCTGTGTATCTGAATGTCCAGAGCTGCAGCCTAAAAGCCACTGTCTGAGAGCTCCACAGAACTGTTGCCTACTGAACAGTCAGTAACCTCAGGGTTTGCCCTGCATCCTGGGGAATGTAAATAGTTGCCACCAAAGTTTGCCATTCAGCCATCAGGGTTGCTTTCATAGAAATAGCCATTTTCACAATCGCATGGCCATTGGGGTTTGATTTAAAAATAGTCATCTGTCTAAAGTGTACCAATGCCAGCTAACCCATGGCAACATTCAGGCCTGCATCTTATCTGGATACCCAGTTAGACATTCAGGGACACTGGTATTAAAGGGGAGGTGGATTATGGTTATATGTTTCATTTGGGGGTGGCACTATTGTGTCGTCGTTTACGTTTTTACCAGTTTATCAGCTAATCACACTGTGTATTTATCTTTGCATCCCCACTTCCCTTTCCTCTGTTAATAAATCTTCTATTGTTGTTTAAAACTGTCTGTGAGTGTAACCTCGGAGGATTGTTCCTTCGAGGTGGCTGGCCCAGCCCTCTGGAATTCGCTGCCAAGATCTTTGAGGGAGGCCCCATCGGTAGAGGCATTTAAAGGGGGCCTAAAGACCTATCTTTTTAATCAAGCATTTTATGATAGTTTTTAATGTGATTTTACACATACATTATTGTAGTAATCATATTGATATTGTTTATAATGTCTGAACCCTGCTTTGATCTGTAATGGTGCCCACAGCCTCCGGGACTCGGCACCACAATATAAATAAACCTTACTTACTATAGTACAGCAATAGTCATTAAGTGCATGCAAAGTAAAGTATTGCAACTGCTTATGCTATTCCATGTCTGGGGTGGCTGGAAGGGGAGGTGGGTAAGTACAACATCCCAGGGGGTTGTACTATGCAAACATCAGGCCCACTATATCTTACTCTGGGTGGAGGCACTGTGCTGCTTTATCTTGAACAAGAACCCCCCCTCTCAGTAACCATTAGAATAGAACCCAGGCTCCTCAACCTATATTGTGGTCATCATGCAGGGGTAGTAGCCCACTGGTACATGGCACCCGGTTACACCTGTAAAACCAAACTATGACTGGTTTATCCTTCCTCTGGGGTGAGGTACAGAAGAGGCACACTGATTGAGTCCTGTATAAGGCAAAACATTTGTCTGTATCTTCTGTTTTCAGCCTTTGCAAAGTGTGAGAGGCCATCTGGCACCAAACACTCTTGCTTAAAGTGAAACCAGTCTAAACTCTCTGATGGTGTTTTGCATTTACTTCCCACAGTGACTTGCATTATGGGTATATGTGTCATTTTACATTTCTTTGAAGCCTGGCTTTATTGCCAATGCCCATTCCTGATAACTCTTGCCTCAGTGCTTTTATGCTGAGGTTCTTAGACTTTTACATATATTTGGTGTTGCCAATAGTCTAACCATTGATCCTTGCCTCTCTTCCTCTCAGTTTGTAGGATTCAAGCACTCCATACAGTAATTCAGCTGGTGATAATGCTTCAGTATTCATAAAATGGAAACACATCACGTTGCTTTTGTTTATTTTTATTAACAATCACAGTTTCATTAGCCTTATTTTTGTATTTTTAAAAGAGATCTGCAGTGAGCCTATAAGCTATTTTATTCTGGAAGAAGCTGTTTTTAATACTGGGTCCCAGTGTGTTATTCTTCTAATTATACTGGCCTTTTAGTAAACTCATAAGATTTTTCTGACTTATACACAGATGCCTATACCATTTTAGAACTAACTAATGTAGTTTACAGTATGTCCTTCGTAAGCTCCTTCATTTTTCTCACAGTGCATACATTTTCTATTATATAACTTTGTGGGTGAAAGGAACAGAAACGACATCACAGAATTTCAAAATGGTACTTACTACCAATGTGTCAGTTAAGCAATAATGCACAACAGGGCATGCTTTGTGCTGGGATAACATCATGCCTTAGGTGGTTGAGCACAAGGCTGCAGACCAAGTGTATCCAACACTGAGAAGTGATGTTATCCACATGACACATGTCCTGGAGTGCATTATTGCAATGATAAAATAGCTTCCTTGTAAAAAAAAAAAGTGAAAAAAAAATGTCAAATACATTTTTAGTTGCTTTTTGAATAAGTGTGATATTGTGCTGGGTTAGCACTCACCAGTAAGAGCCCATGATTTTTTCTTGCTGTTTTATAATGTCAAACAGCATCACCCTTGGGTTTACTAAAAGGACCATATAGAATCAGGCTGCATTATAACAGAATGGGAACCAGCTTCTGCAGGGAAAATAGCACTCAGGTTCAATGCAGTTCTCCTTTAAAGGATGAAGTATTAATGGCATATTTTGCTCTAGCCCCTCATTTAAATAATGTGTACATAGATACATAGAAGCATAGACTTTGACAGCAGATAAGGACCGCTTGGTTCACACAGTCTGCCCATTTCTCTACCTATTGGATAATAACTGTGTCACCTTGAGCAAATCACTCCAATTCTCTGTGCTTAGCCTCTGTAATATCTCACTAGTCTACTAAAGATGCTCCGAACCTGTACTGACATAATCAGATACATTGGATTCCAAGCACTTTCCCAGAATTCAGAATTTCAGTATTCAAGCCCAAAAATCTAAATTCCAAAGAAAAACTGTTTCAGATGCAGAATCAGAATCCAATTCCAGTTCCACATCTGACTGTAAGTTAAGATAATTTCTCCCTAACCTTACCTGCTGTTGAGTTGACTATGGAGTGTAACCCCTAGGTGGCGCTATCCTAAGGGCTACTACCCCTGCCTGCATGCCTAGGCGTAGGTTGAGGAGCCTGAGCTCATTGAACGGGTGCCTCCACCCAGAGGAATGTTTCTGGGGTAGCGTAACTGCTGTTGGTATAAACCTCCAGGATGCTATAACCCCCCCCCCCACCAACCCTACTAGTGGCCTAAACAGTATAGCAGCAAGACATTCACATGTACCACATGGCAGTAATCACTTGCTTATACCCCTTGCACTTAGCACCAGGGCTAGATCCTCTGCAGCTGCCCTAGAGACCCCCTGTAAAGTAAGACCTGTAATGCAACAGTTCAATGGCAGTACAATACCGCCACCAAAAAAGTACACACAAGCCAGGTTAAATGCAAAAAGAACAAAATCTGATTTATTCAGGGGAAAGTGAACAGGGGTGGGGCATGAATCGAGGGGATGATTGACAGATTTGATTAATTCAGGCTGAACATGCATGCACAGTGAGTCTCTTGTATACAGTCACACAACCCTGGGTACCCAGTTGTTAAGCAGGCTAGCCTGAAGCGATACCCGAGGTATGCTGGCATTGCAGCTGTTGTTGGGGCCCTTAGGAAAGAAAACAATTAGCATGCACATCAACCTGGAATTTGTAATCTGGAGCTGGATGGCTCAGTTCATCGTAATACACCCAAACAAATAAATCAGATGGCACACAGTGACTGCAGCTTTGTTGCAGAGAGCTACCCTGTTTGGTACTCATGTTATCCAGACCAGGAGGCAGGACTAACAAAATGAAGACCCTGGATGGTGTTCTGGTTCGCCAGGGGAAGCAGGGTCCACACGACTAACCAAGGTGATCACTACCTGTTCGATAGTGTTGAGCAGGGAGCCGAATCCCAGAGCTGGTCTTTCGTCAGAAAATGTTTCTGCGATGGGAGTGGCAGTCTAGACCGAGATGGCAGGGACCAGACCAGAGCAGGCAGTTCAGATTTAGTCCATGTGACTTCTGGAGCAGCTTCCAGTTAGCATAACACACTTGAAGGTGGGGAATCAAATTGCAACCCACACAGCACATTCAGCACACTTATAAGCAACACAACTCTTATTCACAGTTCGGGTAAAGTCTAGTTGCAATTCAGCAGATGTTCTGTGCAAACCTCTCAATCCATGACTCACTTCGGTACCTGGCAGGCCGATCACTTCTGGAGCAAGTCTTCAGTCCCAAATTCAGGCAATGATCATTCTCTTTCTCTTCAGGCTTCAGCTCTCAAACAAAGGAATTAGATTTAAGTCCACTTTTCACATTCACAGGATTTCTCACTGGTAGATGACAGGCAGGCCAGCACAGCCTTCCCACTGAATCTCCTGTGCTCCTATGCAGGAGCAGCTGCTCGATGGCTCGAGTTGTTCACTCTCCAAACTTCAGCTCACAACTGACTCTGCTGCGGGCAGTTCTGGGGATTTCCTTTGAGATCTAAAAGGTTTGGTTTTTGCTGAGGGAACTGTCTGTCATAGCAAGGGCTCCCCCTCCAGGTCCATTTAGGCACCAACATTTTAAAACTACAATTCCTACAGATTTCAATCCCACAAGACCTCTAGGAACAGTCTCCATTTTAGGGCCCCTGAGGTTCGATTGGTCCAACTTTGACAGTCCAGAACCAAAATGGTGGCTCTTATGCAAAAAGTCCAAGATGCAAGAGAAGGCAGGTTAAACAGACTTCTATACTAATTAATAATAAGGCAGATAAGTAGTAAATGAACACAGTTCCTAACAGAGCGCCCTCTGCGCATATAGCGACTGCAGAATGGAGCAGAAATACCACTCACCTGGCAGGTCATGCACCCAAACTACTCGGACCCAGCCCAGACTAATTTCTAACACAGCATAATGACTCTCTTAAAGAGGCAGGCACAGAGGCTTTCTATAGCACTCCCATGCAGACACATACAGCTACTGCAGACACAGGACACCATCCTGACAGTGGGCATTAGGCAGCCCAGGAAGACACCTTAGTAAACCCCAATTTGTAGGGGGGTTACAGGAGTATGGAGGGGGCCTGGTTTGTGTAGTGGAGGTAGAAGGCCCAACAACCAGACTGCTTCAGTTTCATTCATCCTCCTGTTCCTGGCCCACTAATCCAAAAGCATAAATTTTTTCACGTCACCCCCTCCCTCAGTCTCCCAACATGGTCCCTGGGCCAGTCCCCCTTGTCCAATTCCAGTAGTCCAAAGATTCATCAGCCAGTGCCTCTGACTCCTGCCCTGGCTCTCTAGTAGACCCTCAACAATCAGTTCTTCTTTGGACAGATTATAGTAAGTAATTTTGTCTGCCCCAAGTACTTTCTTCAACTTAGTCTCTGTGCCCAGTGCACAATCTCGCCTAGGCCACTAACTACTGCATTGTCCTGGACTCTCCAACCCACAGTTCACCTGACTACACTCATTTTTCTTTCCCAGAGTTACCCAGGACCAGGTCAACCTAAGCAAAACCATGGGAGCATGATCTGCCTGACGCCTTTTAATTATCACTAGCCACTTGCCCCATCCTCTCCCCCAGTCTCCCATCATGGTCCCTGGACTAGCCCCCTTGTCCAGTTCCACTAGTCCAAAGAGTCATCAGCCACCAGATTAAAGTAAGTAATTTTGTCTGCCCCAAGTACTTTCTTCAACTTAGTGCAGTCTCCCCTAGACCACTTACTACTGCATTGTCCTGGACTCCCCAACCCGCAGTTCACCTGACTACACTCATTTTTCTTTCCCAGAGTTACCTGGCACATGGTCAACCTAAGCAAAACCCTGGGAGCATGCTCTGCCTGACACCTTTTATTATCACTAGCCACTTGTCCCTGGAGACCAGACCTGAACTGCCAGTCCACTCCACAGATATGGTAAGGGATGGTAGGAGAGAGGGAGAGTGGAGACAGGTTTGTGGTTGTACTAGCAGCCAGTGGTACCGAATTCTGGATTCAGAGTTTTATTCGGAACTTCTGGTTCTGTCTCCAATTCCATTCCTAGACCTCAGTCAGAGAGGGAACGGAATCGGAACCAGAATCAGACTTTCCAAACTTCTGATATGGTGCGAACAGATCATATTCCACTGCATCCAAGCACCACTATAGTCTACCACTATGCTGTTGTGTAGCCCCCATTGTGCACCTAATGGAAGCAACAATCTCTCAGTTCCCTCTTCTTGATTGTTATGAACATATGAACATATGAAGAAGACAGCAGAATAAGGACATTCTATCTGTCTAGTCTGATCGTATTGCATTATCCTCAGTCTATACTTCTGACAGTGCCCCCCCATTCTCCCATCCAGTCTATCTGCCCTTCCCATGACCCATATTTTCCCTTTATGTCTATCCCAGCATCTCTTGAGACTGCCCACCAATTTCAACAAGACCACTTCCTCCAGCAGCGCATTCCAACTGGCCACATTCCCCTCTGTGAAGAAGTACTCCTATCATCCCTCCTAAACCTCCCCCCCTCCAGTTTTAGACTGTGTCCCCTCATGTTCTAACTGCCACTTAGCTTAAAGAGACCCTCCTTATCTACTCTATTTATCCCTTTCAAGTACTTGAAGGTCTCTAGCATGTCCCTTCTTTCCCTCCTCTCATGCAGGTAGTTCATATTCAGGGCCCCATTCTCTCTTCATATGTTTTGCCCTGCTGACCCACAGTCATCTTTGCTGCCCTCCTCTGGACCATCTCCAACAGGTTGATGTCTTTCTTAAGGTGTAGGCACCACTAACTTATTCCATATTCTAGATGTGGTCTCACCAGTGACCTGTACAAGGGCAGTATAACCTCTTTTTGCCTATTGCTGATTCCTCTGACTATACAATCCAGCATCTTGTTTTCCCTTGCTGCTGCTTTTTTGCACAGTGTGGAGTGCTTCAGGTCACTAGTGATCATCAAGCCCAGATCCTTCTCCTCCTCTGTTGCTGCTACCCGGTCCTTCCCAGGTAGTACTCTGTGCTTGGATTCCTTGTTGCAATGTGCACAACTTTGCATTTCTTGGCATTGAAGCAAAGCTGCCAAATCCTGGGCCACCTCTCAAGTTCTCTCAGGTCTTCCTGCAGGTCCTGTATCCCTTCTACTTGTGTTCACCCTCCCAAAGAGTTTGGTGTCATCCATGAAAAGGCACATTTTGCTCTTAATGCTATCCCCAGTGTCATTGATGAATGCATTGAACAACATCAGCCTCAGCACCGAGCCCTGCGGGACCCCACTGGTGACTTCCCTGGTGGTAGATAATTTTCCCCCTACCATCACACTCTAGGTCCCATTCCTCGGCCAGCTTTCTACCCACCTGGCCATCTTCTTCCCAACTGCAAGATCTGCCAACTTCCTGGTCAACCTCTTATGGGATACAGAGTCAAAGACCTTGCTGAAGTTCAGATAAAGATATCCACCGCCTGGTCCCTGACTTAATGACCTAGTCAAAGAAGTAAATCAGATTTGTTTGACATGTTCTCCCTCCCATAAACCCATGCTGTCTGTCATCCTGGAGGCCATTCTCCTCTAGATACCCTACCAACCTTCCCTGAAGTATGGTCTCCATGAGCTTGCACACGATTGAGGTCAGACTGACCAGTCTGTAATTCCTTGGGTCATCCTTAAAATCACTGTTATGGATGGGCACAACATGTGCTTTTCTGCAATCCTGCGGTACCATGCTTTACTCTAGGGAACTATTGAACAGGCCCACTTGTGGCTCGGCAAGCTCCCCTGCCAGCTCCCTCAGTACCCTTGGGTGTATGCCGTCTGGGCCTCGTGATTTGTCCACCTTCAATGCTAGCAGCCCCTCCCTCACTCTATCCTCCTCTACCACTACATCCATTCTCCCTTCCCCCCACTCCTCTTTCACCCCCCACCCGTAGGCACCAATCTGTCTTTTTCCCAATGAAGACAGAGCAGAAGTATTCATTCAGTATCTCAGCCTATCCCCCTTTCTCCTCTGCTTATTCTTCTCCTATTTTCCGAAGCCTTACAATCCTGTCCTTCTTGTCCCTTTTCTAACATATGAAGTGAGAGAAGGCCTTTTCCCCCTTTTTGATTCCCTCAGCTATCTGCAGTTCTTTTTGTGCCTTAGCCTGCTGGACTGCCTTCTTGCCATATTGGTCAACCTTAGATAATTTTCCCTATCCACTTCTCTCTTGGTTCTTCTGTATCTTTTACAGGCCGACCACTTATCCTCACCACCTGGGTGACCTCAGAGCTAAACCAGCTGGGTGCTTTGGCCCCCAAGTTCTTCCCCTTCAGCCTAACACACTCCCTTGTGGCAACCTTTATTCCATCCTTGATGATGGACCATTTTTGGTTCACCCCATCTCTGCTCTGATACCCACCAGGTGCCTTTTTAGCACCTCATCCATCTTCCTGAAGTCTGCCCTCCTAAAATCCAGGATTTTGGTCTTAGTGGGGTTTCTTTCCCTGCCAATATCCAGCCTAAACCACACTGTATGATGGTCACTACCACCTAGCAGCCAATTGACCATAATGCCTTGTATGTGCTTCTCATTCATGAGCACTATATCGATTGCCCCCTCCCTAATGGGTTCTGTGATGCCCTGTATCAGGAACCCACTCTGCCATGCTTCTAGATCACCTGATGTCTGGCACAAGTTGTGGTATGCTTCAGTCCACATTGGGCAGGTTAAAGTCCCCCACTATTACCACCACTCCCTTCCATACAGCTTCCAACATTTGCAAGCTCAGTTCCTTGTCCCTTTTATCTTCCTGGTTGGAGGGTCTGTAGACTGCCCCCAGCCTCACCTTTCTCCCTGTATTAGACCGTAACTGAACCCACAATGTTTCCACCACCCACTCCTCTGACTCTTTTCTAATGCACATTATACCCTCCCTGATATAAACCGCCACCCCCCCTTTGCTTATTGTCCTGTTCCTCTTATATAGTTTATATCCAGGGATTGAGAGATCCCAGTCATGGTATGGTGTGGCCCGAGTCTTTGTTATTACTGCTGTGTTCACCTTCCCCTCAGCTAATAGCACCTGTAGATCTCCATCTTGTTCCCAAGACTTCACGCGTTCAGCAACACCCCCCTTCAACCTCGGCTCTGTGCCTCCTTCTCTTCTTTTCCTTACAATGCTCCCTCCTGTACTGTCCCCCATCCCCTGTTGTTAATTACTCCAGTTCCACTCCACATCCACCCTCCCAATTACTTCTACTGGGATCGGGGGAAGTCTGTTGATCTCATCCTCCCGGAGTCTTTGGGCATGCAGACCTGCTGCCCCCCCCCCCCAAGTAGTTTAAATTCAGCACGTTAGTTATGTAATCCCCCAGTTTTTCCCTGAGTACCCTTTAGCCCTCCCTACTGAGGTGTTGCCTATCTGGTGAAAAGAGTGTTTTATTCAACCTGGTCTCCCCTGTCCCCAGTACAGGTGAGCCCTTCCTCCCTGCACCAGTTCCTCAGCCAGTCAATGAAGTCATCTATGCTTTTCTTTCTGACTGTGCTGGCTCTGGGAACTGGTATCACCTGTGAAAAAGCCAAAGAGCTTACTATCTCCCTGCAGGTCTTTGCTAAATCCTTGAACCTGCCTTGCACCGCCACCAGCTCCTCCCCAGCTATGCCATTGGTTCCCATATAGATGACTAAGTTTAGTTTCCCTCCAACTTCCCTGATCCTTGTGCATACATTCCTCACTGTCATCCCTAGCAGACAAACCACCCTCCTTCTTGCATTCGTGTCCCCTTCCTTTCACAGTGAATGCCTTTAATTAGGAGTCCCCAAGGATTGCTACCCTTCCATCCACTGCAATGCTGTTTTCTGACCTCCCTTCCTCATCTAAGATACCGGCTGCTCCCCGACTCAACTGTGCCCCTTCCGCCCTGGTTAGCTTTCTGTCATATCCACTACTTTCTCCCCATCTACTTCTGCATTCCCCTCAATGCCCCTTAATCCCTGGCTAACCATGCTTGCTACCACTTTTCCCCTGCTCCCTTCTTACTCTGTTCTTTCCCTCCTCCCATCCTCTGCTCCACCTTGACAGCTTCTTCTTCTTCTTCCTTGCCCTCCCAGAGTAGTCCCCAACCTTTAACCCTTACATCCAACCATCGACTCTGGTTTTTCCCATACTCCCACCCCACCATCTGATTCCTGTGCCCCTATACCAGACAATGGTGGATATCTGCTCATTAAGGGCACCCCATCAACAGTCCCCCCCCCGTTGTTTTTCTCACATTCCTAGCCCTTCCTGCCACTGCTGTTAATCTCACACTCCTACTCCTTCCCCTGACCACTTGTCATTCCTCCACCCTGGGATCCCTGGTTCTCTGTGGAAGAGATATTCCTGGATACTGGCTGTTCCTCCCTGCTCCCTTCCCCTGCCTGCTGCCACATTCCCCTGGGCACCCCCCACCTGCCCTTCTCTCCACTACTCTGCTCCCTTATCTCCCTACACCTTTCTCCCCAGCTCCCATCTGAGCAGTCTTATTTCTGCCCTAAACTGTTCCAGGCTCCTACACACTAGGCAGCCCCCTGCACTGCATGCCGCATTGCCCCAGGAAGACTACAGCCCCACAATCATTACAGCTAACCGCTATCCTCTTACTACCCTGACTCCTGTACAAATGCCTACTCTCCCAAGTCCTCCCTTCCCAGCTATTCTGACTCCTGCACAGGCTTCTATTCCCCCACATCCTCCCTTTTCAGCTTGTCCTAGCCCCCAGTTATGTACCCCTGTATGTGACTCAGTCAGTGCTATTTACTGTGATCCCCATGTCCTCTCTATTCTCCTAACCCACCCTACCTCCTTGTTGCCTCAGTACAAATGTAAGCTAACCCTAGATGAGGATTGACTGCATTCCCCTTCCACTCCCTACATTGAACTCCCAATCCCCCTTCCTTGTTGCCCTGTTCAAATGTAGGCTAATCCTAGATAGGGATCAGCTGCAGCACCCATTCCAACCATCTGCAGTGTATTTCCTAACTCCTTTGTTTACTTACCTCTCCTGGCTTGACTAGCGTGGCCTATGGTCCCTGTTGACACCTTACCAACATCCACAGATGCCACATTCCTGCTTTGTGGCACTCGGGATTCAGGGTAGCTCACACGAGGGTCTGCTTGGACCTCTGGCTATTATATACAGGCAGTAGTTGCCCTGTTGGTGGATTCCAGCCATGTGGTACCACTTAGCCCCATTGCCACCTGCAGCACTGGTGTCTATCTCCCTCAGCACTCCCACTGATAGTGTCCTCCCTCCAACTGTGTTCTCTTCACACAGCCCCAACAGTTGCAGCTCAAAACCAGAAACAGACCCAAGTATATGCAGTCACAATGTATACAGAAATACCACACTTCCCTGAGCTCCAGTGCTTTCTCAGTCCTACACCACTCGGTCTCCACGGTGCACTACTGGAGGAAGGAACTACATTTATTAACTTTGTTTTGGTTGACTGGTAATGGAGTGCTAGACAATATTGACTATTTTTAGCCTTGCCCTAGGAAGGGGGGATGAATACAGACACAAAACAGCTGATACTAAACCAGATTAAGATGCTGGTGATCTTTTAGTGAATATGGGGAATTTGGT
Source organism: Neoceratodus forsteri (assembly GCA_016271365.2). Lineage (NCBI taxonomy): Eukaryota > Metazoa > Chordata > Ceratodontiformes > Ceratodontidae > Neoceratodus > Neoceratodus forsteri. The sequence goes on from CM057452.1 coordinate 1,721,018,117, forward strand.
CAGGATACTGGGGAAATTCCCTTACTCCTCTTGAGAAATGCCATAATCTTTAATATTCTCCTGAAAAAAACACAACAAGAGGCAGATAGGACCCCAGTTCAACATTTTATCTGAAGGTCAGCACACCCTCACAGTACATCATCCCCCAGTACTGCATTCAGGTACCAGCATTTATGGTATGAGCCTAAAACTCATGACCTTCTGGCCCAGAGGCAGATGTGTATCAGCAACTAAGCTATGCTGACACCAGTAAAGTGCACTGAGCACAATTTCTAAAGTTTATTGGAAAGTAATTACAAAACCAAATTCCTCACTTTCCTTGCTGGTCTGGTACAGTCCTCAGATGGTTCCACTATTTCCTCACCAGCAGGTTCCAGAGAGTTGTCTCTGGGATTTACTCCTCAGACAAGTTCTCCCTGCTGTGTGGGGTCCCACAGGGCTCTGTGCTATCTCCCATGTTGTTTGCAGTGTATATGCTGCCGTTATGAGACATTGTAAGGCGGTACGGGCTAAGCTTTCACTGCTATGCAGATGACACTCAGATCTACCTGTCCTTTGAGCCCAATCAGGTGGGAGTTATCTCGAGCTTTAACAACTGCCTTTCTGAGATCAAAGACTGGATGAGTGCCAACTGGCTGAGGTTGAACTTAAATAAGACTGAAGTTTTGGTGGTAGATTGAGGTCATCGGGTAGAGGGGTCTTTGGTGGGGCAAGCATCCGGGCTTTGGCTTGGTGGCTGCCAGCTGATGACCTCTGAGCGGGTGTGAGATCTGGGAGTGGTTCTTGACAATGGACTAACCCTTAAACATTAGGTGTCATCAGTTGTCAAGATGGCCTTTTACCATCTTAGGAATATTGCCCGGATCAAGCACCTTGTTCCGCCCTACAACCTACCAGCTTTGGTCCATGCCTTTTTAACCTCTCGCCTTGATTACTGTAATTCCCTTTACCTTGGGCTACCGGGGGTTGATATCTGCTTCTTGCAGCTGGTGCAGAATGCAGCAGTTAAGCTGTTGACTGGGCTACCACGAGGTTGCCACATCATGCCGGTGCTGCGCGATCTGCACTGGCTGTTTACTCAGTGGTGGATCACCTTCAAGGTTGGTTTGCTGACCTATAAGGCCCTACACAGATAGGGTCTGAGTTACTGGCAAGATCTTTTCCAACCCTACTGCCCCTCCCGGCCGCTTTGCTCTTCCAACGAGGGATTGCTAGTGTTTCTTAGGGTTCATTTAAAGTTATCTGGGGCCTGTGCATTTGAATTCATGACCCCTTCCCTGTGGAATTCTCTACCTCATTAGATAAGACAGTGCCTGAATGCGGAGAGTTTTAAATCTGCTTTAAAAACACATTTGTTTAATCTGGCATTTGGTGATTATATATAAGCATGTTTGGAGGTTTTATGATTTTTAATTGGGTTTTATTGTCTTCTGTACTAGCATTATGATCCTTCGTGGAATAGCGCTATTTTACAAATAAAGCTGATTTGATTTGCTTAGGACAAGTCAGCTTCCATACTATTTTCAGTGAAGTTCTCCTTCTCGAAATGTGATGGGGTAGATATAGAAGTGTTGTATTAAATTAGTGCAGAGATGGAATCAGAGATTTTATTCAAAGGTACAGTTGATGGACTAGTGGAACACAAATTACAAAAATGTGGGTGGCTAGGGTTCAACAGAAGTTAGTATGTTGTAGGGAAAGAAATCCCCTCTACATGAAAGATGAAATGATCCCTATTTTTACCCTCCTCACTCCACCACTGGGGCAGACCACATTTCTGTTTGGATATTCCTTTCACCCCCTTTATATTTTGGGTGAACACAGTACATGTGGAAACATAAAAGCCAAAAAGGTCTTTCAGAGCCTTAGTCATGACAGAAAACACACCATTCACTAAATCTGGATTTGCTTCCTAATGAAAACTGCACATGCCATTCTGTATTGCCTAATGTCTGCAGTAAATAAAAGCCTCATTGTTTTGAAAGTGCTGCCCATCACCATTCATTACGCACAATATTCACACACTCTGACACAAACTCCAAACCTGTTTAATGTTAGTCTGTCATAACTTTTCTGTATTTTCTTCTCTTGTTTATTTTTTTAAATAGTGTAGTGCCTTGTATTGTTGCTGCTGCCAACCCAGGACACCTGAGGAAACTAGAGAACAGTGAGCAGTCATGTCAGTGGGTGACCATTTTGTCCAGTATCATATAATAGCTGGGCACTATGTTGTCCCCAGGATAACTCGTGAGAAGAATTCAAGTACAGTAGCTTTTTTTATACAGCTGGTTCATAAGACCCTGCTATACTGTAATCACATCAGCAAAACCAAGTCTCGGTCTTCACTGATTCCAGTGGATCCTCAGCATCTCTCAAAAGATTACAAAATGCTGGCATGTGTCCATAGATATTCAGGCTTTTCATAGACTGCCATTTCCAAACTTACCTCACCTCATTCCCAACCATTGTCCTTCCTTTGTATGCTCTGCGTGGGGAAGGAAGTGGGTCAGGAAATGAGTCAAGAAAAATGTTTCTAGGTCCCTGATGTTGTGAAGTCCAGTGGTCAGGTGTCCATGTCTACCACCAGTGAAAAATGATCTGTATGGCCAGCTGTCTCCCACCCTGTACAGTTGCCCTGTGGCTGAAGAATTGAATTCAGAGGGTCGGGTGTCGATCTCCACTGGTGGGGAAGAATGTTCCGTACAGCTGCTGCACCCCTCCCATGAAGCCACTCCACAACTGAAGAACTGAAGTCCAGTGGTCAGGTGACTATCCCTACTGCTAGTTAAGTATGCTCTGTACAGGGGCTTCTTCCTCCTCCAAGTAAAGTCACTCCATTGCTGAAGAACTGGAGTCTATTGATTGAGTGCCATCCCCACTGCTGATAAAGAATGCTCTGTGTAGCTGACTGCACCCCACCAAGTGAAGCCACTCTAAAGCTAAAGAACTAAAGTCTGTTGGTCAGGTGCCCATCTCTGCAGTCAGTGAAGAATGCTCTGAAGGGCTTCATGGGGAGCTTCTGAGGAGGGGAGCTAGACTTCTTTTACAGATGGTGCCAGGAGGACCCTCTGATAGCTCTCTCAAATCAGCTCATTGTCAGCTGTTGTTTACCTCTAGCTTTCTGACGGTTTTGTTTTTGGGGGGGGTTAAAGGAAATCTCGAGACACACAAACACATACACATTAAGAAATAAAAATGTGGTGGGAACGGGCACCTCCGGCTATGATCTCTGAAGTGTGAAAACAGGTTAAATCTCTCTCCTTCCACAAAGGTGGTGACTCTTCTATCACTGGGAACTATCGCCCAGTTTATCTGCTCCCTGACTTTGCTAATCCCCTGGATAAACTTGCTTTTACTCAGATCTTGGCTTTCATGGACACCTCTAACATTTTCTACCCTTTACAATCTTGTGTCAAGAAACTGCATTCAACTGTCTTCTCCCTTATCCAAGTCATTGACTCGGTCCTTAAGGGGATGGACAACAGATACATTTTTACTGCAACTTTCACTGACCTGTCAAAGGCCTTGACATGGCAGCCCATGCACTTCTCCTTTTCAGGTTGATGGGAGCAGGACTCTCTACCTCACCAAGCAGATCTGTTCAGCTTCTACTCCTCTGGCCCACTGCAGTCAGTCCAGATCAGTGATACCTTGTCTCCCCATCCTCTCTGGGGTTCTGCAAGCTCTATCTTCAGCTTCATCTTCTTCTCTGTCTTCCTAAATGACCTGTCCACTGTCCGTGTCAAAACAGATATCCACATGTATGCTAATGATACCATATTCTTTGTTGAAGGTGCCTCAGTCAGTGATCAGGAACTGTCACTGCAGCATGACTTTAACAACATGCAGCACTGGTTCTTGTCATGCCAGCTAACTGTTAAGACCAAAAAATACCATTTCCATGACCTTTTGTACTAGTCAAAAGCTTCCAAGGCTCAGCTCCCCTCTAATTTTTAAAACCCTGAATGGTACCCCACTTGATGATGTGTTTCATTTCAAATACCTTAGTGTGTAGCTGAATTGATGCGTTGTCTTCTCTGTTCACATCAGTGCCAGCCACAAAGAGCCTTGCCCTAACCGTTGTGCCCTATATCACAAGTCTTGCCTAGTCCTTCCTGTTTGGCATGAGATCCTCTTTAAGATTATTTTCCGAGTGTTTGACTATGCCAGTGTGATATATGGAGCTGCCACAAATTCCTCCCTTGTTAAACTAGACCATGTTTTCCATGCTTTCTGCTATTTTGCTTTTACTGAACCTCTCCTCTTTTACTAATCCCTGCTCACTCTATGCTAACCTCTTTATCCCTCCATGTATGTCCCGGAACCTCTCTTATTGCTCCTCTTTTCTCTCCAAATTCTGGTTCTCTTCCCACCATATCTAGCCTCCCTTCTCTCCCACCCCCTTCTCAGCCACCTATACCAACTCTGATCTGCTGACTCTCGATCTTTCACTCTCTGTCATTGCAAAACTGCGGTGGGGCAAACTGACCTCACCTTCAGCCTTTCCTCCCTCCCTCTGGAATAGTCTACCCCCTCAGCTCTGCCACTCCTCCTCATCATACCACTCCCTTAGTATCTAACAGCTCCTTTTATTCCCTCCGGTTCCTTCTCCTAGTGTCTCTCTTGCCACCCAGTACTCTTTTTAGGGGCTGCTGGGTTGTATAGCCCTCTCTAGCTAACCAGTATCTCCCTAGTTATTTTGTGCCTTGTTGGTCTTGTAACTTATAGTTATGTACCATGGTTCCATTGTTATTGTTTCCCATGTAGGTACATATTGTTTTCCACCTGCACCAACTTGTATTCATTTGTAATGCATTTAAACTTATTTTGTTTTCGCCAGTGTGTTGTATTTACCTATGTACCCTTGCCCCAGGTCACACCTAGAAATGAGCCTTGGCTCAATATGCCTTTCCCAATCACCACTTTTCAGATAAACAGATAAGAAATAAATGAAATAAAATATTAGAAGAAATCAGAACAAGAATGAGCTTAAACATTAGGCAAAGGAGAAAGTAAAAAGAAATACTATAGATGAATCAGTTATCGGAGGATTTCACATAATAATGTCATACCCTTCCATTATAACATAATATTCTCTTATGATAAACCATAATACTTCAGGGTTTAGTGGTTTTGCTCTATACTGGTGAGAAAGTAAACAGATTGTAAAGCCAACTGTGCTTCTTTGAAGATGTTATGTTGCCATCTTGTGGCCATCCTCAAAGCACCGGCCTGAAAGCCATAACAGAAATCATTATGTACTTAAATATACACAGGGTGTTTACTTTATTCCCCTACAGTTTCCAAACTAAGAACATACATTTATGGAGTCTTGCTGTATTAGTGAAGGGAAATTTTACTTTCCATTTAAAGAGCAGGTGCTTAGTAAAGATGTATACCTTAAAGAATGAAGGTTTGGGGCCCTTTGTTGCCTCTGCAGTCATTCAGTTTGCTTTTGTTTCTAAATATTAGTTTTTCATTATTCTAATTTTAGTTTGCCAACTGCCAGTGAAAAAAGAATCCTATGGAATCCTTGTATTATGAAGTCATAAACGCATTACTGGCAAGACTGGCAGTGTATTTCAATGGGAAATTGCAACTCTGTTTTCAGATTTTTATGGAGAAATAGCACTTTCTACCACCAAACTACTGTATATGTAATAGAAATATGTAATTTTGATAACCTGTGATCTTTTATTATAATTTAGCATGTGACATTTTCTTCATAACTAGATCTTACTTGGGAAGAAGAAAGAGAAGCTAATTATTGTTTTAAAAAAATGTAAAGTCACACAAATGGACCACAGTAGTGCAAACATATAAAGGGCAACGTTTGTTACTGAAAGAAGTATCTATTTATTTTGAAAAAGACAGAAAAATATATTTAGTTTCTCATTGAAATACATTGGGCTCCTACGTACCTGGCAGTTTCTGACAACACAATACCAGAATTCTATTGAATTCTTTTTTACTAACAGTGTGAAAAGTAAATGCAAAAACCTACTTGTTTCACTGCACTAATGCATATTTTGTTACAAAATTAAAAAAAGTAATTACTAACACATCAAAATACAACCAACTGAATAATAATTTGTTGATTTATTAAAAGTAAACACCTGCTCTTTTAGGTTTCAGAATCTCTGTCTAGGTGGTACCGTCAAAGATAACCTCTCTGTCTCTCTCTCTCTCGCTCACTCTCTCTGTCTATGAATGTCAGGTGGTCATTTCAGGCCTGCACCACCAATAATTAATGATTAAATTTAGCAGTAAAACATAACAGGGCATGTTGTTTTTGTGGATGCTTGCACACCATTGCCTAGGGAGTTTTTTGTAATATCAATATTATTCATTCTCAAATTGCCATACTCAATTTGGTCAGTACCATTTTTAAAAATATTTGTTTTTCTATACACAAATATATATTTTCATTGTTTGGGCTACAGCCCTTTTGAGGTATAGATCTTTTACGGCATCACCAACCCCTTACTAGATTCTGTATATGGGAGGGGGTCTGTTACCTGTACTGTCTGGGAGACACACAATTTGTGCATGGCCAAGCATCCATATCCTTCCCAGTAGCGTTAGAATATAAAATGAAAGTAATCCAGTTTATGCTGATTTTGTTTCCATCATACAACATGTGAAAACAAGTGTACCTGTATATAGCGGTATTGCATTAGTAAAATACTGTAGGTTGTGCTTCTGTCCATTTAAAACCATATTTTGTTTTAGGATCGACAATATAGAGCCACCCCAAGCATCAATATATAATGCTATCTTTTAGGGTGTATTTTAATAGGCTGCATTTCTTGTGCTTGGAAATACATATCTGTGATCCCACAAAAATATATATGGTTTTGGGCATAATCAGTGGCTAAATTGGAATCCCAGAGGTGGTGGAGCTCTGATGTCATAACTGCCACCAGCAATATAGCATATCACTAACTAGTAAGTGATACCTGTGTACATGCACATGATAGGAGACGATCACATTTTCACCTTTGCCATTTAGCTCAACTGTTTATTAACTTTCTAAACCAATACACATGCATTAAACCATCATCATTTCTATAAACAATGTATTTATTTTCTCAAGTATGAAATAAATTAGCAGACAGCAACACAGTAACAAATTACTTAACAGACGACAGGCAGCACACACACCACACATTTAATTCTAACCAAACCCATGTGATTCAATTTTTTTGTATTTTTCATTCAATTTCTGATTCAGTCAGAAACGAAATCTAAGTGGCCTAGTCTTGTTTTTTGATTAAGTTTATAACTGTCCATATTGATTTGTATGCATGTTTGTCTTCCTTAGTTTTATGAGCTTTGCAAGCAGCATGGTCAGCAGACCGTCTGTGCACCAGCCATTTCTGAACATAAGATGTTGGGTCCCACTGTGTCAGTGGTGGACCAACCAAGGAGATGAACATGAGTGATGATATGTGATCAATGCTCAAACGTGTCCTAATGGGTGTGCAAATGTCATTCATTTTATTAACTCCCCTTTCACATTCAGCTGTAGTGATCACAATGGCATTCACTGCATGTGAAAGGCATAAAAGATTGTCTCCCATAAGCTCTGTTCTCTCTTTTTTAAAATCTCTACACTAATTTTTCAGTTCTGAATATTTGATATGAAAAAAGCCACAGAGTGCCTTCACATTTCCTTCTCAAAACTCCACTGGTAAGTATTCTGGCCACGTTTGTGGCAGAATGAATTACATTTTCTCAAAAAACTTCCCTCCTTCTTGAGTTGCCATTCTAGCAGACAAGGAATCTACTAGTGCCTGATAGAACTTGCCTTGATGGATTGTCTTTTGTGCATGGCTACTGTCATGTTGAGGTACTCCACTGAATTCACCTTTAATAATTGTTTCTTGGGCTAGGTGGAGGTAATGCCCTTTACTTTCCTTCCTACTGATGAATACATCAACTGCCTCTTGATAAGTCTATTTGCAGTTGGTAAGTTTGTGTTCCATACTTGTAGTGCCCCTGACAGCAATTTCAGTTCCTCCAGTGCATCCAGCATCAGGCCAGGGTTCTTAAGGAAAACAACAGATAACAATTTTTAGCCATTCCTCAAACATTATTCATTCTTTTGAGTCTCTGAACATGTCTTCTGTTGCTAATTGAAAGTGTGGTAAAGGGCAGAAAGAGAGATACCCAGACTGCATGTACTGCTCTAAAACTAGAAGCAAGCCACCTCACTCCAAGAATCCTCCCAATTCTCTTCAGGTGAGAATCTACTGCAACAGCTGCAGCTGATAGCTCTCGCTGATTTTTTGGAGACTGGCTGTAAATTGCAGACAGTTTATCCATATAATTCTTAAAATGATTTACTTTGGTGCAAGTTCTCACTGCATCAATGACAGATAGTTCTAGTATATGGTTGAGGCAATGCCATTCAATAAGTTGGGGAAAGAGTTCTTTGAGGTTTGAAAAAACACCAGTCTACTTCATGACTGAAGCACCATCAATACTGTATATAGACCTGCTAGGCATTCAGTCAAAAAAGCTTCATCAATCCCATATCTTTCCAAGCAACGTAGCATAGCTGCAGTGATTCCATCAGCAATTGCAGCATCCAATTCTGCCAGATCAAGAAAAAATGTTGTGGGCTCATCATTTCCAATCAAGCATCTTATATAAATAACAAGGCATGATTTTTTTTTTTTTTTGATCAAACTTGTACTTTCATCAAGAAGTATGTCTATTGGTGGGCGAGTGCTCTTAATAAAATTGATAAGTTGCACCCGCACTTCCTTAGCAGTAAAATCAACTATTTCTGCACATGTAAAATTAGAGTGTAGGACTCTTCCAACACTGATTCCATTCATGGCCTGCAAATCCACTAGCTCAGGATAGAAACATAAAAACATAGAAACATAGAAGTTGACGGCAAATAAGGACCGCAAAGCCCATCCAGTCTGCCCATTTCTTTTTATACCTTATAAATCTGCCATCGGCCTTTGCTCTGTCAATGGCCTCTCTATTCATACTCATCTGTATTGCTCCCTTATGCCTATCCCATGCCTGTTTGAAGCCCTACACTGCTTTCATATCTACCACTTCCTGAGATAGGCCATTCCATGCATCCACTACCCTTTCTGTGAAAAAGTACTTCCTCACATTACCCCTTAATCGGCCTCCCTCTAATCTCATGCTGTGTCCTCTTGTCTTGATATTTTTTTATATTGAAACATGTTAGACTCTTTCATCTTGTTAATGCCCTTAAGGTGTTTGAATGTTTCGATCATATCACCTCTCTCCCTCCTTCGCTCTAGGGTATACATATTGAGCTCTGTTAATCTGTTCTCATATGTTTTCTGATGCAATCCCTGCACCATTTTGTTTGCCTTTCTCTGGACTGCCTCAGTTTGGTTAATGTTCTTGTGAAGGTGTGGCCTCCAGTACTGCATGCAGTACTCCAGATGGGCCCTAACCAGTGTCTTGTAAAGGGGGATTATTACCTCCCTCTTTTGACTTGTGATACCCCTACTAATACACCCCAACATCCCTCTAGCCTTACCTACTGCTTTAGTGGTCTGCTTGGATGATTTCAGGTCATCGGTGATGATGATGATGATGCCCAAGTCTCTTTCTTCCCTTGTGACTGCCAGCAACTCCCCTCCCAGCCTATAGGTGGCTTCAGGGTTTCTCCTCCCTATGTGCATGATCTTGCACTTCTTTGCATTAATCACCAGTTGCCACTCTTTCGACCATTTTGCTAGTTTATCCAGATCTCTTCTCATTCTGCCCAGCCCATCTGGATTATTTACTCTGTTGCAGATCTTGGTGTCATCTGCAAACAGACAAACCTTACCCTCCAGTCCATCTGCAATGTCACTGATGAAGATATTGAAGAGAACTGGCCCCAGGACTGATCCCTGAGGTATCCCCACTTGTGACTTGCATCTCTTCTGACTGTATGCCATTTACCACCACGCTCTGTTTTCTGCCCGTCAACCAGTTTGCCACCCAGTTGACCAACTTTTGACCCACCCCAAGCCTACCCAGCTTATTAATCAATCTTCTATGTGGAACAGTATTGAAAGCTTTGCTGAAGTCAAGGTAGGTGACATCAACTGCTCCCCCTTGGTCCACCACTCTGGTTACCCAGTCAAAGAAATCAATGAGATTAGTTTGACAGGACCTTCCTTTTGTAAACCCTTGCTGTCTTGGATCCTGTGCTCCTATGGATTCCTGGTGCTGCACTATCCTTTCCTTAAGGAGTGCCTCCATAATCTTGCCCATACTGAGTTAAAACTGACTGGTCTATAGTTCCCTGCCTCCTCCCTGCTACCACTCTTCTGGGGCAGGATCACATGAGCCCTTCTCCAGTCTTCTGGGACCTCTCCTGTGCTCAGAGACTCACTAAACAGTTCTGCTAATGGCTCTGCTAGTTCCACCCTTAGCTCCTTTAGTACCCTGGGATGTAAGCCATCAGGTCCCATCGCCTTGTCTACCCTGAGCTTATCGAGCTCTTGTAGGACCCTTTCTTTTGTGAAGGGACTAGGGCACACCTCCTTCCCCCCTGAGTCCATGGTGCTGAGCTGTGAGCCCTACCTTCTCTTCAGTAAATACTGAGCAGAAGTATCTATTTAGGATAGATGCTTTTACATGGTCCTCCTCCTCACATGCCCCCTTATCACCTTTGATCTTAGCAATACCCCTTCTGGACTTTCCCCTTTCACTAATGTATCTATACAAAGTCTTGTCACCTTCTTTTGCTGTTTGTGCTAGTGTTTCCTTGGTTTGGGCCTTTGCCTGCCTTACTGCCTTCCCTGCTTCCCTTGGAGACGTTTGGTATGCCTCCTTATCTTCATCCTGCTGCGTTCCCTTATATTTCCTGAAGGGCAGCCTTTTGGCTCTGACCTTTTCTGCTACTGATTTTGAGAACCAAATGGTTTCCTTCTTCTTTTGCACTTCCTTTTCTCTCTAACACAATGAGACGTTGCTTCTAGTATTGAGTCCTTAATGCTTGCCCACTTTGCCTGTACCCCGTCACCTGTATTTCTTCTTGCCAGGGCTAGCTTAACACTGTTGGCCATCTTATCAAAGTCAGCTCCTCTGAAGTCCCATATTGTTTTGTTGGAATGGGATGATTTAGTTGTAGTGGCCAAACTGAACCATACCATGTGATGGTCACTGGCCCCCAGGTGACCTTCTACCTGGAGACCTGTGACCCTTTCCCTGTTAGTCAGTACTAGATCTAGGACAGCCCTGTCTCTTGTGGGTTGTTGTACCACTTGTTTGAGGCTCTCCCTCTGCAGGGAATCCACAATATGTCTAGTTCTGGCAGTTATTTCTGCTGGTATTGACCAATCTGATGATTGTGAAAGGACATTTTTTTCTTTGCAGTAAAGTAGATAGTTCTAAAACTACATTTCATAGTTGCAGCAAGGTCCTCTTTTGCCTTTAGCACACCAGCACTCAAAGCTTCTTCTTTCTTCTTTTAAATTGCTTTTAATTTTTCCAGGTGGGCCTTTGATTCTTTGTGATCGTGACTATTCTTCCTTAGTGATAATGGGTGATTTTGTCTGGTATCCCTTTATGGTCCAACTGCACAGTTCATCCATTCCACTGATAACTGCATCTCGCTCCTGTATCTCTGTTAATAGACAGTGTCTTCTTGTCACTGTAGACCAAACAACCAATCTTTTTACCTTGGACACGCAACCAATCGTGTTGTGATCTGAAGTATGTAAACTGTTACGATGTCCAGCAGTCCAGCAGGCTTGCATTGTCATTGCCACAGATGCTATGAGGCTCGTGGTCTATTGTTCCCTTCTGAGCCATTTCTGTTGAGTTTTCAAGCCTTGGTTCCTGTACGTTTTTAGCCCTGCAATGCAAGCATACTACTAAAACCTACATACAATAAGTCCCTCCCCCCCATTTGTGTTAAAGGACAGGGTATGGGGAAAAAAGTTTGCTTGTAGCTGTAAAAAAAAAAATTCATTTACCTGCATACCATGGAACTCCCATTACTAAAATAGTCACACTGATTTTGCTTTTCGATGTTGATCTTCTTTCTTCAAATAATCCTTGACTGCCATGTGATGGTGATGTCTCTTCAATCCTAAATAAATACCAACAGAATAGTTAAAAACTAAAGTAAAATTAAATGACAAATAGTGTGTGCCTCTTTGAGTGTATGCAATTCAAATATATTTCTGCAATGTTGATGAGAACTAGATCTTGCAGATTACAGTTTTATGATATATTTTAGCCACTGCAGTATTTTAAATGAGGATAAATGCTTATGCTGTTAATTTATTTCCACTTCATCAGGATCTTAAAGGAACCCTTAGCCAATACGTAACAGTAGCTTCTGCTACAGGTAAAAGAACATTGAAATCAAACAGTTATAATCATCTTAAAAAGAGCCATTCATCAATTGTACCACATACACATAGACATACACACACACACACACACACACATACTCACGCACGCACGCACGCACACACACACACACACTCACATACACACATAAATATGTAGTTATATGTGCTTACCTGGTAATCTTTGCATGTCCAGCCAAAAATATTTCACTGAATTTTCTTTTCTGAGCAGCCATGTTTTCTTCACTGTTGTAAACAATTGTCAACTACAAATGTGTTAATCATACAAATACCCTTCATTCAGACAAGTCTGTATCCTCACAGTTTGTAGAACATAAAAAATCCAACCTCAGTTATTCATTTTGCTACTGAAATGTGAATCTGGAGAGCTTGGTTTGAATCCCATCATCACATACTACTTATTGCAATAGTCACAGTATTTGATGGCCATTAGCATCCCGCTTTAACTTTCTGCTTAACAACACCTCTATAATCTGCAATTTGTCTGGGTATTAAAACATAGAACATTTGACATAAAAACTCACACTGGCCACCAGGAATAAATATTGACTTGCCAATCTATCCTTCTAGGAACTTTTAATGCTGACCTGTTCATTTTTGTTGACTTCTTCTGTATTGTTTCTAACCTGTACTGATCCTGCTTCACAACTGCACACAGTTCTCTGGCTGCAACATACTGAGCAACCAATAAAGACTTGGCATAAGAAGAAGAAGAATCAGCATTTATATAACACTTTTCATATGTATTGTATCCCAAAGTGCTTTATAAGCAATGCTAGACTGGTAGTGAAGTGACTGAATGTACAGTGTAGCCATATTGCACATCAATAATACACAGTCTAAGCAGAAGCACCGCCTGATGAGTATGGCCTATCTTGTTAGATCTAATACTTTGTTTCTTAGTTGCCATCTATGTGGCCACACAAATTATCACAAGGAGCCTGGGCTAGGAGGCCCATTCGGAGCAAACTGTTTGTATTTTTGCTTGAACATCAGGATTTTAGGCAGGGAGAGTAGATCTTATTGCTTGCATTTATTTGTTTTCCCTAAACAAGGCTCCGCTGAGTGATGCTTATTTACAAGGTGGTCCTGGTTAGGACAAGTGAAAAAAGATATTCAAAATACATAGTAGACAATGGTTTGATGTACAGTATAACAACGAGCAGCAGAGTCACAATGTGAGTGAAAAATACAAGCAAAGAAATTAACATGGACATACAAATGGCATAAGTGGTATGTTCTGGTATAGTCTCAGCCACTCCACTTCCTCATTTACTTATTTGAAATTACTCCAACCAGGATAACCCAGTGAGATGCAGCATCTAATTTTCCAGGGAGTCCCTGGAGGATAGCAGTAGTCAGCAGGTTAACATAGTCCAATAGGGATAGTTCCATACAGGTTAAAGTATACACAGGGAAAATTAACTCTAAAAGGGTAAGTACATGCAAACAGTAATCAATGCAAGCTAACAAAGTGGGGTCTCAGCAAATTAAGAGCGTGGGCATTTTATGACAAAATCCACATGATATGATTTCCATTGAAACCATAACAACTAAACTGTACACAGTTACAGTATTAACAGTCATACTGCATGTGTCATGCTAATGGGCCTGTACACAACACTAAATATTGCCCACTACAACCATTACATTGAAAATTTACCAAAAAAGAAACCTTGAATCAGTTACATGTGACATGCATCACTAGAAATAACAGCAAATCTAAAAGCTGTTTCATCATAGCATCACAGAAAAATACCAGTTATTAAGAGTTGCCTCCTTATGGCATATCTTAAAATATTAGAAGAGCAGTGTATGTTATGATGAACTTTTCGACCTATGCTTTTTATTACATTTTAGATTGTCCCTTTTGACACCCATTTCTAGATTTTGTGTTTGCCTAATCCTTTTTTGAAGCTGAAATGCTAAAAGGCACACCATTTGTAATATAGCTCAAGCTGCATCACGTTTTCATAAGTATTCTCAGCTGTTTTGTACACCTAGGTTACCATATATTCAGAAAGCAGTATTTGATGCATACTAGTTCATTCTAGTCACAAGAAAACTCATTGTATGTTAATAATTGGTAATCAAAAACAACACAGAGAACTGTTGAAAACCTGGACTCTCCAAGCCATATTAAAAAAGATCATTTCTTTTATTATTTAAAATACAAAAACGTTGTTAGAGCAACCCAAAATGAGGATGGGGCATCATAGAAGACAGGAAATAAGGGGCAAATTCAATCTAAAATGAAAGTTAAACCCACAGTGTATTTAAATAAGGTTCAATGTTAACATTTAATCCTATTTATCTACTCAAAAAGCAAACAAACATATACGGAAATGCAATAACAACAAAATATATAAGCACTGCAAACCAGAACTAAGTCATTTGTTCTGGGACAATGGACAAAGTAAATAAACAGGGAATCTGTTTCATACTCTCCAAACAAACCATGTGTTGAGGTCCAACTGCTTAACCACGTGTAAATCTCTACAATAAATTAAGTGTTTTAGATACTGAAAACATAAAAAAACAACATAAAAGCCAGAGCTTACCTTAAAAGGGTCTAGTACAATTTTTATTACAGGCAGTACTTCTGGCACATGACTAGCAATCTGAGACTGCCCGTTAGTCTCTGGTACAGGCTGTCTCCTAACTTACATGATGTCATTCTTTATTTCAGTCCTGGGTGAGAGAAACTGCATACCTTTACATTGAGCTGTGTCTCTACTTCCATATCAACATACCCTGCTAACTGGGATGAGGGAGAGAGACAAAAAACAGTTGAGAAAGAGTCACTGTGGACTGTGGAAGACCTGTTTCAATCAATCATTGAGACATCACCTTTTTAGCAAATTCTTTAGAAGGCTTACTGTCTGCTAGCAGTGTTCCAGTGCATTCTGATAATTACTGAGGGTGGTCAGAGGTGATGGAATTCAGCTCCAGCATGTTCTGGCTCAATTTAATCCCTGGACATAATAGCACATTGTATTGCTGTAGCCATACTGCACATTCTGTATATTCAAGTTTTGCACCTGGTCAATAATTTGATTATGTTGTGTGCTACACACAATGTTGTTTTTAATGCACTTGATTGGTGTTAATCTGGGCACTGTCTAAGGATAAGGCATTTTATGCGATCACATCTCTGATTAATCCTAGTAGTGTCTAGGCAAAACATTAGACATTCCCTCCCCATGACCTAATCGGTCAGTTGCCGGCTCTCTACATGTGATCAGCCTGGGGTGAGATGCTATGAATGCAAAGCACAGTGCTTGATGAAATAAAAAATGGTAAGATAAATTACTTTTACTGTGTTACTGGCAGTTCTTTCTTGTGGGTGCTGGAATTTTTTGCTCATTTTTATTTAGAGTAGTTTTATTTTCAAGGCCTAATTGAAGCTTTGTAGTACTGTATATAAAGGTAGCAGCCATATTTGTGATGGAAGATCAGTTCTGGTTGTAGGGGGACTGATTTGCTCATTGTGTGATGTGGTTACAAACATATCTGGTCCGGTTTAGGACAAGATTGACCATGCATTATGCTGTAAATAATGCATGTTCACCTGACTGGTTTTACTAAATTAAACCTCTTTGATTTTTAGATCCATTTTAGAAGTGGTTTGTAAAAATTGGTAGAAGCTGGGCCCCTATTGAAAACCAGATATTGCAATTCCACTGCACTATCCTGGGTAAATACAGTGTAAAAATGGGTGCAAGCAGGATTCCACTGAAAATGAGCCAACACTGTGGAACTGAGCAAATGGGTTAGCTTGGCATGCTGGCGGCCCGGGTTTGTGCCCTGAGCCCAGGTGTCAGGAGTGGAGACCAGCAGGGAGGAAATCTAGACTGTCCTTTGGATGCATCCCTCCCAGGGGTGGTGGGCCTTAGGTACCTGGAGGTGGCCAGATTTCCCAAAGGTTCTCAATTAGGTTAGTCTGACATGACTCCCCCCCATGGGTCTTGCAACCTGTTGAATTCAAAACACTCCACTAGTCTTTCTTTCAATAGTTTTTCCATTAACTTCCCCACAACTGAGGTTAGTCTGCCCAACCTATAGTTCCCAGTCTCCACCCTGTTGTCACTTTTACGAAGTGGGACTACATCTGTCCCCTTCCAGTCCTCTGGAACCACTTCTGTTTCCAGTGAGTTGTTGAATAGGGCTACCAGAGGTACAGCCAGTACCTCCCTGAACTCTCTCATCACCCTCGGATGTACCCCTTCCACCCCATAGCCTTATCCACTTTCAGATTTGCAGGTCCTCTTAGGACTATTTCCTCCATTAATGGACTTGTGCAACCTCCCTCCACCTCATGTTTCTGCTACTTCTATGCTGTCCATCTCCCTCTCTCTCCACTGTGAAGATTGAGCAAAAGCATCTGTTCAAGTATCTGCTTTTTCCTGAGCCTCCTCTGCACAATCTCCCCCTGCACATCTTAACCTCACAATCCCTCCCCTTGTCTTCTTCTTTTCACTTATGTGTGTGAAAAAGGTATTGTTCCCATTAGCTACCCCCTTTGGCTATCCTTTCCTCCATTTCCTCATTTGTGCCCCTCACTGCTTTCCCTGCTTCTCTCTGCTTCTGCTGGTACACCTCCCTATCCTCTTCCCTCTGTGTCTCCTTGTGCCTCCTGAATCCCAGAATGTTCCACAAAGCAGTTTATCATTCTGGTCTCATCTAGCAGTACCTCCACAACTCTGTTACTGACCTTCTCAAGGACTTACAGGTTACCCACTACTTACCCAGAACTACAATGTGCTGGGTGGCCAGCAGTGTTGGCTGTTGGAGGTCCTGGGGGATGCCAGCTTGGATGGCCAGCATTTTCTTCCTGTTAATTGATATTCCCCCTGGGGGTGGGGGCATGCAATGAGGTGGGCATGCATATGTGCGGTGGCACACATGCATGACAGGCATCTGGTGGCAATCTTTCCCCTACTGTTGCACCTGACTGTGCTGCCAACTGGTCTCCACCAGTCAGCAGTCATTAATTGGGGAACAACCTCTTCCACTCACCGAGGAAGGAGAGCAGTCCCTGGGACACTCAATCCTTCCTCCCCTGGCCAGACCCCAACAACTGGTGCTCAACATCAGTAGTATTGCAAGCAGTTGCACTACTGTTGTACTGCAAGACCAGCTTGGGGTCCTGCTTTTATCCATTTTCAAAAGGTTTTTTCCCAGACTAGGCCACCTGAGATACAATATCTTATTTTCTCTTTTTTTTTTTGCTCCTTCCCAGGCTCCTGTGGCCGGCCACTCCTTTGGGCCACCTAGGCTCACTCTGCTGCCACTCCACCTAGTCCCCATCCACCGCCCCTCAATGCAGCCCCCCCAGGTAACCCAATGTAACCCTTCATCAGGAGGGTACCCCTCTGAGGAAGAAGTGCCCATAGGCGCAGATATGTATCCTGGGCACAGCGGGGTCAGTCTGGTCACTTCCAGGCTTTGTGGCGATGGGGATTGGAGGCCATCATTCAGTTGACCAGGGGTCAGTTTTGCACTTTTCTGCCCTCTTCACTCCCCTCCTCCCTCAATAGGCCAGTCACAATGGCAACCTGGGTTGGGGACATTCAGTGGTGAGTAAAGGCATCACGCCACCTAGAACGTCATCCAAGCCACCTTCAGGTACCTAAGGCCCACCACCCCTGGGAGGGAAGCATCCAAAGGACAGTCGAGATTCCCTCCCTGCTGGTCTCCACTCCTGACACCTGGGCTCAGGGCACAAACCCGGGTTGCCAGCATGCTAAGCTAACCCATTCACTCAGTGCCACACTGTTGGCTCATTTTCAGTGGAATCCTGCTTGCACCCATTTTTACACTGTATTTACCCAGGATAGTGCAGTGGAATTGCAATATCTGGTTTTCAATAGGGGCCCAGCTTCTACCCATTTTTACAATGTATTTACCCAGGATAGACCAGCTAAGAGAAAATGTCTCTGCAGAAACCCCCCTCTTCCACTCTCATGGTGAGATTCACCAATCATCCATTAATTTATGCACAAGAAGTAGATTTCCTTCCCCTTCACACACTGTTGGGTAAATCACAACAGAATACTGAACCAGTCAGGGTGCAATATTCACAATGCTGATGACATCACAATAGCCACGTGCAGCACTGAAGCCAGCAGTTAAAATCATAAAGAAAAAGTACATTTTTCATACAAACAGCAGACGTAAAAGCAATCACTTGTAAAATTAAGTTGTATATGTCAAATATGTAATGGTCTGATTCAAAATATGCAGTTTATATTATTCAAATTCAACCAGACAAATAGAGAAAACAGTGACCCTCTAGACTGCAAGGTTCTAATCTCACCAAAATGAGCACAGCAAGGTGACTATGTACAGAAGTGTTTCATCTGGTGACTCATAGATCGCTCAGCTGCAAAGGTCAAACCCCTCAGAAGGACACAAGTACATGCCTTCCAACAGTGCATCCAGTCACCCTACATTCACTGCAATACCCATCAAAAACATTTATGTCTCCACCATCCAACGCTGAGCTTTTGCAGTTTTAACAACTGCCAGGAACAGTAAGTCAGTGAACTACACTTGATTACTTCCTTGTCATAGCACTATATAGAAACAGAAATAATGAAAGAGATTATTTCTATAACTGAGGAGATACCATGTCATCTCCTTCACTCAACCTCTTTCAATCTCTTACTGAATGTGACACACACACACACGCACGCATGCACGCACAACTGAATTGATGTACTGTAGTATCAGAGAATCAGCCTGTTACTGAGCAGAACTGATAGCATCAGAAGACAGAAGTTGGGGGTTTCTAAAATTGTAGCCACACATACTCATTCATAAAACAACCCAGCACAGGGTCAATCATAGCTTTGAATCCCACCATGGCCACCACAGTATTTGAACAAGCATTTGTCGATGTCGAATGTTGTCTCGCTGACATTGGCATTGGTAGTGCAGGAGTTAGATGCATAAAAGGAATGGCAGTGAAGTATGGAACTGACACCAACCCCACACTACCCTGAAGAGACTGACAGGCACTGAGGTGTGCCTTTTGGTGTTGGCCATAATGCTCACATGATTTCACTATAGATAAAAATATTAAAAATTCTCGGAAATTCACAATGCATTAGGAACTGCACAACACACACTCGTGAACACAGTCATTTTTGGGAATTTTTTCACCAGATTTGTAACAGGGTTTTTAGGAGCCTACCTCATGAACTGTGACACTGTCATTTTGTTAATCAGTCACAAAAGGTGGTTCCACACAGTGACCACGAAATCACCTTTTGGGACTAAATAACAAAATGACAGTGACTGAGTTCATGAAATGGGGTCCCAAGAACTCCATGTTAAAACTTTGGTGAAAGAATTCCCAAAAATGGCCGAGATATCCACCAAAGTTTAAAAAACCCTATTTATGCCATTATACAGCTTACTGGCATTTCTTCAGTTCATGGTCGGCTTTGAAGAGTGCAGATGTGTTACCAGTCTACTGAATATCATCATGCCAGCCTCTGGAGGTAAGTGTGTGATGGAGGGGTGTGGGGAGGTGGGTGCACAGAGGGAGGGTGCAGGTTGGGGGGCATGAGAGACCACGAGAGACCATTTTCTGTTTTTACAGGGAAAAAAAACCCAGCAATGTGGGACTCTTTGGACATGCTGGGTTGGGCTCCCAGTGTGCTGGCATACCTAGGTGTTTCTTTATGGGGGCTGAAGCCAGTGAGGATTGGGCACACCATCAGCCATACAGTGTGCTGGGGGGCATGAGCACTCTGGGGTGGGCTCTCAGCATGCCACCTGGGTTTTTATTTTGGGGGAGTTGGAGCTGATGGGGATGGCACCTCCATTGGCCACATGGTGTGTTTTTGGGGGGCAGCATGAGCTGAGGGGGACTGGACACCCCTTCGGCACACAACAAATTCTGGGGGGGCATTATGCCAATGGAGATTGGGCTACCCCATCGGCAAATGAACTGGTGAGGGCAAATGCCAACAGGGGGATTGGGGACCCCCGACATCGGCTGTTATGGGGACTGCGAGAGGCAGATGACTGCCACGTTTATTGAAATGTTACACCGGGGAAGGCATGCCCTGCAATGAAGAGGCACTTCCTCATTGCAGCAGCTAAATCCTTTCAAGGCGGTGGCATGCTTTTGCACTGCCATCATAGACAACGTGCAATCTAATTCATGCCTAGAGCCCAGCCCAAAAAAACAGTGGTGCCACTGGCCACTACAGGACCGCACCTCCAAAACCTGCTATTCCAAGTTACCGCAATATGTTTCTTACGCATGAGCAAGACGACATAAAAAGGACTACCTTGCAAGCACTTTCTCACACTCCAGAAGAAGCCAGATACCCAAGCACTAGCATCCCCAAAAAACACAAATAAAGAAGCCAGCTGCTGTGCTGCTGAATTTGTCTTTTGCCAGGAACTCCTTTCATGGCTCAGTCAGCCCTCAGCAAGTGTAGTGCAGTGCAGAAAAAACAATTTGTCAATGCCGAATGTATGCTTGCTGGCATTAGCAGTGCAAGTGCAGAAGTTAGACAGATGCAGTATAGAAATGGCTGTGATGTATTGCACTGATGCCAACTCCACTCCCACCCTGCAGAGAAGGACAGGCATTGGGGTGTGCCTTTGTGTCATCGCCCATAACGGTCACGACATTTCACCTCCTACCCTGCAGACACTGACAAGTGTTGAGGTGTGCCTTGGGGTGTTCGGGCTTTACACTCACCTCATTCCATAAGAAAATACGCTGAAAAGGGTGCAGTATAGGAGAATGGGGTGAACTCTGGGGCCAAAGAGTGCAAGGCGCACCTCGATGCCTGCCACTGGCTGCAGGGTGGAGGTGGGGGTGGAATGGCATGAGCATTACTGTTGACAATCCCAAGTCACACCCCCAATACCAAAGTTAGAAAAACCCATTTATGCCATTATACAGCTTACCTGCATTTCTTCAGTTCGCAGTTGGCTTTGAAGAGTGCAGACGTGTTCCCAGTCTACCAAAGATTGTCACGCCAGCCTCCGGAGGTAAGTATGGGGTGAGGGGGGTGTGGGGAGGAGGGTACGCAGAGGGTGGATGCAGGTTGGGGAGGGGGCAAGAGAGTCAATGAGGGACCGTTTTCTTTTGTTACATGTTTTTTTTTTGCAAAGACGACATGTGACTTTTGCCATGCTGGGATGGGCTCTCAGCATGGTACCTGGAAGTTTGTTTGGGGGTGCAGTGGAGCCAGCGGGAGATTGGGCACCCACGTTGGCCATACAGTGTGCGGGGGAAGCACATGATGACGTGGGACTTTTGTCACTCTGGGGTGGGCTCCCAGCATGGCACCTGGAAGTTTGTTTTTTGGGGGGGCACTGGAGCTGACGGGGATTGGGCACCCCTATGGGACATACAGTGTACTTGGGGGAGAGTGTGCATGAGCCAAGGGGGATTGGGTACCCCCTCAGCGTGCAACAGATGGGGGGGAACATCATGTCGACGGGAGATGAAGTGGTGTACAGTTGAAAGAAAATGACCACTACAGTCAGCGGTGGTGATATGTAGGCAATTTGCATACTGCTGACGGCATGGCAATTTGAAAATTTTCTACACGTTACCACCACTGATTGTAGCAGTCGTTCTCTTTCAACTGTAAGCCACTGCATCTGAACTGCTGTCATAGACAGCTCAGATATTCATTGGTGCGGTGTGGCCATGCCTGCAAAAAAGATCAGGGCATTGGAAGCGGGGGTGCCACACCTACGAAAACTCTTATGGTAGCATTATGTTTCTTGCACATGCGTGCAAGCAAACATAAAAAGGAAGAGATACAGAGGTGAGCTGATGAACTTGAAAGGAATCCAAAGAATTTTTTTTTACCTTGCACGACCATAATACAGGTGTTACAGGTGTACTGTAACCAGCATGATACAGGATTTCTCGAGTGAATGCTTCATTCTGTAGTTGTATACACAGCATCCCCCCGTCTTTCTGCATTTGCAGAGACAGAAGTGGACATGCAATAAACAGGGAAAGAAAAATGATTGCTGACTGCAGACAATAGAACCTTTTAAACTAGTTTAACAGAGTAATGTTTGTTTGTTCTAGTTAACTATTGCCAAATGCATGAAAAAGTTGTGACGTAAAAGGTTAGGTATTCTGCCTTTTATTTGCCTTTTTCTGTGTCACATTCTTTTTTAACAGTCATTTTATTTTTGCCTACTCTATGGACTTGTCTGTCAAATGACTACTAGTAATTATTTTTTTTGGTTATTATAAGATGGTCATAACATAGCATACAAAATGTCAGGAAAAAGTAAATCAGGTGCTGGATACAGCAAAGCCTACCTTTTTCTTGGGCTGTTCATTTCATTGGCAAATTAGTACATTTTATACAAGTTCACCCTTTACAAATGCGATAAAATCTGTGTATTACTGGGATAAGATAAGTCATTGTTTTGCAAATCTCTAATCATGAAATACCAGAATTAACATACAGACGTAACCATTTGGGGATTTAAGTTTATATATAAGTCTGTATTTCTCGCTTTTTAAAACTAGCAGCTGTGATTTGCATAGGTTGGTTGAATGAGCTTTCTGCTTGGCCCTTTCCTACAGTGCAGAAATCAAACTATTCAGGGTTCTTCTATGAGCAATATCACTACAGAGATACAACGGTACTGTATTTGAACCTCTGTCAATTTTGTGTTTGATTTAGTGGGGTAGAGATATCACATATTGACATATGAAATAACAAAATCACAAGATTAGCCAGTGATAATAATTATAAGTAGAAATGAAAGGATATAATGCAATATATGCCTCAGGAATGACTAGGCAGGGGTAGATGACCTGGGGTGGAGGAAAAGTGGTCCAAACTGAAAAAGGTTATAGTTAAGGCAACAAACGTCTGTGTTAAGCAGATAAGCAAAAGTAAAAGAAAGAGGATACCACTTTGGTCAGGGGCGGATTCAGGCTTTGATGTTAACAGTATTCCTAAAAAACAACAAAAGGGGGGTTCGGGGGGATGTGCCCCCCTAGGTGGAGGCACCCAGCTGGAAATTTTTTTCTATGAGTATACTGAGAATACCTGAGATCATCATTCTGATAACTGGAAAGCACATTTCTTCCAGTGTGGTCAGCTAAGAAAATCACCTTGTTTAAAATAAAAAATACGAGATCCACTTGATGTTTCAAGAAAAAATAGTCACACAATAAATCATCAGAAATCTATTTTTATTGCGTAAACATTTTAAAAGTGTTAATGGTAAATTAAAAACTTCACAGATGATCTGTAATGCATGTAGGTGATATGAATATCATAGTCAGAGGTGCCAGGCAGGATGCAATGCAGTACTTTGCAGAATTACTGCAGAATGCTACAGAGAACTGTATAATTCAATGACAGGTAAGCCCCTTTGTCATGTAGTATTATGTGACATGTTAGTTACTACAATGTACCGCGGTACCCTGACTGGTACCACTGTATATATTTTAAATTGTTTTGCCCACTGCACACTGAGAATGTTAGTGCACACTCGATCTAAATGTATAGATCATAATAGAAAACATAACTAATTAACTTTAAGAAAAACTAATAACCTAGATATTTGTGATTTTTTATGTTAGAAAATCAGAGTTAATTTGGAAAATACTGTTCCAATACAATGAAAAACATACAGTAATTGTTTGGATAAAATTCTATTTTCTAAACACAGAAAGAAGCAGCACTATATTATTTTTTAGGCTGGCAATAATGATTACTAGCCTCTTCCACCTTCTAGTATTGTTTTTTTTTACATTGTAGTATGCCATTTGCAAGATGCCTTGGACCAACAACTGACTGTAAACCAAGTTTCAAACCAAATGGGCATCTGCAGCCACTGGCTTACTTGTCTGATTCTTGCATGAAGTAAGATATAATGTTCCCACCGAAGACTGCTGTGACAGTTGTTAGCAACCAGCAAGATATAATAATCTCTCTGGCTGCCTGTGGACATCTCCTGACACTGTTTTGGACTGTATAAAAGTGACATGTTTCTATTTTCCATATTCTTTCCCCCACCCCACCCCCATATTGCTTCCACTGTGGTCATGCTTGTAGTAATGGTCGTAACCATGAGTGTTGAGAATGTTGTGCAACATTAAAACCTGAAAGTTACTCAGTGAAGGAGTATTTAAATACCCATTTCACAGTAACCTACTGCAACTTTCAACTTGACCTACTTATAACACTATGCTATTAGTTATGTAACTCTCACTGATTTTTCCTATCACAGTAACATCTAAACTTATTCTGTGGTCTACTCTGACATACAAACAGGTCAAGGCCTGTAATTACTGTACATGGTTTTGATCACTATATTCAATTTTCTAACACATCAATCAACTGCATCGTCCTTGAACTTCTTCGAGCAAATTCATCAATGATTTCATCTAAGTAAAATTCAATGTCCATACTGTAATGTGTTGTCATCATGGCAAGGCCATTCAGTCTATCCTGTGTCATACTACTCTGCATATATGTTTTAAGTCGTCTTAGTGTGGAAACTGAATGTTCACATTCACATGTTGTCACTGGTATTACTGCCATGATTATAACAGCAGTTATGTTAGGAAACATTACGTTATCAAGCACAGTTAGCAGTTGAGATATTTTCTGGTACGGTGCCGTACTTTGCTTGCTGTTTTTTCCAGTATGTTTCCCACATATCCATTTCTGATGAAACATTCATTAGACTGGGAAGGTCACCTTCATACTGTGTGCAGAATTCCAGAAATTACTTCCTCTAACTATCAAGGGTCTTCAATATTACAGATGAAACAGAGAAACCACAGGCCACCTTCTCCTGACCGACAAAAAACCTATTGTTGATCTCCTGCAA
Organism: Neoceratodus forsteri; assembly: GCA_016271365.2. Lineage (NCBI taxonomy): Eukaryota > Metazoa > Chordata > Ceratodontiformes > Ceratodontidae > Neoceratodus > Neoceratodus forsteri. Next base: position 1,721,043,349 of record CM057452.1, read on the forward strand.
CAGATGATCTATGAAGGGTATTGAAAATATAGTATGATAGTAGTCCTCAACACTATCAGTCGCAGTATTGTCCCTGTTCTGTTGTCTACCACATGTTATAGGCTGTGTAGCTGGTACTCCAATTTTATCTGCCATGGAGATTGCTTCCTGGAACCAATTGTCATGCCTTTCTTCTATGTTTAGTCAAGCATGCCCTAGAGTTTCTTTGATGGTTAAAATGTCCTGATATGCCTTCTGAGCATCTTATGATATGGACTCTAACTTTACAGTTAGTCCCCTAGTGAAGGCCATGCATTCCCTTGCAATAATGAATGACACAATGAATTGAAATTCAGAAATGGCATGAAGCAGTCCACTGACTTTGTTTGAAGATTCAGTATTCCATGTACCATCTTCATTGTATTTTATAACAGACCATGTTTCAAAAAACTGGCATGTAGATTTCACTAAATACCTCCATCACATCCAACAGTTGAATCCATTGGGTTTTGCACACATCTAATACCTGGAAGTGCTTGCTTTGAGGACACAGATCCTTCATTTTTTCTGTTAGTAAGGATTGCCTTTTTGGAGACAAGGTGAAAAATAAGGACAGTTCTTCAAGGGTTCCCATCATATTCTTTATGGGCTGAATTGCATTTTATTTTACAACACACAGGTTTAGCCTGTGAGACACACAATGTATGTATAAAGTGCCTTTACAACAGATGTTGCACCTCTGTCTTTGCCAGACATATTATCAGCACCATCATAACACTGACCTCTGAAATCTTGCATATCTAAACCCAATCCTTGAATAGTTTCAATAATCAGCCTTGCAATTTCTACACCAGACGTTCCATGGTCACAGTGAATAAAACTGAGGAGATCTTCTCGGATTTGGTTTTCACCATCTACAATTCTTATTATAATTGTCATCTGTTCTAGGTTACTGCAGTCTCATGCCTCATCAGCCAATACAGAGAAACAATGAGAATATTATTTAATTTCACCAGTTATCTGTTTTGTAATCCACCAGCCTACACTATTTATTGATCAGCATATTCTGTGTTGTTTTTGATTTGTAGGTGGCATTTCATGGGCAAACTGAAAGTGTTATTTCAATACTTCATCACCAGCATCACAGCAAAACTCAAGCAACTTTATAGTTTCCAGGATTTGCCTGTTGATCGTTTACTAATGTGCATGTCAAGTCATCACAATGGCCACAGAGTGCAATATTCTGTTTTCCACAAAATATCACTGTTTTCAGGATTGATTTTAATTTTTCAGTTTGTTTCAGTACGTTTTTGATATGCAGTATACAGCTGAACATTGACAGGGACTGCTCTGCTCTCCATCAGTTGAATGCATATCTTTATTTCTACTTCTGAATTTTTGTGAATCTGTGCATTTGACTGATGGCCTTGAGGCTTCTTCAGATCAACATTCCAGTTATCAAGAGGTGATGTGTACAGCTTTTCAAGTTTAACTGCATTCTTGGCTAATGTTGTGCTTCTAAAGAAAACAAAGGACTTGCAGAATGCACCATCAAATTTTGCAGAGTGTGCTACTCAGGAAAACTGTACCAGCCAATTTGCACAGAAAGAATGGTTCTTGTTGTACAATCTTGTCACTGAATAGGAGTAAGTGCTTGGTGGTATCCATATATTCTGTAACTGTCGATATTTCTCATTTGCTGTTAGCATATTTGTCTTATCGTAAATCAAGTCTATATCATATGGATGCCACTTTTCCGGTGGTTCAGTAGCTACAATGATAACAAAAATTACCAAATGTCAGCTAAGAGAAGTAATATAGTTACTCATTAAGAACAGACAATATGAATACATTTCTGATCATTCTGCTAACAATGTAGTTTAATAAAAATCATGGTGGTAGTTTCCTTCAAATTCAGTGTGTTCAAAAATCATGTTAGCTCTCTTTAAGTATTCATATTAAAACTTAGTTCACTCATCAGCTTTGTTCTGACTGGTTTCTCATACACTAATCCATACTCTTTACTACATCAACAAATTTAGCTGCTATGACTCATAGAATGAGTATGGGCAGTATGGATGCAAAAAAACTGAAATTTTAACATAGTTAACAATGAATATTGGAAGGCAGTGCTTATTGAAACATATTACTTATATTTTTGCACATCATCCTCAATGGATTCTATATAAACAGGTGGAAGTTGATTGAGTTGAACGATGGTGTTGTGATTTCTCTCAGGGTTATGATCAGCATTACACCTAAGGAAATAGAGACAGGAAAAAAATTATTTTATGACTGCCCATACGCGGATCCACACTGAACAAAGCATGTTACAAGAAAGATAAATTATACCTGGTTCAGTTGGTGAATCATCAACCAAAGTCCCATGTAAGAACTTGGCAATGTGAGCACCCAACATGTAAAATGACAGCAATTCAAATTCTGGGCTTCCACCACCAGGCATTCACCATTTGGGAACCAGCACCACATGTCCATGTGTGCATCAACCAAAATGGATGTGTCTAAAGACATTTACTCATGACCTGACAATGCTGAGCCACTCCACGCAGTAGCTCTGCAATAGCTCTGCCCTCATTGAGTGTCTCAAGAAATTTTTGTTAAAACCAGCCGTATTTTTAACTCCTTTTATATTAGTGAATGAAACGTTTGTTTGAATTGTATTTGCTGTACTGAAACACCACTATCTTATGGATATTAAGCACTTGGTAGTGTGCTGCTGGGCAGGATTTACAAGTGATTTTGACACTGACAGGCCGGTCCTATGTTTTTGTACTTGCCGAGTGTCAACTGGTGAGTTGGAACTGTGGGGAACCACTGCTTGAGCAGTACCTGCATTGACATCGGCTTATAACCATAGATGGAGGTGGAACACAACGTAAAAGAAACACCTGAAATCAAGAGACCAGGAACGCCCCTGACATAGTCTACAGAGATGCTGCACTATGTGCTGAAATGCCTATATTGTATTAATGAAAGGTATGTCATCCTTACCTAAGGACTGGGGTCCATTATTAAATAATAGAAAATTTATTACACTCAGAAGAGCAATGTCCTTTGCTTATCTTCCAGATGCCTGGATTTCATAATATACCAGTACAGGAAGATGGACTTGCTGACTGTGGGAACCTACGAGGAGAGTCTTGCACAGGAGGGTAACTGAACCCAGGCTTCTGATCAGCACTCAATGTCCAATAGAATACAAGTTGCCTCATAAGTTTGATGTGAAATGTTTAGTCTACAGGGGCCTTGTAAGATTTAAGAGTAGTTACAACTTCCAAAACACTGAAAAGCCAATGGTAACACTCTGAATGGACCTGCAAACCCAGAAGTTGATTGTTCAGTTGGCAGTTCGGGTAAGCATTCACTCACTCCACAATAGACTGAAATGTGGATCTGTTTCACTTAAAGAAAGAAACAAAACTGGAGAACTGATAAATGGGGAAGGGGGCTGGATTCAAAGCAGACTTGCAACAGCGTGTCTTGAAAACAGATGGGCTTTAGCTATACTGACTTCATAGTGGGCAGTTTAGCATGTCATCATTAGTTGCTTTCTTTGCTGGCCATGCTCAGATGATTTCTGGGGCATTCAAAATGCAGCTGACTGGTGGCTGGCACCTCTTCTCGTTGATACTCTGGAGGATTTACAATGACAAGAGGTGCCAACTGACCAATCAGAGAGCCGCATTATCATCCCCCATTGTATAATTTAGCTATATATAACTTGATGATGGGGAAGGGGGTAATGTCAATGAATAGTGATTTGGATAGCCTATGGTCCTGTAATGAAGCTATAAAAGTGCGGAACATGATTCTGAACAGCTTATTAACCAAGGAAAGAGTGATTATAATTTTATGTGTCCATTAAGTAATTGGCTTAGTTACTTTGGTGTTATAAAGGTTTCTCCCTCAGTGGTAATTTAGCACACTCAGGTTATGCTTTACCTTTGCCTAGAGCAGGTGAGGAAATTTTGGTGGACACTAAAGGTTGCTGCCCACGGAATGTTTTATCTGCAGTATAAATTCTGGGGTTAAACAATGTTCAGCAAGGCATTTGACACAGTTTCACATAAAAGATTGATAATCAAGTTATTCAGCCTGAAAGTGGGTTCCAGAAACATAGAAACATAGAAGCTGATGGCAGATAAGGACCACAAGGCCCATCCAGTCTTCCCATTTCTTTTTCTACCTTATAAATGTGCCATCGGCCTGTGCTCTGTCAATGGCCTATCTATTCATACTCATCTGTATTGCTCCCTTATGCCTATCCCATGCCTGTTTGAAGCCCTGCACTGTATTCATATCCACCACTTCCTGAAGTAGGCCATTCCATGCATCCACCACCCTTTCTGTGAAAAGAAACTTCCTCACATTACCCCTTAATCAGTCCCCCTCTAATCTCATGCTGTGTCCTCTTGTCCTGATATTTTTTTTATATTGAAACATGTTAGACTCTTTCACCTTGTTAATGCCCTTAAGGTGTTTGAATGTTTCAATCATATCACCTCTCTCTCTCCTTTGTTCTAGGGTATACATATTGAGCTCCGTTAATCTGTCCTCATATGTTTTCTGATGCAGTCCCTGCACCATTTTGTTTGCCCTTCTCTGGACTGCCTCAATTTGGTTAATGTCCTTGAGAAGGTGTGGCTTCCAGTACTGCACGCAGTACTCCAGATGGGGCCTAACCAGTGTCTTGTAACGAGGGATTATCACCTCCCTCTTATGACTTATGATACCCCTATTAATACACTCCAACATCCCCCTAGCCTTACCTACTGTTTTAGTGGTCTGCTTGGATGATTTCAGGTCATCAGTGATGATGATGCCCAAGTCTCTTTCTTCCCTTGTGACTGCCAGCAACTCCCCTCCCAGCCTATAGGTGGCTTCATGGTTTCTCTTCCCTATGTGCATGATTTTGCACTTCTTTGCGTTAAACCCCAGTTGCCACTCTTCCGACCATTTTGCTAGTTTATCCAGATCTCTTCTCATTCTGCCCAACCCATCTGGATCATCTACTCTGTTGCAGATCTTGGTGTCATCTGCAAACAGACAAACCTTACCCTCCAGTCCATCTGCAATGTCACTGATGAAGATATTGAAGAGGACTGGCCCCAGGACTGATCCCTGAGGTACCCCACTTGTGACTTGCATCTCTTCTGACTGTATACCATTTACCACCACGCTTCCGTTTTCTGCCCGCCAACCAGTTTGCAACCCAGTTGACCAACTTCTGACCCACCCCGAGCCTACCCAGCTTATTAATCAATCTTCTATGTGGAACAGTATCAAAAGCTTTGCTGAAGTCAAGGTAGGCAACATCAACTGCTCCCCCTTGGTCCACCACTCGGTTACCCAGTCAAAGAAATCTATGAGATTAGTTTGACAAGAACTTCCTTTTGTAAACCCATGCTGTCTTGGATCTTGTGCTCCTATGGGATTCCAGGTGTTGCACTATCCTTTCCTTAAGGAGTGCCTCCATAATCTTGTCCACTACTGAGGTAAGACTGACTGGTCTGTAGTTCCCTGCCTCCTCCCTGCTACCACTCTTGTGGAGCGGGATCACATGAGCCCTTCTCCAGTCTTCTGGGACCTCTCCTGTGCTCAGAGACTCACTAAACAGTTCTGCATAGTGTGCTCACCTCCCTCCCCGTGTCCATGGTGCTGAGCTGTGGGCCCTGCCCTACCTTCTCTTCAGTAAATACTGAGCAGAAGTATCTATTTAGGATAGATGCTTTTACATGGTCCTCCTCCTCACATGTCCCCTTATCCCCTTTGATCTTAGCAATACCCCCTCTGGACTTTCTCCTTTCACTAATGTATCTATAGAAAGTCTTGTCACCTTCTTTTACTGTTCGTGCTAGTGTTTTCTTGGTTTGGGCCTTTGCTTGCCTTACTGCCTTCCCTGCTTCCCTTAGGGAAGTTTGGTATGCCTCCCTATCTTCATCCTGCTGCGTTCCCTTATATTTCCTGAAGGCCAGCCTTTTGGCTCTGACCTTTTCTGCTACTGTTTTTGAGAACCAAAGTGGTTTCCTTCTTCTTTTGCACTTCCTTTTCTCTCTAACACAATGGGATGTTGCTTCAAGTATTGCATCTTTAATGCTTACCCACTTTGCTTGTACCCCCTCACATGTATTTCTTTTTGCCAGGGCTAGCTTTACTCTGTTGGCCATCTTATCAAAGTGAGCTCCTCTGAAGTCCCATATTTTGCCTTGGAATGGGATGATCTAGTTGTAGTAGCCAAATTGAACCATACCATGTGATGGTCACTGGCTCCCAGGTGACCTTCTACCTGGAGATCTGTGATCCTTTCCCTGTTAGTCAGTACTAGATCTAGGAGAGCCCTGTCCCTTGTGGGTTGTTGTACCAGTTATTTTAGGCCCTCCCCCTGCAGGGAATCCACCATGTGTCTAGTTCTGGCAGATGTTCCTGCTGGTAGTGACCAATCTGTAACTGGCATGTTGAAGTCTCCCATTATCAGAACCTCCCCTTTAGCTGTCATGTTTTGTACATCTTCTAACAGTTATGTGTCTATGTCCTCCCCCTGGTCTGGAGGCCTGTAGACAACCCCAGTTCGTATGGCTGTCCCATTTCCTGTTTCCAGGGTGACCCACAGTTCTTCTGTCTTCTTATGTGTATTCTGAATTTCTGTAGCATTGATATTTTCATTGACATAAAGGGCAACTCCACACCCTCCCTTTTTGCACCTCGGGCTCTTCTGAACAGTACATAGGGTGGTAACATGGGTAAAGAACTTGCTGGACAACAGGGCACAGAGGATAACAGTAAATGGAGAAAATAGTAAATGGAGTCCACTCTGAAGAAAGGGGGTTACTAGCGGGGTACCACAGGATTCAGTACTGGGTCCAGTCCTCTTCAATGTATTTATAGGTGGCATTGCAGAGGGACTGGAAGGAAAAGTATGTCTCTTTGCAGATAATGCAAATATCTGCAACAGGGTTGATACACAAAGGGGTGTGGAAAGGATGAGAAGGGACCTGACAAAGTTGGAGGAATGGTCAAAAGTATGGCAGCTTAGATTCAATGCAAAGAAGCATCACAAGTAGAAAAGAGGGAAATTGTTATCCCTCTGCACTGATAGTTAGTGAGACCCCATCTGGAGTACTGCATACAGTTCTGGAGACCCCATCTCTGCAAGGACACAGACAGGATGGAGGCAGTCCAGAGGACGGCAACTAAAATGGTTCAGGGTTTGCACCAGGAGCCATATCAAGAAAGACTAAAATAGCTTAAAATGTAAACCCTCAGGGGAAAGGAGGGCATTAAAGCAGATATGGGGTGGACTAAAGGTGGGCCATCATTAAGGAATGAATACTGGTTGCCACAGATGAGTGCGTTATGCTCAAGGGGAAGAATACAAGGGCCAAAACCCCCAGCTGGTTCAGTTCTGGGGTTGCACAGGCAGTAAGGGAAAAGAGGTTGGCCTATAGAAAATTCAGGAAGACCAAGAGAGAGACGGATAGGGAAAATTACCTAAGGTTGGCTAATGAGGCAAGTAAGGAAGCAAAGGCACAGAAGGAGCTGCAGATAGCTGAAGGAATTAAGAAGCGGGAGAAGGCTTTCTTTCATTGTATAAGTGAGAAAAAGAACAAGAAGGAAGAGATTGTTAGGCTTAAGAAAGGGGAGGAGGGGTGGATGATACTGGGGGAAAGCAGAGATACTAAATGAATACTTCTGTTCTGTCTTCACCAGGGAGAAGGATGGACCAGTGTCTTCAGGAGGGAAAAGAGGACCAGTGGGAGAAGGGAACACAAATGCAGTGATAGAGGAAGATAGAGTGAGTGAGGGGCTGCTGGCATTGAAAGTGGATAAATCACCAGGCCCGGACAGGTACATCCAAGGGTATTAAAGGAACTGGCTGAGGAGCCTGCAGGGCCACTGGCAGACCTATTTAATAGTTCACTAGAGGCAGGCATTGTACCACAGGACTGGTGAATAGCACATGTAGTGCCCCTCCACAAAAGCGGTCCCAATAATGACCTAGGGAATTACAGACCAATCAGTCTGACCTCCATTGTAGGCAAGCTCATGGAGACCATACCGAAGGAAAGGTTGGTGAAATATCTAGAGAACCATGGTCTCCAGGTTGCGAGGCAGCATGGGTTCATGGGGAGGGAGATTGTGTCAAACTATTCTGAAATGACTTCTTTGACTCTGTCACTAAGACAGTAGACAGGGTAAAGTGGTAGACATCCTCTATCTTGATTTCACCAAGGCCTTTGACTCTGTGTCCTATATAAGGTTGATCAAGAAGTTGATATATCTCAGGGTTGGGGAAAAGATGGCCAGATGGGTGGAAAACTGGCTGAGGGACATAACCCAGAGGGTAGCTGTAAGGGAGAGTTATCTGGCACCAGAGAGGTAATCAGTGTGGTCCCACAGGGCTCGATGCTGGGGCCGGTGTTGTTAAATGTCTTCATTAATGACATTGGGGATGGCATTAAGAGCAAAATGCACCTATTCGTGGATGACACCAAGCTCTGCAGGAGAATGGACACAGCTGAAGGGATACAAGACCTACAGGATGATCTGGAAAAGCTGGGGAGGTGGTCTAGGATCTGGCAGCTTGACTTCAAAGCCAAGAAATGCAAAGTTATGCATATTGGAGCCAAGAATCCCATGACAGAGTACTACCTGGGTGGAGTCCGAATATCTGCGTCAGAGGAGGAAAAGGACCTGGGAGTGATGATCACTAGTGACCTGAAACAGGCCACACAGTGCAAGAAAGCAGTAGCAAAGGCAAACAAGATGCTAGGATGCATATCTACGGGGATCAGTACTAGGAGAGGGGAGGTTATACTGCCCTTGTACAGGTCCCTGGTAAGGTTTCATCTAGAGTATGGGGTTCAGTACTGGTGCCTACACCTCAAAAAGGACATTAACCTGCTGTAGAGGGACCAGAGGAGGGCTACAAAGATGACAGCGGGTCAGCAGGGTAAGGCATATGAGGAGAGATTGAAGGCACTGAACATGTACTCCCTGGAAGACAGGAGAGAGAGAGAGAGAGAGACAGGGGACATGATTGGGACCTTCAGGTACTGGAAATGGATGAATAAGGTGGATAAGGAGAGTCTCTTTAAGTTGAGTGGCAACCATAATTTGAGGGGGCACAGTCTGAAGCTGGAGGGTGGGAGGTTTAGGGGGGAGGTCAGGAAGCACTTCTTCACAGAAAGGGTGGTGGATACTTGGAATGCGCTGCCAGAAGAGGTGATCTTGTTGAAGATGGTGGCAGCTTTAAGAGAGTCTGGGATAGGCATATGGGGAAGGTAAGGATCATGGGTAGGGAGGATGTGAGGTGTGTGGAGGGAGGGCAGGGACAGTAGCTCAAGCTGTGTACCCTGCAATATGAGCAGACTAGACAGCCCAAATGGCCTTCTGCTGGCTTCTTCGTATGTTCGCATTATTACTGTATGTACAGTATATATAACATGGTTGATCTCTGTTACCCACTGATTTCAATGAAGTCATAAATGGTGTACTTTACAGTTCTCACTCAGTCAGTTGTTACTTTGTTACTGACACATGTGGCATAAGAACCATGAAAAACAAAGTGTGAACTATGAGTAGTAAAGTTTGTCAACGACAGTGGCTCATACCTTTAATCAGCATTTTGTTTTACAATGCTGCAAACCATGTCATATAATAAATTAAACATGGGTGCCTGAGAATGAAAAGATGGTAATTTAATCTCACAAAGCTGGCAGCATTGCATTGTGTCTTATTCTGTCACCAGCTACACCCAATGAAAAATTACCACAGTTCTGTTCACAGGCACTTGGAGGGAGGGGGTCAGCAACCTAGCATTTGCTCCTCCCCCCAGCTAGTTTCCAACGAGTGGCATGAAGTGTCACCTGGGAAGGCAGTCACGCACTGTGCCCTCCCAGCTGGAGGAAGTGTGTAGCCATAGCAGCCACAAATTCAGGGGAATATGTAAAAGAAGGGGCAAAATAAGTGAGGGATAATACATGACAGGGTGTCCAGTGATAAGGTAATAAGCACACTGCGGGTGGTTGTTAAGCCTGATACATGGCCTATTTAATGATAATAAAAATAACAAGAAATCAATGTAAGACTTGCACACTACTGCTGATACTGTAGAAAAATGTCCACTGTGCAGACCAAACTGGGACATATGCCTTCCTCCATACTGGACAGGCCTGTGTCAGATGAGGCAGCAGGAATCTCTGTTGTGAGCACCAGAGCTCAGAAAAGTGGACAGAGACCTCAATAGTCATAGAGGACAGTCACTCAGAATGGGGCTCTGAGTCCACTTGCAGACTCCATGCAAGTGGAGCATGGTGAGCGAGGGGTGCACTGCACTAACACAAGGGACACATTTATTTAACTCCTTCCTCGTGTGCCCTACTTACTGTCTGCATTGTGTTGTTGGGACCTGCTTAGCATATAGGCACCCCCAGTCCTGCACCACTGAGCACTCCCTCATTCTCAGGTCTCGTGTTTAACTCCTGCCCTCTGTGTAAAACGACTTATCCAAGCAAATGTGAAAGTGAAAGAGGCAGACAGGCTGATGCTGAAGAGCAAATGGAGCGAGTTGTTCACTCAAAGTACATGGAACTCGTTGTAGATAGATGGAACAGACCGCCAATTAAGGTGATCTGTGCTAAAACAGTGGGGTATTTAGACAAGGATGTGACAGGCACAGGCACCTGATAAGATCAAGGGATGTTAGAACAGGGGAGGGTAACAAATGAATGAATGGCCAATAGGGCCATAGCACATATATTTAGGCAGGGGTGGCCAGACTAAGGAGGTCGATGGGCCTATTTCTGCCACCATATTCAAATATTTCTATAAATGGGCACTGGAAGTGACTGCTACTGGAGGTTCATACTCGCAAGGTCCTGCTTACTCCATGTTGGAGCTGTGACCTTTCTGAATATAAAAATGTTTTCTAGCCTTTATTAGGCACTCCCTTGCAACTACTGATGTTGAGCACAGTGGTTGCTTCTTTGTAACCCCCGTTGTTGGTCCATGCTGTTTATTTTTGTTACTAAATCAATTTTCCTGGTGCCACACTTCATTTTATGTTTATTGTGGTAGAGCAATACTTTTGTGTCCTGAAATAAGTGTAGCTCTCTCCTCCCTATGTCCCAAAAAGCCAGGCAGCAGTGTCTGTTGCATGCTACGTCATCATTCTCACACAAAAAGTGATGTTAATCTATGGATGGTTAAACACAGCAGAAGACAGTGTTGAGCACCTTGTGGTGGCCATATTTAATTATGTTCCCTATTATTTATTTAAATCTGAAAAAAATGCCCCAACAGACCAAAATGAAATGAAGGGTACCTTGCAAGCCAGGTTAAAAAAGAGTGGTCTAAAATAGATCAAAAATGTCTAGGTACACAATCATCTTATAAAGTGGGACCTAAAAATCCTGTAAACTCACTGGTCAAAAAAAAATCACAAGTCCATTGATTATTCTCTGACAACTGCATACCTCACCTGAACTACATTCTATTGAACAAACAAAAGCTTGGAGCAGGACTATGAAAAGGCAGAGACATTAAATAAATACTTTAGCTCGTTATTACTGGAGCAGGAGGAAGGGGTCTGGTGCTAGTCTAAGGGGAAGGAGGGCAAAGGGGTGGACCAGAGCCCATTCACTGTGGATAGGGTCTGGGCAGAGCTAGATAGGCAAAGTGAGGACAAGGCAATGGGGCCTGATAGGTTACACCCCAGAGTGATCTGGGAATTGAGGGAGGAGCTGGCTACACCATTTACAAGGCTCTTCAACCTGTCCCTGGATAAGAGGAGGGTGTCGGAGGATTGTAAGAGGGTGAATGTGGTGCCCTTGCACAAGGGAGGTAGCAGGGAGCTGAAGGAGGGCTACCGCCGAGTCAGTCTCATGTCTGTAGTGGGGAAGGCAATGGAAGCATTAATCAAGGAGAGGGTGGTGAATTACCTGGAAGAGTGTGGCTTGCAGGACAGCAGACAGCATGGCTTCACCAAGGGGAAATCATGCCTCACCAAGTTAACTGGGTTCTTTGACTTGGTGACTCAGGTAATAAACCAGGGAGGAGCAGTGGACATAACCTATCTGGACTTCAGCAAGGCCTTTGGCACCGTCCCCCATAGGAGGCTGCTGAGCAAGATGGAAAGCATGGGCTTTGGAGGGAAAATAGCAAGCTTCGTGGAGGCCTGGCTAGCAGGGGAGAACTCAGAGAGTGGTACTTAACGGGATGCACTCCAAGATGACAAGGGTAAGGAGTGGAGTGCCACAGGGGTCAGTTCTGGGTCCGCTTATCTTCAACATCTACATCAGTGATTATGCAGAGGGTTTGAGAGGGAGGGTGTTCCTATTTGCCAATGATACAAAAATCAGCAACAGGGTGGACACCCCATATGGGGTGGAGGACATGAGGAAGGACCATAAGACACTCAAGGAGTAGGCCAGGAAGTGGCAGCTGAGATTTAATGCCAAGAAGTTCACTGTGATGCACTTGGGGAATAAGAACATGCAAGCAGGGTACATGCTGGGTGGGGATGGAATCAAAAAATTAGAACAGGAAAGGAATCTAGGGATCATAGTCTCCTCAAACCTTAAGATAGGATTCTAATGTAGTAAGGCAGCAGGAACTGCCAATGGAATGTTGGCATGCATGGGCAGGGACATTACTAGCAGGAGGGAGGTAATAATGTCCCTCTACAAGGCCATAGTGAGGCCACAGATAGAGTACAGGGTTCAGTTCTGGAGACTACACCTCCATAAGGATATAGATGCACTGGCGAGTGTTCAGAAAAGGGCAGCTAAGATGGTGCAGGGTATGCAGGGAAGACATACAAGCAGAGGTGTAAGGAGCTGGACCTGTACATGCTGTAAACAAGGAGGGATGGGGAAGACATGATTGAAGCCTTTAAAGATGTAAAGGGTCTCAATAAAGTAGGAGAATGGGGTCTGTTAAAGAGGAAGGAGGGAGCCAGAACCAGAGGGCACATCCTCAGATTGCAATAAAATAGATACAGGGGCAATGTCAGGGGGGTGTCTTCACAGAGAGGGTGGTAGAGCCCTGGAACAGACTGCCAGACTGAGTAGTGGGGGCTAAAATGGCGGAGGAATTTAAGAGAGCATGGGACGGGCATATCCAACTACAGACCACTCTCCATCCTCCCCTATCTAAAGTACTCGAAAGAATCTTCTCTGAGCAACTTATGGAATACCTAGATAAACATAATCTACTCTGCTCACAGCAGCATGGCTTCTGAAAAAAGCACTCCACACTCACCGCACTAGTGGACTACTCATCCCACCTATATGATGCCTTGGACAGTGGACATGCAGTTGGTTCAGTCTTCATCGACCTTACGAAGGCCTTTAACTCTGTAAATCACAACCTCCTCCTAAGCTGCCTTCTATCCACAGGCCTATCCCCTGAGATGGTAAATTGGTTTGGAAGCTACCTCACCAACAGGATACAATGAGTCAAAATAGGTGATACCCTATACGCAGCTAAGGAAGTGACCCTTGGGGTCCCGCAGGGGTCAGTCCTTGGTCCTCTACTCTTTAGCCTTTTCATCCACTATGCCCCTACAGCATGCTCAGCAAGCACAGTTCTCTATGCTGATGATGCAGTAATATCAGTTGGTGGTAAAGACCTCAACTCCATCACAACTGATCTCCAAAACAGCTTCCTTAAGCTTGAATTGTGGTTCACAGATAACAAACTACTGATAAACGTTAAAAAAACTAAGAGTATGCTCTTCTCCTCCTCCCAAAGCAAAAAGAAATACCTGCCACTGATAATACATAACCAAAAGCATGAGTTTCTAGAACAAGTAACCAAGTTCAAATATCTCAGCATCACGTTTGACAACACCCTCACCTTCTCAAGCCACATAGACTCTGTTATCAAGACTGCAAATACAAATCTGGGCATACTTTACCATCCTAGACACTCAATGACTCCTGATGCTCTCAAACTAGCCACCAGGGCTTACCCCTACAGAGCCCCCTGTTGGTATAACGCCCTCCCCGCCGGAATCACTGATGCTGCCTCGTTATCTTATTTTAAAACTAGCCTTAGAAATCACCTGCCCTCAACACGCAGCTGTACCTGCCTCTAAGCCTCCTCCTATCCTTCCAGACAAAGCTCATTGAGCCGCTCTCTGACCTTCTGTCCAGCTCTACCTTTACTTGCTACTATCTTCCCCACACTCCTCTTCTGATGTCTCCCACCCAGCCTTACCTTTATCTGCCCACTGAATCAATCTCCATGTAACTACTGTATAGTGTCTACTCTGTAAAACTCACATGTAAGCCTGTTGTATTCTGTGTTTGACATATGCCTGTATTTTTGCCTGATTCTTAAATGTACTCTGATTTTTTGTCTGCCCTGATGTTTGTTGCTTGCACTGTTTTGTCCTCTCTGTGACGAGGTCCTTTGTAAATGAGCCTCTGGCTCAAAGGTTGTTAAACTGATGTTTTAATAAATAAAATAAATAAATATACTATCTACCATAGACTACGGATTGCCTATTTATGGGGCAGGAACAAAGTCAGCCCTAAACAGGATCAGCACACTCCTCAATAAAGCCTATCGCCTCACTTTGGGGGCTGCCTTTGACACCCATACCTGCATGCTCTACAAAGAAACTGGGTGGCTCCAACTCAACCTACGGAGGCAATATCAAACCTGCCTGCTTCTAAAAGAGATACTGATGGGTCTGTCGTCTTCCATGCTGGGAGACCACTTTAGGCTGGCTGTCCCTACGAAATTGACCCGAAGTACAGTTACTGACAAGATGGTGATTCTCTTCAAAAGGACGAAACTTGCCCAAAACTCCATCCTGTATCAGGGTCCGAAGTGGTACAATGAACTACTCTCTGACCTCGCTGAAACACCAAAGATTAGTACTTTCAAAACTGGGCTCAGAAACTTCCTTGGCTCAAAAATTACCTGTACCTGCCTGTGCTAATGTGGTAATGCCACAGCCGACAGTCACCCAGTACCTACCCCCCTCAATTATCACTCTACTAAATATCACCTCCCCCTGGACCCCCCCTTACCCCATCCCCTTGTAATTTAACAATGTCTCTCATGGCTGAACACTCCCCGACGATGCCAACTTTTGGCTGACCGCTACACCCCTTTCCTCGAATCAAGCTTGTGTAATAAAGTACCATATAGAGGTGTAAAGCCTCAAACTTTTAGCTATTTCTGATTGTGTATATGCTTCAGTGTTCTTTACTGTTAATCCCTGTATTTCATACTGTAATGTCTGTTCTCAAAATTGATGTGGAACCTTTGAAAATGAGTCCTTTGACTCAAAGGTATAATCCCAAACTGAAATAAATAAATAAATAAAGTATTGGGGGGGTGGTGGTGGCAGGCGGGGAGGGGGGTATGTAAAAGGGGAGGGATGAACAGACTGGATGGGCCGGAAGGGTTGTTTTCTGCCTTCAAGCTTCTGTGATTCTGTGATACATTCCAGATGTGCAGTCATAAGTGAATAGTGCACTTCTTAGGTGGTTACAGAACTCAGCTATGCCTTGGGTCCAACCACCACCTGAGGCATACATTATTCCCTTATATCTGCACATCCCGTCATGTGTCATCCATTATGTAACAACAGCCACTGCTTTAATGTGACTTGCCCCTCTCAGTGCCTCTGCATTTATACCTCCTGTATTTTTACACACTGTACACACTTTACATTGCACTCTTATGCTACTTGTTGCACTTCCTTTGCTGTTTATGCTTTGCTACTTTTGTCTCCTTCCTCTCTCCGTGGGTTGCACCTGGAAATGAGCCTCAGCTCCCTGTGCCTTTCCTGGTACCAGTTTTCAAATAAATAAATAAATGTGCATCCTAAAGAAGATCATGACATGTCAGTGTCAGAATCAAGAGACAGATGAAAAAACATTCCACTTTGTAATATGGCATAAAAAAAGAAAAACGAAATGAAGCACTCAGATAGGTGCAAACACACCATGTGGTACAGTAGAAACCAAGATCTAATACCATAGTAGATCATGGTCTGTATTGTAATACCTTGGCAATCCACTACAGGTAGGAAGCAGTATACAAATGAAAGCAATATGCAAATAGCTTGCAGTGTGTAGTTGTCCCAAGTTGTATTTACTAAGAATTTTCCTGGCACAGGAATTTTGACTTTTTCAAGATTGTTCTATGTTGCAACTACAACAGAAGTTCATGAGTTACTAAAGATTGTATATTTAAACTCCACATATACTGTTAATTATACTGCAGCAATATTTCTGTAGAAGTGAACAGTTACATACTGTTACCATCCCTTCTGAGCTACTGCTTTCTAAGCAACTGTGGGTGCAATGCATTGTGGATGACCGAATAATATTATCTGTCCTAGCCTTTTCTTGGTGAATACACAGTGGTAAAGATGAGCATGCAGCTTCTATAACCAAAAGCAAAAATAACAGACCCTGAGATAAACAAAGCAAAATTAAAGAGAGAGGATACTTCTTCGGGTGAAAAGAAAAATAAATTGAGAGACACAAAAAGAAATCAAAGAAACAGACTAACAATAGTAGTCAAAACAAGTATCTGAAAGATGAAAGCAGTAAACGTTATGTTGTTCTATGTCCTGCTGAGTTAGGTAGTTTAGAGGGAAAAAAGTGAAAATAATATTCCACAAAACAGTAGTTGTTCAATAAAGTGTTTTTCAGATTGGCTTAGTCACTACATTTGGAGAAAAGGTGCTTGTGCTACTAGGATTGTGTGACAGCCACCTATTGGTCTGCAAAGGAACTAGAGAAAGAAAACTAAAATGTACCATAGCACACTCCCATCATGCAGTGCAGCCCATATCTTCTAATACATAGAGAGGAAAATCAAAGCACCTAGAATAGAAAGTGAATTGCAAGTTTTTGAAAAGTTGTAAAATATGTTTTGATGTTAGAAAGCTTAAAGCTTGTAATGAAAGTTATTTTAACAAAAGTGAAATAGTAGCCACGATATTTCCAATGGGTGTGTTCCAATTGTTTTCAAATATATGTACATCATGTTTAATAGCTCAATTTATAGTATTCTGAAAATAAATCAGTGTGATTGTACTCATTTATTCAAAAACTATTAGTCATACACTCATTGCCATGTTACAAGTGGATTAAGTCACTTGAAAGTATGGGTCTACAGTGGAATTAATCCATGGTTGGTTGGTTGGACCTACTCGGCCTTCGGCTTTGTTCTCCAACCCCCCAACCATGGATTATTACCACAGTAGACCCATGCTTTCTCGTGGCTTAATCCTTACATAACAAATGGGTCACCATGGCTTTCTGGGTCTCTGTTTAGTTACGCTTTGCTTGTCCATCTGCTGTTTGGTTCAGTATTTTTAGGAACTGAGCTTTAATAACACTTTTAGCCTTACTGGTCAAGAATCATTATGTGACTGTGCATTGGTTGCCTAAGACCATACAATTAGTGGTCATTCGCTGTCAGGATCGATAACTGGATAAACAAATGGCATGATACACTGCTGAATCTCCTCAAGTTTAATCATTTTAAGAGGTCTTTGTGGTCTACCTTTGCAGTCCAATGCATCTGTTACCATTAAACAGTATGTATGATTCAATTCTGATTGCTCCCACATATGCAGGGAGTGCTGTATATACTTGTACAAACATACTTGTGCAAATGGGCATAAAGGATGCATGTGTCACATGTTTTGACTTTAATTGCTCCAGTGCCTTATCCCTCATGGCTACTGATATTAGAATAGGGGTGTACTGCGCTACAAAATAAAACACTCATAAACTAGGAATAAGGGGCAGAGAAACACACAGGACTATCAGCACAACTGGAGACAGTAATAGTGCCAATGAGACACTAAAGAGGGTCCTTGTGTACAAAATATATTTTCTGCACTACAGGCCTACCTGTGTTCCCAGATACCATGACATGTGCAGTGTGAACTGACCTACACATAGGAACCTGTGGAAATCCAAGCACGTAGACTGTCTTCTGAAAATTAAACACACACACACACACACACACACACACAGGGTTGGTGAACCAGGGACATTTAGAACTAATGAAAACAAAACTGGCAAATTTGAGGACGATAACATTTAAGGACAACTAACAGACATTTTTTTCTAAACAAAATAAAATGTCTGTGTTGGTCAGGGACATACAATACCTAGAGCAACAGAAAATAAGGACCTTAACACAGAAACATAGAAACAAAGAGGATAATGTATCAGCAGCCATACACAACAAGCCTGTGTCTGCATCAAAAAGTTTCAGTGGCAACCAGGAACCATTCCCTGGTTGCAATAGAAAACTTGAGATGAAGACACAGGCTCTTCTGTGTATGGATGCCCATACATTATCCTTTATAGTGTATGGGCATCCATGCCCATTTCAGACACTCTGCTTCCCTTCAGTGGACTGGTTGTTGAATGGAGGCACTTGAGGGTTAGTGGTGGGATCAAATTACTGATTTAATGTGTGGCTAGCAACTGCAGCTGCAGCTGTTTCTGTAAGATGAAGTTTAAAAAAAAAAAAAACAGCTTCTAGCTTGATGGACTAGAGGAAAACAGCCATGTGGTGGAATTCTAAGTTTGATGTGCTGCAGTGGTGACATCACTACTGCGGCACATTATATTGATGTCTCTACTGCAGCACAACAACCCTATTCCAGGCATGGATTTCCATGCAAAACAGCATTCAACCACACACCATATGAGGAATAATGTATGGACACTCATACACAATGAGCCTATGTTTCTGTTGAGGGGTTGAGATAGCAGTGTATGCACCTTGAGATTGAATCTCAAGAGGTCCATGCTGGTATCTCAAGCCCGGGATGGAAACACAAGGTGAGTTGTGTATGGGTGCCAATATTTTATTTGTTATAGCATATGGTTTAAAAAATAAATAAAGACACAAACACTATAGGAATTCTGTGAGGCGCAGTAAGGTACAGTGAAGTGGAGTGGAGTGGAGTGGAGTGTGCCTTAATACTGCAGGATCTAAAGATGCTGAATAAGAAAATAATGAAAAGGATTTTTTTTTTTTAAGTAGCTGACAGGTTAGATAGCTTACTTTATACCTGCTTGATCATGCATCCCCACCCACCATGCTGCTGAACTAATAGTCCCACTCTCCTCTGTGACCAGTCCTGTGATGCCATGAGTGATGGACTAAGCCGTGGAGGACCTTTATGTGCCAGCACTTACTAATGTATTCTAATACTCTGAAACAGTGCATTTTAATGCTTAGTGTATCAGTACCAATCATGCAGACTGAGCCCGATCAGTACCGATATATAAGTGTGAAAATGTGCTGTTACAGAGTATTAGAATATATTAGTATGTACTGGCACATAGAGGTCCCCCATAGGTTAGTCTTCATCGACATCATTACAGGACTGGCCGTGGGGGAGAGTGGGACTATTAGCTTGGCAGCATAGTGGGTAAAGGAACAGAGGATCAACCAGATATAAAGTAAACTATGTAACCTCTCAGCTATTTAAAAAAAGAATTATTTCACTTATTTGCTTAATGGGGACCTGTAGGCCCCACAATAGGCAGGGGAGCTGAGGATTGCTTTGCTTATTTTGTCCTCCAGTTTGAGAATCACACAAGAGCCGCTTCATGGGTTAAGTTCAGTGAAAATGAAACTGCTGTCAGGCCAGAGACAGCGCATGCAAGGACACAGGTGCACTTGATAATAGAACATGCACAAAAACTTTCAGAACGTGTATAGCAACATATAGAATGAGGACAACAACTTTTTGAGAGCCAATGATTTCTATGCAGAATAATCCCTAACCATATACTATATGGAATTTATTGATAGAAAAGGACATTTTGGACCTTACCTAAAGCTTTACAAAACAGAAGCAGAGACAAACCTGAAGCATTAGAAAATTGGAGCCATGGTCAAACCTACAGCATCACAAAATGTTGGCCAGGGCAAGACATAGTGAATACAAAATTGACAGCCTGACCCAGACACAGAGCATCAGAACATGGTACCAGAGCCAGAACCAGAGCACCATAAAATGGGAGTCAGGGACAGAACAAGAAGTACAGAAAATGAGAGGCAGGACCCATCTCAGAAAACCGAAAAAGGGGAGTCAGGCAAGAACCAGAAGTACAGATAATGGCAAGCAGATCCCATCTCAGAAAATCAGAAAAGGGAAACCAGGGCCAGAATGACAAGTACACAAAATGGGAGACAGGCCCCAGCTCAGAAAACCAGAAAATGGTAGCCAAGTAGCCAGGGTCAGAACCTGAAGAACAGAAAATTGGGAGGCAGGACCCATCTCAGAAAAACAAAAAATGGGAGCCAGGGCCAGAAACAGAAGTGCAGAAAGGGATGCCTCTCGGAATTCCAGAGCATCAGAAAATGGGTGCCTGTGTCTGCTAGAGCCAGTTCCAGTGCATCACAAAATGGTTCTCTGGGTCCAGAAGTTGTCCTTTAAATTAAATAAAGCCATGCTGTGTAATAACTAGCATTATAAAATGGGCATCCAAAATAAAGAGGTCTCATTGGTCAAAACATATCATGTTACCGTGCATTAAATCCGATGCACAGTCATCCTGGTCCTAAACCACATCGTACAATGAGCAAATCAGTTTTCCGACAACCAGAACTATCTTCCATCAGTCCCCCTACAACCAGAATTGATCTTCCATCTCAAACATTGCTGCTATCTTTCCACTGTAAAAACCTTAACTAGGCCCTAAAAATAAAACTACCTTAAATAAAAACTAAAGCAAATTCATTAAATGTTGTTTCCCTGATCTTTACACTCTCCTTACACACATAAACAAATTGGAAACACCGGGCCAGATATTCAAAACTTTGCCCTGGGGCTAAATTGCTGGCAGTATAGCCCAGAGGTTAGAGTAACGAGCTGAGAACGAGCTTGGTACATCCAGAAGACCAGACCTGGGTTTGATTCTCACAGCCTCCACTTGCATACTGTGCGACTCTGAGCAAGTCACTTAACCGCTCAGTGCTCCCAGGTCGCCCCTGAAAACAAGCACTTGTGTCTAGTGGGCCTAACCCGCTTACCAAAGACTAAAATAAAAAAAATAAATAAATAAATAAAAATTAGCACTGCCCGGTGTGCTAAATCAGCCCGAAACCAATAGCCCGCTATATTCAAAAGGGATAGCCCTGCTGAATATAGTGTGCTAATAGAGCGTGCTAATAGAGCCGGGAAAACTGGTCTGCAGGTGCAGTGCTGTATAGCCCAGGAAGTAAGACAGCACTGACTATAGCAACCAAGAGTAATGCAAACTGCAACAGTGGCCCAGTGCACACAGAAGAGGAGTTAGTAAATGCCGAACAACCTGAGCAACATGTGTGCTCACAAAGAAGTGGTGCACAACAACAGTGTAGGCAAATACTGCAGAACCATATAATGGAATAGCACAGTCTAGTATGGCACTAATGCATTTGTGTGGTGCTGCACATTTGCCCAGCACAATCCCAATTGCCCAGTGCTAAAGTTTGCCACATTCAAAACTTTTATGCAAATGAGCCTACCCGGGCAATCTGAGGGCAAACAGCCTCATTAGCATCTCATTACAGCCTGCCTAGCATGTGGATTGCCCAACGCTATAACATGGTACACACAGCTCCACCTGTAGGTCCAACTGGAATTACAAGATGGTAGGCACTTTTCTGGCTGTGCTTACAGCTCCACCTGTAGGTCAGACTGGGATTATGGTCTGGTAGCCTCTTTCAATATGTGCTCACAGCTCACAGAACAATAGCTGCAGACTTGGTTTGGACAAAGATGCAAAGACTAATGTGGCCTAGGGGAGTATACTTACAGGAATGGATGGTCATGCTGCATGCTGCATGCCAGAGGTACATCGTTGTTCCTGCCACTGTGTTTATCAGATGGTACAGTACCATAGTAGGCGATACTGTGAGGTACACAGCATGCCTACAGTGTGTCAAGGAACAGTAACTGGTGCTATCCACACAGGGACATACACAGCTGGATGGTGTGGTCCAACAGTGGACACCACGGTCATACTGTCCTGTGACCCTCATGTGCTGCTCCAGTGGCTTGGAATTCCCATAACACCATACACATGGGTGTCCGTGTGTGTGTGGGGAGCTTGGGCAGATGTCAGGTATGTGCCCCGGGGGTGCACACATACCAACATACTGGCACACTGCTGTCAGGGCATTACCATCAGTGAAAGTTTGCACATTGTGGATGGTCCCTGCTGTGTGGCAGTACCCACTATGTGGTGTGGCCTGGCCACCAGTACACTCTCCATTCCCCCAGTGCAGCATGTGTCTGCTGGATTGTATTGGTGTACACCAATGGGGGGCATGGAGGCATGTGCTGCATGGACGCACTGCTATGGTGTCCACTGGGCACTGGGGCAACCACTAATGCCTGGCAGGTTTAGGATCAGTGCCAGATGATGGTGACATGGGTGGTGCCATCTGTGTGCAGCATGTTTCAGCTATGTATGTTTTCTATACATTATTCTGTCTCACCATGTTCACCAGGTGGGCACACTGGTTCACAGCCCAATGTTGGGAATGACCCGGAGATACCAAATGTGCAGCTGCGATGCAATGGTGTATGACACAGACATACAATGCACAACAGCACGCAATACACAAATGTCACATTAGGTACACATTACAGTACATTACATAACAAATAATGCATGAAGATGTGTGGTTAACTCAAACATGCAGATCCAAGGTGTATGATGACTCACAAACCCGAGGGTTTTTTCTCTGGGCATCGCACACCGAGGGTGTGCACTGCAACCGAGTTCCCAGACATCCCCATGTTTAAAATGAAAGTACTGTTAGTTAGCACTGCGCACTAGTGACATTGCGTGACCTTGGGTGATTGTGCTGCTGTGTCCATGCTCCCTGTCCTGGGTTTGCCCAGACATAAGACTACCTTTTCAGAGGTGGTAACTAGCTCCTCACTCAGTGTTGCGTTATTGTGCCTTGCACAACGCTAAACATTTGAATATCATGCAGTGCCTGTATTCATGATCCTGACCCTCACTTTGCCCCATACATACATTATCTTTCCGCACTGGCTCTAATGTGTTGCACTGGTGTTATTACCAGTTTTGAATATTGCGGTCTGGTGCTAACCCAGTGCTAGCCTGGCTCAAACTGTTTGCGTGTGGCGCAAAGCTTTGAATATCCCAGACAGTAAGTATTGTTTAAAGTTTTCATTACAACTATTTCTTTGCTTACAATAAAAATTCCCCCTTCTGTCTTTACCTGCTCATCAGGGAAATCTGTTGTGCTTGCTCTAACAGTGAGACAATTGAGTCTCTGGCTATAGAAGAGGCCTTTGTTGTGTGTGTGTACAGTATATTAGGAGAGGAACATTCTGCCCGTGGAATGAGCAGAATTTTGAATCCCTGTATTCTATGGTTAACATGCCATGATAAACATTCCATATCTTGAATGTGGGGGAAAACAGAGAAAAAAACAGGATGAAGAAAGTAGGCAATATAATAAAAAATGACATCACTGCCTAACAGGCAGAAAGACTATTTTATCATAAATTAAGCTAACTATATCTGTTTTTACATGTGTAAACATACTTATTTTATGTAAGAATTTTTTTTTAAAGTAGCCCATTTTATAAGTGCAATAAGACATTCTAAGGGTATACATGGGACAGATTTTACTGCAATTCCACTCAGTCGCTCACTACGCCCCTGGGCTTCTGATAAAATCTCTTCCATGCACACCTGCCACGCCTTATTGCTTATTTAAATATGAACCCTAAATTAAGTTAAGAAGTATACTATACAATACAAAAATGCAGACAGAAATACTAGAACAGTTACATACTGTATGTGTATTAAAGTAATTAAAATTTTAGGACTGCTGCTGTTCTCCCTTCCTGCAAAGTGGGCGTTAGAGACAAGAGGCCCAAAGCATAATTGCACTTCTTCTCATGCCTTTCAATCACAGTCAGGATTTTATGTTGATTTTCAAACAGGAGGATGTTAGGAACCTCCACAAAGGAGACCCACAGGAGGGTGGCATGGGACCCCACAGGGGAAGGAAACAGCTCCGGGTGGGGGACTCAATTGTTAGGAGGGTAGAACTGGGGGAGGGAGGGAGGTAAGGTGCCTGTCAGGCACCATGGCTTGGAGGGACAGGGAGCGAATCCTCAGGATCATAGGAGCAGCTGCACAATGGAGGGAGATGGATGGCATTGTCCACCTAGGAACAAATGACCTGGCTGGGAAAGGGATCACAACAGTGCAGGAGGAGTTTGTGGTGTTGGGGAGGGGCCGTAGACAAGTAGCACACACGGTAACCTTCTCGGATGTGCTGCCTGTCTATGGCATGGGTGAAACTAAGGTGCTCCACACCATGGGATTCAATCAGTGGCTGAAAAACTGGTGCAGAGCTCAGGGGTTTGGCTTCACTGGGGACTGGGGGTCCACCTGGAGTGATGCAGGCCTATACTGGCATGATGTTCTGCATCTGTCCAGGAGGGGAACCAGGATCCTAGGTGATAGGTTTAAATGCTTCATTGGCAAGCATTTAAACTAGCCAAGGGGGGAGGCACTGGAAAGGAGCAGGGAAATCTTAGACCCCCCCCGCAAAAAAATCAGGGTAGTTAGTGAGGTAAACACCAAGATAGAGATGTCGATACCACCAGCTCCCCCTTTGACACTGCATCCCAAGTACACACAGCTCCACAGTTCTTTTTCAAAGAGATCCCAATGCACTTAGCAAGAACCTATATATGCAAGGCCATCCACAAAACTGGCTACAGTGGTGACAAACTCGACCTGAAGTTGCTTGTACTAGTCCTAGATGAAATCCTTGAACCCCTGACAAAGATCTTCAACCTTTCCCTAAGATTGGGTCAGTTTCCATCACTCTGGAAACAGGCGACTATCACACTTTTACACAAAAGTGGAGACAAGTCACTGCACACCAACTACAGGCCCATCTCCATCCCCCATCCAAAGCTTTGGAACAAATAGTCTTGGATCAGCTTGTTGAGTTCATGGACAAATATGAGATCCAGCGCCCAGAACAGCATAGTTTCTGAAAAGGGCATAGTACCACCATGGCACTATTGGAATTTACCGGATTCATCCATGACACCCTCGACCAAGGAATCTGTGGGGAAGGGGCAGTATTCATTGACCTGACAAAGGCCTTTGATACTGTTCACTACCCAGTCCTACTCAGGCAATTGACCACTCTCGGGCTTTCCAAGGATGCACTGCCCTGGTTTGCTAGCTACCCTGGGGGAAGGGTCCAATGTGTTAGGATTGCTGGCATCACCTCTGATGAAAAACCAGTACTGTCAGGTGTCCCACAGGGGTCTATACTGGGGCCATTACTCTTTTCTCTCTTCCCGAACAGTCTCTCTATCATCTTCCAACAGAGAATATTACTGTATGCGGATGATACCGTACAGTGCGAGAGGCATGGGAGAGCATAGGGGTGCATGCACTGGGAACTTTAACTAATGGTTAAAGAACTGGCGCTGTGAGGAAGGGTTTGGATTCATTGGTGACTGGGGACCCACCTGGAGGGATGGAGGCTTGTTCAAGCCTGATGGCCTGCATCCATCCTGGAGGGGAATCCAAGCACTCAACGATAAGTTTAACTGCTACATTGACAAGCATTTAAACTAGCCAATGGGGGTGGCAGGCCAGCAAGGAGGGTACCTAATTGCCCACCCTCCACAGCTAGCAGTGGAACCAGTGAACCGGAGCAGTGGATATCTCAACAAAGCAGTGTGCAAAAGATGGAGATAAGCACCCAAGAGGTGGATAGGCAGAAAAGGGGGCAAAATTCAACAGAAGGGCAGACAGCAAGGAGAACCAGGGATAAATGACAACCAGGGAAGGGGCTGGAGTAGAACAGCTAAACAGTCTAGGGAGGTCAAATCATGGAAAGTCATGGGTGCCAATGCCAGGAGTCTTAGCAACAAGATGGAGGATCTGGAGGCTGTCATGGTGTAGTCAGACCTGGACATTGTGGCCATCACAGAAACCTGGTGTAATGATAACCACAACTGTGAGATGGCCATACCTGGCCATTGCATATTCAGAAGAGACAGGGCAGGTAGGAAGGGAGGAGGACTGGCACTGTATGTGAAAAGTGACATAAGGGCCACAGAGATCCAGGAGAAACAAAATGGGGAAAGATACTGTGGGTTAGGCTGGAAGGGAAAAAGGGGCAAGCCATCTACACAGGTGTGGTCTATTGACCACCATCCCAAGAGGAAGAAACAGATAGGGAGCTGATGCTAGCCATCCAAAGGATGGCAGACAAGGGTGAGGCAGTGCTGGTTGGAGACCCCGGTATTCCAAACATGGACTGGAGCATCCCAGCAGCAGCATCAACTAGGAGCAGATTTATCCTGGACTGCCTTCAGGGTGCCTTCCTCAAGCAACTGGTCATGGAACCAACTCATCAGAAGGCAATACTGGACCTAGTGCTCACAAACAGGGACAGTGTGATAGGTTTAACAGTGGGGGAACAGTGACCACCAGTCATTGTGGTTTGAAATCACAGAAGGAGCAGAACCAAACCACACAAAAACACGTATCCTGGATTTTAGGGGGGCAGATTTAAGGGGAAATGGGGAGATGCTTGAAAGAGGCATTAAGGGGAATGGAGCAGGAATCAGGGATTGAGGAACAGTGGGCAGTACTTGCAATGGAGATTACAAGAGCAACAGAATTATGCATTAAGTAGGTTAGCAAGGGGAAAAGAAAGAGGAGGTCATTATGGTTTTCCAAGGAGGTAGTGGAGAAAGTGAAAGTCAAAAAGATTGCATTCAGGCAATACAAAAAGACACAGGCAGAAGGGGATAGGGAGAAGTACCAGGAGAAGCAAAGGGAGGCAGGGAGGTCAGTAAGGGAAGCCAAAGCTCAGACAGAAGAGCACATTGCAAGATCAGTGGGTAGAGGGGACAAAACCTTTTACAGGTACATAAGTGAAAAAAGAAAGGCAAAGGGAGGAATAGTGAGATTGAAGGGGAGGATGGGGGCCGCGGGAGGATGACAACAGTAAAGCTGACATATTGAGCAGGTATTACTGCTCAGTCTTTACTGAGGAAGAGGAGGGTAATGGGTCTGAAGGGAGTACAAGGGTTGGGAATGGTGCAAAAATGTACGCAGGTCCCTTTACACGAGAAAGAGTCCTGAAGGAACTGGAAGTAATAAGAGTTGATAAAGCAATGGGGCCAGATGGGCTACACCCCAGGGTCCTTAAAGAACTAGGAGAGGTGGTGGCTGAACCTCTGACAATCCTGTTTAGCCGATCACTGGAAACAGGGGAGGTACCCAAAGACTGGAGGACAGCAGATGTAGTCCCCTTATACAAAAGTGGGAACAAAGAGGAAGTGGGAAACTACAGACCAGTCAGCCTCACCTCGGTAGTGGGGAAGATCATGGAAGCACTACTGAAGGAGAGATTGGTGGAACATCTGGTTGTCAATGGACTACAGGACCCAAGGCAGCATGGTTTCACCAGGGGGAGGTCATGTCAGACCAACCTCATTGAATTTTTTGACTGTATGACTAGGGAGGTGGATCAGGGAGGGCAGTGGACATGGCCTATCTGGACTTCAGCAAGGCCTTTGACACGGTGCCACACAGAAGACTATTACACATACTGGGGAATATGGGTGTGGGCAGGACAGTAGTGTGATGGGTAGGTAACTGGCTGGGTGGCAGGACACAGAAGGTGGTGGTAAATGGCTGTCACTCCACAGAGGGAGGAGTGACCAGTGGGGTACCACAGGGATCAGTGCTGGGACTGGTTCTATTCAACATCTTCATCAGTGACATTGCGCAGGGCCTGGAAGGCAGAATTTCCCTGTTCGCTGATGACACAATACTCTGTAACAGAGTAGACACACCAGAGGGTGTAGACAGAATGAGAAGGGACCTGCAGAAACTTGAAGAATTGTCAGGAGTTTGGCAGTTGAAATTCAATGCAAAGAAGTGCAAGATAATGCATATGGGGCACAAAAACCCTGGCACAATATATCAGTTGGGGGGGTGAGGATATAGCATGCATCAAGCAGGAAAGGGATCTTGGGATCATCATCTCTGATAACCTCAAGGTAGGGAAACAGTGTGACAAGGCAGCAAGTAAAGCAAATAGGATGCTGGAATGCATAGGCAGGGGCATCACCAGCAGGAAAAGGGAGGTCATAATTCCACTATACAAGACACTAGCGAGGACCCACCTGGAGTACAGTGTACAGTTCTGGAGACCTTACTTACATAAGGACATAGACAGGGTAGAGAAGGTTCAGAGGAGGGCAACAAATATGGTACATGGATTACCTCACAAATTCTATGAGGACAGGCTGAAGGAATTGAATATGTATGCCCTGGAGGAGAGGAGGGAGAGAGGGGATATGATAGAGACATACAAGTATCTTACAGGGAGGAACAGGGTGCAGGAATACACTATTTTTAAGTGAAAAAGATGTTCCAGGACTAAAGGACATGGGATGAAGTTGGAGGGAGGACAATTCAGAGGAAACATGAGGAAGAATTTCTTCACAGAATGGGTGGTGGACAAGTGTAACTCCCTGCCAGAGGAAGTGGTGGGGGCTGAAACAATCACAGAATTTAAGAATGCATGGGATAGACATAAAGGAATTCTGGAGGTCAGGGTTAAGGTGCAACAGACTTCTAGGAAAATATAAAGTGAACTTACAAGCTCAAATGGGCAGACTGGGTGGGCCATAGGCCCTTATCTGCCAACACTGTCTATGTATCTATCTATCTATGTTTACTAGAACCAAGACTCTAAACAACTTGTGAGTCAGTTACAGTGTGATTTCCGGCATGTTGAAGTGTGGTTTATCTCACATAAACTCATCCTGAACTACAGCAAAACTAAGGTCATGACATTCTGCAATGCACGGAGCAAGTATAAACCTCTGTCCCTCACCATCAAGAACCACGTGGGGACTTCACTTGAACATGTTCCTGAGTTTAAATATCTTGGCATCACCTTGGACAGTTCCCTTTCTTACACGCATCACAGTGGCAATGTAGCTAAGGCTGCCAACATTCGGATCAGCCTGCTCCACAAGCACAAACACTGCATGACCACTGATGCCCTTAAACTGGCCATCTATAGCTCCATCACCTTCATCGTCGACTACGGTCTAGTCATCCATGACTCTGCTTCCCCTACTGCCCTCCAGAGGATACCGGTGACACTCAACAAGGCCTGTAGACTTCTAACAGGTGCCGCCCACCTAACACACACCTGTGACCTGTACGCCCAGGCCGGATGGCTACCACTCATCAGTAGAATACAATATCAGACCTGCTTGTTAACCAAAAAAGGTATCCTCAGGCACATGCCATCAGGAGTGGCAAAACTCCTTACTGCCAACAGCAGTACCCAGCTTACACGCAGTGCTCTATATCAAACCTTCCAGGTCCCCAGATGCCTGACTACAATAGGTCAGAGGTCATTTATGCACAGGGCTCCTCAGTGGTACAATACCCTTAACAAAGAAACACTTACAACTGTGATGCTTGGTCCCTTTAAAAGGCAACTCCAACTATTCCTTGCCTCTACCACTCAATGTGACTGCCTCTCCTAAGTAACTGCCTCCTCATTTTACACTAGTTGAAGGTGACCTGTAATCTCCCCTAGAGCTCCACTTTTTTGGCACCAGTTTCCCCCACTCTCACCCCTTACCTCTACCCCACACCACACTGCCTCACCCACCCCTTCCCCTCTCTAATGGCACTTTCAGATATGGGGCCCTCCAGCCCATCCACCTTGCACTTTTGCCACCCACCTCTACCCACCGACAATGGCCCTTTAGCCTGCCTACTTCTTCCTGACTCCCTCCTACCCTATACTAACTATATATTGTTCACCCTGAAACTTGTCTGAAGCTGGCTTATGTTGTCTCTCTCCATTTTTGATTGTATAATAAATGCTTAGACATCATTGTGTTTTTAAGACTGTAACCATTGTTGACCTTTGTATGTATATTTACCTACACCCTTTGACATGGAACCTTTGTAAATGAGCAGTTCCTGCTCAAAAGTAAGTGTAATCCTAGAGCTTAATAAAATAAAATAAAAAAAAATAAATAGAGATATCGATAGGGAGAAAGGCAGGGTTAAATAGAGAAAATGACAAAGGCAGTAAGGACAGGGATGGGGCAAAAAGAGGTAAGGCCATCGAGAAATGAAGGGTAATAAGTACCAATGCCCATAGTCTGGACAAAAAGCTCCTTGAACTGGTGGCCTTGATGGAAGAGGGATGCCTGAATATCATGGCAGTCACAGAAACATGGTATACTGAGAACCATGACAGGGATGTTAACATACCAGGGTACACAACCTGCAGGAGAGACAGGGAGGGTGGGGGGAGTAGTTCTCATGTAAGGGAAGGGATAAAAGCAATGGAACAAAAGAGTAAACAGGGAGGAGAGGAGGCACTGTGGGTCACCTTAGAGACCAAAACGGCACCACAATTTGCACAGGGGTTGTATACAGACCCCCATCTCGGGGGAATGAAATGGACAAGGATATGATAGAAGGCATCCTTAGGATGTCAGAGAAAGGGGAGATATTATTGATGGGGGATCTGACTATGCCAGATGTTAACTGAAGCACCTTTGCTGCAGCCACATGCAAGAGCAGGGCCATTCTCGATGCCCTACAGGGGGCATGCCTCAGACAGCTAGTGTTGGAACCCACTCGGGAGGGAGCAATCTTAGACCTGGTACTCCCAAATGGGGACAGAGAGAGGACCTCAGATCTAGAAGTAGGTAGCCATCTGGGAACAAATGAGCACCAAACAGTGTGGTTCACAATAAACTCAGCTGTGGAGTCAAGGCATACAAAAGTGAGGGCACTGGACTTCAGGAGGGCTGACTTTGTCAAAATGGGAGAGTGCCTTAGAAAAGCACTAGCAAACAAGCAAGAAGAAGGTTGCAGCAACAATGGGGAAACAACAAAACTGCCATCACAGAGGCAACAAGCCTTTGTGTGAAGCAAATAAACAAATCAAAATGAAAGAAAAAGCTACTATGGCTCTCAAAAGAGGTGGCAGAGAAGGTTTGGGAGAAAAAGATAGCATTTAGGAAGTATAAGGAAACACAGAAAGAACAGGACAGAGAACTGTACCAGTTAAGGCAGAAGGAAGCAGGGAAGGCAGTCAGAATGGCAAAGGCCCAAACTGAGGAAAAGATGGCCAACTTGGTTAAGAAGGTGGATAAAACCGTATATAGGTACATCAGGGAGCATAGAAAGACAAAGGGAGGGATAGTGAGGCTGAAAAGAATGGACGGTGGGTGGGCAGAGAGGGATAGTGAAAAAGCAGGGATACTGAACAAATACTTCTGCTCAGTATTCACAAAAGAGGAGGAGGGGATGTACCTAATCCAATTAATAGAAGCAGTCTGGATAGGGGGGTTGATCCCAGTCTTTTCACAGAAGAAAGGGTTCTGAAAGAACTCCTAAAACTGAAGGTGGACAAAGCAGTGGGGCCTGATGGAATTCACCCCAGAATTCTAAAAGAAATTAAGGGGAGAACTAGTGACACCACTGACTACCCTTTTTAACAAATCACAGAAGGATGGTGTGGTACCTGAGGACTGGAGGAGGACAGATGTGATTCCCCTTCACAAAAGTGGGAGCAAGACAGAGGGAGGAAACTACAGACCTGTCACTTTGACCTCTGTGGTAGGGAAAATGATGGAATCACTTCTGAAGGAAAGAACTGATGAGTACCTAGAGGCCAGTGGGGCACAGGATCCAAGGCAGCATGGATTCACAGTGGGAAGGTCATGTCAGACGAATCTAATAGATTTCTTTGCCTGGGTGACCAAAGTAGTAGACCAGGGAGGGGCTGTGGACATGGCCTACCTAGACTTTAGCAAGGCATCTGACACAGTCCCACACAAAAGATTAATAAACAAATTAGCCAGCCTGGGAGTGGGTCCCAGGGTGGTAGCCTGGATAAAACATTGGCTGGACAACAGGACACAGATGGTAATAGTAAACAAAGTCCACTCTGAAGAAAGGGGGGTTACTAGTGGGGTACTGCAGGGTTCAATACTGGGTCCAGTCCTTTTTTAATGTCTTTATATGTGACATTGCAGAGGGACTGGAAGGAAAAGTATGCCTCTTTGCAGATGACACAAATATCTGCAACAGGGTTGATACACAAGGGGGGTGAAAAGGATAAGAAGGGACTTGGCAAGGTTGGAGGAATGGTCAGAAGTATGGCAGCTTGTATTCAATGCAAAGAAGTGTAAAATAATGCACCTGGGTAACAAAAACCCAGGGGAAGAGTACACAATGGGGGGGGGCGTAGTAGCAACAACAAAAATGGAAAGGGACCTGGGGATAATCATATCAGATGACCTTAAGGTTAGCAAACAATGTGGGAAGGCAGTAGGGAGGGCTGGGGTGATGTTGGGATGTATAGGGAGAGGCATCACTAGCAGAAAACAGAAAGTTGTTATCCCTTTGTATAGACAGTTGGTGAGACCCCATCTGGAGTACTGCATCCAGTTCTGGAGACCCCATCTCCGCAAGGACATAGACAGGATGGAGGCAGTCCAGAGTAGGGCAACTAAAATGATGCAGGGTCTGCAAGAGAAGCTATATGAGGAGGGACTAAAGGAACTTAATATGTATACCCTTGAGGAAAAGAGGGAGAGGGGGGACATGATTGAAACTTTTAAGTACCTCAGTGGAATCACCAAAGTCCAAGAGGGTAGCATCTTTCAGAAAAAGATATGTGCAAAAACAAGGGGACACAATTTGAAGATGGGGGGATGGCTCAGGGGCAATGTGAGGAAGTATTTTTTCACAGAGAGGGTGGTGGATGCATGGAACCGCCCTCCGGAGGAGGTTGTGGGGTCTAAAACTGTGGGAGAGTTCAAGAATGCATGGGACAGACATAAGGCGATTCTTGTGAGGGGGGTGGTAGAAAGAAATAGGCTGTGGTTAACTAGGATCTGCAGCTTATCCAGTAGGTAGTGAAATGGGCAGACTAGGTGGGCCACAGTGTTGGGTAAGTTACTTTTTCTATTACTTTCTATTACGCTTGGAAACTTGTTCCAGGAAGCTCTGTGCAGTCACTAGCAAGAATGGATAAGTACTAGAAAAAGAAATACACCTTACAATTATAGTTATGTATTTCTTTTTATACAAAAATAATGAATAACTATAAAATATTACATTTTTTGAAAGTAATAGGTTAGTTACTAGTTACTTTCAAATGAATGTAATCAGTTATAGTTACATATTTCTTTTGTGTAAAAAAAACAAGTAATTGTAACTGTAAGGTGTATTACATTTTCCAGTACTTCTCCATTCTTGCTAGTGACTGCACAGAGCTTTCTGGAACAAGTTTACAAAAGTAATAGAAAGTAATAGAAAAAGTAACTTACCCAACACTGGTGGGCCAAGCGGTCCTTATCTGCCGTCAAAGTCTATGTTTCTATGGTTTCTCACTTGATGCTCCATTTGACTGATGTGCTGGTTAAGCAGTATCAGCTGCAGTTCACCACTGTTTCCTGCAAGCTGTGGATTGGCTGTGAGCATGGCCTATGAGAAGCTGCTGTCTGGGGGAGGAGTGCCTATGGGTGTAACTGAATAAGGAACACTGGCACCAACATTCTGCACTATTTCACATTTCTTGCTGAATTTGTGTTCCCTGATATTAGTAGAATGGTTAGCCTTTCTGGTACTCATCTTCCTAACAGGCGCCTCTTTATTAAAAAAAAATAAATTATATATATTATACTCTCCTAAAAACTTGGTCATCTTTCCTTCCATAAATTGATTAATCTCTCTCTATATGGGTTCCATGTGATAACAGCACCAGCATATCAGCACCGACCACAACAGCTACTGCACATTGCCAAAAACAAAACGACAATGTGCAGAACAGCACCCAATGCAATGAGCTACACTAGCTCACAATTGCCCAAAAATAAGATGAATCAGTACTGTTGACTGCTTATGTGGGAGGCTATGCCCTCCACACCCCCAAAACATTTATTAACCCACTCCAGGGGGGCTTGATAATGGGGGACAGTGGTAAACTCAGGAGGGGGCTATGTTTGTGGACAGACAGTGAAAGGGGGGAAACTTTGTGACAACCTGCAGCCGGGGGACAAAGTCAGGATGGCAGGGGTAAAGAACTGACAAACCAAAAAAAATGAACTCTTAATGCAAACAGAGAAATCTAAAATACTTCTTCACGGTCAGTCCTGAACCAGGGTCACCCAATTGAAAGGTGGTGACGTTCCCCACCATACCAGATGGCCTGCTTGAAACCAGCCCACTCACCAAACCTACAGATACTCTTCAAACTAACTGAATAACGTATGTATTATCACTGTTAAGAGCACATCGCCCAATTCCCTATCGCTATTTTGTTGTTGCCCATATTCACTCGCTCAAAACAAGTCTCTCAACTCACAGGTTACCCTCTACATGTGGTGTCCCTATCCCAACAGCCTTATGGTTAACTTACACTGAAATTATAAACGGCATGTCTAGTTTATCCAGTTATCAGCAACATGAGAACAATCACAGAAGTATAATAATAACTATTCTTGCTTTGTTTTGAAATTGCTCAGTGCTCAGGTCTAATCTCTGGGACATGCTCCAATGCAATTCTAGTTTTTTCACACCCACCCATTTTTTTCATGGTGGCCCAGAGACAGAATACAGGTGCAGCTGTCTGTCAGATTATTACACTATGCCAGGAGCTCAGCAATTTAAGCTACAACCCCCTATCTAACCATGCTGTGCACCCACTGCAGGTTTTCTCAATATGTGTGTGATCTGGGCACATGAGCATAAGGGAGGGTTGGGACAGTAGTGTCATTAGTGGTGCAATGTAGCTTGGTGTAGGCAAATTATGATTTAAATCAAACGTACACGCTACCTTTAATGTGTCCCATTCCAACACCATGTCCTCTCTTGTCATAACTGGAGCTCAGCCAGATGTACACAGAGAACAGCACCGCTCATAAACTCTGACAATTTAATTATTAAGAAATAAAGATCCATAGGATTCATTAACTTGGAGGCATTCACTAAGGAAAGAAAATCACAACACCTAAAAGTTCTAACTATTGTTAACAAGTTAACTGTACATCGACTGATGTGATTTGCAGTTTGAACATCTGCTGGAAATGTCATTTTTTTAACAAAACAGTCTTTTGAGTCAAAATGACAGTTTTCATTTTGGCAGCAGTCATTTCTCAGCGGAGCATGTTTAAATATCTCTGAAGCCATCACCAATCACTGGTTCTTGTCTGTACCACAGACAGATGAAAATGACAAGAAACAATGTGAGATCGGTGATTCTGACAGGGAAAGTGTGGTACACGTGCATTATTTCTTGTTGTACCCTAGTGGTGATGTACTCAAGATGGTACAACAACAGTGTGACAGTACTACTTCATTACCTTCTTGGAATAGTTTCTCTCCCTCTTCTCCGATAGGATCCAAAATAGTAGTCTCTTCTCCAGACACTACCAGACGTCTCAATATTCCTTGGTACCATAACTCAGCACTCCTACATCGATTCTCTGCCTCCATCCAGCGCTCATACAGCCATCGCAAAACTTTTAAATGGTCACAGTTCTGCTTAGCCTGTTCACACAAGGCCTCATCATCTGTCCTTTGTTTCATCGTCTCCATCACTGGAACAGTTCCTCTCAGCAGCAGCAAACAATGGGATATCAGACCTGCTGTACTGTCCTGTTAAGTTCACTGCCCACCAGACCTTACGCAGGTCACACTGCATCCCACTTCTGACACCATATGTGGTAGGGCGCAGGTGTATGTGGGCAGTCATAGAGAAACATACATCTCCAAGTCTTGTAAAAGTTTCAGTTTTAATTAATTTTTCTTCAGAAGTTGTTTACACAGGACAATTTCAATACAGCAGAATAATCTGGCAGCTTAATCTTCCATTTGGAGCAGCAAATATTCACATAGAAACTCTACAGAGCACCTTCAATAACTTCCTGGAGTGTACCTCCAGACCCACAAGCAAATCTGATTACCAAACTCAGTGTTCAGCATTTATACACTGCAGGGGTCAGGTGAAATCTTAATCCCACCCCTATACTTTATCTCAAATATGATCTCTTTATTTACAACATTAAAATTTTATATGGTATGTCTAGACACTTTCTATTTGACATAACAACACACTCTCTTACATAGAAGTGAAATACAGTCTTTCTGTGAAATGTTTAATTCATTCTCTAATCTCAGAAAGCACCACCCCTTGTTATTCTGTATAAAGGCAGTCAGGAAATGGCTGGCTGACTCCTAAGGAAAACTACTGCAGCTGAGAAGGAGTCCACTCGGGGCTCTGAAACACTAAAGGAAAAAAACAGCAAAATCCTTTGCTTTCAAGAGGTCCCAACTGCAGCACCAAACCTCCTTATTCCATCTTCAGAAGGTTTGTAGAGCACAAAGGCCCGGATATTCAAACTGCGCCATTCTGAGGCGCAAGCCCTTGCGCTGCTCAAAATAGTTGTGCAGGGGTGTGGCCAGGGTGATATTCAAAGGAGTTGCGCTATTGAGCAACTTCTTTGAATATCACCCCCCAGCCACAGCCACTGTGCATGGCGCAGTGGAACTTGCGCCACCGCAAGTTGTCAGAGTGGAGCATTCAACTTGCAGTGGCGTTAGTACCATTGGCGCCATGCGTGAATTTCCGATATTCAAAAGGTGACATGCAAATGGGGCCATAATTCATGCAAGTAGGGGGGCCATTTGCATCTGATTATGGCCCCATTTGCATGCTATTAGCATGTAGGAGCTCCGATCCCCGAGACTTGCGCCTGCCGCCCCAAGCAGTAGCAGCCGCCGGGGATCCATTATTGACCCTGCAGCCCGATCAAGGGCAGAACGTGAAAAGAACCCCCAAAAGTCTCCCAATGCCCGATCGTAGGCAGAACGTGAAAAGAACCCCCAAACATCTCCCTAATGCCCGTGGCAGAACGTGAAAAGAACCCCCCAAACATCTCCCTAATGCCCGATCGTGGGCAGAATGTAAAGGAACCCCCACAACCCGAATATCTCCTGGTGGTCCAGTGGATCGAATGCCCGATCGCGGGCAGAATGTGAAAAGAACCTCTCAGTGCCCGTCGCGGGCAGAATGTAATAGGAACCCCCAACCCGAATATCTCCTGGTGGTCCAGTGGACCGTAATGCCAGATCGCTGGGCAGAATGTATATTGACAACCCCAAACATCTCCCTGGTGTCTAGTGTCCCCCACCCCACCCACCCATGAAGCCCCACCACCTCGTCTCGCAGCCGGGCGGGCGGCAGCATCCCACCCGCTCGCCGCCGGGCCGCTTCGCCGACTGATTGTCCGGTAGGGCTGCACGCCCATTGGTGCAGAGCTAGAGCCATGCAGCCCATACTGTATATGACAGTCCAGATTTGTGAATGAATGAATTTGGCACTGGACCACCAGGGATGTATTCGGAGGAGGGGGTTTGTTTTAAACCACTACTGCCCGCGATCAGGCTTTTCAG
This sequence comes from Neoceratodus forsteri, assembly GCA_016271365.2. Lineage (NCBI taxonomy): Eukaryota > Metazoa > Chordata > Ceratodontiformes > Ceratodontidae > Neoceratodus > Neoceratodus forsteri. The sequence continues at coordinate 1,721,080,896 of CM057452.1, forward strand.
TCCACTGGACCACCAGGGATACGCTCGGGGAGCCACATTGCTGCCTGTGATCGGGCTGGTGGGGGATTAAACTATGCCAGCGGGCCAGTGAGGGTGGGGGACGAAAAGTCATCTGCCGCGATCGGGCTGCAGGGGGGCACAGGGAGGTTGGGGCCAGCCACAGGTGGCAGCTGCTGTGGTTGCGCCTGCAGTGCAGCAGCTCACCTGTGGGTGGCCCTCGACTTCAGCCTTTTTTTGGGCTCAGAGTTGTGCAGGCACAGTTTGGGGGTTGCGCCTGCACAACTCTGCACAGCCTGGCTGAATATCGGGCTGTGCAGTTTATGCATGGTTCCTCCCCCTCCAGTTCAGCATGCATTCATTTGCATTGCGCTGTTGCTCAGCATGTTTTCAGTGGCGCAACTGCCTCCTGCTGAATATCGCAGAATGGAGCAAGTTCGGACTTGTGCAGGCACAACCCTATTGCGCATGGCGCAACCCTTTGGAATATCTGGGCCATTAGGTAATAGCATATCGTTCTCCAGGTGTGTGTCGCTAGATATCGTCACACCCGAAGTTGTTGGACGCACTCGGCCTGGCCTCGTGCCCAACCACCTGAGGCGTGATGTTATCCCAGCACGATTCACACCCTGTCGGGAATTATTGCTTAATTCAATATTTGTTCAAGTGCCTGGCCTGCTAGGGGAAAGCTTGGAAGTTATTTTCATGACACACATTATATCAGGCAAGTAGGACTGGTTGCACTTTACAGTGCCAAAAAAGGTTCTGTCTAGACAGAAGCTGTCAAAATAGACAAGGCACCAGGCCAGGATGTCCTGCACCCTTGGGTACTTACTTAGTACTGAAGGAAATATCCACAGAAATGGAACTAGCCTTAACACATCTATTTAATGACTCAATGAAGACCTGAGTGGTGCCTGTGGATGGAGGAGGGGGGGTTAGGGGGTCCAGTAAATTACATGCCTGTCAGTCATACCTTCCTCATCAGCGACCCCCTCAAGCAAACAAGTCACTGTAACAAAGCACACAGCAAGGTATCAAGGATGTTGATGTGTATAGGGAGGGGCCAGGGACATGACAGTGGAAAAGGCAATATGATGAGTCTGCCACTATACAGATCCCTGTGAGGCCTCACATGGTGTACTGCACACAGTTCTGGAGTCCTCACCTAAAGAACTACATCAACAGTTTAAGGGCAATGGACCAGGGGAGGAGGTCATAGCCCACCACCACAGTAGGTCAGTGGTGGTGATTTACTATAGAAAGGGCAGAATAGTCAATGGCCCTTCATTCTCCTTCTGGCAGCAGATCTGATATTTTTATCATTTACAGCATACTCCAGTAAAGCACATTCTCATCCTGTAATGCGATTGATGAACTCATGAACTAAGGAAATACATTTGCTAACTGGTAGGCATGAGATAACTAGGCCTCCAGACTTGGACCAAACTAGACTGGTACAATCAGGACTGGCCAGCCCAGTCAGAGCAGCTGGACAGAACACAAGTTTATTTATTTATTTGAAAATTAGTAACCAGGAGAGGCACACTAAGCCAATGCTTGTTTCCAGGTGTGTCCCTGGGGAGGGGAACAATGGAAGAACAGCAGCACAGTACATAGCAGAAAAACATTTGAACAACATTCCGTAAAAAACTGGTACAGAATTAAATACTAAACAATTGTATGTGCAGAGAATAAGGTGTGGTGCAGCTCAATAAGAATGCCTAGGAGTGCTAATTCAGAAGTGGCAGCAATACCTGGTGAACAAGAACAATATTGATAAAAGGCGATTGACCTGAGGAGCGAGTTATTCTCCAGTCCTCAAATGGAGGGAGAAAACTGTAGTGGTATAGAAGGCTAGTCTATGGGCAAATCCGAGACTACCTAGAGACTTGCCAGCTACTAGCCCCCTCCCAACACAGCTTCAGAACTAACCATGGAACAGCTATTGCCCTGATAAAATTCTCAGCAGATGTACTTTGTGCCATAGATAAAAGGATCCCAACAGGGGTGGTCTTCATTGACTTATCCAAGGCCTTTGACCTAATCAATCACCAAGTTCTGCTCACAAAGCTGGGTAGGTTAGGCTAGACCCCACTCTCTTACATGGTTTGACAGTTACCTTTCTGGTCGAACACAGAGAGTCAAGTGGAAAGAAGCAATATTCAATCCACTTCCCCTAAAGGAGGGTGTATCACAAGGGTCAATATTGGGTCCTCTCTTCTTCTTCCTGTTCACCAATGACCTAAGTAGCCACTGTGGGGGTAGCTCAGTTGTCCAGTATGCAGATGATGCTGTCATATACCAATCCCTGGACAACTTGGCTGACCTGAGCCCTCACCTCCAAGCTGACTTTACTAGGCTGAAGACCTGGCTCATAGAGAACAGAATGGTCCTTAACACAGGCAAAACTAAGGCCATGCTGTTTGGACCAAGATCCCTAGGCCAAGACAGAACCCAGTCACTCCCACTCACCTCTGTCTCTGGCAACTGCATTGAAGTGGTGGGCTACCTAAAATACCCAGGTCTAACGTTGGACCAGGGCCTCACCCTAAAGAAGCATATTGACCAGGTAACAAAAACTATCCACTGCAAATTAGGAATGTTCTACTGCCTAAAAGACCAGCTGATTCCTGAGGCCAGGATCACCATAGCCATAAGTGTCCTCCTTCCCACCCTGACCTACGCTGCCCCAGTTATGCAGGGCATGGCTGAACTCGAGATCAACAGACTGCAGGTGCTGTACAACAAGGTGGCTCACTTTGCCTCACACTCTCATTCCAGAAGTCATCACTGTGATGCCTTGGCACTCCTAAATTGGCCAACACTTGACTTTTTCCTTCAGTACCCCTTGCTCTGCCATCCGTACAAGTTCCCCCACTCTCCCCCCCCACCACCAACTTCACTGGGCTCCTAGCCCCTAAGCACTCCAGGTGGAACCTCTGTACCACAAAGCAAATCCTCCTAGAAGAATCTAGGGTGAGGACCAAGGTGGGAGGTAAGTCCTTTACCTCCTCTGCCCCTCTGCTATGGCACAAACTCCCACCCTCTGCACAAGAAGCTCCTTCCATCAAAACATTCTGAACCAGGCTCAATGCCCACCTGGTAGATGCCAGCATCTGTTCTTGCCATGATACCTGAGCTAACCCCCTTACCCCACACTGTCCACAATTGTACAAATACTGGTCTGCACACTTAGAACCTATCCTCATCTTTGTATTGTATTTGTATTGCAATATCTAAAAATATGTACTGTGCTACCATCCTGTAAACCACTGTGTATGCCTAAAAACATGTACTGTGCCATCACCTTGTAAATTACTATATATATGTCTTACCTCTGTAATTTAACCTGGGTCACCCCTGAAAAAGGGACCTCAGGGGCTCAGTGGGCCTACCCGGTCACCAAAATTGAGTAAATAAATAATCCAAGGCAGGAGTGGGGACCCAGCTGGCTGCTTAACAGGATGGTTAGTACTCGGCCATAGTGGTATCAGGAGAAAGGGTAAAAGGAACAGGGGGAAGGGGTTGACATTTCTATTAGTTCCTGAGGGAGTCAAGAGATGGGGAGAAGTGGATAGGGGGAGGACAGTGGGTGCCAGAGTAAGGGAAGTCAATAGGAGAAGGCAGATGCCCATCAGAAGACTGGAGGTGAGAAGTGGCAAAAGTGTGAAGGTCTCTGGAATGGAGGGAACAGGAGGCAGGGAGGAACTGGGAGAGGAGCGAGGAAGGGTAAGAGGAAAGTGAACCAAACCAGTATTTGGATATGAAGGAGGTACAGTGAGCCTGGTGACAAGAGGACAGAGGAAAGATGGAATGGGAAGAATACAGACAACAATGGTGGGTGTGGGGGGGGGGAGTTTGTTGCAAAATGACAGAAGGAGTTGCAGAGTGTGTCCAGTCTGGCATGGGAAGTTGAAGCAGTAGTGCCATAGAGCACATCCATGTTGTTGAAGACAAGTAGCACCAATTAGGTAACAGCTCCATGCAGACATGAGGAGATAAACAGTCTTTGTTGTGATACAGTGCACTGAGCATGGGATGGAGTTTTGCATGGGTGGCATTGATATGGGCTGAGAAATCAAACTTACTGTCTAACCACACTCCAAGGTACTTGAAGGACTGAACTGCTTCAAGAGGCATGCCATCCAGAGTAATGAAGGTGGGGGGGGGTCAGTGAGTCTAGTCAATTTCTGACTGATACCAAAGGTCATGGATGCTGTTTTGTTAGTGTTGACTGAGTTGGTTGGATTGGAACCACTGCAGAATGTTGTTGGAATCCTGCTGGAACAGGTCTTCCACAGCTGTGATGGAAGGACCAGCGGTGAATATAACTGTGTCATCTGCATACATGTGGATATGCGAGTTGGCACAGATAGAGGAGGTCATTCAGGAAGATGGTGGAAAGGATGGGACCCATCCTGGATAGAAAAGGGAGGTGACAAGGCACTTCCAACCTGTACTGGTTATTGTCAGCCCATTAGGAAAGAACGGAATCAAGCAACAGCAGCAGCTGAGAGGTCAGCAGAACTCAGCTTGTCCAAGAGGAGTGGATGGGACACCAAATTGAAGGCTTTGGTCAGATCATTAAATACAGTGGCTGTAATGTGCCCCTGATCTATCCTGGAGAAGATAGAATCAGTGACATGCAGCAGGGCAGAGATGGTGGAATGGTGCTTCTGGAAACCAGACTAGAAGGGAGAAAGGAAGTTGGAGGATGAAAGGAAGTTGAGGAGTCTAGAATGGACCAGTTTCTCATGCAGGTTAGAAAGGGAGAGGAAGAGGGAGAAGGAAAAGTAGTTGCCAGCGGAGGAAGGGTCACCCCTTAGTGAAGTGGAATAACTTTGGTAATCTTCTAGGACTGAAGAACAGCACCAAGAGAGAAGGAAAGGAAGGGGAAGAGGGAGATGCGACAGTAGTTGCCAGGGGAGGAAGGGCCACCCCCTTTGTGAAGTGGAATAACTTTGGCCAACTTTCAGAACAGAGGAACAGCACTGAGGGAGAAGGAAATATTTAAGAGTTATGAGTAATGGTAGCTACAATGGCAGGAGCTGAGAGATAGAAAAAGCTTGGGGTCCAGTCCAGCAGGGCTGGACTTTGCCTGGCTGAAGGAGGAAAAAGCAAGCAAGATTTTCTAGATGGTGACTGAGGAAGTGGAAACCTTTTGAGGGATATGGGAGGGGGGCATGAGGGGAAGACAGTAGCCAGAAGGGGAAGAAGAAGGGAGGGCGCATGTTGTGAAGAGCTCATTGAAGGGAGCAGCAACAGAGATGGGCTATACACAAGCAAACCATTCACTGTGAGGATTGGGGGAGCAGACTGCACAAGGGGGTCAAACAGTGAGTGGATAACCTTCCAGAATTTAACTGGAGAGATAAGGTTTTTCTGGAAGTTGTACTTGAAACAGTGTAATTTCACAGCCTGAACAGCCTTTGTACAGTTGTTCCTTAGAGCCCTGTAAACAGTTTTTGTGCAGTTGTTCCTCAGAGCCCTGTAGAGATGAGATCAGGAGCAGAGTGGGACAATTTGAGGTCCCAGGACTTGCACAGATCAATGATTTTGGTGGTAATCCAGGGGTGGTGGGACATTTTACTCTGGATTTCCTGGGGGGAGGGGGGTGTGCTTGACCAGATGGAAGAGAATTCAGAGTGGAATAGTGTGAAGGCACATCAATATCTGAGGCAGAGACGATGACGAATCATTTGCAGCAAGGTCACTCAGTAGAACACTTATGTTTAATGATTGGAGAGACCAGGACCAGATGTGTTTTGATGAGGAGGGGGGTGCCATATTTTTCTGACCCAGAACATCATGCAGTGGTTACTAAATAAATCTAGCAAAATACCTGCTGCAACAATGTGGTAGGGGTGGAAGGTTATTACTAGTCATGGTAGTATTACTTGTTCAGCCACTCCAGATGTGTGGGCCTGTCCTGTTTTTACCTACAGTATTTGGTCTGACCCACATGGGCTGCACTTCACCAGCCCATTTTGTGCAATCTGGTTTTGGCAGTCTGGTTTTCAACACATCCTGGGCAAGGGTGAAATATGGATATTCTGTGATCAGACCAACAACAGTTCCAGCAGGACCAGCCGGTTAGGATTTTAGGAATCAAGCTGGTGCATTTTATAGTAAATGTACCCACTTGATTCAATAGAAATTGCATGTAAGGGTCACAGAACAAATATCAGCAGAAACAAATGTATATCCATGAAATGTCATTCCATCTATACCAAGTTTATATTTCAAATTGCAGTAAGGGTCATAAAAAAATTATCTGTGGGAAAACTGAGCATCGGAGGAATGGCATTTCAATGATACCATTCAGAATTCTACTAAATGAATTGAAAAAGTCTGAATTTCGTTCTGCCAGATGAATACTGCATTCCTCACAGTACTGTTATAAACTCAAAACATATAGCACTTAAGCATATGCGTGATGGAGGTGATATGGATATAATCCAGGAGGCTAAGAAATCAGATTAAGAAACAAATTTAAAATCAGATCCTTAATGACTTTAATATGAGTTTTCAATATGGGAATGTGAGTATCTGCAACACATTTAATAATTCCCACTCCTAATATTGATGACCCTAAACGCAGCTTTGAATTGAACTTATAGTGTTAAGAATAGTAATAAAGACTGACGAAAACATAGCAGATAATTTTAATTAAAACTGATATAATTTAGGAAAAAGTGTCAGCATTTGTGCTTTGCTATACTACTTTTAAGGGCAAGAGTATTACTATTGAATATCATTATTACTGTTCTGCTTTATTTCAGGTTCCTTGTTGTATCTTCTATCATGTTCTGCTACTTGAAAAGAGAACCTCATTTTATATTGGGACTGCCATTGGCCATAGAACATAGGACACAGGGATTACCACACAGGCAACAAGGAAAAGAAACTTGGACAAGGAATTAGAATGGCAGAAGACATTGTTTGTTATATTCAATCTTTAAATGAAACAAGATCTTGGCTGGTATGAAGATTCTTTGAGCCTATCAATAAAAACAAAAGAACACTAGACAGACAAGCTAAGGCTATAATTTCCTTACTATTTGAGACTTTTGTGTAATTACTTATACTGCATTTACAGTGAAAACAGACTTTAATTTATTTTTGCTGTTACACTTGATACAGCACACTTTATTTCTTTGTACAAGGATATTTCTTTCTTATCATTAGTGGGTCATGAGTTCACAAAACATGAAATTAAGCAACAAAAAAGATGGTAAAGTAATATAATAAATTAGATAAAAATTTTAAAAATTACAGAATTCATCAGAACAAAGCACAAGGTTGATGTTGCAGAACAGTTTGACAAAATTGGATGGTCTGAGCCTAGAACATCTTCACCTAAGCAATCACAGAATTTGACTAGGATTCATAGGATTTTTCAGAGCTAATAGACTTACATCCATGTTGTTCGCCTTCCCTTAATTTAATGACTTCCCCAGTTGTGTTCATCCAAATTATGTTTGAATACATTTGTTGATCTACTTGCCACTACCTCCAGTGGTAGTCTATTCCAGTTCTGCACCACCCATTGGTTGAACCATTTAGGGGCGTGTACCAATCGTGAATACCTTGCCTCCAGCTGCAGTGGATGGGATGGAGTGGTGTAAGTTTTTTTGCTGGCTTCTAGTCCTGTGATCTCCCAGAGGTCTTCATCTCTCCAGGCCTTGTGGACCATACACATGCCCCCCTCTCCTCCTGCTGTCCAAGAAGAACATATCCAGTTCACATAATCATGTATTATAGTTTTTGTTGGTCATGTTGCTTATTGACCTGGTGGCCCTCTTTTAGATCCTCTCCAATAATGCTACATCCCCTACTTTATACGGTGACCAAACCTGGGCCCCATATTCCAGCACAGGTCTTACCGAAGCAGTGTTCATTGGGATAATGACCTCTTTGTCCCTGGATTTGATATGTCTCAAAATACAGTGCAATATCTGGTTGCCTTTTTTAGCTATGCTTATGCAGTGGGGTGAAAATGACATGTCATTGCAAACTGTGATACCCAGATCTCTTTGTTCCATTGAAGTTTTCATTGGATGGTTCTCTAATGAGTATGTAACCTTTGGGTTTCTGGTTCCTAAGTGCATAACCTCGCACTTGTACAAATTCAGCACTAGTTTTGAATTTTTAGTACAGATGGCTAAGTTGTCCAGAGCTGTTTGTAAGCATGGGATATCCTTTGTACTACCCACCTCTGCTCCCAACCTGCAGTCATCTGTGAATTTAAGCAACCAGACATTTAGTATATCATTTTGTAGTGAGGAAATATAGGGTTGAATAAGCATGACCCCAATACTGGCCCCAGGGGCACACCACTAGTAACCTGAGACCATTCTGAGACAGATCCTCGAATATACACACTCTGTTTTCTACCTTCCAGCCATTCTTCGACCCAAGAGGTTACCATAGAGTGGACCCCTAGCTTTTGCATTTCTAGTATTAGTTTGGCATGGAGAAGTTTGTCAAATGCCTTCGACTAATCACAGGAAGGAAGAAAATTACTTAATGGAGATAATTAAAAACCTGCTATGGAATCCAGGCAAGTTCAAAGTCTGAAAGATATCAATATACTTTTAAACAGATCAGCAGCTTTGCCATAACAGTGTACAGGAGAATCACGCAAACAACAGATGGAGAATAACAATTAATTAAAAACAATGAGGTTATTTCACAGAAAACTAGCACAAATCATATTGATTTGGGCAAGTCATGTTTTTTCAGGGGGAATCTTTCACGAAAAAAAAACATAGATGGAAATTTGCGGTTCCTAAATGATTTTGAGAATTTCTTGACCCCTTATATTGACTGCTCAGCCTCATCCTTCTTTTCCATCAAATCCCATCTTTGTGACTTTGTCACTCCTAACTGCAAATGTTCCTGATCCGTTACCCTTGTGTTCCCTCCTCCCATGTTGTTGACATCCCCACCGCCTCCTTCCCAACCATGAGCAACGTTTTACCCCACCCAGGCTAACTGTGCCTTAATCAGTTAATCCACCTGGTAATATTTTGCCCCTGAACCCACCTCCTGCACTGACTTTCTTAGCTTGCACCATAGCAGTCTAAGTGGTTCTAACCTTACTACTACCTGGCATTCCTCCCCACACTGTATAGCACTTATATCTCAATTTGCATTATATCACATTTATTTTTGTAGCCATGCATATTCTGTCAGTAGATTCTGACTGTACAGTGTTATTTATTTTTACTTCATTTCACTGTGTTCATTTATTTTACTGTACTTGTTGTTATAACTTCTGCAACTTATATTATGTATTTTCACTTCCACACCTTTTACTGTATATTCCCTTACACCAATCCTCCCTTCCCCCAGACACATCTGCAAAAGAACTGTTACAGACTCAGTGGGCTGGATATTCAAAAGGGTTGTGCAATGCCCAATAGGGTTGCGCCAGCGCAAGTCAGAAAATGCGCCATTCCGCGATATTCAGCTGGAGGCAGTTGCGCCACTGAAAACATGCTGAGCAACAGCGCAATGATAATGAAGGCATGTGCAACCGAAGGGGGTGGAACCATGCATAAAGTGTGCAGTGCGATGTTCAAAGACTTGCACAATGCGCAACAGTGGAGCAAGCGAAAGTTAGCGCCTCATCGAAAAATGAGCCAAAATAAAAGGAGCAAGGAAGAGGTGCAAGAACGCCACAGGAAACCAAATAAGGCAGGGAGTGAGACAGAGCAAGAGGGACAATGAGGCAGGCCAGGGAAACAAGAGGACAGAATAGGGCAAGGGAAGGTGTGGGGCCACAGTGAGCAGAGGCCAGTAGGGTGTACCCGTGCAGTGGAGGTAGCAGTCAGGATAGCGGGGGAACACAGCAACAACAGCCGGGGAGCACAAGCCAGGGACATGGACAGTGCCACCTTCCACATGGAAGCCATAATGGGGGGTGAGAAGGCATGCTGCAGGGGACGTGGCCGTGGAAGGGCCATCGGCAGTCGCCCCAACAGGCAGTACTGAGCCTGCACCAGCTTTGAGCTGTACTGCAGATGTTGAGATTGTGGGCTAGTACCACCTGAACAGGGCAATACTGAGGTGGCTCTGTGAGCTGTGCAGTGATGTGATGCAGGCACCCACACGACGGAGTCATGCTCTGTCAGTGGAGACAAAGGTAACAGCCTGCATGTGCTTGCTCACCAGGGGTACCTTCCAGAGACCAACAGGAGACACCACAGGCATAACACAGTCGGCCACATCATGCATCCTCACCCAATTCCTCAGCGCACTGCTGCCACATGCTGTGGAGTACATCCATTTCCCCAGCACTGTGGCGGAGTGCACAGCAAACATACAGGAGTTCCACAGGGTAGCACGTATGCCTGGTGTGCTAGGGGTGATAGACTGCACCCATGTGGCCATTCGCATGCCACCTGGCCCCAATGGGGCCATCTATATGAACCGGAAGGGATATGCCAGTGTCAACTGCCAGGTGGTGTGTGATGCCAGTGGGTGCATCATCAATGTCTGTGCCACGCACCTTGGGGGAGCACATGATTCATTCATATGGTACTAGTCGGCACTGTGCCATCGATTCGAGAATGGGGACATCCCCACAGGACATCTGGTGGGTGAGTATGCATGTAGAACTGACAAATCGTGGGCAAGGGGGGGTAAGCCACAGGTGCCATGGGTGTGGCACACAGGGTTTGGGGCAGTCTGAGCCTGAACAAGACACTAACCTCCACTGTCTCCACACAGGTGACAGTGGATACCCACTCCGTCCCTGGCTGCTCACACCCTACCGGTGGCCCACGACCCCATCACAGCAACGATTCAATGAGGCACATGCCACCACACACAACATCATTGAGCGGGTGTTTGGGATGCGAAGCGCGTTTCCGTTGCCTGGATACCTCTGGCGGTGCCCTACAGTATAGCCCCTCAAAGGCCTGTGGGATATTCCTGGCCTGTTGTATCCTGCACAACATGGCCAAAGACTGTGGGATAGCCGTACAGGTCAAAGAGGGGGACAGCGATGGGGATGACAGTGACGCCAGTGATGATGGGGATGGGCAGCCCCCCTTGGATGATGGGACACCCGACTGATCCGGCTGGCCCAGCTGCACCGGGACACCATCACAGAGGAGCACTTCACCCAACACAGGTAAGTCATGGGGCCATGTGCAACCAACAGTGGCTAGGGCACAACCCACATACACACAGGGAAACACACCAGGGGTGCATGATGGCAAGGGAAGTGGCAGGGCACAGAAGCACACACATACAACCAGGGAGGGGTGAACAGTAACACGCCACATGGATGGACACACACACACACAATAGGCACAAAGTGCACAGGGGTCAGGTGCACAACAGGGCTGGGACACAGACACTAAAACACACATGTCCACAGGCCACCACATCCACTGTTCCATCCATGTGCATGTGTCAGATGCTGGGCACCTTCGCACTTGTATGCAGTGCAATGCAGGCATCATCATCACTCACACACCTGTGGACAGCAGCAGGAGGGTATGCAGGTGGTCCGTGTGTCTGCGTGTAGGGCTGGGCACCCACTGGTGCCGCCCGCCACAGCATTCACATTGCACACAGGGCAGCACCAGACAGGGCCCGCACTGGGAGACAGCTCAGTCTTATGGCGCACAGTGCCATGGCCATACCTCCAGATGTAATGGAGCAGCCCCGCCCAGGAACCAGCAGCAAGGCAGGCTAGCCACGGGCCTCATGGGAATGGCACCGATGGTCCACCAGTTCCACTCGCCGTCACAACTATGCCCGGTGACAGGGTTCTGCAGCACACCGAACATACCTGCACCAGGGTGCTCGGGATGCCCACAGCTGAACCCGGCGTCGGCAGGGTGGGTGTCGCACGATGCCGGGAATGGGGAGTGGATAGCATACTGCGTGGTGTGAGCGGCACAGGGGCACCTGATTGTGTGCCCAATGTGGCCACGACAGCGACCAATGCCTGTGTCTGCCTGTCAATGGCGGCGGTCACATCCATCCGCAAATGGTTAATCCATGACAGGATTCTCTCAGTGTTCCTGCTGTGTCGCTCCTCAACCCACTCCAAAGCCACACACAGTGCCTCCATGGACGTTGCAACCCGCATCTGCTGCTGTACTGATGCCTACAGCAGGCGGGTGTGCTCGTCAAAGAGGTGTCTGCCACATCGGCAACCTGTCCCTCAGGGTATGGAAGGGCCTGATGTTCAGCACCCCTTGAGGGTGAGCGCTGCTCACCAGGACCAGGTATGGGCAAGTCCACAGGCAGTGCACATACGCCACCGCTGAACCCTGTACCCCCAGTCCCGTGGGTGACTGCTGCTGCTGCCCTCCGCCTGCTGTGCCCAGGGATCGAGTTGTTCCTTACGCTGGCTGTAACAGTGCCAGTGACCTGTACAGCCACCGGTGCTGCCCCACCAGTGCTGACAGGCACAGCCTGGGACTGTGCTGACGTGCTGGCACACACGTCAGAACCAGCCAGGTCCATGGGCGTGAGCTGTCCTGCTGTGTGTCCATTCTGTGACACACACATGTCAATGCACATATGGTCATTGCATCATCAATGGTGCAGGTCTGTGCCACAGCCACAGCGTGTTGGCATGCTTGGACACCAGACCACTGAGACACAGGAAGGGCACCCCCACACCTGTCTCAACGACATAAGTGTTGGCAGCCAGGCATGCACACTGTTGCATTGCACGCCGGCTACCAGCGGAGGTGGATGGTCCCTCCTCCAACTCCAGATGGCTGTCCACAGTGGACAGGCCCTCCACCACTGACCCCTGCAGATGCACAGGATCTGTAACAGAAAGTAAAGACACGTTAGTGCATGGGATCTACCCCTCCCCCACAGACCATGACATACCATGCAGTGATGGGCTACCACCTGTCTGGAAGCCACCTCCAGGAATGCCCTCAATGGCACTGCACTGCATGCTTGCAGTGAGCCTGTCCTCTGTCGGTGTCAGCTGCACCACCTCCGGCTGGCCCCCACCTGTTGCAGCACGTGCCGTCCTAATGGCAGCCACCTTCTCCTTCACCCTCTTCCTGTCGGTTACCATCTTCTTTTTACACTCCTGCACAGAGCACTGGTGGCTGCCATGCAGGTTGACGGCACATGCCACCCCCTCCCATGCAGCAGCATGGGCCTGAGGGGTGCCCCACCATCCACTGAGCAGTGGCTCTTCATCCAGGTAGGCCTCGAAGAGTGCCTCCATCTTAGCCTTAGTAAAATTAGGCCTCCTCTTCTGCCCACCATCATCCTCCTCACCCAGTCCTCGCTCAGTCATTTCTCAGCCTGTATGGGTGAGAGTGGTCACCTGTGACTGTGCAGTACACAGCAATTCCCTGAGACCATAGTCCAGAACAGCACACAGCATGCAACTCACCTATCAACTGCAGTAACCGAATATGGCCACTGCAAAACAGTGTCGCATTTTTATAGTGCAATCCATGCAAATTAGGTGTGGAGCAACTTTAATGAGATGCAAATCACGCTACTGCACCACTGAATGGCTGATCAGATGATTTGCATATGATGGCTGAATATCACGCTGTTGCGCTTTGCGCAATACGGTTGAACGTGCTGAGCCAATGGTGCAGTTCTGTGACTGCATAGTACACTGCACTGTGCATGCCCAGGTAGCTTATGCAGGCATCTGCCGTGCTGATGATGTGCTGTGCATGGTAGGCAATTCAGGGCATGGCCGCCATTGTGCCAATGGTGCTACGGTGATGGTCACTACATGGCGCTGTGGCACAACTGCGCAATAGTTTGCTGTGGCAATGGCACAGGCGACCAATCAGTGCTGGATGCGCAGGCGTCTGATAGGCGCTGTCGTGGCCTTGTGCCAGAGACCCATGACCCTGTGCCCACCTTTGCCCCTTGGCACTGTACGATGGCATGTCTGGTAGCTCTATCGTGCTGTTTGGTGACAGCGCCTAGGAAAAATGGCGATATGTATTGTGCAGCAATTCCACGGGGTTGCCGCGCTGCAGAGTGCCATATTGCCTGCTATAGCACTGGAGATGGCACGCAGAAGAGCCCCCAATGGAGTGCCCTCAAGCTGGCCAACCTTGTGGCCATTGTGGAGCCACACTATGGCCCACTGTATGGTGAGGTTCCATTGGACAGGGCCAGGACTCAGGTCTGGCTACAGGTGGCCACTGACCTGGAGGCGGCCACTGGCTGCAGGAGGATGGCCGAGCAATGCAGGCACCGCTATGGGGACCTGAGAAGGAGGCAGCCGGAGCTACTGGCATGTCTGCGATCGCATTCCAGGAGGGGTGTAGTGCCTCATCCAGGTGGGTGATCCATCTATGCACCTGTATGGTCCATATGGGTAACACTGTCTTTTTTGTCCAGCACATAGGGGAGGGATGGTCTAGAGTTGGGTGTGGCAGTGTTTACCGGGTATGTGATGGATGGGTCTGGCTGGGTGGGTGGGCACACACATTGGGGCAAGGGAAATATGCTTTGGGATTGTACTGATGTGTTTCTCACATTTGTTTCCCACAGGCGTGGCAGAGCGGAGGAGGGCCATGGATCAGCAGCGGAGGGTGGTGGCTGCAGAACCGGATCGTGTCAGTGAACAACCACAACGCCTGCAACAGCCCAATGAGGGTGAGTGCCATGACACCATGATTGCTAGTGTTTGCTGTGTGACAGGATGGGTAGCAGGGCATGGCCACCATCACAAGAGTGGGGCACATGGCTGTATGCCATGTATGATGGGTGGGCTGCAGGGGGATGGACAGTCACACCCATTGACTCTGATCCCTTGACCTAGGTGTGCAGATACTCCTACGCATAGAGCGTTCCATCCAGCAGCTGGTGCGTGTGGCGGCCGAATCCTGGCAATACTGCAGGACCTCCAGCAGCATGGGGTGAGGAGGAGACACTGACAGCTTGACCCCAGGCAGGGGAGCAGGCTGGATGCTATGTCGGACTTACCTCCCTTTGACTGACCCTCACACCCCACCTTCCCTCTCCCAGTTGTTCACCCCTGTCCCTTACCCACCCCACCTTGTACCTGTACCTCCACCCCATATATGTATATATGTATATAGATGTTGATGTTGTTGTTGTTGTTGTTGTTGTATATTTTATAATACAGATTTTGATATGAATACTGTGGTGGTCTCTGATTTGCAGCTGGCTATAGGTGCTCAGTTGCAGTGGTGTGCATGGCATCTGGGGTGGTTCAGTCATGGGTATGTGTGTGTGTGTGGGGAAGTGTCTCTGGTGTGGGAGTGGCTATCAGTCGGTATCTGTGGCATGTGTTGTTCTCTGTGCATTGCATTGCTGTGTGCAGTGGTCCATGGTGCCTGCTCTGTGTCCATTGTGCCCCTGTCAAACTGTCCTTGGCCTGTGCAGCTGACACCCTTGCATGTATGTGGCCTGCGAGGTCTGCTGCCTTGTCAGTGGTGGCTGTCCCTGCAGGTCATCCACTGTGACCGTCACAATGCTGGGTTGCCTCCTGTCACTGGTGAGGTGCATGTTTGCCTCGGGTGACACTGTGGCCTCCACAGTTGCTGTCCACATCCATGCTGTGGCTTGTGTGTGTGCAGGGGCTGTACCACTGTCTGTGACTTGTGATCCAGGCATATCTGGGTGGGGTACAGGGCCACAGTTCATGCACAGGGTGGGTGTCACCCCTGTGCCATGGTGGACTGCAGGCTGTGTACACAGTTTACATGGGCCCACACTGGGGCTTGGTTGCCACACTATCGGCCCCTGTGTTGGTGTCCCCGAGGGTATGGGTGCGTGTTTGCCCCTGCACTGTGTTGCATTCTGTGTGCTGCATGCTTCCACGCACCACTGTGGGTGTCTGTGCTGGCTGCTGTGGCTCATGGTGGGTCGGCGCTGTGACACTTGTCTACTGTGCAGGGTGCTGTATCAATGGCAGTGGTGTGTCGGGGCACACCTTCCAGTGTGGGGTACTCTTGTATGCGACACACGCTCGTCTCTCAGCTGTGCCTCAGGGGATTTGTGTGTGTTGGCACCGTGTCTGCCATTGTTGCATTGCTGTGTGCTGCCACCCACTGCTGGGTGCTCATGGTGGCTCAGGCTTGTATGGTTCTATGGTACATGAGGTTGCAGTGTGACAGTGGGGGGGGGTATGCATGGGGATTCCTGAAGTGATGGTCACTGCTCATGGGGGGTGTCTTGGGGTCATGGTGCAGGGTGTGCTGCGCACGGGGGGGGGCTGCTGTGCCATGGGCTGGTCTGCCCCCCTTGTGTGGCAGTCTCAGCTTGCCGGTGTTTGTGCTGGAACAACATGACCAAGCTGTGCTTTGTTTGCTTGTCCCCATGGGCTGGTGGATATTCCATCCCTCCCCCAGTTGTGCTGTGCTTGGGGTGTGGGGATGCATTGTCAGTTCTGCAGTGTGTTCCTGTGCCCATCTGTGGCTTGGGTGGTGGGCCCCTGCCTACCTCCCTGGTTGTGCAGTTCCATTGCTCTGCTGCTGGGGGGCTCCCTGCTTGCACTATGGTGCCTCTGGGCTGGCCTTGTTGCGCTATAGCGCATCGTATCTGCTCAGCTTCCCCTTCCCGGTTGCGCTATGGTGCAGGTTGTGTGATATTCAGTCGTTGGCTGTTTGTGCAGTTTGGCTTGCTCCATTTTTGAATATCGCGTCTGGGACTTGTGCTTGCTCCTGCTATTGTGCACATTTTGGGCGCAGTTTGAATATCCAGCCCAGTATGTCTTTTCTGGTGAAACTTATGAAATATATAAATACATTATAAGAGCAAAGTAAGACTGGACCCACCTTCTTAAGGGTCGCGTAATATGGTCAGGTTCAAATTAAAACATATATCCATTTAGGATCAAGAAGTAAAAACTAATCCTCCACTGAATATTCTGGAGAATCAGATAGTACAAGTGGATATACTGACTGGGAAATAATTAGGTGAATAAAAAAAAAGCCAACTCTGCAAAACAATTTTCTGTTAAAAAAGTGTTGGATACTTTGAAATGACAGTGCAATTTAAAATGTTACAGCAAGCAACAAGACAAAAATTAGATATAGCTGAGATTGAGATGTGTAGCACAAACAAAGTGGAACACATAGATAGTGAGTAATATGGGCAATATTACAAAATTAGTGGAGGTGATAAGAGAAGAACAGGAGGAAATCTTCAGACTGATACAAGACATCAAGATTAGGCAAGCATATGAAGTAACAGAGCATTATGTTTGAGGCAGAAAGGTAAGATGAACTCAAATTAATAATAACTTGATTTTAAGCTTAGATGTTGAATCGGATATGGATGGATGCCTCAGAGGTTTATGTGCCACAACCAACGAGACAAAGGCAAAAAAATAAAAATAAACAACGCCTGCCAGATCTATGAAGTGCCAGTAACTAAACTTACAAACAGAACGTGCACTTTGAGGACTGGGAGGAGATCACTGATTAGAGCAGAAGAGCTTCCAGGAAGTAAAAAAAAAAAAAAAAAAAAAGGATTAAAAAACAACAAACAAAACAAAAAGATAACAAAAGGATTCCATCCTTGAATTTCTGTAGCATTCCCAAAGCAAAAAAAATGATTGAGACTAGCATTGTACTACATCAAAATCATAATTAAAGGATCAATTTCCAGTGGGAAGATAAAATCAGTTTATAGGTACAAGGTTGCTCCAACAAAGGGCCAGATTTGCCTTGTGCTCAACATTCTGTGGTTGGTGAGTGTTGCCATAGCAACCAGGCAACATCACCGCCAGGCGCCATAAATTGCTCGACTCCAGTGAGCTGCTGAGAGAGAGTGGGGTTGCAGTGAGGCTCCCATTGTTGTGACTACAGGGGAAGGCAGTCAGCAGTTGCCACTACAAGCAGAGTGCTGCAGGAGGAAGGCAGCTCATCTTTTACTTTAAGTTTTATTCAAAGCTGCAGGGGAAGGCAGTGGTCTGTCTGTTGAAGTGTTTATACTGCTGTGGCCACTTTCAGTGCTACACAGACCCCTGCTCCTCGAGAGTCTCTGTAGCTGGACTGACATCAGTTTTCTGGTGTTTTGGAGAGGCTGTTTTGGGCTGCCAAGTGGGGTATAACCTGATCTTTTATGGCAAGTTACTCCCAGAGTCTGCCAAGTGCAGTCTGTGGTTGGTGAGCATTGCCATAGCAACCAAGCAACGTCATTACCAGGTGCTATTATGAGCTTGGCTCCAGTGAGAGGAGTCGAGCACGGAGCAGAGGCAATGTGTCAATTGGAGAAATTGGGGAATTGGGCCAGGCACCTTGTAAGTAGTCTTGTAAGCAAAATGGAACCTACTTTTGTTACTTTAGTGGGGGGAGAAATGGGTATTAAGTGTTGTACATGTGACAAATTTAGTGTTGACAAAATTCAAGATTTCAGTCAATATGTATGCCCTCAGTGTACTGAAATTAAAAATCTTAAGGTGAAAAGTCTAGGTTTAGAGCTAGAATTAAAATGTGTAAAAAAACTAACAGCACAAAATAATCACATAAAAGAAACTGAAATGCATAATGGGGAATGTAGTTCCAGACGGCAAAGAGAAACAGGATAATTTAGAAGGAGCATGTAATAATGATTGGAGCACCCAAAAAAAGGGATGTAGGGCCATGGAATTTAGTATCCCTGCACATAATATGTATCAGCCCCTAGAACAGCTAATGGAAGCATCAAAAAGAAACCAATGAGGTTATGTTAGTTGCATCTGAGATCACCACAGGAACTGAGATACAACCCTCAGATAGGGCAGTTAGTGGAGATATGTTTACCAATTGAACTACAAAAATAGTAGTTCATGTAGAAGGACACACTATAGACAACCCACAAGTGAGTTCTGTGCCAAGAAATACAACATCAAGCACAGAGGACATAAAACACAAAGGGACAGATATTCAAACTGCGCCCAAAATGTGCGCAACAGCAGGAGCAAGCACAAGTCAATTGCGCACATGCTCAACAGATGCGATATTCAAACATGGAGCAAGTCAAATTGCACAACCAGCCAATATCTGAATAGCGCACAACCTGCGCCATAGCACAACCAGGTAGGGGAAGCTGAGCACATATGTCGCGCCATAGCGCAACAAGGCCAGCCCAGCTGAGCAGTCGAGATGCGCCATAGCTAAGCAGGGAGCCCCCAGCAGCACAGCAATGGAACTGCACAACCAGGGAGGCAGGCAGGGCCCACCACCCATGCCACAGACGGGCACAGGAACACAGTGTAGAACCAACAACACCCCCACACCAGCACAGCATCACCGTGGAGGGACGGAAAATCCACTGGGCCATGGGGACAAGCCTCAAAAGCACCAGCAGGGCCACGTGCCCCAGCACACCCACTGGCAAGCAAATACTGCCACACAAAGGGGCCGGACAACCCAGGTGTACCACAGCCCCTCTGCACAGCACTATGCTCTGGAACCCCAAGACACCACCCCTGAGCAGTGAGTGTGACTGGCACTGCCGGAACCACCATGCCCCCCCCACCTAGCACAATGCAGCCGTGTGTACCACATAACCATACAAGCCAGACCCACCAGGAGCCCACAGTGGAGTGGGGCAGCACACAGCCAGACCGGCTGACAGCCACCACCACACCAGGGACACCCCCCCACGCAGACACACACACTATCCCAGGACCACACCACACCAAATGCCATGCACACCACTGTAACTGAGCACCGATAGCCAGCTGCAAATCAGAGACCACCACAGTATTCATAACAAAATAGATATATATATTCAATGAAAAACAGAAGAACAACAACAACAGGAACAACAATAACACTATATACATGTATATACAATACAGGTGAATAGGGTACAGGTACAAGGTAGGGGTGGGTGTGGGGGTAGGGGTGAAGAACTTAGTGAGGGAAGGCAGGGTGTGAGGGAAAGGTAAGAGTGTAGATGTGGGAGCTACTGCCCCCCAGGCTGTAGATCTGCAGGACGGCACGGACCCCTGTGGCCTCCTGCACCGCACACCCTCTGATTCATCTCCCTGAGGATGCTGGAGCATCTCCCGACACCTCCATCAGGCAGTGGATGGCCTGCTCTATCCTGTGCAGGATCCATACACCTAGGGCAAGGAACAGAATCAATGGCTAGGACTGCACACAACCTGAAGCCCACCCAGTATGCATGGCATACAGCCAAATGCCCTGCCCTGTGATGGACTGCACACACACACAGTGACCGTGCATGGGCCAAGCCCAACCAGGCAGCAACAGCCATGTGTGCCACTACACCCCCCCATGTCCAGCACAGAACAACCAAGGCAGTACAGTGACATGTCTATGTGGTGGGAAGGTAGTGCCACAGCCATGTGCCCAGTGCATGCATGGACCACCAGTGACGCACTCACAGACACACAGTGCCACTGGACAGTGCTGACTGTCACACGTCGTGGGCATGACAGTGTTGTCCATGGATGGTGGCCATGCCCCATCCCCCCCATTGCACGCAATAGCATCCATGATGTAATGACACTCACCCTCATCCAGCCGCTGCTGCTGCTGCTGCGGTGGCTGCTGCTGCAGATGCTGCTGCTGCTGTCAGGGCCAACACGCGCCTCCTCCGCCAGCCACCCCTGCAGCACCTCTGTGCGACTCAGCCTGGGTCCTCCTCCGCTCCTCCACACCTGTGGGAAACAAATGTTGAGAAGCACATTAGTGAGATCCAAACGCAGACAGACCCCTGCACCAATGAGTGTGCCTGCCCACACAGCCAGACCCATGCATCACGACATCTGCAAACACTGACACAGCCAACCATGGAACAACCCTCCCCATGCTCTGGCCCCAATACACAGTCATAACCCTGCCAACAATACAGGTGCATAGATGGGTCACCCACCTGGCCTAGGCACAATGCCCTCCTGGCATGGGACCTGAGGTGCCAGCAGTGCCTGCTCCTCCCGCAGCAGGTCACTGTAGCGGTGCCTGCACTGCTCTGCTGTCCTGCACTGCCCTGTAACCTGCTCCAGTGCAGTGGCCACCTGCTGCCACACTTGGGTGCGGGCTAAGTCTAGGGGTTCCCCCCCCAAACAGTGGCCAATAGTGAGGCTCAACCATGGCCACTAGGTTGGCCACCTCAAGCTACTCCACTGGGAGCTTTCCTGTGCCATGTTAGCAACTTGATAGGTAGGCAATATGGCGCTCCACGCCATGACAGACCCCACGTGGAAATGTTGCATAATACAACCCGTCATCCCTATTGCACTGTTCAGGCAGCGCTGTCACAACTACCGGCGCTGCTACCGAACAGGCGCGATGAAACTACACACATGCCAGGCGTACAGCGCCAGGGGCAAAGGTCAGAGCACAAGGTCATCTGTGGCGCAAGGCCACGCTGGCGCTCAGCGGACATCTACGTCCAGCCCCAGCGGCGGTCACCCGCATGCCAGTGCCACAGTGGACTATTGCGCAGTTGTGCCCAGCGCCATGTGGTGACCAGTGCTGTAGCGCCACTGGAACAATGGTAGCGTGTCAGGAAAATAGCTGACCCACGCACAGACGTAATCAGTGTGGCAAACGCATGCATAAGGTACCTGGGCATGCGCTGATTGCTGTGTACTACGCAGTCACAGAACTGCGCCATAGGCTCAGCCGACCCAACCGTATTGCGCAGATGCAACAAGCGCGATATTCAGCCCGTCATATGCAACTCAGCACGATCAGCCATTCAAAGCAATGGCCGCGCGATTGCATCCATTAAAGTTGCTCCACTCCCTAATTTGCATGCATTGCGCTATAAAAATGCGACAGTGATCTGCAGTGGCCATATTCAAGTTACTGCAGGTGATAGGTGGCTGCATGCTTGTGATGTTATGGACCATGGTCATGGGAAAATGCTGTGAACTGCACAGTCACAGGTGTCCTCTTCCACCCATACAGACCCTGACATGACCGAGCAAGGACTGGGTGAGGAGGAAGATGGTGGGCGGAAGAGGAGGCCTAACTTCACAAAGGCCGAAACAGAGGCACTCTATGAAGCCTACCTGGATGAGGAGCCACTACTCAGTGGACGGCGGGGCACCCCTCAGGCCCGTGCTGCTGCATGGGAGGGGGTAGCTTGCACCGTGAACCTGCACGGAAGCCACCAGCGCTCCGTGCAGGAATGTAAAAAGAAGGTGGGGACAGACAGGAGACGGGTTAATGGGAAGGTGGCAGCACTCAGGGTGGCATGCGCTGCCACAGGCGGGGGCCAGCCAGAGGTGGCGCAGCTGACCGCGGCGGAGGACCGTCTTGCTGCATCCATGCAGTGCGGTGCCATCGAGGGCGTTCCAGGTGGTGGCTTCCAGACAGGTGGAAGCCCATCACTGCACAGTATGACATGGTGGGGGTGGGGGAAGGTTGATCCCAAGCACCAACATGTTCTCACTTTCTGTTACAGATCCTGTGTGCCTGCTGAGAGGACAGTGGTGGTGGGCCACGTGCACTGTGGGCGTGCAGCCAGAGTTGGAGGAGGGTCCATGCACCTTCAGCGGCAGTCGCGCATTGCACCAGTGTGCACGCCTGGCTGCCAGTCTGGCGTCGGTGAGCCGTGCGGGGGTGTTCTTCCTGTCCCAGCATCTGGCATACGCAAGCATGCAAGCACGCTGTGGCTGAGGCTGTGGCATGAACCTGCACCATTGATGATGCAATGGCCACTATGGGCAGTGACACCGGTGTCACAGAATGGACACACAGCAGGACAGCCCATGCCCATGGACCTAGCGGGTTCCAACGTGTGTGCCAGCACATCAGCACTGGCCCCAGGCTGTGCCTGTCAGCACTGGTGGGCAGCACCGGTGGCTGTGCAGGTCCCTAACATTGCGGACACAGCATTGGAAGGACTGGTCCCGTGGGCACAGCAGGCGGAGGAGCAGCAGCGGCAGTCACCCACCGGGTCTGGGGGTATAGGGTTCAGTGGTGGCATATGCACACCACCTGTTGACATGCCCATACCTGGTCCTGGTGAACAGCGCCCAACCTCAAGGGGTGTTGAACATCAGGCCCTTCCATCCCCTGGAGGACAGGTTGCCGATTTGGCAGACGACCCGTTTGACAAGCACACCCACCTGCTGCGGGCATCAGTACAGCAGCAGATGCGGGTTGCAACATCCGTGGAGGCACTGTGTGTGGCTGTGGAGTGGCACAGCAGGGACAATGCAATGATCCTGGCAGAGATGGTCCAAATGTGGCTGGATGTGACCGCAGCTATTGACAGGATGACCCATGCATTGGTCGCTGTAGTGGCCACATTGGGCACCCAGTCAGGTGCCCCTGTACTGAGCACCCCACACAGTATGCTCTCCACTCACCTTTCCTGGTGTCGTGCGACACCCAGCCTGTCAATGCCGGGTTCTGCTGTGGGCATCCCGAGCACCCCTGGTGCAGGTATGTTCGGCATGCTGCAGACCCCTGTGTGGACAAGGTCACGCTCACGCAGTGGGACCCCTGGTGGTCCATCGGTGCCACCCCATGTGGTCCATGCTCAGCCTGCCAGTGTGGCTGGGTCATGGTGGGGCCGCCCACACATCCGTGGTGGCCGTGGCTCAGTGCCACCTGACTGACCTGTCTCCCAGTGTGGGCCCTGTCTGGTGCTGCCCTGTGTGCAATGTGTCTTGCTGGGCACTGCACCGGTGGTGCCCTCCCAACACGCCGACAACGGACCACCTGCACCACCCGACCACCGTCCACAGGTGCGGCAGCATGATGATGCCTGCATTGTACTGTACACCAAGATGCAGGTGCCCAGCATCTGACACACGACATGGACAGTACAGGTGGTGGGGTGGTCTGTGTGGATCTGTGTGTTTGACATGTCTGTTCCTGCTCTGCTGCAATAACTGCCCCTGTGCACTGTGTGCCTGGTGTGTGTGTGTGTGTGTGTGTGTGTGTGTGTCCATGTAGCGTAACTATTCACCCCTCCTCTGATGGTGTGTTTGTGCCTGTACCCTTCCACTCCCTTGCCGCCATGCACCCTGGTGTGTTACCCTGTGTGTATGTGGGTTGCACCTAGACAGTGTTGGTTGCACATGGCCCCAAGGACTTACCTGTGTTTGTGAAATGCTCCTCTGTGATGGTGTCCCGGTGCAGCTGGGCCTGCCGAATCAGTCGGGGGTCATGCCGTCCAAGGGGGGTTGCTCATCCCCATCATCACCCACGTCACCGGCGTCCCGATCGCTGACCCCCTCCTCGACCTGTATGGCTATCCCACAGTCTTTGGCCATGTTGTGCAGGATACAACAGGCCAGGAATATCCCACAGGCCTTTGAGGGGCTGTACTGTAGGGCACCGCCGGAGGTGTCTAGGCATCTGAAGCATGCCTTCAACATCCCAAACACCCGCTCGATGATGTTGTGTGTGGCGGCATGTGCCTCATTGAAGCGTTTCTGCAATTGGGTCACGGGGTGCCGGTAGGGTGTGAGCAGCCAGAGACAGAGTGGGTATCCACTGTCACCTGTGTGGAGATAGTGGAGATTAGTGTCATGTTCAGGTCCATATTGCCCCTAGCCCTGTGTGCCACTACGATGGCACCTGTGGCTTTCCCACCCTTGCCCCAGCTTTGCCACTCCTACATGCATACTCACCCACTAGATGTCCTGTGGGGATGTCCCCACTCTCGAATCGATGGCACAGTGCAGATTGGTACCATATGAATGAATCATGTGCTCCGCCAGGGTGTGTGGCACAGACATTGATGATGTGCCCACTGGCATCACACACCACCTGGCAGTTGACACTAGAGAACCCCTTCCAGTTGCGATATGTGGCCCCATCGGGGCCAGGTGGCATGCAACTAGCCACATGGGTGCAGTCTATCACCCCTAGCACGCCAGGCATATGTGCTACCCTGTGGAACTCCTGCATGTTTGCTGTACGCTCTGCCATGGTGCTGGGGAAATGGATGTACTCCGCAGCATGTGGCAGCAGTGCGTTGAGGAACTGGGTGAGGATGCACGATGTGGCCGACTGTGTAATGCCTGTGGTGTCCCCTGTTGGCCTCTGGAAGATACCCGTGGCGAGCAGGCACATGCAGGCTGTTACCTTTGTCTCCACTGACAGAGTGTGACTCTGTCGTGAGGGTGCCTGCATCACATCACTGCACAGCTCACAGAGCCGCCTCAGTATTGCCCTGTTCAAGCGGTACCGCCCGACAATCTCAACATCCGAATACAGCTCAAAGCTGATACAGGGCAAGTACTGCCTGTTGGGGCGACTCACCGACGGGGCCCTTCCACGGCCACGCCCCCCTGCAGCATGCCTTCTCACCCCTCACTACAGCTTCCATGAAGCTGGCACTGTCCATCTCCCTGGCCTGTGTCCCCCCAGCTGTTGTTGTTCTGTTCCCTCACTGTCCTGACTGCTACCACTCCACTGCGGGTACACTGACTGGCCTCGCTCCTGTGGCCCCACCGCCTTCAGCTGCCACTGTTATGTCCCTGCCTACTCCCTGGCTGCTGCTGTGGCCTACTCTCCCTTGCTGCCTCGCTGAGGCATTCCTTGTAGGGTTCTTGCGCCTCTTCCTGAGCCTTTTTATTTTGCTCATTTCCACTGCGGACATCGTTGATCCACTGCCGCGCATTGCACAAGCCTTTGAATATTGCATTGCGCTCTTTATGCATGGATCCACCCCCTTTGGTTGTGCATGACTTCATTTGCATTGCGCTGTTGCTCAGCATGTTTTCAGTGGCACAACTGCCTCCCGCTGAATATCGCAGAATGGTGCATTTTCGGACTTGCGCTGGCGCAACCCTATTGCGCATGGTGCAACCCTTTTGAATATCCGGGCCAAAGAGTTTTTAATTGTGGACTCCATCATCCATTATACCAATCATTACACTACTGCCCTAAACAAGGAACATGTTAGTAGTAGCTGTTTCTCTGGGGCAGGTGTAGAAGATCTTCTGCACATTATTCCGACAATGACAAAACCAGAATTAATTGAAAGACCACTTGTACTAATTCACGTAAGAACAAATATTAAAAGAAAAAGTACAGAGGAGGTTTTAATGGAATTAAGGAATTACAAACCATGTTGAAAAATATGAACTGTGAGGTGGTCATCTCTGAACTGTTACCAGTCCCTAGAGCTAATTTACATTATTAATAAAAAATAAGCAGCTTTAATAGCTGGATCAGACAATGGTGTCTAATTAAAAACATGATGGCCCAGATATTCAAACAGCACCCAAAACATGTGCAATAGCAGGAGCAAGCACAAGTCCATTGTGTCCATGTGCAAGAGGCGCAATATTCAAAAACTGAGCCAGCCAAGATGCGCCTACAGCCGACGACTGAATATCGCACCACCTGCGCCATAGCGCAACTAGGGAGGGGAAGCTGAGCAGATCTGATGCGCCATAGCACAACAAGGGATGTTCAGCTGAGCAGTCCAGAGGCACCATAGCGCAACCAGGGATGCCCCCCAGTAGCAGTGCAGCAATGCAACTGCACAACCAGGGAGGTAGGGGCCCACCACCCATGCCACAGATGGGCAGAGGAACACACAGCAGAACAGACATCGTCCCCCCACACCCCATGCACTGCACAACTGGGGGAGGGCTGGAACAACCACTGGCCCATAGAGACAAGCAACCAACCCCACAGTGAACCGCGACATTGTGCCCCCATCACACCCTCTGGCAAGCTGTGACTGGCACACAAGAGGGCTGACCACCCGTGCCACACCATCCCCCCAATGCAGAGCACACCCTGCACTGTGACCCCCAGACACCCTGACCAGGAGCAGCATCCACCACTGCAGGAAACCCCATGCATGCCACCACCCCCATTGTGACAATGCAACCCTGTGCAGCACAGAACCATGCAAGGCAACCCCACCACAAGCACCCATCAGTGGGTGGCAGCACACAGCGATGCAACAACAGCACACACAGTGCCACCACGCACAGCCCCCCGAGGTACAGCTGAGAGACCGACCATGCGTCGGCACACGAGGTACCCCACATGGGACAGGACATGCCCCAGACACCACCACCAGTGGTACAGCACCCTGTACACTCTCCCAAGGACACACCCCAACCCAGCACTGGCCACAACAGCCAGCGCAGACACCCACAGTGATGCATGGAAGCATGCACCACACAGGATGCCACACAGTGCATGGACAAACACCCACCCATACCCAAGGGCACAACAACACAGGGACGCAGTAGCGGGGCAACCAAGCCCCCAGCGTGGGCCCATGGAAACTGTGTACACACAGCCTGCAGTCCTCCATGGCGCAGGAGTGGCAGCCACCCTGCGCAGGCACTGTGGACCCGTATGCCACCATCATTTGCCTGGAGCACAAGTCACAGACAGTGGTGCATATCCCCTGCAACACACACAAGCCACAGCATGGAGGTGGGACAACAATTGCAGAGGCCACAGTGTCACCCGAGGCAGACATGCACCACACCAGTGACAGGAGGCAACCCAGCATTGTGACTGGTACAGTGGCTGCCCTGCATGGACAGCCACCACTGACATGCCAGCAGACCGGTGCGGTCACAGACATGACAGGGTGTCAGCTGCACAGGCCATGGACGGGCTGACAGGGGCACCATGGACACAGAGCATGCACCATGGACCACTGCACACAGTCATCCAGTGCACAGGGCACACACACACCACAGACACTGACTGATAGCTACCCCCACACCATAGTCACCTCCCCACAGACACACACATACCCATGACTGCACCACCCCTGACGCCATGCAAACCACTGCAGATGAGCACCTATAGCCCGCTGCAAAGCAGAGACCACCACAGTATTCATATCAAAAGATCTGTATTCAAAAAACATATCAAAAGGAACTATTTACAATACTATGTACAAATGTCGGGGGGAGGGCCACAAACAAGGTGGGGGTGGGTAAGGGGCAGGGATGAACAAGTGGGACAGGAAAGGAGGGGTGTGAGGGTGGGTCCAGAGGGTAGGGGAAATCAGGGGCATATATATGTTCACTGAGAGCCACGCTCCCCGCTCTGGCTGCTCCGCCTGCTGTGTCTCTGCCGGACACCCAGCTCCTCAAACCCCCGCAATATGTCCAACAATGCCCTCGCCACTTGCAAGATCTCCCACAGTGCATCATGGATGGCCTGCAGCTGGCGGACACCTAGGACAAGGGAGCATAGTCAATAGGTGTGGAATGCACAGCCCCATACAGCCCACCCACTGTGCATGGCACAGCATACGTCGGGACATGCCTCTTGTGATGGTGTGTGACCACCCACAGTGATCACGTCCACAAGACCTGCCCACGGTGCATACAGCCATGCGGACTGCTGCACACACCCACCAGCCAAGTCATGCACAGCACTACTGTGTGTTTAGCTGACATGGCTATGTGGTGCAAAGGCAGTGGCACGCCGGCGTGCCCGGTGCACGCATGGACCACCATCGACGACTCCCAGACATGCAGTGCCACTGGACAGTGCTGACTGTAACAAGTTGCGTGCATGGCAGTGGTGTCAATGGATGGTGGCCATGCCCCGCTGCTCACCCTGTTACACAGCATGCAATAGTAATAATCGAGGTATGGCACTCACCATCATCAGGCCAGTCCCTCGGGCGCTGTTGATCGTCGCCCCTCCTAGCGGCCCTGTCTTCCTGCTGGCGCCGCATCTCCCTGGCTAAATGCCTCTCCTCCAGCCCTATGGTGCAAACATGGAAAGAGGAACATCAGTACAATCCTGTAGCAAAGTCCCCCTGCCCCCATGTGTGTGCACCCCACCCAGCCAGACCCACCACCCCACACCCTGATAACACCACCACAGCCAACACCAGATGGTCCTTCCCCCATGTTCTGGACACATACAACCATGTTACCTGTATGGAAGATAAAGGTGTGTGGACGTAACACCTACCTGGCCGTGGCACCGTGCCCCTCCTGGCATGTCCCCGCAGGCGGGCAAGCAGGTCCGGTTCCCTCCTCCGCAGGTCGCCATACCTGTGGCGGCACTGCTTTTCTGTCCGCCCCCTTCCTGTGGCCTCTTCCAGGGCATTGGCCACCTCCTCCCACACCTGGCTCCTGGACCTGTCCAGGGGTGCCTCCCCAAACAGTGTGCCATAAAGTGGCTCTACAATGGCCACCAGGTTGGCCAGTTCTACTTGGGTCCACTGTGCAGCCCTCCTCCGCACCATTCCACTTGCTTAGTCAGCTCAAAATGGCACTCTGCAGCGCGGCTCCACCACGTGCAGATGCTGCGTGGTACAGCGCTGCCATTCCCTATCGTGCTGTCACCAAACAGCACGATAGTGGTGCACCCATGCCTGCCGCATGGCGCCTAGGGGGAAAAGGTCGGGCACAGGGTCAAGGGTCTCTGGCACATGGACAGGCACAGTACCATTGGAACCCAATGCGTGTAGCGCAATTGGATGCCTGTGTGCTACCTCCAGTAGCGGCCTACCATGCTGTTGCCTCAGTGAGCCTATGATGGCCCAGTGCCACAGCGCCATATAGGTGAACATGGCTGTAGCACCACTGGCACAATGGTGGCCGTGCCCTGCATTGCTTCCCGCACGTCAGCAGCATGGCAGACGCCTGCGTCAGCAACCCGGGCATGCGCAGTGAGGTGTGTACTGCTCATGTCACAGAACTCCGCCCTTGGCTCAGCGCATTCAACACAATTGTGCAAAGTGCAACAGCGCGATATTCAGTTGTCATATGCAAATCAGCTAATCAGCCAGTCAATGGCAGAGCACTGCAATTTGCATCCACTTAAAGTTGCACCTCACCTCATTTGCATGGGTTGCACTATAAAAGTGCGACATTGGGCTCCACTGGCCATAGTCAGTTACTGAGGTCTATTGGTGAGTTGCATGCTGTTTGGGAGTGTGGACTGTGGATTTTGGGACATGCATGGTACTGCACAGTCACAGGTAACAACTTTCATTCTCACAGGCTAAATAATGAATGAGTGAGTTGTGAGAGAGGAGGAACACAGTGGTGGGAGGAGGAGGAGGAGGCCTAATTTCACCAAGGCCGAGACTGATGCCCTGTTTGATGCCTATCTGGATCAGGAGCCACTTCTCAGCGGACAGCAGGGAACACCACAGGCCCATGCTGCTGCATGGGAGGAGGTGGCACGTGCAGTGAACCTGCATGGCAGCCACCAGCGCTCCGTGCAGGAATGCAAGAAGAAGATGGGCACAGACAGGAGGAGGATAAAGGAGAAGGTGGCTCCCATCAGGGCAGCACGAGCTGCGACAGGTGGGGGACAGCCAGAGGTGGTAGACCTGACCCCACAGGAGGAGAGGGTTGCTGGAAGCATGCAGCGTAGTTCCATTGAGGGTGTTCTGGGTGGTGGCTTCCAGATGGGTGGTAGCCCGTCACTGCATGGTAGGTCATGATCTGTCTATTGGGGGGGCAGGGTAGGTAACATGCAGTAACGCGACTTTGTTTTCCCTTACAGATCCCGAGCATCTGCATGGGTCAGCGGTGGTGGGCCTGTCCACTGAGGACAGTCAGATGGAGATGGAGGAGGGCCCTTCCACCTCCACAGGTATACGTGGCTCAGTGTGACAGTGGACCCGCCTGGCTGTCCAGACTGATGTTGTTGAAACAGGTGCGGAGGAAGCCCTGCCCGTGTCCCAACGTGCCAGCGTCCATGGATGCCAGCATGCTGTGACTCGGGTTGGTCCCGGGTCCGTCACCGATGATGATGTCACTAATGGCATGGGCAGTGACACGTGTGTGCCATGGGATGGCCACACAGCAGGTAACATCGTGGCCGAGGCTGTGGGTGGTGCTGCCATGGAGGCCTGCGTGTCATCACAGTCCCAGCCTGTGCCTGTCAGCACCAGTGGGGCAGCACTGGTGTGTGTACAGGACAGTGGGACTGTTGCGGCCACTGCGGCAGCACCAGTGAGCCTTGGTGAGCGGCAGCTGGAGGGGCAGCATCAGCAGTCAGCCAATGGGCTTGGGGGTACAGGGTCAAGGGGCGGCATCAGTGCACCGCCTGTGGACATGCCCAGACCTGGTCCTGGTGCACAGCGCCCACGCTCAAGGGGTGCTGGGCATCAGGGCTGTGCACACCCTGAGGGACAGGATGCCGAGGAGGCAGATGACCTCTTGGATGAGCACACCCGCATACTGCATGCATCAGTCCACCAGCAGATGTGGCTTGCGACGTCAGTGGATGCACTGTGTGTGGCTCTGGAGTGGGCAGAGGAGCGTCGCAGCAGAGACACCGCTCTGATCCTGGCAGGGATGGACTGGTTGCAGGATGATGTGACTGCTGCCATTGACAGGCAGACACAGGCATTCACTATTGTCATGGCCACAATGGGCAAACAGTCATGTGCCCATGCATCGCAGACACCACGCAGTGCACTGTCCACCCCCCGTTTCCAGTGTCGTGTGACACCCTCCTTGTTGACACTGGGTTCAGCTGTGGGCATCCCGAGCACGCCTGGTGCAGGCATGTTTGCTGTGCTGCAGACCCCTGCGTGAGCACTGTCGCTTTAACACAGTGGAACCCCTGGGGGACCATCGGTGCCACCCCATGAGGCCAGTGGTCAGCCTGTCATTGCTGGTGGGTCTCAGCGGGGCAGCCCACACATCCGTGGTGAGTGGGGTACTGTGGCACGTGACTGACCTGTCTCTCAACACGGCTACTGTCTGGTGCTGCCCTGTGTGCATTGTGTCATTCAGCGGGCATTGCACGGGTGGGTACCCGGCTCTGCACGCGGACACACAGTCCATCTGCACACCCTCCCAGCTGCCGTCCACAGTTGTGTGCATGATGATGCCTGTATTGTGCTGTTCACCAATGTGCAATGGTGCTCAGCATCTGACACACACACAAGGACAGGCAGTGGGCATGGTCGTCTGTGGACATGTGTGTCGCTAGGGGTGGCATTCTGGGTCGGTGTGCCTCCTACCCTTTGTGCATGTCTGGTGTGTTGTGTGTGTTTGTGTGTGTGTGTGTGTGTGTGTGTGTGTGTGTGTGTGTGTGTGTCCATCCGCGTGGCATGTTAGGCCTCACCCATCCCTGGTTGTGTGTGTGGTTCCATGACCAGCCACTTCCCTTGATGAAATACACCCCTGGTGTCTGTCCATGCATGTTTGTGGGTTGTGCCTTAGCCATTGTTGGTTGCACATGGCCCCATGACTTACCTGGGTTGGCTGAAGTGCTCCTCCGTGATGGTGTCCCAGTGCAGCTGTGCCAGCCGGACCAGTCGGGGGTCCCATCGCCCAAGGAGGGACTGCCCATCACCATTGTCACCGGTGTCCTCATCATCCCCATCGCTGTCCCCCTCTTTGACCTGTATGGCTATCCCACATTCGTTGGCCATGTTGTGCAGGATGCAACAGGCCAGGAATAGCCCGCAGGCCTTTGAGGGGCTGTACTGTAGGGCACCGCCAGAGGTGTCCAGGCAACAGAAATGTGCCTTCAGCATCCCGAACACCCGCTCATTGACATTACATGTGATGGCGTGTGCCTCATTGTAGCGTTGCTGCAATGGGGTCACGGGCCGGTGGTAGGGTGTGAGCAGCCAGGGATGGAGTGGTTATCCACTGTCACCTGTGTGTAGAGGGTGGAGGTTAGTTTGGTGATCAGCATCGCCCTGCCCTGGGCCATGTAGGCCACTACCCATGTCACCTCTGACCATGCCCCCCAGGCCTTATGATTGTCCATGTGGTTTGCATACTCACCCACTAGGTGTCCAGTGGGGATATCCCCACTCTCGAATCTGTGGCACAGTGCTGACTGGTGCCAGATGAAGGCATCATGTGCTCCCCAAGGGTGCGTGGCACAAACATTGATTATGCGGCCCCTGGCATAGCACACCACCTGGCAGTTGATGCTAGCATAGCCCTTGTGATTTATATATGCAGCCCCCTCGTGGTCAGGTGGTGTGCGGATGGCCACATGGGTGCAGTCTATTGCCCCCAGCATGCCAGGCATACATGGTACCCTGTGGAACTCCTGTATGTTTGCTGTGTGCTCTGCCGGTGTGCTGGGGAAATGGATATAATCTGCAGCATGTGGCATCAGTGTGCTGAGGAATTAGGTGAGGTGGCATGACGTGGCCAATTGGGTTATGCCTGTGGTGTCCCCAGTTGGTCTCTGGAATGTACGGCGAGCAAGCAGATGCAAGCTGTCACTTTCATCTCCACTGACAGGGCATGGCTCCGTCGTGTGGGTGCCTGCATCACATCACTGCACAGCTCACAGAGCCGCCTCAGAATTGCCCGATTCAGACGGTACCGGCCCACAATCTCGGTATCACTGTACAGCCCGAAGCTGGTGCAGGATCAGTACTGCCTGTTGAGGGCATACTGCCGATGGGCCCTTCCACGGCCACGCCTCCCTGCTGCCTGCCTTCTCACTCCCCTCATTATGGCCTCCATCTGGATGGTGGCACTGGCCATGTCCCTGGCTTGTGTTCGCCCCCCCGGCAGTTGTTTCTGTATTCCCCCCGCTGTCCTGGCTGATACTTCCCCTGCACCCGGAACACCTGCCTGTGCTGGCCTCACTGCTGTGTGGTGTACCTCCCCCTTCTGCACTTTGGCTCCCCACACCTTTCCCTGTGCCTGTTGGTTCCAGGTGCCCTTTTCTGCCTGGCCCTGTGTGTTTCTGCTGCCCAGTGTTTCCTGCTGTATTTGGCTCTCATGTGGCTTCCCTATAACGTTCTTGCACCTCTCCCTTGCTACCTTTTATTTTGGCTCATTTCCGCTATGGCGCAGCTTCTGCTGGTTCCCCTATTGTGCATGGCGCATGTTGTTGAATATCACACTGCAGTATTTATGCATGGTTCCTCCCCCTTCAGTTGCGCATGCATTCATTATCATTGTGCTGTTGCTCAGCGTGATTTGGGGGACACAACTGCCTCCTGCTGAATATTGCAGAATAGCACATTTTCAGACTTGCGCAGGCGCAACCCCATTGCGCATGGCTCAACTCTTTTGAATATCTGGGCTGATGTGTATTAAAATGTGGGAAACTTTTGTGAACAATAGAAAGCTGCATAGTAGAGATGGTTTACATTTGAACAAATTGGGAAGTAAGTTGGGAACATCTTTTGTGACAGCAATTAAAAAATCTTTAAACTAGCAACTCAGGGGTGTAGGGAGCCTGTACCTTTATTACCTAATAAGAAAAAAACATGTAATGAACTTAATTGTATCCTAGTACGTACCCATAGTCTAAAAAGTAAACTGGACAAACTACAAGTCAGACTTGAGGCTAATGAGATTTCACTCTGTGTAGTAACAGAAATATGGTTTAGGAAAGGAGACTGGGGTTTTGAAATACCAGCTTTTAATTTAATTCACAAAAGAACGCATTAACAAAAAGGGAGATGGTGTGGCACTGTACATCACTAACAGTCTGAATGTCATGGAAATTACACTAGATAGTAATATTGAAAATAGTAATGAGATAATATGGTCAAATGTCCAATTAACCAATGGCAAACTGATGATTGGTGTTTGCTACAGACCACCTGGTTTAAGCAGTGAAGAACATATAAAATTCCTAGAAGAACTAGACAAGTTTAAATCCAGTGGAAATTGTATAATCTTGTGGGATTTTAATTATCCTGATATTGACTGGGATAACCTACAGGGATCTAATCACTTTGAAAGTATATTAATTGAAACCATGTTTAGCAAAAACATGGTACAGGTTGTAACTGAAAATACTGGAGGCCATAACAAGTTAGATCTGGTCTTCTGTAACTTCCCTGATAAACTGGAAACTGGTCAAATTCAGGAGCCGTTAGGTATTGCAGATCACAGCACTTTCCACTGTACATTTGACTTCACCTGGCAAAAAGTATCAGGTACTACTGAATATAAATGCTTTCATAAAGCAAATTATAGGGAAATGATGGAATATTTACACGACTGGGACTGGAAAACTGAATTAAATAACAAGGACATGGACACACAATGGAGAATTATTTAAAACAAAATTGATCATTGGGTCACCAATTATGTTCCAGTCATTCAAAAATATAATAAAACAGATAGAGTACCCACATGGGTAAATAAAAATATCAAGAAGATAATAAACAAGAAAATAAATCACATTACAAATATAAGAAATATTTGTTAGAGTCTGATTTAGCCAAATATAAAAACCTGAACAACACATGTAAGAGGCTGATAAGGAGAACAAAAATTAATATGGAGCATTGACTAGCATATTCAGTTAAAGATAATAAAAAAGTTTTACAATTACATCAGTTCATTGAAAGGGAATAACACATCTATAGGACCTATTCATTTAAATAATGAGCTGATTGAGGAAGGTACTAATTGGCTGATGAATTTAATAACTATTTTATATCTAACTTTCAACCAAATGAAGACAGTACTTATAATTTTGAACTTACTGAAAATGAGCTCTCAAAAACTGAAATAACTGAAAAAGGTTCAGGAAAGGCTAAAAAAATTAAATACTAATAAATCTATGGGACCTGACTTGATACATCCCAAATTGCTAATAAATCTGGCTGATGTCCTGAATAGACCTTTGACAAGTCTCTATAACAGCTGTTTGAAACAGGGGAGAGTTTTGTCAGATTGAAAAGATGCCATTGTGTTCCCCCATATTTAGAAAGGGTAATAAACAAGAAATATCAAATTATAGGCCAATTAGCCTTACCTCAGTTCTAGGGAAATTATTGGAGAACATTTTCTAGGGATGCATGGTTACCTACAGTACCTGGAGCAAAGTGGGATGATTGATCCCACTCGGCATGGTTTTAGCCAAGAAAAATCTTGTCTGTCAAATTTATTGACCTTTTTTGAACCAGTAAGTGCTGCACTGGTCAATAATATGGGGGTAGATGTAGTCTATTTGGACTTTTCACATGCTTTTCACATGGTGCCACGTAGAGAGTTGGTGGAAAAATTAATTAATATTAAGTACAATCTGAATTTCATTTCTTGGATTAACTCATGGTTGAATAATAGAATGCAGAGGGTAAGTGTTAGGAAATATACATCTGACTAGGGCCTAGTGAGTAACCGACTCCCACAGGGTTCTGTGCTGGGGCCCTCACTCTTCAATATATTTATATCAGAAATGCAGGTATCTAACAATGCCTGGATGTGTAAGTATGCTGATGATAGCAAGGAAGGTGCTATTGTTAATAATCCCTAGGATGGACAAAAGCTACAAAAAGACTTGGATAATTTATCCTTATGGGTTAAAAATAATAAATTGGGTTTCAGTATTAAAAATCCACTTGTCCAATATAAGCTGGATAGTGTAACAATATCAGAAACCACAGTTGAAAGAGATCTGGGAATCATTATTAGCAATGACTTATCTTTCATTATGAACCGGCGATCGTAAATGGAGGAAGCCGATTGGCCGAGAGGTTGTCGAAGCCGTGATGATATCAGGCTACATCATCACGGCTTCAGAAAACCTCCGGTCACCAGCCTCCTCACTTACCGCGCAGTGTTCCTCGACTCCCACACCACGAGTAGTCGCCGCTGTTTGAAAAAAAAGAAACGAACTGCTGCTGGGAGTTGGGAAGGACAACGACCAAGCTGCCCAAAACATCCTCCACATCCTGCAGGTCTATTCTCCACAGAAACATAGCATTAGGTGGCAGTCACACAGCATGTCCAATCGTAGCTACAGGGCAGAATGGCGCGAGTCGCGCCTTGAGCGAGCAACTTTAAAAAAAAAAAAAAAAAAAAACAGTAAAGGATCCAAAACTGACCCACGACTTCTTCTTTTTTTTAAAGCAGTACAGCCGTCCAAGTGACAGTTTCACATTTCCAGATGACTTTCTGGAAGATATGCATTCTTCCCATTTACACTGCTACTTCCTTCTTGCCACAGATTAGGTTTTGAGAGAGACCCACAGTACACTCCTCCTCCATAACTCAACTTACAACAGTGCCACCTGCTGTTCAGACCTGTCCAGGAACTATTTTATTAAAAGGTACTCCTCCAACACCTCACAAAACACATTTTCAGAATGATTTAAAAGATTTTTATTTTTTTTTTACTGCTAAAACTTGTATTCCTGTTCATAATAGCAATAATGCACTCCAGGGTGTGGTGTATCGTGGGATATCGTCACTTCTCGGGTCGTTGGACGCACTCGGCCTGCGGCCTCATGCCCAACCACCCGAGGCGTGATGATATCCCACGATATACCACACCCTGTCATGCATTATTGCTTAATTATACAATGGCAAAAAAGAATCATGGGCTCTGATTGGTCAGTTGGCCATCACAGCAGGGATGTTATCCTGGCATAACATCCCTGCTGTTCAAAGCTCTACTGTCATCATGATGGCCGCTATTCATGATCCCTTTTTTTGCATCTCCTCTTAAGAAACAAAAATATTTTTACACACTAATAAAAACATTCTTTAAAAATATTTTTTTGATTTTATATATAACAACAAGTCATTGTATAATAGGAATAATGCCCTCCAGGATGGGTAATATGCTGGGATATCCCTTCTCGGGTGTTGGACACCCTTGGCCGGTAGCCTCAGGCCCACCCACCCGAGGTGGGATGTTATCCCAGCATAACACCCACCCTGTCAGGCATTATTCCTTTAATACACATTCCAGAATGGTAGCTCAGAAGTGCCATAAAATAATCAGCTGTATACTGAGAAATATAAAGAGCCATGAATCAGGTGTTTTAATGCCACTGTATTCTGCCGTAGTTCAATCACACCTTGGTTATTGCTCCCCCCTTTTATATCCCTCATTTAGCCCAAGACAAGAAAACCCTGTAACGGGTACAAAGAAAGATGACTAAGAGGTACAGGGTATGGAGCATAGATCCTACAGTGTAAGGTTATAGGAACTGAATATGTACTCGGTTGAGTACAGGAGACTCAGAGGAGACGTGTTATATTTATAACACCTATGACAATTTATTTATACAGGCTGCAGCGAGTTTGGAAAGGTGTTACAAGTCAGTCAGCACCAGGACACATACCAAGCAACTAAAAAGCACTAGCTATGGAACCAATTAAAGGGGTAGCTGGTTTAGTCAATGTGCTATGTCAATATGGAATAGTTTACCGAGCAAAGTGGTCTACTGTATAGTGAGTTCTTAGAGGTTATTTTTTTAAATTTAGATAACTTCATGGAGGACAATAGGTGCAGATAACTCCACTGAGAGAGTAAAGAGTCTTAATAGGTCCTTGACCACTAGACTTGTATGCAAACTATGAAATAACGAATTTCGAACTTTAAAAGGCCACTTAGAATGATGTACTGGCCTGGAAAATACAGGAATTGTAATAAATAAAGCATTACATGAAAAGGTGAGATCAGATAAGAAACACAAGGATAAAAGTAAGGAAAAAAACAAGCATTTGTCAATGCCGAATGTTTGCTTGCTGGCATTGGCATTGGTAGTGTAGGAGTTACAGAGCTGCATAATAGGAATGGCAGTGAAGTACTGAACTGATGCCAACCCCACCACCACCCTGCAGATACTGACAGGCATTGGGGTGTGCCTTTGGGTCGTCAGGCATAACGCCACGCCATTTCACTACATTCCACCCCGTAGACATGGATAGGTACTGTGCCTTGGGGTTCGTCTCTTATGTTCACCCATTCCGCTAGGAAATACGGTGAGATGGGTGCTGTATAGGAGAATGGGGTGAACTTTAGGGCCGAAGAGTCCAAGGCACACCTTGATGCCTCTCACTGGCTGCAGGGTGTGGGTGGGGGTGGAATGGTATGAGCATTACAGGCGACAATCCCAAGTAACACTCCTGATGCCTGTCATTCTCTACAGGGTGGAGGCGTTATGGTTGGAAACCCTAATGCCTCAGGCGTTCATTGGTATTTTCACTCCAAATTTTCAACATGTTTTTTTTGTGACCTCCACCTCATGAACAGTGGCAATATCAGTTCATTAGCCAAAAGCTGCTTTTGCACAGCGACTACACCATTTGGCACCACAGGTGTGAAAACACATTTTGAACAGGATGTGAAAAATGACAGTTGTACTGTTCATGGCATGGGGAGGTGTAAAAAATGGCAATGTTGAAAATCTGCAGTGAAAATATAAAAAAAACTGGTGAAGTCATGAGCGTGAGTTGAAACGGTGCAATGCACACCCATAATGTAATTAGTTTGGGGATTTTTTACAGCAGATTGTCAACACAGGCATTTTGGGACCTCCGCTCATGAACAGTGTCACTGTGATTTTCTTAATGTGTCCCGAACAGTGATTTCCCACAGCAACCATGCATTTCTGCATTGGAAGTGCAAAAACACATTTTGGCCATGGTGTGAAAAATGACAGCTGTACTGTTCATAAGGAAGTGTGTAAAAATGCCAGTAGTGAAAATCTGGACTGAAAATATACAAATTCATGAACTTACGAGGGTGCGTGGAAACTGCGCAATGCTCATTCGTAACACAGTCATTTTATGGACTTTTGTCACCAAATTTTTAACATAGCCATTTTAAGACCTCTGCTCATGAACAGTGTCACTGTGATTTTCTTAATCTGCCCCGAACATTGATTTAGCACACTGACTGCGCCATTGTGCGCTACATGCACGGAAACACATTTTGGGCAAGATGTGAAAAATGACAGCTGTACTGCTCATAAGGAGGTGTGGTAAAATGTTGAATCTCTGGAGTGGAAATATTAAAAATTCATGAACTTACGAGCATGCATAGGAACTGTGCAACACACACTCGTAAATCAGTCATTTTTGGGAATTTTTTCACCAAATTTTCAACATATGGTTTTTGGGGGTCTACCTCATGAACTGTGACACTGTCATTTCATAAATCAGTCCCAAAAGGTGGTACTGCGCAGTGACTGCAAAATCACCTTTCTGGGCTGATTAATGCCATGACAGTGCCAGAATTCATGAGGAGGGGTCCCAAAAACCCCATGTTGAAAATTTGGTGCCAAAATTCCAAATAATGCCTGAGATATGCATCAAAGTTAAAAAAAACTCTATTTATTCCATTATACAGCTTACTGGCATTTCTTCAGTTCGCGGTCAGCTTTGAAGAGTGCAGACGTGTTCCCTGTCCACCGAAGATCATCTCGCTGGCCTCCAGAGGTAAGTATGAGGTGAGGTGGGGGTGTGGCGAGGTGGATGTGCAGAGGATGGGAACAGGTTGGGGGGCAAGACAATCAACGAGGGACTGTTTTTTTCTTTTCAGGTGTTTTTCTTTTTAGGAGGACGACGCAGGACTTGTGGCATGCTGGAAGATTTTTGGGGGGGGTCAGTGGAGCCAAGGTTGACGACGTGAGACCTGTGCCACGCTGGAGTGGGCTCCCAGCATGGCAGCTGGACAATTTTATTTTGGGGGGGCAGTGGAGCCGATGGGGGATTGGTCACCCCCGTCAGCCATACAGACTTGTGCCATGCTGGGGTGGGCTCCCAGCATGGCAACTGGAAGTCTGTTTCTTTTGAGGGGGTTTAATTGAGCTGATGGGGATTGGGCACCCCCATCACCTCCTCCTTGAAAGATAGTCCTAGGAAAAGTTCACTTCAAACTGAATTTATGTTCCAGGAAGAGAAAGCAGAGATGTATACAAGCAGGATTGCCAGCAATATGCTAATCAACACTATCGTATTGCTGCTCACTGAAGCATAGCTCTCCCTTTCAACTGTATGGCTCTGCATTTTCAACTGCTGTTATAGACAGCTGCAGCATTCATTGGTGAACTGTGGCCATGCCTGCAAACACACTGACTGAATTGGAAGACAGGGTGCCACACCTACAAAAACTCGGATGATATGTTTCTTGCACATGCATGCAAGCAAACATAATAATCAGGATCTAGGTCAAAAAAACAATAAGGACAGCAGGCAGCAGCAACCAATAACAAAATACCTACACAAGGAAGTAGATGCTGAGCTTATGCCTAATGGACCAGTAATGTTAGAACATTATGTTTGAGGTAGAAAGGTAAGAGGAACTCAAATTAATAGCAGCTTGATTTTAAGGTTAGATGTTAAATCCGATATGGATGCTTCAGCGGAATGTCCTCTGAAAATTAAAAATCAATATGAACTGTTGGAATACTCTGACTCTAATGTGACATTGGTTTTCGACTGAAAGAAGTCAAGGGTCAGTAGCCCCAACGGTAGCCCCTTATTGGGAATTTTTAATTGCAACATTGCTGGTAAAAGATCTAAAGTAAATAATAAAGAAAACACAATTGCACATATCCCAATAATGCAAAGCATCATGGGAAACATGCACAAATCCCCATGAGAGAATTTGGACTGGCTCAACTTTAAGCAGAATTGCATGGTGCCAGAAGGCCTCACAGTGCAATTAGCAAAGGCTAAGAACAGCAGACACATACACATGTTTCATCTTCATTTGGACTCATCAGTATGCCATATCTGTGTCTTAGCCCAGGGAGAGGGAAACAGCCACCCCTTAAGGGGAATGTTATATGTTTGGGTCATGGGGGCCCAAAACGGAGAAGGAAAAGTACTACAAAAGAACCCCAGAGCAAATGTCCTGCGGCATGGGTTATCCTGGAGGATACTGGCTGTACAGTCAAATTTTAAAGAAAACACAATTGCACAAATCCCAATAATGCAAAGCATCATGGAAAACATATGCAAATAAAGTAAATAATGACTCCTAGTTAGGCTATATTAAGAAATTTGACATCATTACTATGCAGGAAACCTGCATAGAAACACAAGTTAAACTACTGCTTTCAAACTACCAAATAGCAAAACTAAAAGCTTCCAAAGAGAACAGTAGGGGCAGGTCTAAAGGTGAGCTAATGACCCTTGTATTGACAAAACTAAACTATAGCATAAAAAAATGAATGGAGATCACAGTGGAACTACAAAAATCTTTAACTTTAAGGAATCTTTATTCTATTACTATTCAAGAGAATTTTAATACTAGAATTATAGGACTCTCAGAAAACAAAAAGATATACAGTATGTATGTGGGACCTAGACTCTATATTCAGTATACCAAAGAAATCCTAAAAAGGATACTAAATTAAATAACAGGGTAATTATATTATTGACATACTTATCTGAAAATAATTTAAGGATAGGAAATGGTCAAATGGAAGGGGACTGGTTAGGAGAAATAACTTTCCCAACAAAAAGGGGTAGTACAATGATTGATTTAGAAATATAGACAGGTGTACCGGCCTAAACTTTCAATTTACGATGCAAAGGTTGGTATCTCTGCAGATTCCTGTGTAGATAGACCTCACTTTTCAGAGTTTGCTTGTTACCCCTGAGAAAATTGGTGGATGGCCCCTTGGGGGCCTATTTCTGATTCTGGACATTGTGGCCCCTACTGGCCCCATAGCTCAGCCTAGGAATGCATGATTTACAATTACAAGGTGTCATTTTCTACATTTATTGCCATGCCAAGTTAGATGGAACAACTTAGAAAATCCAAGATGGCCATCAAAATCCAATATGGCTGCCATATCACTAGTAAATACTTGATTCGCTAATAATTTCCAAATCCCTAGCTTCCAATATACTGATTATCAATGATTCATGAACATCTATATATTAAACATTTATTCATGAACATTTATGACATATTGCTGTGAGGCTCCCTGTTAGACACAGGACCAAATGCACACATTAATACTACATAAAACAATTGAATTCACAAGACAATTTACTGATAAAATAGTTTGAAGTATGTACAGTAATGCTTAAAATCTAAATGTTGTATGTGCTGATTTGTTGTTTAGAATTAAGTCATTTTATCAATGATTTGATCCAACACTATGAATATTTTGGGTCAACAGTACACCTTGGTTGTAATGTCCAGTTTTGAAATCATTATATTGGAGTCCACTCTGGATCTGAACTGTCACATTCACTCCCAAAGCTTGAAGA
The DNA here is from genome assembly GCA_016271365.2 of Neoceratodus forsteri. NCBI lineage: Eukaryota > Metazoa > Chordata > Ceratodontiformes > Ceratodontidae > Neoceratodus > Neoceratodus forsteri. The sequence goes on from CM057452.1 coordinate 1,721,123,698, forward strand.
TTCGTCTGCAGAAGTTTGTTCATTGGCTGCTGATGTGTTGTTTTCAGTGTCATCATCTCCTGTACAATCAGTCACTGGTGCTGTGGTTGAAGGTTTTTTTTTTGTCTTCTGTGTGTGTCTTTCAGGTGTTGACTCACCTTCATCATCTGCCTCATCTCCGTCAGCTGCACATCATCGTCCGGCTAACCAGATGCCCTTTCTTCTATGATGTAGGACATCAGGTAACTGAAACCCAGTGAACCACACAGCTTTCAGCGTTTCATACTCTCATTTCCATCTTGACAAACAAGGGTCAACTTTCAGGGTTTATGACTGTGTGCAGTGGTGCCAATAGTAGGCTATGAGATTTGCTCTCTTTATGTGCTGACATAGGCTCGCTGGGTCTGGTAGAATCATTTACGTAGTCTTCACTCTCAGGTTATTGTATTGCCTTACTCGTGTGTCAACCAGATCCTCTCATCCTGTTCCACTGTACACGCAGTGTTGAATTAAGGTCTTGACGTGTTGCTCAGTGTCTTGTGAAGCATACAGTATGTGCTTTCCCCAAGCCCTGAAAGGAGATTTATTCTTTCTTCGACCCTGTGCAAATGTTGAAAGACTAATTTATTTGATACCTTGTAGAAGTAACTCACTGCATTGCATCCAGAAACAGCATGGTATGCTGGCAAATTGAGACTTGCAGCATGTCCAATGTGATTGTATATAGATCCTATGTTTACAAATATGTCAGGGTCGATTTGGAGCATACATGGTGAATCTGGAAGGGTTTTTGTGAAAGCATAAACCATCAGGACAAGGATGTCTGTATCTTTGGCTCGGATGACAACTGGGCCTTTCAGAAGAGCACATTGCAGCATTATCCTCGTATCTGCCTCCTCATGGCTGCAGGAAAACAGGAATTCTTCTGAATCTGGGTATATAGTATATGTGCTTCTGCCATTGCTTATAGTAAGCAGGTATCATAAGTTTCTACTAACATCCTCTTTTCTAACATACTCATTGAAGCGCTGTATTAGATCTGTTTTGTTGTCATTGTTGTGAAGGTACTGCTGATACACCTTTCCCTTTGGCATCTCTTGTGAATCTGATCCCATGTGAAGTTGCATTCCTCCTGTTCCTTCCACTTGTTCAGCTCGTTCTTGCTGTTTCACCAAGAACTCCTGATCATCCTTATAATTAACAAAAATTACAATTACTTCTGCTGGGTTTGCTGTAGATGAAGGTGTGACTGTGACAAGAAGTGCTTTCCAAAGGCTGTCCCATGTACTCTGTGCAGGAACTGCTCTGACCATCGCCATGGAGTTGTATATGTACACTGAGCATAACGGAGGAGGGGAAGAACTTTGAGCTTCTGCTTCATCAATGAAATAATTTCTTAAGACATGTTTAGCATTAGGTTTGTAGAGATTTCCATCTGGAGTTGTTATTGCAAGAGGATATGTTGTGAACGGATGGGAAAAAGCATCTTTCCTGTCAGGGCACTTTGCAACAATGATACCAAAAGCCTGAAGGTCTTCTTTCAAGACTGATTCTGCTAGGATTTCTTTTTCTTCTTGTCCATTCCCATGGAAATTCTGCTTTGTTTAATGGGCTTAAAGAAACCAACTTTCATTGATAGGAGGTGGTTGTTTATAAATGCACTCAACATAACTTCCCCTGTAGCTCTTGCATTCAAAAGGCCCTCTATTATTGCCAGTGGTATTTCAATGCCCATTGTGATGTGTCATGCTACACCCTGACATGGATCTGAATATTCATGAAGTTTCTTCACTAGCTCTTTCACTTGACCATCATGTTTCTATACGGTACCATATGTCAACTCATTGTGTGTGGCCGATGTTTTCAGAAGCATCTTCTCCTTCAGTGACAAACTAATTTTAGCAAGCTTGTAGGAATTCAAAATGAAGTTGCCAGCAGCTTCCTCAGATGTACTGTAACTGCCTCTCATGGGTCCAACCCTCACCTTGACCTCTCTGTTGATTGAGACCTCAGTCACTTGGTCACCAGGTATCATGGAGAATTCCTCACCGGACAGACTAACCCCAATGCCATATTCCTGCAGTTCATTGTATGCCTTTTCATTGATGGTTTTCAGATTTATGCGGTCTACCCTCACCGGACAGACTAACCCCAATGCCATATTCCTGCAGTTCATTGTATGCCTTCTCATTGATGGTTTTCAGATTTATGCGGTCTACATGATGCCACATCAAATACCAAGAGTAGTTTTGATGGTTGAATGCAAACAGTAAAGGTAGAATATCTCATTGAGCCTGCAGGTGCAAGCTCAGATTCTTGTCTCTGCATGTGGTGACCTGGGCAAGAAGAGAGCTGGTGTCACCAATGTAGCCTGTCACCCACTGTCCCATGGTGCCAGAGGTTTCCAACATTCATGACTGCACATCAGGGAAAGATTCATCCAAGAGGACAAGATTCAGGGATTCTGCTGATACAGATCTTTTCATGTTTATGAGCTTTTCTCATAGTCTGATGGTTAGTGAGCCATGAATTCTGGATCCCATGAATCATAGGAGAGCCTCAAGGGACTGTTTATGTACTGTATCCTCATTGATCTAGAACAGTGGTGTCCTTCCAAGGACTGGTCAACAGATCCATCTGCTATTATCCCCACCTAAACCCACCAGTCATGAAGTCCCATAGCACCATATCACTTGTAGATGATCTTCTGCCTCATCATTATTTCATGAAATCCTCCCATCAAATTAACCACTTTTGTATATTTTTCGTCTTTCCACATTATTTGTGTAATCTTGTAGAAAACTGCATGATCGTTATGGCTGAAGATGTGGTCAATTTGTAGGTCATCTGTTAGATTCATGAGAAAATCAAAGTAATATTTGCAAACTGCATCATCTGGTTCACATGGTATAATGGGCAGGAAATCAGTTTAGGATATGAAGGCATTGGTCAGTGTTGCTTTTTTATTGAAAGCTGTCCACGGTCCTAGGACTGGAAGAGATTCATCTTCTCTGGAAGATTCTGTGCTTGCTGCCAGAGCCCAAATACAATCTTTTTTCAAATGAAGATCAAGCTCAGTACTTCTTTCATCCTCATCATAGGATGGGATCATCAGTGGGAGTTCTCTTTCCTATTTTATAATCCCCATAGTCAGTAGGTTCTGAGCTCTCAAAGGTTTCCTGGACTTCTCTTTTTGAGCTGCTTAGAATGTTCTGTTCTTGTACTGGCAAGTCGCAGATGACAGCAGGGTGCAAAATTCAGGGTACATACATCATTGAGTTAGTGTCATGTGTTGTTGAGATTCCTGTTAATGTCTGTTGCTTACCATCTGAGTTATCAGTTGTGACATGAGTTGGCTGTCCAGGAGTCACGTGTGATGCTTTTTTTTTTCTCAGATTTACTATCATCAGCCAATTTCTTGTTTTGTCTTCTGATGTCTGTGTAAGAAATACCATCCCCCGAATGATGTAGAAGATTGACTGCTTCTTTACTTCTGGTGAGGCAATGAATGACCATGGATAGAACTATCGACTTTGAAGAAAGTTTTCCGTTAATGAGGCATTGCCAGTCACTAGCAATGGACCATATCTTGGTAGCTTGAATTTCTGTTGGGATGGCTGCATAACCTAGATTATTAATCTTCTTAGAAGGGCTTATAGAGAGAGCTATTGCATTGAATATTTCTGGAATGGGTTCATAATTATCAAACTCAGAAAACAAGTCTTCGTATGCCATAGGAAACTGCAGTGACTCAATTTGTCTATCTTTAATTTCCGATTGATCATCTTTGCAAATGCTTTGGTGATGTCACTGTCTCTGAACCCAGCTCCTCTCAAGGTTGCCAAAGAATAATCAAGTGGGTTAATTTTTGTCGAATGAAGAATGAGAGGATTCCCGTGTATACCCTTCCCCACAGTAAAACCTATCGCATCTCTGATTTCATTGCTGATAAGATTCTTCAACTGAAATGTATGATTTATCCCAGCATCTTGTTCGCATCCACGGAACTCATAGAGGTTATGAAGATTCTCCAGTAACTCTGGGAGTAAAGAGCAACATTTCTGCTCAACAACCTTTCTTCTCACAATTTGAAGAAACTCCTTTTCAGCACTTTTTGTGTGAATGCTTTCCAATCCACCTGGTGTTTGTCTCTCTCATTTGTCGATGTAGACAAAAGTGTTGTAACAACTTTGATGGTATTTGACATCTGCAGCAAAGATGTCAACATGGACGGTAGCGACCTTCAAATGTTTGACTGCACCAGACAAAAGAGCATCATCGGAATTTTCATTGCGTAACATGCTTTCGTGCAATTTAATCTTACCATCTTCAAGTTCAACTCTTTGGAGTTTTTCTTCTTTATTTCCTCTCTTTTTCCTTTTCTTATCACAGACAAAGCAGGTTGCATCCTTCTTAAATTCCAACAATTTCCTTTTACATTGAGTTACATGGACTGCTTCACTGCTACTGGACATCTGTGGGTTGGGTATGCCAGAGAATTCATTTTCAGAAGACTGATCCAAAGAAAGTTGTTTTGTTGAGCTGGTGTTTAATTTCCTTTCACTGGTGAAATTTTGGTGACACCTTGTATGAACAGGAAGGCCTGTTTCTCCAGGGCTTGGAGGGAAGTTGGTCATGGATTTTATTCAATATGAGGTTGAAGTTTCTGACATACTCAGAAGTTGGTTTGTGACTGACCATTTCTCTGCAAAAGCCTTGACGGTATCCAACCCATTCTCTCCTAGTATTTGTTGCAGTTACATATCTCTAATTTGGTTCTCACAAAGAACACAGGTAGGCAAAGCAGATGAATTGAACAATCCAACAGATACAGCTAAAGGGCTATCCATGTTTCTGAAACAGAAACAGAAACTAAAATTAGAAACTAGAAACTAGAAACTAGAAATACAAACTAAACAGGCATACAACGTACATGAACACACCATGCAATCCTGTGAACAAAGTGGCAAATTCTCACAGAGTGGATGCAATTTTGGGTTAACAGCACAAACAAGCAGATTGATGCATTATGCATCATTTATTTATATTTATGTTCTATTATATTCATTTGATATGTGTTTATAACAAATGTAATAATAATAAACTCCCCGTTCATGAATCATTGATAATCGGTATCTTGGAAGCTAGGGATTTGGAAATTATTAGCAAATCAAGTATTTACTAGTGATATGGCAGCCATATTGGATTATGGCAGCCATTTTGGATTTTCTAAGTTGTTCCATCCAACTTGGCATGGCAATAAATGTAGAAAATGACACCTTGGAATTGTAAATCGGGCTTTCCTAGGCCAAGCTATGGGGCCCAGAGGGCCACAATGTCCAAAATCAGAAATAGCCCCCCCCCCGGGGCCATCCACCAATTTTCTCAGGAGTAACAAGCAAATTCTGAAAGGTGAGGTCTATCTGCACAGGAATCTGCAGAGATACCAACCACTGCATCATAAATCGAAAGAGTAGGCCATTACACTTGTCTAATAGTTGTTATCTTTGGTTATCTGAAAATAAAATCTATCAGAGTCCTTTTAGAAGTCTATTGTGACTATTCCCCTCTCAAGTTAGTAGTGAATATTGGGATTATGGTTGGGAAAATGATGTTCATAATTTGTTGCTAGAAGAAGAAATGAATAATATATGAATATATCTGGAAGAAAATTAAATGGGATCCTATAATGCCAGAAAAAAAGTAATAATCTTACAGAAAGATTATAACATTATTACTCTGAGGGGAGAATTTTTTTGTGATAGTAATGAAAAGAATGGAACAATAAAGATTTGGGAAGACATGACTCTTTATAAATGGAGCTAGATTAAAAAAAAAAGAACATTTGGAAACACAGACTTCCATAGTATGATGCTCACTATCATCAAAAAAAAGTTAGATTTAAATATTAAATCATTTATTTCATTTTTATTGACAAAAGTCAGCAGACTTGACAATTACAATGCCTATTTTCAGGTATGACCCAGGAGAGCTAAGTAGTAAATGTAATTAGGCAAACATCATGCAGAGTAATACATGAGTCCATACAAAAGGCTCCAATAAGTTACAAGAAACAAGAAGGCAAGCAATATGCTACACCCACAGTAACATATATAAAAGACTATACCAATTCACAGGAGACCAGAACAGGTCACAAAATCTACATAGTACAAACCATGTTTCCCATAAGGTTCAACAGACAAGGTTCAATGCAGATGAAATAGCTAGACTTTAAAAAAATAATACGTCTATACAGTATAGAGAAGCAAGATTACATGTTAGAAGAGAATATTGTATTTTACTGATCAGTAATAAAAGATGCTAGGAGCAGAATTTATGGGCAGAGCTACAAAAAGCAATTTATACTACAATAAAGACAAGAACTTTCTGGCATTTGATTGCATATGGGCAGAAATAAAGAATTTCTAATATGGAGGGAATAATCCCTGCCATCCTACATGGGTATCATATTTTGAGAATCTCTTTGGTGTAAATGAAGATACATATCCGTGCTTCAAAAATCTAAGGAATCTACAGACTTACTTGTTTGGCAACAAATTACTGCTGCATTGGTGGAAACGTATTTATTTACAAAAAAATAAGTCCCCACTGCCACAAGGGGTAGACAGAACACCAATGGGGGTGTTGCCTGTAAAGCCCAAAAGGTGGTCAGAAATAGTTGAAACATTATTTGATTTTATTTATGTAGAAAATATAATACCTGACACCTGGCTCACTACTGATAATGTGCCCTTTTTTAAAAATGGGGAAATTAATTATTCAGCATCTTATTTTATATCGTTGATCTGTGCACTGGCTAAAATATACAAAAAATATTTGTTAGAAAATTTAGAAACTTGGGTACTTGAAAATAACAGCAAACACAAGGGTCACCTCAAATGAAAGGAGGAAAAACAAGGAGGGGGGTTACAAGGCTCAAGGGAGAGGAAGGGGAATGCAAGAAGGGTGACATGGAAAAGGCAGAAATACTGAATAAATATTTCTGTTCTGTAGTCACCAAAGAGGGGAAGGGGCAGGGGCCACAGTAGTATAGCAGTTGCCAAGGGGGTGAAGAGGTGGACAATAGTCCATGCATGGGGGAGAGAGTCCTGCAGGAGCTCACTAAATTGAAGGTGGACAAAGTGATGTGACCAGATGGCATACACCGAAGGATATTAAGAGAACTGTGAAGGGAGATAGCAGAACCTCTGGCAGCCATGCTCACTAAGTCATTCAACATGAGGTGGTACCAGAGGATTGGAGGAGGGCACATGTGGTCCCCCTACACAAATCCGGCAGCAGGAAGGAGGTGGGGAACTATATTCTGGTCAGCCTCACCTCAGTAGTGGGAAGATCATGGAGACATTGCTTGAAGAAAGGATAGGAGGGCATCTAGAAGCCACTGGAGCCCAGGAACATAGGCAACATGGATTCACAGTGGGGAGGTCATGTCAGACAAATCTGATTGATTTCTTTGACTGGGTGACAAAGGAAGTAAATCAGGGTGGGGCAGTGGGCATTGCTGGCCTTGATTTCAGCAAAGCCTTTGACACTGTCCCACATAGGAGGCTGATAAACAAGCTGGGTGGGCTGGGCATGGGGGACAGGGTGGCAAACTGAGTTAGAAACTGGCTAACAGACAGGAGGCAGAGAGTGGTGATAAATGCTGTGCATTCTAGGGAGAGGGGGGTTGACCAGTGGGGTGCCTCAGGGATTGGTCCTGGGGCCAGTCCTGTTCCATGTCTTCATTAGTAGCATTGCAGAAGGGCTGGAGGGAAAGGTCTACCTGTTTGCAGAAGACACCAAGATCTGTAACAGAGTGGATACCACAGAGGGGGTGGAGAAAATGAGGAGGGACCTGGGGAAGCTTGAAAAATGGTCTGAGGACTGGCAACTGAATTTAATTCACAAAAAGTGCAAAATTATGCACCTAGGATACAGAAACCATGGGGAAAGCTACAGGATGGGAGGAGTTGCTGACAGTCACAAAGGAGGAAAGGGACCTGGGGGTTATTATTTCAGATGACCTGAAAATATCAAAGCAGAGTGCTAAGGCAGCTGGGAGGGCCAGTGGCATGCTGGGGTGCATAGACAGGGGTATCACCATCAGAAGGAGTGAGGTAGTGATGCCATTATATAAAACCATGGTCAGGCCTCACATGGAGTACTGTGTGCAGTTCTGGAGGCCGCACCTTCATAAGGATATTAACAGGTTAGAGACAGTCCAGAGAAGGGCATCTAAGATGGTACAGGGCTTGCAACACAAGGCTTATGAGGAGATATTAAAGGGACCTCAAAATGTACTCGCTGGAAGAGAGAAGGGGAAAAAGGGGACATGATAGAAACATTCAAGTACCTCAAGGGCATAAATAAGGTACAGGGGGATACATTTTCCAATACAGAAGGAGCACAAGAATGAGAGGAGCATGACATGAAATTGGAAGGTGGGAGGTTAAGAGGGAACGTGAGGAAGTTTTTCTTCACAGAGAGGATGGTGGTGGATGCATGGAATGGTCTGCCTCAGGAGGTGGTGGGAGCAAGCACTGTAGATAGACTGAAGCATGCTTGGGACAGGCATAAGGGAACCATGGAGGTACAGCAGCGGGGGGGGGGTCGGAAGCAGTAATCCAGTACAGAGGCTTATTGGCAGATTAGATGGGCCAGGCAGTCCTTATCTGCCAAATATTTTTATGTTTCAATGTTTCTAAATCACTCTGGTATGTTAGTCAAAAAATTACTAAACCATGAGAAAATGAGAAGACTCGCATTCAGACCTCAGCAGCAAAATATTAACACAACGAAAAGTTCAAAATATATTGAAAGAACTTTTATTTACTTACAAACTCTGTAAAAGTTGTAAAAGCTGGAAAAGTAGAAAATGCACTCCCACAACCTACAAAACACCTGACAGTGTTTCATGCCCTAACACAGCATTTTATCATTATTTTAATTGAAAATAACCTTTTTAGCAATAAGCAATTTGGTTTTAGAAAAAGGTGTTTTACATTAAATAAACCCTAGGAGTCTTTAGGGGTTTCCTTTTCCCAAATGGGCTTGGAGATGATTTATGGAGTATGTTTATATATCCATGGCAAATGATAGTTGAAAAGGTGAAGAATAGGTTAAGGGATCAGGAGAAAATTATGGCATTTGCTAAATTGAAACAGTTTACATTGTACAGACGGTATAAACAGATCAAAATAACATACAGTATGGTTTGGAGCCTTATTTAGTTATGTTGACTAATCTTAAAGAGAGGAGAACTATGTCTAAGTTTAGACTTGAAATTTGTAATGCTAGTTATGTACTCCATAAGCAAAAAAGGGAATACAGGGTTTTAAATAATTGATTAGCACTTTTTTTACTTGGGACAATACTAACTGTACAGAAAGCATTTATATAGGTTTTCTATAAGTGTTATGTTTGTTAAACACAGTGAGGCAAGTGCTATGCATTTTCACAATGTTTTAGAACTTTTATGAGCAAAACGCTAATCAATTTTTAGAGTTAAATAAAACCCTGGAATATATTCTGACTCCAGTTTGCAAATGCAACAAGTTTTTTGAAGATGACTTAAAGCATGTATTGCTTTTATGCCCATTATATAACAGGCTACGATCAAAATGGCTCGGTGACATCATGGCGAACCTCGACCTCCCCCCTGATAAACTGGTGATATATTTAATGAATAATAAAAATGTATGTATATTACAGAAAGTAGTTGACTTTTTACAGTCTACCTATTTATAAACTTTTTGTGTAATGATTGTGGTGATTGTTCAAAAGATTTTTATGAAAATACCATAAGCCAAATTGTAATGGAATGATATTTGCATGTGTATGTTTTAAATCTTTTACAATTTGTAGTGGCCTTGTCGAACAAATAAAACTTTTTGACTTTGACTTTGTACATTAAATAATATCTTCTTGGTACATTATTTGACATGGAAATATGCTATAAACAGAAGAACAATATTTATCTGACATTTTCAGACAATACGGGCCAAAGGGGGCATTTGATAATGTCAACAGAAACACCTTATAGAAGATTATGCAAGCACATGGGGCCCCTCCACACTTATTAGGAGCCATAATATCAGTGTACTGTATAATAATACAAAAGCTAAGGTTAGATATACTGCACCAGGCAAAGATATCTAACACAGAAAATCCTAGTGACAACGGCGATAAAGCAAGGATGCCTCCTTGCACCATTATTCTTATTATTTTTATATCTATATATATATATATATATATATATATGTATACGTATATATAGTGATAAAAAATTTGGATGCAATTGACACAGATGCTCCAAAAATATTAAAACACAGAAATTATGTGCTTTTATGCACATAGGCCCAGATATTCAAAAGGGTTGCACCATGTGCAACAGAGATGCGCCAGCACAAGTCCGAAAATGTGCCATTCTGTGATATTCAGTGGGAGGCAGCTGCGCCACCCAAATTGCAATACGCAAGAGCGCAATGGTAATGAATGCATGCACAACCGGAGGGGGAGGAACCATGAATAAATGGCACAGTGCGATATTCAATGACATGCGCCATGTGCAATAGAGGAGGTAGCGGAAGTTGCGCCATAGCGGAAGTGAGCCAAAATAAAAAGGAGCAAGAGAGAGGTGCAAGAACGCTACAGGAAGGCCTGCTGTGGGGGTGAGCTGGCAGCCAAACCAGGGAGAGCAACAGAGAGAGGGACAGTGGTAGAGCAGGACAGGGCACACTTGTGCCACACAGGACAGGTCTGGGGAGCCAGACAAACAGGGCAGGGACAATAGGGCAGTGCTGCAGAGTGGGCAGGCCAGTGGCAGGAGGTAGGACAGCAGAAGGCCAGAGGTGTACCCTGTGCAGGGGGAGCAGCATAGAGGACAGTGGGGGGACTGGGACAACATCTGCCAGGGGGGTGAACAACAGCCAGGGACATGGCCAGTGCCACTGTTCAGATGGAGGTAGTAATGAGGGGTGTGAGAAGGCAGGCAGCAGGGGGACGCGGCCATAGAAGGGGCCCATCGGAAGTACGCCCCCAACAGGTGGTACCGAGCCCACATCACCTTTGAGCAGTATAGTGATACAGAGATCATGGGCCGGTACCGCCTGAACCGGGTGATCCTGAGGTGGCTCTGTGAGCTGTGCAGTGATGAGATGCAGGCACCCACACGACGGAGCCATGCTCTGTCAGTAGAGACCAAGGTGACAGCTGTCATGTGCCTGCTCACCACGGGCACCTTCCAAGGACCAACAGGGGACACGACAGGCATAACCCAGTCAGCCGCATCATGCCTACTCACACAATTCCTCAGCGCACTGCTGCCACATGCTGCGGAGTACATCCATTTCCCCAGCACACAGGCGGAGTGCACAGCACACATACAACAGTTCCGCAGGGTAGCACATATGCCTGGTGTGCTCGGGGCCATTGACTGCACCCATGTGGACATCCACACACCACCTGGCCCGGAAGGCATTGCCTACCGCAACCACAAGGGATACTCCAGCATCAACTGCCAGGTGGTGTGCGATACCTGGGGGTGCATAACCAATGTCTGTGCCACACACCCTGGGGGAGCACATGATGCCTTCATCTGGCACCAGTCAGCACTGTGCCACAGGTTCGAGAGTGGGGATATCCCCACTGGCCACCTAGTGGGTCAGTATGCACAACACGCAGGATGACATGGGCAGCCGTGGGGGGGAGGCATAGTCAGAGGTGCCATTGGTACCTGTCTTGACGGCCCATGGCAGAGCGATGCAGACCACCATACTAATGTACACCCTCTATACACAGGTGACAGTGGATACCCACTCCGTCCCTGGCTGCTCACACTGTACCAGTGCCCTGCCACCCCATCGCAACAATGATACAATGAGGCACATGCCACCACACGTAACATCATCGAGCATGTGTTCGGGATGCTGAACTCACAGTTCCGGTGCCTGGGCACATCTGGCGGTGCCCTACAGTACAGCCTCTTGAAGGCCTGTGGGCTATTCCTGGCCTGTTGTATCCTGCACAACATGGCCAACGGCTGTGGGATAGCTGTAGAGGTCGAAGAGGAGGACAGCGATGGGGATGATGAGGACGCCAGTCCAGACGGTGATGAGCAGCCACCCCCTGGGTGAAGGGACCCCGGCCTGTACAGGATGGCGCACCTGCACCGGGACACCATCACAGAGGAGCATTTCGGCCAAAACAGGTAGGTCACGGGGCCATGTGCAACCACCACTGGCAAGGGCATAACCCACATACATGCCTGGACGAACATGGATGGTTGCAAGGGAATGGGACTGAGCGTGGATCTGCACACGCCATCAGGGATGGGCATGGCCAAACATGACACACGCACACACGCACACACGCACACACACACACACACACACACACACACACACGCACACCCCCACCTCCACACCCACACCACAAGACACGCACAAGGGGTAGAAGGCATGCCAACCACGACTGCAACACCTAGCCACACACAGTCCCACATACTGCAACACCCAGTGGCCATCATTGTGCATGTGTCAGATGCTGGGCACCATTGCACACTGCCGGACAGAGCAACGCAGGCATCATCATGCACATGCCATAGTGGCCAGCAGCCAGAAGGGTGTGCACATAGACTGTGTGTGTGCAGGGCTGGGTACCTCACCTGTGCATCTCACAGTGCACAACACACTGCACACAGGGTAGTGGCAGACAGTGGCCATGGTGGGAGACAGGTCAGTCACGTGGCACAGTGCCATGGCCACCACAGATGCATGGGCAGCCCTGCCGAGACCTGCCAGCTGTGCCAGGCTGACCATTGGCCTCATGGGGTGGCACAGATGTACCCCAAGGGGTGATGTTGCGGGAACGTGACCGTGTTCATGCAGAGGTCTGCAGCTCACTGAACATGCCTGCACCAGGCGTGCTCGGTATGCCCACAGCCGAACCCGGTGTCGACATGGGAGGTGTCGCACGATGCCAGAAAAAGGGGTGGACATGGCACTGCACGGTGTCTGCGGCACATGGGCAAATAACTGTCTGCCCATTGTAGCCATGACAGCTGTGAATGCCCTCGTCTGCCTGTCAATGGCGGCGGTCACATCCTCCCGCAGCCGGTCCATCCCTGCCAGGAGCAGACCGGTGTCCCTGCTGCGCCGCTCCTCTGCCTGGCGCAGAACCGCACTGAGTGCATCCACCGCCGTCACAAGCCGCAACTGCTGATCCAATGAATCATGGAGTATGCGGGTGTGCTCATCTAAGAGGTCATCCACCTGATTGGCATGCTGTCCCTCATGGTGTTCGCGGCCATGCTGGGCAGCACCTCTTGAGGTTGAGTGCTGCACACCAGGGTCATGCCTGGGCATGTCCACAGGTGGTGCACTGACGCCGCCCCCCGACACTGTCCCCCCGTCTCCATCGTCTGACTGCTGGCACTGCCCCTCCGGGCACCGATTGCAAGGGCCCATCAGTGCCGATACATCGTTCACAACAGCCCCACCAGCGTGGACGCACACCAGTGCTGCCCCACTGGGGCATACAGGCATGGGATGGGACTGTGATGTCATGCAGACCTCCACGGCGGCACCACCCAAGGCTATGCCCATGCCGTTCCCTGCTGTGGAACCATCCTGCGTCCCACACGGATCACTGTCTGGGATGTGTGATCCATCATTATCATCATCATCGTCATCATCGGTGCCTGATCCGGCACCAGTCCATGTCCCAGCATGCTGGATTTCATGGCCGCTGTCATGCTGGGACACAGACAGGGCCTTTTCTGCATCATCACCACCATCTTCAGTCCAAACAGACAGGTAGATATGCGGTGGTACTGACCCATAGACACCTGTGGAGGTGGATGGGTGCTCCTCCTTGTCCAGGGCCTCACCCACGGTGGACACAGCCACCACCGCTGATCCATGTAGATGCTCAAGAGCTGCAAGAGAACACAGTAGTGTTAATGTCACCGCCCTACCCTGTGGCACCCCCCCACCACCCACACAGTGACAGCACAGGACCTACCATGCAGTGACGGGCTGCTACCCATCTGGAAGCCACCACCTGGAATGCCCTCAATGGCACAACGCTGCATGCTGCCAGCCATCCGCTCCTCCTGTGGCATCAGGTGAGGCACATCTGGCTGTCCACCACCAGTTGCAGCATGTGCAGCCCTGATGGCAGCCACCTTGTCTTTAATCCTCCTCCTGTCTGTGCTGACCTTCTTCTTGCATTCCTTCATGGACCACTGGTGGCTGCCATGCTGGTTCACGGCATGTGCAACCTCACCCCATGCCGCAGCACAGGCCTGTGGTGTTCCCTGCTGACCACTAAGCAGCGGTTCCCTGTCAAGGTATGCCTCAAACAGGGCATCTGTTTCTACCCATGTGAAGTTGGGCCTCCTCTTCCTCCAACATTCCTGTTCCACCTCTTCCTCATATTCGTTCATTGTAGAGCCTGTGGGAATGATAGGTGTTACCTTTCACTGTGCAGTCCCATGCATCTCCAACACACCACAGTCCACACTGGCAAACAGCATGCAACCCACCACAATAGACTGCAATACCAGACTATGGCCTCTGCAGCCCCATGTCGAATTTATATAGCGCAACGCATGCAAATGAGGTGATGCTCAATTTTAAGTGGATGCTAATGCAGCAGCTGAGCCATGGAATTACTGATGAGCTGATTTGCATATGCCGGCTGAATATTGCACTGTTGCGCCTTGCGCAATTGTGTTGAACGTGCTCAGGCAGGGGTGCAGCTCTGTGACGTGCACAGTAGACACCACACGGTGCATGCCCGGGGTGCTAATGCTGACGCCTGCCGCGCTGCTGATGTGCTGAGTGTGGGAGACAGTGCAAGGCACTTCCACCTCTGTGCCAGTGGCACTAGTGCACTGTTCACATGTATAGCGCCCTTGCCCTGGGGTGCCATAGGCGCCGTGGTGCCACAGTGTGGTAGGCCAGTACAGGAAGTCCCACACAGGTGCCCTACCATGCTACACGCGGTGAGTACCAATCATGCTGTGGCGGTCCGTGCACGAGAGACCCTTGACCCTGTGACAAACCTTTTCCCCTAGGTGCCATGCATCCGCATGGGTGCACCCCTATCGCACTGTTCGGTGACAGCACAATGGGGAATGGCAGCGCAGTACCACGCAGCATCCGCACTTGGCGGACGTGTGCTAGGGAGTGCCATTTTGACTCAGAGATGATCCAAAGATGGCACATCGATGAGCAGCAATCTGGAGCCAGTTAGAACTTGCAAATTTGGTTGCACTGGTTGAGCCCCATGCTGGTGCTCTGTTTGGTGAGGCACCCCTGGACAGGGCCAGGAGTGCCGTGTGGGAGGAGGTGGCAGTGGTGCTGGAGGAGGCCACAGGGATGGAGAGGACAGCTGAGCAGTGCTGACACTGGTACGGGGACCTCCAGCGAAGGGACCCGGACATGCTTTCCTGCCTGCGGGCACGCGCCAGGAGAGGCACTGTTCCACAGCCAGGTAGATGCCCCATCTATACACTGGTTGCATCCATACGGGTATCACGGTGGGCATGTGTCCACCACATGGGGGGTGGTCCGTCCAGTGTGGGCAGTGGTGATGGTGGTGGTATGGGGTGGGGGGCTGAATGGTTTGGCTGTGTGGGATCACACACACCTGGGGGTGGGGGGTCTTTGTTACTGGATTGTACCGATGTTCCTCTCTCCATGTTTGCACCCTAGGCCCTGAAGAGCATCGCTGTCTGAGGGAGGAGAGGCAGAGATGTGAGCTACGTCTCCATGCCAGAGGTCCCATGGAGGGTCAGTGCCAGGACCAGCCCGATGATGGTGAGAGCCTTCCATCCAGGATTTTCTGTGCATGCTGTGTAGGAGGGTGGGCGGCGGGGCATGGCCATCATCCACTGACACCACTGCCATGCATGCCACATGGTACAGTCAGCACTGTCCAGTGGCACTGCATGTCTGGGTGTGCATCACTGGTGGTCTATGCGTGCACTGGGTACATGGCTGTGCCACTGCCTTCGCACCGCATAGCCATGTCACTGTACAGCCACAGTGGTGCTGTGCGGGACTTGGGCAGTGGGTGTGTGCAGCAGTCTGCATGGCTGTGTGTGTGTATGGGTGGGCAGGTCTTGTGGACACGATCACTGTGGGTGGTCGCACACCATCACAGGGGCGTGTCCCATGGCTGTATGCCATGCACAATGGGTGGGCTGCAGGGGGCTGTGTATTAACGCCTATTGACTCTGCTCCATTGTCCTAGGTGGACGGCGGATGATGCGTATTGAGAGGGCACTGTAGGAGCTCCTTCAGGTGGCCAGGGCCTCCCTGGAAATACTACAGAGGGTGGAGCAGCTCAGAGTAAGAAGGAGGCATGGCAGGAGGTGCCATCGGAGCGGGGAACGGGGCTTCCACTGAATTACATCCACCCCTAGACTACACCTACCCCCCTGAACCCACCCTCACACCCCTCCTTCCCTCTACAATATGTTCACCCCTGCCCCTTACCCACCCCCACCCAGTTTGTGGCCCTCACCCCTTTTGTAATGTATATATCTGTACATAGTTTTGTTTATACTGTTACAATATATTCGTTTTGTTATGCCAACTGTGGTGGTCTCTGATTTGCAGTGGGCTAATGGTGCTCAGCTGCAGTGGTGTGCATGGCGTCGGGGGTGGTGTTATCATGGGTGTGTGTGTGTGTGTGTGTGTGTCCGTAGGGGAGGCGGGTTTGGTGTGGGCATAGCTCTCAGTCACTGTCTGTGGTTTGTGTGTTGTTTCCTGTGCACTGGATGACTGTGTGCAGTGGTACACGGTGCATGCACTGTGTCCATGGTGCACCTGTCAGACCGTCCATGGCCTGTGCAGCTGCCACCCTTGCATGTCTGTGACCTGCACAGTCCGCTGGCATATCAGTGGTGGCTGCCCATGCTGGACAGCCACTGTACCCAGCACAATGCCAGGTTGTCTCCTGTCACTGGTGTGGTGCACGTCTGCCTTGGGTGGCACTGTTTCCTCTGCTGTTGTTGTCCCACCTCAATGTTGTCACTTGTGTCTGTTGCAGGGGATGTGCTCCACTGTCTGTCACTTGTGCTCCAACCACATACTGGTGGCGTACGGTGTTGTGGTGCCTGCACAGGGTTGCTGGCACACCTGTGCTGTGGAGGGGTTCTGGCCATGTGTACACTTCTGCTGTGGCCACATGCCATGGGGTTGGTTGACCCGCTACTGTGTCCCTGTGTTGGTGTGCCCTTGGGTATGGTGGTTGTTTGTCTGTGCACTGTGTTGCATCCTGTGTGGCACATGCTTCCATGCAACACTGTGGGTGTCTGCACTGGCTGTTGTGGCCAGTACTGGGATGAGGTGTGTCCTTGGGAGGGTGTGCAGGGTGCTGTACCACTGGTGGTGGGGTCCGGGACATGCCCTGTCATGTGTGGGGTACCGTGTGCCGATGCATGGTCGGTCTCACAGCTGTACCTGGGGGGGAGACATGCATGGCAGCACTGTGTATGCAGTCATTGCATTGCTGTCTGCTGCCGCCCACTGAAGGGTGCTCGTGGTGGGGCTGCCTTGCATGGTTCTGTGTGCACAGGGTTGCATTGTCACGCCGGGGGTGGTGGCATGCATGGGGTGTCCTGCACTGTTGGGCGCTACTCCTGGGCAGGGTGTATGGGGATCATGGTGCAGGATGTACTCTGCATTGGTGGGATGGTGTGGCACAGGGTGGAGGGGCATCCATGTGTGATGGTCACAGCTTGCAAGAGGGTGAGCTGGGGCACCATGCTCCGGCGGTGGGTTTGTTGCTGATGTCTCTGGGCCAGTGGTTCTTCCTGCTATCCTCCAGTTGTGCAGTGCATGGGGTGTGGGGAGCGATGTCTGTTCTGCTGTGTGCTCCTCTGCCCATCCCTACCATGGGTGGTGGGCCATTGCATCCTGTCCCTGTGCATCCTTGGTTGTGCTGTTGCGCTGCTGCCCTGCTCCACTGGCCATCCCTGGTTGTGCTATTGCACATCTGACCTGCGCCACTGCACATACCTGGTTGCACTATGGTGCAGTTGGCATGATATTCAGTCATGTGCCACAGGCGCATCTTGACCTGCGCAGTGTTTGAATATCGTTTGTGTTGCGCATGGACACAGTGGACTTGTGCCTGCTCCTGCTATTGCGCACCTTTGTGGTGCAGTTTGAATATCTGGGCCATAGTGCATTGGTCATCTCATGTACCCACTCAAGTCTGCAAAAAGACTTAGATAACATACATCACAGTCTGCATTAAACTTTAATTGAAATTAGAAAATGGCAAGAATGGATTGTCACTCCTGATTGGCTAATACCACCTCCAAACTGGGCATTTATTTTTCAACAATGCCCAGCAATAAATTAAAACCAGCCTAACTGCCACCTTACCACATACCCTTGTGCAGGGGTCCTCAGCTAACTTTGTCATTGGCTCAAACAACGAAAAAAATTTAAAATCCCAGCCATCTTTTTCTGTCGCTTAGCGAGAGCGACTCTACCCCTCCCCATGCACACACCCGCTCCTTCACTATCAGTTCGCTTACTGTAAAATAAATAAATCAATAAAAAAAAACACACTCCAGTTATTCTGCTGTCGGGGAAGAGTGCCTAAATATTTTTTTTCCTCAAAGCTGCACTTTCCTGACCGCACTCGTCCAGCACTGCTCTTAACCGGAAGTAAAAGGAAGCTGTCGCTCCGAACAGCTTCTTACTCCGAAAAATGAATTTAAAAACTGCCTCAGATGCCAGAACTCCCACAAACCACAATGCTCCTACACTTATTTAGACTACCAAGCTAAAACAAATACATCATTTACCTCGCGGCTGTTCCTCACGGCACATAGTTGTCATCGACAGGTCCCGCGCCTAACAGACGCAATGTCCAACTGAACCCAATTAAAAAAAAAATCTTAAACAAACATTACATGATTCCAACAAACTGCTACTGTATATTTACCAGTTCTGCAGCAGGATATCTGTGTCTCGGAAAGTGTTCGTGTTGGGGGGGGGTGATAGCTGTCGGGAGGAGCAACAGATGGAACAGCCTTAAAGAAACATGGACTATTTTTTCAATACTTTTGTTTCTGCTAATGGTATTTATTTTTTTATAATCACTTCTTCTCTTCTTTTACCACTTCATTAAAAGTTACTAAGAAAGCCATTTTCTAAACGCAATAATACCCTCCAGGGTGGGCATTATTGGGAAATACCGGACCTTCAAGGGGTTAAAAGGCCCTCCGCCTGCGGCTTCGGGCCTCATCACGCCCCTGTGCGGTCCGGTATTTCACAATAATGCCCACCCTGTCAGGTATTATTGCTTACTTAGTTGTTAGTTGGTTTGAGTACAAGTTGATTTTCAGTTGGTTGGTGGTTTTCAATGCAGGTTGTCTGATAAATAAGTAAAGTTTAATCAGTTGTTAACTAGTTGTTAAACAGTTTTCTCTGTTTCTAATATTAGTGCATACATTACAGAGTTGGCATCTAGTTTGCACTTCATTTCATACTAGATAAGAAATTTCAGCACTAAGAGTTAGCAGCTCACTGAAAATAGGTTTATTAAACAGAAAAACAACTCGGTATCAGTGAGCTAATTTTAAAGTTTAATGCTGACTGTACTGTAATAGATACCGTAAACCAATTATAGCTTTCCTTAAATGTACAAAAAAGTGATAATAACAGACACAGTTAAAAACCTGAATTAGAAACAGACAACTAAAAGAAGATTATTGGGAAGTCGTCGTTAGCATTGTATATATCTGCATAATAATATCAGAGACAGGGAATTGGGGAAAACATATTTTTAAAATTAAACAGTCATCTATAAAATCTATGCTTGGAATTCATTGTTTTGGGAAATTATCCTCTAAGGAATCATTGTAGCTATGATTATAGTGTAATAAGCAAATATAAATGCTTAACTCTTACACGGTGCTGAAGTATGGGGCAATTAAAAAAAGGTGGATAACTTACAACCCAAGAATTTATATCTGCATTTGCTATTAGGGTTGCCTCAGTTTATTCCTGGCAAACTTTGGGCTAAAACAGATGTTATAGCATTGGAGGAAAGACTGATATAAGGATGTTAACATATTGGCATAGAATCATAACAGTAGCAACAAATTCAATATTAAAAGCACCCTGGGAGGAGCTCTGTAAAAAAAATGTAATAGAGTGAGTAAGAAATCACATTTGGTATTTATATTTAGATACAAAGTTGAGAAAGTATGGCCTGGAGATTTTATTGAAACCAAGACAATCCAAAATGCAAATGTATATAAAGAGGCAGTCATCCAAAGAATTAAAAATATTACTATACCGAAAGATTTTCAGTAGCTGGAATTGGGAATACAGCTACTTTTTTATTATATAAATCCCTTAAACTAAGCCATATTAAGGAATACTATCTGATGTATTTGTGAATCTAATATACAGTTACACACTCTGGCTAGATTACAAATGGATTTAATTCATGGTTGGTATGCAAATGTTACTTGGTCAACTTTTGAAAACATAACAAATTGTAAATAGGGCTATGAAGAAATATGGTCAACCAAACATATGTTGTTGGACTGTCTTTGTTTGGAGAAGTTGAGAATTAAATGATTAGGACAACACTTAGAAAACCTTAAATTTAAATCAAAAGGAAGATATGTTAATATTCATCCAGAATTCTGATCAGCTAAATGTCCTGTCTCCAGTGGCATAATATTTAAAGCTTGCAACGTAACAGTACCACACCTTTTAGAAATCCCGTACTGATATTAGAAAAGAAAGAAGAGAAATTTGCACATCAGTTGTGGAAAGTAATTTTAAATTCAACTTACAATGTTTCTATGGTACTAAAGACAGTCATGTATATGTTTTGTTGTGTATATTCTTGTATTTTTGGATGTGCAGTACATGTTTTTATCAGTAAATATACTATTACTACTGTTTTCAAACAAAACACGTTTATCAATTATTTTCAGGTGTTTGGAATTCATTAGTTATCTGTGGGCATCACAGTTTAAAACTTTTATTTGGCATGATGGGATACTAGGCTAGCTGGTTGTGATTTTGTAAGTTGTGGTATTGGGAAACCTACTTAGGCTACAAAGTTTTTTCATTTGCAAAGTGTCATATTGTTACAGTTGTTGAAAGTTTCTGCAGAAACAATTGTTGTCCAAAGAAATCACAGGGTTTGCATGGCAAGCCTGTGGTGTGACAAGACAAGGCTCATCAGCTGTACGTTTTGCCTGAACTGGAGATGCATAGTCTTGGTCAAAATAGAGTCAAGTTAGCCCCCACATTACCACCTTCTGCTTTCAGGCAGTCACAACTACAGTACATGCTCCTTATTCCAAAATCTGAGGAACTCCATGACCATGGATATTGGGCAATCACTAAGGCCTGGCTTTGGGCCCAGTGCTGTATGTATACATTTAATAATGAGGAGCATGTCAGCCAGGAATGACAGTGTCCCTTAACAACTGGTCAATAAACTCTGAATTCCTTGGCCCCTCGTCCCCCTCCAGAAGGCCATAGAGCTTCATGTTTTTATAGTAGAGCCTTCCCTGTAGGTTCTTACACTTCTTCACTTGAACTTGCTTTTAATGAAGGTGTTAAATCAGGTCACATACACTGTCTGATCTTTCAGACAGTTGTGTTAGTACTGCTTGCATGTCTGTGGTTTCTTTCTGGACCTTCAAAATCAGTACAAAGGGTTTGACAAGCTCAACCCCTGCATTTACAATACAACTTAGTAAAATTAGTGGGGTGGCACCTGATGTGTGACCAAACAAAAGTATATAGTTAAAGTACCAGGGAATTCTCTGCCCCCCCCCATTTTGCTGTATTAAAGCCTGCAGTTTTATAATATAAATCCAATGTTCTTACTTTCCATACACTTTGTCAAAGTGACCACTTCCATCGGTCAGATAAAAAGCATCACATTTTAACTTGCCATATCAGAGCTGAACTCTCCTTGCTTTCTCCATTTTTAATGAAGAGACAACTCTCCTGGCTTCATTACTGATATAGTGTGCTCTGACCAGTGAAAGGCTCATAGGTGTTTAATGGGGAGCTCAACAATTAGAATAAGGACACAATTCTCCTACATTCAAATCAGTACAAAGGGTTTGGCACGCTCACCCCTGCATTTACAATACAACTTAGTAAAATTAGTGGGGTGGCATCTGTGTGTGACCAAACAAAAGCATATAGTTAAAGTACCAGGGCACTCTCCCCCGTCCCCTCCCCCCATTTTGCAGCATCAAAGCCTGCAGTTTTATAACTCCAGTGTTCTTACTTTTCATACATTTCAAAGGTGTTCTTGGTTCTCATTATCCTGCTGAACCATGATTAAGCCTGAGCACTTCGGGAAAGTGACCACCTCCATCGGTCAGGTAAAAAGCATCACATTTTAACTTGCCACATCAGAGCTTAAGTCTCCTTGCTTTCGCTATTTTTAATGAAGAGATAACTTTCCTGGCTTCATTACTTATATAGTGTGCTCTGGCCAATGGAAGGCTCACAGGTGTTTAATGGGGAGCTCAACAATTAGAAGAAGGCTACAATTCTCCTACATTCAAATCTGTACAAAGGGTTTGGCACACTCAGCCCCTGCATTTACAATACAACTTGGTAAAATTAGTGGGGTGGCATCTGGTGTGTGACCAAACAAAAGCATATAGTTAAAGTACCAGGGCACTCTCCCCCCCCCGTCCCCCCCCATTTTGCAGCATCAAAGCCTGCAGTTTTATAACTCAGTGTTCTTACTTTTCATACATTTCAAAGGTGTTCTTGGTTCTCATTATCCTGCTGAACCATGATTAAGCCTGAGCACTTCGGAAAGTGACCACCTCCATCGGTCAGGTAAAAAGCATCACATTTTAACTTGCCACATCAGAGCTTAAGTCTCCTTGCTTTCGCTATTTTTAATGAAGAGATAACTTTCCTGGCTTCATTACTTATATAGTGTGCTCTGGCCAATGGAAGGCTCACAGGTGTTTAATGGGGAGCTCAACAATTAGAAGAAGGCTACAATTCTCCTACATTCAAATCTGTACAAAGGGTTTGGCACACTCAGCCCCTGCATTTACAATACAACTTGGTAAAATTAGTGGGGTGGCACCTGGTGTGTGACCAAACAAAAGCACATAGTTACAGTACCAGGGCACTCTCCCCCCCCCCTTCTTTCTGGAGGTTGTCTAGGTCCATCTTCATGCTAAGCATTATGTCCCTGCTTTCTCCATGAAAGGCACAGAGTTCCTCAAGAGGTTGTTCATTCATTACTACTGAAGTTCCCAAGTGCAAGACTGAACTCAGGGAGGATGTCATGCTGGACAGTGGAGAGGAGTGAGCCAGTTCCTTGATTTGGTGATGTTTGGGACTGTCCTGCAGTTGATTTTGGCTGGTTTTGTTTTGTTTTATTTTTTGCCCCTTAGTATCATCATGAACCACTTGTTCTACTAAAATTGCACAAAATTTAAACTTGCACTCCTGTAGAGATGCAGTTTATCAGCCCGGGAGAGGGAGTGCCATTTCAGTGCTAGCATACTCAGTGGTGAAACCACAGGAAGTTGTGTCATGGGATCTTCACTGTCCACCTGAACAATCAACAGAAACAGCAGACAGGACATTGGTTTAAAGTCTCATCTGAAGCACGGCACACCTTGACAATACAGTATCCTCTTAGTACTGCTTTTATGGTATGAACCCTATCCTGGTGTAGGATAATAATAATAATTAAAAACTAATAAAATGATCACATATCAAATTATATTATTCCACATTACTGTAGATCATATTATATCATACTATATTATCATATATTTTATGAGACTATATTATCTTCTCATATTTCATATCAGATTATATTTTTCTTACATATCATCAGTTTTTTCAAACTATATTATTTGATCATAATAATATTATATCAGATATCATTTCATATATCATATAGGATTATATTATCATGTTTCATATATTATATCAGATTATATCAGATTTTATGCAATAGACATAAATACAAACACCATTACTATATCCTGATATATGAGCTACTGCTGAATGCTATTTATCCACACAGTAAAGTTGTCATTCAGATTTATGTACATAGCAGACACATCATCATGGTGTGAGCCCCCCGCCTGGTAAGATGGCACTCCTTCCTTCTTAACAGTTCACATTGCAGCTTGCTTCACTTCAGCTGCCACCAGCTTCTTCACACAGTAGTCACTAAATCTTATTTACTTGCTTTTTAAAGCCCCCAAACACTTAAAACAATAAAAAAATGCCCAATTGCCAATAATAATTTTTCTCTTCAAATTTCCTGTATCACAGTCATACTGGTAGTACCATCCTATCTAAAATGATGAGATTACTTTGCTCTCCTCTACTACTCCATCCTTTAGCCTTGCTGCTGCTCTGTCTGTCTGGCACAACACTCTGTGTTCCAATAATAACCAAATGGCAATATTTGTTATTCAGTCTGTCTCTGCCTCCTGAAAAAGAAACTGCAATAGTGCCTACTCAGAATCACCATGCTGCTCCTCTTCAGTCCTGCTGTTTGCTTATTACTGAACTGCTACCTCATCCTTGAACAGACAGATAAATCTTTAAAAAATATACATTTTCTGAGAAAAAGTCAGAAAAAGCTGTCATGCAAACTGATGCCCCTTATACAAGCACATGCCTCCAGTAAACTCAACAGCTCTCACTAACCACCACTATCATGTTTTTAAATTACTTTGAAAAGCCTCTCACTGCACCAGTTAGCAGTAACATTGGTATGTCAATCCTTAGAAATGCTTGTGGCAACCATCATGAAATAAAGTATAGCAGCACTATTTCACCAAATAAATCCCTCAGACTCAAAGAAATATAAAAAGTTGCCTTAAAAATAAACTTATTCCACAAGATACCACACTATTCCATAAATGAAATATGCAATGGGTACCATATGGAATAAATGATTTATGTTCATGCAAGCAGTTTGACCTCAGACTATCACTCGAACATATGAAAACAGAAAAAGGTCTTGTAGTCAATCTAGTCTGCTTGAGTTTGCAGACCTCTCAGTATCACTGAGTGATCCATTCCCCCACTATCCACTCCTCCCTCCCCTTGATATCCCCCTCCCTCCTCACATTTCCCCTCTCCATGCAGTTTTCTTTTTTACCCTGTCTCATCCCCTCTTGAAGCTATCAAAAGTCTTCAGGGTGACTATTTCCTCCTGCAACTCATTCCACTTTGCTGCCAACCTTTCATCTCCTGCTCCCTTCCCCTTGAAGCCAGCTGCCTTTCCCAGGCATCCTCATCATCTACTGATGTCTCCCTTTACCTGTATGCTCAAACTAGCTACCCCTGGCCACCTTGTGTTTCACTCCTCCCTTACTCATGCCTCCATGCCTGTCTGCTTTGTTTCATGCTCCCCGCTACCCAATCCCAACCCCCCTCACTTTCAGTGGCAAGTAAATGCCCACCAGTCTATATCAACTTAATTATCATCCTCTTGCTACTAACTGCAAGTGACATTGAACCTAACCCAGGCCACTCCCCCCTCACCCCACCATCTTCCCACGGGGCTGAAAGATTGCCCATCTAAATGTCAGAAGCCTCCTCCCAAAATTACTTTCCTCCAACCTCTTGCTCTAACACTCAAACCAGATGTTTTAATTCTGTCTGAATCTTGGCTTAATGCTAAGATCCCAGATATGGCTATTTCCATCCAAGGGTATCCCCTTACCCGCCAAGGTCAGTCTAGAAGGGGTGGAGGTGTGGCAATGTATATCAACTCCTCATGTCGATACACCCCTATTCGAGCCACTTCCCTCCCAGCTGCATATGATCTCATTTTGGTAAAGCTCTCCCTCCCCTTCTCCATACCCATCTTTGTTGATGGTATCTACTGTTGCCCTGGCCTCTTCCCTTCACCTATCACTGACCTCTTGTCTACGCTACTGGCACGCTCCCCCACAAGAGAACTTCACATTCTCTGAGATTTTAACCTAAATTGTCTCTCACCCCACACACCAGAATTCGCAATGACATCTCATCCCTCAATCTATCCCAGCTAATCAATAAGCCCAGCTGCCTAAACTCTAAAACACATAACCATTCCCTTATTGACTGGGTCTTAACCTCCCATCCATGCTGTCTTATAGCTTCAGGCATCCTGCCTGACTCGTTAAGTGATCCTCATATAATCTACTGCATACGCAAGGTCCATCATCCCAAAGCCCCCCAAACTCCTGCAAATCTGCTCTTATAAATCCCTGGGCATCACCCACCTTCTAAACACCCTGGCTAATACTGACTGGTCTCCTAATTACACAGCTTCCTCAGTCAACTCTGCTCTTGAGTATTTCAAATCCAAATTCCTCTATATATGGAATCATTATGCAACGCTTAGATGTATCAGGATGAAAGGCTCCCACCTACCCTGGTCATGTGTGAATTACTGGCATGTCTATGTGCTCAGAACAATGCCTGGAAGGTCCATAAATCCACTGGCATTAGGGCAGTGCATCTCCATAAAGAAGAATATTTCCAATCCACCTTTCTATCAAATATTAACCAACCATCAAAATTCTGGAAAGTGGTACACTCCCTTTTCTCCCCCCCCCCCACAATCCAGGCCTCCAATCCCTGCTCTCAAAGTGGACACCTCCTCCTCTCTGTCTGAATCACTTGATGAAGCCACTGAGTTCAATGCCTACCTCACGTCCCACACCTCATCCCTCCCTCCTCTCCCCAGTCTCCCCACCCACCCCTTCACTCTCCTCTTCACCCTCTTCTTTCTCCCTGTGTCCCCTACAGACACTCTCAATGATCTTATTGCACTGAACCCAAACACGGGCAAATGCCATTGGTTTGAACTCTAAACTCCTCCACCTATCCACCCCAGCTATTGCCTATTCTCTCACCTCTCTCCTAAACCTTTCCTTCTCTCTTGCCTCCATCCCAGATGCCTGGAAGCATGCCACCATTATCCCCCTCCCAAAGGAGGTGACCCTTCAGTCCCTGGGAACTATCATCCTAACTCTCTCCTCCCTATCCTTGCCAAACTCCAGAAGGACATTGTACTTTCCCAACTCTCTCCCTTCCTTGACTCCACCTCATTTTTAACCACCTTCCAGTCTAACTTCAGGAAGCACCACTCTACAGACACCTCCCTCCTAAGGTTAACTGACTCTATCCTCTCCGGCATGGATCAGGGACTCATCACCTCTACCATCTTTGTTGATCTAGTCAAAGCATTTGACACTGTCTCTCATGCCCTCCTCCTCAATAAACTCTCGTCAGTTGGGCTTCAGCCAGTGCCACAAACTGGTTCAGCTCCTACCGTGACAGTAGGTCTCAATCAATCAGGGTTGGCAACTCTCTATCCCCCACTCCCCATCAGCACTGATGTATCACAAGGCTCTGTTCTTTGCCTGCTCCTAGTCTCAGTCTTCCTTAGTGACCTTCCTAATGTATGTTCCTCCTCCTTTATCCATATGTATGCGGACAATACCAGTCTCCAGCTTGACTTCGATAAAGTTCAGCTCTGGCTGCAATCTAATCAGTTGTTCCTGAATGCCAAGAAGACAGTCTCCTTGAAGCAGAGACACTCTCTAGGCTCCCCCCCCTTCCACACCATTAACAGGAATTTTTCTTGAGGATGTTACCTCCTTTAGGTATCTCGGGTTTGGTTTGACCAACACCCCAACTTTTCTGGACCTGTGGATGCTATCTACAAAAATCTGCACCCTAAACGTGGTGCCGTGTACAGGAATCATGGTTGCATCCTCTTGCCGGCCCACAGGAAACTTGCCCAAAAAATTATTCAACCAATACTTGGCTACAGTGATGGAGTCTATAGTGCCACCCCCCTCCCCCAAAACCTCCCAAGCCAGACTGGATACCCTCTTCCACACTTTGCTCTTGACTGCCCCCCACTCACCCACCATTGTAACCTCTACCAGTCTCTCTCCTTCTCCTCCCTTGAGAATTGATGCCTTTCCCATTGCGCCAGTTTCATAGCTAAATACTGATTCAGTTCTCTCCCTCCCTATCTCTCCTCTTCCCTATCCCTCGCTCCTCACTCTTCCTACTTGCTTCGTAATCGTGACCCCAGTATTCTGGCCATCCCTTCTAGGTCCACATCCATTGGTCAAGCTGCCTTTTCCTGTCACTTCTCCAGAATCTGGAATTCTCTTCCCCCTTCCATCAGATATGCCTCATTCTGCCGTACGCTCACCACTCTCCTTCATAACCTCACCTCTCCCTCCTGCAGCTGTCTACACTCCTCAAACCCATCTCTATCCCCTGACATATGCTGAATTCCCCTGCATCACTCTTGTAACCTTTTACTGCTTTTTGATTGGTTGTTGGATTATAGCTATGGTTGTACCTTGTATTTTTCACTATCATGTATATTTGTGATTGTTATGTTGTTGTTCAGTACCTTTTTTCTTGTTATGTCACCCTTCCCCCCTTCCCCCAGGAACATAGAAATATAGAAGATAACAACAGATAAGAACTATGTGGCCCACCTAGTCTGCCCCTTTTCCCTACCTAATGCAATACCGCAGACAAACATACAAAGAAGCAGAGCTCAGGCCGTCCCCGGAGAAAAAGATTCCAAACTATGGAATATCTGATACAAAGCTGCATTTATTTGTAAAAACGCTGAACCAAACACCTGGAGCTGCTGAACATTTTTGAGCACCACTGGACTCTTTATCAAGGCATAGCATGCATGAGCAGAGACACCATTAAAAAAGGAAAATCCTTAAAGTTACAGTGCTACAATACTCCAACTCCACTACTCATATCTTGCTGAAGCACACGTAATAAAACATGTATATAAATATATAATTAAATAAGTGCATGGTGCCCTTTGTGTACAACCTCAAAAAGCTATTGTCACATGGTGTGAAAAAATGTGAAAAAAGAGAGGGATGATGGGCAGGTGGGAGAGTGAGGACTTGGGGGGGGGAGAAGGGGGAGGAGGGAGGTAGGGAAGCTTAAAGTTCATGATATCTAGGAATAATCATCATATAAATAGCATATAAATATGAGCATCCCAATCCATAAGATAAAAAAATTGTACATCTAACAGTGAATGTAAGACTGATAATAAATATGTACTCCATACAATTTTCAGTACACAAAAAAGTTGTTGCAAAAGATAATAGTGATTATCGTCCTATTTTATATATATATATATATATATATATATATATATATATATATATATATATATGTATTACTCCTTAAGATAAGGAAAATAACTAATATTTGACCCATCCATGGATTTCAAACTGATAAAAATCATATATTAAATAATTTGCAGTATCTAGTGCATATAGAAATAGCATTAACATACCTTTAAGAATGGTTTTAACTGAAATCTATCATTTAGCCCTAGACCATTCCCTTTAGTGGCACCCAAAGTATATTGCCAGAAATTTTCTTTCTGTAGTAATGCATTATTCATACCCTTCCCCTTGGCATTGCTCAAACTCTATGCCATGGAAGCGGGGAAGCCAGGAGAAGCTGCCATAGGTCGACCGGTCACTGTACCAGCACCTGATTGGTCTCCAGTTTGGGTCTCTGCCCTCCGATTGGACTATCCTGGTTTTGTGCTGTCTGGGCTCTGTGCCCATTCATTTTCATTGCTGGCTGCCGAAATTTTTATGTCCATCCCCAACCCCCAACCTTAATTAAGTAGACCTCTGCTCCGCTCACCTGCCTTTTGACCCTCCCCTTCTTCTTTTCTCCTCGTATCCCCTTTGCCAACTGCTCCACCCTGCCTCCTCTCCCTCTCCAGCTTACTTTCTTGGTCTGTCCCTTGCATCCACACTGACTTTACCCCCTCTCATACTTTCTCCTATAACTATGCCCCTCCACCATAACCTCCTCCCATTTCTTTTTGCTCTTGCTTTGCTTCCACCCCTCTGCCACCTTCCGGGTGTCTGCTACCCCACTCTACCCCCCACTTTCTTCCTAACCCTCTCGCACCACCACCTTGGCACTCTTGTTCATGTTCCCCTGGGGCACCCCCCTACTCTGGAATGGCTGCTGTCAGGTACCACAGACCGGGGGTGCTTGGCAAACCTGGCACTGCTCCTAGCCAAGGCACTGCCCCAAGACATATGACTAAAATGCAGAAACCAGGCTACAATGAAACAGAGGTGAAACCTCTCCTGTACTGAACTATGACAGTTTGCGCTGAAGCTTCTGCTCCTCCTCCTCCTACTGATGTCTGGGAATGTCCACCCAAACCCCGACCCACCCTTCTCAAGTCCTACCATAAATCCTAAGCTAAGAAGGGGCATCATCCTCACAACCCTCAACATATGCAGTCTTCTCCCCAAACTTGATGCCCTGCAAATCTTTGTCAACCTGCACAACCCTGATATTCTTGCAGTTTTCAAAACCTGTCTAACCCCTAAAATCCCTGACCAGGCCATTGAGCTGCAAAATTGCAATGTTTTTAGACTTGACCGGAGAACCAAAAGAGTAGGGGGCTGTGCAGTCTACGTCAAGGAAGACATCTCTGGCTATCCCATTCCCACTACCCCCCCCCCCAGTCTCCACTGCGCAGCTTCTCCCAATTAAATTGCTACTTGGAGCCCACAATAAAGTGCTCACAGTCATCTCAGTCTACATCCCTCCCAAAGACCAAGGGACAGGGCTCAATACCATCCTGGACTTCGTCCAAACCCTACCTCCCGGCTCTGAGATCCTTCTCGGGGATTTTAATATCAACTGGCTCGCACCTGAAGCAGGACCTTATAAGGATGCTATAGCCTCTGCCAACCTAACTCGGATGGTTAGATCCCCAACCAGAACGAACTACAAATCAAGCACTAGCACACTCTTGGACTGGGCCCTCACCAGCCACCCAACCCGTATCATTAACACCTCCTTCCTCCCAGACTCTCTCAGTGACCATTCCCCAGTCATCTGCGAATGATCAAACAAGTTCTGTAAGCCTCCCCCCAAAGTCATTACCAGTCAAAGTTATTCCCCGTGGCAAGCTGGCCCATCTCAAATCCTGCCTCAGTCACAAGACTGGACATCCATCTTCAATGCGACAGACGTTGACTCGGCCCTTAGTTATGTCATCACCACCTTCATCGCAGCCTGTGATGCCTACGCCCCTGTCAAAAAGTGCAAAGTTAAATCTCTCTCCAATCCTTGGCTTTTTGTTGAGCTCCTGGCCCAGCTCAAATCTAGAGACCACCTCTGGGCAATAGCCAGAGCTACAGGCGCTCAACCAGACATTCAAACCTATAAACAGGCTCGAAACAACTGCACTAAACTAATTTGACTGAAGAAAAGTGCTTACTTCAAGGAAACCCTAACTAACACTTGGGGAAATGGTCGGGCATTCTGGGACAATATTAAAGAAATCACTAGGAAGCAGCCCAAGTCCACCCATTCTCTACTCAATATTGATGGGACTACCACCCTTGACCATATGGTCATTGCAAATACTTTCAATGAGTCTTTCACTGATCTCAGTAGTGTTCTCCCTCAGGACTTTTTTATGGACAACTTCCCTACTCCCAGCACCTTCCCCTCCCCCTCCAAACATCCGCCATTCCACTTCAACGCAGGTGAGTGAAGCTCATAAGTACATTAAAAAAGCTATCTCGAAGACCAGAGTTAGTGGCAACTCTCTGGACCTTAAATTACTGTCCCTCACTCTTGAAGAGGTACTACGCCCGCTAACAAGAATTTTCAACCTTTCTCTCAGCATCAGTCAGTTCCCTAGCTTATGGAAATCAGCTATTGTCACCCCAGTACATAAAAATGGAGACAAGTCCATCCAAGGCAACTACCGGCCAATCTCCATACTGCCCCCCTCTCCAAAGCCCTAGAGCAGATTGTTGTAGACCAACCTACGGATAGCTTGGACAAATATAGCATCTTGTGCCCTCAGCAATATGGGTTCTGGCAAGGTCACAGCATATCAACTGCCCTCATGGAATTTACTGGAGTCCTCTACAACTCATTGGACAAAGGCCAACTAAGAGGGGCAGCTTTTATTGACTTGACCAAGGCTTTTGATACAGTTCACCATGGCCTGTTAATGGGACAGCTGCTACTTGCAGGTCTCTCCCATGACTCTACTGCCTGGTTCAAACGTTACCTTGAAAACTGCTCTCAAAAAGTAAAAATCTCTGGTCTACTCTCCAATTCTCAACCTGTCCTCTCTGGGTTCCCCCAAGGATCCATCCTGGGCCCTCTACTTTTCAGCCTTTTTCTGAACTCCTTTCCACTTTCCTGCCCTGAACAAATCATCTTCTACGCTAATGATGCCATGCTCCTCACCTCCCACAAAGATCCACAAACCCTTCAACACAACTTACAGCTAGGATTCACTGCTCTTGAGAACTGGTTCACTGACCACAAACTGGTCCTTAACCACAAAAAAACCAAGTCGATTCTTTTTTGCAGCTCCCAAAACAAGCATAGGTCTCGCCCCCTGGTCATATCAACAGGCCTCGGGACTACGCTGGAACAGGTGGCATCCTTTAAATACCTTGGAATCTCACTTGACTCTAACCTATCCTATGGGACATACATTGATAATGTTGCCAGAGCTGCCAACTCACGTATTGGTTTACTCTACCGGAATAGACAACACCTCACCCCGGATGCCCTTAAGGTTGCTGTTCTTAGCTCAGTTGTCTCCATCATTGACTACGGCCTCATTATATATGGCTCTGCACCTGCTACTGCTCTGAAACATATTGTGACCTCCTTAAACAAGGCTTGTCGGCTCGTCACTGGAGCCCATCGACACACGCATACTTGTGACCTATATGCCCAAATGGGGTGGCTACAACTTGCCAACCACATAAAGTACCAGACCTGCCTGATGACAAAAAAAAAATAACCTTAGGCCTTGCTCCCCCTGGTGTCTGATCTCTCCTGCACCCTAGTTTAAATCCACGCAACACCAGAGGGGCTGAACATCAGCTATTTCAAGTTCCCCATTGTCACACCGCACAGGGCCAATGTTCTTTTGCTCACTGTGCTCCTAGCTGGATGAATGCCATTAGTTCTGGCATCCCCCCTACCACCACTCTGGGTATGTTCAAAACCAGACTACGCCTCCATCTAGCTGCCTCCAGCTCCTGTGACTACCACCCCTAACCGGTCCAATCCACTAGCACCTCTCCCTGCAGTCCTTTTGACAATGCCATTGTGCTGCGCTAGTCTCTTCCTGTGTGTGTGTCCCTGTCATTTCTCTCGTCTACCCTCCTTTCCCCTAGCTGCCCTCTCTGGGCCACCCCCTGCTATTCCTCCTAATTGTTTCATCTTTGTGATTGCTGACTTATATATTTGATTTTTGTAAATTGCTGCAGTTCTGCTTATTTTTATGTATGTACCATTTTCTGACATGGAACCTTTGTAATACAGCCTCGGCTCAAAGGTATTTGTAATCCTACATTTAAATAAATAAATAAATAAAAATAAATAAAAAACATGTCCTGGAACCTTTTCTTTTGTATTTACAGCTAGGGCATTGCTCTCATCACCTTTTTATATGGCTTTCAAATGTTCCTCAATACGTAATTGAAGTTTTCTTGTCATTTTTCCAATATAGAAACTATAGCATTTAAAGATTGCTTATACACTACATGTTCAGAATTGCAATCCGTAAAACACTTCACAACAAAGTGTTTTCCATTATGCAGATTTTGGAACATATCACCCAATTTCAAATGTTTACAAAAAGAACACTTTTTGCATTTATGGGTCCCATGTGGCAAATTTAAAGTCACTGTTTCATCCAATGTTTTAAGTTGGCTTGCGACTACATGGTCTCCAATATTCTTACCCTTTTTATATGTAATTCTATGGGCATTATTGGTCCAGGTTGCTAGCTTAGGCTCCAATTGAAGTACATGCTAATGTCTGTTGAGAATTTCTTTTATGGCAAAGGACTGGGGAGTAAAGGTTGTGACAAAATTCATACACCTCTTTTGTTTTTACTGGTGGATTTTGGGTTGTAAAAGCTGTTCCCTGAGCAGCTCATGAATTTTGAGATGCTGTTGTCTAGCACCTTTTGGGAATAGCCACACTGAACAAAGTGCTGTGTCATCTGTTCCACCCCACTATCAAAAGTCTCTGTAACAGAACAGTTGCTTTTAAGTCTCCTATACTGGCTATAAGATACATTGTCAACCAGATGTCATGGGTGGCAGCTATTGTAATGTAGAATAGTGTTGCTTTCTCTTTTCTTTCTAAACAGCTCAGTAGTGACGCCCATCTCTGAGGTTCCATCCTTTGTGATCCTTAGGCCAAGAAAATCTATGTTGATCTGCCGTAACACAGAATGTTAGGTTATTGTTTGTGGACTCCAGGAATTTGACAAACCGCTCCAGTTCCCTTCTTGTGCCCTTCCACACCATTATCAGATAATCTATTTAATGTCTATAGAGTTCTATTTTGCCCCGGAATGGATTTACTTTGGCATCTCTGATGGCTGATTGTTCCCAGTTTGTCATATATATTTGCATATGATGGTGCAAACACAGCACCCATTGTGGTGTCTTTCATCTGGACATAAAAGTCACTGCCAAATTTGAAGGTGTTACATGTCAACACAAACTCTGCTAGAGTCACCACAAATTCAATCGAGAGGGCAGTGGAGAAGTCGCCTTCCCCCACCCCCCAGAACCATCTCTGAAGCCTGCACGCCTGTTCATTTGGATCCTCCCAAGGGTTCCTAGGAGGTTGAGAGGGCTGTAGAGAAGTCGCCCTCCCAACCCCCCAGAACCATCTCTGAAGCCTGCGCCTGTTCATTTGGATCCTCCCAAGGGTTCCTAGGAGGTTGAGAGGGCTGTAGAGAAGTCGCTCTCCCCACCCCCCAGAACCATCTCTGAATCCTGCACGCCTGTTCATTTGGATCCTCCCATGGGTCCCTAGGAGGTCGAGAGGGCTGCAGAGAAGTCACCCTCCCCCACCCCCAGGAACCATCTCTGATGCCTGCAAGGTACGGGATTTTGCTGCAACGCTACGACTGAGGAGTCCAACTCCTGTTGAACAGTCATAGGCCAACTGAATTTAGCATCTTTTTAAAAAAAAAACTTGAACCTGCATTAGCATTCTTTGTTTAATGTTGGCGCGCATGTGGAGATAGGTTTTTGCCCTATGAATTTTACAGCTTAAGCTAGCTCGGTGCATTAGTCTATATGGTGTCTTTATTTAAATGTGAATTTTACAGTTTTTTCCCTATGAACTTCTACAG
The DNA here is from genome assembly GCA_016271365.2 of Neoceratodus forsteri. Lineage (NCBI taxonomy): Eukaryota > Metazoa > Chordata > Ceratodontiformes > Ceratodontidae > Neoceratodus > Neoceratodus forsteri. Next base: position 1,721,158,936 of record CM057452.1, read on the forward strand.
CTTAACGTAGCTCGGCGCATTAGTCTGCATGGTGCCTTTATTTAAATGTGAATTTTACTGTTTTCGCCCTATAAATTTCTACAGTTTAACCTAGCTCGGTGCATTAGCCTGCATGGTGCCTTTATTTAAAGGTGAATTTTACAGTTTTTGCCCTATGAATTTCTACAGTTTAACCTAGCTCGGTGCATTAGTCTGCATGGTGTCTTTATTTAAATGTGAATTTTACAGTCTAAAGCCAGCACTACACGTTACCCAGTATGGTGTTATAATTTATTGGCCAGCCATTTGCTATCTCTCCGCAACACTACGCAATAGTGTGCATGGTGCTTTAATTAAACTGCCAATTATTCTGCTATCTATCCACAACTCTGGCTATTGCATTTACAGTTTAAAGTTAGCTCTTAGAACTGCATTTCAGTATGATGCTTCAATTCTAGTTGGCAATTACTTTGTTATTTCTACGCAATCTCTGGCTAAGAATTTATAGCGTAAAGCTAGCTCTTAAAACTACAGTCTCAACTCGACTCTCATAATTTCTTTAATTCAAATAAAATTAGAAACCCAATGTTTTTACTGACTTGATGAACCTCCAGACTGTTGGGAGACTATCCACGCGGCTATGTTGCTTAAGCGATCCCGCTAGCTAGCCAGCACGTGCCCTTCCCCCACCTGTCTGGCAACTAGCCAGCTATATAAGCCCTTACCTTTTCTCCTGTTCTCCACAGCCTGTTCATTTGGATCCTCCCGAGGGTCCCTTGGTGGTCTAGAGGGCTGTGGAGAAGTCACCCTCCCTCACCCACCGGAACCATCTCTGAAGCCTGCAAGGTACAGCATTTTGCTGCAAGGCTATGACCCAGGAGTCCAACTCCTGTTGAACAGTCATAGGCCAACTGAATCTGGCACCTTTTAAAAAAAAAACAAACTTAAACCTGCCTTAGCATTCTTTGTTTAATGTCGACGTACATGTGGAGATAGGTTTTTGCCCTGTGAATTTTACAGCTTAAGTTAGCTCGGTGCTTTAGTCTATATGGTGCCTTTATTTAAATGTGAATTTTACAGTTTTTGCCCTATGAATTTCTACAGTTTAACTTAGCTCTGTGCATTAGTCTGTTTGGTGTGTTTATTTAAATGTGAATTTTACAGTTTTTGCCCTATGAATTTCTACAGTTTAACCTAGCTCGGTGCATTAGTCTGCATGGTGTCTTTATTTAAATGTGAATTTTACAGTCTAGAGCCAGCGCTATACGTTACCCAGTATGGTGTTATAATTTAATGGCCAACCATTTGCTATCTCTCTGCAGCTCTACACAATAGTGTGCATGGTGCTTTAATTAAGGTGCCAATTATTCTGCTATCTATCCACAACTCTGGCTATTGCATTTACAGTTTAAAGTTAGCTCTTAGAACTGCATTCCAGTATGGTGCTTCTTTTCTAGTTGCCAATTACTTTGCTATTTCTACACAATCTCTGGCTAAGAATTTACAGTGTAAAGCTAACTCTTAAAACTGCAGTCTCAACTCGACTCTCATAATTTCTTTCATTTGAACAGAATTAGAAACCCGATGTTTTTACTGACTTGATGAACCTCCAGACTGTTGGGAGACTATCCATGCGGCTGTGTCACTTAAGCGATCCCACTAGCTAGCCAGCGCGTGCCCTTTCCCCACCTGTCTGGCAACTAGCCAGTTATATAAGCCCTTACCTTTTCTCCTGTTCTCCACAGTCTGTTCATTTGGATCCTCCCAAGGGTCCCTAGGAGGTCGAGAGGGCTGCAGAGAAGTCCCCCCCCCGAAACCATCTCTGAAGCCTGCAAGGTACGGCATTTTACTGCAATGCTACAACAGAGGAGTCCAACTCCTGTTAAACAGTCATAAACCAACTGAATTTGGCCCTGCTGATGCTCTGCGTTGACTCTTCACCGCCCCGCCACCACCCTTGGTGAGCACACCCTTATATAGGGCCAAACGGCTGCTGTCTGAACCAATCAGCCCTTTTCTCCACTTGCAGTCTATATTCTACCACCACTAGAGGCAGCTCAGCTTAATCGTCCCTTGCTGCTGGCTATTCCAATAGCCTCCGTCCCCTCTCCAACTATGCTACACTTACACCTCACTCTGCGTGCTATGCTCGTCCCACTGTCGACCCTCCCCCTCAATTTGCCCTGAGAAACAGGACAATGCCACAATACTGATCTGCCACTAGAGGCATCTTATTTTTCTATTAATCCTCCAACCTTGCCTCTGCCTTTTTCCTGTTCTAATCACCATTATCCCTTGCCTTGTTCTCACTTTTAACATATTGTACTCTGAAGAAAAAAAAACTACTCCACAGTGGCAGTCACCCTCACTGAAGGTCAGTTATTCCCCTTACCCCCCCCAATAAGAAATAACAATGGGCACCACAGTTATCACAATCAGCCTACTCATGGTTACCTTTCTTGCTCTGCCCATGTCCCATCCTGCCCCCCTACCTTCCACCTGAGCCCCACCCCCTCTATCACCCCACAGCAGCCAACTGCCACCCCCACCCTGGATACCCCTATTTCTCCACGGCACCCACCTATAACCAATACCCCCTCCCCCCAGGACACCCTGGGCCCACCCCTTCCTTGCCATACCTACCCTCCGCTCCCTACCTATCCCTTGTAACCCCACTAGTAGGACCTCGCATCGGTACCTGGCTAAGGGTCCTGGTCGCCACAGACTGCTCATCAGATTAATTGCAGTACTCCTTCTGCTCTCTGGGAACATACACCCCAACCCTGGGCCATTGTTAACTAGCCACCCCACACCCCACTCTGGTACTGGCCTCAGCATTGCATCCATGAATATTTGCAGCCTCCTAAAAAAATCCACCGCTCTCCAGTGCTGGGCTGTACAACACCATCCTGATGTCATAGCACTAGTCGAGACCTAGCTCTCGAGAAGAACTCCCGACTCGGTTATCTCCCTCCCTGGCTACACTCTGTTCAGGGAAGACTGTATAGGCAAACATGGTGGCGAGTGTGCAGTCTTCATGCATGACACACTTTTAGGCCATGCTCTCCCTGTCCGCAAGCTCAGTTTTAGTGCCCAAGCCCTCACCCTTAAAGTTACCCCTGACCCAGCCAGGGGCTCTCTTTTTCTCACAGTCTCTTACATACCCCCGAGGGACCAGGGACCAGCTGTCCACTCCCTCATTGATTACCTCACCACACTCCCACACAAGGCGGAGCAGCTCATCCTAGGTGACCTTAATGTCAATTGGCTGAGCACCACTGCCCCCTATATCAGGGACTGCTTCGCTGCCCTAGATATGACCCAACTAGTTACCTCACCCACTAGATTTAACTGGTCAGGTGGCTCCAGCACCCTCCTAGATGCAGTTCTGTCAAACCACCCCCATAAAATCAGGGATATTAATATACTACCAGACTCTTTTAGTGACCACTCTCCTGTCCTCTGTCACTGGTCATCCCCCACACCAAAACCAGTGTCCCAGGTCACCTCACGCTGGCACTTTCACCCCAGGGGTCTCAGAAAGCTAAAATGCACCTAGTCCAGCCTGACTGGTCCCCAATCCTACTACATGACAGTCTTGACTCTGCCTCTGCCACTGCCTATTTCTCCAGTGCCTCTCAGCAAGGCCTAAGACCTTTTCACTCCCCTGACCAGAATCCATGCCAAGAAACACAACGCCCCATGGATCTCCCCATCCCTCATCCAAACACTAAAACAAAGAGATAATCTCTGGCATATTGCTGTCGAGACAGGCAAACTGGCTGACAGACAAGTCTATAATGCAGCACGTAACAAGTGCACCTGGGCTATAAGGCGGGCTAAGTCCGAATATTATCAAGCCACCCTTGAATCCACTTGGGGCTCATCCCATGCCTTCTGGGACAATATGAAAGAGCTCAGTGGAAAGACCTGCTCCCCCCACCATCAATACTCTCCACAGACGGTACCATCACTACTGATCCTCCCCGCATAGCTGAGTGCCTCAATATGGCTTTCTCAGATCTAAGCTCTGTCCTCCCCAACTACTTTTTTGACCCTATCCCTGCCTCCACCCACCCACCTCGGATCACCCCCCTTTCTACCTGCGTGCCATATCACCCCTTGAAACCAGGCCTCATCTGCAAAAAGCCTTAGCTAGCAACAACCCCAGCTGTGATCCCCTGGACTCCAGGATTCTCCGATTAGTCCTAGATACCGTACTAGCCCCTCTCACCAACCTTTTAAACTGGTCACTATGTCTTGGTCAATTTTCCAGTGCCTGGAAAATTGCAGAAATCACCCCCCTATCCATAAGAGTGGAGATAGAACCTCCTCTAACAATTTCAGGCCCTTCTCCATTCTCCCCCCTCTTGCCAAAGCACTAGATAGTGGCCATTCAGCTGTCTGAGTATCTGGCCAAATATGATCTGCTGTGTCTGGAACAACATGGATTCCGCCCAGAACACAGCACCACTACAGCCCTCCTGGAGTTCTCCCAGCACCTCCACTCTGCTCTCGACTCTGGTCATGTTGCGGGTGCAGTGTTCGTTGACCTCTCCAAGGCCTTTGACACTGTCTGTCACCCCCTCCTACTTGACTCCCTCCACCAACTTGGCTTCTCCCCTGGCCCACTGGCTTGATTCACCAGTTTCCTAGCTACCAGATCACTGCATGTGAAGGTAAATGGCACCCTGTCCACTATCCTGCCCGTTTGCTTCAGGGTTCCACAGGGTTCCAGCCTGGGCCCTGTTCTGTTCAGCCTATTTCTCAACACCCTCACCAGCTCCTGCTCGGGCAATATGCTACTCTATGCCTAGGATGCAGTTCTCCTTGCCTCCCACCCTGACCCCGCATCTCTATAGGAATCCCTGCAGCACACATTCAACCAAGCTGAAAAGTGGTTCCTTGACCACTGGTTGGTCATTAAACTGAAAAAAAAACAAATCTATGCTTTTTTCGCATCACCAGAATAAGGCCAAAAATGCCCCATTCTGCATTCTCCCCAGTAATGCAAACCCTCTCAAGCAGGTGTCATCCTACAAGTACCTGGGCATCACCTTCGACTTGGCTCTTACATTCCACACCCACATCAATATCCTGTCCTCAGCCATAAACTCTTGGATTGGCCTTCTCTACCGCCACATAGATTGCCTCCCCCAAACTGCCATCCGACTGGCCATCAGCTCCTCTGTCCTGTCCCTAGTGGACTACGGCCTACCTATCTACACTGCGGCTGATAATAACGCCCTCACCAGAATCCAGACCTCGATAAACAAGGCCTGCAGGCTCCTGACCGGTGCATCCCTCCACGCCCATACTTGCCTGCTCTATTCCACCATCAACCTGCTCACCTTGGAGGAGCACCTGCTCTACCAAACCTGCTTACCTGTCAAAAAATCCCTGCTAGGACTCTCCCTCCAGGAGTCACCACATCCCTGCGGCTTGCATCCCCATCTGTTGCCACCCGTAGCTCAGTTAGGGCCACCTTTCTAGTGCCCCGTACCAAGACCTCCCTAGCCCAAAGGTCCTTACACTACTGCGCCCCCACATGGTTCAACTCCCTCCCGCCCTCTGTCACTAAGTCTACCAAAATTGGTCCCTTTAAAGTCACTCTCCGTAACCACCTCTTTGGCGCCCGAAGCTGTAGCTGCCCTTAATCAACCTAATGTTGGGGTCCTCCCCATTTCTGGCCCATAGCTTGACAATGTCTGTTGGACTGCTTCCCTCCCTTTTTATTTTTTCATTTCCTCACCCTGTCCCCCACCCTTCCATTACACAGGTATTTCCTGGTATGACCAGGGTTGTGACTTCTACTATTGTTATACTTTATACGATTACCTTTGCTGCATGTAACTTTATTCTGTAAACCACTGTTATATTGTGTTCTTTTGTTATCTGTATTGCACCTGTATGTTACCACTGTTGTATCTCACACTGTAACCATGTCTACCCTCCCTGTGATGAGGTGTCTTTGTAAATGAGTCCCTGACTCAAAGGTTGTAAATCCGACTTTCAAAAATAAATAAATAAATAAATAAATAATAAAAAAAAATACGTGCATGGCTATACTCTGTATTTGCTGTCTTTTCCTCTCTTTTAGCCACCAATCCTTCTGTATGGGGAATATTTGTATATAAGACAGTCATATCTAATGTGACAAGCCACTATTCTGGTTCCACATACAAATCATTCAAAGTCTGTAAGATGTGAGAGCTGTCTCGTATATACCTAGGGGCCATGGGAGGTATCAGTTTGATTTGTTCTTCTACAGACTTCACTAAAGGCTCAAAGAGCCTATAGAGACTACAATGGGGTGGGCTGGTTGACATTGTAAACTCTTATGGATCTTTGGTAGCCCATAAATTACTGCTTGAACAGGATGTTGGACTACCAAAAAGTCATATAGTTCTTTAGATATCCATTCCATGGTTAGACATTCATTCAGATAGCCATCGTTTTTCTTTTTAAATTCCAAAGTGAGGAGTCACGTGATGCAGAGCACGTAGCGGCTGTGTTCTCCACGAGCTCTGCTAACCAATCCCGATTTCGTGCTTTTTGACCCCTTTTAAACCGGTAAACCCGATCTCTCTGGTGTGGTCAGTTAGTCGTGAGGTGTTTAATAGCGGCACAGGCTGGTTCATGGAGATAGAAATGAAAAAAACGCCGCCAAAACACCCCCCCCCCGACGACTCCCAAGAAGGCCACTAAAAAATCCAAGGCCTCGGCATTGCAGTCATCGCAGAGCCCAGGGGACTTGCCTGGGGCAGAGGAGCCTCTCACTTTGGCTACGTTTTTAGCAGAATTTCGCCCTTTCAAAGCCACATTGGAAGACATGGCTTGTGAGATTAAGTGCCTATCTACAACAATGGAGGATCTGAATAGAAAGATTTCAGATAACCTTGCTAGGATCAAATCGCTGGAAGTTTCTAAGGAGCAGATGGAGTCTAATATATCTGCGTTGCAACAGAAGTTTAGTAAAGTGGATTCTAAACTCGAAGACCTAGAAGGGAGAAGCCGTCGCAACAACGTTGTGATTATTGGCTTGCCTGAGAAAGCTGAAGGTTCTGATGCGATCAGGTTTACTCAAAGGCTGATTGAAAAAAATAGCTGGGCCCTCACCCTTTGGCTCGTCCTACATAATTGAACGAGCACATCGAGCTTTACGCCCGTTGCCTCCTCCAGGTGGCCCACCGAGAACATTTATTTTTCGATTCCTGAATTATCAGGAGTGACAGCTATTTATTACTAAGGCCAAGGATAACAAAGAATTATACTGGGAGGGGGCGAAGCTCAGAGTTGCGCAGGATCTACTGTTCACCGTGCGGCAAAGAAGGGCAACTTTTCACCCGGTGGTTAAAAAATTGATCGCAGCGGAGGTAAAATATAGAATGATCTACCCTGCAAGACTTCAGGTGAAGATCCAAGAAGAATGGAAAACATTTGATTCCCCAGAAATGGCTAAGGAGACCCTGCAAAAGACCTTGCCTGCCTTATTTAAGGACCCCTGAAGATGCAGTGTAAAGTGGGACTCCAAAGCTCCTGTTTTGGAGATTATGTTTATATGTTGACTGATAGCTTCAACTGTTCTTACAGCAACTCCAAGGGGACTTATGTTTTAACTGGTGATCTTTATATGGCAGACTTTGGGAAACTGATAGCATCTATGTGAGCTGTGGCTACCTTGTCCTGGTTTTACTTCTGTATTGGTTTTATGGTGACGGGTAGTATACCCGGCTTGATTTCTTGTTCGGCTCCTTTGGGGCACTATATGAGGGAGAGGAGGCCCTCCCAGGCGACTTGCATTTTGGGCTCTACAATTGAGCTGTTGCACTAGTTTTGTTATTATATTACAGTACAGCTCTCGATATTGGGAGTCTGTATGGTGCCACCAACTTGTTGCTGCACGTTACTCATGGTTAGCCTTTTTTGTTCCTTTCGCTAGAGGAACTCTTCTTGGGGTAACATGGGTAGATAATGTTTATGTGGGTACCACACCCTTACAAGTTTGAATGGGAAGATATATCACCATCCTCTTAGTGCTTGGGGCATGTTTTTCTCATTGTATGTTCTTTTGGCTATTCTATGTATGGGATGTTTCAAGATGTACAATGTTATTTTCAAGGGGGGATGGTATTGAGTAAAGGGTCATTCTATGTGGTATACCTCAAATTGTAGGGTTAGTATTATCAATGGGACTTAGTTCGGGAAGGGGAGGCGGGGCAGGGGAGTAGGCTGAGTGTCCTGTTATCATGGGCCATGCGGAATATCTTTGGGGAAGGGGAGGGATGTTACTTTGCTTGTTGGGGGTTTATCCTGGGGTACGGTATTATCTGGGGTTTTGTGGGGGAGTATTTTCTCAGAGGCACTACGCAAAAGGGTTTATGGGTAGTTGTTCAAGGATACTATCTGAATTTGGTGTTAATAAGGATTTTCATCTGTATTATGCCCTTTAAGTAGGTATGGAGATAATGATACGAACTAATTTTCTTACTTGGAATGTCAAAGGGGCTCGGCTTAAGGACAAGCAATATAAAATACTTAAACACGTAGAACTTATTAAGGCCGAGGTTGTGTTTTTGCAAGAAACGCATTTATTACTGTCGGAGGCAAATGTCATGAGGAGGTTACAAATAGGTCAGGTTTTTGCCTCCCAGGGTAATACTCAGAGCCGGGGAGTTATGTTGTTGCTACATAGATCTCTGTCATTTAAACCCTTGCAAGTGATTCAAGATCAGGAGGGCAGATATGTGTTAGTCAGAGGGAAGTTACAAAACACTGAAATCCTGTTGGGATCGATATATGGTTCCAATGTGGATACTCAGGATTTTTTCGTGGGTTTACTAAAAGTGTATTGCCTTTCCTCACCTCCCGATGGTTTTGGGCAGTGACTCTAATTTGACTATGGATCCTATGATGGACAGATCAGGTAAATCACAGTTCTGCTTAACTCCAGCTATTCGGGCAATGACTGATTTGCTCGATCAGCTTGGATTGGCAGACATCTGGCTAGTCCTTCACCCGGATTCAAGGGAATCTACTTTTACCTCTTCTGCCCATGGGACCTCATCCCGTTTGGACTACTTCTTTCTCTCCCGGCCTCTCCTCAGAGGAGTTCTCGACTCTAATATTATACCTGGTCCCATTTCCGATCATGCAGCCTTAACGGTAACTATTTCCCTTTCATCTATCACGAGGAAATGGAATAGATGGAAATTAAATAATCAAATTCTCAGGGTACCCAAGATGGTCAAGTTTATAGCAGAGCAAATTGAGGAATTTGTGTTGAATAATCTAAGCGAGGAGACTCGTCCAGATATTTTTTGGGGCGCGTTTAAGGCTTTCCTAAGGGGGGTCTTAATTAGCCTGGCGGTGAGTAGAAAAAGGGGAAAAAAGAAAACCATGGTGGATTTATTGGCACGCATTAGGTTATTAGAAATTAATTGTGCCACTCACCCTACTAAGGATAATAAAGAGGAGTTAGTTAAGGTCAAAGATACCTATCTTAGGTTGCTTGGGGAACAGGCAGAACTTGCTTTAGTTAAGACTAAGCCAATTACATTGACCAGGGAGAAAACCTGGGAAATTATTAGCTAGGCGGTTATCACAATTAGAATCCTCTCGGCTAATTGAAGGAATTGTTTCAAGGAGGAGGTTGTGTTAAAAGCGTCCCGGATGAGATTGCCCAACTTTTCTGTCAATATTTTGGGAACTTGTACAAGGAGATGGAAAAACCACCTTCGGGACGTCAGATCATCGCCTTTTTCAAAGGTTTGGATCTCCCTGTCCTCACTGAAGCGGATTGAAACTCCCTTACAGCAGATATAACCCAAGCAGAAATTGAATCTGCCATCAAGAATTTGTCCCTAGATAAAACTCCTGGCCCTGATGGGTTCTCGTCCAATTTTTATAAAAAATTCTCCTCTTTGTTAGCCCCTCACCTTCTTAGATTGTTTTGTCATATCTGTGTGGGGAAGGAGACTGAGAAATCCTTTTTAGAAGCCTTTATTGTTTTACTCCCCAAACCCAATAGGCCCACCACAGACCCGGCTTCTTACAGACCCATTTCTCTCTTAAATTGTGATCTGAAAATTTTGGCCAAGTTGTTAGCGGATCGTATTAATAAGGTATTGCCAAACTAATAGGGAGTGAACAGGTAGGTTTTATGAAGGGCAGGTCTTGATTGACCATTTCAGAACATTGGCCCATGTCTTCTCGGCTTCCGAGGACCAATCTCTAATGGCGTTGGTCTCCTTGGACGCCAGAAAGCCTTTGATAGGGTCTATTGGAGTTTCTTATTTGAAACTATGAGGCAATTTGGATTCCCTGAAAAATTCTTGGAGTGGCTTAGGGCCCTTTACTCCAACCCCTCAGCTAGAATCATTTGCAATGGAGTGATTTCCAACTCTTTCCAATTATATGTGGGTACAAGACAGGGTTGTCCTTTATCCCCATTGTTATTTAATTTATATTTAGAACCCTTGATACGGAGAATACTCCATGCTCATGAGATAGAAGCCATAAAGATATTGGGATTCCCCATTAAAATTACCGCTTATGCAGATGATCTCTTGATATATGTCTCGAGGCCTCCTAGATCTATTCCCAAATTATTAGAGCTAATAGAACAATTTTGTCAGGTGTCTAATTACAAATTAAATTTAGATAAAACGGTGGTTTATCCTCTTAACACCAGGGTATTTAAAAGGGAGATAACAGAACCTGGACTGAAATGGAGTTCAGACTCACTTAAATATTTGGGCCTGGTCTTAACCCAAAACATGGCATGTATGCGTCAACTGAACTTAGATTCTTTGGTTCACACCATCGAGCTCGACCTCAAGAGGTGGACTCAATTCCCGTTGTCCTTGTGGGGGAGGATCAACATAGTTAAAATGAATATATTTCCCAGGCTTTTCTACCCTTTAAGCAGATTAGATATCTTTCTTCCGTTTTCTTGGTTTAAGAAACTCCATGCTATAATTGCGAATTTTGTCTGGAATCATAAAAAATCCAGGATGGCCTATCATAAATTAGCTGCCCCCAAATTAGTTGGTGGCCTAAGGCTACCCCACTTTGGTCTTTATTTTTGGGCTGCTCAATTAAGTAAGTACGGTAGGTGGGCGTTGAATGAAAAGCGGTAAACTCACTTATTCATCCTTTATGGGTAAAACTTGAAAAGGCCTTAATTAACAACCATGAGATTAACCCCTTGCCCTTTTCTATCTATCCCTAAAGCGCTTCCTCGGTGTTGAAAAATCTCCAATAGGAGTAGCGGTCAGATCCCATGGCCAGCTTTGAGGATTTATTAAATATAGTTATCTCAAGACGGGGGCAGCCGATTTGGGGTAATCCACGATTTCAGATAGGTAACAAAGTTATTAAACGGGATGGTTGAAAATTCCTAAGGACTGCTCCTTAGGATTTCCTTGATGAAAATGGAAGCATAATCCCGCCCAGGCAATAATAGACAGGTTTAAACTAGTTAGTAAAGACATTTTTAAAGTATTGCAGCTTAGGCATGTTCTGCTACGGAAAATGGGTAGGGGAGAGGAACATGTGTCTTCTATTGGATTTTTGAAGTATAACCCACTGATTGGTGTCTCGCAAGAAATCTCTTAAATTTATTTAGTTTTATTTCATTGGGCTTATCCGACAAATCTTGCCCCATGCACTTACTGGGCTGGCGTGTTTCCAGATACTTCCTTAGATTGGACGGGAATTTGGTTAGCATGCCACAAATACCTTAAGCACGACCAGTTAAGGCTCATACAATTTAAGGTTTTGCATAACATCTATTATTCTCCCCAGAAGTTAAAAGACTTGGATTTATTAAGTGACCCCAAATGTTATAGATGCGAAGCGGATTCAGGAAACCTTCTGCATATCTTCTGGAATTGTCCTTTGATAGCTCCTTTATGGACTGAGATCCAAAACAACCTGAATCTGCTATTAGGTTTAGATGATATGTTTAGGCCGGAGGTTTGTGTATTGGGGGAAGTGACTGCTTTTCCTGTTAGAAACAGGAAATTTTATATGGCTTTAATTGCCATTACAGTCAAAAAGCTTGTGCTTCGGCATTGGAAAGACAAGGTCTGTCCTTCCTACAATGAATGGTTAAGCGAGCTCCTGGCCTTTTTAAGAACGGAGAGAATGATAGCTGTCCTCCATAATCAATCACATCTTTTTGATAGGATTTGGACATTATTTTACACCTGTTATTCTAGCTAGATCTTGACTCTACCCGGTTTTTATTATATTCATTTTGTGTGCCTCGGGGGGGTTTTTTTTCTTTTGGGTAGGGTGGGATAGGGTATTGTGTGGGCTGGGGTATGTTTCGAGTTTCTTTTTTGTCCTATTTAATTTGTTAATGGTTAGGGTAGGGGGGTAATTGCAGAGTAAATTTTCACTTGTGGGGACCGGACACTTATTATTGGGATGTATATTTTCTTATTGTATGTTCTTGGTTGTTTTTTTCTCTGCTGAAAATTAATAAAGTTTAAATGGAAAAAAAAAATTCCAAAGTGGGGTCATATGACATGGCTTTATAGAACGCTGTGTCAGACAGTTATCTATTCGTTTCTTTTTTATAGACCTCCATTCCCCACACCACTATAACCCCACCCTTGTCAGCTCTTTAATTACGATGGAATCGTTCTTTGCTAAAGAATCAAGTAATGTTTTTTTAGATCTTGTACAATTATAATATCTGGGCTTGGAAGGGTTAAGAGCTAATGTTTGTAAGTCTGTGGTACAAAGGTCTTCAAACTTTTTCACATATGGGTTGTACCCAGGAACAAATGTAGGCTTTTTTCTGATGGCAGTGGTTATCCATGGCAGTCGGGGTGCCATAGGATGCAAGCTGGGGTTGCAGGAGATGGGGGAGGGAGAAGTTGAAAGGGATATATGCATTTCTTGTTCTTCTAGTGCATTCTATATTGTTTCAGTCTCTGTATTTTCATTTGATTCATAATACAGTACTTAAGGTTTCTAGTAAATTTATAGAGGTCAACAATGCAATCTAATTCACATACCTGATTTATAGGAATAAAACTCATACCTTTCTCCAACACCCCCATTTCAACTGTAGTGAGTTCATTGTCTGAGATGTTATTAACCACATGATCCATTACTGTCTACCCCTCTGTGCTCACCTGTGGAAGAATCTCCCCCTGTTCCGTTCTCTCACATTCCCCGGTCTCATTTGCTTGTATAATACTTGCCTCCCCTTACCTCTTGTTCCTCATCTTGTCTTGGAATGCTGAATCTTGTAAACCTCAGGCTCCTCCTCAAAATTCTTTCTGGTAATACTGGTAAAATGGTTTGTTCCTGTTGTTGTAGTTGCCATGGTGCAGTCTGTGCTATCTCCATTTGCTGACTCTGGGGCATCCCCTGGTTTGGGCCTCTCTCTCTAAAAAAGGATGTCTCTCAATTGCTGGTCTATGTTCTTCATTTTCTGAGCTACTGGTGTAGACATCCCACTCCATTGTTGAATTGATTCTTTTAAGGATTGGCCTAGGTGGATTGTTCTTCTTCAACCAATCTAATATGTGACCGTGTAAGTAATCATTCTTGTCCCTTTCGAATGTATGCTCTTTTTGTTTCTTTATTCTGATATCTGTTCTCCTGATAGTTTCATCCAGATGCTGTCTGCAGTTACTATATTCAGTGTAAGTGGAGAATGTTAAAACTACTTCCGCTGCTTCAGTCACTTGTTTTTTATCTCTTTTTCTACTTCACCATTCTTTAAGATACATTCTATTAGACCTGCCAATGAGTCAAGCATAAATTGCTGCCAGCCCTTGAGGAACTGCTACCTTTCTATACCAAAATTAGGCTGCTTGGTGAATAGAAATCCACGTGGTGCCCTTTTGACCTCATGATAAGGCAATATGGTCACTCTGTGCCAATAATGCTAACGGGCTTTTGGTGCTATTTTCTCCAATTGTGAGAAAGTTGTTTTAATGTCCATTGATCTACTGCTAATGACATGCTCCACAGTCATTTCTATTCACTTCATGCACTGAAGCATGTAGTGCATAGAAGGGGATTAGAGTCTCCATCTTTGAAAAATAAAGTTTCAACCAACCTACCAGTATATGGCTGATATGTGCTTACAGGTGTGGCGGCATCTTGATGCATGCTGAAAAACCTGGGTCCAAAGTCTTAGCAATCAAGGGCCGACTCTGGTGAAGTCTGTGCTGATTTGGAAAACAGTATGAACAAACCACAGAGAGAATGGCAACTGGACTGGCTGGCCAAGCTACAGAACATAAACTTGCACTCACATACACAAAGAAGCAGAGCTCAAGCCGTCCTCAGAGAAAAAGATTCCAGACTATGGAATGTCTGATACAAAGCTGCATTCATTTGTAAAAATGCTGAATCAAACACCTGATGCTGCCGAACATTTTTGAGCCCCACTGGACTCTTTATCAAGGCATAGCACACATAAGCAGAGACACCATTTAAAAAGGAAAATCCTTAAAATGACAGTGCTACAATTCTCCAACTCCACTACTCATATCATGCTGAAGCAAACATAATAAAACATGTATATAAATATATAATTAAATAAGTACATGGTGCCCTATGTGTTCAACCTCAAAAAGCTATTGTCACATGGTATGAAAAAATTTGAAAAAAGAGGGGAATGAGGAACAAGTGGGAGAGTGAGGACTGGGGGGACAGAAGGGGGGGAGGAGTGACATAGGGAAGCGTAAGGTTCACGATATCTAGAAATAATTAGCATATAAATAGCATATAAATATGAACATCCCAATCCATAAGATAAAAAATTGTACATCTAGCAGTGACTGTAAGACTGATAATAAGTATGTGCATTATACAATTTCCAGTAAACAAAAAAAGTTGCTGCAAAAGATAATAATGATTATCTTTCAATAAAAAAAAAATATATATATATATATACATTCATGGCAAAAACATTCAGTTGAATGCATCAGTTAGGATTGTTCCACAGCGTCAAAGTGAAATTCGATGTTAGGGTTGAAGCCCCCTTGGACCCACCCCACCTCCCCCCAGCCAGCATTGGGGTATGCGTTGGGTCATCGGCTCTAACTCTCACCCCATCACATGTGTAAAGAAGCTAAGTGGGTGAACTATAGGAGAATGGGTTGAGAGTCAGGACCGATGACCCCAATGCACTCCCCAATGATGGCTGGGGAAGTGGGGTGGGAGGTCCAAGGGGGGGTTTTCAACCCTAACAATGAATTTCCTCGCTTTTGTCACTGTGGAACAACCCTAACTGATGCATTAAATTGATTTTTTTGCCATGAATTTCCCTTCTTTTTGAGGATGAGGACTATAAATAGTGAATGAAATGTGGTAGTGGGAGCACGGGGCCTGAACACCACATGATTTTTACTCAAATAGTAACGGTAACCACAACGAAACGCAAGCACAAACAGTAATGCACATGGTGATGGAAACGTAAATGGTAACACAAACGGTAACAGAAATGCAAGTACAAAGAGACACCAAAGCAAACAGTAATGTAAACGGAGACACAAACACAATTGTGTACGTAAATGCAAATCATAACGTGCACGGTCACGGGACCGCAACGTTAATCACAAATGGTAACGGTAACAGCAACAATAACGCCAAAGGAAACAGAAACGCAAATGCATATAGAAATGCAAACCATAATGCACATGGTCACGGTACCACAATTGTAAATGCAAATGGTAACAGTAACAGCAACAAAGGAAACAGAAACAGAAATGCAAATGCAAGCGCGTACGGAAACACAAACTGTAACGCGCATGGTCATAGTACTGCAATTGTAAACGCAAATGGTAACGGCAACAGCAACAATAATGCCAAATGAAACAGAAACGCAAATGCAAGCCCATATAGAAATGCAAACCGTAATGTGCACAGTCACGGTAACGCAATTGGAAATGCAAATGGTAACGGTAACAGCAACGATGACGCAAAATGAGTGAGAAACGCAGACACAAATGGAAGGGCAGCCGCAAACGCAAATGGTAATGCGCACAGTGACGCAAACTGAAATGCAAACACAAACAGTAGTGGATATGCAAATGGTAACAGTAACGCAAACGCAAGCGCAAAACAAAACGCAAAGCGAAACACACACGGTGGTGTGCACGGGAACACTAACGGGTATGGAAATACAAGTGGGAATGCTAATTGTAACTGTAACGGAAGAGCACACCCTGGTTTTCCCCAACAGCTGCATAGAGAAACACAGTGACTACAAAGAATGTATGCATATGGGCCTCAGACCAGAAAATGAGCTCTTGGAATACTAAATTACTTATATCTCAGGAACCGTACAACATAGGAACAAAATTAAAATTTCATATGATTCATGACTTTCCTGGCTAGGTTTGCACTTCACATTTACCCCCTAAAGGGCTAAATATTTTTCTGATGAAAATTCCGTATCTCGCACCATTTCCAAGATACGGGCCCCGAAAGGCATGGCATACGCCGCAATGTTAGTCTGTGGGGAAAAGTGTCAACTTCAGAGTATCATAACTTTGCATCCCTGCAATATTTTGTCACCAAACCATCAAAAGGCACATCTGTGGGGTGTTGGTTTTCTTCCCTCCAAATTTCAGCCCAAAAGACCAAACCATTCTTTTGCAGCAGGGGGGCAAACAATTCCTGTTATTTTGGCCATAGTGTTGCAAAGTAGTGTTGTGATTTGCGACACTTTCACAAAAAAATCATGAAAGTATCGCAGGTGCAACACTACTTTGTGACACTACTTTTTCCAAAAATTTCAAAAACATATTTCTGGGGTGTTTAACCCCAAAATAAAGACATGGCTAGTATCCTCAGGGCTCGACTAGGTAAACACAAAAATAATTGTGCCCCTAGAGGGTCCCAATTTTAAATGCCAAGCATTTCTGTGATCAGTAACTGAAAAAAAATGGCTGACTCATGACACTACAGGGGTCATTTGCGACACAAAAAACTGCATTTGCGACACTGTCGAACATTTTGTTAACTTTTCCCATTGACTATAATTGGAAACTTGTTTTTTGAATAACCTTTGAACCGTTCAATATTTTTTCACAAAATCTTCAAAAGACACATTGGGGACCACAGCTGCACATTCTCTGAAGTTTTCGGACTGGTCATGCAAACCATGTGACCTATAGGCGTGAGCAAAGAATGCACAAAAAAGGGTAAATGCGCTCTGGAATGTCACTTAATAACTCTGCAACTGTATATCTGACCAGTATGGAGCTTGGCAGATCCCAAGAGCTATGCTAATGCTCTGTGTCTGCCAAATTTCAGGCAAATCTATCAAATGGTGGCAAAGTTATTAAGGTGCAAACTTTCACCATTTAACCTTCAATGGGGTACTAAACCCTAACTATAGTGGCACTACCGTGCCACTATAATTAATATATATATATATATATATATATATATATATATATATATATATATATATAGATAGGATACATGATGCATTTAGTAGGATAGAAAATATACCCTCAGAGTGACCTCTGAATATTCATGAGTGGCAAAGCCACAAGTGAGGTTTCAGAGGTCACTGTACAGGACTGAACATATTTCCCATATCACATGAGTACACATCATGTATCCTATTTATACAATGGGAGCCTCGTTGTTGCAAAATGTACAATTTGCATGGCTTTGCTTAGCTTTGTGCGGGTTTAGCGCGGGTTAGTGCTAGTGCATATTTGTAAATATTCTCACAGTGGTAATGTCATCACTGTGGTTATTCAATGGGAGTAAGAATAACACGTTATATCACTCAGTTATCCGTCTCCCCCATTGTATAAATATATATATATACACACATGAGGCAAAAAACTCCATTTAATGCATCAGTTAGGGTTGTTCCGCAGTGACAAAAGTGAGGAAATTCGCTGTTAGGGTTGAAAGCCCCCCTTGGACCCCTCCAGCCCACCCTCCCAACTGGCATAAGGGGACACGTTGGGGTCATCGGTCCTAACTCTCACCCCATCACATGTGTAAAGAAGCTGAGGAATAGGAGAATGGGGTGAGAGTTAGGACCGACTACCCCAATGTGCACCCTGATGCAGGTTGGGGTGGTGGGCTGAAGGGGTCCAAGGGGGCCTTTCAACCCTAACAGCAAATTTCCTCACTTTTGTCACTGTGGAACAACCCTAACTGATGCATTAAATGGAGTTTTTTGCCTCTAATTTCCCTTCTTTTTGAGAATGATGATGAGAAATAATGAATGTAATGCAGCGGCTGGAACGCGGGGCCCTTGCTCCCGCCACGTGATGTCTTGTGAGATAGTAACAGGAACAGCAATGCAAACAGAAGCGCCAACAGTGGCGCACATGGTAAAGCAGACGTAAATGGGAAAGGAAATGTTAATAGAAACGCAAGTGCAAAGTGACGCCGAAGCAAACAGTGACGCAAACGGACATTGAAGCGTGTATGAAAACGCAACTGGTAACATGAACAGTGATGGCAGCGGTATTTTAAATGGAAATGTTAAGCGTCACAGCAAAAAGAACGCGAAAGGGAACAGAAATGGAAACAAGAACGCAAGCGCATACGTAAACGCAAACCGTAATGCACACAGGCACGGTACCGCAATTGTAAATGCAAATGGTAAAGTTAAGATGAAGAATAATGCCAAAGGAAACAGAAATGGAAATGGGAACAGAAGCGCATATGGAAATGCAAACCGAAACACGCACGGGCACAGTACCGCAATTGTAAACGCGAATGGTAATGGTAACAGCAACAATAACTGCAAAGGAAAAAGAAACTCAAAAGGAAAGGCAAGCACATATGGAAACGCAAACCATAATGCACAGGGGCACTTTCAAACGCAAATCGTAACAGTAACAGCAAGAAAGACGCAAAACAAAAGAGAAACAGAAACGCAAACTAAAGGGCTGCCAGAAATGCAAATGGCAATGCGCATGGTGACGCAAACAAAAACGTAAACAGAAACAGTAGTGGAAATGCAAATGGTAACAGTAATGAAAACGCAAGTGCAAATGACAATGCAAAGGGTAACTCACACGGTGGCATACATGGGAGCGATAATGCAAACGGGACATAAACGCAAGTGGAAACAGTAACTGTAACAGTAACGGAAGCGCACACTCTGCTTTTGCCGAACAAGTGCATACAGAAACACAGTGTGTGCAAAGAATGTATGCATTGTAAAGGGCATCGAAGCTGAAAACGAACATTGGAAGTACTTAATTGCTAATATCTCAGGAACAGCACAACATAGAAACAAAATGTTAATTTCACAAAAATCATGATTTTCCTGGCTAGGTTTTTGTTGTTACATAGCCCAGAGGGCTATGTAACTTGCAACAAAAAATCTGTATCTCGCATCGTTTTCAAGATATGAGCTCTGAAATCCGCCATGTACACCACCATGTTAGTCTATGGGAAAAATGCCAACTTCGGAGTACCGTAACTTTGCAGCCATGCAATATTTTTTCACCAAACTACCAAAAGGCACATCTGTGAGATGTTGGCTGCATTCCCTCCATATTTCAGCTCAAAAGACCAAACTGTTCTTTTGCAGCAGGGTGACAAAGAACTGCTGTCATTTTGGCCATAGTCTGAAAAAGTAGTGTCACAATTTGCGACACCTTTCACAAATTTTGCGAAAGTGTCGTGAGTGCGACACTACTTTTTTCAGACACTATCGCATTTTCGTTAACTTTTCCCATTGACTTATAATGGGAACTTGTTTTTTGAATAACTTTTGAATCGTTTAATATTTTTTCATGAAATCTTCAAAAGGCACATCAGGGTCCCCGGCCGCATGTTCCCTGAAGTTTTTGGACTGATCGTGCAAACCGTGCCACCTGTAGGCAAGAGCAAAGAATTTGCAAAAAAGCGTAAACGCACATTTCATTGGTGCTTAATAACTCTGCAGCCGTATAACTGACTGGTACAAAACTTGGCATATCCCAAGATCTACCATGCCCAATCATGCATACCAAATTTCAAGCAAATCTGTTAAACAGTGGTAAAGTTATTAAGGTGCAAAGTTTGACCCTTTAACCTTAAAATGGCTCCTCAACCCTAACTACGGTAGCACTACCGTGCTACCATAATATATATATATATATTAATATATATATATATATACACATATATATATATGGGATACATGATGGGCATGAGTGTGATATGGCAAATATTGTCACTCCTGCAGAGTGAGCTCTGGATATCTCATGGGTGAGATATCCAGAGCTCACTCTGCAGGAGTGACAATATTTGCCATAGCACACGATCTGCACATCATGTATTCGATTTATACAATAGGGCTAGGAGTTTCAGAAGTATTGCTATGTTGTCTTTAGTTCTGTTCCTGTTTATGTGTTTGCTCATTCTATGTGTGAGTTTTTCTGAATGGGCTGGCAGTGTTACAAACTCTGGGAAACAGTTGAGTGTGTTTTGCAATGCTAAACGAATTAGTTTTAGGTAGGAATGAGAAACAGACTATTCTGTAAAGCTGTATTCTTTAGAAGTCTGGCTGCAGTCAAGCTGATAGTATCACAGTAATTGTAATGGGCTGAGAGGCAGAGTTTGAGGAATAGATGAGTGTTTTTAGTGGTAACTGAGTTAGCTGCAGGCAGCAGTGTGGAACAGACTGTTCTGTAAAGTTGTGCTCTTTAGAATTCTGGCTGCAGTCAAGCCGAGAGTATCACAGTAATGAGCTGGAAGTTAGAGTGTAGGGAATAGGTGATAGTGTTTTGTAATGCTGAGTTAGCTGCAGGCAGCAATGAGACCTCTCATGTAGTTCTGCATTTGTGTCTATGGTAACAGCACAGGTGTTTTTTTTGTATACTGCAGGGAAAGCTGCCTAGAGTGATGATATCAGTGATCTTTGTGTGACCTGTGTGTGTAAATGGCTGATAACATCACAGTAGAGCAGAGGGTAAAAATATGACACTGCAGTGGATGATACACCGTTTTATCTCACTCATTTATCACTATATATATATATATATATATATATGGAGGCAGTATAGCGCAGTGGTTTAAGGCTCTGAGCTGCAATTCTGGTGACATCCAGCAGACCAGACTTGGGTTTGAATCCCACAGCTTCCACTTACATACTGTCTGACCCTGAGCAAGTCACTTAACTTCCCTGTGCTCCCAGGTCATGCCTGTAAAAAAGCTTTCAGCTTAGTGTTCCACTCCTGGCTAAATAACTAAAAAAAATATATATATATATATATATATATATATATGTGTGTGTGTGTGTGTATTACTCCTTAACATAAGGAAATAACTCATATTTGGCCCATCCATGCAATACCACAGACCCTAGTTGATCTGTTGCTTACCTCTTCCCTACTGCAAGAGTACTCTTATATCTATCCCATGAATTCTTGAATTCCCCACCATTTTTGCCCCCAACACCTACATAGGGAGGCTGTTCCAAGCATTCACTATTCTGTCTGCAAAAAAGTACTTCCTCACATTGTCCTTGAGCCTACCCCTCCTCTAGACTCATATCATGCCCCCTTGTTCTTGTACACCTCTTTTTCTGAAAGATACTACCCTCTTGTATTTTGTTTATACCCCTGAGGTACTTGAATGTCTCTATCATACCCCCCCCATCTCTCCTTCAGGAAATATATATTGAGGTCCTCTAGTCTTTCCTCATTTGACATTTGGTGCAGTCATTGCACCATTTTTGTTGCCCTCCTCTGGACTGCCTCTGTTTTATTTATGTCCTTCCAGAGATGTGACCTCCAAAACTGGACATAGTACTTCAGATGAGGTCTCACTAGTGATCTGTACAGTGGCATAACCACCTCCTTTTTTCTGTTGGTGATACCTCTCCCTATGAACCTTAGCATCCCACTGGCTCTCCAAACAGCTTTCTCACATTGTTTGGTTACCTTTAGATCATCAGATATGATTACCTCCAGGTCCCTTTCTTGATTAATGGCCATCAGTACCTCTTCCCCAATCTTGTACTCCTTCCTTGGATTTCTGTGCCCTAAATGCATGATTTTGCAATTCTTTGCACTGAATCTTAGCTGCCACACTCTCAATACATCCAGGACACATCTGGAAATGAGCAACTCTACTCAGTATGCTTTTCCTGGTAAAACATTTAAATAAATAAAAAAGTTCCTCCTTATTTCCTCTCTTGATGTGCACCCCCCCAGTTTTTTTTTACAGTTAAACTTTTTTTTTATTAATTTTTCGTGAGATATACAGACAAACCTCTTACAGTACAGTACAATGTGAGGATTTTTTTTTTGAAGAAATTGAGGCAGCATATAATAAGAACATTGCTACAATAATACAAGGAGCTTTTGGTTTAAAATATAGTAAACAATGCAGGTCATGTAATTAGCATATACTTGACATTTGTAGTGAAATTAAAGCGGATAGTATGATTAGATACGGTTTATATTAAAATGTTACATAATTATATATGATGCTGCAAAAGGGAAAAAAGTACATTCATAAAAGGATTGTGGAGAAATAAAGAATGATTGAGAACAGAGTATAGGAAAGAAAAGATATATAAGAAAGTTAAGAAGAGAGAGAGGGAAACTATAAAAAAGGGGGAAAAAGGCGAGACTACAATGATGTATCGGTAAAAGGGGAAAATCCATATATATTAAGTCTATACATTGGTGTTGGAAGATTTAGTTGATTCCAAAAAATTAAAAAAGCCCTGCCAACAATTGTTATATAACATGAGTCAGTCAGACAAGATATGTCATACTGTCCAGAGGCATATTGCAATAGTTGGTTAATGATACCGGAAGGTAGGGATTATGTTGGATCTCCAATGCATGAGGATTGTGCGTTAACTTGAAGGAAGAGTATATTTAACCATCTGCTCTGCAATATGAAATTTTATAAGAACGGTGATTAAAAAATACCAAGAATGCAATGTTTAGGGTCCAGTGTAAAGGTTGACCTACCACTTTCTATGCAAATCTGTGAGTACAGTGCCAAATCTTTTGTATGAGGGACAGTGCCATAAGATATGCAATAAATCCCATTGGGGGAATCAGCGCCAGCAATTGTTATTGTTCAATAAACCCATTTTTTGTAATACAACAGGAGTTCTGTACCACAAATGAAGGATCTTGGTTTGAATGAGGGAACTGCGTTTATCATTAAAAGATTTGTGACAGGAGAGCCAACATCTGGACCATTGTGCATTGGTGGATATTATATTGTAGCAAAGTACTCCATCTGTTTTAGCATTGACAGAGTAGTCAGGAAGGATATCACAAATATCTTTGTAAACAGTGCTATTTAAATTGGATGTTGTTTTATCCATTTAGAGATGTGCTTATCATACAGAGAATTGATAGAGAAGGGTGTGAGGTAAGAGTTGCATGGTATAAGCTGTAGATATTTCCAA
The DNA here is from genome assembly GCA_016271365.2 of Neoceratodus forsteri. Lineage (NCBI taxonomy): Eukaryota > Metazoa > Chordata > Ceratodontiformes > Ceratodontidae > Neoceratodus > Neoceratodus forsteri. The sequence continues at coordinate 1,721,182,301 of CM057452.1, forward strand.
AAATTCTGATGGAGAAGATTCCATATGCCTCGTAGGTCGGTGTAAGATTTTAACTTTAATGACTTGGGTTCAAGTATATCCTGCAAAAAGAGAATACCCTTATTTTTCCAGGTACAACAAAAAATGGGGTGATTATCAAGAGATATATGGTGGTTACCCCAGATGGGGGTGTAAGCTAAGGGTTTAGGGTTAGATTTAATATGCTTATAAATGATTTTCCAATAGAATATAGAAGCAGTTATGGTAGGGTGAGACTTTAAAGAAGAGGTAAGGTGTTATAAAGGAAAGAAGTCACCACATTACCAGGACATAGATGTTTCCATATTGACCCATAAAGAGAGACTGGATGTTGGGTTTGTTAAACCATTTAATTGTTTGAGATGTACGGAAAGCCCATAAGTAGGCTTGGAACCAAGGAAGGCCAAAGCCACCTTTTGACCAATGGGATCTAAGTTTATTATGACTAAATCTAGGTATTTTGCCTTCTCAAATGAAGCTGCCGATAATTTTGTCTATTTTGGTAAGAAAACTAGAGGGAAGTATCAAAGGGATATTGGAAAATATGTATAATATTTTAGGAGTTATAGACATTTTAATGGCGGAAATTTTACCATTAAAAGAAAGTTTAAGTATCTTCCATCTATCAAGTGTTGTTTGGATACTGGTTAGCAGAGGGAAAGATTAGCAGCCCATAATTTATTCATTGTCGGGGTGATCCGAATGCCAAGATAAGATATACCTTGGGGGGTCCAATGAAAGCCCAATGAGTTGTTCATGAGGGGACTACAAAGGGTATTCAATGGTAGCGTTTTGGATTTGTTAAGGTCTAGAGCTAGTCCGGAGTGGGAGGTGAAGTCATTCAGTAGTTTAACTAAAGGTTGCCCGGAACTTTCGAGGTTTTCAAGTAAAATAAGGAGATCATCTGCATATGAGAGTGAAGTATAGTGAAAGTTACCAATAGTAATGCCTTTAATTGTACCAGATTGACATAGGGACGCAGAAAGAGGTTCCATGGCAAATATAAACAATGAAGGTGGTAAGGAGCATCCTTGTCTGGTGCCTCTTGCTAAGTAAAAGGAGGGGGACAAAACAGAGTTTGTGAGAACTCGAGCTGAAGGGGAGGTATACAATAATTGAATCCAAGCACAAAATTATTTGTTAAGCCAAAATGAGATAGAACTTGATATAGATATTCCCAATTGAGAGAGTCAAATGCTTTCTCAAAGTCAATGGCTATTGCAGCTGCAGGGGTTTTAAGAGTTTTTGCTTTGTGAATTAAATTGAGTAATGAGCGAAGATGATCAGAACTGTTTCTATTTTTGATAAATCCTGATTGAGAAGTATGGATGAGTTTAGTCATTAAAGATTCTAAGTGGAGAGTTAATAATTTGGCAAAGATTTTTCAGTCAGTATTAAGAAGTGAGATCGGTCTATAGTTTGAAGGAAGAAAAGGGTCTTTGTCTTTTTTTGGTAAGACTGTTATAATGGCTTCGGTCATTGTGCATGGGAGTTTCTTTATTAAGGTTGCTTCTGGAATACATTGACTAATACAGGACAAAGAGTGTCAGATAGGGTTTTATAAAATCAATAGGAACCCATCACTGCCAGGTGCTTTACCGTTTTTAATGATGATAAAGCAGTTTGGATTTCCTGTAAAGTGATTGGTTTATCAAGCATAGCTTTGTCCTGAGGGGATAGGTGGGGTAGATTCAATTTTTCCAGAAAATGTTGTATTAGGTTGGGATTTGTAGTATTAGGTTGCGAGTATAGTTGATGGTAAAAGGATTGTATAATACGATTGATTGAAAGGTTGTCTGTGTGTGTCTGACCTGATGAATCTTTTAGACCTGCTATATGTCTCTGCATCTGTTGAGTTTTTAGCTGGTAAGAGAGCAACTTTTCGCATTTACCCCCTTGTTCTCAATAACCGTGTTTAATCCTAAAGGCAAGTTCAGCTTTCCTGGATATCAACTCGTTAATTTTAATTTTAATTGTAGAATTTCCAGATGAAGCTGTGAATTATGATTGGGTTTATTTAATTTATAGTATGGGTTTTTTTTCTTAAGGGATTTTTCTAAATTAGCTAATTGTTGTTCTCTTAATTTCTTTCTATGCGCTGCATAACTAATAATTTTACCTCTAATAGTGTCTTTTAATGCTTCCCAGATAGTACCTTGAGACATATCTGGAGTATCGTTAATAGAAAGAAAATCTTGAATTTGGGTTTTAATCCAAGGAGTGAATTCAGGGTCTCTGAGTAAAAGTGGGTCTAAATGCCAAGATGGGGATTTAGAAGAAGCTGGACCCCAGAGTAAATGCAAACTGATAGGGGAATGATCATATATAACAATAGGGAGAATCGATGTATCAATAATTTTTTCAGTAATGAGGGAAGAAGAGAACCAATAATCAATCCTACTATATGATTTATGTAAAGAGGAATAAAAGGTGTAATCTCGTTGTCTGGGATGATGTAGTCTCCAAATGTCAGAGAGACCTAAATCCTTCATAAGCATTGATAGATCATTAATACTAGGGGTGGGCATCATGTGATGAGTTACTTCTGTCTAAATATGCTTGTAGTGCTAGTTAAAGTCACCACCAATAAGAATAGGTGAATTATTTTTATTATTAATCATAATTTGTTAGGATAGATTATGGAAGAAAATGGGTGAATCAAAGTTGGGTGCATATACATTCACAAACATAAGCGGACCTGCTGTGGTGTGTAATAGGGTTATAATCCACCTACCATCCGGGTCTCTAATGATTTTTATGGGGGGCCAATTAAGAGATTTATGTATTAAGATAGCAACTCCATGTTTTTTGGATAGAGAAGATGACGCATATGCTTGACCGACCCAGTCCCTTTTAAGTCTGTCGACATCCTCTGATAAAAGTTTAGTTTCTTGTAAGAAAGCAATATGTGTTTTATGCTTTTTAAGATAGGTAAGTACTTGCTTACATTTACAAGGTGAGTTGAGTCCCTTGACATTCCATGAATGTAAGATTAGATCACTCATGGTACTAGGATATAAGGTAATTAGTTACAAATAGGAATGAGGGACTCAATGCCATTAATTTGGAGGATGTCACAGATTCAAAAGGTAAATATATATAATAAACAAATGTATGCAGGGCCCTTAACTTGTATGGGTTCGAGTTGATTGAGTATTTATATTCATTTTGTCTCGCAAAGGGAGAGTATAGAGATAGGAATATCAAGTAATTAAACATTAGAACCAACAAACGTTAGTATAAACTCAGTAACAAGAATATTAATTTGAAACTTTTATGAAATGCAGAGCAATAAGAGTCGGTAAATATACCAGGACTCTCATTCTATACTACTAGGCGTGTAGAATAATTAGTGAATCTCAAGATACGGTTTACCCTATAATCTTAAGATACTAAACTTTATATAACAGTATATTAAAGAAATGTAATTGAGATTTGTGCTGAGGTAATTAAAGCATTACCCTGGAAAAGACCAAAACATCGTTCTACCAAATAAAAAAGGATAATTATGTAATAGTGTTAAATTCCAAACATAATGAATTAGCTTGGACCTAGCAATAAGTCCAATATTAAATAAAGTATACCAACATGATGGCAGGTAATGCTGGAACAGTGTGAGCCTGATAAAAGGATGCCCGATGTGTATTAATCCACATAAGCTAGGTTAGGGAATGCAGTATATACTATAGGTTCATAGTGCATCAGTGTATTGTGGAATCATTTTTATAAGTTCCAATGATTTGGAAGAAAATGGGATGAAGAATAATGTGAAAAGGCGGAAAAACTCAATGTATAGAAGTACAATTGAAGCATACTTTGGTGCAAAATCTGTGAGATATAATGGGAATGCACCTGATGCACTACATACCAGAAGTGATGCAAAAAAATATTAAATAAGTAAATGATTTTAGAGTATTTGTCTAATCATCCTCCACATTCCAAATGATAGGATTTATGTGGAAAAATGCTATAATGGTAGGGGTTAAGGGCACATTGATATGAAATACAGAACTCTATATATGTATGTATGCGCCTGACCACACAGTGCTGCTAAAGCTTATGGAAAATTAGAATGTAAATAGCAATTATATATACTAATGTCTGGCACCACACAAGGATTAATTAGAAGAGATCTTACAAACATTGTAATATTTATTCTTTCTCTTATTTTTTTTTTCATTGAATACATTGAGAGTAACTCTCTCATAGACTAAATACCTCCAGTGTCAATTGGCTCACCTCCCACAGACAGATACAGGCTTCTCAGCAGCGATAGTGATTTACTGCATTTAAGTGCTCCAAACCTGTTGGGTGCGACAGAGACTGCACTTTGTGGTAAATGTACCGAAGGAATCGAGTGAGGTGGTGTGAAGAGGAGGGATTCTGGAGAGAAACTGCTATACCACATCTAATTATGGGCCATAGTATTTATTACGAATTTTTTTTTTTTTTAGTGGGAAAAGCCTCAGGTAGCCTTGCTCTTCGATTTTCTTCTCCTTTTCTTTTTGGGTGGTTCAGACGATTTAAAGGGAGAGTTGGACACAAGATCAGCCCAGGAAGAGTCGGGAGAGTCATTACCCGTTGAGAGCTTCTTCGGGTCTTGAGTAAACGTGTTGGATACAGTCTGTCTCAAATCCTCTGTAGATGAGTGCAGATCTTCTTGGAGCAGATCTTCTTGGAGTGAGGAGAATTTGTTAGACAAGGTAAGAGGAGTAGAAAAACTGATGTGATCTTCCACATGGGAAGCTGGAGAGGTGGAAATATTATTTAAACAGCAGGTATTATTATTTAGAGAAGAATCAGATGCTTTTTTTTCTTGTATGCGTGCGGAGCTTCTGGCAGGAGTTACAGTGGCAGATATGATGGCTGCAGATTTCTCAGGGACCTGAAGGACAGTTTCAGCAGGAAGGGCAAGACATTGTAATTGCGAAGTGCTTGTGCTGGAGCAGGAACGAGCTGCATTAGTATCGCAAGGCAATGTAAGTGCGGGCTGTGTCTGATTCAGAAATTCAGAGAGAGATTCTGGGGTACTGAAATCTCTGGTAGAATCATTCAAAAAAAGACGCATTGTTGCAGGGTAACGCAGTGCAAACTTAATTCCACGCTGATGAAGGATCATTTTAATGGGGTTGTAAACTTTTCGTTTGTTAGATAATTCTTTAGAATAGTCTCTGAAAATTAAGATTCTGTTTTCTTGCCAAGTAAGTGCTCCTAATTGCCTCGCTTTTTGAAGAATCAGTTCAGTATGTGCGTGGTTTAGAAATCTGGCAATGATGGGCCAGGGTTTCTGGTCGGGTCCAGGCCTCGGATTTAAGGTGCGGTGAGATCTCTCGATGGTTAGGTCTTGGCCGGCTGGTAATTTAAGCAAAGAAGGAAGTACATGAGTTAGAAGAGCACTGGTATCTCCTAGTTCAACACCTTCAGGAAATCCGAGAAAACTAAGGTTGTTACATCTGTTTCTATTTTCAATATCATCTATTTTGTCCTGAAGGTTCCTAATAACTCTGTCCTGCTCCCTGATGGTAGCCTGTAGTGTGTTAATGGAATCTTCATTTTGAGATGCTTTAACATCAGTAGCGCTGATTTTTTGATCAAGTGCCTGCATATTATTTATATTTTGTTCAGATGCAATTTTTAATACATTGATTTCACTTATTAGTTGCTGGAACATTGCCTCCACTCTATTAAGAGAACTGTTATGTGGAGATCGGTCTGCCATTATTGTAGGCCTTAATAGAGAAATTGAAAAGCTGTAGATAATTTGTTCAGTAATTATGAGGCAATAAAAATACTGTACCAGAGCTGTTCTGCGATGTACATATAGTAAGATCTCAGATGTTGGTGAAGGTAGGAAGTCTGGAATCTGTAGGATGGATAATGATATTTGGTGAATCCAGGGAGATGAAGAATCAAGCAGCCATCTTCAGCACAGCAGGCCACCCCCCCAGTTTAAGGCAGTATTTCCTAGTGGTCTTGTTACCCTTAAGGTCGAATAGATGCTCAGAATTCTCTTTGTTGAAACCCTTAAGATATTATAGCTTTCAATCATGTCACTAGTGAGCAGAGATGCTGTGAAGTTTTAATTCACCATCGAAGTTCCGGTGAAGTTACCAACTCCACCTCCACAGAGGAATCCACAAATGTTTTCCATCACCTTGTAAATTCAACTATTAATTTCACTGGTGACTTCAATAGTAACGTCACCATTAAAACAGTTAGGTGAAGTCTGTTTAAAAAATGAGGCTACTGTTGGTAAACAAGTGCTTGAGATCACATGGAAACAACTCCTGCAGGTTACATGCTACTGTTCTATGTACTAACTAATCTTTAGTTTCACTTTGCAGTCTGAGTTAGTCAGTGGAAAGGGACAGATCTGCTCTTTTCATAGTAAAACCTTGCCAAAAAACAATTTTTCAGCTTTCTTTTGTCTGTTCTTCATCTTAATTTTTACTGTACAGTGTGAGCCTTTGTTTAGTTCTTCTTTAGCTGTTATTTTCTTTATATCAAACACTTTTATTTGTGCTATTTTTCATCTCTTTTAGAATGTTTTTTTTATTCGTTTTACTCTGTGTTTTTTGGGGATAAAACCAGTGGGAGTGGTCAGGAGGAGAGGGGGTGCAGGCAGCAGATGGGAGATGCTGTGCTTTCTGCATCAAGAGGACCTGGCCCATGGCAGTGGCAGTAGGAGGAGACAGCAGCAGCACCAAACCCTCCTCACCACCATAGCGCAGCACCCTCAGCAACAAGATTTTATTTATTTATTTATTTTATTTATTTAGCTTTTGTTGACCGGGTAAGTGCACTAGACAAATCCTGCCTATTTTCAGGCATGACCCGGGGGAGGGGGATACAGATGAATGCCAACTGATCTTGAACCAGATTAAGCTGTTGGTGGTATTTTTAGTGAATGAGGGAAATTTGGCCAGGACACCGGGAAATTCTCACTCTTTCGATAAGTGCCATGATCTTTAACATCCACCGAACTACCACCAATCCAGGCAGATGGGACCTCGGTTTAACGTCTCATCCGAAAGACGGCACCTCAGAAATGCAGCACCCCTCTCATGCTGCATTACAGTGTCAGTACTAGGATATTAACCCAAGTGCCAGATGTGGGAACTGAACCCACAGCCCTCTGATCTCCCGGCCTCAGAGGCGAGTGTGCTACCTACTGAGCCACTGACACTAAAGATGAGACAAGGGCACCAACACCACTAACAGCAAAGGTAGCTCCAACCCAGGCAGCTGCCACCATCACCAGCAACACTTGTGCACCATGAGGAGGAGGAGGAGATGCAGCCAGGACCATCTTTCCCCTCCCATCATTGGCAACAGCCAAAATCTATTGTCTGGGACTTTTTCATATTGACCCCACTGACAATAGTGTGGTCACCTACAAACTATGCCACACTGTTGTTCGGCATGGGAAATAGGGGAGCCATTTAGGGACAGGTGGGGCAGCACATCCACCTTAGAGGGAGGCATCACAAGGAGTGGGAGGAACATCTGTGGAATAAAGTTGGTGAGAGGAGTAAAGGTGGTGCCACCCCTACTAGTGCTTCTCTACTGGGCAATACAAAGAAAATTGGTGCACAGGCACAGGAGGGGGAGATGGAGGGGACTGGGACAGGAACCTGCAGTCAAATTTGGGTGCTGTGGGGGAGCACCTGAGAGACCAGCCTAAGATCCTCCTCCCACATCTACCTGTGTGGGAGTATGTACAACAGCTCCATCCACAGGGATTTAGGAGAGCTGTCCCAGAAAGTTGCAGCGATGAATGAGCTATTGGCGGTGATACTGTAAAATCAGCAAACCATTTTGGAGGGTTTGGCTGAACTGTGGAGTGGAAGTGCACCCTCTGTCCACAGGCCATAGCCCTCCAACCCAGATATTGTCTTTTGTCTTTCTGTTTTACCCTCGGTTAAACCCTAAAAATGAAAAATAAAAACCTAAAAAGAGAAAAAATGTTCAACTATCCTTTTTTCTCCCTGTGTGTATTTCTTTATTTCTGTTACTGCTGCTAAACATGGTTCCTGAAAAGGTTATAGCTGCTAAACATGGTTTCTGAAAAGGTTATAGCACCACCACTGCATTACTAGAGTTTACTGGGTACATCTACAAGGCTCTTGACCACAGTGCCCTTGTTGGTGCTGCTTTCATTGATTTAACAAAAGCATTCAACATGGTTAATCACACCCTACTTCTCAAACAACTTGCAACCATAGGCCTTTCAGGTGATACTGTTACCTGGTTCAACAGTTATCTTTCCAACCAGTCACAGCAAGTGAAGATTAACAATGTCCTCTCTGAAAGCAGACCTGTGTGCTCTGGGGTACCCCAAGGCTCAGTTCTGGGCTCATTATTATTCAGCATTTTCCTCAACTGGTTCCCGCACTCCTGTCAGTGTCACATCCTACTTTATGCTGATGATGCAGTCCTGCTCACGGGTGACCCTGACCCCAAGCACCTGGAAAGGAAGCTACAAAAAAGTTTTTCATATGTAGAATGTTGGTTCAGTAAGCAAAAACTCTTCTTGAACTACAAGAAAAATAAAACTATGTTGTTCTCCAGCACCCAAAACAGGCATCATACAATACCCTTCAACATCTCAACTGTGGCTGGTACCCTATTGGACTAGTCAGTCAATTTAAATACTTAGGGATATTGTTGGACAGCACCTTGTCATACTCCCAACACACTGACACTACTGCTAAGGCAGTAAACAGGTGCATTGGCATACTCCATAGACACAAGAAATTCTCACCCCTGAAGCTCTTAATCTGGCCATCCACAGCTCAGTGATTTCACTGATCGTCTATGGTTTAGTAATCTATGGTTCAGCAACAACCACGGCCCTCCACCATATCATCATTGCATTAAATAAAGCATGCTGCCTGGCTACCAGCTCACCAAGACTAACTCACAGCTGCAGTCTGTATGAACAGGCAAACTGGCACAAGCTGGAAGGCAGACTTAGATACCAAACCTGTCTATTGGCCAAAAAGACCATGCAAGGTCTGACTCCTGCTGGTGTTCAGAAGCTCCTCAACCCCTATCTAAATAACCGCTGCACTAGAAGCACAGACAGCAAAGTATTCAAAGTGCCATGCTGTCGTATCTCACTAGGTCAGAAGGCATTTGCCCACTGAGCGCCAAACTGGCTGAACTTTCTATCACAAGATATTTCATCTGTAGCCTCAATAGGCTCCTTCAAACAAAAGCTGAGGAACCACTTTCTTCCTATGGCCAGCTGTGGTTGCTCCCAATAACACATAGGGTTTGCTCTAGCAGTATCCCACCTCTCCACCCCCTGGGGCAGCCATTGCTTGACCCACTTCCTATTCAAATCCTGTCTGTCTCCTTGTAGATATTCTGTATTTCCCCATGCTCTAACCTTCCCCCTCCTTTCCCAGCCTCCCAACTCTACTGTCACTGTGACAACCTCACTCTTAGCCCTCTCCCACAATCCTAATTTTGACAAAGCCCCTTGGGCTGAGGTACCTCTCCCTCTTCCCTCCTCCCTGATCTGCTATTGATGAGGCCCCTTTGGGCCAATGTACCACACACCCTGCTCACATACCCGTTCCTTAACCCTTGTACCCTCTTTGAAAATTATTGTACTTACTGTAGAGCAACTGCTTTGTTGCTTTCTTTTGTTAAGTAGTTCTATAATGTACTGCATCATAGGCACTTGTCCGCTAATTACTTGTTTACCTGTAATACCAAAATGTTGTCAATGTATTTGTTTTACCTGTTGTTGAACCTATGTAACTACCTTAATTACCTGTTTAATTGTTCTACTAACTTTTATCACTGTATTTGTTTTACCTGATGTGGAACCTATGTAATGAGCTTGTGCTCAAAGGTATTAATCTGAGATTCACAATAAATAAATAAATAAACCCTAAAAATGAAAAAAAATGTAAAAACTTACAAAGAAAAAAAATTCATCCATCTTTATTTCTCTGTCTGACTGTATTTCTTGATTTCTGCTACTGCTTTGTTCTGTCTATTGAAATTCTTCTGTTCTCATCCATTCAAAACAAAACATCTGATTTCATCTCTATTGTTTTCTTTCTTGTGCAGCTGCAGTCCTTACACTACCACTAAAATTGTTCTCAACTACTGCTGTTACATGGTGCTGTACTGTGTGTCTCACTCTCTCCACCCCACCACAGGCTGCCCTTCCTGTAATTCACTGCACAGCAGTAGTACAAATGTTCCAGAAAAACAAAGTAGTCCAAATTCTGGTACATGTACTTTGGTACACACAACTGCAAAGCACACTATATACATTTCTCACTTCTGGAAATTCTCTCCCAGACCAAAAATCAATAATGCTGGTAATAAACTGCTGCTGCTGCTTCCACTGCTAGTATGCTGATTAAGTCACCCTCTCAGATGATCTGTGTTGTCAGCACTTTAGTACACACAGCTGCCAAGCACAATATATAAATTTCTGTCTTCTGGAAATTCTCCCCCAAACCAAAAATCAATAATGCTGATAATAAACTGCTGCTGCTACCGTGCTATTTAAGTCACCTTCTCAGATCGTCTATGTTGTCAAGCACTTTAGCACACACAACTGCCAAGCACAGTATATAAATTTCTCACTTCTGAAAATTCTTTCCCAAGCCAGAAATCAGTAATGCAGGTAAGAAACTCCTGCTCCTCCTCCTGCTGCTACTGCTGCTGCTGCTATGCTGTTTAAGTCACCATCTCAGATAGTCTAAGCTAATCAGTGGAAGGGGACAGATATGCTCTTCTCAGAGGTGTAAAACCTAGCAAAAAAGTACAAGTTTCCAGCTTTCTTTTGCTTGTTCTTCATCTTATTTTTTACTGCACAGTTTGGGAGTTTTTGTTTAGTTGTTCTTTAGCTGTTATTTTCTTTATATTGAACACTTTTATTTGTGCTATTTTTCATCTCTTTTAAGTGTTTTTTTTCTCTGTGGTTTTTTGGGGGGCTTTAAAATGAATGGGAATGGTCAGGAGGAGGGGGGTACAGGCAGCAGATGGGAGACACTATACTTTCCTCATCAAGAGGTCCCTGACACTGGCTGTAGGAGACAGCAGCAGCACCCAACTCTCCCCCCACAGCTCAGCACTCCCAGCAGCAAGATGAGGCAAAGGCACCACCACCAACAGCAAAGGAAGCTCCAGCTCAGCCAGCTGTTGTACCATCATAATCACCACCACCACCTGCACAAGGAGGAGGAGATGCAGCCAGGACCATCTTGCTCCTCCCCTAGTCAGCAGCAGTCAAAGTCCCTTATCTGGGACTTTTTCAATATTGAAACTAATGACAATAGTGTGGTCACCTGTAAACTACACCACACTGTTACTCAGCATGGTAAATTAGAGAGTCATTTGGGGACAAGTGGCTATCACACCCACCTTAGAGCCAGGTACCTCAAGAAGTGGGACGAACATCTGTGAAATAATGTTGCTTAGAGGGGTGAAGGTGGTGGCACCACCTGTATTGGTTCTTCTCTGCCAGGCAAGAGAAAAAACATGGTGCGCAGGAGGGGAGTTGGAGGGGACTGGGAGAGGGACCTGCAGGTGGACTCAGGTGCTACAGTGGGCAGCTGAGAGACCAGTCTCAGATCCTCCTCCCACATCTACAAATGTGGAAGTACAACAGTTCCACAAGGAGGTAGGGGAGCTCTTCAGGCAAGTTGTGCTGCAAAATCAGGAAATCATTCTGGAGGGCATGGCCAAACTGTGAAGTGGCAGTGCACCCTCTGTCCCCAGGACATGGCCCTCCAACCCAGGTATTTTCTTTTACCTTTCTGTTTTACCCTCTGCTAAACCCTAAAAGTGAAAATAAATAAAAATAAAAACTTAAAAAGAAAACCAAAATGTTCAACCATCTTCATTTCTCTTTGTCTGTCTGTATTTCTTGATTTCTACTACTGTTTTGCTTCATCTATTGAAATTCTTCTGTTCTCATCCATTCAAAAGAAAAAAAATCTGATTTCAACTCTATTGTTGTCTCTCTTGTGCAACTACACATTCCTTACACTGTCACTAAAATAGTTCTCAACTCCTGCTGCTACATGGTGCTATGTTGTGTGTCTCACTCCCCTCCCCACCACCACCACCACAGGCTGCTGTTCCTGTAATTCATTGCACACCAGTGGTGCAAATGTTCCAGAAAAACAAATTAGGCCAGATTTTGGTACTCCCCGAATTATGTTTATGTGGCTGCTACATGGTGCTGTGTTGTGGGTCTCACTCCCCAACCACCACAGGCTACCCTTCCTAACCTTTTGATTCTTCTGTGTAATCCTGCATGATGTGGTGAAGAAGACGGTTGATAATGGCTTGCTTGCTGGAGGAGGAGGCAGCAGGACTGAAGGACACCTGTAAAGAGAACAAAAAAGAAATTATTTAGATGCTACTCAACTTGCCACTGTGGTGGTAATGGAATAGCCATTATCCATTCCCATTCTTACTGTACCAGTAATCTGTACTTAAAATGAATAAATTATTTAGTCTCTCTATGGTCACTGCAGTGATTGAATAGTATATCCATTGTCTACTCCCATTCTTACTATACGAATAACCTGTGACTAAAAATGAGAAATTATTTAGCCTCCCTTTGGCCACTGCAGCAGCCATATGGTATATCTGTTGTCCATGCCCATTCTTATTGTACCTGTCACCTGTGAATAAAAATGAGAAATGTGCCTCCCTTTGGCCACCATGGCACACTGTGTACTTGTAAAAACAGGAGAACAAAAAAGAGAAAAAAAGAAAATCATAATGATACTTACCATTGGTGTAAGAAGATGGCACACAACTCCTGTCTGTTTCTTGAGGGCTGTCTGGCTTTGCGACTGCCTTTGCCAGTCATCCTTGTGGATGGTGAAACCTGCAGGAAGACAAAAGGAAAGAAAGAAAAACATTTTAATGTCTTTCTGAGTAAGGTGGAAGGAATTTCACCCTCTGCAAGGCTGAGGACTGGAGTCAACCACCACCAGTGAGGGAGGGACAAGGACTGTGAACAGCAGTGAAAGTGACTTACCATCACAGCAGACAAAGATAGGCCATGATGGAGCTCAGGTCTTGCTGCCTTGATGAGCTGACTGGCTGGAGAATCGGCTTGAGGACTGGCTAGGGGGCTGGCTGGTAGGAGACCTGGCTAATGGCATTTTTATGTTACATCAGTGTGGAGGCAGTGGGCCATGCTGTTTGTAGCTGTGTAGTACCCAAGCAGGCCAAATGAGAAGGAAGAGGAGGCAGTGCTGTGTCCTGCTGGCTGGAGCAGGCATGCTTTACCTAGCTGGTACTGGCATTTTTATGCTGCATTAGTGTGGAGGTGGTGGCCCATGCTGTTTGTGACTGTGTAGGACCCAAGCAGCCCAGAGGAAGAGGATGAGGCAGTGCTGTGTCTTGCTGTCTGGAGCAGGCATTGTCTCTAGACATCACATTGAGGTGATGGAGGCAGATAATCAATTAGGCACAAGGAAACAGCAGCACAACAACTGAGGATTGGAACAGTAAAATGACTTAAAATAGCAGAATTGTGAATCATGAAGCAAAGGACTGTACTGATGAGGGGAAAAGAGGGAAACAACATGTGTTTTTATGCTTCAACCTCATCAAGGAAGCAGCCCTCACAGTCTTCCAGACTGGCATTGTCACCAGATGGGAATTCTTTCTCCATTACTGCTTCATCCACCTCAGTGGTGCAAGATATGTGCAAATACGGACAACACCTTACTCTTCAACTTCACCACCTTCATGTTTTAGGAACAAGGGCATGATTATCTTGTGTGGAATGTGCCCTGAATTTATTTTAATAAATGTTTGCAAGGCAACATTTTTTGTTGATAGACTGGTACACCTGTCTCACACAATGGCACCACTTGAACTGCATACATGCTCCACACTGACACTCAAGGGTGGGAAGCTGAGGTATTTCATTGCAACTGAGGTCAGTGCTGGCTACTCAGTGATGTTGCTGCTCTAATATAGCAAGAGCTCATCTGCAATGTTAAGGTGCCTTGTGTCTGTCAAATATGTATCTACTATGTGTTGTGCTACCGGCAGTCCTGCAGCCTCCTCAGCCTCCTCACCCAGGGGGGAGTGACCCTTTATGTCAATGAAAATATCAAAGCTACAGAAATTCAGAATACACATAAGGAGTCTGAAGAACTGTGGGTCACCCTGGAAACAGGAAATGGGAAAGCCATACGAACTGGGGTTGTCTACAGGCCCCCAGACCAGGGGGAGGACATAGACACATTTCTGTTAGAAGATATACAAAACATGACAGCTAAAGGGGAGGTTCTGATAATGGGAGACTTCAACATGCCAGATACAGATTGGTCTATACCAGCAGGAACATCTGCCAGAACTAGACACATAGTGGATTCTCTGCAGGGGAGGGCCTCAAACAACTGGTAGAACAATCCACAAGAGACAGGGCTATCCCAGATCTAGTACTGACTAATGGGGAAAGGATCAGAGGTCTCCAGGTAGAAGGTCACCTGGGGGCCAGTGACCATCATATGGTATGGTTCAATTTGGCCACTAGAACTGAATCATCCCATTCCAAGGTGAAAAAATGGACTTCAGAGAAGCTGACTTTGATAAGATGGCCAACAGAGTTAAGCTAACCTTGGCAAGAAGAAATACAGGTGAGGGGGTACAGGCAAATTGGGGAAGCATTAAGGATGCAATACTTGAAGCAACATCCCATTGTGTTAGAGAGAAAAGCAAGAGCAAAAGAAGAAGGAAACCACTTTGGTTCTCAAAAACCATAGCAGAAAAGGTCAGAACCAAAAAGGCTGGCCTTCAGAAAATATAAGGGAGCGCAGCAGAACAAAGATAGGGAGGCATACCAAACTTCCCTAAGGGAAGCATGGAAGGCAGTAAGGCAGACAAAGGCCCAAACTGAGGAAACACTTGCACGAACAGTAAAAGAAGGTGACAAGACTTTCTATAGATACATTAGTGAAAGGAGAAAGTCCAGTAGGGGTATTGCTAAGATCAAAGGGGATAAGGGGGAGTGTGAGGAGGAGGACCAAGGAAAAGCATCTATCCTAAATAGATACTTCTGACCAGTATTTACTGAGGAGAAGATAGGGCAGGGCCCATAGCTCAGCACCATGGACACAGGGGGAGGGAGGTATGCACTAGTCCCTTCACAAAAGAAAGGGTCCTACAAGAGCTCGCTAAGATCAAGGTGGACAAGGCAATGCGATCTGATGGCATACATCCCAGGGTACTAAAGGAGCTAAGGGTGGAACTAGCAGAGCCATTATCAGAACTGTTTAGTGAGTCTCTGAGCACAGGAGAGGTCCTAGAAGACTGAAGAAGGGCTCATGTGATCCCGTTCCACACAAGTGGTAGCAGGGAGGAGGCAGGGAACTACAGACCAGTCAGTCTTACCTCAGTAGTGGGCAAGATTATGGAGGCACTCCTTAAGGAAAGGATAGTGCAACACCTGGAATCCAATGGAGCACAGGATCCAAGACAGCATGGGTTTACAACAAGAAGGTCCTGTCAAACTAATCTCATAGATTTCTTTAACGTGGTAACCAGAGTGGTGGACCAAGGGGGAGCAGTTGATGTTGCCTACCTTGACTTCAGCAAAGCTTTTGATACTGTTCAGCATAGATGATTGATTAATAAGTTGGATAGGCTCAGGGTGGGTCAGAAGTTGGTCAACTAGGTGGCAAACTGGTTGACGGGCAGAAAACAGAGAGTGGTGGTAAATGGTGTATAGTCAGAAGAGATGCAAGTCAAAAGTGGGATACCTCAGGGATCAGTCCTGGGGCCAGTCCTCTTCAATATCTTCATCAGTGACATTGCAGATGGACTGGAGGTTAAAGTTTGACTGTCTGCAGATGACACCAAGATCTGAAACAGAGTAGATGATCCAGATGGGGTAGGCATAATGAGAATAGATCTGGATAAACTGGGAAAATGGTCAGACGAGTGGCAAACGGGGTTTAATGCAAAGAAGTGCAAGATCATGCACATAGGGAAGAGAAACCTTGAAGCCACCTATTAGTTGGGAGGGGAGTTACTGGCAATCACAAGGGAAGAAAGAGACTTGGGAATCACCATCACAGAGTACCTGAAATCATCCAAGCAGACCACTGAGGAAGTAGGTAAGACTAGAGGGATGTTGGTGTGTATTAGTAGGGGTATCACAAGTCGTAAGAGGGAGGTAATAATCCCTCTTTACAAGACACTAGTTAGGTCCCATCTGGAGTACTGTGTGCAATACTGGAGGCTGCACCTGCACAAGGACATTAACAAAATGGAGGCCGTCCAGAGAAAGGCAACCAAAATGGTGCAGAGACTGCATCAGAAAACATATGAGGACAGATTAACGGAGCTCAATATGTATACCCAAGAGCAAAGGAGGGAGAGAGGCGATATGATCAAAACATTCAAACAACTTAAGGGCATTAGCAAGGTGAAAGAGTCTAACATGTTTCAATATAAGAAAAATAGCAGGACAAGAGGACACAGCATGAGATTAGAGGGAGGCCGATTAAGGAGTAATTTTGGGAAGTTCTTTTTCACAGAAAGGGTGGTGGATGCATGGAATGGCCTACCTCAGGAAGTGGTGGATATGAATACAGTGCAGGGCTTCAAACAGGCATGGGATAGGCACAAGGGAGCAATAAAGATGAGTATGAATAGATAGGCCATTGACAGAGTACAGGCCTATGGCACATTCATAAGGTAGAAAAAATGGGCAGACTGGATGGGCCTTGAGGTCCTTATCTGCTGTCAACTTCTGTGTTTCTATGTTTCTACATACAGTATATACAAATCCCAAACTAGTGATTTTGTAACCCATGATTTATCATGGCAGTGGGAGTGGGACAGCTGAGGGGAAGGGGTGGAAATTTGTGTTTTTTGGGATGATTTCATAACTTCAGTAATATTGGAGGGGACTTTGGTAGTTGGATAACTGCAAACAACACTCCTGTATCATCTGCATCACCACCCCTATGCTTTTTCTCTTCAGGCTCCTATAGGGGATCCAACAAATCATCATCAGCACAGCCGCTGCTGTCCTCCTCCTCCACAGGTCTGTCTTCATCATCGTCATCATCATCACCGTCTCCAGGCTCTCTGACCCTTTCATTATCAGGAGTTTGAGTGTGACACAGATTTTCCAGATCTCTTGCCTCAACCACTGACTCAAGCTCCACACTGTCAGGCTCAATACCACCACCAGCCACGGGGACCACAACCTCCTCCTCAACCACTGACTCAAGCTCCACACTGTCAGGCTCAGTACCACCACCACCAGCCACAGGGACCACAGCCTCCTCCTCAGCCACTGTCCCTTGTTTACTGCTGCTCCCTTTGTCACCTTCCACATCCTCCACCAACGTGGCTGCCACATATGTGGCAGAGAAAAATTTGGCTACACTTCTGCCACTGCTGCCAACTATTCCTTCACTACTACCAGCCCTGGAGTCCATAGAACATGCTACTGCAGACATAGCTTTTTTAACTGCAGCACTGTTTTGCTTCGCAGATTTTGAACACTTTTTTCCTGCCTCACAGGCGCCTATACTTTCAGTAGAGCATCTCTACCTGGTCATTCTTATGTGCTAATTGTATATTGATTTGGGATGAAAAATTACAAAATGTAAATAAAGCCTGCAGTACAAATAAATACCAGGAGCAAACAACACCTCCCCCTAGGGAAACACGGATCAGCAGTGTGATCTTAAAAAATACTATGTTAATGTATACAGTGACCCCTCCCCCAAAAAATGATTTTTTTTCTTAACACAACATGTCAGGTAATAATAAATTAACATGACAGTACAAATAAGTTCCAGGAGCAGACAACACCTCCCCCTAGGAAATCAGGGATCAGCAGTGTGATCTGAAAAACTACTACTAAAACAACCCAAGAAGTTCTTTTTTTTTTTGTTAAACAGTACAGGGATTAAAACAACAGGGGTGGCAGGGGTAATTTAATATTAAGCATAACAAAAAGTGACAGAACACCATCACTTTACAAAAAATATAATTAAAATAAATCACTAAAACTGCTACAGAAGGACATTGAAAAAATGCTTTACTTAAACACACCAAACTGAACCACAGAAATAAAAATGAGAAATTACACACTACAGATCAAAAATGATGAGATAGAAAGAGAAAACTAAAATATAAGACAAATCTCCTGCTTAGACAAAAAAGCTCCGGATCTTTCTGGGCCGCCTTGCAAACTTGCTTTACACAGTATACAGTACCTATCCTCCTCCACACCACTGCTTCACAGACTGACAAAACAGAAACCACTATTTTAAAGTAAATAATTACTGGAAAAATAAAAAGAAACACAAATCTAGCAGCACAAGGCCCTCTAGAACAATTACTGAGCAATTTAGATTTAAAAAGCTAGGTTTTGAGATGTATTTTAAAAGTTTTTTTCTCAGACTAGCACACACAGACTTCTCTCCTACTCTGTTTTCAGAACACTGCACTAAAGACAGCCTCTGCGTGGCACACAAGCTACTTCAACAATATGTGACCTCCAGTCCCATAATACATTGCAAACTTTGCCTCCTTACAAAACTTCACCAGCAAAATCGTAACTTCACATTCTTGTAAAACGTTGCTTCTGTGCCAAACTCCGCTGGGCAAAGTTGCAACTTTGCATTTCGCAGAGTTATCAGTTTTCCACAAATTTGGACTTTGCATGGCAGATTAACTTTGCAAAATCAGATGAATTTGCAAATTAATCCATGGAGTGAAGTTTTCCAACTTCGTACATCACTACTAGTGAAGTTACTCAAGGTCAAACTGCTTTTGTGAAGCTAAATGATCTATCCCACAGGTCTCCGGAGCTTGTCCAGGAGTATTACTTAAGACTGAAATGTAAAAGCCCGACACTCGGTATCCCAAAACTGATTGCCCAACACTTGGTATCCCAACACTCGGGATTTGCCAGCGGCAGAGTTTGTAATCTAAAATAAGGAGGGTGCAATGGGCAAAGCCCCTCAAAACATAAAAGAAAACTCTACCGTGGGCAATTCCCGAGTGTCGAGATACGGAGTGTCGGGCAATCAGTTTCGGGATACTGAGTATCGGGCTTTTGCATTTCAGTCTTACATAGTATATCCACTTATCCTTTATATATTACCTTCTGATATATCATATCAGATTATATTATCTGTTGATATATCATATCTGCTGCCTGCCCGGTGCCATTTGACGACACATTATTCAGCTGTGGCTGAAAAAATAAGGCATCTCACAGTCATCACCCAAGCATTCAATTCCTTTCCAGAAGTACCCCAGCTCCCCGCCTCCACCACCATCAGTCCACTGTAACAAATAGATCCTCTGCAATGTGGGAGTATTTTACAGGTGACCCCACAAATATACTGAAATCATGTATTCTCTGCATATAAATAAAGCCAAATTTAAGAATAATAACTAAGAAGAAGAAGAATTAAATTAAAATAGAAGTCATAGAAGGACTCTGGCTTATGAAAACAACCCAGTCTCTTATCATCCTCCTCCCCCTCCTTCCATCATGACTCATGTTTTCCTCATCATGCAGCACTGCAGCAGGTTGCTGACACCACCATTTCTTGGCCTGCGCATTGCATAGCGTTAGTACAGTAGGATTGGTATCTGTCATCTTCTCAGACTCTGTTAAAATGCTAAAAAGAAAGCAACATCTTCAAATGCTGAGTACACAGAAACATAGAAACATAATTTTTTAGCAGAAAAGGAACACTTGGCCCACCCAGTCAGTTCAGTTGTTCCCTGCCTATTCTGTCTCAGCAGACCCTAACTGGTCTCCGGCATCCTTCCCCACCTTTTTATTTACTAGTATTTCCCTCTGCCTGTCCCATCCATGTTTGAAGCCCCCACTGTTTTTGCCCCACTACCTCTGATAGCAGGCTTTTCCAGGTGCCCACCACTCTTTCAGTGACTGGTACTTCCTCACATCCCTCCTACATTTCCGCACTTCTAGCTTTGTTGTATGCCTTCTAGTTCTGCAGCAATTCCTCATTTGAAAATGGCTTGTCACATGTACTCTGTTCACCCCTGTAAGGTACTAGTAGGTCTTTTATCATGTCCCCCCTCTCCCTCATCTCCTCCAGGGTGTACATTTTGAGATCCCTCAGCCTCTTCTCATACAACCTCATACATTCTTATGCAACCCCCATACCATTTCAGTTGCCCTACTGTACGCTGCCTTTACCTTGTCTATGTCTTTTCTGAGATGTGACCTCCAGAACTGTACATAATTTTCCACGTGTGGTCCCATCAACGATCTATACAATGGTATTCTCATTTTATCACATCCCTCCTTCTGCTTGAAATTCCTCTCCCTATGCAACTCAGCATCCCACTGCCATGCGACCTTGAGGTCATCAGATATCATAATCCCAAGGTCCCTTTCCTGCTTAGTGACTGGCAGTACCTCCCCTTCCCAAAATCTATACTTAGCTCCTTGGCTTCTATGCCCAGGTTCATGATTTTGCACTTTTTGGCATTGAACCCCAGCTGCCATACCCCCTGACCACTCCTCAGATTTTCTATGTCACTACTAATTTCTCCACCCCCTCCTCAGTATCCACCCTATTACATTTCTTGGTGTTGCCTGCAAAAAGGCATACCTTCCCTTCTTGTTTCCCTTCCATGCCACTTATGAAGATGCTAAACAGGAACAGGATCAGTCCCAGTACTGAACCCTGTGGCACCCTGCTGGTCACTCTCCCCTCATTACAGTGAGTGCCATTTACCACCACCCTCTGCCACCTATCCATTAACTGCTTTTATTTTTACCCAGTTTACAACTTTGGCTGCCACTTCTAGACTACACAATTTCTTTATCATCTCCTATGTTTTGGGGGTTTTTTTCCAGTTGTTTAACCAGGAGTGGCACACTAAGCTGAAAGTTTGTTTACAGGTGCGACCTGGGAGCACAGGGAAGTTAAGTGACTTGCTCAGGGTCACACAGTATGCAAGTGGGGGCTGCGGGATTCAAACCCAGGTCTCTAGATTTGCAACTCAGAGCCTTAAACCACTGCACTATACTGCCTCCCTCATGTGATACAGTGTTGAACACTTTGCTGAAGTCCAAGTAGACCATGTCCACTGCCCTTCCCTGATCTATTTCCCGGGCCACCCAGCCAAGAAAATCAATCAGATTTTTCTGGCATGACCTCCCCCCTTGTGAATCCAAGCTGTCTTTTGTCTTGCAACCCCCTGGATTCAAGATACTCCTTTAACTTTTCCTTTTACAGGGTTTCCATTAATTTACCCACAACTGATGTGAGACTCACCAGTCTATAGTTGTTATCTTCCTCCCTGCTGCTGCTTTTATGGAGCAGAACTATACAACTACATAAGCTCTCCTCCTGTGCCTTGAATCCTCTCTGTTTCCAGTGATAAAGTCTGTTGAATAAGGCTATCAGTGGTGCAGCAAACTCCTCCCCGAGTTCCTTTAGCACCTTTGCACATATCCCATCTGGTCCAGTGGCCTTGTCCACTAGTTTTGCAAATCCCTTTAGGACACTTTCCTCTGTAAATAGACTTGTGTTCACCTCCTTCCTCTTGTGTTCTTGCTGCCCCTTGTTGGTTTGTCCCCCTCCCATGCCACTGTGAAACCAAGCAGAAGTAGCTGTTCAGGATGTCAGCTTTTTTCTGATCCTCCTCAGCTCAGTCACAATCTACCAACCTCCTTAGTCTCACTATTCCTCCCCCTTCCTCTTCTCGCTTATGTACCTGAAGAAAATCTTGTCCCCTTCTGCCAGTTCTTTGGCTACCCTTTCCTCTGTTTGTGCTTTTGCATGCCTCACTGCCCTCCCTGCTTCCCACTGTTTCACCTGGCACTTCTCCCGATACTTCTACCTATGTGTTTCTTTGCACCTCCTGCATACCACCCTTTTTCCTTCACTTTTGTGGCCACCTCCCTAAAGCACCATAGTGGCCCTTTTTATGTTGTCTTGCACCTGTGCAAGAAACATGTTGTGGCAACTTCTGAATAGCAGGTTTTGGAGGTGCGGTCCTGTTGTGGCCTGGGCCACCACTGCTTTTTGGGGCTGGGCTCTGTGGCATGAATTAGATTGCACGCTGTCTATGACAGCAGTGCAAAAGCGTGTCCACCACCTTGAAAGGTTTTAGTCACTGCAATGAGGGAGCTCCACCTCACTGCAGGGCGTGCCTCTCCTGGTGCAAGTTTCTGTGCGACATGGCGGTGGCTGTGCCATCCACCTCACACAGTCCCCAGAAAAGCTGACTTAGGGGGATGCCCAATCCCCTTGTCTGCATCATTATGCCCCCTTCCCCAGTTCATCTGCCGATGGGGGAGCCCAATCCCCGTCTTCATAATCCTCCAACACTCTTTTTTATTTGCTGACAGAGTGCCCAATCCCCATCAACTACAGTTCCCCCCCAAAAAAAAAACCCGCAGGTGACACCCTCCTCCCCAGTTCATTTGCTGATGGGGGAGCCCAATCCCCATTGGCATCATCCCCCCAACACTCTTTTTTATTGGCTGATGGGGTGCCCAATCCCCATTGGCTCCAGTTCCCCCCCAAATAAACATGCAGGTGATATTCTGGGAGCCCACAACAGCGTGTCAAATGTACCTGTAAAAATAAAAACCTTCCCACAATGTTTTTTTCCCCCTGTGAAGTAGAAAACGGTCCCTCACAGTCTGCATCCCCCTCCCCAACCTGCACCCACCCACTGCATGCCCTACCTCCCAACACCCCCCCTATCGCCCCATACTTACCTCCAGAGCCTGGCACAATGATCTTCTGTGGACCGGGAACACGTCTGCACTCTTCAAAGCCAACCGTGAACTGAAGAAATGCCGGTAAGCTGCATAATAACATAAATAAGATTTTTTCAACTTTGATGCTTATCTCGGGCATTTTTGGGAATTTTGCCACCAAATTTTCAGCATGGGGTTATTGGTACCCCTCCTCATGAATTCAGTCACTGGCATGGTGTTATTCAGTCCTGAAAGGTGATTTTGCTGTCACTGCGTGGAATCACCCTTCAGGACTGATTAATGAAATGACAGTGCCACTGTTCATGAGGTGGCCTCTCAAAAAGCCTATGTTGCAAATTTGGTGAAAAAAATCAAAACAATTACTGTTTTTCGAGCGGTCATTGCGCAGTTTCCAAGCACGCTTATAACTTCGCGAATCTGTAAGATTTTCACTCCAGATTTTCAACATTGGCATTTTCCACACCTCCTTATGAACAGTACAGCTGTCATTTTTCACATCCTGGCTGAAATGTGTTTTCACACTTCCGGCGCAGAATAGCGTGGTCGCTGTGGAAAATCAGTGTTTGGGACAGAGTACAGAAATAACAGTGACACTGTTTCTGTGCAGAGGTCCCAAAATGCTAATGTTGAAAATTTGGTGCCGAAAGTCCATTAAATGACTGTTTTACGAGCGTGCATTGTGCAGTTTCCACACACACTCATAACTTCATGAATCTGTAATATTTTCACTCCAGATTGTCAAGATTGCCATTTTTCCACACCTCCTTATGAACAGTACAGCTGTCATTTTTCACATCCTGGCTGAAATGTGTTTTCGCACTTCCGGCACAGAATAGCATGGTCGCTGTGGGAAGTCAGTGTTCAGGACAGAGTATTTATTTTATTTATTTATTTATCAAGTCTAGGATTACAAATACCTTTGAGCCATGGCTCTTTTACAAAGGTTCCACGTCAGAGAAATACAAATTATGGGGAACATCAAGACAGGCATTACAACAATGTGGACATTGTAAACAGAGTACAGATTAATACAGTTCAAGGGTAGCATTGTAACAAGGCAGCCAGCGGCATTTGTCAGAGAAAACAGACAACAGATAAGAAGTGCTAGAATCATAGGGAGAGGGAAGAGGGTAGGGGGTAGAAGGAATGTAGGAAGGGTGGCAAGAGGGTGAAATGTGCAGCATTGGGTATACCAAGATGTGAGGGTAGAATCCAGTGAGGAGGGGAGGAGGGGGGGACAACTAGAGCAGAAAGGGAAGTGGAGAAACAAGGTTAAGTTGGGCAGTCACAGGAGCTGTTGGTAGTGAGATAGTTCTGGAGCCTAGTTTTAAACATACCAATAGTTGGGGCAGAGGAGATGGTTGGGCTGAGGCCATTGAACCAGAGTGGCGCTCGATAAGCAAAAGAGTGTTGTCCCTGTGAAGTGTGACAGTGGGGGACTTTCAGTAGCTGTAGCGTGGATCTCCTAAGGCACCATTTGTTAATTCGGTGTTGTAACAGCATTGAGACCCCAGAAGGTGCAAGGCCAAGGTAGATTTTTTTGACCATGGAGCAGGTGAGAAACTTTATGCGGTTTGATAGTTGGAGCCAGCCAGTCTGAGTGTACAGGTCACATGTGTGGGTGAGACGGTGAGCACCAGTGATGAGCCAACATGCTTTATTTAAGGCAGTTGAGAGGCGTCTAAGGGTTGTGGTTGTGGCTGAGCCATAAATGATGAGACCATAGTCTATTACAGAGATCACAGAGCTCAGGACTGCAACCTTCAAAACTTCTGGCGTGAGTGGGTCTGTGTTTGTGAGGAGACCAAGCCATGTATTAGCAGCTTTAGCTACATTATCTACATGAAGTCCATAGGAGAGATTAGGTCAAGCTGAATCCCTAAGTATTTCAAGGACACCACCTGATCTAGAGTGTTGCCCTGGGTGGTGGAGATAGCCAAGTGGTGTAGCTTGTGTGGGTTAAGAGAGCTGCAGAAGAGCATAGATTTGGTTTTCTTGTCATTGAGGACCAGTTTATGATTAAGAAACCATGTCTCTACAGAACTGAAACCAAGTTGAAGGTTGTGTTGAAGTGTTTCAGGATCTTTGTGAGTGGAAAATACAACAGCATCATCGGCATATAGTATGATCTGCTCAGAACAGTGGTAAGGGAGGGAGTTTAAGAAAAGGCTAAAAAGGAGGGGTCCCAGTATGGATCCCTGTGGGACACCTGAGCGAACAGACAGGGTGTTAGAAAGAGCGTCCGCAATTTTTACTCTGTGTGACCGGTTTTCTAAGTAGCTTTTAAACCAGAGAGAAGAGTCAGGTGATAGCCCGGCATTCAGTAGTTGGTGTATTAGTAGTCCATGGTGTACTGCATCGAAGGCCTTGGAGAGGTCAACGAAAACGGCCCCTGTGAGAAGGTCGTTGTCAAGGGATTTGTGCAAAGCTCCAGTGAACTCAAGAAGGGCTGTGGTGGTGCTGTGACCTTTCTGGAAGCCGTATTGTTGTGGACAAGGTATATTGTATTTATCCAAGTGGTCGGTAAGTTGATCAGCCACGATGCGCTTAAGTGCCTTAGAGAGTGGGGGCAGTATGGAGATAGGGCGATAATTTGAGTGAATCGTCTTGTCCCCACTTTTATGGACAGGTGTCACGGTGGCTGTTTTCCATAGGTCCGGGAATTTTCCACAGCTGAGAGAGAGGTTTAGGATTTTTGTTAATGGATGAATTACCTCATCGAGGATGAGCAACAGAAGCTTAAGGTCCAGGGTGTCGCTACTAGATCTAGATTTAGAGATAGCTGCAGTAATATAGTGGTGAGCTTCATTCAGCCTTACCTTCCTGAAGTAGAAGAGGGGATGGTTAGACTGAGGGGCTGAGGTGTTTGGGGAGTAGGCCCTGTTTTCGAAAAAGTCATGGGGTAGAACAGCACTAAGGTCAGAAAAAGCCGTGTTAAAGATGTTTGCGATCACCTTGGGGTCAAGTGTTGAGGATCCATCAACCATTAACATGGCCGGAGAGGTTTTTGGCTGCTTCCCTGTGACATCCTTGATATTGTTCCAGAAAGCACGACCATCTCCCCATGTATTGGTGAGAGCGTCTTTGTAATAGGTGGATTTCATTAGCCGTATGGCTTTTGTGCAGGCATTTCATGCTTGTTTGTAATTTTGGATGTCCAGTTGTTTGCCAGTGGCCCTGGCAACTGCCCAGAGGTGATCCCTTAGTTTCAGCTGTGAGAGAAGAGCCGCGGTGACCCATGGGTTAGAGAGAGATTTTGTTTTGCGCCTTTTAGCAGGGGCAAAGAGGTCGCAGGCTTTGTTGAAAATTGAGATGAAGTGATCAAGAGCCAAGTTAACATCTGTTGCTTCATAGATTGGTAGCCAGTCTTGTAGAAGCAGGTGTTGTTTGAGATGTGGAAGTTTTCCATGAGGAAGGACTCTGCTAGTGATAATTTTGGAAGGGGGCTTAAGGAATTTGTTAGACCATGCACACATGACTGGGGAGTGGTCACTGAGTGAGTCTGGGAGAATGGTCGTATGAGAAATCCTTGTGGGGTGAGTGGTGAGGACCCAATCCAAGAGGGTACTGGTGCCAGTCTTGTAGTTAATCCTAGTAAGGGAATTTACCATTTGCGTGAGGTTAGCAGCTGAGATGGAGTCTTTATAGGCACTGGCACTCGATGCTAACCAGTTTATGTTAAAATCCCCTAGTAGAATAAATTCAGCTTTGGAAGGATGAGAGCTGATAAAGTTTAGGACGTCATTGAATCCATGTTTAGGGTCCCTGGGCGGGATGTATACAGAGACAATAGTCAGGGCTTTATGGTTGGGACCTAGGGTGATTTTTATTGGCAGAATCTGGGCTGAGGCAGAAAGTGATGGAGTTGCTACAGGGTGCCAAGACAGGGAGTCTTTGATATAGATTGCACAACCACCGCCTTTTTTGGATATCCGGTCCAGCCTGTGGACATTGTAGCCCTGTATTGTTACTGCTGAGTCAGGAACTTTAGGTGTCAGCCAAGTTTCCACCACTGCAAGGATGTCAGGGTTATGTTGGCACATGAAGGCTTGGAGTGCATCCAGCTTTGGTAGTAGGCTGCAGATATTAATAGTTGCAAGGATAAGGGCACCTGGAGTTTGTGTGTGGCCTGAGCTTCTAGGGCCAGGATTGGGATGGACGCTGCCTGAGATGAGAAGGAGGAGGAGTAGGAGTTTTAAGAAGCAGAGTCGCAGCTCTTTGAGAGATAGTTTTGGTTGTTGTTTCCTGGAGTAGAAGTTGCAAGGTTCCAGGCGGTGTCCCATATGGACTGCAAGGTGGTACAGTGTAGAGAGGTGGCCACACTTATTGAGAGTAGTGGTCAGTTAAGTAACCAGGAATATCCAATCGGTGCACCAAGCACAAGACTCGAGTGGAAGTGGAGAGTTCCCTTGGAGTAGCAGTGGAAACCAGAGTAGAGGGTGGCGGGGTGGGGTGGGGTGGGGTGGGGTGGCTAGGACCAGGGAGAGAGAAGAGGGGGTCCAGGGCAAGGAGAAGGAGGAGAGGCGAGAGAAAGGCAGAGAGAGCCCATATGGCTTACGTACTAGATAAAGAGATAGAGATATAGCCCTCTAGTGGTGAGAGGATATAATCTGCTAATGGAAAAGTCAACAGTGAAAAAAAAAAGCTCTAAATTCACTTCTAATATCAACTGAGAACTTAAAATGACTGTAAGGATTAAACAAATTATTAAACCCTAGCACATATATTCAACTAGAGACACAGAGGGAGAAATAGTAGTTAGAGGTGTGTTTAGCAGGAGATAGTGGGGCCACTTGGAAATCAGCTTCCACTGGTACCAAATCCAAAAGTCAGGGCTAGTACCTTGCAGTACAGAGGATTTCTGAAAAACTGTTTAGGTTCCAGAAATTGAGGGGTCTGTGGTTTGGTCAAGGCACGCTGGATCCCTGAAATAAAGTAGAAAAACAGGATTTTTAAAGGCTGGAGAAGTAGGCAGGTCACATCAGAACAAAGAGAATAAATGTAAGTGGGCAGGTTCAGAGAGCAAAGCAGACGGTGTGGGAGAGGAGGAGAGAGGTTGCAGGACAGAGAGCAAAAGAGAGATTTACACAGTCAAGGCTCTAAATTCACTTCTAATATCAACTCAGAACTTAAAATAACTGTAAGGATTAAATAAATTATTAAACCCTAGCACATAAATTCAACTAGAGACACAGAGGGAGATACAGTAGTTAGAGGTGTGTTCAGCAGGAGATAGTGGGGCCACTTGGAAATCAGCTTCCACTGGTACCAAATCCAAAAGTCAGGGCTAGTACCTTGCAGTACAGAGGATTTCTGAAAAACTGTTTAGGTTCCAGAAATTGAGGGGTCCGTGGCCTGGTCAAGGCACGCTGGATCCCTTGCAGTACAGAGGATTTCTGAAAATCTGTTTAGGTTCCAGAAATTGAGGGGTCTGTGGCCTGGTCAAGGCACGCTGGATCCCTTGCAGTACAGAGGATTTCTGAAAAACTGTTTAGGTTCCAGAAATTGAGGGGTCCATGGCCTGGTCAAGAGTAAGAAAATCACAGTGATACTATTCATGAGCAGAGGTCCTAAAATGCCTATGTTGAAAATTTGGTGACAAAAGTCCATTAAATGATTGTGCTATGAGCATGTGTTGCACAGTGTTCACGCACCCTCATCATTTTTCACATCCCGGCTGAAATGTGTTTTCGCACTTCCGGTGCAGAATAGCATGGTCGCTGTGGGAAATCTGTGTTTGGGACAGATTAGGAAAAGCACAGTGACTCTGTTCATGAGCAGAAGTCCTAAAATGCCTATGTTGAAAATTAGATGACAAACATCCATAAAATGACTGTTTTACAAGCATGCGTTGTGCAGTTTCCACGCACGTTAGTAACTTCAATAATTTTTAATATTTGTACTCCAGATTTTCACCATTGCCATTTTTTCACACCTCCTTATGAACAGTACAGCCTTCATTTCCCACATCCTACCTGAACTGTGTTTTTGCACATCCGGCACACAGTGGCGCAGTAGCTGTAGAAAAACAATGTTCAGAACAGAGTAAGAAAATCACAGTAACACTGTTCATGAGCAGAGGTCCCAAAATACCTATGTTGAAAATCTGGTGAAAAAATTCCTTAAAATGACTATGTTACAAGTGTGCATTGCGCAGTGTCCATGCACCGTCGTAAGTTCGAGAATTTGTAATATTTTCACTCCAGATTTTCAACATTGTCATTTTTGCACATCTTCTTATGAACAGTTCTGCTGTCATTTGTCACATCCTGCCCGAAAGGTAGTTTCACACATCTGGCACACAATCACACGGTCACTGTGGGAAATCAATGTTCGGGTACATTAAGATAATCATAGTGCCACTGTTGATGAGCAGAGATCCCAAAATGGCTATGTTAAAAATTTGGTGAAATAATTCCACTAAATGACTGTGTTACGAGCGTGCGATGTGCAGTTTTCACACACGCTCATAACTTTGAGAATGTTTAATATTTTCACTCCAGATTTCCCGCATTGCCATCTCTTTACACCTCCTTATCAATGGTGCAGCTGACATTTTCATGTGGTGCAGAATGGCACCGTCACAATGGGAAATCAACGGTCGAGACAGATTAACAAAATCACAGGGGCACTGTTCATGAACAGAGGTCCCAAATGCTTTCATGAGGTGGGGTAACAAAAAGGCCATGTTTTAAAATTTGGAGTGCAAATACCAACACACACCCAGGGCATTAGGGTTTCTAATCATTGCATCTCACCCTGTACAGACTAACAGCCATCAGGGGTGTGTCTTTGGATTGTCTGCTGTACTGCTCATGCCATTGGTCCTCCACCTCCACCCTACAGCCACTGACAGGCATCAAGGTGTGCCTTGGACTCTTCAGCCCCAAAGTTCAACCCATTCTCCTATGCTGCACCCATCTCAACATACTTCCTTATGAAATGGGGTGAGCATAAGGCCAGATGACCCCAAGGCACAACGCAACACTGTCTGACTCTGCAGGGTAGGGTGAGGTGAAATAGCATGAGCATTATGGCCAGCGACCCAAACGCACACCTCAATGCCTGTCACTCTCTGCAGGGTGGGGTGGGGTTGATGTTGGTTCTATACTTCACTGCTACTTCTATTATGTGTCTCCCTGACTCCTGCACTACCAATGCCAAAACCAACAAGATAACATTCGGCATTGATAAATGCTTGTTTCTTCCTGCTTTTACCCACTTCTTACACACAGAGGCTAGTTGCCTTCACTTTGCCTTCTTTTAGCTGTCTCCATTGTTCCTCTACCCCACCCTTGCAATCCACCACTGCTAGGCTGCCTCTAAGGCAGTTTCCCATTACTTTAAAGTCCACCTTTCAAAGTCCAGGACGCTCATCCTTATTTGGTTTTCTTCTGTACCCGTCTTAATATTGAACCACACATGTACAATAATCTCTGGTCACCAAAGGACTGCCTGCTGTGATGTCTATTATACTGTTTCTGTTAGTAAGCACCAAGTCCAGTATTGCCTCATCCCTAGTGGGTTCACTGGCTAGCTGCCGGAGAAAAGCTCTCTATGAGGAGTTTAGGACTGCCCTGTTTCTAGTCAAAGCTGCAACTAGAAGGCTCCAGCCCATCTCAGGGAGACTGAAGTCCTCAACCAACAGCACCTCCCCTTTATTTGTGATCCTGCCGATGTTTTCCCCTAATGTATTGCCCAACTCCTTCCCCTGTGCTGAGGCCTGTATACAACCTCAGTGGGAATATTAGTCCCTTCTCCTGTCTCCAGGGTGACCTGCAGCATCTCCTGACCTTCACCTGCCTCTAGGTTCCCTTTCACTTCCATTGCCCTGATACCCTACCTTCCACACAGGGTAACCCCTGCTCACCTCCTCTCTTCCCTATCTTTTCTGACTGAGAGTATCCTGGTATGGCCATATCCCAGTTATGATTTCCAGCACACCATAACTCATTTATTCCCACTATGTCCAGGTCCTCCTCCACTATGATGGCTTCCAGGTCTAAAATTGTATTTCCTAGGCATCTTGCATTGGCACACATGACTCTCCAAACCTTATTTCTTTACTCCCTGCCTGTAACCCCCTTTCTGCCTGTGATGCTTCCTGAGACTTCTAACTCCTCCATCCTTCATTGTTCCATTTGTTTCTTGTCCAACTTACCTCTCTCCTTCTGATTTTTTTGTTCTTACCACCCTTGTCCTCCACCCTTCAGATACTCCCCTCATCCTGCTCCCCTGCCCTGAGGGAATTTTCTCCCTCCAGGCATACCCTCTCTCTTGCTTTAACCTGCAGTGGGGCATGTAATGCCTCCCTTGTTAGTACAGCTTCCCCTCTATCAGTTTGAATGCTCATCCATGTAACATTTAAGCAATAATGCCCAACAGGGTGCGTGTCGTGCTGGGATAACGTCATGCCTCAGGTGGTTGGGCACGAGGCCGCAGGCCGAGTGTGTCCAATGACTGAGGCATGACGTTATCCCAAATGACACACACCCTGGAGGGCATTATTGCTATTATACATTGGCTCGTTGTTATACAGAATAAAAAAAATCATTTTAAAGATGTTTTTGTGTGGAAAAATATTTTTGTTTCTTAAGAGAAGATGAAACAATCAATCAAATGCTCAATCAAATGCTCTGCCATAAAATGCTCGTCTGCAGGTTCACAGTGAGGCTGAGAGTAGACCCGTGATGTTGTACTGATTAACATCACGGGTCCAGCCCCAGGACTGACCAATTAGAGTCCAGGATTTTGTCTTGCCATTGTATAATTAAACCTTTCATTGAATGCTGAGGTTCCTTCACAGAAGGATGTAGGCCATCAAATCTGTGTCATCTTTATAACTCATCACAAGTTTATTAAGACTCATGATTCCAGGTGCCAGTGCCAGTGCCACCACTCCCAAGTTTGTGCAGTGGGCATGGATAATTGCCTGTCTGCCTTGAGGCACTGTACATAGTGCTTTTAATTATTATGTTCTTGACTGTTCATGTGTATAATTCAGCTTTGATTTCTTGTGTTTAAAGTGCCGTATAAGCGAGCAACTGGGCAGCAGCAGACCATTATACTTGGATTCATACTTATTATTCTTTTGTAGCATTGATTTTGTACTCACAGTAGCTATCACATTTCCAAAACTGCTTTTCCCACTTGATTAATATGGGAAGCTTCCAGAACTGCTGACACTGTTAGTGATGAAATATTGGGCTGCAAGTAAAACCACACTGAGTCTGATGACATTCATGACATATAATGTACGTACTTCTCTAATAATTCTGTTGCCTTTGGAAAGTTTATTGGATAATTTTTGTCTTCTAACACGAGCCCTCTAAAACCTTCATTGTTCTTTTGTGTTTTCATTTAGCTTACAAGATCACTCATATATTTCTGCATGGCTTGAGGTGGTAACTCCCTCCAGCTTTCCTCACTCCCTTTGTAGAGAGTGAAACAGCAATCACACTTCCAATCACAGGATATATATAGTAGGTATGGTAAACTTCTCATGTTCTCAGATTATCAGCAGATGCGGCTGTCTGAAATATCACTCCGTTGATGTCCCATCTGTTTATTACCAATTTTAAGAGCATTATTTGAGGTCAGTCAGATACCAGAAAAGCTGGTGAGTGCTCGCCATGCTTGCAATCCAGGTTTATGGTGAGATCCCAGAATGCTACTGCAGCTTGACAGCAGATGGAGAACTGAGTCACACACAAGATGCTCTCCTCCAATTTGAGGTGAGGTAGACGAGATGCTCTAGTTCAGAATTGTCTTCTGGTAATGCAAGGAGACTAGTTCTGGAACAGTGGATGTATCTGCAGGGATTAGCTTATATAACTGGGGACTGGGATTATAGCCAGTAGGGGAATGGGTGAAGGAAAAATGTGGATAATGTAGTCAGATCACCAACATAAACAAAGGTCCCATTTCTACCTTGAACTCCATTAGGAGTTATCAAGAAATCTTGGCTTTATGGCTCCCCCCCCCCCACTGTGCCTAGAACAGGGACACCAATCATAATGGGTAAACTGGGGGGGTTCTGTCATAGTAGAGTATGCAAAGGTGATATAGACCAACTTCAGACCCTCCAGAGCAGGACTGCTTGGCAAATGAAGGTGACCTGTTTGACAGCCTGGATATCTCAGTATAGCATCAGACTTTTAATCTGAGGATCCAGGGTTCAAGTCCCTGTCTGGGTGAAAGTTATCTTTAAGGGGTCTTAGCTCACCCAGTGGCTTTCACAGAGGTGCTGCCTGTGTAAATCAGGGGACAGGAGTGGGATCTCTGCACCAGAAGCTTCAACTCATGGCAAAAGAAATGTTGCAGCTACATTGGGGACTGGGGAATGACCTGGGAGGATACGGGCCTATACAGGAATGATGGTCTGCAACCATCTGGGAGGGGAACCACAGTTCTCAGTGGACAGCTTAAATGTTACTTCAATGAACATTTAAAGTAGCCAAGGGAGGTGGCAGAAGGAATCCGGGAGACAGAAACTGTCCCCCACAGGCTGAAGTAAGGAATAAGGAGAAACCAAGGAGGGAGGACTCCCCCAGAGACAAATTACTAAAGGAAGCCAGGTGGGAAAGATAAAGGGGGATGAAAGAACAGCATTAAAAGGGGGGGGGTGAAGGCAAAAAGGAAAAAAAGGGGGTGGCAACAAGCAGAGTGGAAACAAAGTCTGGAAGGCCATGTGTGCAAATGCTAGAAGTCTAGGAAATAAGATTCTTGCCCTAGAGGCCATCAGGGTTGAGGTTGACTTGGATATTGTGGCCATTACCAAGTCATGGTGCACTGAAAACCATGACTGGAATGTGGCCATACCAGGCTATACTCTGTTCAGGAAGAACCGTGTGGGAAAGAAAGAACAGGGTGTGGTGCTTTATGTGAGGGAAAGCATAAAAGTGGCAGGAGATACAGGGATTACACAGGGAGAGAGAGATGTACTGTGGGTCACCCTGGAGATGGAGAATGAAGCCACTATTTGCACTGGGGTGATTTACAGACCTCCAACACAATGGGAAGGAATTAGATAAAGCATTGGTGGAAACCACTGACAAGATGGCAGAAAAGGGGGATGTGCTGCTGGTGTGGGACTTCAGCCTGTCAGACGTAGACTGGAGTCTCCCAGCAGCAGCTTCAGCTAGAAGCAGGGACACCCTGGACTCTCTATCAAGGGGGCATTCCTCAGGCAACTAGTCAGTGAAACCACTCATGCAGGGGCAATACTGGACCTGGTATTCACTAACAGGGACAGTGTTGCAGACATCAAGGTGAGAGGCCACTTGGGGACTAGTGATCACTGTACAATGTGGTTCAATATAAGAATGGCTGCAGAATAAACTACACAAGGGCAAGGGTCCTGGACTTCAGGATGGCAGATTTTACAAAGGTGGGTGAATGCCTCACGGATGATCTGGCCTGAGGGCTGGTTTGGGTGGGGTGGAGGAACAGTGGGTGAAGATAAAAAGGAGCATAGTAAAGGCAACAAGCCTCTGTGTCAAACAAGTGAGCAAAAGCAAGAGTAAATTGCATCCAAGGGTATTGAGGGAGCTCAGGGAAATACTAGATGCACCTCTGACAGGAAGAAGGATATAGTCCCACTACACAAAAGTGGTAGCAGGGAGGAGGCTGGCAATTATAGGCCAGTCAGCCTGGCATCAGTTGTGGGAAAGTTAATGGAATCACTAATGAAGGAATGGATTGTGGAATATCTGGAATCCTGTGGGTTACAAAGACCCAAGGCAGCATGATTTCACAGGGGGGAGGTAATCTCAAATGAATCTGGTAGATTTTTTTGACTGGGTGACAAAGGAATTAGATCAGGATGGAGCAGTGGACGTGGCCTGCCTAGATTTTAGTAAGGTGTTCGACACCATTCCACATAGGAGACTAGTAAGCAAGCTGGGTAGCTTATGAGTGGCTCCAAAGGCGGTAAACTGGATAAGAAACTGATTTAGGGATAGGTGACAGAGGGTAGTGGTAAATGGAATTCACTCCAAAGAAGCAAGGGTTACTGGGGGGGTGCCTCGGGGATCAGAACTGGGACCAATCCTCTTTAATGTCTTTATAAGTGACATTGTAGAGGAGCTGAAAGGGAAGGTCTGCCTCTTTGTAGATAACACCAACATTTGTAATAAAGAGGACACTCCAGGGGGCTGGAAAGGATGAGCAGAGACCTGAAAAAACTAGAGGACTGGCCAAGAGTATGGCATCAGGACAGGCTGGCCTGCCGGTGCAGAGGTAGTGCTATCACCCACAACAATGGCAGCCTGGGTTCGGGAACAAGGCCAGGTCATCAGATAGCTGGGCTGTGGGAGGTGTATTGAGTGTCCGCTTGAACTCGCTCCATCTCGAGGAGGGTGGTGTACATCTGATGTTGCATTACCACCACCTGAGTGACTATGGGTGGTGATACAACAGGAGTGGTCTGATCAGGGTGGAAGGACACCAGAGATTCTCTGTTGCATGCACACATCTATGCATGCATTTCATCTTGGGGGGAGAAAACCAGAAATGTCCGATCATGGCAGGAGGATGTTCACCCTGCATTGCCGGCCCCACACTGCTGACTGTGGCAGTTGCTTTCAAAAAGTACCAACCGAATCTCTGCCAGGGAAGGGGGGAGTTCCCACTGTCCCTATCCTGGGGGAAAGTCAAGCTCCCTAGGAAATTAGAGGTAAGTCCCACAAAGTGGATGATGGGGCTGGGTGCAGGGGTTGTACTAATGAGGGCCAGTTTGAGGCTAGAGGGAACTCATTCAAAAAAAAAAAAAAAAGAGTATGGCAACTAGGTTTCAATGCAAAAAAGTACAAAATAATGTATTTAGGGCACAGAAACCCAGGAGCAGAGTACAAAATGAGTGGCATGGTACTGATGACCACCAAGCAGGATAGAAACCTGGGGGTAATCATACCAGATGACCTAAAGGTGGCCAGGCAGTGCAACAAGGCAGTAGAGAGGGCTAATTGGATGCTGGGGTGCATAGAGAGAGAGGTAATACCAACAGAAAGAGGGAGGTGGTGTTCTCTCTGTGTAGATTGCTGGTAAGACCCCCCCATAGATTACTGTGTCCAGTTCTGCAGACCACGTCTCTGGAAGGACATAGACAGAATGGAGGTGGTCCAGAGAAGGGCAATGAAAATAATGCAGGATCTGCATTAAAAGCCTTACAAGGAGAGACTAAAGGACCTCAGTACGTATACCCTGGAACAGAGGAGGGAGGGGGGAATATGATAGAGACCTTTAAATACCTCATGGGATAAATAAGGTACAACAGGGAAGTATATGTGCAGAAGAAAAGGTGCTCAAGAACAAGGGGATATGCTAAGAAACTGCAGAGGGTATAGATTTAGGACAGATGTGAGGAAGTACTTCTTCACAAAAAGAGTGGTGGATTCCTGAAACAGCCATCCAGTGGAGATGGTAGAGTAAAAACAGTTGTGGGGGTCAAGAATGCATAGGATAGGCACAAGGGAATCATACAGGATAGGAAGGGGAGGGAGAAAGAGCTGTAGATCAGGCACGGTCTGGAGAAAGAGCTGTTGATCAGGCATGGTCTGTGGTAATATTGTAGGAAGAGAGATATGGGCTCACTGGATGGGCCAAGTCGACCTTATCTGCTGTCAAATTCTATGTTTCTGTTTTTACTCCAAGGAATAGGGAAACAGAATTTAAAAAGGTCATGCTTTGGTTCATAAAATCAGAATTTCTTAGCAATTAGTCATGATGACCAGGGGTTAGATTAGCAGCCTGCTAATCAGCCGCTGTGGTGTAATGTGGCATGAGGCACAGTCAAGTGCTACATTTCTCTAGGTGGTAGTTAACTGACTGTTAATCTGACTTCTGGGAGTGCCTTATTGCTATTATAACTATTGCTATTATACAAAGAAAAAAAAACTATTCCAAAAGAAAAGTTTTAGAAGTGTACTTTTAGAATTGTTTCTTTTATATGTTAATACGTTCCCCAGAGCCACTCGCTGTTGTATAAGAGTGGTTTCACGTGCGTTCGGCTGGAATGAGAACAGTGAAGCAAAGCTGAGCTCTTCTGGCTCAAACTAAAGGCAAGGGAAACCACTATAATACAGGAACGAGTGGCGATGGGGGATGTATTAATATATTACTGATCGAGAGCAATCGATAATATATGAAAAAAACAGTTCCTAGAACGTATCCATTTCCAGGGCATCTGCACGTGAGATGCTCTTCACAGAATAAAAGTGTCTCACATGCAGGGGAAAGGAGAGCTCCAATTAGCTGAGAGAGTTCCCTTGATCTATAATAATAATAAAATAGTTAATCCACCAACTGTTTAAGAATGCTGGTTCAAAATTGGAATGCATCATTCCAGTCATTCAGCAGTGCTAGAGGATGGAATGTTGATGGGAAAAATGTATGCACCATAGTGATCAGGTTGTACATGACAGTGCAACAGAGATTAATGTAAAGATCTTAGAATGCCGACAGTCAATCAGATTATAGCATTTCTGAGAACCTTTTAAATTAATTTTATTTCTTTTCTTGGTAAAAGATGGGTAATATTCCTATGGATGCTTGCTTTTAAGTAAGCAATGGAAGTAATGTGGTCTAACAGGTAGAGCACAGGATTGGGAACCAGGAGGCCCAGGCTCAAAATGCACCAGAGCCACTTACTTACTGTGTAGGTGCCAGTGCAAGTACAAGGATTCAAAAAGGTAAGTAGCTTTCTGAACATTTGTATTTGCAGTGGTACTTTCGTTTGTCCCATATTTAACCTGAAAAGTAAGGAATAAGTGAATTCCATCAGGGGAGATTATGCTATGTCAATGTACCAAGTGGTGGGTTCGAGTCCCAAGCCTGGAGGGCAAGGGAATTCAACCACCATGAGATACACTGACATAGCATAATCCCCCCCCCCCAGGAACTGCCTTATTCCATTTATAAACTGTTTAGTCACGTAAGTTTTCTAGCAGTGTAGTGGTGTTGTAATTTGGTGCTGTATCTTCAAATGGCTGGCTTTAGAGCATTAGCATAAATTAGATATGTGGCAGGAATTAGGTTTTGGCTGGTAAGCTGCACTAGTTGGGTGCAGCTGCACCACAAGGAGTGAGCTATTGTTTTACTTTATATAGGTTTTCTTAATTTTTTTTTTTTTTTTTTATTTATTTTCTCCCCCTGCCCTGCTGGCTTCTCTACCCACAACCTCCCCAGCCTGGTCTTCTGGCATCCCCCAGACTTACCCGCTCCAGCTTCCACCACGGATTAACTCCCCCCCCCATGGGGAGAGGGGTGAAGAGCCAAGGTCAACCCACTGGACAGGTTTCAGTTGGAGCTGCACCAGGTGACTAGCGCAGAGCCTGCAATGGGTCAGAGATTCCTGCCAGCCAGGATGAGTTCCTGTTATTTCCATCCCTTTCCCTGTGGTGCAGAGGAGCTGGCATGCAATGACATCAGTGGCAGTGCTACACATGTCTCCATATGCAGCATGCTGGATGACTGCTATGCCTCTGCCCCTACTTGGGGTCCCAACAGTCTGTCCCCTAACTGCTGCTAGGGACCAGGCTAACACTGGGCAGCACTCCCACCCCATAGAAGGAGAGCAGTCCATTAGATGCTCAGTCCCCCCCCCCAGCTGACTCTCCGATGAACCATGCTAGAGACATGAACCTGGGCTGCTAGCAAAGCAAGCGGTAGTGCTAGCACTGTGCTGACAGGCAGGCTACCATATTCCTGACTTTGAAATTTCTGTACTTCCCATGTGATCTGTGAGACTAAGTTGGAAGTCTGGGCTGTGCTTCCTGAACTTTCTGTGTGATCTGAGTCAGACCTGGGAAGCCTGTGCTATTGCTTAGATGTTATGTGACCTCAACCAGGTGTAATGCAGGGCAGTTGATGAGATTCAAGCAGGGAGTTTGAGTGTCCATTGTTTTGTATTTTCCTGCCACATAGGTAAGTAGATGTCTGATTAGCTTTTAGAGCAGTGTTTGTAGAAGTTATGCTGATGGTTTAATGATGTATGTATGCATGTTTCTGTTGTGTAGAATCATAGTTTTGAAACATATTTTGTGTTTTATCAGGTGTTTAAATTGTTTTTCGTGTGTGAATGGCACTAAGGCCTTTTGTGTTTGGATTTGTCAGTAGGCAGTATGTTATTTCAAAGTTGTTGGATGGATTTCTTTTGCAGTTTGTGATTCTTGAGCAATGTTGCTCTTGGGGGGGTCATGGCTTTTTTTATCATTTGCATGATTTCTTTTTGATGTTGCTGAGTTGTTTGATTTGCATTGTGACCTTTTTGACCCTGAGGATATATAATTAGCATAGTGACATTTTTGAGTGTGATTGGTTGTGTTTTGACTAACGCTCCCCTATAATGTCTTCTGGTCAGGGTTATATGCTAGGTTAATGCAATACTGTGTGATGGGGTCCTGGCCAATGAAGAGTCGCAGGTAACCAGATACTATTTTATAAACTGATTGAATCAATGTAGTCACTTAGTGCCATGCATTGATTATTGAAAGAAGCCCTGACCAATGGGTTTGAGTGCATTTCCTTTTGTTTTTCTAGTCACACAATCCCACAACGGAGGCTGCGCACATCACCTCCACACTGCTGCTCATTTAGCCCCTCCACTATCTCTGGGTCTCTTGCCACAGCACTGCTCTATCATGAGGTCACTGTTGTATGTTTCAAAGATTTGAAGATTGTGAATCTTTTTCCTGCCTCAGTAAGACACTCTGCTTACCATCATATACTGCAGTTCAAGCAGGTCTTACGTTACTGGTAATTATGTTTAGATCACTGTTAAAAATTTTCAGTTCAAGATGAAACTTTGCAAATGTAGAAGTAACATTTTGACCTTTACTTAAGTAGTTCAAAAAAACAACCATATGAAAAGGTTCTAGGTTTCTGGTGAATAACATTGTAACTGATAATAACAGAAGGGATCATTTCTGTTTTTGGGTCCTGCATGTTTTAGCTACAGTGTACACTGATGGTTCACTGATGACCTAATGCAGCCTCAATTCCATATATTCAGAGTCCAGCATTACAGAGTAACTGGACAGCAAGAGATCATTATACTGTATAGTGATCCATATACAGTCTACTGTGAGTGCTTTAACCAGTTGGGTAATATGGGAAGATTTTCGTGAACTTCAACCTCTGCTGGTGATGAAATATTGGTTTGCATGTGAAATGACACAGCAAATCTGATACCATTCTTGACATAGTAAGCATGTGTTTTAGTTCCCTAACAACTCTGTTGGACAACTCACTAGCTCATTTGAGACATCAACCACAAGCACTTCAAAAATTTCTAGGGCTCTGAGGCATCTTCATGATTTTTTGTGTTAAGTATAGCCAGCAGGGCTACTTACAGTATATATTTTACTATTAAAGGCAAAAGGTAGTAATCTGTGCTGGCCTTCAACACCCCTCTGTACATGCAGTGAAGCTACACTTCAAAGCAGATGCTTGGCTATGAGCCAGCAATGGTGTATACCCAGAGGAAAGCAGACTTTATTTTCAGAAATCAGCAGACAAAATTTAAAAATGATTCTCTGAAATATCTTTATTTTGATGAGACTTTTTTTAGTAACAACTTTGAATATATTATTTGATGTTATAGACTCGGTTTGTCTTTACACATACTTTTCTGCTTAAAGAAGATCTACTATGGTAGCAACTAACACCTACTAACAGGAACATCGTAGCATGCTGGAGGCAGACCACCTCTACACCATTTATCACCCACATACAGGACGCTAGCCTCAGAATATGGCAATGTGGGACACATCATCATATCATGAGCACAGTGAGAAGAGCAGTACAGTACCTTCCAATGCATAATGTTTTCTGCTCATTGAACAGCATACATTGCTGTACTGTGACTTTTTGCTTCAAACTCCTGGCACAGAATGTGGCATGGCACCATTTTATGTAGGACAGAGGATTTCAAAATGTTAAATGAGGGACTGTTTCTTATAATGTGGGTAAGTTGAGAGGTACTTATGAAAAGCAGTGTGGCCCAGTGGAATAAGCACTGAAATACAGGACATAAGATCACAGGTTTTAGTTCCACCATTGCTGTTGGCTGGCAGTGTGACCATGGGCAAGGACCTAATCCAAAGCACTGGGGGCACAGGAACAATTTGCAGCATGGTACTGGCACATGTAGTCTTGCTCCCCTATGCCAGTCCATAGTGAACAACCACTATCGCAGCATACTGTAGTTTACCAGATCAGGGGCCCAATTCACAAAGCATTGCCCCAGCGCAAACCCAATTTGTGCACTGTAAACTGGGGTTTGCATGCAGTTGGTATTCACCAAAAGCTATTTTGTGCCTTCAAGCAGGGTTTGCACCAGGGCAAAGATTTGAGGGGGCTGCAATGCAAATGAGTGGGAGGGACCTGCATATTGGTGCAGTCCCATTCACAAACCATTTTCTGCATGCAAGGGCCTTTTGCAAAGGTCCCTTGCATGGAGAAAATACCACCGAGCCAGACATGGCAGTAATTCTGCGGAACCTTAGTGGCTGGCAAAGGTACTGTGGCACCCCCCATTGCCAGTTGCCATCTCGTTGTATAAAAACAATTTCCCTGGTAGTCCAGTGGTCCCTCCCCTCTCCCCGATGTCCAATTGCGGTCATGTTGTATAAAAATAATTTCCCTGGTAATCTAGTGGTCCCTCCCCTAAAGTCTGATCACCATCCCCTTATTACAAAATAATTTCCCTGACAGTGTAGTGGTCCCCCCAGTATTCAGTCACCATCCTGATGTATAAAAATATTTTCCCTGGTAGTCCAGTGGTCCCATTCCCATTCCCCAATGTCCAATTGTTGTCCTGCTGTATAAAAAATTATAACCCTCGTAGTCCAGTGATCCTTCCCTCCTCCCCTGATGTCTGATTGACATCCCGTTGTATAAAAATAATTTCCCTGGTAGTCCAGTGGTCCCTCCCACTGATGTCCAATTGCCATCCAGTTGTATAAAATCAACATTCCTGGTAGTCCAGTGGTCCCTTCCCCCTTTCTCGATGTCTGATTGCCATACCTCTATTATAAAATTACTTCCCTGACAGTGTAGTGGTCCCTACCCCTTCCCCATTCATCAATTGCAGATCATCAGTCCATTATGAGAAGAACAACTCCAGTGGTCTGTTGGTCCCGCCACCCTATCCCCAATCCCTCCCTGACACACTTTAAAAAATGACCCAGGTGGTCTAGTAGCCCCCCAATCCATCTCCAATCTGCCTCTATATGCACAGTATAGATTTTCTGTGTGTAGTGACACACCCCCACAACTCCCACCCCAGCAGGTAGTGTCCCACCACAAGAGATGTTGCAAAATAAAATTTTTCCAGCGAAATTGCCATGAAATTGGCAATTTTGGTACGCAAAATATTTTGCTCCACAGTTCTCCAAAATATTTTTCGGGGTGTGAACTTGCAAAATTTCACTGCGAAATGTAAAACAATGTTGTAGGTGCCATATTGGACCTTTTAAGAACAGATCCAGAAACAAAGGATTTGATACCTTTTATTGGACCAACGTGGATGTTACTGAAAAGAACAAAGTGCTCTAGCTTTCGAACCTACCCGGCCCTTCTTCAGAAGCTTTATGGCCATAAAGCTTCTGAAGAAGAATCGAATGAGTTCAAAAGCAAACGCTGATGCTTTCTGTAACATCCACGTTGGTCCAATAAAAGGTATTAAATTATTTGTTTCTGGAACTGCGAAATGTGAAATTTTGCCCGAAAAAGGTGAAATTCTGCCCACAGGCAGCAAGTTTCACCATTCTGTGGGCAAGATTTCACCATTTTTGGTGAAATTTCAAAATTGTCAGGCGAAATGCAACATTTTGTGGCAAAATTTTAACATTTTCGGAGAAATTTAGCATTTAGCACTCGTGAATTGTTTCTCGAATTTTGCAACATATTTTATGTAACGAAATTTGTCAGTTTCACACAACACTACCCACCACCCTGCTCCCTCTCAACCTGAAACTGAGCTGGTGGCCAGAACAGCCCTCTTCTCACCACGATGGCTGATCACCAGCTTGGTTTCAGGATGGGTAGGAGCGGGATGGTGGGACACTATCTGCTGGGGTAGGTGGGACAGGGGATACACTACATATGGAAAATCTATACTGTTAATATAGGGGCAGACTGGGGATTGGTTGAGAAGCCACTAAGCCATCAGGGTAATTTTTTAAAGTGTGGCAGGGAGGGATTAGGAATAGGGTGGAGGGATCACTAGGTCACCAGGGACATTCTTCTCATAACAG
The DNA here is from genome assembly GCA_016271365.2 of Neoceratodus forsteri. Lineage (NCBI taxonomy): Eukaryota > Metazoa > Chordata > Ceratodontiformes > Ceratodontidae > Neoceratodus > Neoceratodus forsteri. Next base: position 1,721,225,333 of record CM057452.1, read on the forward strand.
GCCAAAGATCAATGAACAAGGGAGGGACCACTACACTGACAGGGAAATTATTTTGTAATACAGGGACAGTGATAAGACATCGGGGGAGGGACCACTGGACTACCAAGGTTATGATTTTTTATATAACGGGACAACAGTCAGACGTTAGGGGGAAGGACCACTGGACTACCAGGAATATTATTTTTATGCAATGGGATGGCGATTGGAAATCAGGGGAGGAAACACTGGACTGCTAGGGATATTATTTTTTTACAATGGAACGGCGATCAGACATTGGTTGGAGGGACCACTAGACTACAAGGGAGAATTATTTATTGTACTTAGGATGATAATTGGGGATGGGAGGGGACCACTACCACCAGGGATACTTAAATGAGTTTTACCAGCAGTGGGGGGCAGCACAGGAGACTACATGCACACAGTGCTTCCTCTGGAGCAGGGACTGAGGGGGCACAAACATCCATTGTCTAAACCTCACAGCTCAGGTGAATGGGCCTATAATGTGCATGCAAATGACCAGTCAGCACCTCGCATGCCCAATGGGCTCATTTGCATGGCTGCTTTTGAAAATACTAAATAGCACATCGGTGCTATTCATTGTGGGAGCCATTTACAAGGATGCTGGTTGGGGCAGCACTAATGGGGTTAGAGGTAGTGGTAATGGGGTTACCACTGTCTCTATCTAGTCCTATTCACAGTCAGATAGCACCATTTGTAATCCCTCTGTGAATAGCATGTTTTACCACCTGGGCAATTACAATGCACAATGCAAACTTTTGCGCTGCACTTTGCAATTTTTTTGTGAATCTAGCCCCATTTCTGTCATCTGTGAGTGGAGGTAATCAAGAATGAGCATAGGCCTTGGAATCTGTGAGGACAAGAAGGGCCCCATGTCAGGAGCCCCCCATAGCTAGTTTTTGGTTTCTCCTATAGATTGTGAGCAGCAGGGTGGGTCATAGAGATTTTGTGAAGTTTAAATTTGCCCACGAAGTTTAGGCGAATTTGCCTAATTCTCCTTTGCTGAAAAATGTGCAACTTTTTCCCATTTACTTGAAAATTTGCCTTTGCAAACTTCACCTGGTAACTTTCCATATAAATTCATCTTTGTGGTACACTGGGTGGATTTTGCTTAGATTAAGGCTTTTGGTATACAAGTGTCTTTAGGTCATATGGAAACTGCTTGTGCAGGTCAGTATAGACTGATCCTTTGATTTATTTGTTTTGCAGTCAGAGTGAGTTAGCGGGAGAGTTCAGATCTGCTGCTTTTACAGCCTTCAAAAAAAACGTAAAAAACATAACTTTTTAAGAGATTTTTTGGGGTTTGTTTGTCATCTTATTTTTACTTAGCAATTTGTGAGGATTTATTTAGTTGTTATTTAGGTGCATTTTTGTTTATATTCACGACTTTTATTTGTTCTATTTTAATTCCTTTTACTCAGCTTTTTTACTCTCTTGTTTTTTCTACTTAAAATGAATGGGGCTGGTGAGGAGGGCACTGGGAGGACTGGGACAGGAAGCAGACACAGCAAGTAGAGGGGGATAGAACTGACAGATGGGACTCACCATCCCATCCATCTGAAGAGGCAAGGTTTTGTACTAGGAGTACCAGACATTGGAACCTGCCCACCCCAACAGCGCAGCACCAGCAGCAGCATGAAGTGGAGGTACAACCAGCACCACTGACCCTGCTTCTACAGGTCCTGTACTTGCTGCAGTACCTGGGCCCCATGAGGAGGAGTCCCACCCTGGACCATTGGGCTCCTACACTTGGCAGCAGCAGAAGTCCCTTATTTGGGACTTTTTGCAACCGATCCTGCCAACTACACAGTGTGATGTGATGAGATGCACATTGTGTGACATGGCTGTTCAGCATGGAACATGGGGCAACCATTTGGGCTCAGGTGATCTGCAGCATGTGAGGATTCATAGAAAGAATGAAACAGCTAAGAGGGATAGAGGGGTGGCACCACTACTGCTCCTTCCAAGCTGAATGGTAGTCTTCAGAAAAACAAGTGTCGCGGCTGTTCATCATGTTGTGGACAGGTCCCAGAAAGGGACACAGAGGGGATGGAGGGGATTAGGAGAGGGATCTGCAGACAGAGTCAGCCAAGAGACCACCTTCAGATCCTCCTACTACATCCCTCCATACAGAAGTGGTGCTGCTGCGTATGGGAGATTGGGGATCTCTCCTGGGAAGTTGTTGCCATGAGCAAAAGAATTAAGGTGCTGCTCATAAACCAGTGGAGCATTCTTGAGGGTCTTGCAGAACTTTGTGGTGGCATTGCACTCTCTGTTCCCAGGCCATAGCCTCATTCTATCAGTCTTTAGTCTGCTTTATTTCAGCTATGTTATCTGTTACGGTCTCCTTTATTCCTATCTTCACCTGTCGTAAAACAAAAATAAAAAACACAACTGCTTCCTTCTATACTGCACACTGTATCTAAAATCTTCTGCTGGCCATCCTGCTTAACAAAAGAAAAGTAATTCTTATTTCCTCTCTATATGTTCTCTTTCTTAAGCAACAGCACACTCCTTACACTACTACTGCCTTCTTCTCTCAGAATTGTCTCAACTGCCAGAATAAATATATCATGCTTCTGCTTTCTGTTGTAGGGTGATGTGCTATGATTCATTCCCCCACCACAGTTCTTGTTGCTCACTTCAGGAGAAATTGTGAGAAAAGCACAGCATCTTAGTGGAAATTATGAGAAAAGTCCAATATACTGTACATAAATTCTGTGCTCTCAGAATTTTTCTCAACTACCATAATAAACATCTTGTACTCCTGTTTTCTGCTTCAAGGTTGACTGCTACAATTCAATCCCACACCATAGTTCTAGTTATGCAGTTTAGCGGAAATTGAGAGAAAAGCACAATACACATGAATTCTGTGCTCCAAGAATTTTTTTGAACTACCAGAAAAAACATCTCGCACTGCTGCTACAAGGTGAAGTGCTATGATTTGGTCCCTCCCCCCACCACAGTTATTGTTCAATCTGTGGTACATACCTTGGTGCTTGTATATACTTATGAGCTGACTGGTATATGCTTGGTGTTTATGACCTGAGATTTAATGCTTCTCCACATACCACCCTCGGTAGGATAGTGGGTAGGTGTCAGACTTAAGGCCCAGTGGAGAGGGTGAGACAGGAGTGCCGAATAAGGAAGAGGAGGCAGGGGAGGATGGAGGGCACTGCCAAAATGCTCAAAGCAGTGTGAGAGGTGGCCTGATGTTTAAGTAGGGGGTGGAGAAGGAGGAGGAGCAGTTACCCCGCATTGAACATCTGACTTAAAGCCTTCTAATTCAATGTGTGGTACATAGCTTGGTGCTTGTGTATACTTATGAGCTATCTGGTATATGCTTGGTGTTTATGACATGAGCGTTGGCGCTTCTCCACATCCCACCCTCAGTAGAATAGTGGGTAGGTGTCAGACTTAAAGCTCAAAGAAATAGCAAAGTGACTACCCCCTCCAACTCCAGAAAGTATGATTAGTAGCATGCAGAAAAGGAAAAAAAACCTTTGGGGGAACCTCCGAGGACCCATGACTACTGATCTGCTCATCCTCTGGACATACTAAGAGTAGAATAATTGTAAATGTTGCTTAAGTTTAGGTATGGTTATGTCCAGGAGTTCAGTCTGATGTTGACTGTTGAAGAGTCCTGTTCAAGGTTGAGATGAGCAGGAAGTTGATGTTGCAGATGAAGGTGCGGGCAGATGGAAATATCCGACTTGGAATGACGTACGGGTGATTTGACAATGGGTAATCCAAGTCTGAGTTAGATGCCTGTTGTATGTCTATAGCACAACCTTTGAGTAACAGATAGTGCTCCATAGTGGGTCTGTTTTTTGGGATGGCAGGAACCTCTTGTGGGTTTTCCATTGGTGTATTATGACATAATCCAAGAGAGGAAGGGCGATAGCCTTTGTTGGGATGGCAGGACCCCACGTGGTCCACCATTGCAGTAGTATTGAATAATGCAAGGTATGAAGGATGAGAGTTGCATGAGGCTGACTGAAATGACATGAAAGTACCAGTAAGGCCCTTCATGGAGAATATGTAAATGGGATGGCACACATGGTTCGCCATCGCCCACGGAGATATTAGGCATTGAAGCTGGAATGGAAGATGGTAGATTGTAACAGAAGAATTTCATGAATTGGTGATGATGGTAGGCTCTTAGGTATGTTAGCTTGGGAATGTGACTCCCATGGAGGTACAATGTAGGTAGTAGTCAAGTTTGGGTGATGAAAGTCTCAGGTGGCCAAACTGGGAATGCGAGACCCCGATGAGGGTCTGCTATAGTGCAAGTAGAAGTATGCTTGAGTAGAGAGGATAACCCTCTTTTTTCCTGCTACTAATTTCTACCATTTCTGGGCACCTCAGTGTGCTCCCTTCTTGTCCCTGCATCTGGTCCAGTGAATCCGGCCACTGTCTGCCTCTGCCCAGTTGGTCCCAGGCACCCATATGCACCTGCAGTTGTACCTTCTGCAGCAGGGCCACAGGGAGCCTCCCAGACTCCCTACAGAACATGGATCCAGCCTGGGTGCCCGGCCACCGGGCGAAGCTTGCAGGCGGCCATCAAGAGAGTCATAGCTTGGCAGAAGACACCAGGAGAAAGGACTGCTGTGTGAAATAGCTTGGCAGAATACACCAGGAGAAAGGACTGCTGTGTGACTGGACTTCTCTGCTGGGACTAAAGAAAAACTCTTGGACATGGACCTTTAATTTAGGGTAAAAAAAACTAACAAACAAAACAAACAAAAAGTGTGTGTTTGTCTGAGTTAACTGAACTGAATGATTATCTGAACAGTTATCTAGGTGTAAATCTCAGGTGATTAAAAAGACTTAATAGCTGTGAGGTTTAAATTACTTGTAGAAAGATCTAGTAAGTAGGGGGAGCGGCTTAGCTAGAAGGAAACTACATTTAAAGACTGCCTTAGAAAGATTCTGCTAATAGCTTGGCAGAAGACACCAGGAGAAAGGACTGCTGTGTGACTGGACTTCTCTGCTGGGACTAAAGAAGAACTCTTGTACTTGGACCTTTAATTAAGGGTAAAAAAACTAACAAACAAAACAAAAAAAGTTTGTGTTTGTCTGAGTTAACTGAACTGAATGATTATCTGAACAGTTATCTAGGTGCAAATCTCAGGTGATTGAAAGGACTTAATAGCTGTGAGGTTTAAATTACTTGTAGAAAGATCTAGTAAGTAGGGGGAGTGGCTTAGCTAGAAGGAAACTACATTTAAAGAATGCCTTAGAAAGATTCTGCTAATAGCTTGGCAGAAGACACCAGGAGAAAGGACTGCTGTGTGAAATAGCTTGGCAGAAGACACCAGGAGAAAGGACTGCTGTGTGACTGGACTTCTCTGCTGGGACTAAAGAAGAACTCTTGTACTTGGACCTTTAATTTAGGGTAAAAAAACTAACAAACAAAAAAAGTGTGTGTTTGAGTTAACTGATGTGAATGATTATCTGAACAGTTATCTAGGTGTAAATCTCAGGTGATTGAAAGGACTTAATAGCTGTGAGGTTTAAATTACTTGTAGAAAGATCTAGTAAGTAGGGGGAGGGAGTGGCTTAGCTAGAAGAAAACTACATTTAAAGACTGCCTTAGAAAGATTCTGGGAACCTCCACAAAGGAGACCCACAGGAGGGTGGCAGGGGACCCCACTGGGGAAGGAAACAACTCCTAGTGGGGGACTCCATTGTTAGGAAGGTAGAAATGGGGGAGAAAGGAGAGAGGGAGGTAAGGTGCCTGCCTGGCGCCATGGCTTGGAGGGACAGGGAGCAAATCCTCAGGATTGCCGAAGCAGCTGCACAGGGGACGGAGTCATAAAGATTGAATAAATCCCCAGACCCTCTCACCTGCCACAGCAATATCCATCCCCCCACACACATCTCATGGTGCTCCATGCCAAAAATAGTTTATTGAAGATGCTGTATTTACTGAAAAAGAAAATCACTAGATATAATTTCTCAGCCCCTTTAGAAAACAATGCAGTTTCTGTCATTAATATGCCACCTATGATGGGTGACATATGATAAATATTGCTGACCTCTTTATTTGTTTCTTGACTGTGATCTAACTGCTCATTTTGAGGATGAGCACAATCAAGGCTGCAGGGAGGGTTGTGATTTCAGTATGAATGAAGTGAGCCACAACACCAAGCATCCAAGCCCCCAGGGCTCCATGCTAAAGGAAATTCTGTTTTCAGAAGCAAAACCAGCTCTTTTTTTAATTCTCTAATCCAAAGTGCAACATTGAGCTAGCCCCACTGCTCCTCAGATATCATTCAGGGGCAGTTGGACACTAAATAGTGTGGGCAGTATCTTAGTAGGGCTCTGTCCAAGACCCTCCCACCAGCCATAACTCAGTCCTAAACTCTCTGCCTGCCACAACCAGATAATGACCCCTCAACTCAGCCCCCCACCACCAATTTCTCCCCACATCCTCAGTCTCCTGCTGCACCAAAGGAATTTTTTTCCCTGTTCTGCAAGAAGTGAGATCGTGCACCTTGGGAAATAAAGCACCGAGCAGGGCTGTGTCCCAGACTCTTCCACCTGTCACAGCCACCCAATCCCCCATCACATAGGGCTCCATGCTAAAACAGTTTAATGAAGATGCTGTATTTGCTGAAAAAAAAATCATCAAATATAATTTGTGTCAGTGGCTCAGCAGGTAGTGTCAATGGCTCAGCAGGTTGTGTCAGTGGCTCAGCAGGTTGCACACTCATCTCTGAGGCCAGAAGATCAGAGGGCTGTGGATTCTATCCCCACTCCAGGCACTTGAGTTAAATCCTAATACTGACACTGCAGTGCAGCATGAGGGGGGTGCTGCACTCCTGAGGTGCCGTCTTTTAGATGAGACATTAAACCGAGGTCCCATCTGCCTGTTCTGGTGGTAGTTCGGGTGGATGTTAAAGATCCCTTGGCACTTCTCAAAAAGAGTATGAGAATTTTTACTATAAAATCAAATAATAATTCAATACATGTTATACATCGTATGAGAATTTTTTTTTGCAAAATTAAAAATATTTCAACATACATGGTACAAAAAAAAGTGCATTCAGTATTAAAATCATACTGTATACAAGAAACCCACACCCAAATAGAACACATTTTTCCACATCCCTACTTTATGACCCTTATAAAGACAATTTGACAAGACTTTAAATATCTATTCCCTTTTTCCCTCCCCCCCCCCGACATATCATAACATTTTTATTTTGACTTGGACTTTTCCCTCACTATCACAAATTCATTTGGAAACACATCAAGACATCCACAAAAAAAGAAAAAAAGGAAACCAAACCTAAAATTAAAACAACTTACTTGTAATGTTGGAAAGTTCTTCCATAAATCAAACAGTTTCCTAACAAAAGTATATATTTTTTCTAATTCCATAAACTTCCTGATATCCTCTTTAGTAATGTTAAACAATTGATCCTGTGCTATTAGCTGCTGTTGTAGTGAAAATCTACACCTGCTTTGCCAAATTCAGTATTTGAAAAAGGCAAACATTACATGAGTACTCCCTTTATTCAGAGGCATCCAATAACTGGATAGAATCCCAAGTACAAAGGAGTCATAATTAAGGTACTGAAAAGGTAATCAAACTCATGCCAGCTGAACAATTAAAAAAAAAAACTATATATGGACATGCAAAAATTAAATGGTATATGGTTTTCAGTTGTTGATTACAACAGGGTCTGGGACAATATCTTACCAATATTTTTTTATTCTTTAAATTGTTGTTAACTTTTAATTTACCCTGTGCTCCTAACCATATCACATCCCAGATTTTATCTGGGATCCTGCCCTCATTCAGCATTTTACAAATGTTAACTTTTTCTGTCTCATTTCTGTCATGAAAAGCCTTAGCCACAGAATAATGGTCCACTATATCCGTGTACAAGAAAGTCCTACTATATGTCAAGAGGTTATTTTTCTCCAGTTTCTATGTTTTTACCATATCCGTACAGTATTTAAAGTCTATGTATAACATGCAAGTTTTAGTATTTCTGGACAATGGACCATTGTTCTGCCAGCTATCAAGGATGGGCAATAAATATACCATCGCCCAAGCAGCCCATCGTGGCTTCTCGAATTTTAAAAATGGTATCAAATCAGAGGAGAAAAGTATACAAAATTAAAAAAAACAAGGGGTTGATCATACCCAAACCTCCTCTTTGCTTTGTTAAGTATGTTATACCCATTTTCATGGGATTTAACCTACTTCCCCCAAATCACAGAAAAGAAACATCTCAAAATTTTGATTTCTAAAGTTTTGGGTATGAGAAAAAAATTACTAATGTAAAGAAACATGGGAATCAAATACGTTTTCACCATATGTATTCTTTTTAATTTTCCCATGTTCCACTTTTGCCACAGAGAAATTTTTGGTTGAGCCAACTGTAATTGTATATTCTAGTTTCTTTCAGACATATCCCCCGGTCCAAAATAGATTCCAAGGGCAGGATTCACGAACATCGGGGAAGGTCCCGCAGCTGCAGGGAAACCTTGGCACTAGTGGGTTGCCACCTGTGAATCCACAGATTGCCCGCAGCTGTGGGTATTCACTAAGGTGGAGCCGGAGTATGACCGGCTCCACGGATTACAGCAGCTTGCGGGTGCTGTTGCCAGGGACAGCACTGTAGCTGTGGGAAGCTGCTACAGCCAGTTGGACCCACCGTAACACCCTCCACAACTGCTGTGGCTGTAGATCAGCCACTCCACAGCTGTGGCAATTTCAAAGCACAACTGGGGTTGTGGAGTGAGACTTAGTCCCAAAACGCTTTGTGAATCCTGCCCCTAGTATTTTGCATAGGTCATAAGCTATTGGAATTTCTCCAAAATGGTGTTCTTCTTCATCCTGTGTCCCCACAACTAAACAAATGCTCTTGGAATAATTCACTTCAGCACCAGTTTTCTGTGAAAAGTCCACTATCAGTTGCAGTGTTTTTTTTTTCCATGAGTCCTTATTATATACAGTTAAAATTAGGTCATCAGCATACACAAGCGTTTTCACCTAATGTCTTTGGTGAGGAATCTGTATACCTAGTATGTTAATTGTCATATTTACCTACCTCATTACTGGGTCTATTGTCATGATGTGCAGCAGAGGGCTAAGGGGCACCCCTGCCATACACCCCTTTGGACCTTTTTTCCCATCCATCCCTGCAGTAAAGGGACTAATGTAGCATTTGTATAGTACATTTTAATCCATGAGCAAAATGTTTCTGGAATCCCATACTTTTGTAGACATATCCAAATATAATCATGAGCTACCTTGTCAAATGCCTGGGATTGGTCTAAACTAATAATATCATTTTTTGTCCTAATATACTCACTATGGGCCACAGCCTCCCTTAATTGTAATAGATTATTTATAATAGTCTTTTTCAGGATAGCACACATTTGTGAATAGTGAATTATGTCTGGTAGAATTCCAGCTAATCTTTTACTTAAACCCCTCACTAAGATTTTTAAATCAACGTTTAATAATGTTATGGGTCACCAATTTTTAAGTAGATGTTTGTCTCCTTTCTTAAATAACACCACCAGTATCCCAGTATTCATTTCCGCTGGAATAACCTTACCCATAAGTAATTCATTATGTACGTGTACCAATTCCTTTGGAAAAAATTCCCATAACCATTTATAAAATTGAGGCACTAACCCATCCATCCCAGGTGCCGTATTTCCTTATATATCTTTTATAATTTGTTGCAGTTCACAGACTGAAATGGGAACTACTAATTTCTTTTGTTGAGATACAGATACTCATATCAATGTCATTTATCCACTCCGTCATTTGGGTTCTATTTTTAAACACTGGCCCAAGCACATTCCCCATATTCTTGTCTATCTCATTAAAAATGTCATGCCTATTTGAAGAAATTTTCTGTTTCTAGTTTTAGTTGAGTTAACTGTTTCTTTTTCCTTCTATTGTTACAATTTTCATATGGATTAATAATATGTGATTTACCTTACATGCCAAACTTTTATTCCCTTTCCAACGTCATAAATCTGTTGTACTGTAAGGATTTTAATTCTTCTTTTAGTTATCTTATAAGAGTAGCATTCTGTTGGTCTCCCCCATATTCTCTTGTAATATTGCTAACTGCTTTAGTAGTTCTCTGTATCTGTTTTGTTTCCCATAATTTTGCTGTCTTGGTCAGTGGTGCACAACTTTTCTGAGGAGACGGCAAGACCGTAATCTTGAGGCAATGATGGGGACCAGTGGCCTTAGTACACCTTTCATAGGCATGGTTCAAACATCACATTATGTTGCATGTTAACAGTAATAAAAAAATCAAACATGCATGTTTCTTTGTGTGATCATTTATTTATTATTTAAGTAACAATCAAAATTAATAAAAAATACAAAACCAAGCAAACTCACAATGAGAACTGCAGAAATGTCAGTCCTCTACTCTCCTCTTCCTTACATACTCGTTTCACAGTAGAATTGCTGTGTATTGCTGAGAAAAGAGACAGAATGAAGTTAGGGTACTAATCAATCAGACACAGATGCAAGTTCAAAATTAAAATTGAATACTGTAACTAGTCAATATGTAGTGCTGTCTCTTACAATTAATATGAGGTGTTGCAATGCCCCCTGGATAACAACCTCAGAATATCCTATTTGTACCTGCTTGTCTCAATCAGTAACTTATTGCCACCAGCTGATTGAATTGCCCTATGTACAGTATGTACTGGTGTTTCACTAACAACACCCCCCACCCCAACGCATATACTCAGATGCTGCCTATCTATGAAATCACATCTCTGCTAACCAGAACCCCCCAGTGGAACCAGTGAACTTTATTTCTGCTCTGTCACAGCTCCGAACATTTCCAGGTGGCTAATCGTAACACCCCACATCTCTGGTCAGCTAGTTTTTTGAGAATGTTTCTCCATGCTAGGTATCCTAAATTGCGGGACAGGACTATGAAGTCTTGTGCTACTACACTACACAAATGAAACCGACACCTTCCGTAGCTCACAACTATGCTCACAATGCTTGGGAAAGAGACTTAAAGGAGCTACTTTTTTTTCACAGTACCCGATTTTTAAATGCTTTGTACATCAAAGCATAAGTAGGGAGAAGAGTCACACTACTAAACTGATGTTGGTGGAACCATGCGAGATCTTTCCAAACAGATTAGCAGCCGATTACCAGACTCGTCAAGGTACAATGGGCACAATAGCACTACTTGAGATAAAAAAGTGTAGATTGCCATATGGCACTGCGGGCCACAAAAAACATCCTTGGGGTCTGCTTATGGCCCGCGGGCTATATGTTATGCACCTCTGGTCTAGATAAAGAATGAAAACAATTCCTAAAATCCATTTTTTTGTCTAGCTACCATTGTACATGGTCATCATATAAACACCAGACAGATTTTCTGACCATCATTAAATCCTGTAAGTACTCTTTTAATGTTGGATTTTTTAAGATTTCTGAATTCATTCTCCAGAGTCCTTTCCCATTTGTCATTTCCTGAAACTGGAAATTTCAATACTTATGAGACAGTGGTCCAAGGTTGCCACTATCTGGGATGTGGAGCGACTAATTGGAATCTGTCCTGTAATCCATCAATAGTCAATCCTTGTTGAAAGTGCACCTTTATAGAAAGTATGTGCTGGTGGAAATTTATAAGAACTTTGGACAACTTTTAAATTTGATTGTAACATCATATTTTTTTAAGAAAGTGACATCACAGTAAACTTTCTCTGTTCTAATACCCCTAACAGATCATAGCACCTCACAATTAAAATATCCCCCAAATAAAACAATTTTTTGAGGTAAACAAATAAGACTGTATAAGCTTCCATAACTCAATTCTTGCCGCCTTTGTTTGAGGTGCATATCAATTAATTAATCTGAAAAACTGTCCTTGGAAAATAATATCTATTAAAAAGGCCCCCTCTTGTTGAATTTCAACAATTTTTTCCACTTGTTCAACCCTTTCCATAAAAACGATACCCAGACCGCTACACGGTTCCATGCCTAAGGACCAGAAACTTTGTCCCCATTTCCAATCAGCAGAAGCATGAGTGGCTTCAGAAATTACGTGTGCTCTGGTATCTTGAAAGAACATTATGTCAAAATGCTGATGTTCAAACAATGAGAAATGTTTTTTATCTTTTCTCATTTTTAACACTATTTATGTTTAGTGATGCTAATGATGCATTTAACATTCCTACAATACCTACTGTCAAGTAGTCTATACCATCTTAGCTTTGTTCCTAGTTCTCCATCATTGTTTCTTTACAAGTGGTTTGCACCCTATAGATTCCTCATTTTCAGAGGATTGTTCCACCACAGATGATGTGTCAGATTTATCCTCCATCTCTGTGTCCCCCCATTGTAATTCTTCATATTGATTTTGTATTATTATCGTGCTTGGGGTTACTGGACCTCCAGGAACCTTCCCTTTCCCTTTTGTGACAAAATGAAATCTCTCAGAGTCAGGGGGTGGCATATCAGTGTGGGGGGGGTAGAAGTCTGCTGTCCTACCATGTTAAGGACAGGTAGTTCCTCCTGCATTTGTAAGTCACTAACATGCTCAGCCCTATGTGACCTTTCTTCTTTGGAAGGCATATCTCCAGTGCTGATGGCTGATGAACTGACTTGTCAGTGTTTTCTCGCCCCTGAGCCAACTGAGCTGACTGCATCTGTGATGATCCTGCTCTCTCTTTGGCCTCTGCTGGACCAGGAGTATTGGCACTATCTCTTGGGGGGGATGCTTGGGCTCTATTTGCATTTTTATGTGCCCCTGTGTTGACATAAAAATCATGCTCTGAATAATCAGCGTCCTCGGTGTTGTGGGATGCCCATGGATGTGAAGCAAAAGTGTGTCCTTCATTATCACATAAAATGCACAGGGGGTAAAGATGCAGTGTACCCCGTACCCCTGGGTGCCCTAATATCCCACACATTGTGCATCTTATTTGTTCATGCTCGCTACTTGCATGTCTGGGGGAACCACATTTATAATATGACTGGGGTTGTCCCAGGTAAAATAAAATGCCCCTGTCCCTACCTAAAAAAAATTACTAGGTAGATGTTGTATCCCTGACTCTGTTAATTTCAGCTGTATTTTAAATTTCCACAACCCCCCCCCCCGTCCAAAAGCTTTCCATGTCAATTATAGGCTCAGGCAATCCCTGTACCTCATATCTCTGGTCTAACCAATATAAAATGTCTTTTACATTGACCCCCCTCATTCCTGAAGACAACAGTAATTGCTTTCAGAGTTGGTTTAGATAATGGGATTGCAAAAAAATTCCACCAAATGTCATTGTCTTTTACCTCTTTGTACTTCTGACAGAATCTGTCCAGTAAAGTAGCCAACCTGAAACTCAGATCAAAAGTCTGGTCTCCTGGTGCATGTATAAATGCGAGCACTTCAGATGGTGAAAATCTCAGGGAATCTTTAATCAGTTTTTTTCCCCACAAAGGAGAGGTCTGGCTGCATTTCTAGGTCCCCTTTATATCGAATAAGCACAGTGTGTCTTCGTTTCACATTTTCAGGCAGTTTATGAAATAGACTCATAAAGCTGGATTTTTGTTTCTCATTCATATTGTTAGGCTCAGAATTTGCATTATTGGGAACCTCTGGCATAGTCAAAATCTGACTGTCTGTAATTTTATGTACTGCCGCATGGAAGATTTCTTCATCCTCTGTAGCATTACTCATACCTGGTTGTTCCCCACCGGTGCTCTCGGTCCTGTCCGTTTCTTCCCTCTGGTGTCCTGGATGTGGGATTCTCATACCATGTCTATTTTGGAATTGGCAAGATTCAGTCGAGACAACCTTCTCTTCAAAACCATTACTCTTACCTGGCAATGGAATATTCGGGTCTAGAACCCATATACCTGACTCAGCCTGAGTCCATCCTTCATCTCGAAGTGCGCTGCTAGGTGTCCAGGTTTCTGTCATAGGAACTGTAGAGGTCTCAGGTACTTTCTGTTGCTCTGCCTCAGTATATGGTACCCCGAATCGAAAAACATGTGTTGGCAATTTTTTCCAATGTTTCCAGTAGGGCTTTTTGATAATCGCTTATGTTTCCTTTTTGCCTCCTCCAGTCTGCTTTTTTCCAGGGAAAATTGCTGTTCTGCCGCAGAAAGTAAGTCAGCTAAATGCTTCTTTTCATCTGCTAGGTTTTGTTGCAATTTTACTTCAGCTTTTTTGACATCCATGTCCATAATTTCTTCAGGTATCTAACCATCACTAGTTTCTTGAATATTCATTTCATCTGTGGTGATCTCCAGTGCTGGACCTATAGGAAGGAAGAGCAGCTCCCCTGCAGGTACACCAGCCAGCTCCTCACTCTGACTGATGTCCACCACTATGGACAATGGTTCCCCCTACTGGTCAGTAGGGGGAGTTTTATTAGATAATACACACCAAATCTTTAAACAAAAATATTTACATATACAGGCATTTGTTCCAAAAACACAATCTTAAAATACAAAATACTTCACATATTCCAACACTTTCTACCCACTCCCTCTTCTTCCTTTGTTCCCTCTTTTTATATTTTTTCTCCATTTTTTACCCCTGAGACCCACCTTCCTCCCCTCCAAATTTCAGTTATCTCTTTTAATTTGTATCCCAAATACCCATTTTTAACTATTATTCCTACTTTTAATTCCTATTCATATTTCACAACATAAGTTAAACATTTCTGCCTTTTTCTTTGGGTGGTATATTTACAGTAATTTTTGTACACATCTTTTAATTCCCTGCTACACATTTTCACTATACCCATATAAGTAATCTCTTTATGCTGTAAAAGTAACTGGCACCTACCTTGCCGTAGGTAGTATTTTATACATGCAAATAGGACATTCAACGTTGCCCAATGATATGTATCTAAAGGCTCAGGAAAAATTCCCAACACTACATTTTTATACTTTATCTTTTTCAACCACAGCATCTTCCACTCAACTGCCAGAAAATTCCACAAGCCAGAAGCATAAGGGCATAGGAACAAAAAATGCTCCTGAGTTTCTAAGCCACATCCACAACCTGGGTACAAGCAATTTATTTCCTCCACCACTTTATGCTTATAATTTCCTCTGATGTCTACCCTGCCATGACTCTTCATCCATTGCAGATCATTTATTTTCTTTGGAATGCTAGAGTTATTTAGCATTTTATACACTAATTTATTCTCACTCAGTGTGCTTCCTTTAAATTCTATCTCTCCAACTCCTGTTTCCATCACTGTTTTCCCATACATGCCTCTTCTTATCATGCTTAATATTTGCTCCCTTGTTATTTTCCATTTCATTACCTTTTTCCAAAAACATAATCTTAACATACAAAATACTTCATAATATTTCAGTATCTCATTCCTTTTTGACACCTTGGGGATACCTTCACACTATTCTTCCCACCATTCTCCTAATATGTTTCCCCCCATTTCTTTGTCATATTCCCGTTTTCCTGCATTACTTCCCTAATGTTTTTTGTACCAGAACAATGTGTGAAAAAATACAATTGGATTTACCATCCCTAAGCCACCTTGCTTTAAGGGTTTATACAGTATGTTATCTCTCTTTTAATTGGATTAAGCCTGCTGCCCCACAATAATTGAAAAAAGATCCCTAGTACCCTTGTTTCTAATGTAAGTGGTAAAGAAAATACTCCTGCTACATATAAGAAGCATGGCAGTAAAAACAGTTTAATTACACATACTCTTTTTATTTTTTGATGTTTTCCATCTTGCCACTTCCCCCCTATTTCTATTACTTCTTTCCAATTTTCCATCCCCATGTCTCATCACCATATTGTATCCCAAGAATGCTCCTACTATTTGAAGAGATTTTAACATTATTACAGATCCTCTCTTCTTTCCCAACTTTCCCTACCCACAGACCCCTACTTTTCTCTAAGTTTACCTCTGATCCAAACATTTTAGAAAATGTTTCTATTTGTTTCATTACTTTTTCTATTCATTCCTGGGAGTCTACGTACACATTCAAATCATTCGCATAAGTTGTTACTTTTACTTCATCCCCCATTTGGTTCCCTTTTATTCCCACTATTTCATGGTCTTCTTTTATTTTCCTAATTAATGGATCCAAAGCAAATGCGTACAGTACCAGGCTCAGGGGGCACCCCTGTCTCACTCACCATTTTATTTTTATTTGTCTTCCCTGAACTCCTCCTATTTCTGTTTTTAATGAAGCATTTTTTGTATAGTAATTTTACCCATGTAAAAAATTACTCGGAATCCCATATTTCTCCAAAACATTTAATATAAATGTGCGATCAACCAGATTGAATGTTTTTTTTTGGTCTATTGTTAGTATACATGCCTCCTTTTTCTGCTGTTGGCAATTTTCTATTGTGTCTCTAGTTGTTATGAGGTTATCCTGGATATTACACCCTGGAATGGCACATGTTTGTGCTGGGTCTATCAATACTGTTGCCACCTCTCTCAACCTTTTCTACAGCACTTGTGGTAACATTTTAAAGTCCAAATTTAAGAGACTTATTGGTCTCCAATTTGCTAACTCTTGCTCATCACCATTTTTATATAAAAATATTACAATTCCTATTGTAAATTCAGCTGGAATATTTTGATTTTGCATCATATTGTTGAATATTCTTGTTAAAAAAGTAGCCATAATTTCAGGAAAGGACTTATAAAACTCATTTGGAATCCCATCATCCCATGGTACCACCCCTCCTTTCAAATTTTTAATTACTTCAAACACTTCCACTTTCTCTTTCACTTATTTTAATTAAGAACCATACTAAGAACTAATGGAAGCAAAAAGATGTAGGCCCATGGAGCTTCAACGCTTACATATAGAATTTTAAAAGCTTTCCTGATCTCATGTAGTTATCGAGTCTATTTTTGAAAGTGGTCTTATTGTTGCTAACAATAATTTCCAAGGGAAGCACGTTCCATGATTGAACAACTCTCTGAGAAAAGTAATAGGCCCTTTTCTTAGAATAACATTTGTTTCTTGCAAGTTGCAATGGGTGGCCCCTAGTATTAACTTGAATTTGTTAAAAATCAAGGCCACATTCAACTAATAAGTAAGAGTCATGAACGATGTCCCAAACAAGTAGGAGATCACCTTTGAGTCTCCGGTTCTCTAGCGACATCAAGTTAAATTTAACAAGTCTGTCCTCATATGAGAGGGTTTTGTTAGAAATAATAGATTTAGTTACCCTTCTCTGGACCTTTTTAATTCTAACAATGTCCGTCCTTCTGGAAGGATTCCATACATGTGAAACGTAGTCAAAACACAGTCTTGCATATGCTTTATATAGGGGCAGCAAGATGTCAGGTCTTTTCAATGTTATATTATGGTAAATAGCCCATGTTTTGTTTGCTTTACTAATTGTATTCGTAATATATGTGTCAAAGTCTAGACAAGAGTCAACCATAATCCCCAAATCTATTTTACTGTCTTTACTTACTAAGGGAGTATTATAAAGATGGTATTTATTTTTTGGATTATGTTTTCCAAAATGTAGAACACTGCATTTGGATGTATTAAAATGCAAATTCCATTTTATTGACTAGGCTTCTAACTTGCTTAGATCCTCTTGAATAACCATATGTTCTTCTGTGCTTGTACAGATGTTGGCAATTTTATAGTAGTCTGCGTATTTTGTGATGCTACTTTGAATGTTATTGGATAGGTTAATTGTTCTACTAAATTATCCTTCAAGACCGGAATGTTCAAATCATGCAAATATTAATCTATTTCCTTTGACACTAAGTTTTTATCATCCAGTAGTTTAGCCAAATGTTTTTCTACTATTTTATTTACTTCTACTGATTTAGTTACAATTTCTTCATTTTGCTCCCTTAATGATGTTATTCTTGACCTACTTTTTCTATCTTTTAGAGCCTCACATGGATTCGAATAGGGGCCCTTCTATGTTCCAAAATTTAATTAATTCTCTAGAGACCTTGCTGTGTTATATTGAATCAACTTCATTTCACCTTGTACTTTTTGATCTGTTCCGATAAATCACCCCTACTCATACATGATGCCTCATGTAACTTGAGCAGCTGGTTATGTAGACTTAAATATTTCAAAAAATTATTATTCACATTCCTCTTTCCAAAGTTTTTAAGCCAAGTACTCACTTCCTGCTTTACCCCTTTCCACCACATAAACAAGTCTTTATATAGACCTATCACTGATGAACTGCAGACAAATATATTCATCATTTGTAATCTGACTATATCTTTACACAAACTAGCAGTATTCATCTTCCACCTTAAATTTAGCTGTATAATCCTAGACTCCATGCCTGCCACACTTTTATACTCATGTGGTCTGAAAACATGTAGGGAGTCAATGTTGTTTTAACTATTTCTAATCTGCCAGATAGAAAAACAGTCAATCTTCAAAAAATGTTTCCCACATGCATACGTAAATTTGAATTTTGATTCACCCTTGTCAAATACATTTTTTAACTCTGCCTGCTTCACGGCTTTTTCTAAAGCAAAAGAATCACAGTACACTTTTTTCCAGCTTTCTTCCTCTCTATCATATCTAATGTACAGTTAAAGACCACCCCAAAATATATGTTTCGAGCTGTATGTAAAAAGGGTTGTACCTATTCTAACAGCTGCACTGTTTTGGATTTAATTTAAGAAACATACACCACAATAAATCTACTATGGTCCCCATACCATAAACCATCTACTACCAGGGCTCTTCCTAGCACAATGTCTATCAGCTTTTGAAAATTTAAACCCCTACTGGAAAAAGAATACCTACCCTTTCTGCCCTTTCCATCCCAAAAGACAAAAAGGAAGGACCCCATACCCACTCTCTTTGAGCTTATCATACAGAATCCAATGAATTCAACCATGTCTCTTGTACAAAAATCACTTTGCTAGCCATTTCCCTTAATTCTCGCTACACTTGCACTCTTTTTTTTTCCGTTTACTATAATGTTGACATTTACAGATGTGATTGAAAACAACACCATTGTTTATGTGATTATAAGTTTGACCGTCCCCTTTTTTCCTAAAAAAAAAAAAATTGTTAAATGTTTCCATTCTTCATATTATCTCTTCTCTTCTTTTACTTTTTCTTTGTAGTATTTTGATATTCCAGATTATCCTCTCTTATTTCTTGTGTCTCCACCATGACACCCACAGGGATATCTGAATCCTCCCCCATCCTAATACCCTCTTCTTGTTGACCTTTCAGCACTTCATATGCATTGAACAACCTGATTTCAGAATGTACCTCTTTTTCAGTTCTTAAAGTCATTTTCCTATATCTCCCTTGTATTCCTTCTTGTTCCTGTGGGGGGGGTCTGCATTGCCTGGTTTACTCCTCCCAACTCTTTCTGACTCATTTCCATTTCTTGTCCCATCTCAGTATCCACAATTTTTACTGCATCTTTTCCCCCATTCCAGGGCTCCCTTTCTTCTCTGTAGTTGCAAGCATTTTGTGGGCCTTCATTTACCCCCTGAATTGGTGGATCCTGAGGCCCGGGGCAAGGGGGTGCTCAGGGGCAGCTTCTTCTTCTTCTGCTTCATGTGCAAACTCTTTCCCCTCCTTCAGTTTTCTCTGTTGTGCCTTGTTTATAAGTTCCTCTGGGTTCATGCTGTGGGTGTTGTTTCTGGCTGCACATGGGTAATTTTGATACAGATGCCCATACTCATCGCAAAGGTTGCATTTTACATTATTGCAACATTGCGAGTTACTATTCCCAATTTCTCCAAATAACTCACACCTAATGCTGTAGCACACTTTGGTTAAGTGACCTCTTGACCCACATCTGTAGCACACTTTGGGCTGTCCTGGGTAGAATACCACTCCCCCCAGAAAAAAGCTATTAGGAATATGCTCTATTTCTGTTTCATTTTGAACTTCTTCCCTCCTGGCCATAAGAATTCTGAATCAATTATTGCTTCAGAGGGTCCAAGTACCTCACATCTAGAATTTAGCCATTGCTGAATGTCTCCAACATGTACACATTCATTTCGGAATAGAACAGTTATTGTCTTAACTGTTGGTTTAGTTAGGGGAATAGCCAAGAAGGGAATCCATGCTGGAGAGAATTTTAACAGACTATACTTCTGCCAAAACCTTTCTAACCCTCACATCATCCAGAAACCAATGTCAAAGACATCTTCCCCTGAAACATGTATTAATGCATATATTTCAGTTGAAATAAAGTTCTTTGACACTTTTAACAACTTTCTTCCCACATAAAGTCTGTCAGAGAAATTCTCCATCCCACCTTTATACCTTAATCTCAATGGAAATCTCCTGTGGGGTGCTTCTATATAGCTAGATTTTGGGGGTGGGGAGACAGTTCTGCTCCTATTCCTAGGAGGGAAGGCTTTATCTCCCCGAAAATTCCTCCTCTCCCTTTCTTTCAACACTTCCAAGGAGGACCTAGCAGATCACCCCCCCCCGCCTCTCCTGTACTTCTATAGGGGACTCTACCAACATTTCTGCTCCCTCTTCCCTTACCAAAACCATGGTCAAGTTACATCCATTTTCTACATCTAGTTCACATCCCCTGCTTCCAACCCTCTTGTTTGCACATTACTCCCCTCAGTATTACCCTCCTCCTGTACGCCAGCCATCATTGCCTCTCCAGAGTTTGTTTTTTGTAACCCTACACCAGGGAAACACAATACATTACCACTTCTAGGCACAGGTTCCCAAGTCCTGTCTTCTGTTTCCATTCCATGCCTCTCAATGCAGGCACCAATGTCCATTCTCCTCCCTCACTCATATTCTCAGGCAATCCAAAAGCTCTCACCATAACTTCTTTTGTAGAGAGTTGTTTGCAGCTGTCCAACTTAACCTTCCCCCTGATGTTTCCTGTTGCAGTCCTTCCATGGCTTCACTTGTGCTAGGTTCCTGGCTTACTTTCTTCCAAGACTCACATCACCTTTCATCCATCCAGTGCATGTCATCTTCTTCCAATTGTTTCTGCACTGTTTGCCATTTCACCAGCAAGATTTGCTCCAGGTGAGCTGATGCTCAATTTCTATCTTTTTATGTGGTCTGACTCATATCTCCACTGCCACTATCATGCTCTTCTATAATTTCCACATCTAAGAGCTCCTCCGATATATGTGTGGCTGGAGATGATTCATACATTCCCTCATTCTCCAAAATCATGCTGTCTACAGGATCTTCCTTTGAAATTTCCATTCCACTAACTATCGCCATCTCATTCTCCTGCTCCTTCTCCCTCAAGGTCTGCTCTGCACTGGCCATCTCACACAACCATACAGGGCTCCCTACAGCTCAGTAGGGGAACTTCCCTGGTGTCCCGTCCAAGTTTTCCCCAGTTACTAAAAATACCACCAACAGCTTAAAATCTGGTTCAGTTTCAGTTGCCATCTATCTGTATCCCCCGGGATGAGGCTGAAAATAGGCAACAAAAACTGTCTAGTCTTCCTTCCCAGTCAACCAAAAAACAAAAATAGATAAAAAAAATCATTTCTTAGCCCCTTTAAAAAAAATGCAGTTTGTGTCATTAATATGCCACCTAAGCTCAGTGACATATAAATATTGTTGAACTCTCTATTTGTTTCTTGACTGTGTTCATCCTGAAAATGATCTATCTGCTAATTTTGAGGATGAATACAGTCACAGAGGAGTATCAATGAAGTGAGCCACAGTGCCATTCAAGCCCACCTCATCCCCATCTCATGGGTCTCCACATCAAAAGAATAAAGGAAGCTTTTTTAATTTTTTTAGATTTTATTTTAATTCTTTTATTTTATAAACCAGAAATAGAGCTCTGAGTGGGGTTCTATCCTGCACCCTCCCACCTACAGCAACCACACAGTCCAACAGCCCCATCTCACAGGGCTCCATGCTAAAGGAAATTCTGTTTTCCAAAGCAAAACCAGGTGCTTCTTTTATTCTCTAAGTAAGCAATAAGACACAACAGTGTGTGTGCTGAACAGATATTACTGCACACCCAGGGGAGTAGTAAGGCACAAGGCTGCAGGTCAAGTGCCTTCAGCCCTGGAAGTGCAGTAATATCTGTTCAACACACACCTCAGAGTGTCTTATTGCACTTATAAAAGGGACTACTTTTTTAACAAAATTTTATTTATAAAAAAAGTATATGTATATTCAACAAGATTATTATAGTCAGTATTGGTAATCAAATAGTCCTTCCACCAGGTAGAGCCAGGTTGAAAATGACCTCATGTTTCTGCCAGCCAGGACCCCCCCCCACATACACCACATTATCAGCCTCAATGATACAGTTAATAGAGAAACTGTCATTTTATGAGGCTGAAGTTGCTGTTGAGGTTGGTGGAGAGAAGAAGTATTATTTTGTTTTGTTTTTGTTTGTCTTTTAATATTAGCATGCCTGTAGGATGGAATGACTGCTCCACTTGATAATTCAGTGAGCACTGTTGTTGAGCAACCGAAAGAGAGGAAGTGTTCCTTTAGTACTGGCGCCTTGCCTTCCACTGTGGAGCTTCATGATGACAATGAAAAAAAAACATACTGAAGCTGATTTTTTTTGTGTGTAAAAGTACAGGATGGGAGCACTACCAATAAGAAATAGAGTAGGGGCCTACATGCTAGGTGTCTGTACTCCACTCATGATCTGAGAGAGGAAAAGCAGTTAGCGCTCAGTGAGAAAATGATCCAGTATTTGTTCAGAAATGTGTATTATCATTCTTGCCATTTCTAAAAGCATTTTGAGCAGCCCAGCACATCCAGCTAACATCAGAAGGTAAGTCATAGGAGCAGAGCAAGAACAGCAGAGCTTCAAGAGTAACAGTTTTAGTCATCGCATGTCCAGAGGTGGTGGAGTTTTTCCTTTGCCTGTTTTTTAATGCTAGATTTAACAGCTTTGGTGGGGAGTAAGGGTATGAGACCCCTGTCAGTAAACCAAAGGCTGCGCATGATGAGCAAACTACCAAGAGTGCAGACAAAGTGGTGGTGGCAGTGCGTTCACAATCTCGTTGAACAAAACTGAAACTGGGAAAATAATTAAATGAGTACAGATGTCACCTCATTGTGAGACAAAACCTTTTTTTATCTGAAGGGTAAGAAGTTAAGAATGAGTGGCACCACAGTTTCCACAACTTGATTAGCAAGTTGGGGATTAGTCATGTTGAGAAGGAAAAAAATGATAACCTTTCAAAAAACGAGAGCTCTAACTGCACATTAATTATTTTTTTTTAACTTGTTAGTTTATTGAGAGCAGAATAAATTACAAGGTCATATATCATGCAGACACACAAAGATGTGCATGTTTTCTTGTACATCCTTAATATATTGCATATGTTAAAACTTCATTGTCCATAGTTACCAATCTTATATTTGAGATGGCTCATGTCCTTTCTATGAGCCCACAATTTTTGTTGTAATAAAACATTTAATAACAACAATAAAGATCTGTCTGTCAAAATGAATAGTGTAATGACTTAAATAACATGAGTACTATAAAAAAGAACAATCATCCATTCCGGAAGAGTATGCAAGAGTCTGCTCCCCACAAGTATCTTCTTCATGCCCATCATGTTAGCAGCTGCTTCAACACAGGTATTCCCTCAGTGCTCTCTATATAGGTGAAGACTAGGAGCCAGCGGGCATTATATTTCTCAGTTTGAAATATAAGTTTTGCTGTAATAGCTTTCATCTGCCTAATACAGTATGTTTTACATTACACTGGGTTAGCGTTAGTTGTTTTTGGGATAACCAGTTTTGCGTGATTACTTTAAGGGCTGTCTCTGTTAGAATCAAGAATAGATACTCTTGACCCACTGTTTTAATTTCTTGCAGGGTGCAGCCTAGAACCAGGTGTATGAAGGTAAGATCTTGTGCTAGCCCCAAGATATTTTTTGTATTGTTCCTCACTTGAGCCCAATACCCTTGAATTTTGGAGCAACCCCAGAAGATCTGAAAATGGGAGCCAGACATCTCACAGCCTCTCCAAAATACATCCATGGAGACTCATACAAAATGCAGCAAGATAATAGGAGGAACGAAAAATCTCACTGAGACCTCCACTGGAATTCTCTCCAAACTAATGAGTTTGTGGTTCTGTGGATGTTGGACCAAAGGCTAGCCCAGTTCTGCTCTGGTAGAGCCTGCCCAAGCTCTCCCTCCCATATATCCAGGATGTTTTGAATGGCCAGCTCTTCCAAGTCTTCTTGCAGAATTTTATTGAATTACAAAACCAGATGTTTTATTTCATAGGATCTAGCTTTGTCATTTATTAATCGCACTCCCTCTGAGATCAGTGAAGTCAGCATAGTAATCCCCAATGATATTAAAGGAATAATGCCTGACAGGGTGGGTGTTATGCTGGGATAACATCCCACCTCAGGTGGTTGGGCCTGAGGCCACTGTCCGAGGGCATCCAATACCCAAGAAGGGATGTTATCCCAGCATAACACGCACCCTGGAGGGCATTATTCCTATTATACAATTTCTTGTTGTTTTATAATAAAAAAAAAATTTTAAAGAATGTTTTTGTTAGTGTGTAAAATGTTTTTGTTTCTTAAGAGAAAGAGGAGAACATCATGGAGGAGCTCATCCAGATCATCCAAACTTTCAGCAGTTTTGTTATGTCAGGATAACATCCCTGCTGTGACCGCCAACTGACCAATCAGAAGACAGGATTCTTTCTTGCCATTGTATATTTGAATATAGTGCCTGCACTGGAGGTACTTGTAAAAATCCTTACTTTGGAAGTTGTATTCCTGCTGCATGGAATTATAGTCTCTTATAGTTTCCCCAGACATGAACTGAGGTTATTTTTTTTTTCTTAATGCGGTCCTTTGTTTGAGTACATGTTTTTACCTGTGCATTGAATGGAGTTGATGCATGGGCAAAAACCAATCAAGTTTCAGGATTTTCTTTCCCCATTTTGTAATCCAAATCATACAATGGCAAGAAAATTTCCAGGGCTCTGATTGGTAAGTATATGCATGAGACAGTGATGTTATTACACAATAACATCACTGTATTGATTTGCCACAGCATTCTTTTCTTTTCTCTTAAGAAACAAAGATATACTGCCTCACTAAAAATCTACTAAAAACATTTTTAATTCTTTTTTTTTATTTTGTATAACATTGAGCCATTGTTTAATTGCAATAAGGCACTCCATGGTGTGTGTTATGCAAGCAGTAACACATGACGAGGTGTGGTTTATCGCCTGATAAGAACACGTCCAGGGGTGTACTAAGGCATGAGGCGCTTGTGTTAGTGTCTATAGCCACTGGGTGTGCTCTTATCAGGCGATAAACCACACCTCAGAATGTGTTATTGCGCTTATAAAATGGGCTCTTTGGTAAAGTAATTAATTTAAAAAATGAGACAGAAACTGTATATATAAAAAAAGAGCAAAAAAATGTAATTAGTAGAAAAATAGAAAAAGTAGTCCTTGTCATTGAGTTTCAATGGAGCTATTTGATTAAGTAGAGGAACTTGGTGTCTGTGTCTTTGTTTCCCAGCTAGACACAACTACAAACTGTCAATTACTTACATTTTGTGTACTTTAGGTACTCACGTTTACTAGAAGCATCAGCAACAGGCAAGGGAGTGTGTTCCTGTGTAGAAGCATCGATAAGGGAACGTGCTTGCTTGTATACAGTTTTAGTTACTTAGAGTAATGAGGAGCAAGGGTTTCTTATAGTGGCCCATTTCCCTTTCTAAGGCAGTACCAGTAAGGATTTTTCCTGTGGAGTTTCTATTTTTTTTGGGGGATGCTCTTGAAGGCATCTGCCTCCAGTTGGACCAAGCGTGTCTGTTAGCGGCCGTCGTACGATATGATTTCTTGCATTGAGGTTTTCAAACTGCAACAGTCGTGTGCGTTCCTTTTTTAATTTTTGTATTAAAAGGATTTTTCCTGTGGAGTTTCTATGTTTTTTTTTGGGGGGGGGCTTCTCTTGAGGACATCTGCCTCCAGTTGGACCGAGCGTGTCCCTTAGCGGCCGCCGTACATGATGATTTCTTGCTTTGTCAAACCGCAACAGTCATGTGCGCGCCTTTTTTTTATTTTTGTATTGCTGAGTGTGGACTTTGGGTTTTATAGTGGATGAAGAAATAGAGGAAATTCCAGAATTGGGTACAGAGATTGGAGAAGCGTGTGTACTGGGCAGGCGTTTGAGGAGCGGGACCGCTGAAGCTGCTGCTACCATGCTCGGTGGATCACGGGCGTGCCACCGTTTGGTTTTTACGTCGTGAAGCAGAGGTTATACTTTGTTTTATTAATTGTTTTTTGTGATGCACTGTACTTTGAGCTGTGTTATGGGGGTAGAGGCATCATAAGATACATTTGTTTTATGCATGGAGACTGCCATTTTCCCACTGTAAGCTGTGCCAGTCTGTGTTTTGGTTTAGGGCTGGCACAGCTCAATGATTTTTTGTTGTAGTAGGACTTGGGACTGGAGGGTAGTGCTGGTTGGCTACAATATCTTCTGATAAGGACACGGCTCAGAAGATGTAGCCAATCAGCTTTCAGGATTTCTTCAGCCCATTTTATAATGTGTAATAACATTACTCCTGGGATGGTGGAAGCACTCGGCTTCACCTCATGCTTCAACCCACCCCAGGAGTGATGTTATTGCACAATAACACACATCTTGTCGTGCCTTATTGCTTAACTATATAATGACTCAAAAAATGAAGTACTCTGATTGGCTGTCTGGCACCTCCTAGGTGTTGTAAATCCTAGTATTACCCAAGGGAAAAGGTGCCAGCCTCCAGTCAACCACATCAGAAACTCCTCCTAGGATCACTCCGACCATCACCAACCCAGCACTGGCAAAGACGGCAATCCCCATTAAACCGCTGTCTCACATAACTGCTGCTCCCAGTGCATTCCCATTCTGATCCAGCCCTCTCGCATAACCAGACAGAGGACTGGCACTTTCAGCAGCAACACAAGTAAATGCTGTCATAGTATACTCATAGAACCCCGAATTACAGAAATGTAAAAAAAAAAACATTACTCTCATTTTCCACCCCCTGTTAATCTGCACTGAGTGCTCTGTTTCTTGGTCTTCATAAGTCTTAAAATTGAGCTCCAGCGTTATTAGCAGCCAGCTCATTTAAGCTTCCTACCATCCCCATTGAGCTATAGAGATATTTCAAGTCTTTGTGCAATGATTAACTGGGGAAACTATTTATTAGTGAAAACCGAGGGCTTAAAGTTGTAGAAATTACGCCTGAAAAACTGAGCCGTGATACTGGGCATGCGCCTATATCATGGCTCGTTTTTTCGGCCATGATTTTTACAACCTTTAGCCCTCGGTTTTCACTAATAAACACTTTTCCCTGTTAAGCATTCCACAAAGACTCAAAATATCTCTTTAGTTTAACGGGCATGGTAAGAAGCCTGCCTCTCCATCTTAATGCACTCCTGCTCTCTTTGTCTATCTCCCTGGCCATAAATAAAAAAACTACCAACAGAACAGTCCCATTAAAATACCTGACCTCCCCTTTAATTACAGAAACTTAGCCGAGTACCCTGTACTGCTTCCTATCACACAGAAGCTATTCGCCGACTATGGCATCCTGTCACATCACATACCACACTGTCTCACAAAAAAAATGTAAACGGAAGCCGGGACTGTATTTATTTATCTTCACCATGTCTTCGGCTCCAAGACACCCACAACCACTCAGAGACGATGCAAACATTTGGGTCAGGAGTGAGTTTTTTAGGGAGCTGCATTCCAAATCCACCTTCTTTCCAACTCTCCATCGGGATGTTGTTTTCTTCCCTTCTGCTTTTCCTTGGCACCAAAACAAACTGTAGATGGTGGGGGGGAGTTAGTCTCCCCTTTCCCAACTCAAACATAATAATTTTAAAAGTCAGCTCCCAATTCAGGGCCACTGCTAATAAATCATGGTGACAGCCAAGCTTCCTGTCTCTCTCTTGACCCCCCCCCCCCACACCTCTCTCTTATGGGAACTATGTTTTCTGGCTGAGCAATAAAATCAATAAAAATAATGTAAAACAAAAAAAAATGTATTTATTTCTCACCAAAAAAGGGGACATTGTATAATCACAATATGCCATTTCAGGGTGTGGGTAATGCTGGGATTTACCCATGCCTGGTGTGGTTTACTCACTCGGCCTGCAGCCTTGTGACCAAACAACACACTAGGTGTGGGTAAATCCCAGCATCACTCACACTGTTGTGGTATATTGCTTAAGTGTAACACTGAACCAGACAAAATGGCAGTCGGCTGAGATAATTAGGCTGTTCTCACTGTTAGAAGGAAGATTATAAATGTTGAATGGTGTGCCCCCCCCACCTCACCCTCAGCTTGCCCCACTAGTCCTCAAATATCGTTCCGGGGCAGCTGGGCACTAAATAGTGTGGGAAGTATCTCAGCGGGGCATATATGCACGGTTCAGTCCTGAGACTCAGACACACTGGGCAATTAAAGCACCAAGTGGGGCTACATCCAGGACCCACCCACCTACTGTAACCTCCCCATCTAACCCCCCATCCCTATCTCAAGGGGTTCCATGCCAAATCTGTCTTTTTCTAAAGTTAAGAAAAGGTGGGTTTTTTTGGACAATGACCAGGTTTTAGAGTCTTGTGTGTTGTATCCCATGTAACGAGCAGTCCCATTCTTACAGAAATCTTTAAATAAGTTTGCATTTTCTTATTGTTAGGTTATAAATAGGGCTGTGTGGGGTAACATTTCAGTGGCCAGATTCCCTACAGGTTTCCTCTGAAGTAGATGCAAGTAGCTATAATACAGTATATGCAGTAAGAAGTAAGCCAGAATTATAAAATGGGGAAAGAAAATCCTGAAATTTGATTTCCCTGCACATTAAATCCATTCAATGCACAGGTAAAAATGAGTACTCAAGTAAGGACTGCACTGAAAAAAAATCAGTGTGTGGTTACTAATCTCAGTTTTTTGAAATGTTGCCATTTTTTTCATTCTCAGCGTGGCTGATCCTTAACTTGCCAGTCAGTCATGGAAACTGTGGTGACACTCACTCTTAACTTCCTGCGCTTCAAATCTTCACTTTAACTCTTAGGATGCCAACAGATCTAGAACAGATAGGAATTTTGGACTGCTATATCAGTCTGTGGCAGTGCAAGGGTAAAAATTAAAAAAGGTTTTGTCTCACAATGAGGTGAGATGTGTACTTTTTAATTATTTTCCCAGTTTCTGCCTTGTTCAATGTGATTGTGATCACACCCCCACCACTTTGTCTACACTCTTAGTAGTTTGCTGTTCACATACATCCTTTTGTTTACTAAAAGGGGTCTCATACCTTCACTCCCCAGCAAAGCTCTTAAGTCTGGCATTAAAAAATAGGCAAATGAAAAACACCACCTCCTGACACACAGTGACTGACATTGTTACTCTTGAAGCTCTCCTGCTATGACACTTACCTACTGATGTTAGCCGGATGTCCCTGAGCTGCTCAAAATGCTTTTAGTAATGGCAGAAATGATAATACACATTTCTGAACAAATACTGGATTGTTTTCTCACCAAGCGCTAACTGCTTTTTGTCTCTCAGATCATGAGTGGAGTACAGACGAGTAACATGTAGGGCCTGGTGCTCTATTTCTTTTCAGTAGAGCTCTCGTCCCCCGTGCTTTTACACGCACACAAAAAAATCAGTTTCAGTATGCTTTTTTTCATTGTTACCATGAAGCTCTGTTGTGGAAGACAAGACACTAGTGACAAAGGATCAATTCCTGTCTTTCGCTTGCTCAACAACAGTATTCCCTGAATTACCAAGCAGAGCGTTCATTCCATCCTTCTAGTATTAAAAATAAAATATTTCTTCTCTCTACCAACCTCAACAACAACTTCAGCCTCATAAAATGACAGTTTCTAAATTCAGGGCGTCATTGATGCTGATGATGGGGGAGGAGCCTGGCTGCCAGAAACATGAGATAATTTTCAACATGGCCTCACCTGTTGGAAGGAATATTTGATTAACAATACTGACTATAATAACTTTTTTGAATATACATATACTTATTTTTGGTTTATAAATATATTTTTTTAAAGTAGCCCATTTTATAAGCACAATAAGACACCCCTGGATGTGCACTGAACAGATGTTACTGCACTTCCAGGGGATGAAGGCATTCAGTCTGTGGCCTTGTGCCTTACTACACCCCTGGGCATGTGGTAATATCTGTTCAATGCACACCCCATCATGTCTTATTGCTTACATAAAGCCCCCAGTGTTGCTCTGTCCCAGATCCTTCTGCTCGGCAGAACCAAGCCATTCGCCCCCACCCCATTTCTTGGGCTCCACATCAACGGAAGCTTTTTAATTTTTGATGTATATTTTTTTTCTTTCAGTTTGTAGGTGAGACAAGTCAGGTTTTTTTTTTTGTCTTTATATCAGGAGTCACCAATGTGGCCTATATGCAGTGAAGCCTATCAAATGCTCCTGATGATCTGATGGCTACCAGATTACTAAGGACGAAGTAGGGGGCTCCTTTTACAGTACCTTTAAAACAAATAAAACACTTGGTTTCTTCTTATAATTTTCTTAATTTTTCTAATAATTTTGATTTTTATTTTGCCATGGTTTGGTGTCAACCCCCAACCCCCACCCCCATCTCACAGCACTCCATGCTGAAGGAAATTCTGTTTTCGGAAGCAAACCAGCTGCTTTTTTTAATTCTCTAATCCAAAGTGCAATGCTGAACTCGACAAACTGGCAGTCAGTTGAGATTATTAGGCTGTTCTTCTCATGTAAATAGCAAATGGCCCCCCACCCCCACCTGTAGCTAGCCCCACAGGCCCTCAGATACCAACAGCCATACCTCTCAACCTTTTGTCCCCCAAATGTGGAACATTGCCTCTGAAAATGTGGAACAAATGAGCAAAATGTGGAACACTTAATCAAATTTTTACCTAGGAGGTTCAGAACACTGTTAAAATGTTTGCATTTATGTTCAGAAAGTCTGTTATTAATTGAATAATATATTTTTTGCATCATTTACTATAGATTTTTGCTTTAAAATGTCAATACTGAATGTGGAACAAGTCCTCACAATGTGGAACAGGGAGCTTTTGTGAAGTAAAATGAGGAACGTTCCTCGTAATGTGGTACAGTTGAGAGGTATGCCAACAGCCTGCCTGTCCACCCTGACCCCAACCCAGATATCATTGGGAGCAGCTGAGCACTAAATAGTGTGGGCAGTATCTCAAGGCTCTGTCCCAAATTCTCCCCGCTAGCCACAACTCTGTCCTGGACCTTCCCACCACAATAAGGCAAAGACCCTCCCCAACTCAGTCCCACCACCCTTTTCTCCCCATGTCCTCAATCTCCTGCTTCAACAAAGGAAGTTTGTTTCCCTGTTCTGCAAGAAGCAAGACTCAGACACTTTGGGCAAATAAAGCAGTGAGCAGGGCTGTGTCCTGGAACCGACCGCTAACACAACCACTCCAACAAACCCCCTCATTTCACATGGCTCTGTGCCAAATCTCTTTTTTTTAAGTTTAGAAAAGGTGTATTTCTTTACCAAGGTTTATAGTCACTGACCCTACAACAAACCTGAATTGCTGGGCAACAAAATACGTTGATGACACTAAAATTAGTGGCCCTTGCAGAACAACCACAAAAATAGAATACCTACAGCAAGATTTGAATAGTGTCTCAGCATGGGTCAATAAATGGCCATGAAATTCAATTTTGATAAGTGAAAAAGGGTTACGCATAAGAGAGGAAAATAAAAAAAACAAAATACACTTTATGTGGAATCCCTTTAGAAGAAAGCTCCACTGAAAAAGATCTGGGCATTTTAATATCTGACACCTTTGAAACAGACTAACAGACCCAAGTTGTAACAAAAAAATATAACAACATAATTTGGTCCATAAAAAGGAATATCATATCTAGGGACGAGACAGTCCTAACTCCATTATACTGTGCCTATGGCACTGTCCACACTGGCAAAGGTAGTTGGGTAACGTTTTCAATAACATTACAGGTCTTACCATGCTAGCGTGTCCATACTGCAGCAATTTCTGTGTGTTCTGTGCTTAACTCGGTAATAAGGAGATCGTGTCACATCAGCCGTTCCATATGAAACATGCAACAGACTCCTGTTCACACCATTGAAGTAAGCATGTTTCAAATAGAACAGTGTTACAAACCATGCTAAAACCCTGATAGTATCAGAGTTTGAGCACAGTTTTCAAACACGGCTCTGTACCATTTTCAGTGTGGATGCTTGCTGTGTTTGGGGGATCCTGTAACGTTTTTGTCTGCCTGTAACCTTACAGGACCCCTAGTATGGACAGGGCCCATGATCACCTACAATTGCAGCATGCTTCACAGATCTGGTTCCCTTTTAGGAAGACAGACAGAAATAACACTGAGAAGGTGCAAAAGAGATACGCCAAACATATCTCTGGAATGTGGGATCTTGAATAGCAGATAGGTTGTCAGAACTAAATCTTATGCCTATTGAAATTATAAGACCTCTTGTTTATGTATGATGTTATGCAGGAACCCACACTGTTATGTGACCTGTGTCTTACCTTTAGACCTGATAATATAGTAACCAGGGGCCATCCCCTTCAGATAAAAGGGAATAAATTCAGACACAACCAGAGAAAATATTTTTTTGCATCTAGGATTATGAATCCCTGGAATGCCCTACCAGACAATGTAATCCAGAGTAAAAACAAAACAGAATTCAAAAGTAGTTTGGAAAGATATATTGCATCTGGGGTTTCTCTGAACTACTTCCAGAAATTTTGTGAAATGGAGAAAACGTGAGCCTTGGCCTACTAGCTTCAAACAGACCTCAGTATGAACCTCAGTACAGTTTTTTATCTCATTTAATGAGCAGTCTCATTCTTACAGAAATTAAATGTTAAATAAATATGCTTTATCTTATTTTTTCACTTTATCTTTTTATTGAAATTCGAGTATATAAGAATGTACACATCTAATACAATAGAAGACTATCTTCCATGTAAGGTGTAAAATATCACTTAACAAAGCATAGTATTTAGGGTAAACATATTGGAGAAGCCTTATATACATGTATTGATACTAAAACACAAACCTACACAGGATGTAAGTGGAGAGCAGAAGGGTTACAATCAATAGGGTATTATAGGATCTGAAATAGCAACCATGTACGAAATACATGCTAGGGCAGGCTATGGCCAGGCAGTCAGTAAATTGCAAAAAGTGATAAATGTGGTAATATGAACAATGTTCAGTAATGGAGAGGTGAAGATAAGAGAAAAGTGTGCAAGAAAAGAGAGAAAAAAGCAAGGAAGATGAGAAGGAGAAAGGGAGAAAACAGGGAGGAAGGGAAAAAAGAGGAGAAATCTGTGCACAAAAGTTTTGATAAAACCTAATCTAAGAGCAAAATAAGAAGGAGGGCTAAATATCCCTAAGGATTAGGGCCTAGAAGAACTAGGTTTGATGTACTTAAAATAATCCTGCCAACATCTGTCATAAACAGTGAGTTGATTATGAATAACATGAGATAATCGGTCTAGGGAGGCATACTGAGAGAGGCTTTGAAGAACATCTGAAAGAGAAGGCATCAGAGTTGATTTCCATTTCATAAGAATCAGACATTTGACCAGAAGAGAAAGTATGTTTAGCCATCTAAAATGTGCATGTGAGAGGAGAGAGTTATTGGGGATAAGGATGCCTAGAAGGAATAGCTTGGGGTCAAAAGGTAGTTTTTGTCCTGTTACTCTGGAGGCAAGTAAACAGACTTTATGCCAGAGCTGTTTAATGGGAGCGCACGGCCACAAGATATGAAGTAGATCCCCATTGGCCAAATTGCAATGCCGGCTATTATTATTATTTAATAGGCCCATTTGTTGAAGCACAGAGGGAGTTCTATACCAAAGATGTAGGATTTTAGTTTGTATTAAAGAACTATGTGCATCTTTAAAGGTATTACAGTATGTGCAATAGGCCAACAATTACTCCATTGCGCGTCTGAAATATTGTAGTTAAGATGAGTATTCCATTTATTTTTGGCCTGTATAGACTGTGCAGGTAGATTATCAATAATGTCTTTGTAAATGGAGCTATTTAATTTTACTGATAAATTAGTCCAGTGAGGGATGTATGGGTTTAGAAGAGTATGCCTATACATTAAAGTAGAGAGAGAGTTATAAGCTGCCTGAATTTGTAAAAACTTCCAGAACTCCTGTTTAGAAAGTTTCCATGTGAGCTGCAAGTCTGAGAATGATCTAAGAATGAGTGAATTCTGGTCCAAGATATCTCCAAGACAGAAAATGCCTTCATCCCTCCATGTACGACAGAAAACTGGGTGATCTTCTAGAGTGAGCAGTAGATTGCCCCATAAGGGGATATAAAACCAGGGTGTTGGATTGGATTTCAGGAATTTGTGGGTTAGTTTCCAATAAAGAACAGAGGTTGATACAGTTGGGTGAGATTTTAGTTTAGAGAAAATGGGATTAAAAATGAAGGAAGTGGGAACTCCTCCCAGGCACAATGTGGATTCCATTGCAACCCATAGTGGTGAGTGAGGGGAGGGTTTCTGAAACCATTTAATGGTTTGGGCCATTCGGAAAGCCCAGAAGTAGCCTTTAAACCAGGGGAGTCAGAATCCCCCTTTTTTCCAATGTGATCAAAGTTTGTTGCAGTTAAATCTCGGTGGTTTCCCATTCCAGATAAAGCTACCTATTAATTTATCAATTTTAGCAAAAAAGGAGGATGTTAAGACTAAAGGAATACTGGCAAAGAGGTAAAGAATCTTGGGAAAAATGGACATCTTAATGGCTGTAATATTCCCCATGAAAGAGAGATTAAGAAGCTTCCATCTGTCCAGAATTGTTTATGATGTTATCAAATAAGGGGTTAAAGTTAATGTCCCATATCTTCTCTAAGTTACTAGTAATTTTGATTCCTAGATATGTTATACACTGTGGTGACCACCGGAATCCAAGATGTATGCTCATAAAGGCTTTACAGTGGTCGTTAAGGGTCATAGTTTGTGATTTGCCATAATTCAAAGCAAGGCCAGAAATTTTAGTAAAATTATTAAGCAAATCAACCAACAGGGGCCCAGCCTCATTCAGATTTCTGAGTAAGATTAAGAGGTCATCTGTGTAGGAGAGAAAAACAAATCTTGAATTGCTCACAGGTATGCCCATAATGCCAGAAGATTGATGTAAACAAGCAGTCAGGGGTTCCATGGCTAAAATAAACAGGGAAGGTGACAGGGGACAGCCTTGTCTAGTTCCCCTTGCTAGATGAAAGTAAGAGGAAAGGGTGGAATTAGTAAATACTTTAGCAACAGGGAGTTATATAATAGCTTGATCTAGGAGCAAAAGGTATGAGAAAGACCAAAATAAAATAAAATTTGAAGAAGGTGGTCCCAGTTTAAGGAATCAAAGGCCTTCTCGAAATCAATAGCTGTGGCTGCAGCTGGTGTCTTGAGGGATTTGGCTTTGTGAATTAAATTAAATAAGGAACGTAGGTGATCAGAATCAGATTTATGTTTAATAAAACCAGCTTGCGAACAATGAGTTAGCTTGGGAATCAAGGATTCAAGTTGAGAAGTTAGTAGTTTAGCAAATATCTTCCCATCCATGTTTAATAAAGAGATGGGCCTGTAACTTGTGGGGTGAGTAGGGTCCTTTCCTTTCTTATGATCGCTTAGGTGCAAGATGGGGGAAGCTTGCCAGTATTGGAAACTTCTTGATAAACATTAAGAAGAAGGGGATATAAGGTGTCGGAAAACATTTTATAGAAATCAACAGGGAAACTGTCACCCCCAGGGGATTTACCGGATTTCAAGGAAAGCAAAGCTTTCTGGATTTCCTGAAGCGAGAAGGGTTCATCTAAAGAATTTGTTTGAAGAGTAGAAAGATGAGGAAGATGTAACGATTTAAGGAACTGTTGAATTTGTAAAGTAGATGGAGGATTTGTGTTAGAGTATAGTTTTTGATGAAAGGTTTTCATGATACGGTTTACAATGTCGGAGTGAATCGTACCCTGTTAATTTTTTAGGCTTTGGGATATGTCATTCCATTTGTTGTGGTTTGAGCTGGTAAGAGAGGAGTTTCCCATTTTTATCGTCATGTTCCCAAAACTTATGTTTAAGTTTAAACAAAGCCAGTTCGGTTTTACTAGAAATTAATTTGTAAATTTTAACTCTAAGTTGAAGAATTTCAAGATGAAGTTGAGAATCAGGACAGTGCTTATTAGAAGAAAAGTATAAATTCTCTTTAGCCGTAAGAGATTTTTCCAAGTCAGCCAGCTGTTGTTCCGCTACTCTTTCCTATGTGAAGCATAACTGATAATTTTCCCTTGAATCATAGCCTTAAGAGCTTCCCCTTCAGAGGACATACTGTAGAAGACTCAGTTGGGGTATTGTGAAAGAGGAAGTCCTGAATTTGTGCTTTGATCATAGGTAAGAAATTGGGATCCTTGAGAAGGAGAGGGTCCATCCGCCAGTAAGAAGATTTAGTTGCTAATGGGCCCACAAAAGTTGCAATTTAGCATGGGAATGGTCCGAGATTATGTTGGGAGAGATGGTTGAATCAATAGTTTTTTCCACTATAACAGGAGAGGCTAACCAGTAGTCGATTCTACTGTATGTAGAGAGGAGTAAAAAGTAAATTCTCAATCACGAGAGTGAAGGAGGCACCATACATCAGCTAATCCAACATCTTGCATTAGTGATGAGAGGGCTTTAATACTTCTCGGTGGGCTTCTGTAGTGGGGCTACTTCTGACAATGCTGGCTTCTAAAGCTAAGTTAAGATCCCCTCCAAGAATAACTGGTGTATTATCAGTGTTTAAGGATAGAATCTGTTGAGCTAAATTATGAAAAAACTTGAGGGAATTGGAGTTGGGTGCATAGATATTAACAAGCAGAAGAGGACCAGAGTTGGTATTCAGTTTGACTATCACCCATCTGCTGTCAGTATCAGAAACAGAGTTTACAAGGGACCATTTGAGACTCTTATGAATAAGAATAGCAACTCTTCTGGTTTTTTTTTTGAGGCATAGAATGATTCATAGATCTGACCGACCCAATCTTTTTTAAATCTATGAACATCGTCTGCTAATAATTTTGTTTCTTGAAGGAAAGCAATTTGTGTTTATGTTTTTTGAGATGTGAAAGAATTTGCTTCTGCTTACAAGGAGAATTAAGTCTCTTCACATTCTATGTATATAAAAGTATGTCACTCATATTGTTAGTGTTAAAGCAAGGTAATAATAGCTGGAGTGAGAAGGGACAAATAAATGAGGCATGATTAGAATACAAATATAGAGAGCTTACATATATGCAGAGAGTGGCAGGAACATTCAAGCCCCAAAAAGTGAGATATATGATACATAAGTGGCACAGAAATCTTATTAAAGTTAGAATAGAGATGGGGAAGGAGAAAAGACATTAACAACAATACTAGTAAGTTAAATAACAAATAAAATGTTTTATGAGTGTGAGGAGATATGAGTCAGCCAACTGGCTAAGAGACTCTCTCACCACATTCTGGGACGTTGATGTATGGAGGAGACTAGGGAGGACCGGTTATAAATATCGGCCCAAACCTAAGTCTGATCCCAGTAACATAATAAAGTAAGTATTCCTGATAAGCTAAACTGAAAGGGAATAATACCAAGGAAGGCAGGGGACTGTAATAACCTCAGCTTAATTCTAAGCTAACAGGACAAGGTATAAGGATAAAGCGAAACACCAGAACTTGTTTATAAACATTAGTAGTAATAGTACAAGATATACCAACTTGAAATAACAGTAAATTAAAGAACCATATATGAGATGCCAGTACAGCCTAGACATAGAGCAAGGAATTCAGGGAGCCGGGTGGAGTGCAAATGAACAAATATAAAAGCAAAAGTAGATCATTACCACATTAGAGTGACTCTGAGTATACTTTGCAGTGCAACAGAATAAGTGCATAATAAATACAATATTGAGGGGGAAAGAAGAAAGGGGAGGTCAATTTAAGCCCTTACGCACTGAGCCAAATACAAATCGGGGATTATGTGGAGAGGTATAGGCTTCAGTGATAACTGTAGACAGAAGAGATAGTCATAGTAAAGAACAGCTCCAATTACTCAAAAATTACCTAAATAGGTGCTATATGGGGCGACTAGGTCTAGAAATCTAGGCCCAGTGAGCCCCAAAACAGGAGGGGCCACACAGCAGTGGATTTCTATAATATCTGTAGGCTTTGAGTAAAATAAGGAGCATAAGGAAGATGTAGATTGACAATCCTTTGCAACAGTACACCAAACATAGCCCACCTCTTTGAGTGCTGATGATAATTCCATATTGTAAACAGGAGGTAGTAAGAATAACGGAGCGTAGGGAAGGAGATAGATTAAATGTAGTTGCCAATAATTCTTAAGAACCTGTCATCGGGAGAGGGAAGGGGTAAATTGCCTTGTAATATATAATAATTCACATATGAAAAAAGAAAAGGCAATAATCAGGATGCATACCGATTGAACATATGCAACTGAACAGCCAAAAGACTATAAACCTGATGCACTGCTAAATTGGAGAGTAAAAGGCTAGATATAGAGAGCCTGTTTAGTGAGGTAATGTATAAGATCTAACACTAAAATAATGGGTTAGAAAAGCATTGCTGATATACCAAAGTTCCCTTGAAGATCTTTAAGCTGCTCGTTTAAACACTGCAACAAAAAGTAAATTGATCAAGCCGTGATGTACAGCCTTTGCTTTCTGCACCTGCTGGGAGTGAAAGCAACCAGGTAGCATAGACTGTAGAGCAGGCGGCTAGGCAGAAAAGTATACTGGCACTCCCTATAAGTATCCTGGAAGCAAAACCTACCAAGATATAACAAGTGTGAACATATTACTGACCACATAAACTCATGATATCTTAGATTTATTAGCAGGATTGTGACTATTGATGTTCTTGCATTTGGTCTTTGCCCTACGTTTCTTTTTGGGTGGCTCTAAAGATTTGAAGGGGGAAAGTTGCAACAACTTCTGCCCATGAAGTATCGGCAGAAATACATCCCTGAGGCACAGGGCCCAAATTAGAGGGATGTTCGTCTGAAATTTGCTGGGAAAGATCCTCCTGCGAGGAGTGCATGTCATCCTCCAGGAGAGCAAACTTATTGCTCAAGGGAATAGAGGGGTTGATTTGAAGATGAGAGGCTGCAGCTTGGGGTGTTTGGGGTGAAACCTCGCTAGAACAGCATGAAAGTCTTGAAGAATAATGCCCGACAGAAGCTTCTCTTGCAGCTGTGTTGATTGCCTTGGGGTAAAATCAGCTGTGGCATTGCTGCTTAAGGCTGCGAGTTCTGCAACACTTTCCCCATGTTCCTGTACCTCATCATCCACCCTCCTTGCGGATACCAAAGCTGTGTTCGGGTTGCCAATTGCTGATGAACCTCCCAGGGTATGATTACAGAGAGAGACCTCCAGATAGTTGGCTAAGGCATCAGAGGTTTCAAAATCCTTGAAGGAAGAGCCTGAGAAAAGGCCTAGTGTTGCAGGGTAACGTAGAGCAAATTTATTGCTTCTTTGGTGGAGGATTTGTTTAAGTGGATTGTAGGCCTTCCTTCTGATGGTTAAATCTTTTGAAAAGTCTCTGTAGATGGAAATATTAAACTCTTGCCACTAAAGTTTCCCAATATCTCTGGCTCATTTCAGTATTAATTCTGTATGGGAATAGTTCAAGAAGCGAACAATGATGGGCCTTGGTCACTGGTCTGATGTTGACCTGGGACCCAGAGTTCGGTGAGACCGCTCAATGATTAATGCTAGGTCAGGAGACAGTTTAAGCACTGCAGGCAGCACATGTAATAAAAGCGCAGTAGTGTCTCCTAATTCTACACCTTCAGGGAAGCCAAAAAATCGTAAATTGTTGCAACGATTACGATTTTCAATATCGTCAGTTTTGGCTTGTAGGGATTTAATAGTTTGATCTTGATTGTGGACAGTAGCCTGGAGGTCATGAATAGTAGCGGTGTTACAGGCCGTTGCTTTCTCATTAAATACTATTTTCTGGCTAAAAGTTTCAAGAGTGATGGCATTCTGTTGGGTGGAGGTTTTTAGATCATTAATCTCAGCCATCAGTTTGGAAAACGTTACTTCCACTCTAACAAGCAAACTTTGCTGTGCTTGGAGATCTGCCATGGTGCTGAAGGATGAGGCCAAGTATGCAACAGTACAGTGTAGAATAATTGTATATAAGTAGATGATGGATCAAAAATGACTTACAAACTGTGTCAGGCAGTAAGATTACAGGATGGTCACAGGAGCTGGTACCAAAGAAAGGTCTGGTGAAGGCTGGATGAGGATAGATTGCAGTCATTCCTGCCAAGATTCTGAACTATGCTGCCATCTTCTGCCTGGTCAGGACACACCTCCATGCTTTATCTTATTGTTGGGTTTTATGCAGAGTTGGCATGGGGTAACATCCCAGCAGCCAGATTCCCTACAAGTTTCATCTGGAGGTAGAGGCAGAGTAGCTTTAATATAGGCAGCAAGAAAAAGTAAGCTAGACATGAAGCCCCAAAGTGGCTTTGTCCTGGACCTTCCTGTCCACCACAACCACACCACCCAACTCCCCTCCCCATCTCACAGTGCCCCATGCCAAAGGAAGCTTTTCAATTTTTTTTATTTTATATTTTTTCTTTTAATGTGCAGGCGACACAGGTCGGATTTTTTAATTTCATATCAGGACTCATCAAATCAAAATCTGAAGAGTGAAGATGATCAAGTGTTGCTGCACCTGCTGATCTGATTGCCACCAAGGTACTGTGAAAGGAGTAAGGGGCTCCTTTTACTGTTCACTTGAAAGAACTAATGCATGACTTCTTATATTTTTTCTTGTAATTTTGTTAGTTCTTCTTTTTTGTAAGTATACTTTTATTAAAGTTGTACAAGGTTGCACAGTCAGAAATCGTACTTCATGAACATGTAAGCAGGTTTACATACATGGGATACTATATACTGGAGCACTGTACACTGTAAGTAACCATTAAGCCACCCCAACATAACTTTGGAAATAGGGGCACCCAGATTTGACTGTTAGTCTCCCCACATAAATTACACCACTATGGTGGCAGGGTAGAGTGGGAGAGACATCTAGCCAACTCTAACAACCCCCTCCCCATTATTGCATGTGCTTCCCAAGTGTCCACTCACTCTGCCTCTATATCTCCCCTCTCCAGTTACCTAACCTGCTTGTGGAACAAAGCTTGGGTCATATTTAAGTCTTATAATTTTGTTTTGTATTCTGCTATGGTTTGCTGCCAGCCCCCCCACACACACACACACATATGCACACATCTCACAGGGCTCCATGCTAAAGGAAATTCTGTTTCAGAAGCAAAACCAGATGCTTTTTTTATTCTCTAATCCAAAGTGCAGTACTAAACTAGACAGACTAATGGTTGGCTGAAATAATTGTGCTGTTCTCACTTTTGGAATGCACACCATAATTGGTGAATGGCCTGCCCCCACCCCACCCAGAGCTTGCCCACTGGCCCTCAGATATCACTGGGGTCAGCTGGGCACTAAGTAGTGTTTGTATGTTCATAATGTGGGCGGTATCTCAGCAGGGCTCGGTCCCAGACCCTCCCGCCAGCCACAACTCTGTCTTGGACCCTCCCACCTGCTACAACCAGGCAATGACATGTCAACTCTGCCCCTACCACCTGTTTCTCCCTGTGTCCTCATGCTCCTCTGTGCCAAAGGAATCTTTTTCCCTGTTCTGCAAGAAGCAAGACTCAAGGGGGCTCTGTCCCGCACTCACCCGCCCACCATAACCACCCCATCTATGCCCCCCACATCACAAGAGGCTGTATGCTCTCTTTTGTACATCAAGAAGAAGTGTATTTCTTTGGAAAATTACCAGGTTTTATAGTCTTTTATCACATTTAATGAGCAATCCCATTCGTACAGAAATCTTAAATAAGTTTGCTTTATCTCATTGTTAGGTTATATACAGGACTGTGTGGGGTAACAGCCTAGTGGCCAGATTCCCCTAAAGGTTTCCTCTAAATGTAGATGCAGAGTAGCTGTAATACGGTATATGCAGTAAGTAAAAAAAGTAAGCCATAAGGCCCCCAGTGTTGCTCTGTCCCTGACCCTCCTG
Source organism: Neoceratodus forsteri (assembly GCA_016271365.2). NCBI lineage: Eukaryota > Metazoa > Chordata > Ceratodontiformes > Ceratodontidae > Neoceratodus > Neoceratodus forsteri. Next base: position 1,721,267,419 of record CM057452.1, read on the forward strand.
CTTGCCACAACCACGCCATCTAACCTCCCCATCTAGCAGAGCTCCATACCAAAGGAAGATTTTTAATTTTTTTCTTTTCTTTTCTTTTGATTTACAGATGAAACAGATCGTGATTTTTTTTTAATATCAGGACTCATCAACTCAGTGTCTGTATAGTGAAGCCGATTGAATGCTGCTGCACCTGTCAATCTGATAACCACCAGGGTACTGGGGAAGGAGTAGGGGACTCCTTTTACTGCACAGTTTTAAAAAAAAACATTCTTTTCTTGTAATTTTGTTACTTCTTCTTACAATTTTGTTTTTATTCCGTGGTGGTTTGGTTATATTTTAATTTCTGCTCTGCTCGTTCACTTGCATTGTATTCTGCTTGCAGCACTGGTTATAATACGTCTCAATGCGGCTCTGCCCTGGATCTGGTACAATATGAGTAAATGAGCAGAGTGTAATTAAAATAAAATAAAAGTAAAGCAGCCATTCATTTCATTTTGGGCAGCTGGACACTGAATTGTGTGGGTAGTGACTCAGTGGAGGTCTATTCCAGACACTCCCACCCGCCACAACCCTGTCCCAAACCCTACTGGCCACCACAACCAGGCAATGACCCCCAAACTCAGTCCCCACCACCCAGTTCTGTTAAATCTGTATGGGGGGGATAACATAAAGGAGCAGGCAGCTAAATATGCACCCCAAGGGAACAGGCAGCTAAATACATTTTAATTTGAAAAATAAAGACATGAAAACATGTTTAAACACAGAATGGAAAGCTTCTCTCAGGCTTGCAGCTTGCATCACCAGTTATAAGTGTCACTGGGGCTCTTGGATCCTCCTACCCACCACAGCTCTGACCCAGACCCTCCTGCCCACCAAAACCAGACAAAGACCCCCCCCCAGCTCAGCCCCCACTGCTGGGTTATCCCCATGTCCTCACTCTTCTAATCACAGCTCTAACCAAAAGAGGGACCTTACAGATAAGACAGATAAGGGAGAAAGGGAGAAAGAAAGAGGCTAAAGGAGAAATGTATTATATCTGGGTGCCCTCACAGAGAGACTCTGTTACAGCACATATGTTCAGTGGCCATCTTTATTCTTCTCAGAGACAGTGGACACACATCAGTGCACATACACAAAGAAAAACACACTGGGCATGACAGGAACTTTTACCTTAGATAGGACTACAAATAATAATATGTATAAACTACAACCCTAATGGCGTTCTTCAGACTTCCTGCCATATATATATAGATATATATATATATATATATATATATATATATATACATACATACAATATGGTGATGTGATATGCTATGAAGAAAATTCTGTTATTTTCACAGCCATTGTATAACCATTGTGACGACATCACCACTGTGGATTTATTTCCTGATAAACCCATAGTGTCTACATCACCAGCAAATATACAACAATGGTGATATCACCAGAGTGAGACCATCTACACTGCAGCTTGCATTTAACAGCTTCACAGTTTCTCTTTCTCACTGAATCCTGCAACTAACTCAATTAGCATTGTAAAAGACGATTACCTGTGTCCCACAGTTATTCTGACAATCCTAGCCCATTACTGTGCTGCTCTAAACTTCAAACTAGCCTCCTTCAAAAACCAGTTTCTCTTTCTGAGTGCTGACTGCAACAGTTTCTCTGTCTCAGTGAAGAATGCAACTTACTGAATAAACAGTCTGTTTCTCACTCCTAGCTGCAGGTAACACAATTATCATTGCAGATCACATGCACCTGTTTCTCATAGTGTCTAACAGTCCCAGCCCATTCAGAAACACTTACACACACTCAGGCCACACACACAAACAGTGCTGTCAGTATAGCCTAGAGTTTAGAGTAACAAGCAATGAAAAAACTTCCTACATCCTACAGCCCAGACCAGTGTTTGATTCTCACAACTTCCATTTCTATACTGTGTGACTCTGAACAAATCACTTAACTGCCCATTGCTCCCAGGTCCCCCCTAAAAACTTACCCAGTTACCAAAATAAAAAAACAGAGTAAACAGTGAGAAAACACAGAAAAAAATGTTCCCAAAGGATAGTAGCCCTCTTGTATAAATTGCACACATGATGTGCGACTTGTGGAATATGGCAAACATTTGCACTTGTGCAGATATTTTCCATATTCCACAGTTGCCCATCATGTATCCCCTAAATATATATATATATACTGTATATATATATATATATATATATATATATATATGATATGCGGGGATTGACTGTGTGATAACTCGTTTATCTGCTACAGTTGCCAGTGACCTCAATGGCTTCACGAGTGGCGAAGCCACGAGTGATGGTTACGAGAGGTCACTGCAACTGTATCACATAAATGAGTTATCACACGGTCAACCCTCACATATTCCATTTATGCAACAGGCTTTTTGGGGGGTTTATATCCATTTTCATGAAAACTGAGATATTGGCCATTAGCGCATCAGTGAACTTCATGCTAATCCTAGCGCTGCACTTTACACTACTTAGCACGCACTTTGCTCGATTTGCGCAATTTGTGCAATGTAATAGATAGGACTTTGTGCGACTTTGCGCGCAGCAGTAACTGTGTGGTTAAATACATTTATCCACACAGTTACTCAGATAAACACATTTATTACACTCCATTTATGTCCACCCCGTTGCATAAATATATATCTATATCCATGTATATACTACCATACATATACATGTATGTACTACACTCCTACCCCTTAGACAGAAACTTGTCTAAAATACTTCAACAGTAGCATTTCCTAACTTCTGGGCCAAAGTAAACTATTTGGTACCCAGAAACAAGTTCAGGGGATTGTTCTTCCCCTTGGGTAGAACTTGTCACTAAGTAACGTAGAGTACAAGGAAGAGATCAGCTGCACAGAGGTACAGGTTCAGTACATGACTTTAAAGGTCAAGTCTTTGTGGTGGTCTTCAGTGCCTAATGGAATATTTGTGGGCTGGAACAACCGCTGCTGGTGAAACAGGCGTTTCATTATTATTTGGCACCGGCCCTGGAGGAGCTTCAAGGGCAGCAGCAAAGTCTTCTGTGTCACTGTCCTCATCTGGAGTGATGTTTTCTGCTGTATTTGCTGTAACCTTGGAATGCAGCAGGATCCACGTGTATGTGAACAAGTCGATATCCCACAGGAACCAAATGTTTCAATCACCACCCCAGGAATCCAAGAAATCTTGGGAAACCTACAGTCTTAACCATCACCCTCTCCCCAGGATGAAAAATTTATACCAGCTTGGCGGATTTGTCATGACCCTTTTGCTGTTGTAGTTGATGCTTTGTGACAGTGTCAGCCAAGTCTGGTTTGAGCATTGACAAACAGATACGAGGTTGATGTTTGAGAAACAGTTCAGCAGGTGTTCACTCTGTTACTGAGTGAGGAGTGTTTCTGTAAGTGAACAGGAAATGAGACATCCTTTGAGCTGTAGGTACTTGCTGTGAATCTGGTTTATTCCAAGCTTTTTTGAATGGCTGTACAGCTCTTTTGACTGTGCCATTGAATGCTGGATTGTAAGGTGGAGTCAAAATATGTTGGATGCCATTCTGCTTTAAGAACAGTTTGAAGTCATGGGAAGAAAATTGGGGACCATTGTCCGACACTAACTCCTGTGGTAGACTTCATGAGGCAAAAAGTTCTCTCAGTAGGTTTAGTCTTTTCAGAAGTCATGACTTGTGTAGGCAACACTGCCAGCCATTTGGAGTGGACGTCATTTAATACTAGGAAATACTGTTTGTCCACTTCAGCATAGTCAACATGGATGAGCTCCCGCAGTGTGGTAGCCCTGGATCATGAATGCAGGGGTGTGGTTGACAGTTGGTTCCAGACACCCACACATGGTGCACATTGGTTTACAAGATGTTGGATTTCTTGGTCAAGTCCTGGCCACCAGAGGTATCCTCTGGCCAATGCCTTCATTCAATAGATTCCAGGATGACTGTCTTGTAAGTCAGAAAGTAATCTCTAATGGAACTTTGAAGGTATCACAACTCAAGCTCCACACACAGCCTTGCTCGGTGGGCAACTGGTCCTTCTTCTCTAAGAAAGGTCAGAGATTCAGGTCACTCGTGAAGTTAGACCAACCATTTAGGGTGAAATTAAGAAATTTAGAGAGGACAGGATCTTGCTGTATCTCTACTGCAACATCCTGTGCAGCATTGGGTAATTCCTCAAGATGTGAAAGATGGAGTACGGCCCTAATGTCTTCCTTCTCTGTAGCATTTTTGCATGGCAGTCTTGATAATGCATCTGCATTTGCATGATCATGAGAACATCTGTATTCGATGTCTTAATCAAATGCTAACAAAATCAGGGCCCATCACTGCATTCTTAGTGCTGCGAGAGTTGGTATTGTGGTCTTTGGCCCCAGAATTGCCAGTAGAAGCTTGTGATGTGGAGAGATCATGTGATGCCTCTGTAGGACGTGCAGCTCTCAGACCGAGCTCCCGCTCCAGCTCCCATAAAGAACACCAAACCTATCTACCGACTGCTGATTCCTGTGTGCCTGCTCGTGGAAGGCACTTCTGAAGGTGCCAGGGGTGACCGGTAAACTTCGCCGTATCACGATATTAAGCAAATAGATCATACGTGCCAACCTTTGACAACGGGGAATACTGAAAGCATGGAGGCAGAGATGCGCCAGGCTTTGCCTAAGCACACGCCCCCACAAATGCCAGAGAAGGGCACGAAATGTTCAAAAGGCACATCGGGGATTCCATCTAAACCCGCTGCCTCCAATCCTACCACGCCAACGCAGACACCTCTTTCGGAGCAAAAGTTTATGGAGGAGATACAATCCTTCAAGGAGGCCTTAAAGGAGATTACTAGTGAGCTAAGGACAACTAGGGGCGAACTATCGGAAACCAACCGGGCTATCTCAGATGTTGCAGCTCACACCACGTCCCTCGAAAGCTGGAAAGAAAAGATGGAGCCAGAGATAACGGCTATAAGACAGCGCATACATAAAATTGAAGCCAAACTAGAGGATTTAGACGGCCAAAGCAGTAGGAATAATATAATAATTTTTGGCCTTCCAGAGGATGCTGAGGGCTCCATGCCCATCCTGTTCCTTCAAAAGCTGCTTACAAAAAATGCTGGCCCCTCTCCCAATAACACAACCTATATAATAGAGAGGGCTCACCACTCATTACGCCCTAAGCCTGTTGCTGGTAAACCCCCAAGGCCAATGATCATCAAATTCCTCAACTTCCTAGATAAAACATATATTCTTGGCCAAGTTAAAAGTCTACAGAAGGTGTTATGGGAAGATCACCCCCTAAGATTTGCTCAAGACCTGCTGGCCACGGTAAGGCAACGGAGATCGGAATACCACCCTCTAGTTTCAAAGTTAATCGCTGCAGGGATTAAATACAAAGTGCAGTACCCATCACATCTATCAGTACAGCATGAGGGGAAATGGGTTTCCTACGACTCTGCACAGCAAGCCAACACAGCATTACAGTCTCTGCTTCCCGACCTATTTACCCTCCGCTGAGGTTGTTGGATGAGAGCCCTGAGGTTACTTTTCTTCTTTTTGCTTCCATTTCGTTCACTCTAAAAAGAAGATGTTCATGTTGTCTAAAGGAGTTTATTTCCAATAATTGAGCACAAGAGGGCAACAAAGACTGTGATGAAGAAGCTATGGTTACCTCTAATAGCATCAATTAGCCGCTTCATTGCTTGCTTGGGGACAGTCGCCTGGCTACTTTTCGATTAGTTAATGAGTCTGACTTGAGACTGGATGATACACGTTTGGATAGGGTTCTCCCCCCACTTTTTTTTTCCCCCTCTTTCGTGGATGATTGACTCTTGACACAGTCTCGACTACCTCCTTTCTTGCGGAGAGGTTGTGTGATACTGCCATCTCCTGCATCCTAATTTAGGAAAAGTGGATGGTTTTACCAGGCATATGACTCTGTCCCAATTTGCTGAGGGATCGAACTTCTACACCCATGGCTCTAAATATTAGTGTTCCTGATCAAAGGATAATTCCTTTCCCCCCCTTTTTTTTCTTTCTCTTTCTTTCCCTAATTCTTACACGCCATTAGGCGAATTTGATAGCTCAGTGCATTGTTGGCTAAATTAAGTAATCAAGATAATGTAAATACATGTTAGTTATGTGGTCTAGAGGAGGGGCTGGGGCAGGGGGCAAGGTCTGGGGATTATTACAGTCCATTCAGTGCACCATGTTCTGGCACAGGGTGGTGGGGATACCATAGTGGGTGGTATAACCTGGTGTCTCTGGGGTGCAGTAATCATGCCTTGGGGATTGTGTAGTATCAAGAACCAGGTGTTTAGATGGGGCAATAAGTATGCTGGCTACCCTACTATGTGGGAAGGTAAATGGTTACGGGGAGTGGGGAAGAGGGTTAATGGTCTTTCTCGTTTACACATAATATGTTGTGTTTCTTCTATGCTTACAAATGTTGTTGCATTTTCTATAATAGTAGGAAGGACAATTAGAGGGGAAGGCTGGGGAAGGGGGATGTAGCCATCGGGAATTGGGAGTCTACACTAGGAGAAGGGAATGGGAAAAGGGATAAATATTATTCACCACCAGGTATAGATACTGTGGTTTACAGGGTTACTGAAATCTATAGATATGGAGATGTTTTTTTCAACTGGTATCTCATGATTTCTTCTATCCGCTCATGGCTGTGTCCCTAAAGTTCTTTTCATGGAATGTCAAAGGTGCCCAGTCTCCCACTAAAAGAGCCAAGATTCTCTTACATTTCCTGAAGCTTAATATTGATGTAGCCTTCCTTCAAGAGACACATATACCCACAGCATAGACTGTCAATTTTAAACAATCATGGGTGGGCACAGTGTTGGGGGCAGAGTTCGACAGGCTCAAACGGGGTGTAGCAGTGTTGATAGCACAACGGATACCCTTTAAACTACTAGATTCAGTTATTGATCCCCGTGGCAGATATATTCTGCTTACCTGTTTATGGTCCAGTGGGAGATGAACTGCAATTTTTCACTAACCTAATGACTAAATTGGCCCCCTGGTCTACATTTCCCATGCTAATTGGTGGGGATTGGAACCTAGTTTTTAATAACCTAATGGATAGATCCAGCTCTAGATGTTCCTCCCTTACTCCTGCACAATGGGCATTGAGGGAAATGATGGACTCCCTAGGCCTTGTTGATCCCTGGAGGACTCTCCATCCTTCAACAAAAGATTACTCGTTTCACTCTCTGCTGCATAACACGCTGTCAAGAATTGATTACTTTCTGTTGGGGACTGAGCACCTACCAGGGGTCCAAGCTTGTGATTACTTAGCAAAAGTGATCTCGGATCACCACCCAACTCTACTGCAATGGGTACTACCTAATTCGATGACCCATGACAAGACTTGGAGGTTTAACTCCCAACTGTTAAAATCAGAACACCTAAGGGGGAAGCTCAGTAATTTTATAGAAAAATTCTATGAGTTAAATACTCCTTCCATGCCAAAAATGGATATACTATGGGGGGCTATGAAATGCTCATTAAGAGGATAGGCTATCCGTATAGCCTCAATAAGAAAAAAGAAAATTTCCCATGAATCCTCCCTATTACTGCAACAAATTAGAGTGTTAGAACAAGCCCTTATGCCCTATTCTAGACCTGTTGACCTAGAAAAACTATAAAGCCTCCGTTTTCAATATAACACCCTTCTCAGTGATAGAGTTGAGCACCTCCTTTTGTGTTCTAAAATTACCTACTTTGATCAAGGAGACAAAGCTGGGAAATTGCTGGCTATGAGGCTCAGGGCACAGGTGGCTGCTAGGCTTATTTTAGCCACACGAGATGCCTCAGGCACCCTTCATACTTCCCCCAGGAATATTGCCTCCTCTTTCCAGGATTACTATCAGACGCTTTACTCATGTTCCCTTATGCCCTTTAATCATACTGCACTGGACCAATTCCTTCAAAATGTAGAGCTTCCACAATTGTCCCAGAATCAAATTTCTAGTCTACAAGCCCCTCTGATATTAAATGAGGTCTACTAAGCCATTGACGCCCTACCGGCAGATAAGGTGCCAGGCCCTGACGGCTATACATCTAACTTTTATAAATCATTCAAAGCCCAAAAAGGCCCTAAACTCCTCAAATTCTATAACTATGTTTATAAAAATGGTCTTTCAGACTACAGCCTTACCTCTGCTACCATTGTGGTTCTATTAAAACCAGATAGGGACCCTACAATGCTGTCAAGCTACTGCCCAATATCCCTTATAAATGTTGATTTGAAGATCTTAGCAAAAATCCTAACTAGCCAATTAGCTCAAGTATGGCAAACATTGTTAAGTCCCGAACAGGTGGGATTTGTGGCCGGATGCCTGTCGGCAGATCATCTACGAAAAATCTCCCAACTCATTTCTGCATCCAGGGACTCCGACATACCATCAGCCTTGATGTCCCTGGACGCAGAAAAAGCCTTTGACCGAGTGTCATGGGATTATCTTTTTAATCTGCTCCCAAAATATCTTATTCCAGCACAGTTTATACGATGGATTACAATCCTTTATTCCTACTCGTCAGCCTGTATCTTCTGTAATGGAGTCTTCTCCTCTCCTTTTACATTACATCAGGGCACCTGCCAAGGATGTCTGCTTTCTCCCTATCTGTTCAATTTATTTTTAGAACCCCTAATTAGAAAACTAAATACTTCTGCCTTAGTTACAGGCATTCATATCAACCATCTCCAATACAAAATATCAGTGTATGCAGATGACATTTTACTTCATATAACTCATCCATCCAAACCGGCTTCACTGGATATTATTCAGTAATTTGGACGTTTATCCAATTATAAATTAAACTTGTCTAAGACAGAGGTCATGCCTCTAAATAGCTGGACCTTAAAGGTTGATATCCAACACCTTGGGCTCACATGGATAAAAGATAAATTAAAATATCTGGGTATATATTTATCACTATCTAACTCCAGAATGAAGCAATATAATTTAGATCAGTTAATAACACGTATTAAATTCGACCTGAATCACTGGGCAATGCTTCCTATCTCCCTATGGGGGCGAATTAACATTATTAAAATGAATATTTTGCCTCAGTTGTTATATCCCCTTCAATTATGTCACCAATACTTACCTAAGGCCTGGTTTAATCATGTACATGGTATTATATCCAAATTCATCTGGAAGCACAAATCTCCTTGTAGGGCATTGTCCAAGTTACAGAGACCAAAAGAGTTAGGGGGCTTACAAATTCCTAATATATATCTTTACTATCTCGCCACTAACTGTTTAGTTGTTTCGCATTGGCTAACTTCTGCTCCAACTCCCAGCTCGGAAGCCTATGTTCCATTGTGGTTGCAGATAGAGAAGTCGCTTTGTACCTCAGCCGGAATAGGTATTAGGGCATTACCATATCTTCCCTCTAATAAGGTCCCAGGACAGCTTAAAAGTACTCCTATTATAAGAACCCTTCATATCCACAAACAACTAAATAATATTATAAAGGATTCCATGGAGAAAGACACTTCACAGTGCATTCTGGGTAACCCCAATTTTAAAATTGGGGGGAAGATTATTAATCATATGTTTTGGGCGGGGGAATGGAGAAAAAGGTTATAGATCTAACAATAACCCATAGATTACTAACTTTTCCAGAAATAATAGCTAAATATAATTTTCCTGTTACTTTTTGTTTTAAATATCTCCAAATTCCCCAAGTCCTAATAAGGCATTTTGGTAATGGTTTATGGGATCATTATCTGACTGGACCTATTCTCAGCACATTGCAAACAAGGCCTAATTCTCATTTAATCTCCTTTTATTATAAAGAGCTACGTAAAAGAGTCACAGATCTAGAAGGTATTCCCCATTATACATGGGACAGGATTCTCCTCCCATCCTCCGAGGGTCCCAGTCAGTGGTCACAAATTTGGAAAAGGCTATACAAGGATATTAGGTGGGATCATTACAGACTGCTTCAATTTCAGATAATACAGGATTTATATTATACTCCTGTAAAACTTTGTAAAATGGGTAAGCTCCAGGTGGATCTGTGCACCAGATGTGGGAAGCAGCAGGGCACATTGTTCCACATCTTGTGGGAATGTGATAAAGCTTCCCCTCTCTGGGAAAGTATAAATTCTAGACTTCGCCCACTATTGGGATTACAAAATGCCTTCCAATCAGAAATTTGCATTTTAGGGGACTCGGGTAATACCCTTATTGGAAACCAAAGGAAACATATGATGTCAATCTCTTTATGTGCTAAGAAAGTGATACTACATCATTGGCTAGATCAACAGACTCCCACATACATAGAATGGCATCGTGAAATTCTCTTTGCTCTGCAAGCAGAATACACCATAGCAAGCTATTCCAAAAATAGTAAAAAATATCAGAAAATTTGGGTCCCTCTACATACCCTGTTATGTATCTAACATCCCCCATATCTGTATTGTGGAATATGCCCTAAAATACATGCAGTAGAGCTGGAAGTAGGTGGCTGCTCCCACTGGTCCTCGCTACTTCCCCTTGGTTTCCTTTTTCTTTTTTTTTCTCTATCCTCTCCGGTGGTAAGGGCAATAAATGAGGGTGGGGGAGGGGGAGTGGGGGGGGGGTGGGGGTGGGGGTTTATTGTTTTTTATTCCCTTTGTCTGTTCCTTTTTACACCATTAAGTTTCTAACAGCAACTTAATTTACTTTCCTTTTTATGGCGCCACATATTGGCTATGGATTTGCAATAAAGGGATAAGGGGTCCAGGTTGTTGCTGTAGTGTAACATGTCATGCTATGTAATGGTGTTCTGGACTTGTTTGCTGTATGGTAAACTTAATAAAGCTTTCTAAATATGAAAAGAAGCTTGTGATGTGTTAGCAGAGTGACGTTCCATCCATACAAGTACTTATGAAACTTCTTAACACCAAACATTATGCTCAAAGTTTCTTTCTCGATCTGAGCATAGTTTCTTTCACTTGGGGACAATGTTCTGGAAGCAAAAGCAATAGGATGTTCCTCCCCAGAATGAAGCACATGAGAGATGACAGTCCCCACTCCATACGGTGACGTATCGCATACTGGCCTCAGAGATGTGGCAGGGTCATAGTACGCTAACCATTTTCTGCTTAGAAGACATTTCTTGTAAGCCTGGAATGCTTCCTCACACTGTGGTGACCAATTCCACTGAGCTTCTTTGTGTAACAAATCATGGAGTGGCTGTAACAATGTGGACAATTTGGCTAGGAATTGTCCGTAGTAGTTCAAGAGCTCTAAAACTTATCATAACTCTGTCACATTTGTTGGTGCAGGTTCCTTGACTATAGCATCCACCTTGCTCTCTGTTGGGTGTAGGCCTTGGGCATTGATCTGGTTACCTAGGTACTCAACAGAATTTTGCAGAAATTGGCATTTGGCTAGCTTTACTCTCAGTCCATACTGTTGTAGTCTGGTCAGAATTTGGTCCAGTATAGTCAGATGCTCTTCCACTGTGGGTGCTGTTACCAAGATAGCATCCATAAAGCATACTATATGGTCCAGTCCATGCAGTATCAGGTCCATTGTGTTATGGAAAATTGCTTGTGCTGTGGAAACTCCATAGGCCAAGCAGTGATACCGGTAAAGTCACTTGTGGGTGCTGATGGTTAGATACTGTTCTGACTCTGGTTCCGGTTCCAGTTCCAGTTGCTGTTATGCAAAAGATAAGTCCAACCTGCTAAAGAACTTGCCCCCTGAGAGTGTGGCAAACAAGTCCCCTGCATTAGGTAATGAATACGGATCTTGCTGTATACAACAGTTCAATGTAACACTGTAGTCACCACACAACCTCACTGCTTTGTCTCGTTTCGGTATCACAATGATCGGGGCAGCCTAGTCGATCCTCTCTACTCATAAAATGCTACCATGGCTTTCAAGATGGTTCAGTTTCTTCTCTACTGCTTCCCTTAAAGCATAATGTACGGGTCGAGGCTTATGGAAAATTGGAGCGGCTCCCAGTTGCACTCAGATCTTTGCCTTGAAATCCCAGATTGTTCCATAACTGGCCAAGAAAATAGGATCATGTTTGTCCAATACTTTCTTTAGCACATCTTGTGATGCTTTGGTCACAGTATTTAAACTGAAGATCTTTTCCCAGTTCAATTTGATCTGCGTGAGCCAGTCTCTGCCTAGTAATGCAGGTTTTTCTTCTTGTACCACCACTAGAGGCAAGGTCCATATTCCTCCCTCGTAGGTGACTGGTACTTCACTCTCCCCAGCACAGGAAGTAAGCCTCTCAAGTAAGACGAGAGCTGAATATACAATGGTTGCAATGGGCACTGCTGAAGTTTCTCTCTGTAGATGTGCTCTGGCACAAGAGATACTGAGGCTCTGGTGTCTAGCTGCATGCTAATCGGGTTTTCTGCTTGCTCCATATAGAGGTAAATTTCTGCTGCTTTTGCCCATGTTGCATAAACCATAAACAGGTGCAATGCCTCATCTTCTGTTTCAGTGGTTGCAGTGCCATCTGGACATACCGTGCAGTAGCAGTCTGTGATTTATTTTTGTACACTTTCAGTATGTGACCCACTTTTCAACAACCACAGCATTTCTCATGTCAAAATCGGCACATGCTTTGCTGGTGGTTACCTTCACATCTCTAACATGGTTTTGACTTTGTGGAGGTACCCTGTGGTGCTGACTTCTGAAATATTTGGGTTGTTGAGAAAAAGATGGAGGACCACTATGTGGTGTGGAATGACCCTTGGGTGCTGGCGTATGGGGACCTTGTGAACTCCACTTCTTTGGGGTTCAGAATGTCCCGCTATTTTGCTAGTATCCTTCTGAGCAAGCTCCATAGGAAGTGCATTCTCACAGGCTGTTTTGGAGATTAAGTCATTGTCTGACAACAGGCTTTTTTGATAGGGTTCTCCTCACAGACCACAGACAAAGCAATCCCGGAGGGCATCCTCCAGAAACTGACCAAAGTCACAAGTGTCTGCCAGACACTTCAAAGCAATGATGTAGTCAGCAAGAACTTCCCCCTTTGCCAGTGACCCGGGTTCGGGAACGTACTCAGTATTTTGGAGGGCCAGCCAGGGGGAGAAGGACTGAGCATCCACAGACTTCTGTCCTTCTCTGGGAGGAAGGGTGGCAGAGTGTTCGGTGCTATGCAGATACCTAGCCGAGACTGGGTGTACCGCATGCGCCAATGCCAACATGTTCAGGGGGGTGGACGCTGGTCATCATTGCATGTCCCCACCCCCCCTTACTGGGAAAAATGCCGCAGCCGTCTGCTATGATGACACCTACTTTGCTGCTCTGATTAGCTCCTAGGCCAACTCCCCGACCTATCCTGACACTTGCGGCACTTGGGGGCCGGTGCCACAACCACATCCTGGGAGGTAAGCCAGGGGGTATTGGGGAGTTGTGGCTTATGTGGGAGTGGGAACGGTAAGGTCCATGACTGGGCTGAGGACCCGGCACTGGCTGCAGAAAATAAAGCATAGTAAATAAAATAAAAAGAGAGCTTCCCCTCTCCTCGTGGTTCCGACGATAAAATCTGAAGCATTCTGCAATGAGAATTGGCTTGGGCTTGAAATGCAGTGAAAGTGTCTCTGTGAGTTGGGCATACAGCACGTCCACCACTTTGGTAGGTGCAGAAAGATTCTTGAGGAGTTGATACACAGTAGGTCCCAAAACTGCTAGGAAGACCTTTTCCTTTTTTGCATCGGGAACTTCATTTGCCTCTAACCAGCATTCAAAGCATTCCAAGTAAGAATTTATTTTATTTATTTATTATTTGAAGGTATTGGAATTACAATCTTTTGAGTCAGAGACTCCTATTCAAAGGCTCCACATCAAGACAAGTTTTTTGACATACATAAACTTTTTGACATACATAGCAGGTACAATGAAGAAGATACAGTAGGTAAATACACAGTTTAATACAATAAGAATATAAGCAGGATATAGTGACTGGAACATATAAGATTATATCTAAACTGCTAGGATAGCGAGTAGAGAACAGGCCGGACAAGTTCCATTATCAGATTTGGGAGAAGGCAAGAGATAGTAGACTAGGTAGGACATTGTCCATTGTCAGGTGGGGGGGTCAGGGACAGTTACAGGTGCAAGAGGAAAGGCGGTGGTTACGGAGCAGGGATTTGAAACGACCTAGCTTAGGTTCGAGGGTTATGTTCAGGGGGAGGGAGTTGAGCCATGATGGGGCTCTGTAAGAGAAAGAGCTTTGACCAAGGGAGGTTTTGAGTCAAAGTACTAGCAGGGTAGGTTTAAGAGAGCTCCGGGTGAACTTGGTGGCTGGAGCAGATTGTAGGAGGGGGGAGAGATGGGGCAGTTAGGCCAAAGGATATCATTTTAGCTTGGAGGTAAATATGGTAGTACAATCTGCTATCAAAGTCTAGCTAGTTCAACTGACTGTACAGCATGCGGGTTTGGGTGGATTTTGAGCAGCCTAGAGCAAGGCGACAGGCCTTGTTAAGTGCAATTTCAACACATAGAAGGGCAGTATTATCAGCTGTCCCATAGATCAGAATGCCATAGTCAATGATACATAATACTGAGAATAAGAGGGAGAGCTGGAGTGCTTCAGGGGGGAGGCAATTCCGGTGTCAATAGAGTAGGCAAAGACGGGAGTTAACAGAGGTACAAAGGAGGTGAATGTGGTCATGGAAGGTAAGGACAGAGTCGAAAGTGACACCTAAGTACTTGAAGGTAGTAACTTGTTCAAGAGGGAGCGAGAGGGAGGTTATAATGTGAAGGGGGAGTGCTTTAGTCTATTTTGATGGTGAGCAAAGAGCATGATTTTGGACATTTTTTGGTTCAGCACAAGTTTATACTTGACAAACCAGGACTCGGCCTTGGTAAAGGCTCATTGGAGGAAGTGTTCTAAGGAGGCAGGGTCAGTGTAGGAGGTAAAGAGTATGGCATCATCTGCTTAGAGGAGGATATTTCCAGAGCATGCCTTAGGTAAGGAGTTGAGGTATAGGCTGAACAGAAGGGGCCCAAAGATGGACCCCTGAGGGACACCAGAGAGGACAGGGAGGGGTTGTGAGAGGGTGTTGCAGACTTTGATCATCTGAGAGCAGCCCAATAGATAGTCAGAGAACCAGGCCATGGCTTCGTGGGAGACAGCAGAAAGGAGGAGGGTGTGATTGACAGTATCAAATGCCTTTGATAGATCTAGGAAGATCACAACAGCCAGCTTACTATTGTCCAGGGCAGAGTTAATATAACTGGAGAAGACCAAAAGGGCAGTAGAGGTGCTGTGGCCTTGACTGAATCCATGTTGTTAAGTAGATAGGAGGTCATATTCAGAGAGGTATTCAGTGAGTTTGTCCATGACAATATGTTCCAGGGCCTTGGAGAGGGGAGGAAGGATGGAAATTGGATGATAGTTGTTGGGGGCATGACAGTCACCACATTTGTGGATTGGGGTGATGATGAACAACTTCCAAATGGAGGGGAATTTACCAAGATGGAGTGAGAGATTTAGGAGGCAGGAGGGGAGAGAACCTCATCTAAAACCAATCGAAGGATCCGAGGGTCAAGTGAGTCGCTGCTATGACGAACACCGCTCAGAATCAATGTCCTCTTTTAATTCATCAAATTCTGGTACTCTGCCAATTGCAGTCTTAATGGCTATGGTAAGGTGTTCTATAGCTGCAGTGTCCACAAAAAAAAAAATGCTTTGTTGTTGTTCTTTTATTTCCATAGGCCTTTCTAGTATGTGCTGCAATTTCTCTATTATGCCACAAGAGGCTGCTGCTGAGCTGCTTTTACTGCTGTGGTAGAAAATATAAGCTGCTGATGTAAGCGATGACATAATGTATGGCTTTTCATAGGTTTCATATACCAGACAGTCTGCTTTTTCACTCTGTAATGCTTTTCTCGTCAAACTCAGCAAGTTAAACAGACAGTTCACACTAGCTGGAGTTTCAAGCTGCTTTTTTTTTACTCTTGCTAATATGATTTGTAGGTAAGCAAGAGATTTCAGCTCACAGATTTATAGTGCTTTCATTAGCCTGACTGGTGGGGAAAGATAAGCAAGCTCATTGAACCAAAAGTTCTTTAGCAGATTAGCAGATGGAGATTTAGTATACCTTTAAAAAAAAATCTAAGCATTAGCTCAAGTAACCTTTCTTGCACACATCTGAGCTGTTTTGATCATCCTGCATTGCCAGTGTAATATATCTTGGTGCCCTCACAGAGAGACTCTGTTACAGCACATATCTTCAGTGACCATCTTTATCCTTCTCAGAGATAGTGGACAAACATAAGTGCACATATACAAAGAAAAACACACTGGGCATGACAGAAACTTATTATACCTGCCCAGTAGGGCAGGTATAGTTAGAGTTGCATGTCCACTTCTATGTTAAACCCACATTTTGAACTTTAATAACCTTGCAACCATTTGTCCAATTCACCTGAAATTTGTCATGCATGTTGTCATACCATAGATTTCTGGATCTGGAAATTTGCGTTCCAGTTGGATTTTCAGTTGGAGAGCTGCGCATCATCACAAAGGATGAAAAATCCTCAACTTTTGCAAATTATTTGCTCATCTCTACAGTCCGAATGGTTTGTAGGTCTGGTCCAGACTTTTTAGGGTATATGGGGATTGGCTCAGGGAAGTGTCTTTTAAAGGTTTGGTGAAAAAATAGTAATCTATTCAAAAGTTATTCAAATTTAAAATTTCCCATTATATCCTACAGGGAAAAATTTATCAAGCAAGTTGTAATGTCGTGAAAGTACCTTTTCCTGTCGCAAATGCCCTCAGTACTATCATGCTGCCGCCATTCTTTGGACATGTGATCCTGCTCCACAAGAGTAGTAGCAGAGAAGAGGCAGGGAACTGCAGGCCAGTCTGTCTTACCACAGTAGTGGACAAGATTATGGAGGCACTCCTTAAGGAAAGGATAGTGTAACACCTGGAATCCATAAGAGCACAGGATCCAAGACAGCATGGGTTTACAAAAGGAAGGTCCTGTCAAACTAATCTCATAGATTTCTTTGACAGGGTAACCAGAGTGGTGGACCAACGGGGAGCAGTTGATGTCATCTACCTTGACTTCAGCAAAGCTTTCAATACTGTTCCACATAGAAGATTGATTAATAAGCTAGGTAGGCTCGGGGTGAGTAAAAAGTTGGTCAACTGGGTGGCAAACTGATTGGCGGGCAGAAAACAGAGAGTGGTGGTAAATGGTATACAGTCAGAAGAGATGCAAGTCACAAGTGGGGTACTTCAGGGATCAGTCCTGGGGTCAGTCGTCTTCAATATCTTCATCAGTGACATTGCAGATGAACTGGAGGGTAAGGTTTGTCTGTTTGCAGGTGACACCAAGATCTGCAACAGAGTACATGATCCAGATGAGGTGGGCAGAATGAGAAGAGATCTGAATAAACTAGCAAAATGGTCAGAAGAGTGGCAAATGGGGTTTAATGCAAAGAAGTGCAAGATCATGCACATAGGGAAGAGAAACCCTGAAGCCACCTATAGGCTGGGAGGGGAGTTGCTGGCAGTCACAAGGGAAGAAAGAGACTTGGGCATCATCATCATCACCGATGACCTGAAATCATCCAAGCAGACCACTAAAGCAGTGGGTAAGGCTAGGGGGATGTTAGGGTGTATTAGTAGGGGTATCACAAGTCGGAAGAGGGAGGTAATAATAACTCTTTACAAGACACTGGTTAGGCCCTATCTGGAGTACTGCATGCAGTACTGGATGCCACACTGTCACAAGGACATTAACCAAATTGAGGCAGTCCAGAGAAGAGCAACCAAAATAGTACAGAGACTGCATCAGAAAACATATGAGGACAGATTAACAGAGCTCAATATGTATACCCTAGAGCAAAGGAGGAAGAGAGGTGATATGATCGAAACATTCAAACACCTTGAGGACATTAACAAGGTGAAATAGTCTAACATGTTTCAATATAAGAAAAATAGCAGGACAAGAGGACACAGCATGAGATTAGAAGGAGGCCGATTAAGGGGTAATGTGAGGAAGTTCTTTTTCACAGAAAGGGTGGTGGATGCATGGAACGACCTACCTCAGGAAGTGGTGGATATGAATACAGTGCAGGGCTTCAAACAGGCATGGGATAGGCATAAGGGAGCAAAACAGATGAGTATGACTAGATAGGTCATTGACAGAGCAAAAGCCGATGGCACATTTATAAGGTAGAAAAAGAAATGGGCAGACTGGATGGGCCTTGTAGTCCTTCTCTGCCATCAACTTCTGTGTTTCTATGTATCTTGTTTTTAGTTAGTGTTGGAGAAAAAACTTTATAGTTTAAAAAATAGCGCCCCTAGGCAAGCACCAACAACTGTTGTGTTTACTTAAATGGGGTCCTAAGAATAGCACTCATACTTTAGTTTTTTCAAAAAGACCAGGAAATATGCGTATTTTGATGTGACCGTTTGTACTGTTGCAAATGGGAGCACCACACTTTCACAAATTATTTATGTTTATTTATTTAGATTTTGATAACCGGGTAAGCTCACTGAGACCACAGGTCCCTTTTTCAGAAGCGACCCGGATTAGTTACAGACAATAATTACGTATATTGGCAGGAGTACACAATAGTACATACATTGGTAGGAGTACCCACTAGCTGGAGCATACATTGGATAGGGTATAGAGTACATTTCAGAGCATGTCAGTTACATACACATAATAACATAGCAAATTAAATCAGACCTATGACATCTTAATGACAATGCTTTAGGGGAGAGGTGATAACAGCAATATGCAGGATATATTGCCACCCCTTAGGCTGACTGCCGTGGGACAAGCAAGTTTCAGCCACCAAGACAAAGTTCTGGGCTAGCGGCTACAGCCACAGAGACTAAACTCTAGCAGGTATACTTTCAGGCCCGACTTAAAACCCTGAATAGTACAACAATTAGCCAAGTCAACAGGGAGAAGGTTCCATAAATGTGGGGAAGCTTACCTAAAGGAGCGCTTGCCATAGTTAGTTCAGACACGAGGAATGTCTAGGGGACAGCTAGTGGAGGATCTCAGGCCCCAGCCCCGGACTTTGGGATTTAGCAAATTAGCAGCCCACGCAGGTGAGGAGGAGGGCCAACAGTGATAAATTTGAAGGTCAGGCTCAAACAGGAGTAGGCCAGTTTTTGTCTCATAGAAGGCCAATGGAGATCAGTGAGGACCTCAGAGTGGTGCCTTCTTGGGGGGAAGTTGGTGGCAAAATCAGCCACCTTGTGGTAGAGCATAGTAAGCTTTCTTTATTCGCCCTCCCTTAGGGAATGCAGCAGGGGAGCCCCATAGAAAAGAGTGGGAGTAGGGTGCAGTTAGATATGGCATGACGAGCCTCGAGATAAAGAGAGTCACCCAGCCTATAGAGAAGTCCTAACTTCTGGTGGGTGGACTTAACAACAGAGTCAATACGAGGCTGGAAGGTCATCGTCTGATCAAGCAGGACTCCGAGGTACTTGATCTTGTCTGTAACCTCTATTCTCTTCCCTTGGGCAGTATGAAGCTGAAAGAAGCCACGACAGTCTGAGCCAAGGCATCTGGACACAAATAGGACTGGCTTAATTTTTTCTTCATTCATTACAAGTGAGTTTGGGGAGAACCATGCTCCAGTGCAGCTAGACTGGCCTGGACATTGGCAGTGATTACGCTAGGAAGCGTATCACTGCAGTAGACGACAGTGTCATCTGCATAGATGATAAGGTTGTTCCTCCCGCCAACCCCCTCTATATCATTGACAAAAAGAGTAAATAACAGGGGACCAAGGATTGAGCCCTGGGGTACCCCAGAGATTATTGGTTTAGCACTAGACTGGGTTCCTCTCCATAGGACTTTTTGGGTTCGGTTGAGTAGATAGCTCTTGAACCGTTTTAGCAGAGAGCCCATCCAGGCCAAGTAGATGAAGTTTAGTGAGGAGAAGTTCATGGCTGACTAAGTCAAATGCCTTGGATAAATCAATGAATAGAGCCCCCATTGGGGAACCTTGGTCCATTACATCAAGGATATCCATTGTGAGACGGATAAGGGCTGCATCAGTGCCATGGTCTTTCCTAAAGCCGTGTTGAATGTCAGCTAGGAGTAGGTGCCTTTCAAGGTAGTCCTGTATTTGACTGTAGAACAATCTCTCCCGCACCTTTGCTAGTGGGAAGAGAATGGAGATTGGCCTGTAGTTCCCCACATTGTCCCGGGGCCCTTTTTTGTGAATGGGGACAATGGTTGCCACCTTCCATTTATTCGGGACCTTTCCTTCAAGGAGGGGCCTACTGATAAGCAGGGCAACTGGGCAGGAGATAACCAGAGCTGCAGCCCGCAGGAGCCTACATTCAAGCAGGTCCTGCCCTGGAAAGGAGTCCGGGTTTATACGTTGCAGAAGGGGAAGTACCTTGGCGGGTTTGACCAGCTTCAAGTGAAACTGGGGTTGGGAGTGTTCCCAAGCAGTGCCTCTGTTGCTGGGGGCACCAGAGGGCAGGTGGGGTTTGGTTCCTCCAGGATTGGAGAAAGTGGCACTAAATGCCTCTGCAATTAAGGTGGGATCATTGGTTAGGGTATCACTGACCAGGAGCACACCCTCTTGGGCACTGGGGACACCCTTTATCAGCAGGTTAATTTGGCCCCAGAATCTCTTTGGATCCCGTAGGTGCCTAGACTGGAGATCTCATAGGTATTTAGATTTAGCTGACTTGGAAGCTTTCTTGCACTGATTCCTCAGTTCTCTATACCGCTCCCTGTCAGTTTTCCAGCCTGTGGATTGTATTGACCCCAGGCCCGATCGCGAAGCAACATGCTCCATTTGAGGCTAGGGTTAAGCCATTTGAGGCATTAACCCTGTACCCTCAGTTTCTTGCGGGGTGCGTGTATATTGGCCACCGACATAAAAGTGTTGGTAAAGAAGTCAAGCACCTCATCTAGGGTAGGGAGGGAAATAAGGGGATCCCAGTTTACGGCACATAGGTCAGAGCAGAGAGCCTCAGAAGAGAAACTGCTGTAGTTTCTGGCTTCGATTACTTTGGCAGGCAGTTTGGGAGGCCTGTTGGACCAGATGCAGAAAACTGTGAATGGTCCCTCAATGAGTCTGCCATGACCCCAGCAGCCTGTATGCAGTCCAAGCTGGATACTAGGGCCCAGTCAAGCCACAAGTGGTTACCAGTCCTAGCATTGTGCCTTGTGGGCTGGTGGATAACTTGGGTCAGATTGGTGTCATGTATAGGCTTCTTGCTAGCAGAGGCCTATAGTGAGAGGCAATTTTGGTTAAAGTCCCCCAGGAGAATCAGCTCCCCCAAGGAGTGTTCTGCCAAGGCACAAGGCATGATGAGTTAGTGATTCGAGGGAAGACGTAGCTATTTGGGGCTGGAGGTAGCCACACCCTATGTACAGGAGTTTGGTGTCTCCAAGGAGCACCTTCACAAAAATAATCTCATTCTCAGAGTCACAGAAGGGAGAATGGTCAATCTGCATTGCATTAAGAACACTCCGGGTGTAAATGACAACCCCCTCCATCTTTCTTCCCAACATGGTCCTTTCTGAAAGCATTAAAGCCAACTAGGTCTGTTTCATGAGGAAGGATGCTGGGTTTGATCCAGGTCTCAGTCACTGCAAGTATATCGGGATTGTAGAGCAATGTCCAGGTTTCGAGGGCATGGATTTTGTGCCTTAGGCTACCGATGTTCATGTGCACCACTTTGAGTCCCCTGGCACTGGTCCAGAGAGGGTAAGTGGGGTCACTGAGTATGGTATTTGAGGGGTAGGGACCAGGGTTCGATTCCACATCCCCCCTAAGGCAAGCTTTATTAAGGCCAGGTAACTGATAATTCTGATGGGAGTAGGGAGAAGCCTCTTTATGTCACCTAGAGAGAGGTGGTAAAATAGGTTATAGCAGTTACCATGTCTGGTTAAGCCATGCATAGATAGTATTAGAGCATTGTTCCCTTCCTCCAGGATATCCAGGGATACTGAGGAGTGGTGACCGGAATTGGCTTCCAGATCAATGGGACTATAGCCCCAGGAGTAGAGCATGTCAGTCCCCAGTATTAGCATCATGTAGGTAGCAGCACACATGAGGCCTACACTCTGCATGATAGAGTTTAAGCATTAGGTGGGTGAAATGAGAAAAGGAAAAACTTCCCCTCACAGTAGTAAAGGAATACCCGAGACTAGGGGTAGCTGGAGGGGCAGGTTCTTGCAAAAGTGTTACATGGTTCTATCGCAAATTTTGTGAAACTCGCAATTTGCAACAGTGCTCTCCCCAAAATCGTGGTTTCTTTGTCACTTTGCTGCCATGACACAGTTTGGACTTTTAAGCTGAAATTTGCAGGGAGGGGCAAACACTTGCACCACAGATGTGTCTTGTGCTGGTTTGGTGAAAAAAAATTACACTGGTTCCAGTGTCACAACACTCCAAAGTAGTGATTTTTTTCCCATAGGATTGCAATGTGGCAGCCGCAGCACCTTTCAGTGCCTATATCTAGAAAACAGTTTGAGATACAGATTTTTCACTAAATGCAGCTTATGTACTAAGTACATGTACAGGTGGCTAGGTCATGAATACAACTGCAAAATAATTTTTTTCTGCACTTGCTACAGTTACTGAGATATTGTCAAATAAGCATTACAAGGGTTGCTTGGAATGCCTCTAGACCTCTGCTATGAGTCTGCACTTATGTGCAGGTGGTAGCGCAGGGCCCAGAGAGCACTCATTCCCACCTATATATACTATTTATAAGGTGGGTAAGCAATGTGAAAAGTCAGTAAGGAGAGCCAGGGGGATACTGGGATGCATAGGAAGGGGCATCACAAGTAGAACAAGCATTTGTCAATGCCGAATGTTTGCTTTCTGGCATTGGCAGTGGTAGTGTAGAAGTTACAGAGCTGCGTAATAGGAATGGTAGTGAAGTATTGAACTGAAGCCAACCCCACCACCACCCTGCAGAGAGTAACAAGCACTGGGGTGTGCCTTTGGGTTGTCAGGCATAACGGCCACGCCATTTCACCACACCCCACCCTGCAGACACTGACAAGTGTCACGGTGTTCCTTGGGGTCTTTGGCCCTTATGCGCACCCCATTCCATTAGAAAATATGTTGAGATGGGTGCTATATAGGAGAATGGGGTGAACTTTGGGGCCAAAGAGTCCAAGGCATACCTCGATGCCTCTCACTGGCTGCAGGGTGTGGAATGGTATAAGCATTACAGGCAAGAATCCCAAGTCACACCCCTGATGCCTGTCATTCTCTACAGGGTTGGGCGTTATGGTTGGAAACCCTAATACCTCAGGCATTCATTGGTATTTTCACTCCAAATTTTCAACATGTTTTTTTTGTGACCCCACTTCATGAACAGGGGGAATATCAGTTTGTTAGCCAAAAGCTGCTTATGCATAGCGACTACGGCATTTAGCACCACAGGTGCAAAAACATTCGAACAAGATGTAAAAAAGAGAGCAGCTGTACTGTTCATGGGAGGTGTAAAAATGGCAATGTTGCAAATCTGCAGTAAAATATTTAAAAAATGGTGAAGTAGCGGCGTACATAGAAACTGTTCAACGCACACCCGTAATATAATTAGGTTGGGATTTTTACAGCAGATTGTCAACTCAGGCATTTTGGTGCCTCAATCATGAATGATGTCACTGTGATTTTCTTTATCTGTCCGAACAATGATTTTCCTACAGCGACTACGCATCTCTTGGCGCGAAAGTGTGAAACACACTTCGCCATGTTGTAGAAAAAAATGACAGCTGGTACTGTTCATAAGGAAGTGTGGAAATGCCACTGGTGAAAATCTGACTGAAAATATTACACAGTCATGAACTTACGAGAGGCGTGGAAATCATGCAATGCTCACTCATAACACAGTCATTTTATGGACTTTTGTCACCAAATTTTCAACATAGCCATTTTAAGACCTCTGCTCTTGAACAGTGTAACTGTGATTTTCTTAATCTGTCTCATACATTGCTTTTGCACACCAACAGCACCATTGTGCGCTACATGTGCAAAAACACATTTTGGGCGACATATGAAAAATGGCAGCTGTACTGTTCATAAGGAAGTGTAATAAAATGGCAATGTTGAAAATCTGGAGTGTGTGTGTGTGTGTGTGTGTGTATGTGTGTAGGGGGAGATGCGCATGAGTAGGCGATATCTTATCGCTGCTCACTAAAGCATAGCTCCCCCTTTCAACTGTATGCCACTGCATTTTGAAGCTTGTCATAGACAGCTCCAGCATGCATTGGCGACAGGGGCCATGCCTGCCAACACACTGACTGAATTGGAAGAGGGGGTGACACACCTCTGAAAACTCGGATGATGGCACTATGTTTCTTGCACATGTGTGCCGCAAACATAAAAGGAAGTGGTTATCCTCTGTACAGACAGTTGGTGAGACCCCATCTGAGTACTCGTGCAGTTTGGAGACCTCATCTACGCAAGGACATCGACAGGATGGAAGCAGTCCAGAGGAGGGCAACTAAAATGGTGCAGGGTCTGCAGCAGAAGCCATATGAAGAGAGACTGAGAGAGCTTAATATGTATACTCTTGATGAAAGGAGGGAGGGGGACATGATAGAAGCGTTCAAGTACCTCAAGTGAATCAACAAAGTACAGGAGGGTAGCATCTTTCAGAAAAAGAGATGTCTAAGAACAAGGGGGTACAATTTAAAGATGGGGGGGACGGCTCAGGGGTAATGTGAGGACATTTTTTTTCATGGAGAGAGTGATGGAAACATGGAACAGCCTTCCTGAGGAGGTTGTTGGGTCTAAAACACTGGAGGAATTCAAACATGCATGGGACAGACACAAGGCAATTATAGTTGGGGGTTGCAGGAAGTAGGCTGTTGGTTACCTAGAATCTGCAGCTTATCCAGTAGGTAGGGAAATGGGCAGCCTGGGTGGGCCAAGTGGTCCTTATCTGCCGTCAAAGTCTATGTTTCAAATAAACTTGAAGTCTTGCTACATTCTGACATATGCAGTGAGTCCCAACCTTTGAACTGCCCCAGAGATGGAAGAGTTAACTTTCCATGCCAGGCATGGAACGCTGAGCTCGAGCTCGGTTGAGACTCTGTCTGTTGTTCTTCAAACTCAAACCGTCAGATTCTTTACTCCGCCTCACTGAACAGTCGCTCCGGAGATTTCTCCTTCTGCTTGGTTCATTTTGTCGGATAAAGTACCGTTTTTCTCAGTTTTTGACCGAATTTAAACCGCAACCTGTTGGTTCAGTCTCTGTCTGTGGTATTTGTGAGTACTAGATAGATTTTACATTAATTCTATTCTGTGTGGAACTTGTGAACGGTTTATCGGTTCGGTTTGAAAGTTGTTTAAAAAATCTTAATCTGTGATTTAGAGTGTGGTTACCGGTTCTTATCGGTTCTAAAAAAACTGGATTTTATTACGTTTTTTCCCACAACCCGTGACATGGTTGGGAACTGATAAGAGGGTCTTACCTGGTGGATTGCCATAAATGGGTAAGTTTGGATAGGACTGGCACTATGTCTGAGAAACCCAAAAGAAAAATCGGGCCCACTGGGTTTCAACACTGTAGTGTGTGTGGGAAGTCTTTGCCAAGGCTGATCCCACACCACCTGTGTTACTGTCTGAGGTTTGACCACCTCAATGCAGACTGCCAGATTTGTAAAATTTTCCTGCAGCTACCCTGGAGAAGAGTTGGTAGGCTCAGGGAAAGGAGGCCAAAAGTCCAGCTGGGCCGGATGGCCAGCCGGTTCTGTTCAAACCGAACCAAAGGAGTGCCCTCGACCAGAGGCGAGACTTCTGGGCAAAGGAGATCCGACTCTGAGGAGTCGGTTCCAGCAAAAGGACTAGAAAATCAGCTGGTGTGGAGCCAAAACTTTCCTCTCCAACCGCTGAAGAAATAGCCAAAGCGATCAAAATTGTCCAGTTGCTTTCCCCGGTTCCGACCGAACCGGCACCATCAGGTAAGCGCCCGGTTTGGCCGGTTCCACCAGTTCAAGAGTATGATTTAGAGGAATATTATGAACCAGAGGAGGGGGAAGAGGAGTATGAGGAGAGTGAATGTGGATTTGAAAGTCTGGATGTGCCCATTGACCCAGACATCTCCCCAGACAGATCTTCAGGAGTGTCTCCTCCTAGGCTTTCTGAGACCCCTTCTCATTTTATGTTTTATAATAAAGTGGCTGAAACCCTCCAGCTTCCTATGGAGGAAGCTGTGGATGATCAAGAGGAGCCTGACTATGTGGAAATGATGGATATCCCAGAGTCTAGGAGACTGTCTATTCCCTTGCATAAATCTTTTGGGAAACAGACATTTAAAATTCTAAAAACTCCTCACACTATACCTCCTGTGGATAAGAGAATGGACAAGAGGTACACATTGTCAGGCTCTGATATGGAGTTCCTTACACAACAATGCAGCCATGTTGGGGTAGTGCAGGCTACAGCCTATGACAAGGCAAATATTCCCTTGGCTTCACACCCCCCAGACAAGGACTCCAGGAAGATTGATGCCATGGCAAAGAAACAGTACATGGCAGCATCCTTGGGACTCAGACAGGCAAATTATATAGCTTATGTTGCTAGATATCAGAAATCCAGATGGGACGCTGTCATGGCTCTAGCAAAACAGGTCCCTGGCCAGCTTACCAAGGCGCTGGAGCAGGTGGCTGCTGATGGTATTGAGGCATCCAAGGTGCAATTCCATGCTGCAGTGGACTCAAATAATGTGTCATCAAGAGTCATGGCTACATCTGTGGCACTTCAAAGAATGGCTTGGCTCAGATGTACTAGCCTGTCGCAGGATACCCAGACTAAGGCCATGGATTTTCCTGTTGTGGTAATTCTCTGTTTGGGTAGCAGACAGAAATTACATAGAAAAATGGATGAGTATAGGACCACCTATAGGAGTGCACAGGCCAAGGAAGGCAGGCCACTCCTCAAAGGCAGCTTCCCAGTGGCAGGGGCAGGCCTTTTCATATGCCTTTTACCAAGCCCAGGCCTCCTTTCTGCTTATGCCCAGAGGGTTCTTTAGAGGAGAGGAGGCGGGGTGCCAAGCAGGCCTGCTTCCACCCTCAGCCTAAAGCCCCTGCCACAGGCACCTGATGGGGTTGTCAGGGCCAATTCTCACCTACCTGTAGGGGGCAGGCTGGCTTACTTTGGCCAGGACTGGGAGTCTCTGACATCAGACAAATGGGTCCAGGAAGTAGTAAGCCAGGGACTGGTTCTCAGCTTCAAAAAGTTTCCAAAGATGAGAACCAGATCCTTTCCACCTGCAAATCCATCAGAGACACTTGCCTTAGAGGCAGAGGTCTTTTCCCTCCTAGCTCTCAGAGCTGTGGAAAGGGTTCCACCCCTACACCAGGGCAAAGGATTGTATTCCAGGTACTTCCTTACCCCAAAAAAGACAGGAGAATGGTGGCCCATCCTGGATCTCAGATACTTAAACAAGCACCTTTTAAAACCAAAATTCAAAATGGTGACTCTAGGAATTATTCTACCCTCTCTAAGGCCAGGGGACTGGCTAGTGTTCCTGGACCTCAAGGATGCCTACTTCCATATTCTCATCAGAAGCTCCCATCGGAAGTACCTCTGGTTTGAGCTGCCCTCAGGCCATTACCAGTTCAGAGCAATGCCCTTTTGCCTCACCTCTGCTCCAAGGGTATTCACAAAATGCCTGGCGGTAGTAGTTGCTTCTCTAAGAAGGCAGAAAATTGCCATCTTCCCTTACCTGGACGACTGGCTCATAGTAGGCCAGTCCCCAGACCAAGTCAAGTTACACTTACAGATAAGTCAGCAACTGCTCACTTCTTTGGGTTTCCTCCTAAATCTCTCAAAGTCAGTTCTAGAGCCTGTCCAGCTCCTCACCTTCATAGGCGCAGAGCTAGACACAGAGAAGGCCAGAGCCTTCCTTGCCCTGGACAGGGCAAGGACCCTGGTCTTCCTGGCCTCCTCATTCACCCTGCAGGTGTCTCGACCAGCAAGGCATTTTCTACAGCTCCTGGGGCACGTGGCTGCTTCTACAGCAGTAGTGCAAGGAGTAAGATTTCAGATGAGGGACATTCAGTTCCATCTGAGAGCCTTTTGGTCTCAAAGGAAGGACCCTCTGACCAAACTGATCCCAGTAACTCAAACCCTGATCCAGGCCCTACAGTGGTGGCAGGATCAGAACAATTTGAGACGAGGGGTTCCCTTTGTCACTCAGTCTCACTCTTTAATCCTTACTACAGATGCCTCCCTCTTGGGGTGGGGGGATCACATGGGCGACCTGACCACCCAGGGGTTGTGGTCCCCTCAGGAATCTCTGCTCCATATCAATCTGTTGGAACTCAGAGCACTATTTTTAGCACTTCAGGTTTTTTCCAAATCTGTTCAGAACAAATTTGTACAGGTCAGAACAGACAACACCACCACAATGTGGTACATCAACAAGCACGGAGGCATTCGGTCTACGGCCTTGTGCACCAAAGCAATGAAGTTGTGGTCTCTGGCTTATTCCCTGAACACCTCCCTCATGGCAGTTCACCTCCCAGGAAAGGACAATGTCCTGGCAGATGCTCTCAGCAGGATTTCCCAGGGCCATCACGAATGGTCACTGGATCTCCTGGTCTTGGAGGTGATATTTTCCAGATGGGGCACCCCGCAGATAGATTTTTTGCAGCTCCAGACAATCACCAACTTCCCCTTTTTTGCTGCAGACCCCCAGTGTTGGGCTCAGTCCCCCTGGATGCCTTAGTTCTCAATTGGGAAGGGAAGTTTCTCTATGCTTTTCCCCCCTTCCCTCTCCTGTTCAAAGTGCTAGTCAAAATCAGATCTCAACCCTGCAAGATGATCCTGATTGCTCCAGACTGTGTCAGACAGCCCTGGTATCCACTCCTATTGTCCTTAGCAGTCCATCTTCCCCTGTGTCTTCCCAGGAATTACAACCTGTTAACCTGTGCTCAGGGGAGGATTTGGTACCCGAACCTCAACTCTCTCAATCTCAAGGCCTGGCTCTTGAAAAGTTAGAGTTTGCTGATTTACACCTCTCCCAAGGTGTAATGGATATCCTGAAGGCTTCTAGAAAGCCTTCCACCAGGGCTACTTATAATTCTAAATGGAAAAGATTTTCCATATGGTGCTCTGGGAAGCATATTTCCCCAGAATCTGCTGATCTGCCCACAGTCCTTGATTATATGGTTCACTTAAATAGCTTGGGGCTGAGACCAACTACACTGAAAGTGCATCTGGCAGCTGTGTCTGCTTTTATTTCAGCAGGTAAGCCCTGTTCTCTCTCAGCTCACCCTGTTTTCTCCAAGTTTTTCAAGGGATTACTTCACACCAACCCTCCATTCAGGGACCCTGTCCCTGCCTGGGTCCTCAGTGTTTGCATTGCTCAGCTTATGCAACCCCCTTTTGAGCCTTCATCTTCAGCAGAGCTAAAGTACTTTACTTGGAAGACTGTGTTTCTGGTAGCCATCACTTCTGCCAGATGCATAAGTGAATTACAAGCGTTGTCAGTGGAGCCTGATTTTATCTCCTTTCATAGAGATAAGGTGGTCCTCAGGACTAACAGGAAGTTCTTGCCTAAGGTGGTTTCAGATTTCCACCTTAATCAATCTATGTCTCTTCCAGTGTGTACTACACTGACCATTCCTCCTCTGGCAAGAGGAGACTGAACAGTTTAGATGTGAAAAGAGCCCTTAGCTACTACGTAGAGCATACCAAGGGTCACAGGTTTGACTCCCTCCAACTGTTCCTCACTTATGGTGAGGTTGGTAAAGGGAAACCTGCCACTAAAAGATCCATTGCCAGGTGGATTGTCTCTTGTATCCAGTTTTGCTATGAGAAACTGGGTAAAGTTCCTCCCTCAGGCCTGAGGGCTCACTCTACCAGAGGTACAGCTGCTTCCCTGGCTGCTGCCAGGACATCCTATTCTAGAGATATGTCAAGCAGCTACCTGGAAAACAGTTCACACTTTTACCAAGCATTAGCCCTGGACATCCAGGCTGGAGTGATGCTCGGTTTTAACACAGCTGTGCTTCAGAGCCTATTTCCTAAGTAGGTTCTGTCCCTCCTCCATGGAGGTACTGCTTTGTAGTCTGCATATGTCAGAATATAGCAAGACTTCATGTTGTTTGAAGAAAAATTACTCACCTTAGAAATGTTGTTTCTTCTAATGGAGTCTTGCTATAGTCTGACCTCCCCCGCCTGCCCCTCTCAGAACCTCTGTTTTGGGATGTGGATGGGCAGTGCAGTGTTGGCACTTAGTAGGTGCCCACCCTTGTTTCACCCCTTCTTTTTTTGGGGTGACTGGGTGTTGTGTTTTCATTTTTGGGTCTCCTGACTTGAGTCTTTGTGTTGGGACCAAAAAATGTGTTTTTATGTTTAGTAGCCAGTTGGCTGGCGTAGGTTTACAGCTTCCACACAGGACTTTAGTGAGTTTAGCTCATAAAGATCTGACGGTTTGAGTTTGAAGAACAACAGACAGAGTCTCAACCGAGCTCGAGCTCAGCGTTCCATGCCTGGCATGGAAAGTTAACTCTTTCATCTCCGGGGCAGTTCGAAGGTTGGGACTCACTGCATATGTCAGAATATAGCAAGACTCCATTAGAAGAAACAACATTACTAAGGTGAGTGATTTTTTCTTCTGTGCTAAACTGGGAGCACTACACTCATGGTTGGGTGGGAGCACAGGGCCCAGAGGGCCCGTACTCCCATCTACGGATACCATTTTGCAAACCTGAGGACATACTTATGGGTGGGGGGAAGCACACAGCCTGGAGGGCCCTGCACTCCCAACTATGAATTCCATTTTGCAAACCTGAGGAGACAGTTATGGATGGGTGGGAGCACAGGGCCCGGAGGGCCCTCCGTGCTCCCACCTATGCATTCCATATGACTAGTATTTCACTTTCTCAAAAAGAAGGGAAATTCATTGCAAAAAACTTTGTTAATGCAACAGTTAGGGTTGATTTCCACACCAACAAAAGTGTGGAAATTTGACGTTAGGGTTTCCAACCCTACTACCCCACGCCCTACCCTCCCACCCTCCACACACCAACATGCTTTGGGGTGTGTGTTGGGGTCATCAACCCTAACTCTCACCCCATTCTTCTATACTGTACCAGCTCAGTTGGTTTACAGATGCAATGGGGTGAGAGTTATGGCTGATGACCCCCAACACCATACGACACTATTGGTGTGTGGAGGGTGGGGGTGGGGTGTGGGGAAGTAGAGTTGGAAACCCCCAATCTCAATTCCACACTTTATAGTGTGGAAATCAACCACTAACTTGATTAACAGAGTTTTTTCCCATGAATACCTTAGATTGGACTATAAATATCCATATGCATAAACTACAGCCCTAATAGCATTCTTTAAACTTCCTGCTATACATATATCCATGTATAAACTACCATACATATCGATGTGTATACTAGAAGAAAAAACAACAATGATCTGTTTTTGTTGTAAAACATACTGAAAAAGTAGTAGGCTCACAGTATCGGTGAGAGAAAGAACAGGAAGAAAATTGCAGAAGTGCAGATCATAGATATCAACTTCAGTGCACTGTAGAAATCGTAGTGTACATTTTATCTGAAGTATGTAAGGGAAGGGCTTGTTGTTTTCTGTTGTGCAAAGGTGATACAGAAGGAAGCAGAACAGATCTATAAAAATCTCATATTTTTGTTCTATGTATAACAACTATCAAAAGCAGACAAAAATCGCTTTGATGCCTGATGACATTTGCCTGACACATAACCAAAGAATCACATGAGATGTGTCACTAACTTAGCTTGTAGAATACAACAAAAACAGTTTAAATTTGTTTCTACTACTTTTTTTAAATAAAGGTTTTTATCCTTCTTAGACTGGGCAGTTATCAGCTCATCCCTGAGCACTGTCAACCATCTGTCACCTCTCCTCTTTGATCCAGGGCTGGATTCCCCTGAGGAATGGCCCTCGAGGTGGGGCCAGGGGCAAGGGCCATACTCCCTCCCAGAGCCTCAGACTGAGAATGTCCCACTTAGACTGCAGGTGGCAGGGCGGGCTGCAGTGTTTTGGGTGAGGCTTCACAGAGCCCTCATCCACTATTTTCCCCCGCAGTTTTGTTCACCCAGATCCCAAGCTGCCTGCACGTGGATGTGCACATATGCACCACAACTGCAGCTTCTTCCAATTGACTTACATCAGCCTCCCATGCTTTGTCACTACCACCAACCCTCTACCTGGTGGCAGACAAGAGCTGGGAATTCTCACCACCCCAGCCCAGAAGAGGAGAGCTGCCTGGCAGCTGCTTGATCCTCTTCCAGCCCTCCCTTCCCCCCAGCTGACCCCTGGCAACTCAAGTTCACCCCCTAATTCGGATCACTAGTATAGGAGAGATAAGGTGCTCTGTGCCTCAGTCATCCATGCTAGTGTGTTTCTACTACATTTAAAATTCTAATTACACCATTGACCCTGCCACCCACCCCAACCAGGCAATGCCCCCCCCACCAACTCCAGCTTCTCTTGGGAGCTGCAGCTTTTTCTGTTACTGATGATCACCCTTTCCAGCCCAAATAAACCATTCCATTGGTATTGTATTTGTCCTTAAGATATGCCAGTCTTTGCTTCCCTCCCCAGTCCCAGTACATAGATACATACATAGATACATAGACAGTGTCGGCAGATAAGGGCCTATGGCCCACCTAGTCTGCCCATTTGAGCTTGTAAGTTCAGTTTGTTTTCCTAGAAGTCTATTTCCCCTTACCCCTGACCTCTAGAATTCCTTTATGTCTATCCCATGCATTCTTAAATCCAGTGATTGTTTCAGCCCCCACCACTTCCTCTGGCAGGGTGTTCCACTTGTCCACCACCCGTTCTGTGAAGAAATTCTTTCTCATGTTTCCTCTGAATCGTCCTCCCTCCAACTTCATCCCATGCCCTCTAGTCCTGAAACATCTTTTCGGCAAAAATAGTGTTTTCCTGCACCCTGTTCCTCCCTGTAAGATACTTGTATGTCTCTATCATATCCCTCTCTCCTCCTCTCCTCCAGGAGTACATGTTCAGTTCCTTCAACCTGTCTTCATAGGACTTGTGATGCAAGCCATCACCATCTTTGTTGCCCTCCTCTGAACCTTCTCTACCCTGTCTATGTCCTTACGTAGGTATGGTCTCCAGAACTGTACACTGTACTCCAGGTGGGGCCTCACTAGTGTCTTGTATAGCGGA
This sequence comes from Neoceratodus forsteri, assembly GCA_016271365.2. Taxonomy (NCBI): domain Eukaryota; kingdom Metazoa; phylum Chordata; order Ceratodontiformes; family Ceratodontidae; genus Neoceratodus; species Neoceratodus forsteri. The sequence continues at coordinate 1,721,300,552 of CM057452.1, forward strand.
ATTATGACCTCCCTTTTCCTGCTGGTGATGCCCCTGCCTATACATCCCAGCATCCTATTTGCTTTACCTGATGCCTTGTCACACTGTTTCCCTACCTTGAGGTCATCAGAGATGACAACCCCAAGATCCCTTTCCTGCTTGGTGCATGCTATATCCTCACTAAATAGTATATAATTTTTTAATATGTCCCCAGAGAAGAGGACAGTGCAGCAGAGTGAGAAGTAATAAATAAATATGCTTTTATGTTCACAGAGAATGGGGCAGTGAGGACTGACTTCCTCTTGTAATTCATTAGTTGAATTTTTTTTTTCATTTTTTATATTTTTTCTTTTCATTTGGAGGGGAGCCAGAAGTAGAAGTAAGCCATAAATAAAGCTCAAACAGGACTCGGTCCCATGCCCTCCCACCACAATCACACCAACTCCCCCCATCTCAGGGGGCTCCATTCTAACAGAGAAATATAGAAACACAGACTGTGTCATCAGAAAAGGACAGGTAGGACCATCTAGTCTGCTCTATTTTCTCTGCCTAACACTACACCCTGGACTCTGTTTGGTCCCAGGTGTCCCTCCCTCTTCCCTTACCTCTATTTATTATACCCATGTGCCTGTCTCATGCATGTTTGAAGCTCCTCACCATCTTTGCCTCCACCACCTGTTCTGGCAGTCTGTGACTGTTTCACTTGTCCAGCACCCTTTCTGTGAAGAAGTATTTCCTCACATCCATCTTAAACTTTTTCTGCCCAAGCTTCATAGCTTGCCCCCATGTTCTGATGCTCCTTCTCCTGTGAAAGAGACTCCCCCTGCACCTTGTTCACCTCAGTGAGGTACTTACAGGTATCAGTCATGTCTCTCTCATTCTCCTCTCCTCCAGGGAGTACATGTTGAGCTCCTACAGTCTCACCTCATATTTTTCATCTAACCCCTGCACCATTTTAGTAGCCCCCCTCTAGATCGCTTCCACCCTGTCTGTATCCTTATAGAGGTACGCCTTCAGAAAAGGATGCAGCACTCCAGGTGAGGGTCGCACAAGTGAGCGATACATATGCAACAGCACCTCCCTTCTGCTGCTGAGACCCCCTCCATATAGAAACATAGACTTTGTCAGCGGATAAGGACCGCTTGGCCCACCTAGTCTGCCAATTTCCCTACCTATTGGATAAGCTACAGATCGTAGTTAACCAACAACCTACTTCTTCCTTCCCCACACCCGAATTGCCTTACGTCCGTCCTATACATTCTTGAATTTCCCCACTATTTTTGACCCCATGACCTCCTCAGGAAGGCTGTTCCATGCATCCACCACCCTCTGTGAAAAAATACTCCCTCACATTGCCCCTGAGCAGCCCCCCCATCTTCAAATTGTGTCCCCTTGTTCTTGCACATATTGTTTTCTGAAAGATGCTAACCTTTTGGACTTTGTTGATTCCCTTGAGGTACTTGAAAGTTTCTATCATGTCCCCCCTCTCCCTCCCTGCCTCAAGGGTATACATGTTAAGCTCCTTTAGTCTCTCTTCATATGGCTTCTGTTGCAGACCCTACACCATTTTAGTCACCCTCCTCTGGACTTCCTCCATCCTGTCTATGTCCTTGCAGAGATGGGGTCTCCAGAACTGCACACAGTACTCCAGATGGGGTTTCACCAACTGTCTGTACAGAGGGATTACAACTTCCTGTTTTCTACTGGTGATGCCTCTCCCTATGCACCCCCGTATCCCCCAGCCATCCTTATTGCCTTCTCACATTGCTTGCTTGCCTTTAGGTCATCTGGTATGACAACCCCCAAGTCCCTTTTCATTTGTGTTGTTGTTAATACCCCCCCCATTGTGCCCATATGCACCTCAGCATCCAGCTCACCTTGCCTACTGCACTGTCACACTGCCCTGCCACCTTGAGATCAGCAGATATAATCACTGCAAGGTCCCTTGCTTCGTAACTGTAAGCACCTCTCACCTGTCTTATACACTGACCCTGGGTTTCCACATCCTAGGTGTATAACTTTTCAATTTTTGGCACTGAAACCCAGCTGCTACACCCTAGACCACTTATCTAGTTTCCCCAGATCCCTCTGCATTCTCGCCACCCACTCCTGGGTGTCCACCCTGTTGCAGATTTTTGTATCATCTGCAAAGAAACACACTTTAACCTCCAGTTCCTCAGCAATCTCATTTATGAACACAATGAAGGGGCCAGGGCCTAGTAAAGATCCCTGTGGTACTCTACTGATCACGCTCCCATCCTCCAAGTGACTGCCATTGATCACCACCTTCTGTCTCCTATCTTTCAACCAGTTAGATACCCAGCTCACCACCTTCTCCTCCACCCCCAGGCTGCTAAGCTTCTTTATCAGCCTCCTGTGTGGTACAGTGTCAAAGGTCTTACTGAAGTCCACATAGGCCACATCCAGTGCCCTCCCTGATCCATTCCTCTAGTTACTAAGTCAAAGAAATCAGTGAGATTTGTTTGATATGACCTCCCCCCTGTGAAGTTGTGCTGCCGGTGGTTCCACAGCCATATGTCTCCAGATACTTATCAGTCTCTTCTTCACCGGGGACTCCACTAACTTCCCCAACACTGATGTGAGACTGACTGATTTGTAATTACTGGTCTCCTTCTGGAGGCATTCTTGTGTAGAAAGACCCCATCAGCCCTCTTCCATTCCTCTGGAACCACCCCCGCTCTACTGAGGTGTGTAATAGTGTTGCCAGAGGGGCAGCTAGCACTGTGCTCAGTTCCTTAAGTACACTTGGATGGATCCCATCTGGCCCATTGCCTTGATTCCTTTAGGGCTTCCAACCCCCAGCAGATTGGACTTGTCCCCACTCCCCTGGTGCCTACTAATGCACGTCAGTCTGAACAGGAAGAGCGACCAGCAAGGAAGCTGCCTATTCCAAGGGGTGCCTTTCTGAAGAAGCCTAGTGAAGAAGAAAAGCCTGACAGAAGCAGTTTAGTTTAAATACAGTGTAAGGATAGGGAATCACCTGCACCCCAGAACAGGGACAGTGCAGGGCAGTAAGTGAGAACATGGCCTAGAATAGAAAACCTGTTGCCTCAAGTGCCTGATGATCCTGTATGAAAAGTTTTCCTCACAGAAATACAGCTGCAAATCTGAAGAAACCAGTGCTTCTTCTCAGAACATCATTATCCTGCTGACTCAAGAAAAATGGGGCCCTCCAACTACATCAAGCTGCAATAGTTTTACACAGAAATTCTTGAGTAATCCAAAAGGAATGTGGTATAGTAAAAACATTGTTGATACAGTCTGGGGACTATTTTAAAAGCCACAGTTACACTGTTTTACAGAGCATCTACCTCAATCTTTCTGAGTTTAAGAGACTATTGTCAAAGTAAAGGACTGAACCTGAAAGAACTGAGGGGGGATTCTGTCACAGCTTTTCATGTACCAATATACAACGTTGTTTAATGCTATTGCTCAAGTTCAAATGTGTTACAGAAATGATTTAATGGAATGTCAACTGATTCAAATGATTTTAGAGTATAAGAAATACAGTATAGTGACTGTGTCATTGGATGCCTGGGTGGGTATCTGGCAGAAGGGGTTAGTGGGCTGACTGAGGTAGGTAGGCCTAGTAGTTACTGTATGTCCTTAAAGGAAAAGTGAATTGGATACCAGGGAAGGGTACCCGGCAGAAGGATTCAGTGAACTGACTGCTCTGAGGTATGGCCCAGTAGTTACTGATTGCCTTGGATCTAACCACAGTGTACACAGATACTAGATACCAGGGGGTATCTGGCAGATGGGGTCAGTGGACTGACTGCTCAGAGGAGGACCCAGCAGTCACTTACTGCCTTAGTTCTACAATAAAATAAGCTCAGAGAGTAAGACCTAGGTTGGCACTTATCGGGGAAAGTGGGACATCTGGAGGGTTGGTGGGTGGCAGTGCCTGCAGTCTCCAGGGGTGATTGTAAAGTGATTAGTGGGACTGAGGTGCCCTGATGGAATATACAGTAATTGTAATTTATGTGTTCAAAGTGTTGTTTTTGCCTGAATTTAAACTGTGACATTGTGGCTGGGATTTCAAAGATTTCTTTTACAATTTCAGTAAACTTTTACCTTTTTGCTCATCTACCCAGGTGTCAGACTCTTCACTTGCAGTACCATTGGCTCGCATTCCTGCAGGTCTCCAGGTCAGTTCGGTGCAGCATTCCCTACTCTTGGCAGCTCTTACCTACTGCAGTTGGGGAGGTAAGGTATTGTATTCAGGTAGTACCCAATTGAGAAAGGGTTGTTACAGAGGAAGAAACAAAGATTCCTTGGTGCCGCCTATCTCACTGTGGAATGGTCTCATCTGTAGCCAGAGGTTAATACAGTAGGCGGGTGGTTCATCATACCTGCTCCTAGTTGTATCTATGGCCAAGATGTTCCAGCCCACATCCAGCAAATGAAAGTAATCCATAATTACTTCTTCCCCTTTCCTTGCCATTTTGCCTATGGCTTCCCCCAAAATCCTGGCCAATTCCTCCCCCGTGTTGGTGGCCTGTATACCATACACACATAATAAGGACCCAGACCCCATCTCTGAACCTACCTAAAGAACCTCCAGACCCTCTTTTTCCCCACTGTGTCCTTGTATGTCCGTGGCCTTTAATACCTTCCTTGACATATAAAACACTGCCCCCTTCCTTTCTACCCTATCCTTTCTAAACATATTGCAACCCGGTATAACTATCTCCTACCTGTGGTCGGTTGGTGCACTATGATTTTGTTATGGTCACCAGATCCAGGTTTGCTCCGCAATGGTAGCTTCAAGGTCAGGAATTTTGTTTCCTTGGCTCTTTGCATGGGCGCACCTGGCTCTCCACTCCTTTTATCCTTCCCTGTCCCTACTTTGCCCTCCAACTTTGAGTCCATCCTTCACCCTTCTCTTTTTACTGGTGCTGTCATTCCCTTTTTCTCCTTCCTCTGCCCATCCTCTGTATTATTTTTCTCACCCTGAGTTCCACCTTTCAGATCTCCCGTCCATACCCCCCCAACCCTACTCCCCACTACTCCTGGGGGAATTTACTTCCCCCTGGGCTTTTCTACTTGGGGGACATTCACTGCTTCCTTCATTTCTTCTGCTTCACAAGTTGGCTAGTTTAAGTGCCCATCAAAGTAGCAAGGAAAAAATGTCCATCAAAGTAACCAAAGGAAATTCTGTTTTCAGAAACCAAACCAGTTGCTTTTTTATTTATTCTCTAATCAAAAGTACAACATTGAACAAGATACTGAAATATTGGGAATGGGTTTGAATTTCATTTTTTTTAAATAATTCAGTAGTTGAACACAGCTTTTTCTTGCATCTCTGAAACTGCAGTAATTGGACTGTTCTCACTGTCATAGAAAAGTCAGTGGTATTTCATACAAACTGAAAAAGTGTGAGCAGTAATAAAGATTGAATAAAGCCCTGTATGGGGCTCTGTTCCAGACCCTTGTACCCGCCATAGTGCCATCCAACCCCCCATCTCACAGGGCTCCATGCTAAAACCAATTTATTGAAGATGCTGTATTTGGTGGGGGGGAGGGATCACCAAATAAATTTTCGCAGCCTCTTTAAAAAAACACAGTTTCTGTCATTAATATGCTACCTAAGATCAGTGATATATGATAATTATTCCTAATCTATTTGCTTGTTTTTTGACTGTGTTCATCCTGAAAATGATCTAACTGCTCATTTTGAGGATGAAAACAGTCATCATGGAGTATGTAATTTCAGCATAAATGAAATGAGCCACAATGACATCCAACCCCCTCTCCCCCCATCAACAGGGCTCACATCAAAAGATCAAAGGAAGCTTTTTAATTTTTTTATTTTTTTAATTTTATAAGCTAGAAACACAGTCCCAAGCAGGGTTATATCCCAGACCCTCCAGCATGCCACACACCTTCCAAAACTTACCAGTCTCACACGTCTCCATGCTAAAGGAAATTCTGTTTTCATAAGCACATCCAGCTGCTTTTTCTATTCTGTAGTCTCTTGTAACGTTGAACCAGATGAACTGGCAGTCAGCTGAAATAATTAAGCTGTTCTCACTGTTGGCATGAACAGCATAAATGGTGAATGGTCTGCATGCCACTCCCACCTACAACTAGCTCCACTGGTCTTCTGATACTCAAGGCCTGCCCCTCCACCCCCACCAGGAGCTAGTCCCACTGGCCTTCAGATACCTGGGCATAAATGTGTACCCTGACATCACCGCTCATTTATTTATTTATTTATTGGAAAATCAGTTTAACAACCTTTGAGCCAGTTGCTCATTTACAAAGGTACCTCGTCACAGGGAGGACAAACAGTACAAAACAACAAACATCAAAGAGGACAAAAAAGCAGAGTACAGTTAAGAGTCAGGCTAATTGGCAGGCATATGTCAAAGCACAGTATTCAATAAGCTAACAGGTGAGTATTGTAAGATAGACAGTAAATAGTTGCAACATGTAGATTAATTCAGTTGGCTGATATAGGTAAGGCTGGGGTGGATGGACCAAGTGAGGTTTGTGAAAATTTCCCAAAAAATGGCCACAGGCTTTAGTGAGGAGCATGTGGGTCCATGTTATTGCTGGCATCAGTTGTAAGTGGTGAGAGTTGTACTTTAGTGATAGGTATATGGTTTATATGTGTTCAAAAGTAATGTTGGCGTGAGATGTGGGGGAGAGCACAAGTAAAACAGCAACCGGTCAGAAGACGCAAGCTGATGTGGAGATGTGATCCTATGGGAATCATATACTGCACTTCCCAGGTGGTTGAAGGCACTCAAGTGCACCTCATGCCTCACAACCCACCTGGGACGTGCAGTAATTTAGCACTGGTGCACACCCTGTCATGTGTTATTCCTTACTTACAATGTGATCCTATGGGGATATTTTACCACACTTCCAGGTGGTATGCAAATGTGCATGTGTATCTATGGCTACATCAACAATATTTAACAATATTTCCAGTGGGGGGTTGCATATTCCATTTATATCATACCTCCAAAAAAGTGAAAATAAATTGAATTTCCTGCCATTTTTTGCTGATTATAAAAAACTAAAAGGTATCTATAAATGAAACACTGCTAATTTTGTAGTTATTTTTGTGTTGAACAAATGTTGTGCTGACAGTACTGTACCACGCTATAATTTTTTGCTCTAAAGTTATTCACATTTATTTGTTGAAAGAGTGAAAAAAATAAAATTTTCAGCTTTTCTTTTTGCTAATTATAAAAAAAACTAAAATGCATCTATAATGAAACACCACTCATTTTATAGATGTTTTTGTGGTGAACAAATTTCGTTCTCACAGTATCATGCTGTCATATTTTGTTTTAAATTTATTCACATTTGTTTCTTGAGAAAGTGAAACAATTGAATTTTCTGCTTCTTTTGCTATATATGAAAAAAAAAAAAAGGTATCTATAAATGGAACACCACTAATTTTGTAGATGTTCTTGTGCAGAACAAATTTTGTGCTGACAGAACCATGCTGTCATGTTTTGCTTTAGTTATGTGCTTTTGTTTGTCGAAAAAGTGGACAAATTAGATTTTCAGCTTTTTTTGCTAATTCTAAAAAAAAGGTGGCTATACTGTAAATGAAACACCACTCAATGTGTAGATACTTGTGTGCTGAACTACTTTCGTGCTCATTGTACCATACTATAATTTTTCATTTTAAAGTTATTTATATTTGAATATGGTTAGAACAGCTAATATACATATAAAGAGCTGGGCATCTCTCTCTTCATTGACATCATCAAGGCAGACATTTTAGGGTTTTCAGAGCAGGATTTTCAAATCAGGAGCGACTTTATTTACAATCTTTAAATACTACGAATCTGCATTTATTCTACTTTAATAAATGCAGTTTCAGTATAAATGTAAACAACAGCCTCTCCTTTACAAGCCTATGGAGTCATTTAAAAAATGTGTAAAAAGACAGTTTGGGTGTCCTTTAAAAGTGATTTTCCAGTTTTCTGCACAACACTGACAACTGACATCAGCAGGTCTCAGATCGCATAACATACCAAAACAATTGAATTTCAGAACATTTAATTCTTTATTGCTAAATAAACTATCAGAAAAACAACTCTTTGACCCTTGGACTTCACCTGTCTACTCTCAACTACTTCAAAATCACAGTCATCTGCTGTGGCATCATAACGGGTTGGCATGGAAATTATTCTGACGTCACAAGCAGAGGATGGTGACTTCAGAGCAAGAAAAGCAGCAGGAATAGATAAAGCCTAAAGGGCAAAGAGGTTGTCTTCTGTAATAAAAAAGGAAAGTCCAAAAATTCAAATTTTGTGGGAATTTGGTGTAACTAAATTCTGCTGACGACAACAGTACCTATATTGCTGGAAAACAGAAAATATCTTTAAGGGCTTCAGAGTTCAAAGATAGTGCACTCCCTGGTTCATGTCAATCTCTACCACCATGCACATTTTTTTATGAAAATCAGACTTCATTTAATATATGATTTGATTCTCCAGCATGGAGAAGGAGCCATATATTTTCTACCTTTTGGCTATAATATTATCAGAAAGTAAAACAGCTATGTCAGTGATTTTTATTATCAGAGATTAGAATAATTAAATCTGTATAGAAAAACAAAGAGAAAACTTTCAGCACCCAGAATGTTTTTCAGCACTCTAACTTCTCTGACAAATTTGATCCAATACAGAAGTCCCTGTGGCATTGCCATCAACAACTATAGGACAGCACAGGGAGTATATCTATGACGGCTGGACCAGTCAAGCCACCTAAATAGTGCAGGAGTGGAGATACTCAGAGGACAAAAATGCAAAACAGTCTTCAAGAGCTTCCAGGTCACTGCATTAGATGGTATTAGGGCTCTGCACATCAGTCAACACAGCTCTACTTTAACTGTGGAACCATGATAGAGTACATTTGTATACCTTGAGAGTACAGAGTATTTTCTGTGTCATTTGATGGCAAACACCCAAGATGAGGACAGTCCTCTTTAATATGTTCATTAGTGATGTAGAAGATGGAAGTCATGGCAGGATATGTCTCTTTGCAGATGACACTAAGCTAGGGAAGGGTAGACAGTGAGGAGGGGTTAAGGAAGTTCCAGATAGACCTGTAAAGGTTAGAGAGGTGGTTCAAAGTTTGGCAGTTAGAATTCAACACTGAAAATGCAAAGTGATGCACATAGGGAACAAAAACCCCAGGACAGAATATTGGTAGGGAGGGGTTAAGCTGGGCACTACTACTGCTGAGGAAAGGGACCTGGTAGCCATCATAAGTCACTCCCTTAAATGATCTAGCTATTGTAACAAGGCCTCTATCAAGACAACTAAGATGTTGGGGTGTATTAGGAGGGGTTTTGATAGCAGGAGGAAAGCGGTATTGTTGCTTCTTTTTAGATCGTTGGTGAGGACAAACATGGAGTATTGTGATCAGTTCTAGAGTCCTCACCTAAAGAAAGACCAACTCAGGTTAGAAACAATACAGCATTGAGCAACCAAAGGGATTTAGGGGATGCAGAACGTTTCCCATAAGAACTGTCTTAAGGCACTCAACGTGTACTCACTGGAGGCCAGAAGGGGAGAGGGGTGATATGACAAAGACCTTCTAGTTTCTGAGAGGAATGAAGAAGGCAAACTGCAACTATTCACCAGGAACAGCAAATCTAAAACATGTGAGCATGACTGGAAGCTTGTGGGGGGGGGTCAAGAGGGATGTTGGTAAATTCTATTTCACATAGAGAGTGGTGAAGCGGTGGAGTAGACTAACGGCTGAGGTAGTTGGTAACAAAACCAATAACGGCTTCAAGAACAGTTGGTAGAGAGTCAAGGACTTAATAGTGACTCGGGGGGGGGGAGTAAGATGGAAAGCATGGCGGAAGGGGTAGCAGGACAAATAATCCCAGACAGACACTGAGGGTAGACTAGGATCTTACAGGCAGACTGGGTGGACCATGGGCCTTTTTTTCTGCCATCATTCTCTAGGTTTCTATTTGACACTTTCATATTACCTAACTCACATTAAACAAGCATTTGTCAATGCAGGATGTTTGCCACTGGTATAGAGGCTGTGAGGTAGTAGATGAGTTGTGGTGCACTGTGCAGGTTATATATTATCAAAGTTAGGTGCCTGCATTTGTAAATTTGTATGCAGGCACATACCTTTGTTATGTTTTAATATTTTTGTCCCAAATTGTCAACATTGCCTTCATATGACCCCACCTCTTGAAGAGGTGCAGAGAAAATGTTCAACTCTGTCTGAAAGGTGATTTCATGCGGAGATGCGAAAACACATTTTGGGCAAAATTTGAAAACTGACAGCTATCACATTCATGAGGTACTGTAAAGAAATGGCTATGTTGAAAATTTTGAGTAAAAATATTGAATATTACCAAAACTACGAGCCTGCATTTGCAAAATTCAACATAGCCTCATAACTTTGTGGGTTTTTTAAATGTATAACATAGCCTTCTTATGACCCTGCCTCATGAATAAAGGAAGAGAAAATGTGCAGCTCCTGTCCAAAAGGTGATTATATGCAAGGATCGCAAAGTCACCTTTCAGGATGCAAACACACATTTTGGCCAGGATTTGAAAAACAACAGCTATCACATTCATGAGATGCTGTAAAGAAATGGCTATGTTGTTAATCTGGGGTAAAATATTAAAAATGATAAAAGTTATGAGCCTGTATTTGCAAAATTCAATGTAGGCCCATATCATTGTTGTTTATTAATATTTTTACACCAGCTTTTCAACATAACCATATTATGCCCCCGCCTCATGAACAAGGACACAGAAAATCTTTAACTCTTACCAAAAAGTTGATTTCGCGCAGGGACTGCAGACCTTTCAGGATATAAAAACACATTGTGGCCATGATTTGAAAAATTACAGTTGTCACATTCATGAGGTGCTGCAAAGAAATGGCTGTGTTGCAAATTCGGGGCAAAAATATTGAAAATTACCAAAGTTACAAGCCTGTGTTTGCAAAATTTAATGTAGGCTCATAACTTTGTTGTTTTTTAATATTTTTTACACCAGATTTTCAAAAGTCTTCTTATGACTCCACCTCATGTACAAGGACAAAGAAAAGTTTCAACTCCTGACCAAAAGGTGATTTTGCACAGGGACTGCAAAATCACCTTTCGGGACAGATTTGACTAATGTCACTGCAACTGTACATGAGGTGGGGTCCCAAAAATATACAAAAATGGCCAACTTATGCAACTAAGTTCAAAACCCCATTGAAATACATTGAACCACATACCCGTTTCTTCAGTTTGTGGCCCAGCTTTGAACAGGGAAGACATGTCTGCAGTTCAGAGAGGATTATGGCGTTGAACTCCCAGTGAGTGAGTAAGTAAGAGCTTGGGGTGGGTGCTGAGCAGGAGGGTTGGGTAGGGGGAGAGTATCAGCCACAACAGACATCAATGGATGGTTATCTTTTCACAGGGTTTAAAAAAAAATGGCCTGAAGGATTTCTTTATGTAATTGGGACACTGAGGGATTGGGCATCCCAGTGCCACTGTTATGTTTGTGGGGGGTGGGGTGGGTGCTGAGGAAGGCTGGTGGGTGGGGAGTACAAAAAAAAGGACTGAGGGAGAAGTGACCACACATTGGGAGTGACAAGGTAGGACGAGGGGGTTTCACTGAGGGTGTGGTGACAGTGGGGATTGGACACCCCCAGTGTCAGTGTTATGTCTGTGTGGAGATTCTGAGAGGGTCAGGTGTGGGGGACAGTCACAGCAGGGGCCAACAGAAAAATGAAACAAAAAACAACAACAATAGGAGCGAAGGAGACATGACCATGCATTGAGATCAGAGAGGTTTCCTCTTACAGCTGGCAGACATTCCAGGCATTCCAGGCTGACCAACATGGATCAGCTTGGCTTGCTGGGTGGTGTAGATCAAAGGGAAAAGCTGACCCATGATTGCATCAGCTGTTTCTTTTCATGTTTGTGCTGTCTCCACCCAGCAAGCCAAAACTCTGTCATACTCAGGCCAGCTGTTGATAGGCGTGGCACTGTTGCATCCCTAAAACACTGCTCTGCATTGGAAAACAGTGCCACACCTCTCAACGCCTAAATACCATAACAAAATGTTTGCTGCACATGCACATGAATGGCGAACATAAAAAGTGCTTCATTATGTCCTGCAGACTGTGGGAGCCACTCTAGAGAGACTGAGAACTGTCACATAGGACCATGGTCTGAAAGGGAGCCCTCTGTCGTAAACTGTTATTTTTGAAATTTCACCTGCTGGAGTACAGGACCCCCCCAAAAAAGTTTTTTGCAGCTATCACAGGTGGTCTGTGATGCGGAAAACAGTGAAGCCTTGAAGGACATCCTCCAAGCACCTATATGAACAGTGAAGGCCCAAGTCAACAACCCACTACTGGAAGAGTCCCAGCAGCTGAGAATAACTCTTGGGACCCCTAGAGACTCCTAGATACAGATGATTCACTTTATATTCTTCAGAAAAGTTATTTAGGACTTCCAGTGCCTGTCATGCATGTTGGAGGGGGTGATTAACAATTTGAAGGGATTAGGAGGTGACTCTTGTTTAGGCAAAAGGAAGAAAGAGGAGAGAAGGTGTAGAAGGAGAAAGCAGAGGAGGTTCATCAGAGGTAGACCACTGGGTGACCACCAAGCAGTGCCTAACCCAATTCCAGAACCAGTTTTCTGTTTATCGTAGAGTACAAAACAACTGAATAAAGTGATGGAGGCCATCAACACTTTGTTGCTCTTCCAGGGAGTAGGTAGTAGCATAGGATAAGGAGTCTGGAGACCAGATTATGGAAGCTGAATGGAGAAAGGGATAGACTGGGTTCAGAATGTTGCCATCTGGCATGGGACCTTCAGGACCTGGAACAACGTATGTACACATTATTGTCTTTCTGGACTAAGATATTACTGCACCTAGGAACCTGCTATTACTCAAAAATCCTGAAAGTGAAATGGGATCAGGACTCTGGGTTTACAACTGGTTATTAATTACAAACAACTGTAGGAAGTGCCCAGCAAGGCCAAGGCTGAGATTATGGCATGAATTTATCAGTTGCCTTCAGAGACTTTGTGTCTCGACCTGCCTCTGGGAGGTAGGGGAGAATAGTGAAGAACAGAAACTATTAATTGTAAACACTGTGGGAAGCAGTTATAATAGTAATATTTAAATAATGTTATTTTATATTACCCCTTTGTTATAGACTCCATATATAGTATTTTAAGGTGGCATTGTTGCAATAGTTTATTTTCTCTTGAATGCTCAGTCATTGTGGAATCTGGTTTATAACTGTGTATGATGTTTTTCCTGCTTCTTTTTGTGCATTATGCCATTCTCTCCACAAATTCTGGCCAATGAGTGGTGTACTGGGACACAGTGAAGACCCTGGTGCAGGAAAACAAAGTTATTAGCTTATGGAATTTAGTTTTCATCTCCCTCCTTGAAAACCATTAAATCAGCATGGAGAAACCTCTTTACTAATTATTGATATCATTAGTTTATTTCAAGAAATTTGGTGAGGACATTAGCTCTCTATGGGGACTATGCATCAAGTGGTGCAGGGTGCATGTGAGAGGCGTGTGCCCTGTCTGCACAGCTCCACGCCCACAGACAGGTGCATGACGTCTGTTATTCTTGATCACTGGCCACCACACAGCACCATCCGCAGTCCTGCCCCCGGCACACAGGATCATGGGGGGGCAGACTGGAAACACAGGTGGGCATCCAATAAAAGGCCTGTCCTGGTTTTACAATACTGTAGATCCCCTGCACCACATGGAGCAGAGGATTGTGGGGTGGTGCAGGAGTCCAAAAGTTGAAAAGTTGGTCAAGTGCCTAAATGGCTGCACCCAGCCCCCCCCCCACCTGACCAGAGGGCTAGGGTAACATGGGGGGGTTTACTGGCCTGCAGCAGCCAGCAGGTGAAATCTGGGGGGGCATGCAATGGAGTCTTTAGGAGGCCCCTGGAAAGGTCCCTGCTGCTGTATCTTGTGCAAACCCTGCACTCCACGCCTTTGTGAATAGGGTAGAGTGCAGGCACACACACCCTGACACTACCCTGGACCATCCATGCATGTAGCTGCATGAATGAATGGTCAGGAGATTGAGTGCGGAGGGGATACACACTCCTTTTGTGAATGCCACCGAGGGTTTGCATGACCCTCAGTACATGGCATTCCAATGTAGGTTGTCTGCGTGCAATGGATATGCGGCATGTAGGCAATCCATTAATTTGTGCATATACCCCAATATGAACAAATCTAAGGAAATTAAAGGTAATTTTGTATTACTTATGGTGATGTTACTGGCAAGTGGGGATATAGAATTGAACCCGGCTCCCAAAAGTAACATATGAAAAATAGCGCATAAAAGCAATTGGAGCTCAGCAAACAAAATTAACTCATTCAAGTTGTGGGTGAACAACAAAACTATGATGTAATTGATCTACCCGGAACACGTCTGTCTAAGACAAATCCAAACTGTGAAGTACAACTAAATGGCTATATTCACTATAGGTATTACAGACCAAAAAGGGGAGGGGGAGTCATAATTTATGTAAGGAGGGAGCTAGGCCACATGGAACTAACATACTCTGGACCATAAGGAATCAAATGTACTTTAGTTACCCTGCCACAACAAAATGTACTGATAAGAGTCATTTATTCTCCTCTCAAGACAAATGACAAACTGGCCTATAAAATTACAGAACTGGCACAGGGCAGGGACCTTATACTGATGGATGATTTCAACGCTGCGTGGTGGACCCAGATGGTACAGACTTGCTCTAAGTTTCTCCACTCTGGGCCTACACCTAGCCATTGACACACCCACGAGGAACGGTATCCTGCTGAGCATAGGGAACATTCTAGACCCAATCTTTGTTTCCCTGCACTCAGTGTCATGGAATGTTGGAACCTCAGAAATGCAATGAATTTAAATTTCAGACAAGTAGATGTTATAAAAATCATAATCATTTAAACTTTATCACACGCATACATAAAAAAAATGGGACAGACTTGATCTAATTCCTGAAACAAACCTTGCTGTAGCAGATTTTACAGCATCATTTCTTTCTATTTGCATCAGGCATGCTCCTTAAAATAGCAAAATGAGTTAGAAAATACTGCCTGCCTTGGTTTACAGAAAACATTAGCGTGAAGGGTAAGGGAGAAGGTTTGGTGTAAGGCAAAAAATAAAACACACTAGACTTTGAAGACTGGGCACATTTTAAAAATCCAAGGAGCAAGTGTAAAACAAATCTGAACAGCAAAAGGAAAATATTATAAAAACAGGACTGAATCTACAACTACTGTAAATTAAGAAAAATAAGTTCAAAGGGAGTGAAGCAGTAAACCGAAATATTAGATTTACAGAAAATGATGGTAAGGAACGAGCCCCAAATGATGCTGCTGACATATTGAGTAGATCTTTTTGTACTCTCACTGACGCTCAACTTCAAGACCATGCAGCTTCTGCACCTGAGAAGAGCACTGGAAACCAAATAAAGAGAGAGTGTGCCAAATTTCCATTTTAAAATGATTGCAAAACTTAAAGTACTTAAAGTTTTAAACAAACTAAATCAAAATAAGTCTCCTGGACTGGACCACGTGGAAATACAGGTCTTGAAGGCAACAGCCAAAGTTATTTCACCTATTCAGAAGCAGGGAGGTGAGTGTCCCCCCACACACACACACACAGAATTGAATAGAACTCCTTTGCATGTGATTCTTAATGCAGTTTCAAAACAACATGTTTTTGACTTCACATAAGATAGATATAATTTCAGCATTGTATTGTAAGGCTGTTTTACCTTACTTCATTGTTGTTTGTACACCAAAGTTAGTTCCAGCATAGCATACAGTTACAATTTCTTTTTATTTCACTGGTGTTACCACTTACTCATCAGGACAAGGTTCTAAATGGGAAGCATCCCCATTGCTGGACCTTGTGGAAGGTGCATGGGCAAGTGTCTAAAAAGGCTCATACTCTACATAAACTATTCTAGGTAGGGGTTCTCACTATATGGAAAACATTTCACAAGTAACACTCATGGAACAAAATTCCAAACATTCCTATGTATGTGGAATTTCTTTGGCATACAAACAGCAACAAAGTAGACAATCGTATAATGCAGTGTTGAAATGTATCTGTATCTTATGTGAAGCCAAAAACATGTTGTTTTGAGACTGTGTTAGGAACTGTAAAAAAAGAAGTGCTGTTTGATTGTTTGGGGGGGCCACTCACCTCCATACTTCTAAGGCATTTGACCTGGTCGACTATCCCCTGCTTCTTACCACTCTTCTAAATTTCTCATCCCCAGTTTGTAACTGGTTTAGTAGCTACCTTCTGAACAGGATACAAGCTGTGAAATTCAACTCTTCCCCGTCCAACTACTCCTCCACTAAAATTGGAGTTCCTCAAGGTTCCATATTGGGCCTTCTTCTTTTCTCTCTTTATATAAACAACATTGGTTACCCAGTGCCACTGAGGGTTGAGGCGCTGGACACCACACCTCATGCCACGCCGATGACCCGAGTTCGGTAGTGAGCTCGGGTGCCGGGGGTCAGCAGGAGAGGGTGAGGATGAGTGCCCTTGTGGTGTTCTCCTCCCCAAGGAGATGGGGATGGGTTGTCCCGGTCTGTTAGCTGCCTCCAGTGGAGACCAGGGGCATTGCAACAGGTCAGGCACACACGCAGTAGCAAGAACGACATTGGCAGGGTTGCCATGTGCTGTTCATCGGACCTGCTGTCGCTAGAGGTGGGGGGACGGGCACTATAACCTCAAGGAAAACCCCCTCTGATTGGTCTGTGAAGATGATGGGGACTTCCGAGGCATGGCCCACATCCTACCGCTGGCCCAGCTTGTCAGGAGCTTCCCAGGCGCCAACCCGTAGGCTGCGTGGACTCCAGCTTGAATCTGGGGGCTGGGGTCTGGTCTGGGCAGTGTGGGAGGAGAAGTTCCTCGGCATGGGAGTTCTGGCAAGGAGTTAGAGGCCCTAGCCCTGTAAGTACCCCGGAAGGATGCCCAGACCATCAGAGTGCATAAATAGAAATGTAAAAAAAATATATATATATAAACAACATTTCTGATACCTTTCAACACTGCTCACATATTCTTTATGCAGATGACCTTGTCTTTTACACTAGTTCCTCAAATGTAGTCAGCATCAACGCATCACTGACTGCTAGTTTTAGAAATGTCCAAAACTGGCTTTGTGCATATAAGCTTGTGCTTAATGCACATAAGACAAAAGTAATGTTGTTCGGCTCTGCTCCAAAGCTCAAGGGCTGCCCCATCCCACTGATGTACTCTTGGACTGTTGAATTATTATATGTGCTAGGTTAGTCATGTTTATGTAATGTCTCTTGTCATGATTTGCTTATTCTGGTTTATGTAACTTAGGTTAGTTCATCATTAACTGTACTTGTTATGCTATGTACTATTGGTCTGTTGTATGATGACGTGCTGTGTACTCTCCCAGGTTGTGCCTGAAAATAGTCATTTTATGGCTAGTGCACTTACCCGGTCAACAAAAACTAAATAAATAGTTACTTCCTTATGAACTGAGTACCCTGTCTCTTTCAGCTTCTACCACATATAGGGCTGTGCGAACCTCAAAAGATTCTACCTTGTGAACTGTATGATTTGAACCAAAAAAAGTTCTACCAGGTTTTCCTTGTTCTACCAGGTAGAATACGTAGAATCAAGTTTTACCTTTTTCAGGGCACATAAGTGCCTGTCCCCCACCGATAGCCAATCACCAGCCAATGTACAATTACATCCCCTGGTCTAGTGCCCCCCCCTGCTAGCCAATCGCTGACCCAAGATATAATTAAATTCCCTGGTGTCTGGTGGTCCCCCAACCCTCCACCACCATGGCAGGTAGTCCCCTACCCATTCCCCCCACCATGACTCCAAGTTGGCAACCAGCACAGCCCTCCTCCCTCCACCATACAAGCCTCCAAACTGAGCTGTCAATGAATAAGTGCATATTTATATAAGCATGTACTCACTCATTGACAGGCCATCAGCTCATGCCAATTCATTGAGCTCTTTGAGCTCTGTCAGAGCCACAGACAGGAGTGAAGGGCTGTTCCAGTTGTTGGTGGGGCAGCAGAATGGGGGGAAAGGCATTGTGGACACCTTCCACCATCCTGCCCCTTGCTGGCAACAGAAGCAACCCACTGATCTTGTTTGTGCCTCCCAACAGAGCTCATAGAGCTCAATGAATCAGCACGTGCTAGCAAAGAATGAGCACGTGCTTGTCAAGTATGCTTTCATTCATTGACAGCTCAGTTGGGTGGCTGGCATAGTGGCGAGGGAGGGCTGTGCTGGTTGCCGCTTTGAGGTTGGGGTGGGGGAGCAGGGTGGTGTGGAGCAGGGTGGGTGGACCCTACCTGCCTGGGTGGTGGATCATTAGACAACACAAAGTTAATTAATTGTACATCGAGCCGGTGATCAGTAGAGGGGGGAACCACTAGACACCAGGGAATTTAATTATACACTGGGCCAGTGACCAGCTATTGGCAGATGGGAGGGGATGAGTGAACCAAAGTTCATAAAAAAACAACAAAGAGTTAGTGGGTGTTCTTGACCCTTCAAACAACTGGGGTTCGATCTTTTTTGTATTACGGTCAAACCGAACTTGCAGTCTTAACCACCAATAGTGTGTGAACATGAATCAAACTTTTCTGTTATCTCAGCTATCTAAGTGAGACTGTTAGCAGACGTCTGATGGAAGGTGTGTTTTCAGACATTTGGAAATGTGCCAAGGTAGTGCCCATTTTCAAGGGTAGAGGGGTAAGCAACCCATCAAACTACCAGTCAATAGCTCTCCTCTCAGTCATACCAAAGATTTTTTGAAACACTCGTGTGTAACCAACTTTAAGGCTAATTAGAAGTCCATGATCTGTAGATCACAGATCAATCAAGGTTTAGGGCAAGGGAGGTCCATGAGCACTGCACTCATGGATTTCATAGATCTAATTGCTAGTGGACTTGACTGGGGTAAATCCATGGATGTGGTGTTCATGGACCTATGTTGAAAATTTGGTGTAAACTATTTGCTATATCTACCATACTGTAGCTATTATCTTATATAGAAAATTGACATGACTACCTTAGCTATTATCTTGTATAGAAAACTTTCATTTTTGCTGTATATCTGTTCTGCAGCTGTATCGCATTCACTTGTGTCGTTACTCTGACACGGTAGAGCCTTTGTAAAAGAGTCTCTGACTCAAAGGTTTGTAATTCTGATGCCATTAATAAATAAAAATAAAATAAATAAAGACATTTGACCTGTTGGATTAGAGGATCGTCCTGGACAGAAAGAGGAAGAGGAAGATTGGTATCTTGATGGAGGCAAAATGCTGGTTACAGTCATACTTGAGAGGCAGGACCCAAAGGTGGCAATACAAAATATTTTCTCAGACGTGGGACACCTGCATAGAGGAGTGCCACAAGGTTCAGTTCTGGGAACTATTCTATTTCCAAATGTACATAAACAACTTTCCAACTCTACTCATTTATTTGCTATAAATCTTTATGTAAATGGCATCATTCTGGGGGCAAAAGCTAAACCATTCAAAGACAAGGAGACAAAACCTGCTATCTGATTTTAACCACCTGAAAAGATGGTTTGCCTCCTCAAAAAATGGTCTAAGGTCTAAAAAGATACAGGTAATGTTATTCAGTAAATCAAAGACAGGACTTAAAAGACCAGGAGTTAAAAATTAGGCAATTAAATGGGACTTACCTTAACACAATCAATGAACAGAAATATTATGAGTAACTAGATAATCTATCGCATTTTAACTGACATATAAACAAAATGGTGAAAAACATGAACTCTAAAATAGGAGTACTTGGATGTAATGCCTTTTCTGTCCTGTATACTGCAATTTCCACCCATCTTATACTACCAGTACTGGAATACGGACACATAGTCTATCAATTTTTGCAAGTAGGATACTATTAGGAAAACTGGATATAGCACATAATAAGCTTGCATGATTTACTCAGGTACTTAGGTATTGTAAAGAAAGAAGTCCACCAGAAGGTGCTTCAAGTATACCTCCCCACCTACTCAGTAGTATCAACTGTGCCTTCTCATTTGTTCATTTGTGTGTCAAGCATTTTCTTGAAACAATCTATACTCAGTGTATCAAACAATTCCTATGGCAGACTATTCCATAACTTGACCACTCTCTGGGTAAAATATATCCCTGTCTTGTTAGTTTTGTGGGGTCTACACTTTATTTGTTTATTGTGCCCCCTAACATCATACTCAGTTACTCTTCTATCTAGTCCAGTATCTGCCATTCATCATTCTTAATGAAACTGAACATTAGTATGAGGTCACCCCTGACTCTCCTTCTTTCCAGGCTGTGTAATCCCAAATATTCTAATATTGCTTTGTAGTTTTTATCCTCCAAATCATGTGCTATCTTAGTAAATTTTCTCTGGATCCTTTCCATCTGTTGAATATTGCTCCTTTGATGTTGTGCCCAAAACCGGGAGCAGTAGTCCAAATGAGGTCTGGCCAGTGCTAGATAAATTAGAATGATTACATCTTTGTGGTGGCTTACAAAGTTTTCCTTGATGCACCCAAGTATTCTTGATGCCTTAACAATCACTACATTTTTCATTATTTTTGCTTGTGAGGTTGGATTGTACAGCAATTTCCAAGTCCCTTTCCTCCATAACAGCCTTAAGTTCTGCTCCACCTAATTTGTATTTCATATAGGGATTATTATTCCCTACATGTAAGACTACACTCTTATCTGCATTGAACTGCATGCCCCATTCTCTGGCCCATCTATCCAAATCAGACTGAAGCCAACTTGTATCCTCTATAGTTAATGCTGACCCACCTATTCTGGTGTTATTGGTGAATTTGTTTACATATACAGATAGTCTGTTGTGCATATCCATTAGGTAAAGAGTAAATAACTGTTCCCTGTCATTGTTCATGAGGTGGTGTCATAAGACGGCTATGCTGAAAATTTTGGTGTAAAAATATTTAAAAACAACAAAGTTATGAGCCTATACTGAATTTTGAGAATGCAGGCTCCTACCTTTGGTAAGTTTCAGCATTTTTTTACCCAAAATTTACAACATAGCCATAGCTTTACAGTACCTCATGAATGTGACAGCTGTCATTTTTCAAAACCTGGCCAAAATGTTTTTTTATATCCCGAAAGCTGATTTCGCAGTCCCTGCACAAAATCATGTTTCGGACAAGAGTTGAAACTTTTTCTTCTGCCCTTGTTTATGAGGCGGGGTCATAAGATAGCTATGTTGAAAATTTGGTGTAAAAAATATTTAAAAAACAACAAAGTTATGAACCTGTGTTGAGTTTTGAGAAAGCAGAATCATAACTTTGGTAATTTTCAATATTTTTACCCCAAACTTACAACATAACCATATTTTTACAGCACCTCATGTCATTTTTCAAATCCTGTCCAAAATGTTTTAACATACCAAAAGGTGATTTTGTGGTCCCTGCATGAAATCATCTTTTTTTGGACAGGAGCTAAAAATGTTATCTCCCCTTATTCATAAGGCAGGGTCATAAGAAGGCTATGTTATACATTTTGTGCAAAAATATAAAAAACAAAGTTATGAGGCTATGTTGAATTTTGCAAATGCATGCTCATAACTTTGGAAATTTTCAATATTTTTACCCCAAATATTTAACATAGGCATTTTGTTATAGTAGCTCATGAATGCGACAGCTGTCATTTTTCAACTCCTGACCAAAATGTGTTTTTGCATCCTAGAAGTTGATTTCACAGTCCCTGTGTGACATCACCTTTAGGCCAGGAGTTGAACACTTTCTCTGCCCTTCTTCATGAGGCAGGGTCATGGCAAGGCTATGTTGAAAATTTGGTGTAAAAATATAAAAAAACAAATTTTCAATATTTTTACTCCAAATTCCTTGGCTGCAGCCCTATTGGCTCTAGCCAGAGACTGTTTCCTCCATGTGCTTCTAAAACAACTTAGGGATATTTGAGTGAGTGTGGAATAGGGAGGGGGGAGGAGAGTTATGGCAAGAGGGGTAGCTAAGGGAGGTCAGCAGTCACCAGTGATGCCATCTTGGGAGGTAAGGTTAGCCGAGTTCAACCACCCAATATAACAACTGTAACTCTGAAACTAAAAGGAGCTGAATGTTTGTTCAGGACCAGAGAGAGTAGGCTTCTTTCAGGTGTTGGAGCAACTCGAAGCCCTCATGCTGCCAGGTAAGCAGAGGAAACACCTCTGCTTTTCCTTTACTGTTTTCTTCCCTCAAGGTGTGCTGCTAAAACAACTTGGAAAGGTTGTGTGACCATAGGATGGGGAGAGAGTAATCACAAGTGGAGTGGGTGAGGGAGATTGGCAGCTGAGAGCAGCACCATTGGGGAGGGGGAGGGTTAACTGAGTTCAGCTGCCCAATAGTGCAGCTGCAACTCCAAAACTAAAAGGAGCTGCACCTTTGTTTAGGACAAAAGAGAGCAGGCCTCTTGTAGAAGCAGCAGCAACTCACAGTCACTATGCTGCCAGGTCAGCAGAGGAAATCCCTCTGCTTTTACTTTACTATTTTTCCCCCTCTTGGTGCTGCTAAACAACTTAAGAATGTTTGTCTGAGCATGGATAAGGAAGAGGGGGGGAGTGAAAGCAAGTGGAGCAAGTAAGGGAAGTCGGTGACCATGAGTGACGCCATCTTGGGGTGGTCAGAAAAGCTGAGTTCAGCCATCCAACAGTGTAACTGTAATTCGGTATTTAAATACCAGAGCTCCAAGCTACCCTTCATGGGACTGACCCAACATGTGAGTACCACACAGCAGGATTATGGTGTCTTATTAAGGGAAATCTGCAGAACTGCCATAGAGCTACTGCAGGCCACAAGGGATTCTACCCAGGAGGCATCAGGTGAGGTGGTGAGGTGGGGAGTTAGCCTAGAATGCTAAAATAGGCAGCCAAACAGAGAAGTGTAGAGGTGAAAAGAAGGAATAGGTTACAGGGTTAGCCTCTGGAGGCAAGCAAACTAGGGGATTGAAACTGCTCCCTATCAGGGATAGGCCTGCAGAGGTAGGTGAACTAGGGACCTACAACTACTCCCTAGCTGGGAAAGGCAAGAGGGCAGGCAAGAAATCAGAATGAATCCCTATCTAGGGAGAGGTAAAACGATAGCATAAAGGTAGTGCTATCCATATCAAGGGGTAGAATCACAGGACAGTTAGAGGCTGAGGTAAAGAGAAAGAATACTCTGGCATGAGATGGGAAAAGGCAGAGTGGTGTGCAGTAGGAGTGTGGGGTAGCAGTGTTCCTTGGGACAATGTGGGAGATGGAGGGATGCCCAGTGTGTAGGAAGATAAGTTTTTTGAGGTTTGAGGTACAGATGCTAAGACAGGAGGTGGGAATACTGGTAGAGAGGCAGGAGAGCTGTACTGGGTAGGTGGGAGGAATAAAAAGTAGTGGGAGGACAGGAGAGATGGGGTCCAGATTCAAAGGGTCCCATGACCACAAAGGGAGATGAAGCCTCTGGAGGCAGGATGGATTACCATGGTGGTAAGGGGCAAGGTTCACTACATGGCGGGGCTATGGATGCACCCATGGTGGTACCAGTAGTGAATCGTTTCCAACCACTGAGTGTGGTAGGAGATAGGGGTGACCTAGGTGAGACACAGGTGAAAGAGAGGTGGATGGCTTGTGGAGGGGTTATGGGGAGGTTGTAGTGGATGAGAAGGGTGGATGGAGGCAAGGCAAGGGAAAAAGAGTTGAAAGAGGCATCTTGGGGTAGGGATGAGAATGAGGTGGATAGACAGGGAGGGAAGAGTCCAACTGCAGCAAGGAAGGTAGAGGGGTTAGCTGAAAAGGGAGGAGACAATAGGCAGATGGAGGTTGTAACTAGGGCTGGGCAGACTATTCCACCCAAAATCAGAATCCCCGGATCCAAGTGCTTATCCGCGGACCTGGATAAATATGAACTTCACTGCAGAAGTTTAGTTCTAGGTCCATGGTAAGCCATGGAGCTTGTTTTTTTTTTTTTTTTTTTGCACTTTAGTTGCCTGGGAAGACACAGAGTATGTCTTTCTGTGCTTTAGATGACTGTTGCCCTGGGGATGTTGTTGACATGCTCGATTCATGTACGGCGGCATCTAATCGGGCAGCAGTCATGTGATGCTCCAAAGTGAAAGTCATGTGATGCACTCACTCCCGGTATACAACCATGGTGAGTGTGTAACACAGCCGAGAGGTGAAGGAGCAAGTGAGCCAGACAGAGGGGGAATGTGTTGAGCAGGTATAGATTTCTTGTGTGGTTGTTTGAAAATTAATCGACTAATGTGCATCTGTGAGTGAGCCCTCAGGAGGACGGAGAGAGAGACAGAGAAAGAGAGAGAGAGAGACTTACTGGAGGGAAGGGGCAGAGAAAAAGAAAATAAGTTAGTGTTCTTTTTGTTCTATCAAGAGGATCATCACCATGATCAAGACAAAGAGAGAGAGAAACTACTGGTGGCTAAAATAGAATTACAGTCACAGAATCACACAAATAAAAAAATAAAATTACATCTTTTTCATTTTTTTTATTTCCTTTTTATTAAGAGAAGCATAATATATAGAGCAAAAATATGCATTTACATGCCAATAGACATGTAACCAATCAGGAACAAAAATGGCTTATGATGTTGACAATGTATAACTTGTTCAGATTAACAACAATAAGATCAGTAGATAAATTATGAGAATCCTGAGTATGATTTTAATTAAAAGAAAATAAGCAGAAATAAGTTTTCGCTGAAACAATCATTCATCAAAGGGAAGATGTTATCTCAGGCCTATCTCCACATCCCATGGTCTGATATGTATGTAATCCCCATGGAGCCCAGTATACCACCCCAGTCCTTTTTTGAGTGATGTCATGTTTTCTGTCCATGGAACTAACTGAAGGTGTGAATAGTCTCCTCCGCCTTACCCTCCTCAAAGAAATGTTTTCCGCCCTCAAATAAATACGCTTTCATGTTAGTCAATGGTTGCAGGGTACTATCTTCTTTCTTAAATGGGCAGTACAAGAAGTGGAATCTGAGTAGTGGAAGGCAGCATTGTTTTTTGGGGGGAGTAAGATCCACCCCCACCTCCACTGGGGAAGCTCCTAAAGATCCACCCCCACCTTTTTTTATTCATGTGGGAGGGGCATGAGGTGGATCTGTCATTCTGAAACAAGATACACTAGTTTGGGACCTGGACCAAGGAACAGAACAAGTCTGTGGAGTGATAGAGTTGTGGAGCCCTTGCATTTTATGAAGGACTAGTGGAACAGAAGTACTTAATGCCTTCAAATTGACTTAAAACCCCTTGGAACCAATGATTATCAGAGTCACTTGGTGTCTCAGAAGGAAACAGTAATTAAGGAGTGTCTGAAATAACAGCTCCCAAGAAAAACAATAGACACAGTGTTCTGATTCAAGTTGAAAGAGCCACATGTTTTTCTTAAACATTTATATACTAAAAACATAAAGTTCAGCTTTTGGGATTAACAATATTTGTTTACCATATTCAATATCTATATCTATATATATATATATATATATATATAATAAGATAACCCACTCTAGGATGTGCGGTCACACTCTGATATACGCACGCCTTGGTGTGCGTTGTACGCATGAGGCCACAGGCCAAGTGCATCAACCACGCAAGGCGTGTGTATATCAGAGCATGACCACATCCAGAGTGGGTTATCTATCTTATAAAATGGCAAAATTGTTTTTTTTGGGGGGTAAAAGTGCAGGTGTGTGGTCGCACTCTGATATACGCATGGTCATGTGGTGTTCAAGCTCCAATAAAAGGGCAGCAATTTCCCTAGCCATTTTATAAATATTATATATATATAGAGTTTGTCTTTTTAGTAGTTTCAAAATTTTGAAAACATTGGTGTTAGTAATGCATTTAGAAATACATTTTTTAAATTGTCTTTACGGTTAAACATGCAGTTTCATGTGAGGGCACATTTTTTGAGGGGAGGGGGTTCAAATTATTTTAATCATGGGCACAGTACTTGGTAAATACAGTCCTTTGATGATAAAGTGTATTTTTTCTTTTAAGTTTGAGAAGTATAGTTGACTTGTATATGTTAAAAAAAACACCTGCAATTAACTACTTGTAGAAGCAAAAGGCTGGGTGTTTTTTTTCCTACTTCCTTTTCACTGATTATTATAAACTGAGCCAGGAAAAAAGTAAGACTGAACAGATCAGAGGTGACATTTAAAAAATGTGATGTTCCTAAGGTTTGTTGCATGCACTATACTTTCATTTTCATGGGAGGGGCATGAGGTGGATCTATCATGTTGGAACAACTATCAGAGCTGCTGTCCCCCTGGACATGCCATTTATCACTCATTTAAAATAACACAAATGTAGTTTCACATTTTTACTATGAGGGAAGCAAGAAGATGAACCAGCATGGTTAACAAATACATTGATTGACACCTGTGGATGAGTGGGGAGGGGGAGTTTTTTTTTTCTAACATTCCTGGTGGTTTTATACTCCCTGGAACCTGCTATTCAGGTTTTTTTATTGCATCTTGTCCCAGGCAATCTTCTCAGAATGCAGTTTGCTCTATTATTTAATAGCTGCTGTGGAGCACAGTGTCTTGTTACATTGTCTTTTGTTTCAAATTAACCACAGATATCATGGCAGCCAAAGAAGATTCACTTTGAGTCTTAGGGTATGTACAGCATAATTAATAAGTTTTCATATGCATAATCTTTCCATTCATGTTATTGCTAGACATACTGTAGCTAGCTTGGCTTGAGGAAGGGTGAACATTGTCAGGACCCCTTAGCAAATGAGATGCACATGCAGCAAATGATAAAAATGTGCTAACTTACCCTACAATTAAGTGTCACAGTTTGCATTTTCTTCTTGAAATGGTTACTTTTGCATTTATGTGTATTTTAAAATATTTAATATTCTGACCATTTGGTTATGTCACAGAACATAACTGATCTCCAACCTTAACTCCCCCCCCCGTGCTCAAACTTGCATAGAAGATAGTGTTTGCAGACAAATCTAATCATTTTGCTGCTGTGTTCTGGTGTGTGTGTGTGTGTGTGTGTGTGTGTGTGTGTGTGTGCTTCTGATTCAATTGCTTGTGCCTTGCATGGAAAACAGTGCTTGTAGACAATCTAATCATTTTGCAGCTGTGTTCTGCTGTGTGTGTGTGTGTGTGTGTGTGTGTGTGTGTGTTGTTCTTGAGGCTGTTCTTTCAACCTAGTAAAGGTACTTCCCCAGACATAGCAGCAGTACATTGCATAGCAGATATAATATGTCAATACGCAGGTCATGCAACAGTGCTGAGCAGTTACTGAAGCAAGAAATGTACAGCTGTCATTTTTTACATCCTGTTCAAAATGTGTTTTTGCACCTGTGGTGCCAAATGGCACGGTCACTGTGCAAAATCTCTTTCCGGCTAATGAACTGATAGTGTCACTGTTCATGCGGTGGGATCACAAAAAGCCCATGCTGAAAACTTGGAGTGAAAATACTAAGAAATGCCCAGGGCATTAGGGTTTCTGACCATAACACCCTGCACTGTAGGGACTGACAGGCATCAGGGGTGTGACTTGGGATTGTCAACAGTAATGCTCACACCATTCCACCCCCATCCCCACTCTGCAGCCAGTGACAGGTATCGAGGTGTGCCTTTGACTCTTCAGCCCCAAAGTTCACCCCATTCTCTTATACTGTACCCATTTCAGCATATTTCCAAATGGAATGGGGTGAGTGTAAAGTTTGAAAACCCCAAGACACACCTCGACTGTTGTCTGTGTCTGCAGGGCAGGTTGAGGTGAAATGGCGTGAGTGTTATGGACAATGACCCAAAAGCACACCCCAGTGCCTGTCCATGTCTGCGAGATGGGGGTGGGGTAGGCGTCACTTCAGTACTTCACTGCCATTCCTATTCTGCCTGTCTCTCTCTCTCGTTCTCTCTCTCTCTCTCTATATATATATATATAGATATATATATGTG
Organism: Neoceratodus forsteri; assembly: GCA_016271365.2. NCBI lineage: Eukaryota > Metazoa > Chordata > Ceratodontiformes > Ceratodontidae > Neoceratodus > Neoceratodus forsteri. The sequence goes on from CM057452.1 coordinate 1,721,328,534, forward strand.
TCTATATAATTATCTATTTTTCTATTAATTGCATGTATCACTATTTTACCTATTTCTAAAACAAACCTGCATATCACATTTGCCTGCACTCTGAGCACATACTTATGAAACTGTGCATATTTGTACTCCATTTCTGCGCAGACCTCATACTTTCCTAATATTCCCATTATCACAAGCATAACTACCTTACCCTTATCAAAAGAGACCCGCTCTGAAAGTTAATATCACATTTTCTCTAACAGTCCATTATCATTACACCTGACTTCCTGACATCAACACATTGCTTAATAAATAACTTATATCACCTCATGGACAAAAACCCTGTTTCTCTTAAAAAAAAACTGTGTAAATAATCATAAGGCTGAACATATGCCAGCCATTACTTTTTTTATGTACTGCCACCTTCTGTACCATCATGGGGATTTGCATATGTTTCCCTTGATGCTTTGCATTATTGGGATATGTGCAATTGTGTTTTCTTTGAAATTTGGCTGTGTGGTCAATATCATCCAGGATAACACATACATCTGTGGCATTTGCTCTGGGGTTCTTTTGTAAGCTTCCTATTCCTTCCATTAAAATGTACACCTCCATATATTTTCCTAATAATGTGTATGCCGTCCTTAGAACAGAAACTAAAACAAATCTTACTACTTACAAATCATTGTGTTGTTTCTCCATACCTCCTTAACAATTCCACACAACTTCACTAACTTCATCATGCAGTCGTGGTGGATCTGACCAGAATTTGTTCATTATTCTTGTTGGCCCATCAAGAGAAGCCATGACAGAGAGAGAGAGAGAGAGAGAGAGAGAGAGAGACAGAAAGACAGAGAGAGACTTAGTGGCCTGGCCTGGCCGGGCTATAGATTACAGGGCAGGCAGGCAAAATCTTTGACTTTATATTTCTTGTTCCATCCAGAGGAGTCACCATGAGAAAAGAGAGAGAGAGAGAGAGAGAGAGGAAAATGACAGAAAGACTACTGGGAGCCAAATAGAATACAGTCACAAAAATCACCAATAAAAAATGCACCATTATTATTCTTTCTTGGTCCATCGAGAGGGACCAGGAGAGAGAGAGAGCGAGAGAGAGAGACAGAAAGAAAAAAAAAACTTAGTGGCCTGGTGGGGCTGTAGATTACAGGGCAGGCAGGCAAAATAAATCTTTGACTTTATTGTTGTTCCATCCAGAGGAGTCACCACCACAAGAGACAGAGAGAGAGAGAGAAAAATCTGTGGTTACTTACTCACCCACCTTGTTAAGATGGCTTAAAAGTCCTATCTGTGTGTGTCTTCTCCAATCTCCGTGGTGCAAACCACCTGCACTGTACTCGCCCTAGCTGTAAGTCAAACCAGACCCATCCTCATCCCCAGAACATCAGATCAGTGAGTGGACAGGGTACCGGGTCAATATCATGCAAGAAAGACAGCATGGCATTAACTGCATTGTGTAGAGCATGCCTGGATTTACAGCGACAGAGGTATAATAGCGGTAGGGAATTACCGATACCCCTGTCACTGTACGCTATAAATATGGAGGGATCAAGTTGCCATGTGCTGGACTGCCTGGTTGATCTGTTCCTGTGATGCAGTAGCTAAGGCACCAGCACATGGCAGAATCAGAGAGCTGGGACTGTGGTTCGGTTACTCACAGGTCACCCTGTGCTACTACTTTTTGTGTTTTTTTTTTAAGAAAGTCCCCCTCCAAGTTTCTTCCCATCCCCAAAGTCCCCCCCCAACAGTTTACTTTATAAATGCCAGTGGGTGTGAGCGGCAAAGCCACCCATGTCAGTTGCTTCCCCCCTGTAAAAAACAAGAAAGCCCATTGTTTCTTAAGGCATGCACTGTTTGTGTGGTGGTCGGTGTTTTACCAGACCTTATTTCAGTGCACTCCCTTTTGCTTGCAGCATTCATTGCCATGCAGTTTTTGTTTTAGGTGAGATGACTCCGTGCCACGGACAGCTGAACAATGACATCTCTCTCTCTGCCAGCAGCTCCTTCCCATCCCCGGTTCATCCACTGCCATCTGCCAGCCCAGCACAGTAGAACTAGTCTAACTCCTGTTCTGTTCCATATTCCTTCCTGTGCTTAAGCTGAGGCAGTTGTCACTCATTACTCAATGAATGCGCACTCACTGGTAATGATGTCTGTGGTCTTCTTTTTTTTACAGGTCAGATTGTCACGTGTCACTCGCACACCAGCACAGAAGTGGTCTGAAATAAACATCTGATACATATCAAACCCCACCGCCCCACCCCAGGTCACACATGGTGATTAAAATCCCAATACAAAACATGGGTCACCATCACTTAAGTGGTGAAAGTGAGTAAGTGACTAACTGATGATGTGTACCGGAAGGGAAGCAAGCAGTTTAGCAGTTTTTATGTGAAATTAAAAATTACTGAAAACATGTAAGTCAGGACAAATCTGGGGGGGGCAACGCCCCCCAAGACCCTCACCAATCTCCCATGAGAGAAAGAGAGAGAGAGAGACTACTGGGGGGCAAACAGAATTACAGTCACAGAAATCACAAATAAAAATATACACATCTTTAGTATTCGTGTTGGTAAATCAAGACAGGAGCCATGAGAGAGAGAGAGATTTAGTTGCTTGGTGGAGCTATAGATTACAGGGCAGGCAGGCAAAGTAAATACTTGGTACTTGGTAGTACTTGGTAAGATAAGACAATATAGGCTACAAGGACATTTAATTGTCTCCAACTTCCAGTGGGGTTAGTTGCCTGACTGATTTTGGATCAAGAAATCATCTAATCTAATCTTAACTTGCTCAAAGCACGGAGCCATTGCAATGTTACTAGGTAGGGAGTTCCATAATTTACCTGATCTCATAGTAAAAAACGTAGTCTTTTGACAGTTTTTACCCTTGGAACATATACAGTAATTGTCTCTTATGTGATCTTAAATCCCTTGGTGATACATCTTTACTTTTGAACCCACATAACCCCATCATGGTAGAACTTTGCAAAATCTTATAGATCAGGAGTAAATCACCTCTGATCCTTCGAGTCTCCAGTGTAAACAATTTTAATTCACGTATTCTTGACCTGTACAGTAATCCTTATTTTTAAAATCATCTAGAGATTTTGTTAGTTTCCTTTGTGTTTTTTCTAATAAACTAATCTCCCTTTTTAAATATGGGCTCCAAAAAGGAGATCCATAATCAAAGTGAGGAAGTATATAAGATTTATATAATTTCATTAAGCACTCTTTATCCATAGTTATGAAATTTTTATTTATAGTTTTTAGCAATCTGTTAGTGGTGATTGAGACATAACGAGAATGATCAACAGAAGCTAAATCAGTATGCACCCAAAATCCCAAATCAGGTTCCTTCTTGGATGATTTACATGTTTTTCCATTAAGTTTGTACTTGTATCTTGGATTTTTTTTTACCAAAATGCATAACTATGCATTTTGATTCATTAAATTCCATTTTATTACTTTTTTTCCCCAAGATTCAATTCGTTCCAAGTCCAAACAAAAATCTAGGTAGCTCTGGATGGAATCTACTTCACGTCCTATCTTGGTATCATCTGCAGATTTCAAGATGACACCCTTTATACCTCTCCCCATGTCACTAATATACAGAGAAAACAACACAGGACCAAACACTGATCTCTGGGGTACTCCACTGGTGACACCCTCCTCACTGGACAATACACCATTTATCCTGACTGTTTACGATTTGTAAGCCAATTATTAATCCATCTAACAATACATTTGTTGATTCCATTTTTGTTTAACTTGGACATCATCAAGTCATGGGGTACTGTATCAAAAGCTTTTCTTATATCCAGGAGGGTGACATTAGTGGATACATTTCTATCTAGTAGGTCACTTACAAACTTATAAAAAGAAGATTTGCTACACATGATAACCCTTTACAAAAACCATGTTGTGACAGATCAAACAGATGTAATACCTCCATCTCACTTTCAATCTTATTTTTAACTATCCTTTCCATCAGTTTAGAGCAAACAGAAGTTAGGCTAATTGGCCTATAATTGGACACACTAGAACAATTTCCTTTTTTATGAATTGGGACCACTACAGCCCTCTTCCAATCATCAGGAACATCACCAGATGATAACGATGTACTAAATAACATGGTGAGAGGATAAGAGAGTGGTTTAGCCAAGTTCTTTAAAATTACAGGACTCAAATTGTCAGGACCAGGTAAGGAAGATGTTTTTAGTTTTATTAACTCTTCTAACACTTCTTTCTGAATTTTGAATGGTTGAATACCTTCCAACGAGAACACAGGATCTGGACTGGTAGATGGATTAAATATGATTGATTGATTGATTAAAAGTTTATTTTTTCACAGGAAATTCATTTGTTAGGACAAAGTCCTGTTTACAACAAAGTCCTGCATGTAGATTCTAATACAATTACCAATTAACAATTGACATTTAACATAACTAATACAAGCAAACATAGTCGCACTCTACATACTTAGATTATTTAGAACACATACATAAAAAATACAAACTATTAAACAATTAATTTTTAAATTTAAAAAAATCTAAATGTGTTTTCTGTGATTCAGTCAAACCATTCCAACTTAATGCTACTCGATTCTGGAGCATACTGTGCCCTAGTCTATTAAAGCTTCTATACATTGGGATGTTGCTTAATGGATTCCTAGTCTTTATATATGATTCACTATTTATCTTTCTTTTTAATTGCCTAGACAAAGGATGGTTATACTTTTTGTGAATTATCTTATGACATGTAGTAAGCCAGAGATAGTTTCTTTTTGCTTCAGGTTGAAGCCAATTTAACTTATTATAAATTATACAATGATGCTCATTTTTAATACTTCCGGAAGCAAATTTCCCTATCCTATGATATATTTGATTAACCAAATTTAAAGCAGTTTTAGCTGAATTCATGTAAATTATAGAACCATACTCCAATATGGGTAACAGCATCTGTTTTGCCAATCGCTCCTTTGCCACCAAAGGTAAAGCTCCCGCAACTCTTCTAAGGGCCTCTAATCTTTTATTCACTTTCTTTACCTGAACTGATACTGTATAGCATTTACATATGTCATTCTAACATCTACTTGAAACCCTAAGTATCTGTATGTTAATACATTTTCAATCTTTGTACCATCTTGTAAATGTAATTGTGGTTTGGGCTCTTTTCCTCTATATGAACCAATTGAAAACAACATAGTTTGTGTTTTTTTAGCATTCAAAAGAAGACCAGATTTACTGAAGCATTTTGCATTTTGTAACAAATCACTTTGAAATGAATCCATCATATACCGTGTGAGACTGTCAGCAGATGCCACTAAAACAGTGTCGTCTCGTACAGTCTCACCTCACTATATTTAATTTCATGAACCAAATTATTAACATAAATATTAAATAATAATGGGCCCAAAATAGAGCCCTGGGAACACTCTCTCTAGTTTTCCAGGGGCCGACATCATTATGCCACATTGAACACATTGATATCTATTTGTCAAATATGACTCAAGCCATTTTAATATTTGGCCCTTAATCCCTATGGCCTTTAACCTAGTCAAAAGCAAATCATATTGAACTAAATCAAAAGCCTTACTGAGATCCACAAACACTGCCGCTGTGTACTTTCCTTGGTTCATGGATGTAGCAACCAGGCCATTAAATTCCAACAGGGCAGTGTTTGTGGATCTCCCCTTTCTAAAACCATGTTGTTCATCTACTATTACAGTATTTGTATCTAAATAATTATTTACCTGTTCATAGACTTTACGTTCCAAGATTTTAGATAAAATTGGCAAAAGGGCTATTGGCCTATAATTTGAAGGAATAGTTCGATCCCCAGACTTATAAATGGGAATAATTTTCCCCATCTTCCAAATTTCAGGAACAGTAGAAGTACTCAAACTCCAATTGAACAAATAGGTCACAATAGGGGCTATTACATGTGCTCCCAATTTTAAATATTGGGCCTCAATCCCATCAATACCTCCTGATTTACTTTTATTTAAATTTTTTAGCTCTTTCAGTATATCCCTCTCTTTTAAAATTTCAAACTTAAATATTCCTGCATGGACTACCAGCGTGTCTGATACAGTAGAGAAATCCATTCCATTCACATTCAAATCTGGCAACTTTAAATCCGGTAATTCCAAAAAATATGTATTAAAAATAGTCGCTATAACCTTTGCATCAGTCACTAGTTTTCCATCTTGTACCAAAGTAGGACATATGGAGTCTTTATTTGGGGATTTCAGCTCTGTTATAAGCTTCCAAAACTGCTTGGAGTCAGAGGAATTATTCATTTTATTCTGATAATATTTATTCTTTATGTTTTAATTATATTTACACTTATTCCTCCAAAACTGAAGTATTCAATCTACTTCTTTCTTTGTTTTCTCGCCTTTTCCATATCCTATCTCTAATCCTTAAATTTTTTTATCTTATAGGTGATCCATGAGGCTTCTTTATTCCTTTTAATTTTTCTTATTAATGGGACAAGGTACTGTATTGCATTCAAAAACATGTCATTAAACTCTTGAATAGCCAGTTCTATGTCTGGTATCAAATAAATTCTATCCCAATGAATTTGCCCTAGGTGATTTACAAAGGATTGCTCATTAAATCCTTTAAAATCTCTGCTCCAATAAATAGCTGATTGTTGAGTAATGCACTGTTGTAACTCAATAGTACAAGTAATAGGATTATGATCCCCCAAATTTAAAGGTAATACTTTTCAGGTTTTCACTATGTCCTGGGATGCAAAAAATAAATCTAAAAGAGAACCGTAAGTTCCATTTTTTGTATTTCTTGTAGATTTTTGTATTATTTGGTGCAAACCCAGAATTGAAAAACTACTGTCCAATTTCCTCCCTCTAGTCTGAAACCAATCTGCATTAAAGTCCCCTGTTAAAACTACTTGTTTGTCCTTTATTTTTTCTAAAATTAACTCTGCTAGTACATCAAATGATTTACTTTTTGTTTTAGGAGGTGCATAAAACACTCCTACCACTAATTTTATTGTAATTAATTTAATAATAAGGCAGTCAATGCCTTCCTTGTTCATACTTAACAGTACTTTATAGCAGCCAAGAGTATTCTTAATAAACAACATCACCACCCTCCCCTTTTACCTCTATCTACACATTCTATAGAAAATCCTGAAAGCTGAATTTCTTCCTGCATTATACCTGTATGTAACCATGTTTCTGATACTGCTAATAAATCATACTCAGTTTTAGTTGCCCATACCCTATACTCATCCATTTTATGGACTATGCTTCTAACGTTCTCATGAACCATCAAAAGCTGCTTAATTTTTTTATAATTAGGGCCCGGATTTAACTCAATATCCCCACTTTGAATTAACAGCATTAAACATAACATATTTGTACTTCCTGTTACTTTTAACCCACAATAACCATGCTTAACACAAGAACTCTTTTGATAATATCGGGATTCATTTGTAAAGCGATTCCTTCTCTGAACAAATCCATCTTCAGAATTAAATCGAACATTTCCCATAAAATACATACCTGATAACTTCATCATATCACCTCTAACTTCTTTATCTTCAAAGGTACTCATGATTATTAATCCCCATACAAACCAACCCCCCAAACATATATACAAAACAGACCCCATAATAAAGCTTCTTACTGCCAAAAAGTTAACAATTTCTCTACCGAGTGGCGCTCATGCCACTCACGTTGCTCACGCCCGTGATCAGCGCTAGGCTTTATAGTGCTGGAGCCCCTAGTTCATTCAATCATTGACCCCCTCATGCAGAATGACAGAGTTTCAGGTGCAGTTCATTCAAACCCAGAGTAAAAACAGGCACTCAATTAGCAGCAGTAGTAAAAAGTACAGCTTATAACAGGCATTTAATTCAAGCAAAGCAGTTCTCCCAAAGAATGTCCCAACTGGATATTATACTGGCATTTTATGCAGCTCTCACCTGCTGCCTTCTTGTTGATCTCACATAGTCACTGGGCACCTTCGGGGGGGATCAGCATGAGGCTTTATAGTGCTGGAGCCCCTAGTTCATTCAATCACTGACCCCTTAATGCAGAATGACAGAGTTTCAGGTGCAGTTCATTCAAACCCAAAGTAAAAGCAGGCACTCAGTTAGCAGCAGTAGTAAAAAGTACAGCTTGTAACAGGCATTTAATTCAAGCAAAGCAGTTCTCCCAAAGAATGTCCCAACTGGATATTATACTGGCATTTTATGCAGCTCTCATCTGCTGCCTTCTTGTTGGTCTCACACAGTCACTAGGCACCTTCGGGGGGATCGGCATGAGGCTTTATAGTGCTGGAGCCCCTAGTTCAATCACTGACCCCCTCATGCAGAATGACAGAGTTTCAGGTACAGTTCATTCAAACCCAGAGTAAAAGCAGGCACTCAATTAGCAGCAGTAGTAAAAAGTACAGCTTGCAACAGGTATTTAATTCAAGCAAAGCAGTAATCCCAAAGAATGTCCCAACTGGATATTATACTGGCATTTTATGCAGCTCTCACCTGCTGCCTTCTTGTTGGTCTCACACGGTCATTAGGCACCTTCGGGGGGGGATCGGTGTGAGGCTTTATAGTGCTGGAGCCCCTAGTTCATTCAATCACTGACCCCCTCATGGAGAATGACAGAGTTTCAGGTGCAGTTCATTCAAACCCAGAGTAAAAGCAGACACTCAATTAGCAGCAGTAGTAAAAAGTACAGCTTATAACAGGCATTTAATTCAAGCAAAGCAGTTCTCCCAAAGAATGTCCCAACTGGATAATTATTTAAACAAAATACTGATTAAAGTTTTGGGCTATTTCTTCAGGATCTGAAACTGATTTCCCATTATGCTCAACTGAGGTAATAGTGTTATTTGTTTGTTTGTTTGTATTTATATAGGCGTTAAATCCTTGTTGCATGCCAGTTTTAATTCCAGTTTTCTTTTCTCTTTTTTTATCAATTTATGTAATTTAGCTTGTTCAGCTCTATATAAGAGCTTCTTTTTACTACTAGGATTAGTTTTAAATATTTTAAATAGCTTATATTTTCTATGTATCTGTTTCTTTATTGATTTGTTGAACCATAAAGGACTTTTTCCTTTATTATTATATTTCTTCCTCATTGGTACGAATTTATGAATCACATCTTGAAGGGCAATATTGAGTTTATCCCACATTTTCCTAACGTTAAGCACATTTAGACTTACATCCCAATTTACATTATTTAATTCTTCTGTTATTTTTGCCCAATTGGTGTTTTTTTAGTCAGAAGTTTCAGTAACAGCTTTTATATTTATTTTAGTCCTGGTACAGTCAATATAACATTCAACCATATTATGGTTACTAGTTGCCAGGTGACTCATGACCCTTGTGTCAACAATTCATCCCGCATTATTTGTGATAAGGTCCAAAATGCTGGTATCCCTGGTGGGTTCATTTACCAACTGATCACAACCACATGAAGGAATGGTATCTAATAGATCTTTTTCAAAATCATTTTGACCAGATAATAATTCCCGATTTATACCTGGGGTGTTGAAATCGCCAACAATTAATACGTCGGCTAAACCAGATGCTGCCTCAATTTCTTGCAATATTAAATTATTACCACATGGTTCTGCTGATGGAGGTCTATAACAAACACCCTGCCTCAATTTCTTGCAATATTAAATTATTACCACATGGTTCTGCTGATGGAGGTCTATAACAAACACCCAAGATTAATTTGGGAAGGGAAACTAAGACAAGATTGAGCCATAAGGTTTCTACTGAGGAATCATAAAGTAATTGTAAATTCAGTTCAGAACAATGAATATGATTTGATATATAGCAACAAACACCTCCTTTTTTACCAATCCAATTTTTTACAAATAGTTGATACCCCAATATATTATCAGACCAAGAATTAGAGTCATCCCACCAAGTCTCTGTTACACAAACTATATCTGTTTTCTTAATTGCCAGTAATAATCTTAATTCTGTTAGTTTATTGACATTTAAACTTCGAGCATTTACATTTAACACTTTAAATTTAAATTTGGAGGTTGGTTTACTGTTTGTTTTAGTACTGCCCTTGTCCCCCTTTTTAACTAGTTTAAATTACAACCAATAATATCCTCAAAAGTTCTTCCTAATTTTTAAGCCTCACGTTTGCTCAAGTGTAAGCCATCCCAACAATAGAAGGAGTTATTACTAACAAAGGTTTCCCAATGAGTCACACATGTGTACCCCATTTGCAAGGTCCATTTTCTCAGCCATTCATTTATTCTTTTTTATCTTTTTTTCTTTTAGAAATCATGCTCTGGAAACTGGTAGAATTTCTGAAAACTAGATTTCACAGTTTAAAGTTTATAAAGTATTTTCCAGTTCTATATATTCCGGCTTTATTTTCTCAAAGGTTAATTTCTTCAAATCATTTGTTCCCGCATGAATAATCACAAGTGGATTAGTACCAGAATTATTAAGAATACTACTAATCATGTTATGTATATCTCTTATTCCAGCCCATCTAAATGTGCAACAAGTTATATTGTGCTTATCCTGTCTAGAAACAAACTTATCAATATATTTATTCAACAAGTCCCCCAACACATAATATTGACTAGTTGTAGGTATATTGCTATCAGATATACTTGATGCAGAGATGCCATCATTTACAGAAACAGGTTCCTGAGGTTTCTGTTTGGTACAGTTTCCATCATATTAATTTCAGCCATACAGGCTTGATTTGATATAAGGGACCTAGATTTAGTTTGAGAGACTTTAATTCCATTCTCCATTGATTTATTAATTAGTCCATGACAAATATCAGAGGGGCCAAGATTAGCAATCACACTCAGGTTTTCATCAATTTGATTCAAGGGAGAATTAGATTCCAATGGCATAGTACTGCTAGCATTCAAGGTATCAATATCTAGCATTAACACATTGTTTATTTCTTCCTCGGAAGGTATAAGGGAAAGGCAATCATTTACTGGTATAAGGGTAACAGTTTTTTTTAAGTTAGTACTGCTTTGACTACAATTTACAATTTGATCCTCCGTGTCTTTATTAGATAAATCAGTTAGGGGTTGAAATCTATTTTGTACAGCAACTTGATTACCCAATGCCCTATGTCTTATTTTTGATTTACGCCCATGTTGCACCGATATCCAATCACTAACACCCATTTCATTAGTCCCTTCTTTCTCTTGATCATGCTTCCTTTTAACATTAGCATGAACTGTCCCTAAATTGTCATCATTAGATGTAGTATCTAAGCAATTTGCGTAAGTAACCTTGTTATGTAGAACGCTACTATTCAGGACACCATTTTGTACTTTTAGTACTTCAGCCATTTTACTCTGTTGGTTTTCAATTTGATCAAGTTTAGCATAAAATGCAGTAATATCTTCCCTTAAAACTCTATTGTCAAGACACTTTTTGCATATATAAATAGTGCATGTAAGTAATTGAGCAACTAGGGAGTACATGAAACAATTAGTATATTTTAGTCCAATTTCTCCATCAAGTGCCATTATAGTCTCAGATAGTGGTTTATTGGACACTAGAGCATAGGACAGTGGGGCCTGGGTAGGTTATGGGATACCAGTATCTCCCATTTTTACAAAGAACTTAACTATGGACTTAATACTTTTAAACTATTGGGCACAGAATGTTAAGGCTCTAATATCATACAACAATCAACAACTGTTTGATTCACACCACTAACAGTACTCACAGTACTCACATCTATGGTAATACTTATGTAGTGCCCCTACACCCCACTATCCCTGCAGGTATCACAAAAAGTTTTAAAAGAGAGTATTCATGGAGAACTATTAAGTGACTGTGTACTGTAAAAACAGTCACAGCACAGACAGTATCTAGCTAGTAACACACAATCAGTCACAATCAGTCACTGCTCCCCAAGTTTCATTTAAATAAAAATTAGTAGGTTAAACATGTTCTAAAGAGCTGCAGAGTTCTGCCACTGTAACAGTTAACAGAGCCTCACACCCCCTATCCCGCTGGACATGCTAGACATGTGCTTTCTGATGCGTCTCTCTTGGCATCTCGATGCGCAGCCATGGTACACACCCAGCACGCGATCACCTGGCTCGCTCAGGCAAGTGCTTAAATACACCGTATACCCAGAAGTCTCTTAGTTGTCACATAACCTAACTCTGAGACTGCGGGTATCACAAAAACTTTTTAAAAGACAGTATTTGTGGAGAACTATTAAGTGACCATGTACTATAAAAACAGTCACAACACAGACAGTATCTAGCTGGTGACACACAATCAGTCACTGCCCCCCAAGTTTCATTTAAATAAAAATCAGTAGGTTTAACAAGTTCTGAAGAGCTTCTGGTTTCTGCCACTGTAGCAGTTAACAGAGCCTCTTTGAGTATATTTCTTGTTCCATCTAGAGGAGTCACCACGAGACAGCGAGAAAGAGACAGTGAGAGACTATTAGGTGCCAAATAGAATACAGTCACAGAAATCACAAGTAAAAAATACATCTTTTTATTATTCTTGTTGGTTCATCGAGAGGAACTAGGGCAGAGAGAGATAGAGAAATAAAGAGGAAGGGTTACATAGTGGCCTGGTGGGACTATAGATTACAGGGCAGGCAGGGAAAATCAATCTTTGACTTTATTCTTGTTTCATCCAGAGGAGTCACCTCACCACCGAGAGAGAGAGAGAGAGAGAGAGGAGAAAGAGAGAGACTACTGGGGATCAAATTGGTATTTATTTGTAGTACGATATACTATAGGTACTTTCATATCTCTCTCTCTCTCTCTCTCTCTAACTAACTTTCTCTCTCTCTCTCCCTAACTAACTCTCTCTCTCTCTCTCTCTCTGTCTTCCCCCACTCCCAGCATTTTCATGGGGCCAAGCAGGATATGCCACTAGTACAGACCAGTCATGAAAGAGCTAGTGATTGCTTTTATTAAGCAGTTTTACTTTAATTTTTGTACAAATAATGCTTTAAATTATTTCCTTGGGGCCACTGTGTTAAATATGACAGAATTTGGCCACTTTTATGCATTTTATCACATTTTTTCAACTATTTATAAATAATCAGAGCTAATCAGAACAAATCAGAACTCCACCGTGTTCCAGTTCTTATTTAATAAGGGTCAGAACTTCACCGAGTTTACCAGCCATAGTTATAACACAGGAGAAGGAAGAGGGGCTGATCATAAGGGGGGGCAGAAGGGTAGGTGGAACAGGAAAAATAGTATCAGCATGTAGGGGGATAGTGAAAGAGAAGGGTGGTAGTAGGATCATAGTACTGGCGGACTCAATAGTGAAGGGGGTCAAATGGGCTAAGAGATAGGGAGTACAGCAAGGTAGGAGAGTGGTGTGCCTCTTCAGTATGACAGCAGAATGCATATGCCTGATGGTAGGCCCATGTACACAGGGAATGGGGAAGCCATATGTGATAGTACACCTTGGTACCAATGATCTAGCAGGATGCCAAGTAAGGACAGTGCAAGAGATGTTCAGGTTTATGAGGAAGGCTTGTAGGGGGGAGGCTAGGTCAGCAGCCATCTTGCAAGTGCTGCCAATGCCTACAGCCAACACTGCTAGGAAATGCATAATAGAGGATTGTAATGACTAGCTGAGGGAATGGTGCAGAGAAGAGGGATTTGGGTACATAAGGAACTGGGAAGGAACTGGGGATGATAAAACCCTCTACATACTGTACCCGATAGGCTACATCCAAGTTGGAGGGGATCCAGGATATTTGGAGAATAATTTGGGTGTATATGAGCAGGAGTTTGAATTTAAGCTGCAGAAAGAACCAGAAAGGGTTGCAGCATCCAGGGTTTCCACGGGGAGGGGACAGCCACCCCCCCAGTTGAAAATATGGAGGGGCCAGAAAAGGGAGGGAGGGAGGAAGGAAAGCAGAAGGGCATGGGTTGGGGATTTCTGAAGGAGGGGCAATCAGGTAAAAAACATCAGGAGATCAAGAAAGAGAAAAGGTGGGAGGAACAGCATGGTAGTAGGACATATGCATTCTGCTGTCATACTGAAGAGGCACACCACTCTCCTACCTTGCTGTACTCCCAATCTCTTAGCCCATCTGACCCCCTTCACTATTGAGTCCACCAGTACTATGATCCTACTACCACCCTTCTCTTTCACTATCCTCCTACATGCTGATACTAACAACAACAAAAATGGAAAGGACCTGGGGTAGTCATATCAGATGACCTAAAGGTGGGCAAGCAATGTGAGAGGGCAGCAAGGAGGGCTGGGGAGATACTGGGATGCATAGGGAGAGGCATCACCAGTAGAAAACAGGAAGTTATTATCCCTCTGTACAGACAGCTGGTCAGACCCCATCTGGAGTACTGCGTGCAGTTCTGGAGACCCAATCTCCGCAAAGACATAGACAGGATGGAAGCTGTCCAGAGGAGGGCAACTAAAATGGTGCAGGGTCTGAACCGGAAGACATATGAAGAGAGACTAAGGAGCTTAATATGTATAGCCTCGAGGAAAGGGGGGACATGATAGAAACTTTCAAGCACCTCAAGGAATCAACAAAGTCCAAGAGGTAGCATCTTTCAAAAGAGTGTGCAAGAACAAGGGGCACAATTTGAAGATGGGGGTGACTCAGAGGTAATTTAAGGAAGTATTTTTCACAGAGAGGGTTGTGGATGCATGGAACGGCCTTCCAGAGGAGGTTGTGGAGTCAAAAACAGTGGTGGAATTCAAGCATGCATGGGACAGTCATAAGGCAATTCTAGGGGGTGGGGATAGGAAGAAGTAGGCTGCTGGTTAACTAGGATCTGCAGCTTATCCATTAGGTAGGGAAATGGGCAGACTGGTTGGGCCAAGCAGTCCTTATCTGCCGTCAAATTCTATATTTCTATGTTTCTACGAACAAAGGAAGGCTGGGGTAAGGAGAGCAAGGTGGAGGACCAAAGGAAGAAAAGGGAAGGGGTGAGTAGTCAGGCAGAGGAGAGGGGAGGCAAGTGGTCATATAAAAAGTCGAGAATTAGGAGTGATGGAGGGTGGTGTCCCTCAGTGCTAGAAATCTTGGGAACAAAATTCTGTAGGCCACAATGGCAGAGGGGAGGTGGATCTGGTGTGGCCATAGAGAGATGAACTACCCTGAACCATGACTGGGATCACTCCATTCCAGGATATACCCTCTACAGAAGGAACAGGGAGAAAGGAAAGTGAGGAGGGTAGTACTATTTATCAGGGAGGGCATCACTGCCACGAGGGAGGAATTAGGGGAAAGGAAGGTGGAGGCACTGTAGGTACAACATCAAACAACAACATGAAGGACACTGAGGCCGGGTGTAGTTTATAGGCCACCAAATCAGGATGAGGATAAGGGTGTTGAGAACCATGATTAGGATAGCAGCAGACAGGGGTGAGGTAATGGCATTGGGAGATTTCAATTTGCCTAAGGTAGATTGGAGCGTTCTGTCTACCACTTGTGCCTGGAGCCTGGTGATTCTGAATGCAGTCCATGATGGGTTCCTGGTTCAGGGAGTGACTGAACCTACATGACAGGGAGATATCCCTCTGGACATGGTAATAACTAGCAGGGAGTAAATCAGAGACATCAAGGTAGAAAAGCCCTTAGAGAGCAGTGATCACAGAATTGTGTTTCTAAGTGGATATGGATATGGGTAAGGAATCAACAAGTATTAATACCAAAGTGCTAGACTTCAGGGAAGTCTCATTATAGTAGGAAGGGAGTAATACTGAGGGGACACCTAGCTAGCCTTAAAAATTGTGTGGGGTGGATCCAAAGTGTACAGTGATCAAGGAAGGGATAGCAGATGCCACTAACACCTGCATTAAACAAAATGAGAAAAACTCTAAAGCAAGGAGACCAAGTTACTTTGATAGGGAGACAGGCTAGGCAGTGAGGGAGAAGAGGGTTGCATACAGGAAGTTTAGGAAGTCCCAAAGGGAAGAACATAGGGGACTACTTGGAGAAAGCTAAGGAGGCAAGTAGGATGGTCAAGCAAGCCAAGGCTAGAAAGGAGTTACAAACTACAGAAGGGATCAAGGATTGAGAAAAAGCCTTCTTCTGGTATATCAGTGAAAAGAGGGACACTAAGAAAGGAATAGTGAAGTTTAAAAGGGAGAGAAGGGTTAAAAGCAGTAAAGAGAAGACGGTGATGTTGAACAAATACTTTTGGCCTATCTTTGCTAAGGAAAAGGATGGACCAGTGCTGCAAGGGAGGATGTGGGAGGGGCAGTGGGTGGGAGGGGAATATGGATGAGGACAGGATAAAAAATGATAGGGTTAGGAAAAAGTTCATGCCTCTGAAGGTAAACAAGTCCCCAGATCCAGATGACATGCACCCAAGGGTGTTGAGGCAGCTGGTGGCAGAACTGACAGTTCCACTGGCAGATCTATTTAACAACTCACTGGATAAAGGGGTGGTATTGCAGGAGTGGAGAACCACACATGTGGTGTTGCTACACAGAGTGGACACTGGGAGCTACAGGTCTGTCAGTCTGACCTCCATTGTTGGTAAACTAATAGAGACCATTCTGAAGGAAAGTCTAGTTTGGTTCCTGGAGGCAAATGTGCCCCAGAACAAGAGACAACATGGGGTCATGTCAGGGAGATCCTGTCAAACCAACCTGATGGGCTTCTTTCACTGGGTAATGAAGCCAGCAGACAAGGACCAAGTGGATGACATTCTATTCTTGACTTTTAGCAAAGCCTTTGACTCGGTACCCTATAAGAGATTGATTCAGATTTTGGAGGACCTAGGGGCAGGAAACAAGATTGGTGGAAAATTGGCTTACAGGTAGGACACAATGGGTGGTGGTGGGAAGCTCTCCAGTGTGAGGGAGGTCACCAGTGGGGTCCCACAGGAGTAAGTGCTCAGCATGGTGTTGTTTAATGTGTTTATTAATGGCACTGGAGACAGCCAAAAAGGTAAAATCTGCCTCTTTGTAGATGACACCAACTTATGTGGGAAGGTGGACATAGTATAGTGGTACAGGCTTAAAAGAAGACCTAGCAAAGCTGGAAAGATGGTCTGGCATATGGCAGCTCAGGTTCAGTACAAAGAAGTGCAAAGTCCTGTACATAAGAGGAAAGAACCCAAGGACCAACTATTGCCTAGAAGGGTCAAAGTCACCAAATAGGAAGAGGAAAAGGACTTGGGGATAGCAATCACCAATGGCCTAAAACAGGCTATGCAGTTTAGAAAGGCAACAAACAGCCTTGGCAAAACAGAATGCTAGTCTGTATTGCAAGGGGCTTCATGAGCAGAAGGAAGTTATATTGTCACTATGCAGATCCTTGGTTTGACCACACCATGACTTTGGTGTGCAATACTGGAGACCCTGCCTGAAAAAGGAGATCAACCAGCTTGAGGCAGTTTAGAGGAGGGTGACGAAAATTGTTCAGGTACAGCAAGGCAAAGCATATGAAGAGAGGCTGAGAGAACTCAACAAGTACTCGCTAGAGGAGAGGAGGGAGAGAAGGGACATGATTGAAACCTTCAAGTACCTGAAAGGTATAAACAAGGTGCATATTGGGGACCTATTTTGCCTCAGTGGGAACAAGACCATAAGGAGGCACTGCTATAAGCTGGCAGGGGGAAGTTCAACAAGGAGATCAGGAGACAGTACTATACAGAGTGAGTGGTGATGGGCTGGAATAAACTTCAGTCCAATGTCATCACTCAAAAGATGATTGGGGGTTCAAGAGAGGGTGGGAAAGGGTGAAGAAGAAGGGGGGCATGTCCCACTATAATCGATGAATTACTGGCTCCCCAATTGAGCAGACTCTACTGACCATAAGGCCTTCTTCTGCTAGCTGTTTTGTATGTTCGTATCTGCATAATAATGAAGAGTACCTAAAGCATTTTTGGATAGTGGCTCAAAGGTAGCAGTCATTTACAGATCTTTTCTACAGACCTAACTAAGACACTTGACCATATGTCCACTTGGGGGTTTAAGTTTAAGGATTCAACACTGTCAGCTACCCGTACAATGGCTACAAGCTGCAAAGAGGTATAGACTGAGTTCCCCCAATATATTGTGAAAATCCCACAGAAGATCAAGACTCTAGCTTTAATTTGTCCTGACCTCCAGATGTTGGCTTAGATCCCTATCATTATTGGGATGAACACTAATATGTTTGGGAAGTTAGTCTAGATGTTCAGCAGGATTCTAGAAGAAAGAAAGAAAGGCTGGTGCCCTGCCTTGAGGAGAAGTTTCTCCAGGACTACAGGCAGCATGGGTTTGTCAGGGGGAGAGCTGGTCAAATCAACATGATAGACTTCTTCAATTGGGTTGCAAGGTCATTGGACAGGGGGCAGGTGGTGGACGTCCTATACTTGGACTTCAGCAAGGCATTCGACTCAGTGCCACATGGCAGGCTGATCATCAAGCTGGGGGACCTGGTTTTTGGGGACAATATGCTTAGGTGACTCAAGAGCTGGCTAAGGGAAAAGAACCACAGAGTGGTGGTGAGGGTGGCTGTCCAAACCTAGGCCTATAACCGATAGGGTCCCACAGGGCTCAATACTCGGACCTGTGCTGTTCAACATATTTATAGGAGACATAGCAGAGGAGGTCAATAATAAGACCTGCCTTTTTGCAGATGATACCAAGCTCTGTGGGAGGATGGGCACAGAAGAAGGGAGACAGGAGTTAAGGGAGGACCTGGCTAAGCTGGAGAAATTGTCAGGCATCTGGCAGTTGGGTTTCAATGCTAAGAAATCTAATGCACATGGGAACCAGAAACCCAAAGGCCAATTAGTGGCTATGGGGAATACAGGTGACAGTATCAGAAGAGGAAAAAGACCTAGGAATAATGGTCAGGGGTGATATGAAGCACACAGCACAATGCCGAAAGGTAGAAGCCAAAGCAAATAAAAAGCTGGGCTGCATCACTAGGGGAATCACCTCTAGGAGGGAGGAAGTTATTCTGTCACTGTACATGTCACTGGTGAGGCCACACATGGAACACTATGTTTAGTTCTGGTGCTCTTACCTGAGGAAGGATATCAAACTGCTGGAGAGGATCCAGTGGAGGGCAACCAAAATTATCCAGACCATGGAGGATAGAACATATGAGGAGAGGCTGAGGGAGCTAAACATATACTCCCTGGAGGACAGAAGGGAGAAGGGATATATGATTGAAACCTTCATGTACCTTAAGGACATAAACAGGGTTGGTACAGAGGGCATCTTTGACTTGAGAAAAGAGGATACAATAAGGGCGCATAGCCTGAAACTGGTGGGGATAGATTCAGGAAGGAAATGAGGAGACACTTTTTCTCTAAAAGGGTGGTGAGAGGGTGGAATGAGTTGCCAGAGCAGGTAGTGGCAGCAAGAATGGTGGCCAGTTTCAAGGATGGGGTGGGACAGGGTGATGAAGAAAATTAGGACAGAAGGAGTCATTACTGGGAGGTGGAAGGGGGGAGGTAAACGGTATGGTGGGGGATGACTCCAGGAGGAGTAGAGGATGGGGGGTGCAGCTCCAGGGAATTAACTGAGCTGTGCACTCAAGCACACTTGATAGACCATTATTGCCTGTTTCTAATGGCAATTTTATATGTTCATAAGATAACTGGTGAGAAATATCTGCAGACTTTATCCATTCATGCAGCCTGTAGGTTTGCTAACCTGAGAAAGACACTGGGGCTGAATGTTTGTAAGAGTGACTCACTGGAACCAGCTGGAGAGAGGGAGAGGAGCCTTTGAATTTTACCCTTCGTTTTAAGTGCCTGAACAAGAACTGCTGAGTATCTCTCCAATATGAGTGAGCAGGTGTTCATGTTGTAATTTTAAAACACAAACAGGAATCAGTACTCACCTCTTTGTAGAGAAATGACCAGGCTATTTGTTGTGTGGAGGTGGGGGACTGTGCAGATGAGGTACAGGAAAAGGCAGATGTCCTGAACAAATACTTTTGTTCAGTGTTCACAGAGCAAAAAGACTGTGAGGAGCCACAAAATGTAACAGGAGCATGGAAGGGAGGGAGGTGGGCACTAGTCCATTTTCAAGAGAGTCCTGAAGGGACTCGCAAATCTGAAAGTGGACAAAGCAATGGGGCCAGATGGGGTCCACCCAAGCATATTTAGGGAGCTCAAGGAGGTACTGGCTGTACCTCTGATAGCCCTATTTAACAGCTCATTAGAAACAGGAGTTGTCCCAGAGGACTGGAGGAGGGTTGATGAATCCCACTTCAGAAAAGTGTTAGCAGGGAAATGGCTGGCAATTATAGACCAGTCAGCCTGACTTCGGTGGTGGGAAAGTTAATGGAATCATTGCTGAAACAGGATTGTGGATTATCTTGACTCCAGTGGGTTACAAGACCCAAGATAGCATAGAGTCATGGGGGAGGGGTAGGTCACGTCAAATAAATCTGATAGAGTTCTTTGACTCAGTGACCAAATAACTAGATCAGGGTGGAGCAGTGAATGTAGCCTTCCTAGATCTCAATAAGGCATTCAACACCATTCTACATACAAGACTAGTAAGCAAGCTGGGTTACTTAGAAGTGGGTCCAAAGGTGGTAAACTGGTTAAGAAATTGGTTATGGGACCAGTGGCAGAGGGTAGTGGTAAAATTCACTCCAAGGATGGGAGGTTGGCCAGTTGGGTGCCTCAGGGATCGGTGCTTGGACTGGTCCTCTCTAATGTCTTTATAAGTGACATTGCAGAGAAGCTAGAGGGGAAGGTTTTCTCTCTGTGGATGACACTAAACTCAGCAATAGGGTGAACACTCAAGGAGGGGGTGGAAAGGATGAGCAGAGACCTGAGAAAACTTGAGGAGTGATCAAGGGTATGACAGCTGGGTTTCAATGCACTTAGGACACAGAAACCTGGGGCAGAGTACAAAATGGGGGGTGGTACTAACAACCACCAAGCAAGACAGAGGCCAGGGAGGTGATCATACTGGATGACCTAAAAGTGGCCAGGCAGTGTGACAAGGTAGTTGGGAGGGCAGGTGGGATGCTGGGCACCTGGCATGCATAGGGAGGGGTATTACCAGCAGAAAAGTGGAGGTAGTGTTGCTTCTGTACAGATCACTGCTAAGATCCCACCTAGAGTACTGTGTCCAGTTCTAGAGACCACATTTCTGGAAGGACATAGACAGAGTGGAAGTGGTCCAGAGGAGAGCAACTAAAATGGTGCGGGATCTACATTAGAAGCCCTACTAGGAGAGATTAAAGTTCCTAAATATGTACACCCTCGAATAGAGGAGAGAGAGGGGGATGTGATAGACTTTTAAATACCTCACAGGGGTAAGCAAAGTACAAAAGGTACATTTTTTTTTCAAAAATAAAACATGCTCAAAGACAAGAGGGCATGATAAGAAGCTGGAGGGGGGTAGATTCAGGAGAGATGTGAGGAAGTATTTCTTCACAGAAAGAGTGGTGGATTCCTGGAACTGTCTTCCAGTAGATGTGGTGGGGGTGAAAACAGTGGTGGGGTTCAAGAATGTGAAAACAGTTATGGGGTTCAAGAATGTATGGATAGGTATTATGGAATCTTAGGGAAAGGGAAGGGTGTGAATGGGCAGCAGATGAAACAGGATCTGTGGTGATACTATAGACAGGGAAAACTAGGCAGACTAGGTGGGCCAAGCAGTCCTTATCTGCTGGCAGTTTTTGTATTTCCATGTATCTGTTCCCTCAAAGGAATCCTGTAGACACACATAGCTCTCAACCCAGCAGGTCGACCTTAGAACCAGCACACACTAGATTTCATTTTTATCTGTTCAATTCAGTATTTCATTCTTTCTCACATAACACAGCATAAGAACTCCTCACTTCATTACCAACATTTGAATGATTGTGTCTGAAATAGGAATCTCTTACATGGCCCTTAAATTTCTCTCACTGAGACTGTGATGAACAGCAAAACACCAGAGCACATTCTCAAGTGCTGGTACTGCCTGCTGACATTTTGGTCATGTTATGATGACCCACCCACTACCTCTGGCCACAGGAGGGACTATTCCACACAGAGATTGACTTTTTGTTCCTTCCCCTGTGACAACCCTTTCCCAGTTGGATACTACCTGAGTACAATACCTTACCTCCCCAGCTGGAATAGGTAAGAGCTGCCAAGAGTAGGCAATGCTGCACTGGACTGACCTGGAGACCTTCAGGAATATAAGCCAATGGTAATGCAAGTAAGGAGTCTGACACTTGGGTAGATGAGCAAAATGGTAACAGTTTACTGAATATGTTAGAGAAATTCTTGTAATTACAGTCATGAATGGCACAGTTAAAAATCAGTTAAAAACAACAGTTCATATGCATCAATCACTTTTTCTTATTCCCTATGTATCCCAGCAGGGTACCTCCACCCCACTATTCACTTTGAAATTATCCCTGGAGCCTGCAGGTACTCAAGTCCCACCAGCCCTCCAGATATCACACTTTCCCAGGATAAGTGCCCACCTAGGCCTTCATCCCTGAGCTTTCTGTATTGTAGAACTAAGGCAAAAAGTGACTACTGGGTCCACCTCTGAGCAGTCAGTCCACTGACCCCTTCTGCTAGATACCCCCTGGTATCCAATTACTGTGCCCATAATGGCATACAGTGACTACTAGGCCTACCTACCTCAGCTGGCCCACTATACCCCCAGACATCCAAATCTATTCACTTTGCTATATCTTATACTCTAAAACACCATGTCACAGTGTTTCTCCACAGTGCTGGAAGTCAGCCCTTATAAAGCCAATATTTAAATCAGGGTGTAGGAAATCTGTTTCAGATTATAGACCAATATCCTTGTTGGCTCTATTATCTAAAAATATCTCCAAAATCTCAAAAGAATTGTATTTGATCAGATTCAGGACTATCTGTTGAAATATAATTTATTAACAAGTTCTCAGCACAGGTTTAGAACAAACCATAATACTGAGACAGCCTTGGTGGGGTTCACAAGCTGCTTATGGGGTGCCCTAGATTTGGGGCACTCCATCGTAGCAGTGCTTGTGGACCTCGCCAAGGCCTTTGACTTGCTAAATCATACATTGTTGTTGGACTCTGAAAGATGTTTATTTTTCTGGGGAGGTTATAACCTGGTTGGGTGGTTACTTATGTAATAGGGAACATAGGACTATTATTGCCCAGAAATATTCTGATTCTCGTTTGAGCACCTATGGAGTACCACAGGGCTCAATATTAGGCCCAAGTTTGTTTCCCTGTTTATGAATGCAGCCCCCACTTCTTGTGTAGAGTCTAATGTGACTGTGTATGCAGATGATGCAGTAATTTTTAAATCTGGAGTTAATGCGGATCAAGCCTTATCCCAGGTCCAACAGGACTTTAAATTATTTCAAAAGTGGCTGCTCTCTCGTGAGTTGGTTTTAAATACTGAAAAAACAAAAGTTATGCTTTTCACAGGCCCGAGGACAGTAAGGGATATTATTGTTTCAGCTGTTGATCTGAAGGAGGACAAGATAGAATTAGTGGATAGTTTTAATTATCTAGGGGTGATCCATGATTCACATCTTTCATTTGATCTTAATGTTAATGAAACAGAAAAGCCCATCAAAGGCCAGGAATGTTGTTTAGAGTGAGATAATTTCTTATACCAGAATCCTGTATGTTATTAGCACATAGTTTCTTGCTTAGTGCATTTGACTATGGACTTTTGGTCTATTCAGGAACAAGTGAAAAAATGTTATATAAACTTCAAGTAACTTATTATAGTATTCTTCGATTTATGACTGGTCTTCCCTAAGAACCCACCATTGTGATTTACTGAGGGAAGCAAATTGTCCTTCTTTAATAAACAGGATTACTATAAAGTTGGGGACCTTTGTATTCAAGGGTATTAAGGGCTTTCTTCCCTCTAATAGTTAGTCTCTTTTTATTAGATCACAAAATTCTCTAGGAATAATGTCTCAGACTTGTGGTTTGTTTAGGATTCCTTAATATAAGAAGACAATTGGCCTAAGAGCTGTGATCTATAGGGCTATAACTTTTTTTTAATAGTATCCCCTCTGCTGTAATTAACTGTAGAAATGTTGGGTCTTTTATTTATTTATTTTTTTTATTTTATTTAAGGTTAGGAATTACAACCCTTTGAGTCAGGGACACATTTACAAAGTCTCCGCGTCAAACATTGAGATGAGGACAAAAAATACAGGGTAAAACAAAGGTGCAGAGACAAAAGAACAGTGGCAGAAGTGTGTACAATACATAATATATAGCACAAGCACACGCTTGTACATTGGCTTGATTCTCTTGTTATCAATAGATACTGAATATGATATGTATGCATGTATGTATGTTTATATATTTTGTATTTTGTTTATATAGTGTGTCCTGTTTGACAATTTGTTTTAATGTAAAACTTGTCACTTGTGAAAACGGGCAATTTGCTCATCTTGCTAACAGGTATTAAAAAGAAAAATTAAAAAAATAAAGTGAATGGAAAGTGATTTAAATCAGTTAACATTTTCACACATTCATTTCTTGACCTAGACATGTTTAAACTAAGTAATGTCATTAAACAATGTTGCATACTGGCACATTAAAAGTTGTGACAGAATCCCCCCTCAGTCTCTTCAGGTTCAGTCCTTCCCTTTGACAGAGTCTCTTTAATTCAGAAGGACTGAGGTAAATTCTCTGTAAAACTGTGTCACTGTGGCTTTTAAAATAGTCCCCAATTTGTATCAACAAGATTTTTGCTATACCACACTCCTTTGGAAATACTGAAGAAATTCTATAAAGATTGTGCACTTTGATGTAGTTGGAGGGCCCTCTTTTGAGTCAGCAGATTGTTGATGAGAACAATTTCTTCAGATTTGTAGATTCTCCTCTGTGAGGAAACTGGTTACACAGGAACAACAGGTGCTTGAAGCAACAGACTTTCTACACTAGGCCCTGTTCTCACTTACTGCCCTGTCCCTATTCTGGGATACAGGTGATCCCCTATTCTTACACTGTAATTAAACTAAACTGGTTCTGTCAGGCTTTCTTTCTTCAGTAGGACTCTTTAGACAGACACCTTGGCATGGGCACCTTCCTTGCTGGTCACTCTTCCTGCTCAGACTGACTGCACACTGGCTGTGCAACTCTTTTTATAGTCAAAATCTCATCAGCATATTTAAATTTCTGGTCACTGAGTGGACACTGACCTGTCCAGCAGCTCAGCACTAATCAGATTCCTCCCTGCAGCAGCATAAGCCACAATGAAATTCTCAGTTTTGAAGCTCAACTTCTCTCCTGAACATTCTAAGGCTCCCCTTGTATTTTTTTCTACTTTTGGTCATTTTAAAATACAATTTCTTTGTCACTCAAAATGAACATTTTTCTCAAGGGTCAAGCATTTTTTCACTATAATGGTTGGACAGCTGACTTTCTAAGCTTTCTGCTGATTTTGTTCTGTTCACAATAACCCTTAGGAAAGCAGAGTCGCTAAGTCTTCCATTATTTTGACAATAAACCTCTCAAATAATGACTTCTGAACACTTTCCTATGCTTTTTCCTGTCAAAATAGTAATTTCCCCTTTAACCAAGCTGATCACAGAAATTAGTTATGCATTTTTCCATGCTAAGCTCCATCTCTAGTGTAACTGCCTGCATGGATTTACTTCATCAAGGACCACTCTCCCTTAAAAGGTTAGTGACTTCCTTATTTTAAATTCTAACCAACTCAAACTATGTTTCCCATCTGTAGGCCACTATTCTAAACATGTGTGCCAAGTCTGGTCCAGGTTCATTAAAATTTGACTTGGCAGTGCATTGCTGATCATGTAAAATGTGTTCTGACTTTGTGCTTCATGTTCTGACTGTCTCTAGATTCAAAATGCTCAGTTTTGGATTCTGTACATATTCTGAGTTAATCATTACATGTGTGCTGTGCCCAGGACTCCTGTAGCCCCCGCATGCTCTTTCATTTATTTATTTAATCATTTTAGTGTGTTTTTGATGCATGTGAAGCCATGAGCTCCCATGCCCAAATCGCACCCCTTTCACTGCACAAAAATGGCTCCTGTGAGTTTTAATGTATACTGTTGTGCATTTTCCACTCTGGAGAATCTGTGAGCCACAATTCTCAGACTGTGCTCTTTTATTATATTTTTTAATTATTTCTTAGAGCTAGTCCCTAATGTTCACATTCCCCGGCACTTTTCATCTTGTCATCTATATCTGAGGCAATTGGTTATCTGGTTGATCCTGCCACGAGAGGAACACATCGTGCTCCTACCTCTCGGCACTTTGTGAAGCAAGACACATCTGCTAGGCTGAAGCCTACTCTCCATATGGCTGCAGAGTGAGGTGGCTGCCCGAGGCAAGCCTAGGATTCCTTACTTGAGCACACTGCGCTCTGTTGTGGGACCAACGCTCGGGCTCTCACTCTCCACTGTCACTCGGTGTTTTGCACCAGTATCACTCGCAGCTGCCACTCTGCATTCACTTATTTCTTTTCAGAGCAGCAATGCTTTTTGTTTGCAGGAGAGATTGTCTACTAAATAAACACAATTACTAAAATCACCACAGGTGACTCAGGCAGTCCAATTATACATTGGCTGTCCAGTGTTTGTGTCACTAGCCAAGGCAATCATTTTACTAGCCCACTAGCCATCCATATATCTATTATCTATTTTACCATTGAAATATTTTTTTCAAACTTAGTAAACTTAATAAGGTTTTTCAGACAGGTTTACATAACACTGACGATCATACGTCACAGATCACATACACCATGTTAATCCTATGACCCAATACAATCACATGGAAAAAAGAAAGGGATATATGGTACAATCAAGTGAATGCTAACCATACACCTGTCTATTAACACCCCCCAAAAAAAAAACATTAAAATATTATAATTTGTTTTACAAAAACAATGCCAATCACTACATTTTTGTGTAAAGCTGCATGTGTGAGAAATGGCAAGCTAGGAGTCCTTTCCTCATCCCCCCCTGCACTGTATCCCACAATCATCAATTAATAATATGCTGACAGTGTATTTTACAATCAAACTCACTTTAAACTGCTAATTTTTATTATATGACAATTATGGAGGCTAAGTCTAGTCTTTTACTACAGGGACTGCCCCACACATCTCTGGCAGCTCCTACCTATTCTGGGTTTTGAACCTGCTTCCTTAACTACTAATTTTATGACTACAATGAAACTAATAGGCTGTCCCTATTCTCCTGGTGGAACAGGCTATCTGAGGCTGTTACAACGTGACCTTCCTCAGAACACCACTGCCTGTAGTGAGCCACTGGAGCTTGCTTGTATGGACTTAGTGTTTTGGTTGTAACTGCCCATTTCACCCTATATGCTCAGCCATATCTCACAAATGATCTGAGGGCTACTACTGTTACAAAGGTAGTTTGGGAAAATACTTTGTGCACTACACTGCCATTAGGAAACAAATTAGTTTTGCTCAGTTAGTATTTGCTTAATAAATTGACATATCATAAAAAAGACTTTACTCTGATCAGCATAGAAATTTTGAGAGTAGACTTATCAAAGAATCGCTAAAACTGATAAGTAAGGAAAAGTCTGGAATCATGCCATACCAACCCCAAGGAAACCCTTAACCAGAGGTCCAAAGGACCTGGTTGCTATGTTGTTGGGCACCTTGGATCCTGCTCAAATGTATTGTTGGTGCCAACAGGTTAGTTTCTGTGGTCTACGCTTGCAATTTTACAAAGAATGACTTCATTGAGAAATCATCATATTTCTTAAGGTTCAAACAGGAATCTAGACTCCCAGTGGGCCTCTGTTTTGGTGTTATGACCTTTGGTGCACTCCAAAAGATGTACCATACCTGCATTACACAAATCACCAGTGAGAACAGTTGAGAGAAGTGCACCACTTGGCCTCAGAATAGTAAAAAAGGAGCAATCAGTCAAACAAAGCAGACTAAACGAAAGAACCATCCAGCCAAGGGACTGTGTGTTACTGAGAAACCTTGGACTTCCAAAGAAACCCAAAATTATTGCTTGTTAAAAAGCAGAGCCTCATGTGGTCGTGGGCTGTACCTAATTTACCTGTGTACAAGCTCAAACCTGAAAGTGGGAAATGTATTTTTAAGACTGCACTATAGCCATTTACTCCTTGTTGGACAATTGATTCCATTAAATGAATCAGTCATGCCACAAGCCCCAGTTCCAGACTCTTCTTTTGGAGTTAGACTAGAAAATGAGATCTCTTGTCCCTCACCCTGGGACACCATTGTCAACACAGCACCTAACAAAGATGGGCTTAGTACCAGCTCTAATGAGGAAGGTGCCCCGGATTATCCAGAGATACACTTGAACTTTCAAATACGTGATCCTTTGTTCAACTGAACTGAACTTGGTTAAGGAGGTTCAGATGCCCCAGTACCCATTGTCTGTTCTATGGATACACCCACTAAAGAGTTGAATCCTTGTGCTGATCCCTTCATTTCGCTTGACCATGGACCAGTTATTGAGAACTCTGACACTCAGAAAGGAAAGGAGACACCGCAGAAGACTCCAAACCTGGTATTGTTGGGGATTCAGAACTTCCCAGAGATGTTTCTGCAGTGGATGCAAAGGCCAAGAATGGTAGTGCATGTACTGTCCTAGCAGAAGAGTCTGTTGGTCCCCGACATGCTAGAAAAATATCAAGCCAGTCATTTAGCTGACATGTAATTCTCCTGGTGCTATTCGGCTCGGTAGTGATGAGGGTTGAGGCACTGGATGCCACACCTTGAGCCACACCGGCAACCCGGGTTCTGGAATGACCTCAGGCTGCAGGGGGTTGGCAGGGGCAGGAGAGGATCGAGCATCCCTAGGACTGCTCTTCTCTCCTGGGAGGGGGAGATACTGTCTTCCACAGCACAAGTGACCTCTGTTGGTGGTTGGGGATTGCGAGCTGTGGAGACCACAAGTATGGGGTATGGGAGTCTCGGCAAACATCCTGTGTGTGGGTACAGGAGCGCTTCCATCTCACGTTGGACGTCATTGCACATCCAAGCTCCCAGGAAAACACCTGACACTTGGGTAGGAGAAGGAATGCTCACCAGGCCCAGCCACGCTCACCATCAGACACGCCCCATTTGTCTCTGTCCCTCCATCCCCCTGTCAGCAACTTTGGCCCTTAAGATAGAGCACTGGTGAAGTTGGCGGCCTTACCCAGGGGGCTCAGAGCCAGGAAGTCAGTTGCCAGGTGGGATTGGGGGGAAGTGCCTGCTAGAGATAGGATAGTGGGGAGTCTTAGACAGAGCAGGACAGCAGGTAAGTAGTGAGCAGTGCTGGAGAAAGACCTATGGACCAGTGAAGGGAGTAAAGAAACAATACCAAAAAAAAAAAATTCTTCTGGTGCTTCAACTATCACTCCCTTATACGTGGTACACAGTAAAGTGAATTTAGTACCCGGTCCAGTTACACAGGTACACACCCAATTGTGCTGCCCCAGGTTATTCATAGGAACTGAGAGAGTAATGCCTAAGGGTGGAAAACGTGGTGAGTACAAAGTCTGTTCAGCCTTTGTACAGTTTTTATTCAGGAGTGTTCTGAACACATTTTTATGTATTTAGATTCCAGGTGTTGTCAGGTAGGAAGATATTATGTGGTACACTGTGTTTTGTTACATATCATGTTTTATTACAGCACCACAGTTGGGGCATGAAGGTTGTCAGAAGGATAAAAATGCCCCGAGGCTTACTGCCTGCACCACCAGGGAGGGAGACACAGGGAGAAGCCTGCAGCTTCTGGCTACCAGACAGGAAACTGATCAGGTCACTGCCAGCAGTGGAACTGTGCACCAGAGTGCTCATGGATGCTCCCGTCAGTCACCCACTGCCCGCAGACTGCTGCAAATGAGATCAGGCAGCAAAGTCAGGAGGTGACATTTACTTTTTCACTGTGAGGCACACTTAAACATGGCCAGAGCCACCACCAAATGCAGGGGCAGTGCCAGCAATAAAAGTGCTACTATCTTAAATCAGTTCTGGCCACAGATTACAGGGAAGGGGCCAGAAGTCACACAAGGAATTTGCTGAGGCATAGACCAGTAAGGATGCAGGGGATCCTCTCAACTAGCTTATGTTCCAAACCTAGTTAATCATGAGATAGCCAGTGGGGACAATTATTCACAGTGTTGAATTGTAGGGACAATATGCATCAGAAAAGCCAATGAATGCAATAGCCAATCAGGGTGGGGGGTACTGCAAGCAAGCCCTTCCCAACATGTTTGCAGACCAATAAGAAGCCAAGGGGAGGATTTGAGTTTGAACAAGATAAGATCCACCCTCTTCTCTGGGGTTCCAGAGGGCACTTCTAAAGTTCCTGAAAGATTTCTGCTAGAAACTCTAGGTGTGGGCCTCTGGAAATCCAATGAATAGAAAAGATCACAGCCAGTGATCACCAGTGCCAGAAAAAAACAGGCACGTTTTTTCTCCAGCAACAGAGCCTGCTTTTCTCATAGGTTCAAAGCAGGTGTGAGAAAGAGCCAGTAGGAGCAGAATGCAGTACAGCTTCCATCTGATAGGGTGAGTGTGTCTTGCCTTGTGTAGCACTCTGCCAGTTCAGTTCAGCCTGTGTACTGTAAAAGTCCCCATGTGGGGTAAGGAGGAGAAGGTCCCCTTTGAAGAGGTGAAGAGGAAAAAGTCAATTGTAAGGGCTGAAGAGGATTCTAGAATTTTACCAGGATGCCTGCTCAGTGGCCTACACCAACAGCCACCTTGAGAGTGCTGTGGGTCACCGCACCCATTTCAGAACATGTTCCGATCCAGATGCAGAAGAGATCCTTCTGCCAGAGGTGCAGTATTCCTGTGATGCTGCTGTTTCATAGTCAAGAGTACAGAAACAGGGCCCTGTCCTATACCTGTTAGAGAGTTTAATTAGTGTCATGCCTGTTAAGTCCTTGGCAGGACTGAGCTTTCTTTTTGGCAGCCCTGGTGAAGACCTGTTAAATTCTCCTCAACATTTCTGGGTCCCAATTTTTTACTGATTGCTTTAACTTGGGCTACGCCCTAAATAGCAGTTATATTGGTACTACTCCTCTTCACAATTAAAGGGATACTGTCAACCCACTTAGGTTTCAAAGTGTCCCTAATTTAAAAAAACATATTTTATGATTGCCAAAATTCTGTAGAGGTTGTTAATGTAGCTGGTAGTTTGATTCTGAGTCTTATTTTCTTTAAAAAAGTAAAAAACAGACTGCCCAACATACTGGTGTTATCACACCAAAACAGGTTTGTTTACATTCCTTGATCAACTCCAAATGCATCTTTCCTGGCCTTGGGAACATCCACAAAACAGTCTAGCCCCTCGTGATGCAGTGGGAGTTCAGGAGGCTATTGCTTTATGAGTGACTGCACTGTTTGGGTGTGTTTCTTATGCTCAGAAAGTATGCTGTAAGAACAGAAACACGATTGTAAACAAAAACAAGGTTGTTTATTAATATACATTGCCATGCATTTCAGTTCCACTAAGCAAGGAGACAGACAAAACAAACAGCAACATCAGTGAATTTTAGAGAAGATAAGCATTCATAAAATGTGGGGTTTCAGCTAGAAATAATATGATGAAAAACAGGTTGACAGTGTCCCCTTTAAAGAGGACCATTCATGTACAAAGGCCATCATAAACTGAAAACCCATGAAGAGGAGTTGCTGACACCTGCGGGAAAACTTTTGAAAGCATAATATTTAAACAAATTCAGTTTGTATTTCATGAATCATCTATAGATTTCTCCTCCCTCTTACATATTACTGAGGCAGTTCTCACAAAACAGTGTCTTTATCCCTTAGAATTCACCTTCCCCTATAGCTTATTCCCCTCCTTGAAATCATAATACTCTGTTGTGACATCACAGTATGTTGCTATGGGAATAACTGTAATATCACGAGTAGAGCATTATGACATCAGGTAGGGAATAAACAATAGAAGGTGAGGAACTCTCAAGGGACAAAGTTCATGTTTTTATGCATAAGACCTCAGTATTAAACAACAGGAAGAGGAAATACAGAACTTATGAGAAATATAAGCTGCTTTGTGTCCACATATTATGTTTTTCAAACCTCCACCCCCTGAGGCATCAGTAGCTCTTTAAATGAGGTATTGGTTTACTGTAGCTGGCAGCACTCCTAAGATATACATACGAATATACAAAGAAGCCAGCAGAATAAGGACATTTGGTCTGCCTAGTCTGCTCATATTGCAGGGTCCACAGATTAAGCTACTGGCCCTGCCCCCCTCCCCAACCCTCCCATCCTTTCCACCCACCCCTCCCATGACCCTTACTTTCACCTTATGTCTATTCCAGCCTCTCTTGAAGCTGCCTACCATATTCAACAAGACCACCTCTTATGGAAGCACAGTCCAACTGGCCACCAACCTTACCATGAAGAAGTGCTCCAAACCTCCCTCCCAAACCTCCTCCCTCCAATTTAAGGCTGTGCCCCCTCATGTTCTCATTGCCACTTAGCTTAAAGAGACCCTCCTTTTCCACCTTATTTATCGCTTTCAAAGTAGTTGAAGGTCTCAATCATGTCCCTTCTCTCCCTCCTGTCCTCCAGGGAATACATGTTCACGGTCCCCAACCTCTCCTCATATGCTTTACCTTGCTGACCCACGATCATCTTTGTTGCCCATCTCTAGACTGTCTCCAGCAAGTTAAAGTCCTTTTTAAGGTGTGGGCACTAGTACTGTACTCCATACTCTAGATGTGACCTCACCAGTGACCTGTACATGAGCAGTATAACTTCCTCTTGCCTACTGCTGATCACCTTGGCCGTGCATCCCAACGTCTTATTTGCCCTTGCTGCTGCTTTCCTGAACTGCATGGAGTGCTTCAGGTCATTAGTGAGACTAGATTGGAACATCTGGGAATGTTTACACTTGACTATAGAAGATTGAGAGGTGACGTGTCTTTTGTACCAAGCATTGACTAATCGTGACTTGTGGGACTACCTGGGCTTGAAATCGAGAGAATAAACATACTGTGCATGAGTCCATATACTACAACTGAGAGGGGAGCTATGCCATTCAAATAAAAAATACAACTGGTACAACCAGAGTTGTTTCACTCTGGAACTCACTACTGCAGGAAGTGGTGGGCAGTAGGAACATGCAGGAATTAAAAAATAAACTGGATGACTTTTGTATGATTAATAACATTAGGGGATATAGGTATTAATGTTGCGTGCAACATGGACATTTATCTTTAAAAGCCCTGAGTTAACCTATGTAACTCCTAGATTCTTCTCCTCCTCTGTTGCAGATAGCCGGACCCCTCCGAGGTAGTACTCCATCCTGGGATTCTTGGCGCCATTGTGCATAACTTTGCATTTCTTGGCACTGAAGTGAAGCTGCCAAATCCTAGACCACCTCTCAAGTTTTTCAAAATCCTTCTTTAGGTCTTGCATCCCTTCGGCCATGTCCACCCTTCCACAGAGCTTGCTGTCATCTGAGAAAAGTCACATTTTGCAGTTAATGCCATCCCCAATGTCATTAATGAATACACTGAACAACACCAGCCCTAGCATTGAGATCTGCAGGACCCCATCAATGGCCTCCCTCATGCTTGATAACTCCCCTCACCATCACCTTTTGGGTCCTGTTCCCCAGCCAGTTTTCCACCTTTCTGGTCATCCCACCCTCGAGATCTGCCAATTTCCAGATCAACCTCTTGTGGGGTACAGAGTCAAAGGCCTTGCTGAAATCCAGGTAGAGGATGTCCACCACTTGACCCCTGTCTATTGTTTTGCTGACCCAGTCAAAGAAGTCAATCAGATTCTTTTGACACGACCTCCCTCCCATAAACCCATGCTGCTGTGCATCCTGAAGACTATGCTCCTCTAGACACTGTATCAACCTTTCCTGAAGCATGGTCTCCATTAGCTTGCATGTGATTGAAGTCAGACTGACCTGTCTGTAATTTCTTGGGTCATCTCTGGGACCCCACTTATGCAGGGGTACTACATGTGCCATTCTCTAGTCCTGTGGTACCATGCCTGACTCCAGTGAACTATTTAGCAGGCTTGCCAGTGGCTCCATAAGCTCCACTGCCAGTTCTCTCAGCATCCTTGGGTGTATTTCATCCAGGTTTGGTGAATTGTCTACCTTCAATGCTAGCAGTCCTTTCCTCACTCTATCCCCCTCTATCACCACATCTGTGCTCCCCTCGCCCTTGCTCCTCTTCTCCCCCCTGTTGGCACTGGTCCATTATTCTGCCCTGGATATGACAGAACAGAAGTATTCATTCAGTGCCTCTGCTTTCTGCCATTCTCCTCCACCCACCTGTCATCTTTCCAAAGCATAACAATGCCATCCTTCTTGTCCCTTTTCTTGCTTATATAGTGAAAAAAAAGCCTTCTCCCCTTCTTAATTCCCTCTGCTAACTGCAGTTTCTTCTGAGCCTTAGCCTGTCGGACTACCTTACTCGCCTCACTAGTCATCTTTAGGTAAGTCTCCCTGTCCTCCTCTATCTTGGTTTTCCTGAATATCCTATAGGCTAACCTCTTGTCCCTTACTTCCTGGGCAATCTCATTACTAAAGCAGCTGGGTGCTTTGTCCCTTGAGTTCTTCCCCTGAGCCTAACACACACCTTTGTTGTTGCCATTATTCCCTCCTTAATGAAGAACCATCTTTGGTCTACCCCTATATGTGGCCTGATGTCCGCAAGATGTTTCCTTAACAATTTGCCCATCTTCCTAAAGTCCACACCATTAAAGTCCAGGATTTTGGTCTTAGTAGGGATGTTTTCCCTGCCTATATCCAACTTGAACCATACTGTGCGACGATCTGTTCCACACAGGGAATCCTTGACCATTATATCTTGAACGTGCTTCCTATTTGTGAGCACCAGACCAAGGACTGCCCCCTCCCAGGTCGGTTCTGTGACATGACTGAGTCCGTTTAATATTGATACTGTATTGCCACCATTTTTATGGAATGTTGTGATGTCATGCTGGAAAAGCTGTGTTTGACTACAATAGTTAGACAGTATGCCAGGTTTGTTCCTCCATCTCATGACTATGTTCCAAAAAGTGGTGGCAATGTAATAGCAATGCTAAACAGACTTATGACCCAATCTACAAAAATGTCCAAGCCCTTCCGCATGTACTGATGGCCAAGAAAAGCCATAGAGTGCCCCATCCATACATGCTGTACACATGCAGGGCACTCTGGGGTATCCACACTGCTGGATGTGAACCCCTCCACACCTGATCTTCATCCAGTCGCATGGGCAGCCAAGTTGGGGGCAGGCACTGAGGCAAAGATGTACTTCTACAGTACATGATACATATAAACGTTTGCATGCCTGGGAGGGCAGGCAGTGTCCAGAACTGCTGCAGTAATGCAATCTGGTCCAGTGCATAGTCCCTGCTGGGAAGCCCCAGGCATTTTCAAGCCATATGTGCCCCTGTTTCTGGTTCTCCCAGCCCTCTGAGCTGGCATGGAGGCCTAGGGCCATAAATATAACTACTTCCATTTCTTTTTAAGAACCCAAAGTGGAGGATATGAAATGTGTTTTATGTGCTGTAGACGTATTTATTATGTGAAATTGGTAAAGGTATAGCACATATTTATCTTAATTCAGCACCATGTCTGCCTTATTATCATGTTTTAAAGTCTTTGTAATTGATTACAGCTGAATTACTTGATGTAAAAAGTGGCTGTGCCCTGGAGGGTACTATTCATTTAAAAAAGCCTTCGGGTGAAACATCACAATCTGCTAGCCACCACTCTGTTGGATGTCTTTCTATTGGACTGCAAAAAAAAGTGAAGGATTTATGCTTGCCCGATTCTGTTTTTTCACTGATAAATGGAGGGATGAGTGTGAGTGCCGTGACTTGTGCTACAAAGGTATCGGCTTGTGTCACGGGCACCTACACCTCTGGGTGTCTCTTTTGCACCTGTGACTACAATATGCTATAGTCCACCACATGGAGCAGGGGATCCACTATAGTGCCAGGCTGGGCATCTAATTAAATGCCCTCCATTTAACCCCACTGTGCCACTGGCACACCCAGCCCCTCCATACTGCTGTCTAGATAGATAGATAGATACTTGTAAGGAGCTTCGACAGAGTTGGGGTATTACTTACTGGTGTAATAAAAGGTGGGGTATTGTATGATTGGTTTGGTGGAGATGGTGTATATCCTTTGAGTGTACAAAATTACTTATTTTTAATTTGCCTGCCTTAATCCTTTCCCTCTGTAAAGTCCTGTTCCTGCTTTTCCCCAATAAGACAGATTCCCTTATTGTTACTATATATTTGGTGTCCATTGTTTTTTACTGTTGGCCTTATACAGTCATTGCATACTGCAGATTGTGGGGTGGGTTGTGTTAGCAGTTCCAGGTGGGCAGCACCCTGGCATCAAGCATGTTGGAAGGACTGTACTAGGTGAGTCAGTCCAAGCAGCTATATCAGCAGCACCCTGGGCCATCTGTCCTAATGCTAAATTGTACCAGCAGCTATAGCATACACTGGCTGCACCACACTTCAAGGGTAAAGGTTACACTAATAACAAAACACATTTCCTCTCAAAGAAGCATACAGCTGAGCCAGCCCAATGGCATGGTGGGCTCAGGTGCTAGACACCTTACCTCCTTCCATGCCAGTGACCCAGATTCAGGAAAGAGCCTGGATGTAGATGCCAGCTGGGGGGAGGGTGAGCAGCTGTACTGAGTGGCCACAAGGCAGCTGTCTTCTCCCAGGAAGGGATATGGGTTTCCCCAGCTCTTGGCTGCCACCTGATGGAGGCTAGGTGGCAGCGCCAAGCCGTAAGGAGCCAGGCATTAGGCCAGGTGGGAGGAAGAGGTCATCACCAAAGTCACGGAGCACATGCATGCCTCCACGTACATGCGCAACCGTGTTCTGGGATCCTGTGATAATGGGGGACAAAACAGGAAAATGGAGCACTGGGGGAGGCTCAATGAAGCCCCGTGCACAGGGTGGATTGAGATACTGCAAGGGAGGATCACATCATGCCTTCCCCCAGAGCCCCAGTAGGAAAAGCCATGTATGTAATCCCCCTGTCCTGGGGGCTTACCCAAATGCCCCCTCTGGGACTTCCACTTCTCCCGTTTCCAGGGGTTTTGGTCCACCCCCATTCTTTTGTCCCAGTCCTGGTCATGTTTCTCCTGTGGATCCCGTTCATTCCTGTAGTATCCTGGATCTCCCTTCGGTTGTCCGCATGTTTTGGGTGGACAGCGGGGCCGAGGGAGCTGAAGTGTGGAGCTGCCACCCATTTATGGCACTCCAGTGCTGGGCAACGTTCCACGCATGTGCAAAATGCACAAACATGTCTGGACATTTTGGCAGCCATTCCAGCTGTCTCTCCAGTGATCCTGGTATTTATTTATTTATTTAATACATCTGAATGTACCTGGTTCCAGGGTTGAGTAAAAGAGGGACCAGGACCGTTAGCTGAAACGGAGAAGCAAAAAAGAAGCATACAGCTCAGGGAAGGGAAGGGAAGGGAAAGGAAGCGAAGGTTTTTCAAATAAAACTGTCTACCAAAGCACTTCAGATTCCAGGAGAGGGAGGGAAATAATGTTGTTACCATTTAGTGGGCACAGGGAGAGTCAAATAGCACACAGATAAATTAGAGCAATATTAAAGAGCGGTTACGCTCAGAGTGTTTACGTGGCTATGAACTCACCAGGTAGGTACTGCTGAAATGGCTTACAAGTACCATCTCTAAGAAAACATCACACTCGGTTTGATGAATTCAAGTGCTAGTGCATTTATTAAGCAAATTAAAAAAGGCACTAGAAAAAACAGTCATAACTTCCGAGCTTCAAGGTGCTGTGCCACATTGTCTGGGGCAAAGCAGCTTGAAGAGTTGGTTAAATGAATTATTCAGGGTCACACAGTCAGTAAGTGGTAACTGTGGGATTCATACCTGGGACATGATTTTTGAACACAGGGGCAGGCTCTGTGGCCACAAACACCGGTGCTTACAGTATGCTAAGTCCTCTTGCCGCATCTGTGGCAGACTTTAAAACAGTGTGCACATTTGTGTCACTTTGATGTGTTTTACAACAGCTTACCTTCAAGTGTAAACAAACAAATGGCCCAAAGATACAGTACACACAGGCAGGTCAGAAATAGAAGTATGCCTGATCAAGGAACTGTACTCTAATAAGTACTTTTTAAGTTTGCTTGCGCACATGCACAAGAAACATTTTGTGACAGCTTAGGAGAGAAGTGGGGTTTTGGAGGTGCGACACTGTGGGGGCCAATGCCCCCAGTGCCTTTTGAGGCTTGGCCCGCCTTCCCCAATGTGGTGGCATGCTGCTGCTGATGACACTAGTTCAGTCAGCATGCCATCAACTTAAAATGAATCCACCACTGCAACGAGAGAATGACCTGTCATTGCAGGACGGTGCCTTGCCTGGTGTAACATTTCTTATAACAAGGCGGCCGGCAGCTGCTCTCACCACTTGCCTCAGAGTCCCCATGAAAGCCAACTTGGGGGTTCCCAATCCCTCTGTTGGCATGCCCCCCATTCCCAGTTCATTTGCCGATGGGGTTGCCCAATCCCTGTCGGCATGATGCACCCCCCCATCTGTTATGTGCCGAGGGGCTGCCCAATCCCCCTCAGCTCATGCACTCTTACTCCCCCCCACCCTATTATATGGCCGACAGGGGTGCCCAATCCCTGTTCGCACAGTACCCACCTTCCCAACAAACACCTGGCCAGGTGGCACGCTGGGAGCCCACCCAAGCTAGCCAAAAGTGTCACGCAATGTCTTTTTTTAATTTTAAATTCTGTTAAAAAAGAAAACAGTCCCTCATTGAGCCCCATGCCCTCCCCAACCCACACCCACCCTCTGCGTATTGTAACTCCCCACACACACCCTCACCCCATACTTACCTCTTCAGCCCGGCACAACGATCTTCAGTGAACCGGGAACACATCTGCACTCTTCAAAGCCAACCACAAGCTAAAGAAATGCCAGTAAGCTGTATAATGGCATAATGGCATATCTCTGCCATTTTATCAAATTTTGGAGCCAGATTTTCAACACGGGGTTCTTGGGATCCCACCTCATGAATTCAGTCCCTGTCATCTCGTTATTCAGTCCTGAAAAATGATTTTCGGTCACTGTGCGGAATCACCTTTCTGGACTGATTAACGAAATGACAGTGTCACTGTTCATGAGATGGTCTCTCAAAAAGCCTATGTAACAAATTTAGTGAAAACATTTCAAAAAATGACTGCGTTATGTGCGTGCATTGCGCAGTTTTTACTCATGCCCATAACTTTATGAATTTGTAATATTTTTACTCCAGGTTTTCAACATTGGCATTTTTCCACACCTCCTTACGAGCAGTACAGCTGTCATTTTTCACATCCTGGTCGAAATGTGTTTTCGCACTCCCAGTGCAGGATGGCGTGATCGCTTGTGGAAAATCAGTGTTCGGGACAGGTTAAGAAAATCACAGTGATGCTGTTCATGAGCAGAGGTCCTAAAATGCCTATGTTGAACATTTGGTGACAAAAGTCCATAAAATGAGCCGGCCCGGTGACGCTGAGGGTTGAGGCGCTGGACACCACACCTCGTGCCACACCAGTGACCCGGGTTCTGGAACTAGTCTGGGCCACTGGGGATTGGCGGGGGGGGGAGAGAGGATCAAGCATCTGAAGGACTGCTTTCCTCTCTCGGGGGAGGGATCTAGGCCACTGCCCGGCATTGCAG
Organism: Neoceratodus forsteri; assembly: GCA_016271365.2. Classification (NCBI taxonomy): domain Eukaryota; kingdom Metazoa; phylum Chordata; order Ceratodontiformes; family Ceratodontidae; genus Neoceratodus; species Neoceratodus forsteri. The sequence goes on from CM057452.1 coordinate 1,721,368,128, forward strand.
TGGCCCCAGGTGGAGACCGGAGGTACTGCAACACTCCAGGGCTGGAATAGGGGGATGCATAGCCGCGACATGTGAGCCTGGTGCCATTGCACACTCAGGCTGTGCTTGAGGGGGCAGGGGGACTGGGCATAAACAAGGAGAAAAAAAACTCCCACCGACAGGCGAGGCGGGTCCAGGAGTTATGGCGCCATGCCCAATGCCGGGTCTCCAGAAGGTGCTCCTTGGGTCCTCCCTCAAGCCAGCATTGCACACCAACACTATAAGAAAGGGTGCCAGAGATGTAGCAGTCCTTCCCTGGAGGACTCAGGCCCGGTGGGGGTTAGGGCAGTGCTGGATGAGGTGGGGAGTCTGATGACCAAGGAGCACCAACGGGACTTCAGTTGGGCAGGCAGAGCGGTACGCTGAGTGACTTTGCTAGAGAGAGGCCAATGGGAGGTGAGAAAAGGAATTAAAAAAAAAGTCCACAAAATGACTGTGTTACAAGCGTGTGTTGCGCAGTTTACACGCACCCTCGTAACTTCGCAAATTTGTAATATTTTCACTACAAAATTTCAACACTGGCATTTTGCCACACCTCCTTATGAACATTACAACTGTCATTTTTCATATCCTGCCCGAAATATGCGTTTGCACATCTGGCACACAGCGGCGTGGTCACTGTGGAAAATTAATGTTTTGGACAGATTAAGAAAATTATAGTGACAGTGTTCATGAGCAGAGGTCACAAAATGCCAATGTTGAAAATTTGGTGAAATAATTCCAATGAATGACTGTGGTACAAGCATGTGTTGTGCAGTTTCCAAGTCCACTCAGAACTTTGAACATTTTTAATATTTTTGCTACAGATTTTCAATATTGCCATCTCTTCACACCTCCCTATGAATGGTACAGCTGTTATTCTTCATATCCTGCCTGATCTGTGTTTTCACACATCTGGTGCAGAATGGAATGCGGGACACATTAACAAAATCACAGTGCCACTGTTCATGAGAAGAGGTCCCAAATGCTTTCATGAGGTGGGGGGCCACAAAAAGGCCATGTTGAAAATTTGTAGTGCAAATACCAGCACATGCCGGGGGCGTTGGGGTTTCTAACCATAACATCCCACCCTGCACAGACTGAAAGGCATCAGAGATATGACTCTGGATCACTGGCTGTAATACTCATGCCATCTCACCCCCACCCTGAAGCCAGTGACAGGCATCAAGGTGTGCCTTGCACTCTTCAGCCCCAGGTTTCACCCCATTCTCCTGTACTGCACCCATTTCACTGTATGTCCTTATGAAACAGGGTGACTGTGAAGCCAAACACCCCAAGACACACCTCAACACTTGTCGGTGTCTACAGGATAGGGTGAGGTGAAATGCCATGAGCATTATTGGCAATGACCCACAGACACACCCAATGCCTGTCCATCTCTGCAGGGTGGAAGTGGGATTGGCATGAGTTCAATACCTCACTGCCACTCCTGTTCTGCATCTGTCTAACTCCTGCACATCCAATGCTAATATCAGCAAGCAAACATACGGCATTGACAAATGCTTGTTTTATGCAATCCCAATTTATGAACACAAGTCCAGTGTGAAAAGTCAGATGTAATTGGGACCAGCACCAATAACTAGGCTAATAAATAGGCCTTGATATTCCTGCCCTACTCTCCATGCTGAATCCACTAGTTAGTTAGTTAGTTAGTCCATCTGCCAATTCTAGTTCCATTCTGAAGGGATTTATCCTCACTTCTAAATACTGGTCAATTATGCTGGCACTTTATACTACTCAAGGGAGTAAGTGACCAGTTTCCAGCTACTAGAACTAATGCCAGTCTATGACTTGGCCAGAAGGGAGTGATGATTTGTGGTATCAGATGTACCATGCTATGCAGGCTGCAAATGTTACCTTCATGGTGTACTCTTTGTTTCCACCAGCCCAGGCCAGTGGGTCTGTTCCCATAGCAAGTCTTTTAGGACTCTGCATAATATACTGATATTATTTGTCAATATTTTTAATTAAAACCATCACGTAACAGTGGGCCAAAATAGTGGAGGAAGACAGTGTGGTCGACTTTTCTCAGTAAACAGTTGCTCTGGTGTTCATGTGCAAAGTTGTGTATTTAAGCAATACTACAAGACAGGGTGTGGTATGTCATGGAATATCGTCACAAATCAGGTGCGTTGTGAGGCATAAGGTCAAAGGCCAACTGTCTCATGCACCCGAGAAGTGATGAAATCCTGTGACATAACACATCAGGGAGCATATTATTGATAGTAAGCAACTGATCCATTTTTTATGTATTAAAAAGTAAAAAAAAAAAAGTATATATTTTTGTATTGTGTTACGTGTATGTGCAGTGGATCTGGCATGGATGCAAAGCAGTATCCTGTGACACTGCGTGACAAAAGGGATTACCTGCCATTGAAATTTTCATGTTTACTGTAGTAACTCTTCTGCAGTATGCTGCAGTTTTGTGTTACATCCCGGCAGGCACCACTGCACACATTTAAAAAGAAAAAGCTCTGTTTTACTTCATTTTGTCCAGTAGGTAGTGTTGTTTAGAAAGTGTTGCTGGCCTGTGAGTTGGACGGATTTGAAGTAGGTAAAAAAGAAAACTGTTGACTGGATTTTCTCTTTCCTGTTATTAAGTGCTGAGAATTAATCACTGGTAAGTAGATGTTTCATCCAATCAAGCTACCAGAGTCCTTCTATTCATTACATGATAGAAAATGAATACTATTACTTAGTAACAATTATGCGTAATATAGAGTAAGTCTTACATTCATAGTAATTACAGTATAATTATTTTATATAAGTGCAAGAATGGAGCTCAACCTTTGGTATTATTACAAAAGTCAGCTAATTCAGCTTCTGGAACAGACTGGCTCTTCTGCAAAACATGATTGTAAAGTTATGCTTTGTTGCTTAAAATCAGTTTAGAACTAGTCAGATGGATCTACTCACCTAAACAACATTCTGCAGTGCCGGAGACAGAAGATGATCCAGCTCTGAGAAGCAAGCCAAAGTTTCTGAGCAACCTTAGTCAACCAAGCACTGATCTTCACAATATTTATGCAATACCTCATCACTGGGGAGTTTATTGTAGCCTTCTGATGGAAAATATTCTGTCCAGGAAGCCTTAATCCTTTCAACTTTTATATGCTAGAATAAACATTCCTGGGAAGATGAGTTTGAGAGCTTTTCCCATCTTTAAATTCCACTATTAACAGCAATCTTGAGGAAATTACTTTAATTTCTTTGATTCAGGATACAACCAGATAGATCAGCAACAGATGCATTGACTCTATGCCAGCTGCATCATGTTTATGTCTGTTTGTGAAATCATAGGCAAAAGCACGAAGTTGACCTTTCACTGGTACTGAAATGATACACAAATCTGGCACACCTAAGGTACGACTGGCAAAGGCAGGCTAACTAATCTTCACTTAGTAAATAGTGTGTATATATATCTGTAATACACTGCACTGTGCCGTCATGTCTAGCTTAAGCTTTGCATGTTTCTTAACCAATTACTGATTGATTTCAGCACTTAAATTGGTCTGTATCCATGGTGAAGCTTTAGTTTACATGAGTCACAGAAATCAGCAAAAGCTCATTTCCAGTTGGTATGAACGCATAATAATAATCTTTATGCAGTAGAATAAAACAGAATTGAGCAGAATATCCTTTGGATTTTATGTAGAAATACAGGAACAGAATCTGATGACAGAAGAAGGCCCTTTGGCCGATCTTGTCTGCCCATTCCTTCCAAACTAATGTTGAATGAGAGAGCCTAGAAGATCTTCACTCTCCTCTTCACCCCTCCCTTTCTGGTGGGGTCCTTTCCAAAGTCTTGTGTCTGTCTCACAGTCATTTGAACCCCCCTACCACCCAATTTTCACACAGGCCACCTCCTCTAGTGGCCTATTCCACCATTCCACCTCCCTCTGTGTGAAAAAGTTATTCCTTTCTATCTTTAAAGAGGCAGGGAAGCACCAAAGCATTCCCAATTCATATTTGTTTACTCCCTAGTCTGTTTCTGTGACTCTCTCTTTTATTGTTTTCTGTCTCCCAGCATTGGTCATTAAAACTTGCTATGAATGTATCCCCATTGTGCCATTATAGGTGCCAAAGCAAGTAATACCATCACTTCCAGTCTGTCAGTGACATCTAATGCCAATACTGATTCCACTGCTTGCATGACCTGCTACACTGATGAGAAAGAACTGATCTCACTGAGAAGCTGTTCCAGTTTTATGATATAAGTAATTCATGCATGTCCTGATGTTATCATCAGGAGCTCATGACTCATTGCAACTTATGATGTCAATTGTTGGAGCACCTCATGGTGCTATAGCAGTACTACAGTACAGCTGGCATTGAACTGTCACATCAATGAGCTGGTTTAGTTTGCAATGCCTTGGCAACTCACATTGCATTGTTTTTCATCACTTAAACAACTCTAAAGCAACTTTAATGAAATGTTTTTGCAACTCAACTGGATTACATCTGCAGTTTTATCACAGCACAGTTCAAAACAGTTGCAACTCCTAGGTAACGTTTTTTTTGTAAGACTTCGACCTGGATACAATAACAGTTATGCAACTCACTGAAAGCCAAAACCAACACATTAGTGTGTCAGTTTAATGTGAATTTTACTACACATACAGAGCATAATGAGCAAATCCTACAAATAAAGGTACAGTAATGTAGGCTACTTTTCCCACCAAATATGTTAACTTTTATCAATGGATGTGGGAGCAGAAAACCATACATAGCCAGAAAAAACGTTTCTACCACAGACTTGGAACAGTATTTTCATAAAGTGGCAAGGTGATGAAACTGACCTTTGGCTTCTTGGTGAATACAGTAGTTGGAAATTAGTAATTCAAATCCTAGGTTCAGTGTCACCAAAACTAAGGAGCACATCCATTTCTGGGATTCAGAAATTCAGAAAATTCTGGTTGAAAGTCTGACCACTGACCTTTCCCAGAAACTGACAGACAGGAACGCACTCATACATTTTGGCAGTTATCATCTTCACTGTATGATGTAAAATATCCCAAAACATTAGCTCCTCAGAAACAAACGGAACCGCTATTCTGATGGGGATTTCCAAAAAAGAGCAGCAGAAATGAAAGGTAGATTTTTACAAAGATGAAATAACATAGAGGATAATGCCAGAGTAACAGTGGTTAACCAGGATATAATCACCTCAAACAGTTGCCAGGACAACCAAGTAAACCTTGAGAGCACAGCTCGAGAGGTTTACAGTTGTCATGGCAACTGCGAGAGGTGATTATGGGTGTGGTTGACCACCATTACTCAGGCATTGTATTTTATAGTGTATGGAAAAATTAGCCACTGTGAGAAAAAAAAAACAGTTTTTTTAATGTGCGTGCATTCTGCTCGGCTATAAATGTCTCCTGTTTGAATGTTGAGCAACTGAAGTGCTGAAATTAGCCATTGCGATCTATACTGCAGCGGGTCTGTAACTGTCTGAATGGAATGTGTGTGTTTTGAAGACATGTCCAAGCAGTAAGTCACCTTTCCTTTCCAAGAATTTTGACAGGTGGTGACATTCTATCCTGTAATCCCATCATTATGACATGGCTAAGCAAAGTTTACAGCATACTGATGTCATAACGATGGGATTATCAGGTTATAATGTATGGTAAGTGCTTATTAACCACCATAATCAGCAGTCACACAGCTTTGTTATGCACTGTTTAGAATTTTAAAAGTTGTTAACCACACTTCGGAACTTCCAAACAGTGGCATAAGAAAAAAGAATGCACCAGAGTTCCATAATTCTCACACATAGAATGCACAGTGTTTTTTTGACCATGCACTATAAAAGATGATGGCTGGGGATTGGGTGACAACCACGCTGAAATCACCTCTCGTGGTTGCTAGGGCTACAGTAAACCTCTCCAGCTGCGCTCTCGAGGTTTACCATGTTGCCCTAGCAACCACGCGAGGTGATTACAGTGTGGTTATCACCCGATCCCCAGCCATTATCCTCTATTTAAACTGATTGAAAACAGGGGTTAATAGACACTGTCCATGCATTATACTGGGATAATTGAAGTATCTTAGCATGGTATGGAACTGAGATCTGTATCGGGTAGAAAGAAATCTAATAAGGAACAAATTCATTTGTTATAACCTTTAATCTGGGATGCCAGTATATCCTAGAGGTTAGAGAAACGAGCTGTAAATGATCTTGGTACATCCAGCAGACCTGGGTTTCAGTTCTGCAGCCTCTGCTTGCATACTCTGTGACCTGAGCAAGTCACTTAACCTCCCTAGTGCTCCTGGGTCACCCCTGTAAACAGGCCTTGTGGGTCTTACCAAGGTTACCAAAAGAATTAAAAGAAAAAATCTACAAGATCAACGGGTGCAGAAAATCATTGAGAAACACTGGAATATCCTTAGAGCCAAATATTGAAAGATTTAATGCTCTCCCTCCAAGGATGATTTACAGATAATGGAAAAATATTAATCATGCCCTTGTACATGGTGAGACTTTCAGTGGCTGCCCCCGGGATACAGTTCCTGAAGTCCACAGATGAAGTGTAAAACAAATTAACAATTTTATTAATTAGTAGACCAGTTGAGCTGTGGAAATCATATCCTGCTCCCACTAAGCATTCTATGATGGAAAGACTAAATACAACTTCAAGATTCAGACTGGTGAGTACGTGCAAGCAACTGAGAATGGTAATATTGATTATGCCTTACCATACCATCTAAACCATTCCACAGGAGAACACTGAGTTGAGTTCAAAGAAATAAAGAAAGTGTATCCTAGAAAAAGTGGGAATAATTCTGATGCAGCTCTACTTACTGTAGGTGTGGCATATATTGGACTTATACATTATGAGCAAGGAATTGGCCAGAGCTGAATGATCAATTTGAACTTAGCCCCTCCCTCATATAACCAATCTTCTTTCAGTCAGCATTTTTTTAGTTTTCATAGAAACATAAAATCTGACAGCAGATAACTGCTAGGCTCATCCAGTCTGCCCATTTTCCCTACCTGTATTAGCGGCCACTGACCCTGCTTGGTCATCGGCTTTATCCTCTCTTTTTCACATCTAGGGTTCCCTTTTGCCTATCCCATACACTTTTGAATCCCCCACTCACTGTGTTTGCTCCCACCACCTCCTGGAGTAGGCTCTTCAATGCATCCACCACCCTTTCTGTGAAAAAAACTTCTTCACATTCCCCCTTATCCTGCCCTCCTCCAATTGCATATCATGCCCCCTTATTTTTGTACATCTCCTATACTGAAAGATGTCTTCCACTTGCCCTTAAGATACTTGAAGGTTTCAAACATACCCCCTCGTTCTCACCTCTTCTCCAGAGTATACATATTGAGGTCTTTTAATCTCTCCTCATATGCCTTCTGTTGCAAGCCCTGCATCATCTTAGTTTCCCTTCTCTGAACCGCCTCCACCCTGTCTATGTCCTTCCAGAGGAGCAGCCTCCAGAACTGTACACAGTATTCCAGATAAGGTCTCACCAGTGTTCTGTACAGTGGCATCACCACCTCCCTTCTTCTGCTTGTAATACTTATTTTATTTATTTGGATATTTGGAATTACAATCCTTTGAGTCTGAAACTCCTTTTCAAAGTCTCCACATCAGGTTACAATGACAACAGACATGACAAAACAGTTAACATTAACATAGTTCAGTTAGAAAAACATAAAGTGCATGTCATAGCCACAAAACTTTTCATACATGGAGAGCAGTAAGACATTTGGGTACACTTCATACACTATTTAGAGCATTTCATAAATACAAGACATCAATACATGGAGAGCAGTAAGGTATTTGGGTACAATATTTAAGTACAGTTCTTTGCACACATCAAGCGATAACTAGAGATGGGGGGATGAGCCTATGCTGGGTCTATGTGGTGGCTCAAAGCGACAGGATGTTGGGATGGCAGGGTGATAGGTAATATAGACGGGGGCAGAGGAGAGAGCTGGACAAAGTCCATTGTCACCATGGGGGGAGGGGGAGGGAGCAGCAGGAGGGAGGGTGGATGGGGTTACAGAGATCAATGATAGGACAGGAATGCAGGACAAGTCAATTGTCAGTTTGTAAAGGAGTTAGGGGCACTTCTTATGCACCCTAGCATACCACTAGCCCTCCCCACTCCTTTATACACTGCTTGGCCACCTTTAGGTCTTCTGAAATGATTATTCCCAAATCCCTTTCTTCCTTGGTGACCATCAGTAACTCCCCCCATCCTGTAACACTGCTCAGGGTTTTTGTTCGCCAGGTGCGTGATTTTGCACTTATTCACGTTGAATCTTAGTTGCCACACCTTGGACCATTTTTCCAGTTTCCCTAAGTCCCTCCTCATTTTCTTCACCCCTTCTGGAGTGTCTACTGTACTGTAGATCTTGGTGTCATCTGTAAATAGGCAAACTTTCCCTTCCAGTCCTTCAGCAATGTCGCTAATGAAAACATCAAAAAGGACTGGCCCCAGGACTGATTCCTGAGGTACCCCACTTGTCACCCCCTTTTCTTCAGATTGGACCCCATTTAACAAAGAAACATTTGCTCTCAAGTGTACAGATCTGTAAATGTTTTAACTAATTGTCTGTATTTATTATTTATATGCTGAATTATATACAAAGTGTATGCATGTATGAATGTGTGTACGTATTGTTCACACAAGGTTATCATTGTGAATGAGCTTACGCTCAATGGTTATTCCTAATAAACAACAGCACCACCACCCCCCTTCTGCTTTCTGTCCCTCAACCAATTTCTGACCCAATTCACCACCTTGTGGCCCATACCCAAGCTATCCAGCTTGTTTACCAGCCTTTTATGTGGAACAGTGTCAAAGGCCTTGCTGAAATCAAGGTATGTGACATCCACCGCTCCCCCCCCCGATCCACCTCCTTTGTCACCCAGTCAAATAAATCTATCAGATTTGCCTGACGTGATCTCTCCATTGTGAATCCATGCTGCCTCGGGTCCTGTGATCCATTGGATTCCAAGTGTGCCACAATCCTTTCCTTAAGAAGTGCCTCCATAGTTTTCTCCACTACTGAGGTGAGGTTGACTGGCCTATCGTTAGCCACCTCCTCCCTGCTTCCACTTTTATGAAGTGGGACAACATGCACCCTCCTCCAGTCCTCTGGAACCACTCTGGTATTGACTGATTCACTAAACAGGTCTGCCAGCCATGCTGCTAGCACCATCCTTAGTTCCTTTAATATCCTAGGGTATTTATTTATTTATTGAAAGTATCGGAATTACAAACCTTTGAGTCAGGAGACTCATTTGCAAAGGCTCCATGTCAACTGGTACATAAGTAAAATACAATCTGGTACAACCAGGGTACAGTTAAATGCAAGAGCAAGTTTACATACTACACAATAGCACAAGGTTAAGAACAGGTACAGTATATACCACTGTAAGCAAAGATACAGAACACATTGTGGAGACATTGTACAGTAGGGGTAGCAGGCAGGGAGTAGAGAGAAGAGAAGTAGACCAATGGTACTGGGAAGAGAGGAGTAGAGGGGGGGAGGAAGAGGGCCAAGGCAGAAAACACAAGAGAAAGGAGGGGTGGCCCATTGCTTTGTCCACCCTCAGTTTTGTGAGTTCCTCTAGGACTCTCTATTCTGTAAAAGGACTGGTGTTCACCTCTCTCTACCCTTTGTTTCTGGTGCCTAGTTGTGGCCCCTCTCCCTCCCTTTCTTCTTTGAATACAGAACAGAAGTATTCATTCAGTATTGATGCTTTATCTAGGTCCCCCTCCAACCACTCCCCCTCTTCCCTTCTGAACCTTACAATCCCATCCTGGCCTTCCCTTTTTCACTAATGTACCGATAAAAAGTCTTACCCCTTTCCTTACCTTCTGCTCTATCCTTTCTTCTGTTTGTGCCTTTGTGCTCTTAACTGCTCTCCCTGCTTCCCTCTGTCTATTTAGTACACCCCTATCCTCTTCCTTCTGTGTCACTTTATTTGTCCTCATGTTTCCCTGAAAGCCGAACAAATTCACATCCAGGGGGTTTATTGGTTTTTTGGAGGTCCCGGTGGAAGGAGCACTTTAATTTCCTTGTAAACTAGAAAAAAAAAATACTCTATGGTGTTCCTGAGCAGAAAACAAAATCTGTGTTTTCTCAAGTGCCACAGTTTAACAACTTTCTCCTCAACTGATAAAAAGGCTGTGTTATTGTAACATTTTGTAAATCAAACTTTAGAAATGTACTGCACGTTTTTTTTTTTATTTCCTGCTGTTTTATTTGTGTAAGTCTACTCAAAATATCAGAAAAAGGTTGTGATTCTCCTTGATGGAATACCACACGATCTGCATATTTAACACCAGCTATTTAGGAATTGTCACTTTTCCACCATATTGACATTATTAATATATCAACAAATAGATGTATCAATGGAATATATCCATGTTGACCTGACTCCAAGCTTTCATTTAAAAGACACATTAAATTTCTAGCCATAATAGTTCCAAAGAAAGTAATTTCTAAAGGTAATTTCTTGAAAATGATTAACATTTGAACCATCAGGGCTAGAATCATAATTTCTATTTAAATGAACACTTGGAGTCAAGCCAAGCTAGATAATGAATCGATAAATAAATGAATCCTCTTTTATTTATATAGCGCGTGTCTTTACCCAGGGATCATGATGCTGCACATAACAATACAGGCAAGAACAACACAATGCAGAAATTTGATATAAAAAATACAAATTACAAAATTGCAGTAACAAACAATTTAGCCTGGGTCATGGACAGCCAGAGAAAACAAATGTGTGCCTCCACCAAGGAAATTAAGCAGAGCTGATGCGGAAGAGAGTTCCACAGCTTGGGGGATGGGGCAGCTGCAGCGAAGGTTTTGTCCCTATAATGACTTCAAACAGGCCTGTGCAACATTCAAGAGATTTTCCCCAGTGGAATGAAAGGGGCATTTCTGAACATATGGCACAGGAGGTCTTTAATATAGCCAGGACCCACCCCATAGAAGGCCTTTAATACCATCAAGTGGTGAACGGGGTTATAAACTGATTAACAGATAGGAGACAGGGGTGGTGGTTCATGGCACTCACTGTAATGAGGGGGAGTGTGACCAGTGGGGTGCTACAGGGCTCAGTACTGTGACCGATCCCCTTCAGTGTCTTCATGAGCAACATTGCAGAAGATCTGGTAGAGAAGGTATGCCTTTTTGTAGATGACACCAAACTCTATAACAACTAAGGTGGGAACTCAGGAGGGAGTAGAGAAAATTTGTAGGGATCTTGGGAAACTATAGGAATGGTCAAGAGTATGGCAGTTAGGGTTCAATGCCACAAAGTGCAAAATTATGCACATAGGGTACAGGAATGTCATACAGGATGGGGGGTACTAACAGTCACTAAGCAGGAAAGGGACCTTGGGATTATCATGTCTGATGACCTCAAAGTGGCAGGGCACTGTGACAAAGCAGTGGGCAGGACCAGTGGGATGCTGGGTTGCATACGAAGAGGTATCTCTAACAGGAGGAGAGAGGTGTTGTTGCTACTGTATTGCTCACTGGTGAGAGCCCACCTGGAGTATTGTGTCCAGTTCTGGAGGCCGCACCTCAGAAAGGACATAAAAAGGGTTGCGATAATCCAGAGGATGGTAACAAAAATGGTGCAGCAGTTGCACCAAAAGCCCTATGAGGAGAGACTGAGGGATCTCAAAATGTACACCCTAGAAGAGAGGAGAGTGAGAGAGGACATGATATTGACCTAAAAGTACATAACATGTGTAAATAGAGTGAAGGAGGGAGTCTCTTCAAATGAGAAAGAGCACCAGGACTAGAAGACATGTGATGAAGCTGGGGGTTAAAAGAGATATCAGGAAGTACTACATAACTGAAAGAGTTGTAGACACCTGGAACAGTCTTCCAGTGGAAGTGATGGAGGCAAAGGCAGTAGGAGGCTTCAAGCATGTGGGATAGATATAGGGGAATATTTGTAAATAGACAGGGTGGAGAGATGCTCAGAAAAGACCAGTTAGGGTCTGCTGACACAGTAAGAAGTTAAATATTAGTTTCAAGATAAATGTTGGTCTAGGAGAGAGCAAATTAAATGTTGGTCTAGGAGAGAGCGAGTCTTTTAGTTGCCGGTTTCTTGAAAGATGGTGTGAGTGAGTGAGTGAGTGAGTGAGTGAGTGAGTGAGTGAGTGAGTGAGTGAGGCAGTGAGTTGGCAGGTGGTTGTGAAGTTTTTTCTAAAAGATTCACAAATATGTGGAGAGTAAATAAGAAGGTGCAATTTGGAAATGTATAATTGTGAAGCAAGTAAGTGGAGATTATAAATAGATACATGGATCATAAACACTGTCAGCAGATAAGGGCCTATGGCCCATCCAGTCTACCCATTTGAGCTTGTAAGTTCCCTTTATGTTTTTCTAGAAGTCTGTTGCCCCTTAACCCTGACCTCCAGAATGCCCTTATGTCTATTCCATGCATTCTTAAATCCCATGATTGTTTCGGCCCCTGTCACTTAAGAGACAGAGTGAGTGTGGTGTAATATGAAAGCAAGCGAGAGAGATAGAGCCACAGATTCAGTGAATGGGTGAGTGAGGGAAGGAACAAGCGAGCATCCAGGCACATTGGGCTGTCAAAACCATAACAAAAACTTACATGTGAAAAAATAACAATTTAAAAATACAATGGAGACAGAATTAACAGAAAAGTGTGGAAGAGGTAAAACTGCAGAAGAGGTAAGGGAAAATGGCAAGACCTTTTTTAAGTATGCTTGGGAAAGGAGAAGAGGCATGGGTGAGGGGGATGGGTAGAAAGACAACATTCTGAATGAATACTTCTGCTCAACCTTCACAGTCGAAGAAGGCAGGGGGCCACTGCTAGAGTGCAGCATCCCAGCATGTTGGGGAATAAGCCCGGAAATTAGTAGTATCACAGAAGAAAGGGTGTTTAAAGGACTGAAGGGGTCAGGTGGTTAAATTCTCATGACCAGATGTTTTTCACCCAAAAATTATCAGAGAGATATGACAGGCTCTGGCAGCACCCCTGGCAGACCTGTTCAACTGTTAAACTGAGACTGGCATTATCCCCCGGGATTCAAAGGTAGTTGGCTTCATCCCCTGCACAAGAGTGGGGATGGGGGAATTGATGGAATTATTGACCAGTTAGCCAGACTTCCATTGTCAGTTATAATTAGTTGCAGACTCAAGATCTCAGCCCACTATAACAAGACATTTGGTAAAGATAGCAGGATGCTGTGGTGAATAGGTGGGGTCTTCTCAAGCAAAAAGAAGGAGATGATCCTACCTGTGTATGGCTCCATGGTGAGGCCAAACCAGGAGTACTGTGTGTGTAGTTCTGGAACCCTCACCTAAAACATGACAAGGACCGCCTGGAATTAAAACCAATGGGGAGCGACTGAAATGATTTACTGCTGGCAGGGGTGGACTTATGATGAAAGCCTGGCTGAGCTCAGTATGTATTCACTGTAGGCCAAGGGAGAGAGAGAGAGAGAGAGGGAGGCATGACTGAAACCATCAAGCACCTGGAGGGTATAAACAGGATGTACAACCAGCAACTGTTTAAGCTTAGCAAGGGGTCCATCACAAGGAGCCATGACTATAGGCTAAAATTGAGGGAGATTTAGGGAGTACATGAGCTAATACTTCTTCATGGAGAGGGTGATAGAAAAGTGGAAACCTCTGCCAATTGAGTTAGTCAGTGTAAACACAGTGGCAAGCTTTAGCAGGGGGGTGGAATAGACACATGGGACTGGTGAGCTTGATGGGGGAGGGGTTCAAGAAATTGGGGGAGGAGGTTAATTTAAGCAGAACTATGGGAAGACTAATCCACTAGACCTAGCCAATGCTAGACTGGTGAGGGCCTAGCTGGGAACTGGACTGACTGGATCACAAGTGTTTTTCTGTCTATAACATCTATATTCTGTGATTGGTGCTGCTAAGGGCTGGTGGGTCTGTGTGTTTAGGATATGTGAAGTAAACAAATGGCTGCCATTTTATTTAAAACAAATTCTCAGAGGTAGCACATTGATTTCTTTTAAATCCTGTCTCCTGATTGCTGTGATTTGTTTTACCTGTTAGAAGTACCATCAGCATACACATTCCACTGCCAAGCAGGAAGCAGGCATTTTGATCACCATTTTGAAACAGCTGAAAAAGCACTGATATTCATATTCTGGTCTTCATCCAGTCACAGCACTACCAACACTAACTCACTGATATGTAAAGTTTCGACTTTGAGATATTTTGCATTTGAATGCTGTTACATGGAACCGTATTGTATTCTAGTCTCTTCACTGCTGAGCTATTGTAGTAAAGCTTGAAATCCTCCCTCACACAATCAGAAATCTTTTTGGACTCATTTCTTTTTTTATAATTACCCTTCATAGTAATGGTGCTAAAGAGGGGAACTAGAATCAATGAAAGCATTATGAACATACCCTTATCAGATTACTTACCGTACCTCAGGTGCTTCCTAGTTCTTCTCCTGAAACTGACATTGTGCTCCGCTACTGCTTTGTTGTTTGAAGTTCCTTATTTTAAGGGGTGATCAAACTGAAAAATCATAGCGCTACTAACCACCTTTATTTCCTAGGCAGTTACATTGCACTGCATCTGGGGGGACTGAAGTTTAGATACAATGTTTGGAAGAAAGCTTGCCTGTTTTATGAGCTTCTTCAGCCTTCAGGTAAGATATTCCTGCAGGCATCTATCCTTCATTGCTGCTTTTATCAGTGACATGTACATGTTATACAGTACTGTATGTTGCATTCCTTTCACTAAGAAAGCAATGCATTTGCAGTTTGGTAATGGATCATATTTCAAAGAGAAAAACTCCACTTTTTGAAGTAAAATTGTGACCATAGCTTGTGTATTGTATGTAAATATTGATTTTATATTGAACGTATTACAGTAACGTGTATTTATTGAATTGTTATAACATCTCTTACATATAGGAATCCATTGTAAATTAGTATAAGTTAAATTGTTTTTGTTTTGTTTTTTCCTGTGCATTTGATAAATGTATCAGACTTCTGCTACATGTATTGGTTGCTATTTATTGAATTTGCCAGTTAGCAGGTGCTGATCACGAGGCGATGTCAAATGGGTGCCCACTCCACCTAGATTCCCAGTTTACCGCCCCCCCCCCGGAACCTGAACTGTTCGCTCCATGAAAACTAATCTGCTATCTGCTTAATGTTCCAACGGTTCAGACAGCAATGGATTTAAAGGCTTTGGTTTCAGGATATCAAAAATGGGAAACTTTGACTACCTCACATTGGGACTACAAAACCCCATGTTACCTTCAAATCAAGGCCTAAAAGGGGGGGGGTGCCCAATGGCCTAGCGGAAGTACCATGTGTTTCTCTGTTGGTGACCCAGGTTCAAGAGTAGACACGGGAGCCAGGTCAGGCAGCTTAGGGGGCTGGGACAGTGGGGCTGCATGGCAGCACTCACAGCCAGTGGAGGGAGGTGCTCCAGGTTCCAGTGCAGTAGCAACCCCTGCAGTGGGCCAAGAGAGCTTGTCTCCTTCGCAGGGCATCACTATGTGCTTTCAAGGGGCATGCATGGGGATGCACACCCTGTGCTGAATGTACAGTAAGGGGGGGACAAGGCAGAAAATATATAAAAAACATATCTATGTGCAGCAATCACTCTATATGATGGCTCCAGTTCCCTTGGGTCCCACCCCATGTGTACCCCACCAATACCACAGCAGGAGGAGTGACAGATGGGACTCTGGGAAATAAGCACATCCAAAGTAGGCAAGGTGGCAACTGGGGGTTAAAAAGTTCTATGGCTACAAATAAATAAAACAAATGAGGCTTAAGGAACATCTTTCTGTAAACACTGCCTGTGACTGTCTCTGTCTCATTTTCCCTGTTTTTTTGTTTTTATCCAATGGTCCATAATGATGTTACCTCATCTCCTGAGTAGGTCCCTACTATAACATGGATTCTGTGCCATTTAGCTCACCTGGTTAAACAAAATAAATAAATAAACTATTTTCTTGTTACTTTAAGATCCCTTTTGTAACTTTTTTTATTGAGTTTTATCATGCACAACATAGTAAAAAGAGCACAAGTAAATACTTATTTATTTGAGAAATTGAGTTGTTGAATACTGTAGTTGGATACCTTTTAGTGAAACGACAAAGTTAGTGTGTATAGATGTTATAGTACACAACAAGCTTCTCAGCTGCCTGTCTGAGATAAGGTCAACAAAATGCCCAAACAAGAAACCCACACATTATGTGCTTGTCACCATTATCTACAGCATTTATGGTATGCTGCATGGTAGAATGATAGTGCCTACTGACTAGGGCCTGGTACATCAGAAATATTGTTCTGTTTGTCCCAACTGCCACACAAGTGACATTAGCTAAACAGCTAGGATTGTCTGACAGAAGGACTAAATCTGCTGAGTGTTTTATCAGCCATCTTCACATTGGGCACTATTCACTAATAGGAGTGGATCCTGCACGTAAAAGCGAGCGCAGCTCTGCACTCCCGCGAGATTCACGTGCTGACTGCATTCATGAAGCAGTGCCCCCGGCTCCCTTCCACGTCCCGGTGTCGCCGGCATGGAGGTTCGCAGAGGCAGGGTTGTGGACCCGGGTCGGCAGTCAATCAGCTGCCCTACCTGGGTCCGCAGTGGATCACTTGCGCCGGTATGGCACTATCTTGAAGGGGGCACATAGAGTGCAGGTAATTCTGCTGGGGGGGGCATTTGTTGGCTGCCTGCTCCAAGCCTGACCACAGACCCCCGACACCTGCAGTACCTTCAGGAGTGGGTCAGATGACCCCCAGCCTGCATCAGCAGGTCCAGCAGCATCTGGAAGGGGTGAGTATCCATTATGGCTGCCCTCCAGATGCATAGCCACTATTCCCCGTGTACAGCACTCTGCACTTTTGTGAATGGTGTGGAGTGCAGGCAGACCCTCCCCCCATGGAGACCCCAGCCTGCCCATGTGCGGAGCTCTGAGCTGAGCCAGGGATCTGGTGTGGAGGGGGGCATAAGTGGACAGTGAATGTCACTGAGGGTGCGCAGTGAGCGTGAATGGGTGTGGGGTGGCTACACACTCAAGTTATGTGGCGCATAGCCACTCCAGCCAGTTCGTGAATAGGGCCCATTATGACTAAACTGTGTTATTTCCTGTTTTTATATACTAGGTGCCATGTGTGACAGTAATACTGAACCCTAAGTTCTATCTGGCCTGGCACATACCAGAACTATCTCGTACTGTGCCATCAAGCCGACATCGTTCACCCAGCCTCAGACGAACACACAGGACTAGGATTCACTATCCCTGGTTGGCCCGATGATTAAATGCATAGCTCCCTGCTAGGGAAGAGGCTACAAGGGGGGACAGACTTGAACCAGGCACTCGCCTTCCACTCAGAAGCCTGGACTGGTTCTGGAGTACATGCCCTGCTCCAGGCCTAAGTACTACTATATCCCGGTAGGCATGGATGCCTTTATTTTTTGGGGAAAAATGGGCCATGAAATGCATCATCTTTAACTCAGCACTCCCTGACAAGGAAGGGGCTGGACTCATAGCAGGGCACAAGGGAGTCTTAGGATGCCTGTGGAGGGGGTGTTCACTGATTACAGCAAGTCCACTGACTGACATAACCTAAGTCCCCCTAGATCAGACTGGACTGGACCAGTACAGTGCTAATGGTTTCATGCACGCCACGTGAGCACCTGCCAGTCTAGCTCTTGACACCCCCACCAGCCTCAGGCCTGACCAACAGCACAGTAATGTGGTAGAGGAGATATGTTAGTGCCTCCAAGGGTGTCTGTGCATAACACTCAGCTCTATATGATGCATACCATAGCACATAAGGCTCATTTGCTGTATCAAAATTTTTATTCTGAAGTGCTTTCTTGCAATTTGTAAATATTGTTTTACTTATTTCCATATTATTGAATTATTTTTGTACATTGTACCTCGGATCTGTTCTCTTCTCTTCTCTCCCCCCTCCCCCAGGATGCATCTCGAAACAAACTGATACCAGCTCAGTATAACTTTCCTGGTAAAACTTTTGAAATAAATACATAAAAATAAATTCTGATATTTCCATTATGTTTGCAAACAAATGTGGACATCAAAGAATGATTGAGCAAAATGATATACATTTGGCAACTATTAAAATGAAGTACAGAACATTCTGTTAAACCGCTTCATTCTGTGGATAAAATACATAGGTCCAGATATTCAAACTGCACCAGGCTGTGGCGCAAACCTGGGCACAGCTCAAATTTGTTGCGCACGGGTGTGGCCAGGGCGATATTCAACGGAGCTGAGCTATGGAGCAATTGCTTTGAATATCGCACCCTGGCCACCCCCACTGTGCATGGCGCACATATCTGGACTGACTAGTACGGTAGGGCTGCACGCCCATTGGTTCATGCTCTGAACTATCGGGCTGCAGCCCTACCGAAGCTGTCAGTCAGTGGGCAGCGGGCGGCAGGCGGTGGGTGCTGCCACCGCTGGCTGACGGGGTGAGCGGGGTGGTGGGGCTCAGAGGGTGGGTGGGGTGGGGTGGGGGTCCACTAGATCACCAGGGATATCGGACTTGGGGGTGCTGAATGGCCCGCGATCCGGCTCCATGCGGTCCACTGGACCACCAGGGATACTGGACTTGGGGAGGGGATACAGTGATGCCCGCGTTCGGGCTCATCATGGTCCACTGGACCATCAGGGATATTGGACTTTGGGGGGTGACTGATGCCCGCAGTCGGGGCATGGGGGCGCCGCCAGGTGCGGCAGGGAACAGGTGATGGCCACCCACGGGTGGCAGCTGCTGTGTGCGCCCTGCAATCGGCAGCTCACCTGTGGTGGCCCTCAACTGTTCTTACAAATTGTAACTTTGTGCAGGCGCGGGTAGGGGTTGCGCATGCATAACCCTACCTGGCCGGGCTGAATGTCGGGCTGTGCAGGTTGCTCATGGGCACGCCTTCATCTGTGCTCTGCATACATGACAATGCTCTCAAGCCGCATTGGGATTTGTGCGGCGACTTTTCCCTTTAAATATCGCGACCGGGCGATCAGTGAGTTGCAGTGCATGCATGCTACCATTACGCCATGCGCAACCCTTTAGAATATCTGGGCCATAATGTCAAAGCTCAAAAATTCTTGCCAAGGACTGATGTATTTTATCAAGGATATTACCTCATGTAGTGAACAGATGCATTTTTTTTTCCAATACAATAAAATAAGGAGCTTTAACATAAAAACATTTTCTCCTCAGAATGAAGATAGGGGTTTAAAAAGTGTATATGGTTGAATGACCTAATGTACAGTTTATATATAGCTTGAAAAACTTAGTCTTAAAGAACATTTTTAAAGTGAGTCCAATAGAGAACATTTTTGTCAGGTTGGTTGGTTGATGTTACAGAAGAGCAGGGTAAATTAAATTGATGGACAGAATGCATATTGTTAAATAGCTTATTTCATTCTGTGAACAGAACGACCTTGAAAAACAGTTTTGAAGACATTAAAATGCATGATTTTCCTTTTTGCTCAACAGGGTCTGAATTTTGAAACAAACGGGCAGTCAGTCTTTCCTGCCTCAGCCAGAACAGACAACTCAGCAGGCCCATGTGGCAAAATGTTATTTACAGCACTTTTTTTTTTTACATTTTAAACAATAAAAAGAGCATGCCTTTTAATTTAGCTATGACAAGTTATTTGTCAGTATTCTCAGCTGTTTTAGTTCACAACTGTCCCATAAGGTCAAGGAACAGCGTCTGCTGCATGCTAGTTCATAATAGTCACAAGAAAAGTGATGCTAAAAGTGTTCAAAAACAACAGAGAATACCAATAAAAACGTTAACTGAATCATAGTAAATGGAGTGCTCTTTTTATCTTGTCACATGTAAAAAAGTGAAAAAGCAGACTCAAAATGGAGAGAAAAGGGTGCCATAAAGATAGGGGGATAAGGGGCAATCAGAAATAAGATAAAAAATAGTAGGTCAGATTTTTCACTGCTGACATGCTCTTCTCCACTCCCTCTGGGTTCCCGGCCCTTCTCTCCTGCCCTCCCCCTGCCTCCATCTAGCCTCACTCCGTGCATTCCTCCACTCCTGCACCCCCTCACCGAATAGTAATACACCCTCCCTCTCACCCTCTGCACAAACAGAGCTCGGCTGTACTGAGACTCCTTATCTTTCTTCTGCTTTTGTACGCAGGGAATATTGAGTCTAACTCTAGTCCAATCACCTCCTCACTATCCACACACACACACACACACGCCCCATTCTCTCTATCCCCTGCTTGCCTAAAGGTATGGGTATTGTCCACCTTAATATCGAGAGTCTTCTCCCTAAGATTGACCTCCTTCAGCCAGTTATGGCAAACCTCCGACCAGATATATGTATTATCTCAGAGTCTTGGCTCTCTTCTAAAATACCTGATAATGCCATCTCCATCCCTTGTTTACTGCCTTATCCAGCAGGACAGACCCAGGATGGGAGGGGGAATTGCCATCTATATCTCTTCCTCAATCCAGTTCTCCACTATCCTCTCCATTTCTCTCCCATTGGCCTATGAACTTATCCTCCAAAAACTCTCTCTTCTTTTTCCCTTCCCATCTTCAAAGCAGGAGTGTACTGCTGCCCTGGTCTCTCCTCATCCTCCTCTGTCTCAGACCTCTTCACCACCATCTCTTCCAATTCCTCTCCTGGTGAATTAATCATACTGGGTGATTTTAACTTGAACTGGCTATCCACTCCTCAACCTAGGATAGATCACAATACCACATCTCTAAACCTAACTCCACTGATCAGTGAACCTACCTGTCTTAACCACAAATCTCTCAAGCACACCCTGCTTGACTGGTCCCTCACCTCTCACCCTCATCACATAACTGTTGCTGGTATTCTCCCAGATGCCTTCAGCAACCACCATATGGTCTACTGTGTCCGAAAAATCCACAGTCCCAAAGCCTACCCCCTAAATTCTTCTGCTCCATTCCTTTAGATCATTAGATTTATCAGCCCTCCATGAGGACCAGGCTGCTACCGACTGGTCATGTGTATCAGCCTCTAGCACTGTTGACAATGCCCTTGACTACTTCAAATCCAAGTTCCTCTCCACTTGGGATCATCATGCCCCCAGAAGGAAAACCAGGGTCAGAGACTCCCACCTCCCCTGTATCTCTACCAGACTCCTAGCTTGCCTGCATGCCAGGGACTTAGCTTGGAAGGAGCACAAATCCTTAGGCTCCCCTCTGGACCTACAAAAATATCATGTCCTCTGCAATGCCTGCACTGGAGCCACTAGGTTAGCCAAAGTGCAGTAATTTTCCTCTACCTTTCATAACAATATCAGCCACCCCTCAAAGTTCCGGAAAGCTGTCCATGCCCTTTTTTCTCACCAAGGCCCAACCCACCATCCCAGTTCTAAAGTCGAATGACTCATCCATTACTGACCCACTCTCAGTGGCAAGTGAATTTAATACCTTTTTCACCTTCTGTGCCTTTTCCCTCCTGTCATCTTTTCCACCAGCTTCACCACCCCTCCCCCACAACCTGCCCAATACTATTTCTCTCCCATCACACCTGATGCCGCCATCAATGCCCTACAGTACTAGCACTCAACCTGCTCAAAAGAAAAAGTCCTGATGGGCTTGATACTAAGCTCTTGCACCTTGTAGCCTTTGCCATTGGTCTCCCCATCTCCACCCTTTTAAACCTCTCCTCTCCTCTGCCTCTGTCCTCTCTGCCTGGAAGCATGCCACAGTCATTCCCATTCCTAAAGGTGGTGATCCTTCTGTTCCTGGTAACTATCATCCCATCTCTCTCCTCTCCTCTCAAGGGGGGAGGCAGTGATAAGCAGCAGAAAAATCCCAGCCTCTCCCTACAAAACAGGGTACTAAATGGGAAAAAGACCGAGGTAGAAAGGTCAGTGGGGGATGCTGCAACAGAAAGTAAAGCCATCAAAAAATGGAGAGCAATGAGTACCAATGCCCGTAGTCTGAGTAACAAGCTTCCTGAATTAGTGGCCTTGATGGAGGAGGAACATCTGGATATCATGGCAGTCACAGAAACATGGTACACAAAACCATGACTGGGATGTAAACATACCAGGATACACTATCTACAGGAGGGACAGGGAGGGTAAAGAGGAGGAGGAGGAGTAGCTCTTTACATAAAGGAAGGAATCAAAGCAACAGAACAAAAAGGGTAAACAGGGAGGAGAAGAAGCACTGTGGGTAAATTTGGAGACCGGCAATGGCACCACAATCCGCACAGGGGTTGTGTACAGACCCCCTTCTCAGGGGGAGGAAATGGACAAGAAAATGATAGAAAGTATACTCAGTATGGCAGAAAAAGGGGAGATATTGCTGATGGGTGATCTGAATATGCCAGATGTTAAGTGGAGTGCAGTTGCAGCAGCCACTTCTAAGAGTGGGGTTATTCTAGATGCCCTATAGGGGGCATGCCTTAGACAACTAGTATTGGAGCCCGCTCGAGAGGGAACAATCTTAGACCTGGTTCTCTCAAATGGAGATGAAGAGAGGATCACAGATGTAGAAGTGGGTAGCCATCTGGGAACTAGCGACCATCGAACAGTATGGTTCACAATAAACACAGCAATAGAGTCAAGCCATACAAAGACAAAGGTACTGGATTTTAGGAGGGCTGACTTTGTCAAATGGGTGAGTGCCTAAGGAATGCACTAGCGAATGGGCAGGAAGGAGGGGTGGAAGAACAATGGGGAATAATAAAAACTGCCATCACCGAGGTAACAAGCCTTTGTGTAAAGCAAATAAACAAAACGAAATGAGGTAAGAAACCACTATGGTTCTCAAAGGAAGTGGCAGTGAAGGTTCAAGAGAAAAAGAAAGCATTCAGGAAGTACAAGGAATCACAGAAGGAACAGGACAGAGAACTGTATCAGTTAAAACAAAAGGAAGCTGGGAAGGCAGTCAGAACAGCAAAGGCCCAAACCGAGGAAAAGATAGCCAACTCAGTTAAGAAGGGGATAAAACCTTTATAGGTACATCAGGAGCGAAGGAAGACCAAGGGAGGGATAGTGAGGGCTTAATAAAGGGGAGGGAGGGTGGGCAGAGGGTGACTGTGAAAGGCAGAGACACTAAACAAATATTTTGCTCAGTATTTACAAAGGAAGAGGGAGGTACCTAAAACAAACAGTAGAAACACTCTGGATAAGAAGTTGATACCAGCCCATTTACAGAAGAAAGGGTTCTGAAAGAACTCTTAAAACTGAAGGTGGACAAAGCAATGGGGCCTGATGGGATTCATCCCAGAATTCTAAAAGAACTAAGGGTAGAACTAGTGACACCACTGACTACCCTCTTTAACAAATCATGGGAGGATGGGGTGGTACCCGAGGACTGGAGGAGGGCAGATGTGATTCCCCTTCACAAAAGTGGGAGCAAGGCAGAAGCAGGAAACTACAGACCTGTTAGTTTAACATCAGTGGTAGGGAAAATGATGGAATCACTTCTGAAGGAAAGAATTGTCGAGTATCTAGAGGCCAGAGGGGCACAGGACCCAAGGCAGCATGGATTCACAGTGGGAAGGTCATGCCAGACAAATCTGATAGATTTCTTTGACTGGGTGACCAAAGTAGTTGATCAGGGAGGGGCTTTGGACATGGCCTACCTAGACTTTAGCAAGGCATTTGACACAGTCCCACACAAAAGATTAATATACAAGTTAGCCAGCCTGGGAGTGGGTCCCAAGATGACAGCCTGGGTAAAGAATTGGCTGGAGAATAGGTCACAGAGAGTAATAGTAAATGGAGTCCACTCTGAAAAAGGGGGGTTAGTAGTGGGGTACCGCAGGGTTCAGTATTAGGACCGGTCCTCTTCAATGTCTTTATAAGCGACATTGCAGAGGGACTGGAAGGAAAAGTATGTCTCTTTGCAGATGACACAAAGATCTGCAACAGAGTTGATGCACAAGGTGGAGTGGAAAGGATGAGAAGGACTTGGCAAGGTTAGAGGAATGGTCAAATGCATGGCAGCTTAGATTCAATGCTAAGAAGTGCAAGGTAATGCACCTGGGAAACAAAAACCCAGGGGAAGAGTACACAATGGGGGGTGAGCTACTAACAACAACAAAATGGAAAGGGACCTGGGGGTAGTCATATCAGATGACCTAAAGGTGGGCAAGCAATGTGAGAGGGCAGCAAGGAGGGCTGTGGGGATACTGGGATGCATAGGAAGAGGCATCACCAGTAGAAAACAGGAAGTTATTATCCCTCTGTACAGACAGCTAGTGAGACCCCATCTGGAGTACTGCGTGCAGTTCTGGAGACCCAATCTCCGCAAAGACATAGACAGGATGAAAGCTGTCCAGAGGAGGGCAACTAAAATGGTGCAGGGTCTGCACCGGAAGACATATGAAGAGAGACTTAAGGAGCTTAATATGTATAGCCTCGAGGAAAGGAGGGAGAGGGGACATGATAGAAACTTTCAAGTACCTCAAGGGAATCAACAAAGTCCAAGAGGGTAGCATCTTTCAAAAAAAGAGGTGTGCAAGAACAAGGGGGCACAATTTGAAGATAGAAGGGGCGGCTCAGAGGTAATTTAAGGAAGTATTTTTTCACAGAGAGGGCTGTGGATGTATGGAACAGCCTTCCAGAGGAGGTTGTGGAGTCAAAAACAGTGGTGGAATTCAAGCATGCATGGGACAGTCATAAGGCAAATCTAGGGGGTGGGGGTAGGAAGAAGTAGGCTGCTGGTTAACTAGGACCTGCAGCTTATCCATCAGGTAGGGAAATGGGCAGACTGGGTGGGCCAAGCGGTCCTTATCTGCCGTCAAATTCTATGTTTCTATGTTTCCCCCCCCTCACCAAACTCCAAGAATATCTGTTGCTATCTCAGCTCTCCCCTTTCCTTGATTCTTACTCCTTTTTAACCCCGTACCAGTCAGGATTCCACAAAATCCACTCCACCTCCTCTCACCTCCTCTGACTAATGATACCATGCTCACAGGAAAGGATCAGGGCCATGTCACATCAGCCATCTTTGTCAACTTGGCTAAAGCCTTGGACAATGTTGCCCATCTCCTTCTGCTCTCTAAGCTCTCTGCAGCAGGACTCTCCTCCTTGGCCATCAACTGGTTCTGCTCCTACCTCATGGGTAGACCCTAATCAGTCCGTATTGGGGACTCCCTTCTCCCCCTCCAGTCACCACTGGGGTACCTCAAGGTTCAGTCCTTGGTCCTATTTTTTTCTCTGTCTTTCAAAATGACCTTCCTGCTGCCTGCACCTCAGTGTCCATTCACAAGTACGCTGATGACACAGTCATATTTGCCTCTGGCCATTCCACTGCTGACCTGGTGACCAGGCTTCAATGGGACTTTGACAATGTCCAGCTCTGGTTCTGCTCAAATCAGCTGGCACTTGACACCAAAAAAACAGTCTCTATGACCTCCGGCACTTGGCAAAAGCTCTTTAGAATTGGCAGTCGCCCCTCCTTCTGTACCCTAGATGGGTCCACCATTGAGAATGTACTATCCTTCAAGTACCTCAGGGTCTGGCTTGACAACCACCTCAACTTCTCTGAACATGTTAATGCCATACATAAAAAACTCCACCCTAAATGGGGAGCATTGTGCCTCCACTGCAGCTGCATCTTGTTCCCAGCCCGTAGACCTGTTGTACAGAAAATGATCCTCCTCATACTCAACTATGGTGACATAGTCTACAACTCTGCCCCCAAATCTTCCCTTTCCAGACTGGAGTCTCTCTTCAACTCATTCTGTCACTTTGCTTTGGACAGCCCTACACGTACTCATCATTGTACTCTTTGTACATCCCTTTCCTTTCCCTCCCTTGAAGCTAGGTGTATGGCACACAGCTCCTCATTTTTTGCCAGGTATTGGTTTGACTCCCTCCCTTCATACCTGTCCTCTACCTTCTCCCTACCTTGCCCCAACTCCTAAGCCCTCCGCAGCTCCCACTCCCGCTCCCTTGCTCTCCCCCCTAGAGCCTCGTCATCTGGCCAGCCTGCCTTCTCCTACCATTTCTAGTGTTGCTCAGATAGTGCTTTTGTGGATCCTACTACTATTTGTCAGATAGTGCTGGTATCCTGACTTGGATCCTACCAGATATCCTGCCAAAGACAGATGCAGGATCTAGGGTCAGATAGTGATGGATCCTGGTTAGGATCCAGGTATCCTAGTTAGGATCCACGGATCCTAGGGCAGATAGGATCTGAGGCCAGATAGTGATGGATCCTGGTAAGGATCTGGGTATCCTAGCTGGTAGGATCCACGGTCAAATAGCACTACTATCCTACCACAGCAACTATCTGGCCAAATTTGAGGTATCTGTTGGTATTCTGATTTCTAGGATACTATCTGAGCAACACTAACCATTTCCCTAAGCTCTGGAACTCCCTCCCTCCCTCTCCCAATTCAATCGGCCACCTCTCCCTACTCTCTATCCTCCCTACTGCATAGCCTCTTCTCCCACACCTGCAGCTGTAACCTGTAAACTCACCTAATTTCTTCCCTATATCCAATCTACTATCTCCTCCCCCCATCTCTTAATCTCCTTCCTTTCTCTATACCACCTCCTCTCTTCTCTGTTCCTCATCCCCCTCCTGTCACAACCCTATCCATCACCCAATCCCATTCTCTCTACTATCTCACCCTATCCCCCCTCATTGCCCACCTTTCCCTACTCCACCACCTTCTGCTATCCTTTCCTCCTCCATCTCCTCTTATAACCATTTTCATACTCCTAGTCCTCCGCTCATCTATCTCTCCCTCCCCACATCAAACCCACCTTTCTTAGTCCTTGACCATAACTCTGTTTCTATGTTCCCCTTCAAGCCTGCTTTCTCCCTCCCTTCCTCCCCCTCTATTGTAACATGTATTATTCTACAACTAGCTGGTGCTGGCACACATTCGGCTTTAGCAGATATAATTTTCAATGCAGTGGTGCATGGTTTACGAGTTCTCACACTGTTTGATTATCTATTTATTTATTGGCATGGGTTAAATCCATGTACACAATTTACTGTACATAGTTGCTTTCATATTTATTTTTCTGTTGTTTACGGTTGTAACACATTGTTTTCGACTCTATGTATTTTCAAGTGTACTCCTCTTCCCTTCCCCCTAGGATGCATCTGGGAAATGAGCTCTTGTTAGTTCAGTATGTCTTTCCTGGTGAAACTTTTAAATAAATAAATTCATGCACTGCTGTTTTAATTAACAACACCCTTCCATCTCTACATTTAGAATCATATTTCTTCCTTAAAGGGTAAGGTAAGTGTGCTCAGTCCCTCAAATTCTGATAGTTCATGAAAAGATCTTTTAAACTAGCTATAAGGCTTACCTGTAGGGGACAGCATTTCGGGGGCCAAATGCCCTTCAGGGTAACCCTTGCCTCGGTGTTTGTGCACAGAGGTTCTTTGTCTTTTAGATAGTTTTTTATTTTAATGGGTTCACCACAACATATCCAAGACATACTGTCTTGGGGTGGCTGATCCATTCCACTGGGGTGTCAAACAGACGAGGCATGCTGATGAGTCCTGGTGGGACGAGGCACGTGTCTATGTCATCTGTTGGCACCCTTTGCAGGCTGTGTGAGAGGCCTTTCGGCACCATGCAATTCTGCTTGAAGTTGAGCCGGCATGGCATTCTGTGGTGATTTGCATATGCGGCCCATGGTGCTTTGCATTGTGTGGGCATGTGTGATTTTGTAAATATCTTCTTCCTTATAAATTAGGTCAAGACAGAAGCTGCTGGAATCTTGATGCAGTAAGTGATGACAGTGAGGAGCAAGCAATATATGATTAAAGGAAGCTACTGTCAAAATTTGCACACAAAAAATATGCTGTACAGGTTGTTTTGATATGTGTGTTTAGTCTTAGTGTGCCTGATTCTTTGTTTGTGGTTAGGAATTGTTTCCTAAATTTGTCTTCCAGTTTTATGTGCTCAGGGGATCTCCATGTTTGAATGATTTGTTCCTTTTCTTTTCCTACAGTGACTCCTGCCCCATGTGGCAGTGATGATGCAGGACCATTTGATTCAGTGAGTGATAGCAGCTGCAGCAGCAGCAATCTGCTGTTCGGAGCTTGATGTTCTGGCCTCAGATAAATTACTCTTTTTTATCCAGTCTTTTAGAAAAAGCCACAGAACCACTATCACCTTGGCCTGTTTACTGACCATGTCATTAAGGGCATGGATGAAGGTAAGCTCATTAGTGCCATGTTTGTGGATTTGACAAAGGCCTTCAATCTGGTGGACCACAACTTCCTCTTTGGCACAGTAACTCACCTTGGGTTCTCCTCTGTGACAACATTCTGGTTTCATAATTACCTCTTGGAGACAACCCCAATGGTCTGCTCCTGAGGCGCCACTTCCAAATAGTTGGCTGTATCGTGTGGTGTCCCCCAAGGGTCCATCATTGAGCCCATCCTGCTCTCCTTATTTATAGATTCCCTGCCCAAGGACTGCAAGCAATGCCAGATGCTTCTCTGGACTGATGACCTGAATCTTTTCCATAGTGTCAAGTCCCCAGCTGAAATATCCTCCATCCTCACAGAAGAATTCAGTGTTGCCGAGAGGTGGTTCCAAACCAACAGACTCCTATTTAATACCAATGTAACAGCCCTTTGACTCACCTTGGCTGCTCCAGTGCCCTCAGCTCTACCTGGTACACAACTCCGAGGGGCCTGGCCTGGGTTCTGTAACTGGACGGTAAGTTGTCACGGTGCCTCCACCTGGGGCAGTGGCAGAGAATACCTGTGGACAATTTGCAGGTTACCACACCCCAGGAAATTACAATATTTGTCCCTAGTACACTTCCCCACACAGTAACAACCCCTCCCCCCGCACACACAGTAACTGAAGCCCACAAAGTTACAGGCACAAGTATTAACATGCATCCAATATTAAGATTTATTTGAGGGAAGGGGAGAAGGGAAATAGCAAGCAACACAACCGTTTTAACCACTTTGAAACTCCACACAATACCCTTGCCTCCCACTTTAGGGTGCACCCTAGAAAGTCCCTGATGCAGTGGGTACCTAACCGGCTGGTGATGCAGGCCTGAGATCTCTCAGAGGTGCCCAAATACATTTTAAACACTTGCAATGCTTAACTCTTAATTCTGTCCAACTTCTGAATTTAACGCAGTTCTTTTGGGTATTTCCCCTGCAATATAACTAGCTAGCTACTTAAACTCCCCAGAGCTGCAGCTGAGGGTACTCACAGTTTTGCAGTCCTCACAGGGGCATTGCAGCTGGATGAAAGGGCAGTCACATTAATAGTTGCACAGCACTATGGAGATCTCTGAATGATGCAACAACAATGCAGGAGCCCCGCAGAAAAGATGCAGTTAATCTTCACGTGCCTGGCCTTGGCAACTCTGCCGGGAGGCCTTTGTAGACAGTTTTCACAAGGCAGGCCTCTCGTCATCTTGGCCACAGGTCCTCTTCTGAGTCTTCAGTCTGGGGGGGGGGTGACTCTTGGACCCCTAGACCTCTCAGTGGCACACACTAGAGCAATAGGTTACAGCTGGACTTTCACACAGTCTCTTGACCCAGCTCTCTGCACTTCTTTTCTCCGTCCCAGTAAGGCTGGCCCTTTCTCAGTCACTGGCCAACAGAACACTCAGGCTCTCCGCTTCCTGGAAGATACACTCACAGAAATACTTCTACAAGAAAGGAACTCTTAGTCTCTGATGCAAGGGTTACCAAACTAAAAAAATTCAAATAGCACCACAACACAAACCCAGTCTCTCAGCTCCCTCTGCAGCTTTCATCTCTCTCTCTCTCTCCTCTCTCTCTCTCTCTTCTATCTCTCTCACTCACTCTCACTCCAAGCTCTTTCTTTGTTGTCTTTTCAATTATATTTGGTTTCTTTAGGCTGTAGAGCCTGAATGCAGTCCTGAAGCTAAGCAACCCACTCAGACAGTTCTGCACTCCCTCTCTGCTGAATCCCCTTTTGGGGGGCTGCCAGTATTATTTATACTCTCTTTTCAGCCCTCCACTGATTGGCTGCTTATGTTCCAGGCAAATTCAATGCCCTTCAACCTTTCCCAGCAGCCCCCTGTGTTCTGTAGTCCTGTGGGAGCTGCCATCTTGGAGTACACTAGCCACAAAATGATCCAGCCCTTAAATCCAAATACATGTGCCCCTAAAAGGACTACAAAATGTTCCCCCCTAAACTGGAGGCTTTCACTCAGTCCCCGGCTCCCATGCCTTCCCAGGAGCCCAGGATACCATTTAATAATGGCAAATTACCCACACCATAAATGGAGATGTGGCTTCTTTACATTTTCAACCTTGATGGCTTCACATGCTCAGTGGAGTGCAGGCTGCCATTTCTTTTGTTTACATTCCAGTCTGTGGCTCACGCTGCCTCTGGGACCCAAAACAAACCTCCCCAGCACCCAGAGGTGCAAAGACATCACTGGAGCCCGGCTCACATCTACAGAGGGGAGTCAAGCCATAGAGTCTGACAGCTCACGGCCGCGAAAGCAGTTGGGGTGCCAATGGGTCCAGAGCCCACCTGGACTCACTGTTGGGATGCTGCTAAGGGAGCAATGGGGCTACAGCCATACAAAGTAAGCCCATTTGGAGGGCTTACACCAAAAAGACCAAGGCCATGCTGTTCAGGTCTAAGTCAAGGTAGCAATAGTAACCAACCCTCTGAATATCCTGTCACCTGATAGTATGCCGCTTGAAAAAGTAACAGCTTTCAAATACCTTGGGGTCACACTGACCCCCTCCTTGACCTTTTCAGAACTCATTAGGCTCACAAGGGCTTCTGTCTTGTCACGATCATGGATGGAATTGCAGAATCATCTCCTACTGGTGCTGCACGGAAATCATGCTACCAGCATGAGTGTCCCAGAACTACAGTCCTTTAAAGCTGTCATGGAGTCAGCAGTCCTTTCTTTAGTGTGAAAGTGAGGAGAAATTGGAAGACACCTTGCGGATTGCTGAACCATGCTCCCCTGAGACACTCCCAGAGAAATCAGTTCTACTGTCCTTACCACTGCAAGTCTCTCCACTGCTGATTATGCAAAAAAAGAATATTTCTGTAATGGCCCACTAGGAATGCCACCAGGAACAACGCTACTAGCCCCACTGAAACACTGCCTTGAATCACACCTGGCAAGCTGCCCTACTAAGCAAACCTTCAGGTACATTTTAAGGCTCAGTTTATGAAAACTTTTTGTTAGGTACCAGCCCCATTGAAACTTGCCTTGAATCATGCCCGGCAAGCTACCTAAGTGAGTCTTCAGATACATTTTAGGGCTCAATTTATGAAAACATATTTTTTTTAACTTAGTGATTTTTATGTTTCCTTGCAAGTGCGCAAGAAACATCTTGCAGTAGAACAACTTTCAGAGATGTGTTAGGGACGAGTCCAATGCAGAGCAATCTACAGTGGGCTTGTCCCTGGCAGACCAATGAGAACACAACCAGACTGTGACACTAGTCACAGTTTCACAGCTGGAAGCCGTAGCTAAAGTCCTGTAATCCCCGACTCCTCCTACCCTGCCTCTTCAATGATAACTCCCCACCCACACTTCTGTGCCCCTGACTCCCTGTATGCATCCCTCCTTAATGTTATTCAGTTAAACTCCCTGACCAGCCGGCCTACCTGGCACAGATCAAGGGTCCTGCACTGCTGGAGGGCGCTCGAGATGCCAGAGTTTTTTTGTTTTTTTTCTGTTTTCCCCAGTTACGGTATTTTCTTTCAGGGCGGGGTTGACCAAAAAGACTGTGGAGTGGAGGGTGGAGCTGAGCCAAGGAGGAGAGGACCCAGCCCGTGCACGCAAGCCACCATCACATGCGGTCTTAGATCCAAAGAGAAGAGAGTTTGACCACATGCTGGTGCTGTGGACAGTAATCAGCTGGTGCTGTGGATGGTAATCAGATCAGTCAGTTGGTCAGGCGACACACACAGTCGTTCGGCTTCAGCAGGGCTAACATAAGGGCTGTCAGACAGGAAGAAGTAGAATATTGCTGCCGAGTGCTGCCAGTGCCTGCTCAAGCCAGGAGGGAGAATTTATTCCAATGGAGTGGAGAGCCAGCCTGGGAAATGAATCAGGGATCTAGGCCTGGTGGGTTGGCAGCAAGCAACAGAGTGTGCTCGAGTCAGAGGTAGCTGAGTTGTAAGGTAACATATAACATATTGTGTTACACAGCACGTGGAAGAGAAGAGTATGGAAGGACAGAGGCTAGGGCTGTGGACAGTGGGCACTAAAAAAAACAGTTGTTACTGGTTAAGGGATGTGTTCTGTTTCTCTTCAGCCTCCAGAGAGGCTCAAACAGCTTTAGAGAATGTGCAGAGGGGGCCCTTTAAGAGTCATGGACCACACCAATTTCAGTTTATCAAACTTCTTTATTAATATCCCCTGCGTTTCACCCCGCTGGAGAGCTTGATCACAGGGTTTTTTGTATCAGTCTGTTGACAACATATTCATATTATTTTCTTAGCTCTTTTTTATAACATTCTTCTTTTTTTTTCCATAATTTACATTTTCTAATTCAGTTTAAGCATATACACATACTAGTACTGCAAACACCTGCCATATACTTTTCTGTTTATTTTCCTATTAATAGGCTTATTTTACTTCAATGTCCTGGCATTTTCTTACACATCCTGTAATTGGATAAATGTGCCTAATCAGTTGATTGCTGCCACAGAGCTTGCAAAGCCAAGGATTATGTCACTGCAGCCTTTGGCTTGACACCCCCTCCCCCATTTAACTTTTGAAACAGCATACCTTGCTAAGTGATTAGAGCTGCATCTGGTGGAGCCTTTTAGTCAAATTGTCTCCTATGCTGTGGAGACATAATTCAAATGTGTTTTGTTGAAATCTTAATTTGCTTCAAGCTGCATCTTTGCTTAAATCATTTTAAAATTAATTTCTCTCAGTTTAAAACTTATTTTGGCTCAATTCCACTGTCACTCTTATACTCTTCTGAGGTATTTCTTAGTTGCCGTGCAGCAAGAAATGCCACTTGTTTCTCGCTAGTGCTGTTTCAATTGTGCCTCTCACCTGTTTTGTGCAAGCCCGTGATCCACCTACATCATGCCATGGCATCAAGTGTCTTTGCACATGCGCAAACCTCTGCTTTAATGAATTTTTTAAATGAATAAGAAACCTGTCTCCTTCTGCCTGCAACCCCACCACATAAGGAAAGAGAAGGCAGGGCTACACAAGTAGTATTTAGCTACTCCTCAGGGTTCCAAACAGAAAAAGAATGTAATAATAACTGTCACAGAACTTACACAAAGAACAAGTAACAGAAACTTGTTTTGTGCAGACCCGATCATGCTGGTAGCGCGATGGTGTATGGTTGCCTAGCAACCAGGTTCACGCATGTGCGAAGACACTTGGTGCCACGTCATGACGTAGGTGGAACGTTGGCTTGCACAAAACAGGTGAGAGGCACAATTGAAACAATATTAGCGAGAAGCAAGTGCCATTTTTTGATACACAGCAACTGAGAAACACCTCAGAAGAGTATAAGAGTGACAGTGGAGGTAAGCCAAAATAAGTTTTAAACTGAGAGAAATTAATTTTAAAATGATTTAAGCGAAGATGCAGCTTGAAGCAAATTAAGATTTCAACAAAATACATTTGAATTATGTCTCCACAGCATAGGAGACAATTCAATTAAGAGACTCCACCAGACACAGCTCTAATCACTGAGCAAGTTATGCTGTTTCAAAAGTTAAATGGGGGTCAAGCCAAAGGCTGCAGTGACATAATCCTTGGCTTTGCAAGCTCTGTGGCAACAATCAACTGATTAGGCACATTTATCCAATTACAGAATGTATAAGTGTAACCCCCAGGTGGCGCTATTCCAAGGGCTATTACCCCTGCCTGCTTGACTACTGACAGGTTGAGGGGCCTAGGTTCTATGGCGGGTGCCTCCACCCAGAGGTCAGCATTTGTAGTGGTTAGACTAGCTTGGTCACAGCCCTCTGGGACACTGAGACCCCCTTTTATTCCCTCTAGTGCCTCACACAATGCACAGCAGTTACAGTCTCAATACCCCACACGTACACACTGTTCATTCATAAAGTACCACTTACCCTCGAGACTGATTCTGAGGTTCGTCTCTGGGGACCCCCTGTAAAATAAGGTTAATCAACATACACAAACCAATACAATGCTTGATATGTAGGTACTGACACTTCAGACAGTTTAAGGTTTAACAACATCAAATCTGGTTTATTTAGGGGGAATAAAACACGGGAGGGAGAGATCAGGTTAATTGGCAGAATTAAATCACAGTACTGTGCCCACATACAGGGTCTGAAAAGTCACACTCTGGGTACCCAGGTTGGGGGGCTAGCCAGGTCTGTTGCCCGGGGTTGGCCGGCAGGTGCAGATGGACAGGGCCCTGTAGAAGAAAATATATGTACAACACCCAATTGTAATCCGGAGCCGGATGGCTCAGTCCATGAAGAAGTGAAACAACAATAATTAGATGACACACTTGTAATTGAAAACAGGCTGCAGGGGAATACCCTGATTTGTACTCACAATACCCAAGCTGAGAACCGGATGGTGAATGTTCTTCTGGGTTGCCAGAACAACAGGGCATGGAGACAAGGTCCTTGTGACTGGACCCCACTGCAATAGATAGCAAACGGATTTAGTCCGAGACAAGCTGGGGTTTGCTTCCAGCATCAACATACAGCACAGGGGATTGGAAATAGCGATTCCCCACAAGCACTACGCACATTCATATGTAAAAGGAAAGTACTATACCAGGCAGGCTGCTCCTCAATCCTGATCACAATTTCTGCAAAATACCCGGGAGCACACACAGCAGCTTCAGTTCCTGACAGACCCAGCACGATTCAGCAATTTCTCCAGTCTTCTACTGAGTGAGCTTGTTTTCCACTCTTCAGACTTCCTTCTTTCTCCTCACAAATCAGATTCAGTCCGAACTGACACTTACAACAGCTGCAGGCCAAACCTCAGGGCCTAACACACGCTTCCCGCATGAAACTATACACCGCAGAAGCACAGAGCTCCTTTTCTCTTCACTGTCACAACTGATCTGATCTTTCCAGTCACAGAGCAGGGCATTTCTTTTAGCTCCACACCATTCTGTTGGCTGGTTTGGCTGTCACTCACAATAAGACTCCCTCTGTTGGTGGAAAAAGGCACCAAGGTTAAAACTACATTTCCCAGAGTCACTGCCCATACAATCCCCTTGTGGCTGGCTCAAAATTGAGAGTCCAAGTTCTGATTCATCCACAGGTTCCATTTTAGGGTCTCGCTATCATCCTGATTGGTCCAAGTCAGCAATTCAGGACCAAAATGAAAGATCTACACTGAAACAGTCCTTACTGAAGGGAAAGCAGGTTAGACAAACTGTATTTTCATTATCACTCTAACAGATGTCTGGCAAACAGTTATATCTTTCAACAAGGCTCCCTCTGCACATGTAGCGACGGCAGAAACGGAGCGAATTGACAGCAGCTCGGGCAGGATTCAAGCATTAAATACACAGTTCCCCCATACAAACTAATTAAGTCTGCAAGCAGACAGCTCTTAAAGAGACAGTACGTGGAGGCTCAAATAGCACTCACTTGGAACCACATTTAAACAGCTCAGACACCAAACACCGCCCAGACTTGGAGCATTCAGGCAAGCTCCTGGAAGACTTTTGGGAACCCCCATTTGTAGGGGGGTGCTACATAAAAAAATGCCAGGACATTGAAGTAAAAGAAACCTATTAATAGGAAAACAAACAGAAAAGTCTATCGGCAGGTACCTGCATCAGTGGGCACTAAGCTAGGAATGGGGAGAATTACTAGGACAGGTAGGTAATTAGGAGGTTGACAGGTTAGCGGTACTGTGACCAACACTGGTAGAGATGGAGGATGAATCTGAGTGGAGAGAAAGGGGGGTACAGGCTTGTTTAACAAAAAGGCACCATAACTAGTGGACAAGAGCAATACGTATCATCATCTGGCTGGCCGGTGGGGAGGGCAATCCAGAAAGAAGAGGAGGAAGAAAAGACTGACTCTCAGTGCCAAGAAAGTAGCAGTAGCAGTCATTGGCAGACTGATCAATGTCCAAGTTTATCTTCACTTTGTATGTTTGCTTGCACGCATGTGCAAGAAACATAGTGCCACCATATGAGTTTTCATAGGTGTGGCACCCCCGCTTCCAATGCCCTCAGCATTTTTGCAGGCACGGCCACACCACACCAATGAATGCCCCAGCTGTCTATGACAGCAGTTCAGATTGCAGTTGCATACAGTTGAAAGCAAATGACCGCTACAATCACTGGTGGTAATGTGTAGGCAATTTGCATACTGCCCTGCCATCAGCAGTGTGCAAATTGTCTCCACGTCACCACCACTGATTGTAGTGGTGGTTGTATGCACGTGCCCCTCTTTTGTTGTGTGCCGATGGGGTGCCCAATCCCTCTTGGCTCATGCACACTTCCCCCCAGCAAACTGTATGTCCGATGGGGGTGCCCAATCCCCATTGGCTCTGGTGCTCCCCTCCCTAAAAAAAACAAACTTCCAGCTGCCACGCTGGGAGCCCACCCCAGCATGGCAGAAGTCCAGCATACTCATGTGTCCCCCCACACTGTATGGCCAATGGGGGTGCCCTATCCCCCACTGGCTCTACTGCCACCCAAAACTTCCAGGTGCCACGTAGAGAGCCCACCCCTGCGTGGCAAAAGTCCCATGTCGTCCATGTAAAATAAAAAAAAAAAACTGTAACAAAAGAAAATGGTCCCTCATTGACTCTCTTGCCCCCTCCCTCAACCCACACCCACCCTCTGAGTACCTCACCTCCCCACACCATCTCACCCCATACTTACCTCTGGATGCCAGCACTACGATCTTCGGTGGAGCAGGAACATGTCTGCACTCTTCAAAGCCGACAGCGAGCTGAAGAAATGCTGGTAAGCTGTATAATGACATAAATAGGGTTTTTTTCAACTCTGGTGCATATCTCGGTCATTTTTTCAAATTTTTGCACCAAATTTTCAACATGGGGTTCTTGGGACCCCATCTCAAGAATTCAGTGACTGTCATTTGGTTAGTCAGTCCCAAAAGTTGATTTCACAGTCACTGCATAGAATCACCTTTCAGGATGGATTAACAAAAGGACAGTGTCACTGTTCATGAGGTGGGCTCTCAAAAAGCTTATGTTGCAAATTTGGTGAGAAAATTCCCAAAAATGACTGTGTTATGAGAGTGCATTGTGCAGTTTCCATGCACACTTGCAAATTCGTGAATCTGTAATATTTGCACTCCAGGTTTTCAAATTGGTCTTTTTTTACACCTCCTTATGAACAGTACAGCTGTCATTTTTCACATCCTGGCCGAAATGTGTTTTCGCACTTCAGGCGCGGAATAGCGTGGTCACTGTGGGAAATCAGTGTTCAGGACAGAGTAAGAAAATCACAGTGACACTGTTCATGAGCAGAGGTCCTAAAATGCCTATGTTGAAAATTTGGTCACAAAAGTCCATAAAATGACTGTGTTAAGAGCGTGCATCGCGCAGTTTCTACGCACCCTCGTAACTTCACAAATTTGTAATATTTTCACTCCATATTTTAAAAATTGCCATTTTCCCACTCATTTTTATGAACAGTATAGCTGTCATTTTTCAAATTCTGGCTGAAATGTGTTTTCACACTTCCAGCGCAGAATAGAGCAGTCGCTGTGGGAAATCAGTGTTTGGGATATATTAAGACAATTACAGTAACACTGTTCATTAGTGGAGGTCCCAAAATACCTATATTGAAAATCTGGTAAAAAATATCCACCAAATAATTGCATTATGGGTGTGCGTTGCACAGTTTCTATGCAGGGTCGTGACTGCACCAGTTTTTTTTATATTTTCATTCCAGATTTTCAACATTACCATTTTTTTACACCTCCTCATGAACAGTACAGCTGTCATTTTTCACATCATGTTAGAAATGTGTTTTCACACCTGTGGCATTAATGATGCAGTCACTGTGCAAAATCACCTTTCGGCTAACAAACTGATAGTGTCACTGTTCACGTGGTGGTGTCACAAAAAGCCCATGTTGAAAACTTAGAGTAAAAATACCAAGACATGCCCAGGGCCTTAGGGTTTCTGACCATAACGCCCTACCCTGTAGGGACTGTCAGGCGTCAGGGGTGTAACTTGGGATTGTCGACAGTAATGCTCATGCCATTCCACCCCCACTCCCTCCTGCAGTCAGTGACAGGCATCGAGGTGCACCTTGGACTCTTTGGCCCCAGAGTTCACACCATTCTCCTATGCTGCACCCATTTCAGAGTATTTCCTTATGGAATGAGGTGAGTGTAAAGCCCAAACACCCCAAGGCACACCTGAACACCTGTCAGTGTCTGCAGGGTAGGATGAGGTGAAATGTCATGACCGTTATGGGTGATGACCCAAAGGTACACCACAATGCCTGTCCATCTCTGCAGGGTGGGGGTGGAGTTAGTGTCAGTTCAATACTTCACTGCCATTCCTATTATGCATCTCTAACTCCTGCACTACCAATGCCAATGCCAGCAAGACAAACATTTGGCATTGACAAATGCTTGTTTAGATGAGTTATGATGCAGAAGCAAATCTCCCCACCCCTTACCTCACAGGGTAAATTTCCATATGTTGAAAAAACAGTTGGGTTTAGGAGGGAAGGGAACCAGGTGTTGATATGGAACCTGGGACATGTTAAAGAGATTGCTGCAATAACTTTCATTCTGGTGCAAAGAAGTTTGGCTGTGTGGTTTTAGAGTTCAGAATATTTACAAACGTACAGGATTTAATAAAGAATCCCATTTTGATTCAGTCCTTCTCCTCTGCTGTCTCATCCTACTCAAATGGTTGGTTTATGCCCTTTTTACGGCTGCAGTAAGCAGTGCCTGCAGATGTTTTATATGTACAAAAAGAGTGATGTCACATTTTCTGTCCATGGAACTGACTGAAGGTGTAAATAGTCTCTTCCACTTTACCCTCCTCCAAGCAATGTTTTCCGCCCTCAAATAAATATGCTTTCATGTTAGTCAATGGTTGCAGGTTACTATTTTTTTTCTTAAATGGGTGGTACAAGAACTGGAACCTGACTAGTGGGAGGCAGCATTCGGGTTTTTTGGGGGAGTAAGATCCACCCCCACCTCCACCCAAGAAGCTCCTAAAGATCCACCCCAAACTTTTTTCTGATTCATGTGGGAGGGGCATGAGATGGCTCTATCATGCTGTAACAAGACACACTAGTTTGGGACCTGTATCAACCAACAGAACAAGTCTGTGCAGTGGAGAATAGAAGATACTTAATGCCTTTATTAAGGACTAGGAGAACAGAAGGTATTTAATGCCTTCAAATTGACTTAAATATCCTTTGGAACAAATGATTATCAGAGCCACCTGGGGCCTCAGAAGGAGACCTAGACACACAGTTTAATCTACAGTAAGAGACACATGTTTTTCTTAAACATTTTATATATGTATAGTTTATGTATAATTTGTCTTTAGTAGTTTCAAAACTTTGAAAGCATTGGTGTTAGTAATGCATTTAGAAATACATTGTTAAATTGTCTTTACAGTTAAACATGCAGTTTCATGTCAGGGCACATTTTTGGGGGGAGGGGGTTCAGATTATTTTAATCATGGGCTCAGTACTTGGTGAACACACTTTGACGATAAAGTTTTTTTTTTCTTTTAAGTTTGAGATGTATTAGAAAACATTGAACAAGAAAACAATTGGTGATTTTAAAAGCTATTCTGATCAGAGCTGACATTAAAAAAAAAAAATTGTATTTTTTAATTTATCTTATTATGGACGCTAGAAACAGGATGTCAACATTTACTCTATGAAACCTGTTATTCCATTTTTTTTATTGCATCTTGTCCCAGGCAGTCTTCCCAGAATGCAGTTTGTCAGGGCACATTTTTGGGGGGAGGGGGTTGAAATTGTTTTAATCAAGAACATTGGTGTTAGTAATGCATTTAGAAATAAAATGTTTTATTGTCTTTACAGCTAAACATGCAGTTTCATGTCAGGGCACATTTTTGGGGCGAGGGATTCAAATTATTTTAATCATGGGCACATTACTTGATAAACACAAACTTTGATGATAAAGTGTATTTTTTCTTTCAAGTTTAAGCAGTATGTATTATATATAAGTGTAACTGTGTTGTAAATGGGACTGGGGAATGAATAATGGTTAAGGAGGCAGTATAACTCTGTGGTTTAAGGCTCTGAGCTACAAACCTGGAGATCTAGGTTTGAATCCCATAGCCCCCACTTGCAAACTGTGTGACCCTGAGCAAATCATTTAACTTCTTTGTGCTCCCAGATTGCACCTGTAAACAAGCTTTCAGCTTAGTGCATCTCTCCTGGTAAAAAAAAAAGTGCCTAGAATTATTTGTTTTTAATATAATTGAGTTTATATGTGGCAAGTAGGTAGGGGATGGTGTTTTTGAATGTGGCAGTAGGATTTAGCATGTGCACTGCTTTAAGATAAGTTCACAACAGCAGAGCTGTGTAACTGTTCTTATCCAGTGAGCATAAATGGCAACAGTCACACAGTTATTTCAGCTACACATTTGACTCCATATTGCAATGGTTCACTGCACCACACATTTAGTGTATCACACTTTTTTCAAATAATGAAACAAATATTCTCCAAACTAAATAACTTACACATGCATATTTTATACTTTATTAAAAAGATACTCCACATTTGTAACAAAAAACAAACAAAAAATAGATAAATAAATGAAAGCATGTCGCAGAGCAAAATCAGCCCTAACTCCCAGTTCCTTCTAGTAGAATTATGGTACCTACATTTACAGTCTAGCAAATACTTGAAAGCTGAGTAGGTGTTCTGTAACAAAACAGCTGCAGTCTTTACTATTTACAGCATTGATGATCTGGGACAATTTCTGTGCTTTTTATTGTTGTGAGTAGTTTGATGAAATAACATTTTAAAATGAAAACACTACTGCTAGCCAGACCTCACACACACAAATAATGAATTAGAGCTATTTAGCAGCTGTTTTCTTACAGAAATCCAGTCTGGATAAATTTGTTTTTTTTAGCAGTTCTATAAGATTTATATCTCTTTGAAATAAAAGTGCATAGCATAGAAATGA
This sequence comes from Neoceratodus forsteri, assembly GCA_016271365.2. Lineage (NCBI taxonomy): Eukaryota > Metazoa > Chordata > Ceratodontiformes > Ceratodontidae > Neoceratodus > Neoceratodus forsteri. Next base: position 1,721,409,251 of record CM057452.1, read on the forward strand.
AAGGTTTTCTGTTAATGTTGTTTGCATGAGAAGGTGATGTGGCAGTGTCATGCAACAGTGAAGTCTAAATAGTTTCTTGGCCATTCTGGGATCTAAAGTTTAACAGTAATGTGTGAAGAGAATAAAGTCATGTGTTTTTTGCATTTGAATAGATTTAGTGCTTTGAAGTTAAAATATATAAATATATATACCTAGTGTCATGGGCACCTGAAAAAAAGAAGATACTACTAAAATAAATGCTGTTCTGATATTTATTTGTGAGATTTTAAGTGTAGTTTTGCCAGTCACAGACACATCAACAGTTAAGTTTAGCAGAGACCTGAGAGCTAGCTAACTGGAGTTTCTGTAAGACAACAGCTGCTAAATAACTCTAATTCACTACTTTTGTTTTCTATGTATATCAGGTCTATCTAGCAGGAGTGTTTTAATTTTAAAAGTTTTAATTTTTTAAAACTATACACAACCATAAAAGCACAGAAACTGCCCAGATCATCAATGCTATAATTAATAAAGACTCTAGCTGTTTCCTTACAGAAACCCCACTCAGTTAGATTTCAAGTTTTTGCTAAACTGTAAATGTAGGTATTAGCATTCTATTAGCAGTTAGTGCTAATTTTCCTCTGTGACAAGATTTTCTTTTTTTTTTTTTGTGGGGCGGCTGTGGGATTCAAACTTAGATCTCTAGATTTGCAGTGAAGAGCCTTAAACCACTGTGCTATACTGCCTCCCTAGTTATGGCAGTCATCTGTTTTATGGTTCATGATGTTGGTGTAGTAAGCATACTAACATACAAAAATGCCAGCAGAATAGGCCTAGTGGGCATTCGTGTCTGCTCATTTGGTCAGTCCTCACCCTGGGAGCTGACCTTGCTGTCCCCCCACCCTCTTGGGCTTCTCCTTTCCCAATCCAGGGGAGAGCTAGCTAACTGGGGTTTCTGTAAGACAACAGCTACTAAATTGCTGTAATTCACTATTTTTGTTTTCTATGTGTGTCAGGTCTAGCTAGCAGGAGTGTTTCAATTTTAAAACTTTTAATTTTATCAAACTACTGTATACACAACCATAAAAGCACAGAAACTGCCCAGATCATCAATGCTATAATAAATAAAAACTCTAGCTGTTTTCTTACTGAAACCCCACTCAGTTAGATTTCAAGTATTTGCTAAGCTATAAATGTAGGTATCAGCATTCTATGAGCAGTTCATGCTGATTTGCTCTGTAAGAAAATTTTCATTTTTTTTTGTGGGGACTGTGGGATTCAAACCCAGATCTCTAGATTTGCAATTAAGAGCCTTAAACCACTGTACTATACTGCCTCCCTGTTATGGCAGTTATCTGTTTTATGGTTCATGATGCTGGTGTAGTAAGCATACCAACATACTAACATACAAAAATGCCAGCAGAATAGACCTAGTGGGCTTTCATGTTTGCTCATTTGGTCAGTCTACACCCTGGGAGCTGACCTTGCTGCCCTCCCACCCTCTCAGGCTTCTCCCTTCCCAGTCCAGGGTATTCCCACTTCATTGGACTTTGCTTCCACAACCCTTCCCCTGTACATGTCCCACCCCCTCTTGAACCCCTCCATAGTCTCTGCCTCCACCAGTCCCCTGGGCAGTGCATTCCATGGTTCTACCACCCTCTCACTGAAGTAGCACCTCCTCCTTTCTCTCCTGAGTTTCCCCCCTCCAGCTTCTACCCATGAACTCTAGTTGCCCCCACTTCCTTTGGAGCACTGTGACTTTGCCACCCCTGTTTACCCCTTCATCTACTTGAAGACCTCTATCATGTCCCCCATCCCTTCTCTCTTCCATTGTGTATATATTCAGCTCTTCAAGCCTCTCCCCTTAGGTCCTTTTCCCAAGCCCCAGATAATTTTGGTTGCCTTTCTCTGGACCCTCTCCAGGAGATCAATGTCCCTCTTTAAGTGTGGCCTCCAAAACAGCATGCAGTACTCAAAGTGTGGCCTCACCAAGCAGTTATACAGAGGGAGTATCACTTCCCTCCTTCTGGAGTGATCCCCCTAGTGATGCATCCCAGCATCGTGGCCTTGGCAGCTGCCCTCCTACAAGTCTCTGAGCTGTTCATCTTGACATCCACCACAACCCCCAGGTCCCTCTCAGCCATACAGCCATAGCAGCAGTACATTGCATAGCAGATATAAAATGTCAATAAGCAGGTCATGCAACAGATGTGCTGAGCAGTTACTGAAGCAAGAAATGTATAGCTGTCATTTTTTACATCCTGTTCAAAATGAGTTTTTGCACTTGTGGTGCCAATTGGCACAGGCACTGTGCAAAATCTCCTTTCAGCTAATGAACTGATAGTGTCACAGTTCATGCGGTGGGGTCACAAAAAGCCCATGCTGAAAACTTGGAGTGAAAATACCAAGAAACACCAAGGGCATTAGGGTTTCGTACCATAACACCATGCACTGTAGGAATTGACAGGCATCAGGATGTAACTCAGGATTGTCAACAGTAATGCTCACGCCTTTCCACCACCACCCCCACCCTGCAGCTAGTGACAGGAATCGAGTTATGCCTTTGACTTTTCAGCCCCAAAGTTAACTCCATTCTCTTATACTGTACCCATTTCAGCATATTTCTGTATGGAATGGGAGGAGTGTAAAGTTTGAAAACCCCAAGGCACAATTCGACTCTTGTCTGTGTCTGCAGAGTAGGGTGAGGTGAAATGGAGTGAGTGTTATGGCCAATGACCCAAAGGCACACCCCAATGCCTGTCTATGTCTGCAGGGTGGTGGTGGGGTTGGTGTCACTTCAGTACTTCACTGCCATTCCTATTCTGCCTGTCTGTCTGTGTCTCTTGCTCTCTGTCTATATGTCTATGTAATTATCTATCTTTCTATTAATTGTATGTATCGCTATTTTACCTATTTCTAAAACAAACCTGCATATCACATTTGCCTGCACTCTGAGCACATACTTATGAGACTGTGCATATCTGTACTCCACTTCTACATAGACCTCATTCTTTCCTAATGTTCCCATTATCACACGCATAACTACCTTGCCCTTATCAAAAGTGCCCCCCTCTGAAAGTTATCACATTTTCTCTTAACAGTCCATCATCATTACACCCGACTTCCTGACATCAGCACATTGCTTAAATATAACTTACATCACCTCATGGACAAAAACCCTGTTTCTCTTAAAAAAAAAAAAAGTGTAAATAATCCGAAGGCTGAATATTTGCTAGCCATTACTTTTTCATGTACTGCCACCTTCTGTACCATCATGGGGATTTGCATATGTTTCCCTTGATGCTTTGCATTATTGGGATATGTGCAATTGTGTTTTCTTTAAAATTTGCTGTCTGACCAATATCATCCGGGATAACACATACATATGTGGCATTTGCTCTGGGTTTTTTTGTAAGCTTCCTATTCCTTCCATTAAAATGTACACCTCCATATATTTTCCTAATAATGTGTATGCCTTCCTTAGAACAGAAACTAAAACAAATCTTACCACTTACAAATCATTGTGTTGTTTCTCCATATCTCCTTAACAATTCCACACAACTTCACTAACTTCATCATGCAGCCATGGTGGATCTGACCAGAATTTGTTTTATCAGCTTGTAGTTTGATCACATTAGCAATAGTTTCAGTAGGCAGTACTTGAAAGTGGACATCAAAATTTACTATGACTGGTCTGGCATTTCAGGCATGCTGCCCGAGTTCCATCAGCAGCGCAGCAGACAGGAACAACTCCTGTGAGCCTGCCAGCAGCATTTGTCCAGCTCTCCTTTGTTGCACACATTGAGCCTGGCACTTGTTTTTGTTTTTTTACAGCCTGTCTTCTCCTTGGCTGTCTCAGGTGCTACAGCGGCATATTGGAGGCTGGAGGCACCTGCTGGGGACAGGGATATCTGTTTTAGAAGCCTATAATGCCTGAGCAGTGTACACATGACTGGTGCATGTGCCACTCGGAGAAGAAAAGTATTCTGCTATTTAATCTGCTGCTGCTTATACTGTATACTGTAGGGTATAGTATATGTTCTGTCATTATTAGTGGTTGACTAAATACTATACAAATGATTATTAGTCCAGACTGTTTTAGCCAGCAATATAGAATGTTAACTGAACTTAAGGTTGTGGTGCTTATTTAAACTAAGGCATTAATGTGGTAATTTAGCATGGTTAGGTAGTTTAAGCAGTCTTAGTGGAGCTAATGGTGCTGCACTAATTGTATTTAAACTAACACACCAATGTTGGAACTTAGAATGTTTTAGGTAGTTTAAGTCTTTTCCTTTTAGTAAGGACTATTATTCAGGGTTTTCATATTGTGAAAGTTCTAACAACAGTTTGTGAGATTGTCTCTCATATTTGACTCCCTTAATATAATTTTTCCTTTCCTGGTTTGCTTTCAGGTTCAGCTGCAAATTCCCACTGTTAAAGCATGAAATTCTGCTTGAAATTACCTCCAAAATGTGCCAGAACGCACAGTTTAGTATATTCTCATGAAGTGCCCAAAACAACATTGTTGCCTGGGGCATAAATGTGTCTCAGTCCACCCCTGGTTCCTTGTGTGTGTGGCTTGGACTCCCTAGCAGGCAAGCTCCTGTTGTCCTCCAGTGCTGCATGTAGCAGCAGAGCTCAGTCCTCTGCGGTGCCCCCCCCCCATGCACAGTTGTTGTGTGTGTGCCCTCAATTCGTGCATCATTGCCCGATATGGGAGTTTGTTCCCACCGCCATCAGCGCAGATGATACCAAGGGCCCATGTATAAGGGAGAGACGAGAGACTAGAGCACGTTACCTGTACTGTCACCTGGGGAGAGACAGCAACAACAGTGGGCAGTCACAGCACAAGGTGATCAAGTAATGGCCCTGTCAGCAGTCTCTGTATGCACCCACAGTGTCCAGTACCAATGTTGACTGTCCCTTACATCTGTCTTTACCCACCCAACCACCGAGTGACTGTGTATAATGGCCATTGCATGTGCATTGCTGACAGAGCCACACACACCCCAAGTAGGACTGATCACATCTCTGCCCCGCTGAAGCCCTTCCACACCCCAGGAGTGTTTGCGTCTCTCCCTGGTAAAACTATTTCAGCATGCCAGCATGACTGAGTAAATGAGACATGTGGCAAGCCGGTATGTGACAGAGATGGGGGAGAGAGAGAGAGAGAGAGAGAGAAAGAGACACTGAGCACACTGTACACCCTGTGTGCTGATCTGTAGTTGCCACCTTCAGTGCTCCATGGGCCTTCCTTCCACACCCCAGCAGTGTTCGTGTCTCTCCCCTGGTAAAACCCTTTCAGCATGCCAGCATGACAGACTGATTGAGACATGTGGCAAGCTGGTATGTGATAGAGATGGGGAGAGAGAAAGAGAGAGAGAGAGAAAGAGACACTGGACGTACTGTACACCCTGAGTGCTGCTCTGTAGTTGCCACCTTCAGTGTTCCATGGGCCTCCCCACCTAGCAGATTTACTGCAGCAGTGTTCCCCTATTCCTTTTCTCTGTGCCACCCACCCATCCAGTGGCCATCCCAGCACTCTCAGCAGACGCACCCTCAGAACTCAGTAATGGAGTTCCGTGCTCTGCTTTTTTGGTGTCTGCCCACCCACCCCCCTGCGCATCACGCACAGCAATCCTCAGTGTTCAACTTTTCTCATTTTCCACCCACGCAGCCAGCAGAGCTTGGAACCGCAGGCAGTCACAATGATGGGAAAGTCATCGGTCCCTGTCGGGTATGTGTGTACTGAATTCCCAAGGTGAAATGAAGATGGGAACTGCACGGCTGTATCATATGGGTGGGTGAGCCAGTGGTCAAGGGGAGGAGGGGTGGAGGTATCAGCTGTCACACTGTTGTAGAGTCCATGGCTCAACACCAAACACCTGACACAATGTATTTTGTTGGCAAGTTGCAAGAGACCGATGCTGCACCAGACACCTGCTGCAGTGTATTTTGTTGGCAAGTTGCAAGGGATTGACACTGCATTATGGTATGCACATCAGAAATCCTGATTGCAGAGTAGACAGAGCTGTGTAGTGCAGTTTGTCATCAGTGAGCTGCAAGGTCCAGATGTGTTTGTAGTGCACTGTGCATCTCTTCAGAATGATCGTAGTGATCGTTCTGATGAAGAGATGCACAGTGCAATACAAACACATGCCAGACTTGCTTGACACTGATGGGAAAGTGTGTGTCTGGGGAACAGTAGCTATGGGATGCATTGGTTGTGCAGTTGCCAGTCACCTTTGCTTGGAGTAGTCAGTCCCCTTGAGAGGCAGCCCCCTCTCCCCTACAGTCCCCAATGAAACACATCCTTGACTGAGGATCTGCTAGCACAGTATGTAATACAGAAGAAATGTGACAGATCATGTTGGTGCATAGAAGGATCAGTTTTCTTTCTCCTTAGGGGCTATTTTGCAAGGCAGCAGGATACAGCACCTTTTTGCTGTTTAAACAGCAAAACAACACATTTTTTGAAATGGTTTTGCTGTTTAAAAATAACCCATGTAATAAATGCATTAGTGCATTCCAGGGTGTGCTGATAATGTGGATTAATGCACACTCCTAGAGCTGTGAGGCAATTGGCCTGCGGCCTCATAGCTCACAATGCCCCCAAGGTGTGCATTAATCCACATTATCGGCACACCCTGTCATGCATTAATGCTCATATATAGGTTTTAAACATTGGGATGAAATGAACTAGGTACACAGTAAAAGGTTTAACACAAACTTTATTGAGTATAAATGGTTACAAAATTAACAAAGAAATGCAAATAAATACAGATCATAGAAACAGTGTCTTGGGTATATGAAATTAAACAGCAAAAAGGTAAACGGGCTCAAATGAGTGAAAACTGTTGAAAGCCATATATATTAAACTAACAAAATTAAAGTAATGAGAAACATCCTTTTCAAATATAGAAATGGCATGGAAAACAACGTTGAAGATTACAAAGGACTTTATATGAAATAGGTACATAGAAGCAAATAATTTGCATAACTGTGCTAAAAGCAAATTGTTAGAGTACCAAATTGTATTGAGGGCCTATATGACAGCAGAAAAAATAAAACCAACACACCTGTCTTACAGAATATTGATATATGTGCACTAAAGTGGGTAGTGATGCAAGATGATATGTGTGTGTGTGTGTGTGTGTGTGTGTGTGTGTGTGCATATATATATATATATATATATATATATATATATATATATATATACATACACCACCCATTTTGTCATAAAAATTGCAATTTAATAATGGTGTGGTTGACTCTGGCAGTTAATGTTTCCATTCTATATGTATCATTAATTCTGACCTTAGACACAAAGTAGGTGGGTTAGAAGACAAACAGTTCTTAGTAATGGCTTTCATGGCAGTGATTCGACAGATTTTAAGTAATGTCCAGGTGGAGGGGATGCCTTATTCCTATAAACCCAAGGACATCCATAAACAATAAGGTAGTAGCATATAGACTAAAATCTTCAAATATTTCCTTCAGTGCTAATAAAAACAGATCTCTAAAGGGTATTCACAGTGGACACAATCAAAAGACGTGGGCATTGATGTGCTGCATGCAGGTTGCCACAGGCTTGCCAGTATTGTGCTCCCAGCTGTAGAAGATATTTCACATGTTGAGTGGGAGTACAGGAAACGTGTACAACTGTTCTAAAAGGCTGAATTATTTCCAGATGTGGGGAGAAGTGGAGTGATATACTGTAGTAGGATTTTATAAATGTCCCATTGCTCAAATAATCTAGGGATCTGAAAGTCACCTGCAGCTTCTGCTTGATACAATCTGTGGTTTGTGAAGTAAAGTTAGGTAAGGTAAAATATACCGTAACTGCAAGATCAATGAGGCTGCCCCCCCCCAACCCCAGCCTGTTTAGTATTCATAATAGTAAATAACATAGGAAGCTCCTGATCCACCAGTCAGTCTCTAAGATGAACCTTTATATACTGAGTAACTTGTAAATATCAAAACTGGTTGGCATCTTGGAGCCTGAATGTATTTTGCAAAGTCCAAAAATCTTGTAATGTTTTGTCCTTAAGGAACTGGCATGGTTGGAACAACCCCCATCTCACTCAGGTCTTGTAGGTACAATATAATCTGCATGACATAAAGTCAGTACTAGGGGTGAGGGAATATCAAAAAACAATAAGGTTTTAATGCCTTATGTGTAAGAGCCTTGTAACAATGTGCACGAATGGCTTTATGAATTTGTTGGGGGTGGTTCGGTTCTGAGGATCTTCTGGAAAAGTAAAACTGGTTTTGGCCAGGGGATATTGCTCACCTTCCAATAGCTCCACTGACTTCCAGTGAGCTACATAGGGTGCTGTCTCCCAGTACAAGACAGTGCACCGCTATTCTTTACGGGTCACAGGCTGCTACCAAAAGGTGTGCATGTGATTTATGTAGCATGCAGCCACCGTTCATAGTCTTTTTTTTTCCCCTTTGGAATGGGTAAAAAGTGAGGGTAGAATTACTGTAATTGACTACATATTTTGTAATGGTTGCACAGTCTAATTTAGGGTCGCCTATGTACTCTGTGACTCCAGACACATTACATTATATTACATTTAGCGGCTTATAACAAAAATGAATTTATGTAGGTGACTTGACACACATTGGTAGAGAGTCATTCTGATAGTGGTATTCAGATTGTTGCATGCCTTGGTAAACCAGTAAAACACACTATTTGAGAAGGAAGAAAGGAAGGGAATACTTCTTGAAAGTTTGAAACCTATTCTAGCCATACAGGAGGGGTGTGTGTCTGTGTGTGTGTGTCCTTTGCTGGTAGTTGGCTTCTTGTGTTTTTGACATTGATAGTGCAGTGATACTGTAGCACTGTGCCACATTACAAAATCCAATTACCCTTGTGTAAGTTATATATTTATAACATCATTTTGTGTGTGTAACTCCTAGGCGGTGCTACTACAGGGGCTACTACCCTTGCCTGTCTTTCTAACAACAGGTTGAGGGGCCTAAGTTCCAAACTGGCAAATACCAGGCCATGTCCCTACACTCAGTAAACACAATAGTTTGGTGCCTCCACCCAGACTACAGTTGTGTGGGTATCTATCTAGACTGGTACAGCCCTCTGGGAAGCTATAATCACCCACAATCCCACCTACTGACCCAGTACCCATGAACTGACCGCAACCATTAGCAGTATTCAATAGACTGTTAGCAATAAACATCAACAATATGTTTACGGTTGTCCCACTTAGCAGCAGGGTCTCTGGTCCTGGTGTTCACCCTGCAACCCCCTGTAAAGACAATTTCACAACACAGCATCACGTTTAACACATTCAGTGAAGAACCTATCACTTTAAGCCAAGTAATAACATGCCCACAAGCTAGATTCAAAGTCACACAGTAAACCAGGTTTATTCAGGGGGCAAGAACAAGGAGGGGGAAGCAAATCTAGGCAAATGATTACTGTTCTGGAAAAAACAAGTTAATATACAATTAATTTAGTCCCATTTCTATACAGTCCAGCAACTTCTGGGCACCCAGTTTATTGTGCTGGCTGGCCAGAATCGTGCCCGGGATTGTAGCTATTGTTGGGGCCCTTTATGAAGGAAGCATTCAAGATTAACAGTGCAAAGCAAATTAAATTATTTATATCCACGGCCAGGTGGCCTAGTCTATTGAAGCCCTTAAAATTAAATTGAAAGCAATCAGATGGTACCAAAGATGATCGAAATATTTGTTGCACCTGAATTTACTCACTGTACTGTATGATTTAGGATGGCTTGGTGACATGAAAACCCGATGCTGGAAACTACTGCACATGGAGAAACTCGGCAGCCACAACTCACCTCCACTTCACGGCCTTTCTCTGTAGGTGGCCACAACCTGCGATGCCTCGTTGCACAGGGGCTGGATCCCCAAAGCTGGTCTCTCACCCAGGAAACAGTGGCTAGCACAAGAGCAGTCAGCATGGGCAGGGATGGACAAGGGCCCAAGTTCAACAGTGTCTCTGGCAAAGTTCAGTTTATCTGCTGGTTACCCCTCCAGCTGGTAGGCGGTTCGGTCACTTCAGTTTACTTTATTGGGGAACCTGAAAGTAGACTAATATATATGTTGCCCAAATGTGACACCTGCAACGCACGTGTAAAGTATGTGTAATCAGAATACTACTTATTCGATTTTGAGCAAATACCAAATGTTGACGAATAAATACTATAGTTATGTAAATAGCCTGCTACAAGTGCTGAAGTCTTTTAAAATGTTTATAGCAGCAGCTCACTATTCATGAACAATAACGGCAGTTATACTGTATTAAGAATAAATAGGTGGCCCACCGGCGCAGCGGTTGGATTTCCACTTGCAACACCTGCGACCCAGGTTCAGGAACGGACTCGGGTCATCGGAGGGCCGGTCGGGGAGAAGGATAGAGCATCCCATGGACAGCTCTCCTTCTCCAGGGGAGAGGGCTGGACAGTGTCCGGCACAACGAGGACCCCTGGCGGAGGCCGGGAGTCACTCCCGCTACTGGCGCTTGAGATTCAGGGAGGCGGGGTGGATGCTGGTGTCATTGCATGTCCCCGCCTCCGAGAAAAGTGGAAAAAGAACAGGAGGTGTGAGCCCTCTGTCTCAGTGAAGCCCTCCCTGGGGCTTCGATTAGCCTGCCATCGCCGCACTCCCCGACCAGATACAAGCCCACGGCTCGGATATGGGGGTCCGATGCTGTGTTCCCACCCTCCAGGGGGTAAGCCGGGGTAACTGGGGAGGAAGCAGCAATGAATCGCAGGTGGAAGTCCCAGGGGCCATGACCAGGGTGGAAGATCGACAGAAGGGCTCACCATGGGTAAATAGAAAATAAAAAAAAAAAGAATAAATAGGGAATCCATATAAATTGGTATGCGCTTGCACAGCAGGTAACAGGAACATATTGTATGTCACAGACAGAGGCAGGTCAGTAAAACAATGTGACAATTCCATTTTTTTCTCATACTTGATGGGCTCAACCCCCAAGTATAGGGGACTCTGCTTTTATAGACCCCCCCCGGGGCTTTGCCCCCCTGAGCCCTGGGCCCCACCAAAAATTTTACAAACCTGGCTCCTATGACTGCACTTCCCCGACTCACATCCCCCTCCTACTGTGGACACAATGCTTCTGGGACCACGGTTTAAGCAAAACAAAAAAGTCGATGGCTCAACTTTTTTTCTTAAAATGAACTTTTCTCTAGCCACCTTCCAATTAGGGGTTTATGAAAAGAAGAGAGGGTGACAACAGAGAGCGACAGAAGATACTCCACTATGGCTGCTTGTTCTGTGCATGTGTGTATCCCTGTGTGCTGCTCGCTCTCTGCGTTTGGGGGTGTGTGATGGGATGCCACTCCAAGTTCCATGCTCCTGCTATTCTACCTGTGCTGCCATCACTCACAGATCAAATTAAAGAAAAAGAAATCACCGTTTCACATTGCAGTCCCCCACCCCTGCTATGCAACCCATTCTGCCAGCCATCGGTCACATATGAAATAAGGCACCCAGATTTACATAAATATTTTGTACCAGTTTGGAGCTGTCTGATGCGGCATTGGTCACTTTCCGCTGCAGAGCAATAGAGTGCATTATTGAGGCATTGTGCCAGCAGTGGAAGAGCTGAGCAAGGACGTAGACTATGTCAAAAAGTTCTACAGTGGCACATATTAGCAGAAACACCCACTGACCTTTTTAGAAAGCGTGTGTAGATGGAGCAGTAAGAGAACTGGAGCCAGTATTTAGAGATCAGCTTTTGCACGGGAAATGTCTTACAGGTTCTACTTTAAGTTGTCACCGATCACTAACTGACCATAAACAGCCTGTATCTGGTCTGGTGTGCTTTATATTACTGCACTGATGCTTTGTACTCCCTCCTTCCTTAAGGATGCAGACAAGAAACAAGTATTAGCAGCTCAGAATGCCTTTCCTGCTGAAATCTTTGAAATAAAATAAGTAAATAATTTCTTCATGCTTGTGCATTCTCCATGATGTCAGAGCCTTTAAACAGCCATACACTAGTAAGAATACAGGTGAGGTGCTGACACCATAAAATGTGCCTTCTTGAAAAAATAGGAGTGCACAGCATCAATATGCAGCTGTGCTTTTGATTACAATTTGCACAATGACAGTGACAATGAACACTGTAAGAATAATTATAAAAAGGGTCTGAGAAATGGAGCTTTCTGATTCGCTGCAAACATTCTAACAGCCTTATGTTAATCTTTTATTAACATACATGTGGAGCTTAGCCATATGCTGAACAAGGTTTAACACTGTTTAAAAACATGTTTTATTATAATATCAATAAGACACTCCCAGGGATTATGTTAATGCTCAGATAATCACCCTCTGGAGCATGTGGCACTCAGCTACACCTCGTGCCACAGTACACCCCTAGAAGGTGATTAACAGACCATTAACACAACCCTTGGTCATGCCTTATTGCTTAATTACTAAATGGTGGTGGGGCAGGGGTTAATACTTCATTTTTAAGAGTATCCCAACAATGCCCATTATAGAATTGGCCTGTGGATTGTTTCATCAAGTTTTATTCTTCTATTTTAGGTTTGCTGGTTAAAAACATTGTCCTGTACACCCCCTGCCACATACACCATGCAAGGAAACATTCAGCATTGACAAATGTTTGTTTTTTGAGCTGCCGCCTTGCTAGCTACCATATTAAGTTGCTTAAGCTATTGTTCTGCTCACTTAAAAAATAGGTGCATAAAGCCGGCTCAGTGGTATGGAGGGCTAAGGCACTGGGTGCCTTTCCTCCTACCACACGGGTTACTAAGGGGCTAGCAGGAAGAGGAAGGATTCAGCATCCTAAGACAGCTCTCCTTCCTTGGGGGGGGGGTTAGTGTGGTACGCTGTTTGACTGCCAGCCAGCGATGGCTAGATGGCAGCACATGTACATCACCACGCAAGGGAAGGAGATCTTGCGTTCAGAATGCCAGGGCCATCTCCACGGAAGTGAAGCTTGGACATCATGTCCATTGCACATCCGTGAGCCCCAGGGAGAAAAACGGTGGAAAATAGGGATGCTGGGCTTAATGAAGCCCTCCCTGAGAGCACTAATGGCCTGCTAGGTCCTGGGAGATTGAAAGGGGATCGGGATGGCCAGTGACCATGGGACGGGCGGTTACAGCCACGCAGCCTGCCAGGGAGCAAGAAAACTATAGAAAAACAGTGTGTGCATTGATTTCTTAAAGTTTGATAAAAAAAATGTCTGAATGTACTGAATGGATTTTTTACAGTAGCTTGGCTTCAATCTCGCCGTACAAGGGGCCCCACTAAATGAGCCTAGATGTAACTAAGTCTTTGAAAGTCTCAATTTAAGACAGTTAAGAAAATTATTTTTTTTAATAGCTCAGAGTCCAAGGCTGCTTCCAATGAATTACATGCTTGGCAGGATGTTTAAAATGTTTAGCAGAACACAGATTCACTTTCTGTTTTGCACGTGTATTTAATTTATTGTTGCCCTTTTGTGAGTCCCTTAATAATTTGCTTGTAGGAGCTGCAATGTTAGGTTAATGGGCTGTAGTGGAACAGACTGCAATTCTTCGGGGGAATGGCTTGCTATGAGAAATATGGAAGGGTGCTGGAGTTCTATACTGTGTGCCCTTATGAAGGCAGTCAGGCTCTGATGGTTAGTATCCAAGGGTCTGTGTTGAATTTTGCTTGCAAGCAACAAGTGATAAAGACACTCAAACCCGCTCAACGAAAGAATGTGTAAGGCCCCCCTTCCTTGCAAACTTGCTCTGGCATGCGTTGCTTTATTTATTTATTTATTTATTTGAAAATATTTCACCAAGAAAGACAACAAGAGCTATAAACTGCTCGTTTCCAGAAGCGTTCTGGGGAGAGGGGCTACATAACATAGAAACAAAGACATGTTAACATAGACTTTGACAGCAGATAAGGACCTCTTGGCCCACCCAGTCTGCCCATTTCCCTACCTATTGGATAAGCTGCAGATCCTAGTTAAGCAACAGCCTACTTCCTCCTACCCCCCACTAGAGTTACCTTATGTCTGTCCCATGCATTCTTGAATTCCCCCACTGTTTTTGATGCCAGGACCTCCTCAGGAAGGCCGTTCCATGCATCCACGATCCTCTCCATGAAAAAATACTTTTTCACGTTGGAACTGAGCCATCCCCCTCTATCTTCAAATTGTGCCCCCTTGTTTTTGCACATCTCTTTTTCTGAAATATGCTACCCTCTTGGATAAGTGGGGAGAGTAAGTAAAAACATATACAGGCAAAATACAACCAGGCTAATATATAGGCAGTTATACAGGGAAATATACATAAAGTGCAACACACGGTACAATGGATTACAATCCCAGCCAATTGCTGAAGCATACAGTACTAATAGATATTCCATATAGGGCATCAACACCATGACCACAAACATATAGCAATAACAAGCAACTAGATAAGGTATAGAAAAGCAGCAGGAGTACACCCTAGAAGTGCTAGGAGGGGCAGATTGGTTACAGGGTAGACAAGTACATAGGTTGCCTACTAGAAGGCAGAGAAGCAATGGGAGTGGTTGGGCGGAAGGGAAGGGGAAGGGGAGGGAGTGAGGGAGGGAGGAAAGAGAGACATGCCGAGAGCATCACCCCTTCAGGATGCTGAGAACCCTGCAAGGGGGCAAGGACCAGGCAAAGAAGGTGAAGGGGAAGGGGGAAGGGAAGGAAGAGAGGCATGACGACAACGACATCTCTTTATGTATAGCCTAGAGCAAGTTTGTGTTGGGGGGGGGCTTTACACACTACATACCTGAACTAGGATGAGGGTATCAAAGTCAGAGAATCTCTGTTACCTCTTGCTTCCTGAATGCACAAACTAAGTTGCTGGGGGAGGAGGGGCACTGGTGTGTCCCTGTGCAAGTCAGAGGGTCTCGTGTTGCTTGTAATGTGTACCAGAGGGCATTGTGGGGTGGTTCACATTACACACTACCCATGTTAGTGACGGAGACTTGCTCAGGAACATGCCCATGCAAACCCCCACTCCTAAACTTGCTCTGGGGCAAGCAGCAAGCAACACAGACCCTCGGGCTTACTCAAGAAAATGCAGTATGTAAGCCCCCCTTTCTTGCAAATTTCCTCCGGGTGTGCATTGCTTTCTGTGAGGCACAGGGCAGGTTTACATTGGGGGGGCATTACACACTGTATCTGAGCAAGTCTGAGGATATCAAAGCCCAAGAGTCTCTCTCTTAGTTGTTGCTTGCTGCATGTCCTAACCAATTTGGAGTAGGCTATCAGTGAGTCCCTGGGCAAGTCTGAGGGTCTCTTGTTGCTTGTAGTATGCAGCAGAGCAAGTTGTTAAGGTGGTTCACATTACAAACAACCCAATATGCATAATGTGTGCCCCCCCCCATAAACTTGTTCTGTGGAAGCAACTAGTGATGGAGACTCTAAGGCCCTGCCCACACTTGTGATAAAATTCCGGTAACAGTTTTAAAATCGTTATCTTGCATACCATGGTGCTGCATCCACACTTGTGGGAACAGTGTTTTTAACACGGTTATTCGCCAGTCCACATTTCCTGTAATGAAAGCATATTTAAACACACTTTCCACACTCTGCCCGGCAGGTTATGCAAGAGGATGACCTATGCCCCGCTATGCATGATGAAATCTTCAGCAGGAAACATGGATCAGTCACCTGTACACACTGCTAACATGTAACATTTTTTTCTTACAACATTTTCAAAACTGTGCTAAAACCCTGATTTTATCACAGTTTAAACACAGTTTTGAAACACGGTTCAGTAACGTTACCACTGTGGATGTGAACTGTGCTTCCCGATTTGAAAACGTTACAGGGTGCCAGTAATGTTTTAAAATCTCTAGTGTGGACAGGGCCTAAGAGTTGCACAGGAACATGCTCATTCAAACCCTACAAACATGCCCTGGGGCAAGCAGTGAGCAACAGAGACCCTCGGGATTATTCAAGGAGTGTCATGTATAAGTCCCCCCACCTGCTTTCTAACATTCTCTGGGGTGCATTGCTTTCTGTGAGGCTCAGAGCAAGTTTGCATTGAGTGGGCCTTACACACTGTGTGTGCCTGAGCAAGTAAGAGGATATCAAAGTCCGAGAGTCTCTGTTACTTCCTGCTTACTTCTTGCTCAAACCAAGTTGGCAGGGCGGAGGAGCCATCAGTGTGTCCCTGAGCAAGTCTGAGGGTCTCTTGTTGCTTGTAGCACGCACCAGAACAAGTTGTTAAGGTGGTTTATTTTACACAGTACTCACATTGCACAGTGTGTGTACCCCTCCCATAGACTTGCTTTTCGGAAGCAACTAGTGACGGACACCCTCAGACTCGCTTAGGAACATGTCCATCCACACCCCCAAACTTGCCCTGTGGCAACCAATGAGTAACAAAGACCCTTGGGATTACTTAAGGAAATGCTATGTGAAAGTCCCCTTACTTCCTTGCAATCATTCTCTGGGGTGCATTGCTTTCTGTGAGGCCCAGAGCAAGTTTGCATGGGGAGGGGCCTTACACACTGTGCATACCTGGGCAAGTTCGAGGGTATCAAAGTCTGAGGGTCTTTCGTTGCTTGCTGTGTGCTGAAGCCAAGTTGTCAGGGGGAGGAAGGAGACATCAGTGTGTCCCTCAGCAAGTCCAAGGGTCTCTAGTTGCTTGTAGTGTGCATTTGAACAAGTTGTTGGGTGGTTCATTTTATACAGTACCCACATTGTACAGTGTGTGTCCGCTCCCAACAGTCTTACTCTGTGGAAGCAACTAGTGATGGAGGCCCTTAAACTTGCTCAGGTACAATATCCATACAACTTGGACCCTGGAGTCAGATGAATTACAAATTGTAACTGACTTGAACAACATCTTGACTGACTTTTTCAGCTTGTTGGAAATTTATGACTTCAGCAGAATAAAGAAAATTCAACCAGCTTTTTTTCAATTTTACACTGTCATCAGTGTCATGAACTCATGATCTACATCTGGGGCAGAGATGGGCCAATAACAATAAGTCACAGCACTCAAACACTGCAGTTTATTCTGGGCTCCTTATTGATTCCCCAAATGTGCAAATGCACAGTTATTTGTGAATTCCAAAGAGTGCAGATAAAGCGGAGACAGGCAGACTTATAAGTAAAATAAAATATCAAAGCTTGCTTTGCATAACATAGCCGAAGCCTAAGAACCGCTAATCTAGGCAAGTGGTCACTCAGTGCTTTGTCTAGCTATGTTATTTTGTCAGGGGAGCCTTTTTGCTATTTTGCTTTGCTTGTAAACCTGTCTGCATTTTATAGGCATGTTATTTCCTTCCTACTAAGACAAGACATAAGTAAAGTACAGTTACAAAAGAACTTACCGTAACAATAGATCTTGGAGAGGAGCTCTTGCAGCAGGCAACACCAGTAAGACTGAAGCATCTCCCCCGAACAAACCAGAACCCAAAAGGGCCATGTGGTCCTGGTGACTAGTGGCTTCAGTCCTACCGGTGTTGCCTGCTGCAAGATCTCCTTCGAAGTAAGATCTGCATTTGCCTTTTTGAGGGAACAATAAAATACCCAGTTTAAACTTCAGTTTTAGAGTGATGTGACTGTTATTAAAACTGATAGGAATGATTCTATGGAGTGCCATTCATTCTAGGGTTGTTTGCGCATTTTGGGTGAACTCCAGAAGGTGGTGGCACCAGCTCTATATTGCAGCAACTGACTTTGTGGTGATGGTGGTATTATATTTCCGTCTCCCAAGTCCCACCCCTGTCAACTTACATCATCCTCCTGAATAGTAAACTGCAACTCCCTTGGTGCTCTTCATGATGTTAGCTGCTCAGTGAGTTTTTGCGGTCAGCCACTCACGCAATGCTCACAGACACTGCACCCTCAGATACCGCTGTCTTGCACAGATGATCCTGGGATGGGTCAGTGGGCCTGGTCAGGTCCATGGTGCACATCAGCTATCTCCTCCCTGTCTTGCATGACTGCATGTGGCCAAGTGCCACGTAGAAATTGGCACACTTTTCCTTACTCTGAGTCCTCCCTTATCAGCTTACTGATCAGGAGTGGAACTGTGAAGGCTGTGGCACACAGAGAAGCTATTTTACAGACTGTTAACAGTGCCACTCAGCAACATTCCTCCATTCAGCACCTACCTGTCACCAAGCAAAAGGGGGGCCAGCAGCCTACTCTTCTATTCGAGTTGAGAAAATCTAATTCCTAAGATTACGGCAGCAATGCACAGTAGTTTCAACTGATTTCAACTGCAGTAAATTATGGTTGATGATTCCAATGGCTAATAGTGGCTCTGGAATTTAGCAACACCCTCCCCCAAAAAAACTTGCTCTGGGGCAAGCAGCACAGACCCTCAGGCCTACTTGGGGAAATGCAATGGGAGGTCGGGTTGTATTCTGCTCACATTGCACAGCAAGCAGAAGTGACCCTCAGACATGCTTGGAGATGCACAATGTATAAGGCTCACCTTGCAACCCTGCTCTGGGGCTGCACTGGATTTTTCAGTCTCTGAGTCTGGGAGTTTGTGCAGGAGCTGGCAATGCAGCGTCAGGGGACTGTTGTGGTGCAGCCTAGCACTAGAGTCTCTGGTCAATAAATGACTTGACTTGGAGTGGTACAGGGGCATTCTACACTGTGGTGTGTTCCTGGCAAGTCCAGGCATGTGTCTTGAAAGTTGCTCTGGAGCAACAAAGGCTGCACCAGTGCAGACTCCCACCCCCCAATGTGTACAGTCCCCTGCAAACTTTCTTTTTCATGTGACCCTGAGCAAATCCCACCCCAAAATGTGCCCATGGTCAGTGTGTTATGCAAGCTCACTCCCCCCCCCCAACATACTCTGGGGCACACAGCAAGTGTTGTAGTAAGGGTCTTACACAAGATGTGTCCCTGAGCAAGTCTGAGGGGTAGTGCTGCTTGCTGTGTGCCCCAGAATAAGTTGGGATGGGTGAGTCAACTTGTGTTACACACTGACAAGTTTGGGGGGCTGTGTCCCTGAGCAAGTCTGAGGGGCTGTTTTCTGTGTGTTCCATAGCAAGTTTGAATGGGGGGAGTTAGTGTTACCAACTGACTTCAATAAACAATGTGTAAAGCCCATTCCATGCAAACTTGTTCTGGAGAGCACATAAATCAACACAGCTCCTCGGACGTGCTCAGGAGCACACCAATGCCAGCACCCCAAATTTGCCCCTGGTCATGCAAGCTCACTCCCCCAACTTACTTTGGGGCACACAGAAAGCAACCCAGTCCCTCAAACATTGCAGGAGAGGGGACTTACACACTGTGTGCCCCAGAGAAAGTTGGAGGGGTGCATTACAAACTGACCAGGGACTGTGGACCCCCTCTTAAATTCACATTCACATTCTGTTTTGAACTAATTTTCTCTTAATTTTTACTTCGGTCTGAGTTTGTGTGGAAGCTGGCAATGTTGGATCAGGAAGCTGCACTGCAATCAGACACTAGTGTCTCTAGAGATAAAATATGGCTCGTCAGAGAAATGTGGTGATGTGGGGGGTATTCTACACTTGGGGGCTGTGATGGGTGGTGTGTCCCTGGCAAGATTGGATGCTATGTTGAAACTTACTCTTGCTCTGAGCAACTGAAGACACACCAACGCAGACTCCCACAACCAATGTATAAGGCCCCCCTGCAAACTATGCTTTCTGTGTGGCCCTGAGCAAGTCCAATACTCTTAAAGTCCTCAAAACCTTCTATGGGACTTACAACAAGCAATACAGACCCTTGGACTTGCTCAGGGAAATGCAGTGTGTAAGGCTGCCTCTTGCAAACTTGCTCTGGGGGTGCGCTGCTTTCTGTGCAGACTAAAGCAAGTTTCCACTGGGGGGTCTTGCATACTATTTACCTTAGCGAGTCCAGGGATCTCTATTACTTGTTGTCTGCTGCATGCCCCAAACCAAGTTGGTGGGGGGGGGGGCCATCATGTGTCCTAGAACAAGTCCAAGGGTCTCTTGTTGCTTGCAGTGTGTGCCAGAGCAAGGTGTGGCAATTTCTGGGGTGGTGGGTGGTTCACATTACATACTGCCAAAAAGCACTGTGCCCCACTCCCCCATAAACTTGTTCTCTGGAAGCAACTAGATGCCCTGGTTCAGTGCTAAAAGCAATCGTGATGTGTATGCTTGTATTCAAAGTGCATAAAATCTTGTAAAAGTGCAGCTTGGTGAAAGTTCATCACTTTTACATGTTTTTCTGTGTTTTACTGTATGCTGGTTTATGCTGGTCAAAACGTAAGTGCTGTGCAGGGAAAAAATGAAACTGTACTGTTCTCACCACTAATTTGTACATGTAAGCTCCTGGGCTCAGTAAAGTGTAACTGTGTAAAGTCCTGTATACTACTGCTTGCTAACTTGTTTTGTGTGTGTGTTTTAATATGATGAAGTGAAGACAAATATGTCTCATTCCACTACTGAGATAAAATGCAAAACATAAAGAAAACAATTCAGCCTGTCAGACTTTGTAGGGGGTGTTCTTAAACACTGTGTCCCTTAGTGGGGGGTTCTTAAAACTGTGTCCCTTAACAAATCCAACAGTCTGTGTTAATTTTCTGGGTAACTGAGCAGTTTTTTTGAGATGGTTTGAGACCTCTCTACTTCTTTTTATGTTGTCTTGAGCATGCGCAAGCAACATCTTGTGGTAGTATGAGAAATGCAGAGGTGTGTCAGTGTTGGTGAATGCAGGGCATGCTTTAGTAGGTGCATCCCTCATTCCCCAATTAGCCAGCATGCTAGCGCTGACACAAGAATTATGTAACATGCCACCAACCTGAAAGAAATATGCCGCTGCAATCAGAGTCAAGCTCATCAAGCAATGGCACAGATGACACGCCTCCCATACGTGCCTTTCCTGGTGAAACATTTCAATAAACATGGCGGTGGCAGAAGAGCAAACAGCTCTTTGTGTTGTGACATCTCCACCTCACCACCCCACCGGTCCCTGCCTGAAAGGTGGGAGGAGGCACTTTCCTTGCCTGCCTCCTCCACGTCCCGCATCTCTGGCTCGAAAGTTTCTCCCACGCGTGCGGAGCAGGCCACAGCCTAAGCTCCATACGGGCTGGGAGTATTCGGTGCCTGAAGGCACTTTTACTCTAAGCAATGATGAAGCATGCTGACAGACCCCCCTTCCCCCACCTGCTGACATCAGGGTGCTTAGTCCCCGTGTCAGCCTGTATCCCCATCCCTTAATGTTGTATCCCTTGTTAAATCAGAAATTATCTGTGCTGTAATGCTCACTGCTGTTGTTCTTTACATCTGTAACAAGAACTTGTTGTATTTCACTGTTTAGTGTACACCTTGTACTCGGGTTGCACCTGGAAATGAGCTTCGGCTCAGTGTGCCTTTCCTGGTCACCAATTTTAAATAAATAAATAATGTAGCACACTGGAAGCCCACCCCAGTGTGCCAAAACCTGCTGTGGTGTTTCCGACACCCAGATGCCCACTCCCGGTGTTAGATGCCCCCCCACACTCTGTCCCTCTGAGTGCCTAATCCCGGTTGGCATTGATCCCCCTTGATCCCCTAGTACTCTGGCACACTGGGAGCCCACCCCAGTGTGCCAAAATCCATAGTTTCCCTGTAAAAAAGAAAACAGACCCACAACGTCTTTTTTTTTAAAACCTGAAAAAAAGAAAATGGTCCCTCGTCATTGCCACCGGCCCCCCTCCACCAACCCGCACCTTCCCTCTGTGCACCCCTGCTCCCCGCAACCCCCCCTCACCCATACTTACCTACGGAAGTCGGGAGCAGCAATCTTCAGTGGACCGGGAACATGTCTGCACTCTTCAAATGCTGACCGCAAACTGAAGAAATGAGTCCTATAATGGCACTGAATGGGGGTTTTCAATTTAGGTTGATATCTCAGCCATTTTTGGGAGTTTTGGTCCCAGGTTTTCAACATGGGGTTCTTGGGACCCCACCTCATGAACACAGTCACTGTCATTTCATTATTTGGTCCCGAAAGGTCATTTCACGGTCACTGAGTGGAATCACCTTTCAGGACTGATTAAACAAATGACAGTGCCACTGTTCATGAGATGGGCTCCCAAAAAGCCTATGATGCAAATTTGGTGAAGAAATTTAAAAAAATGACTGTGTTACGAGTGTGCATTGTGCATTTTCCATGCATGCTCGTAACTCCGACAGTTTTTAATATTTTCACTACAGATTTTCAACATTGCCATTTTTCACACCTTCTGATGAACAGTACAGCTGTAATTTTTCCCATCCTGCCTGAAATGTGTTTTTGCACATCTGGCGCACAATGGCATGGTTGCTGTGGAAAATCAATGCTCAGAACAGAGTAACACAATTACAGTGCCACTGTTCATGAGCAGAGGTCCCAAAATGCCTATGTTGAAAATTTGGTTAAAACAAATCCCCAAAATAATTGTGTTACGGGGGTGCATTGTGCAGTTTCTACGCATGCTAGTGACTTCACCAATTTTTCATATTTTCACTCCAGATTTTCGGCAATACCATTTTTTTACACCTCCTCATGAACAGTACAGTTGTCATTTTTCACATCCTGCTCAAAATGTGTTTTCACACCTGTGGCGCCAAATGGCACAGTCACTGTGCAAAATCACCTTTCGGCTAACAAACTGATAGTGTCACTGTTCATGAGGTGGGGTCACTAAAAACCCATGTTGAAAATTTGGAGTGAAAATACCAGCAAATACCCGGGGCATTAGGATTTCCAACCATAACGCCCCACCCTGTAGAGACTGACAGGCACCAGGGTTGTGACTTGGGATTGTTGGCTGTAATGGTCACACCATTCCACCCCCACCCCCACTCTGTAGCCAGTGACAGGCATCCAGGTGTGCCTTGAATTCTTTGGCCCCAAAGTTCACCCCATTCTCCTATACTGCACCCATCTCAGCATATTTACTTATTGAATGGTGTGAGCGTAAGGCCCAAAGACCACAAGGCACACCGCGACACTTGTTGTTGTCTGCAGGGTAGGGTGAGGTGAAATGGTGTGAGCATTATGGCCGATGACCCAAAGGCACACCCCAATGCCTGTCAGTCTCTGCAGGGTGGGGGTGGGGTTGGCATCAGTTCAATACTTCACTGCCATTCCTATTATGCATCTCTCTAACTCCTGCACTACCAATACCAATGCCAGCAAGACAACATTCAGCATTGTCAAATGCTTGTTTCAACTTTGCTTTTGTGAATGTCAGAACCCGATCCCTTGTGCCCTCCTGTCCTTGATTCACTGTTCTATGCTGCACCAGCTATCTAGTCCTGAGGGTATGGACTTGTGAGCAAATGTGTGCCCCAGAGCAAATTTGAAGGGGGTGGGCTTCATACACTGTGTAATGGGACCAGTGTGTAACACTAATTTTCCCACATCCCAACTTTCCCCTAGTTAATTTGTTTTGTGGCATGCAGCTATCAAGATATCCTTGGACTTAATTAGGGACACAGTAAGACATCCCTATCCAGCAAACTTATTCTGGCATGCGAAAAGCAACACAGCCTCTCTGAATGTATAATTTTCTGTGCATCCCTGAGCAAGTCCCAGGATCTCTTTATTGTTGCATGCCACAAGAAAAGTTAACCAGGGGCACGTTGGGTGAGAAGTTGACACTGGTGTGGTAGGGGGACGCTTTACGGGAGTGGTGCTGCCGGGGAGGGGGGAGGATATTTGTGTTACCTCCACAAAGGGGATGTGGTGTGGACTGCCACTGGCATGCTGCTATGTATCTTGCTAACTCCCCTGCCAAACGTACTGTAGTGCACACAGCAAACAGAGGCCCTTGGACTTGCTCAGGAAGTCATAGTGTGTAAAGCCCCCCATCCCCCCCCCCACACACACACCTTGCTCTGGGGCTGTGTAGCTTTCTGCATGTTCCTGTTTGCTCGGTGGGATATGGAAAGTAACACATCTCCTTGGACATTACAAGGGGGGGGCAATATACATTGTGACCCTCAGCAAATCAAAGTGTTTGTTGAAACTCACTTTAGAGCAAATCACAAGATACAGAAGCCCTCTGACTTGTTCAAGAACACACAGTCTCCCCCTTCCCCATATGTCAGGCCCCTACCTACAAACCTATTCTTGTGCTGCACGACTTTCTTTGCAGCCCAGAGCAACAGATAGCCATGGAGATGCTTAGGGACATGCAGCGTGTAAGGCCTAAGACTTGTGAAGTTGCTCAGAGATCGCAGCGCTTTCTATATGCCCCAGAGTAGGTTTCAGGGAGGGCGAGCCTTACACACTGAAGCTGTCTGAGCAAATCAGAATTTCTGTTGCTCTTGGCTGCACAGAAAGCAGTGTAGCCCAAGAGCAAGTTTGCAGGTGCGGGCCGTACATTTTGGTGTGGGGGAGAGTTGGTGTATCCCTGTTCCTAGCTAATTGTTAACCTGTTTTGATCTGCCATGGTCTGCATCTGACAGGTTTGTTGAAAACACTCTGCCTGGTCCACAGCAACTCAGAACAGCTAAAATAAACCTAAAATGCTTGTCAAGGCATTGTATGTTACATAGCATGCATCTGATTGCTTCACACCCGTATGCAGTTTGGGTTTGGGCAAGTCATGGGTCACTGCCATAGGTATTTTCTGTATGGCTGTGGGAAAATAAACTTCCTAGCTTATTGGCACCAGGCAAGTCTGGGTGTTGCTTGTGTGGTTATTGACAGGTCAGGAGAGAGTTCCTTGCCATGTGGCTGTGGGCAGGTAGGGGGCTTACTTGCTGCTGCTATTGTACTCGGAGCACGGTGGCTGTAGGATGCTCTGCTGCCACTGCGCCTGTAGAATGAGGGTTCTATACTGCTGCCACCATCACACCAGCATAACCTGGAGAACAGGAGTTGTAGAGTTGTAGATTGCTGCCATCGTCAAAACTGGAGGATGGGAGTCATAGACTTCCGTCACCATCATAACTTGAGGATGGGAGTCGTAGACTGCATAGAATGTGCCATCATCATAACTGGAGGATGGGAGTCGTAGACTGCATAGAATGTGCCATCATCATAACTGGAGGATGGGAGTCGTAGATTTCTGCCACCATTGTAACTGGAGAATGACAGTTGAAGATTAGTGCTGCCATCTCACCTAGAGAATGGTGACTGTAGGCTATTGCTGCTGTCATACCTGGAGGAAGGGTGCCATAGACTGCTAATGCTATTATACCTGGAAGATGGGGGTTGTAGAATGCTGCTGCCATCGTACCAGGAGGATGGGGATCATAGAATGCTGCTGCCTTCATGTCTGGAGTATGGGCATCATAGACCACTGCTGCCATCTTGCCTATAGAATGGTGGCCATTGGCTGCTGCTGCCGTCACAACTGGAGTATGGGAGTTGACTGCTGCTGCTGTCATACCTGGAGGACGGGTGCCGTAGAATGCTGTTGTCATTCCATCTGAAGAATAAGAGCAGACCACTGCTTCCATCTCACCTAGAAAATGGTGGCCATTGGTAGCTTCTGCCATTGTACACAGAAAATGAGAGTTGTAGACTGCTGCTGCCATCACACCCAGAGGACTGGAGTTGTATACTACTGCTGTCATACCTGGAGAAGGAAAAGCCTATACTGCTGCTGACGCACCTGCAGAATGGGAGTTGTAGACTGCTGCTGCCTTCATACATGGAGGATGGGAGTCATAGACTGCTGCTGCCTTTGTACATGGAGGATGGGAGACGTAGACTGGTGCTGCCATTATACCTGGAGGATGGGAGTCATGGACTGCTGTTTGGAGAAAGGAGACCTGCTCACTGGTCTCCTTTCTCCAAACATCATTTGCATAATTTTGAGGTCATTTGGAGACAGACCCCTCCCAGTGATAGCCATACTTTATTTTTCAGACACAAAGTAGGCCACACTGCCACTCTGTGGTTTAGTTGTAGACTGCTGCCACCATCATACCTGGAGGATGGGAGTCAGAGACCACTGCTGCCACCTCACCTAGAGAATGGTGGCTATAGTCTGCTGCTACTGTCGTACCTGGAGGATGGGGGTCGTGGACTACTGCTGCTGTCATACCTGGAGGATGGGAGTCATAGAATGCTGCTGCCATCATACCTGAAGGATGAGTCGTAGACTCCTGCTGACATCTCACCTGAGAAATAGTGGCCCTAGGTTGCTGCTGCCACCATACCTGGAGGATGGAAGTCATAAAATGCTCCTGCCATCTTGCCTAGAGAATTATAGCCATTGGTTGATGCTGCCATCCTACCCAGAGGAGGGGAGTGGTAGACTGCTGCTGTACCTAGAAGATGGTGGGGTCATAGAATGCAGCTGCCATCATACCTGGAGGATGGGAATTGTAGACTGCTGCTGCCATCTCACCTAGGGAATGGTGGCTGTAAACTACTGTTGCCATCATACCCAGAGGATGGTAGTCATAGACTGCTGCTTCCACCATATATGGAGGATGGGAGTCAGATCACTGCTGCCATCATACCCAAATAATGTGAGTCATAGACTGCTGCTGCCATCATACATGGAGGATGGGAGTCAGATTCCTGCTGTCATCATACCTGGAGGATGGAGTCATTAACTGCATTTGCTGTTGGACCCAGAAGATAGGAGCGGAGTAGACTGCTGCCATAATAACTGGAAGATAAAGTCATGGATTGTTATACCTGCTTTGACACAAGTTATCTCATAAGGAGAACTGGAACAGCCTGCTAAGTTTTTGTACTTTTGTTTGATTTCAGTATTTTATAGACTTTAATTTGCCTGCATGATATCTGCCGCACCACTGAATAAGAAGACCAAGATCTGCTACACCTCTGCTAAGGAACAGACCCTTCAGTTCAAGTCTGAAGACCTCTACAAGGATGGAGAAAAACTGTCTTGCCCATACTGCAACCATGTCTTGGACTATACAAGAAAGGATACTGTGAAGGATCATTTGATCAGCCAGTCACATGCCAGGAATAAAGAGCGAGTTGTCAGGGAAGGAAAACAAAGAAAGCAGGTGACTCTAACCAGCAGTTTCAAATCTGCAACTGAATCATCTATTGTGAGAAATGAGACTGGTCAAGGACACAATGAAAGCATGGAGTGTGGCAAATATCCTGCTGCAGAAGCTGGGTCATCCACAGCTAAAGGAATGGATGAATAAATATATTCTGGCCTAGACGCATTCATCCTGCACTTTAAGCAAGCAAGCCAGAACTGGGAAACTGTAGTACTAGGTGACCTTAATATCAATTGAGCAGCACAAACAAGCACAGGACAGAAGGACCAAATACACAGTCTGTACCTCACCCAAGATGTTCCAGAATATACACAAACTAACTACATAACAGGCACAAAAACTCTTATAGACTGGGTCCTAACCACCCACGCAGAAAGACTAACTGAAGTGACTGTGCTGCCAGATGTCCTGAGTGACCACTCACCTATTGTAAGTAACTGGTCCACCAAACTTGACCGTCCAGCTCCCAAAACTGCCTACAGTAGGATACTCTGCAAAGGGGTGCTGAATACATTTAAAGAGCATCTGGTCCAAGTAAACTGGAGCCAGATGGATTCCACCACTAACATAGATGCAGCCCTTCACTACTTTATCACTGAGTTTAGTGCCATTGCTGATAAATATGCCCCATTCAGGAAGCGGATCATTAGTGGGGATTCTGCCAAATGGGTTACACCATCGCTGCTCACTCAAATGAGGGTCAGGGACAACTTATGGCACAAGGCCAAGGAATCTGGAGTGAATGCACACTGGCAAGGATACAGGGCAGCAAGGAATAGGTACACCCAGAAAATCTGACTGGTAAAAGCCAACTTCTACAAGGAGCAGCAAACTAGTTGCTGGGGTAAGGGGAATGCATTTTGGGAATCCCTAAAGAATATCCTGGGAAGAAATGCTAAATCCTTCCCAACAATGCTCAACATAAATGGATCTGTCACACTTGACCCCACTGAGACTGCCAATACATTTAACAAAGCCTTCACTGACCTCAGTGCAGTCCTTCCTCCAGAGAAAGAAACCATTACCACACCAGCCTATCACCCTGGCACCCAGAAGGACCAAAGCTGGCCACAATTCCATTTCTAAACTCTCACAGTAAAAGACACTCTCAAATATGTTAAATGTGCTATGTAAAACCAGGATGGGGAGTAACACACTTGACATGACATTAGTTGCCCTAGCCCTAGATGAACTTCCCCTCCCTTTGACCAAACTATTTAACCTCTCCCTTAGATACTCACAGTTCTTTAATGTCTGGAAAGCTCCCTAGTCACTCCCATCCATAAAAATGTTGACTGCACCTTAGTCGCAAACTACAGACCAATATCCATCCTCTCCCCTCTATCCAAAGCACTGGGGAGAATGGTATCAGACCAACCCATCACTTACCTCAACCGATCCAATATTAAATGTGAACAAGGACATGGGTTCACAAACTGCATAGCACCTCCACTGCCCTAAATGAATATACCATTTTTTGTACCAGTCTCTTGACAAGGGACACCTGGTGGCTTCAATCTAAATAGACCTAACTAAAGCCTTTGATTTAGTTAATCATATGATACTGCTAACCAAACTCCCCACCTTAGGCCTCTCTGCTGACACTGTACTCTGGTTTAAAAACCTCCTCACAGGCAGATCACAACAGGTCAAGATCAATGGGGTTCAATCTGATGCCAGATCTGTAACAACTGGAGTGCCACAAGGCTCCATCCTGGGACCCCTACTATAAACAACATAAACAACCTGTCCAAAGCCTACCCTAGCTCTAGGGTCATACTATGTGTAGATGATGCAGTCATCTGTACAAGTCGCCCCTGCCAAGAAGTACTCACTCGTGACCTTCAACAAGCTTTGCATCCCTCAAGAACTGGTTCCAGCAGAGCTAGCTTGTGCTCAACTAGAAGAAGACCAAAACAATGCTCTTCTTTAGTGCACAAAAGAAGGCTAAGGTGGATCCACTCAACGTCCACAACAAAAAGAGTGGCTCTAGATCAGGTAGACTCATTCAAATACCTAGGAGTAACCATTGACCAGACACATTGGCACCGCACATGGATCAAATCATCTGCAATAGTAACAGGAAACAGGGGCACTCTATAGACAGAGGCACAACCTAATGCCAGAAGCCAAATGAGTGGCAGTCACAAATTCCATCCTCCCCATAGCAGATTACAGCTTTTTAGAAAATGGGTTGTAAAAACCCTGCTCTCTGATTGGTCAAGAGCACCCTTCACCCAGGCAGGTATCAGGCAATAGAGACCGGTAAATAACTAGGCCCTGTGCCTACCACCCTTTTTACCAAGATCAGTGGGCATTGTAATGTTCACCTTTGAATGAGCCACCATTTTTGTGCTTGCTTAGCGAGCAACATACCGAATGATGCCCAAACCCCAACAGTGAGAGTTCCATAATGGCTGTGTGTTAAAAAATAAAGCACCTTCATGCCTCCAGTTTGCTTCTTTATATCCTGCAATAATGACTGCTTCTTTATCACAGAGTTACTCTTGCTCAGTTTAAAAGCAGTTGCCTGCCGACTGCAGTATATGTCTGACCGCAGTTTTAAAAACATTCCATTTGGAAACCGCTACCTGTACAGGCAAAAGGAACTGGGATGCAGGGTGAGGGTGGGGCAATGAAAACATAAGGGGATGGGGGTTGTCAGTGCATCTTTTCCCTCTCACACTACCATCATTCATCTGGCTGTCTCCTCTCTTCTCCTACTCAGGAGAAAACGTTTGTTTTTTTTAATTAGTAGCTCTAGCCCATTACCTGCTCTGCAATACTGGCGACACCATCTCCCAGCTCACCCTGCCTGCAGCCCCGCTTGACCCAAGATTAACAAAACATAATGAAAACGCAGTAAAATGTGTTGTTTACTTTTTACTCTGCACAGCTGATACCTTAATGTTTTATTTTTATCCGGTTCTCTCCTTCTGGTGCACTCCAACCCGTGTAGCAAACTCCCCAGTCTGCTCACATTTTTTCACCTGGGGGCAGTTGGGATGGAAGGGGGGGATCTCACTAATGTGAATCGTGAGTCGGCACACACTTTTTCATTCTTTGGGCACCCCAGGATACAAGGGGGGGGTCTCATGAATGAGGTGTAAAAATAAAATGTAGGCATCATCTTAATGTCGTCATAATAGATAAAAGAAATAAAGTAAATGCTCTGAAGGGTCTTCTACAAATTCTCACATCACTTAAAAAAGATCTCTAGTCACCATGGCAACATACTTCAAACATAGGGAAGGAGGGGTGCAAGTGAGAGTCCTACTTTCACAATAATAGCTACAGTATCCTCTAGTGGCAATACTAACACTATGCAGACAGCGTAAAAAACACATATTAATGTAGTCGGAGGAACTATTTTATTACAAAACTTAATTTAAAATAATTTTTTATTAACATTTTTTATTAAACTTATGTTTTTCACAGTGCCCATTTTCTAAGCGCAATAATACCCTCCAGGGTGGGTGGTATTGTGCTATACCTGACCTTCTAGGGGCTAAAAGGCCCTCCACCTGTGGCGTCGGGCCTTATTAGGCCCCTGGGTGGTCCAGTATAGCACAATATCACCCACCCTGTCAGGTATTATTGCCTAAATAGTATATGGGACTGCTATACAGTATTAAATAGGGTCTGGTTAGTCCTGAACAAAGTCTACCACTTTGTAACAGAGGTAGACAAATACATGCACACTCTACTCCCTCACAAAATGGCCACCCTTACATGACAGAATTAAGTACCAGACCTGACTGATGGGTATGGCAACCTTCATGGGTCTGACCCCCCAGGCCTACAACCCTCCTAAGGCGTGCCCACATTCCCTATTCTAGCAGAAGCATGACATGTGGTATCCTGGCAGTGCCATATAGTAGAACAAGTCTAGCCAGACACTTCTTTGCAATCAGAGCCCCCTAATGGCGTAACCAGTTGCCAGCATCACAAATGACATCTGTCAAAATGGGCCAATTTAAATGGGAGATAGCTAAAAGTGCTCCTTCCTAGCACCAACTGAGGCTGCTTCCTCCAAAATACGACTGCCCACTCAGTGGCTCTTGACACCAGCACCCCAACCTATCGCTAACAATGCACTATTTGACCTCCCACTCATATATTGACTCCCTGTACCATAATGCACACAAATCTGTCCCCAGACAATGCCCCGCAGGTCTGCTACCTACAAACAGTGCTACTGTTACAGTAAACTCTTATGCCCCATGAATTGAACCTTTGATTTGTGTACTCTAATGTTATGTCACCAACTTTCTGTTGTTACTGATTATGATATCTCTGTTAATTTGTGTACTCTTAAGACATGTTGAAACCATCTGTGTTTTTTGATAAGGAACCTTTGTAAATGAGCATTTTGCTCAAAGGTGTGTATTCAAGTAATAAATAAATAAATGTATTAAAAAATTGGAGCACTGCTGAAAGCAGACACCCTGGGGCACATCTACGTACCAAAGTTAAGAGACCAACTTGAAGCAGATTTTAATACAGCTGTGGCAGGGAAATCACTGTCTGTTGTATGTGATGAGAGCACAGACGCACAGTCATGGTACATTCTCAATATT
Source organism: Neoceratodus forsteri (assembly GCA_016271365.2). Lineage (NCBI taxonomy): Eukaryota > Metazoa > Chordata > Ceratodontiformes > Ceratodontidae > Neoceratodus > Neoceratodus forsteri. The sequence goes on from CM057452.1 coordinate 1,721,440,738, forward strand.
ATCTTTGCACTGGAAGGGGGCAAGTCATTCCTTGTCAGCAATACAAAACTGGAAACTGGAAATCACTTGACAGTGGCTCATGTTGTCCTGAAGACTCTTCAAAGTAAGAATGTAGTTTCCTTTGTCAGTGACAGTGCTCGCTAAATGGTTAAATGTTTTAATGACGCACTTTGTTGAGTTATTGGGGCCATGCTGTGCATGTTGTTGGTGGGCACGTCTTGTCTCTTTTTGGGAATACATGGATGCACCACTTCAAAAGCATAAATTAACTTTTCTCATTAGTAAAATACACTTTCAGCAATCCACAAAACAAAAGAAAGAGTGTCTTACATTTTTGGAGGATCAGGATGTTCCGAAGGACTTGATTGCTTTGCCACCTGTTCCTGCTCTTACAAGATGGAACACCTAGTTTGCAGCTGTGGCACACCGCTCAACACACCTGCAATACCTGAGGGACTCTTTCAGGAAGAATGCTAGTGATACCACTTCAATTGACAGTCTGAAGGCATTATTGGCGGAGTGGTATGAAGAGCCCCAAATACAACTGGCATTCATTTCTGAGAATTCAATGGATATTATTGCTGTCATAGAACTTTTGCAGCCCAAGGAGAAACCTCTTGCAGTATCTCACTGGTATTGAATAAACGGTGGTTCTAAGATTTATCCAACACCCTAACATCAATCAACCAACCACCATTTATTCAACACCCTGCCGTCAATCATCTTCCCTCCTGCTGGCATTTCTTCTGCAAACTTTCACTTGCATTGTCCCAAGCTCCAGCAAATCTCTCCTTTCAATGACAGTATCAGACTGACAAAAATAAATGCACACACACACACACACACACACACACACACACACACACACACACAGTATACAAATTCAAACTTAAACTCCGGTTGCTAAAGACTGAGAAGGTGCCAGGGCCAGATGGGCTGGCAGATGTGCTGGCAGCTCCACTGGCCTCACTTTTCAACATCTCCCTGATGACAGGATGGATGCCTCAAGATTGGAAGGTGGTTCATGTGGTGCCTATCCACAAGGGGGGATCCAGAGAGGAGATGGGGAATTATAGGCCCATTAGCCTAACATCTGTGGTAGGCAAGGTTATAGATGGCATTACCAAGGTGAGGCTGGGGGGCAGCTGGAAAGGTTGGGGCACCTGGATGATAGGCAGTATGGTTTTGTTCCATGGAGGTTGTGCCAGACTAACCTGGTGGAGTTTTATGACTGGGTGACGGGTGCCCTGGACCAACATAGGCAAGTGGATGTCCTCTATCTGGATTTCAGTAAGGAGTTCGATTCAGTACCCCACAACGGCCTACTAACAAAGCTGGAGGCGATGGGGTAGGGGGGGCAGTCACTCAGGTGGGTGGAAAACTGGTTTATGGGGGGCGAATACAGTGAGTGGTGGTTGGCGGGATAGTCTTCTACCCCCAGGAGGGTCATCAGTGGGGTCCCCCAGGGTTCGGTCCTGGGGGCACTCCTGTTCAGTTCCTATGTCTTGGACATAGGGTGGGGACTTATGAGTAGATTGAGTCCCAGTTTTGAGTCTGCAGATGACTCAAAACTGGGAGCACTGGCAGATGGGCAGGAGGGGAGAGAGGCCCTGCAGGGGGATCTGGATACCCTGGGGGGTTGGGCAAGGGAATGGGGGTTGAAGTTCAATGCAAGGAAATGTAGGGTGCTACATCTGAGGGTCAGAAACCCAGGACATGCATACACCCTGAGGGGGACCACACTGCAAGTCACATCGGGCAAGAGAGACTTAGGGATAGTGGTGGACAGCAAAATGAATAACACACAGAACTGTCGAAGAGCTGCAGCAAAAATAAACAGGATACTGGGCTGCATAACCAGGGGGATTACCTTCAGGAGAAGGGAAGTGATCCTCCCCCTGTACAATGCCCTAGTTAGGCTGCATGTTGAATATTGTGTTCAGTTCTGGGGACCCCATCTTAAGAGGACCATAGCACTGCTGGAGAGGGTCCAGAGGAGGGCGACCAGGATGATTTAGGGCATGGAGGGTAGGACCTATGAGGAGAAACTGGATGAACTCAATCTGTACGCATTGGAGGAGAGGAGGGACAGAGGGGACATGATAAAGACTTTCAAGTATTTAAAAGGGATAAATAAAGATGGAGCCAGGGAAGTGTTCAGGCTTAAGAAGGGGGGAACTACCAGGGGGCACGAGTGAAAGTTGGAAGGGGGAAGCACAGGGGGAGTGCAGGAGACACTTCTTCACAGAGATGGTGGTGGAACCAAGGAACGCACTGCACAGGAGTCTGGTGGAAGAGACCACAGTGGAAGGATTCAGGAAGGGTTGGGACAGGTACAGGGGGAAGCTGAGGCCAGGGAGGGCCACCTCTGGGGTTGGGGGTTGGAGGAGTGAGCTCCCGGTACGGGGCTAGCTTTGAGCAGACATGATAGACCATGGGGCCTATTCTGGTGGCTTTTACTGTGGTACTATGATACTATAATTTTTCCCCCACACTACTTTTTCTTTTTTTTTTGTGTGTTATCTTTTTTCCCCTACATGCTACCGCTCTCAGCCACTCCTTCAGGCTGTGCCAAGGCACCTCTGATCCATCCTGTTCCCATGCCTCATCCCTCATATTTTCAGTCACTCACAGGGTAACCTGGACATGACCCTTCGCCGGGCGGGCCCCCCCTCTTCTGAGGGGAGAGGCACCTGTGGGGCAAGCAAGCGCACTACTTGGTTCTGGGGTACTGCTAAGGGACGAAATGCTCCCGGGACATTGGTGGCATCGGACTGCCAGGTGGCCATCATCTGGTTGAGAGCAGAGCCATTTTCTGTTTTCTGGTGATGTTCCCTCACTTGCACGCATCTGCGTTACCCCCGGTCTCTGCCAGAGGTCATTTTGGAGCGACGCACTCGCACAATCCACCCCAGGAGAGGAGAGCAGTCCTCCGGATGCTCGATCCTCTCCTTTCCTGATTACCCCCGGTGCCCCAAGTCTGTTCCCGAACCTGGGTCACCGGTGTGGGTCGAGATAAGGCACCAGTGCCTCAACCCTCTACACCACCGGGCCGGCACCTTTTCCTTTTTTTAGTACAGAATTTCAAACTGCCTGCTGCAGTTTTTTTCCCAACCTTCCTGCCCGCCCAATTGCTCACTCACAAACTCTGGGACACCTATGCCACTCCTCACTCTAATTAATAAAATAAGCATTTCAAAACAGAAATAACTCCCAACAGCAATTAAATGCATAGCCAGCCACTGACCTCAGACAAAAAATTGCTGTCCCCTTCATAGCCAACAAACTCCCCTGCAGTAGTAAAACTGCACACCCAGCGACTGACATGACAGAAAAAATGCTGTTCTCTCCTTCCCATGCTCACTTCCCAGCCTTCTCCTTGTTGACTTCAGCCAAACAATATCTCACCTCTTTGATCTCTGTACAGTGACTGCAGGATCAAAAAGATAAGGCAGGGTCAACCAGATAAATCACTGACAATTAAAAAACACATAAACAAAGAAAAAAGAAAACTAGCCAAAAACATCACAACAGTGACGCTCGCTAAGCAAGAAGTGGAGCCGCCATATTTTCAAGCCTCTCCAGCCCACTCACACATTACAAACCACCAATGAAAACTTTGCCCTTCTGTGGAGATGCCAACACCATAGAAATCATGCCAGCTACCATAGAAATGTACCCAATCTTAAGCAAGAATACAAAAAATAATCCCACTAACTTTATCAAAAATAAAACACAAACTCTAATAAAAATACATAAAAACCCTCCCAAAAACTAGTTTCCTATTGCATAAATTGGATTTGCAATGGAAAACTCGTGAAATACATGATTTATGTGCATTGGAACAGTTTGACTTCAGACACCTCACTTGTGGCTTACATCACTCGTGAGGTTACCCAAAGTCAAACTGCTCTTGTGCATGTAAATCATGCATTTCATGAGTTTTCCATTGCGTATCCCTATATGACACACTGATCTCAGTTAGGAGCCACTTTGATGTTGGGACAGCTAAAAATGATGGGTTTGGAGAGAAGACACAAATGTACCTTTCTCAACTGAGGAGTAAGGTAAGGGACGAGCAGAATAAAATGTTCAAAAATGCTTTCAAGGTCAGTTTGGAGGAGTTGTCAAAACACCTGGACTCAAACCCATCTATATGAGAAACACAATCAGAGGGTACATGATCACACTCTCTAGATATGTGAAAGGACTAACGCCAGCAGACATAATGTAGATTTTCAAGATGTACAAGGATGAAAGGACAAGGGGATACATGATTTCACTAAAAGCAGGAAATTTCAAGGGTAAAATCAGGAAGAACTACTTTGCAGACCAATAGGCGAACACTTGCATTTGACTTCCAGAGTAGGTGTTATCAGCCAGTATTAAAACAATGTTCAGACTCAACAAGTACTGTGCTTTGAAGACAAAGGGAGTGACAAGGTATTCCCACTGAGTTGGTGGTACAGTATAGAGGAACACGAACAACAAATATCCTTCTTTCCTCCCTGAAACTGCATCCGCATCATGGGCTAATTTTTCAAGGGAAATTCTGTGATACAAGGAGCCTGCGCCAAGTGTGTATCATACAAGTGGCACCTTGAGTCACAGAATGCGGCGAGCCTGATTTTCAAAGGGCAGTTGCATCAAAATCGGGTCGCTTGCAGCAAAGCCCCCCTGCACCACCCTTGTGGCAAATGTGTCCCTGCACCAGGTTGCAAGGGACTTGTGCTATGGTGGGCTGCAACATCCCTTATACTGGATTCCTAAGCTCCCACTGTACACAACAGAGTGTGAAAATTAGACCAGTCAGGAGGTAGCCTAATGGTGCTGCACCAGAGATTGGCAGGGCAGGGGGTGAGCGAGGGGATCAGGAAGGGCTGCTGGAGCACCAAGGGTTCCATTGGGCATGGGGGCACTGTGGCAGGCATAGAGAGTGGAGGGGGCATCTGGCAGATGTGTCTTAGGGTTTATCAATATGCCCTATCGCACCTCTGCCAGGTGTCTCCTCCACTCCTTATATCTGCCACAGTGCTCCCCTCATGATCTATGGCACCTTCAGTGTCCCAGCAGCCCCCAGTCATCACCTTTCAGCCAGGGGTTTACCCCCATCCCGCATCTAGGGGTCCCGTCCACCTGTGCGGGGCCAGGGATAATGGATCCCTTTGTCAAAGCCCTGCAGTCGAAGTGACTCCTAGGTTTTCAGGCAGGGACCCCTGATATTGCAGAATTGGGCACATCATCCCTGATTCACCTGGGGTCCACCACTGTCCTGGATCACTGCAACTTGTGGCGATCTTAGGGCTCTTTGAAAACTGAGCCCTATGTATGTATCTGTGTTACAGATTTTATTCATATGAACTAAGGTAGGTTTCTGTAATATTATTTCTCAACCAAGTTTATGTTGTACATCATATATCAGATTTACAAACTTTTGCCCAGTCACACAATTCATTCTACTGTATTTTGCAAGTAGACCGCTTGTATCAAAGGGCACTATTCTAAGGTATCTTAAAGAACTATCTTCTGAGACGAACGAGTGACATTTTGTGTGGCCAATCTAAACATAGACTTTTAAGTTGAATGGAAATACAAGCTGCAAACCCTTTTGTAAAATAGTTTACAAATGATGGCCTTTTAAATGTAGCATTATATGCAAACGGGATTAATTTCAGAAGATTGAAGATCACAGTACACACACCTAGTACCTCAACATGTCTTATTCTATTGAGAAGGAAATACAGTAGGCCAAAATATAGTTCTGTTTTGGTTAAAGCAGCAGTGCAAGTTAAACAAGCATTTGTCAATGCCAAATGTTGTCGCGCTGGCAGTGGCAGAGCTAGAGACACATAGCGCTGTGATTTTGTTAATGTGTCCCAAAAGGTGATTTTCTACAGCGAGCATGCCATTGAGCGCCACAGCTGCGGAAACGCGTTTTGGGCAGGCTGTAAAAAATGGCAGCTGGACTGTTGACAAGGAGGTGTGCACAAATGCCAGTGGTGAAAATGTGGCATGAAAATATTGCAGATTTACTAAGTTACAAGAGTGCGTGGAAACTGCGCAATGCACACTTGCAACACAGTCATTTTATGGACTTTCAGCACCAAATTTTCAACATAGGCATTTTAGGACCTCTTCTCATAAACAGTGTCACCGTCATTTCCTCAAACTGTCCCGAAAACTGATTTCGCACAGCGACCATGCAATTCTGTGCCGGACATGCCAAAACGCATTTCAGCCAGCTGTACTATTCATAAGGAGGTGTAGAAAAATGCCAATGATGAACAGCTGGAGTGAAACTATTACAAATTCACAAAGTCATGAACATGCATGCAAACTGCTCAACGCATGCTCGTAAAACACTCATTTTATTGACTTTCATCCCCAAATTTTCACCATAGGCATTTTAGGACATCTGCTAATGAACATTGTCACAGTCATTTTAATAACGTGTCTCGAACACAGACTTTCCAGAGCGACAGTGCTATTCTGCGCCAGAACTGCAAAAACAGATTTTGGTCAGGATGTGAAAAATGACAGCTGTATCTTTCATTAGGAGGTGCAGAACAATGGCACTGTTGAAAATCTGGAGTGAAAATATTATAAGTTTGCGAACTTATGAGCGTACGTGCAAACTGCGCAACGCAAGCTCGTAACACAGTCATTTTATGGAGTATTGTCACCAAATTTTCAACACAGGTATTTAGGACCTCTGCTCATGAACAGTGTCACTGTCATTTTTGTAATGTGTCCCGAACATTGATTTCCCACAGTGACCGTGCTATTCCGCAATGGAAGTGCGAAAACACATTTCAGCCAGAATGTGAAAAATGACAGCTATATGGTTCACATGAAGGTGTGGTAAAATGCCAATGTTGAGAATCTGGTGTGAAAATATTGTGAATTCGCTAACTTACAAGCGTTGTAGCAACTGCTAACTGACGTCAGTAGGGATTTTTTCTTCTAATTAGTCTGTAACATAGGCTTTTCAGACCCCCACTATGAACATGGTCCCAAAAGGTGATTCTGTGCAGTGACTGCAAAATCACCTTCGGGACTGAATAACGCATGACAGTGACAGAATTCATGAAGAGAGGTCCCAAAACCCCATGTTGAAAATTTGGTGCCAAAATTCAAAATGCCTGAGATATGCATCAAAGTTGAAAAACCTATTTATTCCATTATACAGCTTACCGGCATTTCTTCAGTTAGCGGTCGGCTTTGAAGAGTGTAGACGGTCCTGTCCACCGATCACACGCCAGACCTCGAGGCATGGGGTGAGGGAGGGTGGGAAGGCAGGGGCACAGAGGGTGGGGTGGGTGGGGGTAGGGGACCATAAGGACAGTTTTTGTTTTACAGGTAAAAAAATGAAACATCACAAGACAGGTTTTTTTTGATTTGCACGCTGGGGTGGGATCCCAGCATGCCACCTAACTGTTTGGGGGTTCTGTAGCCGATGGGTGGTTGGGCACCCTCATTGCACACAACACAAGGGGAGGAATTTATGCCAATGGGGATTGTGCACCCCATCAGCACACAAAGCGGGGGCAGAGCTGAGGGGGATTGGGCATCCCTCGGCATTTAACAATAGGGGTTCTTTATGCCAAAGAGGAGTGGGCTCCCCCGTTGGCACACAAGGAAAGTGGAGGGGTAAGAGCCGAGGGGGATTGGGTACCCCCCTCGGCATATAACAAATGGGTGTGTGCTTTATGCCGATGGGGAGTGGGCTCCCCAGTTGGCACATACATAGGGGGCAGGGTAAACCAACAGGGGGATTGTGCACCCCTGAAGTCGGCAGTTTGGCGGCCAGTGTGCCACCATGTTCATAATGTCGGTGAGCAAGTCAATGGAAGGTCTGACGAGCTTTGCTCGGATTGCAGCGGACCTTTTCTTAGATGTGCTCGCCACATTATGCATGCATGGTGTGGCGCCAGTATGCAGGCTGATTGAGGAATGAGGGACGCACCTACTGGTGAGTGCCCTGCATTGGCCCAACAGTGACCAGGCCTCCAAACTTGCACTACCACAATATGTTGGCTGCGCAAGTGCGCCAACATAAAAAAATTGTGCTTTTTCAAAAGTTTATTCCCTGTGCTCTGTTGAGCATGTACCTGGTAATCTTTCCTGCCTGCATTGTACTATCACCACATAATTCACTCTGTTTTCCTTTGTTTTTGTTTACATTTCTGCCACCTGCCATGTTAAAAGCAGCAATACTAGATAGGCAGCCAAGGCAGCAGCCATATTTACTGTAGCACTACAAAACTGGAAACTGATCACTTCCCATAGTAGTTAGCTTGTACTGCTGTTTTAAGGCCCTTAACACAGCCATATTTGTTATTTTTCAAAAAGTCTCTCATTGTATACTTTTTCAGCAATAATTGATTCCAAACATTTCATCATCAACATGCTTTTAATTCCTTGATAGTTTTAAACAGCTTTAATACAAGTTTGGTCATTAATAACTTAATGCAATAAAGATGGCCACCGCTAACAATTTTTAAAAATCTCTTCCATTTTGACAGTGAAAACTAATTCTGGTTGCCTAAAGATGATGCTAACACATCTTTCTGATAGAAGACAGTGCAGCACCAAACCAACATGTTTAATTCTTTCATGGGTGGGTGTGACAAGAAAACAGGACATTTTAAAATCTTCAGCAGCCCATATCACAGTTCAGGAATGCCAAGAAAAAATAGGTATACACTCGACTGAAATTGCCTTATCAGAAGTATTAAATGATCTACTAGCTGCAAAAGTGAATGGCTGGATGTCTGTTTTGATTTTACATGACATTTTTTCTGCATTCAACACTGCTGATCACTCTGTTTTAGTGACAGGCTTCAGCACACATTTGGTTTCCAAGGGATTGTTTTATCTTGGTTTCACTCACATTTTACTGATCATTTGTTTCGAAATACCAGTACACCAGTTTTTCCTTACATAGTATCCCTTTTTACTTCTGTCCTTTCCCTGTCCAATATAATTGTTTTAATTACTTACCTGTTCCGAAGCCCAGTGACATCAGTTGAGTAGAAGCCCTGCATGGAAAGCTTCACTGTAGGCCTGAGCTCAGCGGTTGTCTCTGGATTCTAGAACTGATAAATAATGAAGGATGAATATTGGGCAGGAGAAAAGGCTACATTAAAAGGGGACACTAAAAGATGAAAAAATAAGACTATTTCAGAACAAACCCACAAAATAATACATTGGAGTCTTTAAACAGACTTCAGACATGCCCATTTTTACTACTGTAGGTAAGGTGTGTGTGGTACGACATCAAAGGCATTTTAGAAAGCAAGGTATATTAATTATGTCTATTAGTTTATTATTTTGGATATTTATATTTAGAGTGTCCTTCTCATGGAAGGTCAGACGATTAGTGAAGCATGGTCTTTCCCTAGTGCATTTATGTTTTGTGAGACACTTAATTCAATATTCTTACAATTCCTTAGTTACTGTCTCTTTAATTAAACCTTCCATCACTTTGCCTATTATTAAAGTCAGGATTATGAGTCTAAAGTTCTCAACTTTTGTTTTAGCCCTCTTTTTATGTTTGCTTGCAGACATGTGCAAAGCAAACATCTTGGGTACACTCAGCCAGTGTACAGGCTGAGGAGGTGTGTACTGTTGCAGTCAATGGAGCTGAGACTGAGACATACAAGTGAAAACCAAATGGTGAGAATGCTGATGATGATGGTGCTTCATTGGCTGATGGGTGGAAACTTCTCACATATGAAGGAATGTAGCTGCACTTATCATGGTGCTTTTCTGTCCAGTAGCAAGCTAAGAAGTATCATTATTAGCTCTTCTCTCCCTCTCCCTCCCCATACCTGCTCTCTAACCCCCTCCTTCTGTTCCCAGTCCCTGTGTACAAAGAAAAAAACACTTACTCCTTCCACCTGCATGCTGTCCAACCCCCACACACTGGTCAAAGTAAAACAAAATATGTCCGTTCCACACACTGGTCCCAGCTTCTGCTAGTGAGGGCAGGATTCACACAGGCTTGATCTCGAATGGCAGGTGCTTAATCTCACCACCAGTATCCCCCCTCCTGCCCAACCCAGGTTTGAATCACCTCTGGTGGTGGGTGCTTAACCTCTCTCCCAACCCCTACATACTCTGGCACCTAGGGGCCCACCCCTGGTACCACTAAACAACACACTAATACTAGGGTGCAGAATCCCTAGTGACAGTCCCTGAAATAAAGAAAACCTTCCCTTATTGTTCTTATTTTTTAGGTCCCTGTAAAAAAGAAAATTGTCCATTGATGTCTTCTGTCCCCCTCCAGACCCTCTGACTTTCTCACCCCACACCCGACCTACCTCTAAGCACTCCCTACCCCCCACAACCCTCACTTACTATGAAGGGTCCCACGGGGTAATCCCTTCTTAGCTGCTGAAGGTCCCGATACTACTGAGGTCAACTGTGAACTGACTGAAAAAAGTCAAGTGTGGATAATGACTTTTTAATATGTTTTGAACTTTCAGTCATACTCTTGTCATTTTTTTAAAATTTTTGCTCCAGCTTTTCAACATAGCCTTGCTTTACTCGCCTCATGTGGATGAGGAAGGTGTAATTTTTCAAATCCCCTCCAAAACATGTTTTTGCAGTTGCTTTGTAAAATCGTGTTTTAGACAAAATTTAAAACATTCCACCTGTCTTAATCATCATAAAGGGTCATAAAAAGATTATGGTGAAAATCTGGGGGTCACAATGTAAAAAACAAACACTGAGGTTATGAAATAAACTTTATTTTTGCAGATTTTGACCCCAAATTTTCAACATAGCCCTTCTGTTACACCACCTCATGAACACACATGCCAGGTGTCATTTTTCAAATCCCACTCAAAACATCTTATGCTTGTGCCACAAAATAATGTTTTGGCCAGGATTTCATAAAAGGCACCTCTTCTGCTCATAGGGTGTGTCCATAAAAAGACTGTTGAAAATGTGGGTTGAAAATCTCAGAAGACAACATTATAAACGAACATTGAAATTTATCAACGTTTACTCATAATGTAGCAATTTTGTTACGTTTGGAACCCACATTTTCAATATAGTGATTTTTTGACCCAATCTCATAAACATGGCAGTTGTTATTTTCATATTCCCCTCCAAAACCTGATTCTGAAGTCATTCCATGAACTTGCAATAGGGATGGCATTTGAGAAATAACACCTTTCACATCCATATACTGAAGGAATAAAAATACCATCTTGAAAATTCAGGGCCACAATCTAAGAAAACAACAGTGTTATGTGTGAACCTCTTCATTTCCCAATCATGACAATTTCGCTATTACAACTCATGTTATTAATTTATTAATTTTAACTGCTGAGATATCTATGCCCAACAACTGCATGGCAAATACAAGCAAACAAATATTTGGCATTGGCCAATCCTTGTTGTATAGCGGTACAATTATCGCTCTACACCAATCGTGTGGAACAGGTCTGATGAATATGATTTATTGAACAGTTTTGTAAGAGGCCCCACAAGATATCCACTGATCTGTTTTCATGAGACATGTATGAAGATTGTCTAGACTAGCAGATTTGTGTATATTGCATTTATTAAGTAATAGTTTTACTTCACTTCTTGTGAACTCATTACTATATGTCCTGTCTATGGATTTTTTAAATGACCACTTTTGTTAAAGACTGAGCAGAAAAGCCATTAGGTTTGTTAGCCAACTTCTGAGGTTTGTTTAGTGGTATCCCAAATCAATTATTGGTTCTATAGTTCTGTCCACACCCCTAGTATTATTTACACAGGAGAAAGGGGATTTCATGTTGTCCCTTGTATACCCTCATTTGAAGTCAAGCCAACTATTTTCTTCCTTAATGACTTTTTTAGTTGTCCTCAATATTTTTTTTATATTTATTACTATTTTCCATGGTGTCTGATGTTTTTACTTTTTAATATTTTTTTTTTCCTTTTATTTCTATACTTCCTCCCCCTATTATTTAACTATAATAGATGTTTCCTTTCTTTATTATACAGTTTTCTACTTGCAACATAATGGTTCTCCATGCCCAGTAATATAAGATTTAAAATACAATACTCCAAATCTCCTCCACATTTATATTTGCCAAATCATTCTACCTCCAAATTATTTTTTAATTTAGTCTCCTATTGCATTATAGTTTGCATTATTATAATTCATAGTTTCTGTTACACCTATTGTTTTACTAGTGTTTCTAGTTATAAATTCAACCATCTGGAGAGTGCTATTACCTAGCTGCTCTCTGACAATTCTGCCATTTATTATGTTCACGGTGCCTGCATGCACAGTTAACATTTTGTTAGGAGAATGGGTTTTGAGAGGTGTGACGCTGTCTGTCCAATGCAGAGTGGTCTGCAAGGGGCTTATCAGTGTCACACCAATCACTAGCCAGGCTGATCATGACACTGTTCTGGCTTGCTGGGTGGAAACTTTGTGTAGTTCAAAGGAGAGAACTGAACCAATCATAGGGCTGCTCTTTCCTTTTATCTATGTAACGCTGACCAGGAAGCATAGGTGATCAGTTCACGGACAGAACATTGCCAACAGAAATGTTACAGCTACATTGCCTTGGACAAAATGCTTTGTGGATAAGTGGTCACCAGCTTAATTGTGATGGACAGAATGTCGCGTATGCTCATTACGACATTCTGTCTACCATTTATTGCTAGAGAGAGTGAGGGAGGTTGTAGGCTCCTCTTTTTTACATTCACAGTTCTCTATCCTCAGGGTCATTTCCTCTCTTTCTAGCACCGGAGACATTTCAGGGTGCATGGAGCAGCTGAAATAAAATAAATCAAGTAACCCAACACTCCATGCCATGATCCTGGATCAAATCAGGTTCCTGCAGTTGACAGAAAGAAAAAGCCACTTGATCACATTATTAATCCTGCTTTGATGCAGGATGGAGCTTCTCCCTTCTCAGTTAACTAGCACATCATGGCATTCTGAGGCCACTTACAAGTAAGTGCTGAACTGTTAACATATAATGTAAATGTGTCCCACAACAGCTGGAGCAGGCAGAAATGTAGCTTCTATAACCCGAGTAGTAAATAAAGCCTTGTATTTCTGTTGATTTTAAAAATACTCCCCGTAGATAAAGCAGTGTTTTTTTCTGCAGAAACAAGCATATTCTTGATTTTAAAAAACACCCCATGTTTTTTTTGCATCCCACTATCCCACCGATCACATCCCAGATTTAAAAAAAAATCCCAGTATGTGTGATCACACTCTTCCGAAGCCTGTGACTAATAGTCCAGCAACATGATGACCACGCGATGAATAAGGTCACTCCATGTAGTCCATGCGATGATATGTCCACTCCTAATTATCTGCAATGATTTGTTTGGGGACTAAATGGTTGTATGCAAGGTGATCTGTCATGATCAGCCTGCTGAAAACTGTCTCTTGTAGTTTTTTTTAATTATACCCTGTAAAAGAGAAAACCATGCATCAATGTATGCTGCTGCAGCTGCTGTAACTGCCCCTCCCAGCCCAACCAATGCTTGTTAATATTCTGGCATGGGGTACCCAGTCCCCACTACCAGCTGGTAACCTCCACCCTGCCTGATTTGCTTCGACAATACTGAGGAGGCCACCCCCGGTGCTGCCAAACATAAAACCAGCACTAGAAGTACCCAATCCCCAGGGTCACCACCTGAAATAAAGAAAACCATTCCTCATAGTTTTTTTTTTACACACTGTGTAAAAAGGAAAACATCCATCGATGTCTGTTGCTACTGCCACCGTTACTGTCTCCCCACCTGATCCTCCCACTCAGCACCCACTACCCCACATTCTCCCCAAGCCCTTGCTTACCTACCGGGGGTCCAATTACATAATCCTCTCTGGACTGTAGACACATCTTTACTCTTTGATGCTGGACCACAAACTGAGGAAATCAGGTATGCGATTCAAAGTATTTCAGTGGTGTTTTAAACTTGTTATCATTTGGTTATTTTTGAATATTTTTGCCTCAACATTCTCAGCATGCCTTTTTTGGGACCCCACCTCATGAACAATGGTAGTGAAATTAGGAAAATCTGTCCCAAAAGGTAATTTTATTGTTGCTGTGCAAAATCACCTTTTGGACAGGAGTTGAAAATTTTCTCCACCCTTGTTCATGAGGTGGAGTCATAAGGCTATGTTGAACATTTGGGATAAAAATATTAAAAAGCAGCAAAGTTATGGGCCTAGATTGAAATTTACAAACAAAGGCTTGTAACTTTGGTAATGTTCAATACTTTGACCCCAAATTTTCAACATAGCCATTTCTTCACAGCACCTCATGAATGCGATAGCTATAATTTTTCAGATCCTAGCCAAAATATGTTTTCACACTTGTGGTGCGAAATCACTTTTTGGATAGGATTCAAAAATTTTCTCCACCCTTGTTCATGAGGTGGGCTCATAAGAAGGTAATGTGTGGTCATAAGAAGGCTATGTTGAAAATGTGGGGTAAAAATATGAGAAAATAAAGTTATAACCCTATGTTGCAATTTTTTAACAAACAGCCTTGACTGTGGTAGTTTCAATAATTTGACCCCAACTTGTCAACATAGCCATTTTTTCACACCACCTCATGAATGTGACAGCTGTCATTTCTCAAACCCTACCCAAAATGTGCTTTAACACTTGTGGTGCAAAATGACATTTCAGTCATTGTTTTATGAATGACACCTGTCATGCTCAGAAGGAGTGTGGTCATAAAAAGATTATGCTGAAAATGTGGGTAAAAATGTGAAAAACCAACTAAGTTATGAGGACACAAATTGTTCCAACATTTACTCATAACTTTACTTTTTGCAGATTTTGGCCCATAATGTTCAACATATCCCAATGTGTTACCCCACCTCCTGAATATGGTAGGTGTCATTTTCAAATCCCCTCTGATACGTCTTTCCACAGTTGCACAGCAGAATCACCTTTCAGATGGTATTTTAAAAATTCCACTTATTTTGAACATAATGTCAGGTCATAAAAAGACTGTTGGACATTTGAGGTCAAAATGTGGCGGCCCATTTAAAAGTAAATATTGCCTCTCAGCTTCCCTATCATAGGTAATTATGATCTAACAATGTGTAAAAGCAGGACACTACTAAAAAATGAGACATTGCATCGGCATTGACAAATGTTTGTCTTATCTGGAATATTAGTTATTACTAGATCCAAGATATTTGATCCTCTAATAGGTACATCAATCATCTGCTGTAGTCCCTGTTTTACTGTTAAGTCAAGACATTTATTCTAACTACTATTGACAAACATATCTGGTATCCTTTTATCCCTCTGTTGCAGTTAGTTCTGTCACCCTACCATGTTTCAGTAACTCCCATCACATCCATTCCTTCCTTATTTAGTATGTAGTCCATCTCCATTTTTTGGCCATATTTATGCTGCATGTATTTAAAAGAAGGAATCTGTACTAAGCTTGTACTATTGTTTCCTTTCCTTTTTGTTGGTCTTTGCCTTGGTGTTATTCTCTGATATCATAACACTATTTGATTCTTTACATATAATTTATTTATTTATTTTACCCTTTGGTATCCGGGTAAGACACACTAGCACAGGTTCCTGTCATCAGGGGCAGTCCAGGAGCACTGAGATGGTTAAGTGACCTGCTCGGAGCCACACAGAATGCAAATGGAGGTTGTGGGAATCAAACCCCAGGTGTGCTGGATGTACCAAGCTCATTCACATCTCATTATTTTAACCTCTAAGCTATACTGACAGCCCCATACAATGTGGTCATTAATCCACATCCCCTTGTCCTCTAGTTTAAATAGTTTCCAACTGCTGCTATTCTTTTACCCCTAACTCTACTATCCATATTATTTAGGTGCAGATTGCCCCTGCTGTATAGGTTGGATCTGTTTATGGATGGTGTAGGCTCTTTTATTCATTCATGTCCTTATCCTTGAGTTAGAAATATAGAAACATAGAATTTGATGGCAGATAAGGACCACTTGACCCACCTAGTCTGCTCATTTTCCCTACCTATATTATCACCACAAACCCTACTTGATCTCTATCTCTTTCTCCCTATCCTCTTCCTCTCCACTAAGATTCCCCTATGCCTATGCTATGCATTCTTTAACCCCCACCACTGTTTTTGCCCCCACCACCTCCACTGGAAGGCTGTTCCAGGAACCCACCTCTCTTTCTGTGAAGAAGTACTTATGTATTTATTATTTAATTATTTAAAGCATTTGATCAGGAAGTACATACTGAGCTGATAACTCATTTCAAGATGAGTCCTGGGGGAGATAGCGAACCATATAATACGGTAAATACAAATAAGTAATACAAGCAGAATCAAAAATGTTAGGCAAAATAGCAAATGAAGCCAAAACTAGCAAAATTAAAACACTCACATATATACAGAAAGAAAAACAGAACAGCAAGAGAGGGCAGGACTAGAGAAATAGAGAAAGGAGGAGGGGCCAAAGGCAGTTGCAAGAAGGATGACAAAAGTCAGAAAGAAGGGACTTTAGGGAGGAGGTAGAAGAGGCAGAATGATTAGAGAGGGGAAGGGTGGACCAAAGTTTAGAAAAACGGTAAGAAATAGCAGATTGACCAACAATAGATTTTCTAGGAGGGATATTAAGAGAATGGAAAGTATTGTTGCAAAGAGGGTAGGAGGAAGAAGGATGAGGGGAAAGAATGGTTCTGAGATAAGAGGGAAGGGTGCCAAACCAGATTTTGGACAAAAAAGAGACATAATGGGAAAGGCTGCTAGCATCAAGATAAGGCAAAGAACGAGTTGAGTAAAGCAAGCACCAGTGAGTATAAAAGGGGCAATGTAAAGCAAAGTGGCAGAAAGAATGAAAAAGGGAGTACAGTTTGGCAAGAGGGATTTTAGAGTCACTACAGTAGACTAAGTCACCATAGTCAAAGATTTTAAGGATAATTTTTAGTACAATTTTTGTCAGGCAGGGAGCAGAATTTACGCTTTGTTCCTGTACAAAGCACCAAGCTTAGGATGAAGCTTGCGGTGAATTGCATCAATGTGCACAGAGAAATCAAGATGCTGGTCAAGGCAGACCCCAAGGTACTTAAAGGAGGAGAAGTCTTCAAGTATAGAACCATCAAGGGTATTAAATAGGGGAGGAGAAGTAAGTTTGGCAAACCTCTGATTGGTACCAAAAGTCATAGAGACTGTTTTTATTGGCATTAGGAGACAGTTGGTTTACCTTGAGCCAACACTGAACGTTGTCAAAATCCAACTGAAGTCTGTAGGTAAGCTCCTGTGGAGAGAAGTCAGAAGCAAAAAGAACCGTGTCATCGGAATACATATGAATGGACATGCAGTAACAGACAGAGGGTAGGTCATTTAGGAATACTGAGAAAAGACTCAGGATAGACCTTTGAGGCAGTGGCAGAGGAGTGTACAAAAAAGTGGGGGTGGGTTAGAATCGCACAGACCACCTTAGCCCAGAGTGCTGTGAAAACAATCACCTTCTTGAATATGCTCAAGTCAACATACACGGCTTTTCAAAATCCTAAATAATCCACACATTTTGATGAATAATCCATGATTAATTAACAAAAGGAAAAGAAATGATTTAGAAGTAAGGTAATGGGAAGAGCAATGGCAGGTGCAGAGTGAAGGAGAAGTTTAGGATCAAACCCATCATGACTACCTCCCTTTAATGGATTAAGGGAAAGTATGGCCTTTAGAGAAACTGCAGGAGTGACAGAAGAGAAGGAGAAAAGAAGAGGAGTAGAGGGCAGGGAGAGGGAAAGGGTGTGGTGGTGGAGGAAGGGATAAAAGAAAGGGCACAGATAGTAAAGTAGGAATTAAAAGAGTTGGATACAGTAGAAGTGGCAGAAATAAGGGAATCACCAATCTTTAGAGTGGGAGGGGGAGACTGGATCTGAAGGGAGAAATGAAATGGATAACCTTCCAAAATCTGAAGGGGCTAGTTATGTTGTTTTGGAGAGTGGAACCAAAATATTCAGAAGTTGCAAGTCTGACTGCTTTAATACAGGTTTTACGGAGACGTCTGTAGTGGGCCAAAGAAGATTGGGAGCCAGTGAGCTTAAAAGTACACCAGGCAAGGTCTCTGGAACAGAGATAAGTAAGTACCTCAGCTGTTATCCAGGGAAGGTGAGAACCCCGCACTCTGGATCTATGCAGAGGAGCATGACTATCCCATACAGCGAATAATTTAAACTGGAAATAATGTAGGGCAGAATTTATTTTACAGGCTGCAGAGATGGGAAACCAATCAGCTGAACAAAGATCAGCAAGGAGACAGGTCGAGTTAAGTGAATTAAAAGACCTGAGGTAAACGACTTTAGGAGGAGCTTCAAGGCAGTGTGGTTTTTGCATGCAGTAAACCATATGATGATCACTGAGTGCATCAGGAAGAATACCTGCATCAACTGCATGGTGGGGATGAGAAGTGAGGACCCAGTTGATCAGAGAGTGATTTAAGGATCTACAATTTAAATGGGTGGGTTCAGTAATTTATTGGGTCAGCTGCAGTGACTTAACATTTTGAGAGAATTTATTGGCATTAGAAGCAATCCAATTTAAGTTAAAGTCACCAAGTATAAGTAACTTACCACTCAAAGAGGTTAAACAGATACAGGAAAGAAGTTCAGTAACTGAAGCAGAGGATACACCATGACAGCAGTAAACACCAGCAATAAAAATGGGAATAGAGTAGGGAAGGGAGAGTTTGAGGAGGATCAGCTCATGGGAAGAGGGGAAGGAAACAGTGAGAACAGTTGTACACTGGATCCTAATCGATATATAAACTACAACATCACTGCCCCTTTTAGTGCATTCTTACCAGACTAGGGTGTAGCCAGGTATAGTTACAGCTGAATTCGGGACCTTAGAGGAGAGCCTTGTTTCAGATATATCCAGAACATCCAGCTTTAGGTTAAACAAGACAGGTGATAGCTGGTCAGTTTTATGGAGAAGGCTGTGGATGTTGAAATGAGCCACCCTCAACCCTTTGGGGAGTGGTAAAGTGCTTCCTCACATCTCTCCTAAATCTTCCCTCATTCAACTTCATGGCATGACCCCTTGCTCTGGAGCACTTTTTTCTGAAAAATATTTTCCTCCTGTACCTTATTTAACCCCATATGTTATTTAAAGGTCTCTATCACATCCTCCCTCTCTCTCTTCTCTTCCAAGATGTATATATTGAGGTCTTAAGTCTCTCCTCATAGGGCTTTTGATGCAGACCTGGTACCACTTTAGTTGCCCTCCTCTGGACTGCCTCCACCCTGTCCACGTCCTTCCAATGTTGGGGTCTCCAGAACTGAACCCAGTACATTAGCTGGGGTCTTACCAGAGATCTATACAGAGGCAACACTACCTCCCTCTTTCCGCTGGTGTTATCCGCCATGTGATCCCCAGTATCCCACTAACCCTCCCAACTGCCTTGTCACACTGCCTGGCCATCTTTAGGTTATCAGATATAATTACCTCAGGTCCTGCTTGGTGGTCATCAATACCACTCCACCTATTTTGTACTCCACCACTGGGTTTCTGTGCCCTAAGTGAATTATTTTGCACTTTTTTGCATTAAAACCCAGCTGCAAGGAAAACGTGATGTTTCAGCAACGATTGGAGCAGGCTGAAAACCAAGCTAGAGAGAGGAACTTAAGAGTGATTGGGCTTTTGGAGGAGGAGGCAGAAGGGGAGGAGTGCCTGTCTTTTGTCCGGACTTTTCTACCAGAATTACTGGGACTTTCAGAAGAAGATACACCATTATCTATAGAAAAGTTGTATCGAATTACCCCAAGACGTGTGCCCACAGATGCTGGAACCTCTAGGACTCTGATGGTAGTGTTCACGGGCGTCGGAGACCAGGATCATGTACTGACTATTGCTAGAAGACAGCGGGCTCTCAAATATGGACAGAGCACTGTTCTCTTGTTCCCCGATTTATCCTATAGTTCGAAGCAGCGACATAAAAATTTTTCCAATACCTGCAACCGACTCAGCCAACTTAAGATTCAGCATCAGTTGTTGATGCCTGCAAAACTACTTGTATCGTGGCAGGGACAGCAGTATCTTTTTAACGAGCCCAAGGATGCAGAGAAACTGCTGAGCTGTATCGAACGAGATCTGGGGGCTGCTGAAGAACATGGTGACTCTTCAGAGGAGGATTGATTGGGGTGGTAAGTTTTATCTCTATCCTACACTGATGCCTAATTATTAGTCTTTGGGACTGGTCATATATCTGGCCCTCATAAAAAAGTTAAGTTAACCTTCTTTTGGCTGCTTTCTTAGCTGTATGGACTGGTATGAAGATTGCTAAACAGAAACCTTGTTTTGGAGCTTGGGGAACTTATTTTAATTTGGTTACACATACGGGAATCTAATATACTACGGGTGTAGTGATCGTTTTTGTCATTCTGATCCTGTTTGATTCCCTTTGTCCTTCCTCTGCTGCATACATTTATGGGATTTACATATGAATGCTAAAACATTTATGGTAATTCCCCCTGTGGAGTGTCTAATGGGAGGGGTTCCTACCTCTGTATTGTACTATACTTGGTGAAGTAACACATGTGAGTAATCCTTCTATGTAATGTAACATTTGTAAAGTTTTCTTTCAAATGCTTATAAATAAATAATACAAAAAAAACCCTGCTGCTAATACCCTTGACCACTCCTGGAGTTTTCATAGGTCTCTGCTCATCTTTTCCACACACCATGGAGGAACCACCCTATTGCAGATTTTGGTGCCATCCACAAAGAGCAGACCTTCCCTTTAAGCTCCTCTGCAATGTCACTTATAAAGACATTAAAGATGACTGGTCCAAGCACTGATCCCTGAGACATCCCACTGGTCAACCTCCCTTCCTCTAAGTGAACTCCTTTCACCACTACCATCTGTTGTCTATCCCCAAACCAATTTCTTATCTAGTTTATCACCTGCAACTGGGTAATAAAATTACATTTCTCAGGTTCTTGTTGGAACAACACAAAGGAAGAGACAGCAGACAAGTGGTACATGTGTAATAAATGTAATTTATTACAGACAAAGATAATACAGGCTTACTACCAACAGTGAATACACACTGGGAAAGATTCCACAGTTTTTCTTACCTATGTAGGTGCAGTCTCTAGTCTCAGATAAGCTACATGCTACAAGGGGTCTTATACCCCGATAATTGCCATGGTAACTACTAAAGAAGATACATAAAAAGTATGCAGTTGGACAGTAACAGGTGGCATGAGTAACCTTCCTAACTAACATAAGAAGTTGTTTAGCTAGCAAAAGCTAAGTGGACAGTGGGGTCTGTTATAAGTGTCCAAGGTCACTTGCAGTTACAGTTGTGCACAAACACCAAAGACGGCACTGTTGCCTAACTTATGATTATACAATAAAATATAATGGAAAGCATCTCCCAGAACTAAGATACATTTGTAAAGCATAATATGCATTAGAACAGTACAGTAGCACACATATCCTGACACTTATGCTTATACGATAAGTGTCTCTGCCCTAATGTTAGTACATATACCTACATATGTGTTGCTGTCTGTGAGGTGGGGGTACAATCAGGGGTGCTGGACTATGGATAACATTCCTCCCCCTTGTTGCCTCAGAAGGGGCAACAATCCCAGGAAAGTTGTGGGATGGAGCTAAAAAGTAATTTACAAGCCCAAGGCATGAGCCTTGTAAAGGAATTTGAGTTGTTCTCAGTGTTGTCTTAGAAAACATCACAGGCAGCAAAGGTTTAGTATTAGAAAGGCAATCAAAAATGCTTGAATAATAACAAAAACTAAAAGTCAGTTCTAACCAAGTATTGAATAGAGCAGTGCTTAAATCACCATCATGAATGAGATCATTAAGAGCATCACCAGCCTTAGAAATATTATTGCTAATATAAATCAAATGTGAATCCTTTCTAGCTAAAAGAGATTTCAAGGAAAGAGTCAACGGGCCAATGTGCATGTTAAACATGGGCAAATATTGAGACAAGACAAGCAAGTATTGCGGATCAGTATCGATAACATCTGGTTCAGGGAGAGGAACAGGCATAATCACAGTGTGACCAATGACTGTTTTTTGCTGTGGAGTAAAACAGAAGTTAGGAATTGAAATAGAACAAGATTTTTGACCATCAGCAAATTATTTATGATTTGTCACTACACAATACTGCCCATTGGAATTGTAAGTCACTCTTACAGTGGGAACGCTCCATCGCTGTAGACGTATGGGACAGGAAAATGACTGGTTGGTGAGCCGTGAAGTGAAGCGATGTACCAATTCCAGGTAGCTTCAGAATTTAGCTGTTTCAGCATCAGATGCAGAAGATGCAGCTCGTGGAGATTCAGATTCATCATCCTCGTCAACATCAATAAGATTGTACGCCAATTCTTCACCCAAAGTGAGTGACCAGTCGAGATGTTCCGGCGAGTACCCACACACAGGTTTCACAATATCAAAGACATCACAGTGACACAAGTAGTAATATCCCTTTTGGCACAACAGTTCATTTGGGGTGCCACCCAGGCTTGGAGCACAGCATGGTAGACAAGTAATGAGGATAAGTCCATTCTTTCTTGGTAGATATTATCATCAAGGTGTCCGATGGAATTAGTTGCAGCCAGTTTATCAAAAACAGATGTTTCATGATCAAAGCATGGTAGTGACACATTGAAGGTGATAAACATGTTACCATGGATTGAACAAGTCTTAGTAAAGTAACAAGGTGCTTGATTTGTATATCATGAGACATATAAAAGGTTTCTAGCTATGGACATAGAAATGTTAACAGTATTTGCTAAACAAATAGTAATGCAACCACTGGATTTGCAGTGAGGACAATACCATTAACCCATTCTTCTGTCATGGATAAGATCTGGAATGCGTCCTGTTTCCAAGTCCCTGAAGAGATTGTTAACAGTGGCAATTACATAAGAACCATAAACCGAGCATAAAAGTTCACGGGCAATATATTGCTTGTCTGCCTCCTTGTTATTTTGAAAAATCAGTTCATTAATCTTATTTTTAGTATCATTGAACCCTTTGGCAATTTTCTGCATGTTGTAGACTGTAAAATGTTCTTCCTTACTTAAACCATCTACACTAGGTATCAGTGGGGGTAGGATATCATCCTTAACAGCTTGCTGAAAATTAAGAGTTTGTGCTTTAGTAGCGGCTGTATCTGCTTTATTCCAGATAGACATGCCTGAGCCAAAAAGGCCAGAAGTGGTGCCTGCTGCACCAGTAACATTTGCAGTGTCATGCCTAGTACTTGGTCTAGCTTTAGCACTAGGAGCATGTCTAAAGACTCCTACATGATCAATGGTGTGAGGTCCACTAACTGGATCATTAGTGCATGTTTGGTATGCAGCTACAATATCTTTAAGCATCATACTGTAACATTTAGAAGTATTGGTGGTGTGACAGAGACCAATCTCAGCTATATTCCAATGTGTAAGATGGAAAATAACTGGGATATGCATAAATTGTACATTATTAACCAGGGCATCCTGGAAGGGAAGTGGCAATCAAACCACTAGGAGGACCTTCCTCCGAGGGAGGGCAGGTAGTCATTTCTTCTTCAGTGGGTGGGACTACTGAAAGAAAAAGATCTTCAGTAGCTACATAGTTATGAAGACAGAAAGCAAGTGACTCTTCAGAGGTGAGGCACTCACACCAAGCAGGATCAATGAGAGCAGTAAGGTTATAATGGCCAGTATGTTTGGGGGAAGTATGTCGAATAGAAAGAGTGCCATTCTTGGATATGTCTGTGTTGGGTCATCCATGAAATGTACCTTTGGATAGGTGAGCTACAGGGAGTGAGTAGCCATTAATTTCAGTTTCCCATTGAATAGAAAGTGTGGATTTGTCTGGAGCTACTACCATAGCATCAAGTTAGATGTCTGAGCCTTCCTTAACAGTAATCATTTTGTTGGGCACATTAATAAGAAATCCCATTGGGGCTGAATGTTCAAGTTTGCTAAGCAAATGTTCTACACATTGTGAGTCAATAGGGGTTTATTCTGGGATACAGTCAGGGGAGGTAGTAGTAGTACCACCAGGATAAGGAGGTACAAGATAGCCATCTTGCCAGTATACCTGAAAGAAAACAGAAAAGGATTGTTAAGTGAGGGGTACTATTCTGCCCTAAGTTGGTTAGGAAAAGTAAGTTTAGTCACCTTTGTACAACTTGAGCTGATTAGCATGGAACCACTTGTCGGTCATCTTCTTTTGCTATTGAACGCGACCTGATAGACAGCAGGGCTGAGTTTGTTGACAATGCGGTATGGACCTTCCCATCTGCTGGCAAATGAATGAGTTGGTTGTCTGTATTGGAGAAGCATAACTTAGTCTACAACTTGCCAGTTGACTTCTTTGACATGCTTATCAAAATGAGCTTTAGCTTGTTGTTGAGCCTTACCCATTTGATTGGCAGCAAAGAGGTTTGTCTTCATGATGTCTTCATGAAACTTTTCAACAAACATGTCCACAGATACTCTATCTGCAGTAGGGGTGTGGAGATCAATCAGCCGGTGCTCAGGTAATCTTATGGCTCTACCAGTCGTAACCTCGTAAGGTGTGCACTGTGTAGTTGCTGCAGGAGTGCACCCGATTGCCATCAGTAGTAGTGGCAAGAGGGAATCCCAATCTTTGGAATTGTCATTGATGAATTTGTATAACAGTTGTTTGATTCTTCTGTTGGCTCTTTCTACCTGGCCTGAGGATTGAGGATGGTAAGGGATATGGAATCTCTGATCTACTCCGAGTAGTTGGAGTGTCTGCTTCATCAGCTCAGCTGTAAAACTGGTTCCCTGGTCTGAGTCTACCTTTAGGGGCAGGCCCCACCTGGAGAAAAATTGATCCACCAGGATCTTGGCAGTTGTCTTTGCCATGTTACTGTTAGTGGGAAATGTTTCTACCCACTTAGAGAACAAATCGGTGACAAGTGCATACTTGTTGTTCTTGCTGGAGTTGGTCAAGGGGCCAATGAAATCGATTTGTATCACATTCCATGGTCCAGTTTGCCTTTGTGGCAACAATCTGGCATTTCTTTTCACCAAAATTGGATTGTTTTGGGCACACACTATGCAGTGTCCACATAGTGCTCTACATCTTTGCCCATGCTGGGCCACCAGACGACAGTTTTGAGTCTCTGGAGGGTGTTGTCTGCCCCCTGGTGTCCACCAGTGGGGGTATCATGAATCACAGAGATGAATTCAGTTCACATAAATTGTGGTGCAACCCACAGTTTGTCACCTGTGTCCTCTTTTCGATACCAGATGAGCTTCTGATCACTAGACAAGTGTATGTTGTCAGAGTGTCTCTTGTATGGACTACCAACAAGTAGTGGTTGTTGAATTCCTTTGTCCAGGAATTTGAGCACATCTTGCAGTTTTGGGTCAGATTTCTATGCAGCAGAAAGGTCCAGTGGAGGTTCTGGTACTGGTTTCTGCCTAGTGTTAGCAGCTAAGAAAATAGCTGCCACAGCTACTGGGTGAATCATTGTCCATGTCTCCCCCCTCGAGCACCTGTTTTGGCAAGCAAGTCCACTTGATCATTGAATTCATGGTAAGGGTCAGATTTACAGTGAACCTTTACCTTGTGGATGTACAGTTTGTGAGTAAACTGCTGTGTGAATATACACAAATAGTTTCCTGTATTCGACAAGTATGCCATCAAAGGATGTAAAGTTATTTTTCTCCCAGAATGGTAGAAACTCAGTAAGTGAAGAGCAGACCCAGTTGGAGTCTGCAAAGATGATGGCATCCTTGTCACCCTGGGGCATGACCTACAATGCACAGGCCACAGCTGCCAGTTCGGCATACTGTGAGAAGATAACTGCATTTTCTAGAAATACATCTGAAATCACCATCTTTTTCTAAAATGAGCACCCCAAATCCTGCTACATGTTCTCCATCTACATAGGAGGTGGAGACATCTGTAAAGACACAATACATGGTGGTATCCTCTAGGTGTCAGCGTGGCTCAGTTGGTAGCACATCCGCCTCTGGACCAGAAGGTCATGGGTTCTCGCCCCACACCGGGATTGGACTTGCACCTAAAAAATCTCTGGCATCCGAGTGCAGTATTGGGGGGTGCTGTACTGCTGGGGTGTGCCGTCCTTCGGATGAGACGTTAAACCGAGGTCCCTTCTACCCATCCTGGTGTTGTCCTGGTGGGTGTCCAGGTGGAAGTAAAAGAACCCAGGGCACTCTTCGCAAAGAGTAGGGAACATTCCCGGTGTCCTGGCCAACATTCCCCTTCCCATAAGCCGGTTCATGCAATTATCCAGGCTGTGTGTGGGTGATGATGTGCGATATGGCTGCCACCACACATTCAGTCACTTCACTACCAGTCTAGCATTGCTTGTAAAGTGCTTTGGATGTAAGAAAAGCACTATATAAATGCATATTCTTCTTCTTCTTCTCTAAAAGATCTGGTGTAGCCAGTAAGAATGGTCCCTGCTCAGGTAAGTCAGGAGGTTGGAGTGCTCAGTCATGGGGTGTACCAGTGTAGAGTAGGCCATGGGCCACGATTGAGGACATTTTAGCAGGCAGTAGTTAGATGTCCCTGTCCTGCAAAAGCAAAGACCAGTGGGTAAGTCTGGTATTGGAGACTGAACCATCTTTCACTTTGTCTGAAAGTAAAAAGTTTGTTGGGGGTGTGACAGGTATGCAAAACAACAGAAGCATACCAATGATGTACACAAAATGTTTGACAGCCCAGAAGGTTGCCAAAAGTGTTCTTTCGCAGAGGCTATATTTTCTCTCTACTGGGGACAGCATCTGAGATGCATAGGCAATGAGCCTGTAGTACTCATTGTACTTTTGTGCCAGCACTGCAGACATGGCCACATCAGAGGTGGCAGTTTCCAAGTGGAATGGGAGAGTTGGGTTAGTATTGATTAGTGCTGGGGCTGAGGCTAAGGCCTGCTTGAGCTGTGTTACAGCTTCAGTGTGAGTGTGGCCCCATGTCCATGGGACGTCCTTTTTCAGAAGTTCATACAAGGGAGCAGCCTTCAAGGCAAAGTCAGGGATAAAGTCTCTGGAGTAGTTTACCATTCCTAAAAAGCATCTGAGTGTTGCCACGCTAGTAGGAAGTTGCAGATCTTGCAAGCCCTGGATCTCCTTGACAGCTGGACTTCTGCTTTGGTCTGTGATATGTAGGCCAAGGAAGATAACCTCTCTTTCACACAGTTATGACTTAGAGGCATTGCACTTGAGGCCTGCTGTCTTGAGGAGAGACAGAAGTTCATCTAGAAGGGCCAAATGATCTTCTTTCGTGGTGGTTGCTAAAAGTAAGTCATCCATGTACTGCAGGAGACACTGTGGAGTGGAGAACCCCTGCAGGGCATCCATCGTGTGGAGATGGAAGAGGGAAGGGTTATTGTAGAAGCCCTGGGGAAGGTAGGTCCAGGTGTACTGGCATTTATCAAAGGTGAATAGTATTGGCTTTCCTGTGCTAATGGGAGTGACCAAAACCCATTAGAGATGTCAAGAGCTGTGAACCACTTTTTGTCAGGTGTCAAAAGCTTTCACACATCAGGTGCTGATGCTACTGTTTGGGTGCAGCTCAGGGTAACTTGATTAAGTTTCCTGTAATCAGCTGTAAGGCTCCAAGCTCCATTTAGCTTTTTCACAGGCCAAATAGGTGAATTTACGGACACAGGTCATAATCATTCCTTGTTGAAGCAGTGACTGGATGGTCTCCCTCAGTGAGGGCAAGGCTTCAGCAGGAAATGGATACTGCTTCTGCCTCACAGGGTTGAATCCTGTGATTTCAATGGTAGTGTACATCCTACCACAGTCGTGCTTGTTGGTGGCAAACACATCAAGGTATTTTTGCAGCAGAGGTCCAAGTTCAGAAAATGGGTCATGACTTTTGAACAAAGCCATGACGTCATACTCCTTGTTGTTATGGGAGATGGCTGCCACCATGTGCAAGTCTGGGATGGTGACAGCATGACATTGTCCTTTAATCTGAAGGAGTAGCCTATTGGCTAGGTCCACTACACAGCCGTGCAGTGCTAGGAAGTCAGTTCCCAATATTCTGGGGTGATGACATAATACCATGAGGTTAAAGACAAAATCAGTCCTGAGGTGGCCTACCACCACAGGTAAAGGAACAGATTGATAGGTGTGTAGCTGGGTACCATCTACACCCTGGGCGCTGGTCTTCCAGCTGGTAGACCAGTCAGATGAGACTGGGTCCTCATCATGAAGGACTGACATGGCTGCTCCTGTATCCAGGAGCATGGCAAGGTGGCAGCCCCTGACCAAGGCCTTTACGCAAAGCTGTCCATTTGTGTCAACAACAAGTCACTCACAATCCAGACTGGGGCCTGTAATTTTCAATCTGCATTTTCAGAAGCATCATCATCATCCTGTTCCTGAAATGTGAGGCCTTCAGGATCTCTCTGGGCCTCCTGTATGCCTTGCACAGTATACATATGTACCTGTGATGTCACAGGCTCAACAGCGGCCTGCACGAATGTTTCCTCCTCAGTCGTCACATTGGCCTGGCCAGTAGCCGATGCCACAAATGGATTCTTCCCTCAGCTGTTAATTTGTTTGGTAGCTGAAGGCAGGAAAGGATTCCCCTAGGCGCATCGTTGTCCAGCGGCCAGAGTGAGAGCTGCTATGGTACGCGTAGGCTTAGCCGCTCTCTCAGCATGGATCTCCTCCAGCAGTTTGTGGAGGGTCTTGTTCTCATCTTTTAGGCATCGATAGCTAGGGCGATTGTGGTTCCAGCCATCGAATTGGGCATTTGGGTTTTTCCAATTGCTTCTGTCTCTGTTTCTGTTGTTTTTATAGTTCTGGTTCCCCCCTTGTGCAACTGCTTGTCGTCAGAAGGGTCATTATTTTTCTGGTTATTGCCTTCCATGGTATAGTGGGTCAGCATGCCGGAGGTAGCTGTACTGCAGCCACCTGTCCTGTCAGAGTTTGAATTGCGGCAGCCTTGTTGTTCTTACCAGAAGCAAGGTTGTGGAGATAAACTTAATAGGCACGCTCTGTTTTAATGAGAATGTTGGCAAAAGAATGGGTATTTGGGTAGACATTGAGTTAATCTTTTCCCACAAGGCCAGAGTCATGTTCTGGCTGTACAAATCCTTGTACTCAATCTGGTCTTGGTCTACAAGTTCCCCTGCTAGACCTTTGCCATTTTTGTAGGTGAGCCATAACCGTTGGTGGCAGACTGCGGGGCTTTCTTTCACATTCTGCTTAACCTTGTAGGCCAAGCGAGCTCCTATGACATCCAGGAAGTTGACAGCGATGAGGGCCACAGTACTGTCATTGTAGACAAAGGTATCACAGTTGCAAGTTGTCTCTGGGAGTTTGACCCAGAGGGTAGGTTTGATCGTCTGTCACAAGACTTGAACCTGGTACTCGGGTTGGAGAGAAAGCTTCTCACAGAGGGAGCGCACCTTCTCCAAGTGGCAACTGAGATTGTCAGTTGGGCCCATCTGTCCAATACTTTGGGCAGTTTGCTGGACAGAGTGAATGACTTGTAGGGGGTTGGAAGTATGAGGAATCACGTTCAACTGAATACGTTCCATGGTGCCACAATGTGCAGCTTCCACTGTCACATCAGCGACTGCCTTGTATGCATGATCCTGATTGACAGTGTCTGCAAACATTCTGTCAATTTGATCCCAGATGGCACTCCGTTGGTCCTCCGGTACAATGATGTTGCTAATAGCCTCTTGAATTAGGCCACTCACCTCTGTTGTGTCCTCCCTGGTGAGGAGAGTCAGCGGGGGCATGCCAAAGAATACAGGCTGCCTGCCTGTGTAATGGGGGCCGCCATCTTGGCATTGTACATGATTTCCACCATGTTTGTGTAGACGTGTCAACGCAGAGTGTGTGCCGACATGGGCACCATCTTGTGGATGTCTGGCAGAGGTGACACCACCATGGGGGTTGGACTTCTGTGTGACGTGGCATGCCTCGTCATCAAAGTCAGAGTCATCATCACCAGATGACGCAATCTCAGTGGGCGGATACTGAAACCTATTCATGGCCTTAACATGGCCATCAAGAACCTTCCATTAATGGTGCAACTTCACCATCTTTTATCTATACTTCTTGTGGCAAACACTTGCAGTGCCCTGCTCAATACCTCCCTCAATCTCATGCTGCAACACTCTGTACGCAGCGTGCAATTTAACGTTTTCCCTAAGTTCTTCCTCTAAGTCACGATTCACTCTCTGATACTCCTCTTTCAACTCAACATTCTCCTCTCTCAAACTTTCATTTGTATCATTCAAAATATCTTTTAAACACGCTAACTGTTTCTTATCACATTTCAACCTTTCACAATCATCTCTCAACATACAAATTTCTCGCTCAGAGTCTTGAGTAGTACAATGCAACAGTCTGTTATTGGCATGGCAAAGTGACTGTGTCTCCTCAGCTAGTTTTTGTTCCTTTTTCTGTAACACCTATGCCTGCAAGCCCATCTCTCTTTTTAGAGACAATTTTAATTTTAGAGAAAATTTTGCAGTTCAAGGGAATCTCCACAGCAACCAAAACTCCTTTAAGGTTGTATTTCTTGGTTGTTTGTTTGAACTCTAAGTAGTGATCAGATATTAGCAGTAATGGTTCATCTGCAGATTTTGCATCCAGTGCAAAATCTGTCCACTCACCATGGGATGTGAGGTAGTTTGAGACACTGAGTCTCAGTTCTGTGCACAGATCAGACATATATAAAGAAGCAGCCGGAAACTGGGCAAAATCCTTGGCGCCATCACCAACCACTTTCTGGTCCCCAGTGGGTGAACGGTGAGGCCAAGGCGGTATGTTGTCACTCTCAGAGGAAGTGTAAGAGGGTCTGGTGTGGGTCTGCCATGCCCGAGACCAAGACGGAATGTGTCCGCCGCAATCACTACCACTGTAAGCGCGAGTAGGTCCAAGTAGGCGAATGTTGCACTACACTACTCAACATTCAAAATATATTTAATGGAATCCTCACTTTGTACCTTCCAACCTGCACATGGTCACCAAATGTAACTGGGTAATAAAATTACCTTTCTCAGATTCTTGTTGGAACGGCACAAAGGAAGAGACAACAGACAAGTGGTGCATGTGTAATAAATGTAATTTATTACAGGCAAAGATAATACAGGTATACTACCAACAGTGAATACACACTGGGAGAGCTTCCACAGTTTTCCTTACCTACGTAGGTGCAGTCTCTATTCTCATAGAAGCTACGTGCTACAAGGAGTCTTATACCCTGATAATTGTCATGGTAACTACTAAAGAAGATACATAAAATGTATGCAATTGGACAGTAGCAGGTGGCATGAGTAACCATCCTAACTAACATAAGAAGTTGCTTAGCTAGCAAAAGCTATGTGGACAATGGAGTCTGTATAAGCGTCCAAGGCCACTTGCAGTTACAGTTGTGCACAAGCACTAAAGATGGCACTGTTGCCTAACTTACGAGTATACAATAAAATGTAATGGAAAGCATACATTTATAAAGCATAATGTGCATTAGAACAGTACAGTAGCACACAGATCCTGACACTTATGCTTATACGATAAGTGTCTCTGCCCTAATTTTAGTACATATACTTACATATGTGTTGCTGTCTGCAAGGTGGGGAAAAAATCAGGGGTGCTGTACCATGGATAACATACCTTTGGACCCACTCCTAAGTTACCCAGCTTACTTACTAGTCTCCTATGTAGAAGAAGAATCAGCATTTGTATAGCACTTTTCATACACATTGTATCCCAATGCACTTTACATGCAATGCTAGACTTGTAGTGAAGTGACTGAACATGTAGTGGCAGCCATTTCACACATCAGCACCCACACACAGCCTTGGACAACTGCATGAACTGGTTTTATGGGAAGAGGAATGTTGGCCAGGATACCTGGGAAAGTCCCTTCTCTTGTGAAAAGTGCCATGGGTTCTTTTACTTCCACCTGGATACCCACCAGGACTAGGTAGGCCACATCCACTGCTCCACCATGATTTAATTCCCTGGTCGCCCAGTCGAAGAAATCTATCAGACTTGTTTGACATGATCTCCTCCCATGATCCATGCTGTCTTGGGTCTTGTAACCAACTGGATTCAAGATATGCCACAATCCTTTCCTTCAGCAGTGACTAACATTCACACCACCAATATCAGACTGACTGGCCTATAGTCGCCAGCCACCTCCCTCCTAACAGTTTTGTGAAGTGGGACCACATTTTCCCTTCTCTAGTCCTCCGGAACCACTCCTGTTTCCAGTGCGCTGTTAATAGGACTCTCAGAGGTGCAACCAGTACCTTACTGAGCTCCCTCAATACCCTTGGATGCACCCCATCTGGCCCCATTACTTTGTCCACTTTCAGATTAGCAAGTCCCTTCAGGACTCCCTCCTCTGAAAAAGGACTAGTGTCCACCTCCCTCCCTCCAAAGCTCCTGTTACATTTTTGTGGCCCCACCTCTTCTCCTTCCTCTGTGACCACTGAACAAAAGTATTTGTTTAGGGTGTCTGTCTTTTCCTGGTCCCCCTCTGCACAATCACCCCCCACCTTCCCTTTTTAGCTTTAAATCTCTCCCCGGTCTTCCTTTTTTCACTTACATACCTAAAAAATGTTGTGTCTCCTTTCAATACTGCCTCAGCTATTCTCTATTTAGTTTGTTTCATTGCACTCCTTACTGCTTTCCATGCTTCCCTCTCTTTCCCTTGATACACCTCCCTCTCCTCCTCCCTCTGCATTTCCTTATACCATCTGAGTGCTACACATTTAGACTTAATCTTTTCAGTCAAGTCTTTCAAGAACTATAGCAGTCTCTTTTTTCCTTTTGCTTTTGCTCACTTGCGTTATGCAGAGTTGTGTTGCCTTCACTATGCCCTGTTTTAGCTTCACCCATCATTCCTCCACCCTACCCAGGTCACTCCCCCAACTAAGTATTCCCTGAGGCATTCACCCATTTTTATAAAATCTGCTCTCCAGAAGTCCAGAGTCTTGCCCTTGTGTTGTTCAATTCTGCAGCCATCCTTATCTTAAACCGCACTGTACAATAATCACAAGTTCCAAGGTGGCTGCCCAACTTGACATCTGCAACACTGTCTCTGTTAGTGAATACCAGGTCCAGTATTATCCCAGCATGAGTGGGTTTGCTGACTAGTTGCTTGAGGAATGCCCCCAGCAGAGAGTCCAAGATGTCCCTGCTTCTAGCTGAAGTTGCAACTAGGAGACTCCAGTCTACGTCCAGCAGATTGAAGTCACCCACCAGCAGCATTTCCCCCTCTTCTGCCATCTTGCCAGTGGCTTACACCAGTGCCTTGTCAAACTCATCTCCCATGCAGGATGTATGTAAATTATGCTGATTCAAATAGTGACTCTATTTCCCTTCTCCAGGGTGAGCCACAGTACCTCTGCCCCCCCATTCCCCGAGTCTCCATCATTTGTATACTTTCCCTCACATAAAGCTCCACACCCCCTCCTTTCCTTTCCACCCTGTCCTTCCTGAACAGAGTATAGCCTGGTATGGCCATGTCTCAGCCATGGTTTTCAGTGCACCATGACTCGGCAATGGCCACAATATCCAAGTTGGTCACTGTGAAGACAGAATCTAGGTCTGGAATTTTACTTGCAAGACCTAGAGTTCATTTCATAATGGCTCTTTCTCAGAAGGCCGTCTCACAACACGTTTCTTCCAGTTTGTACCTTAACCTGATATAATCATTTTCAGTATCTTCATCCAGCTGTTTTATCATATCATTTATTCCTGCATGGTCTTTCTCCGGCATTTTTAAGGATTTGACCTACAGTACCATTATCTCTATGTTCTTCACCTTCGCCCCTGGAAAGTAACCCATGGTTTTGTTTTACTTATCCTTCTCATAGATGTGTCTATCTGTATATTTTAGGGTAGAATATCCTAGTACCAGAACCAGTTTTTTTTTTGCTTGTTTCCTTTTCTATTTAAATTTGTTTTTTAGTGACTCCATGTTGCTTCAGATTTGAGGGTGTTTGAACTGGATCAGGGATGAGTTGCTTACCTGTTTTCTGCTTGTATTTCAGATCCCATTGCCCTCCGCTTCTTTTTGCTGTTCTGTCATTTC
The DNA here is from genome assembly GCA_016271365.2 of Neoceratodus forsteri. NCBI lineage: Eukaryota > Metazoa > Chordata > Ceratodontiformes > Ceratodontidae > Neoceratodus > Neoceratodus forsteri. Next base: position 1,721,474,785 of record CM057452.1, read on the forward strand.
ATACAATGAACCGTTTCTCCTCTGGTTCTCCCTTCATCTCTCTTGGTCCTTTCCTGCTTTGTGCTAATGGATCCCTAGCTCTCCTCGATCCCATTTTGATCCTGGTTAGGCATGGAATAGGGAAGGGTGTTTATTGTGCTTATGTTAAGTTATAGAAATCATTGATCTGCAAACAACTGGAGTTCCCTTATTTTTTTAAGTTTATCTAATTCTTTTTCCAACTGTACTACCTTATATTTCAAATCCTTTATTTCTATAGATTGTTTGCAAGTGCATGCCATAAATTCTATAATTGGCTCTAGACTGTATATTTCATATCCTACACACTGAACCCCAAATGCACCCACTTAGAAGGGTAATACATCCCAGCTTTGTTTCATTTTCTATTCAATAATTTGTGCGAGGAATGGATTGTACTTCAGAGTAGATTAGCCCTGAATGCTGGTATCCCAGTTATGTATGTTCCTGGCTTAAAACAAACCACAGTTATGGTTATTCTGCCTCCAATACTTAAGCCTCCCTCACCTTGTTGTACAGTAGATTGTATTTATCACTTCTGATCAAAGTCCTTCATAGTTTCTGGCTATTTGCCTTCACTGGTAGACACTGGCAGATGCCAACTCTCACACAGGCTGCTCTGACATACCATTCACACAGGAAGTGCAGTGATGTCACTTCTGGTTTGAGTCCACTACTCTTTCCCACCACATAACACTAAAATTAGCAGTTTATAATGGTTTCTAGAACTCTTTGCACCTGTGGATGCTCCCAGAGAAAAGCACTCCTAACAAATTCTGGCCAAAGCCAACATGGCTGCAGTCGAGCTGAGGGAGGAGCACGGCACTGTTTGTCATGTCCAAGATGACATTGGAGTTCTGGGCACATATGCAATGGATTGCGCATGCGCAGAGAGCTCCAATGGCCATCTTGGAAATGGCAGACTGTGCCACTGTAAGGATGGAGTTCAGTGCACATGTGTAAGCCATTACGCACGTGTACAGAACTCCGCTGCACAGTGGTCAGTGCTGTGTTCCACCGGTACCGACAGATAAATTATTGTGGTAAACGTGCAGTGATTGTCATTCACCTCCACTATATAACAGGTCTGGTTGGTATCCAGAAAGCTCCCTTTTCTCAATGTGCTTGCAATGCGGCTGCAGCTGTAACAATGGCTAGATTGCCTGAAAAAGAAAGCTTTACTCAGTGCTCACTGTTGCCAACTGCACTTATCCAGGAATTCATCTTACATGTAACTAGAGCCAGAGTTCGTCCAAGAACTGAAATTGAAATGAACTCAAACTATTCGACGTTTGCAATATCCAAATTGAACTTGAACTCTGAAAAAAAAAAAAACAGATGAACCCAAACCAAATGCAAACCCAGACCATGTGAGATGAGGAGAACCCACATGGAGGCAGCAGGGTGAATTCATTAGAACTAGAACTTGAACTGATAAATTACACAAAAAAACCTTGAATCGAACTAAACTTGAACCCAAACTTCTACTTATCAAATCAAAACTGAACCAAACTCGAACTATACCCTGCCGAACCGAACCAAACTAGAATCCTAAAAATATGTAGCTATCAGGATTCAGCACAGTTTGCCCCTTCCTGTTAGTATTAAGCAAGTTGTTTAGAGAGAGAGAGAGAGAGATTGAGTAGAAGTTTTTGTTTCTTTGGAGGTTATTTTGTTGTTTTTTTCATTTTCACAGCAGTTCTCCAATATAGTCTGCCATTAAGCAACGTAGCCCCTGACAGAGATAGATACCAACTGTGCAGAGACTATACAGACAAATATTGTAACTAGTATACACCAGTTACCTAGATACTGATTGTGCATGGGGACTATATGCGGGCTATCCCTGCAGGCATAATAAACCAAGTAGTCAGATAATATTCAAAGCAGCAGATTAACGTTTAAGAAGGCAAATTGGTGTAACCTAGCTTGAAAAAGCTAGGAAGGGTATGGGTTGCTAAAAGAGAGAGTGAAATGTTTGTAGCATGATGAAGGGCATGAGATGAAAGAAAATTAAGTTTCAAACTACACTTTTTCTAATGAAATAATGTGTAGTGTTACCAAAATTGCGAAAAAAGTAAAACAATGCATCATTAACAAAATCATCATGCAATTTTATGTATACATTCAAAAAAAATGGGATCAATACAATCAGTCTTAACCCAAAAAGTGTATCAATACTATGTGTTTGCTGTATTCCAACAAAAAAAACAACACATGTACCAGTATATACCGAAAAGCGGTTTCAAATAGTAATAGTATTGATACATATAGAATAGTATCAATATACACAAACTGTGTTGACAGGACTGATTCTTAAATTACTCCAAGCTTTTATTTAAACAAATAAATCAGGTTTCTAGTCCAGAGCCATAGGAAGGCATTTTGGTGCCCTGGGCAAGAGACTAGTTTTGCGCCCCCCCCTCCCCCTGGAAAAGGGACCCCAGAAGCTCTGAGGGGTTTATATCCTCTGTGGTGAGTTTTGGGCTTTTCTTGAAGAAAAAACATACTTTTGTTACATGTTCCCTACCCCTGATTTCAGGGAGTATTATCACCATAAATTATAAAATCTATGCATTTCTTAGATCTGCTCTTAACTGTAATTGTGCTTTTCAAAAGAATCAAGCAAGTACTTTTTTCCTGATGTCAGTTTATTATGTTATAATGCATCTATGATAGTCTGGTGTGGACAGACTTTGAATAGACCAGAAGAAGGCAGAAGCAAGATGGTTCAAATTAAATTATAGCATAATACTGCATGTGGTGTTGCTTATTTGAACCACCTTGATTCTGCCCTTTTCAGAATCAAGACAGACTCCACAACAGACTATGCAGACTACTATTTTATAAATAGATGCATTAAAATATAACATAGTAAGCTGCTAAATCAGCAGGGACACTTTACATTCACACTGCACAATTGCTGTGAAGACTAGAGCAGTTCTAAGAAACATATATTATTTATTGGGTACTGTACTAATCAGAATCGCTATTGTAATGTATATGCTTAAATACAACCAATGCTAGTGCCAGTGCTGATGCTGCATAGTGCATGGCTGGCTGTCCTGAGTGCTGCAGCTGATTCTTCATGAAGTAGCAGCGAGTCTGATACAGAGTACTTGTACTAGGAGATGGGGTCCAGGCTGGCAACAGCATCAAAACAATAAATCACTGCCCCTACTCTCAAACACATGAACAGGAATTAAAATCCTTAATTGCTGCATATATGTGGGAAAAACCAAGGCCCCAGTCTCAGTCCTACTTGATACAGCCAAGTAGCTAGTGTGACCCTTTAGCATAAGCAGCAAACATGTAACCCTCTTGGCCCAAGTCTTGGCTAAATTCAGCTGGAATCTGGACCCCTTCCTGAATGGTTGAGACACTTCAGGATAGTGGGTGGGTGGGGCTACCACACAAATGGGCCACAGTACCATTCACAAAAATGTGACAGCCCTTCCACAATTGGTCACAGCTTCTTGTACCTAGGGATTGACATTGGGTCACCAGGGAATCAAGCCACTAGGCCATGAAGGATCTGGAATCAGTGACCCACAAGGGCCCTATATTTGAGGATTATAGGTTGAGGAGTGGGGATGCTTTTTGGGCTACATGCCCCTGCACTGACCATTACACTTGATTCACAGCATGGCAATCACTGAGATTAGTGCAATTCAAATTTGTGACTTGGTCCCAAGTGCAATACAGCCTGGCCTGGATATTCAAAAGGGTTGCGCATGGCGCAACAGGGATGCACCATGCGCAACCCTCCAATGTGTCCTGTCACGATATTCAAAAGGGCGAGTTGCGTCGCAACTCCGAGCGTGCCGAGTGCATCAGTAACATGCGGGCGCAACTGCAGGGGTGTGCCCATGCATATGTGGCACATCCCGATATTTAGCCTGGGATGTGTGGCACATATGCTGCCACAACTTCGCCTTGCACCACTCAGGGGGGCGCAAAGATGTGCCTGGCGAAAACAGGAACAAATTCTGGCCACCCACAGGTGAGCCGCCATATTGCAGGGTGCAACACAGTAGCTGCCAGCCGTGGGTGGCCACCCACCCACTCAGAACACTGTCCACAAGCCCCCTGCCCTGGGAGCATTGTGCCCCCCCTGCCCCATCGCACAATCGTAGGCATATGTAAACTTAAAGTCCCTGGTGGTCCAGTGGAAATTGCCCCATTGCCCAATCGCCAGTGAAAATCACCCCATCACCCGATCACAGGCATATGTAGAATTAAAGTTCCTGGTGGTCCAGTGGAAACCTCCCTCATCGCCTGATCGTGGGCAGAAATAGCACTAGATACCCTGGTGGTCCAGTGGTACCCCCACCCACCCACCCACTGAGGTTCCCCTGTCATCGGCAGGTGGCAGCACCCACCTGCATGCTGCCCGGCAGCCCACCGAATGACAGTGTACAGTACAGTCTGTACACCTATTGATCCACTGTCATGACCAGTACAGCTGTCATTTTTCACATCCTGGCCGAAATGTGTGCAATAGCGTGGCAGCTGTGGGAAACCATGTTTGGTACAGAGTAAGAAAATTACAGTAACACTGTTCATGAGCAGATATCCTAAAATGCCTTTGTTGAAAATTCAGTGCAAAAATTCCGGAAGATTACTTTTTTACGAGCATGTGTTGTGCAGTTTCCACACACACTTGTAACTTTGTGAATTTGTCATATTTTCACCCCAGATTTTCAACATTTGCATTTTCCCACACCTTCTTATGAACAGTACAGCTGTCATTTTTCACATCCTGGCCAAAATCTGTTTTCACACTTCCATCGCAGAATAGTGTGGTCGCTATGGGAAATCAGCATTCGGTACACAGTAAGAAAATCATAGTGGAACTGTTCATGACCAGAGGTGACAAAATCCCTATGTTGAAAATCTGGTGAAATAATTCTACTGAATGACTGTGTTACAAGTGTGGGTTGTACAATTTCCACACAGGCTTATACCCCTTGAGCACAACCAGGGTGTTAGTGTTCGTAAGACAGACACTTAACAAGTATGAGGGTGAAATGTTACTCAGATGCAAGAGGAGTTGCAGAGAGGTACTCTGTTGGGATATGGATGTGGAAGGGACATGGGTACAACTGGCGGGGAGGGGGGCCCTGCACAAATGCCAAACACCAATGCAAATACCAGCAAGCGAAAGTTCGGCATTGACAAAATGCTTGTCTTTCTCTGCTTTGAAATGATTTCAAAGCAGAGAAAGAATGTGACATCTTCTGAGCGGAAGTGTCCTGACTGACTAATTACAAAAGCAAGTAAGCAACATCTCATTCTCGAGTCTCAGCCTACTCTGATATTCTTGGCTTGACACAAAAAACCGGAATTTATTTTACATTGGTAGCTTGAGTTGCTTGAGCTTTTTTTCTTTTTTGAATAGTGCTGTGTTTGTGTTGTGCACTGAGACTGTGAGATAGAGGAAATTAAATATGCCAACTCCCTGAGGTCAGTGGTGCTGCCTGCCTGCCTGGAGTATTAGGATGGGGGAAAGCAGCATGGAGGAGCCTGCCTGGTGTGTAATGGGTCACTGGGTGTGCAAGGGATGTAGGTCATGAGGAGGAGAGAAAATGACATGGCGGGTGGGAGGGATGGTGCCGCACGGCCTGCCTGCACCATGGCAGTCAGTCAGTCAGCCCAACTTGGCAGAAGAGCTGAAGAGGGGGCTGGTGGCGGCAACTTCTTCACTCCCATCCCACTGTCCCAGTCTGAGTCCCATGAACTACTACTACTACATCATCCAGTCGCTATGCCACCTGCCTGCAAAGCCGGGCCATGCAGGCCCAATCAGATTGGGCCTGCAGCCTGGGCCTGGTGGCTCGGCTGGTGTGGCGGCAACTGACTAGATTTCTTTTCCAATCCTCCTTATGATGAGATCAGTGCAGTATCTGGATCAGTGCATGATTTCCAATTTAAATTCTAATTCCATTTTCTCAAATCGAGAAAACGCTCCCCCCCCCGGCACCACCATGCTTCGCCACAGATGCACTCATCTCATTTTCTCATTTAAATCAGACTAGAGTTCCAACTCACTCGACTGACGCAGTCTGCACAAAACTAAACAGCAAACAGGACACAAATTTGATTTTTAAATAAAACAATACAGCATTCAGGGGATCACACACACAGGAGATGGTTGGGTCGACAGACTTATTGTTCAGCTTTACTAATATGCTTATGCTTACAATTAGAAAAATCCAAGCTGGTCTGGACCAAGACCTGACTAATGGATCTCTTGTCTCTCACTCCTCTCTTTCTACACTGTCTCTAAGTCTATCTCTCTACTCTTACAAGTGTCACAATAATAATGACTGTCCAGCTGTACTCTCATACTGTCTCCAACTTATCTGCCTCTCACACTCTCAGTGTCACGTGCTCGTCCATACCTTTTATAATAATGGGCGGTGCTGACCTGCCAACAGTTTCTCTTTCTTTCTAGCTGTATGTACCACCACCACATGACTATTTGCCTGCAGCTCATGCGACCAGCCCCTGACTTGCTGATCTTCCACAGATGTGCCCCTGCTGACAGCCAGTTATAATTACAGTCTGAGTGAGCCAAAAAAAAAAAAAAATGAAAGCGGTACTGCAAGTAAATAAAAAATGAGCTTCTGTTGAAAATTGTGCCCCGTGGAGGCTTGTGCCTGGTGCGGGTGCACCACACACCCTGCCCTTCTTACAGTACTGTTCTAGCCCCAACAGTTCCAAAGCTAGATCATTCAAAAGACAATTTCTTTCAGATGAGATAACTTTGGAAACATTAGGGCAAGAAACATTTTTTTTATATAAAACTTGGAGTAAGCTAAGTTAACACATCGATATATAGGGTTGATACATATTTTATGAATCAATAAATGAAAACAAGAAATGGTTCAAAACATTTTTAAAAGTCTGTCATTTTTAATAACACATATTGACATGTACAGTAACGACATGTATCATCAATACATGAAAACTGTATCATTATGATCTAGTAGTGTTGATGGGACTCCAAACTTTCATTAAAAAATCCTTAAAGTTCAAAGCCTGACAGTTTAAGAGTTACAACTTTTGAAATATTTCAAGCATTATAAATGTCACAAAAATATTTTTGGAAATGGTCAATAGATATAAGTGGTTGTTGTGTTTAAGAATAAACAGTATTTTCTAGTGTATTTATTTGATTGTTTATTTGTAATGTCTGACCAGGAAATGCAATGTTTAGATCAACTGTGCCTACCTATAAAAAGTCAGATATTGTAACACTGGCAAGAAAACATTTCTGTGTATTTAATGCAAGCTGCAGTTCTTAAACATCGAATTATCTCAGTAAATACTTGTATTAATAATTAACAGTATCCCCCCATGTTTTTTAAAGCACTATGGTACAATTCATATTCTCTGCACAAAAAAATTCTTGTTTTATTAACAGCACATATTCTATCATTTTAGTCTGTTATTATAAACTTAAAACCATAAAAACATAGATTTTGTCAGCCCTACCCTAACCATGGTTTCAAGTAGTTTATACAGAAATAATGTTTTAATGGATTTTCATGTTTGATTAACCTAAGACATAGAAAAAAAATATACACCATAGTAATGGTATTTCTTTTAAGGGGTCCAACAGTGAGTCAGACAATGTGCAGTCAGCTCCAGTTCAAGATGTCGCCCCAGAGACAGAATGGAATAAGAAATAAAATTCAAATTGTATATTGTGATCATGCTTCCCTTAGTGTTCCAGCACCAGATTTGTGCTGAAGAGCAGAGGGAGCAGTAACCGCCTACTTGACTATCCTATCTAATTATCCCAATCCTACTTAATAACAACAGACTTTAAGAAATGCTCAAAAAACAAAGATTTTTAAAACCATTTCTGTTTGAACCTTGTAAAAAATGTGAATAAGGATGAGGTAGTAAAAAATAAACAACACTGATTCTTATCAGAACCTTTTTACTTAGGTTCTAGAAGGGGAGGTAGGAATGGGCTTGTCTGACTCACTACTGGACCCCTTATAAGACATATACCATTGCTGGGGTGCAGTAAAGAGGGCACCATAACGTGGGCATCCACAACAGTGCATGGCTGATGTGGCCATTCGTGAGTTTGGGGCATGGTATACTGTGTGCGTCACCTCCCTGATACAGGGCAGGGGGATGTTGTTTTATATATATATATCTATCTATACATATATATATATATATATATATAGTAGGGAGTGTGCCTGGGGTGCTGCCCCATGACAGGGGGTGCGGGGGGCATAGCCCCCCACAGAAAATCAGGCAGACACCATGTGCGGTCTGCTGGGAGGTAATCAATTCCATGTCGCTCACCTTTGATGTTGCCCTTTTGCCTGCGCTGTTATTTACCGAGCACTCTTTGTCTGCGCACCGGTGTGGGTGAACCCTTATAAAACATACTGTACCATTACCATGGTAAGTAATTTTTCTTCTAACAACAGGAGTCCAGTAGTGATGTCAGACAATATGCAGGTTTAGTAGCAGTACTTTGGGAGTCTGAGACATCTGGAATCTATTTAGAAAAAAGGTTCTGTGAGACTGTAGTCCCAAAACTGTATTGCTTCAAGAGTGGATGTCTAGATAATAATTCCTTGTAAATGTGGGGACAGTAGACCAGCTAGCTGCTTGGCAAATTTCAGATAGGGGAATGCCCCTTTGAAGCTGAGGCAGATGTGCCCCTTGGGAAATTTGCTCTTAAGCTTCTGGGAGGCTGCCTGCCACCTTCTCATAACAAAACTGGATACAAGAAACTGTATGAGAAATTGTCTTCTTAGCTGCTGGTTTACCCTTGCCAATATCTCCATGAGTGACAAACAACTGAGTTCTATCAGTTCTAGTGTCTTTAGTTCTGTTAATGTAGTAGCCCAGTGCCATTTTCACATCAAGGCAATTCAGCTTTTGCTCACCTGTGCTTGGGTGATCTGGGAAAAGAAAAGTGCAGGTAGTGGTACTGATTGATTCAAATGGAATTATGACACCACCTTAGGGCAGTATGTCATGTGTGTTCTAAGCACAACTTTTTCTGTAGGTATGTAGTTACACTGTGCACCTAAAGCTTGTAAATTACCCCCCAGCAGAGGTCATTGCTATGAGGTCCACTGTTTTCATGTAACAAACTTAAGATCTGCTAAGGCATTGGCTCAAAAGAAGACTCAGCTAGCTGTGCCAGGCAAATGTTCAAATCCCATGGTAAGACAGGCTTCCTCACTGGGAGTTGCAGGTGATTCAAGCCTTTCAAACTCGATGCGATGGCAGAGATTGTTTCTAACCTGCTGAGCTGTAAGCTGACACAGCTCCAAGGTGCATTTTCAAGGGGAAGGGCCTGAGTCTCAGAGACTGCAAGTGCACCAAGAATTCCAGAAACATAGGTAAGCCTGCCTGAGAAAGAGTAATATTCTGATTATTACACTATAAGGAGAATCTTTTCAACTTTGACGAATAAGTTTTCCTTGTGGACGGCTTTTGGACAATCTCAGAACCTCCAAAACCTTGTCAGAGAGGTTCATTCAAGACTATCTCTTCAAAAAAGCAAGCTTTCGGGTGCAGTGTTTTAAGATCTGGAAACTTCCCTCTGCCCTGTGACAAAATCAGAAGAGTGTGTCTCCAGGCAGGGAGATGGGGTTCCTGAGTGATGATGACAGCAGAAGGGAGTACCGTGGTTGTCAGGCCCAGTCTGGAACTGCTAGAATCATTGTTGTTGACTCTCTACTCAGTTTCAGTAGTGCCCCCTGAATTAGGAGAAATGGGAGAAAGTAAAGAGGAATGTACCCCCAGTTGAGTGACATTGCATCCTTCAGCAGTGTGCCTCTTGAGGGTGGTCTGCAACAAAACTTAGATAGCTTGCTGTTCTCCAGAAAATGAACAGGTCTATCTCTGGAGTACCCCATCTCCTGAACACTGTGTATGGCACCTGCTGGTCAAGCGACCACTCATAATTCCCATGATTTATTCTGCCCAGAGAATCTGCCAGGACATTGTCTTTAACTGGCAGGTGCACTGCATGTATTTTGGCATTTAGGGAGTATGTCAGGTTCCATATCTGCATTGCCTCTGTGCAAAGTTGTGTGGATCTGGTACCTCATTGTTTTGTTTGTTAATGTAATATGCTGTTGTTGTATTGTCTGTCTTGATTTGAAATGTTTGACCTTGTAACAGGGAGAAAGACTGCATTGCAAGGAGCACTGCCATGAGCTATAAAAGGTTTATGTGCTCAATACAGTCCTGTGGATTCCAGACCGCAGCCACTGTTTTGTCTTCCAGATGGCCTCCCCCACCCTAGAATGGAGGCATCTGTTGTAAGTACCAGGGCTGAAGACAGCTGATGAAAGGGGATCTCTTCCCTGAGCTCGTCTCTGTCTTTCCACTACTCCAGGGCAGACTCCCCCCCTTGCAACAACCTTTATCCCAGTTTCTGGCAAATGCTCGCTATCTTCCACTGTGAACACTGAACATAAGTAGTCGTTAAATACAGCTGCCTTCTGCTCATTATCCTCTGTACCCTGCAGCATCATGTCCAGTAATAGCCAATGTCTATAGCCACATTTGACCTTGTTCTCAGCAGTGGGTATGGAGTCATCTTCAGTGCCAGTGAAAGGCAGTGACAACAACAAAGTAACCTATTCCTTGATCACAGAGAAGACTAGTCAGGCTTCAGCCACAAGGAATTGGAACTTCAAAAAGACAAAATGCCAAGCTAAAGGACCTGGGGGCCAAGGGTCTGGAGCAGTTTTCTGAGGCTGGTATTGCAGAGCACATGTTGGGTTGGTTGAAGAGGATGCTTGAGACTGCTATGAAGTTTAGCATCACTGTTAGCAATTCCTGGCTCAACAGTAAACTAAGACAAATGTTTCTGAATAAAAAGAGGACCTGTAACTGCTAAGAGAGGTGAGTTGGCTTCAGGCAAGAGAGCAGTACAGAGAAGTACTGAGAAACTGCAAGACCAGAATCAAGAAAGCCATGGAAGGGTTGGAAACAGCAGGAGGAGCTGCAACTAACACCAAATCCTTCTTTTGGTACGTAAATAAAAAAGGTGAAGAAGGGCAGTGAGCCCCTGAAATAGGGGGAAAGGGGGAGGAATCTGTGAATTAACCTGGGGTGATGGCTGATATACTGGATGAATACTTCACTTTGCTATTCACCAAAGGGAACCTGGGAGTCTTCACTGAGAGGACTTAAAGCATCAGTAGGTAGACAAAGTGAACAAAGCACTCACTGGGTGCAAACTGGGGGCCATGCTGACCCAAAAGACTAAACACCAAAAAGCAGTTCAAGTTGCACTGCAGAGTGAGATGTGTGGTTTCTTAAAGCACAGATGCACTGTTGACACAAATGTTCATGTGCCTTGGGGTTGTCAACATTAACGCTCACCCCATTTCATCAGTAAATTAGCTGAGATGGGTACAGCATATGAAAATGGGGTAAGCGTGAGGGCTGACAACCCCAAGGCACACCACACACCTGATTTACAAAGAGGCAAGAGAGGTGAAACTGTAATGGTTTTTCTGTTGCTGCCTGCAGGGTGGGGGTGGGGTGTTATGGTTGGAAACCCCAATATCACATTCCCCTACTTTTGTTACTTTAACCCTAACTAGTACATGAACAAAGTTTTTTGCAATGAATTTCGTTACTTTTTGAGATAGTATAATCATATCCTTATTTGCCTGTGGGATCACAGGGCCCTATGGGCCCTGCACTCCCATCCATCCATCCTTACTTTTTCAGATAGTGGAATCGTATGTGTATTTGCCTGATGGAGTGCAGGGCTCTCTGGACCCTGTGCTCACATCCCTCCATAGATGCATATATGTATGCTGATATGGATGCGAAGGGCCTGGCATTTGTAGGACAACAGCAACCAAATTGTCAGCATAGCCTTCTTATTACCTCTGCTCATGAACCCGGTACTGAAAATGTTCAAATCCCCACCAAAATGTCATTCTGTGCCACCGAAGCATCATTTTGTTCCAGAGGCGTGAAAAGATATTTTGACCATGATTTGAAAAATGACAGATGTCATGTTCATGAGGTGGTGTAAAGAAATGGCTATGTTAAAAATTTGGGGTGAAAATATTAAAAATTATGAAGTTACAAGTGAGCGTAGCTAAATTTCAATGGATGCACATAACTTTGCCATTTTAACATATTTTGATCCAAAATTTTCAACATACTTTTCTTATGACCCCATCTCATGATCTCATGAACCCATTACGAACAATTTTCAAATCCCTGACAAAATGTGATGCCACACCACCGCAACATCATTCCATGCCAAAGGCATGAAAAGGCAGTTTGGCCATGAGTTGAAAAATGACAGCTGCCATATTCATGAGGTTGTGTAAAAAAATGGCTATGTTGAACATTTGGAGTAAAAATATTTAAACTTGCCAAAGTTATGAGCAAGTGTAGCAAAAGTTCAACAGATGTGCATAACTTTGCCATTTTTACATTTTTTGACCCCACATTTTCAACATACCCTTCTTATGACCCCATCTCATGTACAATGGCAGTGAAAATGTTCAAATCCTGCCAAAAAGGTGATTTCACCACGCGACCGTGAAATCACCTTTTGGGAAAGATTTGTGTAATTTCACCAGCATTGTTCATGAGGTGGGGTCTCAAAAAACCATGTTGAAAATTTGGTGTCAAAATATGCAAAAGTGTCAAAGTTATGCACCAAAGTTGAAAACCCCATTGAAATACATTGAACCTTTCGGAATATCCACCACATTTTCTCCACATCCAAAGATTCTGTTACATCAATTTGTTTGGTTTCTCTAGACCCAGAGAAAGCTTTCCACAGGGTCAACTGGAACTTCTTATTTTTTTACACTTGACAGATTTGGTTTTCCTCCAGTGTTTCTTAGCGGGGTTAAAGTCATGTATTCGGACCCAAGAGCCCGTATCTATTGTAATGGGGTACTTTCTTCCACCTTTATCCTGCATTTGGAACCTGGCAAGGTTGTCCCCTTTCCCCGTTGTTATTCAATTTATATTTGGAGCTTCTAATAAGGAAGATTAAAGTTGCTCCAGCATTGTCCAGGGTTGTAATTGGCTCTAAAAACTTACAGCTCTCAGTGTATGTGGACGATATTTTGTTACATATGTCCCACCACAGGTGTCTACTCTTGTGGTCCTGGCAGTTGTCAAGGAATCTGGACATTTTTCAAACTATAAATTAAACCTAGACAAGTCTGAAGTATTACCCCTTACCCCTATAGTTAATAAACCAGATATAGTTTCCCTAGGATTAAAGTGGTCCCCCCAATATATAAAATATCTTGGTATTTACCTTATGAAAAATGAGTCTTTACAAAGGAAACATAACCTTGATAACTTGCTGGGCACATTGCAGAATGATCTTAAACATTGGAAATCTCCACCGTTGTCCCTATGGGGGAGGCTCAATATGGTTAAAATGAATATCCTTCATAGGGTATTTTACCCTCTTAACATGCTCAATATTTGCCTCGAGATTTCCTGGTTTCATAGACTACATAGTATTATCTTGGAATTTATCCAGTCTGGCAAAACTCTGTGCAGGTCATATTTGAAATTGGCTGCTCCCAAACACTGTGGGGGACTCCAATTACTGTATTTTCCGGTCTGTTACTTTGCCAGTCATCTAAATAAAATTTTCAATGATTAGCTCATCCTCCCCGGCCAAGACACTCTTCCAGTTATGTTCCTATCTGGCTGGAATTAGAATTGGAATTTATATAGTTGTGTCAGTTCACTTGTTGTTTTTTACTTCCTTGAAATTAATTCCACAGGATTTGAGAAATACGATTATAGCGGTCTCAATTAAGGCTTACATGCAATTTTGTTCAATGCTAAAGTATGAGTATCATAGAGACATATCTCAACGTCTTATGAGGAATCCCAGCTTTATGATTGGATATTGCATATTGCCTGAAATGTGGATACCGCAACTTGAGAATCTAAACGTTTGTGACTTGCTCTGACAGGGCATTCTTTCTTCCTCCCAAGTGATCTTGGCATAATTCCACTTGGCTGGCAATCAGATCTTTAAGATATTTCAGTTGAGACACATGCTGACCTCGTGGTTTGGGTCAGATTGTTGAGGGATTGATAATCACGAATCTCTCCTCTCTATCCAGGATCTGTCCTCTAAACCACATGCAGTGGTTAACCTTTACTCCTTATTATTCTGTCATTTACTTCCACATCTCGATGGATCTTCTGTGAACTGGAACACAGACTTTTCTTTAGACATCTCCCAGTGGCAGAAGATCTGGAGAGATGTCTATAGGTCTACCTTGCAGGACAACCTTAGACTTACACAATTTAGGATTCTGAACCACATATACTTTAAGCCCCTGAAGATGGTTAAAATGGATAGGATTCAATCTCCCTTGTGTTTCAGATGTGGACAGGCAGATGGGTCTCTCCTGCATATCCTCTGGGGATGTGCTAAAGTGGCCCCTTTGTGGCAGCTCACTGAGGATAATGCTAACCCTTTATTAGGTCTATCTGGTCTTTTCATCCCAGAGATGTGCAACCTTGGTGACTATACTCAGGTCCTAGTTAGAGAGAGGAGGTATCACATGGCATTAATTGCTCTCTCAGTTAAGAGCTTGGTCTTGTTACACTAGCTTGATCAGGTTTCAGTTTCTTACCATGAGTGGCTGCAGGAGTTGCTAGGCAACCTCAGAGTGGAGCGAATGATAGCGAACCTTCGCAATAGACTACCTCTTGTTGAGAAACATTGGGGCAAGTTACACGGTTTATATACATCATAGCATGTTCCCTACTTTTCAACACTTTTCTGGGACCGACACTGATCAGTTTTTTTTCCTTGCTTACTTAAATTTCTTCTTTCCCCTTAGACTTATAGGGGTTGTTAGGTTGCCAGGCTCGCTCCGCTGAGGTGGTGTGGGAAGGGGGTTGGTTTATTGATGTTTGTAAGTTCACTGTCTGACTCACAGGTTGTTTGTTTGACTTTTCTTTATAATAAAGTGTATTCAATTTTTAAAAAACAAGAAATACATTGAACCGCACTTACTTTACTTTCTCATAGAGCAGGTACTGGCTCCAGCAGCAAGGCATGTCTTCAATGAGAGTGGATCTTTACCTTGGGACCTGTTCAGGTGAGTGAGGGTATGTGGAGGCATGTGAAGGGTGCAAGTTGGTGGGTGCTCAATGGGAACTCAGGGTGGGGTGGTCGGATCAGCGATGGACCTTTTTTTACAGGTTAAAAATAAAAGACATCAAGGGACTGTTTTCTTTATTTCAGTCCTGGCAGTGATTAGAGGGTGGGGGGGTGCCACTAGTCACCAGAGAAATATTTATGCTTCTGGGGAAGGTTATCAGAGGGTGGGGATGCCACTAGACACCAGTGAAAATAATATCATTATAGGGTTGGTGATCGGTGGGTGTGGAGGTGCCACTAGTCACCAGGGATAAATCATACAATTATGTGGATGGTGAACGGAGGGTGGGGAGGCACCACTAGACACTAGGGATAAATATTACAATTACAGGGCTAGTGAATAGATGTGCACAGGGCTAAATCCTACAATTATGGGGATGGCAATTGGAGGGTGGGGGTGCCACTAGACACCAGGAAAATATTTTATAACTATGAGGATGGTGATCGAAGGGTATGGTGCTACTAGACACCAGGGATAAAATCAAAGGGTGGTGGGGTGCCACTAGACACCAGAGAAAAATAGCACAATTATGGAGATGGCAATTGGGGCATGGGGATGCCACTAGACACCAGGAAAATATTTTATAACTATGGGGATGGCAATCGGGGTGCAGAGTGCCACTAGACACCAGGGGAAAATAGCACAATTACAGGGACAGTGATTGGACAGTGG
This sequence comes from Neoceratodus forsteri, assembly GCA_016271365.2. Taxonomy (NCBI): domain Eukaryota; kingdom Metazoa; phylum Chordata; order Ceratodontiformes; family Ceratodontidae; genus Neoceratodus; species Neoceratodus forsteri. Next base: position 1,721,490,663 of record CM057452.1, read on the forward strand.
GGGGGGTGCCACTAAACACCATGGAAACATTTTTTTAAATTTTTAGGATGGTGATCAGAAGGTGGGGGGGACCACTAGACACCAGAAAAAAAAAATTACAGGTTCCACAATCGGGGGCTACTAGACACCAGGGATAAATTAAATATAAAGGGGATAATTACGGGAACCTCAAGCAAAATCTTTTTTTCATTTGCAGGAATCCTTTTCCATATAAAATGATAAAAAAAAATTAAAAAGGATTCCTTCAAATGAAAAAAGAATATCAGGAAAACTACAGTAAGTTTGAAATCCTTTCCCATTTAAATGGAATAGGAAGAGCTCCTTTGTCATTCAGATGAAAAAAACTAAATCCTTTTTCGTTTGAACGGAATATGAAGGGATCCTTTTTTGTTCAAATGAAAAAGGACAAATGAAAAAGCAGAATAAAAATAAGTCCAAAATCTTTTTCTGTTTGATGGGATCCTTTTTCATTTGAACGAAAAAGTCCATACTGAAAAAGAGGAAATGAGTCACAAAGAAGGATTTTAAAAGAAAAAGAAAACACATTTCAGGGTCACTTTTCCACTAGTTGGCTGCAGAATCCACCTAACACGAGTCCCGATGAGCAAGATACATGTCTTGGTCTCTCTACAGGATATCATTTTTGTGGGTTTTGAAATTTTTGTTTTTCACAGAAAACTGAAAACAAGATGGAGGCAAACGATAAAAGAGTTTTCCAAATGAAAAAGGATTTGCCCCAAACGAAAAAGGATCCTTTTTCTTACGGACCAAATTCCTTTTTCATTCCGAACCTCTATCCAAAAGACTGTGCTGAGCATGCTCAGAAATAAAATATAATAACTTTGGAACAGATTAATATTTTTTTCGTCAAACCAGTGAAAGACATGTATGTAGGGCAAGCCCTTTCCACCCTGAAAATGTAGACCAAAATTCCAATCTGTCTGTGTGCGAGGCAATGAGAAAAAAAAGTAAAAAATAGCGATTTCTTATGTTTTTTCACTATCCAGATCTCAGAATCCACACATCTGACCGGAAAGCAACTGACTAGGCCAAGAGCTCTACACCACAAGACCACACATGCAAAAGTTTGTGCAAATCCATTGAACAGTTGCAAAGATATTAAAGTGCACAATTTGAGATTTAACATAGAAACCCTTGCTCAACCCTAACTATAAAGGTGCAACTGTACCCCTTTCATGCTACCAGAATAGGGGCCCATCGATCTAAATCCACTTTATAAAGGTCTAAGGGAATATGGTCTGGTCCTGTGGCCTTATTATCTGCAAAACGAATCAACTGCAGATTTAAACTCTTCAATAGAAATTTCAATCAGAGGCTCGCAATGTGAGAAGTAAAGAATGTTTTCTTCAGACCCTGAAAGTGAGCACTTGTGCCCAGTGCATTTATCTTGTTAACAAAATGAAAACAACAAACACATAGTATGATGATGAAACAAAGCCTTAGAGTGTTTTGACACACTTTTCTGGTTTAGTTTAGGCATGTAGATATAATTCTTAGTCCTTTTTGCAGCCAATAACCAGAATTTGCTCAGTATGGCTTCATTCGGGGAAGATCATGCAAAATCCACCTGATCACCTTCTTCAAGGGGTATCCAGGAGGTGTACATGGAGCAGGGCCACTGACTTACAGAAGTCTGTTTTAACTTTAGCTAAGCCTTTGAAACTGTGGCACATGATACTGTTCTGTATAACAGTACTGTATACACGAGGACATACACAAGGTGTATTTGTAACAGGTTTGGGGGCAGGAAACCATGGGCTGTTGTGTATTGGGTCCACTCTGAGCTGAGTGGGGTATTCAGAGGCATCCCAAAAATGGCTTGCCCAAAAGGATCAGAGCCAGGGCTACTACTGTTCAAGATTTTCATCAATGACCTGGAAGCTGGGCTATCCAGCCGGTTGTTTAAGTTCATTGATGACACAGCGCTGGCTGGGGCAGTGGACTTCCCAGGGGATGGAAAAAAGCTTCAGTAGAACCTGAACATGCTGGACAAATGACCAAATTCCTGGAGTCTTTAATTCAATGTAGTCAAATGCAAGGAGCTACACATTTTCTTTATTTGCTCATCTGTAATTTTTGACCTGGAAAGGCCAATTTAGCTGTAACAGGCTACAGCTCATTTCCATGTGGGTCTTGGGGGGCGGGTTACTTGGACCTGTTTGGGAGGAAATGTTCATCAGGAACACAGAAACATAGGAGGTTAGAGATAAGAGAAGGCATAAAGAAGGCATTATACCTATCAAGCTTGTCAGCCGTTTCATAAACGGACATAACTATGTATTGCACTTTCTAATGGGATACTGTGGAAATTCCCCTGCTCTTTCTGCAGGGGGTGCTGTCTCTCTGCAGGAAGATGGAGGAGTCCAGTGGGGCTCTGGTCATTGGAGGAGAAGGGGCTATGCTGGAGCAGCAGAACAGAGAAGAAGTGTTGGAGGTTCAAACCTCAGAAACCCTGGCAAGAAAGCAACCAGATACAGCAGACATCAACATGGAATATACACAGTTTGAGCCACAAGGTACCTGTGCAACTATTAAGGAATGTGACCAAGGCAGGACTTTACAACTAAGAAATCTGGAAATAGCCCCTGAAGTTGTATATAATGTGGAGCAGCATGAACGCTGCAGGGCTATGTTTCTAGCTGAACTGCGGGAAGAGGAACAGTGGATTGCAATTGCAAAACCAGCTGTCATTACAGGGAAAGTATTATCAGGCCGAGAGTCTAATGCCATGTCAGGATCTGTGGAGCCAACACCCTCCCTGAGTTTGTCCGCTGGCGTTTTGAAGCAACTACAAGTTACTACTCAGGAAACTCTGGCAAAGAAAGGTTGCAACCAAAAGGAAAGTAACAATGCAACACATAATATACCTTGGTTCCCTGAAAAAGCTTTAAAGGAAGCTGGGCAGGTGCAGGCGGCATTTGATGAGTGGATCCTGGATGACAAGAACGAGGCTGTGCAATGCTACAGAGCCTCACAGGGCATCCAGCCAGCGTTGGAAACATCAAAGAGGGATGAGAGTCAGGAATAGCTGCAAGCAGCAGCTGGGGCACAAATACAAGAGACAGCAGAGATATTGCCACATGGTAAGCTTTCTGACTTTTCTGCTGGTAATACAAATGAAGAGGGCAGAATTTCTGAGACAATGGGGACAGCTACCTGTGACCAAGTAATTAACTTTGACATGCAGGACACTGCAGCTAATGTGCAGGATGAGACTAAATTTAAGTCAAGAAAATAGAAATACTGGTGCATCTACAAATCAAAGGGAGGTACCTCTGAATAATGACAATTTCTCAAGGTCTGGAAATGCCAATACAGTGCCCAGATAGTATTCTGATTGTTTTAGACCCACTGGTGAACCAGCACCTCGACGAAATGCTGTTCGCCTGATTTATAAAGGGGGCTTGGACCGGCCACCAGACAGAGTCCATGTAGCAAGAAAGCTAATCAAAGACACTTTAAAATGTTATGCTTCAGAAATCTACGCTATGATTCGTGTGGGGGACTCAAAACTATGATATTAGTTTCAAGCAGGTGCATACTTTGGAAAGGTCATGGAAGCAATATAATAAACTCAAAGACACTCCCTTGTGGCTACGCTTTCTGGCAATCCGGTTGACAAGGCCAGCATTGTGCACAATCAATATATTTTTTTGCACTGAAAGTGTCAATATTTCAGACATTTTATATTGGTAATGGAAAAGGTGAGAAGTACTGGACAAACCTGAACCCATAATAGATTCAGAACAAATTTGGACTGTGGGGTGGAAAGTGCATGTTAAACTGTTACAGACTGACTATGGGATTGCTCAGTTACCCAACAGTTTTGTATTAGGAAAGGACATGGGTATGCTGTTTTATCCCAGTCAGCCAAAATCTTGTTTTAAATGTGGTTCTCCATCTCACCTTAACAACGTGTGTGACAGTACCAGGTGTGGTCACTGCATGGAGTATGGGCACGTGACTTCAGCATGCACAAGAGCTTTTCAGTGCAATTTGTGCAATAGACAAGGACACTCCTTTGCTAAGTGTCCATGGGCATCACATAACAGAGGTACCAGAATGTGACAGGAAGAAATAGTGACTAGAGCACAACAGCAAGGCTGTGCAAGAGCATCAGAAAGGCATATGGAGGAAATACACAAACAAACTCAGGCTACAGCACAGTCACAGGACCCCCTGCACACACAAAAAGAAGCATAGCCTCATGCACCAAGTAGAGAAGAAATGGATATAATGGAGAAACATGAGACAGAAGACAATAATACAGTAGTGGAGGATGAGGGAACTGTTACAACAGGAACCCCAGATCAGGATTTGATACAAGCCCTTCCAGACACTTCAGGCCAGATGCCCCCTCCCCCTCCCCTTAATGCATTCACTCTGGTGAGGTCAAAGGGTAAGAAGAAGAGAGCAAGCACAGGCTCCACCACTACATCCAGGGAAAAAAAGAGGGAGATCATATTACAAAATAGATTTAGAGTTCTAAGAAAGCCAAAAGAGTGGGGTGACTCGGAGGAGGAAGATAATGAGACAGAAACTTCCTCACTGGCTTCATCAGTTCAGGACCCTACATCAGAATTATAAATCATGGAAACAGAGGACTCAGGAAAAGTGCCATGGAGACTAACTGGATCTGTTACAAAACTGGGGAAACTGTAGGCCCGGTGCTGCTGAGGGTTGAGGCGCTGGATGTCTTACCTCGCACTATGCCAGTGACCTGGGTTCAGGAATGACCTCAGGTCATCAGGGTGCCAACACGGACTGGAGGGCAGAGCAGGATTGAGCATGCCAGTGAGCAGCTTTCCTCTCCTGAGGATGGGTTGGCGCTCCCCCCCCGTAGTTCCTCTCCCACTGGGTGGAGGTCCGGTGAATAGTATAGGCAGAGAGGGGACAGCAAAAGTATTTGGAGGTGGAAGGGGCTGAGCTGGTACCATGGGGTGTGTAGCGTGTCTTCACATGCTCATATGGACAGGTGCTGGGGCCTCAGGTGGTTAGGGGAGAAAAATTCATAAAATACATATGTGTCCTCATCGACAATTGGCAGGAGGAGGCAACAGGGACCAAAACGTTCAATAAATAAAAACTGGGGAAACCGTAAGGATAAGTTACAAGTGATGGCAGGTTATGTTGCTCACATAACTTACTATGGGGATACTGTTAATACATACTTTAAATGTGAACAGTATTAAGAATTTTAGAAAATGGTTAATTACCTTTACCACAGTAAAAGATAGTAATGTTCAGGTGATCTTTTTACAAGATGCTAGGTTTAAAACCAACTCTGAGTTAACACATGCTACTAAGCAATGAATTAAAGGCCCGGCTATTTGGTCTATTGGGGTAGATAGGTGTGATGGGGTAGGGATACTTATGACAGGAGTGGGGTTTCAGGTAACCAAAATAATAGATCTAGTCCCCAGGCGGGTTTTTATTTTGGTTTATAAATATTTATGTCCCCTAGACCAGGGCAGCAAGAGTAGACACGTTTCAGAATATGCAACCCCATTCATACACTTCAAGGATGATAATGTGGGAAGGGGATTTCAGCTGTGGGTTGGAGAGGGAAGAAAGAGGCCTGAGAACAGATTAAATGTTTTGTGATTCGAACAGTTTGAGTAGAATTTTATAACAATCCTCCTTAAAGGATTACTACCGTATGATTAGGGGTGTGCGAAAAAAAAATTCCACCAATGGAATTTCCGTGAAAGTGCAAATTTCGCTTCCATGAAAGTTCAGAAATCATTTTCACAGCTTTCACAGAAATTCATTAGAACTGTGGACTAAATATACAGACTGCGGGTTAATTTATTAAACTGCGGGGGAAAAAAATCTGCAGAATGGATCACTGCCAATTGTCAGTTCTGAGGCTTTTTTTAACCGCAGTTTAATTCATTAGTCCCCCCCCCCCCACACTGATCACGGGTCCCAGTAAATAAATAAATAAATAAAACCTCCAATCCTTCCCTTGGACCCCTCCTAGTATCTAGTGCCCCCACCCACTGATCGTGGGCCCCAAGTAAAATCCTGATCCCTGGTGTCTAGTGGTTCCCACCCCGCCTGAGGATCACAGGCCATGGGTCCCAGTAAAGAAGAAACAAAAGCTCTGATCCCTCCTTGGTGTCTAGTGGCCCCCCACCCATCGATCATGGCCCCCAAAAACATTTTATTTCCCCTGATGTCTAGCGGTCCCCTTCCCTCCCTATCCTGGATTCCCTTAATCCACAAAAAAAACAGCTGGCAGTCCACCAACTCATCCCCCTCTATTGCCAGTGTTCCTTGGTGTCTAGTGCACCCCCCATCCCCGATCCCTTATAAAAAAAAGTCATCCAAATTCCCCTAGTGTCTAGTGGACCCCCCCACACACCAACAGTTCATCTGCCACCTCCCCACCACCCCACCCTGCCCCTAAGCAGACCACTGGTGCAGCCCTCCTCTCTCCTTCACTACCAGTGGCTCACTGAACTGTCAGTGAATAACCGCAGGGTTAAACGAGCACGCGCTCATTCACTGACAGTTCATTAAACTGTGGCTAGAATAAATTCCACAGTTTATTTGCATGTTTCCGCAGTTCACAAAAAAGTCCGCGGAACCCGGTGAAAATCTGTGGAAAATCCCAGTTTCACCAATGGTGGAAGTACTGAAATTTCCATGATATTTCCAAAATTTGGCAGAAGTTCCACAAAAGCTGAATTTGCAACTTGCACCCACCCCTACATATGATACATAAAACAGGGGGTTACACCTTTTCTGAAGGCCTCCTACAGACCAGAACTGATTTTATTTTCACTTCTCCCACTTTATGTATTAAAGGGGCAACACTGACAACTACAGAAATCTCAGATCATAAGAGACTGGAAATTATTATTCAATGGGGACAGATGCCCCCATCTGGTAAAGGAATTTGGAGGATGAATGTTCAGGATTTGGTAGAACCTGAATTTGTACGGGAATGGCACCAAATGTGGCAAGCTAGTGAATCTGTTATGTGTTTTTATGGAAACTTAGTAGACTGGTGGGATGAAACTAAAGAAACCATTAGGGATCTTCTAAAACAGTATTCAGGGAAGAAGGCTACAGACACTTACCTTAAGTACCTACAACTGAGAGCTACACTTCACAAGGCAATTTCCCAACCTAACCAGTATCAATGTGACAATAGCACATTGGTGGCTAACCTTACAAAGAGATGAGGAAGTTACAATATGATAGAGGACAGTCCCTTCAACAAGAAATGCAGTTTGGGACCCAGCAGAAAAAACAGACCTTTAATTCATTTATAGACTAACAGAAGAGAGTAGAGGATAGAAAAATCGCCAGCTTACTGACAAATACTGGACATGCAATATGCAGTAGGCAGGATATATTGCAGGAAGTGAACACATGTGTAAATAATACTTTTAGTGTTAGTGGGGGATTAGAACCTGATCTAGCTTACCTTGACAACCTACACATTCCTGAACTGACTAAGGAGCAAACTGCTAGCTTAGTATTACCTATTACAGCTCAGGAGGTAAGGGATAGCATCAAGGCAATGAATAAGAACATTGCACCAGGCCTGGATGGTCTGACTTCTGAATTATACCAAACTTTTCAAGATCAGATGGCAGCTCCCTTGGCGGAAGTTTTTAATAGCTGCATTAAGATGGGTAACATCTCATACACCATGTCACAAGGCATAATGATATTTATTCATAAGAAGGGGAATAAGACATTGCTAAGTAATTGGAGACCCCTAAACCTCTTGAACGTAGATTATAAAATATTGGCAAAAAAATTGACACAGCGTTTGGTCAGAGTAGCAAGTAGGATTATCTGTCCTATGCAAACATGTACAATACAAAATAGGCAGATACAAGAGAATCTTTTAGCAATAAGAGAATTGTTCCAAAAAGGATGTAACAATATAAGTGGCTTCTTCCTGAGCATGGACCAGGAGAAAGCACTTGGCAGATTGTCACACGTATATTTATGGGTGGTATTGGAAGCCTATCAGATACCAGCTAAATTCATTGATTGGATTGCCAGCCTCTATAGGATGGCCTAAGTGACTTCATTAGTTAAAGGGTGGTTTGGTGGTACATTTTCACTTGGGAGAGGGGTGAGGCAGGGTTGCCCCTTGAGTCCCTTATTATACATGGTTGGTTTAGATCCACTGCTTCAGAAAATACAGGTAAATTAAAGCATTATAGGGGTAGAATTTTCACCACACTGCCCTCCCATGAATGCAGTGGCCTATGCGGATGACATAGTGGTTGTGCTTGCAGATGAGGCCTCAGGGATAGACTTTTAAAAGAGAAATAGAGGAATTTGCCTTATACTCGGCATCTGGGATAAATTATAATAAGAGTATAGGACTTCCTTTGGGTGATCCAAATAGAACACTGCCTAGGCAGATAGCAGACATCTCTATTGAGAACAGAGAAGCAAAGATCTTAGGTTTAACTTTTGGAACTCCATATATGGCGGAAGAAAAATTGACAAACTGTATTGGTGTGGCAGAAAGAAAAGTGCAGGCATGGCAAGAGAAAAAAATATCTAAACTGAAAAGGGTCATGCTAATAAAAACTCCGCTGCTACCAGTTTTTCTGTATGTCAGTTACATTTTTCCCCCGCCCAATGCGCTAGATGTTAAGATCTAGAGTATATGTTTTAGAGGCCTGTGGGGAAGCAGATTAAATCCTGTTAAGAGGAATACTACCTACCTCACAAAAAACACGGGGGGTCTAGAAATGATCAACCCAATTGCTTTATATTATAGCACCTTTCTATATACCAATATCAGCATAACATGTAAACCACAAAGACCAGGATGGAGTGAAAATGTTTTAGAATGGTGCAGATGTTTATGGTCGGATTGGCAGGCAAATATGCTTTCTAAAATTAAAAATCAACACTTTCAGCCAGAGTATATAATTTTAGCATTTACTAAGCTAAAACAATGGAGTATAACGTACACAATGATGTTAACCTGTACTAGGAAACAACTGTACGATGAAATCATGGTACATAACGTCAGAGAGTCTGTAACATTCCCATTTTGCCCTGCAGAAGAACAAGGAACAGTATTAGGATATCTCAATAACCTGAGAATACCAGATTATGCCTGGGATATCCTATGGATGAGTGTAGATGGTAGACTGGGAGTAAGGAATGCACACAAACATAAACACGTGACAGAAAGGTACTGCCCACATCCTGGCTTTGAGACAGAATTTGAAACGCAAAAGCATTTGTTCTTGCAGTGCCCTTATGCAGTAGGGTTTTGGGGTAGTACAGCTACTTACTGGCAAACTACCATTTTTTCAGGTCTCACGTACCAGAATTTGGTATTAGGAATACAGTATATAGGACACAGGGGGCACAGATACATAAAAGTACACTTCAGGTCCTCAGTATCTTAATGATGTATTATTTGTGGCTATCAAGATGTGTCTGGCTTTTGCAACAGAAATATGTTTTTCATCAGGAAATAATACAGAGTGTAAGGAGAGTATAAAAATAACCCCTGCTAAGATGAGATCATTATGGAGAAATTGTCAAAACTTCTCATCTTAGAGCATGGTTTAGATATCACAAAGGGGATGTTTTTGGTATTTAAAGTTTGTCTCTAATTTCCTTTTTTAGGATTTTTTGCTTTTTGCAAATTATTATATAGGAAGACAAGTTACATTCATATACTGAATATGTTATAATGAGACTTGTATAAGAAATGAATCATGCCTGTCTGTGTATACTTTGGTATCTTTTTTTTTTTTTTTTTTTTTTTTGCTTTGTGTATCAAATGCTTGCAATTTCTTTCCAATAAAAATTCCCCTATTCTTATGATAAGTGCCATGGGATATTTAACTTCCATCTGGACAGCCACCAGAGATGAGCAGGAGGGACATTGGTCTACCATCTCTTTTGAAGGACAGTACCTTTACAGAGCAGCTCCACCCCACCAGTACTGCACTACAGTGTCAGTATTGGGTATTAGCCCAAGTTCCTAGTGCGGGGCTAGAGCCAGTGACTTTCCAGTCTTCCTGTCCTAGAGGTGAGCATTTGGGGTGGCAAAGCAGAGGTACAGTAGAACCTTCACACAGTGTGGGGCTCCTCCTACTGCAGTGGAGGAGGAAAAAGACCTTGGGTCATAATAGGCAAAAGGCTAAAGCATGACAGGCAGTGTACAGCTGCTATCAAGAAGGCCAGCAGAAGGCTGGAGTGCATCACAAAGGCGATGACCTGCAGAGTAGAAGAGGTGATCCTGCCCTTTACAAGGCCCTGGTCATGCTCTGGTGATGTCCCACTGGGAGTGTTGCATGCAGTTATTGGCTCTCCAACACAGAAATGACATTGTGGAAGTCAAGAGGGTGCACCGGGCTACCAAAATGATTGGGGGTATAGAGGACAAAAGCAACAGCAAAGTCGCTCCACTTACAACGTCCATGCCAGGTCATAAGCACAAGCCGTTCACAGTTAAAAAGACTGGCACCAAACACATCAAGAATAAAGTGCAAAAGCAAGTTTATATAAATAAACTGCAAAATACACAATACCGACAAAGCATTGTACAAAAAAGTGGTGGTGCAAACTGGTTCAGTTTTGGCATCCTGAGGTTTGGCTTCTTTAAGCACTGCTTTGTCAATATTGTGTATTTTGCCATTTTCCAAGCAAATAAAATTGCTTTGTACTTCTTATTTGATGTGTCCAGTGTCAGTCTTTTTAACTGTGGTAAAGGACAAAAGCTATGAGGAGAGGTAGGAGGCCCTTAACATGCACAGCAGGGAGAATAGCTGCACCTGCTCACCCCCTCCACTCTATGTAACAGATAAGGCACTGACTGCAGTCTGAGATAAAGTAGAGCAAGGTCTCTTTTTTTCCCCCACAGTACAGAGTGCAATGTTTGTGCCACTCAAACAAGGTACAATAACAGCATAGCTATGGTGGAGATCATCAACCGTGTGCCATAACAATGAGATCTGACTACCTGATGATGTGCATAATACCACATGATGCTTCTTCTTTGCTCTTGTCAGATGTCTTTGTTATTGTGCCATTTTTGGTGATCTTCACCATGACAGTGCCACTGTTCTTTAATATTGATACACAGATGCTGTTGGCAGATAAGAACCACTAGGCCCAAACAGTCTGCCCATTTTTTTTCCATATATATTTTCTCCACATCACCTCAGACCCGACAAGAGCTATGAACCCTCCCTCAGAGGGGTACATCCTCCGGCCAATGATCGCCCCATTCGTTCATCCAGAATTCCACAGCAGATTCCCCCTCCGTGGTAGGGCCAGGACGAGGAGTGCCAGTGTGGCCCCCCCCCATATGTCAAATCTGGTGTCAGGGTGGACTTACCAGAGCAATCGAGCCATCACGGGTCCTGTCGAGTCCTGGATTTTCTGCCATTTTTCTTCCACACCCACATCCGTGCAATGGGTGGGGAGGCTGTCCCCACCTCCACGGAGGTAGCCAATTGCCCATGACATGGGCCAATCCCTCTACATGGCTGTGTGCCTGTGCCGCCCCCCAGCCACCACTGGGTGCCAGTCAATAGCACACAGAACAAATCCCCCAACCCCAAGAAAGGAGAGCAGTCCTCTGGGTGCTCAATCCTTCCTCCCCCGGCCAACCACCAAACGTCCTGAGTCCATTCAAGAATCCAGATCGCCAGCATGGTGTGAAGTGTGGCATCCAGTGCTTCAACCCTCAGCACCACTGGGCCAGCCGGTCTGACCGTTTAAACTGCCTAACAAAGCATACAGTGACCCTATCGGGTCATTGGCTCTAGCTTTTTCATCCTATCTCTATTATTCCTTTGTTTCTGTCCCATGCATGTTTGAAGCCCACCACTGTATGGGCTGCCACAACCTCCTGTGGCAGGCTATTCCATGCATCCATGACCCTTTCTGTAAAAAAATAACTTCCTTACATTTCCCCTTATGCGGCCACCCCTTAGTCTTATGTCGTGTCCACTTGTCCTGGCACTACTATTAATCTGGAATATGTTGCCCCTTTCCACCTTGTTAATGCCCTTGAGGTACTTGAATGTTTCTACCATGTCACCTCTCTCCCTCCTTTGTTCCAGTGTGTACAAATTGAGGTCCATCACTCTCTCCTCGTAAGGCTTGTGATGTAGTCCCTTCACCATTTTGGTTGCCCTCCTCTGCACCATCTCTATTTTGTCAATGTCCTTTCGAAGGTGTGGTCTCCAGAACTTTATACAGTATTCAAGGTGAGGTCTCACCAGGGTCTTGTACAGTGGAACTATTACCTCCCTCCTTCGGCTTGTGATTCCCCTTCCAATACACCTCAACATCCCACTGGCCTTCCCCACCACCTTTGCCATCTGCCTAGTGGCCTTCAAGTCATCTGTGATTATGACCCCCAAGTCCCTCTCCTCCTTAGTTACTGCCAGCAGCTTCCCCACAACCTGTAGCTCACCCCAGGGTTCCCGCTCCCCACATGCATGACTTTGTACTTCTTTGTACTAAACCTTAGCTGTCATGCCCATGACCATCTCTCCAGCAGTTCCAGGTCTTTTCTCATCCTTTCCACCCCTTCCGGAGTATCCACTCTGTTGCAGATCTTGGTGTCATCCGCAAACAGGCAAATTTTTCCCTCCAATCCACCTGTAATGTCACCATCAAAAACATTGAAGAGGACTAGCCCCAGAACTGACCCATGAGGTACCCCAATGGTCACCTCCCTTTCATCTGAGTGGGTGTCATTCACCACTACCCTCTGTTTTCTGTCCCTTAGCCAGTTTCCAATCCAGTTCACCACCTTGCATCCCAACCCCAGGCTGCCTTGCTTATTGACCAGTCTCCTATGTGGAACTATATCAAAGGCTTTGCTGAAATTGAGGTAAGCAATATCTACCCCCCGGTCTACTGCCTTTGTCACCCAATCAAAGAAATCTATCAGATTAGTTTGACAGGATAGTCCTGCAGAGAACCCATGTTGCCTGGGAACCACCAGTCCATTTACTTCCAGGTGTTCCACTATTCTTTCCTTAAGGAGTGCCTCCATTATTTTTCTGACTACAGAGGTTAGACTAACTGGCCTGTAGTTCCCTGCTTCCTTCTTTACTACCACTCATGTGAAGAGGGACAACGTTTGCCCTTCTCCAGTCCTCTGGGACCACTCCAGTGTCTAAGGACTCACTGAACAGGGCTGCCAGAGGGGCTGCCAGTTCAGTCCTCAGTTCCTTTAGGACCCTGGGATGTATGCCAACTGGACCCATGGCTTTTTCCACCTTTAGCATTGCCAGTTCTTCTTGGACCCTCTCCTCTGTAAATTGACTGGTGTTTACCTCCTTATCCTTAGCTCCTTTGAAGCCCAGTTGTATGCCCTGCCCATCCCCTTCCACAGTGAAGACTGAATAGAAATATTTGTTCAGGATCACTGCTTTTTCTCTGTCTCCCTCCACTATCTTCCCCCTGGACCCTCTAAACTTTGCTACTCCCCCCTTTGCCTTCCTTCTCTTGTTAATGTACCTGAAGTGTTGTATCTTCTTTTTTAACTGACTGAGCTATTCTCTCCTCTGATGGCACTTTAACACTACTCACTGCCTTTCCTGACTCTCTCAGACACTTCTGGTACATTTCCTTGTCCTCATCTCTTTCTGTCTGCTTATACTTCATGAAGGCTAATCTCTTGGCCTTTCTTTTTCTGCCACCTCCCCCCCCAAGAACCAAATTGGTTTTCTTCTCTTTTTACTCTTGTCTATCGACCTAATGCATTATTTTCTTACCTCCACTATAACCTCCTTGATGTGTGCCCATTTCTCCTCAACATCCCTGCCTAGCCCCCACTTTTCCAGGGTTTCTGTTAGTCGTAGTCTCATATTGGTAAAGTCCCTCTAATGAAGTCTAAGACTCTTGCCTTTGTATGGGTTGACTGGATCCCTGTGTCCACTTTGAACCACACCATATTGTGGTCGCTGGATCCTAACTGACCTTTCACCCTAAGATCTGCTACCTGTCTCCATTGGTCAGCACCAGATCCAGGATTGCTCGGTCCCTGGTAGGTTCCTGAACCAGTTGTCTAAGGCCAGCCCCCTCAAGTGAGTCCACGAAGTCCTGTGTCCTACCTAAGGCCCCTGCTGGGATGGACCAGTCTACCTCCAGCATGTTAAAGTCTCCCATTAGCAGTACCTCCCCCTTTGCTGCCATTTCATGCATGTTTTCTAGCAGTTGCGTGTCAATTTCCTCAGCCTGAGCTGGAGGTCTGTAAATGACCCCTGTGTGAATGGCTGTTCCATTGACTGGCTCAAGGGTGACCCAAACTTCCTCTGTTTGCTCATGCCTATCTTGAATTTCTGTCACCTTTATGCTCTCTTTGACTTAGAGGGCACCCCCCCTTTATCCTCCCTATCTTTTCTGAACAGGGCATAACCCGGTACACTTATGTTCCAGCTGTGGTTGCTGGTGTGCCATGTTTTGGTTATCGCCACTATGACTAGGTCAGCCTCATTCATTGCAACCACCAGGATCTTCTTCCCCAGACTGCAGGCATTTGTGTGCATGATCTTCCATGAAATGCATCATCTTTTTGTTCCTTCCTTGTGCTTTTTTTTTGTTACTGCAAGGAATAAAGGAGACTTTGCTCTGTCTCTAACTGTAGCCACTGCCTTATCTGTTACCTAGTCCAGGAGGGATAGCCAGTGCATGTATATACTTTGTTTCTCCCTGTTGTAAATACTTTGTTTCAGGGTTCTCCAACACTTCCCTGTTGCCTTCTATGTATTTTTTTGGGAGGGCTTTAATGTGTCATCCTAGGTGAAAAGGAGGATGAGCAGCATTTTGATCGCCATCCTTCACATACTCAAGGGTATTAACAAACTTGAACAGAGATGTTTGATCTGGTATCCTCTAGCTGGAATCAGATATATGCCCTGAAGCTCAGAGGTGGTAAATTCTGGGGTAGCATTAGTAGACATTTCTTTCAAAAGATGGCAGTGAACAGTCTACCAGTGGATCCAGCTGCTATGCAGACAGTACAGGCCTTCAAGGAAAGCCTGGACAATTTTCTGCTTAGCAAGGGAGTCACAGGGTGCCTCTGATAATATAGCAGGATGATAATCCATATAAATTAGCACGGTTGTACAGTATACTTATCAATCCCTGCTTACATGTTTGTGGGGGGTTGGCCTGATGGATCTAGAGTCCCTTCTTATTTTAAGCTATTATGCACAGTACATATGTTACTTGTTTAAAACATCCAGTGCTGAGTGAAAATTCCCACTCTGTAACTGTTTCCTGCTGACTGAACTGATTAACACTCAGTTGGGTGGAAGCAGTTGCAAAGTGAGAGGAGTTATCACCCAGTGCTGGACGTTTTAAACAAGTAAAATAAACTTTAACTATACTAGGCATACCTAGCATTATTTTGAGCACTGGGTAGGTACAGAGCAGCTGGGCAAGGGGTGTTTTATTTTAATTACTGAAAACCAGCATATTTGGATTTGGGTGGAGTGGGAAGCACTTGACACTTGGGTTAGCTTGTGCAGCAATTAAATTGTTATGAGTTTCTGGCATTACAAAGTACAGTACCATACTATTGATATAGCTACTGTGGTACACAACTTTTTGACATCACATCTGTGGTACAACAGTGTTTTTGGTGTATGGAAATCCATACACCACAACCCTTCCATAATACTGCTAAACATTATAAAATAAAAAGAAAAAACAATACCTGTAATTGGTCAGATGTGATCACATGGCCGTGTGTTATTCCTGTCCAATAGTACAGATTAGAAATACTTAACTTTTTGAACCTCCTTACTCAGTTTTTAAAATAAAAACCAGAGGAACCAGTTTATACTGCAAATGCAATAAGGCACTTCAATGCGTGTATGTAATTCTGGAATAACAGCACTTCTCGGGTGCATAAGGGCCTTGCCACTGTCTCATGCCTCACTTCCCAAAGGATGCCATTATTCCAGGTAATGTGCATCCTGTCATGGCTCATTGCTTAAGAAAGCTACAGCTGATAAGACAGAACAAGATGAATATAGTGCAATCACCAGATCATTTTTTTAACTAGAGTATACATCCCCCTTTTGTTGTAATGCTCACCCAGTTAACTATCTGGGAAACTGGTGCCTAGATGCTGGCATACTATTTGCTTTGATAAAAGGTAGGTACCACCCTTGGTGTTAGGATGTATATCTGGCTCATTTTCTAGAGGAAGAGAGGGTTGGGGGTACAGAAACAAACAACTTGAACCCTGTGTAAATAACACAACCCAGGTCATGGGTGGAGGCTGCTAGGCATATGTTTGATCTAACCTGCTGAGGGGGCCCCAGTAAATCCACACAACCAGAAGCCATACATCGGAATGTCTATAACAGTGACTGAGATTGTGCAGTATGGCTTTATTCAAAGATGGCAAGTAAAGCTGAAGTGGACCCTCAAGGGTTGGTCCAGGCTGGACAGGTACAAAATCCAAGAACTCTCCTTGCATTGCAGTACAGTTCATGAACAAAACAGATGCATCTTCTTCCCAAATTCCCAAAAGTGCATCTGTGGACACAGGGCCACGCACATGAACATCCCTCTTTTCCCATGAGTGTTATTTAGTGAAATCTAAGCCACACACTCAGAACTCCTTTCAAACATAGGTGCAATATGTGAAAACTCAGCTACACACCTTAACCTGCAGCATGGCCAGTCACTCAGGTAAAAATACTGGTGCCCTTTACGAACCAGGAAGCCCTGCCTTGTAAGCGCTTAGATGGCGTTCCTCCCACCCTTGGCCCCCAACTGACAGACTCTGCCATTCTTCAGGGTTACACCATTGAAACCCCATTCCCCACTGAAATGCTAGAGATCCCATACTTTACTTGTCACAACACTGGGGTGACACAGAGAAAATAAACTGCACTCACTGGGGTCCACAGTTTAACTTCCTTCACTCACACTGGTGATACTGGGGGCACTGACAGGTGCGATCCAGTCTTATCTATGGGCACGCGCACCCCAGACTATCCACTCCCCTAAGAACATTTGTGGAGATCTAGTCTCCTTTTCAGTACTCAGGACTTGTTCCGTCCACTGGGCATGGAACAACCAAAATGAAACAGGAAAGGCACTGTTCTGGGTAGCTGGTCCACAAAGTCTATTTTAGGTCCTATACCAAGGCAGCTGAAAACACTTCAGAACATTCAGGGGATTGCCCCTTGAGTCCACAGAGAACAAGTAGATCCTTACACTTCTCTGGGAGTAGAAAATCAGAAACTCCTGCTGTAGTCTTGTCTCTACCACTTCAACTGGAAGCTGGAAATGACACATGACTAGGGTGAGAAATCCTGGGCCCCTCTGTCAGAGTCCACTGGTAGTCCTTCTGCCACTCTCACCTCCTCACTCAAGCTCTAACTCCAAACAATTTCAACTCAGAACTGAGCATTTTAAGCTCCCCAGAGCAGCTATCCACACAGTGTAGCTTATGCTGCTGCGAGAGTTCTAAGATGACCTAATCACTCCTCCCTCAGGCTAGCTGAGTAAACAATGATGTCATTATGTAAGGAGCCCCTATTGAGCTCCCCACCAGCTACCTGCTACCTACCTAACAATAATACTGATAGGATTCTAGTAAACCCAGGGACAGCGGGGTTACAATAGTAAAACAATAAACAACTCATTTCATGTCAAGTTAGCCTTAATTTAATGCAGAGGATGGCTGGGGCCAGGCAAACCACAATGATCAAGTAGTCAGCTTTCTGGGAAGGAGGGTGGGAGGAATGGGAGAGAGGGAGGGATGTTGAGGGAAGGAGGACAGACAGAGGGAGAAAGGAGAAAGAGTAAAGGTGATGGAGGCAGGAAGGAGGGAGGGGAGGAAAGAGTTAGGGAGGAAGGGGGATGGAGGAAGGGCAGAGGGAGGTAGAGCATGGGAGGGAGGAGGTACAGAGGGAGGAAGGGAAGGAGGGCCTGGATAGAGGAGGGAGGGAGGGAGGGAGGGAGGGAGGGGGGAGGGCAGTCATAGGCCATTGTCTTTTGTGTACCACCAGATGGCCGGCCAATATGCAGTATTGTTGTCAGAAGAGAAGTTAGCTGCTTCTCTGATGCCCTCATGGATAGCAGAAAGGTGCAGCACTGTGAGCCCTGATGATTGCCATGGGGAAGGCTTATTTCTGAGAGCAGAGATTGTCGTTGTATTAAAAGGACTTGCACATTCAAAAACTTACAAGTCTGGAAGATTTAAAGATGAAGAAATTTCAGAAACAAAAAAATGTGTAATGTAAACATCCCATTAAGCACAGAACACTGTAAAATATGCCATTTGTACCATGTTGATCTTATTTCAGGTGACAGTGGATGCCCAGAGCGCACAACAAGGAGCTGCTTTTCAGGAACTGGTCTCACCATACATCATCGCTGTAATCATTCTTCTGGCGGTTACATTTCTGACTTCCACAGCTGCTCTTGTGGGTCTCTTTGTTGTGTACTGGAAACTCAATAAGGTATCTATCATGGACAGGGGCTGGGGGTCAATTATGCTGGGTATTATATTTTTACATATTTTTCCAGACAATTCAGTTGTCCAGCAATAAGGGCAACAATACTTTTTTTATTCCCAAACTGATCTATGTGATATGGACAGGACACGGTTAACAATGAACATTTCTAACCTTATCTCTGTCTCTCACGCTTTCCCTCTCCCCCTCCTCTCTCTCTCTCTCTCTCTCTCTCTCTCTCTCCCTCTCCCTCTCCCTCTCCCTCTCTCTCTATCTCTCTCTCTCCCTCTCTCCTCTCCCCTCCCTCTCTCTCTCTCTATCTCTCTCTCTCTCCTCTCCCTCTCCCTCTCTCTCACCCTCTCTCTCTCTCTCCCTCTCCCTCTCCCTCACCCTCTCTCTCTCTCTCCTCTCCCTCTCCTCTCTCTCTATCTCTCTCCCTCTCCCTCTCCCTCTCTCTCTCTCTCTCTCTCTCTCCCTCTCCCTCTCCCTCACCCTCCCTCTCTCTCTCTCTCTCTCCTCTCCCTCTCCCTCACCCTCTCCTCTCTCTCTCTCTCTCTCCTCTCCCTCTCCCTCACCCTCTCCCTCTCTCTCTCTCTCTCTCTCTCTCTCCCCTCTCTCTCTCTCTCTCTCTCTCTCCTCCCTCCCTCTCCCTCCCTCTCTCTCTCTCTCTCTCCCTCCTCCCTCACCCTCTCTCTCTATCTCTCTCCCTCCTCCCTCACCCTCTCCCTCTCTCTCTCTCTCTCTCTCTCTCCTCTCCTCTCCCCTCACCCTCTCTCTCTTCTCTCTCTCCTCTCCTCACCCTCTCTCTCTATCTCTCTCCCTCCTCCCTCACCCTCCCTCTCTCTCTCTCTCTCTCTCTCCCCTCCCTCTCCCTCACCTCTCTCTCTCTCTCCCTCTCCTCCCTCTCCCTCACCTCCCTCTCTCTCCTCTCTCTCCCTCCCTCCCTCTCCCTCTCCCTCTCTCTCTATCTCTCTCTCTCCTCTCCTCTCCCTCACCCTCTCTATCTCTCTCTCTCTCCTCTCCCTCTCCCTCTCTCTCTCTATCTCTCTCTCCTCTCCCTCTCCTCTCACCCTCTCCTCTCTCTCTCTCTCTCTCTCTCCCTCCCTCTCTCTCCCTCTTCTCTCTCTCTCTCTCTCTCTCTCTCCCTCTCTCACCCTCTCCCTCTCTCTCTCTCTCTCTCCCTCCCTCTCTCTCTCTCTCTCTCTCCTCTCCTCTCCCTCTCCCCTCTCCTCTCTCTCTATCTCTCTCTCTCTCCCTCTCCTCTCCTCTCTTCCTCTCTCTCTCCTCCCTCTCTCTCTCTCTCTCTCCAATAGAATTCTAACCTCACATATTGTAAATTGTATATTTTTCATTATCACCAGTCAACTCAATTTCAGTAGCTGTTGGGAGCACAAACTTTTGCTTTAGTTCATTTGTACTATTAATAGTGGTTGCCTTTATCCTGGGTACCTCCATTTTTTGATTGATGAAACATTGTTTGTTCTGAAAGCAGCATTACTGGTGAGAATATGATACATAAGACAAAAGGAAGGTCTGGAAGCCAGAATAATATCAGGGTCTGCAGACAACACCAAAACCTTCTTTTAGTACATACACAGGAGGAACATAAAATACTGGATTTGGCCCTTGAAAACATGAGTAGGGAAGGAACCTATGAAAAAAGCAGAAGTGATGGCTGAGATGTTTAAAGAATACTTTACTGTACTGTTCAACAGAGGGTCCTTGGTGGAAGGAGGGGGCTCATTGGGAGGGCCCATAACACCAGGTGTAGCTCCAATGTAGTCTTAGACATTATGTTTGCCCTAGAAGCTGAAGACCTAGAAAAGCTCTAGCAAGGTAAGTCCTAAGGGATGAATGGTGTACACCCTTGGAATCATAATGGAACTAAAGGTCCAATTAGTGGATGGTGGTACCACTTGTAGCAATGTACTACAGGTAGGACCTATACATTGTGTGGGGCTCCTCTTGCTGCAGCTGAGAAGGAAAATGTCCTGGGGTAATTGTAGACATGGGGCTGAAGCAGGGCAAGCGGTGCACAGCTGATGTCAATGTCCAGCAGAATTCTGGGGTGCATCAAGGGGGGGGGACCAGCAGAGCAGGGGAAGTAATCTTGCAACTTTACAAGGCCCTGGCCAGGCCCCACCTGGAGTACTAGTTACCATTCTGTCTCCTTGATACAAAAGGGACAATGAGGCAGTTGAGGGTGTGCAGCACAGGAGGACCACCAAAATGAGCAGCTAAATGGGGGACAAAAGGTTATAAGAAAAGGTTGGAGTTCCTTAATGTTCACTCTAGAGAAAGGCAGCTGAGAAGGGACATGATCTCAGTCTTTTGTATTAGCAAGGGTCTTGACAAACTCAAGCAGTCAGAGAGTCAGAGACAATAAACCAACCTGGAGTGAAGCCTGCTAGGATCAAACGCAGTGTCACAGTTTCCCTGCATGACAAAAGGGACAAAAGGGATTAACTCCCATTGAAATTGCATTCTTCCCTGCAGTAACTCTACTGTCTACTTGTCTAATAGTTCATCCATCCATAGCATTGGGTGGGCGTCAGACATTGTGACCACGTTGAGTCCACGATAGTCCACACAAAAGCGAGTAGAGCAATCCGGCTAGGGAACAAGGACTATGGATGAGGCCCAGGGACAGTGGGATTTCTGGATTACCCCCTAAATCCAGCATTTCCTCCACCACCCTTCTAATGTCCTTTAGGACAGCCTCAGACACCCAGTAGGCTGTCTGTTGTATGGGCACTTGAGTGCCCGTGACTACATTGTGTGTCACTAAGGGTTTTTATCCAGGCTTGGCCATAAACAAAGGGACAAAGTCCTCTAAACCTCCTTCACTTCCTGGGACTGTTCCAGGGTCAACTGGAGTGGCAGTTTGATTGCTTCCACAGATGACTCCCAATTGCTTCCTCTAACAAGTCCAGTAGGGGGTCTTCTTTGTCCGTCCCCTGTCCAGGACTATACACTGCAGATACCATGTCAGCCCTATTGGCATATGGCTTCATCATGTTGACATGGTACATCCTATGGGTATGTCTCCTGTCAGGCAGTTCCACAATATAGTTTATGTCATTGACCTGCTGGACTACCTTATATGGTCCTACCCACTCGGCCTGCAGCTTATCCTTCTGGACTGGAATGAGGATCATTACTTCCAGACTTGCACTGTATGAGTGAGCACTGGCTCTCTGGTAATACCAGACTTTTTGCTTCTACTGGGCAGCTGACAGGTTGCTTTGGGCCACCCCCATGAGCTCCTTCAGCTTCTCCCTAAACTTAAGGACATACTCCACTATGGGAGTTCCCTGTGGTGGCGTGCTTGCATTCTCAGTCTTCCCAGATCAAGTCTAGGGGCACACACACCCTACATCCGTATATGAGTTCAAAGGGGGAGAACCCTGTTGACTCTTGGGGTACCTCCCTGTATGCGAACAACAGGTGGGGAAGGTATTTCTCCCAATCCCTCCCATACTGTTCTGTAAACACATGAAACATCAATTTTAGTGTACCATTAAAACATTCCACAAGCTCATTGGTTTGTGGGTGATAAGGTATCATGTTTCTCTGCGACATGCCACACATCTCCCACAAACACTTCACCAGATCCGACATGAAGCTATCCCCTTGATCAGAGATAACCTCCTGTGGAAACCTGACATGACAGAAAATCCCTAGCAAGGTGCCTGCCACTTTGTCTGCCCTAAGCAAAGAGAAGGTGCCTGCCTCTGGATATCGAGTGGCATAATCTACCACCATCAGGATAAACTTTTTTGCAGAGAAGCTTGGAGTATTCAAAGGTCCCACAATATCCGTTCCTAGCCTCTGGAATGGCTCCTCCACAATGGACAAGGGAATTAGAGCAGCTTTGGTTTTACTACCTGCCTTCCCTATTTGTTGGCACCGGTGACAAGACCTGCAATATTCCTTCACCTGCTGGGTTTAGTTGGGCCAATAGAAATTCTGGGCCAGTTGCTGCAATGTGCACGTGATGCTCAGATCTCTGGACATGGGGATATCATGAGCAACCTTGAGCAACCACTCACGGTACCCCTGGGGAATGACAAGCTGCCTGCACATCACCCCTCCTTCTGTCCTCACATCCTGCATATACAGCAGTCCATTGTCCCAAAATATCCTATGTCTCGTGTCACCTCCCTATGTCCCACCAGATTCTTCACAAGCCCTCAGCCTTTCCAAACTAGGATCAATCCTCTTAGCAGTGGCAAATTTTTCACATTTTCCCAAAGCATAGGACATGTCACCCTCAGTTCCTAAACTGGGGTCCATAGCTCTAGCATCAGGGCATTTAGGGTCACTGCCATCCCAAACCTTCTGACTAACTGTTACCCCTCCCTCCTCAGAGTAACCTTCTGTAGCTGTTTTGTGAACTGCTACTTGGGGAAGTCCTACCTCCCTTTCACTACTCTCCACGTCAGGAGACACAGGCTGAAGAACTAGCCTCCTATTTTTCTCCACAGGGGTTTCTGTGGGAATCAGGGAATTACAAGGGGCCTTAGCTGTCTAACTGCGGGTAACAGCACACACCACCCCTGATGTAAATTATTCCCTGTAATCACATCCAGGGAGAGGTTGTCTGCCACGGCCACTTTTTGCACCCTCTCTCCTGTGGTAGCCTGTGACATGGATGCCTGTACTAAGGCGGCGTCCAAAACAACGATGCTTTATGGGCGAAAGCCTGAATGGCGATGGGGAGGGTAGGGCAACTGGATGTGGGGGAGGGCGAATCCGGTGACAGGATGCTGCTATATGTACATGCGCATGCGGGGGGATGAGCATGGTGACTGTGGGGCTGGGAGGGGGTGGGGGATGTAGGGGGGTGGTGCTGCGGTGGGTTGCCAAGCTGCGCCATGGCATCAGGGGTTGGCCTATGGTTGCAGTGGGTGTGATACCGGGTTCGGATCCTGGCACTGGTGCAATTTTATTGCGCCCTGCCCCAAAGTTTATTTTTCATGTTTTCGCCCCTGGAGTTGAGAATCCTTTAATAGGCGAGTGCGGGAGCAAAGCCCCCCGTGTGGGTGGGGGTGTGGGGGAAAGCATGAAAACCTAAGTCCCCGGCACCATTCTTCCATGCACCGAGGATGTCAGAGCGCCGAAAATGATTTCACCGCTCTGACATCAGGATAACGTGGCTCGCCTTTTGGCAGTCGGCGTTATCACATAGAACCCTCTCCTGTCTCACCCCAGTCCAAAAGAACACTAGCTAGTGGTAGGTTTTTCTCCTCCCCAGTGAATCCCGTCACCTTTACAAACTGATCAGGTATAAGCTGTTCTGGCCCAAATAAATCACCTTTTATTAAGGTAAGAGACACCCTGTGTCCCTTAACCCATGGGTCTGCACCCCATTCACAGCAACCAGATGTATGTTCTCCCTCATGTTTACAGGCATGCTTTCAGGGATACTCAGTGCACCCAACTCTGTTCGAGCACCACTTTGTCCATGCTGTGCCTTTTTAGAACACTGTCTAGCAAGATGCCCTGGCTGTTTACAAAACCAACAGTCATCATTTCTTTTATTCAAGGAATCCCTTTTTGGTAACTTGGCATTTCCCCCTTTTCTGCAGAGGCAGGGAGGGTTTTAGCTGCCCTTAAGGTGTGCTTTTCCCTTTTTGCCCTGCCACACCTGCCCCACCTCCTTTCAGAGCTGGCCTGCTCCTGACATAGCTATCCAAGAGCTCAGCAGCTTGCTGTGCTGTTTTTGGAACTCAGTCCTCTAGCCAGGTTTTCAACTCTGCTGGACAAGTCCAAAAGAACTGCTCTAAAAGTACAACCTCCTCAATTTTCCCAACAGAGTTTGCTTCCACCCCCTCCCACCAACATTTTAAAAACTGAAGTTACTTTGTAGCGAGTTCCTCAAAGCTCATGTCAGGGCTTTTCTGGAGTTTGAGGATCTTAACCCTGTAGGCTTCAAGAGTTAGTTTGTACTTTTTAAGCAAAGCAGCTTTAAGTTTCTCATAATTACTACTGTCCTGATTGTCCATTGGGCCTGGCGACTCACACCCTTTACCAGTAAGTAGGGGGGATAGCTGGAAGCTCCAGGACTCCCTGGGAACCTTAGCCTGGATACAGACCTTTTCAAATGAATTTAAAAATGCATCCATCTACTCTTCCTCTTTAAATTCAGCTATTAATCTGGAATTTAACAGGAGTTTCAGCCTCACCCCTGCCACTTACCTCCTCTGGTGCTGGCCGTTGGAGTCTTAGCTTCTCCAGTTCAAACTCTCATTGGTGCTGCTTTTTTTACAACTCCATTTTGAACTTCCTCTGCTTGAATTCCAGCACAGGTTCCCTTTCTTGCCACTTTTCTGCAAGCTCCAATTTCTTCAACTCCAGCTGCAGCCTGATCCCTTCCAGCTCCAGCTGTGTGGTGGCCTTCCCCTGTTGCTGTGGTTCTGGGTTCCCTCTGGTCTCACTGTCAACCTCCTTGGGACTGGACACTGCAACATCCTTTGGCATCACCACACCCAAGGTCTGGTCCCTTTCAGTCACTTGCTGTGACTCGAGGTTCAGGGAAACCTTTTGCTCATCATCTGCCATGAGAGCCTCCATGAGTTTATTTTTGGTTCACTCTTTGTAAGGAGCCCCTCTTTCCTGACAAAACTGCCGTAGCTGGTCTGCAGTGTATTCACTGTAGCTGGAAGCCATCTTCTTCCATAACTACTGCTACACTTACACCACAAAAAAAAAAAAAGGGTAGTGAACTTTATACTGTAACCAAACTGTTTTTTTTCCAAACCACTGCCCTGTTTGTGTGTGTATTGTTTTCAGTTTATCAGTCTGATACACTGGCCTCAAATCCAACCTCAATGCCTGTGCCACCAATATCTCTCGGATCCCACCACTGTGGTCCAGCTCTGTCACAAACCTACTCCTGGGAGCCAGGTCCACCGAGCTCACAGTGCCAACCCCTAAGTGCAATCTGTGATGGGGAGAACAGGAATACCCTCCAAGTGTCCATCTATAGTGCTCGCTGAGTTCACGACTGAACACCTGCCATGAGGTCCAGGGCTTCCGCTCTCTAATCTGGGTAAGGATACAGTACAGTCTCAAGTCTGTAGCCAGGTGAGAACTCTCCTCAGTTGCTATACTGGAGGGAAGACCTAGGCATTATCAGCTCTTTGGGGTTTGCCCTTGTAAACCTGATTGTGTCCTCTGCCACAGGGTGTGCAGCACCTAGTTCCCCTTTACAGACTCCTCCCAAGACCTGTGTATCTCCCATACTTAGGGCACCCAGATACTCCTTTTTTGGATCCTAGACTTAGTAGGAAATGGTGACACCTTGCACTAACCAGGTTGGTCTCAGAATTGAACAAACCTTTTTACCTTTTACACACACAAACTCATTCACAGGCAGTTTTAAAAGCAAAATGCTTTTACTAACTCTAAATTATTATCATGCAAACTTTATAAGCAAAAGATTTAGAAATGTGGTTACAGAATAACAAAAATAAAGGTGGAAATATGCATGCAAAAGCACACTGTAAAAATTTAAACTGTTTTCTACCTTGTTTGTGGAAAATCAGATGTCCAGAAAACAAAAGAAGTTACAAAAGTTTCCGTCCTTCTGTAACATTCTGTAACATTCACTGATTCTTAGTCTGTCTCTCTGTTGTGGCAGTCTTGCTTCTCTTGTGGTCAGGAACAAGTGTCCAAATGCAATGCCATGAGCTTCTGTTTGGAAGGACTATTTATAGGCCTGGCCCCTCCAGTCTGTGGATAGCTGGTGGTTTTCTTTTTTTAGGCCAGCAGGGGTCTCTCTTGCTCTTTTGCAGGTTTTAAGGGAACCATATTATTTATTAGTTAGATTCTCTTACAATTCCAATATCCTGCAAGGTAACCAAATGTACATATACCATGACATTTCCTGGAACCTAAATCACTTTTCCTTTGAAGTGTAAAGTTTATGACAGGTGAGGGATTCCCTCATCTCCCTGAGTTTTTGACCCTCTTCCTTTTGATTAGTTGAGCAGGGAAATCCGTCCCTTTGAAATAGACTCTTAGTTTTCTGGCTAATCAGCCTGTTTTCAGTTCACAGAAGAAAGTCAAATATTTTGCAAGATCTTCTCTCTTTCCTGTGACCTTTTCAGTGAACTCTATATCCCTCTGTCAAAGCTCATTTTCCAGGCCTGTTTGGGAATTTTAAACATAGCCAAAATCATTTGCATGTAACCTTTTTAAAGCATAAACAGAAAATATATACAAAAAATATGGTCTGCATATTCCAGCAGTTGGTAGACTCACTTAGCTCAAAGGACATTAATATATACAACTGTCACATCACACAACCACTAGGTAACAGTGATCATACAGCACATGTATACTGTTTAACATTATGGGAAAATAAAAAAATCTACAGGCTGTACAGAGGTATATGCTTATCAAACAGCAGACATTGAAGGCATTAACTCAGTAACCAGTAAGATTGACTAATAGAACACACTGAAAAATAAAACTACTGAGGAATGCTGGACACTTATAGACAAAACCATCATTTCTACCTAAAATAAATATGTAAAGGGAGTTGAAAAATATAATAGCAAAGGCTTAAAACTAAAATGGTTTAATAAAAACATCAACCTTATTAGAAAGAAGAATAAAGCATATGCCAAATACCAAAAGAATAAGTCAGAAGAAACCTAGGTAGAATTTAAGGATCACAAAAAGAGTGTAAAAAAGGAATAAAATGAGCAAAAGCAAAAAAGAAGCTTAATTTGGAAATAAAAACAATATCAAGTTGTTCTATGGGTATAGTAATTCATTAAAAAAAATAACTAGCATCACAGAAAACAACAATGTAATCACTGAACCTTGAGCAACAGCAAATATTTTCAATAATTATTTGTGCTCTGTTTTTTCTGAAAGCACACCGATAAACAACTATGTAAACATTAATTCTAATGAACATATATCCCTAAATGAAAGAAGCACCTTAGACAAAATCAATGATTTAAAACAGCATAGTGCACCGGGCCCTTATGAAAAACAGTATTGTCTCCCTGCTAAAAATCTTTTGTGAAAAATCATTAAATAGTGGTATGGTTCCAAAAGACTTGAAGCCATCTCATGTTGCACTAATACAAAAGAGGGGAATAAGCAGGAAATATTCAGTTATAGGCCAATAACTCTGACAACAGTCCCTGGCAAGATCCTTAAATCCATTATTAAGGACTTGTTGGCAGAACATCTGTAAATAAACAATACCACAGATATGGAACAGCATGGGTTCCCCTCTGGTCAGTTCTGTGTTACTCAACTCCTGTGCTTCTATAAAAAAATTTGCAAACATCTAGAAAACAAGGTATTGGCTGACATCATTTTATTACATTTGTATAAAACCTTCAACGCTGTCCTACATTGGGCAGTAGTGCAAAAAATGCAAAAAATCAACATAAAAAATTATTTGGTATGTTGGGTTAACAGCTGGGTCCCAAACTGTATGCAGAGGGTGTCTATTACATTCTTATAGCAGATATAAACAGTAATGTCTCAAATTGGATCACAAAATATGTGGACAACATCAAACTTGGAGGACCAAGTCACACAGAAGATAAGATTAAGAGTATTCAAACAGACCTGGACAGAATTATTAATTGGGCGTGCAAATGGGACATGTGTTTCAACTCAGCAAAGTGTTGTATCACTCATTTGGGATGTAAACCAGTGTTTCATCAGTACACATTATGTAGCACAATACTAAAAATCTCTGATATAGAAAAAGATCTAGGTATCTCTATAAATAGTTCCTTGGACCCAAAAGACCACTGCACAGCAGCAACATCAAAAGCAAACAGGGTGCTAGGTGCCATGTAAAGAAATATATCCAGTAGAAATGCTAAAATTATTATGCTACTGTACTGCTCATAAGTCAGGCTATTGTTAGATTTTGGTAGCCAGGTTTGGTGTCCGTACAAAAAAACAGACATATCTAGAATTGAAAAGTACAAAGAAAAGCAACCAAAATCATTAATGGATTAAAAAATTTGTCATACTTAGTGAGATAACATACAGTACTTTAAATCTGTACTCCCTGGAAGACGGGGAAATGTATGATGCAAGATCCACATCTGCTAAATGAGCTAAACAGGACATTTAAAGATTACAAAACAAGTACAATGGCCCACCCCCTACAAATCAATCCAACAAGCTTTAGAACAGACAAGAGAAAGCTATATTTTTCAGAATGCATAATAAATCCATGGAATAACTTGCCTGAATATGTCATTGTAAGTGAGACCAAAACCAAATTCAAACATAACTTGGACAAATGTACTCTTGAAGGTGGTAAACTTGATTACTGTACATACAGTAATCTACAGGAACAAACCACAGGCCACAGCCTTTTCAGCTCCTTGAACCTTTGTGAACCTCTCTGATCTGCTGTCTTGCAGCAGGATGCAGATATGCCCTAAAGCTCAAAGGTGGTAAATTCAGGGATAAGATTAGGAGGAACTCATTCTTCCAGAGGAAGGTGCATCTATGGAACAGTCTACCACTATAGTGGAGACAGTGGGCATGAAGGCAGTACAAGCCTTTGTACCCTGGGTAGTAGAATAGGTTGGGGAATCCCTATAAATTGGTACATATTTGCACAGAGTACTTATTTCATTCCTAATTGTGAAGCAGAGAGTAGGGGTGAGTGGACTTGACAGGTCTGAAGTCCCTTCCGATGGTAAATTACTATGTTACTAAGTCATGTTGTTACTATGTAATGTAATTCTGTATATTTACTTTTCAGAGTATGTATGTCTGCTGGTTTAGAATCTAACAAATCAGGTAGCAACAAAGGTGTGGAATACCCTATTTACTACCACTTTGAAACTTAAGGGAGCAGGGTTCTGTGATGATATCACAGCTTTGTGTAAGTCAGGCTGTTTCCTTCTTGGGAATGGTGTAATATACCCAACAGTATGACTTATCCCATTGATAACATGGCATGACTCAGAAAAGAACAGTTACTCACTGTAACAGTAGATCTCCGAGCAAGAGAATCTCCTTCATTGGGCCACACCTTTGCAACTGTAAGCTGTCAGCATCAGGACCATTCAGAAATGTTTTCTAGCTGGAGGTCACCCACAGTGATGTACAATTCTGGCACCTATGAAATAAGGACAACCTTAGGGCTCCTTAGCTCTCTGTTGAAGATATGCTCAGAGGCCACTTACTGTGAGGAACCAGAAGGTCAAGCCAGTACCAGACACACAAGGAGAGACATGGGACTGGAAAATACAGAAGGCTCTCATGGAAACCTCAAGTAAGGCAGTGGAATATCCTGCTAGCTTATACCCATGAAAGGGGGAGGAAGGTGGGTGCTCTGTGGACCAATGGAAGAGATTTTCTTGAAGATCAACTGTTACAGTGAGTAACTGTTCTATTTTCATTGAGGATATCCCCTCCTTTGGGCCACACTTTTGGAACAATTCCTGAGCAGTACACCAGGTACCCAGGAAGGATGGCCAAGTCTTATATGCAATCAAGACACAAGGCCTTGAAGAACAGCAAGCCCACATCAAGCCCATGATCATTTGCAGGAGACAAGGTCTAGACTGTAGTGCATAGTGAAAGTATGTACAGTGCTCTATGTGGTGGCAGCACAATGTCAGCTGCAGAAACATTCTGAAAACAGGCAACAAAAGTGGCCACACCATGAGTAAGCACCCACAGAATGAAAAAAGTACCATACTGTAATTCCTATAACAAAATACAGTAAGGTGAGCCAGCCATTTGGACTGGCATTGTTCAGTGACAGGTACACCTTCTCACCCGGGGTGAGTGAGACAAAAAGCTGAGAGAAAATTCTGTAGTCCTTAGTACGATCCAGCTAGAAACATAGTGTTCTATATACATCAAGCATATGGCGCAATGCCTCACCATTGCTAGCATGCTCCGAATAATACACTGGAAGGTTTATCATCTGATTCAGTGTGAAGTCAGAAACTACTTTGTGTAAAAAGCATGGTTTAGTACACAAGGATACTCTGTCATTGTGAAAAATCATGTATGAGCACCTGGAGTTTTGAAATACTTTGGGCAAAAGTTATAGCAACCAGAAAAGGGGCCCTACAAGAAAGGAAGCACATCTCATAAGCTGCAGCAGGATCAAGCACAGTCAATTTTTCAAAGATGAAATTAAGGTCCTGAGGCAGAACCAGTTTATGAATCATGGGATGCATGTGCAAGGTACCCGTAAGGAATGTGCAATATACTTCTAGTTGTGCCACCATGCGTCTGTCAATAGGGGCTTGGAAAGCTGTAATGGCAGCTAAGTGCACCTTAATGGATGAGTACTGTAGATCAGAGTCTGATAAAGACAGGAGGGTAGGCCAGTACAGTATTACTTGGACATGTAAATGGGTCCTCAGAATGGGAAGCACACCATATGGGGAAATGCTTCCATTTTAATGCATAGGTGTGTCTTGTGGAAGGCTTTGTAGCTTCCAGCAAGTCATTAACTACCAGGTGAGAAACCCCAAAACATGCAGTGGCTATGTCCTCAGGAGCCATGTCTGCAGATGCAAGGATTGCAGGTCTGGATGGACCAGGGGCCCCCTGTCATGTGACAGGATACCCTCAACACGGGGGCAGTTGAACAGGAGGTTTCACTTCTAGATGCTGTAGCAGGGGAAACCATATCTGGTGAGGCTAAAAGGGAGCCAGTAGCATTAGGGAGGTCCGTTTTGCCCATAGTTAGAGCACAATTCTCTGAATGATGGGGATGCATAAAGCAACCTCCCTTTCCAGGAGAAGTATAACGCATCATGCCAAAAAAATCCAGGTCATGTAGTGAGCAAGCACAAATGTGGCAGTTTTACATTGTATAGGGACACAGACATGTTCAACTCCGGACAACCCCACCGTGCGAAGACATCATTTACAATGGAGGTCAGAAATTCCCACTTGTGTACCTGTGACTGGGATCAACTTAGTCTGTCTGCCAAACTGTTTTGGACTCCTGGCAGAAATACAGCCATCAATTGAATGCCGTGAGACAGTGCCCAGTACCTTACTCTTATTGCTCCTCTGAACAGGAGGTAAAAGCAAGTGACCCCCTAGCTTTTTGGTATAGTGCACCACACTGACATTGTCTGTCCTTATCAATAGGGGGCCTGAACTAAGGTGTTCTACAAAGGCCTGGAGACCAAGAACAGCCCTCATCTCCAGAACATTGATGTGGAGATTCAGTTCTAGGTAGGTCCACAACCCCTGGGTCAGGAACCGACCCAGAAGGGCACCTCATCCTGACCCAGAGGTATCTGTTGTGAGGATCTATACAACAAGTGCAGGGGATTCATCCATCATAGTAGTGACTTTCGAACAGAATATATGATGAGAACCATTTGTTCCAGCTCATTCGTTAATTGATCCCATTGCACTCTAAGTATCTATTGCAGGATTTGCATAAATCCAAAAGATAGAGCATTGTCTTGGTGGACACATAATGACTTTTTTGTGTCAGAAGGATGTAGGCTACCTGGGCCTCAGCCCAATCTGCAGGCAGAAATGCATTGCTAACTGTCATGTCTAGGACTGCACCAGTGTACTGGAGGCCATGGGAGGAAAAGAGGAGATGGATTTCTGTACATAACATCCAGGTCCTCAACATTTGCTGTGTTCTGGATACTGTGTACTAAACCACTTCCCTGTATGGGACCTGCAGGAGCCGGTCATCCAGATAAGGGAAGACAAAAAGCCCATCCTCCCAGAGAATTGCTGCCATAACTGAGAAGCATTTGGTAAATATCTGGAGTGCCAGGGATAAGCCCAAAGGCAATACTAGGAACTGATAAAGGCTGTTCTCTGGCATAATGTGGAGGTACTGCCTATGGAGATGTAGAATTTTGATGTGAAGGTAAGTGGCCTTCATGCCTAGAGCACAGAGACAATCCCCTTTTTGCAGTAGGGGGATGAGAGCCGGAAGAGACATCATTTTAATCTTTTTTTTATCCAATGAATTATTTCCAGTCTCTGAGGTCCAGTACAGGGTGTACATTCTCCTGTTGATTTGGGGACCAGAACATACCTAGCATAGAACCCCTTGTTTCTTTCCTTAGGAGGGACAGGTTTGATTACTTTTTTTAAAAGAAGGGACCGCACATCTCTCAGCAGGGACAAGTGCCCTGAAAGATAATGAAAAGGAGGTAGAAGGTGCACTGGAGGTTTGGCAGC
Organism: Neoceratodus forsteri; assembly: GCA_016271365.2. Taxonomy (NCBI): domain Eukaryota; kingdom Metazoa; phylum Chordata; order Ceratodontiformes; family Ceratodontidae; genus Neoceratodus; species Neoceratodus forsteri. Next base: position 1,721,523,326 of record CM057452.1, read on the forward strand.
AACTCCAAGGCATGTCCTTTCTCTACTATTTCCATAACCCACTCATCCATGGTGATCTCCCTCCATTTTGGCAGGTGAAGTGAGATCCTTCCCCCCCCCTTGTACCCCTGGAGCCAGCAGTTGAGGGGGAGGAAATGGGGAGTCAGTTGATGCTTGGGACAGTGGGGCCACCTGAACTGGAACCTGTGGTAACCTTGAAATAGCCACCAGTGGTGGAGGGGCCAAGAAGAGAACAGCCTCCCTGACCACAGTACAGTGGATGGTAGTCACGGCCACCACAGCCTGCAGGCTTAACAAATGCATCTCTACCATATTCTGTTGTCTGCTGAGGTTCAAGGATGTCACAGACCTCAGAGTACTTTTGGTTGATTGAACATCTTTGAATGTATTATCCACATCTGCTCCAAATAACTTGGAGCCCCTAAAAAGGGCATTCAGTACAGCTTGCTGCACATCAGCAGTAAAACCAGCCACTAAGCCAAGAACATCTCCAAAGGCAAATTCCAGAGGCAGCAACCCTGGCAGAAGTATTAGATGCATCATATGCTGATGGCAATTGTCAGAGGGTGACACCTGTTAGAGGATAGTCCCTGGGTAGGAGGCTGAATTCTTCTTTTCTGTTTCCCCTTTTAACCCCCCCCCCCAAGAAGGAAGTACTACTATTGAAGTGCAGATGAATAATGGTGCAATTGTTAGTGCAACTGTACTTTACATATGTAGAGTTGGTAAATAAATGGGCAGCTATGAAATGCATGTGCGCAGAGGGATTAAAGCACTTAAAGTGCCTAATTAAGTGAAACACAAATGCAGAGGCTAAGCACAGAGCCATTATAGGAGAAATATAGAATGGTACTGTCTGTGTTGCAAAACCTTTCAAAAGAAGTTAGTAGATTTCTACTGGCTAATGTAAGCCCATTCCTTGCATTGGACCTTCTCATTCTTTAAAAACTACTGTTGCAACAGTTCTGTCCTGTCTTTATACTGTCCTTTATGCTCTTAGTTCAGATGGTTGGCCACCACTGAGCCCCCCATCTTAAAGCTTTTCTATCTCCACTGTTCGGTTTTCCTGTGGTCCACAAATAAGGCTAGATGCAGTCAAAACATGGTGATAGAAAAGGGCCTGGCATTGTATAATTGCCTGGAACAGTTACATATTTGATGTTTGGTTTTAGAAGCCGCATCACTGTATTAACAAGTGTGGTAATTTAAATGCCAGACTGGTACTGTTTGACTCAAGCAATCTACGTGTGCTCCTGCTGTCTAAGTGGTGGGTTGCTTAAATAAAATAATGCTATTCCCCTGCTGAAATGAAATGGGAGAGGCTATCCCAAGTTACAGCCCCATTAGAGTGCGAGAGTAACACTTACATTGTTAGCTGAAACACAAGCCATCAGGAAAGGGCAAAATAAATTGTTTTACTCCCAAAGAATACTGGTTAAAATGCAGCAGAAACTTCTCTCTTATTTTAAAATCTGAAGGTACTTTAAAAGGGAAACTTTCAGGCTGCTAAAGGCTGCATTTCGAAGGGGGAAAATTTCAGAAGTTTTTTTATCTGCTTCCCTGTTGCTCAGCTGTTCTGACTGGAGCTACATAATTAAGCTGTTGTAATTTGGAAGTACAAATTAATGCACTGGTGAATCCCCACCCCCATGCAAGTTTTAAAAAAAACTCAGCTAGTCTCCTCTGCTTGGTAACAAGGCATTCTTGTATTAAAATAATAAATAACCAGGCAGAGAGTCAAGAAAGAAAGAAAGCAAATTAAGCTAAACTTATTCCCAAGAGAAGCGAAGCTCTGTAGGTTCCTGCAAGCAGGGTGTGTGCTCTGTTGTTTGTCTAGTTGTTGTGTGCTCGCATTATAGGGTGGCAGCTGCCTCTTGTATCTACCTTTATACTGCAACACCTTACCTTAGACCTGAATGAAATGTTTCCTGTTTGAAGTTAAAGTTCTCCACAAATAAAATGATTTCTGTTTGCTCAGACCCGATGTAGTATATACTAATATGAGCTCCCTATGTTATATAAATTAAATGGAGCTCTAAAAACAAACTTATATGAACATGATGATGCTGTGGACACATGACTGAGGGGCTGGGTATAAAAAAGCTTACCTCTTCAGCATTTTTTCAGATAGGGTCAGTGTTTTCTGACCAGGGAGTGAGAAGTGTCGATAAGACCTCATCACACAAGTGGAAACTGAATGCTTAAGTTTGCCACAATGGTACAGAATGTTATTCGCTTTAAATAGCCTTTATTTTGCTCACAGTTTGAGCCTTTTACTTTATTTCCTTTCTGTTGGTTTTGGAACAAATAAACATTGTGCCTTGCCAATGGTGCATTGAACTTTATACCAGACTGTTGTGTGCATCTGTCATCCCACATCCTATTACACTAATAGATGCTTACCAGTATCTGTACCAGCCAAAGCAGCTGTAGTAATTTCTCTTTGCAGGACTATCAGACAGTCTGAATAGCAGTCAGGGCAGATTTACACAGGCTATTCAGATTCTTAATTGTGTAAGCCTAGTAATTTGCAATTCTTAGCCCCAAAGTGGCGGAGGCATACATTTTCTTGCCCATTACATCCAGTCTCCTGAATTCATTTTTGGGAGGTAGAGTGTTCATCACTCTTGGGCCCTAAAGCAATTGTGAGCAGCCATGATAAGCACTGCAACAGTTTCTGGCTGTGCAGCATAGTAGGGCTTGACAGACGAAGCAAGATGCTGCTTGTCAGCCTTTCTGGGTACTGCCAGCAAAATGCTAGGCCTGTGCCATGCAGCAAAGGCAGCATCTTTCAAATGCAAGGTATACAAGAGGCAATACAATTGCAGGTGCAACAATAACTTCTAAGAAGTCCATTAAATTCCATTTACTGTAGTCTGCTTCTTCACCCTCAAACCCCATGACACCCTAATGCCGGCGCTCTGAATGCCTGTGGTGCATGCCCAAGGCTACTGAAAGAACTCAGGGGTGTGCTGACTGCCCTGTTGATGCCCTTATTTAGAAACTTACTGGCATCAAACATGGTTCTGGAGAACTAGAGGAAACTGACAGGGTCCCTCTACATAAGGGCGGCGGCAAGGAAGAGGCTAGTAAGTACAGGCCGTTAAGCCTCACCTCAATGGTGGGGAAATTAATGGAAACACTGTTAGAGGAAAGGTTGATAGAGTATCTTGAATCCCATGGGCCACAAGACCAAAAACATCTTGGATTCATTGGGTGGGTGGGTGGGGGTTCATTCTGGAGAAGAGATGCAGCAAAATTTAATTTCACTGGAGAAATTCTGACGAAATCTCAAATTTTGCCATGTGAACTATTTTGCAAAATTAATGCATTCTGCAAAATATTTCGTAGATGCAAAATGCAGAATTTTTGGATGAAATGTGGAATTTCACCTGCAAACAGTGGAATTTCACTCATGAGTGGCAAAATTCTGCCATTTGCAGGTGAAATACTGTATTTTGCCGGCAGAATTTCACATTTCACACCCGCAAAATATTTCACAAAATTTGCGAATTTCACAAAATATTTCACATAATGAAATTTGTGGATTTCACCCATCTCTATTCCAGATGACTATGACTGATTTCTTTGACTGGGTGACCAGAGAAATAGATCAGTGGAGGGAAGTGTACGTGGCCTGTCAGGACTTTAGCTTTCCTTTTACACTGTGCCGGAAATGAGACTGACTTAAAAAATAGAACAGCTTAGGGGTGGAATCCAAAGTAGTGAACTGAGTTAGTAATAGGGCTATTCAGGGGCTGAATATTATTTCCAAAATACCACGAATATTAGGACTCCCAAATATTCAGAAGTCCATGCTAAATAGGGGACTATTCATATTTGGAAAAGAATATTCAGTTACCTACAAAAAAAAAGATTAAATAAAAATAAGAAGTTCCTTCCTTCCCAACCCCAAACCCAGTAAAAAAATGTAAGCCCTCCCCCACCACCCTACCACCCTATCAGCATCCCAATGCCACCTTTCTCCTGTTAAGCATCCATAATTTGTTGTATTTTAATGATTTATTTTCTGCATTTGTAAATAATATATCCCCTGATGGATGACTGGCACAACCCGCCTACCCCCATGGCTGGCCACTGTCTTTCTTTACACTCCTTTTGCCTATTTATTTATGTATTTATTTATTTAAAATTGGTGACCGGGAAAGGCACGCTGAGCCGAGGCTCGTTTCCAGGTGCGACCCGGGTACAAGTCGTACAAAGCAAATATCAAGTAACAGACAAGTAATACAGTATAGTACATTACATGGAGTTTGGTGGTGAGGTTACACTTCTGTATGAACAGCAGAGTTGAAAAAATAATTTCTTCATTTCATTTCTAGACCATTTATTACCTTAAATTTCACGTGCTGTATTTATATATTTACAGTAGTGGATTTATCGAAAATTGAGTTTTCGGGAGAGGGTGCCTGTGGGGGTGATTTAGCAGCAAGAGCTGGCATGAGGAGTTCATTTTTATTACCTGGCAACGTTATTGAGGGTGGTACTAGGACCAGGTAAGGAGGGATTGGGTGTACAGCTGCGGCAGGGAGTGGGAGGGAGAAGCCTGAGGAGCTGTTTGAAGGCTGATTGGGAGGGGGCCAGGTGGAGGTTGGGAGGGAGGTTGTTCCATAGGAGTGGGAGCCGGTAGGAAAAGGCAGCTTGCCCAGAGGCTGAGAGGGGGCATGAGAGGTGGAAGGTACATGCATGTCTGTGGCATAGAGAGTAGCCAGAGGGGTTGGCTTGAGAGAGGCGGGAGGCAAGGTAGAGGGGAAAGGAGCCGAGCCAGTATTTCGCTATGAGTGAGGCGCTGTGGGTGGTCCGCCTATGTGAGAGTGGCATCAGAGATAGAGTTGAGAATAGTTGGCAGTGATGAGTGAGTGGGGGGAGGCAGTGGTGAAGCACATGAAGGAATTTAGCAGGACGTCGAGTTTTGCAAGGGAGGAGGAAGGAGCTGTGCCATAAATGACGTCCGCCTAGTCCAGTATCTGTAGGATGGTTTTACGTATGAGTTCACTCCAAGTAGGGAGGGGGAGGCAGTCTTTGTGGTGGTAGAGGATGGCAAGTTTGTGCCAGAGTTTGGTGCAGAGGGCGTCGACATGGGTGGAGAAATTGAGGTTTGTGTCCAGCCAGACTCTCAGGTACTTAAAAGTGGGTACAGACTCAAGGGGTATTTCTTCCAGGGTGGAGATCGGAGGGGGGGCAGGCAGGGAGGCGAGTTTTTGTCTTGTGCCGAATACCATGGTGACGGTTTTTTTTGCATTGAGTTTTGACTGATTTAGCTTATAAAACTGTGCCCCCCCCCGGCAGCACTCCAACACCAGTACCCAGAAGTTGACCTGCCCTGACCTAAGATGACATCTGAAACGATGATGCTTTATGGGCAAAAGCCTGAATGGTGATGGGGAGGGTACGGCAACTGGATGTGAGGGTGGGTGAATCCAGTGACAGGATGCCGCTATATGTACATGCGCACGCGGGGGGGTGAGCATGGCGACTGTGGGCTGGGAGGGGGTGGAGGGATGTAGGGGGTGGTGCTGCGGTGGGTTGCCGAGCTGTATCATGGTGTCAGGGGTTGGCCTATGGTTGCAGTTGGTGAGGTATCGGGTTTGGGTCCGGGCACTAGTACAATTTTATTGCGCCTGGCACAAAAGTTTATTTTTCATGCTTTCACCCCCCCCCCCAACATGCACCTTCCTGGAGTTGACAATCCTTTAGTAGGGGAGTGAGGGGGCAAACCCCCCCCCCCCGTGTGGGTGGGGGTGTGGGGAAAGCATGAAATCTAAATCCCTGGCACCGTTCTTCCATGCGCCGAGAATGTCAAAGCGCCGAAAATTATTTTGCCACTCTGACATCGCAATAATGTGGCTCGCCTTTCGGCAGTCGCGGTTATCACATAGAACCCTCTCCTGTCTCACCCCAGTCCAAGAAAACACTAGCTAGTGGTAGGTTTTTCTCCTTCCCAGTGAATCCCATCACCTTTACAAACTGATCAGGTATAAGCTGTTCTGGCCCAACTAAATCACCTTTTATTAAGGTAAGAGACACCCCGTGTCCCTTAACCCATGGGTCTGCACCCCATTCACAGTAACCAGACATATGTTCTCCCTCATGTTTACAGGCATGCTTTCTGGGATATACAGTGCACCCAACTCTGTTCGAGCACCACTTTGTCCATGCTGTGCCTTTTTAGAACATTGTCTAGCAAGATGCCCTGGCTGTTTACAAAACCAACAGTCATCATTTCTTTTATTCAAGGAATCCCTTTTTGGTAACTTGGTGCTTCCCCCTGTTCTGCAGAGGCGGGGAGGGTTTTAGCTGCCCTCAAGGTGCTCTTTTCCCTTTTTGCCCTGCCACACCAGCCCCACTTCCTTTCAGAGCAGGCCTGCACCTGACATAGCGATCCAAGAGCTCAGCAGCTTGCTGGGCTGTTTTTAGATCTCGGTCCTCTAGCCAGGTTTTCAACTCTGCCGGACAAGCCCAAAAGAACTGCTCTAAAAGTACAACCTCCTCAATTTTCCCCACAGAGTTTGCTTCCACCCACTTCCACCAACATTTTAAAAACTGAAGTTACTTTGTGGTGAGTTCCTCAAAGCTCATGTCAGGGTTTTTCTGGAGTTTACGGAACTTAACCCTGTATGCCTCAGGAGTTAGTTTGTACTTTTTAAGCAAAGCAGCTTTAATTTTCTCATAATTACTACTGTCCTGATTGTCCATTTGGCCTAGCGACTCACACCCTTTACCAGTAAGTAGGGGGGATAGCTAGAAGCTCCAGGACTCCCTAGGTACCTTAGCCCGGATACAGACCTTTTCAAACAAATTTAAAAATGCATCCATCTCCTCTTCCTCTTTACATTCAGCTATTAATCTGGAATTTAATTGGAGTTTCAGCCTCACCCCTGCCACTTACCTCCTCTGGTGCTGGCCGCTGGAGTCTTAGCTTCTCCAGTTCAAATTCACATTGGTGCAGCTTTTTTTACAACTCCATTTTGAACTTCCTCTGCTTGAATTCCAGCACCAGTTCCCTTTCTTGCCACTTTTCTGCAAGCTCCAATTTCCTCAACTCCAGCTGCAGCCTGATCCCATCCAGTTCCAGCTTTGTGGTGGCCTTCCCCTGGTGCTGTGGCTCTAGGTTCCCTCTGGCCACTGTCCACCTCCCTGGGACTGTACACTGCAATATCCTTTGGCATCACCATACCCAAGGTCTGGTCCCTTTCAGTCACTTGCTGTGACTTGAGGTTCAGGGAAACCTTTTGCTCATCGTCTGCCATGAGAGCCTCCATTAGTTTCTTTTTGGTTCACCCTTTGTAAGGAACCCCTCTTTCCTGACACAACTGCCTTGGCTGGTCTGCAGTGTATTCACTGTAGTTGGAAGCCATCTTCTTCCTTAGCTACTGCTACACTTACACCAAAAAAAAAACAGGGTAGGGAACTTTATACTGTAACCAAACTTTTCCTTTTTCCCAAACCTCTGCCCTGTTTGTGTGTGTATTGTTTTCAGTTTATCAATCTGATACACTGGCCTCAAATCCAACCTCAATGCCTGTGCCACCAATATCTCTTGAATCTCACCACTGTGCTCCAGCTCTGTCACAAACCTACTCCTGGGATACAGGTCCACTGAGCTCACAGTGCCAACCCCGAAGTGCAATCTGTGATGGGGGGAACAGAAATACCCCCAAGTGTCCATCTATAGTGCTCGCTGAGTCCATGACTGAACACTTGCCACAAGGTCCCAGGGCTTCCTCTCTCTAATCTGGGTAAGGATACAGTACAGTATCAAGTCTGTAGCCAGGTGAGAACTCTCCTCAGTTGCTATACTGGGGGGAGAAGACCTAGGCATTACCAGCTCTTCGGGGTTTGCCCTTGTAAACCTGATTGTGTCCTCTGCCATGTGGTGTGCAGCGCCTAGTTCCCCTTTACAGACTCCTCCCAAGACCTGTGTATCTCCCTTACTTAAGGCACCCAGATACTCCCTTTTTGGATCCTAGACTTGGTAGAAAATGATGACATCTTGCACTAACCAGGTTGGTCTCAGAATTGAACAAACCTTTTTACCTTTTACACACACAAACTCATTCACAGGCAGTTTAAAAAGCAAAATGCTTTTACTAACTCTAAATTATTATCATACAAACTTTACAAACAAAAGATTTAGAAATGTGGTTACAGAATAACAAAAATAAAGGTGGAAATATGCATGCAAAACAGACTGTAAAAATGTAAACTGTCTGTTTTCTACCTTGTTTGTGGAAAATCAGATGTCCAGAAAACAAAAGAAGTTGCAGAAGTTTCCATCCTTCTCTCCTTCTGTAACATTCGTTGATTCTTAGTCTGTCTCTCTGTTGTGGCAGTTTTGCTTCTCTTGTGGTCAGGAACAAGTGTCCAAATGCAATGCCATGAGCTTCTGTTTGGAAGGACTATTTATAGGCCTGGCCCCTCCAGTCTGTGGATATCTGGTGGTTTTCTCTTTTTAGGCCAGCATGGGTCTCTCTTGCTCTTTTGCAGGTTTTAAGGGAACCATATTATTTATTAGTTAGATTCTCTTACAATTCCAATACCCTGCAAGGTAGCCAAATGTACATATACCATGACATTTCCTGGAACCTAAATCACTTTTCCTTTGAAATGTAAAGTTAACGACAGGCGAGGGCTTCCTTCATCTCCCTGAGTTTTTGACCCTCTTCCTTTTGATTAGTTGAGCAGGGAAATCCATCCCTTTGAAATGGACTCTTAGTTTCCTGGCTAATCAGCCTGTTTTCAGTTCACAGAAGATGTCAAATATTTTGCAAGATCTTCTCTCTTTCCTGTGACCTTTTCAGTGAACTCTATATCCCGCTGTCAAAGCTCATTTTCCAGGCCTGTTTGAGAATTTTAAACATAACCAAAATCCTTTGCATGTAACCCTTTTAAAGCATAAACAGAAAATATATACAAAAAATATGGTCTGCATATTCCAGCAGTTGGCAGACTCGCCACACTTAGCTCAAACGACATTAATATATACAACTGTCACATCACACAACCACTAGGTAACAGTGATCATACAGTACATGTATACTGTTTAACATTATGGGAAAGCAAAAAAGCTACAGGCTGTACAGAGGTATATGCTTATCAAACAGCAGACATTGAAGGCATTAACTCAGCAACCAGTAAGATTGACTAACATAACACACTAAAAAGTAAAACTACTGAGGAATGTTGGACACTTATAGACAAAACCATAATTTCTACCTAAAATAAATATGTAATGGGAGTTGAAAAATATAATAGCAAAGGCTTAAAACTAAAATGGTTTAATAAAAGCATCAACCTTATTAAAAAGAAGAATAAAGTATATGCCAAATACCAAAAGAATAAGTCAGAAGAAACCTAGGCAGAATTTAAGGATGCACAAAAAAAGTATAAAAAAGGAATAAAATGAGCAAAAGCAAAAAAGAAGTTTAATTTGGAAATAAAAACAATATCAAGTTGTTCTATGGGTATAGTAATTCATTAAAAAAAATAACTAACATCACAGAAAACAACAATGTAATCACTGAACCTTGAGCAACAGCAAATATTTTCAATAATTATTCATGCTCTGTATTTTCTGAAAGCACACCGATAAACAACTATATAAACATTAATTCTAATGAACATATATCCCTAAATGAAAGAAGCACCTTAGACAAAATCAGTGATTTAAAACAGCATAGTGCACCGGGCCCTGATGGTATTGTATCTCAGATGTTAACACTTACGAAAAACAGTATTGTCTCCCTGCTAAAAATCTTTTGTGAAAAATCATTAAATAGTGGTATGGTTCCAAAAGACTTGAAGCCATCTCATGTTGCACTAATACAAAAGAGGGGAATAAGCAGGAAATATTCAGTTATAGGCCAATAACTCTGACAACAGTGCCTGGCAAGATCCTTAAATCCATTATTAAGGACTTGTTGGTAGAACATATGTAAATAAACAATACCGCAGATATGGAAGAGCATGGGTTCCCCTCTGGTCAGTTCTGTGTTACTCACCTCCGGTGCTCCTATAAAAAAAATTTGCAAACATCTGGAAAACAAGAGACTGGTTGACATCATTTTATTAATTTTTTATAAAACCTTCAACACTGTCCTACATTGGGCAGTAGTACAAAAAATGCAAAAAATCAACATAAAAAAATATTTAGTATGTTGGGTTAACAGCTGGGTCCCAAACTATATGCAGAGAGTGTCTATGGCATTCTTATAGCAGATATAAACAGAAATATCACAAATTGGATCACAAAATATGTGGACAACACCAAACTTGGAGGACAAAGTGACACAGAAGATAAGATTAAGAGTATTCAAACAGACCTGGACAGAATTATTAATTGGGCGTGCAAATGGGACATGTGTTTGAACTTAGCAAAGTGTTGTGTCATTCATTTGGGATGTAAACCAATGTTGCATCAGTACACATTATGTAGCACAATACTAAAAATCTCTGATATAGAAAAAGATCTAGGTATCACTATAAATAGTTCCTTGAACCCAAAAGACCACTGCACAGCAGCAACATCAAAAGCAAACAGGGTACCAGGTGCCATATAAAGAAATATATCCAGTAGAAATGCTTAAATTATTATGCTATTGTACTGCACATACGTCAGACAATTGTTATATTTTGGTAGCCAGGTTTGGTGTCCGTACAAGAAAACAGACATATCTAGAATTGAATAGTACAAAGGAAAGCAGCCAAAATCGTTAATGGATTAAAAAATGTGTCATACTTAGTGAGATAACATACAGTACTTTAAATCTGTACTCCCTGGAAGACAGGGGGAAATGTATGATGCAAGATCCACATCTGCTAAATGAGCTAAACAGGACATTTAAAGATTACAAAACAAGTACAACGGCCCACCCCCTACAAATCAATCCAACAAGCTTTAGAACAGACAAGAGAAAGTCATATTTTTCAGAACACATAATAAATCCATGGAATAACTTGCCTGAATATGTCATTGTAAGTGAGACCAAAACCAAATTCAAACATAACTTGGACAAATGTACTCTTGAAGGTGGTAAACTTGATTACTGTACATACAGTAATCTACAGGAACAAACCACAGGCCACAGCCTTTTCAGCTCCTTGAACCTTTGTGAACCTCTGTGATCTGCTGCCTTGCAGCAGAATGCAGACATCGCTAAAGCTCAAAGGTAGTAAATTCAGGGATAAGATTAGGAGGAACTCATTCTTTCAGAGGAAGGTGCATCTATGGAACAGTCTACCACTGTAGTGGAGACAGTGGGCATAAAGGCAGTACAAGCCTTTATACCCTGGGTAGTAGAATAGGTTGGAGAATCCCTATAAATTGGTACATATTTGCACAGAGTACTTATTTCATTCTTACTTGTGAAGCGGGGGGTAGGGGTGAGTGGACCTGACAGGTCTGAAGTCCCTTCCGATGGTAAATTACTATGCTACTAAGTCATGTTGTTACTATGTAACATAATTCTGTATATTAGTCTTACTTTTTAGAGTATGTATGTCTGCTGGTTTAGAGTCTAACAAATGAGGTAGCAACAAAGGTGTGGAATACCCTATTTACTACCACTTTGAAAATTAAGGGAGCAGGGTTCTGTGATGAAATCACAGCTTTGTGTAAGTCAGGCTGTTTTCTTCTTGGGAATGGTGTAATATACCCAACAGTATGACTTATACAATTGATAACATGGCATGACTCAGAAAAGAACAGTTACTCACTGTAACAGTAGATCTTCGAGCAAGAGAATCTCCTCCATTGGGCCACACCTTTGCAACTGTAAGCTGTCAGCATCAGGACCACTCAGAAATGTTTTCTAGCTGGAGATCACCCACAGTGATGTACAATTCTGGCACCTATGAAATAAGGACAACTTTACGGCTCCTTAGCTTCCCGTTGGAGATATGCTCAGAGGCCATGTACTGTGAGGAACCAGAAGGTCAAGCCAGTACCAGACACACAAGGAGAGACATGGGACTGGAAAATACAGAAGGCTCTCATGGAAACCTCAAGCAAGGCAGTGGAATATCCTGCTAGCTTATACCCATGTAAGGGGGAGGAAGGTGGATGCTCTGTGGCCCAATGGAAGAGATTTTCTTGAAGATCTACTGTTACAGTGAGTAACTGTTCTATTTTCATTGAGGATATCCCCTCCTTTGGGCCACATTTTTGGAACAATTCCTGAGCAGTACACCAGGTTCCCAGGAAGGATGGCCAAGTCTTATATGCAATCAAGACACAAGGCCTTGAAGAACAGCAAGCCCACATCAAGCCCATGATCATTTGCATGAGACAATGTCTGGACTGTAGTGCATAGTGAACGTATGTACAGTGTTCCATGTGGAAGCAGCACAAATGTCAGCTGCAGAAACATTCTGAAAACAGGCAACAAAAGTGGCCACACCATGTGTAGAGTAACCACCCACAGAATGAAAAAGTACCATACTGTAATTCCTATAACAAAATACAGTGAGGTGAGCCAGCCATTTGGACTGGCATTGTTCAGTGACAGGTACACCCTCTCACCCAGGGGTGAATGAGACAAAAAGCGGAGAGGACATTCTGTAGTCCTTAGTACGATCCAGCTAGAAACATAGTGTTCTATATACATCAAGTATATGGCGCAATGCCTCACCATTGCTAGCATGCTCCGAATAATACACTGGAAGGTTTATCATCTGATTCAGTGTGAAGTCAGAAACTACTTTGTGTAAAAAGCATGGTTTAGTACACAAGGATACTCTGTCATTGTGAAAAACCACGTATGAGCACCTGGAGTTTTGAAATACTTTGGGCAAAAGTTATAGCAACCAGAAAAGGGGCCTTTCAAGAAAGGAAGCACATCTCCTAAGTTGCAGCAGGGTCAAGTACAGTCAATTTTTCAAAGAAGAAATTAAGGTCCTGAGGCAGAACCAGTTTATGAATCATGGGATGCATGTGCAAGGTACCCATAAGGAATGTGCGATATACTTCTAGTTGTGCCACCATGCGTCTGTCAATAGGGGCTTGGAAAGCTGTAATGGCAGCTAAGTGCACCTTAATGGATGAGTACTGTAGATCAGAGTCTGATAAAGACAGGAGGGTAGGCCAGTTCAGTATTACTTGGACATGTAAATGGGTCCTCAGAATGGGAAGCACACCATATGGGGAAATGCTTCCATTTTAGTGCATAGGTGTGTCTTGTGGAAGGCTTTGTAGCTTCCAGCAAGTCATTAACTACCAGGTGAGAAACCCCAAAACATGCAGTGGCTATGTCCTCAGGAGCCATGTGTGCAGATGCAGGGATTGCAGGTCTGGATGGACTAGAGGCCCCCTGTCATGTGACAGGATACCTCAACACGGGGGCAGTTGAACAGGAGGTTTCACTTCTAGATGCTGTAGCAGGGGAAACCATATCTGGTGAGGCTATAAGGGAGCCAGTAGCATTAGGGAGGTCCGTTTTGCCCATAGTTGGAGCACAATTCTCTGAATGATGGGGATGCATAAAGCAACCTCCCTTTCCAGGAGAAGGATAACGCATCATGCCAAAAAAATCCAGGTCATGTAGTGAGCAAGCACAAATGTGGCAGTTTTGCATTGTATAGGGACACAGACATGTTCAACTCCGGACAACCCCACCGTGCGAAGACATCATTTACAATGGAGATCAGAAATTCCCACTTGTGTACCTGTGGCTGGGATCAACTTAGTCTGTCTGCCAAGCTGTTTTGGACTCCTGGGAGAAATACAGCCATCAATTGAATGCCGTGAGACAGTGCCCAGTACCTTACTCTTATAGCTCCTCTGAACAGGAGGTAAACGCAAGTGACCCCCTAGCTTTTTGGTATAGTGCACCACACTGACAGTGTCTGTCCTTATCAATAGCGGGCCTGGACTAAGGTGTTCTGCAAAAGGCGTGGCGACCAAGAACAGCCCTCACATCCAGAACATTGATGTGGAGATCCAATTCTAGGTAGGTCCACAACCCCTGGGTCAGGAACTGACCCAGAAGGGCACCTCATCCTGACCCAGAGGCATCTGTTGTGAGGATCTATACAAGAAGTACAGAGATTCATCCATCGTAGTAGTGACTTTCGAACAGAATACATGATGAGAACCATTTGTTCCAGCTCATTCGTTAATTGATCCCATTGCACTCTAAGTATCTATTGCAGGATTTGCATACATCCTAGGAGATGGAGCATTGTCTTGGTGGACACATAATGACTCTTGTGTGTCAGACGGGTGTAGGCTACCTGGGTCTCAGCCCAGTCTGCAGGCAGAAATGCACTGCTAACTGCCATGTCTAGGACGCACCAGTGTACTGGAGGTCATGGGAGGAGAAGAGGAGATGGAATTCAGTACATAACACCCAGGTCCTCAATATTTGCTGTGTTCTGAATACTGTGAACTAAACCACTTCCCTGGATGGGATCTGCAGGAGCCAGTCATCCAGATAAGGGAAGACAAAAAGCCCATCCTCCCAGAGGATTGCTGCCATAACTGAGAAGCATTTGGTAAATATCTGCAGTGCCAGGGATAAACCCAAAGGCAATACTAGGAACTGATAATGGCTATTCTCTGGCATAATGTGGAGGTACTGCCTATGGAGATGTAGAATTTTGATATGAAGGTAAGTGGCCTTCATGTCCAGAGCACAGAGACAATCCCCCTTTTGCAGTAGGGGGATGAGAGCCGGAAGACACATCATTTGAATCTTTTTTTATCCAATGAATTATTTCCAGTCTCTGAGGTCCAGTACAGGGTGTACATTCTCCTGTTGGTTTGGGGACCAGAACATATCTGGCATAGAATCCCTTGTTTCTTTCCTTAGGAGGGACAGGTTTGATTACTTTTTTTAAAAGAAGGGACCGCACATCTCTCAGCAGGGACAAGTGCCCTGAAAGATAATGAAAAGGAGGTAGAAGGTTCACTGGAGGTTTGGCAGCAACTCCAAGGCATGCCCTTTCTCTACTATTTCCATAACCCACTCATCCATGTTGATCTCCCTCCATTTTGGCAGGTGAAGGGAGATCCTTCCCCCCACTTGTACCCCTGGAGGCAGCAGTTGGGGAGGAAGTGGGGAGTCATTTGGCACTTGGGACAGTGTGGCCACCTGAACTGGAACCTCTGGTAACCTTGAAATAGCCACCAGTGGTGGAGGGACCAGGAAGAGAACAGGCTCCTTGACCACAGCACAGTGGATGGTAGTCACAGCCACCACAGCCTGCAGGCTTAACAAATGCACCTCTACCACATTGTCTTGTCTGCTGAGGTTCAAGGATGTCACAGACCTCAGAGTAATTTTGATTGATTGAACATCTTTGAATGTATTATCCACATCTGCTCCAAATAATTTGGAGCCCCTAAAAGGGGCATTCAGTACAGCTTGCTGCACATCAGCAGTAAAACCAGCCACTAAGCCAAGAACATCTCCAAAGGCAAATTCCAGAGGCAGCAACCCTGGCAGAAGTATTAGATGCATCATATGCTGATGGTAATTGTCAGAGGTTGACCCCTGTTAGAAGGTGGTCCCTGGGTAGGAGGCTGAATTCTTCTTTTCTGTTTCCCTTTAACCCCCGGAGGAAGTACTACTACTGAAGTGCAGATGAATAATGGTGCAATTGTTAGTGCAACTGTACTTTACATATGTAGAGTTGGTAAATAAATGGGCAGCTATGAAATGCATGCGGGCAGAGGGATTAAAGGACTTAAAGTACCTAATTAAGTGAAACACTTACAAATGCAGAGGCTAAGCACAGAGCCCTTATAGGAAAAATATAGAATGGTACTGTCTGTGTTGCAAAACCTTTCAAAAGAAGTTAGTAGATTTCTACTGGCTAATGTAAGCCTGTTCCTTGCATTGGACCTTCTCA
This sequence comes from Neoceratodus forsteri, assembly GCA_016271365.2. NCBI lineage: Eukaryota > Metazoa > Chordata > Ceratodontiformes > Ceratodontidae > Neoceratodus > Neoceratodus forsteri. The sequence continues at coordinate 1,721,539,196 of CM057452.1, forward strand.
TTCTTTAAAAACTACTGTTGCAACAGTTCTGTCCTACCTTTATACTGTCCTTTATGCTCTTAGTTCAGATGGTTGGCCACCACTGAGCCCCCCCATCTTAAAGCTTTTCTATCTCCACTGTTCGGTTTCCTGTGGTCCACAAATAAGGCTAGGTGCAGTCAAAACATGGTGATAGAAAAGGGCCTGGCATTGTATAATCGCCTGGCACAGTTACATATTTGAATGTTTGGTTTTAGAACAGAAGCCACATCACTGTATTAAAAAGTGTGGTAATTTAAAAGCCAGACTGGTACTGTTTGACTCAAGCAGCCCGCATGTGCTCCTGCTGTCTAAGTGGTGGGTTGTTTAAATAAAATAATGCTATTCCCCTGCTGAAATGAAATGGGAGAGGCTATCCCAAGTTACAGCCCTATTAGAGTGCGAGAGTAACACTCATGTTGTTAGCTGAAACACAAGACATCAGGAAGGGGCAAAATAAATTGTTTTACTCCCAAAGAATACTGGTTAAAATGCGGCAGAAACTGCTCTCTTATTTTAAAATCTGAAGGTACTTTAAAAGGGAAACTTTCAGGCTGCTAAAGGCTGCATTTCGAAGGGGAAAAACTTCAGGGCCCAGATATTCAAAAGGGTTGCGCATGGCGCAACAGTGTTGCACCATGCGCAACCCACTGATGCGCCCGGAGCAATATTCAAAAGGGAAAAGTGTGCGGCACAAATCCCGATGCACCGGAGCACATCAGTAATGTATGCAGGCACAGGTGGGGGGGCATGCCCATGCATACTCTGCACAGCCCGATATTCAGCCCAGGATGTGCAGAGCCATGCACGTGCAACCCCTACCTGCGCCAGCACAAAGTTCGCCCCAAAAAAAACAACTGATGGCCACCCACAGGTGAGCTGCCGATTGCAGGGCGCAACACGGCAGCTGCCACCTGTGGGTGGCCACCTGAGTTCCAGCTGCACCTGGCGGCGCCCCCCCATGCCCGATCGTGGGCATTTGTGAAAAAATAGAAGCTATTCCGTCCTATATCCCTGGTGGTCCAGTGGACCGCTGTCTACCCGATCGCAGGCATTTGTAGAAAGAGAAGAATACGTCATATATCCCTGGTGGTCCAGTGGACTGCTATCCGCCTGATCGCGGGCATTTGTAAAAAGAGAAGAATACGTTCTATATCCCTGGTGGTCCAGTGGACCGCTATCTGCCCGATCGCAGGCATGTGTAAAAATAAATTATTCCATTTTCCCTGGTGGTCTAGTGGACCCTATCTGCCCAATCGCGGGCATTTGTAAAAACGAGATAAGTCCAATATCCCTGGTGGTCCAGTGGACCGCTGTTTGCCTGATCGCGGGCATCTGTAAAAAAAATTCCAATATCCCTGGTGATCTGGTGTTTCCCCACCCGCCCACTGGGCCCCACGCCCCACTCCCGGTCAGCCAGCGGGCGGCAGTACCCCACCTGCCTGCCACCTGCCAACTGACACTCAGAGGGCTGCACACCCATTGGTTCACAGCGTGAGCAAATGGGCGTGCAGCCCGTACTATACTACACATTCCAGATATGTGAATGATGCACACTGGGAGTGGCCAGGGTGTGATATTCAATGCTGCTGAGCCATGGCGCAGCTCCGTTGAATATCGCCCAGTCCACACCTCTGCGCATCCAAGTTGAGCTGCGCCCAAGCTTGCACCACAGCCTGGCGCAGTTTGAATATCTGGGCCCAGGAGTTTTTTTATCTGCTTCCCTGTTGCTCAACTGTTCTGACTGGAGCTACATAATTAAACTGTTGTAATTTGGAAGTACAAATTAATGCACTGGTCAATCCCACCACCCTGCAAGTTTTAAAAAACCTCAGCTAGTCTCCTCTGCTTGGTAACAAGGCATTCTTGTATTAAAATAATAAATAACCAGGCAGAGAGTCAAGAAAGAAAGAAAGCACCACTCACTTTGTGGATATTTTGTGTTGAACACACATTTTGTGCTGTTAGTACCATGCTATCATTTTTTGATTTAAGGTTATTCACATTTTTTTGTTGAAAAATGTGAAAAAAATGAAATTTTCTGCTGTTTTTTTTTTTTGATAATTACAAAAAATAATAATAAAAGGTAGCTATAAATGAAACATTACTCCTTTTTTATTTTTATATAGGTTTTTCTCCCATCAGGGTTCCAGGCTGCCCTGTAGACTTCATGGCTTCATTTAACCTGTCTCGTTGCCTCATTTTCCATTTGCTTCCTCGTTAATCTCAAGACCCCAGAACATGGTCACACATGCACATGGAGGTGCACATGTACTCTATGGCTCCAGTGATGGCCCCTTCCTCCCACCTGGCCTAATGCCTGGCTTCCTTATTGGCTTGGTGCTGCCACCTAACCTCCACCAGGTAGCAGTCAACAGGGGAAACCCACATCCCTCCCTGTGACAGGAGAGCTGCCTTACGGCCACTCAGTCTGGCTCCTCCCCCTCCCCCTGTCCAACCCTTGATGACTCAGGCTCATTCCTGAACCCAGGTCACCAGCGTGGGAGGAGGTAAGGTGCCCAGCGCCTCAGCCCTCCATGCCACTGGACCAGAAACAACACTCATTTTGTCGATATTTTTCTGCTGAACAAATTTCATGCTCACAGTACCATGCTATCATTTTCATTTTAAAGTTATTCACATTTGAATACGGTCAGTACTGCTACTGAGGCCAACCATTCTAAATGAGAATATCACTGATGTATTTCGCCATGCATGTACCTATAGTACTAATATCACTGATATTCTCACTGTAGGTCCATGCGTGTTAAAAATAACACTGATATTTGCCACTTTGTATTCTCACAGCTATAACATAAATGGACATAGTGACATTTCATCACTGTTAATGCTGCTTCCAGGGAACAGGGTGGTAGGAGCAAAAACAGTGGATGAATTCAAAAATGCATGGGACACACACAAGGGAACCCTAGAAAAGGGAAGAGTAGGAAAGATGCAGATCAACTAACTAAATGTCTGCAGTATTAGTTAAAGGTAGAAAAAATGGGCAGACAAGATGGGCCAGGCAGTCCTTATCTGCTGACAAATTCTATGTATCCATGTAACAAGAAAATGGATGCACCAAAGACTATTACTTGAGGCTACTAACAGTAAAAACAAACTAAAAACTGTAGTTCAGTCCTCAACAGATATAGAAAGGGAGCTGACTGTTGACAAGGAAACAGAATCAAGTTGATTATTTATTTATTTACTTATTTGTTTATTTATTAAATGTGTTGACCGGAAGGGGTGCACTGAGCTGGAGCATATTCCTGGACACAAGTTAGGGAAGGGGTTTCAGAACACAGCAAGAATAACATGTCAAAAGTAAGGTGTGACAATGTGCTCTGATTAATATGAGAAGTGCAGGAAGATGGCCTGCATGTCCCTTTGCAAAGTCAATTAAAAGTGGTCTGGTTTATGCCTCTTCTACAAGATTATTTTATAACTATGATGGATGGGGTCCCAGGAGTGGGGAGCAGGACACTCAACCATCACACATATTGCTGTGTTCAGAATTACAAACATACTGGTCAAGCATAATTTCTACACTGGGTGAATATTACATGTTGATCTTGAGTACTCCCCAAGGCAATTTCGCTGGGTGATCTGAGAGAATTAGAGGAGTTTTCCACAGGCCAAACAAAATTAGCTTATATAGAGCTGGTATATGCAAAGTTAATGATTATCAGAGCCTGGAACAGCCCAGAGGTGCCCTCACACAATGAATGGCTCAACCACATGGCAAAAAATAAATAGAGAAAATAGTCTATTGGTCTTGTGGGAGGAAGGGATTGTATGACAAAGTGTGGTTAAATTTTATTTCTTATACTGCATAGTGCAATAATATGAATTATGAACTGAGGATCATAAATAGAGGAATCTGATTGGCTGAGAGCTCTTTGAAGCCGTGATGATATCGGGCTACATCATCACAGCTTCAAAAAAGTTCCAGCGCCACCAGCCTCCTTGCTCTCTACTGTCTAAGAACTATTTTTCCAAAATGTACTCCTACACCACCCAAAAACTCATTCATAAAACATTTTAAAACCTGTTTCTTTAATTTTTTTTATTTACAAAACTTGAAACTCAGTTCATAATAGCAATAAGTCACTCCAGGTTGTGGTATATTTATTTATTTAAGCGTTCTCAGGTGGTTGGATGCACTCGGCCTGCAGCCTTATGCCCAACCACCCAAGGCATGACAATATCCCATGATATACCACACCCTGTCATGCCTTATTGCTTAATTAGAATATGGCTGTGAGACTGTACTATAATATTGTTAAGATGTTTTAATTTATTATGTTATATTGCATTTTATAATTACTGTAATGCCAGTTTTGTTTAAAATAAGTAATACTTTAAAAAAGTAAGGTGGGACAAGCTTAAACAGAAGTGGAGTAAAAATACAAATTTAAAATTCACAGATCTACCAATTTGCAAAACATTTACAGACTTGTAATAATGCAGTTCAGTAGTTACTGAAGTAATCTAGGTTAGCAGGACCAGTTTTGTAGAGAGAAGTCAGGATGAGAGTTGGATTGGGAGAGGAAGTTCATTCCACTGGATATGAAGGCAGATAGAGAAGGCAAACTGACCAAGAGACTTGCAGTGGTGGATATTTATTTTTTTTATTTATTTATTTCAAAAGTTTCACAAGGAAAGACATACTGAGCTGCTAACAGCACATTTCCAGATGCATCCTGGGGTACGGAATGTGCAGAATCATATACAGCATATACAATATATCAAGGAGCATAATCAAAAATTGAAGACAAATCAGTATTACAGATACTTGTAATGGAAAAGAAATTGGGATAATTAGGTGATGGGACTAACCTTACAGAACAATCAACAGGCAACGAAGGAAACAGATAAGGAAGCTATGGAAGGACATGGAAGGAGTAAGCATCAGAGGAACAGTGTGAGCAGGAAGACAAGATGGAGGTAGTAAAAACAGATAAGGGGGAGAGTGGCAAGCCAGTATTCAGCCAGAGAGAAAGAGAAGTGTGAGAGGTGATGAATATAAATGGATAGGAAATAGAGAGAGACAGACAGACAGAGAGAGAGAGAGAGAGAGAGACAGAGACAGAAAAGTTGGCATAAGAAGAGCTGTGACAGACAAGAGGTGGTGCATTTAGGGCAAAGTGACAGAAGGAGCAGAAAAGAAGGTCCACTCTGGCAAGGATAGTTTTGGAGGTAGCACAAAACCACATTCATGTAGTCATAGCGGTAGCATGATAATCTTTGGGATGATCTTGCAGAGGACCAGGAGTGGAACATGGAATTTGCTGTCATGCAGTGAGCCAAACTTAGTGTGGAGTATTTTGTACCTGGCATTGATGTGTGTAGTAAAACTGAGGTTCTGGTCCAGCCACACACTGAGATACTTTAGGTATGGTACCACTTTGTGTGGGTCTCTGTAACAGTATACTCTGTATCTTAATTTCTATGATGTTCTTTTCCTTGAGTTGCTGCCTTATACACTAATTTCTGTTTTGAGATGTACTGTTTACAGGAATTGTGGTAACCTTTTACAGCATCTACATTATACAGAAACACTGTTTACAAGAATTATGTTAATCTGTTGTTTCAGTCTGATGTGGGTCCATTTAAGAGTTACCAAATGGGGTAACATATGGGGACATGAAGTCTGTGAGAGCTACATTAGACTAAGACCTTCCTACTGCAGCTGGAACTAATCCTTACAAAGGAGATAGTTACAGTAGGTAATAAACTCCAGCTATTATCCAATTCACAGTGAGTTTAGCAGATTTGAAAACCAGGTTTGGCCAGGACTTTGGGGGGCAGGGTTCTTTGATATAGTGATTCTTGGGCATGAGGAGAAAATTACATACTGTTATCTCTTAGCACATACCTTTTAAACAGTGAATAATGAGGATTTGCTCTTTTTCTTATTCTAGCACTGAAACAAGACTTGGACCAGCTGTTTGCTTTAGGAAAGGGTAATTTCTGAATGAAATGTTTGCTATGCACAGAGATTTCTAAGATCTTAGAGTAATATTTAGACTTTGTCAGTTTCTTTTAGTGTTTTTCTACTCTGTACTTTTGTGTTTAAACCTGTTATGTTGAGTTTTAAGTGTTAGAGTGTGTGTGCACAGTATTCCACATTACATTGGTTACTGTATTCAGTCTTCAACTAAAGGAGAGAGAGAAAGGGCCTTTAGCTGCTGAGTGTGTTTGTAAGTTGATTTAAAGTAGATTTTTTAGCTGCCATTTCTATGTGTTGGACTTTGTATTTGAGGTCTGTTAACTGCAGAAGCAGTTGTGGTCTGGCAGAGGTTGTCTGAATCTTCTTTTGCTGAGCAGTAGGAGACAAGATTTACTTGCTGGATAATCATTACATTCTTTTTCAGTCTGTGAAGGAACTAGAAGGGGAAAGGATCAGATCTGTTCCAGTACAGTAGCTTCTTCTTCTTTTTACATTGTTTCTTGTGGATTTTACTTGGTAGAAGGTTATTTATTTTCTTTCTTACTACTTCTAAGGGGCTAGCAGGGTATTGTTTTGGGGCTGTTGGAATTTTGAAACTTGTTTTGGTGGCTACAAGTGGGCTCATTTGTTTGATGTTTCATTGTGTAGCAGGCTGCATTTGTGGATGCATATTTCTTCTGATTTAAAACCTATTTGGTGTGATTTAATTGGGGCTGTTTCTTTGAATTGGAGACCTATATCTTCTAATTTCAAGCCTATATTTGATATGGTGTTGGTGAAGCTGTTTGAATTGGAGACCTGTTTCTTTTGGTAGAAAATCTATTTTGGGGGCTTTGAGTAGAATTATGATTCATTTTTGCTGGCTTCACTAGCTGCAAAGTTTAGTGCATAGTGGGGGAAGGGTGCTAATGGTCTGACCAGGGGCCTCAGCTACCTGATTGTTTCTGGAAGATTTGGGCTGGTCCCACCCCAATCCCTCACCCCACCCGCCCTGGTCCATTATTTCCTTTATATCAGGGGTTCTGACATCACTTCCTCAAATGTGCAAAGGATATGCACCTGTCATAGCAGAAGCAGAAATCCAGGAAAGGAACAGCAGTGAGTGAAGAGGTGACTGCTATCTCAGTGGAAGGGAAGTACCTGCAAATCAAGGAGCTTTTGTTGTTACTTATTTGCATTTCTGTTGCATTATGGAAAGGAGGAGTAGGAATTTGAGGAAGGTTGTGCAATAGCTACCTAAAGTTTCTTTTTGGGTGTGGATAGGAAGGATAGGAATATAAAAAGCAGTTGCTGAATCTATCTAAATGTGTACAACAGAGGGTAAGGAAATTAAGAAAAGAATGTTTTGCACTGGTAGAGGGCAGGGGAGGGGAGACTTGGGGAGTGTTGGTATCCTTCATCTGGAAGGGTGGGGGGTCGCTGGTGGGCAACAACAGCAATGGGTAGGGTGGTAGGCTGCAACAACAGTGGTGCACCAGTCTTTCTGAAAATTGCCTGGAGTGTGAGGGGATGTTTAGTGTGGAACCACATAGAGAAACTTAGAAAGGAGATCAAGGGTCTGCAGAAGGAACTAAGACAGGCAAGGCAGACTGGGGGTGGGTTTAGCCCAATACTGGAGGGAAGAAGGAGGAGAGATGAGGGAGGGTGATTTGAGACAACAGTGGCGAGGAGAGGGTCAGAAGAAGGAAAGCAGAGACAAAGGGGCCCAGGCCAGGAAGAACGATTGCCGGGAAACCAGGTCAGGAGACAAAAGACAAATGGAAGGAGGAGATAGGGACTTGTAAGGGGAGGTGAAGAAGTGGCAAAAGTCATGGAGTGGAAAGGAGAGAACAGGTTACTATGAAGAGAGAGGGAGCGGGCATTTGTAAAGGGTCTTCAGAAAATAGTTTTGCACTGCTAGAGAGGAAGAAGGAGGAGGAGGAGGGAAATGATGACATTAGAGGAATAATTGATAAACGCCTGAACCAAACCGGAGTGGGGGGAAGTTCTGCTGGGAGAATTGCAACAGGGGCAAAAGGGGGAAATAATGTGCATGAGGAAGAAGAGGAGCCAGAAATGAGAGAAGGAGATGAATGGAAGCAAGCAGGGAGTAAGAGGGGTGGAATCTTAGTGCCGGGGGACTCAATTCTAGTCAGGTGGAGGTAGCAAGGGGCAGAGGCTTAGTCGCATTTGGGTGGAGGCCATGCCAGGAATGACAGTGGAAAGGGTGGGACAATCTGTTCTGAAATATGCCAGAAGGGGCAGGGACAAGCCTCATTTAATTATACATCTTGGGATGAATGACCTGGCTGACAAGACAGTAGTTATAGTCCAGAGGAGGTTTGAGGAACTAGGACAATTATGTGAGGGGGCAGGAAGATCAGTAACTTTTTCAGAGATACTTCCAGTGCACAAGGCAAGCACAACAAGAAAGCTGAGAATAGAGGAATTTAACAGATGGCTAAGAACCTGGTGTTGTGCTAAAGGGCATGGGCTATTGGCGGGGTGGGAGGGACATGGGAGGACAGTAGTCTCTATGCCAAGGACAGACTACACTTGAGTGAGGAGGGAAAGAAAGTGTTGAAACAGAGGATGGAGGAGTACATAGAGGAAGTTGGGAATTTAAACTATGAGTGGGGGGGTGGCAATTGGGCAAGACACATGCAGAAACCACAGGTTGGGAAACCATATGAGCTTACCCCCCATAACAGTGACAAAGGACAAATGGCAAGTACTATTGGTGATGCTAGGAAAGGAGGGCAGGATGAGGGGGGGGAAGGGTGGAAGGTGGTTACCCTTAATGCTAGGAGCATTGGAAGAGAAACTGCAGAGTTACAGGTGCTCATGGCAGAGGGAGAGGTGGACATTGCAGCCATCACAGAAACATGGGCCACCCAATACAATGACTGGGACCTGTCTGTACCAGGGTACAGGTTATTTCTTAGGGACAGGGTGATTGAGAAAGGAGGGGGTGTGGCACTATATGTGAAGGAAGGACTGAAGTGTGTAAAGGGAGGAAGGGGAGGAGGGTAGTACGGAGTCACTTTGGATGCAAATCCAGGATTCCAAGAATAGGATTCTCAGAATGGGAGTTGTGTACAGGCCTCCATCTCAGATAGAGGAGTTAGACAGGGAACTAGCGGGACAGATCAGGAGGACCTGCGAGAAGGGTAGTGTGGTGATTGTGGGGGGACTTCAACATACCAGGAGTGGACTGGAGTATCCCAACAACCAGGAACAGAAGGGAGCAGGTACTGCTGGATGCCTTCCAGGACAGCTTCCTGCTGCAAATGGTCAGTGAACCAACCAGGTTAGGGAATACCCTTGACCTTGTGTTGGCAGATGGGGACTTTGTGAGAGAACTTACAGTGGGGGAACCACTGTCAGGGAGTGACCACCACTCAGTATGGCTCACATTGAATATGGGCAAGAAAGGAGTGGAATCTGGCACAAGAGTGCTGGACTTCAGGAGGGCCAACTTTGGGAGGATGGGGGAACTGGTAAAAAGGGTACCTGGCCAGAATTAAATCTAGTATGGACACTAACCAGAGGTGGGAGATCATAAAGCTGGGGATAGTGGAGGCAACCAAAACCTGCTGCAAGGCCCAGAGCAAGAAGGCTAGGGCTTGGAAACTGAGCTTGTTGAGCAAGGAGGTCATGGAAAAGGTAAGGAGAAAAAGAGCTGCCTTTAGGAGGTACAAGAAAACAGGGAGAGGGGAGGACAGGGAGGAGTACTTGATGGAATCAAAGGAGGTGACAAGGGCAATAAGGGGAGCCAAGGCATCTACGGAAGTCAGGCTGGCACAAGGCATTAAGAAGGGGAAGAAGGACTTCTTTAGGTACATCAGGGAGAAAAGGAGCTGTAAGGACCACATAGTAAGGATTAGGATGGAGGGTGGTTGGGTGGAAGCAGGGTGCAATAAGGCAGAAGCACTAAATGATTACTTCTGATTGGTATTTACTAAGGAGAAGGGGGGGGTGACACACAAGGAGGGAAGAATGGCAGAAACAGGGGGGAGGGGGTGACAGATGGGAAAATCATGGAGGACAGAGTTCGGGAGGGTTTGAAGGCACTGAGGGTGGACAAGGTGCCAGGCCCAGATGGCATCCACCCGAGGGTACTGAAGGAGCTGGCAGAGGTCCTTGCGGGACTTTTGGCAGACCTATTTAATGCCTCACTACATTTGGGGGTGTACCTCAGGTGGAGGATCCTTCATGTGTGCCCTTTACAAGAGTGGCCCCATGATGAACCGGAAACTACAGACCAGTGAGCCTCCATCCATCATGGGTAAGCTAATGGAGACTATCCTGAAGGAGAGGCTGTTGGCCCTCCTAGAGGCCAAAGGACTACAGGACAGCAGACAGCATGGCTTCATATGTGGCAGATCCTGCCAAACCAACCTGATGGAGTTCTATGACTGGGTAACTAGGCAACTGGACAGGGGCCATGCAGTGTATGTCCTGTATCTGGACTTCAGTATGGCATTCGACTCGGTGCCACATGGAAGGCTTGGAAGTAAGTTAGAAGGCACAGGGGCAGGTGCAAAGCTGGTGAGATGGGTAGGGAACTGGCTGCAGGGAAGGCAACAGAGGGTGGTGGTGGGTGGGGAGCTCTCACACCCAAGGGTAGTGACGAGCGGTGTTCCACAGGGCTCGGTGTTGGGACCAGTGTTGTTTGGGATATTCATTGCAGACATGTCATTGGACATCAAGAGCAAGATCAGTCTGTTTGCTGATGATGCCAAGGTAGGAGTGGTGGTGGATGACCTAGGGGGATGGCAGGGGTTGCAGGATGATCTGGCAAATCTTTAAACCTGGTCAGACACCTGGCAACTGAGGTTTAATGCCAAAAAGTGCAAGGTGCTGCATTTTGGGATGAAGAACCCAAGGAGGAGTTACCAGCTAGGGGGACTGCAGCTAGCCCAGACAGAGGAGGAGAAGGATCTGGGGATGTTCATTACAGGGTCATTGAACAACTTGGCACAATGTAGGAAGGCAGCTGCAAAGGCCAACAAAATGCTGGGTTATATTGCAAGGGGTATATCCTCAAGGAGGGAGGAGGTGATTCTGCCACTATATAGGTCATTAGTTAGACTACACCTGGAGTACTGCATGCAGTACTGGCACCCATATCTGAAGAGGGACATTAAGTTACTGGAGGGGTGCAGCACAGGGTGACAAAGATGATCAAGGAGCTGGGGGACTTATCATACGAGAGGAGGCTGAGGGAGTTGAACATGTACTCGCTGGAGGAGAGGAGGGACGGAGGGAAATGATTGAAACCTTTAAGTACATGAAAGGAATAAACAAGACAGGTACAGAGGGGCTGTTCAAAGTAAGGGAGGGGAGGGACACCAGGGGGCCATGATATGAGACTGGAGGGAGGAAGGTTCAGGAGGGAGATGAGGAGACACTTTTTTACAGAGAGGGTGGTGGCTGGGTGGAATGCGTTACCTGCAGAAGTGGTATGCAGTAGAACAGTGGACTGCTTCAAAAGGGGATGGGACAGGACAAGTGGGAGGTTCAATGAAGTGGAAGGGTGGAAGGGAGGGGCGGCTGCAGAATAAGGGGTGCTAGCTGCACATTCGAGCAGACTTGATAGACCTCTAGGCCTTTATCAGCTGGCAAATTTCGCATGTTCGTAGGTATATCTTGTAAATCTTGGTGCATATTAAATATATATGTAATACTGTACATCTGTGACAGTAGTGTGTTAAGAAGTACAGGCAATCTATTTTCTGAGAAATTCTGTTATCTACCTTCCAAAGAGCACTACCAAGTTAAAAGTAAATCAGTGTCTGATACAAGAAGGGTTATGGTGCACGATGAGTGACAAGGGAACTCCTATGACCAAAAGGCCTTGTACTGTGTGAACAAGAGCTTGAGATTGTTCTGTGCTAGAAGGAGCCTGTGGTGAGATGTAGAGGAAACAGCTTCAAATGAGTCAAGACCAGGTGAGTGGCTTCAGATACACCTCACAGCAGTAGACAGTGATCCAATAGGTGAAGCAAATTAATTAATCAATCAAAGCCGTCATAGCACAGACAGATACTGGACAGGAACTACTATCACAAGAACAGGATAACCTGGACCGCAATTACCATCAGTAAGAACAGAAACTAAAATTATATGTTCTATGTAAAACCTGATCTGTATTCTGTTGAAAATCAAACTTTTTATTTCTCCTGCACTCAATATTCTAAATATATTTCCTCCTGACCATGTAATATGACTAATTATGCATGGCGGGGGGAGTGAAGAACTCTGTGGTAATTTCATCTTGTAAAGTTGATGCAGGATAAGCCATGAAGTTGAATGGAATTCTGTTTGTTCTCCACATACAGTACCCCCATGCATAATCCTTTATGTACTGCCTGTTGTTTTGCAATGCTTTACTGCCATTTAATGAAGACTGCCTACACCCTATACTAGTGTGACTGTCCATACTGCATGTTGATGCCCATGCTTTTCCTCATGCTTTTTTCCTGTTTTCTGTTGTGTGTTCTAGCTCATGTTGGCTGGCAGTTAATAAAAGGAGCTCCAGTTTAAGAAGTAGGCCAGTGGCTACTGTGATTCAGCTTCAAGTTAGGCACCACAATTTCACTTTGACTATGATAATTTAGCCATACCACTTTGGTTCCCAATGCAGTACTTGGCATGGGGTAAAGCAGACTACAAACAGTTGGGTTACAAAGCCTTGAGGTCAGTAATGAATATTAATTACTGTAGCTTACTTGTGGTAGGTGCTGTTGACTTGCATCCACAGTGGATTACTGTTTGTAATGTTGTAAAAGAGTCTGCAGAACCCACTGGTATCACAACAGCCCAGTGTGAACTACAGTATTGGTTACTATTGTACCAGGTCACCGTTTATGTCAGTAACAGGCCTAGATCAATAACTCCTGTAAGGATTCATTGCCCAAAGATGTTACAGTCTGATAATAAAAAGTTGGTCAGTGCCTCCTCCCAAGAGAAGTTAAGTGGGCTACGTGCTAAGCTAGTACTGCCTCCTAGGAAACAATACCAACCCACTAGGGTCCCCACTGGCACAGCCCACTCAACTCCAGCACAATACAAACAGTTGAAACAAAACAGTTGTAATACAAATCAGCGCTCTACTAATAATATGCGCATAACACAAGGAGTTGAAACAAATGACAAAGGGTTTATTAAGGGCAAGTAGGATCTAAGTTCTTGGAAACAAAATATTGTTATGCAATGCAAATGCACAGTGCAGTAGCTGGTCTTCCCTGGCTGTCCTTGGAGCCCTTCTAGGCACAGTTCACCCCAACACACATTGCTCAGCCTGAAAGTACTGTTGGACACTACCCACACCCCACTGGCTCCAGTGTTACTATCCTAGTCCTAGGGAGCTCTTTGGGAAACCTGAGTAGTGAAGTGGTGAAATGTTGCAGGCCTGACGATAGTTCCACATGTCTGGCCAGTGTTGATGCACTTAAACAAACAACAATATTTATTGCAATCCAAATGTTACACTAATGGATGGATAGCCTAGTCCATCAGTGGTAGCCCACCTCTTTGCTCTATTCAAACTGCAAGATGTGTTGTGGTGCAAGATCCAAAAGCAGTAAAAGGTTACTCATGATTCACCTTTGGTGGTAACAGTTTCCACCAGTCTCTGCAGTCTGGTTGGATTCACCAGCTCTTATCCTCAGATACATTCACCATCAACAACTCCCTCCACTCGCCCCTCCTGGTCTCATTCTGGCACCTCACGTGATCAGCTGGGCTCTCTCCATCAGCCTCTTTGGATGTCTCAAGGATCCCAGGTCTCTGTAGCTCATCTGGCTGTGGTAATCAGCACGATGGCTTTAACTGCAAACTTTATTTTTTTTTTATTGTACATTTTTTTCTCCCATTGCTGGGGGGGCTCAGTGGCAGCTATGCCGCCTATCCGGGGCTCTGTTCCCCCTTTCTGGGATCGTACTGCTTGGCAGCAGGGGCAGGATTTTCTTCTTTTGTCTAGTTGCCATTACAGTCCCCCGAAACCCCACCCCTGAGGACATCGCCGTTATTGTTATACAAATCAATACAGATAAAATCCAGTCATATATAAAACAGTATAATAAATACTTAGTACAGTTATAACAACTTGGCCCAGAAGGGGCTAAAGTGTGAATGTCATTTCATCATAAAAAGAAATATTATACAGTCTTGATTCTGTCCTTTATATTTTTGATAGTGCTAAAATATTTTGCCAGTCTGTCCAATAACCACAGATCTTCTGTATGTATTAAAATACTAGTCAATTCAGCCTCATCCACCTGATAGATATTGTTTATAAAGGTGCTCAACCAGTATACTCGTTGCCTGGCATACCATCTGCAGTCCCATAGGACATGTAGTAAATCCTCCGTTTCTCCATACCCACGGTCAGAATTCTCAGTCAGTATCCCAGGTTTTTTGCATCTAAAGTTGAGTACCTTACTGGGAAATTGTTTGAATTTATATGATGTAAAATTAGATTTAAGTTTAGGGTCAGTCAATATATCCAGATACACTTTATATCCATGAGAGTAATTGTTAGAAGAGAACCATTTTGAATAACGTGTGACAGCTATTTCATTCAAATCTTTTTTATTCCAAAAATGTGTAATCTTTCTCAAGATATATTTCTTGTATTTCACACTTATTGTCACTCCTTTCTCTATCGCTTTCTTCAGATACATAATTTTATGCTTTTTCAGTTTTAGTAAAACAGAGTTTAGCCAGTATTCTGTTTTGTAACCAAGTTCTTGTCAATACTCTTTCTCTAACAAACAATGATTTACAAGTGTATAATCATCTTGTCTGGTACACCTAATCCAAAAGTTTATTTTCCTTGTTTCTATAGCAGCGTTAATGTCAATTAGCCCCAGTTGAGATCTAATATAGGCTGCCGGACAAGAATGCACTACTCTTAATATAGTTCTTAAAATTTTATGTAATGTGCTCATTAGTTTGTTTAAATTATTTGTCTCCCAGATTTCACTGCCATATAGCAGCTGAGACTCAAACTTGGCCCGCACTACCTGGATTAGGGGTCTAATGGTCATGCCCACATATTTGCTATTAAATCATGTTAACCTAGCTATTTTTTTTTTTTTAGTTTTTCCATGAGCATATCCACATGGGTGTTCCAGCGACAATTCTGTTGCATCATGACTCCAAGATATGTATAACTGGATGCTACAGTACTTCTAGTTTATCTGGACCTATATACCAAGACCATTCACATTTCTTGCTTCCAAAAATGATAGCTTTTGTTTTGCTCATGTTAATTTTTAACTTTAATGTTATGGATTCTTTAGATAAGAAATTCAATTTATTTTGTAGCCCCTATTTTGATAGTGACATGATTATAAGACATGATTATAATATCGTCAGTGTATGTTAATAGTGGGCAAGGGAAATTCTTGATTTTTGGTGAGTCTTCATCAGCATCAACACTATGTTTTAATATTTTATCCAGGTAGAGTGAGAAAAACAAGGGGGTAAGCACACACCCCTGCCTAACACCTCGATTACATTTGATTTGGCTGGATAATTGGCCCCCATACCCCAGTCTTATCCTGGCCCAAGTATTTGTGTATAGTTTGGCTAATATTGCAACTAAGTTAGGGTCAATATCCCTATCTATTAAAATTTGCCAAAGTATCCTCCTAGATACACTGTCAAAAGTGGTACTATAATCTACAACAACAGTGTACATTTTCTGGCCCCACAACTTTACAAATATTTCAATAAAGTGCTGTAATACAAAAATATTGTCAGTTGTAGAATAATGGGATCTAAACCCAGCCTGATATGGTGAAATACTCCCAGTTCTATCAACTTCAGCTTGTAACCTAATTAGTATAATTTTGGAGAATATTTTGAGGTTAGAAAATGGGCTAAAGAATCCTAGCTTCCCGATTGGCTAGGACTTGATCTCAGCAGGCGGGTATTTCCTGATAGAGCCCGCTGAATAACAAGTTCCCATTCAGGGTGCCCCATTACTTGGGATATTCTTGGGCACCCCAAATTTTGAAACAGAGCAACCGCCATGTTTTTTGCTTCACTAACCCTGAGTTGGTTGTCCGCTCCCCCCAACCCCCACACGCTTGGGTGGCTACCGCTATTCCTCCGGCTATTCTCCAGCTTGGTTCCACTGTCTTGAACCAAAAGCAGCACTAAATGTTGTGCTTAATTTTGAACACGGTCACACTCCCTCTCAAACAACTGTTTTTTACCTCATCGGAAGCAGAGTGCGAGAGGTGATGTCGGCGATCAGTGCAGACTGCATAAGTACAGGTGCCCCATGGCTGTGGTTCATGGGGAAAAAAAAACGTTCACCTGCCTGCACTGGTATTCTGCTATAAAATTTATTTATTGTACTTACTTTTTCCCCATTAGTTTGAACGTGGTCGCAAGTTCTTCAGCAGTGGGCACTGACAGAGGCGGCACTGGCAGTGGTGGGGGGGAGCAGATCTGGAGAACAGTGGCTCGAGTAAACATTATTTGCCCGACGCTGCTTTGTATCTCCCTCCTGCTGCCATGTTGATCTTGAACATTTAAAAACACTTTTAGAAGACTCAGTCTGCACTTGCTAGTTTTATGTGCTAGCCTTGAGCAAAGTCACGTACCTAACTTCCACAGCTCAGCAGTGAAAAATAAAAACACTCTTCCAGGAAGGCTAACAAACTGGTGTGTGAGTATTAGGAACAACTCATACTTAAGAGCTCCCCCTAGTGACGACTAGCACGACTAGCGGACAAACTGTTGCCACCTGTACCTGTAACCATGTCAATCACCTCCAAAAATGCAGGCAGAGGAACTATTTTATTACAAATCTTACTTTCAATAAAGTTTTCATTAACATTTTTCTTATTAAACTTATTTTTTTGACAGTGCCATTTTCTAAGCGTAATAATACCCTCCAGGGTGGGCGGTATTGTATACTGGACCTTCCAGGGACTATAAGGCCCTCCACCTGCGGTGTTGGGCCTCATTACGCCTCTGGGCAGTCCGGTATAGCACAATACTGCCCACCCTGTTGGGTATTATTGCTTACTTAATGTCTAACAGACTTCTAGGTCTGTACACTATGACATCATTAACAGGCCCTTTTTTATGGATTGGGACTATGTTTGCCCCCTTCCAGGAATTGGGGTAAATGTTCACAGTAATGCATTTATTATAAAATAAAGTCAGAAAGCAGCACCATAGTGTGGTTCCTGTAAGATATACTTCAGATGGTATTCCATCGGGGCCGAGTGCTTTTTATTTTTTTAATGAATATATGACCAAATAAACTTCATCCATGGTGATTGGACATCGAGGGTTTTTATTCAGGAAATTCTTTTTAGGTATTACTTCCTTATGGGATCAAAGTAGATCCTGGTAAAATGTGCCAACCATCTATCTTCAGGAATATACGTATCAATATTCACGTTGTACTAATCAGTCCCTTTGGTGACCAGGGTCCAAAATAATTTGGAATCTTTTTCTTGTACAGCTTTCAACATCTTTGACCATTTAGCCTCATAATATCCCTTTTTCTTCTTCACTATTAATTTCTTATATAATTTTCTTTTCTGGTTTAACTGAGTAAGAGTTTGCTAATTTTTTAATCTATCATAGCTTCTACAAAGTTTCCTAATCTCAGACTTCACCTTCCTACAGTCTTTATCAAACCAGGTGTCCTTGCCCACTATGCCTTTCTTGTTTATGGGACATTCTAATGCTGTTTTAATCCCCAAAAAAAGAGTGTTGATGTGCTTTAAAAGTATGTCTAAGTCCAAGGGACTAATAACCTCAGTTGGCTGGACTATTATAGAACCTAATAAAATTGGTGTGATATTATTTGTGAATTCTGCCTCCATATAATTCTACTAGAGGCCCTAATTTCTGTTAAGAGGAAGTTCTCTGTATCTCATGTTTTCACTCTGACCTCTTTTATTTCCAATATAACTGGGTAATGATCACTCTCTGCTCTAATATGCACCTCACATTTATGCCAAAATCTCGATGAACCAGACCAGAATGCAAAATCAATCAAGGAGGCCCCTCTTAAAGACACAAAAGTGTATTCACCATCTTGGTTCCCTTCATATTTCCCATTAAGGGGATATAAATTATTCTCTTTTAATATTTCTATTAGTATTTTCCCAGTTTTATTTAGGGTTTTATCTTTTGATTTCCTTGATATCAAGTGATCTGGTGAGCATGTATAAAGAAAAGGTGGGTGGTCTATAAGGCCGTCAAAGGGACCAATGAGTGCATTAAAAATCTCCTAACACAAGTCGTTCTGCTGCCATGAATACCTGTTGAGCTTCCTTTATGAGTCCAGCTAACTCATACCAGATTGTCTCAACATAGTAAATAGAGTTTTCAGGAGGAACATAACAATTGTATACAGCTATTCAGAATCTTACATTTATCCTACCCTAAGTTATTCTCTGCTATCTTATTAAATTTTACTCTATTTGGGTATACGAGTATCACTTCATTATTCTGTAATGTTCCTCTGTTGTCCCAAACATAATTGGCAATTCTGGGAGATGCAAAAAAATGTTTCAGTAATGGTTGCTGTGCTAATTGACAGGTTTCTAATTTCAACAACATCTTCTTCTGTCACTTCAATGTCCACTTCTCTATTCAAGTATTCCAAGACATTGAATTCCAAGTTTGCAGACTCAAAATTCCTCCAATACAGTGGTCTATGTAGTCTAATTATGGGTAGACTATCAAGATTTTCTGAATATACTATGGTGTGTGTTACATTTTCTCCCTTTGTTTTCTTAGTCTCAGTTCTTTCTGAAATTGTAACTACAGGATTTTCCTGCAGGGAACCCTTGCCACTTCCCAGCTCCTGGTTCAATTCCTTGATCTGTTGCTTTAACATCGCCAACTGTGTTATTAGATTATTATGTACTACAAGATCTAGTTTACTATCAGAGGCTGATGAGGTTCCATTTTTCAGTTCAGTTTGAACCTCTCCATTCATATGACCACTAGGTATAGCATATTGTACCAAGTTGTTGCTAATTATAGAAGTTTTTTTGTTCATACTTCTATTCTTTACCTTCCACTTGTTCCTGTTCTTACCCTTTTTTAATTTCTTTTAATCAGAGGGTATCTGGTATTTCAATCACACCAAAATCTGGCCTCAGTTGGCTATTATCTGGGCTAATTAATTTTGCTTTTTCTGTTTCTTCATTATCTGGTATTAATTGTCTCTGCTCTAACCTCATAAGGAACTGATTAATCTTTCTTCATTATGGGCAATGTGTGATCTCATATTCTCCCTTAGATCTTTATTATTAACCAATTGCTCCTTTAAAATTAAGGAAACATTTTTGGGATTCTTGAGCAATATAATTAATTCATCACTTAAGCAAGTAGGTGTGAAATTACCAATTGTTTGATCAGTGGGCTCTCTATTGTCAGTCCTTAT
Organism: Neoceratodus forsteri; assembly: GCA_016271365.2. Taxonomy (NCBI): domain Eukaryota; kingdom Metazoa; phylum Chordata; order Ceratodontiformes; family Ceratodontidae; genus Neoceratodus; species Neoceratodus forsteri. Next base: position 1,721,558,587 of record CM057452.1, read on the forward strand.
TGCACCACAATGCCCACAATGACTTGAATAATTAATCTTTTCCTCTAGGTGTCTGAGACCATTTATTGTTTGTTGTAAGCCCTCAAGGATTCTTTTATTTCAACTTTGTTATTTTGAGGCATTAGAGGTATACTACTATGTTCGTCACTATTCTCAGATGTCATACTGTTATACCAGAGTTTAGGTGATCTTTATAGACTATTTGTGTTACTATAATTTTCCCCTCCATAGCCTGCAATGTCTCTTTTATCCTTGCAGTTCTGGTCACATCAAGGAATAATATTTCCAGTGATATAATGCTTAGACCTGTCTGACAAGTTCAGCACCACTGGTACATTCAATTCTTTTTCCCGGCTTGAGACAGCACTGGCCATTATAGTCCCACTTGGTGTGGAAGTTTTATTATTATTAGTTACCAAGTGGTCAGTGATTTTCATTTGTCTGCTAATAGTCCTAATACCCTTTTGTAAAAGATAGTGTAGTGGAGAAGGTTTACTGTTATTTAAGGTGCTTCCACACACAGGTTTCTGAAACGGAATGACCGTCGCAGAAACAGTATTCCATTACCTCCCTTGTGTGTAAAACACATCTGTTCCATTCCCTTGGTGAACGTTCACCCGAACCGCATTCTCAGCTTTTCATGGTTAGTCCTGTTGTGTTCCGTTTCATCCGCCTGTGTAAAACAGCCATTCCAAAGTGGTGCAGAAACAGCAATAGAGCAGCAAACTCTGTGGGGGTGCCAAAACACAAATGGAGGCGGGACCTGCCGGAAAACTCACAGAGTGTAAAAGGGATCCTAAGAACGCAACAGAGTACAATGGTGCCACAGGTCATGCTCATTCTGTTTTAAAAACTTGTGTGTAAAAGCACCTTTAGTCTTTGTAGCCTAGTATTTACTATCCTGAGAAAAGACTGTTTAGTTCAGGGAGATTAGGTAACTTCTGAAGTAGACAGAGTGACTTAATTTGTAAATTACAAGGCCTACAAATCCTGTGAGGTCTAATTTTAATAACCATCACAGTAATGTCCCACAAAACACAGGTACTGTATTAATGAAACTATATAACAATATAACCCTCAGTTGCTTTAAGGCAGAGCACCATGCAGCAAAAGCCCTGCTCCACGTACACAAGCTGCACTTTTAGCTAGGATTATTTTACTGCATAGACTGTGAAAAAAACAAAAATGAGGGTTTAACACTATAGCACATACTGTATATGTCCTGGGGGTTACTAGTTTTCAGACTGAGTAAATGAGCACCTTAGGTCCAGGACAGCTAAACTATTACACAGAAATATTGGAAAATATTGGGCCACAATATTACACAAGCTCAGCTATATTTGAGATTAAAACATTAAGAGATATCATTCTCTATTGCACTTTATTCCACACAGAGCAATAACTGTTAAGTTCAAATATTAATTATTTTGAACAAGAAAAGCATGATTCTTCACTTCTCACCAAGGTTTGTCAAAGTCCACTTCAAAGACAAATGAAGGGAAAATGTTCTGTGTTCTAGGCACAGGGAGAGGGGGGAAGGAAAAATGTCCCACGGCTTGCAGTGTGCTAGTTCAGTAGATCCCGCTGGTAAAATACTATTGTTTCTTCCTTCTCTTCTTTTTCTCCTCCTTTGAAAGTGTCAACAACATGACACCCCAGTCTTTTCTATTAGGCAAGGTAAGAGCAAACTTTCTTTCTTCCTGCAGGTTTCCCTTTCAGTTTTTTGATTGCTCTCCACGGGGTATGAACCGCTGTATACCAGGTCTAATCCATTCGCTGAATGACAGTTTAGATGCTGTAACTCTTGAAGGAAGAAAGAAAAGAGAGAAAAAGTTTAGTAAAATCTTGGTTTATAGTGAGTTTATAATAATTCCCTAGTATAGTGTCTAAAAGTAGTCGGTTACAACACTGTATCTCCAAAAGGCTAGAGTAGTTAGATAATTTACAACTACACAACTACACAGCTGCACAAAACATATACATCTGCATACATCAACATATGAAGCACTTACTCCATGTTGTGTAAACTGACTGCAGTTGAATATTCCACTTCAGCACAATGCCACAGAATCTTAAATGGAGGTACGCCAGGAGTACACCAGAACTATGAGAGCAGTGAGTATAACCAGTCATATTGCTTCCTTTTCAGATACTTCTCTACTCTCAAATGTTTATGAAGGAGTAGAAATGAGAACGCAAAAACTCTTCTAATAACATAAACCTTGGCAAATATGGGTTCAGTACAACTATTCTCCCGTGCAGCTACGTGATGAGGCAGAAAATGGTGATCTACCATACAAACCCTGGCACAGGTCTGTTATAGGACGTAATCAAGTGGTCATCAGATTAAAAGGGTACAACATTTAGTTTTAAAATTTTAAAATAATATCAATCCAATCAAAATCCTATCTAAAATATGTAGCTCCCAGTTAATAAAAGAAAAAAGAGAGAGAGAGCAAGAGACAAAAGCATAACCAGATGTAACTTTGATGTCGGGTAAAAATACAGTTTAAATTCAACTGATAGCGGTTTCACTCCTTCTCCTTATCTTCAAGAAAAAGAAACCTGGTGAAGTCAAGGGGTTAACAAATATGCGGTGTAGTTTTCATCACACTGCGAGTTGGGGCTCTTCTGTCTCCGCTCACACTCCACAGCACTTCCCCTGCAGTCTCTCTGGGGCAGGCTACCCCTCTGTCAGCACTCTAGCCATGCGGGAGAGAAAGAGAGAATGACAGTGGAGGGAACACAAAATCTAGCCACACAGGTCGGCCAGGAAAGTGCTGTGCCAATAAGACAGGTATGGAACAAACAAACAGTGGCATATCTTTTCTGAAAAATAAAAATGCCTTGTGCAGCTCCTGCTAAACCAGCTCCTCCTCAACTAGTCATCATGCAGCGGCTCCCCCTCTCATCAGACCAGATCCACTATTTGTATGGTTGAATGGCATCGCATAGAAAACAGGACACCAGCATGAGGACCAAAGTCCAGACTGTGCATAAGCACATCCCAGCCAAGCACCTAACAGCATCCTCCCCTCCCCACAGTGGAAGCCCAATGCAATCTGACAGAACAGCCTCCCCCCTCAGAGGAAGACAGTGTCCCATGGGACATTCAAGCCTCCTCCCCCCGGCTGGCCCCCAATGACTCAGGTACGCTCCCGAACCGGGGTCACTGGCATCAGAAGTCTCTCACTGTCTACATGTAGAAGCTTACTCCTGATGTGTGGATGTTTAAGCCCAGTAGATGCCTCCTGGACCCTGGATGTAGAATATGCAGGCAGGCCTCCAACTAGGGCAGGCTCAGTAAGTCTTCCTCTAAGCTGTCTCTGCAGCAAACCGAAAAATACTAGCATGGCTTCTGCTGCTCACTTAGCAATCCAGCCCTCCCACTGGTCAAGACCCTCTGTCCAATGGGAGGGCTGTATTCCACACTGAACAGCAACAGCTGTTGCAGAATAGCTCCTGCTGTTTACTGAGGAATCCCACCCTCCCATTAGTCAAGACTTACAGTCAGCAAGCTGGTCCATCAGCACAGTGGCAGCGCTACTCATCATGATGCCAGCAACCCATGTTTGGGAAGAAGTGTGGATAATTTGGGGCTGGCTGGGGGGGGGGATTGACCATCCATTGGAATGCACTCCATCCAAGAGAAGGGGGAGACAAGACTCCCTTTGCAGGACTGCCATCTGGTGCAGAACAGGTGGGAACACAGTTGGGGGCATATACTAAGGGGACAGACGTCTGCGGATGTTCTGGTGTGGATGCACGCCATAGCACACACGTGCACTTGCGTCACCACACATGGTGCCCCTAAGGAGAAAATAGGAGGAAAATGAAAGGCCTGCTCTATGTCGACACCCTCCACAGGCTCCTGCAGGATTATTTGCAGCTGGCCATCCACCACACTTTGGTCCTGGGTAAGTGGTGGATAACTGATAAGTCTGCAAAAAAGTTGGTGATGAGATTTGGGGAGGGGTTACATCAGGCAGATTCATAATGAAAAATGATAGAATACTGATTAAAATAAAGACTCTGTGTCAGCCACAGGGAGGGTCTGCCAGCTGATACACTGGATGGCTGATTGGCTGGTTAGCCCCTGAGTGAATAATGGAGTCCTACAGCACCCTGTAGCCCCTGACAAGCTTCTTGAGCCTGACTGGTGAATCAGCCTCTTTCTAACCCTATTGCCACGTTGATAGTGGTTAGTGGTTCTTTGAGACAACTGCCTATATTGTAGTCCAAGCAGCAATGGCCCCAGAAATCTTTACAGTATTTCGAAGGGCTCCTGCCCTAAAAACAATTAGTTGTTCCCCATTGTTGTTCAGCATGGTTGCACTAGTGTTCTGGTTACAGTTGCAGCAGACATCAGGAAATCTCGGCTGTAATTGGGAAAGAGATCGCTCCTCCATCGGTAGCAGCACAGCCATCTTTGATGTGTGGTGGGGAACTGCAGCTGAATGGCATGGATGGTGCCAAAGATGGCAGTACTCCCTTTCACTCTTTGTTTCCACTCAAGTCCTGCTTGTAGTCCCTGGGACCTGAGGGAGTGAGCATCAAGGCAACTGGTGACTGTGGCTGCCAGAAGCCCAAGCTAGGTCCTCATCTGCCAGGGGATTACAATACTTATTACATACCTCAAAGGGTGCACCCCTGCAGTCTCTGCTTTACCCTCATGCCAATCACTATATTCTCTTTGGCCCCATTGATTTTCAAATTATATAATAATAGCCCCCCCCCAAAAAAAAAGTTATGCTTCAAAAAAACAAAAATATTTGAAAAAAGACATTAAATGCAGGGCATTACATTGTCCTTCACGATATTTTTCATCCATGGATGAATATTTATTTTTCATGTTTTATTTTTCTTTTTCCTTTTTTTATATTTGATTTTTTTGTTAAATTAATTGAACTTAATACAGACACTGACAGCCAAAGCTTTAGCAGTTAACTACTGACTATATGAGGTCAAACTGCTGAACTGTGTGCCCCTGTGCTTGTCCAGTCAGGTCACTCATTCTGTTGCCATCCCACTGATGGTGGGTAGGGTGACAGGTTTTATTTAATAGATACAGTACTCACGCTGTGTGCCATTGACACACCTGATCATATTGAGCTTGTTGGTGATGACATTGTCAAAGTTGTGCTGTAGTATCATCAGGAGGAGAAGTTGTGCTGTTATTTCTTGGAGTGGTGAGCAACACTTGTGGTACCAGTGGGAGTCAATGGGCACTTGACACCAGGAGGTGTAGCAATGGAGATAGTAGTAGTAGTAGTAGTAGTAGAAGATGTCACCTGTTGAAGATCTACATAAGTAAATGAATTGCTTAAGTTGATCATTGATAAGATGAGTTTGACAAAAGCTAGGAATTCAAGATTCTCAAGATCTAGCATCCAGCTATGTAGTTGGGCAATATACCCAGCTGTACAGAAACATTTTCCTGAAGTGACCGATGTTGGAGGGCATCTAAGAAAATACAAACCACTTTAGGTAGTGCAAGCCAAATAACTTGCCTGTCTTGTTGGAATTTGATTGGATCACTATTTCTGCTAATCAGTGGCTCTGCTGGATAAGCCTGCATCACGTGCTCTGGCAAAAGGCCTGTAGAAGGTGTGGGACTAGATGGAGGCAGACACCAGTATACAGAACTCAAATCAGCTTTTATTCAGCAAAAAGAAATAAAATAAAGCAGTGAACTGTACAACGACCAAAAAAATAAAGCGGGTTAAACTAATAATTAAATCAAAGTTCAGTTGTAATTTCAGCATTCAATCACTAGTAGGAACTAGGGTCCGAGGTAGGGTCAGCCCCTTTGCTGAGCCTTAAGATCTGCTCACGGCTGGCTCCAGCGCTGTACTGAGCCCTCATTTGTTTTTCACATCTAAGGCCCTTCTCTAAATAGGGCTACAATCAGGTGGTGCTACTAAGCTCCCCCTTTTTTGTAAATATATCTATTTTTAACAAATACACATTACTATTTATTACCAAACATAAAGTATATCTAGTTAGGTTATAACTTTTCTCATAGTGACACTGGAACCAGATTTCAATCATTCTATGCAAAATTATCATTGTTGAGGGTGGTTCTCGGCTGTTCTAGCTCCTCCCACATGTTCTCAGTCCAATATAGCTAGAAACACAGAGGCCGGCTGGCTCTATAGGAGACTGAGACATGAGCGGGTCAAGAAGCAACAGGACCACTCCCCAAACCTTCCTCAACCCAGGATACACAGAAAAGCAAAACAGGTATTTTATTTTGAAATACTCTTGTAAGCTTAGACATTTGTTAAATTATTACATTTCTACAATTATTATTTCCTTAACTCTGCTTTGGAGCAGACTTATTGTTTTTCCCAAAGCTGCTCTACAGAAGAAGTTGTAACTGTAACTACAGTTTTAGTATTTTAACCTAGAGCAACCAGCTCTTAATTGAACAGGAACAGAAGTACTGTCTTTAAAACATTCAGTTTAACAGGGTCTTCACCTTTAGTCTTCTTCTTTTTATTTTATCTGGAGGGAAACTAGTCTAGACGCGCTGCAAACAGAGTGGTCTGAGTGTGTGTGTGTATCAAGCTGCAGCGAGTGACCTCTCATTTTCCGTAATCCTGCCTAACCTGCACTACTAAAACACCACAAAACACTATTAGGCTGTTTGTACAGCCTAATTACTAGCTTTTGTCCTAATGTTTAGACTTTTCAGCGAGCGCGAGTCGCTCGCTCTAATTCGCACATTCGCACGATCGCACGTTCGTGCAACAGGTTGTGCGTACATTCGTGAGGGATTATGATTCACTACAGGGGAGTAGAACAATGGAGGATTCCTGGATAGATCCTGAAGGGAAAATAAAAGAAAGTTAGCAGAGAGCCATCTTACAGGTGGCCTGCCTGTAACATGGGGAAAACAAAGAGGTCAGAAAAGAAATAGCAAGAAATCAGTGCTGTTGCAACAGAGTTTTAGAATTAATAAAGATGGGCTCTCCAGGAATATAACACCCTTTCACAAGGCCCAAGATTTCCTCTAAAATGTCTGAGCAGCATCAGCATTCAGAATTAAAATGCTGCTAAATGTCCTTGATTGTCTCAAGATCATCACTATGCAAATCTTTAATGTCACATCACATGAAGTCAGCTAGAAAGCAGGAGGAGTACAACCAGGATGCTGTGCATGCACATCTTTTTGGTTTAGTCAAGTTGCCTTTCCTGCTTCACCATAAGTGCACACAGTAGATGTTGTTTGATATAGTCTGTGCGTCCAGGGAGATTGAACATGCTTTATATTTGAGATGCAGAAGTGTTGCCATTCCAAACTGCATGTCTGATCTAATGCTATCAAATCTGACTTCAGTATGGCAGATGTGGATTGGAGCCTTCTAGCTGATGCTTTGGCAACAAGCAGGGCCATCCTTGACTCCCTACAGGGGGCCTTTCTCAGGCAGCTAGTCAACAAACCCACTAGGGACAGGGCAGTGCTGAACCTGGTGCTTACAAACAGGAGTATTGCAGACATCACAGTGGGCAGTCCCCTAGGTACCAATGATCACCATACAGTGTGTTTTAATATTAAGATGGGAGCAGAGGCAAACTATCTGAGGATGAGGGTCCTAGACTTTAGGAGGGCAGATTTTATGGAAATGGAAGACTGCCTCTGAAACTGCCTAGTAGAGGGGGTATGCCTGGAAGGGTAGAGGAACAGTGGGGAAAAATAAGGGCATAACTAAGGCAACCAGCCTCTGCATGAAGGGAGTGAGTAAAAGCAAAAAAAGGAAAATGAGAGCATCATGGTATTCTAGGGAAGTGCCCATGGTGGTAGAAGAAAAAAGGGTGGCATTCAGGAGGTATAGGAAAACGCAGAGGGAGGAAGACAGGAAGGTACCAGGTAAAACAGAGGGAAGCAGGTAAGGCAGTGAGGGGAGCAAAGATGCTGTCAAAGGAAAGGCTAACAAGCTAAAATGTCCTCATGCACATAACTGGAACCCAAAAAATACACCAACACTTCAGCTAGATTGCAAAACAGTGCTTACTTATTTCAAAATTGTAAGTGCAAAAAAGTGATGGTGCAGACCTAAGCTGCATGCCACAATCACCCTGGCACTTCAAGTCAACAGACTATTCATCAGGTAGTGAGAAAAGGAAAGACAAAGACGCAGCAAACGGGGATAAGACTTTCTTCATTTACATAAGTGAGAAGAGGAAAGCAAGAGGAGAGACAGTGTGGATACAGAGGGTGGCAGAGAAAGATTGTCCATCAGAGGGCCAAGAAAAAGCAGACATCCTAAACAGGTACTTCTGCTCATTCTTCACAGTGGAGGGAGAGGGGGACAGACCACCAGTGATCAGCAGGAACAAAGGGGGAGGGACGGTGGACACAAGTCCATTATTAGAGGAAAGAGTCTTGAAGGGACTTGCAGCACTGAAAGTGGACAAAACTATGGAACATGCCCAAGGTTCCACCCTCGGAATGCACCATCATTACGGTGTCGAGCCATTAGGGCAACAATTCGGATAGTCGTCGACCACTGTTTTTACGGGGGGCCCTGCACCCCCTTTGTGGGGGGCTGTGCCTCCACACCCCCAAACTATAGCTACCAATTCTGGGGTGGGTGGACCTCATGGAGGAGGTGCCTAATCCCAATTTTGGCACCATAATGGCTCAGCACCCTAATGCCGGCACTCTGAATGCCTGTGGTGCATGCCCAAGGCTACTGAAAGAACTCAGGGGTGTGCTGGCTGCCCTGTTGATGGCCTTATTTAGAAACTTACTGGCATCAAGCATGGTTCTGGAGGACTAGAGGAAACCAACAGGGTCCCTCTACATAAGGGCGGCGGCAAGGAAGAGGCTAGTAAGTACAGGCCGTTAAGTCTCACCTCAGTGGTGGGGAAATTAATGGAAACACTGTTAGAGGAAAGGTTGATAGAGCATCTTGAATCCCATGGGCCACAAGACCAAAAACATCTTGGATTCATTGGGTGGGTGAGGGGGGTTCATTACAGAGAAGAGATGCAGCAAAATTTAATTTCACTGGAGAAATTCCGACGAAATCTCAAATTTTGCCACGTGAACTATTTTGCAAAATTAACGCATTCCGCAAAATATTTCGTAGATGTAAAATGGAGAATTTTTGGGCGAAATGTGGAATTTCACCTGCAAACAGCAGAATTTCACTCATGAGTGGCAAAATTCTGCCATTTGCAGGTGAAATACTGCATTTTGCAGGCAGAATTTCGCATTTCACACCCGCAAAATATTTCACAAAATGTGCGAATTTCACAAAATATTTCACATAATGAAATTTGTGGATTTCACCCATCTCAATTCCAGATGACTGTGACTGATTTCTTTGACTGGGTGACCAGATAAATAGATCAGTGGAGGGAAGTGTACGTGGCCTGTCAGGACTTTAGCATTCCTTTTATACTGTGCCAGAAATTAGACTGAGTTAAAAAATAGAACAGCTTAGGGGTGGAATCCAGAGTAGTGAACTGAGTTAGTAATAGGGCTATTCAGCGGCCGAATATTATTTCCAAAATACCACAAATAATAGGACTCCCAAATATTCAGAAGCCCATGCTAAATAGGGGACTATTCATATTTGGAAAAGAAAATTCAGTTACCTAAAAAAAAAAAGATTAAATAAAAATAAGAAGCCCCTTCCTTCCCAACCCCAAACCCCCCAAAAATGTAAGCCCTCCCCCACCACCCTACCACCCTATCAGCATCCCAATGCCACCTTTCTCCTGCCAAGCACCCAGAATTTGTTGTATTTTAATGATTTATTTTCTGCATTTGTAAATAATATATCCCCTGATGGATGACTGGCACAACCCACCTACCCCCATGGCTGGCTGCTGTCTTTCTTCGCACTCCTTTTGCTTATAAAACTGTGTCCCCCCCCGGCAGCACTCCAACACCAGTACCCAATTCTTAATACCAAGAGAGAAGGTGACCTGCCCAGACCTGTCCTCCTGCACAGCTGGCTGCTTTCACACAAATGAAATAATAATAATAATAATCTTTATTTATTTTGCACCTTTCAAATAACAAGGTGCATTACAAAGTATAAAATAAATAAAACAGCAGTAGCAAAAACATAATAAAATCATGCACTTGCTTGATCGATGTAGTAAAACCAGCTGATCACGTGTACTGATCCAGTGTCACATTTGTTTGAGTTCCATAAATGTGCCCACTGACTCTTGTGATTGATAATGTAATTATCTGTGCAGCACCAGAAAGTGCAAGGTGCCTCTGGAAGTCCCAATTTACAGTTACCTTGGTGGCACAGCTGGCAGTGCAACCGGAATGGTATTCTGGGTGTCCTGGGTTCAAGTCCCAGTTAAGACACTTATTTCTTTCTCTCTTCTATTTGTTTGGGTTCCATAAATGTGCACACTGCACTTTTGTGATTGAAAATGTAATTATCTGTGCAGCACCAGCATTAGAGAAAAAGTAAGGTGTCTAGGTACTTCCCGATTTTCAGTTGCTTTGGTGGCACAGCTGGTAGACCAACCAAAATAGTATTCCAAGCAGCCTGAGTTCAAGTCCCAGCTAAGGCACTTATTTCTTTCTTCTCTTTGTTTGGGATGCATCCATGCCCACTTGAGAAGTATTTTAGGGTTAACATAGGTCAAGACATCAGATGATATGAATAAGGATTTTGCCTGAGCAAATGCATGTGGTCTTCTTGGGTGACAAATTCTGGACTGGAAAACTCTGAGTACCTAAACAGGATCCTCTCCCCTGCTTCCATCACTTCCTGCTCCTTCAGAACTAAAGAAGGCAACAGATCCCAGACCCCTCTCTTTACCGGACCTGCCAGACTGCTACCCGCAGTCCAGGTCTGAAGCCACCAGCCGCTCACAGAAACGCAGGTAGTCTGAGAGCCACAGCCGTGGTTCTCTGACGAACCCGACCTGCCAGACTGCCACCCGCAGTCCAGGTCTGAAGCCACCAGCCCCTCACAGAAACGCAGGTACGGACTTGCCCTCAGGGACTGATTACCTCCAGGAAGGGAGCCCTAGCTGCCAATTTTTGCTTTCCTTACATGAGGACAGTTGTCTCTGGGTTTAAATCCAGAGTCTTTTACTGTTGCGGCCCACTGGCTGCAGTCAGCCCCATGAGCACTCCGATTGGCTCCATATAGCTCTGCACTGTTAATGTTTGATTATATTGTGCTAGATTATGTTTTCTGTTAAAACTGTCTTGTTTGTATTTTATAGCTGAAGTTTTCTGATTTAATGTAAATGCCTGTATTGTGTTCTTCATAAGACCAGTAGCGATCTCAGCTCAGGCCTTTGAAACCCCCCCTTCACCTTTTTACGCTAGTATTGTGTTTTAAATAGCCCTGTTATTGCTCACTCAGACTTGGAGGCACCTTGCCTAACATCTTGGTCTGCAACCCCCCCCTGTTTAAGCCAATCTGCATTTCTTTTTAGCTCCACGAGCAGCCCTACCCCCTCTGACTTTCTTATTTAATTCTCCTCTGCCTTCTCCTTCCTGGTAGTCTGAGAGCCACAGCTGTGGTTCTCTGACGAACCTGACCTGCCAGACTGCCACCCACAGTCAGGTCTGAAGCCACCAGCCCCTCACAGAAATGCAGGTACTGACTTGCCCTCAGGGACTGATTACCTCCAGAAAGGGAGCCCTAGCTGCCAATTTTTTCGCCCACCGACCCACCACCCTGGTCCTGATTAAATACACATAAACCCTGCCCCAGCTTTCTAGCTCACTCCTCTCTAGCTCCCCCCCATCCTTATTCCACTATGTGTGTCAAATCGTGGATCCTCTTCTGGTCCTTCTTCTATCTCATATCGCATGCCCAATATATGCCACCTCAAGCCTTTATTACTGTGGATACTAATCTGATCTGCTCTGTAACTAGTTCCTGTCCCTACGTGGATATATGCCTTTTCAACTCCCCAATTCTTCAACACTATTTTCATATTACCTTTAATGCTGGTACCACGAAATGAATTACCACCTCAGCTTATGACTTCCGCCAACATCATAGAGGCGTCACCTCTACAGATAGCAGTAAGAGTACTCGTCTCTGCCACCCTTAGTGGGAAGGGCAAAAAATGTTGGGGCACGCCCCCCCAGGACAATGGCCCACAATGACGTAAAGGGGTTACCAGTACAAAGCTTACTATTGCCACTCTAAGAAAACTTTTACTCCTTCTTCTCCTGTGCTCAGGAAATGTGGAGCTCAATCCGGGGCCATCAGCTGCAATCACATTGCCCTCTGACTTTGCCACACTGAAAGGCATGAGTTTCCTCAACATTAATGTATGCAGTCTGTTAAAAAAGTTCTCCATGATCCAGGCCTGGGTCCTCCATACTCGACCAGACATCCTAGTGGTTTCAGAAACCTGGCTTAGACCGGCCACCTCCGACAGGGAAGTCAAACCTTAACTATTTACTATATTTAGAGCACAGACTAGGGTGGAGGGGTTGCCATCTATGTCAAGGATAGGTAGACACCGTCCTGTCTGAGTGCTTTATCTGTTGCAAATGCTTATGAATGTCTGTCTCTTCAAGTCACCATCTCGCACACTTCAACATCATGTATCATAGGGTGCTATAGACCTGCTTCTGCCAATCTACAATTGTTACCTCATCTGAGTAATATCATCAAACAACAATCCTCAGAAATAATTATTCTTCAGGATCTTAATTTAGACTGGCTATCTAAAACTGCCACTCCTCTCGTAGCTTTCTGTGACACCTGTGGATTATCGCAACTCACTGTCGAACCAACACAAGTAAATAAAAAGAACGTGGATAACAGCTCCCTGCTAGATGTTATTCTAGTGAATAAACCACATCTCTTCTCCTTTGCCGGCACCTTCTTCAGTGATATCAGTGATCACTCATTTATTGCTTGCATAAGATCAAGCAACAAACCTACTACTTCGTCAAGTTTGCTGCCAAGAGATCTAGACAGAACTTTGATCTCACTGCCTACATAACCGAACTGAAACACTCCTTGTATTGGCAAGAGTTCTATTTGGCAAAAAACATGCAATCAGCATTTGACATATTCAGCAAAATTATCCTAGACGCCCTAAATAAATATGCCCCTATAGTTAAGGTGCGAATAGCAAAAAATGCATGTAGATGGTTCACACCATTATTAAAATCCGCATTGATTGAAAGAGATAACCTATGGAAAAAGGCACGCAAAACCCAGTCTGCTGCGGACTGGTGCAAGTTCAAAAGGGTACAAAACTCATGTACTAGAATGGTTAGAGATACAAAAGTTGCATACTATCATTCTGAATTAATCTCTGCCTCCAAAAATCTTACAAAATTTTGGAAAACCATCAAGGACTTGTCTGGTCACACATCCGGTGGCTCACTACCTGATGAAATCTCCTTAAACAACAACACCATTAGTGACAGACTGGAAGTTCTGGATGCCTTCAATAATCACTTTGCGACTGCAGGCTTAGCCTTCGACAATTCCCCTGTGAATCTGATACGCTCTCAGGTGGATAATCAAGGTGCAGATCCTAGCGTCACCGATTCAGTCTTCTCCTTGCGTCCTACTACTCTGAAAGAAGTTGAAGACCTATTGCTAAAACTGGATGTAAAAAAAGTGCAGGTGCGGATACCCTCGACCCATATTTTTTGAAGGTGGCCATCCATGTGTTAGCCGTGCCCATAACCCATTTATTTAACATATCATTAACTCAAGGATCCATTCCTTCAATATGGAGAACAGTGCACATCATACCCCTGTTCAAGTCCGGAAATCCCTGTGATCTAAATAATTATAGACCAATTTCGATTCTCCCGGTCTTGTCAAAATTACTGGAAAAAGTCATAAGTAACCAGCTGAGGCAGTATCTAGAAGCTAATAACCTGCTTAATCCAGTCAAATCAGGGTTTAGAGCTAAACATAGCACCATCACAGCACTTGCCAAAGTGACTAATGACTGGCAAAGAGAGCTAGACAACAGGAATTACACCTGCACCGTATTCTTGGACCTGAGCAAGGCCTTTGACACTGTTGACCATTCTCTGCTACTGTTTTTCCTGACCTCACTAGGTGCTGACCCAATATCTTTACAGTGGTTCAACAACTACCTCTCTGATCGTTTCCAGCAGGTGAATGCGGAAAGAGATCTCTCAACTCTCAAACCTCTCCTAAGAGGTGTTCCCCAGGGTTCTATCTTAGGACCGATCTTATTTGCAATATAAATCAACAATATTGATGAAAGCATAACTAAGGCCAACATTCATCTGTTTGCAGATGACACAGTTCTTTACGTAAGCCGCCCATTATTACAATCTGCATGTAATGACCTTCAATCTGAGTTCAACCTGCTGCAACACCAACTCCTGAACAAAAAACTATTACCTAATGCCAAGAAAACAAAAGCAATGCTCTTTTCTCCCTCTGCCCAAATGGTAAATTCAGCCCTATCAGATCCTGTGCCGCAGATTACCATAATTCTTGGTGAGAAGTTAGAATTTGTCCCTAAATTCAAATATCTGGGAGTATGGCTGGACCATAGGCTTTCCTTTATAGAGCACGTTGAAGAATTACTCAAAAAATTACGACAGAGACTTGGCCTGTTCTTTAGGATAGCCTGCTTCTTAACTAGAGATGCCAAACTACAGCTGGTACAATCAACCTTTCTATCCTTGATAGATTATGCTGACATCCTGTACAGTCACTGTCCCATTTCCTACCTCACCAAACTTGACACATTATATCATAGAGCTTTGAGGTTCATCACAGGCCTGCCTTATTCCACTCACCACTGCTCCTTGTATCAATCAGTGGGGTGGAGTTCTCTTCAATTCAGGCATGATAAAAATGCAGCCTTATGGACCCTGAGAGCCATCTCCAAAAAACTGCCCCAATACATTACAGACTGTCTTCCTTTAAAACCAGTAGGCAATAACGCCCTGAGAAGTTGCAAATCTCTCCTACTGATGGTTCCCAAAGTTAACTCTCGCTTTGGCAGGGCTGCTATAAGCTTTTTACACTGTCCTCCTTGTGGAATAACTTGCAAAAAACTGAAACTGGAGGTCACCCATTGGCATCTCATCTTCAAGCTCTTATATTCACGCCTCTGAAAATGATCAGTGCAATTGTTTCCCATGACCATGAATTGTCATCATGCTAACCTGTACCATTGTACCATGAACAAATTACTTCTAGTGCTTGTCTTCTCCTTGGCCCTGGTTTGTCATCATGCTTTCATGTAACACCTTGATGCCTCTGTCCTCCCTTTGATACTGGTCTATCTTCCCGCTTTCTCCAGCCTTCTTTTCACAACTCTATGTAACCCCAAGGGGGTGCTACCCTTAGGGCTACTACCCCTGCCTGCCTCCACTGAGACAGCGTGAGGGGCCCAGATCCGTGGACGGGTGCCTCCACCCAGAGGTCGAGGTTAATGCAGTCGAGACTGTCTCGGTTACAGCCCTCTGGGTTACTGCAACCCCCCTTTTGTCCCACTAGTGGCTCACACTGGTTACCAACAATTATTTTCACCAGTACACTTATCCCCCTGGGCAGTATCTCTCAACTCACTCCGGGGGCCCCCTGCAAAGTAAGGTACAGTTATATCACAGTCACTATGCAGCAGTTCACCAGGGACGCACAAACCAGCCAGGGTGCAGTTGCAACACAACAATCTGATTTATTAAAGGGGGCAGATAACAAGGGAAAGGGGAGAATCAAGTCAATTAGCTTATCACTATAACTATCTACCTAGGGCTCTGTGCACAGGCCTAACCCTAAGATTTGCTGTCCCTGGGTACCCAAGCCCTAATGGCTAGTCCAAACGTGGCAGCTGGTTGGGGCCCTTAACACAGATAACCGTTACAATTCTAAGCAGGTCGGCCTGGGAAGAAGGTTTAATTAGGCAGTCAGCAGTATGACAATACAACTGGAAACCACTGTTGGCACACTCTGCTGGGAGCTACCCTGAATCAGTACTCACAACTCCGGCAAATAATGATTCCCTCCACACTGGCAGGGCTGAGCCTGAATTTCACCAGCCTCCTCACACATTTATATGGCAAACAACAGAGGGGTACCATACCAGGCAACTGCTTTCAGGCCCCACACGAACTTGCAAAAGAACTCAGGCAGCAAACGGCAGCTTCACCATCACAGGCGGACCGAGCGTGATTTAGCACTTCCAGTCCTCTCCAGGTTGAGCCTGGTAGGTAGCTGGGCTGGCACCAGCCTCCTCCGACCGCATGCGGCGGATTTAATCCGACTACCGAGAAAGGGCAAAACGGCCGACTCAGGCCTTCACGCGCTTCCCACACAAACACTCACACAACGGAGGAGCACACAGCTCCTTTCCTCTCCTCAGCCACAACACATCTGCTCCTTCCCAACATGGGGCTCTCTTGACAATTCAGGCGCTACTCACTTCTATTGGCGGGCGCACCTGTCAGTCCATCAATCTTCTCCCCTCAGTGGTGTGAAAACGCGCCATAGCCCATAATGCCTTCTCCACTTATAAGCAGTTTCTCTATTGGTCAGACAGCTCCCCCGAGTCGCGAGGCACCGATGGGTCCAATTCAGCAGTTCTGGACCAAAATGGAGGAGACAAACGAAACAGTCCTCACTGCAAAAGGAAGGCAGGTTAGAACAACCACATTATCATTATTATTTTACATTATTTCCAACAAACAATCGCATCCTCCAGCAGAGCTCCCTCTGCACCACTAGCAATGGCAGAAGGGAGCTATTTTTCAGTGTCCCGGTGGGACTGGGCATACAACCACACAGCCCCTCCATCTCAGTTACTACGCCGCTGCAACAGGCAGCCCTTAAAGAGACTGTACACGGAGGCTTCAAAAAGCGCTCACTGGTGACACATTTAAACGGCTTTGATGCCGAACCCCAATCAGGCGCGGAGCATTCACCCAAGCTCCGGGGAAGCTTTCAAGAACCCCCATTTATGGTTACACCCTTCCTGGCCTGGAAAAGCTTGACGTCCGCGTCAAGTAGTTACCCTTGCATCACCTATAAGGCAACAGCTTAGTTAACACTATATCACTCTTTGCATTACATATCCGAATATTACATTCACATTGTATTATGGTTTATACAACATTATACATATAAGCTCGCTCCTTTAACTCAGGTCATTAGTTCTTACTCATGACACCGGGACGGGGAAACCCTCTCTTTTAGTTACTGGCGGGTCACCTGAAGCAGAGGCACCACACTCAAAGGGCAATACTAACAATCTGGAGTTATCCCCCAAGGTTAACTTAGGCAAGGAACTCGGGGGCACATACACCCCTTTGTGGACCACATTTAAGGGCAGGTCCACCAGCTGACCCAGAGACTCATAACTCAACTTTATTACCAGCCGTATTTCTCGGCCGGATCGCCTAGGGGTCTCGGGAGACCTTGAAACAGGCCCTGATTCCACTTCAGTCTCCTTGGCATTAGCAACGGGAATCTCTACGGGGGAAAAGGGCTCAGCACTCATAGTACTATTGGGGGCCTGACCTTCTACCCCCGGACCCACCCCACTGGGCTCAGCTGGGGGCTGTCTTGGGATAGGTGAGGAACCATCAGGGCATTCAAAATATTCTTCCGGTTCTGGCATATCACTTGTTTGTTCCCCCACCTCACTCTCTCTTTCTGAAACGTCAGATAATTCAGCCAGGCCAGACAGTTCAGCCATGCTCAAGGATCCCACCCGCTGGGCGTTGCTGCTACCCAATTCAAGTTCTGGAAACATGGGATCCAGAGACAAAGCTGGGGGCTCAGACAGTCCAGAAGGCCCAACCTCATCTCCAGAGTTAACAAGGGGATTTCCCCAAAATAAGTGCCTCAGTTCGTAAGAGGGATAGTATTCAATATCATCTTCATCGTCTTCTGGCACCAATGGTAGATCATTTCCTTCTGCAGACGTTGAGCGAGGCCCTCTTGGTTGGCCTGTTGAAGAATCAATGGGTTTGCTGCTTTTCTTGGCAGCAGATCTAGTCATAGGCCTGGAGGGGGGGGGCATTTGGAGATTCAGCTTCAATCAGGATTTGCCCGATTGGCAGCAGATGATTCCTGTGTAGAGTTTTCACATCTTTGGAATTGTTTTCAGGCCGCACTTTATATACAGGCAAGTCTGTCAATTTTCCCACAACAATGTGGGGGAGGTGATGCCATCGGTCAGCAATTTTATGTTTCCCATGTAGTCCCAGATTCCTCAGTAACACTCTATCCTCTTCTTTTAGCTCCATTGTTTTCACTTTCTTTTCATATCTTTCCTTATTGGCCAGGTTTCGTTTAGCAGCCATGGGCTGGGCCAGTTGGTAGGCATGGTTCAATTGAGCCTTTAATTTCTGTACATACTGTAGATGGTTCTCTGCTTGCACCCCATCAGGGGAAACCCCAAAACACACATCCACTGGCAGTCTAGCTTGTCTCCCAAACATCAGTCTGTACGGGGAAAATCCTGTGGCGTCACTTTTCGTACAATTATAAGTGTGAACTAGGGTGCTAATCTGCTGGCTCCATCTCGGTTTGTCTTTTGGTTGCAATGTGCCCAACATGTCAAGCAATGTACGGTTAAACCTTTCAGGCTGAGGATCTCCCTGAGGATGATAGGGGGTGGTCCTTGACTTTCGCACCCCCACAATGACAAGCATCTCTTTAATAGCGGCTCAAAGTCCCTCCCTGGTCGGAATGGATCCAGCCGAGGGCCCCATAGTGGACTAAAAGTTTTCAACAAGTATCTTAGCCACCATGGTGGCTTTCTGATCCTTAGTAGGGAAAGCCTGTGCATGCACTGGTAAAATGATCAGTGACCACCAATATGTTACTGACACTTTTCAGATCGGGTTCTAGACTCAAGAAATCAATACAGACTAGTTCCAGAGGGCACTAGTGGTAATGTTGACCATGGGAGCAGCTCTCTGGGGTAGAGCTTTCCTTTGCAAACAACGGCTACAGGTCTTGACATATTGCTCTACATCCGTACTCATTTTCGGCCAGTGAAATCGGGCCCGTACTAGATCAAGAGTTCGGTCTATGCCGAGATGCCCCATTTGATTATGCAAGGACCTTAGGACCAGTTCTCTAAAAGCTGAGGGCAGCACCAGCTGTTGTTTGTCTACTCCGCCCTCCTTATTCACTTTATCTCTATATAGTAGTTGGTTAATCAGCTTCCATTTGGGCCCTTCTTTATACAACAGGGCAGTCCTCAGATCAGTGGTACGTAACTTGGACACGTCCCTCCCGGCCTGCAAAGCCTCCACAGCCGTTTTTATCATAAGATCACAGGATTGAGCCCATTGGAGACTATCATTGTTAAATTGGGGCAGTGAGCTAGTGTCTAATGCAGAGAAATGACAGTAGGCAGCAGGTATGCAGTTTTCGGATGGCTCCAAACAATCCACCACACAGTCCACCGCGTCAGGAGACACCTGTTCCTCCTTGTCAAATTTCTGGCAGAGGGCTCTTATGTCAGGTCCTGACAACCTGACCCAATCAGTTTGTGGCATAGGCCTCCGAGAGAGAGCATCCACATCTATATGGTTTAGGCCTACCCTGTACTCAACAGCATAGTCATAGGTGGCCAAGGCAGAGAGCCACCTATGGCCAGTGGCATCCAACTTGGCAGAGGTCTATAAATAAGTCAGAGGATTGTTATCAGTCTTTACCAATATCTTGGCACCATACAAATAATCATGAAACTGATCAACAATGGCCCACTTCAGAGCCAGGAACTCTAGTTTGTGCACTGGATAATTTTTTTCTGAAGGAGTCAGGCTTCTGCTGGCAAATGCTACAGGTCTCAGACCATTCGAGTGCTCCTGATATAACACAGCCCCCAATCCTTGTAGACTGGCGTCAGTAAGAAGAGTGTATGGCTTGGCCGGGTCAGCTTAGGCCAACACTGGGGCATGGGTAAGTTGATATATAATGTCATGAGAAGCTTCCTCACACTCAGCAGTCCAACAATCCCCAAACACATCACTCGGCCGGAAATACTTCTTTTCTGTCTCAGAGCGCACAACCTTCTTATACTTTTTGTGCATAGGCGGATACCCCTGAGTGAGGTTGAGGAGGGGGCGAATCACTCGAGAATAGTTCTTGACAAACCGCCTATAATATCCACAAAACCCCAGGAATCGTTGCAGCTCCTTCAAATTCCTGGGCTGAGGCCAAATGGTCAAAGCCTCCACTTTGCTAGGGTCAGTCTCTATGCCCTCAGTGGACACTATGTGGCCCACGTATTTCACAGAAGTCTGGGAGAATTGACACTTATCGATAGACAGCTTGAGGCCGAAATCCTCCAACCGATCCAAGACCTTGAATAATCGTTGCTCGTGTTCTTCCAATGATCGGCCAAACACTATGACGTCATCTAAATAGACCAGACACTCGAGTAGATTCATGTCCCCCACAGCCCATTCCATCAGGCGCTGAAAAGTGGCTGGGGCACCCGAAATCCCTTGGGGCATCCGAACAAACTCGTAGAAGCCTAGGGGGCAAATGAATGCAGTCTTCTCCCTGTCATCTGGGGCCATCGGGATCTGGCAGCATCCACTGCGAAGATCCAACACAGAGAACCACTTACTACCATTTAAACAATCCAATGCATCCTGTATGCGTGGCATGGTATACTGGTCCGGAATGGTCCACCGATTCAAAGTGCGATAGTCTACACACATCCGAACTGCCCCATTCTTTTTCCTTACCACTACTATGGGGGAGGCATAGGGGCTCCTGGACTCTTGTATTACACCAGCAGCCAACATCTCTTGCAGGTGCCGCCTCACATCATCTATATCAGTGGGGGACAGGTGCCAGGATCTCTCTCGAAAAGGCCTTTCGTCATGCAGCCGAATGTGATGCTCAGCCCCCTGTACACATCCCACTCTTTCAGGGAGAAAACCTGGTCTCTCTTGGCAAGCCCCTCACTGACCCTTTGTTTCCATCCAGCGGGCAGCGGGGAGTCACTGAAGTCAAACAAATTAGGAGTAACTCTATCATCTGTCCCGGAACCCTTGCTGTTTGGTAGTACTGCAGTATCGGCACAATGCACGCTTGCCAAGGTGCACCCTCTTCTTATTTGAATCTCTCTGTCAGATACATTATGCACTTGAACCATCACCCTCTTAACATAAGCATGAGCTCTAGCCGGCAAGATGCTGGGTCTGACCAACAGTCCCTCAGGTAATCTTCCCTCCACAGGCGCATCCAACATCAGCAACTTATTCTTAACATCGTTTTTTTAGTCATACTTCTCCATGCAGGACACATTGGGCATTCGGGGCAAGTATCACCGGGGCCGGATCCTTTTTCCACACCACACCCACCGGGCCTTCAGGTTCCTCCGGACTAACCTTCTTCTGGGTGGCACTTGCCTTTTGAATCACAGCAGGTATGCTTAAAGCTCGCCCGGTCTGGAATGCTTGTTTTTCTGAACACAATTGGGCCAATCGTCCAAACATATGCGCATTCGTCCCAATCAACAAAGGCACCCCATCATACAGTCCCGTGGGTGGGCAAACTAGGGTTTCCACTTGCTCATCCATTCCAGCCACAGTTGCAGAGAAAGATAACCAGACTCAGCTGTACCCCAAATATGGATAGGCCTTGTCGCTCAACCCCACACATGCAGACCATTCAAAGGTTGCAGGGCACTTCTCAGTGTGCCTGCTACCAGTCCTGAAACATGATGGTTACCTGAGAGCCACTGTCTAATACAGCTCGGGTTGGAATTCCATTTACCCGCTGGGTCTCCATTGAAGGCCCGACCACATCAGACCAGTCGGGGGCCACAGCATTGATAGTCGGCTGGGCATGGGCCTGAGTCACAAAACTTTTCCTGGGGCCCGAGACTGGGCCTGACGATGTCGGGCGATCAGTCTGTTGTTGACTTTCCTTAAGTTCTCTGGCCTCTGGCACTCGTGTTGGAAATGCCCATCTTCCCCGCAATGGTAACAGAACTTGGGGTTCCGGGGGTCACTATTTGGCGGTGGGCACCTTATCTGTGGGGGGCTCTGAGAGGGGTGAGAGGGCTCTCTTTGGCCAGGGTTCGGGTCTCTGCATGACTCAGGGGCCCCGGACCCGACAGGGTACATAGTAGATTGCTTCAAGTCCCTCACCAGTTCCCGTAACTTCCTGACCTTGGCCCTCAACTCACTCTCAGTGGGGGCCAGAGGAAATAACCTCGTATTCCCACAGTACCTGGAAAATCTGGGATCCTCAGACCCGGACAGGCCGGTCTCCTCGGGGGTGTTAGGCTCAGGGGTCCTACTAGGGTTTACCGCCCCCACACATGGCTCCCACCCCTCTTCATCAGTCTCTACCTCCCTAATTTCCCTCACTAATTGACAATATTCAGGCGGGGTGACCGCCGATCATGTAACTTAAGTTTCAGCAGTATTACACTAGAAAATCTGGCAGATTTTAAAACATGTTCTAACCGGGCCTGATTCAGGGCTGCGGCAGTGATTCCCCCTTTTCTATAGGCCTTCTGCAAGGCCCGCTCCACTCTAGTGACAAAAGCAGACAGTTTCTCATTTCTCCACTGCTTAGCAGACCTGAATTTCCATAATAAGTCTTCACCAGTCTCTGTACTCCCAAAAACCCCTTCCAAAGCAGAGAGATATTGGTGGTCCAGAAAAACCTAATGGCTTCTAAAGCGGGACCCCGCAAGCTCTCCATCAGTCTCTTCCTTTTCTCCCCCTCAGAGCATTGCCATTCCTGGACTAAAGGGGTGGCATAGTCCATCCAAGCCTCCAGGTCATCCTCCCCTGGAGGCACTGGCACCGTACCAGAGAAAAGTTTTAACTTACGGTAAGAATCAAGCTGTATGGGCGGGACCACCAGGGGCAAGGAAGCCAGCACAGAACTCTTGGGCGGGCAAGGGGAGGTGCCAGGGGAGCCCTGAGGGGTAACATCACTGGATAGATGTAAGGCTTGTAGCAGCTCCTGGGTAGTTCTCCCCTCCACAGCCAACAATTTAAGCAGTTTGTCTTTAAAACTGTTCATTTGAGGAGACCCCCCAGGAGTGACTGACCCACTTCGAATATGAATTAGTCTTCATCCCTGTGAAGCACCCTCCAGATAAATCACAGGGGGTACCTTCTCGGGGTCGATGGCCACACTACATAGAAGTAACACCTGCAATGTCTGGTCAAGCAAATCAGCCATACGCCCTTTTACCTCCACTTTGCCCAAACATTTTACTCGCTCTGCTGCAGAATTGATGTCAGTAGTTGGGGTTCCCAAAGGCACATCTAACAGTAACACAATCTTCTGGGAGTCTAGCTCTTCTGCTTCACCCCACCCCATCAGTCTGTGTACCATGGTCTTAATGGATCCCAGCTTAATTTTTCCCAACATATCCCCTTCCACTTTTTCCATTTCTTAGGTGCTTCCCCACTTGGCCACTAGAGGACGCTGATCCCAGCGGTGCCTCCAAGTTGTAACCCCCAGGGGACGCTACCCTTAGGGCTACTACCCCTGCCTGCCTCCACTGAGACAGTGTGAGGGGCCCAGATCCGTGGACGGGTGCCTCCACCCAGAGGTCGGGGTTAATGCAGTCGAGACTGCCTCGGTTACAGCCCTCTGGGTTACTGCAACCCCCCTCTTGTCCCACTAGTGGCTCACACTGGTTACCAACAATTATTTTCACCAGTACACTTACCCCCCGGGCAGTATGTCTCAACTCACTCCGGGGGCCCTCTGCAAAGTAAGGTACAGTTATATCATAGTCACTATGCAGCAGTTCGCCAGGGATGCACAAACCAGCCAGGGTGCAGTTGCAACACAACAATCTGATTTATTAATGGGGGCGGATAACAAGGGAAGGGGGAGAATCAAGTCAATTAGCTTATCACTATAACTATCTACCTAGGGCTCTGTGCACAGGCCTAACCCTAAGATTTGCTGTCCCTGGGTACCCAAGCCCTAACGGCTAGTCCAAACGTGGCAGCTGGTTGGGACCCTTAACACAGATAACCATTACAATCCTAAGCAGGTCGGCCTGGGAAGAAGGTGTAATTAGGCTATCGGCAGTATGACAATACAACTGGAAACCACTGTTGGCACACTCTGTTGGGAGCTACCCTGAATCAGTACTCACAACTCCGGCAAATAATGATTCCCTCCACACTGGCAGGGCTGAGCCTGAATTTCACCAGCCTCCTCACACATTTATATGGCAAACAACAGAGGGGTACCATACCAGGCAGCTGCTTTCAGGCCCCACACGAACTTGCAGAAGAACTCGGGCAGCAAACGGCAGCTTCAACATCACGGGTGGACCGAGCGTGATTTAGCAATTTTCTCCAGTCCTCTCAGGTTGAGCCTGGTAGGTAGCTGGGGCTGGCACCAGCCTCCTCCGACCGCACGCTGGTGGATTTAATCCGACTTGCTCGAAAGGGCAAAACGGCCGACTCAGGCCTTCACGCGCTTCCCACGCGAACACTCACACAGCACAGGAGCACACAGCTCCTTTCCTCTCCTCAGCCACAATGCATCTGCTCCTTCCCAACATGGGGCTCTCTTGACAATTCGGGCGCTACTCACTTCTATTGGCTGGCGCACCTGTCAGTCCATCAATCTTCTCCCCTCAGTGGTGCAAAAAAGCGCCATAGCCCATAATGCCTTCTCCACTTATAAGCAGTTTCTCTATTGGTCAGACAGCTCCCCTGAGTCCCGAGGCACCGATTGGTCCAATTCAGCAGTTCTGGACCAAAATGGAGGAGACAAACGAAACAGTCCTCACTGCAAAAGGAAGGCAGGTTAGAACAACCACATTATCATTATTATTTTACATTATTTCCAACAAACAATCGCATCCTCCAGCAGAGCTCCCTCTGCACCACTAGCAATGGCAGAAGGGAGCTATTTTTCAGTGTCCTGGGCGGGACTCGGGCATACAACCACACAGCCCCCTCCACCTCAGTTACTTACGGCTACAACAGGCAGCCCTTAAAGAGACAGCATACGGAGGCTTCAAAAAGCGCTCACTGGTGACACATTTAAATGGCTTTGACGCCGAACCCCAATCAGGTGCGGAGCATTCACCCAAGCTCCGGGGAAGCTTTCAGGAACTCCCATTTATAGGGGGGGTTACATCTATACTGCACTCATCCACAATCTACACGTAATCATACTATAAAAGTCCTAACTCCCCTTTCCCCTTTCCCCGTAGGCCCCCACCGCTGCATCAGTTCTACCAACCTATCCTTGGGACTTCACTTCTCACCATGTTTATCCTTCACTTACATATTACATACCCCTCCTGGTACCCCATCTGCCATTAGTTGGTGGTTCTCCAAGCCATTTTCATGGCTAGTACTAGTGACTGCCCCTGGTAAATGAACTAACTGGTACTTCTACACAGAGAACATGGTTTATATACAGTTGCATGGTTCAATGGTGGACCTGCCCCCTTGTATTTGAATCCTCCTCTGTTATGGCTTGCCTTGTCTTCCTTTTATCATTTGACTCCCCTATTACTGCACCATTGTGTTTGTGTTTATATACTTATTTACATGTATTTATATGTTTTTATGATGAATGTTACCCGACCCTGTTCTAACCAGGTCCATCTTGTAAAAGAGCTCTGCTCAATGATGTTCACCTGGATAAATAAAGATTTTGATTGATTGATTGATATGAACAAAGGTCAAGCAGTCTTCAGATACAGACGTGAACAACTGTGAAATAGCCTACCCATTACCTTAACTTCATTGCCTAGCTTCTGGCCCACCAAATCTACAGGGCCCCTTTTATCCTGCCATATTGACTTCTCTCTCTGGCCAGTACCCGTCATCCTACTACTGCATTAGCCAGGTTAACAATTTGCATCCACATCGCTCTTTTGCTGTACCTCTTCACTGATGTTTTAAATACTTAAATACTGTATTTGCTAAGCTACTTGTCAATTATGTCTGTGTGCAAATGTTATTGATTGTTTATACAGTGATATTTATCCTATGCGTCTGAATAAATTTGCATGACTTTTGCTCGTTATATATTTTACACTTGTCTGCATATTTGCTGTAAATGATGTGTGATATTATGTGTAATAGTGGATTCATTGTGTTTTTATAAAACACTGGAGTGTGCCTGTAAACGGACCTCTGGTCTCGTGTACTTACCTGGTTAACAAATAAAATTCATTGAATTGAACTGAACTGAACTGAACTGAAATACACCTGAAGTATGTATATGTATGCTTGCTGTTTGCTGTAGCTTGCTGTTATTGTGCTCACTCCTGATTTATTACCTGTTAATTCTCTCCTGTATCCCTCCAAGTTACCTCTGGAAAGGAGCCTTCTGGGCTCTGGTTGTTTACCTGATAAAATATGTTTTATTTTATTCATTTATTTAGTTTTTGTTTACCTGGTAGGTGAACTAGACAAGAGTTTTGCCTATTTTCAGGCACAACCTGGGAGAGTTACAGACAACATGAGCAGCAATAACAGGTGATACAACAATACAAAACATCAACAATGGTCTGACATAATACAGAGGTACCCTGGAATATTGTACAGTATGAGCAGATCAGAGACAAATTATGTATAAAACATAAAATAAAGTGCAGCTTCATATGCTTGAGCCCTGTTACCCTAAACATCAGCTCCCAACAGGGTCTGCAAAGGATGCAGTACAGTTGCCAAATTTAGGAGAAACATTCTATAGTATTTTATTAACCTGAGGCTAGCTCACAATTCAGTCTCATTGTAAGGATATGGGGCTTTTTTACGATCACTGTCGCCTTTGATTGGGATGTATAAAATCCTGCTGCATGGATGACATATCTCAGATATTCCAGTGAGTTCCTTACAGACCCTCTGGCCAGTTCCCTTAAGAGACTGTAATGTGGCATCCAGGATTCAAAGGTGCTGTGCATCATTCTGGCCTGTTACAAGGACATTGTCCACATAATACTAGATGCTTGAGGTCCATACCGAATTTGTTCCATTGCTCTTTGGATGAGAGCTAGAAATGAGGAGATTTTTTTTTATTCAACTGTTTGGCCCTCCCCGTCACTACCTCCCTTCTCGGCGACGGGAGGGGGCACATAGTGGCTCTGGCAGGCAGCTCCAGCCCTCCCTCAGAGGGACTCAGTCTCTGGCTTCCCACCTTCCCAATCCCCAACCCTCCTGGCAATCCCCCATGGGTTACTCTCCCCCTGTGGCAGGGCCAAGGGCGTCGACTTTTCCTCCCCCCCGCCGAGACCAGCATCTAGACTCTGGGGGAACTGAGTCAGGCACTGCGGAAGCCATCGTGGAGCCTGCCAGCTCCAACATTTTGTTGTTTTTTCTCCCCGCCCCTTGCCACAGGTGCCTGCATGTGTGTGGAGGCACCCACATGCAGCAACTCCATGGCACCCTCCCTATTTGAGTTAATCTCTGACTTGCACTACTGCCAGGCCTCCACCCAGGGGCAGCCTCGTAGCAGAAGTGGCTGGGTCCCCACCCGGGAGTGGAGAGCTGCCTGATGGCCGCTCAATCCATCTCCCACCCCCCCAACTGATCCCCGACGGCCCGGGCTCGTTCCCAAACCCAGGTCACCAGCGTAGTGTGAGGTGTGGTGCCCAGCACCTCAACCCTCAATGCCACCGTGTTGGCCAGGGTGAAGAGATTCTGAAATGAAGGCAATTAGCAAATTAGCTCCTTTTACGCTGAAATTATTAAATAGTTTCAAGATCCTTTAGTCTTCTCCCACAGTCATATGCAAGTATGCATTCAGCAGATTCAGCTTGTTAAACAGCTTACCCCTAGCCAAAGTGGCAAACAAATCTTCAGTCTTTGGGACAGGGTAACTTCTGGCACATGACAGGGTTCATAGTCACTTTAATGCCCATACAACAGGCCTGAACCATCATTTTTGATGACAGGAGCTATAAACATTGCCCAGTCACTATGTCCCCCAGTGAAAGAACCCCCAGGTCTGCCAGCCAGGTCTAGTCTGCATCCATCAAGGGCCGTGGGACATACAGTACCACTCAAGCTTTATAAAATTTAGGTTGACAGTCCACTACACTGACATTTTCACCCATACCCATTTCATGGCTCCTAATACAGCTGACTGATCCCATTGGTGAATCATTGTTAGCTGTAACTACAGCACCATTGGAAGCTCTGGGGCATGACATGCCCTCTTTGGAAGATCATCAAAGTCCTTCTGGGGCTGCTGAAATATCTGAAACACCTTTGAGTGAGACAGAAGTGGCTAGTACCATCAGAGACAGTTCTTGTGGCTGTACCCTGTTACCTGGAGTGAGGCAGAAAACCTACTCAGTGGTTGAATTGCAAAGACTTGCTCCCTAGAGAAGGGACACTTAAGTAACTGGACATCATATTAATCTCTCAGTCAACTGAGGATGGGGTAGTCCACCTTCATCCCCTAGTCAGGAAAAAACACACAGTTCTACTGTACTTGTGATCTATGAACGGAAAGTGTTATATGTTGCCTGATTTATTTTGCAATGATTTACTGCCATCTAGTGTGGACTGTCTTTACTCTATACTAGTTTAACTGTCTATACTGTACGTTAATGGCTATGTCATTCCTCTTGCAGTTTCCTGTACCTTGCTGTCTGTTCTAGCTCATGTTGGTTGGCAGTTAATAAAAGGAGTCAAAGCACTCACTCAGAACCAAAATGAAAGCCAGAGACAGCAATAAAGTGCATGGAAAAATGCCTTTACTTCAGCAGCGAGTAAAAAAAGCAGTACAAACTCAGCGACGATCTTACGTTTCACCTGAGAGTGGGCTTTACCAAAGATAATGCCCTCTATTGTCAGTCCCCCTATATAGTAATTATCATTAACCACTGTTTTTTAATACCTTCTGTACATTGTGGGTTTGTAGCACTGTATGGCTCCTCATGCAATGTAAATGAATATATACACTTTGTAGTTGATGTTTGCACTATAAATTGGCACTGGCACTTTAAAAGAAAACTAGGCACATGTGGTTAATGATGATTGCTATACAAGGGGACTGACAATAGAGGGCATTATCTTTGATAAAGCCCACACTCGGGTGAAACGTAAGATCTTTGCTGAGTTTGTACTGCTCTTTCTTTACTCGCTGCTGAAGTAAAGGCATTTCCCCATGCACTTTATTGCTGTCTCCAGCTTTCATTTTGGTTCTGAGTGAGTGCCATGACTTGTTGGATGCCTCAGTTTTGAAAGTTATAGAGCACCCATTACCCTTGTGTGGCTCTTGTCTTCCTTAAGTTGATAAAAGGAGCTTGTGCTGCAGATCTCTATCCCCGTGTCCTTTTTATATGTATATTCAACCCAAAATGCAACAAGAACCACAGATCCCAATCTATACATCATATGTTCAGACAGAGAGTTAGGTCTTGGTGATGACTAGGATGTCAGGTTTGTAGAGTTGGACCCACAGCCACAGTTGGTCAAACTTGTGGGAGTAGGCTCCTGGTGTTTACATGAAAAATGCTCAGCCCTTTGGGAAAGGGGGAGGAGGAAGGTGGGGGGCAAGGGTTTCGCTCCACATCACCTGACAGCAGAAGTATAAAGACAATAAAGAGGATAAGGGAGTGAGATCTTTGTCAGTGGATAGGTTTTGAAGAGGAGCACAGGGCAGGAAGGAAGAAGGATAGAATGAAGGAGAGCTTCAAGGTTGAATGAGGAAGAGGACAGGAGGCTGGGTTGAATGAGAGAGGGAAAAGAGGAGGGGAGGCAGCAGGAGGTGGGGAAAGAAATGTGGGGAAAGGAGAACAGGAAGTGAGGAGAACAGGAGAGAAAAAGAATTAATAGAGACTGGAGAAGCATTAGAGCGATGTAACATAGCAACCTAGAATTTGCTGGAGGATAAGGACCGCTTGGCCCACCTAGTCTTGCCCATTTTTCCCTGCCTATAGTATCACCACAGGTCCTACTTGATCTCCAGCCATTCACCCTCCCCTTCCCTTTCCCTAAGATTCCGTTATGCCTATCCCATGCATTCTTGAACCCCACCACTGTTTTTGCCCCCACCACCTCCTTTGGAAGACTGTTCCAGGAATCCACCACACTTCCTGTGAAGCAGTACTTCCTCACATCTCTCCTGAATCTACCCCTCCACCTTTTTTTTGTGCCCCCCTTGTCCTATAGCACCTTTTTTGTTCGAAAAATACTTCCCTCCTGTACCTTATTTACCTCTGTGAGGTATTTCAAAGTCTCTATCATATCCCCCTTCTCCATCCTCTCTTCCAGGGTGTGCATATTTAGGTCCTTGAGTCTCTCCTCAAAAAGCTTCTGATGCAGACCCTACAACTTTTTAGCTGTCCTCCTCTGGACCGCCTCCACTCTGTCTATGTCTTTCCAGAGATGTGGTCTCAAGAACTGGACACAATATTCTAGGTGGGTTCTTACTAACGCGCTACACAGATGCTATCCCGCATCCCTCTTTCTGCTGGTGATAACCCTTCCTATGCACCCCAGTATCCCACTAACCCTTCCAACTGCCTTGTCACACTGCCTGCCCACCTTTAGACTGTCTCATATGATTACCCCCAGATCTCTTTCCTTCTTGGTGGTCATCAGTACCACTCCTCCTATTTTGTACTCTGCTCCTGGGTTTCTGTCCCCCAAGTGCACTATTTTGCACTTTTTCACATTGAAACCCAGCTGCCATACCATTGACCATTCCTCGAGTTTTCTCAGTTCTCTGCTCATCCTTTCCACCCCCCAAAGTAGGATGGTATAGTAAGTGAAGCATTTTGTGTAAGGATGATAAATAGAGAGGTCTAGCTGCAAAGGAGCCTAGCCACAGTGAGCAATAAAAAAAAAGTGAAAATGTGGTATCAAGGAACAGTATGAACACTGAGAAAGTCTAGCACCAGTGAGCAATGAAACTAGCAGAACATTCCAAACAAAACAATGAAACCTATCAGTGAAGTTGGACAAATGTCATGCAAACAAGCAGGCAAAGGTCTGTGCAGATGCTGTGCAACCTGGGAATAAGAAGCAGGATCAGCACAATGCAAATAGACAGCAGTGGCTTGCTAAGATATAACAAAACATAGAAACATAGACAATGTTGACAGAAAATGACAATTGGTACTTCCATTCTGCACTGTTGTACCCTATCCTGCCAAGATCTGCTGTCTGGATATTCCCCCCCTCTCCCCTCTTGCTCCCTGCCTTACGGATACTCCCCAGAGCAACTTTTAAGTCCTTAACTCTGTCCTAGCTGTGTCTGAAACCATGAATGGGTTTAGTGCTCATCACCTGTTCTGTCAGGCTGTTCCACAACTCACCACGCTCTCTGTAAAATAAAACTTTCTAACATCCCTCTTATTTCCCCCCCCAAAAAAAACATCAGCTTCCACTCTGGTCCCTGTGTTTTTGACTCACTATTCCTGCTGAGTCGTTCTTCTCAGTTTGCCCTGTTCATTCCTTTCAGGAACTTGAAAGTCTCTATTATATCGCCCCTTCCCTTTTTGGCCTTTAGTGAGTACTGTACATGTTCAGAGCCCCAAGCCTATTATTTTAGGATATGCCCTGTAGGCCCTGAATCATTTTGGTTACTCTACGCTGAACTGTTTACAGCCTGTCTTTGTCTCTCCTTAGTTAGAGATACCAGAACTGGGCACAGTTTTCTAGATGTGGCCTCACCAGTGATCTGTACAGTAGGAAGGTGACTGGGACCTAGAAATAAGGAACAGGATAAATACAGTCCAAATAGACAGCAACAAACTGTGCAGATATTACTGAGCTTATGAATAAGAAGCAGGATAAATGCCATGAAAATAAGCAGGCTGTGCAGATATTATGGGACCTAGAAATAAGAAGCAGAATAAATACAGTACAAAGATAAATTGTGTATTTTGAGTCAGGCCATTGTGTATTCCATATACTGTATATGCCAGACCAGTGGTGAATAAATTAGATAATCATGTTATTTTGGGATGAATATTTATTTTAATTTAGAATGCAGTTTATTTCACTTAGAACATGTTATTTCCAGTTAGAATTTGGAAATAAAACACAGAGAACAATGGGCCAGATAGAGTTTATAATGGAAAGAAAGGCAGTTGTAAGCTAAAGCAAGATAAAACAATAACAAAAGCATTGCAAATAGTGTGCTATATGTTGAATACATATTGGACTGCAATAGAATAACACATTTATTTCCACACATGAGGGGTAACACCTGCATAACAAACCCATGGCTTCAGCACTTGTGAGTTATGGGTCTTACCCAGGGCCCCTAGTGCTCTGCGGCAAACTTTTCTGATTTCCGTGGCAGTGCTCCTTGGCTTCTGTGGCAGCATTTTCTGATTTCTGCAGGGCCGGATTTGTATTGTCATGTGCCCATGCACAGCAGTAACCATGGGCCCCCTGCTGCCTTGCCCGACCCTGAAAAGGTGGCACTGCGGCATATCCAACATTCAGTACTTAAACCCAAGTAACACATTTAATGTTTTGCTGTACTAATTTTAAGATATTAAAGCAGCAGTGCTAGTTAAAAAAAAATCTGCACTTTTTCGACAGTTTATTCCCTGTGCTCTGCTGATCATGTACCTGGTGCCCTTTCCCACTGGCAATGTACTATCACGTCGTAATTTGCTCAGGTTTAAAAGGGAAAATAAAAATAGACAGTAGGGCTCAATTCACAAAAGTAGCAAGGAAAAGGTTAGCATTATGACCCACACTACCTTTGCTATCCCATGCCAGACATTTTGCATCTGACAAATAATGCATTAAATGAATGTTATAATAACTCAACAATTAAATGTTAATAAGCTCGAAGACATCTCCTTCTGAGCCCCAGGCTCGCTGACCCCACCTACACCAGTGAAACACTACTAGAACATTTGATTATATGGCCAAACAGGTTACCTTGATGCCCCTTATGAAGCTGATTACTTCTCAGATTGCCCCATCTGCACCTAAACATCTCTATAAGACAGACTTCCAGAGCAGTCATTCTATCCACCTGTTCACATTCCCCAACTAATTGGCTGGAATTAAAACAACTGAAGAACTTTACTCGTCATGGCGCCATCATGCTGTTTTAAATGGACAGTCTTGAGTAGATGATTAATCAGTTTCTAAAATAGAGTGGCTACACTGAGAACAACCTTCACCTAGCAGAATGCCCCCCCCCCAAAATGTATCAGCAGCAGCAGGTATGGAGTTTGAGCCCCACTAGTAATCCTAGGCTCTGACCAGGCCTGCACCAAAACATTTTTGAATAAAATAAAATAAATCATCAATGCAATTATGCAACGTGGCAGGTTAACACTTACTTTTTCTTGCTTGCTTCAGACAGTTATTGGGAGGACAATTCTTCTGTTCTCTGGACTTGTTCTGGTCGGCAACTCTTCACCATGGGTGAGTGTGGGTAATGAGTACCGTAACGGCCGGGTTCAGTGGGAGACAGGACGGAGAACCAGGTTGGTGTGATGAGTGATGGTCAGTGTGACGCACATCCTTCTTGCATTGGCATTGCTTGCTCACCCAGGCCCTCCCTGATGCCCGAGGACACAGACAGTACAAACCAGGATACAGGACCCCCATGGCACTCTCTCAGGCTGCCACACAGCCTAGGATTCACACACTTCTTCTCTGATAGCCTGCCAGGCCTGTTCTGTGCCGTCGCCCATCGCAGGACTAGTCAGACTCACTCGGCTAAATCAGGGTGGGGGGCAGGCCACAGGGGCCAACAGCACAGCAGCCAAGGCCGTGGTTGGGTCAGGAGGGCAGCCACAGGCCCTATAAAAAAAGGCAGTAGCAGCACCTCAGGCTGGTGAGGCTGCTCTAGCCTTGGACTCTCAAGGGTAAGCCCGGCTCTTCTTGTCTCAGGCAGGTGGCAGTTGTTAGTCTGCTGCTGCTGCTGCCCACAAATAAATGGCACAACTCAACAAGAGTATGTGTCCAAGTCTCCAACACTGTTTGCTTCTCTCCTGTCTCCCCTGGCTCTCTCGCAGTCACACTCTCTCAGCTCGTAATTTCAAATGGCGCCACAGCATATGTGCTCAAGTCTGCTCCTGCTCTGACCATGGACCGAGCATGCGCCCTTTCAAAAACTGGTATGCTAACGAGTTACATGTTGCGATCACTCATGGGTCGGCCAGGTGATAGTGCCATAGTAGCAGTTACTATGGCAATATCACCTGGGTCCTTGCTGAGTGACCTAGGAATGTCAGTCTCATCCACGATCACAAAAAAAAAAAAAAATAACTTAGACAGTTATAATGAGAAAGAATAGGCCCCCACAAACGCTGGGCCTGACGCACAGGTATACTTGCCGAGGTGGTAAATCCTGCCCTGGATTTCTGTGGCATGATTTATTCATTCCTCTGGCAAAACTCAGTCCTGACATTGGCTAAATATGATATGATGTCATCTATTATATCATATGCTGAACATAGAGATGGGGCTTTAGGATAAACGAGATGGGAAAGAAAGCCTGACACTATGAAAAAAACAGTATATTTGAATGAAAATTCACCAAAAACAATGAATTCTGTGGCACTATGTATATTCTGCAGCATAATACAAGTTCTGTGAAAAATTCTGCAAACACAGAATTGCAGAATTTCAGGGGCCTTGGTCTTACCACTCAGTAGAGGAGATAAATGTGTTATTTAACTGCAACCCATATTATAGGGGCGTGATAGCACCCTATAGTTAGGGTTGAGTAGCCTGTTTAATGTTAAAACCCCTTACTTTTCACATTAATATATTTGGTTCTTTTGACAAAATGAGCTGAAATTTTGTATGTGTTGTCGAGGAGGCAAGATCTTGGTGCAAATCCCTTTGACAGGTCTGGTAAAAAAATATTAGAGTGTTCCAGAGTTATAAGGCTTACAATGTTACTGTTTTCCGATCTGCGCATGCTCAGTAGAGTTTTTGAGATAACGTTGCTCAACGAAAGTAAAAACTTGATGCTGCAAATGCTCATTTTTGCTTTCACACCACTGAATTGGCAGGGCACCAAACATTTTTTGTGTCATGCCAGCTGCCATTTTGTTACTGTTTTTCACGAACTAACAAATATAGAGAACACATAAAACGTCAGGGATTTAAAAAAAAAACACATCAGAATCTAACTAAACGGGACCTGTTTAGCTAGATTCTGATGTTTGTTTATTTTATTTTTATTTTAGTCTTTGGTAACCGGGTTTTTAAACCTGATGCCCACAAATAGCTTTTCTGGGCACCCAAAATCCCAAGTGCCCAGCTTAGTGAGAGGAGTGCTTCCCTGCGTTCTCTGTATGATAACAGCAGGAATTTCTTGACTTCTGCAGCCACAGCTGAACCTGTGCTGCTGGTTGCAGTGTGCCCTGTGAGCCACTGTTTCTCTGTTGTTTGGTGCCCCCCACACTCCATTGCCATCCCTGGCGTCTAGTGACACTCCCCACCCATCAATTGCTGTCCCCCATTAGTAATTTTTTGTTGTCTAGTGGCACCCTCCACCTGCTGATCACCATCCCCATTACTTTTTTTCTTTCCTGGTGTCTAGTGGCACCCCCAACTGCTGATCACTGTCCAGTGTGTCCCCTGGTGTCTAGTGGCATCCCCATCCTGCCATTTGAGGCATAACCCTGAAATGAAGGAAATGATCCCTTGGTCATTTAGACAGTATAGTGCAGTGGTTTAGGCTCTGAACTGCAAACCTGGAGACCTGGGTTTGAATTCCATAGCTCCCACTTGCATACCGGTGTGACCCTGAGCAAGTCACTTAACTTCCTCATGCTCCCAGGTCACACCTGGAAACAAGCTTTGGCTTAGTGTGCCTTTCCCGGTTAAACAATTTTCCCTTTCCCTTTTTTGAACCTGTGAAAAAAGAAAACAGTCCTTTGCCAATCAGCTCCCCCCACCCCCACCTCTCACTCAGCATCCACCACCCCACATACCCCCTGTTCACCCCCACACACCCTCACTCACCTGAACAGGTCCCAGGATTGAGATCCACTCCCCGATTGAGGACATGTCTTGCTGTTGGAACCGGTGACTGCAATATGAGAAACTAAGGTAAATGTGGTTCAATGTATTTCAATGGTGGGTTCAACTTTTATTCATAACTCAGCCATTTTTTTTACATTTTGACCCCAATGTTTCAACATAGCTATTTGGGGACCCCACCTCATCCTCATGAACAATATGACTTTCATTAGGCAACTCCTGCCCAAAAGGTGATTTTTGCGGTTGCTTGGTGAATTCACCTTTTTGGGTGGGATTTGCATAATGACAGTCATATTGCTCATGAGGTGGGGTCATAATTATACTATGTTAAACAAGCATTTGTCAATGCCGAATGTCGTCGCACTGGCATTGGCTTTGGTAATGCAGTGCGGAAACACATTTTGGGCAGGATGTGAAAAATGACAGCTGTACTGTTCATAAGGAGGTGTAAAAAAATGGCAGTGTTGAAAATGTGGCATGCAAATATTGCAAATGTGCGAAGTTACAAGGGTGCGTGGGAAATGTACAACGCACGCTTGTACCACAGTCATTTTATGGACTTTCGTCACCAGATTTTCATCATAGGCATTTTAGCACCTCTGCTCATGTACAGTGTCACTGTCATTTCCTCAAACTGTCCCAAAAAGTGATTTCACACAGCGACCGCGCTATTCTGTGCTGAACGCGCAAAAACACATTTTGGGCAGGATATGTAAAATGACAGCTGTACTGTTCATCAAGAGGTATGGAAAAATGCCAATGGTGAAAATCCAGAGTGAAAATATTACAAATGCACGTTACAAGCGTGCGTGCAAGCTGCACAATGCACACTCGTAACACAGTAATTTTAAGGAGTATCATCACCAAATTTTCAACATAGACATTTCAGGACCTCTGCTTATTAACAGTGTCACTGTCATTTTCGTAATGTGCCCTGAACACTGATTTCCCATAGCAACCTCGCTATTGTGTGCCAGAAGTACGGAAACACATTTCAGCCAGGATACGAAAAATGACAGCTGTACTATTCACAAGGAGGTGAAGAAAAATGACAAGGTTGAAAATCTGGTGTGCAAATATTGCAAATTTGCAAAGTAACGAGCATGCATAGCAACTGCACAACGCACGCTCGTAACACAGTCATTTTACAGAGTATCATCACCAAATTTTCAACATAGGCATTTGAGGACCTCTAGTCATGAACAGTGTCACTGTCATTTTCATAATCTGCCCAAACACTGATTTCCCACAGCGACTGCGCTATTGTGTGCCAGAAGTGCGGAAACACATTTCAGCCAGGATGTGAAAAATGACAGCTATACTGTTCACAAGGAGGTGTAGAAAAATGACAATGTTGAATATCCGGTGTGAAAATATTGCGAATTCGCGAAATTACAGATGTGCATATCAACTGCACAGCACACACTCGTAAAACAGACATTTTTTTGGATTTTTTCCACCAAATTTGCAGCATAGGCTTTTTGAGAGCCTACCTCATGAGCACTGCCACTGTCCTTGCATTAATCAGTCCTGAAAGATGATTCTGCACAGTGACTGCAAAATCACCTTTTGAGACCGATTAACGTCATAACAGTGGCAGAATTCATGAGGAGGGGTCCCAAAAACCCCATGTTGAAAATTTGCTGCAAAAAGTCAAAAAAATGCCGAAGATATGCATCAAAGTTGAAAAAAAAACTATTTATTCCATTATACAGCTTACCGGCATTTCCTCAGTTCGTGGTCATCTTTGAAGAGTGCAGGTGTGTTCCCGGTCCACCGAAGATCATTGTGCTGAGCTCCAGAGGTAAGTATGGGGTGAAGGGGTGTGGGGAGGCAGGGTGTGCAGTGGGTGGGCACGGGAAGGGGGCAGGGAGACCGCAAAGGACAGTTTTCTTTTTGACAGGTTTAAAAAAATTAAAAAGTAAACATCAGGGGACAGTTTTGTTTTTGCAGGGGCTTTGGCAGGCTGGGGTGGGCTCCCAGCTTGCCACATAAGTGTTTTCTGGGGGGAGTGATATCGTCAACGGGGAATTGGGCACCCTCGTTGGCACACAACAAAAGCAGGGGGGCAAGAGCCGAGGGGGATTGGGCACCCCCTCTGCACATAACAAACGGAGGGGGAGATGCATTATGCCAGTGGGGAGTGGGCTCCCCCATCGGCATATACACTGGGCCAGGGTATGCCGACAGGGAGACTGGGCACCCCCGAAGTTGGCAGTATGCATACCGCCATGTTAATCACCAGGGAAAGCATGTCGTGAGATCCGCTGCATATGACGAGCTTAGCTCGCATTGCAGCGGACCTTTCCTTTGATCCCATGGCCACATTAGGTATGCACGGTGTGGCGCCAGCACACAGGCTGATTGGGGAATGAGGGACGAAACTACTGATGCGTGCCCTGCATTTGCCCAACAATGACTGCGCCTCCAAATCAGCGCTACCACAAGATGTTGGCTGCGCAAGCACACCAACATAAAAATTGGGGGTTAAAATATGTAAAAATGGCTCTAAGTTATGACCATTCATTGCAGTTTCACTATGCAGGCTCATAACTTTGGAAATTTTAAATATTTTACCTCAGATTTTCAACATAGCTTTTCTATTGCCCCATCTCATGTATGCCACAGCTGTCATTTTTAAAATCTGGCCAAAATGTGTTTATGCACCTGTGGAGTGGAACGGCATTGCAATTGCCAAGAATTACATTTTGGTAGGGATTTGAACATTTTCTGTACAGGGTACATGAGATGGGGTAATACGATGGCTATGCTGATAATTTGGTCACTGCTGTCCTATAAATGGAAGCGGAGGGCCTGTAGGGCCCTGTGTTTACACAGCTACATACATATACACATCTTTGGAGGGATGGGAGTGCAGCGCCTGAAGGGCCCTGTGCTCCCACAGGCAAATAAGGATATGATTATACTATCTCAAAAAGTAAGAAAATAAATTGCAAAAAACTGTGTTAATGCTCTAGTTAGGGTTACAACCACAAAAGTAGGGAAATGCGGCTCTAGGGTCTCCAAACCTAACACTCCACCCCCATGCTGCACACACCAGGCAACAGGCATCGGGGGTTGTGTCTTATGGTTGTCAGCCCTAATGCTCACTCCATTCTCCTACTGTACCCATCTCAGCTTATTTACTTATGGAACGGGTTGAGCGTTAGGGCTGACAACCCCAAGGCACACCCCTGACGCCTGTTGGTGTATGCAGCATGGGGGTGGGGTGTTAAGTTTGGAAACCCTAATGCCACATTGCCCTACTTTTGTGGTTGTAACCCTAACTAGAGCATTAACTGATTCTCTCCCAGTGGCCATTTTGAGTCAGGCTCAGTAATGGATGGTTCTGATGCCATATGGCATCTATGGAACCGAAGTTAACATATTTTTTGCTATTTATATATCATATGGACATGGTAGTGTCACCATAGTTAGGGCTGAGTAGGGTGTTTAGTGTAAAACCCCTAACTTTGCTCCTTAATAGCTTCACCGCCTTTCAACAGAATTGTACAACATTTTGTAAGCATGGTCTGGAAGGCAAGGTCTCTTGATTTGGAAAGTTTCGTGCTGGTTGGATGTCCAGATTAGAGATGTTGCAAAGTTTAAATCCACCAGTGAACTTCCCACAAAGTCACCAAATTTGCCCCATGGAAAACTTTGGGTAAATGATCTCTCTGGTGCAAAACTTCGCCAGGAAACTTTGTCAGTTAACTTTGACTTTTTTTTGTAACTTCAAAGGTAATTGTCTTAATCTGGTACCAAAACTTTGCCAGTTAACTTCGAAGGCAACTTTGACTTTGTTAGTAACTTCAAAGTTAATGAAAAACATGGTCTGTCACATGATTCACTTACTGCATGTCACATGGGAGACTCCAGGCAGGCAGGAAGTGAACGTTTCACTTTCATTTCAGCAGTTGTAGCTGGAGGAGAGTGGAGACAGTCTGACTGACTCAGAGCTTAAGTCCCATCATCTTCTTTCGTGAGCTGGCCTTCCTTCATGAATCATGAAGGAACTCATGAAAGAAGAAGGTTGGCTCATAAAACAAGATGGTGGGACTTAGTTTTTCTCACAATTCTTTCATGAGGTCATATGAAAGAATTATTCTTCTTACATGAGATTACATGAAAGAACAGGCTGGTTATCTATCTATCTATCTATCTATCTATCTATCTATCTATCTATCTATCTATCTATCTATCCTGTACGCTATCCATTACAGTTGAAGAAGTCAGAACTTGAGCTCAAATGTATTCAACAGGAACTTCATATCATAGCAGTTACTAAGACTTTGTGGGACTCCTCCTTAGGCTGGACCAGGGAAATACCCAACTTTAAACTCTATCATAAGGACAGAGAAAATCGGTTGGGGAGGAGTCTGTTTATATGTTAGAGAAGATATCCTGTCATATGAAATTCCTTCTCTCACCTCCCCAGAATCATTATGGGTCACTATCCAACTAAAAGGTCACCCTAAGTTTATATTGGGTGTTTGCTACAGACCTCCATCTGCAGACATATCTTATACCTCTGACCTAATTAATATTGTCTCTGATATAGCTGGTAAGGGAGATACTTTGATCTTGGGTGACTTTAATTTTCCAGGTATCAACTGGTTATCCTCCCTTGGTAATACAGAACAAGAAAAAGCATTTGTCACTACCTGCGTAGACCATGGTCTTGAACAATTGGTAGATTCACCCACTAGGGGCTCAAATTTACTTGATTTAGGTATCACTAATATTGAGAACTTGATCTCTGATGTGAAAATATTAGCCCCAATCAGAAATAGTGACCATAACACAATTAATTTCAGTATTAACATTGACATTCCTAAATCCATTAATAATTCTACTTATAAGGACTATAATAATACAAATTTTTACTTAATTAATATAAAAATCACTGAAATTGATTGGGAGGAAAAATTTAGGAATACATCAGTTAACTGTGCCTGGACTGAACTAAAGGACTATATTCATTACTTGGAAAATAATTTTATCACTACCTTAAAAAAAAAAAAGAAGAAGAAAGGTAAAATCCCTATCTGGATCAATAAATCTATCAACAAATTAAGAAAAGAAAGGAGACTTTGTTCAAAAAACTTTAAAGAAATTCAAATTCTTATATCAAACTTCAATATAAAACCATGGCTTCTTCCCCAAAATTAGCCATTAAACACGCTAAATTAAGATTTGAATTCAATTTAGCTCATTCAAAGACAAGTCAAAAATCTTTTTTCTCATACATTAATTAATTAAACATAGAAACATAGACTTTGATGGCAGATAAGGACCTCTTGGCCCACCTAGTCTGCCCATTTCCCTACCTAACAGATAAGCTGCAGATCCTAGTTAACCAACAGCCTATTTCTTCCTAGCCCCCACAAAAATTGCCTTATGTCTGCCCCATGCATTCTTGAATTCTCCCACAGTTTTAGACCCCACAACCTCCTCAGGAAGGCTGTTCCATGCATCCACCACCCTCTCTGTGAAAACATACTTCCTCACATTGCCCCTGAGCCATCTCCCCTCTATCTTAAAATTGAGTCTCCTTGTTCTTGCACATCTCTTTTTCTAATAGTAAGAAAGGTAATAATAAAACTATGGGCCCAATATTGTACAATCGAAATCCCATTTCAAATGATGTTGAAACAGCTAACCACTTTAATAACTATTTTTGTTCAGTTTTCCATCCACCAGATGTTTATCCTGTAATTGTTAATAATATGTCTCAAATTCCCTCCTTTACTTATGATGAGATCCTCCAAACATTATTAATGCTTAATAATACTTCAAGTCCAGGCCCTGATAATGTTTACCCAAGGTTTTTATTGAAACTGCTAAATCATTGGCCATCCCATTAGTGTTGTTGTTTAACAATGCCTTACTTGAAAAAAGCTGTCCCAGATGATTGGCGCTCTGCTACTGTTGTCCCTATTTACAAGAAAGAAAATAAATCCAACGTCTAGAATTATAGGCCTATAAGCCTTACATCTATATTTGGGAAAGTAATGGAGAGACTAATTAAGGATCAGTTTGAAATAGAAATAGACAATTTAGGTATTAAGGATAATATCCAGCATGACTTTAAACAAGGTCATTCCTGCTCCACTAACTTAATCTCCTTCTATAATATTAGTAAATACCTAGACAATAAAATCCCATCTGATGTCATATTACTAGATTTCATCAAGGCTTTTGATAAACTATCTCATTCTATTCTAATTAATAAATTACTTAAATTTGGTTTTTCACCGTGGCTCACAAACTGGACTGCAAGCTGGTTACAAAACAGGATCCAAACAGTAAAAATGTATGGTTCCTTTTCACAAATTGGTAAGGTTACAAGTGGAGTCCCTGAGGGCTCTATGTTGGGCCCCTTGTTATTTAACATCTTTATAAGTGACATGCCTGTCTCTCCATATAGTCATTTATCTAAATTTGCTGATGATACGAAATTTGGTGGTAGGGTTGATATCATACCTGCCATTAGATCTCTTGTGAATCTTGGGCAATGAACAACTCTATGATCTTCAACACTGACAAGTGTTTCATTCTTCATTTTGGTAACAAAAACCCAAAGACTAATTACTACTTTAATAACATTTTGTTAAAATCCTCCACTAAAAATGAGATCTAGGCATCATAATTGACAATAAGTTATCTCTTAATTATCATTATAACAAGGTGATTAGATCAGCTAGTGTTTTAATGAAACAAATTAGAAGAACTTTTTG
The DNA here is from genome assembly GCA_016271365.2 of Neoceratodus forsteri. NCBI lineage: Eukaryota > Metazoa > Chordata > Ceratodontiformes > Ceratodontidae > Neoceratodus > Neoceratodus forsteri. Next base: position 1,721,601,208 of record CM057452.1, read on the forward strand.
TTGGTAAGTCTGAGCATTGCTTACTACCTCTATATAGGACTTATATTAGACCTCAACTGGACTATGGATCATCTTTTTGGAACCCTTACCTTAAAGATGATACTACTTGTTTGGAGCAAATCCAGAGACGGTTCACCAAAATGGTACCATGGCTAAAATCTTTTACCTACGAATCCCAACTTAAAGAAACTGGAGTCTCTGCCCTAGATATGCACAGGTATAGGGGGATATTCTCTTTGTCTACAAACTACTTAAATTTCCCACTCTAATGAATCATTGTGGACTCACTTTTGCTGACAAAAGAATAGTGGGTAGACATCACAATCTACATTTAGCTGTAGAGTGAGCAAATACAAAGAAATGTGATAATTTCTTCTCCATCAGAGTTGCTAAATATTGGAATTTGTTACTACAAGACCTGGTTAATTTAGCTAATTTTGATTTATTCAAATCCCACTTAGACCTATGGATTAATTCTCATTACTGTAGTAACTAATGATCCTCTGTTTCAGGGGGGCAATCACGACGGGCCTTGTGCCCTCTTTTGTCCTATTCTTTCCAGTAATTCCAGTACTGTATATATCTAAGATTTGGCCTCTCTCTCTCTCTCTCTCTCTCTCTCTCTCTCTCTCACTCTCTCTATCTGGTCAATGTTGTTTTCTTGTTTTCTGTATGGACTGGGGTGCACAATCATTTTGTGATATAGTGCTGCACTACTATGTTCCTGGCTGGTGCTGCTGTACCTCTGGTTGCAGAGGCACAGGTCACATGTTGCCTTCTTTTTACAGAACGGCAGAACCCTGGAGCCTGCGCTTCTGCAGCTTCACATACTTGTGTACACAGTATGACATATACACACAGGTGAGGCTGCATAAGCACACATAACTGCAAGGCCATTGCTTATACAGCTGCAGATACAAATCCATGAAGGCAGCACATCCGTGCTATTGCTTTTGTGTCCTCTGGAAACAGTTGTATGATGTTTTTCTTTCCTGATGATAGCCATCTGGTTTCTTGTGCGGTGTTTTTTTTTTTTTTTGCTCCTTTGGGAAGGAGAGGCACCCACTTTTGTTTAATTAAATTGAACCCTAACTGGTGCATAATGCAGTTTTTTTTTTTTTTTGCAAAGCATTTCCTTTCTTTTTGAGATAGTGAAATTGTATCCTCAATCATGCAAGTCCCAAAGAAAGTGAACAGATACATCTGCCTGCAGAAGCGCAGGCCCTCTGCACCCTGCACTTCTGTGTGGCTGCAGATGGAGACATGCAGGGCCCATAGGGCCCTGCACCAAGTGAAGAATCCACCTAAGCATGGAAACACTGGGCCCAGTGGGCCCTGCACTTCCACACCAAGTGAGGATTCCAGCTAGCTATAGAAACAAAAGGTCCTACTGTGCTTCCATGTGGTCACAGATGCAGACACACAGTTCCTGGGCCCTGCACCAAGTGAGGAGTCCATCTGGCTGTAGAAGGGCCCTGTACATTCATACAGCTATGGATGCAGATGCACGGGGCTCAGGAGTCCACCAAGCTGCAGAACCACAACAGATATTTCCACATTCACTCATAAATTGGTCTTTTTATGATATATTATGCCAAATGTTTAACATGGCCTTCTTATGACCCCACCTCATTAACCTGGTAGGTGAAAATTTTAACATCTCCACCAAAAAGTGATTTCATGAAACAGGTGCAAAAACACATTTGGCCAGAATTTGAACAATGACAGCAGTCAGGTTCATCAGGTAGTGTAAAAAAGTTGGCTATGTTAAAAATTTGGGGCCAAAATACTGAAAATTACCAAACTTATAAACGAGCATAAAAAAATTCCAACATATGCTTATTACTTTGTTGTTTTTAAATATATTGACCCCAGATTTTCAAGACAGTCATGTTATGACCCCCACTTAATAAACCTCGTTGATGAAAATTCTCAAATCTGGCTAAAACATAATTTCATGCTGCAAGTGCAAAAACACGTTTTGGCCAGAATTTGAAAAACGGCAGCTATCAAATTCATGAGGTGGTGTGAAAAATGGTTTTGTTGAAAATGTGGGGTCTAAATACTGAAAATTACCTTTGACCATGAAATCATCTTTTGGGACATATTTGCATAAATTCACCACCGTTGTTCATGAGGTGGAGTCCAAAAAGGCAATGTTGAAAATTTGGTGTAAAAATGGTCAAAATGACAAAGCTATGAAAATAAGTTCAAACACCAATGAAATATATTAAACCACCCTAATTTCATGTTCTAATATTGCAGTTACCAGTTCCAGCAGCAAGAAGTGTCTTCAATCAGAGAGTAGATCTACGTCATGGGACATGTTCAGGTGAGTGAGGGTGTGTGTGGGGGGGTGCTGAGTGGATGAGGGAGCAGTTGATGGACCATTTGGAGTTTTTTTTAGCTAAAAAAAGAGCAATGAGGGGCAGTTTTATTTATTGCAGGGGGACAGAAGCCAACACTGGTGATTGAGCACATCAGTGTTGGGATGATCTTCAGCAGCACTGGGGGTGGACACCCTGCTGCCACATATATTAAATGAAGGGGGGTGGGTGACCTGGAGGGTGGGGTAGAAAGAAGCAACACTGGGGGATGGGCACACCTCTCAACTTAAGAAAAAAGATAGATAGATACATACATACGTACATACATACATAGATGTTGTACATAGATATATATATGGATGATACCAGATACTTCTTTCATGAGATCTCAGGAAAGAACAATGTTTTTTTTTTCTATGACCACACAACAGAATTATGAAAAAGAACTAATCCCAACTATCTTCTTTTATGAGCTTAACTTTTTCTTTCATGAGTTCTTTCATGACACACGAAAGAGGAAGGTTGGCTCACGACGGAAGATGGTGGAACTTAGTTTTTGTATAGTTCTCTCAGTAGCTGGCCTTCTTCTTTCATAAGTCACAAAATAACTCATGAAAGAAGAAGGTTGACTCAAGAAAGAAGATACTTGGTACTATACTTGGTGTGTAGACAGAAGAAGACTTTAGCCCATCGAGTCTGTCTCCTGCCTCAGTGGGGACACTTTGAATGGTCCTTCTGTGACAGGTAACCATCTAATTTATTTTTCAATGTGTGAAAAGAATCTGCAGACACAACTTCTCTAGGTAGGGTATTCCATAGCTTTACCACTCTATGTGTAAAAAAAAAAATCCTACTGTTGTTCTTAGAGAGTACTATTTTAATCTCTTTGCTAAAACTTCTTAAGTTTGTCTCTTACATTGTATTCTAATTCCAGGCTATTTGTTAACTCCTTGGCCCCTAAGATAATGGGACTCAGTTTTTTTTTTCATAATTCTTTTGTTAACTGAGGTTCTTTCATGAGTCACAATAGAAGACATGAAAGAAGGAGAGGCTCATGAAAGAAGATGGTGGGACTTAGTTTTTTTTCATAATTCTTTCATGAACCAGCCTTCCACTTGTGTGAGTTCTTTCTGGACTCCTGAAAGAAGAAGGTTGGCTCACAAAAGAACTATAAAAACAAAACTAAATCCCACCATCTTCTTTCATGAGCCAAGATGCTTCTTTTCTGAGCCAAGATTCTTTTTTCTTCAGACTCACGAAAGAAGAGTTTTGGTTTATGAGAGAAGAATCAGGACCCCTCACTAAGCCTTCCAGCTAGGATTTTAGGGGTGCCCTAAAATCACATGTTGGAGTCTTTTTTTTTTTTTTTCAAAAAACAAGTGCAGAATCTAATTAAACAGTCCTATTTAGTTGGATTCATGTTTGTTTCCTTCCAGGGCATCATTTTTATGGGTTTTCAATTTTTGTTTTTGAAAAAATGAAAAACAAAGTGGCTGCCATACCAAAGAAGACTTTTCTCATGGAAGAAGAATTTTAGCTCATGAAAGAAGTCTTCTTTTATGAGAAAAAAATAAGTTCAAATTGTTCTTTTATATCAAACATATAAATGAAGAACTCTACTGAGCATGATCAGAACCAATATTTCAACTCCTTATAACTCGGGAATGGATCAAGATTTTTTTATCAAGTCAATGAAAGGCACCATTTGAGGGCAAGTCCTTTCTATCCTGAAAACTTCAGAACAAAATTCCAATCCATTTGGGCTGTAGGTGAGAGCAGAAAACAGCAAAAAAAAACTGATTTCTCCACTTTTTGCAATGCCAGAATCTCAGAATCTGAACATCCAACCTATGCAAAACTTGCCAAATCAAGAGATCTTGCCTCCCAAACCACACAAGCAAACTTTCATGCATTTTCTTTGAACAAGAGAAAAGCTATTAAGGTGCAAAGTTAGGGTGTTGACATGAAGCATCCTACTCAACCCTAACTATACGGGTACTATTGTACCCCAAAAAATACATATATATGGGACATACAATGGGGAGGTGTTGGATTAATTATTTATTTTCACTCATGCTATTTAACCTTGAGTAACCTCACAAGTGGCATAAGCCACACATGTGATGTTCCCAAGGTCAAACAGCATGAGTGAAACTAAATCATGTATCCAGTAAGCTCCCCATCACATATTTCATTTATGCAATAGGACTGGGAGTTGTGTGTGTGTACTTTTTGTTTCTACAGTGTTAGTTAAATAAAAAATAGTTTGGCAACTATATGAGTTTATTTTGTGACAAGCTGGTATCACAACCTCTTTAATGCTAGATTACCATGACTGTCACGAAGGACACACCAAGAGGATGTTGTACTGACATGAGAATGTAGGAGCTGATCGGTTTTGTGAGTGGGTAAATCAAAACTTACAGGAAAAGAGATGGTAGCAGGTTTTAGTGAGTGGTTTTGGGTAAAAGGAAATGCCACCAAGAAAAGTGAACTGTTTAGTTGTTCAAGCTGTACATTTAGTGATTTGCTTAAACACCAGTTTTTCAATGAGTTGGTGTGTCAGGGAGAGTGTTTGTAGTGATAGGTGGTGGTGGTAGAGGCAGTCGCAGTAGAGGTGGTGGGGGTGTCACAACCAGGAGCAAAGGCTTTAATACAAGAATGAGTTAATGTTACAGAGCGGAAGCATTTGGTGGTTTGTGCTAAAAATCAAAAAATTAAATAAATAAATATATTTTTTTTTTTTACTATTTTGGGGAGTGGAGTCAATATGGCTGCAGGTTGCTGCTCTCAGAGAGCCCCTCTGCCAGCAATTGAGTTAAGAATACTTTCTGTGCAGTACTATTGCTTTCTTTGTGCTCTCACGTTGTATGGCTGACAAAAGGAAAGCAACCTGTTCAACTTCTTCGGTTTCATCCGAAGAATATGTATATCCCCGAATCAAGTCACTGGAGAAGTACTTTCAGCCTGAGACTGGCACAGAAGGCATCCAGAGAGGCAGAAAGAGAAGCTCCTGTCTCAGAGGAGTGACGCTGACTGCCAAACCACTAACGCCCATTGAAGCCTGTATTGGAGCTGCCTTTCCCTCCAAAAACACTTCTTTTCCTGAGAACACTGCTAAAGTAAACCAGGAACTATTAACACAGTCTTGTCAGTAAGGAAAGAACTCCCATCTCCAGTAAACACTGACTGCTTGCTGAAGAAATTGCAGTTGCTGCAAATTTAGATAGACTTAGTGTTGTGGGTGCAGGAGTATACTTTAAATTACAATCTGACTCATCGCAAAAATCTAAAATCACAGATCCTACACTAATATCCACACCAACAACTTTAAGCTGACTCCTTCAATTCCTTTAGCGACTATATTACAAACTCCTGAGTCCAGAATGGACACGGGGGAAGGCATTCCATACACACTGTGGGAGAAGCCATGGAAAAATTATTGCTGTGGACACAGTCTTTTGATAGAAAATGTAACACTCTTTCAGAGAAAGTGGATTTTCTCCAACAGGATGCAAAAACAAAATCAGGAAAAGGTTGAAACAGTGGCTGAAGAAGTAGAGTTAAATGAAAAGGAGAGAGAAAGAAAAAATGGTAATAAAATGATTGGTGTGGAAGCCAAAGCTGCCAATTTAATACATAATGGTGCCATGTCCAGAAAATAAGAAATCCTTGAGAATCAATAGGGTTATAAGAATTTAAGATTAGGTGGGCTGTCAAACTCACTTGATCAAGAACTTCAGTCTGTTGGGGACATAGAAACATAACATAGAAACATAGAAATTAACTTCAGATAAGGACCGCAAGGCCCATCCAGTCTGCCCATTTCCTTTTCTACCTTACAAAATGTGCCATTGGCCTTTGCTCTGTCAATGGCCTATCTATTCATACTCATCTGTATTGCCCCCTTATGCCTATCCCATGCCTGTGTGAAGCTCTGCACTGTATTCATATCCACCACTTCCTGAGGTAGGCTGTTCCATGCATCCACCACCCTTTCTGTGAAAAAGAACTTCCTCACATTACCCTTTAATTGCCCTCCATCTAATCTCATGCTGTGTCCTCTTGTCCTGCTATTTTTCTTATACTGAAACATGTTAGACTCTTTCACCTTGTTAATTTCCTTAAGGTGTTTAAATATTTTGATCATATCACCTCTCTCCCTCCTTTGCTCTAGGGTATACATATTGAGCTCCACTAATCTGTCCTCATATGTTTTCTGATGCAGTCCCTGCACCATTTTGGTCACCCTTCTCTGTACTGCTTCAGTTTGGTTAATGTCCTTGTGAAGTTGTGGCCTCCAGTACTACACATAGTACTCCAGATAGGGCCTAACCAGTGCCCTGTAAAGAGGGATTATTACCTCCCTCTTCCGACTTGTGATACCTTTTCTAATACACCCCAACATCCCCCTAGCCTTACCTACTGCTTTAGTTGTCTGCTTGGATGATTTCAGGTCATCGGTGATGATGATGCCCAAGTTTCTTTCTTCCTTTGTGACTGCCAGCAACTCCCCTCCCAGCCTATAGTTGGCTTCAGGGTTTCTCTTCCCCATGTGCATGATCTTGCATTTCTTGGCATTAAACCCCAGTTGCCACTCTTCTGACCATTTTGCTAGTTTATCCAGATCACTTCTCATTCTGCCCACCCAATCTGGATCATCTACTCTGTCACAGATCTTGGTGTCATCTGCAAACAGACAAATCTTACCCTCCAGCCCATCTGCAATGTCACTGATGAAGATATTGAATAGGACTGGTCCCAGGATTGATCCCTGTGGTACCCCACTTGTGACTTGCATCTCTTCTGACTGTATACCATTTACTACCACTCTCTGTTTTCTGCCCGTCAACCAGTTTGTCACCCAGTTGACCAACTTCTGACCCACCCTGAGCCTACCCAGCTTATTAATCAATCTTCTATGTGGAACAGTATTGAAAGCTTTGCTAAAGTCAAGGTAGCTGACATCAACTGATCCTCCTTGGTCCACCACTCTGGTTACCCAGTCAAAGAAATCTATGAGATTATTTTGACAGAACCTTCCTTTTGTAAACCCATGCTGTCTTGGATCCTGTGCTTCTATGGATTCCAACTGTTGCACTATCCTTTTCTTAAGGAGTGTCTCCATAATCTTGCCTGCTACTGAGGTAAGACTGACTGGTCTGTAGTTCCCTGCCTCCTCCCTGCTACCACTCTTGTGGAGCAGGATCGTATGAGCCCTTCTCCCATCTTCTGGGACCTCTCTTGTGCTCAGAGACTCACTAAACAGTTCTAATAATGGCTCTGCTAGTTCCACCCTTAACTCCTTTAGTACCCTGGGTTGTATGCCATCAGGTCCCATTGCCTTGTCCACCCTGAGCTTATTGAGCTCTTGTAGGACCCTTTCTTTTTTGAAGGGACTAGTGCAGACCTCCTTCCCCCTGTGCCCATTGTGCTGAGATGTAGGCCCTGCCTGCCTTCTCTTCAGTAAATACTGAGCAGAAGTATCTATTTAGGATGGATGCTTTTACATGGTCCTGCTCCTCACACATACCCTTATCTCCTTTGATCTTAGCAATACCCCCCTCCGGACTTTCTCCTTTCACTAATGTATATATAGAAAGTCTTGTCACCGTCTTTTACTGTTTGTGCTAGTGTTTCCTCGGTTTGGGCCTTTGCCTGCCTTACTGCCTTCCTTGCTTCCCTTAGGAAAGTTAGGTATGTCTCCCTATCTTCATCCCGCTGCATTCCCTTATATTTCCTGAAGGCTAGCCTTTTGGTTCTGACCTTTTCTGCTACTGTATTTGAGAACCAAAGTGATTTCCTTCTTCTTTTGCACTTCCTTTTCTCTCTAACACAATGGGATGTTGCTTCAAGTATTGCATCCTTAATGCTTGCCCACTTTGCCTGTACCCTCTCATCTGTATTTCTTTTTGCCAGGACTAGCTTAACTCTGTTGACCATCTTATCAAAGTCAGCTCCTCTAAGGTCCCATATTTTTGCCCTGGAATGGAATGATTTAGTTCTAGTTGCAAAATTGAACCATACCACGTGATGGTCATTGGCCCTCAGGTGACCTTCTACCTGGAGATCTGTGATCCTTTCCCTATTAGTCAGTACTAGATCTAGGATAGCCCTGTCTCTTGTAGGTTGTTGTACCTGTTGTTTGAGGCCCTCCCCCTGCAGAGAATCCACCATATGTCTAGTTCTGGCAGATGTTCCTGCTGGTATTGACCAGTATGTATGTAGCATGTTGAAGTCTCCCATTATCAGAACCTCCCCCTTAGCTGTCATGTTTTGTATATCTTCTAACAGTAATGTGTCTATGCCCTCCCCCTGATCTGGGGGCCTGAAGACAACCCCAGTTTGTATGGCTGCCCTATTTCCTGTTTCCAAGGTGACCCACAGTTCTTCTGGCTCCTTATGTGTATTCTGAATTTCTGTAACTTTGATATTTTCATTGACGTACAGGGTCACTCCACTCCCACCCCCCTTTTTGCACCTCGGTCTCTTCTGAACAGTTCATAGCCAGGTATTGAAGTCTCCCAAGTGTGGTTACTGGTAAACCATGTCTCGTTAATTGCTACTATGTCCAGTTTAGCCTCTGTCATTATTGCCTGCTGGTCTGGGATCTTGTTTCCCAGACTGCAAGCATTTGTGTAAATGATTTCCCATTGGGCAGATTTTGGTGTGTTAGTTGTTGGGTGAGGTCTGGCATTTCCCCTGTGCGTTGTATGGGGAGCCGGACTGTTTTTCTTACCTGGTGATGCAAATGAACTGCAAACATGCTGAACTCCTGTTTGACCACTAGATGAGGGAGGAGGGGTGTTCTTCCCATTCGACGTATGGGGTGCTGTACCTGGTGACATGGTAAAAGATACTTTTGTTTCAGTGTTTGATATTTCTGAGGATAATTTACCATTTATCACTCGTGCATATGGGATTTTTGTTAAGAATAAGAATGCAAATCAAGATTAAATATTGAACATATCTACTTCCCAGCTGGATACAAAACCTAAGAATGTTAAAAAAAAAACACACAATTCTTATTACAGTACATTTACATTTGAGTCTGACCATGACCTCATAGTGCATCAATCTAAAGTGCAAGCACCACTGTCCTGTAAAGTGCAGAACTGTTCACATTTTCCAGACTGCTCTTTTGCAACTCAACAAAGAAGACACTTTTTTAATTACAGACAGGAGCTGCTGGATATGGGCACAGAATTTCAATTACTATCCCCAGCTAAAGTCTGTATTAAATTTAAAGGAATACAATATGGGGTTTTTTTCGATGTTGATCAGTTGACAGCATTTTATTAATGTACAGTTTGAACAAAATACTAAGGAAGGTGATAGAGTCTCCTATAGTATCTGAAGATGAAATGCTGTCTGTGATGCCCTATTGATGTAATTATAGGACTAATCTTTTAATTTATATCTTTACCTTTTTTCTTTGTTCAAAAATATAAAATAAGAGGGAAAATTGTTATGAGTAAACATTCTGAAAAATGTATTGGTTGATACTGGGAGGTAATGGGAAAATTAAAATATAGTTCTAATTTGAGCACTACCAGTTTGAAACTCAGAAAGAGGGTGAACTAGTTCATTAGGTCATGTTTTGTTACTATAATTTTAATGCTGCTTCTAGACTTTTGATTTTATATGTTTACTTGAATAGCAAAGTGAGCAGTATGTAGTATTGAATAATCATGTATTAACCCATAGATGACTGTGGACGTATATATACGTCCAGAATCTATATACGTTCACACATATTCAGTTCTCGAAGGGTTAACCCATAATGCCCGAATACCATAATAGTTAGCAGTGAATACCTGTATGAAAATATATAATATTTATTATCTTTTTTAACCCCCCCAAGACAGGGGTGTTTTGGACTAGACACGCCATATATAGGATTTAAGTTAATCTTTCATTATGTATATATAAGATTTAAAATTTAATAAAATAAAAGTATATAAAAAAAAGGAAATTTTGGTTTTTTGGTGTTGACTGCCATGTTCCAGTTTTTGGTTTTGAAATTGCTGCTATGGAATGTGAGCATGGCTAAGAAGGCAACTGCACTGGACTGGGACCACATGGAGCATAAAATGAAAGAAGTATTACTGTTGTTTCATTTTCAGTGTGAAAAGTGGATTTGCTGCTAGATGTTTGGTGTGCAGTGTGATATAGGGACTAAAGGTAGCTGATGCTTACTGAGATACTATAGTTTCAGTTTAGCCTCAAGGAAGTAGTGCCCGCTCACCAAACGGATAAGGGAGAGTCACGGTGATGATAAACTAACTAGCTGTATAAATGGGTGATGATGGACGTTATGTATAAATCAGTGGTGTCTGATTTATTCATATAGTTGCTCTGATAAGCAATAAACTTCTGAAGGAAAGGATAGTGAAATATCTTGAATCACATGGGTTACAAGATATGAGATGGCATGGATTCACGGGTGGGAGCTCATGTCTAACAAGTCTGACAGATTTGTTTAATTGGGTAACCAAGGAATTATATCGGGGGTGGAGCAGTGGTTGTGGCCTATAGACTTCAGTAAGGCATTTGACTTAGTGCCACACAGAAAACTATAAAGCAAGCTGAGTAGCCTAGCAGTGGGTCAAAAGTGGTAAACTGGGTAAGAAATTAGTTAGGGATAGGTAGCAGAGGGTGGTAGTAAATGGAGTTCACTTCAAGGAGGGGAGGATGACTAGTTGGGTGCTTCAGGGATTGGTGCTGGGACTGGTCCTCCTTAATGTCTTTATAAGTGACATTGCAGAAGATCTGGAGGGGAATGTCTGCCTATTTGTAGATGACAACAAAATCTGCAGTAATGGGAATACTCCGGGGGGGGGGGATGAGCAGAGTCCTGAGAAAACTTGGAGTGGTTCTGAGTATGGTAGCTGGGTTTTAATGTAAAAAAGTGCAAAGTAGTGCACGTGGTGCACAGAAACCCAGGGGCAGAGTACAAAATGGGTGGAGTGTTACTGATGACCACCAAAGAAGAGAGAAAGAGCTGGGTATAATAATTTCTGATGCTCTAAAGGTGCCCAGGCAATAGAATAGGAAACAAATAAGAATGCACACTAGGCTGGGGTGCTATGGATAAAAACCTATAATTGCAACAGCAACAAAATCCAGCACTCACCACCCAAATATGACCAGGATGCTGCTCCCAAAGTAATGAATCAGTGCCAATTGTTATTGAGGTGCAAATCCAAAATGCCAAATAAACACATCTTGATGCATTTCGGATGCTGTTCCTTTCTCAAAAGGCATGTTTTTTGTTTGCTTTTTTTTTATAAATATAATTTTTATTAAAGAACTTTTTCAGGTCTACAAAAAACAATGTCACAACTTAATATTAGCACTCAGAAGTCAGTAAGCAATCATATATTTAACATAACTATGTTTAGGGGCCTGGCTATGTGGCTAAATCAATTTTTAGTTTCTCCACCCCTTTATTACAATGTGGGGGTGGGCAGATCATTTTTTTTAATAAAACTCATATATATAACAGCCCTATCGTCAGGTTACCCTGATGTCAATTACTTGCGGTGGGGAGACCATGGGGGAACTACATAGATCAGACAGTATCTCATCAGCTAGATGAAGGGGCAAAAATCTTCCATATTGTATTTAGAGAAGGACTTCCAGTGTAATAATATGACTGCTCATGGAACAAAGTCGGGGTCTTTTGTCATTACATGCAAGACCTACCCATTCCATCTTGAGGAATAAAGTGTGATTCTATCATTTAGAGAATGAGTTATTCATTCCAGTTTATAAATTTGGTTAACAATAGTTATCCAGCTCTCTAGTGTAGGGACCTACGTAGTGAGCCAGGTTCTAGTTATGGCTTTTTTGCTGCTACTAGCAATATACCCAACAGGTATCTTGAATGGGGTCCATGAAAACCCTTTGGGAATATGAACAGAAAAACATTTCTGCAATTAAGATTATAGGTTTACTATACAGTTCCTCTAATTCAGTCTAGAGTAATTAGAAGAATAGCTGTAGAACTGGACAAGACCGCATGACATATGTGGGTGATGTGCTTTGGTTTCTCTGCAGTTTCCCCAGCAAGTGGAGTCATTGTCTGCATGGAAATGCATTGTCACAACAGGGGTACAAAAGTACCTTATCAGATGTTTCCATGCGTATTCTCTCCATTGGTGTGAACTGGTGAATCTAGAGGTGACCCACCAAGAGCCATGTCATTGGGTCAGTGTTATTTGCTGATCCAGTTCCTCTTGCCATGGACACTTCACCGAGTCACCAGTAGAGTCATTCTGGGATTTATAAAGGAAAGAGATCAGATGTTCAGCAGTCCCAATTCTGATTATAGTTATGAGAGAGGTGATAATAGCTAAGACTCCAAGTTGATGAGCCCTGTCTGGGAAATTACCAAAATCGTGTCTGAATTGTAAAAACCTATAAAAGTAATTCTGTCAGAGTTCAAATTCCTGCTCAATTTCCAAAAATGACTTAAAGGTGGACCCTGACATTAACTGGGGTAAATATTGGATGGAGTAATTTTGCCACTGGAGGAAGGCTGTGTCCACCTGGGATGGTTGGAAGTGTTCTAACAAGGCTATTGGGCACAAGAGACTTAAGAAGGGGTCCAGATGTAGTACTTTTCTAATAGAAATCCAGGCCATTAATCAAAATCTGGTCCAGGGATTGGGTCCTTTGCTCAGGCCAGGTTGTTGATCTAGATGATAGAGAGCATGTAGGTATTCCAGAGTAAGGAGCAGTGCTTGTTCTATCTCCAGCCACACAGTTCATGGGGAACCGATCTATCAGAGTACAATAAACTGAAGGTGGGTCACCCAATAGACTCTGAGTTTGGGAAGCACCAGGCCTCCCTTTTCTCTTGGGAGGAAAAGGGTGGAGAGCTTAACACAAGGGTGTTGTTCTGCCCAAATAAACTGGACTATTGCCATACTCAGTTGTCTAAATGTGATTAGTGTTAAGTTAAGGGAAACATTTTAGAAGTGGTAAAGCGCCCCTAGCAGGATCATCATTCGTATAACTTCAGTACGTTTAGTGAGATTGAAAGGTAGTAGGTTCCATCTTGCAAGGTCTGATGTTGTTTGGGTAAAATATGGGTTGTAATTGTTTTGTAGGGCCTCGCTCAGCAAGTGAGCAAGGTAAATCCCTAAGTATTTTAGCTTTTCCAGATCCCATTTAAAGGGGTAATAGCCTTTGATCTCCTGTGTTGGGCAGTAATTGAATATAAGGACTTTGGTTTTGGTAGTGTTGACTTTATATCCAGATATTGCTCCAAAATTCTTGATAATTAAAAAAATTGCTGGAAGGGAGGAATTGGAATTGTCTAGGTATAATAGAACATCATCTGCATATAGGGCTATATGATGTTCTTTGCCTCCCAGAGAGACCCTGTCAAACTGGAGGATTCTGAATAGCCTGTGCCAGAGGTTCAATATAAATGTCAAATAAAATGGGGGGACAATGGACAGCTCTGTCGGTACCACTATGTAATGTGAAATCCTAAGAATTATGATGTGAGATTTTAACACAAGCTTGAGGAGAGCCATAAAAGTTTTGAATGACTTTTATTGAGAGTTCTGGGAAATCAAACTTCTCCAGGGTGGAGTATAGGAATTGCCAGGAGACCCTATTGAATGTCTTCTCTGCGTCTAAGCTTAATAAAACTGAAGGGAGCTGACATGTCTGCATTTCATGAATTAGATGCAGTGCTCTTCTGGTGTTATCTGTGATTGTTCTCATTTGAACAAATCGTGTTTGATCTACACCTATTATGGTAGGAAGGATTACCTTCAGTCTATACGCCAGAATGGACACGTACTATTTATAATTGCTATTAAGTATCGAGATGGGTCAAAAGGAGGTAAAAAACTGAGGATTTCTGTCTGGCATTAAGATCACAGAGATCACCCACCACCCGTGGCCAACTTGAGGGGGGCAGAATCTCCAGAGTGTACTTCATTAATTGTCTGCAGTAAAGGAGTCAATAATTGTTCCCTGGTGGTCTTATAAAATTCAGCACCATAGCCATCTGGTCCTGCAGCTTGCATAGATTTAGAGATGTTTGTGACCACCTCGAGTTCCCCCATCTGCACTGGATGTATCAGACTATTCTTTTGTTCATCTGTCAGAGTAGGTAGGGAAATCTTCACTAAGAAACAATGAATATCTTCATGAGAGTCAGGATGCTCAGGGGTATACAACGATTGATAATATGTTCTAAATGCCTTAGTGATTTTGTGTAGTTTGGTATGACAGGTTCCAGTGGTAGGGTGTTTAGCTGCAATGGTGGTAGTAATTACCCGACATTGTTTTCTGAGATGATATGCCAACAGCTGAGTTGTCATCGGGCTAACCTCATAATAACGTTGTTGTAAAAACATAAGGGAGATCTCAGTCTGTTATAAACAGTGAGCATCCAGATCAGCCTTGACTTGTTTTAATTGCTGTAATATAGAGGTATCACCTTGTCGGTGAGCCATCTGCAGAAAATGTAGCGTATCCTCCAGATGCCTCTGGCGCTCTCTGTATTTTATTGAAAGTCATGGTGTATTGTAATATATGTCCCCTCAAGACAGCCTTCAGGATGTCCCAGAGAATGAACCTGGTAGTGTTGAGATTAGTATTGTCATGGAGGATCTCTTGAATCCCTTAGAAACTCATGGAAAGATTCTCCATGGAGATTAAATGAGTTCAGTCGCCTTCTAGTGAAACGATGTTCCTGTCATATTTTCTGACACGTAATCACAGAGGCATGATCTAAGTCAGCAATATCACCCAATGTACTGTCTATTAAGTGGGACAGGTCCTCAGATTGGGTATAACAGTGATTTACATGGGACTAGGTTCCATGAACTGCTGAATAAAGGGTATACCCAAGGATTCGGGGTTGGGAAAACCGCCAAGCATCTGTCCATCCCACCTCTTGCACAAATCATTTTAAAATCTGACATGGGGTTGATTGTCTTTTAGGAGGTACAGTAAATTAAAAGAGTGCCAGCTAGGGTTTGGGGTAATATTAAAGTCTCCAGAAAGAATAAGTAGACCCTTCCTGCAAGTTACTATCTTATCTAAAAGTTGTTTATTGACTGTGGAACTTGTACCCGGAGGGAGATATATATTTGCTAGGTGACCTCTACATTATAGAGATTGCACTGTATCACTATAAGATGGCCTCTGGGCCTGTCCAGTAGTTTGAGTATTGAAAAGGAGTATTGTGTGATATCAGGATGGCTACCCCCCCCCGTAGACATTTCTGAATGAGGAAGAATAAACAGCCTGGTACCCAAACCTTGTTAGCTTATTATGTTCCAATTTGGATAGATGGGTCTCCTGCAAATAAACCAAATCTGAGTGAGTCTTTTTAAGGTGAGACATTAAGCATGACCGCTTAATAGGGTTGGTAAGTCCATTCACTGTAAGGGAGTATATCTGTGTGTGTTGTAATACCATTTTTATTTAACAGCTTTGGTTGCCTGGGCTTCCGCAGTCTCCCAGATCACCCCAACACTGCATCTAAACTCACTGAATACACCTTGTTTGGTTATGTAGACCTCATTTGTAACTAGAATGATAACAATAAGTAGCTGGAAAACACCCTTAAAGGGGTTTAAGGAAAACCTATTGAACTGGGGAATATTAGCAACCTCCAGAGGTGTCAACTATGCTATCCTAGAGGAATGGGGATAACTAGGTGCTTCCATTTCCAAGTTCCTACAAGTGGAGTTGGATGGCATTGTTATTACCATGCTTAGTGTTGTGGATCTGAGTATCAAACCTCTAGACATAACAAAATACATCAGGGATACAGGTATATTGGGGTGGGGTGGGGTGGGGGTTGGATCGTATGTCATGACTCCACCTGGGCAGTGTAAAGATATTGGGAATAGTTATACAACAATTACGTTGCTTTAGAGAAAAAACAGGGGTGAGGAAGAAGGCTGAGTGAAATGTAAACTGGACAAACCTGTAAGGGTAGCACTGTAATTGGGTAGGTGTCCATCGTAGTAACTGCCTGCTTTAATATAAACTATGCAGAGATGCTAGGGCAGCCAGAGTCAAATGTTCTCATGAAGTGGGAAAGCTGATTTCATGCCTATGTAGTAGCCAGTGGGAAAGCAGGAGAATGAAAAATCATTGTAAATTAAGATTAGGGTGACAGGTGCAGTCCTGACACTATGGAGTCCATGTCCCCCTGCAAACTAGTCAACCAGAATACAGCAACTATAACTCGCACAGCCAACTGGATTCAGAAATCAGGCTGGTATTACTGACCATAAGGGTTTTAATTACAGTAAGTAGTGTTTGTTACAAAAATGTCAACAGTAGTATGCATCTCTTAAAGGGTACCTAAACAAGCAGTTTTTTTTTTTAAACTGCAAACTCTAAAATCTGACTTCATGGTGAAGGAATGTAAAGGCTGCTGTTTACATTTATGCTAAAACTGCATTTATGTAAATAACATAAATGCAGTTTTATAGCTTTTGAAAAATATAAACATCAGCCTTTCACTTTCAAGAAACACCTATGCGTGCTCCCTAAAATGTCTTCCAAGTGTGTTACGTGATGAGTCATGATGACATAAATGGAACCAGAGGCACAGACCCACAAGGCTCCCTGTAGTGCTAACTAGTTCTTCTTCCCCCTTTGTTTTGAATTGTTTCACCAGAATGATCAACACCATGGGTTAACACGTGGACTATTTTGATCAAGTATATGTTAGGCTATGGTTTTGTTCATTTTTTTTGCTTTAACTTGCTGAAAATGTTTTGTAATCCAGCTGACTTTCTCTTTGGCAAACCGAAGTATAGTACAACACTTCAGATATCTGATGGTCTAGTGGATATGTGATGCCCTGAAATTTGTAGTGAAGTACTGGTCTGGTACAATTCCAAAGCTCATGCTTTCTTGGTAATCAACAAATAAGCTTTTCTTGTAGCCTTTTTCCATGTGAAACCCCTGCACCATCCCTGCCTTCTGTTGAACACCCCACCATCCATACTTTGTCCTTAGTACTGCCTGGGGCTGCATATGAGCTTATGGTCTCATGAAGAGAATTAGCACACCTCAGATTGTAATCTTGTACCTCAGAGAATTGTGCATATCTATACCGATACGCTTCATCAGCTGGCACTGTTAAAATGCCTACCAAATCACTCTCTAGTCCATTTTATCAATGTTTGACTTCTGCTCCCGCAGTAAACATTGAGTGGATCACCACCCTTCTGCACAGGGAAGGCAGTATGTATAGTTCCCCTGCTGTGTTTTTTTCCCTTCTCATTAACCAACAACTAGGTCTTCCTGGAGGCCAAGAAATATGCATCAGGACTCACCGGAAAAACCGCTGTTCATGCCCTCATAAGGGCTGCACTTACTAAGGATAACAATATTATTAGCAGGAGAGGCATACTAATGCCTTGAATGAAGCCACTCGACTTCCAATGTCTATCTATTCCTTTACCTGTGATCTGCAGATCCCCGCAGGACAGTACCTGGCAATTCTTCTCCAGTACTTTTCTGTGATCTACTCCACAGTGTGAGTTGGCTGGCTACCATCCTTTCGAATCTTGAATGAGATATACACAGCTCCCTCGATACTGTCCTAACAAACATCATCATCCCCCCCCCCACCTGGGGGTAATCTCCCTACACTGAATTCAAGTAACAGTTTAGGTGCAGCCCTGCCATTCTAAGTATTTGTCATTGCTGGCTGCTCTCATCCACAGTCAGGTAGTGATCACGGTGCTGGCAGCCCCACATTCAGATCTCACAGTGATCTGCTCACATTCTCTTTCTGTCTTCTCAACCTGAATATAGCTGCACTTGCTGAATGGCCTCTTCAATCCCTCTCTAGCATTCATTCTTCTCACCTGCTCCCCACACAAAAAACTGGAGAGTTCACTACTCTTCCACATCATGAATGCGATTAGTACAGTTTCCCATGCTATTGTTACATATTTATAATAAACGTGATTTTCTGGTAAGCTAAGCTGATGGCAGGAGGTCACAATGGGGAAAATAGACTATCCTACCCATATAAGGCCTAAGCTACGTAAGATTAGGCACTATTAAATGATGTGCAAAATGATGCGCACACCCGCCATTTAATACTGCCTAATCAAAGGTAGCCTAGATCTTTTAAGGATAGGAAAGCACATCTTTCCCTTTGTTCCCTGCTGCTATCAACCTGACTTACTGGAAAGATTTGTTTATTTTTGATATGTCAAAAAACCTGGGGACTGTACTACCTGCATTCATGATGCAGAAGAGAGATGAACTTACCAGTTTTTGGTGTGGGGAGAAGGAGTAAAGAATGAATACAGAGGGGGACTGAGAAGGCCACTCCTGCAAGGTACTGCTATATTCAGGGAAGGGGGGAGACAGAAGGGAAGAAGTATGAGCAGATCACTGTGAGATATAAGATGTGGGGCTACCAGCACCATGATCACTACCTGACCCCATTGTCCTGGCCAACATTCCCCTTCCCATAAAATTAGTTCATGTAATTGTCCAAGGCTGTGTGTGGGTATTAATGTGTGAAATGGCTGCCACTACATGTTCAGTCACTTCACTACCAGTCTAGCACTGCTTGTAAAGCACTTTGGGATACAACGTTGTATGAAAGGCACTATATAAATGCTGATTATTTTTCTTATTATTATTATTTCCCATGGAAAAAGAAGACAAGACAAGCGTATTTTTGATTTCCGAGAAAGTATGAACTCTAGCATTGGCCTACTTCAGAACTTTGCTACAAACAAGTGATGGATCTAGGGAGTGTTGAAGGGTGCGGCTGCACCCTCCCCCCCATTGTAACTTACTTGTTTGCTGCTGCTGCATTTCACTTTGTTGAAGAAGTCTGATTTATTGATTGTACAAATGTGTACATTCAAAACTATGGATTACATTTGTAGGTTCTGTCAAAACATACTAAAAAAGAATAATAGCAGACAATATAAAGGTTTAATAAAAATATTAAAAAGTGCATATCAAGTACGCACACTACCCCAGTACCCCCCATTGTAACATCCTGGATCTGCCATAACCACTAGACCACCAGGTTATTTAAGATTTGTACTGCACTGTGGTTTGCCAAAGAAAGAGCCAGTTGGATTAAAAGACAATTTCAGCATGTTAAAGTAAACAAAATTAACAGAACCATAGCCTAACATGTGTATTGATCAAAATAATGCACATGATTTTGATCATTTTGGTGAAATAATTCTATGCAAAGGGAAAAAAGAACTGGTTAGCACTATGGAGAGCCATATAGCTCTCTGACTCTGGCTCCAATGATGTCATCACTTAACACATTTGGCGGCCATTTTAGGAAGCAGGTAAGGCATTTTTTTTGAAATTGGAAGGCTGATTTTACATTTTTCAAATGCTTTGGAACTGCATTTAGATAAATTATATAAATGTAGTTTTAGCATTAATGAATGCAGCAGCCTTTCCTTTAGTCCCCTATGAAGTCAGATTTTTGAATAGTTTGTTGTCAAAATGTTGTTTACATATCCTTTAATAGCCTCCTTGGGTTTTCTGTGTAATGTCTGCAATTCAGTCAGATTGTTGGTGGTTATTCAGATCAGTGCACACCAATTATTGATGGTCCCTGCAAAGACTCGGGCTTAAGAGGCAGACTGGGTTTCAATAACTCATTTTCCCTCCATTCTATCCAGTATACGAGCATAAATACATAAGAACATACGAAACTGCCAACAATTATAGGCCTTACAGTCCATCTAGTCTGTTCAAGTGTGCAGAACTTCAGCCAGTTAGACTGCAGCTGCCTCCCTCCCCTTGCCCCCCTCGTATTTCCTCCTGCATCTTACACACACACACACACACACTTTGTCCACCCTCAGTTTGGACCCTTCCTTTGATCCTGTCCCACCCCCTCTTGAAGCTGCTCACTGACATCAATGATACCATCTCCTCGACAGCGCATTCCACCCCGTAACCACTCTTTCCATGAAATAGTGCCTTCTCATTTCCCTCCTGAATCTTCCTCCTTTCAATTTCAGACTTTGTCCCCTGGTTTACCTCGCACCTTTTAATTTGAATACACTCTCAGTGTTTACTCTGGTCATGCCCTTCAGGTACTTGATGGTTTCAATCATATCCTCTCTCTCTTTTCTTTCCTCCAGGGAATACATATTGAGCTCCATAGTCTCTCCTCATATGGTTTATCTCTGAATCCCAGGATCATTTTCGTTGCCCTATGCTGTACCCCCTCCACCAGCTTGATGTCCTTTTTCACGTAGCGGCACCAATACTGCATGCAGTACTCCATGTTTGGCCTTACCAGGGACCTGTACAGGGGCAGGACAACTTCCCTGCTCCTAGAGGTAATTCCCCTTGCGATGCACCCCAGCATTCTATTGGCTTTGGCCGCTGCCCTCCTGCACTGGACTAAGTGGTTCATTTCCCCTGTCACTAGCACTCCCAGATCCTTCTCCTCCGTTGATGTGGATAACTGCACTCCCCCCAACCAGTAACTATTCCTGGGATTTCAGGCCCCAAGTGCATGAATTTACACTTCTTAGCATTGAACCCTAGTTGCCATGTGTTCAACCAACCCTCCAGCCTTGCTAAATCCTCCTGGAGTACTTTACTGCCTGCCCCCCTCCCCACATTCACTTCTGCACAGATCTTAGTGTCATCCACAAAGAGGGTGATCTAACTTGTTATCTCATCTGATATGTCAGCAATGAAAGTGTTAAAGAGGATGCAGGAGGCAGTATAGTGCAGTGGGTTAAGGCTCTGAGCTACAGATCTGGAAACCTGGGTTTGAATCCCATAGCCGCCTAGGAGTATACTGTGTGATCCTGAACAAGTCACTTAACTTCCTTGTGCTCCCAGGTAGCATCTGGAAACAAGTTTCAGCTTAGTGTGCTATGCCTGGTTAAACAATGTTCCCTTTCCCTTTAAAGAGCACTGGTCCCAGCACTAAGCCCTGTGGGACCCCACTTGTTACAGCTCTGGGCTTCGATAGTTCACCCCCCCACAACTACCCTCTGCTGCCTATCCTGTAACCAGCTCTTGACCCATCCAACCAATTTCCTCCCCGCTCCCAGGTTACCCAACTTCCTGGTCAGCCTTTCATGGTGCACTGAGCCAAAGGCCTTGCTGAAGTCCAGATAAAGGAACGTCAACCACATGGCCCTTATCCAGTGACCACATCACCCAATCAAAAAAGTCAACCAGGGTTGTCTGGCAGGATCTGCCCATGACAAACCCATGCTGCATGCTGTCTTGGAGACCATTTTCTTCCAGAAATTTCACCAGCCTCTCCTTGAGGATAGTCTCCATTAGCTTTCCCATAATGGCAGTAAGGCTCACTGGTCTGTAGTTCCCTGGTTCATCCTTGGGTCCACTCTTCTGGAGGGGCACCACATGCACCATCCTCCAGTCCCTGGGTCCGCACCCACTATTCAGGGAGGTGTTGAATAAGTCCACCAGTGACCCCAACTGGACGTCTGCTAACTGTCTCAGGACTCTAGAGTGAACTTTGTCTGGCTCAGGTGCCTTATCTGCACTCAGGGACTTAAAGCCCTCCATCATGCTACCCACTGGGATCTCCCCATCCGTAATCTCCTCCCCCCCCACTCCCACCACACCCTTACCCTTAGGCATGGGCCCTCCCTGATAAATACTGAACATAAGTACTCGTTAAGTACTTCTGCCTGCTCTTCCCCCTTTTCTGCCCATCCACGGCCATTCTTGATCCAAACAATCTGATCCTTGCTCTTTCTCTTCTCATGTATATACCTGAAGAAATCCTTTTCCCCCTTCTCTGAACCCCGGTGCTAGCCTCAGTTCTCTTAACACCTTGGCTGGCCTTACTGTTCTACTCACCTCCCTGGATTTCCTTACATATTCCTCCTTGTCCTACTCGTGGTTGGATCTTTTATATCTCCTAAAGGCAGCCCTCTTTTCCCTCACCTTCTCTTCAACCTCCCTGTTCATCCAGCTAGGTTTCTTGATCCTGGTTTTCTTGCTCTGGCACTTTATACATGCTCTAGTGGCCTCAGCCAGGCCCAGCTTGATGACTGCCTACTTTTGCTTGCCATCCATGTGTGGGCTGATGTTAGCTATGTGCCCTTTCAGTATACTTCCCATCCTGCCGAAGTCTGCCCTTTTGAAATCCAGGACCTTAGTCTTTGTTGTAGTACTTCCTTTATAAGATTGAGGGAGAACCACACTGTGTGGTGGTCACTTCCCACCAGGGGGTCCTCCACCCCAACATCTTAGACTTCTTCACCTTCCATCAGCACCATGTCCAGAATGTTCCCCTCCCTAGTTTTTACTGTTAACCTTCTGTGTCGGGAAAGAGTCCTGGATATCAGTACACTCCTGACATCTAGTGGCATACTGTAACATAACATTTATCTTAAATGGAGAATTCAAACAGAAAATTAACCTTATCTCAGTCAATATTGTAGAAAGTACTGATGCATTTCTTGTGAATAGAAACAAAGTCAGCATATTTAGTATAATTAGGTTGGATAGTGACTGCTATTTCGTACCCTGCGCCACATCTGCAGCATCAGCTTGGGGATCTGGTGTAACATAGCGTTCAGTACTGTCACTATGTACCATATCCCAGCAGAATAATATTCACTCCATTTTAAAATTACTGGCAATTTGCCTTTTCATAATGAGTATGGATGGGGGATCCCAAATTACATTAATTAACAACATGCATGTCTGTCCTGTGGTTATTCAGAATAACCTCCCCCTCCTAGTGACTAATAGAAGACTGTTATATTGCTATCAGGAAGGGATAAAACATTTGACTGGAGAGTACAAGGTTAAAATACATAAAGAAAGAAAAGTACTATTATTTCTGTCCAAAACCAGCTTGTCTGGTACAAAAAAATGACAGGTTAACTTGCTAATAGTAGTTTATAGGCACAGGATTAAACTGACAACATGAACTTCCTGTTTGGGAGCAGGAAGTGAGTGATTACAAAGCCACCAAAGACTCACCATCATAGAAGGAAGAGTAGCTCTCGGCCCCCCTCCCCCCCAGCTGCTGGAGGTCTGACTCTGAGCAAGGAAGAGACTACTGAAAAATATAGGAACTTCTTGTCTCAGAACAGGAAGATCAGGAGCTTTAAGGGCACAGAGACAGCAAGTAAGTAGGGAGGTAAAAAAGGCAGATGAAAGAGTAAGCATTCCATACAACAGTTAAGAGGCCAGAAATAAGACATGATAGGAGTGGTGCAATGCAGTGGCTGTGGAGCAGCAGTCTTCCGGGAGATGTTCTGGAGGATGCAGTGTTGTCCCTTATGCAGGCACCTCTCTAGGATGAGGGAGGAGGTTGCTCATCTCTAGGCTGAGTTGGCCAGGATTTGTGGGACCTCCTTTCCCACCCAGGGACCACCAGTGCCACTGCCGTTGCCTCAGAGGTTGCCAATGAAGAGGAGTGGTTGGACCACAATGGGCTCAGGGAGGGTGAGGGGGGTGGAAAAGAGGCACATCCCTCCAGTTGTACCTCTCCACAATTCATATGCCATTCTGGCAAAGTGTGGTTCCTCTATGGAGGCACCTGCAGTGGAGACCAAGGAGGATGCTGGTAACCTCCACAAAGGAGACTCACAGGAGGGTGGCATGGGACCCCACAGGGGAAGGAAACAACTCCTGGTGGGGGACTCCATTGTTAGGAAGGTAGAACTAGGGGAGGAAGGGGAAAGGGAGGTAAGGTGTCTGCCGGGTGCCATGGCTTGGAGGGACAGGGAGCGAATCCTCAGGATCGCTGGAGCAGCTGCACAGGGAAGGGAGATGGATGTCATTGTCCATCTAGGGACAAATTACCTGGCTAAGAAAGGGATCAGAGCAGTGCAGAAAGAGTTTGTTGAGTTGGGGAGGCGCCTTAGACAAGTAGCATGCATGGTAACCTTCTCGGAGGTGCTGCCTGTCTTTGGCATAGGTGAGACTAGGGTACTCCACACCATGGAATTCAATCAGTGGTTGAAAAACTGGTGCAGAGCTCAGGGATTTGGCTTCATTGGGGACTGGGGGTCCACCTGGAGGGATGCAGGCCTATACTGGAGTGATGGTCTGCATCTGTCCAGGAGGAGAACCAGGATCCTAGGTGATAGGTTTAAATGCTTCATTGGCAAGCATTTAAACTAACCAAGGGGGGAGGCACTGCAAAGGAGCAGGAAAATTGTAGCCCCCCCCCAGAAAAGATCAGAGTAGTAAGTGAGGCAAACACCAAGATAGAGATGTCGATAGGGAGAAGGGCAGGGGTAAATGGAGAAAATGACAAACATAATAAGGACAGGGATGGGGCAAAAAGGGGTAAGGCCATCAAGAAATGGAGGGTAATGAGTACCAATGCCCATAGTCTGGGCAACAATCTCCCTGAACTGGTGGCCTTGATGGAAGAAGGATGCCTGTATATCGTAGCAGTCACAGAAACATGGTACACAGAGAACCATAACTGGGATGTTAACATACCAGGGTACACAACCTATAGGAGAGACAGGGAGGGGAGAAGGGGGGAGGAGTAGCTCTCTATGTAAGGGAAGGGATAAAAGCAACTGAACAAAAGAGTAAACAGGGAGGAGAGGAGGCACTGTGGGTCACCTTAGAGGCTGAAAATGGCACCACAGTCTGCACAGGGGTTGTATACAGACCCCCATGTCAGGGGGAGGGAATGGACATGGATATGATAGAAGGCATCCTTAGGATGGCAGAGAAAGGGAAGATACTGTTGATGGGGGACCTAAATATGCCAGATGTTAAGTTGAGCACATTGGCTGCAGCCACACCCAAAAGCAGGGCCATTCTCGATGTCCTTCAGGTGACATGCTTCAGACAGCTAGTTTTGGAACCCACTCGGGAGGAAGCAATCTTAAACCTCATACTCTCAAATGGGGATGGTGAGAGGATCTCAGAACTAGAAGTAGGCAGCTATCTGGGAACAAGTGACCACCAAACAGTGTGGTTCATGATAAACTCAGCTACAGAGTCAAGCCATACAAAAGTGAGGGTTCTGGACTTCAGGAGGGCTGACTTTGGCAAGATGGGAGAGTGCCTTAGAAAAGCACTAGCAAATAGGCTAGAAGGAGGGGTGGAGCAACAATGGGAAAACATCAAAACTGCCATCACAGAGGTAACAAGCCCTTGTGTGAAGCAAATAAACAAATCAAAATGAAAGAAAAAGTCACTATGGTTCTCAAAAGAGGTGGCAGGAAGGTTAGGGAGAAAAAGATAGCATTTAGGAGGTATAAGGAAACACAGAAGGAGCAAGACAGAGAACTGTACCAGTTAAGGCAGAAGGAAGCAGGAGGGTAGTCAGAATAGCAAAGGCCCAAACTGAGGAAAAGATAGCCAACTCAGTTAAGAAGGGGGATAAAACCTTTTATAGGTACATCAGGGAGCGTAGAAAGACAAAGGGAGGGATAGTGAGGCTGAATAGAATGGACAGTGGGTGGGCAGAGAGGGACAGTGAAAAAGCAGGTATACTGAATGAATACTTCTGCTCAGTATTCACAAAAGAGGAGGAGGGGGAGGTGCCTAATCCAGTTAACAGAAGCACTCTGGATAGGGGGGTCGATCCCAGTCCTTTCACAGTAGAAAGGGTTCTGAAAGAACTCCTAAAACTGAAGGTGGACAAAGCAATGGGGCCTGATGGAATTCACCCCAGAATTCTAAAAGAATTAAGGAGAGAACTAGTGACACCACTGACTACCCTTTTTAACAAATCATGGGAAGATGGTGTGGTACCTGAGGACTGGAGGAAGGCAGATGTGATACCCCTTCACAAAAGTGGGAGTAGGACATGGGCAGGAAACTACAAACCTGTCAGTTTGACCTCTGTGGTAGAGAAAGTGATGGAATCACTTCTGAAGGAAAGAATTGTTGAGTACCTAGAGGCCAGTGGGGCACATGACCCAAGGCAGCTTGGGTTCACAGCAGGAAGGTCATGTCGGACAAATTTAATTGATTTCTTTGACTGGGTGACCAAAGTAGTAGACCAGGATGGGGCTGTGGACATGGTCTACCTAGACTTTAGCAAGGCATTTGACACAGTCCCACACAGAAGATTAATAGTCAAATTAACCAGCCTTGGAGTGGGTCCCAGGGTGGTAGCCTGGGTAAAACACTAGCTAGACAACAGGACACAGGAGGTAATTGGAGCCCACTCTGAAGAAAGAGGGGTTACTAGTGGGGTACCACAGTTTCCAGTACTGGGTCCAGTCCTTTTTAATGTCTTTATAAGTGACATTGCAGAGGGACTGGAAGGAAAAGTATGCCTCTTTGCAGATGATACAAAGATCTACAATAGGGTTGAGACACAAGGAGGAGTAGAAAGGATGAGAGGGGACTTGGCAAGATTGGAGGAATGATCAGATGTATGGCAGCTTGTATTCAATGCAAAGATAATGCACCTGGAAAACAAAAACCCAGGGGAAGATTACACAATGGGTGGGAGGTAGTAACAACAACAAAAATGGAAAGGGACCTGGGGGTATTCATATCAGATGATCTTAAGGTAATCAAGCAATGTGGGAAGGCAGTAGGGAGGGCTGGGGGGATACTGGGATGTATAGGGAGAGGCATCACCAGTAGAAAACAGGAAGTTGTTATCCCTCTGTACAGTCAGTTGGTGACACCCCCATCTGGAGTACTGTGTCCAGTTCTGGAGACCCCATCTCTGCAAGGACATAGACAGGATAGAGGCTGTCCAGAGGAGGGCAACTAAAATGGTGCAGGGTCTGCAAGAGAAGCCATACGAGAAAAGACTAAAGGAACTTCATATGGAAACCCTTAAGGAAAGGAGGGAGAGAGGGGACATGATAGAAACTTTTAAGTACCTCAGTGGAATCAGCAAAGTCCAAGAGGGTAGCATCTTTCAGAAAAAGAGTTGTGCAAGAACAAGGCTGACACAATTTGAAGATAGAGGGGGGACAGCTCAGGGGCAATGTGAGGAAATATTTTGTCACAGAGAGGGCGGTGAACACATGGAACAGTCTTCCTCAGGAGGTTGTGGGGTCTAAAACTGTGGGAGAATTCAAGAATGTATGGGACAGGCATATGGCAATTTTTGTGGGGGGTCGGAAGAAATTGGCTGTTGGTTAAATAGGATCTGCATCTTATCCAGTAGGTAGGGAAATGGGCAAACTAGGTGGGCCAAGCGGTCCTTATCTGCCATCAAAGTCTATGTTTCTAGCACATCCATGTCTTCAGTCCGGCAGCCCCCCCCCCCATTAGAGCCTCCTGACATGTTAATCCTCAAGTCTATTGAACGTTTCCTATCAAACGATTTAGTTAAACTAGCTTTCTTAGCTTCTGTCTCCTACCCCAGCATCACTGTTATATCCAACTTACCAGAGTAATGAAAATGCTACTTGTAGGGGTGTTTTCATCATTCTTGAAGATCCTGCCTGCCACACACTTTGGTCCTTCTGTTAGCTTGTGGATATGAATTTGAGTTAAATGCATGCTAACTATTAATTTCCAGGCCAGGGGGGTGGAATTGTGTAACACATTATCATGTGGCTGTCACCATTTTTTCTGTGCCACAAGGGGAAGGCCTGTAATTCCTGAAGACACCAACCCATCCTGACCTCTCTACCCCAAGCATCTTTTCGAGGTTAGTACCAAAACAATGCCAAGAAGTAGTGGGAAGGGGCATAGCATGTTATTGGTAAGAGGCTAAGCATTGTACAGGTATATATCAGAAGAAATTATATATATTAGAACATGGTGAAAAGCTGTGCAGATTAACTAGCGGGGGGTATGGGTGATAATCTAAAACTCTTAAGTCATTTATTGTTGGCATTGAGCTGCATATTTTAGTAAAATGAGAGGGTCAGGAGATTCTGAACCACGGCAACCTATTAAGGGAGCATACCAGACTTACCTGGAATGAATTATCTTCCCTATTTTCATTCTTCCTCTTGGGGCATCTGATCACTTGGGGGAGAAGAGTTAGTATTCTGTTTCAATGTGCTCACTATTTTTGAAGATCCCTGGCACTTTGCTGTCTTCTCTGTTCCATCAAAGATGATTGCTGCCACAGTTTTTGAGCTGGTTTGGCTGCTAATGAGTTTGCCAGTCTGAGGTTCAGTCCTTTTGGGAGTGGGACCTCCATTTTTCTCCTGGCAAGTTCTGACTGAATTTCCTCCATGAAGTCGAATGTTTGGGCCCTTGCAGGAAAGAAAATTATGAGTTTGGATGGGTAGGGGGGTCCTAAACTAAAATTTTTTCTGTTGGAGGGTCTTCATAATTACAGTATAGGCACGTCTCCTGGCCACAACGGTGGGGGAGTAGTCATTATCAAAGAAGAGTCATGAGGATTGAAAGGTCACCACACTTTTTTGCCATGCTTTATGTAACACCAACTCCTTATCTTCATATCTGAGGAATCTAGTCACCGCCGATCGGTGTCTGGAGTCTGGGTGGTTTGGTTTTGGGCCTAATGCCTGATGTGCTCTGTCCATTTCTAGAGAGCAGGTGAAAGGAATATCTAGCTCCATTTTGAAGAAGTTTTGCATGAACTGGATCATATCAGACACCTCCACACCCTCCAGTAGTCCTGATATTCTCAAGTTGTTATGTCTGTTGTGGGCCTCTGCATCTTCCGCTGTGTCCTGTAGATTTTTGATGGTGTGGTGTAACTGAACTACAGCATGCTCCGTGGTGTCCAGGCAGGAGTCGACCACTGAGCACTGCTACTCCGTGGCATCCTGCCATTTTTCTAACTTACCAAGATTCATGCAAACAACAGTAGTTGTTATTCTCATCTCTTTCCTGAAGTTCTGGAGCTCAATGAGAATCAGAGCTATCTGTTTTTGTAAAGCTTTGATTCCTGTGGAATCTGTTCATAGAGGCCACTGTCTGGTGGACACCTGAGAGACCCTCACTGTCAGAAATCCTTCCCCATCTGCAGAGTTTTCAGGTGATGAAGCTTGGCTGTTTTTTCCTCTAGGCATATTTGTTGGTTATCGAGAGAGATATTATAAAATTTCAGTCTGTAACGTAAGTAAGTAAAGTAAGTAAGTAAACATACTGTATATTTTATTGTGGTACCCAATCCTAGGGGCTCTGGGTGCCATTACAATTCAAACAGGGCACAACAGAATAAAATAAGCTTGATAAAACATTAGCATACAGATATTCTATAATCAGATAAAATAAAAGTTAAGATCAGATTAACATTTATCTCGGAAGGCTTGATTAAACAGATAGGTCTTTAGGCCCTCCCTTGAATGTCTCCACCATTTGGGCCTCCCTTAATGATCTCATTAGTGAATTCCAGAGGGCCTGGCTGATCCAATCTGTATAGGGTCTTGTAGGAGAGCAAGCCCACCTTGAAGAAAATCCTCCACCTGACTGGCAGCCAGTACAGATCCTGCAGGACCGAGGGCACATGGCAGGTTTTTGGCAGACCCAAAAGCAACGAGGCCACTGCATTATGCACTAGCTGCAGCTGGCAGAGGGTCCCTCCATTAACCACGAGGTATAGAGCATTACAGTAGTCCAACCTGGAAGTCACAAAGGCATGCACTAGTGATGGCAGGTCCTCAGGCAGAATCAGGAATTTAATTCGGGTGACATTTCTTAGATGGTAAAACCCACTCTTGACTACAGTTGACTCCTGGGCCTCCATAGTCAGCCTGTCATCAAGAGTGATGACCAAATGTTTCACCCTGGAGGAGGTCATCAATGGAGTGGTGCCCAGGACCAGCCCTGTTGCCACTCTGGAGGCCTCCCCATCAAGCTGATTACCTGGCTCAATCAACAGTACCTCCATCTTGTCAGGGTTAAGTCTCAGCCAGTTCAAGGACATCCAGTACTGAATCTCGACCAGACATTTATTTAGCACTTTAGTGGCACTTCCAGTTCCAAGAGCAAATGACATATACAGCTGGGTATCATCTGCATAACAGTGAAAACCCAGACTGTATTGCCTAATGAGCTCCCCCAGGGCAGCATGTACACTGTGAACAACACTGTTGAGAAGATCAAACCCTGTGGTACTCCACATCACAGGGGCATGGAGGAGGAGGAGAAATCCCCATCACTACTCTCTGCCTCCAGTCTGAGAGACAGGACTCAAACTATTTGATGACTGTTCTGGTGAGTCCTCAATACACTCTAAGGCAATCCAAAAACTCAATGGAGTCCATGGGGTCAAATGCTGAAGAGAGATCGAGCAGAATGAGAATTGACCTTTCTCCTCTATCTCTTGCCCTGAGGAGGTCATTCTGGGCCTGAACTAATGCTGTTTCTGTGCTATGCCTGGCTCTGAACCCAGACTGAAGTGGCTCATAGATGTCAAAAGCCGCAAGGTTTGCCTCAAGCTGCAGAGCCACTATTTTCTCAACAACCTTCCCTAGGAATGGGAGGCTGGAGATAGGTCTATAATTCACCAGAACATCAGGGTCAGGTGATAGTTTCTTCAGAAGGGGCCTCACCAACGTCTTCTTCAAGGTGTCAGGGAAGCACCCCTCTGAGAGCGAACACTGGACTATCCTGACCAACACTGGCTCAATGGTTCCAATCCCTCCCTCTAGGAGATGTGCCAGGATCCAGTTCACAACAAGTGGGCCAATGCTTCAAAATCACCTTAGTGACTTCAGCCACCTCAACCAGCCAAAACGTATCCAGATAGATGGAATGCCTCTGATTAAATCAGGCCTACTACTGCGGGACACAATTTGTCACACTGGGGAGATTCCAGCCCAAATGGAGGACACTCTGCATGAGAAAAACGGAGCAAACTCCTCACATAAAGTGGTAGAAAATGCTTTTTTCTGCTGTAGACAGACTGGACAAAGCAGTCTGGCCACAGTCCAAAAAAGCTGAGCAGGTCTGTTCTTTCAGCAGCAATCTAGCTGGACAGGAATGATGCCTTCTTATGGTTGATTGCCCCTGATAATCATTATAATGATTTCTGATGGTCAGTCTGTCCTCCAGGGACTGAGTCCTCTGCCAGCAACACTCCAACCTCCGACCCCTGGTCTTCATCTCCTTGAGAGCCACATCAAACCATGGGGGTCTCAAGCGAGAGGACCTGGGTCATATACGGACCAAAGCAATAACAATGAGTGCCTTGGTAATGGCCTCATTATGGGCCTTCACTTGCATTCGTGCTAATCAGACAAGCAGCACCCATGCAAGAAACTCCAAACCACCAACAGTCCCTCTGGGGACAGCCTTCTCAAAGTGAGGTAGCAGATCATCTGAACGGGGGGGCCCAAACAAGAACTCCACCGTGCAGTGATCAGACCAAATGACCCGGTCAGTCTTGATGTTGGCACCCTCAAGTCCCAGCGAGAAAACCAAGTCCAAGGTGTAACCATACTGGTGGGTCACAGAGGTAACTTCCTGCGTCAGGCCCAGAGATGTCATCTCTGACCTAGCATTGCCCTAGGGGGACTGTGAGAGACTGCCAACCCTCTAATTACCTGCCCATGCGGTATGGTGGGAGCCCTGGGAACCAGAGCCAAACAAACCTGGGCCCCCTCAGTGCTCCATTTAACTCCAGGGTGTCTCCTATTCCAGTCCACCCAAATACTGTTTTCCCCCACTGTGCTAGCAAAACCTGATGCCAGGTCCTCTGCCTTCTCACTATTCCCACCTCCAGTCATTGTCTCAATGCAACAGCCTGGAGGGGGACATTCACAAAGGGGCAGAGGCCATGCAGCAGGGGTGCCGCATAAACTATTCTAGGTGGCCCAAGGCCTAAGCACATTCCCAATGTTCCTCTTTCTCAAAGCTAAGGTAAAAATGTAATAAAATTGACCCATTAGCTAACTGGTTTCCAACACTCAGCAACTTTACCTACCAGAACCTTGGTTTGACAAGTAATTGTGCCTTTAAGACAATAACTCATCTCCCCTAAGCAGTTGGTGTACTAAGTCCTTATTGTGCCAGTATTTATAACAATCTCCCTATATCCACATACCCCTAAATTAACCCCACAGCTCACCCCCACCCTACCATATAATAGTTAATGATTAAAAAGAAAAGAAAAAGAAAGCAAACACAGGAGCACCTAAATTAATCATACGCTCACCTTCCACACACTAATACAGGCAGTCTCCCTATCAGCAGTCACTCCACATTCATTCACTAGCTACAGTACATACCACCAACCTTAAAATGTTATTAAAAAATGAGTATTTTCCTTTGGAGAATTCCAACAATTGTAACTGCAGAGTTTATAGTTGTTATTATAATAACTTTAAAGTTAATGTTTTACAAGTCCAAATTTTCCTTTTGGCCTGGAAGTATACAGTGCTCTCACCACTAGACGAGTCAGACATATAACTGAAAAGTCACATGAATGGAGGGCTCTCACCACCTCCACTAGTGTTTAGATACAGGCAGGCTCACAGAGCTGTACAGTATAAGCACAAACAGAAGCTTCAGTGGAAGGGTGGTCTCCCCACCACTCCATGGCAGATCTCTCAGACATTAAGAAATCTTCAGGCGGGGGGCGCTATTGAGCATGCTTGCTAAATAGACATGCTTCACCTCATCTCTGCAGATTTCTACCTGTAAAGAACAAAAAACTTAAAATATTCTAACAGGTCAGGACTTTAAACTGCAAAACCAAATAAAGCAAATTGAGAGGAATTGAACGGTACTAAACACCGCCATGGATCAGACAACTAAAGGAGGAGCAAGTGGTACTAAAAACTAACAATCTACAGAGCTGTAGGCCCCAACGGTCCCTGGAGGATCCTCCAACTCAAGTACACCACCACTGAACTCCTTAGCCTTATCAATGAAGGCTTTTGATGGAAAAGTGGAGGAGATCCTTCGCCGGATGGGAGAACAAGATTTGAAAATAGAGTTGGCTACAAAAACAGCTGTGCAGGTGGAGGTGCAAACAACTAAGGCCATAAATGTAACCACAAAGCTGGTGCAAGAGAACAACCAGCTTAGATACAGCATGGAAGCCATGGAAAATGCTCAAAGAGCGGTGATTTTATGTCTAGTTGGGCTGCCGGAAGGTAATGAAGGCTCAGACCTTGCATCTTTCATCCAAAGCTGGCTACCAGACACACTGGGCTTAGAAACAGGGAACATGCCAGCTGAGCAAATTGTCAAAGCCTACTGCATCTCATCCCGAGCTGCCCCTTTTCAAGCAGATCTTCCTCAGGCCATCCTGATTATAACTGCAGGGATTGCAGTTTGGGATCAACATCTTCAAGCATCCCAGGAATTACAGAGATTTAACTTTTCTGGGACTACTCTGCATCTCTTCCCCGATGTCTCCTTTGCAACACGCTCAAGGAGGAAGAAATTTGATGCAGTGACAGCACTATACATTCACCATGGAGGACATACTTATTGATCTTCACTGATCCGAAAGAGGCCGGCAAGAAGGTGGAGATGTTTGAGCGTGAGTTTGGAGCTACCCGTTCGCTGAGAGAAGATGAATCCGATGAGGACTCTTGAAGGGACTACCCAGTAAAAACTTCATTATTATTTTACTGATGGTGCTATAATGTGGGACTAGAGGCAGTTTTAGGCCTCAAACTGTAATGGGGCGGGAACCACGTGGGCACTTACGTACGCAGTAAAATGATATATGCTTTAAATGGTTTTCTATCAATTCATTTGGGAGGCTGCTTAAATTGTGCACCTAAAAGATTACAGGTTGCTTGCATTGTTTTATGTGTAACAAAGTTGAATATTTTTCATCATTGTGGAAAAAACTCTTATTTTAATGATAGTTTATTTCTAAAAAGCAATTTAAGCTCTCTGATGCCCATAGCTAATATAGCACTGTTAAGAAGGTTCTTTGAAGTCCTTCAGAGGAGGGGATTCTGATATATTGTTTGATAATGTTGCTAGATTTTTTGTTTTGGAAGTGGAGTGTTTTAGCTTGAAAAATGGAGTGAAGTGTTAAACGCAGAGTGGATGTTTTGCGGAGGGAGGGGGAATACTGAACATTTTTATTGCTTGTCACATGTTTGGTATGGGATCACATCAGCCTAATGGTTGAATACAAAAAATATGATGGAATGTAACATTAAAGTATGATCGCCTCACTATGGCAAGATGTATCTATGTAGGAAATTTGTTACGTACGAAGTCTGTAGAAATACCTGTATATTCTTACACCAACCTATTAAGGCTTTGTATCCTGCTTTCCATTGTATGGCTCCTTGAGAAACAGACTGTATGCCTGGTAGGAGGTATAAACTGTATGCAAATGTTTTATATAAAACAATAAAATGTAAGTTTAAAAAAAAAGAAATCTTCAGGCAAGTACCCAACATGGGCATACAGCCCCAAGCCAAATGAATCAAGGAAACATAGTGCTCACAGTCCAGATTTAAACAAGGGTGTCATGGTATTGTTATAAAATTGCCCAGGCAAAGATGGAGTGTTCGGTAAGTTACTTTTTCTATTACTTTCTATTTATTTTGGAAACTTGATCCAGGAAGCTCTGTGCAGTCACTAGAAAGGATGGAGAAGTACTAGAAAAAGTAATACACCCGCCAGTTACAGTTACTGCTTTCTATATATACAAAAACAATACAAAAATAATAAATAATTATAACAGATGACATTTATTTGAAAGTATTAGGTTAGTTACTAGTTACTTTCAAATAAATGTAATCAGTTACAGTTACGTATTACTTTTGTATAAAAAGACATAAGTAATTGTAACTGTAGGGTGTATGACTTTTTCCAGTACTTCTCCATCCTTGCTAGTGACTGTACAAAGCTTTCTGGAACAAGTTTCCAAAAGTAATAGAAAGTAATAGAAAAAGTAACTTACTCAACACTGGTTAGGATGCTGCCAGGGTCTTGACGTCACCAGAAGTCCTCAAAAGCCATCTTTGAAACAAAAACAGGTTGCTTTATATACACGTAGATTCATGCCATCACATACAGATGTAATCAGGAAATGTGACCGTAATATACATACAATTACAAAAAAAAACACACACATTAAAAACAGTGCTGTGATGTTGTATAAATAAATACACATATAAATATACATATACAATATCCTAACAATGCCCAACATTAAAAACAAATGTACATATATTTCTTCTAAGGTGCTTCGG
This sequence comes from Neoceratodus forsteri, assembly GCA_016271365.2. Taxonomy (NCBI): domain Eukaryota; kingdom Metazoa; phylum Chordata; order Ceratodontiformes; family Ceratodontidae; genus Neoceratodus; species Neoceratodus forsteri. The sequence goes on from CM057452.1 coordinate 1,721,636,591, forward strand.
AATGCTTTCCTCAAACTTCAAGTGGAGCAAAGATCTGTTGTCAATTGAAATCACCTATGGAAGAAATACTGAACAAAAAAATGAGGTGCACACATTTCCTGTCAAATTAATTTAAAATCTATTGGAAAGTCCAACTGCAACTTAATTAGAAAATAATCCAAGATACCAAAAAGTTTAAAAATTCCTGGTTATCTTGCAAAGTTTGCACCACAAGCAATGAACAGTCGCCATGTCAGGAAAGTTGAATCTTCTGGTGCTGACCTTTCTAAAATCTGTAAAAACAGAATAACAGAGGGGTATGAGAGAGCTGACCTAAATTTAAACTTACAATCTTACAAGTCCAATATACACTATATTGCTATACAACAAATATATGGAGCCAAAGATATAAAAACACTGATATTTATTTAACCTGAAAAAGAAAGCATACAAGTGTCGCTACAGAGGGGAACCAAAGTTCATAGTGCTGACCTTTTGAACTTACAGTAAAAAAAAGGAACAAGATATATGAAATTCATTATTACTAATTGCATAGATATGGTTGTATTGATGATATTATTAAAGTTTCACATGTCAAAAATTATTAACAATAAGTGTCAACAATAAGGACACATGATTATTCAACATCTGAAACAGAAAGGGTTCCAGCCAAAGAACCAGTGCACCTTTCATTACTACAAACATAATGTCGGGTTTCAAAATCCTATATACTGGACTCTCCTGTTTAAAGTGAAGATAAAAAAATGACATATCAGTGCATCTCTAACATAAAGATGGTCCAATACTGAACATTCTCTATTTTAAATATGGTACTACATCATCGGTAGCCCTATAGCTCAAACCATGTTCTGCAGAATTATTCACTTGTCTCATGTCTCAGTGACATATTTGATATCCAGATTCTGGATGGCTTAGCAGTTTTCACTAATTCTGTTTTTAAATAATCATTTAGTTTTTCCTACATAAAACTCATCGTACTTACACATGGCAATATTACCTTTGTTTTTTGTTTTTTTTACCAGGAGAGACACACTAAGCTAATAGCTTGTTTACAGGTGCAACCTGAGAACAAAAGGAAGTTAAGTGACTTGCTCAGGGTCACACAGTATGCAAGTGGGGGCTGTGGGATTCAAACCCAGGTCTCCAGGTTTGCAGCTCAGAGCCTTAAACCACCATGCTATACTTCCTCCTGACCAATATATACCACTCCAGAACTCTCACATGTTATATACTGCCTTATGCTGTATTCCCTCTGATTATGTGGGATTTTGAAGGTTTTACCCATCAAAATCATTTTACAATACATGCATTTTTTGCAGCTAACATAGAAACATAGAAATATAGAATTTGACGGCAGATAAGGACCGCTTGGCCCACCCAGTCTGCTCATTTCCCTACCTACTGGATAAGCTTCAGATCCTAGTTAACCAGCAGCCCACTTCTTCCTACCCCCACCCCCTAGAATGGCCTTATGACTGTCCCATGCATGCTTGAATTCCACCACTGATTTTGACTCCACAACCTCTCCGGAAGGCTGTTCCATGCATCCACAACCCTCTCTGTGAAAAATACTTCCTTAAATTACCTCTGAGCCACCCCTCTATCTTCAAATTGTGCCTTCTTGTTCTTGCACACCTCTTTTTGAAAGATGCTACTTCTTGGACTTTGTTGATTCTCTTGAGGTACTTGAACGTTTCATCATGTCCCCCTCTCCTCCTTTCCTCGAGGCTATACATATAAGCTCCTTTGTCTCTCTTCATATGTCTTCCGGTGCAGACCTTGCACCATTTTAGTTGCCCTCCTCTGGACAGCTTCCATCCTGTCTATGTCTTTGCAGAGATTGGGTCTCCAGAACTGCACACAGTACTCCAGATGGGGTCTCACCAGCTGTCTGTACAGAGGGATAATAACTTCCTGTTTTCTACTGGTGATGCCTCTCCCTATGCATCCCAGTATCCCCCCAGCCCTCCTTGCTGCCCTCTCACATTGCTTGCCCACCTTTAGGTCATCTGATATGACTACCCCCAGGTCCCTTTCCATTTTTGTTGTTGTTAGTATCTCACCCCCCATTGTGTACTCTTCCCCTGGGTTTTTGTTTCTCAGGTGCATTACCTTGCACTTCTTAGCATTGAATCTAAGCTGCCATACATTTGACCATTCCTCCAACCTTGCAAGTCCCTTCTCATCCTTTCCACCCCACCTTGTGCATCAACTCTGTTGCAGATCTTTGTGTCATCTGCAAAGAGACATACTTTTCCTTCCAGTCCCTCTGCAATGTCGCTTATAAAGACATTGAAGAGGACTGGTCCTAATACTGAACTCTGCGGTACCCCACTAGTAACCCTCCTTTCTTCTAAGTGGACTCCATTTACTATTACTCTCTGTGTCCTATTCTCCAGCCAATTCTTTACCCAGGCTGTCATCTTGGGACCCACTCCCAGGCTGGCTAACTTGTTTATTAATCTTTTGTGTGGGACTGTGTCAAATGCCTTGCTAAAGTCTAGGTAGACCATGTTCACAGCCCCTCCCTGATCTACTACTTTGGTCACCCAGTCAAAGAAATCTATCAGATTCATCTGGCATGACCTTCCTGCTGTGAATCCATGCTGCCTAGGGTCCTGTGCCCCTCTGGCCTCTAGACACTCGACAATTCTTTCCTTCAGAAGTGATTCCATCATTTTCCCTATCACTGAGGTTAAACTAACAGGTCTGTAGTTTCCTGCTTCTGCCTTGCTCCCACTTTTGTGAAGGGGAATCACATCTGCCCTCCTCCAGTCCTCGGTACCACCCCATCCTCCCATGATTTGTTAAAAGGGTAGTCAGTGGTGTCACTAGTTCTACCCTTAGTTCTTTTAGAATTCTCGGATGAATCCCATCAGGCCCCATTGCTTTGTCCACCTTTCAGTTTTAAGAGTTCTTTCAGAACCCTTTCTTCTGTAAATGGGCTGGTATCAACTTCTGTATCCAGAGTGTTTCTACTGTTTGTTTTAGGTACCTCCCTCTTCATTTGTAAATACTGAGCAAAAATATTTGTTTAGTATCTCTGCCTTTTCACAGTCTCCCTCTGCCCACCCTCCCTCCCTTTATTAAGCCTCAGTATCCCTCCCTTGGTCTTCTTCCTTCGCTCCCTGATGTACCTATAAAATGTTTTATCCCCCTTCTTAACTGAGTTGGCTATCTTTTTTCTTTTTCAGCTAAAGCAACCTAGTGTTCTGTTAGTTAGCCAATTCACTGCTTGGGTTTCTTCTGTCTACTGTACACTAGAACATCCCTTAAAGTACCTGCCCTTCTATAGGTAAGTCACGGAGGTACTTTTGAAATATCCTATAAGCCTCAGTCCCCTTTTAAAACATGCCAATTATTTTGAATAATGTGTTCTACCTTCGATGCATGGGCCGAGTATGTGGTCATGAAGTTAAACCTTCTGTCTCATGTTTCAGTTTGGTTTCAACTTCCATTTAATAAATTTCCCCTGTTTGTAGAACTAACAAAAATCATGTGTGTTTTGTAAATCAACCATACTATAGTCACACTCAAAAAATATTTCAGTTAATTCTTCAGCTGCCATCTCATACGTATCTTCTTGCTACAGTTTCCTTTTCAGTCTGAGATACTGTCCCTTTGGGATGTTTTTAACCATATGACAAGTCTTTTCTAATACACAGATCCAAAACATGAACTTCATATTTGTGGGCTTTATATGAGAATCTGTGATGGGGATTGGTACACTGTAGATATTCTACAAATTCTTGTAGTTCTTCCAGACTACCTTTCCAAATTAGAAGTACATTGTCAATAAAGCAATGCCAAAGTTCTGTTTTGTTATAAAATGGATTAACTTCATCATTCTTCACCATCTCAGATTCCCATTAGCCAACATAGAGGTTAGCCACACTGGAGGCGAAAGTGGATCCCATGGCTTCCCCTTTTGTTTGCAGAAAAAAAGTATCCAAAAATATAAATGCATTAAATTTTAAAATTTATTCAGAAAAATTCAAAATTAACTCCATTGGTGGTTCTGCAGATTCCTCTCGCTGACTGAGAACGAAGGCAACTGAATCCAGTGCACCTTACTGCGGGATATTGGTGTAAAGGGACTCAATATCTAAGCTCACCAGATATGAGTCCCTGCACACCTCAGTATCCTCCAGAACCCTGAGGATTTCTGTCATATCATGCATACATGATCCCAAACCAGAAACAAAAAGTCTTAAGTAAAAGTCCACGTACTGAAATAGAGATTCCGTGAGTGACCCATTGCCACTCACAATTGGCTTACCAGGTGGATCTGACAAAGATTTGTGGTCTTTCAATAAAGTATACAATATTGCTCTAACTGGAAATGCTACAGTTAGAAACTCCTTAGTATGTGCATCAGTTGTTCTATTTTCATGCATTTTATTCAAGTATTCATCAATTTGCCATTTAAAATCTTGTCTAGGGTCTCTTTCAAGTTCTTGGTAAAACCACTGGTCTTTACTTTTTTTGTATTTCTTCAATATAATCAGTGGTATTTTGAATTACAACCTCCCCCCCCCCCCGCCATCAGCAGGCTTTATTACAATTGTAGTACAGTAGCCATCTGGGGGGGTTCCAGTGCTTGTCTTTTCTCGTTAGTTGTCATTGTAGTTCAATGGTGGTAAGTTCTTAAATAAGTCCTTCAAATCCTGCTCACAAAGGTCTTTAAATGTTACTGTTGCTGATTTGGAGGTGGTTAATAATGTGACTTGCCTCTAAATTGTCTGTGACTAGCACTTAATTCTGGTGTAGTTTCCATGGTTTTGTTAATATCTTCTGAAATAGTAGCATTATTGTTCTCTCCCTGATTGGAGTTTTTCATTTCTTGTCTTTTAAAAAAAGATTACAAACTTAGATTGTGGCATGTAATTTGAAGGTCTGTGTACGTTTGAAACTTATTTAATGGTACCATCAGTGCAAAGGATAAACCTTTTTCAAGTAAGAGGATTTCAGCACGTGTTAGTACTCTATTGGACAGATATATTATCTTCTGGGATGATAAGAGACTGGGGTGTAATCATACCTGATGACCTAAAGTTGGCCAGGCAATGCAGTGAAGCAGTTGGGAGGGCTAGTGGGATGCTGGGGTGCACAGGGAGAGGTACAGTATCACCGGTAGAAAGGAGGAGGTGGTGCTGCCTCTGTATAGCTCACCAATAGACATCACTTGGAATACTGTGTACAGTTCTGTAGAGCACACTTCCAGAAGGATATAGACAGAGTGGAGGTGGTCCAGAGGAGGCAACTAAAATGGTGCATGGTCTACATCACAAGCCCTATGAGAAGAGATTGTAAGAACTAAATATGTACACCCTGGAGGAGAGAAGGGAAAGGGGGTATGATAGAAACCTTGAAATATCTCATGGGGGTAAATAAGGTACAGGAAGGAAGTACTGTATTTTTCAGGAAAAAAGATGCACAAGAACAAGATGATATTCTGTGAAGCTGAAGGGGGTAGATTCAGGAGAGATGTGAGGAAGTACTTCTTCGAAGGAAGGGTAGTGGATTAGTGGAATAGCTTACCAGCCTAGGTGATGGGAGAGAAAACAGTGATGGGATTCAAGAATGCATGGGATATACATTAGGGAAGCATAGTGAAAAGAAATTGGGGGGAGGGAAAAAAAAGCCAGTGGTCAAGTAGAGTTTACAGTGATACTGCAAGTAGAGAAAAACAGGCACACTGAGTGGGCCAAGCGGTTCTTATCTGCCAACAAATTCTATGAATTCTATGTTTTTGTTATAAACATTTTTATCAGAGGCTCTTTGGGTTCACACTTATTGAATAAGCATATATATATTTATAAAATGGGTAGGAAAAATTCTCTCTGCTGGTCGGTTGAAACACATCACATGACTGTGCATATATCAGAGCGCGACTGCACACCTGGACTTTCACCCCCCTCCAAAACAATTTTGCCATTTTATAAGATAGATAACTCACTCTAGGGTGTGCAATCGCACTCTGATATATGCACACCTTGGGTAGTCGACGGTAACAATGCACACCACATGCGGCGTATATCAGAGTGCTAACACACCTTAGAGTGGTTATCTATTGCATATATATATATCTATATAGATATATATATATATATAGATAGATATATATATGCAATGGGGTAGACACAAATGGAGTGTGACAAACAGAGCATAGTGCCTGTGCAGGTATGTGTTATGAGGATTTTTCACACATCTGAGGTGCTGTGAGTAAAGCTCGAGGGTCATAACACAAATTTTTCACATGCATTATTTTTTATAATAACTGGTACAAGGTTTGATAGAGACAAAAACTGTAAGCTATATTTGTGTGAGCAAGCATATTCCTGAACAGCCGCTGTAGTGACACAAATACAGTGTGCTTGCTTTTGCACTTCAGTGAAGGGAGTGCATGAGGAGGGAAACTCTGTAATAACCCACTCTCCAGTTATTACGGAATTCAGTGGGTTATTACAGTATTTTATCAGAAGTGCATATCCAGTCGTTATAGGGGGTCATCAGTTTTTATATATGGAATAATATATGGGGTGGGGTGTGTAACAAGAATTTTACACACACACGAGTTGTTGGATGCTACTGTACATAAACCCCGAGAGCAAATCTCAAGAGGTTCTTCTAATAATCCAACACCAAGGGTGTGTATAAAATTTGAGTTTTACACACCACCTCATGTTTTGTTTTGTATATAATTGCTGGGTATTGTTTTTTTCACCACAGCAGCACTTTTATAAAATATGAAGACTTCGGTGAGCAGCCTTGCCATGGTTCGACTGGGTTTCAGCGGGGTCCGCGGTCTGATGCAGCTATAGAAGACAAACTTTTCCAATTTTTTTTAAGTACTTCAGTTTTTGGTCCAGTATTTGTGTTTTTTTAATTGACTTACCGCCAAGTCTGAGTGGCTGTGTAAGCTCCAGTGGTAAGTCGGGGTGTCCAGCAGTGAAGAAGGGAAGCACGGCTGCTGGCGTGATGTGCTCGATGAGGGAAACCCGGCACATGTTTGCCATTATAAACACTCCTCTATAATGGCAAATTACATCACCGGTTTCCCATGGGAAAAAACAATACCCAGTTATTACTGCATATCCATTTATCTGAATAATTGTGCAGGTAAATGGCAGAGTCTTACATTTCTGTACACAGTTACTACATCACTCTCCATTTATGTACTCAGTTTCTACAGGTAGCACATCATAAGAGTGACCCAAAATGAGTGACTAGAAATATAGCGACTCATTTCGGATGCTTTTATGGTGGGCTGCCCTGCAGAATAGTGAGGATATGCGAAAACGAATATGGAGAAGGGTAAACGGAAGAGGAGAGTAGCAAGGGGAAGGGGAGGGACTTGGAAGGGATTTTCAGGGACTGGAGTACCTGCTGCTGCTGCTGAGCTAGCCATGTGGTGTGGTGGTGTTGGGAGGATACTTCTGGCAGAGCAGGTACTGGGTTCCAGACCGGTGTGGGTTGCATTTGCTGCAGCTGCAAGCTGTGGCACTTAATTTTCTTTAGATCCAGATTTTGCCCCCTCCCGACATTCCCGAGTTGAGAATCCTAATTCAGGGGTGCGGGGAGACGGGGGTGCGCCCCCTCCAACACAAAAACACTTTATTTAGTTCCAGAAGTCAGGTTGCCACAGTGTGTATATCACTGATTTGCTTTTTGGCGATATACACTCACCATATTAGCGATCGCTCTTTTGCATTCGCTATTACGACATGGAATCACTTCTGTGTCATTACCACCATTGACTGGCTGGCTGGCCAGCATTATGTTATCCAGTTGTTTAACTTTCTTTCACATTCACTTCCATTACATATAGGCAATCTGCCTGTACTACTCATTAAACAACTGCCTAACTTCATAATCAGTAAATGGTCTTGCTTTAAAAAAATTAATCATTTGCATTTTGATCATAAATAATGTGCCATCATCTACTGCAGACATTGTCCTAGTCCTCTCCTTTCTCAGCTAGCACTCTCGCAAGCTGCCATGCCTGTCACATCCAGGAGCAAAAACAAATGGGTTCTCTTTAAAACCTAACTCCATGGAGTGCCCCACACCCACACCTTAGGACAGAAATTGGAGTCTTTCTCTGAAGCAGCATGTGTACATTTTTCCCCCTCAAAACTGATCACCAACTAATGGACACAAAGGAACCTGTCCAGCTATCCCTTGACCCGGTTTTTGAAAATAACTGCAGAATTTTTAAAAAACTGGTTCTATGTCACTAGGTATAGATTAACCCCCTCAGGAGAAATGTTTTTTAAATGCCTTAACTTCTAATAAAGATTTCTTCCTTCCCTCGCTGGAGACAGATTTATTAAGATGGGAGCATCACTCCATCAAATATGTATTCCAACTGGTAAACCCCTCGGGAATCCATCCATTTACATATCTACAATCCACATATGGATTACCTCAGAGAGAACTTCCAACTTATAAGGCGTTACATGCTGTTTTAATTGACATGGTTGACTCTTTAACAGGGATTGCAAAAGCCCTGTCTAAAAAGGTACAATTGATTATTCAGGCTATAGAAGGTAGATCTCAGGAACACATTATGAGTAATATATATCTGGCAATGCATCCTATGTCCACACAGGAGCATGACCAAGTGAGAACCAGATGGGTAAGAGAACTTAAATTAGAGCTAGACCCAGATAGATAGTTACAATCCACCTATTTTTATTCTAAAAACTCACCAACGTCTTAGTGGAGGGAATTTGCCTGCAAGACTAGGGTTAGATTCTTTAGAACTCCAGATATTCAGCTAAAGTTGGAAGCACCAGATGGTAGTCTCTGCTGGAGAGGATGTGGATATTCTCCTGAAGGCCAAAAACATATATTCTGGGCCTGTCCCCTCCTATCAGATTTTTGGAAGGACATTATAGTGGAACTTAATATTTTTGGCACCCCTGATCTATTTACTCCAGGATTTATCCTGACAGCAACACCTCCACAGGACATCCAGATTAGCTGTCATAAATGTAAACTTGTCACACTTTTAATACTTAGAGCTAAAAAAGTTATTACCAGATTATGGCTCACTGAAAAGGTCCCTGATAAGGCCTCCTGGAGAAACCTACCTATGACGTATATAGCTTAGAATGCCTCTCATATAGGATAAATAATAGGATTAACACCTTTAATACCAGATGGGGACTATGGGTTGTATCAATTAGAGACCTATCCAGACTTTGTACCATGAAACAAAAAGAGGATTATCCTACAATTTTCATGTTTATCATAGTTAGGTTAACATATTATCTATGGGTCTCTGATGCTAAGGAGAAGGGGCTCAGATTGAGAGGGATGTTGATTGATCTGGAAAGTATGGGAGGGGGAAGCAGGGGATTATTATTGATTTAAGACTACAGTCTATGAGATCTTATTTTGGTCCATCTACCAAATAGAGAAAGACAGTAAGATGTTACTAGAGAGATGTGTTAAACAGTCCTATGTGTATAAATTAAATGCCTGTAAATTAATTGCTGTATAAGCTGTAACATGGAACCTCAACAATTAATATGTTGCATAGAATGTGAACATGTATGTGATATTCTACTTCAAAATAAAATAAAAAGCTATGTTTAAAAAAAAACCAAAGAAACCTGTCCAGCTGTAAACTCTGACTGACCGAATACACTGCCAACTTTAAAATACCACAAAAAAATTTAGATAAGGGAATTAATGTTTATATTTAATTTTTAGCTCGCAACACAGCACACATAAACAGTTCTCAGTAACTGCTCCTGCTCTTGCTAAACAAAGATGCCATTTTTTGCAGAAAAAAATCTGTGAAGCACACTTGCTCCACCAATCGGCTGCCATGCTACACCATCTGCACGTAAGAACACGGCATCTCCATGGCAACGGCCATAGCAATCAGGAGGGAGGGAATGCGCACAGGTACTATGTGGTAAAATGAATCCACATAATTTATTAAATTGTATTTTTTTAAAACAAAAAATAAAAGTAAAATTGTATCACACAAGGTCCGGCCCTATTGCAAAAATGAAATAAGCAGGGTGGGACTTTGTGTGATACATGATTTATGTACACTCGTTGTTTGACCTTGGACACCTCACTTGTAGCTTACGTCACTCGTGAGGTTACCCAAGGTCAAACAGCACTTGTATACATAAATCATGTATCACACAGGTCCCCCTGCATATCCCTTATTTACACAACATGCGTAGGTTAAAACTGCTCAAGATATTATTACTATCTTACTGCTTACTGTGAAGATAGTGGTGCTGTCTTGCAAGTTCAAAAGCCAGAGTGAAACAATGGAATATTGTACCAATCAGCAAGCAGTTTTAACAATGCGGATGACAACACAATAGCCATGTGCAGCACTGAAGCCAGCAGATGTGAGATGCTTTGAGGGGCACAGTCTAAATTTTGCACTTTTTTCCTTTTTTTAATTTTTTATAATTTCTATCACAAAACCACCTAAATACCTGTTGTACAAATCAAACTGGCATGGGTGAGAGTGAGATGCTTTGAGTGGAACAGTTTACATTTTGTATTGTTTTCCTTTTTAGAAACACAGAAACACAGTGATGGCAGAAAATGACCAAATGCTCCATCCAGTCTGTCCATGAATGCCCAAGATCTAGCATCTATTCAGGGACCTAACCCCCTTCAGCTAATCCTCACCCCTCCCCACACACTGCAAAGCTTTCTGTTATTTCCTTTACAATGTCTCAGGCATTCTTGAAGCATTCAACAGTTTTGTCACTCATGACTTCAGCAGGCAGGCTGTTTTAATGGCTCCACCACCATTTCAGTAATGTAATACTTCCTCAAGTCCCTCCTGAAGCCCCCCCTTTTTCAGTTTCCATTCATGCCCTTGTGTCAATCAGCTGGTGTTCCTATTAAATAAGTCCATGTAGTTCACTTTATTAATCCCTTTCAGAAACTTGAAGGTCTCTATCATGTCTCCCTTCTCCCTCCTGACCTCTAGCGAGTACATGTTTAATGCCCTCAGACATTTCTCATAGAATTCCCCCTGTAGGCCCTGAATCATCTTTTGCACCCTATGCTGTACTGCCTCCAGCCTATCCTTATCCTTTCTGAGACAAGGGCTACAGAACTGGACACAGTACTCCAGGTGTGGCCTCACCAAAGAGCTACAAAGGGGAAATATTACTTCTTTCCTTCTACTGTCTATACCCCTCCCTATATGCCCCAGCATTCCATTTGCCTTGCTGTAGACTTTATTTCACTGGCTTGACTGCTTCAAGGTGTCACTGATAAGAACTCCCAAGTCACGCTCCTCTGTCACTGTACTCATTTTAACCCCATTTAGCCAGTACTCTGTCTTTTTGTAACTTTTCATCATTTCTATTATAAAACTACCTTAACAATAGTTGTACAAATCAAATATGACATGGGCGAGAATGCTATAGTAGAAATATCTTCACTTGCTATACTTGACCTCTTCTGACCTCACACATAGCTTCACCACCATAGTAAAGGCTGTTAGCTGTTTAATGTTAAACACCTAGATTTGCACTTTAATAGCTTCACCCCCCATTCAACTGATTTGCACAGCATTTTGCATGCGTGGTCTGGGGGCAGGGTCTCTTGATGTGCCAAGTTTCATTATGATTGGGTGTGCAGATTCTGAGATACAGATAGTGAAACAATCAGGGGGTCTGTCTTTTTTGTCATCACCTAGCACTCAGACAATTTGGAATTTTGTTAAAAAATGTTCAGGGTACAAAGGGGTTGCCCTAGAATGGTGCCTTTCGTTAGTTTGGTGAACAAATATTAATTAATTCCAGAGTTACAAGGATTTGAAATTTTGGTTCTGAGCATACTCAATGTGGTCTTTTGGATGTCTGTTTCATATGAAAGAAGAATTTGGCCATTCAAAATAAGATTCTCTTTCATGAGGAAGAATAATCCTGTTTTGTGAGAAAAAAAATCTTCTTTTGTATGGCAGCCATCTTGTTTCCATTTTTGTTTTGTTTTTCAAAAAAATTATTTTTGAAATCCCATAAAAATCATGTACTGTAGAGGCACCAACACATGTATCTTGTTAAATGGGGCCCCATTAGCTGGATTCTGCAGTTAGGTTTTGAAGAAAGGACCCAGAATGTGTTTTGAAAACATTTTGAAAATCTTTTGTGAGATGATTTTCTTCTTTCAGACAGCTTCACAACAGAGGAATAGGGCCATACGAAAGATTAGGTTCATACGAAAAAAGAATTTGGACTTAGTTTTGTTTTACATTCTTCTTTTGTATAAGTCAGTCCTCTTTTGTGAGAATGGCCCAGTTTAGTGAAAGAGGAGTGGGTTGTACAAAAGAAGAATTGGGACTTATTTTTTTTTCACATTGTTCTTTCGTATGAACCAATCCTCTTTCATGAGAATGATACAATCTAACGAAAGAAGAATTTGTACTTTTTTTCATATTCTTCTTTCATATGAACCAATCCTCTTTTGTGAGAATGTCCCAGTCTCACGAAAGAGGATTGCTTCATATGAAAGAAGAATTCGGACTTAGATTTGTTTGGTTGGTTGTTTGTTTTTTGCACATTTGAACTTTAACAAGTCATCACTCTGTCAGTATTTGGAGGTAATGGACAATCTAGATATCAAAATAAAGGTCTTGGTGAATACTATAACACTAACACATAGTATCCTCCAAAACAATTCAGGGGCCATATAAAAAACATAAAAGTTTAAAAATTAAAATTCCCATAGGACAACATTGCAGCTTTAACAAGCTGTAACCCCATCAATCGTTGTCCTTAAGGGAAAATTTATATATCAAAAGAAATGTCTCAATGAGTACTATGAGACTAAGTCCCTAAGAAATACCAACTGAAAATTGACATACTGTATGAAAAACATTAAAATTAAACAATAAAAATTCCCATGGGATAACATTGCAATTTTAACTAGCCATACAGTAAATCCATTCCCATAAAAAAAATTACAACAAAGCAGATAAATTGCTTTTCTGGAGGAATGGAGGTGCAGGGCACAGATGGAGCTGCACTTCAACAACCAGATACTTGTGTGCATCAATGGTGGCACAGAAGATGTAATCTCATGGTTGTGTTCGCACAGGTCACTAAGGATACAATTCTACTATCTCAAAAAGTAAAGAAATTCTTTCCAAAAAACTGCATTGATGCATCAGTTATGGTTCAGATTAAAGTGACAGAAGCAGGGAAATGTGGCATTAGAGTTTTCAACTCTAACTCCCCACCGCCACTCCCCAAGCAGCAAAAGGAAAAAACATTACAGTTTTCACTGTCCTGACTCTTGGCAAATCAGGGGTGAGGTCTTCCTTAGGGTTCTTAACCCTAGTGCTCACCCCATTCCATCACCAAATAAGGTGAGATGTGATCTGTTTTCTTCAGTCAGCAAGGCCTACAAGCTGTTGACAACATGTGGGGAGTCACAGTTCTGTATGCTTGAAGACTGCATCACAATGGGGTGAATGTTAGGGTCGAGAATCCCAAGGAATACCCCACCCCAGATTCACCAAGACTCATGACAGTAAAAACTGTAATACTTTTTCCTTTTGCTGCTTGGGAGGGGAGTAGCTTGAGTTGGAAACCCGAAAGTCACAGTTCCCTACTTTTGTCACTTTAATCTGAACTTTAATGGATGCATTAATGCAGTTTTTGTAAAGAAAATATATCTGTATTTTGAAAAAACTGCATTAATATTTCAACTAGGGTTCATATTAAAGTGACAAAAGTAGAAAAATGTGAAGTTTGGCCTAATTCCCCAACCTCAACCCACCCAAGCAGCAAAAGGAAAAAAAACAATATTGTGTTGACTATCCTGAGGCCTGGTGAATCAGGGGTAGGGTCTTCCTTGGCATTCTCAACCCTAATGCTCACCCCATTCACTGAGCAAAATAAGTTCAGATGTGATCTGTTTTCTTCAGGCAGGACCCTTGGGTTGTTGGGAACTTGTGGGAAGACACAGTTGTGTGTTTTTTAAGACTGTATCAGAATGCAGTGAGCATTAGGGTTGAGAACCCCAAGAAAGACCCCACCCATGATTCGTCAAGACTCAGGATAGCCCAAACCATAATTATTTTTTTCCTTTTGCTGCTTGGGGGGTGGGATGGGGAAGTTAGAGTTAAAAACTGTAATACCCATTTCCCTACTTTTCTCACTTTAATATGAGCCCTAACTGGTGCATTAATGTAGCTTTTCGCAAAGAATATATAGTGCAAGTCACATTAAACTGTCCTGCCAATGAGTTGGTTTAGCATTGTTTTGTACAGTTGGCAATCCACTGGCAACTCATACTGCATTGTTTTTTAACATTTAATCAGCTCAAGAGTAATATTTGTAACATATTTTTGCTGCTCTCTTGGAATACAGCTGAAGCCCATGCATAATGCAGTGCAAAACTGAGTTGTAACTCTTAAGAAACAGTTTGTGCAAGGCTTTGCACTGAATCCAGCAACACTTTTGCAACTCAGTCAGAAATGCTAAAGCAGTTCATGGGCAGATTAATGTGACTTGTATTTGATATATAAAGATATATATAGCCACTGCAAAAAAAGCTTTGTTAATGTATCAGTAAGGGTTAAAGTGACAAAAGTAGGTAAATGTGGCATTAGGGTGTCCAACATTAACACCCCTCCCCTCACCCAGCACAGATGAAGAGGCATCAGGGGTTGCATTGGGGCCATCAGCCCTAACACGCACCCCATTTCATTTAAAAATAAGCTGGGTGGCTGCAGCATAGGAGAATGGGGTGAGCATTAGGGCTGATGACCCCAGTGCCACCCTCGATTCATTTTTGTCTGTGCAGGGTGAGAGATGGGGTGTTAGGGTTGGAAACCCTAATGCCACATTTCCCTGCTTTTGTCGCTTTAACCCTAACTGATGCATTAATGAAGTTTTTTGCAATTAATTTACTTACTTTTTGAGATAGTATAATAGTATCCACATTTTATTGAGGGAGCACAGGGTCCTTCAGACCCTGCACTCCAATTCTGCCATAGATGCTCATATGTATGTAGGTGTGGCTCTCTGGGCCCTGTGCTTCCATGTGTAAAACAACTGTGACCAAATTATAAGCATAGCCATCTTATTACCTGACCTCACGTACCCCAGTACAGAGAAATTGTGAAATGTAAGCCAAAACGTAATTATGCACAACTGCAACACCATTCTGCACCACAGGTGTGAAAACATATTGTGGCCAGGGTTTGAAAAAGAACAGCTGTGACATACATGAGGTGGGGTAATAAGAAGAGTATGTTGTAATTCTGGGGTCAAAATATTGAACATTGCCATAGTTATAAGCCTGCATAGTGAAATTGCAACAAATGGTCATAACTTTGTCATTTTTTTCATATCTTGACCCCATATTTTCAACATAGTCTTATCATCCCACCTCATAAACCCCCTAGGTGAAAATTTCTTAATCTGTGGCAAAATGCTATTCCATGCCACAGTTGCAGAAACATGTTTCAGGCAGTATGTGAGAAATTACAGCTGTACTGTTCATGAGGTGGTGTGAAAAAAATGGCTATGTTGAAAATTTGGAGTGAAAATATAAAAAATTGGCAAAGTTACGCACAAGCATAGGAAAATTTCCAACAACTGCATGTAACCTGTATGCTTTGTATTTAGAAGCAATTAACATGAGTCTTTTTAGACCCCACCTCTGAACTCCAGCACTGTAATCTCGCTATTCATCCCAAAGGTAATTTTGTGCAGCACCCACAAAATCACCTTACAGGTGTGATTAATGAAATGACATTGACAATGTTCATGAGGCAGGGTCCCAAAAAGCACACGTTGAAAATGTGGTGTGAACATGCCTTAAAATGGCCGAGATATCAACATAAGTTCAAATCACCATTGACAGCCATCATACGGCACTTATCTTGATTCTTCAGTTCGTGGTTCAGCTTTGAAGAATGCAGGCATGTCCAGGTCCACAGAAAATGACATTCGACGACCTCAGTTGGTAAGTATAGGGGAAGGGGTGGGGGTGGTGAGTGCTCAGTGGGAGGGTTGGGATGGGTGAGGGTGACAGGGGAAAGGATGAGGGACCATTTTCTTTTTTCAGGATTATTTTTAACTCATTCAGACCCAGGCGGCCATTTTGAATAAGGTTAAGCAAAGAACATTTCGACTCACATGTGAGTTCTGGGGCTGAGTGAGTTAAAAAGTGACATCAGGGGGGACTGTTTTCTTTTTCACAGGTACACCTGCAGCAGCAATATTTTGGGACACTGTGAGTGGACTCCCCAGTTTCCCACAGTACTGGGGGGACAACATAACTGGGGACACTGGGAGTGGGCTCCTCAGTGTCCCACACTGGCATGGGGAGTGCTTCTACTGCCAACACAGAGATTGGGCACTCGATGTTGGCAAAAACATTCTTTTAATGTGCACAAAAAAGTGTACATAGCGACTGAAGGGTGACAAAAGAGCTCATTAAAAAGGATTCCTTTTTTTGTGAGCTAGGTTCCTTAGCGTGTGTGGCAGTTTGTGGGGGTCCAGGCACAGGCTGCAGGGTTCTCCTGATTTACCGCCCCCTTGGGGTGGCAGGAGAATTCCTGCAAGAGGTAGCTGACTTTGCTGTTGGTGAAACATTGGTGGCCCCCAGATGTTTAGTTCTGGGGGACTTCAATATTTGGGCCAACGCTGAATCTTCAAGGCTAGGTTATCACCTCCTCCAGACAATTTCATCTCTGGGCCTGTCACAAGAGGTTTCTTCTGCAACCCATTAGGGCAGCCACATGCTGGACCTGGTCTTCTCTCTGGGCTTAAGATTAATAACTTCAAGATTGACCGGGTCGTTTGGTCCGATCATTGCACAGTGGAGTTCTTGTTCGGCCCCCCCCGACAGCCCTCCCCCTGCTAAGATGGTAAGCTACTGCACTTTTAGGGGTTTGACCTTGGAGGAATTTCTTGCGGTGGTCAATCTATCTAGTGTGGTTAGTGCATGGGTAGGGGGTGCGGCTGAGGCAGTTGGCGTCTATAATAAGGTGATGTCTGACGCTCTTGACTCCATCACACCAATTTGCGTAAAACCCAAATCCTCTCACTTGAGGTCCCCATGGTTTGATGGGAAGCTCAAGGTGATAAAGATTATGGGTCGGAAATAAAGTGCAGCTGGTGGAGGACTGGGCTGAAGGTGGATAGGCTGGCCCTGCCTACTCATTACAGTGAGTACCAGGAGGCAATCAACTGTAAGAAGGCAGAGTTCCTGTTCAGGGAGATTGCTGCCAGGAAGAACTGACCAGCTGTGCTTTTTCAGACTGTCGACAGGCTGTTACATCCAGTCTGTCTTCGGCCAAAAAAAGATTTCAGGATGCATTATGAGAAGAGTTTGCTCGATTCTTCTCAGACAGGGTGTCCACTATCTGGTGGGGAATTCCTTCAGTGAGCCATTGCCTGGCCAACAGTGATCACCTTGTACATCAGGAGAGCACTCCGCCTAGTTGGGGGGAGTTCAAACCAGTGGAGGTGGCTGAGATCATCAGGGTTGTTTACAAGCTGAAGCACGTATATTGCTAACTGGATCCAGTGCCACCATGTTTCTTGATGGGATGTGTCAATTCCATCGGCCCAGTGTTCATCTTGATTGTCCGCTGCTCTCTGTTAGAGGGGATTTACACAGATGCCTTGAAGGAGACTATGGTGAGACCCCTTCTGAAGAAACCAACATTAGACCCTAACATCAAGACAAACTACCATCCTAACTCCAACCTTTCATGTTTAGGAAAGGTTGTGGAGAAGATTGTGGTGCAGCAACTTGAGAAGCAGCTCGTGGCCTTTGATTGATATAATCCCCGCTGGTCTGGGTTTTGGGTGAGGCATAGCATGGAAACTGCATTAGTTCGGGTGCATAATGACCTCCTTAGGGTGAGAGATCAAGAAGAGGAAATGATTCTCATTCTTCTTAATCTCTTCTCAGCTTTTGACACAGTAGACCATTGTGTATTGCTTCACTGCCTGAGGGAATTTTGTGGACTTGTCATCTGCTGCTTTGAGTCCTACCTCACAAACAGGAGGCAATGGGTAGTGATGGGGAATTTCTACTCCTCCCCTAGCTTCCTGTCTTGTGCAGTACCTCAGGGTTCAGTCTTGTCACCAATGTTGTTTGCCATGCACATGCTACCCCGTGAGAGATCATTAGGAAGTACAGTCTAGGCTTTTATTGCTATGCCGATGACACCCAACTGTACGTCTCCGTTGCCCCTGGAACATCCGTATAGTGAAAATGCTAAATAGTTGCCTTACTGAGATCAATAACTGGATGGCCTCCTTTTGGTTGTGAGTGAACCCTGATAAGACAGAGGTACTGGTGGTAGAGTTGAACAGAGGGTGTGATAGTATGGCCTCTGATGCATTAACAGGACTATTCCTGAGATCTGTGCCAGTGAAGGCCTCCTCTAGGATTCACAGTCTTGGTGTTATCCTTGACAGCAGATTGACATTGGAAGCCCAGGTGTCATCTGTTGTCCAGACCAGCTTTTACCATCTAATGAATATCGCTAGGATCAAACCCCTAGTTCTGCCCATGGACCTCGCCTTCATAGTGCATGCCTTTGTGACGTCCAGGCTTGATTACTATAATGCGCTCTACTTCATGGTCCCAGAAGGTACCCTCCACTGGCTGCAGCTAATGCAGAATGCAGCTGCCAGGCTGTTGACGGGGCAGTCTAAATACTGACACATCACCACAGTGCTGCATGAACTGCACTGGCTGCTGGTCAGGTGGAGGGTTCTCTTTAAGATGGGATTGCTCACCTTTATGGGCCTACATGAACTGGGCCCGGGCTACCTGTTGGACCTTCTAACCCCTCTTGCCTCAGCCTGCTCTTTCCATTCCTCCTCTAGGGGGTCTCCTTGTAATTCCCAGTACGTAGTTAAAAACTGCCAGCGACAGAGCTTTCAGTGTTGCCGGCCCCATCCCATGGAATTTGCTTCCTCCAGCTGTAAGGGAGGCCCCAACAGTCGAGGTTTTTAAGTCCCGACTCAAAACCTTCCTGTTCAGTCAGGCATTCCCAGACACAATTTAGATATTGTTCCTGTGACTGATTCATAGTGCTAGCTTTTAGTTCAGGCTCCCCTTTTGGGTCGCCTGTTTTAATTTTATGCTGCTGTAATTTATTTCATTGTTATGTGTGTTTTAATTGTGTGTATTTATTTATTTATTTATTGTGTTATTTATATGCTACTTGTATGGTGCCCAGAACCTCCGTGAATGAGCACCTTAAAATAAGATTTGCCTTACCTTGCCTTTTTCACGAGTCAATTCTTTTTCTGCCAGCTTGTGAAAAAGAAATCGGCTAGTGAAAAAGGAACAAGGTCACGAAAAAAGATGTAAACGAGTCACAAAAAAGGAATCTTAATGCGTAAAAAAACACCCTCCAAGGTTGCTGTGCCACAAAACTACTTCAGAATCCATCTAAGGGAGTCCCGATGAAACAGATACATATGTTGGTGTATCTAGTTAATGATATTTATGTGGGTTTTCAAATTTCTTTTTAAAAAAAAAATAAAACAAGATGGCGGCTCATGAAAAAGGAATATTTCCTAATGAAAAAGGATTCTTGCCTTGCAAAAGAGGAATGGTCTCACAACAGTAAATCCTTATTTGTGAGAGCAAATTCCTTCTTTGTTTTATCTCCCTCTATCCTGAAAAGTGCTCTTCCCATTGAAAACAATGGGAAATGAAAAACTGTTATAACTTTGCGAAAGATTAATATTTTTTCACAAACTTGGCATGCCTGTTCTGTTACCCAAGCTGGTTCTATTCCCCCCCACAAAAAAAAAAATACTTTTTGCACTGTCCAGATCTCAGAATCCACACATCCAACTGGAATGAAACTTGCCTCATCAAGAGATCTACCCCACAGGACAGTACATACCAAATTTTGTGCAGATCCATTAATCAAATTGTAAAGTTATTAAAGTGCAAAATTTGAAGTTTAACACTAAACATGCTACTCGACTTTAAATATAGGGGCTTGACTGTGCTCCTGTCATATATATATATTATTCTGGCGTGGTCGTGCCAGTATAGTTAGAGTGAAACGGCACTTCTATGCTAAAGTCCAGACTTTGAACCTTAATAACTTTGGAGCCATTCAATGGATTTGCCTGAAATTGGGCATGCATATTCTCTAGGGGAAGGACTCTTGACTTGCCAAATGAGAATCCATCTAGTGGTTTCTGAGATATAAAGTGCTGAAAAAACAGAAAAATATTTGTTTTTAACATTTCTTTGTCACCCTGGATCTCAGAAATGACTTTAGGTACTGGTCTGAAACGTTCAGGGCAGAAAGCCATTGGGTCATAGATGTGCCTTTTAAAGGTTTGGTGAAAACATATTAATCTATTCAAAAGTTATGACATTTTTAATTTTCCCATTATTTCCTATGGAAAAATTTATATGTCAGGCACAAAATATATATTTTTCGCACAATAGGAGTATCGTGCGAAAAATAGCAGCTTATTTTCGAACAATAGGACTACTGTACAAAAAATACCAGCTTCTTTTCACAAAGAATGCTGGTATTTTTCATACAGTTCACAGTCCTGCAATCGATTGAGCTGTGTTGCAGTGGTCATCTGTTTTTTCCACTTAGCAAGGATGTTGAAGTACCAAACATTTTAAACACAAAAAAAATCAGAAAACAGCTAAAGAGAATCTCTTTAGTTATTTTCTGATGATTTTTTTTTTTGTGTTTTAAGCTGGACTCAAAGAGGTTTTTCTCTTGGGTGCCAGCTTACACAGAGAACAGCTTGGAGTCCTTTCTCATTATGAGAAGAGCGATATTTTCTTGACTTCTGCAGCCGTAGCTGGAACTTGTGTTACTGGCTGCAGAGTCATGGAAGACTTTGTGCGTACAATACATGGTGTCTACTGGGCATACTGGGAGCCCACCCAAGCATGCCAAAATGTATTGTTTATGTATGAAAACTTGTGAAAAGAAGAAAACCATCCCCTGAGGTCTTTCCTTTGATGCAGGATCCTGCATCGAAGTACTGTAAAGAGGGCACAATGCTTTCCTACACAAAAGCATTTTGCGGTACATTACAGTACTTTGATGCAGGATCCTGCATCAAAATGTGCACATATTTAGAAGCAGGAGCCTGCATCGATCTAGTCTGCCCATACCGTTCTCTGACATGGGGGTGTCCAATCCCTGTGTCAATCTGTATCTCCCCCCATATTGCGGCACACTGGGAGCCCACCCCAGTGTGCCAATATATACATTTTTTTTTAAGTTTAACCTTTCCGACACTGGGATGCCCACTCCCATTGTCAGATGACCGCCCCAGCCCACTCTTATTGCCAACGGGGTGCCCCATCCCCCTATAAGCATGATGATCCCCCCAAACTTATGTGGCACACTGGGAGCCCACCCCAGTGTGCCCAATCATGTATGACATCCCCCAATCAAGTGGCACACTGGGAGCCCATCCCAGTGTGCCCAAATAGTTTATATATGTTTTGTTTCTGTAAATGAAGAAAACCATCTCTTGAAGTCCATTTTATTTTTTAATTTTTTACCTGTAATGAAGAAAATGGTCAATCATCGTCATCTCACCCATCCCCCTTCCCCATCCTCATCCTCCCTCTGTGCACCCACCTCCCCACACCCCCCTCACCCATACTTACCCCCAGAGGTCAGGAGCCGTGACCTTCTCTGGGAGCGGATGTTCTTTACATTTGATGGACTGCATCTGACTAAGGACGGCAGGGCCGGCGTAGCACCCAGGCCACACGGGCAACAGCCTGGAGCCCTAACAATTGAGGGGGCCCACCACAGGGCTCTAAAAGTAAAAAAAAAACAGTCAGCCAGATTGGGAGAATTTGGAGAAATCAAAAAATCTTGTGGGGTCAGGGGCCCGGCGGGGGGGCTCAGCTGGTGAGAGTGCTGCTGTCGCCCACTGCCGTATCTCATCCAGATGACTACTTGAGTTGCCCTTGCCCCCCCCACATTAGATTAACACACAGACAACTGACTGTTATGTTCTTCTGCAGGATCCAAAACTCCAAATCCCAGTGCTCATAGCACTAGCTGAACCATTGTTCATGCGAGGAAGCAGGACATGTGATTATTGGCTACGGCAAGTGTGGGCAAGACTGTCAATAGTAGAGGATGGACTGACTTTGCTTGAGCGGGAGAAGCCTGCCTCTTAAGTGTGAGCAGCCAAGCAGAGTAGCCGGAGAAGAGGCAGGAAAATCTGTTGGCTGGCTGGGCTGGGGCACAGATGAAAAAACAGTCAGCATGTGAACGGACCACAGTAGAGTCGGCACTCTGCAGCCTGCAGGTCAGTCATCAGCTCGGGATGGTCAGAGATTAGAACCATTAGAATGAAGTCAAAATAAAAATTCTCAGGGGTACCAGAGAGCCAGCTTCGAGGCAGGAAGCACTTTCATTTACTCCTCCCTTCTTTTTCTGCAAAAATCAGAGATAATTAAATTTTAAGGCTCCAAAGGGAAGTTTAGAAGGGCTCTTCAGTTTCTTTACCTCCTGAGACATTGAACGATACTAAATTTGAATATGGGACGTAATAAAAATGTACTGACCCAAGCCTCTGGATTACAACGGCCTGTTCCACATACCAATACCATGAACTGGGAGGCAGATACACCAGATCACACCACATCTTCTGGCATTAAGGAACCACCTTGGCAGACAATATTGGATTCAGCCCGTGCTATGGACGCCACAATAGAAAAGACATCAACGAGGCTAGAATCGCACAATGTCGCCATTAAAGCCCTTACATCCTCTGGGGCAGAGGCTGACAAACGTTCCTTGTTGGCGCAGGCCACTGCAGCACAGCTTACAAAGGATAACCAACAATTGCGTAGCAGAATGGAGGCAATAGAGAATTCATTACGCGCTGGAAATGTATGAGTGACAGGCTTAACTGAGGGCAGCGAGGTTCCGAACTTGCTTCTATATTTAAAACAATGGCTTATTGAATCTCTGACCCTCCCAGATTACTTTGAGTGGTCTGAGCTGAGGCAGGCCTTTAGAATTACCCCCCATATCAGGCCTTCAGATCCTAATGCCCCACGTACGGTGGACTTAAAAACAACCGTCTCAGAAATTCAGGACTTACTGATAAATGCTGCTAGGGTGGCCTACCCTCTCTCAGTGCAGGGCTTGGATGTTAAACTTTATCCTGACTTATCTTTCCAGACTCGCACACGCTGCAAGCAATTTGACGCGGTGCACCAAAAACTGAGCAGTCTGGGTATTATTCATTCCTTTCTCCTGCCTGCTCGACTAAGGGTGACTTACGGGGGCAAGACCTGGCAATTTAGTGATCCAGGAGATGCATGCCGGTGGGCCAAAAAAACTGAACTAGAATTTAAAGCGCATCCATCTCGGCGGTTGGAATGGGAGAGTTCAGAATCAGAAGGGTACTGAAAGAACTTTAATGCCACTTTGTTGTTCGACTTGTTAGTTTAGTTGTACTTGCATATTCAATACTATTGTTGACATAGGAGCTGAGACTTTTCCAGGGAGATGGGAATTACTGGCTATAAGATAAGTGTAACAATTTTGTTTTCTATTTTTTACTGTATTGCTTAATCGCGTCCCCATTTATTTTACAGAGGCTTCTACTCCTTATAGAGTTATTTCAGCAAGATGCAGCATACATCATAGTTCCCTGTTGGAGCTGAATATGTGCCGTATAAAATATTATAACTTTGAAAGCTTAGATTTAAGGATGTCTGGTATTTTGGAGGGGAGGTGAGGAGGATGAAGGTTGAATTTTTGTGTCATGCCAAACTGATATTTAGGTACCATAGCACTACTGGTTAGTGCGTTGCTCTCCCTTACTTGTTCTCCCTATGGACTTTGAACTATGCCATGAAGCGGCTGGCATTACCTCTGGACTTTTTATGTTTTTCAACTGCTTTCGTTTTATCCCCCAACTCCTATTATGCCAGATTGTGAGAGTGTAAAATATTATATCAAATGTAACTATTCTCTTGCAAGAGATTGCTGTCTGTATTGTTTTATTTCTAAAAGCAATAAACAGAAAGTATAAAAAAAAACTAAAGTTCTCAGACAGATGGGATGGGAGTAAAGGGGAAGAGGTCGGACCCAAATTGGACTAATTTTTTTCTTTTTGAGTGGGCGGGCTGCACGGGCAGCCAGGAGGAGACAAACAGTGTGTGTCTGTGAGCTCAAGCTGCTTGGCTGACTCTGAGATGATGAAGAGACAACGAGAGAGGAGAGGAGAGGGTCAAGAGGAGGAAGAAAACTGCAGCCAACTCTCTGCAAGAAGTAGCAGCACTAGTAAAATTAAATGTCATTCACAGATTCACCAAGCAATAAAGACAAAGTAAGTGTGGTGTGAGACAGTCTGCTGGTGCTGACATTTACAAGATCATTGGTGACCTCTGGGGGAAGGGAAATCTCTGTTAACTTGTCTTGGGGGATGGGGCACACTCAGCACATCTGGGGTGGGGGTGGAGGTACCGAGGCAAGGAAAGCAGCCTGGCCCATTATTTTGGTTGGGGGGTCAAGGTGGGGGCCCATTGAGGTCCATTGCCCAGGTCCCACAAAACCTGCAGCCGGTCCCAGCTGGTGAGAGTGTGCTGCTGCCCACTGTCAGATATGTTCGATCCAGACGACCTCGAGTCGCCCTCACTCCCCGCATTAGGCTAACACAGACAACTTACTGTTGTGTTCTTCTGATGGATCCAAAACTCCAAATCCCAATGTTCATAGCACTAGCTGCACCATTGTGCATGTGCGGAAGTAGGATGTGTGATTATTGGCTAAGGCAAGTGTGGGCAGGACAGTCAGTCGTGATGTGGAGGATGGACTGACATCGCTTGAGTGGGAGAAACCTGCCTCTTAAGTGTGAGCAGCCAGGCAGGTTAGCCGGAGAGGAGGCGGGAAAATTTGTTGGTCGGCTGGGCTGGGGCCGGGGTTAAAAAAACAGTCAGCGGGTGAAAGGGAACACAATAGAGTCGGCACTCGGCAGCCTGTAGGTCAGTCATTGGCTCGGGATGGTCAGAGTCTACAACAGTTAGAATGAAGTCAAAACTAAAGTTCTCAGACAGATGGGACATGAGTAAAGGGGAAGAGGTCAGACTCCACTTGGACTAATTTTTTCTTTTTGGGCAGTCGGACTGCACGGGCAGTCAGGAGGAGACAAACAGTGTGTGTCTGTGAGCTCAAGTTGCTTGGCTGCTTGCTGTTCCTGCCTCTGAGACAATGAGGAGACAACCGGAGAGGAGAGAGGAGAGGACAGGACAGGACAGGAGAGCGTTGAGAGGAGGAAGAAAACTGCAGCCCACACTCTGCAAGAAGTAGCAGCACAGGTAAAATTAAATGTCATTCACAGGTTCACCATGGGATAAAGACAAAGTAAGTGTGGTGTGAGACATCTGCTGATGCTGACATTTACAAGATCATTGGTGACCTCTGGGGGAAGGGGAATCACTGTTAACTTGTCTTGGGTTGCCGGGGCACACTCAGCACATCTGGGGCGGGGGGGCGTGGAGGTACCGTAAGTGAGGAAAGCAGCCTGGCCCATTATTTTGGTTGAGGGGGTTGAGGTGAAGGGGGCCCATTGGAGGTCCATTGCCCAGGGCCCACAAAAACCTGCAGCCAGCCCTGAGGAGGGAGTCAGTGCATTGGGGCAGAAGTCTGACGTCTTTGCAGAATATTTAAACTAGCAAATGGGGAGAGGGTGCAGCACCCCATATGTCGAATGGGAAGAACATCCCTACCCCCTCAGCTAGTGGTCAAACAGAAATTCAGCATGTTTGTAGTTCATTTGCATCACCAGGCAAGGAAAAAGGTCCGGCTCCCTATATGACGCACAGGGGAAATGCCAGACCTTGCCCAACAACTAACACATTGAAATCTGGCCAATGGAAAATCATGTACACAAATGCTCACAGTCTGGGAAACAAGATCCCAGACCTACAGGCAATAATAGCAAAGGCTAAACTGGACATAGTAGCCATTAGTGAGGCATGGTTTACCAGTAACCACACTTAGGAGACTTCAGTACCTGGCTATGTACTGTTCAGAAGAGACCGAGGTGCAAAAAGGAGGGATGGAGTGGCCCTTTATATCAATGAAAATATCAAAGCTACAGAAATTCAGAATACACATAAGGAGCCAGAAGAACTGTGGGTCAGCCTGAAAACAGGAAATGTGACAGCCACACGAACCAGGATTGCGTACAGGCCTCCAGACCAGGGGAAGGACATAGATAAATTACTGTTAGAAGATATACAAAACATGACAGCTAAAGGGGAGGTTCTGATAATGGGAGACTTCAACAGGCCAGATACAGGTTGGTCAATACCAGCAGGAACATCTGCCAGAACTAGACACATGGTGGATTCCCTGCAGGGGGAGGGACTCAAACAACTGACACACAACCCACAACAGGCAGGGCTATCCTAGATCTAGTACTGACTAACAGGGAAAGGATCACAGATCTCCCAGTAAAGGGTCACCTAGGGGCCAGTGACATCATATGGTATGGGTCAATTTGGCCACTAGAACTAAATCATCCCATTCCAAGGCAAAAATATGGGACTTCAGAGGAGCTGACTTTGATAAGATGGCCAACAGAGTTAAGCTAGCCCTGGCAAAAAGAAATACAGATGAGGGGCTACAGGCAAAGTGGGCAAGCATTAAAGATGCAATACTTGAAGCAACACCCCACTGTGTGAGAGAGAAAAGGAAGTGCAAAAGAAGAAGGAAACCACTTTCGTTCTCAAAAACAGTAGCAGAATAGGTCAGAGTCAAAAGGCTGGCCTTCAGAAAATATAAGGAAATGCATCAGGATGAAGATAGGAAGGTATACCAAACTTCCCTAAGGGAAGTAGGGAAGGCAGTAAGGCAGGCCAAGGCCCAAACTGAGAAAACACTAGCACAAACAGTAAAAGAAGGTGACAAGACTTTAGATACATTAGTGAAAGGAGAAAGTCCAGAGGGGGTATTGCTAAGATCAAAGGAGATAAGGGGGCATGTGAGAAGGAGGATCATGTAAAAGCATCCATTCTAAATAGATACTTCTGCTCAGTATTTACTGAAGAGAAGGTAGGGTAAGGCCCACAGCTCAGCACTACGGACACGGGGGAAGGGAGGTGTGCACTAGTCCCTTCACAAAAGAAAGGGTGCTACAAGAGCTTAATAAGCTCAGGGTGGACAAGGCAATGGGACCTGATGGTATACATCCCAGGGTACTAAAGGAGCTAAGGGTGGAACTAGCAGAACCATTATCAAAACTGTTTAGTGAGTTTCTGAACACAAGAGAGGTCCCAGAAGCCTGGAGAAGAGCTCATATGATCCCGTTCCACAAGAGTGGTAGCAGGGAAGAGGCAGGGAACTACAGACCAGTCATTCTTACCTCAGTAGTGGGCAAGATTAGGTAGGTACTCCTTAAGGAAAGGAAAGTGCAACACCTGGAATCCATAGGAGCTCAGGATCCAAGACAGCATGGGTTTACAAAATGGAGGTCCTGTCAAACTAATCTCATAGATTTCTTTGACTGGGTAACCAGAGTGGTGGACCAAGGGGGAGCAGTTAATGTTGCCTACCTTGACTTCAGCAAAGCTTTCAATACTGTTCCACACAGAAGATTGATTAATAAGCTGGATGGGCTCAGGGTGGGTCAGAAGTTGGTCAACTGGGTGGCAAACTGGTTGACGGGTAGAAAACAGAGAGTGGTGATAAAAGGTATACAGTCAGAAGAGATGTAAGTAACAAGTGGGGTACCTCAGGGATCAGTCCTGGGGCCAGTCCTCTTCAATATCTTCATCAGTGACATGACAGATGGACTGGAGGGTAAGTTTGTCTGTTTGCAGATGACACCAAGATCTGCAACAGAGTAGATGATCCAGATGGGGTGGGAAGAATGAGAAGAGATCTGGATA
This sequence comes from Neoceratodus forsteri, assembly GCA_016271365.2. NCBI lineage: Eukaryota > Metazoa > Chordata > Ceratodontiformes > Ceratodontidae > Neoceratodus > Neoceratodus forsteri. The sequence continues at coordinate 1,721,664,503 of CM057452.1, forward strand.
AACTAGCAAAATGGTTGGAAGAGTGGCAACAGGAGTTTAATGCAAAGAAGTGCAAGATCATGCACATAGGGAAGAGAAACCTGAAGCCACCTATAGGCTGGGAGGGGAGTTTCTGGCAGTCACAAGGGAAGAAAGAGACTTGGGCATCATCATCACCGATGACCTGAAATCATCCAAGCAGACCACTAAAGCAGTAGGTAAGGCTAAAGGGATGTTGGGGTGTATTAGTAGGGGTATCACAAGTCAGAAAAGGAGGTAATAATCCCTCTTTACAAGACACTGGTTAGGTCCCATCTGGAGTACTGCGTGCAGTACTGGAGGCCGCACCTTCACAAGGACATTAACCAAATTGAGGCAGTCCAGAGAAGGGCAAACAAAATGGTGCAGGGACTGCATCAGAAAACATATGAGGACAGATTAATGGAGCTCAATATGTATACCCTAGAGCAAAGGAGGAAGAGAGGTGATATGATCGAAATATTCAAACACCTGAAGGACATTAACAAGGTGAAAGAGTCTAACATGTTTCAATATAAGAAAAATAGCAGGACAAGAAGACACAGCATGTGATTAGAGGAAGGCCAATTAAGGGGGAATGTGAGGAAGTTCTTTTTCACAGAAAGGGTGGTGGACGCATGGAACTGCCTACCTCAGGAAGTGATGGATATGAATACAGTGCAGGGCTTCAAAAAGGCATGGGATAGGCATAGGGGAGCAATACAGATGAGTATGAATAGATAGGCTATTGACAGAGCAAAGGCCGATTGCACACTCATAAGGCAGAAAAAGAAATGAACAGACTGGATGGGCCTTGTGGTCCTTATCTGCCATCAACATCTATGTTTCTATGGACTAGGCTTCAAAGTCAAACTGCAGAATGAGGACTCGGGTAAGTGCTGTATAATGGGACTCAATGGGGGTTTCAGCTTAGGTTGATGTCTCAGACAATTTTAGGATGTTTGGCCCCAAATTTTCAACACGGGGTTCTTGGGACACCTCCTCATGAACACTGTCATTGTCATTTCATTTCTCAGTCCCAATCAATGCGCAAAATCACCTTTCTGGACTGTTTCATGAAAATGACAGTGCCACTGTTCATGAGGTGGGGTTCCAAAAAGCCCATGTCGCAATTTTGGTGAAAAAATTCCCCAAAATGACTACGTTACGAGCATGTGATGTGCATTTTCTATGCACGCTCATAACTTCACCTATTTTTAATATTTTCACTCCAGATTTTTCAACATTGCCATTTTTTAACACCTCTTTATGACCAGTACAAGTGTCATTTTTCATATCCTGCCCAAAATGTGTTTTCGCACCTGTGATGCAAAATGGCATGTTTGCTGCGTGAACTTTTGGGATGGAGTAACAAAATGACAGTCCTACTGTTCATGAGAAGAGGACCGATAAAGCCCATGTTGAAAATCTGGTGAAAAAGTTTCAAAAAATGACTGTGTTACAGGTGTGTGTTGCACGCTTTCTATGCACACTCATACTGTAACTGCCAGTTTTTCATATTTCCACTCCAGATTTTCAACATTGCCATTTTTTACACTACCTTATGAACAGAACAGCTGTCATTTTGCACATCCTGTCTGGAATGTGATTTCATACCTGTGGCACAGAATGGCACAGTCGCTGTGCGAAGTCAACTTTTGGGATGGATTAACAAAATCACAGTTTCACTGTTCATGAGAGGAGGTCTCATAATGCTGATGTTGAAATTTTGGTGAAAAGAATTCCAAAAAATTAGTGTGTTGCAAGCGTGCATTGTGCAGTTTCTACACTAGCTTGTAACTTTGCCAGTGTTTCCAATTTTTCACACTGTTGTACTATCTCAATAGAGGGATGGAAGTGCAGGGTCCTGTAAAATGAGGATCCAATTATACTATCTGAAAAAGAAGGGAAATTCCTTGCAAAAAACTTCATTAGTGCATCAGTTAAGGTAGATACCACAGTAACAAAAGCAGGGAAATGAGGCATTAGGGTTTCCAACCCTATTGCCCCACCCCCAGGGTTCCCACCCCCATCCCCCCACCCGCCAGACACCAATAGGCATTGGGGTGTGCCATGGGGTCATAAGGCTTAACTCTCACCCCCATTGTCCTATACTGTAGTGTGTAGCATGTTTACACATGGAATGGGGTGAGAGTGGGCCTTATGACCCCATGGCACACACCGCCACCTGTTGGTGTCTGGAGGGTGGGAGGATGGGGGTGGTGGTAGGGGTGGGAACCCTGGGGTAGGGCATTAGGTTGGAAACCCTAACATCTTGTTGCCCTGCTTTTGTCGCTGTGGCATCCAATTCTAACAGATGCATCAACAACGCTTTTTTGAAAGACATATATATATATATATATATATATATATATATATATATATATACTGTATATATATATTTATGCAACAGGGGTCAGGATAAAAACTGTAGAATAAAACCATTTATCTTCGCTACTATGGTAATAAATTTATTTATCCACATAGTAACTACATCATCACCCATTTATTCACACAGTAACTACATCACTAGCTCATTTATCTACACAGTTATCTTCAGAATTCATTTAGAATGTTCGGCCTCAGAAGCAGTACTAACCATATTTAAATGTCAATAACTTAAAAACGAAAAAAGATAACATGGTACTGTGAGCACGAAAATTGTTCAGCACAAAATTATCTACAAAATGAATACTGTTTCATTTATATAAACCCTGTATATTGTATATGATTAGCAAGAAAACAGAAGAAAATGTAATTTTTTGTTCACTTTTTTGACAAATATAAATAACTTTAAAACAAAAAATGATAGCATGGTACTGTGAGCACGAAAAATGTTCAGCTCAAAAATATCTACAAAATGAGTGGTGTTTCATTTATAGATACCATTTTTTTTTATAATTAGCAAAAAACAGCATAAAATTCAATTTTCTTTTCCCTTTTTTGACAAATTATTTACACCTACCAAAATCAAAATGTTCACACAACATCTAAACCTGTTGCATAAATGGAATATGCAGTGGTTCAGTGTGTGATAATGCATTTATTTTGTACAGTTTCCAGTGACCTCTCGTAACTCTCACTCGTGCCTTCGGCACTTGTGAGGATACTTAAGGTCACTGGAAACTGTACAAGATAAATGCATTATCACACACTGAACCGCTGCATATCCCTTATATATTTATATATATCCTGTAACCAGCATGGCTTCCACAAGGGCTTTAACACTACCACTGTCCTTGCCTGCTTCACTAACTTTTTTCTCAGATCTGCCGATGTGGGCCTGCTCACAGGGGCAATTTTCATTTATATCTCCAAGGCATATGAACTCATAGACCACAACCTCCTACTTCACAGACTTCAATCATATAGCTTTTCCACTGGCACCACTGTATGTTTTCAGCACTATCTCTCCAACAAATCCCAGAGGGTTCACATCAGAGGGATAGCATCAGGTCCCCTTCAAGTGAGTTGTGGAGTCCCACAGGAGTCCATACTAGGCCTCATACTCTTCTTCCTATTTGTTAATGACTTATTAGATGTCAAGTAAGCAATAAGACACGACAGGGTGGTGGTTGTTATGTGATAACCGCACACCTAGGTGCGTAAGGCACAAGGCCGAAGGCCGAGTGTCCTTCTGCACCTAGGTGTGCGGTTATCACATAACAGCCACCACCCTGGAGTGTCTTATTGCGCTTATAAAATGGGAAATAACTATGGAAAAAAGGACACTGACAAGGTGTTTATATTTTGAAAACTTTGTAACATTTATTTAAATACAGAATAGAGAATTAATTGAAACATTGAGATAAAATAGTCCCTTGGTAAACTTTTTTGAATGGTAAAAAATAGCTATTACCAACAACATTAGCAAACAACAGTCTACTTGTTGTAGTTTATGAATTGCACTTTACTTCACTGTGATTTTCTTAACCTGTCCGGAACACTGATTTCACACACCGACTGCGCCATTGTGCGCTACATGTGCGAAAACACATTTCGGGTGAGATGTGAAAAATGACAGTTGTACTGTTCATAAGGAGGTGTGGTAAAATGTCAATACTGAAAATCTGGAGTGAAAATATTAAAAATGCTCGAAGTTACAAGCATGCGTCGGAACTGCATAACGCATGCTCGTAAAACAGTCGTTTTGGGGAATATTTTCCCCAAATTTTCAACATAGCCAGTTTAAGATGACTGCACATGAACAGTGTCACTGTGATTTTATTAATCTGTCTTGAACATTGATTTCGCACACCGACTGCGCCATTGTGCGCTACATGGGCAAAAACACATTTCGGGTGAGAGGTGAAAAATGACAGTTGTACTGTTCATAAGGAAGTGTGGTAAAAAATGCTGAAAATCTGGAGTAAAATATTAAAATTGCTTGAAGTTACGAGCATCGTGGGAACTGTGCAATGCTGCATCTCACTCTAAAATAAAATGGTTTGAAGTATTTTCACCAAATTTTCAACATAGGGTTTTTGGGAGCCTATCTTATGAACTGTGACAGTTATTTCATTAACCATTCTGGAAAGATGGTTCTGCGCAGTGACTGTGGAACCACCTTTCGGGACCGATTAATGAAATAACAGTGTCACAGTTCATGAGGTGGGGCCCCAAAAACCCCATGTTGAAAATTTGGTGAAAATATTCCCAGAAATGGCTGAGATATGTATAAAAGTTGAAAAAAATAAATTTATGCCATTATACAGCTTACCGGCATTTCTTCAGTTCACGGTCGGCTGTGGAGAGTGCAGACGTGTTTCCAGTCCACCGAAGATTGTCGTGCCGGGCTCCGGAGGTAAGTATGGGTTGAGGTGGGGTGAGGTGGGGGTGTGGAGAGGTGGGTGTGCAGAGGGTGGGTGCAGGTTGGGGAGGGGCAAAAAATTAATGAGGGAAGGTTTTTTTTGTTTCAGTTTTTTTTTAATTTATTTACACACAAGGGACTTTTGCCACGCTGGTGTGGGCTCCCTGCGTGGCTTGGGGGGACAGTGAAGCTGACGGGGGATTGGGCACCCCCATTGGCTAAGGAAGTTTTTTGCCATGCTGGGGTGGGCTCCCAGTGTGGCATACGAACATTTTTGGGAGGCAGTGAAACCGATGGGGGATTGGGCACCCCTGTTGGCAAATTAAGCTTTTACTGTGCTGGGGTGGGCTCCCAGCGTGGCACCAGGCAGCTTGGGGGGGCAGTGAAGCCAACAGGGGATTGGGCACCCCCATCGGCTAAGGAAGTTTTTGCCATGCTGGGGTGGACTTCTTTAACTTTTTGGTGTCTACCATCATGCACCGCGCACTTCTATCTCAGGAAGCAATCAGCTTTTTTTTTTTTTCAATGCCTCTCTGCATTCGCATTGCGTTGTACATTTGAGTTAACTGATAGCCCATGTCACCAGCTGATTACCTCTATGGATTGCGAGTTACATCAGTGCCATGATAAATATCAGTTTCTTTTTTTTACTGCTGCTGCGGCAATTCACCTGTACACCCAGACTACGAATGTGAGCTGTGTGTCGCAGTGGGGACTGGCGTGTGGTAAGACAGGGATGGAGCTAGGGCTGGATTGCACTATGATTCCTACATTTTATCATGTGTATGCTGAGGGAGAAGTACTCAGCGAATGTGGGAGAGAAGCAGTTTCAATTATTTGTCAGTGCTTTGGGAGAGAAGGGTGAACGAGCATGCAATCAGCTGTTAGGACAGTTTCCTGAAGCTGAGATTGGATGTGCAGGTTGGTCATCTACTGCGAACAGTGGGATGTGTGGCCTACTCAGAAAAATGCTCAAGTTCAGTTTAGGAGAGGGACAGTGATGCAGCTATCAATGGCCACTAAGGTTTACTTGATTTATTGTGTGAGATTTTGTTCTCGTTTGTGTTATGGGATCATGGTATTTCCAAAATGTTGATGATTTCACTTGCCAGTCAGATTCTTTACTAACATGGAGGTCGGGCATTCCATTACAGAATGTGGGGAAAGCATTTATTTCGGGGTGGCCTTTGCACAGCTGGCTGGAAAATGTTCCCAACCTGATGGTTGTTATTCCTTATACCACTGGATTCCAAGTCGTGTCAACCAATCAGGAGACATGATTTTTCTTGACGATTTTATAATACATTACACCTCTAAAACATCTAAAAACTGAAAAAAGGAGTACCTATTAATGCATAAAATAGGATATGTCAGCAATAGGTTAACTAGTACAGTACTTTGCAGTAAAAGTATTTATTAGTAGAGTTGGTCGAAAATAAATAATTTCTCTGTCACATGTAAGTTTTATCATATAAATACACTGTAACATTTGTAAATTTGTAAGACATAAGCTGTGTTTAAAACTTAATTTTCATTACACTGTACTGTAGTTACATAGTCTCATTGAAGGCAACCTTCTCTTTATTTTTTTTTACTTATGTGCTGTGGTCTAGCACATAAAAGGAAAACTGCTATAGGACTGAGGTGAAAGGTTAGTAAGGAAAAAAAAAACTTTAAACCTGCCAGGTTGCCTTTTTTTTGGTGGGCAAGGAGGGTAGATTTCACCTGAAAACTCTGCTATATAAGATTCAAATGTACATGCTTTTATTAACATTAACAATGTATTTGGGCACTTTGGGTCTGCCTCTGCCTATTTAACTGTGTTTTCCCACCTTTTCTTTTTGTTTATAAAGTATTACTGTATTGCCTACTTTCTTCATCCTGTTTTTTGTTTTCTGTTTTTCCCCATACTCAAGGCATAGAATGTTTATCATGGAATGTTTACCATGGAATACAGGGATTCAAAATTCTGCTCTATTCCACTTGTAGAATGTTACTCTCCTGATATTCTGTACACACAGACAACGAAGGCCTGTTTTAGAGCCAGAGGCTCAATTATATCACTGTTAAGGCAAGCATAAGAGATTTCCCTGATGAACAGATAAAGACAGATTGGGGATTTTTCACTGTTAGTAAACAAACAGTTGTAATGAAAACTATAAACAATACTTAATGTTTCTAATTTGTTTATGTGTGTAAGGAGAGTGTGATGATCAGGGAAACAGCATTTAATTAATTTATTTTATTTTTAATTTAAGGTAGTTTTATTTTTAGGGCCCAGTTGAAGGTTTTCTTACAGTGTAAAGGCAGCAGCCATGTTTATAATGGAAGATCAGTTCTGGTTGAAGGGGGACTGATGAAAGATAGTTCTGGTTGTATGAGGACTGATTTGCTTATTGTGTGATGTGGTTTAGGACCAGGATGACTGTGCATATATAGAGATTTAACATACAGTCAGCTGATGTCTCTTGGCCAATGAGATTTCTAGATTTTTTTCTTGCCATTTTATAACCTAGTGTATCAAACCCAGAGGAACCTATAGGGCCCTACACAGCTTGGGTCTGGACTATCTAAAGGAGCTCCTGCATCCCTACACCCCACCTTGCTCTCTGTGGTTGTCTGGAGATGCCCTCCTAGAGGTCCCCCAGGCAAGATTAAAATCTTCCAGGGACCGGGCATTCGAAGTAGCAGCCCTGATCCTCTGGAATTCGTTGCCGGGATGTCTCCAGGAGGCACCCTCAATACAGATTTTTAAGAAACAGTTGAAGGCCTTCTTGTTTGAGTAAGCCTTTGGGACCTAATATATACATCAAACAGTTCAGAAATTAGTCTGTTTTTAGACTCTTAGTGAGTATGGATTTTTTATGGATTTTATATTGACTGTTCTCTACTGCTTTGTATGTCTGTATTTTTACTGTAAGGGCACCCTGATCTTATGGGGAAGGGTACCCCGTACAAATAAACTCTACTACTACTATTACTACTACAACCTGGAGTTTCAGAAGGGTGTGTAAGCAGATGACCTCATACTTTTCAGGAGTGGCCATAGCCCGCATAGATTATCCTGCACCCTCACCAAGGATTTCTCACTCTCCCACAGCTGGTTCTCTGCCAACAGGTCAACACAAAGATGATGAAGACCATGTTTTTTTGGATCCAAAAGCAAGTTGGTTAAATGCTCTAGGAACCAGCCCAACTTCTTTTCCATTTGTGCCCCAGATGGAACCACTCTGGAACAGATATCCAGTTACAAGTACCTCAGAGTCATCTAGGATCCCTCCCTTACATACCATGACCATATCAGGATGACAGTAAGAAGGATCAATCAGCATATTGGTGCCTGTTATTGCCTGAGGCACTTCCTGACCCCAGATGAATGTCTAGCAACAGGGCAGGGTGCACTGCTACCTCTTCTAGACTACAGTTCCTCCATTATATCTCAAAACTTATTGCACCTACTCACCTGTCTCAATACTGCATACAACAGTATCCGTCATTTCATCTTACTTGCTCCACTTGCTACTCACCACTGCCCCTAAACACCTCACTAGGCTGGCTAAACACAGAAACATAGAAACATAGAATTTGACGGCAAATAAGGACCGCTTGGCCCACCTAGTCTGCCCATTTCCCTACCTAATGGATAAGCTGCAGATCCTAGTTAACCAACAGCCTACTTCCTCCTACCCCCCACTAGAATTGCCTTATGTCTGTCCCATGCATTCTTGAATTCCCCCACTGTTTTTGACTCTATTACTCTCCTCAGGAAGGTTGTTCCATGTATCCACAACCTCTCTGTGAAGAAATACTTCCTCACATTATCTCTGAGCCGTCACCCTCTATCTTCAAATTGTGCCCCCTTGTTCTTGCACATATATTTTTTCTGAAAGATGCTACCCTCTTGGACTTTGTTCATTCCCTTGAGGTATTTGAAAGTTTCTCTCATGTCCCCCCCTCTCCCTCCTTTCCTCGAGGCTATACATCTTAAGTTCCTTTAGTCTTTCTTCATATGTCTTCTGATGCAGACCCTGCATCATTTTGGTTGCCTTCCTCTGGACAGCCTCCACCCTGTCTATGTCTTTGCGGAGATGGGGTCTCCAGAACTGTACACAGTACTCCAGATGTGGTCTTACCAACTGTCTGTACAGAGGGCCAAGAACTTAGTGTTTTCTACTGGTGATGCCTCTCCCTATGCATCCCAGTATCCCCCAGCCCTCCTTACTGCCTTCTCACATTGCTGGCCCACCTTTAGGTCCTCTGATATGACTACCCACAGGTCCCTTCTGTTTTTGTTACTGTCAGTATCTTACCGCCCCCCCCATTGTGTACTCTTCCCCTGGGTTTTTGTTTCCCAGGTGCATTACTTTGCACTTCTTTGCATTGAATCTAAGCTGCCATACATTTGACCATTCCTCCAACCTTGCCAAGTCCCTTTTCATCCTTTCCAACCCCTCTTGTGTATCAACCCTGTTGCAGATCTGTGTGTCATCTGCAAAGAGACATACTTTCCCTTCCAGTCCCTCTGCAATGTCACTTATAAAGACATTAAAAAGGACCAGCCCCAATACTGAACCCTGCGGTACTCCACTAGTTACCCTCATTTCTTCACTGCGGACTCCATTTACTATTACCCACAGTGTCCTGTTGTCCAACCAGTGTTTTACCCAGGCTACCACCCTGGGACCCACTCCCAGGCTGGCTAATTTGTTTATTAATCTTTTGTGCGGGACTGTGTCAAATGCATTGCTAAAGTCTAGGTAGACCATGTCCACAGCCCCTCCCTGGTCTACTGCTTTGGTCACCCAGTCAAAGAAATCAATTGGATTTGTCTGACATGACCTTCCCACTGTGAATCCATGCTGCCTTGGGTCCTGTGCCCCACTGGCCCCTAGGTACTCAACAATTCTTTCTTTCAGAAGTGATTCCATCATTTTCCCTACCACTGAGGTCAAACTGACAGGTCTGTAGTTTCTTGTGTAATCCCCTTGTTACCCGGGGTTACTAGAATCCCAGTAAGACCTAGTGGTATGCAGGGAAGGCAGCTTGTGAAACTCTAGTTAAATGGGTTTCACACTGTCTCACTCTGTTCTCAGTCTCAGCTGAGACAGAGGGATGACATCACCAATAGAACTATCGCAGCTGCATGAGCCACATTGGAATCTGCAGCAAAGGGAGTTAGTTAGAACGTTGGGAGGCTTTGAAGTCAGTCTTCAGTGAGTTAGTGTGAAGTTAGGAGCTTGCTGAGAAAGCAACTCAGTGAAGGCTCTAGGAGCCTCAGCCCTGACAAAGGGCTACTTTTAAGTAGAAGGGTGTGTGTCTCCACCTTAAAGAGAAACACAAAAGATTACTGAAGTGGTGGAGACCACTGTTTTCTGGTTTCAGTGCCCCTTCCCTTTGGGGGAGCAGGAAAGGGTTCCCTGCAGATTCCTGCGGCAACCCCCTAGTTCTGCTTGTGACGGAAAAGCTGCCTATGTGTTCCAGTGTTTATTTGGGAGAACAAGAAGATTAATGAGTCGCCTGTGGGGCACCTTCAACGTGAGGGTGAGTGTCTGCTCTTGCTAAAAGGGCCTATGTTTTTCACCCTGGGACTTGTGTGACAATGTGGGGATTGAACTACTAAATATTGGGAAGCCTAAAGTAATGGGCTAAGCAAAGTAAAAGTAGGTTCAAGTCCACAGCTTGTTGGGATGCAAATGACATGTAGAGGAGATGTGACAGACATCTACCCAGAATCTACATTTGAAAGTTCAGTAAAGGAATTGTTCAGTCTCCAGAGAAATGGCCAGGTATGGGCTGTGGGAGCTGGAAGTGGGTGGCTCCCCATCTTTAGTGACTAGGTCCACCTCTACGGATTTCTTCTGTGGATTTCTGCTTTGCCTCAGGCACTTGGCCAGTGATGAGGGAAGTACCCAGACATGGGATTGTAAGGAAAATTCTCTCTAGGAGTCGAAGGCTCTAGTGTGGTTTGGGGAGCCACAACAGGATAATTGGTTCATTCCTCAAATGGACCGCGGATCAAGTGCCCGGCAAGCCAGCCAGTGGGGAAAACCCAAGTAGTGTACAAGTCGGGCTGTGTACCCAAAGCTGCGTGCAAGTCTGGGCTGTGTGCCTGGTGGGTTTAGAGCCTGAGAACTAGAAATAGTGATAAAGTGTTCTGTTGTCTCTAATCTGCATTACCAGGAAATGTAGCCTCATGGGAGTCCGTCTATGCTTTGTTTGTTCAGCTTGGATGTGAATAAAAGCCACACTGAAGAATCCCATTCCTGGTTCTGGACATTACAGTTATTGCTTCCTGTGTTCGGATTTACTTGGGTGCCCCCTGTGCAGAGTAGCTAAACCTAGGTCCCCTGTGCCAAGTAACCTCATCCTCCCCGAACCCAGTCCCCACCAGGTACTGCTGTCAGCTTCAACAGCATGCCACCTGTCATCTTGCTAAAAAGGCAGGGGTGAGGGGTTACACTTGCCTCTGTCTTGCTCCCACTTTTGTGAAGGGGAATCACATCCGTCCTACTCCAGTCCTTAGGTACCACACTATCCTCCCATGATTTATTAAAAAGGGTAGTCAGTGGTGTTACTAGTTCTTCTCTTAGTTCTTTTAGAATTCTGGGGTGAATCCCATCAGGAACCATTGCTGTATCCACCTTCAGTTTTAGGAGTTCTTTCAGAACCCTTTCTTCTGTGAAAGGACTAATATCAACCCCCCTATCCAGAGTGCTTCTATTGACCAGATTATGTATGTCCCCCTGCATTTCCATTGTGAATACTGAGCAGAAGTATTTGTTCAGTATCCCTGCTTTTTCACTGTTGCTCTCTGCCCAACCACCTTCCTCTTTGTTCAGCCTCAGTATCCCTGCCTTAGTCTTTTTTTTGCTCCCTAATGTACCTATAAAAGGTTTTATCCCCCTTCTTAACCGAGTTGGCTATCTTTTCCTTGGTTTGGGCCTTTGCTATTCGGACTGGCTTACCTGCTTCCTTCTGCTTTAACTGGTACAGTTCTCTGTCCTGCTCCTTCTGTGTTTCCTTATACTTCCTGAACACTATCTTTTTCTCCCTTACCGTCCCCGCCACTTCTTTTGAGAACCATAGTGGATTTTTCTTTCGTTTTGATTTGTTTATTTGCTTCAGACAAAGCCTTGTTGCTTCTATGATGGCGGTTTTGATGTTTCCCCATTTTTGCTCCACCCCACCTTCTTGCCTGTTTGCTAATGCTTTTCTGAGGCACTCTCCCATTTTGAGAAAATCAGCCCTTCTGATGTCCAGTGCCTTCACTTTTGTGTAGCTTGATTCTACGGCTAAGTTTATCGTGAACCACACTGTTTGGTGGTCGCTTGTTCACAGATGGCTACCCACTTCAAGATCAGAGATCCTCTCTCCATCCCCATTTGAGAGTACCAGGTCTAAGATTGCTGTGACCTGAGTGGGTTCCAAACTAGTTGTCAGAGGCATGCCCCCTGTAAGGCATCGAGAATGGCCCTGCTCTTGTATGTGGCTGCAGCAAAGGTGCTCCAGTCAACATCTGGCTTATTCAGGTCCCCCATCAGCAATATCTCACCTTTCTCTGCCATCCCAAGGATGCCTTCTATCATTTCCTTGTCCATTTCCTCCCCCTGAGACTTGGGTCTGTATACAACCCCTGTGTAGATTGTGGAGCCATTTCCAGTCTCCAGGGTAACCCACAGTGCCTCCTCTCTTCCCTGTTTACCCTTTAGTTCTGTTGCTTTGATCCCTTCCCTTACATAGATAGCTACCCCTCTTCCTCTTCTTCCCTCTCTGTCCCTCCTGTAGATTGTGTACCCTGGTATGTTGACATCCCAGCCATGGTTCTCTGTGTACCATGTTTCTGTGACTGCCACAATATCCATGCATCCCTCTTCCACCAAGGCCACTATTTCAGGGAGCTTTTTACCTAGACTACAGGCATTGGTACTTATTACCCTCCATTTTTTATGGCTTTATTTCTTTTTGCCCCATCCCTGTCCCTACTGCCTTTGGCTAGTCCCACCGAGCCTGACGTGACCTTAGCCTGGGCACCTATGTACATAAATCTCTAAGTGCTGGACCTGAATCCTCACTAGACAAACTTATAACAATTAAACAGAACACAGGGGAGTTAAGGTCATCCTCCCAAAGACTACTTAACCTCCCCTGATCCTCCACTGATCTGAGATATAGAGTCCTCTCTGTCGCCAGCCCCAAACTCTGGGATAGCCTTCCCACCTTGCTCCCCTCCAGTAGCTCCCCATTTACTTTTAGGACAAACCTGATCAGCTACCTGCTCTCAGCATCTGCCTGCAAATGCCCCCCCCCCAACCTCCACACTTCAACTCCTCCAGCTTGGCTCTCTGGATATCCTAGACTAGGGTCAGAACCCTGTCCACACTCTCTCAGGTATCTGACACATATAGTTACACCAGTTCTTGCTTGTGCCTGCCAACACCTAATCTATTAGCCCTCCTTTGTTCTGTATTGCTTTCTAGACTATTGAATTGCATCCAATGAGATAGCACTTCTGATGCACTGTATATATTACTGGACCCTTGTATTTGTACCCTACTTAAGTTTTTTACTCTGTTGTACCATTCATTCTAAATACCCATGCCTTGTACTTTCTGTTTCATGGTACTGCGCCATCTTTATGGTCGTGTCTAAAAATGGTCCCTGGGATCAGTGTACCTACCCAGTTAACAGATGAATAAAAACATAAATAAATAAATCATTTATATTCATGCAGCTCATGTCATGCACCATTTATACAGTTCCAGGGGCTGGTAAGTTTGATCATTTTTTGTGCAATCCCAATTGTAAAATAATGTCATTTGTAACCAGCAGGCCTGGACAGAATGTTAGGTATAAAGGAAGATTCTGCTCAGAACATTATGTAAGTGGAGTGGAAATATCCATTGTTCTCTGAGCTGGAGTGGAAATAAATTATGTATTTTCACTCCTGCTCACCTGCCTATGAACATCAATGCATTTACTTGCAATGTGTTATACCCACTAGCATTGTATAAATACCTCACCATTGTCACTATTGGGAAAAGCCAAGGAGGCCGAAGCCCATATGCAGCTTCTGTGAACCAAAATAATATCTCAGGCTCCCTCCCTCCATGATCTATTTGTCCGTTCTTCTCTTAAAAGTGTCTTTATTCTTGCTAGATACTATTTCTTCAGGGAGACTGTTCCACAGTTCACCCCACTCTGCTTAAAAAAATACTTCCTCCTGTCCATTCTAAATCTTTCGCCTATCACCTGGAGAGAACAGTCATGTGTCTCAGAGGTAGTGTCTTTTAGATGAATATTCAGGTCGTTTCTGAGACTGTGACCATTCATTATTTCATAAAATTGCAATAGATCCCCTCTTTTTCTTCGATCTTCTAATGTATACAGTTTCAGCTTTTTAATTCTCTTGTTGTATGATTCATTATCAAGTCCCCGAATGCCTTTTGTGACTCTATGTTGAACTTTGTCGATCCTATTGATATCAGATTTTCTGTATGGGTTCCGCAGCTAACTACAATAATCTAGTTGGGGCCTTATATAAGATCTATACAACGGCAACAGAACATCTGCTCTTCGGCTTTTCATGTTCTTTTTGATTGCCCCTATGGTTCTGTCAGCGTTTGGCACTACATTAACACACTGCTCTTTGAAATATAAATCTCTGTCTAAGAGAACTCCTTGATCACTTTCAGAGTCTGATGATTTTAATATGGAATTGCTTAGTATATACTGATGTGGGATGATATTTTTTCTTAAGTGTAGGACAGAGCATGTGTTCATATTCAGTGTTATTCCCCATCTATATGCCCACTTCATTATCAGATCAAGATCTGCCTGAATCTTTCTTATTTCTTTGAGCATGTTGCAGGGTCCACCTAATTTTGTATCATTAGTGTATTTAGAAATGTAATTGTGCACATTGTTACTAATATCTGATATAAATAGCTGAAATAGTACAGGTCCTAGGATGGATCCCTGGTGGAGACCACTTGTCACTTCCCCCTCATCAGATAGATATCCATTTATAGTCACTCTCCGAGTTCTATGGCTAAACCAACTGTATATCCACCTAGTCAGTTTTTCACCTATTCCATCTGAAGATAGTTTTTTTCTCAGTTGCCCAGTGTGGGACAATATCGAAGGCACTACAAAAATCCAGCAGAATCACATCCTTTGTTCCCCCTTCATCAAGAATTTTACTAATTCTATTGTAGAAACTAATGAGATCAGTAATGCATGAATAGCCTGGTGTAAAGACAAGCTGGTCTTTGTTCAGAAGATTATTAGTTTTTACAGTGGTGTTAATTTTATTCTTTAACATTGATTCGAGTAATTTTCCTGGAACAGATGTTAGGCTGATTGGACAGTAATTACAAATACTCTATCTGCTGGTCCGGTGGTGCTGAGGGTTGAGGTGCTGGACGCCACACCTCGCGCCACACCAGTGACCTGGGTTCGGGAATGAGCCTGAATTGCTGGGGGTTAACAGGGGAGGGAGAGGATCGATCATCCGGAGGACAGCTCTCCTCTCCCGAGAGGGACAGGGTTCCCTGTTCAGTGCTTGGCTGGCCTCTGGCAGAAGCTAGAGGAACAGCAAGCACTGACAATGTAGAGAAGGGGTGGGGAGTGGAAGGCATCAGTTCCATGCCTTGATGTCATGGTGCTGGCCACTCCCCAAGAAACAGGGAAAAATGCCTTCAGCTCTGGCAGAGATGGAGCACCAGAGCTTGCCCTTAATCTGAGGCTGCCCTCCTGGCACCCGACCGACCGATGCTACAGACTGCTCGGGGTGTTGGGGCCCACCTCATCCCCACTCAGGGGGTAATCTGAGGCTATATTGGCAACGGAGGACTGACCAGGGAGGGCGGACCACAGAGGGATGACTCCTTGGTGCTCCCGAGGAGACCGGAGCTGAGGGGGGAGAGGAGGAATAAATAAGAAAATAAAAAATATATATATATATATCCTATCCACTTTTTTGTGGATTGATGTTATTCCCGCAGTTTTCCAATCTTTGGGTACTTCACCAGTATTAAAAGATTTTTCAAATAATAGTTTCAATGGTTTGCATACTGTGTCCTTACATAGTTTTAACCTCATTTGTATAGACATACTGTAATTATGCTGGCTGTATATTTTAAAGATCATGCAATGACAATCAACTGAAAATTCTTCCTATAGTAAATAGAACAATGGATAGGTTTGTGTGCATTACCAGGGAGTAATACCATTGAGAGGTTCTAGATACAGGAACCTCAAGAGCGAAGCTCGAGAGGTTCCAAAGTATCCAGAACCTTGAGATGGTATCACTCCATGGAAATGCACACAAACCTATACTTTTTTTTTTAATATATGGATCCGATTTTCTTGGATCAAAAACAGGTGCGCAACATCTAGCCTGCACACAGCTTGCTACAGAGGAGACAGAAAGACTGTACTGCTGTACACTGAGGAGTCGCTCGCTCTCACTTTTACCCTGCGTGGCGACTTTAGTTCAGCAGTGAGAAGAGTCAAAGGAGGATTAACCAGATAATCAAAACTGTAAAAAAAAAAGAAACAAAAAGAAAAGGAAAATACTCCTGCTGTTTGCGTGAATGGACATTTCTCTCACTAAGTGAGAGGGAGAGCCGCCATGTTTTCAAACTTGTTCCGCCTGCCCACAAAGGAAAAGCGGCCAATCAGAAGGTACACTTTAAATAATGTGGGGTGGCAGACTTGCGGTTGCGCTGTTGAGTTTTAGTGATACTACTATCATCCGGGTCTGGAACGATACTATTAGGGGACCCGAACGATAGTATTAACACTTGTGAAGACTGCTATTATCAGTCTGACAGCAATGGTATTACCGGAAATGTTTTGTATGGTTTACAGAGGTATTCATTTCTAAATCCATACCTTAAAATACTATGATATAAAACTCAATCAATATTAAAGCAGCAAGGCAATGAAGCATGAATGTAATCTTATTTCACTTTTCATTGTAAAAGATTTCAGATGATTTATAGTTTTGTTTACTTGCATCAAGTTGTATGAGGCCCTGATTTCTCAAGGATTTAAATAGTTTTAAAAATGTCTGAATTTCGTTTAGTTTTTTCAAGAAAGCTGGCTACTTACTCCCTTTCTGATTTATTTTTCTCTACCCACCTATTCCCAGATAGTTACCACTGATTGTCAGAACCGTGTAATTCATATGCAACAGTAGCACTGAACTATTCTGACTGCTGTAGAAATGGCATAAAGAGCCTGGCATGGGAGCAAGATCAGGAAAACAGATTAACAAATGTGGAGCATAGCATAGGTAACATACCAGGAGGAGCCCTAGTCTAAGTCACAAGGATGGAAGTACAAACTGAGGAGGGAGGGAACTGTGACCCCATTGCATCCCCATCATTTTGTTCTGAACAGCAAAAAACTAATTTTTCATAGAGCAGGAAGTAGGTCACAATGTAAATGAGATAGCCAGATGTTAGTGGTTGCAGATGAGGTTTGTACCTGCTAACATATTGTTTTTTGACTCACATAGAATTGCAGCATAATGTCATTACTTGTTGTGCCATGCTTCCACTCCATCCCATCCTCTCCCCCTATACGTTTGGACCACCTCTGGGCCTGCAGCAGTTTTAGTTTATTGTTGTTACAGTCCTATGGCCCACCAACAGCTCTACCATGGTCCACTTAGTCCCTTGCATCCAGTGGCATTCCCTTTCCTAGCTTCAGTGTCTGCAAAAGGTGGCCTGGCTGATGCATCCCACCCCAAAATCCTTCGCCTCACTCACCATCAGTTCCAGTCACAGCACTGCTACACCACCATGCATACCACCTGGTGGTAGATGCTGTATAGGCAACTGGTATCACCAGAGGCTACAAATGGCTGTGTGGAGCTTCCCCTGCCCCTTTCCTACATACTTGCAAACACTTTAGTTGTTGTGCAGGGAAGAGTTGTGACCACCATGTAGCGTAGCTCAATGAGTGCAACACAGAGGGTGGTACTGCAATAATGTCACTGTTAGCAACTGGGAACAGGACCACAGATGTAACAGGTAGTCTAATATTACAGCCAGTAACTAGCTACTAAGAAGAAAAAAACATCACTGCTCTGCTTTTTTACAGTAGGACTGAAATTCTTTGAACAGAAACAAAAATAATCTTGTCTTTCTCTTTCCAGATCTGGAAACGACTACCAGAAAAAGAGGACAACATATACGCCAAAATAGACCAAAATATGGCTAGTGCTGGATCACCACTAAATAGTATGCAGGAGATGCCTGAGACTAGTACTGATCAAAAGCAAAATAGCACAAATGATCAAGCAGGCCACAGACAGAGTTTTGATAAAAACCAAAAGCCACAGAATCCAGCATCCACAGAGTTTAGCCTTGACACCACACAGGTGTCTTTCTGTAGTGCTGTAGGATCTACTGTAAGCCCACAATTCATTGCGCATTCTTCTGGTACCAAGGCAGAGACAACTAACAGTGTCCACAAATCCTTGTCTCCTGATTACAGCGCTTCTAACAGAAGAGGTGTTGAGTCAGAGAAAATATTAACTGAAAGAGAGATCTTAGCAGGCAACATTGCAAACAGTGACTTCCGATTAAGGGAGTGCACACTGCCAACAAATCATAGCCACAATATACCAGCTGGGAATCATACAGCATACTCTACCTACCCTAGACAGAAGGACTTTCACAATTACAATGCCTCTAGACACACCATGACTACAATACTAGAGTCTAAAACAGGTATGACTGCACAAAATGTGACAAAGCAGTCATCCTCCTTGTCAGTAGGTGAATGCATTTATGACACACCTCGTCCCTGCTCATGTGCTTCGGTGCCTGGTAAATGTGAAGGGTTAGCATTACCTATGACTCTTCCATTATCAATGTATAGGCAGGGAAAATGTTCAGTGACTGAAAGGGCCCCATCTTTTAATAGCAGCAGCACTCTGAGGTATCCTCAAAGCTGTAATCAAAAAGCTGCTGGCATACCTCAAGAAGCCGTCTCCACCAAGCTGAGGCCCTCAACTTTCCCTGCAAGTGAAGAACTAGAAACACAGTTTCCAAGACTGAAGAAAGCCGAGTCAGATGATTCGGGTATAATTTCATCAACCGGTTCTCAGTTGCTGGACCCACCAGAAAATGATAACATGGAGAATAAGGCTTCTCCCAGCAAGTCAAGCACACTGTCAACTGCAGTTCAGTGTCATAATGTTTCACCAAACAAGTCAGGGACCACAGATGCACAAAAGAAAATGAGAGAGTCAAACTTACATCCTCACAGTCAAGGTCTGTTCATTTAACAGACAATGATGCAGCAACAGTTGCTCAAAAGTCAGACAGGGCTAACAAATAATTATCCTAAAGGTTTTTAAAATGTTTTGAATCAGTGAATGCTTTTTTTGATTGACATCTAGCTACCCATATAGCCATGTAATCTGGGGTCTCAATCCCAACCAGGATACATTTTTAGCTGTTGGGCATTGGATCAAATGTTTGGTGATGTTATTAAGCAAACAACTGAGAGTGACTAAAGAAATCCATACTGGCCAAATATATGTTCCTCTTTGGCACCACTCACTCTGTTATACATAAAGGCTCATGAGTCAGCCCAGTGTTTTCTCTCCTACAGTACATCTGAGGTTTCTTTTCTTGCAGTTGCTTTGATCATCGATCAAGAATCTAAATTTGTGCGGTTCTAAATCTCAGCTGTTTTTCAGATCAGCACATTTACAAAGATTTAAAGTGGCCAAACAAAAATTCATATAGAGTTTGCACACACTTTTTTGTGGTCGCATACAGCACTGTGGCAGCCAATATGAACAATTACATTTACAAAAGCACAGCTGAAATTGGAGATTCCAAGGCTCAGTCCATTTTTCTTGTCTGGATTAATTCAAGAAAGTACATCACATAATGATGAGCCTCTTGTTGGTCCAGTCTTTAAAGTCTGCAGGTAGTAACTGCAGAAAATGTTGCAACACTTTTGTGATAGTACTATTAATAATTGCATGCAGACTGGATGAACTGGTACACTCACCAAATTCTTAAAAATTCAATTTTTTTTGTTTTGATGATATCAATATTCCACCAGATTCACTAAAGAGCACAAAAGTTTTAGGGCAAAATTAACCCCTTCATTAGGGTGTCTGATTAGTGTGTAGGAACCATCAAACAATTTACTTTTCATTAAATTATCCTCCATTCAAATGCTGTAAAGTGGTTTTCAAAGCATGGTCCTTATGTGTCCTGCTGCTAAATGCCCTAGCAGCAGGGCACGCTTTGAAACTATCAGGCTGTAGCCAGAACTACTAACTCTTATAACCGCCATTTTTTGCTACCACGTTGGTACTTTTTTATGGGCATGACTACATAAAATGGTATACCTTGTTAGGTTTTGATTTGATTGCATGCCACACCACCAACTTAAAAAAAAAAGTAGTTTGGCCTCTTTACAAAAATGACTTTGAGTCAAATTTTCAAACTCACCCCACCCTGCAAGATCATTATTTTACATTCTGTGGTGATTTGCATATGCAGCCCATGATGTTTTGCATTGTGGGGGCATGTGTGATTTTGTATTTTCTTGAAACTTGGCTTCCCAGCCAAATGCCCTTTGGGGTAACCCTTGCCTCAGTGTTTGCACACAGAGGTTCTTTGTCTTTTAAATAGTTTTTTATTTTAATGGGTTCACCACAATATATCCAAGGCACACTGCCTTAAGGGTAGCTGGTCCATTCCTCTGGGGTGCCAAACAGACGAGGCATACTGATGAGTCCTGGTAGGACGAAACACGTGTCTATGTCTTCTGTTAGCACTCTTTGCAAACTGTGTGAGAGGCCTTCTGGCACCATGCAATTCTGCTTAAAGTTGGACCAGCATAACATTCTGTGGTGATTTGCATATGCAGCCCATGATGCTTTGCATTGTGGGGGCATGTGTGATTTTGTATTTTTATTTTACTAAGGTTCATACTGAGGTATTACGGTGTAACATAGATAGAAATCTTTATTTTGAGACAGGATAAGAACTGTTAGGACCACCATGGGCCTATTTTCAAAGTTGTCCTGTGATTAAGTACATTACAATGGTTTTGACATTTACAAAGAAGAGGCCAGCTCCTATGATGCCTCCTGAATGGCTTGGAGAAGGCACAAGCTCATTAATATCACCCTCCACCGTGTCTCCCTGGCAATGGTCTGTTGTTTCCCTCACACATGTATCTGTTGAGGTTAGCCTTAAACTATCAAAACTAGTACGGTTTACCAATCAGCTAGGAGATTGTTCCATATTCCCACAATGCACTGGGAAATAATATATGTGGATGTTTATTCAGTATTGAGATGGTATTCTTTTCAGAGCTAATGCATCCCATTTCTCCATAGCTCCCCCACCCTTTCGATCATGGTCTGTCATGCCTGCACCTTTCCTTTAGACAGAAGGGTAGCTGAGTTTCTACAGTACAGTCATAACCAAAGCCAATTATGCTCTATGGCCAGCTGCAGTAGTGCTGTCATGACCTGCTTGGCCCAACGGGACCACTGCTCTAAATACTGAGTCCAGATGCAAACTCCAAGCCTTCCATGTGGCATCATACAGTACAACCACCACACCACTTAAATGACACAGCGTTGAGATTTTTAACTTATGCTGGTCACTACCTGAGAGATGGCCTCCAAGACAAACGATGGGAACATCCTCTTTGCCAGATGTGCATGTACAAATAGTATGGGGTTGCAAGTACTATGGTTATGATTAAAAGTAAGGCCCAGATGCAAAATGGGACTTTGTTTTAACCTTTCTGCAAATCCTTTAATTTGCATTAAATGTTAGTGAGTACAGTGCTTACCTGAGACTGTCATATGGAAAGCAAAAACAAGAAAAGTACATGCTCATTTGCTCCTCATAGAAAGCAAGTCAGGAGCTCAAAAATGTAAGGTAAATAAGATTTATAAGTGGTTAAAATGGTCCTGCTTTACAAATAGTGCCTTTCTTTCCCATTCCAGTAAATGCGCCCCCATTACACATACTCTTTGCCCCATCACTCACATGTTTTGCCCCATTACACATAATCTTTGCCCCATTACACATACTTTTATCCCATTATGCACACGCATTGCCTCACATACATACTCTTTGTCTCATTACACACTCTTTGCCCCATACGCGGTCTTTTCTCCCATTGCACATACTGTTTGCCTCATTACACATACTCTTTGCCCAATTACTCACACTCTTTGTCCAATTACACTTACTCTTTACCCCATTATGTACACTCATTGCCTCATATACATACTCTTTGTCTCATTACGCACTCTTTGCCCCATACACAGTCTTTGCTCCCATTACTCACACTCTTTGTCCCATTATACATACTCTTTATCCTATTACACACACACTCATTGCCTCATATACATATTCTTTGTCTCATTACACACTCTTAGCTCCATATGCAGTTTTTGCTCCCATTACTCACACTCTTTGTCCCATTGCACATACTCTGCCCCATTACACACACTCATTGCCTCATATACATACTCTTTGTCTCATTACACACTCATTGCCCCATACACAGTCTTTGCTCCCATTCCACACACTCTTTGTTCTATTACACACACTTGTTGCCCACCAACCAATAAAGATATGGCTTCTGTGCTTTTCCTGTTGTTTTTCCCCACATTTTTGTTCCATTTCATTGCCCTTCACCCTGATTTGTGGTTGCCATGGCTATGTCCTTCCTCTAGCTGGAAGGCATGAGTGAGCAGTTGCCTTCACATGCCAATACCACACTGTGGTTGGCACAAATGCTTGGTGACCTGAATTCTCCCTGAGAAACAAAGGTCTCATCTCTGTTGCCTGCTCAGCCCATGGTTGGCCTCCCAGGTTAGGATTACAGGGCATACATGCAGCACCTGACCTCTCTCTGGTAGTAACACAATGCACTACCACCACACCCTTTTGCTAGCCTCCTCTATCCTTTTCAAATTTAGTCTCTAATGTTGGAGCTGTAGTAGCTGGTAAACAAGCCTCCACAGAGGGCACACTCTTGTGGCTTATAGAAACTAATAATCTGGGCAGTCAGTATACTTGGAGGTAGTTTGCAAGTAGAGCAGTATATGAGATCTGTAAAAGGACACATGGACTAAAGAAGAAATATTCAGATTGTTTGTTTTTTGTGCATCTCTTCAAATCCTATACATACACTCATAAACACATATACAGTACACTCTAAAGCCTCAATGCCAGTGCAAGGTATAATGGGTATTGACGTCCGTGTGTGAGGCAGGCTGATAAGGCTTCACCAGGACAGAAATAGCATTTTTAGAGTTTTTAGAGATGCTCAAAAACCAAACAAGAAGCAGACGAACTGGTATTCATCCTCTTTAAGGACTGATTATCATTAGTTAACATGTTGTTTCAATTTGTTGATGAAAAGGGCTTCCAGCTATCTAGATGGTTACATAAGATCAGCTTCAACAAATTGTAGTTTAAGATCTAAAGCATCTGGTAATCGTATAGTCCAGTGACCCATCCAGCAAATTAAAAGCTAGGGATAGAAGCTTTGAAGACAGAGAGAGAGAGAGAATGAGAGAGAGAGAGAGAGAGAGAGAGAGGCGTGAAAGAGAGCAAGTTACTCTGGCTTGAAATAATCCTTTATCAGTAGTCAAATCAAACACTGTTAATGAAGCACTTGAAGCAGCAGTATTTGTCACTTGCAACACATTTCAGCATATAATGTTATAATAATAATAAAAGTAATAATAATGTATTTCTGGAAAAACATAACGGGATTTAAGGATGCATGGGATAGACATAAAGGAATTCTGGAGGTCAGGGGTAAGGGGCAACAGTCTTCTAGGAAAACATAAACTGAACTTACAAGCTCAAATGGGCAGACTGGGTGGGCCATAGGCCATTATCTGCCGACATTGTCTATGTATCTATGTATCTATGTATTAATTTTTCTTTTCTTTTTATTTCATTCCTAAACTGAGATGTTTTAAAAGTTCCTGTTCACTTGCTTTGCTCACTGTGAGTAAATTAAAAAATCTTGGTGTGATGTTGTGCTGTTTACCATCAGAAATGTGGCAACACAAGCTGGCCCGGTGGTGCTGAGGGCTGAGGCACTGGACGCCTTACCTCGTGGCTTGCTGGCGACCTGGGTTTGGTAACGAGCCTGGGCCATCACAGGTCAGTGGGGGAGGAGGGTGGAGCTGGATGGAGCTGCCGACAGGCAAGCTCTCCTCTCTGGGGAAGTGCAAGGGGCTTCCTCTGGCTGATGGCTGCCACCTGGTGGAGGCTGGGAGAGACATGGGCCAGGAGAAGCCAGGCGCTAGGCCTGGAGTGTGAGGAAAGGGGCCATTACTGGGGCAGTGTGACTAATACATGCCTCTGCAAGCATTCGTACCCGCTCCAGGAGCCCTTGGGGTATAAATGGAGGAAAAAGCCAGTGGCAGGATGGCGACCGACTCTCCGCAGGCTCCGCTCCCAGGCCGGGCATAAGGTAAGCCCCTGTAATTTGAGGTGATGGGGCTGGGGCCAGATCAGTCAAATGGGGGCTGTCTTGGGGGGCAACAAAAAAATGTTAAATGATAAAACAAGAAATGTGCCAACACCATCTGAACACTTTTACAGTATGAATCTAATTTGTACAGTCAAAAGTGACCCCAATGAAAGAAATAAAAAAAAATGACAGTGGCAGTCATCTTTATTGATGAGTAATAAATTATAAAATGTGTGATAAAGCTGCTCTAAAAATATTTGAGGAAAATAAAAATGCAGTGATGATGAATCTAATCTCAGAAGTGCATCTTGCTAAATAGTTATATGATGACATTTTCTGCTGACTTACACTGCTGTTTTAAAGATCAATGGAAGTATAGCATGGGCTGGGATTCACTGCTGGTGTGTGCTTACATCAGAATACTCTTTATTTAAAAAAATAATGTTGAAATGTGCCACTGAATTGTGTTCTTGTCACTGCTATCTCTGCCCTGTGTACTCAGAGCAGCAACATAATATACCGGGGAAAAGCTGACTCTCATTTTAGTTACAGCTAAGTTTTCCAACTGCATGAAACAGGAATATTCAGCACTTTGGTGCATAAAGGGTATTCCTGTCTCCATAGATAAGTTTCATCACTGACGGGAGTAGAAATAATTGAAGACTAAGGGCTAAAATAACATTATTAATGTATTGTGGACCTAACGTACTGTACCAGGAGAAGTGCTGTACTGAAGAGAGCATGATACCACCAACTTGAAAATCTTGGGATCTTTTTTTTTGTCACTGAAGGGTTTATTGTGAATATTTTTTTAATTGAATGTAAATATTAGATTATACCATTTTAGCTTTTATGCTGATGATTAAGTATTGTTAATCTATTGTGTCATTCTTGTTTCATGGGAAAACTATTTTTAACTAGGAAAAGTGTGTGAGCTTCCATTACAGACTACCCCACTAATATTTGCCAGCTTCTTCTGCTTAAAAATAAATTACAAAGAGATGTATTCAAGATTGATAGAAAATACATTGCTGTTATGTTTTACGTTTAATGTACCTACAACAACTTTAAATACTATATAACATTTAGTAAATAATGCTACTGTTTTTATGCAATGTAAAATCTTCAGTTTTAGAAAATAAAAAATATATTTTCTATGAAAATGAAAAATATGTACAAACAGTTTTTCAAAACTGTAACTCTTCATGAAATGATTCAATGTCATATTTCATTTTCATTTTTATTTTTTATACCTATGAGCTGGATGAGGAAAACTGCCCTTTTTCACCAGTGACGTTAATACAAATAACAATGAACAAGCACAGCAGCTGTCTTCCTCTTGCTAGATTCAGGGCATTCTTAGTTTCTGGCACTTTCGCTCTTGCTTCTGCAAATCACTGTACATTCACAGCATACTGTACATAGTCAAAACTGATCACAGTGTATAAGGAAACTGCAAGTATTTGCATCCTTTCAGGGGGCTGCATCTGGTATTCATTAAAAACTATGTTTTCTTTCATTAGGAAAAAATGTGAGTAAAAAAAAAACACAAATGACAAAATTATGCATTCTGTTTTTTTCTTATTCCATTTCTCCTCCTCCTATGGTGTTTCCTTCCCAGTGGGCCCCCCAGGCCTGTCACCCAGCTCCTCTGGGTGGTCTTACCTTCCACTGTCCCTGGCTTGTGGGATCAACTCCTGGCCACCGGTGTGGAGCCTGCGAGGGGCCAACCATTCATCCTGCCACCGCCAGGTATTTTCTGTTTTTCTCCCCTTCCTCCCAATTGCCAGGGCACATACGTCGCAGCACAAGCGTGGAGGCACTCACACGTACGTGGTCCCGCAGCACCCTCCCTTACATTGGAGTCCTCACTGCACCACCCCTTGGCCTCCACCTGGGGGCAGTCATTCGGCAGGACTTCCAAGCCACCCTCCCCAGGAGAGGAGAGCTGTTTTCTGGACACTCGATCCTCTCCCACCTAGCCGGCCCCCAATGACCCGCTCGCACCATGAACACAGATCACCGGCGTGGCAGGAGGTAAGGCATTGCTGCCTCAGCCATCCACACCACTGGGCTGGCTCAATATGATACATTATGTTGTATGGTTTTTTTGCAACGTTTTCTTTTTTTTTATCATTAGAAAAACCCAGTTCAGTTATTCCTGCCTTACTTTATTTTTACTAAAATGTCACATCAGTTTACGATTAGATTTTACTAAACTCAAATCTTTCTAGGATGAATGTCCTACAGTACTTCTGTAGTTATCAAATCAAGAGGCAGCATATTCAAAAGCTCGACCAAAGAGTTCCCCAAAGTCCTCTACCTGTGAGCAAAATAGGATAACATTCTAAGGAGGGGGTATATTCGAACATGATCAGAGCACAGTTTTCTAATCTAGAGCAATTCCTGTTTGAACACCAGTGGTGAGAGCAGCATTGCACGGGTACTATCTACAGTGCAATCACAGAGCACAGCCCGCTGTTTGCCTGTTAGGGATTCAGCCGGAGACAATGAACAGGAATCTTATGCTCAAAGGAGCAACGTATCTTGATGGAGAGAATGTATTTCTCCTTCCGACCCACATCTCTATATTGGAATGTTACCATGCATATCATCTAATTTTTCATGCATGGCACTAATTCCACTCTGCATGTCATTATCAAGGCATTGCTCCTCTGACTGAATGAAGGCTGAGTGCTCTGTAGTAAAACAATAAGCCATAGCCCCGCATGAACAGGTGCCTTGTGGAGCTAGAGCAAACAATTGTCCTCAATAGCACAGGGGAACAGGAACTTTTCAGCTCAATTGTTTATCCACACAAATGAAAAGAAACTAAATGAGCTATTGTGATGTGGATTACACTTATTGCTTGGAAATATAATTGTTCTGTGGTCATGGTCTCCAATATCCATAGGGAATGTTCACAGCATAGCATGTGAATTTCTTGCTAAGACAGACCTTTATCTGGGTTAGCTAAATAAACAGTGCAGTGTTTCAGCACACATACCAGTATCCCTGTATATACCAGGCAGGAAATGACTGTGACAGTTTGGTCTATAGGATAGGTCACCTACGGTAATTGGGAACAGGGAGGCTGCAGAGTTGCTTTAAACCAAATTAAATATGCTCACTGTGTGACCTTGTTCACATCTGGTGACCTCCCAGTGTTACAAATATAGAATTTGAATTTGATAGCAGACAAGGACTGCTGATCCACCCAGTCTGCCCATTTTTCCCTATCTACAGTATCACCGTAGACCTTACTTTATCTTCAGCCAATTCTCCCTTGCCCCTTCCTTTCCCCTAAGATTCCCTTATGCCTATTCCATGCATTCTTGAACCCCACCGCTGCTTTCACCTACACTACCTCTGCTGGAAGGCTGTTTCAGTAATCCACCATTCTTTCTTTCAAAAAGTACTTTTTCACATCTCCCCTGAATCTACCCCGCTCCAGCTTCATAGCATGTCCCCTTGTTTTGAGCACCCTTTTTTCTGAAAAAAATACTTCACTGCTGTACCTTATTTATCCCCATGGGTATTTAAAGGTCTCTTTCATATCCCAACTCTCCCTCCTCTCTTTCAGGGTGTACATATAGAGGCCCTGTAGTTTCTCTCATAGGGCTTCTGATGCAGACCCTGCACCATTTTAGTTGTCCTCCTCTGGATTGCCACTCTATGTACTTCTAGAGATGAGGTCTCCAGAACTGGATACAGTACTCTAATTGGTGTCTTACAGCAATCTATATGGAGGTAGCAACACCTCCCTCATTCTTCTGGTGATACCCTTCCCCATGCACCCCAGCATTTCACTACCCCTCTCATCTGCCTTGTCACACTGCCTGGCTATATTTAAGTCTTCAGATATTTTATTTATTTATTCTTCAGAAATAACCTTTGAGCAAGATGCTCTCATTCAAAGGTTCCACATCAACAGAAAGCAATACAGTACATTGTAGAAAGATGATTACAATTGCGGTTTAAACACAGCATTGTCGGTGGTCGTGAGGACCTTTGTGCTCCCTGCCCTCCCCCAAGATGAACCCCAGCCAAGAAAAGCCACCAGCGTTGTCGGTGGTCACAAGGGCTTCTGTGCTCCCTGCCTTCCCCCAAGATGAACCCCTGCCAGGAAAAGTCACCAGCGTTGTCAGTGGTCATGAGGGCCTCCGTGCTCCCTGCCCTCCCCCAAGATGAACCCCAGCCAGGAAAAGCCACCAGTTATGCTGCAGAGCCATTTGTGGGAGACGAAGGATTAATTTGTACTGCGTGTGTCTTGGTGCTTTTTTTCATCAGGACCCTTAAGGCCAGTTGGTCGGCAGAGCAATGCTGATAGTTTTTTGTACAAGTTCATTTTGCTAGACTGAAGTGCTTTTATCACCAACTGCTGGGTGCTTTAAAACTTTTGTGCTTCATGCCTTGTGTCTTTTGCTTTAAAGTATTGTAACTGTTTAACAAGGTGCCTACTAAATGTAACTGAAAAACCCTGTTTATGTGGGCTAGCATACAAGAGGGTGCACCGTAGCTAAAATAAAAAAAAATATATAAATCTGAAGATGTTTTTCCACTCATACAAACAAAAAAAATATCTAAATCTGCCTCACCAAACTACAGTACAGTGCAGTGCAGAAAATTCAAATTATGGAATTAGGCATGTTTTTGAACTCCTCCAACCTACCTGATATTTAATGCTCTGCCTCTCTCCTTTTACCCACAGCATTGTTGGTGGTCGTGAGGGCTTCCGTGCTCCCTGCCCTCCCCTGAGACAAACCATAGCCAGGAAAAGCCACCAGGTATGCCGCGGAGCCATTTGTGGGAGATGCAGGATTAATTTGCACTGTGTGTGTGAGGCCCCCGCCACCCCCACCACCATCCTTGGTGAACTGATAGTTATATAGGTGGGTGAACTGATAGTTATATAGGCGGTATCACATGCAGAATACAACCAATCAGCCCACTTTCCCATCTGCACATTATATGAGCTCACCACTAGTGGCCGCCCTAGCTCTTTTTCCCTACTTCCACTTTTCTGCCAGCAATATGCTGCCCTGGTATCTATCAGTATTATGCCTGCTAACACCCTTAGCCTCCCTTCCACTCTCCATCTACTCCACTGCCTCGGCCAAACCCCCTGGCTCTCTACCCTGGAGCAGAGCCTCCACCACATCACGCCACCTCCCCTATATGGCTGCCGCTCTCATGCCCCCTGAACAATTGGACTCTAGGAGCTACCTTCCTACCATCATCCTCTCATGCAGAGCTGAGATAAAATTGTCCCCAACTATTCCTTGCCATTCCCTCTCTCTGATCCCTTCCCATCCCGATCTCGCTCTCCTGTACCCCCACCAAAGATACTGTCTCCAGACGTCATAGGCAAAACACCATTCCTCACAGGCTGATTGCACTACTCCTCCTTCTATCTGGCAATATCCACCCAAACCCGGGCCCACTCACCGGCAACCAGCCTCGTCTTTCAACAACCTCAGGACTCAAAATTGCCTCCATTAATGTCTGCAGCCTACTAAAGAATTTTACTGGCCTGCAAGTCTGGGTCACCCAGCACCAACCACATGTGCTGACACTAGTCAAAACTTGGTTATCCAAGACAATGTCTGACTCATTCATCTCCCTCCTGGGTTATTCGCTCTACAGGGAGGACAGAATTGGGAAACGGGGCTGTGACATCTACATACAGGACTCCCTCCTATGCCTCCCCCTTCAAAAACCACTGCTAGAGCATGGTGCCCAGGCTAGCTCACTAAAAGTCACCCTGGGCCACTCAAAAGCCACCCTCATCGTCACTGCCGCCTACTTTCCCCCACGCCACCAGAACCACGCCCTGCAATCCCTACTAGACTACATCACTCATCAACCCAGCAAGATGGAACAAATTATCATGGGTGACCTAAATATTAACTGGCTTGCCAATGCTGGGAACAGTGCCTAAGTTGCCTTTGCTGCACTCAATCTCACCCAACTTGTCTCCTCCCCACCGCTCACCCAACTACTGGTAGTGCCACTCTACTGGACCTGGTACTCTCAAACAGGCCTCATAAGATCACCGAGTTGATAGTACTACCAAATGCCCTCAGTGACCACTGCCCAGTTGCTTTCTCATGGTCATGTAATCTTGAGAAGCCAAAGCCCATCCTCATCTCTGGGAGGCGCCTGTCCGTGGGTAACTTTGCCTTACTCCACCGGCACCTTGCCAGCTATGACTGGTTTCCAGTACAGCTGGTCCCCGATATTGACACTGCCCTCAACTACTTTATTTACTACTTTAACAGGGCCTGTGATGCATATGCACCCATCTCCAAAACCATACGAAGGAAACACAACTCTCCTTGGATCATCCCTGCTCTCATAAAGCGAATGCGTCTCAGGGATGATCTTTGGCACAGAGCCCTGGAGTCCAGGAAGCCTGCCAATAGACAAGCATATAGAATGGAGCGAAACAAATGCACCTGGGCCATCCATAGTGGAAAGACGGCATACTACAGGAATACCCTTGCATCCACCTGGGGCTCCTCACACAAGTTCTGGAACAACCTAAAGGAATTTAATGGCAAAACCCAATCCCCCCCCTCCCAGCTCAATATTGATGGTGCCATCACCACTGATCCACATGGAATTGCTTATAGGATGAATGATGCCTTCTCGGATCTCTCCTCTACCCTACCCACCAACTTTTTTGATCCAGGCCCTGATCCCCCTACCACCACTCTCCAATACCCACCCTTGTATTTCTGAACTCTCTCCCCGTCTGCTGCCAAGCCCTAAAGAGTTCCAGACACAGTAGTGACTCACTCAATCCCTGTCTTCTCTACTCTACCCTGGATGTTGTTCTCACCCCCCTCACTGACCTTCTCAACCTCTCCTCCAACTTGGCCAATTCCCCCAAGCATGGAGCAAGAGCTATCATCACCCCCATACACAAGGGCGGTGATAAAATGATCCCAGGCAACTACAGACCAATCTCCACCCCCTCCCAAAGCCCTAGAAAAGATTGTGGCTGACCAGATAACAGACTACCTTACTGTGTATAACCTCCTCTGCAGGGAACAGCATGGATTTCACCATGGTTTCAGCACCACAACTGCCCTCATTGAGTCTTCCACTTTCATTCACTCTGCCCTGGACAAAGGGCATCCTGCCGGGGCAAGCTTCATCGATTTTTCAAAGGCCTTTGACACAGTCTGCCACCTTCTTCTTATTAACACCATCGCCCAGCTTGGCTTCACCTCGGGCCCTGTAAAATGGGTTGCCAATTACCTCGTTGTCCGTACTCAGTGCATAAAAATAAACAATATCCTCTCTAGCCCTCATCAGGTCCACTCTGGTGTTCCCCAAGGTTCTATCTTGGGACCGCTACTCCTTATCTTATACCTAAATACGCTGCCCAATGTCTCATCAGAAAACATTCTGTTGTACACAGATGATGCGGTCCTCTTCACATCCCACCCCGACCTTGCCCAACTCCAGCTTGCACTGCAATCCGCTTTTGCCAAGACTGAGCAGTGGTTCCTCAACCACAGGCTTGTGATCAACCTGAAAAAAACAAAAACTCTGCTGTTTACCCACAGTCAGAACAAACTCAAGGGCTCTGCACTGTCCATTCAATCCCTCTCCCACCACCCTGTTGAGCAGGTTACCTCATACAAATACCTAGGTATCATCCTTGATTCCTCCCTCGCCTTCCATGAACACATCCACACCCTCTGCTCTGCCATAAATTCCCGCATAGGCTTGCTATATCGGCACAGAGCTTGTCTCCCCCCAGAAGCACTAAGACTTGCCATTGACTCATCTGTCCTGTCCCTAGTGGACTATGGACTCCTAATATGTGGCACAGCGGACAACACTACCCTGGGCAAAATCAAGCTGTCAGTCAACAAGGCCTGTCAGCTACTCACTGAGGCTGACAGAAAAACACATACCTGCACACTTTATACCTTGTCTAACGTCCTCTCCCTTGAAGAGCGGCTACTCTACCAGACCTGCCTGCTCACCCAAAAAATCCATGTCGGATTAACCCCCCCCCCAGACAGACTAAACTAATCAGCACAGTCACCCCTCATGTCCACACTCGTAGCTCCACTAAGACCCTGCTATTAGTCCCCAGGGTTAGGATGACCCTCGCTCAGAGATCCTTTCCCTACAGGGCCCCCTCCTGGTTCAACATTCTCCTTCCTGATACCTCGTCTGAGCTCAGAATTGGACCATTGAAGTCATCCCTTTGTGGCCACCTTCTAAGCTCCCATCATTGCAATTGCAAATAACTGCTCCACTACTGGTTCTCATCCATCCACCTAACCCACACCACCAACCCTGATCATATACCAGTGTACATATCCCATGATTGCTGAGCCACAATCGTATGTAAACGTACCCCTGCAATTTTGAGCCCAGCACTGCTCTATTACCGCCTACTACTACTGTCCCCGAAGTATATATGCCAAATTATCACTCCTTCTTGCTTAGCCACCATCATCTATAGGCCTGTCTCCTGCAAGAAGGGGCCTTTCTCTCGCTGTTATTGGCCATCCACCTGTTGTCAATCTGCACAAATTGCAATTGTAATTGTATATATTTCTGCCATGCTATTGTTCCTGCACTTCTGTCTGTTCTCCACTCACTATATCTTTTTTGCCTCCCTGTCCTATTCTGTGTATGACGATGAGCCTTTGTAAATGAGTCTTTGACTCAAAGGGTTGTAATTCTGATATTGTAATAAATAAATAAATAAATAATATAAACATAGGCACAATAGAGAACATTAAAGGACACAGATTAATATACTAAAATATTACAGAGACCAGACTAGTAGCTAGGGAAATCAGCCAGGAGTGGCTTTGTCTGGGTAGCAATATACTAGGGGTGAAGAAGAGAGGTGAGGGCAAAGGTGGGGACCAGTGTAGGCACAGAGAGTGTAGAGATCAGAACTAGCAGATGAGGAATGTGAGAGTTGTAGCAAAGGGTGGTGAGCAGAAAAGATAGGGTGTAGGGGTGAGGGTGGTAAGTAAATGAGGAGTGAGTAGCGAGGGTCAGAAGGAGGGGCAAAGGGTCAAGGTATGGAGCTGCCAGAGGTATTAAGTGCAATAAGAGCTAAGCAGAACAAATAGGCCAAAGTGGGGATAGGCATTTCCTCAGTATAACAAACATAGCCAGAAGAGAGTGTGAAGTAGAGTAGTCTGAGGCAGGGCTGAGATCCAGCTGCAGTCCTACAAGCATAGGATCCAGTTACAGTAAGGTGCCATTTCAGTTCAGTTTTGAAGGTAGGGAGCCTGTCAAGGTTAAGTATCTGCGAAGAGGCCTCATTTAACCAAAGAGGAGCCCTATACATTATGGACCACTGAGTAAGGGAGGTTCTTCTGAAGGGGACATCCAGAGGACATTGGGCCATGCCCCTTGTCCAATAATTGGACTGACTTGCATGCAGAATGTCTTTAATGCAAGGAGTGGTTTTTCCTAGAAGTGTTTTTTTGCCCAAGAGACATGTTTGGAACTTTATCCTATTACTCAGATTTAGCCATTTGGTTTGTTTATAAAGTGAATAACAGTGAGCTAAGTTATCAGCTCCCAGGGTAACTCTGCAGGCCTTGTTGAGAATTGTAACTATCCACTTAAGTGCAGTGTCCAAGGCTGCGCTATATACAACCAGCCCATAATCAATTATTGACAAAACTGAACTAGAAACATAGAAACATAGAAGTTGATGGCAGATAAGGACCGCAAGGCACATCCAGTCTGCCCATTTCTTTTTCTACCTTATAAATGTGCCATCAGCCTTTGCTCTGTCAGTGGCCTATCTATTCATAGTCACTTGTATTGCTCCCTTATGCCTATCCCATGCCTGTTTGAAGCTCTGTACTGTATTCATAGCCACCACTTCTTGTGGTAAGCCATTCCATGCATCCACCACCCTTTCTGTGAAAAAGAATTTCCACATTCCCCTTAATCGGCCTCCTCTAATCTCATGCTGTGTCCTCTTGTCCTGCTATTTTCTTATATTTAAACATGTTAGACTCTTTCACCTTGTTTATGCCCTTAAGGTGTTTGAATGCCTCGATCATATCACTCTCTCCTCCTTTGCTCAAGGGTATACATATTGAGCTCCGTTAATCTGTCCTCATATGTCTTCTGATGCAGTCCCTGCACCATTTTGCTGCCCTTCTCTGGACTGCCTCAATTTGGTTAATGTCCTTGTGAAGGTGTGGCCTCCAATACTGCACACAGTACTCCAGATGGGGCCTAACCAGTGTCTTGTACAGAGGGATTATTACCTCCCTCTTACGACTTGTGATACCCTACTAATACACCCTAACACCCCCTAGCCTTACCTACTGCTTTAGAGGTCTGCTTGGATGATTTTAGGTCATCAGTGATGATGATGCCCAAGTCTCTTTTCTTCCTTTGTGACTGCTAGCAACTCCTCCCAGCCTATAGGTGGCTTCAGGGTTTCTCTTCCCTATGTGCATGATTTTGCACTTCTTTGCATTAAATCCCAGTTGCCACTCTTCTGACCATTCTGCTAGTTTATCCAGATCTCTTCTCATTCTGCCCACCCCATCTGGATCATCTACTCTGTTGCAGATCTTGGTGTCATCTGCAAACAGACAAGCTTACCCTCTAGTCCATCTGCAAGATCACTAATGAAGATGTTGAAGAGGACTGGCCCCAGGACTGATCCCTGAGGTACCCCACTTGTGACTTGAATCTCTTCTGACTGTATACCATTTACCACCACTCTCTGTTTTCTGCCCGTCAACCAGTTTGCCACCCAGTTGACCAACTTCTGACCCACCGAGCCTACCCAGCTTATTTATCAATCTTCTATATGGAACAGTGTCAAAGCTTTGCTGAAGTCAAGGTAGATACATCAACTGCTCCCCTTGGTCCACCACTCTGGTTACCCAGTCAAAGAAATCTATGAGATTAGGTTTGACAGGACCTTCCTTTTGTAAACCCATGCTGTCTTGGATCCTGTGCCCTATGGATTCCAGGTGTTGCACTATCCTTTTCCTTAAGGAGTGCCTCCATAATCTTGCCCACTACTGAGGTAAGACTGACCGGTCTGTAGTTCCCCGCCTCCTCCCTGCTACCACTCTTGTGAAGCGGGATCACATGAGCCCTTCTCCAGTCTTCTGGGACCTCTCCTGTGCTCAGACACTCACTAAACAATTCTGCTAATGGCTCTGCTAGTTCCTCCTTTAGCTCCTTAAGTACCCTGGGATGTATGCCATCAGGTCCCATTGCCTTATCCACCCTGAGCTTAGCAAGCTCTTGTAGGGCCCTTTCTTTTGTGAAGGGAGTAGTGCTCACCTCCCTCCTGTGTCCATGATGCTGAGCTGTGGGCCCTGCCTACCTTCTCTTCAGTAAATACTGAGCAAAAGTATCTATTTAGATAGATGCCTTTACAGGTCCTCCTCCTCACATGCTCCATTTTCTCCATTAAGCTTAGCAATACCCTCTGGACTTTCTCCTTTCACTAATGTATCTATAGAAAGTCTTATCACCTTCTTTACTGTTCGTGCTAGTGTTTCCTCAGTTTGGGACTTTGCCTGCCTTACTGCCTTACCTGCTTCCTTAGGGCAGTTTGGTATGCCTCCCTATCTTCATCCGCTGTGTTCCTTATATTTCCTGAAGGCCAGCCTTTTGGCTCTGACCTTTTCTGCTACTGTATTTGAGAACCAAAGTGGTTTCCTTCTTCTTTTGCACTTCCTTTTCTGTCTAACACAATGGGATGTTGCTTCAAGTATTGCATCCTTAATGCTTGCCCACTTTGCCTGTACCCCTCACCTGTGTTTCTTTTTGCCAGGGCTAGCTTAACTCTGTTGGCCATCTTATCAAAGTCAGCTCCTCTGAAGTCCCATATTTTTGCCTTGGAATGGGATGATTTAGATGTAGTAGCCAAATTGAACCATACCAT
Source organism: Neoceratodus forsteri (assembly GCA_016271365.2). Taxonomy (NCBI): domain Eukaryota; kingdom Metazoa; phylum Chordata; order Ceratodontiformes; family Ceratodontidae; genus Neoceratodus; species Neoceratodus forsteri. The sequence goes on from CM057452.1 coordinate 1,721,700,736, forward strand.
GTGATGGTCACTGGCCCCAGGTGACCTTCTACCTGGAGATCTGTGATCCCTTCTTTGTTAGTCAGTACTAGATCTAGGATAGCCCTGTCTCTTGTGGGTTGCTGTACCAGTTGTTTGAGGCCCTCCTGCAGGAGTCCACTATGAGTCTAGTTCTGGCAGATGTTCCTGCTGGTATTGACCAATCTGTATCCGCATGTTGAAGTCTCCCATTATCAGAACCTCCCCTTTAGCTGTCATGTTTTGTATATCTTCTAACAGTAATGTGTCTATGTCCTCCCCCTGGTCTGGGGCCTGTAGACAACCCCAGTTCTTATGACTGTCCCATTTCCTGTTTCCAGGGTGACCCACAGTTCTTCTGGCTCCTTATGTGTATTCTGAATTTCTGTAGCTTTGATATTTTCATTAACATACAGGGCCACTCCCCCTTTTGCACCTCGGTCTCTTCTGAACAGTACATAGCCAGGTACTGAAGTCTCCCAAGTGTGGTTACTGGTAAACCACGTCTCACTAATTGCTACTATGTCCAGTTTAGCCTCTGACATTATTGCCTGCAGGTCTGGGATCTTATTTCCCAGGCTGTGAGCATTTGTGTACATGATTTTCCATTGGCCAGATTTTGGTGTGTTAGTTGTTGGGTGAAGTTTGGCATTACCCTGTCGTCGTATGGGGGACAAACCTTTTTCTTACCTGGTGATGCAAATGAGCAGCAAACATGCTGAATTCCTGTTTGACCACTAGCTGAGGGGGGAGGGGTGTTCTTCCCATTCGACGTATGGGGTGTTGCACCCCTCTCCCTATTTGCTAGTTTAAATATTCTGCAAAGACATCAAACTTCTGCCCCAATGCAGTGACTCCCTCTTTAGTCAGATGCAGTCCATCAAATTTAAAGAACTTTCGCTCCCAGAACCATTGCCAGTTCCCTACAAATCTGTGTCCTTTTTCCTGGCACCAGCCCTTGAGCCACGTGTTTAGCTCCCCTATCTCCCCTTCTCTGACCTTCCGTCCATCTGCTCCCCTCTCCCAGACTGGCAGGATCTCAGAGAAGGAGATGCCGGATGAAATAGATGATAGTTTGGCACCCAGCCTAGTCAGGTGTTCCTTGGTCTCCACAACTGACCGGCTGGTGACATTAGTCCCTATGTGTACTAGGACATCAATGTTTTCTCCTGCTTTGTGAACAATTTTAGTAATGCGGTCAGTGTCTCTCCATGCTGATGTACCTGGAGACATCTGACCATCACCCTGGCTGGAGATGGGTATCAACTCCCGAATCATGGAGTCTCCTATGATCAGAAGTTTTTTGGATTTCCTTTGTGCTTGTTTTGTTTTGGTTCCTGATTTGGGTGAGTTTTGTTGTGCTAGCTCCTGTGCCGCAGTGTCCTGCTCTGCAGTGTCTTCTGCCTCTTTATTTGATTTCAGAGATAGAGGCAGATACCTGTTTGTAGTGTTTATATGTTTTTGGAGGTAATGTGTTGGAGAGCAGAGAGTGATGGGGCACCTGATTTGCTCCTCCTAACCACCTGCCAACCTCCTGGACCAACTACCCTCTACGGTTGAGGTTTTTCTGTTGGATGCTGGGGAAATGGCGGGTGGTTCTTATAATGTATTTCCTCTTCAATATGAAATTTGAGGCATGCAATCTCTGCCCATGCTGCCTGGAGCTGAGCCCTAAGATCTCCAAAGGTCCAGCATGTAGGACAGTGTCCTAAATCCTGTAAGACTGTCCTTCTGAAAATTGTTCCACAGTACCTGCAGTTAATGAAATCCATTCCAGATGAGTTGCTGGGTTTGTAACCTAGTCAGAGTAATTAGAAGAAAAAAAAAAGGAAAAAAAAATGCAAGTAATGGTTTAATTGTGCTTTGTTTAACTTGTTATAACAAGTTAAATTACTAGTGCCCCTGTAAACGAGATCACCTTGTGGAGGCCCCACTGATCTGCCCCTTCCTGCTCTGCCACAGGAAATGTCACAACTGTGGTACCCTATAAAAGGAGTGTAGTGTGGGGTGGTTGGGGATGGGGGTGGGTGGCTGGGCCTGTCCCCTGCCTAAAAAGAAGAACCACGGACGAAAGAACAAGGAGGTAAGAGCAGAAACAATCAGTCAACAACAAATGCAGTAACCCTGAAAGCTTATCCTAATGTTAGATAAAACTGTAAAACCTGTAAAGCACCACCTGTAATAATTTCAGAGAAGATATATGCTATAAGAAACACTCTGCTCCAGAGAAAAATAAAGCAGTAACAGAAGATATACATTGCAAAAGACAATTTGAATCAGAAGATTACAGCAGTAATCTGTTAGCACACACCTGTAGGCACACCTTGTAATAATGCAGAAGAAGGTATACCAGCAACAACAATTTGAATCAGAGAAAAAAATAAAGCAATGAAATGTTAGCAACAAACAGTAGCAATCCCTGTAAGTAAAAAATAAAAACACCACCACACAGTAAAACTGCTTAGCCAAACTAAGTCTTAATCCTTTTCCCTTGCTCTGGTAAGTTTCTCTACTCTGCCTTTCAAGCAGTCTTAGAAGGAAAGAGCTCAGGTGAAGCTAGGTGCCTTGGCCAGCAAACCAAGACAGACAGTCGGGGAGCAGAGGGCATTACGTATTGTTTGTGTCTGTAGAGTACACCCAATTTGGAGTTAACAGCTTTTACCACCTGGTCTAGATGCTGCGTGAAAGAGAGGGTGTCATCAATCATTAACCCAAGGTACTTGAATGAGTGTACCTGTTCAAAGAGAGCTGCCTTATTATTGACAATGTTCAGTATTGGGTACCTTTTCTTATGCTGGAGGCTTGATATCAGCATAGTTTTAGTCTTCTTATAGTTGAGAAGCAATTTCCACGAGCTGAACCATTCCTCCAGCTGGAAGAAGCTGGCCTGTAGCTCTTTCTGAAGTAGGTCAAGCTGGGAGCTACTGCTGAGAATGACGGCATCATCTGCATACAGAATTATCTCACTTCTGCATGCATCAGGTAGGTTGTTTAGAAATAAACTGAAAAGTAAAGGATTTAGGATGGATCCCCGAGGGACCCCAAGTGTGACTTCCTTAGGAGGAGGTTGTCATCCCTATCTTGACACTCTGGGTCCTGTGAGACAGGTAGTCCTGGAACCAATGGACTGTTTCAGGGGCCATCCCCATGGAAAGCAGCTGCTCAATCAGGATAGAGTGGTTGACTGTGTCAAAGGCCTTGGTGAGATCTATAAATATGGATCCTACCAATCTGCCTTCATCCAGTGCCTTGTGGACATAGAAAATTCAATTAAGGCAGTAGCCGTGCTGTGGCTGTTTCGGAAGCCATGCTGCTGGGGACATTGTAGATCATACTTCTGGAGGTACTCCATGATCTGACCGGCTATGATCCTCTCAAGTGCTTTTGAGAGTGGGGATAGTATTGAAATGGGCTGCTAATTTGCTGGGCTAGATCGATCCCTACTTTTGAATACAGGGGTCACCAGTGTTAGATTCCAGACAGATGGGAATTTTGCTAAGGTAAGTGATTTATTAAAGATTTTGGTGATGGGATCAGAATTTCGTCAAGAGCAATAGACACACGCTTCATGTCAATATTATCACTACCTAACCCTGTTTTGCCTAGGACCTTTAGGATATTTGTCCTGGCTTCCTTGAGTGTTACACATTTGAAATAGAAGTTCAGATAGTTACAGTTGGAACCCGACATTTTCATTGATGATTCAAAAGAATTGAGGTAGCCATGGGGTAGAACAGAGCTTAGATCTGAGAAAGCTGAAATGAAGGAATCCACAATGGTGAGAGGATCTACTATGGGGGTACCAGAGATGTTTAGCATGGTAAGATGTTTCCTGTCTTCTTTCCGAAGCAGGTCTTTTATGTTCTCCCAGACTCTCTTCCCATTCCCCCAGTTCCTGTCTATAAGTTCCTTAAAGTATTTTGCTTTAGCAAGCCTGATTAGGTTTATGCACCTATTTCTGGCCGCCCTGTAGTTCTGGTAGTCGACATAATTGCCCGAGTTCCTTGCCTTGCTCCACAGGTTATCCCTGTCCTCATCTGCTCAAGGAGGTACTGGGTAATCCACCCATTGAAAGAGCCTCGGACTTTTCTTTTCCTTAAAGGAGCATAGATGTTGCAAATGTAGTTAAACTTGTCTGAGAAGTATTTCATGGCAAGGTCTAAATCCTGATGCTTGTCAAGGGGCATAGATGTTGCAAATGTCATTAAACTTGTCAGAGAAGTATTTCATGGCAAAGTTTAAATCCTGATGCTCATTGGGGGGGGGCAATCAACCTGAGACAGGGCTGCTTTAAAAGCATTTAATTGTCCTGTCTTGATTACTCTGCTTTTGATGGTAGAAGGAGGATCCTTTTTATGTTTGTTTGATCATCTGCATATTACTGTGGAATGATCACTAAGGGAGTCTGAGAGCACCACAATATTAGAGATCCTAGTGGGACAACTGGATAGGATCCAGTCTAGGAGTGTACTATTACCACTTTTATAGTTCAATCTGGTGTGTTCTGTTACCATCTGCATTAGGTATACACTAGCAACCTAGTCTTTTAAGGGATCAGATTCCTTGCTGAGCCAATTGATGTTGAAATCACCGGTGATGATGATTTCACTATTTCTTTTAATCTTAGAGATCACCTCCATAACTAAGCCAAGCCCCTGCTTAGCCTTACTGGAAGGCAGGTAGACAGTTGTGATGGTGAGGGATTTATTTTGCCTGCCAGTAAGGTGTTTTGCCTCAAGCAGCTTATAATCCCCTGTGACACTGGTTATGGGCAGAACACATAGATGAGGCAGCCCCCTCCCCTTTTCCCTGTTTTATCTAATCTAAAGGTGCCATACCCCTGAAGAGCAATTGCACTGTCCTTTATTTTGGCGGTTAGCCAAGTCTCAGTCAAGCAGATGATATCAGTAAATGCAGGCATGTCCATGCATGGAACTGAGGTAGTTTTGGAAGCAGGCTACAAATGCTCATGGACGCAATTTTGTAAGCCACTATCCATTTTCCAGGCATCGACTTTGAAGAAGGTGGTCTGGGATTGGGATGCACATCACCAGAGAGTAACAGCAGTATAAGCAGGATATTTCTTGTTGTGACAAGGAGGGAGAGTTGTGCCCTTCCCCTTTTGTACTTAGCAATGAAGTTGAAGGGGGTAATGGCTTCTCCTGTAAGTAGGAGAAACCAGCTGAGTCAGGACAATGACAGTACTACTGGCCAAAACAAGTATTTAAGAGGTGGCAGGGGCGAAAATGGCTGTCTACAGTGTGTAATAGATAGCGTTCCAGACTGTGGCATCATTGTCGAGAGAAGAGCTGTATTTTGCCCAAAATCATTTTGCTCAAAGAGGTTGAGTTGCTGTCCCACTAGTGGAAGGACAACGAGCAACAGTAAAGAAAGAGCTGCGGTAGCCCTTGTCATTTTTGTAATCGAGAGATAGTGAGCAAGATCTGGAGCAGTAGCAGGTCAGAACAAATCAGAGGTAACTTAAAGGAAAGGAAAAAATAAAACTTAGAGAGTGTAGGGTCTCATGACAGAGATGCCTAATCGGAGATATCTTAATGAAAAAGAAAAGTAACTTAAAGGAAAAGAAAAAAATAAAACTTAGGGAGTGGAGGGGGTCTCAAGGTGAAGATGCCTAATCAGAGATAACTTAATGAAAAAGAAAAATAAGATTTAGGGAGTGGAAAGGGTCTCAAGGTGGAAGTGCCAGGGGGAGAACTACCTTGAGTGAGTGCACAAGGTGCTGCATCGCCTGACACAGCAAAGATGCACCCTGTGAGCAGAGAAGGCTTTGCACAGGTGGAGATGCCAGGGGGGTGGAATAGTTCAAGTGAATGCAAGAGGTGCAGTGTCGCCAAATATGATTACCCCCAGACCTCTTTCCTGCTTGGCAGTCACCAGTACCACTCCACCACATGTTGTACTCTGCCCCTGGGTTCCTGTGCCCTAAGTGCATTTTTTTTTGCTATTTTTTTATTTCACTGAAATGCAGCTGACATACCCTTGACCACTCCTTGAGTCTTCTCAGGTCTCTGCTCATTCTTTCTACCCCTCCCCCCTGGAATGTCCACCCTATTGCAGATTTTGGTGTCATCTGCAAAGAGACAGACCTTCCCCTCCAAAAGAGGCAGATCTTCCCTTCTAGTTCCTCTGCAATGCCACTTATAAAGACATTAAACAGGACCAGTTTCAGCACTCATTCCTGAGGTACCCCGCTGGTCACCCTCCCTTCCTTGGAGTGAACTCCATTTACCACCACCCTCTGCTGCCTATCCCCTAACCAATTTCCTACTCAGTTTACCATCTTTAATCCCACCCCTATGCCACCCAGCTTGTTTACTAGACACATGTGGAATGGTGTCAAATGTTTTATTGAAATCTAGGTAGGCCTCGTCTACTGTTCTACCCTGATCTAGTTCCTTGGTCTCCCAGTCAAAGAAATCTATCACATTTATTTGACATGACCTCCCCTTTCTGTGAATCCATGTTGCCTTGGGTCTAGTAACTCACTGGATTCAATACATTCTACAGTCCTTTCCTTCAGCAATGATTCAATTAACTTTCCCACCACCAATGCCAGACTGACTGGCATATAATTGCCAGCCTCCTCCCTGCTACCACTTTAGTGAAGTGGGACTACATCTGCCCTCCTCCGGTCCTCCAGAACCACTCCTGTTTCCAGTGAGCTGTTAAATAGGACTGTCAGAGGTGCAGCCACTACTTCCCTGAGCTCCCGCAATACTCTTGGATGCATCCCATCTGCCCCATCACTTTGTCCACTTTCAGATTCACAAGTCCCTTAAGGACTTTCTCCTCTGAAATGGACCAGTAGTCATCTCCCTCCCTCCCTCCAATGTTCCTGTTACTTTTTTTGTGGCTCCTTCCCTTCTCCTTCCTCAGTGAACATGAAACAAAAGTATTTGTTCAGGATGTTTGTATTTTCCTGGTCCCCCTCTACACAGTTCCCCTTTCCTTTTTTGCTTTACAATCCCTCCCCTGTTCTTTCTCTTTTCACTTACATACAGTGAAGCCAGCCAGGATGAAGTACAGTGTCACAGGTTTCCTGCATGACAAAAGGGATTACCTACCATTGCTGCAGTAACTCTACTGCGGAATTCTGCAGAGTTGGGCTTCATCCTAGTGGGTTTTCCTGGTGAAACAAGTATTGAGCCATGGCTCCTGCTGCCTGTCAACACTCCAAGGAAAGCCGACATCGGGGTGCCCAATCCCCGTGTCGGCATGTGTTGGCCCCTCCCTCCATTAATGTGGCACACTGGGAGCCCACCACAGTGTGCCAAAATGTTTCCAACACAGGGATGCCCACTCCCAGTGTTGGATGTGCCTCCCCAAAACCCATCTGTAATCTGCTGACATCGGGGTGCCCAATCCCCATGTCGGTATACCACCACCTCTATTGTGGCACACTGGGAGCCCACCCCACCCCAGTGTGCTGAAATGTTTTTCTTTTTAACCCTTGAAAAGAAAGAAATCCATCCTCCCAGCATCTTTTTTTTTTCCTGTAAAGAAAATGGTCCACCGCTGACTCCTCAGTCCCCCGCCCTCCCACTGAGCACCCACCTCCCGCATCCCCCTCACCCATACTTACCCTCCAGAGGTCGAGAGCAGCAATGTTCTCTGGACCGGGACACGTCTTCATTCTTCAAAGCCGAACTGAGAATTGGGGAATCAGGTGAGCGCTGTATAACGGGAATTAATGGGGAGAGCTCAACTTAAAAAATCATGTGCAATGGCTTTTACATATTTTTAATAAAAGCTTGAAAAGCTGAAATTTATGTCCCCGTGTCATGATTAGCGTTTCCTGAAAATTTCATGCTGTTTGGTTTTGTGGTTTTCTTCAAATCAGCATTTGTTAACTTGCTCTGCAGTCACTGAAAACAGTGGAGTTATTTCTGTCCTCTCAGTCAAGCTTAGAGAGTGATGACATCATCTTGGAGTAGCCTGCTGTTTCAGATTCCCAATCAGAGCAGTAGTTTGTAGAGTTAATGGTTTGCTGAGCTCTCCAGGTTTCTTATAAATCCAGTCTCTGGTTTGTGCTTAGATAGAGCAGCTTAAAATCTATCATCATCATCTTCTTATAAAAAGCTGATTATTTCAGTTTCAATGTTGAATTGAAGTAGTAGAAATCTTTCTCTGTGAGAAATCAGCTTGTCTGAATCACAGCTCTCAGTTCTCTCTAATCAAAACTCTGAGTTTTTTTCTATTTAACACAGGGCTGTTTAATGAATATAAAAGAAATCTCAATTTGGTATCCCGTGACTTTGGTGACCGTGATTGCGTGCCTATCGAAAGGATGACTGAATTACGGTGCCTGTCATTGGGGCAACTGGGGAATGTGGGTGACCAGATGCAAGGATGCATGAAATAGCGACATCCTGTCACTACATGCCTATGCATGTGGGGGGAGCGAGTACGCCAAGTGTGGGGTGGGAGGGGATGGAGGGTTTGTAGTGGGTGGCACCGCGGGGAGCTGCCGAGCTGCTGCCATAGCATGGTGGGTGGGTTCAGGGCTGCAACAGGAATGTTGCTGAGTTTGGGTCCAGGTGCGGGTACTTTTTGTTGCGCCTGGCCCGATATTTTATTTCTGCCGTGTTTGCCTCTGGTTGACACCCCCTGGGTTGAGAATCCTTAAGTAGGGGTGCCAGGGTAGCCCCCTGCATAAAACAAAAAATCCCAACTTTCCAGCTCCGTTTTGCTGTGTGCCGGGGAGTACATTGCTGAAATATTTTTTGGCCAATGTGCCATGCCCATGAGGTTGCTGTGGCCTTCTGTGCAGCCCTTACTGTGGAGACAGGAACAGGGGGCAACAGGTGCAGCATCCCTAACTGTGAGGGTGGGGGAGAGAGGGCAGCAGGGTGCAACAACCCCAACTGTTTGGGTAGGGGGTGGCAGAATGCAGCAGCCCTGATTCTTTAGGTAGGGGATGGAGGGCAGGATGCACAATCCCTGACTGTGTGGGAGAAGACAGTGGGCAGCAGGGGTTGTGGGGCAGGGGACTGGTGGCAGTAGGCTGCAGCTGCCTCAACTGTGGGGCAGACACAGGTTGAATCAGGATGCCATATACTGTTTCTAGTTATACACATACATGATGTATTTTCACACAGTAACCACCAAAGAACTGAAATTTGTGAGTTCAAACAGGAAGCTGATCCATCTAAACACAAACCAGTGACCGGATATGTAAGAAACCTGGAGAGCTCAGCAAACCATGAACTCTACAGAGTGCTGCTCTGATTGAGAATCTGAAACAGCAAGCTATTCCAATATGATGTCATTGCTCTCTAAGATTGACTGAGAGGACAGACATAATTCCACTGTTTTCAGCCACTGTAGAGCAAATTAACAAATGTTGTTTTAAAGAAAACCACAAAACCAAACAGCATGAAATTTTCAGGAAACAGTAATCTGTGTCATACAGGGACTTGAATTCAGCTTTTTAAGCTTTTATGAAAAATATGTAAAAAACGTTGCACATGATCTTTAAGTTATGAACAGTACAGCTGCCATTTTTTACATCCTGCCCCAAACATATTGTCGCAGCTGTGGCATAGAATGGCATGGTCAGTGTCGGAAATCGATTTTGGGACAGATTAACAAAATCACAGTGCCACTGTTCATGAGGGGAGGCCCCAGAATGCCCATGTTGAAGATTTGGTGAAAAAATTCAAAAAAATTATTGCGTTACGGGCGTGCGTTGCACAGTTTCTACGCACGCTTGTAACTTCACCAATTTTTCATATTTACACTCCAGATTTTTAACATTGCCATTTTTTCACACCTCCTCATGAACAGTATAGCTGTCATGTTTCACATCCAGCCTGAAATGTGTTTTCCCACCTGTGGTGCAGAATGGCATAGTTGCTTTGTGAAATCACCTTTCGGGATTGAGTAACGAAATGATAGTGCCACTGTTCATGAGGTGGGGTCCCAAAAAGCCCATGTTGAAAGTTGGAGTGAAAATACCAACAAATGCCTGTGGCATTAGGGTTTCCAACCCTAATGCCCCACCCTGTAGAGAATGACAGGCATTGAGGGTGTGACTTGGGGTCGTCGGCCATAATACTGACTCCTTTCCACCCCCACCCTGCAGCCAGTGACAGGTATCGAGGTGTTCCTTGGGGTCTTCAGCCCTAACATTCACCCCATTCTTCTATACTGCACCAATCTCAGCTTATTTCCGTATGGAATGGGATGAGCATAAGGACTGATGACCCCAAGGCACACCGCGACACCTGTCGGTGTCTGCAGGGTCGAGTGAGGTGGAATGGCATGCACGTTATGGCCGATGACACAAAGGCACACACCCAACACCTGTCAGTCTCTGCAAGGTGGGGTTGGGGGTTGGTGTTAGTTCAATACTTCACTGCCATTCCTATTATGCATCTCTCTAACTCCTGCACTACCAATGCCAATGCCAGCAAGCAAACATTCAGCATTGACAAATGCTTGTTTTCTCTTGATTTTGCTCACTTGCTTGATGCAGAAGTTTTTTGCCTTCACTATGCCCCCTTTAAGCTTCACCCAGTTCCCCCACTTCACACATGTCACCCCCCACCCCGCCAAGCAATCCCTGAGGCATCTACCCATTTTGTAAACCTGCCCTCCTAAAGTCCAGGACCCTCATCCTTGCGTGGTTCCATTCTGCAGCCATCCTTAAATTGAATCACATTGTATACTGATTGCTGGTCCTTAGTTGGCCTCCCACCTTGACGTCTGCAACACTGTCCGTGTTAGTGAGCACCATGTCCAGTACTGGCCCATCACAAGTGGGTTCACTGACTAGTTGCCTGAGGAACACCCCCTGCAAGAGTCCAGGTTGTCCCTTCATCTAGCTGAAGCTGCAGCTGGGAGGCTCCAATCTACATCCGGCAGATTGAAGTCTCTCACCAGCAGCACTACCCTCTTTTCTGCCACCTTGCCAACAGCTTCTGCCAGTGCCCTATCGAACTCTTCCCCCTGTGCTGGAGGCCTGTAGATCATGCCAGTTGGAACAGTGCCTCTGTTCCCCATCTCAAGGGTGACACACAGTACTTCTCCCCCCCTCCCATATTCCCTATTTTTCCATCAATTTTATGCTTTCCCTTACATAAAGCACAACAACCCTCCTTTCCTTCCTGAACAGAGTATAGCCTGGTATGGCCAGGTCCCAGTCATGGTTTTCAGTGCACTATGACTTTGCAATGGCCACAATGTCCAGGTCAGCCTCTGCCATGATGGCCTCTAGGTCTGGAATCTTATTTCCTAGTCTTATAGCAATCACACATATGGCCTTCCAGATTTTGTTATCGCTCTTCTTGTTACCCCCACTTTAACTGTTTTGCCTTCCCTCCTTCCCCATCTCTTATTAATGCTCCCATTCCCATCCCCCCTTCATTTCTACCACCCTGCTTCCATTATAAATTTGCACCCTGGGGGATTCCTTTCCTCTCGGGTTCTCCCTACTCTCTTCTTCAGCCTGTGGGGGGTGCAGTTTCTGCTGCCCCAATTTCTTCCACCACCCACCTTAGCTAGTTTATATGTTCCTCAAAGTAACATTTAAACCATCCATTTAGGTCTGCTGTTCCCCTCCTTGATGGACATATGACATTACCTCTGTATAGGCTCTTATCTATCCAGGTGGATCCAAAGTCCCCAATGTAGTGGAACCCCTCTTTCTTGCACCATTCTCTCAACCATGAGCTGAAGCTCCTGGTGTGGAGATCCCTCTCTTCCCACCTGTCATAGACCGGCAGCACCTCAGCAAAAGCAGCTGAGCACTCCACAGCTGAAGAAATTGTAGAAGCAGGAAGCAACTGAAGAAATAACTGAAGAAATGGATAGAAGCAGGATGAAGAAATGCACAGAAGCAGGAACACATGTGATGTACAATGTTGTATATCTGATTTGATTTTGATTATTTATTCTGGTTAGTCCATGGGCCATACGATCTGTTTATATGGTCGACCAGAGTGCATACAAAAGTACAAATTACATCACAATATTGAATTACAGTCAAAAAGTACAAAAACACGAAGACAATAATACATTACACAGGAGGATACATAAAAATATATTACAGAAACTACCTATAGTATTCACATACTTCATTCTGTTTCAATAGTCTCCTGAGACTATTTTTGAACCCAAGAATAGACATTCCCAAACAATCAAATTGACCCATAACAGAACTAAAGAGTTTTGGTAAGTTGTAAAGAACTGATCTCTGGCCTATGCTGTGTACATACACTGTAAACATTTGACCTGGGTTCAACAGTGCACTTATGATAGATGAATGTCACCATGAAATGTTGCATACACCTTACTGTCTGTGCTCTGTGCTTTGCCATGCAGTGACAGCCTTTATAGTCATTTTGGAGTGGTTGCAAAGGTTCACAGCCATTTGCTCTCTGCTAAAACACCTTTGCAAAGTGTTACGGTGTGCAGCACTAACAGCCAGTTAGTGCCTTTACATACGTTGAATATAGTACTGTGCCATGTATGCATGGTGCCACCTTTAATTAGCACGTGAGCAAGCCCTGACATTACTATGAGGCACAAACTACTTTGTGCTGCACATATGTAGGTTTCTAATATATTGCTTCCCTAACTACAAGCCCGAGGAACAAACCACAGTTTTCTTGGAGCAAAAACAGTTTGCTACATGCAAACTGAATAAGCTTTCCCAGTTGCTCAATGCAAAGTGAGACTGGGTCAAACCAAAATAATTTTGTGTTGACGCAGTTATACTTTTGTGTCAATGCAACTCACTTTATATCAGAGTAGACTCACCTGTGAAGGGTTGTTTATCTTGTTTCATAGTGTCGTACACATTTCAATAATTCTTTAAATCTTTGATATTCCCTTTCATAGGTGTTGCAACAAACTGCTCCTTGGGCTGTACCAGCTTACAAGGCAGGGCTTTCTGGTATCTCTGAGTCACTTCGCTGCCACCACCTGATTAGATCAGGAAAATACCTTCATTCTACTCAGGGCTATGACAGTCAAACACATTAATATTTGGTAGAGTGCATTTTGGATGGTGGACTGTAAACAGAGAATTCACAGTTTGCCAGCAGAAATATTAAATTACTTTTTTCAATGATAAGGTACAGTCACTGGTTCTATAAAAAATAGATTCTTTCCTTCTAAATACTACAGGTACTAAATAAACAAGACATGTTACAGCAAGACAAGAGATTTACACGTTTGCTGGGAAAGGAAAATAATTTCAGTTATACAGACAGATGATTGTTTGAAGAAACTCAAAATTTAGTCTCTCCTATGGTCTATATTTACCTGCCAGCTAACCTGAAATGACTTCCACTAAGTCTGTCCTTCCCTCATACAGATAGGCTAGCGATAGGAGGGCAGGGCTCTCCCTTCTCTGGAACACTCATTCAGAGAGTCCTTTCCTCTTCATAGGCTGTGAAGGTGAGAGAGAAAGAGAGAGAGAGGAGAGAGAGAAAAGAGAGAGGGGGAGAAGAGAGAGAGAGAGAAAAGACAGAATAAAGAAGAAAGAAGAGAGAGGAGAGAGAGAGAGAGAGAAGAGAGAGACAGAGAAGAGAGAGAGAGAGAGGGTGTCCAGCTCTCCATTTTGTGAGCTCAGAGCTGTGGAGGTGTGACCTCTCCCTTGAGTGGCAGTTCCCCACCGTGTGTGTGTGTGTGTGTGCGTGTGTGTGTGTTTAATCATCAGTGGGTTTTTTCTCCCCTAGCACAGTTTTATGACCATGTATTCATCCTTCTTTCAGGATGTCTCCTTGCCAGAAATAGCACTCTCAGATCTTCCAGCGTCTGTTGCTAGATGAGCTCGTGGGAGACAAAGCACCTCCCAGTTGGCCAGTGTTTCTCACGTTCTGCCTGGGCATGTGACCTGGAAGCCATATTGATTTCCATTCCAAACAGCAAGACCTTATAAAAGAAAAATAATTACACTAACAAAATGAAAGAATAGCTTAATCTGGTCACATGTCCATCACATCCCCACCCAAAAAAACAAAGGCATGTCTGTTTTAGGCCACCCCCAGAAGACACTGACATTCATGTAGGAACTGGAAAGTGCCTAAAGTGTCATGCCATGCACTTATTCCTGCTTAGACAACCCATCCGCATTGACACTCTGTGAACCACTGTGATGTTGGGTGTTCATGTTATGCGACTGCAGTATCAAATTTCAGCACAATAATTTTGTATTTTGACCACTAGTCCTATGGAGCCATGTCAGGGGATTCTGAGCTGTGAACACAGCGAACTCCTGCCCATATAAATATGCCTGCAACTTCTAAGGGGCCCACACTATCCCAAGACACTCCTTCTCAATTGTGGAATATGCCTCCTCCCTGGGCAGAGGCTTCTGGCTCAGATGCACTATGGGGTGCTCCTCCCGCTGTGGTGTAACCTGCCTCAGGACAGCACCTAGCCCATGGTCTGAGGCATCCACATGCATGATAAACTTGAGATCATAACTGGGGTTAGCGAGCATGGGTGACCCACATTATGCCCCCCCCCAACTGCTGGAAAGTGGATTCAGAGACCTCTGTCTAGAGAACTTCCTTTGGCAGTTTATTTTGGTCAGGTCTATCAGGGGCATAGCCACATCACTATAGTAAGGAACAAACCTCCTGTAATATCCAGCTTTCCCCAGAAATGCCCTTACCTGTCTGTTTGTGGTAGGGGTGGGCCAGACCTGGATGGCATCAACCTTCGCAGGCTTTGGACTGATGCATCCACTGCCCACCTGGTGCCCAAGGTAGGACACTTGTGCCATGCTTATCTGGCATTTTTCTGCCTTAACTGTCAGCCCTGCAGCCTTCAGTCAGTGGAACACTTCCCTCATGTGCCTGACCTCTGTAAATGGCTATATCAACCACATACACCAGCACATATTCAACTACCCCAGACAGAATGCAATCCACAAGTCGCCAGAAGGTTGCAGGCACATTCTTCATCCCAAATGGCATCACTCAGAATTCGAATAAGCCAAATTGGGTGATGAAGGCTGATCTCTCCCTGGCTACAAGGCTTGGGGTACTTTCCAGTAGCCCTTCATCAGGTCTGTCATAGTCAGGAGCTGGGCTCCCCAAAACTGTTCCAAGGTCTCATCTGTTCTGGGCTTGGGGTAGGCATCTGACTCTGTGCAGCTGTTGAATCTATGGTAGTCACCACAGAACCAGGTGGTACCATCCTTGTTGGGAATCAGGACCACAGGTGAGGCCCAGGGGCTACTGGACTTCAGGAGTACTCTGAGAGCCAGCATCTCTCTGAGCTCTTTCTGCATGGTCTGCCTAATTCCCTCTGGTATCCTACAGGGGGACTGCCTCAGCAGCACTTAGGTTCTGGTGTCCAACGTGGTGTCCAGCCATCATGGTGCATCTCAGTTTCCCCATGATCATTTGACCATATGCTCTCAACACCCCCCTTATCTTCTCTGCCTAAGCTGGTGTCAGCTGCTCTGAGTGTGTGAGATTATCCACTGAAGATCCCTCTCATGCCTTCCTGAGGAGGTCCACCAGTGGATCAGTCTCATTTTCCTCTTCTGTTGCGCTGCACACAGCATGGACCATTTCCTCCCTATCATAGTAGGGCTTCATCATGTTAACATGATATACCCACTGTCTGCACCTCCTGTCAGGCAGTCCTACTACATATTTGACCTCACTAACCTTTCTAACTATGGAGAATGGGCCCTCCCATGCTGTCTGCAGTTTATTTTATTGGACTAGAATAAGTACCATCACTTGCAGTCCGACTTCATGCTCCTAGGCTCTGGATCCATGGATATACCAGAATTTCTGCCACTGTTGTGTATTGACTAAGTGCTTCTGGGTGATCCCCATGAGCTCCTTAAGCCAGGCCCTGAGATTCAGTATGTACTCCACAACAGATTCCACTTGGGAGGCAAGGTCTCCCTCTCGGGAGGCAAATTCCCCCTCTCATTCATCCCTACATAAATCTAGAGGCCCCCTCACTCTGTGACCAAACAGGAGCTCAAAGGGTGAGAACCCTGCAGATATTTGTCCTACTACCTCTTGTGCTGGTCAGCAAATGTCCAGAGCATCGTTTTGAGGGTCCCAGTTAACCATTCGACCAGGCCATTTGTCTCTGGGTGATAGGGTGAGGCATGGAGCTGTTTCACCTCCCCCACACACACACACTTCTCTCACAGACTATTCATTAGTGAAGACATGGAATTCATCCACTGGTCTGACAAAATCTCCTGGGGGAATCCTACTCAGTTAAAGATTCCCAGGAGTTTATCAGCCACTTTCTCCATCTCAATGGAGGACATGGCCACCACCTCAGGGTACCTGGTTGTGTAGTCCATGACAACTAGTACATACCTTTTGCCCATGTGACTCGGGGTGCTCAGGGGCCTCACTATGTCCACAGTTACCCCTTAAAGGGTTCATCAATAATAAATAGGGGCACCAAAGCTGCGTTAGCCCTGTCCCCCATTTTCCAACCTTCTGGCACTGTGGACAAGTCTAACAGTAATTTGCCACATCTGTGTACATACTAGGTCAAAAGAAATTGTTGGCAATATGCCTTTTTGTGCAGCTAATACTCAGGTGGCATGAAAAAGGGATGTCATGGGCCAGGGCCAAAAGCTGCTTGGCGTAAGCCCGAGAAACTATCAGCTGCCAGAGTACCTCTCACTTTAGCCCCCTCTATGGTACATACTCCCTGTACACCAACCCATTCTCCCAGTAAACTGTTTGCTCTCCTGAGAGTCCTCAGCACTATCTACTATCTCTCTCAGTCACTGTAGGGTAGGATCAATCAGCTGAGCACTGCCCAGCTTCTTCCATCTGACCCTCCCCAACTCCCCTTCAGAAGGAAATCCACCCATGGTTGAGACCTCCTTTGCTTGCAGCTGGGGCTCAGGGCTGTTATTCCTAGCTAGCCTCTCACCCACCCTAGCCACTTCCTCAGCTGCTAAGGGAGAGGTTAGCACAGGCTGTCACCCCCTCCTCACCCTCAGAAGCTTGCCCTTTTGCCTGACTGTGGGTAGTAACACACCAGAGTTTCCCTGTGCTCAAAACCATTCCCCATAATCACATCCACAAGGAGATCAGGTACAGCTCCCACCTCCTATACTCCATGGCCACCTCCCCAGCTCAGGAAGACCAGAGTCATTGGTACTTGGACCACTGGACCCGTGACTCCGTGAATCTCAGAAATCTGCCCCAGTAGAATCTGCTCTGCCTGGATCAGATCCTGCCTCATCATGGAAATGGAGACACTAGTGTCCCTCAATCCCTGTGTTACTGTCCCATTAACTAGGATAGGTGCATATGTATGGAGGGGTTAGGTGGCACTAGAGTCTGTGTACAGGCTGCTATCTGCTGGGTACTGTCTTGGTCACCCCCTCCCCCCAGGCTTTTGCCCTTTAGTCATGTTTTCAGGGCAGTCATAGGACAGATTCCTTACTTTCTAGGAAATAAAGCACATCTTTTCCCCAGGCTCCTTGTTCCCCTTGGGACCAGTGTTTTGTGTTTTGGGCTCAGGTGCAGGCTGGTTTAAATTATACTGCCCTCCCTGGGTCCCCTTGAAATCATGTACTGCCCCTCCACCTCCCCCCCCACTGTTCCTTCACTGTGTGTGTGTGGTCTGCTGGCCATGTACAGATCAGCACTTTCTGCTGCCTCCTTCATGGAGCTGCTTGCCAAGCGCAGTAGCCATACATGCATATCCTCAGGTACAATTTTAAGAAATTATTCCCTTACAAATAAATCCTTTATTTGCTCCACAGTTCTAGCTTTGGCCCCATCCACGCAGCAGTCTAGATAGGTACACATTTGAACATGCAGTTCTGCATAGCTGAAGATAGGTACACATTTGAACATGCAGTTCTACTTAGCTGTCTCCTGTGCCCTTCCTTAATACCCTGAATTTTCTCCTACAGGCCTCAGAAGTTAGCTCAAAATGTTTCAAGAACACCCTCATACATAGTCCAGACAGTCCTGATCGTCCATTCTACAAATGCACGCAAAGTACAGCCAGTATGCAATAGTGTACAGTAAGGTGGGTCATCCATGCTGCCCTGTCCAGTTTAAACTGCACACATACCCTCTACCATCTCAAATGATTTTAAAATACAGTAAATCAAGATCATCCCCCCTCCCAGTACTGAGGAAATGTTTTAGAATTAATTGTGGGTTTCACCCCCTACACCATTACTTATAGTGCTTTCTGGTGCAGTGTCACCATTTCATAGAAACATAGAAAAAAAGATGGCAGAAGGAGACCAAGGGTCCATCTAGTCTGCCGATATGTTCCTTGGATCTTCTCAGATCCCAGGACCTAACTCTCTTCTGTCTAATGCCTCCTACTGCTCCTGCTGCTTTTGATCGCACTTTAACCTTGTCCCACCCCAGCTTGAATGATGTCATGACCTTTGCTTCCACTACCTCAGCTGGCAGTTTATTCATGGCTCCATGACTCTTTCTGTAAAACAGTGTTTCCTAAGGTCCCTCTTGAAGCTTCCCCCACTCTCAAGTTTCACTCATGCCCTCTAGTGTTAGAGTCGAAGACTCTGTTGAACAGGCCTGAGGATGGCAACTTATTTATTCCTCTCAGGAACTTGTATGTTTCAATCATATCTTCCCTGTCCCTGCTTGTCTCCAGTGAGAACATATTTAATGCTTCCAGACACTCCTCAAACAAGTATCCTTGAAGACCCTGGATCATTCTGGTCATTCCTCTCTGAACAGGTTCCAACCTGTTTATATCCTTCTTCAGATGTGGACTCCAAAACTCAACACAGTACTCCAGATGGGGCCTTACCAGGAACCTGTAGAGTGGCAGTATTACCTCCTTCCTCCTGTTGTCGAATCCCCTCCTTATGCACCCCAGCATTTTGTTGGTGTTGCTATAAGCTTTTTTGCATTGGCTTGTCTGTTTAAGGATGCTGCTTATGATAACACCTAGGTCCCATTCTTCCTGTGTAGTGCTGATCTGGACTTCGTTGCAGTGATACTCTGTCCTTGGATTCCCTTTAACCAAATGCATCACCTTACATTTTTTCTATTGAACTTCAGCTGCCAGACATTGGACCATCTTTCCAGGCTCTGTAGGTAGGCATGGGTATACGCTGATGCTTCACACCTCTTTAGCAGGTGGTAACATGGGTGCAGTAGTGCACCTGTGCACAACAGCTGCATAACAGCCGAGATGTCATATCTTGTTGCAGTTTTGGGGGGGTCACAAGACTATTAAGGATTATAAGGAACTCAATCAACTTCTAGACTATCAAGTAGAAAAAAAATGTAAACTACCTTAAGCAGTGTTATTATGAGGGAGGACCTAGGGCTTTGAAATTACTAGCTTGTAGACTATATATTCTGTAGGTAAGGGCCTGCATATCCAAGATCATCCATATGGTGCATAACCATAAGGTTGGAGAAGTTGGGGCAATCTCCGAGGCCTTCCAACAATATTACTCAACCTCATATTCACCTAAGCAGGGGAGTGCTGAAGCGGCTATCGATGCCTACTTAGGTAAACTACAACTTTCTCAAGTTTCCTTTGCACAAAATTATGTCTTGACTGCACCTATCCAAACTACCAAAATCATTGCTGAAATTAAATGTTGCAAAACAGGGAAATAGCTAGGGTTGGGTGGTCTCCCATCCAAATTCTATAAATATTTTCAGAAGGATACTGTCCCTCTTCTTCAACCTGCATACCAGGCAGCCATATCAGAGGAGGGCTCCTTGGCAAACTTCTGATGTTATGTGATGATCTCTGTCCTCCCCAAGTCCAGCAAGGACCCTACCTTATCCCCTTTATATCAACCCATATCAATTTTACGTGTTGACTATAAATTATTTATCATCATTCCAGCATGCTGCCAGGCAGGCATTATCCCAGGTCTGTTGGACCTTGACCAGACTGGGTTTGTGATGGGAAGACAGACTCAGGATAGTGTCCGGTGAACTCTACATATAATAGACCATTTTTCTCAAGCCAGGACCCCTGCCATCCTTTTGAATGTGGATGCTGAAAAGGCCTTTTATCAGTTCAACTGGAGATATTTATATAGGGTCCTTGCTGGGTTTGTTTTTTTCCTGTCCTTTAGACACAAGAATAAGAAGAAGAAGAATCAGCATTTATATAGCACTTTTCATACACAGTGTATCCCAAAGCACTTTACAAGCAATGCTAGACTGGTAGTGAAGTGACTGAATGTGTGGTGATGGCTATATCGCACATCATCACCCACACACAGCCTGGATAAGTGCATGAACTGGTTTATGGGAAGGGGAATGTTGGCCAGGACACCCGGAATGTTCCCTACTCTTTCCGAAGAGTGCTCTGGGTTCTTTTACTTCCACCTGGACACCCACCAGCACAACACCAGGATGGGCAAAAGGGACCTCAGTTTAACATCTCATCCAAAGGACAGCACACCGCAGCAGTACAGCACCCCACAATACTGCACTCAGATGCCAGCGAATTTTAGGTGCAAGTCCAATCCCGGTGTGGGACGAGAACCCACAGCCTTCTGGTCCAGAGGCAGATGTGCTACTAACTGAGCCACGCTGACACCTGTGTGCAAAATTTATATGCAAGTCCCCAGGCATTTGTAAGGGCAAATGGTCCCCTCTCACGGGGTCCTGGTTGGGTAGGGGGACCAGACAGGTTGACCTTCTCTCCAGTCCTTTTTGTCTAATTTATTGAGCCCCTCACACAGGCTAAACATAGAGATGGGAGGGATTAATGGGAGTTATTGTCAGATAGCAGCAGCGAAGGATTACACTTTATGTGAATGATGTGCTCCTGCATTTAACAAATCTGCTCACCTCCTTTCCCCCATAATGAGTGTAGTCCAGGAATTTTCAGCCCTTTCTGGATATATTCTCAATAACACCAAAACAGAGGTCCTCACTTTTGTTCCCAAGTAGGTCTGCAGTGATGTTTCCCTTTGAAGCGGGATATGGCTAAGCTGAAATATTTTTGTATCTACTTGAGATCATCCACGGCCTTTCTGCACCAGGAAAATTATGTACCCCTAATGCAATCTCTTACTGCAGACATTAAGAGATGGTCCCTTCTGCCCCTTCTGATGTACTCCAGAATTCAGGCCACTAAAATTAATCTCCTCCCTAAATATCTCTATTTGTTTCAGTGCACCTTCATTTACATTACAATGGTGGTGGTTCAAATCAACACAGCAACAGATTACAACATTCCTCTGGGGACAGACAAAACCCAGGGTTTGTAATGGCCTCTTCTGGACCAGAAGAAATGGGGGATGGGCATTTCCAACAATAGAGGACTAGTGGGCAGCTGTCCAGCTAAAACTGGCATTACTATGGAGGGACCCTTCGTACAATGCCACTTGGAAAACTATGGAATTAGACACCATAGATGATATCCCCATCCTCCCCCCCCCCACCTTTTAGACAAACATCTAAGGCAGCAGGTTCCCTGAGATTTATCTATAGCTTTGAAAGTAACTTTGCTGATGGGATAAGTGGGAGTCACAATGAAGCACTGTTAAATATGTTTGGCATTATAGATGGTTGGGATGGGATGCAGACTTTCTGCCAAGCACAACAGATCCCTGGTTTAGGTGGCAGTCTAGACAGTTGTTTCAGTTTCCAGCCCAGTATCAGGATGGAGATGTTGTTAAATCTTTTGAAACCTGTATACAGGAATTTGGCTGAGTTCCAGGAGCCCAACTTCAGTATTTTCAGTTGTGAGACTATGTTATGGCAGGCTTATGGGAGGAAAGGAGACCAGAAGGGGAGGAACACCCACAGAGGTCCATCACTTTCCCCATTCTTTTGTCTGCAATACAGCAAAAGGGGGCTTTAATCTATCAATTCTTCACACAAGAATTGGCAAATCCAATTCTCCACAACTGATCATTGTAAAAGAGCAGCTAGTATGGGCAACAAATGCTGGGATGCATCTTTAGAAATCTAAGTAGCAGAGACAAAAGTATAATACTACCCTTGTACACATCCCTTGTCAGGCCCCATCTGGAGTATTGTGTCCAGTATTGAGCACCTGCAATCAAAAGGGATAAATGATTGCTGGAGAGGGTACAGACAAATGCCATAAAAAAAATTCTCCCTACAAAGGGGGTGACCTATGATACATTTCAGGAGAATGAGGGGAGATCTTTTACTGACTTATAAAGCATTCAATAGTGGTGACCTCTAGGAGTGTGTGGGACTTAAAAGAAAGGATAGCATTAGGAATAGTAGATTTCACCCATTACAGCTAAAGAGTGAAAGTTATGATACCAATTGCAAAGCAAACTGGATAAGTGAGAGAGTTGTTAATGTCTGGAATAAACTGCCAAGGGAAGTAGTTCTAAGTCAAACATTAGACGCATTCAAGGTTGCCTTGGATAGGCATATGGGAAATGAAAAGTATACTTTTTTGGGGTAAATGTGTCAAGTCATATTGACCAAATGGCTTATGACTCATACTTATCTATGAACCTATGAATTAAATACATTACTGAGAAGTGGTAGAATGAAACACAGACACAAGTGGCGGACAGGGAATAGAGGAAAGTTTGACAAGCAGCCTTTAAGACAGCACCTCACCACAGTGGCAGGAATTTGTCTGGAAGGTCCGCACTCATTATTTCATTACACCAATGATAAAGGCCAAATGGGACGCAGGGTCTGTGGCATCTTATTAGCAAGGTTGAGGTGAGGGGAGGGCCACCCATAGTCACATATTCTGGTACTGTCAAGCTCTGCAGGCATATTGGGAGAGGGTGAAGGACAGGTTCAAAATCATATTTACTATGCAGAAACCATTGCAGTTTAAACAATTGTTCCTTGGAATCCCTCCCAAAGGAGTTACAGGAGTAGAGTCACTAAATTTTTGAAAAATTTGTATCATAGCAGCAGCTAAAGCCCTCACCAGAAAATGGCTTCAGGTGTCTCCTCCAGAAATTAGAGACTGTTACTAGAATTGCAGAAATGGAGTGCTTCATGTTTGTTGTTCAGGGTAGGACAGTGGCATATCTAGGTAGATTTGCAAGATGGAAACTGGCCCAATCAACAGAGGCTACAAGGGTGGGAGAGGGGGAAGAAGAGTAAGGCTGAGTGTCATAAGAGAGGCACTTATGGTTTTACCTAAGTATCACTCGATGCCTGTTAGATTGGACAATATGAAAACCCTTACAGGGCATGGTCCTCACTTGATCACTAACAGGTACCAGACACGATTCCAGATATTGTCTGGACTATTCCTCTAAAGTCGTATATAGGTTCGCTATCCCATAGGTTTAGGTTTAGATGGGTAGTTTGGGTACTATACTTGAAAAGTCAAATTATACTGTAGTGCATTAATTGTTTTGACAATTTGTTTGTATACTGCCTATATTTTTGGAAGGAATGTACAATGTCTATCTTGTGTTATGTAAAAGGATTTTGAACAAACCAAGTACTAAACAAGATGATAGGACACTGAGGTTAGGGAGGAAGGAACAAGTCAACCACTAGGATAGAGGACAGCAATGGCAGTAGGTGGAAGTCCACAAGACTAACCAGGAGTTAAGTAACTAAACTAAGGAGGGAAAAGGAACCAGTAGACCTCCAGGGCCCATGAAACATACAGTGGCGTCCCCCAGGATGAAACCCACTTTTAAAGCACTCTGCAGTATGCTGCACCAGACATATTGAATAAAGCAATGTAATTTCAATGGCAATTAGTCCCTTTTGTCATGCAGGAAACTCTGGCATTCACTTCATCCTGGCAGTGTCACATTTTCCTGCATGACAAAAGGGACTAATTGCCATTGAAATTACATTGCTTTATTCAGTATGTCTGCTGCAACATTTTGCAGAGTGCTACAAAATGCTGCAGAATTGGGTTTCATCCTGAGGGACGCCACTGTAGGTGGGTTAGGGAAGAGGCACACTTGTGGGAAGACTCCCTTTTACCAGGCAGTATGACCACTGCTCAGCATGACAATGCACCATGATCTTGGTGCAATGCTGTGCTGACCTAGAGTTGCAGATGCACACCTGGATGTTAGCAAACACAAACCCTGTTTGTGCCTCCTAGCATCTGACTCGCTTATCTGCATTGTACTACTGTTGCAAGAGGGGGGTCTACTCCCTATGCAACAAGTCCCTATACTTGTGTATACCAGTCTTGGGTGATGGCACAAGTCTATCTATCATTTCATGAAGTACTGGAAAATCAGAAATCCAGTAGGATGTTAAAACCAATATTTGTGCAAACAGAGGCAGAGATTGTGGTAGCTGAAAATGTCCACCTAGTCTGTCCCCATTATCCTTGCCATCACACTATGAGAGCTTTATCCCATGGTTCAGTGGGGCAGAAGGCAATGTGTATCCCTCCACTCATGAGTGGTATATTGCTAAGCATGCTAAAGTGTCCTTCAGAGGCTTGTTTTCTGTGATCCTGCAGGTGCATAACTACTGGTTCACCAACCTGCCCTCCTGTTTTTTTAACGTTACTTCTTGAGTTTTCTCTGTGCCCTGTGCATGTTCCACTGTCCCTCCTCTTCTCACTGTCTAGGCATGCTTCAGACCTGACTGTTATTTCTGGGTCTGGCCATCTCTTCTCTCTTATCAACTCTCTCTTTCTCTGTCCAACTGCTGTTCTCTTTCACCTGGTTCTCCCCTGCACACTGTGCTGGCAGCTACCACAGTTCCAAGCTACCTGTACTGCTAAGTGTCACAACCCCACTCAGCAGGTCAGGCCCTCTGCTCCCACAGTGCCAACTTCCGAGCACAGTATTGTGAACAGGGTAACAGAACAGGGTAACCCTCCTGTCTGTTTTGTGGGTCTGAATCACCTTTGGTCTCAAGTTCTGGAGGGATTCAAACTTGCTAGCATACCCAACTGTACAGGTCCAGATAATTCTGCTCTTCGGGGAATGCCAGATATCTTTCACCTACGGACACCTAACTAGGTATATAAAATGAACCCTTAAAAACTCTATGAAACACCTTAGATAAATTCTTACCTTTTCCCAGTTTGGTATACCATTAAGCTTATGAACAGTGTTGTCAAAATTTTAACCAACAAGGATGGAGTTTTGATAGGAAGGACAGTGATGTCATAATCCTGTAAAATGAGAGACCAGTGTGTAAGTCTGGCATTGGATACAGTCATCTTTTACTCTGTCTGACAACAGAAAGTTAGATGGCAAATGATTGGAATGCAGCACAATGGGTGCATATCCAATGATGTACATAAAGTATCTCACTGCCCAGTATGTAGCCAAAAGATTCCTTTCACAAAGGTTGTATGTCGGCTCCACTGGGGCAAGCATCTGGGATGCATAAGCAATGGGTCTGATGTGTCCATTGTATGTTTGTGCTAAAACTGCTGAGATGGCTTTATCTGATGTGGCAGTCTCAAAATAATGTCCTAAAACTGTGTTAGGATTAACCAACACTGGGACCATGGTCAGTGATCCCAAAAGAAAAGACAATGATATCAGTATTAGGATACCTTGTACCTTCTTACCTGTAGTGCCTACCATTGTAGCCATAGTATGGGATGATCCAGGTGTCACTGATGGAGGGGGTTCTGCATCATGTGCAGGCAGTGCTGGCACTATCAAGGGTGCTGCACAGTGGAGAAAAGTGGTGTGCAAGTTGCATGTAGTTCTCCAGCTATGGATTGTGGTTCAGTAGCCATCGGGGTGGAGGAAATAGTACTGAAACAGTTGTCAGCTCAGGTTAAAAAATCAAACGTGTAACCCTCACCCCCCCCCCAAACATGAGCTGTGATGCTGAAAATATCACAGCCACGGGGCTTTCAGAATCAGGGTTGTCCCTTCCCCCATCAAATGTAAAGTGGGTTTCCCCACTGGAATGTTGCTGAATGGTAGCAACATTGCTTTTAATGTTGCAGTTTAAGGTATTAATGCACTGCATAGGAAAAGCAGTATGTTCAGTCTTCTCAGGGAAAGCTGATGTTAAATTGCATAGGAAATGAAAATATTTCATGTAATTAACTAAAATGTGTTCTTTAACCAAGGCCATGCTAATAAAGCAAACATAAGCTGTTTCTGCAGCATTAGACGCTGACTTCATTACAAATTGCATATCAGCCTTATTTAAAAGTACGTCAGCATCATTTTTAATGAGACTCTTCTGTCCCTCAGAAACACTAGTGTTACTGATAACATTATTAATCATGCCAAAAAACTCCGGTTTGTTTTGTTTGGTTATGGCAGCAATCATAGTTCCCTGTGACTGCAGGATCGAACCTCTGTGAGATGGTGGTCAGCCATTTTGGATTACCTCATGGGCATCATAGGTTACTGTGTCATGACCATCATCACATGACCATGAGCGGCCATCTTGGGGATGATATGGGGATGCAACCTGATCACATGTGTGTCCACCATTTTGAGATTCTAACAATTCTCCATTTTGTGAATCACATAAAAACAAGTGGCTAGCCTTTGCTCTAGTCCACCCCACAGCATGCTGTGAGTGTTTAAAATCAAACTCTTCAACATGAGAAGAGGCAAGGTCTTTGAGCATTAAGTCAGTATGCCCTGCCAATACCTCTAGGTGACGGCGCAAGTTCGCCATATCTGACTTTTTACTCCTACATTCTAACTGCTCAGATACAGGAGTTAGCACGCTATTAAGTGCATTGTTTTCATCTTGTAAAACATGCATATTATTGACAGAAACTGTGTCACAGTTTATATTGAAAACCTTCATTTTAAGTCTGCTGTAATGAAAACATGCTGATTCATGCTGTCCAGTCAAGGTCTGGTGTTGAAATACCAGCTTGTTAACTTTTTCAGTAATTGCTTCAGACTTATCTCTAAGTTCCTCATTTTTAAAACACAAGGAATTAGTGTTACTAGCCAGAACACCATTAGTTTGAAAAACATTTTTTCTAAGTTTTGTCTTTTTAGCGTTATCTCTTAAGGATTGCAGGTCATGGCTGCTTCTCTCATTAAAGAGAGACTCATTTTCTAGACAGACAGATTGTAGCTCAGACAGTAGTCCAGCTATTTTTTCTGTATGAGAAGCCTTTTTCAGACTAATCTCCTGCTTGTAGGCAGAATTCTCTATTTTGCAAGCAATATACTCACTTTCCAAAACAGATATTTTATTTAGAACAGCACCAAACAATTAAACAACGTTGCAATTAATAATCCTTCAGGATCATTAGTACCATTTTCAATTCCCCATAATGGGCAATGATGTCCGTTAAAGGACTATCATTGGATTCTGCTACTTTAGCAAAATCAAACCAACTACAGTTAGCAGTTTGGTTTGTTAAGGCATCCAGCCTCAACTCAGTACTGATATATTTAGACATGTCTTAAGATAAGAAACCCTTAGCTGTCTGTGGATCAAAAAACTTTGTTTGCAACCAAAGTTCATGAAAAGACACAAACAGCCTTTGGCGTATATAGACATCTAGATGAGTAAATCCCCATTAGGATCATGAGTCCACAAGAAAGCAGTCTAACTGTCATTTTCAGATTCCATTATAGTTGTGTTCCCACAGAGAAAGAACAGGAAATAAAATAAATAAATAAAACAACTCACTACACAGAAACTGAATATCTGCCAAGAGATTGTTTTGTCTGCACTGTGGAACACACAACAGACTGAAACGCTAAGACACTTTCAGTTGCTTGTTACTGGGGATTTTGTCACTCAGTGTTTTAATTTACAAAGGAAATTAAAATGAAACTTGGCAGAAACATCCAGACTCCATTTCGCGGTCGCCATTATGTTGTCTAAACACTCTTGGTGTGTAAGGTAAACAATAAAAATAATAATAATAATACAGATTCTTGTGTCTCGGAGTCTGCCAAGAAACATTCGTAAACAAGCAAGGAGTACTAATAAAGTTTATTATGCTACTTATGCCAAGCATGTGACAGAGAAAATCACAAGGGAGATGGGTTTCTCACAACTCCTGAAGAATGTACATAATCACCAGGATTGTAGATCTTAGGTTCTCTAAGATTTTGTTCTATCTCTCCCTGCGCTCCAGCGCTCTGCCCTTCTAGAGAAGCTACAGTAGTGTCTCAAGAGAGCTACAATGGGTTGCGGACAACTATATACTACAGATAACAGCATTGCAACAGAGATTACAACATAGTTACAGATACGAGAAACAATATGTATTGGTCCTAAGTCATTCTCCAATGGAGAATGACTTAGGAGACAGAATTACTAAAGAGTATCATAAGAGACAGAATATGCTTCCATTAGCATTATAGCTTAGACAAAAGAAATGCTGACAGTTCAAACTACATGCACATTTCTTATTTATGTACAATACAAAACATAAGACATAACAAAGGCTTTCTCTCTGTGTCAGCTTGCTTAAACAAAGAGAACTGCTGACAGGCATATCTGCCTGAGTGTAAAATACACACTACATATAATTATGTGAGAATATAGGTATAAAATAATCACTGATAATCCCTCTGAGTCATCTTATCAGTGATTAGGTAGATTATATATGGAATATCTATAAAAGACAAACAATCTAGATAAACGTATTATAGCGAGGTATAATAAATCATGCATGACAATATTAGCATATCTTAGCAGCAAAGCACATTCCTAGCACTCATATCTACAATGTTAGTGCAAAATAGCAGTATCACAGTACAATAGGCCAGGAATACAGTGTGAGGTGTATGTGAGGTGTATGTGGGATGATAGAGGCATAACCCAAGCCTAACAGTACGAGCGAGCTTTGGCTCTGTGGTCGCACCACACTTTTTATTTCTGTTGGGCAGCTGTCAGGTTGCTCTGGGCTATCCCCATAAGCTCCTTCAGCCTTTTCCTAAACCTAAGGCTGTAATCCACTATGGGAGTTCCCTGGGTGGCGTGCTTGCCTTCCCAGTCCTCCCAGATCAAGTCTAGGGGCCCACATACCTGGCATCCATATAAGAATTTGAAAGGTGAAAATCCTGTCAACTTTTGGGGCACCTCCCTGTATGCAAACAACAGGTGGGGAAGGTATTTTTCCTAGTCCCTCCCATGCTGTTCAGAAATGCCCAGAGAATTGACTTCAGGGTACCATTAAATCTTTCCACAAGCCCATTGGCTTGTGGGTGATATGGTGTCATGCATTTCTGCACCACCCCACACTTCTCCCACAAACATTTCATCAGGTCTGACATGAAGTAACCCCCTCGATTGGTGATAGCCTCCTGTGGAAACCCAACATGGGAGAAAATCCCAAGTAAGGCATCTGCCACTTTGTCTGTCCTCAGTAAGGATAGGACGACTGCCGTTGGGTACCGGGTGGCATAATCCACCACAGTCAGGATGAATCTCTTCCCTGAGGAGCTAGGGGTATTTAAAGGCCCCACGATATCCATTTCCACCCTTTGGAATGGCTCCTCCACTATGGGCAATGGAATTAGGACGGCTTGGGTTTTCTTGCCCACCTTCCCTATTTCTTGGCACCGGTGACAAGACCTGCAATACTCCTTCACCTGCTGGGTGAAGTTAAGCAAATAGAAATTCTGGGCCAACCACTGCATAGTGTGCTCGATTCCCAGATGACCAGACAAGGGAATATCATGTGCAATCTTGAGCAACTGCTCACAATACCCCTGGGGAACAACAAGCTGCCTGCCTAGCACCCCTCCCTCTGTCTAGATAGTCTGAGTATACATCAGTCCATTTTCCCAATAAACCTTAGGTTTACCATCACCTCCTTGTGCTCAGCCAGAGTCTGCCCAAGCCCTCAACTTCTCTAGACTAGTGTCGCTTTTCTGAGCAGCTGCAAACTCCTTACACAGTCCCAAGGTACAGGACAGGTCCCCTTCAGTCTCTAAACTAGGGTCCCTAGCACTAGTATCAGGGCACTCAGGATCACTGTCATTCCTAACCCTCTGACAATGGGTCACCCTTCCCTCTTTGGAGTAACCCTCTGTAGCTATGTGGTTAACTGCTACTGGGGAAATTTCTACCCCCTTTTCATTAGTCTCCATATCAGGAGACACAGGCTAGGGAACCAGACTCCCAGTGGTTTCCACAATGGCTTCTGTGGGGTTCAGGGAACTACAATGTTCCCTTGCCACTTGGCTACAGGTAACTGCACACACCATCCCTTGTTGGAGACTGTTGCCAAGGATGACATCCACTGCTAATGTTTTGGCTACAGCCACGTGTTGCACAGTTCCCCGTTTCACCCCAGTCTAGAAGAACACTAGCAAGGGGCAGTGTTTTCTCCCCACCAGTAAAGTCTTGTATAGTGATATATTTATTGAGTATAAGCTGACCAGGCTGTACCAGATCACCTTTTACCAATGTCAGGGATTCCCCTGTGTCCCTTAACCCTTGCGTCTGTACACCATTTACCATGACTGGGTGCATGTGTTCCTTCATGTTCACAGGCATGCTTCCAGGGACACACAAACAACCCACTGCTTTCCTAGCCCCTGGTTGTGTATTGCTCACCCTTTTGGGACACTGCCTGGCAATATGCTCAGTTTCTTTACACAACCAACATTCATTTCTTTTCTCAGAGAAATCTTTTCTCTGAAACCTGGGGCTAACTGGTTTTGGTGGAGGCAGTGAGGGTTTTAGCTGCCCTGAAGGTGCGCTTTTCCCTTTCTGCACTGCCACGCCCACCCCATTCACTCTCAGAGCAGGTCTGCTCTTGGTATAGCAGTCCAAGAGTTCAGCAGCCTCTTGCACTGTTTTGGGATCTCGGTCCTCCAGCCAGGTTTTCAGCTCCTCTGGGTATGCCCAGAAAAACTGTTCTAATGGAATCACATTTTCAATTTTATCTACACAGTTTGCTTCAATTCCTTCCCACCAATGTTTTAAAAACTGACATTGTTTCATGGCTAGCTCCTCGTAGCTCATGTCAGGGCTTCTCCTGAGCTTACGGAATTTAGCTCTGTATGATTCAGCAGTTAATTAAAGTTTTAACAGTGCAGCTTTAAGTTTGCTGTAATCATTACTGTCCTCATTGTCCATTTGACCCAATGCATCCCGAGCTTTCCTGGTAAGTAGTGGGGATAGCTGGAAGCTCCAGGACTCTCTAGGAATTTTAGCCTGAATACAAACTTTTTCAAAGGAATTTAAAAAGGCATCCATATCCTCCCCCTTTTTAAATTCAGCTGTCAATTTGGAATTCAATTTGTTACCCAGTCCTGTAGTTCCAGTTAAACCCAAGCCACTTATCTGCTCTGGTGCTGGTGGTTGGAGTCGTAGCTTCTCCAGTTCATGTTGCCTCTGGTTTTCTCACTCCTCTCGGTCCTCCTCTCACTGTTCACGCTCCCTCTTCTCCTCTGTGGCTCACTTCTCTTACTCTGCCTCCCTCTGGAACTCCAGCTCCATTCTGCGCAACTCAATCTGCAACCTTAGTACTTCTGGCTCCAGAATGCTGGTGACCTTCCCCTGCTGCTGTGGCCCTTCACTGGCACTGGCCCTGCTGTGCTCCTCATCAGATCTGGACACTGCACTGGCCACTCGCTCTTCCACACTCAAGGTTCTGTCCCTTACAGTCACTGTGTGTGACTGGATGCTCTGGGTATCTGCTACCATCTGAGCATCCACAAGGTTCTGCTTGGTGGCTTTCACCTCGTACAGCACTTCTCTGTCCCTGCACAACTGCTTTAAGTAGTCTACAGTGTGCCTGCTGTAGTTGGAAGCCATCTTCTTTCCTAACTACAGCTACTCTAACTTTAAAAAAAAAAATCACTGCCTTGTTTTGCAAGTGAGCTGACAGTATTAAGCTGACACACTGAACAATAAAAGATTGTATTACCAAAATTATGCACACCGCTGCCAGCCAATCTGGAAATTATCAGCACTGCTGCCAGCAATCTGTCACAACCCCACTCGGCAGATCAGGCCCCCTGCTCCCACAGTGCCAATCTCCAAGCGCAGTATTGTGGACAGGGTAACCCTCCTGTCTGTTTTGTGGGTCCAAATCACCTTTGGTCTCAAGTTCTGGAGGGATTCAAACTGTGAACCTCTTGCTAGTGTACCCAACTGTACAGGCTCAGATAATTCTGCTCTTTGGGGAATGCCAGATATCTTTTGCCTATGGGCACCTAACCAGGTATAAAAAATGAACTTTTAAAAACTCTATGAAAGACCTTAGATAAATTCTTACCTTTTCCCAGTCTGGTATACCATTAAACTTATGAACAGTGTTGTCAAAATCTTAATCATCCATACATCACCGGCAAAAAAGAAGGACTTGGAAGACACAGGCAGTCTCTTTAAAATAAGAGGTTTTACTTAAAATGAATAAAATATGCAAAATGTAACCACAGAACAATATATCACAAAACATACAATCACTTAGAAGAACAAGATAAAATACAAACATACACTCCTACCACAATACACTTAGACTTGTCTATCTAATGCATACCTTCTTACAGTGCTTTAGTTAGCTGTTGTTTCAAGAGACTCCAAACAGGAATGTGTCTAAGTGGAAATACAGAATACAGTTAAACTGTCTCTAAACCTGCCCCTTCCGTGATGTCACCTAGCTCCTCCTTGTAAAATATAAAAACTAATACACACAGGATGTCCCATCACTCAGGAGGTATATTAAATAAAGTGACATCAGCAAAAACTTGTTTCCCCATATGACTCTTTGATCTTGAGTCTTTCTTGCTTTTTTCAAAGACATCATAGAACTTTTTACAACTCTGTAGTTTTCTCACCTAGCTGCAACATAGTTTTTCAGCACCAGTTGAAATTAACTGCCCTTCCTGAGGACATCATAAAATGGATATTTTAGTTCCTGGCTTCAAAGCCACACAGATCATAAACAAGGCTATAAAATGTGAGTTCTTGGAAGTTAATCACATTACAGAGATCCGCTGTTCAACATATCCTGTCCTTTGAACTGAAACCTGGAGGGGGGGTCATCCCAGGAGCACAGGATGTCTCATGAGAGACACTCAATAACACATTTTTATATTACAAAAATCATAGATCAATCAGGACCAGCTGTCCAAGTGTCGCACTAAGCACCTCCACAGCTCCTGTGTCCCAGCTCTACCCTACACCTCTGCTCAAGCTGTGACCCTTTCCTGCAGGTGGAGGGCTCCTCTTCTCTGACTTTACTCCTGCTGTTTCTCTGCTTGCAGTTTTCTGCCTCCCCTTAGCCTAATCAGGTTCCTGCCTCCTACCCTCTGGACTCTCACCCTCCACACTAGGACTTCAGTAGGAAGATAGGAACAGCAGAAGACACAAATCTATGAATGCCACCCTTCCACATTAATAGTAATAATATCTGATCTCTCTCTCTCTCTCTCTCTCTCTCTCCATCATATAAAAGTCTAATCTATTTTTAAATAAATTAAATGCTTCACTCAGAACTAAGTCTACTGGCAGGTTATTCCATATTCCTACAATTCTGTAAGTATATTATAGCTTACATTTGTTAGTTTTGAAAGCACAAGTGTTTAACTGTTTATCATGTCCCCTTGTGAAACCGTTAGTCTTGATATTCAAATTCATACTATAGTATTTAGTCTATTTTTGTCATTATATATGTTATACATAAATAGAAGGTCCCCTCTTATTCTCTTTCTGTGTAGTGAGTGTGTGTTTAAAGTGCTCAAGCATTCTTTGTAGCTTTTATCCTCGAAACCTCTTATTGTTTCCATCACCCTGCTCCGTATTTTCTCCAGTCTACATTTTTCTCCCCTATTTAGTCCACTCCAAAATTGTGAGCGGTAATAGATATGAGATCTCACATAGTTGCGGTACAGTGGTTTCACAATGCTACTTGATTTATTTGTAAAATGTCTATTTACTGAATTAATTAGGTAGTTAGCTTTTTTTAATAAACTGTTGCAGTGATGTTTGGATTTTTTTTAACGTTGTGTTTATTTAATTTTACATGAGCAAGCAATAAGACATACAATTAATGGAAACCAGAGCAAGTAACAAAACATGTTAGCATCAGTCATTTGACAGTCTATTAAATACTGATACCATAGATGGGGTACATATATACTATCCAGAGGACTCATCAAAAGATGAGTCTATCACATTTTCCATAAGGCTCGCCTCGCTAAACACCTGTGGGAAGAAAAGAGAAACAGGAAGAACAAATAACATGCAGCATGGCATTATCCTAGCCATTATTCCCATAGCCTATAAAACATTTTCAGTCATTGGGTATTATCTAGGGTTGATCAATACTCCGCAAACACATAGAATACTACATGCAGCTGATGAAAACACAGTCCCACCAGTAGGGATTGTAACTCCCAGGTCCTTTTTTCCACAAACTGTTGCCAGCAAGTGGTTATGGAGACAGTAAATATATTCAGGATTTGCTTACCAAAATGCAGAACCTTACATTTTTTATAACTTAAAATTCATTCCTCACTCCATCACCCATTCAAAATGCATAACCTTGCATTTTTTAGTTTAAAATTCATTCCTCACTCGTATCACCCATTTAAAATGCATAACCTTGCATTATTTAGGTTAAAATGCATTCCTCCTCACTCTCATCACCCATTCAAAATGCATAACCTTCCATTTTTTAAGGTTAAAATTCATTCCCCACTCGTATCACCCATTTAAAATGCATAACCTTGCATTTTTAAGGTTAAAATTCATTCCTCACTCCATCACCCATTCAAAATGCATAGCCTTGCATTTTTTTAGATTAAAATTCATTCCTCACTTCATCACCCATTCAAAAGACATAACCTTGCATTTTTTTAGTTTAAAATTCATTCCCCAGTCTATTGCATATTTTCTCAGATTTTCTAGATCAGACTGTAAAGGAGGGCAAAAGGGAGAGAAAGTGATAACACCATCTGTAGAGCCATGTGTGCCGACGCTCACAGTCTGGGCAGCGAAATTGCAGACTTACCAGCCACCATGGCAGAAGCTGACCTGTACTTAGTAGTCATTACAGAAACCTGGTTTAATGAAAACCAGAGCCGGGATGTGGCTATATCAGAATATTATTTGTTTAGGAAAGACAAGGTAGAAAGAAAAGGGGGAGGAGTGTTTCTTTATGTAAGAAACAACACAATAGCTACAGAAATATAGGAGGGGAAGGAGAATGCAGAAGTGTTACGGGTTACCCTGGAAAAGAGGAAAGGTGCAGTTCTTCGCATGGCGGTGGTCTACACGCTTCCATCACAGGGGGGAGAAATGGATAAGAAAATGTTGGAAGCAATCCATAAGATGGCTCACAAGGGAGGAGTGTTACTATTAGGGGACTTCAATCTGTCAGATGCGGATTGGAGTCTCCCTGCTGCAGCAACAACCAGTAGTAGAAACATCCTGGACTCCCTTCAGGCAGTGTTCCTCAGGCAACTGGTTAAGGAACCCACTCATAAAGGGGCATTGCTGCGCCTAGTACTAACAAATGAGGATAGCATTGCTGACGTCACAGTGGGGGACCACCTGTGGGCCAGTGATGACTGGACAGTGTGGTTTAACATATGAACAGGGCCAGAATCAAACCGCATTAGGATGAGGGTCCTGGAGTTCAGGAGGGCTGATTTTAAGAAAATGGGAGAATACCTCAGGAACACCCAGGCAGGGATAGGGAAACTAGCGGGAGTAGAACAATAATGGGCTACAATAAGAGAGGAAATTGAAAAAGCTACTAAACTCTGTGTCATGCAGGTCAGCAAGGGCATGAATAAAAAAGAGACTGCTGTGGTTCTCTAGAGAGGTAGCAGGAAAAGTAAGAGTAAAAAGACTAACCTTCAGAAACTACAAAAAAACACGGGAGGAGGATAGGGAGAAACATAGACTTTGACGGCAGATAAGGACTGCTTGGCCCACCTAGTCTGCCCATTTTCCTACCTGTAAGATAAGCTGCCGATCCTTGTCAACCAGCAGCCTACTTCCTCCTTACCCCCCTCCTACCCGCACTATAATTGCCTTATGTCAGTCCCATGAATTCTTGAATTTCCCCACTGTTTTTGACCCCATGAGAGTTCCCAGGAGAAACAAAGGGAGCAGGGAAGGTAGGAGCACAAAAGCAAAAACAAAGGAAAATATGACCAAATAATTAAAAAAAGGGGGATAAAACATTTTTTAGATACATTAGTGAAAAGAGGGATAGTAAGACTGAAAGAGGAAAGGGGGGTTCTGTAGAGGAGGACCACCAAAATGCGGACATATTTAACAAATAATTCTGTTCAGTATTCATGGAGGAGGGGGCAGAAAATGGGCCTTTGTTGCAAGACAAGGTCATAGAGTTGTCGAGAGGTGGACACTAGCCCTTTCACAGTGGAAAGAGTCCTATGGGAGATGTCAAAGTTGAATGTAGACAAGGTAATGGGTCCAGATGCAGTGCACCTCAGGTTGTTGAGGGAGCTCAGAGAGAAGCTGGCTGCACCTCTGACAGCCCTGTTCAGCTAGTCACTGGAAACAGGGGAGATATTGGAGGACTAGAAGAGGGCAGATGCAGTCCCACTCCACAAAAGTGGAAATAGGAAGGAAGTGGGAAATTGCAGGCCAGTCAGCCTGACTTCGGTAGTGGGCAAAGTAATGGAATCACTACTGAAGGAAAGAATTGGAGAATACCTTGTTACCAGAGCTCTACAAGATCTGAGGCAACATAGATTCACCAGGCAAGATCCTGCCAGACAAACCTGAACAAGTTCTTTGACTGGGTAACAAAGGAAGTGGACCAGGAAGGGGCAGTTGATGTGGCCTATCTGGATTTCAACTCCAGTCCACATGGAAGGTTGGTAAACAAACTGAGTAGCCTAGGAGTAGGTCCTAAAATAGTAAAATGGGGGGAGAGCTGGCTTAGTGATAGGCCAAAGAGTGGTGATAAATGGGGTACACTCTGGAGAGGCAAGGAGACTAGCGGGGTGCAGTAGGGGGTCAGTATTCTTGGAAGAAGGAATCTTAGAAGCAAGAGGGGAGTGTAAGCCGGAGTCCAAGTAGAATCTCTGGTGGCACTTCAGGTAGAGAATTTAGGGTACACTATGTGGGCCAAGTGATCCTTATCTGCTGACAACTTCTATTTTTCTGTTTCTACTGCAGCATGTGATGCATTTATTTATTTTTTATTTATTTATTGAAATAATCAGTCTTACAACCTTTGAGTCAGAGACTTGTTTACAAAGGTACCTCGTCTCGGGGGGGGGAGA
This sequence comes from Neoceratodus forsteri, assembly GCA_016271365.2. Classification (NCBI taxonomy): domain Eukaryota; kingdom Metazoa; phylum Chordata; order Ceratodontiformes; family Ceratodontidae; genus Neoceratodus; species Neoceratodus forsteri. The sequence continues at coordinate 1,721,737,802 of CM057452.1, forward strand.
CAACAATTAAGTGCGGTTTTAGACAGAGGTTACATACAGGTGAGATACATATATACGTTGAGTTACACGCATCATTATATACACACAGTTGTTACAGTTGCAGTTGTTACAGTTGCCCAGTCGTCCATGGAACCCAGTGAGGACTTAGGGGGCTATTCAAGACAGGGTTATGTTCCACTACAGGCATTTACAGCACCGGCTGTCGATAATGTGTCGATAATTTCTTCTCTATCTGCTTCCCCACCTTGTTTAGTGTCAGCAAATACACTGTAGTTGCTCTTTAAAGAAATACAGTACCAATATCTGATATATATATATATATATACACACACACATATATATATTTATGCAACAGGGGTCAGGATAAAAACTGTAGGATAAAACCATTTATCTTCGCTACTATGGTAATAAATTTATTTATCCACATAGTAACTACATCATCACCCATTTATCCACACAGTAACTACATCACTAGCTCATTTATCTACACAGTTCTCTTCAGAATTCATTTAGAATGTTCGGCCTCAGAACCAGTACTAATCATATTTAAATGTCAATAACTTAAAAACGAAAAAAGATAACATGGTACTGTGAGCACGAAAATTGTTCAGCACAAAATTATCTACAAAATGAATAATGTTTCATTTACATAAACCCTGTATATTGTATATGGTTAGCAAGAAAACAGAAGAAAATGTAATTTTTTGTTCACTTTTTTGACAAACAAATATAAATAACTTAAAAACAAAAAATGATAGCATGGTACTGTGAGCACGAAAAATGTTCAGCTCAAAAATATCTACAAAATGAGTGGTGTTTCATATATAGATAAAATTTTGTTTTTTATAATTAGCAAAAACAGCATAAAATTCAATTTTCTTTCCCTTTTTGACAAATTATTTACACCTACCAAAATCAAAATGTTCACACAACATCTAAACCTGTTGCATAAATGGAATAGCAGCGGATTCAGTGTGTTATAATGCATTGTTTTGTACAGTTTCTAGTGACCTTCAGATCCCTCACTGTGCCTTCGGCACCTCGTGAGGTTACTGAGGTCACTGGAAACTGTACAAGATAAATGCATTATCACACACTGAACCACTGCATATCCCTATATATATATATATATATATATATATATATCTCAGAGTGCTGGAACCAGGATTTTACCCTGTGGTACTCCACTGGTAACCTCTTCCATCTGAGATGTATGTCCATTTATTACTACTCTATGTATCCTGTTTTCTAAAATCCAGTTTGTAATGCTAGTACTAAACCTAAATGTGGTTAACTTGGTAATAGGCCTGCCATGTCGTACCACATCAAAAACCCTACTGAAATTAAGGTGTATCACATCTGATGGTATATTATTGTCTAAAGCTGAACCTACTGATTCACAAAAACATATTAAATTGGTTGACCATGACCTTCCTTTGGTAAAACCATGCCGTTTTTCATCCAATATTCCTAGGTTAGTCACTTGTTGAGAAATCACATCCTTGATGCAACTTTCTAGAATTTTTCCTGGAATGCTAGTAAGGCTTATACGTCTGTCATAACACAATTGGCTACTTAGTTTTGTGCCAAAGATTAGCCACACTGGGGTATTAAAATAATTGTTAACATTACATGTATCAAAATCAGCAGGGCCAGACAAGCTTGCACTCAGGCTATTAAAGAAGGCTGCAAATGAAATCGCTGTCTAACATACTGTATCTATTCAATAAGTCCATTACAGACAAATTTAGTAAATATTAAGTCTAAGGTATTTTCTCCCCTAGTGGGTCTGTCTATATGTTGTTGTAAGCTACACTTCTTTACTATATCTAAGAACTGATTGCCAGCTTTAGTAGTAGAGGTGCAATTTGACCAATCAGTTTCTGGAATATTGAAGTCCCCAAGAATGATTGTATCACTTTTCTTCACTGTACTTATTAAATAAACAAATAAACTTGAGTATGAATCAAATGTCTGTATGTCTTTTTTATCAGGTGGGAAATAGCAATTTCCAGTTACTAAAGTTTTTTTTTTTTTTCATGTCATTTATCTTAACCCATATTGATTCAGTATTATTACTTGATGGTGTAGTTGACTCTATAGTCTGTAGGTCATTTGAACGAAAAAATGCAACTCCTCCACCATGTTTGTTAATTCTTTCCTTACTATAAATGTGATACCCCTGACTGTTCTTGTCCTGTGAGTCATTTATATCCCAAGTCTCTGTAACTGCTATTACATCTGGCTTAATTATGTCTGCTTTACTTCTTAATTTGTCCATTTTATAACTGAGCTTTGCGCGTTTAATAACGTCTTTTCTCCCTCATGATGCCGCGTCAGTTTGCGTATGGTCATTATTCCTCGCACCCCTTTGCTGTAGTTTAAAGTTCGACTGATGAGCCTGTCTGGTCTTCCTGTTAATGGCTTTGCTCTCATTTTGTTAAAATGTAGTCCATCCCTTGCATATGACTTAGAGGTTCCCCTAGAAACTGTCCCAATTAAAAAACAAAAGAAACTCTCTCCAAAAGACCACTCATGCAGTCATCTGTACATTACTATAATATATTGCTTTTTTTTTCCTTTGGCCCATGTGGGACTGGTAGCACCTCAGATATCATTACTTTACATTTTATTTTCTATGTATTGCCAAGTTCCACAAAACCCTGCTTTATAAGGTGCAAAAGTTTTCTCCCTGTGTCATTTGTTCCAACATGGATTGCTACGGTTGCTTTGCCATTATCAACCCCTTTCAACACACCTTCAAGGTTTTTTGTTATATCTCTTACTTGTGCTCCATGAAAGCAAGACACCATGTTGTGCTCTTTATTACTATTGTAACCCCTCACCCCTGCCTTTTTAGCAAAATGACAGGTGGCATGCTGTTGAAGCTGACAGCAGTACCTGGTGGGGACTGGGTTCGGGGAGGATGAGGTTACTCGGCACAGGGGACCTAGGTTTGGCTACTCTGATCAGGGGCACCCAAGTAAATCCGAACACAGGAAGCAATATCTGTAATGTCCAGAACCAGGAATGGGATTCTTCAGCGTGGTTTTTATTCACATCCAAGCTGAACAGACAAAGTATAGACGGACCCCCACGGGGCTACATTTCCTGGTAATGTAGATTAGAGACTACAGAACACTTTATCACTATTTCCAGCCCTCAGGCTCTAAACCCACCAGGCACACAGCCCAGACTTGCACGCAGCTTTGGGTACACAGCCCGACTTGTACGCTACTTGGGTCTTCCCCACTGGCCCAGCTCCCCCGCCGGTCACTTGATCCATGGTCCATTTGAGGAATGAACCAATTATCTAATTCGCGGCCCATTTGAGGAATGAACCAATTATCCTGTTGTGGCTCCCCAAACCACACTAGAGTCTTCGACTCCTAGAGAGAATTTTCCTCACAATCCCACATCTGGGTACTTCCCCCATCACTGGCCAAGTGCCAGAGGCAAAGTAGACATCCACAGAAGAAATCTGTAGAGGTGGACCGGGTCACTAAAGATGGGGGGCCACCCACCTCCAGCTCCCACAGCCCATACCTGGCCATTTCTCTGGAAATTGAACAATTCCTTTACTGAACTTTCAAATGTACATTCTGGGTAGACGTCTGTCACATCTCCTCTACATATTATTTGCATCCCAACAAACTCTGGACTTGAACCTACTTTTAACTTGCTTAGCCCATTACTCTTGGCTTCCCAATATTTAGTAGTTCAATCCCCACATTGTCACACAAGTCCCAGGGTGAAAAACATAAGCCCTTTTAGCAAGAGCAGACACTCACCCTCACGTTGCAGGTGCCCCACAGGCATCTCACAAATCTTCTTGTTCTCCCAAATAAACTCTGGAAACATATACTGTAGGCAGCTTTTCCTCTACGAGAAGAACTAGGGGGTTGCCCCAGGAATCTGCAGGGAAACATTTCCTTCCCCCCCCAAAGGGAGGGGGCACTGAGACCCGAAAACAGCGGTCTCCACCACTTCAATTATCTTCTGTGTCTCTCTTTAAGGTGGAGACACACACCCTTTTAAACTAAAAGTAGCCCTCTGTCAGGGCTGAGGCTCCTAGAGCCTTCACTGAGCTGCTTTCTCAGCAAGCTCCCAGCTTCACACTCACTCACTGAAGACTGACTGAAGACTGACTTCAAAACTTCCCAACATTCTAACCAACTCCCTTGCTGCAGATTCCAATGTGGCTCATGCAGCTGCGGTAGTTCTATGATGATGTCATCCCTCAGTCTCAGCTGAGACTGAGAACAGAGTGAGACAGTGTGAAACCCATTTAACTGGAGTTTCACAAGCTGCCTTCCCTGCCTACCACTAGGTCTTACTGGGATTCTAGTAACCCTGGGTAACAAGGGGGTTACACTCGCCCTTGATCAGGAAAATGACTGTCTGCAGTCATTATTTACCCGGCCTTAGGCAATCCCACCCTATGTGCTACCTGCGGAGGGGGGTGATCAGGCCCCCTCCTACCATGTGCAAGCACAGGGCAGGCAACACTAAGGGCCTAGAGGCCTTTAGCTGACATATCAGCCTCTTCACTATCCACTTACTATGGATGCCTAGTGGCTCTGGTAGAACTATCCAGAGCATAGCCATGATAGATCAGCACTGCGGTCCCAATGGCCATTCAGGACCACAGCCTGTCTATCCCCACTAACCCTCTATGGAAAACCTATCTGCCTTTAACCTAATACCCCCAAAAACAAAAACAACCCGGGGACCTCCCCGACCTTGGGCAACCTGCAACCGCACACCATTAAAATACCACATTTTATACCATGTTACTGTCTTCTCCCTACCTCCACAACCACACCTGTGGAAGGAAAGGGTTAATACAGTAATAACAACAATAACACCACAGTACTTTAAATTTCTACACACTAAAGTACTAGTGAGGAACTCCGATGAGCCACCCCTCCTCTTCTTGTCTTCTCTTCTGTCTTCCCAGGAACACCTGTAAGAAAAAAAAAAGACAACACACATCCTAATCTGCATACACAGTCTACCTAGACCCCTACCATCAAAACACTGAATAATCCCAAAAATATTTTTTTTTTTTAGAAAAAACAGTATTTACATTAGAAAACAACAACATTATTTACAATACACATTTGGGGGGATGGAGTGCCCTAAAAGTCCCAACTAGTGACCACAATGCCCGAAGGCTAGTCCAATAAAGAGTCTCTCCTGGGCTGGAGCCCGGTGAAGCACAGCTCTAACAGGCCAAAGTCCTGAAGGGGAGAGTCTTTGTGGACAGTTCACACATTTGGAAGTCTGCTAGTGTACGGTGTGTACTGCAACGTCATAAAGATAGAAAAGTTCGGACATACCAGCCACTTGTAGAATTGAAATTTTGGGACTGACCTGCACCTCTGACAAAGACTCTCCCTGGCAGCATTTCTTCCGACACAGCTGGGCAGACATCTTCCGGGAACCGCAGGAGGGCACATCTGGGAACTGCTGGCTGATGTCATCTCTGGAGATGGAACCTTAGAACAGGAACAAAAAGAAAACAGCTGGTCCAACCTTATCCGATTACCAGGCGATGAACAGGATACAGCTGGGCTGGTGTCCTCTCTGGATCTGAAGTCATCTGGTGGGCCAGTCGATGGTTTCTGGAAAGGCCAGTACACTGTAGAACTGATGAATGTGGGGCACCTGAGTCCTTGATGTCCATGTTGGCGAATCAATTAAAGCACTTCACAGTCTGGTGTGGCAGTATTGACTACCACTGCTCGGCTGTCCATTTAGTAGGCACGGCCACATTTGCTGGGAGGTCCTTGCACTGAGGCCAATAGTACCGGGGGTCAGGAGCTTGAATTATTACCCCGTCTGGGTGCACATAATTCACACAGAGGGAGATTTCACTTCCCTCTCTGTCCACCACTCTCACTCTGTCTATAAACAGTGTCCTGCCTCTCTTCCACTGGGTATACTTCTCATGAAACAGTCTGTTCTTCACATGCTTGTTGGCCCCAGGATGCACACTTTTCATGGCTTCATCCCAGATCCAGGATTTCCTGCTGCTCTCAATCTCTTCCCAGACTTTCCTAGGAAAGGTAGGAAAGGTCATACCATAGATCTCATTTGCCTTTCTACGAACCAGTCTCTCCTCTTTACTTGCTTTGGTCAATCTGAGACCGCTGACTGGCTTGGGGGTGGCCAGTCCTGGTTCTGCCAGCTACGCATCCTTAAAGAAATTAGAAACGGATCCCTGACTTCTTCCTCTTGTGAAGCCAGTGCAGTGGCATCACCACTTTCTTCCATACATTCCTCCGAGGCAAGATCTTGAGGCTGTGTACCAGTTCCTTTTTCACAAGGCCACATAGGTTGCCCCTCATCTTCCTCTTCACTGAAGATCTGAGCCCAGGAGTGAGCAGTCGTTCTCTCTCCTGAGACTATCCACTCATCACAAGGTGCGGAGGTCGACACCTCCCACTCAAAGGCCTCCCGTATCTCATCTTCGCCTAAGAGACTTGGGCTAGGCCCCCCCTCCAGGGGTCTATTGATGCTTTATCCGAACTTTACTTCTGGGATCCAGCATCCAAAACTTCAACTTCGGGTTCTGTCTCTAACTCTGCACCCTCTAGCTTTGTGCCACACTCCCCCAAGGGGCCTTCCTCCACAGGCTTGGCCTGGTGCTGTGTGCTGGCAACTGCAGATTCCTGAACCTTTGTCCATGTGGGAGCCAAATGAATTGGAGGCGCTTTATACAAGCCATATTTTTCTAGGCATCCAGCACAGTGAGGAATCATGAAGATGTCCCTTCCAGCTCTCAAGCATATTTGACATACATGCACTGGAAAACCAGGAATCACCACATGAGGAGGCAGTTGCCCTCCATAGCACCACTTTTCAATATCCCTCAGTCTACTTGCTGCTGCTGTTACTGCAACCCGGGCATGATCCGGGTAACGAGCTGGTCCTGAGGTCATAACTGCAGAAAAACAAACAAAAGTTCACTGTAACTGAAAGTCCCAACTTTACTGAACACACTCTTTAGCTGTAAAATGGCTCCTCTGCTGCTGTGTTTACTTTACTACCCCACCCTGTAATGGTGGCGGCAGCACTCCTGTGCATCAACATTCAGAATCTGGGTCAAGCCACTGCACACCCGATTTACACAAACTACTGATAAATTTGGCTCAAACTGCACAACTTGCTCTGTTCTTGCTTTAAACACATTTACAGAATTTTCCACGGACTCATTACATGCTGATAACATTTATTTGATTCACAGTCCCTTACAGCTTCAGGTTTTTAGCACAGGATTGCCTGTATAACTAGTGCTGCACTTTGCTACAACCCACAGTCTCTCACTGGCTTTAAACTTTACACTGATGCTGAATTCATTACTATGCATACAGTCAATGGCTTAACAGACTTGCACTTGCTGGCAGGACTTGACACAGTCGTTACTTGCAAAGCGACTACACTGCTGCACACACATTTATATGGCATAGGGCAGAAAATCACTGTTTGAGCAGTTTTTAGGTTGTTACGTACTGTTATCAGTATCAGTTTGCTGCGATGGGGAAAAATGGCCTGCAGCCAGTTCTCGGAGGCCTCAGAACAGAAACGGGTGGGCAGTCCTACCGATCGTCTTCTCGACCACCACTTTTGCAATTCCAACGATCGATTAGCGGGTTGAGCTCGATTTTAAACAAGATAGGCTATTTTTTAACAAGTTTACAGCGATTTTAACACTCCGCGACGCTCCTCCACTAGCCAGTACATGCACTTCACTCACACTCCTTCTCGAATGCTGGGGCAGTCATTGTAGAGCTGGCTGAGGGGCGGGACTGATCGCAGCCTGACCAGTCACACGACGCCATGCAAATGAGCCTCTTCTTCCTCGTGAGGGCTCTTCTCACAGCGATCATCGAGCAGGCAAATTTAAACTGCAGATAGCAACTTTTTTTCTTTACCAACTGACTCCATGGCGGGGAGCCCATTTCAGCCATTTAACATAGCCATTACACACCTGCAAGTCTCTCATTTATTCAAAAAGCATTTCCAACGTCCAGGGCACAATTTTCCTGTTGCTACCACTAGTCTTCCACACTTTTCTTTACCACAGTTCATTTTAAAAGCAGGCAAAACACTGTAAACAATTTTGATGCAGGACAAGGGCACACTCTTTGGTTTTACTGCTCCTTGGTAAACAGTTGGCATTTTAAACAGCAGCACAAGATCCACAGCACACAGCAACACACTAGTTAAATTGCTTCAGCTTTTGGGCTATCCACTGCCAAACAGCCAAAATGCTAGCCCCCCTGCCCAAACACCTTCCTCCCAGAATAAAATCCAAAGCGGTGCCTCCATTTTTGTAACCCCTCACCTCTGCATTTTTAGCAAAATGACAGGTGGCATGCTGTTGAAGCTGACAGCAATACCTGGTGGGGACTGGGTTCAGGGAGGATGAGGTTACTTGGCACAGGGGACCTAGGTTTGGCTACTCTGATCGGGGGCACTCAAGTAAATCCGAACACAGGAAGCAATAACTGTAATGTCCAGAACCAGGAATGAGATTCTTCAGTGTGGCTTTTATTCACATCCAAGCTGAACAAACAAAGCATAGACGGACTTCACGGGCTACATTTCCTGGTAATGCAGATTAGAGACTACAGAACACTTTATCACTATTTCCAGCCCTCAGGCTCTAAACCCACCAGGCACACAGCCTGGACTTTACCCTTGCAGCTTTGGGTACACAGCCCAACTTGTACACTACTTGGGTCTTCCCCACTGGCCCGGCTCCCGCGTCGGCCACTTGATCCACAGTCCATTTGAGGAATGAACCAATTATCCAATTCACGGTCCATTTGAGGAATGAACCAATTATCCTGTTGTGGCTCCCCAAACCACACTAGAGTCTTCGACTCCTAGAGAGAATTTTCCTCACAATCCTACGTCTGGGTAGTTCCCCCATCACTGGCCAAGTCCCTGAGGCAAAGTAGACATCCACAGAAGAAATCAGTAGAGGTGGACCTGGTTACTAAAGATGGGGGGCCACCCACCTCCAGTTCCCACAGCCCATACCCAGCCATTTCTCTGGAAACTGAACAATTCCTTTACTGAACTTTCAAATGTAGATTCTGGATAGACATCTGTCACATCTCCTCTATATATTAATTGCATCCCAACAAACTCTGGACTTGAACCTACTTTTAACTTGCTTAGCCCATTACTCTAGGCTTTCCAATATTTATTAGTTCAGTCCCCACATTGTCACACAAGTCCCAGGGTGAAAAACATAGGCCCTTTTAGCAAGAGCAGACACTTACCCTCATGTTGCAGGTGCCCCACAGGTGACTCACAAATCTTCTTGTTCTCCCAAATAAACTCTGGAAACACATAGGCAGCTTTTCCTCTACGAGCAGAATTAGGGGGTTGTCCCAGGAATCTGCAGGGAAACCTTCCCCCCCCCGAAGGGAGGGGGCACTGAGACCCGAAAACAGTGGTTTCCACCACTTCAATTATCTTCTGTGTCTCTCTTTAAGGTGGAGACACACACCCTTTTAAACTAAAAGTAGCCCTCTGTCAGGGCTGAGGCTCCTAGAGCCTTCACTGAGCTGCTTTCTCAGCAAGCTCCCAGCTTCACACTCACTCACTGAAGACTGACTGAAGACTGTCTTAAAAACTTCCCAACGTTCTAACCAACTCCCTTGCTCCAGATTCCAATGTGGCTCATGCAGCTCCGATAGTTCTACGATGATGTCATCCCTCAGTCTCAGCTGAGACTGAGAACAGAGTGAGACAGTGTGAAACCCATTTAACTGGAGTTTCACAAGCTGCCTTCCCTGCCTACCACTAGGTCTTACTGGGATTCTAGTAACCCCGGGTAACAAGGGGGTTACACTATTACATATAATACAGTCAATATACTTAAAGATTGAATCACCCACTACCATCTTTTACTTTACATTGTGTGGGGGCTTATTTGTTTCAGCATTATTTTCAGAGAGGGTTGAGGGGTATGTGCATGCCTATGCAAACTTTCATTTGTAGCTGTTTCATTTTTCAAGTGGAGCAAGGCTATTGTTCAGAGGTAAAACACTTGGGGCTTGTCCCTGGGATGAAAACATATCTGCCCTTCTGCCCCTTTTATTTAATTTCCTTGGCTGAACTGTCACCCAGTCTGGTTCTTCCTCTTGGTCATTGTTATCTTCCTTTCTTCCACTCTTTGAATTTCTAATGTGGCTGCTTTCTCTAACATTGTTGCTTTCTCCCTCTTAGTGCCTAATCGTTTATCCCCCCCCCCATGTCATCCACAAATGACTCCATATTCCATAATTCTATCATATTATTGTGTTCTTTCCTTACATTTTCAGTCTCATTTTCCAGTTTACAGATTTTAATGTAGTTTAAGCAAGCATGTTCATCTATTATATTAGGCACTATCGGTTAAAGTACACTTATGCACTTGCAGTTTTCACAATATACCTCCTTTATCCCTTCTGCTAATTGTAAGACATTTTCCTTATTTGTCTTGCTGACACTCACACTGATGTCTAGAGATATACTCCACAAAAAAAGGAAGTGTATTTAGGGTGCACTTCTGGTTTTGGCAATCACTATACAGTGCTCGGAATTCTTATAAAACAGTACTAGTGATGTAATTATGTGTAATAAAATGCTAATAGTAACTAAAAGGAGTTGCCTTAGTCGTTTAGTGCTCCTAATTCTCCCCCCAGAGTCAGGATCAGCTATGCAGTGGGGAGACAGTCCTCCACTGTCCCACAGTGTTCAGCTCTGGTTTATGACGGTGTTAAGCAGAGAGAGAGGGAGAGAGAGAGAGAGAGAGAGAGAGAGAGAGAGAGAGAGAGAGAGAGAGAGAGAGAGTGTTCCGGGTATTTTTTTTTTTTAGTAGACACTCCCTTATTTCATTTAGTTAGACAAAGACAGAATAAAAATAAAAAATGTTGTTCTGGTCCCCAACAATCAGTGCAGGATAATGCCCTGCTGCACTTCCCCTGGGGCAGTGCCACTGAGCTTGCATCCTCCAGCTCCCGGTATGTTCCTGGGCTGTGGCCATGGATTAATCCTGTTTCTCAGGGCAGTCTTTGCTTTTGCTGCTCTTCAACCATAATACCAGACTGCCCAGGGACTTGTCTGGCCTCTTTTTTGAGCACAATATTCATACTTACTACACCTACTTTACTATGTTGTTCCTACAATACTTCTGTTACAACTGGACACCCCCGTGACAATTGGGAACATGCCTCAGCAACAATTGGGCACATGCCTCAACTACAGTACTGCCTCACAAGGGCCATTCAACCATTTTAGCCCTTCAAGGGCCATCTCAGTGGAATTGTTTGCTAAAGGACTTGGCTTAAGCCTTGTCCCTCTAGATCTTGATTCCAACAGTACTATAGCCTGGCCTCAGAAGAGATCTGGACAGCCATATCTGAAGCAGCCATTATCCTATCTTGTTTAATAATTTGTCATCATCCCTATTTCTGGCATGCCCATCTGCTGCACTGAAGCACGCACACTGAGGGAGTGCCTTCTTCCCCCAGGGGTCCCTCCAACCATACAGATAGACTTTGTAGCACCAATGGGGGTAATGTTTATGGCTTTTGCATTTTGAGGATGGAATCTCCACTAAGTTGGGGTGTTTTTAGCCATGCAGTTTGACTCAGTGGCACCCCTTAATGTTATGTTATCTTCCTTGCCTTGTGGGTAGGGCCCTTCCCATGGGGGCCCTTTAGTCATGCAGAGCACCAGCAGCGGTAGATTTACTGCTTGCAACACTGTCAACCCAGGTTTGGAAATGAGCTTGAGTCATCAGAGGGCTAGCTGGAGAGAGGTGAGTGGAGTGTCCAAGTGGATGCTCTCCACCTTGGAGGTGTAGGGTGTACAGATGCTGGTGTACTACCACCACCTGAGTGACCACGGATGGCAGTGCAGCCAGTGCCATCAGGGTGGGAGGATGCCAAATTTACTTTGATGCATGTTTACATCTTGAGCCACAAGAGTGGGAGGATGCCAAGTTTACTTTGGCGCATGTGTACATCTCTGTGTGTACATGTGTGCTGTTCTAGGGGAAAGGAACAGAAAACTGGAAAATGTCTGACCATAGCAGGAGGACATCCACCCTACATCACAGGCCTCACACCATTGACCATGGCCCTCATTCTAGACATACTGAAAGAGTCTCCATCAGGGGAAGACCCTCCCCATGGCAGCGCCACCCCGGAGGACAAGCCAGGGTGCTGAGGATCCAAGGTAAGTCCCGGGGAAGATGTGTGATGGGGTTGGGCATAGGGGTCAGGACAGATGGGGCAGGTCAGCCGTAGGACAGATAATGCATACTAAGTAAAAAAAAAAAAGCCATGCAGAGCACCTCAGTGGCACCTCTTGACACAATCCTCCAACAGTGTCTTGTGGCTCAACTGATTCCTTGCCACATTTCTTTCCTATAGAGGTCCCATTTTTTTCATCATTATCATCATCATCATCATCAGTCACTCAGTCAAGGACAGGCAATCAACAGTTCTAGGGAAGGAAATAGTTATTTAGCAGATGTTCTCTCCTCAAGTCACACCTTGTAAGGTGGTACCAATTACTTCAAAAAAGGAGGTGACACCTTTACCAGTGCAGAGCACCTTGGTGGCACATCATGGTGTTATCCCATAAGAGGGATTAAGCAAGAGCTTCCCTTCAAATATTTCCTTTAATGAGATTACAAATTAGTAGAGTTGAGTCATCAATAAACTAGCCCTAGGCTAGAGGAAAGGCAGCCTTGGCCTTGGTTCCCCCAGATATTTCCTCCCCAGGTTTTTTTTTTTTCTCTCCTTCTGGACAAAGTTCATAAAATAACATATATATTAATAATTATTTATTCCTCCATGAGTTGAATCTCGGTGGTGATCATACATTTGTGATAATGGTATCTCTTCCCTCAGCCAAGTCTCATCACTTTATGAAAATTATGCATATGTTTGCTTCAGTCATTAATACTTTTTGGCCTTCTTCACTAAGGTACCGTTGGACTAAGGAGACCTAGTGCCTGCAGCACCTCTAGAACTAGAACCAACCTGAAGAGAGTTCCTGCATCTTCATGGCACCCCTAAAGGGTGCTATCCTCTTTAGCAGGGACAGAGAGAGCACACAACACATTCAATGTCACACAAGCATCCTACATATACTCTACCATCATTATCATCACTCCATATCTCCAAACCTACCTATCAGTCCCTATGTTGCTTATTTCCTACATAAGGAACCTGATTCCACTGAACCACTGATATTGTTCTCTGCCATAAACCTGTCTAGCCTGGGTTTAAAACTCTGTACTGCAGTACATTTCTTTACAGCCACTTCTGGTGAGCCATTCCACATATTAACCACCCTCTGTGTATAAACAACTGTAGTATTACCTGGTGGTATGCCTTACCCTATCTCCTCTGATCCTAAGTGCATGCCCTTGTTTTCTACAATCTCGTACTGTTATGAATAACCTGTTATGGTCTTTTTATTATTGTGCCTTTTTATTATTTTGTAGACCTCTATCATGTCCCCTTTTATAAAGGCTTCCTTTTCCAAGAAAAACATCCCCATCTCCAGCCTTTCTTCTTAATGAGTCCTTCCCACCCCTTTTCTTTGCAGCAATCCAGTACTGCACTTTTTCCAGCTCATCTACTGAATGTACTTCCAGTAGTGTGATGCCCAGTACTGCACACCTTACTTCAGGTGTGGTCAAACGCATGCCTTTTATAATGACAGTACCCTTACCCTGTCTTCTAGTACCCTCTTTGTGCATTTGATTATCCTACATGCCCATTTGTCTGCTTTTGAGTGCTTCAGAGAGCCTCCTGCTATTACTTCCAAGTCCTTTTCCTGATCTGAAGTTGTGATTTGTGCTATGTATCTTCCATTTAAAATAACAAGGCATTTCTTGATTTTGACTGTCAGGAAAATAGTCACTCTTAATTAAAAAATTAAAAAAATTAACAATATATGCAGATTTCTGGATCTAACAAAGGCAAAAACAATAATTCAATTAATATTTTGCATTGTAAAGAAATATTATATGTAGCAGTTTTCACCTGCAATAACAAAATGTTCTAATTTGTCTGTGAGGAAAGGGGAAGTGGAATATTAGTAGTATATTTGTGCCCTGTTAAATCTGGAAGGGAAACTCATGCTTGGTATCTGTTTACCTACGCGTCCACTTCTTATTTTTCATGGTATGCACTACGAAGTTTCGGTACCCTTTTAAATAAATACATGGTTGAAAACATAATAATAGTCTACGGTTTCCTTTTGTCCTAGATTTATTCAAATTTTGATGTCCTTTGATTCAAACCAAAAATGGCATGTTGTCTTTTAGATACCCATATTTCAGAGATAAGATATTGACAAAACCTTAACTTGACAGGAGTTGTACTTTGACTGCAGTACGGATTGCTTAACCATTAAGGATATTTAAAGAATATTGATCCAGGACTAGTCCTTGGGGTGAAAAACAAAGTATTTTACAGTAATAACAGCCTCGTGGTGGAGTAGTATAAGCAGACATTCCCTGCAATGATAACTCTGAAAACTTGAGAACAAGATTTGCATATACAGTATATATTGTACTTTTGATCAGTATTATACTTCAGTGCTGTGCAAAATCCTAAATATTGTGCTGTATTGTGTGGAGGCAGTGTCCTCCAGTGTGTACAGCACTGGCTTGGGTACTGGGAGACAGCATGTTCAGACCCTGCTAATGCCAAATACTCACTGCATGACTTTGGGCAAGTCACTTAACCTCTCTATGCACCAATCTCACCAGCTGTAGAAATGGGTAGAGGCAGAACCCTATAGGAAATGAGATGCCGCAGCTCAGCTGGGCTATCCTGGCAAACACGTTGCAACAAAAATCATTTCAGTGCTCATTACTGTTTTGTACTTGCACAGGATACAGGACTGTATGAAAGATGTTAGTACCTGAATAAATTAACGTCGTATTGTCTTGCATGATTTCTTTCTGCAAGCTTTTGGGAAAATGTGATTTTTTGTGTAGAGGAAGCTTCCCATTTAGGAAGGTTGTGGGCTCTGATGCATAACAGTCATACAAAAAAAAAACACATGATATATGTTGACAAATGCAATGGTAAGGATATGCACACATTAATCCCTCAAATAAAAGAGACATGTCAGTGAGAATATTATACTGAAAAGAGTGGAAAAAGGGTTTCAAATGTATAATCTGTCCCACATGCCACAGAGGGCACAAAGCAAGCTATATAAGAAGGACAGAGTTGCAGAGTGATTTATTTTTTTTACAGTTAATCTTTTTATTGAAATCTTTGCAGTTTACATACATAAAACTGGCTGTACACTGTGAAACAATTTGTACATAAAGCAGGGTACAGTTACATATCATACTGAAAAGATTCATAGAACATGTTCAATCAACATCAGAACATTATAACTTTTAAGGCCTGGAAAGTAAGCAGTGGACAACAAGCATTATAAGGACCATAAGGAAATGAAGTCAGGTAGCGATGCTTAAGTAGCGGCTATCTAATCTTTAATGACATCTTACCATACAGGTCATAAGACCGTGGAAAGCTTATGGGGGTTGCCAGACTGTAGTGGAACAAGGGTATAGTGGGGGTTCTTTCTGTTGCTGCACAAAGCGTAGATATAGAGCCCACATGCTATGGAATTTCTCCATCTGTTGGTTAACCTAGCAGGATATAGAGAATACTAGATGGGTAACTATGCAGTACCAGTGTGTTCTGCCAAAGAAGGGTCTGATTCCCTGTGACCTCAAGAGCGAACCACCAGAGGTCCTTGGGAATCAGACACCAAGTTGGCAGAACACACAGGTTCTGCATGGGGTCACCCATCCTGTATTTTTTATAGTATATGATGCCCCTCGAATTACTTTTAAAACATTTTTAGGCTTCCAGACTATATTTAAATCGTAGATAAAGAAATTGTCTCCCCTCACTAAGAGATGGAGTTGGGTGGTTGCTAGGGACTGGGTGTCCCTAATGTAGCAGCACACATGCCCATTGGTTGCCGCTTTGCTGTGGGCGGGATTTAGGAAAAAATATGGTGGCCAGACATCTCGCTTAGCAAGAAAAATAACTGTCCTGAGGCCGAGAAATGTAAGTTAAGCAATTTTTATGGATCAAAATCTAGTTGATCCAGCTTTTCCGATAATCAATGATTAACTGTTTGCTTGTCTAAAAACCGCCGCGATCATTTTCTGTCTGTTTAAGTGATATTGATCCGCGGTGGTTTTCTGTTACTGCTGGTTCAAGCTTCACAGTCTAAATGAATGGAATGCTGTTCTGCACATACGGTCAGTACAGCATTCCATTCATTCTTGTGTCTGTGGATGAACAACATTTTGGTATGGTGGAATTTCAAGTTAGTATAGCATTCCACCATATACTATAACCTGGTAGTCATTGCCAGAGTTTCTACCAATGTCAACCATTCTTGAATGTCTGGGACCCCTGGGGTTCTCCATTTTGTCAGGATTAACCTCTTGGCCTCCACAGAAACAGCCATCAGCCACTTTACATCTGCCAGTGGTAGCCTGAGACCTTGGGGCTTACAGCCTAGTAATATAAGATGGAGTGTAGCCAGGATCTCCCAGTTTAAGATGGCTGAACACCTGCTGACCATCTGCTGCCAGAATGTGTCAAGAAGTGGGCATCCCCACAGTATGTGTAGTAGGTGAGCTCCAGGGGTATCACATCTCCAACAGAGATCTTGGGGGATTACTCCCAGTAGTTTTAACTGGGCCGGGGTTCTATACCAGTAATGTAATATCTTTTTTGGATCAGGTGGCTTTTTTGGTTGAAACATGCCTGTTGGGCGAGTCTCCAGTAGGTGTGCCATTCTTCCTCAGTTATGTGACCTTACAGAGCCATCTGCCATTTAGCTTTGGCTGCCGCAGTGGGGTCTGGCTGAGCCTCACTCATCAGCTGGTATAGGGAACCTGCTTTGATTTTATGTGGTTTAAGCCAGTCATTCCAGGGCATGGGTGGGGCAGATAGGGGGCTATAGATTCTGCAGGTCTTGCACCTACAGGAGACTTTAGACCAATGGGAATAGACCGATTTAATCTGAAGGTATTGCCAGAACTCTTCCATGGGCAGTTTGAATTTTTCCTGGAGATTCTGAAAGGATTTGAAATATTTCTTATCGGGGTGAGTAGGTCCAGCATCCTGCCAATAGATCTTTTTCCCCATGTAGCCCAATGAATGGAGCTGCCACCGATACACAGCTCAGTATTTCACCATAAGTAAGTTAGATACCCCATTCTTGAGCAGCGTTTGGAGATACTGGTCATGAAAACCCAGGCCATGCAAGCTGAGGTTATAGTGATCCACTGAGTGGCATTGTGTTTAAGGGGAGAGGTTAGACATAGTGAAGGGTGAGCCACCCCAGTATCATTTATTCTACGTGACACAAGGGTGGTAGTGGGCATTCTCCGGGGTAGGTGGGCAGTAAGGATCTAGCAGTTAGAAAAGCATACATGCAGTGTTGAATGTTTGGTTTCCAATGTCCCCTGAGCTTGTATCTACTGAATCTGTTGGGGGTGGGGCAATAGATAGTGACCGATAAGAGAGTCCAACTTTTGGAACCATCTGTGCTGAATTATAATGGGTAAGTGTGCCAGAAGGTAGTACTATCTAGGGGCTAGTATCATTTTTATTGAGTCAATTTTCCCTGGGAGGGATAGTTTGAGGTGCTGCCATCAATTTAGTTCTTTTTGGAAGGTATTAATCAAGGGTAGCATTTTCAGGGGGGCCAGCCTATGTAATTCAGGAGATAGGAAAATTCCCAAATATTTGATGTGTGCTTCTGCCCAAACCAGGCCAGAGGTTTGGCCCATATCTTTTTTTGAATGTTTGTTAAGGGGAAGAATTTCATATTTAGTTTTGTTGACTTTTAGCCCAGACAACTGTTCGAACTGAGAGAAGGTATTCAATATGGGGGATAGGCTTTGGGGAAGGTTGCTCGTTAGGATGAGGCAATCATCTGCATAGAGTTTAGTTTTAAACTCTTCAGAGACTACCTTTATACCAGGGATGCGCGTTTTTCTTGAAGCACAGAGGCCAATGGTTCGATAGCAAGTATGACTAGCATAAGGGGAGGACCTTCTCTAGTCTGGAGACCAGAATCTTAGCTAAAATGTTAGCATCAATATTTATCAGGGATATGGGCCTGCAGCTAGCCAGTTTTGGTGGGATCTTTTCCCTTCTTGGGGAGGACTGTGATCACTGCCTCCTTCAGGGTGCCAGGGAGTTACTGCTCAGCATGTGCTGATCTCAGCATGAGCAACACTAGAGTGCAGACCATATATTTTTGTGAACTGGTAAAAATCAGCCGGGAAGCCATCACTCCCAGGGGATTTATGTGGAGCCATCCCTTCTATGACTTTAGGTACTTCTGATTCCTGGGGCATACAACATCTCCCTTTGTGCTATAGAAAGAGAGGGGAGGGAAGCTTTACTTACAAAATTGTCAAAGTCAGCTCCATGAAAGGATATTTGAGATTTGTACAGATTGTTGTAGAAGCTGGACATGGGCCTATTTATTTCTTTAGGAAGGGAACACACCTCTCCCATGGGGTCCTTCAGTTTTTCAATGTGCCTCTCTGCCTGCTGCTTTTGAGGTGAAAGGATAGGAGCTTCCTGGCTTTATCCCCTTATCCCAATATTTGTGGCATAGCCTTGCCATTTACAGCTCCGCTTTCCTAGTACCCAACATATTTAGGCAGATTCTAAGTGACGTCAGTTTGAATCTAAGGGCCTGATTATGTAGGTGAATTGGGTCAGATTTATACTCTGCTTCCTTTAGTTTGAAGGTGCAGGGTCTCTGCTTCTCTGAGTTTCCTCCTATGTGTAGTGTACGAGATAATACTACCCCATAGTGTGGCTTTGAAGGGTTCCCATATCATTTGGGGAGGCACATATTTCTGGGTTGTCTAGGAAGTAATTCAATATCTCCCGCTTCAGCCATTCTTGGAGCTGCTGATCCACCAGGAGGAGGGGATCGAGTCGCCAAGTCACTGACTGCTTCTTCCCAGGTTGGAGGTAGGCCTGCGGTTGTACTGGCATGTGATCGGATATATATATATAATATATATATATAGGGGGCAATGGACACATCAGATATGACTGTATTCAGCACTGTCAGTGAAACCAGTAATCCAATCTGCTGGCCATAGCTCTAGCATCAGAGTAGAAGGTGAAGTCCTTAGTGGACGGATGAAAAGTACGCCAGGTGTCAGTCAGGTGGTGTAAGGACAGCAGATCCTTTAGGGATTCAGTGCCTTACTGTGTGGCTCAGGTCTGGCATTGGATCTGTCAATAAATGGGTCCAAGGCCAGATTAAAATCACCCCCCATTATAATCTCAGGTCGATCACCCACCATGCCCAGGAGGGCTTGAGAAATTGTGTTAAAGAATTCGGGGTGGTCTTCATTTGGTGCATATAAATTACCCAGGATAAGTGGACCTCTGTTAGAGATTACTTTCACCAGTATCCGCCGTCCCTCCTTATCGCCCCACTGCTCAGTAATAGACCATTTCAACTTTTTATGGCAAAGTATTGACACCCCTCTCTTGGCTGAGCCTGCTGAGCAACAGGCATCCCACCCATTCCCTCACCAGTTTCTTTGCCTCTACCGGCTTAATCTTTGTCTCCTGGAGGAAAGAAACCTGAGTTTTTAATTTTGTAAGTCTGGGCAGAACCTTTTTCCTCTTAATCGGGTCATTCAGGCCTCTCACATTCCAGGATGTGAAAGTCACCGGTATGGTGGGATCCATATTGGATGATTATAAATACTTTTTATCCCTTATCCCTTTTGGGGGGTTCCCCAGGTATAACTAATTGAGGGAATAAGTTCTGTCTGTCCCTACGTTGACCCTCCATATACCTATCACATATTAGATTCAGTATGAGGCAGAGTGGACTTTGGGTGTCTTGTAAAACTTCCCTGCAGAACACCACAAAGATTTCCCATTTTCCTTGATCGCACAAGGTCTCATATCCATCTATTCTATGAAGTGTATGTTCATCTAGATGAACAGAGTAGTTTGAGCTCTTGTTGCATTGTCTCGTATGTTTTAGTACAACTCTGGGGGCCTTCTAAGGTTATGCCCCCAGCAAAAGAAGAGGAGGCGTATAGGTCCTCTCCAAAATCTAGAGATTGATCCCTTAGCTGCACCCAGAGGAGCTGGCCATACACTCCTCCAGTGATGAAAGGAGCCTCTCAGGGGCTTCAACAATAAACATTTTATCTAAGAACAATAGCAGCAGGTTGAAACATATTCTTACCAATAAGTAACTGCCAGGGTGGACCACCTTGGGGCCAGGGCCCAAACAGAACCCATATGGCTCATTAACTGGTAACCACTCCAGCTGTGGATGAGAGACATTGGGTGGGGGGTCATTCATGTTGTGTCTCTGTACCGAGCGGGAGGGGGGCATCTAGCGCCTATTAAGTTGATCCCTTATTTAGCACTGGATCTTCTGTCTGGTCGATCTGACCACTGGGGTCAGCCTTAAAGGGGGGTACTGTGTTTTTATGGGTATATATGAGGATATCTTGCTCATTTAGCGCCCATATTATTACCCTTAAAGTCTAAGGGAGCTATCCCTTGGTATTGGGTGCCACATGCTAAACCAAGGCAGCAGCCATTTATCCTGAGAAAGCCATTGATTCTAAATATCGCATCTGGGGGGTATTTGTCCCTCAGTAGGCTACTGTAAATGAAGGGAGCCTAAATAGGGAGTCCCAATGGAGCACTCATAGGGCAAAGACATATGAAGTTTCCTCCCACCCTCCCAGCTCACTAGCCAGACTAGTACACTGGAAACCTTTTTCTAAAGAAGGGAAAAAAACAACATTATTCAAAGGATATCAGATGCCATCAAAACGGTCCTGTACACATTGTCTGAGGCAGAGAGAAGTTCTGAGAGGCATTCCAAAAATTCCACTTCAGCCCTGGGATCATCAGGGTTGCAGGCGGTCCAGTCTGCTGGCAATGGGGACAAGTCATCAGTTCCTTTGGGAGCACCATCTCGATGCGATGTCTCCCTCGTGTTGGTGTTGAATAAGTCGAGTGTCTGGGGCATGAGCTCCTGCAGAGGCTCATATCTATTAGAAGTCTTAATGTGGGTATTCTCCGGTAGAGCAGCGGCTGGCATCAGAAGGCAAAAAAATGTGGTTATCTGCTCTGGGATCGCTGATGTCTGGCATTGGGTGGGGTACTATTTCCCCATTTGGGTCTCTTTTTCTGTCTTCTCCTTGAGACGGTTTGCCATGGAGGGGGTGCAGGTGCTTCCCCAGTCATAGCAGATGCATCTTCTTTGTGTTCTGTCTGGGAAAGCATCCATCTTGGAATCAGTCAGGCCACAAGGCTTCCCATGCGGTCCCACTGGATGCGGTCACTTGTCTTGCAGCTCTCTGACATATTGCTCAGCCTCTGCAGGGGATTCAAAGGTAGTATACTCTCAGTTGATTTGAATTCTCAGGAGGGCAGGGTATCTGAGGGACTTAGGGATGCCCAGTCGGTAGCAGAGATGCTTCACACTAGCATATGCTCGACGATGGTTAGACAGATCTAATAAGAAGTCTTAGAACATCTGCACCCTGTGTCCCTGCCATTGAAAGGCCCCCTGCTCTCTAGCTGCCTTTAAGTAAAATTCCTCCTCTGCATATTTCAGGAATTTGCAGAGAATTAGTCTTGGCCTTTCCCCAGGTTGAGGGTGAGGGGCAAGAGATCTATGTGCCCTTTCTATATCGGAGGGGCTTGGTTGTTCTCTTTAATGAAGGATTTATTTATTTATTTAGTTTTTGTTAACCGGGTAGGTACACTAAACAGCATAGCTGCCTATTTTCAGGTACAACCCGGGAGATTACAACAAAGGGTACGTAGACAATAGTAGATAGAAGAAAACATCATGGGAACAAGTAGAAGTCAGACATAGTACACTTATACAAAATGTCCAGCAATGACAGTACATTTGCAGGAATCTATATGTAGTAACAAAACAGAAATATAAGTACAAATAACTAACAGTCATAAGTCATACAACTAGTGAGTAAGTGCTAGAAGAGAGGAAATAGCAAGATTTCCAGGCAGGTTTGAGAGTAGTACAGGTTGGAGCCGGTAGACAACTAGGAGAAACTAGTACAGGAGTGGGTGGATAGAGAACAGGAGCAGGGTTCAGGGCTTAGAAGAGCCATATAAAGCTGTTTGAAGCTGCGTGGAGAAGGGGAAGATTCTTAGACACAGTGGAAGGGAGTTCCATAGTTTAGGGGACCAGCTAGAGAAAGCATTCTCCCCATTTTGGTTTTACGTCTCGGTTGGACAAGAAGGGATTTGTCAGCTGATCTCACTGGGTAGGCAGAGGTCACAGGTTTGAGCAGTAGAGCCAGTTTATCAGGTATCTGGGAGGAGATTTTATTCTTTATAAAACAGTAGGAAGTAAACTGTCGGAAGGCTGAGGGGGTAAACCATCCCAGACTGGAGAATAGTGTGCATCAGTGAGTAAGCCTGGGCAAAGACAAAGCAAAATGGCAAATGCTGTTGTAGCAGACATCCCGCTTTCAGAGGAGCCCTCCAGTAGTTGCCGGAAAGGCTATTAACCCTTACACCGATTTGGGTCTCATGATCCCCTGTGCAATGGCCATCCTCGCCGTGTCTGTTAGGGTATGTCTCACTTTATATGCCAGTCCAAGTTGAATATTGAGAGATTTAATGGCTGAGGCTAGGTGCAGGTCGAAATCCAAGGCAGGATCAAGAGTTACTCCTAGGTATTTAAAAAAGGCAACTGTGTTAAGGGGAGAGCCATCAAGCACTCTGATACTTAATGGTTGGGTGCAGGATGGAATTTTTGAAACTGAACAGAAGAGCATAGTCACCGTTTTATTTTTATTTAAGACAAGCTTGTTTTGCAATAGCCAGCTCTGAAAGGTATTGAAGTTACTACTGAGATTCAGGTCGATATCTGAGAGGTTTGAGGAAGATGAGTAAAGAACAAGATTGTTGGCATATAGCAGACCTGAGCAAGCACCAGTGATGGGTGGGATGTCATTTATGAGTACTGTAAACAGGAGAGGACCAAGAATCAAACCCTGGGGCACTCCGATCCAAGTAGGAGCAAGAGGGTACTTAGCATCTCCGATCTGGACAAATTGTTGACGCTTTGAAAGAAAATTTTGGAACCAGGTGGTGACAGAAGGTGAGAAGTCTAGGGATGACAACTTTGATAGGAGCAGCGGGTGGTCATCTAAATCAAACGGTTTTGTAAGATCAACAAAATAGCCCCAGTGAGAGAGCCTTTGTCCTTAGCAAGTCTGACATCATTTGTAAACTGCATGAGAGCAGTGGATGTACTGTGCCCACTTCTCGGAAACCATGTTGGTCAGGGGTGAGGAGTTTGAAGGAGTACAGGTAATCTGAGACCTGGGTAGCAACAATTGCATTCAGTATTTTAGAGAGGGTGGAGAGGATGGCAATAGGGAGGTAGTTATCCAGATTAGTGGTGTCCCCCTTTTCGTAGACCGGTACAACTCGAGCAATCTTCCAGAGGGAAGGGACATGTCCTGTAAGAAGAGACAGGTCGAAAAGTCTAGTCACTGGAGAGACTATAGACAGTGCAACAGTTCTTAGGAATTTTGGTAAGAGTGCATCTGCCCCTGCCAATCCTGCAGGAGAGATGGACTTAAGTAAGCATAAGATTTCACTCTCAGAGACTGGGCGAAGGGGTGAAAGATGGGTTGGAAGGTTTAAGGTTATCCTGCAGAGTGACAGGTAAAGGCCCAGGAGGTGCAGTATAGGAGGCGAGGTCAGTGAATCTGGAGATAAGAGCCTCGGCGATAGTGAGCAGCTTATTGCAATCACAACCATCCACGACCATATCAGAGATGGTATTGCACTTGTTTTTCCCTATGATGGTGTTAACATGACTCCAAAAATCACGAGAGTCACTGACACATATGCTAAGGAGCTAACGGTAGTAATTGCCCTTAACAGATCTGATGGAAATCTTACATAGGTTTCAGAGTCTTCTGTACTCTGCCCAATCTGATGGGGACTGGGTGAGCTTAGCTTTGTTCCAGGCTTTATCCCTCTTTTTGAGAGAGGACAGGAGTGAAGAATTCACCCAGCGGGTAGCAGATCCCTGGATACGGCACCTTTTTATTGGAATATATTTGTCTTGAAGGTTCAAAAGTGTGGTAAGGAGGTATTGAGCAGCACATTCTGTAATACAAGTATATAGAGGTGCCCAGTCCGTGGTTCTGTAGCTCCAAGATTAGGGCTCTCAAATCTATTTTGAAAAATCCTGAAAATAATTTCTGTGGGGTAAGGGCCCTAGCCTTCCAAACACAGTAAACTGGGGAGTGGTCACTGATTGAGACTGGTAAAACTCCAACAGCACTGATCCTCTCAGGCCTGTTGGAGACAACCCAGTCTAGAAGAGACTGGAGATTGCCGTTACTAGCCTGTCTGGTTGGGAGAGTGACCATTTGAAACAGGTGTAACCTGCTGAGTTCAGCAGCATAGATATTAGAGTTTTTCCCTAGCCAATCCAGGTTAAGGTCCCCATAACAATGAACTCTTGTCTACCCTTTAGCGAGGAAAGATGGTCAGTTACCTTAGTCAGGCCTGTTAGTCCATTTTTAGGAGGATTACAGATGCACACTACATTTAGCTTCTTAGTAAGACCTAAGGTAATAATTACATGAATAGTTTCACATAGACAGGTAGTGTTGACCGGGAGGACCATAATGTTAAGGTCCTGTCTGGTATAAAACAAAACACCACCACCCTTTTTAGCATTTGGACGATCACATCTGTGAAGTTTATATCCATTGATCCTACATAATGAAGCTGGTATATGGGGTTTTAACGAAGTCTTGGTTAGACCTAAGATGTCAGGGGAGTTGTGAGAAATCCAGGCTTCAAACTGCGCAAAATTAGCTGACAGACTTCTAATGGTCATATGTGTAAGCCTAAGCCCCTTTTCTGTGAACCAATAAGATGGGTTCTTGGGAGCAATGCCATCAGGAGGGCCCGATTTAGGTTCAATATAACCAGAGAGAGGGAGAGAGAGAGAGAGAGAGAGAGAGAGAGAAGAGAGATGACATGGGGTACAAGAAGGGAAGTTTGGAGTTTGCCCTACAGTGGCATATAAAAAGGTGAATGGCTTAGGTAGTCAGCTATACTAGCAAATGGGATAAGCTTTAGGAGCCAGGTTTCAGGAATAGAGGTACTACCCCTGATAATTAGGTTTGAGAAAAAATAGCTCCAGTCCTCAGCTTTATTTGAGTAGCCAGAGTCAGTAGATGACTGGCAGAGAAGATCTACTGAGAGTTGGAGGGCTAGCAGAAGGGAAAATACTCCTACAAAGCTGCAGTGAAGTGAGATCACCCCCATAGTGTACACTGGTAAAGAAAAGAAGGAAATGTAGAAGTAGGGAAAAAGAGAAAAAGCAGCGAAATCAGGACTGGATACGGGACTGAAGCAAATGTGCAGCTGACTGCTGGAGTGAGACAGTAACTAAGTCCAAGGATGAAACTATCCAGCAGGCAGAGACATAGAGCTGCAACTAGAAACCTTATTAAGGCTTTTGCTAAGTGTGGAGATATTCACCAGCTTCCTGGGGTAATCCATCAATGAAATTCACAAGCTAGCATCCTTGAGATCCTAACACCATGGAAGTAACTCTCTCAGAAAACCCATGTCCCGACCCCCAGCCCCCTTGAGGATGCACATAATCCTGATGTTTTTCCTCCTGGCACAATTCTCAAGAACATCTCTTTTGTTTAATAAATATTGCAGTTTTTGGTGGTGATCATTGAGCATACCTTGGTGGGATTTTACAATGGAAACCATGTCTTGGATGGTCAGTTCTGTATATGCAACACGCACAGCAAGGTGGGCCAGGTTGTCATTAGTTTTTTTGCTGCAAGTTTTAAATCGTTAGTGTCAATAAGGATTCTGTCTAGCTTAGCCATCATTACAGCCATGTCCAATGTCTGGTGGGAAGTTTGAGACGATGTCACCAAAAGCGAGCGGGAGGCAGCAGCCATTGTAACCTCCCACAGCATAGTCACCCTGGAGCTTATTCTCGGGCAGTATTGCAATTGAGTTTACCCACTCAGCATGGCCTTTCAGCAGGTGTTGCATTGAGAACATGGTACGTTGATGAAAGTACCTTTCCCAATTGATAATGTGGCTCTGTCAGGTATTAACTCATTCCTTCCTGATGACGCCATATGGCATCATAAAAAAACATACCTCTTTTTCCTGACGACGCCATATGGCGTCCTAAATCATTTGCTGTAGTGCCTGATGACGCCAATTGGCGTCCATATCTTTCTCTTGGTGCAG
The DNA here is from genome assembly GCA_016271365.2 of Neoceratodus forsteri. Classification (NCBI taxonomy): domain Eukaryota; kingdom Metazoa; phylum Chordata; order Ceratodontiformes; family Ceratodontidae; genus Neoceratodus; species Neoceratodus forsteri. Next base: position 1,721,764,189 of record CM057452.1, read on the forward strand.
CTCAAGCATTTGTTTACATTTGATGAATTGAGTTGTACCAGCTAATAGGGGACATCGTACCCTTACTGATTTTACCTAATATAATATGTGTTCCCATTGGCTATTTTTGAGAAAACAAGCCTTAATACATAAATAAATAAATTTAATATTTTTTGCATGTGCTGTGAAAAATGTATTATGTTCATTCTGCCATTAGTTTGTATCGTAACAACAAATCATCTTGTTTTAGTGTAACATGTTAAGCTGATCAGGTTTACACTATAATTAATTTCATAATTTACATTTTTTATTCGAGCAATCCGATTGGCCGTCACCACTTTGGTGTATTTATTTGTCTTTTGGGGTATTTTTCTACAATAACATGTTGTCACTGATATCATGATTGTTATAACTACTAGTCCATTTATACCACTAAGTGAACTGAATATTTCTGTATTTAAAAATCGAGCTCTGTGATTGGTTGGATTTTCTGACATCATCAGTTCTGAATTTAATTGGTATAAAGGGATTGTCTTAGATGCAGGCACCATCCCCCTTATGAAGCCTTAGTTGTCAAAGCAACAGGGAACCTGCACGCAGATCTTTTGTTGTGCCTTCCACTATTCTATTCAATGTGTGTGCCTGAAATGTTAGACTAAATCCTTATTTAGCATTCAAGCAAGGACTCGTATTTTTTTACAACTGTCACTGGAGGGAAACTGGCTCGCTGAGCTCTGGAGTGTACAGTGATTTTGTTTGATGTTTCAGTTAGGGGTCACAGCCCTCACCTGTACCTGCCCTAGCTCTGTAGCGTCACCATTTGGTCATATTGACTGGTTGCCATGCTTGCTCTTTGCTTATTGTACACGTCACTATTTCCATTAACTAGTCAGAGTGCACACTGGTGCAGGAAGAGCATGGTGACTGGAAACTTAGATTCAAGATGGAGGTGCTGCTCTTATCCTAAAATACTCACTTCATTTCAGTGCCAAAACCTCGATTTGTAATCTGTATTTATTTGTTTTTATTTTTATTTATGATAAAAGTTTTCATAGTTGTCACTTTGTTCATTTTGGGATAATTTCTGGTCATCCTGTGTGATCACATCTTATGGATCCGACTGGCATTCCTGATGGGAGAGAGAGTTTCTTGTGCATGTACTAGATGCGGTCACATGAATTCAGCACCTTTTGTTACTTTTTAAAGAGTTTATGTTCAAATTATGGCTATGTTAAAATCTATGTGGGCATGTTGCTCCCTGCATTATGGATGATAAGTGGGTTAGGGTCAGTAGCAGGTTTGTCTCATGCTCTGCACTTGAGTTTTCTCCTTAATACACAGTTGCTGATTGTTTAAAATGAAAAAATAATGGTGTTGCCTTCAACTTATCTGGCATCAGTCCAGCCCCAATCCCTGATGCATGGTAAAGGCCAAATCAGTTTTGAATCCCTCCACAGTCACTGGTGCTGTCCATCGATTCGTATGACGTCAGTCCAGACTCAATCTCTGATGCACTGGAAAGTGTTCTTCAGGTTAAAATCCCTCCACAGCCACTTGTAAGATCTAGCTCCTTACCATGCATCAGTCGAGCCCCAAACTGTAGTAAATAGGGAAGTGCGTTTCAGGTTCAGATCCCTCCTCAACTGATGGTGTTGTCCATTGACTTACCATGCATCAGTCCTGACCAATCTCATAATGCACTATGAAGTGCATTTCATGTTCAAAACCTCCACATCCACTGGCTAGTCCATCAATTCATGACATCAGTTCAGCCCCAATCTGTGATGCACTGTAAAGTTTATTCAGGTTCAAACCTCCACAGCCACTTGTAAGATCTGTCTCCTTATCATGTGTCAGTCAAGCCCCAAACTGTAGTGAACAGTGAAGTGCATTTCGGGTTCAGATCCTCCACAGCTGATGGTGTTGTCCATTGACTTACCATGTATCAGTCCAGACCAATCCCATAATGCACTGGGAAGTGCATTTGATGTTCAAAACCTCCACTTCCACTCTGTATCCCATCAATTCATATGACATCAGTTCAGCCCCAATCTCTGATGCACTGTAAAGTATTATTCAGGCTCAAATCCTCTCCACAGCCACTTGTAAAATCTCAGGCTCAAATCCTCCACAGACACCTGTAAAATCTATCTCCTTATCATGCATCCATCGCGCTCCAAACTGTAGTGAACAGTGAAGTGCATTTCAGGTTCAGATCCCTCCACAGCCAATTATGTTGTCCATTGACTGATCTGGTGTCAGTCCAGCCCCAACCTCTACTGCACTGTAAAGTGCTGTTCAGGTTCAGATCCCACCAGAGTCACCAATTTAGTCCATCTGTTCATCAGTCTTCAGTCCAGCCTTTATCTCTGACACTCTGTGATGTGCATTACTGATATGGGTCCCTCCTCAGTCACCATGGTGTAGTCCATTGTGCACATCAAGATTCATTCCAACACTACCCTCAGATGCACTGTAATGTTCTATTCACGTTCGAATCACTCCACAACCACTTTAGTCCCTTGTGCTCATAATGCTTCAGACCATCCCTTACCTCTGATGCACTGTGATGTGATCAGTGCCAGTGTGTGACTTATACAGTTCATTCAAATGAAACATAGCACACAGTACACATGTGCACCAATGAGCATCACTCCATGGTGCAGGCATACCCACACTCCTTCCCACCCACACAGTGCACCATACTGAATGTTGCAACATATCACGTGTGTATGCAGGCAAACCATGTGACACAGCACATAGTACATAACCTTTACAGGTGCCCATGTCATCACCCTGTATGTGTACTCACAACGTTTCTGCATGGCATATGAACACCATTACCAGGTGCAGGCAGCCCCACCTGCTTCCCTACAACATAGTATACCCCCAAGGATGGGTGCCAATTCATGATGAAATGACTGCAGTGCCTATGAGCATCATTCCTGTACAGGCACACCCACCCCTTCCCCATGACACAGTATACCCCAAATTACCAGTGCCTTTTCAGCAATTTTATCATCCTATACGATACCCATAATGTGTCTACAGTATCTGTTAGCACCATTATTATATGCATACAGCCCTCTCATTTCCACAGAACATATGAAGTGCATCTGAGCCTGTATTATGAATGCAGGACCCCCCCCACCACCACCACCACCACTAACACACAGTGCTTCATCATACAGTCATTCCCTCACCTTAAACCATCCCATAATACAACCCCCAAAAAATAAACTATGCCAAGAAATTAAATAATACACAGATTTATGTAACATGATGTTTACTGAATGATGGGAACCTTTACATGAACAACATCATGCTTCATTTACAGTATGATAAAGCAAACAGCACAAATAAAATACAGTTTCCTATACTTATCATGGGATTTTATTGCAAAAATAAAATAAAATAGTTTATTTCAATGAAATTACACATTTTAACTACAGCACATATGCAATGAATCATAGAGAAACCTCCAGCACTAAAAAATGTCTCCATTTCCTGTGTCAGCTCACTGACCCACACTGGCAGGGTTCTTCCTAGTTACATCACTTGACCTCACAAAGCACTCCTTCCTGCATCACTTCCTGATATGTCCTTCTAAGGTAATGTGTGAATATATTCTTACTAAACTAAGGAAAATACAAAACAAATGATAATCAGATTCATGAACTAAAATCAGTGGATAAGAAGAATCATACACTGCAAAATTCCAACCAGTGGAGTGGAACAAAAAACTCAAACTGTAATAACAGGAGATTCAGATATTGATTTCTGACTAAAAAAATGGTAAAAAACTAGCAAAATTTATATTTGGACAATGACAGATGTTTACTGTATATTTTTAACAATTTTAATCAACAATTTTACAGAAATTTAATATTTTTGCATGACTAAGTAAACAGAACATAATTATAGTTAGATAAAATCATCAGAATGTATTAAAATACATAGATACATAGATACATAGACAGTGTCGGCAGATAAGGGCCTATGGCCCACCTAGTCTGCCCATTTGAGCTTGTAAGTTCAGTTTGTTTTCCTAGAAGTCTATTTCCCTTACCCTGACCTCTAGAATTCCTTTATGTCTATCCCATGCATTCTTAAATCCTGTGATTGTTTCAGCCCCCACCACTTCCTCTGGCAGGGTGTTCCACTTGTCCACCACCTGCTCTGTGAAGAAATTCTTTCTCATGTTTCCTCTGAATCGTCCTCCTCCAACTTCATCCCATGCCTCTAGTCCTGAAACATCTTTTTCGCTTAAAATAGTGTTTTCTGCACCCTGTTCCTCCCTGTAAGATACTTGTATGTCTCTATCATATCCCTCTCTCCTCCTCTCCTCCAGGGAGTACATGTTCAGTTCCTTCAACCTGTCTTCATAGGACTTGTGATGCAACCCATGCACCATCTTTGTTGCCCTCCTCTGAACCTTCTCCCCTGTCTATGTCCTTACGTAGGTATGGTCTCCAGACTGTACACTGTACACTCCAGGTGGGGCCTCACTAGTGTCTTGTATAGCGGAATTATGACCTCCCTTTTCCTGCTGGTGATGCCCCGCCTATACATCCCAGCATCCTATTTGCTTTACCTGATGCCTTGTCACACTGTTTCTCATCTTGAGGTCATCAGAGATGACAACCCAAGATCCCTTTCCTGCTTGGTGCATGCTATATCCTCACCCCAACTGATATATTGTGCCAGGGTTTTGTGCCCCTATATGCATTATCTTGCACTTCTTTGCATTGAATTTCAACTGCCAAACCCTTGACCATTCTCTTCAAGTTTCTGCAGGTCCCTTCTCATTCTGTCTACACCCTCTGGTGTGTCTACTCTGTTACAGAGCTTTGTGTCATCAGCAACAGTGAAATTCTGCCTTCTAGATCCTGTGCAATGTCACTGATGAAGATGTTGAATAGGACCGGTCCCAGCACTGATCCCTGTGGTACCCCACTGGTCACTCTTCCTCTGTGGAGTGACAGCCATTTACCACCACCCTCTGTGTCCTGCCACCCAGCCAGTTACCTACCCACCACACTACTGTCCTGCCCACACCCATATTCCCCAGTTTGTGTAATAGTTTTCTATGTGGCACAGTGTCAAAGGCCTTGCTGAAGTCCAGATAGGCCATGTCCACTGCCCTCCTGATCCACCTCCCTAGTCACCCAGTCAAAAATTCAATGAGGTTGGTCTGACATGACCTCCCCTGGTGAAACCATGCTGCCTTGGGTCCTGTAGTCCATTGACAACCAGATGTTCCACCAATCTCTCCTTCAGTAGTGCTTCTCATGATCTTTCCCACTACCGAGGTGAGGCTGACTGTCTGTAGTTCCCTGCTCTCTTTGTTCCCACTTTGTATAAGGGGACTACATCTGCTGTCCTCCAGTCTTTGGGTACTCCTCCTGTTTCCAGTGATTGGCTGAACAGGATAGCCAGAGGTTCAGCCACCACCTCTTTAGTTCTTTAGGACCCTGGGTGCACCCCATCTGGCCCCATTGCTTTGTCAGCTCTTATTACTTCCAGTTCCTTCAGGACCCTTTCTCGTAAAGGACTTGTGTCCATTTCTGCACCATTCTCACCCTTGTACTCCCTTCAGACCCATTACCCTCTTCCTTAGTAAAGACTGAGCAGAAATACCTGTTCAATATGTCAGCTTTACTGTTGTCATCCTCCACGCTGCTCCCATCCTCCCTTCAGTCTCACTATCCCTCCCTTTGTCCTTCTTTTTCACTTATGTACCTGTAAAGGTTTTGTCCCCTTTAACCACTGATTTTGCAATGTGTTCTTCTGTCTGAGCTTTGGCTTCCTTACTGACTTCCCTGCCTCCCTTTGTTTCTCCTGGTACTTCTCCTATCCCCTTCTGCCTGTGTCTTTTGTATTGCCTGAATGCAATCTTTTGGCTTTCACTTTCTTACTACCTCTTTGGAAAACCATAATGGTCTCCTCTTTCTTTTCCTCTTGCTAACCCGCTAATGCATAATTCTGTTGTTCTTATAATCCCCATTTTAAATACTGCCCACTGTTCCTCAATCCTGATTCCTGTCCCATTCCCTAATGCCTCTTTCAAGCATCTCCCCATTTTCCCAAAGTCTGCCCCCCTAAAATCCAGGATACGTGTTTTTGTGTGGTTTGGTTCTGCTCTTTCTGTGATTTCAAACCACAATGACTGGTGGTCACTGTTACCCAGGTGCTCCCTCACTGTTACCCCCATCACACTGTCCCTGTTTGTGAGCACAAGGTCCAGTATTGCCTTCTGCCGAGTTGGTTCCATGACCAGTTGCTTGAGGAAGGCACCCTGAAGGAGTCCAGGATAAATCTGCTCTAGTTGATGCTGCTGCTGGATGCTCCAGTCCACGTCTGGTATATTGAAGTCTCCAACCAGTACTACCTCACCTTGTCTGCCATCCTTTGGATGGCTAGCATCAACTCCTATCTGTTTCTTCCTCCTGGGCTGGTGGTCTATAGACCACACCTGTGCGGATGGCTGGCCCCATTTTCCTTTCCAGCTTAACCCACAGTATCTCTCCCCATTTTGTTCCTCCTGGATCTGTGTGGCCCTTATGTCATTTTTTCATACAGTGCCCTCCTCCTCCCTTCCTGCCTGCTCTGTCTCTTGCTGAATATGTTGTAGCCAGGTATGGCCATCTCCCAGTCATGGTTATCATTACACCAGGTTTCAGTGATGGCCACAATATGAAAACAACCTCCCACAACATTAAATCCAGTTAAATAAACATTACCAAACCTCACTCATTTTCAAAACCTTTTTGTCCTGAAAAACTTTTCTTTTTACAGTTTTAAAATTGGGTGTATGGTTTTTAAGATATGTAGGTTTAAGCACAGTGTGTTTGTATGAATGCTGCAGATCTAAAACCCCTTCAGGCACACAGGTGTTCTAGCAGCAGGCAGAGAGTACCTGAACATTCTAAGTGACAATAGGATAGAATGAGTTAAAACGTAGCTTTCAATTTCCTTTTCACCTCAGTGAATATCTGAGGACTCCTCAGCTGGCGCTTTTGTCAGATGGGTTTAAAATAGCTCCTTGGTGGTCTCCCTCATTCGACTACATTGCCACCATGCTTGATAGCAAGCTCTGCCCCCCACCCCCACAGAGTGATTTATAAGAGACAGGATAGACAAGTTAATAAGACTAGTAACTGAAGTAGAGTTAGTGGTCTCAAAAAGTTGAAACAAGATTTGACTGGTGCCGCCAAGGCTGGTCGTGTTGTTTACGTTGCTATGTTTGTTAATCTTATTTTTTTTTTTTTGTAATAATAGTAAGCAGAGATGTTAACTGTAATAGTTATTATCATGCAATGATTATATTTTATAAATCGGGCTGTAATTTTATGAAATACATTGCATATATACTGTAAAAAAATGAATCAGCTAGCCACATGTTTATAAACTGGTGACAAGCATGGTGGCAGGTTACCATGTTAAAATCAATCTGGGCTTTGTCAGACCTCTGTCTGCATGGGGTTTCCTTGCTAATAATATGCAACAAGATGATGTGCTGTTTCCTGAAGGTTTCATGACCTTTTTTCATATGAAAACTTGAGTACATCATGACCAGGATATCCAAATTTTTGCGAGTCGCACAAAGTGAACTGCGACTCATATATGGGGTTTGCATGTGGGAAACTGGGTGACTGCCAGGCATGGTCCATATCTGACATGCAGACAAAGCACTTGCAAATGAGATAATTAGTGCAACAGCCCATCAGTACAAATGATATGCTAATGAGGAGCTGGGACTGGAATATCTGGCATAGTCACATATTGAAAGCAAATAGCGAGTGCAAATCGCAAAATAGTGAGTGCATCACACTGCCAAATAATGCTAGTCTTATCCGGTCACAAATTGACAGGCAAGCAGGCACACCTGCACGTGCCTGTAAAAGGCAACCAGGCCTAAGGCTTCTACACACACATCATGGCCCAGTTTGTGCTGTTACCTGAGCTGATGAGGGATGCCTAGAAGGCCCATAACAATGCTGTCTGGCAGCACAGGAGAGTGCCACAGCCGTATGTCCCTAACAGGGTCCACAGGACAAGGCAAACCTTCTTGAAGATGTCTGACCACCAGATAGTAAACCAGTACAGACTGGCCCTAAAACTATCCATGTAATGCATGACGTACTCTGAGGAGACCTTCAGAACACTACAGACTGGGGTTGGGTGCTGTCAGCGGAAATGAATATCACAGCAGCACTAAGCTTTCTAGCCACTGGCATGTTCCAAATGCCCTGTTGGGATATCACAGGGATAACACAGTAAGCAATATTCTGCCTATTGAGCCATTTCCTTAATGCTCTGACTTGGAGGTGTGAGGACTATATCAAAGTACAACTGGGGCAGGCATTTGTCAGCCAGAAGGACTTCCACTGCCTCAACATAAAGGTAGTGTGTGATGGAAATTACTGTATTACAAATGTGGTAGCAAAGCACCTCGATGGAGCACATGATGCTTTCATCTAGCACAACTCCTCCCTGTGCAGATGTTCAAGACTGGGAAAACACAAGGTGGATGGCTTCTTTGTGAATATAACACCCTCCCATCCCCCAAGACAACATACCCAACAGCTACCCAACTGCCATACTGCACCCTAGAAGAGACAGCACTGCATACCCCCTGCCTACATGGCTGATTACTCCAATTGTGCAGCCAGACACTGAGAGTGAAAGGCATTACAATAAGGTCCACTATGTCACCAGGAACATCATCCAAAGGGTCTTTGGCATCCTCAAAATGAGGTTCTGTTGTCTGGACCAGTCCAGTGGGGCTCTGGATCATAGTGCAGAGGAATTTGTTCGGGTTGCCCAAAGATTCGAAGATCTGTCTGTTATGATGTTGGGTCATACAAAAAATACCAGGTTCTTCAAGTGTAAGAAATGCTTGGATGAACTCCAAAGTATGTTCAAAAAACATTTTTCTTTTTATTTGGTGGCTTTACACATCATAATCTTGGGTGGCAGTTTCATGGCGTCGCCACTTCCTCAGGCCCAATGCTGTGTTTCTTTCTCTTTAGTAGTGCATTCAGTTTCCCTGGAATGTTTTTTTCTTTATCGTTCTATTTCATCTGTTTATATTCTGACATCTCATTTCTCTAGTGGTTTTCATCCAGGCCTTTCAGCCGATTTGTGGTCCTCAGGCACTCCCCACAGAGGACACAGAGGAGTCGGCTGAGTGAAAGGCCTAGATTGAGAAAGAGGGTCAGAACTGCCTCAACACAGAAATAATAAGATGTCATAATATAAACAAATAGATGAAATCAGAAGGATAAAGAAAAGCTGTTCCAGGGAAACTGAATGCACTACTAAAGAGAAAGAAACAGCACTGGACCTGAGGAAGGATGCACGTATGAAACTCTGTCAAGATTACGTGAAGCCATTAAATAAAAAGAAAACATTTTTTTGAAATATACTTTGGGGTTATATCCAATCATCTCTTACAGTTGAAGGCTCTGGATTACAGCCCTGCAATGGTGTGCATAAGCCACCGACACATCGGGCATTGAACTGCCTGTGCTGTTTATGGCTTTATCACCCTGGGTTTACTATTTAATGTGTAAATTCCTACTTTCCGTGAAGTACTTTTTATACCCTAAGTCCCTGAATAGTTTGATACCTTTATTGGACCAACATATGTCTTGTACAAAGATGATACAGTACACAAGTGTTTCAGGCCACACAGACCCTTTCATCAGGTATTACTACATAAAATACATATCAATCAATCAATCAATCTCTTTATTTAGCCAGACGGAACACCATTGAGCAGGGCTCATTTGCAAGATGGACCTGGTAGTTTAAACAACAACAAGTCTCAATACAACAATTTGGAGTAGACGTAGCAACATTAGCAGCCTATGTACAGTCGTTACAAGTGAGAATGGTGTGGCCTGACACAGTGGTGTACAATAATTTACAAATAGCAACGTAAGATTTGACGCTGAGAACAGAAAAAGGCAGCATAATTTATAGGCGTGGTACCAAAGGCAGTCAGCATACCACTATGTGCGAGTTCTATGCAAGGCAGCTCTCTGATAGACATTAGAGTACAACATTATATTGGATGAGGTCTAGACCAGCAAAGCATTATGTGGCCTAGAAGAAGACTATAAAGCAAGGGCACTGAGGGCACAGGATGTGCCAAGGATAGTGGAGGGAGGAGAGGTTAAGAGGGGTGGGAGGGGCCAATTGTAATGCCTTCAGATTGACATAGCTGCATTAGTCGTCGAGGTAGGTCTAAGGTTAAGGGGGAGGGTATGGGGTGAAACCATTAGTAGGGGGAGGTGACAGACAGGTAGGACAGAGACTCAGAGATTCAGTACTGGAAGCAGTTGCAGGACTCCATAAATGATTGTTGGATAAGATTTTTGAAGGCAGCTAATGGTACAGGTGAAATGAGCTGCTGTAAATTTTGAGCAGTATTGCAGAGGACTGGTAAGACGTGACTAATTGCCGCCTGACCAAAGTGCATCCTAACTCTGGGTATGTAAAGGGTGATAAGAGTCTGGCTTCTCAGCAGATAGCTGCCAGGAATGCAAGGAGGTAAGCAATCCTTAATATATTGAGGCAGCTTGTTAGAGATGGCCCTATAGATCCAGAGCACGGTGTTCTTTTGTTATCTAAGACTAAGGGAGCTACCACCTACAATGTTGTAAAGGGTACAGTGGTGTGTTGAGTAGGAGCACTGGTAATAAACCTGAGCGCCTGATGGTATAGAGTGTCTAGTCTGGCAAGGGCCACACTAGAGCAGTGCCCATACAGAAGGCCTGCATAGTCGATGAGAGGCAAGAATGTTGTTTGAACCAACCGGGTTCTCTCCTCCCACATTAATAGATACCTGATTCAGGAGAAAATCCCAAGCCTCTGTTTAAGTTGTTTGCAGAGTTCCTCAATGTGGACTTTGAAGGAAAGATTGGAGTCAATCCACACCCCCAGATATTTGAAGGAATCTACACAGTCCAGCGATTCATTGAACAAGGTGTGGATTTGGGCTGTCCCCACCGTGCTAGAGTAACGGAAGTTTACTACAGGGTAGAAGATCATGGCCTTTGTTTTCTTAGTGTTTAACAGAAGTTTATAGTAAAGGAGATTGTTCTGTAAGTGGTTAAATTCTATTTGAAGGTCACTACACATGAGTTTCAGAGTAGTCTGGCTTCATACAACACAGTGCCATCTGCAAAGAGGTGTATGCCAGCTGACTTGACTCCAGCATCTAGTTTGTTTATGTAAATGACAAACAAGAAAGGACCCAAGATGGACCCTTACGGTACTCATCTAGAGAGTGTTTTTTGGGGGGACCCCATAACCTTGATCTGTTGGTGTCAGTCAGAGAGGTAGTTAGAGAACCACTCTAGGGATGTGTCACTGATGTCAACATTCCATAGAGCAACCAGGAGCAAGGAGTGGTCTACCATGCCGAAGGCTTTGCTAAGGTCAAGAAACAAAATACACACATAACTTCTGGCATCCAAGGCTCTCAACCAATCATTCATGACCTTAGCAAGCTCTGAGGTGGTACGATGGTGGGGTCGGAATCCAGACTGAGCAGGGTTTAGAGGATCCAAGTCATTGATGTGCTATCTAAGCTGGGTATTAACTACTTTTTTCAGAAGCTTAGAGTGGGTAGGGAGTAAGGAGATGGGGTGGTGGTTATTAAGATTGCTAGTGCTGCCAGATTTAAATAGTGGAATAACGTGGGCAGTTTTCCAAATGGTCGTAAGCCTTCGGTAAGGGACATATTAAAGAGATGGGTGATTGCAGGTGACAGAATGTGGTTAGCCAAGTGTGAGGAAGAAGGGCTTTATCAGGTCTGCCCCAGCACTTTTCCTACAATCCAGATGGAGTAGAAGGTCCTTAACTTCTTTTACTGTGACAGGAGAGAAAGAGAATGTTATGTGAGGAGGGAGCGAGGTTGGGGCAGGGCCTAGGCAAGTTGAGCTAGGAGTAAATAGTTGTGCACATAGGCTAGAAGTGGTGGAGTCATCAAATGCTAGGCCCGCTGTGGTGAAGTGATTATTAAAGAGTTCAAGGATTTCCTGCTTGTCAGTAACAACCAAGCTGCCTGAAGAAATTTTTGGTGGGAATGAACTAGCAGAACTGTGGCCTTGGATTTCCTTGAAGGTTTTCCAGAATTTAGTTGTACTGTTTAGGAAGAGTTCAGTTTGGACCGGTAGTAAGTAGATTTTGCACCCCCAACCATTCTCATACAGTGGTTTCTGACAGCTCTGAAAGTTGACCAATCGTTAGGCTGTTTGGTCTTCCTGGCCTTCTTCCAAAGTTAGCCTCTGTGAAGCAGCTCTTCTTTCAAGCTCGATGAGAACTAAGGGCATGTTTTCTTATTAGTTCAGATTTTTACAAGAGATGCATATTTATAGCTGGAACCAAGAACAATGTTTTGGAAGAGTGCGATGGCTTCTTCAACTGAAGGGACCAGGTAGAAGTCCTGCCAGTATGCGTATTGCAGGTCAAAGAGGTAGGCTTTAGGGTCAAAATGTCATTTTGATCTTTTAAGGGCAGAGCTAGAAGAGGAAATAAACCTAGGGTAGGTCCTCATGCAGGCTATATATGGTGTGAACTCCTGTCATATTTGTTGAATTGCTGTATTAGACTTCTTACAGTACAGAGGAGTATGATTACTGCCTTAATGTTTTTTCTGCTGTGTTTCATTTTTAAGAATACAGTTTCTATAGTATAACAGTGCCTCTGTGCTGTCTCATGCTCTGAGAACTCTCTGGAAATTAGACATGTTTGTCTCACTGAGTCGTATCCTAGTGTTGTATACAAAAAAATGCACAGCTCATTGTGGATGTGCTGTAATGCATACTTAAGTAATAATATAAATATGATGGCCGGCCCAGTGGTGCTGACGTTTGAGGTGCTAGATGCCACACCTCATGCCATGCCAGTGACCTGGGTTTAGGAAAGAACTCGGGTCATTTGGGGGTCGGCTGGGGAGGTAAGGATTGAGCATCCAGAGGACTGCTGTCCTTCCTCATGGGTGGGGGGTTTGTGTGCTGTGCGTGTCAGCACAAGAGGGGTTTGACCCATGCCCAAGTGTGCTTGGCCACCTCTACAGAGGTGGAGACAGCTGCTGTGCCCATTGCATGTGTGCAGGGGCAGGGGAGAAAAAATGGAAGTAAATACCAGGACCAAGAGATTCCAAGATGGCCCTGATGGGCCGGAGCATGGACCCCTCCGGGGTGGGGGTTGTAGCCCCTGCTGGGGTCCGCAGAGGTGACAAATAATGTTGTGATAAAAAAATAATATAAATATGACAGGGTGTAATATGTCATAGGATATACTCACACTTCCAGTGCACTGTGAGGCACAAGAACCTGACTGCTTCCAGATGCCCATGAAGTGAATATATCCGATGATATACCACATCCCTGGAGCATATACCTGCTATAACAATAAATGGATGTATCTTGAGGAAGTAGTGAAAAAAGACAGGAAAATGAAAAGGAGTTCTGAACTGTTCATACACTGTAACATGGGATAGTTACAATCGTGATCAGATTGCATAAACCGCAGTATAGGATTTCCTCAAACCATTTTATAAGCAATCATTTAAATTCTCAGTTATCACTGACTGGGCTGCAAGAGAAAAGTTCACTCAAAGAAACAATTTTCAGTAATGTATTCTTTAATAAGTTAACCTGATCAGTACAACAACAGTATAAGTACTTTCAGCAGATAGTTATGAAAAGGAACACAGGATTACATTTCATTTTGTCACAAGCACAAGGAACAGACACAATAAATACACTGATTATTACAAGATAAAGAGTATTGTTGTCCATTCTGATGACGAAAATTCATTGTGCAACGTATAGTATACCCTAAATCATTGTAATATGATATGGTGCTTCACTTTACAGCAACTAATTGTATAATCAGAGTTACATAGTTCAACAGTATTTGATATCTCATGTAACATGATACAGGTAGTAACATTCATATTTTCTTTAGTGGTAAGTGGATCACACCATGAAAGCAGTTTCTTCTGATATCCTGTTGATACTGTAATCAGTTTCCTGGTTTACCTTCATACAGCTCAGTGAAAACATCATCTACCATGCATCTAGTCACGTAGCAGGTCAGTTGATCTTCAGCATCTCTGAATGAACTCATTCCTATAGACCTACCCTTCCTGGTTTCTGGTTGCATGATATGTATTTCTGTGGTGTGTTTGGTTTTATGGGAGGAAGAGGTCTTTGGCATAACAAAGGAGGAGTCATATTATTGATGTCATTCTACAGAGGACTTTCATCAAGTTACAGGCACAATCCCAACACAGTTTAGAAGGCGCACCATACACCTGGGGTGGTCTGTATTCACACTGTAACCAGTATTCAGTAAATACAGACAACAGGATCCACAGCAACTGATTCTGACAGAATTAGACACTTTCATGGAACCAGCTATTAAACTGGATTATGCATGCTTGCCTAGGGAAGTAGTGCCCCCTTAAATACCATAAAGAACCAAAACGTGCTGAATGGTTCAAAGGCCACCTGCAGTCTGAAACAGTCCAGGCGAATCCAAATAGTGTAACAAGGCAACATCCATCCACCTAGCAAATTGCAGACAAGCAAAGATTAACAGAACACCATACTCCCAAGATGGAATCTCTCGAGCTACACTCTCTGGTTCCTCAAGCATAAGAAAAATGGGAATCAATCTGGTAACAGACAGTTCACATGCCGTAATGTTTAACCGCATTAAGAGATTTGCCTTAATTAAGCTTTGATTACAGCACATTTACAAAATAGCTGAGCAAAGGCCAGTCCCTTGCAACTCAGTTGACTAGCAAAGAATCATACTGGAGTTGTTAATAAGAGCCCAAGTAAGAAATAAAGCTCAATAAATTTCAATTACAGACCTTAAGAAAGGCATTAGTAATGCACTAATGCCTGTATATATGGGCTTTCCATTGCTGAGACAAAGGGACCATTTATAGCACTCCATTTTGAACCTCATGTTTTTTTTTCACCTTCTCTAAAACAAAATGCAAACTGGGCTTGTCGACAACACAACACACTGACAAAAAGAAAGCAGTTTAATGGGAAGCTGTGATTTACTTCTGTCATTCTCGGCTTCATCATCTTGACTCTTTCTTATCACTGTCAAGTCATGAATTCCGTCATGTGCATAAATACAATGGGCCCTATGCACGATTCCCATGCGCTGAGGAAACTGGGCACGTAGGCATCGATACTTGTGAATGCCGCTCAGAGGGGGTCCCGCAGACCCATCATGGCATTCACAAACCAAGTTACACACCCAATCCCCTGGCCACACAGACAGTTCTGCACCAGGGGCAGATGGAGGGGGTGCCTGCAACTACGTGGCATGCACTAAGCCGTGTAGTGCTGTGCACAATGGGATGGAGGAGGGCATAGGTTACATCATGGGGAGACCCTGTCCTAACTGCCCTACACAAGGAGCCAAAAACACAGAGACACCCACCCAGCCCTGTAGAAATGTCCCCCCACACAGACACATATACATAGCGGTTCCACCACAGGACGTAATACGCAGTTGCCCCTCCCACACACATCAGTGCCCCCACCAGTCCTGGCAGCTGTACCCCCCCAGGTGACAGTGCCACCCCTGTCCAGAAAGCAGTACCAGCCAGACATCCATACCCCAGCCACTCAGAAGAGCAAACCACCCCCATACACACACATAGCTATGACCCCACTCTGTCCCATACCCAGGTGCCTGCCTCCCCACCCAAACACATCACTGCCCCTGCCCTGGTCACAGTATGCATACCTCATCCCCCTGCCATAACAGAGTGACTGTTCTGGTCCAGTCAGGCAGGCAGTTCCCCCCCTGCACCCCAGACACATGTTGCCTCTCAAGGGACGGCCAGCAGTATGTCCCTCCACATACCTCCTTGGCTTCCAGCCATCCAAGGGCAGCTCATAGTGTGCTGCCTATATACAGTGATGCAGTCCCAGCTGCCACTGGCCATTCCTTGTGAGGTGACTTAAATCCAAGGTACGGGGAGGGGGGGCCATCTTGGTGCCGGGTGGGTGGGGGCCACTGCCACCAATGACTGGTCAGGGGCATTTGCTGCCGAGGGCCGGGGTGTGTGCAGGTGGCACTAGCTATATGGGGATGGGGCACAGCTATATGGGGGGAAGGGTTGCTCGTATTCTCATAGTGACTGGGATTGGGGCTTTGATGTGGGGGGGTGGAGCATAGCTTGTACAGGACACGGACGTGTGTGCTGGGGGGATACTATGCCTGCTCGAGGTCAGAGATGTGCTGTATGATGGTGGGGAGGCACCGACATGCGGGCCTGGGGTGTGTATGTTGTTGGGAAGGGGTCCTGCCAAAGGGGCTCGATGGGGAGTCCTACCAATGACAGGCCATGGCCCTTATGGCCTTGTGGGTCTGGGTGCATGCGGTGGCTATTCGTGCACCCAGAACCACACCTGTCAGTGCAAATAATCCACTCTGGGCCTAGAACGGGCATCTGATTGGATGCCTGCCTGGTTCTGCTACTCCTCCCCCATCTGCCCCACGCATATCTGCGCACCGGGGGCGGGGCCGCAGACAGGTGTGCATCGGTCATGCATACCCTCAGGTGCACACCTGTCCACAGGTGCAGAGCTCTGCAGACAGGGCATGAAAATATGGCGCATACCTTACACCCTTTAGTGCATAGCGGCTATTATGAGGAGCATGCAAACGAGTGAAAAAACACACTTTCGAGTTTTTCCCTGATTACAGGGTGTTGAAGAACTGAACAAGTGGATATAGTTCAAGTACGGAAATAAGGAAAAGGAAAGCCAGGCAGATTTGAAGTTCAAAAAGCTCAACAACATCTCTGGGCTGAGGTCTCACATCAGTAATTAAAGGAAATCAGTGGGGTCTAGTGGACAGAACACCAAACTGTAAACCACAAGATCCCAGGTTGAATTCTGCTGCAGCTATTGGGTTACTCTGGACCTTGAGCAAGCCAATGAACCTCCCAAGTGCTTCAGTCCAACCTGCTGTGGGGCTTGGCAGAAGCAGGAGCCCATTCACTGGAAACAGAATGCTGCGTTTCAGTTGAGCTAGCCTGGCTAAATGAAGTCCTTAAACAAAAAGAAAAATAAAGCACACTGGGGCACCACATTTTTTACAGAAGCATGTACATGGTAATTAATGGCTAGTTATGGCCCCTGCATGTATATGTGTAATATAGATTGTTTCATTGTACCCTGCCACTTTACCAAACACAGATCCTGGGTAGAGATGCAGCGAAATGTTATTTTGCCATGCATTTCGATGGAATTTCGTCCGTGTGAAATGTGGAATTTCATGTGGGTACTACAAAAAAAATTTGCTTTACCATCCACATCCCTGGTGCCTAGCAGTCCCCCGACCAATTGCCATCCCAAATAGAAAAAATCCCTCCACCCAGATTAAGCCCTGTCCCTCCATCCCACATAGTTTCAGTCAAAGTAATTTCCCTGGTGTCTAGTAGCCCCACCCCTGGCCGATCATCAGCCAAATTAGCAATGTTCCCCGACCCCAGAGATTCCCCCTCCGTCCGTTACCCAAAGTGCGGGGCTTGCAGCGTGATTCATCATGTCACAATCTTGCCCTGGTGTCTGGTGACCCCCCCAACCCTGTTCAGTAGCATTGTCCCCACCTGCACCCCCACATCAAATATTCTCCATGGGCCATCGAAGTTTCCACTACCTTCAGTCAGCAGCCTGACTGAGTTTTGGTTAAAGCAGGAGTGATCTCATTGCTTTCAATGAATGAGCATGCATTCATTGAAAGTGGCGGTTCACTCCAGGTCTTTGGTAACAGAGCCAACCAGGCTGCCAGCTGAGAGGTGAGTGGAGGGCTGGCCGGTGGCCCGTGGAGGGGTGCTTGATGGGGAGGTGGTGGGGATACTGCTACTGGACAAGGTGAGGGGGTCCACTAGATACCATGGCAAGGTTGCATGTGTGTGATTTTTTTTAATAACATGATGAATCAGGCTGCAAGCCCGCACCTTGGACAACGGGATGGGGGTGAATCTCTGGGGGTCAGAGGATCATTGTTAAATTGACCAGTGATTGGCTAGGGGGGTGGAGCCACTAGACACCAGGAAAATTATTTAATTTAAAACTATGTGGATGGAGGGGATGGGGCTTAATCTCGGGGGGGATTCTATTTGGGCTGGCAATTGGCCGGGGGGCCTCTATACACCAGGGATATGGAGTCACTTTTCCGGAGGGGGGGAAACTGTTTTTTTTAATAGCAAGTTGTTCTCATCTGGCTCTGATTGAAATGTCGAATTTCGCCTGCTGGTGGTGAAATTAGAGTTTCACAAGTGAAATTCCACATTTTACAGGTGAAAGTCCGCATTTCACTGGGGGGATTTTGCGCCTGCAAAATATTTCACATAATGATGCAGGGATTATGCAAAATATTTTGCTGGGTGAAATTTTTTTATTTCGCACAACACTAATCCTGAGCCAATGCCACGGGTGAGTCCGAATCATGGCATGCAACCCCCTGCTGAATGCAGTGGACGGTGGAAGGGAAGTCATCTCAAGCTGCAGCCGCACCCAGTAGAATTAGCAGGCAAACCATGACTTATGCTTAGCGCCCCCTCATGAAGGCTTTACTGTCAAAGCACTGGGGAACGGGTAGCACTTGCTCACAGTTCACTCTAGCACCAGAACTTGTGAATTAAATCTCATTTATAATGGAATAAAATCTACAGTTTGGAGCACAAGTCTTGGGTTTTCCTGTTGATTCTACTGAGTATTGCTGCACCTTTAGACTGTTGTTGGTATAAGGGGTTGGTCACCTCACAGCAGTACCCCACTCCCCACACTATCAGAGCACGAGTTTCCATTCGCCGGTGGAAGGGAAAGCCTGCCCTGGACTGAGGGCCACTAAAATTAGAATACGATGCTTTGCTAGTCACTGGCTAAACTAAACTCTTCACTATTTGAGACAAATTTGCTAAAACTTACAGTACAGGGTCAGAAGACTAGATAGCAGGTGACAAACGGAGAAGGAATGAGATGTAGCGATATGCTAACACTGCCAAAATTGGTGTCTTCATAATACCATTTCCAGGTTTCCAGTGCCTAAACTGAAGTGCAACCCAGTAAAAATGATGTCCTACAGGAAGAAACGAATAATATTCTAGTGAAATACAGTTCACATATTGTATTATATACAGCAGTGGTCAAGGTAAACAAACTATATCTCGGCTAGAGACATCAGTACCAGCAACATGTCAAAACAATATTTCTGTTACTGTTGTCACAATGGATATTTTAAGGTTACTTTCATCACAGTGGAATACTGGACCAATCAGAGAGCAGCTTTCGCAATGCTGATAACATTGCAATGCCTGATGTAGCACTAAAGCCAGCTGTTAAAATCAAACAAAAGTATCAAAATCTTACAATAAACTGCAAATTTGAAAGGTATAACTTGTGAACTACTGTTGTTTATATCAGATAGACGTTAGCCTGACTCAAAATAGGCATGTTATCATCACTTGTGAGTGGGCAGGACTTTCATAACTCACCCGTGGCTCTGCCACTCATGAATTATGGTCCTTTCTCCTCACACTTAAAGAAAAATTGCATATTCTGAATCAGCCAGTTGTATATGCCCTGTATTCATTATTATGTTTTGTCTCTTTGATTGTACTCTGTGTGTGTAACATCTGTAACACATGTTGTTGCTTCCCTTACAGCTGGGACCCTCTTAGAAACTAGGATTTTCTAATTTACATGTGACCTTTCATGTCAATATACGGTAGTTTGAATGCACTCCTGGCATGTATGCCATGAACTCGACACATTTACCATCATTAGAGTGCTGTGTTTAGGGTGCCTGGCCATTAGAGCACCAGATCACATTTGTGATCCCCCCTCCCCGAGGTCTGCCCCTCCCCCCAGAGTTGGTATCTTTAGTAAGGGTGTGTGTGGAGGGCACAGCCCCCCACAAAGGGGGGGGTGCAGGGGGCTGCAAATAAGACAGGTCCACATCACCAAAATCTGGCACTCTAATTACCAGGTGCTCTAAACGTGGTGCAGAGAAATGTATAACTCAGCGTACATGGATATGTTGTGTGGAGAAGATGTGAAAAGTCTCATCAGACACAGTGATCATCCAGTGGTTTTTGATAACTGCAAGGACTCAAAGCACAGTAATGTGTCTTCAAAGCGCATCTTGGATGTTTTTGATAACTACTACATTAGAGAGAGGTATAATGTCAGGCTCCATGAAATATTGCTTCTTTGTATCTGTGCAGATGAGCAGCAGGACCACACTGTAAATGAGATGCTACAACTCGGCTGAGTGACCTTGGGTAAATAAGAATTATTTCTATTAAGTAATTAAAAACATGGTCTTTAAGAGTTTACATTTAACAAAATGAAGAGAATATGTGATTATTAAACATATTATAGACCAAGGGAGCAAAATTGGTCAATTCGCTGCAGGTGTCACCAGTAGAGAGCACCACTACAGAGTCCTCTCCCTGCTTAATTGGCCTTCCTTTGAACGCAAATTAGAATTTTCCTCTCTATGTCTGATGCACAAGCTAGTGTTTGGCACCCCCTCATCCTAGCCTGCAAGGCATTCTAAAACTTAAGCCACTGAGGAGCTCTCCTCTCTCTTCATCCAGTATCCTACTGATTTTTCCTAAATCAAAGTATGGGAGTAGATCCTTTGCGTGCTTTGCTCCTAGAATATGGAACAACCTTCCCTCTGAAACCTGGGACTGTAAGACTTTATCCAACTTAAAAATAGTGTGAAAACTCTCTTTGCATGGGGAGAGGCCAATGCTACTTTTACCATTAGTGTGTTAAGTCTACTCATTGTTATGTGCACCAAATGATATTTCTGCTTAATTATAGCATTGTTTTAATGTTGGTTAACTTTATTTTATGCATGTCTTATGCTACTTTCTATACTTTGCTAACAATTATTGTATTGTTCTGTCTAGACATTATAGTTACATTGAGTTGCTGTTATGTATTGCTTTGTTACCTGTTAACCAATTCCAGGTTGCCCTTGAAAAAGGAACTTGTAGTCTTAGTGGGCCTACTCAGTCAATAAAAATCCAATAAATAAATAAATTAATTAAAATTTAAAAATGACCAATCAGAGCACTCCTTCTCTCTATACGTGAGGCAGTGTTATTCTGCAAAGAGTGTCTCACGCACAGCGGCCCTGGAAATGGGCACGTTCGGGTAAGTTTTTTTAAAAAAGGAATATTTATTGATTGAGTTTGATCAATAATACATTACTACTGCCACTAAGACCACTCTTACAGTAGTAAAAGTGGTCTCACTTACATTCTTAGGGTACCAGAAACACACACCTCCAGTTCGCGTTTCTCATACCCTTAGAATGCACAAGACCATGCTTACAACCGTAAGAGTAAACTCGGTGGTGGTATTAACATATAGTGTTGCCACTTCCTGTCTTCAGCACCAATTATTAGCTTTTCCCACCTATCCTGTCCTAACTGCACCCTCTTGCTTGTGGAATCGCAGTTTGGATTCAGTTGCAATACACTACTTGCAAAGCTGATAACTTAAAAAGCTGTTTGAACCCTTCTGGGATTTGAATCCCCATGAAGCACAGAAAACAGAATGCCATTCTATATTGTTTATTTTTACTGTGATCTTTTCAACAAAACCTTTTTTATGGCAATATACAGTCATTAGGTATGAGCCCATGAAGATCCATCAGTCAAGCAGGCTGAAATGAATTCACACCGATTTGATGGTAATGTGACTAAGAAAGACATTAGTCCAGTTTGGCAGTTTGGATGTGTTTTTGTGTAAATGCTTTTCTTTTCAGTCATAACTGCCCAAATTATTAGAAACCATAAATATGTTTTGTAGGGAGATGAATCCCAGACTGAGTTCAAAACTCCTTTTAAGGCAGATGGGGAGCTTGATAGCAAAACCAACAAGAAGTCATATATCATCACGAGCTAGACTAATACCACAGTTCTGTGATGTAACAGATTCTCTAGCTGTAGGACTAAGACCACATTTCTGCAATGCAAGTAAACAGATTCTGTAGCTGTAGAATTGTCAGAAATGAAAAAAAATGTAACAACTGATTTCCTTGAGTAATTACAATCCAGCCATTAGATGATTTTGGATTTGTTTCATACTTCACGATACAAAATAATCAACAACAAAAAATATTGTATGACTTCCTTTCCATTGGTAAAGCAGTGTTACTCTGAAGGTTTTAACAATCTTGTCATCGATTCTTAAATAGCATAAACATCCTGATACTGAGCTATATTACAGTAATATGAAACAATGGATCGCAGCGTTTAATTGCAGAAATGTAACCGTACATAAAAACACACTCTGGACTAAATGCAAACATGGAAAGATGAAAGGGTGAATGCAGTCCTTCTAAAAAATCACCATAAAATAGGATTCATTCTTCTAGCATTTGGCAAAGGTCTGTTTTTCTCAATATTCAATAAATTTAAAGATGGCGGAGTTTGCCAACGAAAGGGTCTGTTTCTCTTCAAGTAGTGCATGTTACTGATCAATGCCATTTCAAAGGGAGCATAAAACGTCGGTATGTATGAAACCTAAAATACAGCCTCAACACAAAATATGATAATAGACTATGACAGACTGAGAGAAACAAGAGACTTCCTTCTTTAAAAGTTGAGTGTTTCTGACATCATTTTCCACCATTCCATCAACTCTTCTTTCTCTTCTTCCTTTCGTTCAGATAAAGACTCCAGGTCAAAGTCAACCTAAGAATTACATTTAAAAAAATAATCAAGATTTCCCATTGGCATGTATCAAATTAAGTGTATGCAGAACAGTTAAAACAATTAAAACAAATCCCCTGCAATTAATATTTGTTGTTGTTTTTTGTTTTTTCAAATTCACAGATTTGGCAATGGAGAAATATTATTTTATTAAGGAAAAAATACACACCTCCCAGCTAAAAAGACAAGGCATGATGTGTAGGCACTCTGAACACCTAAACTGTCTTGGTCCCATGCCCTTAACTAGGGAGTTGCCCATGTACTGTAGTGTAATGTGAGGGAAACATAGGTTACCCACCTGTAACAGTTGTTCTAGGAGAGGTATATGTTGTTCATCCACACTAACTGGCATGGTCCTTTCCCCTTTAAGAGATGCTGGAAAGTCTTCAAGCTGACTCCTTCCACCCACCAGGGTGGTATTTCCCTTGGCTTCACCCCATGATGCCAGATCTTGCCCGTTGGAAGCAGTGTTGTGCACCTGAGCCAGAGGAGGTCAGGTGGGTCCATGTGGATGAACAACATATATCACTCCTAAAACTACTGTTACAGGTGAGTAACCTGTGTTTCTAGGGACATGGATATGTTGTTCTATCCACATGTCTTGGAAGACTTCTAATAGTTATCCGGGAGGAGGGAGGCAAGGTGCACACCCCCTATTTAGGAAACAGAGACTGGAGAACTGAGGCCCTAAAACCAGCATCCTGGTGTGACTCTAGGTCAATGTGGTAATGGGAAATGAAGATGTGTGCTGACTTCCAGGTAACAGCTCTGCAGATTTCCTGGATAGGGATGTCCCTAGAAGCTGCCACCAATGCAGCAGTGTGATGGGTGGAGTGAGCCCTTAGCCCTTCAGGAGGCTCCATACCCGCAAACCTATAGCAGAGATCAATGCAGGATGTTATCCACCTTTCATTCATCTGCTTGGCAGCAGGTCTGCCAGGTGCAGCTTCAGCGAAGGTGACAAACAGCTTGCAAACCTTTCCCAGAAATCCAGTCATGCACTCTTTATAGTAAGCAAGCACTCACCTCAGGTCCAGAATATGGCGCCTGTGTTCAGCCTCCGAGGTGTGATTTGGGAAGAACCCTGGAAGAGTCATCACCCGATTCAGGTGAAACTCTGACACAACCTTTGAGAGGAACGTTTGGTTGGGTCAAAGGACAACCTTGTCCCTGTGGAAGACCATTTAAGGAGACTCCACTGAAAGCGCCTAGAGCTCAGTGATCCTTCTGGCTGACATGATAGCCAAGAAGGTGGTCTTCCACGGCAGGTGAGACATGTCACACATGTGCATTGGTTCGAATGGCTGGCTCATGAGCTTTGCCAAAACCAGCAACCAGTCCTATGGTGGTGATGGTTCACACACCAGAGGGGAAATGTGATCTAGGCCTTTGAGAAAGTGCTAGACCACCTTCTCCTGTGCCACCGACTTCTGACCAGCCCAAGCCCGGTAAGCAGAGATGGCTGCCAGGTACAAGTTAAGGGCCGTTGACCAAAGTCCCCCTTTGGAGACGGACCACAGGTAGTCCAAAATGCTGGCAACTGGACTGGACAAAGGGTCCAGCCCTTTGCCCTGACACCAAATAGAGAATCTCTTCCATTTGAAGGCATAGCATTTTCTGGTCAATTCCTTTCTAGATACCACCACCATGGTGAGGACATCTTCAGAGAGACATAAAGCCTGGAACTCTAGCCCCTCAGGAACCAGGCTGTCAGGTGCAGGGATTGAAGGTCCTGGCGGAGTACCTTCCCCTGACTGATGGAGAGCAGATCTGGGCAGAATGGAAGATGCCTCGGGAGCCCGATGCTGAGACTGAAGAGATTGGGGTACCAAAACTGGCATGGCCAGTCCAGAGCCACCAGGATCACCACCATCTTGTCCCTCCTGACCTTGAGCAACACCTTGTGGATCAAGAGAAGTGGAGTGAAGGCACAGAAGAGGCCTGGGGCCCAAGGCCTTGAGAAGGCATCCCCCTGCAGCGGACCCTGCTGAAGGGGGTGGGCACAGAACAGCCTCAGCTTTGCATTCTCTCTGGAGGCAAACAATTCCACCTGAGAGGTGCCCCCACTGGGAGAACAAACTGTGAACTACCTTCGGATGGACAGGTCACTCGTGATATGCCTCGCCCACATGGCTGAGAGCATCTGTCAGCTGACTGGAGGCTTCTGCCACATGGATGGCTAGGAGATCCACCTCCAGGCTGCGCACGAGAGTCCAAGTGCAGAAAACATCCTTGTACAGAGGCAGGGAGTGCATCCCGCTCTGCTTGTTGAGGTAGTACATGGTGGTGGTGTTGTCCCTCTGGACATGGATCACTTGACCCTGAACATACGGAGTGAATGCTGCCAGAGCCAGCCAAACTGCCTTGAGCTCCAGCAGGTTGATGTAGCATCAGGACCCCTCGGGGGTCCAGAGCCTGTGGACTCTGTGTTCCCCCAGCTGGGTACCCCAGCCCGTGAGAGGCGTCGGTCATCAGGATGACAGTCGGTTTGGGGTGGATGAATGGGATACCTTCCTGCAGATGTTCTGGGACTAGCCACCACTGGAGGGTGTCAAACATCTTCTGGGTCACAGTGACCAGCTGGTCAAAGCGACCTTTGCGCTGAGACCACTGGCTTGCTAGCTCCCACTGCAGGGGGCACATATGCCAATGGGACCACTGGACCACACTGGTGCAGGCCACCATGTAACCCAGAAGTTGCAGGAAGTCCCGGGCAGGGTGCAAGTGCCCAATCCAAAATGATCGGGCAAAGGAAGAGAGAACCTCCTCCCTGTCCACCGGAAGCCGGGCTCTGGCTTGACGAGAGTTGAGGTCTGCCCAGATGAAGCTGATCACCTGTGAAGGCATGAGTTACAACTTGACCTCATTGACTAAGGGGCCAAGGCTGCAGGTTTGGAGGGCCAGGTCCCTGAACTGCTCCACCTCCTTCCTGGAGGAACTTGCGATCAGCCAGTCATCCAGGTAGGGGTACACCCGGACCCCTTGGCATCTCAGGTAAGCTGCCACCACTGCAATGCATTTGGTGAAGACTCTGGGGCTGAGAAGAGGCCAAATGGCATGGACCGGAACATGTAGAGGGTTCCCTCAGCTTGAATGCAGAGGAACCGTTGACGGGATGGATGGACTGGGACATAACAGAAAGCGTCCTGTAGATCCAGGGAGCAAAACCACATGTTTTGCTCCAGAGATGGTATGATCTGGGACAGAGCTACCATTCTGAAGGTGTGGGACCTAAGGAATTTGTTCAGGTCGTGCAGATCTAGAATGGTGCACCAGCCCCAGTCCGGTTTGGCACCAGGAAGTTTCTGCAGACAAATCCTGGGTGTTCCAGATGATCCACTACTCTGACCATGAAATCCGTGCAGAGGAGCTGGGCTATGATGTCTTGAAGAGCTGACCGAGTGTCTGTGGATACCAAGTCCTTCTGTGGGGCATGAACTTGGCTTGGTGGGTACTGCTCGAATTCCAGAGGCAGACCCTGGTTGACCACTTCCAGAACCCACCTGTCCGTGGTGACAGTGGACCAGGTGGAAAAGAAATTGGTGGAGCTGGACCCCGACAGGAGGACCCAGGGGAGGTGTGATGGCATGACATTGGCACCCCTCATCCCGTCACTGGGCAGGCTTGGAGGAGAAGGACCTGGTTGAGGAGCCCCAGGGTCCCTTCCCTCCAGGCTTGTGGACCACTAAGGCCACGGACTTGGTCCTGGGTCGCTAAGACTAAGCCTGCTGGCCAGACTGATACTGGGCCAGTTTTGCTGCAGGAATGAAGGACCAAAAGGGCTTTCATTTCTTCTGCCTGGAGCCCTTCGGATCCCTCTGGGAGGACGTCATGCAGTCCAAGGTGGTACTGGACTTCTCGATACGCTTGAGATGACCCTCCACACTAGGCCCAAACAGGTTGGTGCCCAGAAATGGGACATCTGCCAGCTTGTGCTGAGTGTCTGCCATAAAGGTCAAGATCTGTAGCCAAGCCCTACAGTGCATGGCAACTGCAGCCACCACTGAGCAGGCACAGGAATCCCCCATGCTCAGAGCTGTTTGAAGTTGCTGCTTAGCCACAGCCTGGCCCTGATCTCTGACCTGCTTGACCATGGCCTGGAGGTCCACAGGAAGATAGGAATCACCTCATCCAAGGAGCCCAGAATGGAGTGGGAGAAGTGTGCCATCATGACAGCCAAGCTCACCTGGCAGAGGCTGAGCGAGGAGGCAGCATAGACCTTTTTAGCGGCATGATCCGATTTCTTGGATTCCTTGTCCAGTGGCTCATCAACATCCCTGGTATTGCCCAAGTGCCAAAACACGGAGTTGGCCACCAACTCAATGGCTGAGAAGTGCTCCATGAAACCCAAAAGGGTACTGGTGGAGACCACATATATGCGGGTCATCTTGGCCAAGGTCACAGGGCAGGATGCGGGGCCCTGCCAAAGCTCCAGGGATGGACCAACAATGGCCTCAGTGACTGGGAAAGCCTCCATCAGAGAGTCCCCTCTGTCCAGAATTTCCATGAGGGGATAGTGAGCCCGCTTCTGAATGGGCTCCAGTTTCATCCCCGTGGACTTGGAGATGAGGTGGAGGATGCCCATGAAAGAAGTGGGCCCTTTCTCCATCGAGAGATTCCCCCACTGACTCCACATTGTCCGGATGGGAGTGCAATGAGGAGTCTTCAGACTCAGAGGAGTCCACTTAAAGCAGCTGACTGCCTGAGTCACTTTCAACCTGCTGGGGGCAGTCAGGTGTGAGAGTGACCAACAGCCGATGTTGAAGCCCCTTGGCTGGCTGAGACTCCTTAGTCAGAGTGCCTATCGGCAGCTGCTTGGGTGGCAGCACCACCAGGATCAGTGGAGAGGCCAACTTTGGCTGAACCGGATGGTTGTGACTGACTCCACTAGAGTAGGAACGGGTTTGACCGGCCCCACCGATGACATTGGTGATGGCTGTCAGGTGACAGCCAAATAATGGCCTGCGAGGGAGTCAGGGCCAGCTTCAGACTGGCCAACACCAACTGTTGCCACATGAGGACTTTATAGCATCGACACAACTTACGCTGAAGCCTCTCTTCACCTGAGGAGGATGAAGACAAATAGCAGCAGCACCACTTCCCATGGCGTCGAGAGTGAGATCACTGGTGACAGTGGGATGTGCTCAGCCCACTGGACTAGGAAGACCAAGACCATGACCTCGACCACCAGGGGTACCGAGGGTGGATCTCAGAAAGAGCTGTAGAGTGCCGTGGCTCCTCCTGGTCAGTGTCAGTGACTGGAGGGTCTGGCTCAGCAGACTGAGCCACCCCTTCAGAGGTCACAGGCAGGACTGGAGTCCTGAACAGAGAGTTCTGGTGACAACCAGTCAACAGGGTAAAGAAAAATCTCGGCTGCATTGTTGCCTGGTGTCTCGACCAACTGGGCCGACGAGGTTTCCGTGAAGCCAGGGGCCAAGGCTGTGGCTTTGACTGAGGTCAAAACCTAAGAGTCCTGAGACTGAGAATGCTCCTGGTCCCAGGAACATTGACAATGAGTCTTCTCCTTTTCCTTCTTTGATTTCTTCTTGCGAGAGTGGGAGCAGTGCAACTCAGAAGAACCCTGCCCTTTAGTCAGGAGGGACTGGCACATCTTCATGAAGAAGCCCAACTAAGTGGAGCCCAATTTGAGCAGAATGAAGGCAGAAGCTGAGCAGGACTGTGCGGTGGCCCGAGCCGCCTCCTTCTCAAAGGCCTTAAGTTGTTCCAACAGCTCGGTGGACCCCACAGCCACGGAGACCACCCAACCAGCGTCCTTGGATTTGACCGACAGATGTCATTTTTCCAGGTGGCTCAACTTCAGGCGGGTGATGCAGTCCTCGAGGACCGTCATGTGAAACGACTGGCAAATGTCGCAGGCCTGGGTATCATGGTCGTGCCCCAGGCAATAGATGCACGTGGCATGGGAGTCAGTGTGCAACATCTTCTGCCCACATGGGCACTGGCGAAATCCGGCTGAGGACTTTTCATTCATAGTGGTCACAATCGATAAGCGAACTGAAGACTAAACTCGAAAGAGTTTAAAGTGTTTTGGAAGTAAATCTGAAGATGTGAGCACTAGGGCCTGCTCAACGCAGGAGCAGTAAGGAGGGAACCTGCTACTTCCAGCGAAAAGGAAGACCAGGCATCATGGGATGGAACTGAGGGATATACCACCCAGGTGGGTGGGAGGAGCCAGCTTGAAGACTTTCCGGCATCTCTTAAAGGAGAAAGGACACTGCCAAGATGTGTGGATACAATAAAATATCCCTGTTTCTAGAATTAATGTTCCCCTCTAGTCAGTTTACAGCTCAAGTACATTAGGTGTGGCAAGGATAAAGATTATGGTATCTCTGCTAGAAAATCAAGCAGATTGCAAGTCTATTTGTAGGTAGCTTACTTGTATGTGCTTAATTACATAGAGGAGAACGGCTGGGGTTATGAAGTTTACCACTTTGTAAACCCCTCGAGCGGTTGCCAGGCCGACCTTGTAAACCTCGAGAGAGAAGCTCAAGAGGTTTACCGTTGGCATGGCAACCGCGAGAGGCATTTTCAACGTGGTAAACTTCATAACCCCAGTCATTGTCTTTTATGGTACATGGGGTTGCAACGGTAAATACTTTCAGGACAGAACGGGAAAGGCTATTACTTGTTGCTTGTGAGCTTCGGTTGAACAGTTTAAACTGACTGCGGTAGCACAACTAACATTCACGTGCTAGAATTCAGTGCACCTGACTGGATTCGATCCTGTAATCTCACCAATGTGATGAAGGCAAGCAAGGTTTATAGCACTGGCGTCAGATTGGTGATATTACAAGACTGTTAGACAGCAGTATGCCATACATAATATGGTCTCCCCATACATTATATATTTGTAACAAAACTGGTAGATTCAGTCCTGACCAATCTGATACACAGTCATGTCACACATGATGATCGAGACCAATTATTTTGTACACCAATTGTGCACATATGATCTAGTCATATCAAATTGACTGCAAGCTTTCATTAAAAAAATACATTTGTAGTTGTAACAATTCAAATGTTACACTTCTGGAAAGATAATTTCTTTAAAAAGGGATAACGTTGGAACTGTTATTGCTAGGAACTTACATTTTTTAATGAAACAGTAGCTATCGGCATCAGCTATGTTGATATAGCATGTTACTACAACTTTCATATATTGTTATATAAAAACATAATGCAATTTAAAAAATTAGAATACTGATAGTCATTAGAAGATTCTAATTTTTTGTTCTGTACCAAAAAAGCATACTGTTTTCTAGTATTACAAAAGCCCAAACTCCAAAAATGAAGGAATTAAACAAGGCAATTTATTTTACATCATGGCTTATGTAAGTGAAATAAACCAATGGTAGATGTAGTGAGAAATATAATCACAGGTCAGAATTTTATTAATTATCAGATATTTAAAACATACTTGCTTTCTGGTGATGTAATATGGGGGCCGGTCAATATCATTCCTCGCCCAGTGGAGCCGGTCATTGCTTATTAGAGGATACTGTATGCTATACCAAGAGAACATTAGATGGGGAACTAATAGACAGAAGGCTATAATTTCATTGAGGGTTTCTAGTTACATCACAACCATGAGAGCAAAACTGAATGATTCTGTGAAGCACACATTAAGCATGGGGCTTAATGTTTAGCTGCCGCCCCTTTAAGAGCACTTAGAACTGCATGTATCTAATTGTTGCACTGCCTGGCAGTGCCATGTTGGTCTGTCAGTCAGAGTATAGTCAGTGTGGGGCTTGTCCTCATGACGAGAACGCCTACTGAACTAAATAAACCTGTCTTATTCTTTATTTTATGCGTCCAACTAGTTATTCGCACGGTCCAGATGGGGTCCTCACCAGCAGCACCAGCAGCATCCGAATGGGCTGGCAGACCACAGAGAAGGTAAGGGGTCTTTTAGTGGTAGGCCATACAAAAAAAGCCACAATTCCATGATGCTACCAGAACCCCAAGATGGAATTTTAGCTGTGTAATTGATAGTTCTCTCTCTTTTGTTGCTTGTAATATACAGAATGGATCAGATTAGTGCAGAAAAGACTACAAGAATAGTTTTTACTGTAAACAGTAGTTACAGTGAAAGTCGACCAGCCAGGATGCTATTTAATGTTTCATTAATGTGATGTCAGATTAGTGGTAGTATCCTTTCTGACATATTGATGGCATTATGGCCTTTGGATGTCACTGTTTCCCAATGGAAAAAGTAACCATCCATATATTACAATATAATACATGGAGGGGGAATTTTTCCCCATAGGAGCCGTTATCGTGTATTACTCTGTGCACCTCCCAGATTAATGCTACACACTTCTCCAGTTAAAAATGTATATCACTAGGCCATCCCATTAGTACAGTGGTAGCACTACTGTTCATGACACCAGTGACCTGGTATTGGGCACGATTTTGAGTCATCAGGGAATTGCCAAGGGGAGGAGGACTGAGCATCTCAGAGGACGCTTTCCTCCACTGGGGAGGGAGAACTGCATCCTCTGATACAATACTGCCACCTGAATGACCACAGGAGGAACACAGAAGAGGTAAGGGGCAGAGGTGGATGCTGACGCACAGGCACACTTGATGTACTTATGTCATGACACTTCTATATGCGCCACATTGGGATGGGGAATGAAAAGTAGAGGATAGGCCCTGGCACCAGGGGTGACCTGCCCCAGTATATCTGGCTCCCTCATCCTTGACCCAGCACTCTCACCGAGCCCCACTGAGCATCCTGTCGGGGAATGGCCTCTGACTCCTGTTCCTGCCTGGGGTCTATCTATCCAAAGTGCTGAGTTGGCCCACAGCAGACACAGCTGTGATAAATGACAATGGGAAGGTCCAGGTGCCAAAGTAGTATAAGGGTGAATGTAACAATAGCTGTATTAAGCTGGAAAAAAAACACCCATACAACAAAATTGCATAGACCCAAACAAACAAATGACCAAATGTATTTGCTTACTTGATTCTGTAAAACGGCATGGATATGTTGACTGACCAGAGAACCTAAGAGCATGTGAAGGCACACAGTTATCAGACTACAACTACCCATACCGGATCTTGTTTTCTAATCTGGTTGAGGTGCAGTGATCCTGTTTGAGTGCCTGGCTGGTAATACTTGCATTTTTCATTAGTCCATTTGTGTCAGATTCTAACTCTACTTCCTCCTCCCTGTGTGACTTCAAGTTTTTACTTCTTAGTCCCTACCTGTAGCCTCTGATTAAATGCAGCCCACTCGAGCATATTCTTCACTGCTCCCACTGTGCTTTAATTTCTGGTGGCCTATTTTGAGCATATTCTTTAGGACTGTCAGCCTTGGACTTGCCAACTGCCATGTGACTATATTTTACTGCTGACAGTGGCCTCAGATTTCCAAGAGCCAGTTTCGGCCTTTTCTCCACTGCAATGTTAACATATGTAAATATTAACACTGTTTTTTTTTTGTTTTTTTTTATTGAGAATAAACAGAAGTATAATACATGTACAGGAAACATTACTTACATTACGGAGGATAATGCTTTGTTCTACAAAGTGTTAGTACAAACTCAATGTATCATGTTTTAATCAGAATAATCTTAACTTGTTCAGCATATCTGTGGATTTCAAATAATTTTCAAACTCTGCCAAATATTATCAAACTTAGCATAATGATTTTGTAAAACATAATGTACTTTTTCCAATTTATAAACATCAGTCATACAATTTAACTACATTTCATAATCTGGAGGGATGTCATCTTTCCATTTCATCAATACACATTTAAGTGCATTAATAGCAGCAAGCATGATTAAGCTTTATTGATTTTTATTGCTCTTATCTAGATTTATTCCCATTCTAAGGAATACATTTTCACAGTTTTTTTTTTCCAGTTTGATTGTTGTGATTTTTATTAATTGTGTCTAGAACTGTTCTCTGGAATGTGTTAATGTGTTTACAGTAAATTAACATGTGTTCTTGAGTTCCATTTTCTGATTAACATCTGGGACAAAGATTTGAATAATTAGGGTTCATTAGTTTTAGTCTGTGAGGTGTGTAGTATGTTCTGTGAATTATGTTAAAATATATTTGTACTAGTATTGTAGATAATGGTCTGGATATTCAAAAGGGTTGCGTCATGCGCAATAGGGTTGCGCCTGCTCAAGTCCGAAATTGTGCCATTCTGCGATATTCGGCAGGAGGCAGTTGTGCCCCCCAAGTCATGCTGAGCAACAGCGCAATGCTAATGAAGGCATGCTCAACCGGAGGGGGAAGAATCATTCATAAAGTGCACAGCCCGATATTCAGCCGGGCTGTGCAGAGTTGTGCAGGCGCAACCCCCAACCTGCGCCTGCACGACTTTGAGCCAAAAAAGGTCAAGTCGAGGGCCACCCACAGGTGAGCTGCCGCATTGCAGGGCGCAACACAGCAGCTGCCACCTGTGGGTGGCCCTCCACTTCTTCCCTGTGCCCCCTGCAGCCCGATCATGGGCATAATAGTAACCCCCGTAGCCCGATCGTGGGCAGAACAGAACTGAACAACCCCCCCACTGGCTCTTACTGGCGGCAAAACCGTAGTAGCTAATCGACTTCAGCCCAATCGCTGGCATAACAGTAGTATTTTCTCGATCGGGAGTTCGATGAGAGTATAACTTCACCGCGACGTTGCGACATGGTTTCAATTTCACCAGCTCGATTGGGTGGCAGAACAGAGTTCACCAGCGTCATTCGGCGGTTTGATCATGGGCACAGAGTCATCACTTCAGGTTCAGAGCCTTCAGTCGCCCAGGGCCATTCACCACTCACACCGCCTGCCAGCCGGGCGGGTAGCAGCCTCCCCACCTGCTGGCCGACGATCGCTCGGCAGGGCTGCACGCTCACCGTCTGTGAGCAAGAGCTAATGTGCGCAGTAGCCCATACCGCATAAGGCAGTCCAGATATGTTATTCATTCGATATCTGACTGCCTTAGACGGTATGGCTGCACACCCACTGGCTCTTGCCTGAACCAATGGGTGCAGCCCTACCGAGCAGTCAGTCGGCGGGCGGCGGCGGCAGGTGGCAGGTTAGCACGTTCACGGCTGGCGGGGAGCGGGTGGTGGGGTCCATGGTGGTGGGGTGGGGCCACTAGATGACTAGGTACTTGGACCTGGGGTTGACTCTAATGCCCGCGATCGGGCTTCAGCGTCCACTGGACCACCAGGATATTGGTCTTTGGGGTGGTTGAACTCTGTTCTGCCCACGATCGGGCTAGTGGGGGTGGGGTTATTACTGTTATGCCCGCGATCGGGCCAGTCGGGGTTATTACTGTTATGCCCGCGATCGGGCCAGTCGGGGTTTATACTGTTTTGCCCGCGATCGGCCAGTCGGGGTTACTACTGTTATGCCCACAATCGGCCAGTCGGGGATTTACTTCATGCCCGAATCGGGCTGCAGGGGCGCCGGTCCCCGATGGCTGCTGCCTCGGCAGGGTGCCAGGTGCAAGTCGTCATGATTGGCGCACCTGCATGCTAATGGCATGCAAATGGGCATAAGTAGATGCAAATGACCCCTGCACCTTGCATGAATTATGGCTCCATTTGCATGTCACCTTTGAATATCGGAAATTTGGATGGCACAATGGAACTTGGCGCCACCGCATCTTGAATGCTCCACTCTGACCACTTGCGGTGGCACAAGTTCCACTGCGCCATGCACAGTGGCTGTGGGGGTGATATTCAAAGGAGTTGCGCTATAGAGCAACTCCTTTGAATATCGCCTCGGCCACACCCCAGCGCAACTTTTTTGAGCAGCGCAAGGGCTTGCACCACAGAATGGCGCAGTTTGAATATCCAGCCCAATATACCTATATCTTTAAGATTAATAATTTAAGCCCATTTTGTTTCTGGAATTGGTGAATTCTGTTTGGTTTCCCTTTTTGTTTTAATAGTACCAATGATTGTATTATGTGATTTTGTAATAAAGTATAAGCTTTCAAGATTAGTTTTGTATTATTTCTAATGGTTAGCTGCATTTCTATTTCATTCAAGACTGGCTTTATGTATAACAACCCCTTTTTTCTAAATAATTATTTATTTGGAGGCAGAGGGCGAGATAGTCAAACCTTTGCACCTAGCGCAAATCCGTAGCGCTGGAATAGCGCTGGATTTGCGCGAGGCTGCAATATTGAAAAGCCCTATTAGTGCCAGCACTGTGTGGCAGTGCCGACACTAACAGGTAATGATATGCAGGGGTGTGGACAGGAGAGCACCCATGAATGCCAGCAGCGCAGCATATTCAAATGTATAGCGCCGCGCTACAGGCATTAGCGCGACCTGTAGCGCTGCACTGGATACTGCCAGGAAAAAGCTGGAGGTAATGCGGCGGTGCCCAACCCCACATTATTCCCAACCCCCATTCCATGTAAAAGAATAGCTGTAGCCCTGGTAGTCTAGTGGTCCCTCGCCCCCAGCACAAATCCCACCCCTGACTCATGTAAAATATAAGACCTATCCTGGTAGCCTAATGGTCCCCCACCCCTCCATGAATCCGACCCATTTGCTGTGAAATTATGAGTAATTTCCCTGGTAGTCTAGTGGTCCCCCATCCCCTGCATGAATCCTGACCCCCAGCACGGTCAAGAATAGATTCCCCGGTAGTCTAGTGGTCCCGTACCCAGCTGTGCACCTACTGGTACCCCTGAATGCGGTATCCCTCTGGAGCCGGCGACTGGCTCAGCCCTCCTCTCTCCACCACGGCCAGCCACCAACTGTGGTATTCAGTATTCAGTACAGTAGCTCTCCTGAATACCGCAGTCTGTGGCCGGCCGTGGTGGAGAGAGGAGGGCTGAGCCAGTCACCAGCTCCAGAGGGATGCCAAGTTCGGGGGTACCGGGAGGTGCACAGCTGGGTGGGGGGACCACTAGACAACCGGGGAAATCTCTTCTTTGACCACGGCTGGGGGTCAGGATTCGTGCAGGGGGTGGTGGGACCACTAGACTACCAGGGAAATAACTCATCATTCTATTGTGAATGGGTCAGGAGCATACCTCTCAACTGTCCCCAGTTTTCAGGGACGTCCCTGAATTTGCCTCAAAATATTACTCTGTCCCTCCTCACAGTTGTGTTTCCGTGGCTAAACAGTGGCAATTGTAAGCAGAGAATTATGTCAAGCATTACAGTTACAGACTTGTTCTTCTTTAGCAAATGCATTTTGCACTAAGCCCCATCTTCTACTAGCTGTCTGGGTGGATATATCTCCTTTTAAAGATGTGTCCCTGATTTTGGTCCTTGTCCCTGATTTGTTTAAGCCTTGTCCCTGATTCAGGAGGCAAGGGGTTGTGAGGTATGTATGCGCCGACTGTGCCTGGCAGCACACAGTTCCTACTGCTTCCGGCCTGTACTTCTATTCCAACC
The DNA here is from genome assembly GCA_016271365.2 of Neoceratodus forsteri. Taxonomy (NCBI): domain Eukaryota; kingdom Metazoa; phylum Chordata; order Ceratodontiformes; family Ceratodontidae; genus Neoceratodus; species Neoceratodus forsteri. The sequence continues at coordinate 1,721,800,360 of CM057452.1, forward strand.
ATCAGGGGATGCTGTGGGTATGCCTTGGCCTGCAGCATCCAGCCTGTACTTCCATTCCGACCAAAAGGGGGAGGTTTGTGCTCCATACAGTAGAATCGGGCAAACTGCATGGTAATGTATGCTAAGCAGCACTTAATGAGATGCAAATGTACCTGTTTGCCCATGGATTACCTAAGTAGGCTCATTTGCATGGGAGCTTTAAATATAGCCCCCATTTGCCCCGGGCTAACCAGTTTGCACTGGGCTAATGTGTTATCACTTTGCAATCAGGTTAGCCCCAGGCAAACCTCACTTCAGCATAGCATAGTTCTGCAGTGTGTGGCTTACATTGTTGTTTGCAGTAGATGTGAGACATCTCTGTGCAATCACACACAATGTTCTCCACCTGCAACAATGGCTTGCAACTGAGTCTAAAGAACTGCAGCTGCAGTGTGCACTTCCCTGTTGCTATATTCAGTGCTGTCTTATTCCTGGGCAATTTTTGCCCTGCACTCCTGGCCCCGTTTGCCCAGCTTCCTTTGCTTGCTGTATTCAGCTGGTTTTGCACCGGGCTATTTCCTTTTCAGTATAGCTTGCTTTGTGCTCCAGGCTAAGTTTGCCAGCTGGGCAGTGCTAATTTAGCCCCGGGGCAAAGTTTTGACTATCTGGCCCCTAGTATCTAAAAAATGAGTATTAGGGATATTATATTTTTGTTTAATTGTATCAAAATTCATACGTCCATTATGGTCATAATATTGCTGGATCTCTTTTAAGCCTTTTATATGCCATATTTTAAACCCAGAGTCTGAAGCAGATGGTAAGAAACTGCCATTTAGGTATATGGGTGTAACAGGGGATACTTCATTTAGAGGACTGATTTTTTTTTTTCCTTAATTATATCCCATATTTTACAAGTTGTTGCGGTTGTCATGCACAATGTGGTTATTTTTGTTATGAGGGCCTGCATATAAGATATGTTTTCATTGTTGATATGGAGTTGAACTGGCTTCTATTTGGCAGGCAGGTTGGTATTGATCTTGGTGAAACCATTCATAAGTTGTGGGGATATTAGCTGCTTGATAATATCATTGTAGGTTAGGTACAGATAATCCCCTCTTATTTTTAAGTAGATGACGTTTTTCTATTTTTAGCCTTGGTTTTTTACCTTTCCATAAAAATGTCTTTATGATTTTTTCCATTTAAAAAAAAAAATTATTGTTAATGTAAATTGGTAGGGTTTGAAAAAATATAAAAATTAAGGAAGGGTATTCATTTTAATGACATTAACTGTGCTTATCAATGTCAGTGGTAGTGCTTCCCATTTGTTAAGTTATATTTGAGTTCTGTTAATTAGGGGCTCTTAGTTATTTGATATGTTTGAGTTATATTATTATCTAGAATTACACCTAAGTATTTTAATTTTGTTACTTTTTTTATATTGCAGTTAACTGTAGGGATGAAAGGATTTATATGTTCTTTTGACTCGAGTAGTTCATTTTTTTCCCCAGTTAACTGCATACCCTGAAATGCTGCCGAATAATGTTAAGGTTTTATTAAGGTCTGTACAGATACTGTTTAGATTTTCTGTGTATATTAATGCATCATCTGCAAAGAGACTTATTTTGTGTTCTACTTGATCAACTTTCAACCCGTGAATATTGTTATTTCTTATTGATGATGCTAATGGTTCTATTGCCAAAGCAAATATTAATGGGGACAAGGGGCAGCCTTGCCTGACTCACCATTCTAATTTAATTGGATCTGATATTTCTCCATTTGTTTTTATTCTGGCAGTAATATTATTGTATGTTATATCAATCCAGGTTCTAAATCTTGGGCCAAAGTTCATTAACTTCAGTACTGTCAATGTAATCCCATTCAACCCAATCAAACACTTTTTCAGCATCTAATGAAAGAATGGAGAAGTTATTGTTTTTAAATTTGTCAATTGAATTTATTGTTGTTCTTATGTTTGTTTTTAATTGTGTGTTTTATATGAAGCCATTCTGATCAGTGTGTATTATTTCGGGGAGAATATTAAGTCTGTTAGCTAATATTTTAATAAGAATGTTACTATCTGTGCTGATTAAGGAAATTGGTTTGCATGAGGAGGTTAATGTATGGTCTTTTTCTTTTTAAATAAGAGTACTGTTGCTTCTAATGCTGATTGGTTCATGATTTTATGAGTTAGTATGTAATCAAATAACATTTTTAAATGAGGTGTTAATATATTTATGAATTTTTTATAGAAATCTATTGTTATGCCATCTGGACCTGGAGACTTTCCTACTGTTAGTGATTTTATGGTCGATTTGATTTCTATGTGTGTTGTCTCCTGCTCTGTTAATTTTGTGGCTATCTGTTATCAAGGTTAGATTAATAGTTTGTAAATATGTTTCTATTTCTTTTATATCTGTATCACATTCTGAATTGTAAACATTTTTATAATATAATTAAAATGTTTTATACATTTCTATAGGTTCAGTTTTTGTTATTCTACGTTCATCTTTTATTTTAATTATTCTATTTTCTTCTGTTTCTTTTTTCAATTGCCAAACTAAAACTTTATCTGGCTTATTATCAACTGCATAGTATTTAGATCTTGTTCTCAGTAGTTGTTTTTCCACTTCTGCTGTCATGATTTTATTATATTTATTTTTTAATTACAATAATTCCTGCATTATTTTGGCATATTTATTTGTTCTGTATACATTTTCTTTTTGTAGTATTGTGTTTTCCAGAAGTATTAATTTTAGTTTTTTCTCCCAATTTTTTTTCTTTTTTGCATTGAATGATATTGTTATGCCCCTTATGGATGCTTTATATGTGTCCCATATTATTGTGGCTAGTGTTTCAAAAGCTTCCATCTCTTGGTTGATTTTGGAATTGAAATTATCATCTTTGAGCAATAGGTTGTTAAATCTAAAATTATAATTAGTATTTGGTTTTCTATTTGTAATGACATTGTGACTGGGGCATGGTCTGAGATATGTATTGCTTTATAATCTACTGCTGTTGCGTTGTAGAGTAGTGATTCCAGGATCAAAAATTTAACACAGTAATTTAATGTTGGAAGGCACTTTAGGGCCATCAAATCTAGTATCCCCCCTCCACTTCCTGGGCTGGCAAAAGATAAGTATGCTGTGCAAACAGGCCCCAATCTGTAGAGGATTTTCTACCCACTCCACTACCCAGGGTACCCGGTGATTCCCTTGGTAAGCAGAATTACATTCAGGCTTACCTTAAAAGCCTGTACCATCTTCATTTCTATTGCCTCTACTAGTCAATTATTCCATAAGTTCACCACCCACTGGGAGAAAAAGGGCCTCCTAATAAATACCTAACTTTACCACCCAGAAGCTTCTGGGTGTGTCCTTACAGTCTGTTGCTGGACACCAGATCAAACATCCATGACTGTTTAATCTTGTTGATACCACTAAGTATACAACAGACTGAGATCATGTCTCCTCTCAGTCTCCTTTTCTCCAGGGTTAATACATTAAGGACCTCTCTTCATGACTTTTGTCCCCCTTATATCATTGATTATTTTGGTGTCCCTATGTTGCACCCTCTTGACTGCTTCAGTGTCTTGTTGTATTGAGGAGACCAAAACTTCACTCCAAACTCCAGGTGGGGCCTGATCAGAACCTCGTAAAGTGGTGGGATTACTTCTCATGCTCTGTCCATCACCACCCTTTTGATGTGCCACTGCATTCTGCCAGCCCTCCTGACAGTGGCCATGCACTGCTTGTCCTGTTTCAGCCCCCTGTTTATTATCACACTCAGGTACTTTTCTTCCTCCATAGCAGCAAGAGAACCCCCACACTGTGCAAGTTTCACCTCTGTTTTTCCAGCCTAAGTTTAGCACCTTGCATTTGGCTACATTGAGTTAGAGTTCTAACAGTCTGTCTAATCACCCAGATGGTTCAGGTCCTCCTGAAGTTTGTCCCCATCCTCAAGAGAGTCCCCCACCCTGACTTTCTTGGTGTCATCAGCAAACGTAAGCAGCTCGCTGGAGACCTCAGATTCCAGATCAGTAATGAAGATATTAAACAGTGGTGGGCCCAGCACTGATCCCAGAGGGATGCCATAAAGTACTGTACATCTTTTCATTCAAAGTACTGCCCATCCACCACCGCCTTCTGCGTCCTACCCCCAATCCAGTGTGCAGTCCAGCTTGAGTGTTCCATGTATACTGTACTACGCTTGTGTATTTTGTATAGAAGACTGCCATATACCACAGTATCAAAGGCCTTGCTGAAGTTTGGACAGACTACATCCTTACCCCTGCCCACCTCACTGGTCACCCACTCAAAAAAAGTGGGCAGGTTGGTTTGGCACAAGCTAAGAGAGGTAAAGAACCTTGGTCTAAATAAAGCTCCATTTAGGATTACCATCTTTTAAGAAGCCCAAAGTGGGACATTTCATACTGAAACAAGATGGGACAGTATGTGACTGTGATCAATGCAATGGGATTCTTTTCTCTAAATAACCAGAACGAAGTGTTGCAGATTTGTAGTTGTTCATATTACTTCCTATCATTTTAAGCTATTTTATCATAGTATTCTGCAGCTTCTAGAGGAAAGTAAGAAAATATGTTTCCAGTGTATTAAATAACTGATATAGCACAGCAAATGCCATGCAAAACAGGTGGTATTGCTAGCCATTTCCAGAAATGAATAGTAGTAGACTGCTAGCCATTTTCTGAGTGAACAGCAGACAAAATTATTAAAACTATATACATTTTTTACATTTTGTTAACCATTCTGTGCCAGGTGCTATGCATTTCCACAGCTGATTATCACTTTAGCACACAAAACTGCTAATCAACTTTTTCAACTTATTTAATACTCTGTATTTCCTACTGTAAGATCAGGACATTTAGCTTTTTCTATGTTTTTTGGCATGACACAGCTTCTCAATCTGAGACTGTCCTGGTGGTAACCCTAGCTCCATTACGCTGTTCATGACAATGGCTTCCAAGACCGTACCTAGCACTGATGGCAGGCTGACTGGCCTATAGTTTCCTAAGTGTGACCTTATCCCCTTCGTGAAGATGGGGACCACTATGGCCACTTTCCAGTCCTCTAGTACCATACATGTTCGGACCAATTCCTGAAAGATTACATCATGTGGTCCTGTCAATTGTTCCCTTAGCTCCACAATTAGCCTGCGGTGTATCTCATCTGACCCTTGGGATTCATCCAGCTTGATCTTTCCAATCTTGGAGATGAAAAGTATGTTCAGGACTTTTAGTGTTCTTTACTGCCACCAATAACCTTAGATTCCTAATTGCTAGTTTGGGCCAGCCTATACTATTTTCCACCCAAAGTAACAGTTCATTTAAAAGAGCCTAGTCCAGCTGCTTCTCTGGTGCCGCTCCCTTAGCAGCTACACTTGCATGCACCTAGGACTTAAAAAAATTATCAGTTCGCTGTGCTCTACCAAAATGCCCAGCAAAAAGTAGAAAAATGGGCACTATTCTATCCAAGCAATAGAATCTTCAGAAAAAAGTTCAATACAAGGCAAAAAAAAAAAGCAGCTTGCTTTTGCAATAAAGCACAATGGGGCATGCGATTACAGTGTAATAATTACACCTTCCAGGTAGTTGCATATGTCTTTGAAATGCCCCCGGGGGTGTAGCGTTATAACATTATAAATATTTATTCTGCTTTGTGCCACTGCTTCCACATTTACAAGTGAGTAACTACCAGTTACTCAACCCTAGCAGGCAATGATGTAATGTACTGCTATTATCTTTCTATACATCTCTACCAGCGGAAACAAGACATAAAACAGACAATACTGTATACGTTGCCTGATCAGCAAGCAACTACTTACCCTAGTTGCGGGGCTAAAAGGAACTGCCACTTTTTTGGTCGCAGCTAGATAACCTGGAGCAGAAACTGTAACTTTATAATTGCCAGGAACCAGCAAGCGCCAGTAGTCACCATCATTAGCTGCAATTAAAAATAAATAAATAAAAAACATCATTCATAAATATATCCAACTTTCTAGTTACTTAATCTACAAGCTGTGGTGTAGGCATTTGGTTTTTTTTGTTTGTTTTGTTTTTACAATGACAAATGTTGCTAATTTAGCATGAAATTCAGCAACTGGGTTAGGCATTTCACTGAAGAATTTTTAACTGGGCTCTGTACAGATGTTGTTGTTATTACCATAGAAACTGATGATGCTACAGTATGCTACACTGTATCCCAGTTACAGTCATTCACTACAAGCATCCCAAAACACTACAGTCAAATACAATCTACAATGTTGCCCCATTGGTCCAATACCTACTATTGTTTGGAAAAATGAGAACCTGAAGGTATGCATTATAGTACTACTAAGCTCCCAGTCATTATAAAGATATTTTTTAAGTACATGTGAAGCCCTTCTGGATCATGCCACTCATTCAAATATAGGTTAATTACTTGTAACCATAGGTCTACTACTCTTATTCAGTTTGCATCCACACTTAAGCAGTCTTCCACCGAACATGCTCAGTAACCGGAAACAGTCTTCATGCTTAAATCCTTCTACCATCCAGTCATGTGATCCTCAGACCCCCCAAACAAATGTGCTCAGATCTGCCTTCTGGAAACAGGTATCTAAGTCAAGCCTTACCAGGGGAGGTCAGAAGGGGTCATGTGGATATAAACTGTATACTAGTAGTAGAACTGTGGTTACAAGTTTCTAACTACCTAGATTCAGTTCACTATTCACCCGTAGGCAGACTCCTAGCAGTCCTCAGGAGAAGGTAAGGGCAAGCACCCTAATTGTTTTAGGTGACTAGAGACTGGAGAGCTGTGGACCCAAAACAGTTTCCCAGCAACTGTGCATGTTGATGATGTACTGGGATGTGAGTGTGTGCATTTTAGACCAGGAAGCAGCCCAGCATATTTCAGAGATAGGGACCTACCTAGCAGCAGCAACAGAGGCCGCAGTATGTCTCATGGACTGAGCCCTTAACCTTTCAGGAGGCACCATCTCAACCAATTAGTAACACCGAGCAATGCAGGATATGAACAGACAATTGCTTGTTTGGCTGCTGGTATGCCTAAGGCAGCTCCAGCATATCTAAGACACAGCTGACAAGCCTCACCACAAAAATCATTTATATTCTCACAGTAGAGAGCAGGGCCCTGCAGATATCAAGTGTGTAGAGCATCAGCTAGGTATACGGAGCATGTGGTTTCAGGAAGAACTTTTACGTTATATTTTACAGATATGGTACTGTACTGATGAAGGTTATTCCGAAACGTTTACATAGTACTATACTGTAGTACTTTGCACTATATCTTTGGGTATATAATAAATATATGAATAAATTAGAGATATTTTGAAATATATTGGGTGAGTGAGTCTCCTTTTACCAATCTGTGATTCTTGGTTTCAGGAAGAACACCAGCAGAATCAGAGCCTGGTTAAAATGGAAATAAGAAACCACTCTGGGTAGGAATTGCACTTAAGAAACCACTTCAGGCAGGAATTGTGGATGGGGCAAAGAACAACCTTGTCCTTGTGGAACATTAGATACGGTGACTCCACAGATAGTGCCTGGAGTTCACTCACCCATTGTGCTGAGGTGATGATAACCATAAATGTGGACTCTGGCAAATGTGATAAATTACACTTATGGCTTAAACAGCTTGCCCATAAACTGAGTCAGCACTAACAGTAAGTCCTGGGCCACTGTTAAAACACCATCCTTGGCATGGTATGTTGAGATGGCTGCCAGGTGAACCTCAAGAGATGAGGCTCCAGGCCCCAACTGTGACAGGAACCCAAGGTAGATGAGGAAGTGATTTATGGAACAGAAGACTGGGTATAATTTGTGCATTTCACACCAGCACTAGAACCTCTTCCACTTACAACCAAAAGTTTTACCAGTCTACTCCTTCTTCGACACCTCCAGAACTCACAAAATGTCCTTGGAAAGCCTGAGCCTGGAACTCTAGCCACTCAGGAACCAGGTTGTCAAGTGCAGAGCATGCGAGCCCAGATGTCTGATTGTCCCTTTGGTCCTTGTGAGCAGGTCTGGGTGCAGTAGCAGCAGCCATGGTGGCTTTCAGCTGAGACTGAGGAGGTCCTGGTACCAGAACTGGTGAGGCCAGTAAGGAACAATCAGCCTCAAGAACAAATGGTGCCTTTGGGCCTTGAAGACCACCTTGTGGACCAGTAGCAAAGGAAGGAATGCATATAGGAGACCTCTCATCTATGAAAGGGCATATGCATCCTCCAGCAGAGTGCCCTGCTGAGGTGGACATATGCAAAACAACCTCAACTTCCTAGTTTTCCAGAAAGCAAACAGGTCCACTGATGATGTTCTGCAAGACTAGAAAACCTGCAACAGCACCAATGGATGAAATTTTATTTACTTTGTTAACTGAGTAAGCACACTGAGCCAAGTCCCATTTTCAGGAATGACCTGAAGCCGCAGAATGCAGCTAAGATGACATAATTAATATGCAATTATAACAAATACAGTACATTACATCAATTACATGTCATATTAAAAACACTTACATTTAAAGTATTGTAACAAATAAGACTTTAACTGAGATTTAAAATTTAAATGACTGCCTGCATTGAGACAGGACAATGACAAAGTATTCCTGAGTTTGGTTCCCTGTACAGAATAAATACGCTACCCCATATTTGTTGAAATCTGTGGAATTAATTACCATGCACTAGAACGAGATCTTTTTTCTAAATTCTAGATGACTAAACAAAGGAGAAAGATGTTTCATTCTTATAGTATTATCTACTGAACAACCAAGATTATATTGGAAATTCAACTTTGGTGGTAACCAACCAGTTTTGTATTTATTTACTTATTAGCTCTAGGATTACAAGTACCTTTGAGCCAAGGCTCTTTTACAAAGGTTCCACATCAGTTACAGTACAGTACAGAAAATGAGAACATAAAATGATAACAATGTAAGTAAAACAGTGCGGTAGTTAGAAAAACTCGAACTTGAGTGTGAACACACCAGAGAAAACCAAGGTCAATTCTAGATAGAAAAGGAGAGGTGGGCAAAGGGAATGCAAGGGGTGGGGGAACAAAAGGCAAGGTAGGAGCAGCCAGTGGCATTGTCAACATCTCAAGAAGTGCTAGCGGTAGGAGGGGGGATAAGGCAAAGGAGGGGGGGGAGGAAGGGAGGGGTAGTGGGAAAAAAGGGAAGATAAGTTAACAAGTGCTAAGAAGGAGAAGCATGGGGAAGGCTAGGTTAATGGTAAGTAGGGCTGATTAGATGTAACAGACACAGGAGCTAGAGGCAGTGAGATGAAGGTGGAGCCTGGATTTGATCAAGCCAAGCTTGGGAGTGGAGGAGATGTCAAGGCTGAGACCATTCAGACAGCTAGGTCTCCTATGAGCAAAAGATCTTTGGCCCTACGTGGTGCGACAGCGGGGAACCTGCAGGAGCTGAGATTCAGATCCCCTGGTGTTACAAGGGTTCAATCTTGGTCACTGAAGGGCTTGGACTCCAGGAAGGGCAAGGCCCATGGTTATTTTCTTTGCCATAGTGCAGGTTAGATACTTTATATGGTTGGAGAGTTGAAGCCATCCAGGTTGTGCATAAAGGTCACACGTATGTGTGAGATGGTGGGCACCAGAGATGAGCTGACAGACCTTATTGAGGGATGTCAATATACATCTGAGGGCAGTAGCCAAAGCAGAGCCATAGATGATTAGGCTGTTGTCAATGATGGAGACCACATCCTCCAGTTGATGAATTCACTGGGCCTGACACAGGTGGTTACCATTGCTACTCATAAGTGTGGTCATTCTCTTGATCTGGTCTTCCTCTTGGGGATCGAGGCCTCTGACGTGGGGGTGGAACCAGTCAGTTGGTCTGATCACTACACTGTGAGATTCAATTTTGGCACCCCCCCCCTTTGTAGGCCGACCCCTGTGGAGATGGTCAAGTACCGACCTTTACGGAATATTACTTCCGATGACTTTGCTGCGGTACTTGACCTATCACAATTTCCTGTGCATTGCAGGGATCTGGAGGCCTTGGGTTTGGCTTATAATAACATCATTACTTCAGCCCTGGATTCTATTGTTCCAGCACATGTGCGTCCTCTCTCCCTTTGACCTCAGGCTCCTTGGTTTGATGGAGTCTTGAGGGAGTTGCGGCAACTAGGACGTAGGTTAGAACGTTGTTGGTGGAAATCTGGCTTACATGCCGACCATCTTAGACTGTTAGAACATTATCGGTTCTATCAGTCAGAAATCTCCCGTAAGAAGGCAGAGTTCCTGTCCGGGGAAATTTCTGCCGCTCAGAATTGACCAGCTCAGCTTTTCAGAATGGTGGACAGGTTGTGCAGCCCAGCCTGTCTACAGCTCCAAAGAGCCTTTTCACAATTACAGTGTGATGAGCTTGCTCAGTTCTTTGCTGATAAGGTGGCTGACATTAGGTCGGAGATCCACTTGACACATTCTATGTAAGTTGCTAAAGATCATGGCTTGGTCACTATCCCTCCGTTTTCCTGGAGTACCTTCGACCGCCCAGAAATCATGGATGTTATGTGGATTGTACAGAGGATGCGCCCTACATGCTGTAGTTCAGATCTGGGCCCTACATCCCTGATTATGGGTTGTGGTGATTCTATCGGCCCGGTTCTGGCACAGATAGTCTGGTGTTCCCTTGACTCGGGTGAATATCCCTGTTCCTTGAAAGAGGCGGTGGTGACACCTTTGTTGAAGAAAGCTTCTCTGGACCCAGACTCTCTTGCTATAGCCTATCTCGAATCTCTCCTTTGTGGGGAAGTTGATCGAGAAAGTAGTGGCGGCCCAACTGGAGAATCATTTGACCATCCATAGCATCTACGAACCTCTCCAATCAGGTTTTTGAAAGAGACTTAGTACCGAGACTGCACTGGTTCGGGTGCTCAATGATCTCCTGATGGTGAGAGACCAGAGAAAACAGTCCATTTTGGTACTTTTAGATCTGTCATCAGCTTTTGACACCATTGACCATGGGGTCCTGCTTGAATAATAATAATAATAAACTTTATTTATGTGCGCCTTTCTCAAAACCAAGGCGCATTACAATAAAATACAGAATAAAAACATACTAAAACATATTTAAAAAAACTCAGTTGACTACAAACAATTAATCAGCCTCCAAGTTATCTGCAAATGCCTTACTCCATAAAAAAGACTTTAAGCCCCTTTTGAAACCCTCCACCGTCATGCACTCTCTAATCCAACGTGGTAGAGAATTCCAGAGGGTCGGCGCCATGAACATAAAAGCTTGGGCGCCGGAAGATTTTAAAATTACCCTCGGGACCTCTAGCAACCCCTCATTGGCCAAGCGGAGTGGTCGCGTCGGTAGGTAAGGCACCAGAAGCTCTTTCAGGTAATCAGGGCCCAAACCGTGTAGGGCTTTGTAAGTCAGAAGTCTGACTTTGAAGGTGATCCGCCACTGAATCAGCAGCCAGTGCAGATCTCGGAGCACCGGTGTAATATGGGAGGAACGGGAGGTCCCCATTAGCAACCGGGCTGCCGAGTTCTGCACTAGCTGCAAGCGGCGGATATCAACCCCAGGCAGCCCAAAGTAGAGGGAGTTGCAGTAGTCCAGACGTGAGGTCACAAAGGCGTGGATCAAGATGGGTAGGTCGCTGGATGGAACAAGGTGTTTGATCCTGGCGATGTTCCTAAGATGGTAAAAGGATACCTTAACAACCGCTGACACTTGCGCACGCAGTATCAGCTGATCGTCAAGGATCACCCCCAGGTCTCGCACCCGTTCAGAGGTCGGGAGCTCTGCATCCCCAGGAATAAACCAGAGGTTTGAGGTGCCCCCAACCTCTCAATCCGGTGGTCATGATCCACAACCAGCACCTCCGTCTTCCCTGAGTTCAACTTCAACCAACTGGACCTCATCCAATCCTGGATCTCACTGGGACAGTTATTAAACACTGAGAGTGCTCTATTCTGGTCAGGTACAAAGGACAGATAGAGCTGGGTATCATCGGCATAACAATGAAACTTCAGCCATATCGTCTTACAATGTCTCCGAGGGGAAGCATGTACACCGCAAACAACATGGGGGACAGCACAGAGCCCTGAGGCACCCCACAGGTCAGAGCGGTGGGATCGGAGGAAAAAATCCCTGATACCACCCTCTGAGTTCTACCTGTGAGGAAAGAAGTAAACCAACGGTGTACCAGGCCCGAAAGCCCACAGATACATCTCAGGCGCTCAAGCAACACCCCATGGTCTACGGTGTCAAATGCTGCTGATAGATCCAAAAGGACCAAAATGGACCGTTTTTTCCTGGTCTCTCCCCATCAGGAGATCATTGAAGATTCGAACCAGCACAGTCTCGGTGCTCTGCCTCTTTCGAAAACCTGATTGAAGAGGGTCGTAGATGTTATGGATGGTAAGATGGTTGTCCAACTGGGCTGCCACCACTTTCTCGATTACCTTCCCGACAAAGGGGAGGTTCGAGATGGGTCTGTAGTTTGCCAGGGAGTCGGGGTCCAAGGATGCCTTTTTCAACACTGGTGTCACCACCGCTTCCTTCAGGGAGTGGGGATATTCACCAGTGTCTAGGGAACACCAGACTATCCTGGCTAGAACCGGGAAGATAACCTCCCCGCAGCCCATAATCAGACCTGTGGGACCCGGGTCTAAACTACAGCTGGTGGTACGCATACCCTGGACAATCCTCATAACATCCTCGATTTCCAGCCTTATGAAGGAACTCCAGGTGAACGGTGTGCTTGTGATCATAGGCTGGACCACCACAACTCCCATGGAGGAGTTGGCGCAAATCTCGGCCCTGATGTCGGCCACCTTATCTGCAAAGAATCGAGCAAGCTCCACACACTGCAACTGTGAAAAAGCACGATGAACCTGCAGACAGGCTGGGTTGCACAGCCTGTCTACGGTTCGAAAGAGCTGGGCTAGTCGATTCTGAGCAGCAGCAATTTCTCCAGACAGGAACACTGCCTTCTTATGAGTAATTGCAGACTGATAGCGTTTATAATGCTCTAGTAGTCTAAGATGGTCGGCATCTAAGCCAGACTTCCGCCAACATCTCTCCAACCTGCGACCTAATCTCCACAACTCCCTCAGATCCTGATCAAACTAGGGGGATCGGGGATGAAGGGAGAGAGGCCGCACACGGCTGGGAGCAATTAAATCCAAAGTGGAGGTGACAGCCTTATTATAGGCTTGCACCATCGCTTCAGGATTAAAGCTCAACCCAGGAAATTCTGACAGGTCAAGAACCGCAGTTAGACCAGTGGGGGTAACATCCCATAAAGGGCGGTACTTGACCATCTCCACTGGAGTAGGTCTATGCAGAGGGGTGCAAAAATTGAACCTCACAGTGTGGTGGTCAGACCATCCGACTGGTTCCACCCCCACATCAGAGGCCTCCAACCCTAGCAGGAAGACCAGATCGAGAGACTGGCCATGTTTATGAGTGGCAGAGGAAACCACCTGTGAGAGGCCCAATGAACACATCAATTGAAGGAAGTGCTGACCAAATTGCGAGAGTTCGTCGTCGATCCAGGCATTAAAATCACCCAGCACCATCAACCTGGGCCACTCAAATACCAGGTCGACGACAAAATCCGCCACTTCCTTTAGAAATAGTTTCTCGTCACCAGGTGGACGATAGACAAGCGCCATTCTATAGCCCCCACCTGCCACCATGACACATTCAAAGGATCTGGTCTCCTCCACTGGAATACTAGCGAGGTCCAATTCGGACTTGAAACAGACCTCTAACCCCCCCACCCCCCACCCCCGCGATCCAATCTCGGGCGTGAATCACCGATACCCAGCTGGAATTGCCGCCTCCAAAACTGGGGCAGCATTACTATCCAGCCAGGTTTCGGTGATACAAACCAGGTCCGCTGTGCCTACCAAGTCCGCTATAATAGCAGTCTTGTTCACAATGGACCTGGCATTGCACAACACCGCCTGAGTTGGATAGGACTCTCGGGAAGCCCGGACCACCGGCCCATCATTTAAAGAAGTGATGGTACCCTTGGGTATGGGGACCAAACATGAAGGACCACGTTCAGCACTCCATTTCGCCCCAGGGAGTCTTCTGGACTTAACCACACCAACCGAATGCCTGAGATGTATCTGTGGTCTTTTCGGTTTGGTCCACAGATGGTTTACTTCTTACCTCAACGGAAGAACTCAGAGGGTAGTTTCAGGTTTTTTTTTCCTCTGATCCTATCTCTCTGTATTGTGGGGTTCCTCAGGGCTCAGTATTGTCCCCCATGTTGTTTGCGGTGTACATGCTTCCCCTCGGAGACATTGTGAGACGGTATGGGCTGAGGTTTCATTGCTATGCCGATGATACCCAGCTATACCTGTCTTTTTCCACCAACCAGGAAGGAGCAGTCTTGGTATTTAATAACTGCCTCAAGGAAATCCAGGATTGGATGGGGTCCAGTTGGTTGAAGTTGAATTCTGGGAAGACGGAGGTGATGGTTTTGGATCCTGACCGCCAGATAGGGGGACTTGAGGCAGGGTCCCCTTTAGGATTGTTTCTTGGGGGCGCTGAGCTTCAGGTCTCTGAACAGGTGCAAGACCTAGGTGTGATGTTGGATGTGGGGTTCACACTTTGGACTCAAGTGTCAGCTGTTGTTAAGTCATCTTTCTACCACCTGAGAAATATCGCTAGGATCAAGCACCTTGTTCCGTCCGGTGATCTGCCTACACTAATCTATGCCTTTGTGACCTCGTGTTTAGATTACTGCAACTCGCTTTACTTTGGGCTTCCAGGGGTTGATATCTGCCACCTGCAGCTGGTGCAGAATTCTGCAGCCCGGTTGTTGATGGGGATTCCTAGATCTTCCCATATCACACCGGTGATGCGGGAACTGCACTGGCTGCCAGTACAGTGGCGGATCACCTTCAAAGTCAGATTACTGACTTATAAAGCCCTACACGAACTGGGCCCTGACTACCTGAAAGAGCTCCTGATTCCTTACTACCCTGTGAGACCACTCCGCTCGGCTGACGAGGGGTTGCTAGAGATTCCGAGGGTGACTTTAAAATCTGCTGGGGCCCATGCTTTTATGTTCGCGGCCCCGTCCCTCTGGAATTCTCTACCCCATCGGATTAGGGAGTGCACGACCTTGGGGAGCTTTAAACAGGCCCTAAAATCTTTTCTCTGGGTCAAAGCATATGGTAGCGATGATTGTTGATTTGTACATTTTATGATAATGATTCTGTTTTTACTGTGTCTTACTGTTTTATTGTGCTGCGCCTTGATAGTTGAAAGGCGCATAATAAATCATTATTATTATTATATTTTCATTTTAAATAGCCAAAATTCATCAACAGTGCGAGTCTTATCATTTTATAATCTTATATAAACATATTTGTTAACATATCTGTGCAAGGAAAGAAGGAAGGGGAAGGGAGGGGAAGGGGGAAGGGAAAGGAGAAAAGGGAAAGAAGGGAAAAGGGGGAGGAGAAGAAGGGAAGGGGAAAGGGGGGAAGAATAAAAGGGAAGGAAAAAGAAAAAAGGGTGGCTTGGGTGGCAGGCTTGTGGAGCCACGGCCACACCAGCGGTGGACACAGAAGGCCCGGTCAAGGACTAGATCCAGCTTTGCTGGTTCTCTGTAGGGTCCTGGAGAGGTGGCTTGGGCGGCAGGCTTGTGGAGCCACGGCCACACCAGCGGTGGACACAGAAGGCCCGGTCAAGGACTAGATCCAGCTTTGCTGGTTCTCTGTAGGGTCCTGGAGAGGTGGCTTGGGCGGCAGGCTTGTGGAGCTGCAGCAGCACTGGCGGTGGACACAGCAGGCCTGGTCAAGGGCTAAATCTTCATTATGCAATGCGCAGTGATGAGTACTGAATGGCATAATTAAAGCAAAATGGTAAATGGAATTAAATGTCTTGGTTATTAGGTTCATATCAGTAGCTGATAACTGTGTAAAAAAAAAGAGTTATAGTTTAAGGTAGGTAGAAGTATACCTTTTGATATTATTGACCTAGCTTCTCTAGTTAAACAACCTTTCAGTTTAAACAAGGCACCAATTTCTGATTTATTTGTCTACTGATAATTTTTACATGAGAAGTGAAGGTGAAGTTTGCATTGAGCAATACCCCCCAGGTATTTATATTCTGTTTCCTGCTGCAGCAGCATTTCGCCCAGATCAGAAATTTGTCATGGCTGGTAATCAGATAATTTTGGCTTTGATCCAAAGACTACACATTTAGTTTTTTTTTAGTATTTAACAATAGTCAATGCTGCAACAGCCAACTGTTCATCGCCGACATTACCACTCATGGGGCACCTCCCCCACACACAACTAAGGACATCCATGAGTTGGTGATTCACAGCCACTACATGGACTGCCACTAGGTCCACCTGCAGGGATTGAGCCAGGGGCAACATTGTTAGCACTTCCTGACACAACAGAGAGGAGTGCATGCCACCCTGGTTGTTCATGTAAAACATGCTGGTCATTCTGTCTGTGTTAAAACTTAGGCAGCCAACAGAAACAAAACGTATAGGAATTCTGGACTGATATATAATTCCACGGCTGTGCAAGGGTTAATATGGACAACCTGGTTGATGGCCTGTGGTGCAAACTCTGCATGCACAAAGTGGACTGCATGGGATTACAACAGATTGATATGCATCCTGGACTTGCTCAGCAACCAGATGCTATATGTCCTCTGGTCCATGATGTGGGCACCCCAGCCAGTTAGGGTGGTATTTGTGGTCAGCATGACTGAAGGCTCCAGCAGGACAAAGGGAATTTCCTTTGAGAAGTTTAGTTGGGACAGCTGCCAGAGGATAGTGTGCAGCATGACTGGGACACCTGAAATGGTGTCTCATGGGTGGAGTGTGTCTGGGACCACCAATGCTACAGTACCTACTTGATGGGTCCCATGCACCAGCAGGCCAAATGGATCAATGCCATGGTAGACTACATGAAGCAAAGGAGCCTATGGCAATTACCCAACCCAAAAATGATCAGGCAAAAAAAATGACAGATCCTTTACCCAATTCAGAATAGGCATGTTCTGGTATGTAGCAAGTCAAGTTACACTCCAGTATAAATCACTTGCTATGGAGTCAGCTCACATTTGACTAGGTTGATGAGGAGACCCAGCTGCTGGAAATGTGTGAATTGCCTGTCCCTGATGACCCATTTCACATCCTGCACTGAACTGCCTTTGAGCAGCCAGTTGCTGAAGCAGGGGGACATTTTGATGCCCCTGCCTTTGAGGAACACTGCCACTACTGAAAGACACTTTAAGAACACTGTGAGAGTCAAAGACAGGCCAAATAGCATGGCACAAAGCTGGTAGAGAGTTCAGTACACTCTGAATCTGAGGAACCATCTGTGCAGTGAGTGTATTGGGATGCAGAAGAACACATCCTGGAGGTTCAGGGAGCAAAATCCAGTTCCTGGTTACAGGGAGAGAGTGATCTGATGCAGAGTTACCATGGAAAACATTTACTTGCAGATGAATTTGTTCACACCACCCTCTGTCCGCTTGGGTATCAGAAAGTACTGAAACATGCATCTCTGCTATTCTAGAGTGTCTGGAATAGGATCTATTACATGACACACTAGGAGCTGCTGAACTTTGTCCCATAGCACCTGGAAAGACTCCAGTGACAGCACATCTGTCAGAGGTGCATAGAACAAATACAGGATGGAGTCTCAAATATGAGAGACAGCTCAAAGCCCACTTCCAGGACCCATCTGTCTGAGGTGACTGCAAACCACTGGGCTAGGAAATGGGAGCATAAGCCCCTGACCAGTAGCTGCAGCAGGGAATGTGACAGAGAGGGCATAAGGACCCTGACAGCATCACTTTTTACTTGTGTAGACTGACACAGGAGCCTGGTCTCCAGAGGCACCACCATTATCATCTGCACTGGTCCTGTTCAGATGGTTTATTGAAGGGCTTGATCGGGCAGTATTGCTGGTGCTACTGAACTTGTAGCCCTTGGTATGAACCATGAAAAGAGCTGCTGCCTTGATTATAGGGCTTTGGAGCCTATTTGGGAGTCATGACCAGAGTAATGGACTACAGGGTAACATTGGACATCTCAGTCCTGGTCAGGTATCCTTCAACACCAGCACTGAATAAATTGGTCCCAGTAAAGGTGAGATCTGCCATTCTCTGCTGTAGTTCATTTAAAGAGTGAAAGCCACAGCCATGCCCAGAGCCACATAGAGACCACTGCTGCCACAGACCCAGATGATGCATCAGCTGAATCCATGGTCACCTGCAGTTGGTACTTTGCCACCCAGGACCGCATGTCTCAGATGTCAAGGAGATTCTGCTGGATACCCTAACAGAAGAGGCCACAGGTTTAGTCATTCGTCATGTTTATTCAGACCGAATCCAAGAGCCTTTGAGCCCAAATAATTTATAATGGCATCCAAGACAAGTGCGACTAAAAAAAAGGTTGCCATAAAACAACAAATACTGCAAACACACACAGAATATTTCAATAAACTGATCTACGCATACTGTATATGGCATATCAATATTACAACACAATATACTGCAGAAAAAAATTTCTGAGTCATTCAAATAGCTCATGGTGTACTTGGCCTTCAAAACTATGTAACTAGTAAGACAGATCCCCAGGGATGCAGCTGCGTACACCTTGCAGATAAGGTAGTCCTGAATACTGGACCCCTTGTCCATGGGCCTATCTGAGTTTCTGTGTATTTCAGCTTTACAGAACATTATACCACCACAAAATAATTAGGAGGGTGCTCTGTAAATCTGTTGAGCCCCCCGCACTGGAACTGTGAAATTGTGGTCCATCCAATAACCTGGGACCTGACATGAAGCTGGGCATTGCCAGATTCTCAGATTGGGACCCAACATGGCTAGAGAAATGGGGAAAGTTACCCAAGGTGATGAGTCTTATTCAAGGATATTAAGCAGTGGGTAGGTTTCCTTCTTCTGGACCTCCTCCAGTGGACAGTCCAGAAAAGAAAAAAAAAATACTCACCTTAGTAATGTTGTTTCTTTCAAGGGATCCCTCATTACGTTTAACAATATCAATCATTCCCAGGAAATGAGCAGCTGTCGAGCATTAGAATTTTATGCTAATGAAGAAACTTTAGAATCAAATTCAACTCTACTGTGCTGTCATGGCTCACAATCACCCCTGCCCTCCAATGTCAGATTTATTTTTACAGCTAGAGTGAGCAGTGACCAGCAGAACTAGCTAAATGGCTACCGAATATTTTTAAAATTTTTACAAAGAAAAATTTTTAAAAAATGTTTGAAGCATGGCAGAACAAACTTTAGTTTGAAAAAAGAAACATAATTCAGACCACTAAGCAACAAATGCAAAGGCACTATGTGAATGTGTGGGATAAATAACTGACAATAATAATGATAATAATATTTTTTTATTTATACAGTGCTTTTCCAATTCCAAAGCATTTCACAGGTTAAACAGTATAAAACAGGCATTAAAATCCACAGTCTCAACAAGATAAAAGATCATATTCCAGATATAATTCAATTTTCTAAAAAGGCCATTTGCCAGAGGAAAGTTTTTAAGCCTCTCTTAAAGTCCTCCACGGCAGTGCACTCCCATAACTGACAGGATAGAGAATTTCAAAGAGAAGGTGCAGTATAAGAAAATGCTCTATAGAGCCAGATGATTTAAGATTCACCCTAGGAATCTCTAGCAACCCCTCATCGGCCAAGCGGAGCAATTGACCAAGGGAGTAAGGAACCAGAAGTTCTTTCAGATAGGCCGGGCCCTAACCGTGAAGGGCTTTGAAGGTTAGTTAAGTGACTTTAAAGGTGATCCGCCACTGTATAGGCAGCCAGTGCAGTTCGCGCAACACTGGAGGAATATGACAGGATCTACTAGAACCTGTCAAAACCCGGGCTGCTGCGTTCTGCACCAGCTGGAGGCAGCAAATTTCAACCCCTGAAAGCCCAAAGTAAAGGGACTTGCAATAGTCTAAGCACAAAGACACAAAGGCGAGGACCAATGTTGGAAGGTTGTCAGACAGAACCAGGTGCCTAACTCTGGCGATATTCCTAAGATGGTAAAAGGAGGTCTTGACGACAGCTGACACCTGCGACTGCAGTGTCAGTCTGTTATGAAAGACCACCCCCAGGTTACGCACCCATTCAGAGATTGGGAGAGAAATGCCACCAAGAAAAATTCCTGAAGGCACACCCACCCACCAACCCCTCTATCTGTCGACCAGGGTCCACAACCAATACCTCTGTCTTTTCTGAGTTCAACTTCAGCCAGCTAGACTCCATCTACTCCTGGATTTCATTCAGACAGTTGTTAAAGACAGAGCGAGCTCCATCCTGGTCGGGTGCAAAACACAGGTATAGCTGGGTAGCATCTGCATAACAGTGAAACCTCAGCCCATACCTTCTTACAGTGTCTCCAAGGGGTAGCATATACACCGCGAATAACATGGGTGACAGCACAGATCCCTGAGGTGCACATAACAAAGCCATTGGTCCTGAGGAAAAGACCCCGGGCACAACTGTTTGTGATCTCCCCATGAGAAATGAGGTGAACCATCGAAGGATGGTTCCCAATATTCCACATAAATGCCTCAGGCGTGCTATCAATACCATGTGATCCACGGTGTCAAAAGCTGAAGAGAGATCTAGGAGAACCAAGATGGAACGTCTTTTCTGATCTCTCACCCTCAGGAGATCATTGAGCACCTGAACCAATGCTGCCTCGATAATATGTCTTTTACAGAAACCGGACTGGAGGGGTTCATAGATGTCATGGATAGTTAAATGGTTCTGCAGTTGAGCTGCCACTACTTTCTCAACCACCTTCCCAACAAAGGAAAGGTTAGAAATAGGTCTGTAGTTAGTGAAACAGTCTGAGTCCAGAGTAGCTTTCTTCAAGAGTGGTGTCACCACCACCTCTTTCAGGGAGCTAGGGAACTCACCCGACTCCAGGGAGCACCAGACTATTCGCACAAGGACTGGACCGATGATATCAATACAACCCAAAATTAGAGAGGTCGGTCCAGGATCCAGACTACAGTATGTAGGGTGCATACTCTGAATAATCCTCATGACATCCACGAAATCAGGCCGATTGAAGGAACTCCAAGAAATCTGAGGTATAGCGAACTCGCACTGACCAACTACAACCCCCCTAGAAGTTGCTGACTGCAGATCCGCCCTGATGTCGGCCACCTTATTTGCAAAAAATCGAGCAAGCTCCTCACACTCTAATTGCGAAAAAGCTTTCCGAACTTGCAGATAGGCTGGGTTGCACAGTCTGTCTACAGTTCGAAATAGCTGAGCTGGTCGATTCCAAGCAACCGCAATCTCCCTGGACAGGAATTCTGCCTTCTTATGGGTGATTACAGATTGATAGACTGAATAATGGTCAATCAATCTAAGGTGATCAGCGTCAAGGGCAGATTTACGCCAGCAACGTTCTAACCTTCACCCCTGTCTCTGCATCTCCCTCAAAGTCCCATCAAACCAAGGGGACTTGGGGCAAAGGGAGAGGGGGCACACACAGACAGGAGCAATAGAATCCAGAGCCACCGTAACAGCCAAATTATAGGCTGACACAAGGGTCTCGGGATCACTGCTCACCAACACGGGGGACAATAGGTCAAGCACTGCTGCAAGGCCCTGGGAATTTATATCCCATAAAGGATGGTACCTAACTAGCTCCACAGGGGTAGGCCTTCTAAGGGGGGTGAAAAAACTAAACCCCACGGTGTAGTGATCTGACCAAACAACTGGTTCCACCCCCACGTCGGAGGCTTCGATCCCTAGCAAGAAGGCTAAGTCCAGTGAGTGTCCATGTTTATGTGTAGCAGTGGAAAGCACCTGTGTGAGGCCCAGAGAAGTCATTAACTGAAGGAAGTGCTGACCAAATTTCGAGAGTTCGTCGTCAACCCAGACGTTGAACCCAGCAGGGATCAAGTGCATAAAAAAACACACATATGCGTTTGTTAATTTATTTCGTAGAAAAATCAATACATATATACAGAAATCATAAAAGAAACAAAAACAAATGTTATTCCTGCAAAACAAAATGACTTCAGGACTCTGCTTTTCCCAGCAGAGCCAGTGGCTTTGTTTCAGCCAAGATAGCTCAGTGTAATACCTCTTACACTTCAATCGTCTGGGTGAAAATCAGCACACTCCCAAAGAAAATCTTTTTCCTCTCACTGTCAGCACCAGACTGACCTGACTATCTATGGTCCCCTAGTGGTGAGCCCTATTTATATCCTAGGGATTACATCACACTCTGTGGTGGAGTTCCCTTTGGCCGTGACATTACATAATGGGGAATTTCCATAGGTCGTGACATTACATAATGGGGAGTTTCCATATTATCCCATGCTTTAACATGCAGAGGCTTTTTATTTGGCCTTTTTGCCCAAATACGCTTTATTTCTATAGGCAGCCCCAGTTATAATATCTCTGGGGCTGCAGAAACTCATTTTTAATTGTGCTCCGATCAAGGAGCCATTGTTTAGCTGCATGGTGTGGCATAACTCACTCCGGAGCATGCTGCTCCGAAACAAATTATGTTCCTGTGTCGCACTTCATGACCAGGAGTATTGTTGGGCACCGGGAATCATTTATTCCACATGAAGCTGCAACATGCAGCAATGACTTTGATGCTCAGTGCCTCTAAATCAGGCACACAGCTAATATTTCTTTCTTTCTTCAGGGCACCAGCTGCTTTTAAACCTAAAGCACAATGTGCGCTATGCATTATCTCCAAATCAGAATATGAAGGAGAAGTGCTTTTCAGCACTTAATGTGAAAGCAGTTTTTTTTTAAGAAAACAGGGGACAGAAAGGCAAAGAGAATGTCAGGTTGGCCACCCTGACATGAAAAACAGGGAAAGACAGAAAAACAAAAAGGAGATAGGAAAGATTGAAAGGGAAAAAGGGGGTTTGCACATCTGACTTCTGTACATTGTTTTATTGGTAATAACAGGAGCTCCCTATTACACACTTCCCAACAACAGGCAACAGTATTACTGTTGTCAGACACCCTCCAGAAACCCTAGGTGGGTTGGAGCTTCTACCCACCCACTCTCAGAAACTCCGCCTCAGGGACCCTAATAATTAAATACAGTATCTTCATTCACACATAATCTCTACAATACTGTACTTTTCCCTGAGGCTCAAAATCATGGGTTGAATACAAACCCTTTACTTGTATATCATATCACTTCTTTTAAGTACCATATTATATAGAAAGCAAAAACACATTAATACACACATTTCAAGTTCCATCAGTATGGGCCCCATATCGAGACAAGAAATCTGTGTTATGGTGTTCTGAACCTGCTCTATGCTGAATGGTGAAATGGCAAGGCTGCAGAACCAAGTACCACCGCATTATACAACCATTCTTGTCCTTCATCTGCTGGAGCCAGCACAGAGGGTTATGATCTGTAAGAACCTTAAACTCTGCGCTCCATACTGTAAATAATACTTCAAATCCTCTATTACCCATTTCAATGCTAAGCACTCTTTCTCCATGGTGGAATACTTTCTCTCCCTCTCATGAAGTTTGTGGCTGATCTAAATCACTGGGTGCTCCTCCCCCTTCTTGGTCTGGGAAAGAACTGCACTGATGCCGGTATCAGAGGCATTGGTGTGCACTTCAAAAGGGAAAGGAAAGTCTGGGCTGAGCAGTACAGGGGAGGAACATAGGATAGCTTTAATATTCTGAAAAGCTTCGTCACACTCCTGGGACCAGAGCTCTTTATTAGGGCAACTGTTTTTAGTCAGATCAGTCAGGGGTGTTGCTATGGAGGCAAAGTTTGGTACAAACCAGCGATAGTAACTGGCCAGACCCAAAAAGGACCATTCATGCTTCTTTGTCAGGGGTATGGGACTGTCTGCTACTGCTTGAACCTTACTGACATCTGGTTTTATAGTACCCCCCCCCCATAACAAAGCCCAAATGCTTTGTTTCAGTTTGGGCAATGGCGCACTTGGCAGGATTAATGGTTAACTCAGAGTTACATATGGATTGAATGACTGCACTGAGGTGTATGAAGTGTGTCTGCCAGTCAGGACTAAAGATGAGGAATGGGCATGTAAAGTCTGGTCCATATACCGCTGAAAAGTCATTGGGGCCCCATGCAACCCAAAGGGTATTTTAGTGAATTGGTGCAGTCCTATGGGGGTGCTAAAGGCAGTATACTCTCAGGCCTGTTGGGCTAGGGGAATCTGCCAGTAGCCTTTCGTAAGGTCTAGGGTGCTGATGTACTTGGCATTCCCAATCTTGTCTAAGAGGTCATCTATATGTGGCATAGGATACCCACCAAATTTCCGAAATGGCACTGATTTTTCAAAAATCTAAGCACAATCGAATTCCCCCTTCCTTCTTGTCCACTACAACTATAGGCGATGCCCAAGCACTATGAGAAGGTTTGATCACCCCCAACTGCTCCATTCTCTTCATTTCCTGTATGACGACCTGTCAGACTCTTTCGGGGAGCCTATAAGATTTCTAAGGAATAGGTTTCTTTTGTGACACTTTAATGGTGTGCACCACCCCTATTGCTCGCCCTGGTATTCTAGTGAAGGTGGCCCTGAAAAACTTCAACAATTGGTCAATCTCCTATCTTTTGGATACATCTAAACTAGGGTTAATTTGCACCTCTCTTGACTTCTTTTCCCATTTCAAGCCTCTCATATGCCTCCTCCAACTCAGTAACTTCCTGTTCAGGATGGATAAAATAACTGGATATTGGGTCCTGCCTATCATGCCATTTCCTAAGTAAATTGGCATGCTATATCTTTTTCTGGGATTGTCAGCCTGGCATCTCGATTTCACAGTTAACCTTCCCAGTCTGCCTGATAACCATTGCATGCCAGTGTGCACGTGACCAAGCATAGGCCACCTACAAGTCCACTAGCTCCCCTCAAGATCTTCAGTGCTATCGTGCACTCCGGAATGCCTGTACCCATGCCATCCGCCTCACCAAAGCGGACTATTTCAACACCTCCTTTCATGAATCGATAACATAAACAACCCGTCCAAATTTTGGAAGGTTATCCATGCCTTGGTCTCCCCTCCATCCCAAACCCCCTCTCCAGTCCTAAAAATTGGCTCCCGTATAATTGAAGATCCTCCCTCTGTGGCAAAGGAGTTCAATAACTTCTTCACTACCTGTGCCTCCTCTCTCCTTACGTACCTTCCCCCCATCACTCCCCTTCCCTCTAACACCCCTTCCTACTCTCAAGCCCCAACCACCTCACACATTTAAACCTCACTTGCCCAACAAAGGAAAACTCCCTGATGGTCTTGACCCTAAACTTCTCCACTTTTCCTCCCACGTATTGCACTCCCCATAACCTATCTTCTGAATCTATCCTTCTTGCACAAAACTGTACCTAATATTTGGAAGTCTGTTACCGTGGTTCCCCTTTCCAAAGGTGGGAACCCCTCCAATCCTAGCAATTTCTGCCCATATCCCTGCTACCTATCCTAGCCAAGGTTCAAGAACATCTGACTTTACAGCAACTCTCCCTCTTCCTTGACTCATAAACACAGAATTTGACGGCAGATAAGGACCACTTGGCCCACCTAGTCTGCCCATTTCCCTACCTGATGGATAAGCTGCAGATTCTAGTTAACCAACAGCTTACTTCCTCCTAACCCCCACTAGAATTGCTTTATGTCTGTCCCATGCATTCTTGAATTGTCCCACTGTTCTTGACTCCACATCCTCCTCAGGAAGGCTGTTCCATGCTTCCACAATCCTCTCCATGAAAAAATGCTTTCTAACATTATCTCTGAGCCATCCCCCTCTATCTTCAAATTGTGCCCCCTTGTTCTTGCACATCTCTTTTTCTGAAAGATGCTACCCTCTTGGACTTTGTTAATTCCCTTGAGGTACTTGAAAGTTTCTATCATGTCTCCCCTCTCCCTCCTTTCCTCGAGGGTATACATATTAAGCTGCTTTAGTCTCTCTTCATATGTCTTCTGGTGTAGACCCTGCACCATTTTGGTTGCCCTCCTCTGAACAACCTCCACTCTGTCTATGTCTTTGCAGAGAATAGAAACATAGACTCCTCCTCCTTCTTCACCCCCTTCCAATCTGGATTCCATAAAAACCACTCCACTACCACCTCCCTCCTCTGGCTCACTGATTTCATTCTCACCAGGATGGACCAGGGTTGCATCACCTCTGCCATCTTTGTCGACTTGGCCAAAGCCTTTGACACTGTCGCCCATTCCCTTCTCCTATTTAAGCTGACTGTGGCCGGTCTCACTGACTTCACAACCAACTGGCTCCGGTCATACCTTACTGGCCGGTTCCAATCTGTCAGAGTTGGCAACTCCCCCCCCCCCCAACTCAGTCACCACAGGTGTCCACAAGGATTGGTACTTGGTCCAATTCTGTTTTCCATCTTCCTAAATGATCTCCCTGATGTCTGCACATCTGCTAGCATACACATGTATGCTGATGACACCGTGTTATTCTCCTCTGGGACTTCCCCTGCTGAAGTGACTACCAGTCTTCAACTGGACTTCAACAATGTCCAGCACTGGTTTAGTGCTAACCAACTATCGCTGAATGTCAAAAAAACAGTCTATCACCTTTGGCACCAGACAAAAGCTGTCCAGACTTGACTCCATCCCCACCTTTCAAACTCTGACTGGTACCAAACTGGATGACGTCCTTTCATTTAAATATCTTGGGCTGTGGCTAGACAAAAATCTAGACTTCTGTGTACACATTGCTGTCACTCACAATAAGCTCCTCCCTAAGCTCGGTGTCCTGTACAGACATCGTAGCTGCCTGCCCTTGAAAGCTAGGCGTGAAATTGTCCAAAAGATGATACTCCCAGTCTTTGACTTCGGGTACACTGTCTACAATTCTGCCTGTAAGACCACCTTTTTCAGACTGGACACTCTCTTCAATTAATTCTGCTGCTATGTTCTTAGCTGCCCCCCCCCCCCACTCACCACTGCAATCTTTAGATCTCACTCTCTTTCCCTACCCTCACTGCCATGCGCCTGTCCCACACTGCCAACCTGTAGGTAAGTATTGGGTCAGCTCTCTGCCATACTACCTGTCTGCCTGCTTCTCTAGCCCCCCTCCTTCCTGCTACTCCCTTCGATCCTCTACACACAGAACACCTGCCATCCCTCCAAGGCATACATTTACTGATTGCTCCACCTTCTCTTACAAATTCCCTAGCACCTGGAACTTTCTCCCCCTCGAAATTCACTCTGCCCAGTCTTGCCATTCCCTTGCTTTCCTCCTTTGGAGGCATTCAGTTCACTGCTGTTCCTGTAACTAACCCCCCCAATCACTTCACTCCTATCCTTGCTTCAGCTGCCTCCCATCTTCTCCAACTCCCACCCCCTACCTTAACTCACCCCTTCCCCTTCCCTTGGCTTCCTCTCCCTCGCTCCTATAGCATGCCCTTCCAACATTTCTCCTCTATAGTGCCCTCTCTCCTCCTTCTGGCCCTCCACCACTGCCTTGTCCAACCTCTTCTTCTCTCCAATGCTCCCCCCTCCTTCTACCCTCCCCTTTCTTTAATCTCGTACCTGTTACACTTTCCCTTGTAGGGTTCTCAGCATCCTGAAGAGAAGATTGTCCAGGCTCCCCCCTCCCCATCTCCAATCTTTCCCCTCCCACTATCCCCAATACTTTAATCCCTGCTTGTTCCACTTCCCTTGCAGGGTTCTCAGCATCCTGAAGGGAAATGTCTAGGGCCCCTACCCTCCCATCACCCTCCTTTATCCTCATTTCTTTAAGCCTTGCCTGTTCCCCCTCCCTTTCAGGGTTCTCAGCATCCTGAAGGGTGAATGTCCATGCTCCCGCCCCCTCATCCCACCCCTACTCTCTTCTAATCTCTTCAAATTTCTCCCTTGCAGCTATGAGCGTACAGGACAAGTAAATATCACTCAGTATCCCTTACCCCACCTACTATAAGTACTATGACCGCTTGTCTTCCAAGCAAGTTTTTGTCCACCTGCCCACTTCCTAGATCTACCAGCTTTGCTAACAGTCCTCAATTCTGTACCATTGTCTTAAGCAGGCTTTGATCACTAAGATTATTCTCTTATGTTGTATACTATATGTACCACCCCGAATTCTATGATGTTTGCTGTATGTTGCTACTTACCACAATTACTCCAGGATATTGCTGCACTTAGCTAGTTAATTGAATTATAGCTGAAAAAGTACTTGTTATGTCTATGTTATGCACATATTATTATTTGGCTTGTAATGTAATGCACATGTTTATTGTCTCTACTGAGGTTTCACCTCCTCCACCTGTAACCCCCTCCCCGGACGCTTCTGGAAACGAGCTGTTCACAGTTCATGTTGCTCTCCTGGCGAATCTTTTCTAAATAAATAACCATAAATGGTCCTTGCCAAGTCATCAATAGTTTGTTTTCAGATGAAGGCAGCAATAATGAGACCTTATCACCTGGTTGGTAGGTTTTATCTTTCAACCCTTCGTCATACCAATCCTTCTGTTCCACCTGTCTCTGAACCACATTCTGGTGAGCCATGGTAAAAGATCTCACTATTTTTTTTCTAAGGTTGGACATATAGTCCACAATATTGGTATGACATACCTCTGTCCCTTCCTCCCAATGTTCCCTCACCACATCCAGTGGGCCTCTGGGGTTTCTTCCATACAGAAGAGTAAAAGGTGACAATCAGGTAGTGGCTTGGGGTACCTCCCAGTATGCAAACAAGAGATATGTTAAATACTTGTCCCAATCCTGCCCCTCTTCTTGCACACACTTTTGGAGCATGTTTTAAGGTTTTATTAAAATGCTCCACTAGCCCATCAATCTGGGGGTGGTAGAGAGATGTTCTTACAGCTGAAGCCCCTAACAATTGGTAACGCTCTTTAAGGAGTACTGAAGTAATGTTTGTTCCTCTATCTCTGAGTATGGTCCGAGGGACACCCAGATGACTAAAAGTTTGGTCAGGTCCTCGGCAATCCGAGGGGCTGTTACAGTCCGAAGGGGTATCACCTCTGGATACCTTGTGGTGTAATCACAAACCACTAATATGTACTGATTACCTTTAGAGCTTTTTGTTAGGGGTCCTACCACATCCATGGCTATTCTTTCAAATGGGATCATGACTGCAGGTATTGGCTGTAGGGGCACCTTATCCTGTCTTCCCCCTTTGGCCACCATCTGGCACTCAGGGCAAGTGCAACAGTACTCAGTCATGCTTTTATGCATACCCGGCCAGAAAAATGCCTTGACAACCTACCTAGGTTCCAGTTTCGGCCTTCATGGCTGGCCATAGGTACATCATGGGCCAAATGCATGTCTTTCTTAAACACTAGGGGACCATGATGTGTTTAATACAGTCCCTTGTAACAAGGTTGACACAAATTCGGTACAACACGTCATTGGTTATAACATACTGTGGCTGCCCTACTGCAACCACCTGGTCCATCCATATAAAAAAAAAAAAAAAAAAAGGTTTTAACATTTCATCCAATTTTTGTTCTATTAAAACATTAGTCCCAGCTAACTCAGAGTCAGTATCAGGTATTCCCTCCTGATGTGTTTCCCTCCACTTTCGTTTTTTAGCTCTTTTCTCCTTTTTAGATTTACATGTTTTCCCAGGGTCCTCAAATAGACTTTCGTCAAAAGGGAAAACATCCTGGGACCGTTCTCTTTTTGTCTGGGCCTGAGTAGTAACTGCCACTAGTAGACCACAGGCCTGTTGAGATTTTACTAGCCGATCAAAGTTCAGAATATCCTGCCCACTAATGATAGGTACTGGTAATCTGGGTACTAAACCAACTGTAATCAACTGTGTGTCCTGCTCAACAATCATTTCCACTGTGGTGGTATGGTACTGGTGGATATCCCCACGGACACATGTAACTTTTGCATCCAGCCCGTTACTGCTGTACTTTTTCAGTATATCTGCCCTTACCAAAGTCTGTCTACTGTCAGAGTCTAATAATCCCATTAGTTCAGTCTAGCCAATCCCCACAGTAGTGACATATCCCCACCTGGCAAGAGATAGGTGCATTGTTTCAGTTCTTTTATTGGGGCAATTACGGGCTATGTGACCCTTTCTTAAACAGTTGTGACATATAAGGTCAGCATGATAAGGTTTCTCCCTTCGATCCCCTTGCCAGTTATGACCCCTACCAGGGGACTGTCTCTGATAAGAAGTATCAAAAGGTCTTAACCGGTGTTGTTGGTTGGGGTGAAGAGCCCTGGTATCCTCGGGATTTTGTTGGTCTGGCTGCCAGATAATCCTCCACCAGGGCGATGGTCTTCTCCACTGTGTTGACCTTGTGCTCCTTCACCCATACTTGGACATCCTTGGGTAAAATTTGAACAAACTGTTTTATAATAATTAGCTCTATAAGCTGGTCAAGGGTTTTGACAGTCGGTTGCAGCCATTTTAAACAAAAGCTTTTCAGCCTGGCAAATGTCTCTCTGGGCATGTCTTGGCCCAGCATCCATTGTGATCAAAATCACTGCCTATATGTCCCGGTATTAATGTCATACCTACGGAGGATTTCCTCCTTGACTCAATCATAATTGTTAAGAGTCAGGGGCTGTCAGGTGACTGTATACCAATTGGGCCCATCCAGATAAATAAAGGACCAGTCTGATGACCCATTGGTCTTGGAGTCATGCACAGATCTGTGCTATGTGCTCAAATGTTGTCAAGTAGGCTTCAGTGTCATCAGCCTCTCTCAATTTGGTAAGTTTAATATCTCAGGGTGTATTTCTGTTAGGTTGTCCTGTGGTCAGGGCCTGGATGGCTTGCAAGGCATCCCACCACCTCTCATCTTGCCTCTTCCACTCCTCCTCCTCTTGTAGCCTCTGGTCCTCCTCTCATAGCCGTCACTCCTCCTCTCACAGCTGTCACTCCTTGGCCCTCTCATGCTCTTTCTCTAGTTGTCGTAAGTACAACCATCGCAGCAGGTTGCTGGGATCCTCTGGGGCACTTTCCTCCAGCATTCTCCTCTTCTTCCTTGGTCAGGTCCTCATCTATGCATTCCTCTTCTTCCTTTTTCAACGAAATCTTTGGTCGAGCTCCTGGTTCCAATCCTGGCATAGGCTTCAAGCCCAATTTATCAGCCATGGCACAAGTCCATCAGATTTTTTTCGGCTCTGCACTTTTTACCCTGTGCACATCTCGAGTATATTACTACACCTCTGGCAGCATTTCCCAAGCAGACTAAACAAGCCAGGTATCCCACTCTGACACCAGTGTGAATGTGTGGGATAAATACCTGACACAACCAAGTAGGGATCAACTGCATAAAAAACGCACATATGCGTTTGTCAATTTATTTTGTAGAAAGATCAATAAATATATACAGAAAGTATAGAAGAAACAACAAAAAATGTTAATCCTGCATAACAAAATAACTGCAGGACTTTGCTTTTCCCAGCAGATCCTATGGCTTCATTTCAGCCTAGATAGCCCGGTGTAATACCGCTTACACTTCAATTGTCTGTGTGAAAATCAGCATACTCCAAAGAAGATCCTTCTCCTCTCACTGTCTGCACCAGACTGACCTGACAATCTATGGTCCCCTAATGGTGAACCCTATTTATAACGTAGGGATTACATCACACTCTGTGGGGGAGTTCCCATTGGCCGTGACGTTACATAATGGGGACTTATCCATAGGCCATATTATCCCATGCTTTAACATGCAGGGCCTTTTTGTTTGGCTCTTTTTATCCAAATATGCTTTATTTCTACAGGCAGCCTCAGTTACAACATATCTGGGGCTGCAGAAACTCATTTTTAATTGTGCTCTGATCCAAGAGCAATTCTTTAGCAGCATGGTGTGGCATAACTCACTCTGGAACATCCTGCTCTGAAATGAATTATGCTACTGTGTCGCACTTCATTACTGGGAACATTGTCAGACACCGGAGTAATTTTTTTCACATGAAGCTGCAACATGCAGCCACAACTTTAGTGCTCAGCGCCTCTAAATCAGGCACACAGCTAATATTTATTTCTCGGGGGTACCAACTGATTTTAAACCTAAAGTGCAATGTGTGCTATTCATTATCTCTAAATCGGGAGATAAAGGAGAAGTGCTTTTCAGCACTTAATGTGCAAGCAGGAGGGTTTTCAAGAAAATAAGGGACAGAAGAGCACAGAATGTCAGGTTGGCCACCCTGACATCAAAAAAAAGGGAAAGACAGAAAAGGAAAAAGGAGATAGGAAAGAGTGAAAGGGGAAAATGGGGGGGGGGGTGTTGCACATCTGACTTTCTGTACATTGTTTTACTACTGGTAATAACAGTAGAACCCTGTTTCACACTATAACAAGTAATGCTCAAGCAAGCAGAAGAGAAATGATTCTTGTCTGAACTTTTTATTAGGTTCTGGAATGACAGGCATGGATTAGGGTTTGATAAACATAGCGAGGGATCCCTTGAAAGAAACTACGTTACTACGGTAAGTCATTTTTTTCTTCAAACCCCAGGGATCCTTCACTTTTGTTTATCAACAGTAGACTCCATTGCAGTACCTTGGAAGGCTTTGTACAGAATCTATTTAGGGAAAAGGTTCTACAAGACAGCAATGCTAAAACTGGCATCCCTTCTGGAATGTATGTCATAGAAACATAGAAACATAGACAATGATGGCAGAAAAAGACCAGAGGTCCATCCAGTCTGCCCAAGTTCCCTATAATCCCTAGAACCTACTGTTCCTCCAGGGTACTAACCCTCCCTGTCCTCTCTCTATTCTCCTCCTTGGTCCTGTCACCCCCAATAAACACTAATCCCTTCATTATGTCCCAGCCCTGCTTGAATCCCCTGACTGTTTTTGTACCCACCACTTCAGCTGGCGGACTGTTTCAAGGTTCCACCACCCTTTCCGTAAAGTAGTATTTCCTCACACCTCTCCTGAACCTACCCTCCTGTTAATTTTCATTCACGTCCATGTGACCATGAATTGATATTCAAGCTAAATAGTTCCCCCCCAGTTCATTTTGTTAATTTCTTTAAGGAACTTGAAGGTCTCTGTCATATCTCTCCTTTACCTTCTGGTCTCCAGTGAGTACATATGTCGAGACAGCAGTGTTTTGTGAAAGTGTGTACTGTTTTCCAGTTAGCAGCTTTACAGATTTCTTGCAGGGGGGCACCCCTGGATGCTGCCACAGAGGCAGAGGTGCATCTTACAGAGTGTTCCCTAAGGCCTCTGGGTGGGAATTTACCAGCTCTGCCATAGCAGAACTGTACGCAGGAGATGATCCAGCAAGAAAGGGATCTCCTGGATGATGGTTTGCTTTTCCCCACTTCACCATGAGTGATGAACAGCTGAGTGTTAGTGGACCTGATATCCTTTTTTGTGGTCCAGTTAGTAACTCAGTGCCCTTTGACAACCAGGCAATGGAGCTTTTTCTCCCCAGAGCTGGATTTTCCAGTAAATAAAACAGGAAAGGCAATTGACTGATTAAGGTGGAATTCTGATACCACCTTCGGGAGGAATTTTCTATTTGTCCTTAGGACGATCTTATCCCTATGGAAAATGATGTAATTAGGATCTGTGCAGAGACCATCAAGTTCCTTAAAGAAATTAACAAAGTGAACTGGGGGAACTATTTAGCTCGAATATCAATTCATGGTCACATGGACATGAATGGAAATTAACAGGAGGGTAGGTTCAGGAGAGATGTGAGGAAATACTACTTTACAGAAAGGGCGGTGGAAAGGCTTGCAGCTTGCTCACCCTTCTAGCAGATGTCTCTGTCACCAGGAAAATTGTTTTCTAGGTGACATACTTTAGTTCAGCAGTGACCACAAGCTCAAAAGGAGCCTCCATCAGCTGGGCAATGCACATATTCAAGTCCCGGGGAGGGACAGGGTCCCTCACTGGAGGGTACATGAGATTCAGGCCTTTGAAAAACATTTTGAAAATGGGTTGCAAAGATATAGACCTGTCTTTGCCAGCCGATTTGTAAGTCGACACTGCTGTCAAAGGTACCTTCAGGGTTGACAGCCTTAGGCTTACTGACTGGAGGTGGACTACATAGCACAGGATAGTAGACAGACCTTCCCAGATCGGATTAATCGAAGGCAAATCTTTTCCATTTTGAAGCATATATTTTACTTGCTGCTGGTTTCCTAGAAACCTGCAACACCTTCATTACTTCTTCAGAAGGATTCCGCCCAGAAAATCCAGCTCTTCAAGAACCATGCTCCAAGGCGTAGAGTCCGCAGATCTGGGAATGTTATCCTGCCCTGAGACAGTGTCAGCAGATTGGATCTCAGAGAGAGACTGATAGGAGGCCTACTGGAGAGAGAGAGAGACAGGAGCATGGAGTACCAGGTCTGCTTTGCACAGCATGGAGCTGTAAGAATCATTGTTGTTGACCCCCTTCTCAGTTTTATCAGCACTCACAGTAAGAGTGGGAATAGAGGGAAGGCATTCAGAAACTGCCCTGACCAACTGAACTGGGGCATCCTCTGGGACTGAGCCCCCCTGCTGGGGGTCTGCAACAAAAGAGTGTGAGCTGATTGTTTTCCCTCACAGGCTTGTTGACAGCTGGGGTTCGTCAGGTTCAAACAAACCCACTCCCCACCCCACCCTTGTTTGGAACCTCCTTTTTTTTACTTAATATTTGTGACTATTTTTGTTTACTGCCCCTTTAAAAATTGGAGCAGTTGGTCCTTTAAGACCTGCTCACTCAGTCCGACTGCCACCTTAGCATCCTTCTGACACAGGCCCCACCCCCAATTCTGCTTCCTGGTGCCCTCGTGTCAAATAAGATGTGGAACTACCCTGTGAGACCCAGTGACATGCGCCCCCACCCCAATCTGCTCCTTAGTACCTGAGCTGCCCCATAAGTCTTTCTTGTCACAGCTCCCCTCTCCCCATCATCAGCTGGACAATCGGTGCTCGATCAGGACGTGAGCAAGCCTACTGCATCACGGCCGCCAGGCTGCCCAGAAATCACACTACACAGAGCATGAGTGAGGATGAAACATGGTGGCTGTGACATCTCGATCGATCAGACAAAACCCAAGAAAAGGCAAGGATGTAAGCGGCTTATAACTGAATAGTTCTGTCAGTGAGTGACACACTGGCAGGTAAATGTTGCTGACCACCGGAAGATTCTGTACTTTGCCCTGTGTTCATTTAGCAGGGGCTTACAGCCATAGTTAATGGGCAAGGGACAGATGTTTTGGGGGAGGGATGGATGAGTTTCCTAAGGGGCAGTAACTGATTTATCAGGACTTTGAAAAAAGAAAATAAAAAGACAATGAACTTGTCTGTGTTGAGCCCAGAGCCCTATCAACTCCCTGTGGCCGTCTGAATGTTTCTGCACACCTGTATCCCCAACCTCTCTGCAGCATGGAAATGGAGTGCATTATTTTTTTCGGTCCAGTATTACTTTTGTGTTACAGATAATGGGCCCAATTCTTAAAAGGTTATGCCTGGTGTAACTTGACTTATGCCAAAATAAATGGTGCAAGCAGCAAGTTACGCCAGCAGTTGCGACATACGGTATTCTGCAAAGCAGCCTGCGACGTGTTGCAGGCTGCTTGCACCAAAGTGGTCTTATGCCACCAGTTATGCCACAAACCCCCTGCAACATGGCGCTAGGTGGTTTATGGCAGCAGTTGTGCCCTATTCTGGAAGGGCAGCAACAAAGTCCAAAAGTTTGCTATTCTCAAACAACCCCCGGAGGACATCGTCAGCACACTTACACCAGCTAATAGCTGGTGTAAGTGTACTTTGCATCCTCCGGGTTGCGCCCAATGTCGCCATCCCCGATCCCCAGTATACACCCCAGCCCCATCCCCAAACAGCAGAATAAGCCCTGCTCCCATCCCCCAATATTGTTGAAATTGCCCAGCAGAGCTACTGGACTCCCCTGCCCCCAGTCCCCGATGTGTACAACAAAGCCCCTCAGAGCATGACCCCCATCCCGATCCCCATAAGGTATCAGTAACAGCCCACCATCAGATCTTGCCCTCCAAGCCCCGATCCCTGAACCCATGTACTGGCGGTTGTGCAACCTGTATTAAAATGGAAATTAAATCCCTGTTATCCCTGGTAGTCTAGTGGCCCCCCACCACCCCAACTGGCAGTGCTAGAACACCCTGCTCCCCCAACCCATCCACAGCCGGCGACTGGCACAGCCCACCTCTCATCATTACAGCCAGGCATCAACTGAGCTCTGTATAAGCATGTACTACTGTAAATAGTACACGTTCTGTGAATGAGCTGTCATTCATTGAGCGTGTACAATTTATAGTAGTATGTGCTCGTACAGCGCTCAGTCGGTGGCTGGCCATGGTGGTGAGAGGTTGGCTGTGCCAGTCACCGGCTGGGATGGGGTTGGGGGGGCAGGTGGTCTGGCACTGCTGGATGGGGGGGCCACTAGACTACCAAGGATAACGGGGATTTAATTTCTATTTTAATACAGGTTGCACAACTGCCAAGACATGGGTTCGAGGATCGGAGCTGGGGGGAGCAAGATCAGCTCTGCTGGTGTGTGTAGGAATGGGGTTGTGTCAAGCAGTGGAAAGCTGGTCTGGAAGAGGACTACTGAAGCAAATCTGAAGATGGAGGGAGGGAGAGAGCTAGGCGGATGAGAAGAAGACAAACCATCAAGGCCAGCAAGTAGGGATATGATTTACTACTATTACTGTAAGTGCAACCTAAAAATGACCATGTTACATATATATATATATATATATATATATATATATATATATATATACATACATATGTATATACAGTATATAAACCATATCTACATAAAGGTTGGAGGCCAGCTGAACTAAAGTACAGGAGGTGTGCAGGTTTGAATCCCACATCAACTTTTTTATCACACTGTGTGACCTGGAGCAGTATACTCTTTGGGAAGTACAGGGTAAAAACTGCAACTTTTAACCTAGGTCTAGTAAAAGTAGTATTATCTTATCGTATTCTATTTATCCTGATAACACTTCTGCACTGTTTTGCAATTCGATCTAAACCCTGACCAGCTTGGACTACACTCTACTGAAACAGTGTTGTTAGCTGTATGCCACGTGTGGAGATTATCCATTCACTTGCTTGGTCTCACTGATTATTTTTGTGTCTGGTTCGATTATCAATATTTTATGGCTTAACCAGTACTGGGCCTGATTTGTGTCTCAGTTTGTGCTGGCTAAATCAAGCTGGCAGCCATGCCACAATAGCCAGTGGTTTAATTGGCAGCACATCTGCCTCTTGGCCAGAGTGTCAGGGTTCTCTTCCTACACCAAAACTTGGGCTCAGTAACCCCAAAGTGTTACACTACCAGAGCATGTCATCCTTTGATTTGGTTGGGGGTGCTGCCGTGCCACCTGTAAGAGTTGGGTGATGCAGTGGGGGGGCCCATGGTTACTGCTGTGCATCGGGCCCAAGATAGTGTAAATCGCAGTCCTGTCTGATGCAAGTGTGTACTGGGGTCAAGTCTTACAGGATAGGGGTTTCACTCCCCATTTGACTGTCTCAGTCTCTTTCTGTACATGTGCAGCACCAGGCTGGTTTTAACCGCCGAGATTAGAGTCCCTCACGCATCTCTGCCAACTGTGGAATGGCCTCAAGAACCTTAAATCCTTCCTAGAAGCCTGCTCAGAAATGGTTATTAAGTAACTATACAGTTGTTTGCTCTCTTATGATAGGAGGTGGGTGGAACTGGGTGTGGACAGTTCAGCAGTTCCATGTTTACTTTTAAACAGGATACAGGAAAGTGATAGTATCCTTTGAAAATAATGTAACCTTTTGTTTTGCTTTGGAACCTACTGGTACATGAGACCAGACATAGAATTACATTTGTTTTTCTTGGAGTCAAAGATGGAGGCAGGACCTAACATAATTTTGTGTTTATTGTATTTGGTAGCCGAAAATAAGTACCTTAAACACATCAGGGTGTTGGTAATAAGAAAACACATCACACTGAAATCTAGGCCTTCTCTGTTTACTTCTATATAGCACAGACATAAGGGGAAAATGTGTCTCAACACACACAGGAAGATTCACACAGGAAGTACATTTCTTAAAGCTGTACTGTCTAACATTTCTTAAAGCTGCAATACACATAACAATCCCTCCTGACTTAGCTAGAAAGTATGTAAGTCAATAATTCAGTAAATAATATGAAACTATTAAAGTTATTGCTGCAATGTCCCTTTTAGTTAGTTTATGTCATTAGACTATATCTCTACAAGTCCATTCTATTTGGTGGACATCTTATATGTCCTGACTGACATAGTAGGACTGGAGGCTATTGCTCTGGAATCTGATTAGCATCAGCCACATTTTGACTCAAACGCTGTGGTTCCACTATCTCTTTCTGTTCTTGTTCTGGATAACTATCCCGACTCTGGGTATCCTTTTTTTATTCTGTCTCAATTCTAGTACATAATTGGTCCACATGTTTTTTTCACTCTCCTCTGGTTAGTCAGTCGAACAGTATAGACAACATTTCCGAACTTTTTTTCTACCACACCTTCTATCCAGCTCTTCGGGCCTGCATACATCCTGACACACACAAGATCATTGGGTTTGAAGGATCTGGTCTTAGGAATCATTTCAGTTACTAACTTATAGCCTAGCGGGTGAAGAAGGTCCAATTGAGTTTGAATCTGATGTCCCCACAATAATTCTGCAGGGGATATTCCTATGACACAATGTGGTGTTGTTCGATACATTGCAAGAGAGTGCAAAAAGGCTATTTGTATTTCCATCGGTGTAGTAGGATTAACTTTGTCCATACTCTTTTTAAAAGTCTGAACCAGGTGTTCTGCTTCACCATTTGAACTTGGATGGTAGGCAGGTGAGAAAATATGGTGGACACCACGTTGCTGGCAAAATGCTTGGAATTCAACAGACGTGAACTGTGGTCTGTTATCCAAGAAAATCACTTGCAGAAAACCATGGGTAGCAAAGATAGATTTCAACACTTTAACGGTACCCTCAGTAGTTGTTGAAGACATTTGATGAATTTCTGGCCATTTACTATAAGCATCAGTTAGGAGTAACCACATGGAATTTCAATAAGGTTTTGCGAAATCAATATGCAATCTTTGCCAGGGTTTTTCAGGTCATTCCCAATGGTGAACTGGAGCTCTTGCCAGATTTCCCATCGATACAGCACAACCTTTCGTATCTTTGCACAACCTGGTATATGTCTCTGTCAATGGAAGGCCACCATACATGAAGTTTGACTAGGGATTTTATTTTAGCAATGCCTGGATGGCCTGCATGCAAGAGAGTCAGCACATCTGAGTGATAACGTTTGGGGTACTATGGCACACAATCCCCATAGAAGACACCCCTCAGCATGGACATCTGCTGTCTCTTTGTATAGTAGGGTTGTAGTGCATTTGAACAAGTAGTGCCTTGCGGCCAACCCTCAAGCGTATACTGATACAATTGTTTCAAAATTACATCTTGACTAGTCACTTTTGCAATGTCCTTGGCTAGTACTGGAAGCTGATCTAACTGTTGTAGCGCCATTGCACACACAACAGTACAGTCCTCCATATCTTTGAATTACACTGGAAAACTATCTAGCCCCACCTGGCATACTAATTGCTCCTCTTTAAGTCCCATATCAAACTCCTTTTCTCTGGATATTGGTAACCTTGACAAGGCATCAGCATTTCCATGCTGGTCAGCTGGTTGGTATGTGACCTCAAAAATTATAGGCAGACAAAATTATTGCCCATCGTTGAAGTCAGCTAGCAGCCATTTCTGGAATTCCTTTTCTGGACTGAAAATTATTACTAGTGGCTTATGATCCATCTTCAGGTGAACCTTGCCACCTAGTAAGTATTAGCAAAATTTCTGGACTCCAAACACAATCGCTAATGCCTCTCTTTGAATATGGGCATAATTCCTTTCAGCTGTAGTGAGTTTGCATGAAGCATGGGCTATCGACTTCTCCACTCCTTTTGGATCTGTATGGAAAAGGACAGCTCCTATACCCACAGAACTAGCATCACAGGCCAATGTGATAGGTACGTTAGGGTCATAATGAGCTAAATTTTTCACATCAGTTAGCGAGAGCTTGATGGCTTGAATTGCCTTACTGTGGCCCTTGGTCCACTTCCACGAAGTACTTTTATGTAACAGTTCATTTAGGATAGCACATTTAGTGGCTAAGCCAGGTATGAAAGTCACAGTAGTGCACCATACCCAAGAATGAGTGCAACTCTGAAATATTCTGAGGTTCAGGCATGTGCACAATGGCTTCCACCTTTTCATCATTTGGACGAACTCCGTCTTTGTCAATAGTGTGACCTAAGTACATGACACTTGGTTGACAAAATTGGCATTTTTCTCTCCTGAGTCTGAATCCACTCTATTGCAATCTCTCTAAAGTCTTTTGTAAGTTAAGTAAATGTTCTGCTTCTGTCTTGCTCATGACAATGATGTCATCCAAATAACAAGCAACACCTGGTATATCACCTACCGTTTGCTCGATCACTTTTTGAAAAATAGCAGCTGCAGAACTAAGGCCAAAACATAACTGTTTGTACTTGTACAGTCCTTGATGTGTATTAATTACTACCAATTTCTGAGAGTCTGTATCCAGCTCTACTTGAAGGTATGCATCAACGAGGTACAGTTTAGAGAACCCACACCACCATTCAGTCTATGAAAAAGCTCCTCCGGCAAGGGTAAAGGAAATACATCTGTGCTAAGTACTGGATTAAGTGTCACCTTAAAATCTCCACATAATCGAACTTTACCACCTGGTTTAGATATCACCACAACTGGAGTGGCCCAATTTGTATTTTAAACCTTTTTCTGCACACCCTCTTTTTCTAGTCTGTCCAATTCTGCCCCAACCACTGGTTTTAAGGCAAAAGGAAGCATCTGTGTTTATAAAACTTGGGGACGGCATTAGGCTTTGTAACTAGCTTGGCTTTAGCTGTTGTGCAACATCCCAGGCCTTTCCACAACTCTGGATACATGTCTAAAATCTCCCCAAGCTTGGGCAGGTTACTGCTTTGTGGTACCTGGACAGCAGCAGGTAGTTCGAAATCTGCTGGATCAATATGAATATTTAGAAGAAACTGAGCATCTCTGCTCAGAATGTTGACACCCTTTTTTCAAAACCAGAAAAGTTAAAGGTGTACTAGGAGAATCAGTCCTGCATATTTAAGTGGTAAACGCACCCGGTGGCTGAATTGGTTGCCCTTCAAATGCAAGCAGCAACTTATTACAAAGAGACAATGGTGGCTTATCCAGATCAGACCATGTTTGATGGTAATAAAAGTAACTGGGGAAGCAGAGTCTACCATTAAACACAACTAACGCCTCAGTTGTGGTAATTAAAGTAACACATAGAAAGGAGGAACATCTTTAGTCTCCATTTGTGGTGCAATAGGAACCACTGTACTGTCTGTGCTCTCTGAACTGATCACTGCAGTTCTCCTGCTTCTGCAAACCTTAACAATATGCCCCTGACGTTTACATGCATGACACTGAACTTCTCTGAATTTGCACTGGTCCCTGCTGTGCTGAGAAGACCCACATGATGCACATTTGTACTGGTCATGCAGTTTGGGTGAAGTAGTTGAATATTTCTTTGAAAACAGTGGTTTAGACTTAGGTTTGAGTTGTTTCAATTTGGGGTTTACTGCAGTTACTTGTGTGATGTGGACAGCCAGTTCTGAGTGCTGTATCGTTTTGTTTTAAATATAATAATGTATTACTGTTAGTCTCTGCTGAAAAATCTGGTGCTCTTAGAATGACCTCACTCATCCCTGCCCCCCAGGTTTCAGCTGAAAGATGAAAGCCATGAGAAAAATGCTGAAAACAGCCATGAGATCACAACACACAGTTTTAGATACTAGGTGTTACATGGAAGGCCTCAATCAAGGATCTCCAGTTTGTCTAAGTTAATTACAGCAGTAGTTGCTAAATAATATCCATTTTATGACATTGGAGGGAAAACCCAGGTTATTACATAGAAGTGCGAAATCATAAAGATGCTTTCATGTCCTGGAAGGAGGAAGCTTTTTATGAGATCAATGAAGTGTCATTTGAAGGACATGAATTATGCTGAAGTTGCAGAATGTAATACTTTGAAAAGACATCCTGTTTTTGTATAAGATATATATATTTTTATATATAATCTGACAGAGGAGGAGGAGCTAGATGACCTCACACAAAAGGGGTTGGCAAATACAGTTTGTTTTATCTAGACTCTGACAAGGAAAGATTTGTGAGCACTTGTAAACAGGTATTTAGAAAGAGAGTCAAATCTAAGTACTGTAAGTAGGAATTTGCACTGTTTAAACCTCGTTCTTTTAAGAGATTTGTATGTCTTGTGATATAACAGTTCTGTATTTTGTGTTTTACATATTTTTATCTATTGTAGTAAAATTATTTTTAGAGCATACTTGGTCTGTCTTTGATTTCTTTTCATTTGTAAGAAAAGTATATATGGTTATAGCAGACACTAGTGCATAAGCTTGAATGGTGGTACCAAACTGGAAAGGTAAAAATAATCTGAAGTCTTTGTTTAAGTTTTTAAGGGTTCATTTTCTGTATACCTGGTTAGGTGCCCGTAGGCAAAGATATCTGGCCCCCCGAAGACAGAAATATCTGAGCCTGTGCACTGGGTATGCTAACAAGAGGTTCACAGTTTGAATCCCTCCAGAACTTGAGACCAAAGGTTGATTTGAACCCACAAAACAGAGAAGAGGGTTACCTTGTTCTGTTAAACTGTTCACAAGACTGCGCTTAGAGGTTGGCACTTTAGGAGTAGACAGTCTGACCTGCTGAGTGGGTTTGTGACAGATTGGTTGGCAGCGGTGGCACTATTTTAGTATCATAAGCTTTTATTTGTTCTGTGTCAGCTGAGACC
The DNA here is from genome assembly GCA_016271365.2 of Neoceratodus forsteri. Taxonomy (NCBI): domain Eukaryota; kingdom Metazoa; phylum Chordata; order Ceratodontiformes; family Ceratodontidae; genus Neoceratodus; species Neoceratodus forsteri. The sequence goes on from CM057452.1 coordinate 1,721,843,179, forward strand.
ATAAGCTCTCTTGCAAAGAAAGAAAAATACATATTTTTATTTTAAAAAGGAAACAGAACTATATATCACTTGGCGTACAGTCAAGTTCGTACCTGTTTAATTTTTTTCCTAAAGTGCAGTCAGAGTAGCAGTAGTCAGAAAAGATGACTTCCAACTACAGTAGACACACTGTAGATTACTTAAGGCAATTGTGCAGGGACAGAGGAGTCCCGTTCGAGGTGAAAGCAAGCAAGCAAGCAGAGCCTCATAGATGCCCTGATGGTAGCAGATACCCAGAGCAGCGAGTCACCAACCATGACTGGAAAGGACCAAACCTCAAGTGTGGAAGGGCTAGTGGCAAGTGAAGGGTCCAGAGCCGATGAGGAGGACAGCAGGGCCACTGTCAGTGAAGGGCCACAGCAGCAGGGGAGGGTCACCAGTATCCTGAATCCAGAGGTACTCAGGCTGCAAATTGAGTTGCGCAGGATGGAACTGGAGGCAGAGTGAGAACAGAGGGAGGAAGACCGTGAGAAGCATGAGCGCCAGCAAGCTGCAGAGGAGAAGTATGCGAATGCCGAGAGGCAGAGCGAGAACAGAGAGACACTGACCATGAGGAGCGTGAGCACCAGCGAGATGCAGAGGAGAAGAGAGAGGAGTGCCAAAGACAGCACAAACTGGAGAATCTACAACTCCAACCAGCGGTACCAGAGCAGGTAAGTGGCTTGGGTTTAACTGGGACTGCAGGACTGGGTTACAAATTGAACTCCAAATTAATAGTCGAATTTAAGGAGGGGGAGATATGGATGCCTTTTTAAACTCTTTTGAAAAATTTTGTATTCAGGCTAAAATTCCTAGAGAGTCCTGGAGATTCCAGCTATCCCTGCTACTTACCTGGAAAGCTTGGGATGCATTGGATCAAATGGACAATGACGACAGTAATAATTACAGCAAACTAAAAGCTGCACTGTTAAAAAAGTTTGAATTAACTGCTGAATCATACAGAGCTAAATTCTGTAAGCTTAGGAGAAGCCCTGATATGAGCTACAAGGAGCTAGCCACAAAACAACGCCAGTTTTTAAAACGTTGGTGGGAAGGAATTGAGGCAAACTCTGTTGATAAAATTGAAAATGTGATTTTATTAGAACAGTTGTATTGGTCTTGCCGAGCAGAGCTAAAAACCTGGCTAGAGGACCGAGATCCCAAAACAGTGGAAGAGGTTGCTGAACTCTCGGACCGCTATGCCAAGAGCAGACCTGCTCTGAGAGTGAATGGGGCAGGCATGGCAGTGCAGAAAGGGAAAAGCGCACCTTCAGGGCAGCTAAAACCCTCACTGCCTCCACCAAAACAAGTTAGCCCCAGGTTTCAATGAAAAGATTTCTCTGAAGTAAGAAATGCCTGTTGGTTGTGTAAAGAAACTGGGCATATTGCCAGACAGTGTCCCAAAAAGATGAGCAATAATACACAACAGGGTGCTAGAAAAGAAGTGAATTGTTTGTGTGTCCCTGGAAGCATGCCAGTGAACATGAGGGAACACGTGCATCCGATCATGGTAAATGGTGTGCAGACGCAAGGGTTAAGGGACACGGGGCATCCCTGATCTTGGTAAAGGGGTATCTGGTACAGTCTGGTCAGCTTATGCCCAATAAATACGTCACTGTAAAGGACTTTGTGGGTGAAGAGAAAACACTGCCACTGGCTAGTGTTCTCCTAGACTGGGGTGAAACAGGGGGAACTGTACAACAGGTGGCTGTAGCCAAAACGTTAGCTGTGGATGTGATCCTGGGTAACAATCCCCAGCAGGGTATGGTATGTGTAGTTACCCATAGCCAAGCGGCAAGGGAAAATTGTAGCTCCCTGAACCCCACAGAAACCAGTATGGAAACCACTGAGAGGCTGGTTCCCCAGCCTGTGTCTCCAGATGGGGAGACTGATAAAAAGAGGGTAGAAATTTCCCCAGTAGCCAGTAACCACACAGCTACAGAGGGTTACTCCAAAGAGGGAGGGGTGACCCCTTGTCAGAGAGTTGGGATAGACAGTGATCCTGAGGGCCCTGACGCTAGTGTTAGGGACCCTAGTTTAGCGACTGAAGGGGACCTGTCCCATGCCTTGGGAATGTGTGAGAGGTTTGCAGCTGCTCAGAGGGGTGACCCTAGTTTAGAGAAGCTGAGGGCTTGGGCAGACTCTGACAGAGAACAGGGAGATGACGGCCGACATAAGGTTAATTGGGAAAATGGACTTACGTATACACAGGCAGTTCAGACTGAGGGAGGGATGCTAGGCAGGCAGCTTGTTGTTCCCCAGGGGTATCGTGCGTAGTTGCTCAAAACTGCACATGATATTCCCTTGTCTGGTCACCTGGGAATCATGTGCACTATGCAGGGATTAGCCCAGATTTTCTACTGGCCTAACTTCACCCAGCAGGTGAAGGAGTATTGCAGGTTTTGTCACTGATCCCAAGAAATAGGGAAGGCGGGAAGAAAACCCAAGTTGCCCTGATTCCATTGCCCATAGTGGAAGAGTCATTCCAGCAGGTGGGAATGGATATTGTGGGGCCTTTAAATACCCCCAGCTCCCCAGGGAAGAGATTCATCCTGACTGTGGTGGATTATGCCACCCGGTACCCAGAGGCAGTCGCCCTATCCTCACTGAGGACCGACAAAGTGGCAGATGCCTTACTTGGGATTTTCTCCCATGCTGGGTACCTGCAGGAGGTTATCACTGATTGAGGGAGTTCCTTCATGTCAGATCTGTTAAAATGTTTATGGGAGAAGTGTGGGGTGGTGCAGAGATGCACGACACTGTATCACCCACAAGCCAATGGACTTGTGGAAAGATTCAATGGTACCCTAAAGTCAATGCTCTGGGCATTTGCCGAACAGCATGGGAGGGGCTGTGAGAAATACCTTCCCCACCTGTTATTTGCATACTGGGAGGTGCCCCAAGAGTTGACAGGATTTTCCCCCTTCGAACTCTTATATGGACGCCGGGTACATGGGCCCCTAGACTTGATCCGGGAGGACTGGAAAGGCAAGCACGCCACCCAGGGAACTCCCATTGTGGATTATGTCCTTATGTTTAGATAAAAGACTGAATGAGCTTATGGGGACAGCCCAGAGCAATCTGGCAGCTGCCCAACAGAAACAAAAAGTGTGGTACGACCGCACAGCCAAAGCTCGCTTGTACATGGTGGGTCAGGAAGTCATAGTCCTTATTCCGGTCTGGAAAGACAAGCTGCAAGCTGAGTGGGCAGGACCATACAAAGTGGTTAGGACAGTAAATGACGTGAACTACACTGTGGGGTTACCTGACCGAAGGCAGACAGAAAGGATGTACCATGTCAACTTGATGAAGCCATATGCCAATAGGGCTGACATAGTGTTTGCAGTGTGTAGTCATGGGGAGGGGACGGACGAAGGAGACTCCTTTCTGGACTTGCTGGAGGAAAGTAAGCAGCAGCCCTCTATGGAGACAGTAAAACTGTCTCCCCACCTGGCCCCGGGCCAGATCCAGAAAGTTTTAGCAGACTTTGCCCCACTGTTTAGAGCCAAGCCTGGACTAACACCCTTAGCGACACACGATGTGGAGACAGGGACACAGATGCCCATATGGCGAACAGCATATCGGGTGTCAGAGGCTGTCCAAAAGGACATTAGGAGGGAAGTGGAGGAGATGCTGGATTTAGGGGTAATCCAGAGATCCCACAGCCCCTGGGCCTCACCCATAGTCCTTGTACCTAAGCCAGATGGCTCAACTCATTTCTGTGTGGACTATCATGGACTGAATGCAGTCATGAAGTCTGACGCACACCCGATGCCCCAGACGAATGAACTCATGGACAAGTTGGGAGGGGCAACCTACCTTGACCTGACAAAGGGGTATTGGCAGGTAGAGTTGACAGACAGAGCTAGGGAGAGGTCGGACTTCATCACTCTGATAGGCTTATTTGAGTTTAAAGTAATGCCTTCCGGAATGAAGAACGCCCCGGCCACTTTCCAAAGGCTGGTGAATCAGATGTTAAATGGTGCTGAGGAGTATGCCGTGGCATACCTGGATGACATTGCCATCTTTAGTACCAGTTGGTAGGAACACCTATCCCACCGTAGGGAAGTGCTGGACAGGATACAGAGTGCCGGGCTCACTGTCAAAGCCGTGAAGTGCCAGGTGGCCATGGGGGAAGTGGCATACCTCGGGCATGTGGTAGGCAGGGGACAGCTCCATCCTAACCAAATAAAGATAGAGGTGATCCAGGCGTGGCCCAGACCAGAAACCCAGAAGCAGGTCAGGAGCTTTCTAGGGACAGCAGGGTACTACAGGAAATCTGTACCCAATTACAGTGCCCTGACTGCTCCCCTATCTGACCTGACAAAGAAAAGGATGCTAAAGAAAACTGTGGGGCCCAGCCTGTGAGGAAGCCTTTACCAAATTAAAGGAGGCACTGTGCAGTGCTCCTGTTTTGACAAGTCCTGACTATAGCAAGACCTTTATAGTTCAGACGGACACCTCAGACATGGGTATTGGGGCAGTACTGAGTCAAATATCTAGCCAAGGACAGATCACCCAGTAGTGTACCTTAGTAAGGAAGCTACTTCCCAGGGAGCAAGCGTACTCCACGGTGGAAAAGGAGTGTCTTGCCATAGTGTGTGCCCTAAAGAAATTAGAGCCATGCTTGCATGGGCAGCATTTTGTGGTCCAAACTGACCACAACCCCCGGTATGGCTGACGCAGATGGGGAAGAACAATGGGAGACTGCTAAGATGGAGTCTTACTTTACAAAGGTATGATCTAAAAATCGTACATAGGGCTGGAGTGAAGAACCAGAACTCAGATGGGCTGTCTAGGGTCAATGAGGAGTGAACTGATTTGGGAAGCTCATACCATGTAGGGGATAGAACCCCAAAATTCAGTCTAGGTGGGGAGGAAGTGTGACATGGACAGCCAGTTCTGAGTGCTGTATCATTTTGCTGTAAATATAAAAATGTATTACTGGTTGTCTCTGCTGAAAAATCTGGTGCTCTTAGAATGACCTCACTCATCCACCCCACACCACCCCACCCAGGTTTCAGCTGAAAGATGAAAGCCATGAGAAAAATGCTGAAAACAGCCATGAGATCACACACACAGTTTTAGATACTAGGTGTTACATGGAAGGCCTTAATCAAGGATTTCCTGGTTGTCTGAGTTAATTACAGTAGTAGTTGCTAAATCATATCCATTTTATGACGTTGGAGGAAAACCCGGGTTATTACATAGAAGTGCGAAATCATAAAAATGCTTTCATGTCCTGGAAGGAGGAAGCTTTTTTATGAGATCAATGAAGTGTCATTTGAAGGACATGAATTATGCTGAAGTTGCAGAATGTAATACTTTGAAAAGACATCGGTCCAGATATTCAGAAGGGTTGCGCATGGCGCAACACTATTACACTATGTGCAAACCACAATCATGTGACAGCGATATTCAAATAGGGGATTTGCCTGGCACAAATCCCAATGCACAACACATCAGTAATGTGCGGGCGCAGGTGGGGGCGTGCCCATGCATACTCCACACAGCCCGATATTCAGCCAGGATGTGCTGGGCCATCGCAACCCCTACTGTGCTGCACACAGGTGAGCAAAAAAGAACAACAGCCGGCGACCCACAGGTGAGCTGCCATATTGCAGAGCGCAACATGGCAGCTGCCAACTGTGGGTGGCCTTCCATGCTCCAGCTGCACCTGGCGGCGCCCCCCCCATGCCTGATCATGGACATATGTAGAAAAGGAGCCTCCTACATCCTTGGTGGTCCAGTGGACCGCTCGCAGCCCAATCATGGGCATAAGTTAAAATAAAACCATCCGATACCCCCCCAAAGACAGAAATATCTGAGCCTGTGCATTGGGTACGCTAACAAGAGGTTCACAGTTTGAATCCCTCCAGAACTTGAGACCAAAAGTTGATTTGAACCCACAAAACAGATAAGAGGGTTACCTTGTTCTGTTAAACTGTTCACAAGACTGCGCTCAGAGGTTGGCACTTTGGGAGTAGAGGGCCTGACCTGCTGAGTGGGTTTGTGACAACTTGTACCTCATTTTTAGTGTCCATCTTAGCATGTGCTTAATTTTCTGCAGCCTCATTCATTTGTGCCGACTGTAAAAGTTCCTCAGCAGACTTCTTGACACTTACAGAAAGTAATTGCTGAATACGAGGTTCATTATTCAACCCCATAACAAACTTATCAGCTAAATTAGATTTAAAATACTCCCTGCTCCACTCACACGTGAGAGCTAAGCGTTTGATCTCAGCCAAATAAGCTTGTAATGACTGACCTGGTTTCTGCTGGTAACTGTAAAATTTATAACGTTTGGCCCTTGGGAGAGTTGTTAAAGTGTATAGTGCATTCAATTTAGCCTTTAGCTCTTGATATGACAAATCCTCCGGCCAGTCCGGTGCACACGGACTGCATAAAAGTTTGAAGGTTTCACTCCCCAAGAAAGTACAAAAAGCAGCTCAAATAAGTATATCCCATTGCTCAACATTTGCAAATAGTATGGCAGGATTAAGTAATAACCACTGATCAAACCGTCTGGACCATGTATCCCAGTCCGTTCCTGTAACAATCTCAAAGCTGGCTGAAGTTTCCATGAAGTCGTTCGATTAGGGAGCAGGGAAACCCACCACCCCTTGCTGTCTCAAATGTGCTGCCACCACAGCTAGGCACTTTGTAAAGACTCTTGGAGCTGAGAAGAGACCAAAGTGAAGGGCTGTGAACTGGTATTGGCAGTTCCCTATCCTGAATCTGAGGTATTTTCTCTGTCTGGACCTGACTGGTATATGAATGCAGGCTGGGCTGGCCTTAAGGATAAGCAAACTAAGCAGCCACCTAGGGCATCCATCAATAGGAAGCACCAAAAATACACTGCCATTTAAACAAAACAAAGACTAAGTGGAGAAAAGAAAAGCAGCCAGCAGTATCCTGAAGTGAAAGTGGGGGAGTAAATACTGGACTGAAAGGGCGGGGGGTCACGATGGTCAGTGTGGTCGGGTGGTGCAGCCTGCCTGGACTCAGGCTTTGGGTCAGGGTTGCTGAGCACTGCTCACAGTCTGTGTGGCTGTAGCTGGAGGGATGATGTGGGACTGTTGGCTGCCTGTGGGGTTCAGATCAGGACTTAGTTCACATCGCCTGATTCATGCTGCTGTCTGCATGTTTTTTGGTAGAAACTGGAATCCCAGAAGAGAAAATATAATGTGTGTCCCTTGACAAGAGGGAGTTGGTGGCTTGTGTGGGATGAGAGGAGTTCCCAAGTTCCCAGCAGGTTGGAGGGATTCAAGCCAGGTACCACAGTGCTACTGTCTCACTCTCGGCAAGAAAGGCATTTGTCCTGAGGTGAAGGTGAGGAGGATATGCAGGACTGAAGGGGATGAGAGGATCACAACAGTCACTGTCAGTGGGCACTGCAGCTTGCTGGCCTCATTCTGAGGGTAAGGTTTGCTAAGTGCTGCTCGCATTAGCTAGCCTACAGCCAGGGAGAGCACATCTAGAGGGAGAATATGGGGCTGTTGCAGTCATGCTGCTGCATGTTTTATTAGTTGAGAACCTCAGAAGAGAAATATATGTGTCCAAGTTTGGAAGGGAGTGGGAGCTTGTGGGGCATGAAATGAGTCACCTTTTTTTTTTTTTTTTGGGTGGGAGAGGGATGATTTAAGAAAAAAATTGAGGGGGGAGTGCCATTTGCAAGTTTTGGCTAGGGGCACCACATACCCTAAGGCTGGCCCTGAAAGTATGCATCTTTCAGATCCAGTGACCCTAGCCAGTCTCCCATTTGCAGAGATGGTATCGCTGAGTCTAGTGTTACCATTTTGACTTTTTCTTTCTTTGTTTGTTACATATCTCAGGTCTAAAATGGGTTGCCACTCCCCATTTTTCTTGTGTTTCAGGAAGTATCTGGAGAAAAGGCCCTTGCCCCATTGTATGGTAGGCACTACTTCCACTGCATTTAGTTGCAGTAATTTCTCTACTTCCAGCTCCAACAGGATTTTGAGTTCTGCAGTTTGGGGAGTTTTCTGAACTGCAGAGACAGACCTTTAGCCCACTGATTCCAGGACCCACTTGTCTGTGGTGATTATTGACCATTTTCTGAATCAGTGGGCCAGTCACTCCCCCCCCACCACCACCACTGGCAATGGATGGGTGACCTGGGCAGAGTTGTGTGGGGTTTTGTTTCTGTTCTGGCTTGAGGACTGGAGCAGCACTAGCACATCTTGTGTCCCTTCTGCCCCTGCATGGGGAGTACTCATAGGACGTGTAAGCGCAAGGCAAATGCCCCCACCCCTACATCCCCTTCCATTATGTGTGTAGAAAGCGGAGGTCTTCTCTTTTTCAGTGTTGCTCTTGCAAGTGGTTTTGTACTCTTCCACCTTTTCATGTAAGCCTCTATCTTGTAACCAAAAAGGAAATCTCCTTTAAAAGGAAATCCATAGCTTTTGTCTGTGTGTCCTGGGATAGACTGGTAGTTCTAAGCCAGGCAAACCTTCTTCATGACATTGCATGGGCCATAATCCTAGAGGCAGTGTCATTTGTGTCCACTGCCATATGGCACTGGTTATTTGTATCATCCAAGGCTGATCTGGCTTTGTCAGCCATAGCCTATGCCAAGTCACCAGTAGCTTTTTCACTCAGTGCCAGTATAGAGTGCCATAGTGCTTTTTCTTCTATTGAGCTGTGTCAGCTAAGTAAACTGTCTGCCTGAGGAGCAGGGAAACTGACGTGCAAGTTTATTTGGCTATGCTATCCAGTTTTCTGGAATTTTGCAGGAGGCTGGGAGGAAAGAGGTACTTTGACCTTATCACAGGCAACAGTCTGGACCACTCTCTCAAGATCAGGGTGGAAGAAGAGGTACTCAGTGCCCTGTGTATCAACATGATCACTTTTCTCAATTTTTTTGTCGGTGCCAGCAGCTAAGGTGGGTGCTGACATGACTTTGTGGCTTTTTTGAGAGATTTGTGAATGGGAAGTAGCAACTTCTTTGTCAGGGCTAATCCCATCATATCTATGAACTCTACTCTCTCTTCATCCTCCTCAGTTTCATGGGAGGAAATGCTAAGGGCATTTACCATATGCCTTACAAAGGTATAGTTCTCCGAAGGCCTAGGAGAAGAGCCAAATTCCTGCTCAGGAGAATCATCTGGTTCTATGCATTCTCCTTCCTCATTATCTTCATAGTAAATTTCAACCTCCTCTTCCACAGGCATTGGGAATGGAACTGGAGCCAGGGAGGGACAGGCATATTCTCGAAATCTCCCACTGCCTGAAAAGCCTGGAGAAATTGCCACACCTTTTGTCATGTCCTCTACTTATTGCATTTCTTTTAAATCAACTGGTGACTCCTTTCCTTTTTCAGGAGAAGGGACAGAGACATGTTTTTCTTTTGTTCATTTCTTGTCAGGCACCATTTCTGGTGTATGCGCAGAGGCTCTTTTATTTTTACTGGATTCAGGGTTCCCTCTTTTGGACACACTGAGTTCTGAACCATCATTAGCATCTTATATTTCTTTTCTGTCCCCTTTGACAGGGTCTGCTTCTTACTCTAGGGAGATAGAACCTCATCTGAGCCTTTTGGTATCAAGATGTAGACTGAGCAGCCATAAAGTCTTTCAATTTTGTTAGCCCTTTTCTTTTGTGTTTTAATGCAAAACTTTGTGCAGAGATCACAATCCAGAAAATCATGGTCTGGACCCTGGTACTTTGAGCAAAGCTTGTGGCAGTCTGCCTTTGCCAGGTGCTGAACACAACTAGTACAATGTTAAAGCCTGCAGGCTCTGTCTTCTTTTTAGGTCTGTCAGTCATGCCTAACAGTAGAGACCTAGAAGACGTTTCCAGTTCCCAGTTTAAAAAAAAAAACAATTTAACAGTCCAGATAATGTTAAAAAAGAGCTTATTAGCAAGAAATGTGGTTTGGTTCCTCAAATGAGAACTGCAGTTTGAAAATTTACCTCAGAAGAGTTTTTTTAAGTGCAATACAACAAAAACTTGTCTTGTTTCTCAGAAATTGGGACCAAGCATAATTTAGATCAAAATCGCAAAAGTGGTTACAGAAAAAAACAGTTTTTATTCAGTTTTTAATATTAAATCACAGTTCCCTAAAAGTGGGAACTGCATCAAGAAACAGCCTTCTCCAGTTCCTGGGAACCAATCGTGAAATGAAGAAATAACTGAAAAACTCACTACACATAAATAACACCCTAACTAATGCAAAGTATTGAGAAATAACCTAAAGTAGTTTAACACTTATAAGAGTTCAAAAACAATAAACCGTAAACTGGTCAGAAGAGTGGAGATGACTTCAGGGTGACTTTCTTCAGTGGAGAAATAAATATAAAGCTGGAAGGCAGGAATGAGTGTGACCACACAGCAGAGTTTGAATTTCATTCTGAAGGTCTATCATTTAGCATACAATTCTAAAGCTCTGGGGATGCTCATTCCTGGGGAATGATTGCTGCTGTAAAACTGAGGGATTCCTGTGGTTTGAAGTGGACATTCTGTTTAACAAAGAGAAAAAAACAGAATGGCCCCAGAGACAGACTTATCAGTCAGCTGACTGTAATCCTGCAAACAAGGTGTTGAACAGAATGGTGATGATTTTTCCAAGTCCAAGCACAGCAACAATGAGGTACACTGACAAAGTGTCTGGATAACCCCGTCAGACAGAGTGGCACCTCTAACAGGGTATAGGGAAGCCCTAACCCTGAACTGACATCAATGGTTGGCGCAGACACATTCAACTGCAGAGGTGGGGGTGGACCAGAATAGGTAATTAAGGCACTGCTGCAATGCTCTAGGGGTTAAAAATGGATGTGTAGCTACAGTCTACATCAGGAGAGGCCTCCAAGGTATGTCCAGTCTGGTTAATGACTTTGGTCATCCTCAGCCTTGAGCACATGTTTCATATGCCTATTGCTTCCATGCAGCCTTCCTCCACCTGTGACAAGCTTGTTGTCAATAATGGGAGACCGATGAGGAGGATGTGGATAACAACTACTAATGACAATGTAAGTGGCAAGGTTGAGTGCAAGATCAAGAGCACAGTCGCAACCTTGATCTCGAATACCAAGGGTCTGGTTAATGTGCACCAGCGTCCCCAACAGAGAAATATCAGGCACCAGTCAAGTAGCAGGTGGTACCAAGGTCACGATGATCAGTGGTGGTACAGGTAGCAGCAGGACCAGGAGCTCTGTCAAACCTTTGCAAACAACAAGAGATGAGCACTATGGCATCATGGGGGCCCAAAGGTGGAGGACTTATCTCCCTTAGGGGAGATGGGTTCATAGAGCTGTTCTACCTCCTTTAGAGGGCAACTGACCTGGGGGACCCTCCATAACATGAGATCATGAACAGTCCCTTGCCCAAAATCATTCCCATAATCAATGTCCACTTTTCTGCTTTTTCTTCTTATGCCTGTGGCAGCAAGGAGTAGACAATCCTTTCAGTAACTAGGTGGATGACATAAAATCATGAAATTCATCGCTATGCTGCAAAGAGCTGGACTGTCTATTATGCACTTTTTTCAACTGTAAGCAGCTCTAAGTCAGGAATGATGATGGCTGATTGGCAGAGAGTGCACTGCCTGGCACCACTGGCACATGTCCACATTATGGGCAATACCAAGACAGTAAACACAGATATCATGGCTGTCAGTGGTGGGCATGGTGAACCTAAAAACATACACCTGTTAAATCCTAGCTTCCTATTTGGTTCCATAGTTGCAACAGATGAAGCATAGAAATTGCCAGCAGATAAAGACTGCCAGGCCCAGCCATTGTATGTGGCCACTGACCCTATGTGATCAATGACTTTTCATCACTCCCTCCTCTCTCAAGGTTCCCTTGTGCCTGTCCCAGGCATGCTTAAACCCCTCCACTGTGCTTGCCCCTACTACATCCTGTGGCAGACTATTCCAAGCATCAACTACCCTTTCTGTGCAGAAAAACCTTCCTCACATTACCTCTTAATCTACCCCCACCTGCACCTTGTTTATGCCCTTGAGGTACTTAAATGTTTCAATCATGTCCCCCCGCTCTCTCCTCCAATGCGTACATATTCAGGTCCCTTAGTCTCCCCTCATATGTTTTGTGGTACAAGCCCTGCACCATCTTTGCCACCCTTCTCTGGATAGTCTCCACCTTGTTTATGTCCTTGTGCAGGTGTGGCCTCCAGAACTGCATGCAGTACTCCAGGTGAGGCCTTACCAATGTTTTATTCAATGGCATTACCACCTCCACCTCCTGCTAGTGATACCCCTGCCTATGCACCTCAGCATGTCACTGGCCCTCCTTGCTGCCTTTGTACACTGCTTTGATACTTTAAGGTCATAATAGATGACAACCGCTAAGTCCCTTTCCTCCTTGGTGACAGTCAGCTCTCTCCCCCAAACTGTAGCTTTCTCCAGGGTTCCCTCGACTTAGGTGCATTATTTTGCACTTTTTTTGCATTGAACCTCAGTTGCAACATCTCTGACCATCTTTCAAGCTTCTCCAGGTCCCTCTTCATTTTCTGCTCCCCTTCTGGAGTATCCACCCTACTGCAGATCTTGGTGTCATCTGCAAACAAGCAGACTTCTCCTTTCATTAACCCTCTGCAATGTCACTAATGTAGACATTGAACAGGACCAGTCCCAGTACTGATCCCTGTGGAACCCCGCTGGTCACCTCCCCTCTCCCCAGATTGCACCCCATTTACCACCACCCTCTGTCTCCCATTAACCAGTTCCTAACCCAGTTCACCACCTTGTCTCCCATGCCCAGACTGCCCATTTTGTTAACAAGCCTTCTATGCGGGACGGTGTTGAAGGCTTTGTTGAAATCTAGGTAGGCAACGTCCACTGCCTCTCCCTGATTTACTTCCCTAGTCACTCCATCAACAAAATCTATCAGATTCCTTTGACATGACCTTCCTGCTGTGAATCTGTGTTGCCTCAGATCCTGGGCACCACTGGATTCCAGATGTGCCACTATCCTTTCTTTCAGCAGTGTCTCTATGATCTTTCCCACCACTGAGGTGAGGCTGACTGGCCTGTAGTTCCCCACCTCTTCCCTACTGCCGCTTCTGTGCAGTGGGACCACATGCACACAGCAGTGAGCTGGAGTCAGGTTACACATGAGGAGTCAAGAGACAAAGCAAAAACATTGAAAATATTTTGAAAAAAGCCAGAAAACTTTAGCAGAATCCTAATTTACTAGCTGCAGCTCTGAAGGAGGAGACCTGTTCTTTCCAGCAGAAGGAAATATCAGAGTGCAGTGTGGGATGGAGCCTGAGGACCACATGTTTGGGTGGTAGTAGCAGGCAAGCTTTAAGACGGTTTCCAGTGACTGAGCATGCTCAGTTGAGGACTGCCTAAGTGTGGATAGTGAACTGAAACTACATGACTAGTACTGCCTGAAAGGATAGCACACCTCTGGAGTGAGAGAGGGTAGTGTATATTCCATCCTCGTTTAGACCTTGGTCTGTCATGTGTACATGCCTACAGGACTGTCAGTCAGCACAAGCAGTGATGATAAGTTTATGATTAGGATACCTGTCTACTAGAAAATGAACTGTGACTACTGAATACTCCAACTCATTTCACAAAGGCCACTGAATACTCATCTGATGCAAATGACTTTCTGACACTACTGACCGGGGCGGGATTCAAACTAGTCCACTAGACCATCCAGTTCCCTGACATGCTACTTGTTCAGTGACCAGGAACAAGTAATCCCTTAGCAAACTAGTCTAAAATGTGTTGCGTTTTTTTTTTCTAAAAGGCAGGAAAGCCATGGGGTTCTTTATACACTCTTTATACCACTATTTTATTACTGCCACGATGGAACTGTGTGAATCTATCATTAGGCATGCCTACGCTATCATGTGTGTATCATTCTGAGCAGTGCGAAGTTTCCCATCCCACTGGATCAGTATGGACATGACGAAGAGTGGTATGCAGCCCATCCACAGTAGGCATTCTCAGTTACTGCAGTGGTAGGAAGCAGAAACACTGCAGACATTTTATACTCCTTTATGAATGCCACCCTATACCTGCAGTGATGTCATTTTGGGGTAAGACACTAGAAGCTTACAGAAGAGGGGGAGAGGTAGTATTTGCAAAAAAAGGAAATGGGACAGGGAGTAGGGTCAGGGGAAGAAGCCAGCAGAGGAAGGAAGGTTATTTTTGTTTTTGGGTGTTATCTCTTTATGCTCCTTACCCCACTGGCATGTCGCTCCTTTAGGCGTCTTATGGGCTGGAACCTACTGCTTGTCTGACTCGCCAGCCACTGCCAAACTCCCCTGGTTCATATAATGCTCCTCCATGAATCTGTTATAATGCAGCCGGGGTGCTCCTTAGTATGGGTATCAGGGAGAAGTGGTCTCTTTGGTGGAGGCACGATGGCTGAAGTAGCAGGGGTCAGAGCACTCGGGGGTCAGTGGCATAGGAGAAGCCCTTAAGAGCATCATGCAGCATGCCCATTGGGTATACTCCCCATTTTCGTGTCCACTTCTTCTTGTGTACACAATGCAATGTCCTGAGGGAAGATATACTTACCAGTACATGGTCAACCTGGCTGCCAAAGGTGCGACCACCAGCTGAACCCCGGGAGCCACCAGAGAGCTGCACATTATAGCCAACACTCTCAGGAGAGGAGCACTCTGATCCTTCCCTGCTGATCTCTGCTCCTGATGTCCTGGGTTGGGGTCACAAACCTGGGTCGCCAGCTTTGTAGAGAGGTCTGCTACTGGGGGATACTTCTTTTTTTTTTACTTTCTTTATTTATATAATTTTATAGCACTTGAGCATACATAAAACAGATAACACACTTCACTTAATTCCTGCAATACATTTAATTTTTTCCTTACAGATTTAGAGATCTAAGAAAGAGAAGGTGGGAGGGATTACATTTATTACATTATATTTAGTACAGTAAGGTAGGGAGGATGGAGGGTATATTCAAATCTGGCACAGAAAAGACTGATGAATTAACATTTCTACAAATGGAACAGTGCCTCCATAAGAGTTTATATGTTCTGATCAACTGGTTAACCCATATTTAAATTATTTAAAAATAATTTAAATTAAGACCTGCAGTAAATAAAGGAGAAAGTCAAGTTAAGAACTTCAGATAATGATGGGGGTTACTTTTTAATTAAAAAATGTATATATTTGTAACCCCCCTACAAATAGGGGTTCCCAAAAAGTCTTCCTTGAGCTTGCCTAAATGCTCACTGCCAGGCTGGTGTCCTGCGTTTTAGCAGTTTAAATGTGATTATCAGAGCCTGTATTGCCTCTGTGTACTGTCTCTAAGAGCTGCCTGATTTCAGTTTAAGTAATCTGAGACGGAGTTCTGTTGAAAGATGTAACTATTTACTGAAAATCATTTAGAGTGATAATGACAATGTAGTTTGTCTAACCTGCTTTCTTTGTAGCAAGGACTGTTTTGTTTGTCTCCACTATCTTGGTCCTGGACTGCAAATTGGACCAATCAGTACTGGTGGGACCTAAAATGTAGCCGGACTACAGGAGCTATCTGAATTATAAATCTGTAGGAACTGTAGTTTGAACTTTTTGTGCCTTTTTTGCAACTGAAGGTGGAGCTCTTGCTTTGACTGACAGACAAATCAGCCAACCAAACCTTTTGGATCTTGGAGAAGTCCCGGGCTGCTTGCAGTTTTCAGTTAGATCGAAGCTGGAAGCTGAACAAGAACTGAAGTGATTCTGAGCAGCAATCATGAGCGGATTTGCATGGGAGAACTCTGAAAAGACTAAGTTTTTGGCCTGCATGTCGGTGTGCAGCTCCTGAGAGGGAGAGAAGAGAATTATTTTGGACTAAATCCAAGTTTGTGTGACTAAACTAAGCTACTGAAGTGGACCAGGCTCAACCTGAAGAAGACCGAAGATTTTGCTGAATGCAATCGGCATGTCAGCAGTTCCCGCTACCTCTAAGCTCCCAGTGTGTGCAGAGACTTTGTGACTGTGACAAGGGAGTGCTTTGCCTGGTATAGTAGAATTCCCGTACATGTCAATGTGCTATGAGCTGCTAGTGGGTTGTGAATTAGTTCACCACTGTGTGAATTGTGTTCTACTTGCTGGAAGCTGTGTCCAGCCCAAAACGGGCTGCATCCAAATTTGTCTCCATGCAGTCTGGGCCTTGCCAGACTGGCCCAGCCAGACTACCCACTGCACAGAGAAGCCATCGATGAGAGACCTGCCTGGGGATCAGCCCCCAGCTCCACACTTGAACAGAAATGACACCTCTGCGACTTGTGGGGGCCCTGCTTCTCCTGGCATTCCAGATCAACCACCTGCAGTCTCAGATTTCGTCCCGCCTGTGTCCAGTCTTGGGTATCGTGAGTGAATACCAGGGTAGCTCTCTGCAAAAACAGCTTAATCTGAGTGTATCATCTGATTGTCTTGTTGTTCCATTTCCTTTATGAACTGAGCCCTCTGGCTCCAGATTACAAATATTGTGTACTGTGCATGTTGTGTTTTCCATTACAGGGCCCCAACCAGCCATGGTGCCGGCCAACCCCAGGCAATAGTCCTGGCTAGCCCATCTCTTCTCCAGCTGGGTACCCAGAGGTGTGACTGTGTGGGGGGACTCAAAGCGCATGCATAATTTCTTGATTGATATAACCTTTAAGCTAATTAACCTGATTTAGCCCCTCCCTTGTTCAAGTCCCATGAATAAATCAGATTTAACTTTTTTCTGCATGTAATCTGACTGTGGTATCAGTTTGTGCTCAAAGTACTGTACTGTTGCTATTTGCTGTGCATAACCTTGTTTTACAGGGTGTCCCCAGGGTAAAGCCAGATGAACCAGCCCTGGTGGTAAGTGCAAACAGTGTGGGTACTTGTGTGGTGTACCAGGGGTATTGTGAAAGTGATTATTGTACAGTGTTCAGGCCACTAGAGTGGAAAGATGGGGGCTAGAGTGTCCCGGAGGGCTGTGTCCAGGTTAGCTTGACCACTACCAACCCTGACCTCCGGGTGGAAGCACCCATTTCAGAACTCAGGCCCCTTAATCTGCTACTAGCCAAGCAGGCAGGGGTAGTAGCCCTTGGGATAGCACCACTTAGGGGTTATATCTTGGAGGCACCGATGGGATTGTGTGTCCCCTAGTGGCCAAATTTGCGAATTGCTGTTAAAAATAAATGGCTACCCCAACTGAAGTGGCTGTACACCAGTTGGTGGGGCAGTGTACTAGGCAGGAGATCGACCCCCAAAATGCTAAACTTATCCTGGATATTCCCCTGGGTACCAATAAGGACACTGTAGAGGGAGTACTTTCCAAGGTTGAATGTTCACAAAACCCTACGGTGGTGGGTTGACAGGCTAATCTGCTCACCCAAAGTTTCATGGCATTAGTAGTGTGTAAGGACCCAGCAGACAGCTCCAAAGTGCCACAGACTATCACCACCGAAGGAGCCCTCACTGCCTGGAGAGTGATAACTAAAGACAGTAAAGACCCGGGGGGAATGAGCCCCCCCCCCCCACTATCTGAGACTTTTGAGGAGAAATTTGCTAAGTTGTTGCTGGAGGAAGGGAAAACTGTGGAGGACTTAAAGAAACTATTCCTGCCACCTGGAGGTGTTCCTCCCCAACACTCTCTCCCTCTCCAGCACCCGTTATTTCCCCTGCTTCTGTGCCCGTGCCAATGCTGGCTCATATGTCTGTATCTGCCATTAGTTACGACTCTTACCGAAGATTGAGAATCTTCTCTGGCACCCTCCCCATACCCCAAGGGGAGGATGATTGGGAGACCTGGATAGATTGTGTTGCCCCTTTGGTACCTGAATGGCAGTGTGCAGAGGCTGAGAAATGGAAAAGGATCGTAGAAAGTTTGAGGGGTCCCACCCTGGAGGCCATTAAATTTCTGAGGTCCACAAACCCTGATGCATCTGCCCAGAAGTACCTATCTGCACTTGAAGGCAATTTTGGGAGCACTGAGTTGGGGAGAACTTGATGTGGAAATTTCAACGTACAAAACAATGGCATGGGGAAAGTTTGTCTGCAAATGTTACTCATCTGGAAAGAGTGCTGCAGAAGACTTACCGAAAATGTGGGGTAGCTGCCAGTGACTTAAACCATGTGAGGCTGGGGCACATACTGCAACATGCAAACATTCTAAACTGCAGCTCCTTCAATTAAGGCTCCCAGATAGAAGCGGTAACCAACCAGACTACTGTGACTTGATAAAAGAACTCCGGGAGGTTGAAGATGAAGAGGGGGATTGTAATTCTAGGGTAAGCGCAGCCCAAGTGATCACGGCATTGGAAGGCCCTTCTGAAGTGGGGACCAATGAGGGTGTGCCACCAAGGGATGAAATGCTGACGGAGTTCAGCGAAACAAAAAACAGTTTCTTTATGAAGGCTGCTCCTGCAAGTACAGGCACTGACCCATATCCAACCGCATCTGCTATGGGGTGGGGTGTCCACCCAGGCATCTCCTGCTGACAGCAGCTCGAAACTCGATGTCTTGACTATGGAAGTAAGAGAATTGATGAGATGTCTCCAAATGCTCACCACACAGCAGACAGAGATGGCACCAAGGTTTTCAGTTGGTAGTACCACCGCCCCAGCTCCCAGTGTGATGCCTCGGCCACCCCAAATCCTAGAAAACATATTTTGCCATAATTGTGGGAAGGATGAGCACATGAAGAGAGAATGCCGGTCCACAAAAGACCTAGATAAAGTTGTAAATAGGCTTCAAGACGAGCTTCAGAGAACAAACCAGCGGCCAAGGAGTGCACAAAATGACCACAGTGAGGGTTCAAGAAGTAAATCCCTATGTGGCTAAATCATCTGTCTGGGCCCCTGCTGCTGTCCCTCCAGACTGATCCAAAATAGTGGGCCCTTCAATGGAGACAACCGTGGCTGTGAATGGTATTCCTACTCGGGCTGTGCTGGACAGTGGGTCACAACTGACCATTGTATTTAAGGACTGGTTTGACAAACACTTATCTGTTGAGCCTTTACCATCGCTGGAAGGCTTATATGTGTGGGGGCTGTGCGACAAGTCTTATCCCTACCTAAGATATCTCCACCGCTGGTTGTCATTTCCTGCAGCTGTAACTGGTGTAGAGGAGCAAGTCGAGACACTGGCCTTAATGTGTCCCCCTACTGAACTGTATGACGGGGTTCCCCTGTTAATTGGGACCAATGCCCATATGTTTGGGAGATTGGCACAACTCTGTCACAAGAAACAAGGGCGATGGACTGGGAGAGCCCTAAGAATTCCCACTCTGATCAAGAGGGCCTATGATTTGCAACTGAACCCCAAGGGAGTGGACCAGGATGAACCGGTAGGGGTCATGTAGGAGAAGGATCCTGATTCAGTGGTACTGGCCCCTAAAACCCAGTGTACCATCCAAGGGGAGGTCTGCCTCTGCAAAGATGTCAAGAACGAAATACTGATGTTGGACATGCCAGGCGATGGAAAATTGCCGGAAGGATTATTGGTTAAGCCCAGCATCTTGCCAGCTCATGCTCATGCCTATGCATGATGAGTGATGGTCCAGATTCATAATGTGTCAGAACGGGAGATCCGGGTGAACAGAGGATGCACCCTAGCTACGGTACACTGTGCAGACACGGCAGTGTTGCCCAGCAACAAGCCCCCTGGCAGGATAGATAGAGTGACTCCCAACTTGTTTGATTTTGGTGACTCCCTGTTGTCAGCTGAATGGAAGACTAGAATTAGCCAGAAACTTGCCCAGAGAGATCAAGTGTTTTCGCTAAAGGAATGGGACATGGGATGTGTCCAGGGTGTGGAGCATCACATATGCCTGCACGATGAACAGCCATTTCGACAGAGATCTCGACGTCTAGCCCCTGCAGACATAGATGATGTGAGAAGACACTTGCAGGAAATGCACGCAGCTGGTGTGATACAAGAATCCAGGAGCCCATATGCTTCTCCCATTGTGGCTGTGCAGAAGAAGAATGGAACAGTATGAATATGTGTGGATTATCGGACCCTCAACAGGCGAACCATCCCTGATCAATACACCATGCCCCGTATACAAGATACTCTGGATTGTTTGAATGGAAGCAAATGGTTCTCGGTGTTGGATCTTCACAGTGGATATTACCAGATTCCGATAGCTCCGGAGGACCATGAGAAGACAGCCTTCATCTGTCCTTTGGGGTTCTCCGAATTCTTGAGAATGCCACAGGGGATATCGGGTGCCCCAGCCACCTTCCAGTGATTCATGGAACGAGCGGTGGGAGACATGAATTTGCTGGAATGCCTGGTGTACTTGGACAATGTCATTGTGTTTGGGAGCTCCCTAGAGGAACATGAGAGTCGACTGTTCAAAGTAGTAGACCGACTGGAAGATTTCAGCCTCAAGCTGTCCATTGACAAGTGCCAGTTTTTTCCAAACCTCTGTGAAGTATGTGGGGCACATAGTGTCTACAGAGGGGATAGAGACTGATCCTAGTAAAGTTGAAGCCTTGACTACTTGGCCCCAGCCCCACAATTTGAAAGAACTACAACGTTTCCTGGCATTCTGTGGCTACTGCCGCCGGTTCATAAAGGACTATTCCAAAGTGATTCAGCCACTCTTGAATCTTATCCAGGGTTACCCTCCTACCAATCGAAAATACAAAAAAGGGTCCGTCAAAGAACCAGACAAAGCATATTTCTGCCCAGGTGAACTTTTTGGGTCCTGTTGGATGCCTGACTGTGAAGCAGCTTTCCACAAAGTCATATACCAGCTCACCCATGCCTCCATCCTCGCTTATGCTGATCCCACCAAACCCTATGTGCTGCATACTGATGCCAGTCTGCAGGGTCTAGGAGCTGTACTGTATCAAGACTATGAGGATGGTTTCAGACCAGTGGCATTCGCCAGTAGGAGCTTGCCCTGTCAGAGCGAAACTACTCTGTGCACAAGTTGGAGTTCCTTGCGTTAAAATGGGCCATTGTCGACCAGTTTCATGATTACCTCTATGGGGTGAAAATATTGGTGAGGACTGACAATAACCCATTGACCTACGTACAAACTTCAGCTAAGTTAGATGCCACGGGGCACTGGTGGCTTCCTGCATTGTCAACCTATGATTATGCTGTCGAACATAGACCGGACCTGAATCATATTGATGCTGACGCCCTATCCCGGAGGCCCATTTCCAAGAGTGACTGGGTTAGGCTGTCTGAACCTGACATCTGAGCATTGTGCCAAAAGTTAGATAGAAATGAACAGATGTCTATGGACACAGAGGACTGCTTAGCAGATTTCTTGGGCCCCTCTGACACCTGCATACAGACTGTGTACTGCCACTTTTCTGCTCTAGATATTAGTGCACTACCTCAGTTTAACAATGACAGCATTCAATGGGCTCAATCCCAAGATCCTATGATTCAACCAGCACTTGACACCCTTCAAGCAGGAAAAGATGTGTCCAAGTTGCATTCCTCTGATCTGCAAACCACTTTATTGTTTAAAGAAGGCCCTAGGTTGAAGCTGCTTAATCAGTTGTTGTATAGAGAGACAGTAGATTGGGGTGGCCAAATAGACAAGCAACAACTGGTCCTGCCCATAGCCTTCAAAGATTTGGTACTGAGGTCCCTCCACAATCATACAGGCCACCTCGGTGTCGACCGGACCCTTGACCTAGTATGATCTCAATTCTACTGGCCCAAGATGGGGGCCGATGTTGAGCACCGTATAAGGACTTGTAGTCGTTGTCTGCAGAGAAAATCCCTGCCTCAGAGGGCTGCCCCCCTTGTCAACATTACTACCAGCACCCCAATGGAACTAGTCTGCATAGACTTCTTGAGTTTAGAGCCTGATCAGAAAAACATTGGCAATGTGTTAGTGGTTATGGACCATTTCACACGGTATGCACAAGCTTTTCCTACCAAAGATCAAAAAGCATCTACCGTGGCCAAGGTGCTAGTGAAAAATTTCTTCGACCACTATGGTGCCCCCCAGAGAATTCACTCTGATCAGGGCCAGAACTTTGAGAGTCAGCGAATCAAAGAAATGCTCTCTCTATGGGGGATGCGAAAGTCAAGAACCACCACTTATCACCCGCAGGGGGATCCTCAATCAGAACGCTTTAACCGCACCCTCCTAGACATGCTAGGCACCCTCCACCCAAAAGATAAGCATAAATGGAGCCAGCAGATTAGCACCTTGGTTCATGCATACAATTGCATGAAGAATGATGCTACCGGGTTCTCTCCCTACCACCTCATGTTTGGGAGAGAGGCCCGGCTGCCTGCTGATGTCTGTTTTGGGGTTTCTCCCAATGGGGTCCGAGCCGAAGATTACCTGCAATATGTACAAAAACTTAAAGCTCAAGTGAACCATGCCTATCAACTGGCCTAGACAATGGCTGCCAAAAGAAATCTAGCCAACAAGGAGAGGCATGATAGAAAAGTAAAGGCTCAAAGGCTTAGGCCTGGAGACCGTGTATTGTTGCAAAATTTAGGATTGCATGGTAAACACAAAATTGCTGATCAATGGCAACATCTTCCCCATGTCGTAGTTGGAAAGTTGGATGATTTGCCAGTGTACAAAGTGCACCCAGAGAATAACTCCAAAGTTGTCAAGACCATGCGCCCTAACCACTTGCTACCTATTGGTCAAGTTATAATTGAGGCTGAACCCACCGAGATTGATTCCCCTGGACCAATGACTCATGCTGCTGCAAGAAAGAAACAGAGTCAGCCTGCCCCCGTGGTTGTTGATTTAAGACTTCCCCCACAGCAGGCCCAGAATGATAGTGACTGCCAGTCTAACTCGGATGACAGTGAGTGTGATAATGCCTATTACCCCTTATATGAACTTAGTCAGTTGTTTCATGGAAATCCTATGTTGAATTATGGGGATGAAGCTGGGCCTTCTGGACTGCCTAACCCCCCGGCATCATCCTTGGAGCCAATGCTCCCTGAAAGTGAAGTGCAAAGTATCACGTTTGAGGATGCTGAGTCTTTGTGTATTGTGGAACTCTATGTTTTGCCTGAAGGAGCAACTGATGGTATGAGTCTTTCTGGTGACATGCTAGAACTTGAGGAACACTATGAGAGTGCTGAAAACCCTACCTCAGTGCCAGAGTGTCTTCAAAATGAGCCAAGTGTTGTAGAAACAGAGACTACAGAGCAAGGGGCTGACAGTGCTCCCAGCTTGGACATTTCCCTTCATGCAAAGGCACCCCTCACAAGTGTTGAAAGCTCCAAGACCATTGCTGAACATACAGAGACTGTGGTTGTTCACCCCAGAAAGACTGACCAAGCTGTCAAGCCAGTGGTGCACTTCAGTTACAATTCCCCTGGGAGGCCAGTGGATTTGCCTGTTAATGTAGTCCACAAAGGTGTTTATGTCTCTCAGAGCTCACTGCCCAAATTGAGCTTGACGACCCATTCCAGGTTACTTGTTCTGCCCTCTCACCATGGTGTCCCTACCCCATCCAGCCCCAAGTTAGCTGATAGGTAAGGGCCCCCCTCTTGCATTGTTTAGAGTGCGAGGAGTTATTACATGATTCTGTATAGTAATGTTCATTTTACCTGTGTGAAATATGCATAATGTATTGTCAGAATGGAAATGATATAGTGGAGTACATTGAAATCTATAGTAAAGTGACAAGTTATGCCAAGTGATGAATCAGATAGTACTTGTATAGCATGCTAATGGTATAACTGTCTTGTATATGTTGCAATTTTCAACATTATGATGGTACAGACTTGACGCTGACACGCATTTTCCCAGGCAGGGAAGGGTGTAACCCCCCCCTACAAATGGGATTTCCCAAAAAGTCTTCCTTGAGCTTGCCTAAATGCTCACTGCTAGGCTGGTGCCCTGCGTTTTAGCAGTTTAAATGTGATTACCAGAGCCTGTATAGCCTCTGTGTACTGTCTCTTTAACAGCTGCCTGATTGCAGCTTAAGTAATCTGAGAGGGAGCTCTGTTGAAAGATGTAACTATTTGCTAAAAATCATTTAGAGTGATAATGATAATGTAGTCTGTCTAATCTGCTTTCTTTGTAGCAAGGACTGTTTTGTTTGTTTCCACTATCTTGGTCCTGGACTGCAAATTGGACCAATCAGTACTGGTGGGACCTAAAATGTAGCCAGACTACAGGAGCTGTCTGAAGTCAAAATCTGTAGGAACTGTAGTTTAAACTTTTTGCGCCTTTTTTGCAACTGAAGGGGTAGCTCTTGCTTTGACTGACAGCCAAATCTGCCAACCAAATCTTTTGGATCTTGGGAAAGTCCCGGACTGCTTGCAGTTTTCAGTCAGATCTAAGCTGAAAGCCGAACAAGAAGGAAATGAAGTGATTCTGAGCAGCAATCCTGAGTGGATTCGCATGGGAGAACTCTGAAAAGGCTATGTTTTTGGCCTGCATGTCGGTGTGCTGCTCCTGAGAAGGAGAGAAGAGAATTATTTTGGACTAAATCCAAGTTTATGTGACTAAAGTAAGCTGCTGAAGTGGGCCAGGCTCAACCTGAAGAAGACCGAAGATTTTGCTGAATGCAATCGGCCTGTCAGGAGTTCCAGCTACCCCTAAGCTCCCAGTGTGTGCAGAGACTTTCGATTGTGACCGGGGCGCTTTGCCTGGTACAGTAGAATTCCGTACATGTAAATGTGCTATGAGCTGCTAGTGAGTTGTGAGTTAGTTCCCACAGTGTGAACTGTGTTCTGCTTGCTGGAAGCTGTATCCAGCCAAAGCGGACTGTATCCGATTTGTCTCCATGCAGTCTGGGCCTTGCCAGACTGGCCAGCAGACTACAACTGCACAGAGAAGCCATCGGCAGAGAGACCTGCCTGGGGATCAGCCCCTGCTCCGCTGAACAGAAACAACGCCTCTGCGACTCGTGTGGGCCCTGCTTCTCCTGGCATTCCAGATCAACCACCTGTAGTCTCGATTTTCGTCCAGCCTGTGTCCAGTCTTGGGTATCGTGAGTAAATACCAGGGTAGCTCCCTGCAACAACAGCTTAATGTGAGTGTGTCATCTGATTGTCTTGTTATTTCGTTTTCTTTACGAACTGAGCCCTCTGGCTCTGGATTACAAATACTGTGTACTGTGCATGTTGTGTTTTCCATCACAGGGCCCCAACCAGCTGCGATGCCGGCCAACCCCAGGCAACAGTCTTGGCTAGCCCATCTCTTCTCCACCTGGGTACCCAGAGGTGTGACTGTGTGTGGGGGGGGGGACTCAAAGCGCATACATAATTTCTTGATTGATATAACTTTTAAGCTAATTAACCTGATTTTGCCCCCCCTTGTTCAAGTCCCATGAATAAATCAGATTTAACTTTTTTCTGCATGTAATCTGACTGTGGTTCCAGTTTGTGCTCAAAGTACTGTACTGTTGCTATTTGCTGTGCATAACCTTGTTTTACAGGGTGTCCACAAGGTCGAGCCAGAGGAACCAGACCTGGTGGTAAGTGCAAACAGTGTGGGTACTTGTGTGGTGTACCAGGGGTATTGTGAAAGTGATTGTTGTACAGTGTTCAGGCCACTAGAGGGGAAAGGGGGGTACAGTGTCCTGGAGGGCTGTGCCCAGGTTAGCTTGACCACTACCAACCCTGACCTCCGGGTGGAGGCACCCGTTTCAGAAGTCAGGCCCCGTAACCTGCGACTAGCCAAGCAGGCAGGGGTAGTAGCCCTTGGGACAGCACCACTTAGGGGTTACATATTGGTTGAAACATGTGACAAAGACGCTCAATATGGCAAATAATTCTCAGTGGCTGTGCAGCACTATTACTATGAAAAAGTCAGCTACTTCTGATATGCAACAGATGCTTCTTTGAGAGGACAGCATGTAGAAATTTGTTCCAGAGACAGTTTCCTCTTTTGTAGCTATCTGAAAATCCCAGTATCAGATTTTAAATCCCTGGGTCATGCCCACAAATTGCAGGTCACAATGTTGCATCTTTAGTAAAAGATGTGCTAATAAACACATCCTATCAAAAATAATACACCTATTTTACATAGAAATATTGAATTTGATGGCAGATAAGGACCACTTGGCCCACCTAGTCTGCCCATTTTCATTACCTGTTTCATATATCGCAGATCCTAAATGATCTGCTGCTTACCTTCTTTCCCATCGCTAGAGTTCTTTATGTCTGTCCCACGCATTATTGACTTCTCCTACCATTTTGGCCCCTACAACCTCTGCCAGGAGGCTGTTCCATGGATCCACCACCCTTTCCATGAAAAAATACTTTCTCATATTATCCCTAAGTCAACCCCCCCCCCCCCAATCTTCATATCATGGTCCCTTGTTCTTGAACATCTTTTTTTTAAAGATGCTACCTCTTGTACCTTATTTAAACCCTTGAGGTATTTGAAAGTCTCTATCATATCCCTCTCTTTTCTCTCCCCAGAATACATATTGAGGTCCTCCAGTCTCCCCTCATATGACATTTGGTGCAGCCCCTGCACCATTTTTGTCGCCCTTCTCTGAACCGCTTCTACTCTGTCTATGTCCTTCCAGAGATGTGGACTCCAGAACTGGACACAATATTCTAGATGAGGTCTCACCAATGTTCTATACAGTGGCATCACCACCTCCTTCCTTCTGCTGCAGATACCTCTCCCTGTGTACCCCAGCATTTCCACTGGCTCTCCTCATAGCCTTCTGACATTGTTTGGTAACATTTAGATGATCAAATATGCTTACTCCCAGGTCCCTTTCCTGTTTGGTGGCTGTCAGTACCTCCCCATCATGTACTCCTCTCCCGCATTTCTGTGCCCCAAGTTCATGATATTGCACTTCTTTGTATTGAATTTTAGCAACCACACCCTTGACCATTCAAGCTTGCATAGGCCCCTTCTCATTTTCTCTACCCCTCCTGGAGTGTCAACCCTGTTGTGGATCTTCATGTCATCAGCAAAGAGACCCACCTTCCCTTCCAGCCCCTCTGCAATATCACTTAGGAAGACATTCAAGAGGACTGGTCCAAGCACTGATCCCTGTGTGACCTCGCTGGTCACCCCCCTCTCTTTGGATTTAACTTCATTCACCACCACCCTCTGTGTCCTATTGATCAGCCATTTTTTGACCCAGTTTACCACCCTGGGACCCACTCCCAAGTTGCCCGGCTTGTTTACTAGCCTCCTATGTGGGACAGTGTCAAAGGCCTTGCTGATATCCAGGTAGGCCACATCCGCTGCCCCTCCCTGATCCACCTCCCTAGTCACCCAGTCAAAGAAATCTATCAGATTTGTTTGACAAGATCTTCCCGCTGTGAATCCATGCTGCTTCGGACCCTGTTCTCCGTTGGATTCGAGATATGTCTCAAACCTTTCATTTAGTAGTGATTCCATTAGTTTTCCTACAACCAAGGTCAGGCTGACTGGCCTGTAATTGCCAGCCTCTTCCCTGCTTCCACTTTTGTGGAGAGGGACTACATTCGCCCTCCTTCACTCCTTTGGTACCACACCTCTTTCCAGCAAACTGTTGAACAGGGCTGCCAGTACCTCCCTGAGTTCTCTTAATACTCCAGGATGTATCCCATCCAGCCCCATTGTCTTGTCCACTTTCAGATTAGGAAGTTCCTTTAAGACTCTCTCCTCCTAAAATGGACTGGTGTCTACCTCCCTCCCAATGGTGCTTCTGTCACCTAACTTTGCTCCCTCCCCTTCCCCTTCTTCTGTGAATACTGAACAAAAACTTGTTCAGAATTTCTGCTTTTTCTTGGTCCCCCTCTGCATGCTTCCCTCCTTCCCTTTTTAGTTTCACAATCCCACTCTTAAGTCTTTTTTTCTTTCACAAACGTACTGTACCTAAAAATGTTTTCTCCCCTTTTATTATTGCCTGGGCTATTTTTTCTTCTACTTGCACCTCTGCACTCCTGACTGCTTTCCTTTGAGAACCATAGTGTTTTTTTCTTTCCTTTCCCTTTGTTTTGCTTACTTGCCTAATGCAATGGCTTGTTGCATCCGCTATGGCTCTTTGACAGGGTAGAATAGGACCCTGTCCCATTTGTTTTGGAGAAAGTGTTTAAATGCAAGGATCTGTCCTTTTCTGTCTCTTCTCTGTCTGGTTGCGCAACCAAATGTAACCCCCTTGTTACCCGAGGTTACTAGAATCCCAGTAAGACCTAGTGGTAGGCAGGGAAGGCAGCTTGTGAAACTCCAGTTAAATGGGTTTCACACTGTCTCACTCTGTTCTCAGTCACAGCTGAGACTGAGAGATGACATCACCATAGAACTGTCGCAGCTGCATAAGCCACATTGGAATCTGCAGCACAGGGGTGAGATAGAACTTTGGGAGTTTTCAAAGTCAGTCTCCTGTTTACTGTCAAGCAGGAAGGAAGTGTCTTTTGTTTACCTTCTGTGGGAGAAGGTCAGTGTCCAGTTTTAAGTGGTGGAGACCGCTGTCCAGGTCTCAGTGCCCCTCTCCCTCCGGGGGGGAAGTAATTTGAGAAGGCAAACAATATATTTCTTCAGTTTGGAAAATGTGAAGAAATCTGGGATGTGGACTACTATTTGGGAGGCCTATTGTACTAGGACAAACAAATGGAGTAGTTTAAAAATCTAAAGTCTTTATGGATTCAAGTAATGTTGTAGAGGGGGTGCTACAGGTCATCCACCGTTTAATCTACATTTTGAAGTTTTAGTTTCTGTTTGTCCAGAGAAATGGCCGGGTATGGGCTGGGAGCGGAGGTGGGAACACCCCATCTTTATTAACCAGGTCCACCTCACGGTTTCTACTGTGATTGCTACTTGCCTCATGCACCTGGCCAGTGATGAGGTGGGTGGTACCCAGACGGGGACATAGATTGGAAAATCTCTCTAGGAGTCGCAGACTCTAAGTGGTGTGGGGAGCCACAGCTTGGGAAAATAATTCTCCTTGTTTGATGGGAGTTAGAAAGAAGTAAGAAAACAAATCTCTCTAGGAGTCAGCAGACTCTAAGTGGTGTGGGGAGCCACAACGTGGGAAAATAATTCTCCCTGTTTGATGGGAGCCACAACAAGTAAATTGGTTCATTCTTTAAATGGACCGTCAGTCAAGTGGCCGGCAGGGGAGCCAGGCCAGTCAGGCTGTGTATCCAAAGCGCATGCAAGTCCGGGCTGAGTGCCTGGTGGGTCCAGAGCCAGAAAACAGTAGAAATGGGTTCATTCTTTAAGTGGACCACCTTGTAGTCTCTAATCTGCATTTACAGTAAATGTAGCCCCTTGGGGGTCCATCTATGCTTTATGTTCAGCTAGTTATGAATAAAAGCCACACTGAAAAATCCCAGTCCTGGTTCTGGACATTACAGTTATTGCTTCCTGTAGTCGGATTTACTTGGGTGCCCCTGTGCAGAGTAGCCAAACCTAGGTCACCTTGTGCCAGGTAACCTCATCCTCCCCGAACCCAGGTCCCCACTAGGTATTGCTGCCAACGCCAACAGCATGCCACCTGTCATTTTAGTAAAAAGGCAGGGGTGAGGGGTTACACAAATATTCCTGGGAGATCTCGGACTTGATCAGTCCAAACAGTTTCGCAATTCTTTGCCACTCACTGTCTCTCAGTTTTCTCTTCTTGTCTGTTTTTTCTCCCTTGCATATGTAGATCTGCTGATATAGATGTAACCCCACCCAGGTATGCCGTTTCCATCTTGACAGCACTACCTGGTGGGCTGGGTTCGGGGAGAAATATGTCACTCTGCACATTGGCTAGGTTTGGCTACTCTGCAACGGGGCACCCAAGTAACTCCAGACACAGGAAGCAATAACTGTAATGTCCAATACCAGAAGTGGGATTCTAAAGTGTGGCTTTTATTCACACCCAACAGAATAACAAAGCATAGATGGACCCCCACAGGGCTACACTCCTGGAAAACGCAGATTTATGGAGATCAGAACACGTCCTATTCACTTTAGCCCTCAGGCTCTGAAACACACTGGGCACATAGCCCGAACTTGTATACTGCTCTGGGTTTTCCCTGGCTCAGCTCCCTTGCCAGCCCTTTGGACACTTTCCATATAGCATTGAACATTTACTGGTGGCTTCCTAACCACCTATGAGCACTTCTGGCTCCATACAGGAATCTTCCTCATCAATCCCATGTCTGGGTACTTTCCTCAGGTACTGGCCAAGTACCTGAGAGAAAGCAACAGGTGTCCCAAAAGCAAACCCGTAGAGGTGAATTTGGTTACTACTGATGGGGGGTCTCCCACCTCTCGCTCCCATAATTCATACCCGGCGACTTCTCTGGACTGTAACACCTCATCCTTGAAAACACCTTGCTGTGTAGATTCTCTTTAAATGTATTCACATTCAGTCTACTGTCTTTACATCCCATTTGTGCTGAACTTGAACATACTTAATAAGCGGCTGTGTCCATTACTCTAGACCCCCCACAGAGTTAAGCAGTCCAATCCCCACATCTTCCAAACTGTACTTGGCTGTCTTTTCCTGACCTCACAGTAACAGTTACTTTAGTTTTATCTTGTTTCAGGTGAAAACACATTGGCCCTTTAGCAGAGCGAACTCACCTCTTGGTTGCAGGTGCCCCACAGACGTTTTCTCTTCAAAGAAACCTCATCCAGAACTTCAGGTGCCTCAGCACGAACTTAACTCAGGCAGCTTCTTTTTTTCCCTAGCCAGAGCAGCGGGGTTGCCCCTGGAAGCAGGCTGATTCCTTCCCCCCATCCCCACAGGGATGGGGCCCTGAACCACTAAGCGGTCTCTGCCACTTCACTGGGCTCTTCTTGTGTTCCTCTTCAGGTGAGAACACACACCTATACAAAAAAAAAATAGCTCTTTGACAGAGCTTAGAGCTCTGAGGGCCTGCTTACAGCAGAGCACCTCCTTCCTCTACTACAGACTGCAACAGACTCTTACAGACTGACTTCAAATTCCCCAACGTTTTACTCTAACCTCCAACTGCAACATTCCAGTGTGGCTTATGCAACTGCGACAGTTCTAAAATTATGTCATCCCTCAGTCTCAGCTGAGACTGAGAACAGAGTGAGACAGTGTGAAATCCATTTAACTGGAGTTTCACAAGCTGCCTATCCTGCCTACCACTAGGTCTAACTGGGATTCTAGTAACCCCAAGTAACAGGGGGGTTACATAGAAATATGTGCAAATCAATATATGGAAATGAAACTGATATTGGGAATCCCTATTGTTTAGAACATATATATATATATATATATATATATATATATATATATATATATATAGCATTACTATTGAAATGTATATAATTGTATTTTGACATAACTGAAAAAGGTGTTGAGAACTAGAGGTTACTGGAGTTCACATTTTTTAGCCTTTTTGCAAAAGGGGCCTCAAGCACACTGTGTTAATCCTGCCTGATATATACAACAGCAGGATGTTTGTTTAGAGTGGAGGTTGAAATGACTTATGAGAGCTGAGCTGGAATTTCAAGAGATTGAAAGAATAAGGGACACAGAGACTGAAAGAAAGATTTGTTTTATTCTTATGTACATAGTTATTCTGAACAAGTTTATATATTTTTTGATGATACTGCTAATGTAAATAAATAATATTTTGAATGCTGCAACTGCTCCTGGTTTTCCCTATGCTTCCTAACCTGTGCCTCGATGACATGCTCCCATAAGATTCTCTCATTGTTCCTCCACCCCCACCCTTTTCTCCTTCTCTGCCAGTGATTTCCCAAGACATCCCCCCACCTTTGCAAAGTTGGCATGGCTAAAATTCAGGACCCTTGTTTTGTGTGGTTTGACTCTTCTGTTGTTCTCACATTGAACCACACCATACTGTGATCGCTTGATTCCAAATGGCTCCTCACTTTTACATCTGTAAATCTGTCCCTGTTGGTGAGTGCCAGGTCCAAAGTCACTCCGTCTCAGATGGCTCTGTCATTAGCTGTCTTAGGCACACCCCCTGACGGGCTTCCTGGATGCCTCTGTTCCTGGTTGAGGCTGCAGCCTGGTTGCTCCAATCCACATCCGGCAGACTGGAGGTTCCTACCAGCAGCACCTCCTCTTTAGCTGTCATTCTGTGGATGGCTTCTACAAGTACCCTGTCCAGCTGTTCCCCTTGTACGGAAGGTCTGCACAGCACACCAGTGTGAATTGGCAGTGCCATTTCCCATCTCCAGAGTGACCCACAGTGTCTCCGTGTCTCCCCTGCATTCCCTGTACCTCAGTTGCCTTAATTTCTTCCCTGATGTAGATAGCCTCTCTGCCTCCCTTTTTACCCACCCTGTCCCTATTGAGTAGAGTGTAACCTGGTATTGTCATATCCCAGTCATGGTTCCCCATGAACCATGTCTCAGCAACAGCAACAATGTCCAGGTCCACCTCAGCCATCAAGGCCCTTAGGTCCAGGATTTTGTGTCCCACACTGCAGGCATTTGTGCACATGGTGCACCAGTTTTTACTGTCTCCTAATAACTCCCCTTCTATCGCCATGTCTTTCTTCCATACCGCCCTTGTCCTTACTCCCATTCTGCCTTCTCCTTGCATTTTTACCTATTTTTGTTTTAGTTGTCTTTGGTGATTTCTCAACCTTATGGTCCTCTCTGCCATTAGTATCATTTTGTGATGGGGGAGGGTGTTTGTTTCACCTGTCTTTTTTCCGCACCCCTGGCTAGTTTAAATGCTCGCTGATGAAACATTTAAACCTCTCACTGAGGATTCTGGTCCCCCCCATGCATGCATGCAGGCCATCGCCCCTGTAGAGGCCCGTATCCCTCCACATGGAACCCCAGTCCCCAATGAAGCCAAATCCCTCCACTCCACACTAGTCCTTCAGCCATGCATTGAATCTCTTGGTGCGGTGCATCCTGTTCTTCCCCCTGTCCTCGACAGGTAAAATATCTGAAAAAGTTGCAGAGCATGCCACCAGTCTAAGATCCCTCCCCGACTTGCTGAACTGCTCCTGCACTACCCTAACCTCACCACTTGCCAGGTCATTCATCCCCAGGTGGACAATGACATCTAGCTCACCCTCCTGTCCTGCTGCCCCGTCAATCCTTAGGATGTGCTGTCCTTCCCTCCAAGCTGTGGCACTGGAAAAGTACTTGACTTCCCTCCCCTTCTGGCCCCAAGTCTACCTCCCCCCGATGATAGAGTCCCCCACCAGGAGCTGCTTCCTCCTCCTCCGGGGTTCTCTGCCTCCCCCCGGGGTCTCCACTGTGGAGAACCCCCACATCCTCCTTGGTTACCACTGCGGGTGCCTCTCTGGGACAGTCCTGCACTGCCAGAGCAGCATAGGAGCTATGGAGTGGAACCATATGAGGGATGCATCTCTTCCCCCCTGCCCTCACCCTTCCTGAGCCCACCGTCATCCAGCTGCTCTTCTTCTTTGGCAACCTTTGAGGCAGCAGGGGTGGACTTGGCAGTCCCTGGGAGGGGGAGGATGTCTCCTGAATCTTGGCTAACTCGGCCTGGAGACGAGCAACCTCCACCCTCAGC
Source organism: Neoceratodus forsteri (assembly GCA_016271365.2). Lineage (NCBI taxonomy): Eukaryota > Metazoa > Chordata > Ceratodontiformes > Ceratodontidae > Neoceratodus > Neoceratodus forsteri. The sequence goes on from CM057452.1 coordinate 1,721,876,524, forward strand.
CCAGAGAGGTGCCAGCAGATGGGACAGCACCACAGCCTCCAGAAAGTCTCCCTGAAGACTGACACCACACAGCTGCTGCACTGCACCACTCCCATCATGTCTATAAGTTACCTTCCTACTTTAGGATATTTTTCTCTCTCTTGCTCGCATGCTCTCTCCCTCTCTCTCTATATATATATAGATATATCTTTCTCTCCTCTCTTCTCTACTTTCCTTCAGTTGAGAAACACCCTTGCTTAGTTGCCTTTGTGCCTTGTAGCTGTTTCTATGTGTTCCAGTGAACCCTCCCTTCTTGCCTCCACAGGAAGTATCTATTTGCTGTCAATCACCCCCTAGAACATATAATAGTGGAGCTAGCTCCGGTTGGGAGTCAGGAAAGCATCATCTGTGTGTGTGTGTGTGTGTGTGTGTGTCTGTCTGTCTGTCTGTCTGTCTCTGTGTGCATGTGCATGTACGTTACGTCTTTTTGCTGCTGCTAGCAAAATACCCTGTAGTAATGAATTTTTAGAAGATACTAAGCCTCTCAGCTCCACCCCCGATTAAACACCTGATTCACAGAGCTTCCTGAATCTACTCACCCCAAGATTTAGTTCCTGACCAAGTTCCCCCCACACCACCTGTTACAATTTAAAACCCAAGTTTCAAGGTAACCAAGTCACTGCCTACCAATTTTCAAAGTGTCCTAACCACTGCTTACAGATCTTCTCTCCCCGCTTACCCTTCTACAGTACTTTGAAAAGGAATAGAAGTATAAATTAACATTAATACACCTTTAAGGTAAAGCTACTGTAGGTGCTGTCATTCCACTCTTTCAGCAGCTCTGGTCTTCCACCATTTTATCTGACCTTTCTGTGTGGTTACAGTTTAAACATGCATGCTCAAACCATAAAGCTGGACAATTATTTAAAAAAAATAATGAGATTCAATCTGTGGAGGGAGCCAGACAGGTCACTGACAACACCCTACAACTCCCATGTGTTGGCGCAAAGGAAACTTCTGCAATGAGGCACTGCATTCCACACAATGATGCAAGACCAAAGCTACTGATTCAAACATGCCAATAGTCTTCTGAGTGTCTGTTCTGTCGAGACATTAAAGTCTAGTGCCAACAGAACCATAACTTATTCAATCAGAAACTCTGTCAGGGTTTGAGAGGTTACACATTTTCAGGAGCAAAAGCAAGCGTTATTGCATACCTGATGTAATATCATGGTCTATCCCCTCCACTGATATTGTAGCATTATCGATCGGATTCCCCTGATGATCTCGAACAAACCCTTTAATTCCTCGATGCACCTGAAAAGAACATCATTATATTATCCCCAACTTAAACAACACACATTATTTGTTAGGAAACCTCCCAACATTTCTTAATTCAGTCATTCTTGTAAGTTGGGCATGGCAAAATGAAAGGGTCTAGTTTTCACAGTAGTACTGTAAAGTGGATACCACTTCTAAACTGCACAGTGAGGATTACCATTTTAATATACTATAGGACTGGCTTGTATAACTTTGAATACTTAAAATTCCTAGACCCCTAAGAAATAAAGTGGGTGGAGGAATCCATGTCAGCACTGTATGCTTATTAATCCCTGCTTATGAAGTGGGGGCTGACCTGATGAACCTGCACTCCCTTCTGACTTGAAATGCTATGTTACTATGCAGGTATGTAAATGTGGAAAAACATATTATTTATTTTTTATTTATTAAATTTTGTTAACCAGGTAGGCCCAGAAAGACTGAAAGTCCTTTCTTCAGCGGCGATCAGGAATTAATTACACATGAGAAGACAATGCACATGAATTGGAGTTACATACAAGCCAGTACAAAATTAGACTTGGTTCTTAGACACAGGTTAGCAAACGTTCAAGAATTTACAACAGTATGAGAGCAGGTAATAGCACTAGAACACGTCTAAACAAGGAAACAATGGTCACCAGCTGATCGGTACACTTAAACAACAACAGGCCCATTGACTGTGCTCTAGAATATGGGTCTTTAGTTTAGCCCTTTCTTAAAGCCTCCATTGGAGGAACAGTTTTTTCCTTTTTTTACTTAAATTTTTATCCCACCATGTGGCCACAGCAGACCAGGCTCCCACGTGTGCTTCCCTACTGACCCCCACCATCCAGAACCTCCCCAAGACTTACCTCTGTGGATTGGATTTACTCCCATGGATCCCCTTCCCCCAATGGTGGGGTTAGTAGGAGGAGGACTCCCCCCAAAGCACAAATCTAGCTTCTAGCCCATTAGGTCTCTGGTGGTGTGGCGAGTGGGGAATTAGCTGGTTGGCATCATACATGACTGCTCTGCCACCATTTTTCCTGCTTTTTTGTGCCCCTATCCCGATGCTGGGGCATGCTAATCAACATGTGTGTGCGGAGGCATGCACATACGGCAGAGTCCCGCAGAACCTCCCTTCTTTCTGCTGCTCCCAACCTGCACTACCCCCAGGCCTTCACTTGGTGGCAGTCATTCAGCATAGCATGCAGTCCTCACCCCCCAGGAGAGGACAGCAGTCCACTGGATGCTCAATACCCCCCCCCAAGCCAACCCCCAGCAACCAGTGCTCATTCCCAGACTTGGTTCATGGGCGTACAGCAAGGTGTAGCATCTAGTGCCTCAACCCATAATGCCTCTGGACCAGCCCTGAATGGTTTTGTAATATCACAGGGAGGGTGTACCAAGCAATGGAGTGAAGGTGGCCAAGGATCTGTTACCCAGACCTGATTAAAAAAAGAGCACCTCAAGTAGAGTGCAGGTGCAGGTGATGGATCATAACACTTGCCTAAGGGGTTTGTCAAAAAGAACACCTTGCAGGCTAGTGGGAGTGTAGACTTTAATCATTTAAAAAAACAGGCAGAATACAGAAGACATCACAGTGATGTTACCTGGGTAGAGCACCAGAGGCAAAATACCCAATTTTATTGTACATGATTTTGAGTTTATTTCAGAACTCCTGAGGGCAAGGAGGACTGGAGCACCATACAGTCGCATGGAAAGCAGTGTGCTATCTGCAATGGCTAGACATGCATCCTTAGTGTGGTAGGCACTTAGAGGGTACAGGAGACTAATTTTTTGGTGTAATGATTTAGTCATATTGTCCACATGATTATGAGAGAGAATTCCTGATCCAAATACCCACAAAGGTACCTCATGGACTCAAGAACTTCAATTTGTGATCCTGAGGAAGTAGTCAAATTTAATAAGTGCTGCCTTGCAGTTCCCAGGTGTCTAGAGTCAAATAATGCATCTTTTGTCTTTTCAATTGACACTTTGTGTCCCACCTGCCTCGAGCTGGTTTGTTACTTTCTGATGCTGCTCCTGCCCCGTTGTGCCTTTTGGTCACTGAGCTGCCAACTATCCTTATAAGCTGAATCTCCCCGGAGTCCCAGCTGAGAACCCCCGAGTATGATCCCCTCACGGTGAAGGCCACACCGTTGGGGCACCAGTCCAAGGCAATGAGTCCACTTGTTCAAGAAGCCGGAGGGGAGGTGTGTCTGGGATCCAGAACAGTGACATGTGCAGGGGGCTGGCCATTTACTGGTGGCATGAGGTGACAATGTTTTTGCTCTTTATTTGTTCCTGCTTGCCAGCCCAGGCACATCTGCATGATGGGCCCTGCTATGCACACGGCCTGTGGGGGAGTGGGCAACCTTATGTGTTCACCCATCATGTCAACGCCACTGCACTGGCCACAGGAGGCACTCATGCAGTGGCACATGACTCCCACCCACCCCAGAGCTCAAGAGTGCTGCAGCTCCGCTGAATCGAGGTGTGTGGGTATGAATATGGGGTGCTTACAACACAGAGAGAGAGAGAGAATGACAGGATCTGCTAGCACCACTGGGCTAGGCACAAAATATTTCATTAAAAAATCAGTAAGTTGCATACAAAATGCAAATAATTTGATTAACAATGTTATCATGTAAAGCTACATCATCGGATCTACTGACTCTCACTCACGAGACACTCTAGGCAATGTTTGTCACACTTAAAACACTGAAAATTAACCTAGTTTAGAATGAAATATTCAGTCCTCACTGTGTCACAAATTTTAGTTATATAATAAAAAATTCACTAATAGTTCATATTTTTCACCCCTTGTATTATATCCTACAGTTGTAGCACAACTATAGGGGATTATACTGTATGCTACTGTAAGTATCAGGTTTGTTGCTGTTTCACTGATAACATTTCCCTGAGAGGGAATTATATAGAAAATAAAGTATGGGTCGGGGTGTGTAACAAGAAGTTTACACACACCCGAGGGGTTAGATGCTACATAAACCCGAGGCCGAAGCTCGAGGGTTTAATAAAGCATCTAACCGAGGGTGTGTGTAAACTTCTAGTTTTACATACTCCTGACCCATACTTTATTTTATATAATTGCTGGATTTCCTTTTTGCCACAGCAAATATATAAAATAAAAAGCTGTTGCTCTGTGACCGTGGTCCAGTTTCAGTGCGTGGTACATGGTTGCTGTCAGGACTGACACATCTCTTTTACTTTTTGGTTTAGTAGGGCAGGCATATGTTTGTTTGAGTATAAATTTTATTTTGTAAAAAACACTTACCGCCGAGTCCCAGTGGCGGTTCGCGATTCGGCGAAAAGGAAAGCGGAAAGCGGACAACGTCGGAATGGCAGGAAGACAGGAGGACGCATGTGCAGAGTAAGGGAAACCGTGTGCGTGTTTGCTGTTATAAACGCTCCTTTATAATGGCAAATTACGCCACGGTTTCCCTATGGAAAAAATGGAAAGCCAGTTATTATAATATGCTTGTGTATTGTACAGTACAGTAATTGCATGAAAACCTTATAAAATATTAACTTGATAAGAAGCAAGTTGGTAGACTGGGATAAGACATAGAAACACAGAAACATAGAATTTGATGGCAGATAAGGACCGCTTGGCCCACCTAGTCTGCCCATTTTCCTGCCTAACAAATAAGCTGCAGATCCTAGTTAACCAACAGCTTACTTCCTCCTACCCCCAATTAGGACTGCCTTATGTCTGTCCGATGCATTCTTGAATTCCCCCACTGTTCTTGACTCCACAACCTCCTAAGGGAGGCTGTTCCATGCATCCACAACCCTCTCTGTGAAAAAATACTTCCTCACATTACCTCTGAGCCGTCCCCCTCTATTTTCAAATTGTGCCCCCATGTTCTTGCACATCTCTTTTTCTGAAAGATGCTACCCTCTTGGACTTTGCTGATTCCTTGGGGTACTTGAAGTTCTATCCGCCCCTCTCTCCTTCTTTTCTCAGGGGTATACATATTAAGCTCCTTTAGTCTTTTTCATATGTCTTCTGATGCAGACCCTGCATCATTTGGTTGCCCTCCTCTGGACAGCCTCACTCTAGTCTTTTGGGAGATGGGGTCTCAGAACTGCACACAGTACTCCAGATGGGGTCTCACCAACTGTCTGTATAGAGGGATAACAACTTCCTGTTTTCTACTACTGATGCCTCTCCCTATGCATCCCAGTATTCCCTCAGCCTTCCTTACTGCCTTCTCACATTGCTTGCCCACCTTTAGGTGATCTGATATAATTACCCCCCGGTCCCTTTCCATTTTTACTGTTGTTAGTATCTCCCCCATTGTATACTCTTTCCCTGGGATTTTGTTTCCCAGGTGCATTACCTTGCACTTCTTTGCATTGAATCTGAGCTGCCATACATTTGACCATTCCTCCAACCTTGCCAAGTCCCTTCTCATCCTTTCCACTCCATCTTGTGTATCAACCCTGTTGCAGATCTTTGTGTCGTCTGCAAAGAGACATACTTTTCCTTCCAGTTCCTCTGCAATGTCACTTATAAAGACATTAAAAAGGACTGTTCCCATCACTGAACCCTGCGGTACCCGCTAAGTAACCCTCTTTTCTTCACTGTGGACTCCATTTACTACTACCCTTTGTATCCTGTTGTCTAGCCAATTTTTATCCTGGCTACCACCCTGGGACCCACTCCAAGGCTGGCTAACTTGTGTATTAATCTTTTGTGTGGGACTGTATCAAATGCCTTGCTAAAATCTAGGTAGGCCATGTCCACAGCCCCTCCCTGGTCTACTACTTTGGTCACCCCGTCAAAGAAATCTATTAGATTCGTCTGACATGACCTTCCCATCGTGAATCCACGCTGCCTTGGGTCCTGTGTCCCACTGGCCTCTAGGTACTCAACAATTCTTTCCTTCAGAAGTGATTCTATCATTTTCCCTACCACTGAAGTCAAACTAACTGGTCTGTAGTTTCCTGCCTCTGTCCTGCTCCCACTTTTGTGAAGAGGAATCACATCCGCCCTCCTCCAGTCCTCAGGTACCACCTCATCCTCCCATGATTTGTTAAAAAGAATAGCCAACGGTGTCACCAGTTCTACCCTTAGTTCTTTTAGAATTCTTGGGTGAATCCCATCAGGCCCCATTGCTTTGTCCACCTTCAATTTTATTAGTTCTTTCAGAACCCTTTCTTCTGTAAATGGACCAGTATCGACCCTCATCTTCAGAGTGTTTCTCTTGTTTGGTTTAGGTACCTCCCCCTCCTCTTCCTTTGTGAATACTGAGCAGAAATATTCATTCAGTATCCCTGCTTTTTCACTGTCACCCTCTACCCACATTTCCTCCCCTTTATTAAGCCTCAGTATCCCTCCTTTGGTCTTTCTTCACTCCCTAATGTACCTATAAAAGGTCTTATCCCCCTTCTTAACAGAGTTGGCTATCCTTTCCTCAGTTTGGGCCTTTGCTATTCTGACTACCTTCCCAGCCTTCTTCTGCTTTAACTGATAAAGTTCTCTGTCCTGCTCCTTCTGTGTTTCCTTATATTTCCTGAATGCTATCCTTTTCTCCTTAACCTTCCCTGCCACGTCTTTTGAGAACCATAGCAGTTTTTTCCTTCGTTGTGTTTTGTTGATTTTCTTTACACAAAGGCCTGTTGCCTCTGTGATGGCTGTTTTGATCACTCCCCATTGTTCCTCCACCCCTCCTTCTTGCCTGTTTGCTAGTGCTTTTCTGAGGCACTCTCTCATTTTCCCAAAGTCAGCCCTCCTGAAGTCCAATACTCTTGTTTTTGTATGGCTTGATTGTATGGCTGTGTTTATCGTTAACCACACTGTTTGGTGGTCGCTTGTTCCCAGATGGCTACCCACTTCTAAATCTGAGATTTGCCAAGATTTCAGTAAATTTGGAATGAAATGGTCTCCTCTATCGATGAAATATCTTGGCTTACACCTAACCATGGATCCCCTGCAGTATATAAAAACTTAATTTTGAAGACCTGGTTCAGAAAATCCAACAAGACCTTTCTAGATGGAAAGCTTTGCCTATCTCTCTTTGGGGGAGGATTAATCTTATCAAAATGAATGTGCTCCCTAGGCTATTTTTTCCTCTAAATATGAGTAATATCTGGTTGCCTCTTTCCTTTTTCTGTCATATACATACCATTATTGCAGAATTTTTATGGCTAAACAAGACCCCCAGAAGAGCATATAGCAAGCTTACCCTAACTAAAAACAGGGGAGGGCTCAAACTACCTAATTTACTGTATTATCATTGGGCCAGTCATCTACACAAAACAGGAATGTGGATGTCCTCTTCTTCCAATAGTGTGGAGAGCACTCATATTCCCATCTGGCTTCAAATTGAGTTGGATATTTTCTGCATAGCCAAGATATCTCCGGTTACATTACTGATTGCACCTTTTAGGACACTCCCAGACATAATCCAGCATTCAGTAGTGGGCACATCTAACAAAATCTTCTCCCAGATTTGCTCCTCTCTACGTACAGTATATGTCCAAGCAAGGATACGATGCAATCCATAGTGAGTAACCCTATCATAAGAATTGGGGACTCCTCTATTACCGGGGACTGGATCCCTCACTTACAAGAGATACGAGTGGGTGACCTTTATCAGCCCAATGGTCTCCTGTCAGCCACAGAAATGCCTGTTAAACTTCAGACTTCCCCAGATTTATCTTCAAGATACATCAACTGAGACACCTCCTTCTACACAAATTTGGGGTAGTATATGTGCCCTCAAGATTGAATAATCTTGTGGAGCAAGTCAAAGACTTAGCTGTACAGCCACATAGCGTCTCGTTAATATATAACGGTCTCCTCTCTACCTTTTTTCCCACCATGTTGTCAAGTTCTAAAGTATGGGATTCTCTTATCTCCAATCATGGGGTTAATTGGTCCGATATTTGGAGTGATTTGCACATTTATATTACACAAGACCAGTTAAGAATTACCCAATATCAAATACTGAATAATATGTATTATACCCCAAGTAAGTTAGCGAAAATGGGATGGTTGCAATCGCCCACCTGTGTTAGATGTGGTAAAGTGGATGGAACATTACTGCATGTTTTTTGGACCTGTGAGAAAGTCTCCCTGGTGTGGACAAAAATCAAATCCCGAATGGATCCTTTACTGGGTTTGGAGGCGCTCTTTACCTCGAATATTTGTATACTGGGCAATTTATCTTTAATTAAAGTCAAAGAAAGGAAATTTCATATTTCTCTTATCTCCATGGCAGTGAAAAAACTGGTCCTCAAGCACTGGTTGGATCAATCCATCATATCTTACACAGAATGGTTACATGACATGTCCTTTTATCTCAGGGCTGAAAAAATAATAGCAAGTTTGCGAAATAAACCAGCTGCCTTTGACAATAAATGGGGCAAACTATACGCTCTTTATTTGAATTAGGTTACCTATTTTCTCGAGCTCTCTGTCTTAGAGGTTTGTCATATATATCTTGCACAAGTTAATCAGTATGTACTGTACTTAGGTGAAAAGTCAGATTGCTCCAACTGGAAGGGAGGGAGGAGGGAGGGGAAGGGGACTGGGGGGTGGAGGGGGGGCGATATAACTCTGGTAATAGTCCTGTTGCATTGTACCATGTGATGATGTCTAAAATTGAATACAGCTTTCTAAATATAAAAAAAAAAAATCTGAGATTCTTTCTCTGTCCCCATTTGAGAGTACCAGGTCTAAGACTGCTCCCTCCCGAGTGGGTTCCAATACTAGCTGTCTGAGGCATGCCCCTTGTAGGGCATCAAGAATGACCCTGCTCTTGGATGTGCCTGCAGCAAAGGTGCTCCAGTTAACATGTGGCATATTCAGGTCCCCCATCAACAATATCTCCCCTTTTTCTGCCATTCTAAGGAAGCCTTCTATCATTTCCATGTCCATTCCCTACCCCGAGATGGGTTTCTGTATACAACCCCCATGCGGATTGTGGTGCCATTTCCTGGCTCCAGGGTGACCCAGAGTGCCTTATCTGCTCCCTGTTTACTCTTTAGTTCTGTTGCTTTGATCCCTTCCTTTTACATAGAGAGCTACTCCTCCTCCTCTTTTACCCTCCCTGTCCCTCCTGTAGATTGTGTATCCTGGTATGTTGACATCCCAGTCATGGTTCTCTGTGTACCATGTTTCTGTGACTGCCACAATATCCAGGCAACCCTCTTCCATCAAGGCCACTAGTTCAGGGAGCTTGTTACACAGACTACGGGGTTGGTACTCATCACCCTCCACTTTTTGTCGGCCTTACCCCTTTTAGCCCCATTCATGTCCTTACTGCCTTTGCCTTTTTTTTTTTTTACATTTACCTCTGTTCTGCTCCCTAATGACTTCTCTACCTTGGTGTTTACCTCATTAATTACCATGTTTTGTGGGGGCAGGCTGGGATTTCCCTGCTCCTTTTCAGTGCCTCCCCCCTTGGCTAGTTTAAATGCTTGCCAATGAAGCATTTAAACCTCTCACCTAGGATCATGGTCCCCCCAGATGCAGACCATCGCACCAGTATAGGTCTGCATCCCTCCAGGTGGCTCCCCAGTCCCCAATGAAGCCAAAACCCTGAGCTCCACACCAGTTTTACAACCATTCATTGAATTCCCTGGTGAGGAGTACCCCAGCATCACCCTTGCCATAGACAGGCAGCACCTCCGAGAAGGTAACCGTATGCGCTACTTGTCTAAGGCCCCTCCCCAACTCTACAAACTCCTCTTGCACTGCTCTGATCCCATTCCTAGTCAGGTCATCTGTCCCTAGGTGGACAATGACATCCAGCTCCCTCCCTCATGCAGTTGCTCCCACAATCCTGAGGATTCGCTTCCTGTCCCTCCAAGCTGAGGCACCAGGCAGGCACCTTACCTCCCTCTCCCCTTCCTCCCCCATTTCTACCCCCCTAATGACTGAGTCTCCCACCAGGAGTTGTTTCCTTCCCCTGTGGGGTCCCATGCCACCTTCCTGTGGGTCTCCTTTGTGAAGGTTCCCAGCATCCTCCTTGGTCTCCACTGCAGCTGCCTCCATAGAGGAACCACTATCCACCAGAAGAGCAAATGAACTGTGGAGAGGTACAGCTGGAGGGATGTAACTCTGTTCCACCACCCTCTCCTTCCCTGAGCCCACCCTGGTCCAGCCTCTCCTCTTTCTTAGCAACCTCTGAGGTAGTGGCATTAGCCCTGGTGGTCCCTGGGAGGGGGAGGAGGTTTCACAAATCCTAGCCAGGTCAGCTTGGAGATGGACAACCTCCTCCCTCAGATCAGAGAGATGCCTGCAAATAGGACAGCACTGCAGCCTCCAGAATGTCTCCTGGAACACTGCTGCCCCACACCATTGCACTGCACCACTCCTATCATGTCTTATTTTGTGTCCCCTCTCCTGTTTCTCTGTATGCTTACTCTCTCCTCTAGTTACAGCTCTCACCCTTCCTGTTCTGGGACAGCAACTTCCTATATTCTTCAGTAGGCTCCTTCTTCCTTGCTCAGTGTCAGACCACCAGCAGCTGGGGGAGAGTGAGCTACTTTTTTCCTTTCAGGTTGACAAAACCAATGTTTCTCTATGATCCTTCCCTTCCTACTGCCAAACAGGAAGTTCCTGTTGACAGTCAAATCCAGTGGCTATAAAAGTAGAACTGGCTTAGGGTGGGTGGGATGGAGGGCAATTAGTAAGAAAAAAGGCTAGCAACAGGAAGTTGTAATTTGAATCACCTGCTTTTATAGTGTCTAAGCCACACCCCCAATTAAGCTCTCTCTCTCCTTCTTCTGGTTTAGCAAAGTAAGTTAATACAGTACCCTCCCCAGCACAGAACACACACTGACTTTCTTTCTTTTCTTTAACCCTAAATAAGGCCCCTTCTACTTCTAATAAAGTATCTGTCTGCTTCATCTCAACAGACACTGACTCCTGCTGAGATATAAGTGTTAAATTAATAAGAAAATGTAGCTTCTTTTAGTTAACTGCTTTGTGCTCTACAAGCAAGGCTAGCAACAGGAAGTTGTAATTTGAGTCACCTGCTTTTATAGTGTCTAAGCCATGCCCCCAATTAAGATCTCTCTCTCCTCCTACTGGTTTAGCAAAGTAAGTTAATACAGTACCCTTCCCAGCACAGAACACACACTGACTTTCTTTCTTTTCTTTCTTTTTTTAATCCTAAATAATAATAATAGACTAGCTCTATTAACCTATCAACGACTCACAGACACATGGGATCTGCAGTGGCTATGGTCTGCTTCAGGGTGGTGGAGTAGGTCTTCGCAGAGTAGTGCTTGGGGCTGGGTAAGGCTGAGTAATGCATGTTCATGGGGAGTAGGAAGGGGAAAGTTATTAATGTTATGAGTGTTGGCTTATTATAGAAGCAAATGGCTGGTAGCAGTGGCACTGTATGCATAGGAGATGGCAGGAGGCACCTGCATCATTTACAATGGTTAGCAAAAGTGCTTAAAGCAAAAATGTTCCTTATCACTTTAAGACTGGCTTGTGTGGGGGGTTGTGGGGTGCTTCACATCTTCAGCCCCCCCAGCACAAGTAATCCATGGAGTCAGGAGGCAGAACTTCCTGCCAGGTGCACAAGTTCCTAGATGAGGGTGTGATAGAGCAGTAGCCACAGTACGGTCAGTGGCAGCATGCATCAAATGATGAGTGCCAAAATGCGGCATGCATCAGACTCTGGGGACATGATAGCAGTGCAACCGCAAAAGGGAGCTTCAATGAGCAGCTCAGGAGAGAGGCATCAGAACAGGTTTCAGGTCCTCCGTCACAGTCAGGGCAGCAAAGAGATGAAGGTAAGGTTACTGAGAGGCAAGGAAGCTGCAGTGTTCCATGATCTCATGATTACCTCTGTCTCATGATGACATCTGTCCCTGATCATGCAGGCATGCATTCTGCCCTCTCACATAGCAACTTACCCCATCTTCAGTCACTCTCACCTGGACATTTCTCCCCTGAGCCATTCAGGGGACAGCATCCACAGACAGGGACAGGCAGCAAGGTAACAGACCAGCATTAGGGTTTGCAGCATTAGAAGTTTAAAAACAACTTGTATTTTTGGTGCCCTCTAATGACCCGAAGGAAATAGGATCTAAAATGTTCCAAAATTCATCTTTTAAATATTTGTGCCACCTAAACATCCACTGACTATGACCTTACACGCCCAGGAATTTAGGCACTTTAGCAACAGACCTTCTGTTTTTTGGATCCTGGTGCCTCCCCTGAATACACATTTGCTTTGTGGTGCTCATCAATGTAACATAGTGTACTTACTATAGAAAAGCTGTGATGGTTTATGCAAGAGCCCTTCTGAAACTTCTTCAGTATGTGGTTATAAACTCAATATCCTTTGTAACAAGATCATGTTTTTTTTTCTTATTATACAAGTTTACAATGCATCATTCTCTGATTTGCTAAGTATGATGTATTATGTTGGCTGTGCTCAGAGGTGACTCACTCAAATCTGATGCTATTTCATTCACAAATCAAGCTATTCATTTTGCACACTGTAGCCAGTTAGTTGCCAGTGGATCACAACAGAATGCTACTTGTTCCACAGAACAGCCACCCTAAGTGATCTCATGCTAGAACAAGGTGAATTATATGGTCTTTCCTTCCCATAAGCTATAAAGTGTGGGTCATTTTTTGCAACCCCCTATGAAAATTTTTTTATCTGAAGTGTATGTATGATTTGCAAACCCAGGTCAAAACGTGGTTAAGAAAATGATAGCTGGATCTCAGACACAGAGTTACACAAATGTGCTGTTTCATTACAATGCTTTCATGTCTCAGTGGCAGAACATTTTAATTGGCAACAGGATTCTTTACAGGGCATTAGGGCTATAATTCCTGCCCTGAATTCTCAGTTTGCTCTCAGTTACCTATGACCCCTACCTGTTCTATGTAGTTAATGAGAGAGTCCTTGTTGTCCATCCAATAGCGCTTCAGGGTATCTTCTGGTGGAAACTTCTCACAGCTGAGTTCCACTGTAATTTCGAAACAGTTACTGCTAAGGTAGTTAAAATCCTGCATACCTTAAGTAAAGACAGAATTTCATGTTAATATCATTTATGCTGGTGGTTAGTGGATTGATTAATGAATCATTGTAAAACTGATAAAGAGACTCCAACTTCCTGATTGGTTAGCATTAATAAGGGCAAGCCAGTGAAGGTGCAGAGAAGTGTGTGTGTGGGGAAGGGGGGAGTTCAGGGTTTCATCTAAAATTAAATACATTTAAATTTGTGCAACAGAAATGGGGAGTAATCACAATCCCCATCATTTTTTACTATAAACTCAGACACTGTAAAACCTGACAGGTCCCAGTTGATCAAGATCCCATACTGAATTTAAGTCAGATTCATAACCAGCCCAAAACATACTGTTAAAAGCCTCAGTTAAAAATGTAGTGAAAACATTTAAAATCATTTGATACAATCTCCTGCTCCTTCTGCGAAATGATTTACTACGTTTTGCATATTTTGGCACAAATGTCTAACTTGTCTGTAAAGTGCACTAGTCTGGCCTGGTAGATCTTGTAATAGGATCTACTGCAGGTGGTCCGAATCAGAAAATTGGTGCTCCAGTTCAGGCTGAAATCAGAAAATATGCAGTCAGACGTGGCTTGCAAGGGAAAGGAGACAGCACAACTGAATGCTCTTTTGTGCAGCGGGGAAGAAACACAGAAGGAAGAAGAACATGAGAGCCCAGCTGAAAGAAGATTTTATAATGATGTATCACGAATGATCATCATCAATTATGTTCAAAGATCATGTTCAAGCTTAAACAAAATCATTGTGATCATGACAAACAGTAATTAAACATGAATGTTAAATAGCTGCCTATCAAACACCATCACGTTATGGAAACGGTAATTATGATTAAAGGTGAGCTCGCACCATTATGATTTTTCATGACTGCCCATGATCACGATTACTGCAATAAATGTAAAAAAAAAAAAAATCAATTTATCTTTTTCTGTTCTTGTGGAATTTAGCTTGTCTTCTATTTAAGTATCTCCACTGGAAACATCAGTTTTGTATAGTGGCAGTTTCTCACAAGGTAGCATAACTGCAGACTACACGGAATGTTAGTAATAAGCAGTACAGCCGAGGCAGAATGCCTGCCTAAGTGCAAGTGGTCTTTGGTGCACAGTAGATGGATTTTTGTCAAATAAGTCTCTCTTTCTAGATTTATTGCCACGAGCAAGCAGCAAGCAGGTGTCATCCTGGTCTTCTCACAGGGACTGCCTCAGTTAGGTTTTGTGGTGAGAGGTGACTGAAGAGGTAATTCAAAAATAAACGTGTGAACAGTGAATCCAAGCATACCACTAAACAACAATACAAAGGCAAAAAAGGTGTCCACTCCAAAGTTGATGACACTGTCCGAGTGCCCACCTTTTTTGCTTTTGTGGCTGAAGAGGTTTTCTGACCCCCTCACTGGGCACAGTGTACTACCGTACCTCTCCATTTTTTTGCTTTTGTACTGTGATGAAGAAGGATCCCCTAGAATATCACTAAGCATTCTCTGAGGAAGTTATGTACAGGAAGGGAGACTTTTATGGTAGAGGTCAACTCCCAAATGCTCAGGAATTTAGACTCTGCTTGGTCTGATTTGTTTCTGTTGCATGAACACTGAGGTTGCCACATACCGTATCTCTGAGCAAAGATGTATATGGGAAATCTTCCAACAATCTAGATGGAGAGCCTATTTCTTCCTCCTCTGAAACCTCTGGAGTAAAATCTAACTTCTCTTAAGACAATTCCTCCTTATCACCATACTTTGACTGGTGGATGGAGATGGGCATCATTTTCACAAGGGATCTGGGAATCTTAAATTCCTCCTGTGAAGGCATTTCTCAGTTCACAGGTGGAGGCTGTTCTGCAGTTTGTACAGGGAGTGTAGGCAATGGGTCTTTTAACTACCGTAGGTGCTTCTCCTTATGAACTTTTTGCCAGATGTAGCACCCAGAGATTCTGCAGTTTCATCTGCAGCTCTCAAGTATTTTTGCTCTTTACTATCAGTGGCTTCAGTTTGAAGATTTGGCAGATTGTGAGGAGCCCACAGATTTCAATGGGTCCTAGCTGTTTGGAGAAAATGTACCACTTCCAGCTCTCCTGCATACCATAAAACTTTGAGTGCTTTTATCTGGTGAGCAGTCCCTGGAATTTATCCTGGTCATTGAGGCAGGCTAGAAGATTCTCTGTGTTAAGTAGTTTTGAAGTTGACTGCTTGCATAGGTCATAGTTTTTCAGGCAAATGATTAGAACTGAAGCATTTAACACACTAAGAATGTCTGTCAAGCTCAGGACCCCATGCTTACTGGTTAAACACTTTTGAAAACCTGGAGGTCATTTTCTTTTTTGGCTTTTCAGATGTACAGTCAACCAGGGAGAAAAAACAAACTGGTGATGTGTATTTGGTAAACTGCTAAATAAAACAAAAATATGGAGGAACTGAGAGAACCACAGAAACTAGTTTAAGAACCAAGATTCTCTACCCTGAACCCAGAGAAAAAATTAAAAAAAAAAAAAAAAGAAAACAGCACAGGACACAAAACTTTATACAACTGAAACTATACGATAATGTGCCCAAAACAGTAAGAAATAGCCTGTGTTTTAGCAGGAGCTATAACCAGTACACACAATGTCTCATGCAGACAGAAAGATCTGGCTATTGAGAAGATCAGAAGGCACAAGGGAACAGCACAGTGCACAAGCTGATTTTAAATTATCACAAGATTCCAGGGAACCATGCAGGCATAGGCTACTTGCAAAAGTGGGACACACACAGTATATCACCTGTTCTTACCAGTACTGTACCGTACTGCTTTAAACCCTGCTATGTTCAATAGCAGCAATAGAAAAAAAACAAGTGACTATTTACAGGAAACCTGATAGAAAATCACTCAGTACCTGATTAGTGACAAGATATAGAAACATATTTCACACTACTTGTGTGGTTAGCAGCCAGAACTAGCTCAGCATACCTTTAGAAGAGCAGAAATGCTACTTGCCAGAACTGTCACACACACACACACACACACACACACATATATGGTGAGAAAACTGTTTCACTTTAGTGGTATTGCATAAAAAACTCTTGTAAAACTGTATTAATCAGCTTGTTCAAGCACAGGCTCTGATTAGAGCACACAAAAGCTGCTTAGTAATGTTATTTTTGACCATGATTTACAATCCTATTAGACTGTCGGCTGACCATGTTCTGGAACTAATGTTATATGTTTAGCAAATATAACAATAAACCTTCCCCTCATGGGTGCCATTATGGCACTAAAGATATTTATTTCACTAGACTCTAGAATACATTAACAGGAAAGCAAAGAAAACTAGCTGAGTGTTTTATTTTGTGTTTACCTTTTACAACTGCTACCAATAAATCAAAGATGGAAATAATAACCCTTAAATATGGCAAGCCTAGTTCCTTACTGGAGGACATTTAGAGTTACTTTGTTTTTTTCCCTAAGTGCTACAGTATGCCAGTGTAACTGATTGCATGGTTTGTATGCTAACACAGAAGATTTCTAATGTTTTAAACATCAGAAGTTGTGCTCCTCTGCAACTCCCTTGTTCAGCTAGTGCAGATCATTTTATGTTCACCATGCACGTGTTCACACAGCAAATGTCTTGCTATCAGAATGCCTTTTGAGGGGTGTGACACTGTCCGTCTAATGCAGAGCAGTGTTTTAGGAATGAGTCAGTGCCATGCCAATCATCAGCCAGGCTGATCATGATGGAGTTTTGGCTTGCTGGGTGGAGATGTTGTGGACATGAAAAGGAAAAGCTGATCCATGATTCCCTTTGATCTATGCCACCCAGCAAGCAAACCTGATCCATGATTCCCTTTGATCTATGCCACCCAGCAAGCAAACCTGATCCATGATTCCCTTTGATCTATGCCGCCCAGCAAGCAAAGCTGATCCATGATTCCCTTTGATCAGTGCTGCCCAGCAAGCAAAGCTGATCCATGATTCCCTTTGATCTATGCCACCCAGCAAGCAAAGCTGATCCATGATTCCCTTTGATCTATGCTGCCCAGCAAGCAAAGCTGATCCATGATTCCCTTTGATCTATGCTGCCCAGCAAGCAAAGCTGATCCATGATTCCCTTTGATCAGTGCTGCCCAGCAAGCAAAGCTGATCCATGATTCCCTTTGATCTATGCCACCCAGCAAGCAAAGCTGATCCATGATTCCCTTTGATCTATGCTGCCCAGCAAGCAAAGCTGATCCATCATGGTCAGCCTGAAATGCCTGGAGTGTCAAACATGCAAGAGCTCACACCAGCTGTAACAGAAAAACATCCATCATTGTCTGTTACTGGTACCCCATAACTGTCCACAGTACCTGACTCTCCCTCTCAGCCCCCCTGCCTCCCCCACATACATAACACTGACACTGGGGGGTGCTCAATCTCCCAGTGCTGCCACTTCATAAGTGAAACCCCTGCAGTCCACTACTGCGCCACTCCCTATGCATGGTCACATCTCTAAATGGCACTGAAGTGCCAGAAGGCTTATTCACAGCCATCCACCGATCTCTGTTGTTGCCACCCCTGTAATAGTCCTGCCCACTTGACCCTACCTCTCAGCAACCACCACCCCAAACTCCCCCACTACAAAAATCACACTGACACTGGGGGGGTGCCCAGTCCCTCAGTGTTGCTGTCGCTCTGTGTTGTTGCAGCCCCTGTAACTGTCCTGCCCAACCAACCCTCCCTCTCAGCACCCACCACCCCACTCCATCCCCACAAACACAACACTGACACTGGGGGTGCCCAATCCCCCAGTGTTGCTGTCACACTCTGTTGTTGCCATCTTTGTAACTTTTCCTCACACCCAACCCTCTTTCTCAGCAACCCCCATCCCCACAAAAGTGACATTGATACTGGGGGCGAGCAATCCCCCAGTGTTGCAACCTGAAATAAAGAAAACCTTCTCTCTTAGTTTTTTTTTTTTTTTGTTAAGAAACTCTGTGAAAAGAAAACTATCCATCAATGTTTTTTGCGGCCATTACTGTCCCTCCACCCCACTCTCCCACTCAGCATACACCAACCCCCAGCACCCCCCAGCCCTTATTTACCCACCAGGGTCCAATGCCGTGATCTTCTGTGGACCACAGACATGTCTTCACTCTTCAAAGCTAGACTGTGAACTGGGGAAACAGGTGTAACGTTCAATGTATTTCAATGCGGTTTTAAACTTTGTGGCATAACTTGGCCATTTTTGCATATTTTTGTCCCAAATTTTCAACATGCCTCATTTGGGACCCCACCTCACGAACAACTGCAGTGAAATTAGGAAAATCTGTCCTGAATACCAGTGGTGAACATCCACATTGACAAATGCTTGTTCTGTCCTGTCAGTGCTTAAGAATGCAGCAGGAGGAAGAGCCGGAAAGCCTCCTTTCTACCTGTGGAAAAGTCTGACAAGAATTAATTTAGGATTCTCAGTCTTTGACCATCTGAAATCATTATTACTGATGACATTATGTTTCAAATTACCTCTAAGTTTTGTTTTTTGCTTTTTTGTAGTAAGCATCGTGGAACTTAAATAGCACCACTTTATTATAATAAAAAGTTTAAAAACATGTGGTGCTGTGGAGCCTGAGCAAGATGGTGGTTTCCTGATAGAGCTCTGCATCTTACAAAGTAAAACAAAAGTTATATCTTGCTTCTTTTGGAATCTGAATTCTTCCATCTTGTACAGCAGTGTTTCAGAAGACTCCCTGGACATAATGGAAAACCCCAAGAAAGATAAAGCAGCAGGAGAAGGTGTTAAGTCAAAAACTCTTTTTGGAGCTCCGGCCACGAGGTTGGCAGAGGGCTGCAATTAAGACAGCGTTGCAGCAGAGGAGGAAATGCTGCAATCCCTGGGTGTAAAAATTACCCGACTAATCTCCATGGTAGCTGGTCTGGCTGACTAATTTGATACTCTGACAAATCGGGTTACCGGGCTCGAATCCAACATGGAGTCAGTTACCCAGACTACTTCTGAGGCCTGCAAAAGAGCAGACACAGCGATGGGGGCAGTCTCATCGGTCCTTAAAGAAAACGGACAAGCCTGAGTGGTGATTCTCCATTTCATAGGATTGCAGGAATAGGCAGAGGGGATCATTTAATGTACTTTCTTCAGGACTGGATTGTGCAGTAACTCAGCGAGGATGTGGCCCCAACAGCACAACAATTTCAAAAGGCCTACCGAGTCCAGACAACCCAGAGGCCCCGAGAACTGTAGTTGTTGTTACCAATGGGGTAGCTTCTCAGGACTTTCTACTAGCTACAGCCAGGCATAAACGGATGCTCCTATATGAAGGCCAGTCGATCTTGATGTTTCCGGACATTGGGTACGCTACCCGACAGAAGCGGAAAAAGTTAGATGAAGCCCATGCAATGCTCAGAGCAGCAGAAGTACCACACGGAATGGAATTCCCCACTCGGCTTCTGATAGCTCACAATGGAAAGGTTTTCATGTTTTCCAATTCCACAGATGCGCATAGATGGTGTCAGAAGAATGCAGACAGACCCAGAGACAATATCAGGGACCATTCCTCCTCTGAAGAAGATGAGACCTGAGACCTTGATTAACTTAGGACTATCTGCCAGGTTTTTCTTTATTTTTGTTTTTTGAAATTCAACTTCTTTATTGTCTTATAATAAAGAAAATATAAACCATCATACATAGAAGTAGAGATTGGAAAGTGCTACAGTTGACATGGATTGCTATCTAAACTCCCTTCCCTCGCCCCTTCCACCCCACCCCCACCCCTGGAGTGTGTCCCTGAGCAAAAAGTACAGATACAACATTCCACTCAGAAGGAAACAAAACAAACACACAGGACAAGATATAAAAGGAGGGCCAGCCTGGTGGCGCTGAGGGTTGAGGTGCTGGATGCCACACCTCGCTCATTAGAAGCGACCTGGGTTAGGGCAAGAGCTCAAGCTGCCGGGGGTTGGCAGGGGGGAAAGAGAGGATCAAGCACCTGGAGGACTGCTCTCTTCTCTTGGGGAGGGACCCAGGGGGAGCCCGACGCAGCAGCGGCCCCCGGTGGAGACCGGAGGCACTGCAACACACAAGGGCTCACAAATAGGGTAGACGCTGGGTGGCTGTCTTCCGGATGTGGGTGGAAGCACTCACGTTGTGGGCTGTACAGCACTGCATATACCACATCTGGGGGATATAACGTAGAAACTCCCTCCACCGCTGATAGGCGATGGAGCTTCCCCTTGCTTTCCACACTCCTGGAGTCAGGCCCAAGTACCCTCTGATTCTCCCTCCCTCTCCAGCCTGGTGGCTCAATACTATAAGATAGAGCACCCTGGGTGGGGGCGACCCTTCCCCAGAGGGCAGACCCGGGGGATGCCCGGCGCTGGAAAGGAGTGGTGTCTGGTACAAGAGGCAATGCAAGGAGGTAGAGAAGGCACCAGGGAAGTCACCGGAGAGAGTTCAGTGATGGTGGGTGAAAAATAGAGTTCAAAAATAAAAAAGGATATAAGAGGAGCTAGGGAAGTCTAATACAGTTAATGCAAGTAAAGAGCATATAGTTTGCCCAATTTTTTGTCAAAAAGGTTGAGTCGGTTGTGGGAGCTGGCAATCAGGTGTTCAGTTCTGAAGCACAAAGAAAGTTCATTCAACCATTCACTGTAAGATATTACCAGCTGGTCCATCCAGTGTTTGAGTACGTTTCTTAACCCCCATTGAAATTAAGGCCATCGCATATCTTCTCTCCTTGACTCCAATACTGGAATAGCAACCTAGGATACAAATTTCTGCTATAAACAGGCCATCTAGGCCAAGCAAGTGATCCATATTATCTTGAATTAACTGCCATAAGGGGGAGACCTTATCACATTGCCAGAAAATGTGTAGGATATTCCCTTCTGCATTACCACACCTTGAACACAGAGGAGAGGGAAGACGGCCTATTCTGGTCAATTTAACTGGAGTAATGTACATGTTGTTTAGAATATGGAATTGGGTAAGTCTGAGCCAATCTTGGGTATTATAAAGGTACAGATCTTTCCAAATTTGAGGCCAAACGAGGGGAACATCTGGTAGTAGGGAGCTCCAGACCTTGGAGCCTGAGAGGGGCTCAGGATGTCCCACTAATTAAGAGATAAGAGTATAAAAGTGCTGTGGCATGAGGCTTGGATGCTAACTCCTTTACCTGTTCCAAAATGGGATTCAAAGCAGATAGCTTGAAAGTTGTACAAAATAGCTGGTCTAATAGGTGCCTAAGCTGGAAGATCTTGAAGATGTGCACTTCACTTATGTGTATTTCAGTAGGATGTCTGGAGATGAAAGGAGAGAATAATGAGAATAAAAATTGGCAACTGAAACTTCTCTTAATTGTAGTATCCAATTAGGGACAATACTAGAACCTCCTATCTTGATGTTAGGGTTTAAACAGATAGATTGAATTGAGACTTTTTGAGGGAGAATTTTGTGAAAGGAACAAAACTGGGAGAACACTCTGAGTGAGGTACCAATCACTGATTGACAGAGTGTGGCCGGCAGGGATTTCCATGAGAGGCAGAAGATGGTTGGAATAGTGAGATTATGAGACTGCAGGATCTGGTCTTCGATTTGTAACCAAGCAGGAGTATAATCCTGTTCGGCACTCGAGAGCCATCTGCCATATCTGGAGAAGTGACTAGCCCAGTAGTATAGTTAAAAGTTGGGGAGGCACAGACCCCCATTAGCCCAGTAGTATAGTAAAAAGTTGGGGAGGCACAGACCCCCATATCCTTGGGGAGGCTCAGCTTAATGTAGGAGAGACAGGGATGCTTATTAAACCAAATAAAATTAGAAATAAGAGAGTGTACCTGCTGGAAAAAGGAGAGAGGAAGCCAGAGATTTAACAAATTTAAGGGATAAAAGAGCCTGGGGAGGACATTCATCTCTATAATGTTAATTCTGCCCCACAAAAATATCGGGAGAGACTCCCATCTCTGGAGATCTTGTTGGAGATGTGTCACCAGGTAAGTTAGGTTTAATTTTTTGATAAGGGAAGAATCAGTGGACAGAAGTATTCCCAAGTACCTAATTGACTTCGGAGACCATGTCATGCCGAAATGATGGAAAGCAGCCTTGTGAGTGTGGTGGTTAAGGGGGAAAATTTCCATTTTGTTACTGTTCAGTTTATAATTGGAGAGACTACTGAACTGGGATATCACTGTTAGCGTATTTTCATGGGAGACAACAGGATGTTCTAAGTGAAGGAGGATGTCATCGGCATATGCCGAGATTGTGAAAATGGAACCATACACAGGAATACCCTGTATCTGGGCGGTCATATTAATATGTCTCAAAAGAGGCTCCAGATACAAATTAAAGAGGAAAGGGGACAGGGGGCAACCCTGTCTAGTGCCCGTAAAGAGAGAAAAGTGAGAAGAGAAAACTCCATTACACAATATCCTAGCAGAGGGGGAGGAATATATTATTCTGAGCCATTGAATGAAGGTCTGCGGAAACCCCATCTTCCGCAGGGTCAACTAGAGGAACTGCCAGTCCACCCTGTCGAAAGCCTTCTCTGCATCTAGTGAGATCAGGGCCACAGGAGAAGAGGAGGACTGAGCGGCTTGGAATATATGTTTCAACTTCCTTAGGTGATCCGCAGAATATCATCCTGAAACAAACCCACCTTGCTCTGGCTTCAAGAGGTGCATCCATACCTTTCGGATACGCAGGGAGAGAATTTTGATAAGGATCTTAATGTCGTAGTTGAGGCAAGAGATAAGACAGTAGCTTGTCGGGTTTGTATATGGTTTGTTGGGTTTGAGGAGAAGGACTATAGTGGCCTCTAATAAAGAAAGGTTAAGGGAGGTGGCAGTAAACATGTATGTATATAGCCTAAGTAGCCATGGAGCAAGATTCTTGGAAAAGGATTTATAAATGTTGGAAGGAAATCCATCTGGGGCTGGAGCCTTGTCCAGAGTTAGATCCTTAATTGCATCTTCCACCTCCAGAGATGGGATTAGAAAGAAAGGCCTGATGATGAGTGAAAAGACAGGGAAGATCCACTAGCATAAGTAAGCCTCAATTTCCTGTGGAGGCAGGGGAGAGGGATTCTTCCCATACAGGTTATTGTAAAAACCTTCAAAGGTTTTTCTTTATTATAGAGGGGTCACAGTTGATGTGGCCTTGTAGTTCTAGTGACTGTCTGTTTTGATAACTCAAGTCAATGTCTTCTCTTTATTTTGGGCTGATGATGACCGTCAATTTAGCACATTGACAGGAAAAGTTTTATGTTCTGTAGAAGTTAAAAACTCCTAGCCCAGTTTAAAATAGTATAACTGTGCCTCTTACACTTATTGCACAGGCTGCTGTATAACACCATGTTTAGTTGTGTTCACTTACAGGTTCCTGTTTAAAGTAAATAATATATCTTTGGGGGAGACAGCAGTGTCTTTGGGTAAATGGGATGTACTTTATTGTACTAATATTACTGATATAGCATGGTGGACCTCTTCTGTCCCCTCATGGGAGATAAAGAAATAAGGACTGGGACATTTACTGATACATTTGGAAAAATACCATGCAGCTCATGGGTTCTTAAGACAGTCTTGGATTTTTATTTTTAATTAATTATGGAAAAATAGCAGTGATGCCTCCACGTGATGTAGCTTATAATTTTGGATGGGCTAATAGAGTGTATTAAGAGGCGTGGCACCCTCTCAGTAAAATTAGTTATTTCTATGTGATATCCAAAGTTAGTGATTGTGACTGTATGTCTATTAAATAATAATAAACATAAAGTTACAAAAAAAAAGTTTAAAAACACTAGATTTACATAACTTATGTTTTAACGTTATTAGTTTTGCATTTTCTTTTTACTTTTCCCTTATAATGGTCTACTAAATATTGTAGATCATGTATGAATTATTTCACTGAATCTTTTAAAATGCATCTGACTCTCCCCTGTTAACAACACAATTGTTGTTCATGACATCACAGTCTGTTGTCATGGTGAGCACTATGATGTCATAAACAATGGCACGGTGAGGTAAACGGGAGAGTCAAATGCATACAAGCATATGAACATACGAAACTGCCAGCAGAAAAAGGCCATTTGGTCTATCGAGTCTGCTCGATTTTGCAGCTAGCACCCCCACACTGCAGCTGCCCCTCCCACCCTAACCCCTCCCATGACCCTCCCTTTTGCCCTATCCCAGTCCCTATTGAAGCATCCCATTGTTTTACAGGCCACCACCTCTGCCGGTAATGCGCTCCACTCTGCTACCACCCTTTCTGTAAAGAAATGTCTCCTCATCTGCCTCCTAAACCTTCCACCCTCCAATCTCATGTCATGATCCCGAGTGTCTCTCCCCACCCTCCCCTTGAACAGTCCTTCTGTGCCTGTCCTGTTTATTCTTCTCATGTACTTAAAGGTCTCAATCATATCCCCCCTGTCCCTCTTCTCCTCCAGAGAGTACATGTTCAACTCCCTCAGTCTAACCTCATATGGTAACTCCCTCAAAGCCATGATCATCTTTGTTGCTCTACATTGCACCCCTTCCAGCAATCTAATGTCCCTCTTTAGGTAAGGGCACCAAAACTGAGCGCAGTACTCCAAGTGGGGTCTGACCAGCGATCTGTATGATGGCAGAATCACCTCCCTCCTCCTAGAGGTTATACCCCTTGCACTACAACCCAGCATTTTGTTGGCCACTGCTGCTGCTTTCCTACACTGTGCTGAGTTGTTCATTGCACTTGTTATGAGCACCCCCAGATCTTTCTCCTCCTCCTCAGTCACAGCTAGTTGCACCCCCCCAAGATGGTAGCTCCTCTTTGGATTCTTTGCCCCAAAATGCAGCACCTTGCATTTTTTGGCATTGAAACCAAGTTGCCAGGTGTCAGACCATGTCTCCAGCCTTATTAGATCTTCCTGCAGTCCCTGCAACCCCCCTGGTCATCCACCACTGTTCAGATCTTGGTGTCATCTGCAAATAGACTAATCTTGCTATTTACTCCTACTGAAATGTCTGCAATAAATACCCCAAATAACACCGGCCCCAGCACTGACCCCTGTGGGACCCTGCTCGTCACTGCCCTCGGGGATGATAATTCATCTCCCACCACCACCCTCTGCTGCTGTCCCTGCAGCCAGTTCTCCTCCCATCCCACCAATTGTGCCCCACCCCTGTGCCCCTTAGCTTACAAGCTAGCCTCTCATGTGGCACCGAGTAGAATGCCTTACTGAAGTCCAGGTACAGGACATCCACCACATGCCCCTTGTCCATTTTCCTAGTCACCCAGTCATAGTAGTCCACTAGGTTGGTCTAGCAGGATCTGCTCTTGATAAAGTCATGCTGCCAACTGTCCTGCACCCCACTGACCTCCAGGAAGGTCACCAGCCTCTCCTTCAGGATTGTTTCCATCAGTTCCCCCACTATGGATGTGAGACTCACTGGCCTATAGTTCCCTGGTTCATCTTTGGGGCCACTCTTATGGAGTGGAACCACATGAACCATCTTCCAATCCTGAGGCACACACCCTGAGTCCAGAGAGGCATTAAACAGGTCTGCCAATGAACCTGCCAGGACCTCTGCCAACTCCTTCAGTACCCTGGGGCGTATGCCATCTGGTCCCGGTTCCTTGTCCACCATCAGTGCCCTTAACCCCTCTAGCACTCTACCTTCTGTGATTTCCCCATCTGTCACCCCTCCCCTCTGATTCTATCCTCCCCAACCTTAGGTATCCCCCTTTCTCTTTAGTAAAACCGAGCAGAAGTAGTCGTTAAGTGCTTCTGCCTTTTTGTCCCCTTTTTCCACCCATTCCCCCTCCTTCTGAATCCTTACTATTTGGTCCTTACAACCCCTTTTCTCCCTGATGTACCTGAAGAAGTCTTTTTCCCACTCTTTAATTCCCTTTGCCAGCCTGAGCTCCCTTGCCACCTTTGTGGCCCTTACTTCCCTGGTCACCTTCTTTGCTTCCTTCAGGTACTCCTCCCTGTCCTCCTCCCTCCCTGTTCTCCTGTATCTCCTATAGGCAATTCTTTTCCTCCTTACCCTGTCTATGACACCCTTGCTCATCCAGCTAGGTTTCTTCACCCTAGCCTTCTTACTTTGGGCCTGGCTGCAGGAATTTATTGCCTCCGCTATCCCTAGCTTAATGAGTTCCTACCTCTGATTCATGTCCACATTGGTTCCATGTTAAAATAGCAGCACTATAATAGCAATTGCCATTATAGCGATTGTATAATGGCGATTGCATAATGAGAGACTGGTTAAAATGCTGAAACAGAAACTAGCGCCTCCCGTAGCAAGGAAAAGTCATGCTCTCCCAAAGCTCAGTTTTCAATAGCTCATAATACCACCGGTTTCAAAACGCCTAAACTTTAAATCACAACACACAATACCTGTAAGGACTGCTCCCAAAGCTCAGTTTTCAATAGCTACTCGCTCACTCTTGGTAGTACTTACTTCCTAGCAACAAGCAACTCGTTCAATTAAAACTCTGAAACGTACAACAGCACCTCCCATTGCAAGGAAAAGTCAGGTTCACACAAAGCTCAGTTGTCAAAATGCCTAAACTTCAAATCACAGCACATGATATCTTTAAGGACTGCATAAACTAACAACAAGACACCTAGTTACCATGCCATGAAATCTGAATGCGTCTCCCACAGGAACATGAGTGTTTTCTTTTTTCTGTATCATCGGTAGCTATTGTGCACCATCAGGAAATGGTAGGAGCAAGGAAACAGTAGGAGCTTGTGGCTATTGGGAGCTATTGTGAATGCGATGTTATGCGTATTGCTATTTTAATATGCTTATCGACGCTATTAATGAAAGTTGCTAGGAAGTCGTAGTCGCCCCTGATGTTTTCACTATTATTTTCTTGCTATTTTGACAGGCACTATAATTTAGTCACTATTATTATGGGATACCTCCATATTAGGCTGAATTCTGTCCAGGAACCCTTGCACAACTTCACCCATCTTTTTGAAGTCAGGCTTTCTAAAGTCCGGCACCTTTATGCCAGATGCCCCCTCTCCCTGCCCAGCTGCAACTGGAACCATACTGTCTGGCGCTCACTCCTCGCCAGTGGTTCCTCCACCCTCAGATCCCTTACCCACTTCCCATTAAACAGTACAAAGTCAAGGGTATTCCCTTCCCTAGTTGGTTTGCTGACCAACTGCAAAAGGAAGTTATCCTGGAAGGTGTCTAGCATTATCTGTTCCCTTCTACACTTGGTGGCAGGTGTCCCCCACTCCATTCCCAGCAGGCTGAAGTCACCTACTATCACCACCCTGCCCTGTCACAGTTCCTCTGGATCTGTTCTGCCAGTACCCTATCTGTCTTTTCCGATTGGGAGGGTGACCTGTACATCACCCCCAACCATAGCGTCCTATTTTTTGGATCTTGGATTTGCATCCATAGAGCCTTTGTATCTCCCTCCTCCCCCCCCCTTCCCTAACACATTTTGGCCCCTCCCTCATGTACAGCACTACCTCCCCCTTTCCCCTTAACTCTATCCTTGTGGAATAGTCTGTAACCTGGAACTGCCAGGTCCCAGTTATGGTTTTGGGTGGCCCATGTCTCGGTGTAGGCTGCCATGTCCACCCCTCCCTCCGCCATGAGGACCAGAAGTTCTGCATTTTATTCCCCAGGCTTCTAGCATTTTAAAGATACCACCCTCCATCCCCTTTCTTTCTCTGTCCCCTCCTTCTCTCCCTGTATGGCCCTCCCTGTATTGTTTGCTCCGTGCCTTATCTCACTGTTATGGGGGTAAGCCCATATGGTTTCCCATCTTGAGGCCTCTGATCACCTCGATTTCTTCTGCCACTCCCCTCTATATAGACTTTTAAAATGGGCTAACAAGATGTGCTGTAAATCTCAAAAGGCAACACTGAAAATAAAACAATGTATTCTCTAGTAACTTGTAACAGCTGAAATATCTTATTTATGAAAACACATGCTGAAGTGCAGAATTGCTCTTTAATTTGTTGTCACTCAAAAAGAGGAGACTCGGGGGGAGGACAATATAATCATAGTATGGAGAACAATCCATATACTGACCTGAAGGAATGCTTGAATTTATAACTGGAATCATCTGTGCAGAACACCAGCTGTCATAAGCACCACCAGTTGGGGACTCGATTAAAACTGAGCAAGGGAAAGCATTCTTTAAGCAAAGAGTGCTCCCTTGGAATGCCTTGCTGGAGTCTGCAGTTGAGAGCCCAACAACTTTAATTTTTAATTTGAGATTAGATACATTTTTGAATACTACGGGTGACACAGGGCTTTGTAAGACCCTGTCTCATTTGCTACGCAGGGAGAATTAAAAGCAAGGCTCTATTCTGCCCTCATGTATTCTGTCACTTGTCTATCTCTTACTTGTCTGACTGCACAATCAGATTTTCCTTGTGGCACCTAAGAACGGGCCACTCCAATGGTCCCAGTTTCCCCCGTTTTCTCCCTTCCTTCACTTGCTGTTTCTAGTCTTTCTTTCTTCCCTTGCTTCTCTGTGGTTAAAACATTTATGTTAATCTGTACGCAAAACTGAGATCCTTTGGTCTGCAAATGTATATAATTATATTTTGAAATGAATGCACAAAGCTATTTGAGTTTATCTGTAACACAGGAAATTAACCTTGAGGTGCATGTTGACCTACACAAGCTTGCTTGCTGAATTTATCAACAGGAAATCAGCACTGGAACAGGATGTCTGAAGTGGTTGCACCTGATAAGAAGACTGATTAACTCTTCAGGCTGCTCACAGGAAATAAATTGACAAAGCCTTAATACATTTTGTGGCATGCAGGTGGTGTAATTTATGGTTCACCTCTGTCGATGCAACAATCATTTTGTCGACATTGATAGTGGTGCAGGGAATACGCAGTGCCAGGTGTTGTGGCTTCCTGGAGCCAGAGCACCAACCAAAACATTCTTGTTTTGGGGGACTTCGGCTGCTGCACCCCCATAACTAATTATAACAAACTCCAGGGCAGGCATGTATGGGTACAAAGGATAGCATGAGTGCAGGGCAATCAAAAACCAAGATCACCCCTGTCACCCTCACCCTTGTTGCGGCAGCCTAATTGCAGCATCAATATTCAGTTGGCACCTTGACGAGATACGATAATTTACAATAAAAGAATTCAGAATTTAATTGCCAAGGAAAAACATCTCATAAAAAGAGAGCAATGTTTTATTTGGGTTAGACAGACAGAGACTCGGATTTTAGAGAGAAAATCAGAGGAAAGATTTTTGTTTGTACTGCTTTTGTGAAGAGCTATCCTGTACATATGTTTTACTTTATTATAATAATAAACTACTACTTGTGAATTGTATACCTCTTCCTGGTCGGCCTATGTTTCCTGATCTATGCCTCTAGGGGCAATGGGAATTTAAAGATACAAACACTGACAGTGTTAGAGGGACTTGCAGGGATTTTTGTTTTTTTGGGGCTGTATGTTTACAGTGTTCCTGTGTTCTTATGTTAATGTTCAGTGCCTTTTTCTGAACGTGCTTTATAAATGACTATATAGTTTGGGAAACAGGCCTCTGGGATGTTAAATACTAGTATGAGGAGTACTGCTGCATGATTAAATAACCTGGACCTGTTCCACTTGGCGTCACAATTCAGGACACCTGGGTAAAGGCAGGCTATTTCTAACTTTGGGCTGGTAGTATAGACTGGAGATTAGTGTAACGAGCTGTGAATGAGCATTGTACATCCAGCAGACCTGGATTCGATTCCCACATCCTCCACTTGCATACTGTGTGACTGAGCTAGTCACTTAACCTCCCCAGTGCTCCCAGGTCCCCCCTGTAAACACGCACTTGTGCCTAGTGGTTCTTACCTGGTGACCAAAGGATTAAAAAAACTTGCTGGTTATCACATATTTAAAAAATATGGCTAAACACTGACTGGTGAGCTTTCCCCTTCTGTGGAGGTTATTACAAGGAACCTGGAGACTCATCTTTTTAATAAGGCTTTTCCTGCTGACATATTTTAATCTTTAACAAAATGTTATTTTTATTTTAATCTGTTTATTTATTGTTTGTATAGTTGTGTTATTTTGCATCACCCTGTCATTTGTTTTACTGTAAGGCACCACGGGATTGGGTGCCAAACAAATAAATTTACTCACTTACCTACTTTCAAATTTAATTTAAATTCAAAACCAAAAAAAGTTTAAAGGTGGAGCACTATGGTGAGTTGGCAATGCACGGGGATGTCATATGGGAGACTAGGGTTTGTGGGCCCCACGTTAAAGTCCACTACAGAAATTGTGCATGCTGATACTGTGTGCCTGATACCTCATGGAAATAGTGTGCCAGTACCACATGGAAACTGCTACCCAAGACCTTATGGAAATTGTTCACCCAATAAAATGTGGAAATTAAGCACCTGATACCACTCCAAAAATATGAGATCTATACCATGCAGAAATTGTGCACCCAGTATCATGTAGAAACTCTGTACCCAAAACTACAGAAACTGCATGCCTGATACCATGCAAAAAAGTATGCACCTAACAATTTATGGAAATTGTATGCCCAATACTGTGTGGAAATTGTGTTCATAGTACTATAAAAAATGGTGCACCAACACATACTGAAACTGTGTGCCTGATACCACATAACAACTGTATGCCTGATACTGAGAGAAAATTGCACTCCAGGTACCACATAAAAATTGTGTGCATGATATGGTAAAAAATAGTACATCTGATGCAGTGTGAAAATTGCACACCCAATACCATGTAAGAATTTGGAATTAAATGTGGGTTAAAAATTGCATGACCAATTCCACTCAAAAAATTCATGTTCAGTTCCAAGTGAATATTGCATGCCCAGTGTTGTGCCAAAACTGTGTGCCTGGCACCACACAAGATGCTGTGTGAAAACTCTGCATTTGATGCCAACTGAAAACTTGCATACCCCATGCTGTGTAATAATTGTGTGGCACATGCCCTGTAAATATTGCATGCCAGACACCACACAAAAATTGCTCAGCAGATGCCTTGGAAAAACTGCATGCCAGATACCACAATAGAACTGTGCAACCAACACAGCATACAAATTGCACACACAATACCACGTGAAAGTTTGATGTCACACAAACATGCATATGATGCAGCACTAAAATTGTGCACCTGACAACTCATTAAAGTTGGACACCTCACTGTAGAGTTCATGAAAGTTGTCAGTCAGACTACAAGCCTGATTTTCAAAACATTGAGACTGATGTAAGGGGCTTGTGACAAGGAGAAATGGCACAAAGGGCTCCTTGTGCCACACCTTGCACCAGTCCCAGTTTTGTAAAGTGCCCAATGCCAGTGAAGGGATTGCCTGTACCAACCAGGCTTGCACTGTGTCCTTGCAACAGCCACACCTGTGCACCATGGTGGAAGGGGACTTTCACCAGGGCATCCCTGCAGTATCCACCAAAGTGGGATTCTGGAAGCCCTCACAAAGGGCGCATAGCCCTCCACTGTTAGACCAGCCCAGAGCTGGTTTCACCTGCCATGCACCATTCCTGGAACCACTGCTGGGTGGTGGTGACCCTGTGCTCCCCAGAGGAAGTCTCACAGCCCCTGACACTGGTCAGACCACAGCTGGAGTATCTGGTGGTCCGTGGCAGGTATGACCTCACAAAGCCCCCCCCCACTGGTGGCATTGGTGCATCTGCCCCCACAACACATGGACCTGCATGGAGCAGTGGTAGCCATGCACTGGCCCCTCCAGGAGCAGTTGCCATCCTCCTCCCCCCATCCCAACCCATTTCATCCCCCCACAAGCAAGAGCAGGGCATGCCCATGACAACCCAGTAACCACCAAGGTGACTGGCCAGCAGGTTGCCATCACTGGTCACTGCTGCCACAAGCCCAGCCCATGGCTTGCAGCATTCCCCTCCTATGCAGCATTTCTTCGGTACAAAGGCTGGCTTCCAGTAGACTCAGGCACTTTGATGCTGGGACTCCTGTTCTTTCAAAATACGGTGCAAGGTCTCTTACACAGCCAAGTTTGCCAAAGGCAGCAGTTCAGCACACAGTGTACCAGTCTAGGGACTCATTGAAAATCGAGCCCAAGGTGTACAAATTGCACCGCCACTGGTGCACATCTCTTCTTTGCCCAGTCTGGAATATGTTGCTTACCCCAAAAGTAAAGAGTACAGTTATTACAACACTGAAAGTGCTTTCGGGCCCCCCCGCCAAAACTCTTAAGCTGCTTATTACAGTTCAGCATTAAACTCATTAGCAACCAAGTGACAAATTCATCAACTCATTTTTAAATGGTTGCAAAATACGTTTCTCTATTGCATTCCTCAAGAAATGCAAAGCGACAGATGCCTCACCACATTTGAGATTTTCAGTTTTTATTTACAGTAGGTATACAGGTTTTCATTATGAAAAATTAATGTTTTGCAGTCAAAATTAGGCTACTTCCTGAGTGGTCCTACGAAGTTACAAGTTAGCAACATAGTAATATTAGAACTATACAAGTCATATTTATAGTCTCTTTTTTTTTTTCCAGAAATTCCACTCTTAAGGTACTGTGAAAAGCAAGAGAACAAAAAAGCAGAGGAAGGGTGAAGATAATAAGTAGCCTACTTATTAAAAAATACATATATTTGATGGCTATTTTGAGCTATTTGATTAATACCATCATACCTTGCTTTTAGTATAGTGCCACTGCAGTTAATTATGGGTTAGCAGTTTTTAATGGTAAATCACAATTTTCAGCTGCTTACTCTATATCTCAGCCATTTCCTGATGGAACCTCACAGTATTTTCGAAAGTGTGTATTGAGGCATAATATCTTTTGATCTTCCTCTCTTGGTGTCATCTGGTTCAGTGTTTTGGGGCTAGAGAGTGCCAAAAAGTGCGGCAAGGAACCACTTCTTATAAAACAAGGGTTGTTTATGTGGCCCTGCATTGATCTGACCAGTGCAGAACATCCAGAGGTGCAGGAATTGCCCTTTTCAGTGCTGCGGACCTAAAAGTGTAGCCGCCATTGCTCCTCCTGCATGGCCAGCAGTCTGGAGTCCATCTCTGTCACTGGTACTGTAGCCAATGTGCATCTCTCGCCCTTCCGCTCCTTCCCCGAGGGTGCTCTTCCACAGATTTTATTTAAAATTGCCGGCACTTGGGAGCCCATCCCCACCATATGTACCATTATTGTTGTATCTCCGTCTGTCTCCATCCCCGTCAGTAAAAATAACAACCCAGTCAACCACTCTCAGGCACCCCTCTTCACCCCCCATCCCCCAAAAAGGATATATATAGTAGGTCCCTCAGCATGTGACTGGCACAGCCCTCCTCCACTTTGCCAGCCACCATTTACTGATAAAAACAGTTTGAACCTGGAAAAAAAATACCTGAAAAAATGTGAACTGCACACGGACTTAGTTTCATCTTGGTGTTCTTTTATTGACTATGGGCCCTATGCATAATGCCAACGGACTGCACAAACCGGGCACATAAGCATACATACACGAAAATGGTGCACAGCAGGGGTCCTGCAGATCCCTTGTGGCATTCACCAAAGGTGCGCTGGCCAGGTGCACACCTGATACAACAGCCGCTCTGGAAACTACATTCTAGGGTAGTCCCAGGCAAAGAGGGGGGTGTGGCCACACTACATGCCATTCACAAAGGCGCGTAGTGCTGCTCACAGGGGGGCATAGGAGAGCACCGGATATGGCAGAGGGGACGCTGTTGTAACCTCCATATGCACCATGCGACACAGTACCACCGCCGGGTCCTGGCATCAGGTGCAACCTCCCAACAGAACCCCACCCTGTCCTATATGCCAGCCCAACCCCCCACACCAGTGCCCTATCCCAATTCTTATATGTGAGCACACACACACACACATCACTGACCCATCCCCATTTTTGTATGTGAGCATACACACCCACACATCACTTCTCTGTCCCTATTCATGCATGTGAGCACACACACACACACACACACACACCCACCCACCCCCACAATAGTGCCCTGTCCCCATTCTTGTATGTGAGCACACACACTTCCACCCACATCACTGCCCCATCCCCATTCATGTATGTGAGCACACACACCCCCCCCCACAAACACACATCAGTTCTCCGTCCCCAGTGCGCGTGTATGTGTCACACCCCCTGGACCCCCAATCCTGACCCCTGACCCTTTATTGGTGACCAGTGACCCCCATGCAGCACTGACACCACCACCACCCCCGTCCCCTGTATCTTCAGGTCAATGCCGTGGCATTGGATGATGAGCGGCACATCCCTCCACACACCACCTTGGTTGCCTGCCATCCAACAGATGCTGGGAGCACGCTACTTATAGGCATTGTGCTTCCAGCATCAGTTGGATGGTGGATGGCTGAGGTGGTGTGTAGAGGAATGTGCTACTCGTTGTTCATTGCCGCAGCTCCAACCTGCAGGTACAGGGGATGGGGGTGGTGTTTGTCGTTGCTGCAGGGGTTGGGGGTGGGGCCAGAGCCACTGGCCACCAATGAAGGGGCAAAGGAGCCAGGATCAGGGGTTGGTGTTGTAACCCATACATTTGGACCGGGGACGTGGCACCAATGTGTGTGTGTGTGTTTGTGTTTGTGGTGCTTACATACATGAACGGAGATGGGGCAGTGATGTGCAGGTGGGGGTGTGTGTGCTCACATACATGAACAGGAACAGGGCACTGATGTGTGTTGAGGGAATATATCTTCCGGACTGGGTCCAGGACTTAGCTGTGTGATGGGGGGTGGGCTGGCACGGGGACGGGTTGGGGGGTCAGCTGAGGGGGGCACCTGTGCACTGGGTGAGGCAAGGTGCCACGGGGTGGGTATCAGGCAGGGGGGACCACTGGACAATGTGGACTGCCTGTGTTTGCCCTGGATGCCTGTGTGTGCTATTCACACATCCAGACCCGCACCTTCCCATGCAGGGGATCCACTCTGGGACCCAAGATGGGCATCCAATTGGCTACCCACCTGGGTCTGCTGCTCCAGCCCTCTCTGCCCTTCTTGTTCCTGCATGCCAGGAGGCAAAGCCATGGACTGGTGGCCAGCATTTTTGCATACTGGTCTATGAGTACCTGTCGGGCAGGCACAGAGCTACACGAGTGGGGTACGCACCTCTGGCACATGCTTTCTGCCCATTTGTGGATAGGCACCAGTGTTAACATTTCTTTATACTTCCTCTCTCATGACCACATAAGTGGCAAATTTGAATCCAACCTGGAATATGTTTTGGGGGTTGCACCCCATAAACCCCTTGCCCAATGAGGTGTATGAGTGGTGTTGTGCTTTGGGGATTGTGAGGAAGAGACACAGGGCCGGGCCCGCGAACCTGGAGGAGGAGTGGAGTGCAGTGGATGGATTGGGGTGGTAGGGCCCAGCAGATACCCTGGGGTGAAATGGGTACCAGAGAGGGAGTTTCCCTTGTATAGTCCCCATATCCAAGGGCTCCACTTTGGGTGGGCAGTTAGCGTGGCCGACCCCGGTAGCTCGTCCTACTCAGGCAGTGTTATGCAACACCAGGTCCATTAAAAACAAGACAGCAGTGACTGCTGATCTTGTTGGGTCATCGAACCCAGTGTGCATCATGGAAACCTGGCTGGACAATAATGCTGGCCCAATTTTGGGGTCAGCTGTTCCAACTAATTATTGAGTGTCATACAGGATGATGAGGGGTGTAGTGATCTGTTTTAGAACTGAATTGGGCCTTATTGCTGTACCAGTTGAGGGGCCCAAGTCCTCTGAGTGTATCATTGGTGCAGGTGTGGGGTGCCGAATCCTTCTCATCTACCGTCCACAGGTGACAAGAAGCAGTTTTACAGGAAGTTGCAGACTTCGTTGATGATATGGTGTTGGGAGTTCACCAGATGGATGGTGCTGGGGGACTTCAATGCCTGGGTCAATGATGAACTTGGTCAGGACTTCCTCCAACTAATGAATTTGTTGGGCTTCACACAGGTGATTACCTCTGCGACCCATATTCAATGGTCACTCTCTGGACTTGGTCTTCTTACTGGGGATGGAGACCTCTGACATGGTGGGGGAGCCTGTCGGATGGTCTGACCATCACATCATAAGGTTCAATTTCATGGCTCTCCCTAACAGGCCTGCCTCTATGGAGATGGTCCGGTTCCACCCTTTGAGGGGTTTGACCCCTAATGGCGGTACTGGACCTATTGAGCCTGCCAAGGTTAAGCACAGATCCAAAGAATCTACTACAAGATTATAACAGGGCTGTGGTGGAAGCACTGGATTCTGTTGCTCCTGTTCGTGTTTGCCCTCTCACTCTTCACCCTCGGTCCCCTTAGTTTGACGGGATCTTGAGGGAGTTGAGGCGAGTGGGGCGAAGGTTGGAGTGATGCTGGCGGAAGTCAGGTTTGGATGCTGGCAAACTTAGACTGATGTCTCATTATGAAGAGTATCAGTCAGTTATCTCCAGTAAGAAGGCAGAATTCCTGTCCAGGGAAATAACTGCTGCACAGAATTGACCAGCTCAGCTCTTTTGGACTGTTGACAGACTGTGCAGTCCAGCCTTTCTGCAGTCTTGGAGAGCTCTGACACAAGAGAAATGTGGTGAGTTTGCTCGGTTCTTTACAGATAAGGTTGCCAGCATCAGAGTCGAGGTCTGTGCAGCTCGCTCTAATGGGGATGGCAGAGATCAGTGGGAGATTGCGGCCCTTGGATCTGTTTAGTCGGATTTTGACCAGATGGTGATAGGAAGATGTCATGAGGATCATCCAGAGTTTGCGGACGACCTGCTGTGGTTTGCATCCAGGTCTAACATGTCTCCTTGTGGAGTGTGATGAGGTCATCGGCCTGGCCCTAGCAGTGATAGTCAGATGTTCTTTAGAGACAGGTGTGTTTCCAGACACCCTGAAGGAGGCGGAGGTTATACCACTCCTGAAGAAATCCTCTGTAGACCCAGACTGTCCCATCAATTACAGGCCTGTCTCTAACCTTCTTTTTGTAGGGAAGGTTATAGAGAAGGCAGGTTATAGAGAAGGCAGTCATGCTGCAGCTGGAGGATCTATGATCCTCTCCAGTCAGGATTTAGCAAGAGGCATAGTACCGAGACGGCACTTGTCCGGATACTAAATGATCTGATAGTGAGAGATCAGAGGACCCGTTCCATCTTGGTTCACCTCAACCCCTCTGCAGCATTCAACACTGTGGACCATGGTGTACTTCTAGAGCACTTGAGGGTCATCTGTGGACTGTCAAGAACAGTCCTCAGATGGTTCCACTCATACCTCACCGGTAGGTCTCAGAGAGTGGTGTCAGGGATTTATTCTCTTGACCCATTCTCCCTGCTGTGTGGGGTCCCTCAGGGCTCTGTGCCATTACCTAAGTTGTTCACAGTGTACATGCTGCTGTTGGGAGTCATTGTGAGGTGGTATGGGCTGCATTTCCACTGCTATGTGAATGATACTCAGCTCTACATGTCTTTTGTGCCTGGTCAGGATGATTCTGTCTTGGTATTTAACAACTGCCTCACCGAGATCCTGGACTGGATGAGTGCCAGTTGGTTAAAGCTGAACCCAGACAAGACCAAGGTATTGGCGGTGGACCCAGGACATCAAGCTGAGGGACTGCTGGTGGGACAGCTTTCTGGGCTTTGGTTCGGGGGCATCCAGCTGTTGACCTCAGACTGGGCGCAGAATCTGGGTGTTATTTTTGACAAGAGGCGCTGACACTTAAAATGCAGG
The DNA here is from genome assembly GCA_016271365.2 of Neoceratodus forsteri. Taxonomy (NCBI): domain Eukaryota; kingdom Metazoa; phylum Chordata; order Ceratodontiformes; family Ceratodontidae; genus Neoceratodus; species Neoceratodus forsteri. The sequence goes on from CM057452.1 coordinate 1,721,914,475, forward strand.
TGTCAGCCATCATCAAATCCTCTTTTTACCATCTGAGGAATATCACCCAGATAAAAAACCTGGTCCCTCCCGATGACCTTCCAACATTGGTCCACGCCTTTGTGACCTCTCGCCTGGATTACTGCAACTCCATTTACCTAGGGCTCACAGGGGTTGATCTTCATCATTTGCAGCTAGTACAGAATGTGGCAGCCAGGTTGTTGACTGGTTTGCCTCAATCTTGCCATACAACACCTGTTCTCCGTGGACTGCACTGGCTGCCTATTCAGTGGTGAATCACCTTCAAGGTCGACCTATAATGCCCTACACAGACTGGGTCCATGCTACTTGCAAGAACTCCTGTATCCCTATGGCCCCCTCCGCCCACTCCGCTCCACTGACAAGGGATTGCTAGAGATTCCCATGGTCTAACTTAAGTCATCAGGTGCAAGGGCATTTATATTTGCGGCACTAACCCTGTGGAATTCTCTGCCTTGTTTGGTAAAGGAGTGCCCGACTGTGCGGAGCTTCAAGTCAGCCTTCAGTTGATAAGGCCCTTGCTACTTCAAAGAAATCTTTCTTGTAAACTTGAACACCTTTGCCCTACTCAAACAAACCAGAATCAGAGGTAACCCCTTACCTTGGATAACCCCTGAACTTCTGGCCTGTCTCAGGGCTAGAGATCGAGCCTGGAAGCATCATAAAGCTACCCCGCATCCTAGTGACCTTGCAAACTTCTGCATGCTCAGAAACCCTTGCACCAGGGCTACAAGGTTAGCCAAGTCTGAATATTTTAAATCTGCCTTCATCACCAACATAATTTCCTCTTCAAAGTTCTGGAAGGTGGTGCAAACCCTATTTACCTCCTCATCTCTCCCACTGTCCCTGGTACTTAGCAAATAGCTCACTAGTGTCCGATCCACCAGCTGCAGCTGCAGAATTTAATTCCTACTATACCTCCTGAGCCACTGACCTACTGAAATCGCTCCCCTCCTACCCATCCTCCTCCCCACCCTCCCACCTTTCCTTCCCTTCTCTTTCACCACTGTAATCCCAAATGATGCCCTAAGTGCCCTCCTCACCATCAACCCCTCTAAAGATGCCACCCCTGATGGCCTCGACCCAAAACAGACTCCATCCTAACCAGGATGGACAATGAGCAAATTACCTCTGCCATTTTGTTGACCTGGCCAAGGCCTTTGGCACTGTCTCTCACTCCCTTCTCCTCAACTCACTCCCATCAGCTGGCCTATCTCCCTCTGCCTCAAACTGGTTCAAGGCCTACCTTATTGGTAGAACCCAATCAGTTAAGATCTTGGACGCCACTTCCCCTCTCCTCCTGATTAACACTGGAGTTCCCCAGGGCTTGGTATTAGGGCCCCTCCTATTCTCCATCTTCTTAGTGACCTTCCCTCTGTTTGCTCTCCAACTTCCGCTATACATATGTATGCAGATGATACAATCCTGTATGCATCTGACCCCTGTCCTGTTGAAGTTACAACCAGCTTACAGCAAAACTTCAACAAGGTTCAGCTCTGGTTTGCTAACCATAAACATTTCCTCAACACCAAAAAGACTGTCTTCATGACCTTTAGCACAAGGCAGAGACTCTCTAGGCTTTCCTCCTTACCCACTTTTCACACCCTTGAGGGGACTTTACTTGAGGACACATCCTCCTTCAGGTACTTTGGTGTTTGGTTTGACCAACACCTAAACTTCTCTGGACATACTGACGCCATTCCGAAAAACTGTATCCCATGCTTGGTGCCCTGTTCAGGAACTGTAGTTGCATCCCTCCTACGGCTAGGTGTGAACTTGTTCAGAAGATGATACTGCCCATTTTTGACTACTGTGACATGGTCTATGGTGCTGCCACTAAGTCCTCCCAGGCCAGACTGGACACCTTCTTCAATTCCTTCTGCCATTTTGCCCTGGATGCCCCCCTCACTCCCATCACTGTGATCTTTTGCATGCCCTATCCTTTCCCTCTCTTACAAATAGGCAACTCTCTCACTGTGCTAAATTCACCTCCACGCACTGGTTGGTGAGCTCTCTTCCCTACCTCACCCTCCTTTATAACCCCCACCGCCCATTCCCTTAGATCAACCAGCTCCTATACCTGGTTGTCCCCTGCAGATCCACCCAAATTGGCCAATCCAGTTACTCTCACTGCCTCCTATAAGTATGGAACCCCATCCAGCACTCATCCCCCACCTACTCCATCAGCTCTGCCCTCAATAATTACCTTGCACCTAGCTGTTCCTGCCATGTCCCTTCCTAATTCTCTGCTCTAAGTCCTAGACAAACCCTACCCCTCTACAGTCACCTTCATTTATCCTGTGCACACCCTCCCCTTCCCCCAAATTGCTCCCCCTTTCTTGATCTCTTACAGAATGTAATGGACCCTGAATGCTCTCCATGGGTCCCTCTCCTGCCTCCAAGGGGCTTGTATCTCTCATCTACTTTTTTCCCCACCATCTTAAAGGGGTCTCTCTAGGACATGTTTTTTTTCCACTTCTCCCTGCTCCCCCAGTCCCCTTGCAGGGTTCTTTGCATCCTGAAGGGGTCTCTATGGGCATGATTCTTCCCTCTCCCCACCTCACCCCTCCTTCCCCTTCCCCTTTTGTTTCATGTAAGCACTTGTTTGCTTATTGACCCAGCACTTATTATTGACCCCTCTTTCAACATGTTATGAGCAACACTGTTGTAACACTGTTTGTAACACCTGCCTTACAACTGTATGTTAATGTTGATCCTGTAACTTGAATGTATACTGTCTCATTCCAGTTGTACCCCTTCCCCCAGGTTGTACCAGGAGACAAGCGACTTATTGCTCAGTGTGCCTTCCCGGTGAAACATTTCAATAAATAAATAAATAAAATTGAAAAGTTATTTATTCTGGCTTGCCTTTTCAGAATATGGATAACAAATGATATGTATTTTTTGTGGAATGTTATTTTATACTACTTTTATCTTTTGTACAAGCTCTTATATATCTTAATTCACACTTTAAAAAAAAAGAAAGAAGTTGAAGTTGAAACATATTTCAGATGGGATTTAAATGGGATCTTACAGTATGTGGTCATCAGGGAGGGTGATAACTTGTTGATTGTGAATCTGTGGTGAAAAATATCTAAAAATGTTAAAGTAATTAAAAAAAAAACTAAGGTAGGAAAAAGAACATAAGTTTGTGTGCTTGAACATTTTGGCCGGGATATTCAAACTGTGCCAGGCTGTGGCGCAAGCCTGAGCGCAGTTCAACTTTGTTGCACAGGGGTGTGGCCTGGGCGATATTCAACAGAGCTGCACTATGGCGCAGCAGCTTTGAATTTCACACCCTGGCCTCCCTCACTGTGCATGGTGCAGTGGCACTGTGCCAGCGCAAGTGGCCAGAGTGGAGCATGGAGATGCGCTGGCTCAAGTGCCATTGCGCCACGCACAGTACCTGTGATATTCAAAAGGGGACATGCAAATGGGGCCATAATATATACAAGGTGCACAGGGAGCCATTTGCATCTAATTACGGCCCCATTTGCATGCCATTAGCATGCAGGTGCGCCGATCCCCAAAGACTTGCGCCTGGCGCCCTGCCAGGCAGCAGCCATTGGGGACCGACGCCCCCTGCAGCCCGATCGCAGGCATTCCTGTAATATAAAAAAATGTCCAATATCCCTGGTGGTCCAGTGGACCTCTATGTGCCCTGATCACAGGCATCACTATAGTCCTTCCCCTCCAATATCCCTGGTGGTCCAGAGGACCGCACTGAGCCTGATTGCGGGCATCATTAATAGAACCCCCCCCCAAGTCCAATATTCCTTGTGGTCCAGTGGACCATACTGAGCCTAATAGAACCCCTCCAAGTCCAATACCCCTGGTGGTCCAGTGGACTGCACTGAGCCCGATCGCGGGCATCATTAATAGACCCCCCAAGTCCAATATCCCTGGTGGTCTAGTGTACCCCACCCCACCCACCCATTGAGCCCCACCGCCCGCCTCTGCCGGGCCGGCGGGAGTGGTGCAGCACCCCATCCGCTTGCCGCCCAGCCGCCCACTGACTGACAACTCAGAAAGTTGGGTGACGCCCATTGGTTCACAGCATGAGCCAATGGGCATGCAGCCCATACCGCACTACTCAGTCCAGGTATGTGAATGAACCAACGGGGGGAAGGCAGGTGGGGCTCAGTGGGCGGGTGGGGGGGTACACTAGACCACCAGGGATATTGGACTTGGGGATTCCTATTAATGATGCCCACGATCGGCCCAGTGCGATCCATTGGACCACCAGGGATATTGGACTTGGGGTTCCTATTAATGATGCCCGCATTGGCTCAGTGCGGTCCACTGGACCACCAGGATATTGGACTTGGGAGGGCTACAGTGATGCCCAGCGAGTGGGGTGCGAAGGCTGTTAGGTGCGGCAGGAACTCGGTACACCCACAGGTGGCAGCTGCTGTGTTGCGCCCTGCAATGTGGCAGCTCACCTGTGGGTGGCCATCACTTGTTCCTTTTGGGGAGTAACTTAGGTGCAGGCACAGAGTAGGGGTTGCACATGCACAACTCTGCACATCCCGGGCTGAATATCGGGCTGTGCAGGTTATGCATGGGCATCCTACCTCCGTGCCTGCATACATTACTGATGCTTCCCAGCTGATCGATTGTTCACTGTACCCTCACTAATCATCAAGTTACCACCCTCAGTCACAGCTACATATGTGTCAACTTTTAAGTCCCACTCAAAATGTGTTTTTGGGTTGTACATGAAAACGTTTTTCAAGTTTGATTTAAAATTTGCTACCTGTGTGGCTGTGGTGGAGGATGGATAGCAACTTGCCAGTTAGTGAAAAGCTGGTGAAAAAATATTTTTAAAATGTCACAGTTATACATAAAAGACAACTGAGGTGGGAAGAACCCTAAGTCCGTGTACGTGCACAGTTCACATTCTCGGGAGTTTCATAGCTCTGGACATGGCACTCTCGTCCATAGTTGGGATGCATGTTGTGTCGAGCAAACTGCATGGGGACGCTTGCAGCTTATCTACAAACATCCCAATGCATTTGAAACACTTGCCATTTTTTCCAGGGGAAAAAAAATTACAAATGCATCTAGTTTAGATGCATGTATCATTTCTGGGGTGCAAGTTGGGGCTATCACACCCAGAAGTTAGGCCACCTTGTAGCTAGTCAGACTGCCTGATTGGATGTTGGTGGGAGCCCATGTCCTTAAAATGGACATGACAGTCTGAAAATCTGCCCTTTGTATTTTCTTGCATCTTTTTAAAAAAAGACATAAAAATAATTGCACATCCACACAGACTTTTTTTTTTTTTCACCTCAGTTTGAAGTAAGCTATGGGGCCTGGGCAGTGCCAAATGGGATGGAGGGTCATGTGCAAAGCAAGCTACATGTCTAGGACAGTGCCCTTCTACTTCTCATAGAGCTCGCGGGGAAAGTACACACTGCTGTAAATACTTGCTCTTGAAGTTTCTTCTCTCAATGGAAACCTACCTCCTGGGACACTATACCAAGCACCTCCGTTGGTTGTTCCATCTACAAAGCTGCTGTCATCATCATTCTTGCGGCATGGTGGCCTGGTTGGGTTAGACATGACTGGATTGAGGGCAGAGTAGCTATGTGCCAGACTCTGGAACACGGCATCATCAGGGCTTGCACTGTACTCATGAGTGACACCTAGAAAAGTTCAGTTACAAAACTGGTTAAAGAGTAAAGCAATTTCGTGGAGCAGGGTGAACATCCATTAAATAAATCTACTGTTTTTGTACAAGATTGTGTAACATGTGGAGAAAGAAATACTGTGCTGTTAGCACAAGGAGAGTGACTGGTACATAACTTAAGGCCAAATGTGATAGGAAAAGAACTGAAAGAGCCCTACATAAATGCAGTATATTCACGCCACAACTAAGGGAGATTAAAATGCAAAAATGTTAAAGCACCAGTGCATTGAACCTAAATGCTAAAGTTTTGAATCATTTAGAGAAGCTAAACAGTATAAATAAGGCAGAAACAGCTATCTGTCTCATTTCTCATTCAGGAGATATTACTCTAAGGATTTTGTCCATAACAGTACTTGTTATGTTTGCCAATGTACTGTAGATAAAGAACACTTGTTTTGCACAGAACCCATTTACTTTTTAGCAGTCCATAACAACACAACCATATGTACGGTAGATGACTGGACAAAAACATTGGATTTATTTTTTCTACAGCTCTGGTAACTGGCATCAAGTCTCTCACCCCAGTTCAAAAGAATCCATGCTTTATTGTATTATATAAAATGTTCTAAAGTCATCTTTTTAGAAGTTGTAATGAACTGCTTTTAAACTGTTGGGAAACTGCTGAGCAGAAGGAACATACAGTATGTAACATCTTGTACTTCAGTTATTACAGCAACTATATACCCTTCAGATACAGGGAAAAGCATTTTAGAAGAAACTCTGTAAGTCAGTATGTTCTGTAGGGTGCACTGCATTTTAAATACAGCAGCTGATCTGACAGGTAAGGTAAGCATTGCACCCTTTAAATTCACACCTCTGAAAATCTCTTTTTGTGGACTGAACATCAGGGAGCAAAACGGGGGCTATGATTAACAAAGGAAAAAACTCTCCTGATGTGCCATGTATTGCTCTTACTTACAAAAATGTTATTTTTGGAAAGCTTTACAAAAACATAAATCAGTCTTTTTAAGACTGTGAACATTTGGGAATGCTGGGTCAGGCACTCATAATTTCCATCGATACTTCTAACACTTGGTGGTAAAATAAAGTTATGATGTGTGTGGCAGATGACTAACTCTACATGGGACTACTTATGTAATGCACACTATCACTACTGTACCTATAGTTCTAAAAATCACGTAAAATTACACATATCAGCTGTGGAAAATCCAGAATAAGAGAGATAAACATTTTATTTGGAGGCATGGGTTATGTGCAGGGTCAAATGTTGACAAGAACTTTGTCCTGCTAAAACAAAAAAAAAATACTAATAATCAGGAGTTGAACTAGAACAGGATTCTTGAAGCACTTGATGCATGTTTGCTATACATGATTAGTGTAATTTTACATGAATTCACAGACACGTGGGCCTCACCAAACCACAACTGGCATCTCGCAGTCCCAATGTATAAAATTGTGTAGGAGGCATAAGGAGATGAGAAGAGGTGGGGGAGTGGCTCTGTACATGAAGGAGGGGATAATCTGTACCAGAGAGGCAGGGGTGGATGGAATGGTTGAAACGCTATGGGTGCTGGTACAATCCACTAAGGGGAGGGAAGTAAGGATGTGGCTGGTATACAAACCACCGTCACAGGATAAGGAGCTGGACAAGGTACTGGGGTCCCAAATCATAGAACTGGCAGGCAAGGGGGAGGTAGTAGTAATAATGGGGGACTTCAATCTACCAGAGGTAGACTGGAAAATCCCAGCTACATCCAGCACCAGGGAGCATGTACAGCTGGATGCATTTGAGAGTGGATTCCTGACACAAGGTATCATGCAGCCCACTAAACAGAGGGCTGTAGTGGGCCTGGTCTGGTCCAACTGTGGACATGTTCAGGTTGTAAAGGTGGATGTGCCACTTGCAGGAAGTGACCGCCACATGGTGTTGTTCCACCTGGATGTAAACAGCGGGATGGTCAGAGCGAAGAGGAGTGTTTAGGACTTCAGGAAGACTGACTTTAATAGGATGGGAGAAATTCTGGTAGGACTCCTTACCAGGATCCAAAAGGATAAGGAGGTGGAAGAGAAATGGACCATAATAAAGGAGGGCCTGATGGAGGCCACCAGTGAGTGTGCCAAAATCAAAAGCAAGAAATGTAAGGCCAACAAGTCCAGCTAATATAGAAGGGAAGTGGAAACTTCAGTAAGGGAAAAGATCGCAACCGTCTGGAAGTACAAATGTACTTAGAATGAGGAGGAGAGGGATGTTTCTTGTGCAAATCTCAGTTGTCGAGTATGATGGTTAGACACGCAAAGGCTACAAGGGAGGTGCAGCTAGTAAAAGGAGTAGAACTGAATGAAAATGCCTTTTTCAAATATATAAAGGAAAAAAAGGATATTAAAGATGAGATTGTCAGATTAAAAAAGGATGGACAAGTGGGCAGAAGGAAGTGAAGACAAAGCAGAGGTGCTTAACAAGTACATCTGTTCCACCTTCACTAGAGAGAAGGATGGACCAGTGCTGCAAGGGAGCAGAGGGGACAAAGCAGAGAAGGGAGGAGTCACGGATGGTGCAATACAGGTGGACGGGGTGTTCAAATGCGTAAGGGACATGATGGCTGACAAATCACCAGTGATACATGGCATGCAACCAATGGTTCTAATGGAACTGGTGGAGGTGCTGGTGGGCCCATTGGCAGAGCTATTTAACACTTCTCTGAGGTCCAGGAGTGTGCCATGGTAATGGAAACTGTACATGTGGTACCTCTCCACAAAAGTGGTCCCAAGGATGAACCAGGGAATGACAGGCTGATCAGCCTGACCTCAATAGTGAGGAACTGATGGCGACTATCCTGACGGAAAGACTAGTGAGCTTTCTGAAGAAAAATGGGCTGCAGGACAAGAGGCAGCAGAGGTTTGTTTCAAGGATGTTCTGCCACACTAATCTGATTCACTTTTTCAACAGGGTGAGCAGGACAGTGGACAAGGGCCAAGCTGGTGATGTCCTGTATCTGAACTTCAGAAATACCTCTGACTCAGTGCCTCATAAGAGACTGGTCAGGAAGTTGGAAGCCATGGGTGGTGGGGGGTGGACAAAGCCTGCTAGATGGGTCAAAATTGGTTGCAAGACAGAAGCCAAAATGTGTTGGTCAGGGGGGAGTTCTCAGAAGCTAGGCCAGTTACCAGTCGAGCCCCTCAAGGTTTAGTACTCGGTCCAGTGTTGTTTAACATCTTCATCGGTGACACAGTGGATAAGATCAAAGGTAAAATCAGCCTGTTTACATACAACACAAAACTTAATGGGAGGGTGGACATGGAGAAGGGAGGCAGGAACTCAAGAAAGACCTGGCTAGGTTAGTGAAGTGGTCTGGCACTTGGCAACTGGGGTTCAACGCTGATACGTGTGAAGTTATGTGCCTGGGGGCGAGGAACCCAGAGACCAAATACTGGTTGGCTGGGGTGCAGGTAACTAAGTTGGAGGAAGAAATTTACCATGGGTAATTATCAAGAGTGACCACAACCACTCTATACCCTGCAGGAGAGCAGCATCAAAAGCAAACCAGATGCTGGGCTGCATAGCCAGGGGGAAGGTAATACTACCACAGTACAGGTCACTGGTAAGACAGCATGTGAAGTGCAGTGTACAGTTCTGGTGCCCTTATCTTAAGAAGGATGTTAACTTGCTAGAGACAATTCAGAGAAGGGTGACCAAAATCATACAGGGTCAGCAGGGCAGCACCTATGAAGCGAGGCTCAAGGGGCTCAATATGTACTCTGTTGAAAACAGAAAGGTGAGAGGGGATATGATTGAGACCTTCAAGTATCTGAAAGGTATTAACAGGGTAAATACTGAGGGCCTCTTCTGCCTTAGTGGAAACAAATCCACTAGGGGGATAGCCTAAAGCTGGTAGGTGGAAGATTCAGCAGAGAGATGAGGAGGCACCTTTTCACTGAGAGGGTGGTGGTCAAGTGGAACAAGTTACCAGAGGAGGAAGCCTCCATGAAAACTGTGGATAGCTTCAAGAGAAGATGGGACAGAGTAAAGGGAACAGTTGCTGGTGGGGGGGGGTGTTGAGGGAGTCTGCGGATTTGAGGAGGGGGACAGGTCCCTCTGTAGACATCTGGGGGACTTGCACCCTTCAGCAGACTAGATAAGACCATAAGACCTTTATCTGTTGGCATATTCGTACAGTATGTTCATATGCTCATATACGTACCACTGCGTGTTTCATCATAAGGGTAGTTGGCAACAATGTCTCCTCCGTGAAGATTAGCTGAGAGCACAAATGGAATATCCATAATCCAGTGAATGACTGCTTTAGTCTCAGGGGCAAGCTGCAGAGGAAAATGACATTTGTGAATAGGATATTTTCATTTGCATCCTGTGACATGTTTCTCAAGGTTTGGGATGAAATGAGCATAAATCATTTTCAGCCATTGTATTCCCAAGCTAGAAAACAATACTTAAAAAATCCAATACAGGGCCTTACTATATATAAGGAAGTTTCTCTGGGGGCTAGATAGCACAGTGGATTGGAAGAGGCCTGTGAAGCCTTTCAGCTACAAGTAACTGGTTGGAACCTCGCTCAGGCTGGTAGTGGCTAAAAGCCATCATCATCAGATTGCTGTGTGGTGGTCTTTCTCAAATTAGTCATGATTATCGAAGTCCATTTCCTAGTGAGTATGAGTCTTCATTTAAAAAAAAATAAAAAATAACCTCTTCATAATTAGGGTCTGCCTGCCAGTGCAGAGGGAGCAGTACCATTTGCAACACTGACAACCCAGGTTCAGCGAACACTGGAGGGTCAGCCAGGGGGACGAGGATACAGCGTCCAGTTAACAGTTCTCTGCCTCCAGGTGGGGTGGGAGCAGGCTTTCTGCAACATTCTGACCAAGGAATCAGTGCACTGCAATGAGCCTCAGAGATGGGATTGGCACTAAGGTGGACGCTGGTGTGCACTATGTTGAAACACACACTGCACACCATGGACGTCAATGCATGTTCTCGACATCAGTGGAAACTAAAAGAAAAAAAAAAAACTAGCCTAGTTCAATGATGCCCAGTCCTGACTCCACTCTCTCCTCACCTCATAAGACATTCCAGATTAGTATATCCCCTACATCCTCCTCTCTCATGCCTCACCAGGATGGGGGGTCCCAACGTATGGGTCACTACCATCTCCTGGTAAGTCTGGGGTTGGTGGGGTAGGGTCGAGTGGTTAGGGCCATCTAGGGATAGATGTGGGTTACATCATCACTGGCTCAGGGAGTCACAAAGAGAGTTAAAAAAGAACTCATCATAATTGACATTAAATGACACCATTAATGGCAGACTCACATAAGAGCTAGTAGCGCTCAGATAGGGCCACTGCGGATCCACCAGTGATCAGGTGGATGGCAATAGTATTTGAGTTGGATCCGGCCCAGGATCCCACCGAATATGGAGGTTAGGTCCCAGGTCAGATCCCGTGTTATCTGGTGCCAGATCCAGGGATCCAGTGCCAGATCCAGGCATCTGATGCCAGGCACCAGATCCAGGGATCCCTGGATCCGGCCGCCAGATAACGTGGGATCCAACCAGGGATCTGACAGCCAGATCCACGGGCAGAAAGGGAAGGTATCTGGCGAATCCACTATTCTGCCGCAAAGGGCAAGTATCTGGTGGATCCAGATTTGTCCGGATTCATCTGAGCAACACTTATTAGAGGCCAAGGACTGGATGCTCATTGAGTTTAATATACTCTCTTGCCCACTAAAAGCGGTTCCTTCATGCCAGGAAGAGGCACATTGCAGGGGCAGATTAGAGAGGTTTGCACACAGGTTAGCTGTTCATTACCTACCATGGAGCTAAACAGAAAGATTCAGTCTCTAGTGCTGTCAATCCAGCATCTTTCATGAGCACTAAATAAACTATAAACATTTATAAAAGTAAAAATGAACAAACGGATGACTCTTGTCACAGCCTTAGCAACACAATTCTGCCTTTATACACTAGTGCAACCCTTCCAGGCATTAATGATGCCATTCCTTTCTCCACATTCCAGCTGGAAGCATGAAACCTTTGTCAAACAGGCAACAAACTATAGTGACTTCAATATGAAAAGAAATCCAGCAACATAATGACAAACAATAGCAGTACTTTGAGAGACTAGGTGTTGATCTCTGCAGTGGTTTAAAAAAAGAATAAAAGAAGTTCTTACTGCACCTAAAAAGCACTTGGTGTCAAGAGAACCTGGGGAGAAACATGACTGTTAGATATACCTCAGTTTAAATTTCACATAATCCCTATTCTGCTTCCCTTAATTCATTTTAATTAGGTAGGTTATCATGAAGCCAGGACCACTGTCCATAAGACTTCCATTGTAACTGCTGATCTACACCAGCTATCATACACAATCAGAGGAACATAGGAAATGCTACAGAGGTAGCCACCACCACTTTCAACAGTATCATAGGGTATGGTGCACCACAGCCCAATACCATTGTTCAAAGTCGCATGCATCTAAAGGCATCATTTCCAATATTAGGACTTGCCATTTTGCGTCACTGTGGGTTACTTTTGTAAGTGGTGATGACTACCATTGTAGTTAAAAAAGACAGAGGGTGGGAGCCACCCAGTGCATGGGTGTAGGCAGGCATACTCCAAGCACTCCATGGTGTGCAATTTTATTTAAGGGGGGGTAGCAAATAGGCTATGAACTGCTCCCTTTTTTCCATGAAAACTAACAAAGAAAATGCTGAACCTTTCTGTAATTTTATTCACAGGAGTCAAACTAGAAGGACTGGTCACTAATACTGTCTTTGCATCCCAAGGACAATACAACTTTACAGGCTTTGGGCTGGTATGTGGGTGTCTTAGGGAGCAAAGCATGGCATTTGTATTTACCCATGCATGGCAACAACCATTGTCATGAGATACAAAAGTTGTATTTATTGTGCCAAATGAGGCAACAAACACGGTCCTGGTGTACATTTGTATATTGTCTGGCTACACCCCTGACCTAGTGGCTCAGCATGTACTGTATCGACTCAGGTTTGGAAGTGGACTTGGGAGGTGGGTTGGGTGACCAAGGGGTCTGGAGTAGTGCTGTCATGTAGCAGCCCTCAATGTGCCGGGTTCCACCACCACACTGGCCTTGTGGTGGACCACGGAGCTTCCTTCCTTCCTTCCTTCCTAGCTTCCTTCCTTCCTTCCTAGCTTCCTTCCTTCCTTCCTCTGCAGCGGCATTACTGCATGCATGCGAGACATTACAGGGCACCCCCCTAGTGCCAGTGGAAGGTGGGTGGGATTCACGGATGGTGTGAAGCCCCTTAAAAACCTCTGTCTCCCAGCTGCCTGTATGACGGCCACTGGTAATCTCAGGACTGTCTCCTTGTGGATCCCAGGCAATCAAGACAAGTACGGATGTGCAGCTGGTACAGGATCCGGGTGCTAGAGTTATGGATGAACAGACTCATAAATGTAACTGAAAGCACAAACATGAAGGTGCAGCACTCTGTGAGTGGGTTTGACAGGTAAATCATAGTTATCATATAAAAGCTCAAGAGTGCATGCAAAAGAAGACACAGTTCAAAATGACAGCTGCCATGTTCAAGAGGTAGGGTAACACAAGGGGTATGTTGAACATTAGGGGCCAAAATATGCAAACAAAGGTATGAATAAATGTTGGAACAATTTGATTCCTCATAACTTAATTGTTTTTTTCACATTTTTACCCAATATTTTCAACATAATCATTTTATGTGCATTACAGGTGTCATTTATAAAACAATGGCTGAAATGTCATTTTGCGCCCTAAGTGTTAAAAAAAATTTTGAGTATGATTTGAGAATGACAGCTGCCACATTCACAAGGTGGTATGAAAAATGGCTATGTTGAAAAGTTGGGGTCAAAATATTGAAAATCAGCACAGTTAAGAGTGCAGATTGAAACACTGTACCGTAGACTCATGACTTTTTTTTTTTTCATATTTTTACCCCAAATTTTCAACATAGCCTTCTTATGACCCTACATAGCCTTCTTATGAGCTACCTCATGATCAAGGGCACAGAACATTTTCAAATCCTGCCCAAAAGGGTATTTCGTGCCATAAGTGTGAAAACACATTTTGGCCAGGATTTGAAAAATGATAGCTATCACATTCCTGAGGTGCTGTAACAAAATGGCTATGTTGAAAATTTAGGGTAAAAATATTGAAATTTTCCAAACTTATGAGCCTGCATTCATAAATTTCAACATAGGTTAATAACTTTTTTATATATATATATTTTTACCTCAGATTTCCAGCATAGTCTTCTTATGACCCCACCTCATGAACAAGGGTGGAGAACATGTTCAACTCCTGCTCAAAAGGTGATTCCGTGCAAAGACCGCAAAATCACCTTCCGGGATGTAAAAATGAGTAATTTCTATGTTAAGTTTAAGGGTTAGCAGAGATGTTAATGTAGTTGAAATAGTTCTGCCAGCATCTATCATATACTGCAATTTGATCAGAGGAAACATGGGATAATCGGTCCAAAGAAGCATACTGGGAGAGATTTTGAAGAATGTCTGTCAAAGTGGGTACAATATTTCACTTCCAATTCATAAGAATGAGGCGTTGTTTAACTGATAAAAATAGAATATTCAACTACCTGAAATAAGCGTGGGATAAAGTAGGATTATTTGGGGAGTACTACTTTATGAAAGAGCTGTGGATGCCTGGACAGTCTGCCAGCAGAGGTAGTGGGGCCAAAAACAGTGGGGGTCTTCAAGCATGCATGGGTTAGGAAAAGGGGAATATTGGTAAATAGGCAGGGATGGGGAGGGTCACTGGAGACCAGGTAGGGTCTGTAGAGACAAAATAGGCAGAGAATATCTGGGCATACTAGTTGGGCCAAGTGATTCTTTTCAGCCAACAGTGTCTATGTATCTATGTCTCTAGGTTTAAATATTTTAATCAAAGGGATCTATAATGCCTTTATGCCAAAAATCCTTTTCTTACAGTATATTGCTGCTTAGTTTGGAATGACATAACTCCAAAGGTAAGACAATCCAGAACCTTAAATCAATTCAAAGCACTTGATAAAGTTTTCTGACTGACATAGCAAGACGCTGCTGTTTCTTGATCAACTGGAGTTGTATGTTGTATATATTGTAAATGTGTTTTTTCATTTTATTTGATCAAGGGTTCTTGTATGTTAAGTTATTTATATAACTTATTTTGTTAATTGGTTACTAATTTTGTTTTGGATCTTACTAATATTGTTTGAGTATATGTATTATATATTTCTCTGTATGGGTTATGCTTGTAAAAGGACCATGTGGCCAGTGTATTTTACCCAGTTAAAAAAGTTAAAAAACAAAAAGTAAGAAAAGTTTGTCCAAGACCCTCTTGCCTCCATAAGAGAGGACAAATGTGTGCGAAATCACATTTGCTGTGGTAAGACTGCACAATGCAGCCTTACCAGTGCCCTATGCTGCCCATTATGCAAACATCACTTACATGATTTCAGCCAACCATGGCACAGAGCCACTATACATCTTATCCTGGATTTAGTGGCCCCTTGTGCAGGAATGTTAGGGGTGGACTGCTCCACCACAGCCAGGAGTGGGCATCTGTATTTAACTTTAGAAATACAAAAAAATAAATACTTCAAACTTTTTATAAATCACTGTAGCTAAATCAAATCACTTGTAATACAAAAATAGAGCCTCCACAGGGGGGTTCTTATGGTATAAGAGACTCCTCTGGTGAGGTCTGGGCAGCCAAAACTGCTTAGCTTGGGTTTTTATTTATTTCATCATTCATAAATAACCTTTGAGCAAAATGCTCTTTTTTCAAATGTTCCATGTCTTGACATGAGGACAACACAAAAAGGTAAGTTACAGGGTATGGGCGCACAAGAACAGAGACAAAAGGTACAGGATTGATCTATTTACAATTGTAGGCTAACTCATATAAAGGTACTGCATACTGCCATTTTGTACATCACAAGGTACGTGGTGAGTGTTGTAGTTTGAGAAGCAAAAATAGCATGGAGTAAAGCAGCCAGGGGAGGCTTTGTTGTTATTTCCTATCAACGAAGGGGGGAGGGAGCTGACTCTAGCATAGGCTTATTCCCCCTGCAAGGTAAGGCAGCCAGGAGGAGGCTTTGTCGCTGTTTCCTATCCAAGCAGTGGGGAGGGAAGGGGAAGAGGAAGAGGGTTGAGGGTGAATAGGGTTATCAGGTAACCCGAAGAAGGGAAAACTCATGTAATGGAGGGGTTGTGACCATGGAGGAGCTTAAAAGTGTTGAATGTGAGGAAATGGAGTAAACGGGGATTATCAGGGAAGGCAAGGGGGTGGTGCTTGGCACAAGGCAATCTAATTACATTACTGGGGCAACTCACGTAAGGAAAGTGCTAGGACCAAAAAGGGGGGGCACTATCCCCCATGAAGAGCAGACCAGTACTAAGAATCAAGACGAGGAGGGGCACCATCCCCAATTTCAGTGTTAATCAGTAAGGAAAGAGGGGCACAGTGAGGTGGGGCAAGATATACGGGAGCCTGCAAGCACAGGACCAGGAAATTATGAGGTGCTGCTTCAGTTCAGCTTTAAAGGTGTGGAGGCTGCTATTACTGAAAATATGCACTGGGATATCATTCAGCCAGAGAGGTGCCCTATATGCGAATGACTGCTGTCCTAGTGTTGTTTTCCTGAACAGAACGGTCAATAAGCCCCTGTCCATTCCTCTAGTCCGGTAGCTCATGCAACTAGCATAGAGTAAATCATTAATACAAGGCGGAGCTTAACCTAGCAGCGCTTTCTTACCCAAGAGGCACGTCTGATACTTAATCCTGTTTGTTAGGCTGAGCCAGCTGGTTTGCTCATAGAGTTTACAGGAGTGAGTTGAGTTGTCAGCTCCGGGGGGGAGCCTGCAGGCCTTGTTGAGTACAGTCATCACCCACCTGAGTGCAGTGTCAGATGCAGCATCATAAACTACCAGTCCATAATCAGTGATTGTAAGGATGGAACTGGAGACAGTTAATTTCAGGGCTGCGGACGTAAGACAGTGTTTATGTCTATGAAGAACCCTAAGTTTGATATTCGCCACTTTTACAAACTGATCAATATGCTGTGTGAAGGACAGGGTGTTATCAATGGTAACCCCATGTACTTGAAGTTATGCACCTGCTCAAGATGTTCAGATTTATTAACAATGGACAGGACCGGGTACGCCTTCTTGTGCTGCAGGCTAGAAATCAGCATTGATTTAGTCTTCGTGTAGTTAAGAAGTTTCTGTGTCTTAAACCAGTCCTCCAGGTGAAAGAAGGTGAACTGTAACTCCTTTTGCAGTTGATCTGGCTGGGCGCTGCTACTTAGAATAACTGCATCGTCCACATACAGGATGATTTTGCTCATGCAGGCTTCCAGAAGACTATACAGAAATAAACTGAAAAGGAGTGGGCCCAAGATAGAGCCTTGAGGAACCCCGAGACAAATTTCCCTGGCAGTTCAGGTGGCTGGCCCTATTTTGATGCTCTGAAATCTGTGGAACAGATAGTCTTTGAACCAGTGTACAGTTTCAGAGACAAGCTCCAGAGACAGCAGCTGTCCCAGTAGGATGAGGTGGCTGACAGTAACAAAGGCTTTAGTGAGATCTATAAATATAGATCCCACATAACTGCTACCATCCATAGCTTTGGAGAATTCATCTAGCACTGTAGTCGTGTTGTGGCTCTTATGAAAGCCATGCTGTTGTGGGCACAGGAGATCGTACTTCTGAAGATATTCCAAGACCTGATCAGCCACTATTCTCTCGAGCACTTTTGAAAGGGGGGAGAGAATTTAAATTGGCCAATAATTGGCAGTGCACATGCGATCACCACTTTTTGGAACTGGGGTCACCAGGGCCAGTTTCCACACAGTTGGGAACTTTGCCATGGTGAGCGATTTATTGAATATTTTGGTAATGGTGGTAATGAGTTCATTTAGAGCAACAGCCACTAGCGTCATATCAATATTGTCACTGCCGAGCCTTGTCTTGCCTAGTACGTTATGGACGTACTTTCTAGTCTCCTTGACAGTGACACATTTGAGGTAAAAGTTTGGGCGGTTGGGTACGTTACGAGATGCCAACTGCGCCGGATCAGTGGATTTGAGATAGTCTGGGGGGAGCACAGATCTAAGGTCAGTGAAGGATTGGTTAAAGGATTCAGCAATTGTAAGAGGATCCATGGTTGGGGTCCCATAGATATTCAGCATTGAAGGGAGTTTCCTATCCTCTTTATCAAGAAGGTCCCTGATATTTTCCCAGAACTTTTTCCCATTTCCCCAGTTCTAATCTAATTGTTCTTTACAGTATTTTTCCTTAGCCAGTCTGGGTAGGTTTGTGTACCTATTTCCAGCTGGCCTGTACTTCTGAAAGTCAGTTGGATTGCCTGTGTTCCTGGCCATGCACCAAAGATTATCCCATGCCCGCAACTGTTCGAAGAGGTCCCAAGTGATTCACCCATTTGTGGTTCCTCTGACTTTTCTTTTCCTCACCGGGGCATAGATATCACAAATGTTGTTGAACTTGTCTGAAAAAAATTTCATAGCCTGATCTATATCCAGAAGCTCATCTATGGGTGACCAGGCCACCTGGGATAGACCAGTTTTAAAGGCATCTAAGAGGCCTCTCTTGATGACATGGCTTTGTATGGCGATTGGCGGCTCTTTTTTGCTCTTAAACACCCACTTACAGGTAACTGGGGAATGATCACTAAGGCAGTCTGATTGCTCATCAACATTTTTGATTCTGGAGGGACAACTAGTCAAGATCCAGTCCAAGAGGACGTTTCTCCGGCTCTAAATGTTTAACCTAGTGTATTCACTAACCATTTGTGTAAGGTAAACACTGGCTACCTTGACTAAACCTCATACCTGGAGACTCTTATGGCAATAAACAACTCATAGGGGCCGTATCATTAACTTACATAGAAACACTGAAACATAGAATTTGACGGCAAATAAGGACTGCTTGGCCCACCTAGTCTGGCCATTTTCCTACCTAACAGATAAGCTGCAGATACTAGTTAACCAACAGCTTACTTCCTCCTAACCCCCACTAGGACTGCCTTATGTCTGTCCCATGCATTCTTGAATTCCCCCACTGTTCTTGACGCCACGACCTCCTCAGGGAGGCTGTTCCATGCATCCACAACCCTCTCTGGGAAAAAATACTTCCTCACATTGCCTCTGAGCCGTTCCCCCTCTATCTTCAAATTGTGCCCCCTTGTTCTTGCACATCTCTTTTTCTGAAAGATGCTACCCTCTTGGACTTTGTTGATTCCCCTGAGGTACTTGAAAGTTTCTATCATGTCCCCTTTCTCCCTTCTTTCCTCAAGGGTATACATATTAAGCTCCTTTAGTCTTTCTTCTTATATCTTCTAGTGCAGACCCCTCACCATTTTGGTTGCCCTCCTCTGGACAGCCTCCTCTCTGTCTATGTCTTTGCGGAGATGGGGTCTCCAGAACTGCACACAGTACTCCAGATGCGGTCTCACCAACTGTCTGTACAGAGGGATAACAACTTCCTGTTTTCTACTATTGATGCCTCTCCCTATGCATCCCAGTATCCCCCAGCCTTCCTTACTGCCTTCTCACATTGCTTACCCACCTTTAGGTCATCTGATATAATTACCCCCAGGTCCCTTTCCATTTTTACTGTTGTCAGTATCTCATCCCCCATTGTGTACACTTCCTCTGGGTTTTTGTTTCCCAGGTGCATTACATTGCACTTCTTTGCATTGAATCTGAGCTGCTATACATTTGACCTTTCCTCCAACCTTGCCAAGTCCCATCTCATCCTTTCCACTCCATCTTGGGTATCAACCCTGTTGCAGATCTTTGTGTCATCTGCAAAGAGACATACTTTTCCTTCTAGTTCCTCTGTAAAGTCACTTATAAAGACATTTAAAAGGACCGGTACTGAACCTGAGGTACCCCACTAGTAACCTTCCTTTCTTCACTGTGGACTCCATTTACTACTACCCTTTGCGTCCTGTTGTCTAGCCAATTTTTTAGCCAGTCTACCACCCTGGGACCCACTCTAAGGCTGGCTAACTTGTGTATTAATCTTTTGTGTGAGACTGTATCAAATGCCTTGCTAAAATCTAGGTAGGCCATGTCCACAGCCCCTCCCTGGTCTACTACTTTGGTCACCCAGTCAAAGAAATCTATTAGATTTGTCTGACATGACCTTCCCATCGTGAATCCATGCTGCCTTGGGTCCTATGCCCCACTGGCCTCTAGGTACTCAACAATTCTTTCCTTCAGAAGTGATTCCATAATTTTCCCTACCACTGAGGTCAAACTAACTGGTCTGTAGTTTCCTGCCTCTATCCTGCTCCCACTTTTGTGAACAGGAATCAGATCCACCCTCCTCCAGTCCTCAGGTACCACCCCATTCTCCCATGATTTGTTAAAGAAAGTAGTCAGCGGTGTCACTAGTTCTACCCTTAGTTATTTTAGAATTCTTGGGTGAATCCCGTCAGGCCCCATTGCTTTGTCCACTTTCAATTTTATTAATTCTTTCAGAACCCTTTCTTCTGTAAATGGACTGGTATTGAACCCCGTCTTTAGAGTGTTTCTCTTGTTTGGTTTAGGTACCTCCCCCTCCTCTTCCTTTGTGAATACTGAGCAGAAATATTCGTTCAGTATCCCTGCTTTTTCACTGTCACCCTCTACCCACATTCCCTCCCCTTTATTAAGCCTCAGTATCCCTCCTTTGGTCTTCCTTCGCTCCCTAATGTACCTATAAAAGGTCTTATCCCCCTTCTTAACAGAGTTGGCTATCCTTTCCTTGGTTTGGGCCTTTGCTATTCTGACTACCTTCTCAGCCTCTTTCTGCTTTAACTGATAACGTTTTCTGTCCAGTTCCTTCTGTGTTTCCTTATATTTCCTGAAAGCAAGAGATTGTAGGGGTGTCTGAGATACTGGCAGGGAGAGAATTGTACCAAGAAGGGGCACGGTAGTGGAAAGTTATTGTGAACGAGAGGTCCTTGCCCTAGGTACCTTCAACTTGGCTTTACAGGAGGACCATGTTGAAGCTAGGGAGTTAACACGGTGGATAACGGCAGTCAAACCAGAAGGAGAGAGCCCAAGGAGATTTTTTTTTGTAAGGATGCAGGTTTGATACCTAAGACGTTCGTCAAGATTGAGCAGATTAGCCTGGGAGTAAAGATGGTAGGTATGTGTAAGTCTAGGAGCACCTAAGATTAGTCGACAGGCTTTATTTAAGGTGAGGCGGATTTTGTTTAGCGAGGTCTGGTCAGCAGCCCCGTAGACTGGTAAGCCATAGTCAACAAGTGACAGAATGGAGGCCATAACTGCGAGTCGGAGGGCATCAGGGGGAGACAGTGTTTGTGGCGGTAAAGGATTCCCAACCTAATATTGGTGGTGGAGGCTAAGACGGAGATATGGGAATGGAACGTGAGGGCAGGGTCAAAGGTTATCCCAAGGTATCTGTATGTGTAAACTTGTTTGAGTGGGAACATAGAGCTGGCGAAGACTTGAAGTTGGAAATTACTAGCTTTGTTTTGGGGGTGGGAGAAGATCATAGATTTGGTCTTTTTAAGATTGATAACCAGTCTATGTTCTTTAAACCAGGCTTCCACGTCTTTATAGGATAATTGCAGGGAATCTTGGAGGGTGGTGGGGTTATGGTCAGAAGTGAAGATAACAGTATCATCTGCATAAAGGAAGAGTTTACCAGTACAGGGACCTAGCAGGGTGTCGAGATAAAGGGAAAAGAGCAGGGGCCCAAGAATAGAGCCCTGGGGAACCCCAGATCGGATAGGGCAGAGGTCAGAGAGGGTGCCATTGATTTTTACACGCTGGGACCGGGCAGACAGATAGCTGGAGCACCATGTGACAGGTCCTGCAGCAAAGCCAGCATGGCTGAGTGCATCCAGCAGGAGAGAATGGGATACAGCGTCAAAGGCTTTTGACAGATCGATGAACACTGCACCAGCAAGAGAGCCCAAGTCCAGGGAGGACTGGAGGAAGTTAGAAAACTCGATGAGGGCAGTATTGGTACTGTGCCCAGCACGGAAGCCGTGTTGTTCAGGGCAGAGGATACTGTATTTGGTAAGAAACTCAGATATTTGGGAGGATACTACTTTCTCTAAGGCTTTTGAGAGTGGTGAGAGGATTGAGATGGGATGATAATTACCGGAAAGGGCCCTATCTCCACCCTTATGTATGGGAGTGACAGTGGCAATTTTCCAGGCTGATGGAAATTGCCCTAGACAGAGTGATTTGTTGAAGAGGCTAGTGATTGGGGCGATGACCTGGTCCAATGCCAGGCTGAGGAGTCTGGGGTCCAAGGAGTCACTGCCAGTGGTGTTGCTTCTTAGGGCCTTGGTCAGATACGGTCTGACTTCATTGACAGTAACCCGGTGGAAGTAGAATAATGTCCTCCTTAGACCTGTTGCATTGTCTGAAGCTGAAGGTTGTTTTCTGTTTAAGAATTATTATTTTCTGGCCTAAGGTACTGAGGCAATAGTGAATTATCTTACACATATTCCCACTGAATTTCATTTGCCACTCGTTGGCCCACTCCCCCAGCACATTTACATGTCTCTGCTGTCTCCCTCTTCCTTGGAATCTGCCACTTTCATCTGCTTTGTCATCACTAACACATTTAACTACCTTATTTAAACTGCTATATTCAGATTAGATGTTGTCAGATTCCCAGTCACAGAACCACATTTTCAGAATTAGGGTTTTCATAATTGCAGACTGAAAATCCTATTCTAAAATTTAAATCTAAAATATTTCTTTACACAGCAAATTGGGATTTAGAATTTAGGATTCCAAATCCAAATCTGATTTCAAGGTCTTTTTTTATTGGAATAGTATTAGGAATCAGAAATTCCTAAAAAGTCCTGTTGGATCAGAATTGTTCAGTTCCAATCACATTTACTCCAGATCTTTAAAAAAATGACCAGTAGGGGACCTTATACAGACAGTTCAAAGATGTAATAAAGACCACACCAAGTTGCAGTAGTGGTCATTTAAAAATAAAGATAAATACAGTTTTGCTGATAACAACACCTGCTCACTGCTGCTCTCTCTCTCTCCCAACAAAAACAGCGCCATATATTTAGCAGAAATGCTTTATTCTTTAGCACAGTACTCCAGTGACTTAAAACACAGAGCTGCAGCAGCCGGTAGTGGCCACCACAAACTACTGAAGCCATGTGTTTTAAGTCACTAGAGTGTTGCACCACTGAATAAGTGTTTGAGAATACAAGCATAGTCATGGTGGAGAAAAACGCAGTGAAGGGATGCCGGTAGCAACAAAACTGTATGGACCTAATTCTGACCACTAGGAAATCACACTGGTAACTTCTTTCCAGTCTGTTGTTGACTTATGTACCACTATCTGCTGAACCCTAGTTCTTATCCAGCCCCCCCATAAACATGCCTCATTATATTCGTTTTCACAGAAACTGATTGTGAGCTCACAAATGGAGGACTATGATGTCATGTGAAGGCAAGCAGACCAAATAAAAAAAAATTACCCTGTTTTCATGTTAAAGTGTTTTCTCGACATCACAAAAAATGTTTTAAACTGTAATATTCAGCAAAAATAATTCAGTTTAAATTTCATTCATTTTTTGTATTTACTTATGGGTGAAAGCGTAACTCCACTGTGTGCCCACGCCCATGAGAAACCTTCCAATGCATCTGACAAAAACAGATGGAAGGAGTTAAAAGGTACAGGCAATCTTTGTCAGTCTGTAGCTGCTTGTAATGTTTCTATTTTCAGAAATTATATTCATCCCACCCAATGATCTTAGTTTAGCGGTATCTGAATGAAAGTTACCACTGTGAATGTTTTTCATTGTTTTCTCTTTATGGACATCATTCTGTATAGATCTCTTCATGGAACCAGGAATACTGAGTTTTGACTATGTCAGTGACTGTATAGATTCAGACTATGAGTGTCTGGCCTGTCTGTGCAGTGCTAAGAGTTCTGACTCCACGCAGTGACAACAGGGGCCAGATTTTCAAAATGCTGGCATAGTGCCTGTGGCAATCCCTGTAGCTTCAGTGTTTGGCACTGTAGGTGCGCCATGTCGAAAGGCTGCTACTGCACCTGATTTTCCATTATCAGGCACATTAATGGCACTTTCACCTACCTTGCAGCAGCTTGCGGATAAGCTTGGCCATAAGCAGCAGCAAGAAGCTATCTCTTTGTAAACGAGCACTTTCTGCTCAAAGGTATTTGCAATCTGAGAATTTAATAAATAAATAAATAAAAAGAAGCATGCAAGAGGCCCCAGCATTGACACATGCTAGACCACAGAAATGTGGCCTAGTCTTATTGATTTATTTATTGTAATTTATTTGTCATTTTTGGTAGGAAGGGCACACTAAGCTATTACAGCTTATTTTGAGGTGCGTTCAGTGGTGGGTGGGCTGTATGAACTTGTTTTATTGGTAGGAGGAAGGTTGGCCATGATGACACTGGGGGGAGACTACCTTACTCTTCTTCAATACATACCATGGGATCTTTTACTACCACCTGGACTGTGACCAAAGATGGGAAGAGGAGACCTCTGTTTAATGTCTCATCTGAAGGACAGCACCTCACCAGTGCAGCATCCTCTCATACCGTACTACTGAGTCAGTCATGGGTATTACCCCAAGCACCTGCTGTAGGGCTAGAACCCACAACTTTCTGGCCTCAGAGGCAGGTGAGCTACCTACTGAGCTGTTGACACTGACAAGTCTATGGATTAGTGGGCATCTGAATAATGTATGGAATAGCAAATCCCATTTCTTTGCTGCAAGTTCAGTGCAATATATCTCTGGTGTACTTTGGACTTGCAGCAACAAAAAATGTGTTTCATAAATTGAGCCCCAGAACACCAAATTCTTGGTTCCAGGAAGAGAACAGTAGAAACTTTTCTTTCTATAATGAAAACAGTACAGATAACAGTTTTTCACAGTAACATTTGTACTGGTAAAGTTTAATAGGGATCATTTTGGGCATAATTTCTGAAAAAAACAGAACAGTACAAATAGCTCAGAAGCCATAGGCTGCAGTAGCAGGGTACTACCAGCAGGAGCAGAAAATTTAAAACGCACGACAGAAAACTATCCTGGAGAAACATCATGACTTACTGTGACTGTATGAAAAGCAGAACAGAGCATAAGGAAAACAGTCAGAACTAATTCTTAAATTAATTTTTGCTTTGTGCATAATACTAATCAGAACTGAATGAATAAATGTAACCTGCTGCTAAATGCAAACAAGGTACAGTTGGACCCACTTATAATGGATACATCTGTGCGACCCCAATCTGTCCGTTATAACGGGTGTCCGTTGTATCCTGAAAACATGCTTTAACTGCTATATATCTGCTGCAATGCTGTATGCCTGTCCCCATTCTATCATCAACATTGGATAATCGTCATTTCGGAAATAAAACATTTTTGTAGGTATCACAGCACAGTATTTTACTTGTTACTTGTTAGTTGCTATGAAGCAAAAACCTTTGCTGTAATACAGTACCTCATGCCATGCACTCTTCCGAACTGAACCTTGAAACTCCTGTCTCTCTCTGATTAGTTTGCCTGTCCATCCTCCACCAGTAGTAGCAATGTGCAGAGAGGTAAGGGACTTGAGCAGCTGTTCTATACAAAATGGCATAAATACGATTACCGGGAGGTGACTCGTAGAGCTGATATTTTTTTTTTCACCTGCCAACCTGTTCATCGCCAGCCCGCTCTCACCTGCTGGGAGTTCAGAATAAAGTAGTAGTTTGTAAATGCCAATTTAGAAATCAGATGAAGGAGTTGTGAGCTATTGAGGGAAGGACTTAGCAAGGCTAGTTAGCAAGGCTAACATGAGCTGTGAATTACTGGGGACAGGCTTAGTAGGGCTTAGCAGGGTTAATTCACGAGGTGTGGGTTGCTGATGGTGCACTATGAATGAGTGCAGATGAATGAATTGTTAATGGGACTTGCTACAGTGCTGAGTAAAGGCTGACTGTCCGCAATAGGTGGGCTGAAAAATCCAGTGTATGCAGTAACATTAAACAGCTCAGCATAGGGAATGGTTTTTGGGAAATGCTTACTGTCCATAGGATGCATTTGTTCATTATAAGGGTGTCCACTATAAGTGGGCTGGGCTGTAAAATGGAAAAGTAAAGTCTGTTAAAGTAGAAACTAATCTTGCTTCCTTTATATCACAAATGTAGCATTTTTTTTTTGTTGAGAGACATTAAAACATCAATATTTGTTTCTGTACGGGGCAAGCTTGGAGTTCTGGTCCACAGCTTTCTTCATGTTTTTCAAGAGATGATTATTGGGACCTCCTTCCCGCTCGTTGATATACACTATTCTGTCCAAGTCAGGGAAGTTTCGGTTTAGGTCGATTCCTTGGGCATTACTTCGACCAACAAACCAGTCCTTCAAATCTCCTGGCTACAGAAGGAAATAAAAAGTGACACAGACATTAATCTTAATATGCCATTGAACTTTACAAAAGCCAATTTCAGTTGAAGATCTCAGTACCCTGCTCTTTGTTTCAAATGGGTCTTAATATTTTGAGTTGCAGACAATTTTAACCTAGATTTGTCCTTGTAAATTAGTGTGCAAAACAGAAAATAGTGGCACCTGAAGCAAAAGCCTTTTTCTTATTTAACAAGAGAGTTTTCCTATGAAAGCAAATCATAAAGATAAGAAATTCCAGGACACTGATCTGGTGGATGGTGCGGGAGGAATATGAAAACCTAAGGAAGGAAAAATAACTGAGTTCATTGCATGGCATAATGCAAAAAAAACTGTTATTAAAATGTACTTATCCTTGCAGCCTCCTACCATGGGACTGTATTTTTTAGTTGTAGGGAGCAGAAAAAAATCCGGTTGCCAGGTGGCCAAATAGCCATTTAAAAATAATTAAAGGCCTCTAAAAATGATACTTAAGTAGAGGGCACATGATCACCATGTTTTGGATGCCTGTTTACTACAAATGCACTAAATGGCCTCAATGACAGGAATTTGGACATAATAGTGTTAGTCCACAGCCACATGGCTACCAGACATGAAGATATTTTATACTCTGAAGGTACGTACGGTATATGATAGCAAAATGGACAGATGACATGCTGACTGTTAATCAGAATTTATGTAATGGGTAGGGAGAATCAGGTGTCCTGATTCATAAAGAAGATTCCGAAACAGTGCGGTTCATGAACAGGAGTTGGCACTTCATCTGGTAACCAGGACACAGCACCCAGTTATATCTGATAGGCACTCCCATCGGTGAAACCAGCTGCACTTCTTCTACATTTACCCACTCACAAGTCCAAGTAACTAACTGGTGTGGTCACACACACAACTTCTTCTTGCTCACTCCCAAATACCCACTGCATACATACAAAAGGAGAGGAGGTCAAGTATACTCCAGTACCCCACTCCTACCTTTAAGTACCAGATTTGAATAATTAGAAATAGATCACAACCTCTCAACTCAGGGAACAGAGTCAGACCAGCCTGGCTCTCCCCCCATTCCACCACATATCACTAGCCTCATAAACTCACCAGATATGATGGTTAAGAAACACACCCCAGTATTAACCGCACTAATTATTCAACAGGGTAGCTCTAAATCTCCTAAACTTATCCATAACTCAATACCAATATTTGTTCTGGGTAATTCCATCATTAAACACACAGACAGACTAGTATGTAATCCAGAAAAAAACAACCATATGTGCTCCAATTTCAGGGCAAGAATATCTGACATTACTAAAATGGCCAAATCTATACTCAAAGACCAGTCAAATAAACCATTAGTGATAGTTCATGCTGGCATGAATGACATCAATAGAACAATGCTAACGGAACTTAAAAAAAGACTTTACAGCTCTGAATAATGTATTGGTTGAGAAAGGATATGATGTGTGTTTTTCAGAAATCCTCCCAGTACCCAGAGCCACCACTAAAATCACAAATAAGATCAAGGTGCTAAATGAGTGGCTTAGGAAGTGGTATCTTAAACAAAACATTACATGTTTAACTCACTGGGATGATTTCAATAGCAAACCCTCCTTTTATTGCTGGGACAGTTTACACTTGAGCAGGAGGGGAAGTTCCATCCTTGGAAAGAAAATTTCTTCATTCATTCATAAAACTTTAAACTAATATCAAAGGGGGAGAATGGATCCAGTTTCACGTCTCTAAACAATAAACAGAACAGTCACACACTATGTAATATATTATCCTTAAATGCCAGATTATTAAATACACTTAAGATGGCTGAAGATGAAGCAAAAATCAATGCTCTTAATACTGACATCATTTCAGTAACTGAAAGTTGGTAGGACACTGATTCAGAGTGGACGACAAATATACCAGGTTTTAAGCTTCATCACAAGTACAGAACTGACAAAAAAGGAGGCGGAGTCTGTATGTAAGTTAGGAATAATATCCCCTCCTTCGAAAACAATATGCAAATTGACAGTGAAAGCTTATGGGTTACAATTCAGTTTAAAGGGCAACCACAAATATGTTTTGGGACATTTTACAGACCACCTAATGCTAAACCTGAATATACCAACCTACTACTTGCAGAAATTAAAAAATTTGCAAACAAAGGAAATGTCATAATGCTGGGGGACTTCAACTTTTCAAATATTAATTGGGAACATTTAACCGGAGGTTCAGAAGCTGAGAATATCTTCATCTCATGTATAATTGACCTGGGGCTAGAACAATTAATATCAGAACCTATTAGAGGAACCAACATATTAGCCCTCTTGCTAACTACTACTGACAGCCATATTTCTAATTTGTTTGTGTCCGACCCTTTGGAGAACAACCACCACAGATCTATATTATTTAGTATACCCTTCCACCAACAATATTCTAGAAACAATATAGTATTAAAAAAACTATGATAAAGCCAATTTTAACTTAATAAATAACCACCTAAAAAGCATACAGTGGGAACATCTACTATCACCACTGACATTAGAACAATCTTAGAATAGTTTCAAAAGAATTATTCTGGACCTAGAATCCAAATTTGTACCAATAAAAAATAAATACAATCATAAAGGTCATATTCCCACGTGGTTAAATAATAACATAAAGAAATTAATTAAGCAAAAAAAAAAACATACTCCAAACTTACAAAAAATCCAAACAATAACAACATTTTATTACTTTACAGATCTTCTGTAAAGAAACTAAAAAAAGCAATATTTAAGTCAAAGCGAAATCTAGAATTCAAAATAGCACATTCTAAAGATTGACATGCATCTTTATTTTCCTACTTAAATAAAAGAAAGGGAATGCTAGACAAGTAGGGCCATTGATAGTTGATGACACACCAATAATATCAGACAAAGATACTACTGACCATCTAAACATATATTTTTGCTCTGACTTCTCAAAAAAAGACATATATCCTCCTCAGATTGGTGAACTAGTTAATCAACCTAATCACTGTATAACAGTCAATCACACAAAGGATGCTGTAAATACACTCAATGAAAAAAAAAGTCCGGGACCAGATGGGATTAGCCCCAGGTTTCTGTCAGAAACTGCCAACACAGTCTGCCTCCCTTTAACTATCATTTTTAATAAATTGCTAAAAGAATCAATAGTGCCTACTGACTGACTGACAGCCCATGTAACACCTATCTTCAAAAAGGGGAGCCTATCAAACCCAGAAAACTATCGACCTATTAGTCTAACTTCAGTATCCTGTAAATTACTAGAAAAATTATAAAAGCCACATTAGAAACAGAACTTCTGAACTTATAACTTAATGATATCACACAGGACGGATTCAAACAGGGACATTCAACAACCTCCAATCTTATAGCTTTTTATAATCATATACACCATAAAAATTGATGATAGCATTCCCATGGACATTATTCTTTTAGACTATAGCAAAACATTCAACCATGTATCACATTAAAAAATAACAAACTCATATACTTAGGGACTTCCACTAACCTATTTAAATGGATGAATTACTGGCTGACAGACAGGACACAACAGGTAAAAATTTATGGATTCCTGTCTGACCTTGGTGAAGTGAAGAGTGGAGTTCCGCAGGGCTCTGTCCTTGGACCTATTCTGTTCAATTTATTCATTTCTGATATGCAGGCTAGTTCAAACACCCTACTTTCAAAATTTGCCGATGATACCAAATTGGGAGGAAGGGCGGATTCCCTAGACAATAGAAATCAACTATTTAAGGACCTATCCAATATCAAGGAATGGGCAAATACAAATAGTATGGAATTTAATATCAATAAATGTACTGTACTTCACCTAGGCAATAACAATCCATGACAATCTTATATATTAAATAATATCAAATTAAAAGTAGCAAGAAGTGAAAAGGACCTTGGGATCATTGTTAACAACAAATTATCTTCAGTAGACCACTGTAATAAACTGGTCAAACATTCCAATGGATTGCTTAGAAAAACAGACTGCACTTTTGTAACCGAATTGGAACACTGTATTATTCCCCTCTACAGGACATACATTAGACCACACTCAGATTATGTGTCTCCCTTTTAGAGCCCTCATCTAAGGAAGGACTTAGCAACAGTTGAGGGCATTCAGAGAAGAGCAATCAGAATGATACCACACTTGGCACAGTTATCTTATATAGACAGGTTACAAAAATTAAATCTTCAGTCTTTGGAAACAAGGTGGCAGAGGGGAGACCTTCTGTTCCTTTACAAAACTTTACAAAACCCTGCTTTAATGCAACAATGTGGGATTAAGTATGCAGATAGAAAACTCGTACCTAGACTACATTCTAAACAAATCGATATCCCAAAGTCAAACACTAACAGGAAATTAATTTTTTTTTAATATAAGAGCCCCACGGAAGTGGAATAAGTTACCAGATAGTCTCATTAACTGTGCTAATTTTGAAAGCTTTAAAACTAATTTAGACCAATGGCTATATGCAAACACCAAACAATGATCCACAAGATTGTGGGGGGCATTCCCAGTGGGCAATTTGCCTTCTTATGCCCCACAATACCAAGTAATGCCAAGTAATATTGATCTTGGTCTGGTCACTTGTCCTTCCCACTCCCATACCACTGCAAGGACTTGCAGAATCAGACATTTTAAACAAAATAAATGATGCTCTCTACTAGACAAACAGACATGTTTTTGAAACTGGACTCCGCTCATGCTGCCTTCCACCCTTGCAACCAGCAATTTATTCATTTTTTTTATTTATTTATTTTTTTTTGCTGTTAGCGATCCATTTTATGAGTGCAATAAGCCACTTCAAGGTGAGGGTTACTAGTCCTGAACTATGCCTCCTAGTGGCTGTGGCTGAAGGTACTCGGCACAGGCACCTCATGTCTCATAATGCATCTGGGCATGTGGGTCAGGAATAGTACCCCACACCCTGTCGTGGCTGATTGCTTAGATAATGTACAGTATAGGAAACATTAATGCAAGACAGACTCTCGTAGCTCCTGATCCTGTATTTGCTCTCCTGACTGCGTCAGCAGGATGTTCTGTTTACCTGGCCACATCATCTTTTAGATTTGCTCTTCTGGGTGCATCACTAGGGGCAAATGCAGCCATTATATATAGAATAATAGATAGGGGGCTGTGTGTTACAAGGTTACAATACCATCAAAAGGTTCCCATGTCCCCAGAACCTCTAGATGGTATTATAGCCAAGTAATCACACTCTCCTATCTGTTATTTTTTGTAATATATGGATTCAAAGAGTTTATTGTGTTCTCCAGAAATGTGGTGCAATCTCCAAGGGTGGTGAAGTGTGTATGCAGGGCTTTTTAAGGGGAGCTGCTTGCCATGTGTTGCTATGGATGCCAGAACATCAAAGACATCTCAAAAGCACCCAGCATATGTTTCTATTTGTGCACTGTGTTTTTTATGAACAATTATCTTGGGAACAGAGTGGATTGTCTATGCGGGCAGTCGGGGAGCTGCTTTTTTTTTCTTTTTTTATTTCTGTGGCTTAGTTTTTATGGTTCTTAAAAAAAAAAAGGAGGATTCTTTATGGCACCGGAGTGAGCAGGAGACACACTGTTGGCTGCAGCTTAGATTTTGTTGGTTTTCAGTGAGCCGACTTTTACTGTACATGACAGTTAAAGTGACACGAGACAGTCGTGTGTTTGCTCTGTTCTGACTGAGTGATGAAACTATCATTCAGAGCATAGAACGATAGTATTGCAGGCTCAGAATGATAGTATTACAGCTCAGCATCAATTGTATTATCACTTTTGAGAAGCGGTATTACCCGATTTTATTTGTATGCTTTTGTACCATATTATTTTGGATTATCCATATATTACATTAGAATTAAACCTTACAAGGACTCTGGCTTCAGAAAACAGTACATCCTCTTCATCATCATTATCCTCCTCCTCTTTCCACCAATACCATCACAAATAACATGTTCTTGGCATATACATATACGTGTGTGTGTGTGTGTGTTTATTGCAAAAAACTTTAATTAACTGGTTAGGATTAAAGTGAAAAAAGTAGGGAAATGTGGTGTTAGGGGGTTTCTAACCCTAACACCCCACCCCACCCTGCAGGCAGCAAACCAGGTGTGAGGTGTGCCCTGACATTCACAAGCCTAACAGTCACCCTGTTCCATCAGTAAAGAAGCTGAGATGTGTACAGTGTCCGAGAATGGGGTGAGCATTAGGCTTGAGAACCCCAAGGCACACCCCAAGGAACACCCAACACCTGGTGTGCTCCTTGTAGGGTGGGGGTGGGGAGTAAGGGATGGAAATCCTAATGCCACATTTCTCTACTTTTTCACTTTAACCTGAACTAGTGCATTAACAAAGTTTTTGCAATGAATGCCATTACTTTTTGAGATAGTATAATTGTATACTTATTTCTCTGTGGGAGGGCAGGGCCCTCCCATTCCTCCATAAATGCATATATGTATGTTGCTGTGGAAGCACAGAGCCTGGAGGGCCCTGCACTTCCATTTGTAAGGCAACAACAACAGCCAAATTGTCATAATAGCCTGCTTACTGTCCCCACCTCATGTACACATTACTGAACCTTTCAAAATCCCTGGCAAAATGTGACCCCCGCATCACCGTAATGTCACTCCATGCCACATGTGCAAAATGACAGCTTTGGTAGGATTTGAAGAATGACAGCTCTCAAGTTCATGAGGTGGTGTAATAATAAGGCTATGTTGAAAGTTTGGGGTCAAAATATTTAAAATTACCAAAGTTACGAGCACACGTAGAAAGATTTCAGCATATGTACATAGCTTTACTATTTTTGTATATTTTGAGCCCAGATTTTCAACATACCCTTCTTATGACCCCCACCTCATGAACAAGGGCAGGGAAAAATTTCAAACCATGGTCGAAAGGCGATTTTGCCAAGCGACCGCAAAAATCACTGTTCAGGTCAGATTTGCGTAATTACACTGACATTGTTCATGAGGTAGGTGTCTCGAAAAAGGCCATGTTGAAAATTTGGGGTCAAAATATGCAAAAAATGACAAAGTTATGCATCAAAGTTGAAAACCCCACTGAAATACTATACACTGAACTGCACTTACCTTAGTGTCTCATATAGCAGTCAGCGATTCCAACAGCAAGATATGTCTTCAATGGGAGAGTGGATCTTCACACTGGGACCTGCTCAGGTGAGTGTGGGTGTGTGGGAGTTATGAGGAGTGTAGGGTGGTAGGTGCTTAGTGGGAGGTCGGGGTAGGGGGTGAGGCAGATCAGCAAGGGACCCTGTATTTTGTACAGGTTTAATAAAAAAAAAGACATCAAGGAACAGATTTCCTTATTGTAGGTACACCAAAAAGAGAGTGCATCGGAGGGTGGGGGTGACAGTAGACACCAGAGACAAAAGAAAATATTACAGAGATGGTGACTGGAGGGTACGGGTGCCACTGGACACCAGTTACAAAAGGGACCAAAACAAATAACAGGGATGGTGATGGGAGGGTGGGGGCACCACTAGACACCGGAAAAATAGCAAATAATTACAGAGGTGATGATTGGAGGGTGGGAGGAGCCACTATACACCAGGGAGAAATATAAAATATAAATCCCAGGTCCATCTTGTAAATGAGCTTGTCTCAATGATGTTACGGCTGGCAAAATAAAGATCTTGATTGATTGATTGATATACAGTTGAAGCTGCTTAATTGGGAAGGCCTGGTGGCAGCCCTTTTTCCCCGATAAACCAGTCGATCTTATTATAAGACATGCATGTTATTCTAATGGGAGGCTCTGTTTCTATGCCAAAATTTAAAGGGGACAGGAAATTTGTGCAGACTGATAGCTATCAGTAATGTACCTAACAACAGAAATGAATGACATATCTCCAACTGAGCCATATTTAACTGTACTTGAATAAACTCTCATGTGAAAATATGTGTTTCCTTTTTATGGACCACATTCTACACAGTTCTTTTCACAGAAAAAATAATTTGGAGTTTTTACTATGTCACAGTTTGTGTATAGTATGGTAAGCATGAGTTATTGTCCTGTCAGAACCATGCAGAGTTCTGTGCACAAACCGTGACATAGTTAAAACTCCAGATCACTGGTTCCATGAAAGTAACTGTAATATAATGCTGCTCATTAAAGTAAAAGAATGCAAAATATAGCTTTTCACACATCACTTTTTATTCAGGTACATTTACATATGAATCATTCAGGCTTATGGATAGCATTTCTGTAAATGGGAACCTTACAAACAGCTGCCAACAGAAAATAATTTCCTGTCCCCTTTAATGTGTGGTCCCCAGATTAACCCATAGCATAACTGTTAGTTCTAAAATTACTCAGTTACTGTCCATACAAGGGCCCCTATGCACCAATGGGTGGGTAATACACGCCGGAGGTGCATTACCCGCCCGTGGAGATTGGCACCTGTGGACAGGTGTGCACCGGTGGCAAGCACGACCACCAGCCACTGTTCCGCGGCCCCACCCCACCTCCCCAATGCACAGGTCCACGCAGGGTGGGCAGAGTCAAGGATCCAGCTGGGCATCCAATCGGATGCCCAGCATGAGTCCAATAGTGGATCCCTTACGTGGTGGAGCGTGTGTTGGCAACCTGCCCCATGGATGTCTGAGGTCCGGCGGTTGTGGCAGGTAGGAGGAAGGCAATGCTGCCAGCCCTCTGATGGCAACCGACGCAGTGCAGAGGGACAGGGGGTATGTGAGTGACTGAGGGGGGGAGAACAGTGCCGTCAGTAGCGGGGGGGTGGACATGTGGTGCCATTGGGGGGGTAGCATCCATGTGCCCGTGCCCCTGTGAGGAGTTTGGGATGGGGCAGTGGCTGCACACACCGCTATGTGCTGGGGCAGGTGGGTGGCACTGGGTGACCGTTTGCTGTGGCCCCGGAGGGTCAGTGGGCTGATCGCCTTGTCCTGCGCATGTTCTGGGGTGTGCATGGGGAGCATAGGGGGTTTATAACAAGGCTCTCTCTGGCATACCCTGCACCTCCTTACACACTCCTGCGGCCAGTGCTACGCACCTTTGTGCACGGCGCGTAGTACTGGCACACACACACCCACGCAGTGCAGTCCGCAGACCTGGGGAATCGGGCCCATCCTGTCTGTGCACCCCCCCCCCAGTGCACCCCATGTGGGGGTTGCAATGGGTGCAGAGTGGTTGTGCACCCCAGATATGCATGCATAGCCACTCCACCCCATTGGTGCATAGGGCCCATTGTTTTATTGAGTATTTCAAGTTCTATGCTGTACCGGATACAGTGCTTTTTTTATTGTAGCAGCATGAAGAGGTGCAGTACAATGTGTCAAAGCCACTGGTAGAGCACAATAAGCTGAGTAAGCCCAGAAACCATGGGAGTCAGAGTCATGATTGTGAAGAAGTGCGGTACAGTATATCAGGGTTGATGCTACAACACAGTTAGCACCTAAGCCCAGGAAACATGGGATGGGAGTCAGAGTCAGGAGTGTGAAGAGGTGTGGTACAATGTGTCAGGGTCAGCAGTACAGCACAGTATGCCTAGGAACTGTGGAAGCTAGAGTCCAGGAAAAACAAAAACAGTCTTGGTGTGTGGCTGGAATTCAGAAGAGGAGAGAGAATAGGATTGCAGAGGAACAAAATGTAGGAAATCACAGCTGCAATGTACATTTTTCTTTCTTTTATTGAAGTGGGAAAGATGGCAGAAGGAAAGGAGAGAGGAATGAAGATACAGTACAGTATGTGAGGGAACACTTATGAGGATGATTAGATAATTAAACGTGATGTGGTTGGCTGGCAGCACAGCTACACGGTTTAACAGGTGCTTCTAACCTCTTACAGGCTACTCCAAGCTGTTAACACTTGGATTTAGTGTGCGAGTGACTAAAACAATTGTCCCATTAATCCAGCATAATCCTTCAGACCCATTCTGTTTAACAGGGTTAGCCTCCAGAGAAGTACACAGCCACATAATCAGTTCCCACTTGGATGCCCCAATAAAGTGGACATCCTGATTAAGTGGCTTGTACTGCAATTTAAAAAAAATATATATATGTGGAGGGCAATCAGAAAGTGGGGGGGTGCCACTAGACACCAGGAAAATATACTGTTATTATGGGGACAGGGACTGGGGGGTCACCAGACACCAGGAAAAGATGCTAGCAAAGTAAAAAGGAAAAAGGATATTTTTTATGACTCGTGATACAAAAAAATAATCTTTTTTCGTATCACAAGTCATGAAATGAGATTTATAATCTTAAAACAACAACATTTCAAGGGAATTTCTCCTACAGTTAGGTGCAGAATCCAGCTAAGGGGTCCTGATAAGCAAGCTATATGTGTTGGTTGCGCTCCAGAATCTCATTTTTGTGGTTTTCTAAAATTCAGATTTTAAGGGAAAAATCAAAAACAAGTTGGAGACAAACAAAAAAAGACTATTGCCCTCACAAAAAAGAATTCCCCATATGAACACTTCATACAACTATTTTGAAATGCTGAGCATGCTCAGAACCCAAAATTTTAAAATGTAATAACTTTGGAACAGATTAATATTTTTTCACTAAACCAGCCCTTTTTATCATGAAAATTTCAGACCAAAATTCCAAACCATCTGGGTGCTACACAATGGTAAAAAAAACAGCAATTTGTTAACTTATTTTGCTATCCGCATCTCGGAATCCACATATCCAATCAGAACAAAACTTGCTAAGTCAAGAGATCTACCCCTAGAGACTGCGCATGCCAATTTTTCGTGCAGATCCGTTGAACAGTCGTGAAGATATTAAAGTGCAAAATGTGGAGTTTAACATTAAAGTGCCTTCTCAACCCTAACTGTAACGGTGCTATAGCACCACTATAATGTATACATAATGCAAAATGCATGAATAAATAATAACATAATAATTAAGGATAATTACATTAAAATAAAAACCACAGAAGGACTCTTGTATCAGAAAACAACGCAACCTCTTCATGATCATTATCATCTTCCTCAGTCCATCACGAATCTTGTCTTCTCTGCATATAAAGCCAAATTTATAAATAATAATAACAACAAACAAAAACTACATTAAAAATAAAAAAACATAGAAGACAGCTGGCTCAGAAAACAACACATCCTCAGCCGGCTCATCGGCGTGGCAGTAGTGCTATGCCCACAATGCTAGTGGCCCCGGGTTTGGGAACAAGCCTGGGTCATCAGGGGCCAGCCAGGGGAGGAGGTTTGAGCATCCCACAGGATGCTCTCCTCCACCAAGGAGGGGAGGGCTGTCACACCACCCATTACCACTGCCTGTGGCTGCACAGGCAGCAGCATGGGGACTCATGGTAGGGAGGGAGGGAGGGAGGGACATAAGGCACTAGGTTGGGCATGCTCGCTCTACAGCCTGGACTCTCATCCTTTGTACAGTGTCCTAAGGGGGGGAGTTACGGGGACCACAAAACATGAGAGAAAAAATACAAAAAAACTTAAGCCCCTACTACCCTGCTGCATGATCCCCGACAATGCTGGAGAGGGGTGGAGCACAGATGGTCGGCACTACCGCTACCGAGCCACACCGACAGTGGTAGATGCATAAAATGCGATATAAAAAAAAAAGAAAACAACACAACCTCTTCATCATCCTCCTACTTCCTCCATTATATATCATGTTTTCTTCATCTTGTATCACTGCGTGATGTGGGTAACATCACTTTCTTCTCAGTCTGCATACTACAGACAGTACAACAGGATTGGTATCCATCACTAAAGGAGGTGGCGCTGGTGACACCACTTGTTCATCTCAGTCTTAGCATCAGGATGCAATAATCATTAGCAAAGTGGCAAAGATGTTTCTGGCACAACTTGCAGACAGGTTTGACAGCATTAGATTGGACATGCAATTCAGCATGGCAACAGTTTTGGATCCCAGATATAAATGTGTGTTCATTCCTATGGATGGACATTTTCACGAATAGCTCAGCTACTCAGTCTCCAGACAATAGAACCATATGTAGTGATGTGGGATAAAACATTATTTTATTGAAAAATTAATAAAAAGCCTGTGAGCCAGGTGAAAATATTTGGCCACACTAGGAGGGTGCGCCTGGTAACTGACCTGCTGCTTTTTATTATTTTTTCAATAACTTTTGTCCCACATCACGTGAGGTTTCAGTGTCTGGAAACTGTGTAACTGAGCTATTTGTGAACATTTCTGGACTTTGTTTGCATGGGCACCAGTCCTTGCCGCCTGTTAGCCACCTTGAAGTACTTATTCCTATGGATGAACAGACTATTCCAAACAGAAACTGTTGCACACATTTATGGTAAAGCAGCAAAGACAGCTTGAAGAAACAAGCAACAATGTGCATACACAACTTCCTAGCTGTACTCCTCCTCCTCTTCTTCTTCCACTGAATTAATGTCAAGGCAAGATCCTGAGAATACATTGCACCCTCTACTATCTACCAACATTGGTACACCAACATTTTGGCAGATAATAGAGGGTGGCAGATAATAGAGGTGTGATAATTTGCATAGGTAAAGGTTCTTGAACTCAACACAGGACAATTACTTTATAAACTAATAATTGTATTCATTTGTGTGCATATTGTATGAAAAAATTATTTAAAAAATTTTAATTATTTAGTTTTTGTTGACCAGGAAAGGAAGACTAGACAACTCTGCCGATACAGATGGATGCTAACTGACATTGAATCAGACTAAGCTGTTAATTGTATTTATAGTGAATGGGGGGACTTTGGCCAGGACATCAGGAAAATTCCCCTACTCTTTTCCCAGTGCACCTCCAGGGATGCCAAGAGCTGCACCTCCCCCTCAGCCCTCCCAGAAGACATTTCTGCCCCATTTCTCAGGCTCAAGTTGTAGATAATCAGACCCCAGAAGAAGTACAGATGGAATTACCCCTTGAAGAAATGGTAGATGTAGTGGAAGACCCCCCGGAGGATTCCTCTTCCACAGCACAGTCCAATATGCCATTCCCCCCTCCTCAAACTGTAGGGAAAGGGAAAAGAAGCATGATGACTTGAGGCAGTCATTCCAAGAAGCAGCCAGAACCAAAGGTATAAAAAATGGCAGGGGTTTCAACTTCTAACAGGTTTAAAGTCCTCCAAAATACTTCTGAAGTTTCAGATGCTGATTTGGAAGATTCCACCCTATGGTCTTCTCAACCTGACCTTGCCACTGACCAAGAGGGGAGTAAGCCTGAGTCTCAAGCCTCCTTACCAAGTCAGAGTGCCCCCTCAGTTAAAACAGGCATCCAGGGAAAATCCAGGTACCCTAGGAGACAGACAGCTAAACCACCCTAAAAGATTTCATAGGCAACTATCGTCTATTTAAAATGTCTCCTGCTACAACTCCTTTTTATCTTGGCTCGTGCTTGTGCACCAGCCAACCTACTGCAGTACTGGCAGATTTGGAGGTGCAGTCACTGTGGGCGAATGCAGGGCACGCATCAGTAGGTGTGTCCCTCATTCCCCAATAAGGCAGCTGCAGGTGCTGACACCTGTAGCACGTAAACCGGCCACCAAATCTAAGAAAAGGTCCACTGCAATGACAGCCAAGTTCATCATGCAGTGGCATGCATTTCCAGGTGAAGCAGTTCAATAAACATGGTGGCACTGACTGCCGCCATGCACAGCGCCGACTTCAGGTGTGCCCAATCCCCCTGTCGGCATGCCCCGACCCACTTCATTTGCTGATGGGGAAGCCCACTCCCTGTTGGCATAATGCCCCCCTCCCATTCCACTTGTGTGCCGAAATGGTACCCAATCCCCCTCAGCATCATGAGCTCCCCCCCACAGTCTTTCCTTGCTGAAGGGGAGCCCAATCCCCATCAGCTTCTGCCCCCTGCCCAGTTCAGTTTGCTGATGGGGAGCCCCTCCCCATCGGCATAATGTCCCCAACCCCGATTTATGCTGTGTACCAGCCCAATCCCCTCAGCATCATCGCGCGCCCTCACCCATTTTCTGTACCAGCGGGGGCCCAAATCCCGTTGGCTGTGAATCCCCCTCCCCGTAATGCAGGTGGTACACTGGGAGCCCAGCCCAGTGTACCAAACAAAGACCTGCAAAAAAAGAAAACCAACCCTCGTTGCCTTTATTTATCTTTTTTACACCTGTGAAGGAAGAAAACAGTCCCTCACGGTCTCTTCTGCCCCCTCCCCCAACCTACAATCACCCTTGGCGTACCCTGCCTCCCCACACACACCCTCACCCCACACTTACCTCTGGAGTCTGGTGCAGCGATCTTCGGAGGACTGGGAACATGTCTGCACTCTTCAAAGCAGACCACGAACTGAAGAAATGCCGGTGAGCTGTATAATGGCATAAATAGGATTTTTTCAACTTTGGTGCATATCTCGGGTATTTTGGGGAATTTAGGCACCAAATTTTCAACATGGGGTTACTGGGACCCCTCCTCATGAATTCAGTCACTGTCATGGCGTTATTCAGTCCTGAAAGGTGATTTCGCGGTCACTGTGTGGAATCACCTTTTGGGACCGATTAATGAAACGACACTGCCACTGTTTATGAGGTGGGCTCTCAAAAAGCCTATGTTGCAAATTTGGCCAAAAAAAAAATGACTGTTTTACGAGCGTGCGTTGTGCAGTTTCCACGCATGCTCATAACTTCGTGAATTTGTAATATTTTCACATCAGATTTTCAACATTGGCATTTTTTCACACCTCCTTATGAACAGTATAGCTGTCATTTTACATATCATGGCCAAAATGTGTTTTCGCACTTCCGGCGCAGAATAGCACGGTCGCTGTAGGAGATCACTTTTAGGGACAGATTAAGAAAATGACAGTGGCACTGTTTATGAACCGATGTCCTAAAATGTCTGTGTTGAAAATTTGGTAGTGAAAGTCCATAAAATGACTGTGTTACAAACACGAGTTCAGTTTCCACGCACTCTTGTAACTTCGCAAATTTGCAATATTTTCATGCCAGATTTTGAACACTGGCTTGTTTTCCACATCTCCTCATGAACAGTACAGCTGTCATTTTTCATATCCTGCCCAAAATGTGTTTTCGCACCTGTGGCGCACAATGGCATGGTCGTTGTGGGAAATCAACTTTTGGGACAGATTAACAAAATCACAGTGCCACTGTTCATGAGAGGAGGTCCCAAAATGCCTATGTCGAAAATGTGGTTAAAAAAATCCCAAAAAATAATTGGGTTACGGACGTGTGTTGCGCAGTTTCTATGCCTGCTCATGACTTCACCAATTGTTCATATTTTCACTCCAGATTTTCAATGTTGCCAATTTTTTTACACCTCCTCATGAACAATGCAGTTGTCATTTTTCACATCTTGCCCAAAATGTGTTTTCGTCCCTCTGTCACCAAATGGCACAGTTGCTGTGCAAAATCGCCTTTCTGCTAACAAACTGATAGTGCTGCTCTTCATGAGGTGGGGTCAGAAAAAGCCCATGTTGAAAATTTGGAGTGAAAATACCACAAATACGTACTGCGTTAGGGTTTTCAACTGTAACATCCCACCCTGTAGAAACTGACAGGCGTCAGGGGGTGTGACTTGGGATCATTGGCTATAATGCTCATGCCATTCCACCCCTGCCCCCACCCTGCAGCCAGTGACAGGCATCGAGGTGTGCCTTAGAGTGTTTGGCCTAAAGTTCACCCCATTCTCCTATACTGCACCCATCTCAGCATATTTCCTTATGGAATGGGGTAAGTATAAGGCCCAAAGACCTCAAAGTACTCCATGACACTCGTCAGTGTCTACAGGGTAGGGTGAGGTTAAATGGCATGAGCGTTATAGCTGATGACCCAAAGGCACACCTCAACGCCTGTCAGTCTCTGCAGGGTGGGGGTGGGGCTGGCATCAATTCAATACGTCACTGCCATTCCTCCAGTATTAAGCATCTCTAACTCTTGCACTACCAATGCCAGCGAGACAACATTCAGCATTGACAAATGCTTGTTCCTTTTGTACTATCAATGTGAATAGTATCAAAAGTACTAAAAAGCAACAGGCAATTTTTTCCTACTTACGTACTAGTTCCTATGGTATTTTTTTGTTACAAGATACTAGGATTCATAGAATCTCAGCGACTGGAATTGTTATTGAAGCATGGTTTTCTGGACCGTCTTATTGGTCACTAGGAACTGACACTTCCGCAGGAGTAGGAATTCTTTTTAAAAATACAGTTCTAGTTCAATTTATCAAATTACTTGACTTACTTCCAGGGAGGGCATTATTACTTGACACTAAAATAAATATTGAATACTATAGATTTCTCAGTCTCTATGCCCCACAGACTAAAGTTGAGAGAAATAACTTATTTAAATTAATACAACCCTATCTCTTTTCCTCATTTTTTTTTGGGGGGTTTAAACTGTGGTTTGGACCTACAAGATAAAGGAAGGCAAGCTAAAACTAAAAAAGGTATTTGTGATATGTCCACTTTGTGAAAAATGATATCAGATTCTACTTTAATTGATGCTTATTTAACAACAAAGAATCGACCTGACCCCACTTTTCAAAAAGGAAATTTGGCTACAAGGATTGATTTTCTTTTTATCTCTGATTCCCTTTCTATTTCTACTGTTTCCTTGATAGAAGTGGAATTTTCAGACCATAAATTACTGGGAGTACTCCTGGGTCTGACCCCAGTTTTTTCACAGGGCCCAGGAGCTTGGAAACTAGATTCCTCTTGTCTTTACCAGCAAACCAAGATTTTTTACAGAATGTGAGATCACTTAACTCTGAAAAAAAAACACCTTTGAAATGTATGACAATGCTGCCCTCTGGTGGGAAGATACTAAGAGTGAGTT
Source organism: Neoceratodus forsteri (assembly GCA_016271365.2). Lineage (NCBI taxonomy): Eukaryota > Metazoa > Chordata > Ceratodontiformes > Ceratodontidae > Neoceratodus > Neoceratodus forsteri. The sequence goes on from CM057452.1 coordinate 1,721,957,405, forward strand.
ACAAACTTGGTTAAAGAATAAAAAATGTAAACATAGCCGAAATATAGAATATCAACCATATCTTAAAACCAGACAGCAATTGCAAAAACTGCAAACTCTAGCCACATCAACAAATCATACTTTCACACACCAAATTCATAATATTAGACAGGAAATTATGCTCTATCATCTGAAACAACATGACAGCTTAGAAAAACAATAAACCTTTGGAACAAAGGTAATTCTAGCTCCATTTGTCCCTATGCCCGTTGCAAAAATAGAATTTTCCAGAAGAAATTGGAGTCCTTGTTAGATTCAGATGCAGTAGAATACACCGATAAAATATCTTAATGATAGTTACACAATATACTGCTTCTTTATTTCAAAAGGACCCTACAAATTCAGCCTCACCTGATGCCTTTTTTTGTTAAATTTCTTGTTCCTACATGTCCCCTTCATGTTCTGGCTACCTTAACTGATGATATCATCCCCATGGGAGTAGAATCAGCTATTCAATCCTTAAAAATAAATACAGCTCCAGGAAAAGATGGTCTTACATCAGAACTATATAAATGTATAAGTAAAGACATTTCTCAAGAACTAGCCCAGGCTTTTACATTTATGCTGTAAACTGGGACTATCCCCTACAAATGCCTCAGGGCGTATCAATATATTTATACAAAAAAGGCGATAGAGGGCATATGCAAAATTAGAGACCTATTAGTATATTAAATGTAGATTTTAAACTTCTCGCACAAATCTTAAACACAAGATTATTGCAGGTGGCCATTCATTTAACTTCTCCTGCACAAGCATGTGCAATTCCTGAATGGAAATTAACAGATCAATTATTTTTGATTAGAGAATTGATAAAGTATGATAAGAACCATGGTGCTACAGGGTTTCTGTTATCTTTAGACCAAAAGCAAGCTTTTGATGCAGTGAGTCATGATTATTTATGTTTTTTATTAAATAGATATGGTATTGCTCATGAATGTATTGGCTGGTTACAGGCATTATATAAAACAGGTATAGTAATCCCACAAGTGAATGGATGGTGTGGGCCCATGCTTCCGGTAGGTAAAGGAGTCAGACAAGGGTGCCCACTCAGCCACCTATCTTATGTTTTAAGTATTTACCCTTTGTTAAGAGCTTAAATTCCTCCCCTGACCTGGAACATATCCAGATTTCATCCCAGATGATACCTCATGTAGCTCTGGCCTAAGCAGAGGACCTCAGTTTACTACTACATGATGCCATCTCTGTCACAAGAGCTTTAAATATGTGTAATACTGTAGTTATGGACACATTTCTGGGGCTTCTCTCAACTTACAAAAAGGTACTGGCAGGCAACTCAGAAGTTTTGATACAGTAGTGTCCAATATAGCGGGGATTCCTTTTACAGATGACCCCATTACTATTCTAAGAATAACATTTGGTAAGGATCCCTTAAAAATCCTTAACTGGGAGCCCAAGTTAGGGCACGGGTGAAGTTTAGTTGCTCACTGGAACAAATGGCAAATGAGTAAAACAAAACAGATTCACTTGGTTAAACCTTTTTTCATCTCAGTATTTTTATATATTAGTTAATTATTTCCCCCATTCAAATCATTACAGACTGCACTTTATAGTATATTTTTTTCAGGCAGTATGAGGAAGTCTGTTAAATCCTTTAAAAATAAATACTTTATATTTACCTGTAGCATAAGGCAGCCTAAACATGGTCAATCCATCAGTATTTTTTTATAGTATATATATATCTTAGCTAACGTTAGGCCCTTGGTAGTTCTGACACATAAAATCTGGCCCATTTAGTAATAAAGGCAAGTGGATTATGGTTTCAAAAATGGCAGGGTGGTTCCCTGAGGACAGTTAGAAGAAGTCCCCAAACATCTTTATACCTTAGAGAAGTTTTCATCAAACTAAAAATCTGGTAAATCTCCTGTCAAGAAGTTATAGCTACGTGTAGAAAATTTTTGTATAAATGCATTTTGGCTTCTAATTTCTAGGAACCGGTAACATTTCCTCTCTGTCCCCCGAATTACCTCTCTTCCCTGTTAAACTTACTTACTAATCCAAGGATCCCAGAGAAAATGAGGGACACACACTGACTTTGTTGCCATGAACGTTTAAATATAAAATCAAATCAGAAACACAAACAAATGGTGGAAAGAATGTGTTCCAGACCAGGGTGTTATCAGGAATTAGAGACCAAGGAGCATTTGTTTTTTTCATGTTCCTATATTTCTGTTTTTTGGAAAGCATTAGCACATAGATAGCCGGAAAACTATTTTATGCACATAAATTATACAACTCCAGTTTATGGACAGTATGATAGTCCTTGGCATAAATGGGAAAATAGTACTTTGAATGCTTTACTAGCAGTTATAAAATGGTACATATGGAATACCAGATGTTTATTTACTTTGCAACAAAAGGACACTCCATATATAGAACTTATACAAAAATAGAAAATGAATTATGTACTATACATTTTTCAGAATTAAAGCATGGAATAAATGCTGGAGTGCTTCAAAACTGGAGGAATTTATCGTGGATAACCAATTCTGATGTTCCAGTTACTTGAAATTGCTTTGTTAATTTCCATTGTTTTATTTTTTTTCTCTTCTTTTGGGGTTTTTCCTTTTATAATTCCTAATACTCTTTGTAAGGATAAGTATTTGTTTCAAGTCAAAATTGTCTTAAAATCTTGAATTCTGTTATTTGGTTTGCTTTCCTTGTTTTTGAATTTTTCTGTATGATTTTGTGTGATTCTTAATAAAACAAATTCCCCTACTCCTTGGAGGGGGCGCTATTGGTCCCTGCTCCAAGATGGCAGACTCCCCGCTGGAAGAGGAGGATGGATGATGGCAGGCTGGTGGTTTACTCTCTGACCCTAGCCCTGCCTTGCCTGCTATGGATAGTGAAGATGCGGCAGAGAATCTGGAAACTGAACAACAAGGAAATACAGAAGTGGAAGTCTTACCGGTGGACGCTATGGATGTTCATTTGGATGAATGTATGGATATTTTTCAAGTTCAGCAAATGGAAGCAGAAGAAATGGATGCCCCAATGGCTGGAGCGATCGAGGATGAGGAAGAGGCAGCAAGTATAAAAACGAGCAGTTTACAGAATGAAGTGCCACCTCAGCCAGAAACACAAACAACCGCAGCATACTTGAAAGGTTTCAACAAGAGACAACACCGCAACCTGATGCTGACGATTGGACACCCAATTCTGCCCTGCTTGCAACGGGTTGAAAATAAACCTTGGAAGGATCTTGGATACCAGACCCAGATTGGTTACCTTCATCTGGAGGGCAAGCAGCAGCGAGGGCTTTGGAAAGTCTCCCTTCAAAATCTTTTGAAGGGTCATTGGAACTCTTACAGGTACAAGTGATGCTGGAAATAAGGAAAATGAGAGAGTAACCGGGATTGCATCGGAGCCTGTAAGTACTGAAGGGAGCATGAATGAGGGGGGCAGAGATGCAGCTAGAGAATCAGGGGGTACATATACAAAAGAGCTTAATCACCTAACATCACGGCCTGAAGATGAGGCAAATGTTAGAAACAATGTTTTCTCAGCAGACAAGCTTAATTTTCAAAATGAGAACCCCCTCCCCGGCCCGAAATTGTCAGATCTATTTAAAAATAAACCAGAAGCTCTCCCAAGAAGAAATGCTGTAAGGCTACGCTACACAGGGGATCTCCCAGAAAAAAAATGGATAGAGTATATGTGGGGAAAACTTTATTAAAAGACCCCCTGAAGTTTGTGAGTTCAGAAGTTTTTGCACTCATTCTTATCTCTGGAGAAGAGAATTCCGATATAAGCTTTAACACCCCAATTGGTTTAGAAAGATTTTGGAGCCTCTATGCTAAGTTGAAGAAGACTCCCTTATGGGCCCCTTTACAGCTATTCCCCTGACAAAAGCACTTATTAAAACAGTGACTGTAATGTTTCACAACAAAAACATGAATATCAGCAACATTCAATATTGGTTAAAGAAGAGATGTGATGTGCTCGATTTACCAGAGTTGATTATTGATTCAGAATGTTATTAAACAACTGGGTTGGCATTTTAAAGTATGGCTGAGACTAGGCCCACAAGGTATATGCCATTTTCCAAGTAGTTTCTACCTCAGGAGAGAAAGAGGTGTGTGCTTCTATGCAGGGCAACCTAAAGCCCACTGTAAGTGTGAGGAACACACACCCTTATCAAATGCACGTGACAAGCTTCGCTGCGGTTTGTGTGGGGGCTTTGCCCACATAAGCGTTACCTGCCCTGATTGGAACACTTGCAATTTACAGTATGTAAAACAAAGGGACATATTTTTAGAGACTGTCCATGGGCTGCAGCAAATTGCAACAATCTATTAAACCAAGCAGATTTGATTTGTAAGGCCCAGAAATCCAGCACTGTTATCAGAGTATCAGATCCCAAACCCACAGTAAGACTGGAGCTACAGTAGTAAGGAAACCTACCCCAGTACCAAGAATATCTAGATCTTCCTCACAAGCCTATCCCTCACCAGATGGAATTACTGAAATTTCAAGGCCTTCAAACCAGTCTGAGATAGGGCTCCCCCTCAAACAAAATGAAGGAAGTGTTTCCGATCTCTTAAATGAGGTACCTAGTGGGCAAGAGACAAGGAATAAGATGCCTTCACCCCCACAATCTAAGCCAGTACACTCACAAAGAAATATGATGGCATCAAAGCAACTAAGTCAAAAAAACCTATACAACTGGAAAATAAGTTTGAGGTTCTACATACCCATAAAAACTAGGGAGACTCGGATTGGGATGATATAGACTCCGAAGCTTCAGAAAAATCATCCAATCAAGGAGAAGGGAAATCACCAAACCAAAAAAGGAAAAAGAGCTTCTGGACCAAAAAGGAAGGGTGGAGGGAAAGGTGTTACTTAAGGTATTTTCTGATCCTATTTTACACTCATGGAGCATCTTAAAATCTCCTCCTTACATACTTATGGCCTTAAAAACAGGAAAAATGCTTGGGCATTTATTCCTTTTTACAGCAGAAGGGAGGTGATATTATTACAAGAAACTTGGACTGCAACTTTACTTGACCAAAAAAATTTGAAAAATGATTGGTGGTGGGGATCGTCTTTCTGATCATTCAGGCAAGATAAAGCCGATGGACTAGGAATTTTATTTAAAGGTTCACACTTTAAAAGTATCTAGGATGATAGATATCACCCCAGGAAGAGCTCTACTGTTAAATTTCAGCTACAAAAATCTGAAATATAGGTGCATAAACATTTATGCATCGCATATTAAATCTGAACGGATTGCTCTTTTCCAACTGATAAAGCCTTTCTCTATACTTTTCGGTTAGACATGAAAGTAGGAAAAAGATATATTGTGATTCTAGAGCTCTCAAAAACCTACTTGATACTGCAGGAATAATAGGTGGTTTTAAAAAGAAAAAACAAAACTAGTCCAATTTATTTCGGAAATCTCTCCAAATTAGAATTATCTGTTTATTTCTCCTACTGGAAAAATTCAAAGTGCTGAAACTTTGACTTTAGAAGTTTCGGACCATGCGTTAATTCAAATACAGATTGATTATGGAACATGGGCATCTACAGTATACTTGAACAAAGATGGAGGTTAAATACTTCCTCCTTGCAAGATAAATCCTTGCAAAAGAAGATGTGCTCCTTGTTTTTTTCAAGAGAGTCAGTACGTTGTTTATATGAATTCACATATTTATGGTGGGAAGATACAAAAAAAGAAGTTAAGCTCCTTTTTTCCAAAAATGGCAAAATTAAACAGAATGTGGATTATTTAAAGTATCTCGCTCTCAGGAAAAAATTACAACAACTTTTCTCAGACTTAATTATCAGTGACCCTGAGACTGGAAAACAGGTATATGACATTAAAAACCAAATGAAACTGTATCAGTACAATACAGCAGCTACGTTAGAAGCTCAGATTAAATATGGCACACAAAAAGGCCCAGGAGGGGCTGGAAGAAGAAGGCAGCAGTTCATTTTAGGGAAACGACTGTTGATTTTTGCTGTTGTTATTGTTTCTTTTGCAGTTAATTGTTGCTTTCAGTTATTACCAGGTTGCTTTCTTTTTTTTTTTTATTACAACTAGGATTACAAGTACCTTTGAGCCAGGCTCTTTTACAAAGGTTCCGCGTCAGAGAACAAATACAATGCAAGTTACAGAAATAGGAACAAAACAATAAATAGGTTGGCATATTAGGTTACAATGGTAGATCAATACAATAGCTAGAATAAGTAGAATGTATACATGGGAACAAAGAGTAACAGAGGGATAAGTAGGAGGGAGGGTGGAAGATGAAGATAAACGTGAGTAGCGAAGTGGGAGAGGGCAGGAATTGCAGCCAAAGGGCATGGTCATCCACTGGGAGCAGGCTGAAACTAGTCAATAAAAAGGGAAAAATCATTGAGGGCTCAGAAGACGCGGGGAGGTGAAGGGGGAGAGTCAAAAGTGGTGAAAAGAAAGAAGAAATAAAAAAGTAACATAGAGGAAAAGGAGGGGGTGGAGATGTGGTAGGTGATAGTTAGAGGGAACAAAAACGAGAGAGCTGAGGAGATTATAGGTTCTGGATTCATTTGGAAAGCTACCTGTTTGGGGGATTTTGTAGGTGCAGCCGAGTGTTTCTGTGTGGAGTTGCTGGTGTGGCTTATTGTCTCCGGTGGTCAGGAGGGAATACTCAGTTTCAGTTCAGCATAGAACCTGCTCATTGCTGGTTTTAGCTCTTTTATAATTATTTCACTTGGGAATCAGTTCTCCTTATCTTGTGTGTGTTTTTTTAAGCCATTAACCTTCTAGGGCAGGGACTGTGTTTTGTCTAGCCCTGTAGCTTGGGGGAGGGGTGCTAATTGTCTACCTGGCTCCTCAGCAGAGCTACTGCTAACTTCCTGGAGGTGGGGCTGAGTCAAAGTGGTATAGCTGCTTACCTGTTGGACTCTCATAAGGTGCTGGAAGAAGAAGGCAGAAGTTCATTTCAGGGAAGTGACTATTGATTTTTGCTGAATTTTTGCTGTTGTTAATGTTTCTTTTGCAGTTTATTGCTGCTTTCAGTTGTTGCCAGGTTGCTTTCTGGATTCATTTGAAAAGCTACCTGTTTGGGGGATTTCGTAGGTGCAGCTGAGTGTTTCTGTGGGGGATTGCTGGTGTGGCTGATTGTCCCTCCCCCACCAACCCCTAGCGCAACACTTCCTTTATACTGTTAACCTGTGACATCATACGGAACCAGCTGACTGCATACACACACACTGTTAGCCATCTTATTTAGTACCCAACACAGGCACACACCACACCCTAACATAGAAACATAGAATTTGATGGCAGATAAGGACTGCATGGCCCACCTAGTCTGCCCATTTCCTTACCTAATGGATAAGCTGAAGATCCTAGTTAACTAACAGCCTACTTCCTCCTACCCCCCCCACTAGAACTGCCTTATGTCTGTCCCATACATTCTTGAATTCCCCCACTGTTTTTGACTCTACGACCTCCTCAGGAAGGCTGTTCCATGCATCTACAACCCTCTCTGTGAAAAAATACTTCCTCACATTACCTCTGAGCCATCCCCCTCTATCTTCAAATTGTGCCTCTTTGTTCTTGCACATCTCTTTTTCTGAAAGATGCTACACTCTTGGACTTTGTTGATTCCCTTGAGGTATTTGAAAGTTTCTATCATGTCCCCCCTCTCCTTCCTTTCCTCGAGGCTATACATCTTAAGTTCCTTTAGTCTTTCTTCATATGTCTTCTGGTGCAGACCCTGCACCATTTTGGTTGCCCTCCTCTGGACAACCTCCACCCTGTCTATGTCTTTGCATAGATGGGGTCTCCAGAACTGTACACAGTACTCCAGATGTGGTCTTACCAACTATCTGTACAGAGGGCCAACAACTTCCTGTTTTCTACTGGTGATGCCTCTCCCTATGCATCCCAGTATCCCCCCAGCCCTCCTTACTGCCTTCTCACATTGCTGGCCCACCTTTTGGGTCATCTGATATGACTACCCCCAGGTCCCTTTCCATTTTGTTGTTGTCAGTATCTCACCCACCATTGTGCTCTTCCCTGGGTTTTTGTTTCCCAGGTGCATTACTTTGCACTTCTTACGTTGAATCTAAGCTGCCATACATTTGACCATTCCTCCAACCTTGCAAGACCCTTTTATCCTTTCCATCCCACCTTATGATCAACCCTGTTGCAGATCTTTGTGTCATCTGCAAAGAGACATACTTTCCTTCTAGTCCCTCTGTAATGTCACTTATAAAGACATTAAAAAGGACCGGCCCCAGTACTGAACCCTGCGGTACCCCACTAGTAACCCTCTTTTCTTCACTGTGGACTCCATTTACAATTACCCGCTGTGTCCTGTTGTCCAGCCAGTGTTTTACCCAGGCTACCACCCTGGGACCCACTCCCAGGCTGGCTAATTTATTACTCTTTTGTGCGGGACTGTGTCAAATGCCTTGCTAAAGTCTAGGTAGACCATGTCCACAGCCCCTCCATGGTATACTACTTTGGTCACCCAGTCAAAGAAATCAATTAGAGTTGTCTAACATGACCTTCCTGCTGTGAATCCATGCTGCCTTGGGTCCTGTGCCCCACTGGCCTCTAGGTACTCAACAATTCTTTCCTTCAGCAGTGATTCCATCATTTTCCCTATCACTGAGGTCAAACTGACAGGTCTGTAGTTTCCTGCCTCCGTCTTGCTCCCACTTTTGTGAAGAGGATTCACATCCACCCTCCTCCAGTCCTCAGGTACCACACCATCCTCCCATGATTTATTAAAAAGGGTAGTCAGTGGTGTTACTAGTTCTTCCCTTAGTTCTTTTAGAATTCTGGGGTGAATCCCATCAGGCCATATTGCTTTATCCACCTTCACTTTTAAGAGTTCTTTCAGAACCCTTTCTTCTGTGAAAGGACTAATATCAACCCCCATTCAGAGTGCTTCTATTGACTGGATTAGGTATCTCCCCCTGCTTTTCCATTGTGAATACGGAACAGAAGTATTCGTTCGGTATCCCTGCTTTTTCACTGTCGCTCTCTGCCCAACCACCTTCCTCTTCATTCAGTATCCCTGCTTTAGTCTTTCTTTGCTCCCTAATGTATCTATAAAAGGTTTTATCCCCCTTCTTAACTGAGTTGGCTATCTTTTCCTCGGTTTGGGCCTTTGCTATTCTGACTGCCTTCCCTGCTTCCTTCTGCTTTAACTGGTACAGTTCTCTGTCCTGCTCCTTCTGTGTTGGCTTATACTTCCTGAATGCTATCTCTTTCTCCCTTACCTTCCCCGCGCTACTTCTTTTCAGAACCATAGAGGTTTCTTCTTTCATTTTGATTTGTTTATTTGCTTCACACAAAGGTTTGTTGCCTCTGTGATGGCGGTTTTAATGTTTCCCCATTGTTGCTCCACCCCAACTTCTTGCCTGTGTACTAGTGCTTTTCTGAGGCACTCTCCCATTTTGACAAAATCAGCCCTCCTGAAGTCCAGTACCCTCACTTTTGTGTGGCTTGACTCTACAGCTAAGCTTATCATGAACCACACTGTTTGGTGGTCGCTTGCTCTCAGATGACTACCCACTTCAAGATCAGACTCTCCATCCCCATTTGAGAGTACCAGGTCTAAGATTGCTCCCTCCCGAGTGGGTTCCAAAACTAGCTGTCTGAGGCATGCCCCCCTGTAGGGCATCAAGAATGGCCCTGCTCTTGGAAGTGGCTGCAGCAAAGGTGATCCAGTTAAAATCTGGCATATTCAGGTCCCCCATCAGCAATACCTCACCTTTCTCTGCCATCCCAAGGATGCCTTCTATCATTTCCTTGTCTATTTCCTCCCCCTGAGACAGGGATCTGTATACAACCCCCGTGCGGATTGTGGCGCCATTTCCAGTCTCCAGGGTGACCCACAGTGCCTCCTCTCCTCCCTGTTTACCCTTTAGTTCTGTTGCTTTGATCCCTTCCTTTACATAGAGGGCTACTCCTCCTCCTCTTCCCTCCCTGTCCCTCCTGTAGATTGTGTACCCTGGTATGTTGACATCCCAGTCATGGTTCTCTGTGTACCATATTTCTGTGACTGCCACGAAATCCAGGCATCCCTCTTCCATCAAGGCCACCATTTCAGGGAGCTTTTTACCTCGACTATGGGCATTGGTACACATTACCCTCCATTTTTTTTATGGCTTTATTTCTTTTTGTCCCATCCCTGTCCTTACTGCCTTTGTCTTTTTCTCCATTTACCCCATCCCATCTCCCTATCAACTGCTCTATCTTGGTGTTTACCTCACTAACTACCCTGATTTTTTTGGGGGGGCTAGGATTTCCCTTCTCCTTTTCAGTGCCTCCCCTCTTGGCTAGTTTAAATGTTTGCCAATGAAGCATTTAAACCTATCACCTAGGATCCTGGTTCCCCTCCTGAATAGATGCAGACCATCGTGCCTGTATAGGCCTGCATCCCTCCAGGTGGAGCCCCAGTCCCCAATGAAGCCAAATGCCTGACCTCTGCACCAGTTTTTCAACCAGTCATTGAATCCCATGGTGCAGACTACCCTAGCCTCATCCATGCCATAGACAGGTAGCACTTCCGAGAAAGTTACTGTGTGTGCTACTTGTCTAAGGCCCCTCCCCAACTCCATAAACTCCTGTTGCACTGCTCTGATCCCATTCTCAGCCACGTCATTCGTCCCTAGGTGGATAATGACATCCAGCTCCCTCCCCCTTGCAGCTGCTCCCACAATCCTGAGGATTTGTTTCCTGTCCCTCCAAGCCATGGTGCTGGGCAGGCACCTTACCTCCCTTTCCCCTCCTTCCCCCAGCTCTACCCCCCCTAACAACTGAGTCCCCCACCAGGAGTTGCTTCCTTCCCCTGTGGGGTCCTGCCACCCTCCTGTGGGTCTCCATTGTGGAGGTTCCCAGCATCCTCCTTGGTCTCCACTGCGGGTGCCTCTGTAGAGGAACCATGCTCCACCAGAGTGGCGAATGAACTGTGGAGAGGCACAACTGAAGGGATGCACCTCTGTTCCACCACCCTCACCCTCCCTGAGCCCACCGTGGTCCAACCACTCCTCTTTCTTGGCAACCTCTGAGGTAGTGGTGGTGGCCTGGGTGGTCCCTGGGTGGGGGAGCAGGTTTCCTGAATCCTTGCCAGGTCAGCATGGAGACTCACAACCTCCTGCCTCAGACCAGAGAGGTGCCTGCAAATAGGGCAGCAACACAGTCTCCAGAATGTCTCCAGGAAGACTGCTGCTCCACAGCCAGTGCATTGCACCACTCCCCAATAAAGGACTTTATTCTCCCCACCACTACCCTGACATAAATCTAAAGTCCTTGATACATTATACCACTAAAGAGTATTGACAGTACAAATATATATAGCTATCTGGGCACGGGACATGGTATAGAAGAAAAGAGAAGCAGAGAGTACAGGGCAATAAGGGGCATTTAGGGCAAGGACAGTAGAAGGAAGATGATGGGTGTGGTGCTTTGCAGCAGATGTGGGGCAGCAGCATTCAGAAAGACCTTCTGGACATTGTGGTGCTGCCCTATCTGCAGGCACCTCTCTGTATTGAGAGGGGAGGAGGCAGGACTCTGAGCAGAGTTGGCAGGGATACAGGCAACCTTTCCCCCCATACAGAGACCACCATGTCCACCACCACTCCCTCAGAGGTTGCCAAGAAGGAGGGAAGGATGGACTATGGTGGGCTCAGGGAGGGTGCGGGAGGCAGCACAGAGGCACATCCCCCAGCCGGTGGTACTTCACAACTCGTATGCCATCCTGGCAGAGCACAGAGATTGTGCAGCATTTCTGGAAGTGAACACCATGGGAGTTGAGGGGGTCATCCAGGATGGAACCCCAAGGGCAGATGCAAGGAGAACACACAGGAGGAGGAAGCAAATCCTGGTTGGGGATTCCATTGTCCAGGGGATTGAGCTGGGGTCAGGTAGCAATGGTGAGAGGGAGGTAATATGCCTACCTGGAGGCACAGTTCAGAAGGAGGGCAAGCGAATCCTTAGCATTGCAAGGTCAGTAGCAAGGAGTGGGGAGCTGGACATCACTTGGGGACTAATGACCTGGCTAGAGAGGGAGTAGATGTAGGAAGAGTACAGGAAGAGTTCAGGGAGCTGGGGAGGAGTCTTGGGCAAGTAGCACACTCTGTCATCTTCTCGGAGGTGCTACCTGTCCACAGCAAGGGGGAAGGGAGGGACATCCACATCACTGAATTCAACAAATGGCTGAAGAAATGGTGCGGAGAGGTGGGGTATGGCTCCATTAGGGACTGGAACCTCACCTGGAGGGATGAAGGACTTTATTCTCCAAATGGTTTGTATCTGTCCAGGGGAGACAAAGGTATCCTCTTTGAGAAGTATAAGTGCATCCTTAGTAATCATTTAAACTTGCCAAGGGGGGAGACATAGAGAGTCAAGGGGATTATCATAGTCCCTCCCCAACAAGACATAACTGAAAACAGTGAGGACCTAATAACTAGAACAATATCTAACTGTAAAACTACCGTGGTTACAATGGGGGAAGAGAACAGAAGGTACATTACTAATGCAGCACAGGGCAAAGACCAACAAACAAGGAACATTAAGGGGTACAAAGAGTGGAAGGTCATGTGCACAAATGCCTGCAGTCTGGGAAACAAAATCCCAGACCTAACGGCATTGATGGCAGACACGCACCTGGACATTGTGGCTATTACGGAGACATGGTAAGCAGGAAACCATGACTGGGATGCAGCCATACCAGGGTATACACTTTTTAAAAAGGATAGGGAGGGAAAAAGGGGAGGAGGGGTTGCTATGTATGTAAAGAAAGGGATTAAAGGTTTGGAGGCTCAGGGATCCAGGGAAGAAGCAGAGGCACTGTGGGTCACTCTGGAGTCAAGGAACAAAACAACCATCCATGCTGGAGTAGCCTACAGGCCTCCCGTGCAGGGGGAGAATACAGATCTAGTATTAGTGGAAGCCATCCATAATATGGCAGCCAAAGGGGAAGCACTACTAATGGGTGACTTCAACATGCCAGATGCAGATTGGAATACCCAGACTGCAAGTACATCAAGGAGCAGGGACCTCATGTCTGCCATGTATGGGACAAACCTAAGGCAGCTGGTGGTTGAGCCCACCAGGAAGGGGGCTGTATTGGACTTAGTGCTAACAAACTGGGACAGAATCATGAATGTTGAGGTGGGCAGTCCCCTTGGTACCAGTGACCACAGAACAGTGTGGTTTAGAGTCAACACGTTGGCAGAAGAAAGACATTCAAAGATTAAGATCCTAGATTTCCGGAAGGCCAACTTCATGGAGATGGGGCAACAGCTCAAAATTGCCCAGGCAGCAGAAGACACAGGGGAAGGGCTAGAAGAACAGTGGCTTAGGATCAAAAGATCCATAGCAGGATGTGGCCTATGACACCGTTTCAGTAAGGCCTTCAACACCGTTCCTCATAGAAGGTTGCTTAACAAATTGGGGAATCTGGATGTGTTCTCTAAAGTGGTAAAATGGGTTGATAACTGGCTAAAAGGCAGGACCCAAGGGGTGGTAGTAAATGGTATAAAAATCAGAAGAGGGGGAGGTGACCAGCAGGGTTCCACAGGGATCAGTGCTGGGTCCAGTTCTATTCAGTGTCTTCATAAGCGACATTACAGAGGGACTGAAGGGGAAAGTATGCTTGTTCGCAGATGACACCAAGATCTGTAACAGAGTCGACACACAGGAGGGTCTAGATAAAATGAGAAATTACCTAAGACTACTTGAGGAATGGTCAAGGGTTTGGCAGTTGAGTTTTAACGCTAAGAAGTGCAAGATAATGCACCTGGGACATAAAAACCCAAGAGAGGAATACAGGATAGGGGGTCAGGTTCTAGCCACCACAAGTCAGGCGAGAGACCTTGGGGTTATCATATGCGATGACGTGAAGTCAGCCAATCAATGCTAAAAATCAGTGGGGAAGGCAAACAGAGTGCTGGGGTGCAAAGGAAGAGGCACAACCAGCAGGAGGAGTGAAGTGGTGATGCCACTGTATAGATCACTGGTGAGGCCTCATCTGGAATACTGTGTCCAGTTCTGGAGACCTCATCTCAGGAAGGACATAGAGAGAATGGAAGCAGTCCAGAGAAGAGCAACAAAAATGGCACATGGACTGCACCACAAACCTTATGAGGAAATACTCAAGGAACTAAACAGCTATTCACTGGAAGAGAGAAGGGAGGGAGGGAATATGATAGAGACTTTCAAATACCTTAGAGGAATAAACAGGGTACAGGAGGGGAGTGTATTTCAGAGACGAAAGTGCACAAGGAAAAGGGAACATACTGTAACTTGAGGCTGGAGAGAGGGAGGTTGGGGGAATGCTAGAAAGTATTTTTTCACAGAGAGAGTGGTGGATCCATGGAACAGCCTACCAGCAGAGGGGGTGGAATAGAAAACAGTACAGGGATTCAAAAGTGCATGGGATAAGCATAAAGGCATCCTGCTGTACAGCGGAGCATGAAAAAGGCAGTCCAGATAAGAGAAGGTTTGCAAAACCAAGTAGGGAAATGAGCAGACTGGGTGGGCTGTATGGTCCTTATCTGCCAACAGATTCTATGTTTTTATGTTTCTATGTAAAGAAAAAGTAGATCACTCACAAATCTGTGTAATAGTAAACAATTTGGGGAAACTATTGTATGATATGATAAAAGTCTCAGAATATATTGGACAATACACAAAATCAAAATTCCGTGATCATGGGGAACAGCAATTACATTTCAAAGAATGGTTTCCAAAAATATTCCAAAATTATCAAGTATTGATGAATTTATGTTAAAAAGCCCCATAACAGCAGCTGAAGTTTCAGCAACTATACAACAGTTGAAAACTGGGGTCTCACCAGATGGGATGGTCTCCCACATGATTTTTATAAAACAATTGCTGAGATATTGATCCCCTGGTTGGTTGAAGTCTTTAATGAAGTGTTATATCAGCCAGAAATATGTAAATCCTTTACTAAAGGTTTATTAATTTACTATATAAATCTGGTGACAAAACAGTGTTGGGCAATTGGAGACCCATATGCCTCTTGAAATCGGACTACAAAATTCTCATAAAAATAATATCAATATAATAATTCTCACAAAAATCTTTGTATTATATGAGATGTGATAATTTATTATCAGCAGTAACCTGGAAAATGATTTTTCATTATCATTGGATCAAACTAAAGCATTTGATAGAGTACAACATAAATACTTACTACAAACCTTGGGAATGTATAGTATTCCAGAAACCTTTCTAGGGTGGATTTCAAAATTATATAAGATTGCTTACATGGCCACCTTTAACAGAGGTGTGACAGGGGAAGATATTCAGATTACGGTGGGGGTATGCCAGGGGTGCCCCCTGAGTCCGCTAGTATATGTCTTCTCGCTAGATCTGCTTATTAGGAAGATAATAGAGCACCAGAGTATCCTAGGTCTTCCTTGGCCATCGGGTGAAGGTACTCAGAAAATACAAGCCTATGCAGATGACATCTGTATTTTTCTGCAAAACTCAAACAGTAGATTAGTATTATTGGAACTCTTTGAAGATTTTTTAAACTTTCAGGGGCAGTCATAAACTTAAAAAAAACAGAGGCATCTCACTACATGACCAAGTCAAAAGTGCAAAATATAGGGGGAACCCCAGTTGTACCTGGCCCAATTAAAACACTAGGGATTAATTATGGAAAAGGAGATATAGCTTTCCAAAACTGGACTGAGAAATTAGGGCTCTGCATTATAAAAGCCCAAAAATGGAAAAACAGTCCCTTCTCTAAATTAAAACACATTTGGATTATTAAACAATTTTTGATACCTCTCCTTCTCTATATTAGTTATGTATTCCCCCTACCAACATAATTAGAAACAACACTATATAGTGTATTCTTTCAGATATTTTGGGGAAGCTGCCTCATCCCCATAAGAAGAGACTTCCTATATTTACCAAGGAATAAGGGGGAGTGGCTATGCCCCATCCAGTTAAATTTTTCCATATTTTTTTGTCTAGTTCCTTTAAAGTAACCTTGTAACAACAAGAAAATGGAAGTAGTGTTTGGTTAAAAACTCTAATGGGAAGTTATCTGCATAAATGGATAGACTCACCTCCAAAACTCTCCAATAATATAACTGTACCTACTTTTATAAAGCCAGTCATTGAAAAGCTAAGAATTTGGAATTTGGAGAAACAATGTCTGATAGTTATGAACAGAGAACAACTTTATTTCCAGGTAATGAGTTCTGTTTCTATATCAGAGCCAGAGTTTAAAGGATGTCAACCTGGGAAAACCAACCTGGTAACTGAACAGCTGAAAGATTCACACATACTGGAGAGAATGTGGAATGTGATTTGGCTGTGTGCTTACGGCAGACTTAACGTTCGAGGGAATCAAAAGCACAAGACCATATTAGAAAGATCTTGTCCTTTCCCAGACTGCGTCACCGATTTGGAGACAATGGAGCATTTTTTTCTTAGAGTGTTGATACAGCCAGGGTCTTTGGACATATGCACACAGCATTGGCATCTTCCATGGTTGAAGAGGCTCACCTATGAATGCCTGTTTCTGGGTGACTTTCATTCAGCACTAAGGAAGTATAATAAGAGCACACTGCAGGTCTTTATGGCATGCCTTAAATTTTATCTACGGCAAGCTAGATATAAATTAGTGCTGCAACAGTGTAACATTACCTATAAATCTATTGTTTCTCTATAGGTGCTGCTTTAAGAGAAGTCTTTTTTTCTGGACTTGAAATCATGCTCTAAACATAAACTTGCAGAACTTTGGGCATCTTTCTTTTGGATTTATCAACCACCCTAAAGGTATGGAACATGTTTAAATTAAATATAGATTACTGAACCAGAAGGGCTCTAGAGGAGAAGAGTAGAATTGTCAAAGATTATATCTTAGTTTTGTGAAAATTTGAATTTATGCTTGTCTTTTCCCCTTCCTCATTTTTTTCTGTATCCCCTTTAGTTTCTTTTAAATAAAAAATGCCCCTACTCTTTTAAAAGTGCCATGGGATCTTAACATCCATCTGAACTACCAACAGAACAGACAGACGGGACCTCAGTTTAACGTCTCATCTGAAAGACGGCACCTCAGGAGTGCAGCAACCCCCTCATGCTGCACCACAGTGTCAGTATTGGGATTTAACCCAAGTGCCTGGTGTGAGGATAGAACCCACACCCTTCATATCTCCTGGCCTCAGAGGCAAGTGTGCTACCTGCTGAGCCACTGATGCTGATCATTTAGCTCATTTAAATAATTTAAAATCATTTGGTTTCAGTTGTGTTTTTAATAAACTTTAGTCAACTTTAAAATAATCATTCTTATGGTCATTTGTTTGGCTTTTGTGTTTGTTATTCATTTTACTTTTGCATCCAATTGTAAACACATACGGATGTCATTTTCATCAGTCATCATATTTGCTTCAAGAAAGTGCATCAGAGTTCAGACAGCTTTTTTTGCTTTAGCAGCGGAAGTTGGGGCTGGAAACTCTTGATCAGCTTCAGAGTTGTCTAAAGTGTCTTCAGTGCTCTCCTGCTGTGCTTCATCCATGTCTTCACCTCTAACTGTTCAATCATGTCTTCGTCAGTGATGTTATTAAAAACTTCAATCATTCTCAAAAGTAACATAATCTTCTGCAGAACATTTAATGACAGAATCAATGGCTAATGCAGCTATAACATTGACAATAGGTTCAGTCTGCTCACTCTTGTTACAGTATGTGTGCTCACCACACCTGATTGTATTGGCATTGTGCCAGTGTGTCTCCAGCAATTCTGTATGGTCTCAGTTGTTACTGCATCCAATGTAATTTTTATAAAGCTTATAGCATCCCTCAGTAGCAGTGGAGGTGCTGTGCATTGGTCAATACACTGGATTAAATGCTTCAAGTGATAGAAACATAGAACATAGAATGTGATGACAGATAAGGGGCTCTGGGTCCACCCTGTCTGCCCATTTTCCCTTTTTCTTTTGTTTAAGACCTTTTTATGTTTCCTTGTGCATGCGCAAGAAACATCTTGGTACAGTAAACAGCATCTGAGAGGTGTGTCACTGTCCTGGCCAATGCAGCTCAAGCTGTGTTAGGCTTATCCCTGACGCACCAATGAGTTTGCAAACTGGCAATGATAGTGGTCAGACTGCAATGGGCGTAAACTTTGTGTACTTGAAACAAATGAAGCACTTCTATCAGTGAAAGTTTCAGTCCTGTCATTTGTATAAACACTGGGAAAATCAGTGGTTTAACATGGAAATTCTTATAATTCTTAAAGATGGGCTGGCTGCCCCTGTTACTGTACATGGTCTGCGAACAATACTTTGGTATCTTTGCCAACAGCACCTTACAGTCAAGGAAGAGACACTGTAAATAAATCCTTCTTGCCAAGACGAATGCCGAACTCCAGTAGCAACTGCATCCCATCCATCATATTCTCCCTAAAATAAACTCTTGTAAAACAAAAGTAACTACTCTGCCTCACCCACCTAAATGTGGGTTTGAGATTGGAAATGGACCTTACGGAGGTTCCAATAAGGATCACCAACTCCTTTGACTGTATCGTAGGCGTGGGTGTGGGGTGCAGGGTACTCTCATCTACTGTCCACCAGGAGATGGGAATGTTTTCCTGCAAGAAGTTGCGGACTTAATCTTCAACATGGTATTGGGATCCCCCAGATAGTTGATTCTGGGGTATTTCAATGCTTGGGCCGATGATGAACTCTCACAATTTGGTCATGACTTCCTCCAACTAGCAAGTTTGTTGGGCCTCACACAGTTTGTTTCCTCTGCAACCCACATTTACGGTCATTCTTTGGACTTGGTGTTCCTTCTGGGGATGGAGATATTCAACTTGGTGGTGGAGCCAGTTGGGTGGACTGATCATCACACTGTGGGGTTCAGTTTCGTGGCTCCCCCAATAGGCCTGCCCCTATAGAGATGGCCCGGTACCGCCCTTTGAGGGGTGTGACCCCAGATGGCTTGATGGCAGTACTGGACCTATCGAGTATACAAGTGAATGCATGGATCTGAGGAATCTAGTACTTGCCTATGATAAGATGGTGACAGAGACCCTGGATTCCATAGCTCCTGTTCGTATTCACCCACTCACTCTTTGTCCAAGGTCCCCATGGTTTGTCGGGACCTTGAAGAAGATGAGGAAGGTGGGATGAAGGCTAGAGAGGGGCTGGCAGAAATCGGGCCTGGAGGGTGACAGACTTAAATTGATGAGTCATTATGTGGTCTATTAATCGACAATCACCCATAAGAAGGCAGAGTTCCTGTCCAGGGAGATTGCTGCTGTGCAAAACTGACCAGCTCAGTTCTTCCGGACTATGAACAGTTTGTGCAATCCAATCTGTCTTCAGTCTGGAAGAGCTTTTTCACAAGAGAAGTGTGATGAGTTCGCTCAGTTCTTTGCAGATAAGATTGTCACCATCAGGTCTCGGATTTGTCCAGCCCCCTCTAGTGGGAATTGCAGAGCTCGGCAGGAGGTGGTGGACACCTGGTTTGCCTGGCCTGACTTCAGCCAGCAGGAAATCATGGATATCAGGAGGGTTGTCCAGACTTTGCGGCCAACCAGTTGTAGTCTGGACCCGGGCCCTATGTGCCTTCTTGTAGGTGCATAGATGAATTCAGCCTGGTCCTAGCCCAGACAGTTAGGAGGTCATTGGGGGGAGGTTCTGGACCCTCTAAAGGAGGCGGTTGTTTGACCCCTCTGAAAAAATCCTCCCTTGTACCTGACTGTCTGACTAACTACAGACCTGTCTCTAACCTACCTTATTTGGGTAAGGTTATTGAGAAGGTGGTTGCGCTGCAGCTAGATGATCATTTGTCCAGCCACAGTATCTATGATTCTCTCCAGCTGGGATTTAGGAAGATGCATAGTACCGAGACGGTCCTTGTCTGGGTTCTAAATGACCTCCTAATAGCGAGAGGTCGGAGGACTCATTCCATCTTTGTCCTCCTTGATCTCTCTGCAGCATTTGACACTGTGGACCATGGTGTGCTACTGAAGCACCTGTGGTTCATCTGTGGACTACCTGGAATGGTCCTCAGATGGTTTCAATCTTTCCTCGAGGGCAGGAGAGTGGTGTCTGGAATTCATTCTTCAGCACCTCACAGACAAGAAAGACTGCACCCTAAATCTCTCCTGCCGAGGCTAATGAGAACTGCACTGCCAGTTGTGCCACATCTCTCATGTTCTCCTTAAACTCTGGTACTGCTTGAACAAGTCTGCTCATACAAATACCTTGGGGTTATTTTCGACTCAGCCCTAACCTACCACACCCACACTGATGCCCTTGCATCCACCACCAATACACTGCTTGGCATCCTCTACCACCACAAAAACTGCCTCCCCCCCTGATGCTCTCCGACTTGCGGTTACGTCCTCAGTACTGTCCCTTGTTGATTATGGCCTGCCAGTCTATGGTGCTGCTGACACGACCACCCTCTACAAAATTCGTCTCACCCTAAATAAGGCCTGCAGGCTGATTACTGGTGCCCCCAGGCTCACACACACCTGTCAACACTATGACGATGCAAAACTGCTTAACCTAGATGAACGGCTATGCTATCAAACCTGCCTCCTCACAAAAAAAACTCTACTCGGGCTATCCCCTTCTGGGGTGACAGCCTCTATCTGCCACGCCCAACCCACTATCACAACCCAAACCTCCAACAAGACCACTCTACTGGTCCCCAGATCCAGGACCACCCATGGTCAGAGGTCATTCCACTACAGAGCCCCATCCTGGTTTAACTCTCTCCCAGCTCCCATCTCAAATGCCCCCACAATCTTCAACTTCAAAACCGCCCTTCAGAACCAACTGTTCAACACTCGCAACTGCTCCTGTCCCTAAATTGAGGCATTGATTTCTCCACACCAGACAATGCCCACTGGGTGGCACTCCACCTCATCCCCACCCACCCACTTTCTCCCCATTGCATTCTGCCTCTGCCATTACCGGCATGTGCTCTGCAGTAACACTGTACTGCTACAAAAATTGTTTGAATGTATGAAACCCTTTCTGTGTAAATTGTTTTAAATGTTTGAAACCATTTCTGTGTAACTTTAAACCAGTTGTTTTTTGTTTATGCTGTAACCTAAATCTTGTCTCTGTCTGTCCTCAATGTGACGAGGTACCTTTGGAAATGAGCCTCTGGCTCAAAGGTTGTAAACTGATGTTCAAATAAATAAATAAAATAAATAACATCCAAAATAATTACTTTGCTGCCTCCCACATAAATACATTACTGCACACATTAATTTCATCTCATCCAATGGGATAATTTCAGCTGTGTGGTTTAAACCAAAAAGACAATTCTCATTTGTGGAGTTTCTTAGCTGGGTATGGGACCTCCTGGTCCCGACTCCTTCTAGGGGTGATGGGCCTTTATGCCCCATTAAATACTAACCTTAGATAGCGATGGCTCCCACAGGGACAGCGGGGCCAACAGAGCAGTGGCGGAGGAATAGCCGGTGCAGCCGGTGCAGTTGCACAGGGGCCCACACACTTAGAGGACCCAAGCCACCTGACAAAATACTCAAAATATTTAAATCAATGTGTTCGTTTACAGGGCCCTCCACCTACTCTCAATGGTGTCGTGCGGACCCTGCATTAGACAAGTGGTGCCCAGCCGCCCACCAATAGGGACAGCGTCACAGGGAAAATGCGAACTGTTCACCTGTTCCACACTTCCAAGCGGCATGCAAGCACATCACAGATGATTTCTGTTTGTGAGTCAGTCCAATTGGAGTGCAGAGTGACAGTGTGCGATGCTGCATAAGAGCAGTTGCAGTTGGCAGTTTTGGCGGTAGTGAGACGTCAGTCAAGAATTGGCATGGGACGGGAGGTTTTTGAGCAATGTTGGCGTCGCGTCAGTCGGCTGTCAGCAAGACCACCAACTGGTTCTAAAATTAAAAAAAATATTACAAATAAATTCCATTGTGTGCGTGCTAGTGTCTGGTCAGTCAGAGAACACTAGAGCAGGAGACAGGCAGTGACAGGAAAAAGTTCAGCACTCAATGGGGTCACGGAACAGCTCTGCTGTTGGCAGTGGCTGCACGGCGGGTGGTGACACACTGAGTCTACACTCTGTCTCTGAGATGAGTGGGACTGGAGGTCTGGAGGAGGATGGACAACACCAGTGAGTACCAAATCAAGTACATTTAAACATCTACCTCTTGCTGACTTTTTAATTATGTGTGTTAAACTGCATCTTTCTTTTGATGATATCTAAAACGGAAAAATATAACCCTTTACTAACAGTCCCACTGTCTCATAGCTTCATGTTTTACCCAGTCTATTTCCAGGAGATTAACATCTCCCACTGTTAGCATAATACATCCCCTTTTTCAGAATATGAGATTTCTGTAAGGTATTAATATGAATCAGTTTCTGCTACTATCTGATGGGAGTTGGGGGAGAGAGAGAGACAGAGAGAGAACAATTTCCAATGGTTAGGTTCCTTGGCTTGTAGTTGGTTACTGGTTAGCACTGGAAAGGAGGCGAAGAACTTGAAGACAACTGAAACATATGGTAGACTAATAGTGTTCACTGTCTGTTTTGTATTTTATTTTTTGGAGACAATTCAATATAGATTTATATATTATTAATCATCATGCAGTTACATTCATTTTTTTCATCTTGCATTTCTCTGCACATGCTATGGTTAGTTCTGAATACCTGTTAGGTGTTCTGATTGTTGAGTCATAGTTCCTCTTTGTTTCTGTTTAAGCTTTCTGGGTAGGGATGCATTTGTAACCCTGGGCATGACCCCCCTGTCCGTTTGAGCTCCTTTACAAGGGGGTCTCCCTACAGTAGGGTCCCCCGCCCAGTCATGAACCTGCTTTTCCCTTGGCCGTGTCTGCTGTTCCTATTTCATTCCCATCAACTGTCTGCTGGTTCCCCCCTTTTTAATATTGTAAAACTTCTCTTGTGGCAAAAGTTTTGTGGTGGAGAATGAGGGAGAAGCTGAGCTGTAGGATGCTTTGTAGGGCTTTAACTGAGAGGCAGCAGTAACCAGGAAGGACAATCGTGTGTACAGTAGTTTGGTTTACATCCCCTCAGCAGGCAACAATATAGTAACATCTGGCTGTACAGTACAGCAGATTTCAGAAAGTAAAGGCTAATTATAGTTGTTCTGTTACAGTGTATTGACGCTTGAAGGCAACAGCATATGGTCATTGCCAGACATGAGAACCACTGCACAAAAGAAAAGCTATTAATTTGCTCTATTTTCACTTGCTGAGAGAGATTGCTTGGACTTACATCTTCTGTAACCACACAGAATTTACATACGAACATATATATGAACATACAAAGAAGCCAGAATAAGAAGAAGGCCATTTGGTCTATCTAGTCTGCTCATATTGCAGGGTCCAAAACTTGAGCTACTGTCCCTGTCCCCCTCCCCCTCGGCTCCCATGCTTTGTCTTGGAGCTTTTTTAAACAGTACAATCAGTAGCAAATCAGTCACAGCACTCCCCACACAGTAAAGGAAAAAAGGAAGTCTCAGGTATTTTTAACCAAACTTTCCAAAGTTTATTATGCCACCATAGGAGTGTACAGCCTTTCCTGGTACAAGCAGAGAAATCAACAACAGGTAGCTCCTAATGTTTCACCAAATCTTTGGCTTTCACTCTTATGGTGAGATAATAAACTTTGGAAAGTTTGCTTAAAAATACCTGCGACTTCCTTTGTTCTTTTACTGTGTGAGAAGTGCCATGACTGATTTACTGGACTGTTGTTAATTGTCACTGAGCACCCAAACCTTGCTGAGGCTCTTTTTCTGTATAGCTTTTTTTAACCTACATCTGATTTTCTTTTAGCTAACACATTTATATTCCTAAGTGGGAGGAGGGCTGATAATGAAGTATTGTTGCCAGTGTCTTGTATGTCTGCTTATTTTGCTCATGGCAGTACAAAATTTGAGGGAGGGTGATGGGGCCCACAATAAAAACCTGCACTGGGGCCCATCTTTCTGTTCCTCCGCCACTGCAACAGAGCTCCCCCAAACAGTAGCCGACCTCTCCCCACCATCCCAGGCAGACATAGTCTTGGCTCCCTCACCAGTTTACAGTAAGAGGCTCGCTTCCAAATAGTTTCTCCTGAGTTTGTGTTACCCATTAGGGGGCTTGCCCAGATTCCATTCACACTTGTATCTCATGTCTGTCACTGTGCTCGGGTCATGTGTTACTGAGTACCATTCCTGATTTATATTTCTCGGAGAGGAATATATCGGTGTCCAGCGTCACTGTGTTCAGTCCTGTTCCAAAGAGACACATCGGCATTGTGCAGTTCCCCATCGATGGGGGGGGCGGCTGGAAGAACACATGTAGTGGAGAATCTGGGTCCTACTGCTGTCACACATGTGCTGCATGCCAGGCAGATGGTAAAGGGGGCCCGGTGACAGCAGCGGCTGCAACAGCCACCACAGCAACAGCCCCAGCAAGCGTGGCAGGACTGTGCCTTCGGATAGGTAAGTGTGATGGAACTGGAATAGCCCTGTATCTGTAACTGTAAAACTGACCCCCACACCTCTTCTGCTAGAACAACCACCCAGACCAAGAGCCCTTGTCTCTATGGCAGAGCCCCTATACTGACCCATTCGGACAGGGGCACTCAGTGGGGTGGGCCATTCTAACAGGTACACTGAGTGTGTGGCAATTTCAGCAGGGGTACTTAGTTTTGAGAGGGGTATTCTGGCAGGAGCACTTAGTTGGGGGTGGAGAGGCTACAGCAGCAGCATTTATGGGGAGGTGTCCCACAAGGGGCACTCAGTTAAATTGGGGGGAGTTCTGCAGGGGCACCCAGTAAAGGTGGTGGGTACTTGCCACTGTGTTGGGGATGGGGCACTAAGTTGTGAGGTAAGATTAGGGGCACTAAGTTTTAAAGAGTATTCTGGCAGAGGCACTCAGTTGGAGGGCATTTGGCACTTGGGGCGAAGCATTCTGGCAGGGACACTGGGTTTGGGGGGATTTTACAGGAGTACTGATTTGTTTAAGGAGGGAGATTTTGGCAGGGGCACTTTGTTGGGGGGATTCTGAGGGGCCATTGCTGCACTGGTCTTCTATTTGGGGTACTGTTCCAGCAGGGGCACTATGTTGGAGGCCATTCTGGCAGGCACCCTCACTGGTGGCGGTGGGAGGATGGATTTTCACAAGGGCACTCAGTTTGGGAAGACTTCTGACAGCAGCCCTCAGTGTTGGTGGGGGGGGGGCATTCCTACACGGTTGTTCCATTTGGGGTATTGTTCTAACAGGGCACTCATGTGGGGTTGGGGCGTTCTGGCAGAAATGTTCAGTTGGAGTGACATTCAACACTGTTGGATGGGGCAATTCAGCAGGGCAGTAGGGGTATGCGATAGGGGCAAACTAGCTCAGTTGTGTGTGGGTAGACAATGTATATTTCAATATATGATGATATTTTAAAATATTTGATGTATTACTGTTTATGTATTTTCCTTTTTTATATATAGAGTTTTGTCAGTTAATAGTATGCCGTTTATTCGAATCGCACAGTGCTCCCCAGTATTTGAATCTGTGTTTGTGTGATTGGACAATGTGTTAAAGTGTGTAGGATATGATTGCTAGAATTGGCATAAATGGGCAAGTGTTTCATTTGGTTGGTGCAATGTACCTCATTGTGATTGGCTGGTCCCTGTTTGCTTTATGTGCATACTTAAAGTCATTTAGCTGGAAGTCCCAGTCCTGTGAAGATGGAGCCAGAGTGGCAATGAAGAGGACTAGTGGGAGCAGCAGTCCCTGGTGATCATTCATCAGCCTGCAGGGAACAGAGGATCAACGACCTAGTGGAGTTGGCCTTCAGCATGAAGAGTCATCTGTAAGCAACTGGCATTCCTATTACAGTTTTGCCTACTTGCAGGTGATAAACACAGAAACATAGACAATGACAGCAGAAAAAGACCAGAGGTCCATCTTGTCTGCATACGTTCCCTATAATCCCTCAAACCTACTGTTCCTCCAGGGTACTAACCCTCCCCGTCCTCTCTTTATTCTCCTCCTTGGTCCTGTCGCCCCTGGTAACCACTATTCCCTTCATTATGACCCAGCCCTGCTTGAATCCTCTGACTGTATTTGTACCCACCACCTCAGTCAAACGACTATTCCAAGGTTGCACCACCCTTTCTGTAAAGCAGTACTTCCTCCCATCTCTCCTGAATCTACACCTGTTAATTTCCATTCATGTCCACCCCTGCCACATACACCATGCAAGGAAATATTTGCATTGACAAATGCTTGTTTTTGTTTGCTACAAACCCAGCTTGATCTACAGTGCCATACCTTCCTTCTCCTTCCTTAACTCTATGATTCCTTGTGCGTGCTCCAGGCATTTTGAACCCCATCACTGTATTCGCCTCCACTGGAAGGCTGTTCCAGGCATCCAACCCCCCTTCTGTGAAGAAATACTTCCTCACAACCCTCCTGAAGTTATAACCCTCCAGTTTCACAGCATGATCCCTTGTTCTAGAGCTCCTTTTTCTTTAAAAACTACCCCCTCCTGTACCTTATTTACCCCCGTTAGCTATTTAAAGGTCTCTATCATATCCCTTCCCCTTCCAGGGTGTGCATATTTAGCTTACTTAGCCTCTACTTGTAAGGCTTTTGATGTAGACCCTGCACCATTTTTGTAGCCCTCCTCTGGACCACCTCCTTTCTGTCTATGTCCTTCCTGGGATTTGGTCTCCAGAACTGGACTCAGTATTCAAGGTGAAGTCTTACAAGTGTTTTATTTAGGGGTAGCACCATCTCCCTTTTTCTGTTGGCGATACCCCTTCCTATGCATCCCAGCATCCCACTAGCCCATCCAACTGCCCTGTCACACTGCCTGGCCACCATCAGGTCACCTGATATGATTACCCCTAGATCTCTTTCCTGCTTGGTCTTTGTCAGTATCACTCTACTCATTTTGTACTCCGCTCCTGTTTTTTTATGGCCCAAGTGTCTCTACTAGGTGTGGCCATGGCTCCTGAAGCCAGCCGCACAAGCCGCTACTCCTGCCCGCCTCGGAGTTCCAGCACTGCCGGATCTGGCCCTTGACCAGGCCGCCAGGTCACTACTAGGCACGGCCATGGCTCCTGAAGCCAGCCGCACAAGCCGCCACTCCTGCCTGCCTCAGAGTTCCAGCACCACTGTATCCAGCCCTTGACCGGACCACCGGGTCCCTACTAGGCGAGGCCGTGGCTCCTGAAGTCAGCCACACAAGCCGCCACTCCTGCCCACCTCGAAATTCCAGCACTGCCGGATCCAGCCCTTGACCGGGCCACCAGGTCCCTACTAGGCGCGGCAGTGGCTCCTGAAGCCAGCCGCACAAACCGCCACTCCTGCCCGCCTCGGAGTTCAAGCACCGCCGGGTAAGATTTCTGCCTGGGGTCAGGGAAGCCATATGCAGCTGCCACTGGACAAGCGCTCGCTGCCTCGCTCCCTGATTGGACTCCTGCTGCTTGCACTGCTCCTAAGTGGCTCCTTTTATCTCTCTGCCTTTGCTGTGCTCGCCGGGCTCTGCACCCATTGAAATACATAAGACTTTTGCCGAAATTTTTTGCTTGCCCCCCCCCCTCACCTTAATTAAATTTGCCTTAGCTCCGCCCCTCCTCATACACACTCTACCCTTCCTGGTCCATTGGTTCACCCAAATAGGTCCCTCTCCACTTAACCCACCTACTTCCCACCCCATTCTGTCCTGCCCCTGCTCCTGCCAAACTTAGCTCTCTCTCCCCGAACTGCTGAATGCCTCCTCTCTCCCTTCTTTCCATTCTGCTCACTTTCAGCCTCTGTACACTCTTTTCTCCCTATCACCTGCACACCTACTGTATGCCTGCCATGCGTGCACTTTCCCTCCTGCTCCTACCTCTCCTCTCCTTCCTTGCTCTGCCTCCCCTTTTCTCCCTCTCTGGCCCCTGCCAACCCTACCCTGTCCCCACTATCTACTTAGTCACTACTTGCTGCTCCCAGGGAACGCTCCACTACTCGCCCTGTCCTCCCCATGGACCACCTCTCGCTAATACCTGGATGCTTCTAAACACTACTAAGCTTGGTCTTTGCGCCAGCCTATCCCCACTGTATCACACTGAATCTCACTGGGGCTGCTGCATGGAACCTGCTTGCTGCTCTTACAAAAAACAGCGGCACAAATTACCTCTTAAGGAATTACACTTATGCTCTATAAAGCTCCTACTCCTCCTCCTACTGATCTCGGCCAACGTCCATCCAAACCCTAGCCCTAGCAGCTCAAGCTACATGAAAACTGCAGGGGCTCTTATTCTCGCAACCCTTAACATCTGCAGCCTATTGCCTAAGTTTGACGCTCTTCAATCCTTCACAAGCCAACATAACCCTGACGTCCTAGCTGTTGTTGAAACATGGCTGTCACCAAAAGTTCCCGATCTGGCAATAAACTTCCAGGGCTACAACGTCTTTAGACTGGATCGTATCTCTAAAAGAGGAGGAGGCTGTGCCATCTATATTAAGGACACTCTCATGGGGCACCCCATTGCAACTCCCGCAGCTGACTCCTTGGCCCAGATCCTACCTATCAAAATTCTCCTAGGTCCCAATCATAAAGCCCTCACAATAGTCTCCGTGTACATCCCACCCAGGGACCAAGGTCATGGACTCAGTGATGTTCTTAACTTATCAACTCCCAACCTCCTGGCTCAGAACTTATCCTGCTAGGTGATTTCAAAATAAACTGGCTTGCGTCGGATGCATGTGCTCATAAGGATGCCATAGCAGCTGCTAACCTTTCACAGATGGTTGCCACCCCTACTAGGACAAACTACAAAACTGGCACCAGTACCCTTCTGGACTGGGTACTTACCAACCACCCCACCAGAATCTCTCATACCTCCGTTCTCCCAGACTCTCTTAGTGACCACTCCCCAGTCACTTGTGAATGGTCTAACAAATTTCTCAAGCTCCCCCCAAAAATCATCTCCAGCAGAGTCCTCCCCCATGGTCAACTTACCCACCTCAAACAGCACCTGATTCTGCAAGACTGGCTACCTATATACAAGGCGACGGATGTTAACATAGCTCTTGACTACTTCATCATCACCTTCAAAAGGGCCTGTGACCTCTTTGCTCTTGTTAAAAAACGTAAAGCTAAAACCCTCTGTAACCCCTGGATCACTGCGGAGCTCCTTTCTCAGCTAAAATCAAGGGACCATCTTTGGGCGGTGGCAAAAGCTACAGGCAAGCAATCTGACATCCAAAAATACAAACATGAACGAAATGCCTGCACAAAATCCATCCGGCTAACGAAAAGTTCCTATTACAAGGATGTTCTCACCAACACCTGGGGTAACGGACACGCATTCTGGGACAATATCAAGGAAATTACTGGGAAGCAGATGAAAACCTCACCGGCCATGCTAATTGTAGATGGATCCCCTACCCTTGACCCCATGGTCATTGCAAACACCTTTAATATGGCGTTTACTGACCTCAGTGCCGTTCTCCCTCCTTGATTTTTTTTTTATAGAAAGTGACACCTCTTTCAACAACCCCCATGCTCAGTCAAATCACCCCCATTTCTACTTCAGAGAGGTCAAGTTGAATGAAGCACACCGCTACATTGCCACAGCTATCTCAAAATCCAGAACCAGTGGTGACACCCTGGACCTTAAGCTGCTGTCACTTACACTTGATGAGGTACTTCATCCCTTAACTAAAATTCTTAACCTCTCACTCAGCTGTAGTCAATTCCCGGACAGATGGAAGACTGCCACCGTGACTCCGGTCCACAAAAGTGGTGACAAGACCAGTCACTCTAACTATCACCTGATCTCCATACTGCCACCACTCTCCAAGGCCCTCAAGTGTATCGTCACAGACCAGCTCACCGATTAACTGGACAAATACAATATACTGTGCGCACAACAACACGAATACAGAAAAGGGCACAGCACCACCTCTGCCCTCCTCGAGTTCATTGGAGCAGTGCATAGTTCACTAGAAAAGGGCCTCCTTACTGGAGCAGTCTTTATCGACCTGTCCAAGGCATTTGACACTGTCCACCATCGACTGCTGTTTAACCAACTACTAAACGCCGATCTTGCACCCGACTCATTTCTTTGGTTCAAAAGCTACCTTGAAAACCGCTCGCAAAGAGTAAAAATTGCCAATTCTCTTTCAGATACCTTGCCAGTTCGCTCTGGTGTCCCCAAGGGGGTCCATACTGGGCCCACTCCTTTTCAGCCTTTTTTTAAATTCCCTACCGAAATCCTGCTCAGAACAAATCATTCTGTATGCCAACGATGCAGTTGTTTTCTCCTCTCACAAAGACCCCACGCCATTACAACTCAATCTTCAGCTTGGCTTCGGTACCATTAAAACATGGTTTTCTAATCATAAACTTGTCCTTAATCACAAGAAAACTAAGACTATGCTTTTCTGCAGCTCTCACAATTAGCACAAGCTACACTCCCTGGCTAACTCCACCATGCAGGAGACTACACTCGAACAAGTCCTATCCTTCAAATACCTAGGGATACTGCTTGACCACAACCTCTCCTACAGGGCTCATGTCGACAGTGTGGCCAAAGCTGCTAACACACGCCTTGGACTACTATAGAAACACAGACAACATCTCACTCAAGATGCATTGAAGATTGCCGTCCAGAGCTCCGTGGTTTCAATTATTGACTATGGCCTCATTATTTATGGCTCAGCCATGACGACAACCCTCAGACGTATATCAACAGCCCTCAACAAGGCATGTCGGCTTATCACTGGAGCCCACCGTCTCATCCATACCTGCGACCTTTATGCTCAATCCGGATGGCTCCAATTCTCCAACCGTATTAAGAATCTCACCTGTACGATGGTGAAAAAAATTAACCTTGGCCTCGCACCCCCTGGTGTCATAGCTCTGCTACACCATAATACCAATTTACAGAGCACCAGGAGATCCACATTGCAGCTCCTGAAAGTTCCCCACTGTCGCACTACATAGGGTCAATGTTCTTTCGCCTATAGGACTCCTCTTTGGCTGAATGGTCTCAGCTCCACCATCTCCTCAGGCCCAACACTTGGTATGTTTAAAACCAGGCTCCGGCTCCATCTCACTGCCTCCAGCTCCTATGATTGCCTCACCTAATCTTAGACCACCATCTCCTCAGCCCCAACACTTGGTATGTTTAAAACCAGGCTCCGGCTCCATCTCACTGCCTCCAGCTCCTGTGATTGCCTCACCTAATCTTAGACCACCATCTCCTCAGCCCCAACACTTGGTATGTTTAAAACCAGGCTCTTGCTCCATCTCACTACCTCCAGCTCCTGTGATTGCCTCGCCTTATTTCAGACATACCCACCACCCCCTACAGCCTCTCTGTGCCCCCTTGAAGCATTTATCGCCTTTCTTCCCATCCCCTATCTGCCCCAATTCCTATCTGCCCTATCCCCATCTCCCCTCCCCCCTGATTCCTGCTACCCCCCTACTCTTCCCATCTCTCCCTTTCCCCCCTCACCCCCCTTTTACCTGCACTCCTTCCCTATCATCGTCTGACAAATGCCTCCGGCTGCTTCTACATCCACCCCTCCCGCCTCTCCTCCTTATCACTGTGCCCTCTCCTTGTATTGCTGACCCAGGCCATACCTTGGTCACTTGCTCTCTAAATGTGTTTTCCTTTTTTAAATAATAACTGTTCCAATGGTTCTGTATCCACCCACAATTGTTATTTCCATTGAACCTTACCATTTCCCAATTTGTCTTTAATCACCCACATTGTTGTTATTTCTATTGCTATGTTGTTATTTCTATTGTATCTTCTATACTATGTTTTCAACTGACGTGAAACCTTTGTAAAAGAGCCTTGGCTCAAAGATAATTGTAATCCTAGAATCTAAATAAAAGCGCATTATTTTCCACTTTTTTGCACTAAAATCCAGCTGCCATATCCTTGACCACTCCTCCAGTCTTTTCAAATCCCTACCCATCCTTTGATCCTTTCCACACAAACACCCGGAATGTCCTCTCTGTTGTAGATCCTGGTGTCAACCACAAAGAGGCAGACCTTTCCTTCCAGTTCCTCCACTGTGTCACTTATAAAGACACTGAACAGGACCAGTCCCAGTACTGATCCCTGGAAAAGAGCCTTGGGTTTTTTCACTTCCACCTGGACACCCACCAGAACAGTACCAGAGATGGATAGAAGGGGCCTCAGTTTAGCATATCATCCAAAAGACAGCACACCCTGACACTACAGTACCCCCCCAGTACTGTACTCAGGTGCTAGCATTGATGGTATGGGCCCAATCGCAGTATGGGACCAGAACTCACAGCCTTCTGGTCCAGAGGCAGATGTGCTACCAGCTGAGCCATGCTGATATCTGGTAGAGTAACATTTTCTGTAATATCCTTTAAAGGATTGAATGATCCCAGCATCAAGAGGCTGCAGATGACTTGTAGGGGACAAGAAATTAATTTTCACATTTGAGAAAGGGCAAGGTGCGATGTGTGTAGGGACATTATCCATAATTAATAACATTTTTCTTTTCTTTCTTTGCCTGCTGTTGTTCTGGTTGGTAAGTCATGCAGAAAAAATTGAATAGTCCATCCATGCCTTTTTATTTGCAGGGTAACTCACATACAGTTTGACACTGAAGTTTCTGAAGTATGGAGGGTTTGTTGACTTTCTTATAACAAGAAGTTTCAATTTGTTAAACCTGTCGGCATTGTAGCAGAGAACAACTGCTCTAGGGACATGTATATGTTGTTCAATCCACAGTGTCTGGCAGGTTCCTTGCCGCTTTAAATCTTGCCGGAAGGTCTTCAAGCTGGTTCCTCCCACCCACCCGGCTGGTAAAACCCTCGGCTCCGACCCATGATGCCAGATCTTGCTTACCGCTTGGAAGCTCAGGTTCCCTCCTTAGCACTCTGCGTTTTAGGCCTGGATCCACACTCTTCGGGAATTTCCAAAACTAATTTTAAGATTTACAAGACTTCGGTCTTCGTCTTCCCTCACGGCTGTGATGGACAAATTGACTCCCAGCTTCCGT
The DNA here is from genome assembly GCA_016271365.2 of Neoceratodus forsteri. Classification (NCBI taxonomy): domain Eukaryota; kingdom Metazoa; phylum Chordata; order Ceratodontiformes; family Ceratodontidae; genus Neoceratodus; species Neoceratodus forsteri. Next base: position 1,721,990,436 of record CM057452.1, read on the forward strand.
TGGTGCCCGTGTGGGCAGAAGATGTCCTGGACTGATCCGCACTCCACGTGCGTCTACTGCCTGAGGCTTGGCCATGATTTGCAGGCTTGCGACTTGTGTAAGTCCTTTTCGGTTTTGGTCTTGGAGGACCACGCTGCCAGACTTCTTCTCGGGTGCCCTGAAAAACGGTATCTGCTGGTCAAGTCTAAGGAGGCCCGTTGGGCGGTGTCCGCAGCGCCGGGCTCCATGTAACAACTGGAGCAGTTGCTCGCCCTCAAGGAGGAGGTGGCCCAGGCCGCTTCTTCTTCCTCCTCGGCCGTGGCATTTATCCTGCTCTCTTTGGGCTCCTCCTACACTGCTTCATTTAAGGAGCTTTGTCAGTCCCTCTCCACCGAGAGAGAAGGGCCATTGGGACATTCCAATCGGTCCAAGAAGGACTCTAAAGGTAAGTCCCACCGTCGACAATCGTGGGAGCGGGAGAGATCCCCTTCACTGGACCATCGACTCTCGACTTCGGTCGAGGTTGCGGCTGAGGCTGCTGGCTTCACAGTGTCCCCGTCAGGTCAGCCGGATGAGACATCCGTCGACATGGTCGAGATTTTTCTCGACCCGTCAGACGGTTTGTAGACTGGAGATGCCGACAACCCCCCCTTCACTGGTTTCCCCGGTGGTTACCGAGGACTTGCCTATGCCTTCTGTGCCAAAGTCCCCGGTCAAGGTCCCTGAACTGAAGGAGGGGCGGGTTCCCCCATCCCCTCTCTGACCCACCCTCAGAATCCCTGAAGGTCTCAGTCTCGGTCTCAGTCCTCTTCTAGGTCCAGCCGGTCCCACCGACGTCGGTGGGCTTGGTCTCGGCACCATGGAAAGCGGCGTCGCCGCTCATCCTTGTCATCCTCTTCAGAGGATAGGCTCCGGCGCAAGTTGTGTCGGCGCTATGAGGATTTGATGTGGGAGCAACTTCTATTGACCGGTAACAAGCCGACTCTGTCGCCTTCTCCGGCCATTAAGTGGCTGTCACTGGAGCGGCCGAAGCAACCCCTCGTGGTAATCGAGGAGCCGACCCTGGCACCGGTTGTTAGGTTGAAACCGGCTGCTCCACCTATTGTGGTGGAACCTCCGCCTCCACAACTGAAGACTGGGGCCCTGACCCAGGATTCTCAGACGGGCAGGGCTTGCCCCATAGGTTGTCGGTCACCTTCACTCCCGATCGTCCTCGGCAGGTGGAGGGTGGCTCGGGCACTTGGAAGCTGTTTGTAGACTCCTCGGAGCCTGACAATGACTCCTCCCTGTTCTCCAGGCCACTTGACCTGGAGTCTGCAGGGGGTCAGTCGGTAGACGACAGCCCATCCTCATTTTTAGGTTTGCTTCGACTTATCTCAGAGTCCACTGGGATGCAGCTCGAACCCGTTTTAAAGTGAGCCAGGTATCCCCTCACAGAGATACTGGACTGAGGGGATTCTGCTACGGAGGCCTTTCTGGTGGCCGAAGCCATTGTTGGCCCGGCCCTGGAGTTGTGGCAGCAGCCCGCCTTCGGCCAGGATGGCTCACAAGTATGCGGTCCCCCCTGGATCACGCTCCGGTTTCTCGGAGCATCCCTCTGCGGAGGGGTTAGTGACCGATAGCGTTTTCTGGCGTTCTGGGAATGCTTGGGACGTTGACATACCGCCCAATAAGGAATCCAAAAAGCTGGATTACGTGGGGCGGAAGGTTTACGCTGCTTCCTCCCTAGGCCTTCATCAGGCTAGCTCGGCCCTTCTGATGGCGCATTTCTCACACGCCCTTATGGGTTTCCTGGATGAGGTGATTCCTCATCTCCCGTCTGACCTTCAGACGATGGTCAAACAAGTGTGGGATCAGGGTAGGGCGGTGGCAAAACAACAGCTCCAAACTTCATTGGACATTGGTGATTCTTGTGCCCGATCAGTAGCGGCTGCAGTGGCCATGCGCCGCAGAGCTTGGCTGCAGATCTCCACCTTCACGGCGGACACCCAGCACAAGCTGGCAGACGTTCCCTTCCTGGGCACCAACTTGTTTGGGCCAGGGGTGGAAGGCCATCTCCAGAGAATCAAGAAGTCCAATGCCACCTTGGGCTCAGTCACATCTGCTCAGAAGGACAAAGGCCGCCAGCAGCAGTGTAAGCCCTTTTGCCCTTCTGCTCCTGCAGCACGTCTGGCCCAGCAGCACCAGCACCAGGGCCAGCAGGCTCATACTTGGCACCCTAAGGCCAAGTCTGCCGCTTCCTCAAGTAGGAAGCCTGGAGGCAAGGGTCCAGGGGTCCCTCAGTGGGCCCTTCCTCCAAGCCTGCCCAGTGACGGGGTGAGAGGTGTCAACCCCAATCTTGTCACTTCCCCCGGGTTCCCCCATGGGGGGACGGCTCTGCCACTTCTTTTCCACCTGGTCTGCTATCACCACGGACCGCTGGGTGCTAGAAGTGGTAGACAGGGGTCTGCCTCTGGAATTCGAGCAGTTCCCTCGCTATCGAGCCGTCGCTCCACGGGGGGCAACGGGTTCCGCAGCCTCTCTGTCGGCTCGTCGAGCCAACATTGCTTTGCTCCTCCAGAAGGAGGTGATCAAAGAGGTAGCGGACCCTCCTCCAGACCCAGGATTTGTGTCCAGGTACTTCCTGGTCCCAAAACGGATGGGGGGCTGGTGCCCCATTCTCGACCTGCATGACCTGAACAAGTTCCTAAGGCCGCACACCTTCAGGATGGTCACGCTGGCTCAGATCATTCCATCCTTGGAACTCAGCATGTGGTTCTGTTCTCTGGACCATCAGGATGCGTTCTTTCATGTCCCAATCTGTCCGTCTCATCAGCGATTCTTCCGCTTCAGAGCAGAGGGATCTCTTTACGAATTCTGGGCCATGCCCTTTGGCCTCTCTCCAGCTCCCTGGGTCTTTACCAAATGCATGGCAGTGGTGACAGCATTTCTGCAGCACTGAGGGGTCTGGGTGTACCCTTACCTGGATGACTGGCTGATTGCAGCCCCCTCCAGGTTGGAGGTGGAGTGGTCCAGGGATCTGGCCCTCCAAGTCTGCTCTCAGATTGGCCTCCTCATCAATGAGGCCAAGTCAGAACCCGTGCCTTCGCAGGTGATTCAGTTCATTGGGGCAGAGCTTGACTCTCTTCAAGCCAGAGCCTGGCTCCCGGCGGACAAGGCCGAGGTCCTTTCCTCCTTTGCACAATCATTTCCAGTTGGGCAACTGCGCCCTGCCCGGGACTTCCTGCACCTTCTGGGCCTCATGGCGGCTTGCACCAGCGTGGTCCATTGGGCCCGCTGGCATATGCGTCCCCTGCAATGGGGACTGTCCCGCCAGTGGTCACAGTGCTCCGGTCCTCTGGACCAGCCAGTGACGGTGACCCAGGAGATGTGGGACAGTCTACAATGGTGGCTCATCCCAGCTCATCTGCAGGAGGGTATCCTGTTTGTCTGCCCCAAGCCGATGGTCACTCTAACGACCGACGCCTCTCTGATGGGTTGGGGTGCCCATCTGGGGGAGCTCAGGGCCCACGGCCTCTGGTCCCCTCAGGAGTCTCGATGCCATGTCAACCTGCTGGAGCTTCGAGCAGTGTATCTAGTCCTCACCACTGTCGCGCAGTTTGTACGGGGTCAAGTGGTTCAGATCCAGACGGACAACACCACGACCATGTACTACCTCAACCATCAGGGCGGGATGCACTCCTGGCATCTGTGCAAGGAGACTCTCCACACTTGGTATCTCGTGATCAGCCTGGAGGCGGATCTCCTAGCCATCCATGTGGCAGGAGCCCTCCAACAGTCTGGCCGATGCCCTCATCCAGATAGGCGCTACATCTCACGAGTGGTCTCTCCTGCCAGAGGTAGTACAAGATCTGTTCTCCCATTGGGGCACCCCTCTGGTGGACCTGTTCTCCTCCAGGGAGAATGCAAAGCTGAAGCTGTTTCATGCCCACTCCCCTCAGCAGGGTTCGCTGCAGGGAGATGCCTTCTCGAGGCCGTGGACCCCAGGCCTCTTCTACACCTTCCCTCCATTTCCCTTGATCCACAAGGTGCTTCTCAAGGTGAGGAGGGACAAGGCACAGGTGATTCTGGTAGCCCCAGACTGGCCCTGCCAGTTCTGGTATCCAGATCTCCTCAGCCTCAGCCTCAGCTCCAGGCTCCTGAGGCGGCTTCCAGTCCACCCGGACCTGATCTCAGTCGACAAGGTGAAGATTCTCCATCCGGACCTTCAATCCCTGCAACTGACGGCCTGATTCCTGAGCGGCTAGAGTACCAGGCCTTGGGTCTTTCCGACGAGGTCCTCAATGTCGTTGAGGCGTCCCGCAAGGAGTCGACCAGAAAATGCTATGCCTTTAAATGGAAGAGATTCTCCATTGGGTGTCAGGACAAGGGGTTGGACCCTTCTTCCTGTACATTGGCTAGCATTTTGGACTACCTGTGGTCTCTTTCTCAGCTAGGGCTTTGGGTCGACGACCCTTAAGGTGCACCTGGCAGCCATCTGTGCTTACTGGGCACGGGCCAGCAAGCAGTCGGTGGTGCAGGGAAAGGTGGTAGGGCGCTTTTTCAAAGGCCTCGATCACATATCCCCTCCAGTGGGAGAACCTCCACCTCCGTGGGATCTACTGCTGGCATTGGCTAAGCTCATGGGCAAGCCACTCAAACCGCTGCACAGGTGAGATATCTCCCACCTGTCATGGAAGACTGCCTTCTTGGTGGCTATTACGTCAGCCAGAAGGATGGGAGAGCTCCAGGCACTTTCCATTGAGTCTCCCTACCTGGTCTTCCACAGGGACAAGGTTGTCCTGCGCCCTCACCCGAAATTCCTTCCGAAGGTGGTGTCAGAGTTTCACCTTAACCAGGTGTTGACTCTGCCGGTGTTCTACCCCAATCACACCTCGGAGGCCGAATACAGGCTCCATACTTTGGACCCTAGAAGAGCGCTCGCTTATTATAAGGAGTGGATGGCTGAAGTTCGAGGAGAGGTTCGCCAGCTGTTTGTCACCTACACTGAAGCTGCACCTGGCAGACCTGCAGCCAAGTGGATGATAAGCAGGTGGGTCACCTCCTGCATAGATCTCTGCTATAGGTTGGTGGGCATGGAGCCTCCCAAAGGGATAACAGCTCATTCTACCCATTATACCGCTGCTTCGGTGGCTGCTTCTAGGGACGTTCCTATCCAGGAAATCTGCAGGGCTGCTACCTGGAAGTCAGCACACACCTTTATTTCCCATTACCACATTGACCTTGACTCACACCGGGATGCTGGTTTTGGGGCCTTGGTTCTCCAGTCCTTATTCCCTAAGTAGGGGGTGCACGCCTTGCCTCCCTCCTCCCGGAGAACTGCTAGGAGTCTGCCAGACAGTGTGTGTATTGAACAACATATCCACGTCCCTAGAAATACAGGTTACTCACCTGTAACAGGAGTTCTAGGAGTGGTATATGTTGTTCATCCACACGACCCACCCGATCTCCCCAGCTTCGACGCGCATCCTGGCTTTCAGCGGGCTAGATCTGGTGTCATGGGGCGGAGCCGAGGGTTTTACCACCCGGGTGGGTGGGAGGAGCCAGCTTGAAGACCTTCTGGCAAGATTTAAAGCGGCAAAGAACCTGCCAGACAGTGTGCATGAACAACATATACCACTCCTAGAACTCCTGTTACAGGTGAGTAACCTGTATTTATTCTGTCCTTGGATCTTTGTATGCCCTCTTTAAATTCAGTTCAATGGCCTATGCAGCCAGTACAGAGTTATGCTTGTGCAACTGTGTTACTTAGATTTTGGCCATTCACACTCTCTATTCCAGAGGAATTACCACCCTGTAGGGGTACCAAAGACAATGAACCCTCTAGAGGGTTCCACTCCTATCGGTGCTGCGGGACAATTCCCTTGGCTAAATGTACTTTAGGAAGGATCCCCCGGAGAGAAGCGCTGCTGCTGGAGGAGTTGGGGAGAATGGCGGGACAAAGGAAAAGTGTTTCAGAAAGAGGCTGAGGGCAACTGCTTATATAACTCAGGAAGTGGGAGTGGCTGGCTGCTTGTCCATCAAACTACAGGCAGAGCCTTAAAATTCAATGGCCTATGCAGCCAGTATAGAGTTATGCTTGTGCAACTGTGTTACTTAGGTTTTGGCCGTTCGCACTCTCTATTCCAGAGGAATTACCACCCTGTAGGGGTACCAAAGGCAAGGAACCCTCTAGAGGGTTCCACCCCAAAGGTGCCACATGATGATTCTCTTGGCTAAAGGTACATTAGGAAGGATCCCCAAAATAAAGCAGCAGTATGGAGCATATAGGCAATCAGTAGTTGGACACATAGTACTGGATAAATGCATCTGGTAGCTTGATAACATAATGGGATGCGCAGGTTAGCAATGGCATGGGTTTGATGGGTTGCAAGGGAGAATAAGGGGGCCTCCTAAGAAGAGAGGGAATGGCAGAAAGGACACCATCCCCCTCCATCCAACAGTGGATCCTGCCTATGGAACTAGGGAACACTATGCTAACTTACAGTTATGACCTGAGACATGGAAGAGAGGGAAAAAACCCTTTGAGGAGGAAATCTCTGGGGATCCAAGGCCTAGGTTACCTTCCATCCAGGCTTGGGATATTTTATTTAGTGATGGCTCTGCTGCTGCGTTTTGGAAATCCAGTTAAAGGGAGGTGGAAAATATTCCAATTTGGAGGAAGGCTCTCACACTGTCCCTCTAATGAGAACGCCGTTGAAGGTTGCAAGTGCCACTCTACAACAATGGACAACCAAGGCAGGAGGAGGGGAGAGAGAGACAACTGCTGGGGCACTCACCTGGCCTACCAATCTACCCTCAAACCAGGTGAACCAGAGGCAGTCATGGGGAGAATAGTTTAAAGGGTGCCTACTCGCTCTGGCACTAAAGGGGCCCCCCGTAAGCAACCCCAGCCCTTCAAAGATGAGTCAACTTCTACAACTTGAGGTGCCGTTGGTACGGTTGATGACTAAAGGTCCACCCGGAGCGAGGACATTCCCAGCTATGGGGCAGGTGAGAAGGACCCCGCCCCAAGCTTCACATGCTCAAGCTGCAGACTCAGGTGCAGAGTGGGACCATCGGCTGCAGGGGAACCTACACCAGAATGGTATGGCTGGCATGCCCCAAGGGCTGATGAGGAGCTGCATGAGCGTTGAGTGCTGAAAACCTGTAGGGCAGATGGCATGGAGCAAATGACATGAGCAAGAGTGGATCTGGATGTAGTTCAGTAAGGCAGGGTAGTTCAGTGGTGCAGGGTAAAAATAGTCGGACCTGCACATAGGTCAGTAAGCAGTGGGGATAGTCAGGCCTGCACGTAGGTCTGCAAAACATAGTAGCAATGGTGGGACATGAACATAAGTGGGAGAAGTAGCACTATCATAGTGGGGTAAGCCAGCCAGGCATTCAAAAAGCCAATAAAGGTGACAAACACTCTGACGATTTTCGGCGGCAGAGACAGGATTTAGAACATTAGTAATAAACCACATGTGGCCATGACTCCCTGAACACTTCCAAGTCCCCACCATAGGAAAAACAAGAGAGTAATGGAAGGGGTCGAGACCACATGTGGATATTAAAGCTAGTTTACAGCATTAGCAGTAGCTTAGCTGACCTCATCAGTATAACAGCAGCGTACAAACAGGGAATAGCATCAGCTATGAGAGGTAGCATTCTATAAGCATGGAATGAAGGGAAGCACAAAGTTCTGAAAGCAGCTGTGAACACGTGGGAGGTAGATTAAGCTGAGAAGCATGATTGAGCTGCACAGCAAGGGTTCAGAGGGAGCCTGACTCATGTGAAAACAATTAGACGTGTAGCATAGGGAACAGCTTTAGTTTGGTTAGAACACAGGTATTGCAATAGCAATGTAGATAACTGAAAGCAAGTAGCTTGGGCTGTAAATGAGCAAAATGGTAGGAGCTTAGAACCAAACCCCCCAAAAAAAACCAAACAAATCAAAACTAAGACACACAAACACAGGAAAAACAGGGAAGAGGCAAAAGGAAGTAAACAGCCAGAGGCAAAATATAAACCAGAAGCAGAAGAACAAAACATAGAAATTCAGCAGGAAGAAGGAGCAAGGTTGGGGGGGCAGGCCCCAGACAGCTGCAGAGGACAAACGGACAGAGCCTCTGGCAGGCAAAGGAAAAGTGCTTCAGAAAGAGACTGAGGGGAACTAATTATATAGCTCAGGAAGTGGGAGTGGCTGGCTGCTTGTCTATCGAACTACAGGCGGAGCCTTCCAATTGTTGTCAGAGATCTGTCTGGTAGCATCTTAAAAAAAGATCTGTCTCGTCCGTGTTACAGACACTGCAGAGGTCATAATGCTCTGTAGCCTTATATGCATTTAACAGCCTCTCTGAAATGAATTGTTTACTCACTCCTGCACTCTCACCTGAGATAATGGGGCAGGCTATGTTATGTCTCGGTTTAAATTTCTGCAACCAGCCACTTGAAAAGGAGAAATCAGTGACTCTGAACTGTGCCCCAAAACATCTTGCCGTGTGCCTCAGGATCTCAACAGTTATTGTAACGTGCTGTGCTCTAGCACTGCTGAACCATAAAAGCAAAGCCTCCCCCAAGTCAGCATGCTTAGGAGCTTTTGTCATCTCCCTTGGGGACTGGCTTACATTTTCAGTGTCCCAGTCTGACTTGCAGGCTAATATGTGATGCTTTTGCCTTTACGTATTTGTTACAACCAATCTACTCTCTGTACCATGATATACCTGCTGTATTACTATGATGTATCCTTGTACTGTCTGTCTGTGATGTTTGGTACTTTGTATCAGGGACCTCCTTGTGAATGAGTGTGCTCAATGGAAGCTATCCCTACACAATAAACTGAACTAAACTGAAAATATCCCCGATTGTGTGTGTGTGTGTGTCTGGCTATGCTGCACTGTCACAGGGTTGAGAAGTGGCTGTTGATGTCCTGCTGCCTACGTGTAGATTCAGAGCTGAAAAACAATTTCTGCCCAATCATTCTCAAGTTTTCTGGTTCTGTCCAGTCCTGACCCCCTTCTGAAAAGCCCTTTCAGAGTGCTTTCAGCAATAATCTCTGCCATCTGAGCTGGTTTCCCCCTCAGTCCATCCCCCCATTGAGTATAAAACCTCCCCCCCATTCTGTAGTCTTTCTTTATATTTTGGCTGCTAAAAAAGCCATCATGAGATTATGGATGACCCCGTATCCCCTCATAATAGACTCCTGGCAACAAATACTCACCAAAATATGTACCATGGAGTGTATAACAGTCTCCATACACAGTAGGCTTCCTCTATTTCAAGCCAAATGGCACAAATGGACCCTCTAGCTTATGTCATAGGATGATTGATATCCCTAATCAGGACCCTGAAACTTCACCCACAACCTGTTTGCATTTAGTGCTTTACTCCCTGTGATTTTGTGGCATACCAGGATTACTTGCTCCTGTCTGCTTCACATATAAGCCTCTATATTCCTGTGTAAACAGATTGGATATGGCTGGTCAGAGAGTTCATGTTTGCTGCTAGTTGTACCTGTACAATGTAAAGTATCTCAACTTATAGACGTGAGTGCTTCCCTCCATGTTAATTATTTCTTTTTCCCTCGCTATAACAGTATGTGATTTATGGTGATGCAACAAAAATATATTTTAAAGGGGGGGAGGGTGGAAAGCTGTGGTTCAATGGAGGAGATTCTCTCGAAGATCTACTGTTATGATAAGTAACTATGCTGTCTTCTTCAAGGATATATCCCTTCATCAAACCACATCATGGAATGATTCTCAAGCAGTACCAAACCACCAAGGGAGGAAAGAAGGCTCTAAGGACCCTAAGTAAAGAGGCCTTGCAGGATAGCAAAGCCAAATCTGCCACATCTACAAGAGACAGCGTTAAGACTGGAATGTTTAGTAAATGTAGGAACAGTACTCCAACTGGCAGCAGCACATATGTCAGCAGCAGAAACACTGTGGAAATAAGCCACAGAAGTGGCCACTCCACAAGTGGAATGAGTATGGACAGGACCAGAAAGCTGCTTACCGCGCTTCTGGTAATAGAAAGAAATGCAGCAGGCCAACCACTTGGAAAGGCCCTGCTTCATAACAGGGAAACCCACCATTCTGGGGGCAAAAGCCACAAATAGCTCAGAGGATTTTCTACAATCCTTAGTGCAATCCAGGTACCAACGCAACATCGGAAAGACATCAAGTGTATGCAGACATTCCCCACTATCTGTGGGAGTCGAGAAATAAAACAGAAGGTCAATAGTCTGATTTAGTGTTTGCTCATAAAAAACCTTCGGCAGAAAACAAGGACTGGTATGCAAGGTGACCCTATTCTTGTGGAAATTAAGAAAAGGAGGATTTGCAACCACAGCCTGCAATTCAGAAATACATCAAGCAGATGACACAGCCACTAGAAATAGTGAGCTTGATTTTCTAATAAGCCAGAGTACTGCAAGCCCCAGGTGCACCGGAAATATGGCACATGGAGTTTGTGTCGTTCACCTAGTCAGCAATCGGCATTTCGCTATCCCGTACAACAACTGCAGCAAGTTAGATCAACTTTTTCTCATCTAGCTTGTGGCAAACCCCAGTACCCTTTTTACAGTGCCTACACCAAAGATTTGGTCCCAGCTGCATAAATTGGGTAAAGTGTCACAACTAGGACTGACCTATCAACATTGGGTACAGTTACAGCAAAAAGGATTGGCACAGCTGCGCCACACTCCAGGTCTGATGCAGGACTTAATGCAACCTCTGCACCAGCCTTTGAAAATTGAGCCCAGTGTCTTCCAAGAGAAGAAGTACAGCTTACACGTAGCAGCAGGCTCAAAGGGAGGCGCTGTAAGGGTCTCCAGAACTATAAGAAAATCCCACACCAGAGCTGGACTACAGACCATGGGCAGCAGAAGTAGAATACCTCTGAGAAATCTGAGAGAAACCTCAAGCTGGGCAACTGTCTTGCTGTCAATGAGAGCATGAAGAGCTGACACAGCAGCCAAGTGGACCTTAATGGAGGAATACCCACGGCCTGAATCTGTAAGGGACAGGAGGTAATCCATCAGCTGACTGACTGGACATAAAAAAGGGGTCCATTCAACAGGCAGCACACCACACTGTAAAATGTTTTCATTTTTACAAGTAGGTGTCCCGAGTGGATGGCCTCCGAGCTGCCAGTAAAATAGCTGCAACCACTAGAGAATCCCTAAAGTGGGAGAGCTCTATGTCCTCAGGAGCTAAGGGTGGAGGTGCAGGGATCAAGCAGCTGGATGCATCGCAGCACCCTGCTCCTGCAACAGAACCTTTGCTCTTAGAGGGATTGAGACAGGGAGTTCCACTGCCAGTTGTTGAAACAGAGGGAATGCACTCTGCCTGGGCCAGTACAGGGCCACAAGAATCAGGGTGGCTGACTCAGCCCTATGCTTGACCAATACTATCTGTATGAGAGGAAATGGTGGAAAAGCATACATGAACCTCCCTTTTCAAGACAAGGACAGTGCATGCCACCAAAAAACTCCAGGTCTTGATGCAAGTGGGAAGAAACACAGCAGTTTTGCATTGTATTGAGACACAAAAAAGACCTATGTATGAGTGATCCCACTTTAGGAAGAGGCTGTGCACAATGGAGTCCAATAACTGCCATTAGTGGCAGACTGTCTGGGACCAGTTGAGACAATCCGCAAGTGCGTTGAGGGTGCTGGGCAGAAAGATGGATGACAGGAACATGTTGTGTTCCATGGCCCAGTGCAAGATTCTCATTGCCTCTCAGTAGAGGATACAAATGGACTCTGCCTTGATGGTTGATGTAGCATATCACCAAAATGTTGTCCATATGGATCAACAGCTGATGACCCAGAAGGAGGGTGACAAAGATCCGTAGGCCAAGCAGAGCAACCCTTATCTCCAGAGTATTGCTGTGCAGAACCATATCCAAGGGGAACACTGGCCCTGAGTCTGGAAGGAGCCCAGATAGACATCACACTTCGAATATGACAGGTCCATCATCACCAGAAGAGGAGATTGATAGAGAAAGGGGGATCTCATCTCAAGGCTGGAACAGTCCAATCATCTCAGCAGTAAGTGACAGAGTTGAGGGGTCACTTCTATGAGACAATGCAGCTCACCAGACTGCTGAGCCCACTACGCACGGAAGAACCATTGTGGAATCTTCATATGCAGACTTTCCAGGGGAACACTCTATATGGCAGCAGCCATGAGGCCTATTAAACATAAGAGGCCTCTGGCTGAGGCATAGTCACTGGAAGAGACCAGTTGTGCCTAGGCAACCAGCGCAGTAGCATGGTCCAAGGGAAGGAAAGCCCAACCCAGCTCTGTGTCCAGAACCGCTCTCACATACTTTAACCACTGGCATGGAGTAAGAACCCACTTTGGCTCATTCAATAGTTGTCTAGTCCAGAACAATGTGTAAATGATTGTTTCCCTTGACAGGGCCTTCAAACGCCAGTCATTGAAGTATGGGAAGACATATACGCCCTCTCATCAGAGGATGACTACAACCACTGCAAAGCATTTGGTAAAGACACACAATGCAGACAACAAACCAAAGGGTAAGACACTAAACTGATAGTGCGTACCCTAGAGCACAAATTGCAGGTACTTTCTAGGAGACTTGCAGGTTTTGATACAGAGGTAAACCCTGCCCCTTCCCGGTGTTTAGTATTCTGGTGTGTAGAGACCACAGAGTCATTTTGAACATCTGGAGGTCCTGCAGGGCCGACACAACATTAGTTCCAAAAAGCTGCTTTTCTCTAAAGGGAGCATTAAGGACCGATTGTTGGACATCGGAGACAAAGCCAGCAACATGCAACCAGGAGTGCTGGCACAGGCAAATGCAGGACACAACTGTATGAGCAGCTGCATCTGAGGCACCATAAGCAGATCTTAACATAAGCAGATTTTAACAAGTGCTTACCAGACTCCAGGCCATTAATGACACTCTGCTGGACTATTTGTGTGTCAGGGCCATCCAGCAGCTTGTTAACCATTATAGCCACAGATTTCCACAGGCAATTCTGATATTTAATTATATAAGCCTGGTAATTGGCAATATAAAGCCCAAGCGATACTAAGCATAAGTTCTTTTTCCCATGACGTCAAGATTTCTTGGTTCCTTATCAGAAGGAAGACAGCTCATATGTTTTGAAGCCTTAGAGCCGTCAAGGGCAGCCTTAATCACCACTGAATCCATTTCTGGTTGAGAGGAATAATATGGCTCACCCAAAAGTACTGTGTATTGTTTATCTGCCTTCCATGGTACCCCAGGCAGAGAACAAGGCCTGTGCCAGGCAGCTAACGTGGCATCTTCCAGAGCCGAATGGATCGGAGGGATAAGTAATGTAGGAAGGGAGGCAGACACCTCTACGAACTTATAAAAATTGACCTTAAAGAAATCCTCCTCCTCTGTCACAAATCCCAACTTTGACTGAACCTGCCTTAGGAATGCATGGACAGAGGCAGCTTCAGGAGGGATCTTGATCTTGGAGTATTCTTGACACGCTCCTCATTACAGGAGGACAAAGTAGAATTGGAGTCCACCTCATATATGGGGTCCAGACCTACTTCCATTTTTCATACTCCTCCTCCACGTACTGTGGATTGTATTTCAGTTCATCCTGCACATCAACGGTCACTGACAGCAGGTCGACGCGCATAGGAGGCTGCAAATGAGGCACCATTCATGGACTTATCTTTGATGGAGGATGATCCACACCTAACAATATGGCAGGCATAGGGAACTCCCGCATCATAAAAAAGGTCGATGGCAGCAACACAGATGGCATTGACAGGGCCAGTATTGGCAACTGAATCCTAGGCAGAAGCTTCTGCAATAACTCATACAGTGTCTATAAAGTATCTGCATGTCGACGGGCCTCAACAGGGTCGTTGACGATTGAACCATTGACGGGAGAGTGCCCAGAGATGGAACTGACTGAGAATCCCCCGACAGGAATTAAAGCCTGTGTCAGACCCTGACTTTGGTGTCTGAAAGATGGTCAGGAGGCAGCAGAACCAGAGGCCTTGGCCTGGACCCTGCCTTTATTCACAGATATACATCTCCTAGAAGGACAGCAGGACCAATCAGGAGAGACATCATTTTCCTTGTGCCTCTTCTTTTGCTCTGCATGATGGTACTTTTCTGTTGACTTAAGACTTGTCCTTCTTCTTGATGGAATCAGTGATGGATGCTGTCAGCCACAGAGAATTGTCGGTTGGCAATAAGCCCGGGAAAGACAGAGCAAGAGACAACAGCAAAGCCGCCATCAATGCATGCAGTTTCTCCTCCATTGTCTTGATTTGTATTTTTTCTATAAAATTCTACAGCCTTCTTGTGACTTGTCCTAGTGGTCTGGTTAAAGCCTTGGCAAATGCCGCAGGCCTTAGCGTTGTGAGTTGGGCCCAGGCAGCGAATGCACTTGGAGTGGTTGTCATCTTTGTAGATCTTTATCACAGCAACAATAACAGAACAATGGTTCCTTTTCTTCGGACAGTGGCATAAAAGGTTTAAGTATTTTAAAATAACAAACAAAGATGAAGCAGTATTAGGGATACTTGCAAAGTTTGACAGCGTCCTTCAGCAGTGATTGACGGCAAGAGAAAGAATTGAGGCATGATTGGGCTGGCTGCCCTCGTTACACAGGCAGTGACAATGCACATCAACATGGCTGGTCCCAGCTAGCAACATTTTTCTAGTGATCCTAAAGTTGATGGCTTATAGTTCCATGATGTGGCTCAGTGGAGGGAGATATCCTCAAAGAATACCAGTATTACTGTAGCTCACACTGGTTTGTGGTAGTCTTTGTGGGTTTTGCAGAATGTATTATAACAACACAAGCAGTAATCCACAGCAGATGCATGCCAACAGCAACTGCCACAAGTCAGACACAGTAATCAATATTTATTCCTGGCCTTGAGGCATTTCTACCCCCAACCCCCACCCCCACTGCTTTACCAAATGGCAATTACTGCATTGGGAGCCAAAGTGATTCAGCTGAATTCTCAAAGTCGAACCAAATTTATGGGCCACAACTTGAAGCCAAACCAGAGCTGCCAATGGCCCACTTCTCTCACTCTTACTCAGACTGCCCTGGTATCATTTTAAATGTGAAAGCATGTGATCTCAGGAGAGGGAGGAGGAAGCCCACAAGGGAAAGGTGACTGAGTTATATGGCTACAAGGCATCGCAGGTTATTTACATTTCATAGGTGTCTGACTGACATGTATGCTGAGTAGTAGTAGCAGTAGCAGTCTTTTTTCTTCCACAAACTCAGAGTGCAGAAAACAATAATCAAAACAAAGAAGGAAAAAACTGAAAAGGGGTGTATAATACACAATTACTTAAAATAAGACTTTATTTAGTTATTCATTTATTTATTTATTTATTTATCTAGTATTTACTTATTTATTACAAATGTTTTCCAGGACAGATATGACTGAGCTGGTAACAGTTCCTTTCCAGATGCCCCTACAATAAACAATACAGAATAACGTGCACAGCATAGCGGTAAATTAACCCAATGAAACAGATCCTACCATAATCTATAACTTTTTACAATTAGCCAGGGAAAGCCAAATGAGGAAGGTTTTTAAAGCAGCTTTAAATGTACCCACAGAACTAGACTGGTGGGTGGCTAAAGGCAGGACATGCGAGAGGACAGGGGCAGCCAGGAATACACACACTACTCGATCCCCCACAAGGTGTATATGAGGACAGATTATTTTCACACATCCAAGGAACAACTATATAAAGTCACAGAGTGTACTCAATCACCATCGGTCCTATCAGACCGCTTGCTGTTAACACTTAAATTGAACTGGAAAGGAGAAAGGAAGGAGACACTATGGTGATTTAATAACTTTCTATTGACCAAAAAAGATTTAAGGGAGACCATTACACAGAGGATCGCACAGATCCTCCGGGAAAATCGCACTCCGGATGCCTCAGAGGGGGTCCTTTGGGATACCCTCAAAACAGTATTAAGTGGAGATATTATAAAATATGCCACTCATTATAGGAAGCAGCAACAGGTATGCCTGGATAGGCTGCATTACCAACTTAAAGAATTCCGGGCGCAGCATGCAGCGGGGGATGGGGGATCCCTGCCCCTCCTGCAGGCTACGAGGGAGTGAATCCAGCAGATTCTAGACACCCATGCAGAATATGCTCTGCAATCTCTGCAGCAGAGATATTATGATGGGGGACCTAGGTCTGCCAGCCTGTTGGCCCACAGATTGAGAAAACAACAGGCTCAGTCCAATATATCACAAATTAGGAACCCAACAACTGGTAATATGACTACGGTACCCTCACAAATTATCCAAGTCTTTCGGGACTTTTATGAGAAATTATATACCCCTGAACAGGAGACCGACTTGAAGGTGGTGGATAACTTTTTGGCAGAGCTTAAATTACCAAAATTAAAAGAAGATCTGCCGCCCACATTAACCGTCTGATCACAGAGGAGGAATTTGAGGGAGCAATCAATAACCTGAAATCTTTCAAGAACCCGGGCCCAGATGGCTACATGGGAGAATTCTATAAAATGTTTAAACAGATGTTACTCCCTGCTCTACTGGGTGCAAACCAGGAAAAGATAGCACAGCCTGCTTATCCTCTAGACTGATATTGGTCCTTAATATTGATTATAAACTATTTACTACAGTCTTGGCTAGAAGACTGGAGAGCATGCAACCCGAACTTATAGATCTGGACCAGACAGGGTTTGTCTGGGGCAGACAAACTCAGGACAATGTAAAACGGACTCTCCATTTGGTTCACTGGGCTGCCCGGTCGGACACCCCTTTTCTTCTCTTAAGCCTAGATGCTGAGAAGGTGTTCGACTGGGTAACCTGGCCTTTCCTGTGGGCAACTTTGGGGAGGATGGGGTTCCCTCAAGACTTCATCCGGGTAATCTCCTTGATTTACGGAGACCCGAGAGCATATGTGAAGATAAACAGAACAGTTTCTGCCCTGATATCATTGAAGAGAGGCACCAGACAGAGATGCCCCCTGTTCCCTTTGCTATTTGCTCTTTATTTGGAGCCGCTGGCCCAGGCCTTACGGCAGGACAGACAGATCCAGGAGATGGAGGAGGAAGGGATAGATCATAAGTTGGCCCTTTATGCTGACGATTTATTGATTTATATGAGGAACCCTGAGCAATCGTTGCCCCTCTTGTGGACCCTCTTGGATACCTTTGGCAAAATGGCAGGCTACAGGGAGAATTTAACAAATACAGAGGCCCTTAGAATAAATTATTATCCATCTCCGAAGACATGAAGAGATTTCCAGTTTCACTGGGACCTGAAACATTTAAGATATCTGGGCATCCAGATAAGCACTCGCCACACAGATTTATTTGATTTGAATTATTCTCCTCTTTTAGCCAGAATAGATTTGGAACTGGAGAGATGGAGGGCCCTCCCACTGCCATTAATCCAAACAATAGAGGCGATAAGAATGGTGACCCTTCCCAAATTCTTATACCTAGCACAGATGCTCCCAATTCAGGTTCCAGAGGACTGGCATAGAACTATAAATAGGAGAATATCTAAATATATGTGGGTGACACAAAAGCCACGGGTGCGACTCTCCATCCTGTGCCTACCTAGAGCACAGGGAGGACTGGCACTCCCCAACTTGAGTTTATACCATGGAGAAATCCGAACCTGACTTAACTGACTTAAACAAAGCACTGCTGTCTTCACCCCCAAATATAGTATTGCAGGAAGTGTCCAACCCATATACTCGTACTAGTATACAAAACTGGAGTAGCATTTTAACATCAAGAGCCTTAATTAAATGGAGACCATTGCTGTACTTCTAACCTCGCCTCTCTCCCTTTGCACCTGCGTGACTGAATGGGGGATACCATAGATGGGAGAAATTAGGCTTACATCTGATTTACCATTTTTCCCCCAAGGGAACTGTGTTTTCCTTAATTGAACTGGTTCAAAAATACGGGATTTCCTGTAAGGATAGATTCAGATATTTTCAAGTCAGGGATTTTTTAAATACTATGATAGATAGATGGCGAACAGACTAACCTCCACCTCGAATATTGGGAATATTAATAGGAGCACTAGAAGGGAGCCCTCTGCCGTCTCACCTGATTTCAATTTTATATGGTGCAGTGAGAGAGTTGACAGAGGACTCCCTGAATTCAGTCCATCAGGCTTGGGAAAAAGATCTGGAACAGCACATACCTTTAGACATTTGGTAGAAACATGTAAAAACTATCCAATGGGGACTTTGTTCCAAGAACTGGAAAGAGTTTTCCTGGAAATTGACCATTAGATTCTTCAGGACCCCTATTCAGCAACTGAAATATCAGAGGGGGAGAGGGCCAGCATGCTGGAGACAATGCGGATACTCCCCGGCATCCCATGCACATATATTCTGGAGTTGCCAGAAGCTACAACCATACCTGATGGAGTTACAGAGTACTCTACAGCAGATAATTTCACCTGCTTTAATCCGGACTCCCCTGCTGTTTTTTATTGCAGACTTTCCCCCAGAATGCAGGTCCCCTATTGATAGGAAATTTATAGCTATTGCTATCCTGGCTGCAAAAAAATCAGTTACAATAATGTGGCTCAGAGACAGCCCATCTATGCTGGCAATGTGGCAAGACATACTGATAGATGTATATAAAATGGAAAAAGTCACAGCCCTGCTTAATAAACAACAGGAGCAGTTTGAGATTCTATGGAGGAGGTGTATTCTATATATCGCTCAGATAAGACCGGATTTTATCCCCTGACCCCATAGTGATCTTGTATACACAGAACAGAAGGGGCCCCCCCTGGGGTCCTCCCCTAGGTAGCGAAACCGGAAGATCTACTCCCTCTCAGTATTAATGTCTCCTCCATGAATTCGATAACACCACTAATTATCCCTCCTACATATGTACGTTATACCATTCCTTGGCTAAATTATCAGCTTGCTATGAAATTGTACTGGGCACAATGTACATTTGTATATGATTGTTTGTATTGCGTTATGTTGATGCCTTTGTGTGATTTGTGACTTGAAAACAAAAACTGAATAAAGATGGAACGTTTAAAAAAAAAAGAAGAGGGCAGTTCCTCCATGTACAGCAGAACTGCAATAAAGATATTACTTTTGAGAATACAGCAGAAAAGGTGACTACACATTGCAAGCAAAGGGGTTTTATAAACACACTGATACTGATACAGTGAAGGACTGGGCAAAGCAACAGAACTCAGAAGATCTCTTTAACACCAGGAAGTTGGGCTAGTAACAAGTTGATTGAAAATAGGGTCAAATTTATAGCAACTTACAACAAACATTCAAAGGACATTAATGATATCCTGTGTGGGAACTGGCACATTATACAGGCATACCCTGTTTTGGTAGACACACACAGATCCACCTTTGCTGGTTTATAAATGTGCACTAAACCAGGGGAACTTACTGGTTCATTCCCTTCAACCAACTACAAAATGAAAGGTTCATGCTTCACTTGGCAGCCCAACAGTGGGGGTTGCTCCATGTAGGTGTTGCAAGTATTGCAAATTTGACAAAAAAATGTAAGTGTTTAGAAATAAAACTGGGGGAAAAAAACTGACATAAGGCAATTGATAACTTGCGACACTGCACGAATCATCTATACTGCAAAATGTAATTGTGGAGCATATTACATTGGTAAAACAATACATCTGTTTAAGCAATGGTTGGGTGAACACATTAGGGATACTTAGACTGAAAGCACTTTAAATACCCTGGCTCCAGACCACATATTAAATTTGCTAAAGGAATGGGTTCATAACTGGATGTTTATTTGCATTGAAAAGTTACACTGGGACCACGCAGAGGGAGCTCTGAATGTATACTGGGGTTATGGTAGACCCAGGGTTAAATGAGTGGTTTGAAATCTCAGCTTTCCATAGGATACTGATGCTGTGATAAATATGTGCACATATTAAGTCCTGATTACGTTTGGTTTTAACTGTCTTACCTTATCTTGCCTCTAAGATAGTGGTCTGCTGTAAGTGAAGTGCATATATATATATATATATATATATATATATATATACACACATATATATATGCGTTTTGTACGAAACATATTTAAATACTGTTTTTGTTATCTGGTTTATAATTGGGCTCCATTTATATGTTCAATCCTTTGTCCATGGACTAATGTGAAAGTGAAGTCCTGTTGGTAATAAAAGCCTAAAAACTCAGAACCATGCAACTGATGTGTATGTTCGAGTCTCACCACGGAAGCAAGACTCTTAGCAGTAACTGGAATGTTAAACAAATCTAAACCATGGACTCTTCTTTCTTAATTGAAAATATGATTTATGTATTGGGGATATTTATTGTTAGAAGACTGCACACGATATATATATATATATATATATATATATATATATTCATAGCAAAAACTTCATTTAATGCATCAGTTAGGGTTAAAGCGACAAAGTGAAAAAAACATTAGGGTTGAGCACCTACCCCCACAACCTACACACCTATCCTCCACAGACTGACAGAAGCCAGGGCGTGCCATGTGGTCATCAGGCCCAACTCTCACCCATTCCATGTGTAAGCAGGTTTACATGCTACAGTAAAGGAGAATGGGGTGCTAGTTAGGTCTCATGGCCCCAAGGCACACCGTGGAATCTGTTAGTCTGTGGAGGATGGGGTTGTGGGTGGTGGGTGGTGGGGGTTAGGTGCTCAACCCTAACATTTCAATTGCTCACTTTTGTCGCTTTAACCCTAACTGATACATTAAATGCATTTTTTTGCCATGAATTTCCTTACATTTTGATAAAGTGTAATATAACTAGTAAGAAAACATGTATTGGTGGAATATGCATCTGTGGGAGCGCGGGCCCCACTTATGCATAGCTATACAGCAGCCCTATACGGCAAGGAACCCTTGTAACACAAATTTGACAATATCTCATTAACTGTGCAACCTACAAAAAAAAAATTCCACTGCAGGCTTACTCTACAGTTTAAAATCTTGTTCCAGCAGCATAGATTACCTAGCGAAAACTCTGTATCTCGCTTCGTTTTTGAGATAACGGTGTCGAAATGCGTGACAGACATCACAATGTAAACCTATAGGGAAAACGTCAACTTCATCATGGCACATCTATGCAACCACTTAATTCCCCAACACCTAAACAGCATAATTCACACCTGTAGGGCATTCCCTCAACATCATGTAAATTTCAAGTAAAAAGACCAAACCGCTAATGAGCTATGCAATTCTAAAACTTTTACACCTTTAAAAGTTTTTCAGTCATGAGATAGCAAAATCCTCGACCATGAGATAAATCCTAGTCCGCGACCTAACAAAATCCTAGTCTACAAGCGGACATCTGGTCACACCAATCTGGGCCATCTGGTCGTCTCCAGGGACATCTGGTCATGAAATTCTGGCTATCTGGGCATCCCCTCATGAACAAAGCTCACGGACTAGGATCGTCTCGTGGAACAGGATTTTGCAGGCTCGTGAAAGAAGATCATTAGCAAGCCACAAAAGAAGAATTTTTAATTTTTAAAAAGCTATTTTTGACAGAAATGAAGCAAACCAAAGGCATGGCTTTGTAGAGGGAGTCACCCTGAACAAAGCCCGTATCTCATTTGGCCCAAAAGTCGCCCGTGGAGCAAGCTACGACATTTTGTTTGACTGGAAAACTAAAAACACGATGGCAGCTCGCGAACAAATAATTTTTCTGATGGACTAGGATTTTTTCTTTCGCGAGCTGACAAAATCTTTGACCGTGAGACCATTTATCTTTCGCAAAATATATATACATTTTTGAGTGAACCGAGCATGTTCAGAACTCGAAAATTAAAAATGTAATAACTTTGGAACAGATTAATATTTTTTTACTAAACCAATGCTGGAGTGTTCCTTGACCCAACCTCGTTCTGCATTCCAAGTTTCAGACCAAAAGACCACACAGTGTGGTCACAGCGCCATAGACAAAAAACATGTCAAAACTGGCGAAAAGTGCATTTTTTGGCATTTCACTTCGCAGAAACTGTATGTCCGACCAAAACACAACTTGGTAAACCAAAAGATCTACCATACCAGACTGTATATTCCAAATTTCGTGCAAATCCGTTGAACAGTTACAAAGTTATTAATGTGCAAAATTTGAGGTTTAACATCAAAGTGCCTACTCAACCCTGACTATAGGGGCACAACCTCACCCCTATAATATGTAATCATTAATCGCTGAGACAGGAAGTCATTTCCCAGGAATTAATGCATGGTTGGGGTGCACGAGGCTGCAGGCCGAGTGCTTCCCACCAACCAACCATGAATTAATTCCTGGGAAATTACCTCCTGTCGAGGTGATTAATGCACTTGTAACATGGAAGTGCTACAGAAATTGACTGCCAACATTATTATTTAAAACAGAAACAGAGACACGCATTTCTGTTTGCGTTACTGTATGCTACTCAGCGCCATATGTTTTCGAACATCTAAGATCAGTTCATGTTGTGGCTGCTACGAGTTCAACATTTAGACTGTTGATCTGTACTGTCATTCAGCCCATGTCTCACTGTCTGGTAAGACGCCATTTGTGCTGCTGCTCCAAACCGCATAACTATCGTTACGGCTCAGTGAGTGACTGGAATATTTCTCTTTGTGTGCTCAGGTAGCGCTTTTCGTGTGGACAGTGTTTGTATTACAAAATGAAGCGGTCATTTCTAGGGAATTAATGACCGCTCATTTTGTACCACCAGGTGTGTTTCCACCTATCGTTATGCCGGATTCACTGCACACATTATTTGCCATGTTACAAATATATATACATATAAAAGACAAAGAACCTCTGTGCGTAAACACTGAGGCAAGGGTTACCCCAAAGGGCATTTGGCTGGGAAGCCAAGTTTCAAGAAAATACAAAATCACACATGCCCCCACAATGCAAATCACCACAGAATATTATGCTGATCCAACTTTAAGCAGAATTGCATGGTGCCAAAAGGCTTCTCACACAGTTTGCAAAGGGTGCTAACAGAAGACATAGACACGTGTTTCATCCTACCAGGACTCATCAGTATGCCTTGTCTGTTTGACACCCCAGTGTAACGGACCAGCTACCCCTAAGGCAGTGTGCCTGGGATATACCGTGGTGAACCCATTAAAATAAAAAAAACATTTAAAAGACAAAGAACCTCTGTGCGTAAACACTGAGGCAAGGGTTACCCCAAAGGGCATTTGTTGGAAGCAGAGTTTCAAGAAAATACAAAATCACACATGCCCCCACAATGCAAAGCATCATGGGCTACATATGCAAATCACCACAGAATGTTATGCTGGTCCAACTTTAAGCAGAATTGCATGGTGCGAAGGCCTCTCACACAGTTGCAAGGGTGCTAACAGAAGACATGAACACGTGTTTAGTCCCTACAGGACTCATCAGTATGCGCGATCTGTTTGACACCCCAGTGGAGCGGACCAGCGACCCCTAAGGCAGTGTGCCTGGGATATACCGTGGTGAACCCATTAAAATAAAAAAACATTTAAAAGACAAAGAACCTCTGTGCGTAAACACTGAGGCAAGGGTTACCCCAAAGTATATATACATATATATATTTTTATATATATATAGATAGATATTCATACATACACACACCACAACACTGGTGAATAAATTGGGTAAATAAATCATGTTATTTTGGAATAAATATTTATTCTCACTTAGAACACCATTTATATAACTCGGAACACCATTATAACTTAGAACATGTTATTTTCACTTAGAATCTGGAAATGGAACACAGAGAATAATGGGCCAGATAGGGAACTCACAATGGAAAGAAAGGCAGTTTTAAGCTAAAACTAGGTAAAACACCAGTAAAAACACTACAAATGGTGTGGTATATATGAAACACATAATGGATTGCAGTAGAACAACACATTTATCTCCACCCATGAGTGGTAAGACCTTTATAACTCACTTGTGGCTTCGCCACTCGTGAGTTATGGGTCTTACCACTCACTCGTAGAGATAAATGTGTTATTCCATTGCAGTCCATTATGTATTCCCTATATATACTTTTTTAAGGGAACACTTTAACGTAATTATGGTGGATGTATGCGATGACGTCACTCTTCTCTGAGATATAAAAGAGATATAAAACAGCACATGATACATCATCTATTAACTCTTGATAAAGTGCTGTGAGAGCACGAAACATTGTCGGGCTTACTGTGGGAAGCCTAGCATAGAGCATCTGGTTTATTGCGAGTACAATAAAACGTGTTCACTAGCAGTAACTGTTGTTGGTTCATATCTTTTACGTAAGGCATAGTAAGTGTGCGTTGTTTTGGTTTGCTGAAACTCTGAGAAGGCCTAGCCCCATGGCCCAAACTGTTGGGCCCAAGCTGTTCAGCCTGAAGCGTAGGGCTCAGAAGGTCTCAGAGGTTAAGGGAGGCCCAGGTTGTTTAAAGCTTTACATGTCACAGCATGAACCTTGTCAATTCACAGTCTGATCAGCGTCCATTCCAGAGTCTGGATGACAAGAACTGACTAATAGGTGGAAGTTAGAAGCCTTGTTGTCACATTTTCGATGAGTTACAGTAAATGAAACCACAAAGTAAGCCCTTGTAGTGCACATTGCAATAGTCTAGTCTAGTTGACTATTTTTAAAATAAAGCTGAAGCACTGTATATAGAAGAAAAATTCCCAAATTTAAGGCTTAAAATTAGGGTCAGGAAATAGAAAACTCTCTCCCAGTTTCCTAAGATGGGGAGGAAGGACATCTTGTAAGGAGAAAATCATCCCTTTGATGTCCATGTTTTAGGATTCACACTATTTTGCCATGTATTTCAAGACCAAGAACATAACATGTAAAATTATACCATCTGCTGTGGTTAGGCAATTAGGTGCCAGTCACACAGTCATCTAGTGTTCAGAACAAATGAGTACTGCAACTGTTCAGTTTTTATCATATTGAACTATATTCTTGTAATGTTTCAAAACACTTAAAGGTCCAAGACTTAGCTCTTGGTTTTATGTTCTCATAGTTGATGCAGATGCTGCCCCCATGTGGTGAATCAGTATTAATATCTGACTAGCAAATGAACAGACGCCAGCTAGAGCTTAATACATGAAAGCTATTCCACTCCATTGTAGCATTAAATACTGTATTCCATGTTACTATCAGACACTTCATGGCTCTGCTGGTAGATATGAATGCACGTGGCAGTTCTTCTCTGCACTATGGCTTTTTTGTTTGGTGGTTCTGATGCAGTCACCACAACACTTAACAGAACAGTTTTGGACAGTGGTATTGGGGAGTGGCTGGACAGCTCAAACTTACCTACAGAAACTGGTTGCTGCAGTACCTGCATGGCCTCATAACAATTCTGGTATCTTGTCATATCACAATATTAAAAAGAAAACAGCAGCAAAAGCAGATCTATGACTAACATTGACACTTCCCCATCTTTCTCCTTTTATTCCCTACCTTGCCTCTTCAGTCTATAGTAGCTTCCTGACACTGGGTCATGGCATCAGACAATTCTGGACATGAAAGGCTGTGAGGTTCTCACACAGGTCCAGTGCTGATGTCAGCCAGGCTCTTCACACAGGCACACAGTTGATGTCCGCCCAGCTCATCAAACATCCTGCTGATACCAGCCAGGCTATTCATACAGGCACACTGTCGATGTCCACCGAGATCCTCAAGTACCCAGCCGATGCCAGCCAGGATCTCAGAAGGGCACCCTGCCTATGCCAACCTGGCTCCCTACAAAGGCACCCAAACTGTGCAAGTTAGGATCGACGCACATGTAGACCACCTGAGAAAGAGGCATGTAGCCTCAAGGCACTGGTGTTTTCTTGCATTCTGACTAAGTAGTCATTGCTCCCATCTGTAGTTCTTACAACATTTTCTGTTTTGATTATTTAAATCCATTGAAGTCAAAAACTTACCCTGCAAGGAGTACATTCATTTTGTTTCTTTCCCAACACACGTGCCTGGTGCTGCCAGTCAGTATGGGCATAAGCAGAGGTCAAATCTGAATAAAGAAACTTTGACCAATAGGCGGGGCTGTGGGGGTCACCTAAGCCCCAGAAGCTATAAGGGTTTAGATGTTCTGTGGGGCAGTTTAAGGGTTATTTTAGGGGTATTACAAACAGTTATCATAATAGATTTTTAAACCAATAACCCTCTCTGCAATCAGCAATCCCAAACAACAAAGACTCCCATTTTTATTCAAAGACATCCATCACTCTTGCACCAGATGAACTCATCAGAGCTCCTTGCTATAAACCAACATTTCTCCCCACCTAGGGATGAATGAACTGGCGAAGGATGAGAGGGGGATAGTGCAGGGTAATTTCAGGGAGCTGGGAAGGGGTCTTAAGCAGGTAGCAAGCATGCTGGCATTCCTGAGGTGTAACCTGTTTACAGCCAAGGCAAGGAAAGGAAAGGGTACTCTGCACTACGGCTTTCAACAATTGATTGATGGCATGGAGCATGGAGGAGGGGTTCAGCTGCATTGCGGACGGGGGCCAGCCTGGGAGGATATAGGCCTCTATAAGGAAAGCAGCCTGCATCCTTCCAGGAGGGGACCACAGTCCTTAGTGAGAGCTTTAAAATGCACATTGAATGAGTATTTAAACTAGCCAGGGGAGGCTGTAATACTAAGGAGGCAAAAAATTAACCCCTACATGATGAAGCAACAAGGATGGAGGGGCCAGGGGATGGAAGCTCCCTTATTGTAGGGGGGACAAGAAGAAAGGGTTGGGGTAAGGCAGATGACAGGGTGAGTATAAATCAAGAATGCAAGAAGACAGAAGTAAAAAAGACAGGAAACAGACTGAATAACAAAGGAAATGGGGGTCAGTAGGAGCTTCAGGAAGTGGCAAAGGCAGGAGGAGGAGAAAAAGCAGGGAGGCAGGCAGGGAGGGAGTAAGGTATGGAGCGCTACAATATATGTACCGATGTAAGGAGCTGGGAAATAAAATTTTGGACCTGAAGACCGTCATGGAGGAGGCTAGACTGGATTTGGTGGCACTAATGAAGTATGTTTGCACTGATGGTCATGACTTGGAAATGGCCATACTGGACTACTCTCTGTTCAGGAGAGACAGGGAAGGGAGAAGGGGAGGAGGGGCTGCACTGCATTTGAGGGAGGGAATAAAAGCTACAGAAATGCAGGGACACCTAGAGGAAAAGGAAGAGCTGAAGGTCCTGTTGGTCACCCTGGAGACAGGAACTGGGTCCACTATAACATAACATCACCAATCAAGATGGCCGCTGGGCTGGGCTGGGCGTGCTACTGCTGCTCCATTTCAGGAGTGTTAGTTTTATTTAAATTTTAGTGTTAAGAAGTTCTTTTTTCGGTTTTATTTTTTGTTGTTCTTTCTCCATTATTTTTCGTTTATTTGTTCGAGTCCCACTGCTTAGTGGTAGCGGCAGCGGTAGTTGCACGGTGCTGCCACTTGTTTCTGGACTTGGGGTGAACGCCTGGCCCTTTCCACCACTTCTGTTTTATCCACCATATACCACTGCATATCACAGTCGGCATTCTGTGCTATTTGTGCCGACTGTGCCGACTGGATTTCTCTCACTGGCTTATAAGGAGTCATCAGTGCCGTTGTGCTTGCTCACTCTTGTTTGCGGTGTGCTGCATGGGCACTGGAAAAAGGAGTACTGTGGAGATCTGTGGAGAAGTCCGGTTGGTCCTGGTCATTCGTCTGAGGAGTGTTCCAGTGGAGTACTGTCGGTAGAGCGTCTTGCTGGGAGGAACTCAGGGTGTTAGTTCCATGCTCTCCCTGCCTGAGAGGAGTTATATGACTGGATGGATGTACTGATGGTGAGGGCTGTTGAAGAACCGAGAGTTTTTTGGACTCATGCTCTGTGGATGATTTCCCTGTAGTTTCTTGCTCCACCTAGCTAATTTTGATGGTGGAGTGTTTGAGTCTGGTAAAATACTCGCCTTCTGGTCTTTTTGCTGGGTGTATTCTCTGTGAGATTTGCCACCCTACGGGGGTGCTGGCTGTTGTTATCCAGCCAGGGAGTTGGCTGGGGTACTTTGCTCCCGCGGACCCATAGAGGTGGCTGCAAATAGCGGCCTTTTCTTGGGGTTCTTTGGTATGGGCTGCATTATTTCTCCTGAAGTGCACTTGGCATTGAGTAAAGGGGCTTGTATGTGAAGGAGATTCTTCAAGCAAATTGGACTTGTGGTCTCTGCTTCTGGTTTTGTTTCTTCCTTCAACTAGTCAGGTTTGGCTCGTTCCTGGTTGCAGCTGTATTTATTTTTGGGCCTTCATTGAAGAGATTGCTGACTCTCCTCCCCCTCTCCTGGATTATTACTTCTTTTGTGGTTTGGATGACCGGGTGGTTTCGGTGATACCTGGGCTCGTTTTTACTTACTTCTGGGCCTGGATTGAAGAGACTGCTGACTCCCTCCTGATTTTTTGTGGATTACTAATTTTTACTCATTTGGATGATTGGGTGGTGAGAGGGCCCTGCGTCCATGTACTTTATTTATTTTTTGTCCTGTTGGATTTTATAACTGTTTTTTGGCAGTGTGGAAGATTGTAGTCTTCCCTTTCCTCAACTTGTGAGAGGCCCGAGGGGGGAGTTTACAGCTTTCTTTTGTTCTTATTTTTATAATAATTTTGTTATGTTTTTCATTTGTTATTGTACTATGATAATGTTTTAATTGTCTGCAGTAAGAGTGTTGCCATCTCTCTCCAGTGGTGAGAGGGCTGGGTGGAGGAACAAATATTTACTATATTGTATATTGTTTTCGGTTTTTTTGCCTCTCTCCCCCAGTGGTGAGAGGACTGGGTGGGGAAGGGGAGTTTATTATTTATTGTATTTTGTTGTATTATGTATTTGGGTTTGGTGGGTGAGAGTCTCTAAACTCTGTTTTGTTATGTATTTGTTTTAGTGGGTTATTTCGTGTTTAAGGGGGGTTGTCAGGGTCTCTAAATTTCAGGCCCTGAATTGATGTTTAGTTATTTTTATTAAGTGTGTATTATTAGTTTGTTAGTTTCATTTTTCTTTTTAGGTTTTGCTTGTTTTATTTTTAGCCAGTGGTACAGCATACAGCATGTGTTGGCCTTCACTTCCCACAGTTGTGCGCTACTCATCCTCCTCTCTTCGTGCCCTTCGCCCTTTTTATTCCCTTCCCCTCCAGTTTGAGACCTACCAGCGATGTAGGTCACTGGGTATTGTACTTAAGAGAGGGAGAAGGGCGTGGGGCTATGAACAGGAGAGGATGATAGAGGGGGGACATCGTATTGGGGTGGTTAGGTCCAGAAGGCGTCCTGGGTTGAAATGAAATCCAGACCGTGGTTTCCCATGTCTGGTGCCCATACCCAAGGGCACCACTGATTATCGTGGGCAGATGGTCTGGGCGGCCCATGAGATTCGTCCAACTCGGGCGGTGTTGTGCAATGCCAGGTCCATTAAAAACAAGACGGCAATTATTGCTGATCTTGTTGGTATGGTGGACCTGGCTTGCATTACCGAGACATGGCTGGATGAAAATTCTGGCCCCATTTTGGAGGCTATGACTCCAGCTGGGTACTCAGTATTACATTGTCCAAGATTGGATCGGGGGGGGGGGTGAGGTCTGTTTCAAGACCGAACTTGGCCTCATGAAGGTCCCAGTGGGGGGTTGAGTCCTTTGAGTGTATAGTAATAGCAGGTGTAAGCTTTCAAATTGCTCTCATTTATCATCCACCCAATGATGAGAGGCTATTCCTTCGGGAAGTGGCGGACTTCATCGTCGATATGGTGTTTGAGTCGCCCAAATTGATGGTTCTGGGTGACTTTAATGCCTGGGTCGACGATGAACTCTCGCAATTTGGCCAACACTTCCTCCAGCTAATGACAACGCTGGGCCTTACATAGGTGGTTTCCTCTGCTACACATAAATTTGGACACTCTCTGGACCTGCTCTTCCTCCTGGGGGTCGAGGCATCCGATGTGGGGGTGGAACCTGTCGGGTGGTCAGACCATCACATCGTGGGGTTTAGTTTTTGCACCCCCTCTAGAAGGCCTGCCCCTGTGGAGTTGGTTAGGTACCGCCCTTTGCGGGATGTAGATTCCCAAGGTCTTGCGGCGGTGCTTGACCTCTCATCTCCCATGTTGGCAAGCAGTGATCCAGAGACCCTCATGTCAGTTTATAATACTGCAGTGGCGGGGGTGCTGGATTCTATTGCTCCAGTTCATGTTCGCCCCCCTCTCCCTTTGCCCCAGGTCCCCTTGGTTCGATGGGACGTTGAGGGAGATGCAGAGACAGGGGTGAAGGTTAGAACGTTGCTGGCGAAGGTCCGCACTTGATGCCGACCACCTTAGATTGATGGATCACTATTCTGTCTATCAATCTGCTATCACGCGTAAGAAGGCAGAATTCCTGTCCAGGGAGATCGCGGTTGCGCGGAATCGACCAGCTCAGCTGTTCCAAACTGTGAACAGACTGTGCAACCCAGCCTGTCTGCAAATTCAGAAAGCTTTTTCGCAATTGGAGTGTGATGAGCTTGCTCGGTTCTTTGCAAATAAGGTGGCTGACATTAGGGTGGAACTGTTGCCATCACACTCTAAGGGAGTGGCTGTGGACCATGTGAGATCACGGTGCCTCAGTTTTCCTGGAGATCCTTCGGCCAGCTGGAGTTCATGGATGTCATGAGGATTATCCAGCTTGTGCGCCCTATGTGTTGTAGTTTGGATCCTGGACTGACCTCCCTACTTTTTGGTTGTATTGATATCATCGGTCCTGTCCTTGTACAGATAGTCAGGTGCTCCCTGGAATCTAGTGAGTTTCCAAGCTCCCTGAAAGAGGTGGTGGTGACACCCCTCTTGAAGAAAGCTACCTTGGACCCTGACTGTCTTGTAAACTACAGACCTATCTCTAACCTTCCCTTTGTTGAGAAGGTGATTGAGAAAGTAGTGGCTGCACAATTGGAGGACCATTTGACCATCCATGGCATCTATGAACCTCTCCAGTCCGGATTTCATAAAAGACAACCTGGGGGTGCTCAATGATCTCCTGATGGCTAGAGATCGGAAGAGCCATTCCATCTTGGTTCTCCTCGACCTTTCTTCAGCGTTTGACACCGTAGATCACATGGTGTTGATAGAACGTCTGAGGCTGTTTTGTGGAATATCTGGAACCATCTTAAGATGGTTCATTTCATTCCTCACTGGAAAATCACAAAGGGTTGTGTCCGGGTTTTTTTCCACAGATTCAACTGCTTTGTTGTGTGGGGTGCCTCAGAGTTCAGTATTGTCACCCATGTTATTTGCAGTGTACATGCTACCCATTGGAGACATTGTAAGGAAGTATGGGCTGAGGTTTCATTGTTATGCAGATGATACCCAGCTCTATCTTTCTTTTGCTCCCGACCAGGAGGGAGATCTCTCGATCTTTAACAGCCGTTGAAAGGAAATCCAGGAGTGGATGACTTCCAGCTGGCTGAAGTTGAACTCCGATAACACTGAGGTACTGGTTGTGGACCCGGGCCGAAAGATAGGGGGTCGGGTAGTGTTGCGTCATCCGGAATTTTTCTGGGTGGCGTTTCTCTCCCGACTTCCGAATGGGTGCGGAACCTGGGGGTAGTTCTTGACGATAGGCTGACACTACATTCACAGGTGCTGGCAGTCGTCAAGACTTTCTTTTATCATATGAGGAATATCGCCAGGAATCGGCATCTTGTTTTGTCTGCCGACCTGCCTACTTTAGTCCATGCCTTCGTGTCCTCGTGCCTGGATTATTGCAACTCCATTTATCTAGGGCTTTCTGGGGTTGAAATCCGTCACCTGCAGCTAGTGCAGAACGCTGCAGCCCGGCTTTTGACGGGTTCTAGAAGATCCTGTCATATTACTCCGGTGCTGCGCAAACTGCACTGGCTGCCAATTCGGTGGCAGATCACCTTTAAAGTTGGCTTGCTGAATTTTAAAGCCCTACATGATCTGGGCCCAACCTATCTGAAAGAACTTCTGGTTCCCTATCACCCTGATCGATCTCTCCGCTCGGCCGATGAGGGGTTGCTAGAGGTTCGAAGGGTGAATTTGAAATCTTCTGGTGCTCGGGCATTTTCATATGTTGCCCCCACCCTTTGGAACTCTCTACCCTGTCAGTTGCGTGAGTGCACTTCTGTGGAGGGTTTTAAGAGGGGTCTAAAGACCTTTTTATGGGAAACAGCATTCCCTGAATACTGAATGTTTTAATTGTGATGATGTACGGCGCCTTGACACTTGAAAGGCGCCTTATAAATAAAAATTATTATTATTATTATTATTACTATCTATACAGGGGTTGCATATAGACCTCCTACACAGGGAGAGGAGAGGAGTTGGATAAGGCACTTGGGGAAGACATTATCAGGATGGCAAATAATGGGGAGCTGCTGCCAGTTGAGGACTTCGACCTGTCAGACATAAATAGGAACCTTTCAGCTTCAGCAATGAGCAGGGCCATCCTTGACTCCACATGCAAGGGGCTTGTCTCATGTAGCTAGTCAACAAACCCACTAGGAACAGAGCAGTACTGGAGCTGGTGTTTACAAACTGGGACAGCACTGATGACATCACTATGGGCTGTCCCCTAGGTACCAGTGATCACCATACAGTGTTATTTAACATTAGAATGGGAGCAGAGGAAAACCACATGAGGATGAGGGCCCTGGACTTTAGCAGGGCAGATTTTGAAGAAATGTGAGACTACCTCAGAAACTGCCTCATTGGGGAGATTGCCAGGAAGGAGGAGTGGAACGGTGGAAAAAAAAAAGAGGGCACAATTAAGGCAACCAGCCTCTGGGTGGAGGAAGTGAGTAAAAGCAGAAGGAAAAAGAGACCGTTATGGTGCTCCAGGGAGGTGGCCATAGTGGTGAAGGCAAAAATGGTGGCATGCAGGAGGTATGAGGAAACTCAGAGGAAGGAAGACAGGGAGGTGTACCAGGTGAAACAGAGGGAAGCAGATAAGGCAGTGAGGGGGACAAAAGTGCAGCCAAAGTAAAGGGTACCCAAATGGGTAGCAAATGGGGATAAGGCTTTTTCAGTTATGTAAGTGGTAAGAGGAAAGCAAGGGGAGGGATAGTGAGGACAAGGACAGCAGAGGGAGACTGTACAGAAGTGAACCAAGAAAAAGCAGACATCTTAAACAGGTACTTTTGCTCAGTCTTCACAGGGAGCAGCAGAAACAAAAGGGGAGGCAGACTCAAGTCCATTTTCAGAGGAAAGAGTCCTGAATGGACTTGCAGCTCCGACGGTGGACAAGGCTACGGGACCAGACAGGATACACTCAGGGGTACAAAAAGAACCCGGGGGGGGTGCTGGCTGCCCCGCTGACAGCCTTATTCAAAAGTTTGCTGGAATCAGGCATGGTTACGGGGGATTGGAGGAGAGCAGATGCAGTCCCTCAACGTATGGTCGGAAACAGGGAAGAGGCTAAAAGCCAGATTGTATTGCAATCAT
This sequence comes from Neoceratodus forsteri, assembly GCA_016271365.2. NCBI lineage: Eukaryota > Metazoa > Chordata > Ceratodontiformes > Ceratodontidae > Neoceratodus > Neoceratodus forsteri. The sequence continues at coordinate 1,722,023,835 of CM057452.1, forward strand.
TTCTTCCAGTTGGGGGGAATGGCAGATGAACCAAAATGGAAAAACTTCTCTGTTTAATAGAGGGGTCAACTCCTAACAGGATGGTGCCACAATCACCTCAGCAGTGTACAGGTTGGCTAGTACCATACCAGAATGCACTGTCAAATCTTTATGTGTTTTGTTCTTTAACTTTATGTTGAGCCTCTTGACCATTACATTGGTACCATGTAGTGCTCCTTGTTGAACCATCAGACCACTCGGCAAACCTCTTCCTGGGGTCTCTACAATAATGGTCTGGTCCCACAAGGATTTGTGGCAGTCCACTGCTCCTTCAAGGCACTCAGCCCCATTCTCCTGCTTTCTTTATGACTCCCACAATCCCTTCAGGGTTCTTGCAGGCCTTGGTCTCCTTCTCCATGTGAACAGTATGCACAGTGGCATAAACTAGCAATGTCTGGTAATCTTCTTCCCTTGTCTTTTGCAGGGAGAAGTGGGCCAAGCATCCAAACATATTGGCATTGGTTCCAATTATCATTGGTGTCTTGTCCACTATCAGGGTGTCAGGACAAATGAGATCCAGGGTATCAATCCATTTAGGGATTCCAGCAAATGTATCCATCATAGGGGTAGCTAGCACTGTTCAAACCCCAGACAGAAAGTCCTTCTAGAGATTGCAAGGGCAGGTGCGTCAGGTATGTTCAGTAAAAGGACTGGTAGCTAATGGTGACCTGCATTCCACTGTTCAATATGGCTTCACATGGGTCTCCCTCGATGGATATCTCTATGTTCGGGTGGAACGATCAGTCGTGGTGACAACTTATGTTAAACAGAGGTAGAGAGATTTGTCCATCTTATGGAGCTGTTTACTCTCAGAGTCCTAGGCCGCTCCCTTACTGGGCTCCATTTTTGTTTCCCTGTGACTATTGCCATCTTTTCCATTTCTGGTCTACAAGCTATCGGTTCTCGGGCCTGTCACACACTCATGTGAAATGTCCATCTTCTCCACAGTGAAAGCAGAACAGGCCATCTCTGGGCAGCACTGAGGGTCAAGGCCTAACCCTTTGGGCAGATGAAGGATTCAGTGGGCATCCATGGCCAGGTAACAGAAAGTTGACTTGTGAATTAGGTACCTGCACCATGCATGTCTGGGGAGTCACTCTGCTCTCAGCGGCTATCAACTTGTGGCTGCAGGGGTATGGCTTTCCTTGTGGGTAACCATAGTGAACTGATAATGGCTTCATGCACTTCTTCTTCTCCCCTTACTTCATCCAGTAGCTGTCAGAAGTTATGGGGATCTGCTCTGCATTCCTTCAACCTGAGAAATATCAGTGTCCAGTGGTAATACACAGCTTCTTGCAAAATCTGGTCCAGTCTCATCTGTGCAGTCTGTGCAGTCTGTGCAGAGGTACTGTAAATCCTCCGGCTTCCACGGTTCTTCAAATCACGGTCTCCATTTGGGTCATGTAATGAGACAACTTTTCTCCCTTTTTTTGTATGGTGGCTCCCAGTTGGAAAATTAGTGTAACCCCCCTACAAATGGGGGTTCCCAAAAAGTCTTCATTGAGCTTGCCTAAATGCTCACTGCCAGGCTGGTGTCCTGCGTTTTAGCAGTTTAAATGTGATTACCAGAGCCTGTATAGCCTCTGTGTACTGTCTTTTTAACAGCTCTGTTGTAAGATGTAACTATTTGCTGAAAATCATTTAGCATGATAATGATAGTGTAGTTTGTCTAACCTGCTTTCTTTGTAGTAAGGACTGTTTTGTTTGTCTCCACTATCTTGGTCCTGGACTGCAAATTGGACTAAACAGTACTGGTGGGACCTAAAATGTAGCTGAACTACAGGAGCTGTCTGAAGTCAAAATCTGTAGCAATTGTAGTTTTGAACTTTTTGCGCCTTTTTTGCAGCTGAAGGTGGAGCTCTTGCCTTGACTTGACAGCCAAATCAGCCAACCAAACCTTTTGGATCTTGGGGAAGTCCCGGGCTGTTTGCAGTTTTCAGTTAGATCTAATCTGGAAACTGAAGAGTAAGGAGCTGAAGTGATTCTGAGCAGCAATCCTGAGTGGATTCGCATGGAAGAACTGTGAAAAGGCTGAGTTTTTGGCCCGCATGTCTGCCTGTTGCTCCTGAGAGGGAGAGAAGAGAATTAATTTGGACTAAATTCAAGTTTGTGTGACTAAAGTAAGCTACTGAAGTGGGCCAGGCTCAACCTGAAGAAGACCGAAGGTTTTTGCTGAATGTGATCGGCCTGTCAGGAATTCCAGCTACCCCTAAGCTCCCGGTGTGTGCAAGGACTTTGCGATTGTGACCAGGGAGCACTTTGCCTGGTACAGTAGAATCCCTTTACCTGTAAATGTGCTATGAGCTGCTAGTGTGTTGTGAGTTAGTTCCCCACTGTGTGAATTGTGTTCTGCTTGCTGGAAGCTGTATCCAGCCAAAAACGGACTGCATCCGAATTTGTCTCCATGTGGTCTGGGCCTTGCCAGACTGGCCCAGCCAGACTACCCACTGCACAGAGAAGCCATCGACGAGACACCTGCCTGGGGATCATCCCCCTGCTCCACGCTTGAACAGGAATGATGCCTCTGCGACTCGTGTGGGTCCTGCTTCTCCTGGCGTTCCAGATCAACCACCTGCAGTCTCGATTTTCATCCAGCCTGTGTCCAGTCTTGGGTATCATGAGTAAATACCAGGGTAGCTACCTGCAACAACAGCTTAATCTGAATGTGTCAGCTGATTGTCTTGTTGTTTCGTTTCCTTTACGAACTGAGCCCTCTGGCTCCGGATTACAAATATTGTGGACTGTGCATGTTGTGTTTTCCATCATAGGGCCCCAACCAGCTGCGACACCGGCCAACCCCGGGCTTCAGTCCTGGCTAGCCCATCTCTTCTCCACCTGGGTACCTGGAGGTGTGACTGTGTGGGGGACTCAAAGCGCATGCATAACTGCTTGATTGATATAACCTTTAAGCTAATTAACCTGATTTTGCCCCTCCCTTGTTCAAGTCCCCTGAATAAATCAGATCTACCTTTTTCTGCATGTAATCTGACTGTGGTTCCAGTTAGTGCTCAAAGTACTGTACTGTTGCTATTTGCTATGCATAACCTTGTTTTACAGGGGGTTTCCAGGGTCAAGTCAGAGGAACCAGCCCTGGTGGTAGGTGCAAACAGTATGGGTATTTGTGTGGTGTACCAGGGGTATTGTGAAAGTAATTACTGTACAGTGTTCAGGCCACTAGAGGGGAAAGAGAGGGGGGTTACAGTGTCCCGGAGTACTGTACTGTTGCAATTTGCTGGGCATAACTTTGTTTTACAGGGGGTTCCCAGGGTCGAGCCAGAGGAACCAGCCCTGGTGGTAAGTGCAAACAGTGTGGGTATTTGTGTGGTGTACCAGTGATATTGTGAAAGTGATTATTGTACGGTGTTCAGGCCACTAGAGGGGAAAGAGGGGGTTACAGTGTCCCGGAGGGCTGTGCCCAGGTTACCTTGACCACTACCAACCCTGACCTCCGGGTGGAGGCACCCGTTTCAGAACTCAGGCTCCTTAACCTGCTACCAGCCAAGCAGGCAGGGGTAGTAGCCCTTGGAATAGTGCCACCTAGGAGTTACATCTTGGAGGCTCACTGCTGGGATTAGTGTCCCCTAGTGGCCAAATTTGCAAACTGCTGTTAAAAATAAATGGCTACCCCAACAGAAGTGGCTGTACACCAGTTGGTAGGGTGGTGTACTGGACAGGAGATCAACCCCCAAAATGCTATACTTATCCAGGATATTCCACTGGGTACCAATAAGGACACTGTAGAGGGAGTACTTTCCAAGGTTGAATGTTTACAAAACCCTGTGGTGGTGGGTTGACAGGCTAATCTGCTCGCCCAAAGTTTCATGGCGTTAGTAGAATGTAAGGACCCAGTAGACAGTTCCAAATTGCCACGGACTATCACCCCAGCAGGAGCCCTCACTCCCTGGAGAGTGATAAAGAGACTAAAGACCCGGGGAGAATGAGCCCCCTCCACTATCTGAGACTTTTGAGGAGAAATTTGCTAAGTTGTTGCTGGAGGAAGAGAAAACTGTGGAGGACTTAAAGAAACTATTCCTGCCACCTGGGGGTGTTCCTCCCCCAACATTCCCTCCCACTCCAGCACCCGTTATTGCCCCTCCTTCTCTGCTCATGCCAATGCTGGCTCCTATGTCTGTACCTGCCATTAGTCACGACTCTTACCGAAGATTGAGAATCTTCTCCGGCACCCTCCCCATCCCCCAAGGGGAGGATGATTGGGAGACCTGATAGATTGTGTTGCCCTTTGGTACCTGAATGGCAGTGTGTGGAGGCTGAGAAATGGAAAAGGATCATAGAAAGTTTGAGGGGTCCCACCCTAGAGGCCATTAAATTTCTGAGGTCCACAAACCCTGATGCATCTGTCCAGAAGTACCTATCTGCACTTGAAAGCAATTTTGGGAGCACTGAGTCAGGAGAGAACTTGACGTGGAAATTTCAAGGTACAAAACAATGGCCAGGGGAAAGTCTGTCTGCATATGTTACTCGTCTGGAAAGAGTGCTGCAGAAGGCTTACCGAAAAGGTGGAGTAGCCGCCAGTGACTTAAACCATGTGAGGTTGGGGCACATACTGCAACATGCGAAGCATTCTAAATTGCAGCTCCTTCAATTAAGGCTCCCAGATAGAAGGGGTAACCCACCGGACTATTGTGACTTGATAAAAGAACTCCAGGAGGATGAAGAGGGGGATCGTAATTCTAGAGTGAGCGCAGCCCAAGTGATCACAGCATTAGAAGGCCCTTCCGAAGTGGGGACCAATGAGGGTGTGCCACCATGGGATGAACTGCTGAGGGAGTTCAGGGAAACAAAAAACAGTCTCTTTATGAAGGCCGCTCCTGCAAGTACAGGCATCGACCCTTATCCAACTGCATCTGATATGGGGTTGGGGGTGTCCACCCAGGCATCTCCTGCTGACAGCAGCTCGAAACTCGATGTCATGACTATGGAAGTAAGAGAACTGATGAGATGTCTCCAAATGTTCACCACACAGCAGACAGAGATGGCACCAAGGTTTTCAGTTGGTAGTACCACTGCCCCAGCTCCCAGTGTGATGCCTCAGCCACCCCAAATCCCAGACAACATATTTTGCCATAATTGTGGGAAGGATGGGCACATGAAGAGAGAATGCTGGTCCACAAAAGACCTAGATAAAGTTGTATATAGGCTTCAAGGCAAGCTTCAGAGAATGAATCAGTGGTCGAGGAGTGCCCAAAATGACCACAGTGAGGGTTCAAGAAGCAGTAACTCAAATCCCTATGTGGCTAAATCATCTGTCCAGGACCCTGCTGCTGTCCCTCCACACTGGTCTAAAATAGTGGACCCTTTAATGGAGACTACCATGGCTGTGAATGGTATTCCTACTCAGGCTGTCCTGGACAGTGGGTCACAAGTGACCACTGTATTTAAGGACTGGTATGACAAACACTTATCTGCTGTACCCTTACAGCCCCTGGAAGGCCTACATGTGTGGGGACTGAGCGACAAGTCTTATCCCTACCTATGATATGTCCACCTCTGGTTGTCATTTCCTGCAGCTGTAACTGGTGTGGAGGAGCAAGTTGAGAGACTGGCCTTAGTGTGTCCCCCTACTGGACTGTATGATGGGGCTCCCCTGTTAATTGGTACCAACACCCATATATTTGGGAGACTGGCACAACTCTGTCGTGAGAAACAAGGGCGATGGACTGGAAGGCCCTAAGAATTCCCGCTCTGATCAAGAGGGCCTATGATTTGCAACAGAACCCCAAGGGAATGGACCAGGATGAACGGTAGGGGTCGTGTGGAAGAAGGATCCTGATTCTATGGTAGTGTCCCCTAATGCCCAGTGTACTGTTCAAGGGGAGGTCTGCCTCCGCAAAGATGTCAAGAACAAAATACTGATGTTGGACGTGTCAGGCGATGGAAAATTGCCGGAAGGATTATTGGTAAGGCCCAGCATCTTGCCAGATCATGCTCATGCCTATGCACGACGAGTGATGGTCCAGATTCATAATGTGTCAGATTGGGAGATCCGGGTGAACAGAGGATGCACCCTAGCTATGGTACACTGCGCAGATACTGCAGTGTTGCACAGCAATAAGCACCCTGCCAAGACAGATAGAGTGACTCCTGACTTGTTTGATTTCGGTGACTCCTCGTTGCCAGCTGAATGGAAGACTAGAATTAGCCAGAAACCTGCCCAGAGAGATCAAGTGTTTTCATTGAAGGAATGGGACGTGGGATGTGTCCAGGGTGTGGAGCATGACATACGCCTGCACGACGAATGGCCATTTCGAGAGAGGTCTCGACATCTAGCCCCTGCAGACATAGACAATGTGAGAAGACACTTGCAGGAAATGCTCGCGGCTGGTGTGATACAAGAATCCAGGAGCCCATATGCTTCTCCCATTGTGGTTGTGCATAAGAAGAATGGATCTGTGAGAATGTGTGTTCATTATTGGACCCTCAACAGGTGGACCATCCCTGATCAATACACCATGCCCCGTATACAAGATGCTCTGGATTGTTTGAATGGCAGCAAATGGTTCTCAGTGTTGGATCTTCGCAGTGGATATTACCAGATTCTGATGGCTCTGGAGGACCATGAGAAGACAGCCTTCATCTGTCCTTTGGGGTTCTATGAATTCTTGAGAATGCCACAGGGGATATCGGGCACCCCAGCCACCTTCCAGCGACTGATGGAACAAGTGGTGGGAGACATGAATTTGCTGGAATGCCTGGTGTACTTGAATGATGTCATTGTATTTGGGAGCTCCCTAGAGGAACATGAGAGTCGACTATTTCAAAGTACCAGACTGACTGGAAGATTTTGGCCTCAAGCTGTCCATTGACAAGTGCCAGTTTTTCCAAACCTCTGTGAAGTATGTGGGGCACATAGTGTCTACAGAGGGGATAGAGACTGATCCTAGTAAAGCTGAAGCCTTGACTACTTGGCCCCAGCCCCACAATTTGAAATAACTACAACGTTTCCTGGCATTCTGTGGCTACTGCTGCCGGTTCATAAAGGACTATTCCAAAGTGATTCGGCTGCTCTTGAATCTTACCCAGGGTTACCCTTCTACCAATCGAAAATACAAAAAAGGGGCCAACAAAGAACCAGACAAAGCATATTTCCACCCAGGTGAACTTTTCAGGTCCCATTGGATGCCTGACTGTGAAGCAGCCTTCCACGAAGTCATATACCAGCTCAACCTTGCCCCCATCCTCGCTTATGCTGATCCCACCAATACCTATGTGCTGCATACTGACGCCAGTCTGCAGGGTCTAGGAGCTGTACTGTATCAAGACCATGAGGATGGTTTGAGACCAGTGGCATTTGCCAGTAGAAGCTTGACCCCGTCAGAGCGAAACTACCCTGTGCACAAGTTGGAGTTCCTAGCATTAAAATGGGCCATTGTCGACCAGTTTCATGATTACCTCTATGGGGAGAAAATATTGATGAGGACTGGCACTAACCCATTGACCTATGTACAGACTTCAGCTAAGTTAGATGTCATAGGGCACCGGTGGCTTTCTGCATTGTCAACATATGATTATGCTGTCGAATACAGACTGGGCCTGAATCATATTGATGCTGACGCCCTATCCCGGAGGCCCATTTCCAAGAGCGACTGGGTCAGGCTGTCTGAACCTGACATCCAAGCATTGTGCCAAAAGTTTGATAGAAATGAACAGATGTCTACGGACACAACGGACTGCTTAGCAGATTGCTTGGGCCCCTCGGACACCTGCATACCGGCTTCGTATTGCGACTTTTCTGCTCTAGATATTAGTACACTACCTCAGTTTGACAATGACAGCATTCAATGGGCTCAATCCCGAGATCCTATGATTCAGCCAGCATCTGACACCCTTTGTGCAGGAAAAGATGTGTCCAAGTTGCGTTCCTCTGATCTGCGAACCACTTTATTGTTTAAAGAAGGCCCAAGGTTGAAGCTGATTAATCAGTTGTTGTATAGAGAGACAGTAGATCAGGGTGGCCAAATAGACAAGCAACAACTGGTCCTGCCCACAGCCTTCAGAGATTTGGTACTGAGGTCCCTCCACAATCATATGGACCACCTCGGTATCGACAGGACCCTTGACCTAGTACGATCTCGATTCTACTGGCCCAAGATGGGGGCCGATGTTGAGCACCATGCAAAAAACTTGTAGTCGCTGCCTGCAGAGAAAAGCCCTGCCTCAGAGGGCTGCCTCTCTTGTCAACATTACTACCAGCACCCCAATGGAACTAGTCTGCATAGACTTCTTTGGTTTAGAGTATTGATCAGCAAAACATTGGCAATGTGTTAGTGGTTACGGATCATTTCACATGGTATGCACAAGCTTTTCCCACCAAAGATCAAAAAGCATCTACCGTGACCAAGGTGCTAGTGGAAAATTTCTTCATCCACTGTGGTGCACCCCAGCGAATTCACTCTGATCATGGCCGGGACTTTGAGAGTCGGCTAATCAAAGAAATGCTCTCTCTATGGCAAGTGCGAAGGTCAAGAACCACCCCTTATCACCCGCAGGGGGATCCTCAACCAGAACACTTTAACCACACCCTGCTAGACATGCTAGCCACCCTCCACCCAAAAGATAAATGGAGCCAGCAGATTGACACCTTGGTACATGCATACAATTGCATGAAGAATGATGCTACCGGGTTCTCTCCCTACCGCCTCATGTTCGGGAGAGAGGCCTGGCTCCCTGTTGATGTCTGTTTTGGGGTATCTCCCGATGGGGTCCGAGCCAAAGATTACCTGCAATATGTACAAAAACTGAAAGCTCAATTGAACCATACTTATCAACTGGCCCAGACAATGGCCACCAAAAGAAATCTAGCCAACAAAGAGAGACACAATAGAAAAGTAAAGGCTCAAGAGCTTAGGCCTGGAGACCGTGTGTTGTTGCGAAATTTAGGATTGCATGGTAAACACAAAATTGCTGATTGATGGCACCATCTTCCCCATGTCATAGTTGGAAAGTTGGATGATTTGCCAGTGTACAAAGTGCACCCAGAGATTAACTCCAAAGCTGTCAAGACCATGCACCGTAACCACTTGCTACCTATTGGTCAAGTTATAATTGAGGCTGAACCCGCCGAGATTGATTCCCCTATACCAGTGACTCATGCTGCTGCAAGAAAGAAACAGAGTCAGCCTGCCCCCGTGGTTGCCGATTTAAGACTTCCCCCACAGCAGGCCCAGAATGATAGTGACTGCCAGTCTAACTCAGATGACAGTGAGAGTGATAATGCCTATTACCCCTCACATGAACTGAGTCAGTTGTTTCGTGGAAATCCTATGTTGAATTATGAGGATGAAGCTGGGCCTTCTGGACTGCCTAACGCCTCGGCATCATCCTTGGAGCCAATGCTCCCTGAAGATGAAGTGCAAAGTATCACGTCTGAGGATGCTGAGTCTTTGTGTATCATGGAACTGTATGACTTGCCTGAAGGACAGGCTGATGGTATGAGTCTTTCTGGTGACATGCCAGAACTTGAGGAACACTATGAGAGTGCTGACAACCCCCCTTCAGTGCCAGAGTGCTTCAAAATTAGCCAAGTGTTGTGGAAACAGAGACTACAGAGCAAGGGACTGACACTGCTCCCAGCTTGGACATTCCCCTTCATGCAGAGGCAACCCTCACAAGTGATGAAAGCTCCAAGACCATTGCTGAAAGTACAGAGACTGTGGTTGTTCACCCCAGAAAGACTGACCGAGCTGTCAAGCCAGTGGTGCACTTCAGTTACGATTCCCCCGGGAGGCCAGTGGAATTGCCTCTCAATGTAGTCTCATGTCTCTCAGAGCTCACTGCCCAAACTGAGCTTGACGGCCCATTCCAGGTTACTTGTTTTGCCCTCTCACCATGGTGCCCCTGCCCCATCCAGCCCCAGGTTAGCTGATAGGGAAGGGCCCTCTCTTGCATTGTTTAGAGTACAAGAAGTTGTTACATGATTCTGTATAGTAATGTTCAATTTACCTGTGTGAAATATGCATAATGTATTGTCAGAATGGAAATGATATGGTGGAGTACATTGAAATGTATAGTAAAGTGATAAGTTATGCCAACTGATGAATCAGATAGTACTTGTATAGCATGTTAATGGTATAAATATCTTGTAAATGTTGCATTTTCAATGTTATGATGGTACAGACTTGACACGGACACAAGTTTTCCCAGGCAGGTAAGGGTGTAACCCCCCTACAAATGGGGGTTCCCAAAAAGTCTTCACTGAGCTTGCCTAAATGCTCACTGCCAGGCTGGTGTCCTGCGTTTTAGCAGTTTAAATGTGATTACCAGAGCCTGTATAGCCTCTGTGTACTGTCTCTTTAACAGCTGCCTGATTGCAGCTCTTGTAATCTGAGAGGGAGCTCTGTTGTAAGATGTAACTATTTGCTGAAAATCATTTAGCGTGATAATGATAGAGTAGTTTGTCTAACCTGCTTTCTTTGTAGCAAGGACTGTTTTGTTTGTCTCCACTATCTTGGTCCTGGACTGCAAATTGGACTAAACAGTACTGGTGGGACCTAAAATGTAGCCAGGCTACAGCAGCTGTCTGAAGTCAAAATCTGTAGGAATTGTAGTTCTGAACTTTTTGCGCCTTTTTTGCAACTGAAGGGGTAACTCTTGCCTTGACTGACAGCCAAATAGCCAACCAAAACTTTTGGATCTTGGGGAAGTCCCGGGCTGCTTGCAGTTTTCAGTTAGAACTAAGCTGGAAACTGAAGAGTAAGGAGCTGAAGTGATTCTAAGCAGCAATCCTGAGTGGATTCGCATGGGAGAATTGTGAAAAGGCTGAGTTTTTGGCCTGCATGTCTGTCTGTTCCTCTTAAGAGGGAGAGAAAAGAATTATTTTGGACTAAATCCAAGTTTGTGTGACTAAAGTAAGCTACTGAAGTGGGCCAGGCTCAACTTAAAGAAGACCGAAGATTTTTGCTGAATGCGATCGGCCTGTCAGGAGTTCCAGCTACCCCTAAGCTCCTGGTGTGTGCAAAGACTTTGTGATTGTGACCGGGGAGCACTTTGCCTGGTACAGTAGAATCCCATTACATGCAAATGTGCTATGAGCTGCTAGTGTGTTGTGAGTTAGTTCCCCACTGTGTGAACTGTGTTCCGCTTGCTGGAAACTGTATTCAGTCCAAAACAGACTGCATCCGAATTTGTCTCCATGCGGTCTGGGCCTTGCTAGACTGGCCCAGCCAGACTACCCACTGCACAGAGAAGCCATCGACGAGAGACCTGCCTGGGGTTCAGCCCCCTGCTCCACGCTTGAACAGGAATGACGCCTCTACGACTCGTGTGGGCCTTGCTTCTCCTGGCATTCCAGATCAACCACCTGCAGTCTTGATTTTCATCCAGCCTGTGTTCAGTCTTGGGTATCGTGAGTAAATGGCAGGGTAGCTCCCTGCAACAACAGCTTAATCTGAGTGTGTCATCTGATTGTCTTGTTGCTTCATTTCCTTTATGAATTGAGCCCTCTGGCTCCGGATTACAAATATTGTGTACTGTGCATGTTGTGTTTTCCATCACAGGGCCCCAACCAGCTGCGATGCCGGCCAACCCCGGGCATCAGTCCTGGCTAGCCCATCTCTTCTCCACCCGGTACCTGGAGGTGTGACTTGTGGGGACTCAAAGCGCATGCATAACTGCTTGACTGATATAACCTTTAAGCTAATTAACCTGGTTTTGCCCTTCCCTTGTTCAAGTCCCCTGAATAAATCAGATCTAACTTTTTCTGCATGTAATCTGACTGTGGTTCCAGTTAGTGCTCAAAGTACTGTACTGTTGCTATTTGCTGTGCATAACCTTGTTTTACAGGGGGTTTCCACGGTCAAGTCAGAGGAACCAGCCCTGGTGGTAGGTGCAAACAGTATGGGCATTTGAGTGGTGTACCAGGGGTATTGTGAAAGTGATTACTGTACAGTGTTCAGGCCACTAGAGGGGAAAGAGGTGGGTTACAGTGTCCCGGAGGGCTCTGCCCAGGTTACCTTGACCACTACCAACTCTGACCTCCGGGTGAAGGCACCTGTTTCAGAACTCAGGCTCCTTAACCTGCTACTAGCCAAGTAGGCAGGGGTAGTAGCCCTTGGGATAGTGCCACCTAGGGGTTACATTAGGTTCTCTCCCCACTCAACTGCTCCAAAAGTACTCTTAAGCATGGCAAGGTGGTCACTTGCATTGCAGTTCAGCTGTCTGGCATGTAGGGAATGGATGACGTCCAAAGCCATGCCCTTTCAGGCTTTCCACAATTCTTTCGCATTTCTTGCAATCTGGACACTTCACCGCTTTTTCCATCTGTGTGGCATAGCTCATCCAACTTTCACAGTCGTCCTATGCAGGAGGAATGGGGATGGCTCCAAAGAAAGTACACAGTCCACTGTTCATAGGGCATGACCAAATAAAGGATCCAGTCCCATCCCCCAGCATGGAGTCTGCTGGGTGGGATTGCCTGCGCTGGTTCTTGTTTGAAGAATGCTCTCACATCTTGAACAGTCTTTCCCTCAGCTACCAAAAAGGACTGCAACTTCTATCTAAATTCACCTTGCTCTTCAGGGTCTCTGGGGGGAGGGTCAAGGCTTGCATGGGTCCTTATTAACCACAGGGTGGGGTTTCCGTCAGTAGTGAGTTGGTCAGACACCCTTGAAAGATCTGCATCCTCTTAGCACTTAGAGCACATAATGTCTGTCAAGCTGAAGTGTAAACTCTCCCCCGAACAGTCACTTTTCCAAAACTTTTTATGTGGCCTGTGATACTTTCAAGACAGTGCCTAGGGGTTTCTTCAGGGATCCTATGCACTAACATGGCTTTTTTGGATAAAGGTCCTCAACCTTGCACCAGTCTACCAAACAAAGTCCTCAAGCTTGCACCAGTCTAGCAAAGAGTTGCGATTCATCATGAAGCTGAAAATTGGAGAAGGGAGGTACCAAACTCTGTTCCTGCTCAAGGGTGTTGCAGAAATGTTCCACAGATCCCAGTGGTACCTCCAAATTTGTAATCACCCCCACCTGTGAGGTGTGCTGAGTAAGCCTAGAGATGATAAAGTGCAAAGTCTGTTATGTATTCAGGTAAGTGGCACCTGGATTTGTGGTTAGAAATGGGCTTGAAAAGTGACATGTTTCTTCCATCAGTGGGGATCCTTATGACAGAGTGCTGCCAGGGTGCTTCCCCACAGGAAATAAATACAACCCCCACCATCTGTGTCAGGGAACAAAATATAGTACAACCTTGATTATCTGAACCCTGATTATCCAGGTATCCCTATTATCTGACCTCTGACATTGCTCCCAAACTTTCTTTTGTGTAATGTTATGGACCTTCGATTATCCGAACTCTCAACTATCCGAACAAATCTGATGTCTCCCAGAGCATTCAGATAATAGAGGTTGCACTGTAACACAATCCCCTCCCACTTATCACTCTAAGTATGCAAGTAAACAGCAAGCCAATAATGGCAAAATACTTCAGTAGTTGCAAATAAAGAAGCACTGGATTTATTATGGGGTGGAGAACAAGATAGGGGTCAAGGGAAGCAAAGGATAAAATAAACAAATACAGCAGTTTGCACTTTACCCCCCACCATAACGCAGAGCTCAGCACCTCTCTCCCCACAGTGGTGCACTAGTTAACCACACAGTCCCTCTGGGAGATCCGAATTACAGTTCGAGTGTGCACACAGATACAGAGTTGCAGGCTTGTGACACTTGGACCTTGGTGAGGTACCATATAAATTCAGTTGCAGGCTGCAGCTGTTGACTGGAAAATCACACAACTGGATGGACAGTAAAACAGTTGCTCCTGACTATAAGCTGTAGCTGTAGCTGTGACCTTGATTCTAAGGTCACACGGGCATGACCAGAAAGTATCTAGTGAGCTAGGTAAACAATAGAAGTGATAAGTTCTGTGGCTAAAACCCAGTGCTCGTGACCTTTAGATGAGAGGCTGATGCTGTTTCCATGGGGACATCTCCCCTGATAAGGCAGATGATGGCAATATGGTATTTCCTGAAGGCTGGATATAGGTGAAGTGGACCCAACCCCTGATGGAAAGGGGTGCAGACTATGATGATTTTGGATGATGGTGATCCTTTTCACCCCACAAGGGGATTTGCCTTCACTCATGCTGACAGGCGGGCAGTCACTCGGTACCTCAGCTGGTTCGATCCCCTGTTAGGATAAAATCCTAGCAGCAGCATATGGCAGTGGCTCACCACCTTCCCACATGCAGAGCAGCTTTCAAGGCAACCCCCACTCTAATTTGGTGCTAGAGTCCGGGACTGGCACTCTAGCTGCATCAATCCCCCCTTTTCAGGGGTCTCAAAGTCTGTTTTGGACAAACCTTTTAGTCAGACAGGAATAGCAAGTGGTAGCTATTCACAAACGCTCTCCTCTCCTCAGATTTCTCTCAGCCAAATCTGTCCTATTGCACATGTCTCTCCCTTGTGCAGGAATCCAGGAATCAAAAATCAGTGGCTGGCATCTCATGCATTACTCATTATACTAGACCCCTGGCTCTCATTAGTTCCAGGGGAAAAGCACGCTTACAAGTCCTGAGCCAGCTTGCAATTCAGAGTCCTTTTGCAGGGATGAGCTCTAAATTGATGTCTGTTTCACAGGGACAGGATGTACTAATTTAGTTGTTTTGCAGAGCTGAACTAGTCTCCAAAGTTTGTGTTCCCAGAGGAGGAGCATTTTGCATTCTGTGCAGCTTTGAGAGCTACTTGAAATTGAGCAACCCACTTGCTGTGGGCTTCCTGACCCTGAAGGAAGTCCAGGGGCTGGTTGAGCAAAGCAAGGTGGTGGCATGCCAGCCACTGTGAGAAAGGCAATGAACAAGCCCACAGAACAAATAGCTGTGTCCAGTTCAGCCCTGGCTCTTGTGGTGGCAGTCTGGACCAGGACCAGGGTGTAGAAGCAGTGCAGGGGAAGGTGGGAGCAGTGCTCCAGAAACAGCAATAGATAAGTCCTCATTTAGGAGGGGGTTACAACAGAAACAGACACAAAGACTCTGTTGGCAGAAAAGAACCAGTAGGCTCATCTAGTCTGCCACTTTTACTGCCAATTCTGATGCCTCTAACCGTATTTGGTCACTGGCTTCTCTCCCTCCCCCCTTCCTCTTCTCAGATTGTCCCTGTGCCTGTCCCATGCATGCTTGAAGTTCCTCACAGTCTTTTCCCCCACCACCTCCTCTGGCAGGCTGTTCCAGTCATCCACGACCCTTTTTCATGAAGAAGTATTTCCTCCCATCTCTCCTAAGCTCCCCCTCCCTTTACCTTCGCTGCATGCTGCCGTGTTTTAGTCCCTTCTTTCTCTGAAAAAGACAGCCCACCTGCACCTTATTCACCCCTGTGAGGTGCTTGTAAGTATTAATCATATCTCCTGTCCTCCAGAGAGTACATGCTGAGTTCCTGCAGCCTTTCCTCATAGTTTTTTTTTGTGCAATCCTTACATCATTTTGGTTCCTTCCTCCATAACGCCTCCACCCTGTCAGTGTCACTGCAGAGATGCACCTTCCAGAACTGGATGCAGTACTCAAGGCGGGGCCTCACCAGTGAGTGACACATCAGCAGCATGATCGCCCTCCTTCTGTTAGAAATCCCCTCCCAATGCACCCCAGCATCCTACTAGCCTTTCCCACTGACTTGTCACACTCATCAGCTACCTTAAGGTCATCAGTTAGATGACCCCAAGGTCTCTTTCTTGCTTGGTGACTGTAAGTATCTTCCCCCATTTTATATGCAGCTCCTGGGTTTCCTTGCCCCAGCTGCATAACCTTGTACATTTTGGCATTAAAACTCAGCCACCACACCCAAGACCACTCCTCTGGTTTCCTCAGATCCCTTTGCATTCTCCCACCCCTTCCTGAGTGTCCACCCGGTTGCAGATTTTTGTATCATCCACAAAAGAAACTCACCTTCCACTCCAGCTCCTTGGCAGTGTCACTTTTGAAGAAAGTAAAGAGACCTGGTCCCAGCACTGATCCCTGTGGCACCCTGTTAGTCACTCTCCCATCCCTTGAGTGTCTGCCAATTACCACCACCATCTGTCTCCTATTCTTTAACTAGTTAGATACCCAGCTTACCACTTTCTCCCCCACTCCCAGGTTGTTTAGTTTCTTAAATAGCCTCCTGTGCGGTACAGTGTAGAAAGCCTTACTGAAATACAGACAGGCCTCATCCACTGCTCTCCCTCGATCCACCTCCCTAGTAACCCAGTCAAAGAAATCAATGAGATTTGTTTGACATGACCTCCCCCCTGTGAAACCGTGCTGCCAGTGGTCCTGCAGCTCATTTGCCTGTACTGTAGGTACTCCATAAGCCTCTCCTTCCGTAAGGTCTCTATTAATTTCACCACCACTGATGTGCAATTGACTGGCCTGTAATTGCCAGTCACCTCCCTGTTACTATTTATGTGCCAAGGGACCACACTGGCCCTCCTCCAGACCTCTACAACTACCCCTGTCTCTAATGAGGTGCTCAACAGCGTTGCCAGGGGGTGGCTAACGCCATGCTCAGTTCCTTTAGGACCCTTGAATGAATCCCATCTGGCCCCATTGTCTGATTCTCCTTTAGGGCTTCCAACCCCTTCTAGACTCTCTCTTCTGAGAATGGACTTGTTTCCACTCTCCCTGGGTATTGCTGCTACACATTGGCCTCTCCCCCCTCCTTCTACTGTGAAGACCAAGCAGAAGTAATCATTTAAAATCTCAGCTTTCACTTGGTCTTCCCCTGCACAGTCCCACCCACCCTACTAAGTCTCGCTGTCTTTCCCCTTGTCTTTCTCTTTTCACTCACATACCTGAACAAGGTCTTGTCCCATTTTTGACTTCCTTAGCTATCCTCTCCTCTGGCTGTGCTTTAGCTGCCCTCACTCTTCTTCCTGCTTCCCTTTGCTTTACCAGATATACCTCCCTGTCCACTTCCCTCTAGGTCTCTGTGTACTTCTTAAATGCTGTTTTCTTCTCCTTCACTGCTTTTGTCGCCTTCTTTAAACCACCACAACAGCCTCTTCCTCCTCCTTCCCTTGCTCTCTTTCTTCAAACAGTATGCCATTGCCTTGGCTATTCCCTCCTGAATCCTTCACCACTGGGTCTCCACTACCCTAACCATCCCCTTTCAAGGTATTTACTGGGCCAGTTTCCCATTTATTTACAATCTGCCCTCCTGAAGCCCAGGACCCTCATTTTAGTGTGTTTTTTCTCCTGCCCAGTCCATATGCCAAACCACACAGTACAGTGATCACTTGGACCCAGGGGACTACCCACTGTGATGTGTGTAGTGCTGCTCCTGTTTGTAAATACCAGGTCCAGCACTGCCACATCTCTAGTGGGTTCCAAAACCAGCTGCCTGAGAAATTCCCCTTGTAGGGAGTCGAGGATGGCCCTGCTTCTTTTACTGTAGCTGAGTTCAGAATGCTCCGGTCTACATCCAGCAGATTAAAGTCCCCCCAAATCAATACTTCCCCATTGCTTGTCATTTTACTAATGGCTTCCCTAAAGCGCTGTCTAATTCCTCCCTCTGTCAGTGGTCTGTATACCACCCCCATTCAAATAAAGGCCACCGACCCTGTCACTAGGCTGCCCCATGGTACTTCTAGCTCTTCATTATCCCCCTGATGCGCCCATATCTCAGCATCCTTTATAACTTTATACCTCCAACAGGAAGATCAGGATAAACTAGGTCAGTGGGCAAACAGATGATGAGCTTTAATATAAGTAACTAACAGATCATGTACTTTGGTTTTAACAATGGCAAATGACATTACATTGGGAGGTCAGATGCTGGAAGCAGAGAAAAACCAAAAGCACCTGCAGGTGACTATAACCCGAGATCTGAGGAATGTTAAGCAATGTACAAAGCTCAATAGAGCAGATAATGCAGGTTCAGGGAACATCAGGAAGAGTTTATAAGTACTGTTGCTCCAGGGAAGTGATACTGCAGGGCACATGTGAGGCCACATCTAGAATATTGTGTACAGTTTTGGTCATTATATCTCATAAGGGATGTAAACAGACTAGAAAGGATCCAAAGAAGGGTAACTAGGATGATTACAGGATTGGGGGAGGTATTATCGGGAATAGGTTAATAGTTCTGAGCCTATTTTCACTGGAATATAGGACACAGAGGGAATATGATGCATGTCTATAAAAAATGTTGCTTGAGCACATTAAACTTGATAAGTAGGAGTTCTGGGATACTGTAGAGCAAGTGAGAACAAGAAAGCATGAAATGAAGCTTACAACAAGGTGATTTAGGCTGGACTTAAGGAAACCCTTTTACCATCAGAATTGTCAAGTTGTGTGGAACAGTGTCCAGGTGGGGTAATAAAGGCGGAATCCATTTCAGAGTTTAAAGGAGAACTGTGCACATACTAAGCTCCCCGCCCCCAAAAGACCTACCCCCGATTAAGCTTGTTACACCGAAATCCCCCTTTTTTATGTTGGCGTGCTTGTGCAGCCAACATCTTGCAGTAGTGAAGATTTGGAGGCGCAGTCGCTGTTCAGCGAATGCAGGGCATGCACCAGTAGGTGCGTCCCTCATTTCCCAATCAGCCCGCATGCCGACGCCACACCATGCATACTAATGTGGCAAGCACATCTAAGGAAAGGTCGGCTGCAATGCGAGCAAAGCTCGTCATACGCAGTGGACCTTCCTACGTGCTTCACCAGCTACAAACATGGCAGCACAGTGGCTGCTAAACTGCCAACTTCGGGGGTGCCCAATTCCCTGGTCAGCTTACCCTGCCCCTCATGTATGTGCCGACAAGGAAGCCCACTCCCCGTCACCATAATGTGTCCCCCTCCTTTTTTGTTTGCCAAGGATGTCCAATCCCCTCAGCTCATGCGCCCCACCCGCTTGCTAGCTTATTTACAGGGGTGCCCAATCCCCATCGGCATCCGCCCCCCTTTCCCACTTTATCGCCGACAGGGGAGCCCACCATTGGCATGATGTCCTCCTTCTTCTGTGCTGAGAGGGTGCCCAATCCTCCTCAGCTAGTGTCCCCCACTCCCTCTGTGCCAACGGGGGTGCCCAATCCCCCATCGGCTACTGTATCACCCCCCCCCAAAAAAAAGCACCTGTAAAAAAGGAAAACCATCTGGAATGTTTTTTTTTTTAACACCTGTAAACAGAAAATGGTCCCTCGTAGTCTCCCTACCCCTCTCCAACAACCCGCACCCACCCACTGCTCATCCTGCCTCCCCACACCCCCACACCCCATACTTACCTCTGGACCTCGGCGTGACAATCTTCGGTGGACCGGGAACACCTCTGCACTCTTCAAAGCCAACCGTGAACTGAGGAAATGCCGGTAAGCTGTATAATGGAATAAATAGGGTTTTTTTCAACTTTGATGCATATCTCAGGCATTTTTTGGAATTTTTGCACCAAATTTTCAACATGGGTTTTCTGGGACCCCTCCTCATGAATTCTGGCACTGTTATGACATTAATCGATCCCGAAAGGTGATTTCTCAGTCACTGTGCGGAATCACCTTTTGGGACTGATTAACACAAGGACAGTGGAAGTGTTCATGAGGTGGGCTCTCAAAAAGCCTATGTTGCAAATTTGGTGGAAAAAATCCAAAAAATGGCTGGTTTATGAGTGTGCATTGCGCAGTTGCTATGCACGCTCGTAACTTCGCAAATTCGCATTATTTACACGCCAGATTTTCAACATTGTCATTTTTCTACATCTCCTTGGGAACAGTACAGCTGTCATAAAGCCCTATGTAATAAATTCAAAAGCACCACAAAATTGGCTAAAAAGGAGTATGTCACGCGCCTTCAAAAAAATAGCTTGGGTAGCCCTAAATTATTTTGGTCTCATATCAATGAGCTGATCAGAGGAAACACCAAGGCTGAACCTGGCCCCATGGAAGTAAATGGTAAACTAGTGAATGATGGGCCACAAGTTGCCACAACCATCACTTCACCAACCTTGATGCATATAAGGTTGGACTACCCCCTCTCATCCTGGCACCCAGTGAGACCGAACCCCCAACACTTGAACGACCGCTATTCCACCTAAGACTGGTCAGGACCATTAAGGTGCTAACCCTCCTGAGGACCCTGAAAATCAAAGGCCCAGGCGGACCGGTCAGAATTAACCCCAGGCTACTCAAGGATGGAGCACAATCCCTCTCCAGACCCTTGACCTGGCTTATAAATAGATCCCTGCGGGAAGGCACCGTACCACACCTGTGGAAACAGGCAAACGTTGTTCCCATCCACAAGGGTGGTCCCAGGGAGCACACCAGCAACTACAGGCCAATTTCCCTGATATGTCTGCTCACCAACCTGCAGGAAAAACTAATATATAACCAACTCCACAGCTACCTGGAGACTCACCAACTTCTGGCCCCCTCCCAACATGGCTTTCAGACCAACCATGGCACGGCCACTGCCCTCACGAACCTCACAACAGAGGTACTCAATGCCATGGACAAAGGGCCCCCGCTCCGGTGTAGTATTCATTGACCTGTCCAAGGCCTTCGACCTTGTCGACCACAACCTCCTGCTAGCAAAACTTAAAAAGATTGTCCTCGACCCTCTGGCTCTCAAGTGGTTCGGGAGCTATTTATCTGGCCGCACTCAGAGAGTCAGCTGGAAGGGTGTGCTATCTGACCTGCTACCCCTAAAAGAGGGAGTACCACAAGGCTTAATCCTTGGTCCTCTACTATTATCGCTGTTTAACAACGATCTAAAACTCCTCTGCAGGGATAGTGCAGTAGTACAATACACAGATGACAGTGTCATATATCGCTCCTCGAACAACCTGAAGGCTCTTAGCTCCTTACTCCAAGCTGACCTAACATCTCTGGAGAACTGGCTAAAAATAAACAGAATGGTCTTCAATGTAGGTAAAACAAAAGCCATGCTGTTTGGGCCCAGGTCCCTGGGACAAAACAGGACCAGCTCCCTACAACTCAAATCACTGGCAGGGACCAGCATAGAAGTTGTGCCCTCCTTAAAATACCTAGAGCTTACACATGGCCAAGGTCTCACCTTCAAGGATTATGTGGAACAAGTGACCAAGACCATCTATGGGAAGCTGGGCATCCTATATTGGATTAAGGATCACCTTATACCAGAAGCCAGGCTCTCGATTGCCTCAAGCATCCCTCTTCCCACACTGACCTTCGCAGTCCCTGTAATACAGGGAATGGCCAAGCTGGAAGTTCACCGGCTGCAGATTCTATATAACAAGATAGCGAGATTCGCCACCCAGGATCACTCCAGCAGCCACCACTGTGATATCTAGCCAAATTGCAGTGACCTTCTTTGGAAGCACGTCTCCAATACCCTCTCCTCTGCCTAGCATTTAAATTACTCAGCCCATCAGCTCCACCCAGCCTCTCAGCCACCTTAGCCTCCAAACACAGCATTCGAACCCTGAGGACCTCTGGGCAGACTCTACTTGAATCCCCTAGGGTCAGGACCTGTGCAGGCCGGAAATCATTCTCTGCCACTGCCCCCTACCTATGGAAGAAACTTCCTCCAGAGGTACAGGAAGCCTCCTCTCTCTCAGGAACTTCCGTACCAGGCTCAAGGTGCATCTACTGGAGGCAAGTACTTGCCAATGTCATGGCACCTAACAGTCCCCCCCCCCACACACACACAGATTCTCCAAGCACCTTACCTGCTCAAACATTTTACTTGTCTCAGCACTTTTCCTTATCTCGATAACTCACCGATGTGCTTACTCGTACCAACCCATTTTGGATAGAATGCCACTACTGCTCTGTATCTATGATAGCAACTGCAACTTTTGTACCTGTATGTACGTTTTATACCTATTTTAAGCCTGTATTCACTTCATGTAATGTCTCTCCGGGTCGCCCCTGAAAAAGGGACCTCCGGGGCTCAGTGGGCCTACCTGGTTATCAAAAGTAAATAAATAAATAAAAATTTTCACATCCTGGCCGAAATGTGTTTCCGCACCTCCAGCGCACAATAGCGAGTTTGCTGTGGGAAATCAGTGTTCAGGGCAGATTATGAAAATTTACAGTGACACTGTTTGTTCATGAGCAGAGGTCCTAAAATGCCTATGTTGAAAATTTGGTGACGATACTCTGTAAAATAAACAAATCAATAAAATGACTGTGTTACGAGCATGCATTGCGCAGTTGCTATGAACGCTCGTAACTTCGTGAATTCGCAATATTTTCATGCCATATTTTCAACATTGTAATTTTTCAACACCTCCTTGTGAATAGTACAGCTGTCATTTTTCACATCCTGGCCAAAATGTGTTTGCGCACTTCCGGCGCACAATAGCGCAGTCACTGTGGGAAATCAATGTTTGGGGCAGATTACAAAAATGACAGTGACACTGTTTATGAGCAGAGGTCCTAAAATGCCTATGTTGAAAATTTGGTGACAATACTCTATAAATGACTGTGTTACAAGCGTGCATGCAGTTTGCACGCGACGCCATAACGTTGTGCATTTGTAATATTTTCACTCTGGATTTTCACCATTGGCATTTTTCCACACCTCTGGTGAATAGTATAGCTGTCATTTTACATATCCTGCCCGAAATGTGTTTTCACACGTCCGGCGCAGAATAGTGCGGTCGCTGTGCAAAATAACTTTTTGGGACAGTTTGAGGAAATGACAGTGACACTGTACATGAGCAGAGGTGCAACATGCCTATGCTGAAAATTTGCGCTTTAAAGTCCGTAATGACTGTGTTATGCAAGTGCAAGCGGCGCATTTCACACACCCTTGCACCGCAAATTTGCTATATTTACATGCCACATTTTCAACACTGCCATTTTTTTACACCTCCTTATGAACAGTACAGCTGTCATTTTTCACATCTTGCTCAAAATGTGTTTCCGCACTGCACTACCGAAGCCAATGCCAGCACGACAACATTCAGCATTGACAAATGCTTGTTTTGCATTGGGCACTTACTTTATTTTTATTTTCTAAAGTCTGTGAACCAGAAATATGGCGTACTGTGCGCAGCTCCATTTACTGTAACAGTGCAGCGTCACACCGCTCACTTACTCACTTACACTGAAGTGAGTACAACATGCTACTTGAACCTCGAGGGGGTGAGTGCAGAGTGGTGCAGAGCTCCCTCCTTAATCCAGAGGTGGAAAGCAATTCCCTAAATGCTCAATCCACCTCTGTCAGCCTGTAGCAGTGCACAGGCTTGAGGTGCAACCAAGGGTCATTGGCCTGCCAAGCAGCTCCCCAGCACGTACTTCAGGTTATAAATATACAGTGCTGCCCACCAAGACCAAGCACTCTTATTGCAGTTTCTGCTGTGATATCTTGCAGGATACTGCAGGAGCTCAGGGTAATCCAATGGCAATTACTCCAATGTGTCAGGCAACAAACTGTGACAACTCTCATATGGTGTGCATGATCTTGGTGGGTGGCACTGTATTTGACCCATCCCATTCACTCCTGTTTACAATATCCTACTGCAAACATGTCGGTGGACAACTAGTATCTTGCTAGGCAGTCAAACAACCTATAAGCACTTCTAAAAAGAAGATACAATAGCTGGCGGTAACTCAGAACAATAAAATGGCTCAGAGAATCTTAATTTCTCAATTTTACTCACCGATTGTTTTCTTGACCACTCTAGATTCCTCAATGTTTGACATTTTTTTAGCTTTTGTGAAACTGTGTTCAGTGTTCTATGTAACCCCCAGGTGGTGCTATCCCAAGGGCTACTACCCCTGCCTGACTGACTACTGACAGGTTGAGGGGCCTGGGTCCAATGGCGAGTGCCTCCACCCAGAGGTCAGGGTTTGCAGTAGGTAAACTAACTTGGTCACAGTCCTCTGGGACACTGTAACCCCCCTTTCCTCCCACTAGTGGCCCACACAATGCATCAGGAATATCTTCACAATGTACACTTACCCCCAGGACTGGCTCTGTCGACTGGACGCTGGGGACCCCCTGTAAAACAAGATGATATAATGCAAAAGCCACAGTACAATACTTTAACATAAACGAATACCTCAGACAGTGTAACTTTGCTGAAACAAACAGATCTGATTTATTTAAGGAGCTGTAACAAGGAAGGGGGAACTTAGGTTAAACACATTAATAATCACAATACTGTGCACATAGTCAGAGTCCCAAATTGTCACTTTCACTGGGTACCCAGGATGGGGGGGGGCTAGCCAGGATCGGTGCAGCTGGTTGGGGCCCTGTGATGGAAAAACACTGGCACAATACCCAAATTGTAATCTGGAGCCGGTTGGCTCAGTTCGTGAAGAAATGAAAAAAAAACAACAATTAGATGACACACTTGCAATTCGATAAACAGATGGCACGGAGCTACCCTGCTTTGTACTCACAAACTCTGTGCTGGGAACTGGATGGCAGGCAGATTGTCCTGGATTGCCAGGAGGAGCAGACCCTGTGGACAAGGGGTCCTTGTGACTGGACCCCACTGCAGTTTAGAGCAAATGGATGTAGTCTGGATTAAGCTGGGGTTTACTTCCAGCTTCATGCATTCAATTCACTGTACAGGGGATTTGAAACACGATTCCCCACAAGCACTACACACATTTATATGTAAAAGGAAAGTACTATACCAGGCAGGCTGCTTCTCTATCCCGATCGCAACTACTGTACAATACCCGGGAGAACACACAGCAGATTCAGTTCCTGACAGACCAAGCGCGATTCAGCAATTTCTCCAGTCTTCTACAGAGTGAGCCTCGTTTCTACTCTTCAGATCTCCTTGATTCTCTTCTCAGGTCAGATTCAGTCTGAACAGGCGCTTGCACAAGCTGCAGACCGAAACTTAGGGCCTTACACGTGATTCCCGCACTAAAACTACACACCGAAGAGGCACACAGCTCCTTGTCTCTTCACTGCCCAAACTGATCTCAACTCATCTGATCTTTCCAGTAGACAGAGCTGGGCATTTCCTTTGAGTTCCTCCCAGTTCAGTTGGCTGGTTTGGCTGTCACTCACAATCAGACTCCCACTGTTGGTGCAAAAAGGCACCAAAGTCCAAACTACAATTCCCAGAGGCATCTGCCATACAGTCCCATTGTGGCTGGCTCAACTTAAGAGTCCAAGTTCTGATTTGCCAGCAGCAGGCTCCATTTTAAAGGTCCCCCACGCTGATTGGTCCAGTTCAGCAGTTCAATTCCAACATAAAGAGGAAACACACACAGAGTCCCAGCTGCAATAAAACAGGTTAGATAAACTGCAATCTCACAAATGCTGCTAAATGATTACAGGCAAACAGTTACAGCTTTCAGATGGGCTCCCTTTGCACTCTTAGCGACTGCAAAGACGGAGCGAATTGGTAGCAGCCCGGGCAGGATTTGGGCATTAGAACACACAGTCCTCCCTCTTCAATTAATTATGGTCACATCAGGCAGCTCTTAAAGTGACAGTACCAGAGGCTCTAAAAGCACTCACACTCAAGCGGCTTAAATGGTGAACACCTCCAGACTTGGAGCATTTAAGTGTAATCCCCCTGCAAATGGGGGTTCCCAAAAGACTTCCAGGAGCTTGCTTGAATGCTCCAAGCCTGAATGGTGTTTGGCATTTAAGCCATTTATCAGTAAGTGTTTTTAGAACCTCTGGTACTGTCTCTTTAAGAGCTGTCTGCTTGCAGACATAATTAGTTTGTATGGGGGACTGTGTGTTTCTTTGATTGAGTACCACTCAAGCTGCTGCCAATTCACTTCATTTTGCAGTCACTAGGAGTGCAAAGGGAACCTATCTGAAAGATGTAACTGTTTGCCAGAAATTATTTAGAGTAATAATGAAATTACAGTTTGTCTAACCTGCTTTCTTTGCAGTCAGAACTGTGTCTGCTAGTTCCCATTCTAGTTTTGAACTGCTGAACTGGACCAATCAGTGTGGGGTAAGCTACTCTAAAATGGTGCCTTGGACGAATCAGAACTTGGACTCATAATCTGAGCCAGCCACAAGAGGATTGTATGGGCAGTGACTCTGGGAGATGTAGTTTAGACTTCAGTGCCTTTTTGGACCAACAGCAGCAGTCTATTGTGAGTGACAGCCAATCCAGTCAAGAACTGGGAGGAACTCAAAGGAAGTGCCCGGTTTTGTCGGTTGGAGTTTCAGTTGAGCTTTGGCAGTGAAGAAGGAAGGAGCCCTGTGCTTTTTCAGTGTGCAGTTTTAGTCAAAACGTGTTAAGGCCCAGAGTTCCGGTCTGCAGCTTGTGTGCTTGTTAGGACTGAATCATTCTGTGAAAAAGAATCAAAGGATCTCTGAAGAGTAGAAACCAGGCTCACCCTGTAGAAGACTGGAGGAATTGCTGAAAATTGCACTCGGTCTGTCAGGAACTGAATCTGCTGTGGTTCTCCCGGCACAGTAGTAATCATGTATCGATACACAGATGCAACCTGCCTGGTGTAGTGCTTTCTTTATATGGATTGTGAAGAGGTTTGTGTACCTCAAGTGAGCCCTGCTGACATTGAAGGACCCTATCTTATTTGGAGGTCGTGAGTACTAATTCAGGGTCGCTCCTGTTGAATTGCCACATTAAATCCAAATGGAATTACTGTACTGCTGACTGTTTAATTCTCCTTTTCTCTGTGTGAAAGGGCCCCTACCAGCTGCCACGGGTTTGGACTAGCCACTAGGGCTTGGGTACCCAGGACAGTAACTGATAGGATAGGCCTGTGCACAGAGCCATAGGTAGATTATTAGAGTGATAAGCTAATTAACCTGATTTCCCCCTGTCCTTGTTATATCCCCCTAAATAAATCAGAGCTGCTTGTTTCAGCAAAGTTATACTGTCTGAGGTATTTGTCTATGTTAAAGTACTGTACTGTGATTGTGGCACTGTATCTCATTTCACAGGAGGTCCCAGTGCCGGAACCAGACCTGGGGGTAAGTGTATACTGTGAAGGTAATTCTGATATATTGTGTGGGCCACTAGTGGGAAGAAAGGGGGGTTGCAGTGTCCCAGAGGGCTGTGACCAAGTTAGTTTAACTATTGCAAACCCTGACCTCTGGGTGGAGGCACCCGCCATTGGATCCAGGCCCCTCAACCTGTTAGTGGCAAATCAGGCAGGGGTAGTAGCCCCTGGGATAGCGCCATCTAGGGGTTACATAAGCAAGCTCCTGGAAGACTTCTGGGAACCCCCATTTGCAGGGGGGGGTTACACCCTTCCTGGCCTGGGAAAGCTTGGCATCCGTGTCAAGCAAATACCCCCATAAGTTTCAATACAACCATATACATTTACATCAGTATCACATTATGCTCAAACATGTAATCATCAGTCAATATATTATTTTACCAGAAACACATTTCTGAAACTTTGCAGTACGTCACTCTTTACACTGTATTATACACACATTGTACCATAACTCACATTATCACCTCTTGTACATGAAACCTGAAGAGAGGGAGCCCTTCCCTATCAGCTACCTTGGGGCTGGATGGGACAGGGGCACCATACCTAGAGGGCAACACAAGTAACTTGGAGTTAGCACTGATGTTCAGTTTGGGCAATGAGCTCAGGGACACATACACTCCTTTATGGACAACATTGAGAGGCAAGTCCACAGGCCTCCCAGGGGAATCATAACTGAGGTGCACCACAGGCTTTACAGCTCAACCAGTCTTTCTAGGGGGGAACTGTTACAGTCTCTGCACTCTGAGCCTCATTTTCAGCATTGTCCTCACTGGTCAGGAGAGTCTCCATTGGGTTAGAGAGGCTAGAACTTGGGGCACTTTCAGCTCCAGGAATTACAATCTCTGAGTCCACAACACTTGGCTCACATGGAGAGCTTTCTGACATTGACAGTGAATTATCAGGGCACTCAACACACTCTTCTTGTTCTGGTATATCACCAGTCTGTTCCAGTTCATCATTTTCCTCCTCTGAAAGCTCAAACAGTTCAACCATACATAACGATTCCATATCATCTGACTTGATGCTTTGCACTTCACTTTCTGGGAGCATTGGCTCTAGGGACAAAGCTGGGGGCTTAGACAGTCCAGAAGGCCCAGCTTCATCTCCAGGATTGACTAGGGGATTGCCCTGAAACAACTGACTCAGTTCATAAGAAGGATAATATTCAAAACCACACTCACTTTCCCCTGACATGGACTGACAGTCATATTCAACCAGGACTGGTGGAGGGGGACACTTTAACTCAGTTTCTGTAGGTGCAGACTTTCTTGATTTTTTCTTAGCAACAGCTCTAGTCACTGGTCCAGAGGGGGCATTTTCTGGGGGCTCAGACTCAATGAAGATTTGTCCAGTGGGCAGTAAATGATTTCTATGCATTGTTTTAACATCTTTTGAACTATTCTCAGGCCTTACTTTGTACACAGGCAGATCCCACCAGTTTACCCACTACAATGTGAGGGAGATGGTGCCATCTGTCAGGAATCTTATGTTTGCCATGCAGTCCCAGATTTCTTAGCAATACCCGGTCTCCCTCTTGGAGTTCCTGTGCTTTCACCTTTTTATCATACCTTTCTTTGTTGGCCAGATTTCTTTTAGCAGCCATGGTTTGAGCCAGTTGGTACGCATGATTTAGCTGGGTCTTTAACTTTTGCACATACTGTAAATAGTTGTCAGCTTGAACCCCATCAGGAGAGACCCCAAAACACACATCTACCAGCAGTCGAGCTTCTCTTCCAAACATCAGGCGGTAGGGGGAGAACCCAGTGGCATCACTTTTGGTGCAGTTGTAGGCATATACCAGTGTGCTAATTTGTTGGCTCCATCTAGGCTTGTCCTTTGGGTGGAGGGTGCCTAGCATATCTAGCAAAGTGCGGTTGAAAAGTTCAGGCTGTGGGTCCCCATGGGGGTGGTAAGGGGTGGTTCTGGACTTTCGCACTCCCCACAGAGAAAGCATCTCTTTGATCAGATGACTCTCAAAGTCTCTCCCTTGATCAGAATGGATTCTTTGTGGAGCCCCATAGTGAACAAAAAAGTGTTCTACAAGTACTTTTGCCACAGTGGATGCCTTCTGGTCCTTGGTGGGGAAAGCTTGGGCATATCTCGTAAAATGGTCAGTGACCACCAGTGCATTACTAATATTTCTTTGATCTGACTCCAAACTCAGAAAATCAATACAGACCAACTCCACGGGTGCACTGGTGGTGATGTTAACAAGGGAGGCAGCCCTCTGGGGCAAAGCTTTCCTCTGTAAGCAGCGACTACAAGTTCGAATGTGTTGCTCCATATCAGCCCCCATCTTAGGCCAATAGAATCTGAATCTCACCAAGTCAAGTGTTCTGTCTATACCAAGGTGCCCCATGTGGTTGTGTAAGGACCTCAGTACTGAGTCTCGAAAGGCAGTGGGCAGCACTAGGTGTTGTTTGTCTACTTGTCCTCCTCTGTCTACTGTTTCTCTGTATAACAGTCTATTGATCAGTTTCAACTTAGGACCTTCTTTGTATAACAATGCAGTTCTCAGATCAGTGGAACGTAATTTGGACACATCTTTCCCTGCATAGAGAGCTTCTAAAGCTGATTTGATCATGGGATCGCGGGATTGAGCCCGCCAAATACTGTCATTGTCCAGCTGAGGCAGTGCACCAATGTCTATTGCAGAAAAGTGGCAATAAGCAGGAGGTATGCAATTCTCAGAAGGTCCCAAACAATCCACCATACAGTCCACTGCGTCCGTGGACATTTGTTCCTCCCTGTCAAACTTCTGGCAGAGTGCTCGAATATCAGGTTCTGACAGTCTGACCCAGTCATTCTGGGGAACAGGCCTCCAGGAGAGAGCATCAGCTTCGATGTGGTTCAGACCTGCTCTGTATTCAACAGCATAGTCGTATGTAGATAATGCAGAAAGCCACCTATGGTCAGTGGCATCCAACTTAGCTGAAGTCTGCACATAGGTCAAAGGATTATTGTCAGTCTTTACTAGTATCTTAGCCCCATACAAGTACTCGTGTTAATGGTCAACAGTAGCCCACTTCAAAGCTAGGAACTCTAACTTATGTACAATATAGTTATTTTCGGATGGGGTCAGGTTTCTACTGGCAAAGGCCACTGGTCTCAGGCCATTCTCGTGCTCTTGATACAACACAGCCCCCAACCCTTGCAAGCCAGCATCAATGTGCAGGACATAAGGTTTTGTTGAATCGGCATAGGCCAACACTGGAGCGTGAGTAAGTTGATATATGATCTCATGAAAAGCAGTCTCACAATCAGGAGTCCAGCGAGCCCAAAATACTTCATTTGGATGAAAATACACTCTTTCAGTCTCGAGGGACGCTGACTTTTTGTATCTTTTGTGGGTTGGGGGATACCCTTGAGTAAGGTTAAGTAAAAGGCAGATCACTCTTGAATAGTCCCTGATGAAACGCCAATAATAACCACAGAATCCCAGGAATCTTTGCAGTTTTTAGATTTTTGGGCTGCGGCCAGGTGGTCAAGGCCTCAACTTTACTTGGGCCGGTCTCTATTCTCTCGGTGGATACTATGTGTCCCATATACTTTACTGATGTTTGAAAGAATTGACACTTGTCGATGGACAGTTTAAGGCCAAAGTCTTCCAGTCGGTCCAGCACCTTGAACAGTCTGCTCTCATGTTCCTCCAGCTAGCTGCCAAACACAATAACATCATCTAGGTATACCAGGCACTCTAATAAGTTCATGTCCCCCACTGCACGCTCCATCAATCATTGAAAAGTGGATGGGGTGCCTGAAATCCCTTGAGGCATTCTCATGAATTCATAGAAGCCAAGCGGACAGATGAAGGCTGTCTTCTCACGATCCTCTGAGGCCATCGGGATCTGGTAGTACCCACTGCGGAGATCCAGCACAGAGAACCATTTGCTACCGTTCAGGCAGTCCAAAGCATCCTGAATGCGGGCCATTGTATACTGATCAGGGATAGTCCACCGGTTCAAAATGCGATAATCCACACATATCCTTACTGTCCCAATTTTTTTTCTCACTACCACAATGGGGGAAGCATAGGGGCTTCTGGATTCTTGTATTACACCAGCAGCAAGCATCTCTTGCAGATGCCGTCTCACATCATCTATGTCAGCAGGTGCCAGACGTCAAGACCTCTCACAAAATGGCCTTTCATCATGCAGCCGGATATGGTGCTCAGCTCCTTGCATGCATCCTACGTCCCATTCCTTTAAAGAAAACACCTGGTCTCTCTGGGCAAGCTTCTCACTGATCCTCACTTTCCATTCAGCTGGCAACGGGGAGTCACTGAAATCAAACAAGTCAGGCGTTACTCTGTCATTCTTCCCCGAACTCTTGGTACTGGGTAGCACTGCAGTGTCTGTACAATGCACATTAGCCAGGGTGCAACCTCTATTTACTCGAATCTCTCTGTCAGACACATTATGAACTTGAACCATTACCCTTCTGGCATAAGCATGGGCTCTAGCAGGCAAAATACTAGGCTTGAGCAGCAGTCCCTCCAGCAATTTTCCATTGCCTGGTGCATTCAACATTAATATTTTATTCTTGACATCCCTTGTGATACGGACCTCTCCCTGTAAGGTACACTGGGCATTTGGCACCAGGATCAGAGACTTGGGATCCTTTTTCCAGACAACCTCAACCGGTTCCTCTGGTTCCACTTTGTCAGCAACTCTCTGTGCCTCATAGGCCTTCTTGATCAAGGCCAGAATTCTTGAAGCTCTACTAGTCCTTGACCCCTGTTTTTCATAACACAACTGTGCCAGCCATCCAAACATATGTGCATTAGTCCCAATTAGTAAAGGAACCCGATCATACAGTCCAGTAGGGGGACACACTAGGGCCAGGGTTTCTACTTGCTCTGCCACCCCAGCCACGGAGGTGGAAAAAGACAGCCAAATTCGGATACATCCCGAGTAGGGGTAGGCCGTCTCACTTAACCCCTAGACATGCAGCCCCTCCAACGGTTGTAAGGGTACATCAGACAAATGCTTCTGACACCAGTCTTGGAACATAATTGTCACTTGGGAGCCACTGTCTAATACAGCTCTTGTAGACACTCCATTCACCTTTACAGTGGTCTACATGGAGGGACCCACTATCCTGGACCAGTCTGGAGAGGCAGTAGCGGGGGCCTGGGCAACTGACCTTGCCACAAAGGGACGTGAGTTAACATTTTTGGGACCTTCACTGTGGTCATTTCGTGCACCTCTTAACTACTGTTTTGTGCTCCAAAGTTCTCCTTGTAGCCGGCTCACCACTCTCTCCAAGTCTTTCCGAGACCAGCATTCCCTCTTCATGTGCCCATCCTTCCCACAATTATGGAAAAATATGTCAGCTGAAGTTTGGGGTGACCAAAGCATCACATTGGGGGCTGCAGCATTGGTACTGTCAATAGAAAACCTTGGTGCCACCTCAGCCGGCGGTGGGGTGGACGTTTGGAGACATCTCTTCAGTTCCCTCACTTCCATGGTCAAGGCATCAAGTTTCGAACTGTTGTCAACATGAGGTGCCTGGGTGGGCACCCCAACCCCCATAGCAGAAGCAGTTGGGCAAGTGTCAGTGCCCGTACTCGTAGGAGTGGCCTTCATGATGAGACTGTCTGTTGCTTTCCTAATCTCCCTCAGCAGTTCACCCCATGGTGGCACTCCCTTTTCCTTCTCAGAGCACTCATTAACTGCCAACCCTTGACCCTGAACTTCACTTGACGGGTCACCCTCAGTCACTCGGGTTGTAGCAGCAGCTATTCGTGCAAGTCCCTCCCGGGGTCGCCTTTTCTCAACTCCTCGAATTTCTCTCATTAGCTCATCGTAGGAGGGTGGGGATTCCAGTCGATCAGCCAGGCATAACTGAAGCAACAGCAGTTCTGAGAAGGGGGCAGACTTAAGGATCCTGTCCAGCCTGGTTCGGTCCAATTCAGTCGCTGGCAAACTACCCTTTCTGAGGCATTCTTGCAACAATTTTTCCAGCCAAGATACATACACAGACAATAACTCCCCTTGATACTGTTGTGCATTTCTTACTCTCCAGCACAGGTCCTCATCGGAATCTGGGCTCCCATACACATTCTCCAAGGCCTCAAGATAGTCCTGTGCAGTCGCTTCAGGGTTACTGGCTCGTTTGGCATGGATGGTAGCCAGGGCAGGACCTCGGAGGCTCTCACTTACCCTCTTTTGCTTTTCTGCTTCTGAGCATTGCCATTCTAGCACTTGAGAGGCAACATAGTCTATCCAGGTCTCCCAGTCATCCTCTCCTTGTGTGGTGGGGGAGGATGCCGGAGAAAATTTTCAACCCGCGATAAGAGTCGTGGCTATTGGCAGGTACAGACATAGGGGCTTGCACTGGCACAGAAGGATGGGCAATAACAGGTGCTGAAGGGGAAATGGTGTTGGTGGAGGAACGTTCTCAGGTGGCAATAATAGTTTCTTTAAATCCGCCACAGTTTTCCCTTCCTCTAGCAACAATTTAGCAAATTTCTCCTCAAAAGTTTCAGATAGTGTGGGGGGGGGGGGGGGGCTCATTCTTCCGTGGTCTTTACTGTCTTTAGTTATCACTTTCCAGGCAGTGAGGGCTTCTTCTGGGGTAATGGTCTGTGGCACTTTAGAACTGTCTATAGGGTCCTTACACTCTATTAGAGCCATGAAAGTTTGGGCGAGCAGATCAGCCAGCCGCCTCACCACCACATGGTTTCGTAAACATTCAGCCTTGGAAAGTATTCCTCTCAGTGTCTGTACTGGTACCCAGCAGGATATCCAAGACAAGTATAGCATTTTGGGGTCGATCTCCTGCCCAGTACACCACTTCACCAACTGGTGTACAGCCGCTTCTGTTGGGGTACCCATTTATTTTTAACAGTAATTCGTAAATGTGGCCACTAGAGGACGCTAATCCTAGCGGTGCCTCCAAGATGTAACCCCCAGAAGGCGCTATCCCAAGGGCTACTACCCCTGCCTGACTAACTACTGACAGGTTGAGGGGCCTGGGTCCAATGGCGAGTGCCTCCACCCAGAGGTCAGGGTTTGCAGTAGTTAAACTAATTTGGTCACAGCCCTCTGGGACACTGTAACCCCTCGTTTCTTCCCATTAGAGGCCCACACAATGCATCAGGAATATCTTCACAATGTACACTTACCCCCAGGACTGGCTCTGTCGACTGGACGCTGGGGACCCCCTGTAAAACAAGATGATACAATGCAAAAGCCACAGTACAATACTTTAACATAAATGAATACCTCAGACAGTGTAACTTTGCTGAAACAAACAGATCTGATTTATTTAAGGAGCTGTAACAAGGAAGGGGGAAATCAGGTTAATTAGGTTAAACACATTAATAATCACAGTACTGTGCGCATAGTCAGAGTCCCAAACTGTCACTTCCACTGGGTACCCAGGCTGGGGGGCTAGCCAGGATCGGTGCAATTGGTTGGGGCCCTGTGATGGAAAAACACTGGCACAATACCCAAATTGTAATCCGGAGCCGGTTGGCTCAGTTCGTGAAGAAATGAAAAAACAACAACAATTAGATGACACACTTGCAATTCGATAAACAGATGGCAGGGAGCTACCCTGCTTTGTACTCACAAACTCAATGCTGGGAACTGGATGGAAGGCAGATAGTCCTGGATTGCCAGGAGGAGCAGACCCTGTGGACAAGGTCCTTGTGACTGGACCCCACTGCAGTTTAGAGCAAATGGATGTAGTCGGGATTAAGCTGGGGTTTACGTCCAGCTTCAAGCACTCAATTCACTGTACAGGGAATTTGAAACGCGATTCCCCACAAGCACTAAACACATTTATATGTAAAAGGAAAGTACTATACCAGGCAGGCTGCTTCTCTATTCCGATCGCAATTACTGCACAATACCCGGGAGAACACACAGCAGATTCAGTTCCTGACAGACCGAGCACGATTCAGCAATTTCTCCAGTCTTCTACAGGGTGAGCCTGGTTTCTACTCTTCAGATCTCCTTGATTCTCTTCACAGGTCGTGTTCAGTCCGAACAGGCGCCTGCACAAGCTGCAGACCGAAACTTAGGGCCTTACACGCGATTCCCGCACTAAAACTACACACCAAAGAAGCACACAGCTCCTTGTCTCTTCACTGCCCAAACTGATCTCAACTCATCTGATCTTTCCAGTAGACAGAGCTGGGCATTTCCTTTGAGTTCCTCCCAGTTCAGTTGGCTGGTTTGGCTGTCACTCACAATCAGACTCCCCCTGTTGGTGCAAAAAGGTGCCGAAGTCTAAACTACAATTCCCAGAGGCATCTGCCATACAGTCCCATTGTGGCTGGCTCAACTTAAGAGTCCAAGTTCTGATTTGCCAGCAGCAGACTCCATTTTAAAGGTCCCCCATGCTGATTGGTCCAATTCAGCAGTTCAATTCCAACATAGAGAGGAAACACACACACAGTCCCAGCTGCAATAAAACAGGTTAGATAAACTGCAATCTCACAAATGCTGCTAAATGATTACAGGCAAACAGTTACAGCTTTCAGACGGGCTCCCGTTGCACTCTTAGCGACTGCAAAAACAGAGCGAATTGGCAGCAGCCTGGGCGGGATTCGGGCATTAGGACACACAGTCCCCCCTCCTCAATTAATTATGGTCACCAAACAGACAGCTCTTAAAGAGACAGTACCAGAGGCTCTAAAAGCACTCACACTCAAGTGGCTTAAACGCTGAACACCTCCAGACTTGGAGCATTTAAGCAAGCTCCTGGAAGACTTCTGGGAACCCCCATTTGCAGGGGGGTTACATCTATATTTATGGAAGCTGATGGACTGCAGTGGCAGTTTTAGTGAGTTTTCAAGTGAGAAGAGGACAGCCACAACCTGGTTGGTGGCCTTCTTCACTTCTGCAACATCTGTTTCCCAGGTATGACATCTTGTTAAGCAGCTCATAAAAAACAAAAAAACGCCTTTGTCAGATAGGCCTACTGGGGAAAACAAAAGAGCAGGAGGCAGTGGAGTAACTCGGCATCTGACCACCTAATCTGCTAAATCTATTGGGTGTACACTTTAGAATTAAAACAGATGAAGCTCACATGCAACTAACTCCAAAACTGGCCTCTAAGGGACAGACTTCACCCCATCATCCTGCGGGTCCATATAATTTGTGGCGAAGTATTGCATGTGGCAATACAGATAACCCAAACAGAATATCACAGTAAACCCCTCAACTTTCAAGACTACTGTATTAACAGAGGCAAAGTCAGTTTAGCAGGATCCTTAAGATGCCTGGGGATCGAAAGTTTAAACATTTCTCTTCCCATCAACTCTGAATATTTTCATTGGGATGATGTATACACATTCACCTAAACTCTAAAGAAGCAGCAATTTTCATTGACCTTGCCATAGCTTTTGATTCTGTCTTCCATCCCCTACTTCTCAGCAAACTCAGCTCTGCAGGACTCTCTACCTCGACTGTAAACTGGTTCCGCTTGTACCTCTCAGGCCGCACACTTTGTGTCCTTGCTGGAGATGCCTGTTCCCCACCACCACCACCTAACAGGCCGGTGTCTCCCAAGGCTCTATCATAGTCCCTGTCCTCTTCTCCATCTTCCTAAATGATCTTCCTTCAGCCTGTTCTTTCTCAAGCATACATATGTACGCTGACGATACCATCCTTTATGCCTCGGTCCCTCCGCGACAGTCACTGATCTCCATTCAGTTCTTCGCTGGTTTCGCATCAACCATCTCAGAGTTAACATCAAGAAAACTATGTTGATGACCTTTGGCACGCCCCAAAAATTGGCCAAGCTCTCCTTCCCCCTTTCCTTCTCCACCCAGATGGAACCATCCTTGAAAAAGTCCCATTTCAAATACCTTGGCGTTTGGATTGGCAGCAGGCTTGATTTCACAGCACACATCGATCACATCCACTCAAAGCTCCATCCCAATCTGGGGGCCTTGTATAGGCATAAAGAATCCCTCTCCCTGTCTGTCCACCTCGAACTTCTCACTAAAATGATCCTCCCCTCTTTCGACTAGCTAATGTGGTTTATGGTACCGCCCCTACCACTTCAATAGCCAGGCTGGACTCCCTTTACAATGCATTCTGTCACTTTGCATTAAATGCCCCCCACTGGCACATACCGCTGTTCTCTCTACTCCTCCCTTTCTCTTCCTCTCTTCACCTGCACTGTCAGCATCATGCCACCCTCATCATCTCTAAGTTCTGGGTTGGGTTTCTTCCCCTCCTATCTCACCTCTTTCCTCTCACTCTTCTCCCTGCCTTCCTATCCCTTCATTCCAGAGATACTCGCACCTTCTCTCTCCCTCATCCCTCATTCTGTTCAGGGCAATTAACCTTTTCTTTCTGACTTGCCTCTCTCTGGAACTCCCTCCCTAACTCCCTTAGACAATCACCCTCCCTGCTGAGCTTGAAGCGTACACTCTCCCAATCCACCCACCCTTCTTGCTCCTGCCCCTTCTCCAACTTTCCCACCCACTAGCCCTTTGTAGTCCCTCCAAAACCTCCCCTTTTATCCTGTTTCAGGCACCCCCCTCGGCTTCTAGATGCTCTGTTACTCAGTCCAGATTACCTCCCCATATATAATTAACTGATATCTATCAGTTTATCCTGAGCTTGATTACTGTAGTTAATGTATAGTTGATGTATATGGAACTATTCTACCTATTGCAGTTTTACCCTGTGCACTACTATGATATGTGACAATTCACTGTATCCTACCCTCCTAAATGCAATTTGCTTTTTATATGGCTGTCCTATTTAATTCTGCCTAGTTACTTTACCATCGTACCAGATGTCCTCATTTCTGTTTTGTTCCTCAATCTGTATGTGATTTGCTAAAGTGTTGTCCTAGTGAACTTTATGTGTATTGTACTCCCCTTCTTCCCTTCCCCTGGGTTGCACCTGGAAATGGGCCCCAGCTCAGTGTGCCTTTCCCAGTCAACAACTTTAAATACATAAATTGTCATCAAAAACCAAGGACATACTTAACTTTGCATTAGAACCTGAAGGGAAAGTATTGGTTTGTCTGATATGCTGTCTACAGTATGAGCTAAAAGCTGGCAACAAGTTGAGCATTATGGCTCCTTACTATGCATCTATTTTTTTACCTTCTATTCCCCCTTCCTAAATGTCAAAGTAGGTACCCAGCAATGGGGTTCTCCTTGTAATTGATGGCTGGGCTAAATACACATCATAGTTCTCTGTGACATTGTCAACAGCAGAGTAACATGTCTGACAGCTCCAGTCTGGTACTATCAAAATAACTGTTGCTGACACTCTCTTCAATTTCAGCAAGACCCTTTGGATCAGAGGGAATGATGAAGCTGTATAGAGATATTTAATCTGGAAACAGAACTGTCAGCAGAAAAGGACTGGTAGGCCCACCTAGTTGGTCCTATTTTCTCTATCTAGACTGCCCTGTTTTGTGTGCCTATTACAAAATCCTGGAACCTATTTGGTCACAGATGTCCCTCCCCCCTCCCTTTCCTCTATTATGCCCATGTGCTTATCCTACACATGCTTGAAGCTCCCCACTATCTTCGTCCCCACCACCTCTTCTGACATGTTGTACCAGCCGTCCACCACCCTTTCTGTGAACAAGTATTTCCTCACATCCCTATTAAACTCCTCCCCAGCTTCCTAGCATACCCCCGTGTTCTGGTGTTTCTCCTCCTCTGAAGGAGACTCCCCACCTACACCTTGTTTACCCTTGTGACGTACTTATAAGTCTCAGTCATGTCCCCTATGTCCCCTTTCACTCTTCTCTCCTCCAGGTAGTGCACATTAAACCCCCACAGCCTCTCCTCATATGGTTTCTCATGTACCCCCTCACCATTTTGGTAGTCCTTCACTGGACCACTTTCACCCTGTCAATGTTCTTTCGGAAGTGCAGCCTCCAGAGCTTGACACAGTAGCCGGCCCACCAGCGCAGCAGCAGAACTATCACTCAAGACACCAATGGCCCAGGTTTGGAAGTGAACCCAGGGTGTTGGAGAACCAGCTGGGGGGGAGGCATCAAGCATCCTAAGGACTGCTCTTTTCCTCCAGGGGTAGGTTGGGAAGTGCCCAGTGCTTGACCGACCACTGGCAAAGCTGGGGGTCCAACAGCTGGAGCTCGCTCGATCAGGGAGGTGCAGCAGATATTGGTGTGCATGCCACTATGTCATTGCATGCCACACCTTCCAGGGACCGTAAAAGGAAAAATGCCAGACTGTGCAGGATGCCACACACCTCGCATAGCAGGCCCCACATCATTGACCTGTGGTACTCCCCGGACACTAAGCTTGAGGTCCAAAAGGGGGATCAGGGCCTCCCTCAAAGGCCCCATCCTGGGAAATAAGCCAGGGAGGAACACTGGGAGAGGTCAGGCTGGGCAAATGAGTGATGGGGCTGTGTGCGAGGTGGAGCTGATGGGGGCCAGTCTGGGTGTGGGAGTCAAAAAAAATATATAACTGGATATAGTACTAGTGAGTGATACAGTGACATCACCACCTCCCTTCTCCTGCTAGAACCCCCCACCCCGTGCACCCCAGCATCCAGCTATCCTTGCTTACTGCCTTGTCACGCTGCCCTTCCACCTGTAGATCATCAGATCTGATAACCCCAAGGTCCTGCAAGTACCTCCCCCCATATTATACACAGCCCCTGGGTTTCCCCACCCCGGTGCATGATTTTGCACTTTTTGACATTGAAACCCAGTTGCCACACCTTCGACTACTCCTCTAGTTTCCCCAGGGAAGGGATAGATCATTCCATGGGATTGTCTCCACTGAGGGAGATCTGGAACAAAACTGTGGGAGCTTCTTGTTCTCCCAAGATGCAAACAGATCCACCCCTGGAATTCCCTATCTCTGAAACACTGAGTCAAGTACTTTTTTGGTTTAGGGACCATTCGTGGGTTGCTAGAACCATTCTGCTCAGTGGATCTGCTAGTACATTGTCCTCTTCTGCTAAACATACTGCAGGAATACCTGCATTTAGAGAATATGCTAGGTTCCATATCTTCATAGCCTCTGTACAGAGTTTTGAAGATTTGGTACCCCACTGCTTGTTTATGTAATACATTGTGGTTATAGTATCTGCCTTTATCAGAACTGTTTGATTATGCAGAGGCGAGAAGAAAGACTTCATGGACAGAAGTACT
Organism: Neoceratodus forsteri; assembly: GCA_016271365.2. NCBI lineage: Eukaryota > Metazoa > Chordata > Ceratodontiformes > Ceratodontidae > Neoceratodus > Neoceratodus forsteri. The sequence continues at coordinate 1,722,063,845 of CM057452.1, forward strand.
GCTCTCAGCTCTAACAGGTTTATGTGCTCTTGGCATTTTTTTGAGTCCCAGACTCCACTTACTGTAGAATCCCCAAGATGCCCCCCTCCCCCATCCCAGAAGGGAGGCATCTGTTGTTGGGATCCTTGTCGGTAAGGGCTGAAGAAAGAAATACCCTAAGGTTGCTTACCGCCTTCCACCAGTCTAGTACTTGTACTAGAAACTAAGTGACTGATACCGGCTGCTCCAAAGATGCAGTTCTTTGGTGCCAGAACCTTCTTAGGTGGCACTGGACATGTCTCATCTGTAGCCTCGTTCAAGATACCACTGCTGTGGTCAAAGCCATGGGGTCTAGCAGCTTCATAAGCCAACTTTGTGTGGCCTGCCTGGAAAGTGTTTGCACAGTAAATAAGGGCTTCTGCCCATTGTTGTGGCAAATATTCTGTTCCTTGTACTGTGTTCCATTCTGTGCCTATGAACTGTGTTTGATTGGCTTGTAGGTGAGATATTTCTAAGTTTAGGAGGAAACCTAAATTGTACAATGTGCAACTGGGAATGGACGTCTCACCAGTGACACCAAATAAGTTTATACTTACAGTAATTCAAGAGGGCAAAAGAAATAGGGTACTTTCTTAGGGACTTTCTTCCACAGTTTTGGCAACATCCTGAAATATCAACATTCTGTTAAACAGTTATTCCTGAACTAAAGGAGACACAGTGGTTGTGCCAGGATCAGATGAAGTGCCACAGTGTGTCACAGTTTCATGTATGACAACTGCCACTGAACTGTTCTGTTTCCTGCAGAATTCTGCAAAACACTGCAGAATTCTAGAAGATCAGGCATCTGTTCATGGTGGGTGCCACTGTACCTGAAACCACAGTAGCCTATCTTTCAATGAATTGCCTGGGATATGTCTCAAAAGGCACAGATCTTTCTGGTAACAGAAGGAATTTACTGCATACCTTGATCTTTGTGTCAAAAGCGCTTTATGTATAACTGGATTAATTATATAGTCTTGACTCCAACAATGTGTAAACAGCAGATTTGGGGATTTAGTCCATGTGAAAGATTGATCTATAAACTAACGTGGAAGTCCAATGAATGTAAAAAGTGGTTGTATATAACGCAGTGTTTAAGACTACTGATCTGCAGACCTGGAGTACTGGGTTTGACTCCCACAGCCATCACCTGCATACCGTGTGACCCATGAGCAAGTCTCGCGCCTTCCCTGTGCTTCCTGGATGCACCTGGAAACAAACCTAGACTTAGTGTGTCTCACCTGGCCAAAAACTGTAAAAATAATAATAAAAAAGAACTAGGACAATGTTTTGGCATAAATAGACCCAGTAAGCAAGGTAACATTGGAAATGGGGTATTCTAGGCTAAACATTTTAGGTATCCCCTTGTTTAGCGTACCTCCTGCTAAAGTTTGGGCATCCTTTATCAGTACAGCCATCAGGAACAGCCTGCTGGCTGATAATTCAAGGCTGAAGCACAGTAGAAGCAGTTGATTTGGCAAGTTATTTTCCAAAATTTCTGGTGATCTCTAGGGAAAATTTTGCAAGATTTTCTTCAACACAGGCTGCAAAAGGATTTTATCTCTATGGTTCTTCCTAGAATCTCAGAAGATACAGTAACTTGTTGAACTGACTGCTTCAACTGTAATGGAAACTATTCTGTTTATTCTTGTCTCAAATGGGCTGCTATGGATTAATGAAGACTCTGTCTCAGGTATGACTGTGGTGCAGGTTGTTGTATGTTCTGCTCCCATTTCAGAGAACAGCTTCCGCCTCTTAACTCAAGACTTCTCCTACAGATCACCAGGAGCTCTCAGCATCTGAGGGAGGAGGGGGATATTAGTTTGCATAACAGCAGCCCCTACTGGTCCAAGGGAAATATAAATGTCAACAATAATGAGTAAGGGATGAATATCAGCAGGGTCTACCAGCCACATAGTAGAATGAACATGCTTGGGCCCTGAGTACACAAGCGCACAGTGTGGTGCAACTCACAAGGGGAAACACTGACTGTCAAATGCTGCCTGTGTCCCTTTGTCACCAGTATATGGATTTGCTGTTCTGGAAAAAGGTGAGGCCCTTCTGTGGTGGGACCATGAAGTGGCAGTGATAGGTATAGAGGCCAGTGCCTAAGCCAGGCAGATATAGGCAGCTGGAAGGAGAAAAACAGAAAATCGAAAAAAGAGCTTTCATTTATTTCATTATGTTGATATTGTACTTGAGGAACTGATTTTTTTGCAGCAAACCAGTATGGTAGACTCGGAAGGAAAACCTAAACTAAAAAAAATACGTTTCTAATAAATTATTTTAGCTGAATAAATTGTCTATGAAAAGCACATGCACAGCTTCTTATACTTGCACAACTTCTTATACTGTAAGTTTAAAGTAGCTGAAAGAGGTACATAGCTAAGTATCAGCGTTAAGAAAAAATTAAAGGCTAAATTTGTAGGCTGACCTAAAAAAATGCTGTGGTTGGGGAGTCGCATTAAAGTGTAATTGCTGCAGAAATTACATATCTCTGGGGATTTTATTGCTCCAATAACAGCGCTTTTGAACAAGACCCTGAAACGGTATTGAGCAGGACTCTCAACTCTGTCTGGTGTGCTCAACAGTCCTAATCACCTAAAAAGGAAGGTACTGCACTAAAACACCAAATCTTCTAGCATATCTGCATGGCTGAAATACAAAGTCTTAACTTTCTAATCTGTACAAACCTGGGAGGCAGCCTTCTCAAACCCATCTGGGTTCATCGACGGCATGAGGTGGATGCGTGTGCTGTGGATTAGGTTGACGATGGTTTCATTTCCTTTCTGGTACTCATTACACAGATACTGTGCCAGAAAAACGAGTAGCTCCCGGCCAACTGCCTCATTCCCATGCATGTTTGAAACATATTTAAACTCCGGCTCACCTACAAGACAAGAGCAATATTTTGTCAATTATTTCCATATTGCTATTCTCCCAGTAACATGTACTTTTTTAACTCATCCACAACAATGGGTACATTTTTTTTTTATCTAGACAGAGATTTCAGAATATATGCTAATTAATGTGACTACCTACAGTCTTTAATGACAGTGGCCTACATTTGGCTGAGCAGTCAGTCACTATAGTGATATTCTTTCCGTTAGAGAATATAAAAACAGCCAAGGCATCCAAGTCTTTTTTCAAGGGCATTTGTTAAATTATCAAAAAGGACAACTTGTAAGAGGTTACTGACAAAACATCCTCTTTTGATTCAGTCCACCACCACCACTTCTGATAATGGAGACTTGGGTGTACTGGCAGTTCTTACTTTACGTTCCCTGATGGACTGTAAATGCAACATGGCACAAAGTTGCAGTTAAGGTGGACTGTATCCCATTTGTTCATAAGCTACAGTAAGCTGATCAAATGATTTAACTTCCGCCCCTCAAAAAAAACCAAAAAACTGAGAAATGATGACAAGTGAACTAACCATTCTCTTCTTTTTTGTAAATATACTTTTTGTTAAAATCTTGGAGCCTGTGCCACAGATTACCATTGTTTTGTTTCGTCCCTCGTCATTCTTTTGTCTGATCTTTTTGTTAAAGGCCATGAAAACCACAGTCCCTCTAGTTCACTCCAGTCTTGCGTGTTTCAAAGGAAGCAAAAGCAATTGACACACATCTACTAAATTAAAAGGTCATCTTGGTTTTTTTTTTGTTGTTGTAATGTTCATAAAAGTGGCAGGATTGTTAGCTATGAAAACTGAAGGTCTCTGTTTTTCAGCTCTACGATGCTGGTTCGACAACCTTTTTGTCGACTGGCATCTTACTGACAGGAATCATGTCGACCACAAGTTATGGTTAACATGATTCCTGTGTGTCTCCCGGTCCATTTTGCCCCCACCCCCTGCCCAGTCTTTAGGATTATCAACTCCAGTCGGAGTTGATTTGGGGCGGAGATGCAGGACTGGGAGACAAGTGTGCCCCTATCTCGGGCACATCAACACAGCGACCTATTGGCAAAGTGTCGATTTTGCAGACAGGGTTGTAGTTTGCTGTGTTGGTGTCACTGTACATGGGGCATACCCTGTTTTTGCACGAGAGATACTACATGGGGAGCCACTGTGGAAACCCAGGTGCATTATTTAGGGGTGGCCAAGGGGGGGGTGCAGTTGAAACACCTACGATTTCTTTGCAACCCCTTTGATGTCACCTTGTGGTGAGAGAGGGTAGCTTTATCTTCATGCCCATTCAGCCACTGGTCTCTCACGTGAGACTACCAGTAAGGATGATGGTCAGCGTGCAAACAGAGGTGGTGCTCTTGGCACGTGGGTGGCTTTGGACCCTAGTCTATGAGGAACTGTTTTGAGATTACCACAACTCCTTTCACATAGGCCAGTAAGCAGCCATCAGAGGATGACAGCTTTTGGCCATGACTGACCTGGGACTAACCTAAGTCAGTGAACAGTGTAGAAATGTTAATTTCAGAATCTTTTTTTGAAAAGTGCCATTTTTTACAGTTACTGCAGTTTTCTGCTAGCAAAAAAAGTATGAAAAATCAGGGACTATTTTTTAAAAGTCTCATGAACATGACAAGTTAAAAAATAGTTTTAAATCATTTTTGTAAAACAAATTAGGTGTGGCCTCTTCATACAGTCCACAGACATTTTTTATATCTCAGCTCAGAAGCAAAGGGCTTCCGCAGCACAAATCTCTCTGTGTGCCACGGAACATTGAAAGAGCAAAGAGTGGGGCACTTATCGGTCTGCATTCACTGGCACAGGAGACGGAGCAGATTCCTACTAAAAGAAACAGGTGATTAACTGTCCACTGTTCTCATCTACCACCAGCATATGTGACTATGCTTGTAAACAAATCCACAAAGTGTGGTGAATGCACTCTTAAAGCTTGCCAGATAAATGCAGGTCCAGTCCATATAATGTCAAAAAAAGTTTATTTAATCACAAGACCAGACCAAAGGTCCACAGTGGAAGCTTACAACCTGCCCGAATGCTTCAACTTGCAATGAGTCTTCCTCAGGTTTTTTTTCACTGATCGCAGCTCTGTGTTTTTTAGGTACGTGACTATGCTACCATTTTTACATATGGATACATTCTAATGGTCAGAGATGTACTAATTCATATCAACTGATATGGCCTGCTAAACATTTGAATGACAAAACCTCTTTTTTATTTTTAACTTTTTCGTTATTGACTTTTCAATCCAATATGCCAATATAGAACTCAATTTATAGGAGGCATCAGCATGGAACCATATATTGTACAAAGGTAAGCATTTTTGTTAAAACAAGAATTATGATTTGCTAACTTACCCCATCTTTTGCACCTTAAGAATGAGAGATAACTAGAAACGTTTGGTACATAGGTGTGATCTGACAAATGTCTAATAGGTGACAGACTAGAAAATGTCTAATAGGTGACAGACTAGCAAATGTCTAATATGTGACTGACTAGAAAATATCTTATAGGTGACAGATTAGCTGGACCTTTGATCTTTTTCTGCCATCATTGTCTATGTTCTATGTAACTGAATATATTAGTTTACAGTTTCTGGTTATCTCTCATTCTTAAGGTGCAAAAGATGGGGTAAATAGATGTGATAAATCATTATTCCCATTTAAAAAAAAATGCAGAGCCAAGCCCTGACCATCGGTGTGACCTGATAAATGTCTAAAAGGTGACAGTATGCAACAAAAGAAGTAGCTTCAGTACAACTTATCACAATATGCCATCAAATAAACATTTCAACACCTCCCACCACTATACAATAGATATAGTGTACTTAGTGCTAAAATAATACAACACATACAGTAAAGCAATGGACTGTTCAGAACAGTATAATACACATGAAGCAAACATACAATAGAAATTTAGATAACTTTTCTTGCAGTCCACAAGGTGGCAGCAAAAGAACACAAATACAGTAGTGGATGCTTTTCAAATACTGTAGAAGTTAATTCTAAAACTTGAGAGTAAGAGTGATCGAATGTGAAAACTTGCAAATTCAGTTCACCTTTGACTCAGACCCCAGTCTTCAGTTCCACTTCAGCACTCCGGTCAAAGACATTTTGGGTCATTGGTACAGAGGAGAACAGGCCATAAATGGTGCATTCACCACCCCTTACCTGCTCCAGTCAATACAAACCCTTTCCTCTCTCCCCAGTTCCTCCAGTTGTTTTATTTATTATTATTTTTTTTGTTGTTGTTGTTAAAAACAAAACTTGGTCAGCCCCTGGCACAGTGCCAGAAGCCATATTTGTTTGTATGTGGACGACCTTATTCTGTACCATAGCGACAAGTCCCTGACTAACCTCTCCGTTACACTCACCACCAACTAGTGCAGTGTCCATGACTGGTTCCTTACTAACAGGCTACTGGTTAATGCCAAAAAGACAAAGGCCATGCTCTTTGGATCCAAACCCAGACTAACTAAGCTAGCTCACACTCCTGACACTCTTACTGTTCTAGCGCCTAGTAGCTCACCCCAGAGACAGTCAACTCCTTTAAATACCTTGGCATCACCCTCAGCCCCGCTCTACCCTTCCCTGACCACATAGAGATCACCAACCATCGCATAAATCAAAATCTGGGGATCAGTTACCAGTTGGTCAACTATCATACCCCTGAAGCCCGGCTCGCCATTGCCCAGCGCAACCTCTTCCTAATGGATTATGGTGCCTCCATTTATTTTCAAACCTCTTCCAATTGTCTATCCAAATTAAGCACTACCTATAACAATATTTGTAGATCTGCCCTTCTGTCACCCTATGCCACCCATCACTGCTCCCTCTATCAGACCCTCGGATGACTCTCCCCACAGGCCAGATGTGCCTACCTCTTTGGTTGTACTGTAGATAAGGCTGTTAGAGAATATGATGCCTCCTCTGGCTCCTCCATGCTCCAGACCAAGAAGTGTCGCTGTGACCTCCGTCACTCCATTAGTCTCTTGCTGGAATGCCCGCAGATCTCCACATGTACGGGTCAAAAGGCCTTCTCTTCTGCTGCCCCTACCCTGTGAGGGCCCTAGACTCCCACCAGCAATCCAGCTTCTTCTCTAAGTCGCAGCTAATGACCACAGTAACCTGCTGCTGCTCCCCCCTGGGCGAATGACATGGATATGATTTCAGTATGTAACCTTATGATATCTTGTGACAACTGTATTGCACTTAATGATATCTAGAGTCAATGTGTACTCAGTTGCTGCCCTATCTTGAATGCATCTAGAACTCACTTGTCCTTCAAGGATGCATTATTTATTCACGTGCCTCATGTATCAGTGCAAACATGTACCTATATCTGTACTTTATGGGGTATAACACCCTCACTCTATTTCCTTGTCCACTGTTTTACACTACTGTCTCCAGTTTAATTCCCAGTGCTCTGTATTGCACCTGAAGTATTTGTATTGTGTCTCCTGTGCCATGTCCATGGCCCAGGTTGTGCCTGGAAATGGTCCTTGAATCAGTGCGCCTACCCGGTTAACAAATGCATAAATAAGTTAACAAATGCATAAATAAGGAAGTAAATAAATTTATATATAACACATGTTTGTGCAGGGTGGAGGAGATTGGAAAGTGACTGGGGTGGAGAAGAAGGTTGCCACAGGACCAGCCCTCGTCACCTGGGAAGGGCTAAAGTGTTGCTTGTTATTTAATTATTTGGTCGAAGGTCGAAGTGATCTGAAGCACCAAATGTTTGATTGGGCCAAATCAAAGGTAAAAGTGTTGACACTATGGCATTGGTTCATCCTTTGTCAGGAGCATGTTTGTTTCAACTCCATCACGTGGTCAATGCTATTTTAAACTGTTGTGCAGGTTCCAAAGTAAAGCTATAATCAGAAAATATGTGCCCGAAATACCTAAATAGTGCAGAAGTCCAATGAATTTCTCCATTCAGTTCCACAGTGGCAATTTATTACCACTCTCTCTTGTTACTAACCATCACTATCCACCACACCAGTTATAAAACAATTCACAGTCACTCATCAGCAGGCTCTGAGTCCACGACTATTCCAGGGTAAAATTCCTAAGCTGTTTAGTTGACCTAGAGACCCTTGTCCTTTTGGTCACTAAACTGGAAGGACTTGCTGCCTTATGTAATTTGTAAATGAGCTGCAGCACACAATGAGAAGGTTATTCTGAAGGCACTTTTACACGGGACACTCATCCTGTAACAGCGCTTTGTTCCACGTGGTCTGTTACGGACTGGATTGCTTTTACACGATGTGATCTGTATCACAAGGAGTACAGATCAACTATAACATTACCTTTTTTGTGCTGTGTACAGGTGATCCACTCTGAAATAGCCCAAACAGCAGGGGATTCCCTGTTGTACTGGCAGAGGAATGAGCGGAAGGCCGCATTTACATGGCTGGGTACAACGGAACTAAACTCCACGAACCCTGGAAAGCTGGGAACATGGAATTGGTGAACGTTCGGTTCTCTTGCAGAACCGATCACCTGCACACGGCATTTTGGTAACATTGCAGCTGATCTGTATCACTCATTGTGATACAGTTAATTGCGTGTCAAAACACCTTAAGCGTACACAGCTAATGCAACACCACAACAAACTGCTTTAGTAGCAGTTCATGCTTACTCTAAGTAGCCTCGCACATTTTCTTTGCAAAGAACAATACCTAAATTCATATTTGATAAAATGATATTAGAACTACTCCATTTAAAGCTTTGTTGTATTTAATTATACCTACTGCAAACAGTGGAAGTTGACTTAGCATCCAGAAAGTTTTTTTTCCTTCTTCCTTTCCCTCCTTCATGTTGCATGTTGAAATGTATTTACAGTTCAGTGATGATTGTTTCCAATGTTACTATGAGGCTGCTAAGATGCATATATAGTGTTTTTTTAATAAAAATGTGACTAAGTAAAAAAAAAAAACTGCTTTCTTGGGGACTGAGTGGCACACAACCAACCAGGGAAAAATCATACATGCTGATCATCACACGGCAGGCCTGTTATCATTTGGCTGCACTAAACAGGTCATCTCTGGTCCCAACTCCTGCTATAGCAATAAAGTTAGTGCTGCCATTAGTATTGTTAAGGTTGTTGCACCATGATTTTCCTCAGTATGCCTTGCATATTGTGGTGTCCTCCCATTCTGAGTAAGGCAGAAGTGCATCAGGTAGCCAAGCACTGAGAAATGTCATCTGATTTTTCACTCTCACTCCCCTCAGAGAGGCCACCCAATCTTATGTTGTGAGCGCTGGCCCCATTTTCCAGTGTTTCCAAGGGACTGCATAGGTGAGCATTAACTTGAGTTAATTTTGCAACCGCCACCATTGCCTTGGACACCTGCAACTCAGTGCTACAGTATATACGTTTTTTTGCTATCCTGGGAACCCATTCCATCTAGTATGCATTCAATTTTTTGCCCGTCTCACATGACAACCAAAACAAACTACCACATGCAGACACAGAAGAATCACCCACTCACCCAAGCTATTTATATTAATTCAAATGTATTTTTTTTTTTTATTTGTTTTTCCTCCCCTGGCATTAGCTCACCCTCAGTCTTCCCTAACCTCCGGACACACAGCCCACGCAGGGTTTTCAACCCCATGAACTGCCCCTCATGGCTGGGCCTCCCTGGTGGCAGAGATCACTTAGGTGCCCTGCAGAATTCCCATGGGACTTAACCCTGTGAATTGCCTCTCACAGCAGGGCTGCCCCTGGGACAGAGACTGCCTAGGTACCACCCCCCCCCCCGACTGCACCTGGACCGGAAGCTGATCGAAGGATCATGGAGCTGGAGGGGGGGTTTTACAAGTATACCACAAGTTTCCCGAGGGCAACGGTGTGTGTGGCACCATGGAGGCAGGGCACACTAATGTACCTCAGGCTCCAGACTCCTGCCGCCACCCTTTCCCGCATGGAACATCCCAACGGCTCTGCTACCCTGACACCCCCAGATGACAGTGAGATGTAAATGCGGGACCCTGCCCGGGAGAGAAGAATGCCAAAGCATCTCAATCTAGCTCCTGCCTTCCCCCCCTTCCCGGCTGATCCTTGGTGGCCCAGGTCCGTACCAGAACCTCGCCAGTGTAGCATGAGGTGTGGCATCCAGCGCCTCAACCCTTTAATTCAAATTTATTGGTACAAAGAGATATCACCACCAGATCTCTCCGGATGCTAAAACTGACTGCCAGGGTGGCATACTCATTGTGGCTTTGGACTTCCTGGCTCCAGCACTAACCATCTACTCCATAGAGTCTGCTCTTGTTTTTGACCTCCACCTTCCATTTGGGTGCCCCACATTATCATGAGAGATATCAAAATGTTCAACAGGGCTTCCCAAATCAAACCTCCACCTTGAAACTGGTTACCAATACTACAGTGGATGTTTTTTTAAACATTTGTCATACTTGTGATACTTGAATCATTCACTGTCACCATATCTTATATGGTAAGCCTGCACCATAGAAACATAGAAACATAGACTTTGACGGCAGATAAGGACCGCTAGGCCCATCTAGTCTGCCCATTTCCCTACCTACAGGATAGGCCGCAGATCCTAGTTAACCAACAGCCTATTTCTTCCTACCCCCCCCACAAGAATTGCCTTATGTCTGTCCCATGCATTCTTGAATTCTCCCACAGTTTTAGACCCCACAACCTCCTCAGGAAGGCTGTTCCATGCATCCACTACCCTCTCTGTGAAATAATACTTCTTACATTGCCCCTGAGCCGCCCTCCTTCTATCTTTAAATTGTGTCCCTTGTTCTTTGCAAGTCTCTTTTTCTGAAAAATGCTACCCTCTTGGACTTTGTTGATTCCACTGAGGTACTTAAAAGTTTCTATCATGTCCCCCTCTCCCTTCTTTCCTCAAGGGTATCACATTAAGCTCCTTTAGTCTCTCCTCATACGGCTTCTCTTGCAGACCCTGCACCATTTTAGTTGCCTCCTCCTGAACTGCCTCTATCCTGTCTATGTCCTTGCGGAGATGGGGTCTCCAGAACTGGACACAGTACTCAGATGGGGTCTCACCAACTGTCTGTACAGAGGGATAACAACTTCCTGTTTTCTGCTGCTGATGCCTCTCCCTATATCCCAGTATACCCCAGCCCTCCCTACTGCCTTCTCACATTGCTTGCTAACCTTAAGGTCATCTGATATGATTACCCCAGGTCCCTTTCCTTTTAGTTGTTGTTACTACCTCCCCACCCATTGTGTATTCTTCCCTGGGTTCTTGTTTCCCAGGTGCATTATTTGCACTTCTTTGCATTGAATCCTAGCTGCCATACTTCGACCATTCCTCCAACCTTGCCAAGTCCCTTTTCATCCTTTCCCCCTCCTTGTGTATCAACCCTGTTGCAGATTTTTGTGTCATGTGCAAAAGGCATACTTTTCCTTCCAGTCCCTCTGCAATGTCACTGAAGAAGACATGAAAAAGGACTGGACCCAATACTGAACCCTGCGGTACCCCACTAGTAACCCCTTTCTTCAGAATGGACTCCATTTACAATCACCTTCTGTGTCCTGTTGTCCAGCCAATGTTTTACCCAGGCTACCACCCTGGGTCCCACTCCCAGGCTGGTTAATTTGACCTATTAATCTTTGTGTGGGACTGTGTGTCAAATGCCTTGCTAAAGTCTAGGTAGGCCATGTCCACAGCCCTCCCTGGTCTACTACTTTGGTCACCCAGTCAAAGAAATCTATTAGATTCATCTAACATGACCTTCCGCTGTGAACCCATGCTGCCTTGGGTCCTGTGCTCCACTGGCCTCTAGGTACTTTCTATTCTTCTCTTCATGAAGTGACTCCATCACTTTCCTACCACAGAGGTCAGACTGACAGGTCTGTAGTTTCCTCCTCTGTCTTGGACCCACTTTTGTAAGGGAATCACATCCGCCTTCCTCCAGTCCTCGGTACCACACCATCCTCCCATGATTTATTAAAAGAGTAGCCAGTGGTTTCACTAGTTCCTCCTTAATTCTTTAGAATTCTGGGGTGAATTCCATCAGGACCCATTGCTTTGTTCACCTTCAGTTTTAGGAGTTCTTGCAGAACCCTTTCTTCTGTGAAGGACTGGGATCGACCCCCTATCAGGAGTGCTTCTGTTAATTGGATTAGGCACTTCGCCCTCCTCTTTTGTAAATACTAGCAGAAATATTTGTTCAGTATTCTTGCTTTTCACTGTCCCTCTCTGCCCACCCACTGTTCATTCTATTCAGCCCTCACTATCCTCCCTTTGTCTTTCTACGCACTGATGTACCTATAAAAGGTTTTATCCCCCTTCTTAACTGAGTTGGCTATCTTTTCCTCAGTTTGGGCCTTTGCTATTCTGACTTCCCTCCCTGCTTCCTTCTGCCTTAACTGGTACAGCTCTCTGTCCTGCTCCTTCTGTGTTTCCTTATACTTCCGGAATGCTATCTTTTTCTTCCTGACTTTCACAGCCACCTCTTTTGAGAACCATAGTGGCTTTTTCTTTCGTTTTGATTTGTTCATTTGCTTCACACAAAGGCTTGTTGCCTCTGTGATGGCAGTTTTGATAATTCCCATTGTTGCTCCACACCTCCTTCTACCTGTTTGCTAGTGCTTTTCTGAGGCACTCTCCCATCTTGCCAAAGTCAGCCCTCCTGAAGTCCAGTACCCTCACTTTTGTATGGCTTGACTCTGTAGCTGAGTTTACGTGAACCACACTGTTTGATGGTCACTTGTCCCCAGATGGCAACCCACTTCTAGATCTGAGATCTCTCTCACTGCCCCGTTTGGGGAGTCACGAGGTCTAAGATTGCTCCCTCATGAGTGGGTTCGAGAGCTAGCTGTCTAATGCCTGCCACCTGTAGGGCATCAAGAATGGCCCTGCTCTTGGATGTGGCTGCAGCAAATGTGCTCCAGTTAACATCTGGCATATTCAGGTCTCCCACCAACAGTATCTCCCCTTTCTCTGCCATTCTAAGAATGCCTTCTATCATATCCTTGTCCATTCCCTTCCCGCTGACATGGGATCTGTGCACAACCCCTGTGCGGATTGTGGTGCCCTTTCCAGTCTCCAAGGTGACCCACAGTGCCTCCTCTCCTCCCTGTTTACTCTTTTGTTCAGTTGCTTTTATCCCTTCCTTTACATAGAGAGCTACTCCTCCCCCTCTTCTCCCCTGCCTGTCTCTCCTGCAGGTTATGTACCCTGGTATGTTAACATCCCAGTCATGGTTCTCTGTGTACCATGTTTCTGTGACTGCTACGATATCCAGGCATCCCTCTTCCATTAAGGCCATCAGTTCAGGGAGCTTGTTGCCCAGACTATGGGCATTGGTACTCATTACCCTCCATTTCCTGATGGGCTTACTCCCTTTGCCCCATCCCTGTCCTTCTTGCCTTTGTCACTTTCTTCATTTACTCCTGCCTTCTCCTATCGACACCTCTATGTTGGTGTTGCCGCACTTACTACCGTGATTATTTGGGGGCTAGAGTTTTCCTGCTCCTTTCCAGTGCCTCCCCTTGGCTAGTTTAAAAGCTTGCCAGTGAAGCATTTAAACCCTATCACTCAGGATCCTGGTCCCCTCCCGGACAGATGCAGCCCATCATGCCAGTATAGGCTTGCATCACTCCAGGAACCCCAGTCCCCAATGAAGCCAATCCCTGAGCTCCACACCAGTTTTTCAACCACTGATTGAATCCCATGGTGCGGAACACCTAGCCTCTCTATGCCATAGATGGGTAGCACTTCCGAGAAGGTTACCGCAAGCGCATACTTGACTAAGGCCCTCCCAATTCCACAAACTCTTTCTGCACTTCTCTAATCCCTTTCTTAGCCAGGTCATTTGTCCCTAGGTGGACAATGACATCCAGCTCCCTCCCCTGTGCAGCTGCTCCGGCAATCCTGAGGATTCGCTTCCTGTCCCTGCAAGCCATGGCGCCAGGCAGGCACCTTACCTCCCTCTCCCCTTCCTCCCCCAGTTCTACCTTCCTAACAATGGAGTCCCCCACCAGGAGTTGTTTCCTTCCCCTGCAGGGTCTCCTGCCACCCTCCTGTGGGTCTCCTTTGTGGAGGTTCCCAGCATCCTCCTTGGTCTCCACTGTGGGTGCCTCCATAGAGGAACCACACTTTGCCAGAATGGCATAGGAATTGTGGAGAGGTACAATGGGAGGGATGCGCCTCTGTTCCACCACCCTCACCCTCCCTGAGCCCACTGTGGTCCAACCGCTCCTCTTTCTTGGCAACCTCTGAGGCAACGGCAGTGGCACTGGTGGTCCCTGGATGGAAGAGGAGGTCCCACAAATCCTGGCCAACTCAGCCTGGAGATGAGCAACCTCCTCCCTCAGCCCAGAGAGGTGCCTGCAGATGGGACAACACCGCATCCTCCAGAACATCTCCCGGAAGACTGCTGCTCCACAGCCACTGCACTGCACCACTCCAATCATGTCTTATTTCTGGCCCCTTAACTGTTTGCAATCCTTACTCTTTCCTCTGTTTTTTCTCTCTCCTTACTTTCTGCCTGTGTGCCCTTTAAGCTCCTGATTGTCCTGTTCTGAGACAAGAATATCCTATATTTCAGTAGACCACTTACTTGCTCAGAGGCAGACCTCCAGCAGCTAGAGGGGCCAGAGAGCTACTCTTGCCCTTCTAGGATGGTGGGTCCTTGGTGGTTCTGTGATCACTCACTTCCTGCCCCTAAACAGGAAGTTCCTGTTGTCAGTCAAATTCTGTGCCTATAAAAATAGAACTAGCTTTGGGTGGGGGGGTGGAGGGCAGGGAAGGAGGGCAATATAGTCCCAGCAGAGAAGTTCAGTCACACAGCAGTCCTTTCTCCTGGTGTCTTCTGCCAATCCATCTAAACTAAATGATATTGAGTTAGGTTCTCTCTCGCCAATACAGTTCCTTCTAGGATGTGGTTCAGGGGTGAGGTGCTCAGTTGTGGGGACTGTGGGGCACTCTTCTCCAGGGATGTGCTCAGGAGGAGGGGGTACTGCCTTTCTGCAGGACCATAGCACAGCTCCATGCTCAGCTACTATCAGCAAAGATAGAAATATCTTGGTTGCACACTCAGCTCGGCAGGAGCTCACCCCCTACTCCCTCAGAGACCCACTGGTCCTGAGGGGTCTAGGGTGACAGGGTGGGGGGAAGGGGCAGCCATAAGGAGATCATCCCGCCCAGTATCATCCAGACAGCGAACCTCTTTGCACCCCTGGAGGAGGTTCAAGCTCCTGACTCCATCGGGGGTGCTCTGGGTCAGTTGAGGGAAAGGGCAGGACATCACATTGGCACCCAAGGGGAGCAAGGCTAACAGAAAGGTCCTAGTGGTCGGGAACTCAATGATCAGGGTGATAGGATGATAGGGGAGGGGTTGGATGGGAAGGGGTTGGTCCGATGCCTACCTGGAGTGTCAGCCAACTGGGATTTAGACAGAATAGGGAGGATAGTAGAGAGGGAGGGGGAAGCTGGGGGTGCTGGTACATCTGGGTACCAATGATCTGGCCAGCCAGTTGGTAGAGACAGTGAAGCAGAACTTCCAGAGACTGGGGCACAGACTGACGGCACACTCAGCCTCCCTGGCCTTTTCTGAGGTCCTCTCTATGTGGCACAGGGAGGGGAGAAAGGACAGAATTAGGAATAATGAAATAGGAGTAATGAAATGGAGGAATTTAACTGTTGGCTTAAGGGGTGGTGTCAGGACTTTGGGTACCATTTTATTAGTGATTGGGGGGGATTTCTGGGACAGAAAACTCTTCAAGGGTGCTGGATGTCACCTGACAAGAGAGGGGACTAGTGCACTAGGGAAGAAGTTTGACATCTACAGTACATCAGACGTTTAACCTGGCTGCGGTGGAGTCCAGGTCTAGGGGATCCATAGTGGATAGTGAGCAGCAGGGGATCCTAGATAGGACTCCCCCACATTCAGTGGACAGTAACTGGACAGTAACTGCAAAGAGGGTACAGGGAATGCAGTAGGGTTTACAGGACCAAGGGGGGGATACCAGTGAGGAGGAAAGTAAAAGGTATAAGCACAAACAAGGAAGGAAGAAAATGCAAAAAGCAAGAGGACAGTAACATACGAACATACAAACATACGAAATTTGCCAGCAGATAAAGGCCTAGTCTGCTCGAATGTGCAGCTAGCACCCCTTATTCTGCAGCCGCCCCTCCCTTCCACCCTTCCCCTTCATTGACCCTCCCCCTTGTCCTGTCCCATCCCCTTTTAAAGCAGTCCACTGTTCTACTGGATACCACTTCTGCAGGTAACGCATTCCACCCAGCCACCACCCTCTCTGTAAAAAAGTGTCTCCTCATCTCCCTCCCGAACCTTCCTCCCTCCAGTCTCATATCATGGCCCCTGGTGTCCCTCCCTTCCCTTACTTTGAACAGCCCCTCTGTACCTGTCTTGTTTATTCCTTTCATGTACTTAAAGGTTTCAATCATGTCCCCCCGTCCCTCCTCTCCTCCAGTGAGTACATGTTCAACTCCCTCAGCCTGCTCTCATATGTTAAGTCCCCCAGCCCCTTGATCATCTTTGTCGCCCTGCGCTGCACCCCCTCCAGTAACTTAATGTCCCTCTTCCGATACGGGTGCCAGTACTGCACGCAGTACTCCAGGTGCGGTCTAACTAATGACCTATACAGTAGCAGAATCACCTCCTCCCTCCTCGAGGATATACCCCTTGCAATACAACCCAGGATTTTGTTGGCCTTTGCAGCTGCCTTCCTACATTGTGCCGAGTTGTTCATTGACCCTGTAATGAGCACCCTCAGATCTTTCTCCTCCTCCTCTGTCTGGGCTAGCTGCACTCCCCCCAGCTGGTAACTCCTCCTTGGGTTCTTCATCCCAAAATGCAGCACCTTGCACTTTTTGGCATTAAACCCCAGTTGCCAGATGTCTGACCAGGTTTCAAGCTTTGCCAGATCATTCTGCAACCCCTGCCATCCCCCTAGGTCATCCACCACTGCTCCTACCTTGGTATGATCAGCAAACAGACTGATCTTGCTCTTGATGTCCAATGATATGTCTGCAATGAATATCCCAAACAACACTGGTCCCAACACCGAGCCCTGTGGAACAACGCTCGTTACTACCCTTGGGTGTGAGAGCTTCCCACCCACCACTACCCTCTGTTGTCTTCCCTGAAGCCAGTTCCCTACCCACCTCACCAGCTTTGCACCTGCCCCTGTGCCTACTAACTTACTTCCCAGCCTTCCATGCAGCACCGAGTCGAATGCCTTACTGAAGTCCAGATACAGGACATCCACTGCATGGCCCCTGTCCAGTTGCCTAGTTACCCAGTCATAGAAATCTACCAGGTTGGTTTGGCAGGATCTGCCCCGTATGAAGCCATGCTGTCTGCTGTCCTGTAGTCCTTTGGCCTCTAGGAGGGCTACACAGCCTTTCCTTCAGGATAGTCTCCATTAGCTTACCCACGATGGATGTGAGGCTCATTGGTCTGTAGTTTCCCGGTTCATCCTTGGGGCCACTCTTGTGGACGGGCACCACATGAGCCATCCTCCAGTCCTGAAGTATACACCCTGAATGTAGTGAGGCATTAAATAGGTCTGCCAAAGGTCCTGCAAGGACCTCTGCCAGCTCCTTCAGTACCCTGGGGTGGATGCCATCTGGGCCTGGTGCCTTCTCCACCCTCAGTGCCTTCAAACCCTCCCGAACTCTGCCCTCCATGATTTCCCCATCTGTCACCCCCCCCATTTCTGCCATTTCTCCCTTGAGTGTCACCCTCTCTTTAGTAAATACTGCTCTAACAGAGTTAGAGCAGGGGACAAATGGAGGAGGGTATGTCTTAACACCAAAAACCTAGGCAACAAACTCAGCAAGCTCCAGGTGCTGACAGCAGACATTGAAGTGGACTTGGTGGCCATCATGGAAATGTGGGTCACAGATAAAAGTGACTGGGTGATGACAGTGCCTGGGTATTTACTGTTCAGGAGGGACAGAAGAACTGGTAGAGGGGGAGGAGTTGCCCTTTTTGTCAAGGAGGGCATTGAAGTAGCAGAAGATGGAAGTATTAAAGGTAGCAGTGGGGAGGGTGAGTCAGTATGGGTGCAACTCACGGCAGCCACGTGCCAGAAAGTTGCTTAGGTGTGATCTATAGGCCTCCAGGGCAAGGGGAGGAAATGGACAGAGAACTCGAGGAGGAACTTAAAGAGGGGCACCAAAGGGGGAAGTAGTGGTGTTGGGTGACCTGAACATGTTTGAAGGTCGAATGGGAGGTCCCAAGATTGCCAGGAGTCAGACATTACTGGATGCGTTCCAAGACTGTCTACTGGCGCAGCTTAAGGAACCTGCCAGGTAGAATACAATCCTTGATGTGGTGCTTATCAACTCAGAGATGGTGGGTGCTGTGAGAGTAGAGGAGCTGCTAGAGAACAGTGATCACAACTCATGGTGTTTTAATTTCTGGGCCAGCAAAACACAATCAAGAACCGAAGTCCTTGACTTTAAAAGAGCAGACTTCAATAGGTTGAAGAAACTGGTCAGGGATAGGTTAGTAGGGGTGGAGGATGTATGGTGGGTGGAAGAGAGATGGGGGCAATAAAGGGAGCCATCATCAAGGCATCAAAGGCAAGCATAAGAACAGTATAAAAAAAACAGGTTTAAGAGACTACTATGGTTCTCAGCTAGGATCAGGAAAGCAGTTAGAGTGAAAAAGAAGACCTTCTATAAATACAAGGAAAAACAGGGGGAGGCAGAATGGGAGGATTATCTACAGAAAAACAGAGCGGTAAAGAGGGCCGTCAGGGAGGCAAAAGCAGACATGGAGCTACATATCGCAGAAGGGGTCAAGAATGGAGAAAACAGTTTTTTAGACAGATCAGTGAAAAAAGGATAAAAGTGGGGCATCACATGGCTAGTTGAGGGGGTAGGGTGATACAGTAGGATAAGCCACCCTCCTGAATGACTACTTCTGCTCAGTACTCACTAAGGAGGATTGCGGGTCCATGCCAGAAAGTGGCATCAAAGCAGCTGCTAAGAGAGTCCCACAAATGAGGCAGGCAATACTTACTAGCAAGAGGGTCCTGAAATAGTTGGCAGCTCTTAAGATAGATAAGGCCGCAGGACCAGATGGGTTCCATATGAGGATACATAGGGAAATAGCAGTAGAACTGGCTGAACCACTGGCTGGGCTGTTCAACAGCTCACTTAGGTTCGGGGAAGTTCCAAGGGACTGGAGAATGGCAGATGTACCACTTCATAAGGTGGGGATAGCAAGAAACCAGGGAACTACAGGCCTGTCATTCTGACCTCCATCATGGTGAAGCTGATGGATTCACTTATCAAAGAGGACCTCATGAACTACCTAGAGAGCAATGGGCTCCAAGATAGTAAACAACAGTTTTGTGGCAGGAATGTCTTGTCAGATTAACCTAATTTTTTTTTGACTGGGTCACCAAGGAAGTAGACAAGGGCCAAAGTGTGGATCTGCTGTACTTTGACTTCAGCAAGGCTTTTGATTCAGTACTGCACAAAAGGTTGCTCAAAAAGATGGAAGACCTGGTTGCGGCTAGAACTGTAGTGAACTGAGTGGGTAGCTGACTAGAAGGGAGGCATCAGAGGGGGGTGGTGGTCAATCAGAGGGTGGTGGTCAATGGGGTTAAATCAGAGGAAAGGGAGGTTACGAGCAGGGTTCCACAGGGATCTGTCCTGGGTCCGGTCCTCTTCAACATGTTCATTAGTGACATTGGTGAGGGAATTCAGGGCAGGCTGTGTCTCTTCACAGATGACACAAAACTATGTGAAAGGGTGGACCGCAATGAGGGACTAAGGGATATGCAGAGGGTCCTACAAAAACTAGAGGGATGGTCAAAGGACTGGCAGTTAAAATTCAATGCCAAAAAGTGCAAGGTAATGCACCTAGGGAAAAGGAACCCCAAGAACAGAGTACTGGATGGGTGGGGTGAGATTTAGCACTACAGAAGAGGAATCATCAGTAACTCCCTTAAACAAATGAGCCAATGCAACAAGGCCCATGGCAAGGCTAACAGGATACTGGGATGTATCGGGAGGGGTTGTGATAGCAGATGAAAACAGGTAAAACTTCCCCTATACAGATCCCTGGTGAGGCCTCACCTGGAGTACTGCATCCAGTTCTGCAGCCCTCACCTCAGAAAGGACAGGAATAGGTTAGCAAGAGTGCAGCGCAAAGTAACAAAAATGATTTAGGGCCAGCAGAGCAGATCCTATGAGGAGCACCTCAAGGCAGTAAATATGTACTCATTGGAAACCAGAAGGGAGAGGGGAGATATGATAGAGACCTTCAAGTTCCTTAAAAGAATTAACAAGGTAAACTGCTGGGAATTATTTACCCTGAATACCAATTCAAGGTCACGTGTTCGCGAGTGGAAATTAACAGGAGGGAGGTTCGGGAGGGACGTGAGGAAGTAGTTCTTTACTGAAAGAGTGGTGGAACCTTGGAACAGTCTATCAGCCAAGTTGGTGGGTGCAAACACAGTCAGGAGATTCAGGCAGGCATGGGACAGAATGAAGGAAACAGTGGTCGCCCAGGGCAACAAAACCAGGAAGGTGAATGGGGATAGGACAAGGAGGGTTAGTACCCTGGAGGAACAATTCCAGTATTGTGGGGAATATAAGCAGACTCGGTGGACCTCTGGTCTTTTTCTGCCATCATGGTCTGTTTCTATGTAAAACTAGAACTGTTTCTCATGGCGCATGTGTGAAACATGTCTGCCTTCATGCCTGGCTCTTTAGTGCCACACAGTTCTTTCTTAACTTTCAGAAACCCATAATTGTTTGGCATATAAGAATAATAATCCTTGTTATCACCATGAAGATATCCTTTGCATCAGGCTATATCAGCCAGTTCGTAGTGGTATGTAACCCTAAATATTAATTCCCAAATACCCCATATAATAGGGTACTCAGTACTCAGATCAGAGTACCACATATTCTTCCCCATTTGGGGTATGTAGGGAAAAATCTTCAGACATGCTAAAGGAACAAATAAAAAAAACACTTCATTCCTTCTTGGACTAGTCCCATGGTTAACCCATCCCTCAAACCCCAGTAATTTCTTCCTGCCTGCCGCACCCTTCCCATCCTCCTGGAGACACATTTATGAAAAAAATGATTTGCTAGTTTCTGTGCCAACAGTAAGTTTTAAATAAATGCCCCCTTCCTAGCCCACCCCAGGCCCCAAACTACACCCTCTGTGGTGCAGCTGTGGACAGCACAACCTAGGAATGGGATCTAGGAGCAATTTGGAACACAAGCTGAAGCCAGGCAGGCACTGTGCTGCCACAATCACAAATGGCAAATGTCATGCTGGGATGTATTGGGGGGCAGGTAAAGAGCAGGTGAAGAGAAGTGACCCTCCACTGTACAAGGCCTTAGTTCAATCACACCTGGAGTACTGAGTCCAGTTCTGATCACCATAGTGCTGTGCAAAAAGGACACTGAGGAGACTAAGAAGGTTTAGAACAGAGCCACCAAGCTGATTAGTGGCTCTGAATGAAGCACTATGAGGAGAGTTTGGATATTCAATACTCGTTGGACAGTTTGATACTTTCTATTGAACCAACATATCTTTTGAACAAAGCTGGTACAGCACACAAGCTTTCGGGCCTGCTGGTCCGTTCTTCAGATGCATCCCAAAAGCTTGTGCACTATACCATCTCTGTTCAAGACATACATAGTCCAGTAAAAGGTATCAAACTATCCAGAGACTCCTGTTTTCCAAGGACCAATACAGCTAAAATCTCTTTCTGCGATATACAGCACTCAAATTAGTTAGCCTAGAAAAGGGAAGGCTGAGAGGGGACATGATCATGATTTTCTGAATACTAAAGATGACAGACAGGATGGTGTATACACAGATGTCTGAGCTGGTGAGTGCACACAGAACTAAATGGCATGCCCTTAAACTAAGAGGTGGGAGCAGCATAAAAGGAAACACTGTAAACCATTACTTCATACAAAGGACAGTTAACATGTGCAACAACCTACCCAATGAGGTTGTAGATGTAATAGCAAGTATATGAATACTGTAGTTATACTGCCATGCTGTGGTTCTCAGTGTGTACTGCATCTCTATAGGATGTTAAGCGTGTTAACCAGAGTCAGCTTTATAATAAAGTGCATTCCTAGCTCCCTGAAATGTATGCGCTGACTCATGAATCTATTATATGGTGCCAGAAGCTGGTTAAAAAAACTTCTGCAAAAAGATAGAAAACTGCTGAAAATACAGATAAGAAAGTAGAACAGTTCAGACCACCAACAGGCCACGTAAGGCAACCTGAGTGAGAACTGGAGGAAATGGAGGCAGACGTGTAAACTGTATATGAAGGCCTCTGGTGCCTCAGAGAAGCCAACTGATACGCATGTAGCAAATTTACTTCATTGTGTGGGGGAGGACACTCTCACAGTGTACAATACCTTTGTGTTTGCAGAAGGTGATGATCAGAATGCTCTAGAAACCATGTTAGACATGTTTCAAACATACTGCAACCCCCGAAAGAATGCTGTATATGAAAGACATAAATTCTGGGAAAGACGGCAAGCTCAGGGAGAATCAATTGATCAGTATATAACAAAGGTATGCACCACGGCAAAAGAATTCTGAATTCCAGGACCAAACAGATGGAAGGAGTGGTGGCAAAACCCTACCCCAGGAACAGAGTGTCTGCGTGGATGATCTGTAGCCCCCCTTGCAGGTCTTTGCTCCTGACATCCTGAGCTACAGGTCGCAAGCATGCCATGCAGATGCCTCACTGCTCAGAACCACAGAGGCATCCATACCAAAATGGAACACAATCTTGAGAAGCTTTCCTTCAAAAGACCGAATGTCAGTGCAGGCTTGTCCAGTGTCTACAGTACAAATACAAGTCTAACAGGACCTCAAAAGCAACACTTGTGATGAACTGAATCTCAATCAGAAGATGGTTATGTGGTGCAGAACCTGCAGCAAACTCAGGTATCATCTGACATATGAAAAAATATTAAACAGACTCCCATATCTCCAGAATTAGAAATGTGAAGAACAATTATTGAGCAACATGAAGTTATAAAATAAATCAGCAGGTGGACTTAAAGCAGCAGTACTATGAAATCAGGAAGTGACCTATCAAAATTCTGTTTTTCAGCTGTAAGCATCCGGCCAAAGTTCCAGTTTCCATACCTGTAAATGTTTTTTTCCAGTCGTCTTTAGTTTTTCAGATATTTGCAATTTATGTGAAGAGTTGTAGTGCTACAACAAATATGGCGGCTGACTAATTTTCAGCTGCACTTTTTCTACAGGTCACATCAGGTCTTTTGACAACAGCAGAGGGACTCTCTGCTGACCATTCCCAATGTCCCTGCAAGTCATTCACATGTGCAGTTGGCAGCAGAGGGAGTTCCAGTGCAACATGCTTCGTGGCAGAAATGTAAACAAAAGCAGAGAATAACTGAGCAAATTACTCGGCGATAGTACAATGCCGGTGAGAAAGAGTACCAGGTATATGATTAGCAGGGCACAGGCAATAAACTGTCAAAAAAGCACAATTTTTTTTTTCGTAGTACTGCTGCTTTAAAAGACAAGGGTCTTTTGATAATGACCAAACAATTCCTTAAAGGCAGGCTTCCGTACGAACCATGGCACCGACACAGCTCTCACCTATCTCTCAGTGGACATACTCAGTGCTATGGACACAGGTAAGCCCGACAGGTGCAATCTTTATTGGCCTGTCCAAGGCATTTGACCTTGTGGACCACAGCCTCCTACTAACAAAGCTTAACAAACTAGGGCTTGATCCCCATGCCCTGGGATGGTTTAAGAGCTACCTATCAGGTCGCTCTCAGAGGGTCATCTGGAAGGGTGAGCAGTCGGACCCTCTACCTATCAAAGAGGGTGTACCTCAGGGTTCAATTCTTGGTCCCCTCTTGTTCTCTGTCTTCACAAATGAACTTAACCTTCACTGCAGGGACAGCTCTGCTGTTCAATATGCAGACGACACTGTAGTATACCGCTCTATGGAAAATCTGCCGGAACTAGACCCTCTCCTCCAAGCTGACCTTAAGACACTGGAGGCCTGGCTCACATCCAACAGAATGGTCCTTAATGCAGGCAAAATGAAAGCTATGCTATTTGATCCCACATCCCTAAGGCAGGATAGGTCCAGATTCCTACAGCTTAACTCTCTAGCAGTAACAAACATAAATGTGGTGGACACCTTAAAATACCTTGGGCTAATAATTGACCAATGTCTCACCTTTAAGTCCCATGTAGACCATGTAACCAGGACCATACACTGTAAACTTGGCACATTATACCGGCTAAAAGACCAGCTTATCCCGGGTGCAAGACCTGTAATCGCCTCAAGTGTTTTGCTCCCAACACTTATCTATGCAGCCCCAGTAATACAGGTTATGCCTAAGCAAGAGTTCTACAGGCTACAGGTACTGTACAACAAGGTAGCACGGTTTGCTACCCAAAATCCCCCAAGAAGCCATCCCTACAACTCCCTTTCTCAGCTGCAATGGCCTTCCTTTTCTTCACGTCTTCAGTACCCCCTGCTCTACCTCGCGTTCAAAATGCTGAGTCCAGCAGCTCCCCCAGCCTAAATGGGATTATCTCCCTTAAGCACAACCCTCAGATGCTCAGAACCTCAGGACGGTCTCTACTAGTAACCCCCGAGTCAGGACAAATGCAGGTGGCAGATCCTTCTCCTTCACAGCCCCCTTCCTGTGGAATAATCTCTCATCGTCAGTACAGGAAGCCCCCTCCCTATCAAATTTTCGCCCTAGGCTCAAGGCTCACATGCTAGAGACCAGTACTTGCCACTGTCAAGGTATAGGGTAGTCTTCCTCCTGACCTAACGAATAATACTACCCCTCTCCCCTTTCACCCAAATAACCTCTCTGGCTTGTTTTGTCTCATAAAATCACTCCTTGTATGTCGTACATGTTCTCTGACTCAATTACTTACTGTGAATTACTGCTTTTACTGTGTTACGTCTTCATTGTTACCTGGTTAGGAGTGTACTATCTCTGTAACAAGCTGTACCCAACAATCTGTATCAAATAATACGTCTCTGTTCAATATCCCTGGTCGTCCCTGAAAAAGTGGCCTTACTGCCTTTTCTGTGTTACTGCCGTCATTGCAACCTGGTTAAGATTGCACAATCTCTGTAACTTTTTGTACCCACTAATCTGTATCCTATAACCTGTCTCTGTTTCTCTATCTCGAGTCGCCCCTGAAAAATGGACCTTCGGGGCTCAGTGGGCTCGCCTGGTAATCAAAATTTAATAAAGAAATAAATATAATGGCGCCAAGTGGTATAGAACAGCTTGGCATGCTTGTGACCCAAGTTCATACTCAAGCCTAGCATGTCAGGTGTGGAGGCCAGTAGTGGCTGTTCAGACATCTATTCAGACACTCCCCTACCAGTGGTGGGGGAAGGGCTGATATTCCCTCTAGCTGGCTGTCTCCTAGTGTTAGTCAAAGGCAACTTATGATGAGTCATTTTCTGTTGATAAGGGGAGACACTGTGGACAGACAGCCTTGGGGGAGTATGCTGCTGTCATAGGGAGAGAAAACTGCAGGGGCAAATATGCTGATAGGGCTGAAGAGATGGTGTGGCCTCTGCACCCGTGACTAAGGGGGCTATTCTAGTGTAACCCCTAGGTGGCGCTATCCCAAGGGCTACTACCACTGCCTGCTTGGCTAGTAGCAGGTTAAGGGGCCTGAGTTCTGAAATGGGTGCCTCCACCTGGAGGTCAGGGTTGGTAGTGGTCAAGCTAACCTTGGCACAGCCCTCCGGGACACTGTAACCCCCCTCTTTCCCCCGAACACTGTACAATAATCACTTTCACAATACCCCTGGTACACCACACAAGTACCCACACTGTTTGCACTTACCACCAGGGCTGGTTCCTCTGGCTCAACCCTGGGGACCCCCTGTAAAACAAGGTTAAGCACAGCAAATAGCAACAGTACAGTACTTTGAGCACAAACTGAACCACAGTCAGATTACATGCAGAAAAAGTTAGCTCTGATTTATTCAGGGGACTTGAACAAGGGAGGGGCAAAATCAGGTTAATTAGCTTAAAGGTTATATCAATCAAGCAGTTATGCATGCGTTTCAGTCCCCCCACACAGTCCACCTCTAGGCACCCAGGTAGAGAAGAGATGGGCTAGCCAGGACAATTGCCCGGCATTGCAGCTGGTTGGGGCCCTGTGATGGAAAACACAACATGCACCGTACACAGTATTGTAATCCGGAGCCAGAGGGCTCAGTTCGTAAAGGAAATGAAACAACAAGACAATCAGATGACACGCTCAGATTAAGCTTTTGTTGTAGGGAGCTACCCTGGTATGTACTCACGTTACCCAAGACTGGACACAGACTGGATGAAAATCGAGACTGCAGGTGGTTGATCTGGAATGCCAGGAGAAGCAGGGCCCACACAAGTCGCAGAGGCATCATTCCTGTTCAAGCATGGAGCAGGGGCTGATCCCCAGGCAGGTCTCTCATCGATGGCTTCTCTGTGCAGTGGGTAGTCTGGCTGGGCCAGTCTGGTAAGCCCAGACCGCATGGAGACAAGTTTGGAAGCAGTCTGTTTTGAGCTGGATACAGCCTCCAGCAAGCGGAACACAGTTCACACAGTGGTGAACTAACTCACAACACACTAGCAGCTCATAGCACATTTACATGTACGGGAATTCTACTGTACCAGGCAAAGTGCTCCCCAGGCACAATCGCAAAGTCTCTGCACACACCGGGAGCTTAGGGGTAGCTGGAACTCCTGACAGGCCGATCGCATTCAGCAAAAATATTCGGTCTTCTTCAGGTTGAGCCTGGCCCACTTCAGTAGCTTACTTTAGTCACACAAACTTGGATTTAGTCCAGAATAATTCTCTTCTCTCCCTCTCAGGAGCAGCAGGTAGACATACAGGCCAAACACTCAGCCTTTTCATAGTTCTCCCATGTGAATCCACTCAGGATTGCTCTCAGAATCACTTCAGCTCCTTCTTGCTCAGCTTCCAGCTTAGTTCTAACTGGCAACTGCAAGCAGCCTAGGACTTCCCCAAGATCCAAAAGCTTTGGTTGGCTGATTTGGCTGTCAGTCAAAGCAAAAGCTCCCCCTTCAGTTGCAAAAAAGGCGTAAAAACTCAAACCACAGTTCCTATAGATTTTGAATTCAGACAGCTCCTGTAGTCCAGCTACATTTTAGGTCCCACCAGAACTGATTGGTCCAATTTGCAGTCCAGGACCAAGATAGTGGAGACAAACAAAACAGTCCTTGCTACAAAGAAAGCAGGTTAGACAAACTACATTATCATTATCATTCTAAATGGTTTGCAGCAAATAGTTACATCTTTCAACAGAGCTCCATCTCAGATCAGTTATGCTGCAATCAAGCAGCTCTTAAAGAGACAGTGCACAGAGGCCACACAGGCTCTGGCAATCACATTTAAACTGCTAAAATGCAGGACACCAGCCTGGCAGTGAGCATTTAGGCAAGCTCAAGGGAGACTTTTTGAGAACCCCCATTTGTAGGGGGGTTACACTAGCCTCTCACCTTGACTGGAGGAGCTTGCCCCTCATTGGTTCACTTCTCTCTAAAGGAGGGGCCCACCAAGCCCTCTGAAATCTGGGAGGAGGACGGAGTCTTCTGAGGGCTTTCCTCACTGTGGAGCTAGTCTGACAGTGTATCCATTTGGAAAGGGAGTAAAGAAAGAAGTAGAAGCCCTGATTACTGGTGAAAAGTGGTTACAAGTATGCCCAGAGCTTAGGCACAGTTGAGCAAGCATCCAGACAGAGCAGATGCACAGTTAGGACTCAAAACTGCGATTTGCAGAAGCCTTGAGTCTTGTTATAAAGTGGAAAGGGAGGTCAAGCAGCTGCCTTTGTGGCCTGTGCCAATGGTTTCCATGGTTGCTCAGTAAAGGATGAGCAAATGCTAGACATTTTATGCCAGACCTCACCTGGCTCTAAGACCTCAACTCAGCAGTGCATCTGGACCCCTGACAGACCTAGGTTTCCCAAAAGTACCTCCTCACTGTTGGGTCAGCCCATAACTTGATACTGCTTACTAACAAACTATAAACAAGCATCACCAAAACACAAACAGGAGGAGTCAAAACTCATCTGGTCCAAGGAATTGGTTCCGTTTTTTAGGTAGGTTTCTTAAATGGTGTTTAGTGAAGCTCAAATACAGTCTACATCCCAGTAAAATGATGTTTTATGCTGTGGTAAAAGTCTTTGAATATGAGACATTATTTAATAGGTGGCAAACCCTTTGCAAGATGTAGCAGCTGTATTCTTCAAATTATGACACTTAAAGCAGCAGTACTATGAAAAAAAAATTGTGCTTCTTAGACTGTTTGTTCCCTGTGCCCTGCTGATCATATACCTGGTACCCTTTCCCGCCAGCATTGTACTGTCACTGAGTAATGTGCTCAGTTATCCTCTGCTTCTTTTACGTTTCTGCCACCATGCATATTGCTCTGGAACCCCCTCTGCTGCCAGTTGCACACGTGTATAACTTGCAGGGACATCAGGAATGGTCAGCAGAGGGTTTCTCTGCTATAGTCAAAAGACTTGATGCGACCTGAAGGAAAAGCGCAGCTGAGAATTAGTCAGCCACCATATTTATTGTAGCGCTACAACAAGTCAAATAAATTGCAAATATCTAACAAACCAAAGATGACTGAAAAAATATATTTACAGGTATGGAAACTGGAACTTTCGCCGCATGCTTACAGCCAAAAAACAGACTTTTGATAGATCACTTCCTGATTTGGTAGTACTGCTGCTTTAATATGCAGTATACTGTGTCTTTTAATGTCTCTCCTTAAGCTGCAACAGAATACGGAAAGTTGGTAACACTCACAGGGCGTCATGGTGAAGGTTAGGCTAACAAAAAGATGAGTGCGGTATTTTTATTTAATGAGAAGTCCAAAAGACAGATCAATGCAGGTACGAAAAATCATTGTAAGAAGTGGTACTGAAAGGAAAGCTACTGAGACTTAAGTGGTTCCATATAGGCATTCACAAAGATAAGCAGGCCTGAGTGAAATTCCGACTCTTGTTCAGCATACAGGGCTGGATATTCAAACTGCGCCATTCATAGGCGCAAGCCCTTGCGCTGCGCAAAATAGTTGTGCAGGGGTGTGTCCAGGGCGATGTTCAAAGGAGTTGCCATTGAGCAACTCCTTTGAATATCACCCCCAGCCATTATTACTGTGCATGGCGCAGTGGAATCCTGCGCCACCGCAAGTTGACAAAGTGAGCATTCATCCTGGCGGGGCGCCATACCATTGCGCCATGCACAAATCCCAATATTCAAAAGGTGACATGCAAATGGGGCTATAATTCATGCAAGGGGCAGGGGGTCATTTGCATCTGATTATGGCCCCATTTGCATGCCATTAGCATGCAGGTGCGCCCGATCCCGAGGACTTGTGCCTGGCGCCCTGCCAGGCAGCAGCCGCCGGGAAGGACGCCCCCGCAGCCCAATCGCAGGCAAAAGAGCAGAAACCCACCACCACCCCCCCACTGGCCCGATTGCAGGCATAGCGAAATACCCCTCACCAGCCCGATCGCGGCAGCAATGTCTCCCCCAACACAGCCCTGGTGGTCAGTGGACTGATCAGCCCAGTCGCGGGCTGACATAATGAAACACCCCTCCACCTCCCGAATATATCCCTGGTGGTCAGTGGACCCGATAAGCCCGATCGCGGGCTGGCGCAATCGAGCATACCCACCACCTCCGAATATCCCTGAGTGGTCCAGTGGATACGAAATCCCGATCAGCGGGATGTAGTTGTTACCCAAACGCATCCCTGGTGACCTAGTGTCCCCCCACCCCACCAAGCCCCACCACCCGCTCCCCCGCGGCGTGAGCGGCAGCATCCACCCGCCTGCCGCCCGCGCCCGCTCGACAACTGCCCGGTAGGGCCTCCGCACGTTGGCTCTTACTCTGCCAATGGGTGTGCCAGTGGCGTGCAGCCCTACCGGGCAGTCAGTGGCGGGCGGCAGGTGGCAGGCGGTGGGATCTGCCGCCCGCGCCCGCTGCGAGAGCGAGAGTGGTGAGGCAGTAGGTGGCTACAAGGTCACCAGGGATGTGTTTGAGGTTGCAACTACATCCCACGATCGGGATTTTCGTCCACTGGACCACCAGGGATGTGTTGGGGGACACATTGCTGCCCGCGATCAGGCTGGTGGAGGGGGCACAGAGAGAGCATACCTCTCAACTGTACCACATTACGAGGAACGTTCCTCATTTTACTTCACAAAAGCTCTCTGTTCCACATTGTGAGGACTTGTCCCACATTCAGTGTTAACATTTTAAAGTAAAACTCCATAGTAAATGATGCAAAATATATAATTTTAATTAA
Source organism: Neoceratodus forsteri (assembly GCA_016271365.2). NCBI lineage: Eukaryota > Metazoa > Chordata > Ceratodontiformes > Ceratodontidae > Neoceratodus > Neoceratodus forsteri. The sequence continues at coordinate 1,722,094,124 of CM057452.1, forward strand.
TAGCAGACTTTCTGAACATAAATGCAAACATTTTCACTGTGTTGTGAGCTTCTAATGTAAAGATTTGATTAAGTGTTCCACATTTTGCCCATTCTTTCCACATTTTGAGAGGCAATGTTCCACATTTGGGGGACAAAAGGTTGAGAGGTATGAGAGAGTGGGTTGAGGGCCAGCCACAGGTGGCAGCTGCTGTGTTGCACCCTGCAAAGCAGCAGCTCACCTGTGGGTGGCGCTCAACTTGATCCTTTTTTTTTGGCTCAAAATTGTGCAGGCGCAGGTTGGGGGTTGCGCCTGCACAACTCTGCAGCCCGCTGAATATCGGGCTGTGCAGTTTATGCATGGTTCCTCCCTCCAGTTCAGCATGCATTCATTTGCATTGCGCTGTTGCTCAGCATGTTTTCTGTGGCGCAACTGCCTCCTGCTGAATATCGCAGAATGGAGCAAGTTCGGACTTGCGCAGGCGCAACCCTATTGCGCATGGCGCAACCCTTTTGAATATCTGGCCCACAGTCTACTGGTAGGAAATCTGTGATTCTGGAGGCCTAAAGTGATGCTCAAGGTCCTGAAATAAACGTAAATCTTAATTTAAAGCAGCTACTGCATGTTGCTCTGGCACCAGAGTCAATAGTACTTCTGCAAACACATGATACAACAGAGGAAAGGTGACTGCTGATAAGGGACAGCTCTTGGCATGTAGCCATTTACTATGTTTTTCAGAGGTGGACTGTGGCAGTCATAGATCTATTTAGGAACAGCTACTTTCAGACTATCTAAAAAACTGTATTTTATCCCCCAGAAGCCCCCCCTTGACATTATAGGGAGCTGAGAATAGCTGCAGGCACAAGATTAGAAAAGGATCTCAGTTATGGGAGGCGCAGGGCGCTCAGTTAGTAATGGATAAGAAGGGCTTAGCTACTCCAACATTGTATGTTTTGTTATGGGAGGTGCAGGATGTTCCGTTAGTAATTGATAAAAAAGGCTTTGTATTCCAAGACTGGATATCAGCGGGGGTGGGGGGGGCACAGCCCCTCTGAGACTATACATAATGGGGGGGGGGGGGCAAAGCAACATCAGCTCCCGATTTTACCAGCGCACCACTAAATCAGAAAGTGAGTTGTCAATTTTTAGTAAGTACCATTGATAATATGCTTTTGATTAATGAAATCACGTCAGCTTATCAAGTCAAGATTTCTTCAGGTGGACACACGCACAAAGTATTAGCACATAAGCCTTTTAAAAACTGACTGTGCTGCAAAGATTTGTTGATTGATTTTAGGATTAATTAACAAGCAAGTCACTGAGCACAAGCTTTCCATCCTTAATGCAGCCTGTAAATGCTCTTATCAAACAGTCTGACGCACACTAATCCACTACTACTGGTGCGTTACCTAGGAAAATCATTATAACCAGTTACCTTGCAATACTGCTGTTTATTTTACAACATAAGAACACAAAATGGGACTGCTTGCACAGAGTACTCACGTAATGATGTTCCATTGGGAACAACATAATAGGGAAGGCAATGCAGTCCAGTGGTAAAAATACATAAGCATAAACTCGATCCTAGTTTTGAATTCCAGCATTGCCAGTAGATCAGTGACCACAGGCTAGTCCCTTGATATGGTTGTATTTCTATTTCCCCTGCCGTTAAAGTGAGTGGGAAAAGGACCTCACGGAAACCTGATTGATTTGTTTGAAAATTGGTAACCAGGAAAGACACACTGAGCTGAGGTTCATTTCCAGGTGCAACCTGGAGCCGATGGGAACAAGGGGAGTACAAAAATGATTAAAACTATTTTACACAGTACAAATAAATACCAAAACAGCACTAAATTCAGGAACATTAGTGAAAATAGATCAGTAAGCATAGTATTGCAACAGTATTTTTATAGATTGGTAAAAGCAGCAACATTTTAAAATTGAGCATGAGGTACAACCCACATGGAACCCAGACATATAAGCCAAAAGGCACTGAGACTGAAAACAAGCATAAAGAAGTGTGACAACTCTGAGGTCCAACACAAAGGAGAGCTTAGGGACAAGATCAGGAACTGGAATGACATTTAAAGACCAGCTGATGTCTTCAAGAGAACTTTAACAAAACCTAACATTTAGACACAGTTTAGCTTGTATTTCACATTATTTCTGTATTCCTCTCTCCATTATTTATTACTGATGTAATCTGCATGAAAAAGGGATCTTTGCTCCTGAAGAGTTTATCTATTCCTGTTCCTTTCTTCCAATCTGAGGTCATAATGTACTGCTTGTGACATCACAGTTACTCCTATGGCAACAGATTGTGATAGCACAACAGAGGATTATGACTTGAAGCAGGGAATACGCTATAGAGACAGATGAACTCTGAGGTGTAAAGATCATGTATTCGTGCAAATTTCCTCAGTACTAAATAATGTTGAGGAGAAATCTATAGAATATAGCAATTTGGAAAAGACATGGGTATAGAATGCAAGCTTCATTATGCCTAAATATTATGTTTTCAAAGTTTTCTATGTGGCGTCAGCAGCTCTTTAATAGTTTAGATCTGAGAGAAAGATAGGAGGGGAGAGGCAAAAAGAGACTGGAGCCTGGATTTTCAATAGTCTGGATACAGCACTTGTGTCATTTCCTCTGACACAGCTTCATCACAATAAATGCAACAGAATGGTTGTGCCATGTTTTCAAACTTTCCAACACATTTACAATACTTTGTCCACTTTACAGCAATAAAATAATGCAGGTGTCATAATTTGGACACAGGCATAATTTTTGGAGCACAATTTGCAGTAACTGCATCCAGAAATTAGAAGACTTTTTTGTTGGTCTAACAGTCTTGATGCACGTAGCACAAATGCGGCATAATCATGACACAGGCTTTTCAAAATTCAGCCTGGATGTTTATTCCAGATGTCAGAAAGATGATAGATAATTGCACAGAGGCAGACTGGCAGGCCAGGAGAGAAAAGTTGCATGAGTCAGAAGAGCAGAATGATTAATTGGGGAAGAGAGATGAGATATTAGATAGCTGAAGTAACTTTTCTTTCCTTCACCATGTTGGTCACTTCCATATAGAACTATTACAGTCTCTTTTTCCTTCTGTTTTTATTCATTTCCTTCATGCAGAGGCTGGTTGCCTTAATGATGCCCTCCCTTACAGTTCCTCACTGTGCCTGTACCCCTCCCAGGCAATCCCCCTATATGGCAGTTTCTGAGGCAGTCTCCTGTTTCTTTAAACTCCATCCTCCTGAAGTTCAGGACCCTTGTTCTCCTGTGGTTTGCCTCTGCTCCTTTCTTTTTGTTAAACAACACTGTACAGTGATCACTGGTACCTAAGGGACAGCCCGCTGTTATGTCTGCAATACTATCCCTGTTTGTAAGCACCAGGTCCAGCACAGCCCAGTCCTCGGTAGGTTCTTTGACATTCTCATTCTCTCATTCTCTCTCTCTCTCTCTCTCTCTCTCTCTCTCTCTCTCTCTCTCTCTCTCTCTCTCTCTCTCTCTCTCTTTCTCCCTGTTTCTCTCTCTCTCTCTCTCTCTCTCTCTCTCTCTGATTTCTTTTAGTGTTGACTACTTTGCCAATGTGGGTGGGCAGAAACCCTCTTTCTAAGGTACAGTACTTTGAGACAGAGTCATTCTTTTTTTTTTTTTTTTATATTTACTTTGTATGCCCCCTCTCTCACCACCGAACTCCTGCTCCTTCTGGAGACTCCATCGGCCTGATTCGTCCCCGCTCCTACTAGCTGACGTCCAGTGCAGTCCATCCCCATGGAGCCTTGGCTATACCCCCAATGCAGGCAGGGTGGGGCCCTTACACCCACGTGACTCATTTCGTCGGGGGATGCTGGTACTGACGTCGGTAGGGGCATTGGGGATCGTGGCCAGGATCTCCATCTACCAGGAGTCCGTTGGGGTATTTTCCTGTTTTCTTCCCCCCCCCCACAGGATGTCGCACACTGGGGGAGCCAAGGGGCGGAGCACGTCGTAACGTGCCTGACGCTCCAGCTCCTGGCAGATGTCCTTTCCTCCCTGCTTTGTGCAGGCTCGCTGCACCTCCACCTGTGGTCACCCAGGTGGCGGTGTTGCAGTGGGACTTGCATCCCCACCCTCCCCCCTGGAGGAGGAGAGCAGCCGTTGGGCACTCAATCCTCCTCCCCCGGCCGGCCCTCCAGCTACCCGAGTCCGTTCCCGAACCCGGAGACAGAGTCATTCTTGATTTAACAGCTCACCCTGCCACCCTATCTGAGCAACAGCAGGAGAAAAGGTACCACAAAATAAATGATTGTGGATAACCAGGGAGACTGTGGGACACATAAGCAATAAGGCATGATGGGGTGTGCGTGGAACACATTTTACCGCACGGCCAGGGGCGTAATAAGGCACGAGGCCGAAGGCCGAGTGACTTTAGCCACCAGCCGTGTGGTAAAATGTGTTTCACGCACACCCCAGAGTGCCTTATTGCACTTATAAAATGGGCCCCTTTTTGAAAAACCTTTTTACAGTTGGGAAAAGCATGTTTTATGTAGAAACAATATATTTACTTGTGTACATTTATGATAAAATAGTCCTTCCACCCTCTACAAATGATGTCATTGATGATGATGTCATTGTATTATTGCCTACTTTCTTCTTCCTGTTTTATTTCCCACATTCAAGATATGGAATGTTTATCATAGAATGTTTACCATGGAATACATGGATTTAAAATTCTGCTCAGTTCCATTGGCAGAATGTTTCTCTCCTAACACTCTGTACACACATACAACAAAGGCCTTTGTTATAGCCTGAGACTCAGTTATCTCACTGTCAGGGCAAGAAAAAGACAGTTCCCTGATGAGCACGTAAAGACAGAAGGGGGATTTTTCACTGTCAGCAAAGAAACAGTTGTAGTGAAAACTATAAACAATACTTATTGTTTCTAATTTGTTTATGTACATAAGGAAAGTGTGATAATCAAGGAAACTACAGTTAATTAATTTGTTTTATTTTTTATTTAAGGTAGTCTTATCTTTAGGGCCCAGATGAAGTTTTTTTTAGTGTAAAGGTAGCAGCCATGTTTGTGGTGGAAGATCAGTTCTAGCTGTAGGGGGCTAACTGAAATGCCTGTGTTTCAAATGTGCAGTGATCTGGTTTCCAGACTCTTTACAGTCCTTTTTTTAGCCATGTGTAAACCATATTTTACATATAAATAACAGCCAATCAGATTCTATGATTTTACCCTGCCATTTTATAAAGAGCAACAAAATATAAAGTGACTTTTCCTGCTTACCCCTATCCTTTTGAAGGGAGCAGGTTTGTTGCCATTCTATTCATCTCTGTTTCAGCTATTCCTTGACAGATAAAATTACCATATTCAAGAGTTGGCAGTAGTTCCTGCACAGCAATTTAGGGTGACAGAAGACCTTCAATTTACAACAAACAGGTTGAAGTATATTATGTACATGTTCCTTTAAAGACATCAGGCACCCCTGGAAGGCATGAACCCAGTGTGAGGGGAAGCATGGACACCTTGTAGGGATTGATATTAAGTGTGCATGCACGCGCCTGCCAGAGCATGTGGGGCTGACCATGATCATCAAAAAAGTAACGATTAAAAATCCCAAATATGAGACTACAGAAGGATGCTTTCAACAAGATATAGCTATTATGGGTGGCATTTATCATCTTGAGAATAACTGATTTTGTTTCATGAAGCATTAAGAAGATATAGCAATTTGGAAAAAACATTGGTATAGAAAAAAAGTTAACATTAGAGCTAATGAACTGGGCAGGGGCAGACAATTAGTTTTTTCAGAAATGGAAATATCAGACATGGTAGTTGATTGAAAAACCTGTTTATATGTGAGCACCCTCTGGGTACTTACAAGTTAAATTTCTGAGTGCTAAGTGTAGTTAGAGAGGAATTGGGAACTGTGGTGCCTGTGAGTCTGGGAGGTAAGGCCTGCTTGCTGCAGGAAGGGGGCCCCCTACGGGGGGGCGGGGGGGGGATATAACAGCGAAGGGTTTGGTGCCATATAAGGGAGCTGGGAGGTGAGATGCGAGAGGAAAAGTGGGGGGTGTTGGGCCCGCAAGTTCAGCCGGGGGGCCATGGCGAGGCCAGGGTGGGCCGCTTGCCACCCTGGCCTCCACCATTGAAGACTCACAATGTGCAATGCAACAGTTCAGGCTGGTAGTAAAGGGGAGCACTGGAGCAAAGAAAAGGGCCTTTTGGTGTGACTGGGAACCAGAGCATGGGGAGAAGAAAGAAAAATGAAGGCCCACTAAGTGAACGTCAGCACCTTGGTAGGGTTAGCACCGATGGGGTCTGAAGCCCAATGAAATTGTACCAGCGGGTGAGTTCAGCAGTGGGTCAGAAGGTATCCTTTGAGTGGGCCCCCTATGGCAATGGGGCCTGGGGGTGCAGCTTGGAAGTGGCAGCCTGAGCAGTTAAGGATGTGGTGGTGGCAACACAATCCCTATTCCCTAGACTGGAGGCCACTGCAGAGTTGGGACTCCCTAGTTGATCAGCCTCTGGAGGCAGGGAAAGTCCATTTGGGGGAGTTATGTTTGGGACCCCGGCGGGGTGGCAGTCTGTCAGGTGCTCCTGTGTGTCACTAGCAGAAGTCCCCCTAAGAAGTCAGTTCAGAGGCTGAAATCGCTGCATGAGCGGAAAATGTCAGAAGTTACTGGGAAAAGACTGGGGGTACCCACAACAGCCCGGAATAGGGCCCAGCTGCCATGCATTGGCATCAGTGATTGGATGTCTGAAAGGGTTCTGGTGGTCCGGTTCTTGCTAAGGAATACTGAATAAAGTTAATGAATTAAGATCTTTTTTAAAGAAGAGGGTATGCTCCAGGTTTTGTTGCCCCCCTCCTCCCCGGCAGGGAAGTTGTGTGACCAGGCAGATTGGAAGGAAACTAGAGAGAATAAAGGGGTTTGAGATAGTAGAAACATTTCGTGCAGTTGTGAACCCTATGTGCATGTATAGGAATGGAATTACAAGTAGAGAGCCTTGATTGAGTAACTGTAACTGCTGGGGAAATAAAATTAAGGAATAAGATATGAGATGGTAGAGTGGATTAGTACTAAGCGACCTCATGGGTGGCCTGATTCAGTTCCAAAGTGCTGCCAGGAGTTTAGCCCTCATGGCTTAACAGATATTTGCATGAAGTAAATCAGTCTGTTAGTCCAAGATACTGCTGCAGTAGATTTTCCAGCTAGGTCTGTGAAGGAAACCTACCAAATGAAATGCCCCATGCTACATGGAGTGGTTGTTACTGTTTCAAAGTTAATGAAATTGTTTGGCACTTTTGATTCTGTAGTGGACAATGTATTTAATCAATGTGAATATGCATGCTTGCCTGTTAACCAACATTCCCCCTGCAGCCTCCTGTAACACCCAGCAGCAGACTTCGTTACCCTGGTACTGTGACTCCCAGCCACTATCATCAATGAACCAGGTAATGAGCTATTTCTGTTCTAATTCCATGGACTGTGGTTGCTTAGGTTGTACAGTGCCCCCTCCCACCAATTTACCACCTGTATACCCCTAGACAGGGAGGGGAGGGGGCTTACAATGTGGGTGTTCATCCGGGATTTGAAAGAAAAGAAAAAAAATACCTTTTTGGGGAACCTGTGCCATATCTGAACTTTTAGTAAGGCTGCAATGATAAGTTTGTGTTGGGCGCCATATTGAACTCATGTAACTTTATGCCCTGCAGCAGTGCCATTTTGCATCATGAACTATTTAGCATGCCGTTAATGTATGCAGAACACTGAGGTCTTCACTGGATTGGCTGAGGCCCTAGAGCTGGGACTATGGGGTCACACTGCTGGGAGTTGGCAGTGCCATCTTGACTCACTTTTTGCAAACTGCATCACAAGTACTTGAGCCCCAATACCAATTTCAGCCTTGTAGGAAGGAATTGTATAACAGTTATTATGGCACATACTACATATATTCCTGCAAATGTACTGTCATTGCTGAGAATTTTGTATTAGTGTACTATGTCTGACTTCTACTTGTTCCCATGTTTTTTTGTATCTACTATTCTATACACTTAACCCTTAAGTCACTTAACCTCCTTGTGCTCCCAGGTCGCTCCTGTAAAAAAGCTTTCAGCTTAGTGTGCTATATCTGGTTAAACAACTAAATAAAAAAAAAAAAACCCTTTGCTGTAATCTCCTAGGTTGTACCTGAAAATAGGCAGCTATGCTGTCTAGTGTACCTACTTGGTTAACAAAAACTAAATAAATAAATAAAAATATGGCGGAAGCTCCAGAAAATCAAATGGTTCTTGTGCCAGTGTTGTTGCTGTCTTGACTCTGGGATGTAGCCCAGCGAGAAGGCACAAAGGAGAAGTATGTGATCTGCCATCAGACTGGAGGGTGGTGAAGGTCCTCCCAGTATGCCTGGATTGTGCTGGTAGTGGCTCTATGATTCTGCCTCGGCCTGCTATTGACTATCAGCCTGCCTGGAGTTTGGTTGCCATCCCTGCTTTGGCAAGTGGTACATCATCAAGTCTGGAGAACTGGGAGCAACTGGAGAGGGTAGCTAGTGAAATACATTGCAGCGAGAGGGGTGATAAACGTCTGCCCAGCCCTTCTCCTCCAGCGGTGCCAGATCCTCCCTGTGGCAGAGGGAGAGGTTGTATGGTGGCAGGTAGGACCGAGTTACCCGTGTCCCCTGCATTGGGCCCACACCCCTCAGCAACAGATACCGTGAAGAGATCCCAAGGACCACCCTCTGTAGCTCGGGTGTCACTCCAAGCCAATAAGCCTGATGTGATTGTTGAGGAGACTGTTTCAGATGGGGACTCCAGTGAGGATGAACAAAAGTATCCTGTGCCTCCTCCTCTGGATATGCCATACAAGTCTTGTACATTCGATGACCAGTTGTGGTAAAGAGACATTCCCAAGCCTTATCGCTTTCCTAGCAAGAAATTTCCTGATACCATCCCCCAGCTGCGACAAGTGTGTCTTAAAAAGAAAACGGATATGGACACTGTGTGACCTTCTGACCCCCGCTACCTAAACTATACTACGGGGAGTTAGTTTCTGAAAGGTACATCTCCTAGGACCAGTGTACGCAGTATCTCGACTGGTCACAGGCAGAGCGCTGGGTCTGTCACTGCATCCGTAAAGAATAACCTGGAGCAAGTTATCCTTATCTGAGTGAGTGCATTTGGGATGTGATCAAGGAAAAATGAGAGGTCTGGGTGTTCCAGGCTGCCTTGGATAAAATAAAGACTAGAAGCTCCTTGGAATGAGTTTTTAACTCAACTGAGTTTATCCTATGTTCTTGTTCATTTTATTATGAATGTGAATATAAATTTTATAAACAAACAAACAGCTATGTAAGTGCTTTGGAGCTGGGAGGCCATGAGTAAGAGGCTATCAAGAAAGCTCTGCAAATGTTTCTGTCAACAGTATGGACTGGTGTAACTTTGTTCAAGACCTTTGCCATGGTCCAGGATGTGGAGGGGCAGACAACCAAATACTATGTCATCTGTGAGGATTCTGAGGGGGAAGACTGCACCAAGCCAGACCCTAATTTGTACTTTGCTTGAGACTTAAATTAGTCAAAGTTGCCAAGTATCTGGGGGAAAGTGACTTGAAGCACAAATTTTTCTACAAGTCCCCCTGGAGTTGCAGTGCCTTCCATAGCATTCAGATCTATCCAGTGAGAAACCTCCACACTGGTGGCTGAGTGAAATCAGCTCACAGAGTTACAGTTTGCATTTTAAAATATTTATGGGGTTGGCCCTCCTGGCTACCTTTCTCTTAACACTTTTGATTGACATGGACTTTGAGTTTCTTGAAAAAAAAAATTAGAAAGCCAAGGGAAAAAAAATTGTTGTTTATTCTAACATTAGCAGTGTAAGTGAGGTGTGTGTTTGGAGATTAAATAATAATAGTATGAGACCCCTAAATAGATAAGAATGAGTTTATGTGTTAGTACAATTGCTTAGTGTTATTGCAAGGTTTAGCCTTGTGCAAGTTTTATGACAAACTTCAAATATTAATGTTTTGTTTGTTATGATATTATAACAGTTATAACAGATATTATAGTCAGTGGCTCAGTAGGTAGCACACTCGCCTCTGAGGCCGGGAGATCAGAGGGCTGTGGGTTCAGTTCCCACATCTGGCACTTGGGTTAATATCCCAATACTGACACTGTAGTGCAGCATGAGAGGGGTGCTGCACTTCTGAGGTGCCGCCTTTCGGATGAGACGTTAAACCGAGGTCCCATCTGCCTGGATTGGTGGTAGTACAGGTGGATGTTAAAGATCCCATGGCACTTACCGAAAAGAGTAGTGTAATTTCTCTGGTGTCCTGGCCAAATTTCCCTCATTCACTAAAAAAAAAAAAATACCACCAACAGCTTAATCTGGTTCAAGGTCAGCTGGCATTCATCTGTATCCCTCTCCCCCGGGTCGTGCCTGAAAATAGGCATGATTTGTCTAGTGCACTTACCCGGTCAATAAAAACTAAATAAATAAATAAATAAAATAAATAAGCAGTTACACAAGCGTATTTGGGGAAATTCAGACACATCTGTGTCCAATCCTGGCAGCAGCACCTTATTGGTAGAGTTCTGGAAGATGGCAGACAGTGAAAAGTGTAGAAGTAAAAAAAGGGAGGGGAGCATGCCACTGCTGCAGTACCTGGCAGGAGACCATGGGAACTGGCGGTGGTTTGCCAAGCTTAGCCCCATCATGGTTTAGAAAAGTGTTTAGAGTGACAGCTTAGGATTTTGAGAGTATTCGTTTTTCACTGCTTCGGAGGTATGGACAGTGGAGTTCTCTGATCCTTTGGGGGAGGGAGAGTAGCAATATCTCTCCTCCAAAAGGGTCAGTGGTGCGGCTTGGTTGGCGTTCACCATCTGGAATGTTTTCAGTGGGGGGAAAGTGTAAGCACCCTCTGGGTACTTACTAGTTAAATTTCTGAGTGCTAAGTGTAGTTAGAGAGGAACTCGGAACTGTGGTGCCTGTGAGTCTGGGAGGTAGGGCCTGCTTGCTGCCAGCAGAAGGCCCCCCTCCGTGGGGGGGTATTAAAAAAGGGGTTTGGCACCATTTAAGGGAGCCAGGAAGTGAGACCAAAGAGGAGAAGCGGGGGTGTTGGGCCCACAGGTTCATCCGGAGGGCTGTGGTGGAGCCGGGTTGGGCCACTTGCCACCTCCGGCCCTCCACCCTTGAAGACCCGCAATGTGCAATGTGACAGATCGAGTTGGTAGTAAAGGGGAGCACTGGAGCAAAAAAAGGTGCCTGTCAGTGCGATTGGGAGCTGGAGCATGAGGAGAAAAAGGAAAAATGGAGGCCCATCAAGTGAACTTCAACACCTTGGTAGGGTAAGCACTGATAGGGTCTGGAGGTTCAGAGGTTGAAATTGATGCATGAGCGGAAAATGCCAGGAGTTACTGGGAAAAGGTCGGGCATACCCACAACCGCCCGGAATAGGGCCCAGCTGTGGTGCATTGGCATCAGTGACTGGATGTCTGAAACAGTCTGGTGGTTCATTCTTGCTAAGGAACTTTGAATAAAGTTAATGAATTAAGACCTTTTTAGAGAACAGGGTATGCTCCAGGTTTTGTTGCCCCCCCCCACTCCCCCCCCCAGCAGGGAAGTTGTGTGACCAGGCAGATTGGAAGGAAACTAGAGAGAGTGAAGGGGTTTGAGGCAGTAGAAACATCTCGTGCTGTTGTGAGCCCTATGTGCATGTATAGGAATGGAATTACAAGGAGAGAGCCTTGATTGAGTGACAGTAACTGCTGGGGAAATAAAGTTAAGGAATAAGATATGAGATGGTAGAGTGGATTAGTACTAAGCAACCTCATGGGTGGCCTGATTCAGTCCCAAAGTGCTGCCAGGAGTTTAGCCCTCATGGCTTAAGAGAGATCTACATGAAATAAATCAGTCTGTTAGTCCAAGAGACTGCTGCAGCAGATTTTCCAGCTAGGTCTGTGAAGGAAACCCACCAAATGAAATGCCCCACGCTCCATGGAGTGGTTGTTACTGTTTTAAAGTTAATTAAATTGTTTTGCACTTTTGATTCTGGAGTGGACAATGAATTTATTCAATGTGAATGTGCTTGATTGCCTGCTAACCAACATTCTCCCTGCAGCCTCTTGGAACACCCAGCAGCAGACTTTGTTCCCCTGTTACTGTGACTCCCCGTCGCTACTATCAACAAACCAGGTAATGCGCTATTTCTGTTCTTATTCCATGGACTGTGGTTGCTTAGGTTGTACAGTGCCCCCTCCCACCAATTTACCACCTGTATAACCCTAGATGGGGAGGGGGGTCTTACATATAAAAAATACTGTTTCTGATGAGAGGCACATGCCAATAAAAAAAACAGTGTTAAAAAATACAATTTCTGTGAGTGAGAGGGATGCAGCAAGAGTCAGTTTCAGTGTGTCAGGACATCAGGGAATCACAGTCTCTAGGAAACAATCATTTAGTCATTATAAAAAGCCCCTTTAATGGTTTGGGGTACACGTATTACAAAAATTCCTGTTAAGGGCACAGTGACACATCCATGCATTACAAAATTCCCATTAAACTTCTCAAAGGGACTGCATCATGCCTGTGTTGTGGACTCTGCACTGGCTGTCAATTCAACAGCATATCACCTTCAAGATATGCTTATCAACATTTATGCCCCTATGTGGTCTGGGTTCAAGCTACCTGAAAGACCTCCTGCTGTCCTACACTCCGATGCAACCCTTCGGTATTCTGTGATGAGGGCAACCGCTATTGAGTGCTTTCAAAAAGGGTGACTCAATAACGGTGCCTGTTAACAGGGTTACTGGACAGGGAGGGTGACCAGATAGGTGGGGTCGGCGAATATAGCTACAGGATACTGCTATATGTACACGTGCATGGGGGGGAGCACACTGTGCGATGGGTGGAAGGGGAGGGAGGGTTTGTGAGGTGTAGCTGGCAGTGGGCTGCCGAGCTGGCTGTGTGGCGTGGTGGGTTGGTGGCAGGCTAAGGTTGGGAGTGTGCCATGTTCAATTCTGGGTGCGTTGCTATTTTTGCGCCGGTCTGGGTTTTCTCTTTATTTGTTTTGCACCCCATCCCCAGTTGAGAATATTTTAGTAAGGGGAGGTGCAGGGGAGAGACACAACCCCATAAACAAAAAAATCTATGCCTTTGGTGCCCTTTTGCTCTGCGCCATGAGTGTACTCGACCGAAATTGATTTTTGGTGATGTACACTCGCCCTAGCGGCAATCACCTTTCTACGATTGCTGTTATGACATGGAACCCGCCCCCTCCACTTCACAGATATGGGTCTGTTTCAGGTCCCCAATCTAGATTAAAGCAGTCAGGGGACAAAGCCTTTGGCACTGGCGCGCCTCTGTTTTTGAATATTCTTCCTGAGGCTATGTGCCTATCACAGTCTGAGGAGGTGTTTAAGACCCAGTAAAAAAAAATCTCTTATTTGCACAAGCCTTCCCTGACTAATCTGTTCTATTACACATGACATTTATGCTGTACTTTTAAACTTACTTATCATTTATTTTTCCATGTTTTACTGTGCAGTGCCCTGACTGAGCCTTTTGGAATAGGTGCCATATAAATAAAATTTGCCTTGCCCTCGCCTTAAACGAAAACTCTCATAATCTAAACGGACCCACCCCTGAAAGCTTTAGCCCCCGATTAAGCTTTTTGGCCATGAAAGCATTTTTTTATTATATCTACTTACAGAAATACAGATGTATCAATACAGATGTATTGGGGCTAGAGGTGCAGCGCCACAACTTCAGATGAAATGGAGCCGCGCACCGTCCGCCATGTTTGGGAAGCGCAGACTTTTAAAAATTACATTTCTGTAAGCAGACATAATAAAAAAATTGCTTTCATGGCCAAAAAGCTTAATCGGGGGCTAAAGCTTTTGGAGATGGGTCTGCTTAGATTATGAGAGTTTTCCTTTAAAGCCTAGTTACAGCATTAGCACTGTACCAGCTGTTAAGGTAGATATTCAATTTCCCTCCCAGTTAAATGAAGTGTGCACTGTAGCGGTCCAGTCATCATGGTAGCAGACAGGGGAGCCATGGTGGGAACCTGAAAAAAGAATTACTTAAAATATCCCTTTTTAAGGCACAGGGCCACACTTATTAAAAAACCCTTTAAGTACCATGGGGCACATTTATCACCCAAATCCCTTTAAGAGGTCAATGCCTGCATTCATTAAATGCAGCCCAAAGTAGAGAGAGAAGAGAACAACAAAAAATACCCAGAGCAAATGCACGCAATTCTGCTTAAAGTTGAGCAAGTCCAAATTAATTCATGGTCATTTGCATATGCATCCCATGGTGCTTTGCATTATTGGCATATGTGCAATTTGTGTTTTCTTTAAAATGTGGCTGTATGGCCAACATCCTCCAGATAATCCTTGCCCCAGTGCATTTTCTCTGGGGTTACTTTATTGTTCTCTTCTTTCTCTATTTTGGGCTGCCAACGACCCAGACCAATAAGATCCTCTATAGGGTGGCTGGCTATCTCTCTGTGGGCTGAAGTACCGATATGGCACACTGATGAGTCCAAATGAGGATGAAACACGTGTCTGTTGTTCTCAGTCTTTGCTGATTGTATTGTGAGGCCTTATGGCACCATGCAATTCTGCTTACAGTTGAGCCAGTCCAAATTAATCCGTGGGCATTTGCATAAGCAGCCTATGATGCTTTGCACTATTTAGGTATGCGCAATTTGTGTTTTCTAAGAAAAAAGGTTGCTTTGCACAATCCTAACTTTGGTGTCCACCATGAGTAGTTTTTGGATATGATAAGAGTTGCCCTAGTTTTTGATGAATAATCCTGATAGGGTTGTTCTGGTGGATTTCAAATATAAGGCAAGGATCAAGGGTTACTCCTAGATACCTGAAATCTGCTACCAATTCGAGCTAGGTGCCATCTATGGTTGATATGTAGTGGTCTTGTGAGTCACATTTAATTTTGTGGGCAGAGCCGAAGAGTATGGCCTGAGTCTTGGGAACGTTTAGGACCAACTTTTCATTAAGGGCCGCTGTTGGAGAGTACAGAAATTTTACTCAGGTGTTACACTGGCATCAGAGATGTTTCTGTCGTGTACAAAGACAACGGCATCATCTGCATAAAGCAGGGGGATGGGACTTGAACAAGTCCTGGGCAACTTATTAAAGAAGATCATAAAAAGGAAGGGGCCCCCGTATAAAGCCCTGTGGTGCACCACAGGTGATGGTACTGGCCTACTAGATGACATTGCCCAGCGTAACCATTTGGGACTTATTTTGCAGATAGCTCGAGAACCATTGTGTTGCCTCTGGACTTACCCCAAGGGCACCTAGCCTTTACAGAAGTAGACAATGGTCTACCAGATCAAAGGCTTTGGTCCAGTCTATGAACTCTGCACCCATCTTGAGCCCCTTATTCACTTCTTGTTGCACAGAGCCCATAAAGCTGACCAAGGCAGTCCAGGTTCCATTGCCCTTTCTGAAGCCATGCTGCTCCTCACAGAGAAGGTTGTACTGGTCTAGATAATGGATTACCTTATCGTGCACTATCCACCCATGCATCTTGGCAAGGGCTGAAAGTATGGATACGGGACTGTAGTTGTCCAAGACAGTAGTTTTGCTCTTTTTTGAAGAGTGGTTCTACCGTGGCCTTCTTCCGGTGTCAGGGACCATTTTTGTTTCAAATGAGAGATTGAAAATTTTGGCAACTGGTTTGGCACTTTGTGATGCAGCTAACCTAAGAAACTTGTATGTTAAGCCATCACTACCAGCAGCTTTATTAGGGTTTAAACCAGGCAGCAGCTTCTGGATTTCCTTTACTGTGACCTTGTTTAAATAGAAATGAGGAGTGTGTATTTCTGAGTACACCCCATTTATAACATTGTTGGACACCCTGTCAGAATTAGAGGTACTGCATTTTTCCAGACTACAGAGATTCTTATTAAACAGATTTGCCACTGTCTTTGGGTCAGTGTGTTTTGTGTCCTCAGCATTGATGGTGCTAAGGGCCATGTTTATTGCAAAAAGCCCCTTTAAAGGCTATGGGGCACATTTTTTTTGCAGTTAAACTTTTTTATTAATTTTTCATAAGATATACAGACAAACCTCTTACAGTACAGTACAATGTGAGGATTTTTTTTTTAAAGAAATTTAGGCAGCATATAATAAGAACATTGCTACAATAATACAAGGAGCTTTTGGTTTAAAATATAGTAAACAATACAGGTCATGTAATTAGCATATACTTGACATTTGTAGTGAACTTAAAGCGGATAGTATGATTAGATACGTTTATATTAAAATGTTACATAATTATATATGATGCTGCAAAGGGAAAAAGTACATTAAGTAAAGGATTGTGGAGTAATAAAGAATGATTGAGAACAGAGTATAGGAAAGAAAAGATATATAAGAAAGTTAAGAAGAGAGAGAGGGAAACTATAAAAAAAGGGGAAAAAAGCGAGACTACAATGATGTATCAGTAAAAGTGGAAAATCCATATATATTAAGTCCATACATTTGTGTTGGAAGATTTAGTTGATTCCAAAAAATTAAAAAAGCCCTGCCAACAATTGTTATATAACATGAGTCGGTCAGACAAGATATATGTCATACGGTCCAGAGAGGCATATTGCAATAGTTGGTTAATGATACCGGGAAGGGTAGGGATTATGTTGGATCTCCAATGCATGAGGATTGTGCGTTTAACTTGAAGGAAGAGTATATTTAACCATCTGCTCTGCGAATATGAAATTTTATAAGAACGGTGATTAAAATACCAAGAATGCAATGTTTAGGGTCTAGTGTAAAGGTTGACCTACCACTTTCATTGCAAATCTGTGAGTACAGTGCCAAATCTTTTGTATGAGGGACAGTGCCATAAGATATGCAATAAATCCCCATTGGGGAACTGCAGCGCCAGCAATTGTTATTGTTCAATAAACCCATTTTTGTAATACAACAGGAGTTCTGTACCACAAATGAAGGATCTTGGTTTGAATGAGGGAACTCGTTTATCATTAAAAGATCTGTGACAGGAGAGCCAACATCTGGACCATTGTGCATTGGTGATATTATATTGTAGCAAAGTACTCCATCTGTTTTAGCATTGACAGAGTAGTCAGGAAGGATATCACAAATATCTTTGTAAACGGTGCTATTTAAATTGGATGTTGTTTTTATCCATTTAGAGATTTGCTTATCATACAGAGAATTGATAGAGAAGGGTGTGAGGTAAGAGTTGCATGCAGTACGAAGCTGTAGATATTTCCAAAAATCCTGATGGGGAAGATTCCATATCCCTTGTAGGTCGGTGTAAGATTTCAACTTTAATGACTTGGGTTCAAGTATATCCTGCAAAAAGAGAATACCCTTATTTTTCCATGTACGACAAAAAATGGGGTGATTATCAAGAGATATATGGTGGTTACCCCAGATGGGGGTGTAAGCTAAGGGTTTGGGGTTAGATTTAACATGCTTGTGAATGATTTTCCAATAGAATATAGAAGCAACTATGGTAGGGTGAGACTTTAAAGAAGAGGTAAGGGTGTTATAAAGGAAAGAAGTCGCTACATTACCAGGACATAAGGATGTTTCCATATTGACCCATAAAGGAGACTGGATGTTGGGTTTGTTAAACCATTTAATTGTTTGAGATGTACGGAAAGCCTATAAGTAGGCTTGGAACCAAGGAAGGCCAAAGCCACCTTTTGACCAATGGGATCTAAGTTTATTATGACTAAATCTAGGTATTTTGCCTTCCCAAATGAAGCTGCCAATAATTTTGTCTATTTTGGTAAGAAAACTAGAGGGAAGTATCAAAGGGATATTGGAAAATAGGTATAATATTTTAGGAGTTATTGACACTTTAATGGCGGAAATTTTACCATTAAAAGAAAGTTTAAGTAGCTTCCATCTATCAAGTGTTGTTTGGATGCTGGTTAACAGAGGAGAAAGATTAGCATCCCATAATTTATTCAATGTCGGGGTGATCCGAATGCCAAGATAAGATATACCTTGGGGGGCCCAACAAAGCCTAATGAGTTGTTCATGAGGGGACTACAAAGGGTATTCAGTGGTAGCATTTCGGATTTGTTAAGGTTTAGAGCTAGTCCGGAGTGGAGGTGAAGTCATTCAGTAGTTTAACTAAAGGTTGCCCAGAACTTCGAGGTTTTCAAGTAAAATAAGGAGATCATCTGCATATGAGAGTGAAGTATAGTGAGTTACCAATAGTAATGCCTTTAATTGTACGGATTGATGTAGGGGCGCAGAAAGAGGTTCCATGGCAAGTATAAACAATGAAGGCGATAAGGGCATCCTTGTCTGGTGCCTCTTGCTAAGTAAAAGGAGGGGGACAAAATAGAGTTTGTGAGAACTCGAGCTGAAGGGGAGGTATACAATAATTGAATCCAAGCACAAAAATTATTTGTAAAGCCAAAATGAGATAGCACCTGATATAGATATTCCCAATTGAGAGAGTCAAATGCTTTCTCAAAGTCAATGGCTATTGCAGCTGCAGGGTTTTAAGAGTTTTTGCTTTGTGAATTAAATTGAGTAATGAGCTAAGATGATCGGAACTGTTTCTATTTTGATAAATCCTGATTGAGAAGTATGGATGAATTTAGTCATTAAAGATTCTAAGCGGAGAGTTAATAATTTGGCAAAGATTTTTCCATCAGTATTAAGAAGTGAGATCGGTCTATAGTTTGAAGGAAGTAAAGGGTCTTTGTCTTTTTTTGGTAAGACTGTTATGATGGCTTTGGTCATTGTGCATGGGAGTTTCTTTATTAAGGTTGCTTCTTGGAATACATTGACTAATACAGGACAAAGATTGTCAGATACGGTTTTATAAAAATCAATAGGGAACCCATCACTGCCAAGTGCTTTACCATTTTTTAATGATGATAAAGCAGTTTGGATTTCCTGTAAAGTGATTGGTTTATCAAGCACAGCTTTGTCCTGAGGGGATAGGTGGGGTAGATTCAATTTTTCCAGAAAATGTTGTATTAGGTTGGGATTTGTAGTATTATATGGGGCACATTTGAAGTTAAATGCTCTTTGCTCGCTATCTTGGAGCCTGTACATCTCTGCCTAAAGGTGATGATCTTTCTCCTGTTAACATCCGTCCTATCCTCTCTCCTTCCTATCCTGGCTAAGTTACAGGAACACCTTGTATTTTCTCAGCTCTCTTCCTTCCTTTACTCCTCCTTCTTCTTCACCCCAATCCAGTCTGGCTTTAGGAAATCCCACTTCACTTCCAACTCCCTCCTCTGGCTTACTGGCTCTATCCTCTCAGGTATGTATGTTTGTTTATTTTTGTTAATCAGGTAGGTCTACTGAGCACAAGTGCCCATTTTCATAGCACTAAGTACAGTCAATACAGTACACAATACAATAATTTAGAATACAATAAAATACGCCCAGTTAAAAATAAATGGGATCACAAAATCAGTTAGCAAAAATGTACATTTTCAGGTACTGAACAGATATATCTTTTTTTTTCATATACATTTTACACTCCTGCTCACCCCAGCTGACCCTTCAGACCAACCCCCCCAGCCCCGTCACCCTGGTATCACTGGGACTTACCTTCTCACCTTTTCACCTGGTCGCTGAGTGCAGAGCCTGTGGAGGGTCGATCATCACCCGCAGGTGGGGGTATTTTCCACCATTTTTCTCCTGATCCCTGTTGCTGGGGCGCACATACCAGACGTGCATACATGGAGGAGTGTGCACATCCATGGAAGTACCGCAGCACCCTCACTTCTCTGGGGCCCAATGGACTCATACTACCTACAGGCCTCCACCCGGGGGCAGTCATTCGGCGGGAGCGCCAGTCTTCCCTCCCCAGGAGAGCAGAGCAGTCCTCTGGACACTCGATCCTCTCCCTCCCCAGCCGACCCACGGCGGCCCGCTCACACCAAAAACATGGGTCACCGGCATGGCAGGAGGCAAGGCACGGATGCCTCAGCCCTCCATGCCACTGGGCCAGCTGAACAGATATATCTTTAATGCATTTTGAAGCATGCCATGTATGATCAAGGACTGATCACCTCCCCCATATGTGCTGATCTTGCTAAACCTTTTGACACTGTGGCACATCCCCTCCTTCTGGACAAGCTTAAACCAGTAGGACTCGTACTCTACAGTCACTTGGTTCCATTTTTACCTTGAGGGAAGGTCTCATGCTGTTTGGATAGAAAGCTCCATTTCATCACCACTCCCTATCTGGTCAGAAATCCCTCAAGGGTCTGTCCTGGGCCCTGTTCTCTTTCCCATATTCTTGAATGACCTCACCTCTGTCTGTTCCTCTCCATTCATTCAAATGTATGCTGATGATACAGTACTTTTTGAATCTGGCTCCTCTTCCCATGACCTTACCTCTGAGCTACAGCTGGATTTTGACAACATTCAGAGCTGGTTCCAGTCTAAAACAAACTGTCCACAATGCCAAAATAAAAATAACACCCAGGTTCCATGACTCTTCTGGCTCCTGACGGAGGCTTTTCAGACTCACTTGCCTTAATTTCACACCCTTGATGGTGCTATGATAGAGGATGTATCCTCCTTTAAAGAGAAGTTCCAATATTTAAAAAATGGGATTTTCAATACAAAAACCCATTACCTTATGCTGGCGATAGTCTTCTTAAGTAAGAACGGAATATTTGCAGATGTCCACTATGGGAGGGAAGGGATTACAAATCATGCCAGACATCCAGACAGTCCTTTCCACTTCCCGGTCTGCCAGACCCCCATGCTCAGATGTTTTGTAATGTCTAACCAGGGAGAGCACGGGGGCGCGCCACATACAAGTCAATGGGGAAATTTTTCAGAGCTCAGCTGCTATACTGTGTCATCTGTAAAAACATTTCTTATCTACTTGTAACCATTTTGTAACCATTTCTGTAATTATTGTGTTAGTTGTTACTATTGTCCCTGCTGTCACTGTTTTTAATGATGTGGAACCTTTGTAAAGGAGTCTTTGACTCAAAGCTGTTATCTGATATTCTTCAATAAATAAAATAAATAAATAAAAATATCAGTTGAAGCAACCTTTGATATAAATGAAAGCCATCCTTCAACTAAGAGAGACCCTATTAGTTGAAGGATGGCTTTCATTTATATCAAAAGTTGCTGTAATATAAAACAGCTCTGAAAAATTCCCCATTGACCTGTATGAGTCGCACCCCCACACTCTCCCTAGTTATACGTTACAAAACATCTGAGTGCAGGGGTGGGACGGCAGATCAGGACATGGAAGGGATCAGCTGGACATCTGTGCAGCACAATTTTCAATCCCTTCCCTCCCATTTTGGATGTCTGGAAAACATTCTGTTTTTATCTTAAAAAGACTATCACCGTGCTGGTCCGGTGGTGCTGAGGGTTGAGGCGCTGGACGCCACACCTCGCACCATGCTGCAACCCAGGTTTGGGAGCGATCTCGGGTCACCGGGGATTGGCCAGGTAGGAGAGGATTGAGCATCCGATGATGGCTCTCCTCTCCTGGGGGGGAGGGCAAGGAGCATGTCCCTGGTGCTAGCGACACCCAGCAGAGGCTGGATGCGTTGCAATCTGGGGATCACTTACAAGAAGGGGACAGGTGACGGAGGACATCCTGCAGACATGTGCGGATGCACGCACGCCTGCGCTGGACGTCATTGCACATCCGTGCCTCAGGGAGGGGGGACTAACATTAGAACAAGGGAAAAAACCCTGCTCTGTGGGGTAGGCGATGGCACCTGATCCTCATGCCCTCCGCCAGATCCCATCCACCCCGTCTCTCAATTCTCTCCTCCTCCTCCCAAGCCCTGCCTGCAGCAAGATATTTCCTTCAAGGAGCACTGAAGATGGAGTGGCAGCTCCACCCTGGAGGGTACAAGCCAGGGGAAACAGCTGTAAGGTAGAAGCAAGGGGTAGAAGGCCGGCGGGGTAGACTCAGGCTGGGGGAATCTCAGGCAGGCAGGATCAGGCCAGGATGCCTGAGAGAGTCTCCACAGGCAGTGACCGGAAGGAAAAAAGAACTGTTAAAAACAAAAAAAGACTATCACCAGCATATGGTAATGAATTTTTCTATTGAAAACCCTATTTTTTAAATAGTGGAACTTCCTTTAAGTACTTCGGGGTCTGGCTGGACTTGCATCTTGATTTCTTGGTGTATACTAATGCCATATACCATAAGCTCCACCGAAGCTTAGTGCACTGTACAGGAACAAAGCAAGCATCCCTCTTCCTGCCCTCCGAGAGACTGTTTTAATTTATTTTATTTTTTATATATATTGAGTACTAGGATTATAAATACCTCTGAACCAGAGGTTCTTTTACAAAGGTTCTGCATCAGGTACAATTGTGGAACAAACAACAACACAATAATCAATACAGTGTGAGTTATCTACATTGCACATCTAACAGAAGGATAACAGGCATTGGAATCTCTAGAAATTAATCTAAAACGGAAGCAATTGAAAATCAAAAGAGTAAAAGTGTGGAGATGTCAGCAGGCTGCATAGGTATAGGACAAACCTGGGAAAAGGGTGATTGAGAGCATAAGGATACGTAGAGTGATGGGGAGAGTATGAGGTAGTAAGAGGCAGTCAAATTGTGACATTGTCAATTCAGTGCTTGAGGCCACAGAAGTGCAAGGTCAGGCTGGTGGAGGGAAGAAGGCAAGGAGTAGGGACTGAGGTGGTAAAGTCAGGAGTGTGGGAAGGGGTAGGTATAAAACTGGGACTGGGAAAGTGAGAGAGAGGGGAGGGAAGGGGGGAGTAGGGATGAATAAGGGCAATGTAGGATTGTGGGGGGGAGAAGGTATTAAAGAGGGAAAGGAGAGAGGGGAGGGATAAAAGAAGAAGGGTGGAAACAGTACATATTAAAGGGGTGTAAGGAGGAGGGAGAGAGGGAAGGGGGAGGTAAGTAGTGCGGGCGTAAGCTGGGGTGGAGAGAGAGATGGAACAAAGGGTAGATGGAACAGAGGAGGGAAGGAAGGAGGTGTACAGGCAGTGGGGGGGAGGAAAGTGGGACAGGAGTGACTGGGAAGAGGGAGGGGAGAAGAAAGGGGGAGGGGAGTGAGTGGGAGAGAGTGGGGAAAGGAGGGGATTAAGTTTCGGAGGATGCATAGTAGGTGAAAGAGCGGTGAGTAAGCCTAGTGGGTGCAGTCGCACTTGTTAAGAGTAGTAAGGTGTTGGCGTAGTTTGCATTTGTATGGGCCCAGTTTATTTTCAGCAAAGATTTCAGAAGGTAGCTCATTCACCAGGGATGGGGCCCTGACATAGAAGGAGTGTTGGGCATGAGAGGTACTGCAGAAGAGGACAAGATAACCATGTGTTAGGGGTGGGCAACATAAAGGTATATGTTGCCGGTGGGGTGAGGCAGAGGCAAATTTCTTTGCTAGGAGGCAGGTCTGGTAGGCTAGCCTTCCATGAAGGTTGAGCCAGTTGGAATGCTTCTAGAGATCAGAGGTATGCGTTCATTGACCCCCTCCTGTTACAAGATGGCAGCACTTATTCAGTGCAGTCTTGATTCTTTTAAGGGAAGTACCTGTGGCAGATCCATAGAAAACTAGCCCATAATCAATTATGGACAGGACAGAGCTTACTGCCAGGCGCATGGCCTCAGTGGTCAAACAGTGGTGATAACAGTAGAGGATCCCTAACCTTGAGTTTATGGTTTTAGAGATGAGACTAATATGAGTGTGATAGGAGAGTGAGGGTGCTATGTGATAACAGCAATCACGGAATATCGATTGCTATTAGGGCGAGTTTACATCGCCGAAAATGAATTTCAGCGATGCACACTTGCGGCGAATGGCAAGAGGGCACCAAAGATATGGGTTTTCTTTAATGCAGGGGCTGCACTCTCCCGCACCCTAACTAGAGTATTCTCAACACCAGGGGGGTGCATGTCGGGGGGTGGGTGAAATACTTAAAACAAGCTGCCTACCAGCAAAAAAAGAACTGCGCCACACCAGATCCGAACCCTGTACCTCCCAACTGACCACCCTCCCCACCAAGATAGCGGACCAGCTCGGCAGCTGTCTGCCACACCCCCTCCCACATACCTTCCCTTCCCTTCTTCCCCCCCACGCGTGCATGCGCGTATACACGCATATGCTTCCCATCGCCCTATCTCGCCCACCCAGGTATCCGGTCACTACCCTGCCAGGTAGCCCTGAACACAGGCGCCATAACTGAGTTGCCATTTTTGTAGGCGCTCAATTATGTTGCCAAGATCACTGGATACTAAGAGTGAGCAATCAAGTGTAATTCCAAGGTATTTGAACACCTGTACTTGATCTAACGGGTGGTGTAGTTTTTTCAGGATAGTTAAGTTGGCAGTTCTGAATTTGCTGTGAGAGTTAGAGAACAGCATGCCCTTGTTTTTTTTTTATAATTCATCAGCAGTTTATGCTGATCAAACCAGGTTTCAACAAGACTGAAATTTGTCTGAAGATCATGGGATAAGGGGACAGGGTCAGCGTGAGTAGAAAAAAAGACAGCATCATCTGCATAAAGGATCATTTACTGTTGCAGGCTGCCAGAAGGTTGTTAACAAAAAGGCTAAAGAGCAGTGGACCAAGGATGAGTCTCCCTATATTTGACTATGGTGACAGAGACTGTAGTGGAGCTCCCAAATCCTCCCTTGCCTGACTAGACCCCCACTTCCACTTTCTTATAATTTTACCTTAGACTGTCCCCCTTATACCCACCACTGCTCACTGTACTCTGCTTTTTCTATCATTTCTCTTGATGTCAGCTGCCTTTCCTGTTGTGTCTCATTTATATCCACATTCTGGTTTGGTTCTCTACTCTCATAACTTACATCCCTACTAACCTCTGGCACGTCTTCCTCTTATCAGTAATATTTCCCATGTCTTCTCTATTTCTTCTAGGACATCTATTGTTGGCCAATCTGCCTTCTCTTATTACTTTCCTAAACTCGGATCCTCCCTTCCCCTGTCAATCTACGCTGCCTCTTGTGCTTTCTCCCTCAGTTCTCTTCTTTCTGACTTTTCTACTCATACCTGCAACTGTCCATGACCCTCAACCTCTTGACTTCTCCATCTCCCCCCAACCCCCAGCACTGCCCTACCATTTTGATCTCTCCATCCCCAGGCTATACCTGTATCAGTAGTTTCTCCTGTCTATTAAAACTCAATTTTTATCTACTACATGTGGGTAAGTTCATGAAAAGGGGTTACCAAAGTGTGACATGAGGGTCGCTTTTTCAAATCCGTAATAGATCAATTGTAATAAGCTTGTCAAGACACTGTGACTGAAGAGTCAAAAAGGAACCAGATTATAACATAACTCCTTAGCAGGGATTTGAGAAAAATCACCTTCAGTGTTGCGTGTGCAATGGGGACCCCAAACGTTGCATGTGCAATAGTGGACACAACAGGTGTTTAACTTGAAAAAAAAATTTGACTTGTTTTTCTTTATTTTACTAAGCATTTCAAGACACTATGACCCAAGAGTGAAAAAGGGACTATGTTGTGGGATAACGCCATATCAGACTTGAGAGAAAAGCACCTTCAGTGTTGCACACGCAACGTGGACACCAGACATTGTACATGTAGCAATGGACACAACAGGTGTTTAACTTGGAAAAAAAAGTTACACTTCTTTTTACCTATTTTACTAAGCATTTCAAAACACTATGACCCAAGAGTGAAAAAGGGACTATGTTGTGGGATAACTCCTTATCAGACGTGAGAGAAAAGCACCTTCAGTGTTGCGCGTGCAACGGGGACACCAAACATTTCATGTGCAACAGTGGACACCACACAACTGTTTAAGTTAAAAAAGGCTTTGCCTGCACCCCTCTCTAACCAATGTCCTGCAGTACTTTTAAGACCTCATCCCAAAAGAAAATCACCCACTCAAAAAAAGCTGGATGCTTTTGCTGAAAATTTGAGAACATGTAAAAAATGCAATTTTTTTGGACACCACAGTTGCATGCGCCATGCAAAACTTTGAGTGAACCAGAAATTTTTTATGCATTGAAAAACTAGGTTGAAAATGTTTTCATTAACAAAAGACATCACCCGAGGCAATTTTCAACATAAATTTACTGAAGTGCAACTAAAATAAAGTCTTCACAGAACCAATGGAATGTACTGTGGTTTTGATGTCACATTTTGCTAGGGAAAATCTGTGCCGTATTGGAGCTGGACATGGAATAAAAATAAAATGGGTGCACCTAGGTTTCTCAAACTATGAAATGTATATGTACTTGTGGCTACCTTTTAAATTTATTAATCATGACTACAGTGGCTGTTCATTTTTTTTTAAATCAACATACAAAGTATTGGGCACATTGGTACCCCTATTTCATGAACTTACTCATGTATGTGTTGCACTGATTTGCCTTACAATATGTATTATTTGCTCCTCTGATATACTGTACTGCTGTATATAACTTCTGTTTTTGTAATGTTAATACTATTCATTTTTTTTTCCACTTCTTGAACTATCTCTTCTTCCCCTTACCCCCAATTTGCATCTGGAAACAACATGTTAGAAGCTAAATTTGTCTTTCTTGGTGAAACTTTTGAAATAAATGAACACTTAGGGGTCTAGTAGCTGTTAGGTCCTAAACAAAGTAATGGATTCCCAACTGCCATCATTTGTTTCACCAATTCCCTGTTTCAACATATTCAGGAGTGTGCAGCCATGGTTTTGTGGTTTGTTGTGCAATCTCCTGGGGTGGGGAGGTTGTTTCTCTATTCTTTATATGTGTCTGTGTCATTTGACTCTGTTTATAGCCATTCAGGGATGAAGAGAGCTGTACATGGCCCCTGATAAGATCAATGTATTTGGTGAAGCATCTGCAGCTGCCATTTCTGATGGTACTTTGTTTCCCCCCCCTACCCAAGATCTCACCCTCTGTATACTTGAGTGTTCACCAAAGGTGGTAGGAGTTGCCCTGTCTCTTGACCAGGTCAGGGAAGTGGCTCTGTTGCAAGGCCTAGGGTCCTGTGGTCTGTGACTTGGCCCTGCTGACTCAAAAGGATCATCACTCTTTCTCTCTCTCTCGCTCCAACCCAAGTTTTACTCACATGATGGAAGAGTGAGGTCTTGTCTACATCAGAAAAGTACATTTTTGAAGAGTTGTTTGGGACCTGTGTGGACTGCTGTATTTTCTAATAGTATTTCTCCTTTTTGCCAGAGCCTGAACAGTAGGGAAGGGAATAATAAGGATTAAGCTGGAAAATTGTGTGTGTGTGTGTGGGGGGGGGGGGGTTGTGTGCTTGTGAGTGACCTTTGGGTGAGTGAGGGTTTGGGTGCTTTAATGAGGGTTTGGCTAGCATGTGTGTAGGTATCATCTCTTATTCACTCGCCCACTGGCTTTGCCTTTAAAGGAGTAGTACACCCAGAATTTGTAAAAACATATGTTGTGCAGAGTCTTGATTTGTGTGTGAAGTCCTAGTGTGTCCTTCCCTCTGTCTGCTATCAGGCATTTTTCCTAAATTAGCCTGCAAGCTTTATGGTAGTTTTATGACCCCTGGGATCTCCATCACAGCAAAGTTTATTGCTTTTCTTGTACCTACAATGCACCCTTATAATGAGAGTAGTCGCCAAGCTGAACTCTGTATAGTTTTTAAAATATAGCCATCCCTGCTGTTGTATTGCAAAGCAGTGCTTGTTGTTGAATCTATGGGCTCGGCTACATCATTGTCACATAAGACAGGATGCATTATGGGTACAAGAAGAGCAATAAACTTAGCTGAGATGGAGATCCCCAGGGATCTTAAAACTACCATTAAGCTAGCAGGCTAATTTAGGAAAAACTCTTGATAGCAGACAGAAGGAAGGACACACTAGGACTTAAATCACCTTGCACTTTTTTTGCCTTGACTTTCAACAGCCAGACCTTTGGACCACCTCTCTACTATACTTTCCACGAGTTATGAGATAATTAATGACATCCCAACTGAGTCACTTAGTTGGTTGGACCACTGTGTGATGAACTTCAGTGATAAAGCCCCTGTTCTGCAATGTCCAGCTGCAGAGGTTATCCAGTTCTGCTGGTGAAAGGACCTGGCACTGATATGGTTTCTAGAGTCATCGGATGCCTCAGGCCTGATTGCTGCATCCTCCGTGGGGCCTACCACTGGGGTTGAGGCCTATAATGTGGCCTTGTCCTCAGCAGTGGATACCAGAATGCCAGGCATCACATGCCTGGATACTTTCTACCGAAGAACACTATGGTTTAATGATGAATTTCACTGCTAGGAAAATCTTGAGTGTAGGTTGGAGTGCAGGTAGAGGATAGTGTTATTTTTATTTATTTATTTGTAATTTTTGGCAATGAAAGGTACTCTAAGCTATGATAACTTATTTCTAGGAACATCCTGAGGGCTGGGATACATGGATCTGTTGTATTGACAGGGCAAATGTTGGCCATGACACTGGGGGGAAGACTCCCCTCGTCTTCTTCAGTAAGTGCCATGGGATCTTTTACTTCCACCTGGACAGTGACCAGAGATACTGCACTACAGTGTCAGTTATGGGTGTTACCCTGAGTACCTGGAACCCATGACCATCTGATCTTCCAGCCTCAGAGGCAAGCATGCTACCTTCTAAGCCACTGACACTGATCATGAGTCATTTATCAGAAAAGTCACTTCAAGGACTTGGGCACATTTATTATAAAACTCTCCTTTAAGTCCTCAGGGCATTCTTAGTATGAAGAGACCCTTTAAATTGCTAATATGCTGCTTGAAATTAATATTAGCTGGTATAAGTAGTGTAACCCCTAGGTGGCACTATCCCAAGGGTTACTACCCCTGCCTGCTTGGCTAGTAGCAGGTTAAGGGGCTTGGGTAATGAAATGGGCGCCTCCACCCA
The DNA here is from genome assembly GCA_016271365.2 of Neoceratodus forsteri. NCBI lineage: Eukaryota > Metazoa > Chordata > Ceratodontiformes > Ceratodontidae > Neoceratodus > Neoceratodus forsteri. Next base: position 1,722,122,939 of record CM057452.1, read on the forward strand.
GAAGTCAGGGTTATTAGTGGTCAAGCTAACCTGGGCACAGCCCTCTGGGACACTGTAAACCCCTCTTTCCCTTCTAGTGATACTTGTGAGCCTTGTGATGCCTGCTGTCTCTGTGCTAAACGTTTGATACCAACTTCCCAATATGTATCAGCTGTAATTACTGTATATTGATACCTCTGTATGTATTTACTGTAACTAACTCCAGGTCACCCCTGAAAAAGGGATCTCTGGTCTCAGTGGGCTTACCCGGTTACCAAACTCTAAATAAATAATAAATAAATAAATAAATAGTGGCCTGAACAATATACAATAATTACTTTCACAATGACCCTTATTCACCAGGCAATTACCCACACTGTTTGCACTTCCCACCAGGGCTGGTTTCTCTAGCTTGACCCTAGGGACCCCCTGTAAAACAAGGTTAAGCACAGCAAATAGCAACAGTACAATACTTTTAGCACAAACTGGAACCACAGTAAGGTTAAATGCAAGCAAAGTTAAATCTGATTTATTCAGGGGACTTGAACAGGCGAGGGGCGTAATCAGGTTGATTTGCTTAAAAGCTAGATTAATCAGACAGTTATGCATGCAGTTCAGAGTCCCTACACAGTCACACACTCTGGGTACGCAGGTAGGAAAATAGTGGGCTAGCCAGGAACGTTGCAGCTGGTTGGGGTCCTGTGATGGAAGAAAGCAACATGCACAACACATACTATTTGTAATCCGGAGCAGGAGGGCTCAGTTCGTGAAGGAAACGGCAACAAGACTATCAGATGACAACACTTTAAGATTTAGCTATTGTTGCAGGGAGCTACCCTGATGTTTACTCACGATACCAATACTGGACACAGGCAGGATGAAATCGAGACTGCAGGCTGTTGAGCTGGAGTGCCTGGAGAAGCAGGGCTCACACGAATCACAGAGGTGTTGTTCCTGTTCAAGGCATTGAGCAGGGGGCTGATCCCCAGGCCACTCTCTCATCAATGACTTTCTCAGCGTAGCAGGTATTCTGGCTGGGCCAGTGTAGCAGGGCCCAGGCAAATGGAAATGGATATGGATTCAGTCCATGGAGCTGGATACAGCCTCCAGCAAGCAAAATACAGTTCAGACACACAGTGAGGAACCAAATCACGACCCACTATAAGCACACAGCACATTCACATGTAAGGAAATTCCACTGTACCAGGCAAATGGCTCTCCGTTGCAATTACAGAGTCTCTGCACAATCTGGGAGTTCAGAGGTAGCTGGAAGTCCTGACAGGCCGATCGCATTCAGCAAATCTTCGGTCTTCTTCTGGTTAAAGCCTGGTCACAATTCAGTGGCTTAATTTGCTTTCCAAATCCGGATTCAGTCTGAAAAAAGCAAAAGTTCCCTCTCAGGAACAGCAGGCAGGCAGGCATGCAGGCCAAACTCAGGCCTTCCCACAGTTCTCCCACATGGATCCACTATGGATTGCTGCTTGAACTATCTCGAACTGTTACTTCTTCGCTTCCCAACTCAGATCTGACTGAAACTGCAAGCCACCTGGGACTTTCCCCAAGATCCAAAAGGTTTGGTTGGCTGATCTGTCTGTCAGTCACAACAAGGGCTCCCCCTCCAGGTTATTTTAGGCACCAAAAGCCCAAAACTACAATTCCTACAAGTTTTGGCCCCACCAAGCCTCTGTAGGCAGACTCCATTTTAGAGTCCCAAATATACTGATTGGCCCACTCTGCAGTCTATGACCAAGATGATGGAAACAAACAGAACTCTCCATGCTGCAAAGAAGGCAGGTTAGAACAAACTACAATATTATTACTACTCTAACAAATGATCAGCAAACAAGTACATCTTCTAACAGAGCTCCTTCTCAGATTAATTATGACTGCAATCCTGGCAGCTCTTAAAGAGACAGTACACAGAGGCTATACAGGCACTCTCTAGTAATACATTTAAACTGCTAAAATGCAAAACACCAGCCTGGCAGTGAGCATTTAGGCAAGCTCAAGGAAGACTTTTCGGGAGCCCCCATTTGTAGGGGGGTCACAGTAGTCAATTATTATTTTTTATATCTTAAAGGGGAATTGTCATCAATATCATTATTTGTAATCATTTCCCCAGTCACATGATCATGTCATGGAGACACTGCTTATAGAAATGATTGTGGGGCATCTAGAAGCCATTGGAGCCCAGGACCATAGGCAACATGGATTCACAGCGGGGAGGTCATGTCACACAAATCTGGTTGATTTCTCCAACTGGGTGACAAAGGAAGTAAATCAGGGTGGGGCAGTGGACATCACCTACCTTGATTTCAGCAAAGCCTTTGACACCATCCCACATAGGCTGATAAACAAGCTGGGTAGGCTAGGCATGGGGGACAGGGTGGTAAGCTGGGTTAGAAACTGGTTAACAGACAGGAGGCAGAGGTTGGTGGTAAATGGGGTGCAGTCTGAGGAGAGAGGGTGACCAGTGGGGTGCCTCAGGGATTGGTCCTGGGGCCAGTCCTGTTCAATGTCTTCATTAACAACATGGCAGAGCGTCTGGAGGGAAAGGTCTGCCTGTTTGCAGATGACACCAAGATCTGTAACAGAGTGGATATCCCAGAGGGCGTGGAGAAAATGAGGAGGGACCTGGGAAAGCTTGAAAAATGGTCTGAGGACTGGCAACTGAAGTTTAATTCAAAGTATAAAATGATGCACCTGGGACACAGAAACCCTAGTGTAAGCTACAGGATGGGTGGGGGGTTGCTGACAGTCACAAAGTAAAGGGACCTGGGGGTTATTATTTCAGACAACCTGAAAATGTCAAAGCAGAGTACTAAGGCAGCTGGGAGGGCCAATGGCATGCTAGGATGCACAGGCAGGGGTATCACCAGCAGAAGGAGGGAGGTAGTGACACCATTATATAAAACCATAGTCAGGCCTCACATGGAGTATTGTATGCAGTTCTGGAGGCTGCACCTTTGTAAGGACATTAATTGGCAGGAGACAGTCCAGAGAAGGGCGACTAAGATGGTACAGGGTTTGCAACACAAGACTTATGAGGAGAGATTAAGAGACCTCAATATATACTCGCTGGAAGAGAGGAGGGAAAGAGGGGACATGATAGAAACATTCAAGTACCTAAAAAATATAAACAAGATGCAAGGGGAGACATTTTCCATTAGAGAAGGAGCACAGGAATGAGGGGGCATACCATGAAATTGGAAGGTGGGAGATTAAGAAGGAAACTGGGGAAGTTCTTCTTCACAGACAGGGTGGTGGATGCATGGAATGGTCTGCCTCTGGAGGTGGTGGGAGCGAGCACTGTGGATGGATTCAAGCATGCTTGGGACAGGCATAGGGGAAACATAGAGGTACACCTGTTGGTGGGTCGGAATCAGTACTCCAGTACAAGGGCTTACGGTCAGACTAGATGGGCCAGGCAGTCCTTATCTGCTGACAATTTCAATGTTTCTATGTTTCTACATTTGCAACCTGTGCATCCCTGTCCGACCCTCCGCAACTGAAAACCTTACTTTAAAATCCTTATTCTGCCTGCCGCAGCCAGTTTATTTCTCGCACCTGCAAAGCTCCATTTCAGCACACATGCAGTAGCATGATTTACCCTGTAACATTAACAATGATCTCCATTCTCCACAGCACTACTGATGTGCACTGTCATAGTCCCATTAAAATAAAAAGAAAAATCCAGAGAAATCGTTAACCTGCAGATAAGTATTAGGCAAAATAAGGGGCTTGAGCAACAATGGTAATGAGGCCATGGTACAGGGTCAGTGAGAGTGAAACTAGCAGAAGCCCGTTTGTGCGCTGGAGACGCCATCGCTAAAAGCCCAGCATCACAGTATAAAAACTGTTTACAACTTTCTCCATGGAAATGCCCCTACCTTCATTTTGGAACTTATTTGCTTGCCTATCTTTACCATTGTTACCAGTGAATTTGGTAATTGTTGCACTGGCCCCATTATTTCCTCCTCATCTGTGAAAGAAAATGAGTGAGACATGTAGAAGACTCAGCTAGTGCAACCATGGTAAAGATTACCAAATTCACCGTTCCATCTGTTACACTGACTTCTTCTGAATTTCCTCCATCTTCTTCTACACCTGTATTCTCCTCCACTAATACAATACAACTTTTCAGAAAACCTTGATACCAGAAGTTGAAAACGTGAATGCAGAAAATAATACATCTCATGTCAACAACATGTCACTTGCTGAAAAAATAGCCTTGCAATAACTGAAAAACACCAAAGGTACTGTAATAAAGCCCTCCGAAAAGGGGGCAATAGTGTAATTATGGCAAAATATTTTTATGTAAACAAAGTTATGGAATTACTTTCCGCTAATAATGATAATGAAATGTTATGGAGAGCACTGACAACTCAATATAAAGTGGATTGTTTAACATGGTGGATTTGGCTGTTCAGTAAGGGAGGATAAAGAAAAATGAAGCAGAATTTTTAGAAGTTAGCCATCCAGTAATGCCCACACTGTCCGTCTAACTTAAAATCCACAAAATTCTCACTAATCCACAAGGGCCCCCAATTATCTCAAGCGTTGGGTCTTTGATACACAATATTTCCCTGTACATAGCTGCATTTTTCAACCAATGGTATCAAATCTAAGGTCCTATCTGAGAGATAGCATGGATCTTATGAAAAAATAGTCTGTAGTTATAAGGGATGCAAAGTACAGCTGGGTCATGACAGATGTAAGTAATTTATACACCTGCGTTCCACGCGATCATGGTACTGCGGCTGTAAAATACTACCTGGAACAGCATATACCAAAACGTACCTAGTGAGTTCATTCTACAAGGGCTAGAATATATTTTGGCTAAAAATTATTTCCTCTGTAACAATGTCTCTTATAGACAAGTATGTCGAACAGCAACGGGAACAGCGGTAGCCCCCTAATTTGCAAAGCGCTACATAGGGTACTGGGAGGAAAGGTACATCTGGAGTCGGCAACAAAACCCTTTCTTTGACAATACTGTTTTTTTTTTCCATTATTTTAAAGATGACATTGCATGCATTTTGTGAGGTCCTGTTAACCAGATACAGCAATTCACACATGAAATATGCTTTTTTGGCATTCAGATTTTACGTAATGCTTATCTGCAGTTCTCAGCTTGTAATGAAGAACGATCTGTCAATGCACCAGATTACATGGCTTCACTACCACAGACTATAATCCCCACGCACCGTTATGACACTACAGGGTGCAAATGAATCCCTGTACAAACAACATCAAAGTGACATACCAAAGTTAAATGTTTAAGCAATTTAAGAAAAAAGGAAACATTGTGTAAGAGTAAGCATGCTAGTAGATTGGAGGGGGCAGTAGTTCCATGTGGGAGAGTGTAAACTCTAAATAAACTTGGCAGTAGATGAGGAGGAAATAACAAGGCTAGTGCAAAAATTGTAAAGGCGGGCATGAAAATAAGGCCAAAATGAAATGAGGGGCATTTCCATGGAGAAGTCTGTAAATAATTTTTACACTGTAAAGCTGTGCTTTTAGCAATAGCATCTCCAGTGCACAAACAGGCTTCTGCTGGGTTCACTCACACTGACCATGTACTGTGGTTACATTATCATTGTTGCTCAAGCCCCTTATTTGGCTTTTTGTCTGCTATAAAAATTGTTAATAGACTTCTCCATGGAAAGTCCCCTCTTTTCATTTTGTTACTTATTTTCTTGCCATTCTTTACCATTGTTGCACTAATTCCATTATTCCCTCATCTGCGAATTTATTTAGTTTACACACTCTCACATGAAACTACTCCCCCACCCCCCACCCTGCTAGTCCCTCAAATCTATTACCATGCTTGCTCCGGTCATATAAAACATGCACTTTACTAGAGTTGCTCATAAATCTAATCTTGGTATGTCCTCCTCACCCCAAAAAACAATAATTATCATTGATGTTTGCCCAGCAATTTATTTACACCTTGTTATATTGTCATAATGGTGTGCAGAGGTTACAATTTGTGCAAGCTGAAGTACTGTAATCTGGTGTGTTGACAGATTGTTGTACATTACAATGAACAGCTGAGAACTGCAAATACACATTAGGCAAAATCCAAATGCCAAAAACAACAAATTTTTTTTCAAAACGCAAGAAAAGTCCAGTACACTGGTTGACCATGAGACAGCTGAGCACTGTCAGCTCAAGCTACAGAAAACACCAGTGACATCATCTGTAACTCAGAAAAAAACATGACAGTATTCAGCACAGTATTTCAGTAGTGATGTAGTACCTTTCGAAGGTTTGGCAGTTCAATAGTGGATTTATTACAAGGGTACCTTATGGGTAAAGAAGTTTATTATTGCTGTTTCACACTGATTCATTAAAAAAAGAAAATAAATTTGCCATTGATATTGAAAGTTACATCAGACCAAGTTTCTTGGCTCAAAAATGTGAAAAGAGCAACGTATGAATACAATTGAATTGACAACTTTCCTGCCTGAAATTAAACAGGTATTCAGCTATTACATGGTTTCATTCTGGGCAGGAAGGCAATCAATGAGATTGTATTCATGTGCAGCTCTATTCAAACTTCTAGGCAACGAAATGTGGGCTGATGTACCATTAAATAATAATAAAATACGTAAACGGGCTCTGCTATTATTATTAGAGGTATTTCAGCAATGTGAATCCAAAAAAAAAAACAAAAAAACATAGAAACATAGAATCTGACGGCAGATAAGGACCGCTAGGCCTACCTAGTCTGCCCATTTCCCTACCTAACGGATAAGCTGCAGATCCTAGTTAACCAACAGCCTATTTCTTCCTACCCCCCACAAAAATTGCCTTATGTCTGTCCCATGCATTCTTGAATTCTCCCACAGTTTTAGACCCCACAACCTCCTCAGGAAGGCCATTCCATGCATCCACCACCCTCCCTGTGAAAAAATACTTCCTCACATTGCCCCTGAGCCATCCCCATCTTCAAATTGTGTCCCCTTGTTCTTGCACATCTCTTTTTCTGAAAGATGCTACCCTCTTGGACTTTGTTGATTCCACTGAGGTACTTAAAAGTTTCTATCATGTCCCCCCCTCCCTCCTTTCCGCAAGGGTATACATATTAAGCTCCTTTAGTCTCTCCTCGTATGGCTTCTCTTGCAGACCCTGCACCATTTGAGTTGCCCTCTTCAGGACTGCCTCTGTCCTGTCTATGTCCTTGTGGAGATGGGGTCTCCAGGACTGGACACAGTACTCCAGACAGGGTGTCACAAACTGTCTGTACAGAGGGATAATAACTTCCTGTTTTCTACTGGTGTTGCCTCTCCCTATACATCCCAGTATCCCCCCAGCCCTCCCTGCTGCCTTCTCACATTGCTTGCTAACCTTAAGGTCATTTGATATGATTACCCCCATGTTCCTTTCCATTTTTGTTGTTGTTACTATCTCCCCCACCATTGTGTATTCTTCCCCTGGGTTTTTGTTTCCCAGGTGCATTATTTTGCACTTATTTGCATTGAATTCAAGCTGCCATACTTCTGACCATTCCTCCAACCTTGCCATGTCCCTTCTCATACTAAGGGCTCAAAAAATCACTTTGTTGGCAGGTAGTCAGTTGGCCAGTTACTTTTAAAATCTGGTAGCCAAATCAGTTTAGTTAGTGACCATTGGCCACCTGGCTACCTAATTTTCCCCACCCTGGCAGGGAGTTCCAGTCATTACATTATCTCAGTACAACACACAGTCTGAAACTAACCTACATGCTGTAAAAAAACAAACTTTTTTTTTTTTATTCAATAGGATCCATTCCATAATCACGGTAAAGCACTCCCAGGCATGTGTTATGCTGGTTCACGTCCCTTCTCAGGTGTTTGCGGTCACATTGTTATATTTGTAACTCACAACTTCATGTATATAATGGATTTGTTTTTAATCCTGCTAATATACTATTTATTTTTTTATATTCTCTCCCCTTTCTGTATTCCCCCACCCCACTCCACTCCAGTTGTTCCTGGAAAGGAGCCTTGGCTCAGCATACCGTAACCAGTCAACAAATTTGAAATAAATAAGAACATGTATGTTAAGTCCAACTACTTCATGTCATAAACTACACTTCATAAACTTTTAAGAAAGCAAGAAATAATTCCACAAGGAGATGGTATAGATCCAACATAAACTGTATGACAACTTAGCTTTCATTAAGTCCTATATAAATGACTGTAGGCAGGCACACATACTCTAGGATTCTGTTTCCCATTTAGATTTTATAGTCTCATAGTACCCCACCTGACCCATTCAATAGAATGTGATTCCAGCATTATGTTCTGTATTGAGAAAGTTATTAAAAATATGATTTTAACATAAATTAAAACAAGATGGTACAATTTCCCACCAGAAAACAAAGCCCAAAAATGTGTTTTATTTCATGCATTTCAAAAAAGGCAGCAACATTAATCTTCCCTCCTGTTTAACAACCCTCTCTCCAAAATGATTTCCTTTCCTACATTTTCTGACTGTGGTCAGTTGTCTTTCTGTTGACTGCCACTGTAAAACAAACCCTGAAAAAATGGGTATGTGGTACAGTTCAGTGACAGTAGATGTCTAATGTCAGCTCTCAGGTTTCAATTGCCATTCCAGACCATCTGCCAAGATGTTTAACAAAGGAAAGCTGAAACAAATGGGCCTGTCATTTCGGACTAATTCCAGAAAAATCATTCACTGAGCATGAAAGCTATTACATTACTTGCTTTCAAAAATTATTTTGAAAGAATGGAGTTTACCACAGAGTAATGGATTTTTCTATCCATTTCACAAGACAAATAAAAGTAACCAGTATACCTCTCTCAGTCTTTTGTCAATGAAATGTGGGACACTTAACACTCATAATAATGTGGAACAAAGTATGACACTGGCCCTTATAATGTGGGACACATCATCAAATATGGAGATGCAAGCTCGAAATACTGTACTGTGGAAACCAGTTCCTTTATTTGTGCAAAGTTTAACTTGCTTTAGCTTCATAGAGATTTATGAATTTCTGCTGTAAAGCCCAAGTGTACTGTACATGTAAGCAGCCTCTCACTCCCGGATTCGAGGCTGATTATTAAGGAAGCACTCTGAAGCATTAACTGGGTCCCTCAGACCTGTTTCCTGCTGGTCCTCATGTGTCTGGGTGCTGTGCTCTGTGCTTCCTCATTTGGACAGTGCAGCTTGGACATGAATATTCTTGGGTCGACCCTCTTCCTTGCCTATATAGCGAGTGAGCCTATTGTGCCTAGCGGAGAGTTCCTGGGCTTTTTGGGTGCCCTTTTTCCAAGAACACCAGAGGATAGAGGAAAGTGCAACCTATCCTTACCTCTCTGGGAGTGAGGAGAGGCCTCCACATCCAGCACGACAAGGACCCCTGAATCCTTGCTGCTGTGGGAGGGTGCAGTTTCCAGTAAATTTCCACAGCATAAGCAACTTAGAAGCAGTTGGGAGAAGTGGTGGGCCTCCTCTCAAAGAAAGTTGACAGGGGCTTCTACGGGCCCACTCTTACCCCAGCAGTAGCAGTGCAGTACTGGAGTCCACCTCCTGTAAAGCAGCAGGCTGGTAATGAATCATAGGTTCAGCAGGACCAGGTGCATTCCTCCATGTGATTAGGTATCTCATCAGCAGGTAACCTGGTGTTTACCATGGCACCAGTGTGTATGGTAAACATCAGATCAGCCAAAGTCCCAAAGAGGTTTTGGTTGGGTAAAGCAAAAGTCCATTTAGTAGGTCACTTAGGGACCAAGGTTAAATGACTTAAGTGAGGTGTCACACAAGGGCTGGACTGAATAGTTATTTTTTTTTAACTCTATTTTTGCTCCCCTGCTGACCGGTCCCCTTCCACCGGTACCCCCAGCCCTGTCACCCCAGCATCTACTGGAACTTACCTCATGCTTGCTTTGGAGGTGTCCAGCTGGCTGGGTGCAGAGCCTGCGGTGGACCAGTGACACCCTACTGGTTAGCACTGTTTTCCCTGTTTTACTTGTCCCTGGTGCGGCGGTAAGACATGCAATAATGCCAGTGGCGGTGCCGCACACACTCCCGTGCATGGCATGCCGGGCGTCTGCCCCACCTCTACCCCACATGTTGGCAGCATCGGTGTGCCAACCCCCAACTTCTGCTAGGGGCCATGCTAACATTGACTGCTGGTCTCCTCCCTCCCTCCCCTGGAGCAGAGAGCAGTCCTCCAGATGCTCAATCCTATCCTTCCCTGGTCGGCCCCCAGCAACCTACTTGCACCTTGAACACAGGTTGCCAGTGTGGCAGGAGATTAGGCAGCAATGCCTCAGCCCTCCATGACACTGGGCCAGCCCAACCGACTAGTTTGCTAACATTCTGGGGCCCATATGCTGGTCCCTACTCCATTTGTCTGTGTTATATTCTGCCATTCTTTCTTCAAGCGCAGGCTATGCAGCCCTCTGGTATAGTGCCTTGCCCTATCTGGAGCTAGATGCCATGTGTGCGTAGATTTAAGGGGGTTTCCAGTCCGCCCATGGGTCATTGTAAATATGTCATTGTTGTAAATAACAGTATTAATTCTGAATGGCTAGTAATTAAGTAACTGTATGATAGAGTCAACCCTATGCAGATGCCCTAGCAACAAAGTGTCTTTATAGTAACTTGGTTTTGATAGAGATACATAGTTATCAAGAATGCCAACTTGAATAAAGTCCAGGGGTTTGAAGTGATTCATGATGACAGCCTGAACCGAAAGTAGTCCCCAAGGGGAGCAGTGTAATATCAGACAAAGGACAAATAAAGTGCCTACCAACTTAAGTCAAGCTCCAAGTGTGGCCATTCAGTTTGTGAGTGGTTGTGACAAGCTGGCCTATAGTAGATGGAGAGGCAACACGCTGGGTTTAAAGTTCACAGAAGAAAATGTAAGTTTATTGCTCCAAATATAAGTTATTGCTCCAGAAAAGCATAATCAGTCAGTTCAACTTCTCCAGCCTGGTCAGGTAACATAAAGGTTAACACAAAACAGTTCTTTCAGGCTGACTTGTCAAAAGGAATCTTTGAACCACCTATGTGGGACAGCAGTTTTTTCAATATACAGTCTCAAACAAAACAAACAGTTTGTGGGCCAGTTGTTTTGAATGCACAGTCTCAAATAAAACACAGACAGTTTTGCCTTTTAGCCTTATTTGCAGGTTGTTATCAGCAGTACATTCCACTCACTGTTTTTGGTCCAGCTGGCTAGGCTGATCCTTTACCTCAGGACTCTGCTCTAGAAATGGTCTTTTTCTCAGCAGCAGGTTTCAACTTCCCCCCAAAGGCTCTCTCCAACAATTAACCATTCTCCTGGGCTTTCTGCGCTGGTTCCTGTCTTACATTCCACCCTCCATCTTGCAGGGTTCTCTGCCTAGGAGTATCTCCTCCCTGCAGCAGTTTTCAGCTTCTAACTGACTCCTTGCTGTATTCTCTCTGCCTTTCAACAATCCCTCTAATCAGCAACACCTGAGAGGCACTCCCCGGCCTGTTCATGTTGCATTCCTGCATCCTCATCCTCAACCAAGCTGTTAACCTCTTGTTTCCCAGGGTAGTGTTTACACTGTCACATACTTCCCCCCTTTGTGCAAAGGCACAGTTAGTCGGCCCCTGACCATTCCCCTCCCGGAACATGAAGTCCGCATTTCAATTCCAGGTCCTTGCCCAGTGGTGCACTGCAAAGGAAAATGGCTGGAGGGCCAAGTACCACCTGGTGATGCGGAGATTGTCATCCTTCATCACCTGTAGCCAGCTCAGAGGAGCATGATCTGTGACCAGGATAAACTGCCGGCCATGCAGGTAGTAGCGGAGGGCGTCCACAGCCCACCTGACTGTGAGATACTCTTTCTCTATCACTGCATAATTTTTCTCCCGGGAAAAGAGTTTCCGATCGAGGTAGAGGATAGGATGTTCCTCCCCCTCAAACTTCTGGGAGAGCACGGCTCCTAGCCCAACTTCAGAGGCATCTGTCTGCAGGATAAAGGTCCTGTTGAAGTCAGGACTGCGTAACACTGGCTCTCTGAACAGTGTCGCTTTGAGTTGTGTGAAGGCCTGGTCACACTCCTCTGACTATTGGACCTTACTGGGGGCAGATTTCTGGGTGAGGTCTGTAAGGGGGCTGGCAAGGGTGGAGAAGTGCGGTATGAACCTGCGGTAATACCCTGCCAATCCTAAGAAGGCCCTCACCTGGGTTTCTGTGGTGGGTACTGGGCACTCGGCTATGGCTTGGACCTTACTGACCAAGGGTCTCACCTGTCCATTGCCTATATAGTACCCTAAGTACTTCGTTTCAGCTTTGGCCAAAGCACACTTCGCTGGATTGGCCATCAGCCCTGCTTCTCGTAAGGACTGTAGTACGGCTGCCACCTTGGATACATGGGACTCCCAATCAGTGCTGTGGCTCTCCATGTCATCTAGGTAAGCAGCTGCATAGTGGGCATGGGGTCACAGCAAGCGATCCATGAGTCTTTGAAAGGTTGCAGGTGCCCCATGTAAGCCGAAAGGCATGGTACAGAACTGGTATAGCCCAAAGGGGGTAGCAAATGCTGTCTTTTCCCGAGACTCCAGGGTCAAAGGGATTTGCCAGTACCCTTCGTTAGGTCCAAAGTCGTGATGTGGCACCCCTAGTCTATCCAACAGTTCATCTACCGGACATGGGGTAGGCATCAAACTTGAGGTGGCATTGACCTCAAAATCAATACAGAAGCTGGTAGCCCCACCTTCTTTGGTACTAACACTACGGGGGCTACATCAATCAATTCTGGTTCTCAATCACCCCCAACTCTAGCATGTCCTGCAACTCCTTCTTAACAGTGTCTCGTACGGCTTCTGGCAAGCGATATGGTCGCTGCTGCACCTTCTCCCCTGGCTCTGTTTCTATAAGATGAACTATCATATGGGTTTTCCCCAAGAGGAAGGAGAAAATATCCAAAAACTGGCTTACCAACCCTCCTAGTTGCTGTTTCTGTTTGTGAGACAGCTGTTCTCCCATTGGGACTTGTATCCCCGGATTCTCATCTGGCACTTGGGGTCTCATATCCACTATATCTGGTTCAGGGGAAAGCAACAGGCTATCCCTCTGGTTCCAGAGTTTCAGCAAATTGACATAGTAGATCTGGGTCTCTTTTCACCTCTCTGGTTGGCAAACTTCACAGTCAACTGGGCCCACCCTCTGGGTAACTTCGCAAGGCCCCTTCCACTTGGCTAGAAGCTTATTCTGGCTGCTCGGAAACAAAACTAGTACCTGATCCCCTGGTATATATTCCCTCAACCAGGCTCCCTGATTATAGTAGTACTCTTGTCTTTGTTGAGCCTTCACCAGATTCTCTTGGGCAAATTTTCCCACCCGATCTAATCTTTCCCTCAATTGCAGGACATAGTGCACCACATTTTCAGTCTTGGGGTTGGGTTTCTCCCACATCTCCTTTACTACATCAAGAACACCTCATGGGTGGTGCCCATAGAGGAGTTCAAAACGAGCGAACCCCATAGAAGCTTGAGGGACCTCCTGCATTGTGAACATCAGTAAGGGAAGTGACTTGTCCCAGTCCCTGACCTCATAGATACATACATAGATACATAGACAGTGTCGGCAGATAAGGGCCTATGGCCCACCCAGTCTGCCCATTTAAGTTTGTAAGTTCAGTTTAAGTTTTTTCCAAGAAGTCTGTTGCCCCTTACCCCTGACCTCCAGAATTCCTTTATGTCTATCCCATGCATTCTAAATCCGTGATTGTTTCAGCCCCACCACTTCCTCTGGCAGGGTGTTCCCTTGTCCACCACCCGTTCTGTGAAGAAATTCTTCCTCACGTTTCCTCTAATCGTCCTCCCTCCAACTTCATCCCATGCCCTCTAGTCCTGGAACATCTTTTCGCTAAAAATAGTGCATTCCTGCACCCTGTTCCTCCCTGTAAGATACTTGTATGTCTCTATCATATCCCTCTCCTCCTCTCCTCCAGGGAGTACATGTTCAGCGCCTTCAACCTGTCCTCATAGGACTTGTGATGCAATCCATGCACCATCTTTGTTGCCCTCCTCTGAACCTTCTCTACCCTGTCTATGTCCTTACGTGAATAAGGTCTCCAGAACTGCACAGTGTACTCCAGGTGCGGCCTCACTAGTGTCTTGTATAGTGGAATTATGACCTCCCTTTTCCTGCTGGTGATGCCCCTGCCTGCGTCCCAGCATCCTATTTGCTTTACCTGCTGCCTTGTCACACTGTTTCCCTGCCTTGAGGTCATCAGAGATGATAACCCAAGATCCCTTTCCTGCTTGGTGCATGCTATATCCTCACCCCCCAACTGATATATTGTGCCAGGGTTTTTGTGCCCCATATGCATTATCTTGCATTTCCTTGCATTGAATTTCAACTGCCAAACCCCTGACCATTCTTCAAGTTTCTGCAGGTCCCTTCTCATTCTGTCTACACCCTCTGGTGTGTCTACTCTGTTACAGAGCTTTGTGTCATCAGCGAACAGTGAAATTCTGCCTTCTAGGTCCTGCGCAATGTCACTGATGAAGATATTGAATAGTACCGGTCCCAGCACTGATCCTGTGGTACCCACTGGTCGCTCTTCCCTCTGTGGAGTGACAGCCATTTACCACCACCCTCTGTGTCCTGCTGCCCAGCCAGTTACCTACCCACCACACTACTATCCTGCCCATACCCATATTCCCCAGTTTGTGCAATAGTCTTCTATGTGGCACAGTGTCAAAGGCCTTGCTGAAGTCAAGATAGGCCATGTCCACTGCCCTCCCCTGATCCACCTCCCTAGTCACCCAGTCAAAAAATTCAATGAGGTTGGTCTGACATGACCTCCCCTGGTGAAACCATGCTGCCTTGGGTCCTGTAGTCCATTGACAACCAGATGTTCCACCAATCTCTCCTTCAGTAGTGCTTCGATGATCTTCCCCACTACCGAGGTGAGGCTGACTGGTCTGTAGTTCCCCGCTTCCTCTTTGTTCCCACCTTTGTATAAGGGGACTACATCTGCTATCCTCCAGTCTTTGGGTACCTCCCCTGTTTCTAGTGATCGGCTAAACAGGATAGCAAGAGTGGTTATGAACTTTTGAAGCATCGTTTTAAGGGTTTTGTTGAATCGCTCCACAAGGCCATCCGTCTGGGGATGGTAAATAGAGGTCCTTATGGAGCTGATTCCCAATAAAGTACAAACCTCCTGAGTCAGGCGGGACATGAAGTTGGTTCCCTGGTCAGTCAACATTTCCTTCAGTATTCCCATATGACTAAAGACCTTTAATAGTTCCCCGGCTACAATTTTGGCAGAAAGGGTTCATAATGGGATGGCCTCGGGGTACCGGGTAGCATAGTCTACAATCACCAGAATGTATTGGTACCCTTCCGCACTTTTTTCAAGGGTTCCCACTATATCAACCCCAATCCAGTCAAATGGTGTCTCCATAACAGATAAGAGCACTAAAGGGGCCCTTGGACTGTTCTTTGGAGCTACTAACTGGCACTCGGGAAAAGATGCACAATGATCTTTAACATGTTGATAGATGCCCGGCCAAAAGAATCGGGGTAACTATCGGGCTAGTGTGTTCTCTACCCCACAGTGCCCTACCACAGGAATAGAGTGGGCGAGGTATAGTAATTCCCACTGAAAGACTCAAAGGATTAGCAACTGACGCCAGGTATCCCCTGTCTGGGCCTCCTTACTAACTTGATACAGGATACCCCCTTGTAACTCAAAATGAGGATAGCGTGCTGCCCAATTTTCATCTACCTCTTCCCCTTCCCTGATAGCCAACTGGATGTATACCTGGCTGAGTATACCATCGGCCCGTTGTTCTTTGGCAATGTCCAGGCAGTGCTTTAACACATCTTCCTCGGATAAGGATGGTCCTCCGGGACTTTGGTTAGGTGGGTCAGTGTTAGGGTCAGACTGTGGGTCTGGACCTACTTTTGCCTTTGCTTCACCTCCCTCCTGTACACCTGCCCCTTCAGGAACCCTTTTCTTTGCTGCCCTATGTTCTTGCTTAGATTTGCTGGTTCTCATCTGGGAGTTAAAAATCCCTGGGTCCGGAAAGGGAAAAACTTCTCCCAGCTGCAGATGACTGGCCCCCTTCCCTTCATGACTCTGAGACCGGGTAATTACCAAAGATAAGTCTGCTTTCCATAAGTCATCAGATCATTTCCAATCTCTTCCCAGTAACATTGGATAGGATAACCCCGGTGCAACTCCCACCTTTATAGTCTCTGTTCAGCCCCCCAGAGTAAGTGTAACCATAGCACCAGGGTAAGCCTTTACATCCCCATCCACACATTGGATAGGGATGGGGTTCTGGTTCTGCCAGTGTCAGGGATTCACAAGGGCCACCCTGACTAGGGTCTGGCGGCTTCCTGAGTCCACCAGAGCCTCCAACTATATCCCTTCTACCTCGACAGGGACCACAAAATCTCAGGATTCAGAGTCCCCACCCCCACTGAACAGCGGATACACATCTGTAAACATGCAGTCTATGAAGGTACAGTCCATGTGGGGGCAGTTCTTCGCAAAGTGACCCTTCTGTCCATGAGAAACATGCCCCTGTGTCTCGGCTATGGGGCGAGCCTCCAGGTTTAGGCTACAGGCCCTCAGGAAATGTCTCCCCGGGCTGCTGGGTTGTCATCTTTCCCACAGACTGACCCTTATTTGGCCCATAACTCCCCCTACATGCCCAAGGTCCCTTCACAGTACCAAGAAATATTCCTTCAGTCTGGCTCCCAGGATGATTCCCCATCTTCCAAGGTGGCCTTGTAACCTAGGTCATGGGGCGGGAGGAGAGTTCAGCATCCAACACTTGTTCTGAGATCTGCATGGCCTCTGCTAGCATGGTGATCTTCTGTTTCTGGACCCCGCTCTGAATTCCCAGGGGCAGAATGTTCAGAAATTGTTCCAAGATGATTAACTCTGCCACCTCAGGGCCACTGCATCATTCAGGTTTTAGCCAACGTCAACATAGGTCCCGCAATTATTGTCCCACTGCTGTAAGCCATGCACCTGCATAGCTCGATAGGCTGCTTGGGCTTTCCTGGTCAGACAGGGGGCAAGGCGGACAGCCCGTTGGGATCTGGGCCATCCAGCAGCTTCTGCCACTTACTCGAACGTTACCAGGAAGGCCTTGGGATCATCCTCAGATGTCATTTTGGTCAACATGGTTCATCCTAGAATCCCCTGGCCCCACGATAGCCAGACCAGCCTCACCAGTAGGATCTTGTTGCAGCTGTTGCACCAGGGACTGCAGGAGCTGCTGTTGTTGTTGCCCTAGCTGTATAAGAAACTGCTGTTGTGCCTCCTGTTGGGCTTGTTGGGCCCGCTGTTGCACCTCCTGCTGCTGCTGAGCCAGCTGGGTGAGAACCTGTTGTTGCTGAGCCTGTTGTGCTTGTTGCACCGCTGTTGCACCTCCTGGTGCTGCTGCTGAGCCAGCTGGGTGAGAATCTGTTGTTGCTGAGCCTGTTGTGCTTGTTGCACCCACTGTTGCACCTCCTGCTGCGCTTGTTGGGCCCATTGTTGTGCCTCCTGCTGCTGTGCCAGCTGCCTGAAAGCCTGTTGTTGTTCAGTGAGGAACTTCAGCAATTTCTCCATATCCATTTTTCCAGAATGCAACTAGTCCTGCTCGCTCCAGCAGGGGTTCAAATCCCCCTTCTATAACCACGTGTGACAAGCTGGTCTATGGTAGATGGAGAGGCAACATGCTGGGTTTAAAGTTCACAGATGAAAATGTACTTTTATTGCTCTAAATGTAAGCTATTGCTCCAGAAAAGCATAATCAGTCAGTTCAACTTCTCCAGCCCGGTCAAGTAACATAAAGGGTAACACAAAACAGTTCTTTCAGGCTGACTTGGCAAAAGGAATCTTTGAACCACCTATGTGGGCCAGCAGTTTTTTCAATATACAGTCTCAAACAAAATAAACGGTTTGTGGGCCAGCAGTTTTGAATGCACAGTCTCAAATAAAACACAGACAGTTTTCCCTTTTAGCCTTATTTGCAAGCTGTTAGCAGCAGTACATTCCACTCACTGTTTTAGGCCCAGCTGGCTAGGCTGATCCTTTACCTCAGGACTCTCTGCTCTAGAAATGTTCTCTTTCTCAGCAGCAGGTTTCAACTCCCCCCCCCACAAAAGGCTCTCTCCAACAATTAACCATTCTCCTTGGCTTTCTGCTCTGGTTCCTGTCTTACATTCCACCCTCCAACTTGCAGGGTTCTCTGTCTAGGAGTATCTCCTCCCTGCAGCAGTTTCCAGCTTCTAACTGACTCCTTGCTGGATTCTCTCTGCCTTTCAACAATCCCTCTAATCAGCAACACCTTGGGAGGCACCCCCCCTTGCTTGTTCATGTTGCATTCCCTGCATTTCCTCATCCTCAGCCAAGGTGTTAACCTTGTTTCCCAGGGTAGTGTTTAAACTGTCACAGTGGTATTTTAGTTAATGGTGTCCTGTGGTGTCTGCTGCCCTGGTCCCTACTTCCCAGGGCCTTGGTGGTAAGGTGTGGTGCAGATTTCTTGGTGTGAGCGGTCCCCCCCCCACACCACTACCACCACCACTGGACAAGAAGGAACATTGGTGTCCCTAGACACAAGAAGGGACCCAGGGCTTACAAACAGTAATACAGTAGCCAAACAGTGTGTGCAGCTACTTTTCCATGTGGGAAGTATGTAGAACAGAGTAATTTTGACAGGTAGAATAAGAGATGTTCCTGGCAATGCTGGACAGACTTGAGAGGTTTGGTAATTAGAACAACTCTAGGAAGGTACAATGCACCTGGTTCTAAGAGGCACTAGTTTCATACAACCCGTTACCACCCCCCCAACAAACACACATGTACACACACACACACACACACACACACACGAACATGCATTTAAACAGCATATGACCCCCACACTAATGTTATTATAATAAAAAAAAAACACACACGCATACACACACACACACCACATCATTTTTTCATGGCATTTAACTTCCATGTCTCTTGTATGTGGGTTTCTTATCAGTGCCCTTAATAAGGTGGAGGGCGTAGTTACCTACTCAGGTGACCGTGTCATATGCCCATATTTGTGGGGCTCTGATCAATACAACCTCTATCAGCAGGGTGCCATCCTTCTATCTCCAGTCAATCAGCCAGTTGCTGACACACATCCCACAACCTTCCAGTACCTCCCACACTGTCCTGACTGGATACTGGTTCTATTCTCTGATGACTCCAGTCAATGTGGCTCCCTGTTGAGAATTTTCTGATCCCTCCAGGAGCTGGTGCTGCCAGATAACTATAATTCCTGTCTCTGCTATCCCCCTTTCCTTAGTAACACTGACAAGTTACCATTCCAGTCCTCCACCTAGGTAGGTCCACCATTTCTGACCCCTAGAGGTTGCCTCCACCATTAATATCTTTTTCTCTATCTGCACTCTCATTCTCCCTCCCCTCTTCTTTTTCTCCCTCCTTGCATTTTCCATCTCTTTCCCTCCAATTCCTTGTCCTCTTCCTCACCTCCCCTGCCGCTACCTTCTTGGTGCTGTTGGGCTTCACTCTTCAAAGTGTAACAACCCAGACGAAGCTAACCTCAAACTCCAGTATCTTTTTGTTCTTGCTATATCTTCTCAAATCTCTGACCTATTTAACCTCTCTACCACACTGACACTGTTCATAGATCCTGGAAGAGAACTAAATCTCTCTCCCTTCACAAAGGTGTGTTGGGGACACCTCAGCGCTAACCTGTCTCACATACCCATGCATAACTTAGGAGAAACTGGTACCCTCCTAACTCTCCCCTTTCCTTGATGCTTCTTCTTCAGTCAGATATCTCTCATCTGGTTTCAGAAAGTCCTGCTTCACAGTTACCTTCCTTCACAAACTCACTGATTCTAGCTTGAAGGGGATGGATCAGGGCAAGCTTACAACTGCCAAGTTTGTCAACCTTGCCAAGGCTTTCAGCACTATTGCCCACCTGTTTCTGCTTGAAATGCTTGCTTTTTCACTTTCTGGTTAAGTGGTTTAGTTCCTGCATGGTAGAGAGGTCCTAGTTAGATTTTTTTAAGAGTTCCCTGCTCCTTTCCTCCCAGTTTGGTCCGATGTCCCTCAGGGCTCTGTCCTGGGCCCTATCCTATTCTTATTTTTTAAATACCCTTACCAAAGCCTGCATGTCTCAAACATTCATAAGTATGTGGGCAACAGTGTTTTACTGCTGCAGCTCTTTTGCTCTTATGCTGGTATCACAACTTCAGAAAAGTTTTGACAATGCCTAGCTCTGGTTTTGTGCTAACAAACAGACCCTAAATGCCACAAAATGATCTCCATGATCTACACACACACATCTTCAGGGCCCTAGATGGCTCCCCATTTAAAGTTGTCCCTGCATTTAAATATTTGGGTATTTGGCTGGGCAGTCACCTTGCATGACAGAGTTCAAGACAATTCTGAGGAACTCAAGATTTATCCATTCTCACATTTTGACAAATAAAACTCCATTACACAAAATTGGAGCTCTCCTGAACCAACTCCTATAGGAGAGTGCCACAGTCCCCGTACCACCAGATGAGTAGAAGTCAGAAGTCTATTTAATCTTCTGTTGGGTTCCCAAAAAGACAGGAGATCTGCGGCCCATCCTAGATCGCAAGTTCATGAACCAGTTCATGAGGTACAGAAGGCATGGAGACCCTGCATTCCACTACAGCTGCAATCCAGAATAACGACTTCCTTACATCAACAGACCTGAAGGGTGCTTACCTCCATGTGCCCAATCGACCATCCCTCCACAAATTCCTGAGATTTTGCATTCTGGACCACCACTTCCAATACAAGTTCCTCCCATTTGGCTAGGCATCAGCCCCCCGTGTGTTCCCCAAGATCATGGCAGTGTTAGCAATGACACTGAAAGCAGAAGGCATCCATGTAGATCTTTACCTGGATGACTAGTTGATTTGGGCCTGGACCAGGGAAATATCGGAAAGCACAACACGAAGGGCACAGGAAATTCTGAGTCAGCATGGATGGATAATCAACAGGGTCAAGAGCAACCTCTCATCCTCGACAACCCTGGAATACTTGGTGGCAGTCTTTGACACTACACATGGAATAGCCCACCCATCAGACCCGTGAATCAAAAACCTTAAAGTGCACTGCAACCTGATATTAGCCTGCAACTTCCCTATGGTCTAACACCTAGTGTAACTCCTAAGCCTTATGGTGGTATGCGTAGACCTTCAAGACTGTGCAAGGCTTCACATGAGACCTCTACAGAGTTTCCTGTTGGTCAGTTGGGATCACTCCTTGCAGAATTATCAGACAAGTCTATGACTACCACCAGTAGTGAGGACATCCATAATGTGGTAGACCAACTCAACCAATCTGTTCAAAGGGGCAACCCTTGACAAACAGATCACCAGAACCATGAACACCGATGCTAGTTTGTCAAGGTGAGGTGCAATCCTAGGCACCAGAATGGTTCTAGGTCAGTGGTCTCCAGTGGAGTCCCCCCTTCCCATCAACATTCTAGAGACAAGAGCAATCAGGCTGGCCCTCAAGCACATCAGGGCTCAAGCACAGAACCACCACATCAGGGTACAAATGGACAGCAGAGTCACCAATGTCCCACATAAACAAGCAGGGGGGAGCAAAAAACAAGGGCATGGCTAAGGAAGCCTCTACCCTCATGATATGGGTGGAGACTCACCTCCTCAACCTGTCGGCCATGCACCTGGTGGGAGAGCTGAATATGCAAGTCGACTGACTCATTTAACAGACTCTACAGGTGGGAGAATGACAACTGAAACTGCAGGTATTATGGACAATTCAAGATTGATGGGGGCCCTTCCAGACAGACCTAATGGCCACTGCCAAGAACAGACAGGCAAAGACTTTCTTCTCGCAGTACAAAGAAAATGAGTCAGCAGGAGTGTATGCTCTGCCAACACCTTGGCAGTCAGGTGAGCACACCTGTTTCCACCATCTCCATGGTAGGCCGAGTGGTGTAGAAGATCCAAGACACTGGAAGCACAGTGGACTTCATAGACCCGAACTGGTTGTGAATGACCTGGTATGAATAAACCATGATGATGACCACAGATCAACCTCTGACTCTACCACCTCTTCACAACCTGCTATCACAGGGTCCCAATCTTCATTCAAAACCACATTCCCTCCAACTGGTGGCATGGCTGCTCATAGGCTTAGACTGCTAAATCTGGGGGTGTCCAGCGTGGTGGAAGACACTATGATTCAGGCCCACAGGTTTTCCACCAACCGCACCAACAGCTGACACTGGTTAATTTTCTCTAGATGGTGCAGATCCTATGACATTAACCCTGCTGGCAGTTCCATTGCCCAGATACTTAATTTACTACAAGAAGGGCTTGATAAAGGCCTGTCCACTGCATCCATTTGAGTCCAGGCAGCAACCATTGGGACCATCAGGGAAGAAACAAATGGCTACCTACCAGAAGCATACCCCTAGTACAGACTCTCCTGAAGGCAACAATGAACATTTAACCTCAGACTAGATCCACCACTGGCCCCTGGCACCTGAACCTGGCCTCAGACACCTT
Organism: Neoceratodus forsteri; assembly: GCA_016271365.2. NCBI lineage: Eukaryota > Metazoa > Chordata > Ceratodontiformes > Ceratodontidae > Neoceratodus > Neoceratodus forsteri. Next base: position 1,722,145,443 of record CM057452.1, read on the forward strand.
GACCAAAGCCCCCTTTGAACATCTGGACTCTGTCTTGTTGCAATTTATGACATTAAAGACTGTGTTTTTAGTAACTATCTGTTAAGCTCACAAAACAGGTGAGCTTCAAAATGGGTGAGCTTTAGGTCCTATCCTATGCAGAATATTTTCTCTCCTCCCACAGGGACACAGTGGTAGTGATGAAGATGGTTCCCCCCTTTTTCCTCAAGGTAGTGTCAGACTTCCACCTCAGCTGGGAACACCTCACCCAGGAGACTTCCCTACCTATATTCAAGCAGATCTCCATGACCCTCAGAGGGAGGCCCTCCTCTTACAAGATCCAAACCACTCCTTCAAAGCCTAGCTGGATCGAACAGCCCCTTTCAGGAAGTCTGAGAGGTTGTTCATCCTCAGCCAAGGTTCCAAACAGGGACTGGCCTCTTCCAAATCCATCATAGTCCAGTGGCCAAAGACCACCATCTCTGAGGCTTACATTGGCTTCCCTGATCACTTGCCCAATTCACATAAAAGCCCACTCTACTCAGGCAGTGGCCACCTCCTGGGCAGAGTGTAATGCCCAGATGCAGACATCTGCACAGTGGCCACCTGGTCATCTGTCCATACCCTCTCCTGGCATTACAGGCTGGACACCCAGAGTCAGGAAAAATCTAGGCTTGGTAATTTGGTTTTACAGTCTGTCTTTATACTGCTTCCTCCTCATCCCACCCCATTTTCTGGGCACTGCTTCTTAATCACCCAGTTGTGATGACTCTGAGTGCTGTAAAAAGGTGTGATAGATAATGGTAGTTTGCTCACATCAAAAATAGTCTCTCCATTAATGTCTTGTTATAGTCTATATTATGTTTGCCAAATAAAATATATAAATAGAATAACAGGAAATCAACAGTAACAAGGCTGTAATTCCATCCAGGGATTCTGGTGACGTCATAAACCACGAAAGCAAAGCTCAGGTTGTTTACAATGTCACCAGAATCCTGAGATGGAATGACAAGTCTAGTTACTGCTGGTTTCCTATCTGTTATTTTTTGTAATATATGGGACACTGCAAACATTCCGTCTCATAATACCATTTATCCGATGTCAGAATGATAGTATTATGACTTTCTGATGTTAAAGGGATGGTATTATGAGTTTTTATACCATGGCCAGGAAAAATGGTCTGCTCCCATTTGTCAACAGCCATCAGGTGACTGTGGATTAATACTCAGTTAATCCACAGTTGCTCCCTGCACAGCTGAGACACAGATTGTGAGCAACCGTGGGGTGCCCCTTGCAGCTCAGTCTAGTTCACGGGACCATCAACATGCAGCACAGTTGACAACCTTCATTTTAAAATATGCGACTCGCACTAGCGAATCATTTTCCCTGGTTTCCCTGGCCATGGTATAAGGACACTGTACTCAGCTGATTGCAATATGTAAGCATCTCATGTAGGAGTCGTCGACTGGATAGGAACAGGTGTTTCAGAAATGGTTCCGTTGCCGCCTCTCCACAAAAATAAAACCTTTTACTGAAATAATATACAGAAAGCATTGGTCTTCAGTATCGGCCCCAGTAAGTTACTGACACCTCCATCCCCAGCCACCTCCTTCTCCTCTGACAGCACTATGAAACAGTAGTCCGTTTCCTCTGCCACCGGGTCCACAAACATCCACTGCTTGCCCGTCTCTGGCATGTCAACTGGATAGAAACAAGTGTTAAGGCAACAGTTCCACGTCTGCCTCTCCACAAACCATAACACGTTTTGGTGACATAATCTACAGAAAGCACCAATGAATCGCCAGTCAGCAACTGTAATCCATCTGGTGTAAGCATGGTCACTGTGTTTCACCAGTTTGGGTCTCCAGTATCAGCCCCAGTAACTTACTGCCACCTCCATCCTCAGCTGCCTCCTCCTCCTCCGACACCACCAGAAAACAGTAGTCTGCTGCCTCCGCCAACGGGTCCACTAACATTCATCGCCAAGATCACCCGTCTCTGGCATGTCTTTCTACCATACAGTCACCCATTTTCCCTGACCATGGTATCAGTGGATTAACCCACTCCAGAGTGTGGGTTACATAGGGAATTAATCCATGCCTGGGCAGTTGTCGGCGCTCAGCCTGTGGCTTTAGACGACAACACCCCCCCGCCCAGGAGTGGATTAAATCCCTAGTGACCCACGCTCTGTTGAGGGTTAATCCTTACTTGATGCCACAGATTCCCTATGGGAAAAAATCACACCCATATATTACATTTTATAATAGTTCAAGCAAGAGAAGAATGAAGCACTGGGATGGGGTGCAGGTTTATGATATTTATACCATCAAAATTTCTTGCATAGAACCATACTCTCCACTCATAGAGACAGCAACAAACAGTTATCGGTGCCATAAAAACAGTTTATTCCATTCTAACACAAAGAACAGGCCTGTATAGAGCAGTGGTTTAAGGCTCTGAGCTGTAAATCTGGAGAGCTGGGTTTGAAACCCACAGCACCCACTTGCATAGTGTGTGACCCTGAGCAAGTCTCTTAACTTCCCTATGCTTCCAGGTTGCACCTGTAAACAAGCTTTCAGCTTAGTGTGTCTCACCTGGTTAAACAATTGGAAAAAAAAAATTTGATGGTATATTTTATAATACTTTGATAATGTCTGTGTTTTTCTTACTATATATAATTCCTAAACATGTATTTTCAAAAATTAGTGATATCGTGCCATGTGAGATTTTGTATTTTCTCCCACCTTCTGAGTTCTTTACACCATTCCCTGAAAGCTCCTCTTGCTGTCACTCCCTGCATGCTGGTCTTAGCAGAAATATCAGTGCATGATTCATCAGACAGACTTCAGAGTCTGAAGCTAATGGCTTGTGCTCAATGATATGTGAATTGTAGGAGTGGGGTCAGCCTCACCAGCTATCAGCGACACAGGTCTGGCCGGTCTTTCTGCCTCTTAATTAATTTTTGATAGAGACTGACTTAGTAGAGCAATAGTCGAGCAGCAGGAGTGCAAAGTGGTCCTCCTTTGGATAGTCGACTGTTAAAGGGTCTAGAGCCACTAATCCTGTTGGACAGGTGACAAAAAGAAACCACTGCCAGCAAGGTTTGAGCCAACAAAATAAACCACCTCAACACTGACAACGCCTGACTAATTTCCAATCACAACACCACTTCCAGAGCACCACCACCTGAAAGCATGAAAGTACCCAATTTACAGTGGGACACAGACACGAGCTGACAAGCAGAGAGAGGAGAGCAGCCAATGTCAGCTCACAAAGTCAGCATCCAAATCCACTTCATATCCAGAACAGTGTTGCTCAGACAGTATACTAGAAATTAGGATACTAACAGATACCTCCCATTTGGCCGGATAGTTGCTGTGGTAGGATAGTAGTGCTGTCTGACCATGGATCCTACCAGCTAGGATCCAGTTCAGATCCTAATTACCTGACTTAGGAGCCCTAGATCTGACCTAGGATCCATCACTATCTGATCCCGCATCCTAACTATCTGACTTTGGATCCCTGGATCCTAACTAGAATCCACTGCTATCTGACTCCAGATCCTAACTATTTGACCTAGGATCCCTGGATCCTAACCAGGATCCATCACTATCTGACCCTGGATCCTACATCTGTCTTTGGCAGGATATCTGGTTGGAACCAAGGTAGGATACCAGCACTATTTGACAGATAGTGGTAGGATACCAGCACTATCTGACAGACAATGGTAGGATCCACAAAAGCACTATCTGACAGATAGTGGGAGGATCCTCAAAAGCACTATCTGACAGATAGTGGTAGGATCCACAAAAGCACTATCTGAGCAACACTAATCCAGAAGACAGTGAGTGACTAATGCTGCAACTAGTTAATACCGTCTTACCAATTCAATTACAAGCTACTGTTTACTGTTAAGTATTTTAAGAAGTTGCTCCGATGAGAAGCTGGGGGTGGGACAATTTAAAATTTCTCTTTGATTGTATGTTTCATGTAGTAGGCCTGGTGGCATTTCACTGTTTGACAATCCCCCCCCCCCCATCTTTCTAACACGGAAATGTAAAATCTAATGGCAGAAGACCCATCAAATCTACTTATTTCTCTACGTGACTCGCTCAACAATGACACCACCGGTTTAGTGACTGCTCTCATTGACACCATGACAGGTTATGATTTTGTAGTGCATCAGGTGTGGACATACTTCAGTTGCATAGCAACACAGAAACATAGACTTTGACAGCAGATAAGGACCGCTTGGTCCATCCAGTCTGCCCATTTCCCTACCTATTGGAAAAGCTGCAGATCCTAGTTAACCAACAGCCTACTTCTTCCAATCCCCCACCAGAATTTCCTTATGTCTGTCTCATGCATTCCTGAATTCCCCCCGGTTTTTTTTTTCAATTTTTGTTTATGCCCCCTTTCACCGGTGATCCTAACCTCTCTCCAGTGAGGACACTTGGTGCGGTCTGCTCCCACCCCTCTGAAGCCTCCGAACCCCGTTCTCGGCCATGGGCCCATCTCCCTACTGCACCACCTGGCCGCCCGACCCTCTGGCTCTGAGCCCCCCAGAGCAGGACCGCCAACTCCTCTGGCACTCTATCTGCAAGTCTAATTGAGCGACCAGGGAGTGAAGGGAATGTCCAAGACGGAGACGGAAGGCCCGACATTCGGCGTGGGGACCAACCACTAGTCCCGCCTTTGCCTATCAGGCGCCAGGGATTTTCCTCTTTTTCTGTCCCCCCCCAATGAAATTCGGACATGCGATGACGACCAGTGTCTGCCAAGCTCTGTCCCCAGTATCATTATGGCGATGTTGCCTGTTCCTGGCTACCCCCCGACTGACGCCAGAGGTCACTCAGGAGTAACGCATTCCCTACACCCTGCCCGGGAAGGGAGAGCTATCTGCCAGATGCTCAATCCCTCCCCACCTCTGCCGATCCCTAACGGCCCGGGCTCATTCCCAAACCCAGGTCGCTGGCATGGCACGAGGTGAGGCACCTAGTGCCTTAACCCTCAGCGCCACTGGGACAGCCCTTCCCCCACTGTTTTTGACCCCATGGCCTCCTCAGGAAGGCCATTCCATGCATCCACCACCCTCTCTGTGAAAAAATACCTCACGTTGCCCCTGAGCGGTTCCCCCCTCTATCTTCATATTGTGCCCCTTGTTCTTGCACATCTCCTTTTCTGAAAGATGCTACGCTCCTGGACTTTGTTAATTCCCTTGAAGTACTTGAAAGTTTCTATTATGTCCCCCTCTCCCTCCTTTCCTTGAGGGTATACATATTAAGCTCCTTTAGTCTCTCTTCCTATGGCTTCTGGTGCAAATCCTGCGCCATTTTTGTTGCCCTCCTCTAGACTTTCTCCATCATGTCTATGTCCTTGCGGAGATGGGGTCTCCAGAACTGCACACAGTACTCCAGATGGGGTCTCACCAACTGTCTGTACAGAGGAATAACAACTTCCTGTTTTCTACTGGTGATGCCTCTCCCTACACATCCCAGTATCCCGCCAGCCCTCCTTACTGCCTTCTCACATTGCTTGCTTACCTTTAGGTCATCTGATATGACTACCCCCAGATCCCTTACAATTTTTGTTGTTGTTAGTAATCCCCCACCCATTGTGCACTCTTCCCTGGGTTTTTGTTTCTGAGGTGCATTACTTTGCACTTTTTTGCACTGAATCTAAGCTGCCGTGCTTTTGACCATTCCTCCAGCCTTGCCAAGTCCCTTCTCATCCTTTCCATCCCCCTTGTGTATCAATCATGTTGCAGATCTTTGTGTCATCTGCAAAGAGGCATACTTTTCCTTCCAGTCCCTCCGCAATGTCACTTATAAAGATATTAAAAAGGACCGGACAGAGACTGAACCTTGTGGTACCCCACTAGTAACCCCCCTTTCTTCGGGGTGGACTCTGTTTACTATTAGCCTCTGTGTCTTGTTGTCCACCTAATTTTTTACCCAGGCTACCACCCTGGGACCCACTCCCAGGATGGCTAACTTGTTTATTAATCTTTTGTGTGGGACTGTGTCAAATGCCTTGCTAAAGTCTAGGTAAGCCATGTCCAGGGCTGCTCCCTGGTCTACTACTTTGGTCACCCAGTCAAAGAAATCTGTTGGATTTGTCTGACATGACCTTCGCACTGTGAATCCATGCTGCCTTGGGTCCTGTGTCCTGCTGGCCTCCAGGTACTCAGCAATTCTTTCTTTCAGGAGTGATTCCATCATTTTCCCTACCACTGAGGTCAAACTAACAGGTCTCTAGTTTCCTGCCTCTGCTTTGCTCCCACTTTTGTGAAGGGAAATCACACCTGCCCTCCTCCAATCCTTAGGTACCACACCATCTTCCCATGATTTGTTAAAAAGGGTAGTCAGTGGTGTCACTAGTTCTCCCCTTAGTTCTTTTAGAAATCTGGGGTGAATTCCATCAGGGCCCATTGCTTTGTCCACCTTCAGTTTTAGGAGTCCTTTCAGAACCCTTTCTTCTGTGAATGGACTGGTATCGACCCCCCTATCCAGAGTGCTTCTATTAACTGGATTAGGTACTTCCCCCTCCTCTTCTTTTGTGAATACTGAGCAAAGTATTCATTCAGCATCCCTGCTTTTTCAATGTCACCCTCTGCCTACCAACCTTCCCTTTATTACGCCTCACTATCCCTCCCTTGGTCTTTCTTCACTCCCTAATGTACCTATAAAAGGTTTTATCCCCCTTCTTAACCGAGTTGGATATCTTTTCCTCAGTTTGGGCCTTTGCTATTCTGACTGCCTTCCCCCTTCCTTCTGCTTTAAATGGTACAGTTCTCTGTCCTGCCCCTACTGTGTTCAGATTGTGCATCTCCTACACCTTCAGGACTGGGTGGCAACATTCCTGATCATTTTTTCAAGGAACTCCTTTAGTTAAAAAACATGTAATTGGCTCTTGCTGGGGGAAGGGGGCAGTAACAAGGTTCCAAGAGGTGCCTCAGGGCCTAGGGCTAGCCCTGCTTGCTCCTGATAGTGTTGGTATCTGGCTGATTTCTACAGGTCAAGAAATCTTTAGTACCAAGGAGCAGTTACTTTAGGGGAGCGTTTGTTTCAGGTTCTATGTAAGCAATAATACCCTCCAGGGTGGGCGGTATTGTGCTATACCGGACCGCCCAGGGTCCATTGAGGCGGAGGGTTTTATAGCCCCTGGAAGGTCTGGTATAGCACAATACCGCCCACCCTGGAGGGTATTATTGCGCTTAGAAAATGGGCACTGTAAAAAAATTTAATTTAATTTTAAAAAGTTAGTGCAATATTAGTTTAAAATATGTTTGGAGATAAAATAGTTCCTCCGCTTGCATTAGATTTTTGTGTTTTCTTATTTTTTTTAGGGTGAGCATTTCTTTCCTACTGGAGATTCTGTACTACTGTTCTCCTTCCTCCCTCTGACTAGTAATAGCAGCAAACGAAAGTAAAAGAAATGAAAGAGCAGGGCTCACAAAGAAAATCAGCTTCATTTTGTAGCATTTCAGTTCAGGTTCCCACAGTCAAAGCCAAGGTATGAGATGGAGTGCAATGGGAACAGTAGTTAAGTAGTAATGTTATTAAAAAAAATTCTTGACATTTCTGCAGTTTTTTTGTTGTTGTTGTTTTCCTCAGTTTGATATTGTTATGGGGCTGTAAAACTGTGACTGACTTGAGCAACAGAGAGAGAGCATTACCTCTGGTAGCTCTACTGTGTGTTAGAGGAGCGGTATTTTCTTTGTTCCTATCGCAGTCCATCTCATACCTTGGCTTTCCTGACTTTGGGATCTTGAACCGAAATGCTACAAAATGAAGCTGATTTTTTGTGTGAGCTACACAGAAAAAACACAATAAAAGAGTTCAGAAAGCACACATATGTGATCATTTCCTTGATCACTATTCAATGCTCTGCACTGAATTCAGTCTGACTGCTGGTGGTAGCTGTGACATTGCATGGAAAGAGAAATGGTCCGAGGTAACAGCACTCTCTTCGTGTCTGTGCAGCAAATGGAATTAAACCTATTGCACGGAAGGAGGGGGAGGAGGGGGCCGGCATCACTAAACCTCCGCTAGGTTTTGGTGTATCATTTTGGCAGATTGTCAGGGAGTGCCTTTTTGATTTTTAGAGCTACTGGATGGGCAGATTGAGGAAAACAGCAGGATTGGGCTTGTGGACCTTAGGTAGTAGCCGACACTGTCATCGGGATTAGGCATGGCAGCAGGAGGTCTGAACACGGTTCCTCTGCTACAAGCTACGAGGAGGTAGTTCTGTTTTTTTAACAACAAAAAAAAAGAGAGATTTTTTGTTTTCTGTTTGGCAAGCGGGACTGCAGTTATGGGGAGCAGTGTGTGTTAGAGTAGCGATTAACACACCACGTGCTAGTGCCACTATTTAAAATGTTAAAAGTGTTGAACTTTTTTTTACTAATAGTGTTAAATATATGAAATTATTGGTCAATTAACTCATGGCACAGCCATTCTGTGCTATGTAATTGAGAGCGCCATGAGTGCATTTTTCTTAACAAAGTTAACCATGTTGGGGGGAGGGGGGTGGAGTGTTGTCTCTCTGGGCCGGTTAGTGGTCTTGCTGTGACTAAACTTACACTACAATTTTGCAGCCCAAATTTATTTTAGCTGCAACTGTGTGTGCTTTTATATTTGTTAACAGTTTAACATGCGGATGTCTTGCAAGGTGGGCAGGGGGAGATCGACTTACAGTTTAGGGCTCTGTCAGCGAGCCAGCCATCATGGCGGCAGTTGCCTTTTTCAGTGTTCTACTGGCCCATAAGTATCCGAACTAAATGGGGCACCAGAGACTGGGACTAGTTATTTCCTGGTCTCTGCTGTCTCACACCGGCACGGCTTCTTAGCGCATTTGGCCAATCGGGATACAGATATGAATTTGCCCATTTTCTAATGTACTAGGCTGCACACTGAGAGTCATGAGAAGGAGAACCAGATTCTCTACAGTGCCTCACCATAGGATTATAGGGCACTAAACTGGTGTTTACCTTTGTAACATGGGCAAGAACAATGGTTGCATGTGATTGGACAAACACCATCAGGTGCCCTCAGCGTGTTCATACATTAGTTCTCAATTAACGCACGGCCACGCTGGAATTAATGCATGGTGTCATTCTCCCACCACATTGACCTTCTGAAATCCACTGATGATCCTGTGCTCTCAGTAATGCACAGTATACAGTATTTTATTTTGTGTACAGTTTGTCCTGTAACGTCACAGTTCCGATATCCTAGCTTGTGACACAGTGCCACAGTACACCAATTGTTTATTATTCTATTTGTCTATGTTTGAAATTTTGCCATAGTAATGAAAATGAGCAATAGTAAGTGTTCAGTAGTAGTGAATTAAACATGTGTACCTTTACGTTGTGTACAGGCACCACCGATCCATGTATTTCCTGTATGTGTGTAGCTCTGTAGGTCTTCTCACCCACCCACCCGAATGGACTCCACACTCCACACTCCACAAGCAGTGCCATTCTTAAATGCAGAAAGTAGTGAGCCTCAATATTTGGCCCACACAACTGCCCCCAACAACCCTCCCTGGTCGCATCTGCAAAGGAGCTCCAGCTCAGTGATCCTATTCTGGCCACTAAACTGTAAATAAATAAATACAGAGCACTGTTGCTGAAAAATACCATATGCCAACCGCTGCGGAAACCCTGCAGTGAAATCCCCACAGCGACAATCTCGACAGGTTTGAGATTGTCGCTTGTAACCGAGCAAAAATTTCACTCTTTCACCGACTTTCACTCCCCCCCCCACCTTCAAGACAACTCTGACTCAGAGTTAGTAATCAATAGAAGGGGTAGGCAGACCCCACATAGAAAACACACCGATGTCTGACAAGCGAAATTTCGCCTGTTGACATCGGGGATCTCGCTATGCTGAACATCGACAACAGTGTTGATGATTTGGCATAGATAAACCACAAAATACATGCTTCCCAAATGCAATCCATAGCAACATTGCCAGAGCTCTTTCTTCGATATTTTACATCAGTGTATTTTCTATCGGGCATATGTTCTGACGAATGGAAAAAACCAAAATAACATTAATACCACAGTTATAAAAGTAGGCACCAAACTTGTAAAAACTACATATTTGCCCTCATAATGCTCACTATTCCCTATACAGGTGTTGGCAAGAGAAGCAGTATTTCCAGAGCAAATATGGAACGGCACGGCCAACAGTGTTTTTCTGACATGCCACAACGCTCCATTTCTGAAGGGACACATATTCCATAGCACCGAATAACTAAGCATTAACACCACAGATCTTCAAGGAGACAAAACCTGACTCAACAGCTCACAAAGATTCATTAGGGTATATCATGAAGACATGTCAGGTAAGAGAGCAAAATACTGTAACTCTCATGCTAAAAAATGACGCTTTGCAATCTGACATCAACTCATAATCCTTGAGACACCAGAAAAGAACGGCAGAACAGTACAGTGTTGAAACCTGTAACATGGACAAAAAAACATTCTGAACAGGGAGCTGAATGAACCCTTTTTCTTGCCCATGTTACAAGTGATCTTCCACTCAAGGCATACCAGATGCCAGGAATTAATCAGCGGCTGGGTGGTTGGAACCACTCGGCCTGAAGCCTCGTGGTCCAACTCCCCCCCCCCAGCCATTGATTAATTCCCAAGTAGACCCATGCTCTGTCGTGAGTTAATCCTTACTTATTTCAGGTTTGCTTTAAGGGGTTACCCTGGCAGGAGGAGGAAGATGAGGATTGTGGAAAGAGCTGAAGGAGAACGCAGCGGTCAAACCCCAAGGTGAATCAGTAGTGTTGTAGAAATGCAGACTTTGTTAAAATCAGCCAACTCTTGTTTCTTTAAAGTTAGCAATAGCATTGTTACATACTGCAACACAGAGTCCAACATCTAAACCACCCTGAAAGCATTTATTAAAAAGCTAGTTTGGCCAAATGTACCACTCACTCAGAAGAAACAAAATTAAAAAATAATACCTAGTAGCAAAGAAGACAGACACAGAGACATAGACATATGTCAGTTACACCCGTTTGAGAGATGCCATTTGCTTTTCCCTCCGACATTCACAGAATCCTTTAACCTTTCTAGGGTGAAGGGAGAAAGCTGTTGATCAAGCAGGGTCTGCGGTGATAATGTACACAAGGAAAAACTGGCAGACTGGTTGGGCCAAGCAGTCCTTATCTGCTGTTAAATTCTATGTTTCTGTTTCTTTGCTAAGGTCCTCTGTACCACAGCACTTGTGCTAACCATAAAGCAATAGAAACAAAAGACAGCTGCAATGTATTGTACTAAGACCTCTAGCAATAGCGTGTGACAGTTTTATCCAAATAAATGAATCTAACGTAATATTACTTTGGCGTTGTTTGTTTAGAACACTCAGAGTGAGCATACTAGAGAGGCAGTTTGCCGGGACAGCAGTATATGGGATCTTTATAAAATGGGCAGGGAAAATACCACATCCTGACTGGCTAGGATCTGTGCATTCAGAAAGCACAATGAACAGGTAAAAAAAGGTCTAGTAAACAGGAAACAGCAAACTAAATATCAATGCCTTTTTAAAAATGTGTAACAGCCATTACAAACATGGCTGCCACCTTTACACATTAACAAAAATAACCTAGGCTAGGCCCCCCAAAAAAATCCCTCGAGATAAAAAGAACAAACTTATTAAATGTTCTTTCCCTTTATATTTCCCTCCTTACGTACATACACAAATTAAAATGAAGTACTACTCACCATTTTATTTTTTGAGGTTGTTTCTTTTATAACCATGGAGCCCCCACCCCCACCCTCATATATCCTACCCGTCTAGCTGGAAATCTTGCTATGCCCACTTGAGATACAACTGAATCCCTGGTTTTACTGAGGCCTTGTTGTACATGTCTGTGTGGGGAAAGGTTAAAATTCAGCCAGTAGAATTCTGCAGAGGTTTGAAATCCTACAGTCCAAGATAAACAGCCATTTCACCTATTGAATGGGTGGATGGACAGATGCCTGACAGCTGCGGAGGGACTACTTTTTACTAGTTACTTTTAACAAAACAAAATGCTGGTTTTAATAAAAAAAAAATGGCTTTTTTTTTTTATTTTCTCAGTTTACCCATTCTGTATGCACAGTAAGACACTTCAAGGTGAGAACTGTGCTGGCAGACAATGTACTTCCATGGGCCAAAGGCACGCTACCTGCCTTAATGCCTCACTACAACCCTGGGTGTGCGCTTTGCCAACACAAAGCACATCCATTGAGTCTTACACTTACGTAACAGGATGCCACGAGGGAAGACAGGTCCAAATTATTATTTTTTTATGCATCTCATACTCTCAAGCCTTATTCCTAAAGCAAGGCATCATGGGAATGTAGATCCTTGTGCAAGCTGCAATGACAAGGTTTCACCAGAACAGAACTTGCCTACATATTTATTTTGTCCTCTTTGGGACTCCATGTACTGCAGTCATAATCTCAACCAGGAACCTAGTCAGATCTTTATGCAATGTTGGTTTACAACACTTGGAGTGAGCATACTAGACAGGCAGTTTGCAGGAACCCATCCTGACCTATACTACATAGTATATGTGCACGTACACTGTCCTTGCCTGCTAGGTACTGTATCCTAGAGATATCTTCTCATTCAGAGAGTATGCCGGGTTCCATATTTTCATCGACTCTGTACAGAGTTTCGAGGCTCTAATATCTCCCTGCTTGTTTATGTAATACATAGTAGTTGTATTACCTGTCTAATTCAGGACGGTTTGACCCTGCAACAGGGAGAATAAAACATCATGGACAGCAGCACTGCCCTAAAATCTATAGGTGTATGGTTACCTGTCTTTCCTGAGGATCCCAGACTCCATTTACTGTTTTGTCCTCCAGATGCCCTCCCCACCTTAGGAATGCAGCATCTGTGGGTAGGATTGTACCTGAGGATTGAAGGAATAGAATACCCTCACTCAGGTTGCTTACCTAATTCCACCACTATAAATGCTTGTACCAAGTTGTGTGAGACAGATTGGTACTTGCTGCTCCAGTGGTGCACTTCATTGGTGGTCTTCATCTTCCACCTCACCCAAACCCTGTTCAGGGTATAAAGTTGGGGGTGGGAGGCAGTAGCAAGATGTTACATAGCATCCATCCCTTAGAAAGACTGCCACATTTGCTTAGTATCCTCCACAAAGGGCATTTTACACTCTAATACTGGTTCCTCTTGTTGTTTTTCAGGCTTAGGAACCATTAAGTGCTTCTCTTTTTGCTTCTTTATCCCAGACATTGTAACGGCTGGCTAGAAGCCCTTTTATGTTTTCTGTCATCGTTGGCATTAGGGCTCCCCTTGCTAGACACCCTGTGTTCTTTATTGGAATCTATGGATGGTTCCTTTAAATTTGGGGGTCACTGCCAGGACAAAGAACCATCCAAGGCATGCTTTCCACCATCAGAGGAACTCCCTACCATAATTATGTTTGTGTTCTTTACAGGAGAACACTATTGTGACACTAGTTTAGAAGCTGGTACAGACAATGAAGGCTGTTAAGCTATCCATTTTTCTTTGTTTTAGGACCGAAAACTTTGCAGAGGTCACAATCTTGATTGTGACCCAAACATTTAAAACACAAGTCATGGCCATCTGCGTTTGCCAGCTAGTGACCACAGGATTAACAATGTTTAAATCCTGCATGGCCTGTTTTTGGTTTATAGCCTTTCTGTCATGCCAATCTGACAGAAAAAGATGCCAAAAACTTTCTTGGTTGTATGGAGGAAAAAAGTACAACCATGTTAAAAATAAGGCCAATTCAAATTGTAAAATATTTTTCATCAGTTTCAACGGTGGAAACCCAAACCACCAGAAACCTCTTAGAAACACAATTTCCCGGGGTCCAAGAATCAGCCAGAAACCGAGAAAAAAAATGCAGAATTCACAAAACTTGACTAAAACTAAAACTTGACTAAAACTAACTAAACTAATGCAAAGTATCGAACTACTAATAAAATAATAAAAATAAAAACAAAAGTGAAATTTCTATTTAATCTTTGCCACGTAGGAATGGAACAGGACTCTGGGGCACCTGTTCTCTTCCGTGGAGACATAGCAATCTGCTGTTAGAATTTTGGGGGAGAGTAACCACAGTGCAAAGTCTGAACTCTAATATTGTAAATTACCATTTCCAGGGCAACAAGTAAGGGCTGAGATGATGCAGTTTATATGACATCACTAATAAACTCTTGTTACTAGAACAGTGTAGCAGCAGCACTCCCCACCCCCATGAACCACTGACACTGGCATTTCACACTAAATACCTATCTAACCTAACATTTACGGACATGAGTAGTTTCAGTTCATACTGTACTACTGCTGTGTGACACAATGATTTGGATTTCCGATTGTGGCCTTCGGCGACCTGGGTTGAGGAATGGACCCAGGAGCCAGAGGGCTGGCTGGGGGGAGAAGGACAGAGCACCTGCTGGGCTGCTCTCCTTCTGCGGTGGAAGGGCTGGGTGCATGTCCAGTGCTTAGAGACTCCTAGCAGAGGCCAGGGGTATCACAAGCTGCTAGCACCTAGTTTCAGAGGAAGCGGGGTGGATGCTGGCGTCATTGCATGTCCCCACCTAGAAAATACGCTTACAGCCGCCATGAGTGAAGCCTGCCCTCAGCTCTGATTAGCTTCCAGGCTAGCTTCCCAATCCAGTCCCACAATTGCGGCATTAGCCCCAGTGCAGCAACCCCACCCTGGGGGAAAGTCAGGGTGTCGGAGGCAGTGGCTGATACGGAGTAGGGAGCTCAAGGGTCCGTGACCGGGCAGATGTACTGGTGGCTGTGGGCAGGAAAAAGAGTAAAATAAAAAAAAAAATTTAAAAATACTGCACTACTGTGATAGCTAGTACAGAGAGTACTCTGGGTGTGAGGGCCAGGGGCACTGATGGGGGCACAGCCAGGACAACTCTCCTGGGCCCGGCCGTCCCAGACCGATAATCAAATATGGCCCTCCCAGGCCCCCCCCCGAATGGCTCACAGCAGGCTAAGCCACGATGCTGAGTAGCGCCGCAATCCCCCCTCCCCTGAGCAAGGCTCCCTCCACATATCTCACACACCTCCCCACGACCTGTGTCACCCATTACCCACCTGCTGATCGCTGCTTCCAACAGGCACAGGCAGGCTACAGCCCTCTGCATAACTCCCTCAGTCCTCTCCTCCAGGTTGTCCTTGGCTCTACTCCATACTAGCTGTCCCAATCTCTGAGTGAGTCCGGCTGTGATGCTGTCCGAAGAACTCAGCCGAGTCTGACCCATTACAGGCCCAGCAGACTGTGCCGGCTGGCTGCCAAGGAGGCAAGGGGCTACCATCCACTACCAGCATCTCCTGCAGGCTGCTCCTCCCCTGCTTGACTTTCCTGGAATAGGCAGAGTCAGTCGACATGCCACCCAGCCCACAGACACAGGGGTCTGGTTAGTAGGTGACCGTGACCGGTTGGTGGCTGGGTGTCACAGCCTGGCACACAGACAGCTGAGCTTGACAGCACAATGAGCACAGCACCAGGTTGGAGGTCAGACAGACTCACTTAGGTTAGGCAGGCAGGTCAGAGGTCAGGAGTTGGACGGTCATTGGGCCATGGCCATCATGCGACCTGTGATGTGACGTTGCGCACACCACACACTGCTGCATTTTCTCACCGAGGCTCTAGAAGGAGTAAAGGAAAGCACTTGAAGTCACTCGCTAGTGTCGCTGACCGCTTTTGGCTTTTTGTTTGCCCTTTTTTCTAATCCAATCGATCTCCAGACTGTGACTGACCTGACCAAGTCCTGACAATACTTTCTGAGCTGAATCTTTAGAACTGGTCTAGTGGAGTGGAGCCGGATTCCTTATTCCTGGCTGCAGGGGGCCAAGGCAGCTGAGCTGTGCCTAGGGCCTGGGGCTATACAACTTGCCTCCCTCAATTCAAGCTTGAAGCTGTGGTGGACGGACAGGATGTGGGGCCGGAGCCAGAGCCTGGATGGGCAGTCAAGTAACAGACTTCAACTTCACTACAGACAGTGTACTACTAGTTTGGAAGGAATAAGGCGGCGGGCCAGGCAGTAAGGGTCAGGGGGGTAGATGGGGGCTAACTGCAGCTATCAAATGCACATTTAGTTTACTAAGTCTATCTACCACCTCACTACTACTACCTCACTGTACCTCTACATAAAGTACCTTCCTTCTCCTTCCGAGCCTAAGACTATCATCTTATACCACCACCTACTAACTAAGTTTAAGCTATACTAGCAATAGCAAGCAACTAGTAGCAAGCACCACCTATTCCCAATTCTGAGTTGCTCTATCCTAAAGAAGGCTACTAAGGTTACTACCTGACTCAGCTAGCAGCTTATTTCAATCCTAGGCTCTACCTAAAGTATCTATACCTAGGCTAAGGAGGTTAGCTACCATACCATCTAGCTAGATTAGCTACTAGTACTAGCTATCATCTATATCTTGCTCTACCTAAAGTACCACCACAGGCTAAGAGGCTAGTTACCATACCACCGGCCAGCTAGCACCTACATATATCAAACTCGCTCTACCTAAAGTACCAGGCTAAGATGCTAGCTACCAAGCTAGCTAGCACCTAATATAATATATATATATATATATATATATATACACACACATCAATCTCACTCTACCTAAAGTACCAGGCTAAGATGCTAGCTACCAAGCTAGCTAGCACCTAATATATCAATCTCGCTCTACCTAAAGTACCAGGCTAAGAGACTCGCTACCAAGCTAGCACCTATATAGCAATCTCGTAAGGACATAGACAGAGGTGGAGGCGGTCTTACCTTACAGTCTATGTCTTACAAGGGATAGGAGGGTGAGGCCAGTCCTAAATGTGTGTCCCGGGCCCAGACATTTCTATAGGTACCCCTGGTGGGGGCATTTGTTAGGTTTTCCTTAACAAATATTGTGTTTCTCACAAGATATTGGAATATTTGGGCTGGCAGTATAGCATAGAGGTTAGAGGAATGAAGTGTGAACAAGCTTGATACATCCAGCAGACCAGACCTGAGTTTGATTCTCACAGCCTCCACTTGCATGCTGTGTGACTCTGAGCAAGTCACTTAACCGCCCAGTGCTCCCAGGTCACCCCTGAAAACAGGCACTTGTGTCTAGTGGGCCTTACCCGGTTACCAAAGACTAAAATAAAATAAAAAAATTAAAAAAAATATTTAAATCTTGGACGATGCCCTAATAATGTGCTATTCCAGTACAATTTCCCTGATAACAAATCTCGACTCCAGATGTGTGTGCACTGACTTGCTCAGTGGTGCGAGGTAATTGCTCCCCTCCCACCCCTTAAACCAGTCCTGTCAGATTGTCCATTCTGAGCAAAACCAAAAAGTCAAAAAGCTAGCTGTGGGGGCATGGCCTGACCAGGCAGAAGATGGCAGCATAGTTCAGAATCCTGCAGGAATGGCTGCAATCTATCCTCATCCAGCCTTCATCAGACCTTTCTTTAGTACCAACTCCTGTGACCATCCTGTAATCTTACTGCCTGACACAGTTTGTAAGTCATTTTGAGCCATCATCTACTTATATTCAATTATTCTACATTGTACTGCAGCATACTAGGCCTCATCCTTCAGCATCATGGCAGATCTCCAAGTACAGCAAAGCTCACTTGCTAGAGTGGAAGTAATGTTTTCTAAACTGATGGCTGAGATTAATGATCTAAAAACCTCCACCCAACAGAATGCGACCACGCTTGAAACTTTTAGCCAGAAAATTGCATTTAATGAGAACGCAACGGCCTGTAACACCACTAAAATTCATGACCTGCAGGCTACTGTCTGCAATCAAGATCGAACTATTAAATCCCTACAAGACAAAACTGACGATATTGAAAATCGTAATCATTGCAACAATTTATGATTTTTTGGCTTCCCTGAAGGTGTAGAATTAGGAGATACTACTGCACTTTAATTACATATGCTGCCTGCAATGGTTAAACTGCCTCCTGACCTAACGTTAATCATTGAGTGGTCTCTCCGCACTCTGGGTCCCAGGCCAACATCAGACCAGCGACCAAGGCCTATCATTGCTCGCTTCTTAAACTATTCCCACACAGAATTAATACTGAAACGAGCCAGAGAAATGGGGAAACTTCAGTGGCAAGAATTCAATATTTTCATCTACAGAGACTTTTCAAAAGATTTAACCATCAGAAGGAAGGCCTACAATCCACTTAAACAAATCCTCCACCAAAGAAACATTAAATTTGCTCTACGTTACACCGTGAGACTACGCCTTTTCTCAGGCTCTTCCTTCACGGATTTTGAAACCCCTGATGCCTTAGCCAACTATCTGGAGGTCTCTCTCTGCAATCTTACCCTGGGAGGTTCAGCAGCAATTGACAACCTGAACACAGCTTTGGTATCTGCACAGAGGGTGGATGACGAGGTACAGGGACGTGGGGAAAGTGTTGCAGAACTCGCAGCCCCAAGCAGCAACGCCGCAACTGATTTGACCACAAGGCAATCAACACGGCTGCAAGAGAAGCTTCTGTCGGGACATTATTCTTCAAGACTTTAATACTGTTCTAGCAAGGTTTCACCCCAAACACCCCAAGCTGCAGACTCTCACCTTCAAATCAACCTCTCTATTCCCTTGAGCAATAAGTTTGCTCTCTTGGAGGATGACATGCACTCCTCGTAGGAGGATTTTTCCCAGCAAATTTCAGACGAACATCCCTCTGATTTGGGCCCTGTGCCTCAGGGATGTATTTCTGCCGATACTTCATGGGCAGAAGTTGTTGCAAGTTCCCTACTCAAATCTTTAGAGCCACCCAAAAAGAAATGTAGGGCAAAGACCAAAAGCAAGAACATCAATAGTCACAATCCTGCTAATAAATCTAAGGTGTCATGAGCTTATATGGTCAGTAATATGGTCACCGTTGCTATATCTTGGTAGGTTTTGCTTCCAGGATACTTAAAGGGAGTGCCAGTACACTTTTTCTGCCTAGCCGCCTGCTCTGCAGTCTATGCTACCTGGTTGCTTTCGCTCCCAGCGGGTGCAGAAAGCAAAGGTTGTACATCGTGGCGCGATGAATTTACTTTTTGTTGCAGTGTTTAAACGAGCAGCTTAAAGATCTTCAAGGGAACTTTGGTATATCAGCAATGCTTTTCTAACCCATTATTTTAGTGTTAGATCTTATACATTACCTCACTAAACAGGCTCTCTATATCTAGCCTTTTACTCTCCAGTTTAGCAGTACATCAGGTTTATAGTCTTTTGGCTGTACAGTTGCATATTTTCAATCAGTATGCATCCTGATTATTGCCTTTTCTTTTTTCATATGTGAATTATTATATATTACAAGGCAACTTACCCCTTCCCTCTCCTGATGAGAGGTTCCTAAATATTATTGGCAACTACATTTAATCTATCTCCTTCCCTACGCTCCATTATTCTTACTACCTCCTGTTTACAATATGGAACTATCATTAGCACTCACAGAGGTGGGCTATGTTTGGTGTACTGTTGCAAAGGATTGTCAATCTACATCTTCCTTATGCTCTTTATTTTACTTGAAGCCTACAGATATTATAGAAATCCACTGCTGTGTGGTCCCTCCTGTTTTGGGGCTCACTGGGCCTAGCCTTCTAGACCTAGTCACCCCATATAACACCTATTTAGGTGATTTTCGAGTAATTGGAGCTGATCTTTACTATGACTATCTCTTCTGTCTACAGTTGTCACCGAAGCCTATACCTCTCCACATAATCCCGATTTGCATTTGACTCAGGGCGTAAGGGCTTAAATTGACCTCCCCTTTCTTCTTACCCCCTCAATATTGTATTTATTATGTACTTATTCTATTGCACTGCAAAGTATACTCAGAGTCATTCTAATGTGGTAATGATCTACTTTTCCTTTTATATTTGTTCATTTGCATTCCACCTGGCTCCCTGAATTCCTTGCTCTGTGTCTAGGCTGTACTGGCATCTCGTATATGGTTCTTTAATTTACTGTTATTTCGAGTTGTTATATCTTGTACTATTACTACTAATGTTTATAAATAAGTTCTGGTGTTTAGCTTTATCCTTATACCTGTTAGCTTAGAATTAAGCTGAGGTTATTACAGTCCCCTGCCTTTCTTGGTATTATTCCCTTTCAGTTTAGCTTATCAGGAATACTTACTTTATTATATTACTAGGATCAGACTTAGGTTTGGGACGATATTTATAACCGGTCCTCCCTATTCTCCTCCCTGCATCGATGCCCCAGACTGTGGTGAGATAGTCTCTTAGCCAGTTGGCTGACTCATATCTCCTCACACCCATAAAACGTTTTCTTTGTCTTACTAGTATTGTTGTTGTTGTTGTTAATGACTTTCTCCTTCCCCATCTCTACTCTAACTTTAATAAGATCTCTGTGCTACTCATGTATCATACATCTCACTTTTTTTGGCTTGAATGTTCCTGCCACTCTCTAATCATCCTCTGCCTCATTTATTTGTCCCTTCACACTCCAGCGATTATTCCCTTTCTTTAACACTAACAATATGAGTGACATACTTTTATATACATGGAATGTGAAGGGACTTCATTCTCCTTGTACGCGGAAGCAAATTCTTTCACATCTCAAAAAACATAAAACACAAATTGCTTTCCTTCAAGAAACAAAATTATTAGTAGAGGATGTTCACAGACTTAAAAAAGATTGGTTCGGTCAGATCTACGAATCATCCTATACCTCAAAACAAAGAGGAGTTGCTATTCTTATTCACAAGAGTCTCAAATGGTCCTTGTAAACTCCATTTCCGATACTGGCGGCAGATGGTTGATGGTCAAACTGAATACCAACTCTGGTCCTCTTCTGCTTGTTAATGTCTATGCACCCAACTCCGATTCCCGGAGTTTTTCATAATTTAGCTCAACAGATTCTATCCTTTAACACGATAATGTGCCATGTTATTCTTGGAGGATCTTAACTTAGCTTAAAGCCAGCATTGACAGAAGTAGCCCCACTACAGAGACCCGGCCTAGAAGTATTAAAGCCCTCTCATTACTAATGCAAGATGTTGGATTAGCTGATGTATGGCGCCTCCTTCACTCCCGTGATCGAGAATTTACTTTTTACTCCTCTCTACATAAGACATACAGTAGACTTGACTACTGGTTAGCCTCTCCTGTTGTAATGGAAAAAACTATTGATTCATCCATCTCTCCCATCATAATCTTGGACCATACCCCTGTCAAATTGCAACTTTTGTGGGGCCCATTAGCACCTAAATCTTCTTACTGGTGGCTGGACCCACTCCTTTTCAAGGATCCCAATTTCTTACCCATGATCAAAGCACAAATTCAGGACTTCCTCTTTCATAATACCCCAACTGAATCTTCTATGTCCTCTGTATGGGAAGCTCTTAAAGCTACGATTCGAGGGAAAATTATCAGTTATGCTGCACATAGGAAAAGAGTAAGGGAACAACAGCTGGCTGACTTGGAAAAATCTCTTAAGGCTAAAGAGAATTTATACTTTTCTTCTAATAAGCTCTGTCCTGATTCTCAACTTCATCTTGAAATTCTTCAGCTTAGAGTTAAAATTAACAAATTAATTTCTCGTAAAACCGAACTGGCCTTGTTTAAACTTAAATATAAGTTTTGGGAACACGGAGATAAAAATGGGAAACTCCTCTCTTACCAGCTCAAAGCACAACAAATGGAACAACACGTCCTAAGCCTTAAAGATGAACAGGGTACGATTCACTCCGACAGCCCCTCTATAAATCTTATCATGAAAACCTTTTATCAAAAACTATAACACAAATCCTCCATCTACTTTACAAATTCAACAGTTCTTTAAATCGTTACATCTTCCTCATCTTTCTACTGTTGAAACAAATTCTTGAGATAAACCCTTCTCACTTCAGGAAATCCAGAAAGCTTTGTCTTCCTTGAAATCCGGCAAATCCTTGGGGGTGATGGAGTCCCTGTTGATTTCTATAAAATGTTTTCCGACACCTTATGTCCCCTTCTTCTTAATGTTTATCAAGAGGCTTCCAATACTGGCAAGCTTCCCCCATCTTGCACCAAAGCAATCATAACCCTAATCCCTAAGAAAGAAAAAGACCCTACTCACCCCACAAGTTACAGGCCCATCTCTTTATTAAACACGGATGGGAAGATAGTTGCTAAACTACTAACTCCTCAACTTGAATCCTTGATTCCCAAGCTAACTCATTGTTCGCAAGCTGGTTTTATTAAACATAGATCTGGTTCTGATCACCTACGTTCCTTATTTAATTTAATTTACAAAGCCAAATCCTTCAAGACACCAGCTGCAGCCATAGCTATTGATTTTGAGAAGGCCTTTGATTTCTTAAACTGGGACTACCTTCATCAAGTTTTATCTTATTTTGGTCTTTCTCATACCTTTTGCTCCTGGATCAAGCTATTATATAACTCCCCTGTTGCTAAAGTACTTACTACTTCCACCCTTTCCTCTCACTTTCATCTAGCAAGGGGAACTAGACAAGGCTGTCCCCTGTCACCTTCCCTGTTTATCTTAGCCATGGAACCCCGGACTGCATGTTTATGTCAATCTTCTGGCATTATGGGCATATCTGTGAGCAATTCAAGATATGTTTCTCTCTCCTACACGGATGACCTCTTAATCTTACTCGAAAACCTTAATGAGGCTGGGCCCTGTTGGTTGATTTGCTTAATAATTTTATTGAAATTTCTGGCCTTGTTTTGAATTATGGCAAATCTCAAACTATGCCTATAACAATCACTGTAAAGCCTTTATGACCATACCTCTTGGATTCCGCTGGTCACCACAGGGTATAACATATCTAGGAATAAAAATTACTAGTAACTTAGGAAGATATGGGACATTAACTTTAACCCTTATTTGATAACATCAAAACAATTCTGGACAGATGGAAGCTTCTTAATCTCTTTTTCATGGGGAAAATTGCAGCCATTAAGATTTCTCCCAGATTCTTTACCTCTTTGCCAATATTCCTTTAGTCTTACCATCCTCCTTTTTGCTAAAATTGATAAATAGGTAACTTTATCTGGGATGGAAACCACGAAATTGACATAACAAACTTGATCACATTGGAAAAAGGGATTCGGACTCCCCTGGTTCAAAGACTACCTCTGGGCTTTCCAAATGGCCCAAACCATTAAATGGTTTCAAAACCCTCCCTCACTCACCACTATAGGTTTGCAATGGAATCTGCATTGTGCCGGGAGGAGTTCCACTTTCTTGATTTTTAATCCCATTTCCTCTAAACTAAAATCTCACCCGACTATATCATCCTCTGTTCTTTATTGGAAACTAACCCACAAATTCCTGAAATCCAATTCAACACCCTGGTTTTATGCCCCCTTATGGGGCAATCCACTGCTCACTCTAGAAAATCACCCAATTTTCTGTCGTACATGGAGGAACAAAGGCATTTTCTTTCTCGGAGATATCCTGGACCAGAATTCACTCACTCTTAGATCATTCTCAGACTTGCAGGTCACATGGAAACTTCCTAAACAGGACTTCTGGAAGTTTTTATAAATTCGGGCAGCTTATAAGTCTCTCTCTAGTTTAGTGTATAGGCATACTCTTCTAAACCCATACATCTCGCATTGGACTAATTTATCAGTAAAATTAAATTGCTCCATTTACAAAGACATTGTTGATAATCTAGCTGATCAGTCTATACAGGCCAAAATAAATGGAGTACTCTTCTTAACTATAATATTTCAGACGCACAAAAGGAGTAATTGTTGGCATATTGCAATGATACTTTAAAGATGCCTGTAGTTCTTTAATACAAAAATCCAACATCTTTGGTATAGAACCCTCTGTGCTTCAACGAATGGGCCTATTAAATAATAATAATTGCTGGCCTGCAATTTATAGCGAGGATCTACTTCATATCTTGTGGTCTTCGCCCCGTTAATAAGCTCTGACATAAAGTCTGTTTACTTGCCTCCAGGTAACAGGACAAAAACTACCTTTGACCCTAGGCTATTCCTTCTAGGCATCCTTATCCCAATAGCTCTCCCTCTCACATGCACATTTTAGATGGCTAAACATACTTTCTCTTCTGGTCAAGCGTCTGATTCTTATGAAATGGAAATCAACTCTGGTGCCTTCTCTTTCAGATGTTCTTCAAAGCCTCTCTCAGTATGCCTCCCTAGACCGATTATCTCATGTTACTCATAACTGACTCAATGTATATGACAGATGTTGGCAGGATTACTTCAAGTACATCGAACCTAGTTCTTCTAGACCCTAATTCTTAGGGATATTTAGCCCTCCTTCTTATTTTGCTTTCAGATTAGGTTTTCTTGAAACTTTTGTGCACAGATTTCTCCTCTTTTTTCCCTTCTTCCCTGTGTTCTCCCTCTCTCTTTCCCTTCTTCCTTGCTTGTTTCTCTCTTCTTTCTTTCCTTGCACACTTTTCTCTTATCTTCACCTCTCCATTACTAAACATTGTTCATATTACCACATTTACCACTTTTTGTAATTTACTGAATACCTTGCCATAGCCTACCCTAGCATGTATTTCGTACGTGGTTGCTATTTCTGATCCTATAATACCCTATTGATTGTAATCCTTCGCTCTCCACTTACATCCTGTCTAGGTTTGTGTTTTATTATTAATACATGTATATAAGGCTTCTCCAATATGTATACCCTAAATACTGTATTTTGTTAAGTGATATTGTATACCTTACATGGAGGATAGTCTTCTGTTGTATTAGATGTGTGCTTTCTTATATACTCAAATTTCAATAAAACAATAAAGTGAAAAAAAAAGCTAGCTGTGAGATGAGCTGCATGCGTTGAGTGTACTAGGAGCAGTCGGAGGGCTGCATGAGGATCCCTGGGTGGACTATTCATTTAACGGCAACAAAATGATTGTAGGCCTCTGATTCCTCGCAAACCATCACAAATTATATTTTCCATTCTTTGTTTTGTGCCTCTGGCACGTGGTCTCACACAGCCCCCCATCCCATCACTGACCTTCTCATGGACTTACCTGTTACCCACCACCTACCAGGTCCACAATGTGGTGGGGGGGGGTGGCTTGCCATGTCAGTCATGCATGGTCCTACAGGTGGTACTGGAATCAGACAGGGGCAGTTTCTTCCAGTTTTCTCCACAAGGTGACAGCGTACAATGATGCACACATATGCATGGTGACCCACATTATCATGCACAATGTTCAGCAGCTTCCCCTTCCCTGCAGTGTGCGTTCACTTGTATGACCACCTGGCCTCTGCCAGATGCCTGTCAAGCAACAAGATGTAGTGTACTCCCACCCCGGTGGAGGACAGCTGTCCCTGGCATGCTCGATACTCCCTCCCCAACCAGCTCCAACAACCCTTGCGTGTTAGCAAACCCAGATTGCTGGCATCATGAGCGCTACTTACTGCTGCACTAACAAGCAGAGTAAAATCGGCTGCCTCAGTAATGCACTTTTTTTAAAGAAATTAGTAGGAATGGTGTAGAGAGCATGGATTCAACTACCACACTTTTTGTAGCTGCACTGGAGAAAATCCAACTGTTATTACACGGTCCACATATTAACATAATTAAAATGCTGACAGTGACTGAAGTTTAAAAGCCAATAAAATGCACATATACATAAAGTTGCTCTGACAAAAAAGGATTGGTTATCAAAAGTCTAAAAGGAGACAAACCTAGTAGAGCACAGTCTTGACCATACAGTCCTTACCATCTAAACATCCTTATTTTCTAACTCTCTTCATTCAGCCAAGGTATATACCCCATCAGACCCCTCAGGAGCCTACCCCAACCCCGTCACCCAGCCATCTCCCAGGAACTTTCCACCACTCTGGAATTCTCTGGCTTACCTTCCATGGCAGGGGCCCCTGGGATGCCAGTATACTGGGGGGAAATGAGATGAAGGTGGAGAGGCTTCCCTGGGTCAGTGGGTTCAGGGCCTGTGGGTGCTCTGGGCCATCATCCTCCTTGCTTAAGGGGTATTACCCCATTCATCTCAACCCATCCTTGAGGATGATGCTTTGGACAGACATCTGGAAGCCAAGTATGCAGGTGTGTGCATGTGCCGAGATGGCCAGGAATGTCCTCCCTTCCTCGAAGCAGGCCCCTCCAACTGTATCCCCAACTGTGGTCACCCAGGTGATGTTAGTGCTGTGGAGTTTTGCCAACCCCCACCACAGAGGAGAAGAGCATCCTCTGAAATGCTCAATCCTCCTCCTTCTCCCACTGGTCCTGATGAATGGAGCATGTTCCCAAAACCTGGTGGCTAGCATTACGAGCAGTAGCACTACTACTACTACTGCACTAATAAGCCACCTTTGAATAGCCCTATCCAAACAACAGTACTGTCACTAAAGCAGTCTAGATAACCCACACTGCACTGTACATATTATATGGGTCATCATTTTTTCCCATAAGGAATCATTCATAGTAAAAACTCATAATACAATGTTTCTGACATCAGATCAATGGTATTATGAGATAGAATGTTCAGAGAGTTTAATATTTAAGTCATTAGGACTGCGCTTGTGTCCAGAGTCTTTATCGAGGAACTCATGGCGTGTTGGAATGCTGAAGGCCAAGGCACAGCCAAGGGCATTCAGTATTTCAACAGGTCATTATCTCAAATAAGAATGGACACGAGGTCCTTATTGCTACAGTATTATAAACCTCCAGTAATGAAAGTCTATTAATTTGGGCAATAAAAGCTGTTTTTTATTAACTTTATAGATGTTTGTTGTCGTGACAGCAAAGTTCCAAGTACACCAAAGGATAAAGCCAGGTAGAGTGCGTTTCCATGGAAGCAGAGTTCTTTTTACACTAGAGGTCCTCCATAGTGAGATAAGGACCTATAGGCACAGGGTTTTTCTCCATGCTGAACATTCTGTAAGGTTTATAACTTATAAAATAACAGATAGGAAGTCATCAGTAACCAGGCTTGTCATTCCGTCTCAGTATTTAGGTGACATCATAAACCACTTGACTTCACTCTTGAGAGTTATGATGTCACCAGATCTAATGGTATTATAGTCTTGTTTCTGATGATTTCCTGTCTATTACTCTACTTGTAATGCATTTAGAACAAAACACTTTCATTCAAAGATATGAGACTGAACAAAGGACATAAAGCCTCTGTTTTCAACCTTCATTAATGAGTTAATCTTTCCCCATGTGTGCAATCCAACTGACGCCACCTCAATAAAACATAGCCAGAGGAGTTATTAATATAGCTGACGCATTTCAGAAGCCATGTGGGCGAGCAAATGTCAGACTCTGCTGCTGAACAAACAGTTATGTTTAAAACTGAACCATAAAAATATAATACCTTCCTGCTCAGTGAACAATGCTACTCAAATACTGTGGAACACATCAAAGGTGCTAGCATTTTGGGATGCAACTCATCCCAATATACAGTAAGGTCACCCTGAAACCAGCCACAAACTAAAATGAAAGCTATAGCTGGAAACAACAGAATTCAGCAAACAGAAGAGTTTATTTTCATATCATTATTAGTATTGATATTTGCTGGGTCTGATATAGAAACTTTCAAGAGCTACTGATACCATAAAGACAACTTTAAAAACATAATAATTAGGTACAATTCTGTTTGCATTCCATTTCTATTTTATATATTTCTCCTTCCATAATTTATTACTAAGGAAATGTATATGAATACATAATCTTTATCCTTAGAGTTCATTTTGAGTTAATCTGCTTGTATATCTTACTCCCTACTTCAAGTCATAATCCTCTGTTGTGGCGTCACAATCTATCTCATGGGAGTAACTGTGAGGTCACAAGCAGTGCATTATGCCCTCAGGTAGGAGAAAACAGCAGGAATAGATTAACTGTTCAGGACCAAAGATCTTGTTTTCATGCAGATAACCTAAGTAATAAGCAACAGGGAGGAGGAATACAGAACTAATGGGAAATACGAGCTGGACTTTGTTTAAATATTATGTTTTATTAAAGTTCTCCTAAATGTGTCACCAGCTCTTTAAAACAAAATATTCAGCTACCACAAGAACTAGGAACACTAACACAGACATACTTACAAGCTGGCTCCTCACACCCATTAGGCACTACTTGCATATTGCAAGCAAGGTTTAGGATCTTGTTGGGTGGTTATACCCAAGCTATTTTTAACTTAGGGGTTCACAAGATTTAGTCAAGGACGGTAAACTCAAGAGCAGGTTTGACGAATTCCAATCAACCAGTGAACCACACAAGAAACTTTTGTAAACATTCATAAAGGGTTCTTTATTTTCAAACACATTCATGTCTGGCACCAAACTGTTGCTCCTAAAGTTTTGCTGGCACCTCTGCCAGTTTTTCAAGGGCGTGTTCTTGCAAGTTTAAATAGAGTATCATAAGTTTACAGTTTACTTTAAATAAAGGTCCTGTCAGTTGCACCAGTATCCTGATTAGGACCAATAAAAATATTCACTACATCTGTATGGTGTACACAGTATAAGAAATAAGGTATGGGTGACCATACACAACAAGCCTGTGTTTCCATCGAAGGGTGGAGATAACATCATATGGAGCTCGAGAGTGAAGCTCCAAGAGGTCCATGCTTTTATCTCAACCCTTGGATGGAAACACAAGGCAAGTTGTGTATGGTCACCTATATTTATAGTATATGGTTCTGTAGTAAGGAAGTAGCAAGCAGGGCTGCAAGCGGCACTGAGCAACAGTACAGAGAGAGAGAGAGCGTTCAGTGAAAATGAAAGTGGGCTGCCAGGCGGGAGTCAGATCAAGCAAGGAGTGCTCAGTGAAAATGAAAGCAGACTGCCAGGCAGAAGCCAGGACAAGCAGGGACACAGGTGCACTTGATAATACAGACTGTATTATGTGCAAAACTTTTAGAACATGCTTAATAATTTTTGAGTAGCCACTGATTCCCATACACAATATAAAGGATAATGTATGGTCTGTCATCGGTAACAAACATTTGTAGCCATCGAGAGGTTACCATGATGACTGTTTAAAGCTCGAGAGCAAAACTCGAGAAGTTTCTGTCATCATGGTAACCTCTAGATGGCAACACACATTTTTTGCCAATGATGAGCCATACATTATACATATTTTTTTTATTTACATTTTACAGGCATTTTTTCCCTTTTTCACCTGTACCTTCCACACGCATCTGGGGCATTGATGTTTGCGTGTGGAGGCACTATCATACCAGGCACTGCAGGCGCTTATCCTCCTAGCCGCCCTCTCCACCTGCACCGGACGGACCTCTGCCCACGGGTGGTGTGGACTAAGGAAGGGACGCATCCACCCAGGAGAGGAGAGCTGCCATAGGTGGCTCAATCCTGCTCCTACCCTCCCTCCCGAGTCGTTCCCAAACCCAGGTATATGGCATGACACGAGGTAAGGCTATATGCCTCAACCCTCTGCGCCACGGGCCAGTTTCCATACATTATATTTTATAGTGTATGGTCCCCATAAAAAGTAATAAAACAAAGCTGGATCTGTACATTATGTTTTGTTTTTTTCTTTCAGTCACTGCCACCATCGTTGTGTGACATACCATCAATGGGTTAACAATATTGTGACATCACATCGATGGTATAACAATACTGTAAAACGTTAGATTTATGGTAGTAATAAAGTTCTATCATATATTATAAGCCCTAATTGTATACTGTATTTTTTGTAAGGCAACACCTCTTACCATAATCGTGTACAATTCAGTTACTTTTCAAAGACACTCACACAGCTTTGCATGGAGTGTGTTAGAGCTCTGCATGACAAAGCTCATTTCCATGGTCCTTTTGAGTCTGCTGCAGTCAAGTGTAAAATGTCACCCATACAGATAGCTATTAAAAAACATCTACAGCCTTCTGATTGCCCAAAATGTTGTTAATGTTGTTGTTAGTTATGGCTTCTCAATGGTGGTGTATGACTAAGGAAAAATCTTTGGAAAAACGTTTTACAGTATAATGAATTTGATAAAGTAAGCCCATTAAAGTGTGGTCAACAACTTATGTCGGGGTGGAGGTAAGACTCCAAGGTACCAGGGTCACTAGAACTGCAATAACGCCCTGGGTGGCAAAAATAATGCCCTGTCCCAAATCCTATCAAATACAGGCTGGGTAAATTACCAGGCTACCTCCATTATTTAATCACCCCTCCTCCAATCCATCCTATTCCTTGTAGTTGGAAGACAGAAACAGACTCCAAATTCCCAGGTGTAGTCTCAATGTTGTAAAAGCTCCATTAGGTATAGACTTGCAAATATGTGGAATAGCCTCCACCCCTCACTAATGACCTCCTCCAGCATTTATTCAGTGAAAGACTTGATTAAGATGTATTTCAAAGTCCTCGAACAGGTCACAACTGCCCTTGAAATGGCCGATAGTCTATCACCAGAGGCCTCTTTCTTGTGCAGCCTGGCCTTGGGCCTATCCTGCCCTGCCCCTGCTACTGAATGATTCTCAGAAACACTGCCTCTGGCATAATGGTATACTGTGTCTAGGTGTAGCATTAACCACAATGTAGCGTCTTTACCATTCCACCATTCTGGGGTCAATAAACATCTCTTGGCATTTATCGTTTTATTCACTGCATGTAACCATTGTGCACGGTTTGGCTCTGTACTTAATCGCTAATGTGTTTATTGGTTTATTGCCTACCCTACCTGTCTCTAATTCATGTCCTATTAATCTCTGTTCCCCCCTCCCCCAGGTAGCAGCAAACAAGCCCACTAGAACTCTGCTTGCTTACCTGGTAAAATATATTTCCAATAAATAAATACAGCCCCAAGTAATTAGAAGTACAAGTTTGTTAAAGAGCTAGTATAGTGCCTAGACATAACAGTACTATAACTTTCAGAAGCAGCCAGTCATCCCCTCTTATATTGGAAGTATTTTTTTTTCTTTTCTGTTTTGTTAATTAGATTTTCTACCTGACAGCACTAAGTGTGATGTGTGGTACAGCACTCTAGCTGGAGGCTGACGTAGTTCTATGCCTATACATCATTAGCATTGCAGTCTCACTGACTGTGACATCATGAGCAGAGATGCACAAAGATGTCAAACTTTGCTTTGCGAATTAATTCACAAAGTGTACCAACTTTGCGAAGTCTGAGGTGCGAAGTGCTGACTTTGCAAAGCTTTCGGTAGGTGGTACTTTCTCAAGCAAAGTTATGCAAACTCACCAGCAAAGTTATTACTTTGTGATGACTTCCTGCCTAAAAAAGTGCACTTTAGGAGGAAAGGGCATTCCACAGTGGTAAAGTGCAAAGTTTGAGTGAAGCGAAAACTTCACAAAGTGCTTCATGAAAACAAATTTTTCTGCTTCGCTGGAACTTTGCCAGTGAATTAAAACTTTGAAACATCTCAATTCACTAGTAACCAAGAAGAGCCAGTCTCCTGCTGCTTGATTAGTAATGTGGGACACATGTTACCAATTAGGCAGCAGGACTTGTGAAGTAACAATGAGTGAGGTCACATGCTGATGATGTAATAGGAGGCGCAGAACTAGATATGAATGTTTCAGGTAAAGCACCACTTTTCACATTACACCAAATACTATTAGGCAGAAAACCATCTAATAAGCACACAGAAAAGGAAAAACACTTCAGAAGTTAAACTGCCTGTCTTTTTATTTGTCTGTTTTGTGCAAGTAGTTTTTAAGATCACAGTGCTGAGAAATTCCACAGACTCACCTACTCATGCACTACTGTTCTTACATAGTTAACACATACAAAATGGAAATGAATAGCACAAAGTGTCATAAACTAGCTTATACAAAGGACATTTCAAACCAGCGTCCTGAATTCTGAAGGCATCATAGTCATAAAATAGTTCAGGAAGCAGGAGAAAACATTGATATCCTGGTACACATAGGGACTAATGACCTCACCAGCCGATCAGTTGTGGAGACCAGGGAACACCTGACCAGGCTAGGTGACAAACTACCATCAATTTCATCTGGCATCTTCTCTGAGATCCTGCCAGTCTGGGGGGTGGGGAGATGGACGGAAGGTCAGAGAAGGGGAGATAGGGAAGCTAAACATGTGGCTCAAGGGCTGGTGCCAGAAAAAGGGCACAAATTTGTAGGGAACTGGCAACAGTTTTGGGAGCAAAAGTTCTTCAAATTTGATGGACTACATCTGACTAAGGAGGGAGTCAGTGCACTGGGGCAGAAGTTTGACGTCTTTGCAGAATATTTAAACTAGCAAATGGGGAGAGGGGTGCAGCACCACATACGTCGAATGGGAAGAACACTCCTTCCCTTCAGCTAGTGGTCAAACAGGAGTTCAGCATGTTTGCAGTTCATTTGCATCACCAGGTAAGAAAAGGTCCAGCTCCCATACGGCCATGGGGACACGCCAGACCTCACCCAACAAACATACTGAAATCTGGCCAATGGAAAATCATGTACACAAATGCTCGCGGTCTGGAAACAGATCCCAGACCTGCAGGCAATAATGACAGAGCTAAACTGGACATAGTAGCAATTAGCGAGATGTGGTTTACCAGTAACCACACTTGGGAGACTTCAGTATCTGGCTATGTACGGTTCAGAAGAGACCGAGGTGCAAAAAGGGTGGGGGGTGGAGTGGCCCTGTATGTCAATGAAAATATCAAAGCTCCAGAAATTCAGAATACACATAAGGAGCCAGAAGAACTGTGGGTCACCCTGGAAACAGGAAATGGGACAGCCATAAGAACTAGGGTTGTCTACAGGCCTCCAGAGCAGGAGGAGGACATAGACACATTACTGTTAGAAGATATACAAAACATAACAGCTAAAAGGGAGGTTCTGATAATGGGAGACTTCAACATGCCACATACAGATTGGTCAATACCAGCAGGAACATCTGCCAGAACTAGACACATGGTGGATTCCCTGCAGGAGAAGGCCTCAAACAACTGGTACACAACCCATGAGAGACAGGGCTATCCTAGATCTAGTACTGACTAACAGGGAAATGATCACAGATCTCCAGGTAGAAGGTCACCTGGGGCCAGTAACCATCACATGCATGGTTCAATTTGGCCACTACAAATAAATCATCCCATTCCAGGCAAAATATAGGACTTCAGAGGAGCTGACTTTGATAAGATGGCCAGCAGAGTTTAGCTATCCCAGGCAAAAAGAAATACAGGTGAGGGGTACAGGCAAAGTGGGGAGCATTAAGGATGCAATACTTGAAACAACAACCCACTGTGTTAGAGAGAAAAGGAAGTGCAAAGAAGGAAACCACTTTGGTTCTCAAAAACAGTAGCAGAAAAAGTCAGAGCCAAAAGGCCGGCCTTCAGAAAATATAAGGGAACACAGTGGGGTGAAGATAGGGAGGCATACCAAACTTCCCTAAGGGAAGCAGGGAAGGCAGTAAGGCAGGCAAATGCCCAAACCGAGGAAACACTAGCACAGACAGTAAAAGAAGGTGACAAGATTTTCTATAGATACATTAGTGAAAGGAGAAAATCCAAAGAGGGTATTGCTGAGATAAAAGGAGATAAGGGGGCATGTAAGGAGGAGGACCATGTAAAAGCATCTATCCTAAATAGATACTTCTGCTCAGTATTTACTGAAGAGAAGGTAGGGCAGGGCCCACAGCTCAGCAACATGGACATGGGGTTGGGGAGGTGAGCACTAGTCCCTTCACAAAAGAAAGGGTCCTACAAGAGCTCGATAAGCTCGAGGTGGACAAGGCAATGGGACCTGATGGCATACATCCCAGGGTACTAAAGGAGCTAAGGGTGGAACTAGCACTGTTTAGTGAGTCTCTGAGCACAGGAGAGGTCCCAGAAGACTGGAGAAGGGCTCATGTGATCCCGCTCCACAAGAGTGGTAGCAGGGAGGAGGCAGAAAACTACAGACCAGTCAGTCTTACCTCAGTAGTGGGCAAGATTATGGAGGAACTCCTTAAGGAAAGGATAGTGCAACACCTGGAATCCATAGGAGCACAGGATCCAAGACAGCATGGCTTTACAAAAGGAAGGTCCTGTCAAACTAATCTCATAGATTTCTTTGACTGGGTAACCAGAGTGGTGGACCAAGGGGAAGCAGTTGATGTCACCTACCTTGACTTCAGCAAAGCTTTAGATACTGTTTCACATAGAAGATTGATTAATAAGCTGGGTAGGCTAGGGGTGGGTCAGAAGTTGGTCAACTGGGTGCCAAACTGGTTGATGGGCAGAAAACAGAGTGGTCGTAAACGGTATACAGTCAGAAGAGATGCAAGTCACAAGTGGGGTACCTCAGGGATCAGTCCTGGGGCCAGTCCTCTTCAATATCTTCATCAATGACATTGCAGATGGACTGGAGGGTAAGGTTTGTCTGTTTGCAAATGACACCAAGATCTGCAACAGAGTAGATGATCCAGATGGGGTGGGCAGAATGAGCAGAGATCTGAATAAACTAGCAAAATGGTCGGAAGAGTGGCAAATGGGATTTGATGCAAAGAAGTGCAAGATCATGCACATAGGAGAGAAATCCTGAAGCCACCCATAGGCTGGGAGGAGTTGCTGACGGTCACAAGGGAAGAAAGGGACTTAGGCATCATCATTACCGATGACCTGAAATTATCCAAGCAGACCACTAAAGCAGTAGGTAAGGCTAGGGGGATGTTAGGGTGTATTAGTAGTGGTATCACAAGTCGGAAGAGGGAGGTAATAATCCCTCTTTACAAGACACTGGTTAGGCCCCATCTGGAGTACTGTGTACACAGTACTGGAGGCCACACCTTCAGAAGGATATTAACCAAACTGAGGCAGTCCAGAGAAGGGCAACCAAAATGGTGCAGGGACTGCATCAGAAAACATATGAGGACAGATTAACAGAGCTCAATATGTATACCTTAGAGCAAAGGAGGGAGAGGGGTGATATGATCGAAACATTCAAACACCTTAAGGGCATTAACAAGGTGAAAGAGTCTAACATGTTTCAATATAAGAAAAAGCAGGACAAGAGGACACAGCATGAAATTAAGGAGAGGCCGATTAAGGGGTAATGTGAGGAAGTTCTATTTCACAGAAAGGGTGGTGGATGCATGGAACGGCCAACCTCAGGAAGTGGTGGATATGAATACAGTGCAGGGCTTCAAACAGGCATGTGATAGGCAGGGAGCAATACAGATGAGTATGAATAGATAGACCATTGACAGAGCAAAGGCCGATGGCACATTTATAAGGTAGAAAAAGAAATGGGCAGACTGGATGGGCCTTGCAGTCCTTATCTGCCGTCAACTTCTATGTTTCTATAGAAACCATGGTGCTGATATGAAGAAACAAAGATACTGGAAATGTTACAACTAAAAATAGTGTGTACATTTTATAACAGTATCAACAGGCTGGATTATCTTCCATAATTATACCCTGAGGAGAAAATGCTGTTGGCTTTCTCTTGGGTCACTTCAGGTCCTGCCTAGGTCCCGCTTGGGGGAGCAGGGGTTACATCACACTAATCCACTGTTGCAGCATAAACATCATGCTGAAAATACTAGCAGTCCTATTATTTAGCCATCTGGACACTGGCTATGAAAATGGAATAAGACCAGTTTGTTCATCTCAGTGTTGTGATTTTATTATGTGAAAGTAACCTTCTCTATCAAAAAGTGATGATGCATTCATTCTCTCACTGGATTACTAGTGAGAGAGGGAAGAAAGAGAGGCAGTTTTGCTTCATGGTTAGAGCCCATAGCTGCGAATCCAAAGACACAAATTTGAATCCAACAAGTGGCACTTACTGTGCGATCCTGTCAAGACACTTAACCACCCTGTTTAACTTCTCTGACCTCCCTCTCTCTGTAATCTGTCTCTGTGCAGTGTAAATCTTTCTGTGTGCCTACAATGGTAGTAACCAGTGGTAGAAATGAGGGGAACTCAGGTCTAGGAGTGAAATTAAAAGGAAGGGCCCCTCAGACTTTTATTCTGTTTGCCTGTGTAGTTTGTAAGCATGAACAATGATTGTCTCTATCACACTGTCTTAATTTCAACAGGATTTAAATATGAATGAAAAATTTATAAGTCTAGGTGTAAAAACTTGTTTTGACTCCACTACCAAAAGATCATGTGGAAGCCTGACTCATGTAGGCATCCTGGAATGTTATGATGTTTTAGAGCTAAAGCCTGCAGTAGTTGTGCTCTATCCACCAGTGCTGTTGCTGTCCTCTGCAGCCCATATGTGCTTGTCTTATGCTGGCCATGAAACTTTACAAGGTATAGTAAGTGCCCTGTTGTTTACTGTAGTTTAAAGTGTATCTGAGTTAGTAAAAAATGCTTTAGAAGAATACAGGGATTTCACAAGACATGTAGCAGAACTGAATGAGAGTATAACTTTTGCTGGCTTGTGCAGATATGCATCAGCTCTCATCATGCCTTGCATGAGTGGGGTCACTACCTTTGAAATGGAGTCAAACAGGTTTTCCCATCAGGTGAGAACAGAGTGAAGCAGACTCATTTATGTTTAAATCAGGATGAAACTGAGGGGATGCAAGAGAGGAAATCATTGTTCATGACCAGAGACTACAAAGGTATGGGGAAAAAAAAAAGTTGAGGGAACTTTCCCTTTAAAAACCTGACTCCAAGAGCAAAATGGTGAAAGAGTGCTCTGGTGCCAAATGTACCCTCCACCCAAAGGCACAAATGAACTACATAAGGTATAAAATGCAACATATAATGAGGAACCATTTCCCAGACCATTATCAGGATTTTGACCCTACATCAAAGGTGGTGGCTTCCCAGTGAACTTGTCCAGTGCCAACACTGGTAGCGACATAATCTGCTTCTTCCTCTCCTGGATTTTTATTTGTTTGAAATGCAGTTGGTATGAAAGGTGTTATATTTAATCCATAAAGCAGTACAGGGGTGGATTGCCATCAGGTAATCCCACCCCCTACATGCCAAACAGTACATATTGAATATGAGTGCTGTTCACCCTGTGGGTTGGATCACTTATCAGTAGCCCACTCTCCAGAGCCGACTTACTACTATTATAAAACATGGTAAGGCATTTTGGTTAATTTTTTTGTCTATTATTTGTTTATGGCCCTTTTTTCCTGTGTTTCCAGTCCCCCCACCCTTGCGTCCTTGCGTGAGCACACACGTGTGGGGGCATGCTCATGCCATGCAGTGCAGGATGCCCCACCCTACTGGTCACCAGACACTCGTCTGCGTGGCCACCGCGCCTACACCCAGTGATGGTGGGACTGCAGGAGGGTAACCCCCCTCCCAGGAGAGGACAGCCACCACTCAATCCTGCTCCCATCCACCACCCCCATGCCAGCACCCCAATGACCGAGGTCACTGCCAACTCGGGTCACCGCATGACGCTTAGTGTGTGGTGTCCAGCGCCTCAACCCTCATTGCCACTGGACTGGCTCATTTGGTTCATTTTAAAGTTTAGAAATAAAACAAAACTAATGGGCAGCACCTCTGTACCGGCTTCTGCACACTGCATCAGACAACGGCCTCGGGTGAATGACCATGTGGTTACCGAAAGTGTTATTCATATGGGTCCCAGCCAATCTAAATGCCAGATTTTCCCACAGTTTTAAATTTAGGATTCATAAGATTTGTACAAGTCAAAAGCATGTAAGCCATGAAGACTACAATTAGATGCTGGTTAATAGCCAAAATATCTGACCAGGGAGCTTTTAAAGGTCTCCTTTGATTTACAGTTTACAATATCTTGAAGGAGTGAATTCCAGATCACTATTACCCTTTGGCTGAACCAATTTCCTCTCTTCCTGGTATTAAACCTATCTCCTTTTAGCTGTTTATTGTGTCTCCTGAGACCTATTTCTATTTTATTGCATTCTAGCCCCAAGCATTCTAATAACTGTGGATTATCTATGGCTTTGTACACCAAACATAGATCCCCCATCGTAGTGTTTATTATGTCAAAAAGGATGTCAATAGGATGTTATCTAGTACCATCACAGTACACTGACTGGGTCTCTTATAGCAAAGGTCCTTAGAATTGTGCTAATACAAATTCATAAATGCAAAATGAAAGTCTGACATTGATACGTATTTGTTTCATTTCAACAATTGATACTGAGGAGACATCTTTCATTTGCAGAAGAATGCAAAGTTTAAGAAACCCTTCACAATTTTACTGAGCAACAAACATTTTATTGTATTTAAAGAGTTTTACTTGATTTCCATCAATAACTCAACATATGGCACAATCAGAACTCAGTTACAAAGATTGCCCCAAAATTTGACTTTCTGAACTCTTCATTCCTATTACTGTAGGTATTTTCATTAAAATGATTTTTTTCTCCATAGCCTTTGTTTGTCCAGTACCTGATACCTGCCATGATGTCATAGTCTTCTTCTTGTGACATCACAACCTGTTACCATGGAAATTATCCTACTGTCACAATCAGAGGAGTGTGACTTCAGAGCAGGTAAGGCGTCCGGAACAGATGAAGTCTAAGGGGCAAAGACAATGTCTTCATGCAACTGTGGTCAGTAATGAAGAGTAGACTGTTCAGAAATTCAAACATTTTGAGAATCTTATAGATTTAAGTCATTTTAATGACAGCAGTAATGTTATTGTAGAAACCTTGAAAATCGTATAAAATTATCTGCAAATTGTAATGGATAGAACGCACTCCTTAAATCTTAATTCTAAAAGCATGTATTTGAAAAGTAAATGCTGTAACCACTGCAGATATATTTTTAAGTATTATTAAGCTCTTCGGTATTGGCAAACAGAGGTCTGCAGCCAACTTAACATAGTTGATCCTACATGAAAACATTGCATAATGTAAGGCACAATATATGTTTTAGCTGGCACAAAAAAGAGTGGAGGGCCCCTGCCACAGTGCATTATTCACATTAACAACTCAAGCGTTTTCTGTCAGTTTCCAATAGACAGCACACAATCTTTGTCTTTTTAACTTGGTATAGTCCTGTTACGGTTTATAATTTAATAACTCCCATGACCTCACAGACCTCAACCACTGTAATGATTGAGCTGGGACTTGCACGTAAAACAGCACAGAAACATGAAAATGATTCAAGTAGGTTGTGATGATAACATACTCAGGATACTATTTGCCTTTGGCTGGTTTCTGTAACAGATCGGAGCACACCACTGTCTTATTTGCATTACAGCGTCAGCATAGAATAATTTGCATAGATCTACCACAGTAATAGATGCCAGATGTATAGTAACTCCTCTAGCTTTAGGGGATCCCCCACGTAATTCACCTCATTTGCAAATTTTATTATACTGGTTTCTCTGCTAGAACAGAAAGACTAGTGTTCAACACTTGTTCTACACCAACCAGATTATTCTGAATGCAAGAAAAAGGCTGTCGCCTTGACCTTTGGCACCAGGCTACCTCTGCCTAGAATCCGGTCTCCTCCAGTATTTATGGTCCTGGATGGTTCCCATTTGGAGAAAGTCTCCTCCACTAAATACTTGGATGGCTGGCTGGATAATCATCTCAGCTTCTCTGTACTGATGTCATCTACACTAAAGTATTCCCTACAACTGGCAAGCTCTACAGAAACACAATTTTTAACACCCTCCCCGCTCAGCGGGAGATCACTGTGGAATAATCCTCACTGCCTTTGACTATGGGACATGGTGTATAGCATTGTCTATAAACCTAAACTAACTAGACTGGGCCCCACTTCCACTCCTGTCACTTTGCCCTTAGCTACCCTGTCCAAGCTCATCACTATTCTCTACCACTCCATTTTCCCTTTCTTTGAGAGGAAGTTGTCTCTCTCACTGCATCTGCCTCATCTCTAAGTTCTGGTTCGGATCCTCCCCAGACAGCTCAGCTCCCTCCTGTGCTGGTCTCCTCCTGCCTCCTACCCTCTTTAGTCCACTTACTGCCCCCCCAGCTCATACTAAGACTACAGCAGGGCAGTCCACTGTCTCCATCCAGCTCCCTTGGCTCTGTCTAGCCTCTCCATCCCTACTGCTCCCCGGCCTGAAAGTCCTACTCCTAACCACTCATCCTATATCTTTTCCTAACCCTAAGCCCTCTTCACCGTCCTCCCTCTTATCTGCTCTGCTCCTTCCTTCCCACCCTCACCCACTTCCCCTTTCCTCATTGTTTCCTCCTTGCTCTCTGCCTTTTCTTCTCCAGTGTTTAACTATGGCATCCCCAATGCTGTAGCTGTACTTTTGTAATTAAGCAATAATACACAGCAAGGTGTGTGATATGTAAGCAATAACCCATGACAGGGTGTGCAATTACTGGTGTGTGTGAGGCATAGGTCACAGCCAGTGCCCTCACAGCACCCGGGTGTTGATTAATCTCCAACAACTACACTCTGAGTGTGTTATTGCGCTTATAACATGGGTGTCACCACAGGTGAAAACAAAGAGGAAGGCATATTTAAATCAGGAAACATGGGAACCATTTTATGTGTTCTGCCACTAACAGAACTACTGTTTTGCTGACTTGATGGTAGAACACTATTAATCATTGCTTCTGTGGGTCTGCAGTACTAGTGGGGACTCATCCAGAGCAGGGTGTAGCTAAGATTCCTGGGGGATCTTACAGAGGATCGTCCACACATTAATACATGGCTATATATGCACTTCCAAGTTTCAGAACAGTGACCAAACAC
This sequence comes from Neoceratodus forsteri, assembly GCA_016271365.2. Lineage (NCBI taxonomy): Eukaryota > Metazoa > Chordata > Ceratodontiformes > Ceratodontidae > Neoceratodus > Neoceratodus forsteri. The sequence continues at coordinate 1,722,185,998 of CM057452.1, forward strand.
AGGGAACTCAGCATCCAGCCTCTCACTCTCTCACTGAAGCTAACCTGGCTGCAGACAGTGCTGATTACAGTCCTTCTGTCCCGGTCTTCAGTGGGAGACAATCACTGCGGGTCGGACGGCTGTCACAGAGTTAATAAACTTGCCTAATGCAGTCTGTGGGTGCCATGCGCTGCGCTACACTAATTAATGTTATGCTATTCTCTCCTCACTGGTGCCTCTTGCAATCACCTGCAACACTGTATGCCAATTTCTAACAATGCCCATTTATGTGACTGGCCCATCAGCGCAGCGGTTGGATTTCCGCTTGCAACGCCGGCCACCAGGGGTTTGGGAATGGACCCGGGTTGCTGGAGGGCAGCAGGGAGAAGGATAGAGCATCCTGTGGACTGCTCTCCTTCTCTGGGGCGGGTGGGGAAGTGCCCAGTGTGAGACGGACCCCTGGCGGAGGCTGGGAGTCACACAAGCTACCGGCACTCTCACATACTGGAGGCGGGGTGGACGCTGGACGTCAATGCAAGTCTCCACCTCACAGAAAAAAATGGAAAACAGGTGGGTCCTCCATCTATATGAAGCCCTCCCCAGGCTTCGATTAGCCATTGTCGCCGGCTCTCCCAATTAGATACTGGTTCCGCAGTGCTGGGATTAAGGGGAACCAGTACCGCAGTCCCGCCCTCGAGGGGGCAAGTCGGGGGTGACCGGGAGAACTGCTGGCAGTTGACGGTAGGTGGGAGTCCGGGGGCCATGACCAGAGCTGAGCCTGATGGAAGACCCACCAGAAAAAGCACAGTAAATAAAAACAATGCCTGTTTACTTGAGGAACACTGTCATGCTCCCTAACAATGCCACTATACTTTGCAACCTTTACAACATTCGCAGGATATTTGTCTCCAACACTCCTCATGAACCTCCGCACAGAGAGGACAGATGACAGTTCAGCACTGCTGACTTAAATATGCCACTGTGGCTCTGTCTCGCTGTCTCTTGCTCACTGTCAGAGGAGTGCTGACATTTCTGCAATCCATTACATGATGCCACCTGCTCGCCTATATTTACAAACTCTGCAGTGTGCCTGCTTTGCATGATCACACAGCTGTGTCCATTGCACTACTCAGAGGATATTTGTCACTATGTTTACACACATAGTCGGATCACTGCCAGCCACAGTGACAGTGGATCGAATCTCTCACCCAGTAATATGTCAGCTGTACTGCTCGCCACAAACGGGGGTAGCGGGAACACTGCTTGCTCCTCGCTCTTCATACTCAAGACAGACGAAAGACATTGTAGCAATATACTGCAGGAATATGCAGCGCAAAACACACTGCTGCCACAGACAGAGAAAGACACACACAGCAAGAGACAGAGGACAGCACTTTACTATCACGGTGATTGGCGCTGCCGCCACTACTGCCGCACCTTTGTTTCGCTTTGCCTCTCTCTCTTGCTCTCTCTCCCTCCTCACTCTCTCTCTCTGCAGTGGGAGGTGCTGACATCCCCACTTTCACCTATGGAACTGCCAGGAGTGAAGTCCCACTCAATCAATCTCCGTGGGGCAGGTGGGTGAGAAGGACACATTCTAGTCACTGCTCTCTCTCCCACCGCAGTGTGTGGTGGGTCCACTGTGTTCTGCAGGAAGGGTGGGTGGGAAAGACACAATCTGGCACACTATGCGGTGCCCTTAATGATCAATTCTGGATGCTGTTCCCCAGAGACACAGACAGATACACTCTACCCACGGTACGACTGGTTTGGGACTCCGCTATGTGCTGCTAAGCTGCCTAATACAAATGGCTGCTTAGGACGTTCATGCTGTCAGACTGAGAACAAAGATCCATGCTGCCCACTGACTTCATTGCTGGACTGAGCACAGCAACTGTAAGTATATCGTGCATTAATGCACGGTCAGGTGGCAGGGCTACACCAATCACCTGCCTTACACAGCTTACCCCATGTTATAAAATAGAATATTGTCCTGCTTCAGGTGCACTGTGAGGTACAAGGCCATAGGCTGAATGACTTCAACCAACTGAGAGTGGGATGACCTCCCATGATATCGCAAACCCTGGAGTGTATTACTGCAATTATGAAATGAATCCATTTTTGAATTTATAGGATTCATAAATAGAATACAAAAATTATGAAGTTAGTTGTTAAAATGCTTTATAATAATTGTTGATTTATGGCATGAACTGCTTGTTAATTTGTTGCATGAACTGCATTTGGAATTTCAGTGGAATTATTTACTGAGATATCATCCCAGCTGAATGAGATCTTGGCCAATCAGATTTGAGGATTTTGACCATCCATTTTATAATTTAGGTTTATCTGTTTGACTCGTTGTAAACCTGCTGTAGATCTCGTTTAGTTTATCTGTTTTGAACGGTCCCAATTTACACCCCATGCCCTGTACTGTAATGCTGTTTACCTACTGTGTGCACTTTATTTTCTCCCCTGTAACCTTTACCCCAGGACACCTCTGGAAACCAGCTGTTCTAAGCTCAGTAGGCCCTTTCTAATAAACTTAAATAAATAAATCAACAATGTGTCCAGGCAAGTTAACACAGATGCTTCTACAGCTACAGTTGTTCCAGCTGTATGGAAATTGTAATAAGAATTTTTTTATTCAAATTCTGATATGTTTGAATATTTTAAAGGGGAACAATCCACACTAAGAGCCCCACACCCAAGTGTGGGGTTGACTCCCAATTTGTACTTTGTGCATAAAACATCTTTCTGTTTACTTAGTGTTTACTGCAGTACACTAGATTGTATCAGACTGATTCTACTGATTGCAAGCTGACATTTTCTGTAACTACAAATCCCAGAATCCTTTGCAACTGACATCAGAGTAGGACTGCAGTAGTGAGAGATTCAATAGCCTGCAGTGCATGGTAGAGTTTTTATAAACTCTAATTTGTTGGTTTCTGGGCCCGCTGTCCTCCCAGGGCTAAGCACAGTCCTAGAGGACTGTACTTAGCCCTGGGAGAACAGCAGGACTGGCAACTATCTGAGCTTATAAAAGCTCTATCACTCACTGCAGGCTCTTGAATCTCCCACTGCTGCTGCCCTCCTCTGATGTCAGTTGCAGGGGATTCTGGGATTTGTTGTTACAGAAAATGTCAACTTGCATGTCAGCAGAATCAGTCTGAAACAATCTACTATACAACAATAAACAGTAAGTTAAAAAAAAAAAGATTTTTCACACAAAATAAAAAGTGGGGCCAGCCCTCTTGGTTGTGGGACTCTTAGTGCTCACTGTTCCTTTTGAAATGTAGATTTCAAAACTCAAAATTATTTTCATTAAATATAGTAGTAACAAGGATGACACTGCTATTGCAGATGGGCAGCTGGTATATGGCAGTAAGCATGCATGAATAAATCTTTAAAATATTTTGTTGGCTTTCTTTAAAATAGTCCCTCCCATTTCTACTTGTAAAAAAAGCCATGATTAGGAGTGTGTTACCCAGGAAGATGTATGTTTTTTAAGCTTATTATTTATTGATAACCGATTGTAATCCTCCCCAAAGCATGGGGGCTTACCTGGCTCTTCGGAGCCCGACCACTGCTATGACATTGGGAGTGTTGCTCCTTCAGTCCCCAGGACAGAAACTGAAATGGAGGACCAGTGTGGAGCATGAGGGAATGTTTATTCACAGCTGACCATGCTATTCATCTGGGACTAGACTAGGTATCATCAAGCTGGCTAAGACTCAGCTTGGATCAGATGAAGGTACTAGTGACTGAGCCTGGTCAAGGGGGAGTGCAGAGACAACCGAGATGGTGCCTGGCCTTATGTTTGGTTCCACCAGTTTGGTAGCTTTCACAAAAGTAAAAAATCTGAGGGGTCATTCTGGATGAGAGGCTGACACTTGAGGCTGAGGTGTCAGCAGTATTCTGGAGTGGCTTTTACCGTCTCAGGAACGTCACTTGGATTAAAGCCTTGATGCCCCGAGATTTGCTATTACTGGTCCATGCAATTGTGACTTCCAGACTTAGCTACTATAAAGCTCTATAGCTTGGGGTTGGGAGGATGTCCTCACGACACATGCAGTTGGTGCAGAATGCAGTGGCCAGGTTACTGACAAGCCTCCCAAAGTCACATCATGTGACCCTGGTCCTGCATGACCTGCACTGGCTGCTGGTGAAGTGGCACATCACCTTCAAGGTCAGTTTGCTGACCTTTAAAGCCCTATGTTGACCGGACTCTAATTACCTAAAACACCTCCTGACCCTTTTACTGTACTTCGCACCCCCACCGCTCTTCCGAGGTGGGCTTCTGGCTGTTTCAAGGGTTAGACTTAAATCATCGGGAGATCGCACCTTTGAGGTTGTTGGCCCAACCCTGTGGAACACACTACTAAGATCCTTGAGGGAGGTCCCCTTGGAGGAAGCCTTCAAGAAGGGCCTGAAGACCTACCTGTTTAGGGAAGCATTTGGAATGAGTTAGTCTGTCTCCATTATTCTGGTGCCACTTTTAGTTGGTTTTATATACTGCTGCTATATAATTCTTTAAATATTTATGCTTTAAAACTTATTTATCACTATTTTTATGTGTTGTTACTAGAGATGCAGTGAAGCTGAAATTAGCCAGTGAAGTTCCAGTGATTTTGGAAACTCCACCACCTTGAAGACAATCTGTGATTTTTGCTATTAGCAGTAAATTAAGCCTAACTGCGATTGAATTTTACCTACAAAGTGTGAAATTCCACCATTCCTAGCAAATTTCCACCATTCGCAGGATTTAAATTTGCACTCAGGGCAAAATTCTCCGCTCACAGATTGACTCACTTCGCAAAAGTGCAAAATTCACAATTAATTTGCAAAACAGATTTTCCCACTTTATCCATCCCTAGTTGTTACCTGTAAAAGCCCTGAGCCCCTAGGAATGGCGCTCAACAAATACAATTACTACTACTACTACTATTGTGGAGCACCTGTCACACTTCAAAAGGCAGCCGTCTGCTGACGACAACCAGTGCTCATAACAATCGTGGAATTTCCAGTCCAGCCACCTCAACCTGATCGGACATGCAAGACTGACTGCACAGACATAGTGTGGACACAATAAATGTTTTACGGTCAGGAGAATTTCTCAACTAAAGAACTTTAAGGCCAGTGCCCCTTGGACTATAGAAAGGCAGCCATCTTTTGCCCTTAAGTCCTTACCAGCACTGTAACTAGGTAGTGGACACACCACAGTCAATTTGGCTACAGACGATCCAGGAGCACCAAGGGCTAGAGGCAAACTGGAGGACTTCTTCAATTTGCCCTGGAGACAGCCAGCCAATCAGCTGTCAAGCAGCAATCAGACAGACCCTCCACAGACTAACAAAAGGACTTGTCCAATTGGGAGGCTGCCTGCTGGCTTAGTGAAGCCTGCTTTTTGGAAGTCCCACACCTTCACCAAGCTAGCCCACTTGTCAGCTTCCAGTTGAACCTCCAACCACCCTATCTTGTTGCTAGTGGATCCCAGTGGTTCCTGGACTATTATATTTTCAACCTGGTCACAGTTTGTAAGCACTAACTTCTGTCTGCAGGGCTCTCTCCCTTGTTGGGTCCTGTACCTGTTGTGTTAGGACCTCTTCTAGGCATGATTTCTCCAGGAACTGGTTCCTAGCATTCATTGCAAGCAAGACTTTCCAGTCCACATCCAGCATGTCAAAGTCCCCTATCATAACAGCTTCTTCCAACAACCGGCTCCACCCTCAGTAACTCTTCCGTTCCCTCTGCCCATGATATTGTCCTGGTGGTCTATAAATCACTCAGTCTCTAAATTATTTCCCTTTCCTTGTTGCTAATAGCACTCACACTTTCTAAATCCTCAGAGCCACCCATCTCATCTGTCTCTGTAGTTTGATTTCTTCCCTCATTTAACATGCAACTCCAACCTCCCTTGCCCTGTGCCCTGTCTTTTCTGAAAAAGACATATCCTGTATGGACAAGTCCCTTTAGTGGTTCTGGTTTATCCATATCTCTATGAAAGCTATTAGGTCCAGACTGCCCTCTGCAACCAGCACTGGTAGTTCTCTTATTTTACTGTGAACATACAAAAACTGCCAGCAAAAGATGGCCTATCGGTCTATCAAGTCTGCTTGAATTGCACAGCCCCGTCTCAGCAACTACTGAGGGCTCCACTTCCCCTGTCCCATCAAATTTGACCCCCATTCACCCTGTTCTTGCCCCCCTATTGATCTTAACCCTCTCTTTCTCCCTGTCCCAGCCCCTCATGAATCCATTCACCATCTCTAGGGAGACAACCTCCTCTGAGAGTTCATTCCATCCCATCACCACTCATTCTGTGAAGATGTGTCCCCTGACCTCCCTCATGAACCTCACCCCTGCCAGCTTATACCAGTGCTCCTTTGTGGTCCTTTTCCCACTAAGACTCCTCCATATTCACCATGTTGATATGTTTAAGGTACTTGATGGTTTCAATCATGTCCACCCTCTCCTCCTTCTCCTTGAGCCAGTACATGTTGAGGTCATTTAATCTGTCTCATATGCCTTGCCCTGCTGTCCATAGCCATTTTTGGCACCCTCCTCTGAACTGCGTCTCTAGAGGTTTATATCCTTTCTTAGGTGGGGTCTCCAATAATGTACGCCATACAGTAATATGCCAGGTGGGGGTCACATCAAGGATCTGTACAGCAGCAATATGATCTCCTCCCACCTGCTCGTGATCCCTTGGCAATACAGCCAAGCATTTTTGCTTTGACTGGTGCCTTCTACAGTGTGATTGTTTCATCAGGTTACTGGTGATGGCTACCTCAAAGTCTTTTCCTCCTCTGATTTGCGGCCAGCACTTCCCCAAGGCTGCAAGCAGTCCTCTCGGGTTCTACTTCCTATGTGCCTGACTTTACATTGCACTGAGGCAGAGTTGCCAGATTCCAGACACACCTTCCAGCCTGGCTCTGATCTTCTAAGGTCCTGTATCCTCAGCTATGTCTACACTTCCACAGAACTTGGTGTGTTCTGCAAAAAGAAAGATATTGCCCTTTATGCCCTCTCCTGTGTCACTTTTAAACACATTAAACAGCACTGAGCCAAACACCGAGCCCTGTGGAACCCTGCTGGTGATGTCCCTTGTTGCCCAGATATCTTGCTGATGCAAGTCATCTTCCAGTAATTGGTCCTACCCTTCCCCGTCTTTCACCCCAGGTATCCCAAAGTTCAAATATTCATTTGTGGGGGGGGGGCGGGGGCAGCAGAGTCTACCTAGTTTAAACTTGCTGTGTGATGTACTGCACCCATCTTGCACCCAGCACCCTACTGCTTTCCTTGTTGGGGAGTAGGTCATCTTCATTTCAGGCCCAGTCCTCAAAGAAATAAAATCCTTTAGCCAAGTGTGAAACTGGAACAGATGAAACTCTTGCCTCCTTATCAGGTTTGGTCGAGGCAGTACCTCAGAGAAAGTTACCCCACACGTTCTTTCCTCAGTCACCTTCTCTAGAGCATGTGAGCTTGCCTTATCCTCTTCCAGGCTTCTCCTGCTCAGCCCATTCATGCCTATGTACACCATCAGATCTGGCCCTCCATTGGGTTCCTCTACCCTGGCAGTAGATATGTATATTTAGAAAATGGGCTTGAAGCCAGCCCACCAGCGCAGAGACAGGGCATTCGTCTGCGATGCTGATGACCAGGGTTCAGGAACGGACTCGTGACATCAGAGGGGAGGCCGGGGGGAGAAGGATTGAGCATCCAAGGGACTGCTCTCCTTCTCCAGGAGAGGGAGGTAGAGTGTCCAGCACACTATGGACTTCTGGCAGAGGCTGGGGTTTCTTTGTGCTGGCGCCATTACCTGAGGGGGTGGGGTGGATGCAGGAAGTCACTGCCGACCCCACCCTCAGGGATCTACAATTAAAACTGCAGCCATACATATGATGCCTCACTCACGGTTCACTCACCCACCACGACACTCCTGCTAGCCATCTTATCCTGTTTCCACCAATCCAGCTCGACCTCCGCCCTGTCCTGGGGCAATTCAGGGAGGCAAGGCTGGTGGGCATTCTACCAGCATCCTCCTCCTGTCTCTGTTTGGATTACACTGGGGAGGTGGCCTCGCCATGGGGTGTAAGCCACGGGGTATCACCCCACAAGGAGGTAAGTCTCAGAGGGGCATGAAGGGAAGACCAGCTGAGTGGGGGCTGAGCAGTACAGGCAGGCATTGCAGAGTACAGAAAGTATACTAAATAGAAAATGGGCTTGAAAAACACTATGTGCTGATTAGCTAAGAGCCCCGTCTAGGCATACATATATTTTTCAGTAATGCCTGCTGAAAAACAAGTCCCAGCTGGCACTGCCCAGTTACCTAAAGATATCCTTATGATCATCTCCCCATTCAAAATGAACTTGCCATCTTGTTTTTTTGTGGTCATTTAGCGAGCAACCTCCACAGCGTTATGGATAGCACCCCCCACAGACACACACCCACAGCAGAACAGCAGGCTGTGCATTGATGTCCCACACAGTCACAGTAGTATTTAATAATATCTTTCCCATTTAAAAAAAAACAGTGGTCCAGTGTCGCAGAGGGCCGAGGCGCTGGCGCCTTAACTCACACCAGACCGGTGACCCAGGTTCGAGAACGGACTTGGGTCGCTGGGAGTCGGCAGGGGAGGAGAGGAGAGGAGAGGATTGAGTGTCCGTAGGACTGCTCTCATCTTCTGGGTAGCAGAGCTGCATCACTCTGCAGCGGCCCCGGTGGAGACCGGGAGCACTGCATGAGTGTTGCAATAGGGGAAGCATCAGAAAAAGCGGAAACCACTCCGGGATTGGCCAGATGACAGCTGCTGGTCCACAGACACCTCCGAAACTCCCAATGGAGCAATGTCCGCCTCAGCAGCACCCTGGGGCCAAATAGAGAGTGTGCTGGATGCCCGCCCACGGTGCCTTCCCCACCCGGCAAAGGTTATGCCAGGTTACCCTGGGAAGAGCTGCAATATGGAGGGAGGCTGGGAGTAGTAGGGGTTGTCAGAGACCATGTGACCCAGGTTGAGAACGGACTTGGGTCGCTGGGAGTCGGCAGGGGAGGAGAGGAGAGGAGAGGATTGAGTGTCCGAGGACTGCCTCTCATCTCTCTGGGTAGTAGAGCTGGGGTATCACTCTGCAGCGGCCCCGGTGGAGACCGGGAGCACTGCATGAGTGTTGCAATAGGAAAGCATCAAAAAGCGAAACTACTCCTGGGATTGGCCAGATGACAGCTGCTGGTCCACAGACACCTCCGAAACTCCCAATGGAGCAATGTCCGCCTCAGCAGCACCCTGGGGCCAAATAGAGTGTGTGCTGGATGCCCGCCCGGTGCCTTCCCCCACCCGGCAAAGGGTTATGCCAGGTTACCCTGGGGAAGGCTGCACTATGAGGTAAGGAAGCTTGTGGGAGTAGTAGGGGTTGTCAGAGACCATGGCGGCCCGAAGGAGTGGCAGGTCCCACAGCACATAGCGGGGATAAAGAAATAATGCAAAAAAAAAAAACGTTTTTTCAAATTGTAACTGGAACTTAGTTAATAGCAGTAGCATATCTCGTGCTCAGTGCTACTGTCACACAATGTGGCTTCTCTTAGTTGCAGCCACGGTCAAGGCAAGCACAGTAAACAAACATTTTTCTTCTTTATAACATTATCTTTCAAAGTGCAGTGTCACTGCACTGTAAAGCTCCTCCATCCCCTCATAGTCCATGTGTCCACTGCACTCCACCCTATTCTATGACTCCCTTACATGGCGACTTGTCATAAATCCAAAGGAGAAAAAAAAAATAGAGCACCACTGACTGATGAAAACAAACCCATAAATAAATAAAACACAGCACCGCCGACCGTTGCACAACTAAAGAAAACAGCAGTCAGTAAAGAAAAGCACAGTTAACTGGGTATACAGTTTAGCAAATGTGAAACACTACAATGCCCTCTAATGGCAAGTATACCAGTAGACAGACTACTTTACCAACAAAATAAGTTTCAATTGATTTTTAGTTATTTTTTTATATATTTTTTTAATTTTCTCAATACTACACAGAAATGTCACATGTAGTCCATTTTCTAAGCACAAAAATACCCTACATGGTGGTGGTATTGGGATATACCGGATCTTCTGGGGGCTATAAGGACCTCCACTTGCAGTGTTAGGCTTCATTATGCCCCTGAGTGGTCTAATATATCCCAATACCGCCCACTCTGTCAGGTATTATTGCTTTCATATACGGTCACACTTTAAGTGTCAGTTTCAAAGTAACTGTGGGTAGGTAATCCATTACATGCAACAGGGGTAATTACATTGTAGTTAGTTGTGTGCTGCATGTAACTATATGACAATTGCAATGCAGTTACCATGTAGTTACGCTGTAACTACAGTGTAGTTATATATATTTGAAGGGAGAGGCTAATGCTAAATTCATATCAAACCGTTTTAAAATGTTTAACAGTAGCATCCTAAGTGAGTCAGCTTTCTACTAATTTACAAGAAGTGTGCAATAGGGAAATTCCAGATACCGTGGAACTACTCAACAGCTGTTTCAGGGAATGTTGCTTTGCATAGACTTGTATGTTTGGGACTAAACCTTGTAATAGCTGATCAATCAAATGCAAGTCCAGCTTTTTGTAACTATTTTGGACTTGTTGTTTTTATCCCTGTTTGTACTTGTTCTGCTGTATTTTCCCTGTAACTCCCAGGTCACATCTGAAACTAGCGGTCCCTGCTCAGTATGCCTGCCTGGTAAATCTCTTACATAAATAAATATAAATAAATAAATGTCACTGTCACGTGTGGTTGCTGTAACTGATGTAAAAATAACACTAGAGAGAAAAAGAATAACTAGCGTGATGACTACACAGAGAATTCCAGCTGAGAGTACCCCTACTATACATTGTGCAACTTAATTATAAGCTATGGAGCTGCACGTCACATGGCAGCTGTGAAGAAAATCAGCAGAACACAAAGCTGAGGTGTCGGGCAAAGCTGTCACTTTACTTGTTTTAGGTGTCACTCATTTTTGGCCTGTGCTTTCTGTAGCATACATCAACTCCCTGCCACGTCCAGTGGGGTAATAAAAAGCATGCTCACTCCATGTCATGTTGCACAAGCCCTGGGATTGTTCAGTAACACAGCACTGTGGTAACACGTCCATCTTAGCCGCCCTCTCTCGATACATGGCAGTGACTACCGAATTTGAGTATGGACACACATACAAACATATGAGCCAGAATGCTGTCCCTGCTTATGTTGTGCAGCACTCAGTGTGACTCTCCTGCAGAATCTAGTCCAGCTTTGAAAGCCTACAACGTGGTTACAGCTTCTACATCCCTATCACATAGGCTATTCCACATCTTAACCACACCAGTGTTAAGTAAAGCTTGCTTTGTTCCTCTTATCCTGCCCGCTCAGTTTGGGTGCACACTGTCTTGATCTCTTTATACTCATCAGCTGAAACATCTGCACCCAGTTCATCCCATTAATATTCAGAATAACGTGATCGTATCCCATCTCAGCCTTTTCTTCTCCAGGCTAAATAATTTTAGTGTGTTTGGTATATCCTCATAGGGCCCTGTGCTTGACTCTTACAGTCTCTTCCATGCCTTTCCTGTACCGGGAATGTCAGAACCCGATGAAGGACTCCAAAGGTGGTCTAACTAAGGCCATGTGGACCCTAGTCACAAGCACTTTGAAAGTGAGGCTTGGAACATAAACAAAAGAAGTGACAGGCAGCCAGCACCAACAGTGATTTATCCATCTACCAATCACATCTTCTGTTTCTGTTCCAAGCCTCACTTTCAAAGTACCTATGATCACTAGGGGCCATACATAAGGCTTGAGAAATATTTGTTTTTATAAGTGACTTCTCTGGTAGATTTGGTACATGCACAGCCAGCAAAAAGATAGTGTGCCACTCTGCAGAACTTTTCTTGTAGTTTGCAGGGGTCAGGGGGAGGGCTAAAACAGGGAATTTTAACTCTGAGGCCTTACCAGGGTGAGGCTTAGAACAATACCCGAACACTAATTAAATTCGGAACAAAAAAACCCAGAGAAGGAAAGGTAAGTACATGATGGGCTGGACCATAGAGTTTGAGCTCTATATGCTAAACTGACTGTCAGTGGTATAAGAATTCTGTTCAACACTTTTCTGTGAAAAAAAAAATAACTGGCCACTTGGGATGATCTGGGCATTTTAATTGCTGTGCTACTGTATATTTAGCATCTGTATTTCACAATTGGATACTACTGTATATTGTCATTGGGCAGTGTTCCTAGTGATTGAGTACAGAGCTGTGAACCTGAAGACCCAGGTTTGAATCCCACCAGAATCATTATTCACTGAGTGATAAAGTTATATATATGCATATGCTCTTCTTTCATTTCTCCCTCCTCATAGCCTCCCTGTGTGCCCCTAACAGCTGATGCAACATTTCAAAGCTTGTATAGCACTTTGAGACACAGTGTGCATGAAAGGCATTATAATAAAACCAAATTCTTTTCCTTTAATAAATTGATGAATTTAGCAGTAAAAGCTCATAATAAAGTTTGAAATGAGGGACCTTACCACATACAGATCAGCAAAAGGCAAATTACTCATCTGAAAATCATAGTTTATACATTTTGCCACTATAGCTACATGTCCATATCTGCAATCAACTCCAGATTTCTACCTGACACATGCACTGCTAACACCTGAAGTGGTACAATTATCACAGAAAATTACTGTTGTCACTGCTGACATTTAGCTGTACAACAAGATGAGATCAACATCACTGTCTGAAAGTTATGTAAATCAGTAGGCAGTGCAAACCACATATTCATTACCCTTGTCTGAAGCACTGCACAGTATTTACAGCTATCTGTTTCTTGCCAGGGACCCTTCTGTGACTGTAATGCAAATGTGAAGCCAGATGAGTCAATACGCAGTTGCTGTTGGGTTCCTTCATGTTTCAAGTGTCAGAGTGTCTATTTATTATTTTATTGATGCTTTTCTCATCCCCTGACATCTCCCACCGGTCCCACGCTGCCTCAGGGGCCACCCTGCCTCCTGCAGGTGACCCTTCCTTCAGTCATCTCATTAGTTTCCCTCATAGGCAGAGGTGAATCCAGCAACATGGTCACAACATAGCAAGTTTTGGGACTCAGAGTGATAAGCGAAGACAGACCTGTGTGTGATATCAGCCCACTAGATGCATGGCATGGGTCACCTCGACAGCCCTTCTACAAGTCCCAGTAAACATTGTGGGAGGGTAGGGGAAAAGGATTGTGTGCTGTTTGACCCCCCACTTTTAGGCTACCTAAGCCATGTGTACTTTTGGGACTAGCCTCTAGCCTTGACTGAGATCCTTGGACTTGGGACACAAATCGGTTCCCTGCATGGTAAGCAGAAACTATAAAGTCTGTCTGATCAAAACGTTCTATAATATATATAAAAAAACATCAAGTTATAAGACAAGGGGCTGAAGGCTGGCCCAGCGATATGGTGAGTTGAGGCAAGGGGTCTCAGTGTCCCAGGTTTGAGAATTAAGCCACTCAAATGCTGGCTGGGGGAAGGTGGACCGAGCATCCCACAATGGTTCTCTTCCTTCTGGGAGGTGAGACAATGTGTACCGCTGCTCGACCCCACCTCATGGAGGCTACATGCTGGAGCAGTGGTCACCTGACTGGTTGAGTCGGGTGCAGGTCATTGAGGCATACTTTGTCTTCCACAGTATGTGGGTGCTGTAGCATGCATTCTGGCCTGGGGAGAAAAGCTGTGGGAAAGACAGCTTGAGTTTCAGGATGATGAGTGCATACCCTGCAGGCTCCGCACCACCCTCCAAGGCACCCACTCACCCATGGAGGTTGAAAGAGACAGGAGGTAAGTCAAGGGCATGGGTGGGTGACAGAACTGAGGTTAGCCAGCAGATAGGGGCCACCCAAATGTGAGGTGGAGAAACAGTGGATTAAAAAAAAGGAAAACAAGGGCTGGTCCACTGGCACAGTAGGGCTACCATTCACGCGCCATTGACCCATGTCTGGGAATGAGCACAGGTCTTGAGGTCAGCTGGGAGGGAGTTGATAATCCCATGGACTGTGCTCCTCCCTTCAGAAGGAGAGATTCACCATCCTGCTGCCAGACTGCCACCCACAGTGGAGATCGAAGATACCACATCTGGGTGTGGTTGTTGGCGGACACTGACAAGCATAAGTGTCCCCACATGCATGTGTGTGCATCACTGCACAGCAACACCTCAAGGAGAAAAAAAAAAGAGGAGAAAGTCCCCCGTCAGCCCGCTATAAACCGATGTCTCCAGCAGGTACCTCACAAACAACGGGTCTGGCCACACCACTTTGTGGCTATGGGCGAGTGTAAATAATCAGTAAGTCCATAATAAGGCTGTGACATGGATTAGGGGCACCTCCAGGTACAAAGGACCAGGGCCAGGAGGAAAGAAAAACTGAAAAAATAAAAGTTACTGTAGAAGGCAAGGCCCTCCATATAAAGAGATGAATGCTACGAAAGGAAAAAAGCACATTCCTAAAAATGTTTGACAGCATCATAAGAACACAGAAAACATCTTGGATACTTTTTCTAGGGATATCAACAGAATTTATCTCCCATAAAAATTCTAGTAATGTCCATAAAAATTCTGAGCAGTCAATTTTCGGCTCCCCAAAAAGTGCTTTAAAGTTTGCTTGAGCTATCAAGTACAGTAGCATGTGCAAATGTTGTGAACATCTGCAACCAGAACTCTACCAACAGGCCAGAGGAACAGCTGCATTTGTGTAGTTAGTGCTAACAACAAACAAATAAATAAAAACATGTAACCGGGTTGCCATGGATGTTACTACCCCTGCCTTGTGGGCTCAAACAGGGTTGAGGGGCCTGGGTTCTGATATTTCTGATGGGGGGATCTGAATCCAGATCTGTTACGTTTAATGCAGTGCCTCCACCCACAGTAAAATTTAAGTGGGCCAGGTATCAGAGCAGTACAACCCCCTAGGATGCTGAACCTTTCCTCCTCCCTCAGTGTCCCCCCATAGTAAGTGACTTACACTAATAATATGCTCAGAAAACAAAATTAAATGTAACCCCCCTGCAAATGGGGGTTCCCAAAAGACTTCCAGGAGCTTGCTTGAATGCTCCAAGCCTGAATGGTGTTTGGCATTTAAGCCATTTATCAGTGAGTGTTTTTAGAGCCTCTGGTACTGTCTCTTTAAGAGCTGTCTGCTTGCAGACATAATTAGTTTGTATGGGGGGACTGTGTGCTTCTCTGTTTGAGTACCACTCGAGCTGCTGCCAATTCACTCTATTTTTGCAGTCACTAGGAGTGCAAAGGGAACATATCTGAAAGATGTAACTGTTTGCCAGAAATCATGTAGAGTAATAATGAAAATACAGTTTGTCTAACCTGCTTTCTTTGCAGTCAGAACTGTGTCTGCCTAGTTCCCCATTCTGGTTTTGAACTGCTGAACTGGACCAATCAGTGTGGGGTAAGCTAGCTCTAAAATGGTGCCTTGGACGAATCAGAACTTGGACTCATAATCTGAGCCAGCCACAAGAGGATTGCATGGGCAGTGACTCTGGGAGATGTAGTTTAGACTTAGGCGGCCTTTTTGGACCAACAGCAGCAGTCTATTGTGAGTGACAGCCAATCCAGTCAAGAACTGGGAGGAACTCAAAGGAAGTGCCCGGTTTTGTCTGTTGGGAGTTTCAGTTTTAGCTTTGGCAGTGAAGGGGAAAGAAACCCTGTGCTCCTTCAGTGCACAGTTTCAGTCAAAAAAACGTGTGTAAGGCCCAGAGTTCCGGTCTGCAGCTTGTGTAACTGCTTGTTAGGACTGAATCCGTCCTGTGAAAAGAATCAAAGGATCTCTGAAGAGTAGAAACCAGGCTCACCCTGTAGAAGACTGGAGAAATTGTTGAATTGCACTCGGTCTGTCAGGAACTGAATCTGCTGTGTGTTCTCCGGGTATTGTGCAGTAATTGCGATCGGGATAGAGAAGCAGCCTGCCTGAGTATAGTACTTTCTTTTTACCATATAAATGTGAAGAGTCTAGTGGAGATCAAGAGTAGCCCTGCTGGCGTTGAAGGACCCTATCTTGTTTGGAGGTCGTGAGTACTTACTAATTCAGGGTGCTCCCTGTTGAATTACCACATTAAATCCAAATGGAATCACTGTACTGCTGACTGTTTAAACTAATTTTCTTTTACTGTATGAAGGGCCCTACCAGCTGCCACGGTTTGGACTAGCCACTAGGGCTTGGGTACCCAGGGACAGTAACTGGTAGGGATAGGCCTGTGCACAGAGCCATAGATAGATAGTAAAGTGATAAGCTAATTAACCTGATTTCCCCCTGTCCTTGTTATATCCCTAAATAAATCAGAGCTGCTTGTTTCAGCAAAGTTATACTGCCTGAGGTATTTGTCTATGTTAAAGTACTGTACTGTGATTGTTGCACTGTATCTTATTTCACAGGAGGTCCCAGTGCCGAACCAGACCTGGGGGTAAGTGTATACTGTGAAGGTAATTCTGATATATTGTGTGGGCCACTAGTGGGAAGAAAGGGGGGTTGCAGTGTCCCAGAGGGCTGTGACCAAGTTAGTTTAACTATTGCAAACCCTGACCTCTGGGTGGAGGCACCCGCCATTGGATCCAGGCCCCTCAACCTGTTAGTGGCAAATCAGGCAGGGGTAGTAGCCCCTGGGATAACGCCATCTAGGGGTTACATAAACATATCAACAAAATATTTATTGGGGGATATTCACAAGGGATTGGGGAATGCAAAGCAAAACTGGTTTTAAACAAATCTCATGAACTCTTGTGACAGGGCTGAAATTAAGTGTCCAACTAGACTGGTCCAGTAAAACACTTTTAAACAGTAACAGTGCCCCAAAAAAAAAACAAACCGGCAAGACAATGCGGTAACATATAAGACTGTAACCCTTTTGTGTTACCCTTACCGGCCCACCTGTACTGGGGACACCAAACCAGGGGTACCAGTTTTTACCCTTAAACCTCAAAAGGGAGCTCCTGGCACTTCACTGGGTACCCAGCTGTAGGAATGTTGCAGGCCTGGTGATACTGCAGCTGGCTGACCTGCACTGGTGTACTTCAGAACAAGCAGAACTGTTAAACCTAAAACCCCACAGGTCATGCGACTGCTTAAATCGCAGAACCTCCAGATGAGTTATTTGTAATTCCTAGCCTGCTGGCCAAATCTGTGGATATGGTAGCAACTTTGTAAAAACTTTCCCAGCTGCAGGGTTCCTTCTCTTTCTCTTCTGCAGATGCAGTTCTTCTCAGGTTGATGGTACAGTTGTTGCATTTGGAAAAGTAGCTCAAAGATGCTTCAGGTCTCAAGTGCCTCTGGATGTAGCTCAGGCTATCAGTGTCTGTAGTCTTCTGCACCTCTCGGGCTCTTCCCTCTTCCTTCACCACAGCACAGAACATTATAAGGAGCAGAGAACACATGCCTCACAGCCATGTTCAGGCCTCAGAACCCTGGTTTGGAACGTTAGCTAGTACCTGGCTCTAGCACTAACCGGTTGTCTCCCAGACTGCTGGATCAATGCAGGTTTCTTCTCTCGATGCAGGCTTTCTCACACGGTCTCTGGTGCCGCAGGCTGCCTACTGTGACATGCGTTTACCTCCTTGTCTCTCAAGGCAGGGCACAGTCCTTCTCACATGGAAGTGTCATTCTGATACTTTCACCAGACACACATACAGGTCATTCTCTGGAAATATAGGTTGTAGAAACCTCTGGAGTCACTCCCTGATGACTGACTGTGGAAGGCCTAGTAGCTTCCCTGGTGGCTCTGACTGGCAGCAGACTAGCCTCCTCTCTCTTTATCTCAGTCCCTCTCTCTATCTCTCCAGAAATAACTGCTGACTCCCTTTCTGTAACTTCCTCAACATTTTCAGGGAAAGGCAGCTTATGATTGGTACACAGGCTGTCAATCTGCAGAATAAGTACAGTTATTCAGAATGTTCAATCTGCACCTATTGGTTGGCAGAAAGGGCGCCAAGCATCGGTAGTTATTCTTCCAGCAAGCTGTTCTGCTCTGCTGCTGAGATCCTCGACCTCTGATTGGCTGTGGCTGAGGTCAGGGGTCGGCAAGATGATAGCTGTCTCCCCGAAGAAAACAGTGTTCCAGATTTAAAGTTATTTTTACAGAGTTTCTTCCCAGCTTTTATTCTTGCTGAACCCCCAGCTCTGTAGCACACTCTGTGCTTTACCTTCTGGTGGTGATGTTGTGGCAGAAGGGGCTCTCACTGACCCATCAGGAGCTCAGTTTCTAGCCCCTCCCCCTAGCTGGGCAGTTCTGCTGCTGAAGGGAACTGGCAGCTGTGCTATTCTTAAAGAGCCACTGTTGCCTCAAGAAGAACTTTGAAAAACATATTATTTGGACATAAAGTAGCTTATATTTGTCATCAGCTCTGTATTTCTTATCTCCATTATCTATTATTGAGGTTATTTGCTTCAAAAACTGGATAGTTGTTCTTGAGTTCATCAGCTCCTACTGCTTCTTCCTAACCTGATGTGGTAATACTGTTTGTGAGATCACAGCTGTTCCCATGACAGTAGACGGTGATGTCACAACAGGGCATTATAAATACAAGTAGGGAGTAAGTTACAGAGGCAGATGAACTCTAAGGGATAAAGATCTTGTTTTTGTTGGAATCTTTTTTAATAAATAAATAATGAAGAGGTGAAATCTATAGAAGATACAGGTATATGAAATACAAGCTAAACTGTATCCGGCTATTATACTAACATACTATTTGCCAGCAGATTAGGCCTTATGGTATCATCAGTCTGCTCGAACCTTAGATCCTTAGTTGGGTGCCAAGGCCCTCCCATCCCTTGTGCTCCAGAAACCCCTATCATCCATCCCCACCCCCCTGAGACAGGCCATCATTTGATACATCCACTTTCTGTGTCTGTCCCACCCTCTCTTGAAGCCCTTCACTGTGGATCTCTGAACCATCTCGCCAGGCAGTGCATTCCAAGGGTCCACCACCCTCTCAGTGAAAAACCTCCTCCTCTTTTCCCCCCTCACCCTTCCACCTTCCAACTTCAAACCATGCCCTCTGGTGATACCTCCCTGCTTTAGTCTGAAGATCCCCTCCATGTTTACCCTATTTATTCCCTTGAGGTACTTGAAGACCTCAATCATGTCCCCCCTGTCTTTCCTCTCCTTCAATAAAAACAGGCAGAGCTCCTCAAGTCTGTCCTCATCACGTCAAATCCCTAGCCCTCGTATCATCTTAGTTGCCCTCCTCTGTACCTCTCCAGGAGCTATATGTCCCTCTTCAAGTGTGGTCTCCAGTACTGTACACAGCACTCAAGGTGTGGTCTAACCAATCCATTGTGGCCAGCAGAATCACTTCCTTGCTCCTAGAGGTGATCCCCACGATGCATCCCAACATCCTGTATGCCTTGCTAGCCGCTCTCCTGCACTGCTCAGAGTTATTCATACATGCATCCACCATGACCCCTAGGTCTTTTCCCTATTGAGGCCTCCAGCACCTCCTCCCAGGGTGTACCTGTGTTTAGGTTTCCGACCAAGATTCAACACCTTGCACTTGGTGATATTGAAATTTAATTTCCATGTGGAGCCCAGCTTCCAGGGTGTCCAGGTCCCTTGCAGGCCAACCTCCCTCTTCTCCCTCAACTACTGCTCCCACCTTGGAGTCATCCACGAAGAGACTCATTTCACACCCTATACCCTCCTTGATGTCCAATATGTATGCATTAAACAGGATCGGACCCAGGACCGAGCCCCCAGTGTACCCCACTACCAACCTCTCTAGGGTTGAGAGCTCCACAGACCACTACTCTGCATCCAGCTAGCCAATTTTCAATCCATCTGACCATCAAAGGGCCTACTCCTAACCCCATCAGTTTCTCCACCAGACCATTGTGGGGACAGAGTCAAGCCTTGCTGAAGTCCAAGAATAATACATCCACAGGCTTTCCCCTGTCCAGTTCTGATGTTACCCATCGTAGAACTCCACAAGATTGGTTTGACATGATCTACCTAGCACAAACCCATGTTGCTGACAACTTTGGTATATCAGCAAATGCTTTTCTAACCCATTATTTTAGTGTTAGATCTTACACATTACCTCATAAACAGGCTCTCTATATCTAGCCTTTTCTCCAGTTTAGCAGTACATCAGGTTTATAGTCTTTTGGCTGTACAGTTGCATATTTTCAATCAGTATGCATCCTGATTATTGCCTTTTCTTTTTCATATGTGAATTATTATATATTACAAGGCAACTTACCCTTCCCTCTCCTGATAGAGAGGTTCCTAATATTATTGGCAACTACATTTAATCTATCTCTCCCTCGCTCCATTATTCTCTACCTCCTGTTTACAATATGGAACTATCATTAGCACTCACAGAGGTGGGCTATGTTTGGTGTACTAGTTGCAAAGATTGTCAATCTACATCTTCCTTATGCTCTTTATTTTGCTTGAAGCTACAGATATTATAGAAATCCACTGCTGTGTGGTCCTCCTGTTTTGGGGCTCACTGGAGCTAGCCTTCTAGACCTAGTCACCCCATATAACACCACTATTTAGGGTGATTTTCGAGTAATTAGACTGATCTTTACTATGACTATCTCTTCATCTACAGTTGTCACACGACCTATACCTCTCACATAATCCCGATTTCGCATTTGACTCAGAGTAAGAGCTTAAATTGACCTCCCTTTCTTCTTACCCCTCAATATTGTATTTATTATGTACTTATTCTATTGCACTGCAAAGTATACTCAGAGTCATTCTAATGTGGTAATGATCTACTTTTCTTTTATATTTGTTCATTGCATTCCACCTGGCTCCTGAATTCCTTGCTCTGTGTCTAGGCTGTACTGGCATCTCGTATATGGTTCTTTAATTTACTGTTATTTAGAGTTGTTATATCTTGTACTATTACTACTAATGTTTATAAATAAGTTCTGGTGTTTAGCTTATCCTTATACCTGTTAGCTTAGAATTAGCTGAGGTTATTACAGTCCCCTGCCTTTCTTGGTATTATTCCCTTTCAGTTTAGCTTATCAGGAATACTTACTTTATTATATTACTAGGATCAGACTTAGGTTTGGGGCGATATTTATAACGGTCCTCCCTATTCTCCTCCCTGCATGATGCCCCAGACTGTGGTGAGATAGTCTCTTAGCCAGTTGGCTGACTCATATCTCCCTCACACCCATAAAACGTTTTCTTTGTCTTACTAGTATTGTTGTTGTTGTTGTTAATGACTTTCTCCTTCCCCATCTCTACTCTAACTTTAATAAGATCTCTGTGCTACTCATGTATCATACATCTCACTTTTTTTGGCTTGAATGTTCCTGCCACTCTCTAATCATCCTCTGCCTCATTTATTTGTCCCTTCACACTCCAGCGATTATTCCCTTTCTTTAACACTAACAATATGAGTGACATACTTTTATATACATGGAATGTGAAGGACTTCATTCTCCTTGTCTGGGAAGCAAATTCTTTCATCTCAAAAAACATAAAACACAAATTGCTTTCCTTCAAGAAACAAAATTATTAGTAGAGGATGTTCACAGACTTAAAAAAGATTGGGTCGGTCAGATCTACGAATCATCCTATACCTCAAAACAAAGAGGAGTTGCTATTCTTATTCACAAGAGTCTCAAATGGTCCCTTGTAAACTCCATTTCCGATACTGACGGCAGATGGTTGATGGTCAAACTGAATACCAACTCTGGTCCTCTTCTGCTTGTTAATGTCTATGCACCCAACTCCGATTCCCCGGAGTTTTTTCATAATTTAGCTCAACAGATTCTATCCTTTAACACTGATAATCATGCCAGTTATTCTTGGAGGGATCTTAACTTAGCTTTAGAAGCCAGCATTGACAAGTAGCCCCACTACAGACCCGGCCTAGAAGTATTAAAGCCCTCTCATTACTAATGCAAGATGTTGGATTAGCTGATGTATGGCGCCTCCTTCACTCCCGTGATCGAGAATTTACTTTTTACTCCTCTCTACATAAGACATACAGTAGACTTGACTACTGGTTAGCCTCTCCTGTTGTAATGGAAAAACTATTGATTCATCCATCTCTCCCATCATAATCTTGGACCATACCCTGTCAAAGTGCAACTTTGTGGGGCCCATTAGCACCTAAATCTTCTTACTGGTGGCTGGACCCACTCCTTTTCAAGGATCCCAATTTCTTACCCATGATCAAAGCACAAATTCAGGACTTCCTCTTTCATAATACCCCAACTGAATCTTCTATGTCCTCTGTATGGGAAGCTCTTAAAGCTACGATTCGAGGAAAATTATCAGTTATGCTGCACATAGGAAAAGAGTAAGGAACAACAGCTGGCTGACTTGGAAAAATCTCTTAAATACAAGAGAATTTATACTTTTCTTCTAATAAGCTCTGTCCTGATTCTCAACTTCATCTTGAAATTCTTCAGCTTAGAGTTAAAATTAACAAATTAATTTCTCGTAAAACCGAACTGGCCTTGTTTAAACTTAAATATAAGTTTTGGGAACACGGAGATAAAAATGGGAAACTCCTCTCTTACCAGCTCAAAGCACAACAAATGGAACAACACGTCCTAAGCCTTAAAGATGAACAGGGTACGATTCACTCCGACAGCCCCTCTATAAATCTTATCATGAAAACCTTTTATCAAAAACTATAACACAAATCCTCCATCTACTTTACAAATTCAACAGTTCTTTAAATCGTTACATCTTCCTCATCTTTCTACTGTTGAAACAAATTCTTGAGATAAACCCTTCTCACTTCAGGAAATCCAGAAGCTTTGTCTTCCTTGAGAATCCGGCAAATCCTTGGGGGTGATGGGTCCCTGTTGATTTCTATAAAATGTTTTCCGACACCATATGTCCCTTCTTCTTAATGTTTATCAAGAGGCTTCCAATACTGGCAAGCTTCCCCCATCTTGCACCAAAGCAATCATAACCCTAATCCCTAAGAAAGAAAAAGACCCTACTCACCCCACAAGTTACAGGCCCATCTCTTTATTAAACACGGATGGGAAGATAGTTGCTAAACTACTAACTCCTCAACTTGAATCCTTGATTCCCAAGCTAACTCATTGTTCGCAAGCTGGTTTTATTAAACATAGATCTGGTTCTGATCACCTACGTTCCTTATTTAATTTAATTTACAAAGCCAAATCCTTCAAGACACCAGCTGCAGCCATAGCTATTGATTTTGAGAAGGCCTTTGATTTCTTAAACTGGGACTACCTTCATCAAGTTTTATCTTATTTTGGTCTTTCTCATACCTTTTGCTCCTGGATCAAGCTATTATATAACTCCCCTGTTGCTAAAGTACTTACTACTTCCACCCTTTCCTCTCACTTTCATCTAGCAAGGGGAACTAGACAAGGCTGTCCCCTGTCACCTTCCCTGTTTATCTTAGCCATGGAACCCCGGACTGCATGTTTATGTCAATCTTCTGGCATTATGGGCATATCTGTGAGCAATTCAAGATATGTTTCTCTCTCCTACACGGATGACCTCTTAATCTTACTCGAAAACCTTAATGAGGCTGGGCCCCTGTTGGTTGATTTGCTTAATAATTTTATTGAAATTTCTGGCCTTGTTTTGAATTATGGCAAATCACAAACTATGCCCCTTAACAATCACTGTAAAGCCTTTATGACCATACCTCTTGGATTCCGCTGGTCACCACAGGGTATAACATATCTAGGAATAAAAATTACTAGTAACTTAGGGAAGATATGGGACATTAACTTTAACCCCTTATTTGATAACATCAAAACAATTCTGGACAGATGGAAGCTTCTTAATCTCTTTTTCATGGGGAAAATTGCAGCCATTAAGATTTCTCCCAAGATTCTTTACCTCTTTGCCAATATTCCTTTAGTCTTACCATCCTCCTTTTTTGCTAAAATTGATAAATAGGTAACTTTATCTGGGATGGGAAACCACCGAAATTTAACCTCAACAAACTTCGATCACATTGGAAAAAAGGGGGATTCGGACTCCCCTGGTTCAAAGACTACCTCTGGGCTTTCCAAATGGCCCAAACCATTAAATGGTTTCAGAAACCCTCCCCTCACTCACCACTATGGGTTGCAATGGAATCTGCATTGTGCCCGGGAGGAGTTCCCACTTTCTTGATTTTTAATCCCATTTCCTCTAAACTAAAATCTCACCCGACTATATCATCCTCTGTTCTTTATTGGAAACTAACCCACAAATTCCTGAAATCCAATTCAACACCCTGGTTTTATGCCCCCTTATGGGGCAATCCACTGCTCACTCTAGAAAATCACCCAATTTTCTGTCGTACATGGAGGAACAAAGGCATTTTCTTTCTCGGAGATATCCTGGACCAGAATTCACTCACTCTTAGATCATTCTCAGACTTGCAGGTCACATGGAAACTTCCTAAACAGGACTTCTGGAAGTTTTTATAAATTCGGGCAGCTTATAAGTCTCTCTCTAGTTTAGTGTATAGGCATACTCTTCTAAACCCATACATCTCGCATTGGACTAATTTATCAGTAAAATTAAATTGCTCCATTTACAAAGACATTGTTGATAATCTAGCTGATCAGTCTATACAGGCCAAAAATAAATGGAGTACTCTTCTTAACTATAATATTTCAGACGCACAAAGGAGTAATTGTTGGCATATTGCACATGATACCTTTAAAGATGCCTGTAGTTCTTTAATACAAAAATCCAACATCTTTGGTATAGAACCCCCTCTGTGCTTCAACGAATGGGCCTATTAAATAATAATAATTGCTGGCGCTGCAATTTATCCAACGGGGATCTACTTCATATCTTGTGGTCTTGCGCCCCCGTTAATAAGCTCTGACATAAAGTCTGTTTACTTGCCTCCAGAGTAACAGGACAAAAACTATCTTTGACCCTGAGCTATTCCTTCTAGGCATCCTTATCCCAATAGCTCTCTCCTCTCACATGCACATTTTAGATGGCTAAACATACTTTCTCTTCTGGTCAAGCGTCTGATTCTTATGAAATGGAAATCAACTCTGGTGCCTTCTCTTTCAGATGTTCTTCAAAGCCTCTCTCAGTATGCCTCCCTAGACCGATTATCTCATGTTACTCATAACTGACTCAATGTATATGACAGATGTTGGCAGGATTACTTCAAGTACATCGAACCTAGTTCTTCTAGACCCTAATTCTTAGGGATATTTAGCCCTCCTTCTTATTTTGCTTTCAGATTAGGTTTTCTTGAAACTTTTGTGCACAGATTTCTCCTCTTTTTTCCCTTCTTCCCTGTGTTCTCCCTCTCTCTTTCCCTTCTTCCTTGCTTGTTTCTCTCTTCTTTCTTTCCTTGCACACTTTTTCTCTTATCTTCACCTCTCCATTACTAAACATTGTTCATATTACCACATTTACCACTTTTGTAATTTACTGAATACCTTGCCATAGCCTACCCTAGCATGTATTTAAATGCGTGGTTGCTATTTCTGATCCTATAATACCCTATTGATTGTAATCTTCGCTCTCCACTTACATCCTGTCTAGGTTTGTGTTTTATTATTAATACATGTATATAAGGCTTCTCCAATATGTATACCCTAAATACTGTATTTTGTTAAGTGATATTGTATACCTTACATGGAGGATAGTCTTCTGTTGTATTAGATGTGTGCTTTTATATACTCAAATTTCAATAAAACAATAAAGAAAAAAAAAAAGCTAGCTGTGAGATGAGCTGCATCGTTGAGTGTACTAGGAGCAGTCGGAGGGCTGCATGAGGATCCCTGGGTGGACTATTCATTTAACGGCAACAAAATGATTGTAGGCCTCTGATTCCTCGCAAACCATCACAAATTATATTTTTCCATTCTTTGTTTTTGTGCCTCTGGCACGTGGCCCTACAGCAGCCCCCCCCCCATCCCCATCACTGACCTTCTCATGGACTTACCTGTTACCCACCACCTACCAGGTCCACAATGTGGTGGGGGGGGGTGGCTTGCCATGTCAGTCATGCATGGTCCTACAGGTGGTACTGGAATCAGACAGGGGCAGTTTCTTCCAGTTTTCTCCACAAGGTGACAGCGTACAATGATGCACACATATGCATGGTGACCCACATTATCATGCACAATGTTCAGCAGCTTCCCCTTCCCTGCAGTGTGCGTTCACTTGTATGACCACCTGGCCTCTGCCAGATGCCTGTCAAGCAACAAGATGTAGTGTACTCCCACCCCGGTGGAGGACAGCTGTCCCTGGCATGCTCGATACTCCCTCCCCAACCAGCTCCAACAACCCTTGCGTGTTAGCAAACCCAGATTGCTGGCATCATGAGCTCTACTTACTGCTGCACTAACAAGCAGAGTAAAATCGGCTGCCTCAGTAATGCACTTTTTTAAAGAAATTAGTAGGAATGGTGTAGAGAGTATGGATTCAACTACTACACTTTTGTAGCTGCACTGGAGAAAATCCAACTGTTATTACACGGTCCACATATTAACATAATTAAATGCTGACAGTGACTGAAGTTTAAAAGCCAATAAAATGCACATATACATAAAGTTGCTCTGACAAAAAGGATTGGTTATCAAAAGTCTAAAAGGAGACAAACCTAGTAGAGCACAGTCTTGACCATACAGTCCTTACCATCTAAACATCCTTATTTTCTAACTCTCTTCATTCAGCCAGTATATACCCCATCAGAGCCTAACCTACTAACCCCACAACCCAGCCATCTCCAGGAACTTTCCACCACTCTGGAATTCTCTGGCTTTCTTTCATGGCAGGGGCCCCTGGGATGCCAGTATACTGGGGAAATGAGATGAAGGTGGAGAGGCTTCCCTGGGTCAGTGGGTTCAGGGCCTGTGGGTGCTCTGGGGCCATCATCCTCCTTGCTTAAGGGATTACCCCATTCATCTCAACCATCCTTGAGGATGATGCTTTGGACAGACATCTGGAAGCCAAGTATGCAGGTGTGTGCATGTGCCGAGATGGCCAGGAATGTCCTCCCTTCCTCGAAGCAGGCCCCTCCAACTGTATCCCCAACTGTGGTCACCCAGGTGATGTTAGTGCTGTGGAGTTTTGCCAACCCCCACCACAGAGGAGAAGAGCATCCTCTGAAATGCTCAATCCTCCTCCTTCTCCCACTGGTCCTGATGAATGGAGCATGTTCCCAAAACCTGGTGGCTAGCATTACGAGCAGTAGCACTACTACTACTACTGCACTAATAAGCCACCTTTGAATAGCCCTATCCAAACAACAGTACTGTCACTAAAGCAGTCTAGATAACCCACACTGCACTGTACATATTATATGGGTCATCATTTTTTCCCATAAGGAATCATTCATAGTAAAAACTCATAATACAATGTTTCTGACATCAGATCAATGGTATTATGAGATAGAATGTTCAGAGAGTTTAATATTTAAGTCATTAGGACTGACGCTTGTGTCCAGAGTCTTTATCGAGGAACTCATGACGTGTTGGAATGCTGAAGGAGCCCAAGGCACAGCCAAGGGCATTCAGTATTTCAACAGGTCATTATCTCTCAAATAAGAATGGACACCGAGGTCCTTATTGCTACAGTATTATAAACCTCCCAGTAATGAAAGTCTATTAATTTGGGCAATAAAAGCTGTTTTTTATTAACTTTATAGATGTTTGTTGTCGTGACAGCAAAGTTCCAGGTACACCAAAGGATAAAGCCAGGTAGAGTGCGTTTCCATGGAAGCAGAGTTCTTTTTACACTAGAGGTCCTCCATAGTGAGATAAGGACCTATAGGCACAGGGTTTTTCTCCATGCTGAACATTCTGTAAGGTTTATAACTTATAAAAATAACAGATAGGAAGTCATCAGTAACCAGGCTTGTCATTCCGTCTCAGTATTTAGGTGACATCATAAACCACTTGAGCTTCACTCTTGAGAGTTATGATGTCACCAGATCCCTAATGGTATTATAGTCTTGTTTCTGATGATTTCCTGTCTATTACTCTACTTGTAATGCATTTAGAACAAAACACTTTCATTCAAAGATACGCAGACGAACAAAGGACATAAAGCCTCTGTTTTCAACCTTCATTAATGAGTTAATCTTTCCCCATGTGTGCAATCCAACTGACGCCACCTCAATAAAACATAGCCAGAGGGAGTTATTAATATAGCTGACGCATTTCAGAAGCCCATGTGGGCGAGCAAATGTCAGACTCTGCTGCTGAACAAACAGTTATGTGTTAAAACTGAACCATAAAAATATAATACCTTCCTGCTCAGTGAACAATGCTACTCAAAATACTGTGGAACACATCAAAGGTGCTAGCATTTTTGGGATGCAACTCATCCCAATATACAGTAGGTCACCCTGAAACCAGCCACAAACTAAATGAAAGCTATAGCTGGGAAACAACATAGAATTCAGCAAGCAGAAGAGTTTATTTTCATATCATTATTAGTATTGATATTTGCTGGGTCTGATATAGAAACTTTCAAGAGCTACTGATACCGCAAAGACAACTTTAAAAACATAATAATTAGGTACAATTCTGTTTGCATTCCATTTCTATTTTATATATTTCTCCTTCCCATAATTTATTACTAAGGAAATGTATATGAATACATAATCTTTATCCCTTAGAGTTCATTTTGAGTTAATCTGCTTGTATATCTTACTCCCTACTTCAAGTCATAATCCTCTGTTGTGACGTCACAATCTGTCGCCATGGGAGTAACTGTGAGGTCACAAGCAGTGCATTATGCCCTCAGGTAGGGAGAAAACAGCAGGAATAGATTAACTGTTCAGGACCAAAGATCTTGTTTTCATGCAGATAACCTAAGTAATAAGCAACAGGGAGGAGGAATACAGAACTAATGGGAAATACGAGCTGGACTTTGTTTAAATATTATGTTTTATTAAAGTTCTCCTAAATGTGTCACCAGCTCTTTAAAAACAAAAATATTCAGCTACCACAAGAACTAGGAACACTAACACAGACATACTTACAAGCTGGCTCCTCACCCCATTAGGCACTACTTGCATATTGCAAGCAAGGTTTAGGATCTTGTTGGTGGTTATACCCAAGCTGTTTTTAGCTTAGGGGTTCACCAAGATTTAGTCCAAGGGACGGTAAACTCAGAGCAGGTTTGACGAATTCCAATCAACCAGTGAACCACACAAGAAACTTTTGTAAACATTCATAAAGGGTTCTTTATTTTCAAACACATTCATGTCTGGCCACCAAACTGTTGCTCCTAAAGTTTTGCTGGCACCTCTGCCAGTTTTTTCAAGGGGCGTGTTCTTGCAAGTTTAAATAGAGTATCATAAGTTTACAGTTTACTTTAAATAAAGGTCCTGTCAGTTGCACCAGTATCCTGATTAGGACCAATAAAAATATTCACTACATCTGTATGGTGTACACAGTATAAGAAATAAGGTATGGGTGACCATACACAACAAGCCTGTGTTTCCATCGAAGGGTGGAGATAACATCATATGGAGCTCGAGAGTGAAGCTCCAAGAGGTCCATGCTTTTATCTCAACCCTTGGATGGAAACACAAGGCAAGTTGTGTATGGTCACCTATACTTAACTTTTTATAGTATATGGTTCTGTAGTAGGAAGTAGCAAGCAGGAGCTGCAAGCGGCACTGAGCAACAGTACAGAGAGAGAGAGAGCGTTCAGTGAAAATGAAAGTGGGCTGCCAGGCGGGAGTCAGATCAAGCAAGGAGTGCTCAGTGAAAATGAAAGCAGACTGCCAGGCAGAAGCCAGGACAAGCAGGGACACAGGTGCACTTGATAATACAGACTGTATTATGTACAGAAACTTTTAGAACATGCTTAATAATTTTTGAGTAGCCACTGATTCCCATACACAATATAAAGGATAATGTATGGTCTGTCATCGGTAACAAACATTTGTAGCCATCGAGAGGTTACCATGATGACTGTTTAAAGCTCGAGAGCAAAACTCGAGAAGTTTCTGTCATCATGGTAACCTCTAGATGGCAACACACATTTTTTGCCAATGATGAGCCATACATTATACATATTTTTTTTATTTACATTTTACAGGCATTTTTTCCCTTTTTCACCTGTACCTTCCCACACGCATCTGGGGCATTGATGTTTGCGTGTGGAGGCACATGCATACCAGGCACTGCAGAGCGCTTATCCTACTAACCGCCCTCTCCACCTGCACCACGACCGGACCTCTGCCCGGTGGTGACGGGACTAAGGAAGGGACCGCATCCACCCCAGGAGAGGAGAGCTGCCATAGGTGGCTCAATCCTGCTCCTACCCTCCCTCCCCCCGAGTCGTTCCCAAACCCAGGTATATGGCATGACACGAGGTAAGGCTATATGCCTCAACCCTCTGCGCCACCGGGCCAGTTTCCATACATTATATTTTATAGTGTATGGTCCCCATAAAAAGTAATAAAACAAAGCTGGATCTGTACATTATGTTTTGTTTTTTTCTTTCAGTCACTGCCACCATCGTTGTGTGACATACCATCAATGGGTTAACAATATTGTGACATCACATCGATGGTATAACAATACTGTAAAACGTTAGATTTATGGTAGTAATAAAGTTCTATCATATATTATAAGCCCTAATTGTATACTGTATTTTTTGTAAGGCAACACCTCTTACCATAATCGTGTACAATTCAGTTACTTTTCAAAGACACTCACACAGCTTTGCATGGAGTGTGTTAGAGCTCTGCATGACAAAGCTCATTTCCATGGTCCTTTTGAGTCTGCTGCAGTCAAGTGTGAAAATGTCACCCATACAGATAGCTATTAAAAAAACATCTACAGCCTTCTGATTGCCCAAAATGTTGTTAATGTTGTTGTTAGTTCGTGGCTTCTCAATGGTGGTGTATGACTAAGGAAAAATCTTTGGAAAAACGTTTTACAGTATAATGAATTTGCATAAGTAAGCCCATTAAAGTGTGGTCAACAACTTATGTCGGGGTGGGAGGTAAGACTCCAAGGTACTCAGGGTCACTAGAACTGCAATAACGTCCTGGGTGGCAAAAATAATGCCCTGTCCCAAATCCTATCAAATACAGGCTGGGTAAATTACCAGGCTACCTCCATTATTTAATCACCCCCTCCTCCAATCCATCCTATTCCTTGTAGTTGGAAGACAGAAACAGACTCCAAATTCCCAGGTGTAGTCTCAATGTTGGCAAAAGCTCCATTAGGTATAGACTTGCAAATATGTGGAATAGCCTCCACCCCTCACTAATGACCTCCTCCAGCATTTATTCAGTGAAAGACTTGATTAAGATGTATTTCAAAGTCCCTCGAACAGGTCACAACTGCCCTTGAAATGGCCGATAGTCTATCACCAGAGGCCTCTTTCTTGGCAGCCTGGCCTTGGGCCTATCCTGCCCTGCCCCTGCTACTGAATGATTCCTAGAAACACTGCCTCTGGCATAATGGTATACTGTGTCTAGGTGTAGCATTAACCACAATGTAGCGTCTTTACCATTCCACCATTCTGGGGTCCAATAAACATCTCTTGGCATTTATCGTTTTATTCACTGCATGTAACCATTGTGCACGGTTTGGCTCTGTACTTAATCGCTAATGTGTTTATTGGTTTATTGCCTACCCTACCTGTCTCTAATTCATGTCCTATTAATCTCTGTTCCCCCCTCCCCCAGGTAGCAGCAAACAAGCCCACTAGAACTCTGCTTGCTTACCTGGTAAAATATATTTCCAATAAATAAATACAGCCCCAAGTAATTAGAAGTACAAGTTTGTTAAAGAGCTAGTATAGTGCCTAGACATAACAGTACTATAACTTTCAGAAGCAGCCAGTCATCCCTCTTATATTGGAAGTATTTTTTCTTTTCTGTTTTGTTAATTAGATTTTCTACCTGACAGCACTAAGTGTGATGTGGTACAGCACTCTAGCTGGAGGCTGACGTAGTTCTATGCCTATACATCATTAGCATTGCAGTCTCACTGACTGTGACATCATGAGCAGAGATGCACAAAGATGTCAAACTTTGCTAATTAATTCACAAAAGTGTACCAACTTTGAGAAGTCTGAGGTGCTAAGTGCTGACTTTACAAAGCTTTCGGTAGGTGGTACTTTCTCAAGCAAAGTTATGCAAACTCACCAGCAAAGTTATTACTTTGTGATGACTTCCTGCCTAAAAAAGTGCACTTTAGGAGGAAAGCGCATTCCACAGTGGTAAAGTGCAAAGTTTGAGTGAAGCGAAAACTTCACAAAGTGCTTCATGAAAACAAATTTTTCTGCTTCGCTGGAACTTTGCCAGTGAATTAAAACTTTGAAACATCTCAATTCACTAGTAACCAAGAAGAGCCAGTCTCCTGCTGCTTGATTAGTAATGTGACATATGTTACCAATTAGGCAGCAGGACTTGTGAAGTAACAATGAGTGAGGTCACATGCTGATGATGTAATAGAGGCAGAACTAGATATGAATGTTTCAGGTAAAGCACCACTTTTCACATTACACCAAATACTATTAGGCAGAAAACCATCTAATAAGCACACAGAAAAGGAAAAACACTTCAGAAGTTAAACTGCCTGTCTTTTTGTTTGTCTGTTTTGTGCAAGTAGTTTTTTAAGATCACAGTGCTGAGAAATTCCACAGACTGCACCTACTCATGCACTACTGTTCTTACATGGTTAACACATACAAAAATGGAAATGAATAGCACAAAGTGTCATAAACTAGCTTATACAAAGGACATTTCAAACCAGCGTCCTGAATTCTGAAGGCATCATAGTCATAAAATAGTTCAGGAAGCAGGAGAAAACATTGATATCCTGGTACACATAGGGACTAATGACCTCACCAGCCGATCAGTTGTGGAGACCAGGGAACACCTGACCAGGCTAGGTGACAAACTACCATCAATTTCATCTGGCATCTTCTCTGAGATCCTGCCAGTCTGGGGGGTGGGGAGATGGACGGAAGGTCAGAGAAGGGAGATAGGGCTAAACATGTGGCTCAAGGGTGGTGCCAGAAAAAGGCACAAATTTGTAGGAACTGGCAACAGTTTTGGGAGCAAAAGTTCTTCAAATTTGATGGACTACATCTGACTAAGGAGGGAGTCAGTGCACTGGGGCAGAAGTTTGACGTCTTTGCAGAATATTTAAACTAGCAAATGGGGAGAGGGGTGCAGCACCACATACGTCGAATGGGAAGAACACTCCTTCCCTTCAGCTAGTGGTCAAACAGGAGTTCAGCATGTTTGCAGTTCATTTGCATCACCAGGTAAAGAAAAAGGTCCAGCTCCCCATACGACGCACAGGGGACACGCCAGACCTCACCCAACAAACATACTGAAATCTGGCCAATGGAAAATCATGTACACAAATGCTCGCGGTCTGGGAAACAAGATCCCAGACCTGCAGGCAATAATGACAGAGGCTAAACTGGACATAGTAGCAATTAGCGAGATGTGGTTTACCAGTAACCACACTTGGGAGACTTCAGTATCTGGCTATGTACGGTTCAGAAGAGACCGAGGTGCAAAAAGGGTGGGGGGTGGAGGGCCCCTGTATGTCAATGAAAATATCAAAGCTCCAGAAATTCAGAATACACATAAGGAGCCAGAAGAACTGTGGGTCACCCTGGAAACAGGAAATGGGACAGCCATAAGAACTAGGGTTGTCTACAGGCCTCCAGAGCAGGAGGAGGACATAGACACATTACTGTTAGAAGATATACAAAACATAACAGCTAAAAGGGAGGTTCTGATAATGGGAGACTTCAACATGCCACATACAGATTGGTCAATACCAGCAGGAACATCTGCCAGAACTAGACACATGGTGGATTCCCTGCAGGAGAAGGCCTCAAACAACTGGTACAACAACCCATGAGAGACAGGGCTATCCTAGATCTAGTACTGACTAACAGGGAAATGATCACAGATCTCCAGGTAGAAGGTCACCTGGGGGCCAGTAACCATCACATGGTATGGTTCAATTTGGCCACTACAAATAAATCATCCCATTCCAAGGCAAAAATATAGGACTTCAGAGGAGCTGACTTTGATAAGATGGCCAGCAGAGTTTAGCTATCCCAGGCAAAAAGAAATACAGGTGAGGGGGTACAGGCAAAGTGGGCAAGCATTAAGGATGCAATACTTGAAACAACAACCCACTGTGTTAGAGAGAAAAGGAAGTGCAAAAGAAGAAGGAAACCACTTTGGTTCTCAAAAACAGTAGCAGAAAAAGTCAGAGCCAAAAGGCCGGCCTTCAGAAAATATAAGGGAACACAGTGGGGTGAAGATAGGGAGGCATACCAAACTTCCCTAAGGGAAGCAGGGAAGGCAGTAAGGCAGGCAAATGCCCAAACCGAGGAAACACTAGCACAGACAGTAAAAGAAGGTGACAAGATTTTCTATAGATACATTAGTGAAAGGAGAAAATCCAAAGAGGGTATTGCTGAGATAAAAGGAGATAAGGGGGCATGTAAGGAGGAGGACCATGTAAAAGCATCTATCCTAAATAGATACTTCTGCTCAGTATTTACTGAAGAGAAGGTAGGGCAGGGCCCACAGCTCAGCAACATGGACATGGGGGTGGGGAGGTGAGCACTAGTCCCTTCACAAAAGAAAGGGTCCTACAAGAGCTCGATAAGCTCGAGGTGGACAAGGCAATGGGACCTGATGGCATACATCCCAGGGTACTAAAGGAGCTAAGGGTGGAACTAGCACTGTTTAGTGAGTCTCTGAGCACAGGAGAGGTCCCAGAAGACTGGAGAAGGGCTCATGTGATCCCGCTCACAAGAGTGGTAGCAGGGAGGAGGCAGAAAACTACAGACCAGTCAGTCTTACCTCAGTAGTGGGCAAGATTATGGAGGAACTCCTTAAGGAAAGGATAGTGCAACACCTGGAATCCATAGAGCACAGGATCCAAGACAGCATGGCTTTTACAAAGGAAGGTCCTGTCAAACTAATCTCATAGATTTCTTTGACTGGGTAACCAGAGTGTGGACCAAGGGAAGCAGTTGATGTCACCTACCTTGACTTCAGCAAAGCTTTAGATACTGTTTCACATAGAAGATTGATTAATAAGCTGGGTAGGCTAGGTGGGTCAGAGGTTGGTCAACTGGGTGCCAAACTGGTTGATGGGCAGAAAACAGAGTGGTCGTGAACGTATACAGTCAGAAGAGATGCAAGTCACAAGTGGGGTACCTCAGGGATCAGTCCTGGGGCCAGTCCTCTTCAATATCTTCATCAATGACATTGCAGATGGACTGGAGGGTAAGGTTTGTCTGTTTGCAAATGACACCAAGATCTGCAACAGAGTAGATGATCCAGATGGGGTGGGCAGAATGAGCAGAGATCTGAATAAACTAGCAAAATGGTCGGAAGAGTGGCAAATGGGATTTGATGCAAAGAAGTGCAAGATCATGCACATAGGGAAGAGAAATCCTGAAGCCACCTATAGGCTGGGAGGGGAGTTGCTGACGGTCACAAGGGAAGAAAGGGACTTAGGCATCATCATTACCGATGACCTGAAATTATCCAAGCAGACCACTAAAGCAGTAGGTAAGGCTAGGGGGATGTTAGGGTGTATTAGTAGTGGTATCACAAGTCGGAAGAGGGAGGTAATAATCCCTCTTTACAAGACACTGGTTAGGCCTCATCTGGAGTACTGTGTACACAGTACTGGAGGCCACACCTTCAGAAGGATATTAACCAAACTGAGGCAGTCCAGAGAAGGGCAACCAAAATGGTGCAGGGACTGCATCAGAAAAACATATGAGGACAGATTAACAGAGCTCAATATGTATACCTTAGAGCAAAGGAGGGAGAGGGGTGATATGATCGAAACATTCAAACACCTTAAGGGCATTAACAAGGTGAAAGAGTCTAACATGTTTCAATATAAGAAAAAAGCAGGACAAGAGGACACAGCATGAAATTAGAGGGAGGCCGATTAAGGGGTAATGTGAGGAAGTTCTATTTCACAGAAAGGGTGGTGGATGCATGGAACGGCCAACCTCAGGAAGTGGTGGATATGAATACAGTGCAGGGCTTCAAACAGGCATGTGATAGGCAGGGAGCAATACAGATGAGTATGAATAGATAGACCATTGACAGAGCAAAGGCCGATGGCACATTTATAAGGTAGAAAAAGAAATGGGCAGACTGGATGGGCCTTGCAGTCCTTATCTGCAGTCAACTTCTATGTTTCTATAGAAACCATGGTGCTGATATGAAGAAACAAAGATACTGGAAATGTTACAACTAAAAATAGTGTGTACATTTTATAACAGTATCAACGGGCTGGATTATCTTCCATAATTATACCCTGAGGAGAAAATGCTGTTGGCTTTCTCTTGGGTCACTTCAGGTCCTGCCTAGGTCCCGCTTGGGGGAGCAGGGGTTACATCACACTAATCCACTGTTGCAGCATAAACATCATGCTGAAAATACTAGCAGTCCTATTATTTAGCCATCTGGACACTGGCTATGAAAATGGAATAAGACCAGTTTGTTCATCTCAGTGTTGTGATTTTATTATGTGAAAGTAACCTTCTCTATCAAAAAGTGATGATGCATTCATTCTCTCACTGGATTACTAGTGAGAGAGGGAAGAAAGAGAGGCAGTTTTGCTTCATGGTTAGAGCCCATAGCTGCGAATCCAAAGACACAAATTTGAATCCAACAAGTGGCACTTACTGTGCGATCCTGTCAAGACACTTAACCACCCTGTTTAACTCTCTGACCTCCTCTCTCTGTAATCTGTCTCTGTGCAGTGTAAATCTTTCTGTGTGCCTACAATGGTAGTAACCAGTGGTAGAAATGAGGGGAACTCAGGTCTAGGAGTGAAATTAAAAGGAAGGGCCCCTCAGACTTTTATTCTGTTTGCCTGTGTAGTTTGTAAGCATGAACAATGATTGTCTCTATCACACTGTCTTAATTTCAACAGGATTTAAATATGAATGAAGGTACTTAAGTCTGGTGTGAAAACTTGTTTGACTCCACTGCAAAGGTCATGAGCTGACTCATGTAGGCATCCTGGAATGTTATGATGTTTTAGAGCTAAAGCCTGCAGTAGTTGTGCTCTATCCACCAGTGCTGTTGCTGTCCTCTGCAGCCCATATGTGCTTGTCTTATGCTGGCCATGAAACTTTACAAGGTATAGTAAGTGCCCTGTTGTTTACTGTAGTTTAAAGTGTATCTGAGTTAGTAAAAAATGCTTTAGAAGAATACAGGGATTTCACAAGACATGTAGCAGAACTGAATGAGAGTATAACTTTTGCTGGCTTGTGCAGATATGCATCAGCTCTCATCATGCCTTGCATGAGTGGGGTCACTACCTTTGAAATGGAGTCAAACAGGTTTTCCCATCAGGTGAGAACAAGAGTGAAGCAGACTCATTTATGTTTAAATCAGGATGAAACTGAGGGGATGCAAGAGAGGAAATCATTGTTCATGACCAGAGACTACAAAGGTATGGGGAAAAAAAAAAGTTGAGGGAACTTTCCCTTTAAAAACCTGACTCCAAGAGCAAAATGGTGAAAGAGTGCTCTGGTGCCAAATGTACCCGCCACCCAAAGGCACAAAATGAACTACATAAGGTATAAAAATGCAACATATAATGAGGAACCATTTCCCCAGACCATTATCAGGGATTTTTGACCCTACATCAAAGGTGGTGGCTTCCCTCAGTGAACTTGTCCAGTGCCAACACTGGTAGCGACATAATCTGCTTCTTCCCTCTCCTGGATTTTTTATTTGTTTGAAATGCAGTTGGTATGAAAGGTGTTATATTTAATCCATAAAGCAGTACAGGGGTGGATTGCCATCAGGTAATCCCACCCCCTACATGCCAAACAGTACATATTGAATATGAGTGCTGTTCACCCTGTGGGTTGGATCACTTATCAGTAGCCCACTCTCCAGAGCCGACTTACTACTATTATAAAACATGGTAAGGCATTTTGGTTAATTTTTTGTCTATTATTTGTTTATGGCCTTTTTCTGTGTTTTCAGTCCCCCACCCTTGCGCCTTAGTGTGGAGCACACACCGTGTGGGGGGCATGCTCATGCCATGCAGTGCAGGATGCCCCACCCTACTGGTCACCAGACACTCGTCTGCGTGGCCACCGCGCCTACACCCAGTGATGGTGGGACTGCAGGAGGGTAACCCCCCTCCCAGGAGAGGACAGCCACCACTCAATCCTGCTCCCATCCACCACCCCCCATGCCAGCACCCCAATGACCCGAGGTCACTGCCAAACTCGGGTCACCGGCATGACGCGAGTTGTGGTGTCCAGCGCCTCAACCCTCATTGCCACTGGACTGGCTCATTTTGGTTCATTTTAAAGTTTAGAAATAAAACAAAACTAATGGGCAGCACCTCTGTACCCGCCCTGCACACTGCATCAGACAACGGCCTGGGGTGAATGACCCATGTGGTTACCGAGTGTTATTCATATGGGTCCCAGCCAATCTAAATGCCAGATTTTCCCACAGTTTTAAATTTAGGATTCATAAGATTTGTACAAGTCAAAAGCATGTAAGCCATGAAGACTACAATTAGATGCTGGTTAATAGCCAAAATATCTGACCAGGGAGCTTTTAAAGGTCTCCTTTGATTTACAGTTTACAATATCTTGAAGGAGTGAATTCCAGATCACTATTACCCTTTGGCTGAACCAATTTCCTCTCTTCCTGGTATTAAACCTATCTCCTTTTAGCTGTTTATTGTGTCTCCTGAGACCTATTTCTATTTTATTGCATTCTAGCCCCAAGTATTCTAAAACTGTGGATTATCTATGGCTTTGTACACCAAACATAGATCCCCCATCGTAGTGTTTATTATGTCAAAAAGGATGTCAATAGGATGTTATCTAGTACCATCACAGTACACTGACTGGGTCTCTTATAGCAAAGGTCCTTAGAATTGTGCTAATACAAATTCATAAATGCAAAATGAAAGTCTGACATTGATACGTATTTGTTTCATTTCAACAATTGATACTGAGGAGACATCTTTCATTTGCAGAAGAATGCAAAGTTTAAGAAACCCTTCACAATTTTACTGAGCAACAAACATTTTATTGTATTTAAAAGAGTTTTACTTGATTTCCATCAATAACTCAACATATGGCACAATCAGAACTCAGTTACAAAGATTGCCCCAAAATTTGACTTTCTGAACTCTTCATTCCTATTACTGTAGGTATTTTCATTAAAAATGATTTTTTTCTCCATAGCCTTTGTTTGTCCCAGTACCTGATACCTGCCATGATGTCATAGTCTTCTTCTTGTGACATCACAACCTGTTACCATGGAAATTATCCTACTGTCACAATCAGAGGAGTGTGACTTCAGAGCAGGTAAGGCGTCCGGAACAGATGAAGTCTAAGGGGCAAAGACAATGTCTTCATGCAACTGTGGTCAGTAATGAAGAGTAGACTGTTCAGAAATTCAAACATTTTGAGAATCTTATAGATTTAAGTCATTTTAATGACAGTAGTAATGTTATTGTAGAAACCTTGAAAATCGTGATAAAATTATCTGCAAATTGTAATGGATAGAAACGCACTTAAATCTTAATTCTAAAGTATGTATTTGAAAAGTAAATCAGAACCACTGCAGATATATTTTTAAGTATTATTAAGCTCTTGTATTGGCAAACAGAGGTCTGCAGCCAACTTAACATAGTTGATCCTACATGAAAACATTGCATAATGTAAGGCACAATATATGTTTTAGCTGGCACAAAAGATTGGAGGGCCCTGCTCAGTGCATTATTCACATTAACAACTCAAGCGTTTTCTGTCAGTTTCCAATAGACAGCACACAATCTTTGTCTTTTTAACTTGGTATAGTCCTGTTACGGTTTATAATTTAATAACTCCCATGACCTCACAGACCTCAACCACTGTAATGATTGAGCTGGGACTTGCACGTAAAACAGCACAGAAACATGAAAATGATTCAGAGTAGGTTGTGATGATAACATACTCCGGATACTGTTTGCCTTTGGCTGGTTTCTGTAACAGATCGGAGCACACCACTGTCTTATTTGCATTACAGCGTCAGCATAGAATAATTTGCATAGATCTACCACAGTAATAGATGCCAGATGTATAGTAACTCCTCTAGCTTTAGGGGATCCCCCACGTAATTCACCTCATTTGCAAATTTTATTATACTGGTTTCTCTGCTAGAACAGAAAGACTAGTGTTCAACACTTGTTCTACACCAACCAGATTATTCTGAATGCAAGAAAAAGGCTGTCGCCTTGACCTTTGGCACCAGGCTACCTCTGCCTAGAATCCGGTCTCCTCCAGTATTTATGGTCCTGGATGGTTCCCATTTGGAGAAAGTCTCCACTAAATACTTGGATGGCTGGCTGGATAATCATCTCAGCTTCTCTGTACTGATGTCATCTACACTAAAGTATTCCTACAACTGGCAAGCTCTACAGAAACACAATTTTTAACACCCTCCCCGCTCAGCGGGAGATCACTGTGGAATAATCCTCACTGCCTTTGACTATGGGACATGGTGTATAGCATTGTCTATAAACCTAAACTAACTAGACTGGGCCCCACTCCACTCCTGTCACTTTGCCTTAGCTACCCTGTCCAAGCTCATCACTATTCTCTACCACTCCATTTTCCCTTTCTTTGAGAGGAAGTTGTCTCTCACTGCATCTGCCTCATCTCTAAGTTCTGGTTCGGATCCTCCCCAGACAGCTCAGCTCCCTCCTGTGCTGGTCTCCTCCTCCTACCCTCTTTAGTCCACTTACTGCCCCCCCAGCTCATACTAAGACTACAGCAGGGCAGTCCACTGTCTCCATCCAGCTCCCTTGGCTCTGGTCTAGCCTCTCCATCCCTATCTGCTCCCCCCCCCGGCCTGAAAGTCCTACTCCATAACCACTCATCCTATATCTTTTCCTAACCCCTAAGCCCTCTTCACCGTCCTCCCTCTTATCTGCTCTGCTCCTTCCTTCCCACCCTCACCCACTTCCCCTTTCCTCATTGTTTCCTCCTTGCTCTCTGCCTTTTCTTCTCCAGTGTTTAACTATGGCATCCCCAATGCTGTAGCTGTACTTTTGTAATTAAGCAATAATACACAGCAAGGTGTGTGATATGTAAGCAATAACCCATGACAGGGTGTGCAATTACTGGGTGTGTTGTGAGGCATAAGGTCACAGGCCGAGTGCCCTCACAGCACCCGGGGTGTTGATTAATCTCCAATAACTACACGCCTTGGAGTGTGTTATTGCGCTTATAACATGGGGTGTCACCACAGGTGGAAAACAAAGAGGAAGGCATATTTAAATCAGGAAAACATGGGAACCATTTTATGTGTTCTGCCACTAACAGAACTACTGTTTTGCTGACAGTGGTGAACACTATTAATCATTGCTTCTGTGGGTCTGCAGTACTAGTGGGGACTCAACTCCAGAGCAGGGGTAGCTAAGATTCTGGGGGGGGATCTTACAGAGGATCGTCCACACATTAATACATGGCTATATATGCACTTCCAAGTTTCAGAACAGTGACCAAACACAGGGAACTCAGCATCCAGCCTCTCACTCTCTCACTGAAGCTAACCTGGCTGCAGACAGTGCTGATTACAGTCCTTCTGTCCCGGTCTTCAGTGGGAGACAATCACTGCGGTCGGACGCTGTCACAGAGTTAATAAACT
The DNA here is from genome assembly GCA_016271365.2 of Neoceratodus forsteri. NCBI lineage: Eukaryota > Metazoa > Chordata > Ceratodontiformes > Ceratodontidae > Neoceratodus > Neoceratodus forsteri. The sequence continues at coordinate 1,722,227,633 of CM057452.1, forward strand.
TGCCTAATGCAGTCTGTGGGTGCCATGCGCCATACTAATTAATGTTATGCTATTCTCTCCTCACTGGTGCCTCTTGCAATCACCTGCAACACTGTATGCCAATTTCTAACAATGCCCATTTATGTGACTGGCCCATCAGCATGGCCGGTTGGATTTCCGCTTGCGACGCCGGCCACCAGGGGTTTGGGAATGGACCCGGGTTGCTGGAGGGCCAGCCGGGGGAGAAGGATAGAGCATCCTGTGGACTGCTCTCCTTCTCTGGGGGCGGGTGGGGAAGTGCCCAGTGTGAGACGGACCCCTGGCGGAGGCTGGGAGTCACACAAGCTACCGGCACTCTCACATACTGGAGGCGGGGTGGACGCTGGACGTCAATGCAAGTCTCCACCTCACAGAAAAAAATGGAAAACAGGTGGGTCCTCCATCTATATGAAGCCCTCCCAGGCTTCGATTAGCCATTGTCGCTGCTCTCCCAACTAGATACTGGCCTGCAGGAGTTGGAGGGAACCAGTACTGCAGTCCCTACTCTCAGGGGCAAGTCGGGGTGACCGGGAGAACTGCTGGCAGTTGACGGTAGGTGGGAGTCCGGGGGCCATGACCAGAGCTGAGCCTGATGGAAGACCCACCAGAAAAAGCACAGTAAATAAAAACAATGCCTGTTTACTTGAGGAACACTGTCATGCTCCCTAACAATGCCACTATACTTTGCAACCTTTACAACATTCGCAGGATATTTGTCTCCAACACTCCTCATGAACCTCCGCACAGAGAGGACAGATGACAGTTCAGCACTGCTGACTTAAATATGCCACTGTGGCTCTGTCTCGCTGTCTCTTGCTCACTGTCAGAGGAGTGCTGACATTTCTGCAACCGCCATACGATGCCACCCTCTCGCCTATATTTACAAACTCTGCAGTGTGCCCGTTTCTGCATGATCACACAGCTGTGTCCATTGCACTACTCAGAGGATATTTGTCACTATGTTTACACACATAGTCGGATCACTGCCAGCCACAGTGACAGTGGATCGAATCTCTCACCCAGTAATATGTCAGCTGTACTGCTCGCCACAAACGGGGGTAGCGGGAACACTGCTTGCTCCTCGCTCTTCATACTCAAGACAGACAGAAAGAGACATTGTAGCAATATACTGCAGGAATATGCAGCGCAAAACACCACTGCTGCCACAGACAGAGAGAAAGATACCACAGCAAGAGACAGAGGACAGCAAGACACTATCACGGTGATTGGCGCTGCCGCCACTGCCGCCGCACCTTTGTTTCTGCCTCTCTCTCTTGCTCTCTCTCCCTCCTCACTCTCTCTCTCTGCAGTGGGAGGTGCTGACATCCCCACTTTCACCTATGGAACTGCCAGGAGTGAAGTCCCACTCAATCAATCTCCGTGGGGCAGGTGGGTGAGAAGGACACATTCTAGTCACTGCTCTCTCTCCCACCGCAGTGTGTGGTGGGTCCACTGTGTTCTGCAGGAAGGGTGGGTGGGAAAGACACAATCTGGCACACTATGCGGTGCCCTTAATGATCAATTCTGGATGCTGTTCCCCAGAGACACAGACAGATACACTCTACCCACGGTACGACTGGTTTGGGACCTATGCTGCTAAGCTGCCTAATACAAATGGCTGCTTAGGACGCTCATGCTGTCAGACTGAGAACAAAGATCCATGCTGCCCACTGACTTCATTGCTGGACTGAGCACAGCAACTGTGGTATATCGTGCATTAATGCACGGTCAGGTGGCAGGGCTACACCAATCACCTGCCTTACACAGCTTACCCCATGTTATAAAATAGAATATTGTCCTGCTTCAGGTGCACTGTGAGGTACAAGACCATAGGCTGAATGACTTCAACCAACTGAGAGTGGGATGACTCCCATGATATCGCAAACCCTGGAGTGTATTACTGCAATTATGAAATGAATCCATTTTGAATTTATAGGATTCATAAATAGAATACAAAAAATTATGAAGTTAGTTGTTAAAATGCTTTATAATAATTGTTGATTTATGGCATGAACTGCTTGTTAATTTGTTGCATGAACTGCATTTGGAATTTCAGTGGAATTATTTACTGAGATATCATCCCAGCTGAATGAGATCTTGGCCAATCAGATTTGAGGATTTTGACCATCCATTTTATAATTTAGGTTTATCTGTTTGACTCGTTGTAAACCTGCTGTAGATCTCGTTTAGTTTATCTGTTTTGAACGGTCCCAATTTACACCCCATGCCCTGTACTGTAATGCTGTTTACCTACTGTGTGCACTTTATTTTCTCCCCTGTAACCTTTACCCCAGGACACCTCTGGAAACCAGCTGTTCTAAGCTCAGTAGGCCCTTTCTAATAAACTTAAATAAATAAATCAACAATGTGTCCAGGCAAGTTAACACAGATGCTTCTACAGCTACAGTTGTTCCAGCTGTATGGAAATTGTAATAAGAATTTTTTTATTCAAATTCTGATATGTTTGAATATTTTAAAGGGAACAACCTATAGAGCCCCACACCCAAGTGTGGGGTTGACTCCCAATTTGTACTTTGTGCATAAAACATCTTTCTGTTTACTTAGTGTTTACTGCAGTACACTAGATTGTATCAGACTGATTCTACTGATTGCAAGCTGACATTTTCTGTAACTACAAATCCCAGAATCCTTTGCAACTGACATCAGAGTAGGACTGCAGTAGTGAGAGATTCAATAGCCTGCAGTGCATGGTAGAGTTTTTATAAACTCTAATTTGTTGGTTTCTGGGCCCGCTGTCCTCCCAGGGCTAAGCACAGTCCTAGAGGACTGTACTTAGCCCCTGGGAGAACAGCAGGACTAGCAGCAACTTCTCTGAGCTTATAAAACTCTATCACTCACTGCAGGCTCTTGAATCTCCCTACTGCTGCTCTCTCTGATGTCAGTTGCAGGGATTCTGGGATTTGTTGTTACAGAAAATGTCAACTTGCATGTCAGCAGAATCAGTCTGAAACAATCTACTATACAACAATAAACAGTAGTTAAAAAAAAAGATTTTCACACAAAATAAAAAGTGGGGCCAGCCCTCTGGTTGTGGGACTCTTGGTGCTCACTGTTCCTTTTGAAATGTAGATTTAAAACTCAAAATTATTTTCATTAAATATAGTAGTAACAAGGATGACACTGCTATTGCAGATGGGCAGCTGGTATATGGCAGTAAGCATGCATGAATAAATCTTTAAAATATTTTGTTGGCTTTCTTTAAAATAGTCCCTCCCATTTCTACTTGTAAAAAAAGCCATGATTAGGAGTGTGTTACCCAGGAAGATGTATGTTTTTTAAGCTTATTATTTATTGATAACCGATTGTAATCCTCCCCAAAGCATGGGGGCTTACCTGGCTCTTCGGAGCCCGACCACTGCTATGACATTGGGAGTGTTGCTCCCTTCAGTCCCCGAGGACAGAAACTGAAATGGAGGACCAGTGTGGGAGCATGAGGGGATGTTTTATTCACAGCTGACCATGCTATTCATCTGGGACTAGACTAGGTATCATCAAGCTGGCTAAGACTCAGCTTGGATCAGATGAAGGTACTAGTGACTGAGCCTGGTCAAGGGGGAGTGCAGAGACAACCGAGATGGTGCCTGGCCTTATGTTTGGTTCCACCAGTTTGGTAGCTTTCACAAAAGTAAAAAATCTGAGGGGTCATTCTGGATGAGAGGCTGACACTTGAGGCTGAGGTGTCAGCAGTATTCTGGAGTGGCTTTTACCGTCTCAGGAACGTCACTTGGATTAAAGCCTTGATGCCCCGAAGATTTGCTATTACTGGTCCATGCAATTGTGACTTCCAGACTTAGCTACTATAAAGCTCTATAGCTTGGGGTTGGGAGGATGTCCTACGACACATGCAGTTGGTGCAGAATGCAGTGGCCAGGTTACTGACAAGCCTCCCAAAGTCACATCATGTGACCCTGGTCCTGCATGACCTGCACTGGCTGCTGGTGGTAGCACATCACCTTCAAGGTCGGTTTGCTGACCTTGCAAAGCCCTATGTTGACGGACTCTAATTACCTAAAACACCTCCTGACCCTTTTACTGCACTGCACCCCCACCGCTCTTCCGAGGTGGGCTTGGCTGTTTCTTGAAGTTAGACTTAAATCATCGGAGATCGCACCTTTGAGGTTGTTGGCCCAACCCTGTGGAACACACTACTAAGATCCTTGAGGGAGGTCCCCTTGGAGGAAGCCTTCAAGAAGGGCCTGAAGACCTACCTGTTTAGGGAAGCATTTGGAATGAGTTAGTCTGTCTCCATTATTCTGGTGCCACTTTTAGTTGGTTTTATATACTGCTGCTATATAATTCTTTAAATATTTATGCTTTAAAAACTTATTTATCACTATTTTTATGTGTTGTTACTAGAGATGCAGTGAAGCTGAAATTAGCCAGTGAAGTTCCAGTGATTTTGGAAACTCCACCACCGCGGAGCAATCTGTGATGTTTTGCTATTAGCAGTAAAATTCGCCTAACTGCGAATTGCGGATTTTTCCACAAAGTGTGAAATTCCACCATTCCTAGCAAATTCCACCATTCGCAGGATTTAAATTTGCATCAGGCAAAATTCTCCGCTTCACAGATTGACTCCCACTTCGCAAAAAGTGCAAAATTCACGAATTAATTTGCAAAACAGATTTTCCCCACTTTATCCATCCCTAGTTGTTACCTGTGTAAAATGCCCTGAGCCCCTAGGAATGGCGCTCAACAAATACAATTACTACTACTACTACTATTGTGGAGCACCTGTCACACTTCAAAAGGCAGCCGTCTGCTGACGACAACCAGTGCTCATAACAATCGTGGAATTTCCAGTCCAGCCACCTCAACCTGATCGGACATGCAAGACTGACTGCACAGACATAGTGTGGACACAATAAATGTTTTACGGTCAGGAGAATTTCTCAACTAAAGAACTTTAAGGCCAGTGCCCCTTGGACTATAGAAAGGCAGCCATCTTTTTGCCCTTAAGTCCTTACCAGCACTGTAACTAGGGTAAGTGGACACACCACAGTCAATTTGGCTACAGAAGCCTGATCCAGGAGCACCAAGGGCTAGAGGCAAACTGGAGGACTTCTTCAATTTGCCCTGGAGACAGCCAGCCAATCAGCTGTCAAGCAGCAATCAGACAGACCCTCCACAGACTAACAAAAGGACTTGTCCAATTGGGAGGCTGCCTGCTGGCTTAGTGAAGCCTGCTTTTTGGAAGTCCCACACCTTCACCAAGCTAGCCCACTTGTCAGCTTCCAGTTGAACCTCCAACCACCCTATCTTGTTGCTAGTGGATCCCAGTGGTTCCTGGACTATTATATTTTCAACCTGGTCACAGTTTGTAAGCACTAACTTCTGTCTGCAGGGCTCTCTCCCTTGTTGGGTCCTGTACCTGTTGTGTTAGGACCTCTTCTAGGCATGATTTCTCCAGGAACTGGTTCCTAGCATTCATTGCAAGCAAGACTTTCCAGTCCACATCCAGCATGTCAAAGTCCCCTATCATAACAGCTTCTTCCAACAACCCGGCTCCACCCCTCAGTAACTCTTCCCGTTCCCTCTCTGCCCATGATATTGTCCTGGTGGTCTATAAATCACTCAGTCTCTAAATTATTTCCCTTTCCTTGTTGCTAATAGCACTCACACTTTCTAAATCCCCAGAGCCACCCATCTCATCTGTCTCTGTAGCTTTGATTTCTTCCCTCATTTAACATGCAACCCCAACCTCCCTTGCCCTGTGCCCTGTCTTTTCTGAAAAAGACATATCCTGTATGGACAAGTCCCTTTAGTGGTTCTGGTTTATCCATATCTCTATGAAAGCTATTAGGTCCAGACTGCCCTCTGCAACCAGCACTGGTAGTTCTCTTATTTTACTGTGAACATACAAAACTGCCAGCAAAGATGGCTATCGTCTATCAAGTCTGCTTGAATTGCATGCCCTGCCTCAGCAACTACTGAGGGCTCCACTTCCTGTCCCATCAAATTTGACCCCATTCACCCTGTTCTTGCCCCCTATTGATCTTAACCTCTCTTTCTCCCTGTCCCAGCCCTCATGAATCCATTCACCATCTCTAGGGAGACAACCTCCTCTGAGAGTTCATTCCATCCCATCACCACTCATTCTGTGAAGATGTGTCCCTGACCTCCCTCATGAACCTCACCCCTGCCAGCTTATACCAGTGCTCCTTTGGTCCTTTTCCCACTAAGACTCCTCCATATTCACCATGTTGATATGTTTAAGGTACTTGATGGTTTCAATCATGTCCACCCTCTCCTCCTTCTCCTTGAGCCAGTACATGTTGAGGTCATTTAATCTGTCCTCATATGCCTTGCCCTGCTGTCCCTCAACCATTTTTGGCACCCTCCTCTGAACTGCCTCTAGCAGGTTTATATCCTTTCTTAGGTGGGGTCTCCAATAATGTACGCCATACAGTAATATGCCAGGTGGGGGTCACATCAAGGATCTGTACAGCAGCAATATGATCTCCTCCCACCTGCTCGTGATCCCCTTGGCAATACAGCCAAGCATTTTTTTGCTTTGACTGGTGCCTTCCTACAGTGTGATTGTTTCATCAGGTTACTGGTGATGGCTACTTCAAAGTCTTTTCCTCCTCTGATTTGTGGCCTGACACTTCCCAAGGCTGCAAGCAGTCCTCGGGTTCTACTTCCTATGTGCCTGACTTTACACTTCTTTGCACTGAGGCAGAGTTGCCAGATTCCAGACCACCTTTCCAGCCTGGCCTGATCTTCTCTAAGGTCCTGTATCCCTTCAGCTATGTCTACACTTCCACAGAACTTGGTGTGTTCTGCAAAAAAGAAAGATATTGCCCTTTATGCCCTCTCCTGTGTCACTTTTAAACACATTAAACAGCACTGAGCCAAACACCGAGCCCTGTGGAACCCTGCTGGTGATGTCCCTTGTTGCCCAGATATCTTGCTGATGCAAGTCATCTTCCAGTAATTGGTCCTACCCTTCCCCGCCTTTCACCCCAGGTATCCCAAAGTTCAAATATTCATTTGTGGGGGGCAGCAGAGTCTACCTAGTTTAAACTTGCTGTGTGATGTACTGCACCCATCTTGCACCCAGCACCTACTGCTTTCCTTGTTGGGGAGTAGGTCATCTTCATTTCAGGCCCAGTCCTCAAAGAAATAAAATCCTTTAGCCAAGTGTGAAACTGGAACAGATGAAACTCTTGCCTCCTTATCAGGTTTGGTCGAGGCAGTACCTCAGAGAAAGTTACCCCACACGTTCTTTCCTCAGTCACCTTCTCTAGAGCATGTGAGCTTGCCTTATCCTCTTCCAGGCTTCTCCTGCTCAGCCCATTCATGCCTATGTACACCATCAGATCTGGCCTCCATTGGGTTCCTCTACCCTGGCAGTAGATATGTATATTTAGAAAATGGGCTTGAAGCCAGCCCACCAGCGCAGAGACAGGGCATCTGCCTGCGATGCTGATGACCAGGGTTCAGGGAACGGACTGTGACATCAGAGGGAGGTCGGGGAGAAGGATTGAGCATCCAAGGGACTGCTCTCCTTCTCCAGGAGAGGGAGGTAGAGTGTCCAGCACACTATGGACTTCTGGCAGAGGCTGGGGGTTTCTTTGTGCTGGCGCCATTACCTGAGGGGGGTGGGGTGGATGCAGGAAGTCACTGCACGACCCCACCCTCAGGGATCTACAATTAAAAAACTGCAGCCGCCACATATGATGCCTCACTCACCGGTTCCACTCACCCACCACGACACTCCTGTAGCCATCTTATCCTGTTTCCACCAATCCAGCTCGACCTCACGCCCTGTCCTGGGGGGCAATTCAGGGAGGCAAGGCTGGTGGGCATTCCTACCAGCATCCTCCTCCTGTCTCTGTTTGGATTACACTGGGGAGGTGGCCTCGCCATGGGGTGTAAGCCACGGGGTATCACCCCACAAGGAGGTAAGTCTCAGAGGGGCATGAAGGGAAGACCAGCTGAGTGGGGGCTGAGCAGTACAGGCAGGCATTGCAGAGTACAGAAAGTATACTAAATAGAAAATGGGCTTGAAAAACACTATGTGCTGATTAGCTAAGAGCCCCGTCTAGGCATACATATATTTTTCAGTAATGCCTGCTGAAAAACAAGTCCCAGCTGGCACTGCCCAGTTACCTAAAGATATCCTTATGATCATCTCCCCATTCAAAATGAACTTGCCATCTTGTTTTTTTGTGGTCATTTAGCGAGCAACCCCCCCATAGCTTATGGACTAGCACCCCCCCCACAGACACACACCCACAGCAGAACAGCAGGCTGTGCATTGATGTCCCACACAGTCACAGTAGTATTTAATAATATCTTTCCCATTTAAAAAAACAGTGGTCCAGTGTCGCAGAGGGCCGGCGCTGGCGCCTTAACTCACACCAGACGGTGACCCAGGTTCGAGAGCGGACTTGGGTCGCTGGGGGAGCAGGGAGGAGGAGAGGAGAGGGGTTGAGTGTCCGTAGGACTGCTCTCATCCTCTGGGTAGCAGAGCTGCATCACTTGCAGCGGCCCGTGGAGACCGGAGCACTGCATGAGTGTTGCAATAGGGAAGCATCAGAAAAGCGAAACCACTCCGGATTGGCCAGATGACAGCTGCTGGTCCACAGACACCTCCGAAACTCCCAATGGAGCAATGTCCGCCTCAGCAGCACCCTGGGGCCAAATAGAGAGTGTGCTGGATGCCGGCCCCCGGTGCCTTCCCCCACCCGGCAAAGGGTTATGCCAGGTTACCCTGGGGAAGGCTGCAATATGAGGTAAGGAGGCTTGTGGGAGTAGTAGGGGTTGTCAGAGACCATGTGACCCAGGTTCGAGAACGGACTTGGGTCGCTGGGAGTCGGCAGGGAGGAGAGGAGAGGAGAGGATTGAGTGTCCAGAGGACTGCCTCACCTTTCTCTGGGTAGTAGAGCTGGGGTATCACTCTGCAGCGGCCCCGTGGAGACCGGGAGCACTGCATGAGTGTTGCAATAGGAGAAGCATCAGAAAAAGCGGAAACCACTCCGGGATTGGCCAGATGACAGCTGCTGGTCCACAGACACCTCCGAAACTCCCAATGGAGCAATGTCCGCCTCAGCAGCACCCTGGGGCCAAATAGAGAGTGTGCTGGATGCCCGCCCCCGGTGCCTTCCCCCACCCGGCAAAGGGTTATGCCAGGTTACCCTGGGGAAGGCTGCACTATGAGGTAAGGAAGCTTGTGGGAGTAGTAGGGGTTGTCAGAGACCATGGCGGCCCGAAGGAGTGGCAGGTCCCACAGCACATAGCGGGGATAAAGAAATAATGCAAAAAAAAAAAAAACGTTTTTTCAAATTGTAACTGGAACTTAGTTAATAGCAGTAGCATATCTCGTGCTCAGTGCTACTGTCACACAATGTGGCTTCTCTTAGTTGCAGCCACGGTCAAGGCAAGCACAGTAAACAAACATTTTTCTTCTTTATAACATTATCTTTCAAAGTGCAGTGTCACTGCACTGTAAAGCTCCTCCATCCCTCATAGTCCATGTGTCCACTGCACTCCACCCTATTCTATGACTCCTTACATGGCTGACTTGTCATAAATCCAAAGGAGAAAAAAAATAGAGCACCACTGACTGATGAAAACAAACCCATAAATAATAAAACACAGCACCGCATCTGCACAACTAAAGAAAACAGCAGTCAGTAAAGAAAAGCTACAGTTAACTGGGTATACAGTTTAGCAAATGTGAAACACTACAATGCCCTCTAATGGCAAGTATACCAGTAGACAGACTACTTTACCAACAAAATAAGTTTCAATTGATTTTTAGTTATTTTTTTATATATTTTTTTAATTTTCTCAATACTACACAGAAATGTCACATGTAGTCCATTTTCTAAGCACAAAAATACCCTACATGGTGGTGGTATTGGGATATACCGGATCTTCTGGGGGCTATAAGGACCTCCACTTGCAGTGTTGGGCTTCATTATGCCCCTGAGTGGTCTAATATATCCCAATACCGCCCACTCTGTCAGGTATTATTGCTTTCATATACGGTCACACTTTAAGTGTCAGTTTCAAAGTAACTGTGGGTAGGTAATCCATTACATGCAACAGGGGTAATTACATTGTAGTTAGTTGTGTGCTGCATGTAACTATATGACAATTGCAATGCAGTTACCATGTAGTTACGCTGTAACTACAGTGTAGTTATATATATTTGAAGGGAGAGGCTAATGCTAAATTCATATCAAACCGTTTTAAAATGTTTAACAGTAGCATCCTAAGTGAGTCAGCTTTCTACTAATTTACAAGAAGTGTGCAATAGGGAAATTCCAGATACCGTGGAACTACTCAACAGCTGTTTCAGGGAATGTTGCTTTGCATAGACTTGTATGTTTGGGACTAAACCTTGTAATAGCTGATCAATCAAATGCAAGTCCAGCTTTTTGTAACTATTTTGGACTTGTTGTTTTTATCCCTGTTTGTACTTGTTCTGCTGTATTTTCCCTGTAACTCCCCAGGTCACATCTGGAAACTAGCGGTCCCTGCTCAGTATGCCTGCCTGGTAAATCTCTTACATAAATAAATATAAATAAATAAATGTCACTGTCACGTGTGGTTGCTGTAACTGATGTAAAAATAACACTGAGAGAGAAAAAAGAATAACTAGCGTGATGACTACCACAGAGAATTCCAGCTGTGGAGTACCCCTACTATACAGTGCAACCTTAATTATAAGCTATGGAGCTGCACGTCACATGGCAGCTGTGAAGAAAATCAGCAGAACACAAAGCTGAGGTGTCGGGCAAAGCTGTCACTTTTACTTGTTTTAGGTGTCACTCATTTTTGGCCTGTGCTTTCTGTAGCATACATCAACTCCCTGCCACGTCCAGTGGGGTAATAAAAAAGCATGCTCACTCCATGTCATGTTGCACAAGCCCTGGGATTGTTCAGTAACACAGCACTGTGGTAACGTCCATCTTAGCCGCCCCTCTCGATACATGGCAGTGACTACCGAATTTGAGTATGGACACACATACAAACATATGAGCCAGAATGCTGTCCCTGCTTATGTTGTGCAGCACTCAGTGTGACTCTCCTGCAGAATCTAGTCCAGCTTTGAAAGCCTACAACGTGGTTACAGCTTCTACATCCCTATCACATAGGCTATTCCACATCTTAACCACACCTAGTGTTAAGTAAAGCTTCCTGTTGTTTCCTCTTATCCTGCCCGCTCAGTTTGGGTGCACACTGTCTTGATCTCTTTATACTCATCAGCTGAAACATCTGCACCCAGTTCATCCCATTAATATTCAGAATAACGTGATCGTATCCCATCTCAGCCTTTTCTTCTCCAGGCTAAATAATTTTAGTGTGTTTGGTATATCCTCATAGGGCCCTGTGCTTGACTCTTACAGTCTCTTCCATGCCTTTCCTGTACCGGGAATGTCAGAACCCGATGAAGGACTCCAAAGGTGGTCTAACTAAGGCCATGTGGACCCTAGTCACAAGCACTTTGAAAGTGAGGCTTGGAACATAAACAAAAGAAGTGACAGGCAGCCAGCACCAACAGTGATTTATCCATCTACCAATCACATCTTCTGTTTCTGTTCCAAGCCTCACTTTCAAAGTACCTATGATCACTAGGGGCCATACATAAGGCTTGAGAAATATTTGTTTTTATAAGTGACTTCTCTGGTAGATTTGGTACATGCACAGCCAGCAAAAAGATAGTGTGCCACTCTGCAGAACTTTTCTTGTAGTTTGCAGGGGTCAGGGGAGGGCTAAAACAGGGAATTTTAACTCTGAGGCCTTACCAGGGTGAGGCTTAGAACAATACCGAACACTAATTAAATTCGGAACAAAACCCAGAGAAGGAAAGGTAAGTACATGATGGGCTGGACCATAGAGTTTGAGCTCTATATGCTAAACTGACTGTCAGTGGTATAAGAATTCTGTTCAACACTTTTCTGTGAAAAAAAAAAATAACTGGCCACTTGGGGATGATCTGGGCATTTTTAATTGCTGTGCTACTGTATATTTAGCATCTGTATTTCACAATTGGATACTACTGTATATTGTCATTGGGCAGTGTTCCTAGTGATTGGAGTACAGAGCTGTGAACCTGAAGACCCAGGTTTGAATCCCACCAGAATCATTATTCACTGAGTGATAAAGTTATATATATGCATATGCTCTTCTTTCATTTCTCCCTCCTCATAGCCTCCCTGTGTGCCCCTAACAGCTGATGCAACATTTCAAAGCTTGTATAGCACTTTGAGACACAGTGTGCATGAAAGGCATTATAATAAAACCAAATTCTTTTCCTTTAATAAATTGATGAATTTAGCAGTAAAAGCTCATAATAAAGTTTGAAATGAGGGACCTTACCACATACAGATCAGCAAAAGGCAAATTACTCATCTGAAAATCATAGTTTATACATTTTGCCACTATAGCTACATGTCCATATCTGCAATCAACTCCAGATTTCTAGCCTGACACATGCACTGCCTAACACCTGAAGTGGTACAATTATCACAGAAAAATTACTGTTGTCACTGCTGACATTTAGCTGTACAACAAGATGAGATCCAACATCACTGTCTGAAAGTTATGTAAATCAGTAGGCAGTGCAAGCCACATATTCATTACCCTTGTCTGAAGCACTGCACAGTATTTACAGCTATCTGTTCTTGCCAGGGACCCTTCTGTGACTGTAATGCAAATGTGAAGCCAGATGAGTCAATACGCAGTTGCTGTTGGGTTCCTTCATGTTTCAAGTGTCAGAGTGTCTATTTATTATTTTATTGATGCTTTTCTCATCCCCTGACATCTCCACGGTCCCACGCTGCACCTCAGGGCCACCCTGCCTCCTGCAGGTGAACCCTTCCTTCAGTCATCTCATTAGTTTCCCTCATAGGCAGAGGTGAATCCAGCAACATGGTCACAACATAGCAAGTTTTGGGACTCAGAGTGATAAACGCGGAAGACAGACCTGTGTGTGATATCAGCCCACTAGATGCATGGCATGGGTCACCTCGACAGCCCTTCTACAAGTCCCAGTAAACATTGTGGGAGGGTAGGGGAAAAGGATTGTGTGCTGTTTGACCCCCCCCCCCACTTTTAGGCTACCTAAGCCATGTGTACTTTTGGGACTAGCCTTCGCTAGCCTTGACTGAGATCCTTGGACTTGGGACACAAATCCGGTTCCCTGCATGGTAAGCAGAAACTATAAAGTCTGTCTGATCAAAACGTTCTATAATATATATAAAAAAACATCAAGTTATAAGACAAGGGGCTGAAGGCTGGCCCAGCGATATGGTGAGTTGAGGCAAGGGGTCTCAGTGTCCCAGGTTTGAGAATTAAGCCACTCAAATGCTGGCTGGGGGGAAGGTGGACCGAGCATCCCACAATGGTTCTCTTCCTTCTGGGAGGTGAGACAATGTGTACCGCTGCTCGACCCCACCTCATGGAGGCTACATGCTGGAGCAGTGGTCACCTGACTGGTTGATCGGGTGCAGGTCATTGAGGCATACTTTGTCTTCCACAGTATGTGGGTGCTGTAGCATGCATTCTGGCCTGGGGAGAAAAGCTGTGGGAAAGACAGCTTGAGTTTCAGGATGATGAGTGCATACCCTGCAGGCTCCGCACCACCCTCCAAGGCACCCACTCACCCATGGAGGTTGAAAGAGACAGGAGGTAAGTCAAGGGCATGGGTGGGTGACAGAACTGAGGTTAGCCAGCAGATAGGGGCCACCCAAATGTGAGGTGGAGAAACAGTGGATTAAAAAAAAGGAAAACAAGGGGCTGGTCCACTGGCACAGCAGTAGGGCTACCATTCACGACGCCATTGACCCATGTCTGGGAATGAGCACAGGTCTTCGGGGGTCAGCTGGGGAGGGAGGTTGATAATCCCATGGACTGTGCTCCTCCCTTCAGAAGGAGAGATTCACCATCCTGCTGCCAGACTGCCACCCACAGTGGAGATCGAAGATACCACATCTGGGTGTGGTTGTTGGCGGACACTGACAAGCATAAGTGTCCCCACATGCATGTGTGTGCATCACTGCACAGCAACACCTCAAGGAGAAAAAAAAAAGAGGAGAAAGTCCCCCGTCAGCCCGCTATAAACCGATGTCTCCAGCAGGTACCTCACAAACAACGGGTCTGGCCACACCACTTTGTGGCTATGGGCGAGTGTAAATAATCAGTAAGTCCATAATAAGGCTGTGACATGGATTAGGGGCACCTCCAGGTACAAAGGACCAGGGGCCAGGAGGAAAAAAGAAAACTGAAAAAATAAAAGTTACTGTAGAAGGCAAGGCCCTCCATATAAAGAGATGAATGCTACGAAAGGAAAAAAGCACATTCCTAAAAATGTTTGACAGCATCATAAGAACACAGAAAACATCTTGGATACTTTTTCTAGGGATATCAACAGAATTTATCTCCCATAAAAATTCTAGTAATGTCCATAAAAATTTGAGCAGTCAATTTTGGCCCCAAAAAGTGCTTTAAAGTTTGCTTGAGCTATCAAGTACAGTAGCATGTGCAAATGTTGTGAACATCTGCAACCAGAACTCTACCAACAGGCCAGAGGAACAGCTGCATTTGTGTAGTTAGTGCTAACAACAAACAAATAAATAAAAACATGTAACCGGGTTGCCATGGATGTTACTACCCCTGCCTTGTGGGCTCAAACAGGGTTGAGGGGCCTGGGTTCTGATATTTCTGATGGGGGGATCTGAATCCAGATCTGTTACGTTTAATGCAGTGCCTCCACCCACAGTAAAATTTAAGTGGGCCAGGTATCAGAGCAGTACAACCCCCTAGGATGCTGAACCTTTCCTCCTCCCTCAGTGTCCCCCCATAGTAAGTGACTTACACTAATAATATGCTCAGAAAACAAAATTAAATGTAACCCCCCTGCAAATGGGGGTTCCCAAAAGACTTCCAGGAGCTTGCTTGAATGCTCCAAGCCTGAATGGTGTTTGGCATTTAAGCCATTTATCAGTGAGTGTTTTTAGAGCCTCTGGTACTGTCTCTTTAAGAGCTGTCTGCTTGCAGACATAATTAGTTTGTATGGGGGGACTGTGTGCTTCTCTGTTTGAGTACCACTCGAGCTGCTGCCAATTCACTCTATTTTTGCAGTCACTAGGAGTGCAAAGGGAACATATCTGAAAGATGTAACTGTTTGCCAGAAATCATGTAGAGTAATAATGAAAATACAGTTTGTCTAACCTGCTTTCTTTGCAGTCAGAACTGTGTCTGCCTAGTTCCCCATTCTGGTTTTGAACTGCTGAACTGGACCAATCAGTGTGGGGTAAGCTAGCTCTAAAATGGTGCCTTGGACGAATCAGAACTTGGACTCATAATCTGAGCCAGCCACAAGAGGATTGCATGGGCAGTGACTCTGGGAGATGTAGTTTAGACTTAGGCGCCTTTTTGGACCAACAGCAGCAGTCTATTGTGAGTGACAGCCAATCCAGTCAAGAACTGGGAGGAACTCAAAGGAAGTGCCCGGTTTTGTCTGTTGGGAGTTTCAGTTTTAGCTTTGGCAGTGAAGGGGAAAGAAACCCTGTGCTCCTTCAGTGCACAGTTTCAGTCAAAAACGTGTGTAAGGCCCAGAGTTCCGGTCTGCAGCTTGTGTAACTGCTTGTTAGGACTGAATCCGTCCTGTGAAAAGAATCAAAGGATCTCTGAAGAGTAGAAACCAGGCTCACCCTGTAGAAGACTGGAGAAATTGTTGAATTGCACTCGGTCTGTCAGGAACTGAATCTGCTGTGTGTTCTCCGGTATTGTGCAGTAATTACGATCGGGATAGAGAAGCAGCCTGCCTGGTATAGTACTTTCTTTTTACCATATAAATGTGTGAAGAGTCTCGTGGAGATCAAGAGTAGCCCTGCTGGACGTTGAAGGACCCTATCTTGTTTGGAGGTCGTGAGTACTTACTAATTCAGGGTCGCTCCTGTTGAATTACCACATTAAATCCAAATGGAATCACTGTACTGCTGACTGTTTAAACTAATTTTCTTTTTACTGTATGAAAGGGCCCTACCAGCTGCCACGGTTTGGACTAGCCACTAGGGCTTGGGTACCCAGGGACAGTAACTGGTAGGGATAGGCCTGTGCACAGAGCCATAGATAGATAGTAAAGTGATAAGCTAATTAACCTGATTTCCCCCTGTCCTTGTTATATCCCCCTAAATAAATCAGAGCTGCTTGTTTCAGCAAAGTTATACTGCCTGAGGTATTTGTCTATGTTAAAGTACTGTACTGTGATTGTTGCACTGTATCTTATTTCACAGGAGGTCCCAGTGCCGAACCAGACCTGGGGTAAGTGTATACTGTGAAGTTAATTCTGATATATTGTGTGGGCCACTAGTGGGAAGAAAGGGAGTTGCAGTGTCCCAGAGGGCTGTGACCAAGTTAGTTTAACTATTGCAAACCCTGACCTCTGGGTGGAGGCACCTGGGCCATTGATCCAGGCCCTCAACCTGTTAGTGGCAAATCAGGCAGGGGTAGTAGCCCCTGGGATAACGCCATCTAGGGTTACATAAACATATCAACAAAATATTTATTGGGGGATATTCACAAGGGATTGGGGAATGCAAAGCAAAACTGGTTTTAAACAAATCTCATGAACTCTTGTGACAGGGCTGAAATTAAGTGTCCAACTAGACTGGTCCAGTAAAACACTTTTAAACAGTAACAGTGCCCCCAAAAAAAAAACAAACAAACAGGCAAGACAATGCAGTAACATATAAGACTGTAACCCTTTTGTGTTACCTTACCGCCCACCTGTACTGGGGACACCAAACCAGGGGTACCAGTTTTACCCTAAACCTCAAAAGGAGCTCCTGGCACTTCACTGGGTACCCAGCTGTAGGAATGTTGCAGGCCTGGTGATACTGCAGCTGGCTGACCTGCACGGTGTACTTCAGACAAAACAGAACTGTTAAACCTAAAACCCCACAGGTCATGCGACTGCTTAAATCGTAGAACCTCAGATGAGTTATTTGTAATTCCTAGCCTGCTGGCCAAATCTGTGGATATGGTAGCAACTTTGTAAAAACTTTCCCAGCTGCAGGGTTCCTTCTCTTTCTCTTCTGCAGATGCAGTTCTTCTCAGGTTGATGGTACAGTTGTTGCATTTGGGGGAAAGTAGCTCAAAGATGCTTCAGGTCTCAAGTGCCTCTGGATGTAGCTCAGGCTATCAGTGTCTGTAGTCTTCTGCACCTCTCGGGCTCTTCCCTCTTCCTTCACCACAGCACAGAACATTATAAGGAGCAGAGAACACATGCCTCACAGCCATGTTCAGGCCTCAGAACCCTGGTTTGGAACGTTAGCTAGTACCTGGCTCTAGCACTAACCGGTTGTCTCCCAGACTGCTGGATCAATGCAGGTTTCTTCTCTCGATGCAGGCTTTCTCACACGGTCTCTGGTGCCGCAGGCTGCCTACTGTGACATGCGTTTACCTCCTTGTCTCTCAAGGCAGGGCACAGTCCTTCTCACATGGAAGTGTCATTCTGATACTTTCACCAGACACACATACAGGTCATTCTCTGGAAATATAGGTTGTAGAAACCTCTGGAGTCACTCCCTGATGACTGACTGTGGAAGGCCTGGTAAGCTTCCCTGGTGGCTCTGACTGGCAGCAGACTAGCCTCCTCTCTCTTTATCTCAGTCCCCTCTCTCTCTATCTCTCCAGAAATAACTGCTGACTCCCCTTTTCTGTAACTTCCCTCAACATTTTCAGGGGGAAAGGCAGCTTATGATTGGTACACAGGGCTGTCAATCTGCAGAATAAGTACAGTTATTCAGAATGTTCAATCTGCACCCTATTGGTTGGCAGAAAGGGCGCCAAGCATCGGTAGTTATTCTTCCAGCAAGCTGTTCTGCTCTGCTGCTGAGATCCCTGACCTCTGATTGGCTGTGGCTGAGGTCAGGGGTCGGCAAGATGATAGCTGTCTCCCCGAAGAAAACAGTGTTCCAGATTTAAAGTTATTTTTACAGAGTTTCTTCCCAGCTTTTATTCTTGCTGAACCCCCAGCTCTGTAGCACACTCTGTGCTTTACCTTCTGGTGGTGATGTTGTGGCAGAAGGGGCTCTCACTGACCCATCAGGAGCTCAGTTTCTAGCCCCTCCCCCTAGCTGGGCAGTTCTGCTGCTGAAGGGAACTGGCAGCTGTGCTATTCTTAAAGAGCCACTGTTGCCTCAAGAAGAACTTTGAAAAACATATTATTTGGACATAAAGTAGCTTATATTTGTCATCAGCTCTGTATTTCTTATCTCCATTATCTATTATTGAGGTTATTTGCTTCAAAAACTGGATAGTTGTTCTTGAGAGTTCATCAGCTCCTACTGCTTCTTCCTAACCTGATGTGGTAATACTGTTTGTGAGATCACAGCTGTTCCCATGACAGTAGACGGTGATGTCACAACAGGGCATTATAAATACAAGTAGGGAGTAAGTTACAGAGGCAGATGAACTCTAAGGGATAAAGATCTTGTTTTTGTTGGAATCTTTTTTAATAAATAAATAATGAAGAGGTGAAATCTATAGAAGATACAGGTATATGAAATACAAGCTAAACTGTATCCGGCTATTATACTAACATACTATTTGCCAGCAGATTAGGCCTTATGGTCTATCAAGTCTGCTCGAACCTTAGATCCTTAGTTGGGTGCCAAGGCCCTCCCATCCCTTGTGCTCCAGAAACCCCTATCATCCATCCCCACCCCCCTGAGACAGGCCATCATTTGATACATCCACTTTCTGTGTCTGTCCCACCCTCTCTTGAAGCCCTTCACTGTGGATCTCTGAACCATCTCGCCAGGCAGTGCATTCCAAGGTCCACCACCCTCTCAGTGAAAAACCTCCTCCTCTTTTCCCCTCACCTTCCACCTTCCAACTTCAAACCATGCCTCTGGTGATACCTCCTGCTTTAGTCTGAAGATCCCTCCATGTTTACCCTATTTATTCCCTGAGGTACTTGAAGACCTCAATCATGTCCCCCTGTCTTTCCTCTCCTTCAATAAAAACAGGCAGAGCTCCTCAAGTCTGTCCTCATACGTCAAATCCCCTAGCCCTCGTATCATCTTAGTTGCCCTCCTCTGTACCCTCTCCAGGAGCTATATGTCCCTCTTCAAGTGTGGTCTCCAGTACTGTACACAGCACTCAAGGTGTGGTCTAACCAATCCATTGTACAGCGGCAGAATCACTTCCTTGCTCCTAGAGGTGATCCCCCTTACGATGCATCCCAACATCCTGTATGCCTTGCTAGCCGCTCTCCTGCACTGCTCAGAGTTATTCATACATGCATCCACCATGACCCCTAGGTCTTTTTCCCCTATTGAGGCCTCCAGCACCTCCCCTCCCAGGGTGTACCTGTGTTTAGGGTTTCCCCGACCAAGATTCAACACCTTGCACTTGGTGATATTGAAATTTAATTTCCATGTGTGAGCCCAGCTTTCCAGGGTGTCCAGGTCCCCTTGCAGGGCCAACCTCCCCTCTTCTCCCTCAACTACTGCTCCCACCTTGGAGTCATCCACGAAGAGACTCATTTCACACCCTATACCCTCCTTGATGTCCAATATGTATGCATTAAACAGGATCGGACCCAGGACCGAGCCCTGCGGTACCCCACTACCAACCTCTCTAGGGTTCGAGAGCTCTCCACAGACCACTACTCTGCATCCAGCTAGCCAATTTTCAATCCATCTGACCATCAAAGGGCCTACTCCTAACCCCATCAGTTTCTCCACCAGACCATTGTGGGGGACAGAGTCAAACGCCTTGCTGAAGTCCAAGAATAATACATCCACAGGCTTTCCCCTGTCCAGTTCTGATGTTACCCATTCGTAGAACTCCACAAGATTGGTTTGACATGATCTACCTGGCACAAACCCATGTTGCCGACTATCCAGACCTCCCACCTCCTCCAAGTACACCCCAATTGTTCCTTTAGTATACTCTCCATTAATTTTCCCACCACAGAGGTCAAACTGATGGGTCTATAGTTACCTGGTACTTCCCTCGACTTCTTTATGGATTGGCACCACATGTGCCTCTCGCCAATCCCTAGGTACCCTCCCTGTCTCAAGTAACCTGTTGAAGAGCTCCGCCAGGGGTGCAGCCAGTATGTCCGCCAATTCCCATAGTACTCTCGGATGAATGCCTTCCGGCCCAGGAGATGTTTTTAAAAATGTTCTCAATGGCGTCAGCTGCTCTTTAAAGGTGCAGTGCACCAAACACATGCTGTCCCTTTACTTTCTTGCCCTCCTAGTGTCCCTGAACCCCCGCATGGCTGCTGGTTTGCCCGGGCCTGGAACAAACTAGTAGGAGTCATCTCCTCATGGCCGTGGGTTGCAGCAGTGAAAACTGCAGTGGCAGGTTAGGCGTGGATGTACACAGCAGTGATCGAGCAGGCAGCTCACACATTCGAGCAGATGGCTGCTCGAACATGTGCAGGGAGCTGCATGAAGATCATCGTGAGGCAAGCAGCTCGGCGGTTCCAGCAGTGCTCCTCCAGTCCCCCACCAGGCTGCAATCCTGGGGGCCCTAGCGAGCTCAAAGATGGCAGCTGGCAGTCTCCAGGAGTGGCAAGCAGTCAGAGTAAGCCCCCACCATTGAAGGGAGGGGTAATATCAATAAATAATATGAGCCTTGGTTATGTTCAGCCAGGTTCATTACAGTACACTTACATGTAGGCTGTTGGGCTGGTCCACAAAGTGTTTTTGTTTTTGTTATCCCTATATCTCTTCTGTCCCTTCCCCTCTTATTTCCTGCAGGTGACGGTAACCATGTTCACTGCAGCCATAGCAACTGGTGACAGACTTTCCATAATGTAGCCATCCCAGCTCCATCCATAAAGCATATAACTACTTATGTGATTCAGAAAGGTCCTTCTAATTTCCCTTCACCTGAACGCTGACAATCACCTAAAGTAACCAGGACTAGCTCTGGAGGATTTTATTTCTTTTGGTGCCTCTTCTGATAGTCAGAACCATTTTTGCTCAAGAACACAGGGCCAAGAACTATTCTAGTTTTTTTCCAGAGGTCTGTACATGGTGGGGGGAGTAATCACTGTGAAATCAAATAAATAAACAACAAAATCTGACAACGACAACTGAAATAATATGTCCTGATGCAAACCCCACCATCTGGACACCAAAATCTACAACAGGGTGGACACCTTGGAGGGGGGGGGGTGAAAAGGATGAGTAGAGTCCTGAGAAAATTAGAGGAGTGGTCAAGGGTATGACAGTTGGGTTTCAGTGTGAAAAAGTGCAAAATAATGCACATAGGGCACAGAAACCCGGGGCAGAGTACAGAATGGGTACAGTGGTACTGATGGCCACCAAGCAAGAAAGAGACCTGGGGGTAATCATACTGGATGATCTTAAGGAGGCAAGGCAGTACAACAAGGCAGTAGGGAGGGTGAGTTGGATGTTAGGGTGCATAGGAAGAGGCATCACCAGCAGAAAGAGGGGAGGTGGTGTCGCCTCTGTATAGATCGCTGGTAAAACCCCACCTAGAAAACTGCATCTAGTTCTGGAGACCACATCTCTGGACGGACATGGAGTGCAGGCAGTCCAGAGGAGGACAACTAAAATGGTGCAGGGTCTGCCTCAAACGCCCTGTAAGGAGAGACTAAAGGATGTCCATATGTACACCCTGGAACAGAGGCGGGAGAGGAGGCATAAGAAAGAGGCCTTTAAAGACCTCACAGGGATAAAAAAGGTGCAGGAAGGGAGTATTTTTCAGAAGAAAGGGTGCTCAAGAACAAGGGGGCATGCTATGAAGGTGGGGGGGGACAGATTCAGGACAGATATGAAGAAGTACTTCTTCACAGAAAGAGTAGTGGATTCCTAGAACAGCCTTCCAGCGGAGGTGGTGGGGGTGAAAACAGTGGTGGAGTTCAAGAATGCATAGGATAAGCACAAGGAAATCATAGTGGAAAGAAAGAGGCTGGGGGGAGAAAGAGCTGTAGATCGAGCATGATCGGTGGTAATAGTGTAGGTAGGGAGTAACGGACAGACTGGATGGGCCAAGCAGTTCTTATCTACCATCAAAGTCTATGTCTCTATGTAAACACATAATTTCACCACTAGCACAAGCAGGTGATCAGAACCAAACCTCAGGTGCTCACCACAGATGGGTTTCATGCTAGCAGTCTAGCATATTGTGCCACAGTATCTGTGGTAACCATTTGAACTGCGGTAAACCTTTGAGTCATTCTTTTCCTATAATAGCTGTTTATTTTAAATAGTATTTTCCCATACAGTTTTTGTTCCATCTTTAGAGGCCTTTTAGTAAATCTAATGGATGTTTCTTTTTTTGCAATCACTAGTTTTTATTTCATTTATTTTTATAGGTAACAACAACAAGATAACTTGCATCACATAAGGAATAATATTTGCAGCTCTACAGATACATGAATAAGCTTCTCCCAGGATTGTACCATGTTTAACAGCTGTCAATAACTACACAGTGTTATGATGCCACACACTGCAAGAGACATGCCAACTACAGGTATGGCGACTGTGCTGCTGTACAGAGATAATATTACTTACATAATGGGTATAAATGTTCCTGCTTCCTGATTGGTTGAGAAAGGCTAGCACCCATAAATTTATTTCGGCCCAATGTCCACTAAAACAGTTCCAGTGTCAACCTGCTTTATTACCAAAAGTATTGCAGTGCCAATTTAGAACACTGATTTTCCATAACTGATGCCATGTTTTTGCCTCACACTAACTCTGCCTCTAAGTGAAATGATGAAAGATCTTCTTTCCTATTCTGGGCTTACCTTACCAGCTCCTAGTCACTCCTCACTGAGCAACCTGCCTGCCTCTTCACTCCTGGCCCCCTAAACTCTACAGCTAGGCTGGGATTCAAGCAGCAAAACTCCAAGTGGAACCTCCTTAGTGCTGTCTACGGCCATCCAACAAAACCACACCAGCCAAAGCAGGCATCACTTCCACTCAATCAGTCCCAGTCCTCAGAGCAGGCAACAAGGATCGTGAAACCCCAAGAGAAAATGTCTGGAAGTTGCAAGGAGGGACAAAGTTTGCAAAAAAATTAAGCAAAACAAACAGACAAATTATGTAATAATTCTCATTCCTCAGAGCAGGCAACGGGGACTGGGAAACACGAAGACAAAACAATCAGAAGCCGCACTGTCTACAACTAAATGGAAAATAAATGTAAAGCCAGCACATCGGTGCAACAGTAGTGCTGCTGCTCATGGCACTGGTGACCAGGCCTCGGAAGTGAGCCATTTTATAAGCATATTAACACACTACTGGGTGAGCTTTTATGCTGCAATAACCATCATTCCTGGAGCTGTAAAGCCCTCTGCCTTTGGAGCAAGGCCTCCTTAGGCCCCTGGGTGGGCTGTTATCACAGCATAATGCTGACCCAGTCATCTCTTATTGTTTGCTCAATGCCTGTCCATATCCCATCATTAGGTATATACCAAAAAGGGTACAAAGGAAGAGCACCCACAATATGAACTGTGAGGGGCCTAGCAAGTGAATGGCAGCCAGCAAGGGGCCCCACTGCCCATCACTGCCTCCTGTGTATTATTGGGGGGGGGGACATTCCAGTCCTCGCTGGCAGCCTACTGATGAGGGTGTTCAAGTAATGGGCCCACATCTCCAAATATTAGCCTCACTACCCCCTAGCTGTGTAAAGGGTTCTTTCAAAATCCGCTTGCACTCCCATTTCAGCAGTCCACTATGCCACTACTGGCAGAGCGGGCTCTTGCCAGTGGCGAAGGATATTCTCTTGTCAATGATGAGAGCCGCTGCCAGCCATATCCAGGGTGGGGGGATGCATCCACCAGTATACCTTGATTAATATGTCAGTGTAGAAAGAGTACAGGGTAGTAACAGATGTGATAAATCATTTCCCGACAGTATTCCTGAGGCATGGAGCAGGTGGCCACACTATGTCTGGTACACCCATCAGGGACTGCACACTGCCAGTAGAGTCCACTGACAGCAGGCCCCACTTGTCTAACCTCTGGGGAGGTGCTGTACCAGCCATGGAGGATCCTAAATCATGTGAACCTTGTTCTGGTATCCAAAACTTCATTATGAAGGCTAGAGCAGCATCATGCCCAGTCCTCCAGAGACATGGTGGGCGACAGTTTGTCTTGCATGTTGCCCATGTGCAGATTTATAATCTGGCTGTCATCTAGCAATGCTGCAGAGAAGAAATGTTCAGAATGTAGGTACATAGCCCCCTTTATCAACAATATGGCTCCAACTGTCCCCCAGCAGGAAGAATCAATTGCTACTAATGTAACCTAGTTTTATTGTTGGAACACAATGTTGTACTGATGCTGTTTTTTTGCAGGACATCATAGGAAATGAGCTTGGGTTCATGTTTTTTTGTACATCTCCTGTTTTTAATAAAACTCACTCACTTAATTGTGGACACAGCAAGGTCCTAAGTCATGGTGAAATTGAACATACTGGCACATATCCATGGATGGCAAACCAAACTGAGTCTGGCACTCTCAGTGTGTGTTTTTGACGTGCACGTAGGTGGTAAGGATTACTTCACAACTCAGCAATGTACTGTACCTCATGTCCTTTCAACCTCAAAGAAATACAGTGGTACACAGATGTACTGCGGAAGCAATGGAAGAGCTTGGTAAGGGACAGGACCACGCAATATATGTGCAAGGTCTGCAGGGACACTGCCACTGTCAAGGTGGGCTAAGGGCAGGGACAGGGAGAAAATCAGAAAAAGTAATGTGCACCAGTTGCCATTAATGATGGAATGGGCTAAGGGTAGGGACAGGGAGAAACTCAGAAAAAGTAATGTGCACCAGTTGCCATTAACGATGGAATGGGCTAAGGGCAGGGACAGGGAGAGAATCAGAAAAGGTAATGTGCACCAGTTGCCATTAATGATGGAATCAGTAATTTCCAATCACAACCCATGTGGGTCCCCACTGGCGTGACTGAGGGTAGGGTGGTGGATGGGATTGGGAAAACTGGGACAAAGTCTGATGTAGGCATACGGCGGTGACCAGGGGCCAAAAAGCTTTGTCACAAAAAGAAGTTTTGTGACATTACTTTGCCCTTACCCTGCCTGCACAGTCAGAGGTGGGTTAATGATTCAGTCCATTCCAAGAAACAGCTATCAAATTACTGTGCACGCCAACATTTTTTTCAGCCTTCCCTTCCTATGTAAATGCTTACAAGATAAAAAGTAACAAAGAAAGGAAGTGGTACTGTTTATTTAAAAAGTTACACTCCCTCATTCTGAAACCAGTAAATGTTCTGTATGCATCTATTTGTTCCTTTTTCAGTTTTGGGATGGTTATTATCTAGTGCATAAAGTTTATATCAGGAAGTATAATAGCAGCAGTCTGCCTTTTCCGGGCGTTTTATTTTTCATATTGCAGAGCAGGTTTAAAACTGCCCCACCAGTAATGGGAGAATAAAGTTCAAGGTAGGTCTGCATCTCTGAAACCAACATTCTAAGTACAGCGTTTAAGTATTTAAGCATTTTAAGTTCAGAACGCGAAATCAAAGTCGTGAGCCCCATTCAATTTATACATGTTTGAACTGGTCCAGGTTATGTGACAGATATCCTGTCCCCACACACCTCTGTCCACCCTCTCTACCCCACTGAGGCTGGTTTGTTGTCAGTCTCCCGGTCAAAGCTTAAGTTGCCTGGGGACAGGGCACTTAAGGTGACTGCATGTTATTCTGGAACTCTTTGCCCCATGAGAATTCTGCCTTTAATGGGGCTCTAAAATGTTATCTTTTTGTGCAAGTCTACTGCTTTAGTTAATTTATTATATGTTTTTATTAGAATATTTATTATGGATTTTACTGAATTGTATTATTACGTGTTTCCCTCTGTGGCATCCTCAGCCTCTGGAATAGAGCGTCATATAAATAATGTTGTCTTGCTGTGATACTAGGGGTGTGCAAGTAATGTATATTAATTCCTGAATATCATAAATAACAGGGCACTCAGGACCTATGAGGGTGGTATTTGGGGATAACTACTCAGAGCTCAAAAACATATTTAAAAACCCTAAAGACTATCCCTCCCAGGGGGTCAGGTCTAGTTACTTGCCCATCTCAACTCCCCCTCCCAGCCATTTTGCATCCTCCACTCCCCCCCCTTTCCTGCCAGATTATCAACAAAGTTCTGAGCACTGTGCCAGGAACCAGCACTGTCTTTTAAATGATCCCCCCTTCCATAGCCCAACCCCCAAGTTTCCCCAAAGTGGCTTATTTAAACAGAAAACCCTCTCCTTACCCCTGATCCATGATTTTGGAGGAGACCAGTATAGCTCAAATCTGACAAGCCAGTTGGCCCCCATACCACCGCATACACTCTCCTGTCATCATCATGTCAGCCACTGAAGCATGTGGACATGTAATAGGGAGGGGCAGAGCAGACATTGACCAGTCCGTCTGCTTAGCATCATCAGTGACAGTACTGCCCCCAGTCACACACCCTCTCACTCCAGTGGCTGATAGGATACTAACAGGAGCAGGCATGCTATGAGGGGGGAGTTGTGGACTAGCTAGATTTCAGCTATACTGCCACTCAAATAATGGATAAGGGTCCAAGACCACCATCACTTATGTAAGTCAGTTTGGGGGGGCGCTGGGGTTCAGGTTTGGGGTGGTAATTTAAAAGACAGTGTTAGCTCCTAGGAGCCAGTGAATTTTTGTTTAAATCGATATGGGAGGAAGGCGGAGGGGCAGGAAATGCCTGCAATGGGGAGTGAATGGCCAAAGGACTCCTGATGCCCCCTAGTTAAAATCAGTGTGGATGGAAGTGCCAAGCATTTTTTTGCACAGCCTATTTAATACAAATTACATCAGTTTGAGTATATCTCCTCTCCTGTTTTATTCACAATTTCTTTTTTTTTTTTTTTTTGGGGGGGTGGCAAGTAATTAGTCCTGACTGCCTAGAGGGATGAGTACAGCAAAAAATGGTGCATGCGGGGGGGCATCTGTTGCAAAACAGCAGAAGGAGATTCAGTACAAAGGGTGGCTAATCTGGCGAGGGAAGTGGAAGGGGCAGTGCCATAGACCATGCATAGTCAAAGACAGGAAGCACCATTTTGGCAACAAGCTCCCTGCAAACCCGCATAGACAGGCATTCCTTGTTATGGTACAGGTACCAAGCTTGGGACAGAGTTTAGCTTGGATGGCATCAATGTAAGCTGAAAAGTCAATCTTACTGTCTAGTCACACCCCCAGGTACTTTTAAAGGGCTGAACTGCTTCAAGAGGGTTGCCATTCAGAGTGGTGAAGACAAGGGGGGCAGTGCCCACCTTGTCAAATTGCTGATTGTATTCTGTTGACAAAATGTTAAAGCTACAAATGGCACCCCATATTGCAGTAGGTACAGTTTATCCTGTCACATTTCACTGTTGGTAGACAGATCGATAATTGGAACAATATCCATTATACCTGATACGACTGAGAATCCCCAGCCGAACTGTAATTACATGAGCATCCACTGCGCTTCGGATACTGATCAGCCTGCACACTGTTTGTCAGCATGTTGAAAAACTACCTTCCTGCTCAACCTTGCCTTTAAATATTACCTCCAGCAGATGGCCAGGAGAAGTAAAACTGCAGGATACAGAGCATGCTGTTCAGACAAAAGACATGTGTCATTTAACTGGCCAATGAGATATGACTCAACCTGATAATCCTCTCAGTCACTATGGCAACATCTATTTTTGTCTGAACCTTTTTTAATTTTCAAGCACAGTACTCTAAGCTGCAGGGAACCTTGCCCACCTTTTCTGACACACACTTCCACTGCAGTTAGCATCATCCAACCAAAAGTTCACATCCTCTAACAGCACAGGGTACCAAAATACAAAAAATAGATTGACTAATTAAACAGAGGATAGTGCATACCATACTGTGTGTTACAGAGCTATATTTTGTGTCAAGGGGTTCTCTGATGCCATGCGTAAACCACAATGTCATCAAATGCCCTGAAATGCAGAATATCGGCCCAATAATTCAAAGTGCAGTATGTATTATTCTTTATAAAATATAGACATTGATTTTAAAAGGAAATTTGCAAAGATAGAGAACATAGGTATTGAAGGTTACAAAAATATGTGACGTGGCTCTTTTTCTTCCATGAACAGTTTAGACCATGGCTGTTTCTAACACTGTAACAGTCCTTGTGCTGCTGTCTGATATAGGCAGGTCAGAAGAACCATTATGATGATGTAGGCAGGTTAGTATAATTACTTTGGGGACAATGTAGGCAGGTTACTTTATTGATTATATGATGTGGTATGTTAGTATAACCACTTTGGCAGTTAAATTATTGGGAAATTAGGGTATTTTTTTTTTTTTTTACAAAGAAATTATGTTTTCCCATATGTTATACACACCATTCTAGATGTAAAGACTTCAGCATTACAGTACTGCTGAAGAAACAAGATGTGATCAGAGTCAAACCAGCTGTTAATGTGATAGTACTGGTATCATGTGACTGACATTAACAGCAGTCATAACTAATTAAAACAGCAGAAACACTGCATTTTATTGAAAGCAGTTACATTTATGTGGACACTGTTAACCTATGAGTCTCTGCTCTGTGCTGGAATCGCTGCTGTTGATAATATATTATACTGTGAATCTCGATATGTACCTCCAGTACTGATGCATTGCCCCACCTTGCTACAATTGTCAGTATGTGCAATCTTGTTTAGCTCTGTGCAGTCTATTTTTGGTGTATTCGTTGTTTTTATGTTAACTATGGATTTAGCTTTATGTATGTTATATGCTATTTTGCCCTATGTACCCTCCCCCGGGTCACCCCTGAAAAGGGGCTGCATGGCCTCAGTGAGCTTACCCAGTTACCAAAATTCAAATAAATAAATAAATAATAAATATGGTATCACTCATATCATCACATTTGCAGCTCCAGACTCCCTCTGCCACGATCTTCATATCCCTAACCTCTCATAACCCCATCTGCTGACAGCCTCCCCACTCCAATATGTACTGCACATCCCAGATCCTCCTCCCATCTATTAATGCTTACCCCCTCTCTATATGTATAGCCCAGCCCCTCCCATCTACTGACAACCTCAGTACTACAGTACATATGAACATCCCTGTCCCAGCCAATTGCCTGACACCAGCTCTCCAAAATGCACATCCCTGCCCTAGTAATGAAAATGTAATCCCAGGCCCCTCCCATATCCTGTTACCCATTCTGTCCCCATAATAACATGCCTGCACCATCTGCTGACAACCAACTGGCACCAGTTATCACATTCCTACCTGCTTCTATCTGCTGATGTAGTGCCCAAAAGTGTCCACCTACTGGGAGTCAAGTGGGACAGGAAAAGAGACATTGCTGCACCCAACTGGCCAGGACACATGAAGGACCCCACTAGAAGGAAAAGGGGGATCACTCCTTTTCTTCCTGGCCATTCACTTCTTCACCCATGGGTAAGGGCCTTCCAAGCAGGTACTCACATCCCACAAATCAGAAAAATGGGTTGTTCTACATTTTTGCTAAAAGCGTGAGACAAACTATTTTTCTGATCAGCGTGATGTAATTTGAGGCATGTTTACACTACTGGCTCTGTACTGCTGTGAGCGGTGTGAATGAATGACACTGGTGCAGACCTAGCAGTGTAAATGGCTGCCCGAGTATTGTATGTCACTCTACTGTGCCACAAAGCAATCAGTGTTTCTGAGGGTTTGGGGAAAGTGTGTAAACACGCTGCTCTGTCTGCATCGGTGCAGCCCTGCCATACCCCACAGCAAAAAAATATATATATATCTGTTCCCTTTCCCCCCAGTGGAAGTGTGAACGGCAATGCAGGAAGTCCAGTCTGAACCACAGACTGACCCTTCAATGCTGCATAGCACTGGCTGTGTACACAGGTGTTGGGTGCGATGCTGTTGGAGCAGCAGCAAAACAGAGACTGCACCGCAACTGAGAGGTAGGTATAAACATGTCTTTACATCCAGAAAGATAAACTGCCTTTTCTGGTTCCGCTGCTTCTCCCTCTCCTACTGATAGCTATGCAGCATTTGCAGAGCAAGCAACGCTATGCAGCTGTAAAAAAAGAACCTGCTTGACTGAAGGACTTTACACTTTGGTTTATGTTGAAGCAGTGAGGTCTAGTGGTTAGGGCAAAAACTTGGGAAGTGTGAGACTGATCGCAGGTTCAAAGTCCACTGGAGCCAAAAACTGCGTAACCTTGGTTAAGTCACTTAACATCTTAGTGCTGCAGTCTACCAGAGTGTGGAAATGGGCAGAAGCAGGCCTTCACTGGAAACGAGATGTTGTATCTCAACTGGATCATCCTGCATAAATATGTTATATAAAAAACTAAAAGAATAAGATTTTGTTAGCTATCACCTTAACTGACAGCTCTCTTTTGCCTCCATCTCAAAGCCAGAAGGG
Organism: Neoceratodus forsteri; assembly: GCA_016271365.2. Taxonomy (NCBI): domain Eukaryota; kingdom Metazoa; phylum Chordata; order Ceratodontiformes; family Ceratodontidae; genus Neoceratodus; species Neoceratodus forsteri. The sequence continues at coordinate 1,722,258,071 of CM057452.1, forward strand.
CTCTACAGAAACACTAAAACTTGTGTCTACATTAAACAAACTTTTTCCCCTTTTTTTCAGGGCTTTTCTGTCTGTTTAATAGCACACTAGGAATCTACTCTACTGTGAACTTTATTCAAAGGGTGCAGCTACATCACTCCACATAAAAATGAAAAGTAAGGGCTTTACTATTCTGAAAGTTAACTACTTACTGCATGACTGCTTGCCTGTATCTCTGCTGTTTGAGGATGTAGTGTAACACTAAGAGTGTTTCGGTAAAAAGGCAATCCCAGTGCTACTACAGTTTTCACTTTACATGGGAAAAAAGGTTTTATTTACCAGTGTAATTCATGTTCTTGTTGGAACGGCACAAAGGAAGAGACAACAGACAAGTGGTGCATGTGTAATAAATGTAATTTATTACAGGCAAAAGAGAATACAGACTTACTACCAACAGTGAATATACACTGGGAGAGTTTCCAGTTTTCCTTACCTATGTAGGTGCAGTCTCTAGTGTCAGAGAAGCTGTGTGCTGCACAGGGTCTTATACCCTGATAATTACTATAGAAACAGCGAAAGAACATATATAAAATGTGTGTAATTGGCCAAAAACAAGTGGCCTGAGCAACTGTCCTATATAACAAAAGAAGTTGCTTAGCTAGCAGAGCTAGCATGAACAATGGGATCTCTTCTAAGTGTCCAAGGTCACTTGCAGTTACAGTGGATGCACAAGCACTAAAGACGGCACTATTGCCTAACTTATGATTATACAATAAAATATAATGGAAAACATCTCACAGGACTAAGATACACTGGTAAAACATAATGGAGCATAATATGCATTAGTAAAATACAGTAGAACACAGCTCCTGACACTTATGCTTATACGATAAGTGTCTCTGCCCTAAGGTTAGTATATATACCTACATATGTGTTGCTGTCTGTATGGTGGGGGGTACAATCAGGGGTGCTGGATCATAGATAACACCAAGCATACCCCAAGTGAGATCCAGCATAACTGAGGAGTAACCCACGACAGAGCATGGGTTATTGGAGACCAATCCACGCCGGGGGTTCCCACCCAGGCGTGATTAATTTCCAGTTAACCCATGCCTGGAGTGGGTTAACTCATTAAAACACGGTTCCAGCCCTCGATCTGTCTCACATGCAGGTCCTGACCTGGTGCACACCATTACACAGTTGTGGTCCCCCTCACAGCAGCCATTCATTGTCTCGCAGTGCTGTGTTCTGAGACCAGTGCACTCCCGATTAACCCTGCCATGGCTTCCACTGTCTTACTCTCTGTACACTACTGGCCCCGGACCTCCTCGCTCGTTGCCTGTCACCTGCTGCTCATGCGCATTGTGTCCCAGGGGCTCCGTTCATCTGCAGCTCTTCTCTCCACGATCGTGCTGTCTGGAAGGCTGCAACTTGGATGAGCGCTCCCAATATCCGTGCCCTCTGCGCACACTGCACTCACTGTGGGCAGCAACCATGATTACTTGGAAATGTATCCATGCACAGCTGAGCCATGTTAACGAATCAGCAGTGAGGATTTTTCCTAGCCATGTTCTAAATTACATTTAGTTATTCTCTGACATGCTGACTGAAGTGGGTGCTGTGATCTGTAAACTTGTACTTTGTGTTACCCATCTATAAAGAGACATAAACCACAAACCGCAGTTTGGTGTGTAGCAAATGAAACTCTTCATGTGGTTTAGGCAATGTGGGGGAACAGTTAGTCACTCAGCCAGTCAGAGTTTCATTTGTATAGCACTCTTCCAAAGCTCAAAACACTTTCTTTTGTTTTTTGGTTTTTTTTTGTCAACTCAGAGCACATACTGTAAGTCTGTACTTGCAACAAAACTTTGGAAACGTGATTTTAGACACACTGTGGCTTAGATCTTATATACCGACTGAGTCTCTCATCTCTGGTCTTCATTTCTAGATAATTTAGACGGAGGCAGGATCTTTGTTACCTAGCGATCATCTGCTTCTGCTGCTTCATCCTCTGCTGAAGTCTGAAGTAACAGTCTTCATTTTAATTCATCCTTTTTTGGAGGAGGAGGCGGGGGGTAACTAGGTAAGACTCACCAGGCACATTGCCTGTTTTCAGGGGCAACCTTAGTGAGATTAAGGGACTTGCTCAGAGTCAAACAGCATGCAAGCGGAGGTTGCAGGAATCAAACCCACATCTGCTGGATGTACCAAGCTCATTCACAGCTCATTACTCTAACCTGAAGGCTACACTGCCAGCCCACTAGTTTGTTGCTGTAGAGATGATCCTGATACCACAGAGGATTATGACTTCAGCAAAGGATCAAACAGCAGGAGATCAACAGTTCAGGACAAGGATCCTGTTTCCATGTAATAAACATATTAATGAATAACATAAATGAAGAATAACAGGAATAAAAATACAGAAAAAATACAAAATATAAGCTGAATTGAACCTAAATATTATGTTTATTAAAGTTTTCACAAAAGTGACAAACTCATTTTAACAAAACTTTGTAAAAAGAACGGAGTGCGTGGTGAGAAACATAAAACAACAACATCAAAGAGGATTACTGTAAGAGACAAAATTAGGCTTTTGCGTAAGCTTGCAAAAGACAAGCTTGTTCTTAACATACGTAAGCCCCCTAAATCAGGCTTCCCTTTTGAGCCACAGCACTCCTTTGCCTGTTGGAATAGTCAGGGGTCCCGAGCAGTATTCGGACCCACAGCCTCTCTCGTTTGCGGCTCTATGCTGCGTGCTCCTGGTACTCAGTTCTGTTGGGTGGCCGAGCACCAGGTATATTGCTACTACACTTCTGGGCGCATTTGCTGGAATCCGGGGTCATGAAGGAAAGGAAAGGGATACAAATCTTAAATAGTTGGGCGGTCCGCACTCTGCACATGTGCGGCCGCCAATCTGGAAACATTAATGGAGCAGCTGTTCCAAGTCCTGGGCCTGGTTTTTGCTAGGGCTGGCCAGGATCGGGACCACAACAGAAACAGGAGAAGGGAAAAACAGAAATAAATAATTAATATGTAACCCCCCCCCCCACAAATGGGGGTTCCTAAAAGCCTTCCCGGAGCTTGCTTAGGTGCTCCATGCCTGGCTGGCATTCGGCGCTTAAGCCATTTTAAATGGTAATAACGTGAGTGCTTTTAGAGCCTCTGTGTACTGTCCTTTTAAAGGCTGCCTAACTCGCAGTTATAATTAATCTGGGAGGGGGTGTGAGTGTTGCTATGCTCGAGTCCCGCCCGGGCTGCAGAGTAAGTGCTCCATTCTGCCATCGCTAGTTGTGCAGAGGGAGCTCTCGGGGAAGATGTGACTGGGTATTGATAATAATGTGGAGTACTAAGGATAAAGTAGTTGTTCTAACCTGTTTTTCTTTGCAGTAAAGACTATCTCGATTGTCCCCTCCATTTTGGTCCCGAACTACCGAATTGGACCAATCAGTATCTCGGGGCTCCTTTGAGCCGGCTGACCAATGGGAACTGCTTGCCAATTGAGAAAGGCATTATGGGCTATGGCGCTTTTTCACACCACTGAGAGCAGGAGTAAATGACTAGCAGGTGGAGCCAGCCAATGGGATCGGGTAGCGCCCGAACTGTAAGGAGTGCCCCCACTGCCTGAGGGGCAGAGACGTAGTTACTGTGGAGCTGAAAGGAGCTCTGTTGCTTCTGCGCTGGTTGGGTGTTCGCGCGGGAAGTGCGTGAAGGCCTGAGGCAGCCATTTTTGCCCTTTCGAGCGAGTCGGACTAAATCCACCGGCGGTCGGTCGGAGGAGGCTGGTGCCAGCCCAGCTACCTACCAGGCTCAACCTGAGAGGACTGGAGAATCTGCTGAATCGCGCTCGGTCCACCCGTGATGTTGAAGCTGCCATTTGCTGTTTGAGTTCTGCTGCAAGTTCAAGTGGGGCCTGAAAGCATCTGCCTGGTATGGTACCCCTCTGTTGTTTGCCATATAAATGTGTGAGGAGGCTGGTGAAAATTCAGGCTCAGCCTGCTGGTGGTGACGGAGATGGTATTTGATGGAGCCGTGAGTACTGAATCAGGGTAGCTCCCTGCCAAGTTCTGCACACAGTGGTTTCAAGTTGTCTCGTTATATTGCTGACTGCCTAACTGAACTTTTTTCCCCTTCTGACCTGCTCAGGATTTTAAAGGTTATCTGTGTATGGACCCCAACCAGCTGCCACGATGGACTAGCCGTTAGGGCTTGGGTACCCAGGGACAGCAAATCTTAGGTTTAGGCCTGTGCACAGAGCCCTAGGTAGATAGGTATAGTGATAAGCCAATCATCCTGATTTCCCCCTGCCCCTGTTGTTTGTCTCCCTTGAATAAATCAGATTGTTCTTTTTGCAACTACACCCTGGCTACTGTGTACATTACTGGTGAACTGCTACATAGTGACTGTGATATAACTGTACCTTACTTTACAGGGGATCTCCGGAGTGAGCAGAGAGATACTAGCCGGGGGGTAAGTGTACTGGTGAAAAGTATTATTGGTACCCAGTGTGAGCCACTAGTGGGACGAAAGGGGGACTGCAGTAACCCAGAGGGCTGTGACTGAGGCAATCCCAACAGTATTGACCCCGACCTCTGGGTGGAGGCACCCGTCAACGGATCCGGGCCCCTCACCCTGTCTCAGTGGAGGCAGACAGGGGTAGTGGCCCTAAGGGTAGCGCCCCTTGGGGGTTACAAATGTAAATAGTTTTAGGCAGTCCGCACTGTTGGGCGTGGGCAGACACCTTTTGGGGGAGCGTCGGACGGAGTGGCTGCTCCAGTAGTTCTGGTGCCGGCAGAAACTGTGGGGGCACAAAGTGTAAATAGTGAGAATGGGACTACGTGTCCCATGGGGCTTTTTTGGGACAGTTGTTTTTGGCGGCTAGGGAATGGTCCAAGATTGGACCTCAGGTTTGGTGGGTGATTTCTGGCACCTGACTAAGAGGGGAAAAAACAGAGGCGTAAGGGAGAATCGTGGAGAGAGAGACATCACCAGGGGAAGACAGGGAGTGGTCTGAGTGGGGGTGACTGCCTGCTCAGCCAATAAGGCCATAGTGTTTTTTCTTTTAATTTGTGCGGTTACTGCAGCACTCAGAGTGGACATGGCAGTGGCCATTTCAGTTGGAGCCTCCTTGTGTGGGGTTGGACCTCCGAGCTATGTATGGGGAGCGCACAGTGGGAGGACAGATGTGCAGAAAAGATGAGGAAAGAGAAAGATGGCACCTGAGAGGTGAGGGGATCCAGGGGTTCAGGCAAAGCCCCTGGTCCCAAAGTCTGTAGATGTGTGCAACAATTACGAAAGGACTGTGATTGGGGTCCATTGGGAGCCAGGTGCTTTGGAGGCACCTCTCCTGGTTCCAAGATGACCCCAGGCTTGGAGACTGTACCAGTTTCTGGCTGGTGGATAAACTGTGCTGTTTGATTAATGGCCTGATTCGGCCGCAAAGTTTAAGCTGCCTGTATTTGGGACTGTTGGCTGCCTAGCCTATAGGTAGCTGCCTGGACTTTGTGCTCAAATGTGACCTTCCTGGTCTAGAGTGAACCCAATCTTCCAATGTGACCTCACAGTCCAGAAGACCTGTTGTGTGTTTTACTGCTCCATGGAGTGACTGCTCCAGTTTTATTAACTGTTCATTAAATGGAATCCCCTCGTTCCTGCAGTTTGGAGTGTTGCCTCATTTGTTTTGGATGGATTATTTGCTGCTAACAAGAAGTTTGCCTCCACAGCCCAGCCCCTAGTGTGTGTTCCAGGGTGTGCGTCAGGACGACCAGAGGACCAAGGAGGAAGATGTTGAGTGGCCTGCCTGATGAAGACTGCTTACAATGGCCTCTGAGGTGAAGATGGCAAGGCTAGGCAGATGAATATCAGCATCCTCAGCTCTCAAGTCCTCCAGATCTGCACCCAGTGATCCATGGGCACCCTAGCTTAATCAGGTCTGGTAAGCCAGGCCGACCAGGTATGTGAACTCTTATTGTTGGCAGTGCCCCTTCCCTTGGACATTCATCACCATCACACCCCTAGATGCGGGGAGGGGGACTTACACATATTTTTTTTCGCATTCTCCTTTTTACACCCTCCCAGCTCTACAGCCAACCCTAGACTCACCCATGCCTTCTCTGCCACTTATACCTCCATTCTGCCTCAGACATCCCCCATCAGATTAGAGGTCAGCAGGGAGTGGCCACAAATTCCCCAGTGAAACAACTAGTTTCCAGGAGTAGGAGGATAGTTAGCACGTTGGGGCCCGAGAGTGCCCTACATCATTACATGCACCTGCAGAATTTTTCCTTTGTTCACCCTGTCCTCGGGGACGCCAACATCTGCGGATCAGAAAGCATGTGCGCAATGATGTGGCTGTGCACGTTGAAGCCAACTGACATTCTCCCCACTCTACTTTCAACAACTCCAGCTCCACCACCCATGATCATGCAGGTGGCGGAAGAGCAGAGAGACTGTTAACAACCCAGCCTGAGAAAGAGCGCATCATCTGGGACACTCAGTCCTCCTCCCCCAGCTGGCCATCTGATGACTTGGGCTACTTCTAGAACCCAGGTTGCTGGTATCATGAGCCATAGTGCTACGACTGCATTGACAGGCCAGCCCTTAACTTCTTTCTTAAGTTATATACATATTCAGTTTATATGCCCTGCATTGATCTATCCATGTTGTTTACAGCCACTTAAAGAAAACCTTTCCTGCTATTTTTGATAAAGGGAAACAATTAAGAGGAAGCTCTCTTACCTCCATGGGAGTTGCTCTGTGGTAGTAGCATTTTTTTTCATACCCCTGAACGGGGGAAGGGATCATATATTGCCAGTAAGGAGCTTGCTGCACAATCACTTTCCACATTCCAGTTGCTGGCCATGCCCAATTTTATGACATATGTATGGGAAGAGTGCAGCAGTGCACTCCATTCAAGCGTATATAACGGGATTTGCAAACACAGTTTTTGACAGTTTAAGTGGCCATTTGGTAAAATCGGAGCCAGGATTCAACTAGCAAGGCTCTTGTAAATTGAACCCTGGCTTTGATTTTACCAAACAGCCACCTGAACAGCTGAAAAAATGTGTTTGCAAATCCTGCTTCATACAACTGAATGGAGCGCACCCCGCACTCTCTCTATACTTAAGTCATAAAACACTGGAGCATGGGGGCGTAGCCAGGAACCAGGAAGTGGAAAGGGATTGTGCAACTAGTCGCTCAGGGGCAATTTACAATCCCTTCTCTTCCTTCAGGGGTATGAAATAAATATGCTACTTCCACAGTGAAACTCCCCTGGAAGTAAGGGAGTTTCCTCTTATTTGTGTGCCACCCCAAGAAAGATGCTCTTTAAAGCAGCATTGCCATGAATAAGCCTGCTGGGATTGTGCTGTGATAAAACCCCAGCACTGCTCACTATACTGATTGGCTTAACTTTTATTATTGTTACAGTATGTTCAAAATGTGACATTTAGATATGAAAGACCATATTTCCCACACAGTAAAGACGTTGTTAAACTCTGACCTCTCGTATCATCCACCCTGCTTGTACAGGATCCTAATATCATTCTGTGAATGGAACCCACTCGCTGCAGCTTTGAATGCTCTAGTTTATTTATACAACAAGGCCCAACAGCATGTGTGTAACTGAAGAATTTACCCACACCCGAAAAGTAATATATCCCACGCCAGCTTATATCCTAGAGTGCCCTGGGGCAATCCTTAAATGAATTTTGATTTAAAATATTAAAAAAGCAGAACTATATCCCTGATTTAAAGGGGAACAGCTAGTACAAATAACCCCACACACGTGTGGGGCTAGTTCCAATGTGCACTTTGTGGGCAAAAACATTTTGGTTTACTTATTTTTTACCATAGTATAGTTAAGCAATAAGGCATGACAGGGTGTGCGTTATTGTGGGAGAACTGCACAACTCGGGAACTGATGCCCGAGGCAAAGACGAGATCTTTACGCACCTGAGAAATGCTGTTATCCCTCAATTACATACACCCTGACTTGCCTTATTGTGATTATAAAATGTCTTCCCTGATTTTTTTATTTTAGGACCAAGTAATGAGGTTCCAAAAGTTAAGCATTTCTGACCTGTGCTGTTGTCTTGGGATATCACACTAGGATCCCCGGTGGAAGCTTCTGTGCCAGAGCCGAAAGCAGCGCCCAACGGGTGCCTTTGCAGACTCCTGCCCCAACAACTGGCCGCCTCGCTGGAACCCTACAGCGGATCCTCTCATCAGGATCCCTGGTTGAATTTTCGGCGCCACCGCTGAAAGCGGAGCCTGACGGCTGCCTGCCAACTCCTGCCCATCCTCGGGCCGCCTCTGTGGAACCCTGCGTCGGGTCCCTCACACCAGGATCCCCAGTGGAAGCTTCCGCGCCACAGCCGAAAGCAGCGCTCAATGGCCGCCTTTGCTGACTCCTGCCCCAACAACTGGCCGCCTCACTAGAACCCTACAGCGGATCCTCTCATCAGGTATGAGTGCCAACAGCTGGGAAGAGCCCCTTTCTTGCGGCTGTGCTCCAATTGGTGCGGCGCTGCTCACAGTGCGCAGTGATTGGCTAGGACAATCTTCTCACACCTCAGCCATTGGTGTGCGCTCAGACTGCTATTTTCTAACTCCCAAAGCTTTTCAGCTACTCGGTCTTAGGGGAGAAGTGCGTAATATTTTGTCCCACCACCCACCACCCCCTCCTAGGCCTCCATTAAATACTCTCTCGCCCCTCCCACTTTGGACCTCTGCACCAATCCACTCAGCACCCTCTGCCTCAACCAATTACACCTGCCATCACTCATAACTTACTTTTTCCCTACCCCCCCCCCAGTATTACTGTGCCTCCCTCCTATCCCTTAACCATGGTGGCCCTAATACTGATACCAACAGTATTAGTTGTTGCTTTTATATTACTGCTCTGCCCCAATGTGCAAGAGCTTGCATCCTCCCACCCAAACTGTCAGCTAATGCTAACCACTGCTCTGCACTACACTGCTGGCATGATAACTGGGATCCATTACAATAATCCCATGTACCACTGCTTCCTACCATGGCTCACTCCTTATCTCCCAAAGACCCATATGTCTGACACACCGAGTTACCTACTGGCTGTGGCAGCCCTCTGCAATAAGGCTAGTCAACCCTTGCACCAGTGCACCAAGACACGCAGACGCCTAACAAGCAAGCAAGCCTTCAAAATTCTTAAAACCTCTCTCATGAGATTTCTTTTAATACTACTTCTCCTATCGGGAAACGTTCACCCTAACCCTGGACCGCATGGACCAACTGCCTACCCCCAGAACAGAGCAACAGGGTCCCTCACTCTAGCATCCATTAATGTCTGTAGCCTTCTTAGCAAACTCGATAACCTCAAACCTGGATCCAACAACGCAATCCCGACATCCTCTCGGTAGTCGAAACATGGCTCACCCCCAAGATCCCTGACTCTGCGGTAGCAATTCCCGGATACTCAATCTTCAGGATGGACAGGATCTCAAAGCGGGGCGGTGGCTGAACCATATACTTGAAAGATTCTCTCATGGGACACGCTATCCAAGTTCCAAACCTGGGTACTCCATCTCAGATCCTCGCTATCAGAGTTCTTCCAGGGGCCCATAATAAAAATCTTACTGTAGTCTCCATATATAAACCCCCCCTAAGAACCAGGATACCAGCTCCAATAACTTAATGGAATGCCTCAAGGGACTGCGCCATAGTATGGAGACCATAATAATGGGGGACTTTAATATCAACTGGCTTGCATCCGAGGCCTGCATCTATAAGGATACTGTTACAGCACAGCACCTCACTCAGCTTGTCCCCTCTCCTACTAGAAACAATTACAGAACAGGGACCACCACCCTAATAGACTGGATACTGTCAAATCACCCTGACAGAATTATTAAGGTGTCTGTCCTCCCGGACTCGATAAGTGACCACTCGCCTGTGGATCTGCTCATGGGCTACTAAAATCACTAAGCCCCCCCCCCCCGAAAATCATTTACACTAGGGTTCTCAAGCAGGGACACCTACACCTGCTAAAATCTCATCTAAGCAGGCTTGATTGGTCTAAAATTGACACTCTCAAGGACGTAAACAAAGCACTGGAACTGTTTATTACAGCCTGTGACATCTATGCAGCGCTGGTCAAGAAGAAAGTCAAAGGCATATCGAACCCCTGGATAAACTCTGTACTCCTAGCACAGCTCAAACTAAGGGACCACCTCTGGCATTGTGCCTGAGCTACAGGAGCAAAAAAGGAATCCAACTTAACAAAGCAGCAAGAAATAGCTGTACCCCGGTCTATTTGGAATGCCAAACGCAAACACTTTAGAGAGGCACTTTCCAACTCCTGGGGAGATGGGAAAAGATTCTGGAATAACCTGAAGGACCTTACAAGGAAGGAAGCTAAGATACCACCAAATATGCTCAACATTGATGGTACACCTACGCACAACCTTTATACGATCTCTAACACATTTAACAACACGTTCTCTAACCTGAGCAGCGTCCTACCTCCTGATTTCTTCAATGTCCCCACCTCCAACTCCACCTCAATAACGTCATCCCAAGCACACCCTACTCCACAGTTCTTCTTCCAAGAGGTCCCTATGCACCTAACCAGAACCTACATATGCAAGGCCATCATCAAAACCGGTTACAGTGGTGACTCCCTTGATCTGAAGCTGCTTGCATTAGTTCTTGATGAGCTCCTTGAACCCCTGACAAAGATATTTAACCTGTCCCTAAGATTGGGTCAATTCCCATCGTTCTGGAAACAGGCAACTATCACAGCAGTGTACAAAAATGGAGACAAGACGCTGCATACCAACTACAGGCCCATCTCCACCCCAACCCCCCCATCTAATGCTCTGGAACGAATAGCCTCTGATCAACTTGTGGAGTTCCTCGATAAGTATGAAATCCATTGCCCAGAGCAACACGGATTCTGGAAAGGGCACAGTACCACCACAGCACTGCTGGAGTTCACCAGTTTTCTCCATGACACCATTGACCAAGGCATATGTGGTGGGGCGGTATTCATTGATCTAACAAAGGCCTTTGACACTATTAACCACCTGCTACTTCTCGATCAACTGTCCACCCTTGGCCTCTCCAAACATATAGTGAGCTGGTTTTCTAGTTACCTTGGGGACAGGGTCCAACGTGTCAGGATAGCTGGAGTTACCTCAGATGAAAAAACAATCCTCTCAGGTGTCCCCCAGGGGTCGATATTGGGACCACTACTCTTTTCTCTCTTTCTTAATGGCCTTCCTAGCATCTGCCAACAGAGAATGTTACTTTATGCAGATGATGTAGTACTATTCTCGAGGAACCAAGATACTAGCCTTCTAGAAAGTCACCTACAAAGCGACTTTAGGTGTGTTGAAGATTGGTTTTGCTCACATAAACTTGTTCTGAACTTTAGCAAAACTAAGGTTATGACATTCTACAACCCACAGAGCAAGTACAAACCTCTGCTCTTCAACATCAAGAACCTAGCGGGGGCCTCACTTGAGCATATTCCTGAATTTAAATACCTTGGCATCACCCTGGACTGCTCACTTACGTTCTCACATCATATAGGTAATGTGGCAAAAGCTGCCAATATACGGATTGGCCTGCTCCACAAGCACAAGCATTGCCTGACCCCCAAAGCCCTCAGACTGGCTATCTATAGCTCTGTCACCTCCAATACTTGACTACGGTCTTGCCATCTACGGCTCTGCCTCCCCAACTGCTCTCCGGAGGATATCTGTTACACTCAACAAAGCCTGTAGGCTCCTAACATGTGCCTCCCGCCTAACTCACACTTGTGACTTATATGCCCAGGCTGGATGGCTACCACTCATGAGCAGAATTCAATACCAGGCCTGTCCACTCACCAAAAATATTCTCCTTGGGCACATGCCGCCTGCAGTTGCAAAACTCCTTACCACCCACAGCAGCACCCAACCTACACGGAGAGCTCTTTGACAGACGTTCCAGGTCCCCAGATGCTGTACTACTATGGGGCAGATATCATTCTCTCACAGGGCTCCGCAGTGGTACAACACCCTTAACAAAGAAGCACTTATAGCTGCAACTCTAGGTCCCTTTAAAAGGCAACTTCGACGCTCCATTGCCTCAACCACGTAGTGTGACTGCCCCTCCTAAACAGTGGTCTTCACCTTGTACCGGTGACAATGGTGCTCTGGACTCCTACCTCCTTGTTCCTCTTTTGCTCACCCCCCCGCTCCTCCCTTTATCCACCCTCCCTACTGCTGACACTAGGCCCAAGCCACCATCACCAATCTCATGCCACCCGCCCCTACTAACTGACAATAGCCATTGCCTGCTCGCTCTTCTCTGCCTCTCTCCTCTCCATTTGCTGTTCTCCTTCAAAACATACTCATGTCGGTAATTGCCGAATCTCTCTGCAAACCACTGTATATATCATGCTTAGTCAAACTTGAATGTAATACATGTATCTATTGTTTCCTTTGTATTGTCATTACCCTACTTCCTTTGACGTGGAACCTTTGTAAATGAGCAGTCCCTTCTCAAAGGTACTTGTAATCCTAGAGGTTACTAAAATGAAAATAAAAAAAATAAATATCAACACAGTCATATGACTGGATTCCACTAATCACAGTACAGTATTTTTCTTACCCATTTTATAATAGATACCATCAGACCAGTTTTGCTTAGTTGTAGACTGACATCTTCTTTTACTGCAAATCCAAGAATCCCCTGCACCTGACATCACAACAGCAGACAGCAGTGGGAGACTAAACTGCATGCAGTGCATGTTAGAGCTTGTATTAGATTTGAGTTTGATTTATTGCACTGTAAAATTGCAGTCTGTTCAGTGACAAACCAACTGAAGTTCATTACAATCTAGGTAAGCAAAAAAACACAGATATGTACATGATAATCATTACAAAATATCTAAGGTAATACATAACTATTCAATAGCCTGCCTAATAACACGATTATATAAGACATTCAGTGCCCAGAAACACACATTATTGTATATAAAATAAAACAAAGATTACTTAACACGGACTTGGAAAAGCAAAGCACTTATTTTTCCTCTTTCTAACCATATATTGCAAAAAGCCCATTTTGTTCTATTTAGCAGCATACAAACATCAATCTAATACATAACTATATCCTGCTCTTAAAAGGTAACTCCCTTCAGCCTTTTCTGTATAGCTGTGTAATCTGTAGGTATGAACATTGACTCTCTCTCCAACATCCCCCAATGTCATCTTAATTTTATATATAAATGAGGTTGCTTCACTCCATTTTGCCCTCGTGTGAAAGCCTGTTTGTCTCCATTGCAAAGATCATGACCACACTTCTGCAGGGCATCAAAGGAATTGATGCATACCTGCACAAGACAGCAGAAGTTATACTCTCATTCAGTTCTGTTACATGTCTTGTGAAGTCCCTGTATTCTCTGAAAACATTTTTTTCTAACTCAGATACACAGATAGTAAGAGAGAGGAGGTTATACTGCCCTTGTACAGATCACTGGTAAGGCCGCATCTAGACTATGGAGTTCAGTACTGTTGCCCACGCCTCAAAAATGGACATTAACCTGCTGGAGAAGGTCCAGAGGAGGGCTACAAAGATGATAACAGGTCAGCAGGGTAAGGCATACGAGGAGAGGTTGAGGGCACTGAACATGTACTCCCTGGAAGACGGGGGACATGATTGGAACCTTCAAGTACTTGAAAACGATAAATAAGGTTGATAAGGATAATCTCTTTAAGCTGAGTGTCAACCATAACACGAGGGGGGCACAGTCTTAAGCTGGAGGGTGGAAGGTTTAGGAGGGAGGTCAGGAAGTGCTTCTTCACAAACAGGGTGGTAGATCCTTGGAATGCGCTGCCGGAAGAGGTTATCTTGTTGAAGACAGTGGGCAGCTTTAAGAGAGGCTGGAATAGGCATAGGAGGAAGGTAAGGATCATGGGTAGGGAGGGTGGGAGGAGTGGGAGGGAGGGAGGGCAGGGACATTAGCTCAAGCTGTGGACCCTGCAATACGACAAACTTGATAGACCAAATGGCCTTCTTGTGCTGGCTTCTTCATATGTTCATTACACTTAAACTACAGAAAACAGGGAGCTGTGGAGCCCGAGCAGCAACTCTATACAGCTCTTAACAATTAGAAGGGAAGATCTACTAAAATTACCTATTTCGCAGCTTTCCACAGGTTTTTTGACCTCACCATCGTGAAGAGCTACCCTAAATCTGCTAGGATGGACAACCCCAAAAAAGATAAAATGTCTGGTGGAGCAGAGAAAAGTAAAGGTACAGGAGGACTCAGGAGAACAGAAGACTCCATGATACCCGAGGAGCGGCCTGACTCAGGTGAAACTATTAACACCCTCAGCCACAAACTGCAAACTTTGATTGCCTCTGTCACCACTCTCAACCAGAAAGTGGATGATTTTAACAGCCGGGTTTTAATCATGGAGAAAGCAGTGGATGGCATGAAAGAAGCTATCAAAGAGATCCATAAGCAGGCCAAGGCCTCTACCGGAGCGACCACACTACTCATCAAAGAAACTCAGCATTTTAAAGCATGATTGGAAGCACTTGAAAATTAAGCTCGAGGGGCTAATGTCCAGATTGTAGGCCTACCAGAGAGTTCAGAGGGGGACCATCCAGTCCTAAATATTCAAGACTTGCTATCAGAAGAATTATCCCCAGAAGCTCCAGAAACTGCCTGGGAAATACAAAAAGTTTATTGGGTAACTCCACGTGGTCGCTCACAAAGTATGGAAGAACCTCGTACATTAATGTTGGTGACCTTGGGTGTCGGGCCAGAGACAAAATCCTTAAATATGCTCGTAATGCAGCTCCAGTCTTTCAAGGGGAAAACCAAGTGCACATTTTTTCTGACATCAGCTGTGCGACGAGGCAACGGCGAACAAAGTTCATTGGTGTGAGACGAATTTTAAGGGAACTGGGAGTGCCGCATACAATTATCTTCCCTGCCAGGCTTCAGATCATACATCAGAGTGAAGACTACCTTTTTTCGGATCCCATTGAGGCCGGCAAGAGAGCAAATCAGAGAGCAGCCAAATCGCGTAGGAGAGCCGATGGGTCGGATGTTGAAGACGATGAGGCAACAACCTGAGATGCTATCGTAGAGACACAGTACATCCTAGTCACTGGTAACACCATTCATTTCAACCCCGCAGACTTTAATTTAAAAGCGGAATACCCTGTTCAAGTTATTGACTTTGTAGGACAAAACTCTTAGTCCTATCCTTAGTTGAGACTCCTATTTTAGTTTGGGAACTGAACAGGCTTCAATGTTTATTTTGTTTAAAACAGGGGTTAACAATCTTTCACTTTATGTCATACTGTGTACAATTTTTAAGGAGTAAGAGGTAGTGTTTTTTCTTCTGATGCCTGAGACTGTTTGGCTGCAACTCATTTAAATGTAGTGTCTTTTTTTTATCATCTAGGTTGGAACATGGCACCATTAGCCCCTATTGCAGGGGCACAGTTTGTTTCTTGGACTGAATTGCTGGACAATTAATTAACATACGATTAAGTCATGTGCTCTTGGACACATGACTTAAATCAGGAAGTTTACTGAATCTTGTTTATTTTAAATATAAGTTACCCACGTATGATGTACCACAATGTAGTTGATGCATAGTATTCCTTTTTATTTATTTATTTATTTAGCTTTTGTTGACCGGGTAAGTACACTAGACAAGACATTTGCCTATTTTCAGGAATGACCCGGGAGAGTACAGGAAAGTACGATTCAGATACATAGGACAACATAGTACAGATACAATCAGATTAACAGAGTCAGGGAAAACATGACATGCCCAGTGAGTGTACGTACAGTGGTACAAATGCATAGAGATATGAGCAGCACAATATATACAGTTTGAATTGCAAATAAAAACAGTTATGCACATTACAGGACCCCATAGAAATGAAACCCCAGTCAGAGCATACCCAGAACATAGGGTGGAGGTAATTACAAGCTGAGCCAAACCCTAGGTGGTCTGACAAGTCCAGAAGCGAGGAGGGAAAATGGTGCCAGGGGGCAGGTGAGTATTATGGAGGCTTGGAACAGCCACACACTGAGGAAAGCTTAAGGTGATTCCAAAAGGAGGATCTAAGGCAAGTCTGTGAGAGGGAGGAGCGAACCTGGACAGGAAAGGAGTTCCACAACCTGGGCGCACACGAGGCGAAATCTCTGTCACCCATCTGGATGCGCATGGCAGGTATCTTGAGGACAGCAGGACCCAGGGACCTAAGGGAATAGTATGGGGAGGCAGCTGGTACAAGGAGCTCCACCAGACCGGTGGGGTGCTGGTGCGAAGTACTTTGCCCGTGAAGCACCCCAGGCCAAAGTTTAAGTAATTAGCCGGAGACAGCCAGTTTAGCTTGCTGTACAGGTCGCAGCAATGGGTGAGTCGAGGGGCCGCAAGCGCAAAACGGCAAATATTATTGTAGGAAACAGTCCACCTTGAGAGGAAAGCATTGGAGGTGCAGGCAAACAGAAGAAGCCCGTAGCAGAGGGAGGGGAGAAATACACCCCGAGCCAGCGCCAGTTGTGCAGCGGGTTTAAGTTTTTAAGTTTTTAAAGGGTTTGATTAAGGAGAGGGATGTTCTCTCTCTAAATGGCAATGTATTCATATTTTGGACTGTCTGCTACATGCTTTTTGTCTGTCATGTACATGATAAAATGAAAAAATAAAGTTAAAAAAAAAAGCCTACAGAAAACAGCAGGGCACTTACTATGCCTTGAAAAGTTTTGTGGCCAGCATAAGACAAGAACATAAGGATTGTAGAGGCAACAACAGCACTGACTCATACGGTGTCACTACCGCAGGCTTTAGCGCCAAAACATCATACAATCCCAAGATGCCTTACTTGAGTCGGGTCATGACCTTTGCAATGGAGTCGAGCAGGTTTTCACACCAGACTTAAATATCTTCATTTACATTTAAATCCTGATGAAATGAGGAGGGTGCAATAGAGGCAATCATTGTTTATGCTTACCAACTACACAGGGAAACAGAACAAAAGGCTGAGGGGAGGGCATATGCAGTTAGGTTCATTTAATAACCCAAGAGTTTCAGCAGACAAAGAGGGAGGGAGAAAAAAGTACAGGAACTCTTGCTATCACAGGCTCAAACCCCTCATTACACCCATCATCAGGAAAGATTTCTTATATTACTCTGTTCTGGCCCTCAGAATTTACCACTGCCCTTGTATTCTCAAACAATTCCCAACATTCTCCTTGGGTGGTATTAGGGAAAATGTTTATGGTTAGAGTTACAGAGTTATTGAAACTATGCTATCTCCATGTGCTCTCTACGGTTACACAACTTTTCACGCTTGCTGATCCTTAGAGCATCCTCACATTCAATCCCACATCCCAGGATTGTTATAACTGCTCTTTTCTGGATTCTTTAAGTATCTTCCATGTCTCCTTTAGTTAGACCCCCACTCCAAACTGGGCATCCATATTCTAAAACAGGTGTAAAGACAGTACAACAACAGTATACTTGATCTGCCCAGCTCACACCAGTTCTGCACAGCAGGATAAGAAAATAAAGGCTGCTATTTTCTTTCTTGAGCATCTGTTCCACTTGCTTCTACCAACCAAAATCATGTTGCACAATGATCAGCCCTAAAAACTTTTCTTTATCTACAACCTTAACAGGTGACCACCCAAAATCAGTGGTGCGGGGTCCCACTTTCCTAATTTATGGAACCCAGTTTCTTCAGTTTTATCTGGATTGACTTGTTTATGGTTTCTCTCTGACCAAACCTGAATATGCGGTAAATCAGCGTGCATAGCACTGTCTCTCTCATCCCAAAACCTATCTATAATTGCAGTGTCATCTGCATATTTAATACATGGCCCCGTAGTCACCAGGTCATGAACTATGATCAGAAACAAAACTGGCCCCAGTCTGGTTCCCTGGGGGACCCCACCACACACTGCGTCATGTACGGATTGAAACCCGTTAACCTCCACCTACCTAATCCTTCCCTCCAAAAAGGCATATGCCCACTGTCTCAAACACAGAGGAATGTCAAATTGTTCTGTTTTTTTTAAACAGTATTGTGGTCAATAAGGTCAAATGCCTTATACTCGCCAATCAGGGGCCAGATATTCAAAACGTAGTGCCAGCGCTAACAGGTTTTCACCCACTCTATCTGGGTTTTCGCCCATTTTGGGATGGGGCCTATATTCAGAGGCCCCTGAAATATAGGCTAAACCCATTAGTACCCAGGTGCTAATATAATGTTGTGCCTATGCAAATGAAGGAGTCCCCTCCTGCATACAGGCACAGCAGCAGTTCCAAAGGTTTGCGTCAGCGGTAAACCGCACCCAAAGCAGCGCTATTTACCACCTCTGAAAACCTCGAACTTACCAAGGCAGTAAGCATCCCCAATGGTGGGACGATTGTATTGCAGCCACCTGCCCCTGGTCACCAACACACCAGCCAGGATGCAGGCTCTGGAGTCTAGTGGCACACTTCACTCCCCCCAGTTGCCCAGCCCATACCTGAAAATCCTATCCCTGGTGTCCAGTGGCACTCCCCACCCCTCCCAATTACCCATCCCATATAGGATAGTCATTTCCTGGTGTCTAGTGGCACCCCCACCCCCACCCCAATTGCCCAGCCCATGCATGAAAGCTTCATCCCTGGTGTCCAGTGGCACCCCCATCCCTCCCGATCACCTGTCCTGTAAATGACAATCATTTCCCTGGTGTCTAGTGGTACCCCCAAACCCAATTTCCCAGTCCCTACATGAAAACTTTATCCCTGGTGTCCAGTGGCACCCTCACCCCTCCCGATTACCTATCTTGTAAATGACAATAGTTTTCCTGGTGTCTAGTGGCCCACCCCTCGATCACCCAACCTGTATATGACAGTCATTTCCCTGTTGTCTAGTAGCACCCTCCACCCCCTAATCCCCCATCCTGTAAATGGCAATTGTTTCCCTGGTGTCCAGTGTCACCCCCCCCAAGCACCTGTCCTGTAAATGACAATTATTTCCCTGGTGTCTAGTAGCACCCCCACCCCCAATCACCCATTCTGTAAATGACAGTTATTTCCTGGTGTCCAGTTGCACCCCTCCCAGCACCTGTCCTGTAAATGACAATTATTTCTGGTGTCTAGTAGCACCCCCCCCCCCCAATCACCCAACCTGTAAATGACAATTGTTTCCCTGGTGTCCAGTGGCACCCCCTCAAGCACCTGTACTGTAAATGACAATTATTACCCTGGTGTCTAGTAGCACCTCCCATCACCTGATTACATATCCCATAAATGACAATCATTTTCCTGGTGGCTAGTGTCACCACTACCCCCTGGTCATCATCTATCCTGTGTTAGAAAATATCTTCCTGGTGTCTAGTGATGCCTCCCACCAGAAGAGCACTGGCACATGTTCTGTATACCATGCCTGTCGGCCAGTGGTATCCCCCGGAATGCCCACTGAAACACAAACCGGCAAACAATGGCAGAACTGCAACCCCTCTAAGCCCTGTTTGCACCCTGTACACCACCCCATCCACCTCCCCTTGCCAAGGTCACCAGGGATGTTCCAAGAATCCTGATATGACAACCGATACAACCCTCTTCTCACCACCTCAGCTGGCCTCTCTATCAGCTAACAGTGTACATGCCTACAGTATTACGATTCTGGGTGGCAAGGGGGTGTGTGTCATGCTGGGCCCCAGTGTCCTCTTCACCCTATAGGGGGTACTTACCTTTACCCACACAGAGGGGTAGGCAATCATTCAGGTTCTCAGGGGATTCAGACCCACTGTCAGGAAAAATCCAGGGAGTAAACCAATCCCAGGGCAGACGCATTGTATTATTTCTGACTTTTTAACAGCTAATTTTTTCAGACTGGTGCCTGACTGCTGAAATCACTCACACATCTCACTCTCAGGCAGATGTGACTCACTCACATTTTGCTGTTTGTTTTTCTCCATCTGGGAGTCAATTCTCATTGGTTTAGTCCTCATAGATAGTGCATTATGCTAATCCCTTTGATCAATTTATGTCCTCTTCCTTGGTCCTCTGTAACCTGAGCCAGCTTCTAACTTGTGGTGCTTGGGTATCAGTCTGATGGATCCAAACACCCTCTCATGGATAGCTGTGCTTTCCAGTTACGTGATCCAATTCCCATCCAACCGTAACATAGGGCGGAATCTGGGCTGGATGAGGTCAGACGTCTTAATCTAGAGTCGGATCCCTAGCTCTGACCCTTGGATTGTTGTGATCTGACTACAGGATCCCTTATCCGACCATTGGATCCAGTCTTGGATTGTTGACCATAGGATCTAGTCAATCATTTCTGCCTCAAACAGATCCACTTGGGATCTGAGGAGACCAGATCCATGGTTGAATGCCATCAATATATGATGGCATCCAACATCCAGTCACAATGGTGTACCCCCTGGTATTTTATACTGGCAAATACTGTCCGAGCAACATTACTTGCAACTAACTGTAGCTGCTTTAGGAGAGCTTAGCTCATGACAGTGGGTCCAGATACACAGGAACAATATTTACTTCTGTCTTCTGTCTGCCCTGTGGCATGGCTGCACTTAATTCATATTTTGCAGAGTTCTTGAAAAATTAATTACAGTGGCAGTTTTTAGTAATGTACTGTTTTTCTGCTACTGCTGAGCTCACATCTAGCTGGTTTCTTGTGGGCAGCAGGCGCTGTCCTTTGACCCCTACACAGCAGTCCTGGGGCCAGAGGTACAATAAACATTGTGGCCACCTTACAGTATTTTATTTACTGTATTTTATTTACAAAAGTTGTCTGCATCCCTCGGTGTGGCTTCTGGCCAACAGGATTAGCACATCCTGGTCTCAGCTGCCATCCAGTTGGACCAGAGGGTGTACTGGTGGCAGACCATTTAGCAATGCTCCTAAAACTTGTGCTGTTATGTAGGAATGAGTTTGACTGTGTATCAGTAGTTTTAGCAGTCAAGCAGCTTTGCCTGGCATTGGGAGCCACTGAAGAAGGGTGCAGGCTCTTCCCTGTACTCCCCCAACCCCAGAGGCAGTGAGGGGGACTGAGTGAGTGAAGTCCCAGTGCTATGTGACCTGCTGATGCCCATGGTGCAGCAGTGCCAAAGGAAAGAAGAGCTGCAGTCTATCTGGTTCCCTGGCTTTGCTGCCACAGTCCACAGGGGCCAACAGAGCAAAGAAAGGATAGAGCTCACCCACAATCTTGCGAAGAGGGCACTTGCAAGCCCAAAGAACAGTGAAGCAATTCTAGTTCAGACCTCGGGTCCCTCAGCAGCAGTCTGGACTGAGACCAGGGGGTGAAGGAGCAGTGCAGGGGAGGTGGCAGCAATGCCCTTGAATTGTGCCAAAGGTAAGCCCCCTTTTGGGGGGGGGGGTTACTTTGCTTTTTTTTTAACTGTATGCATCTAGCCATCAAGAATAAGGTCTTGAATATGGCTGCATTGCTAGGGAATCTTGATTTATCTTATTAGTTAAAAAAATGTAATATCATCTCAAAAGCTCAACAAGGCTAAGACAGATTCCAGACATTGACTCTTCAGCAGTCTGCCTTCATGTGTTCTGCACATCAGGGTAGACTACCGGAATTCTTTTTTCCGACCTCCTACTGTTTTTGGTTTTTTTGTTAACTTCAGCTACATTTTGTTTATTGATTTATGTGTAAGCCCCCTTTGGGACCTTACTTGCTAAGGGCCCTTTAATTCGGGGCTGTCCAGTGTTCAGGTCCACCTGCTGGTGGGTGCAGCTGGAGCTGGGAGTACCCTTTTAAAAAAGGTAGTTTGGCACGTTTTTGGGGGGTTAGAGGTTGGAGGGGCCCAGGAGCATGAGGTAGGGCTCCCAGGCTAAAGGCAGAATAAGACTGCCATCCCAGTCCACCCGCTGTTCATGTTTTTGACCTAGTCGGGGTATGTAGTAGCGGTCGGATGTGGGCCATCTCGGGCTGCAGTGATTGAGGGCCCCCCGCTAGGAGGAAATGGGAGCTAGGGCCCAGTGGTAAAGTGTGTGTAACCCCTTGGTGGCGCTATCTCAAGGGCTACTACCCCTGCCTGCTTAACTACTAACAGGTTGAGGGGCCTAGGTCCAATGGCGGGTGCCTCCACCCAGAGGTCAGGGTTTGCAGTAGTTAAACTAACTTGGTCACAGCCCTCTGGGACACTGTAATCCCCCTTTCTTGCCACTAGTGGCCCATACAATGCATTAGGAATATCTTCACAATGTACACTTACCCTCAGGACTGGCTCTGTCGACTGGACTCTGGGGATACCCTCTGTAAAACAAGATGATACAGTGCAAAAACCACAGTACAATACTTTGACATAAACGAATACCTCAGTCAGTGTAACTTTGCTGAAAACCAACAGATCTGATTTATTTAAGGAGCTGTAACAAGGAAGGGGGAAATCAGGTTAATTAGGTTAAACACATTAATAATCACAGTACTGAGCGCATATTCAGAGTCCCAAATTGTCACTTTCACTGGGTACCCAGGATGGGGGGGGGGCTAGCCAGGATCGATGCAGCTGGATGGGGCCCTGTGATAGAAAAAAACACTTGCACAATACCCAATTGTAATCCGGAGCCGGAGGGCTCAGTTCGTGAAGAAATGAAAAAAAGCAACAATTAGAATACACACTTGCGATTTGGTAAACAGATGGCAGGGAGCTACCCTGCTTTGTACCCACAAACTCAAGGCTGGGAACTGGATGGAAAGCTGATTGTCCTGGACTGCCAGGAGGAGCAGACCATGTGGACAAGGTCCTTGTGACTGGACTCCACTGCAGTTTAGAGCAAATGGATGTAGTCTGGATTAAGCTGGGGTTTACTTACAGCTTTATGCACTCAATTCACTGTACAGGGGATTTGAAACACGATTCCCCACAAGCACTACACACATTTATATGTAAAAGGAAAGTACTATACCAGGCAGGCTGCTTCTCGATCCCGATCGCAATTACTGCACAATACCCGAGAGAACACACAGTAGATTCAGTTCCTGACAGACCAAGCACGATTCAGCAATTTCTCCAGTCTTCTACAGGGTGAGCCTGGTTTCTACTCTTCAGATCTCCTTGATTCTCTTCACAGGTCGGATTCAGTCCGAACAGGCGCTTGCACAAGCTGCAGACCGAAACTTAGGGCCTTACACGTGCTTACTGTGTGGAACTATACAGCACAGAAGCTCACAGCTCCTTGTCTCTTCACTACCCCAAACTGATCTGATCTTTCCAATAGACAGCGCCAGGCATTTCCTTTGAGTTCCTTCCAGTTCAGTTGGCTGGTTTGGCTGTCACTCACAGTAAACTCCTCCTGTTGGTGGAAAAAAGGCGCCGAAGCCCAAACTACAATTCCCAGAAGCATTGGCCATACAGTACATAGGTGGCTGGCTCCACAATGAGAGTCCAAGTTCTGATTTGCCAGCAGCAGGCTCCATTTCAAAGGTCCCCCCACACTGATTAGTCCAGTTCAGCAGTTCAAAACCAGAATGGGGGACTAGGCAGACACAGTTCTGACTGCAAAAAAAAGCAGGTTAGACAAACTGTATTTTCGTTACTACTCTAAATGATTTCTGGCAAACAGCCACATCCTTGAAAAGTACTCACTCTGCCCACTTAGTGACAGCAGAAACTGAGCGATTTGGCAGCAGCTCGAGTGGGAGTCAAGCAGGGAAACACACAGACCCCCCATCCAAATTAACCATGTCTGCAGGCAGACAGCTCTTAAAGAGACAGTACCAGAGGCTCTAAAAGCACTCACAGATAAACGGCTTAGACGCCGAACACCATCCAGGCTTGGAGCATTCAAGCAAGCTCCTGGAAGACTTTTGGGAACCCCCATGTGCAGGGGGGTTACAAGTGCAACCTATCTCATGATCCCTGGCACTGGGAAAGGACTCGGGTGGTGTCCTTAAGTGCATATGCTGGTTGCTATGAGTGGGGCAAGGTGCAGGGTGAGAGACTGTATTGTGGGGGACAGTGGTGGTGGCCTGTCTCTGGGAACCCTGTTTTGGAGCCTGCATCCAGTGGCACAGGTCTGTAGTGCCATGTGGAAGAAGCCACATCATGGTGTGTCCCTTCAGGCCTCTTGGCCAACTATGGGTATCATGTGTTGGGCACCAGTTGCCATGGGGTTGCCGTCCCCATTTGATGAGTTGGGATCAGGATGCCTAGGCCGGTGAAGAAGAAAAAGCACCTCACACTGTTGCACCAAAATTGAGAATGGACCATGAAGTTGAAGTGCAGAAGGGAGGCCAATATGTGTTTTTATGGTTCTTGTGCTGCAGCTACCGTCAGTAGGCAGTCCAAGCTCCCCAGGAACCAATGTGAAGAAATTGTGTCATGAAGATCTTTGGGTCTGCACTAAACTGTTATGCTCTCAGCTGCTCCATGGAATTGTGATTGATTTTCTACATAATAAATCAAATTATTTTTATTCTTTATCGGCACTTGGACAGTGGACTTATTTAATTCCAACCAGCTAGTCCCCTAGCTCCCGGGACAGGACTTTCTGCACCCCGCTGCCCATCAGGACTATTTGTACCAGTTTGCTGCACCCCCGAAGTCACCTGATCAATGGCACCATCTTTACACAGGTAGGTAGGTAGATAGCTAGATAAATAGACAGACAGACAGATACTTTATTTATATAGCGGCCCTTCTGGGGTTTGGACCACAGAACAATTCTTCAAAATGCTAGGTATGAACTTTTAAAATGAAAGGTTTGAACTTTTATTCTTTTGGGCTGTGTTGCTATGTTTGTAGCGTGCCCCCTCCCCTTCTCTTAACATCAGGAATACCCCAGACGTGGGGAGGGGGGCTTATGTATGTATGTTTTTTTTTTCTTGACCTGGAAGGGAGGGCTAGGAAATATTTTCTTATTTTCAGCCTTGTTCCTAGGTTGGATACAAATGTAAACCAAATGATACTGAACCTCTGTAATCTGATCGTAGGTTAGAGAATGGGGGAAGTGTAATCAGGACACCAATGAAATTTCCCCACTCTTTTAAACATGTGTCATGGGATCTTTCGCATTCACGTGAACAACCACCAGAACAGGCAGAAGAGACTACACTTTAATGTTCCACCAAAAGACACCACCTCACAACAGCACAGTTTGCCCCAAACTTCATGCTGGGGTATCCGTAGAATTACTTATACCCATGAGGAGTGTGACCCTTTATTGAGCTACCAGCACCACATCCAGCAAGCACCTGGTGTTCATTGGAGGGCTCCCATCCAAGTGCTGACCAGGTTGGGCCATGCTTAGCTTCTGAGATTTGAAGCAATATATTTCTACTGACATGACTCCCAACCCCAGGACCACCAGGGGGTACCTATGTAATGGTAAGTGTCACAAAGGCAAGGCAAGTTTATTTTTAGGGCCCCCAATCCTAGAGACTCAGAGCACCTTATACAAACAAAAACATATACAACAAAGAGGAAGTACAGAAAATAAGATATAGTTAAAATATTAATAAAGAATGAAACAGTATAGATACATTATCCTGACCCCAAACTCACATTAAACAAGGAACTTTTTAAGTGTGATTGATAACATTCCACAGAGGGGGCTCCTCTTACATTTGAAGACAATGCATTCCACAGCATGGGTGCCCCCACACCAAATGCTTGATCACCTAAGAATTTCAGATGGGAGAGGTGGCCCACCTCAAAGGAAAGAATTGAGCAACCAGGGACATACCCGGTTATGAGGTCTATCCTGAATATGATGTGCCACAGAATCAGCAGTCAGTGCAGATCACGAAGCACCAGGATAATATGCCGGTACCATGAGGTCCCAGCAATCAGCCGTGCTGCCACATTCTGCACTAGCTGCAGGCAATGCACAAACCTCATGGATAACCCTAGGTAAAGGACGCTGCAGCAGTTAGTCCAGATATGACAAGGGCGTGTACCAGTGTTATCGGATTAGCTGGTGCAAGATTGGGGTTTATCCAGGTGGTGTTCTGAAGATGAAAAAATGCAGCAAGGACTACTACAGACACCTAGTGCTCCAGTGTCAGCCCACAGTCTTCAATTATCCCCAGATCCCTCCCTCTATCCACAGCTCTGCATATGATGCCACCTAGAGATGGTAACGCAGCATCAATATCATTTATTGCTGACCCATGCATACTTGGGTCCACTATGAACAACTCAATTTTTGATGAATCGAGACTAAATTTACACTGTTCCCCATGGCGTTGTTTACCTGCCTGTTCACTTTGCTCTTGTACTTGTAAGTTGTCACTGTAACTGCACTGCTCTCTGTTTGCTGTAATTTTGATCCTTCTGTACTCCTTTCCCCTCTCTCCCCTGCCACACCTGGTAACGAGCCTCAACTCTGTGTGCCTTTCTCGGTTATCAATTTTTAAATAAAAATAAATACATAAATAAATAAGCCAACTAGGCCATCTAATCATGGATTTCCAAAAGGCAGTCATTCATCCACAAGATGGCTGCACCCCTGTTAAACAGATATGCAGCCATCATTAAATTGGTGAGTACTGGATGCGACCACCTGTACAAAGCTCAGCGATGCCATCAGCTAGAGGAACGGCATTCCAAAAAAAAAAAAAGCTTCATCATTAACCCATGTGTTCATGTGTTAAAGTCACCCAGCACAAGTAGTCTGAGACAGCCCACCACCAGGTCAGCCCCTGAATTCCTCAGGTTCTGCAGGAAGTCATTCCCTTCCCACAGAGGATGGCACACAATGATGGTCCTGCAAACTGTACCCGGCCCACCTTTAACTTCCTCTCATTAAAATGCCCTAGTCAAACCTACATGGTATGCCAGCAGTCCTAGGGCAAATCTAAAAACAGATAGCCACTACTGCCCTGGGCAAGGCACCACAGAATAACCCATGGAATGGACCCCTTCAACATGGGACGAAGCCATCTCCCAACCAGGTTTCTGTGATGCACACCAGGTCAGCTGAA
Source organism: Neoceratodus forsteri (assembly GCA_016271365.2). NCBI lineage: Eukaryota > Metazoa > Chordata > Ceratodontiformes > Ceratodontidae > Neoceratodus > Neoceratodus forsteri. Next base: position 1,722,285,002 of record CM057452.1, read on the forward strand.
GAGTCAACAATGAATGTCTCAATCCCCTTGGTTTTATTCTTCAGTAATCTGGTGTTGCAGAGAACTGCCCTAAGGACAGGAATGAGGTCAGCTGGCACTACTGCTTCCTGTTTGTTAGTATGAGCTACAGCCCCAGGCATACATGTAGGTACCGAGCCGGGAGGACCCATCATCTGGTTATGCCTACCCCAAGGGAACCTCCTTGACCTCACACCCCCAAGCCAACTCCCCTCAATGTATACTCACAGAGCAGACTTATGCCTTGAGCAATGGCCCCAGAGGACCCCCAACTCTCTGCAGTAAAACTGCAACAGGAAGGGTATATGTCAGACCTCTGTATGGCCACAGCTGCCATAACTTCTCCAATGGGTATGCATACAATGGTCTAGGAGACTGAAGGCAAATAATACTAAAAAGAAAATAAGAGAAAAAAAAAACATTTCCAACCCCTTACTGAAATCCTAACCCAATAAACCAGTCACACACAGACATACTCTACACTATCGCAGAGGTCGAGAGGGCTATGGTGATCTCGCCCTCCCCCACCCCCAGAACAATTTCAGCTGAAAAGATCACAGGGACCAACCAACGGAGGGTCCCACTACCACAGAGGTTGAGAGGGCTACAGTGATCTCGCCCTCCCCCACCCCCGGAACAATTTCAGCTGAAAAGGTATGCAGCTAGTGGTTGCGCAGCCCCAAGCGTTGAAACAGCATCAGAATTGCTGTGGGCAAAGGGTTTGGCGCCATTTTCTAAATTCGAATTTGCACCAGGACTGACTGCAGTCAGCGTACATGTGGAGATAGTCTCTACTTTTACTGAGTAGTGGCTGCTTGGCTTCATTTTAACTGTATTCCAACTGGTACTTTAATTATCCTGTAAGATGCAGTGGTTAGCTGCAACCTGCTGTTACTTTAATTGAATTTTAGTAGAATACTTACTGATAGCCAATATCTAACAGCATAGTGATTGTCTGCCTCATTTCTTCTATATTCCGCCTGGTATTTCTACTACCCTGTAAAAAGCTGAGTTTAGCTACCAACTGGTGTTACTTTAATTGCTCTCTAGCCGAACATTTACTTCCAGTAAGCTGTTATTTAGCCCTGCCCTGCTTGCCCTGTTTAATTAAGTTATTTGGATTTGAAAGCTAGCAAAGACTTTTAGTTGAACATCCCAGCGCAGTTTATCTCTCTCCCCTTCTTTGTCTGCCCTACCTAGCCTGTGCTTACCATCCCCCTCTGCCTATATATATTCTTACCTCCTCTCCTGTTCTCCACAGATCACAGGGACCGACCAACGGAGGGTGCCACTACTGCAGAGGTCGCGAGGGTACAGTGATTCTCTCTCTCCCGAAACAATTTCAGCAGAAAGGTATGCAGTTAGTGGTCGTGCAGCCCAAGCAGTAAAGCGGCATCAGAATTGTTGTGGGCAAAGTGTTTGGTGCCATTTTCTAAATTCTAATTTGCACCAGGACTGACTGCAGTCATCGTACATGTGGAGATGGTCTCTACTTTTACTGAGTAGTGGATGCTTGGCTTAATTTTAACTATATTCCGACTGGTACTTTAATTATCCTATAAGATGTAGTGGTTAGCTGCGACCTGCTGTTACTTTAATTGAATTTTAGTGGAATACTTACTGATAGCCAATACCTTACATCGTAGTGATTGTCTACCTCATTTCTACTATATTCCGCTTGGTACTTCTACTACCCTGTAAAAAGCTGAGTTTAGCTACCAACTGCTGTTACTTTAATTGCTCTCTAGCCGAACATTTACTTCCAGTAAGCTGTTATTTAGCCCTGCCCTGCTTGCCCTGTTTAATTAAGATATTTGGATTTGAAAGCTAGCAAAGACTTTTAGTTGAACATCCCAGCCCAGTTTATCTCTCTCTCCCCTTCTTTGTCTGCCCTACCTAGCCTGTGCTTACCATCCCCCTCTGCCTATATATATTTTCTTACCTCTACTTCTGTTCTCCACAGATCACAAGGACCTACCAACGGAGGGTCCCACTACCGCAGAGGTCGAGAGGACTACGGTGATCTCACCCTCTCCCACCCCCAGAACAATTTTGGCTGAAAAGGTATGCAGCTAGTGGTCGTGCAGTCCCAAGTGGTGAAACAGCATCAGAATTGTTGTGGGCAAAGGGTTTGGCCCCACTGACGCTCGCGCAGCTCCCCCCCCCCCACACCATCACCCTTAGAGAACATACCCTTTTATAGGGACTCCGCTGCCGGCTGAACCAATCAGTCCATTTCTCCATTTGCAGCCTATAGACGTTCGCCACTAGAGGCGGCTCAGCTCCCTGGTACAAACAGGTTGCACTACTGTGAGCAAGAATCTCAGGTCATGCTTACACCATACTGTTAAGCATAAGCTATTCCCCCCTCATCCCTATGTGCTAAGTTAATCTGCCCTTCCACCCCACCTCCTCTAGATGTATTCCTTTGTTTACCTGATAACTACTGTCACAGTGTTTCCTCCTGACATCCCCCCCAGAATCTCTCTCACTCTCTTAAAGGATCTTTCAAATACTGACACCATGATTAATATTGTGCTATTAGCATATAATTCTCCTTGGCACATTTATCTTCTGGCCTTACTTACCCTTCCCCGCCAGAATCACTAATGGCAAACCAACTGAGCCCCAGCCTAGTGCCATGCTTTTACAAATTAGCACCATATCTAACAAATATGGTACTCTGGAGCACCAGGATTCTGCATCCAGTAACCCCTGGAGGTTCACTTGTCTAAAAAGACTGAACCAGCCCCCTTAACCCTGGAGGTTGCCATGGCCCTGATGTGCACATATACCAGTACACAGCAACTTCCAAACCAGGACAACTTGAGGCACAGAAAGTCCCGGGGCATTAAATCTTAGTGGAAGTGCCACCTCTCCAGGGTGATCATTATTCTGTTACTGATTTCCAGGAATATTCATCCCAACCCTGGACCTCTTGGCACTGGGTACCCATCAACCCACAGATGTCTATCAATTAATATTGGGAGTCTCCTACCCAAACTACCCCCATTCCAGGCATGGGTTGCTATCCACAAACCGGACATCATCTCACTCACCAAAACGTGGCTGTCTCAGAAAATACCCGATTCCTCCATCTTGCTTGATGGATACACCTCCTTCAGGTTAGACAGACAAGCCAAGTGAGGGGGTGGGTGTTTGGTCTATCTGAGTAACAAAATAAGTGGCCAGGTTGTGCCACACAGTGTAAACACTAACGATGCCCAGCTCCTCTCCATCAAGCTAGCTGTCGGACGACAAGGGAAAGCAATGTATCTGACCACTGTCTACATACCCCCTGGCAAGCATCCCTTGGGCTTGACCTATTCTTCAACCACCTTAGCGAGTTCAATAAAGACTGCGAGCAGGTCATTCTAGGGGACTTTAACACTAACTGGCTTGCCTAGGATTCTGTTACCACGAGGGACTGAATCCGTGGCCTATATCTTACTCAGATGGTCATGCAAGCAACAAGACTGAACTGCCACACCGGCTATAGCACGCTCATAGACTGGCTTCTTGCCACCAACCCTGAGCATATCAAAAACATTTCTGTCCTGCCCGACACCTTAAGCGACCACTCACCAGTAGTCTGCTTCTGGACTAATAAGGGCTCTAAAGTCCTGCCCCAGATCTCCAAAAGCTGCTACCTCAAAAAGGGGCTTGAGGGCTATTTTAAGAGGTATCTGAAGGATGCAGACCGGTCCCCCTTAGCTGGCTGCAGAGATGCTAATAAAGCCCTAGACTACCTCATATCAACCTTCAACAAGTCTTGTGACATATTTGCTCCTGTCAGAACTGTCAAAATAAAAGGAACCTTTAACCCCTGGCTCACAGGCCCTCTAATTGGCCAGATGAAACAACGAGACAACCTCTGGCATATTGCCAGAGAGAGACAGGCAGGCAAACTGACATTGCTGCTTATAAAGAGGCTAGGAATAAGTGCACCAAGCAAGTAAGAAATGCCAAAGTCACCTATTATAGAGAACAACTTAACAAAAACTGGGGCAATGGCAGAGAATTCTGGAATAGCATTAAGTCCCTCACCGGCAAAGAATCCAGAGCTCCACCAGATCTTATAATAACCACCACGGGCCCATTACAGCAACCTATTGACCTGGCTAATGCCTTTAATAATGCCTTCACAGATCTCAGCTCTGTCCTCCCCAATTTCTCCATACCCCACCAGCAACAGACTTCACAGACCTAACCCTCTCCATCCTAAATCAGGCCAACCACCATTCTACTTTAGGCAAATTACTAGGGGCCCAGACCATTAAATATGTAAAAAAAATCCTAAACAAAACCAGGGTCAGGAGTGGCTCACTAGACATGAAGTTACTAGTTCTAGCCTTGGATGAACCTGTCTCCCCAATAACCGTACTTTTCAACATCTCCTTGCACTCTGGAATCTTCCCAGATAGGTGGAAGACCGCCTTGGTCACCCTAGTGTTTAAAAATAGGGAGAGAACTAACCTGGGAAACTACTGCCCAATCTCAATACTTCCACCTCTCTCCAAAGTGCTAGAAAGGGTTATTTCTGACCAGCTCACTGAATACTTAAACAAGTACAATCTGCTCTGCCCACAGCAGCATGGGTTTCGTATCGGACATAGCACCATCACAGCTTTAATCGACTATACCGCTCATATCTATGAAGCCCTTGACACAGGAAAAACAGTGGGGTATATATTTATAGATCTCACTAAAGTCTTTGACACGGTTAACCACCTAATCCTTCTCAGACACTTGAGGACCTTGGGACTGTCAGTAGATACCATTTCTTGGTTTAACAGCTACCTTTCACACAGGACTCAGTGTGTGAGGATAGGGGGTGTAACCTCTGAACTCAAAAAGGTAACCCTTGGTGTTCCCCAAGGCTTGATCTTAGGACCACTTCTCTTCGGCTTCTTCATTAACTCCCTTCCCAATGCCTGTCCCGCTAAAATGCTGCTCTATGCAGATGATGCAGTCATCTCAGTGCCCGGCAGCAACACACCAGAAATAGCACAAAACCTACACCACTGCTTTGTAATGCTTGAGAACTGGTTCACCCAAAACAGACTCCTAAACTACAAAAAAAAAAAAAAAATTATGCACCTAACTTTGCCACATGCCAAAAGGAATGCTAAACACCTAACTATCTATAGCCGAAAGGGGACGGCATTGAACAAGCCTCCACCTTTAAATATCTCGGGGTACACGTTGATGACACTCTCACCTTTGTGCACCATACAGACCATGTTGTCAAATCTGCTAATATTAAGCTAGGAATCCTATATAGGCACAGACAAGCCATGACCCCTGAGGCTCTAAGCCTAGTCACCCGAAGCTCCATTCTGTGGGTCATCGACTATGCCCTCATCATTTACAGTGCTGTCACAGACTCAGCCCTAAATTGAGTAAAAGTACTAATCAACAAGGCGTGCCGCCTGGTCCTGTGGGCTAAACACCGAACCCATACTTGTGCCCTCTACTCCTCTACTGGTTGGCTCCTGTTACACCTTAGGGCGAAGTATCAGGCTTGCCTAATAGGCAAAAAAACCCTCCTTGGACTCACTCCCTACTCCATCGCCACACTTTTCCAGCACGTTAACTCCTCAAAAGTCACTAGGAGCTCGGCCAAGGGTGTGCTCCATGTCCCATTCAAAAGAACCTGCCTTGCACAGTGTTCACTCTCCTACCGTGGGCCCACCTGGTTCAATGAACTCCCTACTTCCACCCTGGAGCACACAAAAATTGGACCTTTTAAAAGAGTACTGCTAACCCTTCTGGCCCAAAAGAACCTATGTGATTGCAACTAAAAATTTCTGTGACTACTCACCTTCATAACCTTTCACCCCTTTGCTTACCTCCCCCTGCCTACTTCCCTTCCCCCTTGTTGAGTGTTTGTTGAGTATCTAGAGGCCAGAGGGGCTCAGGACCCAAGGCAGCATGGATTCACAGTGGGAATGTCATGCCAGACAAATCTGATAGATTTCTTTGACTGGGTGACCAAAGTAGTAGATCACGGAGGGGCTGTGGACATGGACTACCTAGACTTTAGCAAGGCATTTGACACAGTCCCACACAAAAGATTAATATACAAGTTAGCCAGCCTGGGAGTGAGTCCCAAGATGACAGCCTGGTAAAGAATTGGCTGGAGAATAGGACAGAGAGTAATAGTAAATGGAGTCCACTCAGAAGAAAGGGGGGTTACTAGTTGGGTACCACAGGGTTCAGTATTAGGACCGGTCCTCTTCAATGTCTTTATAAGCGACATTGCAGAGGGACTGGAAGGAAAAGTATGTCTCTTTGCAGATGACACAAAGATCTACAACAGAGTTGATGCACAAGGTGGGGTGGAAAGGATGAGAAGGGACTTGGCAAGGTTAGAGGAATGGTCAAATGTATGGCAGCTTAGATTCAATGCTAAGAAGTGCAAGGTAATGCACCTGGGAAACAAAAACCCAGGGGAAGAGTACACAATGGGGGGTGAGATACTAACAATAACAAAAATGGAAAGGGACCGAGGGGTAGTCATATCAGATGACCTAAAGGTGGGCAAACAATGTCAGAGGGCAGCAAGGAGGGCTGGGGGGATACTGGGATGCATAGGGAGAGGCATCACCAGCAGAAAACAGGAAGTTATTATCCCTCTGTACAGACAGTTGGTGAGACCCCATCTGAGTACTGCGTGCAGTTCTGGAGACCCAATCTCACAGGATATATACAGGATGGAGGCTGTCCAGAGGAGGGCACTAAAATGGTGCAGGGCCTGCACGGAAGACATATGAAGAGAGACTTAAGGAGCTGAATATGTACAGCCTCGAGAAAGGAGAGAAAGGGGGACATGATAGAAACTTTCAAGTATCTCAAGGGAATCAACAAAGTCCAAGAGGGTAGCATCTTTCAAAAAAAGAGGTGTGCAAGAACAAGGGGGCACAATTTGAAGATAGAAGGGGGGCGGCTCAGAGGTAATTTAAGGAAGTATTTTTTCACAGAGAGGGTTGTGGATGCATGGAATGGCCTTCGGAGGAGGTTGTGGAGTCAAAAACAGTGGTGGAATTCAAGCATGTGTAACCCCTAGATGGCGCTATCCCAGGGGCTACTATCCCTGCCTGATTTGCCACTAACAGGTTGAGGGGCCTAGATCCAATGGCGGGTGCCTCCACCCAGAGGTCAAGGTTTGCAATAGTTAAACTAACTTGGTCACAGCCCTCTGGGACACTGCAACCCCCCTTTCTTCCCACTAGTGGCCCACACAATATATCAGAATTACCTCCACAGTATACACCTACCCCAGGACTGGTTCCGGCACTGGGACCTCCTGTGAAATAAGATACAGTGCAGCAATCACAGTACAGTACTTTAACATAGACAAATACCTCAGGCAGTATAACTTTGCTGAAACAAGCAGCTCTGATTTATTTAGGGGGATATAACAAGGACAGGGGGAAATCAGGTTAATTAGCTTATCACTCTACTCATCTACCTATGGCTCTGTGTACAGGCCTATCCCTATCAGTTACTGTCCCTGGGTACCCAAGCCCTAGTGGCTAGTCCAAACCGTGGCAGCTGGTAGGGGCCCTTTCACACAGAGAAAAGAAAAATTAGTTTAAACAGTCAGCAGTACAGTGATTCCATTTGGATTTAATGTGGCAATTCAACACTGAGCGACCCTGAATTAGTACTCACGACCTCCAAACAAGATAGGGTCCTTCAACGTCAGCAGGGCTACTCTTGAGCTCCAAGAGACTCCTCACACATTTATATGGTAAACAGTCACAGGCAAAAGTCACTTAATGGCAGCAGGATTCACTTGAGGTACACAAACCTCTTCACACATTTATATTGTAAAAAGAAAGCACTATACCAGGCAGGCTGCATCTGTATCCCGATCGCAATTACTGCACAATACCCGTGAGAACACACAGCAGATTCAGTTCCTGACAGACCGAGTGCAATTCAGCAATTCCTCCAGTCTTCTACAGGGTGAGCCTGGTTTCTACTCTTCAGATATCCTTTGATTCTCTTCACAGGACGGATTCAGTCCTAACAAGCAGTTACACAAGCTGCAGACCGGAACTCAGGGCCTTACACACGTTTCCCGACTAAAACTGCACACAAAAAGCACAGGGCTCCTTCCCTCTTCACTGCCAGAGCTCAACTGAAACTCCAACAGACAAAACCGGGCACTTCCTTTGAGTTCCTCCCAGTTCTTGACTGGATTGGCTGTCACTCACAATAGACTGCTGCTGTTGGTCCAAAAAGGTGCCAAAGTCTAAACTACATCTCCCAGAGTCACTGCCCATACAATCCTCTTGTGGCTGGCTCAGATTATGAGTCCAAGTTCTGATTCGTCCAAGGCACCATTTTAGAGCTAGCTTACCCCACTGATTGGTCCAGTTCAGCAGTTCAAAACTAGAATGGGGAACTAGGCAAACACAGTTCTGACTGCAAAGAAAGCAGGTTAGACAAACTGTATTTTCATTGTTACTCTAAATGATTTCTGGCAAACAGTTACATCTTTCAGATATGTTCCTTTGCACTCCTAGTGACTGCAAAATGGAGTGAATTGGCAGCAGTTCGAGTGGTACTCAAGCAGAGACACACAGTCCCCCATACAAACTAATTATGTCTGCAAGCAGACAGCTCTTAAAGAGACAGTACCAGAGGCTCTAAAACACTCACTGATAAATGGCTTAACACGCAAACACCATTCAGGCTTGGAGCATTCAAGCAAGCTCCTGGAAGTCTTTTGGGAACCCCATTTGCAGGGGAGTTACACACATGGGACAGGCATAAGGCAATTCTAGAGGGTGGGGGTAGGAAGAAGTAGGCTGCTGGTTAACTAGGATCTGCAGCTTATCCAATAGGTAGGGAAATGGGCAGACTGGGTGGGCCAAGCGGTCCTTATCTGCCGTCAAAATCTATGTTTCTATGTTTCTTCTCCCCACCTCCTCCCTGACAAAGCCCCATGGCGGCTGCCCCCTACTCCTGCTCTTCCCCTCACCCCCACTTTCCGTATTCTGTGACAAAGCCCCCTCAGGCTGCTCCCACCATGCTCTGTGATTAACATCTGTTTGACTCCTTTCTTTGTTTTTTACTGAGGCCAGTTCAGAATGTCAAAATGCACTCCAACTTCATGTAACACATCTAGCACTGTAACTGCCTATTTGCCTGCTACCTGTATACTATGCACTCTGAATGTTCTGCAACTTCTTTATGTAAATTTGTCTCTCGTCCACTTGACATGGAACCTTTGTAAAAGAGCCTTCCTAGCTCAAAGGTATTAATCTGCAATTTAAAAAAATCCACAAACCTACCATTAGGAAAACCCCATGTACTAAAAAAAAAAAAAAAAAAAAAAAAAAAAAAGTGATTTTGTCATGTGTGCCATAGCAAATGGCAGTAGTAACCTGTAGGAGTTGTGAATTAATCTCCTACCATTCAAACTGCCAAAAAGTGCTGTTTTCCATGAAAAAAATGCTTTTATTTCTGTGCTCTGCTTCATTTTCATAACCCTGCCCTTTTGTCTCAGTGCACAACTACCAACCATCACGACAAGCAAGGGAAACAACGTTTTTAAGCACTGTGTTGAAACAGAGACCTCTGTTGACCAGTCTTGGTATTGCAGATATCCTTTTTCTTTCACAATTTTGGACTCACAGCAGAAGCTGAACACCAAAGAAAAAGAAAAACAGTCTGACCCATAAATACACTCCTGAACTACTTATAGTCATTTAGGCCCTATAACATAAACATAGAAAAGTATCATCACACTCCCACATTCTGACACGAGCTGCCACTTCAGACCTATCATCACTTCACCAGTAGGCAGTAAAAGTCAAACAACATCTACATAGACTGGTAAACTATCTTTTTGACCTGTCTGCATCACAAAAACAGTTTTCCAGAAACTTTTCTACAGATTCTACTGCTGTAAACAGTATCAACATAGTAGACTGCACTTTGATAAAGGAGACAGAAAAATCAGCTATGCACATTGTACCTACAATGCCTTGCTACATACATATATGTACACATAGATACATAAATGGTGACAGCAGATAAAGGTCTATGGCCCACCTAGTGTGCCCATATGAGCATGTACTTAGCCTCTTCAAGCTTCTCTAGAACTAGGTTCTACATATTAGGTGCTGTTCTGCAGTCCCCACCACCAAAATAAGTGACTGCACTTCTGACTAAAGAACATTTAAGTCATCTTTATAATTTACCCAGAATTCCTTGTTGCTGTAAGTAAAACATTGATGTCATGCAAGGGAACAGTCATTCTGGGGGTGTGGCCACACACAGAAAACTGGAGGGCAGGCAGAAACAAAAACATACAAAAAAATTACTATGACCAATTTTTTTACAAAATAAATAGCAGCTTCAGCATCTGAAGCATGGGTGGCAGTGGCATACTATGTGAAACAGGTATTTGTGGAATGTGACTAAATCACTTTAAGTCAATAAAAATTTACAGTGTCAGTGGCTCAGTAGGTAGCACACTCGCCTCTGAGGCCTGGAAATCAGAGGGCTGTGGGTTCAGTTCCCACATCTGGCACTTGGGTTAATATCTCAGTACTGACATTGTAGTGCAGCATGAGAGGGGTGCTGCACTTCTGAGGTACCGTCTTTCGGATGAGACGTTAAACCGAGGTCCCATCTGCCTGTTCAGGTGGATGTTAAAGATCCCATGGCACTTATCAAAAAGAGTAGGGGAATTTTATTAAGCAAAGAAAACATAACATCAAGCATCAAAGCGAAAGTCAAACAGAAAAAAATCAGCAATAATCATACAGCAACTGAAAACAAAGCAAAACATGAAAGAAAAAAAGCAAATACAGTCAGCAGAGTATAACAGCATGTATACAATATCAGTGCAAAAAATGTATATGTTTCCACAATAACCGAAAGTGTTGTAGAGAAAGCTGATGATATTCTAATTCCATTATATTCAACAAAGTTGTTTCCATCTGCAGTATAATAGAATGTGGTAAGGTCGAAAGTTGTTGTAAAACATACTGACAACGTGCTAGCCACAGATAATATTTACACATGGAAAAAATAACCCTCAAAGTACTGTGATGAAATTTGTTCCATGGTCCTGAAAAGTCACCCAGTATCAATGTTTGATAGGTGATCCTAATTAAGAACGGCCATTGCCAGTTGTTAGCTAAAGTTTTCCAAAACAGACGAGCGTCCGTACATTCAAAAAAGAAATGAGTCATTGTTTCTTCTGTCTGAAAACAAGAAGGCTTAGGACAGTACCGTTCTTGAGAAGATTTATGTTTCAAATTGCCTCGGACATTTAACCTGCCATGGCAACATAGCCAGGTGATATCCCACATACGAAGTGGGATTCTTTTATCATGAAGAAACAATAGAGCGTATTCCATATGGGAAGGGGAACATTCTGGAAACAATAACACTGGTTTCGTAACATTTACAAAGGTGTTATAGAGCTGTCGTCTAGTGAGCATCAGGATAGATGATTTTCGCAATTTCCAGAATCGTAACTTACGGAAACTGTCTATGGCATATGATGGAATATATAAAGTATGGGAATGACTGGGTGGGATGGCATCCCATTTATCCATAACCGATAATATGGCACTGTTGACCCACGTATCACAAGTATGGGTAGTGTAACATACACTTTGAAAGAGATGAAAAGGAAAGAAAGAAAAAAAAACCCATCCCAAGACCCCCTTGTTGTATGGGTAAATATGTGATGTCTCGTTTTATAGGATTAAGTCAGCTACTCCATATCATCTGAAAAAAAATATTAAATAGTCTCGTCTCCAAGTGTTGGGGGGGCATAAACATAACTGAGATATAAAAAAATGGGAAGTAAAAACTTTTTAGCTACCAAAACTCGTTTCTTCTTCCCCAACTTCCAAGTTTTCCATAGTTGTACCTTATTCTCTCCAATAAGAAGTCGTTTGTCCCAATTATAAGTCGCTGCATCCGCAACATTGAACCAGACACCCAATATCCGTTGCGGGTCAGTGCTTGTCCGAATTCCACCTATCTCTGGGATAAAGGTGGACTCCGTATCCAAAGGGATAGACACACTCTTCTGGAGGTTAAGGGTCCCACCCGAAACTGAAGTAAAACTCTAAAAGATCCGAACTGTCCTATCTCCAGAATCTTTATTGCAGACAAATAAAACCACATCATCTGCATATGCAGAAATTTTTTCCGGGAATAAAGCAGAACTGGGTGCTAACCCCACAATTTGTGAATCCCATTTAATTTGTCTAATAATGGGGTCTAATGCAAAAGTATACAATAAAGGGCTTAATGGACAGCCCTGTCATATCCCAACTTTCTGAGGTAAATTATCCCCCAAAAATCCATTAATTAAAGGAGTAAAACTAGCTATGGAAAATAAATGAGTAAGCCATGTGAGAAAGACATCCAGGATACCATATAATTTCATGATCTGGAATAAGTATGTGTGATGTACTGAATCAAACGCCTTCACTTGATCCAAGGAGAGAACAAAACCAGCAAGGCGACTTCTCTGTTTTGCCTCAAAAATTTCCCTGAGCAGGAACAGATTTGTTTGAATAGAGTGACCAGGAATAGCACAAGACTGTGAAAGGTCAAAAACATCAGGTGCCAGTTGTTGCAATCGAGTACTAAGTAGTTTAGCCAACATTTTATAATCAGTATTAAGGAGATGAAGCGGTCTCCAATTCTGTAGTGAACATTTATCTCCTTTTTATAGATAAATTTCAAAATAGACAATCCAAAGTCAGAAGTCCCATCACTTCCCTGTAACACATAATTATACATCTGTGTCAAAGCTTCCACCAAATCATCCTGAAATGCTTTATAGAATTCATGGGTAAGGCCATCAGGACCAGGGGCTACTCCTAATTTAAGCTGAGAAATGGTACGAGCCACTTTCTCTTGCATAATTAAGACCACTGAGTCCATAGCATGTTGTGCAGAGACCTGTGGGACAGGTGCCGTGAAAATCTCAGACAAGACAGTTGTACTGCAAGGTGTATCACCAAACTGCGCCTGTAAATGGGAGGTAGCAATGGAGAGCATGCCCGAAATAGAGTAATCGATGTTACACACCGGGTCGTAAAGACTCTGCATAACTGTAGCATGTATCCGTTCCTTATAGGCAAAAAATGGGCTTGCGGAGGGAGAAACCGAAGTATCCACTCTCATCAAAAACTCCAAGGAGCGGGCACTATCATATTGATATGCAAACGCGCATTGACGCAATTTTTTGATTTGTGAAGAATAATCAATGGGGGAGGAAGCAGAATATGACAAGAGTTTATATAATTGATTTCTATAATCCAAATGTGTAAGAAACTTGTCCCTGGCCATATGTCTGCCCATAGTCTGAAAAAAAGTTTGTAAGTCCAGTTTTGTATCCTGCCACCAAGTCCATACGGAATTGTAGCAATAAAGGACAGAAATCCAGGCCCGAAAAAGTATTCGTATTTGTGCCTGAACAGTAGGATGAGAAAACAAGGAATTGTTAAGCTTCCACAGATTGTTGTTCGATAAAAAAGACGGAGGGGCAGATCCCAGTGAAAATGTCCCAGTTAGCAAATGATGATCAGAAAGCTCCGAGGGGTGAATCGAAATCTGATGCGGGATACAATAGCGTGAGAAAAAAAATAGTCAATCCTAGTATGATAAATGGATCTATAATAAGTATATCCAGCAACAGTTCTCAGAGCACGATAGGCATCAGTTAAACCAGCATCCTTCACTAAAGTACATAAAGCATGAGAGTCACAATATATTTTTTTCCCTGCCGCTGTCCTACAGGAAACATCTAAAGAGCAGTTGAAATCACCACCCCAGACAATGTGTTTACGGGTACAGAGATAAGGTGTAATGAGATCAAGTAAACTGATTCTGGCAGCTTTGGTTTGAGGGGCATGTAGGTTGATAATACGGAGGGAATGGCCCTGAAAAGTGCAGTCTAGAATCAAGGCTCTACCTGGAAAAATGTATATAATGCGTGAGATGGAAAAAGCTGTAGATGTAAACAGGATTGCTATACCATCTGTCAAATCTTCACCAAAAGTCCAATACGAGGGACCCCATATACCCAACCCCGTTTAACTTGCTTAACATCGAAAATAGACTTTAAGCGAGTTTCTTGGAGTAAAAGGACATCTATATGGAGGGAAGCAGCAAAATGAAAAAAGCAGTCTGTCTTTTGTAGCTCTTCAGACTACGGACACTAAATGAGGAAAGCCATAAGGTAGCCAGAGTTAGAGACTAATCAGCCACTCCCATCTGTGACAGCCATGTTCTTACGTTTTTCACTCCCCTTCTTGGTTCTGTTAACTTTTTTACGGACAACATCTGGAGACCTGGAACCAGAAACTTCCATATCTGAGGGTAAAACAGAGGTCTCTGAATCCTCATCAGAGTCCTCCCTTCCCCCTTTTAAACAGTCAAAAGCATTAGAAATGGGTACCTCACTAACTTTTAGAGATTTGCGAGCAGTCGCCCTAGTAATCCGTCTGCATTGTGTAAAACCGTCCATGTCCCCAGGAGGTAATTCTGGAGTCTGTGTAGTCATAGGGTGCGATATGGTATCCACCACATTCTGTGCAGGAGAGGAGACATCCGTGACAGTGAGGGGTTCAAACTCTACCTGGGAAGTCATAGTCAATATGGGAGGTGGATGGGAGGGAGGTAGGGAAGGGGCTTCCGCGGGGTCCGGGACAGTGACAGGGGTAGGTACCTTTTCCTGAGCCTTGTCCTGTACTTTCTGGACTAAAGTGTCAGGATTCCAACCCTCAGTGCGATTCTTACTAGCCATGGGGCATTTATACCAGGCACAGCCTTTCTCGTCACATAAGTTACATCGGAAAACATTTTCACAGGACATGCTAGGGTGTCCATATCCCCCACATAGACTACATTTCAACATATCACAGGTGCTACTGAAATGTGTATGTGCACCACACTTGTAGCAGGCCCTAGGCTGGCCCCCATGAAAACAAACGCCTCTATCTTTGCCTAAGAAGAAACTATTGGGGAGATGTACCACCTCTGAGTTAACTTGAAAAAGTTTAACTCGGAATTTCCACCCACCAGTCCACAGAACTTCCGTATCAATAATTGCTTCAGGGGGTGACAAAACTGTACACCTATTTTGTAACCAATGGTAAATATCGCTAACACTCACACCTTCATTATGAAACATAACAGTGACAGTACGTACTGCTGGTTTTGTCAAGGGAATCATATAAAAGGGTGTCCATAAAGGAGTGTGTTTCAATGTCACATATTTGTGCCAAAACCTATCCAACCCCATATTAGTTTTGAAGCTGATATCAAAAGTTTCTTCACCGGAAATGTGAATTAACGCATATATGTCTGAGGCCTGAAAATGCATAGAACCCTTTAGCAAAGTCCTAGCAACATAATATCAGTACGGGAATTCATCAAGACCCCCCCCCCCATATCGGAGGTGAACAGCATTACGTCTGGGGGCCGTTCCAATTTATTTTTAAAGAGGTCAGAAATAATAGGACCCCTACCAGAGGGTGGAGGCAGGGTTAAGAGTGGAGGCAGGGTGGAGGGGCCTTCCCCTGTATCATCCAGTGGAGGGGGGGCTCCGAAACAGTAGTGACACATGGTAAAGGAGTTGGGCCCAAAGCAGATACCTGTGTGGGTGTATCATGGGGAACTGTATCCAGGTCAGAAGGGGCTAAAGGAGAAGGGGGCGAAACAGTGCAAGAACCTGGCAGCGCTATGAGAGGCACATTCGATTGGGGGGGGGCAGGCTAGAAGGAGGAGAAGGCATCAAAACAGAAGTTTCCCTAGGGAGGGTGCAAAGCCCCCCCCTCACGAGAAGACATATCCCCTCCCCATAGTAGAGACATGTATAACATCTTTTAATTCTGCATTTTCAACAATATCACCCCAATCTTTCCCAGATATAGTAGTAGTTTGTGCAACAAAGTCTGCAGAGGAAACAGTGTGCCCAGAAATAGGTACCTCAGTGGAGCTCTTGCAGGGCGGTGCAGGCCTGTGTGAGGAGAACAGTACTCCATGTTTGTCCTCATCCCAGGACAAATCCAGTGTCCAGGTGCCCGAAGCAGTTCGTGTCCAGCCAGCATGAAACAGCGCTTCCGATGTGGTCCGTGATGGTGCAGTTGTCTCCGGAGCAGTTTGTAATCCAAAGCGTGCGCTAAGAAGCTCAGAGGTGGTAGTGGTAGCAGGCGAAACCTCTGGGAGAGAAACGGCTCGTAAAGTCCATGAAGTTGGTCCGTGAACTCCCGAAGGTGACCCTGAAGCTGCGCGAGCTATCCCAAACCCCTCACTGTATGCAGCAGGGGGAAGAACACTGGAAACACTGGCTGCATACTCTAAACTTGGTTCCACTTCTGAATGTGGGATTGTTGGTGAAATCTTAGGAAGTCTTTGTCGTGCAAGTAAAGAGGGATCCCATAACACTGTTGGAGCAAGCGGTTTATCCACCGCAATAGATACAGAAGGCGGCTCCTCTGGAACTGACATGATATCAGGAGCTGCCGCAAGCAGCAGCACAGCAGAGCAATCCATGACCTCTTCCAAGCATGACTGAGCACACACTGAGGTCTCCATGGCATAGACCAGAGATCCCCCTACTGGCAAGAGTAGGGGAATTTCCCCGGTGTCCTGGCCAAATTTCCCTCATTCACTAAAAATACCACCAACAGCTTAATCTGGTTTCATTTCTGTTGCTTACCATCTGTATCCCCAGTCGCCCCTGAAAAAGGGACTTCTAGGCCCAGTGACCTTACTGGGTCAACAAAATTCAACAAACAACAACAAATAGCATTATGAAATGGCTAAGAAGAATGCTGAATCCTGCTTGGATAAGAGGTACTTTCAGCCAGGTTGTTATCCCAGCACAACAGCCCGGCTGAAGGTAGCCACCATTCAGTCTGGACTTGGCACTCTCATCAAAGTAATCCACCACTCATTCTGGAAAAATGCCCACAACTAACATGGCGGCACTGGTTTCCTTCCCCTTAATAGTCATGATTAGAGAGGGGAACATTGGCATGGTCACCCGACCTCCAAAATCACTGCTATAAAAAAAAAATGTTATCATAGCCACCAAGCATGGCTAAAACTGACATTTCCACTCTCCAGCTTGCACTTGGCACCCACTGCCACTCTGCCATTAACTGCTCACTGGCCACGTGCCACAAAATGGAAAATAATTCTTATTTGGTTTTAAAACAAACAAGCAAGATCTCCACTAAATAAAGCTTAGTTATGCAACAGTTGTAGACAATATATCCATTACATAAATCCAGATATTTGAGCTGCTGTGTAAATAAATTCCATTTATGTACACAGTTACTATGTCTTCACTCAGTTATGCACACAGTTGCTATGTCATCAGCTGATTTAGAATGTTCTGCCTCAGTAGCAGTACTAATCATATTCAAATGTGAATAATTTTAAAACGAAAAATAATAGCATGGTACTGTGAGCACAAAAGTTGTCCAGCACAAAAATATCTACAAAATGAGTGGTGTTTCGATTATGTATACCTTTTAGTTTTTTTTATAATTGGCAAAAAAACAGCAGAAAATTAAGGGGTTTTTTTTGCACTTTTTCGACAAACAAACGCAAATAACTTTAAAACGAAAATCAATAGCATTGCACTTTGAACACAAAAGTTGTTCAGCACAAAAATATCTACAAAATGAGAGGTATTTCATTAATAGATGCCTTTTAGATTTTTTATAATCAGCAAAAAATGGCAGAAAGGTCAATTTGTATTCACACTTTTGACAAACAACCCCCCCATGCAAAAACAAAAGAATTGTGCATCAAACATTTTAATTATGTACCGTCCATAATGTAAAGTTGGAGCATCCATAGCAACTGCTTAGCAAGTACTATGCTAAGTGGGGCTACCCTGGTAAAACCACAAAAAGTCCTGTAAGTTAACATTAAAAATTAAATAAATAATTTAAAACAAAACCCCCTGCATGATTCTTAAGGATCCCTATTACATAAATGAAATACGTAACAGGGACCTTGTGGAATACATGATTTATTTTCAATCGAGCTGTTTGACCTTGGGCACATCACTCGTGGCTTACGCCACTCATGAGGTTACTAAAGGTCAAACAGCTCTTGTGAAAATAAATCATGTATTCCACAGGTCCCCGTTACATATTCCTTATGTTCCTGCCACACAACATGATCCAACCGTAGCTTTCTGCTTCGTTATCATGGCCTGCTATCGCACCAATACCAGTTACAGTATCCTATCACCCTGATCTGACCAGCAGCAGACGAATGTGGACTCCTCTATCCTGATGCTACACTAGCATCTGAAGCTGCTACTTGCACTCCCTTTGCCCTTATTCAACCTACAAACACCTCCATAGATGCAGCTTTTTTACCACCTATTGGCAAGAAGGAAAAAACACAATGTCCAATTTGAAATATTTTTCATTTTTTACATTTTTAATTCTCATTTTTTTAGGATTTTTTCCTCTAAATTTAGTAGTGCAAAACTTTATTAAAAGAAATATCCTACTTATCATAATCACAATAAGAGTCAAGGTGGGATTATGGCCCTTCTCAGGTGATGGAAGCACTTGGCTTCACCTAGTGCTTCAAGTTACCCAAGGTGGGGTGCTCTTCCATAACACACCCCGTCATGTCTTATTGCATAAGTAATACATAAGAAGTGCCTGCACAGTCAGCTTAGTGATGCCAATATGATGTCAAGTACAAAGTATAATCACTGTGTATCCAGGACCATAGACAACAGGAGCATAACTGTCCCAGGCAGTAAAAAGTGTGAAACAACTAACGGGGAAAAAAATAATAATAAAATATGTCTTCCTACTGTACACCACTTAAAAAAGCCCTGCCTAATTCTAACCATCAATGGAATACAGCACTTACTACAGTAGCACTAAACATTTTAAAAAAAGTTTAAAGGAAAAAATAGGCAGGGTACAGGAACTCTGTGCTGTAGAACACAGCAACAGATCTGCAAATGGTTGCCCAGCACATTGGTTGTTGCTCTCCAAGCCAGGAGGCATCCAAGATAGACACACTCAACACTGCCTCTTCCATTTGAGATGTAAATAAAACACATTTTAACATATTTTGGGCATGTGTTAAGTTGGTAAAGTGGGAGGAACTGGGGGCTATAGGGGAGACTGGGGATATGAGTACATTGATTACCAGAGACTCTTTTGATAAGACCCATTACACAGAATGGACTGTGTAAAATATAGAGATATATTGTCTATTCTGATCACTGCAGCACAGAAATGAATCACCACAAAGTGATGAAAAGACCAAGGATGAATGATAAGCCAAGGCAGGTGCACTTCCGAGGGTGGGTAGTCTTAGCCTTCTTAAAGTTTTAAGATGGCAGAAGGAAGTTTACACTTTAAACTGATACAACAGGCAGTATTATCATCCAAGGGTAAACTGATACAACAGGCAGTATTATCACCCAACGTTAAACTGATACAACAGGTAGTATTATCATCCAAGGGTAAACTGATACAACAGACAACAGGCAGTATTATCACCCAAGGGTAAACTGATACGACAGGCAGTATTTATCACCCAAGGGTAATTCCTTCTTTATCTTTATGGTAGTACCCTAGAATACAGAGGACTGTTAAAGGTGATATGAAATTCTTTTATATTGTTAACTGCCCTCCCATTTTCCTTTCCATGTCAGTTATGTATTCTGATATGCTTTGACCAATTTTTGATAGATAAATAATCTAGCTTTGAGGTGCCCTCTGGTTTACATACAGTAGAGTTCCTCTAACCTCAGCTGCTGCTGCTCTTTATTTTCATATTTACAAACATACGAACATACGGAATTTGCCAGCAGATAAAGGCCTAGAGGTCTATCAAGTCTGCTCGAATGTGCCGCTAGCACCCCTTATTCTGCAGCTGCCCCTCCCTTCCACCCTTCCCCTTCATTGACCCTCCCCCTTGTCCTGTCCCATCCCCTTTTGAAGCAGTCCACTGTTCTACTGGATACCACTTCTGCAGGTAATGCATTCCACCCAGCCACCACCCTCTCTGTAAAAAAGTGTCTCCTCATCTCCCTCCTGAACTTTCCTCCCTCCAGTCTTATATCATGGCCCTTGGTGTCCCTCCCTTCCCTTACTTTGAACAGCCCCTCTGTACCTGTCTTGTTTATTCCTTTCATGTACTTAAAGGTTTCAATTATGTCCCCCCGTCCCTCCTCTCCTCCAGTGAGTACATGTTCAACTCCCTCAGCCTCCTTTCATATGATAAGTCCCCCAGCCCCTTGATTATCTTTGTCGCTCTGTGTTGCACCCCCTCCAGTAACTTAATGTCCCTCTTCAGATACGGGCACCAGTACTGCACGTAGTACTCCAGGTGCGGTCTAACTAATGACCTATACAGTGGCAGAATCACCTCCTCCCTCCTCGAGGATATACCCCTTGCAATACAACCCAGCATTTTGCTGGCCTTTGCAGCTGTCTTCCTACATTGTGCCGAGTTGTTCATTGACCCTGTAATGAGCACCCTCAGATCCTTCTCCTCTTCTGTCTGGGCTAGATGTACTCCCCCCAGCTGGTAACTCCTCCTTGGGTTCTTCATCCCAAAATGTAGCACCTTGCACTATTTGGCATTAAACCCCAGTTGCCAGGTGTCTGACCAGGTTTCAAGCTTTGCCAGATCATCCTGCAACCCCTGCCATCTCCATAGGTCATCCACCACTGCTCCTACCTTGGAAACATCAGCGAACAGACTGACCTTGCTCTTGATGTCCAACGATAAAGAAACATAGAATTTGACGGCAGATAAGGACCGCTTGGCCCACCCAGTCTGCCCATTTCCCTACCTAATGGATACGCTGCAGATCCTAGTTAACCAGCAGCCTACTTCTTTCTACCCCACCCCTAGAATTGCCTTATGGCTGTCCCATGCATGCTTGAATTCAACCACTTTTTGACTCCAACCTCCTCGGAAGGCCGTTCCACTGCATCCACACCCTCTCTGTGAAAAAATACTTCCTTACATTACCTCTGAGCCACCCCTATCTTCAAATTGTGTCCCCTTGTTCTTGCACACCTCTTTTTTTGAAAGATGCTACCCTCTTGGACTTTGTTGATTCCCTTGAGGTACTTGAAAGTTTCTATCATGTCCCCCCCTCTCTCTCCTTTCCTCGAGGCTATACATATTAAGCTCCTTTAGTCTCTCTTCATATGTCTTCCGGTGCAGACCCTGCACCATTTTAGTTGCCCTCCTCTGGACAGCTTCCATCTTGTCTATGTCCTTGTGGAGACTGGGTCTCCAGAACTGCACACAGTACTCCAGATGGGGTCTCACCAGCTGTCTGTACAGAGGGATAACAACTTCCTGTTTTCTACTGGTGATGCCTCTCCCTATGCATCCCAGTATCCCCCCAGCCCTCCTTACTGCCCTCTCACATTGCTTACCCACTTTTAAGTCATCTGATATGACTACCCCCAGGACCCTTTCCATTTTTGTTGTTGTTAGTATCTCACCTCCCACTGTGTACTCTTTCCCTGGGTTTTTGTTTCCCAGGTGCATTACCTTGCACTTCTTAGCATTATATCTAAACTGCCATACATTTGACCATTCCTCTAACCTTGCCAAGTCCCTTCTCATCCTTTCCACCCCACCTTGTGCATCAACTCTGTTGCAGATCTTTGTGTCATCTGCAAAGAGACATACTTTTCCTTCCAGTCCCACTGCAATGTGCTTACAAAGACATTGAAGAGGACCGTCCTAATACTCAACCCAAGGCACCCCACTAGTAACCCCCTTTCTTCAGAGTGGACTCCATTTACTATTACCCTCTGTGTCCTATTCTCCAGCCAATTCTTTACCCAGGCTATCATCTTGGGACCCACTCCCAGGCTGGCTAACTTATATTAATCATTTGTGTGGGACTGAGTCAAATGCCTTGCTAAAGTCTAGGTAGGCTATGTCCACAGCCCTCCCTGATCTACTACTTTGGTCACCCAGTCAAAGAAATCTATTAGATTCATCTGGCATGACCTTCCCGCTGTGAATCCATGCTGCCTTGGGTCCTGTGCCCTCTGGCCTCTAGGTACTCGACAATTCTTTCCTTCAAGTGATTCCATCATTTCCCTGTCACTGAGGTTAAACTAACAGGTCTGTAGTTTCCTGCTTCTGCCCTGCTCCCACTTTTGTGAAGAGAATCACATCTGCCCTCCTCCATCCTCAGGTACCACCCCACCCTCCATGATTTGTTAAAGAGGGTAGTCAGTGGTGTCACTAGTTCTACCCTTAGTTCTTTTAGAATTCTGGGATGAATCCCATCATGCCCCCATTGCTTTTTCCACTTTCAGTTTTAAGAGTTCTTTCAGAACCTTTTCTTCTGTAAATGGGCTGGCATCAACTTCTGTATCCAGAGTGTTTCTATTGTTTGTTTTACGTACCTCCTCCTCTTCATTTGTAAATACTGAGCAAAAATATTTGTTTAGTATCTCTGTGTTTTCACAGTCACCCTCTGCCCACCCCCTTCCCCTTTGTTAAGCCTCACTATCCCTCCCTTAGTCTTCCTTCGCTCCCTGATGTACCTAAAAAAGGTTTTATCCCCCTTCTTAACTGAGTTGGCTATCTTTTCCTCAGTTCAGGTCTTTGCTGTTCTGACTGCCTTCCCAGCTTACTTTTGCCTTAACTGATACAAATCTCTCTCCTGCTCCTTCTGTGATTCCTTGTACTTTCTGAATGCTTCCTTTTTCTCTTGAACCTTCACTGCCACCTCCTTTGAGAGCCACAGTGGTTTCTTACATCGTTTGGTTTTATTTATTTGCTTCACACAAAGGCTTGTTACCTCTGTGATGGCAGTTTTTATTATTCCCCATTGTTCTTCCACCCCTCCTTCCTGCCCATTTGCTAGTGCATTCCTTAGGCACTCACCAATTTTGGCAAAGTCAGCCCTCCTGAAGTCCAGTACTTTTGCCTTTGTATGGCTTGACTCTATTGCTGTGTTTATTGTGAACCATACTGTTCGATGGTCGCTAGTTCCCAGATGGCTACCCACTTCTACATCTGTGATCCTCTCTCCATCTCCATTTGAGAGAACCAGGTCTAAGATTGCTCCCTCTCGAGTAGGGTTCCAATACTAGTTGTCTAAGGCATAGCCCCTGTAGGGCATCTAGAATAACCCCACTCTTAGAAGTGACTGCTGCAACTGCACTCCAGTTAACATCTGGCATATTCAGATCACCCATCAGCAATATCTCCCCTTTATCTGACATTCTAAGTATACTTTCTATCATTTCCTTGTCCATTTCCTCCCCTGAGAGGGGTCTGTATACAACCCCTGTACGGATTGTGGTGCCATTGCCTGCCTCCAAATTGACCCACAGTGCTTCTTCTCCTCCCTGTTTACCATTTTGTTCTGTTGCTTTGATTCCTTCTCTTATGTAGAGAGCTACTCCTCCTCCTCCTCTTTTACCCTCCCTGTCCCTCCTGTAGATAGTGTATCCTGGTATGTTTACGTCCCAGTCATGGTTCTGTGTGTATCATGTTTCTGTGACTGCCACGATATCCAGATGTTCCTCCTCCATCAAGGCCACTAATTCAGGAAGTTTGTTACCCAGATTACGGGCATTGGTACTCGTTGCTCTCCATTTTTTGATGGCTTTACCTTCTGTTGCAGCATCCCCCACTGACCTTTCTACCTCGGTCTTTTTCTCATTTAGTACCCTGTTTTGTAGGGGGAGGCTGGGATTTTCCTGCTGCTTATCAGTGTCTCCCCTTGACTAGTTTAAAAGCTTGCCAATGAAGCATTTAAACCGACTGCCCAAAAGACTTGTTCCCTTCCTGGACAGACGCAGACCATCCTGCCAGTATAGGTTGGTGTCCCTCCAGGTGGAACCCCAGTCCCCAATGAAGCCAAACCCCTGTGCTCCACACCATTTTTTCAACCATTCGTTAAACTGCATGGTGCAAAGTACCCTTGCCTCACCCATACCACTGACAGGCAGCACCTCTGAGAAGGATACTGTGTGTGCTACTTGTCTTAAGCCCCTTCCCAACTCTATAAAGTCCTTCTGCACTGCTCTAATCTCAATGATGTCCAGCTCAGACTCCCGTGCAACTGTTCTCGTGATCCTAAGGATGTGCTTCCTGTCCCTCCAAGCCATGGCACCAGGCAGGCACCTTACTTCAGTTTTCCCTGCTCCCCCCAGTTCTATCCCCCTAATAAATGAGTCCCCCACCAGGAGCTGCTTCCTTTCCCTGTGGTGCTCGCTGCCTCCTTCCTGAGTGCCTCCCTACTGACAGTTGTCTGCACCCTCCTTAGTCTCCTCTGCGGGTGCATCCATAGGGGAACTATGCTCCCCCAGAATGGTGTATGGGTTGTGGAGTGGAACAACTGACTGGGTGTGCCTCTGTTCCACCACCCTTACCCTCTCTGAGCCCACTGTGGTCCAACTGCTGTGCTTTCTTGGCAACCTCTGAGGTGTGGTGGTGGCTCTGGTGCTCCCTGGATGGGGGAGGTTCCCTTGCTACCATCCAGTGCAGCCTGAAGACGGGAAACTTTCTCCCTCAGGGCAGATAGTTGTCTGCAAACAGGGCAGCATCTCAGCCTCCAGAAAGACTCCTGGAAGACTGCTGCCCCACAGCCATTACATTGCACTACTCCCCACATAACTGTCTACCTTGTTTGTTTTTTTTGTGTGTGTGTGTGTGATTGGTGTGTTATATAGAAATATATGTATTTATATATGTCTGCAATGAATATCCCAAACAACACTGGTCCCAACACCGAGCCCTGTGGAACACTGCTCGTCACTACCCTTGGGTGTGAGAGCTCCCCACCCACCACCACCCTCTGTTGCCTTCCCTGAAGCCAGTTCCCCTACCCATCTCACCAGCTTTGCACCTGCCCCTGTGCCTACTAACTTACTTCCCAGCCTTCCATGCGGCACCGAGTTGAATGCCTTACTGAAGTCCAGATACAGGACATCCACTGCATGACCTCTGTCCAGTTGCCTAGTTACCCAGTCATAGAACTCCACCAGGTTGGTTTGACAGAATCTGCCCCGTATGAAGCCATGCTGTCTGCTGTCCTGTAGTCCTTTGGCTTCTAGGAGAGCCACCAGCCTCTCTTTCAGGATAGTCTCCACTAGCTTACCCACGATGGATGTGAGGCTCACTGGTCTGTAGTTTCCCAGTTCATCCTTGGGGCCACTCTTATGGAGGGGCACCACATAAGCCATCCTCCAGTCCTGAGGTACACACCCCGAATGTAGTGAGGCATTAAATAGGCCTGCCAAAGGTCCTGCAAGGACCTCTGCCAGCACCTTCAGTACCCTGGGGTGGATGCCATCTGGGCCTGGTGCCTTATCCACCCTCAGTGCCTTCAAACCCTCCCAAACTCTGCCCTCCATGATTTCCCCATCTGTCACCACCACCACCCCCCCCCCCCGTTTCTGCCATTTGTCCCCCCTTGGGTGTCACCCCGCTCTTCTCTTTAGTAAATACTGAGCAGAAGTGCTATTTCTAAGACATTACATTACATTTGTTACACCTTTCCATGCTATTCATCTGAATGACATGGAATGGTGTTACTGATGCCACAGAATTAATTAATTTAATTAATTAATGAGTTGGTTATTGAAAACTTTGGTGATTGCTTTTGAGCACAAGTGCTGATTCATGAAAGGTTCCACATCAAATACATAGTCACAGATAACATTACAAGTACAAGAAGCAGTTCCAGTGGAAATGCAGTCGAGTCAGGCTCCAAGCTTCATGCAGTATGAAAAGCAAGAACAGAAACTGCAGAGGAGAGAGGGGTTCAAGGTAGTTACAAAGGCAAAAGAAATTATATTATTTTTAATTTCACAGAAAAGGTTAAAAACATATTACAATACTGGACAGATACTGAAAGGAAAACAGGCGGGTATCTAGTGATGTAAAAAAAAAAACATTTCCCATCTCCTTTAAAGAGAAACTGTGCTGAACTTGTAAAAGCATTTCTCGTAACAGGAGCGGTTTCTTAAGAACCAGTTACAATTCTGTTATTGTTCCATATATGGAGGCATTTAAGTAACCTCAGTGGGTGTCTCCAGTTTTCCTTATCGTCTGATTTGAGCCTCCCTCCTGTTAGTCAAATTGCTAGTGCTATCTCTTTAAGCAACAGCGTATAACTATAATGAATCAGTTGTTGTCATTGAAGGTACACCCTGAGAAAGCACAACAAGGCATGGGTGAAATGCTGGGGCAGTCAGCGAGAGTATCCCTCATTTGAACTTCCCCTAACTGATATGTTACACTTTTTGCCTGGTTATTGCACTTTTTGGTGATTTGTACAAACTACAAATGTTCTTTACTAGAACAAACACTGGTACCGTCCAACAGCATATGTTATGTATCTACAGTATAACTTTTCATATTATCAGAATATCATTTTAATATTTTCTCAGCGTTCAGTCTTATTGTTGATACAATACAGTATTAAAAACAGCACGTTTTCAACATTTTTTTTTTTTTACCATTTGGCATTTTTATAAACTGTGATATATGGAAGTTGTAGCAACATGTTGTTGCATTGATACATTTTACTTAGTCTTAACTGACTCCAAGCTTTCATTAAAAATAATCGAATTCCTAGCTCCAATAGTTCTAAAGTCACCCATTTTAAATAAATTATCTTTAAAAAGGTCTAATTTGTAAACCATTGTTGCTAAAAACTTATTATTTTTTTTTTAAATGAAAGCTTGGAGTCATATCAACATGTTTACATTATATGGTCTTCATGGTCAGTACATGTCCTTTTAAATCAGTATGCTAGCAAAAAACATGTATTGTGATTGGTTGGCATCCATGGCACTCCAGACATTACCTCATGGGTTACAGCCCACCTGATAGGCTAATGATGCACATGACCCAGATCAGATTTCCAGTATATCCAGGTCCCAGGAACCCTTGCTCTCCAGTTTTTGAATCGTGCATCTGATTAGGCAAGAAGCATACCAGGAATCCCTGTCTGCTCTACAAGGTAGGAACCAGCAATCTGATTTATTTTGTGCAATTGTTTTTTCAATCCTTGGTCTTACCTAAAAAATATATTTTTATCAGGGCTCTCAGAGCCAGTCTATTTGTAAACTACGTTTGCTTTTGTGGCTATCTTAAAGTTTGTCCAGGATTGCATTGTGATTGTCTAGAAAGGCTGTTGTTCCTTGTTTGGACGGCTACCTTAAGGTAACCAGTGGTATAGGCCCTTATTTGCCTTTTTTTCCTGGGGCTCCGCTATTAGAGCGTTTTTTTCTCGTTTAAAATTGGCCCTCCGACCTTTATTTCGGCCCCTCGGCTCCTCCAGCCACGTGTGGCCCATTTAACCGGGGCGCTCCCCCTTACCGCCCGCGCCTTCCAGGCGTCTCTCAGGCCTTTCTCGGCCCTCTCTCCTCGCAGTGGGCCAGCCACGGCCTTGGGACTCCCTCCCTCCACCCTCGCCCCTTGCAGCTGATTTTTCCTCCCAGCCCAGCCCTCCCTCCCCCTAGCTGGAGGTCCGGCGAGCTGCGATAGGCGCAGGCCTACCTCCTCCCCCTCCCCAAGCAGCTCTGGGACTCCACGGACGGGATCTTAAAGCGGAGCTTAACCTGCGCCCACGGGAGCACAGAGCCCCTGCCGCCTCCCTCACCTCCGCCTCCTCATCCACCCCAGGACGTTTGAGAGGCGGAGAAGCGATCCTCACTGGGCGCAAGCGGGCCTCGGGGTCCTCACACTAAGCACCGAGGGCAAGACCCTCCAGCCGCGCCCTCCTCGAGTTGTTTTCCTCCGTTTCTCTCCTTATCCCCATCGTAGGGGAGGCGGGACATCGCGTTTTCTCCTACCAAAAAAAAAAAAAAGAAAAAGACAAGCTGGCAGTTACTGTAGTGGCGTGAGCCACTGCCTCTCGTGCGTGTGAGCTGTTCCTATGGCGGGGAGTACTAAGCTTGAGCAGCTCAGCCAGTTGTTATTGTATGTTGTTGAAAAAAATGAAAAAAATGAATTTGGACTTAGTTTTTTTCACATTCTTTTCTCAAATGAAGGAATCTTTTCTCGTGAGATTGTGTCATTCTCACAGAAAACATGCGAAAAAAGAATTTGGACTTAGTTTTGTTCCACATTTCAACTTTAACAAGCCATAACTCTGCCAATATTTGCAATTAAGGAACAATCTATACATATATATATATATATAAAAAAATGGTCTTAATACCACAACACTAACACATAATACCACACAAAAAATGTAGGGGCCAGATATAAAAAACCTAAAAATAAAAATATGAAAACTCCCATAGGATAACATAGCAACTTTAACAAGCCACAAGCCCATAAATAGCTGGAGTTAAGGGTCAATGCATTTATATAAAGGAGTTAAAACACAATGTGAAAAACACATTTTTGGCCATATACAATCAAGCACTGGCAATTAAGAGGAACACAATGTAGTTTTCCCTTTGAAGTGAGCCACACAAAATAACATTTATAAGCAAGCACGTAAATTGCTTTTCTGGAGGCATGGAAGTGTAGGACCCTCTGGGCCCTGTGCTTCAACAGCCAAATGCATGTGTGCATCTGTGCATGTGTGTGCATCTGTGGAGGGATGGAAGTGCAGGACCCACTCTGCACTTCCCTAGGCACATGAATGTGTTCAGGATACAATTATACTATCTCCAAAAGTAAGGAAATTATTTGCAAACAACTGCATTCATGCACCAGTTAGGGTTCAGATTAAACCAAAAAAAGTAGGGAAATGTGATATTAGGGATTCCAACCTTAACAACCCACCCCACCCTGCAAGCAGCAAAAGGAAGAAACATTATGTTTTTGGCTGTCCTGATTCTTGCCAAATCAGGCCGGGGGTCTTCCTTAGGGTTAATAACACTAACGCCATTCTCGTACAGTCTGCACATCTGAGCTTGTATGCTGATAGAATGTGGCGAGCATTAGGGCTGATAACCCCAAGAAAATCCCAGGCCAGATTTGGCAAGACTCAGGAGAGCCAAAACCGTAAAAGGAGACAGTATAGCACAGTTGTTAAGGGCACTGAGCTGCAAATCTGAGGACCTGGGGTTAAATCCCATCAGCCCCCACTTGCACACTGTGTGAAGTCACTTAACTTCCTTGTAGTTGCACCTGGAAACAAACTCTAGCTTAGTGTGCTTTTCCTCTTCCCCTTTTTGCTGCTTGCAGGGTGGGGATAGGGTGTTAGGGTTGAAAATCCTATCACCACATTTCCCTACTTCTGTCAGTTTAATCTGAACCCTAACTGGTGCATTAATGCAGTTTTTTGTAAAAAATATAAATACTATTTTTTCACCTTATTAAGATAGTATTAATATATCATTTTCGATATAGCGCGTCACTCTCGAGGTTTATGATGCCACTGGAATCCCTCGATAGATTTACAGTGACTGTAACAGACAGATTGCCATCCGTTGTTGTTTGTAATAATAGTAATCTATTGGATGCAGTTTTAATCACTGTAAAAGAAATAAATACTGCTTTATTCAGTGTTCAAATTTCTCACTCACGGCCCACCCACCTGCCTGCAACCACTGTAAAACACTCACAATTGCTCTCCCAGAATGCGTCTATTCATTTAATGCTACCCTGAAAAACTACAGTTTTAATCAGAGTGTTCAGCTTATTCTACTAGAGCCAGCTAGCTTGCAACTGCTGTAAGACACTCACTTCCTGAACTGACACACTGAGCTGACCATGAATGTTTCAAAAGTTCTAATCAGCAATACCATCGTTTTGACGTCAGACCAGTAGTATTATGGATTCCTAATGTCAGAACGATGGTATTACGAGTCACAGCAGCTACCAGTTTTCGATGAGAGAAAAAAAAATGAAACAATGTATTACATTGATATAATAATTTTTGTATTAATATTAGAAAAATAAGATGGTTTTCAAAAAATGTACTTGTTTTCATTTTTTTCTGAATTTTGGTATTACTACATCTTATTTAATTAGAAATAGCATTGTTTACAACCTAGTTTTCATTCATCTTATGCCCTTGATCATGATGCAAATATTTTACTGTCTCCTCTAGTAACTCCTACTCTTCCTTGCTTTCACATGCTTTGCCTGCAAAGGTGTTAGAAGATGATAAACATTGTAAACTTGAACACATTACCTTACTGGTGTGTGCCTCGCTATTTGGCTTGAAATATATATGAAACAAACATACAAAATTGCCAGCAGATAAAGGCTATATAGGTGTCATTTTTTGCCACAGAAAATCTGTGACATCAAAAACTTATTATACCATCGCTCTGATATTAGAACATCATAATACTATCATTCTGACATCAGATCAATAGTATTATGATGAGAAGGAACATTCAGAGTGCTCCATATATTACAAAAAATAACACAGGAAACCAGCAGCAACTAGGCTTATCATTCCAGCTCAAGATTCTGATGACATCAATCATAAACCACTTGAGCTTTGCTCTTGTGGTTTATGAGTCACCATGAGAATCTCTCAATGGAATTACAGCCTTGTTACTGATGAGTTCCTGTCTATTATATAGAGGATAATGGATGGCCATCGGACAGGAACCACACTGTAATCACTTCAAGAGGTTTCCATGACAACATGGTAAACCTCGAGAGTGTAGCTCGAGAGGTTTACCGTTGTGATGGAAGCCTCGAGAAGTGATTGCAGCAAGGTAACTGTCCGATGGCCATCCAGTATATTTAATAGTGTATGGCACTGAGTCAGAAAAGATGTGTCCTTATTGTTTTTGTTATCTTG
This sequence comes from Neoceratodus forsteri, assembly GCA_016271365.2. Lineage (NCBI taxonomy): Eukaryota > Metazoa > Chordata > Ceratodontiformes > Ceratodontidae > Neoceratodus > Neoceratodus forsteri. Next base: position 1,722,315,798 of record CM057452.1, read on the forward strand.
CTTTGTGCCCTTAGTTTCCGTTTCATTCAGCTCTCACCACCATGGCTGTTCGTGTCCGAGAAACATACATGCGATAGTGATCCCGCAAACCACACTCTTCCTGAATGGCCACGACAGTGTTGCAAGGCATAAATTAGTGTCAGAGACTTGATTAGCAGCCTTCCTTAATCAAAGTAAAAAATGATTAGCAACTGGCCCGAAGTTGATTAGCAATTACCAAAAATTCATATTTTTGCTCAAAACCCCATAATATGTATTGTACTTATCTTGCTCTATATTGATAAAATACACATTTACACAATTTTCTGAGACTGATACTGTTTTATTTAACCATTTCCAGAGAAATACAGCAATTGTACGGCAGCACACATACACTCAAGAGCCGAGACAGGATGTCTACCAAAGCAGGCTGTGAATTTGTGACTCTGAATTTCATGAGCGTGGGCGTGATCCATCGTGAGTCATGACAAATTAAATAATGAACCCCTGCCCCAGCATAAAAACTGGGACCATAACTCCACGACTCTCTTAAATGTGCACTGCAGATGCAGGGCACACAACGTAATAGGGCACAATAAATATTGGGCAGAGTACAGATCATCTCTGCAAAGCAGGGCACATTAACTTACTCTTTTCTGTTCCCAAATGTTCACTGCAGATGAAGGGCACACAAGCAGGGCTGGGCACATTAAGTTCTGGTTCCCCCCAATCTCTGCAAAGCAGGGCATATTAACTCAGTCTTTTCTGTTCCCAAATGTTCACTGCAGACCAAGGGCACACAAGCAGGGCACATTAACTTAGTCTTTTCTGTTCCCAAATGTTCACTGCAGACGAAGGGCACATACTGTAAGCAGGGCACATTAAGTTCTGGTTCCCCCAATCTCTGCAAAGCAGGGCACATTACTTTGTCTCTTTTTCTGTTCCCAAACTGTTCACTGCATGTGGGCAAACAACTAGCAGGGCACACAGATCTCTGCAAAAGCAAGGCACGTTAACTGAGTCTTATTCTGTTCCCAAATGTTCACTACAGACGAATCAGGGCACATTAAATAAGTTATGGTTCCTCCAATCTCTGCAAAACAGGGCACATTTTATTTAGTCTCTTTTTTCTGTTCCCAAATTCACTGCAAAGTCAAGAGCAGGGCATACAACTTTACTAGCAGAACACATTACTTCTGGTTACCGAGATCCCAAAGCAGGCAGGGCTGCGTACCTAGTCTTATCTGTTCCCAAATGTTCAGTGCAAAGATGCAGGGCACACAACATAGTAGCAGGGCACATTAAGTTCTGGTTCCCCCATAATCTTTGCAAAGCACGGCACATAGTCTTTATTCTGTTCTCACTGCAATTGTTCACTTTGTTCCCAAATTCACTGCAGGCAGGGCAACCCTTCCATGCCCTTGTTCTCCCATCACCCACAGTCCAGCTGTAGGCCTTGCCCATTCATTGCCATTATGCTGTCCCCCCCACCCGTGCCCTGAAGTCCATGTGCCCCATTTCCCTCCTCCAGCTCCCCGACCAAATGAAAAGGTTTTACTTGTTTTGCTGCTGAGCTCCCCAATTCTGCTGCCCTCCTGCTCTCCTCTGAATCTGCCTGTCCCTCTGCCTCATCCCGCGATGCAGTCACCTGCTCTCCACTCCATCGTCTGGGTCGCCCGTGCCCTCTTGTGGTCTTGGCCAGGCCTTCTCTTTCCGGCTCCTCCTCAGTGTGGCCACCACTCCTCCCGGCTCTGGTATGTCTCCGACCACCTGCAAAACAAAAAGACACAATTAGTTAACTGGATGACAGCGCAACAACGATAAAAATAAAAGTGAAATAGTAAAGAAAACTCACCTTTGGACTCCTGCTCGACCTCCCAACGCCTGGTTCCTCTTCTGGGTGCACTGCAAAAGGACTCAGTCGTGTTTCCCCCTCACGGAGACCAGGTGAGAGGGGGGAGCAGGAGCATCACTGGACCAATCAGGGAACAGCTTGGGGTTCATGGGGTGGGGTGTGGAGGAGGAGGGCAAAAATGGATACCAGGACAAAAAAAAATTAAAAATTAAAGTGACAGTGCCCAATAAGGCACTTTTACAGGACCCAGGACCAATTGGCCATGATTTAGCAATGACTGCTAATCATTGCCAGATTTGACTCACTTTTTACCAATCTTGTGTCACAAATTGGGATGCAAACCCACTTATTTTATGCCTTGGTGTTGTACTGTGCACAGGAGATCATTGCCCATAAAACATGAAGAGTTCTGTGTCACTGCCTTTACAAACAGAGGGCTGCCATAAGTAATAAGGAGGGGAAAAAAGATCATTAGCCGGAAAAACAAATCCGGAAAGGGGAACGCACATGCGCAAAGGAGCCATTGCTGTTATGTTATTGTTGTGACATAGTCAAAAAGAGTTAACAACCTCTTGACATCACACCAATACCATAATAACACTGTAAACTTGCCAATTTCAGTTGATAATCACCCTCTCCCATACATTATAGAAACATAGATAATGATGGCAGAAAAAGACCAGAAGTCCATCCAGTCTGCCCAAGTTCCCTATAATCCCCAGAACCTACTGTTCCTCCAGGGTACTAACCCTCCCTGTCCTGTCTCTATTCTCCTCCTTGGTCCTGCTGCCCCCGGTCACCACTATTCCCTTCATTATGTCCCAGCCCTGCTTGAATCCTCTGACCGTTTCTGCATCCACCACTTCAGTCAAATGATTGTTCCAAGGTTCCCCCACCCTTTCCGTAAAGTAGTACTTCCTCACATCTCTCCTGAACCTACCTCCTGTTAATTTCCATTCATGTCCACGTGACCATGAATTGGTATTCAGGCTAAATAGTTCCCCACAGCTCACTTTGTTAATTCCTTTAAGGAACTTGAAGGTCTCTATCATATCTCCCCTCTCCCTTCTAGTTTATAGTGAGTATATATTTAGTGCCTTGAGGCTCTCCTCATAGGATCTGCCCTGCTGGCCCTGAATCATTTTTGTTACTCTGCGCTGCACTGTTTCCAACCTATCCATATCCATTCTGAGGTGAGGACTCCAGAACTGGGTGCAGCACTCTAGGTGAGGCCTCACCAGGGATCTGTAGAGGGGAAGTATTACTTCTTTTTTTCTGCTATCAATACCCCTCCCGATACATCCCAGCATCATGTTAGCCTTGTTATAGGCCTTGTTGCACTGACTCGATTGCTTAAGTGAGTTGCTAATGATAACTCCCAGATCTCGTTCCTCAGTTGTAGTGTTAAGTCTCTCTCCTCCCATCCAGTACTCCGTCTTGGGGTTCTTTTTCCCTAGGTGCATTACCTTGCACTTTCTAGCACTGAATTTTGACTGCCAGACCTTTGACTACCCCTCTAGCTTTTGTAGGTCACTCTGCATTTCCCTTATTCCTTCATCACTCTTCACCCTACCACATAGTTTTGTGTCATCTGCGAAGAGACACAACCTGCCCTGAAGTCCTTCTTCAATGTCACTAATGAATATGTTGAAGAGGACTGGACCCAGGACCGATCCCTGTGGAACCCCACTTATAACCTCCCTCACTTCTGATTTGACCCCATTGACCACAGCCCTCTGCTGCCTCCCCTCTAGTCAGTTACCCACCCAGTTCACTGTGGGTTTAGCTGCACCCAGGTCTTCCATCTTCTTGGGCAATCCTTTGTGAGGTACTGAGTCAAAAGCCTTGCTGAAGTCAAAGTACAGCAGATCCAAAGCATGGCCCTCATCTAATTCCTTTGTCACCTAGTCAAAGAAAACTATCAGGTTAGTCCTATAAGATGTTCCTGCCACCAAACCATGCTGTTTACTATCCTGGAGCCTGTTGCTCTCCAGGTAGTCTATGAGGTCCTCGTTGATCAGTGACTCCATCAGCTTACCTACTATAGAAGTTAGACTGACAGGCCTGTAGTTCCCTGGTCGCTCCTTATCCCCCCCCCCCACCCCTTATGAAGTGGTAGAACATCTATTATTCTATTTGTGTTGTGATGTTTTCTGTGAATGGCATTAAACAACCCCCTGAGCAACTTGTCTTTGAGTCCTGCGGTTTATGTCACTCTCAACCACTGGAGTTCTGTTGTAAAACACAGCTGTATTGAGACAACAATGTAAGAATGTCTCAGCAAGGACATAAACTATATCATACAGTTCTAAAATGGTCATTATGAGTCGTGTGTAAATCAGAAGCACCCACTAGGCTACAAACATATGAAAATTGTCAGCAGAAACAGGCCATAGTGGTGTACCAAGTCTGCACAAGTGTGCAGCTCAGTCTATTTTACTGTAGTTGCCCCACTTCCCTTGCCTCCAGAGCAATCCTCCACCCCTTCCCCATCCTCTTTTTCTCTCCCATTGACACGCTCTTCTTTGCCCTGCCCCACCCACTTTTAAAACTTCCCACTGTTTTTAATGATATCACCTCCTCAAGTAGCTCATTCCACTTTGACACCACCCTTTCCATGAAAAAGTGCCTCCTCATTTCCTTTTTAAATCTACCGCCCCAACAAGTTTCAAACTGTGGCCCCTTGTGGTCCCCTCCTTTTTTAAATTTAAAATGTCCTCCTCTTCAACCTTGTTTACACCCTTTTGGTACCTGAAGGTTTCTATCATATCTCCCCTTTCTCCTCTGTGTTCTAAGGAATACATATTGAGCTCCCGTAACCTCTCATCATATGGTTTGCCCCCATGCCCTGGATCATCTTGGTTGCCTTTGCTGGGCCCCCTCCAGTAGTTTGATGTCCTTTTTTAAATAAGGCACCGAACTACCTGGCCTCAAATATGATCTCACCAGCCTGTACAAGGCAGAATGACTTCATCCCTCCTCAAGGTGATTCCCTTGGCAATGCATCCCAGCATTTTATTAGCTTTGGCTGCCACTTTACAGCACTGTGCAGAGTGTTTCATGCCACCTCTAACTATCACCCCTAGATCCTTTTCCTCCTTTGAGCTGGACATCTGTTCGCCACCCAGCCAGTAGCTGGTCCCTGGGTTCCTAGCTCCCAGGTGCATGACCTTGCATTTCTTGGCATTGAACCCCAACTGCCAGATGCCAATGCCAGACCATTTATCTAGCCTGTACAGATCCTCCCTGAGTTCCTGTCTTCCCCTCTTCTATGTCCACCCTCCCGTAGGGCTTAGTATTGTCTGTGGAAAGGCAGACTTTACTTTTGACCCTTACCACTATGTCACCAATAAAGATGTTGAATAACACTGGACCGAGTACTGATCCCTGTGGGACCCCACTGGTTACCAGCCTAGACTTGGAGAGTTCACCCCCAAACATCACTCTCTGTTTCCTTTGTTTCAGCCAGCTCCTGATCCCCCCCTGCAGCTTGTCCCCAACTCCCAGGTTATTCAATTTGCTAAGCAACCTACCATGTGGCATGGAGTTGAAGGCCTTACTGAAGTCAAGGTATAGTGCATCTACTGCCTGGCCCTTGTCCAATGACCTTGTGACCCAGTTGAAAAATTCTATTGCCTTCATCTGGCATGATCTCCCCATGATAAACCTATGCTGCCTATTGTCTTGGAGACCGTTAACCTCCAAAAGGTTACCAACCTTTCTTTAAGAGTGGTCTTCATTAATTTGCCTACAATGGATGTTAGACTGACCAATCTGTAGTTACCAGATTCATCTCTGGGACCACTCTTGTGGAGTGGCACCATATGAGCCATTCTCCAGTCATAAGGCACATACCCTGTCTCTAGCGAGGTGTTAAACAGATCCGCAAGGGGGACCGCCTCTGCCAATTCTCTCAGGACCGCCAGCCCAAAGGTACTGAGGGTTGAGGCACTGGACGCCACACCTCGTGCCATGCCAGTGACCCGGGTTTGAGAGTGGACTCAGGACGGGGAGGGGGTCAGCTGGGGAGGGAAAGGATTGAGCGTCCGGTGCACAGCTCTCCTCTCTCGGGGTTGGTTGCGGGCTACGCTTGTCACTTGAGTGGCCCCTGATGGAGATTAGGGGTCTTGCAGGGGCCGACGCAAGTAAGAGGTGGAGCAGTGGCAGATGTCAGCAGCTTGCCTGCACAGACGTCATTGCACGTCCACACTCCAGGGGAACCACAAACAAGGAAAAGACCCTGACCTTCAGTAGACAATGGTGAGGACCGGGGCTGACCTCCACGCCCAGTGCCAGGTCCCCAGTCCACCTTCGGTGCTCACCTCATTCCATGACAACCTGTCTAGATTTCAGAAAGGTCGCCAAGAAGGAGTCGGTGATCCTGCCCCGGGGGGGGGGCTTAGATCCAGGGGGCCGGGGTGTCACTGGAGCGAGGAGGAGTATGCCAAGAACTGAAGGTGTGACTGGGACTTCAGGTGGGCAGGACAAGGTCATGTTGAGAGTCCCCACTGGAGAGAGTCTGAGGGTCAGAGTGAGGAGATGCCAAGAGTCCCAACCGGAGAGAGTCCAAGGGTCGGAGCAAGGAGGCGCATAAAGACAGTTGGAAAAAAAATTCTCTCAGGACCTTTGGGTGTATGCCATCTGGGCCAGGTGTCTTATCCACCCAATGGGCTCTATGACCCTGTCAACCTTGATCACCCGATCTTTTTTATCCCCCCCTTTCCTACTCCTATCTTTCCTTGTGGCATAGGTCCATCCTTTTCCCTAATGAATAAAAAGCTGCAGTACTCATTCAGTGGCTCTGGCTGGTCTTCACTATTTTCCACCCATCCTCCTCCTTTCCTGGTCCTAACAATCCCCTCCTTACTGCTTCTTCTCTCCCTTATATATTTGAAGAATTCCTTTTCCCCTTCCCTGATCCCCTGTGCTAGCCTTAGTTCCTTTGCAGCTTTAGCTACCCGGACCACTCTTCCTGCCTCTCGGGATTTCCCTGAGTAAACCTCCCTGTCCTCCTCCTCTCTCATAGTATGCCTGTACTTCTGAAAGGCTGCCCTCTTCTTCCTCACTTTCACTGCCACGTCATTGTTGAACCAGCTTGGTCTCTTGGACCTTTTACTCTAGGTCTTCATGCAGTCGTATGTGGCCTCATTCAGACCCAACTTAATGACGGACCATTTCTGTTCCGCATCCATCTCTGGCCTGCTCTCTTGAATACCACCACCCTCGTTTTGGTCTTAGCTGTTTCTTTACCCATGCTTTGGCAAAATCCACAGTGTGCAGTGGTCAGTAACTGTAAGAGGGTCCTCCACTGCTATTTCTTGGACATGCTCCCCATCTGACAGCACCAGATCCAGTATGGCACCATCCCTGGTCGGCTGTGTGACCCCCTTCACCAGGAAACAGTCCTAAGTAGGATGCCTAAGAAGCCTGTATAAAGATGGAACAATAACAACATTTGAACCAGTATAAAAAAAAAAAAAGCAGTCTATACAGGGAAAATGACTTGCAGGTTCATTGCAGTTCTCCTTTAAGGAGACACACAGAGCTCGAGCTGGACAAGTCTCGGACATAGAAAACAAAGTTAAATAAGATCCAATACACCAAGCAGGGGTAGAGACTCTGCTTTCTGAAATAGGCATATAAGAAATTTAAAGTAGTTTAACATAAGTGAACATAAATTTTGAAATGGATGACACAGGTTGTGACAGCATGTAATCATGTGGCCTAGGCTACTTCAAAACATTCAAAATGATCGGTCAAACAGGTTTCAAAGTTGAAACACCTAAACTATTTTACTCCTATTTAAACAGTTCAAAATTAAATGGTTTATTTTCCAGTTGTCTCAAAAAAAAAATCTCTCATCAGCAGTTTCCTTCCTGTACAGCAGCAATTAAAGAGCAGCTGACGCCTCTAGGAAAACATTAGAAAACATAATATTTAGACAGTTCAGCTTGTATGTCATATATCTTCAATAGATTTCTCCTTTCCATAATTCATTACTGAAGAAATTCCCACAAAAACAGGATCATCATAGAATCATAGAAGGCTGTCGGCAGATAAGGACTTGGGGTCCAATTCCAGGATGGCTTACGCTGGCGCAAGCCGAGTTACGCCAAACCCCATGGTGTAACTCGCAATCTGCACCATGCATTATGCCAGCTGTGATTCCAAAAGGCACCTTGCGCCATGCCCTCTGCGGGTTATGCCAAATGTGGGATACACCACCCACTACTCCGCAACCCGCAACGACATGGCGCAAGTGTGGGTTATGGCAGCAACTGTGCCCTATTCCAAAAGGGTGGCTGCCGTAACCCACTTATGCTAGTCCAGGAGCCGCAATGGTGCAGCGGAGTTAGAACATCTCAGAGATGCTCTCAGGGGCATCCGTCAGTGCCATCCAATGGATGCCCACACCGCAGCACCGCAGGAAAAGTTCTGTTGTGCTCCCATGCCCCCATGAACATGTCCATGCCCCCGAATGTCAGGGAATCCCAGGGGTCCATTTTCTAATGTACCCCCAGACTCCTAATGCCTGTCCAGCCCCCAGCCCCATGGTGCTTGCCGTGGTGTTCTGGGGTGGGGGCAGGTTGCAGCGGGCTACAACTTATGGCATGCAGGGCTTTTACACCATGCCCGTGGCAGTAGCCTACACGCGCCACAAGTCGCAGGTCATAGGTACAGTACCAGGACCCTGCCACTCTTAGAATACGGCACTGGGTCCCTGGCGTAGCAGTGAATGTTGCAACATGCATACGCCTGCGAGTTGCAACATGCGTCTTGGAATCGGCCCCTTTATACTTTACAGTTCATCTGCCTCTATACCTTACTCCCTACTTGAAATTATAATGCTCTGTTGTGACATCACAGTCAGTTGCCATGGGAATTATTATGAAGGGATACAAAATACAGAGCTAGTAAGAAATATGAGCTGCTATGTGCCCAAATATTATGTTTTTCAAAGTTCTTCTTGAGGCATCTGTGACTCTTCAACTGATCTTCTCTAGCCACAGACTCTAAGGCCCCAATTCAGCCTATACTGAACTGGTTCTTTCTCTCAAAGCTTTCATCATCTCTCCCTGCTTTCAAGTAGGCCTCCAGGCAGATATCCCCAACTCTGCCTGTCTCTGGCTTTCAGGGTTCACCTCCCCCTATACCTTCAGCCACAATGTCTTTCAGAGGTTCCTCTCAGCTCTGTGTTTGGCAGGGGGTCTCTCTGTAGATTCCAGCTAAAATAAAAACTCTTTCACACTGAGTTAAGTTGTTTTTATTCAGCTCCTCAGCCTGCAGGTACTCCCAATGATCCAATTAAGGGCAGACTGCAAGTTTGCAGGTCTCCCTGCACAGTATTCTTAAAAGACATCTCTTGCCAAATCCTGGTTTGGATCCCATCCTAGACCCTGACAAAACCCCCTCTGGTCCTGAAAGTGAAGGGGGAGGGCAAAGGGTAGACCTAAGCTGTCACACATGCCAATAAAGATCATTCTTTTTTTTTTCTTTTTCCATATAGATATTTCTCTCCTTCAAGGTTGTAGTGGCTTCTCAGCTCCGTCCCTGCCTTTGTGGACCAGCACTCACCTCCCCAGCAGCTGCCTTGCAGTCAGTACCCCAGAATCCCCACCCCACCCATGCTGGGTTCAGGAGAGAGAGGTGATCCTCCCGGCCCCCCAGCATACAATACAGTTAGACTTCTTCCAGATGGCAGCATAGGTCTGCAGACGGGCAGGCAGGGCTTCACGTAGTGACACATCTCCCTTTTCTACCTTTCTCCATGTTCCCCTTCTACGGCCAACGTAAGCATGCATATGGAGACACACACTACCCACCAGGCTGCAGACCCTCCCATTTCTTGCTGCCCTAGTGTGCACTGCCACCAGGCCTCCATCTGGTAACAGTCAGAGGCCAGGCTGCCAAACCCTCCTTCATTGGGAGAGGAGAGCTGTCCCTCGGCTGCTCGATCCTCTCCCCCACCTCAGCAAACACCCAGCAACCTGAGACCCCTTCCAAACCCAGGTCCCTGGCAAAGTGTGAGGTGTGGCCTCCAGCATCTCAACACAAGTGCCATCAGACCAGCCAAAAGTGATTAGTTTTAAGGGAAAGTATAGACCACAACTTTTAACTGCTTCAGTCTTTCTCAAAGCAAGGCAACACATTTTTATGACACATCACTATTGGTCCAGAAACCCTAATGTCTTTCCTTGAGAGAGTGTGATAAAAATGGAACTTGCAGGCTATAGTTACTGCATTTTTCACACTATGAGAGACTATGCATGGTGTACCAACCAATATAGACATTTTAACCTTAAACTGAACATCCCTGGATTCAAAGGGCAACCTTATTGTTATATTAATGTGCAGCAGTTCTAGCTTTTGATAAGTGGTCTGTTCAGTAAACATTACTTAGTCTACACTCATATTTTTAATGCACAAACCCACCTATTCGTGTGAACCCCAAAGCATTTAAAAGTGTGGTTATATAATAAAAAATTGAGAATTTCCAAACATATTGTTCCAAAGAGATACATCCAAATGTCACCACATCCAGTTTGTAGCACAGTTATATCCTGCTCTAGACCATTACTTCCACTAGCTTTATATGAAGTCTGAACTATCCATTGCTTACCTGACACAAAATGGCCGCCTAGGAGATTTATTTATTTATTTTATTTAGTTTTTTTTTAACCGGGTAAGTGCACTAGCCATAACAATGACTATAGATACTGAGCTAGAATATTCATGGAACGTTTCACAAAGCAGCACAACTTCCTGGATATTACAGCAATATCCTCTGGTTTAAGAGTTATTATTTCAAGCGACTATAAAGTAACACTCTCATTCATGCATCCAGTATGTTTCTTCACATGCCAATAAGGAAGGACCTGGATGTCATTGTCCACCTAGGGACATATGACCTGGCTGGGAAAGAAATCAGAGCAGTGCAGGAGGAGTTTGTGGAGTTGGGGAGGGCCTTAGACAAGTAGCATGCACAGTAACCTTCTCAGAGGTGCTGCCTGTCTATGGTATGGGTGAGGCTAGGGTGCTCCGCACCATGGGATTCAATCAGTGGTTGAAAAAACTGGTGCAGAGCTCAGGGCTTTGGTTTCTTTGGGGACTGGGGGTCCACCTGGAGGGATGCAGGCCTGTACTGGCGTGACAGTCTGCATCTGTCCAAAAGGGGAACCAGGATCCTAGGTAATAGGTTTAAATGCTTCATTGGCAAGCATTTAAACTAGCCAATGGGGAAGGCACTGAAAAGGAGAAGGGAAATCATAGCCCCTCCCCAAAAAAATGAGGGTAGTTAATGAGGTAAACACCAAGACAGAGAAGTCAATAGGGAAAAGCGCTGGGGTAAATGGAGAAAAAGACAAAGGCAGTAAGGACAGGGATGGGGCAAAAAGGAGTAAGGCCATCAAAAAAGTGGAGGGTAATGAGTACCAATGCCCGTAGTCTAGGTAGCAAGCTTCCTGAACTAGTGGCCTTGATGGAAGAGGAATGCATTGATATCGTGGCAGTCACAGAAACATGGTACACAGAGAACCATGACTGGGATGTCAATATACCAGGGTACACAATCTACAGGAGGGACAGGGAGGGTAGAAGAGGAGGAGTAGCTCTCTATGAAAGGGAAGGGATCAAAGCAATGGAACTAAAGGGTAAACAGGGAGGAGAGGAAGCACTTTGGGTTACTCTGGAGACTGGAAAGAACCCCACAATCCGCACAGGAGTTGTATACAGACCCCCATCTCAGGGGGAGGAAATTTACAAGGAAATGAGAGAAGGCATCCTTAGGATGGCAGAGAAAGAGGAGATATTACTGATGGGGGATCCGAATATGCCAGATGTTAACTGGAGCACCTTTGCTGCAGCCACATCCAAGATCAGGGCCATTCTCGATGCCCTACAAGGGGTATGCCTCAGAGGGCTAGTGCTGGAACCCACTCGGGAGGGAGCAATCTTAGACCAGGTACTCTCAAATGGGGACGGAGAGAGGATCTCAGATCTAGAAGTGGGTAGCCATCTGGGAACAAGTGACCACCAAACAGTGTGGTTCATGATAAACTCAGCTGTAGAGTCAAGCCATACAAAAGTGAAGGTACTGGATTTCAGGAGGGATGATTTTGTCAAAATGAGAGAGTGCCTCAGAAAAGCACTAGCAAACAGGCAAGAAGGAGGGGTGGAGCAACAATGAGGAAACATCAAAACTGCCATCACAGAGGCAACAAGCCTTTGTGTAAAGCAAATAAACAAGTCAAAATGAAGGAAAAAAACACTATGGTTCTCAAAAGAGGTGGCGGAGAAGGTTAGGGAGAAAAAGACAGCATTCAGGAAGTATAAGGAAACACAGAAGGAGCAGAACAGAGAACTGTACCAGTTAAAGCAGAAGGAAGTGGGAAGGCAGTCAGAATAGCAAAGGCCCAAATGAGGAAAAGACAGCCAACTTGGTTGAAGGGGGATAAAACCTTTTATAGGTACATTGGGAGGCGAAGAAAGACAAAGGAGGGATACTGAGGCTGAATAAAGAGGAGGGTGGGTGGGCAGCTAGGGACAGTGAAAAAGCAGGGATACTGAATGAATACTTCTGCTCAGTATTCACAAAGAAGAGGAGGGGGATGTACTTAATCCAGTCAATAGAAGCACTCTGGATAGGTGGGTTGATACCAGTCCATTCACAGAAGAAAGGGTTCTGAAAGAACTCCTAAAACTGAAGGTGAACAAAGCAATGGGGCCTGATGGGATCCATCCCAGTATTCTAAAAGAACTAAGGGGAGAACTAGTAACACCACTGACTACCCTTTTTAACAAATCATAGGAGTATAGTGTGCTACCTGAGGACTGGAGGAGGGCAGATGTGATTCCCCTTCACAAAAGTGGGAGCAAGACAGAGGCAGGAAACTACAGACCTGTCAGTTTGACCTCAGTGGTAGGGAAAACAATGGAATCACTTCTGAAGGAAAGAACTGTTGAGTACCTAGAGGCCAGTGGGGCACAGGACCCAAGGCAGGATGGATTCACAGCGGGAAGGTCATGTCAGATGAATCTAATCAATTTCTTTGACTGGGTTACCAAAGTAGTAGACCAGGGAGGGACTGAGGACATGGCCTACCTAAACTTTAGCAAGGCATTTGACACAATCCCTCACAAAAGATTAATAAACAAAGTAGCCAGCCTGGGAGTGGGTCCCAGGGTGGTAGCCTGGGTAAAACATTGGCTGGACACCAGGACACAGAGGGTAATAGTGAACGGAGTCCACAGTAAAGAAAGAGGGGTTACTAGTCTAGTAGGGTACCGCAGGGTTCAGTACTGGGTCTGGTCCTTTTTAATGTCTTTATAAGTGACATTGCAGAGGGACTGGAAGGAAAAGTATGTCTCTTTGCAGATGACACAAATATCTGCAACAGGGTTGGTACACAAGGTGGTGTGGAAAGGATGAGAAGGGACTTGACAAGGTTGGAGGAATGGTCAAATGTATGGCAGCTTAGATTCAACACAAAAAAAGTGCAAAATAATGCACCTGGGAAACAAAAACACAGGGGAATAGGGGGTGAGATACTGACAACAACAAAAATGGAAAGGGACCTGGGGGTAGTTATATCAGATGACCTAAAGGTGGGCAAGCAATGTGAGAAGGCAGTAAGGAGGGCTGGGGGATACTGGGATGCATTGGGAGAGGCATCACCAGTAGAAAACAGGAAGTTGTCATCCCTCTGTACAGACAGTTGGTGAGAACCCATCTGGAGTACTGTGTACAGTTCTGGAGACCCCATCTCCAAAAACATAGACAGGGTGGAGGCTGTCCAGAGGAGTGCACCAAATGGTGCAGGGTCTGCACCAGAAGACATACATGAAGAGAGAATAAAGAAGCTTAATATGTATACCCTTGAGGAAAGGAGGGAGAGGGGGGACATGATAGAAACTTTCAAGTACCTCAAGGGAATCACCAAAGTCCAAGAGGGTAGTATCTTTCAGAAAAAGAGATTTGCAAGAACAAGGGGGAACAATTTGAAGATAATGGGGGGGACAACTCATAGGTAATGTGAGGAAGTAATTTTTCACAAAGAGGGTTGTGGATGCATAGAATAGCCTTCTTGAGGAGGTCGTGGAGTCAAAAATAGTGGGGGAATTCAAGAATGCATTAGAGAGACATAAAGCAATTCTAGTGGGGGTAGGAGGAAGTAGGCTGTTGGTTAACTAGGAGCTGCAGCTTATCCATTAGGTAGGGTAATGGGCAGACTAGGTGGGCCAAGCAGTCCTTATTTGCCATCAAATTCTATGTTTCTATGTTAAAGTTTGCTGTGACTAATTAACATGCTCAACTGCTGAGACTCCGGTGGCAGTATTCTCCAAAGTCCTTTCAATCTCACTCATACTATAAAAGTTATGCTTCCTGCTGAGATGACCACTGCAGGGTTCCATTTTCCAGTTCTGTCATGGTACAGCCAACTCTAAAGTCATTCCACGGAAGTACCCTACAAATACAGTACTGTATGTACAGTACTGGGTCTCTAAGCTTAAGGTCTGCAAGCACAAGAGGCACATCTTACCACAAAGGTTTACAGCTCTGCATAACGTGCATAGGATTCATGTTCTGATGACAGAAAATTCTGGGACAGGCCATGAAGAATAGTTAACCTTTTGTAAAGAACTGAATTGACTTCTGGTGACATCACCACAACTACTGCATCTTTAAAATCGAGTTCTCCCCTGCAACTTCAGAAAAAAACGCTATACAGAGCTAAATATCTCTCCAAAACACAGTAATACATTACTTGAGGGACACCAGAGGTCATGGCTCAACTAACAAAGTCAAAATTTCATTTACTGACAGAGGATGGTGGTGGCTCTGGAATGAAGGCCTCAGACTCAGAATTATCCCACACATCAGGGACTGCAAGGGCCTATGAGAAACCGAGTAGAAAAGGAAAAAAGACATGCCGAAAAAGATAAAATTAGACACCATCCTCTATGAACTTCAGGCATTCCATGCAGAATACAGGGATTCGCTTAATGAATTGAAGCAAGACATTACCTCCCTTAAAAAGAGGCTCAACGAAACAGATCAGCAACTTATGACCATGGACACCCAACTTGACAGTTTGGAAATGGCAGTACAGGCTCTGGGTGGAGACCCATCTCAGTATAATCCAATATCAAGAACATGCTGAAAATAGGAGCCAGAGTAAAAACTTGAGAGT
This sequence comes from Neoceratodus forsteri, assembly GCA_016271365.2. NCBI lineage: Eukaryota > Metazoa > Chordata > Ceratodontiformes > Ceratodontidae > Neoceratodus > Neoceratodus forsteri. Next base: position 1,722,330,822 of record CM057452.1, read on the forward strand.
CTATGGCATTCCTGAGGGTTCTAAAGGCACTGATCTCCCGGCATTTTTTGATAGCTTTTTCTGAACTGCATTAGATTTAGAAGCTACCTACTATATTAAGATAAAGTGCTCCCACAGGGCTCTGTGCCCCAAGCCAACGTCTCCTACAGCCCAGCCGAGGTCCATAACAATAGGATTCTTGAATTATGCCATAAAAGATGACCTCCTGCACACAACTTGGCAACAGAAAAAAATAGATTATGGAAAACATTGTGTTTTTGTGGACAATGACTTTGCTCCAACTACACAACAGCACCGGGAATATATCCCACTTTTTTACACACATGAGAGCCAAACAACTACTGTAAAATGTAAGGTGCCATATCCAGCACGTTTAATAGTCCAGTTCCCAGAAGACCAAGTTACTTATAAAACAGTGGCAGAAGCTACGACCGATCTTCAGAAGAGAGGAATAGTTCCATCAGATGCTACATCTTCCAGCTTCAAGCAACAACCTCCGAGATGGTAAACTTGTTCCAGCACCTCCAGAGCCAAATAACAACTATCCACCACAAAAGCTGAGATCCTTGACCACCTTAGGAAATTTTTCAGAATGCCAGATGATCGCTGAGATGGCTCCACGGACAACAACATACAAATTAATCCAACCCTGAGGTGGTGGGGACAGGGGATGAGGATGGGAGCAGCCACTTAACTCAATCAGAGAGTGAACAAAAAACAGGAGGCAGATAAAAAGGAAAAAAAACAAAATAACTTCTCAGTCTTGCTTGAGGCGGCTAATGGAGGGGGGGGAAGAGAGACAGCTGGGGCCTCAGTGGTGCTGTGCGGCTCCCTGCCAATGAAAGCTTAGCTATGCATGCTGCACAGCAGTCTTCCAGGAAGCTGGGAAAGCCCCTGTCACCATGGGGACTTATTATTTCAACAGCAACATTATATAAGCCTACCATCATCATACAGCATTTTATCCCCTATGGCAAAACTAACCGAGCCTAGATTAAAAATACCTTATCAAAACTTCACGTGCTGTCAGCTGGTTGGGAGGGCCACACAGATGCATCAGGGTCTGGTGGGGTTTTCTCTCCACTTCCCTCATGACATGGCACATCTTAAGAATATATGTCCCCTTTGCCTACAAATCAATGCAGAGAACTATTGGGCAGCAGTAAATTTCAAATTGGAAAGGCAATGCTCCCTTCCCCTCTGCCGTGCTACTCTCTCCTAGACATGCTTCCCTCTAGTGATAAATTAAGAGCATACATGCTTTGCTACCTCTTTTCACCCCTTCAGCTTTTTCTTTCAGTAAGAACTAGGGCTGTGAACGCTCTAAAGAACATGAAACAAAAGGAAAAAAACTGGCACGATGATCCTGAAGGGAACAACCTACTCTTGTTTCCATGGACATTGACAAGCAATTAGCAGTTTTTTTTTTCTTTTTCTTTTTATTTATTTCTTGTTACTCAGCATATGCTATGTCACTCCCATTTAACACTGTACGGAATATGGCCTGAACCTACGTCAGTAAGTGGAGGACTGCATTCAGAGCTGCTTGTACAGATGATGTAAATACTAATGTTAAGATTTGAGGTTTACTAGCTTGCTGTTGTTAATTTTTTATATTTTAGTGTAAGGAATTAAGGGTCTGCAGGGATATGGGGAGGGGAGCTTCCCTTACAATTCTCCTTACATTTCAGAATAATCTCCATACTGAATGTCTCTTTATAATGTACATGGGGACTAAAGCCTGACTGGACAGTCCTTCTCCCATTTAATAATGTCTGGCCAGATCTTTGGATGAAAGTCCCTCATACTTATTATACTCCATGCCATGATTCCTGATTCAGGAAATGGGCCATGACATACAGCAGGTGTATTAAATGGTCCTATAGTATTCGGGATGCATGAAGGGGAGTCCTTGAGACTACCATTAACATACTGATGCAGTGGCACCAGAATTTTCTCCTACTCCTTATGCTATCTATTTGCCTCCTGGAATAGATGTGTCTGCCACCCAAAAACTTTTCAATACAATCACTACATTTGCTGAGGGCACAATCTTTCTAGATGGAAATTTTAATTTATTAATGGACCCGGCAAAGGATACTACTAACCCTTGACTTACACGTGCTTCAGCAGGATAGAGACATGGTTGCAGACTCCTAAAAGAGCTTGGTTACATGGACGTATGGAGGCATTTACATCCAACAGACTATAATTATACTTTCTACTCGTACCCATATTCGCAATATTCGCATATAGACTACTTCATGTTAACTGGAAAACATCTGGATTGGATTGAGGAGGCTAGTATAGACCCCATTATTTTATCAGTCCACACCCCAATTCTGCTCACTTTATCGTTAAGAACCACTCCAAAATTACCTCAGTGGTGCTTCAGTAGTACTCTCCTGTGGAACCTTAAGTTTACACAACTACTTATGCAAAAAAATTTCTCTAATTAAACAGGATAATTACTACCCCAACATTACAGCAGGGGCACTCTGGGACACGATTAAAGTCATCCTCCGGGGCGATATTATTAGTTATGCCACCTGAAAAAAGAAACTTGGAGAACAACACCTAAAAGAACTCACTGATACTTTACAGTTTCTCCAGATGGTACACAAACAAGGAGATACCTCCTTACTTCCACAAATTACATGTACATGAACTGAGATACAACAAATACTAATGCAAAAACAGAGCAGGCAGCCAGCCTGGTGGCACTGAGGGTTGAGGCACTGGATGTCACACCTCGTGCCACACCAGTGACCCGGGTTCAGGAACAAGCCCAGGCCACTTGGGGTCAGCAGGGGAGGAGAGGATCAAGCGTCCAGTGGACTGCTCTCCTCTCCTGGGAGGGAGGGGGGATATGTCCCACGCAGCTAGTGGCACCCAGTGGAGACTGGGTGCACTACAGATGTTGGACCATGAAAATGAGGAGAGATGCTGGGTGGCCGCCTTCTGGACATGCGCAGAAGTGCTCACGTAGCAAGCTGGGTGGCACTGCATGACCCACATCTGGGGGAGGGAGTAAAAGTAGAAAACCCCTGTCGCCATTGGTAGGCGAAGGTAGGCCCATAGGTCACGATCCCATATCACCACCGGGCACTTGGACGCTCGACCCAGTCTCTTCACCGATGGCTGCCTACAATACTCTAGATAGAGCGCCAGAGGAGTACAGAAGTCCCTCCCCAGGGGACTTAGATCTGGGGGTCGGGCTAGCCAGTCTGGATGGGTGTCCCCCACCAGAGTCAATGTGTCCAGTGCTTCAGGCAGATGGGAGAGTCGCTGAACTGTGTGTCCATGCTGGAGAGAGGCCAATGGATGGCAGGTGCAGTAAAAAGAGTTTGAAAAAAAAACAAAAAACAGAGCAGGTACTATTACAGTATACCTGAAACAAAGATACTATGAAGAAAGCACCAGAGCCTCAAAAATATTGGCCTATCATCTTGGACAAGTACAAAAGAACAGCACCATCACTAGAATTGCAGAACAGAACATTGGCAAGCATCTTAACACAACAGCCTCTAAACTGCAAGCTTTTAAGACATTGTATGAAAATTTATGCTCCCAACCTCTCAGATCTACCACAACAAGCGCACAACTTCTTTAAGCAAGTAAAATTAGCACACCTAACAGATGAACAGCAGTTCAGTCCTCTGCGTCCAATCTCCTCAAATTACATTTTAACCAAAATCGCCAAAGTTAAAAATGGAAAAAGTCCAGGCCCTGATGGATACATCCAGAATTCTACAAACATCAGAAGTACACTCTGCTACCTTATTTGATAGCCACCTTCCACGAAGTATAAGAAGGTGCACAACTGCCTGACAATGGGAGATATGCAAGTATGTCCACGATACTTAACCCAGCAAAAACCCAGCATACAGTGATTCATACAGATTGATTTCGGTGCCTAATTTAGATCACAAATTATTTGCTGCAGTACTAGCTGCTAGAATAGTCTCTTCTTCCAACAATCACTCATAAACATCACTCTGGTTTTATATCGCAAAGAATGACAGACAGTATCAAACGAACCCTTCATTTAATACACCATATTCACAAAATTAAAATTCCTTCACTCATAGTTAGCCTTGATGCCCATAAGACACTTGACTGTGCTTCTTGGCAGTTTCTATACAATATCCTAAGAGACTTTCATTTCCTGGATTCCTTCTTGAAGATTTTTTAAAATATCTACAGTAACCCACAGGCAGTCATCAAAGCTAAAAGCATATTCAACAAGATTTTTGCTGGCCCGGGACACTCGACAGGGGCGCCTGCTCTCCCTGCATCTCTTTGCAATATATATCGAACCCCTAGCCCGTCTTCTTTGAAAATCCACACAATTAGCAGGTATTAAGATAGCGGACACAGATCATTATGTTTTATGCTGATGACTTACTGGTTTACCTGTTCCAGCCAGAACAATCCCTACCAGCTTTGTCTGACTTACTTCAAGAGATGGAGCGGTTTACGGGATATAAATTAAAAATAAGACTAAAACAGAAATTCTTAGCTTCTGTTTCCACCCTTCTCCACCACTACACATGGGACTTCCCTTTCGGTGGACCTTTCAATCATTAAATCCATTAAATACTTGGAAGTATATACCGGTATCCCTAAAAATTTATAACACTTATATAGCACCAATTATGAAAGACCTTATACCACTATTGAAGACGATCTTGCCAGATGGATCACTCTTCCCATCCCCTTATTACACAGAATAGAATCGATTCAGATGATGCTACTTCCATGTTATTTGTTCTTATTCCAAACTTTGCCCGTAATGCCCCTCTGTGGAACATTTTAGGAAATGGGATAAAGCTTTCTCAAGATATCTCTGGCAAGGGAAGAAACCACAGATTTATTTATTTAGCGTATACAACTTTACAACTACCAAAAATAAAAGGGGGGTTAGCTCTTCCAATCTTATTGAACTACTACAGAGCAGCACAACTCCAGCATGTATTGAACTGGCTGGCCCCACAACAAAATCCACACTGGAAAGAAATAGAACTGTGGGAAAATTATGCCAATCTTCATAACTAATTTTGCCCTCTTCTTCATACCACCCCCAATAAATTTTTCAAACCACCCTCTAATGCAACCGCAAATACAGATGTGGTGCACTTTACTACAGCTCCCCTCAATAAAACAAAAAGCTAGGTCTCTAGAGTGGCTGACAGAAGACAATCATTTCCTCCCACTTAAGTTAAAACCATAATTTCCACAGATGGAATCAGTAGGGGTTACATTACAATTACCAGTACTATGATCAAGGGCACTTCAAGAGCCCTGCCCAACGCCTACAAGAATTCCATCTACCCTGGAACGATCATTACAAGTACCTTCAAGTAAAGCACTATCTATAAGGGTGCTGGGATTAAGAATGACTCAGTGACCTACACATACTGTTTTAGCTTTTTATGCATGCTTACCTGATGATTTTAACTGTAATACTGAACTATGTTGATGGCACATTGGGCATGAACCATTCTGGAATGAACCTTGTAGTGCTTCCTTGTACCTCTAATCTTGTTTTTGAAAATATCTTATAAATAAACAATTAAAAAAAGTGAAGAACTGAATTTTAAGTGTTTGATGTCAGAATAGTCTAATGTCATATGAGAAGGAAAGATCAGTTCTTCACTTTAGGCAGTTTTTTTTTTTCATAAGACTGTTGGATGAGACATTAAACCAAAGCCCCATTCTGCCCATCTCTGGTTACTGCCCAGGTGGAAGTAAAAGATCACATCACACTTATGGATAAAGAGCAGGGGAGTTTCTCTGTTGTCATGGTCAATACTACCCTTTCCAATAAAACAGGTCCATGCAACTCACCCCCGAGGACGCACCTAGAAACAAACTATATTAGCTTAGTGTGCCTTTCCTGGTCAGAAAGTAGAAATAAAATAAACAGTACCATATTTCCTTTTATTTAAGTTTTAAATTATGTTAATTTCAAATAGCTGGCTCTGACATGTGAAAAATTACTGATGCCAGTCTTATCAAGTCAAGAGGTGAAGGTTCAAATTTGTACTTAAAAACTGCCCTGTAAAAAATATTTTTACTAGCCAGACCAGTGGCACTTAGGGTTGAGGTGCTGGATGCCACACCTCTCGCCATGCCAGCGACCAATGTTCGGGAATGAGCATGGGCTTGGGGTCAAAAGGAAGAGGAGAAGGATCGAGCATACTAAGGACTGCTGTCTGTCTCCGGGAAGGGGGGGGTCCCAGGGGTCGGTGACTGCCTGCCCCCTAGCGGAAGCTGGGGGACAGGGCATGGACAATGGCAGTCAAGGAGCAGGGATGGGGCAGACATTTGGAGGAGCATGTATGGGAGCATGTGTGTTGCCTCCACTGGGGTTATTGTATGCCCCATCCCCGAACAGAACACAGAAAATGCCTCGGCCGTGCAGTTTGATGGCCATCCCTGGTAGCGCCGCTGGCTCCGAGGGCTCACCCCAGCACACTGGATCCATCTGGGTGGTAAATAAGGGGGACTTGCCACCCTCCACCATGGGGTGGTAAGCCATGGGGTACCGCTGGGGTGAGGGCCTTGAATTGGAGCAGCGGGTGTGCCAGGTTGGCGGCTGGATGTGGGTTGACCGGGGAAGGGAGAAAAAATGATAAACAAAAAAATATTTTTACTAATATGCTTCCGAGTCCTAAGTCTTCTGGGTCCTAAATGTTCATCTCACTCTATAGAAGAGTGCTGGTATAGTAACATGCAAAGCTCAAAACAGCACATCTTTCTTTGTTGTTGTTTTCCATCACAATCACCGATACACAGAAACACAACAAAGGATTAAGGTACTGGTTACTTGCCCAAGTATACATAGAATTATTTTGCAAGGAAAGAAAAAGCTTTTGACAGAATCCCCTGGCATAAGGGCAGGTCATACGTGTGTATTTTAGCCCTGTTAAAAATAATGGAGCTGTATCAAGTTTGCACAGTTGCACAATCATTTGCACATGCATACTGTAGCTAGAGGAGTGGGTAGAGCTTTCCATTTCACTAAGCTTCTATCTGCCAGGCTTATCCTCCACAGGCATGAAGACTGGTAGCATGAGGGGAGTGGACCTTGCTTATTATGTTTGCTTGCGCGCATGCGCAAGAAACATCTTGCAACAGTACCACATTTCAGAGGTGTGTCAGTGTTGTGGCCAATGCAGCGGACACTTTACTGGGTGCGTCCCTTAGCCACCAATCAAGGGAGATGCTGCTGATGACAGCACATGCAAGAAACATCTTGCGACATTACCACATTTTAGAGGTGTGTCAGTGTTGTGGCCAATGCAGTGGATGCTTTACCGGGCACGTCCCTTGGCCACCAACCAAGGGGGAAGCTGCCGATGACAGCAGCTTCAAAGAGAGCCAAGGAGTTGAAATGAATCTGCCACTGTAATCACAAACAGTTTCATCACTGCAGCGGCACCTCCCCCCTCCCTTGCAACCTTGTCAGCTCCTGCCGCCCAGCACTCTGTCCCTGGCCCTTGCTCCGCCAACAACTTGTTTGTTCTGTGTGACTTTCCTGGGGAAACAAGTAATGAGCCACAGCTCCTGTCACCCGCCACACACTCCAAGGAAAGCCGACATCGGGGTGCCCAATCCCCATGTCAGCATGTATCCCCCCTCTATTAATGTGGCACACTGGGAGCCCACCCCAGTGTGCCAAAATGTTTCCGACATCAGGATGCCCACTCTCAGTGTCGGATGTGCCCCCCCCAAACCCGTCTGTAATCTGCCGACATCGGGGTGCCCAATCCCTGTGTCAGCATGCCCCTCCACCACCACCATTGTTGTGGCACACTGGGATCCCAACCCAGTGTGCCGAAATGTGTTTTTTTTTAAACATGTAAAAGAAAGAAACCATCCCCCGGCATGTCCCCTCTGTGAAAAAGAAAACTGTACACAGTCATCTCTCCATTCCCCCCACAGAGCACTCACCTCCCTCACCTATACTTACCCTCAGGAGGTCAGGAGCAGTGATCTTCTCTGGACCAGGACACCTCTGCACTCTTCAAAGCCGACTGCGAACTGAGGAATCAGGTAAGCGCTGTATAATGGGAGTCAATGAGGGGTTTCAACTTAGGTTGATATCTTAGCCCTTCTTAGAAACTGTTGCCCCAAATTTTCAACACGGGGTTCTTGGGACCCCACCTCATGAACATGTCACTGTCATTTCGTAACTCGGTCCTGAAAAGTGATTTTGCGGTCACTGCACATAATCACCTTTTGGGACCAAAAAAACCCATGTTGTAAATTTGGTGAAAAAATTCCAAGAAATGATTGCATTATGAGCATGTGTTGCACAGTTTCTACACACACTCGTAACTTTGCCAATTTTTAATATTTTTACTCCAGATTTTCAGCATTTGCCATTTTTTCACACCTTCTTATGAACAGTGCAGCTGTCATTTTTAACATCCTGTCCTAAATGTGTTTTCCCACCTGTGGCACAGAATGGTGTAGCCACTTTGCAAAATCACCTTTCTGGACTGAGTAACAAAATGATAGTGGCATTGTTCATGAGGTGGGGTGCCAAAAAGCCCATGTTGAAATTTAGAGCAAAAATACCAACAAATGCCCAGGCTGTTAGGGTTTCTAACCATAATGCCCCATCCTATAGAGACTGACAGGCATCAGAGGTGTGACTTGAGGTTGTCGGCCGTAATGCTCATGCCTTTCCACCCCTACCCTGCAGCCAGTGACAGGCATCGAGGTGTGCCTTGGGGTTTTCGGACCTAACATGCACCCCATTCTTCTATACTGCACCAATCTCAGCTTATTTCCTTATGGAATGGGGTGAGCGTAAGGGCTGAAGACCCCAAGGCACACTGCAACACCTGTCGGTGTCTATAGGGTGGAGTGAGGTGGAATGGCATGAGTGTTATGGCTGATGACACAAAGGCACACCCCCAACACCTGTCAGTATCTGCAGGGTGGGGATGGGGGTTGGCGTTATTTCAATACTTCACTGCCATTCCTATTATGCATCTCTTTAACTCCTGCACTACCAATGCCAGTGCCAGCAAGTCAACATTCAGCATTGACAAATGTTTGTTTTTAAACAGAGCCCATGGGCTTTAAACTTAGGGGATGTGTTCAGCCCTACTTTGGGTAATGTTTAATATCTTATAACAATTTCATCTTATTGCTGTTTTATCCTGTGGTTTTCTACTACCAAATGAATGTCAACACTGATATCTGTTCCTGCTCACTGTCTCGAAGACCCCTAAAATTTTTTGCATCTTAAAAGTGTCTTCCTGGTGAAATATTTTAAAAGAGATTAATAGATAAGCTATACACACTGTTTGGAGGTCTTTTAGATCCTCCCCAGATTTAATCAGCACACCTGTACATGGTGGTTAAACATTTAGTAAAATCTGGTGCCTCTCTTTTTGGAAAAGGCATGTTTAGGAAGGTTTACTCCAGATTTCCATCAGTTACTCACCTCTGATTTGTTGCATAACAAAGTAAAAGTATGTCATAAGCATAACTGTATAAATTGTAATGATTCTGAGTAATTAAAAAAAAAATCAGTTGTTTTGGGAAATTACTGTATTGTAACAAGAGTTCATCAAAGACTAGAATAGGATCAGCACTTATTATAAAACGTGATTATCAGCTGTCAGTACTAAGATGTTGGAAATAGTCATGATGGACTTCTGGTCCCCTTCTATAAAACACTGATGCATGCCTACTGCTTTTCATCCTGTGTACGCCAAACTGTATGCAGTACACCTGTATATGAAGGGGAGTATGTCTTCAAATTTTGAAGAAAAACACAAACAGCCATTTTGGTAATAAGAGTTTAACAAAAGTGCCTGCCAGTCAACCATCTTTGATCTGTTACTGTACATTCCAAAATATGACTAGTGTGCCTTTACATTAGATTAACAATTCAGTAATTATGTCTAGAAAAAAAATTACAATAGAGACAAAAGTAACAACATTTATGCCACACCACTGTTAAATGGGGAACAAACCCTGAATAAAACTGTTTCTGTTGTGTTGGAGCAACCTAATAGAACACCTTCATATAGAGTCATACCATGATAAGAGAAACAGAAGAAGGGCAAGGCCCATCAGGTCTTCACTCACACACACACACACACACACACACACACACACACACACACACACACACACACTTCCCAGCTATAATAGTCCAACAGGAGATCCATATCCACGTGATAGTTTCGTTTGAATTTGTTTATGTACTGTACTTACTCACAACAATGCTTTCTGGGAACAAGATCCAAAGTTCTACCACTTTCAGTGTATTAAAGAACTTTCTATTAAAGAGCAACTCCCTAATGTAATAAAAAAGTTAAACCCACTAGAGTTACACCAATTATGCTATAACTTTTGTGTTTTCTAGTCCCCCCATTGTTGGTCTACTAAATATTGCTAGTAATGCAGTATTTATTTCACTATTTCAAAATGTATCAAACTCTCACCTGCTGATCTCATATTGTAACATCACAGTCTGTTATCACGGTAAGCACTATGATGTTATAAACAAAAGTATTGTGAGGTTAACTAGGGAGAGACAAATGCTTTTTATACAGACTTTGTGGATAGACTACAAAGATGTGCTGTAAAACCCTGGAAAGGAGCATTGAAAATGACAAAAAAGATATTTTCTAGTAAACTGTAATAGCTGAAACATCATATTTATGAAAGTACATGCTGAAGTGCAGAGTCACTCTTTAATGGCTTCAAAGTGCTTCCTGTGCTCCTACAGACCCTGTCCCTTAATTCTGTTATGGTTCTGTTTGGTCTTAAAGTTTAATGATCCATGTAAGTTTGGCTCACTCATTATTCTAAACATCATCAACAAATCTCCCCTAATTCGTCTTTATTGGAGACTATGTAGTCCCAGTTTGTGCAAGCTCTTGCTGCACTCTGTTCCGTCTACATCTCTCACCACCCGTGTTCCCTGTTTTGAATCCTCTAGATCTTATTTTATCTCTTACACTGTATATACTCACATGTGAGTACTTTTTGATGCTAAAAAAATAGGTTCCCAAGAAGGGGGAAAGTACAGCTACGTAAGAACTTATCGTAACAGTAGATCTTTGAGAGGCGCTCTTGCAGTAGGCAACACGGTAAGGACTAAGCTCAAGCACCACACAAAAATTTCTAGTTAGCAGCCTAGACGGGGATCGCCCCCAATGTTGGCACGCTAGCGTCTGCCTACAGTATAAGAGGGGCGGTCCCCCACGCCAAGCTCAGTTCTCCCGTTGGAGACCCTGTAAGAAGGTCCGACAGGAGACAGAGAGGGCTCCTGGAGCCAAGAAAGGCCAAGATGTGAAAGAGAGAAGGGGGATGGAGGGAGGGAAAAGCCTGCCTACTGCAAGAGCTCCTCTTGAAGATCTACTGTTATGGTAAGTTTTATGTAACTGTACTGTGTTACTTCGAAGGGCTCTTGCAGTAGGCAACACCATTAGGACTGAGTTCCAAGCAGTGCCATAAGGAAAGGAAGAACCTTTGGGAGGAGGAAAAGGGAATGTATTAGGCAGAGATGGATAGGTGACTCAGGGGGACCCTAGTCCAACCTAAGCCCCCCAAGGGAAAAGGAGGCAACCTTCGACTGCCCAGTCAGGAGCCAGAAAGGGCATCTCCCTGGAAAGGTGAGAAGCAGATGGTCTATTAACACCCTGAGCTCAAAATCTCCGAGGGATGCAGCTAAGCCCCCAAGGAGGAGGCCCACTACAGCCCTGAGAAGGAGAAAAACTGTGAAAGAAGGACTGAACCAGGGACCAGTATTGGCCCCTGTGATCAGTCATACATAAGAAATGTAGTGGCTTACCTTGGGGAGTGAAGGCAAGAGACAAACAAGTGGACTACCCAAAGGTCTAGTCCGGTAGAGATACTCTCCCAGGGGAAAGCCTGTGTAAAGGAAAGAGAGAGGCACCCCCCCCCCCAAGAAAGACTCAATAAAAGAAATGCCTGGAAGGGCAGCTAGCGAAGGCTGGGACTGAGGAAGGAGAAACAAAGCCTGTAAGACTTTGTGAAGAAAAAGGAAGGACTCCCGGAAACCCAGATCCTGGGGGTTATAGGAATCACTCAGGTGTGGGGAACACAGCCAGAGGCAGAAAAAGAAGGATCCTGCCAGAAAAAGCATTTGGAGATCCTAGCTGGACCCAAGTCCTGCTTGCAAAAGAAAGGAAAGGGGCAGGGACTGCCAAAAAGGGGACTCTCTGAAGCAAACAGGAACCAGAAGCACCTCAAACCAGGGAGCAAGAGATGGGAAAGAGGGGTACTGCCCCCCCAAAGTTTCCCAATAATGGCCAATGACCCCCTTCTGCAAGGGGAGGGGAAGGGGGAGGCCCTGGCAAAAGGTATCTGTCGCCCGACAGAACTGTGTCCAGAAATGGAAAAGGGAGTACCCCAAGGTGAACAAAAGGATGGGAGAAAGACTCCCTGCATGGATGCACAAAGAACAGCTGAGTGGCTGAGAACAAAGGCTTTCATTATCAAGTGAAAGTAGGACAAGATCGGGGGACTCCTGCCCATGCTAGATCAAAGGCTAGCGAAAGTGCCGCTCAGCTACCTCAGATCGAGAGGCAGGGAAGATCCGATGATGCAGACCCCAGGATGTCCACTCCTGTCTCCTGGGTCCAGCACAAAAGAGCAGGGTTGGGGGGAGCCATCCCTTCCTACCCACCCCAAGCCTGCCAGAGAGGCTGGGCCAGCCAACAGCTGGGGGGGGAACATCAGGCTGCCCAGAACATCAGGTGCCTGAAAGGCTAGCCGACGAGGGTCCTGGTGTAAAGTCACACTCCTAACTCGTCCAGTCTCCAAAAAGGGGAGACATGACTAGTGGTTCCCCTGACAAAAAAATGCTTGGGAATGGACACATACCCACCAACCAGCCACAGGGACACCCTGGAAAGGCAGGAGCATGAGAGCTTGGCAGGAGTAAAAATCAGCCCCGCCAGGAACCAGGAGATCTACTTGGCTAGAGAAAGCCCTGAACAGAGACTAATGAGTTCCAAGGAGAGAATCTTTCTATCCGGGAAAGGGCAGGGTGCGAGGACCAACACCCGAGAAACTGCCAGGCCGATGGGCCCCGAGGGTCCACTCACAGAGAGGCACCTCGGGGGCCTGGACAGGGGAAACATGACGGGCCCCTGAGGAAAGGCTCAACCGTCAGGGGAAGAAACTAGCTGCAACCCCCTCAATGGAGGAAAATCTCCGCAGTTTGTGACCTGAACAACTGTGCCCTACCTGCTAGGGAAATAAGGTCTAGGCTGCATAGGAGTCTAGAAAGCCCCAATTACAGCTGCCTGGAAACCTGTGGGTGTCATTGGAAACCCTGGCCATCTGGAATAAATTTTGGGGGGGGGGGGAACCTGCCCCACCAAAAGAGAAAGAAAGCTCTCCACCCGCAGGGCAGGAGCGTGGCCTGAGGCCCCTTCAAGAAACATCCCTATTGTTCCTGGTATTACAGACAAAAGGAACTGAAACAAACAATGAGAGGGAAGAGAACATCAACCCCTCTTGCTCGTATCCTCCAGTCTCCTTGCTGGAGCTATGCCCAGGGTTAGGAGGAGGAGCTAGGCACCAACAGTGTGGTCACCTCGGCTCTAATAGTCTTGTGGGCTGGGGCAGCTGGAATTGAAGAGACCTGTCGCTTATTCTAAGACCTTGTGGATTGATGACCCTGGGGTTGCCGCGAAGAGTGACATAAAGATGGATGCTGTGTCCCGTCTTGCTGGCTACAAAAGCCAGTATGGAGGACTGTACCCAGCTCCTGTAACGAGGACAGCAAATCCCAAACATCCTCTCCAAACAGTGAAGGGCCCCAGAATGGTGCATCTATGATGGAGCCCTGAACTACCGGGGGTGAAGTCAGACAGGTGCAGCCAAGCATGGCGCCTAATGCAAATGGTTGCTGCTGTGGAATGAGAAGAAGTATCCATGGTATCAAATAAAGCATGGAAGGCATGAAAGCCCACTCTGGAGGCTGAACGCAGGAGTTGTTCCAACTGAGTCCTAGCAGGAGATTCAGGCAAGGACTGGATTATGTCCCCTGCTTGCCCCAAAAGAGACTGCTGGTGCCCCAGCATATATGCAAGATAGTTTTGAGCATGCATGGCCAGGGTAGAGGAAGTATAGGCTCTGCACCCTAAAATGTTCAAATGCTTGCATTCCCTATCTCGAGGGGAAGTTCCCCAGTGTCTGGGCTCCATAAACTCCTCCTGGGCACCCAATAAAACTAAAGGATCTACCTTAGAGTGGGTATTAAAGTGAGGCCTGTCTTCATGAGTGTGGTAGAGGCAGATGGCCTTCCTGGGCACAGAAGGGACCAATGCCAGTTGCTCTCAATTGGTAGATGAGATGTCACTGTGTGGAACCACTAAGGGTGGGATAACCACAGACCCGACTACTAGGAGGCGCAGGTGCTCTACTAGATAGCGACGCTAAGGGTCCCGCTCCTCAGTACGCCACCCTTGGGATGCTTGAATAAGTTTCATCATCTCTAAAAAAGGAAGGGTCCTCTGGAGGAGATTTGGGAGTGTCCCTGACCCACATTTCCCCACGGGACGAGCGAGGAAGGGGGGAACTCGAAAGAGAAACCACATCCACGAGTCTCCTGAGTCCGAGGCACAGCGCTGAGGCGGGGAAAAGCTGGGGTCCACAACATTCCTGGCATGTAGCCAGGGCACCACTGAAAGAAGAGGAGCCTCTGAATTTGGTGAAGGGGGTCATGCATCCAGGAAGGGTCCAATGCCGCCATCGCCGGAGTGGGAGCCAGATGCTGAGTGGACGCCCACCACAGGCTAAGAAAAGTGCTGTAGGCAGCCAGCATTCAGTAGAGAAATGTCATGTGAAAGGAACAGCCCAGCACAGAGTAAAACATCCAGAGACCACAGATGGATCCCGACAACAATCCCGATGGTCCTTCTATGCGTCCACTAGGCACCGATTGGAGGCCCAGACTGAGCCCAAAGAAGCACCCAAAGGGCAGTCTTGAGTCAGCACTGACAGACCTGGAGGCCTGGGTTCTGAGGCAATGCCTAGGGGACCGAGGAAAGGTCTGAAGGCAGAACATCCTGGTGTGCCTGGTCTAAAGAAGGGGGACCATCAGGATTGGACTGATGGTGGCTCGGTGCTGGTTCCAGTGGGAAAGGGACAGGGAGAAGGCAGCCCTGCTGGCACCTGGTGGAAAGGGCCCAGAAAGGGGATCACTAGCGGCGGCTGAGGAGCTGAAGGCGCCCAGGGGGGACCCCACTGGCGCGGGCTGAGGCCCTGCAAGAGAGGGCGACAGGTGGTGTCAGTCCAGAGGACCATCATTGGGCCCCAAAGAGGGGCCTGGTGAGGATGCTGGGAGGGCGTCAGTAGAGGAGCTGGCACCTGGAGAATCGGTCTGGCCACCTGGCTGAGAACCCTGATGGTCGTAGGGCCTGGACATCAAGGGTGGTGGGACAGAGAAAGAGTCCGCTGAACCTGCAGAGGCACCACCCACCACAGAAACCAAAGCAGGAGGCATGACCAGAGGCAGCCCAGAGGGAAGGAGGGCTGGTGTGGCCACTGAGGTGGACACCCCCCATGGGGGAAAGACCCTGAATCAGCCACGGCCCCCAAAGGTGACCGTGGCTCTGGAGCGGACCATTCACTGTCCCGATGCTTCTTATGCTTCTTCTTGGAAGAGGAAGCCTCCACTGAGATCCCCGCTGCAGTTCGGGCCTGCAGCTCTTTCTCCATGGTGGCCAATCTTTGCTGGAGAAAATGGGCCTCCAGAACCTTCTGGCGTCTTTTCCAGGTGACCTGGCTTAACTTCTGGCACACCTGACAGGCTTTGGTATTGTGGTCCGGGCCTAGGCAGATGACATAGGCAGTGTGACCATCCTTTTCAGGAATTTGTTTGCCACAGGCACACTTAGACTTGCAGGGATCTGCAGAGAAGGTTGGCAATGATATTGAAAATCAAAGCAAACTACAAGCAGCAAAAAAATAACAAATACAGAAGAAATGGTGGACAACTGGAGTAGTGTTCCTCAAGGTCTGACAAGCACAGGTCAACCGCAGGAAATTAAGTGAGGTGGACATGGGGGACCACCCCTCTTATACCATAGGTGGACACCGGCGTTCCAATGTCAGGGGGTGGTCCCCCCATTGTAGACTGCTAACTAGAAATGTTCCATGTGGTCCTGGCGCCTGGTGGCTTAGTCCTAACGGTGTTGCCTACTGAAAGAGACCCCTCAAAGTAAGATCACAATTTATCTGTGAGGTTGACCTATCTCCAGGATTTACAATGGTGAACCATTTTTTGCAACTGTATAACCTAATTTTGTGTCCAGTTCTGGCCATGAAGACATACTCTGTGCCTAATGGTTACAAAACACATTTTTCCATCCAGTTTGGGTAGCAAAATCATCTGTCATTTTGTTAAATTGACAGGGTAACAGGGGTCAACTTATATGTGAGGTCCACTTATAGGCGAGTGTATGTGGTTATTTGAAGTGGCCCAAAACTGAGAAGAGCAGCTGGTATGCGGTCTGACAAAAGTTCTACAGGAAAGTATTATGGCATTATGTTTGCAGTCCTGCTAATAAAATACCTCTAGATGCCTCTTACAATTCAGACTGTTTTATTGAAAATGTAATCACAATGCTTGCTTATCTTCATATCTTTGGAGACAATTATTCATAAATATAGGCTAACTACTCCGTGAGACTATTTATTTTATGTGTACTATTTGACCAGGAAATGCACCCCGAAAGCCTTGACAACTTATTTTCAAGTGTGTCCTGGGGTTGGACCATATGGACCTGTTTTATTGTCAGGGGACAGGACACTGAGGACAATCACAAATTATTATGTTAAGTATCACAGAATCTTTGACTTCCTCCTGGACCGCCACCAGAGAGGGGTAAAAGGATCTCAGAGTAAAATTTCATCCAAAAAGCAGTACCTCAACAGTGCAGCAATCTTTAGAGCTGACCTGCAGCATCAGTTATGGGTATTATACCAAGTTCCTGGTGTGGGACTACAACCCATGACCTCCTGATCTTCCAGCCCTACAGACAAGTGTGCAGTCTACTGAGCCACTGGCAATCTAGTCAAACATTTGGAGGAACAGTCTCCTCATATTTCCTCCAAAGATGTCATTGAACTTGCTGAATTTGCATGTGCTCATCCTCAAAATGTAAGCGGAACACTAATCTGAAAGGTAATCCTTTAAACTTTAAAAGCAACCTATTCAGCATTTTGAAGCAATCGCAGCAGAAATAATTCATCAAAGATGACCATCAGCTGTCCAGTTTTGATTCAGTACAAACCAAAATTTAATCAGCATACGGTTATGTGAAGGTATATGCTCTGTAATATTTTAATGAAATACATTTGGTGGTACAGTGATAACATCTGGTTTTGAGTCAGGCAGCCATATTGGGCAGGGCTTGAAACTGACCAGACAACTTATGGGTGTGGGTTTTTTTGTCCATTTCTCTTTTTAACAATTCACTGACCCATGATAGTCCAGCCGAGATACATCTCACTGTCAGTGCTTCTACCCAATTGGCTGTTGGCAAGACAGAAGCACTGAGAGGTTAAGCAACTTGCAAGGTCACACAGTTTCACTAAGTGGCTCTGCTGAGACCTAAGCCTAGATTGCCATGTTCCAAGTTCTGGGCTGTCATGACTGGTGGTTGTATTTACAAAGTAAAACCTTGATTTTTTCACATTTTTTTTACCCAGGATAACCAGCTAAGATGCAGTGTAATAGATCATGTCCAGTATGAGTGTGCATTTACCTTTTACAATTAGGTGAACTGATGCACTGAGAGGCGATGACTTGATCAAGGTCACACAGCAAGTGTGTGGTACTGTGGGATAAATACCTGGGTCTCTTAGCAAACCGTCTTAAAAATACAGTGTAAGTAAGTCATTTTGCAGCTGCATATTCAGACCCATTAATGATCCATTAGAGTGCCCCCTTTTTGGAGCATGGCTTGCAAATAAAACTTGCTGAAACCTGTTGAGGAGATGGCAAAATCCTTTTTCCCCTATCAACACCAATCATTATCTCAATACTTGTACCCCCATGTGTAAACCAGATTAAAGCACAGCATGATCTATGCACAGCTATAGCTGCTCTTGCTGTATTTAATCAAAAAGAACCATTACATCTGACTTAGTTTCTCAGAAGACAAATACTTGTTCACTGACGCCTACTGATCCAGCTGATGGCTTACAAAGAAAGGTACACGTCAATGAGCCTTTCAAACCATGTAACAAAACACTTCAAAGATATTTATGAAATGGTTTGTCATGTAACTGGGTCAATTAAATATTCACAATGACATTTCCTCCTTGGGGGATGGAACAGAATGACTAGAACTTCATCTTTAATCAAGTAACTACAATGGGCTGCACATGTGAGCATCCAGTTTTACCCCAAGGAAACTTTAATAATGCATAAAAACCAATCTGCAGAAAATAAAACAAACTGGTGATAAAATCAGCCCTCTATCCAAGAACAACAGTTCATCGTATCATGTTTAAGACTACCCTAAAGATTGGTTCAGTAACATTGAAAAAGGCCTGGGGCAATGGTAAAACAAGGGGACGTGACAGAATCCACAGAGTGGACTCCAGTGACTTGTTTACAACAAGATGCACAAAATAGGTGATTAATACTTTCACCAGAGGTAACTCGATGAAACTGGCAGAGGAGGAGGTCAAAACTACACCAGAAAGTACTTTTTTGCTAAAACGGTGGTGGCAGAATGGAACAAACCTCCAGATGAAGTCATACATACTGAGATAATGGGGGATTTTAAGAGGGGATGAGACAGACATTTGAGAAACGTGTGGTGGGGTACAATGGTGGGGGCAATGGGGGCCATAGGGACTGACAGGTGCTCAATCCAATAGATAGGAAGGGAAGGGCAGATTGGATGGGGCACTTAGCCATTTTCTGTCAGCATTTTCTATGTTCTGTGGTTTTACGCCATATCTCTGCTACTTCTTCCTAGAGCCACAATAAAAACACAGTTTTCCTACAGCTATAATGGCAAATTGAGCCTCCTCTGTGCAAAGCAAATCCATTATTATCACTAAAAATGTTGATCTCTTCACTTAAGGAAAAAATAATGCTTTACAAAGGGTTGTATGTAGAAATACTTTGGCACATCAAATATTTCAAGCTTTTACAGTCAGGAGTGGGATAAATGTCTCACTGTGAAGCTTGTGCTGTTCTGCTTTAAACTATGAAATTTCTCAGCACTTTTCACTCCAGAGACACAGATACTTTTGTGAATGTTGATCAATTTACCACAGTGTAACTGCATTTAGAACAGTGTGATGTACTGCAGGGCAGGATAAAGTACAGTCACGTACGAACTTACCGCAATAGTAGATCTTCGAGAGCATCTCTTGCAGCAGGTCACCACACATGGGAATCTTCTGCCGGAGGCACCTGTTTCCGGAAGACTTCTTAGCAGTCGTACCTGGGACCACTCCCTCATGCACCACATGACCAGGTCTATGCACTATAAAAGAGAGGGTGGTCCCGATACGACTCAGTTCTTCTCCTCATTAGCAACTTGATCATGATGATCAAGGTAACAGAAGAGAAATATATATAAAAAAATCTGTGTTTTGGATATAGCCAAAATAAATACGCAGTAGTATACATATCTCTCTCTCTCTCTCTCTTATATATATATATATATATATATATATATTTATACAGGAGCTGGAAAGTAAAGAAAACTCTGCTCCCTCTTGTAGACAGGAAAAAGGGGGACGGAGGGAGGGGCAGCATAACCTGCTGCAAGAGATACTTCTGAAGATCTACTGTTATGGTAAGTTCTTACGCAACTGTACTCTCTTCTTTGAGGCAATCTCTTACGCCAGGTCATAACACATGGGAATATTCCCAAACAGTTATGTGTAAATCAGGGCATCAGAAAACTGTCATGTAAAAGCAGACCTTGGAGGACTGTATATCCAAAGGTAGTCCTTGTGTAAAAGGCCAAGCCCATCAATGGTAAAGTATAGGGAAGAGACGGATCCTGGAAGCAGGAGCCATATCCCCCAGTAGGCAGTTGATACCCCTGTAAACCTGCTGTGGCAGTAGCCAGCACTCGTGCGGAGTGAGTCTTGACCACAACCGAGAGCGGCAGTATATATGTCACTTGTATCATAACAAAGAAAACAATGTAGGTGGCCACATAAGTTTGGGTAGACCCTATACCGAAACAGGGCGTTTCCCCTTCACTATCCAGGGGAAATGAAACAAAAGGTGGCACTGTTTTGCGCTGTGGCCTCATTCATTACAAATGAAAGGGAAGGTGAACAACCAAGATACGAATTAGAGCAGCCTCAGGGGCTTCATGCCCTGCATAAGAGACTGGTAGCCAAATGGTTACTGATACACAGGAAAAACTGATACCATCTTAGTGTAAAAGGTAGGATCGGGTCACAGAAGGACATCCTTTCCTTAGGAAAGGCAGATAGGGCCCTGTATGCACAGGGCCTAGAATACAGCAATGCAGGCAGCCGACGAAACTGCAACACAGAGTAAAAGGTTCCAAGATAGGAAGCGCAGGCCTTATGGAACTGCCTTATGGAACCACAAGCCCAAAACCCTTGAACAAAGACTCAGGTATTATTGGGGATATATAATTGATTAGGATGGCCGCAGCTAAGTATCCCCCAAAAAGTCACCAGGCAATGCCTGGCTGAGACACCTCTGCTGTGGCAGATAATGGGAAGCCAGTTAGCACAGGCGTGTCCATCAAGATATAGGAAGGAAAGCATTTTCAACTGAATGTATGCCATAAAGGTGTACTTTCATATGCAGAAACTTGAACCATACTTAGAGTACTGACAGGTGCAAGGAGGACATCTGATGATGTTTCCAAAAAGCAAAACATCAGGGCATATAATGGAACAAAACACAGAGGCCCAATTTGTGAAGAATCGCAGAGATCATGGCTCGGTATTATCAGAAGACTCCGAGGGCAGAGTCTAGCCTGAATGGTGGTTTCACTGCCTTTTGTTACATAGGGTGAAGGTCTACCATGATCATTGTCCAGAAGGAAAGAGAAAACATACCCCAACCTTTGAGAGGGGTATGCACAGACAAAATGGGCATTTTCAAGTAGAAAAAAGCCCAGATCCTGGACATCAGGACAGAGACTGTAACCATGGATTTGAGGGGACCTTCAGGCTGTGGGCAGTCCCAGGCAGGGAACCGGCGAAACAGCACCCATCGACCTTGGAACCAAAGGCAGGGAAGGCTAGTAGAATTAGTGAAACTGTGTTAGGGAAGTCCCCGCAAGGTATCAGCGGGGTTCCGAAAAAGGACTTTCATAAAAGAGCTCTCCTGATGCAAAAAAATGGCATGGAATGCACCAAAATATGGTGCAACCTGAGGCTGTGGGTCTCACAGGGAGACCTTGAAAAGCAGTATCAAGAAAAAAAAAACTCAGAAAGGCAGGAGCAAAAGGCCCAACATATGCAACCAAGAAAGTCATGTGAGACATATTTTCACAGTAGAGGTCATGTAAACCATAGCCGCCAGAGGTTCCAAGCAGTGAGTATAGTGGCTGTGGAAGCATCCACAAAAAGCGGGATGACCACTATGAGGACGTCTCCAAATAATAAGCTAATTCATGTCTAGGGTTGTGCAGCTCCTACACCTGGGCCCCAGTGGGTGGAACAGGTCTGGTTCCAATTCCTGAGCAAGAAAAAAGGGACTCCACCCCAACAACTGTAGATGGAGCCCAGTGTACAGCAAAGCTACAGGTGGAGACCGGGATGGAACCTGGAGGTGGCCTCACCAATAAGGGGGACACCAGACCACAAGAATAAGTACATCCACCTGTGCCATATTAGCCCAACTCACATCTCCAAAGAGACATGGTCAGACTCCATTGGAATAATGGAGATAAGAAAACTGGTGGGGAAGCAAACCCCATCAGGTCAGGAAAGAGTCTACTCAAAGGAGCCAGCACTGTTGGAAAAAAAAGTTGCTTGGTTGTATAGGAGGACATCGGTGATCTTGAAGCAGTGGAAGAAATAACCGTATACCCAGTATGAGGGTAGAGTTTCAGTTAAAGACCAAACGGGGCCCGAGTGTAGATTATAGAGGACATCGCATAGCCGAAGCCGCCGGTCAGGCGGCACAGAACTCACACTCCATTAGGACACGATGAGGAGACCCACAATGAGGGCAAAGACAAGGGCACCTGGGTCTAGGCCCGCAGATTACGCTGGGGTCTACTGTGGACAAGATGGTCTTGGTCCTCATCAAGGAGAAGGGCAAAGCCTTCATCAATGAGACAACATCAGCAATGAAATACCCAAGGCCATCATCGACCTGAGGGTCGAAACCCACTGCGACCAGGGGGGGGCCAAAGCCTTCCCCAATGAGAGCAGTGAAGCCTATCAAATCCAGTGTCGACGAGAGGGCAGAAGCCACCATCGACGAGAGACCATCGTTGACTATAAGGGCTGGAAGCCCCCGACAATGAGAGGGCTGAAGCAATCACCACCAAGGCCATCACAATGAGAGATCCAAAGTCATCATTGATGAGATGGCAAACACCACCAGCGATGTATGGGCAAAAGCCACCATCAACGAGAGTTGCAGAAGCCATTGTTGACGAGAGGGCAAAAGCCAACATTAACGAGAGGGCAGAAGCCATCGGCAACAAGAGGGCTGAAGCCATCATGATGAGAGGGCTGAAACCATCACCAACATGATGGCAGAAGCCACCATTGACAAGGGAGCAAAAACCACCATCGACGAGAGATAAAAAGGTCATAATCAACAAGAGGGTGGAAACCACCACCCACAAGAGGGCAAAAGCCATCACAATGAGAGGGCAGATGTCATCATCAAAGAGAGGACAAACACCATGGTAGATAAATGGCAAGTCCGTGAAAAGGTCTGTGACGCATCTGGGGGGGCATCAGGTAGACTTAGGGGGAAAATACAAAACTGAAAAAATGTATCACACAGTGGTCCCAACTGCATATAGGGAATATGCCATGGGCAGGCTAAAACTATAAAATGGGTTGGAAATTTCCTGCTTCCCGATAGGCTAAACAAGTTCTGAGACCCATATCTTAATTCTCCACAACTGCACAGGTTTAAACAAGTTCAAGCAGTGGGATTTGGAATTTGAGCAACTCAGATACAGAATTTATGAGTCATTTCACTTGTTCCTGATTTCTATCACAAACTTTACATGGCAGCTACCTTTATTCATATATAAAAACCTTTAACTAGGCCTTAAAAAAATCATAGCTCTGGCCGGCTCTGTGGCGCTGAGTGATGGGTGTTTACTTGGCACACTGGCAACCCGGGTTCATGCCCGAGCTCAAATGTCAGAAGCGGAGCCCAGCAGGAAGGGAGTTATCAGCATCCTATGGACGCTTCCCTCCTGGAGGGGTGGAATGGTTTGGACTGCTTGTTAGGCAGCTCCAGGCGGTGGCTTGCAGCTGGTGTTCATGGCAATGTGAGCTTCGACATGTCACCAAACCCTGCCCCGTGGGGATGCCACAGCGGTTGGACCAATACATGGGGGTGGGGGGAATTGGGAATAAAAGTAGGAAAACACAGCTGAATGGAAGATGGCGGCCAGTCCCTGCTCGTAACAAAGCCTGGAAGTGTCCGCACTGACTCCTCGTTGTGTGTCCAGCATAGAAGAAGCCTTCGGGTAAGTCCCCTCTCCTAGTTCCCTTGCCCCAGGAGGAGGTCCCCCGAGCAAAGGAATATGTTGAGTCAATCGGGGCCACAGCAGTACAAGGGTGGCAGGATGGTGACGTGGACTGGCAGCGGGGCCTAGGCCACCTGAAGGAGTGGGTGGCTGGGGGATTGGGAAAGCATGAAGAAATAATGCAAAAAAAATCAAAGTCTCTTAAAATAAACAAAATAAGTAAATAATAGAATAACAGAATTTTCCTTACCTTCATGAGCCCTTTTTACACACGTAAACAAATTTAAAAAAACAAACCTATCTAGTTTCCATTTCTGGTGTTTCTTTGATAACCAGTGGCAGTCACAGAAACATGGTACACAGAGAACCATGACTGGGATGTCAACATACCAGGGTACACGATCTACAGGAGGGACAGGGAGGGAAGAAGAGGAGGAGGAGTAGCTCGCTATGTAAGGGAAGGGATCAAAGCAACAGAACTAAAGGGTAAACAGGGAGGACAGGAGGCACTGTGGGTCACCCTGGAGACTGGAAATTACACCACAATCCGTACAGGGGTTGTATACAGACTTCCATCTCAGGGGGAGGAAATGGACAAGGAAATGATAGAAGGCATCCTTAGGATGGCACAGAAAGGGAAGATATTGCTGCTGGGGAACCTGAATATGCCAGATGTTAACTGGAGCACCTTTGCTGTAGCCACATCCAAGATCAGGGCCATTCTCGATGCCCTACAGGGAACATGCCTCAGACAGCTAGTGTCGGAACCCACTTGGGAGGGAGCAATCTTAGATCTGGTACTCTCAAATGGGACGGAGAGAGGATCTCCGATCTTGAAGTGGTTAGCCATCGGGGAACAAGCAATCACCAAACAGTGTGGTTCACAATAAACTTAGCTGTAGAGTCAAGCCATACAAAAGTGAATGTACTGGACTTCAGGAGGGCTGTTTTCTCAAAATGGGAGAGTGCCTCAGAAAAGCACTAGCAAACAGACAAGAAGGTGGGGTGGAGCAACAACGGGGAAACATCAAAACCACCATCACAGAGGCAACAAGCCTTTGTGTGAAGCAAATAAACAAATCAAAACAAAAGAAAAAAACACTATGGTTCTCAAAAGAAGTGATGGGGAAGGTTAGGGAGAAAAAGATAGCATTCAGGAAGTATAAGGAAACACAGAAGGAGCAGAACAGAGAACCGCATCAGTTAAAACAGAAAGAAGTGGGGAAGGCAGTCAGAATTGCAAAGGCCCAAACTGAGGAAAAGATAGCCAACTTGGTTAAGAAGGGGGATAAAACCTTTTATAGGTACATTAGGGAGCAAAGAAAGACTAAGGCAGGGATACTGAGGCTGAATGAAGAGGAAGGTGGTTGGGCAGAGAGCGACAGTGAAAAAGCAGGGATACTGAATGAATACTTCTGCTCAGTATTCACAATGGAAGAGCAGGGGGAGAGCCCTAATCCAGTCAATAGAAGCAATCTGGATGGGGGGGGGGTGTTGATATTAGTCCTTTCACAGAAGAAAGGGTTCTGAAAGAACTCTTAAAACTGAAGGTGGATAAAGCAATGGGGCCTGATGGGATTCACCCCACAATTCTAAAAGAACTAAGGGAAGAACTAGTAACACCACTGACTACCCTTTTTAATAACTCATGGGAGGATGGTGTGGTACCTGAGGGCTGGAGGAGGGCGGATGTGATTCCCCTTCACAAAAGTGGGAGCAAGACAGAGGCAGGAATCTACAGACCTGTCAGTTTGACCTCAGTGGTAGGGAAAATGATGGAATCACTTCTGAAGGAAAGAATTGTTGAGTACCTAGAGGCCAGTGGGGCACAGGACCCAAGGAAGCATGGATTCACAGCAGGAAGGTCATGTCAGATGATTTCTTTGACTGGGTGACCAAAGTAGCAGACCAGGGAAGGGCTGTGGACATGGCCTACCTAGACTTTAGCATGGCATTTGACACAGTCACGCACAAAAGATTAATAAACAAGTTAGCCAGCCTGAGAGTGGGTCCCAGGGTGGTAGCCTAGGTAAAACACTGGCTGGACAACAGGACACAGAGGGTAATAGTAAATGGAGTCCACAGTGAAGAAAGGGGGGGTTACTGATGGGGTACCACAGGGTTCAGTACTGGGGCCGGTCCTTTTTAATATCTTTATAAGTGACATTGCAGAGGGACTGGAAGGAAAAGTATGTCTCTTTGCAGATGACACAAATATCTGCAACAGGGTTGATACACAAGTTGGGGTGGAAAGGATGAAAAGGGACTTGGCAAGGTTGGAGGAATGGTCAAATGTATGGCAGCTTAGATTCAATGCAGAGAAATGTAAAATAATGCACCTGGGAAACAAAAACCCAAGGGAAGAGTACACAGTGGGGGGTGAGATACTGACAACAACAATAATGGAAAGGGACCTGGAGGTAGTCATATCAGACAACCTAAAAGTGGGCCAGCAATGTGAGAAGGCAGTAAGGAGGGCTGGGGGGATACTGGGATGCATAGAGAGAGGCATCACTAGTAGAAAACAGGAAGTTGTTGGCCCTTTGTACAGACAGTTGGTAAGACCACATCTGGAGTACTGTGTACAGTTCTGGAGACACCATCTCCACAAAGACATAGAAAGGGTGGAGGTTGTCCAGAGGAGGGCAACCAAAATGGTGCAGTGTCTGCACCAGAAGACATATGAAGAAAGACTACAGGAGCTTAAGATGTATAGCCTCAAGGAAAGGACGGAGAGGGGGACATGATAGAAACTTTCAAATACCTCAAGGGAATCAACAAAGTCCAAGAGGGTAGCATCTTTCAGAAAAAGAGATGTGCAAGAACAAGGGGGCACAATTTGAAGATGGGGGGACGGCTCAGTGGTAATGTAAGGAAGTATTTCTTCACAGAGTGAGTTGTAGATGCATGGAACAGCCTTCCGGAGGAGGTTGTAGAGTCAAAAACAGTGGGGGAATTCAAGAATGCATGGGACAGACATAAGGCAATTCTAGTGGGGGGTAGGAGGAAGTAGGCTGTTGGTTAACTAGGATCTGTAGCTTATGTTAGGTACAGAAATGGGCAGACTAGGTGGGCCAAGCAGTCCTTATCTGCCATCAGATTCTATGTTTCTAACCATGAAAAATCCCCCTTCCTCTCCCTACCAGTTTGAATTCTGGTATTCCATGGTAAACAATCATACGGTGTATTAAATGTGTGGAAAGACCTAAGACTGATAGGTGAAAACCATCTGTGGAGGGCTTATTTTACATTTTTAGCAATATTTTATTTTTGTTCCTTTTAAAACTTTTAGAGTGCTTGTTTTTTTTTTTT
Source organism: Neoceratodus forsteri (assembly GCA_016271365.2). NCBI lineage: Eukaryota > Metazoa > Chordata > Ceratodontiformes > Ceratodontidae > Neoceratodus > Neoceratodus forsteri. The sequence goes on from CM057452.1 coordinate 1,722,357,839, forward strand.
CTTTAATTGCCTATGGACCCATTTTATAGCGCAATAAGACACTTCGAGGCATTGGTTATGTTGGTTTTACCATACTTCAATGGGCTGAAGATACTTGGCCTTTGGCCCCGAACTTTATTACCCCCCCCGGGTGAGTAGTAAAACCAGCACAACCAATACCTCATCATGTCTTATCGCTTACATATCACATTTATTCTTCTCTGCAGGTTTTGACCTCTATGACCCATGAGTGAGGTCTTTAGAGGTCAGACTCTGCAGATAAAAATAAATGTGATATTTTTAGCCAGTCCATGGCACGTGTCATTTATACAATGACAGTGCCTCTCTAGCAAGGTAGCTCATAATCCTCAAATCCTAGTAATTTATTTAGCTGGATTTTTTTTTCCCCTTCACAATAGAGCAATCCACTGTTGCCATGCACATTCAAATAAGCGTATTCTAAGTAACCCATTCAAATGAATCAAGTACTCTAAACATTCCAAACAAAGCCAGGTAAGGAATAACATCCTTTAGGAATTTAAACAGGTGTTCTAGAATCTGATGAAGCTCCATGAGTTGAAATATCAATTCTGACACTCCAGGAATGAAAATATATGATTTATTTTCACTCCAGGTAAAAAATAAATGCATTTATTCAATAGGCGTGGACACAAAAAAATTCATTTATCTAGCTACTGTTGTATAAATTGTCATTTACAGTATATACGTGTGTGTATATATACATATAGTAGGCAAGTCATGCCCATTTATGTACATAGTAGGCACATCATAGTTCCCCCCGCCACCCAGCTGCCAGTACTTCTTGTACAAATTTTCACTTTTCCTTAGATGCTCCAGATTCCCATCTACTTGCCGGCACACTCTTCACAGGCGCAGCAGCACTATACTAAACCTGACAAACTTATTTATTTAAGGATTCGGAGAAGATATTTGAGCAAAAGCTCTTTTACAAAGGTTCCACGTCAGGTTGATAGACAATAGACATATAGTGCATGGTGGAATGCGGTTGTGCATGGAAATCCATACACCGCAAAAAGTTGTTCTGCTGCAGTAGTGACATCCTCACTAACGCAGAACGACTTTTCATTCTGCGTTAGTGAAGACGTCATAATACAAGGGACTACAGCAGCAGTTGTGATTTGTCCCTTGCTGTGGGAAAGTGGCATGCTGGGGGTGTGCTGACCAGTAGCAGTTGTAAAGCAAGGGCTGTCCTCAGAGCTGACATAAAATATGTAAAAGTGATTTTTTTTTATTTTGCCATCACCATACGCTATCTAGAACAGTGTATGGTTACCCACACACTACTCGGCTATTCTGTCACCTTGTGGATACAATGCCGACTTGGAGACCTCTAGAGCTTTGCTCCCGAGGTCATCAGTCGGCATTGTATCCACTCGGTGGAAGAACAGCCTTCTAGTGTATGGGTAACCATACACTATCCTATATATTACATCAAGCAGGTATAGAATATATATAGGTTACAATATTACAGTGTTATCACTAGTACCATGGAATCAGTACAGCGTCAGTAAAGGATACAGAAAAGCAGTGGTGAGTTACATGGGGAAAGCAGGGGAGGACCCCCTTTTGAGTTGACGGGAGACTTAGGATGGGTAAGCAGCCTCATGTTGGGGCTTGCCAAAAATAGGAGTGTGAAATAGTGGCTGGGGTGCTGGGGGAGGGGAGGAAGTGGCATCAGAGGGAAAAGTGCTTGACCAAACTGTCATACAGGGAAATGGGGAGGGAAGTGGTACGGGGATAGAGTTATGATGAAGGGAGGTACTCAGAGGGAACAGCAGGGGCAGCATGCTGAAAGCCACATGGGGGTGGGGTTGGCCCTAGGCATGTCAGAAGAGGTGGGGAGCAGGAGGGACCAAGGGGGGGCGGGGGAAACAGAAGGGATACCTAGTGTCAATTCAGGGGGCAAGGTGTAGGTTAATGGATCGGGAGAGTACCAAAGGAGGGGAACAGTGGCTACTACGGAGAGCAGACACTAGCTGTATGGAGGAGCGGGGTGCAGCAAGGCTACCATATGAGCAACTCGGGAGGCTAAGGAGGGGGAGGGACTAGCCTTCATAGGCAGTCACACTCTGTGATTGATTTAAGGTGTTGTCTTAGTCCAGTTTTGAAGTGGGATAGGCATTTGGAGGTTTGAAAACTACCCCAGAAATGAACACCGCTCCAAAATGGCACAGCATTTTTCTTTTTTAAACAACAGAAACTATGAACCTGCAGAACTGCCACATACTGAATCTCCAAATGTTCCATTTTCAGCATTTCCATACTTCCACCCGCCCATCAACCCGATGTCTACCCAACTCACTGGCTTATCAGGTGGAAATCCACTGGTAGATTTAAAAAAAAATATATATATTTTCCCACTAACAAAATAAAAAACAGCAGCACCCAGTTGTAAAACAGCTGACGCCGTAACATGAACAGCTCCCTCTTTAAGCAGCGCTACCGTATTTCTACTAATTTTTCTGAACTAGGCTTTCCTCAGTCACTTAGTGGTGACGTTACTGCATTCACTGCCGGTGTCATGATGCAGTGTCCTTGGCAACGGCCATGGCAGTGGCACTCCTCAGAGGCGGAAGAGCATTGTCTAAAAAAAAAAACACAAAATGTTACATTTTAAAAAAGAACAACAAAATCAAATAAAAAAAACACAAACACTGGGCCCCTGCCATAAACCAAATAAAAAAACAAACACAAGGTCCATGCCTAGTGTATATATGGAATACGCAGCAGGGACTTTGTCGACTAAATGATTTATTTTCACTCGAGCCGTCTGCCCTTAGGCACATCACTCAGTCATGGCTTACGCCACTTGTAAGGTTACCCAAGGTCAGTCAGCTCTTGTGAAAATAAATAATTTATTCAACAGGTCCCTGCTGTATATCCCTTATTTATCTGACAATTTTTTATTCTCATTGTCACTATATAAATTCCATTATGCAATAGTTAGTTTTGTTTTTGTGTGTGTGTAGCTTTTATCCAAGTAATTTTGTCTGGTTTTAAGCTGCATTTGGCTTCACATTGCTGTGTAGCAAGCTTAGAATGCTGTGCAGGTTGCTAGGAATGTGGTGTACCTACATTTTCAGGGCCCATTGCTATTGGGTGGGAAATGCGTGTGGGAGGGGCTGTGCAGAAAAAAAACATGGCAGCTCTGCTTTTAGCTTCCAGAGAGACAGTGCAAGACCGTGTTATGGCTGCTCAGTAGTTTATTTTTTTTTAAATATTGATTTATCTAGTTGATCCTGCATTCAGTCCATAGAGTGTGAACAGCAATAGATGGTATGCATTATGGAGCGAGTTTTTGATTAACCTGTTTACAAATCAAATTGATATGCAAAGTGAAAGTAAGGTTCGGATCCAAGAAGACACTTCGGTATTTAAAGGTCTTAACTTGCTCTCACAGGGCACCATGAGGTGAGAAATAACAAGCGATGCAGAGTTGTTTGCTAGTTTGGGCTTGGATCCAAATAACATAGATTTGGTCTTCTTGCTGCTGAGCAAAAGGCAGTGCTTGAAAGCAGAGTTAGTTTCATCAATCGAAGAAGAAGCGCTAGTGTAAATTATGATAGCATCAGTATAAGATGGAATGGTAATGTTTTAACATTTGAGGAGCTGAATTTATGAAACTGAAAAATACTAAGGGTCCAAGTACTGATCCTTGAGGTACTCTAGCAATTAATAACCTCTCACTAGAACAGGTACTATGATATAGATACTTTCAAATCCAATTATATGTGAAGCTAGAGAGACCAAGGTTATTCAAAACATCAAGGAGCAACACTTGATTGACAAGGTCAAATGCCTTGCACAGGTCCACAAAGACCACACCAATGAACATCGCCCTGTCCATAGCTCAACTGATGTGGTCAGTAAAACTGACCAAGGCCATCCCCATTCTGTAATGTAATTTTTTTTTGAATCTGTGCTGCTCTCTGATTTGAAGGTTGTACACTTACAAGTGTGTGGCAATTTGTTCATTAAAAAGTTTCTCCAACAATTTACTTAAACATGATAAAATGGAGCTCAGATGATAATTATCTACATTCTGAGAAGAGCCTGACTTTAAAATAAGAATGATTGCAGTATTTTTCCAGAGTGTACGGAAATGTAACGTAGTGAAATGTAATATTGATTTCAGTGTTTTCTACAAATACCCCACTGGTACTCCCCTGGGGACTCAACTAATGCACCTTAATATCTGTAGCCTTTTGTACAAAATAACTTCACTGCAGCAAACTGTATCTTCCCTGAGGCCTGACATTATGATTACTTCTGAAACCTGGCTCAAGCCCCACAACAAAGACCCCGAATTCTCCATCCCTGGCTACTCCATTATCCGTCATGACCGCACTGGCAGAAAAAAGGGCAGTGGTATAGCAATGTACATCTCAACCTCCCTCCAGTACACCCTAGTCAATATACCTATGACACCGCAGTCAATTGAGGCCATGATGATCAACCTCTCCCTCCCCCAATCCACCCCCATCTTCATAGCTGGATCCTACTGCCCCCCCATTCCTCCTCGGTTACCATCCTGAACTTTTTGGGCACCCTGAAATCCCTCACCACAGGGGTGAGATTCATATACTGGGGGATTTTAATGTGAACTGGCTTGCCAGCGGCAACTCAAAGCTTCGGAATCAAGTAGCCACTCTTAATTTGGCTCAGCTGCTCTCTGAACCCACAAGGCTAAACCTTAAATCGCTGAACCACTCCCTCCTCGACTGGTCCCTTACCTCACACCAGCACCGCACTATAGCCTTGGGCATCCTGCCCGACTCACTCAATGACCACCATATGATCTATTTTGTCCGTAAAATTTTCAGGCCTAAAGCCCCCCCCCCTCGTACTATTCTCACACAATCATACAAATCCCTGGATTTAGCTTCGCTCCTAACTAACCTAACAACCACTGACTGGTCCTTTATTCCTACGGCAACCTCTATCAACGCAGCTTGGGACTATTTCAAGCTCAGATTCCTAGCTGCATGGGATCGCCATGCTCCACTCAGATGCATACAGGCGAGGGGCATTCACTTGCCCTGGATCACCTCCGACATCCTGCCCCTTACTAAAGCAAGTGACCAGGCATAGAAGTCTTTCAAGGCCTCCGGTTCCCCTGTTCACCAAAATATATACCGCACCTTACGAAACAGCTGTACTACACAAATCAGGCTAGCTAAATCAAATTACTTCAAAGCCTCCTTCCAGGCTAACATAAATTGCCAACCGGAATTCTGGAAGGTGGTTAAACACCTTTTTTCCCCACCCTCCCAGCCTCCCAACCCGGCACTAAATATAGGCAACTCTGTCATAACTGATCCTCATGCAGTTGCCTCTGAATTCAATTCCTCATTTACAAGCTGCACCTCAACACTGCTCTCCACTCTCCCCCCCCCAAGCCCAACCCTTCCCCTTTTGGCCTCCCTGCCCAATCTCCTCCTCCCACTGCTTCCCCCTTCTTTTTTCATCAGGCCACCTCACCTAAAGTCTATCATGCCTTGCTCTCCCTTATCCCAAATCAGGTAAATGCCCCTCTGGTCTGGAATCCAAGATGCTACACCTGGCTGCTCCTGCTATCGCCGCCCCCTTGGCCGACCTTCTAAACCTCTCATTCACCTTAGGATCCATCCCCAAGGACTGGAAGCACGCAACAGTTATCCCACTCCATAAGGGTGGTGATACCTCAGCCCCTGGCAACTACTGGCCTATTTCCCTCCTACCTGTTATGGTTAAGCTACAGGAGCACATAGTCCTCTCTCAACTCTCCACCTTTCTTAACTCCTTCTCCTTCTTCTCACCCTACCAGTCTGGATTCAGGAAATTTCATTCCACTGCCACCTCACTCCTCAGGCTCACTGATAACATCCTTGATGGCATGGACAAGGGCCTTATCACCGCAGCCATTTTTGTTGATCTGGCAAAGGCATTCGACATGATCTCCCATGCCTTCCTACTTGAAAAGCTCTCCTGGGCTGGGCTCTCCACCTTGGTCACTAGCTGTTTCTGCTCCAACCTGGTTGGCCACTCCCTGGCGGTAGAAATTGGAAGCACCAGCTCACCACCCATCCCAGTAACCTCAGGGGTCCCTCAAGGCTCGGTCCTTGGACCGCTACTATTCTCCATATTCCTAAATGATTTGCCCTCTACCTGCCCTCACTCATCCATCCATATGTACGCAGATGATACAGTCTTGTATATATCTGGCCCATCAACAGCTGACGTTGAGACCAGACTGCAGCAGGATTTCAATGATGTTCAGCTCTGGTTCCATGCAAACCAGCTTTTTCTCAATGCCAAGAAGTCAGTCTCCTTGATCTTCGGCACAAAACAGAGACTCTCTAGGCTCCCAGCTACCCCTTCCTTTCACACCCTGGATGGGATTACTCTGGAGGCCTGCTTCTCCCTCAGATATCTCAGGGTATTGCTTGACCAGCACCTCAACTTTTCTGTACGTGTCGATGCCATACACAAAAAGCTACACCCAAAATTGGGTTCTCTCTATCGGAGCCGTGGTTGCATCCCACCACCAGCTCACCGTGCACTTGTACAGAAAATAATTCTCCCTATTTTTGACTATGGAGACAAGTCCATATTAGCCAGACTGGACCCTCTCTTCCACTCTTTCTGCCGCTTCGCACTGGATAGCTCTCCCTCCATTCATCACTGCACGCTCTACAGGTCCTTCTCCTTTCTCTCATTCCATGACCACCACTTGACCCACTGCACCAAGCTCACTGCCAAATACTGGTCCCAGACCTTGCCCACCTATCTCTCTGATGTGTTGGCTATTCCTACCCCTCCTGTCCACTCCCTTAGGTACTATGACACATGCACCTTGGTCAGCCCACGGGTGTCCACCTCTAGTGGTCAAGCATCCTTCAGATACCAGAAGCCCAAACTATGGAACTCCCTCCTGTCTGTCATCAGGCATATGCCCCAGACTAAGCACTTCAGCTCTCTCATCAATTCCCATCTCATGTCATCTTGTGCCTGTGGGTAATCTGTGACAAATTTAACTTACAAGAAGCAGGAAGTCAATTATAGGGCATATAATCTCCTATGCAACTATTTTTGACCCTACCGCATGATCGCATTGCCTACTGCTTTATTTCTCACTGCTCCAGTTATTTTTGATTGCTCAAAATTGGTGTTAAGCTGCTCTGTATATACTGCTGTCTGTATACTAGCTTCCTGATAAGCATGTACATTATTACCCTGTGTTTATATGCAAATTGATTGGTTGTTCTACTGCCTAATGTATGTACCATCTCCTCTGCCCCCTTCCCCCAGGACGCACCTGGAATCGAGCGCTATTGCTCAGTGTGTTTTCCTGGTAAAACTTTTAAATAAATAAATAAATGGCTATTGTGTATGAAAATTGATAGAAATACACTGCTGTTGTACCATCGATGTGATGTCAACATACTGTTGTACCATTCTGAGTATGTCACATCGATGGTACAACAGCATCGATCGTCACTGTGCATGTGCAGTCAGTGCACTGTACTCCGGGAAACAGCTATCACCATGAGTGCTGGCATCAAATTGGAACCACAAGAAGCAAACCCCTCCAAGTAAGGACAGCAGCTACATTTTAAATGTGTATGTTAGAGCAAGGGGCCACATTTTATTAAAAAAAAGAGTGAATGTCAGGAGGGGGTCGGGACAGAGATTGTTCTCGGGTTGGAGCAGTGGGTGTCCAAGTCATAAAATCACAGCGCAGCATTGATTTTACTGTTTAAAAGTTGCTGGTGTTGATTTTACTGTTGTCACATACACTATACCAGATAACGGATGGGCAACAGTAAACAACAAAATGTTGTTCACTTCTTGAGGTTGTTATGACAACCGAAAACCTCTCAAGCTTAGTTTTCGAGGTTTACATGGTTGTCATAACAACCTCTCAAAGTGATCTACATTGTTGTTGTTCACTGTTGCCCATCCATTATCCTCTATATTTTAAACTGGACTGTTGTGAGTCATTAAAACAGGATCTGCTTTTGTCAATCCAGAACCTGTTTTCATGGCTCTCAAACTTTTACACAAGCTGCATCAAAACCAAAAAGCTTCATGCAGACTGCATACAACTGTGCCCTTTGCGGTACCAACTGTGGCCACCAGGTGCTCGACCCCGTGGGTCACTACAGACCCCCCTCCTTTGGGTTCCTGACACTGGGTGTCCAGTACCAGTGCTGGGCAATAGCTAACCATACAAACACCCCCACCTACCACCACCCATGCCAATCCCCCCCCATGCAAGTAAAAAAATATCCCCAGCTCATTAGCATACGTCTACCCTCCTCGCCCCCGACCCCACCCCACCCAGTCACATACCTTTTAATTAAAAAAACAGCCTTGGATGACCAGCACAACATTCCTGGCAACTTGTCTGGCTGCTGTCCACAATACTAATGAAAAAAAAAACTTGGACAAAGAAAAATAATATACTAAACTGCTAATCGCACATGCATTCAGTGTTGTTTTTTCCATAACTTGGCAATTTTGGGGCCAAATTTTCAAGATGCCCAAGTTACTACCATACATCTCAGCATTAAAGTGTGCAGCACTAGCCTTTAAAATGTGAAACAAATGGTCAAAATGCATACCACATTTTTATATTTAGACTAATACGTTTAAGAATAGTTGAAACCATTTGTTTACTGTTAAAGACTGATTCTATCTATTTTGGCTGGGATATTCAGACTGCACCAGGCAGTGGCGCAAGCCTGGGCGCAACACAACTGGGATGTGCCCGGTGCCAGGGCCAGGTGATATTCAACGGTGATGCACCATGGCACAGCACCATTGAATATGGCACAATCAGTGCACATACTGTGCATGGCGCAGTGGCACTGCGCTGGCGCAAGCCACAGATAGGGAGCACGGAGATGCGCCAGTGCAAGTGCAGTTGCACCAGGTGCATCACCCACAATATTCAGCAGGGGGCATGCAAATGAGGCCATAATATATGCAAGGCACAAATGGGGCCATTTGCATGTCTTTATGGCCCCATTTGCATGCCTTGCGTAGGGCAGCCCCACGACTTGACGTCTGCAGAGGGGATCCTGGGGCATCCCCTGCCCCATAGCCACAATTGCATGGTATATGTTTAAAGATAAATCCCTAGTAGTCTAGTGTCCCCCCCCCCGAGTCCCTGATTCCCCGATAAATATAATACATGACCAACCCTGGTAGTCTAGTGGTCCCTCCCACCCAACTCCCAAATTCCTGATAAATATGATACATGACCATTCCTGGTAGGCTAGTGGTCCCCCTCACCGAGTCCCTGATACATGTCAATATGAATGTCCCTGGTGGTCAGTGACTCCCACCGCTGTCGCAATCGCTGTAAACGCCCAGCATTAATGCCCTGGTAATCCAGTGGCACCCCCTCAATTCTCCCACACAGAACTCCTTGCCCATTGAAGCCCCATCCCCCGCTATCGGGCGGGCGGTTGCATCCTGCCTGCATACCGCCGACCTTCCTGTTTAATGGTACAGTATTAGCGTATTCCCATTGGTCCCCAGGGACCAATGGGCTTAGTAGGACATATGTATAGATAGTCCCAAATATGTGAATGAAGTCATTCACATATTTGGGACTGTTCTGACAGTATAGTGCCTTGCAAGCCCATTGGTCCACACTCAGACCAATGGGCTTATAGCCCATACTATACTTTGTCATTCGGCAGGCAGCTAGGTGGAGATGCAGCCGCCTACCGATGATGGGGGGAAGTGGTGGTAAGGGTTTTGTGTGGGTGTGAGGTGTGGTGGTGCCACTGGATCACCAGGGCATTTTATTTACTGAGGTTTACCGGCATCGCGCAATGGGTGGTGGCTGGAGGTCCACTGACCACCAGGGATGGTCATATTGACATAGTATCAGGGAATCAGGGACTTGAGTAGGAGGGGGACCACTAGACCACCAGGGATGGTCGCGTATTATATATATATCAGGAATGGGGACCTGGGGCACTAGACTGTATCAGGAGTTATCTATAAAACACATACCCACGATCACGGCTAGTGGGCGGAGGGGTTCTATTTGACCACTAGGGGTTCAGTGTGTGTCTTGTGGACGGTGTTCAGGGTGGGTAGGTGGCCACCCACGGCTGAGCTGCCGTGTTGCACCCTGCAATACTGCAGCCCACCTGTGGGTGGCCAGGAGTTGTTCCTACTCTGCACGGGCACAACTTTGAGCCCCTCTATGCAGCGCTGTGCAGGGTTGCGCCAGCATATGTGCCGCACATCCCAGGCTGAATATTGGGATGTGCCACATATGCATCGGCACGCCCTCTGAATCTGCGTCGCATACGATTACATTGTGCCCTGGCGCATCAGGATTTGCGCTGCACAGGGCAGTCTTTTCAATATCCCACCAGGGCGCAATGCAGGGATGTGCCGGTGAAACTCTGTTGTGCCAGGCGCATCCCCTTTGAATATCCAGGCCTCTGTGTAAGTTTTTAACTTTTTATGTCCAGGAATAGCTCTAGCATTATTAGGAGCATCAGCAGATCTTTTTCGAGCAAGGGAGTAAATTTTGGCATAAAAAACATAGCACTGTGCAAAATGCATAGCAGTTGACAGCTATGGTTGCCACATGCCCTCATGACCACGATGGTTGCCGGCCATCACGAAGCCACGACTTCCTCCCCAGGTGAGGTCAAGGTGGTGGAGGGTATATCTCTAAGTAATGCTTTTGTCAGGAAATGCCCATTTTGGAGGTATGCGGAGATGTATGTACAGGGGTCCATCACCGCTAGTACTGGGGCCCCTTTCCCTGTGTTTCACCCGGCCCCGGGGATGTCATGCAATGGCATCATGAGTATGTACATGCAACGCGTGTCATTGTACCAACACTGGCGAAGTCCCTACCCACTCAATGGTACTGTCTCCAGCAACAGTTCACCTGTAGTCACCCAGATGGCAGTATCGCGGTGGAGGACTGTGCCCCCCCTCGCCGGAGGGAGGGTCCTTATTAGTTGAGTGGTAGTTTTCATTTTTTATCAAGGGTTGCATACATATAGATAAAATTGTTTTGACAATATCCCTATAGACTTCAATGGTGCACACCCCCGTGCTCTCCCTGACATCACAAAATATCGGAGCATGGGGGCAGGGCCAGCAGAACAGAAAGTGGACAGGATCAGCTTGCTGGCTGTTCGGCCCAGGTTCCCTCCTGAACTGGATACTATAAACACTCTCATTTATGCCTCAGATAAGTATTGCCACGTAAAAGTAATGGGCTATGAAGCCCAAAAGAGAATACGAAATCTTAGCAATTTGCTTTTAAAAAAACTCATAGATATTGTGCAGGCTGAATGTGCGTACGCTTATTCTAAGTCTTATTTAGGTTGTTTTAATAAAACAAACTACCATAAGAAATATTTGCTTTGGACATTGTTCCTGAAACATTTTCCTGTGACACTGAGGGCACATAAAAAACAGGTAATTGGTATTGAAAAGGACAAATGCATACCATTGTCCACCAGAGACTCAGATAAAAAAAATAAAAAAAAAGTCTGGAGCTTGAAATGATCTTGCTAGGAGGTGTTTTATTAATGACGCGTCCCTGGTACATAGTAGTGACATTCATATCTTGTTCTTAAATCATATGGTGCGTAAACAAATTTATTATTTGGGCACAGTCGTGTCATGCCTATTTTCAAAGTGACTTGCTCAGGTTCGCACAGTGGGTAAGTGGTGGTTATGGGATTCAAACCTGGATTGGCAGGTTCGCAGAATAAACACAAAAAAAGTGTGCCGCCCGGATTTGAGGTGCTGCCACTTAAATAGGCCACAGCAATGACATAAAAAAGTGGCACTCTCGAGTAACCTAATTCTTACATCGACATCAGTTGGTTCAGGTAGGGAACACCTTATCCCTTCCCTCCCCATCAACTCTGGTGTTTCCAAGGGCTCAAATCTTGGGCCTATCCTCTTTTCCATCTTCCTGAATGAACTCTTCTCTGCCAGTGTTGAGTCGAATATACATGTACACTGATGACAATTTTTTTTTTCCACTGTTGTCCAAGTCTCTTAGCAGGAATAATCATTTTAGCATGACTCTGACAATGCCTAGCACTGATTCCATTCAGACCAGCTTGCACTGAATGCCAAAAAGACAGTATCCATGTCCTTTGGCAATGGGCAAAAGCTTGCTAGGCTAACAATCACTCCCACTTTTAAAACACTGGATGGTGCCCTATTTGAAGAGGACTCCCACTTGTCAGAGGTCACACAGATATTGTGTGTTGCTAGGTCCATATTGTTAATGTACTCACAGTCTCCTTAAACTGTATGTTTATTCGTGTATTTTATATGCAATTTGTACTTTTTTTATGATGGGACATCACTGCATATGAGCTTACTCAGTGAACTTATCTCAAATAAACGAGCTTGAAACTTGAACTACCTTGGTGTGTGGCTGAATCTAAACCTAAACTTCTCCACATGTATTGATGCTATCCATAAGAAACTCCACCCCAGATTTTGTGTCCTCTACCATGGCAAAACCTGTCTACTACCCCCAGTCTGTCATGAGATGTTCCTCAAAATTATCCTGCCAGTGTTCAGGACATGGTTTATGGCACCACTCCAAAGTCCTTCCTAGCTGGGCTGGACTCTCTGTTACATTCCTTCTGCTGCTACACCGCCACTTCTCTTTCCCTTACCCTCCACTGCTACCACTAACTACACCTTTCACTCACCTCCCTTGAATCCCAATGACTCTCCTATTGCCATTCCATCTTATTCCTCTCCAAGTACTGGTACTCTTATTTCACCCTGCTGCTCTACCCTCGTCTCCATATCTGTCACTTGTTCCTATTCGCTCTGGTCTAGGAATCCACTCACTTCATAGCCTCTGCTACAGAACATCGACTGGTCAAACTGCATCTTGCATCCATTTCCCCTACACTCTGAAATAACCTTCCTACTCTCCTCTGCCTCTCACTCTCCTACCTCTCTTTTAAGAAGCTCCTACAGGATCACTTTGTGCCTTCCTGTACCTGTACCTAACCTCTTGCTGTTCCCCTCCCCACCTGTTTCCCTCCCCCCAAATCTCTGCTCCTCCCTTTTCTCCCCTCCCCATCCTTCATCCGCGGGATTTCCTTTCCTTTCCTTGTTTCTTGGTCTCTGTCTTCTGCTCTTCCTTCATATAGCTTCCCCTCTCCAGGTTTGAAACAGCCCAGTCCTTACTCCCACCCCAGGCATCCTCCTTCTGGTCCTCTTAGACAAGTTCACCCCTCTTCCCCAATCACCTTCCCCTTTTCTCACCTTATCTTTTGCCTTCATAGCATATTGTACCATGTGCGCTACAGTATTTTATCTGCCTGTTATTTCAATACGTATTTCTTCTTCTTCTTCTGCCATTGTATCGATTACATTCTGGACTTCTGCACCTTATCTCCCATGTACCCCCTTCCACCGTGTTGCACCTGGAAATGAGCCTTGGCTCAAAGTGCCTTTCCCAGCTGCTAATTTATAAATAAATAAACCAACCAAGCAATCAGTAATTTAATATGCAACATGAAATAAATGAAAGCACGACTTTCTCAGCACTGAAAGAACCCAGAGACTCAGAAGGATGAAGACAGGGAGCTATATCTGGGAAAACAAAGGCAGGCAAGAAGGAGGGTGAGGGGAGCTAAAGCACTGACAGAGGAGAGGATAGCTAAGGAGGTCAAAAAGGGGACAAGACCTTCTTCAGGTATGTGGGGGAAAGAGGAAGACAAGGGGAGGGATAGTGAGAGTGAGGAGGGCAGGCGGAGACTGAGTAGAGGAAGATGAAGAGAAAGCAAAAATACTAAACAATTAGTTCTGCTCAGTCTTCATGTTAGAGGGTGTGGGGAGGAACTAGCATGCCACAGTAAGTATCAGGGAGAGGGGGAAGTGGACAGAAGTTCATTCTCAGCAGAGTGGGCCCAGACGGGATTGGAAGCTTTAAAGGAGAATAAGGCAATGGGGCCACATGGGATTCATCCAAGGGTCCTAAAGGAACTAAGCATTGTGCTGGTCACCCCTCTGGCAGCATTTTTTAGCATTTCAGTGGAGATGCAGAAAGTTCCAGAGGACTGGAGGAGGGCCAACGTGGTCCTTCTGCACAAAAGCAGCTGTCGGTCTCACATCAGTGGTGGGGAAGTTTATTTATTTGCCTTTGGTAACCGGGTAAGTGCACTAGAAAGAACTGCCTATTTTCAGGCATGACCTGGGAGAGTACAAATCAAGGAACAGTTAATGAAGCATTACTGAAGGAGAGGCTCGTGGAGCACCTGGAAACAAATTGGCTACAGGACCAGCAGCATCACAGTTTCAAAGGGGAAATCATCTCAGACTAATCCCATAGATTTTTTTGACTGGGTTATTAGGAAGGTGGATCAAGGAAGAATAGTCGACATGGCCTATCTGAACTTCAGTAAGGCTTTTGACACTGTGCTGCACAGGAGATTAGTTAAGAATCTATGAATCCTGGGGGAGGAGGAGGAGAAAGCTACCAGCTGGGTATCAAACTGGCTAAGGGAAAGGAGGCAAATGGTGGTGGTAAATAGTAGCCACTCAGGCAACAGGAGAGTGACTACTTGGGTGCCACAGGGTGTGGTGCTGTGACCAGTCCTCTTCAATGTCTTCATTAATGACATTGTGGAGGAGCTTGAAGGGTAAGTGTGTCTCTTTTTGGATTATACACAAATCTACAACAGGGTTGACACTCCGGAAGGGGTGGAGAGAATGCAAAAGGATTTGAGGAATCTAGAGGAATAGTCTGGGGGTGGCAGCTGGGTAGAAGTGGGTTACAGTCACCAAGCAAGAAAGAGACCTAGGGGTCACCATATCTGATGCCTTCAAGGTAGCTGTGCAGTGTGACAAAGTAGTTGGAAAGGCTAGTAGGATGCTGGGAGAGGGATTTCTAGCAGAAGGAAGGAGGTGATGCTGCCATTGTATTGCTCACTGGTGAGGCCCCACCTGGAGTACTGTGTCGAGTTCTGGAGGCTGCACCCCTGCAAGGACATTGAAGGGGTGGAGGAAGTACACAAGAGGGTAACCAAAATGGTGAGAGGGTTGCGTGAGAAGCCATTTGAGGAAAGGCTGCAGGAACTCAATATGTACTACCATGGAAGAGAGGAGAGTGAAAGGGGACATAACTGAAACCTACAAGTACCTCACAGGAGTAAACGAGGTGCAAGTGGAGGATCTATTTCAGAGAAAGGAAGGCACTTGAACAAGGGGGCATGCAATGAAGCTAAAGGGGGGAAGTTTAGGAGAGATGTGTGGAAATACTTCTTCATGGAGAGGGTTGTGGGTGACTGGAACAGCCTGTCAGAGGAGGTAGTTGGGGCAAAGATTATGGAGCACTTCCGAGCAAGCATGGGGTAGGCTCAGGGACATATTAGGTAGAGGAACAGGGGGAGGGAGCGACACCTATGACCAAGGCCACTGTTTTTCGTTTTTTACCGGAAAATCCGGTAAAATTCTGGAATTAGGGCTGCCTGAAGACCGGTAAAAACAAAGATTTCATGGAATCTAACATTTTATATCAGATCAGTAAATCTACAAAACTTGTGTTTTCCTTTTAATTCCTTCCTGTACTGTTTTCAATTTGCTCTATTTAATGCTCTGTATATTAAGCCTTATTTAATTCTGATTATTTATGTACGTGCTAAAAGAATGATAGCAGAATCCCGGTAAAATCCGGAAATTAGAATAACAATCACCAGTGTAATTCTGGAATCTGAAGTCTTGAAAACAGAATTTCATTGTTTTAATCACCGTAAATCAGTGGCCTTGCCTATGACCAGCTAAGGACAATGGTGATGGAACAGGCAGAGACAAGGAGCAGAGTGGATGGACCTAAAGGTCCTTTCTTTTCTGCCAACAAAATGTATGTTTCTATGTTTCTAACCCGGACGCTGATGTGCAATGTTGCTTAGTTGGTTGCTTAAGCGCAATACATTTTTGTTAACTTGTCCTCCAGGTTTGCAGCTCTGAGCTCCAACCACTAGACCAAACTGCTTTAAAAGATGTTTCACATTGACAAATGATATAGTTACACATCAGCGGCATCTCAAGTCTAAGATGGCTTGGTACTTACATGCAGTTCTTCATGCATTCATAAGCTGTATCTTTCACCAATTTAGTGCTGCCACTACACAACACTGCACCCCAGCTAGGAAAAAACAGTCTTATAAGGAGAATGCTCTTGATTCTTTCTTTTGACTCTGATCCCGAAAATATGCATCTTAATTGCTGTTCCTAGGGGACTTCTCACTTCATGCATCATTCATGTCCATACACCTCTTCACATATGCCAATTTCAGCTGAAAAGACTATAACAGTGTGAGTGTTATGTGGGTGTTAGTGATTAGTGTGAGACATGATTTCTCTGGA
This sequence comes from Neoceratodus forsteri, assembly GCA_016271365.2. Taxonomy (NCBI): domain Eukaryota; kingdom Metazoa; phylum Chordata; order Ceratodontiformes; family Ceratodontidae; genus Neoceratodus; species Neoceratodus forsteri. The sequence continues at coordinate 1,722,374,243 of CM057452.1, forward strand.
ACCCATCTCTAGAGGCTTTCTGAACTACACAGACTTGCATCTTTCAAAGCTGCATATGGCTTTATAAGCATCAAAAAAATGGTCCCCATAGAAATAAAACAACCCCAATTAGTTGCCTGCAGTAACTCTGTGCCATTAGAAGTGTTGGAAGATACACTATGTAGTACGTGTCTGACCCATCATATAGTCACCTACCTGCTGTATGCTGCATTTATGCTGGACCCAAAACAACAATATAAATGTTAAATATGGATGCTTTGGTGTTCAGGTGTATTAATGAAAAGCTACATTTCCTGTCAATGTACAGTCTATTAGAGAAGGCAATGTGGTTTGGTGTGGGAAAGAAAGGAAGGAGGGAGGGAGGGAAGGCAGTGTGGTTTGATGTGGTGAAGGAAGGAAGGAAGGGGCTTTGTTTCATTCAAGTGATATGCCAGAATCCAGGAAACTTTAGAAAATGAGTTTCATCTACAATGCTGCATATATTTCATTAATTTTCTGAATTTGATTTTCCTTCATTCATTACTACTTAGGAAACTAGCATGAAAACAGGATCAGATTTGTCTTTTCGTCCTTCTGCGTATCTTGTGATGAAGCACAATCCTCTATTTGTGACAGCATCATAATCAAGGACGGATCTTGCAGATCATTTAAGGGCCAGGAAATGTGTGCTAACTGGCAGCAGTAAGTAATGTTCTTATTTACAGAATGAAATTCATGCCTCTGCATGATTCACATTTAGCTGTACCTGAACGACCACTAATGTAAAATAACACTGTGTTTTCAATTGTTTTCTTTTTATGGACAGCATCCTGTACAGTTCTCATCATGGACCCAATAATCTGAACTTTTTACTACATTTTGGTCTGTGTATAGGATGCTAAACATGAGCTGTTGACCTATCAGAACCATGCTTAGAGTTCTGCACACAACCTGTGACAGTGTCACTACTAATTGCTGAAACTCGGAATCCTGACATTCAGGATCTCGAGTTTGGCTGCCCAACACACACCTGCCTGACGGCGGAAGCTGGTGCCGATAGGGGTAGGGTAGCGGGTGTGATGAACCGCTACCCTACCCGTAGTTATGCACCACAAGAGAGGGGAAAAGCCTGAGGTTTGCCAAGCTGCTCCCATGGCGTGGAGGGCTAAGCCACTAGCAGCTCAGCCACCACTGTGCTTCAGACCCAGGTTCTGTTCCGGGCTGAAAATGTTGGCACGGTGCTCTTTTGCCCCCCCATCCCCAATTTTTTTTTTACGTACTCTGAGGTCCACTCCTCCTTGGAGTTGGTTATTTAAGTTCCAGGGGATGCGGGGGGCTTGCCCACCGCATTGCACTAAGACCTTGTCAGTCTTCCGACAGTTGGTCTCCTGAACTCGGGCTTATGGAGTTCAGGAGACTAACTGTTGGAATTTCATAGTAGATCTCCTGTGACATAGATAAAACTCCAGATCATTGGTTCCATGAAGAGAACTGTAACATAATGCTGCCCATAAAAGCAAAACAATGCAAAATACAGTTTTTCACATCACTTTTTATTCAGGTACAGTTACACATGAATCATATAGAGTATGAATATAATATCTTAAAATAAGAACATTATAGGCAGCTACCAATGAGAAATAATTTCTTGTTCCCTTTTAAGCAGAAGCTCATTTTCAATGGTGTCCATCATGAAAACTCAATTACACTGCTTCTTCTTTTATCCACTGCCCTTTACCCACCACCCTCTCTTAACACCAGTGTTAGCTCCTGTCCCATTTTCCAGAAATGCTATCTCCCCCTTTAACTACCACCCTCTGTTATCCACCATCCTCTTGTGGTGGATAAAACAGGGAAATCTGTATTGGTACAAAAGATTACACAATACCTACAGTGGCGTGAAAAAGTATTTGCCCCCTTCCTGATTTTCTCTATTATTGCATATTTGTCACACTGGATGTTTTCAGGTCTTTAGACAAAATATAATATTAGATAAAGGGAACCTGAGTGAACAAATAACACTTTTTTTTTTTTACTTATTTCATTTATTTAATGAAAAAAGTTAACCAACACCAACTGGCACTGTGTGAAAAAGTAATTGCCCCCTAGTTAAATCAACCCAATTAAAGGGATAATTAGAGTCAACTGATTGAACACAGCCAGGCTTGATTGCAGCCAGCCCTGCTCAATATAAACCTCACTTATTTTGGCCCTTACCATCAGAGTTACGTTGCCAGCACAAAGATTCAACAAGCACATTATGCCATGATCAAAGGAAGTTCCTGAAAAGATCAGAAAAAAATTTGTTGCCCTCTATCAGTCTGGAAAGGGTTACAAAGCTATTTCTAAGGCTCTGGGACTCCATCAAACCACAGTGAGAGCCATAATCTCCAAATGGAGAACACTTGGAACAGTAGTGAACCTTCCCAGGAGTGGGCGGCCTGCCAAAATGACTCCAAGGGTGCAGTTTAAAATCATCCAAGAAGTCTCAAAGGATCCTAAACAACATCCAAAGAACTGCAGGCTTCTCTTGCCTCAGCTAAGGTCAGTGTTCATGACTCCACAATCAGAAAGAGACTGGGCAAAATGGGCTTCATGTGAGAGTAGCAAGCGGAAACCACTGCTAATCAAGAAGAACATAAATGCTCGTCTCTCATTTGCCAAGAAGCACCTGGATGATCCACAAGCCTTTTGGGAAAATGTTCTATGGACAGATGAGTCCAAAGTGGAACTTTTTGGACAACATGGATCCCATAATGTCTCGCGTAAAGCAAACACAGCATTCCACAGTAAGAACACCATACCAACAGTCAAACATGGTGGTGGTAGTGCGATGGTGTGGGGATGCTTTGCTGCCTAAGGACCTGGATGACTTGCCATAATTAAAGGAACCATGAATTCTGCTCTGTACCAGAAAATTCTTAAGGAGAATGTCCAGTCATCCTTCCGTCAGCTGAAGCTGAAGCGTAGGTGGGTCATGCAGCAAGACAATGATCCAAAACACAAAAGCAAGTCCACATCAGAATGGCTAAAAAGAAGTAAAATTAAAGTTTTGGAGTGGCCTAGTCAAAGTTCAGACTTAAACCCAATAGAGATGCTGTGGCAGGACCCAAATGAGCAGTTCATGCTCAAAACCTACCAAATGTTATTGAATTAAAGCAGTTCTGAGAGGAAGAGTGGGTTAAAATTCCTCCACAGCGATGTGAAAGACTGATATTGAATTATAGGAAGTGTTTGGTTGCAGTCATTGCAGCTAAATGTGGCATAACCAGTTATTAAGTGTAAGGGGCAATTACTTTTCACACAGTGCCAGTTGGTGTTGGTTAACTTTTTTTCATTAAATAAGTGAAATTAAAAAAAAAAACAAGTGTTATTTGTTCACTCAGGTTCCCTTTATCTAATATTACATTTTCTCTAAAGACCTGAAAACATCCAGTGTGACAAATATGCAATAATAGAGAAAATCAGGAAGGGGGCAAATACTTTTTCACGCCACTGTATAGTATAATGTACAGTATAGTACAAGAATATTACAGTATTTTGTTTATATTTACCAGGAATGTGCACTAGACAGTCAAATGCTTATTGTCAGGCATGACATGGGAGAGTACAGACACAATGACAATATAGTAGACATAACGAACAATAAGAACATGCAGAGTAATGCATCAAATATGAGCAATACATGACATAAAAAATACAGGCAGGAATTAGGATAAAAAATGGTGAATGCAATTTACAAAGAGCAAAACACAGCCCGATGCAAGCTTTACAGCTGAAGCCAAGGAGACTTAAATTACACCAAGATGCAAGGCACATAGTGCTAGTTAGGAGCAAGAGCAGGTAAACATACTGTTTAGATACTCATGGTACCTGCTGGGGGAAGATTGGATTGATTTGCTAAGGTGAGTCTTGACAGGAATAAAGTTCCTCGCATAAACTTTAATCAAATGTGATTATTTTACAAAAGGAATAAGGTTCTATAGCCTAGGGGCAACATTTGGGAATGCTATCCCACCTATTTTTGTGTGCATCTTGGGGACAGCCAAAGGGGCATGATCTGTGGATCTTAGAGGGTAGGAATTTATATGCAGGCTGAAGGATCAAAGCCAATGCAGTTCAATCACTGCATGATAACATTGGCAGTACATGGCATCCAGCCTTCATGTTAAGCTGTTCTGTGTTGACCTTTATCAGGTGATAGAACCTGAGCAAGAACCACATTCTGCCTTAAAGTGGTTTAGGTACCATTTTTCACAGACGTTCTGGCTGTTATAGGACTAGTGCAGGATCACCACGGTGCCAGTAGCGAGTTTCATAAACAGTATGTGGACCGGCATAGGCTAACGAATGTTGGCCCTGTCAGCTTTTGAGTCTGGGGAGCTCAAAGCCAAAGCAGCCTGCAGTCCTAAGGTCAGACCTTATGTTACAGTGATGCAGAAGCTCAGCTATATATACTGGAACTTCGCAGGTGGAGTATTTATGCATGAAATCAGTCATGTGGGCCTTACACCTATTCTCCAGGTAGGCCACTGATAATGTAGAGATCCTCTAGGCATTGTCAGCTTCATCCTAAAGCCTGTGCCTTGGGAACTCAGTACCATCACACCTTGTAAAGGCACAGCATGATCTGCTAGTTCCTGTGTTTGTAGAGATAGTTAATGCCTCTCTGAGAAAGGGGCTTCCTCCACTTGCTTTAAAAGAAGAGTAGTGAGGCCCATTTTGAAGCAGGCATCTATAGATCCTGACAATCTCTTGAAGTACCAGCCAATTTCTAACCTGCCTGTTTATGCAAGGTGCTGGCAGCATGGTGCAGAACCCATGTGGAGGAGAATAGCATCTAAGAGCAGCTCCAATTTGGGTTTCAGCCCTTGCATAGCACCAAGACATCTTTGGTAATGAATGAGCTGCTCCTTGCGAGGGACAGAGGAAAACTCTCCATTTTGGCTCTCCTGGATGTGTGCTCAGATTGTGACACTGTTGAGCTGAGCAACGGGTCTTAGTTGAGTGCCAGAGTTAAGTGGCCGATATTATGGAGCTATGCTTAAGTGGTTCTTTCCCTCCTCAAGGGACACCACTAGTCTATGGTTATGTGTAGCTGTAGGTCTTTCCACCTGGACATTGACTGTGGCATCCCTCAGGGTTCCATTTGGCCCCCTCTGTTGTTTGCAGTGTTTATGGTCTCAAAGTGCAGCTTGAGCTTTCAGTGTAATGTCAATGACATTCAGTTGTATCTTTTCTGTAAGCCCAGCCAGGATAACTCAGTAGCTGTGCTGAAAGCAGGTCTGGCCAAGATAGGACAGTGGATGGCTCCAGGTAAGACAGATTTATTGCTGATGGGTTTGAATCACCTAAGATCATTATTTTTGAACAACCTCTAACTGTCTACCATGCACGGAGTTCGGCTTGAGACAAGGTAGGTGGTACACAATCTGGGAGTGATCTTGGATGATGGGCTTATTCTGGAGAAGCAGGTGCTAGTGGTAGTCTGGTGTGGTTATCATCTGCAAAAGAATGCTAGATTGCACCCCTAACTTAATCAGGGTCTCAGGGTCATCTGACCACATTAGTACACGCTTTCATCACATCACACCTTAATTATTGCAAGATGCTCTACCAGAGCCTTCCAGCTATGCTTATCCTATTGCTTTTAACTGGTGCAAAATGCAGCAGCACATCTCGTTACCAAAGTTAACAGAGGGATTACATTGCAACAGCTTGTAAAGACTGTAATGATTAGGTGGTGGATCCACTCTGGTATAAGCGCTGATATAAAAGAGGTGCATTTCCACCATTGGGGGTGTCTGCGCAAGATAGCTAGGTCATATTTAAAATCAGCCAGCAGGCCTTTGGGCTGGCTGCCCGAGACTCTGGAATACTCTCCCTAGCACTACCTTTATGGCCCCTTCTGTAAATCACTTCAAAACTGTCTGAAGACATGGCTAGTCCAGTCAGCTTTTCCTGAATGATATGGCTATTTGGGATTTCTGCTGTAATTTAAAAAGAAGATAGGTTTGATGCCTGAAAAAGTACTTTAAATTGTTTTTGTATTATATGCATTTATTGATGTTCTGCATGGATCTGCCTGGCAGAGGACAACTGCATTTGTGGTTACAGGCAGATCCATGCAGACACCCTACTGAACATTCAGGTACTGTCACCGTGAGATCAGTGGGTATTGTATAGCATACACCCACCCACTCAACATGGCACTGACAGGGTTCCAACAGGGCATGGTACAGTGGTTGGACAGAGCTTTGCCACTCCAGTACATATTGTAGCAGTTCCTGTGACAGTCCGTCTGCCAGACCCCAGTATGGCACCTGCCTAGAGTGGTGCCCAAACAACCAGCCATTGACAGTATGGCACCTGTCACTGCAGTATGTCAGCACAGGGGCATGTCGTGCTGCCACAGGGTACATCCCTGACCCACAGCTGGCCCACTTATCGTGCAGCCATGGAGTGTCTCCATTTTTCAGGGTCCTTGCAAACTATGGGACAGCTGACAGGGCTGATAGCCCTATGGAGTCTGGGACAGGGTCAGTGCCTGCACACTACGAAGTACCCTGTCTGTGGGTGAATGGGACTGTACTGGGCAGTGCTGCCCCATGCCATCATTGTCCTGCCACACCATGCCCTGTCCCACGCTTCCCAATTCAGCACTCCCACTGAGCCATTGTCAATGTCCCAGGTGGCCTGCAGCTGCCTTCCCCCCAACATTGAGGTTCAGAGCTGCTATTGTGCCAGGCAGTGGGGCTGACGGCACCCTCCATCAAACCCCTCCAGTGCACCACCTCTTTGGTGTAACACTCCACCTGCAGCAACTCTGCGGACTTTGGCATAGGGACCCCCGCTGTATTAAAATCTGGCACTGCACCCAGAGTTTGCCATAGGCAGGGATTGGTGCAATTTGTGCCGATCTAGCGGCCCTTGGAAAAAGGGGCCCATGTTGTGCATTAGTCCTGGTGTGTCCTTCCCTTTGTTTGCTATTAGGAGTTTTTTGTCAGTTTGCCTGGTAGTTTTTTTGTTTCTCCCAGTAGTTTTGTGACCTCTGGGGATCTCCATATAACCACAGTTTATTGCTCTTCTTTTTTCTACAATGCCTTCTGCCCCATGTGACAGTGTTGGTTTTGGAGCCATAGATTCAGCAAGTACTTATGCAGTGGGCACTGAAGGCTACATCTACAACTTAGCAATCACTTGAAGACTAAGTGAGTGGGTATTCTGTAAGAAAACAGCTAGAGTCTTTACTAATTATGGCATTGATGACCTCGGGTGATTTGTGTGCTTTTTATGGCTTGGTATAATTTGATAAAATTAAAAGCTTTAAAAGCAAAATATTTACTCCTGCTGCCTAGAGGTAGACAAACATATAGAAAACAAAAATATTGAATTAGAGTTATTTAGTTGAGGCCAGCACATCAGACTTCTATCTTCAGATTACTGCTGCAGTACTTTGCCACACTGAATCAGTAGTCCCAAATGCATCACTGTCACATGAGACAGGATGCACTGTAGGACAAAGAGGAGCAATAAACAATCCTAACATGGAGATCCCCAGGGGCCACGAAATTACCAGGCAAATTGAGAAAAAAATCCTAATAACAGACAAAGGGAAGGACACACGAGGAATACACACACAAATCAAAACATTCTACGTAACATATGTCTTTGCAAATTTTGACTGTAGTACACCTTTGAAGAGCAACTTCCTTGTTGCCGCTCCCCAAAACATATACAATTGATTACCAGGCCCAGAGTTGATTTTCATAAAGAATTCCCTTTTATTCTGCCGTCATAGAGTTATGTCACGTCTAATTTCTAAATCAGACACGTCGGCCAAAACCAGAGCAGCTTCCTCATGCTGCCGACATGCCCGCCACACGCAGGTACACGCAGCCCCTTTTTCTGATATCACAAAATGAAGACTGCATGTGTGCACCCCAGTGAGCTGAATGGGGACGATTTTCCTAAACATTGTATTAACATTTAGCCCTGTGATTTTAATAAATCAAAGCAACCGCCCAATTAACAGGATGTGGCTGATCAGTGGAGAACACTGTCCTCGGTCAAGAGATTACAGTTCCATTCCTTTGCACATGATACAAAACTCCCACACTGACTTTTTTCAAATCATTATGAAGCTTACTGAGGAGGTCCAGTCATGTGAGATTAGTGCTCCAGTGGTTTCAGACCACTCACTAGTGGTTCTACTTTTAAGAATGCCAGACAATTTAGAAAGAGACAGGATCTGGAAAGTTAATAATCACTTGTTAAAAGATAAGGGGTGCATTAAAAAGATAAAGGATAGCACCAAAAATGTATCTGAGTTAAATGCGGGCATGGTATCTGGCCAAACAATTAGTGGGGGGGCATATAAGTGTACAAAAGGGGAGTGTTGATATGGTTGGCTGGCACTAGACAACAAAAAAGGAAGGAGGAAAGCAAAATCTTACTGCAGAATATCAGGGAATTGGAGAGCCAAGTTAGCAGCTCACCTCCAGAAGCAGACTGGCTCAAACATCCGCTAGGCTCACTGGATGCCTCTTAAACCTCCACTGCCTGGTTCTCCGGCTACCTGCACAACCACTTCCAGACTGTCTCATTTCATAAAATCCACTCCACCCCAGCCCCACTACACTCTGGAGTCTCACAAGGCTCTATACTTAGGCCCCTGCTCTCTTCATTATTCATAAACAACCTATCTGCTGTTCCCACCCACTGTCACACCTTACTCTATGCCGATGACTGGGTTCTCTATGTTGCCTCCAGCTCAATCAATGAGATTAACTCATTAACTCTCACCTCTCCTCTGATCTGCATCGAATCCAAACGTGGCTCACATCCCATCACCTGGTACTAAATGTTGCCAAGACCCAGGCTATGCTCTTTGCATCCCATAGAAAATCCAGTGCCATGATCCCTTCACTTCAGGTCTCATGCATTGATGGCTCCCCTGTACATGTTACCCACACTTTCAAATACCTTGGGGTCACACTGGACCCATCCCTTAATTTCTCTCATGTCAACGCAGCTTGCCAGTCTGTTAATGCAAAACTTTTACTGGTCTACTGTGTCTGACATGCTCTGACCCCCACTGCCAGGACTTCTATTTCCTGGTCTTTGCTACACATTGCCGGTCTTCACACATGCACAGGCCAACGTACTACAAGCGTTGGATGTCACCTACAGCAATGTCTGTAGATTTGCCTTGTCTGCCCCTCGTCTTAAACACCACTGCACACTGTACTCTGACCTCTGCTGGTTATCCCCTTCTTCCCAGCAATCTTATTCCCTAGACCGCCTGATAGACAACATAATTTGTTCATCTCTTTCCTCCTCCCTAACAGCCATGTTCATCCCTATTGTCTGCCCTCGATCCCTCCGGTCCACAACTTTGGCTCTGCTCTCTGTTCCCAAATGCTCCACCAGAATGGGTGAACTTGCCTTCTCCTACTATGCCCCCAAATTCTGGAACTCCCTTCCAGTTGACCTCAGATGTTCCAATTTCCACACTGCCTTCAAGCAAGCCCTTTTTAATTACCTCACTGCCCTTGACACCTGTAAATGTCCCTAGCTTCATGGTCTCATATCTATATACCCTGCACTGCACTTCTATCTTCGTTCCTATTCTGACCCTTCCTCTTTGCCAGTCTATCTGCACTGCAGATATGCACTTAGGTTACTCCGCTTCTGCCCTGTATCTGCCTCCTTGCTAGTCTTACTTCATGTACCTTTCTTGTTTGTATCAATTTATCATTTAGTGTTCCCAATGTTGCCTTGTTTTGTTGTTGCTTACTTTGTGTAATGTATTCCATCCAAACTGACATGTAACTTTACTCCTCTGTATAGCTGTTGTATCTCTTTATGTGCTGCAATGTATTTGTTGTCATGGCCATGTACCTTGCTTTGACTTGTACTCTCCCGGGTCGTGCCTGAAAATAGGCAGTTTTGTCTAGTGTGCTTACCCGGTTACCAAAAGCAAACAAATAAATAAATTAAACACTGTATGTGAGAAGTGTGCTGAGAATCTGAGGGAAGGAGCAGAGCAGGATATCTTTAGAGTTAAGCATAACTATGTAGACCAAGGATGAAAAGCTGGCAAGTTACTCGCCCTTAGGTTGAAACAAGAGCAAGCTATCCATAGATTTACAGCTGTTAGGAATCACTCAGGTGCCTCACTTCTAACCAAGCCAAGAGATCATGTGCAAGGTTTTAGTCAGTTCTATAAAAAATTACTCAAAGCAGAAGCATTAAGCAACCTTGCAGAGATCCATGCTTTCCTATGGGCAGCTCAATTCCCCAAAGTCTCTGACAGGCACTCCAAGAGTCTAGTGAGTCCCATCATAACAGACAAAGTGGAAGGTGCAATAGCAGATCTCAAACTCAACAAGGATCTAGGGCCAGATGGCTTTTTGCCAAACCTTTTGGTGTTCTCTAGACTGAATTTGCATGACACCTTACTAAACTTTTTAACTACACTTTCACTGAAGGACATCTAAACCCTAGAATGCAAAAGTCTTCATCACCCTGCTTCCTAAACTGGGCCAAGACCAGGAAGTAGCTACCAACTCAGCCCTTACTGAATCTAGATATTAATATCCTGGTCAAAATCCTGGCATCCAGAGTGAGTAAAGTGTGGGGAGCTCTCACAGACCCCAAACAAGTAGGATTTATGCAGTGGAGATTGTCCAAAGACCACATGAAAGAACTGAATCACATAATTTCCATGTCTGGGGTGCAAGGACCCATGTAGTTTTGGTCTCACTAGACACAGAAAAGGTGTTTAACTGAGTGACATTAAACTATTTATTTTGTATCCTACAAGAATTTGGATTTCAGACACCTTCATTAAATTGGTCAAACTACTATACTTGCAGTCTTCAGGTAGAGAGGGTTGTAATGGGCTTCATTCATTAAGCTGGAAAAGAGACAAGGCAGGGCTGCCCCCTCTGCCCCCTACTTTTTTTTAACATGTACCTAAAGTCCCAGACTCACACAAAGCCTGCAAAAGCGAGGAAGATCTGGTACTGCTGGGGAGAGACTAAAATTTTCATACGATTAAGGTCACAGGATGAACTGCACTCCTACTAGAAAATAAAATGGGGATGGTCTTTTTCAGTTACTTCCTTCCACCCTCAAACCTGGAACTCTCTTCCACTTAAACACTGGGTATTGACTCAAAAGCCAGTGATCCACTCCACTCATAAGGACTGGTTTATTCACTCTCTTCCAAGGTACTATATAAGCAATGTTGTGGGATGCCACATGGTATACAGTAACATGGAAATTTATACACATTAATTACTCTGAATAACTTGTTTAGAAAGAAAAGAAATCTGTAGTGCACCACATTGTTATTACTAATGTTTTCAACCTGTATATTTCAGGCTAAAAGTTAGTAAAGTGATGCTGTGCATCTATGTATTGGCACATCATTCCACAAGTTCCCATGGGATACTTCAGCAAAAACAAAACCAAGGCAATTTTACCTTCCAGTATTTATTAACAGTTGCTCTATGACTTTAAACAGACATCATTCCAGTACTGAATACAAAAAGGCAATCATGCCAACATTAACTGTTCATTAATGCTTGAGTCGGACGTTCTGCACTGCAATTCCTTCTTCACTCCCAAGCTGCAGATAAGTGGTGAGGGATGAACGTGGATGTGGGCATAGAAATGCACATGCGCACTTGCGTTTCTCAGTGCACATCTCTCAACACCTACCCACAACTCAGGAGTGCAAGAGGAATTCCAATGAAGAAACTCTGACACAAAAATTAATGAAAAGTTAAGAAGGTCTCTATCCATCGAAACTAATGTCAGTAAGATTTCCTTTACTAACCTGTTTAAAGGTTTGTTTCATTTTATGTTTACTATTGTACATTCATATTATTGCAAAACAAATTGCCACGTGGCGAGATATTGCAAATGAGTGCTGCTCAAACATTCTATCCCTGAAATAAATAAAATGGAAAATTAAACTATCCTGTCAAATACTGTCTGCTTTTTAAAAAAAATGTTTTGGGTCCATAATGTTTTTAGAGCATCACAGTCACCTCATCATTTCTTCTGCATGGGTGAAGAAAGATGTGGGGGCAATCCAACACACTCGGGCAGACCCAAAATACAGCCTAAGTGAAAAATGACATATACCAGTTTATCACAATACCTCTCCCACCACCACCATTCCCCCGCTGTGGTTATTGTGCAGAGAGAACTGCATATTTGTATCCCTTAAAAAAAATTATACAGTATGGGTTTTCATGGGTGGGTCATCACGTCCTGAAAGGTGGTCAGCCATGCCTTCTGGTTGCCAAAAAAAAAAAATCCATCAAGCTGATTGTCTGATCAGAGAGAGAGTGGTGCCAGTTTGGTGTTTGTAGTCCAATGATTTGATGCCACACAGTGCAAGAGTGAACGCTCCTACAACATAGTTCACTAATCCAACCATCCCTCCAAGAGCTCTATACATAAACCTTATGCATCATGTGAACTCCTGTACACACAGTTGCCATGTAGCAGGGTTCCAGGGTTGCCATGCCCAAGCAGCAAGCACTAACCCCACCCACACCCCACCTGATCTCAGATATTCTGAGGTGCTATGTAGGTGGCCGAGGCAGGGTTGTGGTGGTGGAGTGCTGGCTATCTGTGGCACACACCATACCATGTTGAGTTGCTGCAGTCAGTCACAGGGTGCATAGGTTACAACAGGTGAGACAATGTCACAACACAATAAATGGTGCTGTGTTTCAAGGGGCTAGGAGCAACCCTACTGAACACACTCCTTAACCCCTGGCCTTACAAATCAGGGACAAGGTTTAAAACATCAAGGACAAATTATCCAAACCGGAGACATATCTGAAAAAATGGTAATATCAACTCCAGAAGCTGTGTACAATATGCTGCTTAATGTAACTAGCATTTTCTGAAGCGGAACTAGACTGTAACAATGGATGACATTATTTTGTGACCCAAATCCCTACTCTTCAGTGACAGGAATGAAAAATGTATGGGGAGTAGAGGAACTTTCTGCAGTAACAATCAGAGACATCCCTGAAAGTCAGGGACAGTTGAGAGGTATGCCACTGAAAGTTGTCAGCCTGTGACCTGCTTTTTTCCTAGCCATAGAGGACTGTGTAACCTGAGGCTAGCAAATACAGGCTTTATATTTGATATAATAATACCTCCATGATAGGGGTAGGGTATTCCCCTCTGTGGGCTGCTGAACTGCATGATCCCCTGCAAGTGGGGCTGGCAGCAGGGATCGACAAATTTCGAAATGGCATGCTAGTCCAGGACAACTAGCCTTGCCAAAAATGGTAGTCCCTGAGTTTTGAGAGGTAGTCCAGTGCATTTATTTATTTTCCTTAGGCCCTAGCAGTTAGACTTGCCCTTTACTTGTGGGCAACAACACAAAGCCTCATAGCCCCTTGCTCTCTTCCTCCTTTACTGCCATTGTTTCTGTGATTAATTGTCTTTCACTTACCTACACTTGTCTTCTGCTCAGTGCCTTTTATTTTTAGGCAACAAAAAGTCCAATTCTTGCTCTCTGCTTTGCCTCTATAACGTTTACTGCTGCTTGCTCATTCTAAGTGGTCCCTGGTCCATCTCCTCTCTTTACTATACTAGTTTTTTTATCAAATGTGTACTGCAGTCAGAAAAGCAGACACAACGTTAAGACCCTCCCCCAGTCTCTGTTTTGTTTCTCTACCTCCAGTTAGGCCTTTTAGTATGTATTTATTTTTTAGGCAGATTTTTATTCATTAAATCTCTAATTATTTGTAAAAATAATGGCTTATGCCTATTCTGTTAGGGAACACAAAAAGCAGTCATTCTCTCATGAAAATTTACCCTTCCCCTCCATATTTGTCACTCTTTTTGTGTGTGTGGGGGGGGAGGCACCATTTGGCATGAAGATCATTTAGTCTGGTAAGGCTGAAGGCATTTACATCAATGAATTAAACCGTTGCCTCCACGCAATGGCTCCCGCCCTTCTCCTCCCCCCGCCGGAGCTCTACACTCGCATACTACCTCCTTAGTTTTCATTCCTTACTCCACACTCTAATTTTTTACAGCTGTTCAATTCAAAAATATATATTTCACATGCTCCACACAGAAACAAAACTGTGACAGCCAGTGGTCTCTGTCTATTGGGGCTAAAATTCAACAGTCCACTCCATCGATGACAAACACCAAAAATACGATCACTGCATGAGTGTGCAACTCTTTTCTCTTACAGAATTACAAGAAGTGATTGAGCATGTCTCCGATCTGCCTCATCAACCAAATCACCACCACGCCAATGGGACTTACAGAAAGGAACCTGCTCACTGATTTAGTGCCACGCCTGCCAGTCTGGTGACTTGTGGCCACCGCTTGCTCCTGCCTGGTGTTTGCTAGCTGTAAGCCCACTGATCATGTGAGTGCCACTGCAGTGGGTTAGATGACAACAGGAATGGCTGGAGCAGTGTGCACCCTACAGGAGGAAGCTGGTACTGCACAGGAAAATTGTTTTACACTTTAAAAGCAGTACTAGCCCACAGACAAGTAGCTCAGCTAAAAGTGCTTGTCCCTGGATGAGAACTGGTAGCCCGGGACATTGGGCTATGGGATTTGTCGAACCCTGGCTGGCAGTATAGCCTAGAGGTTAAGAGTAACAAGCTGTGAATGAGCTTGGGTTATCCAGCAGACCTGGGTTTGATTACCACACTCACCACTTGCATACTGTGTGACTCTGAGCAAGCCACTTAACCTCCCCGATGCTCCCAGGTCGCCCTGAAAATAGGCACTTGTGCCTAGTGGACCTTACCCGGTTACCAAAGACTGAAAATAAATAAAAAAATAAGTACCCTTGTTCATTTAAAGAGCTCCACAGCAGTGTAGGTGGTTGCTGGAAACAGTGCGTACCACTACAGCACAGCATGAATGTGCAGAGCTCAGAGCAGCAGCAATGCGTTATTCGTGTATATATGCCAGCATCATTTGTGCATAGGCTCTACATGTGTAATTTAACTACTATTTAATTATACCTCTTCTGACAACAAAATGATCCAATGTATTTCTATTATGGAAATGTATACATCTAGTCTAGCTTAGCAGTAAGTTAAAAGAGTTCACTAATGTAGCCTGTCAGAATTCTGAGACATGCAGTGGCGCCGGAACGGTTTGAAAAGTGGTAGGGCCAAGGACATAAGGGGTAAATTTTCCCCTATTAAATATATTACCACGATAGTAAAAAGTGATAGGGCCACTTATGAAAGTGGTAGGGCCATGGCCCTAGTGGCCCACCCCATTCCGGCACCTATGGAGACATGCACTAAACATCCTGAAACCAGGTGCAGACTAGGGTGTCAACAAATCATGTTTAATGACTAAATGGTCAGCAAACCAGTTGAAGGTTGTCATAGCTCTTGTGATGATGGTCATTCCATGTAAAAACATGGGTCAGTCGCCCAAAAGGTAGCTTGGATAAGGTCAATGAAATATATTTATTAGCACATGGGAGACAGTGGCCACTGGACTTTTATTTTTTTTACACAAAAACCTGACTAGTTCAGATTCAGATGGTTGTGATCTAGAGATGTCAAGGATATGACCATTTGACAGGATTAGTTCACCCCCCCCCAACACACACATATACACGTATACACACACACTGAAATACAATAGAACTATAACATGATGAGTATATCAGGGCTTGCATTAGCAACATGGAAGTCCATTCGATCCTTTGTTTCCAAAGCTGAGGGTCAGTGTGGAAAACTTAGGGGTCAGAAACCTTCTAAAATGTTTTTATACTGCACTACATTACTTGACACTTTTATTGCAAATGATAGCTGCAAACCTACCAATAAACTGGGTCAGTGTGGATTGCTGAAGCACAGTTT
The DNA here is from genome assembly GCA_016271365.2 of Neoceratodus forsteri. Taxonomy (NCBI): domain Eukaryota; kingdom Metazoa; phylum Chordata; order Ceratodontiformes; family Ceratodontidae; genus Neoceratodus; species Neoceratodus forsteri. The sequence goes on from CM057452.1 coordinate 1,722,390,115, forward strand.
TCACTTGTGTGCTTCACAATCCTTAAAAATCCCATTTGGGGGCTGGCGAGTGGCACAGAAGGCTGCGGTTCAGGACACCTCACCTACTATCATGCCAGTGACCCAGGTTCAGAATAGAACAGGGTCAATCGGGGACCAGCCGGGGCATCGATGACTCTCCTCCCTAGGGAAGGGGGGAGAGTGCAAGCTGCTGCTTGGTCACTACCTAGTGGAAGCTAGGTGGCTACCGACTGGTTGGGTACATACACTGAGTGAAAGAAGCAGCAAAAAGGTGTGTGCCTCAGTAGCCTTACATGACAGTGAGCTGGAGCCCTAGGACCTCTCCCCATGTAGATCCCTGCTGGCATTACAGAGGTGGGAATGGTGGTTGGGCTTGGGGGCACCAGGACACTAGAAGAAAAGAAGTAGGCTGCAACTGGGTAGGTAAACAGATAAAAAAAGAAAAAAAATCGAATTTGAGTGATTCAGCAGGAAGTAAATACAAGCCATAGCATACTGCATTGTGTCTCTTAGTAAAATTACTGTAAATAATGTATGTTTATGAAGGAATTTTGTACATTGCCCACCATCAGCCCATTCACTTAGGTCTTCAGTTTCCCATACTTTAGGTGTCCCATGCTGTACGACTACTGTCGGCCAGGCAGCCTTCTCGTACCGCTTCCCTAAACTGTGGTATCCCCCCCCCACCCCGATTTGCCTTCCTTTTTCCCCTTCCTCTGTCTCCTCAGCCTTACACAATTACCTATCTGTGAACTGCAAGTGAGCAGACCATGTTGCGTCTAAATGGGCTGTAATAGTTATCCTATTACCGGACTTGCGGACTTTCTGTTCACTATGATGTAATGGAATATACATACCAACTGTAATTTCTTGATGCCTGTTACTGCTTGTTAATTGTTCTCTACTTGGTAACGTACCCTATGCATAACTGGCACTATATACTGTTTTGTTGTTTGCCTATAACTTATTTGCATGTCTTCCAATTCCCATATATTGGCAATGTATACTGTTGTGTTGATTACATTTTACTGCATGCCTTCAAACTCCCCTTCCCCCCAGGACGCACCGTGAGATGAGCAACTTGTTGTTCAGTGTGCCCTTTCAGGTGACACTCAAGTAAATTAATAAAATAAAACATTGCCACTCAGTTCTTCTCACCCAGTAAAATACTTCTCTTTTGGCCTAAATATAGGCCTTCAGAAGACAGTATCCTGGTATTTAAAAGTTTCACATTGTTAGCTGTGCCGGGCAGGATCTAGTCAGATACGAAATGGATACCATAAAGTCACTGCATAGTGAAATTTCTTAAATTGAAAAGAAAAACAAAGGGTTAATCATCATTATCTGAAAGCACAATGTGTAACTGGTGTGTGCTCACAAGCCCCTTTTATAATATAAAATTATATAGAGGGGGAACCTGTAGCTTATAGGGTGCAAAGATAGCAGGGAGTTAAAGACATTTTGCAAATTCCAAAAATGAACAGTTCTATCTGTACTCCTAAAGAAGAATCAATACATATCCATTATTCTTCTGGTCTTTATTTTTAAAAACTTTTTTTCAAAATGAAACTCCAACATTGTACATCTCACATCAATCTTAACATTTTCATACAGTCCATATATTATGGCAAATAATGTTTTCAGGCAAATCAATGCTACGATACCAAGTTCTGTATGTGCAATGTTTTTTCCTGGCTTAACTGCCTAATCCATTCATTCAATCCCAGATTTATTTTATTTATTTAGCTTTTGTTTACCGGGTAGGTACACTAGACAAGTAATATGCCTATTTTCAGGAACGACCCGGGAGAGTACAAACATACAGGATACATACAAGGCAACTTAGGAGGAACAACTTATTACAGGAGGTACTAACAATTGTAGAAAAACAGATGCACAAGCAATTACACCACATAATAAGATTACATAGATTGACATTAGTGACAGCAGAATTCGTCTGAAAACATTTCACTACAGAGGCTTGAAGCAGTCACACACTGATGATAATTTTAAGTGCGACCACAGGGAGGAGCAAAAGATCCCATGGGAGGGGGCCATGTGGACATGGTCAGGAAGAGAGTTCCAGAGTCTGGGCACGTAAGCAGCAAAGTCTCAGTCCCCCATAAGAGACCGGGTGGAAGGGACTTTGAGCAGTCCAGCAGACTGGGACCTAAGCTTGTAGGGCATGGTGTCCATTTTTGGGAGGAGATTCACCAGTCCCCGTGGAGAGCCAGTAGCGAGCACCTTCTTGGAGAAGCTTCCAACACCGAAATCCAAATATTCAGCTGGAGGCAGCCAGCGGAGTTTATCATAGAGCTCACAGCGATGGGTGAGTTTGGGGGCAGCTAGTGCAAACCGACAAATATTGTTATATGCCGTGTTCCACCGGGCAAGGTGAATTTGGGGGGACCGGGCAAATAGGTGGAATCCATAGCTGAGGAAGGGAAGAAGCACTCCTCTTGCAAGTGCAAGTCTCGCCCCCAGGGTCAGGTTGTATTGGGCCCTATAGGCCAAACCAAGCTTGCAATATGTGCTTCTACAGATGTTGATGATATGACTCCCCATGTCAAGTTGGGGGTCAAGAGTAACCCCAAGATATTTGATTGAGTTCACCATTGGCAACGAGGGTCCACCATCACAAGTTATGTTGCGCAAGGCTGATGAGGCTTTTATCTTGGCCGTGGAACCAAAAAGCATGGCCTGTGTTTTATTAGGGTTCAACACCAGCCTATGGTGAGTAACCCAGGCCAGGACTCTGCTGAAATCATCAGTCAGGCTCTGGTTTAGTGCTGCGACATTGTGGGAATGGGCCACTAGTACCAGATCATCTGCGTATAGAGTGACTTGGCAATGAGAGGTCACCAGTGGCAGTTGATTGATAAAAAGCGAGAATAGAAGAGGGCCCAGCACTGATCCCTGGGGGACTCCCATAGTCACCGCCCTGGGCTCCGAGAGGACCTTGTTGAAGCAGGTACGCTGCTTTCTACCCTTCAGGTAGCCCGTAAACCAGTTCAAGGCATGGGAAGAGAGACCAACAGCCCATAGCTGCTCCCCAAGAAGGTCATGGTTAACAAGGTCAAAAGCTTTTGATAAGTCTATAAATATAGCACCAGACAGTTTACCTTGGTCCATGGCAGATCTTATGCTAGAGGTTACAGTAATCAGGGCAGTTGTGGTACTGTGTCCCTTTCGAAAGCCATGCTGTGCCCTGGATAGCAAATCATGAGAGTGCAAATACTCCGAGAGTTGCTCGGCCACCACCTTTTCGAGAAGTTTGCCAAGGGATGGGAGGATAGCAACTGGGCAATAGTTGTCAGGAAGTTTGGGATTGCCCTGCTTCAGAATTGGTACTATCCTTGCTTCCTTCCATATATCAGGGATTATCCCTGAGCTGAGGGATAGATTAAAGATGTGGGCAACCGGGGAGACAAAGTAGGCCACTCCTAGCTTGAGAAGCCGAGGTTCCAGGAAGTCGAGACCTGGGCTGGAATACTGGGCGAGGGCAGCAAGATGTTTCTGGACATCGAAGAATGATACTGCCCTGAGATTGAACTCTCTCCGATGATGTTGATCAGCCTGACTCGGGAGGGACGGGATAGTGAACGGGCTCCCCCATCCGTCGTAAGTCGAGAGGTGAGGGCCGAGAGGTCAGAGAAGTGACAATTAAGGGAGTCAGCTATGGTTTGGGGATTATTGCATGAGACGCCATCTATGACCATATCCGTGACACCCGTGCTGGAGGTTCCACTAACTAGGGATTTAATGTTCCTCCAGAACCTCCTGGGGTCTCTGGCAGAGCTAAGTAGTGCAGACTTACAGAAGTCACTTTTTGCTACCCTAATAGCCTTCTTACACTGGTTCCTGAGGTGCCGATATCTCTGGAGTTTAGAAGAATCTCTGGATCCCCTGGCACGAACCCAGCATCTGTCTCTTTCACGCATCTTGGCTAGAAGATTTCCATTCAGCCAGAAGGTAGCCGTTCCCCTCACCCTCCGAGTAATCATGGGTGCGTGCCTATCCTGGAGGACACCAAAGGTATCAGTAAAGCAGGAGGTTGCCGCTGAGGGGTCAGAGGCTTCCAGTACCCTAGTCCAGTCAGTACACCTTAAGTCATCCAGGAACCCCACTGAGTCAAACCTGGAATAGTTTCTGACTCGAATAATTTTGTGTGGGATTTAAGGGGAGGGAATTTTCCAGACACAGTACACTGGGGAGTGATCGGAGATAGAGTCAGATAGTGTGCCTGAAGATGATATTCTCTCCGGATGGTTGGTCAGGATCCAATCCAGCAGGGTACTCGAGGAACCACTAGCGGACTGTCTAGTCGGGTCATTAATTAGTTGGGTAAGGGATAGGGTGGCAAGTTGAAGCTCGCATTTCTTAATATTGCCACTCTCCCAATTTAGGTTGGTATCACCCATGATAATAAGTTCGTTGTCTCCTATACTGGACCTGACGGCATCCAGGAGATAAGTGAGTCCTGTTAGACCTCCCCATGGAGGAATATAGGCACACACCAGATGCAGCTTCTTTGTTTCCCCTAGCAGCAGGAGCCCATGCAAAAGCTCACAAGGGGGATGATCAGTTAGGCAATGAGTCACATGGGAGATTTTCAGATGGACTCTATAGTAGATAAGGATGCCACCCCCTCCTACCCCCCTGGCCTGTCAAGGCGGATGAACTCATAACCTGTTAAGGAACAGGCGGAGTCGGGGATAGAGGGTTTGAGCCAGGTCTCAGTTATCCCTAGAATGTCAGGTTTGTAAAGTTCAACCCACGCTAACAGCTCATCACGATTGGGTAGTAAGCTCCTGATATTCAGATGAGCTATTTTTAGCCCCTTACTCATACTCCAGGCAGCGGGAATATTAGAGGGCAGCTTAGGGGGTCCAGGGTTGAGCTCTATATCCCCTGCCCTAAGTAAAGCAAGGAGGAAAAGCCAGAGGAGATACCGCCTAAAGAGCGGATGCCTACCAGGATAGTTAGCGGGTCGGTTTTCTTGACCCTGGCTGTGTACATAACGCAGCTAATGTCAAGAGTGAGGATAGTACTGTAGTGCATTACGTTGGTGGAAAGCAGGTTGGAAAAGGAGAAGTCAGAGTCATCATAGGGTGAGGACAACTCCCAAGTCACTCCCAGGGATATTGGGGAGGAGGTGGTGGCACATTGTAGGAGGACCAGCCCTAGGGCCAACACTACAAGTGGAATGGCCATACGGATGACCAACGGCCAATTACTGAGCGCTACATAGGGAGCTTCCCTACCATCCATAGTGAAGGAAAGGGGGAACCGCCCCCTTGTCGTAGATGGAGGCACAAGGAGACCTGCATGGGAGGACATGTCAGGACACTCAGCAGGGATGACCCAGAGGGGAAGAGGTCCACACACCCCTAAGCTATACCAGGCAGCAAGACTACCAGCAGGCCAAAGTGTATCTGATTGACCTGTACTGCGTCCCGCCGGGTACAAGAGGGCAGGTCCAGGCGCGGCAACCAGGTAGTCAACACAGCCAGTGGGGCAGGGGATGGAATAACCCTGATCCCTGCAGCCCCAGGCACCACAGTCAACGCAGTCGGGGCAACCAAAGGTGCTGATATGACCCTATGCCGACCCTCCGCTCTAGGAGCTGTAGGCAATGGACATCAATGGACATAGACTACCGCAATTTCAGTAGCACAAAAAATGTAGGACAGCTCAGTAGCACAAAATTTCTGTAGTACAAAAAATGCAGGACACCTCCTAGACAGAACTATGCAACATAAACATTAGTTATAGGTAACAGCATAAACATTAGATTAAGGTATAGGTATCAACAGCAATTTCAGTAGCACAAAAAATGTGGGACAACTCAGTAGCACAGTATTTCAGTAGCACAAAAAATGTAGGACAACTCCTAGACAGAACTTGTGCAACATAATCATTAGGTATAGGTAACAGCATAGACATTAGAATAAGGTATAGGTATCAACAGGGAAATGATCTCATGGAAGTCCCTTACACAGATAAGCAGAAGTGATTGTCCAGCTGAAAAAATAGTAAAAAACCATCCAAAGCTCAAATAATGCACAGGACATAGACTATTACTAGACCATTGATCAGGTACGACAGCAGTGATTGATCAGCAGGAAATAGAATACCCAACGAGCACATAACATGACAATCCCAATTAAAGGGAGAAGTACACCCACAAGTCATATGCCATGCCCAGACCAGTACACAGGGAGGAGATTTGAGCAAGAGAATCACCCTTCGTTATACAGGAAAGAACCTCCCCTCACAACTGATAGGGTAGAGTGACGGTAGGCGAGGCCAGCAACACACATAAGAGTTCACCCTCACCCAAGGGAGGGCGGGTGGACCAACAAAAAGATTGTTTCTGGGATTTCTCTCCTGCACTTAGACAGGGGCCACGAGCTTCTCAGTGCCACTGATTTCGAGCCGAGGAGGCCTGCCGGAGCTCACCGTAGCCCACGGCACCTCCACTCGGCGAAACGGCAACCTTCTTAGCGGCGCTGGGGGGCGACCCTCAGAGTAGGTCACCCTCACCTCCCCTTTATCTCGGCGACTGATTCTGTAGCTGCAGGTGTTGAACAGAGCTCCTACTTAAAGAGCCGAGGGAGAGTGTCACCGCTGGCAGGATCCAATAGGGGGCAGCAAGTTTCGTCGGCAAAGGAAGACCAGGAACAAAGGACAGCTAGGAGGAACCACAGGCGTCCAATTTTGCAGCTGGGAAAATAAACGGGAGTCCGCCTCTACACTTTCCTGGTGAGCACAGATAAGGCAGCCCTCCAGATACACTGCGGTGCGAGTATGGTAAAAAAAGATTGTTTCTGGGATTTCTCTCCTGCACTTGGGCAGGGGCCATGAGCTTCTCAGTGCCGCTGATTTCGAACCAAGGAGGCCCGCCGGAGCTCACCGTAGCCCACGGCACCTCCACTCGGCGAAACGGCAACCTTCTTGGCGGCGATGGGGGGCCCTCAGAGTAGGTCACCTTCACCTCCCCTTTATCTCGGCGACTGATTCTGTAGCTGTAGGTGTTTGAACAGAGCTCCTACTTAAGGAGCCGAGGGAGAGCGTCACCGCTGGCAGGATCCAATAGGGGGCAGCAAGTTTCGGCGGCAAAGGAAGACCAGGAACAAAGGACAGGTAGGAGGAACCACAGGAGTCCAATTTTGCAGCGGGAGAATAAACGGGAGTCCACTTCTACGCCTTCCTGGTGAGCACAGATAAGGCAGCCCTCCAGATACGCTGTGGTGCGAGTACGGTAAAACAAGACTGTTTCTGGGATTTCTCTCCTGCACTTGGGCAGGGGCCACAAGCTTCTCAGTGCCGCTGATTTCGAGCCGAGGAGGCCCGCCGGAGCTCACCGTAGCCCACGGCACCTCCACTCGCCGAAACGGCAACCTCTTGGCGGGCGCTTGGGGGACCTCAGAGTAGGTCACCTCACCTCCCTTTATCTCGGCGACTGATTCTGTAGCTGTAGATTCAAAAAGGACAGGACACCTTCAATTGTGTTTCCATCTTCCCTGGAACTTCGGCTATAGATTAACACCGTTGTTTTTTTATATTTTTGCAGGCGAAAGCTATGAGCAAACGTTGCTTTTGTATAAAGCCAGTAGCCAGGCTCTCTCAGCCACAGACTTGCTGCTCTAATGATGGGGCATTAAATCCCTGAAATGAAAGCACGTACTAGAACTAGCGGCCCTTCTGAATTTGAAAGAACTGCGTAGCAAGGTAATGGAAAGCGGCACCGTATCATTGATTTGCCAGAAAACATTATTTGCCACAATACATGGACTGTATGAAAATGTTAAGATTGATGTGAGACGTACAATTTGGGAGTTTCATTCCGAAAAAAAGTTTTTAAAAATAAAGACAGAAGAATAATGAATATTAACTGAATCTTCCTTAGGGATTAATCGTCATTGCTTGTCCTGCCCATACAAATAAGCCCTATGGCGCCTTGGGCTATTCCAGTTTTAATTTAAAACCATACAAAAATGGACATGGACACAACCTACCACAGACATCTTATTACTCAGCCAGACAAGACAGATGGTCCCCAATCAGGGAACATCAGCATTGTACAGATGATGAAAATTCAGTTTATTAAAGCACTAGAGCACGCAGTATCTGTTAAAGTAACTGTGCATGTAAAAAAAATAATAATAATGTCATTTAAAACTGAACTCCCATACACATCAAACATGATTCCTGTCTTTTTATTTTCATTTCCAAATCTGTTTATATAGAAACATAGAAACATAGAATTTGACGGCAGATAAGGACCGCTTGGCCCACCCAGTCTGCCCATTTCCCTACCTAATGGATAAGCTGCAGATCCTAGTTAACCAGCAGCCTACTTCTTCCTACCCCACCCCCTAGAATTGCCTTATGACTTTCCCATGCATGCTTGAATTCCACCACTGATTTTGACTCCACAACCTCCTCCGAAGGCCGCTCCATGCATCCACAACCTCTCTGTGAAAAAATACTTCCTTAAATTACCTCTGAGCTGCCCCTTCTATCTTCAAATTGTGCCTCTTGTTCTTGCACACTCTTTTGAAAGATGCTACCCTCTTGGACTTTGTTGATTCCCTGAGGTACTTGAACGTTTCTATCATGTCCCCTCTCCTCCTTTCCTCGAGGCTATACATATTAAGCTCCTTCGCCTCTCTTCATGTCTTCCGTGCAGACCCTGCACCATTTTAGTTGCCCTCCTCTGGACAGCTTCCATCCTGTTTATGTCTTTTCGGAGATTGGGTCTCCAGAACTGCACACAGTACTCCAGATGGGGTCTCACCAGCTGTCTGTACAGAGGGATAATAACTTCCTGTTTTCTACTGGTGATGCCTCTCCCTATGCATCCCAGTATCCCCCCAGCCCTCCTTGCTGCCCTCTCACATTGCTTGCCCACCTTTAGTATGATGCCACATTTTATGTACGGTCTCTTACAGAACTTGAAACTTGGATGTTGCGGGCTAGCACTACCCTATCTCACCAGTGTCCCATAAGGAGAGACAGAAGTGTCTGGTGCTTGCAGATCTAACTTAGTATCTAATAAAACACTGACGTCACGTGATGGAGCTTCCAAAACAACAGAGGAAGCTGAAAGCTCGTAGGCAGGCATACAGAAAAAGGGTTCCTGTTAATTATTTAAAATCTCAAACAATGCAAAAGCCCAGACTGGTAAAAAAGAACCTACTAGAAGGAGAAAAAAATGGAAAATGGAACTAAAAATGTTCAGGTGTAGCATGCAGTACTCATACCTAGGATATTGTTTTCCATATATATATATATATATATATATATATATATTTTTTTATGTATTACTATATTAATTATTGTGACAAATTCCAAGGCTGTTGCTTCATTCCCCAGATAGACAAGAATCCCTTTTTGGCAGACAGTGTGGTCACATGGCAAGAGCACACAAACATGAACAAGGGGGGTCCCAGGTTGGAATGCCACCAAGGCAACTCTCTCACTGGCTGATAATATGTGAGACATCTGAAGTCTCCCTGTGTTTCAGTCTAGCCAGCTGTCAAACTGGGTAGAAGCAGAATGCTAATGAAAATGAGATGGTGTATTACAATTTAGCTGCCCAGGGTCACTTATTTGGAATAAAAAACTTTAGATGTTACTGGCACGGATAAAAAAATATATCACAACTGCCAACCATCTCTTTCTTATGCTTAATTTAACCAAGACACCTTGTTAAGTCGTCGAAAAGCATCAACAGTCCATGCAATACAGCTTAGAGTTTTCCAGGCAGGATAGGCACGTTAGCTTAGTTCCGCAGGCACATTAAAATACAGTTTAGAACTGTCCTGTATGTAATAACACACTCAACTCTCAAACCCCTAATATTATATCATACCTAATATTATATCATGACCCCATAGTTAGGTTTGATGGGTAGGTTACATTAAAACTCACATAGTTTGCAGCAGCTATTTTGAAGAAAGTTAAGCACAGAACATTTTGATTCATATACGTGCTCCAGGAAGTGATGGGTTTTAAGAGTCTATTTGTTTGCCCTGCTTTTTACTTAACAATCTTTTGGAGTACATACTTGAAATTTCCAGAGTTGGTTTTCAGTCACAATAGCTCATAATATGGTAAATTTGATAAGAACTGGTCATGTAGATTTTGACAGCCAAACAAAGCTATCATTTTACTTCTGTCCCACAACAAAATGGTTGAGAGGTTGCTCACAAAATGCAAGGAGTTAGATTTTGAAATGTGGCTGCTCATTAGGGTTTGGTCTAAGTTAGGTAATGTTGTATTAACAGTTAAAGAAACGTACCAAATTTAAATTAATAATATTTAAATGAGGATACAGCAAACCTTCTGTCCCACCCAGGGGCCACCAAGTCCACCACTGTTCTGCCAGAGGAAGCCTGTACAATGATACAGCAGATGAGCCCTGGTGGGATCCAGGAAGTGGTGGGGAGGTGCACACTCCTCTGTCGATACCACTGCGGAACACCATTGCCATACTGACAGAATGGGACAAATGAGAGGTGGTTTGCAATGCAGTGGGAGGGGAGGAGGGGAGTCCTCAGAAATGGAAGGCCCTAAACAAGGATGGAGAGGCCATAAGCCCAAGAGGAAGCAGCTGCCAGTGAGGACTCTATTGTAAAGGACACAGAGTTGGGAGCTGGGAAGGGAAGAATAGGACGGTGAAGGACCTGAGGGGATGCCATAGCTTGTAGGGATGGAGAGTAAAGCATATGGATTGCTAGGGCAGCAGGAGCAGTGAGGAAACTGGACATCACTGTCCATCTTGGGACAAGTGACCTAGCATGGGAGATGGTAGAGGTAATACAGGGAAACTTCAGGGAGCTGGGGTGGGACCTTAAGCACAGTGGCTTTTCCCATGGAGCTACCTGTAAAGAATAGGGGACAGACAAGAGTACTCCACACCAGGACCTTTAACTACTGGTTGAAAACACAAGAGAACAGAGGCAAAGGAAGGCAGGGACTGGGACAAGATGAAAGAAAACAGGGATACAACTCAGGCAGAGGAGGAAAGTGGATTGAAGGGGACTAGGACTGGAGAAAGCAAAATGGGAAGAGGTGAATTAGAGGGGGCTTCAGGTAACAACATAGGCAACTCAAAGGCTATCATGGTGGAAGTGAACCTTATTTATTTATTTAGTTTTTGTTAACCAGGTAGATACACTAGACAGCATAGCTGCCTATTTTCAGGTATGACAGGGATCTAGTGGCCATAACAGAATCATGGTGCACTGAGCACCATGATTGGGATAGGGCCATACCAGACTACTCTCTATTCAAGAGAGACAGGGTATACAGTAGGAGTGGCATTATACGTAAAGAAGGGAATAAAGGCCATGGAGGTGCAAGTGCACAAAGGTGAGGATGGTCTAGAGGTGTTCTGGGTCATCCTGGAGACAAGCTCTGGGACCACTGTCCACACTGGGGGTAGTGTACAGATGCCCAGCACAAGGACAGGAGATGGACAAAGCACTGGGGGAGGCCATCATCAGGATGGCAGGTAAGATGGACGTGCTGCTAGTTGGAGATTTCAATCTGCCAGATGTGGAGTTCAGCCTTCCAGCTGCAGCTTTGACAGGGCCATCTGTGACTCTCTACAAGGGGCTTTTCTCAGGAAACTAGTTAAAAAACCTACTAGAGATGGGACAGTGTTGGACCAAGTGCTAAGGAACAGGGACAGCACTGCAGATGTCTGAGTGGACAGTCCCCTTTGTACTAATGATCACTGAATAGTGTGGTTCAACAGAACGAAAGGAGCAGAGGCAAGCTACACGAGGTGAGGGTCTTTGACCTTAGGATGGCAAAGTTTAAAAAAATGGGAGGCTGTCTCAGAAATTGTCTAAAAATGGGGGGATTGCCAAGGACAAGAAGAATAGGCACAATGGGGAAGAATAAGGGAGGGTATAATTAGAGCAACAAACCTCTGCATGGAAGAGGTAAGCAAAGGCAGAAGAAAAAGGAGAACATTATGATTCTCCAAAGAAGGGGCAAGGGTTTGAAAGAAAAAAGGGTGGCATTCAAGAGGTAAAAAGAAATACAGAGGGAGGAGGACAGAGAGGTATACAAAATGAGACAGAAGAAAGCAGGTAAGACAGTTAGGAAAGCAAAGAGGCAGACAACAGAAATGATTGCTAGTAAGGTGGCTAAAGGGGATATAGAGAATAATGAATAGTTACCTATAGGTAACAAGCTGGTTAGTTCGTCGAGAGGTTGCCATAGCGACCGCATTAACCTCAAGAGTGCAGCTCGAGAGGTTAGGTCGCCATTGGTAACCTCAAGACAAACTAACATGGCTTGTTATCGAAAGGTAACTATCCATTGTTTTTTATAGTGTAGGATGCCCCCACAAGCAGTAAACGTAATTGGTCCTACTCTTTTTTCTCTCTCAGTGCCACTTTCCTTCAACCACCTTTTCGCTGTGGTCATTTCCTGGAAGTGTAAGACGCATGCACTAGCTCATTCCATATTGTTATGCTGTAGTGGCTACGTAGCTAGTGCAGCATAACAGCTACGATGACGTGGCTACTACAGCATAACAATGTTTTTAAAAAGTACCAATTTTTATCGGTAACAATGTTCCATCATACACTATAAGACTTTTATCAGATACTATCACAGACTAGTTCTCTCCCAGAACTCGGTCTGCACTGCTACCAATTTTAAAAACCCTTCTTGGTCACACTGGTATGTTGCCACAGCCAGCTGGACTTTCACTCGGGGTATCTTTAGGTCCGAATCCCTGGGGCCACTGTTTACACAGTACTGTGCTTTTTTCCAAAAGTCAAATGACACACCCCTTTTGTCACAGGTTAGAATACTTTGCTTTAGATATGGTAGCATTATTAAGACTATCTCTTTGGAAATGGATCACAGACTTCCCAGTCTACCCCTGGTTATTTATAACTTGAGTGGCTCAGTCACAGGAAGCATGAAGAATATACAAATAACATTTAATACTCCACAATATTTACATATGTTACAGAATTAGATACACTAAAGACTATGAGGAATACAGTATTCTACAAAGATAAAAAAAATAAACGCCTTTGAAAAGATAGAGATCACACAGAAAAACCTAACTCAAAGCTAACTAAATTTCTGAGTAGAATAAGCTTACCTCAGCTGGGAACTGGTGAGTTATGGCAGTCTTAAACATGTGATGTTACAAGTTCAAAATCCCAGACAGAAATACCCTCTGCTAGCTGGCCCACTACACCTGCATCACTGCACAGGCCTCCCTGGCATCACATCCTGTCTCTTCTTTTGATCTCTGAGAACCAGCTTCTTCCCAAACTAGTCCAAACTGGATTTGGGGATTGAAGCTTGGTCCCTTTTGTTATCCTGGCCGACTAATTGGCAGGGTCCCATCTTGTTGGACCAGCCCTGTGTTTATGGGCAATACATAGCCTTTCTGGAAGAAAAGGGGGCCAGCCCTTTGAAGTTTACCCAAAACCAAGGGCCTTTACAGGACAAGAACTGTTGCTGTTCCCCCATGCAAACTGTTTGTACTCTGAGTACAAAGGAGGTCTTACACAAAAGCCACTCTCAATCGAGTGCCCTGAAGCTGGGCCACAGAAGAATGTAATTTTAAGTTTCCATCAGACTTCCCACCTTAGCTGGAATACTTTATAGAGACATATATGATATTAAAATTAAAAAAAACACACAAGAAGAGTAAAGCAAGGGAAGGGGTAGTGAGGATTAGAAGTGTGAAAGGGGGAGACTGTGCAGAAGCGGACATTTTAAACAGGTACTTCTGCTCAGTCTTTACAGTAGAAGGAGGCAGGGACAGACCACCAGAAATAAGCAAGAATGGGAGAGAAGGGGAGGTGGACACAAGTCCATTTTCAGAGGAAACAGTCCTGAAAGTAATAGCAGCCTTGAAGGTGGATAAGGCTATGAGACTGGAAGGGATACACCATTACATCGCCAGACTACTGAAAAAAGTTAGGGAAGTGCTAGCTGCCCTGCTGACAGCATTGGTCAACAGCTCACTAGAAATAGGTGTGGTTCCAGAGAACTGGAGAAGTGCTGATGTGGTCCCTTTACATAATAAGAGCAACAGCAGGGAGGAGGTTAGTAAGTATAGGCCAGTCAGTCTAACATCAGTGGTGGGGAAATTAGTGGAAACGATAGTGAAAGAAAGGCTGGTTAAGCGTCTTGAATCCAGCGACTGCAGAAGCACAGGCAGCACAGATTCATGGGGTGGGGGGGTTATGCCAAATGCATCTAATAGATTTCTTTGACTGAGTGACCAAAGAAATACATCAGGGGAGGGCAGTGGACATAGCCTATGTGGACTTCAGTAAGGTCTTGGAGACTGTGCTGCATGGAACTCTAATTATGAAGTTGTCCAACCTTCTCCAACAGTTCCTTCACACTCAGACATATACACTGGGTCACAGTTACTTAAGCATATTACTCATTTCATATTTCAGACCATATGTTATACACACTGACCCAGCGATATGAAGGCCATGGGCAGGGCTATTGGGATGCTGGGGTGCAGAGGAGGATCTCCAGTGGGAGGACGGAGGTGATGGTGCCACTGTTCGTCCCCTGGTACGCCCCCACCTCAAGTACTGTGTCCAGTTTTGGAGGCAGCATGTCAGAAAAGACACAGACAGGGTGTGGGTGATCCAGAGGAGGGCAATTAAAATTGTGCAGGGCTTGCAAGGAAAGCCTTATGAGGAGAGCTTCCGGTGTCACATGTACATCCTGAAAGAGAGGAGAGAGAGAGAGACAGAGAGAAGTGATATGATTGAGATCTACAGCTACCTCACAGGGGTGAGCTGGGGGGGGCAGGTATGACCACTGTATGGGGACGCTATTACAGCAAAAATGTTGATGCCAACAACATCAACGTTTTCGCTGTAATAGTCCTCCCAAGACTCCGGCACTCTGTCTCCCGGTCCTGCACCCCCTCCCTGATCCAATTCCAACTCAGAGTTAGAATCCTATAGACTGGAGAGTGCAGGGGCAGAGCCCCTTGCATGGGGGGTTCGGGCCGGGGTCTCCAGTCAGATTTATGTCAACCACAAGTTGCAGTCGGCATAAATCTGTCACTGTAATTGCGGTCGACAACCTAGCTGTTAAACCGGCATCACAGAACTAACAGGGGGCAGGAGAGGAGCCTCTTCCATAGGAAGATGAGCACCAGGACCAGGGGACATTTGATGAATCTTTTTTTTGGGGGGGGGAGTTCTAGAGACATGTGAGGAAATATTTGTTCACTGAAAGGTATCTGATGCCTGGAACAGACTGCCAGAAGAAGTGATGGAGGCTAAAATGGCAGGATGGCTTCAGACAGGCATTGGATAAACACAGAATTATATTAGAGCAGAGGCAGGGAGGGGAGAGGATCACCAGAAGGAGACCACATGGGGTCTGCCTATTGGGTCTGCTGAGTAGAATAGGCAGGGAACATTTGGGCAGCCTGGGTGGGCCAAGCAGTCCTTTTCTGCCAACAGATTCTGTGTTTCTGTGTATGTTAAAAGAGACAGTTGCACAAAACACAGAAAACTTATTCCTTCTGACAGTATAACTGTTTTTTCATCAACTTACCCATACAGAAGAAAACGTAATCTGTTGATTCTACCACCTGCCCCTAAAAAATATCAAACATCCCCCTTTTCTACTCCTGTGGCAACCACTGTCACCCACCTCTCCACCCATTAATTCTTATGTTTAATTACAGAGCTGGTCAATCCTGTCACTCCACTGACTGACTCTGTCTACCATTAACCCCCACCCGCCCCAACACAAATGGTGGCTAATAAAACCCCTTCCCTTACCTTCTAGACCAGCTGCTGTGTGAATCCCAGAGCCTATTGCAGATCTGTTAGTCTCTACACAATTGAGAAACCTGTATTGCCTGATACATCTTTCCAAATGGATGTTTAGGCTTGACTAGCTCCCACGGACCCTTGCAGCTATTATTTATGATGTCTGGCTGATCCTGCCACCACCGATGATGCCACTGGTTTTCATTTTTTACTGTAAAACATGGTCAAACTTTAGAATTTGGACTGTGCACACCAGTAAAAACAAAGACTGTCACAGAATTTGGCATTTTATACCAATCAGTGAATCTTCATAACTTGTATTTGTCTTTAACTTGTTTGCTGTACTATTTTCATTTTGCTTTATCTGCTTTGCTGTATATTACAGTATACCTTCTTGTATTCTGATTATTTATATACATACTACAAGACTAACACTAGAATCTCAGTGAAATCTGGAAGGTAGACTAGCAATCACCAGTGGAATCTTGGAATTTTAAATGTTGAAAATGCAATTTCCATTATTTCAATCACTGTAAATCAGTGACTGACTTTGATTATGATGTCAGGTGTTGACCATCAGTCAGAGCAAATGACATCTAGGGAACAGTGATCCTGTCTTCATGTTAATATGCAAGGGTAATATAAACAGTTAAGTACACTGAGTATGACAATTAAGCAGTAATGTGTCTATCAGTTACACTTTTTTTAGTTTCCTCTGTAACTTGAAAGGGATAAATAAGGTTGATAAGGAGAGTCTCTGTAAGCTGAGTGGCAACAATTACACAAGGGGGCACTGTCTTAAGCTGGAGGGTGGGAGGTTTAGGAGGGAGGTCAGGAAGCACTTCTTCACAGAGAGGGTGGTGGACACTTGGAATGCTCTGCCAGAAGAGGTCATCTCATTGAAGACAGTGGGCAGCTTTAAGAGAGGCTGGGATTGGCATAGGGGAAGGTAAGGATCATGGGTAGGGAGGATGGGAGGACTTGTGAGAGAGGGCAGGGACATTAGCTCAAGCTGTGGACCCTGCAATACGAGCAGACTTGATAAACCAGCTGGCCTTCTTCTGCTGGCTTCTTCGTATATATGTAACTTAAGGGGCTCTTTAAGTACTGTGTAGACAATGTAATCAAATGTACACATTTTATTTCCCTGTTAAACTGGCAAAAAGGTGTACAAAGCATTGCAGTCCTTTTGTATGAAGCAATCTGTATATTTGTTATCCAACTGCTACTTCCAGGCCATATATGTCCTAATAAAAAATGTAGGAATACTCATGCACAAAACACATAAAGAAGCATGGAAATGATAAAACAAATTGTGTGCATAATAATAAAGATACCTATTTGGAACTGTTACCTTGGCTTCAAAGGATAATCAAACCGAATGACTAAGCCATTTTCCCAAGGCCATGTAAGCCATCCCTTCTAACTTCAACACACTGCAAAAGCTCTGTATGGCAGCTGCCACAGTTTCACTGATTAATCAGACATCTCCAACTGCTTATTTAAAACCTTCAAGCAGATCCTCATCTTTACAAGTGTGTGTCACTGAACTTCTAATATATCAAACAGGGAAAAGAACCTACTTAGAACAGAAAGCCTCTACCATATTTTGTTTATTTGCTTATTTGATTCTTGGACTACAATTACGGATTACAATTACCTTTGAGCCAAGGTTCTTTTACAAAGGTTCCATGTTACAAGTTACAGAAGACTACATGAAGTTATATAGTAATATAGGGTTTAAATGGCCATTTTGATAGGTGTCTGTGAGTAATGCCTGATATATTTTAGGAAGCAGTATAGACATAGTGCAGTGGTTTAAGGCTCTGAGCTGCAAATCTAGAGACCTGGGTTTGAATCCTACAGCCCCCACTTGCATACTGCGTGACCCTGAGCAAGTCACTTAACTTCCCTGTGCTCCCAGGTTGCACCTGTAAACAAGCTTTCAGCTTAGTGTACCACTCCTGGTTAAACAATTGGAAAAAAATATGTCACTTGTAGACACTAATGGTCTACAACCCTAATCTGAGACTGTACAATGTACTTTGTTGGATAGCCTACACCTCTGCCCCTCATTATGTACTTGCAAAATGTTCCCACTCCTGAAAGAAGATGGGGCTGTGTGGAGGACTGATACACAGCCTTTTGTTGCAAATGACCAAAACAAGGTCTCCTCTAAAAGACCAGTAACAAGGCAATATTGCCATTTTTTTTTCATGATATTAGTAACATGATTGATAGGTGACTTTAAAAGCTTACATAATGTCCCCCATTACCAACTTTATAAATCAATTCAATTAAGAAACTGTACAATACCTACTTTATGACAGTGTGTGTTAGACGAGGACATTAAAATAAATGCATATGATGTGAATAATAATTTTGGCTTTAAATTAAAAGTAGAACAATCCTGACGTAAATGTTTCTGTAAGCAATTAAAACTGAACTGTAACTGGAAAACGTCAGTGAGACTGCGATAACATCTGCCTGTCCCTGCAGGTACCCCATGGAGTTGGGTTTTCCACTAATAAGGCACCAACCAGGCAGGCAATAAATGCAAATACAGAGTATGACATATCCCCCTCCACACACACACACACACACACACACACACACACACACACACACACACACACCTTTCTTATTGACAGGATGATGTCTCTGAGAGGAACAAAGCAAGCAGATGTCGCCTTACAAAATAGGTGTCGGTGTCACCGGAGTACAGAAAACAAAAAAAAACATTCGATTCTACAAATACAAAAAGGGAGAGAGCGCAATTCCTTTTATCTCTGCTACTGTAGCTTACGCAGCTTCTAATCCTCGCATAGAGAAGCTCAGTATTTGTCCTCGCATACGGGATAACAATTTGGAAATTGCATCAGTACAATTTATTAGGGTAAATACTATCACCAATGTTACTATTATTATTATTATTAATAATACTATGATCGGTGTATTTCTTATGAAATACGATCGATATATACTGTACACCTATCAAATACTATCCTTATAAACAGCACTCTTATCATGCGACAGGCACAGACAGTATTATCAGTAGATGAAATATATATATATAGGGGACACTAGTAGTAGTTACCAGCCTCATGCTGCCCGGGGTTGTCAGACATCTCGAGCACCAGCAGTTCCCGGCCCTCGAAGCTCCGGCCCACCGTGTAGATCCGACTGATGGACGGGCACTGCAGCCAGACTGACACAAGCGCTTCCCTCAACTCGCCGTAGCGGTGGTACTCGAACGAGATGCCCTCCTCCTCCGCCCGCCGACTGACATCCCCCTCACCGGAGCTGGGGAACGCGGAGCCCAGCGCTAACAGCGCCGCCCCACACGCGGTCAGCAGCAGCAGCGACCGTGACCCGGTGCCTCCTGTCCTCCCCATGCTGCCGGCTTCTCGGCGCGTCCTACTCTTCCCGGCGCTGGAGCTCGTCTCGGTCACGGAGGCAGGGAGCAGCCTGCAGGAACAGTGCCGACTCGCAGGTACTGTACAGAAAGATAACCGCGACACAGCAGGACAGCTGGCCGGCGGCAGGTAGGAAGTACTGTATGTGTACTGTATATGTATACGTGCGATTGTTATAGCGGCAGCAGGATGAAGTACCGGTTGAGGAGTCAGCGCAGCCAAACGAGAGCCCCGTGTGTCTTATGCACTAATGCTCAAAACATCCCCCTACATCCATGGAGGGTGGAGCTTGGATATGACACTGATAAAGGTCACATCACTGAGACACCGGAGCTACCGTCCTTCCAGAGAGGCTGGCTGGCACGGCCTCACACACTGGTGTTATCCTTGCCCCACTTACGATTTTTATGATTATAAGGTTTTATCTTGTTGGTTGCTGCAGTTCCTGTGGGCAACAGTATATGCTCAAGTAGCCATGTAATTGTGTTCTGCACACATGCTACCTAATAAAATTAGAAACTTGTCTTTGAGGGACGAAACTGTCTTCTGCCTAGTTTTTCAGACGTGGTATGAATGTTTATTGCAGTTATGACGTCTCATTGGACTAAAGAAGCTGAACCAATGATATAGCGAAACAAGATGATTAAGTATTTATGCTTTTCAGGAGATTAACCTTAAATGTCAGTTTTATCGCTACTCTCTCCAAATGCTGCCCCTCTCCCAGTTGTGTATGGCTATATCTTGTGTAGTTTTGAACACATTTTGTACTATAATATAAATAATATAAAGCTATACTATAAGAACAGGTACTAAGTTTAAAACAAATTAGAGTGACAGTGGAAGATTATGTTCCCATTTTATAAACTCACTGAAAATGAAAGAACAATGTCTAATCTAACCTCAAAACCGGTTTTATATGTATATTTAGCGGGTGCTCTAAATGACAGCCCTTCAATTTAAAGTGCCACAGCCACTAATCAGTGCTCAGTTTCAAACAATGCAACAGCATATTCTGCATGCCAAATGAGAGTAATTAGAAAAAGGCATACAATATGAAACAGATACTTAAAAAAAACTACATAAATGTATACCTTGAGTATGCCTACCTACACCCATGCCTTTAAGGGTATGATGGCTTACACTGTTACTTTTAAGGGTATGACGGACATAGTGCTCCTTCCGACCTTATAGGAAAACACTCTTCTTTGAAATAACTCCACCACCGCATGGTTAAACCCCCAAATAGGGGTGTTACTGAAAACAATTATTTTGGGGGCCTTCCCCTGCACCCCTGCACCCCCAACCTCCCAGTCCTTCTGGCTGTGCGGTGTCTCAGTCTTTCCACCCGTCTCACCCTTCACTGCCACTTCCTGCCACCTGGCTCCCCAGGATATCTTCATATCCTTGGAGGGTCCAACTTATCCCTACCGGGGGGGCCTCCTCTCTGAAGAAGAGGAGGGGAGCAGCATTCCTGGAGATTCTCTGAGGTATGCAGGGCTGGGTGGGAGTGGTGCACTGGGGTGGTGGTGGCATGGGAAGACTAGGCAGCTGTCATCCAACAGATCAAAACGGGGGTCAGTTTCAATTTTCTGGACCATCCCCCACATCCAATGGTGTGCACTGCAGCAACGCCCTGGAGGCAGAGCCAGCGGATGTGTGGTCACCAATGCCAGCAAGGCTCCACACACCACGAGGTGCTGCTTTCCGAGTGGTGCTCTGCAGCACCCTGCTCCAGCAGGAGAGCGTCCACGTGGATCCTCTATCACCCTCATAGCAAACAAAACTGTAGGGCTACTGTGACTGGTTTTTTTTTTTTTTGCACTTTAAAAATAATTAACTGCTCTAATATTGTGGGGACTTTCTTTGCTTCCAGGGCACAGTAGCCCTACTGTTTTGTTTGCTCTGCATGTGTTATTACGCATTAAAAAATGGGCTTTTTATTTGGAGGCATCTAATTGGCTGGTACCCATTCCACAGGGGTACATTAACTTTCAATAGATGCCCTCCAAATAAAAAGTCCCAACCCAAACTTGCCTTATGCCCAGCCAAATATCCTTGTGCCCAGCCTCCTTCATGATTGGCTGAAGCACTGGGCACACAATTTCAAACTACCACCATTTTATTCATGGTTTAGTGAGAGAGTGCGAGCCTCCCCCCCAGATGAGACAGCAGTCAGTAACTGAGCAAAATAATTTCTACCTGTTTTGCCAGCTTTAAACCATTCTCTTTGTTTTATTTTGTCCTGTAAGAAAAACTACTGCCTCCACCGCTCGCTCAGTTGCACCTGATGGTCACCACGGAATTGGCCCCATAAGTGGGACACATTTGCCTGAAAAATTATATCATCTTTTTTCCTCCTCTTTCAGTTCCTCTCCTGACCAGCATCACTTCCAGTTTTCCACCATGCCACACTTCAAAACAGACAAAAGAAAAACCGGCATCTCTGCAGAGCAACCAACATAGTTTGGTTCTATTTTTTAACCCTGCGGTCCAGACAGTCATTGTATAGGAGTTGCCTCTGCCCACTCCACTCCTGTTCCTTCATTCAACTTGCCTGCTGGCCATACATAAATCCAATAGAATGAAGCCACTGTGAGACTGTAAGCCATCTCTACCACAAAGGAATATCCCTTCAAGTTAAAAAATAAATAAATCCTTTTTGGCGACTGCTGCTATCGTCCATTTGCACTTACCTCGGTCTGGCCGTGTGCTTCTGAAATATCCCAACTGAATACTGGAAGTGAAGCCGCTTCCCATTCAGAATACTCAGTAAAAATAAAAAATCATTTAGCCACAACACCTCAGTTTCGGCATGCTAGACAACAGTCTCTTATTTTAGAGTCAGAAAGGCACGCTTTAAATTTAATACACCAGCACTGTAGTCTGCCCTGCCACCTCATACCCTCGCTCTACACTTTCTGCCTTTGCAGCTTCTGAATGGGGGAAACACAATCTGGCAAGACTGACAAAAACTCAGTTTTTTTTTTCAAACAACAATGGGAAGAACTGTAAAAGAAGCTCCCTTATTCTGAATGGGGTGCAGCAGAGGGTGTGGGGATAAGAACAGAATGGGGGGGGCAAGACATGGAACAGCACAGAAAGGAGGCAATAATACTATCCAGGGTGGGTGGTATTGGGCAGTACTGGACCTTCCAAGGGCTATAGGATTACCCCCCTGGGTGGTCCAGTACTGCTCAATACTGCCCGCCTTGTCGGGTATTATTGCTTGCGTGGCACTGCCCAAGGATCCTGCAACACCCTACATATGCTTAGCTCTATCACCCTACCTGCTGGCCACTGCTCCTGATGTCCCAGGTTCAGGGCTCAAACCTGAGTTGCCATCATGCCAAGCGGGTACCGTATCGCTTCATGGACCAGAGCTGGCTGAAAAACTATTTTTTTATTACCTTTGTGCTGCTTTATTTCATATGAAACCCCACTTATGTAAATAAGGGTCTTTCTGCTTGGCAATGTTTTTAGTGTGAGTGAGGCTAGGCTCACTTATATACATTCAGAACAAATGAGCCACACTCACAATCGAAGTTGTGCCGTGCAGCATGGACACTGTGTTCATACTGGAATGTCTTTATAAATTGAAATGAAGCAGCTGAAAGGTAATCAAAATTTTTTTTCCAGTAAAACCCCGATATCTGCTGGGTGGTGCGGTTATTTAAATGAAGTATTTTCCTTAAAATTATTGTGTTATAATGAAAGTCTTTTAAAACTTAGTTACCTGATCACAATTAAAAAAATGATTCTCACAGTACAGTCAAAACTTGACAAACCATTGTAAGGCCTGTCCTAATCTGCATGCGCTGAGACACTTTATCTCACCTCAGACACTCCTGAGCTGAGCAGTACCAGCACATGCTGAGAAACTTCCCCTCACCACAGGCTCTAGCATCTGTGTTCCAGCAGCTGCTGGCAGAGTGGTGTAACTGCAGGCAAGTACAGTTACGTAAGAACTTACCGTAACAGTTGCTCTTCGAGAGAAGCTCTTGCAGCAGGTAACACGTTTAGGACTGTAGCCGGCAGGTTACAGGACACAACGGCAAACTTCTATACAGCAGTACCAGGCAGAAACCACACCTGATGTCGGCCCGCACCAGACATCCCACATGGTATAAGTGGAGGCGGCCCCCAGTGAGCCCCAGTTCTTGTTCCGCCGGAGACGCTGAGATCTATCTAGGGAACCTAGGGCAGTACCTCATCAAACAGAAAACTTGTGGAAATGGTCATATGTAGCAGGAATTCTCCAGGGGGAAGGAGGATGGGAAGTATACCTGCTGCAAGAGCTTCTCTCGATGATCTGCTTTTACAGTAAGTTCTTACGTAACTGTACTATCTCACTTCGAGGGTCAGCTCTTGCAGCAGGTAACACATTTAGGGCTAATTCACAAGCAGTACAAGCTAAAGACAACTACTTGGGTGGTAGGGAAGTAGGAGAAAGAAGGAAGAAATTCCCTTCGAGATGAGGCCCTGCAGGACAGCAAGCCCAAAGCCTACTCTTCGACTTGAGGCAATGTCCAGACTATAGTGTCGAATGAAAGTGTGGACTATGTGCCATGTAGCTGCTGCACAGACGTCTGAGGCTGAGATGTTCTTCAGTGCAGCAAAAGAGGTAGCTACTCCTCTTGTGGAATGACCCCATATGGGCCCAGGTAGGGGTTTGTCGTGCTTCTGATAGCAGAAGAAAATGCAGTGCACTAGCCATCTGGACAAGGTCTGTTTGGACACAGGGACCCCAAGTGTCCTGGAGCAAAAGAAACAAAATAACTGGTCAGAACGCCTGCTTCCCTTGGTTCTAGACAAGTAGTATCGCAAGACGCAATAAACATCCAGGGTATGGAGAAGTGCCTCATCTCTGTTTGTGTGACTGAGATAATAAACAGGTAGCTGGACATCCTGATTCAACTTAATCTCAGACACCACCTTGGGCAGGAACTTAGGATTAGTTCTCAAAGCTATGCTGTCTTTGTGGAACACCAAGTAAGGCTCTTTACACATCAGGGCTTGAAGCTCGGAAATCCTTCGAGCAGAAGTAACAGCAACTAAAAATAATGTTTTCCATGAGAGGAAATGTAGCTCTCAATCTGCAGCAAGTTCAAAAGGAGGTAAGGTCAACTTCTCCAAAACAAACAAAAGATCCCAAGGGGTAACTGGGTCCCTGATGGAAGTTTTAATGTGTAGCATATCCCTCAGGAAGGTGCAAGTTACTTCCAACTGCGCCACTGTTCTGCCCTGGACAGGGGTGTGATAGGCACAAAGGGCAGCCAAATGCACCTTTAATGAGCAGTAGCCAAAGCCTGACTCTGAAAGAGACAGCAGGTACTCTAGTAGGATATTAACCAGACAGGCCAAAGGATCCAGGTGGTGAGCCGTGGCCCATAGACAAAAACGCTTACATTTCATGGCATAGGTTGTGCTAGTGGAAGGCTTTCTAGCCTCCACAAGGACCTCAACGACCTCGTCAGAAACTTCGATGCGAAACCTGACTAGGTCCTCAGGAGCCATGCATGTGGATGGAGAGACTGCAGGTTTGGATGGACCAAGGTTTGTCTTGAGACAGCAAGAATGTGCTCAATGGAAGGGTGATCGGAGGTTCTGCTGCTAACTGTTTTAACAGTGGGAACAAGATTTGTCAAGGCCATAGTGGTGCTACAAGGGTCACTGTTGTACCTTCCATCTGCAACTTGAGGAGGGCCCTCTGAAAGAGCATAAATGGCGGGAAGGTGTAGAGGAATCTCCCCTTCCAGAAGAGGGACAAAGTGTCTTGTCAGAAAACACCAGGCACGTGATCTAGCGAGCAGAAACTGGGCAGTTTTACATTGGTGGGGGAGGTGAAGAGGGCTAATTCAGGTGTCCTCCATTTGGTGAATAGGTCGACTACCAACTGTAGAAGCAACCACTTGAGCGCTCTCGACCTCATCCTGCTGAGAGTGTCTGCCAAGGTATTCTGGACTCCGGGAACATGGACCACTGAAATCGTCAGATGACAGGATATGGCCAAATCCCACATTCTCATCATTTCTCTACAAAGAGGACAGGAGTGTGTGCCTCCCTCTTTGTTGATATAGAACACAACCAACATGTCTATCTGCATGAGGAGGTGTCCCGGCTTGAGGACCGTGCTCAAGGCCTTCAGTGCGTAGAGAATGACTCTCATTTCTAAGATGTTGATATGGAAAGATTCTTCATTCATGGACCAGGGTCCCAAAGTCCTGTGAAGGCCTAGATGCGCCTCGCAACCCATGTTTGAGGCATCAGACGTCAGGACCTGATCTGGTGCCTCCTTCTGGAGTGGCACTCCTTCCTGCAAGGAAGGTGATGTCATCCACCATTGGGGTTCTTGGTGAACTGGTCTTGTGATGGAGACTGCAAAGTCTAGGTCATCCCATCTCTGGTCCCATTGGACGTGAAATGTCCACTGATTCGTCCTCATCCAAAGTCTTACAAAGGGGACTTCATATGTTTCATAGGTGAGACAGAGCTATGTAGACAATAGTCCTTTTGCTCGCCAATTTACTAATACCCCTGAATCTTATGTTTAATAAGGAAACTATCCAATTTGTTTATTTATTTATTTATTCAAGCGTTTAACCAGGAAAGGCATACTGAGCATGCTAAATGCTCGATTCCAGATGCATCCTGGGGAAGGGGGGACATAGACAATAGTTGAACAGCATATAATGCAGGTGAAAATACATAGTGTGAATTCTCTAACATTTGGTCCAAGTGTCTAGGCATAGAGTACAGAAAAACAGTAGAATATACAATAGCTTGACAGCATAGCGCAGACAACGAGAAATGGCAGATCAGTAGTTATTGACCCAGATTAGTTGCAGTACAAGTGCAGAACAAAGTATTGTCATTTCACACAGGGAGCTGAAACTGCCTGGGCACATGTACAGGTAGGGGCGAAGTACACTTGGAGCAAGGAGTTAAGGCGCTGAGGGGAGGAGAAATGACGGATGTTTGCTGGGAGGGAGTTCTACAACGTTGGTATGTGGTAGCTGAAAACAGCCTGACCAGCAGTAGTGGACCTATGCGGGACAGCCAGGGAATGGGAGTCCAAGTTTCGGACAGAGTAACCTAGAGTGTGGGGGTTGACCAGGGCAGCAGTGAGGTAGGAGGGGAGTTGCTAGGACCATAGCTTGGCTGGGATTTTGATGCAGTGGGATTGTCTGTGATTATGTAGTGAGGGGAGGTCCATAGATTGGTAAAGGTCACAATGGTGTGTGCAGTAGGGACAGTTTAGTGCAAAGCTGCAGAAGGAATGGAAAAAAGGGTCAAGCCTGACTAAGGTCAACTTAGGGCCAACACTGTAGATTACATCTCCATAGTTGAAGATGGGGAGAATCATTTTATGCACAATAGCCCTCTGAGCAGGTACAGGGATGCAGTCACAATTCCGGTAAAGTACTCCAAGCCTGGGATGTAGTTTCTTGAGTAAGGAGTCAATGTGTGCAGAAAAGTTGAGGTGCTGGTCCAGCCATACACTGAGTCATCTGAAGGTGGTACAGGCTTCTAGTGGTGTCCCTTCCAGGGTGTGAAATGTGATTTGAGAGGGGAGCCTAGATAGTCTCTGCCTACTGCCAAAGGTTAGAGAGACCATTTTTTTTGCATTGAGAAGGAGATGATTTGAGCAAAGCCATTGCTGGACTGAGATAAAGTCTTGCTGTAGTTGGGTCGTGACCTCTGAGGGCGAGGGGCCAGATGCATATAGTACAGTGTCATCCACATACATATGGATTGAGGTGTGTGGGCAAGCAGAGGGCAGGTCGTTCAGGAAGATCAAGAATAGGAGTGGGCCTAGGACAGAACCTTGCGGTATGCCTGAGGTGACCAGGAGAGGTGCCGAGGTGGAGGAACTGATACGGACGGATTGGGATCTGTCAGTAAGGTATGATTGGAACCAGGAGGTGGCCCTACTGGATAGACCGGCGCTGGCGAGTTTGGCTAGGAGTAGGAAGTGGAAGACTGTGTTGAATGCCTTGGCTGGGTCGATGAAGATGGCTGTTGTGATGTGGCCAGCATCCATCCCAGTAAGGATGGAGTCGGTAATCCTGAGAAGGGAGGTAGTGGCGGAGTGGGATGTCATAAAGCCGGACTGGTAGGGGGGGAAAAAAGAGGAGGCGTCCAGAAAGGGAGATAGGCGAGAGAGTACCAGGCGTTCCTGCAATTTTTCGAGGATTGGTAGGAGGGAGATGGGCCAGTAATTGTTTGGGTTTGAGGGATCCCCACCCTTAGGAAGTGGAATTACGGTGGCATGTTTCCATTCAGAGGGAATTTCAGCACGGGAAAAGGAGAGGTTGAAAAGGGAGGCCAGGGGTTTGGCTATGGCAGGGGATGAAAGGTAGAGCATTTTGGAGTCCAGCTCAGTGGGGCATTTACTCTTACTTGGATTAAGGACAACCAGCACATTATATACCTCTTCTGGGGTGACCTGTAGGAAAGAGAAAGGCGAGCTGGGGGGGCCCTACCAGGGGGGGTAGGGGGGTTGGTGATGAGCGTGTGGAGGAGCTGGTAGGGGAGTAGCATGGCTGTTTGTGAAATGAGAGTTAAACAAAGTGGCCACTGCTGGAGGGTCAGAGATGGTGAGACCGCCTACCTGCAGGGACGGTGTGGGGGGCTGCAAGCAGGGGCTGATGAGCGACTTGACCACATTCCAGAATTTGGTCAGAAGATAGGAGGTAGAATTGAATGTGCTTTTGAAATACTTAGCTTTTGCTTGGTGGATTTTCCTAGTACTGGTGTTTCGCAACTTGCGGTAAAACTGGAGGTCAGCTGGACAGTTGGACATCTTAAAAGTTTTCCAGGCCTTGTTTCTGGCTCTAAGAAGGGCTAGAATTTTTGTGTAATCCAAGGGAGGTGAGTACCTCTGACCCTGGTTCTTCAGAGTGGGGCATGGTGGTCCCAGATGGCAGTGAAATTGGATTTGAAAGACAGCAGGGCCTCATCTAAAGTAGTGGACTGACTAATGCTCAACCAGTCAGTTTTGTCCAGGTCATTTAGTTGTGAGTGAAGGTCCGGGGATTTGAAGGATCTAGTCAAGATGATTCTGGGGGGGGTTTCGGTCTGAAGATTTTGTGTACCGAGTATATTCCATGGTGGTCACTAAGGGTGTCCGGAATTAGAACAGAGGCCAAGATCCTATGGGGGTGCGAGGTGAGGGACCAATCTAGGAGGGTGTGGTTCTGTCTTTTGTGGTTTAGTTACGTGGGCCCAGAGATTAGTTGTTTTAGATATAGGGCTGTCACCTTGTCCCAAAGCTTGGAGTGGACCCCAGTAAGCCAGATCAGGTTGAAATCCCCGAGTATGTGGAGCTCACCACCAGCTACCAAGGAGTTTAGGGAGCCCAGGTGATCCAGTAGTGTAGGTGTGTTAGTGTGAGGAGCACAGTAGGTACCTGCTATGAAAACTGTAATTGAATGGGAGATGTAGAGTTTGACCATTAGGGCATCAATGAGCTCCGAGGGCAGGGATAGGGTAACTGGGGAGAAATGGATGGCTGAGGCAATGTACATGGCTATGCCTCCCTCTTTTTTACCCATCCGGTCATGCCGGATGAGTGTATAGCTGGGTAGAGCAAATTCATTGTCAGGGTTATGTGGCTTTAGCCAAGTTTCGGAGACAATCAGGATATCTGGGCTAAGGGTCATAGCGAGAGATTGGAGTAGGCTCATTTTACGTAGAAGGCTACATATATTTAGGTGCACCAGTTTAAGGCCTGAGGGGAGTTGGGGAGGAACAGAAGGGTTTGGGGTATGATAGAAGGTAGGTCCAGGGTTAGGCTCGATGTCACCTGCAAGGAGTAGTAGTAGGGTGATCAGGAGTTTGGTATTTTGGGCAGTGCAGTGAAGCTTTCTGGGGGTGGTATGAGGCTTGGTTGTTGAAGCTTTTGACCGCCAATCACGGGGCAGGAGGGCTAAGTGACTAACTTGGAAGGTGGATGGGAGGACACTGGAGCTGACTGACAGTGTATGTAGGTGGTATCCAGGGTGTGAGACAACTGTGTTAGTAGAGCTAGTAAAGTTTAGTGGAAGCCTGATGCATAGGGCATGGCAGATCAGCAGGGTAGGTATTCATAGTATCGCTAGCTACTACTGCTAATGGTAATTTATTCCAAATGTTAGTTACTCTTAAAGTGAGCCAGGATTTCCTTTTATTTGTTTTTGGACAATCTACTATCAATTGTAGAGGGTGTGCTCTAGTATTACACAATGATTCCTGAAATCTCAATCCCAGAAGCTCCCATAGACCGGGTCAATAAGTGATTTATAAATCAAGCACATATCCCCTCGTAACCTTCTAAACTCCAAGGAAT
Organism: Neoceratodus forsteri; assembly: GCA_016271365.2. Taxonomy (NCBI): domain Eukaryota; kingdom Metazoa; phylum Chordata; order Ceratodontiformes; family Ceratodontidae; genus Neoceratodus; species Neoceratodus forsteri. Next base: position 1,722,419,667 of record CM057452.1, read on the forward strand.
ATTAGCCCAAGGTATTTAGCCTCCCTAGATCATTTTGTCCTTTTGCCTCCTGTATGTGGCGGGTTGCTCTCTGCTGGACTCTTTCTAGTGCAGCTATCTCTGCTCTACCACTTGGTGACCAAAACTGAACACAGTACTCCAAATGCGGCCTCACCAAGGATGTGTACAGGGGTAGCAGGACTTCCGTGCTTCTTGATCTAATATGTTTGTTAATGCAATGTAGTATGCTGCTTGATTTCTTAATAGCTGAGTTACACTGTGCTTTGAATGACAGGTCATTTGTAACCATAATATCCGGTCACTTTGTTGTTCTACAATATTCAGTATTTGTCCCCCAAGTGTATATGACCAATGTTTGTTTAATCTCCCACAGTGCATAATACAACATTTGTCCACATTGAATAACAATTTTTTATTGTTATTCAATAATAATTCATGATGGACGTAGCCATGTGGCCAAGCAGCCACAGCAGGGTTCTGTCTGGCACTGTTGAAGCTGAAGAGATTTGTCTGGCTAGGACCTGCTGCCAAGTGACCCTGTCCTGTGGCAGGAAGGCTCTGTCTCTCACTGTGTTGAGAAGAGCCCCGATGAAAGGCAGGTTCTGAGATGGAGTTAGGGATGATTTGGGGGCATTGATGGTGATACCTAGATTCTGGAAAAGAGTACAGGTGTCCTGAAAGGACCTTTGAAGTTGTTCCTTGGACTATGCTGTGAGAAGCCAGTCATCCAAATATGGGAACACATAACGCCCCATCCTCCGAAGTGCAGTGGGTACCACCGCAATGCACTTTGTGAATACCCTTGGCACTGAAGAGAGACCGAAGGGGTAATGCTCTGAACTGGAAATGCCTGCCTTGAAAGGAGAACCTGAAGTATTTCCTGTGGTGTTTTGCCACTAGGATGTGGAGGTATGTGTCCTGCATGTCCAATGATGCTAGTCAGTCTCCCTGGCAAACCATGGGGAGCAGGTTCTGGAGAGTGACCATCCTGAACCTCTTGTACTCTGCCAAACGGTTGAGCTCGCTGAGGTCCAGAATGGGTCTCAAGTCTCCTGTCTTCTTCGGGACCAGGAAGAAGTGAGAACAGAATCCTGTTCCTCTCTGATTTAGGGGGACTGGTTCTATGGCCTTCTTGGAAAGCAGGGCTTGAATCTCTTCTCAAATCAGACCTGCATGTTCCCCTGAGTAATGGGAGGGAGATGGGGACCAGTCTGGTGGTATGCTGATGAACTCTATAGAGTGCCCGTTCTCGATGAGTTTGTGGACCCATTGGTCAGAAGTCACTCTTCGCTATGCTGCCACATAAAGAGAAAAGTTTCCTGTGACCACCTCTCCCAATAAGGTGTTGGGGTGAGGCGGGTCCCAAAGGGAGTCAGGTGGTGGGAAGGGGTGGCAAGATGGCTTGAATCAGTTTAACCTGGCAAGAGGCGGGTCCCACAGCTCCACTGTGAGTACCTCTTTAGCTGTAGCCTCCCAGTTGAGACTGTTGCTGCTGAAAATGGGGCTGCTGTTGTTGATGACCCCTAGACCATGAAAACAAGACTTTCAAAACTGTCTTTGTTTCAGGCAGTACATGGACTGCACGGTTTTGACAGCTTTTCCGGAGACTTGGAGTTTGTTTATTCTCTTTTGTATATCCTTACCAATGAGGATGGAGCCTCTGAAGGGTGCATCAAGGATGTTGGACTGAACATCCTGTGCAAAGCCCGAAACTCAAAGCCAGGAATGATGATGTAAACATATGCCCTTGCTGCTTTGTCTGCTGAATCATACAAAGATCATAGAACATGAGTGCCTACGTCTGACCCAGTTTGTAAGAGTTTAGAAAGCTTTGCTTTTTGGGGGCAGTCCACTGCAGAATGCCCAATCCCTGTTCTAGGAGGGCATTCTGGAATTGGACCATGTGGGTCATGAAATTCAGGAATACACCTTGCGACCCATGAAGTACAATTGCTTGGACTTCCTATCTGGAGGTTGGGTGCTCAGATGCTTTGGTCTTTGTGATCAGTCATGTGCTGCCAAAAATTACCACCAAGTCGGCAGTGGGGTGTTTGGCTAGGAAGGGTTGCTCCTTTGAGGCCCTGTATAAGCAGTCAGCCTTCTTGGGGACAGTTGTTGAGGAATGGGATGCCTCCGTGTTGCCTGGGTGACATCTTCAAAGGTGTCTATCAGAGGTGGAATAACCACCGGTTTATGATCCTTTCGTCTGAAGTACTTAGCAAGATGCATTCTTTCAGGGTCTAAGTCCTCCGTGTCCCAGCCCATATTTGCCTGGATGTGCCTCATGACCTTCATAAAAGATGGGTCATCGGGAGGCGATTTTGGGGTATCCTCATGGTCCAGGGAGGATAAATCCTCAATGGATGAGTTTGAAGAATCAGAGGGCTGGTAAGGGTCTGAGAATGAGACAGATGACGATCTACGATGTCTCTTCCTGTGTCTGCATCTGTCAGAGGAGCTGTATGAACTAAGGCTCCGAGATCTGGATCTATGTCCTCTCTTTTTTGCAAGTTTCTTTCTGGACCTCTCCGGCAGAGTAGGCTGGTTTCCTCGATCCTCATCCGAAAGTGGCTGAGGAACCATATGTAAGTCCAGAGGTGGGGGAGGAAGATTTGAGGGGGCTCCCCCATCCGGATTTTGTGTCAAGTCCAGGGCAACAGGAGTTGCTGGCTGAGGTTTTGACAGGAGAATGTCTAGTCTTATGGTCTCCCACCAGTGACTAAATAAGTCCTTAACCTGTGGCAGGTTAAGTTTTGGAGAGCCTGTTGCCAGGTCCAGTGTCAGTCCGGTGTCTGTACCATCACCAGCACCAGTACTGATGTTGGGTCTATCTGGCGTCAGTGGGAGTTCCGGAGGCAATGACGGATTAGTGTTAGTGTCATCGGGCACTGGGGGTCCTTGTGGACTGGCATCAGGGCTGCCTTCACAGGAGTGTCGTCCGGCCAGTCGTCGGTTGGAGGAGGAGGTTTCTGAGACAACTGGGTTCTTGCCTGCGGTGCCGGCATATGACTGACCTTGGGGGCACGGTCTGACATTGGTGTTGGTCCAACGCAGACTTATAAGGTTTGTCAGACTGGCACCTCTCCGACGGCAGTTTGGAAGTTTTCTCCACCATTTTTTTGGCCTGTTTGGGAGGGAGAGAGGATGATCTCCCTGAAGACTGGCCCGAGGTCTTTGGTGCTTCTCCTGGGACTCAGCGCTACCTACAGAGACCAACCAGGATGAATGATGCCCCTTACCTGGGTCTGAAGATTGACCTGTAGCTTGGACTGGAGGCCAGATCTTGATGGGCTGGAGCACGGGGCCAGGGGATCCTGAAGCCTTTTCCTTCATGCCCGACATGTGGGCTGTAGCCGGGGCCTTGAAGACGGTGAGTCGGGAGTCATGGCCGGTAGATTCAGAGCTGCCCCTCGAGGCAGAATGCAACCCGGAGGACCTGGATTGAAAATGGGATCTGTCCCACTCTTTTTTCTTCTCCTTTTGCCTAGAAAGTTCCTTATGTTTTGAAAATTCCCTATTTTCCTGATTTCTTGTGGGAATGGTGGGAAGACTTCTGCTCTGAGGAGGAATCCCACTGCATTGCGGCCAATTTCTCTTGGGTGAGGTAGGCCTGCAAGGTCTTTTGATGTTGGATCAGCGTGCGACTATTGAAGCCCTGGCTGTGTGGGCTGGACTGGGTGCCGTGGTCTGGGCCCAAACACAGTAGGCAGGCTGCATGGCTATCTTTAGCTAGGATCTGCTTTCCACAGGTGCATTAATTAGTGTGCCTAGAAGAAGGCAGTGGGGGAGACAACATATAGGAAAAGAGGATGGAGGGAGCAGATACTGGTGAAGAAAGTGAAAGGATATCGAATATTCAGAGTAATGGTGGTCAGACTGGCATGAGTCAAGCCATGGAGCCAATGAACACACATCGATGGCAGGAAAAGAACTGGGGCACGTCGGGGACTGCCTCCACTTATACCATGTGGGATGTCAGGGGTGGGCTGACGTCAGGAGGCAGTCCCCTCCTGGTACTGGTGGATAGAAATTTGCCGTGAGGTCCTGTCACCTGCCAGCTGCAGTCCTAAATGTGTTACCTGCTGCAATAGCCGACTCTTCAAGTAAGATCTATGGTTCCAACACTCTCAGGGCCCAATATTGAACGGTTAGTGTACCAGCTAACATGATTAGCATGTGCGCCAACCCGGGTTTGTGCGACTGCTCACAGCTAACCTATATCAGAAGTCCTGGGAGAGGCCCACTAAGCTGGCAGTGCCTAAGTGCTAAAACACCACTGTGCCTATGCAAATGAGGTGGTCCCCTCATGTGTACCAGCGCAGTAGTATATTTAAAGGTTTGCAGCAGCAGTAAATAGCTCCCTATGTCCACTGTTTACCACCACTGCAAACCTTCTCTTAACTGGGTAAAAAGCCTACCCCCACCTCTGAAAGCATGGAAGCTTACTGCAGCCTCATTCCCCCGAAGTTCTACTCTGACAACTTCAGTGCTGTCCTGGTGTCCAGTGGTTCCCCCACCCCGATCACTCCATCAAGCATTTTTGAAACATCCCTGGTGGTGTAGTGTGACATCCCTCACCATCTGCTGGCTCCATGCAGCATTTTCCAGGCATCCCTGGCAGTCTAGTGGTAACCCTGCCCCCCCGATCACCTGTTTACATGATGGTATGCAGTCCCTGGTTCCCCCACCTCCTGAACGCCTGTTTATGCTGTTGAAAATGAGTCATGGTGGGCCAGTGCCACCCCCAACAGCCCAGCTGACATCCTGCTTTCCCAGAACTCCCCGGGTATCTGGTACTCTTCTCTGCTTAATACAGCATCCAGCAAGCCCACTTCTCACCTCTATAGTCAGTAGCTGTATGAACTGTCAGCGAGTGCCATATAGCAGAAGCTCTTCTACGGTACATGCACTCACTGACAGTTCATATAGCAGTCGGCCAAGCAGGTGAGAGGAGGGCCGTGCTGGTCACCACATTGAGCTGAGAAGAGCCCCAGCTAACAGGGTGAGGTGAGTGCGGGGAGGCGGGATGTCAGCTGGGGCTGCTGGGGGAGCCACCAAATCACCAGGGACTCATTTTCAACAATGTAAATGGGCGATCAGGGGATGGGGGGAGCCACTGGACACCAGAGACTGCATACCATTGTGCAAACAGGCAACTGGGGTGGGAGGTACCACTAACCCACCAGGGATAATTGGAAAATGCTCTGTAGAGTGATTAGAGGTGGGGGTGTAACACTAGACCACCAGGGCTTGGGGGTTCCTCTTTGCAAAGGTGCTAAGGGTCTGCTGTGCCCCATGCAAATCAGCCCATAATGGGCATGCAAATGGCCCCCTGAGCACCTTGCATTTCCAATGAACTCATCTGCATGTTCAGGCTGGATATAGCCCACAGAAGTCTTGCGCGGTCCCATTTCAGGCAGTGCTATTCCCTGTAGGCTATATACAGCTCAGACCTGTGTTGGGGCAGTGCAGTTACTCTTTGCACTGTACCAGCATGGCCTAATATTCTGTCAGATAGCGCCAATCACTATCAGATTGAATATAGCAGCAGCCGGGTTGAGTGCATGTGCAAGCATAGCACAAACATTAGCACTGCGCTTGCATTTTTATTTAAGTATCTGACCCTCAACCTGCTGGGACACTATATTACCTCAGGCACCACTATCCCAATGCTGGGACACTTCCCTTCACCTCCACATGCATTAATGTCCCAACAGACACTGGCAAAGTTCTTTTACCACAAGGATTACTGTCCCAGCAGGAAACTTTCTGTTTTGCTCCATGTTGTCAAATGGAATTACTTGCAACATGGGTAATATGCACCCCAGCTCACTGTTACAGCTATAGTTTTTTGTTTTTTTCTTGGTTAAAATATTTTTTTGAGTTTAATTCATAATACATATATAGAACACAAGACATACAGTACAAGAACAATACAAGGGTACATCACTGTCGGCTATAGCTGTGAAATTACTTGCATAACATCTAAGTTTGAAATATGCATAATTGTAATATGGCTAAAACAGAACACAGAAAATGGAGCTTTCCCATTGGTTGAAAAATAGCAGAAAGTCATGCATTAAATCCCTAGTAATGCATGATCATGATCGGGAGTGCACTTGTATTTTTTCCCACACACAGACCCCATACACTGATCACAACACTGCACCACAATCGAGAAAAACAGACAGAGAAAGACTATAAAGAAAGACACAGAGACACGTACCTTTTAACAGTCCCTACCCACCCAACGGACATCAGAAGATGGTGCGGTCAGTGTCGCTACCACCAGTGTGTCCCTCTCTGATGTTACCTCAAGCAATCTTACCTCGCACCACAATTGGGTGGCTTGAAAAAGTACAGTTGGGTGGCTTGAAAAAAAAGCTATGTAGGAGCTGGAAATGTGACGATTTCCGTAGTTTTCCCGCTCACCTTTGCCGTTACCAGACACCCGCACAGTTCACCTTTGCTCCCAGTGTGCATCCCTTTGTTTTTTTATACACCAAAATAAGTTGTCTGCTTGCAAAATGTATAAAACATCTGAATGTCTTGTTTTGTGTCACCGTATGCAAATCACAGTACAGTGACCATAATGCACACAGGTATGAAATAAGCAGAAAACGAGTAGTGTGAGCCAGGAACAGAGCGCAAAACATTGAAAGTATTCCACACAAGTAGCCATTTTTTATTTTTATTTCTGAGGCATTTCTCAGGCACAACATAAATGTATAAGAACTGTAGAATGTGGACGTGCACGTTTCTAAATAGCTACAACATTTCAAAGTGGCATATGTAAAGCATGTTTTCTAAACTACAAAGAGTGATTCAGGTCATCTTTCTTTCATTTTTACTTAAACCCTATCTAAGCAATACGTACCTTGCACTTGTCATGTTACAAGTGCATTAAATACTCAGGAGTGTTCTACTATGGAATTAATGATGGTTGCGTGGTTGTGGGCACTCTGCCTGCGGCCTCGCGCCCCACCCTCCCAAACCATGCATTAATTCCACAGTAGCACACTCCTTTGTCATGGCTTAATGCTTACTTCATATCATGTAATACAGGTATATGACAGAATACAATAAAATAATGTAAGGAAGGTACCTGAGATACAGTAGACCATAATTGCAAAGATACAGTACATCCTTTTCTAACAGTAGTTTATATAGTGGTCCCCATCTTTCAAGAAATATATTAGATTTGTCTTGTAAACTTACTAATATTTTTGCAGTTTGAAGAGAGTTAAAGATGTAACCAAACCATTGAGCATAAGTGATTATAGCAATGTAGTTTTAATTTTTGCGATGTGATTAGCTAACCGAGGCTCAGAAATGTTACATTTATCTTTAATTATTAGCCATGTACAGCCTCATCATGTGCAGCATGATCTCCCACAAGCTGTCCGTCATGGAATGCTGCAATTTTTAGATATAACTGTGCATCAGCATTCCATGACTCCCCTTCCCCCAACCTACTGCTGGATACGTTCCCTTAAAGCAAAATTCCGACCTATCTGAGAGCAGCTACCACTCACACATAGTGGTAGCTGCCCTCATTGACCGTTATTCTAGCCTGGTTTTACTCTATAAAAGTAGTTCATACCTAAATAATTTCACTCGTAACTTTAATTAACACTGTGGAAGCCCTCTGTCTTTTCAGTGCCGGGTTCGGCCACCACGCCCCTGCGCTCATGGGCCATGTTAGTCGAACGGTGTCCTTCATTAATTGCCAGGTGACCATTTTGAAGCTTAAAATTGAATGAGAAATCAAGCCCCGCACTGAAAAGACAGAGGGCTCCCACAGTGTTAATGACGGCCGATGAGGGCAGCTTCCACTGTGTGTAAGTGGCTGCCTTACATCAGAAATTTCCTTTAACACCTCAAATCTCCTGCATGATCTTGCTTCCTCTGACTGGTCCCTTTTCTACTCCTCCAATGATGTCAACATTGCTCTCTCCTTCTTCTGTCACATATTTAATAAAGTCTGGAACACTCATGCCCCCTCACGTTGCCGCAGGATGAGACACTTCCAGCACCCTTGGATATCGGCCGATGATATCAAGCTCTGTAACTCTCTCAACCAAGCATAGGCACACTACAAAGTGTCTCTCTCCCTCAATGATCACACTATCTACCGCACCCTGAGAAATGCATGTACCAAAGCTATTAGGTCAGCTGAATCTCAATATATCAAGACCACCTTACAGGAAAACCTTAACTCCCCACGTACATTTTGGCAAACACTCTTTTCCCACCTCAACCCCCCATCTGACTCTTCCTCCCCCTCCTTTCTCATGGACAACAAACTAGTCTCTGACTCCCTCAATGTTGCCTCCATGCTAAACACATTTTTTACAACCTGTGCATTATCCTCCACCCCTGCAACCCCCCTTCTGCACTGTTCCTTCTGCACTGCGCATTCCTCCAACTCCAGATGCTTTTCATCTCTCCCCATCACTGCCCAAGAAGAGCCTCATGCCCTTCAAACACTGAAACCTCGCAAAACCAGCCCTGGTGGTCTCGACACTCTCCTTCTTCAGATCGCAGCCCCAGCCATTCCCCATCTCCTGTCCTATCTGCTTAACCTCTCTTTCACCCTTGGCATAGCACCTCAGGCCTGGAAATCTGCAAAAGTTATCCCACTTCACAAAGGTGATGATCACTCCTCATCGGGAAATTATCACCCCATCTCCCTCCTCCCTGTTTTAGCCAAGTTCCAGGAGTCTCTTGTCCTAACCAGACTCACCCACTTCCTCACCTGCTCAAATTTCCTGTCTCCCTACCAGTCCAGCTTTCAGAAAAATTATTCAACTGTCTCTTCTGTTCTCCGGGTCACAGATGCCATTCTTACAGGCATGGACCAAGGCCACCTTACCTCAGCTATATTCACAGACCTAGCCAAGACCTTTGATTCTGTCTCCCACCCTCTCCTACTCAGTAAACTAGAACTTGGTGGCCTCTCTCTCTCTCAGTCAAATGGTTTAGATCCTACCTCTCTGGCTGCTCCCAGTGTGTCCAAGCTGAAGATGTCCTCCCCTCTCCCAGTTCTAGCAGGTGTACCACAAGGATTTATTCTTGGCCCCATCCTCTTCTCCATCTTCCTTAATGATCTCCCTCTCATATGCTCTTCCTCCCAAATACACCTTTATGCTGACACCACTATGCTCTACACTTCTGGCCCCTCTGCCCCTGTGGTGAGGAGTCAGCTGCAAACTGACTTCAGTTATATCCTGGAATGGTTCCAAACCAACCAACTAAAAGTAAATACTACAAAAACAGTCTCCATGAACTTCGGCACCCCAAAAAAACTAGCCAAACTTCCCAACATCCCCCTCTTTTGCTACCTTTGATGGCACCACATTGGATACAGTCCCGGCCTACAAGTATCTAGGTGTCTGGTTAGACAGCTGCCTTGACTTCTCAACACATGTTAACTATATTCATTGTAAGCTACACCAAAAACTTGGTGCTTTCTACAGAAATAAAGATGCCCTCTCCCCGTTTGCCCAATAGTCCTCAACAAAACTATCCTACCACTCTTCGATTACATTGATGTCATTTACGGGTCCACTTCCACATCCACCCTCTCTAGGCTTGACGTCCTCTTCACTCCCTTTTGTCAATTCACCTTAAACCACTGTCTCAGGACTCATCACTGCACCCTCTACATATCTTTCACTCCTTTCCCCATCATCCCGCCGTAGCCATCATATATCCATCATCTCAGTCAAATATCGGTTTGGGTTACTCACCCCCTACCTCTCTTCCCCCTCTCCCCACACATCCTACCATCTCTGCACACAATACCCTCGCACCTTCACCCTTCCCCGTCCTCGCTCAAACTCAGAAAAGGCTGCTCTCTCCTACCACTTCCCTTATACATGGAACTCCCGTCCCACCTCTCTCCATATGCTACCGTGACTAAATCTCTTTAAACGCACCCTCACCCACTCTCTGTCTCCTTCCTGTTCTTGCTGCCAACCTGGCTAATCCCCTACTGTGTAAAATTTAAACTTGTTGGTCCTGTAGATTAATTGTACCATGCTATTAATTTGTTTGCATCTTGCTCTTGCCTTGTCTATACAGGTCCGGATATTCAAAGCAGTTGCACCGGCGCAAGTGCGGACTTGCGTCAAGGAGTGATATTCAGCAGGAGCCAGTGTGCAGCGCAAATCCCATTGTGCCAGTGTGCAACTATAATGAATGCAGGTGCAAATGCAGTGGGCATGCGCATGAATATCCAGCACAGTGCAATATTCAACTGTGGAACCATGGAGCTAGTGCAGAGCAAAGCAGAGATGGGTCGAGCAGACTTGTTCCTATAAATACAGGGCACAAGTACATAGAAAGCACTTGCACCAGGCTAGAGAGAGTGAGAGAGTGAGAGAGAGAGAGAGAAAGTGAAAGAAAGAAAGACAGAAAGACAGAGAGAGAGTGAGAGACAGACAGACAGACCAAGGCAGACACAGAAGGAGAGGGACAGAGGTGGCAGTGGAGAGGGAGACAGGGGCAGAGAGAGTGTGATAGGCAGACACATTGCCAGGCAGTGCACCAGGGTGGCACACAGCCCACAGCAGCCAACCACCCAGGGGGATATAGGACAGCAAGGGCCATGGATAGTGCACCCTTCATGATGGAGGCTGTAATGAGGGGTGTGAGGGGGCAGCAGGAACAGCGATGTGGCAGTGGAAGGGCCCTTTCGGCGGTATGACCAACACAGGTGGTACACCACCCGCATCACCTTCAAGCAGTACAGTGACACAGAGATCATGGGCCAGTACCACCTGAACAGGGCCATTCTGAGGCAGCTCTGTGAGCTGTGCAATGAGGAGATGCAAGCACCCACCAGGTGGAACCACGCCACGTCTGTGGAGACGATGGTGACAGCCGTCATGTGTCTGCTCACCACGGGCACCTTCCAGAGACCAACAGGGGACACCAAAGGCATAACCCAGTCTGCCACGTCCTGCCTCCTCACACAGTTCTTCAATGGTCTGCTGCCACGTGCGTTGGAATACATCCGTTTCCCCAGGACAGGCGAAGCGTACAGCAACCATGCAGGACTTCCACAGGGTAGCACGCATGCCTGGCATGATTGAGGCCATTGACTGCACCCACGTCGGCATCTGCATGCCACCTAGCCCCAAGGGTGTGGTGTATATCAATAGGAAGGAGATTCCGAGTGTCAACTGCCAGGTGGTGTTCGATGCCACGGGGTGCAAAACCAATGTCTGCGCCACACATCCTGGGAGTGCACATGATGCATTCATCTGGCACAGCTCTGCGCTGTGCCACAGGTTTGAACGTGGGGATATCCCCAAGGGCCACCTAGTGGGTGAGTATGGCATGGGCAAGGGGTGATGGGCAGAGCATACCATGGGATGGGAAGGGCAGGGTGTGCATGTTGGCGTGGGTGGCAGGGAGAGGCAAGGGGTGCAGCCTAGCATAGCAGAGGGCTAACCATGTCATTATCCACACAGGGGACAGTGCCTATCCACTACGGCCCTGGCTGCTAATCCCCTACCAGCGCCCATCGTCCCCAGCACAGGAATGCTATAATGAGGCACATGCCAGCATGTGCAACATCATTGAGAGAGTCTTTGGCATGCTGAAAGCATGGTTCCATGCCTAGACAGGTCAGGTAGTGCCCTAAAGTACAGACCCTCAAAAGCCTGTGGCCTATTCCTGGCCTGCTGCATACTGTACAGCATGGCCATTGACCATGGGATTGCTGTCGAGGCTGATGAGGGTGAGAGTAGCAGGGACAATGGAGGCAATGGGCCGGACGGAGGTCGACAGCCACCCCCTGAGCAGAGGGATCCCCAGCTGATCCAGCAGGCAAGACACCACAGGGACACCATAGCAAGGGAGCACTTTGGTGCACACAGGTAGGTGGTACGAAACACTAGGCCACACAAACAGGTACAACACACATGCAGGGGTGTGCAAGGCAATGGGCGTGCACACACTGAGGCAGGAAGCAGGGGTAAGTGTGACAGGGGCACACACACACACAGCACCCGCACAGCCCCCCCCCCACTCGCGCACACACACACACACCCACACACACAGACGTGGGTATGTGGCGTGGATCAGACGCATCACACCGGTGCACAGGCACAACTGGTGCAGGACTGCTGTCATCACGCCCATGCCACATGGCACAGTGGCTGGGCAAGCACGCACACAGGCAGCATGTGGTGTGACACAGGCACCACACCTGCAGCAGGCACACACACACACACCACCCATGTGCATACTGGGTAGCAGCTGCAGACTGCAGGCGGAGTGGGCGGCACATCAGGTCTGCTGCGCAGAACCTTGGCCAGTATGGCCATGGGGGCGGCTGCGCCTGGGCCGATCGGCAGCCACAGGCTGTGCATCAGCCATGGGAGGGGGGTGTGCATCAGCCCCCCGGGGTGGAACTGTGGGACCATGACCATGTCCATGCAGGTGTGTCGAGGCACCCAAACAGCCCAGCCCCGGGTGTGCCTGGGATGCCGACATCTGAGCCCGGCGCTGACTGCGCAGGGGTCACCCAACGCCGGGTTCGCGGGGTGGATAGTGCACTGCAGGGGGTCATCTGTGCCCGGCCATGCCCTGTGGCAGTCAGCATTGCAAAGCCATCCGAGATCGCGGTGGCACTACGATCCAGGGAGGTGGTTGTGGCCTCCTGCATGTGCTGCATTCCCGCCAGGATCTGCGCAGTGCCCCTCTCCTGCTGCTCGGCTAACTAGCGCACCTCAACATGCAGTGCATGCACCCCAGGGGCAAGCAGCAGCTGTTGCTGAATGGACTCCCACAGCAAATGGGTATGCTCAGCCAGCGGCTCGGCATCCTGGGGCTCCCAGGCCGAATGTCGATCTCCATGTGGTGACTGGCCACGCTGCACAGCCCCTCCTCTGTGGTGGACACTGCACAGTGGGGCTTGTAGGGGGATTGGGTACGGCAGGTGCAGCGGTGGCAGACCTTGTGTCCAGCTGCCCAGTGGCACCCGCAGCCCGCTAATGTTGCCCGTCCAGCTGCTGCATGCCACCCAGCGCCTGCGTGGCACCAGCACCTTTGCCACAGGGCACAGGCTGGGCAGTACACATCGCTGTGCCCGCAGTGGTGGTGGGCAGCTGTTCCACCCCAAGCAGGGCACTGGGCATGCACCCTGTGTCAGTGACCAGCAGGAGCATATCCCCCACAATGGTGGCCATGCCGTCCAGGATGAGCGTTACGTCATCATTGGTGTCAGACCCTGCCCCGATCTGTGTCTCTGCGCACAGGAGCCCAAGGCTGGCATCTTCCAGGAACATATCCAGAGCCTCATCCGACCCCAAGTCCAGGACATCCGCCTGTACAGCGGTGGTGAGCTGCAGCCTGTCAGGCCCTCGGATGCCCGTGGAGGTAGAAGGCTGGTCCTCTGAGGCCGGTCCAGTGGCCACGGCTGCTGCTGCTGCCCCATCATCTGCATGGAGGCATTATGGCGCTGCAAGAGAAAGAGAGGTGTGTTAGTGATGCGTTGCCCACATGTGCCACCCCACTGCCACTGCCTGTGCCCTGCAGCATGGCATGCGCATGGATGGGTGCACACACATGCACATGACAGGCATGCCAGCCACATGCATGCCAGCACGGCTGTGTCTGCACCCTCCATGCCCCCAGCTGTGTGTGGCTGACATACTTACCATGCAGTGATGGGATGCCACCCATCTGGAATCCGCCGCCAGGCACACCCTCCACTGTGCTGTGGTGCATGGTGGCTGCCACCATCTCCTCCTGCGCCAGGAGTGGTGGTGCAGCTGCAGGCCCCCCTCCAGTGGCATTCTAGGAGGCATGGATGGCTGCCACCCTCTCCTTGATGCGTCACTTGTCCGTGCCCACCTTCTTCCTGCACTGCGTGCTGGTGGCTGCCCTGCTGGTTCACACATGCCACCACCTCCACTCAGGCCCCAGCCCTGGTCTGTGGTGGGCCCATGGCAACACTCAACAGGGGCTCCCTGTCAAGGTAGGCCTCAAACAGGGCCTCTGTCTCCACCTTAGTGAAATTAGGCCTACGCTTTCGAGCAGGCCTACGCTCCTCACCCTTCTCACGTTCTGACATGTCACTTCTTGTGGACAAGGACAGCAGAGTGTGTCAGTGGCAGCAGCACCCTGTTCCGTCCCCCATGCTGTGCTGGCTGCTCCCAGTGTGCTACAGCAGCATGCGCAACTTACCTTGAAAGGATGCAATACCGGTCCATGGCCTGTGTTGATCCATGGTGCTTTTATGGTGCATTGCATGCAAAAGAGCTTTGGGGCAACTGTAATTACATGCTAATTCCCCCAGTGTGCCATGCATTGGCTGATGAGCTCATGGCAACTGAATATCGCAGTTTTGCTCCATATGCAATGAGATTGCTCCGGAGCAAGTCGCGGCGCAATGCGCGGTGCAGAGGACTGCAGTTTGCATGCGCCGGATGGTTTAATGCCACCAATCATGCACTGTGCATCGACTGCGCGATGGGGGCCATGGCGCATGGTGCGCCAGGCTTGCTATTGTGCACCCTGACCCCTGCTGTGAATTCTGCCCCTGGGTGACCCCCGCACCCATGACCCCACCCAGCCATGCCCATGTCGTGCATCTCCGAGACTGCGCAATGGGCGAACACAGCACATGTCCCCTTGGCCTGCACATCTGGTGCATGCTGTGGCCACCTGTGCTTACCACCGCCATTTTGCTCACCGGCTACAACTTACAGCAAGGCACAGCAGAGAGCACCACGGGCGGCAAACTGGACGCAGGTGGAACTGGTCAACCTGGTCACCTGTGTCCAGCCCCACGCACCCCAAATATTTGGCCAGGCACCCCTGCAGCAGCCCCAGGTAGCGGTGTGGCAGGGCATTGCTGCCACACTGCATCAGCACACAGGGGTGGCCAGGATGGGGGAGCAGTGTCGTCACCGCTATGGGAACCTGGCAAGGAGGGATCCAGAGAGCCTCAGGAGGCTGGAGGCATGTGTCAGGCATGGGGCTGTGCCACAGTCAGGTGAGTAGGCACATATTGCATGTGTGCCCTGGTGCTGTACTGTGGTGTTGGCTAGGCTGCCTGGCATGCCCTGCATGGCAATGCACTGCTATCTCGTGCATCAAGGGGTGGAATCACCTGCCGCTGCTTGCACTGCAATGCCACTGTGCAGGATGTGTTGGACAGGGGCTCACCCTGTGCACAGGGGTGGGAGTGGTGGGCAGCTGCTGTGGTTGGTTACTGATGTGTACCTGTCTATGTTCCATTCCCAGGGCCTAAAAATAGAAGGAGAGCAGCAGCAGTGGTGGCAGGACGGCAGACTGCAGCAGGCCAGGGTGGCGGCGCAGGAGCAGCTCCGGCACCAGTGGGGCCACAGAGAGCAGGTAGGCACTGACATGGTCCTTCAGACCGTGTGTGTATTGCACTGTGCGTGGTGCCACTGTGGCACATCAGTTGGACACGTGTGCCAGCTGTTGTTGGGGTGGGTGTGTGCCCGGCTGCCACTGACGTTGCTGTGGTGCTGCCAGAGCACTGTGCCATGTGACTGCCATTACGCAGTTGGTGGCCACTGTGCTGCGGAGACCACTGCTGTGCACTGTCGTGGTGTGCTGTGTTGCTGGCAGGCATTGGCTCACCCCCCTGCAGGTGGCCTGTACAGGCCCTCCGGGGTGTGTGATCCCGCTGCCAATTGCGCGCAGTGGATGGGCATGGCTCCTTGGGACATTGCACTGATCACCTGTCCTGTCCCTAGTCCTAGGTGTCCAGCGGTGGCGCAGGAGGCCCCTTTACTGCCAGCTACTCCACCAGATTATTTTGATAACCTCAACCACCATGGAGGCAGTGATGAAGGTCTGCAGGATGCTGCTGACCGACAGAAGGCAGCGAAGACTGCAAGGGGTGGCAGGATGTGGCCGCCACTAGTCGGGACCCTGCATTCCCCTGTTTCCCCAGCTGTACCTCCCCCTCCAGTCCCCCTTCCCACTGTACAGTCCCTATTCCCTATCCCCTTCCCTCACTTTCCTACACTCCCCCACACCCTTCTATTGTACATAGTTGCGTTTTTCAATATCTATATATATCTTTTGACATACCTGCCTGTGTCTGTGTCTGCTTTGCAGGTGGCGTGAGGAGCCATGCTGCAGTGGCCCAGTGCCTGTCCTTGTGGTGTGCATGTGTCAGGGTGCATGTTGTGCTTCTGTGAATCACTGCTATGTGTTGTGGTGTGTCCCACTGTAGTGGTGTCCCTCCCCTCGGTCGGTGGCTGTGCCTTGGGGTGCCAATGGGTGGCTGTAAGAGGTGTGTGGTGGGTGTGTGTGCTTGGCTGCGTGGTCCTGGGTGTGGCCTGCTCTGGTCTGGGTATGTAGGGGGGGCATGGTCTGCAGTCTGCTGGGGGGCCCCCTTGGTGGCCCTCCATTCACCATTGGCACCTCCTATTGCCTACTGTCTGTGCCACTGTTGTGTTGTGGGGTGGGGGTCTGGGTGCCTGTGTGTGTCATGCTGTGCCCAGCTGTTGGTGGCCTCCTGTGGCCTGTCACTGTGCTTCCCTGGCTCTGTCCCTGGGTCACTTCTCTGTGCCATGCTCACATCTGTTGCCCTGCTCCCATGGTTGCCGTGGGGCTTCTCTTTCTGCGCCATGGCGTACCTGTGTTTGTGCCATGGCGCACCTCTGGTTGAACCATGATGCAACTGTGCCACGTTCAGCCGGGTTGCACTGGCGCAGTGTGGCCAGTGCAGCCTCTGAATATGGCTCCTGTTGTGCCATGGCACATCGGATTTGCGCTGCACCGGACTTGTGCCAGCCTTTGGTGCATTTCTGAATATCTGGGTCACAGTGTTTATTTAACCTGTATTCTAGTATTGTGTCTTGTGTTGTATTGTACAGATATTTTGACTTGTACTTGGCTCTTACCCAGGCAACTGTGTAACCTGCCTGACAATGTGTATTTTTGCATTTGCCTCCTTTTCCCCTTCCCCCAAGTCGCACCTGGAAATGAGCTTCGGCTCAGTGTGCCTCTCCCAGTTACGAAATAAATAAAAATAAATTACACGTTTAGTGACCGCCATTGCTCTTCCCACTTTGCTATTTCTGCCTAACAGTATTTGGTACTTGCACTCAGTAAAAATTTAAAAAAAGCATCTGTTCATCGTCAATATTTTTTTCAAAAGCACGAGAAAAGAAAAAACAGAATGAAAACAAACTACATGACAGCTTCACCGAAATACTCAGTATCCCCTAGATTTTCTAACCCTTATTGCAGCGGTGTTGTCATGGATGGACAATATTTTCTCTGATACCTGACTACTAGGTTAATGGCCCCCCCCCCCAAAAAAAAACAATCCAGTCCCATTATCCCATTCATCCACAGGCAGCTTGATGCCTACACAGTGTAATGTTGAGAAATGGTTGTTCATTGAGGTTGCCATGGATACTGTCCCCTCCATGTACTACTCAGCTGATCCCATGACAACCTCTATGGCAATAATCCTTGGAACATGCATAAGCAGAGAACACCAACAGAACTAGCATAGCACCTATACTGCTTGCTATGACAACCACAAAAATGATGCGATCACTAAGCATACTTTACAAGCGGTCACTTGTTCATGGGTGTTCATTTGTATAATATATTTTTATTAAAATTGTGATTTATTTAACTGACCACTGGTCACAGCACTAACTAGGCAGCTGATGGGGCACAGTCAAAGTAAACAGCCACAAGAACCGGCATAAAGCTGCCTAAAGCCTCACCAGCTCTTGTATTAGAATACCATTCACGCTGGTTCCATGGCGCCAGGCGATGAGGGTTCACCTGGCATGCTAGTGACCTGGGTTTGCACCCCGAGCCCAGGACAACAGGAATGGAGACCAGCAGGGAGGGTTAGGAGCATCCCTCGGATGCTCTCCTCCTGGTAAGTTGGGTGCCAAGCCTGCATTAGTGGCACGTGGCTCCTGGTGGCCACAGAGTAGTAATGCATGATGTGGCATGGGTGACCACATGCCATAGTGTATCGATCCAGGATGCCGCAGGCATGGCTTAAGTCGGGTGGGTGGTGGGAGGAGAAGAAATGAAAATGGAAAATGGCTGCCCGACCAACCAGATGATGGTCTCCTGGTCCCCCTCACCCGCGAAGTCTTGGTGGAATGCCCGCTCAAGGCTGCACCCATTGTTCAATGCCCCAGGTCCAGAATGGAGTCCCAGTCTCCCCTGACTGTCCTCCCGGGGGAGAGGGCCCCCGGCAAAGGGATACAACCGGGCTATCGGGGGCACAGAATTGGTTAGCAGTGGATGGCAGAAGGGGGACTGACCTGGCTGGTAGGTGGGGCCCTTGGCAACCCAAAGGAGTGGTCAGTCAGATGGCAGGGGAAGGATAAAAAAAAAAATAATAACACTCACAGAACCAGAGCCTCCATTCCAGATGCACTCCAAGGCAAGACAAATGGTCTATTCAGCCCAAAAAATGAGATAATTTTAGGAAAAAAAAAAAAATTAAACTGTTGTGTTTACATTACTATGAAAGCAATAAAGTACTCCCAGGGGTTATATCACGCTGTAGGGGCATGTGACATTCTGCTGCACCTCATTGTACATTACGCCTCTGGGGGGATTAACAGACAGTTAATGTGATCTCTGGTTGTACCTTATTGCTCAATTAAATTTGTGTGTTTCCAGTTCTTTAGGACTAGTTTTCCGACACACATTGTCATCATAAATAACCAGTATTTGGAGTTTTGCCCAAAAGATATACCTCTGCATGAAGATGTCCCCCATACCCAGTCTCTTTCCTATTTTTTGTGTTCACCATGTGTGCAAGTGCAAGCAAACACATTGGTATGAGTGCCCTTTGAGAGATGTGACACTGTCCGCCCAATGCAGAGCAGTGTTTCAGGGGTGTGACAGTGCCAGACCAATCAGCACCCAGGCTGACAATGATGAAGTTTCTGGCTCGCTGGGCAGGGACATCACCAACTCCAGAAGAAGTTGGCGTCCCTTTGATCCGTGCCACCCAGCAAGTCAGGCTGATCTGTCATGGTCAGTCTGTAATGTGTGCCTGCAACAAAGAAAACTGTCCATCGATGTCTGTTGCTATTTGTAATATTAAAATATAGTATGTGATTGTCTCACATAAGACAGCCTGTGCTTCCATGGGTGCCCCCCACCAGGTTTCAGTGAAGCTACAGGATATGAAAACTGACCAGGAACCATTTAATTAATGGACTTCCTTCAGAATAGCATTTTATTACCATTTATGACATGCCTGGGCTTTTTGAAGTGCAAACCAAATGCGACTTTATAACCTCAGAAACAGGACGTCATTAGGCTGATTCCTGTTAGCTTTTTAACTCATTGGTGCCAGTGTGAGATTGCTAAGTTCAAAGGAAACGTGTAATTAAGGAGTTATATATAGGAAATGTTTTTTTTCTTCTGATGGCACCTTATTTTAAATACCTCTTGATAGGAAATTATTTTTTTTAATTTTACATTCTAAAAGGAGGCGCTAGATGACACACAGAAGGGGTGTGGAGACAGAGTTTAAACTGATACTTGTCTCCGAAATGTAAGTCATGGCATCCTGGGACTCTTGAGAGACACAGCTCTCTGATCCAACTTTAAAATGCACTTCCAGAGGTAATACCTTAGATAGCAAAAATCTAAATGTATTGTGGTAGGAGATTTGCTTTGTAATTTTCCCTTGTTCTTTTATGTGATTGTGAGCTCTTTGATATAGTGTTCTGTGTTTACATTTTTCTTATTTTTATCATCTTTTAGTAAAGTACATTTTCTTAAGATTTTGCCTGGGTGTGTCTTCCAAGTTCTTTTTGCATGTAATGTATACATGGTTAAGTCTGACAGCTGTTTGAAGGGCTTGATGGTGTTACTAAACTGGGAAAAGGTAAGAATATACCTAAGGTCTCTTGTAGAGTTAAAAGGGTTCATTTTGGAAGCCTGGCTGAGTGCCCCTGGCGAAAGATTGTTCCGCAAACCCCAAAGAGGGTACATATCTGAGCCTGTTCATTGGGTATGCTAACATAAGGTTCACTGTTTGAATCCCCCCAGAACTTGAGACTAAAGGTGATTTGGAACCAAAAGCAGACAGGAGGGGTTACCCTGTCTGTTACCTATTCACACTATTTTGCTCTGAGGTTGGCACTGTGTGAGCAGAGGGCCTGACCTGCAGAGTGCGTTTGTGACAGATTTGGTTGACAGCGGTGTGATAAATTTGGTAACACAAGCTTTAACTGTTCAGTGTCGCAGCTTAATACTGTACAGCTCACTTGCAAAATAAGGCAGTCATTTATTTTTAAAAGAGAAAACAGAACGATATCATTATTATTGTGTTTTTTTAGATTTGTATTTTTGTACTTTTGAATTGAGTAAGGTATTTATGTGTGTATTGTTGTAATATATGTATTCTGCCCTGCGTCACCAATTTAAATGAGTACTGTTTTCAATGGTTAAACCCTGAAACAAAAATGAAATGAATCAAATGAAATGAAATTTTGCTTACAGTCAAAGTTCCTACCTGTTTTATTTTTTTTTCAAAGTGCAAATTAGAGTAGCTGTACTTAGGGAAGAAGATGGCTTCCAACTACAGTGAGCACACTGTAGACCACCTGAAGCAGTTGTGCAAGAAGAGAGGAGTCCTGCAGGAGGGGAGAGCCACCAAGCAGAACCTTGTGGATGTTCTGATGGCCGCTGATGCCCAGAGTGTCGAGTCACAGACTGTGACTGTAAAGGACCAAACCTTGGGTGTACAGGGGCCAGTGGCCAGTGCAGTGTCCAGATCCGGTGAGGAGGAAGCAGGGCCAGTACAAGCCAAGGGCCACAGTAGCAGGGGAAGGTCACCAGCATTCGAGCCAGAAGCCATCAGGCTACAGATGGAACTGCAGAGGATGGAGCTGGAGTTCCAGACAGAAGAGAAGCGAGAGTAGCGAGCCGCAGAGGAGAAGACGGAGCGAAAACAGCGAGAAGCTGAACATGAACAGCGAGAGACAGGACTCCTGGAAAGCGTTTGGAGCGCCAGAGGCGACATGAACCAGAGAATCTACGACTCCAACCACCAGCACCAGAGCAGGTAAGTGACTTGGGTTTAACTGGAACTACAGGACTGGGTTACAAATTGAATTCCAAATTGATAGTTGAATTTAAAGAGTGGGAGGATATGGATGCCTTTTTAAGTTGTTTTGAAAAAAGTTTGTATTCAGGCAAAGATTCCTAGAGGCTCCTGGAGCTTCCAGCTATCCCTGCTACTTACCAGGAAAGCTTGGGATGCATTGGGTTAAATGGACAATGAGGACATTAATGATGTAAGCAAACTTAAAGCTGCACTTTAAAAAAAGTTTGATTTAACTGTAGAAGCATACAGAGCTAAATTCCGTAATCTTAGGAGAAGCCCTGACATGAGCTATGAGGAGCTAGCCACGAAACAACGTCAGTTTTTAAAATGTTGGTGGGAAGGAATTGAAGCAAACTCAGTAGATAAAATTGAAAATGCTATATTGTTAGAGCAATTTTTGGGGGTATGCCCAGCAGAGCTGAAAACCTGGCTGGAGGACCGAGATCCCAAAACAGTACAAGAAGTTGCTGAACTCTTAGACTGCTGTGCCAAGAGTAGACCTGCTCTGAGAGCGAATGGGCGGGTATGGCAGTACAGAAAGGGAAAAGCATGCCTTCAGGGCAGCTAAAATCCTCACTGCCTCCACCAAAATCAGTTAGCCCCAGGTTTCAAAGAAAAGATTTTTCTGACAAAAGAAATGAATGTTGGGTTTGCAAAGAAACTGGGCATATTGCCAGAAAGTGTCCCAAAAGGATGAGCAATACACAAAATGGGGCTAGGAAAGAAATGTGTTATTTGTGTGTCCCTGGAAGCATGCCTGTGAACATGAGGGAACACATGCACCCAGTCACTGTGAATGGTGTACAGACACAAGGGTTAAGAGACACAGGGGCATCCCTGACATTGGTAAAAGGTGATCTGGTAGAGCCTGGTCAGCTTATACCCAAAAAATGTGTACTGTACAAGGGTTCACTAGGGAGGAGACAACATTGCCACTCGCTAGTGTTCTCCTAGACTGGGGTGAAACGGGGAACTGTGCAACAGGTGGCTGTAGCCAAAACTTTAGCAGCTGACGTCATCCTTGGCAACAATCTCAAACAGGGGATGGTGTGTGCAGTTTCCCATAGCCAAACAGCAAGGGAAACTTGTAGTTCCCTGGACCCCATGGAAGCCACTGTGGAAACCACTGGGAGGCTGGTTCCCCAGTCTGTGTCCCCTGATATGGAGACTAATGAAAGGGGACTAGAAATTTCCCCAGTAGTAGTTAACCAAACAGCTACGGAGGATTACTCCGAAGAAGGAGGGGTGACCCATTGTCCGAGGGTTAGGGATGGCAGTGATCGTGTGTGCCCTGACGCTAGTGCTAGGGACCCTAGTTTATAGACTAAAGGGGACCTGTCCCATGCCTTGGAAATGTGTAAGGAGTTTGCAGCTGCTCAGAAAAGTGACCCTAGTCTAGAGAAGCTGAGGGCTTGGGCAGACTCTGACGGAGCACAGGGAGGTGACAGAAAACATAAAGTTTATTGGGAAAATGGACTGATGTATACTCAGGATACTAAGAGAGAGGGAGGGGCGATAGGCAGGCAGCTTGTCATTCCCCAGGGGTACCGTGAGCAGTTGCTCAAGATTGCACACAATATACCCTTGTCTAGTCATCTGGGAATCATGCGCACTACACAGCAGTTGGCCCAGAATTTCTATTGGCCCAACTTCACCCAGTAGGTGAAGGAGTATTGCAGGTCTTGTCACTGGTGCCAAGAAATAGGGAAGGCAGGTAAGAAAACCCAAGCCGCCCTAATTCCATTGCCCATAGTGGAGGAGCCATTCCAGAGGGTGGGAATGGATATTGAGGGGTCTTTAAATACCCCAGCTGCTCCGGGAAGAGGTTCATCCTGACTCTGGTGGATTATGCCACCCGGTATCCAGAGGCAGTTGCCCTATCCTCACTGAGGACAGACAAAGTGGCAGATGCCTTACTGGGGATTTTCTCCCATATTAGGTTTCTGCAGGAGGTTATCACCGATCGCTGGGGTTCCTTTATGTTGGACCTGATGAAATGTTTGTGGGAGAAGTGTGGAGTGGTGCAGAGGCACATGACACCTTATCACCCGCAAGCCAATGGGCTTGTAGAAAGATTTAACAGTACCCGGAAGTCAATGCTCCAGGCATTTGCTGAACAGCATGGGAAGGACTGGGAAAAATACCTTCCCCTCCATTGTTTGCATACAGGGAGGTGCCCCAAGAGTCGACAGGGTTTTCCCTCTTTGAGCTCTTATATGGACGCTGGGTACGAAGGCCCCTAGACTTGATCCGGGAGGACTGGGAAGGCAAGCATGCCACCCAGGGAACTCCCATAGTGGATTACATCCTTAGGTTTAGGGAAAGGCTGAAGGAGCTTATGGGGACAGCCCAGAGCAACCTGGCAGCTGCCCAAGAGAAAGAAAAAGTGTGGTATAACCGCAGAGCCAGAGCTCGCTCATACACAGCGGGTCAGGAAGTCATGGTCCTTATCCTGGTCTGGAAAGACAAACTGCAGGCTGAGTGGGCAGGACCATACAAAGTAGTCAGAAAGGTAAATGACATGAACTATATCATAGAATTACCTGACAGAAGACATGCAGAAAGAATGTACCATGTCAACATGATGAAGCCATATGCTAATAGGGCTGACGTGTTTGTAGTGTGTAGTCTTGGGAAGGGGGCGGAAGAAGGAGACCCCCTTCTGGACTTGCTGGAAGAAAGCAAGTGAGAGTCCTCTGTGGAGGCAGTTAAATTGTCACCCCAGCTGGCCCCGGACAAGATCCAGGAAATAAGGGAGGTTTTAGCAGACTTTGCCCCACTGTTTAGCGCCAAGCCTAGACTAACCCCCTTAGCAACACACACTGTAGAAATGGACACAGACGCCCATATGGCAGACAGCATATCGGGTGTCAGAGGCTGTCCAAAAGGACATTAGGAGGGAGGTGGAGGAAATGCTGGATTTAGGGGTAATCCAGAGATCCCATAGCCCCTGGGCCTCACCCGTAGTCCTTGTGCCCAAGCCAGATGGCTCTACTCGTCTCTGTGTGGACTATCATAGACTGAATGCAGTCACGAAGTCAGATGCCTACCCGATGCCCAGACAGACAAACTCCTGGACAAGTTGGGAGGGGCGACCTACCTTATGACTATTCACCTGACAAAGGGGTACTGGCATGTAGAGTTAACTGACAGTGCTAGGAAAAGGTTGGCCTTCATCACTCTGATAGGCTTATTTGAATTTAATGTAATGCCTTTTGGAATGAAGAATGCCCCGGCCACTTTCCAAAGGTTGGTGAACCAGGTGTTAAATGGTGCTGAGGAGTACACCATGGCATACCTGGATGACATTGCCATCTTTCCTGCCAGCTGGGAGGAACACCTGTCCCACCTTAGGGAAGTGCTGGGCAGGATACAGAGGGCCAGGCTCACTGTCAAAGCTGAGAAGTGCCAGGTGGCCATAGCTGAAGTGGTATACCTCAGGCATGTTGTAGGCCGGGGACAGCTCCATCCCAACCAAGTAAAAATAGAGGTGATCAAGGCATGGCCCAGACCAGAGACACAGAAGCAGGTCAGGAGTTTTCTACGGCTTGTAGATATTTCTTAGGTAGAACACCAGTATGTAATCCAACTACCTTTTTGATTGAAGGGATTAAATTCATTCTTACACATAATTTTTTTGAATACAATAAAGACTTTTATCTACAGATATTGGGGACTGCTATAGGGACATGCATGGCTCCATCTTATGCCAATCTGACATTGGGACTCTGGGAATTAAATTCTGTGTTTTCTGATACCTTTCCATTTGTGGATGACGTCATCATATGGTATTGTTTCATTGATGACATCATCTGCGTGTGGAGGGGTTCAGAGGAATGAATAACAGAATTTATTGTATGGTTAAACATGAATGAGTTGGGATTAACATTGACATATAAGACGAATAATGTAAGAATTTCTTTTTTGGACTTAGAACTTACAGGAGCAGTGGGAGAACATGTTGCAACCAAAACCTGTAAGAAAGAAACAGCTTGCAATGCGTATTTGCATTATACTAGTGCACATCATGTAAAATTAAAACAGTCACTACCCTATAGCCAGATACTACACATCAGACAGAACTGTAGTAAAGACAGTGATTTTTATATAGAAGCTGACAATATGATTCAAGATTTTGTAAATAGAGGCTATAACTTTGAGTTTTTACAAGAAGTGAAACAGAAGGTAGCCCTTAGGGGTCGAGAGAGCCTTTTAGATAAAACCAAAACATGCAAAAATAAGGAGCCAGTGACATTTTGTACAGAGTTTAACTCGACTGCAGGCAAAATAAGGAATTCTATCTTTCAGTATTGGCCTGTTTTGACAAATGATGTTGAATTATTAGGATCTGTTGGCGATCAACCTAGAATTTCATTTAGACGAGCAAAGAACAATAAAGACAAAATTGTACATACATAGTCGATTTGAGTCACAGGAGATGATTGCGTCCTGGCTGCCCCCACCCCCAAAAGGCTTAAAAAAATTTAGGAATTGTAGTATCTGTCAATTTGTTATTGAAGGAGTGGAATATTCACATCCTGTTACAATGCAGAAATTTAGAATAAATGAATGTATCACATGTAGCACTACTCATGTGGTATATGTCTTCATATGCTCTTGCGATATGTTGTATATGGGAATGACAAAAGAGGAAATAAAAGTACGAATACAAGAACATATTGCTAGCATTAGAAACCGGAGTCCTAATAGCCCAGTAGCAGTACATTTTGAAGCAGAACATAATGCTAACCCAAAAGATGTTAAAATTATGGGGTTAGAATGTGTAAAAAGGAAACAAAAGAATATTAAAACATCTTTTAAAGTAAAGCTTCAACAGTGACAGAGTTTTTGGATTTGGAAATTGAACAGTTTAAAACCGCAAGGTTTTAATATTCTGGATTTCGAGCCGTATTTGTAATTTATTTTGTGATTTTCATTTAATGTTTTGATCTGAGGGGCTGACTGTTAATTATATATTTAAAATATTATTGTTTTGATGCTTAATCCTGTTTATTTTCTGCTTTATAGAATGAAATTAAATGAATTTGAAATATGAATATTCATAAAAGAAAAGAGAGTGAGAGAGAGAGAGAGAAAAGAACATCATAAATCTGAAGCAGAAAATGGAATTCACACATGGACTTTCTTTTTGGGCATATTTCTTCCATGTGAATGGATGTGTAGCTTATTATTATTATTTTTAGATTTTTTTTTGTATTTGTTTTGTAGAAGTGATGTTATTATGGGATGTTTTCATATTTTAGCCATTTCCAATTGTTTATATAGAATCTGTGCAAACAATGGTAAGAAAGATTAATGAAATGGAATGTACACATGTCAAAACAATTTTATGTAGACCTGTAGTTGCTCTTTTTCTATAAAAACATTTGCATACCTTTATATACTTTTTGTATATTAAAGTGAATAACAATTGAAGATTGGCATAAAGGGTTAGTGTTTATTTGTATGTGATGCATTAATTTTTCTTGTTCGGGCTTGGCTGTCCACCAGATAGCTATAGAGAAGAAAAAAATATTTTTGAGAAAGGATCTTGAGTAAAATAATTTATTTTTACAGATTCGGTATTAAGGACCAATACTAAAACGAAGTGTTTGTGTATTTAGTGGACACCGAAGCTCGATTTTATGAGTATATTTATATGCTGCATAGTAGGTTAGAAAAAAAAAGATTGTTTCAAGCAGCATAATTGTTATATGTAAAAATTAGATCAATAACAAAGTATATGTAATATGGGATACTATCTTGTTATAAGATTGAATCTATTTAACATATCATTGATTTAAAACATCATTAACTGGAGAAGGCTGTTGATATAGTTAACTGATTATAAATCAAAATGCACGTGCACTTTGGGTATTTATAGAAGTAAGGGGCATTGAAACTGCACCCCCTAAGGAAGCCATTCTGGCGAAGCGCAGGGGTATAGTGGTGGCTGGCGCATTAGGGCTGGGGTAGGTTTTGTTAACATATTTCAGAGCTAATCCACTTTTTTGTCTGATTGTCTTGAATAGTAGAGATGATAAATATATTGTAAAAAGAGCACTTTATTGTGAATATTTGAATTGTGAAAATAATAAATGAAAAAATATATTTTTGCATATACTGTATTTATAGTGCTTCTGTGGATTTTTTCTGCATTACCACCCAGTATTTGCTCACCATATTTGTTGGAATTGCAGGAGTTTTCTAAGGACAGCAGGGTACTATAGGAAATTTGTACCCAATTACAGTGCCCTGGCTGCTCCCCTATCTGACCTGGTAAAGAAAAAGACGCCTAAGAAAATTACCTGGGAGCCAGCCTGTGAAAAAGCCATTGCCAGACTGAAGGAGGCACTGTGCAGTGCTCATGTATTGACAAGTCCTAACTATAGCAAACCCTTTATAGTCCAGACTGACACCTCAGACGTGGGTATTGGGGCAGTACTGAGTCAGACATCCAACCAAGGGAAAGATCACCCCATAGTGTACCTGAGTAAATAGGTACTTCCCAGGGAGCAGGCATACTCTACTGTGGAAAAAGAGTGTCTTGCCATAGTGTGGACCCTAAAGAAGTTAGAGCTATACTTATACAGGCAGCATTCTGAGGTACAAACTGACCACAATCCCCTAGTTTGGCTGACACAAATAGGAAAAACTAATGGTAGACTATTAAGATGGAGTCTTGCCTTGCAAGGGTATGACATGACGATCTTACGTAGGGCTGGAGTGACAAATCAGAACACAGATGGCTTGCCGCATCTATATGAGGAGTGAACTGACTTAGGGAGCCCATCCCATGCAGGGGATAGAGCCCCCAAATTCAGCCTAGGTGGGGAGGATTGTGATGCTTGGCCAGCTGGTTATGATTGTTGTATGATATTTGTAATATAAAAATATAGTATGTGATCGTCTCACAAAAGACAGCCTGTGCTTCCATGGGTGCCCCCCCCCCCAGGTTTCAGTGAAGCTACAGGGTATGAAAACTGACCAGGAACCATTTAATTAACGGACTTCCTTCAGAATGGCATTTTATTACCATTTATGACATGCCTAGGCTTTTTGAAGTGCAAACCAAACATGAATTTATGACTTCAGAAACAGGACGTCATTAGGCTGATTCCTGTTAGCCTTTTAACTCATTGGTGCCAGTGTGGGATTTTTAAATTCAAAGGCAACATATGTAATTAAGGAGCTATATATAGGAAATGTCTTTTTTCTTCTGATGGCACCTTATTTAAAATACCTCCTGATAGGAAATAATTTTTTGTAATTTTATATTCTAAAAGGAGGAGCTAGATGACTCACAGAAGGGGTGTGGAGACACAGAGTTTAAACTAATACATGTGTCTGAAATGTAAGTCATATCATCCTGGGACTCTTGAGAGACACAGCTCTCTGATCTTACTTTAAAACGCACTTCCAGAGGTAATACCTTAGATAGCAAAAATCTAAATGTATTGTGGTAGAGGATTTGCTTTGTAATTTTCCCTTGTTCTTTTATGTGATTGTGAGCTCTTTGATATATTGTTCTGTGTTTACATTTTTCATATTTTTATCACATTTTAGTAAAGAATATTTTCTTTGAAAGACTGCCTGGGTGTCTGTCAGTTCTTTCTGCATGTGACGTATAGGTGGTTAAGTCTGACAACCATTCAACAGCTTGATGGTGTTACTAATCTTGGAAAAAGGTAAGAATATACCTAAGGTTTCTTACAGAGTTAAAAGGGTTCATTTTGAAAGCCTGGCTGGGTGCCCCTGGCGAAAGATTGTACTGCAATCCCTGAAGAGGGTACATATCTGAGCCTGTTCATTGGGTATGCTAGCATAAGGTTCACAGTTTTAATCCCCCCAGAACTTGAGACTAAAGGTGATACGGACCCAAAAGCAGACAGGAGGTTTACCCTGTCTGTTACCTGTTCACACTATTGCACTCTGAGGTTGGCACTGTGGGAGCAGAGGGCCTGACCTGCTGAGTGCGTTTGTGACACTGGTGTCCCTAATTGTCCCCCAACCAGACCCTCCCTGTCAGCACTCCCCCACACACACACACACACACACACAGTAGTGACACTGGGGGTGCTTAATCCCCAATGTCTAAAACTGTCCCTCGTAATTTCTGTTCCCCTGAAAAGAAGAAAACTGTCCACTGACATCTGTTGTGCCCCCCAAACATAAGTCAGTGACGCTGGGGGTGCCCAATCCCCCAGTGTCCTGTACCTGAAATAAAAAAACTGCCCCTAGTCATTTTTTTACCTGAAAAAAAAGTCAGTTGTTGTCTGCTGTGCCATTGCCCATCCCCCACCCACTCAGAATCCCCACCCCACACACACACCCCATTACTTGCCCACCAGAGGTCCGTCCTAGTAATCTTCCTTGGACCACAGACATGTCTTCACCCTACAAAACCCAAACACGAACTGAAGTAAGCGCTTCAATGTATTTCAATGGTGTTTTCAGCTTCAATGTATTTCAATGGGATTTTCAACTCAGAGGCATAACTTGGCCATTTTTTAATATGTTTGCCCCAAATTTTCAACATACCTTTTTTAGAACCCCACCTCATGAACAAAACAAGTGATGTTAGGTAAATCTGTCCTGAAAGGTGATTTCGTGGTCGCTGCACACACTTGAGGGAAGGCAAAGGTGTGGCAGAGCGGCAACACACAACAGTGAGTGCGTAGTGACATGCCTAGGCTTTTTGAAGTGCAAACCAAGGAAAACAGATTCGTATGCCCTTCAAAGCCCTACCAAGTAAAGTGACTTCAATATGGAATTAGACAATTGAGCCATGAAAACCAGGACACTTGCAGCAGCGTGTGGAGAGTCAAGATAAGTACTGTGCAAACTTTTGTTGTGCAAAGCCGCATTTTACTAACATACTAAAATGCCAGCAGAATAGGCCTAACGGTCTTTCTTGTCTGCTCGTTTGGTCAGCCACCACCCTGGGAGCTGACCTTGCTGCCCCCCTCTCCCTCTCTGGCTTCTACCTTCCCAGTACCGGATATTCTCGCTGCACTGGATTTTGCTTCCAGAACCCTTCCCCTGTACTTGTCCCACCCCATCTTGAACCCCTCCACTGTTTCTGCCTCCACCAGCCCCCTGGGCAGCGCATTCCATGGCTCCACCACTCTCTCAGTGAAGTAGCACCTCCTCCTTTCTCCCCTGAATCTCCCCCCTCCAGCTTCCACCCATGCCCTCTAGTTGACCCCCTTCCTTCCTTCAGAGTACCCTGACTGCTCCTCCCCTATTTACCCCCTTCATGTACCTGAAGACCTCTAGCATGCCCCCCAGGTCCCTTCTCTCTTCCAATGTGTACATATTTAGCTCTTCAAGCCTCTCCCCATAGGTCCTATCCCCAAAGCCCCAAATCATTTTGGTTGCCCTCCTCTGGACCCTCTCCAGGAGTTCAATGTCCCTCTTTAAATGTGGCCTCCAAAACTGCATGCAGTACTCAAGGTGCGGCCTCACCAAGCAGTGGGAGTATCACTTCCCTCCTTCTGGAGGTGAGCCCCCTAGCGATGCATCCAAGCATCCTGTTGGCAATTGCCGCTGCCCTCCCTACAAGTCTCCAAGTTGTTCATCTTGACATCCACCACCACCCCCAGGTCCCTCTCAGCCATCGAGACTTGCAGCATTCCCCCCCCCCCAGGGTGTACACTTGGCCTGGGCTTCTCTGGCTCCCAGATGCAGTACCTTGCATTTTCCTGCACTGAACCTCAGCTTCCGCTTTCTAGACCACCTTTCCAGAGCCTCCAGGTCCCCCTGTAGGGCCACCCTCCCCTACTCCCCATCCACCACCGCCCCCAGTTTTGAGTCATCCGCAAAGAGCCTCATCTCACTGCTGATGCCCTTCCTTATGTCAGAGATGTAAGCGTTGAACAGGAGGGGCCCAAGGACCGATCCCTGAGGGACTCCACTAATGACCCTCCATGGGGATGAGACTATCCCTCCAACCATGACCCTCTCGGTCCAGTTCTGGAGCCAATTTCCTATCCATCTGATCATCTGGTTCCCCACCCCCATTTCTGCCCGATTATCCAACAGGCCCCCGTGAGGAACAGAGTCAAACGCCTTGCTGAATTCAAGAAAGAGGATGTCCACTGGTCTACCCAGATCCAAGGCATTCGTCACCCAGTCATAGAACTCCACAAGGTTTGTCTCACATGATTTCCCCGGCACAAATCCATGCTGTCTATCGTCCAGGCACCCCAACTTTTCCAGGTCCCCCCCCCAGTCTCTCCTTGACAATGCCCTCCATCACCTTGCCCACCACCGATGTCAGGCTGACGGGCCTGTAGTTCCCTGCCACCTCCCTTGATCCCCCCTAGTGGATAGGCACTATATGTGCCCCCTTCCAGTCCTGGGGCACCCACCCTGTCCTCAGAGAGATGCTGAAGAGCTCTGCCAGGGGTTTCGCCAGGACATCCGCCAATTCCTTCAGCACTCTGGGATGTAATTTATTCAGCCCTGGTGCAAGAAAACAATGTTTTCCATATAGAGGGCTTAGACTTTCAGTTTTCTTCATCCCAAGAAAACTGTCTCTCTAACCTTCAGCACGAGACAGAGGCTCTCCTGACTCTCCTCCACCCCTACTTTCCATTCCACTGATGGGACTCCCTTGGAGGCTTGCACCTCTTTCAGATACCTCGGGGTCTGGCTCGACCAACAACTCAACTTTTCAGTTCATATCAACACAATCCATAAGAAACTTCATCCCAAGCTTGGCACCATATATATCGCAACAGTGGCTGCATCCCTCTGGTAACCCACAAGGCAATCGTGTAGAAAATTATCCTCCCTATATTTGACTATGGGGACATGGTATACAGTGCTGCCCCTAAGTCCATCTTAGCCAGACTAGATCCCCTCTTCCATTCCTTCTGCTGTTTTGCCCTGGACTGCCCTCCCACGATGCATCACTGTGACCTCTACAAGTCGCTAGACCTGCTATCACTCCAGGATTGGAGACAGGCTCACTGTGCCAGGACTACAGCAAAATCCTGGGCACAGTCCCTTCCCCCCTACCTCGAGTCCACCTTCTCAGTTCAACCCCCCCCCCCGTGTATCCACTCAGGAACACAGACTCCTGGCTTCTCCATGTCCCACGTATGTCCACATTAAAAGGCCAAGCTGCCTTCAATTACCGCATGCCTAAACTATGGAACTCCTTGCTGGCTGACATCCGACATGCAGACAACACCCAGCTCCTCAATCACCTCCTCAAGTTGCATTTCTCCTCCACCTGCACTTGCAACTAGCTCCGCTAGGAGACAAGTGTCCCCCGCTTACTATTTTATACAACCATTGATCTCGCGGTATTGAACCTCTAATGGGTTTACTACGTACATGTTTTTAAGTATAGCATAATGAAAATACCTCTGTACATGATGTTAATGCATATTCTCTTCTGCTTGTTACCCCCATTTCCTGTATTGCAATCTCGGCACCGAAGCTTATTGGTTTTGTTTATTGTATTGTATATTTATTGTACTTTCTATGTCTATTATATTGTACTCATCCCATGCCCCCCTCCCCCAAAACGCATCTGGAATTGAGCGGTACTCCGCTCCGTATGTCCTCCTGGTAAAACTTTTAAATAAATAAATAAATAAAAAGAAACCACAGAAATACAGCATTTATAGGGAGAAAAATAAATAAGCATCTGGAACAATTGCTGAATGCTAGAAAAAACACATTTCTTTTCTGTTTGAAACACTTATAAGAAAATGCATAGCATGTAGTACAAAGGGTGTTAGAAATATCTACCATTAAATTCTTCTGGACCTAAGGTTTAAAACGTGGTGTATAACCTATTTTTATAAATAAAAGTGCACATGACAAATACTGCTTCACAGTAGTATACGCCCTCCTGTATTTCAATGGGGTTTTCAACTTAGTGGCATAACTTGGCCATTTTTTTATATTTTTGCCCAAAATTTTCAAAATACCTTTTTTTAGGACCCCACCTCATGAACAATGTAAGTGAAGTTAGGTGAATCTGTCCCGAAAGGTGATTTCCCAGTCGCTGGGCAAAATCATCTTTTGGGCAGGAATTGAAAATGTTGCCAACCATTGTTCATGAGGTGGGGTCATGAGAAGGCTATGTTGAAAATTTGGAGTAAAAATGTTAAAAAAAAACAACAAAGTTATGAGCCTGCATTGAAATTTGCGAATGTAGGCTCGTAACTTTGGCAATTTTCAATATTTTGACCCCAGATTTTCCATATAGCTATTTCTTCACAGCACCTCATGAATGTAACCGCTGTCATTTTTCAGATCCTAGCCAAAATGGGGGGGGGTGATTTGTTTTTTGTTTTGTTTTTTTTTTAATCTCGTCTCTGCGCAAAATCACCTTTTGGGCAGGAGTTGAAAATTTTCTCTGCCTTTGTTCATGAGGTGGGGTCATAAGAAAGCTATGTGAAAATTTGGTGTAAAACTATAAAAAAAACAACAAAATTATGAGCCTGTGTTGAAATTTGCCAACGCAGGCCCGTAACTTTGGCAATTTTCAATATTTTGACCCCAACTTTTTAATATAGCCATTTCCTCACTGCACCTCATGAAAGTGAAAGCTGTCATTTTTCAGATCTTGACCAAAATTTTTTTTTATATCCCAAAAGTTGATTTTGGAGTCGCTGCACGAAATCACCTTTCAGGCAGGAGTTGAACATTTTTTCTGCACTTGTTCATGAGGTGGAGTCATAAGAAGGGTATGTTGAAAATTTGGCGCACATATACTAACAAACAAGACAGTTACACTGCCCAACTTCATCACTTCTTCTTTGCATTCCTAACTGTTAATAAAATGATTCCTTCACTGAAGCAATTTTTAATGTCACTTTCAGTGGTATCAGCACCACACATACCTATGACACCAGTGCATGCAGTGAACACTCGGCATTGACAAGTGCTTGTTTATAGTTTCCCATAATGAGCTCACCTTTGAACATTTCCAAAATACATGCAGAGGTCTTCCAATCTGGTGTTCACACCTGCCACATAAATCTCCTGTGTTCATATTGAGTTTATTGTAACTGGTGTCCAACAGGAGTTGTGCACAATTTTAGTCTATGGTTATCTAATTCGTGATATTTATGAATGTTTCTCCAGATGTTTTCCCATTCTTCTTCAGTTTTTGTTTTAAATAGTTCTTGGTACATTTATTTATATTGCTTTGAGCCTGTTTACATAATTCCAATAAATTAAGCTTGTTTCTTTTTTTTTTTTTGGGGGATTCTAGAAGTGTAATAAGACTATTGTCTTGTCTTCATTGTAGAGCTATGTGAGAGAAAGCCTTCATTATTGCTTGTGTTACTTGGAAGTAATTAAGAATTTCTTTCTCTGAGGGCCAGCCTGGTGACGCTGAGGGTGGAGGCGCTGGATGCTACACCTTGCATTATGCCAGCGACCTGTGTTCAGGAGCAAGCATGGACTGCCGGGAGTTCAGCAGGGGAAGAAGAGGATCGAACATCCAGTGATTGCTCTCCTCTCCTGGGGATGGGTGAGTATGTCATCCTGCTCTTTGGCTGCCTCCCGGTGGAGTATGGGGGGGGTAGTGCCAGAGCTAGGAAGACAAGTAGCATGGCTTCATGATGCACGCGTGCCTCCACACATGCGTGTTCACGGCTGTGAGGGGGAGGGATCAAGCAAAGCATGAAAACTTGGCTGCCGGCTCTATGGAAACCCTTCCAGCACTCCGGTGCTGCTGCCACAGGAACACCCAGGCCCGCTCCAGGTATGTACTCAGGAGGGGTGGGATGGCCCTCCTCCCTTCCGCCCCACCATGGGGGTAATCCATGGGGTATATAGGGTATGAGGGATGCGGGGGGTGAAGTGGCGACAGGAGACTGAGGGAGAACAGATGCTTGCTGGTAGGCCGAGGAGGATAAACACAATATAAAAAAAATAATTTCTTTCTCTGCTACATTACATTCTTTTTGTACCTCTGCAAATGTAAAAATATGACAATTTTTAACAATATTGCCCACTTTATTGATGCCTTTCTGTTTCCAATGCTTTTAACATAGCATTTTGTTTTATTCTTGGATTATTCCGGAATGGTTGCTAAGTACATGCCATCCAGTTAACTCCCGATAGGTCCTGAAGGGTCTTAAGTGAGTTAGTTGGCATTTATGTAGGGGTGTGTTTCATACTGGAAGGCAGGCTATGTTCATTCAGAAATAATTGGGATTTTATATCTATTTTGTTAGCATTACACAAGTCCTACTCAATAAGTAACAGTTTGGCACATGCTGGGAATCATGGATGAGTTGTGGATTCTTGAGGTACCGGAAATATTGTGCAGCTTTAAATGCCAAGGACTGTAGGCAGAAGTCTGGAATGTTGATATCACCTTTCTCTCTAGCAGCAACACATTTATTATAGGAGATTCTTGGAGGGCAACCATTCTAAATAAAGAAGGAAATGTTCCCATGTAATTTCATGCGTGTGTTTTTTGTTATTTCCATTAGTAGCTTACTAATAATGTTATTGACCCCAGGCAACATGTCCATGTTAATGGTATTATTTCTCTCCTATTTGGATATAAATACAGTTTTGACCATCTTTCCATGTCTGCTATAACCTCATTCCAAATCATATCTGTATTATGATTTCCCCAGATTCAGTAAACTTGTTGAAACATTTATGCAAAGATATTTAATGCGATTAGTTTCCCATTTGAACCCAAATTAGCTACAGTCAGCCTTAAATGCTCAATTGTTTAATGGCATAATATAGGAACATTATAAACACTGACACATAAATCCTTGCCAAAATCATTGAATTACAATTGCAGCATGTCATTTTGCGACTCATTTCTGATGAACAAGTTGGGTTTGTGAAAGAGTGATTGGCATCTGCCACTTTGAGGAACATCCTACAAATTTTGGCAGCGTCTAAAAACTTAAACACCCTGCAATATTGTTTTCTCTTGATGGTGAGAAAGCATTTGACAGGGTGAACTGGTCTTTTCCCATTTATTCTCTCAAGTAAATACAGAGTTCCTCCAAATTTCATCACCATAATTAACGCTCTGTAAGTCACCCAATGTCAACTATCTCCTGTACTGGACTAATATCCAAGAAGTTTGAAAGCTAGAACACATCAAGGTTGTCCCATTTCACCTCATCTTTTTAACTTATATATTGAACCTCTTGCCTTGGGCATTAAACATTCAGATATAATGTATGGGAGGAGCTTGTTAACCACTAAAGTCACACAATTTATTGTCTTATAAACCCATCGCTGTGATGTTATTTATAAACCTGTCTGTACTACGTCATAGCGATGGGTTTATAACATAGAAACATAGAAGTTGATGGCAGATAAGGATCACAAGGCCCATCCAGTCTGCCCATTTCTTTTTCTACCTTATAAATGTGCCATTGGCCTTTGCTCTGTCAGTGGCCTATCTATTCATACTCATCTGTATTGCTCCCTTATGCCTATCCCATGCCTGTTTGAAGCCCTGCACTGTATTCATAGC
The DNA here is from genome assembly GCA_016271365.2 of Neoceratodus forsteri. Taxonomy (NCBI): domain Eukaryota; kingdom Metazoa; phylum Chordata; order Ceratodontiformes; family Ceratodontidae; genus Neoceratodus; species Neoceratodus forsteri. The sequence continues at coordinate 1,722,456,263 of CM057452.1, forward strand.
CACCACTTCCTGAGGTAGGCCGCTCCATGCATCCACCACCCTTTCTGTGAAAAAGAACTTCCTCACATTACCCTTTACTTGGCCTCCCTCTAATCTCATGCTGTGTCCTCTTGTCCTGCTCTTTTTCTTATATTGAAATACATTAGACTCTTTCACCTTGTTAATGCCCTTAAGGTGATTGAATGTTTCGATCATATCACCTCTCTCCTCCCTTTCCCTAGGGTATACATATTGAGCTCAGTTAATCTGTCCTCATATGTCTTCTGATGCAGTCCCTGCTCCATTTTGGTTGCCCTTCTCTGGACTGCCTCAGTTTGGTTAATGTCCTTGTGAAGGTGTGGCCTCCAGTACTGCACACAGTATTCCAGATGGGGCCTAACCAGTGTCTTGTAAAGAGGATTGTTACCTCCTCTTACGACTTGTGATACCCCTACTACTACACCCTATCATCCCTCTAGCCTTACCTACTGCTTTAGAGGTCTGCTTGGATGATTTCAGGTCATAGGTGATGATGATGCCCAAGTCTCTTTCTTCCTTTGTGACTGCCAACAACTCCCCTCCCAGCCTATAGTTGGCTTCAGGGTTTCTCTTCCCTATGTGCATGATCTTGCACTTCTTTGCATTAAAGCCTAGTTGCCACTGTTCCGACCATTTTGCTAGTTTATCCAGATCTCTTCTCATTCTGCCCACCCCATCTGGATCATCTACTCTGTATTAGAAGGAATGCCAGCTTTGAATAAAATTCTGTCTTAGAACGTGAGTCGCTAGCAAACTGCAAGCATTTGAACTCTGCATTCCACTGTTTCAGTTAGCACCTGCAGTAGCTAGCAACTGCGATGGCAGTAACTCCGGTCCCACAACCAACAGACATCCTCTGAATGAACTAGATAATTTTAGCCTTCTTCATGTTTTCTTTTTCTATTTTGTTTGTGCACAAATCAGGTTGCCTTGTTTTTTCTTCCCTGCTTAATCACTAGGCTCCTTCTCGAAGGATGTCATCCTGATGTCTCCCAGAAGACCTTGCGACCTGACCCCACATGATATGAAGCAATCAACTGGATTCTTTAATTGAATGTCATACAAAACAACAGTTCTGTTTCAATTCTTTTATGAACTTCACGGTTTTCTTTACGCTTTTGAGCACTGCAGCTTAGGCTGTTTGTAAGTAAGTGTCACAAATAAATATTTTAAATCTCAGATTTCTGGGCTGATCATTTTCACAAGTAAAAAACAATCATTTGTCAATGCCGAATGTTTGCTTGCTGGTATTAGCATTGGAAATGCAGGAGTTAGACAGATGCAGAGTAGGAATGGCAGTGAAGTATTGAACTTCACGCCAACCCCACCTCCACTCTGCAGAGACGGACAGGCATTGGGGTATACATTTGGGATGTCACCCATAACATTCATGCCATTTCACCTCATCCTATCCTGTAGACACCGACAAGTGTTGAAGTGTGCCTTTGGGTGTTCGACTTTATAGTCACCCCACTCCATAAGGACAATGGGTGCAATATAGGAGAATGGGGTGAACTCTGGGGCAGGAGTCCAAGGCACACCTCGATGCCTGTTACTGGCTACAGGTTGGGGGGTGGAATGGCATAAGCATTACAGTCAGCAATCCAGAGGCACACTCCTGATGCTTGTCAGTCTGTACAGGAAGGGACGTTATGGTTAGAAACCCTAATGCCCCGGGCATTTGTTGGTATTTGCACTACAAATTTTTAACATGGCCTTTGTGTGACCCACCCCATGAAATCATTTGGGACCTCTTTATGCCCTGTGCTAACTTTAATTCCCTGGAGGCGTTAGCTTTTCTCACCCTCCTGGCTACCTGCCTTGACCAACTCCCATAAGCTTCCTTGTCCTCTCCCTTCCCTGTTTTCCTGTACTTCTGGTATGCAGCCCTCTTTGCCCTCACCCCTTGCAGAAATTCCTTGTTCAGACAGAATGGATTTTTGGCTCTGCTCTTCTTACTCCTGGTCCTGGTGCAGGCTACTGTGGCCTCTGTTAGCCCAGTCTTTATGACTCCTCACTTTTGTTCTGCATCCATCCCTAGCCTTATATCCTGGAGCCTCCCTTAGAGTATTGCTCACATCCTCCCAAAGTCCACCCTACTAAAGTCCACCACCTTAGTGCCCGTGCCTCCTATCTCCCTGCCCAGTGTGAGAATGAGCCACACTGTTTGGTGGTCACTACTTGATAGTGGGTCATCCACCCTTACCTCCCTCACCGCCTCCCCATTTGCCAGTACTAGGTCCAGAGCCTTGTAGGCCGCTTTACCAATTGCGTCAGAAGGCCATCCTGGAATGCATCAAGGAGCACCTGCTCCCTGGTACTGGTAGTGGCCAGAGTGCTCCACTCAACCCCTGGTAGGTTAAAATCCCCCACTATCACCACACTCCCCCTTCTACACACCCTCCTTATCTGCTCTGCCAACTCCCCATCCAGTTCCCTGGACTGGGCTGGTGGTCCGTACACCACTCCCAGCCTCAGCTTTCTGCCCTTGGAGTCCAGGAGCTGCACCCAAAACACCTCTGTCCTCTCCTCTTCTCCCTCATCTCTTATGCACTTGATCCCTTCCCTCACATAGAGTGCAACCTCCCGGTCCCTCCTGTATATTCTGTATCCCGGGATTGCCAAGTCCTAATCATGGTACTCTGTGGCCCAAGTGTCTGTCACTGCAGCAATGTCCACCTTTCCCTCTGAAAGGAGCACCTGAAGCTCTCCAGTTTTGTTCCCCAGGCTTCTTGCATTGAGAGAGACCACCTTCCACCCATACCCCTCTTTCTCCTCCTCACTCTTCTCCTTGGCCTGTGTCCCTCCTCCCGGTAGTTCACACCCTTTCTCCTCCTTATTCTTACTGGGTGGTGGTGCCTTCTGTATTACACTCAGACCACTCTGTCTGCCCCCTCCTGGGGTTACTGCTCCTCCGCCTTTACCTATATCTAGGGAATCTTTCTACCAACCTCAGTCTTTTGGCCACCCCCCTCCCCCACTAGTTTAAATCCACCTTAGTTTTTTTATCATGTCACTAGTTCTCCTCTAGCGGAGCGGGCTCTAGCAACCTCCGGCCGCCAGCCCCCGCACCCCTGGACCAGGTCGTGCATGTGAGAGAAACTCACCTTTCACCCATGGTCAGCCATACCCCTAGGGGTGCACCGCTCTCGTGTCTGGAGGTGCAGGGCATGACCATCAGCCCGCGAGATCGCCCCACTATTTTCTGCCTCCATTTTCTCCCCAGGAGCCGCATGTACTATGGCGTCAAAGGCATGTAGTGCCGACTCCGGCTCCCCTCTCTGCCTGCCCCCCATGTGCAAGTCACTATTCCCCTAGACCCTACCCCAGTTAGTCACTAACCCATAATTTTTGGTGTGGCACCAATCCCTCAGCCACTCGATGAACTCCTTGATCCTAACCTTTCCTCCCCATGCTTGCACATGGTACCGGGAGTGCCTCTGAGAATGCCACCAACTCCCCCACCCCTCTCACCGCCTGCCCAACTCCTTAAACCTCCCCCTCACTACTTCCACAGTTTCCCCCGCCAAGTCATTTGTACCCACATGCAACACTAAATGAGATTTCTTCCTCCCCCTCTCGCTGCACACTTGAGCAGTTCCTGCCCTGCCCCTCCTGCAGTCAACCAAGGTATAGCTTCAACCCAAATACGGCTGTGCCTTCCCCCCTTCCACCCTATATCACCCCTTTCAGTTCAGATTCCCCCAAGATGAGTACCCCATTCCTTACCCCCTTTCCCTTCTAATGCCCCTTCCACCACCCCAGTATTCGTTCTTCCCTGCCTCTTACCCCTGCCAACTGCACCCTCTGTGACTTCTGTATCTGTACCCCCTACTTCTGCCTCACCCCTTTTCTCTGCCTTATTCCTCCCATCCCCCTTGAACCCCTTCCCAGCCTGACTACTTCCTACTGGACTTCCCATGTCAACCTCCCCTCCTCCCCTAGTGATTTCCAACCCCTCTCCTATCCCCATTGTTGTCAATTTACAGCCCCCATTCCCTTCAACCCTGATAGTGATGCCCATCCTTCCCCTTTCCCTTAGCCTTCTCTCCTCCAGTCAGCCCCTCCTTCCTTACTAGCCCCTCTTGTACCTTTCGTCCTCGCTATCTCTTCCCCTACCTGTTGCCATCCCTGTCATGTCCCACTTGTCCTCCTCCTCTCTCTCCCATAGCAGAGGCTCAAATCTATTTCTAGTCTAACCCCTCCTACATCTTTTCCCCCTACCAGTTCCCCCCCTCCTACTTGTTCCTCTCCATCTCCCCGCAGGTCCTACCCTGGTCCCTCCCTACCCACAGCCATTGTCTCTCTCCCATGGTACTCCTCGTGGTCTCTTCCTCTCCCATCAGGAGGCCCCCCTCGCCTCAGGCACCCCCTCCCTTCTCCTCTCTTTTCTGCTAGTGTCTCTGATACTAGGGTCAGTTTCAGTCCCTAGTTTTTCTTCCCCTATCCCCCCCCCCGAGCCAGGATGCCTACCATACTCATCTGCCCTGCCCATTAGACTCCTCCCTAACCTCCACAGTTCCTCCCTCAAACTAGCCAGTTGCCTACAGACCATACACCCCCTCATCCTCCAAGCCCAGTCCAGGATCATGGCGGACCCACACCCTGTACACTCCACCACCCTTCCAAAGATGCCTGCCGTTTTGACATGTGGCACCTGCCCCATTTTGGCCCCCATCTTATGTTATGGGTTTCTGTACCCTACTACAACTGTTAGGCCCGTTTACTCAAATTCCTGTTCCCCCCACACTAGTCCCCCTACTGCCTCCTTGCCAATCGGGTTAATTCAGTCTCAAATCTCATCCGTTAGATACTGTATTACTATAGCAATCCTAAAGCCTCCCTGTCGGTTTTTCACCCCTCAGCTACCATACTTTTTGGTCTCAGCCCTCATATAGTTTCACTTAGCCCAGTTAGAAATCCTGTTGCACTCCAAGTATTACTTAGCTCAGTTGGAGAAATAAACAGAACAAATAAATATGTATTATTACAGCAATCCTAACAGTACTGTATAGCTCAGTACTTAGCTCAGCTAGAGAAATAAACAGAACAACTAAATCTGTATTATTACAGCAATCCTAAAAGTATCCAATCATTGCTTCATCTCCACCCCAGAGACCCTGCTGTAATAAAGGACCACACAGGACAATGGGTGGCAGGGTGGGCAACTGTAAAGTCCTGACAGAGTTTCATTGAGCTCGCTCACTCCCCCTCTCTCACTTGCACGTTCTGTTTCTACCGGCACTGCAGGCTGCCCTTTTGTGCTGGGCTCTTGCCTGCATTGGCGTCTTTTTCTGCCCACAAAGAAATCTGCAACAGTCCTGACAGAGCTCCGTTGAGCTCGCACACTCCCCCTTTCTCACTCTCTCATTTTGTTTCTCCCAGTGCTGCAGGTTGTCTTTTCATACTGGGCTCCTGTCTGTATTGGTGCCTTTTTCTGCCCACAAAGAAATCCACAGCAGTCCTGACAGAACTTTGTTGAGCTCGCTCACTCCCCCTCTCTCACTTGCTTGTTCTGTTTCTCCTGGCGCTGCAGGCTGCCCTTTTGTACTGTACTCCTGCCTGCGTTGGCACCTATTTCTGCCCACAAAGAAATCCACAGCAGTCCCAACAAGAGCTCCGTTGAGCTTGCTCACTCCCCCTCTCTCACTCGCTCGTTCTTAATCTGTTCCAAACACTGATTCCCCACAGCAACCGTGCTATTCTGCTCCGGAAGCGTAAAAACACATTTTGGCCAGGATGTGAAAAATGGCAGCTGTACTGTTCATAAGGAGGTGTGAAAAAATGCCAGTGTTGAACATCTGGCATGAAAATATTACAAATTTACAAAGTTACAAGGGTGCATGGAAACTGTGCAACGCATGCTTGTGACACAGTCATGGTTTGGATTTTCATCACCAAATTTTCAACATAGGCATTTTAGGACCTCTGATCATGAACAGTGTCACTGTCATTTTCTTAATCTGTCCCGAAAACTGATTTCCCACAGTGACCATGCTATTCTGCGTTGGAAGTGCGAAAACACATTTTGACCAGGATGTGTAAAATGACAGCTGTACTGTTCATAAGGAGGTGTAGGAAAATGCCAATGTAGAAAATCTGGAGTGAAAATATTACAAATTTGCAAAGTTATGAGCATGCGTGGAAACTGCACAATGCACACTCATAAGACAGTAATTATTTGGATTTATTTCAACAAATTTGCAACATAGGCTTTTTGAGAGCCCACCTCATGAACTGTGGCACTGTCATTTCATTAATCAGTTCCAAAAGATGATTCCACGCAGTGACCACAAAATCACCTTTCGGGACCAAATAACGCCATGACAGTGACTGAAATTATGAGGACGGGTCCCAATAACCCCATGTTGAAAATTTGATGCCAAAATTCCCAAAAATGCCCGCAATATGCACCAAAGTTGAAAAAACCTTATTTGTGCCATTATACAGCTTACCGGCATTTCTTCAGTTTGCGGTTGGCTTTGAAGAGTGCAGATGTGTTCCCGGTCCACAGAAGATCGTCGCGCTGGGCTCCGGAGGTGAGTATGGGGTGAAGGGGGTATGGGGAGGCAGGGTGCAAAGGAGAGAGAAAAACAAAGATGTCGGGGAAGGTTTTTGTTTTTCAGGTTTGTTTTGCACACTGGGGTGGGCTCCCAGTGTGCCACCTGGGCATTTTGGGAGAGGGGACTGGAAGCCAAAGGGGACTGGGGTCTCCGCCAGCAAAGAAAGACTGTTTGGGGCATGATGCCAAGGGGACTGGGCACCTACCCGGCACACAACAAATGGGGCATTATGCCAACAGGGAGTGGGCTCCCCTGTCGGCAAATGAACTGGGTCAGGGGCATGCCAACAGGGGGATTGGGCACCCCCATCGGCTTTCATGGGGCTCTGAGGTGGCATTGCCACCGCCTCATTGACAAAATGTTACACCAGGCAAGGTAGGTACTGCCCTGCAATGATGGGCCACTCCCTCATTGCAGCGGAATGGCTGATGCTGCAATGACAAAGTAGCCCCTGATTGCAGTGGTGAAATCGTTACAAGTTAGTGGCACTCTGCAGAACCAGTGTCATCAGGACACTGGGCCTGCATTGGTTGAGCACTGCCAAGCCCAACAATGCAGTGCTGTCATTGGCCACAACAGTGCCACACCTCCACAACCCGCTTCACTCCTAAGCTGCCTCATAATGTTTTTTGCACATGTGCGCAACCAAACATAAAAAATGTTGCTAGTTGTTTGTTATGAGTACTGTGCTGATTGTGGGAACGGGGTCCAGGCAGCTGTTTAAGCACTCGCAAAAAACCCATATGCTGTAAAAGATAATTTATGGGGTTTTGGTCAATAACTATGCTGTAATCACTTCTCAAGGTTACCATGACAATTCTAAACCTTGCGAGCTGCACTCTCGAGGTTTACAGTTGTCATGGTAACCTCTTGATGTGATTACAGCGTTGCTACTGACCAAACACCATATATTGTCCTCTATATAATAAAAGGAGTAGCCACAAGTTATCACTGTTTGTGGATGATGTACTTATTTGTGTTACTCAACCCCAAAACACTCTAAAAGATTTAACAGAATTGATCAAAAAATGTGACATTATATCTGGCTATAATATTACAGCTATATCTGTAAGTGTTGAACCTAGTAGCACAGAATGCTGGTAAAACAAGTTTTCTGTTACCTCATTTCAGACAGTCTTTTGCACCAGTGTGCAAATGGCAACAGCACATCTTAAGAGCTCCTTGACTGACTTGTTAAATTAACAATTGTTATTGTGGTATTTTTTGTTTGTTCATTTTTTGTTTGTTTGTTTGTTTGTTTTTTCTTCCTAATTAAGTAGCTCTAGCAGGTACGGGATTTTTGTTTCTTTGGGCATTCTCTCTAAATTCAATCTTGCCCGTGTAAAACACTTAAAATGGGCAAGCCTGACCTTTTTCTTCATTTACATACTCTATGAAGGTCTGAGTGAGTGCCACTGCCAATACTTTGTGGTAGAAAAAGGTTGTTAAAGAGCTAGTGGAACCAAAACAGACAGACAGGAAAATAATAAACATTTTAAAAAGTTGTCAGTTGTAACTTTTTATTTCTAACTTATTTTTCTTTTTCCTTTTGCTCATTAGAAAGTCTTCTATGTGATAATATTATGCTGGATGTGTGGAACAGCTCTCAGCCTGGCAGCTGACATATATATCTTTATACCCCCCCCCCCAATACATCATCAGCAATGTGATATCACTGGCAGTGACATCACAAGTGACTGATGTGGCAGCTACTGAGTGGCTGTTCCTAAACAGCAGTGATGTCACAGTCAGTGAAGTCTCAGTTTTATTTATTTATTTATTTGTTTAAAAGTTTAACCAGGAAGTACACACTGAGCTGATAACAGCTCATTTCCAGGTGAGTGCTGGAGCAGAGGGGAGAGGGGCGATATCTAACAATATAATAATAAGGTAAATACAAATAAGTAATACAGGCAGAATCAAGAATGTAAGACTAAATGAAGGCAAAACTAGAGAATTAAAACACTGTCAATATGTACAGAAATAAAACAAAAATGGAACAGCAAGTTTGGGCAAGACTAGAGAATAAAGAAAGGAGGAGGAGTTAAAGGCAGTTGCAAGTAGTACAACAAAAATCAAAAAGAAGGGACTTTAGGGAGGAGGTAGAAAAGGCAGAATGAATGAATAGAAAGGAGAAGGGAGGACCAAAGTTTAGGAAAGTGGTAAGAAAAATAAGATTGCTCAACAACAGATTTTCTAGGAGGGATGTTAAGAGAATGGAAAATAGGAAGAAGGATGAGGGGAAAGAAGGGTTTTGAGATAAGAGGGAAGGGTGCCAAACCAGAATTTGAACAAAAAAGACATAATGGGAAAGGCACCTAGCATCATCAGAAGGGAAAGAAAGAGCTGAGTAAAGAGAGCACTGGTGATGAGCAATACCGATGAAGTAGTGGGGGGAACAGAACTAGATATGTCAGCTGCCGGGCAGAGTGCTGTTCCACACATCACACCTACTAACAGCAGGTAAACAATCTTCTAATTAACCAAAGGGAAACAACAAAGAACCTCAGATATAAAAGGTAACAGTTGACTGCTTCTAAAACCAGTACTAGCCTTAGGCAGAATACTAGTTCTTTATTTAACTAGTTGTTTATTCATTACGTTTCATTTATTTTGGTTTCATTTGTTTGTGTGTGACGCCGCTTCCTTTTTGTGTGCTGCTTTTGGATCCCTTGCCCGACTATCTGATGTTTTATTCGACTACTGAATTACTGAATCACTGATTCTTTTAGTGAATTGTGCTCCGGATACACCTTTGTGGGACTTGCTTTGCTTCATTTGAATTGTTTTTTGGACTAAATGTACCTGCTTATTTGGATTATTTACTATTGGTATCGATGATGTATCTGTGCTGGGGCCGGTTGATGTTCAGCAGCCACTGTAACTTGAATTTGGTCTTGCTTTTCATGCTGCTGAAACCTGGACTGATAACCTCTCTGCCTACAGGAGTGGATTGGATTATTTTGCAACTTATTGTGTTGACTGACTTCCAGAGGAAAGTGGTGGATTGTGAACTGGTCTGGCCGGCTATCGAGGTGGGCGCCTGGTTTTAGAGATCCCGTGGGGATAGACGATACTGATACCAGTCAGAGGGCTGGTGGAAATTCTTTCTCCTGTGCTTGGTTGCTGCTTCCCAGTTTTTCTGGGTTGCACCGGTGGGCTTAGTGGGGTGTCTCTTTTTCTGAGGCTCCATCTTCTGGCTGTGCTGGGCCTAGTAATTTCTACATCCAAATCGTCCTGGTTGACTGTCAACGGGTCTGCTGTACATTTCTTCATCCTGTTCCAATGGCACTGCTCGCAGGTACTGTAATTATTTTACTTCAGAAGCCGTGAAATAAGCTTCGGTGGAATTTAATATTCACTAAATCTCAGTTTGTGGCACTGAGAGGGCCACATTTTTCTGGACATTTAAAGGGTTAGGTGAGAGCTACTCTGTTATATTAACCTTAAAGGACTGGACAAATTTGTTAATAATCCAGAGGTTTTTTGGACATTTCAACTTGTGTCTATGGTTGGGTGTGATCTAACTTTGTCATATTAACCTTAGAGGACTTGGTTAATTTTAAATAATTTATAGCCTTTTTGGACATTTTAATTTATAGCAAGGGTTGGGTGAGAGCTATCCCTGCTTATTATTTTAAAGGATTTGACAAATTTTTAAACAATCTGTGCTGTAGTTTCATTTGTTTTATTTTATTGTATGGGTTAATTTTGGGGCTTGGTTGGCTTTATTAGTTAGTATATTGTTATAATTTTGGATACTGGTTTTTGGGTGGGTTGTTTGATTTAAGTTTGTAATTTATGTTTGACTACTTCATATAAGAATGTGTCTGGGAGATTTTGCGATGGTCTGGCATTACTCCCCCACCAGGCTTAGGGAATTACACCCCTCTGACTGTCCCCCATTATCATCTGATACCTACTTTAGGTGTCATGCTCTGGGGATACTTAGAAAACGCTTAAGAAGGGAGAGACCAAGGCCTGGTGGAGGAGAGGAAATGGGGGGGCTGATGGGGTCATAGGGTCCAGAAGGCACCCTGGGACGAAATGGAGATGGGACAGAGGTCCTCCCTGTCTTATCCCCATACCCAAGGGCTCCAATGTTAGTGGGCAGGCACCGAGGTCTTCCCCAATGACTCATCCTACCTGAGCAGTGTTATGCAATGCTAGATCTATGAAGAACAAGACAACTATTATAGCTGATCTTGTCAGAACAACCAATCTGGCCTGCATCACTGAAACCTGACTGGATGAAAATGTAGGCCCTGTTTTGGCTTCTGCAGTCCCTGCTGGGTTCTCGGTGATACACCACCCAAGGTTGGATCATAGAGGCGGGGGTGTGACTATTATTTTTAAATCCGAACTGGGCCTTGTGGATGTGCCACTGGGAAGTACCAGATCCTTTGATTATATCCTGGGAGAGGGTGTAGGTTGCGGGATACTCCTCATTTATTTATTTATTTTTTTATTTATTGAAGTAATCAGTTTTACAACCTTTGAGTCAGGGACTCGTTTACAAAGGTACCTCGTCATGGGGGGGGGAGACAACAATTAAGTGAGGTTTAGGACAGTGGTTACATACAGGTGAGATACATAAATACATCCACCAGGTAAATACATTTACCATCCATCAGGAGATGGCGGAGAATTCCTGCAGTAGATAGCAGACTTCATCATTGACATGGTGTTGAGGTCCCCCAGATGGATGGTTCTGGGGGACTTCAGTGCTTGGGTCGATGATGAACTCTCGCATTTTGGTCAAAATCTCCTCCAGCTAATGTCAGCGCTGGGCCTTACACAGGTTGTTACCTCCTCAACCCATGTAGGGGGTCACTCGTTGGATCTGATCTTCCTTCTGAGTATGGAGATAGCTGATTTGGAAGTGGAACCAGTCAGCTGGTCTGACCATCACACCATAAGGTTCAGTTTTGGTGCCCCCCAATAGGTCTGCCCCTATGGAGATGGTCCAGTCCCGCCCTTTAAAGGGAGTTGTCCCCAGCGACCCATCAGCAGTGCCGGACCTATCAGGTCTGTCGGGTGAATGCATGAGTCCTGGCAATCTCATATTAGCCTATAATTAGGTTGTACGGGATGCCCTCGACAAGATTGCTCCTGTTCATGTTTGGTCTTTCACTCTTTGCCCAAGGAGCCCTTGGTTTGATGGCTCCTTGAAGGAGTTCAGGCGAGCTGGTCAAAGGATGGAGAGAGTTTAGCGGAGGTCTGGCCTTGATGCCAACAGACTTAGATTGATGGCACATTATGAGGGCTATCAATCAGAAATCACCCATAAGAAGGCAGAATTCCTGTCCAGGGAGATTTCTGCTGTGCAGAATTGACCAGCTCAGCTTTTTCGGACCGTTGACAGACTGCGCAATCCAGTCTGTCTCCAGCCCAGAGAAGCCTTTTCTCAGCTGAAATGCAAGGAGTTTGCTCAGTTCTTTGCAGATAAGGTTGCCGGCATCAGATCTGATGTCGGCTTGACCTCACCTATGAGAGAGCGTAGACGTCGGCGGGAGGTGGCTTGCACTTGGTCTGTCTGGTCAGACTTGTCCCGGATGGAGTTCATGGACATTGTGAAGATCATTCAAACTTTGCATCCAACCAGTTGTAGTTTGGATCCAGGCCCTACACCACTGTTAGTGGGTTGTGTAGATGTCATCTGCCTGATCCTTGCTGAAATTGTCTGGAAGTTCTTGGAATGGGGAATCTTTCCAGAGCCCCTCAAGAAGGCAGTCATTCATTCACTCCTTAAAAAATCTTCCTTGGATCCGGACTGTCTCACTAACTACCGGCCTATCTCTAACCTGCCATTTGTTGTTAAGGTTATTGAAAAGGCGGTTGCACAGCAATTGGATGATCATTTGATAACTCATAATGTGTATGATTCTCTCCAATCTGGTTTTAGAAAGAAGCATAGCACCGAGACTGCACTCGTCCGGGTATTGAATGACCTCCTAATGGCTAGAAATCGAAAGGCACGTACCACTCTGGTCTGTCTCGATCTGTCTGCTGCATTTGGCAATGTAGACCATGGTGTGTTTTTTAAGCATCTGCAGTTCTTTTGTGGACCTCCTGATACACTCTTCAAATGGTTTCATTCGTTCCTCGTGGGCAGGTCCTGGAGAGTTGCCACTGGAATTTATTCTTCTGGTGCTCACCCCCTGCCTGTGGAGTTCTGCAGGGCTCCATTTTGGCTCCCATGTTGTTTGCAATGTATGTGCTGCCATTGGGAGATATCATCAGATGATACAGTCTGAGTTTTCACTGCAGACGATACTCAGCTGTATATGTCTTTTCTACCCGGACAGAATTATGCACTCTCCTTACTAAATAATTGCCTTGCTGAGATCAGAAATTGGATGAGTGCCAGCTGCTTGAGGCTGAACCCAGGTAAGACTGAAGTGTTGGTAGAGGACCCTGGTTGTCGGGGGGCAGGTTTGGGGGCTGGACAGCCATCAGGTTTATTTCTTGATGGCATACCTCTCCCTACCTCAGACCGGGTGCATAACCTGGGTGTTATTTTTGATGATGGCTTGACACTAAAATCTCAGGTGTCAGCCATCATCAAATCCTCTTTTTACCATCTGAGGAACATTGCCCGGATAAAACACCTGGTTCTCCCTGACGATCTTCCAACATTAGTTCATGCCTTTGTCACCACCCGCCTTGACTACTGCAACTCCCTCTACCTAGGGTTACCAGGGGGTTGATATCCGCCGCTTGCAGCTGGAGCAGAACACGGTGACCAGGCTTTTGACTGGGACCTCTAGGTCTAGTCATATTATGCCTGTGCTCCAAGAACTGCACTCGCTGCCTGTTCAGTGGCGGATCACCTTTAAGGTTGGCTTGCTAACCTTTAAAGCCCTACACGATCAGGGACCTGGCTACCTAGAAGACCTTCTGGTACCCTATTGCCCCCTTCATCCCCTCCAATCTACCTACGAGGGATTGCTGGAGATTCCCAGAATGCGATTGAAGACATCTGGTGCCCGTGCTTTTTCTTTTTCAGCTCCAACCCTGTGGAATTCTCTACCTCGTCGGTTAAGAGAATGCCTGACCGTCGATAGTTTCAAAACTGAGTTAAAAACGTATTTATTTGATTTAGCCTTCCCTAACTATGGTTAATTTGTTTATTGATTTATTGTTTTTTCTTTAATTTATATTCATATTTGTCTTTTATGTACAGCACTTTGGTTTTGAAAAGCGCTATAAAAATTCATTTTGATTTGATTTGATTTAATGTCTTAACAGGAAACTTTGCTGTACTTGTTCTGTTCCTTCCTTCACCATTTTCATGTTTTAGATGTCAGCTTGACTCAGTTGGTAGGACATCTGCCTCTAGGCAAAAAGGTTATGGGTTTAGTCCCACACCAGAACTGGGCTCATACCTTAAACGCTGTCACCCAAGTGCAGTACTAGGGGAGTGCTATACTGTCGGGGTGTGTGTCCTTCAGATGAAACATTAAACCAAGGTCCCTTCTAGCCATCTTTGGTGTTGTCCTGGTGGGTGTACAGGTGGAAATAAACGATGGTGTCCAGGTGGAAGTAAAAGAACCCAAGGTGCTTTTCACAAGAGTGGGGAAATATTATTGAAAAATCAAACAAACCCATACAATAATAAATGCAGACAATCCACCAAACAAAGTGGAAGGAACTGAAGAAATCAAAAATATCATGGTTTCTTACAACCCTCTTCCCCATCTAACTAAAGAAAACAACAGAAAGGTTCACCCATATCTAACAGGAAGAACCACTGATAACATGTTCTATTTCCGCCCATTCTGCTCTACTTTACCCATGTTACTCCCCTCCACAGTGATAGAAAGATCTGCTCAGCATGACGCTGTTTTTCCTGTGTACAAAGTTTACATAGAGCAGACTCACACGCTTTGAAGATGGACAGATATGATGGCCTGATTTGCTGTAGCACAAATTGCCACCTAGTCTGCCACAGATAATATTTCTAGCAGGCTAGGATAACCGGGTAATGATAGAGACTCTTTGCTTTAGATAATTACCAAGATTTTCAGCAGTTAACTTTGACTTCAAGCCTTCACAAAGCAATAGCCTTTTGGTCCAGTTGTAGACCTGTGTCTCTCCTGATCCAAATTTTGTACCCAACACCAAAATAGGACAATCAACTATCCTGATGCCCACTATGGAAGAGAGTTTCAGTAATATTCCCCTCCCAAGCTGTATGCCCTTATATTTGTCTATATTAATCTGTGAAACAGATACAGCGGAGAATGATTTTCCACCTCCAGCACTGCCTGGCCCGAAGTGACATCAGAAATAAAAAGATACACATCATCATTGTATGCTGTGATTTTCTCAAAGAGGGCCCTCCTAAAGGAGGAGGGATTCCTCTGAGGTGAGGGTCCCCTAGTATTTTGTGGACTAAAGAGTCCAGGAAAATATGTAAAGGAGGGGGCTCAAAAAACAGTCTTGTCACACCCCCACTTTGACTGAGGATGCTTACCTAAACCTCCCTTGTAAGAAGGGGATCGCTGATGCTGTAGCGTACACAACCCGTAGTCACCACACAAACTGTAGAGGTATTCCATATAGGGATAATACTGACAAGAGATATTCATGAGGTCCCCTATCAAAAGCTTTCATTTGGTCAAGTGATAACAAAAAGCCTGGAACCTTGTGCAAAGTACGATGATACTTGCATACGAAGGTGCCAGCAGAATAGACCTAGCGGTCTATCAAAGTTTGCTTGATTGTGCCGCTAGCTCCCTAGTAGGCAGCTGTCCCTCCCCCAACCCCCATGATTATGCAGCTAGCTCCCTAGCAGGCAGCTGCCCTTCCCCCAACCCCCTTAACCTCCCATTGTTGTCCTTCTTGCCCACCCCTGTACCCTGTCCCACGTGTTCTTAAACCGCCACATTTTGCATATCACCCCTTCTGGTAGTGCATGCCATCTTGCAACTACTCTCTCTGTAAAGTAATGCCTCCTCATCTCCCTCCTGAATCTCCCCCCCATTCTTAGCCCATGCCTCCTAGTCTCCCTCCCGCACCTTAGTTTCAACACCCCCTATGCCTCCCTTTTGTTGACACCCTTCAGGTACTTGAATGTCTCAATCATGTCCCCCCTCTCCCACCTTTTTTCCAGTGTACACATATTCAGTTCCTTTAACCTCATCTCATAATCCGTTCCCTCCATCCCCTGAATCATCCTCGTTGCCCTTTACTACACTTCTTCCAGCAGCTTGATGTCCCAGCTCAGGTATGGCCTCCAGAACTGCACACAGTACTCCAAGTGAGGGCCTAACCAGTGTGCTGTAGAGGGGCAAAATCATCTCCCTGTTACTGGACGTGAATCCGCAAGCTGTACACCCTAGCATCCTGTTTGCTTTCACAGCCGCCCTCCTGCATTGGGCAGTATTGTTCATGCTTGCTATTATAAATACCCCCAGGTCCTTTTCCTCCTCAGTGTTCCCCAGCTTGATCCCCCCTCCCAGCTAGTATTCTCTCCTTGGGTTCCTTGCCCCAAAATGCAACACCTTGTATTTTTTTGCATTGAACCCCAGCTGCCACTTCCCTGACCATTCCTCCAACTTTATGAAGTCCTTCTGTAGTTGTACCCATCCCTCTTCATCGTCTACTACTGCACCCATTTTGGTGTCATTGGTGAACAGGCTAATTCTGCTTACCACCCTCTTCGCAATGTCTGAGATGAATAACCCAAATGGCACTGGGCCAAGCACCGAGCCCTGCAGCACCCCGCTTGTCACAGATCTAGGCTTCAAGATTTCCCTCACCACCACCACCCTCTGCAGCCTACCCCTTTAGCCAGTTTGAGATTCAACATGCCATCTTTGTCTCCACTCCCACCCAGGATAACTTCACCCCTAGTCTTCCATGGGGCACGGAATCGAAGGCCTTGCTGAAATACAAGTATAGAACATCCACAGGATGGCCCCCACCCAACTCCCTCATCACCCAGTCATAGTACTGTATAAGGATAGTATAGCACATCCACAGCATGGCCCCCATCCAACTCCCTCGTCACCCAGTCATAGTACTGTATAAGGACAGTATAGCACATCCACAGCATGGCTCCATCCAACTCCCTCCTCACCCAGTCATAGTACTGTATAAGGACAGTATAGCACATCCACAGCATGACCCCATCCAACTCCCTCCTCACCCAGTCATAGTACTGTATAAGGACAGTATAGCACATCCACAGCATGGCTCCCATCCCACTCCCTCCTCACCCAGTCATAGTACTGTATAAGGACAGTATAGCACATCCACAGCATGACCCCCATCCAACTCCCTCGTCACCCAGTCATAGTACTGTATAAGGACAGTATAGCACATCCACAGCATGGCCCCCATCCAACTCCCTCGACACCCAGTCATAGTACTGTATAAGGACAGTATAGCACATCCACAGCATGTCCCCCATCCAACTCCCTCGTCACCCAGTCATAATACTGTATAAGGACAGTATAGCACATCCACAGCATGGTCCCCATCCAACTCCCTCATCACCCAGTCATAGTACTGTATAAGGACAGTATAGCACATCCACAGCGTGGCCCCATCCAACTCCCTCGTCACCCAGTCATAGTACTGTATAAGGACAGTATAGCACATCCACAGCGTGGCCCCCATCCAACTCCCTCCTCACCCAGTCATAGTACTGCATAAGAACAGTATAGCACATCAACAGCATGGCTCCCATCCCACTCCCTCATCACCCAGTCATAGTACTGTATAAGGACAGTATAGCACATCCACAGCGTGGCCCCCATCCCACTCCCTCATCACCCAGTCATAGTACTGTATAAGGACAGTATAGCACATCCACAGCATGGCTCCCATCCCACTCCCTCATCACCCAGTCATAGTACTGTATAAGGACAGTATAGCACATCCACAGCATGGCCCATCCTACTCCCTTGTCACTCAGTCATAGTACTGCATAAGAACAAGTGTAAGCACATCCACAGCATGGCTCCCATCCCACTCCCTCATCACCCAGTCATAGTACTGTATAAGGACAGTATAGGACATCCACAGCATGGCCCCCATCCAACTCCCTCATCACCCAGTCATAGTACTGTGTAAGGACAGTATAGCACATCCACAGCATGCCCCCATCCCACTCCCTCGTCACCCAGTCATAGTACTGTATAAGGACAGTATAGGACATCCACAGCATGGCCCCCATCCAACTCCCTCATCACCCAGTCATAGTACTGTGTAAGGACAGTATAGCACATCCACAGCATGGCTCCCATCCCACTCCCTCATCACCCAGTCATAGTACTGTATAAGGACAGTATAGCACATCCACAGCATGGCCCCCATCTACTCCCTTGTCACTCAGTCATAGTACTGCATAAGAACAGTATAGCACATCCACAGCATGGCTCCCATCCCACTCCCTCATCACCCAGTCATAGTACTGTATAAGGACAGTATAGGACATCCACAGCATGGCCCCCATCCAACTCCCTCATCACCCAGTCATAGTACTGTGTAAGGACAGTATAGCACATCCACAGCATGGCTCCCATCCCACTCCCTCATCACCCAGTCATAGTACTGTATAAGGACAGTATAGCACATCCACAGCATGGCCCCATCTACTCCCTTGTCACTCAGTCATAGTACTGCATAAGAACAGTATAGCACATCCACAGCATGGCTCCCATCCCACTCCCTCATCACCCAGTCATAGTACTGCATAAGGACAGTATAGGACATCCACAGCATGGCTCCCATCCCACTCCCTCATCACCCAGTCATAGTACTCTATAAGATTGTTCTGGCAGGATCTCCCTGAAATGAACCTGTGTTGCCTCCCGTCCTGCAGGTTGTTGCCCTCCAGAAATGATACCAGTCTTTCCTTTAGTATCGTCTCCATGAGATTTCCCACTATGGACGTCAGACTGACTGGTCTGTAGTTCCCTGGCTCATCCCTTGGACCGCTGTTATGTAATGGTACTACATGGGCCATCCTCCAGTCCTGAGGCACCTCCCCCATTTCCAGGGAGGTGCTGAACAGGTCTGCCAGTGACCCTGCTAGAACCTCTGCCATCTCCCGCAGCACCCTGGGGTGGATACCATCTGGCCCTGGTGCTTTATTCACCTTCAGTGCCCTCAGCCCTTCCAAGACTGTGCTACCCTCTATCCTACTGTCCGTTAATTCACACCCCCTACACCCCCTCCCCCCCCGACCAGGGTGGTAATGGACCCCTTCCTCCCCTGTGAACACTGATTTTGCGGTCGCTGCATGGAATCAGTGTGCTTCAGCTTGTTCCTTCCCCTTTTCTATCCATCCCCCCCGCCCCATCCTCACTATACTGTCTCTGCACTTCTTTTTCTTCCTGGCGTATCTAAAAAAGTATTTCTCCCCTCCTTTATTCCCCTGCGCTAATCTGAGTTCCTTAGTAGCTTTCGCACCCCTTACCCTCTTGGTCACCTCCTTGTACCATTTGGTGTACTTCTTCCTGTCCTCCCCCTTCCCCATCTTTCTGAACCTCTGGTACGCAGCTCTTTTTGCTCTCACCCTCTCTATCACCTCCCTGTTCAGCCAGCATGGTCTCTTTGCTCTATTCTTCTTACTCTGTAGCTTGGTGCATGTTTCCGTCGCCTCTATGATTCCTTGCTTTATTATGTCCCACTTCTGTGCTGTCCCCATCCCCTGCTGTATTCTTTCGAGTCTCCCCTTCAGTATTTCCCCAATTTTCCCCAAATCCACCTTTCTGAAATCCACCACCTTTGTTGCGGATCCCTCTAGCTCCCTGCTCATTGTGATGTTAAACCACAATGTTTGATGATCGCTGTCAGCTAACAGATCCTCCACCCTTTTGTCCCTCACTGTTAGATAGTACCAGGTCCAGTGTGTTCCATAGTCTTGTGGGTTCGGCAACCAGTTGTGTCAGGAACCTCTCCTGGAATGTGTCCAAGAGGACCCTCTCCCTGGCACTGGAAGTGACTGGCACAGTCCAGTCCACCCCCGGCAGGTTGAAATCCTCCGTTATGACCACCTTCCCCCTCCTACACACCTTACTGACTTGTTCCACCAGTTCCCTGTCCTCTTTCATTGTCTGGGATGGCAACCTATACACCACCCCAAACCTCAACTTCCTTCCCTTGGAGTCCAGGAGCTGTAACTACATTGCCTCCATATCCCTCTCTTCCTTTTCATCCCTTGTACATTTGATCCCCTCTCACATGTAGACAGCCACCCCCCCCCCCTTCCCCATGGTCCTTTCTGTACAGTCTGAACTCTAGGATTGAACAACATGGAGGGCCACTTGCACTTTCTCTGCCCATCCTGATGCTCTGTTGTGGTGTTGGTGGAGCAGGAAGGAACTATATATCTGCATAAGCAAGCTGAGCTTCAGTTTCCTGGGATCTGTCACCCACCACTTAAAGGAAAACTGTGCAAAACAGTGCTGGCAATTACCAGGGCTGCAAAAATGCCAGATTAAAATAACCTATATAGTTTACCATGACTGCAGCTAACCTTTGTCGAGTTCATTCTAGTTTTTATGTTGGTCCTGGATGCACCATTTGGAAAGTGCCACCGCACCGGAAGACAGAGTTTGACCCTGGTACCTCCCAGATCATCCTGTCCTGTGCTGGACTGCTCGTTCATGACTAGTGAGGCACATTTACATAGAATAAAAATAAACTGTGTCCCATGTAGAGGTCTGTTAACTGTACCTCTAGAATCAATTCCCAGTGAAAATGGAGCAGTGTAAGGTACTTAAATTCATTATTGAAGTTCCAGCTCCAAGTTCGGGCATGCGCAGTAGTGCCTAGCACTCTGAGTTTGGGCATGCGCAGTAGCACTATGTGCTACTGCACATGCTCGAACTCACAGCTAAAACTTTAATAACAAATTTAAGTACTTTACACTGCTCTGTTTTCACCGGGAATTGCTTCTAGAGGTACAGTTAACAGACCTCTACATGGGACACTGTTTTTTTTTTTTTATTTCATGTAAATGTGCCTCACTTGTCATGAACACAGACAGGATGACCCAGGAGGTACCAGGGTCACACTCTGTCTTCTGGTGTGCTGGGTGCGGTAGCACTTTCGAAATGGTGCATCCAGGACCAACATAAAAACAAGAACTAACTCATCAAAGGTTAGCTGCAGTCATGGTAAACTATATAGGTTATTTTAATTGGGTGTTTTTGCAGACTGGGTAATTTCCAGCACTGTTTCGCACATTTTTCCTTTAATGCTTTGGCAGAGTTGGGATGGAAGCCAAACTTTCCTCTTTATGTTTGCTTGCATGTGCAGCACACAAGAAACATATTGGGATAGTATGATTTCAGAGGTGTGTCAGTGTTGTGGCCAATACAGCAGACACTTTATTGGGTGCATCCCTCAGTCACCAATCCATAGGGAAGCTGCCAATGACAGCAGTTTCAGACAGAGGGCCGCACTGGAAAGAAATCTGCCACTGCAGTGAGGGACAGTTTCATCATTGCAGTGGGACCTCCCTTCCAACCCGCAACCAGGCACACAAACATACCTTCTCTATGTTGGCAGCAGCAGACTCTGGCCATGTGCATTACAGTACACAGTAATGTGCATGGCTGGAGTTAAGGTTCTTGTCAGCTCCTGCCGCCGAGCACTCTGTCCCCCTTGCTCCACGAGCAACATGTTTCTTTGGGGTGCCTTTCCTGGTGACCATTTCAATAAATAAATGAGCCACGGTACAGCTTTCCACATTGGCAGCTCCTGTTGCCTGCCACAAACTCCCAGGAAAGACGATATCGGGTGCTTAGTCCCCATGTTGGCAAATATTCCCCCTCCCCCCCATTAATGTGGCACACTGGGAGCCCACCCCAGTGTGCCAAAATAATTTTTTATGTTTCTGACATGGGGATGCCCACTCCTGGTGTCGGATGTGCCCCCCTAAAACCCATCTGTATTAGCTGCCGACATCGGAGATGCCCAATCCCCATGTTGGCATGTATCCCCCCCTTTCCATTTAACTGTGGCACACTGGGAGCTGACCTTGGTATGCCAAAATAATTGTTAATAATTTATGTTTTTCCAACACTGGGATGCCCACTCTTGGTGTTGGATGACACCTGCCCGAATATTTCAAGTGCCAACATTGGGGTGCCCAATCCCCATGTTGGCATACACACACACACACACACACACTATTGTGGCACACTGGGAGCCCACCCCAGTGTGCCTAAATGTATTTAATTTTTGGTAACCTGTAAAATAAAGAAAACCATCCCCTAAAGTCTTTTTTCCCTCTGTAAAAAGAAAATGGTTCCTCATCATCTCCCCATTGCCCTTCCCCCATCCCCACCCTCCTTCAGTGGACCCACCTCCCCGCACCCCCCCCTTTACCCCATACTTACCTCCAGAGTTTGGGAGTAGTGATCTTCTGTTTACCGGGACATGTCTGCACTTTTCAGAGCTGACCAGCAAACTGAAGAAATGACAGTAAGCTGTATAATGTGAGTCAATGGAGGGTTTCAACTTAGGTCGATATCTCAGCCATTTTTAGGAATTTTGGCTCCAGATTTTCAACATGGGGCTCTTGGGACCCCACCTTGTGAACACTGTCACTGTCCTTTGATTACTCGGTCCCGAAAGGTGATTTTGTGGTCGCTGCGTGGAATCACCTTTCAGACTGATTAACGAAACAACAGTTCAAGGGGTGTGGTCCAAAAAAAAAAAAACATGTTTCAAATTTGGTGAAAAAAATTCCAAAAAAATGACTGCGTTATAAGCGTACGTGGTGCAGTTTCTATGCATGCTCGTAACTTCGCCAATGTTTTAATATTTTCACTCTAGATTTTCAACATTGCCATTTTTTCACACCTCCTTATGAACAGTATAGCTGTCATTTTTCACAACCTGTCCAAAACTTGTTTTTGCACCTGTGGTGCAGAATGGGGTAGTCACTGTGGGAAATCAACTTTTGAGACAGATTAAAAAAGTCACAGTGGCACTGGTTATGAGGGGAGGTCCCAAAATGTCCATGTTGAAAATCTGGTGAAAAAATTACAAAAAAGGATTGCATTACGGGCGTGCATTGTGCAGTTTATACGCATGCTCGTAACTGCAACAGTTTTTCATATTTTCACTCCAGATTTTCAACATTGCCATTTTTCACACCTCCTCATGAACAGTGCAGCTGTTATTTTTCACATCCTGCCCGAAATGAGTTTTCACACCTGTGGTGCCGAATGGCGCAGTTGCTGTTCGAAATCACCTTTCAGGATTGAGTAACAAAATGATAGTACCACAGTTCATTAGGTGGGGTCCCAAAAAGCCAATGTCGAAAATTTGAAGTGAAAATACCAACAAACACCCAGCGCATTAGGGTTTCCAACCATAACGCCCCACCCTGTAGAGACTGACAGGCATCGGGGTGTGACTCGGGGTCATCAGCCGTAATGCTCAAGCCATTCCACCCCCACCCCCATCTTGTAGCCAGTGACAGGCATTGAGGTGTGCCTTGGGGTCTTCAGCCCTAATGTTCACTCCATTCTCCTCTACTGCACCCATCTCAACTTATTTCCTTATGGAATGGGGTGAGCATAAGGGCCGAAGATCTCAAGGCACACTGCAACACCTGTCGGTGTCTGCAGGGTGGGGTGAGGTGGAATGGCATGAGCGTTATGCCTGATGACCCAAAGGCACACCCCCAAATGCCTGTCAGTCTCTGCAGGATGGGGTGGGGGTTGGCGTCAGTTTAATACTTCACTGCCATTCCTAATATGCATCTCTCTAACTCCTGCACTACCAATGCCAATACCAGCAAGCAAACATTCTGCATTGGCAAATGCTTATTTCCTGCTGACTCCAAGCACAGCACTTTAGAGTGAGAACTGTCTGGCAAGAATGAATGCGTTCAGGTGCTGGCAAAACAACTAAAGTCTGGGAAGGACCCTTAATCAGGAAATTCTTTGAATAACTTCCATGCCAGGTGCCCAACTCCCTCCCAGCTGCTGTACAGTCAGGGAATGAAGGTGCTGCATAAAGCCCTTGTTACTGGAGCAGTGTAATCTCTCCTGGCTGTCCAACATTATCAGCAGCGTGGAAAGGCAGGTGCTTTTGAGCGTTCTAATTTGCACAGGGAGTGGACCCTGTTTACATCCCAAGGAGTGGACTTTCTAAATTACTGGAGCTGTTTGCTCAAAACCCACTCAGGACCCACAGAGAGAGTAAGTCTCTAAGAGCAAGCAGCCTATTTTAAATAAATCAACAGATCTCCTGGTTCCCTCAACAGCCCTCGTGCTAGCTGGGACTAGCTATGCAGGCAGGGATAAAACACTGGCATCATTATTTTTAATAAGGGATGCTAAGAGACCTGTGGTGATTTCATTGCCTCCAAGCAGGGAGAACTTTTTTCACATCTGACATCCCAGTAATGAGGTTATCGCACCAGCCCTCACACCAGACCCACTTACCAGGGATCTGAGGGCTCAATGGACCTAAAACTAATAATGGGGGTGGGGCAGGGGAATGGATAACCCTGGAGTGAGGTCAAGAAAAGGGCAGAGACCACAAAAATACAGATGTAACCCCCCTGCAAATGGGGGTTCCCAAAAGACTTCCAGGAGCTTGCTTGAATGCTCCAAGTCTGAATGGTGTTTGCCGTTTAAGCCATTTATCAGTGAGTGTTTTTAGATCTGGTACTGTCTCTTTAAGAGCTGTCTGCTTGCAGACATAATTAGTTTGTATGGGGGAACTGTGTGCTTCTCTGCTTGAGTACCACTCGAGCTGCTGCCAATTCACTCCATTTTTGCAGTCACTAGGAGTGCAAAGGGAACCTATCTGAAAGATGTAACTGTTTGCCAGAAATCATTTAGAGTAATAATGAAAATACAGTTTGTCTAACCTGCTTTCTTTGCAGTCAGAATTGAGTTTGCCTAGTTCCCCATTCTAGTTTTGAACTGCTGAACTGGACCAATCAGTGGGTTAAGGTAGCTCTAAAATGGTGCCTTGGACGAATCAGAACTTGGACTCATAATCTGAGCCAGCCACAAGAGGATTGTATGGGCAGTGACTCTGGGAGATGTAGTTTGGACTTCGGCGCCTTTTTGGACCAACAGGGGCAGTCTATTGTGAGTGACAGCCAATCCAGCCAAGAACTGGGAGGAACTCAAAGGAAGTGCCCGGTTTTGTCTGCTGGAGTTTCAGTTGAGCTCTGGCAGTGAAGAGGGAAGGAGCCCTGTGTTTTTTTCGGTGTGCAGTTTTAGTCGGGAAACGTGTGTAAGGCCCAGAGTTCCGGTCTGCAGCTTGTGTAACTGCTTGTTAGGACTGAATCCGTCCTGTGAAGAGAATCAAAGGATATCTGAAGAGTAGAAACCAGGCTCACCCTGTAGAAGACTGGAGAAATTGCTGAATTGCACTCGGTCTGTCAGGAACTGAATCTGCTGTGTGTTCTCCGGGTATTGTGCAGTAATTCATGATCGGGATAGAGAAGCAGCTTCTGCCTGGTATAGTACTTTCTTTTTACCATATAAATGTGTGAGGAGGCTTGTGTAGCTCAAGTGAATCCTGCTGCCATTAAAGGACTTTTGCCTGTTACTGTTTACCATATAAATGTGTGAGGAGGCTTGTGTAGCTTAAGTGAATCCTGCTGCCATTAAAGGACTTTTGCCTGTGACAGTTTGCCATATAAATGTGTGAGGAGTCTTGTGGAGCTCAAGAGTAGCCCTGCTGACGTTGAAGGACCCTATCTTGTTTGGAGGTCATGAGTACTAATTCAGAGTCGCTCCCTGTTGAATTGCCACATTGAATCCAAATGGAATTACTGTACTGCTGACTGTTTAATTATTCTTTTCTCTGTGTAAAAGGGCCCCTACCAGCTGCCACGGTTTGGATTAGCCACTAGGGCTTGGGTACCCATAGACAGTAACTGGTAGGGATAGGCCTGTGCACAGAGCCATAGGTAGATGAGTAAAGTGATAAGCTAATTAACCTGATTTCCCCTGTCCTTGTTATATCCCCTAAATAAATCAGAGCTGCTTGTTTCAGCAAAGTTATACTGCCTGAGGTATTTGTCTATGTTAAAAGTATTGTACTGTGATTGTTGCACTGTATCTGCTTATTTTACAGGGGTCCCAAAGCCTGAACCAGTCCTGGGGGTAAGTGTATACTGTGAAGGTAATTCTGATATACTGTGTGGGCCACTAGTTGGAAGAAAGGGGGGTTGCAGTGTCCCAGAGGGCTGTGACCAAGTTAGTTTAACTATTGCAAACCCTGACCTCTGGGTGGAGGCACCCGCCATCGGATCCAGGCCCCTCAACCTGTTAGTGGCAAATCAGGCAGGGGTAGTAGCCCCTGGGATAGCGCCATCTAGGGGTTACACAGAGAAGAGATAAGGTAAGCATTTTTTTATTTACAGGATGTCCTAATTTAACACCATGAAGGGGCATCTTCCTGTGATGTTGCCACTTTTCACTAATCCCATTTTTACAGCTGCACAATGTGAGCCATGTTGACATATAGCACTGGAGGAGGAGAGAGAATAAGGGATCTGAAAGGATGTGACTGGACACCAAACACAGAATTTTTTTTGCTCTGAACTCCACCTACCCAGTGGAATTGAAGTACATTGGTATCAATCACTGGGCATGCGCTCTCTCTCTCTCTCTCTGTCTCTCCCTCGCCCCTACATAAAGTAAACCATCACATAGGTAAGGAGACTCTTGTGGTGCTGCCATGCTGAAGGACAGACCTGCTATGGGGCTCCCTCTCACTGGGACAGCAGAGAATCTCCTCCTCTGAAGAACACAGTTCACTCATCTGCATATTCAAATGTGGCAGAAGCGCTTCAACCTCCTCTTCCATGGGCAGCTACTGAATCGCCATCTTCCAGCTCTTTCAACTGCTGAGTGAGAGAAAGCTAGAGAGAGGATGCCGGTCTCTCTCTCTCTCTCTCTCTCTCCTCTCCCCCATACAGACATAAAGTAGACAGACACACAGGTAAGGAGACTCTGGTGGCACTGCCACAACGTGGAACAGACCTGCCATAGGACTCCCTCTTGCCGAGCTCACAGAGTGTCCCCTCCTCTGAAGAATGTGGTTCACTCTTCCACATATTCAAAATCAACAGCAATGTTTCAGCCTCGCCCTTGGGCAGCTGCTGAGTTGCCATCTTCCAGCTCTCACAGTTGCTGAGAGAGAACTAGGGAGACAGTGCCACTCAAGTGTGCTGCTGGCAGTACTGGGTTCGGGCGTGTGTTGCATGAGAGTCAGCAGCACTCCACCCATCCGACTCAATTGGCCATCCTACCTTACTTGTAACTGGACCCAGAATTAATAGATACGGTACTCAAGCTGAGCCTTGTTTATTTAGTGGGACCATAGCATCAAGGGATTTTGTATCCGGCTGCCTTACAGCAGTCCAGCACTGAGGAACCTCAGGGACGAGGTGGAGCACGAGTGATTTGCCATGGCCAGGTAAGTTCCTCCTCCCAGTGGGGTTTGCGTGTGTATTCCCTGTTGTGTGTAATTTAGGGACATAGAGGGATCTGGTGCTACAGGCTCCCTATTCTGCACCTGGTCTGCTGCCTGCTGGTTTGAATGGGGTTATTTGAACACACCAGTGCTTTGGGGAGGTTAAGACCTTTCATTATGGTGGGGTGCCACAGCACATACCACTTACCTTTCAGTACTACCCACCAATACTGGGCAGGGTAACAGACCTTAGAAACCTTTCATTACTAGCAACCAATACAGGCGGAGGTGGAGGGGGTCACAGACCACAGACCTTTCATTACTGGCTGGGGGTGACATAGACCTTTGACCTTTCATGGCTGCCCACCAATACTTCTGTGGCTGCTTTAATCCCCCCCCAACTTGTTTTTTATTTAGAAGGACTGAAGCATAAACTTGTGGTAGGGAACTGTGGCTCGTATTACATGTTTCTGTTTGATTCATGCAGACCATCACTTTCAGATGGTAGGTTGTTGATAGTGCCACTGTTCATGAGGTGGGATCCCAAAAAGCACATGTTGAAATTTGGAGCAAAAATATCAACAAATGCCCAGGGCGTTAGGGTTTCCAACCATAATGCCCCACCCTGTACAGACTGACAGGCTTCAGGGGTGTGACTTGGGATCATCGGCCGTAATGCTCATATCATTTCACCCCCCCCCCCACACCCTGCAGCAAGTGACAGGCATCGAGGTGTGCCTTGGGGTCTTCGGCCCTAACTTTCACCCAATTTTTCTCTACTGCACCTATCTCAGCTTATTTCCTTATGGAATGGGGTGAATGTAAGGGCTGAAGACCCCAAAGCACACCGCAACACCTGTCAGTGTCTGCAGGGTGGAGTGAGGTGGAATGGCATGAGCGTTATGGCTGATGACACAAAGGCACACCCCAATGCCTGTCAGTTTCTGCAGGGTGGGGGGTTGGCGTTATTTCAATACTTCACTGCCATTCCTGTTATGCTTCTCTCTAACACCAGCACTACCAATGCCAATGCCAACAAACAAACATTCGGCATTGACAAATGCTTGTTTGTACTCTTTCCAGTTCTTCAGATTAATTTTTTGTAAGGCCACTGTGCCACACAGCTGCCCCATATTCTACTACCAGTCTAACCATTGTAGTAAAATAATAGACTAAAGCAGATAAATTCAAACCTACCCATCTCATAACAGTTAAAAATATAACCTGCTGTTTGCTTTTTTTTTACCATACTTAAAACTTGTTCTGCCCAAATAAAATCATTTTGAAAAATAAGTCCCGAATACTTTATTAATTACTGCTACCTCCTCACCCCCAAAAGGATAAAGATTTTATTTCTGCCCATTTATTCTGTTTAATGGAAAACAACAGCTTGTCAAGCCTATTCTTAAAGGTGGTTTTAGTCTCACTGACAACTACATCCAAAGGCAACGAATTCAAGGGGTTGATAATCCTCTGCGAGAAGAAATATCCCCGCTTTAAGGAATTAAATCTATGATATGCAAGTTGTAACTTACTTTGTTCTACTGTTTGGACTTGAAGATGGCGGCTATTATGGGCCAGCCAGAATCGCTAACTCTATGTTGAGTCATTATTTCAGCTTCATGCTGTGTTCATTTTGTTAACTTTATTGTTTTTTAGTTAATTTAGTCTGGGTCCTTTAGTGAGGTAGTCCAGTTAGTGTGCAGCGTATTTTTTCAGGGTTTTTTATCTGGTGTTCTTTCCTGCTGCTCGTCTTGGCCAAAGTACATAGCAGTGCGCTGAGGGCTGATTACTATTTCAGTCGTTTTAGCTGTGGTGCTTTTTTTTCCCCACTGCTGCCCGCACTACCAGTATTTCAATCCAGTTTTGCTAATGCTGATCAGATAGCCTTCTGACCAGCTTTTTACACCATTTTTATATACATTTCGTACTGTGCAGCTGTTGGAGCAAAGTACGCTGAACCAGTAACTGCGGGGAGCGGTTGGAATTGGTTATTACTCTATCCACTCCTCATTTTGTCTAGTCTCAGTAGATCCTAAGGTTACCTGCAGTTGAAGAAGTTCACGATGAGGAGAGAGCACTTTGGATAAACCTGATGTGGAGGAGAAAGATTTGGTGGACTGAAAGGCTGCATTAGTCTTCTGCCTGTTTTCCTGCTAGATAGTCAGTGGATTGGTGATGGAAGCATTTGGCCGCTGGGGTCCCTTGGAAGGGAGTTGGTGAGTGGGGCCTGGTCTGTGGAGGCTGGGGAGCAGTAGTGGGAGTTGCCGGTCAGTGGGCGGGTTGCTCCCATAGCTGGGGGGTATTGCAGTGCTTTTGCCATCGAAGGGTGGCCGGTGTTGTTGGGTCTCCGATCCTTGGTCCTCTGCAGCCGGCACTGATTGCCTCTCACAGAATGGATTTTTATGGTTGGCTGCTTCTTATAATTAGAACTGTGAGATCATGTCACAAGATTCATCCCACCACATTTGTGGATTTTCCAATGCCTCATTACACTCCTGGCCAGTCCGGTATAGCACAATACCGCCCATCCCCTCGGGTATTATTGCTTACTTAAACATTTCATAACACATTGCACAAATGTCTTTCAGAACCTTGAGCAGAGCTAACATTAACCCTATAAATGCACTTTATTCAGCCTGCAACTTACTTTCCACATTTTGGCAACAGCAACCCTGATACACAGAAACCATCAACATTTCTTTTCTAGGCACATTAGATCACTTGTTACCCTAATGCCTGTGGGCTGTCTGTTATCCCAGATGCTGAAACATTTAAACACTTTAGTAACCAACTGGGTTTCACATAGAAATCCACTGAGAGTTAGGTCTGAATGGTGGTCCTGCGAATCTCATTAGAGGATTCTTTCAGTTCTGAACCTTCAATCTGTATCTCTTCTCTCCTTAGAGGAAGTAACTGTATTCATAGAGTTTGTTCTATTTTTTTATCTTTTGGGCTTTCTTCCTTAAGGAACCTTTGGTCAAAAGGGACCTCACCCAACAGTAGCTCAAGGGGTAGAATCCTCCTCTAGATGGTTCCTGTTTCTTCATGGCACTCTGAAAGGGTTGTTGTTCATGTAGTAAGGACAGAGACAACATATGTCACATCCATATTTCACAAGCACAACATCTATCTAATGCAGAGCTACATCTTCATTCATTCTCCGGCGATACTGAAGCACTCCGGACCCCCCTTACACAACTTCTCTATTAATGTTAGAGAATATTAATTATGCAAGTTCCTTAAAGAAATTAACAAAGTGAACTGCAGGGAATTATTTGGCCTGAATTCCAATTCGCAATCACATGGACACAAATGGAAATTCACGGGAGGTAGGTTCAGGAGAGATGTGAGGAAGTACTACTTTTTGGAAAGGGTGGTGTTTGTAACCTTGCAACAGTCTGTTGGCTGGAGTGGTGGGTGTGAAAAAAAGTCAGGGGATTCAAGCGGGTCTGGAACATAATGAAAGGAACAGTGGTTTCCGGGGTGACAGGACCAAGGAGGAGAATAGAGACAGGACAGGGAGGGTTAGTACTCTGGAGGAACAGTAGGTTCTGGGGATTATAGGGAACTTGGGTAGACTGTCATTGTCTATGCTTCTATGTTAATAGGGAAACCTACGGTATTTTGGTGTCAATGTCTTTGTCCTCACATTGACACTACTACACACTTAACGGTCAATACATTAGTCTAGAGGGGGGGGCGTGGCCTGGCACCGAGCAACATGAATGTCTGATACTAGAGTTCCTCACTAACTATAACAATCTAACATCATCTGCAGCCATCTAAGTCAGATTAAGTAACTTTACCAATGAGATTAAATACATAAAAATCTCTACAGCAACTTTGTAAGGCTATTTTAGCTCCAGATCATCTTTATTGTCTACTGTGCTCCTGTAAATATTTTTTGGAACTCTGACTGCAGGCCTTGCATCATGGCTAACTCTGACAAGCAGCTGAATCCTCTTGACAAAATTGAAGCAATGTTCACTAACTTATCTACAGATATGAACGATCTGAAAAATGCTACCCAGTAAAACACTCAGACAATGAAAACTATCGACTCTCGGCTTGCTTCTACGCAGAATAAAGCTCGTCTTAATGAAGAATCAATACAAGAGTTAAAAGCTACTATCAGACTACAAGACCGTGCGATCAAAGAGCTGCAAACTCGGGTAGGTAATCACTTTCACAATGACCCTTATTCACCATGCAATTACCCAGACTGCACTTACCGCCAGGGCTGGTTCCTCTAGCTTGACCCTGGAGACCCCCTGTAAAACAAGGTTATGCACAGTAAATGGCAACAGTACAGTACTTTTGACACAAACTGGAACCACAGTCAGGTTAAATGCAAAAAGAGTTAGATCTGATTTATTCAGGGGACTTGAACAAGGGAGGGGCGTAATCAGGTTGATTTGCTTAAAGGCTATATCAATCAAACAGTCATGCATGCACTTCAGAGTCCTTACACAGTCACACACACTGGGTACTCAGGTAGGAGAAAGGTGGGCTAGCCAGGATCGTTGCCCGGGGTAGACTGGCATCACAGCTGGTTGGGGCCCTGTGATGGAAGAAAGCAACATGCACAACACACACACTGTTTGTAATCTGGAGCCAGAGGGCTCAGTTCATGACAGAAAAGACAACAAAGCAATCAGATGACAACACTTTAGATTTAGCTGTTGTTGCAGGGAGCTACCCTGATGTTTACTCATGTTACCCGATGCAGGACACAGGCAGGATGAAATCGAGACTGCAGGTTGTTGAGCTGGAGTGCCAGGAGAAGCAGGTCCCAACAAATCACCAAAGCATCATTCCTGTTCAAAGCGTTGAGCAGGGGGCTGATCCCCAGGCAGGTCTCTGGTCGGTGGCTTTCTCTGTGCAGCAGGTATTCTGGCTGGGCCTGTGTGGCAAGGCCCAGGCCGAAGGGAGATGAATACGGATTCAGTCCGTTGGAGTTGGATGCAGCCTCCAGCGAGCAGAACACAGTTCAACACACAGTGGGGAACCAAATTATGACCC
Source organism: Neoceratodus forsteri (assembly GCA_016271365.2). NCBI lineage: Eukaryota > Metazoa > Chordata > Ceratodontiformes > Ceratodontidae > Neoceratodus > Neoceratodus forsteri. Next base: position 1,722,488,293 of record CM057452.1, read on the forward strand.
ACTAACAGCACACAGCACATTTACATGTAAGAAATTCCACTATACCAGGCAGATTGCTATCCGGTCGCAATTAAAGAGTCTCTGCACAAACCGGGAGTTCAGAGGTGGCTGGAAATCCTGACAGGCTGATCTCATTCAGCAAATCTTTGGTCTTCTTCAGGTTAAAGCCTAGTCACAGTCCAGTGGCTTAAATCATTCCCATAACTCGGATTCAGTCTGAATAAACTCTCTTTTCCCTCTCAGGGACAGCAGGCAGACAGGCATGCCAAAACTCAGCCCTTCTACAGTTCTCCCACACGAATTACGCAGGGGCTGCTGCTTGAATCATTCAAGCTGTTACCTCTTTCACTTCCCAACTCAGACTGAACTGAAACTACAAGCAGTCTAGGACTTTCCCCAGGATCCAAAAGGTTTGGTTGGCTGATTCCTCTGTCAGTCACAACAAGGGCTCCCCCTCAAGGTTCATTTAGGCACCAAAAGCCCAACTCTACAATTCCTACAGAATTTTGCTCCCACAAAGCCCCTGGGGACAGGCTCCATTTTAAAGTCCCCAAAGGTACTGACTGGCCCATTTCAGCAGTCCAGGACCAAGATGGTGGAGATAAACAGAAATGTCCATGCTGCAAAGAAGGCAGGTTAGACAAACTGCAATATTATTACTATTCTAATAAATGATCAGCAAACAAGTACATCTTCTAACAGAGCTCACTCTGCACTAATAGTGATGGCAGAACAGAGCGATTATTTGGCAGCCCGGGTGGGACTCGAGCATAGAAACACTCAGTCCCCTCCCAGATTAATTATGGCTGCAATCCAGGTAGCTCTTGAAGAGACAGTACACAGAGGCTATACAGACGCTCTCTGACAATACATTTAAACTGCTAAAACGCAGGACACCAGCCTGGCAGTGAACATTTAGGCAAGATCAAGAAAGACTTTTCGGGAACCCCATTTGTAGGGGGGCTACAATAACAAAACCTTTTGTGTAACAGGGTGTCCAGAGTGCTTCAGTACCACCCATTCTCCTGCACAGCATAAATGTACTCATGATTAACATCAATATTCATATTACAAACCATGCCCTCTATGTTGCTTAAGAACACCACACATTCGCTTAATGCACCAGTGAATTGACAGTTGACTGAGGTTAAATGCAGCAATGGGTGATGTACGCCACACCTCTCAGCAGTGTACTTACACTCCATTTTTTTTTTATAGTGGTCCCACCATCCTCCCCTTTTCTTCCTTCAGCAACTCCTCTTGTTGGGATCAGACTTCCTTCTCTGAGATAACTTTGGTCAAAGAGGACCTCATCCTTGTGGGACCTCCTGGGTGGAACCCTCTTCAAGATGGTTCCCGGCTCCTCGTGAGACTCCAAAAGGGAAGTAGTCCCTATGAGAGAGAGAGAGAGAGAGAGAGAGAGAGAACACCACATCTACAGTATGTTAAATAAGCACACAAAACATTAGCATACAACTGCATTAATTTACCTATCCAGTATAAATGTAATAAAATTTAAAATCAATCATTCATCCTGCCAACCATGCCCTCTGCATTTCCTAAGCATTCCTCACAGTTACTCATGCAACAGTAATTCACAGTTAACTAGAAATACCCTTCCTTGATCCTGCTGCAAGGAGCAGGGGAAATGGTGACATTTCCACCAGACTATTCTAAGCTCACAGATTGGAACAATTTTCTGCTGGCTAATACCTGTTACTCTTGCCACAGCCAGCAGATGGTACAGTACATTATTTCACCGAACAGTCCCAAAACAAAAGCTGTTCGAACCAGGAGAAAGAACTGTGTACATGAAAAAACATCAACACTGAAACAAGAATTAGAGGCACCACTGCAGAAAAAGCTGCATAGAAGATGCAGTCAAAAGTGCTTTAGTGTATTAAAGTGCAGAGTGGGGCACAGAGTGAGAATGCCAGCAGACTATACACCCACTCTGCCTAACCTTTCAAACACATTACTCGGTGCTTCTTCAGAACTTTAATAAAATTAAGTATTTTTGGCTGAATCATTTTGTGCAGTTTTTTTGTAGTGCTCAGTAGGGTGTGTCTTTAACTCTTGTTTTGATATAGACTAATTCTAAGTAGCCCTGTATGGGGAAGAGCTGTTGTCTTGTGACCTGAATGTGAGTATATTAACTTAGATATCTTTTTGCCGTGGAGCAGGCAGGCAAGTCTGGAACCTATCAGTGTAGAAATACAGTCTGCATGTTTTTTTGCAAGAAAGTTGTGAATCTTGCCACACACCAGTGTATTTCAGATATCTTAAAAATACAAACATACGAACGCACAACAATGGCAGCAGATACAGGCCTCACGTTCTATCGCATCTGCTCGGTTGTGCAGCTCACAGTTCAGACAACTGCTGCTGCTACCCCTGCCCCTCCATCCCCATTGTTACCACAAACTGAGTTCCCCACTCTGATCAGCCCCAGCCCCCCGACTTGTATTCTGCCTTGGACCCTATCCCACCCTCTTTTAAAACTCCCCACTGATTTCAGAGAGATCACCTCTTCCAGCAGTGCATTCCATGCTGCTACCCCCCTCTCCGTGAAGTAATGCCTCCTCATCTCCCTCCTGAACCTACCCCCCTAGTTTCAGACTGTGCCTCTTGTGATGCTCTCCCTCTTCAATCTAAGCATACCATTAGTACTAACGCTATTTATGCCCTTCTAGTATTTTATTACTAGATATTATGCCTCTTCCCAAATCCAAAACTTCGTAACCAAAAGTGGGGTACCTAGCAGTGTATGGGAAGTAATCCTATCTCTTTACAAGGCCCTGGTCAGGCCCCATCTGGAGTACTGCATGCTGTTCTGTGCTCCCCAATACATAAAGGACATTGAGGCAGTCAAGAGGGTGCAGCATAGGGCCACCAAAACTATAACTGATATGGAAGACAAAAGCTATGAAGAGAGGCTTATGGCCAATAACATGGTCACCCTGGAGAAAACAAGGCTGAGGGGATGCATGATCTCAATCTTATCCATGTACAAGGATATCAACAAAATCAAATAGACATATGTTTGATCTGGTCACCTCCAGCAGGACACAAGGACCTGATCTGAAGCTCAAGGGTGGTAACTTTAGGAATAACAGAAGGAGACACTTCTTCTCCAAGAGGGTGGTGAACCTATGAAACAGTCTATCAGCAGAGACAATGGACATCACAACAGTACCATCCTTCAAGTTAATCCTGGACACATTTTTGCTTAAAAGTTAATCTTTGGATACCTTGGGTAGTAGAATAGAGAGGGAACACCACTAAATTGGTACACGTTTGCACAGCATCTTAAAAAGTTGGGGAGTTGGTGAGGCAGACATAATGAACCTAGAGTCCCTTCCAGCCTTTAATTAGTATAATACTAAATAAACAGTTGAGTAGATTACTGTATGCTTTATATGTAGGATTACCATATAATTAACTTAGTCAAGAGATGGTTGAAACTGCTGCAACCAGACTGCTGACATCAAGATCATAAGCTGATCATATTACTCCTGTTCTATATGAATTGTTCCATCTACCATTGAAGTGGATAGCTGGTTTTAAGTCTTTGGTTTGTCTGTGTGGCATAAAAGGTTTATCATTTATTTTGCTTTTAATATGGCACCAGGCTTTCCCAGCCAGCGCCCTGGGAGATCAAGGGTTAACTGCTAACAAATGGACACTCTAAGGGGAAAAAATTTGTTCCAGGTATTTACGACATCCAGTTGCAAGCACTTACACAGCTGGGGTTCTGGTTACAAGTGAATGCCTATACAATATCTGTTTGTGAACAAAATGCAAAACTGATTTTGTTTACGAGAACCAGTTAATCTATGCAGTTGAGAAAACAGATGTTTAATAAAAACCTAGCCAATATTGGATATACAAAGGAATAACCTGGCTCTGAGAGGTGAATTGGGGTCAGGCTGTCAGTCTACAGACTGGCTGTGTGAGAGAGAACGGGAGGACACTGGCACGGTCAGGAATTCCAAAAGGCAAAGGATCTTGGAGGTGTTATCTTAAAAGGCTACCATTTGTTATTTTCCACCTAAGATAGTATTTTTTCTAGCATGAGAAAAGCTAAATATTGCATTTTAGGTATAACTTTTTTGTTTTGCCTGTTTTCTCCGGTAAACACTTTTGTTTTAATTTATGCCAGTGCCTTATATATATTGTATAAATAAAGTAGCATTTTATGTACTGTAATATACTGATTGGTGGTGCATTTCAAAGAAGATATTATTTTGAACCTCTGAGGTAGCCATCATTCAGAAGGGACAGGCTAACCTATTTTAATCTTAAAAACATTGCTAGGTTATGCCTGTTCCTAAATCTGAAAGTTTTAAGTAATTCAAGAAACATAATCCTTCCTGATACAAGGGAGTGGTGTGGGTAAAGTTTTTAAAATCAAAGCCACACTTCACCTGGAGTTTGAGAAGTCTGCCTTGGCTTAATACAGGAGAAAACAACAAAACCATGCTATAAAATCAGTGCTGGCAAACTGGGTAAGTGAAAAAGCAGTGCTTAATTGGGAAACCAAAGGAAAACACCTGCAGCACAAAACTACCCCAGCATGGTTAGAAGCACTGGGATAGTTTTGTGCTGCAGGTGTTTTCCTTTGGTTTCTCAGTAAGCATTGCCTTTTCACTTATCCAGTTTGCCAGCGTTGATTTTGTAGTATGGTTTTGTTGTTTTCTCTGCAGTGTAGTACTGTCCAACTGCTACTCTGTAACATTGTTGTGCAGGGACCCACTTCTTGCCTGCCTAATACACAGGGATTGGTAATTGGGCTCAAAGGGCCCAGATATCCGGGGCCTGCCTCCTTTGCAGAGATCTGAGTGTGGGTGCAGGACATGCGGGCTAACAGATGGCATGTTGCGTCTGGTGGAAGCAGATGGGATCTGACTGAAGCATGCAAATACCAGCCAGCATTTGGTAGTTACTTGAAAGGTAGTGTGCACAGACACCTAGAGAAAATCCTTAGAGGTTGCACTAAATACATATTAAATCCTAAAACAAAGTGCACAAGAAAAACATTTTCTTTTGTTGCTTTTCACTTTTAAAGTTAGGTACAGTAAGCAATCAGGAGTATTAAAGCAAAAGTGCTGATCAATTATAACAGACTCAGATTGGAACAGCTGTGAGAATTATGTAGCAAAAAGAACATTAACCATTAGTCACTTAAAAGTCACAGTCACCTGTTGAACGACACCAAGATTTGTGGTAGGGTGGACAGTGTGGCAGGCATAACTAAAGGAGGAACTAGTAAAACTGGAGATGTGATCGGGGATCTGAACACTGAAATTTAATGCCAAAAAGTGTAAAGTTTTACATGTGGGGAAAGAAATCCCTAAGACAGAATATTAGATGGTCAGGGGTTAAAGGGCGCAAACCATGGAAGAAAGGGACTTGGGAATCACAATCATTGACAGCCTGAAGAACTCTGTACATTGTGATAAGGCATACAGCAAAACAACAGCATGTTGGAATGCATGGGAAGGGCCATCTCAAGCAGGAGGAAGGAAGTGATCCTGGTCCTGCACAAGTCAGGGCTGCAGCTATGAATTTTGCGGCCTCAGACAAGTCACTTGAAATGGGCCCCTGTTTCCCAAACCAGCTAATGCCAGGGGTAATGCCAGCTCCTCAGGTGGGTCCCTCCTGAGCTCAGAGCCCCAGACAACTTCCCCGCTCCCCCCCCCCATTACTGCGGCCCTGGCACAAGTTACTGGTTAGACCTCACCTGGAGTACTGGTGTACTGTGTCCATCTTTGGAATCCATACCTCAGAAAAGATAAGGACCACCTGGAGTCTGTTCAAAGAAGACTGACCAAGATGATCCAAGGCCGGCAGCACAGACTCTACGAGAAGAAACTAGAAGACCTCAACATGTACTCATTGGAGAGTAGAAGAGAGAGCAGGGGACATAATCAAAACCTTCAAATACATACAAACATTCTAACATGCAAAGAAACCAGCAGAAGAAGGCCATTTAGTCTATCAAGTTTGCTTGTATTGCAGGGTCCACAGCTTGAGCTAGTGTCCCTGCCCTCCCTACCTCCCCACTCCTCTCATCCTCCCTACCCATGATCCTTACCTTCCCCCTACACCTATCCCAGCCTCTCTTAAAGCTGCCCACTGTCTTCAACGAGATGACCTCTTCTGGCAGCGCATTCCAAGTGTCCACCACCCTCTCTGTGAAGAAGTGCTTCCTGACCTCCCTCCTAAATCTCCCACCCTCCAGCTTAAGACTGTGCCCCCTCATGTTATGGTTACCACTCAGCTTAAAGCGACTCTCCTTATCAACCTTATTTATCCCTTTCAGGTACTTAAAGGGATCTCTCTCTTTCTCTCTCCCTCCCTCTCCCCCCCCCCATCTTTCTCTCTCTCTCCCATCTTCCAGGGAGTACATGTTCAGTGCCCTCAATCTCTCCTCATAAGTCTTACCCTGCTGACCAACTGTCATTTTTGTAGCCCTCCCCTGGACCTTCTCCAGCAGGTTAATGTCCTTTTTGAGGTGTGGGAACCAGTACTGAACTCCATACTCTAGATGTAGCCTTACCAGTGACCTGTACAAGGGCAGTATAACCTCCTCTCTCCTACTACTGATCCCCTAGATATGCATCCCAGCATCTTGTTTGCCTTTGCTGCTGCTTTCTTGCACTGCGTGGAGTGCTTCAGGTCACTAGTGATCATCACTCCCAGGTCTTTCTCCTCCTCTGATGCAGATACTAAGACTCCACCCAGGAAGTACTCCGTCCTGGGGCTCTTGGCTCCAATATGCATAACTTTACATGTCTTGGCGTTGAAGCCAAGCTGCCAGATCCTGGACCACCTCCCCAGCTTTTCCAGATCTTCCTATAGGTCCTGTATCCCTTCCGCTGTGTCCACTCTTACTGAAGTTATTAAGTACCTGAAAGGTATCAACAGGATGGACTGCCAGAGGCTGTTGCAGCTTAATGATGGTGATATCACAAGAGGGCACAAACCGAAGCTGGTAGATGGCAAGTTCAGGAGAGACAGGAGGAAAGTACAGCTGCATAAGAACTTACCGTAACAGTACATCTGCAAGGGGATCTCTTGCAGCAGGCCACACCTATAGAACTATAGCCACCAGGCATTAGGACCACATGGAAACATTTCTAGCTAGCAGTCTACCAGGGGGACGTCCACCCCAACGTCAGGCGTTGACATCATCGCACGCTATAAGAGTGGGCAGCCATCGTGCCCTCCTCAGCTCTCCCACCAGAGACCATAAGCAAATGAGACCCACAGAGGGACCAAAGGTTCCCACCAAATAAAAAGAAGCAGCAGACACAGCAGAGCCTCACAGGCTTGGGGAAGGAGGAAGGGATGGCATGTCCTGCTGCAAGAGATCCCCTTGCAGATCTAGTGTTATGGTATGTTCTTATGTATCTTACTGTCTGACTCCGGGAGTATCTCTTGCAGCAGGCCATGCCCATGGAACGAGTCCCAAGCAGTTTCTGACATCAAGAAATGCAGTCTAGGTGCTAGGAAATGAACAACCTAAGAAAGTAGGCCCTATAGAACAGCTAGGCCGAAATTGGCCCTACGCCTAGAGGCAATGTCCAGACTGTAGTGTTTGGTAAAGGTGTGGACAGTATTCCAAGTGGAAGCAGCGCAGATCTCTGCTGCTGACACATTCCTAAAAAAGGCAGTAGAGGTGGCCATGTCTCTGGTGGAATGACCATGAACAATGCCAGGAAGGTCCTTGCCATTCTTCCTGTAGCAATAAGTGATACAGTCAGCCAACCATTTGGACAGGCAGTGTTTTGAAACAGGAACACCCTCTCTCCCAGGGGCGACAGAAACAAACAACTGTTTGGACTTCCTGCAGTCCTTTGAATGAAATACAAGGGAACAGTAATGCAGAATTCTATGTACATCTAAAGCATGGAGCAATGCATCCCCTGGACTGGCATGCTCTGGGTAATAAACAGGAAGGTGGATGGATTGGCTTAAAGTGAACTCAGATACTACCTTAGGAAGAAACTTAGGATTAGTATGCAAAGACACACTGTCTTTGTGGAAAATCAAGTAAGGCTGATCACACATGAGTGCCTAGCTTTGAAATCCTTTGAGCAGAGTAATAGCTACCAAACATAAAGCTTTCCCGACAGAGGCGTAGCTCGCATGTCATGGCTGGCTGAAAAGGAGCCAATGTAAGTTTCTCTAACATAAAATTCAAGTCCCAGGGTGGGACTGGATTGTAGATAGGAGGCTTTGGGTGAAGAATGCCTCTCAGAAATGTAGGGACATCTCCAGTTGTGCCACCACATGCCTCTCAATAGGCACATGAAAGGCAGAGATGGCAGACATATGCACCTTAAGAGAGGAGTACTTCAGACCGGAGTCTGAAAGGGACAATAAGTACTCCAGAATCTGCTTCACTGGACAAGTTAAGGGATCCAGCTGATGTGAAGCAGCCCAGTCCCTAGTGGAAGGCTTCCTAGCTGCCCCTAGGACATCGGCCACGCTGGGTGAGACCCCAGACTGAGCCATGGCTATGTCCTCAGGAGCCAGGCATGAAGATGCCAGGAATTGAGGTCCAGATGGACCAGGGTGTCCTAGTTCTGGGCGAGGCAACCCCATGCACAGAGGAAGAGAAACTGGATGCTCCACTGTCAGCTGTTGCAGCAAAGGGAACCAGATCTAACAAGGGCAGAATGGGGCTATGAGAATCATTGCGGCCCTTTCATCTGGAGCTTGATCAGAACTCTCTGAAGCAGGGAGAAGGGAGGAAATGCTTACAGAAACCTCCCTTTCCATGAGAGGGACAATACGTCTCACCAGAAAACTCCAAGCCCTGGATCGTGCAAGCAGAAATTGCGTTGAGTGGGGATGCAAAAAGGTCCACCTCTGAATGACCCCACTTTTCCAACAGTTATTCTATGACTGCGGTCAGCAGCTCCCACTTGTTTGTTCGGGACTGTGACCGGAAGACTCAGAGACAGCAGAGTCTGGAAGGCCTGCAGGGCATAAAGCACCGCTCTCTTCTGCAGAACACTGATGTGGTGCGAGGACTCCAATGCAGACCAAGTCCCTTGGGTTTGCTGTGGCCACAGATGTGCTCCCCACCCCATCCCGAAGCATCTGTGGGGAAAATTTGCCATGGGGAGGGAATGAGAAAGGGCCCCCCCTTAGCAGGTTGCTGGGTTCCATCCACCAAAGAAGAACCTGTTTCACTGGAGAGGAGACCAGGACCTGCTGTTCTAGGTCATCTGTATGCTGGTCCCACTGGCCCTGAGTGTCCACTGTGGAACCCTCACGTGCAGTCTGGCTAGAGACACTGTGGGTATAGCCATGGCATTTGGGCCCAGGAGTCAGAGAAAGGTCCTGGCTGAAACATAGCAGCTGTTGTACAACAGACTGGCCTGGGCTATTAGCCATTTTGCCCTGTCCTAAGACTGGAAGGCCATGTCCTGAGCTGTATTTAGGGCCACCTCAATGTACTGGAGGCATTGGCATGGAATTGGAACTTCAGTTACGGGATGGAAGGGAAGCAGGTTGGTGGGTTGCAGTGGCTGTGGAGCTGCAATGGCCTTGAGTACACTGTGGAGACTAGGACACTGTCCTATATGTGCCAGGTTAATGGGACTGGAGGCTGAGTTGCACAGGCTCAGGTATGAACTGGATAGGTGGGTGAAGGGCAGAGTGCAGGGATGGGAGGCACATAACTACAGACAGTTGGGGGGGTGCCTGCAAATGCAGGTGCAAGAGAATGGGAGGCCAACAGAACTCAAGCTAGGTCTGACCAGCCCTGGGGGCAGAAACAGAGAGTGGAATCAAGGAGACTGGACACGGAGGAGGGCGAAGGATGGCAGAAAGTGGGTGCTGTTGGCAGATGGGCAAAAGGGCCTCCAAGGTCCACGGCAAGGGGGCTCACCTCACAGAAAGGGATCACTGGTAAGCAACCTGCTGGGAGATCCCAGTCTTAAATAGGTACTTGTCATTGGTGGACACCATGGGGGGGCTCAGAAGATGCAGGGGGCGCAGCCAGCAGAGGGCAGAAGGAAAAGGGGGATGAAAGTGAGTGGGTTGGGGGCATGGGCCAGGAGCTAGCTAGGGTGTGTCTTGCTGTAGGTTGCATGGTCTCTTTTTTGGAGGCCCTCCCAGTGCCTAGAGCTAGTGTGGGAAACAAATAGAAAATCAGGGAGGTTAATGAATGGCTCAGAGCATGGTGTGTGGCTAGGGGGTATGGATTGGTGGGGGACTGGGGTGCAACTTGGAAGGACAAGGGGATATATGTGTAACCCCCCTGCAAATGTAAGTGTTTCCATAGTTCCTAGCAGTCCTGCTTACGGTTCACTCCTTATCCTTACCACATTCAGCCACGAACCTAGTTCCTCCCCTCCCTATTTTAACCAAGTCCACTAGTCAGCTGCCATAGTGGCCCTCGGCACCATGGCACCACTTTCTCCCATACTACTCTCCTCTCGCCGTTTAAGCGGAAGATACAGACTTCATTAGGGGCCCCTATGCAGCCTAAGACCCTCACCCAAGTATGTTAAACGGTCACTGGGGGCTGATATGCAAAGAATTGTACCCTCTGATGGAGGCTTGACTAAGAATGACTAAACATACCACCTCAACTTCTGTAAACATGGAGGTTGTATATACCACAATAATGATGTATGATGCATATATGTTCTTACAAGAATGCTTGCAATGTATAAAGTGCCTACCACTTTTCCGTAAATTTGTTTGTAACTCTCTGCACATTTTGTATTTTGTATCCTTAATCTATGTGTGTATAACTGTCTTGGACAACAGCAGGTCCATCTTGTAAATGAGCTTGCTCAATGATGATCACCTGGATAAATAAAGATTTGATAAGATTTGATTTGAAATGGGGGTTCCCAAAAGTCTTCCAGGAGCTTGCCTGAATGCTCCAAGTCTGGGCGGTGTTCGGCGTCTGAGCTGTTTAAACGTGGTTCCAAGTGAGTGCTATTTGAGCCTCCACGTACCGTCTCTTTAAGAGCTGTCTGCTTGCAGACTTAATTAGTTTGTATGGGGGGACTTTGTATTTAATGCTCGAACCCCGTCCAAGCTGCTGGCTACTCGCTCCATTTCTGCCATCGCTAAACACGCAGAGGGAGCTTTACTGAAAGGTGTAACTGTCTGCTGGTAATCTGTTAGAGTGATAATGAAAATATAGTTTGTCTAACCTGCTTTCCTTCAGCAAGGACTGTGTAGTACAACTCTTTCATTTAGTCCCGGACTGCCGAGTGGGACCAATCAATATGTCAGAGCCCTAAGATGGAGACTGCTTGGGCCAACCAGAATAGGGACTACAAGCTGGGGCTTGCTCAAAGGGGCTGAATGGAAAAAGCCTCTGGGTAATATAGTTTTGGAATCCTTGGGCCTTTTTCACCAATAGAGGGAGCCTGTAGTGACTGACAAGGAGGATCAGCCAACCGAACTGGGAGGAAATCAAAGGAAATGCCCTGCTCTGTTACTGGAAAGTCAGATCAGTTGTGACAGTGAAGAGAGAAGGAGCTATGTGCTTCTGCGGTGTGTAGTTTAGCGTGGGAAGCACGTGTGAGGCCCTGAGGTTCGGCCTGCAGCCATTGTAAGTGCCAGTTTGGACTGAATCTGAGCTGTGAGGAGAAAGAAGCAGCAGAAGTGTGGAAACCATGCTCACCCTGTAGAAGACTGGAGAAATTGCTGAATCGCGCTCGGTCTGTCAGGAACTGAAGCTGCTGTGTATTCTCCCCGGGTATTTTGCAGTATGTAAGTGCGATCGGGATCGAGGAGCAGCCTGCCTGGTATAGTACTTTCCTTTTACATATGAATGTGCATAGTGCTTGTGGGGAATCATTATTTCCAATCCCCTGTACTGTGTGCTGTGTGTTGAAGCTGGAAGCAAACCCCCAGCTTGTCTCGGACTAAATCCGTTTGCTATCAACTGCAGTGGGGTCCTGTCACAAGGACCTTGTCTTCATGCCCTGTGGTTGCTGACAATCCAGAAGAACATCCACCATCCGGTTCTCAGCTTGGGTATTGTGAGTACATATCAGGGTATTCCCCTGCAGCCTGTTTTCAATCACAAGTGTGTCATCTAATTGTTGTTGTTTCACTGCTTCATGGACTGAGCCATCCGGCTCTGGATTACAATTGGGTGTTGTGCATATATTTTCTTCTACAGGGCCCCATCCATCTGCACCTGCCTGCCAATCCCACGGGCAACAGACCTGGCTAGCCCCTCCCAACCTGGGTACCCAGAGTGTGACTTTTCAGACCCTGTATGTATGCACAGTACTGTGATTTAATGCCACCAATTAACCTGATTTCCCCTTCCCGTGTTACTGTCCCCTAAATAACTCAGATTTGTTGTTGTTATACTATATACTGTCTATGGTGTTGGTACTTATGGAAACAGTATTGTATTTTGCTGTGTATGTTGTTTAACCTTATTTTACAGGGGGTCCTCAGAGACGTGCTGCAGAATCAGTCTCGAGGGTAAGTGGTACTTTATGAGTGAACAGTGTGTAAGCGTGGGGTGTTGGGGCTGTAACTCCTGTGTACTGTGTGAGCCACTAGAGGGAATAAAATGGGGTCTCAGTCTCCCAGAGGGCTGTGACCAAGCTGGTCTAACCACTGCAAACCCTGACCTCTGGGTGAGGCACCCTCATAGAACCTAGGCCCCTCAACCTGTCAGTAGTCAAGCAGGCGGGGTAGTAGCCCTGGGATAGTGCCACCTGGGGGTTACATCTGCTAGGGATAGGCTCCATTTAAATTGGTGGGGGGAGAGGTTTTGAAAGTAAAATTGACCAAGGTCATCGAAGCTAGGTGGGGTTTAAACTTGTGAGGGGGGGAAGGCTGGGGTTTGAGGGTGCTGCTAGCAGGCACATCAAGGGAGGACTTAGCCTTCTTCCCCCAGCAGAGGGGAGGGGGTGCCAAACCAGGGCACCCAACTGTGCGCAAGGGAGCAGGAGCATGCAGTTAACTGGGGGATCTTGGGTTTGGAGATGGGCAAGGGGCAGGGATGGAGGGTATTCCTAATTAGCGCCAGGAGCATGGGTAACAAGATGCCTGAGCTTCAGGTGATGCTAACTGAAGGGAAGGTGGATCAGCAGTCACTGAAACTTGGGCTACTCCTCAGACGACAGGGACCTGAACCTGATGGGGTACATTGTGTTCAGGAAGGACAGGGTTGTGGGCAGGGGGGGTAGCACTCATCATTAGGAACGGCATCGATATATGTAGGGTGGAGGGGGCAGAGAGAAATGCAGTGGCTTTAGGACTACCTTGCAGGCAGCTGAGGGTAAGAGTGTAAATCTGGGGTTTCTAGGCCTCCCATGCAGGAGGAAGAACTTGAAGAAGGCCTGGTGGTGAATCTCAGGGACCACTGTGGTCAGGAGGAGGGTTGAACTGTGGTGCTGGGTGACCTTAACATGCCAGGGGTTGATTGGGGGACTATGGCATCCTCATCGACTAGGAAGCAGTGCCAGGATGCATTCCTTCCCCAACTGGTGGCTGACCCGACGAGGGATGGTCACATCCTGGATGTGGTCCTGTCGGATGGCGATCTGGTTAGGAACCTAGTGGTAGGGGACCCACTGGTGGGGAGTGATCATGCCACGGTTTGGTTTTCCCTAGACCTTGGGGAAGGGGAAAAGTGCACTAAAATTGTAGTGGTTGACTTTAGGGGTATGGACTTTAAGGGTATGGATTGCAGATAATCCTCCAGGGGTATTTGGAGGGGATCAGGCTGGACATGGACACAGACAGTAGGTGGAAAATTATTAAAAGAGTGCTCCTGGAAGCAATCAAGGCCTGCTCAAAGGTCAGATGCAAGTTTGGTAGAGCCAGGAAGCCAAGCTGGCAAACCAGGGAGGTCCAGGAGGTGGTGAGGGAGAAAAGAGCTGCTTATAGAGGATACAAGCACTCATGTGGGGTCATGGACAGGGGAAAGCACTATATGGTATCCAAAAATGTAACCAGGGTGGTGAGATCGGCCAAGGTGAGGATGGAGCAGAGGTTGGCACTGGGGATCAGAAGCAGGGAAAAAGGGTTCTTTAGGTATATCAGAGAAAGAAGTAAAGTGAAGGGGCAGACTGGCAGACTGAGGTCAGGGAGTGGGTGGGCCAAGGAAGCCGGGGAGCAGGCAGAGGTACTTAATGAATACTTTGCCTCAGTCTTCACTAGAGACGATGGAGGGTCATCACCTTACAGGGGAGGCAGGCTAGGACTGAGGAAGGGGGTGAGGTCACGGATGTTGAAATTCCTGTTGGTGGGGTGAGGGAAGCCCTTAAGTCCCTGAAAATGGATAAGGCACTGGGTCCAGATGGCCTTCATCCCAGGGTGCTAAAGGAGATGGCAGATGTCCTCCTTCCTTGAGATGGGGTGAGTGCCTGAGGATTGGAGGATGGCTCATGTCATGCCTATCACAAAAATGGCTCACGGGAGGAGCCAGGTAACTACAGCCTATTGGCCTGATGTCAGTGGTAGGCAAAATGATGAGGCCATATGGAAAGAGAGGCTGCAGGTGTTTCTGGAGACACTGGGCCATATGGATGGTCACCAACATAGCTTTGTTTAGAGCAGATCATGACAGACTAAACTTGTGGAGTTCTATGATTGGGTGACAAAGGCGCTGGACCAGGGCAGACCGGTGGATGTCCTCTTTCTAGACTTCAGCAAGGCATTTGATTTGGTGCCACACCTTGGCTTGCTGGATGAGTGGGGGCGGATGGTTAGATGGATAGGAAACTGGCTAACTGGGTGGTTTCAGAAGGTAGTGGTCGGTGGGGGAAGATATCTCCTAGGAGGGTCATTAACGGGGTCCCACCAGGGTCGGTGCTGGGTCCACTCCTGTTTAATGCTTACATCTCAGACATCAGGGATGGTATCAGGAGCGAGATGAACCTCTTTGCTGATGACTTGAAGGTGGGGGCGGTGGTGGATGGAAAGGGGGGTAGAAGAGCCCTTCAGGGGGACCTGGAGACTCTGGAGAGGTGGTCATACACCTGGAAACTGAGTTTAATGGCAAGAAATGTAGTGTTCTCCACTTGGAGCAGAGGAACCCAGTTCATGAGTACTTTTTGGGTGAGGAGAAACTGCAGGTTTTGGGAGGGGAAAGGAATCTTGGGGTGGCTGTGGATGCCAAAATGAATAACTCTGAGTAGTGTAGGAGGGCTGCAGCTAAAGCAAATAAAATGCCCGGGTGCATCGTCAGGGGGATAACCTCAAGGAGATGGGAGGTGCTTCTCCCTCTGTATAACTGCCTGGTTAGACCGCACCTAGAGTACTGCGTGCAGTTTTGGTACCTGTACTTGAAAAAGGACATTGCACTTCTTGAGAGGGTCCAGAGGAGGGCGACCAGGATGATACAGGATCTGGGGGAAAGATCCTATGAGAAGAGACTTGAGGAGCTCAACTTGTACCCCTGGAGGAGTGGAGGGACAGAGAGGATATGATTGACGTCTTTAAATATCTAAAGGGAGTAAATAGGGTCAGCCTAAATAGGGTGTTTCTGCTAAGGAAGGAGGGGCCACCAGAGGGCACTCCATGAGGCTGGTTGGCGGGAGGCTCAGGGGGGAGACTAGGAGATGCTACCTCATCAAGAGGGTGGTGGAACCCTGGAATGCACTGCCTGCGGAACTAGTGGCTGTTAATACCTGAGGGCAGCTGCTACCACTGCTAGGTATCTGGTAGATACCCAAGGACAAACCAAACCAAATGGCAAGACCCTGAACTGGAAGTGTTCCCCCTGGAACTGAAAGCTCAGGCACCGTCTGTGGGATACGTGAATCTTGATATGCAGGTAGGCGTCTTTCATGTCAAGGGGGCAAATCAATCTCCCTGGTGCAGAAGGCAACAGACCCTGAAGTAGTGCCATCCAAAACTTTTGTACTGAATGAACAGACTGAGCTCTCAGAGGTCCATGGCGGGCCTGTGATTCCCTGTGCATATGGGGACCAGGAAAAATGAGAATAGAACCCCTGTACTGCTGATTCACTGGGACGGGTTCCACTGCCTTCTTTGCAGCAGAGAGTGGATTTCCTCCCTGAGTACCTGCTACCTCAGACCCTGGCATGTCTCTCACAGGACTAATAGCTTGGTCTATGTCAAGCCACCCTGAATGACTCAGTTGCTATACTCAGATCCCAGGAGTGCATCAGCTAAATTATGAGGATAATTGATCCATTCACTTTTGTCCGAGCACTGCAGTTCTTTGAACATACTTCCCTCAAGTGACATTACACCCAGTTTCCCTGTGCTTCAGGTGATGCAGTCATCCTAGATGAATGGTGGAAAGAAACTGAAGGACAGATAGAACAAATAGAACAGGAGGGGTAGGAAACAGAAGAATAATGGGATGGGAGGTTAAATAAAATTGTTAAAAAGTTTACAAAATTATTACAGAGAAACATTCATGTACAGAGGCCATCACAGTGAAAAGCTCTTTCAAATGAGGTATTGGGCTTGCCTGTAACTAGAAGCAGCCCAGAGATATACATGACTGCATCTATTCAACATTAATACTACAATACAGCCATTTATAGAACATTGTGATGTCACTGAGGAACAAGCTGTAATTTCTTGACTCAGTGTAGATAGGTAAAGATTGTTTCTCAGTGACATCACAGTGTTCTAAAATGGCGCAATATAGTATTAATGTTGCACGAACTCAGTTATCGACATCTCTGGAGTGCTTCCAGCTACAGGTGAGCACAATGTTTTCATTTAGACGAGCTTTGCGACCTTAGAAAATCCAAACTATGATGGCCACTGGGCATGAATGTGTCCCTTAAGGATTTTAGTTTTAAACTTCTGACAAAGGAAGGTGAACTTACAGTTCAATTATGTTTGATTTTCTTGGTATGTACATTCACAAATGCTATACTGTTCTTGGGTGATATATTGCTGTTATTCATTGGCTGGCAGCTAAGCTCCTCTTACCAGCTGGCTTGGTTCTCTAAGACAAGCACTAGGGGAAGAGGGTGGGAAACTAGGGGTGCACACAGCCCTCTGCAATAGCTAAACTGGAAATGTTTATCGGGGAACTCTCACATTTACATTTTAGGTGAGGAAACTGTTATTTCTAGGTGATGGAACTCTCTATAGAATTCAATGGAGAAAGATGGCAACGTGCAGAAACACACATACAGTTTTGTAAGATGTGGTGAAACTGAGTTGCAGTTTGCCCTCAACCAATTTAACACTAGGCCTTCCATCTACATAGCCCAAACCATCTCCCTCTAAACTGTGGTATATTTTGCAGAAAACTGGTTACTGCAATGATTTCTGGTTACTGGCCACTAGATGGCAGATGTGTTTCACAGTCTAGACAGCAGATGTGTTTCAGTCTTTCTTCACTAGATGCATGGATTACAGTTACAAGCCTAATTTGTCTCTTCTCTCTACCCACAGTGCTGCGGAGCTTTCCAGTGTCTCTCACCTTCTCTTGTTCTCTTACTCTCTCTCATAACCGCTTTACTCTCTCTCATGGCCACTTAAGGTCACAGCCCTAAGCTGTCAAACTGGAAGACTGGAGTGGGGGTGTTCCAGTATGTGGTCGCTAGCGCCATGCAGGTTGGAGATATCCTTTGGGACAATATTGCAAGTCTCTACAGATAGCATTATGGCAACAATTAAGTATATAACTTGGAATGTTCAAGGTATGGATTACCTCATAGAATGGAAACAGACTTCAAGTCCCAGAAATGTGACATAGCTCTCCTGTGGGAGATGCATCTGCTGAAAGCAGAAACATCTAAATTGTTCAAAGATTAGGCAGGGGCTAAATTCTCCAGCTGGTTCTCCACAGGGAAAAAAAAAACTGGTGTCCATTTTTTCTCATAGGGAACAAATATCCCGTTGGGGTAAATAAGTCTGTAGTAGACCAAACTCAGAGGTGTGTCATAGTAAAGCAATATTGCACAACAGGGAGTGTGTTATTGAGAGATTTACACACGCCTCGGATGTTGTGCTTCAGCCTCGGGCTGTAAACCACCCAAGGCGTGTGTAAGTCTTATAACACATCCCCTAAAGTGCATTATTGCAATTATAAAATGAAGTAAAAATATATTTTTTATGTAGTACAAATACATATTTTTATTAATTTTAAGCAATACAAGGTTTTGTTCTTCCACCAGTGATCAAATAGTTCTAATTTAACACATGGTGACTTGGGAAGGAGGAGGCCGCATGGTGATTACAGTTGGCCCCATATTTAATAATGTTACTGTGTATGAAATCCAGACCCAAGAGAGTCAGCAGCACTTCAGTCCCTGAAGGGAACAGCGCTGGAGGTGGAATCAGCCATGCATCATCACTAGAGAGCCACTTGCATCAGGGCAAATGGGAGGTTTGTATGACATCTGAAACCCCTACTATAAGATAAACAACTGTTAATCTATTAATTCTGATCCAACCCTAAACTACTGCTCCTTTTAAATGAACTTGAATGTGCAGGTTTAATGATTCAGGGCACAGGAACTAGAGGTGCTGGCCACATTTTACACCTTCCAAGATCAACCGACTGAGCAGGGCTTTGATCTCTACCACTCACTAGCTTCCTCCTGGACCCAGACCCAGCTCCATTTGTAAACCATTTCATCATTTCTTTTTGTTATAAGTAAAACAAAGAGCAGTGATGAGATACATATAAAATAATCACCAGCAGCCTACCTCAGTCCCACTGTGAGTGACCCGCCACCTGGTCCATGGCCTAAGCTGTGCTGAATTAAGTGTTTGCCTGCTTGATTATGATTTGAAGTCAGAATGGAACTGGTCTCTGCTGCTGCATCTGTTTGAGTGACTCGTCTTCTGCCCTGGCTGCTGCCTTAGCCTTCAGGTTCCTGAGAAGTTGTTGAACCTCTCTCTCTCTCTCTCTCTCTCCTCCGCCTCACATTCTTGCTGCCAACGCCAGCCTGACTCAGCTCTAGGAGGAGCCAGCATCAGTGCAAGGGGGCCTGCATGTATATTTCAGTCCCCAGCCCATTTTGAACATCACTGAAGGGGATGGGGCATGAGGGCAGAGTTGGCCATGCATCATCACTAAGCGCAACCACTCACATTGGGAGAAGTGAGAGGTTGTATGGTGTCTGAAAAACTTTTCTTGGGACTGGAAGGAACTCTGAGGCTATGGTATGGCTTTTATTTTAAAGGCAGTATGGTTGTTAGTTGCTGCTTTGCTGTTTTGAAACAAATGGCGGTTTCTGACGGCGAGCGTTTGAAACCCCAAGGAGGCGCTCTAGCGGATGTTATGGGGCAGGCAGTGATCAGCTGGGACTTTAGCCATGTGTTTTTGTGAGTTACATGGCTAAACCCCAGTCTGACCAGTCAGCATATGCTGTTTATTTTTCCCATTTTATAATTAAGGGTACAATATACTCAACTAAGATAGCTAGTATTATACAATGACAAGGAATTTTCTTGTATCCTGATTGGTCAGTGTGCTGCGAATAGATAGTGATGTTATTGAACAATAACATCACTGTATTAAGTTCAGGTACACACATTGCCACATAAATGTCAAAATTAGACCACCGATCCACACTTACGCTCACTAAAACCCTTCAGCTAGAAGTGCGGACCCTCAACACAGATACAGCCCTGAAGCTGTCACACTTACCCCTCCCAACAACAACTGTGTCTGCCACTTCACCACCCACACCACATACTTAATTTGTATTTGTAACTCAGTCCACAAAACAAGTGTAATTTAAATCTTTTTTTTCGAACAGAGCGGCTTTGTGAACTGCGCATACTGTTACTGCTGATCACGTGGTTCACGGAAGCTGCCCAGTTCTGGGAAAACAAACTGGTATTTATTGCTTTATTTAGCCCATGACAGAGATTCTCCACCCCACCATGCTCCACAAGTACCCACAGCAAATATTTCCATGGAAACAAAGAGCGATTCAGTGCCCACCTCTGTGCCGACATCAAATCAGTGCATGCTTCAGAGTCCTGCTCTACAGAGCCACAGCACTTCCCTGATGATGGCAACGACAGAAAAAAAGACCAAATCCAAATAACAGAAAAAAAAAGATGAAACACAGGCTGGTTTAACAGACGAACAAACGGGGGGAGTGGAATCACAGCAGGCCAAAGTTCATCAGAAAATCCATACTAACTGTGGACGCAGTGGAGCATATCTGATAATTCAGGCAGCAACCCCACCTGCTGGTGAAACAAAATAATGAACTTTTTTTTTTAAAAAAACATACACCTCCACACAGAAAACAAGTTTTGGGGGGAAGCCACAAGATGTTTCTTTTCTATTTTTTCTTTAAAAAACAAGTCATTGCATAATTGCAATAAGGCACTCCAGGGTGTGTGTTATTGTGTAATAACCTCACTCCTGGGGCGGTGGAAGCACTTGGCTTCACCTCAGCTTCAACCCACCCAGGGAGTGAGGTTATTACATAGAAAGCATTAAATTTATGGCAGATAAGGACCGCCTGGCCACCTAGTCTGCCCATTCTCACCTAACGGATAAGCTGCAGGTCCTAGATAACCAACAGCCTATTTCTCCTACCCCCCACTAGAATTGCCTTATGTCTGTCCCATGCATTGTTGAATTCCCCCACTGTTTTTGACACTATGACCTCCTCAGAAAGCCATTACACGCTTCTACAACCCTCTCTGTGAAGAAATGCTTCCTCACATTACCTCTTAGCCATCCCCTCTCTATCTTTAAATTGTGCCCCCTTGTTCTTGCACAACTCTTTTTCTGAAAGATCCTACACTCTTGGACTTTGTTGATTCCCTTGAGCTATTTGAAAGTTTCTATCATGTCCCCCTCCCTTCCCCTCCTCCTTTCCTCAAGGCTATACATCTTAAGCTCCTTTAGTCTTTCTTCTTATGTCTTCTGCTGCAGACACAAGAACACATACCCTGTTGTGCCTTATTGCTTAATTAATATATAAACCCCCCATGTGGACAATGCCAATGTCTTTGTATCATCCAAACAAACTAGTAAATTTATCCCCTGATGACTCCTAACTCATTGTTGGAGTTGTTTCCAATCTGGTTGGGACCCAGTGCGGGGCAAGGTATCAAAGGCTCATCACACTGTATCCTAAAATAATTTGAGGAAGACTCTAGGTGTGCATAGAGTTCAATCAATGGACCCATAGAGGGTAGTGAACCCCCCCCAGGGCAGGGACTTAGCTGTCCAGGCATGGCACGTTAGAGGAACTGACTACACTGTAGTTGACCACACTTCCTCATACAGTCTGTGACATGCACATTGAACCAATTCTTCTGTCAGATCATACTCCAGTAGCTATGGTGATGTTGCAGACACATGGTATGCACAAAGTTTCATACTGGAGGCTTAATCCTTTCTTACTTCAATCCCCTAAACTTTGCAGCTGAATAGCTAGTGAGATGGCAACTTATTTTTCCTTAAATGCAGATGACAATATTCCCCTCATTCAGTTTGAGAGGCATTAAAGGCCTTTATCCATGGCCAAATCATTAGCTTTTCAGCATATAGAGATAAACTTCATAAAAAAAGATATTACTATCACGTCAAATGGAATTGGAAGGCAAGGAAAAGAGTTTGCCAATGAAGGAAGGTCCTGCACACATCTGCATAATATTCTGCACCTTAAATATTCAGTTTCACTGGATTCACTTTCAGTTCTGGACCACCAGAAGACAAAATGGTCCATTATTGCTACTATACCACGTTAGTAGTAATCCATAATCCAGTCTTTGTCCTTAATCATCCAGTTTATTTTTAAATGTAATAAATGTTTCCTCCATACTATATCTGCAGACAGGTTATTCCAAATGAACAACATTCTACACCCTCAGGCTGAGAGGTCTTTTTTATCCTAAGCAAAGTTCTGGGAATCTAGGAAAGGTCCAGTAAATTATTAGCTCACCAAATTAACCGAGGAGCGTGGACTCGACTATAGTGAAGACTGTAGTGAAAAGGGTTCTGCCATCGCTATGGAGCCTCAGCAGCAAGAATCTGGCAGTTGGGAGGGTACAAGGAATAAGAATAGGCAAGGAGACATACAAAACTGTCCTTTACATGGAAATCCTCCTTACATTATCCAGGTGGAAAATTGCTGAATTCTGTCTTCAAGGTGCTGGAAGAATTTGGTGCCTTGTTGGACTCCAGCTTAACTGGAGTAATGAGAGTTTTCCCACTCACACAGTGTCTCTTCCCCACAAATCTTATACCTCTCCTCAACAGAAGCTGACATGGGCATCACAGGGCATTAAGTATTTTGGCATCCTGTTGACCCCAGTCTTAAGACTTTGTTGTCCACCAACCTACTCTCCCTTATTAATTACATCTTCTTAGACTACGATCAGTGGCACAAATGAATGCCCTCTTTACCAGGGAAGACAACAACATTTAAAATGATAGTTCTTCCTAGGTTACTTTGCTGTTGGACAATATTCCACTCATGACAACACCTATTCTTTAGCACAAGATAGTGCAGGTAATTTAAAAGTTGCTATAGAATGATAAGCAGGCCATTTTACATGCTCTATGTTATAAGGGATGGTGGACTCTCCCATTTAAAGGCATACCACATGGCTCTGGGAATGCACCAAAGGCTATGGTGCGTTAGGGTAGATCGCAGCAGTGCTCCCATTTGGGTCACTGTGAAGGATACTACAGTAGGTGATAGTCCTCTCAGTCTGCCTTTATGATACCCTAACACTACTGGTTCACAGCTTACCCTTCCAGTGTATTTCACTATATACATTTGGCAAAAACTACTCACATCTAACCAGAGGCCATTGCACACTATCGTGGGGTTGGAACCATTGCGGCATGACTCTAAATTTGTGACAGGAAAGAAAGTAGTCATCTAGCCTAGCTGTTGAGCAGCAATCATTCACCAGTTACAGCATTTACTGTGTCCACATACCCCAATACTAAGATCACTTCAGCAGGTGCAGGACATGTTCTCTTCCCCAGCGTGACATATTGAGGTATCTGCAGCTGTGGAACTCCTTAAAGTTCTGTTTAGGGCCACAACTCACTCTACCCATAACAGGCATGGAAGGTAGATCTGAACAATGGCTAAATCTGAAAAAAGGGCAAGGACGGTAAATTCACTTACTCACCAGACTGTAGAACCATCCTCAAATACTCCTAGAATCAACTGGGGGAATGACTTGGTTATTATCACTATAGGCAACACAGCCTGGGACACATGCTGGGAGAATATACCACACACTGCACAAATTAAAAAGGATGGGATTATTGTGGGACTATGGCTGCTGGAGATGCACCTACAGCCCAGGCAACATATCATATTTGCCATACAACAAAACCATTCTGGAGTCAGCTCAGTGACATGAAAGGCTGAGGCCCTGACACCTTACCACTGCCATGACTACGTCCCAGATTCAGGAACTGACTCAGCTCACCGGGGGTCAGGTGGGAGAGGATTGAGCATTCAAGCAACTGCCTTCCTGTCCTGGGAGGGAGGATGTTGGCCCAGCATAGACTGCCACCAGGAGGAAGCCTGGTGGTAGTGCAGTGCAGGTGGCACAAAGAGTGGGAGCTGCAGGAACATCATGTGTGTGCACCTCCATGCAGAGGTATTGACATCCTGCAGCAGAGGTTGGGAGAAAACCAGGAAAAGGGTGTTGGGGGGCTTAATGAAGCCCTGCCCTCACACCAGAGTCACACTGTCACGCCATAGCTTGCCAATGGTTAGCTCTGGATTATCTGTACTGGTAGGTGAGGGGGACGGCCCTCCTCTCTCCGGACCCACCACCAGGTGGAATTCATGAGGGAACCTTTAGGCCAAGGTGAGTCCTGGGATAAAACAGTTGCTGACTTGGGGAAGCAGGGACAGAGTTAATCAGCCACCCCAGGATTAAGGTCCAATAAACACCTTTATGGGGGGGAAAGAAGGCAAACCATTCTAGGAGGCAGTACATGCATTTAGTAACTTGCTGTTTGGGTCCTTCCTGCCATATGTGCCAGCTTTCTGGATTCTTGGAATATGGCAGAGCTCCCAGGAAAGGACAAATATACACTAAGCTGATTTTCCTTCTCCTCATGGAGGCAAGGCAGCAATGTTTACCAAAATGAAGAAAATCCCAGAACCATCATTATAATAATGGTACTTGAAATGGAGCAATTCGATTAGCTCTAGAGATTCCACTTACCTTACATTAGCCTTAAATTAATATACCTGTATAGCCTCATCACATTAGCAGCGATATGACTGAAAAGGTCCTATCTTTCTGATATTCTATACTCAGAATGTGTAGCTGCCATTAGCAGCATTGCTAGTGTTGATATACATTTCAAATGTAATGGTAATTTCAACACTAGTGGTGCTGCTGATTTAAAGGTATACTGCCAGTGGCCCATGGTCAAGGCCATTGATTTACAGTGACTAAAAAACAAAACTCCATTTCAGGACTTCAGATTCCAGAATTGCAGCAGTGATTGTTACTCTAATTTCCGGATTTTACAGGATTCTGCTATCATTCTTTTAGTATGTGCATAAGAATCAGAATTAAAAAAGCTTAATATACAGAGCCTTAAATAAAGCAAACAAAAGGAAGGAATTATAAGAAAAATGCAAGTTTTTTTAGATTTACTGATCTGATATAAAATGCCAGATTCCATGGAATCTGTGTTTTACAGTATTCAGGCAGCCCTAATTCAGAATTTTACCAGGTTTTCCGGTAAAACTGAAAAACAGTGGCCTTGCCCATGGTCCATCTTCTGATCCTTATAGCACTTAAGTGGTGGAAAAAAATGCTAAACTGACTTACAAAACCTGTGGCTGGAATGTGAAATTGTATTTTTATGTATACCGTCAGCCAACCAGTCTCTCGACCCTTACAACACTCTGTATGACAAGTGTGGAAAAAAATGCCGAATTGACCCACAGATTATACTAAAGCAGCACTAAATTATCTATAATTAATGGGTCTCCCCCCTCTTGCCATTGAGAGACCATGGTGTAATTTGCCATTATAAAGGAGCGTTTATAACAGCAAACATGCACACGGTTCTCCTCCCTCTGCACATGTACCTACAGCAGCATCTCCCTTCCTGGCTCGCGCTTCCTTCTTACTCACAATGGAGTTACCAAAGAAACACGTAGGTGAGTAAATTCAATAAAAAATCAAAATGAGAACTAGTTTGGGGGGACGTGGCTAGCTACCTAGCTGACGAGAAGTACTTTCAAAGAGCCTGGATCAGCGTCCTAAAGTAATAACGTTTCTATACTTTGGGGGTACTTGAATCCTGAAACTTATGAAGTCGGGCTTCCTGAGGTATAGAGCTATCCGGGCATACCGATTTTACCAACATGGGCAGAAAAAATACAGAGCAGAAAGCTAATTTCTTTACCCCTCATGCCAGGGCCTTCAAACCACCACCCACGCCTGGGAACTTGCCTACTTCCAGTGAGGCAGTTGGAGAGCCTGGACCTGCGACGCTGGAGACCTTGCAGTCTGCAGTACTAAACCTGACCAAAAATGGTCCAGTTTATGGACCAGAAAATGGACTCATACCATACCGAATGGTCCAGGTCGAACAGAGGCTGGATGGTCTAGTGGACACGACACGGACGGTGGAGCAATCAGTGGAACAGACCCAAGCAGCTGTATCAGTGTGTTTGAAGGAGCAAAATTTGATCAAATCCAGATTGGAACATTTGGAAAACCTGACGCGTGCTGCTAATATTAGGATAATAGGACTACCAGAGGCAGTTGAAGGGGAGGATTTGCCTGGCCACCTGGTTAAATGGATGCTGGAGACTCTGGAAATAGATACACAAGGAATGATTGTAAGAGCCTATCAGGTTAACACCCAAAAACCGAGTATTTCTTCAGATGGTACCAGGACTGTAATGATGGTAACTACCTCCTGGCGGCCGAGATCAGATCCTTCGGGCAGCACGAGCTAAGCGGAGACTTGAGGTGGAAGACTCAGAATCTGTTTTCCCCAACCTTTCCTATGCCACTTGGATGAAGCGGAAGGATTTGACACCATCAGAAGGCAACTCGAGCGATGGAGATCCCGAATAATCTCTTGATGCCAACTCGACTACACGTTACAGTCAGCAAGAAAGCATATACGGATCCCAAAGAAGCCGCAAAGTTGCTGCAAAAGTTAGAGACCAAAAGAGCTGCTCGAGAGGTCAACTCTCGTCAGAATCCGAGTTGGAAGATACCTGAGCTAAGTACTGAGAAGGAAATTAAGGTCACAATTAAAAACTCTAATTAACTTTCACCTCTCTTAAAAGTGGGACATTAGGTATTGGACTGATCCCATAATGAGTAAACTCTTGTTCAGGCAGATAAATAATATTTTGGATATATCCAGGACATTTATTTTTTTTTTGTCTTCCCCTATTTTTTTCTGTTTTATTACTTTAATTAATATTTCAGTAACTTAATGATGCAATAGCCTGCGACTGAGTGGGCTGAAGTTAAAATGAAACATTTGTAAATCGTTTAGGGAGGCTGAGGGAGCTAATTGGGAGTTTATTTTTTGAGCTTGATGTACAAAGAGTGTAGTGCTTAAGGGCATGATAGCCTGTTTTACATTAGTGAGTATTACTTGATATGTGAATTTTCTATTAAGAGCATTGGTAGCATCAGCCAAATGATAGAATAATATTACAGATTTTCATTGTATCGACTTTTCCCCTAATCTTGATTGCATGTTGCAGTGTCTCTCTTATCCGAATATCTCTTTTCTGAAGGGTTCACATGTAGTACTGTACTGCAAAGGAACTGTTGAATGCTGTAACTAAGCATAAAATATATACATAAAAAGTAAAAAAAAAAATAAATGAGAACTAGCTTTACAGATGGGGGACTTTGAACATGTAAAAAAAAAATATGTGAAGCTACCAAAAACTGAAAATCCAACCGGACGTAAAATAAAGTGGAGCGTACTCGTAGCCACACCGAAACTGCTGATATTTTATATTATTGCTGTGGCCAAAAGGGAGACCAACAATTATATAAAATAAAATCTGAGGAGTAGTGTGTTTAAATTCAGAGTTTACACACACACCTTGGGGGTTAGATGCTTTGCACAACCCCTCGAGCTTAGCTCTCGGGTTTATGTAGCATCTAACCCTAGTGTAAACTCTCATAAAGCACACCACCCCGTACTTTATTCTATATGTAAATCCAACTGCCTGTTATAGTACATCTCCCAATCTCTCCCAGAATAAAAGATGTAAACTCCTAGCTAGCAGTTTTGTACAACAGAACTTTCTTTTTTATGTACGGTATTTTAAAAAAAAAAACAGAACTTGCACCAGTGTTCAAGTAAAATCCCCAGCAAGTATGTCAGGCAGCAGTCACAACAGAGTCCAAAGTTTAAGATCCAAATGCTAACCGCAATCTGTGGCAGTTCAGTTGGCTCACATTCATTCAAAAAGTGACTTGTAGTGTGCCTGTGCTCAGAAAACATTTACAGACATTGTTGCAGCTCTACGGAGGGATTATTTTTTCTTAAATTTGAACAAACAAGAATAAATCATTAACAAAATTAAAAGCTATACATTTTTTTGGCTTACACCATTATTATTATAATAGCAGTAAGGTACTCCCAGGGGTTATGTTAATGTTCAAGTTAATCACCCCCTGGAGGCAATATGGCACTTGGCTACACCTCATGCCACATTACACCCCCAGGGAGTGATTAACTAGGACATGAAATACAAGGGAACAGTAATGCAGAATTCTATGTACATCTAAAGCATGGAGCAATGCATCCCCTGGACTGGCATGCTCTGGGTAATAAACAGGAAGGTGGATGGATTGGCTTAAAGTGAACTCAGATACTACCTTAGGAAGAAACTTAGGATTAGTATGCAAAGACACACTGTCTTTGTGGAAAATCAAGTAAGGCTGATCACACATGAGTGCCTGTAGCTTTGAAATCCTTTGAGCAGAAGTAATAGCTACCAAACATAAAGCTTTCCACGACAGAGAGCGTAGCTCGCATGTCATGGCTGGCTGAAAAGGAGCCAATGTAAGTTTCTCTAACATAAAATTCAAGTCCCAGGGTGGGACTGGATTGTAGATAGGAGGCTTTGGGTGAAGAATGCCTCTCAGAAATGTAGGGACATCTCCAGTTGTGCCACCACATGCCTCTCAATAGGCACAGGAAAGGCAGAGATGGCAGACATATGCACCTTAAGAGAGGAGTACTTCAGACCGGAGTCTGAAAGGGACAATAAGTACTCCAGAATCTGCTTCACTGGACAAGTTAAGGGATCCAGCTGATGTGAAGCAGCCCAGTCCCTAGTGGAAGGCTTCCTAGCTGCCCCTAGGACATCGGCCACGCTGGGTGAGACCCCAGACTGAGCCATGGCTATGTCCTCAGGAGCCAGGCATGAAGATGCCAGGAATTGAGGTCCAGATGGACCAGGGTGTCCTAGTTCTGGGCGAGCAACCCCATGCACAGAGGAAGAGAAACTGGATGCTCCACTGTCAGCTGTTGCAGCAAAGGGAACCAGATCTAACAAGGGCAGAATGGGGCTATGAGAATCATTGCGGCCCCTTTCATCTGGAGCTTGATCAGAACTCTCTGAAGCAGGGAGAAGGGAGGAAATGCTTACAGAAACCTCCCTTTCCATGAGAGGGACAATACGTCTCACCAGAAAACTCCAAGCCCTGGATCGTGCAAGCAGAAATTGCGTTGAGTGGGGATGCAAAAAGGTCCACCTCTGAATGACCCCACTTTTCCAACAGTTATTCTATGACTGCGGTCAGCAGCTCCCACTTGTTTGTTCGGGACTGTGACCGGAAGACTCAGAGACAGCAGAGTCTGGAAGGCCTGCAGGGCATAAAGCACCGCTCTCTTCTGCAGAACACTGATGTGGTGCGAGGACTCCAATGCAGACCAAGTCCCTTGGGTTTGCTGTGGCCACAGATGTGCTCCCCACCCCATCCCGAAGCATCTGTGGGGAAAATTTGCCATGGGGAGGGAATGAGAAAGGGCCCCCCCTTAGCAGGTTGCTGGGTTCCATCCACCAAAGAAGAACCTGTTTCACTGGAGAGGAGACCAGGACCTGCTGTTCTAGGTCATCTGTATGCTGGTCCCACTGGCCCCTGAGTGTCCACTGTGGAACCCTCAGTGCAGTCTGGCTAGAGACACTGTGGGTATAGCCATGGCATTTGGGCCCAGGAGTCAGAGAAAGGTCCTGGCTGAAACATAGCAGCTGTTGTACAACAGACTGGCCTGGGCTATTAGCCATTTTGCCCTGTCCTAAGACTGGAAGGCCATGTCCTGAGCTGTATTTAGGGCCACCTCAATGTACTGGAGGCATTGGCATGGAATTGGAACTTCAGTTACGGGATGGAGGGGAAGCAGGTTGGTGGGTTGCAGTGGCTGTGGAGCTGCAATGGCCTTGAGTACACTGTGGAGACTAGGACACTGTCCTATATGTGCCAGGTTAATGGGACTGGAGGCTGAGTTGCACAGGCTCAGGTATGAACTGGATAGGTGGGTGAAGGGCAGAGTGCAGGGGATGGGAGGCACATAACTACAGACAGTTGGGGGGGTGCCTGCAAATGCAGGTGCAAGAGAATGGGAGGCCAACAGAACTCAAGCTAGGTCTGACCAGCCCTGGGGCAGAAACAGAGAGTGGAATCAAGGAGACTGGACACGGAGGAGGCGAAGGATGGCAGAAAGTGGGTGCTGTTGGCAGATGGGCAAAAGGGCCTCCAAGGTCCACGGCAAGGGGGCTCACCTCACAGAAAGGGATCACTGGTAAGCAACCTGCTGGGAGATCCCAGTCTTAAATAGGTACTTGTCATTGGTGGACACCATGGGGGGGCTCAGAAGATGCAGGAGGCGCAGCCAGCAGAGGGCAGAAGGAAAAGGGGGATGAAAGTGAGTGGGTTGGGGGCATGGGCCAGGAGCTAGCTAGGGTGTGTCTTGCTGTAGGTTGCATGGTCTCTTTTTTGGAGGCCCTCCCAGTGCCTAGAGCTAGTGTGGGAAACAAATAGAAAATCAGGGAGGTTAATGAATGGCTCAGAGCATGGTGTGTGGCTAGGGGGTATGGATTGGTGGGGACTAGGGTGCAACTTGGAAGGACAAGGGATATGTGTAACCCCTGCAAATGTAAGTGTTTCCATAGTTCCTAGCAGTCCTGCTTACGGTTCACTCCTTATCCTTACCACATTCAGCCACGAACCTAGTTCCTCCCTCCCTATTTTAACCAAGTCCACTAGTCAGCTGCCATAGTGGCCCTCGGCACCATGGCACCACTTTCTCCCATACTACTCCCTCTCATGCTTAAGCGGAAGATACAGACTTCATTAGGGCCCCTATGCAGCCTAAGACCCTCACCCAAGTATGTTAAGCGGTCACTGGGGGCTGATATGCAAAGAATGTACCCTCTGATGGAGGCTTGACTAAGAATGACTAAACATACCACCTCAACTTCTGTAAACATGGAGGTTGTATATACCACAATAATGATGTATGATGCATATATGTTCTTACAAGAATGCTTGCAATGTATATCGTACGCCTACCACTTTTCCGTAAATTTGTTTGTAACTCTCTGCACATTTTGTATTTTGTATCCTTAATCTATGTGTGTATAACTGTCTTGGACAACAGCAGGTCCATCTTGTAAATGAGCTTGCTCAATGATGATCACCTGGATAAATAAAGATTTGATAAGATTTGATTTGAAATGGGGGTTCCCAAAAGTCTTCCAGGAGCTTGCCTGAATGCTCCAAGTCTGGGCGTGTTGGCGTCTGAGCTGTTTAAACGTGGTTCCAAGTGAGTGCTATTTGAGCCTCCACGTACCGTCTCTTTAAGAGCTGTCTGCTTGCAGACTTAATTAGTTTGTATGGGGGGACTTTGTATTTAATGCTCGAACCCCGTCCAAGCTGCTGGCTACTCGCTCCATTTCTGCCATCGCTAAACACGCAGAGGGAGCTTTACTGAAAGGTGTAACTGTCTGCTGGTAATCTGTTAGAGTGATAATGAAAATATAGTTTGTCTAACCTGCTTTCCCTTCAGCAAGGACTGTGTAGTACAACTCTTTCATTTTAGTCCCGGACTGCCGAGTGGGACCAATCAATATGTCAGAGCCCTAAGATGGAGACTGCTTGGGCCAACCAGAATAGGGACTACAAGCTGGGGCTTGCTCAAAAGGGGGCTGAATGAAAAAAGCCTCTGGGTAATATAGTTTTGGAATCCTTGGCGCCTTTTTTCACCAATAGAGGGAGCCTGTAGTGACTGACAAGGAGGATCAGCCAACCGAACTGGGAGGAAATCAAAGGAAATGCCCTGCTCTGTTACTGGAAAGTCAGATCAGTTGTGACAGTGAAGAGAGAAGGAGCTATGTGCTTCTGCGGTGTGTAGTTTAGCGCGGGAAGCGCGTGTGAGGCCCTGAGGTTCGGCCTGCAGCCATTGTAAGTGCCAGTTTGGACTGAATCTGAGTTGTGAGGAGAAAGAAGCAGCAGAAGTGTGGAAACCATGCTCACCCTGTAGAAGACTGGAGAAATTGCTGAATCGCTCGGTCTGTCAGGAACTGAAGCTGCTGTGTATTCTCCCGGTATTTTGAGTATGTAAGTGCGATCGGGATCGAGGAGCAGCCTGCCTGGTATAGTACTTTCCTTTTACATATGAATGTGCATAGTGCTTGTGGGGAATCATTAT
Organism: Neoceratodus forsteri; assembly: GCA_016271365.2. Taxonomy (NCBI): domain Eukaryota; kingdom Metazoa; phylum Chordata; order Ceratodontiformes; family Ceratodontidae; genus Neoceratodus; species Neoceratodus forsteri. Next base: position 1,722,519,923 of record CM057452.1, read on the forward strand.
TTCCAATCCCCTGTACTGTGTGCTGTGTGTTGAAGCTGGAAGCAAACCCCAGCTTGTCTCGGACTAAATCCGTTTGCTATCAACTGCAGTGGGGTCCTGTCACAAGGACCTTGTCTTCATGCCCTGTGGTTGCTGACAATCCAGAAGAACATCCACCATCCGGTTCTCAGCTTGGGTATTGTGAGTACATATCCGGGTATTCCCCTGCAGCCTGTTTTCAATCACAAGTGTGTCATCTAATTGTTGTTGTTTCACTGCTTCATGGACTGAGCCATCCGGCTCTGGATTACAATTGGGTGTTGTGCATATATTTTCTTCTACAGGGCCCCATCCATCTGCACCTGCCTGCCAATCCCCCGGGCAACAGACCTGGCTAGCCCCCTCCCAACCTGGGTACCCAGAGTGTGACTTTTCAGACCCTGTATGTATGCACAGTACTGTGATTTAATGCCACCAATTAACCTGATTTCCCCCTCCCGTGTTACTGTCCCCTAAATAACTCAGATTTGTTGTTGTTATACTATATACTGTCTATGGTGTTGGTACTTATGGAAACAGTATTGTATTTTGCTGTGTATGTTGTTTAACCTTATTTTACAGGGGGTCCTCAGAGACGTGCTGCAGAATCAGTCTCGAGGGTAAGTGGTACTTTATGAGTGAACAGTGTGTAAGCGTGGGGTGTTGGGGCTGTAACTCCTGTGTACTGTGTGAGCCACTAGAGGGAATAAAATGGGGTCTCAGTCTCCCAGAGGGCTGTGACCAAGCTGGTCTAACCACTGCAAACCCTGACCTCTGGGTGGAGGCACCCGCCATAGAACCTAGGCCCCTCAACCTGTCAGTAGTCAAGCAGGCAGGGGTAGTAGCCCCTGGGATAGTGCCACCTGGGGGTTACATCTGCTAGGGATAGGCTCCATTTAAATTGGTGGGGGGAGAGGTTTTGAAAGTAAAATTGACCAAGGTCATCGAAGCTAGGTGGGGTTTAAACTTGTGAGGGGGGGAAGGCTGGGGTTTGAGGTGCTGCTAGCAGGCACATCAGGAGGACTTAGCCTTCTTCCCCCAGCAGAGGGAAGGGGGTGCCAAACCAGGGCACCCAACTGTGCGCAAGGGAGCAGGAGCATGCAGTTAACTGGGGGATCTTGGGTTTGGAGATGGGCAAGGGGCAGGGATGGAGGGTATTCCTAATTAGCGCCAGGAGCATGGGTAACAAGATGCCTGAGCTTCAGGTGATGCTAACTGAAGGGAAGGTGGATATGGCAGCAGTCACTGAAACTTGGGCTACTCCTCGGCACGACAGGGACCTGAACCTGATGGGGTACATTGTGTTCAGGAAGGACAGGGTTGTGGGCAGGGGAGGTGGGGTAGCACTCATCATTAGGAACGGCATCGATATATGTAGGGTGGAGGGGGCAGAGAGAAATGCAGTGGCTTTAGGACTACCTTGCAGGCAGCTGAGGGTAAGAGTGTAAATCTGGGGGGGGGGGGTTTCTAGGCCTCCCATGCAGGAGGAAGAACTTGAAGAAGGCCTGGTGGTGAATCTCAGGGACCACTGTGGTCAGGAGGAGGGTTGAACTGTGGTGCTGGGTGACCTTAACATGCCAGGGGTTGATTGGGGGACTATGGCATCCTCATCGACTAGGAAGCAGTGCCAGGATGCATTCCTTCCCCAACTGGTGGCTGACCCGACGAGGGATGGTCACATCCTGGATGTGGTCCTGTCGGATGGCGATCTGGTTAGGAACCTAGTGGTAGGGGACCCACTGGTGGGGAGTGATCATGCCACGGTTTGGTTTTCCCTAGACCTTGGGGAAGGGGAAAAGTGCACTAAAATTGTAGTGGTTGACTTTAGGGGTATGGACTTTAAGGGTATGGATTGCAGATAATCCTCCAGGGGTATTTGGAGGGGATCAGACTGGACATGGACACAGACAGTAGGTGGAAAATTATTAAAAGAGTGCTCCTGGAAGCAATCAAGGCCTGCTCAAAGGTCAGATGCAAGTTTGGTAGAGCCAGGAAGCCAAGCTGGCAAACCAGGGAGGTCCAGGAGGTGGTGAGGGAGAAAAGAGCTGCTTATAGAGGATACAAGCACTCATGTGGGGTCATGGACAGGGGAAAGCACTATATGGTATCCAAAAATGTAACCAGGGTGGTGAGATCGGCCAAGGTGAGGATGGAGCAGAGGTTGGCACTGGGGATCAGAAGCAGGAAAAGGGTTCTTTAGGTATATCAGAGAAAGAAGTAAAGTGAAGGGGCAGACTGGCAGACTGAGGTCAGGGAGTGGGTGGGCCAAGGAAGCCGGGAGCAGGCAGAGTACTTAATGAATACTTTGCCTCAGTCTTCACTAGACGATGGAGGGTCATCACCCACAGGGAGGCAGGCTAGGACTGAGGAAGGGGTGAGTCACGGATGTTGAAATTCCTGTTGGTGGGGTGAGGGAAGCCCTTAAGTCCCTGAAAATGGATAAGGCACTGGGTCCAGATGGCCTTCATCCCAGGGTGCTAAAGGAGATGGCAGATGTCCTCCTTCCTTGAGATGGGGTGAGTGCCTGAGGATTGGAGGATGGCTCATGTCATGCCTCCACAAAAATGGCTCACGGGAGGAGCCAGGTAACTACAGCCTATTGGCCTGATGTCAGTGGTAGGCAAAATGATGAGGCCATATGGAAAGAGAGGCTGCAGGTGTTTCTGGAGACACTGGGCCATATGGATGGTCACCAACATGGCTTTGTTTAGAGCAGATCATGACAGACTAAACTTGTGGAGTTCTATGATTGGGTGACAAAGGCGCTGGACCAGGGCAGACGGTGGATGTCCTCTTTCTAGACTTCAGCAAGGCATTTGATTTGGTGCCACACCTTGGCTTGCTGGATGAGTGGGGGGCGGATGGTTAGATGGATAGGAAACTGGCTAACTGGGTGGTTTCAGAAGGTAGTGGTGGTGGGAAGATATCTCCTAGGAGGGTCATTAGGGGTCCCACAAGGTCGGTGCTGGGTCCACTCCTGTTTAATGCTTACATCTCAGACATCAGGGATGGTATCAGGAGCGAGATGAACCTCTTTGCTGATGACTTGAAGGTGGGGCGGTGGTGGATGGAAAGGGGGGTAGAAGAGCCCTTCAGGGGGACCTGGAGACTCTGGAGAGGTGGTCATACACCTGGAAACTGAGTTTAATGGCAAGAAATGTAGTGTTCTCCACTTGGAGCAGAGGAACCCAGTTCATGAGTACTTTTTGGGTGAGGAGAAACTGCAGGTTTTGGGAGGGGAAAGGAATCTTGGGGTGGCTGTGGATGCCAAAATGAATAACTCTGAGTAGTGTAGGAGGGCTGCAGCTAAAGCAAATAAAATGCCCGGGTGCATCGTCAGGGGGATAACCTCAAGGAGATGGGAGGTGCTTCTCCCTCTGTATAACTGCCTGGTTAGACCGCACCTAGAGTACTGCGTGCAGTTTTGGTACCTGTACTTGAAAAAGGACATTGCACTTCTTGAGAGGGTCCAGAGGAGGGCGACCAGGATGATACAGGATCTGGGGGAAAGATCCTATGAGAAGAGACTTGAGGAGCTCAACTTGTACCCCTGGAGGAGTGGAGGGACAGAGAGGATATGATTGACGTCTTTAAATATCTAAAGGGAGTAAATAGGGTCAGCCTAAATAGGGTGTTTCTGCTAAGGAAGGAGGGGCCATCAGAGGGCACTCCATGAGGCTGGTTGGCGGGAGGCTCAGGGGGGAGACTAGGAGATGCTACCTCATCAAGAGGGTGGTGGAACCCTGGAATGCACTGCCTGCGGAACTAGTGGCTGTTAATATAGTGGAAGGATTCAAGAGGGGCTGGGACAGGTATAAGGTGAAAGTAAAACTGAGTAATGCCAGACCTGGTGGTGTAACTCTGATGGGGGATGGGGTCAGAGGGATTTATGGGGGAGCAGGGAGGGCAGCAACAGTGTCCTGACCGAGTGCTGATTTTCAGTAGACTCGAGTAGACCATTAGGGTCTACTCTGCTGGCATCTTAGTATGTTAGAACCAGTTTGGCAGGTTCACAGTTATCCCCAGAAACTGGAATAGGTAGGAGGTATGTCCCAGGGTCTGTAACAGTTGGTCCCTGGACTGGGCCTTGAGGGGCTAGTCATCAGGGTAGGGGAAGACATAAAGGCCCTCCCACCTGAGGGCAGCTGCTACCACTGCTAGGTATCTGGTAGATACCCAAGGACAAACCAAACCAAATGGCAAGACCCTGAACTGGAAGTGTTCCCCCTGGAACTGAAAGCTCAGGCACCGTCTGTGGGATACGTGAATCTTGATATGCAGGTAGGCGTCTTTCATGTCAAGGGGGCAAATCCAATCTCCCTGGTGCAGAAGACGCAACAGACCCTGAAGTAGTGCCATCCAAAACTTTTTGTACTGAATGAACAGACTGAGCTCTCAGAGGTCCATGACGGGCCTGTGATTCCCTGTGCATATGGGGACCAGGAAAAAATGAGAATAGAACCCCCTGTACTGCTGATTCACTGGGACGGGTTCCACTGCCTTCTTTTGCAGCAGAGAGTGGATTTCCTCCCTGAGTACCTGCTACCTCAGACCCCTGGCATGTCTCTCACAGGGACTAATAGCTTGGTCTATGTCAAGCCACCCTGAATGACTCAGTTGCTATACTCAGATCCCAGGGAGTGCATCAGCTAAATTATGAGGATAATTGATCCATTCACTTTTGTCCGAGCACTGCAGTTCTTTGAACATACTTCCCTCCAAGTGACATTACACCCAGTTTCCCTGTGCTTCAGGTGATGCAGTCATCCTAGATGAATGGTGGAAAGGAAACTGAAGGACAGATAGAACAAATAGAACAGGAGGGGGGTAGGAAACAGAAGAATAATGGGATGGGAGGTTAAATAAAATTGTTAAAAAGTTTGCAAAATTATTACAGAGAAACATTCATGTACAGAGGCCATCACAGTGAAAAGCTCTTTCAAATGAGGTATTGGGCTTGCCTGTAACTAGAAGCAGCCCAGAGATATACATGACTGCATCTATTCAACATTAATACTACAATACAGCCATTTATAGAACATTGTGATGTCACTGAGGAACAAGCTGTAATTTCTTGACTCAGTGTAGATAGGTAAAGATTGTTTCTCAGTGACATCACAGTGTTCTAAAAATGGCCGCAATATAGTATTAATGTTGCACAGACTCAGTTGTCGACATCTCTGGAGTGCTTCCAGCTACAGGTGAGCACAATGTTTTCATTTAGACGAGCTTTGCGACCTTAGAAAAATCCAAACTATGATGGCCACTGGGCATGAATGTGTCCCTTTAAGGATTTTAGTTTTAAACTTCTGACAAAGGAAGGTGAACTTACAGTTCAATTATGTTTGATTTTCTTGGTATGTACATTCACAAATGCTATACTGTTCTTGGGTGATATATTGCTGTTATTCATTGGCTGGCAGCTAAGCTCCTCTTACCAGCTGGCTTGGTTCTCTAAGACGAAGCACTAGGGGAAGAGGGTGGGGAAGGCTAGGGGTGCACACAGCCCTCTGCAATAACTAAACTGGAAATGTTTATTTGGGGAACTCTCACATTTACATTTTAGGTGAGGAAACTGTTATTTCTAGGTGATGGAACTCTCCTATAGAATTCAATGGAGAAAGATGGCAACGTGCAGAAACACACATACAGTTTTGTAAGATGTGGTGAAACTGAGTTGCAGTTTGCCCTCAACCAATTTAACACTAGGCCTTCCATCTACATAGCCCAAACCATCTCCCTCTAAACTGTGGTATATTTTGCAGAAACTGGTTACTGCAATGATTTCTGGTTACTGGCCACTAGATGGCAGATGTGTTTCACAGTCTAGACGGCAGATGTGTTTCAGTCTTTCTTCACTAGATGCATGGATTACAGTTACAAGCCTAATTTGTCTCTTCTCTCTACCCACAGTGCTGCGAGCTTTCCAGTGTCTCTCACCTTCTCTTGTTCTCTTACTCTCTCTCATAACGCTTTACTCTCTCATGGCCACTTAAGGTCACAGCCCTAAGCTGTCAAACTGGAAGACTGGAGTGGGGGTGTTCCAGTATGTGGTCGCTAGCGCCATGCAGGTTGGAGATATCCTTTGGGACAATATTGCAAGTCTCTACAGATAGCATTATGGCAACAATTAAGTATATAACTTGGAATGTTCAAGGTATGGATTACCTCATAGAATGGAAACAGACTTCAAGTCCCAGAAATGTGACATAGCTCTCCTGTGGGAGATGCATCTGCTGAAAGCAGAAACATCTAAATTGTTCAAAGATTAGGCAGGGGCTAAATTCTCCAGCTGGTTCTCCACAGGGAAAAAAAAAACTGGTGTCCATTTTTTCTCATAGGGAACAAATATCCCGTTGGGGTAAATAAGTCTGTAGTAGACCAAACTCAGAGGTGTGTCATAGTAAAGCAATATTGCACAACAGGGAGTGTGTTATTGAGAGATTTACACACGCCTCGGATGTTGTGCTTCAGCCTCGTGCTGTAAACCACCCAAGGCGTGTGTAAGTCTTATAACACATCCCCTAAAGTGCATTATTGCAATTATAAAATGAAGTAAAAAAATATTTTTTATGTAGTACAAATACATATTTTTATTAATTTTAAGCAATACAAGGTTTTGTTCTTCCACCAGTGATCAAATAGTTCTAATTTAACACATGGTGACTTGGGAAGGAGGAGGCCGCATGGTGATTACAGTTGGCCCCATATTTAATAATGTTACTGTGTATGAAATCCAGACCCAAGAGAGTCAGCAGCACTTCAGTCCCTGAAGGGGAACAGCTCTGGAGGGTGGAATCAGCCATGCATCATCACTAGGAGAGCCACTTGCATCAGGGCAAATGGGAGGTTTGTATGACATCTGAAACCCCTACTATAAGATAAACAACTGTTAATCTATTAATTCTGATCCAACCCTAAACTACTGCTCCTTTTTAAATGAACTTGAATGTGCAGGTTTAATGATTCAGGGGCACAGGAACTAGAGGTGCTGGCCACATTTTACACCTTCCAAGATCAACCGACTGAGCAGGGCTTTGATCTCTACCGCTTTCACTAGCTTCCTCCTGGACCCAGACCCAGCTCCATTTGTAAACCATTTCATCATTTCTTTTTTGTTATAAGTAAAACAAAAGAGCAGTGATGAGATACATATAAAATAGTCACCAGCAGCCTACCTCAGTCCCACTGTGAGTGACCCGCCACCTGGTCCATGGCCTAAGCTGTGCTGAATTAAGTGTTTGCCTGCTTGATTATGATTTGAAGTCAGAATGGAACTGGTCTCTGCTGCTGCATCTGTTTGAGTGACTGCGTCTTCTGCCCTGGCTGCTGCCTAGCCTTCAGGTTCCTGAGAAGTTGTTGAACCTCTCTCTCTCTCTCTCCTCCCCGCCTCACATTCTGTTGCCAACGCCAGCCTGACTCAGCTCTAGGAGGAGCCAGCATCAGTGCAAGGGGCCTGCATGTATATTTCAGTCCCCAGCCCATTTTGAACATCACTGAAGGGGATGGGGCATGAGGGCAGAGTTGGCCATGCATCATCACTAAGCGCAACCACTCACATTGGGAGAGTGAGAGGTTCGTATGGTGTCTGAAAACTTTTCTTGGGACTGGAAGGAACTCTGAGGCTATGGTATGGCTTTTTATTTTAAAGGCAGTATGGTTGTTAGTTGCTGCTTTGCTGTTTTGAAACAAATGGCGGTTTCTGACCGTGAGCGTTTGAAAACTAGGAGCGTAGCGGATATGGGGTGAGCAGTGATCAGCTGGGACTTTAGCATGTGTTTTGTGGTTACACATGGCTAAACCCCAGTCTGACCAGTCAGCATATGCTGTTTTATTTTCCCCATTTTATAATTAAGGGTACAATATACTCAACTAAGATAGCTAGTATTATACAATGACAAGGAATTTTCTTGTATCCTGATTGGTCAGTGTGTGCCGCAGATAGTGATGTTATTGAACAATAACATCACTGTATTAAGTTCAGGTACACACATTGCCACATAAATGTCAAAAATTAGACCACCGATCCACAGCATACCGCTCACTAAAACCCTTCAGCTAGGAAGTGCGGACCCCTCAACACAGATACAGCCCTGAAGCTGTCACACCTTACCCCCCTCCCCAACAACAACTGTGTCTGCCACTTCACCACCCACACCACATACTTAATTTGTATTTGTAACTCAGTCCACAAAACAAGTGTAATTTAAATCTTTTTCCTTGAACAGAGCGGCTTTGTGAAGGCGCATACTGTTACTGCTGATCACGTGGTTCACGGAAGCTGCCCAGTTCTGGGAAAACAAACTGGTATTTATTGCTTTATTTAGCCCATGACAGAGATTCTCCACCCCACCATGCTCCACAAGTACCCACAGCAAATATTTCCATGGAAACAAAGAGCGATTCAGTGCCCACCTCTGTGCCGACATCAAATCAGTGCATGCATGCTTCAGAGTCCTGCTCTACAGAGCCACAGCACTTCCCTGATGATGGCAACGACAGAAAAAAAGACCAAATCCAAATAACAGAAAAAAAAATAAAAAAAGATGAAACACAGGCTGGTTTAACAGACGAACAAACGGGGGGAGTGGAATCACAGCAGGCCAAAGTTCATCAGAAAATCCATACTAACTGTGGACGGTGGAGCATATCTGATAATTCAGGCAGCAACCCCACCTGCTGGTGAAACAAAATAATGAACTTTTTTTTTTTAAAAAACATACACCTCCACACAGAAAACAAGTTTTGGGGGGAAGCCACAAGATGTTTCTTTTCTATTTTTTCTTTAAAAAACAAGTCATTGCATAATTGCAATAAGGCACTCCAGGGTGTGTGTTATTGTGTAATAACCTCACTCCTGGGGCGGTGGAAGCACTTGGCTTCACCTCACGCTTCAACCCACCCCAGGAGTGAGGTTATTACATAGAAACGTAGAATTTTATGGCAGATAAGGACCGCCTGGCCCACCTAGTCTGCCCATTTCCTTACCTAACGGATAAGCTGCAGGTCCTAGATAACCAACAGCCTATTTCCTCCTACCCCCCCCACTAGAATTGCCTTATGTCTGTCCCATGCATTGTTGAATTCCCCCACTGTTTTTGACACTATGACCTCCTCAGAAAGCCATTACACGCTTCTACAACCCTCTCTGTGAAGAAATGCTTCCTCACATTACCTCTTAGCCATCCCCTCTCTATCTTTAAATTGTGCCCCCTTGTTCTTGCACAACTCTTTTTCTGAAAGATCCTACACTCTTGGACTTTGTTGATTCCCTTGAGCTATTTGAAAGTTTCTATCATGTCCCCTTCCCCTCCCCTCCTCCTTTCCTCAAGGCTATACATCTTAAGCTCCTTTAGTCTTTCTTCTTATGTCTTCTGCTGCAGACACAAGAACACATACCTGTTGTGCCTTATTGCTTAATTAATATATAAACCCCCATGTGGACAATGCCAATGTCTTTGTATCATCCAAACAAACTAGTAAATTTATCCCCTGATGACTCCTAACTCATTGTTGGAGTTGTTTCCAATCTGGTTGGGACCCAGTACGGGGCAAGGTATCAAAGGCTCATCACACTGTATCCTAAAATAATTTGAGGAAGACTCTAGGTGTGCATAGAGTTCAATCAATGGACCCATAGAGGGTAGTGAACCCCCCCCCAGGGCAGGGACTTAGCTGTCCAGGCATGGCACGTTAAGGAGAACTGACTACACTGTAGTTGACCCCACACTTCCTCATACAGTCTGTGACATGCACATTGAACCAATTCTTCTGTCAGATCATACTCCAGTAGCTATGGTGATGTTGCAGACACATGGTATGCACAAAGTTTCATACTGGAAGCTTAATCCTTTCTTACTTCAATCCCCTAAACTTTGCAGCTGAATAGCTAGTGAGATGGCAACTTATTTTTCCTTAAATGCAGATGACAATATTCCCCTCATTCAGTTTGAGAGGCATTAAAGGCCTTTATCCATGGCCAAATCATTAGCTTTTCAGCATATAGAGATAAACTTCATAAAAAAAGATATTACTATCACGTCAAATGGAATTGGAAGGCAAGGAAAAGAGTTTGCCAATGAAGGAAGGTCCTGCACACATCTGCATAATATTCTGCACCTTAAATATTCAGTTTCACTTGGATTTCACTTTCAGTTCTGGACCACCAGAAGACAAAATGGTCCATTATTGCTACTATACCACGTTAGTGGTAATCCATAATCCCAGTCTTTGTCACTTAATCATCCAGTTTATTTTTAAATGTAATAAATGTTTCACTCCATACTATATCTGCAGACAGGTTATTCCAAATGAACAACATTCTACACCCTCAGGCTGAGAGGTCTTTTTTTATCCTAAGCAAAAGTTCTGGGAATCTAGGAAAGGTCCAGTAAATTATTAGCTCACCAAATTAACCGAGGAGCGTGGACTCGACTATAGTGAAGACTGTAGTGAAAAGGGTTCTGCCATCGCTATGGAGCCTCCAGCAGCAAGAATCTGGCAGTTGGGAGGTACAAGGAATAAGAATAGGCAAGGAGACATACAAAACTGTCCTTTACATGGAAATCCTCCTTACATTATCCAGGTGGAAAATTGCTGAATTCTGTCTTCAAGGTGCTGGAAGAATTTGGTGTTTTGTTGGACTCCAGCTTAACTGGAGTAATAGAGGTTTTCCCACTCACACAGTGTCTCTTCCCCCACAAATCTTATACCTCTCCTCAACAGAAGCTGACATGGGCATCACAGGGCATTAAGTATTTTGGCATCCTGTTGACCCCAGTCTTAAGACTTTGTTGTCCACCAACCTACTCTCCCTTATTAATTACATCTTCTTAGACTACGATCAGTGGCACAAATGAATGCCCTCTTTACCAGGGAAGACAACAACATTTAAAATGATAGTTCTTCCTAGGTTACTTTGCTGCTTGGACAATATTCCACTCATGACAACACCTATTCTTTAGCACAAGATAGTGCAGGTAATTTAAAAGTTGCTATAGAATGATAAGCAGGCCATTTTACATGCTCTATGTTATAAGGGATGGTGGACTCTCCCATTTAAAGGCATACCACATGGCTCTGGGAATGCACCAAAGGCTATGGTGCGTTAGGGTAGATCACAGCAGTGCTCCCATTTGGGTCACTGTGAAGGATACTACAGTAGGTGATAGTCCTCTCAGTCTGCCTTTATGATACCCTAACACTACTGGTTCACAGCTTACCCTTCCAGTGTATTTCACTCATATACATTTGGCAAAACTGCTCACATCTAACCAGAGGCCATTGCACACTATCGTGGGGTTGAAACCATTATGCATGACTCTAAATTTGTGACAGGAAAGAAAGTAGTCATCTAGCCTAGCTGTTGAGCAGCAATCATTCACCAGTTACAGCATTTACTGTGTCCACATACCCCAATACTAAGATCACTTCAGCAGGTGCAGGACATGTTCTCTTTCCCCAGCGTGACATATTGAGGTATCTGCAGCTGTGGAACTCCTTAAAGTTCTGTTTAGGGCCACAACTCACTCTACCCATAACAGGCATGGAAGGTAGATCTGAACAATGGCTAAATCTGAAAAAGGGCAAGGACGGTAATTCACTTACTCACCAGACTGTAGAACCATCCTCAAATACTCCTAGAATCAACTGGGGAATGACTTGGTTATTATCACTATAGGCAACACAGCCTGGGACACATGCTGGGAGAATATACCACACACTGCACAAATTAAAAGGATGGGATTATTGTGGGACTATGGCTGCTGGAGATGCACCTACAGCCCAGGCAACATATCATATTTGCCATACAACAAAACCATTCTGGAGTCAGCTCAGTGACATGAAAGGCTGAGGCCCTGACACCTTACCACTGCCATGACTACGTCCCAGATTCAGGAACTGACTCAGCTCACCGGGGGTCAGGTGGGAGAGGATTGAGCATTCAAGCAACTGCCTTCCTGTCCTGGGGAGGGGAGGTATGTTGGCCCAGCATTAGACTGCCACCAGGAGGAAGCCTGGTGGTAGTGCAGTGCAGGTGGCACAAAGAGTGGGAGCTGCAGGAACATCATGTGTGTGCACCTCCATGCAGAGGTATTGACATCCTGCAGCAGAGGTTGGGAGAAAACCAGGAAAAAGGGTGTTGGTGGGCTTAATGAAGCCCTGCCCACTCACACCAGAGTCACACTGTCACGCCATAGCTTGCCAATGGTTAGCTCTGGATTATCTGTACTGGTAGGTGAGGGGGACGGCCCTCCTCTCTCCGGACCCACCACCAGGTGGAATTCATGAGGGAACCTTTAGGCCAAGGTGAGTCCTGGGATAAAACAGTTGCTGACTTGGGGAAGCAGGGACAGAGTTAATCAGCCACCCCAGGATTAAGGTCCAATAAACACCTTTATGGGGGGGAAAGAAGGCAAACCATTCTAGGAGGCAGTACATGCATTTAGTAACTTGCTGTTTGGGTCCTTCCTGCCATATGTGCCAGCTTTCTGGATTCTTGGTATATGGCAGAGCTCCCAGGAAAGGACAAATATACACTAAGCTGATTTTCCTTCTCCTCATGGAGGCAAGGCAGCAACGTTTACCAAAATGAAGAAAATCCCAGAACCATCATTATAATAATGGTACTTGAAATGGAGCAATTCGATTAGCTCTAGAGATTCCACTTACCTTACATTAGCCTTAAATTAATATACCTGTATAGCCTCATCACATTAGCAGCGATATGACTGAAAAGGTCCTATCTTTCTGATATTCTATACTCAGAATGTGTAGCTGCCATTAGCAGCATTGCTAGTGTTGATATACATTTCAAATGTAATGGTAATTTCAACACTAGTGGTGCTGCTGATTTAAAGGTATACTGCCAGTGGCCCATGGTCAAGGCCATTGATTTACAGTGACTAAAAAAACAAAACTCCATTTTCAGGACTTCAGATTCCAGAATTGCAGCAGTGATTGTTACTCTAATTTCCGGATTTTACCGGGATTCTGCTATCATTCTTTTAGTATGTGCATAAAGAATCAGAATTAAAGAAAGCTTAATATACAGAGCCTTAAATAAAGCAAACAAAGGAAGGAATTATAAGAAAAATGCAAGTTTTTTTTAGATTTACTGATCTGATATAAAATGCCAGATTCCATGGAATCTGTGTTTTTACCGGTATTCAGGCAGCCCTAATTCAGGAATTTTACCAGGTTTTCCGGTAAAAACTGAAAAACAGTGGCCTTGCCCATGGTCCATCTTCTGATCCTTATAGCACTTAAGTGGTGGAAAAAAATGCTAAACTGACTTACAAAACCTGTGGCTGGAATGTGAAATTGTATTTTTATGTATACCGTCAGCCAACCAGTCTCTCGACCCTTACAACACTCTGTATGACAAGTGTGGAAAAAAATGCCGAATTGACCCACAGATTATACTAAAGCAGCACTAAATTATCTATAATTAATGGGTCTCCCTCTTGCCATTGAGAGACCATGGTGTAATTTGCCATTATAAAGGAGCTGCATAACAGCAAACATGCACACGGTTCTCCTCCCTCTGCACATGTACCTACAGCAGCGTCTCCCTTCCTGGCTCAGCTTCCTTCTTACTCACAATGGAGTTACCAAAGAAACACGTAGGTGAGTAAATTCAATAAAAATCAAAATGAGAACTAGTTTGGGGGCGTGGCTAGCTACCTAGCTGACGAGAAGTACTTTCAAAGAGCCTGGATCAGCGTCCTAAAGTAATAACGTTTCTATACTTTGAGGTACTTGAATCCTGAAACTTATGAAGTCGGGCTTCCTGAGGTATAGAGCTATCCGGCATACCGATTTTACCAACATGGGCAGAAAAAATACGGAGCAGAAAGCTAATTTCTTACCCTCATGCAGGGCCTTCAAACCACCACCACGCTGGGAACTCTGCCTACTTCCAGTGAGGCAGTTGGAGAGCCTGGACCTGCGACGCTGGAGACCTTGCAGTCTGCAGTACTAAACCTGACTAAAATGGTCCAGTTTATGGACCAGAAAATGGACTCATACCATACCCGAATGGTCCAGGTCGAACAGAGGCTGGATGGTCTAGTGGACACGACACGGACGGTGGAGCAATCAGTGGAACAGACCCAAGCAGCTGTATCAGTGTGTTTGAAGGAGCAAAATTTGATCAAATCCAGATTGGAACATTTGGAAAACCTGACGCGTGCTGCTAATATTAGGATAATAGGACTACCAGAGGCAGTTGAAGGGGAGGATTTGCCTGGCCACCTGGTTAAATGGATGCTGGAGACTCTGGAAATAGATACACAAGGAATGATTGTAAGAGCCTATCAGGTTAACACCCAAAACCGAGTATTTCTTCAGATGGTACCAGGACTGTAATGATGGTAACTACCTCCGTGGCGGCGCGAGATCAGATCCCGGCAGCACAGCTAAGTGCGAGACTTGAGGTGGAAGACTCCAGAATTCTGTTTTTCCCCAACCTTTCCTATGCCACTTGGATGAAGCGGAAAGGATTTGACACCATCAGAAGGCAACTTCGAGCGATGGAGATCCCGAATAATCTCTTGATGCCAACTCGACTACACGTTACAGTCAGCAAGAAAGCATATATATATGTACGGATCCCAAAGAAGCCGCAAAGTTGCTGCAAAAGTTAGAGACCAAAAGAGCTGCTCGAGAGGTCAACTCCTCGTCAGAATCCGAGTTGGAAGATACCTGAGCTAAGTACTGAGAAGGAAATTAAGGTCACAATTAAAAACTCTAATTAACTTTCACTCTCTTAAAAGTGGGACATTAGGTATTGGACTGATCCCATAATGAGAGTCGCTCTTGTTCAGGCAGATAAATAATACTTTGGATATATCCAGGACATTTATTTTTTTTTTGTCTTCCTCTATTTTTTTCTGTTTTATTACTTTAATTAATATTTCAGTAACTTAATGATGCAATAGCCTGCGACTGAGTGGGCTGAAGTTAAAATGAAACATTTGTAAATCGTTTAGGGAGGCTGAGGGAGCTAATTGGGAGTTTATTTTTTGAGCTTGATGTACAAAGAGTGTAGTGCTTAAGGGCATGATAGCCTGTTTTACATTAGTGAGTATTACTTGATATGTGAATTTTCTATTAAGAGCATTGGTAGCATCAGCCAAATGATAGAATAATATTACAGATTTTCATTGTATACGACTGTTCCCCCTAATCTTGATTGCATGTTGCAGTGTCTCTCTTATCCGAATATCTCTTTTCTGAAGGGTTCACATGTAGTACTGTACTGCAAAGGAACTGTTGAATGCTGTAACTAAGCATAAAATATATACATAAAAAGTAAAAAAAAAAATAAATGAGAACTAGCTTTACAGATGGGGGACTCTGAACATGTAAAAAAAAAATATGTGAAGCTACCAAAAACTGAAAATCCAACCGGACGTAAAATAAAGTGGAGCGTACTCGTAGCCACACCGAAACTGCTGATATTTTATATTATTGCTGTGGCCAAAAAGGGGAGACCCAGCAATTATATAAAATAAAATACGGGGTAGTGTGTTTAAATTCAAGGTTTACACACACCCTTGGGGTTAGATGCTTTGCACAAACCCCTCGAGCTTCGCTCTCGGGGTTTATGTAGCATCTAACCCCTCGGGTGTGTGTAAACTCTCATTACGCACACCACCCCGTACTTTATTCTATATGTAAATCCAACTGCCTGTTATAGTACATCTCCCAATCTCTCCCAGAATAAAAGATGTAAACTCCTAGCTAGCAGTTTTGTACAACAGAACTTTCTTTTTTATGTACGGTATTTTAAAAAAAACAGAACTTGCACCAGTGTTCAAGTAAAATCCCAGCAAGTATGTCAGGCAGCAGTCACAACAGAGTCCAAAGTTTAAGATCCAAATGCTAACCGCAATCTGTGGCAGTTCAGTTGGCTCACATTCATTCAAAAAGTGACTTGTAGTGCCTGTGCTCAGAAAACATTTACAGACATTGTTGCAGCTCTATGGAGGATTATTTTTCTTAAATTTGAACAAACAAGAATAAATCATTAACAAAATTAAAAGCTATACATTTTTTGGCTTACACCATTATTATTATAATAGCAGTAAGGTACTCCCAGGGGTTATGTTAATGTTCAAGTTAATCACCCCCTGGAGGCAATATGGCACTTGGCTACACCTCATGCCACATTACACCCCCAGGGAGTGATTAACTAGGACATGAAATACAAGGGAACAGTAATGCAGAATTCTATGTACATCTAAAGCATGGAGCAATGCATCCCCTGGACTGGCATGCTCTGGGTAATAAACAGGAAGGTGGATGGATTGGCTTAAAGTGAACTCAGATACTACCTTAGGAAGAAACTTAGGATTAGTATGCAAAGACACACTGTCTTTGTGGAAAATCAAGTAAGGCTGATCACACATGAGTGCCTGTAGCTTTGAAATCCTTTGAGCAGAAGTAATAGCTACCAAACATAAAGCTTTCCACGACAGAGAGCGTAGCTCGCATGTCATGGCTGGCTGAAAAGGAGCCAATGTAAGTTTCTCTAACATAAAATTCAAGTCCCAGGGTGGGACTGGATTGTAGATAGGAGGCTTTGGGTGAAGAATGCCTCTCAGAAATGTAGGGACATCTCCAGTTGTGCCACCACATGCCTCTCAATAGGCACACGAAAGGCAGAGATGGCAGACATATGCACCTTAAGAGAGGAGTACTTCAGACCGGAGTCTGAAAGGGACAATAAGTACTCCAGAATCTGCTTCACTGGACAAGTTAAGGATCCAGCTGATGTGAAGCAGCCCAGTCCCTAGTGGAAGGCTTCCTAGCTGCCCCTAGGACATCGGGCCACGCTTGGTGAGACCCCAGACTGAGCCATGGCTATGTCCTCAGGAGCCAGGCATGAAGATGCCAGGAATTGAGGTCCAGATGGACCAGGGTGTCCTAGTTCTGGGCGAGCAACCCCATGCACAGAGGAAGAGAAACTGGATGCTCCACTGTCAGCTGTTGCAGCAAAGGGAACCAGATCTAACAAGGGCAGAATGGGGCTATGAGAATCATTGCGGCCCCTTTCATCTGGAGCTTGATCAGAACTCTCTGAAGCAGGGAGAAGGGAGGAAATGCTTACAGAAACCTCCCTTTCCATGAGAGGGACAATACGTCTCACCAGAAAACTCCAAGCCCTGGATCGTGCAAGCAGAAATTGCGTTGAGTGGGGATGCAAAAAGGTCCACCTCTGAATGACCCCACTTTTCCAACAGTTATTCTATGACTGCGGTCAGCAGCTCCCACTTGTTTGTTCGGGACTGTGACCGGAAGACTCAGAGACAGCAGAGTCTGGAAGGCCTGCAGGGCATAAAGCACCGCCTCTTCTGCAGAACACTGATGTGGTGCGAGGACTCAATGCAGACCAAGTCCCTTGGGTTTGCTGTGGCCACAGATGTGCTCCCACCCCATCCCGAAGCATCTGTGGGGAAAATTTGCCATGGGGAGGGAATGAGAAAGGAACCCCCCCCCCCTTAGCAGGTTGCTGGGTTCCATCCACCAAAGAAGAACCTGTTTCACTGGAGAGGAGACCAGGACCTGCTGTTCTAGGTCATCTGTATGCTGGTCCCACTGGCCCCTGAGTGTCCACTGTGGAACCCTCACGTGCAGTCTGGCTAGAGACACTGTGGGTATAGCCATGGCATTTGGGCCCAGGAGTCAGAGAAAGGTCCTGGCTGAAACATAGCAGCTGTTGTACAACAGACTGGCCTGGGCTATTAGCCATTTTGCCCTGTCCTAAGACTGGAAGGCCATGTCCTGAGCTGTATTTAGGGCCACCTCAATGTACTGGAGGCATTGGCATGGAATTGGAACTTCAGTTACGGGATGGAAGGGAAGCAGGTTGGTGGGTTGCAGTGGCTGTGGAGCTGCAATGGCCTTGAGTACACTGTGGAGACTAGGACACTGTCCTATATGTGCCAGGTTAATGGGACTGGAGGCTGAGTTGCACAGGCTCAGGTATGAACTGGATAGGTGGGTGAAGGGCAGAGTGCAGGGGATGGGAGGCACATAACTACAGACAGTTGGGGGGGTGCCTGCAAATGCAGGTGCAAGAGAATGGGAGGCCAACAGAACTCAAGCTAGGTCTGACCAGCCCTGGGGGCAGAAACAGAGAGTGGAATCAAGGAGACTGGACACGGAGGAGGGCGAAGGATGGCAGAAAGTGGGTGCTGTTGGCAGATGGGCAAAAGGGCCTCCAAGGTCCACGGCAAGGGGGCTCACCTCACAGAAAGGGATCACTGGTAAGCAACCTGCTGGGAGATCCCAGTCTTAAATAGGTACTTGTCATTGGTGGACACCATGGGGGGCTCAGAAGATGGGAGGCAGCCAGCAGAGGGCAGAAGGAAAAGGGGATGAAAGTGAGTGGGTTGGGGCATGGGCCAGGAGCTAGCTAGGGTGTGTCTTGCTGTAGGTTGCATGGTCTCTTTTTTGGAGGCCCTCCCAGTGCCTAGAGCTAGTGTGGGAAACAAATAGAAAATCAGGGAGGTTAATGAATGGCTCAGAGCATGGTGTGTGGCTAGGGGGTATGGATTGGTGGGGGACTGGGGTGCAACTTGGAAGGACAAGGGGATATGTGTAACCCCTGCAAATGTAAGTGTTTCCATAGTTCCTAGCAGTCCTGCTTACGGTTCACCTTATCCTTACCACATTCAGCCACGAACCTAGTTCCTCCCTCCCTATTTTAACCAAGTCCACTAGTCAGCTGCCATAGTGGCCTCGGCACCATGGCACCACTTTCTCCCATACTACTCTCCTCTCGCCGTTTAAGCGGAAGATACAGACTTCATTAGGGGCCCCTATGCAGCCTAAGACCCTCACCCAAGTATGTTAAACGGTCACTGGGGGCTGATATGCAAAGAATTGTACCCTCTGATGGAGGCTTGACTAAGAATGACTAAACATACCACCTCAACTTCTGTAAACATGGAGGTTGTATATACCACAATAATGATGTATGATGCATATATGTTCTTACAAGAATGCTTGCAATGTATATCGTACGCCTACCACTTTTCCGTAAATTTGTTTGTAACTCTCTGCACATTTTGTATTTTGTATCCTTAATCTATGTGTGTATAACTGTCTTGGACAACAGCAGGTCCATCTTGTAAATGAGCTTGCTCAATGATGATCACCTGATAAATAAAGATTTGATAAGATTTGATTTGAAATGGGGTTCCTAAAGTCTTCCAGGAGCTTGCCTGAATGCTCCAAGTCTGGGTGTGTTCAGCCTGAGCTGTTTAAACGTGGTTCCAAGTGAGTGCTATTTGAGCTCCACGCACTGCCTTTAAGAGCTGTCTGCTTGCAGACTTAATTAGTTTGTATGGGGGGACTTTGTATTTAATGCTCGAACCCCGTCCAAGCTGCTGGCTACTCGCTCCATTTCTGCCATCGCTAAACACGCAGAGGGAGCTTTACTGAAAGGTGTAACTGTCTGCTGGTAATCTGTTAGAGTGATAATGAAAATATAGTTTGTCTAACCTGCTTTCCCTTCAGCAAGGACTGTGTAGTACAACTCTTTCATTTTAGTCCCGGACTGCCGAGTGGGACCAATCAATATGTCAGAGCCCTAAGATGGAGACTGCTTGGGCCAACCAGAATAGGGACTACAAGCTGGGGCTTGCTCAAAAGGGGGCTGAATGAAAAAAGCCTCTGGGTAATATAGTTTTGGAATCCTTGGCGCCTTTTTTCACCAATAGAGGGAGCCTGTAGTGACTGACAAGGAGGATCAGCCAACCGAACTGGGAGGAAATCAAAGGAAATGCCCTGCTCTGTTACTGGAAAGTCAGATCAGTTGTGACAGTGAAGAGAGAAGGAGCTATGTGCTTCTGCGGTGTGTAGTTTAGCGTGGGAAGCACGTGTGAGGCCCTGAGGTTCGGCCTGCAGCCATTGTGAGTGCCAGTTTGACTGAATCTGAGCTGTGAGGAGAAAGAAGCAGCAGAAGTGTGGAAACCATGCTCACCCTGTAGAAGACTGGAGAAATTGCTGAATCAGCTCGGTCTGTCAGGAACTGAAGCTGCTGTGTATTCTCCCGGTATTTTGCAGTATGTAAGTGCGATCGGGATCGAGGAGCAGCCTGCCTGGTATAGTACTTTCCTTTTACATATGAATGTGCATAGTGCTTGTGGGGAATCATTATTTCCAATCCCTGTACTGTGTGCTGTGTGTTGAAGCTGGAAGCAAACCCCAGCTTGTCTCGACTAAACTGCTTGCTATCAACTGCAGTGGGGTCCTGTCACAAGGACCTTGTCTTCATGCCCTGTGGTTGCTGACAATCCAGAAGAACATCCACCATCCGGTTCTCAGCTTGGGTATTGTGAGTACATATCGGGTATTCCCCTGCAGCCTGTTTTCAATCACAAGTGTGTCATCTAATTGTTGTTGTTTCACTGCTTCATGGACTGAGCCATCCGGCTCTGGATTACAATTGGGTGTTGTGCATATATTTTCTTCTACAGGGCCCCATCCATCTGCACCTGCCTGCCAATCCCCCGGGCAACAGACCTGGCTAGCCCCCTCCCAACCTGGGTACCCAGAGTGTGACTTTTCAGACCCTGTATGTATGCACAGTACTGTGATTTAATGCCACCAATTAACCTGATTTCCCCCTCCCGTGTTACTGTCCCCTAAATAACTCAGATTTGTTGTTGTTATACTATATACTGTCTATGGTGTTGGTACTTATGGAAACAGTATTGTATTTTGCTGTGTATGTTGTTTAACCTTATTTTACAGGGGGTCCTCAGAGACGTGCTGCAGAATCAGTCTCGAGGGTAAGTGGTACTTTATGAGTGAACAGTGTGTAAGCGTGGGGTGTTGGGGCTGTAACTCCTGTGTACTGTGTGAGCCACTAGAGGGAATAAAATGGGGTCTCAGTCTCCCAGAGGGCTGTGACCAAGCTGGTCTAACCACTGCAAACCCTGACCTCTGGGTGGAGGCACCCGCCATAGAACCTAGGCCCCTCAACCTGTCAGTAGTCAAGCAGGCAGGGGTAGTAGCCCTGGGATAGTGCCACCTGGGGTTACATCTGCTAGGGATAGGCTCCATTTAAATTGGTGGGGGAGAGGTTTTGAAAGTAAAATTGACCAAGGTCATCAGCTAGGTGGGGTTTAAACTTGTGAGGGAAGGCTGGGGTTTGAGGGTGCTGCTAGCAGGCACATCAAGGAGGACTTAGCCTTCTTCCCCCAGCAGAGGGGAGGGGGTGCCAAACCAGGGCACCCAACTGTGCGCAAGGGAGCAGGAGCATGCAGTTAACTGGGGGATCTTGGGTTTGGAGATGGGCAAGGGGCAGGGATGGAGGGTATTCCTAATTAGCGCCAGGAGCATGGGTAACAAGATGCCTGAGCTTCAGGTGATGCTAACTGAAGGGAAGGTGGATATGGCAGCAGTCACTGAAACTTGGGCTACTCCTCAAGACGACAGGGACCTGAACCTGATGGGGCAATTGTGTTCAGGAAGGACAGGGTTGTGGGCAGGGAGGGGGTAGCACTCATCATTAGGAACGGCATCGATATATGTAGGGTGGAGGGGGCAGAGAAATGCAGTGGCTTTAGGACTGCCTTGCAGGCAGCTGAGGGTAAGAGTGTAAATCTGGGGTTTCTAGGCCTCCCATGCAGGAGGAAGAACTTGAAGAAGGCCTGGTGGGAATCTCAGGGACCACTGTGGTCAGGAGGAGGTTGAACTGTGGTGCTGGGTGACCTTAACATGCCAGGGGTTGATTGGGGGACTATGGCATCCTCATCGACTAGGAAGCAGTGCCAGGATGCATTCCTTCCCCAACTGGTGGCTGACCCGACGAGGGATGGTCACATCCTGGATGTGGTCCTGTCGGATGGCGATCTGGTTAGGAACCTAGTGGTAGGGGACCCACTGGTGGGGAGTGATCATGCCACGGTTTGGTTTTCCCTAGACCTTGGGGAAGGGGAAAAGTGCACTAAAATTGTAGTGGTTGACTTTAGGGTATGGACTTTAAGGGTATGGATTGCAGATAATCCTCCAGGGGTATTTGGAGGGGATCAGACTGGACATGGACACAGACAGTAGGTGGAAAATTATTAAAAGAGTGCTCCTGGAAGCAATCAAGGCCTGCTCAAAGGTCAGATGCAAGTTTGGTAGAGCCAGGAAGCCAAGCTGGCAAACCAGGGAGGTCCAGGAGGTGGTGAGGGAGAAAAGAGCTGCTTATAGAGGATACAAGCACTCATGTGGGGTCATGGACAGGGAAAGCACTATATGGTATCCAAAATGTAACCAGGGTGGTGAGATCGCCAAGGTGAGGATGGAGCAGAGGTTGGCACTGGGGATCAGAAGCAGGAAAAAGGGTTCTTTAGGTATATCAGAGAAAGAAGTAAAGTGAAGGGCAGACTGGCAGACTGAGGTCAGGGATGGGTGGGCCAAGGAAGCCGGGGAGCAGGCAGAGGTACTTAATGAATACTTTGCCTCAGTCTTCACTAGAGACGATGGAGGGTCATCACCTTACAGGGGAGGCAGGCTAGGACTGAGGAAGGGGGTGAGGTCACGGATGTTGAAATTCCTGTTGGTGGGGTGAGGGAAGCCCTTAAGTCCCTGAAAATGGATAAGGCACTGGGTCCAGATGGCCTTCATCCCAGGGTGCTAAAGGAGATGGCAGATGTCCTCCTTCCTTGAGATGGGGTGAGTGCCTGAGGATTGGAGGATGGCTCATGTCATGCCTATCCACAAAAATGGCTCACGGGAGGAGCCAGGTAACTACAGCCTATTGGCCTGATGTCAGTGGTAGGCAAAATGATGAGGCCATATGGAAAGAGAGGCTGCAGGTGTTTCTGGAGACACTGGGCCATATGGATGGTCACCAACATGGCTTTGTTTAGAGCAGATCATGACAGACTAAACTTGTGGAGTTCTATGATTGGGTGACAAAGGCGCTGGACCAGGGCAGACCGGTGGATGTCCTCTTTCTAGACTTCAGCAAGGCATTTGATTTGGTGCCACACCTTGGCTTGCTGGATGAGTGGGGGGGGGCGGATGGTTAGATGGATAGGAAACTGGCTAACTGGGTGGTTTCAGAAGGTAGTGGTTGGTGGGGGAAGATATCTCCTAGGAGGGTCATTAGCGGGGTCCCACCAGGGTCGGTGCTGGGTCCACTCCTGTTTAATGCTTACATCTCAGACATCAGGGATGGTATCAGGAGCGAGATGAACCTCTTTGCTGATGACTTGAAGGTGGGGGCGGTGGATGGAAAGGGGGTAGAAGAGCCTTCAGGGGACCTGGAGACTCTGGAGAGGTGGTCATACACCTGGAAACTGAGTTTAATGGCAAGAAATGTAGTGTTCTCCACTTGGAGCAGAGGAACCCAGTTCATGAGTACTTTTTGGGTGAGGAGAAACTGCAGGTTTTGGGAGGGGAAAGGAATCTTGGGGTGGCTGTGGATGCCAAATGAATAACTCTGAGTAGTGTAGGAGGGCTGCAGCTAAAGCAAATAAAATGCCCGGGTGCATCGTCAGGATAACCTCAAGGAGATGGGAGGTGCTTCTCCTCTGTATAACTGCCTGGTTAGACCGCACCTAGAGTACTGCGTGCAGTTTTGTACCTGTACTTGAAAAAGGACATTGCACTCTTGGAGAGGGTCCAGAGGAGGGCACCAGGATGATACAGGATCTGGGGAAAGATCCTATGAGAAGAGACTTGAGGAGCTCAACTTGTACCCTGGAGGAGTGGAGGGACAGAGAGGATATGATTGACGTCTTTAAATATCTAAAGGGAGTAAATAGGGTCAGCCTAAATAGGGTGTTTCTGCTAAGGAAGGAGGGGCCATCAGAGGGCACTCCATGAGGCTGGTTGGCGGGAGGCTCAGGGGGGAGACTAGGAGATGCTACCTCATCAAGAGGGTGGTGGAACCCTGGAATGCACTGCCTGCGGAACTAGTGGCTGTTAATATAGTGGAAGGATTCAAGAGGGGCTGGGACAGGTATAAGGTGAAAGTAAAACTGAGTAATGCCAGACCTGGTGGTGTAACTCTGATGGGGGATGGGGTCAGAGGGATTTATGGGGGAGCAGGGAGGGCAGCAACAGTGTCCTGACCGAGTGCTGATTTCCGAGTAGACTCGATAGACCATTAGGTCTACTCTGCTGGCATCTTAGTATGTTAGAACCAGTTTGGCAGGTTCACAGTTATCCCCAGAAACTGGAATAGGTAGGAGGTATGTCCCAGGGTCTGTAACAGTTGGTCCCTGGACTGGGCCTTGAGGGGCTAGTCATCAGGGTAGGGGAAGACATAAAGGCCCTCCCACCTGAGGGCAGCTGCTACCACTGCTAGGTATCTGGTAGATACCCAAGGACAAACCAAACCAAATGGCAAGACCCTGAACTGGAAGTGTTCCCCTGGAACTGAAAGCTCAGGCACCGTCTGTGGGATACGTGAATCTTGATATGCAGGTAGCGTCTCTTCATGTCAAGGGGCAAATCCAATCTCCTGGTGCAGAAGACGCAACAGACCCTGAAGTAGTGCCATCCAAACTTTTTGTACTGAATGAACAGACTGAGCTCTCAGAGGTCCATGACGGGCCTGTGATTCCCTGTGCATATGGGGACCAGGAAAAATGAGAATAGAACCCCTGTACTGCTGATTCACTGGGACGGGTTCCACTGCCTTCTTTGCAGCAGAGTGGATTTCTCCCTGAGTACCTGCTACCTCAGACCCTGGCATGTCTCTCACAGGGACTAATAGCTTGGTCTATGTCAAGCCACCCTGAATGACTCAGTTGCTATACTCAGATCCCAGGAGTGCATCAGCTAAATTATGAGGATAATTGATCCATTCACTTTTGTCCGAGCACTGCAGTTCTTTGAACATACTTCCTCCAAGTGACATTACACCCAGTTTCCCTGTGCTTAGGTGATGCAGTCATCCTAGATGAATGGTGGAAAGGAAACTGAAGGACAGATAGAACAAATAGAACAGGAGGGGGTAGGAAACAGAAGAATAATGGGATGGGAGGTTAAATAAAATTGTTAAAAGTTTGCAAAATTATTACAGAGAAACATTCATGTACAGAGGCATCACAGTGAAAAGCTCTTTCAAATGAGGTATTAGGCTTGCCTGTAACTAGAAGCAGCCCAGAGATATACATGACTGCATCTATTCAACATTAATACTACAATACAGCCATTTATAGAACATTGTGATGTCACTGAGGAACAAGCTGTAATTTCTTGACTCAGTGTAGATAGGTAAAGATTGTTTCTCAGTGACATCACAGTGTTCTAAAAATGGCCGCAATATAGTATTAATGTTGCACAGACTCAGTTGTCGACATCTCTGGAGTGCTTCCAGCTACAGGTGAGCACAATGTTTCATTTGAACGAGCTTTGCACAGGCTTAGAAAAATCCAAACTATGATGGCCACTGGGCATGAATGTGTCCCTTTAAGGATTTTAGTTTTAAACTTCTGACAAAGGAAGGTGAACTTACAGTTCAATTATGTTTGATTTTCTTGGTATGTACATTCACAAATGCTATACTGTTCTTGGGTGATATATTGCTGTTATTCATTGGCTGGCAGCTAAGCTCCTCTTACCAGCTGGCTTGGTTCTCTAAGACGAAGCACTAGGGGAAGAGGGTGGGGAAGGCTAGGGGTGCACACAGCCCTCTGCAATAGCTAAACTGGAAATGTTTATGCGGGGGAACTCTCACATTTACATTTTTAGGTGAGGAAACTGTTATTTCTAGGTGATGGAACTCTCCTATAGAATTCAATGGAGAAAGATGGCAACGGTGCAGAAACACACATACAGTTTTGTAAGATGTGGTGAAACTGAGTTGCAGTTTGCCCTCAACCAATTTAACACTAGGCCTTCCATCTACATAGCCCAAACCATCTCCCTCTAAACTGTGGTATATTTTGCAGAAAACTGGTTACTGCAATGATTTCTGGTTACTGGCCACTAGATGGCAGATGTGTTTCACAGTCTAGACGGCAGATGTGTTTCAGTCTTTCTTCACTAGATGCATGGATTACAGTTACAAGCCTAATTTGTCTCTTCTCTCTACCCACAGTGCTGCGGAGCTTTCCAGTGTCTCTCACCTTCTCTTGTTCTCTTACTCTCTCTCATAACCGCTTTACTCTCTCTCATGGCCACTTAAGGTCACAGCCCTAAGCTGTCAAACTGGAAGACTGGAGTGGGGGTTCCAGTATGTGGTCGCTAGGCCATGCAGGTTGGAGATATCCTTGGGACAATATTGCAAGTCTCTACAGATAGCATTATGGCAACAATTAAGTATATAACTTGGAATGTTCAAGGTATGGATTACCTCATAGAATGAAACAGACTTCAAGTCCCAGAAATGTGACATAGCTTCTCCTGTGGAGATGCATCTGCTGAAAGCAGAAACATCTAAATTGTTCAAAGATTAGGCAGGGGCTAAATTCTCCAGCTGGTTCTCCACAGGAAAAAAAAACTGGTGTCCATTTTTCTCATAGGGAACAAATATCCCGTTGGGGTAAATAAGTCTGTAGTAGACCAAACTCAGAGGTGTGTACAGTAAAGCAATATTGCACAACAGGGAGTGTGTTATTGAGAGATTTACACGCGGATTTGTGCTTCAGCCCGTGCTGTAAACCACCCAAGGCGTGTGTAAGTCTTATACACATCCCTAAAGTGCATTATTGCAATTATAAATGAAGTAAAAATATTTTTATGTAGTACAAATACATATTTTATTAATTTTAAGCAATACAGTTTTGTTCTTCCACCAGTGATCAAATAGTTCTAATTTAACACATGGTGACTTGGGAAGGAGGAGGCCGCATGGTGATTACAGTTGGCCCCATATTTAATAATGTTACTGTGTATGAAATCCAGACCCAAGAGAGTCAGCAGCACTTCAGTCCCTGAAGGGGAACAGCGCTGGAGGGTGGAATCAGCCATGCATCATCACTAGGAGAGCCACTTGCATCAGGGCAAATGGGAGGTTTGTATGACATCTGAAACCCCTACTATAAGATAAACAACTGTTAATCTATTAATTCTGATCCAACCCTAAACTACTGCTCCTTTTTAAATGAACTTGAATGTGCAGGTTTAATGATTCAGGGGCACAGGAACTAGAGGTGCTGGCCACATTTTACACCTTCCAAGATCAACCGACTGAGCAGGGCTTTGATCTCTACCGCTTTCACTAGCTTCCTCCTGGACCCAGACCCAGCTCCATTTGTAAACCATTTCATCATTTCTTTTTTGTTATAAGTAAAACAAAAGAGCAGTGATGAGATACATATAAAATAGCCACCAGCAGCCTACCTCAGTCCCACTGTGAGTGACCCGCCACCTGGTCCATGGCCTAAGCTGTGCTGAATTAAGTGTTTGCCTGCTTGATTATGATTTGAAGTCAGAATGGAACTGGTCTCTGCTGCTGCATCTGTTTGAGTGACTCGTCTTCTGCCCTGGCTGCTGCCTTAGCCTTCAGGTTCCTGAGAAGTTGTTGAACCTCTCTCTCTCTCTCTCTCTCTCCCTCCTGCCTCACATTCTTGCTGCCAACGCCAGCCTGACTCAGCTCTAGGAGGAGCCAGCATCAGTGCAAGGGGGCCTGCATGTATATTTCAGTCCCCAGCCCATTTTGAACATCACTGAAGGGGGATGGGGCATGAGGGCAGAGTTGGCCATGCATCATCACTAGCGCAACCACTCACATTGGGAGAAGTGAGAGGTTCGTATGGTGTCTGAAAACCTTTTCTTGGGACTGGAAGGAACTCTGAGGCTATGGTATGGCTTTTTATTTTTAAAGGCAGTATGGTTGTTAGTTGCTGCTTTGCTGTTTGAAACAAATGGCGGTTTCTGACCGAGCGAACGTTTGAAAACCCCAAGGAGACGCTGCGCGGATGTTATGGGGCAGGCAGTGATCAGCTGGGACTTTAGCCATGTGTTTTTTGTGAGATTTACACATGGCTAAACCCCAGTCTGACCAGTCAGCATATGCTGTTTTATTTTCCCCATTTTATAATTAAGGGTACAATATACTCAACTAAGATAGCTAGTATTATACAATGACAAGGAATTTTCTTGTATCCTGATTGGTCAGTGTGTGCGGCAGAT
This sequence comes from Neoceratodus forsteri, assembly GCA_016271365.2. NCBI lineage: Eukaryota > Metazoa > Chordata > Ceratodontiformes > Ceratodontidae > Neoceratodus > Neoceratodus forsteri. Next base: position 1,722,548,042 of record CM057452.1, read on the forward strand.
AGTGATGTTATTGAACAATAACATCACTGTATTAAGTTCAGGTACACACATTGCCACATAAATGTCAAAAATTAGACCACCGATCCACAGCTTACAGCTCACTAAAACCCTTCAGCTAGGAAGTGCGGACCCCTCAACACAGATACAGCCCTGAAGCTGTCACACCTTACCCCCCTCCCCAACAACAACTGTGTCTGCCACTTCACCACCCACACCACATACTTAATTTGTATTTGTAACTCAGTCCACAAAACAAGTGTAATTTAAATCTTTTTTTTTTCCTTGAACAGAGCGGCTTTTGTGAACTGCGCATACTGTTACTGCTGATCACGTGGTTCACGGAAGCTGCCCAGTTCTGGGAAAACAAACTGGTATTTATTGCTTTATTTAGCCCATGACAGAGATTCTCCACCCCACCATGCTCCACAAGTACCCACAGCAAATATTTCCATGGAAACAAAGAGCGATTCAGTGCCCACCTCTGTGCCGACATCAAATCAGTGCATGCATGCTTCAGAGTCCTGCTCTACAGAGCCACAGCACTTCCCTGATGATGGCAACGACAGAAAAAAAGACCAAATCCAAATAACAGAAAAAAAAAGATGAAACACAGGCTGGTTTAACAGACGAACAAACGGGGGGAGTGGAATCACAGCAGGCCAAAGTTCATCAGAAAATCCATACTAACTGTGGACGCAGTGGAGCATATCTGATAATTCAGGCAGCAACCCCACCTGCTGGTGAAACAAAATAATGAACTTTTTTTTAAAAACATACACCTCCACACAGAAAACAAGTTTTGGGGGGAAGCCACAAGATGTTTCTTTTCTATTTTTTCTTTAAAAAACAAGTCATTGCATAATTGCAATAAGGCACTCCAGGGTGTGTGTTATTGTGTAATAACCTCACTCCTGGGGCGGTGGAAGCACTTGGCTTCACCTCACGCTTCAACCCACCCCAGGAGTGAGGTTATTACATAGAAACGTAGAATTTTATGGCAGATAAGGACCGCCTGGCCCACCTAGTCTGCCCATTTCCTTACCTAACGGATAAGCTGCAGGTCCTAGATAACCAACAGCCTATTTCCTCCTACCCCCCACTAGAATTGCCTTATGTCTGTCCCATGCATTGTTGAATTCCCCCACTGTTTTTGACACTATGACCTCCTCAGAAAGCCATTACACGCTTCTACAACCCTCTCTGTGAAGAAATGCTTCCTCACATTACCTCTTAGCCATCCCCTCTCTATCTTTAAATTGTGCCCCCTTGTTCTTGCACAACTCTTTTTCTGAAAGATCCTACACTCTTGGACTTTGTTGATTCCTTGAGCTATTTGAAAGTTTCTATCATGTCCCCTCCTCCTCCTCCTTTCCTCAAGGCTATACATCTTAAGCTCCTTTAGTCTTTCTTCTTATGTCTTCTGCTGCAGACACAAGAACACATACCCTGTTGTGCCTTATTGCTTAATTAATATATAAACCCCCATGTGGACAATGCCAATGTCTTTGTATCATCCAAACAAACTAGTAAATTTATCCCTGATGACTCCTAACTCATTGTTGGAGTTGTTTCCAATCTGGTTGGGACCCAAAAGGGCAAGGTATCAAAGGCTCATCACACTGTATCCTAAAATAATTTGAGGAAGACTCTAGTGTGCATAGAGTTCAATCAATGGACCCATAGAGGGTAGTGAACCCCCCAGGGCAGGGACTTAGCTGTCCAGGCATGGCACGTTAGGAGAACTGACTACACTGTAGTTGACCCCACACTTCCTCATACAGTCTGTGACATGCACATTGAACCAATTCTTCTGTCAGATCATACTCCAGTAGCTATGGTGATGTTGCAGACACATGGTATGCACAAAGTTTCATACTGGAAGCTTAATCCTTTCTTACTTCAATCCCCTAAACTTTGCAGCTGAATAGCTAGTGAGATGGCAACTTATTTTTCCTTAAATGCAGATGACAATATTCCCCTATTCAGTTTGAGAGGCATTAAAGGCCTTTATCCATGGCCAAATCATTAGCTTTTCAGCATATAGAGATAAACTTCATAAAAAAGATATTACTATCCGTCAAATGGAATTGGAAGGCAAGGAAAAGAGTTTGCCAATGAAGGAAGGTCCTGCACACATCTGCATAATATTCTGCACCTTAAATATTCAGTTTCACTTGATTTCACTTTCAGTTCTGGACCACCAGAAGACAAATGGTCCATTATTGCTACTATACCACGTTAGTGGTAATCCATAATCCCAGTCTTTGTCACTTAATCATCCAGTTTATTTTTAAATGTAATAAATGTTTCACTCCATACTATATCTGCAGACAGGTTATTCCAAATGAACAACATTCTACACCCTCAGGCTGAGAGGTCTTTTTTTATCCTAAGCAAAAGTTCTGGGAATCTAGGGAAAGGTCCAGTAAATTATTAGCTCACCAAATTAACCGAGGAGCGTGGACTCGACTATAGTGAAGACTGTAGTGAAAAGGGTTCTGCCATCGCTATGGAGCCTCCAGCAGCAAGAATCTGGCAGTTGGGAGGGGTACAAGGAATAAGAATAGGCAAGGAGACATACAAAACTGTCCTTTACATGGAAATCCTCCTTACATTATCCAGGTGGAAAAATTGCTGAATTCTGTCTTCAAGGTGCTGGAAGAATTTGGTGCCTTGTTGGACTCCAGCTTAACTGGAGTAATAGAGGTTTTCCCACTCACACAGTGTCTCTTCCCCCACAAATCTTATACCTCTCCTCAACAGAAGCTGACATGGGCATCACAGGGCATTAAGTATTTTGGCATCCTGTTGACCCCAGTCTTAAGACTTTGTTGTCCACCAACCTACTCTCCCTTATTAATTACATCTTCTTAGACTACGATCAGTGGCACAAATGAATGCCCTCTTTACCAGGAAGACAACAACATTTAAAATGATAGTTCTTCCTAGGTTACTTTGCTGCTTGGACAATATTCCACTCATGACAACACTCTATTCTTTAGCACAAGATAGTGCAGGTAATTTAAAAGTTGCTATAGAATGATAAGCAGGCCATTTTACATGCTCTATGTTATAAGGGATGGTGGACTCTCCCATTTAAAGGCATACCACATGGCTCTGGGAATGCACCAAAGGCTATGGTGCGTTAGGGTAGATCACAGCAGTGCTCCCATTTGGGTCACTGTGAAGGATACTACAGTAGGTGATAGTCCTCTCAGTCTGCCTTTATGATACCCTAACACTACTGGTTCACAGCTTACCCTTCCAGTGTATTTCACTATATACATTTGGCAAAAACTGCTCACATCTAACCAGAGGCCATTGCACACTATCGTGGGGTTGGAACCATTGCGGCATGACTCTAAATTTGTGACAGGAAAGAAAGTAGTCATCTAGCCTAGCTGTTGAGCAGCAATCATTCACCAGTTACAGCATTTACTGTGTCCACATACCCCAATACTAAGATCACTTCAGCAGGTGCAGGACATGTTCTCTTTCCCCAGCGTGACATATTGAGGTATCTGCAGCTGTGGAACTCCTTAAAGTTCTGTTTAGGGCCACAACTCACTCTACCCATAACAGGCATGGAAGGTAGATCTGAACAATGGCTAAATCTGAAAAAAGGGCAAGGACGGTAAATTCACTTACTCACCAGACTGTAGAACCATCCTCAAATACTCCTAGAATCAACTGGGGGAATGACTTGGTTATTATCACTATAGGCAACACAGCCTGGGACACATGCTGGGAGAATATACCACACACTGCACAAATTAAAAAGGATGGGATTATTGTGGGACTATGGCTGCTGGAGATGCACCTACAGCCCAGGCCACATATCATATTTGCCATACAACAAAACCATTCTGGAGTCAGCTCAGTGACATGAAAGGCTGAGGCCCTGACACCTTACCACTGCCATGACTACGTCCCAGATTCAGGAACTGACTCAGGTCACCGGGGGTCAGGTGGGAGAGGATTGAGCATTCAAGCAACTGCCTTCCTGTCCTGGGAGGGAGGTATGTTGGCCAAAGATAGACTGCCACCAGGAGGAAGCCTGGTGGTAGTGCAGTGCAGGTGGCACAAAGAGTGGGAGCTGCAGGAACATCATGTGTGTGCACCTCCATGCAGAGGTATTGACATCCTGCAGCAGAGGTTGGGAGAAACCAGGAAAAGGGTGTTGGGGGGCTTAATGAAGCCCTGCCCACTCACACCAGAGTCACACTGTCACGCCATAGCTTGCCAATGGTTAGCTCTGGATTATCTGTACTGGTAGGTGAGGGGACGGCCTCCTCTCTCGGACCCACCACCAGGTGGAATTCATGAGGAACCTTTAGGCCAAGGTGAGTCCTGGATAAAACAGTTGCTGACTTGGGAAGCAGGGACAGAGTTAATCAGCCACCCCAGGATTAAGGTCCAATAAACACCTTTATGGGGGAAAGAAGGCAAACCATTCTAGGAGGCAGTACATGCATTTAGTAACTTGCTGTTTGGGTCCTTCCTGCCAGCCAGCTTTCTGGATTCTTGGAATATGGCAGAGCTCCCAGGAAAGGACAAATATACACTAAGCTGATTTTCCTTCTCCTCATGGAGGCAAGGCAGCAATGTTTACCAAAATGAAGAAAATCCCAGAACCATCATTATAATAATGGTACTTGAAATGGAGCAATTCGATTAGCTCTAGAGATTCCACTTACCTTACATTAGCCTTAAATTAATATACCTGTATAGCCTCATCACATTAGCAGCGATATGACTGAAAAGGTCCTATCTTTCTGATATTCTATACTCAGAATGTGTAGCTGCCATTAGCAGCATTGCTAGTGTTGATATACATTTCAAATGTAATGGTAATTTCAACACTAGTGGTGCTGCTGATTTAAAGGTATACTGCCAGTGGCCCATGGTCAAGGCCATTGATTTACAGTGACTAAAAAACAAAACTCCATTTTCAGGACTTCAGATTCCAGAATTGCAGCAGTGATTGTTACTCTAATTTCGGATTTTACCGATTCTGCTATCATTCTTTAGTATGCATAAAGAATCAGAATTAAAGAAAGCTTAATATACAGAGCCTTAAATAAAGCAAACAAAGGAAGGAATTATAAGAAAAATGCAAGTTTTTTTAGATTTACTGATCTGATATAAAATGCCAGATTCCATGGAATCTGTGTTTTACGTATTCAGGCAGCCCTAATTCAGAATTTTACCAGGTTTTCCGGTAAAACTGAAAAACAGTGGCCTTGCCCATGGTCCATCTTCTGATCCTTATAGCACTTAAGTGGTGGAAAAAATGCTAAACTGACTTACAAAACCTGTGGCTGGAATGTGAAATTGTATTTTATGTATACCGTCAACCAACCAGTCTCTCGACCTTACAACACTCTGTATGACAAGTGTGGAAAAAATGCCAATTGACCCACAGATTATACTAAAGCAGCACTAAATTATCTATAATTAATGGGTCTCCCCTCTTGCCATTGAGAGACCATGGTGTAATTTGCCATTATAAAGGCGCTTATAACAGCAAACATGCACACGGTTCTCCTCCCTCTGCACATGTACCTACAGCAGCATCTCCCTTCCTGGCTCAAGTTCCTTCTTACTCACAATGGAGTTACCAAAGAAACACGAGGTGAGTAAATTCAATAAAAAATCAAAATGAGAACTAGTTTGGGGGACGTGGCTAGCTACCTAGCTGACGAGAAGTACTTTCAAAGAGCCTGGATCAGCGTCCTAAAGTAATAACGTTCTATACTTTGGGGTACTTGAATCCTGAAACTTATGAAGTCGGCTTCCTGAGGTATAGAGCTATCCGGCATACCGATTTTACCAACATGGGCAGAAAAAATACAGAGCAGAAAGCTAATTTCTTAACCCCTCATGCCAGGGCCTTCAAACCACCACCCACGCCTGGGAACTTGCCTACTTCCAGTGAGGCAGTTGGAGAGCCTGGACCTGCGACGCTGGAGACCTTGCAGTCTGCAGTACTAAACCTGACCAAAAATGGTCCAGTTTATGGACCAGAAAATGGACTCATACCATACCCGAATGGTCCAGGTCGAACAGAGGCTGGATGGTCTAGTGGACACGACACGGACGGTGGAGCAATCAGTGGAACAGACCCAAGCAGCTGTATCAGTGTGTTTGAAGGAGCAAAATTTGATCAAATCCAGATTGGAACATTTGGAAAACCTGACACGCGTGCTGCTAATATTAGGATAATAGGACTACCAGAGGCAGTTGAAGGGGAGGATTTGCCTGGCCACCTGGTTAAATGGATGCTGGAGACTCTGGAAATAGATACACAAGGAATGATTGTAAGAGCCTATCAGGTTAACACCCAAAAACCGAGTATTTCTTCAGATGGTACCAGGACTGTAATGATGGTAACTACCTCCGTGGCGGCGCGAGATCAGATCCTTCGGGCAGCACGAGCTAAGCGGAGACTTGAGGTGGAAGACTCCAGAATTCTGTTTTTCCCCGACCTTTCCTATGCCACTTGGATGAAGCGGAAAGGATTTGACACCATCAGAAGGCAACTTCGAGCGATGGAGATCCCGAATAATCTCTTGATGCCAACTCGACTACACGTTACAGTCAGCAAGAAAGCATATATATATGTACGGATCCCAAAGAAGCCGCAAAGTTGCTGCAAAAGTTAGAGACCAAAAGAGCTGCTCGAGAGGTCAACTCCTCGTCAGAATCCGAGTTGGAAGATACCTGAGCTAAGTACTGAGAAGGAAATTAAGGTCACAATTAAAAACTCTAATTAACTTTCACTCTCTTAAAAGTGGGACATTAGGTATTGGACTGATCCCATAATGAGAGTCGCTCTTGTTCAGGCAGATAAATAATATTTTGGATATATCCAGGACATTTATTTTTTTTTTGTCTTCCCCTATTTTTTTCTGTTTTATTACTTTAATTAATATTTCAGTAACTTAATGATGCAATAGCCTCATGACTGAGGCTGAAGTTAAAATGAAACATTTGTAAATCGTTTAGGAGGCTGAGGGAGCTAATTGGGAGTTTATTTTTTGAGCTTGATGTACAAAGAGTGTAGTGCTTAAGGGCATGATAGCCTGTTTTACATTAGTGAGTATTACTTGATATGTGAATTTTCTATTAAGAGCATTGGTAGCATCAGCCAAATGATAGAATAATATTACAGATTTTCATTGTATACGACTGTTCCCCCTAATCTTGATTGCATGTTGCAGTGTCTCTCTTATCCGAATATCTCTTTTCTGAAGGGTTCACATGTAGTACTGTACTGCAAAGGAACTGTTGAATGCTGTAACTAAGCATAAAATATATACATAAAAAGTAAAAAAAAATAAATGAGAACTAGCTTTACAGATGGGGACTTGAACATGTAAAAAAATATGTGAAGCTACCAAAACTGAAAATCAACCCGGATAAAATAAAGTGGGCGTACTAAGTAGCCACACGAAACTGCTGATATTTTTATATTATTGCTGTGGCCAAAAGGGAGACCAACAATTATATAAAATAAAATCTGAGGAGTAGTGTGTTTAAATTCAGAGGTTTACACACCCCTTTGAGGTTAGATGCTTTGCACAAACCCCTCGAGCTGCCTCGGGTTTATGTGTAGCATCTAACCCCCGGGTGTGTGTAAACTCTCATTAAGCACACCACCCCGTACTTTATTCTATATGTAAATCCAACTGCCTGTTATAGTACATCTCCCAATCTCTCCCAGAATAAAAGATGTAAACTCCTAGCTAGCAGTTTTGTACAACAGAACTTTCTTTTTTATGTATGGTATTTTAAAAAAAAAAACAGAACTTGCACCAGTGTTCAAGTAAAATCCCCAGCAAGTATGTCAGGCAGCAGTCACAACAGAGTCCAAAGTTTAAGATCCAAATGCTAACCGCAATCTGTGGCAGTTCAGTTGGCTCACATTCAGCCCTGCACTTTGGATACGATTTCAAAAGCCTCATTCACACTGCCGCTGTTTGAAATGGTGCCCTCCGCTGCATTCTTGGTGCAGTTTCTGAAATGCGGTGTAGCTGCACATTTCTTTTTTCTGGCATTTCCAGCAGTGTTCTGTCACATCCTCTCCAGGTGTAAACAGGAAGTGGGCAGTTTAAACTAAATTATTTTTGTCCATACTACAACCACTTGTTCGTTGTCTGCATTTCAACCACAGATCGTGAAACCAACCATCTAGTTTTGTAGCTGTGCCCACTTGGGGGTAGGGGGGGGAGACGGTTCATTCATAATATTTACAAGCGTGCCCAAAATGAACTTGACTTGCTCAAGAATTGCTTTACAGCTGCAAGAAGCACAACTAGGCATCAGCATCCATGGATCACCGCAGCCAACCATCGCTACCATCAAACATTTCCTTTGTGATAGTGAAAGTAGTGCAGATATTTTCCCTGTTCAAATCCCTCTATTTGGTGGTGCTTGCCGAATGGAAAGTTAAGAAACATGATTTTTTTTATTGTGGTAGTCATGTCTCCCGAGCATGGCAAAATTATTGTTTTGGGGGGGGGGGTGCACGGCTGTGCAGTGAGATGAATGCTAAATGTGAGTCCCTACATACGCATCAATTGCTATTGCTTTTACCTTTACAAGAATCGCTCTCAAGACGTAAATATATAGAGGAGAGAAGCTGCTGCATTTCACGCGCTATCCAGTTTGGGGGTGAGTGGACTGTTTGCCTGCTGATGGTTTAAAAAAGTGACTTGTAGTGTGCCTGTGCTCAGAAAACATTTACAGACATTGTTGCAGCTCTTCGGAGGGATTATTTTTTCTTAAATTTGAACAAACAAGAATAAATCATTAACAAAATTAAAAGCTATAAATTTTTTTGGCTTACACCATTATTATTATAATAGCAGTAAGGTACTCCCAGGGGTTATGTTAATGTTCAAGTTAATCACCCCCTGGGGGCAATATGGCACTTGGCTACACCTCATGCCACATTACACCCCCAGGGAGTGATTAACTAGGACATTAACATAATCTCCGGTCGTACCTTATTGCTTAATTAGATGAAGGGCTAAGGGAAATATTCCAGTTAGCTATATTACCTCTCACACAACCATGTACTCTGGGGTGGGGAAACTCCTACTGTTTGAAGAGATTTGGTGACCATGGATTAGCTACATTGTGTGCACTGGCACTTAAAGAAAAGGATAGACTTACAGGACCTCACAGGTAGTTTTTACAAGATGGGACCACCCACACTGACGTGCCTAATGCACATCAACAACACACTGTAATCTATAGGACATGGCACTCAACTGCTTCAGTTTCTCACTGACTCTTAAACATCAACCAACACCAGAATAGGGGCTGCCTCAAAGATAATACACAGAGAGGCAGGGAGCAAAGCAACCACTGCCCAGTGTACAGCAAGTGACAGTATGCGATAAAAGTGGTTTCTCATTATGCAGTGCCATACCAAGAGCTGAAAAGGAATGACCTGCCATGCCAGAGAGTCAGTGGGCAAGAAAGCTGTGGCTAAGTGGAGATCCTCGCAATGATGTACTGTTACTGGTAAGTAACGAACCTCTTCAAGGGTATTTCCATACAGCCATAATACATCAGACAATTACCATGAAGTACCAACCCCAACTGAGTGGCTGGCAAAAAAAACACCAGATCAACCAATCAGGACAGTAGGCCTTATAACACATCAAGGTTAAGACCCACCCTCTTATGGGAGATCAGATCCAAACTGTAATGTTAGTGAAAGTATGAATAATATTTCATGTAGCAGCCTTGCAAATATCAGTGGTGGAAACTGACTGGAAGCAGGCCACTGACGCTGCCTTGCCCCATATGACATGTCCAGCAGTGTTATCCAGCAATTCCTGCCCTGCCTGCATTTAATAGAACATGATGCCTTTTGAGAGACATTGCTTGGAAACTGGTCTATACCTGATGTCAGTGCCAAAGGAAACAAACAGCTGAGAGGAATGGACATGGTCCTTGGTACAGTCCTGGTAGTACCTAAGGGTTCTGTGGACACCCAGCGAGTGCAACAGCACCTCGTCCAGGTTGTGATGGGGGAGGAAGAACAAGGATAAATCAACAGACTGATTCAGTGTGAAATCAGATACCACCTTAGGCAAGATTTGGGATGAATATGCAACGTCACCCTATCCTAGTATAACACCAGAAATGGTCAGTCACAAATCAAGGCCTGTAGTTCAGACTCCTGTCTGGCTGAAGTAATAGCCACAAGGAATAGTCTTCCAATACAGATATTTTAATGCACAAGAAGCAGCGGGCTTGAAAGGAACTTTAGTGAGAAATCTGAGCACAAAGTTTCAGGTCCCAGGCTGGAACAGGTTTGCGGACTGGTGGGGCCACATGCAAGAGGTTCTTCAGGAACCTGTGGACTATATGCAGCTGGGCCACTGACTTGTCCCTGACAGAAGCATGAAAAGCCAAGACGGTCGACAAGTGAACCTTCACCAAGGAGTACTGCAACAACAACTGAAACAGTCAGGAGTTAGTCCACCACCCTCAGTATTAGACAAGTGAAGGGTCTAGGAATGCCTTCCAGCACCATATAGCTAAATGTTTCCACTTCAGGTAGTAGGTGCACCTGGTTGAATGTTTTCTGGGCAGCAAACAGGACAAATGAGACACCAGCTGAGACTCAACAGGGAGACCTTTATGTCCTCATGAGCCAGGCATGGCACTGCAGGGACTGGAGATCTGGATGCAACAGTGTGCAGTCCTTCTGTGACTGAAGGTCCAGCTGAAGGAGCGGTGGAAACAGAGGTTCTACTGCAGTTTACCAAGTGGGGGCCGCATCTGCCTGAGCTACCAGGGGGTCACCAGGAACATCCTAACTGGTTTCTGCCTGAGCTTGGTCAAGACCCATGGGCTCAGGTGCAAAGAAAGAAAGGTGTAAAGGAATCTTCCTTTCCAGCAGAGGGAAAATGTTTTATGCCAAAAATGCCATGCCCTGGAATGAGCGAGCAAAAGCGTGGCTCTGTATTGCATGGGGGATGCAAAAAGGTCCAACTATGGCCTTCCCCCACATGTCAAACAACCAGTCTACCTCAGCCGGACTGAATTCCCATTCATGAGGCTGAACTATAGACTGACTGAGAATGTCCACCAGGACATTCAGAGAGCCAGCAACGTGGACAGTGGTGAGTGAGACATCTTGGGTTATTGCCCAGTCCTACACCCTCATTACATCCCAACATTGAGGTTAGGAGTCTATGCCCCCTTGCTTGTTGAGGTAGTACACCACACTCTGATTGACTGCACCAATAGAGGCATCCCTTAGACCAGGGAGGCAAGGCTTGGAATCTATAGAGAACCGCCCTCATGTCTAGCAAATTTATGTGAAGGGCTTATTCCCATGAAAATCAAGATCCCTGGGTCTGGTAAAGAGTCAAGGACCTACAGTAAGAAGGAACCTCACCCCAGGTTGGAGGCATCAGTGATGAGGATTGCCTGGGGTTGCAAAAAAGGAAAACCCACAAGCAGCTGATCCTTGTTCAGCCACCAAAGAGTGGCATCCAGAAGAAGAAGTCAGTAAACCGCAATGAGGTGGTCCAGTGGTTACGAGGCCTGAGACCATGAGTTTGCAACAACCATTGAGGGCTTCTCATACACAGATGAGCCAGGGGGCCCATGAATATGGAGGCTGTCATCAGCCCCAGGAGGTGCAGCATGATGTGGATCAAAGCCCGGTTGCTGCATGCCACCAAGGTTGCTTGAGATACTATGGCCATAGCCCTGTCCTCAGAGAAGTATGCCTGTGCAAGTTCCTAGTCCAGGACTGTCCTCATGTAGTGGAGTCATTCTAGCTAATTTTGTGTGCAGGGACAATCTTTTGGAGTTGTGAGTCATTTTGTATTTTTGGTGTACATTTTCCAGACCTTTTCCCAGCACCCCCCACCCCCAAGTTTAGCAGGTCATATGCAGCAGCTATGTGGAGAGTGAGAATTTTTTGTATGCCATATGCTTGTTGATCCCCTGAAAACTACCAGTTGTCTTGGGTGCCAGGAAATATCTGGAGTAGAACCCCTACTGCTCCTCTACCTCTACTCTGGAGTAGAACTGGAGCAGCAGGTCTGCTGGGGGAACTGGGTGAATGGCTCACTTGTGCAGTCGTGCCTATACTTCTTCCCTCAGGAGGTTAAGGTACTCAAGGGAGAAATGGAAAGGCCACGGAGATGTCACTGGAGGCCATTAAACTAATTCCAGGGTGTACCCATGCTAGATGATGTCCAGGACCCACCTTTCTGTGGTCCCAGCCTGACGGAGCAAAAACAGGGAGATTCTTATCCCCACACATGGTCCTGAGGAGGGATCTGTCAAGGCAGGGAGTCAGAAGAAGGGAAATGGGCAACTGACATCCACCTTTCCTACATTCCTTAGGGGCTTTGTAGGGAAATACTGCCACTGCTGTTGGTGGGTAACAAAATCTTGTCCCTGACTAGTGGATGGTTAATGTAAGGACCCATGTGAAAGGAGCCTCTGCTATGACCAGTGTGAGAAGTATTTGGTGTCATGGACTAAATAATCCCAGACTTCATGGAGGTCTCTAGGTCATTGAGAATGACCTTAACATCTGGTCCAAAGAGCTTGATGCCCTTAAAGGGTGCATTCAGGTTTGACTGCTACACATCCTGCGCAAAACAAGGAGCCAGAAGTGATGTCTTAAACATGCCAGAAGTGCAGCCCTGGCAGCAGCATCTAAGGCATCACAGACTGATCTCAGAAGGTGCTGCTAACATTAGAGCCTTAGGAATACACAGGCAAGAGCTTCTGATTTTATGGGCCCATCAGGTATGCTGCTAACAATACAACTGAAATCCCTCCACATGAGGTTCCAGTTCCAGTACCGGCCCAGATATGCTTGGTAACTAGCAGTGCACAGGCCACGAGAGGCTGAGTTGAACATGCCATTGCCAGTTCTGTCTGATTTTATATACGCTTTCTCAAGAGGTCTGATCCTCATACACTGAAGGGTCCAAGACCTGTCATGTCATGTGCAGCCACAGGTACCACTATGTCAGTGAAAGGCTGGGTAAAGTAGCACTTCTTATCCTTAGGAGCTAGGTACTGCTTATCAGCCTTGCTAGAGATGGCCAGTAGGGTACTGGGCCTGCACCAGGCAATGGAGCTTTCTTCCTTCAAAGCCACAGGGATGGAAGAGATGACCACCAAGGAGGCACTTTCGACCTCCAGAAAATCATACAGATTCTTTTTGGAATAATCTTCCTCCTACAAGGAGAAATGCAAAGTCCCTGGATTTGCCTCATCAAAATCTAGAAGGTATGGTCTTTGTTGTGGGGAGGGCGCATACATAATAAATAATAACAATAAATTTTATTTAATATAGCGCCTTTCAAATATCATGGTGCTGAACAGGTAAACAAAAATCAAAGACAGTTACAATAAATACCAATTAAAATCAGCAAGATTCAGAGTATGCTTTGCCCCATAAACAGGTCTTAAGTGCTTGCTTAAAGCACCCCACAGTCCTGCACTCCCGAAGCAGATGGGGCAGAGAATTCCAGAGGGTAGGGGCAACAAACCCAAAAGCACGGGCCCCCGAAAATTTTAAACTAACCCTCGGAATCTCCAGCAACCCCTCATCAGCCACGCGGAGCTGTCGCAAAGGGGTGTAAGGAACAAGAAGCTCTTACGAGTAGTCAGGGCCATGATTATGTAGGGCTTTGTAGGTTAATAAACCTACCTCAAAGGTGATCCACCTCTGAACAGGCAGCTAGTGCAGATCGTGCAGCACAGGGGTGATGTGAGATCTTCTAGAAGCCCCAGTCAACAAACATGCAGCAGGGTTCTGCACTAGCTGCAAGCGGCGGATATCAACCCCAGAAAGCCCTAAGTAAAGGGAGTTGCAATAGTCAAGGCACGAAGTCACAAAGGCGTAGACCAAAACAGACAGATCACTGGGCAGAACAAGGTGCTTGACCCTGGCAATGTTCCTAAGATGATAAAAGGTCAGCTTGACTATGACCGACACCTGATGGTGAAGGGTCAGCCCGTCGTCAAGCACCACTCCCAGGTCATGCACCAGTTCAGAGGTAAGGATCTGTGCCCCCCCAGGATTAAACCAGAGGGGAAATCAGTCCTCAACCCCTCAGTCCTGTGACCCGGGTCCACCACCAAAACCTCTGTCTTTCCTGCATTCAACTTTAAATCGCTAGAACTCATCCAATCTTGGATTTCTGTGAGGAAACCATTTAGCACCGAGATAGCACTAACCTGGTCAGGGGCAAAAGACAGGTAGAGCTGGGTATCATCAAGCAGTGAAACCTCAGCCCATACCATCTTACAATGTCTCTGAGTGTCAGCATATACACTGCAAATAACATTGGGGACAGCACCGAGCCCTGAGGAACCCCCAAAGGCAGAGAGAAAGACTCATATCGTACATGACCTGTACAGGACCATTTTCTCACTGCATGAGGATACAGTGGAGTCAGCAGAGTCCTCCAGCCTCACAAGCCTCTTCCTTCACAAATCCTCATCATCCAGAAGGTCAGGGTTGTACTGTCTAGCCTTCTGGTGGGGGGCAAGGAGTAGCAGGCTGCAGGAGAGGCGCAGCCTGGAACACTGGAGAAGGTGGCTAGGGGTCACCTTCAAGTAGAGAAGGTAGCAACTATTTTTTTTTTTGTTTGTTTTGTTCAACTTTATTTCCCTCGTGTCACCACTGGCTGGGGCCCCTTCAGTCGACCTACCTGTTCCCCCCTACCTGAAATCCTCCCAGCTGTACCTCGGTCCTTGGCACATCCACGACACACTTTGTGGAGCAATCCCTCCGAAATCCACCCCTTGGAGTGGGTCCACCTTCTGCTCCTCGGTGCTTTCTTCTGGTGCTTCCATGGGCGGAGGTGACATCGAGACCAGGTCCATAATGGGCAGGATCTGGTGCCAGAGGTGGGGGCAGGTGACATCTACCCCCCCAGCTAATGGGTATTTTTCCTGTTCTTAGAGAGCTCCCCCAAGAAGCCCGGATGTGCAATGATGTCCAGTGTGGCTGGGAGCACTCCCACACCCAGTCCACAGACGTCTGCTGAGGCTCCTCCCCTTGCATCAGCATGACCCCTGGACTGTAGTGCTTGTAGCCTCCACTGGGAGCTGCTCACACTGGGGAGTCATCCACCCATCCTCCCCAGGAGAGGACAGAAGTCCTCTGGATGCTCAATCCTCTCCTTCCCTGCTGGCCCAAGCTCACTCCCAAACCCGGGTCACTGGCATGGTGCGAGGTGTGGCGTCCAGCACCTCAACCCGCAGCACCACCAGGCTGGTGATGGTAGCAACTATGTTAAACCCCAAATTCTGCACTTTAATAACTTTGCAACCATTTGTCCAGTCTGCTTGAAATGTTGCATGTGCCGTGTAGTACCATAGATCTCTGGATTGGAACATTTTTGTTGTGGTCAGATTTTCAGTTGCAGAGCATTGAAAAGTGTGAAAAATCCTCAACTTTTTTGAATTCTTTGCTAACCTCTACAGTCCGAACAGTTTGTCTGGCTAGTTTGAAATTTTCAGGTTATGTGGGGACTGAGTCAAGGAAGTGCCTTTTGAAGATTTGGTGAAAACAAATTAATCTGTTCAAAACTTACGAAAGTTCAAAGTTTCCCATTATAGCCTATGGGGAAAAAATATATGTCCAGCTTGAAAGCTTTTAAAAGCTTTCATGAAAGCAATTTTGCTATTAAAAGCTTTTGAGCTATGCCAATTTGTTTACGAGCTGCCGCCATCTTGTTTCCAGTTAGCGGCAGACAAAAACGTCCGAAATTCAATAAGTACTGCCCCTAGGTAAACACTGTCAATTGTGTTTACTTAATTGTGGCTGAGGAACACACTGGGGGCATTAGATTTTCAATATGACTCCCAGAAATGCTATTTCCATGATCAGTCCCTCATAGTGTTGGAAACTGCTGAAAAAACAGATGTGACACTTTCACGAAAGTATAACACTTTCGCGAAAGTGTGGCATCCACTTCTTCCCCAATTTCAAACATTACAATTGTGAAAATAGCATTACTGGGGATCAGATTGAAAATCTGATGCCCCCAGTGTGTTCCTCAGTCCACCAATTAGGCAAACACAACTGACAGTGTTTACCTAGGGGCAGTAAATAAAGAAAACCATCCCCAACGTCTTTTAGCTTCAATGCAGAATTCTGCATTAAAATTTGTGATGCAGGATTCTGCATTGAACTTCTGTGCCCACTTTCTTTGCCGACAGGGGTGCCCAATCCTGCTGTCGGCAGCATATATCCACCCCCAAAAACAACTCATGTGGCACACAAGGAGCCCACCCCAGTGTGCCAATTTATTATCATATGTTTCCGACACTGGGATGCCCCCCTCCCAGTGTTGGATGCCCTTCCCGCAAAGCCCTTTCTTTTTTTCCTGACAGTAGGGTGCCCAATCCCTGAGTCGAGTAGTGTTCTCCCCCCACTAGTGTGTCACACTGGGAGCCCACCCCAACTGTGCCAAATTTAAAAAAAAAAATAATCAATCTGTAAATAAAGAAAACTGTTCCATGATGTATTTTTTTTTACCCTGCGCTAAAGAAGGTCCTCATCATCTCCCTAGTCCCCCAATCCCCACCCTCCTCTGCTGCACCCACCTCCCAGCACCCCGTCACCCATACTTACAGTCCAGAGGTTGGGATCAGTGATCTTCTCTGGACCAGGGATACATCCGCACTCTTCAAAGCCGAACTTCGATCTGAGAAATCAAGATAAGTATATAATGGGAGTCAGGGGTGGAGAGGTTCAATTTATGTTGATATCTCATCCAATTTTAGGAATTTTGGCCCCAAATTTTCAACATGGGGTTCTTGGGACCCCACCTCATGAATAAAGTCACTGTCATTTCGTTACTCAGTCCTGAAAGGTGATTTCGCGGTTGGTGCACAGAATCACCTTTTGGGACTGATTAACTAAATGACAGTGCCTGTGTTCATGAGGTGGGGTCCCAAAAAGCACATGTAAACAATCTGGTACAAAAAAATCCCAAAAATGGCTATGTTACGAGTGTGCGTTGTGCAGTTTGTACCCACGCTCATGACTTTACCAATTTTTAATATTTTCACTCCAGATTTTCAGCATTGCCATTTTTTCACATGTCCTTATTAACAGTGCATCTGTCATGTTTCACATCCTGCCTGAAACACGTTTTCACACCTGTGGCGCATAATGGCACAGTTGCTGTGCAAAAGCAGCTTTCAAGATGGATTAAGAAAAATCACAGTTACACTGTTCATGAGGGGAAGTTTCAAAATGCCCAAGTTGAAAATTTGATTAAAAAATTCCAAAAAATGACCCTATGCACGCTCGTAACTTTGCCAATTTTTAATATTTTTACTACAGATTTTCAACAATGACGTTTTTTTTACACCTCCTTATGAACAGTACTGCTGTCATCATTTACATCCTTCCCAAAACATGTTTTTCCACCTGTGCTACAGAATGGTGTGGTTGCTGTGCGAAATCAACTTTCAGGATGTATTAATGAAATTACATTGCCAGTGTTTTTGAGGGGAGATCTCAAAAAGTCCATGTTGAAAATCTGGCTAAAAAATTCAAAGTTCACTGTGTTACAAGTGTCCGTTGCGCAATTTCCTTGTGAAATTCACCACAGTATAACATGGCGATGCCCATGGCGCCTTTTGACAATCATGTCTTGAAAACAGTTCGATATAAAAAAAAAACATTAATCTTGGCACACTGGGGTGGGCTCCCAGTGTGTCACAATGTTGGGGTGAAGGGTATACACACCGACAGGGGGATTGGGCACCCCGATATTGGTGTGAAAAGTTCGATGCAGGATCCTGCATCTAAATTATAGCAAATTTCGATGCAGGATTCTGCATCGAAAAAAGACGTTGGGGCCGTTTTCTTTCTTTAACAGGGTTTTAAAACAATAAATACATTTGGGCACATTGGGGTGGGCTCCCAGTGTGCCAAATAACTTCGTGTTTGTGTGTCAGGGATACATACCAACATGGGAATTGGGCACCTCGTGCCGGTCGGAGCGGGTCTTCCTTGACTCTGCAGCCGGCAGCACAAGTTCCAGTTGTGACTGCAGAAGTCAAAAAAATACCTGTGTTCTCATACAAAGAATGGACTAGAAGCCATTCTCTGTATAAGCTGACACCAAACATAACAAACTTGTTTGGGTCCAGCTTAAAATAAGAAAAAAAAATCAGAATAAACCTGAAGGGGTCCTCTTGAGCTGTGTTCTGATGTTTTTTTTTTTTTTACATTCAGCACTTCAAAATCCTCACGAAGCAGCAAACAAGATGGCAGACGTAACACAACTCAGTCATTCGAATGGTGAACTGTGCACACAGTACCAGCCTTCTTTGCGAAAAGAAGCTGGTATTGTGTACACACTACTGTATTGTGAGAAAAATGTATTTTTCATGCCTGACATATAAATCTTCCCATAGGAAATAATGGGAAAATTTAAAATGTCATAACTTTTGAACGGATTCATATTTTTTATCAAACCTTCAAAAGGCATATTTGTGACCCAAAGGCTTTGTTTGCTGAAATTTCCAGATCAAAACCTTAAGCCGTTTCTGAGCTCCAGGATGACAAAGAATGTTAAAAGACCCAGATTTTTCTGGTTTTTCCACACTTTATATCTCACAAACCACTAAACGGATTCCTAGAGACCTGCCCCAAGAGAGTATACATGCCAATTTGTATGCAAATCCATTGAAGGACTCCAAAGTTATTAAGGCTCAATGTTATATACACACACACATATATACAGAAATAAAAATACAGTACAATATAATACAGTACAATAACAAAACACATTGATAATGACAACAAAATATTTAAAGTAGACAATGCCACTTCAAGGATTTCTTAAATGTATACAGTGAATTACATGCTAAAATATAATTGGGCAAATCATTGCACAGTTGTACAACACAAAAGATCTATAGGAAGGAGGGTTCAATTTGCTAGAATTTGCTTATCTAGTGCAATAAGTATGTGATCTAAGCTAAAACACATGAATGAGACGGGTATTTATGTTGACAACAACTTTCAAAAACAGTAAATTAAAATAGTTCACTCTTTGCTCAAATGAAAACCAGCCTAAAATTTTTATGCAGACTACAATGATGAGTTGAATGAGAAGCAGGACTAGCAAATCTGCAAACAGAATGGTACAATGTCTTTACACAGTACAAATTAGTGTTAACAGCAGACGAATAAATTGGAAGTCCATAGTCAATAACTGATAACAGTAAAGAATGAGCTAGTAGCTTTTTTGAATAAGCAGAAAGACAATTACTTAATCTGTAAAGTTGTCCTAATCTGGAATGTAGTCTTAAAAACAAAATTAATATGTTCCTGATATGTTTAGCTGTGGATCCAAAATAAAAACCAAATATTGAAACTGCATAACTTGCTCAATTCTAACACCATATAGATCATAAAAAGTAGGCAATAATCCTAAACGAGATAGTTTCTATTGGGAACCAAAAAGAAAAACTTACTTACCATAGTAATCTTGTTTCTTCCAGGGGATCTCTCAGTATGCTTAAACTATTGCAGTCAGTCTCCTGTGTTGAACTGCAGAGGAAAGAATGGAATGTATGTAAATGATGGAACCCTAATTGGCTTGTGCCAATTTCAAACTGCTGCCCCTAGTAACTGTTGCATTCTTAGAAATGCTCATATTCATTGTAAAGCCCAACAGGGTGAAGACCCCTAACTAGCTTATCAAAATAAAAAAAACTAATCCCGCATTCAAAACCTCAAAACTATGGCCCTGTAAGAAGGGACAAAGCAGACAGTACTGACAAGTTCAAAAATTCAACAAATGACCAGAAAAGTACAGAACAGGTAGTAACAAGCAGGGATGCAGAATGACAAACCCCTTTTCCTGGTTCTGGAAGGGGAGGCAGGGTGGGATCTTTTAGTATACTGTGGAATCCCCTGGAAGAAACAAGATTACTATGGTAAGTAATTTTTTTCTTCAAACTCCAGAAATCCCTCAGTATACTTAAACCATTGCAGACTAACAAGCAGTACCTTTGGCGACTGGGTACATAACCTATTTAGTGAAAAGGTTCTGCAGTACTGCAGTGCCAGACTTGGCATCACTCCTGGGCTGTATGCTCAAGTAGTAGTGCCTGGTGAAAGTGTGAACAGTTTTCCATGTAGCTGCTTTGCAAATCTCCAGTAAGAGAATGTCCTTGCTGCAGCTACTGATGCAGCTGTACCCCCAGGTAGAATGTGCCCTAAGACCAAATGGGAGGCTGTTTTCCAACTTTACTGTAACAGAACTGAATGCACGTTATTACCCAGCATGCAACAGTTCTCTTGGAAACTAGTTTACCTTTACCCACCTCTCCATAGGTGAGGAACAACTGATTGTGCTGTGGCCTGGAGGCCATGGTCCAATCAAGGTAATGGCCGAGTCCCCTCTTGACATCCAGCCTTTGCAACTTCCACTCGCCAGAGCTGGAGTTGACAGTGAAAAAGACTGGCAGTGTTATGGACTAATTCAGATGAAAGTCTGAAACCACCTTAGGAAGGAATTTCCTATTAGTCCTGAGCACCACCTTATCTCTGTGGAAGGAGATGTAATTCACATCTGTGCACAGGGCCTGTAGCTCAATTACTTGCCTAGCTGAAGTAATGGCTACCAAGAAGACCATCTTCCTGGTAACACATTTAAGGTCTGCAGTTGCCATAGATTCAAATGAGGGTTCCATGAGCCTGGCAATACAGATGTTTAGGTCCTAAAATGGGACTGACTCCCGAAGGAGGGGGGGAGGTGAAGGAGTCCTTTTAAGAACTTCCTGAAAACAGGGTGAGATGCCATAGACATGTCCTTACCAACTGAAATATATGCTGAAATTGCAGCTAGGTGTACATTTAAGGTAGAAGGCCTAGTGAGTGCAAGTGGATCAAGTAATCCAGAAGGACAGGTAAACCCGCTCAAGAGGAATCAACACTTCTGTGCCCACACCAGATTGAAAATCTCTTCCATTTGGCAACATAAGTTTTCCTAGTTGAGGGTTTCCGGGAAAACCTGAGGACATTTAGGACCTCTTCAGAGAGGTGCAGACTAGCAAATTCTAAGTCTTCAAGAGCCAGGCTTTTAGGCGGAGGAGCCTGAGATTGGGATACAGTAACCTGCCTTGCAAGCATGTCAGGAGATTGTGCCTCTAGGGGAGGTGAATTGGCTGTGATACTGTTAGAGCTAGCAGGAGGGAGTACCATGGCTGTCTTGTCCAATCCAATGCCACCAGGATCATTGTTGTTGGTTGTGACTCGAGTTTTATGAGAACTCTGAGTAACAGAGGGAAAGGTGGGGGAGGCATAAAGAAACCTCCCTGACCAGTCCAGTGCTAGGACATCCACTGACACAGTCTCCTGAGCTGGAGGCCTGCAATGGAACTGTGGCAACTGGTGGTTGTCTGTGAAGGCAAAGAGATCTATATCTGGTGTGCCACACCTTCTAAATACTGTTGCCAGTATTTGTTGTTCAGAGACCACTCATGGTGGTTCTGACTGAGTCTGCTGAGGGAATCTGCCAGAATGTTTCCTTTCCTGGCAGGTGAATTGCTGACAGGGACACCCACAGGGAGTAGGCTAGGTTCCAGACCTTCATAGCCTCTGTACACAGTAAGGTCGACTTGGTGCCTCCCTATCAGTTGATGTAATACATAGTGGTAGTGTTGTCTGTTCTGACTTGTACCACCTTGCCGCTTATCTGTGGTCAAAATGACTGCACAGCAAGGAAAATTGCCCTGTGCTCTAGAAGGTTGATATGCAGAAGTGACTTCTGGAGGGACCACATACCCCTGGCTGTGAAGTCATCCATAAGAGTCCCCCAGCCTAGGAGAGAGGCATCTGAGGTAAGCACCACCGATGGAACTTCCTGTCAAAAAGGAGTTTCCTCCCTGAGGTTTTCTATGTCTTGCCACCACTACAGAGCCTGTAATAGGGTTTTTGTGACAGGTACCAGCTTGGCAAGAGGGTCTGTCCTTTGGGACCAGTGAGCCGTTAAATGGAACTGGATGTCCCTCATTTGAAACCATGATCCTGGCACCACAGTTGTGGCTGCTGCCATGTGGCCCAGGAGCTGCAGGAAGTGTCTTGCTGGCCTGGGTCTGTTCAGTTTGAAAAAGCCTGCCAGCTCCATGATACTGTTTACCCTGTCCTGATGGAGGAAGGCCCTTTGTTGCAGGGTGTCCAGTTCTGCCCCTATGAAGTCCAGGACCTGAACAGGTTTCACTTGAGACTTTTGGGCATTTACCAGGAATCTCAGAGACTACAAAGTGCTCTGGGTGAGAGCCAGAGTGTCCCTGGTATGATGAAGGGGATGTTCCACAACTAACCACTCATCTAGGTAAGGTAACACTGTGACTCCTTGCCACCTTAGGTGTGCTACTACCATAGCTAGGCACTCGGTAGCTGAGGTTAGGCTAAAGGGCATGGCTGCAAACTGGTAGTGACCTGAGGGAAGTCTGAACCTTAGGTACTTTCTGTGTCTGGGCCTGACTGGAACATGACAGTAGGCATCCTTGAGATCCAAGGATGCCAACCAATCCCCAAGTTGGAGAGTCGGAATGATCATGGCCAAAGTGACAATTTTGAACTTTGGTTTTGTTAAATGTTTGTTCAGCAGTCTGAGATCCACAATAGGTCGCCAATCCCTATTTTCTTTTGGGTAAGGAAATACTTAGAAAAGAAGCCTTTTCCTCTCTGGAATAGATGGACAGGCTTCACTGCTTTGATGAGCAGTAAGTTGGCAACTTCTGACTCCATCAAAGTCCTTTCTGCTGGGTTGCTGGGCTGAAATTTCTGCTTCTCAGTCTGGAGAACATTCTGAAGCTGAGGGACAGGCCCTGGCTCACTACCTCCAAGACCCACTTGTCTTTGGTGATGGTATGCCATGCTTGGGAGGAAGTGAGCCAGCCTGCCGCCTACAGAGAAGGGGGAGGTAACCTGGGTAAGCATGTCAGGGGTTCTGCTTTAGCTGGGAGTTGGCCTGAGGTGCTGGCTCGGACCTTCTTACAGTCCTTCTACCTCTACCGCTAAAGCACCCTTTGAGCTGCTAGTAGTCTGGCGTTGCTTGTGCTTGGAAAAAAGGCCTGGTGTAGAAGCCCCTACCACTGCCTCCACTAGCTTGGGACCTGTAAGATGTGGAAGGTCTGTCTCAGGCAGAATTGCTTCTGTAAGTGGTTTTGTACTCTTCCACTTTCTTCATGTAGGCCTCTGTCTTGTCCCCAGAAAGAGAATTGTTCTCCCAGGGGGAAATCCATGGCCTTAGTCTGGGTATCTTGAGACAGATTTGTAGCTCTGAGCCAGGCAAACTGCCTCATAGACACAGTGAGGGCCATAAGTCTGGCCACCAGCATTATTGGCATCCACAGCCACAGGAAACTAGTATTGTGTGGCATTCAAACCTATTCTGGCGGTCTCAGCCAGGTCCACTGCCACATCCCCAGAAATCTTGTCCATCGTGGCCAAAAGAGTGGACTAGAGGGCCTTCTGGTACTGGGCTGTATATGCCATACAACTGGCCTGTCTGTGGAGAAGGGAAGCTGCTAAGTACCCTTTCCTCCCAATGCCATCAATCTTTCTGAAATCCTTGTCAGGTGGGTTTCTCATAACCTCCACTTGCATACTGTGCCACTCTGAGCAAGTCAGTTAACCATCCAGTGCTCCCAGGTCGCCCCCCAAAACAGGCATTTGTGCCTAGTGGGCCTTACCTGGTTACCAAAGACTAAAGGCACCCTGGCTTTATTACAGACAGCTGCCTTTACCACCCCGTCATGATCTGGGTGCATAAACAAAAATTCAGCTGATATTTCTTATAAATTTTCGTATCTACCCCAGGAACTGTAGTGGGGTTCTATAGAATCTTCATGACCACTTTCTTCAGGGACTTGTGGATAGGAAGCAGAAGTTTCTTTGTGGGGGTAAGACCCCTCATATCAAGAAAGTTTGCTTCTTCCTCATCCTTCACTGTTTCTTGTATGGAGAGATTGAGGGTGCCCACCATCTGTCTCACAAAGGAGTTGTGAGAAGAGTATTCCTCCAGTCCCCAGGGAGGGGAACCAAAGTCTTGTTCTGGGGAAACTTCAGGCTCAACAGGCTCCCCCTCCTCCTCCTCCTTCTCTTCCTCTGGTTCCTCATATAAGAACACTAGTTCCTGAGTGGAGGGAGCTGAAGCAGGAACTGACAGACCGAGGAGACTGACAGCCTGGAGGCCCTGTAAAATCTGTAAGGCCCTGACAATGTCCTCAGCCGAGGGCATCATTGGTCTGTCAGCTGAGAGCCCCTTTTTTTCAGCAGGAGGTGCAGTGATGTGTTTCTCTTTGTGTTTTCTCTTAGCAGGAGCCTGTTCAATAGCCGGTTTCACTGGTCTCTTAGATTTAGCAGCCTCAGTCTTTTCAGTGGGTTTAAGGTCCTCCGATTCTTTGGACTTATGTTTTTTTGCACGTGAGGAGGAAGCCTCTTCAGTGGGGTTAGGTACAAAATCCTGACAAGCAAATGCTCGACAAGATCAAAATCCTGACAACAAAAATCTCAACAGCCAAAATCCAATAAATGAAAGTAAATCATCTCAGTAGTGTATTTCTGACTTTTGTATGTACATAACATGAATCTCATATGAATTATTTATTGGGGACTATTTTGCTAGTTGGTAGGATACCGTACCTTTCTTGCTATTTAAACAGGGGAAAAACCTCTTTATATTGTTGTTTTTTCCTTGTGGGGAACACAACCCATGTTATAGGTGCAACAGCCCACTCCAGGGTATGGGGTTATAAGCATTTAATGCATGCCTCGGGTGCTGTGAGGACACTCGTCCTGTGGCCTTGTGCCTCTCAGTGCACCTGAGGCATAGATTAAATGCCTATAACCCCATACGATGTCATGGTTTATTGCTAACATAATCACCACCCCCTTCATATATGTTTCATCACCACATTAATACACATAGTCTTCACTAATGATTTTTTTTGTCAGGATTTTTGTGTCAGGATTCTGATTGTCAGGATTTTGACCCTGTCAGGATTTTGATTGTCAGGATTTTCACCTTCTCAGGATTTTGGTGTCAGGATTTTGGTTGTCGGTCTTTTGTATGGATCCCTCTTCAGGTGGTTAAGGAGAGGGAGAGGAACGAGTAGCCGTTTCTTCAAGTTTTTTTGCTCTTTTTTTTGTAAGGTTTTGGGACAAAACATCCTACAAACATCACAATTAGTGAAAATGTGACTAGGATCTAGACACACAAGACACAAATTGTGCCTGTTGGCTTATGCAATGATTTGGCCACACTTTATACAATTTTTAAAACAAGTTGGTCCTGTCTTCTTTTTCTTCCTTGTGACTCTGACATGCCAGATGTCAGAAACTCCAAGTAAACAGCCCAATAAGAAAGAAGTTTATCGGTCGGTTCCCAGACCGAAAATACAACAATACTACAAAATATTAAAAAATGGTTGGTTCCCTGACTAGATTTAAATGCTGGGAATTGATGAAAAATGCTTGGTTCTTAACAGGAAATGAACTGTGAAAATCAAAAATAAATCGAAATATAAATGTAGCGCTACAATCCCAGGTGAACAACCAGAACGCTAATGTTTAAAATCACAAATACTGTGAAGAAAATCACTGAAACAGCGGTTCCCCCTGTGTTCCCAGGTACCGCTAAAAAATATTAAAACTTTGCTAAATTACGCAAACCTGGAAAGAAAGTAATAGGGGCAGCAAATGAAAATATTAAATGACACGTTTACCAAACCAGAAAACAATGATGGTTGACAGAAGTTGAGGAGAGCTCTCCGAGGCGTCTATACTAGGTAGGTGGAGACAGGAATCTGAGCATTACTCAGAATGCAGCAGTTACTAGGGGCAGCAGTTTTAAATGGCACGAGTCGATGAGGGTTCCATCATTTACATACATTCCATTCTCTCAGGGGCAGTTTGACACAAGAGGCTGACTGCAATAGTTTAAGCATATTGAGGGATTCCTGGGATTTGAAATAAAGATTGTGTTTTTGTAACACAAAGCATCATACCATTATCCTGTAGTGATTGTTGAACATTTAAAAAATATTTTGTAAATGAGTGGTTAGTTCTAAAGAATCATCTCCAGACCGATGTAGGACAATCTCATCTACATACATTGTAATAAGCATATTTTTGTCCTGTATAACAGATGGCAGAACATTCAAAAAAATACTGAACAAAAGAAGCCCCAAAACTGATCCCTGGGGAACACACACACATATATATTTTTTATCGTGTCACAATTTTTTCTCCCCAAGCTGGTTGGCCCGCATCAGACTGACCCCTCCCAGCCCCATCCCCCCCCCCGAATCACAAGCTCTTACCTGCCTGGCCCGGGAGCAACACCTGTGGGGGGGTCTGTCTTCACCCTGCTGACTGGCATTTTCCTCCAGCATTTCTCCCGGAGGCCCCAGGAGTCAGCGTGCATGTGCGTGGAGGCGTGCATGTGCCGAACAGTCCCGATCATGGCCTCCTTCCCCCACCCCCTGGCCTACTGCCTAGACCCCCTCTGGCCCAAACTTTTTGCAGCCTCAACTGGGGGTCACCCATCAGCCGAGGGATGCCGTGCTTTCTCTCCAGTAAGGAGAGCTTGCCTGTCGGCAGCTCAATCCAGCTACACCCTCCCTCCCTCCCTCCCCGTGCCGACCTCCGATGCCCCGGCCTCGCTCCTGAACCTGGGTCACCAGCATGGGTCGAAGTAAGGCACCAGTGCCTCAGTCCTCTATGCTACCGGGCTGGTTTACACATATACACACAAATATATATATATACACTTGTGTCAAAGATGAAGTAACTGAACATAGAACTGCTTGTTTTCTATCAGATAAATAATGAGAAAACCACTGTACCACATTAGCAGATAAACCAAATTCCTTAAGATAAAAAAGTAAATGCCAATGGTTAACCAAATCAAACGCTTTTGACAAATCAAGAAATAAAGCTCCTACCATACCACCTCTGTCCAGGGTTCTGTGAAGAGTATTAATAAGTTCCATAGCAGCTGTTGAACTACTATCATTTTGCCTAAAACCATCCTGATATACTGTTAATAGGTTTTCCGAATCAAGAAATTATTTTACTGAGCAAATACTATTCCTCCCTTTCCCTGAGCCTACCAACTCTCTTTTCCAGGGTAGCTGCAGGAAAATTTTTACAAATCTGGCAGTCTGCATTGAGGTGGTCAAACCCAAGACAAACACAGGTGGTGTGGGGGTCAGCCTTGGCAAAGACTTCCCCACAGACACTGCAGTGTTGAAACCCAGTGGGCCCGGTTTTTCTTTTGGGTTTCTCAGACATAGTGCCAGTCCTAACCAAACTTACCCGTTTATGGCAATCTGCCAGGTAAGACCCTCTTATCGGTTCCCAACCGTGTCACGGCTCGTGGAAAAAAACGTAATAAAATCCGTTTTTTTAGAACCGATAAGAACCGGTAACCAAGCAGGAAAGGGATCTTGGAGTTATCATCTCTGATGACCTCAAGGCAGGGAAACAGTGTGACAAGGCAGCAGGTAAAGCAAATAGGATGCTGGGATGCATAGGCAGGGGCATCACCAGCAGGAAAAGGGAGATCATAATTCCACTATACAAGACACTAGTGAGGCCGCACCTGGAGTACACTGTGCAGTTCTGGAGACCTTACCTACGTAAGGACATAGACAGGGTAGAGAAGGTTCAGAGGAGGGCAACAAAGATGGTGCATGGATTGCATCACAAGTCCTATGAGGACAGGTTGAAGGCACTGAACATGTACTCCCTGGAGGAGAGGAGGAGAGGGATATGATAGAGACATACAAGTATCTTACAGGGAGGAACAGGGTGCAGGAATGCACTATTTTTAAGCGAAAAGATGTTCCAGGACTAGAGGGCATGGGATGAAGTTGGAGGAGGACGATTCAGAGGAAACGTGAGGAAGAATTTCTTCACAGAACAGGTGGTGGACAAGTGGAACACCCTGCCAGAGGAAGTGGTGGGGGCTGAAACAATTACGGGATTTAAGAATGCATGGGATAGACATAAAGGAATTCTGGAGGTCAGGGGTAAGGGGCAACAGACTTCCTGGAAAACATAAACTGAACTTACAAACTTAAATGGGCAGACTGAATGGGCCATAGGCCCTTATCTGCTGACACTGTCTATGTATGTATCTATGTATCTATGTAACCACACTCTAAATGATAAACCGTTTACAAGTTCCACACAGAATAGAAATCAATGTAAAACCTATCTAGTACTCACAAATACCACAGACAGAGTCTGAACTGACCGGCTGCGGTTTAAATTCGGTCAAAAACCGAGAAAAACAATACTTTAACTGACAAAATGAACCGAGCAGAAGGAGAAATCTCCGGAGCGACTGTTCAGTGAGGCGGAGTAAAGAATCTGACGGTTTGAGTTTGAAGAACAATAGACAGAGTTTCAACCGAGCTCGAGCTCAGCATTCCATGCCTGGCATGGAAAGTTAACTCTTTCACCTCCGGAGCAGTTCGAAGGTTGGGACTCACTGCATATGTCATAATATAGCAAGACTTCATGTTGTATGACGGTTAAATTCAGCTTAGATGTCTTCACAGGCTGCTTCCAGCATGGAATGACTCAAGTACAGTACAGTGTCGTCCTCGAATAAGTGGATGTTGGGTTTTTTGATGGGGTCATTGATGTTGTTAATGTAGACTACAAAGAGGAGGGGACCAAGGATAGAGCCCTGGGGCATGCCCCTCAGCATAGGTTTTAATGGAGAAAGATCACCTTCAGCTTTAACCTGCTGTTTCTGTTCTCCGAGGTAGTCTGCAAACCAGCACATAGATTTATGATCCAGGCCTAAGGTGCTTAGGGAGGAAAGAAGCAGGCTGTGATCTACTGTGTTGAATGCCTTACTAAGATCCAAGAAAATGGCACAGACATGCTTCTTGTTGTCAAGGTCTAAGAGCCAATCATTGATCACCTTAGCTAGGGCTGTTATGGTGCTGTGCTTTGCTCTGAATCCAGACTGAACCGGGTTTAATAGGCTTCTGGATTCTAAGTATACCCCTAGCTGGCCACACACAGTTTTTTCTAGTAATTTAAACAGGATGGGGAGGAGGGAGATCGGTCTGTAATTATTTAGATCGCAGGGGTTACCTGCTTTTAACAGAGGGATGACATGGGCTAATTTCCATTGGTGGGGAGGCTACCCTGGGAGAGTGACATGTTGAATAGGTGGGTGATCGGCACCGCAAGCACATGGTAGGCATATTTTTGATAGTATGGCTCTATGAAGTTGGAGCCTGCTCCCTTCCTGGTGTCCAGTTGCAGCAGTAGGTCTTCCACCACTTTTAGAGAGACAGGCAGGAGGGAGAAGGCCTCCTCGGTAGAGGGGGACTCGTGGGTTGGTGGGCCCTGAGCTGTGTGGAGATCATTGGCAGAAGTATCAAATGCTAGCCCTGCCGTTGCAAAGTGGTTATTGAGGGCTTCCAATATCTCCGATCAGTTAGCGATAACGCTGCCACCGGACTTAATTTTTGCTGGAATGGAATTACCAGGTGCATGTTCAGACATGTCTTTTAATGTTTTCCAGAGCTTTGTAGGATTTCTTGAGGCAGAGGCTAGCTCCGAACAATAGTAGGCAGCCTTGGCTGCTCTGACCAACTTGATGTACTTGTTACATGCTCTCTTAAAAATGACACCAATCCGAGTCGTTCTTGCTTCTTCGGGTTTTTTTTCCATGAAGTATCCCTTTCTAACAGAGAAGCTTTGAGCTCAGGCGAGAACCAACGGCAGGTGCTGCTCCTGACCCGCACCTTAACCAAGGGTGCATGCTTATTTAAAGCCTCACTTAAAATACTGTAAAAAATAGTATATGCCCTGTTAACCATTTTGGCTAGGAAGAATTCCTGCCATTGTGGTGAATGTTTCAAGTCGTGGACATAAGCAAACAAATCAAAGTTGCGTTTGCACCTCTTGATAGAGAACTTTGCCACAAACTGTGGGTTGTGCACGGATCTAATGGTGGTGATTATACAATGATCGCTAATGTCTGAGAAAAATGTTCCGACATGAGAGAACAGGTGTGGCTTGCTAACCAAAATTACATCTACAGTAAGAGGGAGCTGTTGTTAAGGTTCTTTTTATTTGGGCAAGTAGGCTCGCCAATGAGTTGCACCAGCCCTAGAGTGTCTCAAAAGGATTTCAAGGGAGCTGATGCACTTGATAGCCAATCGTAGTTCAGGTCGCCAAGAATAATGGTTTCCAAGGAACTGAGCCCCAGTACGGAACTGAAGTGAGACAAGAGATGAGGCCCGGCAGAAGGGGGCCTGTAGCAGCCTATTACACAGAGTGCACTGGAAGGAGAAAGTTCAATCTTTAGGGTCAAGCACTCAAATTCTTTGGGGGAGGATGATGCATCTATGCATGTGGCTGAGTATTTGTCCCTTACATAAATTGTCACCCCACCTCCTCTTGATTGCCTGTCTGTTCGGAAGAGTAAATAATTTGGGATATTGATTTCTTTGTCTGGGGTGGCTGGTCTAAGCCAGGTCTCAGTGATCACCAGGACGTCAGGTAGGGTGTGGCTCACCCAAGCCTGGATAAGGGTGAACTTTTTCAGCAAACTACAGGCATTAAGATGCATAAAAGACATTCCTTTGATACCTGCCAGGTCTGATGGAGAAGCAAGGGTGTCTAATGGTCCTGGGTTGAGTTCGACATTGCCAGAGCACAATAGTAAAAGAAGCAGGATTCTTTTTAAGGCAGCAAACTGTAATTTGTAAACACTATTTTTTGGGCGATAGCGAAGGCGGTGTTGATGGGTAGGCCTGTACCCACTCCTGGTGTTATACTGGCTTAGTGTTGCAGCCACTAATGTCCTGGCAGAAATTTGCCATGAGTAGGAAGTCTCAAGTCTGGATGGGAGAGTAATCTGCAGAGACAGCTCAGGAGATGTCCCACTCCCTGGCAGAGACAGCTGAGAAGCCCAATAGTCCAGAATGGCTACATGAAAGGAGCAGTTGGATGCAGGACAGGGAGAAGCACAAGGGTCGCTCCACTTTAAGGAGGAATGAGGGTTCCGAAGAATTGAGCTGAGCACTAGTAATGCTAGTGACACACTGAGGAACCATCTGTAATTTCCCATGGTAGATCTAAACGCCACAACAGCCGGCAGTAAACACCACTAGAAGCCTAGACCAATCAGTGATCAGGTGTCATAAGTTCAAAATCCTTTTGTTGGCTGAGAGGTGGTTTTGGAACTGAACGTACCTGTGGAGCAACTCTTTGCAGCTGAGCCAGTGAGGTGATTCAAGGCTGCAATCCGGTGCGGCAAGATTGGTCTGTAGCTTTCGTTTCTGTTTCTGGCCCTGCTCTACCAGTGCAGAATGGGAGTGGGGGAAGGCGTTCAAGTCTTGCAGCCTTAGTGGATGAGCATGGTTCGGCCTGAGAAATGGGCAGAAAAACCCCGGGGATGGTCCTCAGAAAGAGAGGTATCCCAGATCCACTAGAGCAGAAGAGGAAGTAGAAAATATAATGTGTTTCCTCTTTAACAGAAAAGACAGCTGTTGTAGCCCCCTCGTGGCTATGTAGTATAATTTGCAAATGAGAAAGTAGACCACTATCCATATCAAAATGACTAGCTTTTTATTTTCTTTATAAAAAATTTCAGATCTAAAGCAACTTCTAGATCAGTATCAAGCAGCAGAAACCGCAAACGTCTCTTATCCAGAAAAATCTGCCATAAAATGTTCACATTGGGAACCATATTGTACATAGGGTTTACAAATGCTGTTAAAAGTAAAATACAGTATACGGGAAGTGACCACTCTGAAGATAAAATATGCTACCACTATTTACAACTTTTTTTGTCTATTGCTCTCTCTGTTGTCTCAAGTTAAATTATGGCTACTGGCTAGCCAGAGTAAAAGAATGCCCTATGTAGCAGCGACCAAACAGTCCCTGACCACTGACCACAGCTGCTTGGCTAAAAAACAAATCTTGCAATATAAATAATACATACAGTATTCGTAATGAAGGTCAGAGGCCACTCCAAGTAAATGTTAGCATTGACCTCTGGCCTTTATCATGACTATATAATTATCATTATTGTGTTACATAGATCATACCAGTTTGGTGCAACAACTGCTACAATCCAGAGCCCATGCCATCCAGACCCATTCAAACAACAGAGAAAAAATGTACACCCCCCCCCCCAAGTGTGAGGTAGTACAAGCTGGTATTCCACACCTCAAGTATTGGTCCCTCAAAGAAGGTAGCAAGACCAGGTTTGTTCATAATGTATTTTAGGGTACAATACAACCAAATGGAACATGAAACTTCATAACACTTTGTCCAGAGATTACCAAATGAACAAACACATGAACTTAAAAAAAATGCCAATCTCTCACAAAGGACACAATATTTACTCTGCAATGTAACCTAGTTTCATTTACTTTCCTGTTAATATTTAAAACCATTAATTATTTCCAGCATTGGAGGCTGCATACCTATTGGGGGGGGGGGTAACTCTACCCATGGGGTTGAAATTTTCAGTAGTGGTGGTACTGTAGCTTGGTTTGTGATTTACAGTGTCACTCACACATTTTCAGAGAGGCCTGTATTACTGTGTCCTTCCCCTGTGACAGAATGTGTGAATTTATGAAACTTCTTTTATCACACAACTTATCCCAAGGTAAGGTCACAGTAATACAGTGCTCTCTGGGTGTTCTGCTGACCTATCTGTCCCTTGGCTCAGCCTCAGCCTCAAGACACACTGTGTCCCCGATGGGCACTTCTCACACTGTAACCCCCCCCCACCTTCTCTCTCCACGTATTGCTTTAGCTCACTCCCCTGCTCTCTCCCTCCCATCCTGTTCTCTCCATTCTGCTGCTTTCCACAGCTTTTAAATCTGTGTGTTATGACCCAGTGAAAGCAGCTAATCTAAGAGGTACAAATGAACAGTTGCTAATAGCTATGTATTTCCTCCAACAATGGGTGACAGTTTCCACCTCATTTGCATGTAGCAGGGTTTTGCTAAAATTCAGTCTCAGTGACATTGATGGTTTATGAATTGTGATTCTCATCTGACTCCCCGTCCCCACCCCCACCCCATAAAACAAATGTACTAACCCCTCTGGAATTCCATGAGGTCACCCTGGCAGCATCACTCATTTCGACTTTGAGTTATTTGATCTTCATTCAAAGTTTTAATGATTCAAGACCAAGGCATGGGCCAGCAAGCTGCTCCACAACCAACAAATCTGTAAATGGATTTTCAAAGTGTCCCTACCTGTCCTCTAAAACCCTAAATGTAAGTTACCAGTGTCTCCTGTCCGGGTCAGGATCAGGAGGCTCTCATCTTGACACATGGCTCACCTCTCGGCAGTGTTGGCCCCTCTGCTCTGGCTGGCTCTCCCTCCTCGAACTGTGTGGTCTATTCCACTCTTGTCTCCCCCCCCTCGTGGCGCAGCCTGTGGCCCATGGGTCGACTTGCAGCCTGCTGCTGTGGCTCACCCCGGGCCCAACGCGACTCTCCGACTCTTCACTGCTTTCTTGTTCCTTCCTGGGCTGGGCCTGGCTGGTAGCAGCATGTGTTCACTGGGTGGGCCTCTCAGAGGGGGCCGGGACAGGGAATTATCTAACAGGCAAGTTGTTGAAGTCAACGACGGCAACCGAGGAGAAATCCTCGAACTGACGGCAACGGATTGGTGAGTCACTCATGGGTGGCAGAGTGTGGACTGACCACAATGTGCGCTACAGTCCCATTGCTACACTTCTCTATGACTGGTAGTGGCAACTGGGCAAGAAATGGTGCCATAATGGTTTACAGCTTGTGAAGGCACGTGCGCAACTGTGGCTGTAGTACTCTGTGATTGGCTGCAAAATGCATGTCGCTGTGGTTACGGCATGCTTGCAGCCAATCAGGATATTTGGGACAATCGTCGGGAGTCGGAC
The DNA here is from genome assembly GCA_016271365.2 of Neoceratodus forsteri. NCBI lineage: Eukaryota > Metazoa > Chordata > Ceratodontiformes > Ceratodontidae > Neoceratodus > Neoceratodus forsteri. The sequence goes on from CM057452.1 coordinate 1,722,582,013, forward strand.
AATACTTAATATATTTTTTAATAATCTGCACAGTCCCCGGAGCCCGCCCCCGTGCCCTCCCCATCCACTACTCCACACCTCCCAGCCAGGTCCAACCAACCCAACAGCAAAAAAGTAAAACAAACAAAAAGAAAAACGCAAGCAAGCAAACTCAAGAAGTCTTGGTCTCTTTTCTCAGGTGGATGGCAGCCCCTCTCTGCCCCCCTCCTGTAATCTATGCCACTGAGCAGAGGCCATTGCCACTGAAGAGAGTTCAAGGTCCTATGACATATGAGATATGTAGAAATTCTGTCCGATACAGACTTCTGTTGTTCTGCCATTGCCTTGTGCCACAATGTGTATACCCTGGGAGTCCACCTTTGCTTTAGTGTACCATCTTGGAATAAAGTCACACTCTAGAACCCCAATCTGGGTTTAACATTCTTGTTACTGCTTCATCTGTGGAATTACTGGGTACCCCTCCAGAAGTATAGACCTAGCATAGCCCTAAGCAAACATTCTCTTCTCAGGACCTGGGTTTTAATGGTCATTTGTGTGTAGTATTTGCTTTTGTACACCCCACCCCTTTCTGACCTCTAGAAGTAAAGGGCCTGGTATACATTCCCAAAGCTAGGGATGGTACCAAAAAGTGTCCGAAGTAGTTTGGGTGCCCAGTCGAGGGTACTAAGGGGTAGCTTTCTGTGCAAAGTAGTGGGGGGGTTATATTGGCATACAAATATACCAGTCAGTCTGGGCATTGAAGCATTTAAAAATATCTGGAGAGTCTGAATGAATGGGATATTCCTATTCCATTTATTTAAAAAGCCGTACAGTTTGTTTTGACCCTCAACTATTTTGAATTTTCAGGTAACTTTTACCTTCAGTCACAGAGTACGGCCATGAGTGCCACCATGGAACCAAGTTATGTCAATATTTTTCTTGGTTTCTAGGAAAAACAATTTTGAATGAAGCTACCAACCCTTACTACAGAAACATAAGGAGTTGGCATCACTTTATAGAAGACATTTTTTTGTGTGTGGGAGGGAACTGAAACAGAAATCACCAGGTTCATGATATCGGCAAACAATAATGAAATTAATTTAACACTGACACACAAAGCTGACAAACATAAAATAGAGTTCTTGGATTTGACCTCATTCATAGAGAGCAAAAACAGAGTACAGACCATGAATCACAGAAAACCAACTGCAACTAATAGCCTGTGAAAAGCAGATAATTCACATCCCAGACATCTAATACAATCTATCCCATACAGTCAGTTTTTACACATAAGGAGCAATTGGTCTAGGGAAGCTGAGTCTGAGACACAGTCTAGGGAGTTGCACAGAAGATTCATAAACAGGGGCTATGAGAAATCATTGCTGGACGTGGCTTTAGAAAAAGCCAGACATTTGGATAGAAATTCCCTGTTAGAACCCAAAACAAGAAACACTAGTTTGATTCATTACCAAGTATAACAGAGTGTAACCCCTAGGTGGCACTATCCCAAGGGCTACTACCCCTGCCAGCATGGCTAGCTGCAGGTTAAGGGGCCTGGGTACTGAAACAGGTGCCTCCACCCGGAGGTCAGAGTGTTAGTGGTCAAGCTAACCTGGGCACAGCCCTCTGGGACACTGTAACCCCCCTCTTTCCCTTCTAGAACAAGGGGGCACAATTTAAAGATAGAGGGGTGACGGCTCAGGGGTAATGTGAGGAAATTGTTTTTCATGGAGAGAGTGGTGGACGCATGGAATCGCCTTCCTGGAGGGGTTGTGGGGTCTAAAACAGTGGGGGAATTCAAACATGCATGGCACAGACATAAGGCAATTATAGTGGGGGGTTGCAGGAAGTAGGCTGTTGGTTAACTAGAATCTGCAGCTTATCTAATACGTAGGGAAATGGGCAGACTGGGTGGGCTAAGTGGTCCTTATCTGCTGTCAAAGTCTATGTTTCTATGTAACAATATACAATGATCACTTTCACAATGACCCTTATTCACCATGCAATTACCCACACTGTTTGCACTTACCAGCAGGGCTGGTTCCTCCAGTTCGACCCTGGAGACCCCCTGTAAAACAAGGTTATGCACAGCAAATAGCAACAGTATAGTACTTTTGGCACAAACAGGAACCACAGTCAGGTTAAATGCAAAAAGAGTTAAATCTGATTTAGTCAGGGGGCTTGAACAAGGGAGGGGCGTAATCAGGTTGATTTGCTAAAAGGTTATATCAATCAGACAGTGATGCATGCACTTCAGAGTCCCTACATAGTCACACACTCTGGGTACTCAGGTAGAAAAACGGTGGGCTAGCCAGGAACGTTGCCCGGGGTAGGCCGGCATTGCAGCTGGTTAGGGCCCTGTGATGGAAGGAAGCAACATGCACAACACATGTGACCTGTACACCCAGACCGACTGGCTCCAACTATCAAACCGCATAAAGTTTCTCACCTGCTTCATGGTGAAAAAAATCTACCTTGGCCTTGCACCCCCTGGAGTCTCAAGTCTGTTACAACACCGAATTAACAAATGGTGCCTTCGGAGATCCACGTTACAGCTACTGAAAGTGCCCCACTGTCACACTTCACAGGGACAACGCCTCTTTTGCTTATCGAGCGCCACTCTGGACCTATGGCCTCAGCCTCACCATCTCCTCTGCCCCAACAATTGGTATGTTTAAAACTAGGCTCCGGGACTATCTCACTACCAACAGCTCCTGTGACTGCGCAACGTAACCTTGTTTCTCCACTTCCCTGCCTGCTCTAGTGGTCCCCACTCCCCTCCTCACTGGATTCTACCCTCACATCTTGGTATACCCAATGCTGCACTTTTCACCCTCTCCCCACCCTACCTACATTCCTTCTCCCCACCCCCTTCCCTCTCCCTATGACTCTGGCACTTCTTTATCTGTTATCTATTTTCTCTGACAAATGCCGCTGGCTGCCTTGCTTACAATGCTACCCTTGAATTGTATTAATCTGTACTCTGTTTGCAATGTCCACATTGTTGTAATGTCTGTCTTGATGTTCCCCATAATTTGTATTTCTCTGACGTGGAACCTTTGTAAAAGAGCCTTGGCTCAAAGGTATTTGTAATCCTAGACTTGATAAATAAAAATAAATAAAAATAAAAACATGCACTATTTGTAATCCGGAGCCGGGGGCTCAGTTCATGACAGAGAAGACAACAAAGCAATCAGATGACAACTCTTTAGATTTAGCTGTTGTTGCAGGGAGCTACCCTGATGTTTACTCACGTTACCCAATACAGGACACAGGCAAGACAAAATCGAGACAGCAGGTTGTTGAACTTGAGTGCCAGGAGAAGCAGGACCCACATGCATCACCGAGGCGTAGTTCCTGTTCAAAGCATTGAGCAGGGGGCTGATCCCCAGGCAGGTCTCTCGTCGATGGCTTTGTCTGTGTGGCGAGTAGTCTGGCTGGGCCAATGTGGCAAGGCCCAGGCCAAATGGAGATGCAAACAGATTCGGTCCGCAGAAGCTGGATGCAGCCTCCAGCAGAAAACAGTTCAGCACACAGTGGGGAACCAAATCACAACCCACTAACAGCACACAGCATATTTACATGTAAGCAATTCTACTGTACCAGGCAGATTGCTATCCGGTCGTAATTACAGAGTCTCTGCATGAACCAGGAGTTCAGAGGTGGCTGGAAATCCTGACAGGCCAATCGCACTCAGCAAATCTTTGGTCTTCTTCATGTTAAAGCCTGGTCACAGTCCAGTGGCTTAGATCGTCCTCACAACTCGGATTCGGTCTGAATCAACTCTATTTTCCCTCTCAGAGACAGCAGTCAGTCAGACAGACAGGCCAAAACTCAGGCCCTTCACAGTTCTCCCGCATGAATCTCCACAGGATTGCTGCCCGACTATCTCGAGCTCTTACTTCTTCACTTCCCAACTCAGATCTGAAACTAGCTGCAAGCAGCCTGGGACTTTCCCCAGGATCCAAAAGGTTCGGTTGGTTGATTCCTCTGTTAGTCACAACAAGGGCTCCCCCTCCAGGTTCATTTAGGTGCCAAAAGCCCAAAAGTACAATTCCTACAGAAATTTGCTCCCACAAGACCCTTGGGGACAGGCTCCATTTTAAAGTCCCTAAAGGTACTGATTGGTCCATATCAGCAGTCCAGGACCAAGATGGTGGAAACAAACAGAAAGTACAGTTACGTAAGAACTTACCTTAACAGTAGATCTTCGAGAACAGCTCTTGCAGCAGGTTACACCATTAGTACTGAAGCTGGCAAGCGCCAGGACCCCACGGAAATTTTCTAGCTAGCAGTCTTCAGCGGGGACCGCCTCCGACGTCGGTCCCGTCCCCAACATCGGGCGTAGTACATAAGGAGGTGGTCCCCCCATAATCCTCAGTTCTCCCACCAGAGATTCCCGGCTGCTGGATGACATCAGAAGAGGAGACTGAGGATCTGCCACCAGATGGCAAAGGCTAGTGAATAGGAATGTCCCATCCCATAAGATGGGTGCTTAACTACGACCTACCTCCAAAAAGGGGGATGGTGGGCGGGAAGGTCCCTGCTGCAAGAGCTGTTCTCGAAGATCTACTGTTACGGTAAGTTCTTACGTAACTGTACTATCTTACTTCAAGATACAGCTCTTGCAGCAGGTTACACCATTAGGACTGATTTCCAAGCAGTAGTGGTAATCATGCACCACCAGGAGGAGGAAAGGTAGAGACCTCAATATAACTTGAGCCTAGGACAGAAGTCCCTAAAGGACGGCTAGACCGAACCCCGCTCTTCACCTCGATGCAATGTCCAGACTGTAATGCCTGATAAAGGTATGCACAGAGCTCCAAGTAGCTGCTGCGCAAATAGCTAAGGTGGAGACGTTCTTTAATGCTGCAAAGGAAGTAGCCACCCCTCTTGTAGAATGACCCTTGACCACGCCCGGTAAGGGTTTATTGCGCTTGTCGTAACAAAAAGTGATGCACTGGATGAGCCACCTAGAGAGTGATTGTTTGAAGATAGGAGCTCCTATCATTCTGTGAGCGAAGGAGACGAAAAGTTGGTCCGACTTCCGGAGCTGTTTGGTTCTGGTCAGGTAGTATCTGAGACACCGATGCACATCAAAGTTGTGCAGAAGGGCTTCTCCTCGATTAGAGTACCTTGGGAAATACACTGGTAGATCGATATTCGAATTACGGGTGACAGCTGAAAACAACTTAGGCAAAAACTTTGGGTTTATCCTTAGGGATACCCTGTCCTGGTGGAAAACCAAGTAAGGCTCTTTGCACATAAGAGCATGCAATTCAGAGATCCTTCTAGTAGAAGTAACAGCAACTAAAAATAACGTTTTCCAAGACAGAAAACGTTAGCTCGCAATCCGCGGCTGGTTCAAAGGGTGGCAGCGTAAGCTGCTCCAGGACAAAAGGTAAGTTCCAAGGAGGGATCGGATCTTTGATGGGAGGCCTAAGGTGGAGGACACCCCTTAAGAAGGCATAAGTAGTGTCCAGCTGGGCCACTGTCCAATGGCCTACAGGGGCATGGTAAGCAGAAATTGCACAAAGGTGCACTTTAATCGAGGAGTAAGCCAGTCCGGAGTGGAAGAGGGAAAGCAGGTAATCCAGAACCAGCTTTTCTGGACAGTCTAATGGCAGAAACCGCGCGCTTAAGCCCACAAACAGAATCTATGCCATTTCATGGCATATGCTGCGTGGGTTGCCAGTTTTCTGGTGGCAAAGAGTACGTCTGCCACTTCTTGCGAGACCCCGTATCGCATTATGGCTATGTCTCTAGGAGCCAGGCGTGCAGGTTCAATGAGCGTAAGTCTGGATGGACCAATAAACCCGCCTCCTGAGACAATAGATGGGAGCTGATTGGTAAAGGAACTGGAGGTTCCCGGGATAGATGGTGCAGAAGAGGGAACCAAATCTGTCTGGGCCAGAAGGATGCAATCAGAATGAGTGTTGCTTGCTCCCTGCGAAGTTTTAAGAGAACTCTCTGGATCAGTGAGAAAGGAGGGGAAGGCATAGAGGAATCTGCCCGCCCAGGAGAGGGACAACGTGTCTTGCCAGAAAACACCAGGCCCTGGATCTATCAAGCAAAAATTGGGCAGTTTTGCGATGGATGGGGATGCGAAAAGGTCTAACTCTGGAGTGCCCCATCTGTGAAACAGATCCTCTGCCACCTCCTGTAGAAGTTACCACTCATGGACTCTGGCCTGAGAGTGGCTCAGACTGTCTGCGATGGTGTTGTCCACTCCCGGGACATGTACTGCAATTAGGTTTGTGCAGTGTTGCAATACCCACTCCCACACTCTCATGGCCTCCCTGCAAAGTGGGTAGGAGTGAGTGCCTCCATGTTTGTTGAGGTAATACAACACCGCGGTATTGTCTGTTTGTAGCAGAAATGTACCCGGTGGAATTTCCGACTGGAAGGCTTGCAGAGCGTAAAGGACTGCCCTCATTTCCAAAATGTTGATGTGGAGGAGAGACTCCTGGGCTGTCCACAGGCCCTGAGACCGAACACTGTCCAGATGTGCTCCCCATCCGAGCCCTGAGGCGTCTGTGGAGAGGGTCACAGTTGAAGACGGCGCTGTGAAGGGAACCCCCGCAAAGAGGTTCCCTGGATTTAGCCACCATTGCCAATCCCGAATTATGACTTCGTAATTTGGATTGGATGCTGCAGATGGTCTTTCCTTTGGTCCCATTGCACCCGTAGCATCCACTGGGTTACCCGCATGTGGAGACATGCCAGCGGGACTGTCGCAATGGGCGCAGCTATGTGTCCAAGCAGGCGAAGGACCAGTCTGGCTGGGACAGTCTTCTTCGCCGACAAGTCCCTGATGAGGGATCTGATGTGTTCCGCTCTGTCCGAGGGAAGAAAGGCTTTCCCTCTGACGGTGTCCAGAACTGCACCTATAAACTGCAGTTTCTGGGATGGCACCAGGAGTGACTTCTTGTACTTGATGAGAATACCCAGTGATTGAAAAAGGGACTGGGTGCAGCGAATAGCCGTCATCAGTGCCTCCCTGGAGGGCACCATGAGAAGCCAGTCATCCAAGTATAGGAACACATAGTGGCCTTGTCTCCTCAGAGACACCGCTACGACTGCCATGCACTTTGTGAATACGCGAGGTGCCGATGACATCCCGAAGGGAAAAGCTCGGAACTGATCATGGCGGCTATGAAACTTGAAGCGCAGGAACCTCCAGTGTGCTTGAGCAATCAAAATATGAAGGTAGGCGTCCTGCATGCCCAAAGACGCCAGAAAAGCGGCCTGCTTCAGCATGGGAATTAGGCCCGGAAGGGTCACCATGCGGAAGCGTTTGTAAATGACCGAAAGGTTGAAGTCGCTGAGGTCCAGTATTGGACGGAGGTCCCCTGTTTTCTTTGGAACCAGGAAGAAGAGAGAATAGTACCCTAGTCCTCTCTGGTTCTCTGGGACGTGCTCTAAGGCTTCCTTTTCGAGAAGCGCAAGCACTTCCTGCTGTATGAGCAGGGCATGCTGACCCGAATATCGGGAGAGCAAGGGAGGTCTTGTAGGTGGACTGCCTACAAATTCTATATAATGGCCTTTTTTGACCAGCTGCAGAACCCACCTGTCAGTGGTGATCGATAGCCACCCTGGCAAGTGGCGTGCGACGCGAACCCCGACTTTCTTTCCCCAGTTATCCTGAGGAGGGGTGGGGGCCGGGAAGGAGTCATGCTGTGGCAGCATTTGATCCGGCAGGTTGGGCCGACTTTGCAAATCAGTGGGCTCTGCCTGGGGATGACTTGGCCTGGGCCTTGCAGGTGAAAGTGCCCCTCTGCTGTTGGCCTGAACGTTGCTGTTGCCTTTGTAGCCGGCCACGGAAATGGCTCTGGTTCCTATGAAAGGAACTAGGCCGAGACCTGCACATAGCTTGTACAGATTGGAATGCCTTCCCTGCGTCCTGAAGTTTGGTGATTACTCTCTCAGAGGCTTCGCCAAATAGGACCTCGCTGTTATAAGAGACGTCTAAGATGTTCTTCTGGACGTCCGGGGTAAAGCCAGAGACACGGAGCCAAGGGTGTCTCCAGAGACACACACCTGAGACTGTAGCTCTGGCTGAAGAATCCACAGAATTATATGTATCTCTGAGCACTGGGGTCCCCACATCCGAACCCGTGCGGAGGAGGTTCAAAAGCTCCTCCTTGTGGTCGCCATCGGGCATCTGCTCGACCAGGTCCTGTCCCTGTTCCCACAGTGCGTTCTGGAATTGAACCATGTGGGTGAGGTAATTCAGTGACCTGATGGCGCAAGTCATGGCTGCGTACGTGCGCCTACCCAGGACATCCAATTGCTTGGATTCCTAGTCCGGTGGCTGTGTGCTCAAGTGCTGAGGTCTCTGAGACCGGTCATGTGAAGCAGTGATGACCAGGGAGTCAGCCAGAGGATGGTTCGCCAGATACTGGTCCTCCCTACGGGCCTTGCATAGGCAGTCAGCCTTCTTCGGCACTGCGGAAGTGGAGTGCGGATGTTTCCAGGTGGCCTTGGTGACGTCCGCAAAGGTATCCACCAAGGGTGGAACTACCACAGGCTTCAGGTCTTTCTGCCGAAGGTAGCGAGCAAGGCATTGTTTCTCGGGTTGAGCTCTTCAGCATCCCACCCCATGTTCTCCTGGATGTGCCTCATGATCTCCGTGAAAGAGGGATCATCCAGAGGAGACCTGGGTAGGTTGTGTGGGTCCAGAGAGGGAATGCTGATAGGAGAAGGTGATCTGGAGCACTCTGAGTTGTCAGATCTGGAATCCTCCCCAGATGGAGTGTACTGGCATTGTCTGGGTCTCTTGGGGCTGGGTGACCCTGAGGGGGATCTAGAGGGAGGTCTTCTCCTTTCTGAAGATCTGCCCCAAGGAGGTGATGTCTGCTCCTTGGGGGTTGGCGATCGTCCTACGGGCCCCTTAGGTGCAGGAGGGGGCGTAGGCAGTGAAGGAGTAGGTGGAGGCGGAGTTGGAGTAGGAGTAGGATGTGTGGTGACCACATCTTTTTTGATGGTGTCCCACCAGAAGGTAAAAAGTTCTTTTACCTCTGCCAGATTCATACCCGACAAAGGGCCTGGCGCCGGTGGCCTGTCGCCAGGGTTGGGCATCAGGTCCCTGGGGGTCTCCCACTCTGGGGAGGGTTCTCGTGGGAGCCCGGCATCTCTGGTGTCACCCACCTGGTCCTCGGGCTGTGTGGCGTCCTCCTCAGACAAATCCTTCTGACCGGTGTCCGCCAGCAATGGTGGTGTGGTCCCCTTCTTGGGAGTAGCCGACGTCAGTCCCCTGGCCAACGTCCTCAGGGGCGAATGCCTGGCCGGCGATGGGTGTTTAGGTGTCGCCGGCTCCTGGGAGCGCCGGTGGTGTTTGTCCGACGTCTGTTTGAGGGACATCAGGTCCTTGGTCTTACAGGGAACTGGATCCAATCCACGCGGAGGCTGGGAAACTGACCTGGCCTCGGTGTCCCGCCGGCGGGAAGAAGATTAATGGCACTCCCCAGACTTTGACGAGGCCTTAGATGGAGTTGAAGAGGCCGACGGCCTGGAAGTCTTCAGGGGCTGTAGAGAAGAGGAGCCGCTGGAAGATCTGACCTGAACTGGGGAAGGTTGCAACTGAGCCTTGGAGGGAGAGTGGTCCGATTTCAAGCCAGAGCTTCAGGAGTCCGAGGCCCTCGCAGGAGACCTGGATCTTTCCTTTTCCCGGTGCTTGTCCCAGTGCTTGTGGGTTTTACCCAACGACTCTCCCTGAGAGGAAGGTTCTTTATCCATAGTTTTCAGTTTCTCCTCGAAGAGAAACACTTGAAGGGCCTTCTGGCGGCGGATCCTAGTGCGACTGTTGAAGCCCTGGCAGAAGGAGCAGGCCTGGGTATCATGTTCTGGGCCTAGGCAGCGCACGCAGGCCGAATGTGGATCCTTGAAGGGGATCTGTTTGCCGCAGGCACACTTGGTATGGTGACCCTCTACAGAAGTTGTTGGAGAGGACATCAGTTGATCCAAAGTCGAAAGGCAGACGAAAATCGTCGTAGTTCTAATGGTCATCGCACGCTAGAAAAGGAGACCAAGAGGCCGATACTGGCGATGTCGACGGCGGGAAAAGAACTGAGGATTATGGGGGAACTGCCTCCTTATGTACTACGCCCGACGTCGGGGCCGGGACCGACGTCGGAGGTGGTCCCCACTGAAGACTGCTAGCTAGAAAATTTCCATGGGGTCCTGGCTCCTGCCAGCTTCAGTCCTAATGGTGTAACCTGCTGCAAGAGCTGTATCTTGAAGTAAGATCTGTCCATGCTGCAAAGAAGGCAGGTTAGACAAACTACAGTATCTGTACCATTTTAACACATAATCAGCAAACAAGTGCATCTTTTAACAGAGCTCCCTCTGCGCAAATAACGATGGCAGAATGGAGCAATTATCTGGCAGTCCAGGTGGGACTCGAGCAGAGAAACACTCAGCCCCCTCCCAGATTAATTATAACTGCAATCTAGGCAGCTCTTAAAGAGACAATACACAGAGGCTATACAGGTATGCTCTGGCAATAACATTTAAACTGCTAAACCGCAGAACACCAGCCTGGCAGTGACCATTTAGGCAAGCTCAAGGAAGACTTTTCGGGAACCCCTATTTGTAAGGGAGTTACAAGAGCATCAGGAGCTATAGGGAACATTATTAAAAAATACTGGCCCATACTACTAAACGACAATATAATGACTAAAGAACTGACCGATAACACAAAAATAACATATTCCAGAGCAGACAGCCTATTAGTCCATAGCCATTTTGTAGAAAAGAAACCAGAAATGCCCTATAGACAATGGCTTTCCCCACCCCCCCAAAGGAATTTATAACATGGGTTGACAAAAGGGGGAAAGCTCATTGGCCAAACAGCATCACCTGACTGTGGATTAAATTCACTATTTAATCCACAGTTGGGGTGAGATGCCTGGCCAGCAAGATCCTTGGGCAGAGCGGGACTTGTTATCTTTGGGGAAATTCAGCAGTAACAGGCAGCCATTACAAGTGCAGCTAAGTGAGACAAAAATGCACCGGTAAGTTGATGGCCACCTGTCAGTGCTGCAGCTGATTCCCCTGTAGTATTGTGAGTCCTGTCATTGCAGCAGTACTGTCAGCTGTACTCCCATCCCACATGCAGTGCAGGGAAGCACCAATTTATATGTGTTGCTTCATTTCCCAACCTCCCACCACCACAGTGTGAATAGCCACACCGTGCGGTCATGCAACATATAGTGGCACACTGAACGAGACAGACAGAGAGACAGCACCTGCCATTTCTTCAAGCATTTGTCCTGCAGCTGTCTCTCACATCTCTCCTCTATATTTGGAAACTGCACTGAAAGAAAGATGTTGTGTGACTGCACTGAGCTGGCAGTCTCCTTTTCCTACATGGGGGCTCCTCCTGCAATGCGCAACCCAGCCACCTGCCCAGCATATGAGAGAGACACAGCAAGAGTCACAGAGTCAGGAAATGCACACCAGCATTTCTTTTGTCTCTGCTGTCTTGTTATCGGGATCCCAGTTATGTGTTGGCAGGTCACCTCTCTGTCTGCTAAGTGATATGGCTGGAGCAGAGCGGGACCAGGGCATTGTAGTTGATGTGGGGTATGTTATGCTTCTGTAGGCAGCCCGAGAGCAATCATGAGCTGACAGAGAGAGAGAGAACAAGAGTAACATTCTCAGGTCATCATGCACACCACAGTTCCCAGCCATATAGTGTTCCCTCCTTTGTCTGACAAGCATGATCTATAAAGACAGAGAAAGCAGGGGGAAAGGGAGCAGCAGGTACTGACAGCAATGCACTCTTCAGACAGGACCCCAAGTTGCAGTCCAGATATCCTGCTGCTTGCTTGCTTCCCCGCTCAGCAGTGGTTTGTTTCTCTGGCCATCCTGACACAGAGAGAGACAGAGAGAGAGAGAGAAAGCACGAGTAACTGCGTCCTTCAATATGCCGTTTTTCTCTCTGTTTCTCTGTAATTGTAGTGTGCATGTGTGTGTGTGTCAGTGTGTCATCGGAAGGTGAGGAGTTGCAGCAATCATTTCTATCTCTGTTTCTCTGTGATGGCAGCAATATTCTGAGTATTTGTGTGATCGGGAGCCAAGGAGCTGCAGCAGCCACTGAAACAGAAAGAGAAACAGCTGCCAGAGTTTATATTCTCCTGCCATCCCACTCCTGTTTATCTTGCAACCTGTACAACAGAATCGCTTGTCTCTCTCTCGCTCTCTCTGTGTCATTACCTGCTGTCTTCTGTCTGTGTGTAAACTGCAAGGATGTGGGCAAATAAAGTAACCAGCATAGTCTGGTGGTGGTGGTGGTGTGTGTGTGTGTGGGGGGGGATGCTAAAGTACTCACCCTATGCATTATTTCTTAGGGACTATTTTATAAGGTTGCAGGATACAGTGCCCTTCTTGCTATATAAAGAGGGGAAAAAACCCTTTATCTGTGTTTTCCCTACTTTTGCAGATAACCCATGTTATAAGTGCAATAACCCACGACAGGGTATGGGGTTATGGGCATTTAATCCATGCCTGGGTCACTGTTAGGACACTCGGCCTGCAGCTTTGTGCCTCACAATGCATCCCAGGTGTGGATTAAATGCCTATAACCCCATACCTTGTCGTGGGTTATTGCTAACGTACAGATGTGGCAAATGTAATGTTTGTTAATTCTGCCATCAAAGTAAGACATTCCAGTAAGAGGGTTATGAAAATACAGTGGAAATCAGAAGTTTTGTAAATTGCAGTAGCTCTTATGTTGTCTATGGGATTTGGTGTCCCTGCAAACTGTTATATATTGGATGCACAGTTAGACCTATTAGACAGTGTATACAAGAGCACATACAAAAAATCAGAGCAGATTTTTTCCAAACCATTAGTAGACACAGGGAAGCCCTCAGGTTTATGTCTGGGGGGATCCTGCTTACGGCCTCTAGTCAGGTGCGTAACCTATGTGTTATATTTGATGAGGGCTTGACCCTGAGGACGCAGGTGCTGGCCGTAGTCAAGTCTTCCTTTTTTCATCTAAGGAATATAGCCCAGGTGAAACACCTGGTTCCGTCCAAAAATCTTCCTATCTTGGTCCACACCTTAGTTACAAGTAGTTTTGACTATTGTAATGCCCTTTGTCTAGGGCTGCCGGGGGTGGATATCCGCTGCTTGCAGTAAGTGCAGAACGTGGTGACCAGGTTATTGACTGGGGTCCCTAGATCCAGTCATATAACACCTGTGCTGCAGGATCTGTACTGGCTGCCTATACAGTGGCAGATCACCTTCAAGGTCGTGTTGCTGACCTACAAGGCCCTACATGAGTTGGGACCTCACTACCTGATAGAACGCCTATTTTCTTACTGTCCCTCTCGCTCACTCCGATCCTCTGATGAGAGATTGCTAGAGATTCCCAGGGTGATTCTGAAAACCTCTGGTGGAAGATCTTTTGCCTTTATGGCACCTACCCTGTGGAATTCTCTACCTCGTCAGATACGAGATAGTCTGACTGTAGAAAGCTTTAAAAAATCCCTAAAGACCATTTTGTTTTGTCAAGCATTCCTAGATACTTGATGTATACTATACATATATATGTATATTTTATTAATGTTACGTATTTTAAATACTGTTGTAGTTTTTGTAAGGGCACCCTGACCATAGGAAGGGCACCTTACATAAATGAATTTTACATTACATACATTAAATTACATTTAGAGAAATGCAACTATAAACCTGATGGGACCCAATTTATGGTGTTGGAATTAATTCTAAGAACACTTGGGGGGGAGGAAAAATTACACACTTTAGTAATTATGTTTCTTCTATTGGAGTCTTGCTGTATTCTGACAAGTGCAGTTAGCCCCAGCCTTTAAACTGCCCCGGAGAACAAAGGGTTAACCTTTCTATGCAGAGCATAGAATGCTGAGCTCAAGCTCGGTTGGTGTCTCTGTCTGTTTCCCCTTTGAACGCTAACCGTCAGATTCTTACGAGCAACACTCAAATAGTATTCTATGTTGAAATTGTAAAACAAAATTTTTAATAGCCAACTGGCAACAAAAAGTTTTGGACTACCAAAAGAAGACTCAAGTCAGGAAACCCAAAACTCAAAACCCAAACAAAATAAAAATATAACAAAATAAACACCCACACAAAAGAGAGTGTAAAAAGAGCACCCCTGAGGTGCAACACTGCACCTGCCCACCCACTTCCCAAAACCAGGTTCTGAGAGGGGAGGCAGGGGAGGGAGGTCAGAATACAGCAAGACTACAATAGAAGAAACATAATTACTAAGATGAGTAATTTTTTCTTCAAACAACTTGAAGTCTTGCTGTATTCTGACAAGTGCAGACTACCAAGTAGTACCTCCATGGAGGAGGGACAGAACCTACTTTGGGATTAGGCTCTGAAGTACTGCTGTGCCAAACCGAGCATCACTCCTAGCCTGGATATCCAGAGAGTAATGCTTGGTAAATGTATGGACTGTTTTCCAGGTGGCTGCTTGACAAATTTCTAAGAGAGGGATATCAGCAGCTGTACCTCTTGTGGAATAAGCCCTCAGGCCTGAGGGTGGAGTTTTTCCCAGTTTTTCATAGCAGAATTGTATATAAGACACAATCCACCTGGCAACAGATCTCTTGGTGGCAGGTTTGCCCTTTCCTACTTCTCCATAAGTGAGGAACAACTGGAGGGAGTCAAACCTGTGACCCTTGGTACGCTCTACGTAGTAACTAAGGGCTCTTTTAACATCTAAACTGTGTAGCCTCCTCTCTCCTGAGGAAGAATGATCAGTGAAGAAAACAGGAAGAGACATAGACTGGTTTAAATGGAAGTCTAACACCACTTTGGGCAAGAACCTTCTATTGGTTCTATGGACCACTTTATCTCTGTGAAAGGAGATAAAATCAGGTTCCACTGACAGGGCTTGCAATTCACTGATACGCCTGGCAGAAGTAATGGCTACCAAGAACACAGTTTTCCAAGTCAAGTACTTAAGCTCTGCTGAGGATATAGGCTCGAAAGGGGGTTGCATAAGTTGAGCAATGCAAACATTCAAATCCCAGGCAGGGGCAGGGTCTCTAAAAGGAGGATTGGTGTGAAGCAATCCTTTTAAAAATTTACAGAGCACAGGATTAGAAGATAGTGAGGAAGACTTCCCCACAGATAAAAATGCAGAAACAGCTGACAAGTGTACCTTAAGAGTAGCTGGTCTGAGGTCTAGGCCATTAAGATGGACCATATAATCCAGAACAGTCAGCAATCCAGCAATATCTGGAGAAATATGCTTCTTAGAACACCAAATGCTGAATCTCTTCCATTTGGAGTTATACGTCTTTCTGGTGGAGGGCTTTCACGAAGCTTTGAGAATATCCAGAACCCCTTGGGAAAGATGCAGATCTGCAAAATCTAACTCTTCAAGAGCCATGCCTTGAGATTGAGAGACTGGAGATTGGGGTACCAAATCCTCCCCTGAGAAGATGTTAACAGGTTGTAATTCCTGGGAAGAGACAGGGGAAGATGGACTGCTAGGGACAGCAACAGGGGGTACCAGGGCTGTCTGGCCCAATCTGGAGCAATCAGAATCACTTTGCAAGGTTGAGACCTTATTTTGACTAAAACTTTGAACAGGAGTGGGAAAGGAGGGAAGGCATACAGAAACTTCCCTTTCCAATTCAGAATCAGGGCATCCAGGGGGACTGAGCCCAAGACTGGAGGTCTGCAACAAAAGAGAGGGAGCTGGTGATTGTCTGGGGCTGCAAAGAGCTCCATCTCTGGAGTGCCCCACCTTGAAAAAATCACTTTCAACACTTGAGAGTCCAGGGACCATTCGTGATGGCCCTGAGAGATCCTGCTCAGTCCATCTGCTAGCACATTGTCCTTCCCTGGAAGGTGAACTGCTACCAGAGAGGTTTGCAGGGAATAAGCCAGGGACCACAATTTCATGGCCTCCGTGCACAAGGCCGTGGACCGAGAGCCTCCCTGCTTGTTGATGTACCACATGGTGGTGGTGCTGTCCGTTCTGACCTGAACCACCTTGTTCTGTACTGACTGAGAGAAAGCTTTCAGGGCCAGAAAAACTGCCCTGAGCGCTAGGAGATTGATATGGAGAAGGGATTCTTGGGGGGACCATAGCCCCCAGGCAGTGAGGGCCCCCAGATGGGCTCCCCAGCCCAGAAGAGAAGTGTCCGTGGTAAGGACCACTGAACAAGGCTGAGTGGCAAAAGGAACACCTTGTCTTAAATTGTCCTGATTCTGCCACCATTGGAGGGCTTGGATCAAAGTCAGAGTCACTGGGATCAGTTTGGTAAGGGAATCTTTCCTCTGAGACCAAAAAGCTCTCAGATGGAACTGAATATCCCTCATCTGGAATCTTGCCCCTTGGACCACTGTTGTTGAAGCTGCCATGTGGCCCAAGAGCTGGAGGAAATGCCTTGCTGGTCGAGATACCCAAAGGATGAAGGAAGAGGCTAGTTCCATAAGAACCCTTGCCCTTTCTAGAGGAAGAAAGGCTCTTGCTCTGACTGTGTCCAGTTCTGCCCTTATAAAGGTAAGAAGCTGGACTGGTTCAAGAACTGACTTGGAAAGGCTGAGAAGAAATCCCAGAGAAGTGAGCACTTGCTGGGTCACTTGCAGGTGAGACTTGACTTGGTCTGGAGACTGGCCCACTAATAGCCAATCGTCCCGATATGAAAAATGGAAATCTTTTGCCTTCTTATAAAGGCAACTGCTATTGCCAGGCACTTTGTGAAAACCTTTGGGGCTGAGGTTAGGCCAAAGGGCATTGCTCTGAACTGATAGTGGCCTAAGAGCAACTCGAACCTGAGGTACTTTATGTGGGAGCACCTGATGGGAATGTGAAAGTAGGCATCTTTGAGGTTAAGGGAGGCTAACCAGTCTCCTGTCCTTAGAGAGGGAAGGATTATTCCCAGAGTTACCATCTTGAACTTTGGTTTTAAAAGATGTTTGTTTAGATATCTTAGGTTTAGGATGGGTCACCACTCCCCTGTCTTTTTGGGGTCAGGAAGTACCTGGAGTACAGCCCTTTGCCCCAGTGTGGGGTAGGTACTCTCTCTATGACTCTTAAGGCCAGAAGAGAAAAAAACCTCTGCTTCTAGGACAAGGGTTTCTGAGAGATTTGCAGGTAGAAAAGACCTGGCTCTCATCTTTGGAAATTTCTTGAAGCTGAGAACCAGTCCCTGGCTTACCACTTCCAGGACCCACTTGACTGATGTAATAGACATCCAGTACTGGACAAAGTAAGCCAGCCTGCCCACTACTGGAATAGGAGAGTCGACCCGGGCAAGCCCATCAGGGTGTCTGCTTGGCAGGGGCTTTAGGCTGAGGAGTGGATGCAGCCCTGCTCATCCCCCTTCTGCCTCTCCCTCTGAAGAACCCCCTTTTGAAAAAGAAGAAGAGGCCTGTGCTTGGTAAAAAGGCCTTTGAAAAGGCCTGCCCCTGCCCCTAGACTGCTGCCTTTGAGGAGTTGCCTGCCTCTCCTTGGCCTGAGCACTCCTGTATGTGGTCCTGTACTCGTCCATTTTCTTCATGTAATTCTCTGTCTGCTCCCCAAACAGAGAATTACCACCTACAGGAAAATCCATGGCTTTAGCCTGGGTATGCTGTGAGAGGCTAGTACATCTGAGCCAAGCCATTCTCCGAAGAGCCACAGATGTAGCCATGACTCTTGATGACACATCATTAGAGTCTACAGCAGCAAGAAACTGAACTTTAGATGCCTCAATCCCATCTGCAGCCACTGCCTCCAGCTCCTTGGCTAGCTGGGGGGAGTCCTGTTTAGCCAGTGCCAGTACAGTGTCCTACCTGGACTTCTGGTACCTGGCTGTATAGGCCATATAATTTGCCTGTCTGAGTCCCAGGGAAGATGCCATGTACAGCTTTTTTGCCATGGCATCAACCTTCCTAGAGTCTTTGTCTGGGGAGGGGGTGAAGCCAAGGGAATGCATGCCTTATCACAGGCAGCAGCCTGCACAATCCCAACATGGCTGCATTGGTGGTATAAAAACTGTTTCTAAGCCTGACAATGTATACCTCTTGTCCATTCTTCTGTTCACAGGAGGTATAGAATTGGGAGACTTCCGAATTTTTTGTGTCTGTTTCCCAAAAGATTTGTGAAGGGAAATGGACAGTCTCCTGGACTCTGGGATGTCCATCATTTCTACATAATCAGGCTCCTCTTGATCCTCCGTTGCCTCTTCCACAGGAAGTTGGAGGGTCTCAGCCACCTTTCTATAGAACATAAAGTGGGAAGGGGACTCAGAAAGCCTAGGAGGGGATACACCTGAAGGTCTGTCTGGGGAGATGTCCGGTTCCACAGGCACAACTAGACTTTCACCATCACCATCATCATCATCAAACTCCCCTTCCTCCTCAAACTCCGGTTCATAAAATTCTTCCAAAGTATAACCGTGAACCGTGGGAAACGACCAAACTGAGCCCCTGCCAAAAGGTGCCGGATCAGTCGGAACCGGGCGAAGCGATTCCACAATCCGAATTGCTCTGGCTATTTCTTCGGCGGACGGAACATGGACTTCTGGATCCGAACCAATTTTTTCAATCCAATTTTTCTTTGCACTTTCTTTTTGTCAGAACCAACCCCTCGGGACTGGCTCTCCTTTGGCCCGAAGAAGTATCGCCCTGGTCAGAGGGCACTCCTTCTGGTTCAGTTGGAACTGAACCATGCTGGCCATCTGGGTCAGTGGACTTCTCGGCCTCCTTTTACCTCAGTCTACCTAATCTCTTTTCCAGGGTAGATTTGGGAAAATTCTTGCAAATTTGGCAGTCTTGGCAGTCTGAAACGAGGTGGTCAAACCCCAGACAATAAACACAGGTGGTGTGGGGATCGGCCCTAGCAAAGACCTCCTCACATTCACTACAGTGTTGAAACCCAGTGGGCCCGGTGTTTTTCTTGGGTTTCTCAGACACAGCCAACCTAACCAAACTTACCCTTTTTTTGGCAACTGCCAGGCAAGACTCCCTTATCGGTTCCTAACCGTGTCACAGGTCTTGGAAAAAAATGCTTCAAAACACGTTTTTTTTTTTAGAACTGATAAGAACCAGTAACCACACACTAAAATTTACACAAGAATTAAACAAATGATCGGTTCGGCCGAACCGATCCACACTTTTTACAAGTTCCACACAAAACACAGTACAAAACCCTATCTAGTACTCACGATACCGCAGACCGAGACTGAACCGAGTTACGCGGAAACTTGTTTCAGTTAGAAACCGACGAAAAAACAACACTTAAACCGACTTTCGAACCGAGCTGCAGGAGAAATCTCCGGAGCGACTGTTCAGTGAGGCGGAGTAAAGAATCTGACGGTTGGTGTTCAAAGGGAAACAGACAGAGACATCAACCGAGCTCGAGCTCAGCATTCTATGCTCTGCATGGAAAGGTTAACCCTTTGTTCTCCAGGACAGTTTAAAGGCTGGGGCTAACTGCACTTGCCAGAATACAGCAAGACTTCAAGTTGTTTGATCAAAGAAACTGCTACAACTTGAAAGCTACTGGATTTTCCACTTAGGAAGCCTAAAACCCCGGGGTCTGAATACTGAGTGGGATTTAAAGCCCTTTTTAAAGGAGAAAAAATAAAATCTGATTAACTGGTAAAAAAAAAATTGCTTAAATAATAAATGTGGCCAGCTCCCTGATGCCAAGCAAAGGGGCTCGTTTGGCACACTGGCGACCTGGGTTCACACCCTGAGCCTGGGTACCAGAAGCGGAGACCGGGAGGGAGGGGGTTTCACAAGCATCCACTGGATGCTTCCCTCCGGGGGGGAGGGCTTCGCCTGGGCACCTGCAGGCGGACTGGGTGGCATGCTTGGGGGACGGGCTGCCTTGACACGCCCCCCCCCCGCACGTCCCAACCCAAGGTCACCTGCGCTCACACACACAAGACTGAGAAATGTGGTGGGTGGGGCAAAGAAAACAGAAAATAGTTCCCTGTCCTGCCAAATAACAAGTGCCTGGCTCCTGCCACCCGAAGCCCCGGTGTCAGCCGAGATCCAGCCTTGCAGCCCCTAGGATGCACAGTCTGCCAATAAGGCAATTACCCCTGGAAGACAGAGATCCTCCTATCATAGGGATACACCAGGCTACCCAGGTAAGGCTGCAAATGGGGGCTGGTGGATGGCGGCAGGGGTCGGAGGGCGGCAGAGAGGCATTGGAGCTCTGAAGGAGTGACTGGTCAGGGGATACTACAGGAAGCGGCATAAAGAAAAAATACAAAAAAATAATAAATGTGATTGAACCTTCTCCAATAAGGTACAATAAGGTAACTAACTGCTGTTTTTTTCTCTTCTCTTTCTTTTTCTATCTCTTGCAGAATCAGCTGACAAAGGAATGGTGATTTTGGACATTGTGGATCCCTTTAAGTAAAGAGTACTATGGAAAAATGGGCGATCACATCTCCATTATTACCAAACAGAATTCTGCAATTCTTTTTCTTTTTACCGGTGACTTTAACTGTAATTAATCAAATAGAGGTGTTAAAATACTAAAAGTAAATCAGTAAATAATAAATAACTGCTAGTGTGCTAATTTAGTTACTGTATGTTTCTGATAGATAAAAATGTCTGTAAAATGTGATTCTATTTGTTTTTGATATTTATATACAGTATATTTATTTTGAATAGATCTACATAATTTTAAGAAATCGATTTGATGAAAGACCCTACAAGTTCATGATATATGTAGTTATCTTTGTTTGAACCCCATCATGCCACTTATGAAAATCAAATGTAATTAAATATCACTGGCTGGCAGTGGAGAGTCACTGAAAAACTGTATAAAATGGGGTAGTGTTACAGTGAATTTAGCCCCCTAAGGAAGACAAAAGTGGAAGCACAGGGGTTTCCTGTGGTGTTGCCATGTTCAAATTTGTGTTGGAATTTACTGCAATAAATCTGAAGGAGATTTTTCAAACCTGTATGGGACTCCAGTCTTGATTTACTTGTGCAGGTACCAGTGAGTGCTGAATAGCCTTAATCTCATTACTAGATGTTTGGAGGTTAGCAACTTCCTGCTCAGCACCGAGACTTCTCCACTGAGCACACCTGTCCTTAATCTCCTGATGGCAGAGGGGGAGGCAGACATAGCTACCATCACAGAGACGTGGGCAAACCAGTACCAAGACTGGGACCTTGTGATCCCAGGGTACCAACTGCATAGGAAGGACAGAGAAAGAGGGAGGGGACGGGGAGTGGCACTGTACATAAGGGATGGGATAAAGTGCACCAGGGAGGAGGGAGCAACTGAAGCCCTATGGGTAGTACTACAGAGCAATGCTGGAAGAAAAATTTGTGTGGGGGTGGTGTACAGGCCACCGTCGCAGGGCACAGAGTTAGACAGGGAGCTGGGGGAACAGATCAGGAGGGTAGGAGGGAAAGGGAGCACTGTCATACTGGGAGACTTCAATCTGCCTGGTGTGGACTGGGGCACCCCGGCTACCTCCTGTTGTAGGGAACAGGTACTCCTGGATGCTATCCAGGAATGTGTCCTGACACAGGGAGTCACACAGCCAACAAGGGAGGAGGCCATATTAGACCTAGTGCTATAAGATGGGGAGTATGCCCAGGGAGTTGAAGTTAGGGATCCCCTTGCAGGCAGTGACCACCACACAGTGTGGTTTTATATTAACATAGTGAAGGAAGCAGTCAACACAAAAATGAGAGTGGTAGACTTCAGGAGGGTGGGCTTTTATAGAATGGGTAACATATTGGAGAAACATCTGGCTATGCTCCTTCTGGAAATGGATGCGGATCAGAAATAGGCCATCATCAAGAAAGGGTTAATAGAGGCCACTTTCACTTGTATGAAGATTTGTAAAAAGAACTCCAGGTACAAAAGACCTAACTGGCTTAGCAGGAGGGCAGCAGAGAAGATGAAGGTAAAGCTGGTAGCCTTCCTGAAGTACAAGTGTACCTTGAGGGAGGAGGACAGAGAGGTTTATGCAGAGAAATCTCGGGAGGCAGGGAGAGGGGTCTGGGCAGCCAAGGCTGTGAAATAACTAAGACTGGTGCAGTTGATAAAGGAAGGCGAGAAGGATTTTTTCCTGTGCATTAGGGAGAAAAGAAGCATAAAGGATGCGATTGTTAGAATAAAGATGGAGGAAGGATGGGCAGAAAAGGATGAAGATCAAGCAGAGGCACTAAATGAGTACTTCTAATCTGTGTTCACTAAGGAAGTGGATGGGCTGATGCCACAGAGCAGAGCTGGGTGAGAATGAATATGAAGGGGAGACTTTGGGTAGACAGCATCTTAAGGGGGCTAAGGGAACTGTGGGTGAACCAAGCATCAGGCCCAGATGGTGTAGATCATGTACACTCAAGGGTCCTGAGGGAGTTAGCAGAGGTACTAGCAGCCCCACTGACCAAGCTGCTTATCACCTTGATGGAGAAGGGGTGTGTGTCACAGGATTAGATAACAGCTCACGTGGTACCACTCCACAAGAGCGGTCCCAGGGACAAGCTGGGTAACTACAGGCCTGTTAGCCCAACCTCAATAGTGGGAAAGATTATGGAGACCATTCTAAAGGAAAGGCTGGCATCCTTCCTTGAGGATAATGGTCCCCAGGATGACAGGCTGCATGGGTTTGTCAGGGAGAGATCTTGTCAAACCAAAATGATTGACTTTTTGACTGAATTACAAGGTCACTGGACAGGGGGCAGGCGGTGGATGTCCTGTATCTGGACTTCAGCAAGACATTCAATTCAGTGCCACATGGCAGGCTCATCAACAAGCTGAGAGACCTGAGAATAGGGGACAAACTGTTGGGGAGGGTCAAGAACTGACTGCGGGTTAGGAACCAGACAGTGGTGGTGGTGGTGGGGGGAACTATCCAAACCTAGACCTGTAACCAGCGGGGCCCCACAGGGCTCAGTACTTGGACCTGTGCTGTTAAACATCCTTATTGGAGACATAGCAGAGGGAGTCAAATGTAGGATCTGACTTTTTTCGGATGATACTAAGCTCTATGGGAGGGTGGACACAGTGGAGGGGAAACAGGACTCAAGGGAGGATTTGGCTAGGGTGAAGAAGTGGTCAGGCATCAGACAGTTGAGTTTCAACACTAAGAAATGCAAAGTCATGCACCTGGGTGTCAGGGACCCAGAGCCAGTTACTGGCTGGGGGGAGTACAGGTAGCAGTCTCGAAGGAGGAAAAGGAACTTGGGAGCGATGGTCAGAGTTGACATGAAACACTTGGCACAGTGCCACAAGGCAGCAGCCAAACCAAATAAAATGGTAGGCTGCATCACGAGGGGAATCACCTCTAGGAGGAAGGAAGTTATTCTGCCACCGTACAGGTCACTAATGAGGCCAAACCTGGAATACTGTATACAGTTCTGTGGCCGGTTGCACAGAATAATTAAGTCTGTGTTTAAGACCTGTTTTTGGTCCTTCAAAAGCAAGGAAGGCTTACAAAATGTAAGACTGTTGCGCAAAACTTGTCTTAGAATCCATCGGTCTTATTCAGAGACTTTTATTTAAGCCTCCTATGTACCAGGCTTATTTGCTGTTAGAAGGCTTATCTTACCATAGTTAATTATACGAACATACTTTATTGTAGGAAACCATTCTGAATATTGCACATCAAAAATGATATATGTAGTTGAGTGCACTGATTTCCTATTTTAGGAACTGCTATTTCCCATAACTTATCTGTATGGTAGCATGAAAAAATATCTAATATTCTTTTTTTTGTTGTCATAAAGGTCTTTATCCTCAGCCCAGCCGGGCAGCTGCTCAGCACCGTCCCTGCTCCCAATGATTGGCTACCAATGGCCCCGTCCCCAGGGGCTTGAATCCTTCGTAGATTTCCCCCCACAGCGGGGCCAGAGCTGGGAGTGCCCAGAGCACAACCCAGCTGTGCCCCAGGGACCAAGCGGCAATTTTGGCCAAGGGAAAGCAGGCAGGGCTTCATTGAGACCACCTGACTGCCATTTTTTCCGTTTTTCTCCTCAGTTCCCCTGGCCACTGTGGGGCACCAGTGTGTGTACACCGAGTCTCGCACATGCTGTGAAACTGCAGTCCCCACTCTTTGAATCCTCTCAGAGCCTGCACTAGCAATGGGCCTCCACCAAGTGGCAGTCAACACTTTAGATGGGAAAGTGATATTGCCAATATACAGCAAGTTACTACATGTATTATTATACTGTAAAACTAGCTATAAAATGGGGAAAGTTGATCCTACACAGAAACAAACAAGTAATCAAAAGCAGGACCACATCATGAAAAAAAGAAAATCGATGAGCCATTGGAACATTTGCTTTTGAAATGCCGCAATTTTTTTTCCACACGCTTACATAGCTCATCCTGAACTTACAAAATCATGGTAAAATGCCACATGTTAACATGTGCAGTTTGTTTTTTTATCCTATCATCTCTTTAATTATAATTTTTGTTATTATTGAAAAACAAGCCACAGTGCAACTTTATCCCACCTTCCCCCTGCCCATCTGTCTGTCCAATCGCTTCAAAAGCTACAGTTTTTAAAAATGTCCACAGAGATCCATTTATGCTGTTGTGAAAAAAAAAGAAAAAAGGGCCATACACCTCAATTGCATGACTCCTGCTCTGTTCCTTATGAATGATGCCGAATCATCCGAAGAAAAACTAAGCTTTTTATAAAATGTCTCAGCCATTTGTACCGACGACAGTTTAACTGCATTTTCTCCAGCCACCGCATTTATTTCCAGGAGCATCCCTTACTGCACAATCACTCATCACACTCCCACAGTTTAAAACATTAAAGCTGTTGTTTTTCTTTGTTCAACACAAACCGAGTTAATATACTGTTCCTTATTACACTATTTGGGGGTTCAGCCACTCACTATGCTCCATTCCGAGTATTGGAGGGGGGGTTATGGCCACATGCTCAGTGAAGAAGGAAGGCACCACGGACGTGCAGCCAGTCCCTCCTAAACGTCCACTCACGCCAATGCTTTTCTTTTTTTCTTTTTTTTTAAATTGAATGTCAGATCACAGATTCTGTGCTTCTACACAGATGGTGGGTGGTGGAGTATGGTCGCAAGCTCCATTTGGGGGGAGGCACTGAGCTCATTATATGATAACTACAGATTCCAGTAAAGGACAAGTATCTAAAGCCCAAACACCACATAAAGGCGAAATGACTATTTTACAGTTAATTTAGCGACTGCTACCTATTGTTACATATGCAAACATATTCATGTCATGTTATAAGTATACTGCAAAAAATAGCCCATTTTATAAGTGCAATAAGATGCTCTAGGGGCGTGACTTGAACAGATAATACTGCACTTCCAGTGGCTGAAGGTACTTGGCTTGCGGCCTTGTACCACACTACGCCCCTGGACATGCGGAAATATCTGTTTAAGGCACACCCCATCGTATCTTATTGCTTATTTATTGTCACGCAAAGTAATTTTAGTGTAAACAGAAATGCAATCAATCATGCAATTATAATTTAGTGCCAAGTCATTAGTGCCACATTCACTGTAACGGAAAAAGTGATGAGTAGTGCAAATTTATTTTAACGCTAATTAGTTCTTTAACGAAAATGATTTAACAATGAAAAGTTAAGTTTTGCAGTGTTTTATAATGCTTCTTAAATTACCTGTTTGGACATTAGGAGAACCAAACAGTTCAACAAGAAAATTACAAGTAAACTGATAGCATTCATCAAACTGTTTTGTCATGCCTGCATAATAAGAACGATTTCATTTTGTCAGAGTATTACTGTATGAGGGTCCCAGTCATCTACATCTATGTTCTCTAGAAACAGAATTTAATGGCAAAAAAAGGACCAGTGGGCACATCTAGTCTGCCCTGTTTCCCTACCTATTACTACTCCCCGAACCCTATTCGGTCTCAGGTGTCCCTCCGGCCTCCCTCTTGTCTACTTTGTATGTCCATGTGCTTACTTCATGAATGCTTGAAGACCCCCAATGACTTCTGACCCACCATCTCTTTTGGCAGGCTGCTCCAGGCAGCCACCATGCCTTTCTAAGAAGATGTATTTCCTCACATCACTTTTAAACTTCCCCTGCTCAAGTTTCTTTGCATGCCCCCAAGTTCTGGTGCTCATTCTTTTTCTGAAAGACAGTCCCTCCTGCACCTTGTTTACCTCTGTGGGGGTAATTATAGGTCTCAATCATGTCCCCTCAAGCTTTCCTCTTCTCCAGATAGTACATGTTGAATTCCCCCAGCCTATCCACGTATGGATTCTTGTTCAACCCATGCACCATTTTGGCAGCCCTTCTCTGGATTGCTTCCACCCTGCCAATGTCCTTGTGTAGTTATGGCCTCTAGAACTGTACACAGTACTGTAGGTGGGGCTCACTACTCAACCATACAGAGGGCACACAACCTCACTTCTGCATGAACATCCCATCACTATGCACCCTAGTATTCCAACAGCTTTACCAACTGCCCTGTTGCACTGCCCCACCACCTTGAGACTGTCAGATATGATATCCCCAATGTCCATCTCTCGCTTGGTGACTGTAAATAACCACCATTTTATACACAGCCCATGGGTTTCCCTGCAGGAAGTGCAGCACTTTCTAGTTTTTTGGCACAGTAACCCAACTGCCACCCCCTAGACCACTAGACCACTAGCTTCCCCAGATCCTTTTGTGTTCTATCGGTCACTTCCTGGGTGTACACCGTATTGCAGATTTTTGTGTCATCCGCAAAGGGACACACCTTCCCTCTAGCTCCTCATCAATGTCACTTATTTTTTTTTGAAATTTCTACTTTCCCCTCCTACTTCCCTCAGAGCTGCATCATCTGGAGACGCCAGTTAGGCCTGTCCCTGCCTAGTGCCTTACCTGACAACCCCTGATCCCTCCAATCCCTCCATCCTGCCTCGGAAATCCCCCGGGTAGGGTCAGGGTAGGGGCCAACTCCCGAATCTTGTGGTCCTTGTCAGGGTCCGAGACTGCAGGCAGGCACTGGCACAATGGGATCCAGTTCGGCACTCTGTCTTCCCGGCTCTAGAGGATTTTTTTCCCTTTTTCTGTGGGACATTGCATGCTCATACATAAAGGTGAGCATGACAACATCTGCAACATCCTTCCCCCTCCTTCCAGGAAGGAGCTGTCCCTGGAGCTGATAGGTTCCAGACCTACGCCTGTGATCAAACATGCCCCGGTGACTACAGCTTGCTGTTGCGCACCCAGCCTCCGCCAGCAGCAACTGTAGGGCCCTCCCACCCCTGCCAGAGAAGGCAAGCTGTCATGAGACACTCCAGCCTATCTCCCCCTGGCCAACCCCCAGCGTCTCGAGCTTCTTCCAGAACCCGGGTCGCCGGCATGGAGTGAGGTGAAGCATCCAGTGTCTCAACCCTCAATGCCACTGGGCCGGCTTCAATGTCACTTATGAAGACATTGAAGAGAACATGACCCAGTACCGCTTCCTGTGACACTCCACTGATCATTCCCCCATCCCCCGACTGCACTCCAATGACCATCACCCTCTGTCTCCTACTCATTAACCAATTTGATAACAGCTTACCCCCTTCTCCCCAACCCCCAGGTTGCTAAGTTTCTGTATTATCCTCCTGTGTGGCACAGTGTAAAAGGTATTTTTGAAGTGAAGATAGACAACATCCACTACCTTCACCTTATCCACTTTCCTAGTCACCCAGTGAAAGATTTGTTTGACATGACCTCCCCCATGTGAAACTGCGCAACTGGTGGTCATGCAGCCCATTTGCCTCCAGGTAATCCATCAGTCTCTTCTTCAGTATGGTCTCCATTAATGTCCCCACCCACCACTGATCTGAGAGTGACTGGCTTGTAATGACACTCTTGTGCAGAGGGACCATACTGGACCTCTTCGAGTCCTATGGAACAACCCCCTATCCAAAATGAGATGCTGAATAGTGTTGCCTGTGGGTGGCTAGCACTGAGCTCAGTACTTTTTACAAACATACAAAATTTGCAAGCAGATAAAGACCCAAAGGTCTATCACATTTGCTTGATTCTGCAGCTAGCCACCATACTCAGCAGCTGCCTGTCCCTCCCATCCCCCCTTAACTCTTCCCCTGTCCCAGACCCTTTTGAAGCAGTTCACTGTTCTGCAGGATACCACTTCCATTGGCAAGGTGTTCCACTTGGTCACTACCATCTCCATAAAAAGGTGTCTTCTCGTCTCCCTCCCGAACCTACGCCCCTCCAATCTCATAGCATGGCCTCAAGTATCCCTCCTTTCCCTTACCTTGAAAAGCCCCTCCTTCCCAGTACTGTTTATGCTGGTCATGTACAGTACTTGAAGGTTTCAATCATATCTCCCCTGTCCCTCCTTTCCTCCAGAGAGTACATGTTCAATTCTCTCAGTCTGATCTTGTATGGTAAATCCCCCAGACCCAGGATCATCTTTGTTGCCCTGCATTGCAACCCCGGCAACTTAATATCTTTCTTTAGGTACAGTCGCCAGTACTGCACACAGTATTCCAGGTGCGGTCTTACCAGCGACCTATACAATGGCAGAATAACCTCCCCCGAGGTTATACCCTGGCACACAACCCAGCATCTTACTGGCCTTTGCGGTCACTTTCCTACAGTGTGCTGAGTTGTTCATTGAACCCATTATGGTTACCCCCACATCCTTTTCTTTCTCAGTTATGGCAAGCTGTAACCCACTCAGCTGGTAGCTCCTTTTAGGGTTCTTTGCCCCAAAATGCATCACCTTGCACTTTTTGGCATTGAACCTCAGTTGCCAGGCATCCGACCAGGTCTCCAGTTTTGTCAGATCCTCCTGCAACCTCTACCATCCCTCTTGGTCATCCACCACTGCTCCCATTTTGGTGTCATCAGCAAACAGACAGATCTTGCTATTAATACCCACTGAAATGTCAGCAATGACTATCCCAAACACAATGGTCCCAGCACTGTGCCCTGTGGAACTTTGCTTGTCTTCTCACTTGGGGATGAGCGCTCACCACCCAACACCACTCTCTGTTGCCTTCCACTTAGCCAGTTTCTTACCCATTCCACCATCTTGGCACCTGCCCATATACCTTCCAGCTTATTTCCTAGCCTCCCATGTGGCACAGAGTCGAATGCCTTGCTGAGGCCCAGATACAGGACATCTACTGCATGTCCTCTATCCAGCTGTCTAGTTACCCAGTTGTAATATTCTACTAGGTTGGTCTGACATGATCTGCCAGTAACAAAGCCATGCTGTCAGCTGTCCTGCATCCAACTGGCCTCCAGAAGAACCACCAGCCTCTCCTTCAGGATTGTCTCCATCAGCTTCCCCAAAACAGATGTGAGGCTCACAGGCCTATAGTTCCCCAGTTCATCCTTGTAGCTACTCTTATGGAGGTGTACCATGTGAGCCATCCTCCAATCCTGAGTTACACACCCTGCATCCAATGAGGCACTGAACAGGTCTGCCAAGGGCCCTGATAGGACCTCTGCCAATTCTTTCAGTACCCTGGGGTGAACCCCATCTGAACTTGACACCTTGTCCACCCTCAGTGCCCTCAATCCCTCCAGCACCCTACTCTCTGTGATTACCCCATCTGTCACCTCTTCCCCCTCTGTTCCTGCCCTTCATCCCCTTGGGTATGTCACCCCCTTTCTCCTTAGTACATACCGAGGAGGAGAAGTCATTAAGTGCTTCAGCCTTTTCTCCCCCCTTTTCCACCCATCCCCCTTTCATCCTAATCCTCACTATATGTTCCTTGCAGCTCCTTTTCTCCCTGACGTACTTGAAGAAGTCCTTCTCACCCTTCTTAATGCCTTGCGCCATCCTGAGCTCCTTTGACGCCTTTGCTGCTCTTACTGCCCTCGTCACCTCCCTTGCTACTTTTAGGTACTCCTCCCTGTCCTCCCCCTCCCTGTTTTCTTGCATCTCCTAAAGGCCTTTCTTTCCTCCTTGCCTGTTCCATAACATCCACTCATCCAGCTTAGCCTTTTTACCCTAAACTTCTTACTCTAAGCTCTGCTGCAGGATTTGATTTTGGTTTCCCTTTGGTGAATCCCATCTGACCACTAGCCCCCTTTTTCCTCCTATCCTTGCTTACTTCCTTCAAACAGGGTGTTGTTGCCTTAGCTATTCCCTCCTTGATCCTTTTCATTGTGCTTCCACTCTCCATCAACCCGGCTAGCACCTCTTCAAGGTACTTATGAGGCATCCACTTACTTAAAATTTGCACTCCTGATGTCCAGGACTCTTGTCATAGTGGGGTTTACCTCTTGGCTAATTTGTATGCCAAGCTATACTGCACTCAGGCAGCTACCCAATGTGAAGTCTACAGTGCTGTCCCGTTGGTTAAGTACCAGGTCCAGCACTGCCCCATCTGCCGTGTGTTCCATTACCAGCTGCCTGAGAAATGCCTCCCAAAGGGGATGGATAGCAGCCCTGCTTCTTGATATAGCTGCGGCCAGAATGGTGCAGTCTACATCCAGCAGATTAATCCTTCAATAACCAATACCTCACCTTTAATTGCCATTCTGGTGATGGTCTCCCCAGAACCTTGTCTAACTCCTCCCCCTTTGTCAGTGATCTGTACACTAACCCCACACAGAGAAAGGGTCTGTCACCTCTTCTCATAACCCGATCCATAGAACCGCCAGACCTTCTTTCTACACTGGTGTCCCTGTATCTCCATGTCTTTTACGCCTTCCATCTCATATAAAACAACCCCTCCACTTTCCTCCCTGTCCTCTTCTTCCGTAACATGGTGTAACCTGAAATAGCCAAATCTGAGCTGCGGTTATTGGAGTAGCATGATTTTTTTATGGTCACAAGATCTAGGTCTGCCTCCGCAATGGTTGCCCCAAGGTCAGGAATTTCATTTCCTATGTGCCTTGCATTGGCACACATGACTCTACACGTCTTTTGTCCTTCCCTCCCACTACGTTGCCCTCCCTTCCTGATTCTATCCTTTGCCCTTCTCTTGTCCCTGGTACTGTCCCCCTTTTTCTGTCCTCCTTGTGCCTACACTCCTTAACTCACCTCAAGCCCTATATCTGCCTCCTGATCCTCCAGAACTTTCCTCACCCTTGTCTCTACACTTCTCCACCCCGGGGAATTTATTTCCCCAGGGTTTCTGCCGCTCCTTTTTCTGGGGGTGGGGGGGTGACATTCACTTGACTTCCCCATTGGCTAGTTTAAACACCAATCACAGTATCATTTTAACCTTCAACTCAATAATGCTATTCAGTTCCTAGATGGAGGCCATCTGTCTTATACAGGCTCCTGCCCCACCAGGTAGGTTCACCAGTCCCTGAAGTAGCCAAAACCCACCTCCCTCACCATGCCTTTAACCAGTCATTGAAAGCAGTGTGGTGTTCCCTAGCCTCTAACCAGTCATATACAAGCAGTACCTAAGTTACTGTAAGGCTACTGAATGAGTTACCTGCTTAAGGCCCCTCTCTAGTCCCCTAAAGCTTTATTGTACCACCCCTGCTGCGTCCCACATCAGGTCATTTGTCCCCAGATGGACAGTGACATCCAGTTCCCTCTCCTGCCTCATCAGGATTCACCTGTCTCCATCCCTCCATGCTGAGACACCAGGTAGGCACCTCACCCCCCCTTCCCCTGCTGCCAAATCTACCCTGTCTACCATATGTAAAAGGTAACACACACACCGTCACTCAAGAATCTATATACTACTGACTATAGCATAGCACATTTCCCTACTAACAGCTATCAAAAATCAACAGTGACACAGACATCGTCACTATATACATACACTCACACACAGCCAAATGTTGACATTATCACATGCACTACTATTAGCCCCCTTCCACTAACAAACTATTGACTATCAACAAAATGTTGAGGACTCACACACACACACACACACACACACACACACACCCTTGAACAAAAACAGCTATGGATCACAGCACTGCCCACATACCAAGTCAGCAGTTCAGGTATAATACAAATGTTGTGGTGTATGCATCCTACACTGCAAACACATGTACAGAAGGAGCCACCGGCACTCCTCCACCCATCAAAGTCAGAAAACTACTGGCTATATACAAATCTTTGCAGACTATGCATCCTGCCCCCCCCCCCCCTCCACACAAACTCACTGGTGACAATTGTTGAGCACAGTATACATCCCACCAAACAAGTAAAAAACTTGTATGCAGTTAAAAATAGCTGTGGCATAAGGTTGGCCCAGTGGCTCGGTGGGCTGTGGCGCAGTGCGCCTTACCGCCCACCAAGCTGGCGATCCAAGCTCAGGAACATGCTCGGGTTACCAGGAGTCTGCTGGGGGGGGGGCGGATTAAGTATCCAACAGACAGTTCTACTCTTCCGGGGGAGCCTGGGGAAGATGAGTGCCAGAAT
Source organism: Neoceratodus forsteri (assembly GCA_016271365.2). Taxonomy (NCBI): domain Eukaryota; kingdom Metazoa; phylum Chordata; order Ceratodontiformes; family Ceratodontidae; genus Neoceratodus; species Neoceratodus forsteri. The sequence goes on from CM057452.1 coordinate 1,722,614,276, forward strand.
GAAAGAGGTAGGGACTGGGTCTGAGAGCTCACCTGTGCCAGCTGCCAAGGCTAAATGCTTTATGAAATAAAAAAGTGCTGCAATGTGTGTAACCTCAATTCACCAACACACATAACACACACACCACACACACATATAACACACACACCACACACCGCACACTTACCTGAGCCACTGCTACAGCAGCAAATGCAGTTTTCCTGAGGGGCTGTCATATAGCAAGACGCACTTGTGGTCGTTATACAAGCTCCTAGTTGGGAGCAGAGGGCGGCAGTAACTGCGGCAGAGCTGAGTTGCACTGTGGCTTGTGATTAACTAGCCTCAGGCCCGTGGGGGGCATTTGATGCTGGTCCAGGGGTGAGTAAGGGACCTGGGGGTAGATACATCAGATGACCTAAAGGTGGGCAAGCAATATGAAAAAGCAGTAAGGAGGGCTGGGGGGATACTGGGATACACAGGGAGAGGCATCACCAGTAGAAAACAGGAAGTTGTTATCCCTCTGTACAAACAGTTGGTGAGATCCCATCTGGAGTACTGCATGCAGTTCTGGAGACCCCATCTCCGCAAAGACATAGGCAGGGTGGAGGCTGTCCAGAGGAGGGCAACCAAAATGGTGCAGGGTCTGCACCAGAAGACATATGAAGAGAGACTAAAAGAGCTTAATATGTATATCCTCAAGGAAAAGAAGGAGAGGGGGGACATGATAGAAACTTTCAAGTACCTCAATGGAATAAACAAAGTCCAACAGGGTAGCATTTTTCAGAAAAATGAGATGAGCAAGAACAAGGGGTCACAATCTGAAGATATGAGGGGACAGCTCAGAGGTAATGTAAGGAAGTATTTTTTACGGAGAGGGTTGTGGAGGCATGGAACAGCCTTCCTGAGGAGGTCGTGGAGTCAAAAACAGTGGGGGAATTCAAAAATGCATGGGACAGACATAACACAATTCTAGTGAGGGTAGGAGGAAGTAGGCTGTTGGTTAACTAGGATCTGCAGCTTATCTATCAGGTAGGGAAATGGGCAGACTAGGTGGGACAATCGGTCCTTATCTGCCATCAAATTCTATGTTTCTATGAGTACTGGTTAACTCGCTCCGTGGGGACTTTTGATGTGATCCAGGGGCAAGTGCTGCCAATAAAAGCCGCATCTGTAGCTACACTTAAAGTGACCGAATGGGCTTCATTAACATATATAATGCCTGTAGGAGGCAGACGGAAAAAAGGGAACAACAAGAGAAGCCATATCTAGGCCCACTAAACTCACCCGGCTCTTTGTTGATCTTACAACAGGGGATGTTATGGTGCAGCTGACCACAGAGGCCTTGTTGTAAGATCAACAAAGAGGGGACTCACACTGTTGGGGTGGGAGGAAAGAGGAAACACACATGCCGGCTCCAGGAAGACGGGCTTCCCGAAGCGTGCCTCCAATGTGCCCCGCTCACCGGACCTCCTCCTCCTCCACCTGACAAAATGGAGGATTCTCGGGGTGAAGGCACCCCCACCTCATCCCCACTTGGGAGGAAAACCAAAGCGCCATGGAGGATCAAGAGGTAGGTCAGGTGGGGGAAAGGCAAGAGGATGACTCCTTGGATGCCCCGAAGGGTCAGGGCCAGCAGGCAGTAGGGGAGTATAAAGAGAAATTAAAAAAAAAAAAAGCTGTAGTATGCATCACATTAACACACACATACACACACACACACACACACACACACACACACACACACACACACACACACACACAGTAATGGGTGTGGCCACATGGTAACAGTCAACCCACCAAGTACAGGCAATATGTTGAGGGTCTCTTACCTGTGCACTATGGAGCAAAAGGAAGAAGTCTTGAAGGGACGATGTGCGTCGAACCTGTAACAAAATATAGGTAAAGGGTTCACGAAAGATCTCTAGTTCTTAAAGAATAAATAGGAAAGATAAGACAGGTTTGACGTAGAGTAATACTTATCTGATTTAGAAGGAGTCAGCATCCCATCAGACCTGTTAAATTAATAAGAAAAATGGATTGCTATGGAGAAAATACAGTGACAAGAACAGAGACAGAGATTGAAGAGATACAAAAGAGATACATGACAGCATAGGCGCAAAGAACAAGCATTTGTCAGTGCTGAATGTTTGCTTGCTGGTACTAGCATTGTAAGTGCAGGAGTTAGACAAATGCAGTATAGGAATGGCAGTGAAGTATTCAACTTCATGCAAACCCCACCTCCACCCTGCAGAGATGGACAGGCATTGGTGTATGCCTTTGGGTCATTACGCATAATGCTCATGCCATTTCACCTCACCCTATCCTGCAGACACCGACAAGTGTTGAGGTGTGCCTTGGGGTGTTCGGCTTCACAGTCCCCCCATTCCATAAGGACATACACTGAAATGGGTGCAGTATATGAGAATGGGGTGAAGTCTGGGGGGCGAAGAGTCCAAGGCACACCTCGATGCCTGTCACTGGCTGCAGGATGGGGGTGGAATGGCATGAACATTACAGCCAGCAATCCAAAGGCACACCTCTGATGCCTGTCAGTCTGTCCAGGGTGGGATGCTATGATTAGGAACCGTAACGCCCTGGGCGTTTGTTGGTATTTGCACTACAAATTTTCAGCATGGCCTTTTTGTGACCCACACCTCATAAAAGCATTTGGTACCTCTGCTCATGAACAGTGGCATTGTGATTTTGTTACTCTGCCTCGAATGTTGATTTGCTACAGTGACAGTGCCATTCTGCGCCAGATGTGTGAAAACACAGTTTGGGCCGGATGTGAAAGAGGACAGCTACCCTGTTCATAAGGAGGTGTGGAAAAATACCAATGTTGAAAATCGGGAGTGAAAATATTAAAATGGGTGCAGTACAGGAGAATGGGATGAATTCTGGGGCCGAAGAGTCAAAGGCACACCTTGATGCCTGTCACTAGCTGCAGGATGGGGGTGGAATGGCATGAGAATTACAGCCAGCAATCCAAAGCCACATTCCTGACACCTGTCAGTCTGTCCAGGGTGGAAAGCTATGGTTAGGAACCGTAATGCCCCTGGCATTTGTTGGTATTTGCACTACAAATTTTCAACATGGCCTTTCTGTTACCCACACCTCATGAAAGCATTTGGTACCTCTGCTCATGAAGAGTGGCATTGTGATTTTGTTAATCTGTCTCAAATGTTGATTTGTTACAGCAGCCGTGCCATTCTGCGCCAGATGTGCAAAAACACAGTTCGGGCAGGATGTGAAAAAGGACAGCTACCCTGTTCATAAGGAGGTGTGGAAAAATGCCAATGTTAAAAATCTGGACTGAAAATATTAAAAATTCTCGAAGTTACAAGAGTGCATGGAAACTCTGCAATGCACGCTTGTAATTAACTCATTTTGTGAAATGTTCTCACCAAATTTTCAATACAGGCATTTTGGGACCTCCGCTCGTGAACAGTGTCACTATGATTTTGTTACTCTCCTCGAACATTGATTTCCCACAGTGATCGCGCCATTGTGCACCACATGTGTGAAACTACATTTTGGGCAGGATGTGAAAAATGACAGCTGTACTGTTCATAAAGAGGTGCAAAAATGGCAATACTGAAAATCTGGAGTGAAAATATAAAAAATTCTCAGAGTTACAAGTGTGCGTAGAAACTGCTCAATGCATGCTCGTAACAGTCATTTTTTGGAATTTTTTCACCCAATTTGTAACATAGGCCTTTTGGGAGCTTACCTCATGAACAGTAACATTGTCATTTTGTTACTCAGTCCCGAAAGGTGATTCCATGCAGTGACCACAAAATCACCTTTCGGGACCAAATAATGATACGACAGTGACTGAATTCATGAGGTGGGGTCCCAAGAAACCCATGTTGAAAATCTGATGCCACAATTCACAGAAATGGCTAAGACATCCACCTAAGTTAAAAAACAAACAAACATTTATGCCATTCTATAGCTTACCGTCATTTCTTCAGTTCGCGGTCGGCTTTGAAGAGTGCAGACGTGTTCCCGTCCACTGAAGATCGTTGTACCAGGCTCCAGAGTAAGTATGGGGTGGGGGTGCGGATGTGTGTGTGTGTGTGGGGATAGATGCCAGGGGACTGGGCACACCCGGCAAACAAGATCCATGAGGACATTATGCCGATGGGGAGTGGGCTACCCCGCTGGCAAATGAACTGGGAAGGAAGCATGCCAACAGGGGGATTGGGCACCCCCGTTGGCTTTCATGGGGACTCTGAGGCAGATGGCAACAGCCGCCGCCATGTTACTGGAAATGTTACACCAGGCAAGGTACCACCCTGCAATGATGGGTTGCTCCCTCACTGCAGCGGCGATTTTGTTTCAAGTTGGTGGCATATTTGCTGAACTAGTGGCAGCAGCAGTGTGCCACACATTGGGAAAAGGGGGCTAAGCCTCTAAATGCAGTGGAGGCACTGGCCACCACAGTGCCATACCTCCAAAACCCCACTTCTCTCCTAAGCTGTCACATAATGTTTCTTGCGCATGCACGCAAACAAACTTAAAAAGTGAGCTTTAGATAAAAAGGTACAGACATGACAAAGCAGGAAGACAGAAATATGGAGGAAGAAAATGAAGTAATAAACAGGTAAGAGCCGGCCCGCTGGCACAGTGATACTGCAACTGCAGCACCAATGTCCTGGGCTCAAGAACTGTCCAGGACCATCGGAGAACCAACCAAGAGGAGGACTGAGCATCCCATAGGGCGTTCTCCTCTGGGGAGGGAGGGTCTCATGTCCCACTGCTCTGCCACCTTGGTGACCACAGGTGGCGGTGAGGGGGATCTGTGACAGGCAGAACTACACCCACGGGTTGGCTGCATCAGGCCTTGCCTGCAGCCAATCCCAATGTGCACTCCTGGTGGGAGGGCTGGGGAGAACACAGAAACAACACATATAGGACAGGCAAATGGAGCCCCTCCAGCAACCCACTCCCACATTAGACCCTAGCTGAAACACTTCTGGATCAGATACACACCTTCGCCTCTGACCTGGGTGGCCAGATGATTGCAGAAAAAGACTGACTGCATACTAACCCCCAGAGTGTAAGCTGGGGGGGCAGCACAGTGAGTGTGGAGACCAGAAGCAGCTGCAGCAGAGTCTCAGTAGCGAGAGTAGCTGCTTAGTAGGAAGCAGGAGGTCCTCGTTTGTGGCCAGAGGAGCATAAAGAATACTTGGAAGAAAAAATACATAGGACAGGAGTGGAGAAAAATGTTGCTGGTTGGGGGGGTGCTTAGCAAAAATCACTTCTTATCCTTAGATAGTCTAGTGGCCAGTAGTTAAAGTAGTAACATTGGTGGGCTAGCGGGAACTCTTTTAGTCTAGTGGCCCAGCATAAATAAAATAAGTTACCATTGGTGGTCCATTGTGCTACAATTATTCCATGTGGGGTCAGTAATTTAAATACTGTCTCTGTTAGCCTATTATGTTGGTTATCTTGTTGGACTGTGTATTAAAATAGTAATTTCCCCGGGCCTGAGGTCTAGTGGGGGGGTCCCTGGGTCACAATATTTCTTTTTGGCAGGCAGGAAACATGAATGTGCAGAAGCAGGACGCACTGGGGCTGCTGCTTCAGTCAGCCCAAGCAACCGAAAGAAAGTGAAAGTGCCAGGCTGCACATTCTACTCATAGCCCATATGGAGCTCAGGCTGTGGCTTGCTCAGTGCAGGTGGGAGAGGAGTGGACAGGAACTCGTCAGGAGGTGGAGGAGGCAAAGGTAGAAGCAACCCCTTCCATCTACCTGAGCCACCGCTCCAGTGGTAAACATACTTGTGTTGAGGCACGGGAAGCTGCCATAAAGAGAGATGGACTGTCAGCATTTGAAACTCTTCAAAACTGATCTGCAACATTGTGGTAAGTGCCCCTCGGAACAGAGGTCAAGGGAAGCGTAACATGGGCTGGCAGTGGGTGCTGCAAATTAAAGTGCATCGTGGCAAACTTTAAAATGCCTGACTGGGCTTCATTTCAAAAAAATACTGCCTACAGGAGGCAGAGGCAAGATTAGGGCAGGCACTCTCTAAAGGGAGCGACAAGAGTGGACTCAACAAAGGGAACTGCACCTGAGGAGTTCAGTAACAGTTAGTATGGGAGCACAGGGGGGATTCATTATGAGTTTAGGGTGCTGAGTTTGGGATGAGGGGCTGAGCACAGCATGATAGGTGGTGAGTATTACAGTGGGGAAGCCGAGTATGAAGAGAATTAGAATGCTACATAGGGGCCAAGAGGGCCACACCTAGAGCTGCTATATCTAGGTAGCATCCTTTAGATAATGCCTGGTCAGCCTCAGTGCTGAGAACAACATCAAAAAGGGAAACAGATAACCTGAGTTAAAAGATAAAACTAGGCAGTAAATAAAAAATGTTTATCATGTCAGCCTAGTGGCACCGAGGGTTGAGGCGCTGGATGCCACATCAGTGACCAGGGTTCAGGAACAGACTCAGGCGTTGACAGGGAAAGGAAAGGATCGAGCATCCAGAAGACTGCTCTCCTCTCCTGGGGTGGGTGGAAGGTGTTTCTCGCAGCTCTGGAGGCTCCTAGCAGAGGCTGGGAGACTGCAGCTCGATGAGGAGCATGCAACAGGACCCCTCCCAGCTGACAGGCGAAGGCGGGCCCCGTGGATGCGGCCCCACGTCCAGTGCCGGGCATCCATGAAGTTCACTCCTGTTCCTCCTCTGTGCAGACATGCCCACCAGCATTATAGATAGAGTGCCAGCAGGAGTGGCAGTCCTTCCTCGGGAGACTCAGAGCTGAGGGTTAGGGCAGTGCTGCGTGGAAGGAGGGTGCCCCACCAACCACGAGATGAATGACTGGAGCTTCAGAATACAGGAAGAGCTAGTAGCTATGTGGCTATGCTGGAGAGAGGTCAGTGGAGGAGGGTGAAAAACAGGGTTCAGGGAAAAAGAAAAAATCCTTCATGAATAGTGCACTGCACAGTAACAGTGTCTGCCACATTGCTGTTTACATTTTGGACTGCAGCAACATATTCTTTTCTTGCTGTTGGTAGCCATCTTATTTTTTTTCTTTCAGCAGTGTACAGTAAGTCCAGTTTCAAGTTCAGTCTAAGTTGCTAGGCAACATCAGGCTAAGACCTGTCTTATGTAAGTCAAGACAGTTTTTTGTTTATGCAAGTCTTATCTCCAAGACTTAGACAAGACCCCTACCTCTCAACTGTACCACTTTACAAGGAACGCTCCTCCTTTTACTTCACAAAAGCTCCCTGTTCCACATTGTGAGGACTTGTCCCACATTCAATATTAACATTTTAAAGCAAAAGTCTATATTAAATGATGCAAAAATTATTATTCAATTAATAACAGACTTTCTGAACATAAATGCAAACATTTTCAGTGTTCTGAACTTCCTAGGCAAAGATTTGATTAAGTGTTCCACATTTTGCTCATTTGTTCCACATTTTGAGAGGCAATTTTCTACATTTGGGTGCTAAAAGGTTGAGAGGTATGCTAAGACCATATATTTAGGCTAATTTTAAGCCATGTTTTGTGCAACCGGGCCCCAGGTGCCTGTATCTAAAGGACATTAAACTACTGGAGGGGTCCAAGATGATCCAGGGAATGGGGACAAAACATATGAGCAGCGGTTGAGAGGGCTCAACATGTATTCCCTGGAGGATAGAAGAGAGAGGAGGGGGGACATGACAGACACAGTCAAGAACCTTAAGGGCATAAACAGGGTAGGATTGGAGAACATCTTTAATATAGAAAGGAGGGTACAACAAGAGGGTATAGCCTGAAACTAGTGGGGGTATGTTTAAGAAGGAAATGAGGAGGTGAAATTTGTGTTCAGTTGCGGACAGTGCCACTAGAAGAAATGTTCATGTTTTGGCCAGTGCCACTGAGAGAGCATTGTAAAAGTCCTATGCCATATGGGAATGCCAGTGCAAGAAGTACAATGTCCTATGAAATATGGGAATACGTAGAGTTTTTGTCAGATACATATGGTTTGTTGTTCTGCAAATTCCTTGTGCCATGCTGTGTAAACCTGGGGAGTCCACCCTTACTTTAGAGAACATCTTTTGGAATAAAGCCACACTCTAGAACCCCAACTATGGTTTGGAAATTCACACTATTGCTTCCTGTGTGTGGAGTTACTGGGTACCCCTCCAGATGTTTAGGTCTAGCATAGCCCTAGCAAAAGGTTCTCTCCCCAGGACCTGGTTATTTGTAAATACCTTTTAGGTCATATTTGCTTTTGTACACCCCCACCCTTTTTTTCTCTAGAAGTAATTAGCCTGGTATACATTCTCAAAGCTAGGGATGGTACCAATTGTCTAAATGTGTTCCTGAAGTAGTCTGTGCCCAGTTAAGGGTACCAGGGGTAGCTAACTGTGTAACGTAGTTGGGGGGGGGGGTTACAAAAAAAATGGAGCCTCATCCAAGGATGTTTAATTTGGGGGGGCACCACAAAAGAAATGTGGGTTCGTCTGGTGATGTTCAATTCCTGAGGGTGTTCCTGAGGGTATGTCTAGTATCTTCCTGTCTGGTAGCAGTGTAGCCTGATCAGAAAGGAAGCTTTGGACAAGAGTACTTTTGCCCAGAAAAGTGCCATCCAAATGTGCTGCTTTGGGCCTTCCAGTACAGTAAAGAACAGAGTGCTGCTTGCGTGTTGTCAACTTATAATGGACGGTAAAGCACTGAAGTGTGTGTCCTAGCCTCTGCATCAGAAAGTGTTTAAGGAACGTTTAAACTGCAATTTTCAAATGCCAAAGGGAGTGTGGACTCTAAGGAACAGACTCAGATATGTGCCCTGAAAATTTCATGTGCTTTGTGTGCAAATTGGGAGTGTTGCTCGAGAAATTGTCCAGAAACTGTGGAACAAATGGCCAAAATTGCACTCCTGCTGCTGAAATTGCAGCCGAGAAAAAAAGTTAGTTTGCAGTTTATATTTTCTTCAGCTCGACGATTGCCATGAAGGAAGAGCAAGTGAGGAGAGAGAGGCTCATTTACATGGCATTAAATGATTGGTGCGACTGCATCCAGTTCCGCCCCCGGCCAGTGTCTGTGCACTGCAGAGTGTTCGAGGAGGGGAGAGAGAGAGTGGCACACGAGCTGGTTAGACCAGGATCAACCATCGAGGGGCTTGTGAGCATTCTAAACTGTAGTAAACAGACTAGTACTGTATCATTTTGGGCTCAACCCATTGTCCAACCAACTGGAGAGTGAGCGAGGCGTTTGTGGCTATGATTGGCGGGACCACCAGCCCATTTCACCCCAGAGGACTTCCTAGGATTGGCACCAGGCCAAAAATTTCCATCAGAGGGAACCAGCTACTGAATACAGTGAGTAAACATCCTGGCCTTCCATCCTCCACACACCACTGCTCGCTATACACTGCAGTAGGGTGGCCTTCTCTACAATACAGACGGCATAGAAATGCAGCTATTTGGACATTTCGAGCTCTCACCAACAAACTCCCGGATTACATTGCTGCCTGCCTCCCTCTAAGTCCACCAAGTAGCTATGACATAAGAAGCCACTCGCTAATTTCCCTAAAAGTCCCTAGGATCAGTAACCACTTTGGTAGGGCAGCCATAAGTCACGCTCTACCCTCACTGTGGAAAAGGATTCAAAGCTCGCTGAAACTTAGCTCTCCTGTCAGTATTGCAATGTTTAGGATTCTCTATGACAAAGCATTTGCCGAAATTTGTAAATGTTACCATAGTTCCTAGTGGTCCTGTTAATGGCTCCATTTCTAATTCTACCACATACAGCCATGAACTTAACCCCTCTATTCCCTACCTAACCTGTTCAATAGCCAGCTGCCTTGTTGGCCTCCGGAACCCCTGGCACTTTTTCTTTACCTACTCCGACATGCCACTCTAATAGTTGTTCAGTTGTAAACATGGGCCCTATTGAAGCCTTGGTCACCCTCCAAGCTAAAATTAGTTTCTGAGGGATGAAATGATCATAATTTGTACCCTTCGATTGAGGCCTGGATAAATGTGATAAATGTGATACTTAAACTTCCATGTATATGATGGTTGAACATGCCACAATAATGTCTTGTGTTGCTTATATGTTCCTACAAGTGTAATTGGAATGTATATATTGTACCTTTTAATTGTAAGTCTGTTTTCTTACTTAAAACATTTTGTGTATTGCACAGCTAATCTATGTATGTATAACTATCCTTGACAACAGCAGGTCCACCTTGTAAATGAGCTTGCTCAACGGTGATCGCCTGGATAAATAAAGATTTGATTGATTGATTGATTGAAACAAGTTAACGGTGCAAACAAACGGTGTGTGATTATCAAGCCAGCTGAATCTGTGTGCGAGCAGTGTGATTTTTTTTTGCAAAGAACTGTGGGTTGTAGAACAGGTCAACAAAACAGAAATTTTGAGACCAGACAGTGAGTAATCATAATGGCTTCAGCAACAGTAAATTTTTCTAAGCAAAAGGGGACTATGAGTTGTATAGGGAGAATGCAGCAAACAGGGAATCCTGTGCAAAGAAAGACTGTGGGGCTTACAAGTGACTTTGTGCAAGTGTAAATAGTTTTCCTGGATGAATGTTGATCACAAAGTCAAGACACCGGTTTAAATTCATATGAATGTGCCGAAATGTAACAGCAGAGCAATCAATTTCAGTTTTAAGTAAATTCAATAGCCAGAAAAGGTCAGAAATACAGTCTTGAGAAAGTAAACAGAGTTTAATGCATGAGAAAAGTTACTGACGCCAATACAGGGCAGGGCCAGCAATGTAAACACAGCAGTAGGGATCCATTTTGTGGGACAGTATATGACTAGTGAGCCATTCAGTAACAAGTTTGTGTGTTTGATTTCAGACATGGCTTTGTGAACTCCCCACTACCCGGATCATGCCCGAGCTATGATCGCCAAGGAGGTGGCAGCACTAAGAGAAATATAAAGAGAGAGCTTTCTATGGGTAGCAATCTGGGAACTAGCAACCATCGAACAGTATGGTTCACGATAAACACAGCAGTAGAGTCAAGCCATACAAAGGCAAAGGTCTTTGCCAAAATGGGTGAGTGCCTAAGGGATGCACTAGCAAATGGGCAGGAATGAGGGGGTGGAAGAACAATGGGGAATAATCAAAACTGCCATCACTAAGGCAACAAGCCTTTGTGTGAAGCAAATAAACAAAACAATGTAAAAAAAACACTATGGTTCTCAAAGGAGGTGGCAGGGAAGGTTAGGGAGAAAAAGATAGCATCCAGGAAGTACAGGAATCACAGAAGGAACAGGACAGAGAACTATATAAGCTAAAGCAGAAGGAAGCAGGGAAGGCAGTCAGAACAGCAGAGGCCCACACCGAGGAAAGGATAGCCAACTCAGTTAAGAAGGGGATAAAACCTTTCATAGGTACATCAGGGAGTGAAGGAATACCAAGGGAGGGATAGTGAAGCTTAATAAAGGGGAGGGGGGTGGGCAGAGGGTGACCGTGAAAAGGCAGAGATACTAAACAAATATTTTTGCTCAGCATTCACAAGTGAAGAAGGGGAGATACCTAAACCAACCAACAGAAACACACTGGATAGGGAGTTGATACCAGCCCATTCACAGAAGAAAGAGTTCGAAAGAACTCTAAAAACTGAAGGTGGACAAAGCAATGGGGCCTGATGAGACTCATCCCATAATTCTAAAAGAACTAAGGGTAGAACTAGTGACACCACTGACTACCCTCTTTAACAAATCATGGGAGGACGGGGTGGTACCTGAGGACTGGAGGAGGGCAGATGTGATTCCGCTTCACAAAAGTGGAAGCAGGGCAGAGGCAGGAAACTACAGACCTGTTAGTTTTACCTCAGTGATAGGGAAGTGATATAATCACTTCTGAAGGAGAGAAAAGGTGAGTACCTAGAGGCCAGAGGGGCACAGGACCCAAGGCAGCATGGATTCACAGAGGGTAGGTCCTGTCAGACAAATCTAAAAGATTTCTTTGACTGGTGACCAAAGTAGTAGATCAGGGAGGGGCTGTGGATATGGCCTACCTAGACTTTAGCAAGGCATTTGACACAGTCCCACACTAAAGATTAATATACAAGTTAGCCAGCCTGGGAGTGGGTCCCAAGATGGTAGCCTGAGTAAAAAACTGGCTGGAGAACAAGACACAGAGGGTAATAGTAAACTGAGTCCACTCTGAAGAAAGGGGGATTACTAGTGGGGTACCGCAGGGTTCAGTTCTAGGACTGGTCCTCTTCAATGTCTTTATAAGTGACACTGCTGAGGGACTGGAAGGAAAAGTATGTCTCTTTGCAGATGACACAAAGATCTGCAACAGGGTTGATACACAAGGTGGGGTGGAAAGGATGAGAAGGGACTTGGCAAGGTTGGAGGAAAGGTCAAATGTATGGCAGCTTAGAGTCAATGCTAAGAAGTGCAAAGTAATGCACCTGGGAAACAAAAACCCAGGGAAGAGTACACTGGGGTGAGATACTAACAACAACAAAAATGGAAAGGGACCTGGGGGTAGTCATATCAGATGACCTAAAGGTGGGCAAGCAATGTGAGAGGGCAGTAAGGAGGGCTGGGGGATACTGGGATGTATAGGAAGAGGCATCCCCAGTAGAAAATGGGAAGTTGTTATCCCTCTGTACAGACAGCTGGTGAGACCCCATCTGGAGTACTGCGTGCAGTTCTGGAGACCCAATCTCCACAAGGGCATAGACAGGATGGAGGCAGTCCAGAGGAGGGCGACTAAAATGGTGCAGAATCTGCACCAGAAGACATATGAAGAGAGACTTAAGGAGCTTAATATGTATACCCTTGAGAAAAGGAGGGACGGGTGGTACATGATAGAAACTTTCAAGTACCTCAAGGGAATCAAGAACGTCCAAAAGGGTAGCATCTTTCAGAAAAAGAGATGTGCAAGAACAAGGGGGCACAATTTGAAGATAGAAGGGGGACAGCTCAGAGGTAATGTGAGGAAGTATTTTTTCACAGAGAGGGTAGTGGATACATGGAGTTGCCTTCCTGAGGAGGTTGTAGAGTCAAAAACAGTGGGGGAATTCAATAATACATAAGACAGACATAAGGCAATTCTAGGGAATGGGGTAGAAGGAAGTAGGCTGTTGGTTAACCAGGATCTACAACTTATCCATTTGGTAGGGAACTGGGCAGACTGGGTGGGCCAAGTGGTCCTTATCTGCCATCAAATTCTATGTTTCTATGAAAGGTTGCCTCCTGAGGTAGCAATCCCTAGCTATCCAGTGAGACTGTGCATAGTGTGTCTAAAGGCTGGAAGGGATGTGTTTCTCATATCCCATTGCTTGGACTGTCTCGTAAAGTATGTAATGAGCAGGTGTGCAGTGCCAGATAGGGCATCAAGAATTCGATTGGCTCCCACATGGACCAGAGCAGGGGACCCTGCCTGCAGAAGCACACAGCACCATGTTAAACTTGTTGAGGAACGTTCTTCAGAGTGTGTTACAGAAGGAGAAAGTACAATTGATGTTGATCCACTGCAAGGGCAGGAACAGAGAGAGGTTTCCATGCCTGTGTCCTAGATGGACAGTGCAACAGAGGGATCAGCTGTGAGTGGGAGTCTTTTAGAATCTTGGGACAGTTGGTCAGAGTAGTCAGCAGCAGTCTGTGCAGCGAGTCAGTGGAGTGAGTTGGAGCTGCAGTTTAAAGTATGAGGAGAGCCCACTTTCTCACCCTAGTCCTGGTATTCTCCTGTCTACCAAGTGAAGTGGTGGAAACCACTGTCTACAGCAGGATCTCTTGACTTTAATCCCCGTAGGGGTGAAAAGGACTGCTATTGGATGTATCCTAGGGTCAATCCCCTTTTTGATCCAGGACCATTTAAGCTGTCTAAAGTGTTCTAAGAGTGAGTAAGACCTGACTTTGTGCTGCCAAATGAAAGTACATGTGTTGTGTTTCTCTGAGAAGAAGAAAATGTACACCTATTTGTTCAGAAGTTTGAGACTGTTCTCAGTTTAAAGTTGGCTGACCATTGTGCGGTGCAGATGCATGACTAATTCACACTGTTCAGGACTTTAGTTCTCACATTACCAGTGTAGTGTTCCTTAAATGCTGGATGTGAAAGTTCATTCAATGATGCATTTACCCAAGTGCATTCAAGATGTTTAAGGTGTAACTCTGAAAGAATGGAGGGTATGGATTTGGGAGCAAAGGGTGGGCAGCCCCCCCCATCTGGCGTAACCAGTTCAGGACTACAGGTTCCGTAAGGGTGCCTGGTTACTTTGGACATAGTGGCCAATGTCTGAAGAGAAGTTTACCCCCTGGAGTAGGATGTGATAGTAATTAGCCATATGTATGCACAGATGTGGTCATTGCCACTAGAAGTATATCCAGTCATGGCCAGTGCCACTGGAAGAAATGTTCATGTTGTGGCCAGTGCCACTGACAGAGTGTTGTATAAGTCCTATGCCACATGGGAATGCCAGTGCAAGTACAATGTCCTATGAAATATGGGAATAAGTAGGGTTTCTGTCAGATACAGTCGGTTTGTTGTTCTTCAAATTCCTTGTGCCACGATGTGTAAACCTTGGAAGTCCACCCTTGCTTTAGAGAACATCTTCTGGAATAAAGCCACACACTCTAGAACCCCAAGTATGGTTTGGCCATTCACGTTATTGCTTCCTGTGTGTGGAGTTACTTGATACGCCTCCAAAACTTTAGGTCTAGTATAGCCCTAGCAAAAGGTTCTCTCCCCAGGACCTGGTTATCTGTAAATACCTTTTAGGTCATAGTTAAGCAATTTATCACTCCAGGGTGTGGGTACACTGGAGGATTTACGACGGCTGGTGTGATTCGGTCACGAGGCGCAGCGGTGACCAGGCTCGATAATCCTCCAGTGTACCCCACCTGAGAGATAAATCTTATAGTCTACAATGGCAAATGTTGTTTCTTTAATGTTTTGTAACTATTTTCTAACTCACAGAGTCCCTACACTTGAAAGGATGTCATTTTGTAAACAATTTACCGCGGTGTTTTAGCGAAGGGGCGAAAGGACAAATTGCGGCAGTTTCGTTTGAAGTGAAAGCGACCGGATTAGCAGGACATAAGGTTTGCTGGCACTTTTTCCAGTGGGTGCACTGGAGGATTTATCACGGTAGTAATTGTGCCAGCCAACCAATCGGGATGCAGGATTTGGGACATTGGATTTACCACATTGTATAATTGCTTTTGTACACCCCCATCCGTTTGATCTCCAGAAGTAATGAGCCTGGTACACATTCTCAAAGCTAGGGATGGTACCAATTGTCTAAATGTGTTCATGAAGTAGTCTGTGCCCAGTTAAGAGTGACAGGGTATCTGTGTAAAGTATTGTTGGGGGGGGGGGGGGAGACACTTCCAAACAAGCCACAGCACAATGTGCCTTTCCCAGTTAAAAATACAAATTAAAAAAATAAAATAAAGAGTGTTGGGCCACTGCTGTTAACATTCTGCATGGAACAAAGTACTGATTTAGTACCGTGTTGCTCCTTGAAAGTTTATACTACATCTCCCTCTGGTTGTATGGATTCATCACGTTTTAATCCTGCTAAAAGAGAACAGTACACAAAGCATTCCACGTCGATGGAAAAGTTAACGGACACATACAGCTTTGAAAATGAGAACTATTAATATAGATGGAATTGTGAAAACTTCTGCAAATTCGGAATGCAATCACGGAACACTTTCAACTTTTCCACGTTTATTTATATTCCTTTGTGGATTTTACACAACCATACCTCTCAACTGTCCCTGATTTTGCCTCAAAAATTTCCACAGTCCTTTGTAAAATTTGTGTTTTTGTGACAGAACAGTGGGGATTAAAATAAAAGCACAAAATAATATCAAACATTAAAGTAACATATTTGTTCTTCAGAAAAATGCATCTTAATACAAATCCTTCAATTCTATCAGCTGAGTCAATAGCACAATTTTTGTAAGATGTGTCCCTGATTTGGAGTCTTTATCCCTAATTTTGTTAAGCCTTCTTCCGGATTCATGACGCAAAAGGTTGAGAAGTATGCACACAACCACTTCGATCTCCTCCTTTTTCCGATGTCTCCTAACGTTCACGTCAGGCTGGTCATAACAACAGTCCAGCTTTGCCATTCGCTGAGCTCCTTAATCTGACTATCATGGTTCCACCTAACTAACCAATCACCGTTGGGGGTTTCCTGAGACGTCAGTTATCGAACGAGCGCGGCCAATCAACGCTGAGCGGCAGTGTGATGTTCTATATGAGCAGATGCTGCCGATAAGTCACAGCAGTCGGGAAAACAGCCAGACGGTTGTGGGGACAGGTGAGTTCTGCCAGCTAAGTTGCATGAGCTGATGTAAGTATTTGATTGTTAGTGGGGCCGTTCCATAGAGAGTGAGGCGTTTGTGTCACTTACAGAGACTTGACACGCTTGTTTTTATCCCCCGGTTAAACGTTACTTTTCCTACATCCTTGCGGGTTCTGAAATGCTATTGTACTGTATGGGAAGGGGTCTGTTTACTTTTTGAGAACTGAATATGTGTGACCGTATATAGATTCTGGACGCAAAGGTTATTAAGAACTGGGCAGGGTGATCTCTTTATGTTTTATTGAGGGAATCATTTTGTTGTGATTTGCAGCTTTGTTCCTTGTGTTCGGTACTTAACATCTTTTTACCCGATGCTTATAAAGTCGTATAGTGGTCAACACTGTAGTGTATCGTGCACATATTTCTCTCATGCTTGTTATAATTCAGCCTGTAGCCTGTTTCTCCTGATTTATCTGTAATCGGTGTCACTGGTGTGTGCATGTTCATTTATTGTAACTATCGAATGTATTTTTTTTATTAATTTGCTTATTTTCTCTTTGTTGTCACCAATTGTCCATTATGTAACATAACATATACTTGATTTTGTTATGTATGTTTTATGGTTTTTCTACAACCGCTTTAAAGGCCAGTCAGCCTGCTCTCAGTGGTGGGGAAACTAATGGAATCACTACTAAAAGAAAGGTTTGTGATATTTCTCGAATCCAACAGAGCACAGTATCTGATGCAGCATGAATTCACAGCAGGAAGATCTTGTCAAATAAATCTGATACAGTCTTTGACTGGGTGACTAGGCAGGTGGATATGGGAGGAGAAGTGGATTGGCCTACCTGGGGTTCAGCAAGGCCTTTGACACCGTCTCACATAGAAGGCTAGTAAAGAAGCTGGGCAGCCTCGGAGTGGGTCCCAGGGTGGTGAACGGGGTCAAAAAGTGGCTGACTGATAGGACACACAGGGTGGTGGTTAACGGAGTTCAGGCCAAAGAGAGGAAGGGGTGGTGACCAGCGGAGTCCCACAGCTTGGACCAGTCCTCGTTAATGTCTTCATAAGCGACATTGCAGAGGGGCTGGAAGGGAAGGTGTATCTCTTTGCAAACCACACATAGATGTGTAACAGACAATCCAGGAGGGGTAGAGAAAATGAGAAGGGACCTAAGCAAGCTTGAGGAGTGGTCAAGGGTGTAGCAGCTAAGATTCAGTGCAGAGAACTGCAAGATCTTACACTTGGGGCACAGAGAGGTGTGGGAGGAGTACATGATTGGGGGGGGGGGTACCGACAGCCACCAAACAGGAAAGGGACCTGGGAGTAAGCCATATATCTGATCTAAAGGTTACCAAACAATGTGAGAAGAGCCAGTGGAATGCTGGGGTACATAGGGAGAGATCTCCAGCAAAAGGAAGGAGGGGGTGATGCCACTGTACAGAACATTGTCGAGACCTCCTCTAGAGTACTGTGTCCAATTCTGGAGGCCGCATCTCCAGAAGGACATAGACAGAGTAGAAGCAGTTCAGAGAAGGGCAAGAAAAATGGTCCAGAGACTGCACCAAAAGTCATATGAGGGGAGACTGGAGGACCTCAATATGTATTCCCTGGATTGGGGGGGAGGGGGGAATATGTTAGAGACTTTAAAATACCTTAAGAGTATAAATAAGGTGCAAGAGGGTAGAATATTTCAAGAACAAGGAGCCATGATATGAAAATGGGGTTGGGGGTAGACTTGGGGGTAATGTGAGAAAGTGTGTATGTATGTATGTATGTATGGTAGGTAGGTAAAATTTAATTATATACAGGTAATACATGTCATTTGGACATAATCCAGTTTACAAGACAGACCTGTGTAAATTCCTATCTAGTTACATACAAATAAGTTCCATATTAAATACATATAAATACAAACACCACAATAAACAAACATGATATACCTAAAACTTATAATAACTTTAAATATGTGTGTGTGTGTGTGTGTGTGTGTGTGTGTGTGTATGTATATGTATATATATATATATATATATATATATATATATATATATATATATATATATATTATGTGTGTGTGTGTGTGTGTGTGTGTGTTGTGTATATATGTATGTATATATATATTTTTTTTTTTGAATTGAAAGGGTGGTGGTTCTGTGGAACAGACTCGCGCCAGAGGTTGTATGGGCAAAAAAACAGTAGGGGAATTTAAAAATGCATGGGTCGGACATAAAGGAACTCTAGTGATAGGAAAGAGAGGGTAAGCTGCATGCCATTTAGGATCTGCAGTATATGAAGCAGGTAGGAAAAATGGGCAGACTAGGTGGGCCAAGCAGTCCTTATCTGTCATCAAATTCTGAGTTTCTAAGCTTTTGTAGCCAGTCCATTTTATTTTTTTGGTATCCAGTTGTGCTGTGGTTTTGCCAGTTGCCATTATAAACCATGAGGGTGAAACTCTTGGTTTATAATGCAAAACACATTGAGGGTATGTAAAATATGCAATAATATGTGGAGGTGTGTGTGTGTGTGTGTGTGTGTGTGTGTGTGTATACATAGAGAATAAAGCATGGGGTGATGTGTATAACGAGAAGTTTACACACCCGAGTGGTTAGATGCACATAAACCCCGAGAGCAAAGCTCGAGGGGTTTATGTTAGCATCTAACCATGAGGGTGTGTGTAAATTTCAAGTTCAAACACATCACCCCATATTTTATTTTATATAATTGCTGGGTTTGCCTTTTTCACCACAGCAATCATATAAAATGAATGCAGGTTCTGCAGCACTCCACTGTCCCGTTTGCTTTCAGTATGCAGTCGTTTTCTATTTTATTTTAAAACTTTTTCAGTCAGCAGCGAGAAGATAAGTTTTCCTCATTGCGGTACATTTTCTGTTTTAAAATGTACTTACCACAGAGTCCGAATGGCAGTTGGGTCTCTGCAGAACAAATAAAACATGCGGCCGTGGTCTGAGAAGAGCTGCAGCGGGGCATGTGCTGAGTGAGGGAAACCGTGCACGTGTTTGCCGTAATAAACACTCCTTTATAATGGTAAATTATGCCACGGTTTCCCTATGGGAAAAAGACAAGGCCATTAATTATAGTGAAAATTATACACACACCCAAGGTGTGGGATACTATATAAACCCTGAGAGCAACGCCCGAGGCATTTACAGAAGAATCGCCACAGTGAGGGTGTGTAAAATTCAAGTTTATGCACCTCCCTGTGTTTTGTTTTATATAATTGCTGGGTAATGTTTTCTCACCTTGAAAACACTACCCAGTAATTACAGAAAACAATATTGCCAGTAGCACTAGTTTGGGCTATTTTAAACGTTTTACATTTTTTTTTTTTTCCTTTTTGCACAATTGCCCCAAAAGCAGAATGAAACCAAAACTAAAGAATTCTATTGGCAGGTAAAATATGACAGTGTGACAGAGTTTGTTAAACTTGCCCCATTTACTGTGAGGTGCCAATCAAAGTATGTATGCCAAGCATACCTCTCAACCTCCTGCCTCATAAATCAGGGACAAGGCTTAAAAAAATCAGGGACAAAGGCCCAAAATCAGGGACACATTTTTAAAATTGGTGCTATCCACTCAGGAAGCTGGCAGGGATAAGGGACTCGGTGTATAATACATTTTCTGAAGAATAAGAAGTCTCCAACTGTATTGTTTAACATAATTTTGTTCTTACAATCATCACTTTTTAGTCAGGGAAACACAGATTTTAGGAGGGACAGAGTAAAATTTTGAGATGAAATCAGGGACATCCCTGAAAATCAGGGACACTTGAGAGGTATGATGCCAAGGAGGCAGTGTGCCTGCATGGACTGAAGGAAACCCAGAGTGTGTTCACAGTTACAGCCAGCTGGTTATAACGGGAGAATAATAACCAGGTTTCCCTATGGGAGAAAATGTTCCCTGGTTATTATATAAGGAATAATGTGTGGGTGACCATACACCACAAGCCTGTTTTTCCATCAAGGGTTGAGATAACAACTTGTGAACTCCGAGACCAAAGCTCTTGAGGTTCATGCTGTTATCTGAACCCAGAGATGGAAACACAGGGTGAGTTTTGTATGGTCACCCACATTATATTTATCATAGTAGATGGTTTTAAAATTCTTGTAGTGTAGAACATAAATGTCCTTCAAACTGGGGCTCACTTTGCTTCAACTGTGTATGAGAATTGCTAACTGCCTTGCTGTATTTTAATATGCTTCCTAGGTGCTGAAAAGAGGGATCAGAGTTTTAAAAGCACTGTCCACCTGTCTGTCCCCACTCCCCTCACAGACAGGCAGAACAGTGGTACTTTTTTGAAATAGTAACCACAGATGGCAGTGAGCTGCCTGGAAGACCATTTAGCAAACCTCAATATTCCAGTGGCATTAGCAGATGAAAATAAATCGGTTCCTGGTGCTGCCAAGTGCTTTGCTTGTTTTATTCTGGACATATTTTTGTACAAAACTGTGGCTGAGTAATTGTTTTGTTTGTTTTATGGAGTGGCTGCGGCTGAGTGAATGACAGTATCGGGAGTCGGCACGAGGGAAATTGCAAGTGCTCTGATGATGTAACATGCACAACTTTTAAAACGTGCAGAACAACTTTTAGAATATGTTCAACAACTTTTGAGCAGTCACTGATTTCTGTATAGAATACGTCCTAACCATATACTATAAATAAAATAAACATTTAAAAAAGGAGAAATCCCAGACTCTGCCATAATTTTTTTTTTTTTTTGTAATAAATGCAGTGGTCTCATACACAATTCAGAACATTTTTAGATGTACTCTGGGCTTGGAAGTACACAGACAAGCCCAGTGAGGCTATCCCAGGTGTTGATAATTACTTTGACAGCATAATGGGTTTGCTGCAGGGCTAATAGAACAGCTGAAAGTTTCACCATATCAACTTAGTGTATCACGCCATATAAACCTGGTATGATTTCACACCAGGTTTATGTGGAAAATACAGGGTCTGATTTCTGGCTGATATCAGACCCTACTTGTTATATTTTTTATGCTGGTTTTCTACCGTTTAGAACTTTGCAGACATACGAGGTATCTTGAGCAGCAGGAATATGGCTGGGAAACCAGAAACTGCAATGAAATAATACAGAGTGCACTGCTGACAGGACACCACAAAGGTCTTGGATCTAATTTCCAGGAGGCAAAGGTGGATCTAGAAATGCCATAAATGGGGCATTTTGCATATTTTTAGTAAGATCACTGGAGAAGAACCCTTTAATTTAGATGGGTGTTCAGTCCCCTGAAACCCTCCCTCTGGAGCCACCACTAGGAGAGTTTGTTGTACACACTTTGGCATTTGCACTTGTGGCATTTGAGCGCTAGTAGACATTTCTTTCTCTTTTCTTTAAACATAGTTTACCAGGTAAGCAAGCAGAACTCCCTAAGAAGTCGTTTACAGTTGCAGCTGGGGGAGAGGAGGATAAGGATGGGCACAGGCAAGATCACATTCACCCACAAAGTTCTTAAATACAGAAACCATGCAAAGATTCAGAATTCAAGTAGTATTTAATGCAGAGGACAAGGTGCAAGTAAAGAGCAATGTGCAGTTAGTGGAGTTACAATATGATCCCCTGGTTATCTGCAGGACGGGCACTGTGCAGAAAGACCTGTTTGTAGTAGTTACAAATCATGTCAGTAGGAAAAAAAGTTACATTATGACTCTTGGATTCAAAAGGGAGCTGTGGGCTGCTGTAGTGCAGCAGCCCAGCTGAGCAGTAGCAGGCCTGTGTCGGGTGCCAGTGGGGGGTGAGGGGGGGGCTGGAGCAGTTGGGGCATGTGATCATGGTGGGGCAATGAGCCTCAGGCCCTGTCCAGTACACCAGAAAATCACACTGTAATGTTACAGAGGGTCCAAACCATTACCATAACTGTTTGCGTCTACACTGGTAATGTTACAGAAAGCTTTTTTAAAACCGTTGTTGAAAACTTAGCCCTGTCTACACTGCACTAATAATCTGTAGCGTTTTGAAACCGTTAGACTGAAAATGTTACAGTGCATCCATACTACCGCTAAAAACGTTTTGAAAACATTTTGAAAACATTACAGGAGTTTACTTGTGTAGTGTGGACAGGGCCAAACAGAGTTTTGAAACCGTTACAGAAACCGTTGTTGAAACCACCTTGCAACAAGTTTATGTAATGGTCACGAAAACGCTTTCTGTAACGTTACCAGTGTAAACGCAGACCGTTACGGTAACGGTTTGTACTCTCTGTAATGTTACAGAGTGGAGTTTCAAGGGTAGTGTAGACAGGGCGGTTTCAATAACTGTTTCGAAAACGTCTTCTGTAATGTTACAGGTGTAAACTCAAACCGTTATGGTAACGGTTTGTGCCCTCTGTAACGTTACAGAGGCATAGTGTGGACAGGGCCTCAATTAGCGTCTTACACAATAAATAGGTAGGAGATGTGGTGACTTTGGTAGGAAGGTTATTCCATATGGAGGGTAGCCTGTAGGTGATGGAAGCCTGCCCTACGTTTCTCCTGCGATGTGGGGTCTTGAAACAGCAGTCGTCCGCGGACCTGAGGGAGTAGGTGCAGTTTGTAGCCGGTGTGAAGTTCCGAGACATAGCTTGACATATATAGGGTGTCTACTGTTTGCACCTATTAAAATCAACCAGTCATAAGTGGAGCAGAGTGCTGCAGACTGAAAGTGTTCTAAAATCGGCTGCCATAATTAAGTTTTGTGTGCTGTGCGCTGTTGTAAAATCTGGCCACCATGCTGTTTACCATTACCCTACTGTTATAAAATGGGTAAGAGAGAATGAGATACTGTTCTGCAGTGATGGAATCTTGCCCCATGACGGTGGTTATTACAACGTAGCCACATATGTTAGTCTTTCTGAAGAGTTTCTTGAACGTCACCATTTTATATGCACGATAACGCACTGTGTGCCTCGTGTTTCACAACTCGGGTAGGGGATTAGATTACTGGAACTGAACCTTCTGTTGTGTTATCTCCTGTTTCATATTGTGTTGTTTCGTTTTTTTTTGTTTTTTTTTTGTTTTTTTTTAAGTAAATATTTGACAGTAACAAAAAATGCTAAAGAGTGTTGTTAAATTCTTAAACATTGCACACATATAGATTGTTTTTGAAACTTGACAACTGAATATAGACATTTTGATTCTGAACAGTCAACATGGAAAGCAGTTTGGAATGTGTTTTAATATTTCAGTGGCTTGCAGACTCCAGTGATGGCAGTTGTACACAAACCTGGACAGGCAGCTGAGAAAAAAACATTTATACAAGGCAGAATGAAGATTTAACCTCTAGCAATTTTTTTTTTTTTTCTGGACCCTGCAATTAATACTTAAAATTCATCAGGGAAAGTGTTTTTAGCTCTACTAGTTGAAATTTACTAAGAAAATACTATACTTTGATAACCCTGCATAGAAAAGACCATCATTAGCACTTGTAAGACTGACTGATAAATGTTTGTTATAAATTGATTGACACTTTTTTTTTTTCCCCTCCACAGGACAAGAAGAGAGATAAAGTGTAACGTTTAGAACTGCACAATGACAGTAAATGCAAGTGTTCTTAGCTCTGCCTACCTGGCTGTAGAATATTTGGACAGCTTGTTACCCGAGAATCCCTTACAGCAGCCATTTAAAAATGCCTGGACCTCTATGCTGGACAGTTATACCAAGTTTGAGATTGCCACTTGGGGATCATTAATTGTTCATGAGTTTATCTACTTCTTGTTCTGTTTACCTGGTTTCCTCTTTCAGTTTATACCCTTTATGCAAAAATACAAAATACAACAGGTAAGTTAAGAAAAGATTCCAGAGTCAGTTTTCAAATTCTTATGAAAGTAAGAGACGTGGTTTTATAGCTGTGTGGGACTAGTGCTTGTGCTGCCAACCAGGAGATCTGAGTGTGCGGTGCACCCAACTGTGGTAGTGGTACAGTCTCCTCAGGCTTACCCAGTTAGTTATTTTCTAGGATGTGATACAGTGTGACTCATTGGATGGCTGGGTGGTGGTGGTGTTTGTTTGTTTGTTTGGTAAGTCCATTGAGTAAAAGTACGCATTTTTAGGAAGTCCTAGGTGCAAGGCACAGTGTAAGCATTAAGCCATGATGAAGGAGGCTTCTGCTGAGGAATTAATGCATGGTCGGGGAAGGGGGGTTGCGGCACAAGACTGAGTGCCTACAGTCACCCAACCATGCATTAATTCCCCAGTAGAAGCCTCCTTCGAAATGGCTTAATGCACTTGTAAAATGGCAAGTGCTGTTAAACACTGGTTGTTAGAAACAGAATTTTAATTAAAAATTTAGACAAAAACAATGGTTTGTTTTTGGAAGTTGAAATATTTTTCTGTAAGTAATTACAGCACATAAGCGCACTAACATTGAGTAATATACTGATACTGTAAAACAAAGGCAGGCATATATCCCACTTTTAGTGCAGTAGAACACATTATGCTGGTTTTTAATGACTTTTGAGGCGGTTTGCTGTGAAGGAAAGGACCAGCAATGTTACTGTTTAACACTACAATATTGGCCAAAACACAAGGTATTACCCTACCATTTTTTCACACTCCTATATTTGTGAGTTCTGTGAAGTATATGTTATCTCGGGTGAGCAGTGTAATTTTCAATTTCGGCATTCTTTCTTTGATCTTTGATTGTGCTAGTAACAGGTGAACTATTTGCTGCGATGCAAATGGACTAGTGGGTGGGTGGGAGACCAGAGTGTTTTCTATGGAACATACGCTGCCGGCAATTTCTCAGTGGTTTAAGTACAGTACTACAAGTTGGAGTGGGCATTACCAGTGATTAATGCTGTCTCCAACTTGTGTCATGTGTGGAGTTTTGACCAAACAGATACCTGTTTTACTCCATTACATGTATTGCCATGTTACAAACATATATAAACACAGTATACAGAACAATAAATAGTACAAATAGTACATTGTCAAGTTAAAGAGCACCTGTTGGGCTCTTCCTGAAAGTCCTCCCCACGAGTCTCAGTTAGGATTACCACCTTTCAAAAGGCCCAAAGTGGGACATTTCTTACTGAAACATGATTTTTAGCAGGACAGTACTTAACCTCGACCAATGCAACAGACTTGTTTTCTCTATGTAATCAGAATTAAGGCTAAGTATTGTAGTCTTAGTTGCTTCTATTGTTACTTATCATTTTAAGGTATTTTAGTTAAGGTATAACAGTTTTCTGCAACATTTACTGGAAAGTTTTGAAAATATTTTTTCTTCTATAAAGTCAGGACATTTAGTATTTTTCATGTTTTTTTGCAGGACACAGCTGCTCAAATCAGGACTGTCCTGCGAAAATCAGGACAGGTGGTAACCCTAGTCTCAGTGGTAGCCATACATATCCTGTGGTAGCAAAGTGGTTACAATTTCAAATCTTTTATTTCTGCCTTGTTAATAGCTGAAAGGATCCGCCCCCACGTTAGTGTTTTATGATGTTAGAGTTTGAAGAGCTTGGAGACACACTCCATAGATAAGTACTAGTAGCATTTTTTTTTTTTTTTTTTCTTCGAGGAGCCTGGCAGGCCTCCGTCCCTCCTTGGAGGGACTCTGTCTCAGGCCCCACCTTTTCAGCCCGATTATCCCTAATGATCCCCAGGTTGCCCTCCCATGACAGGGCCAGGGTGAGAGTGCCAACCCCCCAAGAACACAATCCAGATCTCTGTTGTCGGGATGAGTGCTAGCGGGCAATCGGAAGCCTGCCAGCTCCATTTTTCCTGGGTTTTCTCCCTCCCCATCAACTTGTATGGCTGTGCGAGCTTCCCGACATGTATTCTACCCCAGCCGTCACTAGAGGGCTGTCAGCGGGTGGGACAGATATCCTTCCCTCCCCAAGAGAGGAGAGGAAAGCAGTTCTCCAGATGCTCAGTCCCCTCTCTCTCTCTCTCTCTCTCTCTCTCTCTCTCTCTCCTCTGCCAACCCCTGGTGGCCCAAGCTCATTCCTGAACCCAGGTCACTGGCATGGCGCAGGGAGTAGCATCCAGCACGTCAACCCTCTGCGCCACTAGGCTGGCTAGAGCAGCATTTTTTTAACATACTATTTTTAGTATATTACTGATCTGTTTCATTCAAGTCAAAGCCACTGCTCAACTAACAAGAATGAAACAGACCAACATACTGAAAATACTGTGTTTATATAACAAAAAAAAAAAAAATGTTACTGTTACTTATCTGTGGAGTGCACCCCCATGCTCTCCAAACTCTGACATCACAAAATGTCAGAGCATGTGGGCAGAGTGATCATACTAGAGGGGAAGGGATCAATCGGCAGGCTGCTTGGGACGCATTTATGTTCCTTTCCCATACTAACAGGACAGAAATAAAAAAAAAAAAAATTGAAATTGTCACCATTTAACCATTACAGGGTAAGGCTACTGCTGGGGGGGAGGGGGACTGAAAAGGGTGCTGCTTATTATTATAATAATAATAATAATAATAATCATCAATAATCAGTGGTTGCAGTGTTTATTTACTTGTGGTGTTGCGTGTCTGTAACCATCTTACCACACACACACACACACACACACACACACACACACACACACACACACACACACTTTAAGCATCCAAACTGATGAATCCCAGGCATGTTTGGTCCTGGGGTCTTCAGTTTGTGAGAGCATGTAATCCCTCTATGCCCTTCCTTCCCCAGCGAACAGCACCTTTTTCAATGATTACTTTAATTACCAGACTCCTACAGTGTGTGTGTGTGTGTGTGTGTGTGTGTGTGTGTGTGTGTGTGTGTGCACGCGCTAATATAGGTGGGTGTGTGGCAGGGTGGGTCAACTCACTCTGAGCTGCATGTCAGTTTGGCCACCAGCTTTCAACATCTGGTAGTCATATCAGTATTTTAGGCGGCCATTCTTTTTAAGTGCTCAAAAATCACTTTGTAGGCAGGTTGCCAGAAAGGTTGGGAACTTTCAAAATCTAGTAGCCAAACCAGTTTTCTTTTCTTTTTGTTAGTGACCATTGGCCACCTGACTATTTGGATTGTTTCACCCTGGTGTGTGGCCCTGCCCTGGAGACTAAGGTCTGGATTTTCAAATTTATTATTGGGGAATTACGGCATATGGTGCATGCAACAATAAATTTAGACCATCGAAAAGGTGGTCTGACTTAAGTGAGCAATTGAGGCAGCTTGTGGCATTTCGGGAACCTTGCAATGAGGCATGTGTCATTATTTTACCATAAAGCAGATACAAGTACCATAAATATGGCGAAACCTTAAAAATGGATCTAAACATGCTGCATTTTGAATGTCACAGGTGCAGCCTAAAATCCATGAATTGCTCCTCTGTAAAATGTGTAAATCCAGCCCCAAGTCCTCATGGTCTGCTGCATGACAGCCAGTGTCAGCCATGAGATCAGCAAAAGTGCGTGTTTGGGATGGGGAGACTAATTGCTCTGTATTTTCTTTCATTTTTCACAGGATAAACCAGAAACCTGGGAAAAGCAATGGCGGTGTTTCAGAATGCTCCTTTTTAACCATTTTTGTATTCAGTTGCCTATGATCTTTGGCACCTACCATTTTACAGAGTACTTTGGCATCCCTTATGACTGGGACTCCATGCCAAGATGGTAAATTGCCCTTACTCTGCAATTGTAATTCAAGTTGTTCTTTGCCTGTCAAAAATGGTCTTCTTGATTTTACTTTAGTTCTCTGTCTAGGGTATACGGTTTAAATTTTGTTGCTGAATGAGTCTGTCTTTTTTCCAGACTGCTCTCATTTTTGATCAGGTGAAGTTCTGTTTCTTTAATCCTTTGAAATTGTTAGTTTTAGAAGAAAGCTTTTATTGAAAGCAGTACCTCATGTTCGAGTCCACTTCAGCACTGATACTAGACTTTGAAATAATAAGCTCCATTGAATATGGCTTCTTTAAGCAGTCATCTAAGCCATTTTTGAATGCCCATTATTGCAATCACTCTTCTTGTGACTAAGGTGAACTGGCATGTAACAGGAACAGTGAGCTTTAGTGCTAACTTCAGGTCTGATGCTCTAATATGGTGAGTGTGAAATAGATTTGGAATCCAAAGGAACATCAGCGATCAACACTGGGGGCTGAAAGAGTACATGATAAAGTAGATTTTTTTTTTTCTTCAGAATTATAGTTTATTATCAAGTGCAGTAAAGTTGCACTCTGTGTTCCCTATAATCCAGATACTGTGGGACTAGAAGCAGAAAAAGAAGCATTTTATTGCAAATATTTGGATATATAATTTTTCTTAGACTTTGTATATATGTGTGTTCTCATGAGATGGGCCTGGCCTTGGCTGTAGTTTTAACAGAGAGCCCAAAATTGGTAGACTGAGTTTCTCCAGTAAAACAAGACACTGATTATTAAAGTATCGCAATATGTGGCTCAGCACTGCGTCCCAGGTGGTGGAAGAACGAGTGCTGGGGCATAGTACCCCAGATGCCAACACTACAACTAAGCAGCCATTTGTGGTCCACCCCCCCCCCCCCGCTATATTTCCCATAACATCAGAGTTTACCTGTGGAGATACACAGGAAGAATGGGGCAAGGTGTCCGAACCAGAAATTAGCTGCCACACCCCATATTCGCCTAGAATGTTCAAGTTAGAAATTTACGTTTTAAATATAACCCGGGGGGGGGGGGGCTCAAATTAAATATTGCATGTTTAGTTTTCAAATGAGAATCAATTTAAGGGTCCCTCCCTTGTTTATATTTTTAATATTAATTGATAATAGTCATTCATTTATGTTGTCAATACATTTGGCTCAGGTACAAGGGACAGTTAACGGGTGTCTTGTCAAAATTAAGTTTTGCAGCCATTAGTCACTGGGGAAAATCTGTACCCCCCAAACATGCTAGTGGTCCAACTAGTGTACTTATTGAAATATTTACTACTGCAAAACAAACTAGCAGCTTGTTAAAGGAAACATGAATGTTTACTGGCCCAGTACAAATGCTACCAGCATTGGGTAAGCAAGTGTGTGTTTTTATTACACACTGCTTCCCATATATTTATTCAATATGAGTTAAGCAGTTTATGGTTGGGGTTTTCATGTGTTGTTAGTTGGGCCTCATTATCTTATAAACATAGCGTAGAACTTATAGAATATGTTTTGAATGTTATGTAGTTTAAAAGCAAATATTTTAAACTAGGCAGAACTTCATTTTTATCAGTACAAGTGGCTGACATTGTTGTTTGGTTGAAGGTACATGCTCCTTGCTCAGTGTTTCGGCTGTGCAGTCATAGAAGACACTTGGCACTATTTCTTGCACAGACTCCTGCATCACAAGAGAATCTACAAATATATCCATAAAGTTCATCATGAATTCACAGTAAGTTTTATGTTGCACTTTAAGCTGCCTAAAATTTGTGTTTCCCCCACTATGTAGTCCTTATTAGTCTGAACCCCCCCATGTTTCTTTGTATATTCATTTTGTTTGTGTACGTACTTTGACCACAATAAAATTGTGGCATAGTTGAATACAAGGCATGAATTTATTTCTGAAACTTGATTAGCAGTATTTGCTAATCAAAAAGATTGTAGAAATAGAGAAGCATACTGTAGAATTTGTCTGTAGGGAAGGACCACGTGGCCCTCCTAGTCTGCCCTACCTGTTCCATCTCTACAGACCCTATCTGGTCTCTGACACCCCTCCCTTCCTCTTTTCTAATATAGCTATACGTGTATCCCATTCTCTACCCTTCCATGACTTTTCTGAGTTGCAGTCTCCAAAATTGGACCCAGTACTCTAGATGGAGGTGTACCCAGCGAGTGATAAAACCAGAACCACCTCATACCTCCTGCTTTAGACACCTCTCCCTGTGCACCTCATTGTCCCGCTAGCCCTGCCCCAGCCGTGTTACACTGCACTGCCACCTTGAGGTCCTCATCTATAATAACACCAATGTCTCTTTCCTGTCTAGTGACTGCCGTTTTTCCTCCGATACTATACATAGCACCGGGCTTCCTATGCCCTAAGTGCATGGTTTTGCACTTTTTGGTATTGTATCCCAACTGCTATGTATTTTATCTGTTTACATCTATCTTACATATGAAAACGCAATAATTCATTCATATATGTACAGTATTTCCATGTAGATAAAATTAATAAACACATAATTACTTCATAATTGAGTATACATTATGTACTTACTATTTCATAAACGAAACTCAGTCCACCTCACCAGCCTGTTGGCACAGAGGTAGCGCTGCCACTTGAATTACTTTCAACCCGGGTTCGGGAACAAGCCTGGGTTGCTGGAAGGGCGACCAGGGGGAGGAGGCATGAGCATCCGGGGGAATGGTCTCCTCCTCCGGGGGGGTGCCAACACAGTGCATGCTTGGCCTCTGGCGGTGGCCGGAGGTACAGCAAGCCCGAGTCAGAATTGGGTGGGGTGGGGTGGAGGTGTGTCTGATATCAACATGCACCTTGGCGTCCTAGCGCTGTCACGCCTCCAGGGAGGAGTACCAGAAAAATGCTTGGCGCCGGCACAACACCAACGAGATGGCCCAAGAGTATCCCTCACTCATTGGTGCCGTGACCTGTCAGGAGGACCCCAACAAGACAAAGGAGATATGAGGGGTAAGGGGGTGGGGTCCCCCAAATCATCCCCACCTGGGTGGTAAACCGAGGCTTCGTGTGTGTGTGTGTGTGTGGGGGTTCCCCTGGGGAAGCAGCAGCTGAAGTGGAGTCTGGTACAGTGCCAGAGATGATGGGGCATAAATAGAAATTACAAAATTAACACAGTCCAACTCCTTTGCAGGGGCAAGTCATTAAATCCATAAGAGCAATGAGTTCACAGTACACTGAATCAAGGATGCTGTCAGTAATTACAGA
Organism: Neoceratodus forsteri; assembly: GCA_016271365.2. Lineage (NCBI taxonomy): Eukaryota > Metazoa > Chordata > Ceratodontiformes > Ceratodontidae > Neoceratodus > Neoceratodus forsteri. Next base: position 1,722,645,326 of record CM057452.1, read on the forward strand.
TGTTACAGTAGAACAATCCTGGCCACTAAACAGCAGTTTCAAACAGGTCCTCCCCCTCCTTAAGTATAGCACAGAGAGGAGATAAAAAAAAAAATTGCTAAGGGTAGATTAAACCTGTCTGACCAGGCCTTGACCATAAATGTGGTGCAGGGTCCTCAGAGGTCAGTTACGCCTCCAGGAAAGTTTGAAGGGGGCACAAAAGTAGGTGTTAGCAGGGGACCACTGAACCATCCTACTTACTAGAATTTAACTATAGTGTGCATGAATCATATATGGGTTCCCCCCCACCTGTAAGGGGGGAAATACAGATTCATGGACTATTTCCCACTAGGGGACGAAATCTGGGTTTTTGGTCATAACATGCAGGATCCACCCATTCCATCTCGAGGAGCACAGTTCCACCCTGTCGTTTAGCAAGTGTGTGATCCTTTCCATTCTATATATGTGAATAGCTGTGTCCCTCCAATTAGCTATTGTAGGTAGCTGGTTCATAAGCCATGCTTTGGCGGTGGGTTTTCATTGATGCTATGAGGAGAATGCCCATAAGGTAGCAAGAGTGAGGATCGTGCAGATCTCATGGGAAGATATACAGCATAAACATCTCCACAGTCAGTGGTATGGGTTTACTGTACAACTCCTCTAATTCTTCAGAGTGACTGAAAGAAAAGGTGCAGGATTGGACATTCCCACATTATGTGTGTATGATGGACCCTAGTGTTCCTGTGTTGCCTCCAACAGGTAGCATCCTTAATGACTTGAAAACATGCTGTAATCGCCAGGGTTCGAAAAAACCTTATTTGGTGTTTCCAAGCTTATTCCTGCCATTGGTGGGAACTGGTGATTTTGGAGGTGATTTGACAGGACCTCTTCCATTAATCTAAGGTGATATGCTGATCTTACTTTGAGAGGGCTCTTGCAGTAGGTAATTACATATAGGACTGACGCCGGCTGGCGGCAGGACCCTACGGAAAAATTTCTAGCTAGCAGTCCCTGGCGAGGGACCGCCCCCACGTCATGTGACCGGCGTCATACGATGTCAGTATAAAGGGGCGTTCCCGGACGCCCACCTTCCGGATATTTTCCCGCTAGCTCGTGCAGCACCCCGCAGTAAAGTTCGTGCTTCACACCCATATCTTTCACTGGTTTTACCGAAAATTAGTCGGTGTATGTCATCCCTTACACCCTCCGAGCACAAACAAGTGCGACTCGTGCGGCGCCCAACTGCCACACAAGGACGGCCATTCCCTGTGCCTTTTCTGCCTAGGCCCTGATCACCCAGTCGAGAAGTGCCAACACTGCCTCAACTTCAACGCGGCTACCCAAAAACGGCGCCAGCAATCCCTGGAAACCCATCTTATCAAGAAAAAGATGAGTTCTATGGAAAAGGAACTAAAAAAGCTGAGGCAGGCGTCCACTTTCCCCCGAAGGACATCGGAAAAAGAAAGACAAGGAGAGGCACGGGAAAGATCTCCTCTACCGTCCCCTTAGGAGCGCAGGAACCTCGGGTAACGCTTCCCCCCGAGGACGCTCCTCAACGGCCGCCGAAGGCTTCGGAGGCGGCGTTGGCCCGCCAGTCTGTCTCATGCGCGCTCGGCCTTGCGGGCGCCCGCTATTGGGAGGCCTCCGCTTCGTTTGGCCGCAGGCTTGCGCCTACTGGCGTGGGCGGCGACTCCAGTCGGGCGTCGGCTCCCTCCGTCCATGAAGAGGTGTTGGTAAGACGCCCGACCTTCGGGCGGCATGCAGCCCTACCCCACTGGACTGGGCCGACCCTTCCCCTCAGCCCGCCGGTGATAGCTCCCGTAAGCCGGCTTCTCTGGCGCCCACCGGGAGCTCGTCCTCAAACTGCACGTCGGCTCCTCCGGCACTCGGCGGGCAATGGAACCGATGACGGACCCCCCCACACGTCCATCGTACCCAGTTACCCGCAGCCTTCGCTGCCATCCAGGGACCCAGAGTCACCCCAGCCTGACCCCGGGGATTTCTCTTCCTCCATCCCCAGGTGATGTGGGGGATCTTCCTCCTCCTCCATCAGATCCCTCTCCGTTGGAACCAGATCTGATGTCGGGCCCCCCGGGCGCCGGCCCCGACGTCAGTACCTCTGCCGGTACCTCCGGCGCGGTTCTACCGGCTCAGAGACATCCCATGTCGATGTCCCCGATGGGCCCTCCGCCTTCCGGGCCCTCCAATATGGACCCGCCTGTGAGGCTGCTGGCCGGGCCGTCTGCTCCGGCAGCACCCCCCCCCCGGCTCTAGGGTACCCGCCATCTTATCAGACACCCGGGACCGCAGTATCCAGTGCCGCAGTACCTGATGCCAGTCTTTCCGATGCCACAGTATCCGATGCCACAATACCCGATGCCGAGTTTCCCACAGCGGGGTTTTGGATACTCTCTTTTCGGGTATAACCCGTACACTTTTCCTCCTCCTCCTCCACCGCCCCCGCCCCCACAGCCGTCGGTGGATCTGCAGGAGACTCTAGCCTCCTGGTGGGCAGAGGCCAAGGCTCTGCTCACCAAGGAGGTCGAGAGCCACCTTATGATGACGGTGCCGCCCCAGGTTCCCATACATCCTGAGGCGGCACACTCCCTCTACACCTCCGGACTCCAGGGTTCTCCCGTCTGGGTCCAGAGAGGGGCAGGATACGCGTTTACGGATACTACCCAAGGAACCCGTTCCTCCCCCCGAGTCGGGTCAGGGAGTCTTATTCTTCTTCTTCTTCTTCTTCCTCTTCACTCTCTGATTCCTCTGACTTTTCTGAAGGATGCTCCGAGAGAGGAAGATGAGCCCCGCTTTCCGTCGAAGCCCCGGCCAAGGACTTCTCCAAAGTCGCCTCCGAAGGATCCATCTTTATGGAGTTGCTTAGAAAAATCCAGGAGGTGCATCAGTGGCACTCTTTGAAACCAGATCCTCAGCGACTGAAACTTGCTGAACATCTGGATCTGCCCGTGACAGCTCCTACACTAGTGCTACCCTGGATTGAGCCTCACGCCAACCTTGTCACCACGATATGGAAACAGCCGTCGGCGTTGGCTCCATTTCCAAGGAAGTCGAACAAGCTATACCAGGCTCCCGAGGGTGTTGACTACCTGGACTCTCACCCTTGGGCCGACTCGGTCGTGATTAGCGCCGCTCATGGCCGGTCGGCACACCCAAAGCATCTTAGCTCGTCCCCTCCTGATAAGGAATCTCGACTTCTGGACCAGTATGGGAGAAAGATTTACGCCTCCTCCACACTGGGAATTCAGGCCCTGAACTACTTCGGCCACATGGGGGATTACCAGAAGGCTGTCCTTACTCGGGTGGAATCCAAGCTGGACTCCTTGCCTGACTCCCAAGTCAAACAGGAGTTAGCCGACCTCGTCCGTTCTGCTCGTTTGGCCAGTCGCCACATTTTGCAGGTGACATACAATGCAGTGGACACTGCCAGGCAGAGCTCCGCTTTCGCCGTGGGTCTACGGCGTCATGCCTGGCTCCGCGTGTCAGGGTTGGTCCCGGAAGTGCAATCCACTATTCATGAGGCACCTTTCTGGGGGTTGGTGATGTCAAGGACATCATCACCGATTTGCAGGAGAAGGAGATGGCTCTGAAATCAGTGAATTCCATGTATCGTCCCCAACAACAGCAGCGCCGTCCCTTTCGCAGATGGATTCGGCCAAAGGCGAAACCACAGGGAAGGCGGACCACCAAACGTCGGGCCCCCGCAGCTGCTAGGCTCCCCCCCCCACCCAAAAAAGCAGCGGGTGCTTCAGGTGCGGTGCTGCCCCACACCACCTGACTCCTCTCCTCTCTCTCCTCTCCCACCGCCTCTGGACTTCTCAGAGGAACCGGTAGGAGGGAGAGGATAACCACAGATTCTTGGGTGCTCCAGCTCATAGCGGAGTGGCATTCCATAGAGTTTCTTCAGAAACCACCCCGCCACCCACCTCTGAAGTCATCCTATTCCACGGAACATCTTCCTTTGGTCCAGGAAGAAATCTCGCCTCTTCTCACGAAGCAGGCGATAGAACCCGCCCCCCTTCATCTTCAAGGGACGGGTTACTATTCCCATTTCTTCCTGGTCCCAAAGAAGACAGGAGACTTCAGACCTATTCTAGATCTCAGTTCCCTGAATCTTTATGTAGAATACAAAAGGTTCAGGATGCTCTCTCTGCAGAGCCTTCTGCCCCTCCTTTGGCCGGGTCAGTGGCTTTGTGCACTGGATATGCAGGATGCCTATCTGCACATTCCCATTTGCCTCTCTCACTGCAAGTATCTTCCTTTTGCATTTCAGGGGGAACACTACCAATTCAAGGCGCTCCCCTTTGGTCTGTCCTCGGCCCCCGAGTATTTACCAAATGCCTGGCTGTGGTAGCGGCCCACCTGCGTACAATGGGAGTACAGGTGTTCCCTTACCTGGACGACTGGCTCCTGGCAGCCTTGTCCAGGGAGGAACTCCTGCGTTTTCTCTCCCTCACCCAGCAGGTTTTCACTTGCCTGGCCATTACCATCAACCATTCCAAGTCTCATCTGGATCCTTCCCAGAGGCTACAGTTCATCGGGGCTGTCCTAGATACGACCATGAGCAAGGCCTTCCTGCCTCCGGACAGGGCGGCCTCTCTTCAAACCCAGATTTCCCTGCTATCAGAATGCAGGAGGGTCTCGGCAAGGTCGGTCCTCCGTCTTCTGGGGCTCATGGCGGCCGCTATTCTGACGGTCCCCCGAGCTCGACTCCACATGAGGATCTCTCAGTCGACTTTTCGCTCACAGTGGGATCAACTTGTGGGCAACCTAGATCAATTAGTTCTGATCTCATCGCCGATGGTACGAGACTTGCAATGGTGGATGGCTCAAGACAACCTGTTTCGGGGGTGGGTCCCTTTCTTTCATCCGCCCCCCTCCCAGACTCTGACTACAGACGTGTCAGGTGAAGGTTGGGGAGCCCATCTAGGTCCTCATCGGACCCAGGGCTCATGGTCCAGGCTAGAACAAGTTCTCCACATCAGTGTGCTCGAGCTTCGAGCTGTGTTGTACGCTCTCCAAGCCCTTCACCAATACTTTCTTCCGGGCCACCTAGCCGTCCAGACGGACAACATGTGCGTAGTGTGGTACATCAACAAACTGGGAGGAACTCTGTCCTACCCTCTTTGCATGGAGACAGTGAGGGTTTGGGATTGGGCAACACAACACGACCTTCACCTAATGGCAATTCATGTTTCAGGAGTCGACAACACTCTGGCAGACAAGCTAAGCCGCTCTTCTGCTCTGGCTCACGAGTAGGAACTGGACCAAGGGGTACTAGACGATATCTTTCAGCTTTGGGGGACTCCGCAGGTAGACCTGATCGCCTCTCCCCAAAATGCAAAACTTCCCATTTTTTGTTCGCTCGTTCCAGAGCGAGGCACTTTCTGGAGCGACGCTCTTTCTCTAGACTGGAAGGACAGATTCGTCTATGCTTTTCCCCCCAATTCCTCTGATCCCACGAGTTTTGCAGAAACTAGCCTCAGAAGGAGCGAGAATGATTCTGATTGCTCCTTTCTGGCCCAGGCAAAGCTGGTTCTCTCTTCTACAACAATATTCAGAGGATCCTCCTCTTCCTCTTCCTCTATCTCGAGGTTTGCGGACCCAGGATCAGGGGACCCTGGTTCATCCAGGCCTCAGATCCCTTCAACTACATGCATGGCTCCTGCAGACCTAGCCCAATCCCATTTTGGAGTGTCTCCAAAAGTGGTGGAGATTTTAGTGGAGGCTAGAAAGCCATCCACCAGGTCCACTTATGCCATGAAGTGGAAGAGATTTGGGCAGCCTCCAAGAACGTGGAGCCTTTCTCCTGTTCAGTGGCTTTTCTGCTGGAGTACTTGCGTCATCTGTTCGACCTGGGTCTCAGCCATTCCTCCTTGAAGGTTCACATGGCAGCTATCTCAGCCTACCATGTTCCCTTTGTAGATAAAGTTTTCACTCAACTGGAGGTCTCTAAGACCTTTCTCAGAGGGGTCCTCCATCTGAGGCCTCCCATCCGTACTCCTGCCCCCCCTTGGGACTTGAATTTTGTTCTCGAGAAACTTACTCTTCCTCCCTTCGAACCTGCAGCTTCTGTAAATTTAAAATTTCTTTTGTGGAAGACACTCTTCTTGGTGGCCATTACTTCGGCTCGAAGAATCTCCGAGCTTCAGGCCCTGATGTGCAAAATCCCCTACTTGATTTTTCACAAAGAACGAGGTTGTCTTCGCACAAATCCTAAGTTTCTATCTAAAGTAGCAGCAGAGTCTACTTTAAATCAGTCCATAGAGCTACCTGCCTTTTTTACGCAGTACTCTAATCAAGGGGAATATTTACTCCATACTATGGATGTTCACCGGATTCTGAGATACTACACCAACAGGACGAAGGATCTCAGAAAGACTGATCAGTTGTTCGTCTCTTTTGCTCACAAAAGGGAAGGCAATGCTGTTTCCAAGCAATGTCTAAGTGGTTGGCTCATTGTATTACTTTCTGTTATGACAAGTACAGCAAGATCCTCCTGGGTCAAGTCAGAGGCCACTCCACAAGAGGTGTAGCTGCCTCTGTGGCTTGTTTCAAGAATGTGTCTGCAGCAGACATATGCACTGCCGCCACCTGGACTTCCGTCCATACCTTTACGAAACATTACAGTTTGGACATTGCCTCTCGCCGTAGAGCAGGCTTCAGGCTGGCTGTTTTGCAAGGCCTCCTGTCTTGAGGCTTGCATGGCTAGGGTTACTTTTTTAGAGTAGTTCCCTCCTCCCGGTGCCTTTTTTCCTTGTTCCAGACTGCTTGGGATTCAGTCCTATATGTAATTACCTACTACAAGAGCCCACTCGAAGTAAGATAGTACAGTTACGTAAGAACTTACCGTAACGGTAGATCTTCGAGAGAGGCTCTTGCAGTAGGTAATACCTTCCTGCCATCCATCCCCCTAGGCTTTTTCAGCTCCTTTTCCAGGAATGGAAACATCTGCTTCTCTCTCGTCCGGACCTTCCTGGCCTGTGGCGGGAAAGAACTGGAAGGCGGGTGTCCTCGCCAGGGACTGCTAGCTAGAAATTTTTCCGTGGGGTCCTGCCGCCGACCGGCGTCAGTCCTATATGTAATTACCTACTGCAAGAGCCTCTCTCGAAGGTCTACCGTTACGGTAAGTTCTTGCGTAACTGTACTTTCTAACTCCTCGCACCATATTTGCAAAAACCTATTCTGTCAAGTTATCGGGTGCATCTATCAGGGATTTATAAAATCGGGAAGTCAAATGTCCAGTATCACCCATACGTGTTACTGGTAGGAGTTAAGGATGGCTGGATGAGTCCCAGGTTGCCAAACCCCTACCGGGAGTTAATGATTGATAGTAATGTCTGAGCTGTAGGTATCTGAAACAATTGCACTGCCTGAGTCTGAATTCTTTTTGGATATTAGTAATGGATTTAAAAGTAGCCTCGACCATTGGCTGATTAATATATTGGAGTGAGAGGCGTCCTTACCTCCAGAAGGCCAAGTCTGCGTGGGCAGGCTGGAAGTGCTCCAGCATGGCTATTGGACAGATTAAGCTAAGGAAGGGACCTAAGTGCATCGTTTTCTGGAGAGAGAGTCGTGCCATGTGTTGGTACTTAAGCTGTGGTGGACTGTCCAGATTGTATATCCAGATGATACATGTTTTTAATAAAATCTGAGAAAGGGAAGGGTGCATCCTTCATCCACTGCCACTACGTTTGTTGTGTATCGAGATGACTGAGTGTAATGAAACAGAGTTACGAAGTCCAGTAGTAAAGCTTAAGGTTTGGGAGGGTAAGTCCTCCCTTCCACTTTGGGAGAAATAATGTGGAGCGTTTAATCTGAGGACATTGTCCTGCCCATAAGTATTTGGATATGATTTGGTTCCATTGCTGGAAGGTTCAGAGGGATAAAGTAATGGGGAGATTTTGAAAGGGATAAAAAGCCCTGGGTGAGATGATCATCCCTTTTTTTCCCCCAACAGTTTAACCAGGTGAGAGACACCAAGCTGAAAGCTTGTTTACAGGTGCAACCTGGGAGCACAGGGAAGTTAAGTGACTTGCTCAGGGTCACACAGTATGCAAGTGGGGGCTGTGGGATTTAAACCCAGGTCTCCAGATTTGCAGTTCAGAGCCTTAAACCACTGCGCTGTACTGCCTCCCTAATCCTGATGACCTCAACCCTCCTGGCAAGATTGAGAGGCAACAGGTTCCATATAGTAGAGTCTTGTGCCATTTGTTGATCGAAGGGGGCGTCGTCGTCATAGAAGATGGCTGAAGATGTACAGGATAAATATATCCCAAGATACTTTAATTTGTCTAGGTCTCAGCGAAAGGGTCATCAAGCTTGAGTCTCTTGTGAGGGTTGATAGTGAAACATAAGTGCTTCTGTTTTGGTGGTATTTATCTTATAGACTTGAGACTTGACCGTATTGTTCCAATATCCGGAATACAGATGGGAGAAATTTATTGAGGTTATCAAGGTATAAATGGACACTGTCTGCATACATAGCAACCCTATGCTCCTCCTCTCCAAAGCTGATCCTTGTTAGATATGGTGGCTCCTGGATAGCTTGGGCAATGGGCTCAATATATAGGGCAAACAATAGGGGTGACATTGGGCAACCCCCTTGACAAGGGGAAGTACTCTGAGTATTGACCAGAGACCTTAACACTGGCACATGGGGAATCTTGGAGATTCTGCAGAATCTGTACCAAGAGTTCTGGGAAACCCATTTTCCTAAGAGTGGCATATAAAAAGGGCCAGGAGACCCTGTCAAATGCCTTCTCAGCATCAAGGCTGCGAAGGACTGAGGGTAATTGGTGGAACTGCATTACACATAGTAGATTTAGAGCACACCTGATGTTACCTGTTGTGATCCTCGATCGGATGAACCCAGTCTGATCTAGCCCAATTAATGTTGGTAGGATCTCATCTAGTCTGTGTGCCAGAATAGACATAAAGTATTTGTAATCGGTATTTTAATACGGATTTCTGGCTGGTAGAAGTTACAAAACTGGGGATTTCTGTCTGGTTTTTGGTATTACTGAAATGGTCGCATATGACCTAACATTGAGGAGGGTACTCCCTGGAAAGCACTTCATTATAAGTATCTAAAAGTGGGTGGAGGACCTTCTCCCTAGCCATCTTATAAAAATTCAACACAGTATCCATCTGGACCGGGTGCCTTCATTGTTTTAGAGTGGGATATGGCTGTTTCTAGCTCATGTAACTGAATAGGGCCTATAAGACGATCCAATTGTTTCTCAGTCATAGTGGGTAAGGTAAGGGAGTTCAGAAAGTTGGCAATATCAGGAGCAGTTGGTGTGTACTCTGGGGTGTATAGGGATTGATAGCACTAAAAGCTTGTGATTCCATGCAACCTCCTGATAGGGTGTAGCACCACAGAAATAGTCATGACACATCGTTGTTTGTGAATTTATGTCAGCGATCTGGTAGCTTTGGCTCCTATCTCATAGTATCTTTGAAGGAGGAAGGTTAGGTTTGTTGGAGATTGAGGGCATCTAGGTCATCCTTAGTTTGTTTTAGCTGGAGGAGCACAGATAGGGCTCCCTGCTGATGTGCCAGTTGTAAGAAGTGGAGCGTATCCTCTAGACACTGCTGCTTTTCCTGCCTAAGTTTAGGTTGAAGTATGTTGAATAAGATGACCACGTAGTACGGCCCTCAGTGATTCCAGATCAAAGAATAGGCTACGTCTGGACTTGTAATCCCATAGGATATCCTCCATCATACTATCGAGAAACTCTAGAAAGGGCTCCCCATGTAGATAATAAGGATGTAACCATCACCATGTGGTATGTTTTCCCTGGGCCAAACCCCAGCTGCTGATAACCAGAGCATGGTCAGAATGTGCTGTAGCTCCTATTCTGCAGTCCACTAAATATGTGAAAAGTTTTCTTTTTGGATATAACAATGGGCTGCTGAAGAGTAAGTTCAGTGAACTGCAGAATAAAAGGTGTTTTTACATGCTTGGGGGTGTAAGAATCACCAGACATCCACACATTCCAGGAGTATAACCGCAGTGATTGTTGAGCCGTATTGTTATTTAAATCAGTAGGGGTGATGGCTCCCAAATCCCCCCACCACCACCACCACCACCACCACCACACCACATGTGAAAAACATACTGAGTAATGCCAGGATTCACAGACTTTTTTCAACAGTGAACTTAGCAGTAAAGAATTCAGAGTAGGATTGTAAGCAGTCCTAACAGGGAACATGTACAAAGGGGTCAGTACAAACCGGTTGACGCAGCACCCACAGAAAGCCAACTGGGCTGTTCTTACAACTGAGGGGAAAACGTGGTGCTTCCATTTCTACAAGTCCAACCTGGAACCTCGATGGCAAGGGTTGCAATATGCCTTGTGGGAGGCCACCCAATCTGGCCTACAGGTGTTTATATGTCTGGGGGGGGTTAAAGGGGTTTTGGTTAATCATACCACCTCTCCACCTGGGCTAAATTAAAGCAGATGGGAGGAAACTCTAATGACTAGCAGACCGCTAGAGAGCTAGAAGGAAATGGGGAGGGACAGGTGTGTGGAGGGTTGGGGGAGAGGGATAACTCCCATGTAGTATGAACGTATTGCAAAAGTTGGTTAATCTGCATAAATGTAAGGGAGCCCAGTCTAAAAGACTCCAACCTATCTTATCTATTTAGAACAGCTAAAACTATTCAACAGCCCTTTATGAGAAATAATGGCCACATGACTGCTAACAGTTTTATAAATGAAAAGGATATTCATATTTGGCTGATTAGTACCCCTCACTTGCCAGCCCCCAATCAAGAGAGAACACACCAAATGATGAATCTTAATCCAACTTTCTTGAGCTCTTAGGGAGGGGCATGTTATGTATTACGTTAGCAGTCAGTCGAAGAAAACCAGTAGAGAAATCCGAGCCCTGCTTATGGGACCAGCAGGCTAGGAACATGTCCTGTACAACCCAGAGAGTGGGATGGACTTATTTCCTACTGGTTAACAATTTTCAGAGGACAACCTCTCAATAGCAATATGTTTGTCAACAATGTGAACTGGTATTTGTCTGGTCAGCCATCTTGTGGTGTTTTCAACAGTACATGCAGCATTTTAATAGAAACTCCCCTGAGAACTGACATCCGTTTTTAACAGACAGCTTCCCCAGTAGTCCTATTGGTTGCCCGTGAGGGAAGTAAGGGATAACAGTATTCTTTTCTCTTTCAGCTTATTGAGGAGGCAGTGGGTCAGTGTACAGTGTTTCATTAGGGGGAATTATATCATATAGGTCCTTGGCCAGCTGAATCACCTTCCACTGAACCATAATCGGATTTTATGAGGCAGTAGTAGAAGTAACATTTAGGAAGAACAGGCTCTCTCAGCCCGTTACTGGGTTTAGCTTCACCCTAGGTAACAGCGGCCCCCAAGGCTGCAGGCTCCAAGTCTGCTCCTCATGGTAGCTCAACTGCATAGAGTGTGTTAAGTTCATCCTGCTGGACATCAGCTTGCCTACAAGGCACAATTCTAGTGGCGTGTTACTGCACAGGTACATCACCGGGGAATTGCTATGTCTTCTTATGCCAAAAGCTACGACTGATATATGTTGGGCCACACAAATTTAGTATTAATATTACGGGAAGCATGGTATCATCTCGGGGAGTCAGCAGGGGGCCATCACCCCGGGGGTGGGGTGGGGAGATGCTAACTAGTCAACATAGCCACAGTAAACTAAGGGGATCTAGAAACTAACTTCAAGGCTGCCCAGATAGGTGGGATGTTGTGGATCTGCCTTAGCATTGCAGGTAACTTTGGTGTCAGCCCTCCAACTGATCAGCTGTTTTACTTTGAGAGGTGAGGAGCAATTTATTCCCGAGTCCTGCCACAATCTGCTGGATGGCCACTGCTCCATGCCTGCATCGTTGCTCCTTTGGGGTTACTTGCTGCCAAAGTTTCTGGAGCAGTTTTTGTAGTGATGGAAGGCAGCTGGAAAGATCAAGGCATGTTCGAAGGATTTTGAGTTTTCCTGTTTGCCAGCTCTGTTTTATTACTTGTGCAGGGTTGAAGGTTAGTGTCCCATCCAGGGGAAAAATATATGGTCATTGTAGCTGTGTGGGGTGTATCTTCATTACTGGTGCATAGGCTCTCTGCCATGCAGCTATAGATGGAGGGTAATTGAAATCCAAGAATAACTAGTGTGTCCGGTACATAACTGAACCTTTCTGCCAGGATTTTTTTTTTTTTTTTTTTTAGAATTTTCTGTTTTTCCCCTGCTACTGCCCCAACGGACCCTCCGCATCAGGAGTCACCCATGAACCTCCTTCCTGCCACCAGCTCACCTGCTGCCCAGATCCCTCCATCCTGCCTTGGTTTACCCCCCAGGTAGGATCAGGAGGGGGCCAAACCCCCATATCTTGAAATCGCGTCAGGTCCCTGGGCAGTGGTGGCTTGGCGGCACATCAGGACTTGGTCGGCGTTCTGTCTTCCTGGCTCTGCTGGTTACGTTTTCCTCCCTTTTTTTTTTTTTGTGTGTGGAAGCTGTGTGCTCTGATGGGCAAGAATGCAGATGTCCTCAGCTTCCGCCCCCAATGGTGCCGCCCCAGAGTTGACTGGTCCACAGACCTCCACCCATGGCCAATCCAGCCTCCGTGGTGTCGATTTGCCGAAATGCCCCCCCCCCCCCGCCAGGGGTCAGGGCATGCCAGGATAAACCCTATTCCTCCCACCGGAGAAGGTGAGCTGTCATCGGATGCGCCAGCCGGTGTCCCAAGTCCACTACTGAAGCCGGGTCGCTGGCATGACGGGAGGTGTGGCGTCCAACACCTCAGTCCTCAGCGCCACCAGGCCAGACTGCTGGGCTTTTAGTAGAATTAATTCCTTTTCTTGATATCTTAAGAAGTGGAGCACCAGAGAATGGGAGCGAGCATTTGGCTGCAAGGGGTTGGGGCCCAAAGCCCAGTGTGCTCGATGTAGTTCTAGTGTACGGGAGGGAGTAGTTCAAATTCTGTTCAGATTAGGGTTTCAAGAAAAGAAATGGGATCAGCTCCCTCTGTACCCTCAGGTAGTCCAGAAATATGTAGCTTATTCCTGTGGTTACGGGCTTTGGCGTCTTCCACTTGGGACTGCAAGTCCTGAATAGTTTGGTGTAATTTTAAGTCCCTCTCTGAGATATCGAGCCTAGAATTCACTATAGTGCATTGTTCTTTTGTTATATTAAGTCACTTATCTAGTTTGTTCATATCCATTCTGAGTGCCGCTGTGGTGAGTCTGACCTTTTTTCTTAAGTCCAGCCGCTCAGATAAAATGAATGCCATTTGTTTTGGTAATGTTTTTAAACCAGAGGCCTCTGCTGTAAGATGGCCATGACATGCTGTGACCTGGGAGCTATCACTGGTCACTAGACCATCGCCATCAGTAGAATCCTCAGGGGACTGAGCATTCCCTGCCATTTCCAGTGGCATGTTTTCCTTTTGGTATGTGAATTTCTGGAATATCCCATCTAAAAAGCTGTTTTTGTTGATGGAATAGTCCAGGCAAAGATGGAGCTCCGGTACTAGGTAGCTACCAGGGACATGACATCACCGGAAGTCCAGAAGAGGTAAGGATAATTAAATAAAAAATATAACAGTTGCCAATTACTGTAGATAGCAAGTTTCTATATTTCACTTAATTTATCTAGAAATACTATATGCCTCATTTGCTTAAACCAAAAAGAAGAGCGGGGGAAAAAGATGCTTGTCAAAAAAAAAATTATTCCCTCCATAATAATTGTCAAATTTATGAACTCCTAATTATTTTGGTCAGATACTAGAATGTGATAAATCACTTTTACTTACGTTTCCATTAAATGTCCGTTTTCTTTAGGAGAGTAAGAATGTTCTCGTCAGAATGTGTTTGAGTGCAAGTAGTGTCTTGATCATAAGCAGTTGCTTAGAATGCCGTGGGCTACAAGCTGGTCCATCTCAGAAAATATATTTTACTTTGCCATCTTATTATCACTTTGACCTTAGCTGGAAGCAGTAATGAAAATTCTACATCCACCTCCAAGATCTCTTGCTATAAGACGGGAATGTCCTCTTCCTTTGCAACATTTGGCATGCATAGATAGAAAACAAACAGAATCTATGATTATTATATCCTAAGTGACCCTTTATTTTAGCCAGCTTAAACAGAAAGTCCACGGTCTGTCTCAAATGACAGTGTGACCATGATTGTGGACTTTGGTGGAAGCAGGGTCTTGGTTTCATTTTATAAATATGAAAAACTTACTCGAGCAAAGGAGGGTTGTCAAGTGGGAGGTCAAAATAAGCAGATCCTTAACCAAATCCCTTGTATCATAAGAGTCTGGTATCCCAACAATGTGGCTGTTTCGGAATCTGAGTTGATTCTCTGTGCTTTCCAGCTTCCGGGATATACTAAGTTGTCATTGATTATCCCCATGCATTGTAGCCTTAAAATTCTTGCAATTTATTATCTGCCCTTTCTTGCCGAGCTCTGAGCTCTATAACATAACGAGTAAAATAACCAACCTGCCTCCTCGCAAAAAAAGCCTGTCTTGAACTACCTCCCCCAGTAATACAAGATCTCCTTAAACAAGCGGTCAACCCACATCTAACCAGAGGTACATCAAGACAAGCGTTCCACATACCCTTCTACCGCACTATGAAGTCACAGTGCTGTTTTGCTTACCAGGCGCCCTCCTGGCTAAACGACCTACCAGCCGCTATCCTGTCAGTACCCAAGTTGTGCCCTTTCAAATGTAAACATTGCCTACACCTTACTGCACTTAGCAGATTGTCCAGTCATGGGGAAATCTAACCCCTGTGCCTCCAAAGCTTCAGGCCACCCTCTATTTCTTTGTGCCCCCTTCAACTCCCTCTATGCTACTGCAATAGCACCCCCACCTCTCCCATTGGTCCCTTCCTCCTCTGTCACTCCCCACCGCCTACCCTCCCCTTGCAACCATAGACCTGTCTCCTCTCCACCATTGCACCCTACCTCCACCATTATCTGGCATCTTCCTGTCCCATGCCACCACCCGTCCCTTCCTTCTCTCGTTCTCCAACAAAAATGCCATTTGTTGGTTCCCCCCCCCTTGCTCTTCCCGTGTCTCCTTAGTCCTGTCCTCTTCCCTCATCCCTCTCTGACACTTTCTGTCCTAACCTGCCGCCCATCCCATCCTTTTTTTTTTCTCTAGCTGTCTAATAACAAGCACATTGTTGGCTGCCCTATGTTTCACCTATTTTATACCTAATCTTAAAATGTATTCTTATTGTCTACCCTATAGTGTCTGTCAGAATATTGAAACTCTTGTTGTTATAACATCCTGGTGCTAATGTTGTATTATATTGCATTATGTTCTATTTTATTGTATTTTCTATCGACGTGGAGTCTCTGGCTCAAAGGTATTGTAATCTGAAAACAAATAAAAAATGCCTTTTCATTCTACCTCTTTACCTTTTTTTTTTTCCATATAAATTTGTTTAGTATGCTTTTTCTTGCTACCTGCCGCCGTTACCTCAGCCTCAGTCATGGCCCCCTCTACTCCCACTCCCACATTAGCCATGACTCCCTGATACCCCCTGGCTTGTCCCCCAGGGCGGGGTTGCATCACCGGCCCTCCTCAGTGCTGCAGTTGACAGGATAGGTCAGGTGGCCTGGGAGCTCATCAGAGCGGAGGGGCAGGCTTCATCTAGGCAGCAGTCCCCCCCCCCCCCGGTAAAGTGGGGACGTGCAATGATGACCGGCGTCCGCTCTGCCCCTCGTACTGCGTTCTGGTGCCGGTGGCTATGGTACCTCCGGCCTTTGCCAGGGTCCATCAAGCACCAGTCACACTCCCCTCTCTCCCCCGGAGAAGGAGAGCAGTCCATGGGACCCTCCATCCTTCTCCCCCCGGACGACCCTCTGACGTCCCAGGTCCGTTCCCGAACCTGGGTCGCTGGCGTCTCAAGCAGAAATCCAACCACTAAGCCAGTGGGCCAGCCATTCTACCTCTTTACCTTTCACAACATTGATTTCTTTCTTGCTGCAAAAAAAAAATCTGTCTTTTGAGACAGTGCATGGCACCTGTAGTCAGATCTTTCAGTCCAGTCTAAAACTTTGAGAATGACCAAGTGACTCCAAAGTGTATTCTTCCACTAGTTTTTTGTTTTATATCCTGCTCCGGAGGCGAGGATTGGGTTACTGGCAGCTTTTCTGAAGGAGATGGTGCCTTGCTCCATTGTTTCTGGTCCAGCTCCATGGGTCTCCTGCCGCTGCGCCTTAGCCTGTGGGGCGGTGGACTCAGCAGGGCCCTCTGCCCTTCCACAGCTTACCAGGCTGATCATAACAGAATGATGCCTTGGATCCAGTGTCAAAGATTTTTGCAACATAACAGGCAGACTCGTGGTTGCCCTCCATTCAGACATACCACCATTCTCCGCTGTCCAGTCTGCAATAGAATGTCAAAATCTCCTCGATAGCTCAGGAGCTCTGCTGCTCAACAGTCCACCTTGCTCCACCACAGCTCTCTTCTCTGCCCCCTCCTGAGTTTTCACCCTCTTAAAGGTTTTGGCGTCATCTGCAAAAAAGGCATACCTTCCCCTCCAGTTCTCCTGTATGAAGACATTGTAGAGAACTGGGGCCCAATTCACAAAAGTACCAAGAATACCACAAGCCCGGGGTGCACTGAATGTATGGCGCACGGGGCTTGTGGCATTCCATGGCTGGCGATCGGGATTTTCAATCCTGTGTGCTGATTGCCACAAGTTAGACCATCTCTTTCTGGTCTAACTTGTGGCAATCTCTGGTACCCTTTTTGTGGGGCTTGTGCTAAATATTTGATGCAAGACTCCTCCATAAATCAGGAGAAGTGTCAGAAATGCACTCAATCTTGACTCGGGTGCATTTTACAGCAAAGAATTTGGCGCAGCTGTGCCCCCAAAAAAAGGGTTCACACACGGTTTAACAGAAGCCCTGCATCACTGTTTGTGAATTGAGACCCAGGTCTCAGAACCAAATCTGTGGTACTCCGCTGGTCACTCTTCTAGCGTTAGATTAAGTGCATTAAACACTGCTCTCCTATGTTTTAGGCAGTTTCTGACCCAATTTACCACTTTGGACCTCACTGCTAGGCTAGTCAATGTCTTTATTAGCCTCCTATGCGGCACAGTTTTGAAGGCTTTGTTGAAGTTCAGATAGGCTACATCCATTGCCCTCCCATTATCAATCTACTTGGTCACCCAGGCAACCATGAATCCATGCTGCCTAGGGTCCTGCACCCCACTGGACTGTAAATGCACAACCAGTCTTTCAGTAGGGTTTACATTAACTTACCCACCATGGAAGCCAGATTGACCAGGCTATAGTTGCTGGCCTCCTCCATCTTGCTGCTCTTACAGAGGGGGACCACATCAACCCTGTGCCAGTCCTCCAGAACCACGCCTGTTTCCAGTGAGCTGTTGGACAAACTGTCAGTATGGCAGATAGCACCTCCCTGAGTTATTTCTGTATCCTGGGATGTACCCCGTCTGGTCCTATAGCCTTAGCCACCTTCAGGGCTACAAATCTTTTCAGGACTCTTTCCTCTGAGAATGTACTTGTGTCCTCACACCCAGCCCAGTAGTCTTTCTTCTCCCTGATGGTCTGTCCACTTCTCCTTCTATAATAAAGACTAACCAGCAGTACTTAAGATTTCTGTATTTTCTTGGTCCTTTTCTGCACAGTATCCCTATTTGCGCTTTTTATCCTCGCAGTCCCTCCCGTTTTTTTTTCTCTCACTTATATGCCTGAAAAAAGTCCTATCCCCTTTAGCTACCTAGTCCTTTTGTCTTTCTGCACTTTTGTTTCCCTATCTGTCTTGCCTGCTTCTTGAATGCTGCCCTTTTTTTCTTTCACCACCTTTGCCATCTCCTTGGAGAACCATAGTGGTTTTCATTTCCTTCTGATTTTGCTTACCTCTTTCACGTGGAGCTTTGTTGCCCTAATTATACCTTCTGTTATTCTTCCGCACTGTGCCTCTGTACCACCCTGGCAATCCACCCGCTTATGTAGATATTATTAAAAAGTAACGATCCAAGGACTGACCCCTGGGGCACCACGCTCGACAACCTCCCTGTCCTGGAGTGCACCCTGTTTACTACCACCCTCTGGGTTCTGTCTGTCAACCAGTTATGTACCAGTCTAACAGTTTTGTCCCTTACCCCCATACTGTCCAGCTATTTGACCAGTCTCTGTGGGTATGGTGTCGAAGTCTACTGAAGTTCAGGTAGGCCCCGCCCACCGCCCCCACCCTGGTCGATTATTGCATCACCCAGTCAAAGAACTCGATAAAATTGGTCTGGCATGGTTTCCATCTTGAAAGCCGTGCTGTCTGTCGTCCATCAGCCCATTTTCCTCCAGGTAGTCTGTCACCCTTCCTGATGAGTTCCTCCATGACCTTCCCCACTACTGCTGTGAGACTGACTGGGCTGTAGTTTTCCCTCAACTCCTGCCCCCTGTGTGTCGGCATCACAGTTGCCTCTTTCCAGTCCTACGGCACCCTGCCAGAATCCAGAAATAGGTGGAGCAGCCTCGCCAATGGAGCAGCCAGTTCCGTGCTCAGTTCCTGGATCACTCTCAGATGCAACCCATCTGGACCCATGGCCTTGTCCACCTTCAGCTTGCCAAGCTCCTCCCATACCCTCTCCGCACTGAAAGGACTCGTGTCCACCCTCATGCCCCTTCCCCTCTTCCTTAGCTCAGGGCCCGTACCCTCTCCCTCCTTTGTAAATATCGAGCAAAAGTACCTATCTAGTTCCTCGCTTTTCCCCTGTCTTCTTCTAGTGGCTTCCCACCCATGCCCCACAACCTTGCGACCCCCTGTCCAGTCTTCCTCCTTTCCCCTACACATCTAAAGAATGTTTTGTCCCCCCTCATGGCCTGTTTTGCTATTTTTTTTCCTCGGTTTTGGCCTTCACTCTCCTTATTACCTTCCCTGCCTGCCTTCTCATTTCCCTATAAATCTTTGTCTCCTTCCTTTTGTGTTCTTTTGTAGTCCCTGAAAGCCCTCCTCCTGCCCCCAACCACTCTTGCGATTTCCCTAGTGAACCAGAGTGGTCTCCTTCACCTTGTACCTTCTAACCTTTCTAATACACATATGATGGCCTCCTAACTGGTCCCTAATAGTTCCCATAACTCATCCACGTCATTTATATTTTCCATACCCTCCATTCCCTCCCTCACTGTCCTTCTCAGCATGCCAAAGTCTGTGCCCCTGAAGTCCAGCACTGTTGTGTTTTGTATGGTGCGCCTCCCTCTCTGCTCTCACCTTGAACCTGACAGTCCTGTTGTCACTGCTTCCCAGTTTCTCCCCCAGCACTACTTCCTCCACACTTTCTCCATTTGTTAAGACCATGTCTAGTAGGTTGTTTCCCTAGTCATCTCTTTGACCAACTGTTGTAGGAACACTCCCTATAGTGTCTCCATAATCCCTCTGCTTCTGGCCAAGGCTACCTCTGAGATGGACCATTCTATGTCAGGAAGGTTCAGATCCCCCACCAGAAGTGTCTCCCCATTGAGAGTCATCCTCTGTATCGCCTGTGACATCATCCTGTCCTGTTCTTCCCCTTGCGAGTGGTGGCCTGTAGACTATCCCTAGTCTGAAAGATTCCCCTGCCCTTCTGCTCAGTGTTACCCAAAGTAGTTCACTTTCCCTTCCCCTCTTGCCCCTGTAACCTTTTATGTCCTCCCCATTTATAGTGCCACCCCTTCTCGTCCCTCCTGAACAGTTTGTAGCCAGGGATAGTCCTTCCCCGTGTGATTGTTTGATCACCATGTTTCTGTAATCATAATTATGTTCTGCCCTTCATGCACAATGATGGCTACTAGTTCCTCCATTTTATTTGCTACGATCCTGGCGTTGACCACTAAACCATTCCACCATAGTTCTCCTTCCTTCCCTGCCTAAGGGCATGCCAGACCCTAGTACAGCATCCTTCCTTGTTGGAGCTAGAGTCCCCTTCTCAGCTGCAGTTGTCTGTGGTTTTACCCCAGCCCCCCACCCCCTTGTTTTGTTTAACTTGTATGCTTTTTCAAAGAACTCCCCCAGCCTAATATTTTTAGCACGACTGCCCTTCTCTGTTGAGGTGCAGTCTGTCAAGATCAAAGAGATTATCATCCCACGTTGGCCCCCAGTCCCCACCAGCCCAAACCCCATATGTATACCCATCTACCCAACCAGTTATTGAATTCCTTATCCTTTGTTTTCTCTCTGTACTGGCTCTGAGCACTGGCATCCCTCAGAGAAGGCTATAGGTTTGAAGCAGAGATCACTGCAAAACCTAGCCAGAGCCCTAAATCTCACCTGCACCTCCAGGAGACTATTTCCTTCCAGATCGTTTGCCCCCACATGGAACACTAGATGCGATTTCCCATCCTGTTCCCTACTCCATGAGGGAATATGGTGAATTACCTTCATCGCCGTTATTCCCAGCAGGCATTCCACCCAAACTGCCCTGTTTCTGCCCCTTCCTCATTGATGCCCTTTATGATCGAATCTCTGATCAGTAGTACCTTGCCCCCTTTCTCCTTCTGGTCTACTGCCTGACAGTTTTCCTTCCCCAAGCTACTGGCATCTGTTCTACCCTCCTGTGCCTCACTACCACCCCTGCCAATTTCATGCCTTGAGCCCTCCCCTCTTCAGCCATTGCAGCTCCCCCCCCCCCCGCCTTCCTGTTGGTATTTAACTCTGCATCTTTTGCCCTGCCCTAGCTCTCCGATCCCCACCCCACAATGTGCCTGTCCTCTGCCATCGATTCTCCCAATAGCCTCAATTGAGTATGTAGCTCTTCTACCCCTTTTCTGTGTAATCCTCAAGTCTATAGCCACCCTGAGTCTCCCCCTGCCCACCTTCCCCCACCCATCTGTTCTACATTTAGAATCCTGTGCCCCCACTCTGGCTCCCTGATGCCCTGTTCCATCTGGGTTCCATCACTGCACCCTCCCCATCCCTGACTGCATCCACCCCACTCTCCTCTTCACACCCTCTGTTGTCCCTTTCGCATTCATGTGATCTGGCTCCCCTCTCCCCCTTCCCCCTTACTTTTGCCCTCCTGCTCCTTTTGACTCCAGTCCATTGCTACTCTTACCCCTTCTTATAACCCTACCGCCACAGTGTCCATCAGCGACACTTACCTGTTTGAGACAAGAATCCCTTCAGCCTGCTGTATTCTTTCATTCCCTGCTGGAGAGTTGCTCTTCCTGCCCGGGTCCTTTGTGACCCTTTACCACTACCACCAGCAGTGTCCACTCTTCCATCCATCACTCACCTCCCTCCTGTCTCAATCCCTTCCTCTATGATGCCCCTCAGCATGGCCTGCCACCTTGCCATTCCCAGCTGACCCGCTCCGCAGCAGTAGACCCCCTCCATCCCAACCAGCTTCGAAGGTGTGCCTCCCTCCCCTTATTCTCATGTCCTCCTTTCACCTGACCAATTCATGCCTGAGAATGCATACCTCAACCTCTAATTTCTTTAATCTGGCAGCATCCTAGCCTCCACAGTGTGTTCTTGACCACTGCAGCCCCACAGCATCCCACCAGTCAGCCCCACCTCCCCATAGTCCTTCTTCCCACCCAGTACTTTCCCTCCACAGGCTTGCTTTCCCTCTTAGCATTTACAAACCTCCCTTCCCCCCACCAAGACCCTTTCTCCCTCCCATATCCCCAACATAGTATAGCAGTTTTTCCCCAGTTTGCTTCAATATATCAAAGGAACCCTTTCGACCGAGACAGTCCTCAAGTTTGTCCCTTGTTCCAGACTAAGCCAATACTCGCACAGCAGCAAAGAGCAGGTTAGCCTGTTTGTCCCCTGTAATTTGCAGTGTTGGTAATTTATGATTGCCTGTAGCCTTTTCCCCCGGTCAATAATTGAATCCCCAAACAGTAGAACATAAGGGATGTTAATATAAAGAATAGAAATTAGGACCTTATGTAATGTAATGTAATGTAATATGAAATAGAAACTAGGACCTTAACAATTTTAGCCCTCTTTCAGTACGAATCCTCAACAAGCAGAAACCAAAAAGGTAAATATAATATCATGAGATAAAATAAACTGAGACATTAATTGACATAGTCTTCTTTCAATATGGAGCCTCTAGTTAGCCCATAAGCAATGACTACAATCAACTCTTGTAGCCAAATGGTGACCCTCCCATGTGTCCATCCAGGGACCCCATAGTTCCACCCAGTCTGCTGTGGCCTACCTGCTGCCACTCAGCCTGTCGCTCTGCAGTCCTAGACTGAGCAGCCTGTAAGCAATTCAGTTTGTTCATCAGGTTTACCCCTTACCACTTTCCTTGACCCCACTGCTACCAGCCATTTATGGCTGTCCTTCCCTGCTTTTAATTCCTTCACTGTCTCTGCCTTGATTACTCCCTTTGGCAAGATATGCCACTTGCCTACCACCCTCTCCCAGTGGCAGAGACAGTTTTGGGAGCCGGGGTGGGGGCAAGTCGGTCATTTTGGGGGCACCGAGATGGTAGCGAGCGAAAGTGATCATCAGTCCATTACTGTACACAACATGTATTTGCTAGCCTTCATATGCACTGCTTCTAGGACCCACTAGGCAAAAAAGGAGTATCAAGCCAGAAAACAGCTTTGGCGCCACCGAATGATGGCTTCCATGCTCCTCGGAACCTCCGGGAGCATCCTCTACCACAGCAGCACCTCTGGACCATGGAGAAATAGTGTGCCGGGGTTCCCTGCTACCTGGTGCCTTCCCTCTCAGAGGAGGGAGACAAATCGGGAGGGGGGGGAATCAATTGTGTGTGTGTGTGTGTGTGTGTGTGTGTGTGTGTGTGGCCAGAAGAGGACAGCCGAGGCATGGAAGCACTAGGTGGCCCGAAGGAGAGGTGGACACCGAAGTGTTAGGGGAGGTAAAAAAGATCACACACACAAAAAAAAAAAAAAAAACAGTCATAACTACTCACCAGCACCAGCAGGATGAAGGGTAGGATGCCGAATGCAAAATTAAAGTGCCCAGAGTGAAGCACTACAGGTACAGGCCTTCCACCATGGCTGCTCTCATGCTCTGCTGCCCCCCAACTTCATTGACTCAAATCCTTCTACCCCACCTGGGACCAGAGTTAACACCAGCAGTGTTCAGAACTACTCTTCCCCCGACAGTCCGTCCACCATGCTCTGACCCCCACCCCGACAGTCATGGCTGGTCCACGCCACCCCACCCCATTCATTGACTCAAATAGTTTCTACCCTGCCTGGGCCCGCCAACCCCAGAATTAACACCAGCACTACTCGCCAGCATGGGATGCCGATTGAAGTTAAACTGGGCTGCTATCATGCTCTGCTTCCCCCTTCCCCCACACACAGTCAAGGACACCAGGCCACACGGTCCACGCTGCCCCCACACACACATTAACTCAGAGTCAAATCTTTCTACCGCACCGCCTGGGCCCAGCAACACCCCCAGCAGTGTCCAGATCAGACAGATTTTCATTCCAAACAAGGACGAAGACTACTCACCTGCCAACACTATCAGGCCAAAGGATGTAATCATGAACCACCACAGTTGCCAGTCTCAGACCGTCCAAATGCCATGCCTGACCAAACGCTGCCCCTCCTGCCCGCCGCCCATTGCCGCAATCCTTACTTCCAATCCTCATAACATATACCCAAACCCTGGGCCCTAACCTACCTACTACTCACACTGGTATTGCCTTTTAGTTGTTTGGCTAATATAGTAACAGCTAAACATTTAGTTGTTTGTTTGCCTTTGGTAATTCTGCCCCAGATCAAAACATTTTAAATCTCAGTCACTCACACAGCTTTCAGCTTACCCCAGCTCCAAGCGGATTGTGGTCATGGAAGGAGCGGAGGATTCTCCGATTTTTCTCATCGCTCAGTCCGCTGACTCTCTGGACTGGAACTCCTCGGCACACGCAGAAATTATTCTAGTGATAGCGGCGACCGACTGACACCTACAAACAAGCAAGGAGGGGTTGGTGGGTGCCGTATAACTGATGCTACAAGAACAATTGTCGCTGCCCAGCAAGACCAGAGAGACTGACTTGCACTGTGAAGTGGCCTTTTGAGGTGCCCACGCTGGCGCGCAGAGTGACATAAGTGAGTCTGCGACTCCGACTGGGTGACCCCACCAATCCGTGCTGGCTGAAGCCCGAGCAAGCAATGCATCATCACATCTCCAAACCACCAGTAACTTGGTGTGCCCAGACCTCCCCCTTCCAAGTAGCAACTGTCTGCGCCTGCTGCACTGCGCAGCCTACTTAACCGGTTCCTCCAGCCATCCAACTCCCAGACCAGTACTGTTAAAATACCCACCCCTGCCCAGCCCAATTGACAGTACGCATTACAAAGGGGCCCAACCCCCCCCCATAGACACACTGCCTGCCCTGCGGCTGTAAATTTAGCGGCCACAGGATGAATAGCGCTTAAGCTGAGATCTCCTTGCTCCCCCATACTCAGCAGCAGTATGTATGTGTACAGCTAGACAGGGAGCCCAGCCGGAAATTTCCGGGTATCCGGGCAGGTCAGTCCGACCCTGGGGGCATGCGAGGCACAGCAGCAGAATGAGTCAAAAGGCAAGGAGCACTACACTGAGTTCAAACTGACTCCCTCGCCCCCTACCCCCCTGGTTCCAGCGCCTGTGCTGCCGCGGGTGGAAGCCAGCCAGGGAAGCACCTAATTTGCTAATCTAGTTTATGGCTCGAGGTGCAAACTCGGAGGCAATGGTCTCGGTAAGGCCACGCTTCAGCTCTGCCATTGCCCTCTTCTTGAATAGATATTTCCTCACATCTCTCTTGATCTTACCCCTGGACAGTTTGTATTGGTGCACTGTAGTGCAGATCCCTTCAGTGTGTGTGAACAGTTGCTGACAGGTCACCTCATTGTTCCCCTTGTGATACTTTAATATGTCTATCATATTCTCTTCCGAATTAAAATGAATACATTTTCAGCCTGCTCAACCTTTTGTCTTTGGACCATCACTGCATACCCTGTACAATTTTGGTAGCCCTGATATGCACAGATTCCTGGAGATCTCAGTCTTTATGAAGATGAGGGCTGCAAAACTTGCACACAGTACTCCAAGTGTGGCCTTGCCAGTAACCAGAAATCTGTAGAAAGATAAGATCACCTCCTATTTCTTACTGGTTAAGGCGCTGACAATGCAGCCCAGCATTATGTTGGCCTTGGCATGTGCTTTATTGCATTGGGCCGATGCCTTGAGTTAGTCACCAATGATTACCCCCAAGGTCCTTTTCCTCCGTTGTTTGGCCCACTCTGACACCTGCTATCCAATACTCTGTTTTGAGGTTCTTTTTACCAGTATGCACAACAGTGAATTTGAGTTGCCAGATCCTGGACCACTTTTCCAGCCTCTCTAGCTGCTGCCTTATTTCCCCTAATCCTGCATGGCTAGTAGCAGGTTAAGGGGCCTGAGTTCTGAAACTGGTGCCTCCACCAGAGGTCAGGGTTGGTAGTGGTCAAACTAACCTGGGCACAGCCCTCCAGGACACTGTAACCTCCCTCTTTCCCTTCTAGGGGCCTGAGCAATATACAATAATCACTTTCACAGTACCCCGTGTACACCATACCAGTACCCACACGGTTTGCACTTACCACCAGGGCTGGTTCCTCTGGCTCGACCCTGGGGACTCCCTGTAAAACAAGGTTATACACAGTAAATGGCAGCAGTACAGTACTCTTGGCACAAACTGGAACCACAGTCTGGTTAAATACAGCAAAAAAGTCAGATCTGATTTATTCAGGGGACTTGCACAAGGAAGGGGCGCAGTCGGGTTGATTGGCTTAAATGCTATATTAATCAAACAGTTATGCATGCGCTTTAAGTCCCCACAAAGTCACATACTCTTGGTACCCAGGTAGGAAAATGGTGCGCTAGCCAGGAACATTGCAGCTGGTTGGGGCCCTGTGATGAAAGAAAAGCAACATGCACAACACACACTACTTGTAATCCGGAGCCGGAGAGCTCCGTTTGTAAAATAAAAAGCAACAAGACAATCTGATGACAACACTTTAGATTTAGCTGCTGTTGTTACAGGGAGCTACCCTGATGTTTACTCACGATACCCAATACTGGACACAGGCAGGACGAAATTGAGACTGCAGGTTGTTGAGCTGGAGAGCCTGGAGAAGTGGGGTCCACACAAATCACCGAGGTGTCCTTCCTGTTCAGGTGTTGAGCAGGGGGCTGATCCCCAGGCAGGTCTCTCGTCGATGGCTTTCTCTGTGCAGCAGGTAGTCAGGCTGGACCAGTGTGGCAAGGCCCAGGCCCAATGGAGATGATTTTGGATTCAGTCCGTGGGGCTGGATGCGGCTTCCAGCAAGCAGAATACAATTCAAACCACAGTGGGGAACCAAATCGTTACCCACTAGCAGCACACAGCACATTTACACATAAGGAAATTCTAATTCAGCTTCCAGCAAACAGAACACAATTCAAACCACAGTGGGGAACCAAATCGCGACCCACTATAAGCACGTAACACATTCACATGAAAGGAAATTCCACTGTACCTACCAGGCAAAAGGCTCTCCGGTTGCAATTAGAGTCTCAGCACAATTTGGGAGTTCAAAAGTGGCTGGAAGTCCAGACAGGTCGATCGCATTCAGCAAATCTTCAGTCTTCAGGTAGGAGCCTGGTCACAATTCAGTGGCTCACTTCGCTCTCCAAGTTCGGATTCAGTCTGAAAAAGGCACAGGTTCCCTCTCTGGGACAGCAAGCAGGCATGCAGGCCCAAACTCAGGCCTTTCCACAATTCTCCCACGCAAATCTACACCGGGGCTGCTGCATGAATCATTCAAGCTGTTATCGCTTCACTTTCCAGCTCAGAACTGAAATGAGCTGCAAGCAGCTTGGTAATTTCCTCAAGATCCAAAAGGTTCAGTTGGCTGATCTGTCAGTCACAACAAGGGCTCCCCCTCCAGGTTATTCTAGGTGCCAAAATGCAAAAACTACAAATCTTACAAGTTTTGACCCCACTAAGCACCCGTAGGCAGGCTCCATTTTAGAGTCCCAGCAGTACTGATTGGCCCATTCTGACAGTCCTGGACCAAGTTGGTGGAGATGAACAGAACAGTCTTTGCTGCAAAGAAGGCAGGTTAGAACAAACTGCAATAGTATTACTACTCTAACAAATGATCAGCAAACAAACACATCTTCTAACGGAGCTCCCTTTTTAGATTAATTAAGACTGCAATCCAGGCAGCTCTTAAAGAGACTGTACATAGAGGCTATACAGGCACTCTCTGGCAATATATTTAATCTGCTAAAATGCAGAACATCAGTCTGGCAGTGAGCATTTAGTCCAGCTCAAGGAAGTCTTTTCGTGAACCCTCATTTGTAAAGGGGGGGGGGGGGTTACAATAGGAAAATACATTTTTTTTTTTTTTTTTTAAGTATGGTCTCACTACTTTATGGTGAGAGTCTACAAGTCACTTATTTGTGAATTATGATGCTCACACATAGTTATCTACAATAAAGTAGATGCAGGAGATGGGGCAAGAACAAATGGGCACCTTGGTTTTGTATGAAAGCACACTCTTAAGAGTGACCTGTTGGGCTTTCTTTATGAATCCGATGAAGGTCTTAGATTTAATTTGCAGCCAGGATTTACAAAAATATAGATGCATGTCTGAAATATTCTGTAACAGTCTGTTTCCTGTGTACTAGGAGCAGGGTGGAAGTAAACTATAGATAAGTCATTAGGGATAAGAGCAAGTTCCTTGCTCCAAAAGCCAAGAAGGAGGATTGTGCCAATATTGTTTTGGTTTTTGTTTTTGTTTGTGTGTTTTGTTTTTTTAATCCCCGATTTCTCTACTTAATTCCCTTGGTCCTTAACGTGGGGCCTCCAGGACTGCACCCTTTAGCTGGGATGGTGCATGAGAGATTGCCTTTATCTCCAAAGTAAGTGCTGCTTCTTGGTTGACCAGTAGGAGGTGTGGCAATGGTGGGCAGTCTGCTCATTTCCTCCCTTCTCTGGATGTGCCAGCCAGCCACACTATTCTGCTTGATCTAAACTAAAACCAGGGCAGCCAGTTATTCTCTGTGTATATAGATTACATTATTACATTTGTAATCTGACAAAACAGTAATAGACATTACTAGAATCAAACGTTGAAAGCAAGCATACTTGGAAAATTTGTTCCATAAGTAGAGACTGATTGATTTTAGGAAGAGTCGTAAAACTGCTAAACATTATGCTGTAAATGGTAACATCCCTTTCTTGTTTGTTTTGTTTTTAGTCTCCCTTTGGGATGCAAGCAGAATATGCTCATCCCCTGGAAACTATAATCCTTGGAGCAGGATTTTTCATTGGTATAATGGTCTTCTGTAACCATGTAATTCTTCTTTGGGCCTGGGTCACCTTCCGCCTCATGGAAACCATTGATGTGCACAGGTAAACTCTTTCACAGATATGTCATGTACCTTGTTTAAAATGGACAGATGAACTGAAGATAGTTACCTATATAACCTTTCCAAATAAGCAATGAATGCTGGGAAACACTAAATGCAGTTGGTAGCTTCTGTGCCTCTGAGCAAGAAGGCCATTGGTTGCAGTCCTTACCAAAGACTTGACCTTATACGCAGTGCTAACACTACAGTGCAGTGCTAGGGAGGCGCTGCACTGTTGAAAGTGCTGCTGCCTCTTGGACTGGGCATTAAAAATGGTTCTTTCCAACAGACTGGCATGCCTGTCCCGCTGGAAGTTAAAGAAGCTATCTGGCACAAGTGTAGTATCCTTGGTGCCCAGATTAGCATATCCTCTCTCAATAAGACCAAATCTGCATTGCCTGAAGTTGCATGTGGAGTTTTTGAGTTCTTCATGACCAGCATGTTCAGTACTTGGTCATTTCACTACAGGTATAACTCACTAGAATGTAAAGCACATTAAAATACTTTTTTGTAAAAGGTGCTAGAAAATCAAATTGCCAAGTGCCCTGTAGGGTTATGAAGTGTACATCACCATTTAAAATAGGCAGGTTTCCCCAAGACAAATGTAAAGGATGGGGGCTTGGCCTAGTGAGCAGGGAACTAGATGCACTGCTGCTTGCCTCTTATATTTGTCTGCGTTTGAGCCATATGCCTTGTCTCTGCATGACCTAATATTTTTTTGTCCTCCTTCTCGGAGTGTATAAAACACATTCAGAACTCTCTGTAGCTGTTGCATGTTGGGGGTTCAAGATTTCTAAAATACAAATTTGAGGTCCCAGATCAAATGCTGGATGTCCAGCAGTGTTCCCAAGTAGTCGCGTTGGTGCTTCCAACTACTATGTGAGCGGGCACTGGTCAGCAACCAGTGCATCCTGAGAAGCCAGCAGTGTGTCCCGGGATCTCTTCAGACTGATGGATGCATGTCCAGTGGGCAGCCAGTGTGTCCATGGTACAGAGCCCTGGATCCATGAGAGCCCTGCATATTGCCCTACCCAACGTTTACTTTGAGGGGCACATAACTGGTGGTGTCCATGGGACCATGACAAGTCAGACTTGCTTGTTGATTAGTTGCAGGAGGGTGGTGGGGGTGTTGTGCAGAGTGGCAGGCCCCATCCTAGTAAGCAATAGATCACAGGTCACTCCTAAACCCTGTTCTCTTGCATGGCAGAACTGCAGTTTTCTTCCCCATTTGCTTTTCTTTCCATTTTTGCAAGGGTGGCAGTATGTGGTGGGCTATTACAATATGGGGAAGAGTGAGTTACCATGTAAGTATATTGGATCTCCTATGAGATGCTGGTGAATTTGGAGCTAGAAATTGCAGATTCAAAACCTAGTTTGCCACATTGGAAAAACATACTGCATTATTAGATAGTACTCCACTGGTAGAAGTGAACTGGATCCCTTATTCCCTCTTATACTAAATAATAACAAACAGGAAAATCATTTGGCTGCTCGATGGCAGAGTACTGCCACGCTGATGACCTGGGTTGAAGAGCTGACCAGACAGTCCTGGTTGGTGGAGACACCACCACACAGCAACTCTTCTAGCTGGGAAGAACAGATTCTGGGTTCTGCAGCAGCCTCTTTGACTGGCCAGAGACTTTGCTGCTTCCACAGTGGGATGCTGCCTGCTCACAAGGCCTGTTGGGCATTATCCAGCACCATGCTGGAGGTGGGCGGGATCAAAGGCAGAAAACTGACAAACCCAGTCGGCCCCCAGAATGATTTTTGCTGCCACTCTTGGCCCTGCTCTGTGTACATCCCACTGATCACAGCAGTGGGGTTGGCAGCAGATGGGGCTGAAAGGTTGCCAATGTAGAGAAACCTGACAATGTGAGGAGGATAACTTGGGGCAAAAAGCAATATGGAAAAAAATGTTTTACCTCTGTTTACCCTCTTTCTTTGTCCAGATAATTAGCAGCTCTAGTGAAAGTCTCTGGATGAGCCTGTAAAGTTGTATTATGGCCTGCCTAAAACTGTTCTGTGAGTAGACCTGATCTGCGATTTACACGGTCTCACTTATTCTAAGCAACATGTTGTCTTGTGCCATTTTCCTTACTGTTCTTGAAGTTTAGTGTCTTTATCCATATTTTCAGACCAGACACCTGACCCCTTCAGGATCTCCCCTGGGACCCACACATGCCAAAGTAATACTGTCGATTGCCCATGGAGCCTTGGTTTATCCCCAGGTGGGGTAAGGGGATTTGACCTCAAAAGTGGTTCATAATCAGAAAGTCGTGGGAAGGTATAGTGGGGCCTGGTTATACTGGCGTTCATCGTACTCTGGTGTCAGGGCCATTTTCTTGGTTTTCTAACCCCAGGAATCCCTCACTTAATGTTTACAATCTGTGCATTTTTCTAATTAGTGACAGGTGCCCCCAGAGATGGAACTATTCTAATTCTGGATTTAGAATATAGAGGATAATGTATGGTCCTCTATGGGCAACCGGTCTGTTAACTGTCGAGAGGTTGCCAGGGCGACCGTGTAAACCTCGAGAACAAAGCTAGAGAGGTTTACGTCGCCATGGCAACCTCGAGACATTAACAGTGACTGGTTGCCCATAGAGGGACCATACATTATTTTTTATAGTGTATGGTCCCACTTAAAAAGTAAAACGGCTTCTTACTTTCTGAAAAAGTCACCGCCTCGGCTGTTCAGTCCTTCGCTAACCGCTGTTCGTCGGTTCTCCATCTAAAAAAAAAGGCGCCGCACACCGGGATTGCTATTGTTAACCTATCGATGTGATGTAGCATCGATAGGTTAACGACATTTCTACGTCACATCGATAGGTTAACAACCTTAGGAAATGATGATTTCCTAAGATTAACAGCATTCTGCCATACACTATAATGGTTTTAAACAATGCTGCTCCACTTTGGCAGGTAACCAGATTTGTTTCTCCACCTAGAGAGAGCAGTTGTCCCCAAAGCTAGCTCTGGTATCGCTGGGTTCCTAGACAGTTTATTTTTAAAAGTTAACATTTTCTTTTTCTTTAAATATTGTTCACTAGTAATTGCCATACTCTGCATTTAGTTAGAGGGTTAATTTTTAGCTTTCCAGGTTTTTCCACTGGCCGTTTTTGATCCCAGGAACTGGAGAATATCCTTCTAAGTGTGTGGATATGTTGTCCATCCACACTCTCTGGCATGTCCATTTCACCTTTAAATTTACCGGAAAGTCTTCAAGCTGGCTCCTCCCACCCACCCGGGTGGTAAATACCTCGGCTCCGCCCCATGATACCAGATCTTCCTTTCCACTGGAAGACTCTGGTTCCCTCGTGCTACTTCTGCAGTTTGTAGGCCCTGGATTTTCAACAGCTGTTTTCACCGCAGTCGCTTTCTTTAGAACTCATCAGAGTTTACGATACCGATCCGAATGCATTGGACATGGAGGACAAGTCGTTCCCTGGATTTATCCAGTGTCCCTGCGGACAGAAAATGTCACGCACCAATCCCCCACCTCTCGTGTGTCTACTGCTTAGGTGTCATACATGACACCACCTCTTACACCATCTGTCTGACCTTCCATCCCAACATCCTGGATGACCGCAAGGCGTGCCTAAAACTGGGGAGACTGGAGCTTTGCAATCCACTGGTGAAATTGAAGGAGGCCAGGTGGGCGGTTTCTGCAGCCGCGGGATCCGCCGAGCAGCTCGACCAGATGGTGGTTTTCAAAGAGGAAGCTGCTCAAGCTTCGGCTAGCCGAAGTTGTGTTTTTTTTTTTTTTTTTTCTCGTGCCGCTTAACCTGGATTCTACCTTCACTGGGTCCTTTGGGAGCTTTGCCAGTCTCTCCTCACCAGAGGTGAGGTGCCTTCGGGCTCGCACTCCTCCTGCCTTAGGGTCCTTGTCCCTTTTCCTAAATCTTCTTCATCCCGAAGAAGACGTTCCTGGGACTGAGAGCGGTCCGATTTTCTTAGGACCTTGCGGTCTTTACCTCTGTCAAGATCACTTCCTCAGCCGCCGGCTTCTCTGACCTTCTGTCAGGCCAAGGCACTGAGGCTGAGGAACCGGCTAAACCGGCCGAGATTTTTCTCGACCCGATCGAGCTGTTGTCACCGTCTCCAGTCGTCGACTCCTTGGAAAGAACACCTATCCTTTCCTTCCCCCGATCGAGGGAAAGATGCTGGAATCTGTTTTTCCCGACTCCAACTTCTCCCAATCGAACGAGCCAACCCCGTCAGTCTCGATCGAGGACCAGGACCCCTTCAGTTGAAAAACCGAAGAAAGGTCACAAGCACTCTAGGAAGAGGCGTCACCACTGATCCTCATCCTCCTCGGATGAGGAGAGACTTCGATGGAAGCTCTGTCGATGTTATGAGGATCTCATGTGGCAACAGCTGATTCTGACCAGTCAGAAGCTGGCTCCACCGGCAACACCGGCCATTACTTGGCCCCAGCTTCTTAGTCCGGCGCCGATCCCTCTGGAACCGAAGATCCCAGTTCCTCCACCCGTAGGGCTGGCACGGCTTCCAACTCGGCCTGTTTCGGTCTCCCCACCGATTTTTTTTTTTTTTTTGGTGGAACCACCACATAAGCAGCCTTAGGGAGGGGCTTCCTCACAAGAGGATAGGACAGACACCAGCCTTCCCCCGTCGTCTGTCCATTGCTGTAGTCCCCGATCGCCCTTGGTGTATCGAGGGACACATAGGCAGGAGACCTTTATATCCCGACTCTCCGGACTCTGATGCCACCGATCTGCACTCTCATCCGGGTTGATGACGAGTCATCAGTGGCAGGCTTGGAGGAAGGTCCTTCCTCTTTTCAGGGCATCCTCCGCCTCATTTCCGAATCGACTGGAATGCCCTTGGAGCCTATCCAAAGGAAGGCGGAATACCCCCTCATGGATATCCTCAAGAGGGGGGATACCCCGATGGAGGCCTTTCCAGTGGCGAAGCCATTGTTGGCCCGGCCCTTGAGGTATGGCAACGCCCTGCCTCCTGCCCAGCTCCATCTGCCCACATGGTCTGCAAGTATACGGTACCCATGGGGTCCTTGGCATGTTTCACAGAGCATCCCTCAGCCGAGGGCCTTGTGACTGCTTCTGTGTTTAGACGTATGAGTAGCTCAGCTGACACTGACCGCCCTCCGGACAAGGAGTCCAAGAATATGGACCATTCTGCCCAGAAGGTTTATGCAGCCTATTCCTTGGGCCTTCGTCAGGCCAGCTTGGCTGTGATCATGGCACACTTCTCGCATGCCCTTTTGGGGTCACTATATGAAGTCCTCCCTCATCTCCCAGCGGACATGCAGACCACAGTGAAGCAGATCTGTGACCAGGGCCATGCTGTTGCCAAACAGCAGCTCCAGATGGCCCTGGACATTGGAGATGCCTGTGCCCGCTCCTTAGCAGCCGCAGTGGCCACTCGCCGCAGGGCCTGGCTGAGGTTATCCTCATTTCCGGCGGATACTCGGCAAAAGTTAGCTGACGTGCCCTTCCTTGGCACCGACCTCTTCGGTCCGGGAGTAGCAGGTCACCTCCAGCGTATAGAGCAGTCCAGTGCCACCTTGGATGCTACCTCTGCAAAGGGTTCTGTGGGCAAGAACCAGCAGAAGCGCAAGAAGCCCTTTCGGCACTCTTCTCCTGCGGTTAGACAGCCCTCCTATCAAGGAGGTCGGCAGCAACAGCAGGCTCAAGCTAGGCACCCCAGGCCCAAGCAGGGTCCTCAACAGCCCCGTAAAAGAGGCAGAGGTGCCGGTCCAGGAGCCGCCGCCTCCTTCTCCTCCTCCTCTAAGCCTGCTCAGTGATGGGTCAGGGGTTGCCACCCCTACACCCATCATGCCAGCTCTAGGTCCTCCCGTGGGGGGCCGGCTCCGCCATTTTCTTTCCAGCTGGTCGGGTATCTCTTTGGACAGGTGGGTTCTGGAAGTGGTCTGCCAGGGTCTGCCTCTAGAATTCGAACAGTACCCTCCCAGCCAAGCCTGCACCCCTCGGGAGGAAAGGATCTCAGTTCACACTCAGTCGGCCCTTCAGGATGACATTGCTCAGCTCCTCCGCAAGGAGGCGGTAGCTCCAGTGCTGGATCCTCCTACAGATCCAGGCTTCGTGTCCAGGTACTTCCTGGTGCCAAAGCGGACGGAGGGGTGGGGTTGGCGCCCCATCCTAGATCTCTATGACCTGAATCAATATCTCAGGTCTCACACCTTCCGGATGGTAACTCTGAACCGGATCATACCATCCCTGGAGTAAAACATGTGGTTCTTCTGTTCACTGGATCTACAGGACGCGTTCTTTCACGTCTCAATCCATCCATCCCACCAGCGGTTCCTCTGCTTTGGAGTTGAAGGGACCCTGTACAAGTTCTGAGCCATGCCGTTCGGCCTGTCATCGGCCCCTCTGGTCTTCACCAAGTGCATTGCAGTGGTGGCAGCCCATCTTCGGCATAGAGGAATATGAATATACCCCTATCTCGATGACTGGCTCCTGGCAGGTTCCTCCATTCAGGAGGTGGAGAGGTCCAGGGATCTGGCCCTCCGAACCTGCTCCCATCTAGGCCTCCTAATCAACGGGGCCAAATCGGAACTCGTTCCCTCTCAGGTGATGGGCTTTATCAGGGCAGAGCTCGACTCTCGTCAAGCCAGAGCTCAGCTCCCAGCGGACAGGACAGAGGTTCTCTCCTCCTTTGCCCAATCATTTCTGGTTGGGCACTTGGCCCTGCCCGAGACTTTCTGTGCCTTCTGGGTTACTTGGCAGCGTGCACCTCGGTGGTCCATTGGGCCAGGTGGCACATGTGCCCCTCCAGTGGGAGCTGGCCATCCAGTGGACTCGGCGATTTTGGTCACTTCGACCAGCTGATCACTGTAACCCAGAAGATTTGGGACGCTCTCCAATGGTGAACCGTTCCAGACCGATTGCAGGAAGGAATCCCATTTGTCCGCCCCGAACCAACTGTCATCCTGACGATCGATGCCTCTCTCATGGTCTGGGGAGTCCACATGGGGGACCACAGGGCCCACTGGTTCTGTACCCTAGAGGAGTCCCGATGCCACATCAACCTGTTGGAGCTCAGAGCAGTCAGACTGGCCCTGTCAGCTTTTGCTCCTCAGCTCCGGGGTCAAGTGGTTCAAGTCCAGACGGACAATACCACGACCATGTACTACCTCAACCAACAGGGCAGCACGCACTCCCGTCTGCTGTGCAAGGAGGCGCTCCGGATCTGGACCCTTGTCAGCCGGTTGGAGGTGGATCTTCTTGCCATCCATGTGGCAGGAGTCTCGAACCAACTGGCGGATGGTCTCAGCCGCTTAGGCCAGACATCCCATGAGTGGTCTCTCCATCCAGAGGTGACTTACATTCTGTTCTTCTGTTGAGGCAAACCGTTGGTGGATCTGTTTGCCTCCAGGGAGAACGCCAAGCTGAGACTGTACCATGCCCACCTCCCTCAGCAGAGCTTGCTGCAGGGGGATGCCTTCTCAAGGCCGTGGACCCCAGGCCTCCTCTATGCCTTCCCTCCATTTCCCTTGATCCACAAGATGCTTCTCAAGGTGAGGACGGACAAGGCGAAGGTGATTCTGGTAGCCCCAGATTAGCCCCGCCAGTTCTGGTATCCAGATCTCCTCGGCCTCAGCTGCAGGGCCCCAGAGTGGCTTTGTACACACCCAGACCTGATATTGTTGAACCAGGAGAAGGTCTTCCATCCGGACCTTCAATCCCTGCACCTCACAGCCTGATACCTAAATGGCTAGAGTTCCAGGCTCTGGGTTTTTCCAAGGATATCTACACGGTGGTGGAGGCATCTCGTAAGGAATCTACCAGAAAAGGCTATGCCTTCAAATGGAAAATGTTTTCTATGTGGTGTCAGGGTAAGAGTCTAGACCCCTTAGCCTGCTCTGTGGCTAACATTTTAGACTACCTTTGGTCTCTCTCTTTCTCCAAAGAGGGGCTACGGTCATCAACCCTTAGGGTGCACCTGGCAGCCATTTCTGCTTACTGGGCGCAGGCCAGTCAGCGGACATTGGCACAGGAGACAGTGTTCGGGCGCTTTTTCAAAGGTCTGGATCACATATCCACTCCAGTGCATGAACCTCCACCTCCGTGAGATCTCTTGTTGGTTTTGGAAAAGCTCATGGGCAAGCCATTCAAACCCATGCACAAGTGTGAGCTCTCACACTTGTTGTGGAAGACGGCCTTCCTGGTGGCTATCACGTCAGCCACAAGGACAGGGGAACTCCAGGTGTTTTTGGTGGACTTCCCTTATCTGGTCTTTCACAAGGACAAAGTTGTCCTGCGCCCCCACCCAAAATTCCTTCCGAAGGTGGTGTCTGAGTTTCACCTTTATCAGGTGTTGACTCTGCCGGTATACTACCCTGATTGCACCTCAGATGCAGAGTACAAGCTCCATACTCTGGACTTGAGACATGCTGTCTCCTATTATAAGGAGAGGATGGCGGAAATTCGGGGAGAGGTTCACCAGCTGTTTGTCACCTACGCTGAAGCTGCTTCTGTCAGGCCTGCAGCTAAATGGACCATTGTGAGATGGATTACATCATGCGTAGTTCTGTGCTATTAGTTGGCGGGCAAGGAGCCTCCCAGAGGGATAAGAGCTCATTCTACCTGCCATACTGCTGCATCATTGGCTGCTTCCAGGGACATCCCTATCCAGGAGATCTGTCTAGCTGCTACCTGGAAGTCAGCAAACAACTTCATTACCCACTACCACATCGACCTTGAGTAATGCCGGGATGCTGGTTTTGGGGCCTCTGTTCTCCAATCTCTGTTCCCTAAGTAGGGTGTGTGTGCCTTTCCTCCCTCCTCCCGGAGAACTGCTTGGAGTCTGCCAGAGAGTGTGGATGAACAACATATCCATGCTCTAGAAGAACAGGTTACTCACCTGTAACAGTAGTTCTAGGAGTGGTATATGTTGTTCATCCACACGCACCCACCCGACCTCCCCAGCTTTAGGCACACCACCTTGCTTCCAGCGGGTTAAGATCTGGCGTCATGGGGCGGAGCCGAGGTATTTACCCCCGGGGTGGGAGGGAGGAGCCAGCTTGAAGACTTTCCGGTGAATTTAAAGGGGAAAGGGACATGCCAGAGAGTGTGAATGAACAACATATGCCACTCCTAGAACTACTGTTACAGGTGAGTAATCTGTTCTTCTGCGCTACTTTTTTTTTTTTTTGGCTGCCAGTACAAAAATCTGACCACTAGCCTTCTTTATTCTTAGTAGTTCTGTTTTTCCCCAATTTGCAGAACTGGAAACTGAGCACTTTCACTTTCTGTCTGTTCCCTTTCACCTTAATTGGTTCCTGTCACAGGAAGCAGCAGTTTGACCTTTGGCACTGTTTCTGAGGGTAAGACTTTTTTCTGTTTTTATACTAGGATTTCTGTAATCTGGCATGTCAGACCTAGGGGATGCGCAAGCCTAAAAATATTTAAAAATTGTTCCTAGCTCCTGGCAAAGGCAGACTGACACAAATTCTGTTTTCAAGTGCCTGAGTCCAGACCACAACTTTACAAATTGTAAGCCCTATCTTACTGTTGCCCTAAAATCTTAAAGGGTAAAAAAAAGATTAACCAAATTATGGTTTCCCAGTCTGCCTCCGTGTCACCCAAAAAAAATAATAGATAAAAGGTCCTGAGGGAGTTCCAAAGATGGCAAAATGCACGCATCAGAAGCGTCCCTCTCCTCATGTACAGCAGTGGCAAGAAAAAGTTGCTCAGCCATCTGAAAGGCATGGCAAAGACTGATCAGATATTAGGGTGTCCAAAAGGGGGAACCCTGAATTCACTGACGAAAGTAAAAGGGGCCTCTGATCAGACACTGGAAATGTTGCCTGCTGAAATGAAACTTAAAGAAAAAAAGTCACTGCTCCTTCACCTGGTCAGGGAACTGAGAAGAGGGATAACACACAAAAAAAATATCCCCTAATTTGAGGACATATAAAAATGTATCAATTTTTCCAGGCTGTCTAAGCCATGGGAAATTTTAATAACATGACTGTGACCCCATCAGGCTCCAGCCTATCTGCCTACAGAGGAGGAGGAATAATGCTATGTATAGGAAGAGGACGAGGACCCCATGGAATGAGGGGTATACCTGAGCGAGACGGATTTCCTCCAAGGCATTATGAGGACTGCCCTTCCTTTCCTCTTTTGTCATACAAATGATTGATATCCTCAACATTCCCCTTCAAGAAATTTGGGAGGATGTTGAATTATGGGTGTCATGAGGAAGGCAATTGCAAGGAGGTTGCTAGTCCCCATACATAAATCCAGAATCCTGTCTGCACCTACTTCAGCTGCAGCCGTTGACTGAAAACTCGAGAGAATATTAGATGGATGGGCAGAGGGTAGAATACCTGTATGCTTACCCTGATCAACAAGGTGTATTCCAGGCTGCTGCTTGTGAGAGAGCAAACGTCTCCCTGTCTGCACAGCCTCCTGAAAAGGATTCTAAAAAATTGGATGCTATGATCAGAAAGGTTTATAGCTTAGCTTCCTTGCTCGTTAGGCACTGACAGGCAGCTTATTCAGCACATGTAGTACAGTACCAGACAGCACTGTGGAACATAATTCTGACACTTCCAGATAAAGAAGATGGTGAGCTGGCACAAGACATAATTGCCACAGCAGGATCAGCTCTAGATGTGACTAAATACCATTCCAAGCTGCTGTGGGAACTAATTACATTGCTGCTAGGGTTTTAGCACATGCAGTGTCCTTAAGATTGTTCCTGGTTCATCGTTTTCCAGGAAACTCTGACCAAAACCATGGATTTCTCATCTGAGGGAAACTCCCTTTTTGGTGACAAAAACAGAGGCCTACATGAAAAAAATTTGAATACAAAACCCTCTACAAAAGTAGCAGTGAAAAAGAAAAGGCCT
Source organism: Neoceratodus forsteri (assembly GCA_016271365.2). Taxonomy (NCBI): domain Eukaryota; kingdom Metazoa; phylum Chordata; order Ceratodontiformes; family Ceratodontidae; genus Neoceratodus; species Neoceratodus forsteri. The sequence continues at coordinate 1,722,684,564 of CM057452.1, forward strand.
CCTCTTCTTCCTACCGGCCTCATGGAAGAGGAGTTGGGGGTTACTTGCAAGAGCCTATACCCCATATGCCCCTTAGTACCAGCCACAAAAGGCTGTTACAGAGGCAGGAGCAGAAGTGGGCAAAGTGTACTTCTCTTGCAGCAGTAGCAGCACACACACCAGCCAAAGCAAAACCCTTGACAGTTCTGCCCATGTTGCCCAACCATTGCCAGTGGGGGAAGATTGGCTTACTACTTCCAGGAATGGGTAAACATCACCACAGACAAGTGGGTTCTAGGGGTAGTGGACTAGGTTTTGTTTCTGCAGTTCATAATATTTCCAAAACCGCAGAAACACAAAAGCTTTCCAGCTCACTCTCCCATAGAAAGAATCCTGCTGGAACTGGAGGACATTTCCTGCTAGTAAAAATAGAAAAAGGTTCATGTGAAAGCCTTTGACAAGGTCTCATGGAGCTTCCTTTTCCTTGTCCTGGAACATCTTGGCTTCCTGCAGCCCTTCATACAGTAACTAAAAGCCTTGTACGCAGCAACACAGGCCTGTGTTCGTGTCAGTGGTGACATTTCTAACAGGTTCTTCCCAGACAGAGGTGCATGGCAGGGCTGCCCGCTATCGCGTATACTTTTTGCCCTATACATTGAGCAACTGACTAGGGCCCAGTGTAAAAGGAATAGGGATACAAGACACTGAACATAAAATATTGCTTTACGTAGATGATGTCCTGCCAGACTCCTCAATCCTTCAGACCTGGACACTGCTGGAGGAGTTCAGCCTACATGCAGGTTATACTCTGAACAAAACCAAACTGAGATACTTAAATTTCATTATAACCCATCCCCTGAAATTCTCCAGTTACTGCCTCTTAACTGGAATGCCCCAAAATTAAATATCTAGGAGTCCAGATCCCCCCCCAAAAATCTATTTGCTGTTAATTTTGATCCCCTAACAAATCAAATTCGGGAAGACACAGCCAGAGGGTCTCTCCTAAACTTCCCCATGTATTCCAGTATACAGTTGGTAACTGTGAACATTTTGCCCAAGTTTCTTGTACTTTTTCTCAACGTCTACCCATCTAAACACCTAAGACACAGTTCCAGGCCTGGCAGAGGATTGTCTCCCAGTATGCATGGTCACCCGGCAGACCCCAAATTAAATATTTTATTATGCAATCGGAAAAATCAAGTGGGGAAGGGCTCTCCCCAACCTGGAGGATCACTATCTGGCTGCACAGCTATGATTTGCACTCCTGTGGTCCATAGATGGGTATTGGGCTCTCTGAAAGACAATAGAGGAGATGGACATGGGAGAGTCATGGACCCCTCATCCCAATCTAGAAATGGAAATATCTTGCTGATAACGGTCCACAACACTTTGCGGGCTGTGTACAGAACCTGGGCAAAGTGTAAACTTGCGACTATGTTGTGGCCCTGTCAATGGTTCGCCTGGAACGGCTCTTTCATGTACCTCACATTTAGGAGATGGTCAAGGTTGGGGCTGTACTATCTGGGTCAGTTGATGTCTGGAGGGGTGGTCCAGGAATTCATCGAAATTAGGGATACCTTCCTGTTACGGAACATGGATCACTATCGATTGTTACAATTAAGAACACATATACTAGCATGCAAAGGAATTCTCGAGTTCTTCCCCGCTCCCAACTGCTGACGGAAACGATTCAGGCTATCCTGAATCGGAAACTCCTGAAAGGTCATATCAGCCTTATATAAAAAGCCCTTAGACACTTGTGCACTGACTGCACTTTACCTCTAAAACACAGATGGGAACAGGAGGTAGACACCCAACTGACAGACACAGAATGGGACAAGGTATACAAGACAGCTCGTAGAACCACACATTCACCCCTTTGGCAGGAATTTGAATGGAAGATGAGAATCTGATACTTTTATACCCCTGTAGTACAAAGTGAGTGGAGCATAGGGTACACTTCTGACTGTTGGAGAAGATGCTCTGAAATTGGAGCATACCACTCCTATATCTTTTTGTGGTGCCCAGTACTGTAGCCTTACTGGCAGCAAATAAATCTGGCGCTCTGTGATCTGTTCTCCATCACCTCTCCACTGAACCTACTACAGTTGGTGCTGGGTCTTCTGCCACCAGCAATACGGGGGCCGACTGACTGTACTTATGGAATTCCTGTTGACGGCAGCTCATAAAGCCATGACACGTAAATGGCTGGCGGTAGATCCTTCTGCCTTCCAACACTGGTTGTCCATGGTGCGAGATATTCAAGATTGCACCAGGTCATGTCCTCTTGCAGGGTTGTCAACATCCTGAGGGGGAATAATTCCTGGCTTGCTCCTATTCTTCCCTTCCTTCCCTCCACTCCCCTCTCTCTCCTCCATCTCTCCAGGGTCCTGTCCCCTTGCAGGGTTCCTAGCATCCTGAAGGGGAATAGTTCCCAGTGTTCACCTCTCCTCCCCTGCCTACTTTTTCTACCCCACTCCACCCCTTCTCCAGACTCTGCCTAGCCCTGTCATGTTGCTGGGTTCTCAGTAACCTTTTTTTAAGTAGATAAATATTGGCTTGCTCCTCCACTCTTGCTGCCTCTACCCCCTCTGCCCCCCTCCTACAACCTTTGCATTCTAACCTAATTTCCTTAAATTCACTTAGCTCTCAATAACCACGTCACCTATTTTTAGCACCTCGTTGGTCCATGTGCTCAGTCTGCTACTTGCTCCCAACTTGGCCTATACCTCATGAGGTACCAGTTCCTGGACTGCTACTAAGTATGTCACTCTGCACTTTACTCTCTTGTTTCCCCTGGTATGCCTCAGGCTCTTACATTGTTTCTGATGCCTTCTCCATACTGTACAGTACTACCTGAAGCACAGGATTGAATTGCATTGTATCAGAACTTCTCTTTAAATACAGAAAGTGCAAGTCAAAAGATAACTTGCACTGTATGAGTTGCACTGTATGTATTTTAATTTTCTTATGCTTCCCCACTATATAACCCCCACGGACACTTCTAGAAACAAGCTGTTTACAGCTCATGTTGTCTTTCCTGGTGAAACCTTTTCAAATAAATAAATAATATGGAGGAACTACCTACAGAGTCAACTTGAGATCAACATTTTGCCCAACAGTGGACTTGGTGGATTGTTTGGAGAGATGCTGTCCCCGGGGAACCTACATAAACATACACACCTTCATGGGTGTTACACTCCAATTACTCTTAACTAGAGCAGAATTCATTGTCTGGTTCTGGTCCTCTAACAGGAAGACAGAAGATGTGGATTGTTGTATAGCTGCATATCAGGGTGGGCAGCATTGAAGGGTTTAGTGCATAAATTGAAACATGCAGCAGCTCATATGGATCTGTATATAATTACTTCTCTACAAGATGATTGCAACACTCTCTTGATTGCTACTACATTTGCCAGAATGCAGTTACCTATTCTATGCAATGTACCCAACTATTTCAATAAACTTGAATTTAAAAAAAAAAAAAAAGTGCATGCCTTTCAGTAGGGCAAGGGTCTAGTCTCAAGATTGTTCCTGACCCACATGAAAAATGAGTAGTAGCAACCCATTTTAGAGCTCAGATATCTGAACAAGCATATTTAAAAAAAAAAAAAAAATTAAAGATGATCATACTGAGAACAGTCATACCATTTTTGCAGCCAAGCCACTGATTGGGATCTCTGGCGCTGGAAAATGCTTTGTTTTTCATATCCCAGTCAGCCCATCACACAGACAATCTCTCTGGTTCAGGCTGTGGATCTGCCAGTACCAATTCGCAGCTCTTTTGGCCTCACCTAGGCACCAGAGATATTGACAAAGGGCTTGGCTGTGGTGGTAGCACACCCGAGAAGGCAAGGTGTGGTTTTCCCTTACCTGGACAACTAGCTAGTCTCAGGGAAAACAGAACAAGAGACAAAGTGCTTACTTCATATTGTAAAAAGCACCTTGGAGAATCTGGGATTCTTAAGAAATCTACAAAATTCCAAAGTAGAACTTTGCTCAAGTACACATGGTATGGTTCAGTTTGGCCACTAGAACTAAATCATCCCATTTCAAGGCAAAAATATGGGACTTCAGAGGAGCTGACTTTGATAAGATGGCCAACAGAGTTAAGCTAGCCCTGGCAAAGAGAAATACAGGTGAGGAGGTACAGGCAAAGTGGGCAAGCATTAAAGATGTAGTACTTGAAGCAACATCCCATTGTGTTAGAGAGAAAAGGAAGTGCAAAAGAAGAATTAAACCACTTTGGTTCTCAAAAATAGTAGTAGAAAAGGTCAGAGCAAAAAGGCTGGCCTTCAGGAAATATAAGGGAACGCAGCAGGATGAAGATAGGGAGGCATACCAAACTTCCCCTAAGGGAAGCAAGGAAGGCAGTAAGGCAGGCAAAGGCCCAAACTGTGGAAACAGTAGTACAAACAGTAAAATAAGGTGACAAGACTTTCTTTAGATACATTAGTCAAAGGAGAAAGTCCAGAGAGGGTATTGCTAAGATCAAAGGGGATACGGGGGCATGTGAGGAGGAGGACCAAGGAAAAGCATCTGTCCTGAATAGATACTTCTGCTCAGTATTTACTGAAGAGAAGGTAGGGGCAGGGCCACCAGCTCAGCACCATGGACACGGGGCGGGTGTGTGCACTAGTCCCTTCACAAAAGAAAGGGTCCTACAAGAGCTCAGTAAGCTTGGGGAGGACAAGGCAATGGGACCTGATGGCTTACATCCCAGGGTACTAAAAGAGCTAGGGGTGGAACTAGCAGAGCCATTATCAGAACTGTTTAGTGAGTCTCTGAGCACAGGAGAGGTCCCAGAAGACTGGAGAAGAGCTCATGTGATCCCGCTCCACAAGAGTGGGAGGAGGCAGGGAACTACAGACCAGTCAGGAACTACAGACCAGTCAGTCTTACCTCAGTAGTGGGCAAGATTATGGAGGCATTCTTTAAGGAAAAGATAGTGAAACACCTGGAATCCGTAGGAGCACAGGATCCAAGACAGCATGGGTTTACAAAAAGAAGGTCCTGTCAAACTAATCTCATAGATTTCTTTGACTGGGTAACCAGAGTGATGGACCAAGGGGGAGCAGTTGATGTCACCTACCTTGACTTCAGCAAAGCTTTCGATACTGTTCCACATGGAAGATTGATTGATTTAATAAGCTGGGTAGGCTCGGAGTGGGTCGAAAGTTGGTCAGCTGGGTGGAAAACTGGTTGACGGACAGAAAACAGAGAGTGGTGGTAAACTGTATACAGTCAGAAGAGATGCAAGTCACAAGTGGGGTTCCTCAGGGATCAGTCCTGGGGCCAGTCCTCTTCAGTATCTTCATCAGTGACATTGCAGATGGACTGGAGGGTAAGGTTTTTCTGTTTGCAGATGATACCAAGATCTGCAACAAAGTAGATGATCCAGATGGGGTGGGAAAAATGAGAAGAGATCTGGATAAACTAGCAAAATGATCGGAAGAGTGGCTGCTGGAGTTTAACGCAAAGAAGTGCAAGATCATGCACATAGGGAAGAGAAACCCTGAAGCCACCTATAGGAGAGGACGGGAGTTGCTGGCAGTCACAAGGGAAGAAAGAGACTTGGGCGTTATCATCACCAATGACCTGAAATCATCCAAGCATACCACTAAAGCAGTAGGTAAGGCTAGAGGGATGTTGGGGTGTATTAGTAGGGGTATCACAAGTCTGAAGAGGGAGGTAATAATCCCTCTTTACAAGACACTAGTTAGGCCCCATCTGGAGTACTGCATGCAGTACTGGAGGCCACACCTTCACAAGGACATTAACCAAATTGAGACAGTCCAGAGAAGGGCAACCAAAATGGTGCAGGGACTGCATCAGAAAACATATGAAGACAGATTAACGGAGCTCCATATGTATACCCTAAAGCAAAGGCGGGAGAGAGGTGATATGATTGAAACATTCAAACACTTTAAGGGCATTAACAAGGTGAAACAGTCTAACATGTTTCAGTATAAGAAAAAAATAGGACAAGAGGACACGGCATGAGATTAGAGGGAGGCTGATTAAGGGGTAATGTGAGGAAGTTATGTTTCACAGAAAGGGCGGGAGATGCATGGAACGGCCTATCTCAGGAAGTGGTGGACAGGAATACAGTGCAGGGCTTCAAACAGGCATGGGATAGGCATAAGTGAGCAATACAGATGAGTATGAATAGATACGACATTGACAGAGCAAAGGCCGATGGCACATTCATAAGGCAGAAAAAGAAACGGGCAGACTGGATGGGCCTTGCGGTCCTTATCTGCCGTCAACTTCTATGTTTCTATGTACTGGACTGAATAGGAGCAGAGGTAAACATTGTACATGGGAAGGCTTTCATCCCACAGGCCACAGCTGCAGCTTTAATAGCAAAAGCAGAGTCCTTTACAGCAGATCACTAAAGACTAGAAGGGACTTTTGCAGTTTAATGGGACACATCACCACATCTACAGCTATGGTTCTATGGGCCAAATTCCAAATATCACTTAAGAGATAGGTGGTCACAAAGATGGGACCCACTCTTAAAACTAGTGCCGGTGACAAAAGCACTGGTAAAAATCATTAGAGTGGTGGAAGGAGGAAAGCAACCACAGAGAGGGCATTCCCTTCCTTTAGCAGTCACCACCAAGTATCCTTACTATGGATGCTTAACTACTGGGGTGGGTGTCCATCCACAGAACCTTACAGTTAGTGGCACATGGAGCCTACAGGAGTCCTTGGATCTCATCGGCCTCCTCGAGCTCAGGGCAGTGCTGCTAGTAATACAGTCATTCTCCTCCCAGTCGCATACTAACATACTAAATTGCCAGCAGATTAGGCCCAGTGGTCTTATTTATTTATTTATTTATTTATTTATTTACTTACTTACTTTTTATTAACCGGGTAAGCACACTAGACAAAACAGATGCCTATTTTCAAGTGCGACCCGGGAGGGTACAAGGAAATAAGGAAGCAGATTACAGAACAGAGCTCAGGTAGATAAATATACAGATAATTCACAGATGAAGCAGGAGAGGCAAAAAAAGCACACAGTAACATACACAGGAGCAAGTAACTTAATGTACAAACATTAGGAACTGTCAGCAGAGAGGCAAATTTCAAATACCAAAGGGTGCAAGCACGAGGAACACTGGGGGCAGGCAGGGCTAGGAAGTTAGTCGAGCACAGAGTCTGGGTAAGTGCCCCTCAAAGAGTACCAGTGGTATCCGGTGTGTCATTAGTTTAGGAGGGCCACAGGCATCATTAAGTGCAACTGCAGGCCAAGAGGAGCAGCAAGTGATCCCAGAGGGAGTTATGGAAACAGGTATGGGAGGGTGAAGTGTGAACAAGGGCAGGAAGGGAGTGCCACAATTTCGGAGCACAAGACACAAATACTCTGTCAGCCGTTTAGGTGCGGGTATTGGGGACCTGGAATATCGCAGGACCATGTGACCTTAGGGAGTAGGAGGAGGTGACAGGTTTGTGGAGCTCTACCAGAACAGGAGGAGTGGCCGTTCTTACTATCTTGTCAGTAAAGCAACCTAGCACAAAGCTACGATGCTGGAGCAGCGGAAGCCAAGTAAGCTTATTGTAAAGGTCGCAGTGGTGGATGAAACACCGGGCTGCAAGGGCAAAGCGGCATATATTATTGTAGGCCACGTCCCATTTTGAGAGGTGGGTTTTAACAGCGCGAGCAGATGTGATGAGTCCGTAGCACAGAGTGGGAAGAAACACCTCATTCGCCTGGGCAATACGTTCAGTGGGGGTGAGGCTGTTTTTTGTTCTGTAAGCCAAGCCCAACTTACTATCTACAGCTCTTCATACAAGGTGAATATGCTGGGAGAGGTCAGGCTGAGGGTCGAGGGTAACTTCCAAGTATTAGTCCAAGTTGACAACCATCATGGGGCAACTATCAGCGCTGGTAATATGCAAGGACAAAGGGGACACTTTTAACTTAACCTGGGAACCAAAGAGCATGGCCTGAGTTTTCCTGAAAGTGAGGACGAGCCTGTTTTCTTTTAGCCAGCACTGCATATCGCTAAAGCCAGTGTTGAGGTGCCGTTTGATGACACTAATGTCACGGGAGTGAGTAAGGATGACCAGGTCGTCTGCATATAAGGTGGCACTGCAGTGGGATGGTACAGTGGGGAGATTGTTTACAAACAGAGAGAACAGGATGGGCCCCAGGACAGAACCCTGGGGAACTCCAGATTTGACTGGGGTAAGCTCGGAGAGGGCCTTGTTAAATTTTGTAAGTTGCAGGCATCCTTGGAGGTAATTGGAAAAGCACCCAAGGACAGGGGTGGATAATCCAAGGGACAGAAGTGCATGATCAATCAAGTCGAAGGCCTTGGAAATGTCAACAAAGATGGCACCAGTGAGTTTGCCTTGATCCATGGCAACCCTAACCTAAGTGGTAACCTTAGCAAGGGCAGTCGAGGTGCTGTAGCTCTTATGAAAACCATGTTGAGCTGGGGTCAGCAACTCATGTGACTGGATATTTTCAGAAAGTTGGGAAGCAACAATTTTATCAAGGAGTTTGCTGATGGCTGATAAGATGGCAATGGGCCAGTAGTTTTCAAGGTTTTTAGGGTCACCTTCTTTGAGAACCGGGACCACCCTTGATACCTTCCAAATGTCAGGGATAACCCCAGAGGAAAGTGACGAGTTAAAGATATGGGAGATGGGTAGGGCAATGAAGGGAGCACCAAGGTGGAGGAGTTTGAGTTCTAGGTTATCATGCCCAGCACTAGAGTGAGGCGAGAGACCAGAGAGCAGACTCTGCGTCTCCCACCTGGACATAGCCTTGAAATAAAATGAGGGGCTAGGGACAGAGTCTAACTGGGAGCAGTGAGGCACACCTTGCTTACCGAGCTCTGGATGAGGAAATAGGGAGGTATATGCAGACAGGTCAGAGAAATGAGAATTAAAGGCATTAGCAATCGTGAGCAAATTGTTAAAATTTGTACCACCTATACAGTAGTCATGTCTGAGACATCCCCTTTAGAGGACCCACTAACTATGTGTTTGATATTTCGCCAAAAATGCCTAGGGTCTCTGGCTGTGGATATCGAGGCAGATTTGCAGAAATTACTCTTTGCTGACCTTATAGCTTTTTTACACACATTTTTGAGTTGTCTATATTCCTGGTAAATAGATAAGTTGTGCGAGGCCTTGAAACTAGCCCAGCATTTATCCCTCGACTTCGTAAGGGCGATCAGGCTACCATGGAGCCATTTAGTAACAGTACCCCTTACTCTCCTTTATAAAAAAGGGTCGTGCTTGTCTTGCAAGGCAGTAACGATGGCAAGAAAATTGCTTAGGGCAGTGGGAGTGGCGGGAGATTCCGGTACTGGGGACCAATCTGCATGGAAGAATTCCAAGTTAAAGCTGGAGAAATCCCTCATGAGGAGGATTTTATGTGGAATCCTTGGTGGGGAGACCTTCCAGACACAGAAGATAGGGGTGTGATCCATGATAGCATCCAGTAATGTACCAGAGAAGGCCACCCTCTGGTCAGTTGGATATCACCCAGTCAAGAAGAGTACTTTTCCCCCCTGTTGCGGAAAGCCTGGTAGGCTCCCAGATAAGTTGAGAGAGGGAGAGCCCAGCCAGCATGGGCTCATTATCTAGCATTTCCCCCTAACCAATTGAGGTTAAGGTCACCTAGTAGCAGCAACTCATTCTCATAGATCACAGGTGTTATGGAGTCAAGAAGATATGTTAACTCTTGCACACCACCCTTGGAAGGATTGTGTATGCAGACTAAATGCAGTTTTTTCTTTGTATTGCCCAGCAGAAGAAACACATGAAGGCACTCGCATAAGGGCAAGGAGGGCAGCTGGTGGGGTATAGAGGATACATTTAGATGATTTTTGTAATAGATCAGTATCCCACCCCCTCGTTTTTTTACCCGGACGGTCAAGCCTGTTTTGGTTGAAACCTTGGAGAACACACACACACACAGACACACACACAGTCGGGGGTAGTGGACTTAAGCCACGTTTCAGTAACACCAAGGATGTCAGGCTTGTAGTGACCAACCCAAGCAGTAAGTTCGGCTAGGTTTGGCATGAGGCTACAAATGTGTAGGTGTTCTACTTTAAAGGCTTTTGTGGATAGCCAGTTGGGGGGCTGGAGAAGTTAGAGGAGACATGCAGAGGTGTGGGACCAGGGTTAAGCTCTATGTCCCCTGCCAGGACAAGTAGTAACAATGGAACAATACAGGGCATGATAAGGAGTGACGACTCTTGGGGGATCTAGTTTTGTCTGGGTAATGTTTGACCATCTTTATGGTGAACAAGAGAGACTTAAAAGTCATGCACCAGATAGGCCAGAGTTGAGGATCTGCAGTGGCAAGGAGGTTAGAAAAACTAAAATCATGCTCCGGAGGCTGCTCAGGACATCCACTGGGGCCCACCTGGAGGGGACAGTAATCAACAGTGAGTAATATCAAAAGTAAAGATAATAATGCATGTCGGGGCGTGCGAGTGGCATAGGAGCGTGCTGGGCCTGTGTATACACAGCTCAACGAAGACATGATTAGGAACACACCTTGGCACCTGTTTGGAGTCTCAAATTATACAAGGGGACGAGCTAAGTTCAAACCTACAGGTGCAAGACTGGCAGAGACAACAGAGAATGGGCTAGGTGATAATGGAACATCCTAGGTAAGCCTCAGTTTCAAGCTGTTCGTGCCCAGCTTACAGTTAGAAGTAATAGCAGAACACCCTTGTTTTTGCACTAGACCATTAAGTAACATCACAAAACCAGACAGTTCTGACAAAAAAAGGAAGGAGAAAAAAAAAAAAAAACAGTACCAAAACCCATCCCACACTGTCTCTTCCTGACGGAGAATAGATTTAGATCTGAAAGATTTCTCTCTGCCAGCTTATCAAAAGAGGATAGCCTTCGCTACAGAGTTACAAAAGAGATAGAATACTACTGCAAAGATCAAGTATATAAACCACAGATCTTACTTAGAGTAAGAGCTCCTGCAGCAGGTTACACCATAAGGACTAGGCCGCCAGGCACTAGGACTCCACGGCAAACTTCTAGCCAGCAGTACCAAGGTGGGGTCCACCCCTTACGTCGGTCTGCCCACCAACGTTGGCCTCCGTATAAAGGGGATGGTCCCCAGCCCCACCCCAGTTATTTTCCCATCGTCGACCTGCACTTTGGCTCCTCGGACGCCTCGTTGCTTTGTCGACCGCCATCTAAGCTTCAGCCTAACAGTATTGCTTTTTCTTCAAATTTCTTTGCATTTTCATCCATTTTAATCTTCTCCATCTCCTCTAACAAAGCAACGGAAGTCTAAGTGCCAGTGCGGGCTGCAAATTCCGGCGAAAGACCGTCACTTGCAGTGCCTCTTCTGTCTGGGGCCTAGGCTCAACGTTGACGCCTGCCTGGACTGCACCAACTTAAATCAACATACCTGCATCCATCGCAAAAAAACTCTCCAGACCTACCACATGGAGCAGCAGCTGGCTGCCATTCAGTGTCCTGCGAAGAACGGCTCTTCATCCTCCAGGTCGCCTTCTTCCCATAAGGAGAAACACTCGGGAGGGAAGCACCATCACCGAGAGCACAGTAGGTCGGAGTCCTGTCATGGGGAGTTTTCTTCCCGCTCCAGCCAGAGAGCAGAATCTGCCCCTCCATCAGGTCTGCCATTGACAAAGGCTCCCGCCGTTACTGTTTCTGGAGGTGGCAGCTCTTCGTTCCCTCTTCTAGCCTTAGGCCCTTACAGCAGCCCGGGCCTAAAGCAGTGTCTTCTGCCACTACGGTGGTGACAGCTTTGTGCTCATCCAGCTCTCCTACTGTGGAGGATAAGCGCAGATGCTAGGAGTGCTCCTGTTCCAGAGAACGCCCATCCTGAGACCAGTCAGTGGCTAGGGCCGTTAATTCTGATGGCGGTCTCTTATGACAGCCCTTCTGACAAACAGAAGGACCGGAGGCAGACGCCGCAGGGTCAGGCGTCAGTCAGACGATGGGGGCAACCACTGCAGTTCAGACACCCCCTAGTCACCCGCCTCCACACCCGTCGTCAGAGCAGCCGACGGCTGTCGACCTCCAGCCTGTCACCAGGCCCCCTGTCGACACTGCTTTGGCCCACACACCATCGCCTCCTGCGTTGGATGATCAGGCGACAGGTGACCAGATGACAGATCATGACAGTCAGAGCCCCAACGAATGCCCAGTGGATACATCGGAGGCCTAGTACCCCACCTAAAGACGTAGGGGATCCCAAGCATATGTCTCCCCTCAATGTCCCCATGGTTCCACTGCCAATGTGGGGCAACTTTTTAACTCTTGGTGGAACACTGTGAAAGGGGATTTATTGTGTAAGGATAGTCCTCCTCCTTCTCCCCCACAGCCCTGGCCACAGGTCTCGTTCCCATCGGGGAAGGACATGACACAGCCTAAAAGCCCTGCCCCAGAGGACTCTGATCAAGGGTGCGGGCGTAAGTGGAGATGACGTCACTCATCCTCCAGGTCCTCGTCATCTGACGACAGAACCAAACGTCTGCATGGATGCCAGCACTCCAGGTCTTCCTCCTCTTCTGGCTGTGGCCCATTTTCTCCAGATTCCTCCCCGGAGCCGCGTTCTCCAGAGTCAAATGGTCCATGCAACTCCTCCTACCCCCCCCCCCACGGCTCTCCACCAGATGACCCGACCTTCATGGATGTGATGCGTCACATCCAGTACCGTAATCGATGGGATGTGGAGGAACTGGATCCAGAAAGAAAGACACTTTACACCTTCCTGGGTATGAGTGACCCAAAACCGCCCATTCCCTGTCTGGTCCCTCCCTTCCAGTACCTGACCAGATTGGCCTGGGAGCATCCCGCCTCCTTCTCTGCGCTTCCCAAGAAGGCGGACAGACTTTATAGAGCCCCCAAGGCCGAGCCTTTTCTGGCTGAGACACCAAAGGCGGATTCCATGATCCTCACCGCTGCCTAGGACCAATAGGTAGGACCAAACAACCCAAGCATATGAGCTCACAGCCCCACCGACAAGGAGTCTAAGAAGTTGGACCAGCTCGGGAGGAGGGTTTATGCTTCATCCACATGTTCCATGTGATCCTTGAATTTCTTGTCCCACATGGTCCTTTATCAAAATTCCCTCTGGACAAAGGCCCTTGAACTTGCCCAGAAGCAACCAGATGTCCCATCTCGCGTGGAGCTTCCGGATGATCTTCAATCCGGTCTGGACATAGAGAAACGCATATTCTAGGGACATGGATATGTTGTTCATCCACACTATCTGGCAGGTTCCTTGCCGCTTTAAATCTTGCCGGAAGGTCTTCAAGCTGGCTCCTCCCACCCACCCGGGTGGTAAAACTCTCGGCTCCGCCCCATGACGCCAGATCTTCCTTACCGCTTGGAAGCTCAGGTTCCCTCCTTACCGCTCTGCGATTAAGGCTTGGTGCTAACTCTTCAAAACTTTGAAACTTCGTTTCAAATTTACCAAAGCTGCTTGGTCTTCTTCTCCTGCGGCTACGATGGATCATCGACTCAGTTCCGGAGATGCCCTGCGGAGTCAGAAAATGTCTCGGACAGACCTGCACTCCCTCGTCGTCTACTGCCTAGGGCCTTTGAAGAGCACAAACCGCAGGCTTAAGTGACCTGTGCTCTTCCTTTCGGCCCATGTCCCGAGGATCGTACTGCCCGTTTGCAGTTGGGGCGCCCCGAGAAGAGATTCCCTCCGGTCAAGTCGAAGGAGGCCCGATTGGCGGTGTCCGCGGCTGCGGGCTCTGCGGAACAGCTCGAGCAGATGATCGCCCTCGAAGAGGAGGCGGCGCAGGCCGCTCCATCTTCGGCCGCGGCATTCGTCCCGCTCTCGCTCAGCGCCTCATACTCGGCTTCTTTTAAGGAGCTTTGCTTGACCCTTTCGACTAAGGGCGAGGGTCCAACCTCTTCTGGACCGTTTTCCTGGTCAAAAAAGAGTAAGGGTAAGTCCCATCGTCGACGCTCTTGGGAGCGGGAAAGATCTCCCTCCCCTGGTCGACAGTCGACTTCGGTCGACCCTTCAGCTTCGGCCATTGGCTTCACGGCGTCCCCGTCAGGCCAGTTGACCGAGACACCCGACGACACGGTCGAGATTTTTCTCGACCCGTTAGACGGGTTGTCGGCTGGTGAAGCTGATATTCCCCTCTCCCCGGTTCCCCCGGCGAGAGTTGAGGATCCCGTCGGCTCGACTGTGCCTCCGGTTCCGGAGCCGTCGGTGCAATCATCCGAGCCGAAGGGTGTACCGATCCTCGGTACCCCGCCGCGCCGACCTCGGCCTAGCCGAGATTCTCGGTCTCGGACCTCCTCGCGGTCCAGCCGATCCCGCCGTCCTGGCGGTCTCGGTCTCGGCGCGCTCTTCCTCTTCTGCCTCCTCTCGGACGAGGCTTCGGCCTCTTCGTTGGAAATATGAAAAGCTTATGTGCAACAGCTTCTGTTGGCGGGGAATAAGCCGACCCAGTCGTCTTCACGGCCATTAAGTGGCTGTTACCGAGCGACGAAACAACCCCTCGCGGTGGTCGAGGAGCCTGTTCCCAGGCCGGTTGTTCGGCCTATTACTGCTGCCCCACCGATTGTGGTGGAACCGCCGCCTCCTCAGCCGTTAGTTGGGGCTCCGACCAAGAGTTCTCGGTCGGCTCAGGGGCTGCCCCATAGGCTGTCGGTCACTCTCACTCCCGATAAACCTCGGCAGCTGGAGGGTGTCTCAGGCTCGAGGCAGCTCTTCGAAGACTCGTCGGGGTCTGAAGATGACTCCTCCTTGTTCTCCAGGCGGATGGACTTGGAGTCCTCAGGGGGGCAGTCAGTGGACGATAGCCCTTCGTCCTTTCTTGGCCTACTTTGACTCATCTCGGAGTCCACCGAGATGAAGCTCGAACCCGTTTCCAAACGGGCCAGATACCCCCTCACGGAGATTCTGGACCGAGGGGATTCTCAGACAGAGGCCTTTCCGGTGGCCGAAGCCATTGTTGGTCCGGCCTTGGAACTATGGCAGCGTCCGGCTTCCTGCCCTGCGCCTTCGGCCAGGATGGCTAGGAAGTACGCAGTCCCTACCGGTTCCCTCTCCGGTTTCTCGGAACACCCCTCTGCCGAGGGGCTGGTTACCGACAGCGTTTTCCGGCGCCGGGAACGCTAGGGACGTGGACAAACCACCCGACAAGGAATCCAGAATTGGATTATGCCGGGCGGAAAGTCTATGCTGTATCATCTCCCGGCCTTCGTCAGGCCAGTTCGGCCGTCCTGATGGCACACTTCTCCCATGCCCTGTTGGGCTCCCTGGATGAGGTCGTTCCCCATCTTCCCGCGGACCTGCAGACCACGGTCAAGCAGGTGTGGGATCAGGGCAGGGCAGTGGCAAAGCAGCAGCTCCAGACTGCTGTCGACATCGGAGACTCTTGTGCTAGATCAGTGGCGACCGCAGTGGCCATGCATCGGCGGGCTTGGCTGAGGATATCCACCTTCACCTCGGATACCCAGCACAAATTGGCGGATGTTCCCTTTCTGGGGACTGACCTCTTCGGCCCTGGAGTGGAAGGTCACCTCCAGAGGATCGAAAAGTCCAATGCCACCTTGGACTCTGTCTCTTCCGCGCAGAAGGACAAAGGCCGTAAGCCTCAGCCTAAGCCCTTTCGCCCTTCTGTGCCCGTGGCGCGCCCGGCCCAGCAACGTCAGGGCCAGCAGGCTCGACCTTGGTACCCCAAAACCAAGCCGTCGGCTTCCTCCAATAGGAAGCAAGGAGGAAAAGGCCCAGGAGGTCCCTCGGCCGGTCCCTCCTCCAAGCCTGCTCAGTGACGGGCTGAGGGGTGTCGCCCCCCATCCCCGTCGCCTCACCCCTGGTTCCCCCCGTGGGGGGACGGCTCCGGCACTTCCTTTCCACCTGGTCCACTGTTACCACGGACAGGTGGGTCCTGGAGGTGGTGGGAAGAGGCCTGCCTCTAGAGTTCGAGCAGGCACCGCCCTACAGAGCCGTCGCCCCTCGGGGGGCTTCGGGGTCCCCAGCCTCACTGGCGGCTCGTCGAGCCGACATCGATCTCCTCCTCCAGAAGGAGGTGATAAGAGAGGTGGAGGACCCTCCCTTAGACCCGGGGTTTGTGTCCAGGTATTTCCTGGTCCCGAAACGGACGGGGGGCTGGCGCCCCATTCTCGACCTACACGACCTAAACAAGTTCCTAAGGTCTCGAACCTTCAGAATGGTCACTCTGGCTCAGATAATACCATCTCTGGAACACGGCGTGTGGTTTTGCTCTCTGGACTTTCAGGACGCGTTTTTTCACGTCCCTATCCGTCCGTCTCACCGGAGGTTCCTCCGCTTCCGAGCGGAGGGATCCCTATTCGAGTTCCAAGCCATGCCCTTCGGCCTTTCTCTAGCTCCCAGGGTCTTCACCAAATGCATGGCAACGGTGACAGCATTCCTGCGGCGCCGAGGGGTCCGGGTGTACCCTTACCTGGACGACTGGCTGATAGCAGCCCCCTCCAGACAGGAGGTGGAGCGGTCCAGAGATCTGGCCCTCTAGGTTTGCTCTCAGGTCGGCCTCCTTATCAATGAGGTCAAATCGGAACTCGAGCCGAAGCAGGTGATACTGTTCATCGGGGCAGAGCTCGACTCTCTACGAGCCAGAGCACAGCTCCCGGCGGACAGGGCCGAGGTTCTTACCTCCTTTGCCCAATCATTTCTGGTTGGGCAATTGCGCCCTGCCCGGGACTTCCTGCGCCTCCTGGGTCTCATGGCAGCCTGTACCAGCGTAGTCCGTTGGGCACGTTGGCACATCGCCTGAAATGGGGACTGGCCAGCCAGTGGTCCTGGCGCTGCGATCCCTTGGACCAGCTTGTGATGGCGACCCAGGAGATGTGGAACGCTCTCCAGTGGTGGACCGTTCCATCTCATCTGCAGGAGGGCATCCCGTTTGTCCGCCCTGAGCCGACGGTCTCTCTATCGACCGACGCCTCTTTGATGGGTCGGGGTGCCCATCTGGGGGAACACAGAGTGCACGGCTTCTGGTCCCCGCGGGAGTCCCGATGCCACATCAACCTGCTGGAGCTCCGAGCGGTCCGCCTAGCTCTCACCGCCTTTGCTCCGTTTCTCCGGGGTCAAGTGGTCCGAGTCCAGACGGACAATACCACGACCATGTACTACCTAAACCGCCAGGGCGGGACGCGCTCCATGCTTCTATGCAAGGAAGCTCTCCGCATCTGGTCACCATGCGCAGCCTGGAGGCGGATCTCCTAGCCATTCATGTGGCACGAGCCTCCAACACCCTGGCCGATGCCCTGAGCGGATAGGGGCTGCATCGCGAGTGGTCTCTCCTGCGGAGGTAGTACAAGATCTGTTCTCCCACTGGGGCACACCTCTGGTGGATCTGTTTGCCTCCAGGGAGAACGCGAAGCTGAGGCTGTTTCATGCCCGCCCCCCTCAGCAGGGCTCGCTGCAGGGGGATGCCTTCTCGAGGCCGTGGACCTGGGCCTCTTCTACGCCTTTCCCCCATTTCCCTTGATCCACAAGGTGCTTCTCAAGGTGAGGAGGGACAAGGCGCAGGTGATTCTGGTAGCCCCAGACTGGCCCTGCCAATGCTGGTATCCAGATCTCCTCAGCCTCAGCTCCAGGTTCCCGAGGCAGCTTCCAGCTCGCCCGGCCCTGCTCTCAGTCAGTCAGGGGAAGGTGTTCCATCCGGACCTTCAGTCCCTGCACCTGATGGCCTGGTTTCTGAGCGGCTAGAGTTCCAGGCCTTGGGTCTTTCCGACGAGGTCCTCAACGTCGTTGAGGCGTCCCTTAAGAGTCGACCAGGAAATGCTACGCCTTCAAATGGAAGAGATTCTCCATTTGGTGTGGGAGAGGGCTTGGACCCTTCCTCTTGTTCTGTGGCCAGCATTTTGGACTATCTATGGTCCCTATCTAGTCAAGGGCTTAGGTCGACGACCCTAAAGGTGCACCTGGCAGCCATCTCTGCTTACCGGGCGCGGGCTGGTCAGCAGTCAGTGGCGCAGGAGAAGGTGGTCGGGCGCTTCTTCAAAGGCCTTGATCACATTTCCCCTCCAGTGCGGGAACCCCCACCTCCATGGGATTAACTGCTGGTACTGGCAAAGCTCATGGGCAAGCCATTCGAACCAGTGCACAGGTGTGGTCTCCCCCACCTGTCGTGGAAGACCGCCTTCTTGGTGGCTATCACATCAGCCAGAAGGATGGGAGAACTCCAGGCGCTGAGCATCGAGTCTCCTTACCTGGTCTTCCACAGGGACAAGGTTGTCCTACGCCCCCACCCGAAATTCCTTCCGAAGGTGGTGTCGGAGTTTCACCTTAACCAGGTGTTGACTCTGCCGGTGTTCTACCCCAATCACACCTCGGAGGCCGAATATAGGCTCCATACTTTGGACCCTAGAAGGGCACTCGCCTATTACAAGGAGCGCACGGCTGGGATTCGGAGAGAGGTTCGCCAGCTGTTTGTCACCTACACTGAAGCCGCACCTGGCAGACCTGCAGCCAAGCGGACGATAAGCAGATGGGTCACCTCCTGCATGATCTCTGCTATGAGTTGGCGGGCATGGAGCCTCCCAGAGGATAAGGCTCATTCTACCCGCCATACTGCTGCATCGGTGGCTGCTTCCAGGATGTCCCTATCCAGGAAATCTGCAGGGCTGCTACCTGGAAGTCAGCAAACACCTTCATTACCCACTACCACATCGACCTTGAGTCACGCGGGATGCTGGTTTTGGGGCCTCGGTTCTCAGTCCTTATTTCCCAAGTAAGTATAAGGGGTGTGGGCCTTGCCTCCCTCCTCCTGGAGAACTGCTAGGAGTCTGCCAGATAGTGTGGATGAACAACATATCCACGTCCCTAGAAATACAGGTTACTCACCTGTAACAGGAGTTCTAGGAATGGTATATGTTGTTCATCCACGACACCGACCTCCCGGGCTTCGACGCACAACCTGAGCTTCCAGTGGGCCAGATCTGGCGTCATGGGGCGGAGCCGAGAGTTTTACCACCCGGGTGGGTGGGAGGAGCCAGCTTGAAGACCTTCCGGCAAGATTTAAAGTGGCAAGGAACCTGCCAGATAGTGTGGATGAACAACATATACCATTCCTAGAACTCCTGTTACAGGTGAGTAACCTGTATTTATGGGCTTCCTATGATTCGGGGTTATGGCTGCTCGAGCTGCGGCTGCAGGTATCTGCCTTCGCCATCACTCCTGGCTAAGGGTATCTGGGTTCAGGCAGGACCTCCAGGATTCTGTCTTGGATGTCCCCTTTCATGACTCTGTCCTCTTTGGAGAGTAGGTGAAACAGATTATCACAGAACTGCAGGAATCTGGAAAAGCCATGCAGTCTGTTCACCAGATATACAAAGCCGAACCTCAGCAACCCAGTCGCAAGCCATTTTGGTACCCAGGTGTCGGTAGACAGAGAGGACAACAACCCCAAGGTTCCTTTAAGTGTAAGGCTCCTTCTCAGCCCTCTGGAACAGCAGGCCTAGGAGTGCCAAATCATCCCAGCCATCGCTGCCCGCCTCAGCCACTCATGCATGACTCTTTGCCAGCCCCCCTCCTCTGGCGGAGGAAGTGGGGGAGATGGTAGGATGTCAGTTCTCCCTCCATCTAGGGGAGTGGACCAATGTGATGGCCAATGCTTGGGTTCGGGACATTATAGAAAGGGGTTTTACACTGGAGTTTACCCAGATCCCTGTGGACAATCCTCCAGCCTCCTCCCGGTATTCCCCAACCCATGCAGCCCTCATCCAGGAGGAGAGTCGGGCTTTGCTAGTAAAATGAGCCTTCGAGCCTGTTCCTCCATCTCAACAAGGAACCGGGTTTCACTTCCACTTCTTCCTAGTCCCCAAAAAGATGGGAGATTTAAGGCCCATTCTGAATCTCGGCCATCTGAATCCGTACATAGAATATAAGAGATTCAAGATGGGGACCCTGCCCGGACTGATCCCCATGCTAAATTGAGGAGATTGGCTTTGTTCCCTGGATATGCAAGACGCCTACCTCTGTATTCCGGTGTTTCCAGACCACAGGAGGTTCCTTTGCGTCACCTTTCGAGGGAACCATTACCAGTTTCAGGCCCTTTCTTTCGGTCTGTCCTCAGCACCCAGAGTATTTACCAAGTGTTTTGCGGTGATGGCAGCCGCATTAAGGAGACGGGGTCATTTCATCTACCCTTACCTAGACAACTGGTTTCTGATTGCTCCCTCACGGCAGCAGTTAGTTCACACTTTCTCAGACACTTTTTTCTGATGTTCCAGCAGCTGGGGATAACAGTCAGCATTCAGAAGTCCTGTCCTTGGCCTTGCCAAAGACTTCAGTACATCAGAGCCATCCTGGATACACAACAGGGTATGGTCTTTCTTCCTCCCGACAGAGCCAGCTGGCTGAGGGATTGGGCCTCCGAAATAGCTGCATGCCATCGGGTAGCAGCTCAGTCTATGTTGCAGCTGTTGGATCACAAGACAGCGGCCATTCCCTCAGTGCAGTTAGCGTGCTTGTGTATGAGAATACCATAGTGGAACCTGTGAGTCCAATGGGACCAGGGTTCCCAAAATCTGGATCATCGAATCACTATCTCCAGGGCTGTTCAGCAGATGCTGTCATGGTGGCTGACATCCCCCAATCTGGAATTAGGAGTTCCTTTCCGATCACCCTCACTGAGCCAGACTCTCACCACGGACGCCTTGAGTTTTGGTTGGGGAGCTCATTTTCAACATCACTGCACGCAGGGCACATGGTCGGAGACCAAAGTGTTTCTGCATATCAACATTTTGGAAATGAGGGCGATTCTTTACGCCATGAAGGCCTTTCAGAATCACCTTACCCAGAGGCCCTGCTTCTCTGAACAGACAATATGTCGGTGGTGTTTTACATCAGCAAGCAGAGGGGGTCACACTCCTATCCTCTATGCAGAGAGGCCATGAGAGTATGAGTGTGCCCTGGAACACAGTCTCACCCTGACAGCAGTTCAGATTCCAGGCATCCAAAATGTCCTAGCTGACGAGCTCAGTCACTCTCAGACCAGGACTCATGAGTGGGAGTTGCCCCATGAAGTGGTAAATCACCTCTTCGGAAGATGGGGTCATCCAGAGCTGGACCTCTCTGTGTCCCCATGCAATGCAAAACTGCCCAATTTTTGCTCGGTAGATCCAGGGCCTGGTGTTTTCTGGTGAGATGCGTTGTTCCATTGTTGGACAGGGAGGTTCCTTTATACGTTCCCTTCCTTTCCACTAATACAGAGAGTCCTTCTCAAGCTTCAGGCAGAGGCGACCATGATCTTAGTAGCTCCATTCTGGCCAACAAATTTGGTTCCCGCTTATACAACAGTTGGCTTACACAACCCCCCTTCCAGCTTCCAATCATGCCCAGCTTGCTGTCCCAAGAACGGGACACGTTTCACCCAGATCTTCAGTCTCTGCACCTCCATGCATGGCTCCTGCAGACTTAGCCATTTCAAGGCATGGAGTCTCACAGAGGGTGGCCGAGGTCCTCATAGAAGCAAGAAAGCCTTCTACAAGAGCGACTTACGCCATGAAATGGAAATGCTTTTGCATATGGGCAGCAGCATATTCCCTGGATCCCTTCACATGCTCGGTGAAGTCGATGTTGGATTTCTTCTTACCCCTCTCAGATGCAGGACTGAGATACTCTTCTGTCAAGGTGCACCTGTGTGCGCCGTTTCGGCTTACCATGCACAGATAGAAGGAAGGAATCTTGTTCAGTTGGACCTGACCTGAACTTTCCTTCGGGACATTCTTCATTTGAAACCTCCTGTTAGGGATCCAGTCCCACCATGGGACCTTTTGTTCGTCCTAGAGAAACTTACATTGCCTCCCTTCAAACCAGCCGTGGATTGCGACCTACGTGTTCGGTCATGGAAAGCGTTATTTTTAGTTGCCATTTCTTCAGCCCAAAGGATTTCAGAGCTATAGGCATTGATGTGCAAAGAACCTTATTTTAGTTTTCCATAGAGACTGGGTGTCTCTTCTTACCGATCCTAAGTTTCTCCCGAAGGTGGTGTCTGAGTTGACACTTAACCAGGACGCCTGCCTTCCAGTTTATTATCCAGAACATTCCAATTGAGGGGAGGCCCTCATTAATACTCTGGACATTTGTAGGATCCTGCATTACTACCTGCATCGAACAAAATCGGTCAGGAAATCGGACCAGCTTTTTGTGTCATTCGCTCACAGATCCTTGGGGAAAGCTGTGGCAAAACGAACCATTTCCAAATGGTTAAAGAACTGTATTATCTTCATCTATGATGGGCACAAGAAATTCTTGCCAGGACTGGTCAGGGCTCACTCGACTCGGGGGATGGCTGCATCTTTTGCAGCTCTCAAGAATGTTTCAGTGGCAGATATATGTGCCACAGCCACTTGGAACTCCGTGCATACTTTTTGTCAAGCACTACACTCTGGATATTACCTCCAGAAAAAGGGCAGGATTCGGCCTTGCTGTGCTCCAGGGCCTTGTTTCCTAATACTTTCAGGGAAATTTTTTTTCCTTCCACCCTTTAGTATGTATGTTCAGACACTGCTTGGGACTCTGTCTTTATGATTTAACCTGCTGCAGGAGCTCTTGCTCGAAGTAAGATAGTTCAGTTATGTAAGAACGTACTGTAACAGTAGATCTTCGAGATGAGCTCCTGCAGCAGATGCTTTTTCCCCTCCATCCCCTTTAATCATTTTTTTCCTTATGGGAAATCTCAGCTCCTGCCTCAAGTTTTCTCATGCTGATCGTCCTCCTGATCTCCGGCAGGTGAACTGAGGTGGGGCCAGGGACTGCCCCCTTTATACAGAGGCTGACGTTGGTGGGCAGACAGATGTAAGGGGCAGACCCCAGCTGGGTACTGCTGGCTAGAAGTTTTCCATGGCACCCTAGTCCTTATGGTGTAACCTACTGCAGGAGCTCTTTTTGAAGATCTAGTGTTTCAGTAACTTCTCACACAACTGTACTTAATCTGCAATAACAGAAGCTGAAAAGTAATCTAGTAGGATTTTTGACAAGTATATAAAACACAGTTGTCTGCAATAACAGAAGCTGAAAAGTAAGTTAGTAAGATATGTCTGTCGAGTCTGCTCAAGTACAGCCTACAGTTTACTCACTTTGGCTGCCCCCTTCCCCTTCTGTGACCCCCGATGGACCCTTTACATACGCCCCCACCAGACTACACCCTTATGTCTGTCTCACACTCTCTTGAAGCCTCCCACTGTCTCCATCCCCACCAACTCTGATGGCAACGGGTTCCAGTGTGCCACCACCCTCTCAGTGAAGTAGTGACGCCTCGTCTCCCCTTTATACCTCCCCCTACCAATCTCGGGTTATGCCCCCTCGTGGCTCCGTCCTTCCTCAGCTGGAGCAAATGGTCAGAGCTGGCCCGGTTAATCCCCTTTAAATATTTCAAGACCTCTATCGTATCTCCCCATCCTTCTGGAGGTCAGTCTGCATGGACAGTATGTCTAAATCGGAACAAACCACCCAACAAAAGAATGGTCTTAGAGAATGCCCTGGTCTTGGATTGGGCATGGAGGTTCCTGTATGCCTTCCAACCATTCTCACTCATACAGAAAGTCATCCTGAAGCTCAGGAGGGAAATGCAACAATGATCCTAATAGCCACAGACTGGGCCAGACAGACTTGGTACTCGGTGCTCTTGGCCCTGTCCCGCAGGAGTCCAGTCAACCTGCCATTAAGTCAAGATCTGCTGACATTATCCCAGGGCCGGATAACATTCCCAAACCACATGACATTACGCCTGAGGGCATAGTTCTTGCAGAGTAGACTGCTCTGGATTGGACCCCTCCGAGGAAGTCCTGAAGGCGCTTAGGGTTTCAAGGAAGCCAACAACCAGAAAAGAATATTCCTCTGAATGGAAAAGATTTTCTTGCTGGTGTACTTCCAGAAGAATAGTCCCAAATGAGGTAGGGATGACTTTAGTCCTGGAATACCTGGTACACCTACAGTCTCTAGGCCCAAGGCCTTCAGCACTAAAGACGCGTTTAGCTGCAGTGTCAGCCTGCATGTCAGCAGGCAAGGGAAAGCCACAATCCATTTTCAAAAAGCTTTTTAAAGTCCTCAGTCATTTGTACCAACTGGTAAGGGACCCTGGTCCACCATGGGATTTCAGTGCCTGCCTTGCACTGCTTATGGAGGCTCCGTTTGAGACTATGGACGCTGTAGACTTATTTCACATGGAAAACCATATTCCTGATTGTCGTGATTGCTGCTAGGAGGGTAAATGAACTGCAAGCCCTCTGCACAGAGCCAAATTACACAATCTTCCACTGGGCTGAGGTAGTTCTTAGAACCAACAGGAAATTCTTACCTAAGGTGGTGTCTGGATTCCATCTGAACCAGTCAGTAACACTTCCTGTGCTCTTTCCAGATCACTCCAGTCCAGGTGAGCAACAGTTGCACAGCCTTGACCTGAAACAAGCTCTGGGTAGCCACATGAACCTCACAAAGGAAGGCAGGTCCCAACACACTTAGTTTATTGTTACCTATGGTGAGGCTGGTAAAGGTAACCCAGCTACTAAGAGGTCTGTCTGGATGGATAGTCTCTTGTGTCTAGCTCTGCTATGAAAAAGCTGAAAAGCTGGGAAAATGCCATCTAGACGTTTAAGAGCATACTGCACAGGGGTTGCCTCTGTGGTGTGTACAAGGGGCATCCATTTACTAGACATTTGCAAAGTAGCTACCTGGAAAACGGTGCACACCATCACAAAGTGCTGCTGCCTAGGCACACAGTCGAGGAGAGATGCCGGCTTTGGAACTTCTGTCTTGCAGAACCTTTTTCCTGAATAGATTCTGGACCCAGCCTCCCGAGGTACTGCTGTTGAGTCTTCATAGAGTGTAAACATTAAGTGAGAGATTCCTGGGGTTAGAAGAAAAAAATACTCACCGTAGTAACATTGCTTTTTCTCAGGGATTCCTCACTATGTTTACACTCCCTACCCTGCCTCCCCTTCCTGAACTTGACAATAGGTGACTGTGGAGATTAGCTCTTGGGGCTGACAGTATAGCTTAGAGGTTGGAGTAACAAGCTACGAATGAGCTTGGTACATCCAGCAGACCTGGGTTTGAATCCCACCATCTCCACTTGCATACTGTGTGATTCTGAGCAAGTCACTTAACCTCCCCAGTGCTCCTACGTCACCCCTGAAAACGGGCACTTGTCCCTAGTGGGCCTTACCTGGTTACCAAAAGAATATAAAAAATATAATTTTCATTAAGGTTGCTTGAGTATTACTATTCAGTTAGTGTTGTAATATTTGGTGTTTTAGTATTTTTTTGTTTTGTTTTATTTACATAGCTGTTTCAATTTGATTAATGTTTTTCAAGAATTGTTTATTTTTTCCCAAAAATGTTGATAAAATTGAAACATCTTTTGGTAGCCTCTTAGCTAGTTTTACTTGCCACTGATCACTGCAGCTACAGAAACAAATCTGATTACTGCCTGAGTGGAGCTGCAGTGTGTGAAACCAGTATTTTAAATTCCAGAATTAGAATAGGTTCCATCTCTGGGGGCATCTGTGACTGTGGAGATAGATGCAGTGCAAACACAGTGAGGGATCCCTGAGAAGAAATAACAGTACTACAGTGAGTACTTGTTTCTTTGTGCCCATCCTTTGAGACATTGACATGATGAGCGTGTGCAGTATACTGCCATACGGCATTGGCTAGCATTTCCACTGCCCCTAAGGTGTGCTGATCCATAGCTCCACTCTTGGTCAGTCAGGTGACAATGCTGTGGTGGTGTTGCACTCCTACCTCCTCAAAGAAGGAGAGCTTCCCCTGAGATGCCTAGCCCTTGTTCCCCCAGCTGACATCTGATGACTTGGGTCCATTCCCAGACTCTGGTCACTGCATCGCGAGTGGTAGCTGTACTGCGCTAAGAGGCTCGTTTCATAGTTTTGAGTCTCTACTTGCGGATTTCTAAATCTGATCATTGGGCTGCAGGTGCTGTACTTGGTGTCAGTTACATGTGTACAAGTTGCTGTCACAAGTCTGTGAATGAGACCTGCTTGAAGAACAACATGGAGATGTTTGTTTTTCTGACCATAAGATGCCCACCAAGTAGGTAATCTTTTCATCTGTCTGAGACATTAAAAGGAGATCTTGTCTGCCTGTTCAGGTGGACATTAAAGAACTCATGACACTTCTCAAAAAGAGTAGGAGAATGTCCTCGTTTTCTTCCCCATATTTCAACACATTCACTAAAATACCACCAACAGCTCAACAACCAGTTTCCTTATGTCAGTTTGCATCTGTGTTTACCCCCCCAGCTGAAAATTAGCAGAATTGCGCAGCCTTTCTTTCCCCGTCGTCAAAAACTCATAAATAAATCTTGTAAACCACTGGGGAAATCGAGTCAGTCTCCTGACTTGTAAGCTAAAAAGTCTAGATGGTGTTAAACATTTTGTCTTTGTATTACAGTGTAACCCTGATTATTCGGTGCGGAAGTTGATTTCTTTCAGATAATACAACATTCGGATAATCAGGGGGGAGCATGTGCAGCGTGGTGAAAAATCAGTGCAGTCTAGCGGCATCAATGTTTCTCCCAAAAAAAAGTCATAACATAAACAGTACCAATTTTTATTCTAGAAAAATCATTTGGGGCCAAAATTAAAATCAAGACATACGATTTAAAGTGACTAAGTACAGATGCATAAAATTCATAAGCCGATTTAAACACATTAAGCAGCAGTGGTAACATAAATAGTGTCTAACATATTAAAAGGCAGTGCTAAGTGTTGACAGTCACTTGAATTTAGCGAACACTAAAAAATTCAGTTATAGTTGACTGTTTTTTGCTTTTGTTCATGTTTTCCACAACTTGCATTCTCAACTTATGTAACTGTAAGGTGTGTAGATAGTCAGTGTTTTCTTGGCTTTCAAGCCAGTGTAAACATTCGTTGAAGGCTTCAGCAGCTTCCCCTTCCGTCTGTACTGGGACAGAAAGAACTTGAGTTCCATCTTCTTCCTCATCCTCTGCTGCCTCTGTGCTGTCAGGTATTGTCTCCTGCCTAACCTCAGACCATGACTCTGCCAGTAGGTAACAAGCATCTTTCATTGTTAATTTATGGCACCGGTTAGGGAGATCTGGTCATTTTCTTCAGCAAGCACATTGGACATAAGTTTAGCATGGTATCATTTTTTTGTAATGTTGCTAAAATTCCCTGGTCCATCGGTTGCAGCCATGAGGTTGTGTTAGGTGGCAGATAAAGACAACAAACACAACCATCGACAGAAATTAGCTGATCAGGATCCGGGTGGGCTCTGGCATTGTCTAGCAGCAATAAGGCATGCTGAGGTATTTTTTGTTATCTTAAATGATTACGTGCAAAAGGAACATATTCAGAGTGGAACCAGTCTTTAAATATTGTTGTATTTGTCATAAACCCACTCAGCAGGTCAGGCCCTCTGATCTCACAGTGCCAACCTCTGAGTGCAGTCTTGTGAACAGGTAACAGAAACGGTAACCCTCCTGTCTGTTTTGTGGATTTGAATCAACCTTTGGTCTCAAGTTCTGGAGGGATTCAAACTGTGAACCTCTTGCTAGCGTACCCAAATGTACAGGCTGAGATAATTCTGCTCTTCGGGGAAATGCCAGATATCTTTCGCCTACGGGCACCTAACCAGGTGTACAAAATGAACCCTTAAAACACGCTATGAAGACCTCAGATAAACTCTTACCTCTTTCCCAGTTTGGTATTACCAGTAAGCTGTGCGCAGTGTCAGCTTTAACCATATTTGCTTCACCTGTCAAAGGAAAGAATTTCGAAGGCGCACCAAGCAGTCTCTTGAAAATAGAGGTTTATTTTAAAATAGATAAAAAAAATGAAAAATGTAAACACAGAACAATATATCACAAAACGTGCAATCACTTAAAAGAACAAAGTTTAAAGTGCAGACTCCTTCCAACCATACACTTAGACTTGTCTATCTAATGTATTTTTATCCTCTTACAGTGCTGGTAGATGTTGTAGCTCAGAGAGTCCAAACAAGGATGTCTCTAAAGGTCAGTCACAGCATAATTAAAAAAAACTGTCTTGAACCTGCCTTCACCATGATGTCACCCAGCTCCTCCCCTGTTTATTAAAAATCATATGACCAGGATGTCTTATCACTCAGAAGGTAAATGAAATAAGGTGACATCAGCAAAAACTCGTTTGCCCATATGACTTCTTAATCAAGTCTGTGATTTTCCAGTATCATCTTTCATCCATCAGCAGTTTCCTGCTTTCACAAAGACATCAAAGAACTTTTTATGACTGTCAGACTCACTGAGGTGTAATATGCTTTGTAACACCAGATGCAATTAACTGTGCTTCCACTGAAGACGCCATAGAATGGATATTTTTGTTTCCTTTGGCTTCAAAGAAGCACAACTCAACAAGACCATAAAATGTGAGTCTGTGTAAGTTAGTCACATTACAGAGATCTGCTGTTTAACATATATCCTGTCAGTTTAAGTGATACCTGGGGGGGGGGGGGGTCATCCCAATCGCACTACATTTTTATATTACAAAAATCATAGAGTAATTGGAACCAGCTGTGCAAGTATCCATCCATGCATTGCTCTGTGCTTTGTAACTTGCAGGCAGGGTTTGCATATAGTAAGTAGTAAAATATATTTTTATACAGGAAACAAATCTTTGAGCCAAAGGCCCAGTTTACAAGAAAGTCTCTTTACAACATGTTACTTGTACATGCATCCTGTATACAAATATAAAAATGTATAAAATGGAATATGTAAATTAAAAAAAGTAAAATTTAAAGACAGACATGACAATACAATAACAATCAATTTACATAAACCCCTTATTGTCATCCAGACTCACTAATTATTCCATTCATTCTGACTTACACAGACATTTAACATTTGACATAACTTCACACTAATTTCGATATACTCAAACTATACATTATACATGCAATTATGAGTATAACAGAGTGACATATTTACACGTTCATAACAGTACTCAAGTTATTACATTTCCCACGACACCTCTAAATAAATTCCTTCGTTTTAGTTTACCTAGAAGCATAAACATCTAACGTGACTTAGTACTGTCAGTTCCTGTAAAAACTGGCTATACACTGGGAATAGGCATACAGAATGAGGTAAGTTATTCCAGTATTTAGCAGCCTGGTGACCTAAGGTTTTTTCACCATATCTGTTTTTATTAGTGAGAGCAACAATCCTATTTACTTGACAATTTCTTTTTGGTCTAGAATTTACTTGATCACACCCACCAAACAAACACTCCTTAATATAGTGTTCTGGGTAATCTACACGATATTTGTAAATTAATTTTTGCCACATCATAGCACATCTATTCTCAAGAGTTTGCCACTGAAGTGTGGTCAGCACTGCACAGTGATGTGTTCTCAACCCCCATCGCAGCACATATCTAGCAATTCTGTTGTAAACAATTTCCAATTTTCTCAGCAATGATTTATTGGTGGTTCAATATATTAAATCTCCGTATGTTAATACAGGGAGTAATAATTGTTCAGCTACTCTTTTCCTATTTCTCATATTTAAGCAACTAGTTGTTCTCCACAATGCTCCCAATCTTTTATTTAATTTGTCAACTAGTGTTTCAATATGTTAACAAAACGTCAGTCCCTCGTCAAATGTAATTCCTAAGTATGTATAAGATGACACCTGTTCCAAATAGGTATCATTATTCACTTTAATAGTGAGTTGTTTGTTCTTTTTTTTTATTTTGTGTAGATCCTAAATAAAGCACCTTTGTTTTCTTTGTGTTCATCACAAGGCCCGACCTGGTGAACCACCCCCTCATGCAGTCACAATCCGCCTGCAATCTTTCTTGTAGTTACCTACTATTTTGTCCCACCGTCCCCATTACAGTACCATCGGCATACAGCCGTATCTGTGAGTAACCGTTGTTAAATATCAAAAACAACAGGGGCCCTAGTATGGGCCCCTGTGGAACTCCCCTAGTTACTGACCTTGTAGAGGAATAAACCCCATTTATTGTCTCAAATTGTGTATGATTCTCTACATATGACCTCAGCCATTCCTTAGAACCTTCTGTGATGCCCATCCGTTCTGCGGTTTGCAGCAAGAGGGAGTGGTCCACCAGGTCGAAGGCCTTGGATAGATCCACAAAGAGAACTGCTGTATCTAATCCCTTGTGTAGGGAAGTACTAATAAGATTATTAAATTTTGATCAAGGCAGATGTTGTTGTAGAGAAGCCTTTACGGAACCCTGATTGGTAAGATGTTATTAATCTATACTTCTCTATGTAACCAATCATTTGAGTATATACATACCTCTCCAAACATTTGGCCAAAATAGAGAATAGAACAATAGGTGTATAGTTATTTAACTCTGTTTGTTTTCCCCCTTTGTGTATTGGGGTAACTTTACTCACCCTCCATTGTTGCGGAAAATAATTTTCCTACAAGCTTCTATTAAATGTTTGTTGTTATAGGTGCTATATATTTAGCTGCTATTCTCAAAAATCTCCTTTCCAGACAATCTGGACCCATACCTTTATGAATATTTATTTTATTTAACCCCTTCTAAACCTCAGACACCGTTAAGATCTTAAATCAAAAAGGTGGTTGAGAACCTTGAAGGTCATCTATGCCTTGTGAGTTTTGAAAACCCCCGAATACCTACTGTTTGGGCAATACCGGGTAAATCCACAAAGAAATTATTTAAATAATTTGCTATTATATTTAGATCTTCACTCAAAGACCCATTTATTTCTAGACAAAAATTATTCTTAACATCTGGACAAAGAATTAATTGTCTTCAAGAATTTTCTGGGATCCGATTCCACAGTCAGTTTATTTTTGTAATATAGAATCTTTGCCTTCTTTATTTGTTTACATTTATTTCTTTTTTGTTTAAACAAAATCCAGTCATTCACCTTTTTTTTTTTTTTTCCTAGCTTTTTTTCAACACCTGTTTTTTACTCTAATACTTTTTAAATCCTATCACTTATCCAAGGAAGTTTAGCCAAACGTTTACTTTGCTGTTTTATTTTTGGAGCATGTATATCACATAGATTAGTAAACGTTTCCGTAAAGTACACCAAGGTTGAATCCAAGTCTGGTATAATTTTTATACCTCTCCCAATTTTTCCTTCTGTACACGTAACAGAAAACTAGTTTATGAAAAATACTTCATCTTCCTTACCCAGATATTATTATTGGACTCTACCAGTTTCTGTTTTTGTCCTATCTTTATGGTTCCCAATACTGGGCTGTGGTCTCCAAGACAAGATGCCAAGACTCCTGTGATCTCCACAATCAACGAATAGGATGTAAATAAGTCCAATATTGTCCCATTTTTTGTCGTGTTTGTATATCTTGTGGGTTCCTGTATATACTGAGCTACTCCTATTGTTGACATTATTTCTTTCAAAGAGCTTCCCCTCCCTTCTTCCCAATTACAATTAAAACCTCCCATAATAACTATACTCTGATCCCCCTACAACCCCTTGTACTGTATTAATTATTTCCTCTATTTGTTCCATTGTTGTTCTTGGTGGGGAATAGACCACTGAAATAACCAAGTCCAGTTTTGCAGCTCTTACTACTATAATTCCTATGTTATGTAAGCTTCCTTTATATAGTATATTAATATGTCCCAAACTATTTTTTTTATATACAGAACAACCCTTCCTCCCTTTTTCAGTCTAACTTGTCAACATAGTGTATAATCTAATATACCAAGTTCATCATCGTCTATTTCTTTTGTCAACCAAGTTTCAGTTAGTCCCATTATATCTGGTGAGTGTTCCCCAATCATTACTCTCACAGTGTCCATTTTATTTCTAATGCTTCTGGCATTATCATGTAAAACTGTAATTGTTTCTAGTACTTCAGGCCCTGGGTTTAGTTCTACATCCCTTCCTAATATTAACAATGCAAGAACAACAATATCAGCTGAGATTTGTTTCCTGCCTGTACCTTTTTTAAAATTGTAAGAGTTTAAAACTATTACCATGTCCTGCTGGTTCCACTGTTTCCATGTATTTGTGAAAGTATTTCTTCTGTTAATAATTTCATGTAACTGTTGTGTTTGAAAAGAGGGTACAGGCCAATAGGCTCTCAACTTTTGTTCTTGTCCATCCCCTGTGGTTATCCCTGCAAGGCAGTGTAATATCAAACTAAAAAATATCAAGCAATACATTTTAATTCAATGGCAATATACAGTATCAACCGTTTTAAAAAGTACTAATATAACTCTTTCCAAATTTAAGTTTAACCTAGTGTTCCAAGTCCTTGGTGCAATTTATATTTTTGCTACTGAGTGGTGCTCGTGCCACTCACGCTTGCGCCACAGCGCTCACACTGTGAGCCGCACAATGCTTTTATCTTGCTCTGCCCCTCCTCTTTCAAACAACATGAAGTCTTGCTGTATTCTGACAAATTGCAGTGAGGCCCAACCTTCAAACTGCCCCGGAGATGAGAGGGTTAACTTTCCATGACAGGCATGGAACGCTGAGCTCGAGCTCGGTTGAGACTCTGTCTGTTGCTGTTTGAACTCAAACCATCAGATTCTTTACTCCGCTTCACTGAACAGTCGCTCCGGAGATTTCTTCTTTGCTCGGTTCAGTTTGTCGGTTAAAGTACCGTTTTTCTCGGTTTTCGACCGAATTTAAACATAACCTATCGGTTCAGTCTCTGTCTGTGGTATTCGTGAGTACTAGATAGGTTTATTTTGTTATTTCTGTGTGGAACTTGTAAACATGGGATCGGTTCGGTTTGAACCGATCAGGTTATTTAAAGTCTTTATTTCTACTTTTAGAGTGTAGTTACCAGTTCTTATCGGTTCTAAAAAAAAAAAAACTGATTTATTACGTTTTTTTCCATGACCAGTAACATGGTCAGGAACCGATAAGGGTGTCTTGCCTGGCGGACTGCCGAAAAAAGGTTAAGTTTTTGGTTAGGACTGGCCATGTCTGAAAGCAAAGAAAAACCAGGCCCACTGGGTTTCAACACTGTAGTGTGTGTGAGAAGTCTTTGCTAAGGCTGTTTCACACACACCACCTATGTTGTTGTCTGGGTTTGACCACCTTGATTCAGACTGCCAGACTTGTAAAAATTTTCCTGCAGCTACCCTGGAAAAAGAGTTGGTAGGCTCAGGAAAGGAGGCCAAAAGTCGCTGACCCGGATGGCCAGCCCAGTTCGGTTCAACAGACCAGAAGGATGCCCTCTGACCAGGCGATACTTCTTCAGGCAAAGGAGAACCGATTCCGAGGAATCTGTTCGGTTAAGAGAACAAGAAGGGATAAATCAGCTGGTGTGGATCCAAAGTTTCTTCTCCAACCGCTGATGAAATAGCCAAAGCGATAAAAATTGTTCAGTCGCTATCCCGGTTCCAACGAACCGGCACCATCAGAAAGCGGTCAGTTCCACGGTTCCGGATTACGATTTAGAGAGTTTATGAACCGGAGGAGGAGGAAGGAGAGTATGAGGAAAGTGAATGTGATTATGAAAGTCTGGATGTGTCCATTGACCCGGACATCTCTCCAGACAGACCTTCAGGAGTGTCTCCTCCTAGGCTTTCTGAGTCCCCCTCCCATTTTATGTTTGACAAGAAAGTGGCTGAAACCCTTCAGCTTCCTGTGGAAGAAGCTGTGGATGACCAGGAGGAGCCAGACTATGTTGAAATGATGGATATCCCAGAGTCCAGGAGGCTGTCTGTTCCCCTTCATAAGTCTTTTGGGAAACAGACATTTAAACTTTTAAAGACTCCTAATTCTATACCTCCTGTGGATAAGAGAATGGACAAGAGATATACTCTTTCAGGCTCAGATACAGAGTTCCTTACCCAGCAATGAAGCCATGTTGGGGTAGTGCAGGCTGCTGCCTGTGATAAGGCAAATATACCCTTGGCTTCACACCCCCCAGATAAGGACTCTAGGAGGATTGATGCCATGGCAAAGAAACAGTACATGGCCGCATCCTTGGGACTCAGGCAGGCCAATTATATGGCCTATACAGCTAGATATCAGAAATCTAGATGGGGCACTGTAATGGCTTTAGCTAAACAGGTCCCTGGCCAGCTTGCCAAGGAGCTGGAGCAGGTAGCTCACGGATGGTATTGAGGCATCCAAGGTGCAATTCCATGCTGCAGTGGACTCCAATGATGTTTCATCTAGAGTCATGGCTACATCTGTGGCCCTTCAGTAGGATGGCTTGGCTCAGATGTACTAGCCTGTCTCAGGATACCCAGACTAAGGCCATGGATTTTCCTGTTGTGGGTAATTCTCTGTTTGAGGAGCAAACAGAGAACTACATGAAGAAGATGGATGAATACAGTACCACCTATAGGAGTGCTCAGGCCAAGGAAAGGCAGGCCACTCCTCAGAGGCAGCATCCCAGGGGCAGGGGCAGGCCTTTTCATAGGCCTTTCTACCAAGCCCAGGCCTCCTCTTCTGCTTATGCTCAGAGGGGGTTCTTTAGAGGGAGAGGCAGACGGGGTACAAGCAGGCCTGCTTCCACCCCTCAGCCTAAAGCCCCTGCCAAACAAGCACCCTGATGGGTTTGCCAAGGCCGATTCTCCACCACCTGTAGGTGGCAGGCTGGCTTACTTTGTCCAGGACTGGATGTCTTTAACATCAGACAAATGGGTCCTGGAAGTAGTAAGCCAGGGACTGGTTCTCTGCTTCAAAAAATTTCCAAAGATGAGAACCAGATCCTTTCCACCTGCAAATCCTTCAGAGGCACTTGCCCTAGAGGAGAGGTCTCTTCCTCTTGGCTCTCAGAGCTATAGAAAGGTTCCACCCTACACGAAGGAAAGGATTGTACCCAGGTACTTCCTCACTCCCAAAAAGACAGGAGAATGGCGGCCCATCCTGGATCTCAGATATTTAAACAAGCACCTTTTAAAGCCAAAGTTCAAAATGGTGACTCGGGGAATAATTCTACCCTCTCTACGGCCAGGGGACTGGCTAGTCTCCCTGGACCTCAAGGATGCCTATTTCCATATTCTCATCAGAAGCTCCCATCAAAAATACCTCCGGTTCGAGCTGCCCTCAGGCCATTACCAATTCAGAGCAATGCCCTTCGGCCTAACCTCTGCTCCAAGGGTGTTCACAAAATGCCTGGCAGTAATAGTTTCCTTCCTAAGAAGGCAAAGGATTGCCATCTTCCCATACTTAGACGACTGGCTCATAGTAGGCCAGTCCCCAGACCAAGTCAAGTTACACCTACAGATAACTCAGCAACTGCTCACTTCTCTAGGTTTCCTTCTGAATCTTTCAAAGTCAGTTCTAGAGCCTGTACAGCTCATCACCTTCATAGGCGCAGAGCTAGATACAGTAAAGGCAAGAGCCTTCCTTCCCTTGGACAGGGCAAGGACCCTTATTGCACTGGCCTCTTCATTCATCCTACAGGTGTTTCGACCAGCAAGGCATTTTCTGCAGCTCCTGGGGCACATGGCTGCTTCTACAGCAGTGGTGCAGGGAGCAAGATTTCAGATGAGGGACATTCAGTTCTACTTGAAAGCCTTTTGGTCTCAGAAAAAGGATCCTCTGACCAAACTAATCCCAGTGACTCGAACCCTGATCCAGGCATTGCAGTGGTGGCAGAATCAGGACAATCTAAGACAGGGAGTTCCTTTTGTCACTCAGTCTCACTCTCTAATCCTTACTACAGATGCCTCCCTCTTGGGGTGGGGAGCCCACTTGGGAGACCTGACCACCCAAGGGTTGTGGTCTCCTCAGGAATCTCTGTTTCAC
This sequence comes from Neoceratodus forsteri, assembly GCA_016271365.2. Lineage (NCBI taxonomy): Eukaryota > Metazoa > Chordata > Ceratodontiformes > Ceratodontidae > Neoceratodus > Neoceratodus forsteri. The sequence continues at coordinate 1,722,720,241 of CM057452.1, forward strand.
ATCAATCTATTAGAACTCAGAGCAGTGTTTCTAGCACTTCAAGCTTTTTCCAAGTCTGTTCAGAACAAAGTAGTTCAGATCAGGACGGACAATACCACCACAATGTGGTATATCAACAGGCAAGGGGGCACTCTGTCTACGGCCTTGTGCACAGAGGCAATGAAGTTATGGTTTCTGGCCTATTCCCTGAGCACCTCTTACAGCAGTACACCTCCCAGGCAAGGACAATGTCCTGGCAGATGCTCTCAGCAGGATATCTCAGGGCCATCACGAATGGTCACTGAATTCCGTGGTTCTGAAGGTGATCTCCTCCAGATGGGGCACCCCACAGATAGATCTTTTTGCAGCCCCAGACAATCACCAACTTCCCCTCTTTTGCTGCAGGCCCCCAGCGTTGGGCTCAGTCCCCCTGGATGCCCTAGTTCTCAATTGGGAAGGGAAGTTCCTGTATGCTTTTCCCCCCTTCCCTCTCCTGTTCAAGGTGCTAGTCAAACAGGTCTCAACCCCTGCAAGGTGATTCTGATTGCTCCAGACTGGGCCAGACAGCCCTGGTACCTCTCCTGTTGTCCTTAGCAGTCCACCTTCCCTGTTTCTTCCCAGGAATTACAACCTGTTAACCTGTGCTCGGGGAGAGTTTGGTATCAGATCTCAAATCTCTCAATCTCAAGGCCTGGCTCTTGAAGAGTTAAGAATTTGCTGATTTTACCTCTCTCAGGGTGTTATGGATATCCTAAAGGCTTCTCGAAGCCTTCCACCAGAAGCACTTATAATTCCAAATGGAAAAGATTCTCCATATGGTGCTCTGGGAAGCATATTTCTCCAGAGTCTGCTGGCCTGCCCACAGTCCTTGACTATATGGTTCATCTGAATAGCTTGGGACTCAGACCAGCTACACTAAGAGTGCATCTGGCAGCTGTCTCTGCTTTTCTTTCAGCAGGTAAGCCTTCTTCCTTTCAGCTCATCCTGTATTCTCTAAGTTTTCAAGGGATTGCTTCATACCAATCCGCCATTCAGGGACCCTGCCCCTGCTTGGGACCTTAATGTTTGCATTGCTCAGCTTATGCAACCCCCTTTTGAGCCCTTGTCCTCAGCAGAGCTTAAGTACTTGTCTTGGAAAACTGTTTTCTTGGTGGCCATCACTTCTGCCAGGCGCAGAAGCGAGTTACAAGCCCTGTCAGTGGAGCCTGATTTTATCTCTTTCTATAGAGATAAGGTGGTCCTCAGGACTAACAGAAAGTTTTTGCCTAAGGTGGTTTCAGACTTCCACCTTAACCAGTCTGTGTCTCTTCCTGTGTTCTTCACTGACCATTCCTCCTCTGGTGAAAGGAGGCTGCACAGTTTGGATGTGAAAAGAGCCCTTAGCTACAATGTGGAGCATACCAAGGGTCACAGGTTTGACTCCCTCCAACTGTTCCTCACTTATGGTGTGGTTGGTAAGGGAAAACCTGCCACTAAAAGATCCATTGCCAGGTGGATTGTCTCTTGCATTCAATTTTGCTATGAGAAACTAGGGAGGATTCCACCCTCAGGCCTGAGGGCTCACTCTACCACAGGTACAGCTGCTTCCCTGGCTGCTGCCAGGGATATTCCTATCTTAGAGATATGTCAAGCAGCTACCTGGAAAACAGTTCACACTTTTACCAAGCATTACTTTCTGGATATCCAGGCTAGGAATGATGCTTGGTTTGGCACAGCAGTGCTTCAGAGCCTATTTCCTAGGTAGGTTCTGTCCCTCTTCCATGGAGGTACTGCTTGGTAGTCTGCAATTTGTCAGAATACAGCAAGACTTCATGTTGTTTGAAGAAAAAATTACTCACCTTAGTAATGTTGTTTCTTCTAATGGAGTCTTGCTATATTGTGACCTCTCCCCCTGCCTTCCTCTCTCAGAACCTTTGTTTTGGGGTGTGGGTGGGCAGTAGCAGTGTTGGCACCCAGGAGGTGCCCCACCTTTTTATTATCACCCCCTTTTCTTTGGGTGAGTGGGTGTTGTGTTTATTTCATTTTTGGGGTTTTCTGAAGCGTCTTTGTTTTGGGACCAAAAAATCTGTTTATTATACTTAGTAGCCAGTTGGCTAGTGTAGGTTTACAGCTTCCACTCAGGACACTCCGTGAGTTTAGCTCGTAAAGATCTGATGGTTTGAGTTCAAACAGCAACAGACCGAGTCTCAACCGAGCTCGAGCTCAGCGTTCCATGCCTGGCATGGAAAGTTAACTCTTTCATCTCCGGGGCAGTTCGAAGGTTGGACCTCACTGCAATTTGTCAGAATACAGCAAGACTCCATTAGAAGAAACAACATTACTAAGGTGAGTAATTTTTTCTTCTGTGACATGTGTACTCCGTTCCCCTTCTTCCCGCTGCTGATACACGTCACAAACTCTCTGGTGTATTGACATGTTTAAAACAGCGTGGACAAAGAGATTTCCCAATCACCAAAAGCTTAAGACGGTGGCTACCAGGGGCATTCATGCAACCTAAAACAGTTAGCCTTTCTTTGTTTTTCTTGTAGCCAGGTGCCAGCTTCTCAGACCAGCTGGCTAGTGTCTTTTCTGGCATCATTTTCCAGTAAACGTCCATTTCATCTGCTTTTTGCTTCAATATCGGTCCAGAGATAGAAGTTCCTTTCATTCTGTGCTGGACAAACCACAGATAGAGCGCCTTGTGGAGCACCTCGTCTTTGCTCCCTTTTATAGCTTTTCTGTGGCAGGTACCTTCGGGGCAGTCCATAGTTGAAGCGTACTCCCAAAACTCATCTCGGGCAGCTCTAATGTCACATACTATGGCATTACCGATTTGAAATCTTGCCGCAACATCAACAATGCGATCTCCGTTTTCAAGAAACTCAAACTCACAGCTTCTGGTGGATATTGAGCATGCGCTGTTTTCATTAGGTAGCCATCACAACGCCATGGTCTGTCAGCCTGCATGCCTGTTAGCCTACCTGCTTTTACTTTACAGCTTTACAAGTCACTAACAAGGAGATAATTTAGAGAGACTCAGTTAAATGGAATTCACTGTGACCCTGAATAAATGAATTAGTTTTTACCAGTTGCAGTAACAGCTACTCGGCCAAATCAAGGGGGACACACAGTTGATTTGGATAATGCGGAGATTCGGTTAATCGCGTTTCAGATAATCAAGAGTATACTGTATATCTGAATTGGTATGGTGTCTAAGGTAAGTAGAATGTTGTTATTTAACACCTTCCAAAAACTAAAAGCACTAGACAGTTAAAACCATGAACACAAAATCATTAAACACAATTTACTTGCCAGCCCTATGGAGTAGAGGGCTGAGGCGCTGGTGCATTACCTCGACCCACGCCGACGACACGGGTTCAGGAACGGACTAGAGACACCGGGGGCTGGCAGGGGAAGGAGAGGATCGAGCATCTGTAGGGCTGCTCTCATCTCCTGGGGAGGGTAGCGGGTTGTCGTTACGCTGTGGTGGCCCCTGGTGGAGACCAGGAACACAACAGATGCACGTCAGGGACGCACCAGAAAAGCAGAAATACCGCCCCACTTTAAGCCGGAAGATGGCGACCACGCTGGGTTAGCCTTCACTCTAGCTCTACTATGGACCGTTTTTAGTCGTATTTTATTTTATTTTTCCTGTGACAGCAGTTTTGCTAGCAAGTATTTTGATTCCGTAAAACTGTGGTCATCGATGCCGACTTCTATATGCTGTGCTAACTTTGTGTGAATCGAGTTCAGCGCTTGTTGCAATAGCTTTCCAGGGGAAATTTTGGGTGCTCCAGTTTTGACTTTGGGCTCGTTTTGTTATTATTTCGGTGTCGGTTTCTGTCTTTGCTACAAGAACTGTGACCCTAACTACCATCTTTTTGCGAAACGCAGTTTGTGGCGTGCATTTGTTGTTCTCCTGACTGTTGGATGTACTGCCTTCCAAAATCACAGTTCCATTGGAAGGGACTGAACTGAGCACGCTGAGTTCGAGTTTTTCAGAGTGTTGCCTGGTCGTTCCTGTAGTGAGTACTGTGGCTGCTTAACTGGCTGTGCTATTGCCCAGGCATTCCCAGCGTTTGGGTTTGCTTCCTCCCGTGATGTGTTTTTGATCAACTTTATTTAATAGTATTTCAAACACTTTTGCTGGTTTGATTTTGGCTTGGATGTATTCTGTAACTAGGGAGGAAAAGCATCAGGAAAGTTCCAGTGTTGTATCAGTGTTTGGTTTATTTGGGAAGACGCTGGATTTTGGAACCCTAATCTAAGTCGTCTGTGGTGGATTTTATTATGGCAGATTTTGCAAAGACAATGGCTTGATTTGTAGCCGGGTAGTGTTGTCCCGATCTGTCGGGTGGGCTGTGCTTTGGTCATTGGTAGCGCGGGGGCCGGGGCTCTTGTTCACCGGGGAGCCGGTGCTTGGAGCTTTTGATCCCTAGGGATTCCCGTGGACCCACTGGTGGGTGGGTCTGGTTGGGGGCCTGTGGCAGTTGCTGCAGTCCTGGCTCGGCTGCCTGTTTAGATTTTTGGGACTCACTCCCGACTTCAGAGTGTCTGCTTTTTGGAAGAGGACTTTCGGGATACCTTCATTCATCTTGGTCTGCGGTCAGATTTTAACTTTATTACTCTGCTGACAGTGAGAGTGCATTACTCTACTTTCTAAATGCTCAGACAGTGAGAGAACCTGAGAACTGAGAAATGTTTGATTCTATCTTTGGCAGAAAGTTCTAAGTTATTTTCCATCTGACTGCTCTGGGGTTGTGAGCTCCTGAAGAGGATTTATCAGCCCTGGTGGTGGTGAGAGAACCGCTGGGGCTTGGAAAATTGTGCTCTCTCTCCCTTGATACTTCCGTGCAGTATCATCAGCTAATTTTGTTTGCTTCTACTAACCTTTTTTGATGATTTTGGTGCTTTATTTTATTTGTTTTACAGTGCAATATTGTTTTGTTCACATCCCGAGACTTTGAGAGGGCCCTGGGGATGTGAAGATTTTGGAGTTTTTGTTTTATATAAGTTATAGTGTGTGTTAGAATTTTTGCTAAGTTGTTGTTATTGTTTTAACATTATTATTATTATTATTATTATTGGCAGTGAGAGTGCCTAAAAACTGCAATTTTAGTTTTTATTGGATCCTGTTTTCCATCATATGTAGGACAGTATGTGCAGTGAGAGGGCCTCACTGTCCCTATATATTTGGATTCTTTAATTTTAATAACTCTATACAGATCATTTATATTTGTGTAGTTTTTAATCTTGTGTTTTCCCCCCTCCCTAGAGTTCTGAGAAGGTTTATTGGGTCGGGTAGTTTTTATTAGTTTTGTTTATCTGTTTTTTGGATTATGTTATTGGGTGGGTTTTAGTTTAATTGTAATTGTGGGCATTTTATTTAAGAGGTTATTAGGATTTTTTACTTAGCTGTCTAGCAGCCAGTTTGTTTCCCGCTTTCAGTATGTGTTGTTTAGTTACCCTGGTCGTGCATTATTCATCCTCTGATCTCCATGCCCTTTGCCCTTTTGGCCCTCCTCCCCTCCCACTTTCCACCTACCAGTGCTTTCAGGCGCTTGGTATTGTTCGTAGGGGGTGGGGGTGGCAGGGGACATGGACATGGTAGTGCAAATGAACGGACCTTTCATATAGGGTTGGTTAAGTCCAGAAGACGCCCTGGGGCGAAATGAAGCCTGGGACGTGGTGATCTATGTCTAGTCTCCATACCGAAGGGCACCACCTATTTGGATGGGCAAGTAGTCGGGGCGGCTCCAGAGCCTTGTCCAACTCGGGCGGTGTTGTGCAATGCCAGATCTATTAAAAACAAGTCTGCTGTTATTTCTGACTTTGTTGGGACAGCAGATCTGGCTTGCATCACTGAGACCTGGCTGGATGGAAATGCTGGCCCCATTCTGGAGGCGACCGTTCCAGCTGGGTACTCGGTGATTCACTGCCCAAGATTGGATCGGGGGGGTGTAGCGGTCTGTTTTAAGACCAGGTTGGGGCTCATGGGTGTACCAGTTGAGGAAGCTGAATCCTTTGAGTGTACCATAGTGGCTGGTGTGGGTTGCAGGATAGCCCTCGTCTACCCTCCACCAGGAGACTAGAGGCGATTCCTGCAGGAAGTGGCAGACTTTGTTGCTGATATGGCATTGGAGTCGCCCAGATTGATGGTTCTGGGTGACTTCAATGCCTTGGTCGATGAACTCTCAGCCTTTGGTCAGCAGTTCCTCCAGTTGATGACATCACTGGGCCTTACACAGATTGTTTGTTTCTTCAGCCACTCATAATCCTGGTCACTCTTTGGACTTAGTTTTTCTCCTGGGGATTGAGGCCTCTGATTTGGTGGTGGAACCTGTCAGTTGGTCTGATCACTACACCGTGGGCTTCAATTTTTGTGCTCCCCCTCATAGGTCTGCTCCTGTGGAGATGGTTCGATACCGCCCTTTACGGGATGTGAGCCCTGAAGACCTGATGATGGTATTGAACCTCTAAGTTTCCGGTTGCCAGCTTGGGTCCGGAATCTATGGTCTTGGCTTATAATCAGGCCACTTCCTTGGCCCTGGACTCAATTGCTCTTGTCCATGTTCATCCCCTCTCTCTCCGCCCTTGGGTCCCATGGTTTGATGGGTTCTTGAGGGAGCTGTGACGTGTTGGCGGAAATCTGCTCTAGAAGTCGACCGCCTTAGTTTGGAGGAGCATTATCGGCTCTACCAATCAGAGATCTCCCATAAGAAGGCAGAATTCTTGTCCAGGGAGATCTCTGTCGCTCAGAATCGATGGGCTCAGCTCTTCAGAACTGTGGACAGGCTGTGCAACCCAGCCTGTCTCCAGCTCTGTTGAGCTTTTTATCAAAAGGAGTGTGATGAGATCGCTCAATTCTTTGCGAATAAGGTTGCAGACATTGGATCAGAGATCCGCCTGACACAGCCTAAGGAGGAAGCTGTTAGTCGGCGTCTGGCCACGGAATCCTCAGCCTCCTGGTGTTCCTTTGACCTGCCGATGTTCGAGGATATTATGCGGATCATCCAGGGGATGCACCCTATGAGCTGTAGTTTAGATCCGGGTCCTACCTCCCTGATTTTGGGTTGTGTTGAGATCGTGGGCCCGTTTCTGGCTCAAATAATCTGGTGCTCCTTAGAATTGGGGGAGTTTCCCAGCTGCCTAAAGGAAGCTGTGGTGACTCCCCTTTTGAAGAAGGCTTCTCTGGACCCAGATATTTTTGCCAACTACAGACCTATCTCTAACCTTCCCTTTATTGGGAAAGTTATTGAGAAGGTAGTGGCAAACCAGCTGGAGGACCATTTGACCATCCATAGTATCTACGAACCTCTCCAGTCTGGTTTTAGTAAGAGGCATAGTACTGAGACTGCTCTGGTTCAGGTGCTCAATGATCTCTTGATGGCGAGAGATTGGAGAAACCATTCTATCTTGGTTCTCCTTGATCTCTCTTCAGCTTCTGACACTGTAGACCATGGGGTTTTGCTCGAGCATCTGGAGTCCATCTGTGGACTGTCTAGTACAGTGCTCAGATGGTTTTCATCTTTTCTATCTAGGAGAACACAGAGAGTTGTGTCTGATTTTTTTCCTCTGACCCTTTCCCTCTGAACAGTGTGGTGTTCCTCAGGGCTCGGTGCTTTCCCCCATGTTGTTTGCAGTGTACATGCTGTCCCTCGGAGACATTGTAAGATGGTATGGACTGAGGTTTCACCGTTATGCTGATGATACCCAGCTGTACTTGTCTTTTGCCCCCGACCAGGTTAGTGCTCTCTCGGTATATAATAGCTGCCTTACTGAAATCCGTGACTGGATGAATGCGAGCTGGTTAAAGCTGAACGCCGGTAAGACCGAGGTTATGGTTGTGGACCTGGGTCGCGGTTCAGGGGGTTGGGGTCAGGCCAACCCTCTGGCTTATTGCGGGGGGGGGGAATCAGATCCCTACCTCTGAACGGGTGCGTAACCTGGGAGTGGTACTTGATGACGGGCTGACTCTTTGTCATCAGGTGTCGGCAGTCATTAAGTCTGCATTTTACCATCTTAGAAACATTGCCAGGGTGAAGCACCTTGTTCTGTCCAGCGATTTACCCATGTTGGTTCATGCCTTTGTGACCTCACGCCTTGACTACTGCAACTCCCTGTACTTGGGGCTTCCTGGGGTTGATATCCATCTCTTGCAGCTAGTGCAGAACGCTGCTGCAAGGTTGTTGACAGGGGCATCTATAAGGGCATATATAACCTCTGTGCTGTGCGATCTGCACTGGCTGCCTGTTCAGTGGTGGATCACCTTTAAAGTAGGTCTTTTGACCTTCAAAGCCCTGCAGAGACTGGGCCCTGACTACTTGAAAGAGCTTCTGATTCCTTACTGTCCTGTACGACAGCTCCATTCAGCCGACGAGGGGTTGCTAGGGGTTCTGAGGGTTACATTGAAGTCTTCTGGGGCCAGGGCTTTTGTGTTTGTGGCCCCAACCCTCTGGAATTCTCTGCCTTGTCGGCTTAGGGAATACACGACCATGGAATCCTTTAAGCGGGATTTTAAGACACTTTTACAGAGTAAGGCTTTTATGAATTGATGTTGCTGAGAATATTGATTTTATATGTATATTTTTGTTTTTAACATTCATTTGTACAGCGCCTTGGTGCTTGAAAGGCACTTAATAAATAAAGTTTTATTATTATTTATTATTATGGCTGCCCGGCTGTCTGGTGCCATTCATGTCTCTGCCACATCCCCCATCCCAGCAGCACCAAGGGGCCAAGTGTAGCACTGGCTTGCTCCCTGGGCTGGCGCTTTCCCCCTCAGAGGAGGGGGACCCATCTGGAGAAGGGTTACTGTGGGTTACCCTGGGGTTGACTGCTATATGGGACCGGAGGATTGGAGGGCAAGATGGACCAGAGCGAGCATTGGCAAGCCCGAAGGAGAGGCTGAAGTGGAGCAGGTAGGGAGGAGGTAAAAAAAGATAATACAAAAAAACACAATTTACACAACTGACATAAAAACTGTTTTTACATTTGTTTTAACAACCTTGAGAGTGGCACAATTCATCAAGAAATTGTTGTCCTTTACATATCTAAGTCTTGCTGAGCCCAAGTTGTTACATCCTTTGATGTCCTTTTCATTTAGTTTCTGTGGAACTGTTAAGCATAGAATTAGACTAACTGCAATCTGTCTTGATACTTACAATCAGAACTGTTAACAGTTTTAAAGGTTGATTTATCGTTTAATTTTTTTTTTTTCCCTCCTAGTGGCTATGATATTCCTTTGAATCCACTTCACCTGATACCTTTCTATGCCGGAACTCGCTTTCATGATTTCCACCACATGAACTTCATTGGAAACTATGCTTCAACTTTCACATGGTGGGACAGACTCTTTGGTACAGACTCACAGTTCATGAACTACTATGAAGAAGTGAAAAATGAGAGCGAGGTTGGAAGCAAGAAGACTACCTGAAACCATAATTCATGCAGCATTGATTTTTTTTGCCTCAGTGCTAATTAGCTGGGTTTCAAATATAAAATCAGAACTCAGAAAATACGTTCATATATATGCTGGTCCACCAAAAACTGAATTGGGATGATGCGATATCTTTTATTAGATCAAAGAACCTGCATAGAAACAGTGATGGCAGAAAAAGATGAAAGGTCCATCTAGTCTGCTCATTGTTTGTTCTGCCAACTAAAGCACTTGACGAAGGGACCTGTGTAATCCCCAACACTTGCGCGCTGAACATTTATGTACAATATTTGGTGCTGATCCAGTAAAAGATACCCCCATCCAGGGAAGCTAATATTTAAGCAAGAAACTGAAACTGTATTCTTTGTGGCATATGTAAATTTCTGCAAGAGTCTGAATTTACACAAGTCAGGGCTACTGATGGGCAGTCATTACCTTTTTGAAATAGACATGCCCTTCTGCCACAGGAATGCATTAGTTATCCAAGTGTAGGGTACCAGTTGTATCAAATGGTCAGTCAGGTAAATCTTAAACATGTATTCTGTTTAGATTCTCCTGTGTCCTAAGTGTGATGCTTTTAGCATGTCATGATGTTTTTAAAAGCAGATGCAAAATCGAACGTTATAATTGGTAATCGGCAAAATGGTGCAAATAACTTGCTAAGCAGAATACTACACAATGCTATTTTCCAAAAAGATCATACAAAAGTGAAAACAAATCCAGCAGTCTAATTGACTTGAGAGTTTTGGGGGTGTCCCAGCACTTACCCATAGAGGGGGGAGAGTTTTGGCAGTATCCCAGCACTTACCCATAGGAGGGTGGGGGAAAGTCTCAGCTAACAGGATTTTGCACAAACGTAAAATCAGCCCGTCTAACCATACACTTTGCTGCTGTGACGCAAGCTATCACAGTGTAACTGTCTCACACGTACTTTTAACCTGCACTCATTCCCAATGCTGTTACTGAGACTTCATCAAAACAGATGCTGCAGTGACATTTTGTAGCCCTACTAGCCCGTACCACAACTTATGCTGCAGCTTCCCTGGCTGTTGCCGCTCACTGCAGTATTGCCAACTCAGACTGCAAATGTACAATCCTGAAACAACCTTTGGATGTCTAGCCTTGGGTGCTCTCTTCTCCACAAAGTCTCTCGTCACAGTGCTATGCAACTGCTTTACTTTCACTTGTTCATCTCACCTCGGACCCACATACTGTTGGCCATCTCTCCTTGAGCCCACACTTCTCCACAGTGCCTCTTATCAGATCCACACTTCTCCACATAGCTGGCTAAAGGCTATAGACAGACCTTTAAAATGAAAAATGGTTTTATTTAACACTAAAAATTGATTAGCGTTTTGCTCATAAATGTTCTAAAACATTGTGAAAATGAATAGCACTTGCCTCATTGTGTTTAACAAACATAACACTTCTAGAAAACCTATATAAATACTTTCTGTATAGTTAGTATTGTCCCAAGGAAAAACTGCTAATCAATTATTTAAAACCCTGTTAAATGTCACAGAATTGGGGCTGGGGTGGCTGGCATCCCAGTAGCTTGTTGGGGCTAGGGGAGAAACTAAAACAATTTTTTTTGTATTGTATAATAGCAATAATACACTTCAGGGTATGGTATATCATGGGAAAGTGCCACTTCTCAGGTACATGAGTCACTTGGCCTGCAGCCTCGTGACTCACGCACCTGAGGTATGGCAGTATCCCATAACATACCATATCCTGTTGTGTATTATTATTTAATTTATACAAAGGACAGTTTAAATACTTGAACCTGATTTGTCGACGCTAGCCTTTACACCTGGGTAAATCCTGTCATGTGTAATGTTCAGCAGACCTAATCACAAGTCGAAGCTATGACATCAGTACAGTCCAGCCATACTGAACATTTTGAATCACTGTTATTTTTAAGGATGTTTTACGAAGCTAAAAGCAGACTCCTCCTTAGCAGATGGTGGGTTGGACCAAAACAAGAAAAGGCAAATTACCTTATTTTGCTTCCTCCAAGGGATAGGAATCCAGCAGGATGTATGCATAACCAGGGAGGTTTGGTTTCAGATTCAAGATAGTCACCCCCTTCACTATTTTGAATACTCTCCCATTACTAACTGTAACCAAACCTTTTCCTTTATGGGGCAAAAGTCACATGTCCGAGGACTTCCTCTGACTCTCCAGTAGCATTTCTGGCTTACTGCCATCTCACTCCTCTCCCACCTGCCACTTTTAATAATATTCCCCCAAACTGGGTCTCTGGGTTCACAGCTGTGTTCTAACCACTTGACCAAGCTGCTTTTGAGGGCATCTCCCCGCATCCCTAACTAAGATGAATAGCTGGAATCCTGATAGTCTTCCTTCTCCCTCCTGCCACCTGTACCTTTTTGGAGCAAGAACCCCACATCGCATCCCCCCACTTGGTCACCAGTAGTTGATGGGGAGGGCCTAATGGGCAGCAAGCACAGTAGTTCTTTACTTTTTTCCAAAGCAGTAGTTCACCAGTGGAGGGATTATGAGCTCCTGTTGCTTATTACAGTCTATGAGAGTGAATGTGTACAGTGAGGAACTCTTCAATGCTGCCCTGTTGCTTATTACAGTCTGTGAGAGTGCATGTGCACAGTGAGGAACGCTTCCATGCTGTCCTGTCGCATGTTAGTCTGAGAGTGCATGTGTACAGTGAGGAACTCTTCAGTGCTGCCCTGTTGCTTATTACAGTCTATGAGAGTATATGTGTACGGTAAGGAACTCTTCAGTGCTGCCCTGTCGCTTATTACAGTCTGAGTGTGCCTGTGAGTGAGGAACTCTTCAGTGCTGCCCTGTTGCTTAGTACCATCTATGAGAGTGCATGTGTACAGTGAGGAACTTTTACAGTCTATGAGAGTGCCTGAGTACAGTAAAGAATTCTTCAGTGCTGCCCTGTCACATATTACAGTCTATGAGAGTGAATGTGTACTGTGAGGAACTCTTCAGTGCTGCCCTGTTGCATATTTAGTCTGAGAGTGCCAGTGTACAGTGAAGAATTCTTCAGTGCTGCCCTGTCGCATATTACACTCTCTGAGAGTGCCTGTGTACAGTGAGGAACTCTTCAGTGCTGTCCTGTCACATTTAGTCTGAGAGTGCCTGTGTACAGTGAAGAATTCTTCAGTGCTGCCCTGTCGCATATTACAGTCTGAGAGTACATGTGTACAGTGAGGAATTCTTCAGTGCTGTTCTGTTGCTTATTACAGTCTATGAGCGTGCCTGTGAGTGAGGAACTCTTCAGTGCTGCCCTGTTGCTTATTACAGTGTGTGAGAGTGCCTGTGTACAGTGAGGAACTCTTCAGTCCTGCCCTATTGCATATTAGTCTATGAGAGTGCATGTGTACAGTGAGAAACTATTCAGTACTGCGCTGTTGTATATCACTCTATGAGAGTGCAAGTGTACAGTGAGAAACTATTCAGTACTGTGCTGTTGTATATCACTCTATGAGAGCGCATGTGTACAGTGAGAAACTTTTCAGTGCTGCCCTGCTGCTTAGTACAGTCTATGAGAGTGCATGTATACAGTGTGGGACTCTTCGGTGCTATGCTCAACTACTGACATAGTGGCACTCTGCAGGGGAAAGGGGAAAACTGAGCTAGCCAGAAAACAAAGTAAAGGATTACTGAGCTTTCTGCCTGTTGGCCACCCCCTTCAATCAGCTGTTGATGGGGGGGTGCTTCACAGGCTTTTGCCCCAACAGATACAGGCTGTTCAGTGGGGCAGAAAAAGTTAAAAGTACCCCCAAAAAGATCTAAGCTGAACTGGGAAGGTTTGACTCTGGCTTTGTTCGTGCTGAACCATCCAAGTTTGGGATGGCATGAGAACTGAGTCTGCACATCTCTAGCCAAGAGAGCCTGAAAAAGAATTCAGAATTCAGGGGAAGACTTGCTGATAGTGTTGTAAAGCTTTATTTTGCCTGCAAATTGTAAGCAAAGTGCCAAACCTTGCACTTCACCAACAATTTGCAGAGTGAGTAAGTTGCTTTCAAGACTTTGGAGCCTTTTTTTTTTTTTTTTTTTTTTATTTCCTATCCCGCACCCTCTTGTAGTACCCTATTCCACCACCACCTCGACACCAGAAAAATCAGTAAAACATCCCTTTCCCCACCCGACAACCCTGTCCAAAAAAAGACAATGACACACCCTGCCCCCATACTGTACTGACAAGCTAAATTATACAAGAACTGTGGTGGAGCACAGTACGTTGACTTGCATACCATCCTCTCAACACCTTGGCCAGCCTCCCAAATGACATTAAAACCCTTCCAGAATAAAGGGTGGTATATGACTCCACATTACATTATAGGAAAGTGCCGCCAAAAATATAAATGTTATTTGGGGGGGGGGGCCTCCAAATCTGGTACCGTCAGCATGGTGAGATGCTCAGAATTTGTGCCACCTGACACTGTTAGTCTATTGGACCTGCAGGAGGAAAAAAAAAACACATGCTTAAGAGGGAGTTGGATGGGGACAAAATGGAGTGAATTACCATTGGAGACGGAATGAGAGAAGGGCATGCTTCCACTCATTTCTGCCAGGCACTCAGAAGAGGGGGGCCCCCTGCTCTTCTGAGTATAAGAGCACAGCTTGAAATGGGTGAGCCAGTGGGCAAGGAGTCGTGACTGAAGGTAGCATTGCAGCAACTAGGAGGAAAATCTGGACAGGAACTGGGACATGCCACTGTCAATAGATAAATAATAGGCACAGAGGTAATAAACATAGTTGATTATAAAAATTCTGATCAGCTGGTCCCTGATCCTGCTGTCCTCAGAAGTTTAAGTAATGCCTGGCATCTAGGTGTACCTGTTTTCTCTCCCTGACTTGCGATGTAGTGTAAGTTCCAGATCCTGCAGCAGCAGGAAGATTAAATCAAGGAGATTGTTGCAGCAGGAGCAGGAAAAAGGACTCTAGAGCAGGTAATGTGAGCCCACTGATGGTGTACTGTATATGGAAGGGGTGCAGGAAAGCAGTTAATGGAGGGAGAAGGGAATCTGTGTGGGTGGGGTGGGGGACATGGTATAGGGTAGAGAGGAGGGACAGGGGAGCTGTCAAGAAATAGTGGGTGTGGTAGTTGGTACTTGGAAGGTGCAGATAATTGAGGGAGGGGCTGAGTTGTTTGTGGAAAGCAAGTCAACAGGTGGAGGGAAAGGGTGCACAATTTCAAAGGTGTGGTGCCAGGGAGCTGATTCAGGGAGGGGTAGATTATGGAGAAGGTGAGAAGGTCATAGGTTATACAGTGGTGACGGAAGCTGGCAAAGGAAGGAGGGGCATAGGTAATGTATGTGTTCTAACCCCAGGAATTACTCATTATGATTAAACTAATGCAGTCAGCCTCCTGTGTTGAACTGCTTGGAGAGATGGAATGCTATGGAAATGATGGAACTCTGATTGGCTCATGCCAGTTTCAAACTGCTGCACTCAGAGTGCTTCAGATTCTTTACTCTGCCTGCCTAGTGAAGATATCCTAGAGAGCTCTCCTTCAACTTACTTCAAATACTTTAAATTGGTCGATAAGTACCGTTTTAAGTAATTAATTTTAGATTGCTGACCTTATAAGTTAGTTTAGCGTAGTTTTCTAGTGTTTTATTACTTTTATTCGTTTTTGCACAGTTCCCTTGCGGTTCTGTGGAACCAAGGGACTCATGGTTCTCTGTGAGGTTTTTTACCTCAAATTTAGTTAATTTTGTATATTTGGTTCCATTGAACGCTTGTAATTTTATTTAAAAGTAGCTTATTTTCGGTTCAAGGAACCGATTATCACTCAGTTCCAGGAACCGCTAGCGGTTGTTTATGTTTAAATTTATCTGTTCCAGGGAACCGATTATTTTTGCAAACATTTAAAATTCTGTGCTTGCTCAGTGTCGGAGGTTCCTGTTTATAAACCAAAAAAATGCACAGGACCCACTGGGTTTAAATATTGTGTGTCTTGTGGTCGGGTTGTAGCAAAAGCAGACAAGCATTCTTTTTGTGTGTTTTGTTTGGGAACCAGTCATATTTTTCAAACTGTGAAATTTGCAAAATGTTTTGTCCCAAGACTTTGAAAAAGAGATCATAAAAATGAGAGGAAATGGCTTCTGCATCTGCTAGTTCTACAGAAGGAAATCCCGCGCCCCCTCTGTCCCTAATAAGGACAAGGTTAAGCCCAAAGATTCTGACGGGGTCAGATAAGACTCAGCAAGGTAAATCTAAAAGGGCTGTTGAGACAGTAGCTGAAACTGTCCCACCTTAAAAAAAAAAAAAAAAAAAATTACAAAGAAAAACATGTTGGTGTGCCTCTGGCCGAGAAGGTTAAGGAGCTCCCAGCAAACAAGTAAAATATACCCTCAGCTGAGGACATTGCAAAGGCTTTACAAATTTTACAAGCCTTACAGGCTGTGGTCCCGGTTCCCTCCTTGATTACACTGGTTCCTGTGCCAGTTCCAGCACCACAGGAACCACAACCTCTGTATTGTAATCCAGAGGAGTATGAAGGGGAACCCATAGAACCAGAGGTCTTCCCAGAACAGGACTTTGGCTCCCCTCCCAGGGGACCAGAAGACTACACCTCTCATTATACCTTTGTAAAAAAAAAAACATGGTGGATACCCTCAATCTTCCTCTCCAAGAGACGGAGGAGGATGTGGAGGAAACAGAATTCCTGGATGTGATGGGACTAGCTCTCACAAAACGCTTTCTGTTGCCTATGCACACATCTTTTAAAAAAAAAAAAAGGCTGTGCTGCAGATATTGCAGACACCAAATTCGATATCTGGAGTGGACAAGAAAACTGATGAGATATCAGCTGGATAGAACCACTGCTGATTTTCTGTTCGGTCACCCTGATCCTGAAGGCGTGGTCCAAGCTACTGCCTGTAATAAGGCCAGGATCCCCTTAGCAACCCATCCTCCTGACAAAGATTCAAGAAAGAAGGGATATATGACTGCCTCACTCATAGTTAGGCAGGCAAATTAAATGGCTTGTGCTGTCCAATATCAGAAGACACTATGGAATTCTGTCCTTGCTCTGTCGGACAAAGTCCCAGGGGAAGTGGCTGTCAACTTGCAAGAAACAGCAAGGGCTGCACTTGATGCCACCAAATATCAGTTCCACATGGCAGTGGATGTTAACGACACTACAGTCAGACTGATAGCTTTATATGTCTCCCTCCGGAGATTTGCCTGGCTAAGAGCTACCAACCTAACCCTGGACACTCAAGCTAAGGCCATGGATTTTCCAAATGAGAAAAATTCCTTATTTGGTGACAAAACAGAGGCCTGCATGAAAAGGGTGGAGGAATATAAGGCCACCTATAGAAGTAACTCTAAAGAAAAGCCTTCCACCTCTTATAGGTCCCAAAATAGGGGAGGCAGGGGTAAGGGATCCTATCCCATACCTTTTTCCAAGCACAAGCTTCGCAGGTCTACCAGCAGCCAAGAGGCTGCTTCGGAGGGAGAAGTAGAAGGGCTGTGAGACGGACTTATCCCTCTCCACAAATCCAGGCTCAGCCCACACAGAATCCCTGACTGGCTGATGCAGGTCGCTTCCCCACCACCATGACCACCCCCAGTGGGTGGCAGATTGGCTCACTACCTTCAGGTTTGGCATGCCTTCACCACAGACAAGTAGATCCTGGAGGTAGTGAGCCAGGGGCTGTCACTCCGCTTCAAATCACTTCCCAAGCTGAGAGCAAGAACATTTGCCCCAGTCACCTCTGCAGATGGAGTCCTACTGGAATAAGAAGTAAAACACCTTCTATCAATCAAAGCGGCGGAACCAGTGCCCCTAAATCAAAGGAGCAAAGGCTTCTACTTCAGATACTTCCTTACTAAAAAGAAAAATGGGGACTGGTGACCTATCCTGGACCTAAGGCTTCTGAACAAGCAGATTTTGAAACCAACGTTCAGAATGGTGACCCTCTCAGTAATCATCCCCACACTGCAAAAAGGAGATTGGATAGCTTCCCTGGACTTAAGCGACGCCTATTTTCACATTCCTGTCAGATCAACTCACAGAAAGTATGTAAGATTCAGGCAGGCCTCAGGTCATTACCAATTCGCAGCACTCCCATTCGATCTGACTTCTGCAACAAAGGGCATTCACAAAATGCCTAGCAGTGGTGGTTAAATACCTGAGAAAGCAAAGTATGATGGTCTTCCCCTACCTGGACGACTGGTTAGTTATAGGCCAGTCACTGTAACATGCAAGGCAATCACAAAATCCACACTGGAATCCTTAGGTTTCCTCATAAATGAGCAGAAATCACAGCAAGAACCAGTACAAGTGCTGGATTTCATTGGAGCAGAGCTGGACACCAGCCTGGGCAGAACCTTCCTACCCCAGTAGAGAGTGGACAGCATCCTACAGGTTGCAAGTTCTTTTATGCCGGCCAAGTCCAAGCCAGCCAGGGAATTCCTCAAGCTACTGGGACATATGGCAACTGCCACCACAGTGGTGCCAGGTTCCAGATTCCAAATGAGACATCCAGTTTCACTTGAGACAGTACTGGTCACAAAGGACAGACCCCCTGTCCAAACTGGTTCCAGTCACCCACAGCCTACTGCAGGCATTTCAGTGGTGGCTGGAAGAACATAACCTCAGGGTAGGTGTACCCTTTCTAAGGGAAAAGCCCACCACAGTTCTAACAGATGCTTCCCTTCTTGGTTGGGCACACATGCTGGATCACACAGCAAGTGGTGCATGGTCTCCTCAAGAGTCCCTGTCGCACATAAATCTGCTGGAGCTCAGGGCAGTGTACCTGGCTGTATTAGCATTTTCCCTTCATCTGCAAAACAAGGTGGTGCAGGTGAGGACAGACAGCACCACAACCATGTACTGTAATCACTAAACAAGGAGGAACAAGGTCAGTCCCACTTTGCACAGAGGCAATGAAGCTGTGGTCCCTAGCATATTCCATGCAGATGTCTCTAGCAGCCATACACCTTCCAGGGAAGGACAATGTATTGGTAGATTCAGCAGAATAAGTCAGGACCACCACGAGTGGTCTCTGAACCCTTGGATACTCGGTGCAGTCTTCAGAAAATGGGGCACTCCAGATGTGGATCTTTTTGCCTCTGCAGAAAATCACCAAATGCCCCTGTACTGCTGCAGGCCTCCTCACAAGGGGAAGGTTCCCCTGGCTGCAATATCTCTGGATTGGTCAGGGAAGTTTGTGTATGCCTTCCTTCCTTTCCCAATGCTATTCAGGACTGTACTGAAATTAAGGTCCCAGCCAGCAACAGTGATACTGGTGGTACCAGACTGAGTGAGGCAACACTGGTATTCGCTTCTACTGAGTCTGTCAGTGACCTCCCCAATTCACTTACCCAGGAGGCACAACTTGCTGACCTCTCAGGGCAGGATCCTGTATTCCAGCCTCAAATCACTGAGACTCGTGGCCTGGTTTTTGAGGACTTAAGAGTTTGCTAACCTCAAGTTGCCAGAGCAAGTCCTGACAGTGCTTAGAGGCTCCAGAAAACCTTCCACTAGAAAAACATATTCTTCTAAGTGGAAGAGGTTCTCCATTTGGTGCTCAGGTAAGTGTACTGACCCCTCCAGGGCTGACCTTGCTGTTCTCCTGGATTACCTGACACACTTGCATTCATTAGGACTGAAGCCTGACCCTTAAGGTCCATCTGGCTTCAGTCTCGGCTTATCTATCAGCTGGTAAGGAGAGATCCATGGCCTCTCATCCAGTTTTCAAGAAATACTTTCAAGGTCTCAACCTCCTTCACCGACCTCTGAGGGAGCCTATCCCAGCCTGGAATCTAAATATCTGCATTGCCAAGCTGATGAAGCCACCATTTGAATCTATGGCAATAGCAAACCTGAAGTTTGTCACTTGGAAAACTGTGTTTCTGGTGGCTATCACTTCTGCCAGGAGGATAAGTGAGCTGCAAGCCCTGTTGGGCTACATCTCATTTCACAGGGATAAGGTGGTCCTCAGGACCAATAGGAAATTTCTACCCAAAGTGGTATCTGATTTTTTTTCATTTGAATCAGTCTATGACTCTGCCAGTTTTCTTTACAGAGAACTCCAGTTCTCCAGAAAGGAAACTTCACTGCCTTGATGTCAAGAAGGCACTGAGCCATTACATTGACAGCTCTAAGGCATACAGACCAGCTCAAACACAGCTCTTCCTCGCTTATGGTGAAGTGGGTAAAGGTAGAGCTGCCACAAAACATACTATTGCTCACTGGATAGTGGCATGTATTTAATTTTGTTACAATAAAGTGGGTAAACAAGCACCCCTGGGCCTAAGGGCACATTCCACCAGGGGTACAGCTGTGTCAGTGGCAGCTTTAAGGGATATTCCACTACTGGGAATCTGCAGAGCAGCTACATGGAAAACAGTGCACACTTTCACAAAGCACTACAGCCTGGATCTACAATTCAGAAGTGATGCCAAGTTTAGCACAGCAGTACTGCAGAACCTGTTCCCCAGATAGGTTATCTGCCCAACCTCTAAAGGTACTGCTTGGTAGTCTGCATTAGTTTAATCATAATGAGTGATTCCTGGGGTTAGAAGAAAAAAATACTCACCATAGTAATCTTGTTTCTTCAAAGGGATCACTCATTATGATTAAAGCACCCATTCTGCCTCCCCAACTAGAACCGTACAAAAAAATAAAACAAGGGGAGGGAATCTTTGTTCTGCATCTCTGCTTTAACGTTACATATATGCCTGGTTAGAGATTCTCCCTTTAAACCAGTTGGTTTCCTCGTCTCGTTTTTTAAGTCTGTCTTTTGGGGACTTTTGATATAGAGGGGCAGTTTTTTCTTTATTATGTAGAGATTAGCTAGGGGGTATTATACCCAGTTAGGCTCCGTAAGAATCTGAAGCACTCAAAGTGCAGCAGTTGCTAGGGCAGCAGTTTAAAACTGGCATGAGCCAATCAGAGTTCCATCATTTGCATAGCATTCCATCTCTCCGGGCAGTTGAACACAGGAGGCTGACTGCATTAGTTTAATCATAATGAGTGATCCCTTTTTGAAGAAACAAGATTACTATGGTGAGTAATTTTTTTCTTTGTGTATCTATATCACTTATCAGGTTAATGCATAGCAGCCATTTTGGCTTTGACCAGAGTTTGTTTCTCAGTTGCTGATAAAATGCTAACACACATTTTCACACAAATAAGCAATTTGGCCGTTATTTTTAGTTTAGATCACCTGGTTTTAAAATGTACTGCACATTATTGCCACAGCTTTCATTACTCCTTAATTTATCTTATTAAAATGTACTATTTAGTTCAGAATTCAGCTGGTTAACTATGCCCGCCCCCCTACACACACACGCAAACTCCTGAAAGTCAAACTGTTTTCATCTGACCAAGCATCTGGCTTTCACTCACAATCCCTTATGCTGTTTTACCAATTTCGGAAGTCCAAATGTTTTTTTTTTTGTTTTTTTTTCTAGTGGCATGTGATAGAACAGGACAGGGAGCATTAAGTGTCCATTATTTTTTTTTGCCCATAAAGAGCTCAGGCTGCAGCGTGTCTCATTCACAGAGGCCAGGATGGACACAGAGCATCCTGAAAGTAGCCAGAGTCAGAGGGTAGATGTGGCAAGAGCTACAAAAAAAAGCACCATTCCTATGACCTAGGAGCCACAATGTGGATGTGGCAAGAGCCACAAAGCACCGCTCCCATGATATATGCTCTTCGTGGGGCAACAGCACAGTGGGACGTAGCTGCAAGGTAAAAGTGGCCAGAGTTGCCAGCGTAAGCCACTCCCATGGGTGTTTTGACAGTGCACCAGAGGGACAAAGCTGACGAGTAAAGCCTAGATGGGCTGACCTACAGTAAAACTACTGTACGATTGGAGTCTAGTTGGAAAGGCCTTCCCTGGCGACATATTTTAATACAAAATAAGTAACTAAGCAGTCCCAGGGGGAGGGTTGCTGTTTCTTGGGAGGAATAAAAATTACATAAATGCATTTGAAACAGTTTATAGTTTTACTCATTGATCCGTTAATTGCAGTAAGGCACTCCAGGGAATGGGTCACTGGGAATGAGCTTGTTCCTCGTATTAAGGTTCTCTGCTGCACCCATGCCATCCCACATGAGGTTTGGGTAAATACTCAACCCACGCTCTGTGTGCTTTATTGCTTAAGCATATTCCAGGTGAAACAAAGCCCATAATGTAAAAGGCTTTTTTTTGGGGCACTCTTTTTAGTTTAGGATAATTAAAAAAAAAAAAATACATTACAAATTGTGTAAAATTTATTTTTTTATGATTTAAGTGTTTATTCACAGTTTTCTCCGATTGAACTTCAACATACAGCAACATTCTGAAAGAATTGTGAACAATTAACTTGTTAAAGACTTTAAATATTAATAGTCCTCCCATTAAAATGGGGACCTTCAGAGTGACTGCATGTGGATAACCTTATACCACACTGCTGTCCCTTTAAAATTTAGGCCAGTGTAAATTACATTTTTTAAATTGTCAAACCAGTGTTATTTAGATATATGCCATCACAAAGAGGCATAGGAGGTTAAAAAAAAAAAATAATATGCACAATAATATTTCCAAAATAGTTGCATGCAGATTTGCACACTGCTGTAAATAAGCAAGTATTGTTGAAATGAGGTGCAGCCCCCCCCCCCCCAAAAAAGAACTGAAAATATGAAATGGGTTTGATCTGAAATACAATTCAGTTTCAGTGCACATATTAGATGAAATGTTCAAATGCTGGAGTTTTAGCATGGCATAAATTTGATCGGTATTTGTAAAATTGGCATTTCTCGACTTGTTTTTGTTGCTGTGTTTTTGTGATCTCATTCTGTTTCCATCTTTTCACGCTGGTTAGAGGGGTTGACTTGTGACTGTATGTGAAACTTGTGCTGCTAAAATGAGTTGTAATACAACATTCTATAAATCACTTATGTTTTATGAATTAATGTGTTTAAAATGTCTTAAAAATCATTTTCGTTTCTATTTTGTATTGCCCTTCAGTATGTGGAATGCTCTATTTTTCATAAAGTAAAACTTACATGAGTTTAAAATATGTGTTGTATACACTTCTGATCAGTGCGGGACATTAACTTCTTTGGTACAAAATTATAAAATTCATGCAAGTGAGAACAAGCTAACCAAAGACCATTATGTGGGAGTTGAATCAACCTAATGCCCAAATTGCCGCCACGCTCCATAGAATAGTATGTGAACATGTTTGGTATAACTGCAGTAAATCATCTGATCAGTAAAGCAACACATGCATCCTTAATACCACAAGTCTTGCATGCTTTTGTGATCATTTAAAAACCAAGTATAACGTATTGCCTGTACATTTCATGTACCTTTTTTTCCCTTTTATCCTGCTTTTTCTGCTTCTTGGTCTCCAGTCCCACCCTCCTCAGGTGGCACCCCCCCAGTCCTGTCACTGACCTTCTAGCCAACTTACTGGCTAGCTTCCACTTTGGATGGCCTGCAAGGTTGGGGGGGGGGGGAGTGCTGACTTCTACTCTGGTGGACTTTTTTTTTTTTCCCCCAGGTTTCCTCACTGAGGGGGCTGGTGTGCATTCTTGATGAGGTATGGTGGTAGTCCTTTACCCACATTGTGTACGCCCCTTGTTTGTTTGTTTGTTTTGGCCCCCAATGTCACAAGAGCTCAGCCCCTGCCCTGCTTACCATCCCCCCATGCCCAAGCTTACACCCCTGGGCGGGGCCACTGGGCTGGCACCCCCCGCCAAACGGACACTAGTGGCAAACCCCGGCTTACCCCCCCCCCGGGGGCAGAGCCACAGGAGCGAGACACCCCCCCCCCCAGCGGACACTGGTGGCAGCGGAGATGGCAGCAGAGCAGGATGTCATACCTGGGGGCCGGCTTTTTCAATGCTGTGATGTTCTCCTGCAGGCAGGATGTGCAATGATGCCTAGTGTCTGTCCCGACTCCAATGTAACTTGGCGCCGGACGTTTATGGATCCCCCAGCCTCTGCCAGGGGCCACTGACACACTGGATACTCACCCACCTCCCCCTCGGAGAAGGAGAGCCACCCATCTGGCACTCAATCCATCTCCACCCGGCCAGCCCTCCAACTCCCGGGTCCATTCCCAAACCTGGGATGGGATGTCGGCGTCACATGCAGATGTCTTGCCGCTGTGCCGGCAGGTCGGCCCGTGTATGCCCCTTGTATTACCACCGGGTGGTAAGCAACAAGATGCAGGACAACTCCCACCCCATGGGATGAGAACTACCCATGGGATGCTCAATCCACTCTCCCCAGCCAGCCCTCAAATGGCCAAGTCTATTTCTGAACCTGGGCCAGCAGTGTAGCAAGCAACACTGCTACTGCTGCATTACCGACTCAGTGATTTGATCATCTTTGACATCAATATTTTGGCTTCTTAAGTCATCCCTTTCTGAAAGTGCAAGTTACTTGCATACTGTAATTCTTGATCTTCCTGAATATCTTCTTCAAAGATCATCTCTTATCAGTCTGAGCTGGTAGGGCCCTACGGGAGCCAAGACATTCTGGTGGGGGCTGGTGGTAAAAGTAGTCCCTGTGCACATGTGCTGACATGTTGCTGCTCATATAGCCGGCCAGTTGGTACGGAGGGTTGAGGCGCTGGACGCAACACCTCACGCTACGCCAGCGACCGTGGTTCAGGAATGAGCCTGGACCGCCGGAGGTCGGCAGAAGAAGAAGATCAAGCGTCAGAAGGACTGCTCTCTTCTCCTGAGGTGGGTACAGGGGAAATCCTTGCTCAGCGGCTGCACTTAGGGGAGGCTGGAGGCACTCGCCCAGCAGCGAGGATCAAGCAGTTGGGGACTGGTGTCGGCAGGCTGTCTGTGAGAGGGATCCCGCGCTGACACCACTGCACGCCACACCAAGGGGAGTAACAAGCGAAGAAAAAACCCTCTCTGCTGATAGGGGAAGGCAGGGCCAGTGGCAACAGTCCCACGCCCAGTGTCGGGTTCCCTGGAATCTTGCTCTGGTTCCTCCTAAGTGCAGCCACGCTCGCCAACATTGTCGATAGAGTGCAGGCAGGAGTGGTGGTCCTTTCTCGGGGGACTCGGAACTGGGGGGGGTTAGGGCAGGGCTGTGTGGATGGAGGGTGCCCTCCAACCAGAGATGAGCAACCGGAACTTCAGGCAGGTGGATGGAGCCATTGGCAGAGTGTCCACAACAGAGAGAGAGGTCAGTTGCAAAAAGGGAGATAAATGTTACTACTGGTATGCATCAGCCCCCAACTGCCTCAATACATTTTTTATCAAGGAGGTAGCAGCATGAAACTTAGCAACTACCCTATGAACTAAGGGCATATGCTTGCCCCGGTGGCCCATGTACTAAGGGACTATGATTCCAGTAACACAGTGTCTTCATAGTGCAAACCAACAGAAAAAGGGAGGAAGGCAATAATACAGCAGTACTAGAGTGAGTCCAGGGGATGGTGGATGGGAGTGGTAATCTATGGAGAAGCTATTATGAAGATCAGGAAATACATCAAGTGGGCCGGCCCGGTGGCGCTGAGGGTTGAGGCGCTGGACACCGCACCTCGCGCCATGCTGGCGACCCGGGTTCGGGACCGAGCCTGGGCCGCTGGGGGTCGGCAGGGGAGAGGATCGAGTGTCCAGAGGACTGCTCTTCTCTCTCTCGGGAGGGTTTTGGGGCTAGCTCTGCTGCCTAGTGACTCCCGGTGGAGACCGAGAGTACTGCAGGCATGCCAGCAGAACTGTAGAGGGGAAGGAGTGCGGCAGACGTCCGCAGGGTAGCCGTGCACAGACGTCATTGCACGCCGCACTCCCTGGGGAAAAGCACACAATAAGGAAAAATCCCTCCCAATGGCATGGGGATGAAGGGGGCTCCAGGGGCAGGATGCACATCCCATCGCCAGCCCACTTCCACTGCGGTGATCTCCAGGCCAACCCGTTGATCCAGGTAGGGCTCTCTCTAATTACAAATAAGGTCCACACAGAGAAGCGGGCCCGGCCCAGGGGGTGACCCAAACACTAGAGCCTGCCTGGCCGACGGTATCACTGTGGATCTAGAGTTCCGGCCAGGAGTATCAATCCTCGCCGCGAGAGCACCCCGGAAGGATGCCCGTCAGAGGGGGCACATAAAGAAATGCTACAAAAAAAAAGAATTACACTAAGTACGTAACTTTCATATCTTCCATTAATCAATCTTCGCCATAGATTCCCACTTATCCATCAGAATGCCAAGTTCAGAAACAGTCCCCCAGACTAGGGAGGCTAGAGTACGTGACTCATTCCATAACGGTTCTGCCTCGTACCAGAGAACGGGGTTCTAACCTGGGTTATTGGGGGCCAGCTGGGGGGGATAGAGTGTCCTAGAGGATGCTCTCCTCCAGGTATGGATGACAGTCATGCTCTGTAATACTGCCACCTGGGTGACCCTAGGTGGCACTTAACTCGGATAGACTTGCTGGGTGGGAGATGCTAGTGGTGACGTGCTCCTTGCTAGCATACCACCCCGAAGTTGGTGTCCCAGGGGAGAAAACCATGATGAAAAATCACAGACAGAGCAATGATGAGAGGTCCGACCACTTATATGCCCTGCCCTGGTGACAGGGTCCTCCCTCCTCAAACCTGATCCGTTCTCTGGCAAGTGGGGGTCTGCTGATTCCATCATGGGGGGAAGACTGGAGGTCAGGCTAAGTCCCTGGGATGCACACCTGAGCAGCCTGGCCGCATTTCTTTATCACCTAGCAAGGTGAATCAGAAAATTGAAAAACTTTGGCGTGTTAGGTAACGGTGGCGGTGTGCTGGAAATCGTTGTGGCTTTATTTGGAATAATGAGCATTCATTACGTTGAAAGGAACCACAGTAAAACAGAAATACACCCTTCTTTGAGGGTATGAATCTATATTTAAAATAATATGCTGTAAATTTAAGATAAAAAAGTCGAAGTATGTTTTTGTAACCAAGCAATTATATCCATTGTTTGGTCACCCTACAGGGAACGATAATTCTAGGGACATGGATATGTTGTTCAATCCACACTTCTTGGCAGTTCCTTGCCGCTTTAAATCTTGCCGGAAAGTCTTCAAGCTGGCTCCTCCCACCCACCCGGGTGATAAAACTCTCTGCTCCGCCCCATGACGCCAGATCTTCCTTACCGCTTGGAAGCTCAGGTTCCCTCCTTAGCGCTCTGCGTTTTAGGCCTGGATCCAAACTCGTCGGTTAAACTGAAACTTATTCTCAAATTATCTGGACTTCGGTCTGTTTCTTCCTTCGCGGCTGCGATGGACAAATCAACTCCCAGATTTCGGTGGTGCCCTTGCGGGCAGAAGATGTCTCGGACCGATCTGCACTCCACGTGCATTTACTGCCTTGGGCTTGAACACGATCCGCAGGCCTGCGAATTGTGCAAGTCCTTCTTGGTCAACATCCTCGAAGACCGTGCTGCCAGACTTCAACTTGGGCACCCCGAGAGACATATTCCTCCGGTGAAGTCGAAGGAGGCCCGTTGGGCAGTGTCCGGCGGTGGGCTCGGCTGAGCAACTTGAGCAGATGATCGCCCTTGAAGAGGAGGCGGCCCTGTCCGCATCTTCGTCTTCCTCAGTCGCGGCATTTATCCCGCTCTCCTTGGGCTCCTCCTACATGGCTTCTTTCAAGGAGCTTTGTCAGTCCCTCTCTACAAAAGGTGAGGGTCCATCTGGACATTCCTCTCAGTCCAAGAAGAAGGATTCGAAGGGTAAGTCCCACCGTCGACGTTCATGGGAGCGGGAGAGGTCCCCTTCCCTGGACAGTCGACGCTCAACTTCAGTCGAGGTTGCTGCTAAGGCCGCTGGCTTCACGGTGTCCCCGTCAGGTCAGCCGGCCGAGACACCCGTCGACACAGTCGAGATTTTTCTCGACCCATCGGACGGGCTGTTGACTGGTGAAGCCGACAACCCTTCTTCACCGGTTCCCCGGTGAAACCGAGGACCTGCCTGTGCCTCCTGTGCGGAGTCCCTGGTTAAGGTTCCGAGCCGAGGGAGGAACAGGTTTCCCGCTCCCTCCCAGACCCACCCTCAGAAACACTGAAGGTCTCGGTCTCAGACCTCCTCTCGGTCCAGCCGATCCCGCCGACATCGGCGGTCTTGGTCTCGGCACCGAGGGAAGCGGCGGTGCCGCTTGTCCTCATCTTCGTCCTCGGAGGATAGGCTCCGGCACAAATTGCATCGGCGCTACGAGGACTTGATGTGGCAGCAGCTTCTTCTGACCGGGAACAAGCCGACTCCGTTGCCTTCCCCGGCCATTAAGTGGCTGTCACCTGAGCGGCCGAAACAACCCCTCATGGTCATTGAGGAGCAGAAGCCGGTGCCGGTTGTTCAGTCTAAACCAGCTGCACCACCCATTGCGGTGGAACCCTCACTTCCACAACCTAAAACTGGGGCTCTGACCAAGGATTCTCGGTCGGGTCAGGGGCTGCCCCATCAGTTGTCTGTCACCCTCACTCCCGATCGGCCTCGGCAGGTGGAGGGTTGCTCAGGCCCTCGGCAGCATGTTTACTGACTCCTCGGAGTCTGATGATGACTCTTCCCTGTTCTCCAGGCCCCCCGACCTGGAGTCCACTGGGGGACAGTCAGTGGATGAGAGCCCATCCTCGTTCATGGGTATATTTCAGCTCATCTCAGAGTCTACTGGGATGAAGTTCGAACCCATGTCAAAGCAGGCCAAGTATCCCCTCACGGAGATACTGGATAGAGGGGATTCTCCCATGGAGGCCTTTTCTGTAGCTGAAGCCATCGTTGGCCCAGCTCTGGAGTTATGGCAGTGGCCGGCTTCTTGTCCTGCTCCTTCGGCCAGGATGGCCAGGAAGTATGCGGTCCCAACCGGCTCACTCTCCGGTTTTTCGGAGCACCCCTCTGCGGAGGGGCTTGTGACAGACAGTGTTTTCCGGCGTTCCGGAAATGCTAGGGATTGGACAAGCCTCCGGACAAAGTCCAAGAAACTGGACTATGCCGGGTGCAAAGTCTATGCTGCGTCCTCCTTAGGCCTTCGTCAGGCCAGTTCGGCCGTACTGATGGCACACTTTTCCACGCCCTTTTGGGCTCCCTGAATGAGGTGATTCCTCATCTCCCGGCTGACCTCCAGACTACGGTCAAGCAGGTGCGGGATCAGGGAAGGGCGGTGGCAAAGCAGCAGCTCCAAACTGCTCTTGACATTGGAGACTCCTGTGCCCGGTCAGTAGTGGCTGCAGTGGCCATGCGCCGCAGAGCTTGGCTGCTGATCTCCACCTTCACGGCAGATACCCAGCACAAGCTGGCAGACGTACTCTTCCTGGGTACCGACTTGTTCGGTCCTGGGGTGGAGGGTCATTTGCAGAGGATCGAGAAGTCCAGTGCCACCTTGGACTCGGTCACGTCTGCCCAGAAGGACAAAGGCCGCCAGCAGCAGCGTAAGCCCTTTCGGCCTTCTGCTCCTGCGGCACATCCGGCCCAGCAACACCAGCATCAGGGCCAGCAGGCTCGCACTTGGCACCCCAAAGCCAAGCCTGCAGCTTCCTCCAGCAGGAAGCCAGGAGGAAAAGGCCCAGGAGGTCCCTCGGCTGGTCCTTCCTTCAAGCCTGCCCAGTGATGGGTTGAAGGGTGTCGCCCCCAGCCTCATCACTCCCCACTGGGTTCTCCCCATGGGGAGACTGCTCCGCCACTTCCTTTCCACCTGGTCCACTATCACCACAGACCGCTGGGTGCTGGAAGTGGTAGGAAAGGGTCTGCCTCTGGAATTCGAGCAGGCCCCACCCTACCGAGCCGTCGCCACACAGGGGGCTACGGGGTATGCGGCCTCTCTGTCAACTCATCGAGCCGATATTGCCCTGCTCCTCCAAAAGGAGGTGACCAGGGAGGTGGCGATCCTCCACCAGACCCAGGGTTTGTGTCCAGGTATTTCCTGGTCCCAAAACAGACGGGGGGGCTGGCGCCC
Organism: Neoceratodus forsteri; assembly: GCA_016271365.2. NCBI lineage: Eukaryota > Metazoa > Chordata > Ceratodontiformes > Ceratodontidae > Neoceratodus > Neoceratodus forsteri. The sequence continues at coordinate 1,722,749,524 of CM057452.1, forward strand.
CATTCTAGATCTACATGACCTGAACAAGTTCCTAAGGTCTCGAACCTTCAGGATGGTCACTCTGGCTCAGATCATTCCATCCTTGGAACGAGGCATGTGGTTCTGTTCTCTGGACCTCCAGGACGCGTTCTTCCACGTCCAAATCCGTCCGTCCCACCAGCGATTCCTCCGCTTCAGGGTGGAGGGATCCCTTTATGAGTTCCAGGCCATGCCCTTCAGCCTCTCTCCAGCTCCCAGGGTCTTCACCAAATGCATGGCAGTGGTGACAGCATTCTTGAGGCACCAAAGGGTCCGGGTGTACCCTTACCTGGACGACTGGTTGGCTGCAGCCCCCTCCAGGCCAGAGGTGGGGCGGTCCAGGGATCTGGCCCTCCAGGTCTGCTCTCATATTGGCCTCCTCATCAACGAGACCAAATTGGAACTTGTTCCAATGCAGGTGATTCAATTTATCGGGGCAGAGCTCGACTCTCTTCAAGCCAGAGCTCGGCTCCCGGCTGACAGGGCCGAGGTTCTTTCCTCCTTTGCCCAATCATTTCTGGTTGGGCAATTGCGCACTGCCCGGGACTTCTTGTGCCTCCTGGGCCTCATGGTGGCCTGCACCAGCGTGGTCCATTGGGCCCATTGGCACATGTGTCCCCTTCAGTGGGGACTGGCCGGCCAATGGTCACAGCGCTCCGGTCCTCTGGACCAGCCAGTGGCAGTGACCGAGGAGATGTGGAACGCTCTCCAGTGGTGGATCATTCCAGCTCATCTGCAGGAGGGCATCCCGTTTGTCCACCCCGAGCTGACGGTCACTCTAATGACCGCTGCCTCTCTGATGGGTTGGGGTGCCCATCTGTGGGAGCACAGAGCGCACGGCCTTTGGTCCCCTCGGGAGTCCCGATGCTACATCAACCTGCTGGAGCTTTGAGCGGTCCGACTAGCCCTCACCGCCTTCGCTCTGTTTGTACGGGGTCAAGTGGTCCAGGTCCAGACGGGCAATACCACGACCATGTACTACCTAAACCACCAGGGCGGGATGCGCTTCTTGCCTCTGTGCAAGGAAGCTCTCCGCACTTGGTCCCTCGTGAACAGTCTGGAGGTGGATCTCCTAGCCATCCATGTGGTAGGAGCCTCCAACACTCTGGCCGATGCCCTAAGCCGGACAGGGGCTCGTCTCACAGTGGTCATTCCTGCCAGAGTAGTACATGATCTCTTCTCCCACTGGGGCACACCTCAGGTGAACCTGTTTGCCTCCAGGGAGAATCACGAAGCTGAGGCTGTTTCATGCCGCCCCCTCAGCAGGGCTCGCTGCAGAGGATGCCTTCTGAGGCCGTGAGGCCCCGGTCCTCTTCGCCTTCCCCATTTCCTTGATTCACAAGGGTGCTTTTCAAGGCGAGGAGGGACAAGGCACATGTGATTCTGGTAGCCCTGGACTGGCCCCGCCAGTTCTGGTATCCAGATCTCCTCAGCCTCAGCTCCAGGCTCCCGAGGCGGCCTCCAGCCCACCCGGACCTGATCTCAGCCAACCAGGGGAAGGTACTCCACCCGGACCTTCAATCCCTGCACCTGATGGCCTGGTTCCTGAGCGGCTAGAGTTCCAGGCCTTGGGTCTTTCCGACGAGGTTCTCAACGTTGTTGAGGCATCCCATAAAGAGTCGACCAGAAAATGCTATGCCTTCAAATGGAAGAGATTCTCCATTTGATGTCAGGATAAGGGGTTAGACCCTTCCTCCTGTTCCTTGGCCAGCATTCTGGACTACCTGTGGTCCCTTTCTCAGCTACGGCTTCAGTGTACGACCCTTAAGGTGCACCTGGCAGCCATCTCTGCTTACCGGGCGTGGGCCGGGAAGCAGTCAGTGGCACAGGAGAAGGTGGTTGGGTGCTTTTTCAAAGGCCTTGATCACATATCCCCTCCAATACGAGAACCTCCACCTCCGTGGGATCTACCGCTGGTATTGGCTAAGCTCATGGGCAAGCCATTCGAACCAATGCAGAGGTGTGACATCTCTCACCTGTCGTGGAAGACCGCCTTCTTGGTGGCTATCACATCAGCCAGAAGGATGGGAGAGCTCCAGGTGCTTCACATCGAGTCTCCCTATCTGGTCTTCCACAGGGACAGGGTTGTCCTGTGCCCCCACCCGAAATTCCTTCCAAAGGTGGTGTCGGAGTTTCACCTTAACCAGGTGTTGACTCTGCCGGTGTTCTACCCCAGTCACACCTCTGAGGCCAAATATAGGCTTCATACCTTGGACCCTAGAAGAGCGCTCTCTTATTATAAGGAGCGGACAGCTGAAGTTCGGGGAGAGGTTTGCCAGCTGTTTGTCACCTAAGCTGAAGCCGCACCTGGCAGACCTGCAGCCAAGCGGACGATAGGCAGGTGGGTCACCTCCTGCATAGATCTCTGCTATAGGTTGGCGGGCATGGAGCCTCCCAAAGGGATAAGAGCTCATTCTACCTGCCATACCGCTGCTTCGGTGGCTGCTTCCAGGGATGTCCCTATCCAGGAAATCTGCAGGGCTGCTACCTGGAAGTCAGCTCGCACCTTCATTACCCATTGCCACATCGACTTTGAGTCAGGCCGGGATGCTGGTTTTGGGACCTCTGTTCTCCAGTCCTTGTTTCCTACATAGGGGGTGGGTGTGCGCCTTGCCTCCTCCCTCCCAGAGAACTGCTAGGAGTCTGCCAAGAAGTGTGGATTGAAAAACACATCCATGTCCCTAGAAGTACAGGTTTAAACACTAAAACTATGGGTTTACTTAAAATTACAAAAAGTGAAAGACAGCAAATGAAATGTAAAGAATACTTACAATATTTTATAAGGTTTCTCACGTCAGAACAAGGTGAAGAGGAAAGGATCTCCGAGCATCTGGTCTTGACAGGCGGAAAGAGAAATCTGAGAGGTTTAAAACTAAGGCAGTTAGTAGAAGGCAGCATTTGAAAAAGTGGCTCATGTAAAAAGATTCCATCATTTGCATATGTGCCATCTCTCTGGGCAGTTCTGTCTTAAAGGAACACTAGATCCAGAGAAAACTGAGGTGTTGGTTGTGGACCCTGGTCACTGGGAGGCAGGTTTGTTGGCTTGATCACCTTCAGGTTTATGGCTTGGGGGTGTTCAGCTAATTACCTCAGACCAGGTGTGGAACCTGGGCGTTGTGTTTGATGACTGTTTGACACTTAAATCTCAGGTGTCGGCAGTTGTCAAAGCCTCTTTTTACCATCTGAGGAACATCGCCCGGGTAAAGCACCTGGTTCCTCCAGACTATCTTCCTACTTTGGTCCACGCCTTCGTTACCTCCTGCCTTGACTACTGCAATGCCCTTTACCTTGGGCTACCGGGGGTTGATATTCGCTGCTTTCAGCTAGTGCAGAATGCGGCAGCCAAGCTATTGACAGGGTTCTTCTAGGGCCAGTCATATAACGCCTGTGCTCCGCGGACTGCACTGGCTGCCAATATGCTGGCAAATCACCTTCAAGGTCAGTTTGCTGATCTATAAGGCCCTACGTGATCAGGGACCTGGTTACCTGAAAGATCTCCTTTGTCCCTCCCGCTCTCTCTGATCCACTGACGAGGGATTGCTGGAGATTTCAAGGGTTCGTTTAAAGACATCTGGGGCCAGACCTTTTAGTTTTATGGACCCAACCCTATGGAATTCTCTACCTCGTCAGGTGCGAGATTGCCCAACTGTCCAAAGCTTTAAGGGGGCATTAAAAACATTTCTTTTTAGCTTTGCATATAATGATTTTTAATGTTGCTGCCTTGGATTAATTTTATTTGTTTTAATTATTTATTTTATTGTGTTATATACAGGTGCCTTGGTTTCAGAAAGGTGCCTTTTACAAATAGTTTGATTTGATTTGATTTGATAAAGTTAGAAATATCTGACTATTACTGCGGTTAGAAGCCTCATTTAGCAGGACCATTCTGTTAAATTGATTATGCTTGTGTGGTACAGACCCTATTATCCTGGTCTGACTCCTGCAGCCAACAAAGAAGTGAACACCTTCTCAACCTGAAAAATCAGTATCAAATCTTCTTTTTCCATAAGGACTTATTTTATTCTTATTTCAACGAAAAAACTCCACATCATATTGTGTAACATTTCAGAACTGATGTTCCTTCATCAGACACTGGAGTTGCCTCTCTAAAAATTAAATGAATAACATTTTGTTATTCCAGGCTCCAAAATTACTTTATATATAATATGGCCCAGATATTCAAACTGCGCCAAAAATGTGCGCAATAGCAGGAGCAAGCACAAGTCCATTGCGCACATGCGCAATAGACGTGATATTCAAACATGGAGCAAGCCAAATTGCGCAACCAGCCAACATCTGAATATCGCACAACCTGTGCCATAGCGCAACCAGGAAGGGGAAGCTGAGCAGATACGATGCGCTATATCGCAACAAGGGCAGCCCAGCTGAGCAGTCCAGAGGTGCCATAGGGCAAGCAGGGAGCCCCCCCAGCAGTAGAGCAATGGAACTGCACAAGGGAGGTAGGCAGGGGTCCACCACCCATGCCACAGATGGGCACAGGAACACACTGCAGAACTGACAATGCACCCCACACCCCAAGCACAGCATAACTGGGGGAGGGACGGAATATCCACCGGCCCATGGGGACAAGCAAACAAAGCACAGCCAGGCCATGTTGCCCCAACACACCCACTGGCAAGCTGAGATCTACCACACAAAGGGGCGACCACCCCAGTGTACAGCAGCTCCCACCCTTGTGCACAGCACACCCTGCACTGTGACCCCAAGACACCCCCCCATGAGCAGTGACCATCACTGCAGGAATCCCCATGCATCCCCCCCATCACACTGCAACCTTGTGTACCACAGAACCATACAAGCCAGACCCACCATGAGCACCCAGCAGTGGGTGGCAACACCGACTGAAAGCCACTTCCACACCAGAGACACCTTCCCACTCACACACACACATAACCATGACTATACCACCCCAGATGCCATGCACACCACTGCAACTGAGCACCTATAGCCAGCTGCGAATCAGAGACCACCACAGTATTCATATCAAAATGTATGTATTTCAAACATAACAAGAAGAAGAAGAAGAAGAAGAACAACAATAACTGTTTACAAATATACAAAACGGGTGGGGGTATGGGTACAAGGTAGGGGTGGGTAAGGGGAAGGGGTGAACAACTGGGAGAGGGAAGGCAGGGTGTGAGGGATAGGTAAAGGGGAGAGGTGATGGGCAGCTACTGCCTGCCAGCCTGCTCTCCTGCTGCCTGGTGCTGGTCCCGGGGCCTCCTCCTGCGTCTCAGACCATGTTGGTGTAGGTCCTGCAGGATGGCGAGCGAGTCCATTGCCACCTGTATAAGCTGCTGCATCGACCTTTCAATCCGGTGCAGGATCCGGACACCTAGGACAAGGGATCAGAGTCAATGGCTGTGACTGTCCATATCCCTGAAGCCCACCCATCATGCATGGCATACAGCCAAGTGCCCCGCTCCTGTGATGGACTGCACCCACCCACAGTGACCATGCACAAGACATGCCCAACCAGGCAGCAACAGCCATGTGTACCACTGCACACACACACACACCGCCCATGTCCAGCACAGCACAACCAAGGCTGTACAGTAACGTGGCTACGCGGTGGGCAGGCAGTGCCACAGCCACGTGCCCAGTGCACGCATGGACCACCATTGACGCACTCCCAGACATGCAGTGCCACTGGACAGTGCTGACTGTCACATGTCGCGTGCATGGCAGTGGTGTCTATGGATGGTGGCCATGCCCTGCCCCCCACCCTGTCACACAGCATGCTATAGCATTCCTGATGTCATGGCACTCACCCTCATCGTGCTGCTGCTGCTGTCGTGGTTCACCACGACCACCACGCTCAGCCGCCGCTAGCACCACTCCCTGCACCTCAGCCCTGGCCCTCCTCCGCTCCGCTATGCCTGTGGGAAACAAAAGGTGAGAAACACATCAGTGCAATCCCAAAGCAGATTCCCCCTGCCCCAATGAGTGTGCCCGCCCACCCAGCCAGACCCATACATCACATATCCTGTTTACACCGCCACAGCCAACCCTAGAACAACCCTCCCCCATGTGCTGGACACAATAGACAGTATTACCCATATGGACCATACAGGTGCATAGACGGATCACCCACCTGGCTGAGGCACCACGCCCCTCCTGGCACATGACCGCAGACGTGCCAGTAGTGCCGGCTCCCTCCTCTGCAGGTCCCTGTACCGGTGCCTGCACTGCTCCGTGGACCTCCGCCGGCCAGTGGCCTCCTCTAGCTCAGTGGCCACCTGCTGCCACACGTGTCCTGGCCATGTTAAGGGGATCATCCCCAAATAGTGGGCCATAGTGAGGCTCCACTATGGCCACAAAGTTTGTGAGCTCGAGGCAATTCCACTGGGGGGCTCTTCTGCATGCCATCCCTGGATGTATAGTAGGTAATATGGCTCATGGCCGCTATTTACGATGAAATTGTTGCGAAAGCCTAGCGCCCTTCCTATCCGCTGTTGGTACAGCACTGCCAGTCCCTATTGTGCTGTTACGAACAAGCACAATAAACTGCAGACATGCCATACATACTTTGGCGCAAGGGGGCAAGGTCGAGGGCACATGGTCATGAGCTGCTCTGGCATGCCACGCACAGCACCATCAGGCGTCTATCGTCCAGCACGATGGTCGCCTGTGTGCCGTACCACAGGGGACTATTGCGCGGTTGTGCCACAGCGCCATGTAGTGACCGTCGCTGTAGCGCCACTGGCACAATGGTGGCCGTGCCCTGAATTGCCTACGTGCACAGCACACATCATCAACCTGACAGAACACCTCACGTAAGCTACCTAGGCATCGCACGTGTCACGGTGTACTACACAGTCACAGAACTGTGCCATTGGCTCAGCCGGTTCAACCGTATTGCGCAAAGCGCAACAGCGCGATATTCAGCCGTCATATACAAATCGTCCGATCAACCATTCAATGGCGCAGCAGCATGATTTGTATCTCATTAAAGTTGCTTCAGTCCTAATTTGCATGGATTGCGCTATAAATATGCGACACTGTTCTGCAGTGGCCATATTCATTTACTGCAGTTGATAGGTGAGTTGCATGCATTGTGATGTTCTGGACTGTGGCCTCAGAGAATTGCTGTGTACTGCACAGTCACAGGTGACCACTCTCACCCATACAGGCTGTGAAATGACTGAGCAAGGACAGGGTGAGGAGGATGATGGTGGGCGGAAGAGGAGGCCTAACTTTACGAAGGCTGAGATGGAGGCACTGTTCGAGGCCTACCTGGATGAGGAGCCACTTCTCAGTGGATGGCGGGGCACCCCTCAGGCCTGTGCTGCTGCATGGGAGGGGGTGGCATGTGCCATCAACCTGCATGGCAGCCACCAGTGCTCTGTGCAGGAGTGTAAAAAGATGGGAACCGACAGGAGGGGTGAAGGAGAGGGTTGCAGCCATCAGGCGGCACATGCTGCAACAGGTGGGGAGCCAGCGGAGGTGGTGCAGCTGACTCCGGCAGAGGACATGCTACGCTGCAAGCATGCAGCGCAATTAGTGAGGCGTTCCTGGAGTGGCTTCCAGACAGGTGGTAGCCCATCACTGCATGGTATGTCATGGTCGGGGGGGAAGGTAGATCACATGCACTAACGTGTCCTTCCTTTCTGTTACAGATCCTGTGCGTCTGCAGGGGTCAGCGGTGGAGGGCCTGTCCACTGCGAACAGCCATCCAGAGTTGGAGGAGGGACCATCCACCTCCGCAGGTTGCCGGCGTGCACTGCGCCAGTGTGCATGCCTGGCTACCATCACTGAAGAAGCCAGAAGGAGAAGGAAGGAAACATATTCAATTCAGTGCTTTAGAGTAACTGGTAATTGGTATTTTTCTTTTAAACTTAGATTGTAAGCTTGTAGTGACACTATACTTTCTTTCTTTGTTGTCTTTACTTATAATTGTTTTGGGCTGTTGAAAATTTAAAACATAGTGGTGGTGTAATTCTGTGCTGTCTTTAATTGCTGCAGATTTTATCTTGGCTGTCTGACCGCTGTCACAGCTGGGTGAAGGTGTTAATTGTCTAGCCTCTGACCTCAAGCTAAGTGATAACTGGAGGTGGGGCTTAGTCACAGTTAAAGTAGCAAACAGAGGTTTATTTTCTCAGAAGAAGCCAGAAGGAGAAGGAAACATATTCAATTCAGTGCTTTAGAGTAACTGGTAATTGGTATTTTTCTTTTAAACTTAGATTGTAGGCTTGTAGTGACACTATCTTTCTTTCTTTGTTGTCTTTACTTATAATTGTTTTGGGCTGTTGAAAATTTAAAACATAGTGGTGGTGTAATTCTGTGCTGTCTTTAATTGCTGCAAATTTTCGCCCGCCTCCCCCCTTCCTTCCCCCAACTCTTAATTATACCCTGATAAATCTGATTGACAGGAGCTAAACACAGGGTAGTATGAGGTGTGAAGTAGGAGGGCATAAGGGGAAGAAGACCACCCTCAACACGACAAGTGTTTTGACTCATTTATTTATTTATTGGTTTCTTTTTCCTTAAAAAAAAATATATATATATCTGAGGATCAGTTACAGGATTTTAGTACTGTAAATTAATAAAAGAGAACTAAAAGCTTCAGTAGCAGACAAGTAGTGGAATTGCAGTATAATGTGAGAGTGGTGCAATGCAGTGGCTGTAGGGCAGCCATATTCAGGCAGAACCTTCTGGACACTGAGGTGCTGCCTGTCTGCATGCATCTCTGGACTGCGGGATGAGGTAGCCAGACTCGGGCGGAAGTAAACTGGTCAGGTACCATCACCCTATCAGGGACCACCAGTCCAATGCAGCCCTCAAAGGATGCGAGAGCGAGGCACTTGAATGACAGTGGGCTCAGGAGGTTAGAGCAGTCAGGCAGGCACATCCCAGATCCTATTCCTCTCAGAACTCATATGCCACACTGGCAGAAGTAGGGACAACCAAATAAATTGCCCAGAGAAGTGGAAGGAAAGGATGTGGAGGTTAGCCAGGAGGTGACCTCAGTGGGAAGCAGTGGACCCCAGAGGGGAGGAGCGAATCCTGGTGGGGACTCCATCGTAAGGGATCCAGCTGAACACAGGAGGGGAGGACAGGGAGGTGAGGTGCCTACCAGGTGCCCACGGCATGGAGGGATGGAAGGAAGATGCTGGGGATCACTGGGAAAGCAAGGCGGGAGGGTGAGCTGGATGTCATTATCCACATAGGTACTAATGACTTGGCAAATGGGAGCAAAGGAAGTTCAGGAAGAGTTTGGGAAACTGGGAGGGTCTCAAGCAAGTAGCTACTTCTGTCACTTTCTCAAGACTACCTGTGAGAGGCAAGGAGAGCATAGGAGTGCATGCCAGGAACTTTAACTCATGGTTGAAGAACTGGTGCTGAGAAAGGTTTGGATTCATTGGTGACTGGGGACCCACCTGGAGGATGGAGGTTTGTTCAAGCTGACGGTACCATCCATCCTGAAATCAAACATAATGATAATTTAAATACTACATTGACAAGCATTAAACTAGCAAAGGGTGGTTGAGCCAGCAAGGAGGGTACCTACTTGCTCACCCCCACAGCTAACAGTGGAACCAGTGAACCAAAGGGTAGCTATCTCTGCAAAGCAGTGTGCAAAAGATGGAATTAGTGTCCAAAGGTGGATAAGCGAGAGAAAGGGGCAAAATTCAGCAGAAGGGCAGGGCAACAAGGAGAACCAGGGATAAATGACAACACAAGGAAGGTGTTGGGTAGAACAGTGAAGCAGTCTAGGAGGTCAAATCATGGAAGCCATGTGTGCAAATGACAGGAGCCTTAGCAACAAGATGGAAGATCTGGAGGCTGTCATGGTACAGTCAGACCTGGACATTGTGGCCATCACTGAAACCTGGTGTAATGATAACCATGACTGAGAGATGGCCATACCTGGCTACCATATTCAGAGAGACAGAGCAGGCAGGAAGGAGGGAGTGGCACTGTATGTGAAAAATGACATAAGGCCACACAGATCCAGGAGGAACAAAATGGGGAGAGATACTGTGGGTTAAGCTGGAAAGGAAAATGGGAATGACCATCCGCACAGGTGTGGTCTATAGACCACCAGCCCAGGAGAAAGAAACAGATGAGGGCAGATGCTAGCCATCCAAAGGATGGCAGACAAGAAAGAGTAGTACTGGTTGGAGACTTCAATATTCCAGGCGTGGACTGGAGCATCCCAGCAGCAGCATCAACTAGACAGATTTATCCTGGACTCCTTCAGGGTGCCTTCCTCAAGCAACTGGTCATGGAACCAACTCGGCAGAAGGCAATACTGGACCTTGTGCTCACAAACAGGGACAGTGTGATGGGGGTAACAGTGGGGGAGCACCTGGGTAACAGTGACCACCAGTCATTGTGGTTTGAAATCACAGAAAGAGCAGAACCAAACCACACAAAAACACGTATCCTGGATTTTAAGGGGGCAGACTTTGGGAAAATGGGGAGATACTTGAAAGAGGCATTAAGGGGAATGGGACAGGAATCGGGGTTGAGGAACAGTGGGCAGTATTTAAAATGGGGATTATAAGAACAACGAATTATGCATTAAGCAGGTTAGCAGAGGAAAAGGAAGAGGAGACCATTATGGTTTTCCAAAGAGTAGCAAAGAAAGTAAGCCAAAAATTTTATTCAGGCAATACAAAAAGACACAGGCAGAAGGGATAGGGAGAAGTACCAGGAGAAACAAAGGGAGGGAAGTCAGTAAGGAAGCCAAAGCTCAGACAGAAGAACACATTGCAAAATCAGTGGTAGAGGGGACAAAACCTTTTACAGGTACATAAGTGAAAAAAAGACAAGAAGGAGGATAGTGAGACTGAGAGGAGAGGATGGGAGCCGCGTGGAGGATGACAACAGTAAAGCTGACATATTGAACAGGTATTTCTGCTCAGTCTTTACTAAGGAAGAGAGGGTAATGGGTCTGAAGGGAGTACAAGGGGTGAGAATGGTGCAGAAATGGACTCAAGTCCCTTTACATGAGAAAGGGTCCTGAAGGAACTGGAAATAATAAGAGTTGATAAAGCAATGGGGCCAGATGGGGTGCACCCCAGGGTCCTTAAAGAACTAAGAGAGGTGGTGGCTGAACCTCTGGCTATCCTGTTTAGCCGATCACTGGAAACAGGAGAGGTACCCAAAGACTGGAGGACAGCAGATGTAGTCCCTTATACAAAGTGGGAACAAGAGAGGAAGGAACTACAGACCAGTCAGCCTCACCTCGGTAGTGGGAAAGATCATGGAAGCACTACTGAAGGAGAGATTGGTGGAACATCTGGTTGTCAATGGACTACAGGACCCAAGGCAGCATGGTTTCACCAGGGGGAGGTCATGTCAGACCAACCTCATTGAATTTTTTGACTGGGTGACTAGGGAGATGGATCAGGGGAGGGCAGTGGACATGGCCTATCTGGACTTCAGCAAGGCCTTTGACACTGTGCCACATAGAAGACTATTACACAAACTGGGGAATATGGGTGTGGGCAGGACAGTAGTGTGGTGGGTAGGTAACTGGCTGGGTGGCAGGACACAGAGGGTGGTGGTAAATGGCTGTCACTCCACAGAGGAAGAGTGACCAGTGGGGTACCACAGGGATCAGTGCTGGGACCGGTCCTATTCAACATCTTCATCAGTGACATTGCACAGGATCTAGAGGCAGAATTTCACTGTTACGCTGATGACACAAAGCTCTGTAACAGAGTAGACACACCAGAGGTGTAGACAGAATGAGAAGGACCTGCAGAAACTTGAAGAATGGTCAAGGGTTTGGCAGTTGAAATTCAATGCAAAGAAGTGCAAGATAATGCATATGGGGCACAAAACCCTGGCACAATATATCAGTTGGGGGTGAGGATATGGCATGCACCAAGCAGGAAAGGGATCTTGGGGTTGTCATCTCTGATGACCTAAGGTAGGAAACAGTGTGACAAGGCATCAGGTAAAGCAAATAGGATGCTGGGATGTATAGGCAGGGGCATCACCAGCAGGAAAAGGGAGGTCATAATTCCGCTATACAAGACACTAGTGAGGCCCCCACCTGGAGTACAGTGTACAGTTCTGGAGACCATACCTCGTAAGGACATAGACAGGGGTAGAGAGGTTCAGAGGGCAACAAAGATGGTGCATGGATTGCATCACAAGTCCTATGAAGACAGGTTGAAGGAACTGAACATGTACTCCCTGGAGGAGAGAGGAGGGAGAGGGGATATGATAGAGACATACAAGTATCTTACAGGGAGGAACAGGGTGCAGGAAAACACTATTTTAAGCGAAAAGATGTTTCAGGACTAGAGGGCATGGGATGAAGTTGGAGGAGGACGATTCAGAGGAAACATGAGAAAGAATTTCTTCACAGAGCAGTGGTGGACAAGTGGAACACCCTGCCAGAGGAAGTGGTGGGGCTGAAACAATCACGGGATTTAAGAATGCATGGGATAGACATAAAGGAATTCTAGAGGTCAGGGGTAAGGGGAAATAGACTTCTAGGAAAACAAACTGAACTTACAAGCTCAAATGGGCAGACTGGGTGGGCTATAGGCCCTTATCTGCCGACACTGTCTATGTATCTATGATGTCATTGAGACAGGTGTGGGGGGTGCCCTTCCTGTGTCTCAGCGGTCTGGCATGCAAGCATGCCAGCACGCTGTGGCTGTGGCACAGACCTGCACCATTGATGTTGCACTGACCACTATGGGCATTGACATGTGTGTGTGTCACAGAATGGACACACAGCAGGACAGCTCATGCCCATGGACCTAGCTGGTTCCGATGTGTGTGCCAGCATGTCAGCACAGTCCCAGGCTGTGCCTGTCAGCACCAGTGGGGCAGCACCAGTGGCTGTGCAGGTCACTGGCACTGTTGTGGCCACAGCAGTGGAACAACTGATCCCTTGGGCACAGCAGGTGGAGGGGCAGCAGCAGCAGTCACCCACGGGACTGGGAAGTACAGGGCTCAGCGGTGATGTAGGTGCACAGCCTGTGGACATGCCCATACCTGGTCCTGGTGAGGCAGCGCCCACCCTCAAGGGTGCTGGTACATCAGGCCCTTCCATACTCTGAGGGACTGGTTGCGATGTGGCAGATGACCTCTTTGGCTGAGCACACCGCCTGCTGCAGGCAGCAGTACAGCAGCAGATGTGGGTTGCAACATCCATGGAGGTACTGTAAGTGGCTCTGCAGCGGCACAGCAGGGGACAATGAAGGATCCCTGTCCCGGATTGACCATTTGGGTGGATGTGACCCCGCCATCGACAGGCAGACAGGCACTGGTGGCTGTGTGGCCACTTAGGCACACAGTCAGGTGCCCTGTGCCGCTCACACCGGCGTGATGCAGCTATCCTCCCCATTCCGGTCGTCGATACCCACCCTGTCGTGCCAGGTTCAGCTGTGGGCATCCCGGCACCCCTGGTGCAGGTATGTTTGATGCTGCAGACCCCTGTCGCGCAAGGTCGGCGTTAGTGCAGTGGATCCTGGTGGTCCATCGGTGCCACCCCATGAGGCCCGTGCTCAGCCTCCCAGTGCTGCTGGGTCTCTGAGGCCCGCCCATGCATCCGGGTGGCCGTGGCACTGTGCCGCATGACTGAGCTGTCTCCCAGTCGGGCCCTGTCTGGTGCTGCCCTGTGCAATGTGTTGTTTTGGTGGGCAGTGCACCAGTGGGTGCCTACTCTACACACAGACACATGGACCACCCGTCACCCTCCCAACTGTCCATAGGTGCGTGCATGATGATGCCTGCATTGCGCTGTACACCAAAGTGCGAGTGCCTAGCATCTGACTGCGTACATGGACAGTAAGTGGAGGTGGTGGCCTGTGGACGTGTGTGTTTTAGTGTCTGTGTTCCTGCTCTTTTGTGCACCTGACCCTGTGCACTTTATTGCCTATTGTGTGTGTGTGTGTGTGTGTGTGTGTGTGTGTGTGTGTGTGTGTGTGTGTGTGTGTGTGTCTGTCCATGTGGCGTGTTACTGTTCACCCTTCCCTGTTTGTATTTGTGTGTTTCTGTGCCCTGCCACTTCCCTTGCCATCATGCACCCCTGGTGTGTTTCCCTGTGTGTATGCGGGTTGTGCCCTAGCCACTGTTGGTTGCACATGGCCCCATGACTTATCTGTGTTGGATGAAGTGCTCCTCTGTGATGGTGTCCTGGTGCAGCTGGGCCAGCCGGATCAGTCGGGGGTCACGTCGCCCAAGGGGGGGCTGCTCATCCCCATCATCACCGGCATCACCGTCGTCCCCATCGCTGTCCCCCTCTTCGACCTGTATGGCTATCCCACAGTCTTTGGCCATGTTGTGCAGAATACAACAGGCCAGGATATCCCACAGGCCTTTGAGGGGCTATACTGTAGGGCACCGCTGGAGGTGTCTAGGCATTGGAAGCGCACCTTCAGCATCCCAAACACCCGCTCAATGATGTTGCGTGTGGCGGCGTGTGCCTCATTGAAGCGTTGCTGCAATGCGGTCGTGGGCCACCGGTAGGGTGTGAGCAGCCAGGGACGGAGTGGGTATCCACTGTCACCTGTATGGAGATAGTGGAGGTTAGTGTCTTGTTCAGGCTCATATTGCCCCAACTCTGTGTGCCACACCCATGGCACCTGTGGCTTACCCACCTTGGCCCCCGATTTGCCAGTCCTACATGCATACTCACCCACTAGATGTCCTGTGGGGATGTCCCAACTCTCGAATCGATGGCACAGTGCCGACTGGTACCATATGAATGAATCATGTGCTCCACCAGGGTGCGTGGCACAGACATTGATGATGCTCCCACTGGCATCACACACCACCTGGCAGTTGACACTAGCATATCCCTTCCGATTCCTATAGGCATCCCCATCAGGGCCAGGTGGCGTGCGAATGGCCACATGGGTGCAGTCTATCGCCCCTAGCATGCCAGGCATACGTGCTACCCTGTGGAACTCCTGTATGTTTGCTGTGCACTCCACCGCGGTGCTGGGGAAATGGATGTACTCCGCAGCATGTGGCAGCAGTGCGCTGAGGAATTGGGTGAGGATGCGTGACGTGGCCGACTGTGTTAGGCCTGTGGTGTCCCCTGTTGGTCTCTGGAAGGTACCCGTGGCGAGCAAACACATGCAGGCTGTTACCTTTGTCTCCACTGACAGAGCGTGACTCCATTGTGAGGGTGCCTGCATCACATTACTGCACAGCTCACAGAGCCGCCTCAGTATTGCCCTGTTCAGGTGGTACCAGCCCACAATCTCGACATCTGAGTAGAGCTCAAAGCTGATGCGGGCTCGGTACTGCCTGTTGGGGGTGTACCGCTGACGGGCCCTTCCATGGCCACGTCCCCCTGCAGCATGCCTTTCTTCATCCTCATTTCAGCTTCCATGTGGAAGCTGGCACTGTCCATGTCCCTGGCTTGTGTTTCCTGGCTGTTGTTGCTCTGTTCCCCCTGCTGTCCTGTCTGCTACCTTCACTGCACTGGGTACACCTACTGGCCTCTGCACTCTGTGGCCCCACACACCTTCCCTTGCCCCTATTCTGTCCTGTGTTCTCCCTGGCCTGCACTCTTTCTCCCTCTGGCCTTGTCTGTCTCCTGCCTCATGTGGCTTCCCTGTAGCGTTCTTGCACCTCTTTCTTGAGCCTTTTTATTTTGGCTCATTTCCGCTATGGCTCAACTTCCACCTGATCCACTGTTGCGCATTGCGCAAGCCTTTGAATATCGCATTGCGCACTTTATGCATGGTTCCACCCCCTTCAGTTGCGCATGCCTTAATTAGCATTGTGCTGTTGCTCAGCATGTTTTCAGTGGTGCGACTGCCTCCTGCTGAATATCGCAGGATGGCTCAATTTCAGACTTGCGCTGGCACAACCCTTTTGAATATCTCACCCTACATACAGTATATATATATATATATATATATATATATAATCAACAAAAAAAATCGTTCTATACATTTTTTATGGATACATTAATTTGTATAATCCTAAATTCATTAATACATTTTATATTATTTCATTTCATAGGTGGAACTGACCTGAATTTTCATAACAATCAAATCATCAAGATGTAAAAAGACGGCAGTGGCTGTATATCTTATAGGGGCAAGGTTGTGTTTTCTTTTTTAAAAATCCAAACAGAAGCTCTTATTATTGTCTCTATGGAAGGAAAATTACTATGTATTAGGACCAAATAATTTATAAATCTTCTTTTATAACCCCAAATAAATGTGCAAAAAGTAATTTACTACAGGTGCCAGGATAACATATCTTGGAATCCAGCTGATTTGAATATATACAGGTTACTCACCTGTAACAGGAGTTCTAAGAATGGTATATGTTTTTCATCCACACTTCTTGGCAGTTCCTTGCCGCTTTAAATCTTGCCGGAAGGTCTTCAAGCTGGCTCCTCCCACCCACCCGGGTGATAAAACTCTCGACTTCGTCCCATGATACCAGATGTAGCCCACTGGAAGCCAGGTTGTGCGTCGGAGCCGGGGAGGTCGGGTGGGTTGTGTGGATGAACAACACATACCATTCCTAGAACTCCTGTTACAGGTGAGTAATCATAAGTTTTCTCGGTTTCTCCCAGTTCGGTATAACCAGGGGTAAACCAAGGTTTATTTTATATTTATCACAGTTTTCTGACTAAAAAACTCCATTGGTTTATGTTTAATTTGATTAAATTTAGCTTGTTTTAAGAACTGCTAATACCGGTTCCTGAACCGATAGCCTTGGTTAATTTTACCTCAGTCCCTGATCGGTTCTGGAACTGACCTCAACTGCTAAATAAACTCTAAATTAAAACATTTTTTAGAGGTTGCAACTTTTATCAGTTTTACATTGAAAATGTCAGAAAAACTGAGAAGAAACCTGGTGATCCTGGTTTCAAACCATATATTGAGTGTGGTGAAATTTTGCTAAGGCAAACATACTTTTGTTTTGCCTACCTGGACATGAACATTTAAAAGCAGAGTGAAATCTGCAATACATGTCCTGAGAAAACTATTGAAAAATGCCTGGGTAAGGCTAAAGAAAAAAGCTATCACCACCTAAGGGTCCCTCGAGCTCTGACCAGCTGACACCCTAAATTACTGTGGGTGAAACCACAACAATTACTGTAACTGCTACCCCTGAGATGGGTATACAAGCAGTTCCTAAGAGGCTTGCTGAACCGACTGACTCCCCGGTTCCCTCAAAGAAATCAAAGAAAATTAAGCACACAGAACCTCCTGCTGGACAGCATTTGGGGACTTATGTGCCTGCTATAAAGCCTGCCAACTCCTGCAGAAATTGCACAGGCCTTTACGGTCATTCAGGCTTACAAGGGCTGTCTGCCTCTCAGCAGTAGACCCCTGCAAAGCAGTCTGTCTCCTCTGCTCAGTCTTCCTATTATTTAAGAGGAAGAATATGTGATTATGATGAAATGGAAAAAGGGGAACCTATTGAATCTGAGGTTTCCCCTGAAGAGGAGTTTGACTCTCCCCACAGATCATCTGAGGATTATTCCTCACTCTTCATATTTGTGAGAAATGATTGGGCTGGCACCCACTAAAAAGCTTCTTTCTGTGAATAAATTCTTTGGGAAAGATGCTTTAAAGATTTTACAAACTCCAAGCTCTGTTCCCCCTCTTCATAAGAGGCTGAATAAGAAATATCAGCTGGACAGGAAGGGAGCTGAATTGTTATTCTCCCACCCTGTCCACCAAGGAGTAGTACAACTGATAGCCTGTGACAAGGCAAAGATACACCTGTCATCCTATGACAAGGCAAATATAAACCTGTCATCCTATCTTAACAAGGATTCCAGGGAAACTGACATCTTGGCAAAAAAAGGATATTTATCCCAAAAGTCACTACAGCAGTCTCTCCTTGCTATGGCAGTCAAGGCCCAGACTCCCCTGTTAGATGATCTAGCTGAAACAGCTAAATTTGGTTTGGGAGCAGCCAAATACCAGTTCAAATGGTTACTGACTCTAATCTATGAATTTTCCAGTCGAGGGTAATTCCCTCTTTGGAGAAAGATAAAGGCTTACATTAAAAAAATGTGGATGAATACAAAACCACCTACAGTAGCAATTCTGGCAAAACAAAGCTTTCCCATCCACTAAAACATAAGGGAGGCAGAAGCAGATCATTTCACAGCAAGCCTTTTTTATCATGCCATGACTGCGCCTCAGTATCGGCAGTACCCACAGCAGGAATACTTAAGGCACCACAGACAAGTGGTCCTGGATGTAGTGAGTCAGGGATTGTCTCTGCATTCAAATTCCTTCCAGCAGTAAAACCAAAAGATCTTACTTCAAGAGAGTTGCTGCAGTAGGTCTTTACTTGTAGGACTTATGCCACCAGGCGTCAGGACTGCACAGCAAACTTTTCCAGCAGTGCCTGGTGGGGGACCGTCCACCCAACATCACATGACCAACATCATTGTGACCCTATATAGTGGGAGGTCCCCATGCCCGCCCTCCAGTTCTTTCCTGCCCGTCTCCTGTGCATGGTACCTTGTGATAAATTGCCCAGCCGATCGCCGTTAGTTCACTTTTCTAAAAACTCAGTTTCTACCAGGTTTTCTCGGTTTTCTTTTTCTCTGTCTTTTCCACCCCAGGAAAAAAAGTGTGAAGATTGCAGAGCCCAGATCCCACACAAAGACAGCCACCACAAATGCCTTCTTTGCCTAGGCCCGGGCCGCAACACTGAGACTTGCCCAGACTGCCAGCCCTTTATCCAGGCCACTTACAAGAGGAGGCAGCAGGCTCTGGAGGCCCACCTTTTAAAGTCGCAGATAGCCTTGCTCAGAAAAGGAGAAGGAGTGCCTTTGGGAGTCCGCATCTTCATCTTCCCCAGACAAGAAGCAGCACAAGAAGTAGAAACACTGGGAGTGGGAGCTCCACGAGGATGGGTCCCAGGCCGACTCCAGTAGGCCTTCAACGAGCAAGGCTCCTCCCTCGCCATCTCCAGCGTTGGTTGTCCCAGGCTGCGTCCGGGGACTCTTATGGACCATCCACAGCTCTGCTCCCAATCTCTGTGGGTAAGTTAATTGCCCTACCAACACCGATAAGTCAGTCCCCGTCTCCTCCAGAGACCACCCAGCTTCTGATTAGTCTACTCCCCCGCCCTCGGGGACTCACCCGTACTCGGCTGATAAGATGGCAAGGGGTTCTGCCCCTTCCCACGTGGCCTCATCGTCTAAGACGGCCACCTGCTGCACCTGCCCTTAAGCAGCTCACCCGTCGGGGGCTTCCGCCACATCACCCGATGCCCAGTTGAGCCCAGGGAAGGCTGCCAGTCTCCCTCCTTCTCCTCCCCCTCTGGTGGCATCGGCTTCGAACCCAGCCAACCCGGAGAGAGAGAAGAGTCAGGAACAGCTGGACATAGATCACTCTCTGGCTTCCGTTCTTCACTCGCCCGATGGAGTCTAAGGGAAGGAGGTCCCTCCGCCAACACCAGTTCTGACCACAGAGGCTCCTCCATGCCTTCTGGAATGGATCCCTTTGGCTTCTTTGCCTTCTCTGGTGCCAGATCCAGCTCCTTCGTCGGAGTCTGCGGGGCATGTCCCGACACCGGCTCCTCCAATGTCTGAGCCTTTGACCATGCTGGAGCCCTTGTATCTGAGCCCAGTGCTCATCTCTGAGTAGACCCTGTTCCATCGTTGGAGCTCCTTCATCTGGTTCCAATGCTGGATCTGTTTCCAACGCTGGGCCCAGTGGCACCGGTTCTGATGTCTGTAGTTCCAATGTCCGTCATCCCAAAGCCTGCCCCATCTCCTATTTATTTGACGGTGGGGCTTCCGACTGCGCCCCTAACATCTGGTACCCTGACATTCGGACATTACCAAAGACCTTTTACTGTCCTGAATTACCCCTCAGGGTTCCCTCTGGACCTTCCCCCGGTGGGTCCACACCCCAATTGGACTTTCACCCTTCCCTCTAAACATCACTACCCAGGATACTCTTTGTACCCTGGTTATTCTCACTCTTACTGAGGACTTCATGAGTATCACTACCCACCTACCCATGTTCCTGCTTCTCCTCCCCTTCTCCTCCTCCACCTCAGACTCCGCAGAAGGATTTTAGGATGCTAATTCAGTCCTGGTGAAAGGAGGCCAGGACAAAGTTGGTCACTGACCTGGAGAGTCACCTCCCACCACCTGTGCATTCTCCTCCCAGGTCTTCATCCCCCGTGAGCTCTGTTCATTCCACAGTTCACATCCTGTGGACTACCCCCCACGAGATTCCTCTTCCAGATTTTGAAACCTCAGAAGACCATCCGGATTCAGCGGAGGATACATTGGAGGAATCTTCCTACAACCAATCACCGGTCCCTAAAGGAAAGGCCTCTCCCAAGTCCCCCCCAGAGGACCCTTCCTTGTCAGACCTCTTGAGGTCCATCCAAGAATTTTACAATTGGGAGACAGAGGAACAGGATCCTATGAGGAAGAGGCTCGCTGAGCACTTCGACCTCAAGTCCTTCTCCCCGATCCCAGTTCCTCCCTGGATAGAACCTCACCATGACTATCTGGCAAGTGCCTCATTCCATCCCAGCGGTCCCTAAAAAGGCAGATCAGGTCTACCAGGCACCTGAGGGTGCTCCTTTCTTGGATGCATACCCCAAGGTGGACTCCATAGTCATTACTGCAGCTCATGATCACTCAGTGACCCCAAAGCACATGAGCACTTCACCTCTGGACAAGGAGTTCAGGCAGATTGACCAGTATGATAAAAATGTCCGTTCATCGGCTACATGCACCTTGCATTCCCTTAATTATGTAGCCCGCATGGTGTCTTTTCAGAAAGTGACCCTGGCCAAGCTTGAGACTCGCATCCAGTCCATGGAATCTTCGGACCCCAAGGAGGAGCTCGCCAAGGACATTCACCTGTCCAAAATTTCTTGCAGGCATGCTCTTTGGGCCACCTATGACTCCGTCAATTGGGTGGCCTGTACCTTGGCAACTGCCATCTCCCTTCAGCAGCATGCTTGGCTTTGCATCTCTGGACTTGCCAACGATGTCCAGACTGCAATTCAGGATGCCCCCTTCCAGGGCTCAGTGCTTTTTGGTGGGGACACCAAAGATATTATTACGGGCCTCCAGGACCGAGGTCAGGCTGTCCAGTCTGTCAGATCCATGTACCAATTGGGCATGCAGGGTCAGCAGTCCTTTTGGAAATTGACCAGGAGGCAGGGCAAGCAAGCCCAGAGCAAGTGAAGGGTTGGGGAAAGCGAAGGGCCACGAGCAACTCCTTCTCTTACCCCCTGCCTCCAAGACTTTGAGACATTCAGGGGGCCCTCCCCCTGCCCATCCAGCCACCTCCTGACTCCTTGTCCCTGCCTTCTTCTCAGCCCCAGAGAGTGGAGCCGGTGGGAGGGGGAGGTTCACCCACCATGTGCAGAAATGGCAGGGCATAACCTCCGACGCTTGGATCCAGCAACTCATGTCCCGAGGACACACCTTGGAGTTTCTGGAAACCCCTCCAGAGTCTCCACCACAAAGGTCGTCCTACTCACCAAACCAGATCATACTTGTAAGGGAGGAAGTTCAGGCTGTATTACACAAAGCTGGTCCCTCTTCATCACAGAGGGTGGGGGTTTTACTCCCACTTTTTTCTGGTTCCAAAGAAGACGGGCGACCTAAGACCCATACTCAACCTCAGCAGACTTAATCTGTTTGTCGAGTACAAGAAATTCAGAATGTTGACTCTACAGAGCCTCCTGCCTCTCTTTCAGGAGACTCACTGGCTGTGTGCACTGGATATGCAGGATGCATATCCGAGTATATCCCAGTCACTGTCGCTTCCTGCGTTTTGTTTTCCAGAGGGGAGTATTTCCAATTTTGGGCCCTCCTCTTCAGTTTTTCCTCGGCACCCAGGGTTTTTACCAAGTGCCTAGTGGCGGTGACTGCAGCCTTGAGACGCCAAGGCATTGCAGTTTTCCTCTACCTGGATGATTGACTGATCTCAGCCTCATCCAGGGACAATCTTTCGGAGACTCTTACTCTTACCCTAGACTTGTTCTCCCTCTTGGGGATCACTGTCAATATCCCCAAATCCACTCTGACTCCCTGTCAGAGGCTCCAGTTCATTGGAGTGGTGCTGGATACAGTCCAGGGCAGGGCCTTCATTCCCCCAGACAGGGTGGAAGCTCTTTTTGAGCAGGCTATTTTGGTAGCCTCCTCCAGTCTTCTCCCAGCCAGGGCTGTGCTCCATCTGCTGGGTTTGATGGCGGCCTCCATCTCCATGGTTCCCCTAGCGTCACTCCACATGAGGATAGCTCAGTGGACCTTGCGGGTTCAGTGGGACCAGTTCAGGGACAATCTGGATCACCCAGTTCTGATCTCCACCACTCTCAAGGGATTTGCGGTGTAGAGGGATCCCTTGAACTTGACCCAGGTCTCCCATTTTGAGGTTCAAATCCCCTCTGTACACTAACCACAGATGCCTCCAATCTGAGGTGGGGAGCCCATGTGGGGGACCACCAAGCTCAGGGACTTTGGTCTCATTTGGAGATGTCTCTGCACATCAGTGTTCTGCTGATGAGGGCAGACTTGTACACCCTTCAGGCCTTTCAGTCTGTTCTTCTCAGGGGGTTGCTGATGGTCCAGAGGGCCAGTATGTCAGTTGTCTGGTACATCAACAAGCAGGGAGGCACTCAATCATGCCCTCTTTGCAGGGAGGCGATGAGAGTGTGGAACTGGGCAGTCCAGCACAGTCTGTCACTCCCAGCTGTGCACATTCCAGGAGTGCAAAACATCCTGGCAGACAGCCTCAGCAGAACTTACAGCCTCACTTACGAATGGGAACTAAATCAGGAAGTGGCAGATTCTCTGTTTCAGAGGTGGGGGTAATTGGAACACGACCTTTTCGCCTCTCCAGCCAACGCAAAACTTTCCAGTTTTTGCTCGCTTATTGCAGGACATAGTGCTTTCTGGCACGACGTGTTGTCGCTTTCTTGGATACAGAAATTATTATATGCTTTCCCTCCCATTCGCATTCATCAGAGGGTGCTTCTCAAATTTCAGGCAGAAGGGACTCGAATGATTTTGATTACCCCTCTCTGGCCGAAGCAAATATGGTTCCCGCTTTTACAGCAACTAGCGAGGGAACCTCCAGTTCCACTTCCTTTGATGCACAACCTCCTCACTCAGAATCCAGGCCGGCTTGTGCATCCGGGGCTAAGGACCCTGCATCTTCATGTGTGGCTCCTGCAGAGATGATCAAGTCTTGTTTCGGGGTTTCCACCTGAGTGGCCCAGGTTCTAGTGGAAACGAGGAAACCCTCCACTAGATCCACTTGCGGTATGAAGTGGAAACATTTTTCTACCTGGGCAGCCTCCAAGGGGTGGGACCCTTTTACTTGTTCAGCCCCACATATTATGGAATACCTGCTCCATCTTTCGGATTCCGGGTTATCCTACTCTTCCCTCAAAGTTCATCTATCTGCCAGTTTGGCATATCATGTGCTTGTGGATGGTAAGCCCTTGGCCCAGGTGGAGATATCCAAAACTTACCTGAAGGGACTTCTCCATCTGAAACCCCCCATCCGCAACCCAACACCACCTTGGGATTTCCTCCTTTTGAGCCAGCAATGAGCTATGATTTTCATTATCTTTCCTGGAAAGCGCTATTTTTGGTTGCTATTACTTCTGCTTGAAGGATTTCTGAGCTTCAAGCCCTAGTGTTTCAGGAGCTTTATTTGATTTTTCATAAGGACCGGGTGGTTCTTTGAATGAATCCTAAGTTCTTACCCCAGGAGTCCTTTAACATCAGTAACTTTTTTGCACTTGGCTGGCTAGGTGCAGCTGCCCCAGAGGTGTTCCTTTAAGAGATATTTAAATGAGATTGGGGCCAAGCCAGTCAAAAGACAGGAGGGTGTGTGAGCTGAGTGAAAGCTGTTGAAGGCTTCAGAATTTCTTTTCCGCTGGACTGAGCAATATTGGCATTGCCACTGAGGGGTCTCCCAACTTTCCTTGTTGACAGCCTCCTAGTGCTTATATGGGTAAAGTTTTCCTCATAAATTATTTCCTTTAGTGTGCTGAGTGAAAGTTTCACTTTTTCATTAGCACCGCACACATTTTTTATTTTTAGCACAACCACATTATTTTGACTTTATTTGTACCATGACTATTTGGTTTAAAGCCTAAGTTTAGCGTGGGTGCTTATTTTCAATGGTTTCCTTCATTTTTGGGCAAATTCTTGTGGGAACCGTCAAATTAGGGACAGTTGCCTTGTTTTTTACCTCAGACCTTGCGGGGTTTGCCATGAGGGACCTGCAGTGGATTTCAAATTTAAACAGTGCCTGGCATTTTTCTATCTAGATTGGCAATTACTTTTTTATTTATTTAGTTTTTGTTTACCAGGTAGGTGCACTAGCCAAAAAATAACTATTTTCAGGCACAACCCGGGAGAGTACAGAGACAAACTTCAACAGAACAATTTTGGAACAAAATACAGGTCACATATGGATGTTAGAGTCATTAACCACAGAAAATGGAAAAAAATTGAAGTTAGTAAGAACAATACAGCAGTAGAATTTAACATGTGACAATTACAGTCAGGTCAAATAAAGTGACTTAGCAATGTTCAACCAAGTTACATGTAGATGTATGAGGCATTAACAGCAAAACATGACTAAGACTAAGGTAGTAAGAAAAATGCAGCATTAAAATTTACAAGTGACAGTACATTCAGGTCAAATATAGTGACTATGCAATGTTTGATCAGTGAGGGATAACGTGCTGTGAGAGCAGTAGTAGCCAGGCAGTAATAGGTGAAGGAGAAACTAAAGAGAAAGTGTAGGGAGTAGGAAGGCAATAGGTGGGGGGGGGGCATAAATTAGGTATAGAATAAGTACAGGTTACCCCGTAGGGTACAGCCGGTGACAGAAGAATGAAGCTGTGTCGATTAAGAAGAGAAAGCAAACAAGTTTTCCAGAAAGGTGCAGTAGGAAATAGTAGATGAATGCTAGAAGTTTAGGAAGTGAGAGTGAGAAGAAGTGCTCCATATTAGAGTGGACCCCAGGCACCCAGGAGACCACAGAGGGAAGAGAGGAGTTAGAGAGTAAAGGGCTACGGTGGTTTGAAACAGGAGCATTTGTAGGAGGAGAAGAGATAGCGGTGTAGCTCTCTCTTAAAAGAGATGTGGGATGCAGTTTGGCATAGAGTTAGAGGGAGTGAGTTCCAGAAATTGGGCACATGACGGGCAAAGGCACTACCACCTTTTGCAGTACGGTGTCTCGGGATGTGAACTGGGACATTTTCGGCAGAGCAAAGGCCATAGCTGGTTTTCTGGTATCAAAAGAGACAGACCTGGGGTTTAGGTATTTGAGATCTGATAATGTTATCAGTAATGGACCCGAGTGCACAAGACCTTAGTTCTTGAGGCAGAAGCCATCCTAGATCTGCATAGAGAAGACAGTGATGCTTCAGCTGGGAGGAGCAGGATGCAAAGCGGCAGATGTTCTTATAGGTGACACTTTTGAAGACTCAAATTGCAAGCAGACACATACACAACAACCCCATAGATGAGAGAGGGAAGCAGTATCCCATGGGCAATGGCAAGCCTAGCAGAGGGGGTGAGTGCATAACTAGTACGGTAGGCGATGCCAAGTTTGGAGTTAACCTGCTTACAGGTAGTTTGGATGTGGAGCTCAAAGCTCAGAGATGGGTCAAGAGTGACACCCAGATATTTGAAGGAATTTACCACCCCTGCAGATATGCCATCAAGGGAGGAGACATTAAAGTGTGTCCGGGAATGTTTGAGTTTGAGACTGGAGCCAAATAGCATAGCTTGGGTCTTAGATTTATTTAAAACAAGTTTGTGATTGGTGAGTCACTGTTGGATAGGTTGAAAGTCACTAAAGAGCTGAAGGTTAATGTCCTCAATACTATTGAACTGGTATACATTACAATGTCATCCGTATATATTAGGGAGGAAGTACTATGGAGGTTTGTGGTGATGTTATTGATGAAAATTGAGAAAAGCAGAGGACCTAGGATAGACCCTTGTGGAACACCAATGTTGACCGTGACCTTGTCAGAGAGGGTGGAGTTAAATTTCACATATTGAGACCTATCCGTCGGATAGCTATCAAACCAGTTCACAACATTTGGCGAGAAACCTAGAGAGTTTAAGGTGGCAGTGAGGATAGAATTGTCAACTAGATCAACTGCCTTAGTCATGTCAATGAAAATGGCCCCAGTTAGCCTAACAGAGTCGATGGCCACTAGAGTGTCAGACAAGAGTTTGAGTAGTGCAGTAGTGGTATTATATCCCTTGCTGAAGCCATGTTGGGCAACAGTTAAGAGGTCATGTTTCAGTAGAAAGTCAGTTGTTTGGGTGGCAACTAGTTTCTCAAGGATTTTACTGAGAACTGATAGGATGGCGATGGGTCTGTAGCTTGATAGGTCAAGAGAATCATCTTTTTTAAATACAGAGGTAATTCTGGCCATCTTACAGATAACCGGGACAGAGCTTTGACACAGGGAGAGAGTAAAAATCTTGGCTAGGGGAGCAGCTATGTGAGAGGCAACTAGTTCCAGGAGCTTGGGTTCCAAGTTATCAGACCCAATGGCAGCATACTCTGAGATGTTTTGTAGCATTCTAAGAACCTCACTTTTTAAGACAGACTTGAAGTAGAAAGTGGGCCCAGTGGGGTTGGGGTTGGCTGGTGTGACAGGATTTGATGAGGTAGAGAAAGTGGAGATGTAGTGAGTTAGGTCAGCAAATTGTACGTTAAAAAAGTTAGCAGTAGTGAGGAGATTGTTAAAATGGATGCCATTTAGAGACATGTCATTAGGTGCAGCGGACTGATTGGATCCCATGAAGAACTTAATATGAGACTAGAATTTTTTAGGGACCCCCTGGGAGTCTATTAATAGGTCCTTGCAGTATGAGCTTTTCGCTTGTTTGATTTCTTTCTTACAGGAGTTTCTCAGTGCTCTGTAGATATTAAAATCCGCTAGAAGACCAGATGTCTTGTAATGAAACCAGCTTTTGTCTCTCTGTTGTAATTTAGAGAGAAGGTCGGGTTTTAGCCATCAGGTCTGCCTATTTTCTTTCGTATCTTATCATCCATCTTTCGGATGAAACGTTAAACCGAGGTCCCATCTGCCTGGATTGGTGGTAGTTCAGGTTGATGTTAAAAATCCCATGGCACGTATCAAAAAGAGTAGGGGAAATTTTTGTTAGAAAAACGAAAACCAGAATACAGACAAAAGAATAAACAATAGACAGTCTACAGGTATTCAGTTTAGTAACAAAAAATCAAAACATTATACATTTCATGACTGTGGAGAAAAAAAAAGAAAAAAATAAATTACATCTTATCCTACCCATCCAATATTGTGCCACAGAGATTCACTTACTTCATCTCCTAGGGTTCAGAAGTCATATTCATAAAGTGTATCCAATTCCTCCTGTATGTGGAAGAATACATTTTGCAACTGTAATATTTTATTTTGAAGTACTCTTAAACACCTAGCTTGCCATATATGCCATTTAAGACAAGCTAACAGCACCAAGACTGTACTTTTGTGCCATCTACTCCATTCTTTTGGAATTTGTCCTAATACTAAAATATTATAAGACATATATCCAAATAAAGGTTCTCCCCACCAGTGTGCCAATGCAGGCCAACAATTTTGTGTAAGAGAACATTCAAAAAAAAAACGCTGCATAGTTTCAACCTGCCCCTGACATGAGTGCTTCTGATAAAATCTGTCACTCACCTGCTTATGTTTATGATTGGCTTTTACGTTAAGCTTTTAATGAGCACAAAGCCAAATCATGTCCCTCATTTTTTGGGATTCTGTGTTCTATTATGTTTGCCAACAATGAGGCAGTATCAATATTATCAGGTATTTCAAACAGGGGATCTTCAAAATAAGAAGAAGATACAACATAGGAGTAAAAGGATTTCCTTTCGTGGGAAATGAACCGAGTTCCACTTTCCACATCCTTATATACTTTAAAATTTATTGTACATAGATAGGAAGCTGTTTTTCTATAGAATGCCACTTCCCCATGCAGTTAAAAAAGAATGACCCCACAGAGCCATACACATTCGACCCATGACATCATTTTCAAACAACATCAGCTTAATTGAACTGTAAAAAAAATTACCAAAGAAGTAAAGAATCGGGTTTATCACACCAAGTCCACCAGATTTTCAGAGTCTGTACATGTGCGCCCTCTTCACAGGGTTCAGACGACTGCCCCAAAGCAGCTGGGGAAAAAAGACTCATAATTTTCGTATGCATGCAATACGGTAGTGGAAAAATACATGAAACGTACAAAAATAAAGGAGCTGTATATGATTTTAAAAGAAACACACTTTTTTTTCTCATCATTTTCCAAGATTGCCATTTCTTTACTTTAAGATATGCTATGTCATAAACCAAATACCAATTACTTTGTATAGCCTGCTGGGAACCAAAGTATATTCCAAGCAATTTCAAGGTACCTGTAACTACAGGGATAGTAAAAGTATTTATTCGAAGTGCCGAACCCAAGACCAATAAAGTACTTTTAGCAACATTTATCTAAATGCCTATACACTTCTGCAAAGAATTTAGGATTGTAAGGATACATTCACTCAAATCCAAATCTGCTATAGAAAACACACAATCATCCGCATAAGCCAAGACTTTATGAAAAGAATAACCTTCTAAGGTGTTAGTGGCTGAGATACTAGCATCAGCTTCAGTTAACCGCAATAGAGGATCCAATCCAAAAACAAACAGAGGACTCAACAGGCAGCCCTGACTAACTCCAACCTGGAAAGGAGTGGGGAAGCCTAAATGACCATTAACCAAAGGAGTAACCTGTGCCGACTTATATAAAGTTTGTACCAAATCTAAAAATTGATCAGGAATGCCATAATGGCACAAAACTGCCCATATGTGATCATGATGTATTGCATCAATTGCTTTTTCTTGATCCAATGACAGAAGGTACCCAGACATTCTATTTTGTGAACCTTGATCTATAAGTTCCCGGAGATACACAAGCTTCTGAGTGATAGTTCCATCAGGAACAGCACATGTATGCATATAGATTAATAACTTGTTAGCAAATTTGGAAAGGCAATGAGTTAAAATATTTGCTAAGATCTTATAATCAAAATTTAAACTCAATGGTCTCCAGTGTTGTAATATTGTTGGATCTCCCATGTTATACAGAAATATCATAATGCCATTATTCATACTAGCAGTAAGTCTCTTTTCCATCCAAATAGCTTGATACACTAAGTGTAACCATGGCAATAATACGTCTGTGAAGGATTTATAAAACTTATTATTTATGCCATCAATACCTGGTGTAGAATGTGCCGATAATTTATTAATAGCCTGCTCAATTTTCTCTATGGAAATAGGGGACATCAGTTCTGAAGTTTCTGATAGTAATACAGGTGGGATATTGATTTGGTGCAGAAAAGGATGTAAAGCATCCGAAACAGGTTGTTTAAATGTATTTGTAACATAATTCTGGACAATTTGCAGCAGACGCCTTATATCCTGTATGGAAGACCCATCAAGGTCCCTTAAAGCGGTCATACACAATCTAGGCTGTTCCTGTGTAGAAAGACCATATGGACTTACTTGCTCACGCATGCCAGACATCACATATATCTGCTGGTATCTATATCTTGTTTCCTTTAACTTGAGAAAATCAATCGTCTTAGATTTAATAACCAGAAATTGTTGGCGCATGGTACCCGGCGAGGAGGTTGCTTCAGCCAAAAGTTTTTTAAATACTGAGCCCTATAACCTAAATAGGTTAAATAGGAATTCCTGGCTTTAGTCTTAGAGGTTTGAATAAAAAAGGATTTCAAATCACATTTAGTGTCTTCCCACCAGTCAAGTGGACTATCGTATAAAAAACATACAGCAGACCGTACTAAAAAGAAGGAATGAATTTGTGAATGAATACTATCATCCTGTAATAGGGATGTATTTAATTTCCAATAAGCATGACCCATCTGGAGTTTTTGATGAGTGCCAATCTTTAGTTTGAGTACAGTGTGATCTGTAGTTTCTAATGGCAGCACCATAATGCTGGAACAAATACACCTCTCTGATAAAAACCAGAAATCTATTCTTGATGGTATAGATCCTTTATGTAAAGTATGCACAGGAGTTAACTAACTTATCATAAACATCAAGCAGATGATTACATTTCAATATCTGTAATAAAGAATTAGTGTCACAGAACATTTTCTGAGATTTTCTTCCCCAGTCTCTGGGAGCGAGACCACAATTAAAGTCACCCTCCCACAAAACAAACTTCGATGTATGCAAATACGGAGAGATGTGGTGAAAAAATGCCGACCTATCAGCTTTCAACTGTGAAGCATAAATATTAATAAGGCGGTATGCACAAGAAGAGACGACTACATCCATTAACATAGCCCTACCTGATGAAATGTCCAGAACCTGTAAAACTAAGGCTTCTACATTAAAAAACAATATGCCCAAACCATCGCATACATCTTCTCCCAGAGACCAGAAAGAAGCACCCCACCTCCAAACTTTTTCCACCTCTCTTAAATCATTTAATGAGTGTAGTCTGGTATCCTGCAAAAAGATGATAGATCCAGAGTTTTCACTCAAACTGACAAAAGTAATCTGTCTCTTTTTTCTTGATTTAATACTGTTTACATTAACAGTAGGGAAAGAAACATCTTTTGCCATATAGTAGGTGAATGTAAGAAAAAAAATTCTATCATTTCATAGACTGTATTACTTTCTTTTCTTCCTTTTTTTGGGTTTGTGTTTATCCCTAATTTCTGTTTTGGGGGGGTGGGTTCTGTATGGGAGGAAGCAACTGAAGACAAATCGGAATCCATACCATCTTCATCACCCTCCTGATCAAGTAAAGGGGCAAAAGGATTTTGGTCCAGGACCGGATCAGGGTCGGTGGAGGAACATGTGATATCAGAACCATATTTAATGGATTTGGATCGAGTAACTGTCTGGAAGGGAACCTCTGACTGGACTCCCGGGGGAGGGGGCATACAAGAGGTCTCTCTACCCTCAAAAGGTGTACTAGACTGGGACATGCTCATAACTACGGGTTCTGCACCCTCTGAGGGAGGAACAGCCAGTCCAATTGTAGATGGAATATCCTGGGAGAGAGAGAGTGGGTCAGTACCCACTCTGTCTGTAATAGGGTCAAGAGGATCTGGGACAGAAATGTCCATTTTATCTGGGGCTTTGTCTTTTTCCTCCTCAGCAGTAGCAGGGAAGGAATTAGATGGAGTGCATATATCAGATTTGGCTAAACTAGATTCTAGGAGTAAATCCTGCATTTTCTGTTTTTCCTTCTGTGCATTGGCTACATAAACATCTTGTTCAGCACGCAGAGCAGGATCAGATTGGTTGTGTGAGGCCCAAGAACAAGTGTGAAATGTATGCCCTTGTTCTTCACAGAGATTGCATTTCATGGGTCTTCTACAATGTGCCCCTATATGACCCAAATCTCCACAAAGTCCACATTTCTGCTGGTCACACACATTGCTTAAGTGCCCCAAGGCTCCACATTTATAACAAGCCCTCAGCTGACCCGGATAAAACAACACACCCCTATCCCGGCCCAGAAAAAAACAGGCAATTGCTTAGTTAAATCATTCTCTAAACATAAATCTATCTGATAACGCCAACCCCCTGTCCACAAATGTTCATCATCAAGTATTGGTTCAAGAGGACTTTTTACAGTGCAGTGCTGTTGCAACCAGTAGGTTATATCAGCAACATTAACTCCTTCATTACGAAACAGTATAGTAATTTATTTGGAAACAGGTTTCGTTAATGGGATGACCAAAAAAGGTTTCCATAAAGGAGTGTTTTTTTGAGCTTGGTATTGTTTCCAAAACCAGTCCAATCCAGCAGGATGTTTAAAACTCACATCGAAGACAGAATCCCTAGGCATATAGATCAATGCATAGATTTCATAAGCATAAAATCTCATACTGTTTTTCAACAACTCACGTCCTACAAAAAGTCTGTTAGGAATGTCATCTGCAGCACTCCTGAATTTTAACCGCACTGCATTCCTCCTTGCAGCAGGTTCATTCAGTAATCCAAACGTTGCAGGAAACAACTGTTTGTTCACTTTATCATGCCATACAGATGAAGTTGTATGATGAACAACTTTAGTTGGGGAAGAAACTGTATCAACGGATATCTGGAGTTCAATTTGAGACTGTAATTCCATGGGGGGGTACCCTGGTATGTGGCAACCCTTCACCTTCAAGCCTCCTAATATTATTTAACATATCTTGGCTGGTACTAGGAGACAGCTGTTCATTCTCCATAATGGGAAGCTGGCCTGGCATTATAAGGAACTCGGGGGTAGAAGATGAATGAACTTGTTCCCCTACTTTAGGCAGATTACCTTCCCAGGCTTTCCCATCTAGGCATTTTACCCACACTGCAGCTTCTAAAGCTGTAGCTACCCATGTAGCAGGGGCCTCTTTCTCTCTACACAAAAGATTCAAAATATTGGGGGGGCATCTTCAATAAGTGGATGAGATTTGTGCCCTTTAAGAGCCTGATTTTGTCCCATGAATCCCCCAGTGATACTCCTTTTTTTCTTTAGGCACTAGGCCTATGGTAAAACGCCCTACATTTGGGCTATTAATCAAGTCAGTGGCATTTGTCTCATCTATAGTAGACTCAACTCTCCCAGAGACAGGCAGCGACTGCTGTATCATAGCAGTGGAAGACATGCTAGACTCACCCAGTTCAGTCAGAGACTCTGAGGAGGAACAGGAGGGCATAGCGGGAGAAATCTCTGAAATGTCTCCAGATGGCATCTCCAAAACAAGGTCCTGTACAGCAGAGATCTGTACCGCTTCCTGTTCCAGTGCATTAGATACATCGTCTTGGTGTTGTTGCAACTCTTGCATCAATAGGTTCCTGAGAGTGACAAACTGTTGTTCCACTGCAGTTAGCTGTAATTGGATTTCAGCAGCATCGCGAACTGGAAGTACACCACCTGTCACCTGTCTGAGAAGGACAGGGAATATCCATACCAGGTAAGGAAGCAACTACTGGGACAGCGTTCAGTTCTAAAACTTGGTCCAACTCCATAGCGATCACACCTTCCGTTAGAAGCTGAGGAGGTGATCAGCTCCTCAGTCTCCTGCACGTCCGTCCTCGCTGACGACTACCAGCACACTGACAATTCTCCAGAGTATGGCATTGCCCTCTCACGAAAGAGTAGGGGAATTTTTTATTAAGACTGAAAAGCAAACTAAATACACAAGGTGTTACAGCACACCAAATCATAATACAAAATTAA
This sequence comes from Neoceratodus forsteri, assembly GCA_016271365.2. Lineage (NCBI taxonomy): Eukaryota > Metazoa > Chordata > Ceratodontiformes > Ceratodontidae > Neoceratodus > Neoceratodus forsteri. The sequence continues at coordinate 1,722,782,783 of CM057452.1, forward strand.
ACAAGTAATATAAAAGGTAATACAGCATCCAAATGAACAAAAACAAATATCAAAATTTTTAAAGTCAAAAAAAAAAGGAAGAAGAACTAGCCAAAGCTAAACAAACTCCCCTAAAACAAAAATATGAGAAAATTATATATACAAAAGTATTACTACATTCTAAATTATAATACAAATAATAAACAGAAATGTGTATTTCATCATACGTGCAATGGAAAAAAGGAAAAACTCTGTCATTAGAGTCCTGAAACCCAAGTAGTAAATGCTGAAAGTCCTCCCCCCTTACTTAAAGAAGCCAGGGATTCTATGAGAGAACCAAAATACCAAAAATTGTATGACAATATACAAAATAAAAAAACTAAGAAAAATAAGTATACAGCATACTTTTTGTCACTTGTAAACCTAAAGGGAGAAAAAAAATTGTGAAAATAAGATGAAAAACATAAACACAACATTATCCCATACATAGTAAGCTGAAATACCCCCCCTCCCTTGCACATGCATACCACTATGTGGCAGTGTGTTTTCCCAACTCAAAGCACCTCATATAAAATTAATTAGTATCCACAACATACACTTCCATAATATATGCATTCTTCATGTTCCTATATATATATATATATTTTTTTTAAATTAAACCATACTCAAAATCAAGAATACTCCTCACCAGAAAATAATTCATTTCTACCAGAAACTGCCACTTCTCATTAACTAAGACCAAAAGAAAATAACAGTGAAATTACAAAACACTCAGTACCACATATTACTAGTCATAAGCAAAAGTGGAATTATGCAATGACTGAAATGTATCTCAAAATATACCCTACCAACTCATAGCCAATCTATACTGTACCACCAAGACTGGAAGATTTCATATGGCACTGACTTCCTTTCAGTATTTCTATGACTAAGAATTGTAGTTGTAATCATATGAAATAATTGTTCCTCTGTATATTCTAATTGTTGCAGTGTTAGCCTACAACGCACATGCCATGTATAGAATTTAAAACACACCAAAAATAACCAAAGTGTAACCCTATCATGTTTAGTCCATTTGAATGGAAGAATACCCAAGTATAAAATCTCAGGGTTTAAATCACAAAAGGGTGATGTAGGCCATTTACCCCGTAAAAAATTCCAAAACCATTTTACAAAAGGACACAGAAAAAACAAATGGTCCATGGATTCCACCACCTCAACATAAGTCTCCCTAGGGCAGTAATGATGTTCTACACTTATGTTTTAGGTTTCCTTTGACACTGAGTTTCCCATGTAGGTAAAGCCACATAACATCCCACATACAAACCAGTATATGGGTAAATGTCAACATTTTCCCAATCAATATTTTATCTGAAATAGGTTTAAAGTCAAAACAGGCTGTATCGTGAAAAAAAGTAGCTAGAAGATGTGCATATAGTGTTTTCCGGTCCTGTTGTGAAAAATGTTCTGGTACTAAACACCAAAGTTTTATTTTCCCAAAACATACCCTTAAAGTTTCTGGAATATTATACAAAGAACGCTGTTTTGGGATGCATGAATGAGGAAGCCAGAAGCTTAGTATCCCTGCCAAGGAATCCAAAACCCATGGGATCCAAATACCCTCAGATTTCAATAATAATGGTCTCAAGTTTACATTAGCAAAACTTGTAAAAAAGAAAACAATGGGATTAATCATTTTAATACCCCCAATTTTTCTCTCTCTAAACAGTAAACACCGTTTAATTGGATTCAGTCTACTACCCCAAATGCCTGAAAAAAAACAACCATACATCCGGGTCTCCAGCTTAGGGGGTAGACTAAAAACTGCAGCTAAATACAAAAAAATTGGGAGTAAGAAGGTCTTAATCATATATACCCTTTTTAATTTGGACAATCTCCACTTATTCCACAGTAAAATTTTCTCATATGCAATGTCCAGTTTGGAGGACCAATTTAAAAAGGCCAAATCCCCGGTACCAAAAAGAAGTCCAAGAATTGTACAGGTCCCTGTCACAACAGGGATCCCAATTACTGTAGATTCTAAAAATGTTCTAATCCAAAGGGAAGGCATTTACTTTTCCTATAGTTAACTCTGGCTCCCGTGAATTCGGAAAATTCCCAAAGTATTTGTCCCACTAAACAGGTCGAAGGTAAATCCCCCACAAGAAAGCAGATGTCATCTGCATATGCAATACTTTTAATTTCTTCTGAGGTGCTAGAAAAAGAAACCCCCTGAATAGCAATATTATCATTAACGCGACGAATTAAAGGGTCCAGTGTAAAAAGATAGAGAAGGGGACTCAGGGGACATCCCTGTCTAACTCCCCGGGTAACCATGCATGCCTTCCTCATCCATCCATTACAGTATGCTAAAGCTTTAGCATTAGAATAACAAGATTTTATCCAAAAAATAAAAGTACCCAGAATCCCATAACTAGCCAAACAGTCCTAAAGATATTCATGGTTTACCCTGTCGAAGGCCTTTTCCTGATCTAAACTAAGAATGAAACCAGTTAATTCTCCAGTCTCCCCTGGGACAAAATTTCTCTTAATAAAATTAACCCATCTGTTATACTCCGGTCAGGAATAGTACAAGTCTGAGAAGAATGTATCAGAGTAGATGCACAAAGCAACAACCTGTTATTCAACAATTTGGTATACAATTTAAAATCAGTATTTAATAATGTGATGGGGCGCCAGTTTGAAAGGTTAGTCCTGTCCACAGATTTATACATAAAAACCACCAACCCATTACCCATTGAATCAGGCAAATTCCCTAAAACCATCATATCCTGAAGTAACTAGGATTTCAGGTAACAAAACTTGCAGAATTACACTGAACAATTCATATGGAATTCCATCTGTTCCAGGTGCAGAATTCTTTTTAACCATTGCAAAAGTGGTCATTATTTCAGATTGAGTAAGTGGTGATACCAGTACCCGTTGATCGGATGACAAAACTTGTGGTAAAATACATTTTTCCAGCCAAACCTTATGACCATTCTGGGAGGATTCCTGATGACTAAATAAAGACTGCACATGCTCCTCTATGGCTGTCATAATTTCATACCTTTTGGAACAAAGACACCCCTTAGCATCCTGAATTAAAGACATCCACTTTTGATATTGTAGTTGAGCACAGAATTGAAATGGATTCATAAATCCTGTGAACCCTGGGTTCCAAATTTCCATTCCTGTTCTAAAGATCTAAGTCTATTATATTGTAGATCATTCATTTTTTGCCTGGTTTCTGCTAATTCTGCAAGAATCATGTTATCTCCTTGGGAAGCTTGAAACACTAAATTCTGAAACTGTGTTTTGTAAATACAGTATTGGTCCCTCTTAAATTTCCCATTTAATATTCGTATGTGTTGAAAGTATCTTTTAATATCTAGCTTTGTATCCTCCCACCATTCCTGTGAAGTATCATATAACATTTTAACCGATTTATGTGCTTCTAATAAGGAAATAAAACCATCCTTAACAGTTGGAAGAGACAACAGTTCCACGTTCAACCACCAATACTTGTTGCCCTTGTATGCCCTTGTTGCATACCATCATAATTAGAGACCATCAGTTCGATGATGGCGTGGTCAGATGGAGCAACAGGACAGGTCCTGGTATTTTTAATTTCCAAGGCAGGAGATATAAACCAGAAATCGATCCTAGTAGCTAGGTTACCTCTGAAATAGGTCTTATCTGGCCAGCCAAAAAAAACACAAGCATCAACCAAACCAGTTTCTGAAATCAAAGCAGCCAGGCAATTGGTATCACAATATAATTTTTGGGTTTGAGGACCCCTATCCTTTAAATACAACCCACAATTGAAATCTCCTCCCAAGAAAACATAACGAGATGTAAACAAATAAGGCGGTATAGTGTTTAAAAGCTCAATTCTAGCTGTCTTTGTTTGTGGGGCATATACATTAATAAACTGACAGTGCAATTTATTTAACGTGACATCTAATAACAAAGCACGGCCCGGGGCTGTATCCACTACCTGTATGGATTGTGCCAAAGGGGAATTTAAACAAATTCCAACCCCACAACAAAGATCCTCTCCAATAGATCAATAAGTCACTCCCCATTTCCATCCCACAGAGGCTCTATCCATCTCTTGTCTGCTATGTAATCGAGTGTCTTGAAAGAATACCACATCATAAAAAAAGGAATCAAATAAAGCATATACCAAAAGTTGTTTTCTATCTGACTGAATACTGTTAGTATTAAAAAAGGCCACAGTAATACAAAATAACATATCCATTGTGTATAAAAACAAAAACAAAACCCGTTAAGTGTTTAACTAAAGGAGAACTAATTAATCCTGAAAAAAAATTGAAAAACATTAGGATTTCTTCCTGACCCATTTATGGGAACCCATCCTAGATTAATTTTTTGGAGGGATAGTCAAATCTTCTGTAGAACGCTCAGTGTCTGATCCTCCATCCGCTTGAGAGGAGTGCACTGAAACTGAGTCTGATTCTGTACCTACATCAGGTTCTTCAACCTGCAAGGTAGAAAAGGTGTTTTGCACTGGAAGATGGAAGATTTCTGAAACAGATGCTGCAGTTTTCTTCTGTAAACTCCTTCTTCGATTATTAACTACAGTGAAGGCACCTTCTGGTGAAGGGGGGAGGCATAGAACCTACATCACCAGATACCTCTAGTACTAATGGTTCTGCCTCAGATGGAGGCATGTGAGAAACCAAAACAGAAGTGGATAAGGCCTCTGAAGGGGGATTAATAGGCCTTTCAGGAGGTGCCCTCTTAGGTGGGGGGCATATTGTTTCAAAGCCGATTTTAATGCAATATTCAAATAAAAATCCTGAGTGGTATAATCCTTGTCTGCAGTATTATGGGCTGCCCAAGGACAATCCATAAAATAATGCTGTTCCTCACAAAGACTACACTTGAGAGGATGATGACAGTCAGTCATAATATGCCCCACTTCCCCACATTGAGCACATTTCATTGTATCACAGGTTCGACTCAAATGTCTACTGGAACCGCATTTATAACAATGGCGTGGTTGTCCAGGGTAAAAAATAAAACCCTTGTCACGACCCAGGTAAAAACAACTTGTAGATGTTGAAGTCCATCCTCTGTTTGTGGTAAAGTCACCTTATACCTCCACCCTCCATTCCAAAAACCTTCAGAATCTAAAATTGGTTCCGGATTCCCTTGTATTTGGCAACGTTTCTCTAGCCAGTATGAAATGTCCATAATATTCACCCCTTCATTTCTGAATAAGACAGTGATCACTTTAAAAGTTTGTTTTGTTAAAGGTATAGCTTGAAAGTGGGTCCAAGCTGGGTTTGTTTTAAACAGGGCATGCTTCATCCAGAAATGATTCAGGATGTCAGGGGAATGAAAACTTATGTCATATGTAGATTCTCCCGGTGTATGAATCAAAGCATACACTTCCGAGGGTGAAAACCCCAGCATCTGCTTCAATAGAACTTTCCCCACATAAAAGCGGTCTGGCATCGTATCCGCTGGTCCTAAAAACCGCAGCCGAACTGCATTACTGCGTTTAGCTAAAGAAACAGGTTTTTGAAATAAACTAGCGAAAGTGGGAGCTGTCAGGGCTGGGGTTACTGACTCATTGTCAGCAGGTACTATAGGAATAGATCCCAGCGCTTCTTGACTGGGGAATCACTAGCCACAGTAATGTTTTCCATAGGCCCTGCTGTGCTGGAGACTGTATAGGGAGAAGGAAATGGAATCTGCTTGTGAAATGGGCAAGTCCATCATAACCATCTCTGCATCTGTATTAGCAGATAAAGTGTGCCCTGAAACAGGGCCTAAGGCTAACACATATGGTTTAGTAAACAGGACTGTATCAGGCCTGTGCATATTGGAGGAGGCCATCCACAGTTCCCCCAGTACCCCTCGGACACTCCCCAAACCTGGAAGCGGAATATCGGATCCGCAACCCACTGACCTGTTTCTGTTTGGATCCAACCAGCTCTGCTCCGTGCTCGCTCCGAGACCATGCTGAATCATGCTGTGAGTGATTTTCCAATCCTGTGTCTTTGCCTGATGTAGTATCCTCTATTAGAGGGCCCCTGCAAAACCTTTGCCAGATGCCGAGAAGACGATGGTGAACCTTGAATCGAGCCGCTCTTTTTTTTCTTTGGCATGCAGTTTAGCTGCTCTGTAATCAGCCTCAGACTGTAATAAGAGGTCCTGTTTCACACGGACCACGTGCCTATATCTTCATTGCCCTCCACAGGTATGGGGCCTGCTCCAGGACTTCCTGTAACACCTAGTGTCACCATCATAGAGGAGTGTAGCAAAACTCCATTTTCAGTGGATCCTCCACCTGTTGCTATCACAGCAAGAAGCGGGGGCTGAGGTACGATATGCTGGCCACCCTGAGAGTGCATTCCAGCCGTACCATGTTCCCTGCTGAGCCTTGCTAATTCACCAGCCACAGTATATCCTCCTCCGCCATCTTAGTCCCACCAGAAAATGGGTCCCCCCTGCTCACAGGAAGCAGGAAGTAGGGGAATTTCCCCGGTGTCCTGGCCAAATTTCCGTCATTCACTAAAAATGCCACCAACAGCTTAATCTGATTCAAGGTCAGTTGGCATTCGTCTGTATCCCCCTCCCCCCGGGTCATGCCTGAAAATAGGCAGGATTTGTCTAGTGCATTTAACCGGTCAACAAAAACTAAATAAATAAAAAACATTTTCTTACATATCTGGTAGCGAGATGACAGTGGTTTTCTTGTAGTGCTAGGAATTTGGCCAAAAAGAGATTTAGAGCAGTCTGAGCATCGGAAGCGCTAAAAAGAGCGGACCAGTCAGTGCGGGCAACATCAAACAAGAAGGCCTGTGGATCAAAGTTTGCATAATTATGGTAGGTAATAAAGTGGGGCTTCATTGGTTCAGGTCTGCCTTTACCCCAGATGCAGAAAGTGGGGGAGTGGTCAGTGATGGCATCAGGTAGGACGCCTGCATCAACGATGTTCTCAGGACGGTTCGTCATAATCCAGTCCAGCAGGGTGCTGGTGTTGGATTGAGGAATGGTCCTAGTGGGTAAAGAGATAAGCTGGTGTAGGTTGAAACTTTGTAGTCTGGACAGGGCTGTCGTTTGTGTGTTTCCCAGCCAGTTAACATTGAAGTCACCTAGTTTAAGAACTTCGTTATTCCCTGAGTGAAAAACAGTTTGGTCGAGTAGCTCATCCAACCCTTTTAAGCCATAAGTAGGAGGACTGTAGGCACAGATAATATGAAACTTCTTTGTGCCAAGGGTGAGGAGGACATGAAGAGCCTAGCAGAGGTTTAAGGAAGATGAACTGATGACCGAGAGCTGAAGGTGTAATTTGAAATATATGGCTGTGCCTCCCCCACTTTTTAGGGGTGCGTCTATCATACCTCAGAAGATTATAGGATGGTAGGGAACACCGTGAGTCAGGGGTGGACGGCTTCAGCCAGGTTTCAGTAAGGCACAGTATATCTGGTTTATAGAGTGCTATCCAGGATTCACGTTCTGCAAAGTTCTGCTCGAGGCTCCTAATATTATGGTGGGTTATTAGTAGGCCTTTGGCATTTGTAATAAGAGCAGCTCTAGGAGTTAAAGACCCAGGGTTTGGCTGTATATCCCCAGAGAGCAGAATGGCCAGTAAGAGGAGGTACCAGAGCTTACGGTGCTGGAAAGGTGACAGGGCACGAGTTCGCAAGGAGCAGCATTTATGGGTATGGGCAACCAAATGGATCCAGGCCTTGTTCAGAAGTAATGGTGTGGGATCACAACCTAATGCAAGTCCCACTAGAAGATTAGAAAATGTAAAATCATAATGTTGAGAGTGAGGAAGAGCAGCTCCAGCATGGGGGACCACTATTATTGATAGGTGTAACAAAGGCAGCGTGGATATGAGTAGAAGCAGCAGCAACTGTTTAAACATTCTCAAGCCATGAGACTAGGAGATCAGTGGAATAAGAGACTACTAGGGATTCAGTGACGGATGCAATGTGGCAAGACCAAAGTGTGATGAGAATATAACCAAAAGAGACAGCCCCAGTGAAAAGAAAATAAGCCCCGGAGAGACACAGAGGCTTAAAGAGTAAGCGTGTTGTGAATGGATGGAGAGACACTTTTAGAATAGGTGGGAGATAAGGGAACTTTTTTGTTATATTACTGGACCTTGGTATCATCTGTGTCAGGACTGTCCATAAGGGTCCAGCAGCCACCTGTGCGCAGTTGAGTATTACTAGGTTTCTATTAAGATTGGCACTGGTATAGATCCCAGTTCTACAACCAAAAAAAAAAGGTCACTAGTAATAGACGGGCAGGACTGGTCAGTGGCATTTTCACAGAAAGCTGCACTCAATTTGTAGGTCCAGGACTGGTTTGCTTTGCTTAAATGGGCAAACATAGCAGACAAACCTTTGATTATTATGGCTGAGGATAAATCAAAGGCTTCCGACGAGCAGCCATTCAAAAGTACTAATGCCAAAAGCAGAGGTGCTGAGGAACCCTCCAGATCCCAGCCAAAAAATAAAGCTTACAAAGATGAAGTTCCTCACAAATTGAAAAATAATAAGAGTGATGAAAAAAGGAAGCTTGATCAAGCCTCTGACGAAGTGGCTAAAAAGAAACTCTGTCAAAAAACAAATATGCTCCCATTGCTCCTGGAAAAGCCAACAGCAAGACAACAGGCAGCTTAAAGCATACAGAAAAAACAAAACACTTACAAATTGTGCAGATTCTTCTGTCAGTGCAAGATATAGAAAAAGCATGGCAACTGTTTCAGACCCTTCGAAAGATGGGTACTCGATTTACTGGGGCTGGCAAGCAATCTTCCACAGTTGTCTCTTCTGTAGACTGAGGGTGACGCAGATGATGATCAATTTTATGATGCCCTTGACATGGATTTTGAGGGCATTGAGCCCCGGGAGTCCCCAGACCCTCATCTTGGGGATCCCCCAGGTGACCACGAGGATCCTTCCTCTATGTTTAAATTTATACAAAATATGCTGAACACCCTGGACCTCTCTACGCAGGAGCCCAACCAGGATGTTGATGAAGACTAAGATTATAGGGAGATGAAGGGTCTTTCATCTTCAAAGACCCTGGTCGTCCCTATCTTTAATGCATTTAGAAAAAATACCATGAAGGTGCTTCAGCACCCCACTTCAGTATCAGGGATTGATAAGCAGCTTGAGAGAAAATATAAATTGTCTAAAAATGGTACTAAGTTCCTATCTGCACACCCTAGCCACGAGAGTATAGTACAGCAGGCAACTTGTGAGAAAGCTGGAGTCTCCTTGTCCCCCTCTCCCCTGACAAGGATTCCAAGAAAATTGACTTTATAGCAAGGAAAATGTATGCCACAGCTTCCCTGCTTCTCAGACTTTCTTCTTACATGGCATTCATAGCCAAATATCAGAAAGCCCTTTGGAAATCTGTCCAGGCTATCACCCTCAACGGATCAGATTCTATGGTGCAGGAGCTGGTGGATATGTCAAAAACTGCCCTGGAAGCTACTATCTATGATTTCCACATGGCAGACGACAACAGTAATGCAGCCTCTAGGTTGATGGCCCATGCCATCTCTCTGAGATACTTCGCCTGGCTTAGAACAAACAGTCTGACCACAGACACTCAGAACAAGGCCATGGATTTTCCTTGTGATCAAAATATGTTGTTTGATTACAGGACCACTGACTACATGAAAAAAGTCGATGAGTACAAGGCTTCCTGGCAGAGCCACTCATCCAAGCCTAAGCACACCACCCCTCAGAGATCCTGTCTCAGGGGTAGAAGTTTTGTTCCCAGGCCTTACAATCCCCATCCCCAATCGGACTTTGGCCAGTACAGGGGGTCTTTCAGAGGCAGGGACAGAAGGGGCCAAAGAAGAGCCACCTCTACCCAGCCATCTGCCTCTCAGTCTAAGTCCTGAAGTGAGTGTCCAGGTCGCCTCCCCGCTTCCAGTTGGAGGCAGACTCTCCCGCTATCTTCAGCACTGGTCCCTTATCACGTCGGACAAATGGGTGCTGGAGATAGTGGAGAAGGGTCTGTCATTACAGTTCAAGCAGCTGCCAGACATCAAGTGTTCCCATGTGTCAAGACCTCTATCCCCAACACAGATACCGCTGTTGGAGATGGAGGTACAAAACCTTCTGGCTTTACAAGCAGTGGAGAGGGACCCGGCCCACGAGAAGGGCAAGGGCGAGGTCTTTTCTGATACAAAAGAAAACGGGGGAGTGGCAACCTATCTTAGATCTCAGATATTTAAACAAACATCTGAAAAACCCAAATTCAAAATGGTCACTCTGTCACTGGTCATACAGTCCTTACAGCAGGGAGACTGGCTAGCCTCCTAGACTTAAAGGATGCCTACTTCCACATACCCATAAGGAGATCTCACAAGAAGTTTCTTGGGTTCAAACTTCCTTTGGGTCACTAGCAGTTCACCGCCAATGCCCTTCGGTCTGTCCTCGGCCTCAAGAGTCACTACCAAGTGTCTTGCAGTGGTAGCAGCATATCTCAGGAGACTGGGTGTCACTCTATACCCCTATCTGGACAACTGGCTCATAGTAGCAAAGTCTCCTTGCCAGGTCAAGGGATCTCTTTCCCTCTCAGAACATACTCTGGAGTCACTGGATTTCTTGGTAAATCTAAAGAAATCTCACCCAGAACCCACCCAGCTGCTCACCTTTACAGGAACCCAGCTAGACACTCAAAAGGGATATGCTTTCCTCCCGCAGGAAAGAATTCAGAGTTTCCTTTCAGTGGCAGGTTCTTTAACCCGGGGACAGCCAAGACCAGCCAGACATTTTCTCAAATTTCTGGGACATATGGCTTCTATGACTGCAGTAGTCCCAGGGGTCAGGTACAGGATGAGACTCCTGCAAGCCTACCTCAGAACTCGCTGGTCTCAGAGAAGCAACACATTTTCAAAGTTGATACCTGTGTCATCAGAGTTCCTCCAAAACCTGCTGTGGTGGAAGAACCCTGAAAATTTGCAGACAGGGGTTCCCTTTCAAGCTCCTCTTCCCACAAAGGTGATCACCACAGATGCCTCCCTTTTGGGCTGGGGAGCTCATTTGGACAGTGCCTCATTGAGCAGCAGTTGGACTCCCGAAGAGTCACAGTTACACATAAATCTTTTGGAACTCTGAGCAGTCTTACTAGTTCTCAAAACTTTTGCTGCCAGCATAGAAGGGCAGGTGGTTCAAATTCGAATGGACAACACTACTGCAATGTTCTACATAAACAAGCAGGGTGGTACCAGATCAGGAATACTCTGTTTGGAAGCTCTGAAGCTCTGATCTCTAGCATTCTCCCTGGGAGTCAACCTCTTGGCTATTCATCTCCCAGGGAAACTGAATGTTCTGGTGGATGCTGTAAGCCACATCAGTCAAGGCCAGAGCAAATGGACACTGAACAAACAAGTACTAGCCACAGTGTTCAGGCAGTGGGGCACAGCAGACGTGGATCTAGTTGCCTCTCCTCTCAATTTTCAGCTTCCTCAGTACTGTTGCAGGCCCCCAGTTCCGGGAACGCTTCCTCTGGGGTGACCTGATCCTGGACTGGTCAGGGAGGTTCCTATACACATTTCCTCCCTTTCCCCTGATATTCAGGATTTTGCTGAAACTCAGACAGCAGCCTGCATCGATGATCCTAGTGGCTCCGGACTGGCCCAGGCAAGCCTGGTACCCTCTTCTTCTCTCAGTGTCCTGCAACAGGCCCATTCGCCTGCCTCCAACTCACTCCCTGCTGACCCTTTCTTAGACAGGAGAGCAATACCCAGATATACACTCTCTTCACCTCAAGGCCTGGTGCTTGAGGAGTTAAGAGTTTCCATCTTCACAGTACTCTGAACAGGTCCTTAAGATACTGAGGATGGCTAAAAAATGAACATTAAGACTTATGCAGCCAAACAGAAAAGGTTTTCCCTCTGGTGCAAGAGCAAAAAGGTCGAACCCCTATCAGCTTCAGACCCTCAGTTGCTAGACTACCTGGTACACCTACAGGTGTCAGGCTTGAAACCATCTTCACTCAAGCTACACCTGTCAGCAATTTCCGGCCTACCTTTTGGTGGGAAAGAAGAAATAATTTTTTTCCCACAACATTTTTAAACAGTCAAAGGCCTCTTGCACCTCTAGCCTCCAACCAGGGAGCCCGTTCCTCCTTGGAGCCTAAACCTTTGCATAGATGGGCTCATGAATCCACCCTTCGAGCCTATGTCCACGGCCCACATCAAGTTTATAACTTGGAAGACCGTCTTCCTGATAGCCATTACATCTGTCAGGAGGATTTTAGAGCTACAGGCCCTGTGCAGTGAGCCGAATTACATCATCCCTCACAACGATAAAGTTGAGCTCAGGGCAAATAGGAAATTTCTGCCAAAGGTGGTTTCAGAGTTTCACTTGAACCAGTCCATTACTCTGTCTGTCTTCTTTACTGGGCCAGCCACTCCTGGTGAGCAAAAGTTCCACAGCTTGGATGTCAAAAGAGCCATCTTTTACTACCTAGTGCATACTAGACAGTTCAGAGGCTTTTCCCCTCAGTTGTTCCTCACCTATGGAGATGTAGGCAGAGGAAGACCAGCTACCAAGAGAACTATTTCTCGTTGGTCGGTCTCTTGTATTAGATTCTGCTATAAGAAAGCTGGTCAACAACCTCCAGTGGGGCTCAGGGCCCACTCCACCAGAGGCACTGCAGCCTCACTTGCAGCAGCAAGGAACATTCCCCTACTGGATGTCTGCAAAGTAGCTACCTGGAAATATGTGCACACCTTTGTGAAACACTACAGTTTGGACGTGCAGACCAGATCTGTTGCCAGATTTGGCAGGGCGGTTCTGCAGAGCCTCTTTCTTAAGTAGGTTCTCTGCCCACCTCCTACTTAGTACTGCTTGGTAGTCTGCAAAAAAGTTACTGATGCTAAAGGACTCCTGAGGTAAGAATAAAAAATTACTCATCACAGTTATCTTGTTTCTTTGAAGGGGTCCTTTAGCATCAGTAAGCTCCCACCCTTTCTCCCTGGTTCACCTATTGGAGAAGGGCTCTTTATGTCACCTCTTACCAAATTTGGAGTTTCTTATTGATGAGTTTTTAGCTTATGTTGCTGTTGCTTCTGTTTCCATTTTTGTGGACATTTGCATGTTTTTTGAATCCTTTTGATTCTTTTTCAGGGCATTTGCCCTCGTTTTTCCTCGAAAAAATTCTGAAGCCTTCAACAGCTCTCACTCAGCTCACACCCCCTCCTGTCTTTTGATTGGCTTGGCCCTAAGATCATTTAAATATCTCTTAAAGGCACACTTCCGGGGCAGTTGCACCTAACCAGCTAAGTGCAAAAAAGTTACTGATGCTAAAGGACCTCTTGGAAGAAAGAAAATTCCTGCGCTGAGTAATTTTTTCTTCCTGCCTAAGGTGGTTTCAGAGTTCATACTGAACCAGTCAGTGGAACTACCTGTTTATTATCCAGCTCCTGTGAATAGAAGTGAGGCGCTCTTGCACACTTTAGATGTGTATCAGGTCCTGAGATGCTATGTCCATCAGACTAAGGATTCCTGTAAGGTTGACCAACTCTTTGTGTCCTTTACTCCCAAATGCTTGGGGATGGCTGTCTCCAAACAGTGCCTTTCGAAGTGGTTGGCTAACTGTATTTGCTTCTGTTATCAGAAGCACAACAAACCTCTGCCGGGGGCTATAAGAGGTCACTCCATGATAGGAATGGCTGCATCTGTGGCTTTTCTTCAGAATGATTCTACAGCGGAGATTTGTGCAGCAGAAACCTGGAGTTTGGTCCATACCTTCACCAAGCATTATAGTCTGGACATTGCTTCTAGGTGTAGGGCCGGGTTTGGCCTCACCATTCTGCAGGGCCTACTGTCCTAAGTGGATCCTGATCTGTCCTTTTTGTTGTTCCTCCTCCCATGATTCTCTTGGTCTCTCTTCTGAGGGACTGCTTGGGATTCAGTCCTACAAGTAATAACCTACTACAGGAACCCTCTTGAAGTAAGATAGTACAGTTCCGTAAAAACTTTCTATAACAGTAGATCTTCAAGAGAGGTTCCTGCAGTTGGTCATATTTTTTCCTTCCCTCCTTCCCACAAATTTCTTTTGGGACTCCAGATCCTGTTTCCTTTCTCCTGTCTTTCCTTTAGGAACTCCAGCGGGAGAACTGGAGGGCGGGCATGGGGACCGCCCACTATATAGGGTCACGCTGACGTCGGTCATGTGACTTCGGGTGGCGGTCCCCTGCTAGGCACTGCTGGAAATGTTTGCTGTGTGGTCCTGATAACAGGTGGTGCAAGTCCTATAAGTAATGACCTACTGCAGGAACCTCTCTCTGGAAATCTTCTGTTACGGTAAGTTCTTACGTAACTGTACTTTTTCAAACCATCTACAGATGTAGAGAAAGAAAACTCCTGGAAAAAGAGGTTCAAAACCTGTTAATGTCAAAGAAAGTGGAGCCTGTCCTAGTATAGCAATAGGTACCACAAAGAAAATGGGGAGTGATGTTCTATCTTAGACTTCAGGGTACTAACAGGCACTTAAAGTCAAAGTTCAAAATGATAATTTTGTCACTGATTCAGCCAACCTCCAAAAAGGGGAATGGTTACCATCACTGGACTTAAAGGACGCTTTTTTCCACATCCCCATAACGGAGTCTCACAGAAAGCACCTCAGGTTCTGACTCCCATTAGGTCACTCTCCAAGAGTGTACAAAAAGTACAGGCAGTGGTTGTAGCACACCTTCAAAGACAAGGTGTCACAGTTTTCCCATACCTAGACAACTGGCTGGCGGTTGTAAAATCACCCCAGCAAGTGGGAGCATCTGCAACTCATGCAGAGGCTCCTGGAGTCTCTAGGTTTCCTGATAAATCTAAAGAAAGTCTGTCATTCAGCCTGCTCAGGCACATAGGAACAGAGTTAAATACCCAGCAAGGCAGGGCCTACCTGCCTCTTGGCAGGGCAAGAAGTATTCCACTGATGGCGGGCTCATTCAGCCTGAACAAACCAAAAACTGCAAGACAGTTTCTTCAGCTACTGGCCACATGGCACCTGCCACTGGCACAGTCCTGGAATCCAGGTTACAGATGAGGAACATTTAATTTCACCTCAGGGCTCACTGTTGTCAGAGAAAGGACCCTCTTTCAAAACTAATTCTAGTAACAAAAAACATTGTTACTGGCCCTCCAGTGATGGAAAGAGGAAACCAAACTAAGGGAAGGGGTTCCTTTTTCAGCAAGAGTCCCCATCAGTTGTTCTGACAACAGATGCATCTCTGTTAGAGTGGGGCACCTATCTGAGGGTTCACACCACCCAAGGCACATGGTCAAGTGCAGAGTCACACCTGTACATAAACCTGCTGGAGCTAAGAATAGGGTTACTGGTACTAAAGGTTTTCACACAACGAGTATGGGGAAGGTGGTACAGGTCAGAACAGACAATACCACCACAATGTACTACATAAACGAGCAGGGAGGGACAAGGTCAAGCCCTCTCTGCACAGGACTCATGAAAATATGGAGTATAGCATGCCCCATGGGACCCTGAAGGCTATTCATCTGCCAGGCAAGGACAATACCTTGGCAGATACCCTAACCCAAATTGACCAGTCCCTTCACGAATGGTCCTTGAACAGCCAGATGGTGCAAGTGTTCTTCAGGAGGTGGGGCACCCCAGAGGTAGACTTGTTCACATCCCACCAGAACTACCACCTGCCACAGTACTGTGGCAGACCACCAAATCCGGGAACAATCCCCCTGGATACTCTGGCTCTGAGTTGGCCAGGGAAGCATCTGCATGATTTTTCTTCCTTCCCTCTGGCATACAGAGTATTTTTCAAGCTCCGGTCCCAGTCAGCATCAATGGTCCTGATAGCACCAGACTGGGCCAGGCAGCCATGGTACTCTCTGCTACTTTCCATGTCTGGGTCTGAACCAATACACCTTCCTCAGAGGCACAATCTGCTAACCTCTAACCAGGGGAGGCTCCTGTACCCAAACCTCAGGTCACTCAGGCTCAAGGCATGGCTCTTGAGGGCCTACACTATGCAGGCTTGCTTCTTTCTGAAAGTGTCTTGGATATTTTAAGTGGTTACAGGAAGCCCTCCGCTAAGAAAATCTATGCTTCAAAATGGAAAAGGTTTACTATTTGGTGTTCAACCAGGAAACTGATACTAGCATATGCTGGGGTCCCAGCTGTGCTTGACTATCTTACCTATTTACATTCATTGGATTTGCAGTCCAGCACCCTCAAGGTCCACCTAGCTGCAGTATCTGCTTGCATATTAGCTGGACAAAATGTTTTAATGGCTCCAGATCCCATCTTCAAAAGGCTGTTTAAGGCCTGGCCCATATCCGCACAGGCTGGTGTCCCAGCTGTGCTGAACTATCTTACCTATTTGCATTTACTGGGCTTGCAGTCCAGTACCCGGCTACGTACTGTTCAGAAAAGACCAAGGTGCAAAAAAAAGGGGGGGAGTGGTCTTTTACGTCAATGAGAATATCAAAGCTACAGAAATTCAGAATACACATAAGGAGCCAGAAGAACTGTGGGTCACCCTGGACCCAGGAAATTTTACAGCCATGCAAACTGGGGTGTCTACAGTCCTCCAGACCAGGAGAAGGACATAGACACATTACTGTTAGAAGATATAAAAAACATGACTGCTAAAGGGGAGGTTCTGATAATGGGAGACTTCAACATGCTGATACAGATTGGTCAATACCAGCAGGAACATCTGCCAGAACTAGACACATAGTGGATTCCCTGCAGGGGAAGGGTCTCAAACAACTCGCACAACAACCCACAAGAGGCAGGGCTATCCTAGATCTAGTACTGACTAACGGGGAAAGGATCACAGATCTCCAGGTACTGTAGAAGGTCACCTGGGGGCCAATGACCATCACATGGTATGGTTCAATTTGGCCACTAGAACTAAATCATCCCATTCCAAGGCAAAAATATGGGACTTCAGAGGAACTGACTTTGATATGATGGCCAACAGAGTTAAGCTAGCTCTGGCAAGAAGAAATACAGGTGAGGGGGGTACAGGCAAAGTGGGCAAGCATTAAGGATGCAATACTTGAAGCAACATCCCATTGTGTTAGGGAGAAAAGCAAGCACAAAAGAAGGAGGAAACCACTTTGGTTCTCAAAAACAGTAGCAGAAAAAGTCAGAGCCAAAAGGCTGGCTTTCAGGAAATATAAGGGAATGCAGCAAGACAAAGATAGGGAGGCATACCAAACTTGCCTAAGGGAAGGCAGTAACGCAGGCAAAGGCCCAAACCAAGGAAACACTAGCACGAACAGTAAATGAAGGGGACAAGACATTCTATAGATATATTAGTGAAAGGAGAAAGTCCAGATGGGGTTATTGCTAAGATCAAAGAGGATAAGGAGGAGTGTGTGGAGGAGGACCAAGAAAAGGCATCTTATCCTAAATAGGTATTTCTGTTCAGTATTTACTGAGGAAAAGGTAGGGCAGGGCCCACAGCTCAGCACCATGGACACGAGTGAGGGAGGAGTGGATAAGTCCCTTCACAAAAGAAAGGGTCCTACAAGAGCTCGCTAAGCTCAGGGTGGACAAGGCAATAGGACCTTATGGTATATATCCCAGGGTAATAAAGGAGCTAAGGTGGAACTAGCAGAGCCATTATCAGAACTGTTTAGTGAGTCTCTGAGCACAGGAGAGGTCCCAGAAGACTGGAGAAGGGCTCATGTGATCCCACTCCACAAGGGTGGTAGCAGAGAGAAGGCAGAAAACTACAGCCCAGACAGTCTTACCTCAGTAGTGGGCAAGATTATGGGGGCAAGTCTTAAGGAAAGGATAGTGCAACACCTGGAATCCATAGGAGCACAGGATCCAAGACAGCATGGGTTTACAACAGGAAGGTCCTATCAAAATAATCTCATAGATTTATTTGCCTGGGTAACCAGAGTGGTGGACCAATGGGGTGCAGTTGATGACGCCTACCTTGACTTCTGGAAAGCTTTTGATACTGTTCCACATAGAAGATTGATTAATAAGCTGGGTGGGTCAGAAGTTGGTCAACTGTGTGGCAAACTGGTTGGCGAACAGAAAACAGAGAGTGGTGGTAAAGGTATACAGTCAGAAGACATGCAAGTCACAAGTGGGGTACCTCAGGGATCAGTCCTCTTCAATATTTTCATCAGTGGCATTGCAGATGGACTGGAGGGTAAGGTTTGTCTGTTTGCAGATGATGCCAAGATCTGCAACAGAGTAGATCCAGAAGGGGTGGGCAGAATGAAAAGAGATCTGGATAAACTGGCAAAATGGTTGGAAGAGTGGCAACTGGGGTTTAACGCAAAGAAGTATAAGATCATGCACATAGGGAAGAGAAACCCTGAAGCCACCTATAGGTTGGGAGGGAAGCTGCTGGCAGTCACAAGGGAAGAAAGAGACTTGAGCATCATCATCACAGATGACCTGAAATCATCCAAGCAGACCACTAAAGCAGTAGATAAAGCTAGAGGGATGTTGGGGTGTATTAGTAGGGGTATCACAGGTCGTTATAGGGAGGTAATAATCCCTCTTTACAAGACACTGGTTAGGCTCTATCTGGAGTACTGCATGCAGTACTGGAGGCCGCACCTGCACAAGGATATTAACAAAATGGAGGCAGTCTAAAGAAGGGCAACCAAAATGGTGCAGGGACTGCATCAGAAAACGTATGAGGACAGATTAACGGAGCTTAATATGTATACCCTAGAGCAAAGGAGGGAGAGAGGTGCTATGATCGAAACAGTCAAACACCTTAAGGGCATTAACAAGGTGAAAGAGTCTAACATGTTTCAATATAAGAAAAATATCAAGACAAGAGGACACAGCATGAGATTAGAGGGAGGCCAATTAAGGGGTATTGTGAGGAAGTTCTTTTCCACAGAAAGGGTGGTGGATGCATGAAACGGCCTACCTCAGGAAGTGGTGGATATGAATACAGTGCAGGGCTTCAAACAGGCATGGGATAGGCATAAGGGAGCAATACAGATGAGTATGAATAGATAGGCCACTGACAGAGTAAAGGCCTATGGCACATTCATAAGGTAGAAAAAATGGGCAGACTGGATGGGCCTTGTGGTCCTTATCTGCCATCAACTTCTATGTTTCTATGTCCACCTGGCTGCAGCATCTGCTTACATTTCAGTTGGACAGAATGCCTCTCTGGCCTCAGACCCTATCTTCAAAAGGTTTTTTAAAGGCCTGGCCCATTTGCACCCCCCTTCACAGGGAACCAGTACCTGCATGGGACCTAAATGTTTGTATAGGTAGGTTTATGGGTCCCCTTTTGAGCCTATGTCATCATCTTATTTGAGAATATGTCACATGAAAAACTGTTTTGCTTGTGGTAATGACTTCTGCCAGAGGAATCAGTGAGCTCCAGTCTCTCTGCATTGAACAGGACTACATTGCATTCCACAGAGACAAAGTGATCCTGAGTACAAACAGGAAGTTTTTTCCTAAAATGGTTTCTGATTTCCATTTGAACCAAACCATTACCGTACCTGTCTTTTTCACTGAACACTATAGTTCTGATGAAGGGAGTCTTCATAGTCTGGACATCAAAAGAGCTCTTAGCTACTACTTGATAGCCACTAAAGTCCATAGGCAGGACAGAAAACAGCTGTTCCTGACCTATGAGAATGTGGGAAAGGGTAACCCAGTATCAAAAAGGTCAATTTCTCACTGAATAGTATAGCATATCCAGTTTTTGCTACTCTTTGGCTGGAAAGGAGCCCCCAACATGGTTGAGGGCACATTCCTCAAGTGGCACAGCTGCTACCATATAGCAGTTGTCAAGGATGTTCCCCTGGTGGGCATCTGTAAAGCAGCTACCTGGAAAACAGTACACACCTTTACAAAGCATTACAGTCTGGATATTCTGTCCAGGGGTGATGCCAGGTTTGGCACAGCAGTCTTGCAAAGTCTGTTCCCAAAATAAGGTTCTGTGCCCACCTCCAAAGGTACTGCATGGTAGTCTGCATAAAGTTAGAAGTACCTGAGTATTACTGGGGTTAGGAGAAGGAATTACTTACCATACTAATCTTGTTTTTTCCCAGTGATACTCAGGTATTCATAACTTCCCACCCTGCCTCCCCTTCTGGAATCTTTAGCCTCTGCACTCCTGAATACTGTGCTCTCAGGGGTATAAATGCTACTTCTGGCACGTATGTTGTGATTGTGTTCACTATTGTCCCCTCCCCTTTTCAGGTGATTTGGACATTCAGGGGTATTCTTTAATATGTTATGCCCTCCATTTGGAGGTGTTTTTTGGGGTGTTAAGGGAGTTCCCTCTATAATTATTATTATTATTACACTTAGTCCTAGTGGGCCTGTCTTTCCAGACTTCCAGGAAATCTGAGGGGTTAAGAACTAAGGCTGTTCGTAGAAGCCAGCATTTGAAAAAGTGGCTCAAGCAAAAGATTCCATCATTTGCATATGTTCCATCTCTCCGGGCAGTTCTGTCTTAAAGGAACACTGCATAAAGTTATGAATACCAGAGTATCACTGGGAAGAAACAAGATAACTATGGTAATTTTTTCTTGTTGCCTGGCATGAACATCCAGGGCATAGTGCTTGGTAAAAGTGTGCACTGTGCTCCATGTTAAAGCACAGCAGATTTCTTCAACTGACAGCTTATTCCTGCCAAGGAGGTGGCTGTTGCCCTAACAATAGGGCATTAAGCTTTGCCCCATCATAGCGTAGCAGTGATGAAAGCAGTTCACAATCCAAGTGGAAATGATTGTGACAAGCAGTCTTTTTTGATTATGGTCAGAAGACACAAAGAACAGTTTTGCCTTTCCTTGGTTCTGTCCATGTCAAACCTAGTAAGTAAGTTGGTAAATGTTTATTTGTCAAGCGCCAATTCCCAGGGGCTCAGAGTGCCATACAATTTAATATAAACATATTAAAATGAAAAGATCTAAAAATGTAAACAAAACCAATCTAATAGTAAATATGTGCAAATATACAGTGTGTTACTTCATTCTGACGTAACATTAGGTGGCATAAACTCAAGAGCTTACTTCATAGCACTAAAAGCCTCCTGAAACAGAAAGGACTTTAAGCCCTTCTTAAAGGCCTCCACCAAGGGCGGGCCTCCTGAAGAGATCGAGGGAGCATGTTCCACAGTGCAAGTCTCTCGAGCATGAACACTTGAATCACCAGAAGATTTAAGCCTAGCCCTGGGGACGGCTAGGAGGCCCACCTCAGTGGCGCAAAGGGGTCAGAAAGTCTCTAAGGCAAATAGAACCATGTCACATTGGGCCTTCTAGGTCAGCAACTGACCTTGAAGGTGATACGCCACTTCACCAGCAGCCAGTGCATTTCGCACAACACCTCCACTCACCCCGAGGTATAAATCATTACAATAGTCGAGCCTGGATGTGATCAGTCATGCACCAGTGAGGGCAAGTCTTCAGGGGGACCAAGGCTTTAATCCAGGTGATATTTCTGAGATGGTATGAGCCACTCCGGACTACAGCTGACACCTGAGCCTCAAATGTTAGCCTCTCATCCAGAGTGTATAGAGAGACAGCAGCTCAAAAACACTCACCCAGGAGCCAGAAAAAGGAATACTGCAAGTAGACAACATCGAAGAATTTGGCTCACTGGTAGGACAGATGATCCACACAATAGGATACAATCAAACTGTGAGTGGAGATAAGGGACAAAAGGAAAGGAGAAAAGGGGGAGGGAGGGGTGAGAAAAGGGGAGGAAACAACATTTTAATTGCATCTGTTTGGTACTTAAGAGTATACAGTGGGAGATAAGGGACAAATGGCAATGGAGGGAAAATACATGGTAGGTTTAGAAACATCTTTTCATCCATTCATTGAGAAGCCCCTGTGAAAAAAGAAAAAAAAAAAAAGAGAGTGGCATTGCTAGATATATTATGTGCATTTACTAATTTGATATGTCCTTTTTAAGTTCAACTAGTACTGTCACTCTAAGAGTGGGGTTCTCTGAGCAGCATGGGAACTATAAGATGGGGTCTGTGTCTCAGCCCCCATGTCTTGGAAAAAGCATCAGAGCGACACAAAACGTCGACCACGCCCATGTTGTGTGAGGGGGTGCACCTATGTTTTCCGTTTTTATGTCCGAAATGTATTTATTAATAAACAGTTTGATTGTATCCTATTGTGTGGATCATCTGTCCTACCAGTGAGCCGAATTATTCATTGTTGTCTCATCCAGAGTGACCCCTAGATTCTTAACCTTAGCAGTGCCCACCAGAGTGGAGGAGCCAAGCTTACCATCTCCTCACTGACCTCTGCACCCCACTGATGACCAGGCTGGGTCACCAGCACCTCCATCTTGTCTGGGTTCAGTCAAAGCCAGCTTGATGACATACTATCCTGACTCTCAGTTAGGCACAAATGTAGCACCTTGACTGTGTCCCAGGTGCAGAAGACAAATGCAGCTGGGTATCATCCTGATAGCAATGGAAACCAAAGATCTTACTTCGAGGAAGGCTCTTGCAGCAGGTTACCCGAGTAGGGCTAAGTTACCAGGTGCTAGAACCACACAGAGGACTTCTAGCTGGCAGTCTATCATGGGGGACCACTCCCCCATGACGTCCATTAACTGACGTCAGCATAGCCTGTATAGGAGGAGGCAGTCCCCCACACCACCTCAGTTTTTTTCCCACCATTGACCCATGCACTTCGGACCTTAGCAGACACCGCAGCTAAAGTCGACCACCATTGCCCACGTTTACTGCGCTTTTTAATTTTTGTTTCTTCTAAGTGTAGAACATTTAATTTTTGGTGGGGGGGGGGTACGACGAGTTTGTCTTCTCCACCAGCTTCATCTTCCAAACACTCCACTAAGTGTGCCTGTGGCAAAACAGATTCCTGAAAAGGACAACCACTCTGCATGTCCGATCTGCCTAGGCCCCAGCCATGACACCGAAGCCTGCCTGTTCTGCCAGAAATTCAACCAGGCCACCCAGAGACAGTGTTAAAAGACTCTGAAGTGCCACCTTTTAAAGCAGAAGTTGGTCACCATGGAAAAGGAGCTGGAGACCAAGAGCTCTTCAGCCTCACTGACCCAGTCTTCTGGGGCCTCTTCTTCTTCTTATAAAGAGAAATCTGGGAAGCACAAACACCAGGACAAGTGGCACGAATGGGCGCTGACAGCTTCTTGGTCACCCCAAAAATTGTCAGCCGGGGCCTTTCTCCCATGGGGGGTAGGCTTCTCCAGCCCTGCCAGCCCTCTCTTCCTCTAGGCTCTCAGTGGCTCAGCTGCCTGCCCCCTCATCTGTATTTTAGGTGGCAGATCTTTGGAGCAGGGAACTTTGTCTCCCAGCCCCTGACGCTCAGAACCTTATCCTCCATGGGCTGTTAGCCAGGTGGCTCGGCTGGTGTTGGTACTTCAGTGGTGGCTCTACCACCGTCGCCCCACCAGCCCCGGCACTGACATCGCTGACTCCCATCCTGGGGGCCACCACCAGTTTGGCTAGGCAACACCCACAGGGTATCCCGTGATAATCTCAAGTAAATAATAGCGAGTACATAATCGGGAGTGAAGTATAGCAAACCAGTAATAGTGAGTGGCAAACAGAAGTGCCTGCCATAATAGTGATTCCTAGTATGTATTTGCATAACAAAAAATGCGAAGGTATATAATAGCGATGTAGTAGGAGATCCAGTAACTTACTTAACTTTTTGGAAAAAGACTGAAAACATTAGTAAGTACCCACAGATGTCAGGTAAACCAATATATTGCCTCAGAAGCTGAAACCAGTAATAACTTAGTCAGCGCTGCATTGTAGCTCGAACCCACCACTGCCCACCGTTACATAGCAACAAGCATACAACACTTAATCCTGCTAGTGCCCAGTTTACTTACAATGGTCTGGAAAGAACCGAGATTTACCTGCACCTGAAGCAATGTTGCTCGAACTCACCACTGCCCGCTGCTACCTAACAGTGCTTCCTACCTACCACCGAGCCATACGTCTAGCACGCCCAGTGACACATTGCAATGCAGTTCCCTATTTCTGGGCTATCTATATGAACACCAACATAGCGGCTCAGTGTGACAAAAAAAAAAAAAAGTAAAAACTGCAACTTTTATGAGAAAAAACTGCCAATTAAAAGCATCCATTTTTTATTTATCATTTCTTTAAAAAAAAAAAAAAGAGGCCAGTTAGCAAAAACAGACCTAGAGCCGTGCATTTAGCAAATAACTTATTGAATGGAAAAAAAAGGCAAATTAATTACTGTATGGAGGAAAAACAGCTAATCAATTCCTTTGTTTTACCAAAAAAAAAAAAAACTGGCCAAAGTCAGTAATACTAATGTTGTTTGATGTAAGAGCCACAATCACAGGCAATGTGGGTTTCACATGAAATTGAAAGTGACAAGCCAGGCCTGTAAGGTACTCAGAATGAATGTTCTGGACTCATATTCTGCCACAATGGATACCACACTTTCATTTAGGTCTTTGTACTTCCCTTTCATGCCACCATTGCCCGCCCCAGATAAAAGGTGCTCCAACTTTAGCTCTGTCATCCGCTGTTTGTTTTGTTACCACTGAATGAACTTCCAAATGCTTGGATTGCATGCGCCAAGTCTGCTGTTAAATCCTCTGTGCCATCCCTCCTCCACATTATTTGTTCATGCCAGATCTCTGGTTGTGGCCTCACGGCAATTCCATTGCTCCACTGGAAATATTGCTCTTCTATGTCCTGAGCGCCCTCCCAGCCCAAGTGTCTTCAAAATAAGCAAACGGTGGCAACAGCAACACTTCATGGATTTGAAAAAAAATCCCATTCCCACTTCTCTTCGAAGGTGCTAACGACATCAGCAGGGGCCACAAATACCAAAGAAGCAGCATACATAGATGCAGGGCAAAATCAGGATCACAACAGTATTTTTCTTGGACATCGGGACATTTCTGAATTTTGCGCCACGCTGCCTGGGCAAAATGAAAGAAGCACCCCCTGACCTGTGTATCCGTAAACATAGATGAAAATGCTTTCAAGGCAGACTTCTCAAAATCCATAATTGCATTTGGGAGGCTTAGGGCAGGACACAGTGTTTTAAGCTGAGTGAACATCCGTGAATAAGATGCTCTCCTACGTGAGGACATCCACACATAAAGTGCAGTCATAACAGTGCCAGATCATAAGCCATGCAGGGAAGCTGCTGATAACTAGTTTCAGAGCGAGCACTGGACTTGAAAGAAATCTGCTGCTCCAATCATGGACAGTTCCGTCATTGCAAAGGCAGATCTCCGCCCGCCCCGGCAACCAGGCAAATTCTAGCCATGTGCATTACAGGCACACTAATGCACTGGCTGGAGTTATGAGCAACCTGCTTACTCAGTGTGTCTTTCCTGATGAAATAACAATGAGCCCTGTCACAGATATTTGGCAGCTCCTGCCGCCCACCACACACTCCTCGCCCTCAAAGTCGATATTGGGGTGCCCAATCCCAGTGTCAGCATGCCCCCAAACCTGAACATATTTTGCCAACAACGGGTGCCCAATCCTGTGTCTGCAGTTCTCCCATATTGTGGCACACTGAGCCCACCCCAGTGTGCAAAAGTAATTTATGCTTTTCCAACACCGAGATGCCCAGTTGGACATGTTCCCCACACCCCCTTTTTGTCTGCGGACCTTGGGGTGCCCAATCCCTGGGTCAGCATTAATCCCTACCCTCCACTAGTCTGGCACACTGGCAGCCCACCCCAGTATGCCAAAATCTGTTTTGTTTTCACCTGTAAAAAAGAAAACAGCTCCACAATGTATTTTTTTTTTTTTACCTGAAAAAAAAGAAAACTGTCCCTCGTCATTCCCGCCGGCCCCAACTCGCACCATCCCTCTACACACCCCACCTCCCCTCACCCATACTTGCCTCCAGAGGTCGGGAACAGCAGTCTTCTATGGACTGGGAACACGTCTGCTCTCTTCAAAAACCAACCGGAAACTGAAGAAATGAAGGTAAGCCCTATAATGGCAGTGAACGGGGGTTTTCAATTTAGGTTGATATCTCATCCAATGTTTAGAATTTTGGTCCCGAATTTTCAGCCAACTGAAGACTGCCACCCTCAGTCCACAGAAGAACCGCAGGTGCTCAACCGAGCATCACTCCATGATCCACGGTGTCAAATGCTGCTGAGAGATCAAGGAGAACCAAGATGGATGGGATCTCCTATCTCTCGCCATCAGGAGATCTTTTAGTACCCGCACCAGGGCCATCTTGGTGCTGTGCCGTTTCCTGAAGCCAGACTTGAGAGGGTCATAGATATTGAGGTTGGTCAAATGATCCTGCAGCTGCAAGGTGACCACCTTCTCAATAACTTTCCCTATAAAGGGTAAGTTCAAGACTAGTCTGTAGTTTGCTGGGCAGTCGGGGTGAGGGGAGGGTTTTTTCAAAAAGGGATGTACTACTGCCTCCTTTAAGGGATCTCGAAAGGTTCCTCTGTCCAATGAAACTGCCACTATCCCAGCCAGGACCGGGCTGATGACCGCTACATACCCCACTAGTAGGCGTATAGGGCCCGGATCCAAACTACAGTACATACCTCTCAACCTACTGTCTCATAAATCACAGACAAGGCTTGAAAAAATCAGGGACAAAGGACCAAAATCAGGGACACATCTTCAAAATTGATGATATCCACTTAGAAAGCTAGTAGAATAAAGGGCTTTGTGTAAAATGCATTTTCTAAGGAAGAACAAGCCTCTAACTTCAATGTTTGACATTATTTTGTGCTTACAACCCCCACTGTTTGGTCATGGAAACACAATTTTTAGGAGGGACGGACCAAAATTGTGAGGCAGAATCAGGGACGTCCCTGAAAATCAGGGACAATTGAGAGGTATGCTACAGTAGGTTGGCCGCAAAGTCTGGACAATCCTCACTATATCAATGACTGCCAGTTGGATAAAGGTGAACCAAGTCAACTGGGCATTAGTACCACCCAACTGATCAGTGCAAGGTCCAATGGGAAGGCATTGGCTGATCTCACCCCTGATGTTGGACACCTTAGCGAAAAACTACACAAACTCCTCACACTGTACTTGTGACAACGCTCGACCAGCAAGAAGACAAGCTGGATTGCACAGTCTGTCCACAGTCCGGAAAAGTTGGGCTGCCTATTCTTCACTGTATCAATTTCCTTGGACAGAAACTCTGCCTTCTTATGGGAAATTGCTGATTGGTAGATCTTGTAATGATCCCGCAATCTAAGCTTATCCACCTCCAGGTGAGTTTTCCGCCAGTGTCTTTTCAATCTTCGCCTCGTTTCTTCAGCTCACGGACTTCCCCATTAAACCAGGAGGCCCCCAGGCAAAGGGTAAGGGGATGAACACAAGTTGGAGCAATGACATCTAAGGCCCCCATAACAGCCCTATTATAGACCACCACCAGGGGCCCTGGGTCAGTGATATCCATTGGAAGTCCCGAGAAGTCCAGCTTCGTCATTAGGCCTTCTGAGGTAACTCCTCTCAAAGGACAGAACTGCACTAACTCCTTAGTGGTAGGCCTATTTTGGTAGCTGCAAAACTGAATTTCAGGGCATGATGGTCAGACCAACCGATTGGCTCCACCTCCACATCAGAGGTCTCCATCCCCAGGTGGAACACCAAGTCCAGTGTGTGCCCCCCTTCATGAATTGCAGAGGTAATAACTCATATTCCGGCCCAATGAATCCATCAATTGGAGGAGGTTTTGTACAAATGGCAAGAGTTCATCGTCAACCCAGGCATTGAGGTCCCCCGGAATTAACCATCTGGGGGACTCCAATACCATCTCAGCGATGAAGTCTGCAACCTCCTTCAGGAACTCCCTCCCATCACCTGGTGGATGGTAAATGAGAAGGGTCCTGTAGCCTGCACCTGCACCCACAATACACTCAAAGGAGTTAGTGCCTCCAACTGGCACCTCCCTGAGATCCAGTTCCTGTCTAAAACAGACTGCAACCCCTCCCCCGCCCCTACAGTCCACTCTCGGGCAGTGAATCACCAAGAACCCAGCCAGAACGGAAGACTCCAAAATAGGGCCCACACTTCCATCCAGCCAGGTCTCGGTGATGCAAGCCAGGTCAACAGAAGCAACAAGATCCGCAACCACTGCAGTCTTATTCCAAATTGACCTGGCATTGCTTAACATCGCCGGAAAGGGATGGGAATCCAAGGATGGCCCCACTTCCTGCCTGATGAAGTCAGAGCCCTACAGCTTTTCCATTTACTCTGTCCCACCCTCTCTTGAAGCTGTCTACTGTCTTCAGGAAGACTACTTTCTCTGGCAACTCATTCAACTTAGCTACTATCCTCCACATGAAAAAGTGCCTACTCGTTTTTTTTTTAACCGGGAGAGACACACGAAGCTGAAAGCTTGTTTGCAGGTGTGACCTGGGAGCATAAGGAAGTTAAGTGACTTGCTCCAGGTCACACAGTATGCAAGTGGGGGCTGTGGGTCTCAAACCCAGGTCACCAGGTTTGCAGCTCAGAGCCTTAAACCACTGTGCTATACTGCCTCATCAGCTTGAGGCAGTGCCCCCTGGTGATCTATTTCCACTAAAGCTGAAGAGATCCTCAGCTCACAATTTTGGAAACCCTTAAGGTACTGCTTCATCATGCCACCCCCATATCTCTATCCTCCAGGGAGTACATGTTGAGATCGGGCTGAGTCTCCTCCTCATATATTTTGCTCTGCTGTCCCTAGATCATTTTGGTTGCCCTTCTCAGGACCATTTCCAGTAGGTTGATATCCTTCTTTAGGTAAGAGCACCAGTACTGTACACTGTACTCCAGGTATTGCTGCACTAGGGATCTGTACAGTGGCAGAATGACCTCTAATTTGCTGCTGGTCATATCCATGGCTATGCAGCCTAGCATCTGATTTGCTTTGACTGCTGCTTTTTTGCAGCATGCTGAGTGCTTCAGGTCACTCTTGATGATCACTACCAAATCCTCTTGCTCTGCTGACCTGGTAACTTGCACCCCCCAGCCAGTGCTTGGTCTCTGGGTTCATCACCACCAAGTGCATTACCTTACACTTCTTGGTGTTGAATCCCAATTGCCAAATACCTGACTATTTCTCTAGCTTAGCCAGGTCCTCCCTGAGGTCCTGTCTCCCCATCTCCATGTCTACACTCCCACAGAGCTTTGTGTCATCTGTGAACAGGCACATTTTTCCCTTTATCCTGTCTACAGTATCATTTTTTTTTTTTTTAGTTCATTTGTTTCTCCTTGGGTCCCCACCAGTCAGCTATCTTCTTTCAGCCACCCACCCAGCCCTGCAAACCGACAACAGGCAGCTGTCCCCTTCTTCCCCCATGGTTAACCCTCTGTGACAAGGCAGTGAGGAGCCCCCCCCCCCAGCTCAACTCACCTGGAATTGGATCCAGTTCCTGGAAAGCACCATACAGAGTTGGGGACTGCGGAGGGGTGGCTACATTCATTCTGCTCGACCTGGGACCTCTGTTTTCCTTGTTTGGTTCCCCCCAGAGTGGAGCATGCAATCCCAGCAATGGCCATGCTGTGCGCACTTCTAGCCACAGCACACTGGCCAACTGCTCAAACACCCCTTGCGTATGACTTCATGGTGTGCCTACACCCAGCCACCGCTATGTGTCAGGGAAGCCCCAAGCCTGTACTCCCCCCTCCCCAGGAGAGGAGAGCTGTCCTAAGGATGCTCAATCCTCTCCCTCCCCAGCCTACCCCCGACGACCCGCTCGCACCGTGAACATGGGTCACCAGCATGGCAGGAGGTAAGGCACAGATGCCTCAGCCCTCCATGCCACTTGGCCAGCACATGTCTGCAGTATCATTAATGAAGATATTAACACCGGACCAAGCACCATGAGATCCCACTAATGACTGGTATAGCCTCCGAGAACTCCCTGACCCACCACCCTTTGACTTCTGTCCTGCAGACAGTTTCTAAGCCATATAACTAGATTCAGCCCTACTCCCAGGTCCTCCAGCTTCCTGATTAATCTCCTGTAGGGAACAAAGTTAAAAGGCCTTACTGAAATCCGGATACAGGATGTCCACTGTTTGGCCCCTGCCCTGGTTATCCAGTCAGATCAATCAGGTTAGTCTGGCAGGACTGACCTGACACAAACTCATCCTGCCTCTTATCCTGGAGCCCATTTTCTTCCAGAAAGCTTACCATTCTTTCTGTAAGTATGGTTTCCATGAGCTTCCCCACTATCCAAGTCAGACTGACCAGTCTGTAGTTTCCCAGGGTCATCCCTCGGCTTGCTTTTGTGGAGTGGCACTACATGTATTGTCCTCCAGTCCAGGGGTACTTTCCTCGATGCCAGTGATGTGTTACACAGGTCTGCGAGGGGATCCACCAGCACATCTGCCCACTCCTCCCTCAACACATTCAGATGTATGCCATCTGGTCCTGGGGATTTGTTTGCCTTCATGGCCTTTAAGCTCTTACTCACCCTGTCAACCTTAATCTCCTCATCTGTGTCACCACTCACCCATTGCACCCCTTCCCCTTCCTTCAGGTACTGGACTAACTTTCTCCTTAGCGAAGACTTAGCGGGAGTACTTGTTAAGGACTTCTGCTTTCTTTTCGCTTCCCTCTGCTTATGCCACTTCTCAACCTGACTATTCCATCCTTCATATACCTCTTCTCCCTGATATGCTGGAAGGAAGCCTTCTCCCATTTTCACTCCCTCTGCCAATTACAGCTGTCTCTTAACCCTAGCCAACCCGACTGCTCTGCCCGCCTTTGCTGTCTTGGTAAGTACTTTTCTCTGTCCTCCCTGCCGGAGCTGCCATAATTCTGTTCTCAGTTGACTTGGGCTCCTACAAACCTGACACCCCCTACCTCCCAGAGAGTGCCCAAGAAAACGGCTATCCCACACTCCCTGCAACACACTACTCTGCTCATCTCTTCCTGCCCCCTCAGCAAGCCTTCCTTCAACATTCCATTGTTCTAGTCCCACCTTACAGGGTACCTATATAGCCCTTATAACCCTGCATAGCTGCACCTTATGTAGTGATTTGCTATGGCCCTCTTGAAAACCCATTCTGTGACCCTACCCTAGATTGAATGTCACAGCCGAAAGTAATTTTAGTGCAAAACAGATGACTTAATTCTATTAATAGTGCTCAACCAGATTGGGTGTAGCAAAAGTAACCACCTTATCACAAAACAGATAACTTAGTCCTACTAATAGTGCTCACCCAGATAGGTGTAGCAGAAAGGAAACATTTTTGCACAAAACAGATGACTTTATTAGTAGTGCTCACCCAGATAGAGTGTAGCAGAAAGTAACACTCTTAGCTTAAAACAGTAGCAATCTTAGCACAGAACAGATGACTTAATATCACCAGTAGTGCTCATCCAGATATTTTTTATTTTTATTTTATTAATGCGATTAAGAACACTGGAACAGGTCCTTTTTCAGGTTCCACCTGACACATAAACATGTAACAACAAAAACACATAACAAATTCTGACCAATACTGAATAATATTGAATTAAACAAAACAACTGCAAACTTTATAAGATTGTAAGGATTCCTTAAAGTGTAATTTAAAATGATGCAATGAGGAAGAGGGGCGTAGGTCATTTAGTAATGTGTTCCAGAATGAAAGAGCAGCAGCCGAGAAAGAACGAGCTCCAGCTTTAGAATAATGTAAAGTATTTTGAAGTACGACTTCGCTTAAAGAACACAAATTATGTATGGGAAACCTAGTGTCAATCAAATCCTTAAGTGGATAATTAGTAGAGGAAAAAATACATTTAAAGATTGGACAACCAAGAAAATACGTAATCTTTAAATAAGGGGACAGCCATCCTAAATTAGAATACACAGGGCAGTGATGAGTTCAGTATGAACAATCTAAACCAAAATGAAAAATGTTATTGTGACTGACAATTTACTTATCTCTTTAGTAGATAAATTAAAATATAAACTGGCTGCATAATTCATATGTTATAATAAAGCACCAACAGCTATTGACTTACGAGTGTCTAGTGTAAAATGTTTTTTACATTTAAAAAGTAGGCCCAGCTTTAAGTTAACTTTTTTGCAAACTACTTTAACCTGAAAAGAAAAATTAAGTCCTGCATCCAAAAGGACACCAATATACTTAAACTCCTTAAACTCAATTGCCGCTCCCTTATTATCATGTATAGCAAGAACTGGATCACCTTTTCAAAAAATACAGTGTTCCAAACAACATCGTCTTTGTCTCTTTGACATTTAGTAACAATCGATTATCAACAAACCAGTCGCAGGTACTTTGAAATTCAAACTCTAAAGACAAAACAATTTCCAAAGATGACTTAGCCAGAGAATAAATTATAAGATCATCTGTATATAATAAACTTGAACAAGACTTAAAAATGGACTGTAATGGATTAATAAATAATGAAAACAATAAGGGCCCCAATATAGACCCCTGTGAAACTCATAGAAACATAGACTTTGACGGCAGATAAGGACCACTTGGCCCACCCAGTCTGCCCATTTCCCCTACCTATTGGATAAGCTGCAGATTCTAGTTAACCAACAGCCTACTTCCTGCAACCCCCCCACTATAATTGCCTTATGTCAGTCCCATGCATGTTTGAATTCCCCCATTGTTTTAGACCCCACAACCTCTCCAGGAAGGCGGTTCCATGCTGCCACTACTCTCTCCGTGAAAAATAATTTCCTCACATTACCCCTGAGCCGTCCCACCTCTAACTTTAAATTGTGCCCCCTTGTTCTTACACATCTCTTTTTCTGAAAGATGCTACCCTCCTGGACTTGAGATTCTATCATGTCCCCCTGTCCCTCCTTTCATCAAGGGTATACATATTAAGCTCTCTCAGTCTCTCTTCATATGGTTTCTGATGTAGACCCTGCACAATTTTAGTTGCCCTCCTCTGGACTGCTTCCATCCTGTCTATGTGCTTGCATAGATGAGGTCTCCAAAACTGCACGCAGTACTCCAGATGGGGTCTCACCAACTGTCTGTACAGAGGGATAACCACTTCCCTTTTTCTACTTGTGATGCCCCTCCCTATGCATCCCAGTATCCCCCGGCTCACCTTACTAACTTCTCACATTGCTTACCCACCTTTCCTTCCAGACTCTCTGCAATGTCACCTATAAAGACGTTAAAGAGGACTGGATCCAGTACTGAGCCCTGCGGTACTCCACTAGTATCCCCCCTTTCTTCAGAATGTGTTCCATTCACTATTACCTTCTGTGTCCTGTTGTGCAGTCAGTTTGCTACCCAGGCTACCACCCTGGGACCCACTCCCAAACTGGCTAACTTGATTATTAATCTTTTGTGCGGGACTGTGTCAAATGCCTTGTTAAAGTCTAGGTAGGCCATATCCACAGCCCCCCCTGTCTATTACTTTGGTCACCCAGTCAAAGAAATTGATTAGATTCGTCTGACATGACCTTCCTGCTGTGAATCCATGCTGCTTTTGGGTCCCAGCCCGCTGGCCTCTAGGTACTGAACAATTTTTTCTTTCAGAAGTGATTCCATCATTTTCCCGACTACTGAGGTCAAACTAACAGGTCTGTAGTTTCCTGCTTCTACCTTGCTCCCACTTTTGTGAAGGGGAATCACATCTGCCCTCCTCCAGTCCTCAGGTACCACCCCATCTTCCCATGATTTGTTAAAAAGTGTGGTTAGTGGTGTCAGTAGGTCTTCCCTTAGCTCTCTTAGGATTCTAGGGTGAATCCCATCAGGCCCCATTGCTTTGTCCACCTTGAGTTTTAGGAGTTCTTTCACAACTCTTTCTTCTGTAAATGGACTGGCGTCAACCCCACTACCCAGAGTGCTTCTACTGTTCGGTTTAGGTAACTCCTCCTCTTCTTCTTTTGTGAATACTGAGCAAAGTATTTATTCAGTATCTCTGTCTATTCACTGTCTCCCTCTGCCCACCTCCCCTCTCCTTTATTAATCTTCACTATCCCTCCCTTAACCTTTCTATGCTCCCTAATGTACCTATAATAGGTTTTATCCCCCTTCTTAACTGAGTTGGCTATCTTTTCCTCGGTTTGGGCCTTTGCTTTTCTGACTGCCTTCCCCACTTCTTTCTGCTTTAATTGATACAGTTCCCTGTCGTGCTCCTTCTGTGATTCCTTATACTTTTTGAATGCAGCCTTTTTCTCCTTAACCTTCCCTGACACCTCTTTTGAGATCCATAGTGGTTTTTTATTCCGCTTTGTTTTCTTTATTTGTTTCACACAAAGGCTTGTTGCCTCCAAGATGGCAGTTTTGATTTTTCTCCATTGTTCTTCCACCCCTCCTTTCTGGCCATTTGCTAATGCATTTCTCAGGTATTCACCCATTATGCCAAAGTCAGCCCTTCTAAAGTCCAGTATCCTTGTCTTTGTATGGCTTGTCTCCATGGTTGTGTTTATTGTGAAGCACACTGTGCAGTGGTCGCTTGTTCCCAGATGTCTACTGACTTCTAAATTTGTGATCTTCTCTCCATTTGAGAGTACCAGGTTTAATATTGCTCCCTCCCGAGTGGGTTCCACCACTAGCTGTCTAAGGCATGCCCCCGTAGGACATCGAGAATGACCCTTCTCTTGGATGTGGCTGCAGTCCATGTCGTCCACTTAACATCTGGCATATTCAGGTCTCACATCAACAGTATCTCCACTTTTTCAGCCATTTTGAGAATGCCCCCTATCATTTTCTTGTCCATTTCCTCCCCTTGAGATGGGGGTCTGTATACAACTCCTGTGCGGATTGTGATGCCATTCCCTGTCTCCAAGGTGACCCAGAGTGCCTCTTGTCCTCCCCCTTTATTTTTTAGTTCTGTAGCTTTGATCTCTTCCTTTATGTAGAGAGCTACTCCACCTCCTTTTTTACCCTCCCTGTTCCTTCTGTAGATTGTGTACCCTGGTATGTTGAGATCCCAGTCATGGTTCTCCATGTACCATGTTTCTGTGACTGCCACAATATCCAAGTGTTCCTCTTCCATCAGGGCTACTAGCTCTGGAAGCTTGTTTCCAAGACTATGGGCATTGGTACTCATTGCCCTCCATTTAATGTTGGCTTTATCCTTTTTTACCCTATCCCTGCTCTTATTGCCCTTGTCTATTTTTCCATGTACCCCTGTCCTGCCCTCTGTCAAGCTCTGTACCTCAGTGTTTACCCTACTACCTGCCATGTTTTGTGGGGGGAGGCATGAACTTTCCTGTTTCCTATCAGCACCTCCCCCCTTGGCTAGTTTAAAAGCTTGCCAAGGAAGCCTTCAAACCTGTCACCTAGGAGCGTGTTTCCCTTCCTGGGCAGATGCAGACCATCATGCCAGTATAGACCTTTATCTCTCCATGTGGACCCCCAGTACCCAATGAAGCCAAAGCCCTGTGCTCTGCACCAGTTTTGCAACCGTTCATTAAACTGCATGGTGTGCAGTACCCTAGCCTCACCCCTGCCATAGACTGGCAGCACCTCTGAGAAGGTTACTGTGCTTGCTACCTGTCTGAGGCCCCTCCCCAACTGCACAAATTCATCCTGCACTGCACTGATCTCATGCCTAGCTAGGTCATTTGTCCTGAGGTGGACACTGATATCTAGTTCCCTCTCCTGTGATGCTGCTTCTGCAATCCTGAGGATTTGCTTCCTGTCCTTCCAAGCCATGGCACCAGGCAGGCACCTTA
The DNA here is from genome assembly GCA_016271365.2 of Neoceratodus forsteri. Taxonomy (NCBI): domain Eukaryota; kingdom Metazoa; phylum Chordata; order Ceratodontiformes; family Ceratodontidae; genus Neoceratodus; species Neoceratodus forsteri. Next base: position 1,722,818,357 of record CM057452.1, read on the forward strand.
CTTCCCTCTCCTCTGCCTTCCCCAGGTCTACACCCCTAACAACTGAGTTCCCTATCAGAAGCTGTTTCTTTCCCCATGGTGTCCTTTGCCACTCTTTTTGTGGGTCTCCCTTGTGGATGTCCCCAGCATTCTTCTTGGTCTCCACTGAGGGTGTCATCATAGAGGCTGACATATGATTTGTGTAGAGGTACAACTTGGGGGCTACGCCTCTGCTCCACCACCCTCACCCTTCCAGAACCTACTGTGGTCCATGGCAACCTCTGAGGCAGTGGTTGTGGAACTGGTGCTCTTTGCGTGGGGGAGGCCTCCTTAGTCCTTGCCAGTACAGCCTGTAGGTGGGCAACCTCCTCCCTCAGAGCTGACAGTTGCCTGGAAATAGGGCAGCAATGCAGGTTCCAGAATGTCTCCCGGAAAATTGCTGCCCCACAGCCAGTACATTGCACCACTCCCGACATGTCATAATATACAATGAGGAATATATAAATATATATATATATATATTTTGGTGTGTACTTACCCTTTATGCACTGTGCTGGGTAATTAAGAATATGACAGTTCTGCCCCAAGACCTGTTGAGGAAGTGATGTCAGAACCTTGGCTATAAAGGAATTGCCATGCCTGGGTGGGTAGGCCACAACCACTGGTGACTGTTAGAAACAATCAAATACACCACTGCTCCACCACCCTGGTGAGTACTGCCCTTTATAGTAAGTCAACCAACACTACAATTTACCAGACCACTGCTCCTACACAAACCACTCTACTGAGTCCAGGGATAAAAACGAACTCACTGCTCAGCCAGCAGGACACTTCTAAAATGTTGTACAAATATCCTTCCAAATCCTAGGTGTCTAGCACAGAAATCAAGCAACTTCAGTTGTATTTCACCCCCTCTGGTTATAAAATTACTACACTTTAATGGAATCCTGCAATTCTCTTCTTAATGCCAAGAAGAAAAAAATGAAACTTTCTGTAGAAGGCGTAGCTTACCTTCCTAACAAGTCCCCAACAATATTATGTTTTACCAGGTTCCTAGTTCCTCAAATGGGTTCTAGTTTGTTCTCTGCAGTATAGCAAGTTTCTCAGCTTCCAACAGAAGCAGACAAGTCTTTTCTGACTCCTAAATTCAATGTTCTTACAGAGGATACTACATTTCCTAAACTAACCACCTGAGACCTACCGGTTAGATAATCTCTGCATCATGTTACAATATTCTCTGAAAAAACAAGATTTCCCAGCTTAAAGCATAACAATGGATGGTTAATAAGATTGAATGCCTTGGTCAGATCAGGTATGGTGTTGCTAGGAATGGTCTACTTGGTGTTAAAATGGGCAGAGTTTCTGGCTGTTGGCTGTCTCTTTCGGCTTTCTCAATGTAGTTTCACCTTATCCCAGCAGAATGACCTACTCTAATTCTTTCTGTTCTGGCTGATTCTGGCAGATTCGGTCCTACCGCTCCTGGTGTCCCACTCACGCTGTCCCAATGGGGGTGTAGAGATGATTTAGAGCATCCTGAGCTCCGCCTGGAATGCTCCCGATTGGTCACAGCAGTCCTAGGGATCCTCCTGATCAGCAGGGGCTCCCTGTCTTCTGATTCATTCAGACCAATACAGCTTGCCAAGCTTGACTGATTGGGGCTTGTAGAGAAATAAGGTTCAGGTGGCAGACTGGAACTGGACCCTGTTACATGCCAGCAAGTTGGCAATTCAAATTCCAGCGGTTCCAGCTGCAGCAAAAATAGATGCAGCATGCCTGTGGGAGAGAGGCCTAATTGATGGCAACATTCTGTAGTAGTGGTGTTGGCTGGTCACCTTTTAAGCATCCAAGGCTCCAGCTGGAATGCTCCCGATTAGTCACAGCAATCCTGGGGGAGCCTCCTGAATGGTGGGAGCTCTCTGTGCTCTAATTCATTCAGAGTAGTACAACCTGCCAAGTCCAACTGGCATGGGCTTGTAGGCAAGCAACGTCCGAGGTGGTAGGCTGGAACAGGACCCCATTACACACTGGCAGGTCGGTGATTCAAAGACTGGTGGCTCCAGCAGCAACGAAGAATAAATGCAATGCTCTTGCAGGGGTGATGGCCCCATTGATGGCGGCGTTCTGTCATTTAGTCCCTAGTCCAGTGTCTTAGGTACATATCAGTGCATGAACTGTATATTTCTATTTCCTGTTGGGACCGCCTCCTCTGTTAATACCATGAAACAAAATTAATTGAATGAGGGAGGAAGGAGAAATTATTAACCAACTGCAGTGTGGAAATGTTTGTCTTCTCTGTCTCTAAATTTAGAGTCTGTATTTTCCTCAGTTGAGCCAGAGGTCCCTCCATTCCCCTTCCAATGGACCTTCCATCTGCCCTAGGATTTCCCCTTCCCTATTATCTTTCTCCCTGGAAAATTTAGTCCTTTCCTTCTTGATTGCCTCCTTCATGCCCCTATGGCTGGCCCCCTCTAACCACTGAAATATTATCATGGGCATCCATACCTTCTGTTTTTTCTTTATATGTGATGAACGGCATCCATCTGGCATTTAACAGGTTTGGGGGCAAACAGAGATGTGCATGATTTTTTTTCATGTCTATTATTCTTTTACACTGCTTGTCTCACTCCAGGAGGGAATATGCCTTTTTGGCAAGCCATCTGTAGATGGTAGCCTTGGCAAAGGCTGTCAACATTATTCCATATAGCTGTTTACTGCTACCTGAGATCACCCTGTTGGTGGTAATCGCAGGACCAGGTTTTATGTAATCATGCCCGCATGCCCCAAATATGTGACAGAGTTTTGCCAATACTTGTCTGTGTTCTGCAAGCCATAATAGCTCTTAATGACAGGAGTACAAAGTACCTGTTCACTACTTCCCCCCTTGTACTGTCACCTTGCGTTACTAGTTGTGTTCTTATGGGTGTCCTTCCAAATTCATGTCCACTGAGCCTCCAAGATCTGCAGTTGCAAAGGATATTGAAAACTATGTGTAAATAAGTCTGTTGCCTGTTTAGGTTGTAGCCTGCTTATTGCATTGATTATCCTGTACTTTAACCTTCTGCATTAAAAGTTGGTTGGTTGTACTCATTTCACTTTATTTGTGTTACTCTGTACAATAATTGTATCAACTGCTGCACTATCAATGTACTGCTCTTTTTTTTTTTTTCCAATTGTTTTACCAGTAGTAACACACTAAGCTGAAAGCTTGTTTGCAGGTGTGACCTGGGAGCACAGGGAAGTTAAGTGACTAGCTCAAGGTCACACAGTATGCAAGTGGTGGCTGTGGGATTCAAACCCAGGTCTCCAGATTTGCAGCTCAGAGCCTTAAACCACTGCGCTATACTGCTCTTCCCAGGTCGCCGCTGACAAAAGGGACTATAATGTCTCAGTGGGCTTACCCGGTTACCAAAATTCAATAAATAAATAAATAAACTGCATGTCTTCCTACCACTATCTGTAGATAAGGCATGCGAGATCTTCTCCCATCTGCATTCTTAGTTGAAACAAGTTGGAGATCATACACCTGCCCTGCGATTGGCTGACAACCTTATATAGGATTAGGCTTTCAGGCAATTTCTTCTTTTAGTAAGTATTTGTTCACCCTGTCCTGTACTTGTAAATATCTGAAGGAGTCTGCAGTGACAGGTGGAACTCTTCCTTTAATGACGTGCATGCTTTCTAAAGCTCCCCTTCAAAAAGTTGATCACTGTTTCTAAGATCCTTTGTTCCCCAGGTCTTGAATCTAGAGACAGTTCTGGCTGGTGGAAATTCTGGGCAGTATTATAGAAGTGAGAGCAGTGGTCATTCGCAGCAAATCTTTTTTTCCAATAATAATTGTTATGATTATTAAGGGCATGGAAATCAATAACAAGTTCCAAAGTGCAACATCCTATAAAATACAATCTTCTATCATCCAAGGTTGATAATATCATTACAGACCACAGGGTTAAATACTGTGGGAATAAATATGAATAGCTAAAAATATTCCATTCCTCAAGAATTGATAGCAGTGAATATTATAAATAAATTCAGCTGAGCACCACAGTTGTTAAACTAAGTGTTTCCCGTCCCAATTGAATTAGGAGAAAATATCTTCTTTGGTCCAGTCCTCTGACCTTTTGTTATACAACCTCCAAACCGGTTCATAATCTAAGAAATGGTTATTATTGTACAGAGCACTCACAAAAAGTTGTTTCCATTCCATCTCTGGAAAGGTGTCTGAATTTGATGTGGAGTTCCAATTTTTTAATATCAGTCTTTTTATTGCCATGATATTGGCTTTAAAAATGATTTATTATTTGGTTTTTGTTTACTGGGTAAGTACACTAGACAAGAGTATTGCCTATATTCAGGCATGACCCAGGAGAGTACAGGCAGGAGAGAACAGAGTCAAACAGTATAAAACAATCTGGCAGTATTTCATGACACAGTATGAAGTGAGAACAGAACATCTGACAGTTTACTGACAAGTACAGTCCTTATTAGTGACAACTAAGAAAAAGAAATAACATTACCTTAATTAATTTCGCTAGATGATACACCAATGACTAATTGAACTACATACAGCAAACAAACTTGAAATAAGTAGCTTTTTCAACATTAAGATTTGTGATGGAAGTAGGAACATGCTGATTTTAGAAACCAGTGCCAGGGTTGGTGTCTAAAGGGCAGGACAGCACCTATAATAAAAGGCAGATTGAGTGATACTCATAGAGACAAGGGGACAGCAGACGAAAAACAATTATGCACAAGAGGCAAGTATTTCATCAAAAGGCTATACTTAAGAAGAAAAAAGAAGACTGGTTCAGGGGGAGCCTGATAGAAGAAGGGAAAAATGAGATACATTTTGTTCGAGTTATTTGGCAGAAAAACTGTGTGCAGGACAAGGGAATTAGAGGGAGTAGGCAAGAGTGAAGAATTAGAAGGACTGCCTTGCTAGTCAGAATTCAGGCAGAAGCAAGAAGGGGGGTAGGACTTCCCTTCAAGTAATATTCAGGCAGAAACGAAAGTAGGCGGAGTCACAGACATATTTAATTAAGTGTGGAGGAGGGGGTGGGTGAGGGGGCCGAAAATTCAAGCCTGCAAGCAGCTGATCAGGTAGCGATTCAGCTATAATTAATTAAACAAAAGCTGGCGGGATTTATTTTGAGTCTTCTAGCAGACTGCAGCAAGTGCAGGCACAAATAAAATTCACAGGCTGCAGTAAGTAGTACAGCACCAGGGAGCTGAAGAAAAAAGGCACCACGGTTTAAAAACCGAGTGCAGTCCTGAAGTGCGTATCTTCCTATGGCCAGCCTTGGAGCTTCGGGCAGGGAGAACAGTGAGGGGACCTGGCGAGGGCATCTCTCAAGCATTGCCCTCACGACCCTGAGGAAAGAGGAAAAAATCAGGCTTAAATACTGGGGAAAACAGGGCTGGGTCAGTGAGAGGTAGGCACACAGGAGTTAATGAAGGGGACGGAAGAGGAGGAGGGGGTTGCAGAGAGAGGAGGTGGACAGAAATTAACAGCGAAAGATAAGTCAGGTAGAAAGAAACAGGGAAAAGGCATCAAACAGAATGAAATGGCATAAATCAGGAACGATTGCAAACACACTAAAATGCTGCTCAATTTTAAACATAGGAGTAAATCATTGAAAATTCAAGCCTGCAAGCAGCTGCTCAGGTAGAGATTCAGCTATAATTAATTAAACAAAAGCTGGCAGGATTTATTTTAAGTCTTCTAGCAGACTGCAGTGAGTTCAGGCACAAATAAAATTCACAGGCTGGAGATTCAAATTTAAACAGGCTGCAGTGAGTAATACAGCACCAAGGAGCTGAAGAAAAAAGGTGCCGAGGTTTAAAAACTGAGTGCAGTCCTGAAGCACGTACCATCCTATGGCCAGTCTTGGAGCTTCAGGCAGGGAGAACAGCGAGGGGACCTGGGGAGGGTGTTTCTCAAGTGTTGCCCTCACGACCCTTCCTATGGCCAGCCTTGGAGCTTCAGGCAGGGAGAACAGCGAGGGGACATCGGGAGGGTGTTTCTCAAGTGTTGCCCTCACGACTCTTCCTATGGCCAGCGTTGGAGCTTCAGGCAGGGAGAACAGCAATGGGACCTGGGGAGGGTGTTTCTCAAGTGTTGCCCTCACGACCCTTCCTATGGCCAGCCTTGGAGCTTCAGGCAGGGAGAACAGCGAGGGGACCTGGGGAGGGTATTTCTCAAGTGTTGCCCTCACAACCTTTCCTATGGACAGCCTTGGAGCTTCAGGCAGGGAGAACAGCGAGGGGACCTGGGGAGGGTGTTTCTCAAGTGTTGCCCTCATGACCCTTCCTATGGCCAGCGTTGGAGCTTCAGGCAGGGAGAACAGCGAGGGGACCTGGGGAAGGCATTTCTCAAGTGTTGCCCTCACAACCCTTCCTATGGCCAGCCTTGGAGCTTCAGGCAGGGAGAACAGTGAGGGGACCTGGGGAGGGTGTTTCTCAAGTGTTGCCCTCACGACCCTTCCTATGGCCAGCGTTGGAGCTTCAGGCAGGGAGAACAGCGAGGGGACCTGGGGAAGGCATTTCTCAAGTGTTGCCCTCACGACCCTTCCTATGGCCAGCCTTGGAGCTTCAGGCAGGGAGAACAGCGAGGGGACCTGGGGAGAGTGTTTCTCAAGTGTTGCCCTCCAGGCCTTCCTCATGGCCAGCGTTGGAGCTTCAGGCAGGGAGAACAGCGAGGGGACCTGGGGAGGGCATTTCTCAAGTGTTGCCCTCACGACCTTTCCTATGGCCAGCCTTGGAGCTTCAGGCAGGGAGAACAGCGAGGGGACATGGGGAGGGTGTTTCTCAAGTGTTGCCCTCACGACCCTTCCTATGGCCAGCGTTGGAGCTTCAGGCAGGGAGAACAGCGAGGGGACCTGGGGAAGGCATTTCTCAAGTGTTGCCCTCACAACCCTTCCTATGGACAGCCTTGGAGCTTCAGGCAGGGGAATTAACCCTGTATTTAGCCTCTATCATACGTTCGCTTAAAGGAGAAGTCTTTTAAAAAATCAAAGAAAGAGGTTATCATTGTACTACCTGTGTTTTCTGTGACATCTTGATATGCCATTACAAACCAGTCTGTGTTCTCCACTCATACTCCTGTCCCGTATATGTAATTTCACTCGCAAAAGTTGTGTTTTCTGTTTCTCCCCATTTGGTGCCCGCGCCATGTTGAGTCTCATGCATGCGTAGTTGTGCACCTTTCATTCTCGTCACACTTCGTCACCGCAATAGCGTGTGTAAAGTCCAGTCTGTGCGGCATTGACTTGAATGTACCTGCATAGGTAAGTGCGGCGCACTAATTAAGGATCAATGTATGGAGAAAAAATGTATATATGCGTAATACAAATGAAGTCTGTATTCCTGTTGTCACTTGGAGGTTATATACCTTATCGTCCCTGACTTCTTTTAAACAAATATATTTCAGCTCTGTTTGTGCTGCAGCTGTCATGCTGAGTTGCTGCCACACTACTACTACTGCGGATGGCCTCAGATAAATCAATTTAATAGCAATGGATATCCTCTATTTATTTCTGTGTGTTCGTGTTTTTCTGTCTACACGTTTTATTTTTATGTTATTGTTTTCACCTAAACGCCAGTGTTCCTTGAAATTGTGCAATGAAATCTGTGCCCCTGACACATGTTTACTGTCACTAAACTGCATAATGACCTTGTTACCCTTATACCCTAAAAATGCATATTTTGATTGTTTTCAGTGGGAGCATACCATTTTCAGTTATAATGTGGCACGCAGACATCAAGCATTCTGTTCCCCTACTCTCAGTACTTTACTGATGTACAGACCCCACATGGGGTCATGAACTGCATGTTGTCACATTTACCTGACAATGTAAACACAATCCTGAGATGACAATTGATGTGTTTGTTACAGATTCTAATCATTTCGATTTTGTGTTATCACAGTATGTAACCCCCCTAACCCGGCGGTGTGCAAGATACTTATGAACTAGTAGCACTAAAGGTTCAGTCTCACAGTTTTTCAACCAAAGAAATGGAGACAACACAATCAGCCTCTTAGGAGTATATGAAGGCACAGTACTTCTGAGATGTCTTTTGGGCTAGCATTATAGTAAAGAGGTTAGAGCACCAAGCTTTGAACAAGCTTGTTAACATACTAAAAAGCCAGCAGATTAGCCAGCTCAGTGGCACAGAGGTTGAGGTACTGGACACCTTACCTCATGCCACGCTGACGACCCATGTTTGGAAATGAGCACGGACTGTCAGAGGCTGGCCGGTGGGAGGGTGTGGAGCTGGATGGAGCTTCTGGAAGGCAGCTCTCTTCTCTGGGAAGGGTTGGTGGTATCCCTCAGCTCTTGACTGCCCCCGAGTGGAAGCCAGGGGGCAGCGCAGGCCAGAGGGAGTGTCAGGTGCTAGGTCATTGGGTGGGCAGATGGGGCCGTCACCGGGGCTGTAGTATACATGTGTGCCTCCACACATATGCATCTCTACTCTTGGGGCCCCGGGTAATATGGGGGAACTGACCACAAAGAGAAAAATGGAAAAAGTGCACTGGTAACAGGATGACACCTGACCCTCCACAGGCTCCGCTCCTGGGCCGGGCTTAAGCTAAGCCCCGGTAACTCCAGGATGATGGAGATGGGGAAGCCGGTTGGGCTGACGGGGGCAGCCGGTGGAGGACAGAAATAAATCCAAAAAAAGAGCCAGCAGATTAGGCCTTATGGTCTATCAAGTCTGCTCAGGGATCAGTGCCTACCCAGGGCACAGTTATAGCGTACTTTTCCCTGGGCTTGCTAGGTATCCCAGTCGTGTCCCCCCCCCCACTACTGTGTTCTCTATGTCCCCGCTCCTCACCCTCATGCTAATTTCTGTCCTGTCCCTTCCACTCCAACCCCTATTTCTCACAAACCTAACTTCCCTGGCCTTTTCTCTTCCTGCCATGGCACTCTGGTCCATCTCCATATTTCCTCCAGGAGCAAGGGCCCCCCCCCCACACTTGCCCCAGCACTTCTCCTTCCTCACTGACCTGTCCACCTCAACAACTTTCCTTCCCCCTGCTGTGCCTGTGTCCATCCCCGTATTTTCCCATTGGCAGTTGCCTTCCTAGTGCCTTCAGCTCGTTTCCCTACTCTGTATTTCCCCCAGGGATATTGGACCCCTCCCGCCCTACTGAGGAATGCATTGGCCCCCCCCTCGTACCTCCCTCCCCTGTACCTCTTTCTCACCCTCTCTGCATACTTTCATCCCCTCGTATTATACCCACGTAATTTACTGGGTCCCCCTCTACTCCCTGAGGGCATCCCCAATCTGTATCCTGACCTCCCAAGACTCTCTACCAGGGAGTAGCTCCTCCTGTCCCTTGTCTGCTGAGCCCATTGTCATCGCCTGATGACCTGCCTCCAGAGGCGCCTCCTTCACTCCCGATCCCCCCCCTCAATTGACAGTGCCAGGGGTGTGAATCTGTTATTATGCTCTATGCCAATTGTCCTGACTCTCCCTGCTGTCTCACACCCCCATCAGTGCTCTTTTGCACATACTCCGGCGCTCTCCTTCTAACTTCTTGCCAGGCCCCCTGGTTCTTATTTCTCCTAACCTCGTGCCAGACTCCCTGGTCCATATTCTGTTCAGGGCCACCCCCCAACTCATGCCCCCTGGTGCTCCCCTCTTTCTTTTAGGGTCCATTCCAACACCTCTCATTATGGTAGTGTGGTCCCATGCACTCGTACCATCCTTCTTCTGTCTGTTCCCTCCCAGTTCGGGTGCCTCATCTGAACCCTCTACCATTCTTCCATTTTTCCTCTACTGCCCTCCCCAACCCACCCCACCACAGAGCCACCATCCTTAGCACCACCCTTCCCCTCCCTACCCAACACCCCTCTTAGCCACTTGACCGCCTCCTTGAGATGTGCCAACCAGTGGCACACCATACATCCCCCCCATCTTTGAGGCTAGGGCTAGCACTATGGCCAACCCACACCCTATGCACCACGCTACCCTCCCAAAGATACCAGAGCTCATGCTCTGTACACCATGCCCCATTTCCCTCCAAGTTGGCTGCCCCATCCCCAATTGTCCTAGCAGTGCCAGAGCACGTCGGACCCCCTCCCACCGATGCCCATTGGGCCAGCTACCAAATAAAGACTGCGCCTTACAGACATGGTAGAAAACTATCCATAAACAGCAAAGCACAGATACAGGCCCTAAAAAAAACAACAACCCCCACTCCCAGGGTTAACTACCCCCCGTCCGACACCCATTCTGTTATTGGTCTCAGTGCACAGTTCCATCTTGCCTGATTGCCTTCAGCCAATAGGATCCTTCATGCTGATCGGCTCCTCCCTCCCCTGCAGTTAATAGAGGTCAGGGCCAAGGTAGGTGGATGAGAGAAAAATCCCCTAGTCCTGCTGCTTACAGCCCTGGCCCACTCTATGCACCCGGGAAGGCTCCCTCGATCCACCACTGGTTTCCGTTGCCCTTGCCTGCTCCATGCATCCAGAAATTCTGTCTGTCTGCCGTTCCTCTCCAAAAGGAGCTTCTGCCACCGGGGTCCCTGGCCCGCTCCCTGCTGCTGGGCAAGCGACTCTTGCGGGGATACAGCCAAGCTGCTTTTTAAAGCCTGCTCTGCTTAAGTATCTCCTGCCACTGCACCAGATTGGATGGTGGCAGCCCTGAGGAGCGCAACCAAAATGGTGCAGAGTCTGCTCCTGAAGCCATATGGAGAGAGACTAAATGAGCTTAATATGTATACCCTTGAGGAAAGGGGGGAATATGATAGAAACTTTCAAGTAGCAGAATGGAATCCTCAAAGTCAAAAAGGTTAGCATATTTAAGAAAAAGAGATGTGCGAGAACAAGGGGGCATAAGGTGATGGAGGGAAATAAAATAAATGTATAAGCAAGCAATGAAAGACAATTACATAGACACATATGGCCAATAGCAAATGCAGACAGTGGGAAATTATACAGCAATGTGACAATCAGTATGTCTGAAATTATTTTTTTATTCAAAAAATGACAGGGACATTTAGTATGTTTTAAACATCTTTTTATTTAAATTAGACACTGTCAGCTACTGTTCAGATATTATTCACATATTGCTTCAAAGCACACTCGTTCTTAGCTTCAGAATAGTGCTCTGGTGCATGTGGCGCGACAATAAAAACATTCCCCACATGCCTGAGGGGAACCAAAGTACAGCATGTGTGTTGCGCGTGGGACAGAAATGACCGCAACACACATGCTTGGCTGTTGCGGCTATGACGTTGGAGGAAACACTTCAGGACAGCAAAATGGAGGAGAAACTACCAGCAAACTATTTTTATACAAAAAAAAAGCTTTCGAAAGCGCGATTTCGATGGGAAACATGGTCGGGAGATGGGAGAGGCTAATGAACAGCTCACCAGCTGCAAGTGAGTAAACTCACACTGTAAATGATGCAAGACTTCTCCTTTAACATTTCTAATATTATAAAATTGTACTCTTTCCAATTTTCGTATAAAAATCAAGTTTTTGTCAAGATGTCAAAGGAATGATCCCACCATTATCTGCTTCTCTTACAATCCCAAAATACGTGCATAAAATTAGCATCCAGAGTTCCACAATGCCAGCATGCATTTGAGACAGATAATTTCATTTTGAATAATCTGCTTGGGGTGTAATACACCCTATTTATGATTTTAAATTGAACTGCCCTAGCTCGAGATTATTTGCATTTTTGTGTTTGGGCAAGGGATAATTGCCATTGATGTTCAGTTATCTGATGTTCTAAATCATTTTTACATTTTTACAATGTTTTTTTATATACCGATTGGAACAAACTCTGGTATATGTGGACCAGTGTTGGGTAAGTTACTTTTGCTATTACTTTTTACTTCTTTTAGAAACTTGAACCAGGAAGCTCTGTGCAGTCACTAGCAAGGATGGAGAAGTACTAGAAAAAGTAATACACCTGACAGTTACAGTTACTTATTTCTTTTTATATAAAAATAATAAAAAACTAGAACAGATTACATTTATTTGAAAGTAATAGGTTAGTTGCTTTCAAATAAATGTAATCAGTTACAGTTACGTATTACTTCTGTATAAAAAGGCATAAGTAATTGTAACTGTAAGGTGCATTACTTTTTCCAGTACTTCTCCATCCTTGCTAGTGACTGCACAGAGCTTTCTGGAATAAGTTTCCAAAAGTAATAGAAAGTAATAGAAACGTAACTTGCCCAACACTGATGCTGACCCATGAATAAAGTTAATATTAGTTTTTAATTTAGGATCCAAAATTTTACCTAGTTTCTTTTCCATTTTTTTGTTATTTGGGGGTTCCCATTACTTAGTCTTTTACAAATTGGCTGCTTAATTGATTAAAATAAAAACAATTAGTATTTTGTAACCAAAATTTGGATGTAAAGGTTTCTCAGGATAGTTTTGTACCTTCTTCATGTAAATCGCTCCATTTCTTTATGCCTCGATCCTGCCGTATTTTGTTAGATAAGATCTTCCCTTGTATAGTATAATTTGAATTATACCATATATCATTTAAAGGAGAGGAATGTATGGCCCATTCTGTTTATTGAAGAATTTCAGCACTACTGAAGGAACATTTTTATAATTATATTTTTAGATCTGATCGCTAAATTGGCTGTGAAAAGCACATTTTTAACATCATAGTTCTCCTTGTAAAAATCCTTAATAGTTAATTTTTCTAACTCTATGTTTACCTCTTTTTGCTGATTTAAGACCTAGTTAATAACAAGCTTTATTAGAAAGGCTTGGTAACAAATTTCAATATTGGGGCAAGCTAAACTTCCATAGTCTCTGGGCATACATAATTTCGTCCATGATATCCTTAGAGTTTTGTTGTTCCATATGAAATTCCGAACTAAGACTATTTACTTTTTTAAACCAGCAGGAAGGAATTGGTGCTAATATGGACTGTAGTGTGTAAGTTAATGAGGGTACCACCACCGCCATTTTGATAAGCTGGATTTTCCCCCAAATAGAAAGGGGGACTATTCCCCAGCTTAAAAGTTTATCTTTGAGGGAGTTAAACAGTTGGACATGATTCATTTTGTATAAATCCTCTATCCTGTTTGTTAGTTTAACACCTAAATATGTTATTCCCGTTTCTTGTATTATAACCTTCATGATATTTGTTATATCATCCTGGGTCTAAATGAAAAATTAACATTTCAGGGGATTTCCAGTGACATCACGGTAATGGTGGTTTAGTAAACGAGGAGCTCTGTCTGCCCTAGTGAGAATCATCCTCCTATTCAAACGTTTTTAAATACAACAGAAATCACCTACTTAGGTTGGCAGATGTCAGGGAAGCAGCAGCAGCAAAAAAATACCAAATCAGGGCCACAAGGCAAGTTAAAACAGCTTGCAATAGATACCAGCATGGAAGGCTTTGTGGCCTCACATCCACGCTCTCCATCCAAATCCTTGGCCGATTGGGAAGGCAATGAAACAACCCCACAGGCCCTGATCAAGAGGTCGTTACAAAGGATACAGAAATCAGTGCAGAAAATTGAAACCTCCATAACGAACCCTTCAAAAAGATGGGAGAAATATCAATAAAAGAATTGATGTTACCGATGAGAAAGTGGTGTAGCTGACGGAACATCAAGGCACCATGGATTGAGTGCTTCTGTATCTCTTGAACAGAGACCGCAGTACCCATGCACGACTTGAAGATGCTGAAAATAGGGCCAGCAGGAATAATTTGTGGATTTATGGTATGAAGGAGGGAGAAGAGCAGAATATCCAACCACAGCTGACTTCATCCAACATTTGCTATGAGCAACATTGTCCTTGCTTGTTGATATCTCCCTTACAATAGAAAGGGCACACCGTTCTTTGGGACCGCAGCCCACTGGTACAGATTCGCACCCTTGATCCTGGATTGTTAAAATGCTGAATTACCAGGACACAGAACACATCCTAGCTGAAGCATGGAGGCACCACAACCTTAAATATGTGGGCAGTCCAGTGTTCTTTGAACATGACTTCTCAGCGAAGCTTCAGATGAAAAGAAACGAAGTCTGAGCAGTAATTAGACAGCTGAAGAAGAAAAAAGCAGCTAAAGGCACAGCTGAATTGTCTGGCCAAATTGAAGGTGTACCTGGAGACCAAGATAAAACTTTCAATAACCCTGGCAGAAACGGCTACTGTCTTGAAGGAGAACCAGATTAATATCCTGAATCTGGAAGTGGAATCCCTAGAAAAGAAGTTACTTTCTGGAGCCTGGAATGTGGTTACAAGAGGGAAGAAAAGGGGCTTCTCGGGGATAATACCTAAACATCTCGTACCTGATCTGACCAAATTAATGAAAAATGCTGCAGCACATCAGTCGTCTGGGGAAGAAGGAAGTCATCCAAACGCAGTGGTGAAATGAAAAGGATCACTCAGGACACTTAGATTTCCTTTAAAGCTGGAAGTGGGAACTCCACTGTAGGTAAACTTTTTGTGCTTTTTTATAGGAAAAGTGGCCAAAAATATAACAATCTAAAGGTCACTACAGTATACTAATTTTGTATTTTAAAGGTATAAATCAAAACGAAGGGGAGGAGAATTATAGATGTAATGGAGCGCTGAAATATGGGAACATGATCAGAGGCTCTTGTTCAGAGAGGGGGGAGGGGGTAGTTTTAGAGACTGATAATGAATTACATGACTGTGAAATTAATAGCCTACCACATGAGATTTAAAAATCATTGCTGGAACATGGGACCACTACTAGAAGGACTGTAAGACTGAAAGGACAGCACTCTGTAAAAATATTTATAATGCTGGGGAAAGAGGCTGGGAAAAAGCCGCCAAAGAGATTCCTGTGCACTGAACGCCACTAAAATATATTTGGAGGGGAAAACTGTAACACCTTCTGTACAAGAGTGGAAATATCTCTTCTTTGATTTTTTTTTTCTCTTCTGTTTTCTTTTCTTTGTGAGCGTTTATACTTTAGTAATTATGTAGTGCTCACTCTCTCTCCAAGGTAAGGGAGCGGCACAAGGGGTGACATACAGATCATCCCATTGGTGGGTTAAGATCCAAGGCAGTTATCGAGGTAGTATAGTGCAGTGGTTTAAGGCTCTGAGCTGCAAATCTGGTGACATCCAGCAGACCAGACCTGGGTTTGAATCCCACAGCTTCCACTTACATACTGTGTGACCCTGAGCAAGTCACTTAACTTCCCTGTGCTCCCAGGTCGCATCTGTAAAAAAGCTTTCAGCTTAGTGTGCTAATCCTGATTAAGTAACTGAAAAAAAAAAAGAGCTTTATTTCACCTAGGAAGTTTAATTTAAAAAGTTATATGAAGCTTGGAATGTATTCATGGTTATAATTTGAAATGGGAAAGTATGATGATCATGCTTTTAGCAGTTATGAGGCTGTACATAATTCACAGTGTTTAAACATGGTTAAAATGTTTTGGTCTGCCAGGGTAAATAAGGAACAATCAGGTCAATTGTACATGGTACCGGACAGCAAGGAGGGATTGTTTAAGGAGGTAATTTTTGGAATTAATACTTGGTAATTTCCACATTATATCTTATAATATCAAGGGTTGCCACTCCCCAAATAAACAAACAAATATGTTATCAGTATTAAAGAAATACAATTGTGACGTGGCATATATACAGGAAACACATTTCTTGAATGAAGAACATCTTTTTTTTCCCCCCCCTATTTTGGCCCCCACAGCCAGTAACCGGACATCAGCCTGGTCACGGACCCCTCCCCAAGCTTCCACCTCAAGGCTCTTATTGCTCTCTCCCAGCACCTCTGGCTTGCTCCCAGAGGGCAGGAATGTGGCACTAGAGTGTCGAATAACTAGTGACTATCTGGGGACAGCAGGACCTGGAGGCTAATCGAAGCCAGGGGCAGGCTTCACTGGTGCGGCAGCTGTGAGGATTTTTTTCCTTTGCTGCAGGGGTGGGGATGTGCAATGACATCCGATGTCTGGCCTGCCCCTCTTAGCATTTGCGCCGGTAAATGCGCGAACCCCCAGCTTCTACCAGGGGTCTGTTAAGCATGACCTTCCCCCTCCCCCCAGAGAAGGAGAGCAGTCCATGGGATGCTCAATCCTACTCCCCCTGGCTGGCCCTCCAGCGACCCAGGTCCGTTCCTGAACCCGGGTCGCTGGCGTCGCAAGCGGAAATCCAACCACTGCACCGGTGGGCTGGCACCCAAGAACATCTTAAACTCCACAAGGGTTGGGTTCAGCAGGTATTTGCCTCATCAAGACCAGGTGGAAAGAAAGCTGTAGTGGCAATCCTTATCAGATGGGGCTGTCCCTTTGTGTCAGAACAGGTTGACCAAGATGAAGCTGGCCGATACATTAGAGTGTCATGTAGATGTTTTGAGGAACCAGTGCACTTAATAAACATATACAGTGCCTTCAGAAAGTATTCATCCCCCTTGGATTTTGTCATATTTTGTGATGTTGCAAACTCAAATTAAAATACATTTATATGGGATTTTTTTGTCACGTATCTACACAAATTACTCTATAATGTCAAAGTGGAATGAAACTTCTGGAACTATTTGTACATGTAATTTAAAATAAAAACCTGAAATGTCTTGATTTGATAAGTATTCACCCCCTTTGCTATGACGCTCCAAATTGAGCTCAGGTGCATCCAATTTCCTTGTGCGATCACTCTAAAACTTGAATGGAATCCACCTGTGGTCAGTTCAAATGGTTGACATGATTTCAGAGAAAATACACCTGTCTATATAAGGTCCCACTGTTGACAGTGCATGTCAGAGCAGAAACTCTACCATGAAGACCAAAGAGCTGTCCGTAGAACTCCATGACAGAATTGTGAGGAGGCATAGATCTGGGGAGGGGTATAAAAACATTTCTAGGGTGTTGAAAGTTCCCAGGAGCACAGTCAAGTCCATCATTAGGAAATGGAAATATTACGGAACCACCCAGACTCTTTCTAGAGCAGGCGGTCCTCCCAAACTGAGCAACCAGGCAAGAAGGACCTTGGTCAGGGATGTGACCAAGAACCCAATGACCACCCTGACAGAACTACAGAGTTCCATGGCTGAGATGGGAGAACCTGTCCAGAGGACAACAATCTCTGCAGCACTTCACAGATGTAGCCTCTATGGGAGAGTGGCTAGACGGAAGCCACTCCTGAGAAAAGGCCACATAATAGCAAACCTGGAGGTTGCAAGAAGGCACATGGCAGACTCTGAGACCATGTGGCAAAAGATTCTCTGGTCTGATGAAACAAAAATTTAACTCTTTGGCCTGAATGCAAAGCGCTATGCCTGGTGCAAACCGAACACAGCTCATCACCCGTGTAACACCATCCCTACCGTGAAGCATGGTGGTGGCAGCATCATGTTATGGGGATGCTTTTCAGCAGCAGGGACTGGGGCACTTGTCGGGATAGAGAGAACAATGAATGGAGCCAAATACAGGCACATCCTTGAGGAGAACCTGCATCAGTCTGCAATAGACCTTGGACTGGGGCAAAGTTTTACGTTCCAACAGGACAACGACCCCAAGCATACAGCCAAAGCAACACTGGAGTGGCTTCAGAACAAGAAGGTGAATGTCCTTGAGTGGTCCAGCCAAAGCCCAGACTTGAATCCCATTGAGAATCTGTGGCAAGACTTAAAGATTGCGGTTCACCAACGCTCCCCATCCAACTTGACAGAGCTTGAGTAAATCTGCAAGGAAGAATGGGTGAAAATCCCCAAATCCAGATGTGCAAAGCTGATACAGACATACCCAAGAAGACTCAAAGCTATAATTGCTGCCAAAGGTGCTTCTACAAAGTATTGACTCAGGGGGGTGAATACTTAAGTGAACAAGATATTTCAGTTTTTAATGTTTCATAAATTTTTGTTACACAATAAAAATATTTTTGCCCCTTTAAATTGTTGAGTATGCTGTGTGAATCAAGGGGGAAAAGTCATTTCAATGCATTAAAAATTCTGGTAGTAACACAACAAAATGTGACAAAATCCAAGTGGGGTGAATTCTTTCTGAAGGCACTGTATGCTCCTAATGAAGGAGCAGGAGAATTAAAAAAATATATTTGGACAAATAATGGAATTACCAGTGGGACAGGTGTTTATGTGGGGATTCAATTGCATTTTGGATCCGAGGTGGGACAGGTCCTCACAGTGTACGATGACAAATAAATTATCCACTAAAGTACTGAACTCTCTCGTCACAGAAGTAGATTTGGTAGAGGTATAGAGAGAGAACATCATCCAAAGGAGAGAGATTATACATATTCTCCTGTTCAAAAATCTTATTCCAGGATAGACTTCTTTCTCACTCAGAAAACTTTTGTCCATAGGGTAGTGAAATCAAACATACTTAATATCATTAATTCAGATAATGCAATGATATCGATCCAGTTCAACCCACAAATGGGTCAAAGAAGAACACTATGGAGGTTGAATGTATCATTGTTGGCAGACAAACAAGTGGTGGCACAACTTTTGGAAAGAATGAAAGACTTTTATTACTCAGATTTGAATAGTGAATGTGCACCACATGTGAGATGGGATACTATAAAGTCAGTTATAAGAGGGGGTCTGATTGGTATAGTGGTGGGAGAAAAGAAAGTGGCACAATTAACTTATAAAAGATTATTACAAGAGACAAGAGAGCTAGAGAGTTTACATAAAAAAGACCCTAAAAATGAGAGATTACTTCGGTAGTGGTCAGCAGCTAAAGAGGAGCTTAATAAACTAGAAGAAAGGAAAGGAGAAGGTCTCCTATGCTTCTCAAATTCCAGATATTGTGATATAGGAGGTAAGACTACAAGACTATTAGCTCTCAGATTGAAAAAAAAAAACCCACAGCAGATAGAACAGTGATAGGAATAGTAGATGAAGATCTAGGGAATAAGAAAGTTAACCCAAAAGATATAGCTGAGAGCTTTAGGTCATACTATCAGAAATTATACATGAAAATTAGAGATTCACAAAAAGTACAAAAAGAGACAGAGGCCTTCTTGAAAAAGATAACCCTTCCGAGACTAGATCAGGAAGCCAGAGAAATGCTTGGGGCTAAGATTTCACAACAAGAGGTGATGCAGGCGATGAAAGACTTCCAGAAAGGGAAATCACCAGTTCCTGATGGATATAATAGTGAGTTTTGCAGTATGCTGGCTAAAACAATAGTTCCCATACTAACAGATGTACTAAATAGCTACCTTGAGGAAGAAGTGCTCCCTACCACATGGCATGATGCAATTGTATCAGTTATACCCAAGGAAGGCAAAGCCCTAAATAAATGTGCATCCTATCGCCCTATTTCCCTATTAAATCAAACGGTTACAGGTATATCTCCCATATTTAATACTTATTGACCAGATGGGCTTTATTCCAGGCATCACCTCACAGATAATATTCAAAGGCTTTTAAATATTTTAACGAGTGGAGCCCACCCGGTTCCTCCCTATCTAGCCCTGTTTTTAGATGCTGAAAAAGCATTTGATCACTTAAACTGGACAGATTTAATACAGGTCTTGGGGGAGATGGAACTGGGAGAGGGTTTCATCAAATGGATTAAACTAATTTACAATCAACCCACAGCGCAGGTGAAAGTGAATGGAACTGTCTCACAAAGAATTGTGATAGAGCAAGGCACACGACTGGGGTGTCCGCTTTCACCTCTGCTGTTCGTTATTAGTCTAGAATCCCTAGCTGAAACAATACGGAGCTCTCAACTGATTCAAGGAATTACAGTTAATGGGGTGGTTAACAAGATTTCTCTTTATGCCAATGATGATCTGATATTTATTTTGGACCCACTTAAATCATTACCCCCATTCTTGCAGATAACAGATCATTTTGGAACACTTGCAGGGTAAAAAATGAATAGGGACAAGACCGAGGCAATGGTAGTCACTGGATCTCTCACTCCAGAAATTAAAGCCAACTTACCATTCAAAGTGGTGACTAAAAGTAGCAGGTACCTGGGCATAAGAATTCTAACTAATCTAAACCACCTTATACACTATAATTATGAACCCCTAAAGACACAAGTTTATGAAGATTTATCAAGATGGAAGCATCTACCACTTGATTTCTCCCAAAGGGTTGAGACCCTAAAAATGAATATACTGCCACAGTTCCTCTTTTTGTTTGCGACTCTTCCAACCCCAGTTTCTACAGAAAACTGGAAAGAATTGTGGGAAAAAATGGCACAATTTGTATGGTCAGGCCATCGTCCTAGGATAAGGTGGAAGGTCTTGACAGAATGTAAATCTGGAGGGGGGTGGGCGCTCCCAGATTTTCAAAAGTACTACGAGGTTGCTCAGACTTTACCAATTTTGAAAATGATAAAGAACACAGCTTCAGAGATTTGGACCTCTTTAGAAGAGGGCTCACACACCCAGATACCTTTAAAATTTCTGCCATGGACAATAAATAAAAAAAACAATATTCTAGATTACAAATAGATGGACTAAACATTCATTAACTATTGGGTTAAGAATTAGAGGGATAGGGGATGTGCAGGCACTAGTGATACAATATACTCCACTAAAATATATGCCTGTACTTTTTGGTAATAAGGACCAATTGTACAGTATTTACAACCATGGGTACATGAAGGTTTATAATACTTAGACCAAATGCTGGAAAGTACAGGGTAGGTTAAGAACTTTGTTCAGCTGAAAAAAGAATTTAACCTACCGAATACAGATTTTTACAAATATTTATAATGCTGGCATATGATTAATCCAGAAATTCCCCAACAGGAATTGATAAAGTTTCAAGGGGAGATAGTCATATATATGCATTATAAAGCAGACTCCACTTCAACAAAGAAGTTTATATCTGAGTTATATGCAAAATGAAGGGAAATGGAGGGCAGTAAAGGACGACGCTATATTCAGGATAGATGGGAGAAGGAGATTGCCTATACTCTAAATCCATCAGATTGGGTAACAGTATGACAGGGAGTACATAAGACCACATACTCACAAATATGGAGGGAATTTTGCTGAAGGGTAAACTCCAGGTATTTTATAGTCCCTGCAATCTCTAAACACTGTGGTAACCACCACATGAATAACTGCTGGAGAAATTGTGGACAGCGGGGTACACATTTTCACATATTCTGGGAATGGCCAAAAATTCAAGACAACTGGCAGCAAATTCAGCAGTTAATGATGAGACTATGCAGCCTCTCATTGCTTTTAAGGTTTTAGCATCTGGTGCAGGGTCTCCCTCCTGTAGAACTAAAAACTAATAATAAAAAATATTTGTCTTATATTCTAATAGCAGCCAATAAAGCCTTCACACAACAATGGCTTGAGTCGATGCTCCAATGGTTGTTCAGTGGAGGAAAAATAATAAACAGATACAAGATCTGGATGCTATGCCAACCATATTGAACTTAAAACTAAATAGATTTAATGCAAGATGGCTCTCATACTTTTTTTTAGTGGAGGAGGTGAACTCAGTACCAGTGTTGGACCAATACCTGAACTAATCAGACTAGAACCAGGGTAAAAACTTATGAAGAATTTTGTTTGAAAGGCAAGGCCATATAACATGAAATAAAATAAAAATAGATGGTACTATGCTGTTTGGCACCAAAATAAACTGTAATAAGTTAACATAAGAGAACATATTGAAATAGATAAGTTAATTACTTTTATCTATTTTTCTCTTGCTACCTGGCAGACAAAGTTTATAATGTTTAAGTTGAAAACAGTTCCAAATGAAGTTTATTAGCTAACGTTGGTTTTATTAATAAACGTTATGGTGCATACTGTATATATTCATAGTGGGCAACATGCAAAAGTTAAAATATCTAGTAGTATGTACTGGAGGTCATAGACTTCATTTCTTCCAGAAGTAGTCCCAAGGAATTGATGGAACAGATTTGGACTGAATACAATATTCACAACTGGAAAACAAAAAAGAAAAAGGAATCTTCAGATTTACAGGACTATATTGACTTCTACACGCCTTAAAATGATGCAGTTGTTTTTTAATACTTGCTCACTTGAGACAAATGAAGATCTGTGTAATGCACAGTTTACTCTGTAAAGTTCTTTTAAAGCAATAAATAAAATAATTAAGTAAAACAAAATTTCAGATTTTGATTCATTTACTCGATAGGCAGCTATCTTAGAAAAACATCCAATCAGAATCCAGATTTCCATCATACTTTGTCTGGGTCTTTGTAGTAAACGAAGCAAATCATCTGCATAGGCATTATATTTCATATTAATGGGAGGGATTTTTATACCAGTTATTCTATCGTTGATGTCTGTCTCCCCTAGCAGCATTTCCAAACCAAGTTTGAACAGTGGTGGGGACGGGGCACCCTTGCCTGACACCTTGATGCAAAGCAAATTACCTAGAAAAACAACCATTTGCTTGTAAGTGTGCTGTTGGTTGGCCATAAATGGTTTTAATATGGTTTATGATCTAGTCTTGAAAATTGAAAATGTTCATAGCCCAAACAAAAACATCCGCTCTAGCACGTTAAAAGCCTTTGTTGCATCTAGTGCAAGAAATATGTCTGGCGATTTGGATTTGATCAGATAATCCATTATAAACTGTATCTGGTGCAGTCCATATTGTATATTCCTATTAGGAATAAACCCAGGCTGATTTTTATTTATAATTTTATCAAGACGTAAAGTATTCAGAATCTTTGAATACATTTTATAATCAACATTAAGATTCACAATGGGTCTATCATTTTCAACTTTAGAAACATCCTTCCCCTGTTTGAGAATTAAGGATATACAGGCTTGGCTAAAGGAGGGAGGAATTTTATATGTTAATTGAATCTGTTGAAATAAGGCTTCTAGCCAAGGACCCAGATTTTGTTTAGTTGCCTCATAAAATTCTAAAGTAAACCCATCCATACCTGGACATCTACCTTTTTTCATGTTTTGAATTGTATTATGTATTTCCATGATTGTTATGGGTTTTAAAATTTCCTCCAAGTCCTCTTCCAAATTTTTTTGGGCACAGAATTTTTGATAATGGAAAATCTCCTCATCCGTAGGGTTACAATCAGATGTGTATAATGATACATAATAATCATGAAATGCTTGCGTAATTTTATCTTGTTGTGTGTGTGTGTATTTGGCCATCCGGAGATTTGATTAAAGTTATATCATACTTGTTTTCTTTCTCCTGTATTCTATTCACTAAACGTTTTCCTATTTGTTCACTTTGGTGCTTCCATCTTTTATTACTTTTTGCCCAACTGTGTTAAGTCTGGTAAATTTCAGTTGTTGAAATAAATTTTCTCAATTCTGTCAAATCTTGTAAATTGCTTTGGCTAACTTTTTTAACCTCCATTTCTGACTGTTTCAATTCTTGGTCCACCAGCTGTAAGTTATGCTTCATTTTCTTAATCTGCCATAAGGCCTCAGATATCAGATGGCCTCTTAATGTTGCTTTCGTCACATCCCAACATTCAATAATATTATTTTTTGTAATATTATTACCCTTTATGAAATCTGATATAGCTACATTAATTTGTTTGTATAGCAGATTTATCTTTTAATAAATAATTATTTAGATGTCATACTATATCATTTCTTTTTTGAGGATCAATAACTATATTGTAGCTAACCATATTATGATCTGATAGCAATAAAGTTGTAAGGCTGGGGAATTAATTATTAATAATAATAAGGCTTTTTGAAAATAAGATGTAATCAAGTCTAGAGTACATATTATGATGGGCTGAAAAAAAAAGGTGCAATCTTTTACATTTTCATTTAATTCCCTCCAAGAGTCCACTATATCATTGTCATCCAAAAATGTCTGGAAAAGGCTAGCTTTATATTTATACCATTTTGAAAATGATGTGGTTTTATCTATGGGATTGACCAAGGCACAATTAAAATCACCTCCTATTATTATGTTGTTACAGGCACTTTCCATTACTATTTTGGACACTTCAGCCAAGAAATTACCATACCCTCCAATCAGGGCATTGATAGACCAAAATACCATCTCCAATTCATTAATTTTTTGCTTTAATTGCCACTATCCTGCCATTATTGTCTGCTTCTGATCTATAACCAAGCCTTTAAAATTCTTGTTTATTAGACTGGCTATGGTGGTGCTGAGGACTGAAGCACTGGATGCCACACCTCGCGCTACACCGCCGACCCAGGTTCGGGAATGGACTCAGGCTGATGGGGGTCAGCAGGGAGAGGAGAGGATTGAACATCTGGAGGACTGCTCTCCTCTCCAGGGGTGGGGATTGAGGACATGCCACTCTGCAGCGGCCCCCGGTGGACACTGGGGCAATGCAGTAACGTGCACTTAAAGGAGTGAGGTGACGGGGATGTCTGCTGAGGGTACGCCCTCAGCACAGACATCATTGTACATCTGCACCTCAGGGGGAAATGCAACCAAGCAAGAGAGGAAAAACCCCAGAGCTTTGGTAGGGATCCTGGCCATTTTTTTACTCAACTTGTCTATTTACTTTTTACTTAGGAACATTTCCTGCACCATCACAATGCCCAATTTTAATTTTCTAATTCTGGCCAGCATCTTGTATCTTTTAATAGTGGAGTTTATCCCATTTACATTCTATGTTGCTCCTTTAATTGTGTTAATCACTTAAAAGAGTGGAACCTATCCTTCTGTATAATCCTGGATACAAAAAAGGCTTGCAACTTAGAAAATTAAGATACCATGAAAAGACATGACCTTGTCTCTCATTTTCTACCTCCCCTTCCAAAAGAATATCTGAAACCTAGGTTTTGAAAAACCTAGTTGTAAATACTTGCCCCCCCCCCCCCCGATGTTGCCAAGACTAGGTCAGGCAACCTAGGTACTCCACTTGAGGTCAGTGTGTGCAATGGCAGCTAGCCCCCCCCCAAAAAAAAAAAAACACACCTGCAACATCATAAACTATTATTTTTAACCATCTTCATATAAGGCAAAAAGATCAGGTAATCTGGTTTTCAGATCCTCAACAGCTTCCTTGGGTGAATCACAAAACAAAATTTGGTTGTTAAACATTTTAATTTTTGCAGGATAAATCAAACATGCTTTAAACCCCTTCTTCCACAGAAATTGCTGCACCCTTCTAGATTGCTTCCTCCTGTCCCAGAGCAGTTTAGAAAAGTCATGCCTGAAAGAAATCTGGTGATCGTTAAACCTGAAGCTCAGGGTTTTATAAAATGCCTGCATGATTCTATCCTTTTCCTCAGTAGTTAACACTTTTAGTATTGCCAGTGTAGTGCCCCCCCCCTTTATTAATTGGGCCCAACCAACGAATTCTGTCAAATAATAGGGATCTCTGTCTCTGATCCAAGAAGCAGGGAAAAAATTTCCAACATGATCCTTTTGAGAGAAGTATCCTTTTCCCATTCAATAGGCCATAGATACAAATGTACTTATGCTGTGTTCGATTTTCTTGGTCATTCACTTTTACTTGTAGCATTTGTTGCTGTTTCCATATTGCTTTAATCTCTTTGGGAATTGGGTTCATTGAGTCCTCTAATTGGGACAGACGGCATTCCAACTCTTTAATTCTTTCCAGCCCTTGCTCCAGTTTTACATCGATTTATGACACAGATTCTTTTAAATTGGATATAGCTTCTGGCAGATGCTGTAATTTATCTATAGAACACTGCAGCAGTTGAAAATTAGTTATAATCTGTTTAGCCCAGTCTGGTGGTGGGGGATTCTGCTGATGATTCTTTGCCAGGAGCTCTTGAACTGGAGTTGGTTAGTTCACATGCTTCAGAGGGGTATTTTGAAGTTCCAGGTTAGCCCCTTCTTGATTTACAATCAGGTCTTCTGAAGTATCCTCTAATTCAGAATTCAGTTGAATAGTTTTATTCGAGTTGGATATGGCTGTAATTTGTTTACCTTTTCTTACTTTCTTTCTTTTCATTAGGGTCATTTTTTGAGCCATTTTAGTACCTGAGGATCTTTAAGGGCTGCAACAATTTTTAAAGGGAAGTTGTAATTGTTTTAACTTTTTTCCTGGTAAGGACCTTTGTTTCCTCTTTGTTTGGCCTCTTCGTACTTTTGTTACAGTGACTTTGTCTGGCGTTTTAGTTAGTTTTACCCCAGAAGCATGAAATGGTTTGCTCAGTTTCTTATTTCCTTGTTCTTTATCTTCTCTGGACATAAATCCAATATCAAATGAATGAAATATCTTCATCTGCTGTATTCCTCCCCCCCCACCAGCTTTAAGTTTGCATATCTATCAGGAGCTTTTTCTGCATTTGGTTTTACCACTCAGCCAAAATGGTCCTCCTTGAGAAACTGGTCCCAGTAATGAGTCCTGTAAAATAATTTTCAGTATGTCTCTCCAAGCCTCAGGTCAGATTTTTATTAGGTGCAAATGCAGCAAAAAAGAGAAAAGATAGAACTGACCTGATCCTTTTAATCTCAATGCGGACTATATGCTCCTTGCCTGTTCGTTGATTCCTTTGTCCTCCCTCAGCTTCATGCCGGTCGTATTTCACTGTGAATGCTGAGTTGACAAGAGCCAGGAGGATCCACCTTGACT
Source organism: Neoceratodus forsteri (assembly GCA_016271365.2). Classification (NCBI taxonomy): domain Eukaryota; kingdom Metazoa; phylum Chordata; order Ceratodontiformes; family Ceratodontidae; genus Neoceratodus; species Neoceratodus forsteri. The sequence goes on from CM057452.1 coordinate 1,722,844,808, forward strand.
TAGCTGTCCATGTTCATTAAAACTAGAAAAGTTCTTAAAAACCTTGCAGACCAATGTTCGCTGTTCAGAAGTTAGTTTCATCCAAGAACTAGGACGCAATATTTAGTCTCAACTTTGGAAAGAAAAAGAGGAACATAAAGTAAACCAAATGCTCAATGAACTAGAGAAACTAGAAATGCTGCTACACTGAGCAATAAGACGTGCAGAGACTAACCGTTACTCAAAAAGTGCAAGACGCCATTAGATGTATTCGTAGCGGGGGGATGCAGCCCTTGTGCTGCCTATCTTGCGTCTGCACACATCACAGTTCCTCCCCTCCCCAATCAGTGGCTCAGGGGGTTGGTCATTCACAGAAAATCAAAAGTGATGCCCGGGCCCCCAAGGTAACCTTGCTCCATGGATCTGTAAGTGCGTGAATCTCTCTAAAGGTTAAGGGTAAGGTGAATAAGGCATGCAGGAAAGTATCGAGAACATCCGCCTCCTCAATTTTCTCCACCCTTTTTTGTCTTCCTCCAGGGAGAGATCCTAAGTAAGGGAGCTAATGAGATCTGCTTTATAATAAGTAAGATAAGCCGGCACTCCCATGCCCACCCTTTCTCTTGGGTGTTGTCACCAGGAGCCATTTGTACTGCAGCCTGCCCCCAAGAAATCATGGAAACATTTTGTGAAGTGATTTAAAAACATTCATCAGTATTGTGATGGGCTGCATAAGAAATATGAAGTAGAATGCTTATTTTTATACTTTCTGCCTTGCCTCAGAGGGATAAGGGGAGCAACTCCCAATGGAAAATATACTTCTCATCTGTGTTATCAGCAGGTCAGTATTATGTGTAAAGAAGTCCCAGGGGAGAACCTAGATTCTCAAATATATGATCGGTGTGACAGCCTCAGGAGGATGGCCACATTTACATCCTGTGAGAGCTGCCCATTCAACCAAATAATCTCTGTTTTATTTTTATTAATTTTGGAGTGTGTCACCATGCTATATTTCTACATCAGCTTCTCTGGAGTTAGACTACTTAGGGACCATTTGGGAGGACTGGATGGGCTAAATGTTTTTTTTCTGCCAACAGATTCCACATTTCCATGTTACTGGTGAGTAAGAAGGCACTGGATTATTTAAATGAATTAGGGCATCATGAGCATACATAGAAACCTTATGCTCATGCCGCCTCCCACCTTGAACCCTTCTGCATTCTTATTCATTTGTTGTTTTTTTTTTTATTTTGCCAATGACCCATTTTATTAGTGCAATAAGACACTTTGGGGTGTAGGTTGTATGGTTGTACTGGTTTTATTGCACTTCCAGGGCTGAAGACACTCGACCTGTGGCCTCCTGCCTTACTACGTACCTGGGTGTATGGTAAAACCAGTACAGCCAACACTCTGTCATGTCTTATTGCTCACATATGACACTTCCTATAGTGACACACAGTAGCATATTAATTTAAAGGTTGACTAAGACACTGGGTCCATCAAGTCTACCCACACTCTTTCATAAGAATGGGGCCAACAAATATGCTATGCAAACACATACCAATTTAGATAATGTGCTTATTGTCATGAGCAGTGCAAATTCAAGCAACATGTATTTTGAAAATGATATAAATATTGTCTCTCATATGATATAAACGGAGTGCCTGTTTTGAATGGTAGATTTATTTTTCCTTTTAATTGACTATTATAAACTGCTGCTTTACAATGAAAAAAAATAGCAAGGTCCATTTTCTTTCCATACAGATTTTTCTCCACAGCCATGTCCTTCAGAGATGTACCATTGCCAGAGATATACCCGTCTATGGCCTCTTAACCCCTCTCCTCCTGAACATCCTACACAGTTCTTCCCTTTGTGGCAGGGGCTCCATGGGGAGGGCCATCCTCCCCCCTCTGGTAGTCCACTGTGTGGTCTAGAACACAGTGTTGGCAAGCACTAGGACCAGGGAGTTCTTGAAGCCCAGGCTGTCATGGGTCGCTGGCACTGAAAGCAGCGGTGCTACCATTGCACCGACAGGCCAGCCACAATCCTCAAGCTTGATTCCACCTAATCATGTGATCCTCTGGCTCTACCCCCTTTGCACTCAGATTGGCAGGCTGGAACAGGAATCCGATGCAAGCCTTGCCAGGGGAGGTCAGGTGGGTCATATGGATGTGAACCAAATACCAGTGGCAGAACTATGGTTACGAGTGAGTAACCTCCATTCTTACTATTTAGATTCAGTTCACTATTCAGAGTTAGGCAAACTCCTAGCAGTCCTCAGGAGGATGGAGCAATGTGTGCACCCCAAATTAGGCAAAAATAGACTGAAGGGCTGAGAACCCAAAAGAAGCTCAGCAAGGATTGAGCACATCGATGCTGTAGTGGAATATGAAGGTGTGCACATTGAACCAGTTAGCAGCAACAGAGACAGAAGTATGTCTGGTGGAGTGACAACATAGGTATCTCCTGCCCAACCAACTTGTAACACAGATTGATGCAGTAGGATATCCATCAACCAGTCATCTGCTTGGCTGTCCTTCTACCTAGGGTGACTTCAGGATATGTGACAAACAGCTGGCGAGCCTCAACTTGAACTCCTGCCATACACTCCCGGTAAAATAGCAGTGCCCTGCGAATTTCTAGTGTGTGGTGTGTTTGTCCTACAAAGCATGAGGTTTCCAAAAGAAGGTTGGGGGAATGAGCACCTGGTAGGATTGTTCAGATTCTTAAAACCCTATCTATCCGCATTAGTCAGACTACTGGAAATTTTGATTCAGTTCCGATGCCCATTAATGCATTGGAATCAAAGCTGGAAATGGAATTTCTAATACCTCATCTGACTACAACTTAAATCTCTCCCAACCCCGTAAAATGATTAAACCAACCCTGTTAGAGAACAAAGACCTTCCCCCAATGTTGCTTTATCCAGGCTCCCCTTACCTTGTTGCTGCTGTGGGGGGGGGGTATCATCTCTCAGTCTGCTGCTGCTTCTTCTGAGATTCCATCTCTGTTTGGCTGTGCCATACATTTGCTACCATTCCCAATGCCATGATGCCACCCACTGTCACACACATGCACATTTTAATTTTAAAAGACTCCCCTCTCCCAAATAAGCCATGTCTCAGAAAAGACATGGACAGGGTAGAGGCAGTCCAGAGGAGGGCAACTAAAATGGTACAGTACACTGGTTGCATGAGAAATCTTATGAAGAGAGACTGAGGGATCTCAATATGTACACCTTGGAGGGGAAGAGGGGAACATGACAGAGATGTATAAGTAATGTATGTCACGGAAGTGAACAGGGCACAGGTGGGGAGCCTGTTTCAAATGAAAAAGTGCAACAGATCAAGAAGGCATGCAACAAAGCTAGAAGGGGGAGAATTTAAGAGAGAGGTGCGAGAAAATACTGCTTCACTGAAAGAATGATGGATGCCAGGAGTAGCCTGCTACAAGATGTAATAGTAACAACAAATTCTAGCCAGAGATGATATGGCTGTGGTGAGCTTGAAGAAACTCCAAAGAATGAGCACCACTGATGGAACTGCATGTGCATGGAAGTCAAGCATGCGCAGTTGCGTTAAATGGCATACTGCCATTCCCAAGATGGTGGCACTGGCAGAACTGCACATGCGTGCATGATGCACATGCACAGTTCCAGTTCAGAATGCAGAAGTAGTGGCCAAAATAGTGCCGCTGTAGCTCTGCAGCAAGCGACTGCAGCTGACTGTTTCAAGCTCTGTTACACTGTCAGAAGGATACTTCCGAAAGTCTAACTGAAGCATGCTGCAGTCGCTCATTTTCAGAGCAACACTAAAATGGCTGCAGGCATAAAAGCTGTGTGTGGGGGGTTCAAACATGCATAGTATAGACATAGGGGAATACCAGTAAATAAAAATGGGGGTTCACTGGACACCAGTAAGGGTCTGTGCTAGGACAGAATAGGCAGGGAAAAAACTGGGCAGACTGGGTGGGCCAAGTGGTCCTTTTCTGCCAACAAATTCTATGTTTCTAAAGCCCACAGTCTGCCATCACTATGCTCCCCTCCTGTAGCTGGTCCCAACTCATCTCCAACCCCCAGCCTGATTGTAGATGTCATCATGGGACAGAACAGGCAGAGGGAAAGACTGGGCAGACTAGGTGGACCAAGCAGTCCTTTTTTGCCAACAAAGTCTGTGTTTCTAAAGCCCACAGTCTGCCATCACTATGTCCTCCCACCCTGCACACAGTTATAACTCATTTTCAACCCCCAGCCCAATTGGAGATGTTATCATGACTTAAATCAAAATAAAAAGATTCTCTGAGTCTGTCCATTTGCATACAAGCCAGCCATTAGCCAGTGCACTGAAGCCAGTAGCCATCAGACAGTCCTTCCTGTCCCTGAGCAAACCGAGTATATGGGGCCAACCTGCATGACCCTGGGCTTCACCCACTGTGCCAGATGCTTACTGAGTAAGGCATCTAGTGAGTAACCCAGGATGTTGCTTAGGTTGGTCAACATGGCTCACAGCCCCAACTGAAACTAGAACCAGAGGTAGCTGAGAATGTGGACGAGGGGGAAGGCGAGAGGACTCACTCCATTTCCCTTGCACTAGTGTGAAACATGCATCCACTAGCATGTGTACATCTTGCTCACCAATTACTTTTGAAAGGCCTCCAAAACTTGAAAGACCTTGTTAGAAAGTCCCAGAGCCTGGAACTCTAGTCACACAGGAACCAGGGGGACAGGTGTGGAGACTGAAGGTCCGGGTGCCTTATCATCCCCCCAGACCTCGTCAGTCAGTCAGATCTGAGTGGAAGCTTGGAAAATCTTTAAGGATAGGATCTTGGAAACATGTAACTGTCATATACCTTAAATCAAAAAACATAATAAAAAAAGACACAAATCTAAACGATAACAACAAAAATATTACGGCACATACAGTGAAAAAAATAAATCGTACAAAAAAAATCCCACAATGTTCTAGGCAAACAGGAATCATGTACCAAGTATAAGTTTATATAACAGAGAACACCATAACTAAGAAAAAACTAACAGAAATAAGTTTAACAACAAACAACTCTATGACTACATAAATTCAATAAAGAAAAATAACAATACAACTGGTCCCCTTCCAAGTTAATGACCACATCATTAGCAGTTACCAGAAAATGGCTAAGGAACTTAATCAATGTTTTTGCTCCATATTCTCAAAAGATAATAATTTAATCCCTGTCTGTTCTACAAATAATGAAACTACTGCACAGCCCAACTTCAAACCCATAATAACTAGAAAGCAACTAGAGCAGAAGATCAAACTTTCTAAACCATACTCCTCTTCTGGCCCAGATAACATCTCAGAGGAAAAATGATATAACGGAGGGGACACCACATCTTAGAAACCCTGGAATTCATAATTACCAAACCTTTGCATGAAAACCAAATGCTGACAGAATGGAAATCCACTCATGTAGTCCCTATCTTTAAGAAAGAAAGTAAAAATCAGATAAATTCCAATTATAGGCCAATAAACCTAACATCAACAATGGGCAAAATAATGGAAGGCACCATGAAAGACAGTGTCACAACCTACATGAAGGAGCTCAGAATTAGAGATGAGTAGCAACATGGCTTTGTCCCTAGGAGATCATCTATTGCAAATCTTCTTCGCTTTTCTGAGAACATAAGTGTGGAACCTGATATTGGAACACATACTTGACATCATACTCCTGGATTTCAGCAAGGCATTATACAAGCAGCCAGACTGGGTTATAACAAATAAACTACAAGTCCTCAGCTTCCCTACACCTTTAGTTGATTGGGTTACAACGTGGCTGAAAGACAGAACACAATAAGTTATCTTAAATGGTGCCCTGTCATCAGAAGGTCATGTGAACAGCGGTGCTCCCCAGGGAGCAGTACTGGGTCCAAATCTATTTCATATAATCCTGTCGGACATGGATAATGATATAGAATTTTGGAGTAAATAATATGCAGAGGACACCAAACTAGGGGGCCCATGTCAAAACACTGTGCAAATAAAAACAATACTGTCAGATCTGGATAAAACAGAAAGATGGGCACTACCATAGGGGATGGAATTCAATCTTGATAAGTGTGCTGTACTACATATGGATGCTTGAAACAATAAAAATAGTTATACACTGCAGGGTAAAGCAGTAAGGTGTGTCAACCAAGAATGTTTTGGGTATTGTGATAAACAATAAATTCAGCACAAACTCAGTGTTTAGATGTGATTGGTATTTCTAATTGTATTCTGTGGTCCATAAGAAGGTGTATAACAGGCAGAAGTTGGAAAGTCATTCTAATGTTATACAAAGGGTATGTACATCCTATTTTGGATTATGGTACACAGTTCTGGGCTCCATACTTGTAAGGGGAGATTAATACAATAGAAAAGGTGCAGAGTGTCACCAACCTCTTGGCACAGCAGTAGCGCTACTGCTCACGAGGCTGGCGAGTAGTGTTTGAAAACAAGCTTGGGTTGTCAGGTGCTGGCCCAGCAGGAAGAGGATCAAGTGTCTCAGAGGACACTGTCCTGCTCCGGGGGGGGCACATTCACTGCAGCACTGCCGCCTGCAGACGTGCGGGTGGTAGGGCACACTGGACATAGGGAGGGATGCGTTGTACTGCGTGTGTGATGCATAATCACACTGAGGACAAGGTCCCAACATCAGCATCCTTCTGGTGAGGGCTACGCAATAACAAGTGAGAGGGAAGAAAGGTGGAAAACGCCCTGACTAGCAGCATGATTGTTGACCCTCTGCAAGCCCCACACCTGTGACCCAGGCACCTTCTGTAGGTCTAGATCTGTACTCCCTGGCACCTTGCCATGGAGGCAAGTCATTGGGGACCCAGGAGAGTTAAGTCCAAAAAGAAGCTAGGTGACGGGGTTGGTGGGAAGGAGGGCCAGTCGGGGGGTAGGAGGGGGGAAAAAAGGGTACAAAGACGAGTGGCAAAAATGATCCATGAACTATCTGAACTCTTATATAATGACAGACATTGGGCAATGTGCATTTGCCTACCGGGCCCCCCTGTGGATGAATGAACTTCCCGGGCACCTCTTGGCCACCAATTGTCTGGTCCAATTCAAAACTGACCTCAAACAGCACCTAATAACACTCTCTAAGTGCACCTACCCCCAAGTCCAGCCAGATCCACTCTCTCTGCCCCCCAGCAAGCACTAGGCAGGCCTCAGGTACCCCCTTTCTCTGTCCCTTCTCATGACTTGCCTCAGCAATCAGTGCGCGTCATGCTCCTTCGGCACCCGCCACCCCACCTCCCCCCCAACTCCCAGTCCCGTGAGTTTCCCTAACAGTCACTACTAATGCAAGCTACCTGACCATGCCCCCTCGCACCCCACCATTTACTCTAGCACATCTTCTCCACTCAGCCTCCCCTCACCCTCCATTTCTCCCTATACCTTATCACCCTTCTTCTCCCACCCTTCACCTCCACCGCAGTACTGACCTCTCTCTCGTACCTCCTTTCTTCACCCCACTGCCAGCTGTCCCTGTCCCTCTGAACTACTGACAAGGCACTTTTTCACTGCTTATCCACCCCCAAGTGTTCTTCTTGTTATTTTAACTTGTACCTATGTTTTGAATTATTCTATTAGTCCTCAATCCAAGCTGTATCGTTCATTGTAATGTACCTTTGCTTTCTCCTATTGTACTTTGTTTTGCAATCTATGACGTGGAACCTTTGTAAAAAAGCTTGCGCTCAAAGGTATTTTCCGAATCACTAAATAAATAAAAAAATAAATAAATCTAATGCCACTCATAAAAAGGAGAGTTTGAGGGGCCTGTTATGATATTATAAGTTATACCTGACATATATAACTTGTGGATGGACTTTAAAACCAATAACTGTGGTACAAGAGGACTCCCCTTGCAAATTAAAAGAGGGAAGTTTAAAATGGGGGGAAAAGAGGAGAAAAGAAAATACTTCTAAACCCAAAGAGTTACTGGGCTCTAGAATGGCTTACCGATTGATATAACTGTTAGTAAAGACAGACAACTATACGAATGAACTGACTGACAAAGCATTACCACTGAAATAGTGGGTGAGTGGCATCAGTGGGCAAAATCAGCCTTCTTCTGCTCTTACACCACCTTGATATGAAGCAGTGATGAATGCCTGCTGCTGAAACAGAGAAGATCCTGGTACCAGAACTGGTGTGGTCAGTCTGGAGCAATTAGGCTCAGCAATGCCTTGTTCCTCCATGCCTTGAGGAGCACTTTGTGCAGCAAGGGGAACAAGGGGTACGCAGAAAGGAGGCTGTGAGCCCAGGACAAAGAAAAGGCATCCCCACCAGTAATGTGGGCAGGCACAGAAGAGACTCGTCTTCCTGTTTTTTCAGTAGGCAAACAGGCCCTCCAATGGACTACCTACTGGTTCAGGGACCACTCATGTGACATCTCTCCTACATGACTGAGAACATCTACTTGCTGGTTGTTGGCTCATGCAGCGTGGATCACCCATAGGCCTACATGCAGGGCCTGAACCAGGAACCATGTCCAAAGTGCCTCCTGACATAGAGGAAGGAGTACACCCCACGCATTTGTCCAGGTAGAACATGATGGTCATGTTTTCTGTATTGACCTGTATGACCCTGCACATGACCAATGGGTTGAACTCAGTCAGTGCCAGGAAGACTGCCCAGGGCTCCATAAGGTTGATATAGATCCAGACTTTGCTTGACAAGTGAAATCTGTGTTCTCTGCGATCCAGTAGAAGTATGCCCCACCTCACAAAGGACCCACTGGTCATCGAGGCGAGGGATAGTTCTGCCCAAAGAGGATACCCTCCTTGAGGTTTGGGGTAGACTGCCACAAACTGATGGCATCCAGTATTGGTTGCATCACACAAAATGGGTGGTTCAGGGTTGCATGCGACTGGGACCATTGTGCTCCAACTTCCTCTGAATGGGATGCATGTACCAGCAGGCCCAGTGCACAGGCTGCCCCTGAAAACAGGCATTATGGTAACCAAATAAATAAAAACTCAAAAAACAGAGGAAATCCTGGGCTGGACATACTAGTCCAACCAGTAATGTGTGGGCAAATTTAGACATGTCCTTTATCCTCTTTGGGAGTAAGCGGGCTGTGGCTTGGAGACAGTCACTCTCCATGCCAATGAAGAGGCTAACCTGCTGCAGCATCAGCTCAGGTTTAGCCAGGTTGACCACCAGGCCCAAGTCCCAAAACATCTAAATGGCCAGATCCCTGGAACATGCCATGTCCTGCAGAGAGCTGCCTGTGATGAGCGAGTCATCGAGATATGGGAACACTGTGTCTGAGGAAAGCCAGAACGACTGACAGTCTGAAGGGAATTATCCTAAATGGATACAGGGGCCTGTCAACACAAAAGTGGAGGAACAGATGGTGGGAAGGATGGATTGGGATGTGGAAGTCACACCCTGGAGGTCCAGGGAGCAGAACCAAGCCCCTGGCTCTACGAATGGAATGATCTGATGACGAATCACTAAACAGAACATCTGACTGTGAATGAACTTGTTCAGGGCTTTCAGATTAAGAACAGGACACCAGCCCCCTGTCCTTTTCAGTACCAAGAATTATTGAGATACATACCCTTGCAGGGCTTGAGGATCAGGGACAGGCTGAATCCCATGTCACGCTAAGAACTGAATAACCTCGCTCTCCAATGCAGGGAGCATGTTCAGACACATATTCTCCAACAGTGCCTTTGGTTGAAATGGGAGTAACATTTCAAACTCCAGACACAACCCCAAACTCACCACTTCCAAAACAAATTTATCAGTGGACCACTGTGGCAGAAAGTGGGAGAGGTTGCCACTGATAAGCACCTGCAGCAAGGAGGGATGGAGTCCCTCAGCTAACAACTTCTTATCCTAAGGGGTGGCCCCGGAGGACTGCCCTCAGTCAGCCCTCTGCCACCATCCTTATGCTAGCCTAGATTATTTGGACTTGTCAGGGGACCTGTCCGGGTGGTAATGCTGGCTCTGCTGCTGCTGAAGTTACTACATTGGTGCACTTCGGAAAGAGCTCTGAAAGGAGCCTTGAGGCCTTGATTTTGACTGCTGTTTGGACTGCAAAATGGAAACCGATTACAGGGTCACATTGGACTTCCAAATGCACTTGAGATGGTCCACAACCCCTGGCTAAAGTAGGTCCATGACTGTACACAGCATGTCCACCATCCACTGCTGAATCTCAGGAGTGAATGGTGAGACCTGCAGCCAGGCCCACCAGTGGATGGACACTATTATAGCTACTGCATTGGTCCACTGCCACCCCTTGCTGATACTTGGATAGAGAAACCCCCAGAACATGGACCTCCCGCAGTTCCATTTCTGTATCACTCCATGTTGTTAATAGGGAGTTAATATATATGAGTAATGAGCTCCCCCACTGGGGTAGTGGTACAGAGCAACGCTGTAAATCAGCAGAGAACCATGGGCACGAAAATTCCAAAGTCATTAGCTGGTCAGTCTTTGCTGTATGTCTATAAGGGGATAGTAGCAAAAGCAGAGCTCTCTAGAAGATTTTGAGTTTCTACTCCTGTTCATTTATTTTCCTTAAAACCTGTGTGACTCAGGCAGGCTTGATCAGCCTGGTGACAGGTGATACCCCCAAATTTAGAAACCCAAGAATGTTAAGCTGTGGAGGCTTACAAATAGACTGACCTGCTAACAAAATTCTCATCAGTACCTGCATGAGAACCATTGGCAGTTAACAGGGTGTTTATAACTGAAGGTCTGCTGAACACCTTAGCCTGGTGCCTCAGGTAAGTAAGGCAATCTGGCATCCAATGTTTGTGGGGGCTTAGCCAATTAGTCGGGATGGGGGTGAATGTCTTGTTTTTGCTTCTTGCTGTTTTCCTCGTCCTACAGTGTCTATTACATGGCTCTTGCTCTCCTGTTTTCTGTGTATGCCAGAAATGCCTGTGCTTAGTCGGTGGTTCCCCCAAACAGTGTGCTTTTGGTCAGTCAGACTGGTTTGTTTTTTTTCACTGCATTGTGGGGCTGTGTGTGAATTCGCCTTTGGGTAACACCATGCAGTGAGGAACCCCTAGTTTTTCTAGCTTCCCCATGTAGAGTGCTTCATGCACCTTTGCCCAAGACATCTCAGTTTTTTCAGTCCCTATGTGTGCTTGTACCACGAGGTGTGTGTCATACCATGGGTCCGTTTACTAACCTGATGTGGCACTACACACCATTTTCAGCAGTAGGAGTCCCTCTTATCTCCTCACAGTCAGTGGAGTGCATTGTCCCCCTTGTCCCTAGAGGTCATTCATATCGAGTGAGGGGGATGTGCCCATGTCGTTAGGGTGCACCCAGGACGTTGCTTTCTTGTTCTTGTTCCCTGCCAGCCACTATAGCTCACAGTTACTGGAGAGCTTAAGTTCACATACCTTGTCCCTGGTGTCTACTCATTTAGAGCAAGGGGAATGTGTGCATAGTAATAGTAGTAGTAGATTTTATTTCTTTGAGGTGCCCTTCCCCAAAGGCTCAGAGTGCCTTTACAGAATATAAATAACAAACAACATATTATAATATAAACATATATTCAATATCAAACAAATATAAAATAACAAAATCTAATAAATAACATATACCCCACAATTCCTAAACAATAAGACTACTTATCATTACTTAGTCCCCAAAAGCTTGTTGAAAGAGAAATGACTTCAATTTTCTTTTAAATATTTCTAGGGTGTACTCACAATACTGTCTTCCTTCTCTTGCCTCCTGCCAACCACTTCAGCTCACAGTCACAGAGCTACAGCTTGAAGCAAGTGCACATGAAAAGTTCTGTGGATTCTTATCGTGTTTTACTGTGGCTCCAAGCGTCTGCTTCTTTAGAGTGTGGGGGGGCACAGGCACTTGTTTAGAGCAAAAAGGCCTTGTACACGTGATTTGGGCATGCACATGGTTGTGATGTTAGTGTGAGCATAATCTCTCCGGAAGCATGCAAAGACATGGACGCATTAAGGATGGTATAAGCAGTTGTAATTTTGATGGTGTTGGCCAAGACATAAGCAGTTAGGTAAACCATTTTTATGGCTTGTTTTCTGTTGGTTGTGGTTTAGGTGGATTACTTCAGTAGGTACCAGGTTGGTTGAATCCTGCACAGGGTAATCTATTGCTGGCACCATGGCTCCTTGCACACCAATAAATGTAAGACCTGCTGTATTATATATGCCTGAGGGAAGGTACCACAAGACTTATTAAAGACTGTAAGATCTTTCTTAATGGGGGCAGGGGCTGTCCAAATCATAAATTAAATCTATTCAGTTTGGTTTCTCCCACTCTAATCCCTGGTCTGGGGGGGAGGTGCACTTGTGGTATCATTTGCCAGTGGAGAAGTTGAGTTAAACTTGTTATCCCTTCTTCTAGACAGGATGCTACATGCTAATGTTCTGTGGGCCTGGTCTGCACAGATAGCCAAACCCTCAATGAGCCCCTCTGGTTGGAGAGGCGGTCCCTTACAGGCACTGCCAGGTGCACCAGAGCAGAGTTGGCATGCTCACCCGGATTGCAGGTGACCCCTGGCCTTGATAGGTCAAGAGGAGAATGTAGGGGGTCTGGAGAGAATCTTAGCATGGCAGAGCAAGATCAGTCAAAATGAACAGTGTCCCTCCAGTGGGAAGGGGACAGAATCCAAAGATGAGGATTCCAGTTGCCTCCTTGCTCAGTTTGGCCTAGCAAAAAAGTTGCAGTCATTTTGTTTTTTGTTTTGTTTATTTAAAATCTGGAAGGTCCATGTCATAGGTAACCAGAATATTTAGCAAATGTACCATAGAAGAATGGAACAATAAAGCATAAATATAAATGTACAAGACTAATATAATAAATCTAACTAGAGAAACATTTACCCTGACAATTAAAAAAGAGGTGATTTTTCAGTGCATGTCTAAAACTAAGAATTGCTAACACAGGCTAAAGATGGCGGTAATGATTTAAAAAAAGATGGCAGATTATAAAACATAGTTTATTGTCCAGTTGAAGTCCTCATCCTGAGGACAGAAAATTGAAAATGTAGAGATGACCGAGTTGAAACAGTGCTAGAGAATTTTTTAAAAATAGCATGGAATGAAATTGGGCCATTATCCAAGATTACTTTTTTTTAGGAAGGATACCTAGTTGAACTAGTGAGGCAGTATATCGCAGTGGTCTAAGGCTCTGAGCTGCAAATTTGGTGACATCCAGCAGACCAGACCTGGGTTTGAATCCCACAGCTTCCACTTGCATACTGTGTGACCCTGAGCAAGTCACTAAACCTCCTTGTGCTCCCAGGTCGCTCCTGTAAAAAAAGCTTTTAGCTTAGTGTGCTATACCTGGTTAAACAACTAAATAAAAATAAATACTTCTGATGAAGTGGAAGCCATCCTGCATGTTTATACAAGTCACAGTGATGAATACAACATGGCAAATGAGTAGCAAGTCTTGCTGTCTAATTTGAGAAAGTCCTCAGCCTGGCTAGCAACCCCTCTCTAGTTGAATGATAAAATGGTATACCATAGTCAATTACCAGAAGGAGAAAAATCTGGGACTTGAGCAACCTTGTCGAGGGAATAAGTAGTGAATTTAATCTGTCTTTGGTGAATTGTTTTGACAATGAAGTTTATAGCTGTTCATAGGAGAGGGAGCTGTCCAGGGTGAGGCCAATATATTTAAATACCCAGTTAAGGGAGGTTCCGGAAATGAAGGTGCTATCTACAGACTCTTACGTACATGTCTGTTCCTGATGCAAAGTGCTTTCCAAGCTCCACATCGCTTTGTTTAAGTGGGATCAGGGATTAGCTGGGTGGATAAGCAAGATCAATTTCCCAAGCCCAGGGCTCAGTGTTTGTTCCTTCAGTAAGACATTTTCAAAGGAAGTTGGAAATCCTCCTGTCTCAGATGAGACCATAGCTAAACTCCCACTTTGGTAACTTCAAACGTAGAATTCAAATGAGGTGAACACCTAGTGGAGTATGCTGTGACCCCTTCAGTTTGAGCAAGTGGAGTTGCTCACCCTACTCCGCTGACCATACAGGGCTGTGGCTACAGCGCAGAGCAGTAGATCATGCCTAAAGCATATGTCTGCTAGGTCTTGCTGGGGATTTCCTTCTCAATTCAGAACTGGATGGGACCATGCAGAAGCCCAGCATGGCAACCAAAGAATATGGACTTTGGCAGCCCCAGGCTGCTGAGGGACAGAGGCATCTTTGTAGGGAACCCAGCAACCAGAAAAACAGTTTTTGTTTCCCTCTGGGGTTCTTCAGGTAGCAGTAAGTAAGGCGCCGTCTCACTCGCAATTACGGTACAAGCAGGAGAGGTGAGCCTCCTCAATGCCAGTGCATGGTATTTTTCATCACCATTCCTTGGTGGAAGGCTGCAGAATTCTTACCAGCAATGGGACAAAAAGAGTATTAGCAAAAGTGCAGTTACGCAAGAACTAATCGTAACAGTAGATCTTCGAGACAATCTCTCACAGCAAGCTACACCATTGGAAAGAACAGTTGCATAAGAACTTATCATAACAGCAGATCTTCAAGGGGATCTCATTCATCAGGTCACAACATAAGAACTTCACAGTCAGTGAAGCAGGATCCACACAGAAGCATTTCAGCAGTACAACTGGGGCCACCAACGCTGTCAAGGTAAGGAAAAGGGTCCAGCTCCCCATACAATGCACAGAGGAAACACCAGACCTCACCCAACAACTAACACACCAAAATCTGGCCAATGGAGAATCATGTACACAAATGCTTGCAGTCTGGGAAACAAGATCCCAGACCTGCAGGCAATAATGACAGAGGCTAAACTGGACATAGTAGCAATTAGCGAGACATGGGTTACCAGTAACCATACTTGGAAGATTTCAGTACCTGGCTATGTACTGTTCAGAAGAGACCGAGTTGCAAAAAGGGAAGGTGGAGTGGCCCTGTATATCAATGAAAATATCAAAGCTACAGAAATTCAGAATACACGTAAGGAGCCAGAAGAACTGTGGGTCACCCTGGAAACAGCAAATGGGACAGCCGTAAGAACTGGGGTTGTCTAGAGGCCCCCAGACCAGGGGGAGGACATAGACACATTACTGTTAGAAGATATACAAAACATGACAGCTAAAGGGGAAGTTCTGATAATGGGAGACTTCAACATGCCAGATACAGATTGGTCAATACCAGCAGGAACATCTGCCAGAACTAGACACATGGTGGATTCCCTGCAGGGGGAGGGCCTCAAACAACTGGTACAACAACCCACGAGAGACAGGCTATCCTACATCTAGTACTGATTAACAGGGAAAGGATCACATATCTTCAGGCAGAAAGTCACCTTGGGGCCAGTGACCATCACATGGTATGGTTCAATTTGGCCACAACTAAATCATCCCATTCCAAGGCAAAAATATGGGACTTCAGGGGAGCTGACTTTGATAAGATGGCCAACAGAGTTAAGCTAGCCCAGGCAAAAAGAAATACAGGTGAGGGGGTACAGGCAAAGTGAGCAAGCATTAAGGATGCAATACTTGAAGCAACATCCCATTGTGTTAGAGAGAAAAGGAAGTGCAAAAGAAGAAGAAACCCACTTTGGTTCTCAAAAACAGTAGCAGAAAAGGTCAGAGCCAAAAGGCTGGCCTTCAGGAAATATAAGGGAACACAGTGGGATGAAGATAGAGAGGCATACCAAACTTCCCTAAGGGAAGCAGGGAAGGCAGTAAGGCAGGCAAAGGCCTAAACCGAGGAAACACTAGCACAGACAGTAAAAGAAGGTGACACGACTTTCTATAGATACACTAGTGAAAGGAGAAAGTCAAGAGGGGTTATTGCTATGATCCAAGGAGATAAGGGTGCATGTGAGGAGGAGGACCATGTAAAAGCATCTATCCTAAATAGATACTTCTGCTCAGTATTTACTGAAGAGAAGGCAGGGCAGGGCCCACAGCTCAGCACCATGGACACAGGGCGAGGGAGGTAGGCACTAGTCCCTTCACAAAAGAAAGGGTCCTACAAGAGCTCAATAAGCTCAGGGTGGACAAGGCAATGGGACCTGATGGCATACATCCCAGGGTACTAAAGTAGCTAAGGGTGGAACCAGCAGAGCCATTATCAGAACTGTTTAGTGAGTCTCTGAGCACAAGAAAGGTCCCAGAAGACTGGAGAAGAGCTCATGTGATCCCGCTCCACAAGAGTGGTAGCAGGGAGGAGGCAGAGAACTACAGACCAGTCAGTCTTACCTCAGTAGTGGGCAAGATTATAGAGGCACTCCTTAAGGAAAGGGTAGTGCAACACCTGGAATCCATAGGAGCACAGGATCCAAGACAGCGTGGGTTTACAAAAGGAAGGTCCTGTCAAACTAATCTCATAGATTTCTTTGACTGGGTAACCAGAGTGGTGGACCAAGGGGGGGGGGAGCATTGATGTCACCTACCTTGACTTCAGCAAAGCTTTCAACACTGTTCCACATAGAAGATTGATTAATAAACTGGGTAGGCTCAGGGTGGGTCAGAAGTTCGTCTACTGGGTGGCAAACTGGTTGATGGGCAGAAAACAGAGAGTGGTGGTAAATAGTATACAGTCAGAAAGGATGCAAGTCACAAGTGGGGTACCTCGAGGATCAGTCCTGGGGCCAGTCCTCTTCAATATATTCATCAGTGACACTGCAGATGGACTGGAGGGTAAGATTTGTCTGTTTGCAGATGACACCAAGATCTGCAACGGAGTAGATGATCCAGATGGGGTGGGCAGAATGACAAGAGATCTGGATAAACTAGCAAAATGGTCGGAAGAGTGGCAACTGGGGTTTAATGCAAAGAAGTGCAAAATCATGCACATAGGGAAGAGAAACCCTGAAGCCACCTATAGGCTGGGAGGGGAGTTGCTGGCAGTCACAAGGGAAGAAAGAGACTTGGGCGTCCTCATCACTGATGAACTGAAATCATCCAAGCAGACCACTAAAGCAGTAGGTAAGGCTAGTGGGATGTTAGGGTGTATTAGTAGGGGTATCACAAGTCAGAAGAGGGAGGTAGTAATCCCTCTTTACAAGACACTGGTTAGGCCCCATCTGGAGTACTGTGTGCAGTACTGGAGACCACACCTTCACAAGGAAATTAACGAAATTGAGGCAGTCCAGAGAAAGACAACCAAAATAGTGCAGGGACTGCATCAGAAAACATAACAGGACAGATTAACAGAGCTCAATATGTATACCCTAGAGTAAAGGAGGGAGAGAGGTGATATGATCGAAACATTCAGACACCTTAAGGGCATTAACAAGGTGAAAGAGTTTAACATGTTTCAACATAAGAAAAATAGCAGGACAAGAGGACACAGCAGGAAATTAGAGGGAGGCCGATTAAGGGGTAATGTGAGGAAGTTCTTTTTCACAGAAAGGGTGGTGGATGCATGGAACGGCCTACCTCAGGAAGTGGTGGATATGAATACAGTGCAGGGCTTCAAACAGGCATGGGATAGGCATAAGGGAGCAATACAGATGAGTATGAATAGATAGGCTATTAACAGAACAAAGGCCAATGGCACATTTATAAGGTAGAAAAAGAAATGGGCAGACTGGATGGGCCTTGCGGTCCTTCTCTGCTGTCAACTTCTATGTTTATTATGTTTCAATGTCATCAAGCCTATAATGGTGTGAGCGGCCTTGCTCCCTTCTCAGTTCTTTCCCCCGGAGACACAGGGGACATAGCTTTAGCCATGGGGGACCGAGGAGAGAGAGAGAGAGAGGTGCCCAAGCCAATAAGAAAGGCTGGATACACCAGATAGCCAGTTCCAGGAGGAAGACCCCCAAAAAGGGGATGTTGAGATGGAAAGCAAACCTGATGATTGCAATCCCTTCGAAGATAGTAGTTACATAAGAACTTACCATAACAGTAGGTCTTCAAGATGAGCTTTTGCAGCAGGCAACACCATCAAGACTGAAGCTGGCAGGTTCCAGGACCCGACGGAAAACTTCTAGCTGGCAGTCATTAGTGGGGGACCACCACCTGACATTGGTACACCTCCGACTTCCGCCTATAAAAGGGGTGGTCCCCCAGCTCCACCTCCATTCTCCCACCAGAGACCCTGGCACATACAGAAACTGGAGAACCGAGGCGGTTCCTCTACGCTGAGGAAAGTGAGGTATAGAGATGGAGAAGCAGTCACCAGGGGGATGGAGGGAGGGAAAGCAGTGCCTGTTGCAGGAGCTCCTCTCAAAGGTCTACTGTTACAGTAAGTTCTTACATAACTGTACTATCTCACTTTGAGGGGGCTCTTGCAGCAGGCAACACATTACGACTGAGTTGCAAGCAGTGAAAGGACTGACTCCGATCAGCTGGGAGAAGGCAGAGAGCAGAGTAAGAAGACCCTCAAGAGAGGAGGCCTTGCAGGACTGAAAGTCCAAAACTTGCCTTACACCTAGAGGTAATGTCCAGACTGTAATGGAAAATGAGAGTATGGACACAACTCCAAGTGGCAGCTGCACAGATATCGGGAGCAGACACATTCCTGAGAGATGCAAAGGAAGCAGCCACTTGTCTGGTAGAATGGACTTTAACCGAGCTCGTTAAAGGCTCGTCAGACTTTTTGTAACAATAAACAATGCAGTTGGCTAACCATTTTGACAAACATTGGTTAGAAACAGGAGTCCCTGCTCTGTTGGGGCAATGGAAATGAACAACTGATCAAACTTTCTACTGGTCTGGGTGCAATCCATGTAGGAGCAAAGCACCCAGTGGACATCCAGAGTATGAAGTAAGGCTTCCCCTTGATTGGAATACTCTGGGAAATAGGTAGGTGGATGTCTTGATTCAGTGTAAACTCCGACACCACCTTGACAAAAACTTAGGATTAGTCTGCAAGGATACCCTGTCTTTGTGGAAAACCAAATAAGGCTTTTTACACATCAGAGTCTGAACCTCAGAAATCCTTCGAGCGGAAGTAATAGCAACTAAAAATAATGCTTTCCATGACAGCAAACAGGGCTCGCAGCTTGCAGCAGGCTCAAAGGGAGGCAAAGTAAGCTAAACGGTCCCATGAAGGGACAGGGTCCCTGATGGGAGGCTTCAGATACAAAATACCCCACTGGAAGGTGTGGGAAATGTCAAGCTGGGCAAGATACTTGCCTTCCATGGGTGCATGGTATGCAGAGATGGTGGATAAATGCACCTTAATCGAAGAGTAACTGAGACCTGAGTCTGACAGGGAAAGGAGGTACTCTAGGACTAAATTCACCAGGCAGGTGATGGGATCTAGTTGACAGGCAGTGGCCGAAATATAGAACTGCTTCATCTTCATAGTATAAGTGGCTCTAGTGGAGGGCTTCCTGGCTGCCACTAGGACATCTGCTACCCAGGAAGAAACCCTAAATTGGGCAACTGCTAAGTCTGCAGGAGCCATGCATGAAGATGCAGAGACTTGAAGTCTGGGTGGACCAGAGTGCCATGCTCCTGGGACAGCAAGTCTGAACACAGGGGCAGAGGGATTGGAGGTTCTACTGCTAGTTGTTGGAGGAGTGGAAACCATATCTGGCATGGCCAGTAAGGAGCTATCAGGATCATCTTCGCTTCTTCTGACTGCAACTTGAGAAGAACTCTCTATAGTAATGGAAAGGGAGGGAAGATGTACAGAAAACTCCCTGTCCAAGAGAGGGACAACACGTCTTGCCAGAAAACATCAAGCTCTGGACTAGTGAGCAGAAACTGGGCAGTTTTGTGTTGGATGGGGACTCAAAGAGATCCAGCTCTGGACAGCCCCACCTGTCAAAGAGGTCTTCGACCATGGAGGGAAGAATTTCCCATTCATGTGCCTTGGACCAGGACCAACTTAAATTGTTGGCCAAGGTATTCTGAATGCCTGGAACATGCATAGCAGTCAGGTCCAGGTGATGCTCTATGGTCCAATACCAGACACTCATGGCCTCCCTGCAGAGGGGATAAGAGTACTTTCCTCCCTGCTTGTTCATGTAAAAGCCATTGACATATTGTCCGTCTGTATCGAAAGAGGGCCTGGAAGCAGGTTCATCTGGAAGGCCTGCAGGGCATAAAGGATTGCCTGGATCTCCAAAACATTGATATGGAGATGCTGTTCATGTGGGGACCAAGTCCCTTGAGTCTGACGATCTGCCAAATGGGTGCCCCAGCTCTGGCCTGATGTGTCAGTGGTCAGGATCTGATGAGGCTACTGTCTGAAAGTGGACCCCCTTGGAGAGGTTGGAGGGGTTCAACCACCACGCCAGAGTCTGCCACACAGAACTGGAGACCAACATTGATTGTCCCAAATCATCCGTGCGCTGATCCCATTGGACCCAAAGGTTCCACTGGACAACCCTCATATGCAGGCGAGCCAGGGCAACTGTTGCAACAGCCGCTAAAATGTGTCCCAGCAGTCTGAGAAATTATCTGGCCTGGACCTGGCGAGACAATGAGACCAGTCAAGCAGGGGAGGCAGTATAGCGCAGTGGTTTAAGGCTCTGAGATGCAAATTTGGAGACCTGGGTTTGAATCCCACAGCCTCCATTTGCCTACTGTGTGACCCTGAGCAAGTCACTTAACTGCCCTGTGCTCCCAGGTTACACCTGTAAACAGGCTTTCAGCTTAGAGTGTCTCACCTGGTTAAATTGGAAAACGAAAAAAAGAGCCTGTGCCTGAAGGAGTTCTGCCCTGTTTGGTGGCAGAAAAGCTTTGCCTGGGCTGTGTCCAAGAGTGCCCCAATGTACTGAAGCCTCTGGCTTGGCCAAGGGGAGAATTTTGGGAGATTGAAGGTGATTCCAAGACCCTGAAACAAGGAGAAGGTGGCCTCCATGTTTCTGAGCAACTGCTCTCTGCTGGGAGCTATCAGAAGCCAATCGTCCAGGTAAGGGAAGACATAATGGCCATTTCTCCTTAAGGCCGCAGCTACCACTGCGAGGCACTTTGTAAAGACTTGCGGGGCCAAGGACAGGCTGAATTGCAGGGCCCAAAACTGGTAATGGTCTCCTTGGAAGCGGAAGTAGAGAAATCTCCCGTGGGGTGGGAAGATCAAGATGTGAAGATAAGCATCCTGCACATCCAGAGAACAAATCCAACCCCCCTGATGAAGCAGGGGGAGAAGGCCAAGGAAAGTGACCATCCTGAATAGTTTGTATTCTATATACTGGTCCAGTTGGCAGTGGTCGAGGGAGACACAGGTCTCCTGTTTTCTTCGGGACCAGGAAGAAATGAGAATAGAATCCCTTCCTCCATTGCGCCGGTGGGTTGGTTTCTAAGGCCTGTTTTTGCAGGAGTGCTTGGAGCTCCTCTTGGATGAGGGCAAGATGGGGCCAAGGATAGTGAGAGAGCAATGGGGGGTTGTCCGGGGGCATCTCTGAGAACTCTAGAGTGTGCCCCTTTTCCTAGTTGATGCACCGTTGGTCTGCAGTTATCTTGTGCCAACCTTCTCAGTAGAGCAAGAAACAACCCCCCACCGCCTGCCACACAACTTTGTCCAGGGGGGGGAGGGAGGTCAGGTAAGGAGTCATGCTGAAGGCCCGGGAACAGGCAGAGCGGCCTGGAAGGTTCTGGGAGCTCTGGGAGCTGAGCCTCCAGTGGTCTGAGTAGTGGCTTTTTGTTTAAAGGCACCTCTGGGTTGTTGGCCCCTTGGTTGCTGCTTGGTGGAGTGACAAAAGGCTAGCCATTGGGAGGATTTAGGCTGAGACCAGTACAAAGTTTGCATTGATCACTGAGCCTTGCCCGATTCTTGAAGGTGAGTAATGATATTTTGTGAATCCTTGCTGAAAAGAACAGACTCCTGAAAGGGCCATCTAAGATCTTGGATTGCACAGCCGGGACAAACTCCCATAGCCACGGCTCTATCTGCAGAGTCCAGAGAGTCATAGGAGGCTCGGAGAACATGGGTGCCCATATCCGATCCCAATTTCAAAAGGTGCAACAGCTCGGTCGTGCCAGGGGCATCCGGCTGAGCTTGAGCTACTTCTAAGACCTTCTCCCACAGGGCGTTCTGATATTGAACCATGTGGGCCAGGAAGTTCAGGGAATGGATAGTGCAGGTGGCAGATGCATAGACCTTTTTGCCAAAATGGTCTGTCTGGAGTCTTTGTCGGGAGGCTGAGTGCTCAAGTGCCTGGGCCACTGGGAGCGGTCATGGGCAAAGTTAATAATTACCGAGTCAGCTTCTGGGTGCTCCCTGTAAAAAGGCATGTCCCTTGGAACATTATATGGTGATCTGCCTTCCTGGATGTCACTGAAGTAGAGGAAGGATGCTTCCAAGCAGCCCTATTGATGTACTTGAAGGAATCAATAAGCGGAGGAACAACCAAGGGTAGTGACTCCTCCTTATGTAGGAAGGTGGCTAGTTGACATCTCTTGGGATCCACTTCCTCCTCCTCCATGTGCCAACCCAAAATAGATTGGATGTGCTTCATCACCTCTGTTAAAGTAGAGTCATCTGGATGAGATTGAGGGGTATTTTTGGGCTCTTCTGGTTCAGAGGATAAGTCATCACCTTCTGAATCCTCTGAAGAGGAGGTGGAAGAAAATCCTCCCAACTTGCCTGAGTATGGGGATGGAGAGGGTGAGCGATGATGTCTTTGTTGGTAAGTCCTCAGATGACTGGTGCCAGCACCTTCAGGCTGTGGGATTGGTTCTTTTGGAGGAGACATTGGGACCTTCCTAGGGGGAACCTGATCCAGAGTAGGATCCCTAGGAGTCAGAGTAGGAGGCTTCTTCAGGGACTCCTTGTCCATAAAGTATGTCCACCAGGCATCAAACAGAGCATTGAGGTCAGTGGGCAGATTCTGAAGCATAACTGGGGGAGCCAGTGTCAGCAGGTAGGATTACAGGGCCCCGGCGTCAGTTCCTTAGGCTGTGGTAACCTGGGCGTCAGGATAATGAGCATCAGTCCCTGAGGCTGTGAGCCACGTGGCACCGGTCTAACAGGGGTAGAAGGACCAGGCATTGGACGCCAGGCATCAGCTAATTGATGACAGGGTCAGTCGGTGACAGCAGAGGATTAGAGGGTGACTGCTGAGGTGTCACCGGAGTCGACAGGGTGGCTGATGTCGACCGGACAGGTGTGGACTGACACTAGTCTGAAGATACAGCTGGTGTTGGCTAAGAAGGAGAGGCCTGTGCTGGGGAGCTCACTCCTGAGCGGGGCAGAGGCATCATTCTCATGGGAGAGGTGAGCACATGCCCCTGGCGTCGACCTCTGAAGTCGGGGCCAACCTGGCTGACACCCGGACCAGGAGGGTGACAGGTAAGGATTCGCCACTCAGGGAGGACCCAGTTGAGCCACCTGGCTGAGGACCTGGATGATGTAAGGGCCTGAGCATCAGGGGTTGAGAGGCTGGGGATGAAGTCCTGGGCCCCAAAGAACCAACGCCCATGATGGTAATAAGGGAGGGTGGTTTCACCACAGGTAACCCAGAGGAGGTGAGGGTTGCTGATGTGGCAGAAGCCGACCTCCCATGGAAGGAAGACCCAGACTCAGTCACCAACTTACGCAGGGACTAGGAACGGGAAGTTGACGGGGTGTGTCCTTGTGTTTCTTCATTTCTTCCAGTGTTTGTGCTTTCCCAAAGACTTCTTCTCTTTTGATGATGAAGTGGAAGCCCCGGAGGCCTGGGAAGAAGAGGTACTTTGTGGAGCTCCTTCTTCATCGCTGATAATCTTTGCTGCAGCAGGAAAACTTCCAGGGTCTTCTGGTGTCGGAGCTGGATGCACTGGTTAAAATCCTGGCAGTGCTGTCAGGCCTCAATGTCGTGGTCTGGGCCTAGGCAAAGCAGACATGATGAATGCTGTCCTTGTGGAGAAGCTGCTTTCCACAAACACACTTTATTCGCCATCACTCCACAGAAGTGGATGGAGAAGAAGCCTTGCACGAATTACTGTAATGTCTGAAGAAATTTAGGAAAATAATAAAGCGCAGGTAACGCGAAGAAAATGGTGGTTGACTATAGCAGAAGGCATTCATGAATGTCCGACTTGCACAGGTCGACGGCGGGAAAAGAACTGAAGTGGAGCTGGGAGACAGTCCCTTTTATAGGTGAACATCAGTGGCAGGCCAGTGTCAGGGGCTGTCCCCGCTAATGACTGCTAGCTAGAAGTTTTCAGTGAGGTCTTGATGCCTGCCGGCTTCAGTCCTGCTGCAAGAGCCCCCTTGAAGTGAGATCTACTGTTATGGTAAATTCTTATGTGACTACTCTGTCTTCTTCAGGGGTATCTCAGTCATCAGGTCACACCATAGGAATGAGTCCCAAGCAGTTACAGGTGCAATTAGACAGTCTGGGAGGAAGGCCAACCTTAAACTTTACACAGTAGACCCTGCACCACAGCCCTTCCAAATCCTGCATGAGCTCTAGAGGCAATGTCAGGACTGTAGTACTTGGTAAAGGTATGCATGTATGGTACTCCAGGTGGCAGCTGTGCAAATGTCAGCAGCTGAAATCCCTCTACACAGGCCACAGAGGTAGCCATACCTCATGTGGAATGAGCTTTGATCACTCCAGGCAATTCTTTGCCATACTTGTTGTAGCATAATACAATGCAATTGCCAGCCATTTAGACAAACATTGTTTGGAAACTGAAACGCCGTCTCTAACTGGGGTGAAAGAAGCAAACAACCGCTTCATAGAAACATATAATTTGACGGCAGATAAGGACCGCTTGGCCCACCTAGTCTGCCCGGTTCCCTACCTAATGGATAAGCTACAGATCCTAATTAACCAACAGCCTACTTCCTCCTACCACCCACTAGAATTGCCTTATGTCTGTCCCATGCATTATTGAATTCCCCCATTGTTTTTGACTCCACAACCTCCTCAGGAAGGCTGTTCCATGCATCCACAACCCTCCTCATGAAAAAGTACTTCCTCACATTACATCTGAGCCGTCCCCCTCGCTATCTTCAAATTGTGCTCCTTGTTCTTGCACATCTCTTTTTCTGAAAGATGCTACCCTCTTGGACTTTGTTAATTCTCTTGAGGTACTTAAAAGTTTCTATCATGTCCCCCCTCTCGCTTCTTTCCTCGAGGGTATACATATTAAGCTCCTTTAGTCTCTCTTCATATGACTTCTGGTGCAGACTCTGCACCATTTTTGTTGCCCTCCTCTGGACAGCCTCCATCCTGTCTATGTCCTTGCGGAGATGGGGTTTCCAGAACTGCACACAGTACTCCAGATGGGGTCTCACCAACTGTCTGTACAGAGGAATAACAGCTTTGACTTTCTGTATTCCTTGGTTTGGAGCAGATAATATTTCAAAGTTCTGTACATATCTAACGTATGGAGCAGTGCTTCCCCTGGATTGGCACGCTCTGGAAAGTAAACATGAAGGTGGATAGATTGGTTCAGTGTAAACTCAGACACCACCTTAGGAAGAAATGTGGAATTTCGGCACAAAGACACCCTATCTTTATGGAAAATCAAATAAGGCTCATCACACCAGAGGGCTTGAAGCTCTGAAATTCTTCAAGTAGGAGTACCGGCAACTAAAAGTAACACTTTCCAGGAAAGAAAGCATAGCTCGCAAGTCGCAACTGGCTCAAATGGAGACAGGGTCAACATCTCCAAAACACAATTCAAATCCCAAGCTGGAACAAGAGAATGGATTGGGGGTTTCAGATGCAGGATGTCCCTCAAAAAGGCACTGGAGACATCCAGCTGAGCTACAGTATGGTCACCCACTGGCTCATGAAAGGTCAAGATAGCCGAAAAGTACACCTTGAGGGAAGAGTACTGGAGAACTGAGTCAGACAGAGAGATCAGGTAATCAAGGATCTGGTTCACTGGACAGGTGAATGGGTCCATATTATGCTTGGCAGCCCATATAGCAAACCACTTCCACTTCATGGCATAAGTGGCATGGGTGGAAGACTTCCGGGCGGCCCCCAGGACATCTGCCACTCTGCTGAAAACTCAAACCTGGCTATAGCTACATCCTCCAGAGCCAAGCGTTCAAATGAAGGGACTTGAGGTTGGCATGGATGTTGGTCCCCCGATCCTGGGTCAGCAGGTTCCTACAGAGGGGGAGAGGGACCGAAGGTTCCTCTGCCATCTGCTGTAGTAGAAGGAACCAAATCTGGAGGGTCCAGAATGGGGCTACCAGTAACATGCAGGCCCCTTACATCTGCAGCTTGAGGAGTACCCTCTAAATCAGAGGAAATGGAGGGAAGGTGTAAAGAAACCTCCCACTCCATGAGAGAGACAACGCATCTTGCCAGAGAATTTCAGTCCCAGGATCGAGTGAGCAAACATTGGGCAATTTTGCGTTGATTGGGTACGCAAAAAGTTTCAACTCTGGATGACCCCATCTGTCAAACAGATCTGTGGCAGATGAGGGAAGTTCCACTCATGCATGCTGGATTGAGTGTGGCTGAGGCTGTCCGCCAGAGTGTTTAGCACTTCTGGGACGTGGCCCGCTGAGAAGGTCAGGCTGTGGTCTAGAGCTCAATACCACACTCTCACTGCCTCCCTGCATAGGGGATATGAGTGCATTCCCCTCTGCTTGTTGATATAGTACACTACACTGAGGTTGTCTGACTGAATCAGCAGCTGACCCGGAAGAAGATGGTTCTGAAAGGCCTGCATGGCATACAGAACCACTCACATCTCCAAGACACTGATATGCAGAGATGCTTCGATCTGGCACCAAGAGCTCTGAGTTTGAAAGTGACCCACATGAGCTCCCCAGCCCAAATTGGAGGCATTCATGGTGAGGATCTGTTGTGGAGAGATCTGAAATTGAACTCCTTGCAACAGGTTCAGGGGGTGCATCCACCTCTGAAGCATCTTGCGGACTGGGGAGGAGACCAGCACCAACTGATCTAGTTTGTCCGTTCACTGGTCCCACTATACTCGGAGAGTCTACTGGAGAATGTGTATGTGAAGCCTGGTCAGTGGAACAGCGGGAATAGCAGCCGGCATCAGTCCTAGCAGCCTTAGGTACACCCTGGTCGGGATATAACAGCTCTAGGTCACTTCCTGAGCCTGGGCAATAAGGCACTCTGCCCTGTTTTGAGGAAGAAAGTCCTTCCCCTGCGCTGAGTCCTGGACTGCTCCTATATACTGCCGTCTTTGGGAAGGGACTAGGACTGACTTGGGCATGTTGACGGTAATGCCCAGGGAGAGGAACGACTGAAGAGTTTTGTTCAAAGTCCCCAGGAGCTGTTCCCTGTATGGGGCCTTTAGAAGCCAATCATCCAGATAAGGGAAAACGTACATTCCTTCCCTTCAGAGAGCCATAGCTACTGCTGCTAAGCACTTGGTAAAGACCCGCAGCACAGAGGATAAGCCAAAGGGAAGCACTTTGAACTAGTATTGCTCATCCTGGAAAAGAAACTGGAGGAATCTCCTGTGGGGTGGAAACACAGAGATGTGCAGACAGGTGTTTTGCATATCCAGAGAACATAGCCAGTCTCCTTTCTTCAGAAGGAGCATTAGGCTTGGCAAAGTTACATTTCGGAACTTTTTCTACTGGACATACAGATTGAGGTCCTTTAGGTCTAAAATGGGCTTCAGATTTCCAGTCTTTTTGGGGACCTGCAATAGAATCCTCTGTTTCACTGGTGCCTGGATAGGGATGGTACCTCCTCCCAGAACACGAGCAAGGGGGTAGTTGGAGGGCAGAGGGAAAGTCTCTGGGGGTGGCTCAAAGAGCTCCAGAGTATGACCCCATTCTATAATTCAAAGAATCTAGGCATCTGATGTCATGATTCTCCATAGATTGAGATGGATGAAGAACCGACCTCTGACCACCACCTCTTGGCAGGGACCAGAAAGGGGGAAGGGGATCTGGCAAGGAGTCAAGCTGAGACAGATCCAGCCACTGGGGCTAGTCCATTAGCTCTGGGGCACTTGGCCACAGCTCCAGCATTGGAGGGGGCGGACAAGGCAGTAGAGGCTCTTCTTTTGCCCTTGGAACCGGAGGCTGCTGCTGGCCTATTCAACAATCTGTGAAAAGGAGGGCACTGTCTACCATTAGGTTGTGTGTGATAAAGAGAGTGGATAGACTTGACAGCTCTCTTGAATGCCTGCAAGTCATTTATGATATCCTGGACATCTGGCCCAAAATCTTAAAGCCATAGAAGGGGCATTAAGCACCTTCTGCTGCATGTCTGCAGCAGCCCTGGCAATAGTGTCCGAGATGTATAGGGCCTGCAGGAGGTGTTTGCTGACATCTTTAGCAGTCTGCAAACACTGAAGCACCTCCTGCTTCTGCGTACCTTCTGGGAGGCCCTAGGCAGCAGCCTTGCTCGTCTTCAGGTTGGTATTCTGGTACTTTACCATATAGGAGAGGTAACTTGCAATCCTCAGCTCAAGGGTGGAGGAGGCATAAACCCTATTGTCCAAAGATTAATTCTGCAAGGCTCTTTGTCTGGGGGAGGGAGCTAAGGAGCTTGGGCACCTCAGAACTGTCATGGGTGGCCTTTATCACTACTGAATCTGTGATTCAGACTGAGCAGCATAGTGAGGAAACCCCTGAGGAGCATGGTAAAGTTTGACAGCCCTGAGGGGCATAGCTGGCACCATGTCAGGTATGTGCCAGGCCACAGTGGTAGTATTCCTCAAGGTAGGCAGAATAGGAGGAATGATCTAAGGAGGAGACTCTGGGATCTCCAGGAACTCCACTACATCTCTTCTGGTGTCTTCTTCCTCTTCAATACGGAACCCCATGGCTGAGGACAACTGCTTCATCACATTGAAGAAGGTGGGGTCCTCTGAAGGAAACCTAGGGATGTGATTGACAGAGTCCTCACTGACTGAGAAAGTCATGGACTGGTCTTAAGTGAGGGGTTCCTCCTCCTCCTCATCAGGAAAGATGAGATTTGGGTGCTATTCCTCCTCAACGTCAACCGCTTCCAAGTCAAGATCAGACATCTGAAGCACTGATGACAGCCTGCAGGGAGCTGCCCGCAGTCATTAAGTGGGAGTCGATGACTAAGCTGCCGTCGACAGCGCAAGTGATGTGGGCCTGTATGCACCTAGCTGGTGAACAATCACTGAGGTAAATTTTGTTAAGATCTCATTGAGGTTGAAGACTGCAGAGACAGAGGAGGGTTTGACGATGCAGGGAGTGATGACCCACCAAAAGAACCCTGGGAGCCAGAAGAGCCTGAAGGGATTGGGTCTGGGAAGGCTGTTGATGTTGAAGGGGTCAATGACCAGGAGGTCGACGAATGACCGCCCTGAGAGTCGGGCGGAGGCACTGTCAGTATGGGTCTGGTGTGCAAAGAGACCTGGACAGTGGTTTTATGCATCAGCACAGTCACAGCTGACAAGGAACCTCAAGAATAAGAAGGAGACACCATCGGTGAACGGGACCGCTGCCGAGGGGAGTGGTCCCGATTGTGGTCTTTCTTATGACTTTTACATGAGGACTTGTTTTGGGCCTTAGAGGCCTGGGAGCTCGACGACCCTGATGGTGACTGGGAGGCTGGGACCCCGGAGGAGCCCTGCCCGGAACTGGCTACCTGTTCCATCAGGAAATTTTTAACAGCCTTCTTGCATTGCCTGATAGTTGTTTGATTAAACGTCTGACAGAGCTCACAGTTGGAGACTTCGTGGTAAGGCCCAGGACAGTCAACAGAGAGAGAGAGTGTGTTCTTCTGTGGAGGCAATCTTCCTTCTGTGGCAGCAGTGACAGGAGAGAGAAGTCGAAGGATTAACTCTTCACCTAAACAAAACAAAGGAATCTCTTTTAAAAAAGAGATTCTAAAGTATTAGATTGAAAAAAACCTTAGGCGAAAATTGGCATGAAACTGCATTGGAGCTTCCATGGAGACCCATGCAAACAAGTCGATGGCAGGAAAGAACTGAGAAGAGAGTGGGGCCGCTCATGCCTTTAAAGGGTTGATGACGTCAACAGATGTCAATGGCGTGGGCAGCCCCAGTTGTACTGCTGAAAATATTCTGCGTGGATCCTGCTTCACCGACAATGAAGTTTCTATGGTGTGACCTGATGTTCTGAGATACCCCTGAAGAACATCTATAGCCATCAGGCATTAGGACCACATGGAAACATTTTTGCTCTCAGTCTACTGGGGCCCCCACAATGACAACATCAGCCGATGTCACCACTCCTATATACTGTATATGTGGGCAGCCCTGTGCCCTCCTCAGTTACCCCACCAGAGGCAAGACATAGAGGATGTCCACTGAAAGAACTGAGCCAGGACAGAGGTTCCAGCCACTAGAAAGTGAAAGACATCAAACACAATACCCTGGAGAAGGAGACAGACACAGAGGGTCAAGGGGAAGGAGGGAGGGACAGTATGGCTTGCTGCAAGAGATTCTCTCAAAGATCTACTGTTATGGTAAGTTCTAACTGCACTATCTTCTTTGAGGATCTCTTGCAGTAAGCCACACCTTTGGAACAAGTCTAAAGCAGTTCTGAAATCAGAACAGTCTGGGTGGTTGAAAGCAGCAGGCTCCACAAAGGAGGCCTTGAAAGCACAGCTAGGCCAAAACTTGCCCTTCTTCTGAAAGCAATGTCCAGACTGTAGTGTCTAGTGAAAGTGTGGATTGTAATCCAGGTAGCAATTTTGCCAATCTCAGCAGCCGAGACATTCCTGAAACCGGCAGTAGAAGTAGCCACACCTCAAGTTGAGTAGCCATGTACAGCCCCAATAAATTCTTTACAGTATTTCTTATAACAAAAAGTAATGCAGTTGGTCATTTGGACAAGCACTGCTTTTAAACCAGAACGCCCTCTTTCCCAGGGTCGAAATAAACAGTTGCGAAAACTTCCTAATGCCTTTTGTATGGTGAACATAATACCTGAGGATTCTATGTACATCTAATGTGTGGAGTAATGCTTCCCCTGGATTGGCATGTTCTGGATAATACACAGGCAGGTAGCTAGATTGATTTAATGTAAACTCAGATGCCACCTTAGGCAGAAACTTAGGACTGGTATGCAAAGACAACCTGTCTTTGTGGAAATTTAAATAAGGAGACTCACACATGAGAGTCTTGAGCTCGGGAATCCTCCAAGCAGAAGTAATAGCAATGCTTTCCATGAGAGAAAGCGTAACTCGCAAGTTGCGGCTGGTTCAAATGGAGCCAAAGTAAGCTTCTCTAACACAAAATTCAGGCACCAGGGTGGGGCTGGATTGTGGATGGGATGCTTCAAGCGCAAGATGCCTCTCAAAAACATACAGGACACATCCAGCTGTGCCACCGTAAGGCTCTAAACAGGCAAATGGAAGTCCAAAATGGCCAACAGGTGTACTCTAATGGAAGAGTATTGCAGCCCAGCATCGAAAAGGGAGCGCAAATATTCCAGAACCTGGCTCACAGGACAAGTGAAAGGATCCAGGTGATGGGAAGTAGCCCACAGAGCAAAGTTCTTCCACTTCATGGAATAAGTAGCCCTGGTGGAGGATTTTCTGGCAGCCACCTTCTGAGAAACTCCAAACTTAGCAATAGCTACATCTTCAGGAGCCGGGCATGAAGATGAAGTAACTTGAGGTCCAGATGCACTAGAGTGCGTTATTCCTGAGAGAGCGAGCCAGGGCACAAAGGCAGATGTACAGGCTGTTCCAATGCCAGCTGCTGTAGTAAGGAGAACCAGATCTGTTGAGGCCAGAAGGAAGCCACCAAGATAATGGTGACTCCTTCCATCTGAAGCTTGATCAGAACCCTCTGAATTAGGGGGAAGGGAGGGAAGGCATAGAGAAAACTCTCTTTCCAGGAGAGGAACAACGTGTCTCACCAGAAAACTCCAGGCACTTGCCCACATCTGCCCCCGCTTGAAGGGTCTGGAGCAACTCATGCTTCTGGGTACCCTGTGGGAGATCCTCTGCGGTGGCTTTAGCTGTTCTCAGGGCTATGTTTTGGTATTATATTATTTGCCAAATAATAATTAAGAACTCTAATGGCCAGGGTGCAGAGGCAAATGTCCATTTGCCCATAAGGTCCAGCTTTCTGGATTCCTTATCTGGAGGAAGAGAGCTAAGCTGCTTGGGCTTCTTGGTGCTAGCATGGGCCACATTAATGACGACAAAGCCTGCCTGAGGTTGCTTCCCAAAGAAGGGTTTCACTGAGGGGGCCTGGTATAACTTATGGGACTTCCTGGGCATGGCTGGGATCATGTTTGCCCATACCAGGCAGCCATTGCGGTATCCTCATAGGCATCTATTAAAGGAGGAATGACAACAGGATGGGAGTCTGGTAACTCCAGATACACTGAGAGGCTCTTCCTGATAACATTCTGCTCCTTTGCCTCAAAACTCATGGCAGTCTGGAGCTGCCTCACGTCAGCAATCCCCCACAGAGGAGACTGCAGAGGAAGAAGGTACAGGGCTAGCGGTGCTGTCCTCATCATCATCCTCATCCTCCAGCAGAAGATCAGGGTGGTACTCATCCTTGTCGCCATGGTCTGGAGTGGGTACCGATGGCGTGTGAGAGCGAGGCTGAGGCAGACGCTGTGCCATAGGGGGCAACGGCATGGGAGTAGGTACTGCAGGCTCTGGCATCACAGGCCTCGGCGTCATCAGCCCTGATGGAGGGACAAAATGCATGAAATCCCAAAAAGAATGTAACATGGTCTGGACATCGACAGGCAGCATCGGAGCAGGCTGCAGTGTCAGTAGAGAAAACTGGGGGCCTGTAGGCAGCGTCGGGTGGGCTGCAGTATCAGTAGGGGCAACTGAGGGCACAACACCGGTGAAACAGGTTGAGGTGTCACCAACAGGAGCGAGGAGCCTGGCATCACCAGATTCACCTGGGTCATTGACAGGAGGAACTGGGTGCCCATTGTTGAGGAAGTGGTCTGGGGCGGCAACAGGAGAGACTGGCACACCATGGGCCAGGGTTGGCCAAGGGCAGGCCAGAAAAAAGGCCTAGTGGAGGGTCTTGGGTGACACTGGGGGAGGTAAGACTCCTGCCAAAGATGAACCCACACCCATCGGGATTGGATCAGTGGAGCTCCCTGACTGTATGGTGGTAAGGGCAAGAGCAAGTCTGATGCAGGGGCCCCTCAACTGAAAGGGAAAGGTGGGGAAAGGGAGTTGCCAATGCTGATCCTGCAGAGGAAAAGGTGTGAGTTTCAATGGAGGTTAACACCATGGATGACGATGACCCAGCCATGGCAGGCTTCTTAAGCAGTGACCGTGAACGGGCTGGGGAGGACTGGTCTCAATGTTTGTCCTTCTCCCAGTGTTTGTGCTTCCTGGCTGACTTGAGGACTGAGAGCCCAAGGACAGGGCTGGAGAGGCAGAGGAGTATCTAGCCTGGAGCTCCTACTCCTTGGCTTTTATTTGCTGCTCCAGTAGGAATTTCTTGAGGTCCTTCTGGCAGCATCTCTGTGTGGTCTAGTTGAACCTGCAGCAGACCTCACAGTCTTTTACGTCCTAGGCAGCGGAGGCAGATGACGTCTCCATCCTTATCGGAGATCTTTTTTCCACAGTTGCGGAAATGGAAACTTTTATAAGAACTGGCTGGCATACACAGACGAACAAAAGAAACACTTTGGAACAAAGTGATTTGGCAAACTAGGGTGAGAAAATAATGAAAGAAAAAGGTAAAGAAGTTTTGCAGTTGACTGAAGTGGTGTGTCTCTGAGGAGTCCGGCATGCACTGGTCGATGGTGGGAAAAGAACTGAGGAGGGCACTGGGCCACCCACATATTTATAGGAGCGGTGACATTGTCATCATGGGTGGTCCCAGTAGACTGCTAACAAAAGAAGTTTCTGTGTGGTCCTACTGCCTTGCATCTATGGTTCCAAAGGTGTGGCTTGCTGCAAGAGATATCCTCAAAGAAGATCCTCAGTTTTCCCTGAGATTCCCACCTAATTCTGGTTTGCCAGTTGGTTAAACCCATGCCAGTTACACTGAGTCTCAATGGGCTGTCTTGATCAGTTGTCCCTGTTGCTATCTTTTGAACAGTCCAGCAGATAGACGCCATTTGTGTCCGTTGTTTTAGAGAGACTAGCCTTAATGTTCTGCTCAGATGGTCACCCCAGAGATACCAGAGACTGGCATTCAGGAAGGACCCTTATCCCTTGTTAGTGTCATGCCCTTCCATCAGTTTAAAGATTGACCAAGGGTGCACTTAGAATCCCTGATTGTACCAGGGGCAGATCTGGTTCCCTTCTTGGGCTACTGGCTCATCCGGGCTTTCTCAGCATGGCGTTGCCAATGTGATGGTCATGAAGGACCTGGTCATGTGTAGATGGCTAATCATCAGGTAGGAGCCCTCCTGGTGTCACTGCAGACCTGATGTCCAGGAAGTGAGGTTTCCAGATGGTCAAGAAGAAAATATTCCACTGCCCCCAGATAAAACTCCTTAATCTGAGAGAGTCAGTGCATGGAAACTCAGACAGGTATTTCTACTCATAGCAGCTCCATGTGTTTGGGATTGTTGATTGCAGTGATAGCACTGGGCTTATGGGCCTGTTCCCTTAAGAGGCTACCATGAGACAGGCTAGTTTGACATGACTACTGGTGGATGTGGATTTCCAGGTGTGGATTTTGCTATCAGCTCAGTATTACAAGTATGAGCATGGTGGAAGAAACCCAGGAATCTCAAGGGAGTTTCTTCATCTTAGCTCCTCTGGAGCGGATGTTGTTTGTCGTTGCTAACCAATATGTCTTGAGATCAAGTTCTGGTTTGGGGGCTCTGGAGTCCATGGGAGCAGCACCCCTGATAAACACTTTCAAACTGAGAACAGAGTATCTCACCCCACTACATTTCAGAACCGGAACCAGTACAGGGCCATGTAGGAAAGGTTGGACAACATTTTCTCTGTGGCAGTCAAGGGACTACCAGAATCCATGATATTAGTAAAAGTGACCAATGCGCCAGCCCAGTGGCGCTGAGGTGCTGAATGCCACACCTTGCGCCATGCTGGCGACCCGGGTTTGGGAGCAGACTCGGTTCGGCAGGGGTCGACCAGGGAGGAGGGTTGAGCATCCGATGGACTGCTCTCCTCTCCTAGGGTGGCGGGTGATGCTCCTTGCAGCTCCGGTGACTACTGCGGAGCACAGCAGCTTCCAAGGGCACACACGCAGGGTATGGGGGTGTCTGCGGGCATCATACGCACAGGTGGAGGAGTGCACCCATCGTGAGCTGAAGCCATCGCACATGCATGCCTTCGGGACACAGAAACCAAGGTGGAAATTCCCGTCTCCCAGGAAAATGATGGTGACCTTAAGGGACCATGGCCCACATGCCCAGCACCAGACTCTACCCGACCAGCTCTCCCAAGCCCTCGCTCCGCTCCACGACCCCAGCTGTCTGGATTCCAGAAAGGACACCAAGGGGTCTGAGGGGTGGTGTGTCTATGTCCCCAATCCTCTGGTTGGGAGGATCTCAGATGGCAGTAGGTGCTGCGGTTGGGTGAAGTACACCTGAGAGAGGTCCTGGGGATGCCGGCGCTGGAGGGATAAACAGAACTGACAAAAAACAAATAAACAAAAAAGTGACCAGTGCTCTGCTATAGGCAGTGAATGACCTCCTGGCTCTATCTGCAGTTCCCCTAGTAGGGAGATGAATATGCAGCCGATTGGCTGAGTCAAGAAGAGCTCATCCAGGGGAATGGTCCCCAGACTTGGAGGTTTTTCTGTGTAGTCTATTTGGTCGACCTCAGATCAACCTCTTTGCATGAAGGAAAATGTTCAGGTACAGAGGTTCTTCAGCTGGTATCAGTGCCCTTTGGCAGAGGCAGTGGATGCCTTGTCTCAGCAATGGGACTTCTGGGGAGCTTCCTCATTTCTCTGTTCCCAAGGTAATTCAAAAAGAAGGCAGTCTACTGCAAGCTTCCTGTTGATACATGCAGCATGGACCAGAAAGACAGGGTTCCCAAACCTGGTGAACCTAGTCCAGCAGGCTCTTTTTCGTATTCCGTTTCGCTGGGATTTTCTCAGCCAAGTTCCCATTCCGAATCCAGAGCCAGAGACAATGCCATGGAGGAGACTTCTAAAACAGGGCCTCTACAAGTAAGCTGCAGATATCTAATGGCCTCCAGTAAAGTCTGCATGCTAGCAATTATGGCCAAGTATGGTAGTCCTCTTCCAGTTGGGTCAGAAAGAAAGAGAAATTTCAGACCATCCGAGGTTATGGTGCTACAGTTTGGGGATTTTTGTCAACACGAGCTGACAAGTATCTAGCATTGAGTACCCTCTCGGCGCAGGCATTCACTCTGGCAGTGGCACTGCAAACATCCATAGGATTTTTCATTGGGACCAACTTGGATATGAGCAAAAGTCAGTTGACCTTTTTGGTCTCCAGTGCCACTATGGGATCTGAGCTTGGTGTTGTGTAGCCCATGTAGGGCATCTTTCAAACCTTTTTGTCAGTGCCTCTGGGTCTTTTATCCTACAAGGTGTGCCTTTTGAGCCAGTCCAGTGGCACTGAGGGTTGAGGCATTGGACGCCATACCTCACCCCATGCCGGCGACCTGGGTTCATGAACGGGCCCGGGTGCCGGGGGTCAGCAGGGGAGGGTGAGGATCAAGCGTCCGATGGACTGCTCTCATCCCCTGGGGTGGGATCTGGGGTTTGCTCAGTGCAGTGGAGACCTCTGGTGGAGACCTGAGGACAGTCAAGAGCCAAGCAGCACAAAGAGGGGAAGAGTGTCGGCGGATGTCAGCGACCAGGCTCGCGCAGATGTCATTGCATGTTGCACTCTGGGGAGCAACTACAACAGAAAATCCCTGCCCTCAGGGATAGGTGATGGCACCATCACCCTCACAGCCACACTCCAGAGGCTATACACATTCTCCTCTCCTGGGCCGAGCCCAGCTCGGCACATTACATTACAGATAGAGCACCCTGGGTGCATAGGGTGGCCCTGCCTCAGAGTGTTTAGAGGTGGGGGGCTCCGCCAGGCTGATGCCAGGAAGAAGGAGATGCCTCAGGTCAGAGGTAGAGCTTGTGGTAATGGTGGATGCCCAAGGAAGTTCCTCAAGTGATGTTGCAAAAACAAAATAAACCAAATAAAAAAGGTGTGCCTTTTGAGTGCAGTCTGTTCCTCAAGAAGGACTGACAAACTTCAAGCCCTGTTCCATAAGGAGTCTATCCTTAAAATGCATAAGGAGAGGATTCCGTCTGTTATTCCTAAGGTTGCTATAGCCCCTCCAAGTAAATCAGAAGGTTTGACTGCCATCTTTCTGTCCCAAGCCAGTGAATCTGAAAGAAACAGAATTTTACAAGCTTCAATTTGCACATGGCAGTTAAGTTTTCCTAAAGAGGATAGAAATCTTTAGAAGATTTAGGAGTTTTTTGTTCATCTTGCTACATCGCCAAGGAATATTAGAGTGGGAAAAAAACCCGCTGCAGTCAGGCTGGTAAGGGCTCACTCTACCAGGGGTCCTTGCTACATACTAGGTGGAGAGAGGAGAGGCCTCTGTGTTGGAACTGTTCAGAACGACAACATATTCTTCCATTTCACACAGTCACTATGCAGTGCAGACTGGATGTCCAGAGCTCTACTGATGAGGACTTCAGGCACTGACTTTCAGCCTGTGTGGATTATATATGGGACCATATTCTCCCCCTCCCTATTTCGGAATAGGTACTGCTTATGAGAACCCATTTGTATTAACTTCCCATTGACAACGTGAAGTGATACAGAAAGGAGAAATTCCTTCACCATAATTTCCTTTTCTGTTAGCACCAATTTGTCAGTAGGGACTCTTCCAGAAGCCTATGACCTGTATCAGATGACCTTAAGGTTAGCAAGCAATGTGAGAAGGCAGTAGGGAGGGCTGGGGGTATACTGGGATGTATAGGGAGAGGCATCAGCAGCAGAAAACAGGAAGTTGTTATCCCTCTGTACAGACAGTTGGTGAGACCCCATCTGGAGTACTGTGTCCAGTTCTGGAGACCCCATCTCCACAAGGACATAGACAGGATAGATGCAGTCCAGAGGAGGGCAACTAAAATGGTGCAGGGTCTGCAAGAGAAGCCGTATGAGGAGAGACTAAAGGAGCTTAATATGTATACCCTTGAGGAAAGAAGGGAGAGGGGGGACATGATAGAAACTTTAAGTACCTCAGTGGAATCAACAAAGTCCAAGAGGGTAGCATCTTTCAGAAAAAGAGACGTGCAAGAACAAGGGAACACAATTTAAAGATAGAAGGAGGGCAGTTCAGGGGCAATGTGAGGAAGTATCATTTCACAGAGAGGGTAGTGGATGCATGGAACAGCCTTCCTGAGGAGGTTGTGGGGTCTAAAACTGTGGGAGAATTCAAGAATGCATGGGACAAACATAAGGCAATTCTTGTGGGGGGTAGGAAGAAATAGGCTGTTGGTTAACAAGGATCTGCGGCCTATGCTGTAGGTAGGGAAATGGGCAGACTAGATGTGCCAAGCGGTCCTTATCTGCCATCAAAGTCTATGTTTCTATGGCTTTTGTTGAAGAATACTGTCTGATATATCTAAGGTCATTGCATTTTAGCAAAGATAATTTATCTGTGATTACAGCTGGATATCGAGAATTACCTGCCAACCACAGATAACTCTTTATGGGGTTTTCAAGGCCACAGGTTATAAATTTTGAGTATTGTTTGGTTTTCACTATTTCAGGTGAGTGCTTTACTTGGGATATACAGTTATATCTGTTATTGCCTTGTCACTTAATTGCCTTATATTGGAAGTGTTGTTTGCAGCGAACCAGCAAGGTCAGCGGTCCAGTGGTCTGATGCTCAAGAAACATGACAGAATAGTTATTCAGCAAGACTGCCTCCAACAGGTCTTTAAATAAGGTATGTTACTTCTTTGTCACTTTTATCATTTGATTAATCATTTACGTGTTGGAAGGTTTTTTGATGATGGAGAGGGTTCAGTGACCTGAGCAACATGGAGATCGGTAGTTACATAGGACTGTATTGATACTGCGTGGAAAGAGGTGACTGACTAGCTAAAGTCTTCAGAATTCTCATGTGCCCAGTGTTTTATAGTGATTGACTGCTTTTGACTGTACCACTACCCCACTGGGGGAGCTCATTACCTATATGTATTAACTCCCCATTGACAATGGTGAAGCTATCAGAAAAGGAAATTATGATAAGTATGAAGGAACTTCTCTGTCTCTCCCCTGAGAGCAATTTAAGGGTGCCAGTGAGTTTCTGGAAGAGCTCATGACCAAACCTGGCCATCAAGGCTGCATAGCTGGCCTGGAAGATGCCCAGGGATGTAGCTGCATATACCTTGCAGACAAGGAGATTCTGTTGCTTGAACTCCTTGTCCGGTCACTTGTCTGACTTGCCCTATCCTTCAGACTTACAGAACACTACATTCACAATGCGTCAAGATATCCATCAGGAGGCACATTTCACTCTATACCTCCTCCAAAGGAGTGTCCAGCACAAGAGACATGTGATCCAAAGGACCTGAAAATGATGCATGATCCACTGTGTATGGGGTTGTCAGCACATCTACATCCTGTTGATATGGGACTGACACAATGAATGACTCTGAATCAGTGTCCATATAGAGATGCATCGATGGTCGAGGAGGGGTGTAGATGACCTGCTCCAATGGGGTGATGACCACCATCAGGAGATGGTGAAGTCTGGACTCTGTCATCTAGTCCTTCTGTAAAGTGCTACCCCTCAATGGTGGGGATGGTGCATCCACCTGAATCATTTGTGGTGGCACTGCTCACAAAGCCGGGGGGGGGGTGCTGCTGGGAGCCAAGCTGAGGTTAGCACCTGCAGAGGCAGCCATGGCTAGGACAGATCAAAAGACAATGGTTGACTTCATCCCTGGGCCAAAGCTGCAAAAGCCCTCAGTTACTAGGCCATCTTCTCTCATCTGCAATGGGCTCACTGTCTATGGCAGGAGCCAGACAAGTTATTTTATTTATTTATTTATTGAATTTTGTTGACCGGGTAAGCCCACTGAGACTAGAAGTCCCTTTTCAGGGGCGACCCGGGATACAGATTGTAACCAACAAAAACTGAACCAGATTAAGTTTTTGGTGGTATTTCTAGTGAATGGAGAAAATTTGGCCAGGACACCAGGGACATTTCCCTCACTCTTTTCGAGAAGTACCATGGGATCTTTAATGTCTACCTGAACAACCACCAGAACAGGCAGACGGCACCTCAGGAGTGCAGCACCCCCCTCAAATTGCACTACAGTGTCAGTATTGGGATATTAACCCAAGTGCCTGGTGTGGTGTGGGGATAGAACCCACAGCCTTCTGATCTCTCACCCTCAGAGATGAGTGTACTACCTGCTGAACCACTGACACTTGAGTTGGATGTTGACCACCAACGATGAGGTCGGTGGTGGCGCCGAGACAAACATTAAGGGCATGAGTGCAATCTTGACGTCTAGTGTCAACTGGAAGGTTGATTAGGTGTCGATGCCTTTGGGACTGTATCCTTCACAGGCCTGGGGACTGAACGGACCAGAGGCTACACTGAAGTAGGAATGACCAGTGGAGGCTACACTGGCATGGGATCAACTGGAAGCTCAGTCAGAATCACTCCACTCTTGGGATGGGATCTAGGTAACACCAGCGTTCGAGTAAGGCATGAGTCCTGCCCCTCATGAAACTCCTTGAGATGGGTCAATGAGTTCCCCTATTGGCTTGTCAACTGGTCTGTCATTTTCTCCAATGGCAATTCCACCTATGGATCAACTGGCTCCATTGGTGGATTGACCTCCACCAGAGGCAAACTCTTCTCAAGCCTCCAATCAAGGAGACCATGGGGGGGATCCCTCAACCGACTGCATTCCTATGATTGATGGCCAATCTTTTTTATGCTGATGGGGGGTAGACATGTGAGTTCTCATCGAAGGAACAAGCTGACCAGAGGAAATCCCGAAAGTCTCGTCCTACCAAGGAATTATCAGTTCCAATGTATACTTGCATAAAAGCAGTTCCAAGACCAGAATATTCTTAGTGGCCACCACTTATTCCTCCTCCAAGGCTTTCAACTGCACAGCCAGCACTGCAGCTGTGGATGGCTTACACTCCTTTAGCTTACCCTGAAGGAGCCACATCTGCTATTCCTCAAGCGACGAAGGGTGCATGACCTGGCACCATGTGCAATGAGCCATACAATAGTTGTGACCTAGGTGGTAGAAACACACATCATGCTGTCTGCAGTTGACACAGTGCAGTTATGCAAGAACTTACCATAACAATAGATCTTCGAGAGAATCTCTTGTAGCAAGCCACACCTATGGAACTATAGTCATCAGGCATTAGGACCATGTGGAAACTTTTTATCCCCCATCCCCCCCCCCAGACCAGACAGAAAGGAAGTCCATTTTCTCTTGAAGATATACTGTTAAGGTAAGTTCTCATGTAACTGCACTATCTTCTTTGAGGATATCTGTTGCAGCAAGCCACACCTTTGAAACAAGTTCCATGCAGTTCTGACATCAGAACAGTTTGGGTGACTAGAAGTAAAAGGCTTAAGAAAGGCCTTGTAGTACAATGACACCACAACTTGCCCTTCTTCTGGAAGCAATGTCCAGACTGTAGTGTTTAGTAAAAGTGTGGACTGTACTCCAGGTAGTAGCTGTGCAAATCTCAGCAGTTGAAACATTCCTGAAACAGACAGTAGAAGAAGCCACACACAGCACCAGGAAGTTCCTTACTGTACTTGCTATAACAAAAAGTAATGCAGTTGGTCGACCATTTGGACAAACACTGCTTTGAAACTAGAGCATCCTCTTTCCAAGGGTCAAAAGAAACAAACAGCTGTGAGGACTTCCTAACGTTCTTCATACAGTGAACATAATACCCGAGTATTCTATGTACAGTACATCTAAGGTATGGAGCAATGCTTCCCCTGGATTGGCATGCTCTGGATAATATGCACGCATGAAGATGAAAGGACTTGAGGCCCGAATGGATTACAGTGCCCTGCTCCTGTGAGAGCAAGCCGGGACATAGAGGCGGAGGTGCAGGGGGTTCCACTGCCAGCTGCTGTAATAAAGGGAGCCACTAGGACCAGAGTGGCCCCTTCCATCTGAAGCTTGATCAAAAACCTCTGAATTAGGGGGAAGGGAGAGAAAGTGTAGAGGAACCTCCCTTTCCAGGAAAGGGACACTGTCTCGCCATAAAACTCCAGGCCCTGGAGCAAGTGAGCAGAAAGAAGAAATTTCTTCATACTTACCTTAAATTTTCTTTTCTGTTAGCTCCAGCATTGTCAATGGATAATTAAAACAACTGGGTATAATGCACCCCTACCAGGGGAATGGCACAGCCCAAGCCTTGGAATAGGAAAGGAAAAGGGGAAATTGTTTTACCAGGAGAGGCACACTAAGCCAAAGCTTGATTCCAGGTGTGACCTGGGAGCACAAGGAAGATAAGTGACTTGCTCAGGATCACAGAGTATGCAAGTAGAGGCTGTGGGATTCAAATCCAGGTCTCCAGGTTTGCAGCTCAGAGCCTTAAACCACTGCGCTACTCTGTTGGGCCCGTGAAGATTCCAAGCAACAGCTACTCCCCAGTCACTACTGACCTTGCAGTGCCATAGTAGATACTTGCCTATATAATAACCAATTACCTGTATGCAACATTCCTTAATACTGTAAATAAATGCTCTCTTACCTTACTAGCAGGCATCCGAGGAAGAAAAAGCTCTCCATTGGACTCAAGGTTTGGACAATTTGGTCCTTCTTGCAGGGAAAGACAATCAAGCAGCAAGGCAGGCTCCATATCAGTCACAGATCAAGGAAACTGAAGCTGACACAGAATGAGGCATAACATTTTTTTTTGCAAACACGGAGTTCAGTGAGCCTACCCGCAACAGGAAAGAAACACCTTAAGAAAGAACAACGAAACCTGTTAACCTGCGGTCCCAGACTAATTGAAAACGGGATCCCGACTGGGTTTGTTTGCCGACTAATTATATCCCGCAGCAACCAATAACCGACACCCAAAATCCACAACATAGCCACATAAATGTGTAGG
The DNA here is from genome assembly GCA_016271365.2 of Neoceratodus forsteri. Lineage (NCBI taxonomy): Eukaryota > Metazoa > Chordata > Ceratodontiformes > Ceratodontidae > Neoceratodus > Neoceratodus forsteri. The sequence goes on from CM057452.1 coordinate 1,722,887,614, forward strand.
ATTTGCAACATCTGCTACTGCTTTGGCAACACTAAATCACTTGCAGGCAACACATAAATGTGTGTTTTTTCTTACCTTTTCACATGTGATTCGTACCACTGCCTTTCCCAGCTTGCTTGTTCATTCACACGGGATCCGTGCCACTGCTTGCTTGTTCATTCACTCCGTTTTGTTTAATAATAAAAACCAGTATTTTAAAACTCTCAATGCACACCATAAATGTACTGGACCAGAGACGCATTTTCACAATCGCAGGTTGTGAGCTATTCTGCGTATGCATTGCAATGTTGCGTGTTTACATTTTTTTTCAGTGTCCCCTTTGAGAGAATGAACAAGCAACAAGCGTATCCGATGGAAATGGTAGTAAACCTTTCATGCACTTCAGCTAGCTTTTTATACAAAGGTTTGCAGCACTGGTCCAGCAAGTGATTTATTTGTGTTGCCAAAGACGTAGCAAGGTTTGCAAATCATGTACATTTATGGGATGCCTGCAAGGGTTTTCGATGTTTTCAATGTTTATTGTTCAAAATCTGGTCCTGTACATTTATGTGGAGCCTGCAAGTGATTTTGGTACTGCTAGTGGAGTATTGTTGGTCAGGAATAGATTTGTCGGCAAATGATACTGAGCGGGAAATTAGTTTCCGGGAACTTGCAGTCCTCCCGTGCATTGTGAGGAGATCGGCAGACAGGAAGTCATACCAGACCCTTGAAAACTTTAGTCATTTTTATATATGAGTACAGTGCAGCAGAATACGAACATATGAAGAAGCCAGCAGAAGGCGGCCATTTGCTCTGTCAAGTCTGCTCGTATGGCAGGGTCCATAGATTGAGCTACTCTCCCTGCCCCCCTTCCCACTCCTCCCATTCTCCCTACCCATGATCCGTACTTTCCCCATATGCCTACCCCAGCTTCTCTTAAAACTGCCCACTGTCTTCAATGAGATGACCTCTTCCGGCAGCATATTCCAAGTGTCCACCACCCTCTCTGTGAAAAAGTGCTTCCTGACCTCCCTCCTAAACCTCCCACCCTCCAGCTTAAGACTGTGCCCCCTCGTGTTATGGTTGCCACTCAGCTTAAAGAGACTCTTCTTATCAATCTTATTTATCCCTTGCAAGTACTTGAAGGTCCCAATCATGTCCTCCCCTCTCTTCTGTCTTCCAGGGAGTACATGTTCAGTGCCCTCAATCTCTCTTCATATGCCTTACTCTGCTGACCAGCTATCATCTATGTAGCCCTCCTCTGGACCTTCTCCAGCAGGTTAATGTCCTTTTTGAGGTGTGGGCACCAGTACTGAACTCCATACTCTAGATGTGGCCTTACCAGTGACCTATACAAGGACAGTATAACCTCCTCTGTCCTACTACTGATCCCCCTAGATATGCATCCCAGCATCTTGTTCGCCTTTGCTGATACTTTCTTGCACTGCGTGGAGTGCTTCAGGTCACTAGTGATCATCACTCCCACATCCTTCTCCTCCTCTGATGCAGAAACTGGGACTCCACCCAGGTAGTACTCTGTCCTGGGATTCTTGGCTCCAATATGCATAAAGCACAGTTACGTAAGAACTTACCGTAACAGTAGATCTTCGAGAGAGGTTCCTGCAATAGGTCATCACATATAGAACTGCACCCCCTGGTGTCAGGACTGCACTGCAAACTTTTCCAGCAATTCCTGGTGGGGGACCACACACCCAACATCACGTGACAGACGTCAGCGCGACCCTATACAGTGGGCAGTCCCAACGCCTGCCTTCCAGTTCTCTCACCGGAGATCCATGGAGGAAGAGACAGGAGAAAGGATGAAATCCTGGAGCCCAGTTCAGAATAGGCTGAAAGAAAAGCTGAAACTGGGGGACCTACTGCAGGAACCTCTCTCGAAGAGCTACTGTTATGGTAAGTTCTTACATAACTGTACTATCTTACTTCAAGAGGGTTCCTTCAGTAGGTCATCACATATAGGACTGAATCTCAAGCCTTCACTCTCAGAGAGACTGAGAGAGTCATGAGAGGAGGAGCAACTGAAAGGAAAGAACAGAACAGGACCAGCCTAAGACAGTAGGCACTGCAGAACGGCGAGGCCAAACCCGGCCCTACACCTAGAGGCAATGTCCAGACTGTAATGCTTCGTGTAGGTATGGACTGAACTCCAGGTTGCTGCCGCACAGATTTCTGCTGCAGAAACATTCCTTAGGAATGCTGTAGAGGTAGCCATACCTCTGGTAGAGTGACCTCTGACTTCCCCCAGAAGAGGTTTGTCATGCTTCTGATAACGGAAGCGGATCCAGTTAGTGAGCCACTTGGATAGACACTGCTTAGATACTGCCGATCCCAAGGATTTGGGGGCAAAGGAGACAAAAAGTTGATTAGACTTTCTGGATTATTTGGTTCGATGGACATAACACCTCAGGAGCCTATGTACATCCAAAGTGTGAAGGAAAGCTTCTCCCCTATTCGAGTGAATAGGATAATAAACTGGGAGTTCAACCATCTGGTTTAAGGTGAACTCAGAAATCAGCTTGGGAAGAAACTTAGGATTTGTATGCAGGACCTCCTGGTCCTTGCGAAAAATCAAATAAGGCTCCTTATACATCAGGGCCTGAAGCTTGGAAATCCTATGAGCAGAAGAAAAAAGGCAACCAAAAATAGCACCTTCCTTCGCTGGTTCAAAGGGAGGAAGCGTAAGCTTCTCTAACACAAAATTCAAATCCCAAGGTGGGGTGGGGTTATGGATGGGGGGTTTAAGATGGAGGATCCCTTTCAAAAAGGTCTTAGAGATCTCCAGCTGTGCCATGTGTTCCCTCTCCACCAACATATGGAAGGCTGAAACTGCCGAAAGGTGGACCTTAATGGATGAATAAGACATGACAGAATCAGACAGGTGCCAGAGATACTCCATAATCTGGGGAGCTGAGCAAGTGAAGGGATCCTGTCCTTTAGATGCCGCCCAAATGGAAAAATGCTTCCATTTCACTGCATAAGTGGATCTGGTAGGGGGTTTCCTCGCCTCCACTAGGACCTCAGCAACCTTCTGGAAGACCCCAAAACAAGACCCAATTATGTCTGAAGGAGCCACGCATGAAGAAGCAGGGTCCTAAGTCCTGGATGTACCAGCCTGCCTTGATCCTGAGTCAACAGATCATGCCGGAGAGGTAAAGGAACTGGAGGTTCCACTATGAGCTGCTGCATTAGCGGAAACCAGATTTGCCTCAGCTAGAGTGGAGCTATCAGGATCATCCGTGCTCCCTCTGCCTGGAGTTTGAGAAGTACTCTCTGCAGAATGGAAAAGGGAGGGAAGGAGTATAAGAACTTCCCTGCCCAACATAGTGACAACATGTCATGCTAGAAAGCACCAGGCCCTGGAATGAGCGAGCAGAAGCTGGGAAGCTTTGCATTGAATGGGGAGGCAAACAGATCTATGTCTGGGTGACCCCACCTCAGAAAGAAAGAGTCTGTTACTTCCTGACTTGGTTCCCATTTATGAACAAGGGACGATGTCCGACTGAGGCTGTCTGCCAGGATGTTGCAAATCCCTGGAACATGCATGGCTGTGAGAAATAGGTCATGCTGGACTGCCCAGTTCCACACCCGCTTTGCCTCTCTGCATAGGGGGTACGATCGGGTGCCTCCCTTCTTGTTGATGTACCAGACCACTGACATATTGTCTGTCTGGACCAAGAGGATAGGATGGACTGAAAAATCTGAAGGGCATAAAGGACTGCCCATATCTCCAGGATGTTGATGTGGAGAGACATCTCTAACTGGGACCATGAACCCTGAATCTGGTGGTCCCCCAGGTGAGCCCCCCAGCCCAGACAGGAGGCATCTGAAGTGAGTGTCCAGAGAGGAGGGGGACTTCTGAAAGGAAGACCCCGAGACAGATTCAGGGGATCTAACCACCAGAGAAGATCCCTCAAGTGCACTGGACATGAGAACCATGTGGTCTAAGTCGTCCAAGTGTTGATCCTATTGAACACACAGCATCCACTGGGTGATCCTCATATGCAACCTGGAGAAGGGTACCATGGAGATTGAAGCCGTCATCAGACCTAAGAGACGTAACAATGCCCTGGCTGGAATAAATCTGGAAGAGGCCATTAGGTTGACCTGCTCTCGATGAGACTCCACCCTGTCCGGGGGAGGATGGCTCTGCACTGGACCATGTCTACGATGGCTCCAATGAACTGAAGGTTCTGGGAGGGGGTAAGAATCAACTTGGGGAGAATGACAGTGATCCCTAATTGCAAAAATAGGTCCAGAGTGCATGAGAGTGAATCCAGAAAGGCTGTCAAGAGCCAATCATCCAGGTGAAGGAACACTGCTATACCCCGACAGCGCAAGGCCAGTGCCACCACCATTAAGCACTTGGTAAAGACCCAGGGTTCCGAGGAAAGACCAAAGGGAAGGGCTACAAACTGGAAGTGCTCTCCCTGGAAGCAGAACCACAGGTAACAGCGATGGCCCAGGAACTTTGGAATATGCAGGTAAGCATCCTTCATATCCAGTACGCAAAACCTATGGTCCTTTCTGCAGAAGAAGCAGGAGGCCCCGAAATATCAACATGCGGAACCTTTTGTACTGGAAAAACAGGTTCAGTCTGCTGATGTCCAGTATGGGTCTGAGGTCACCCGTCTTTTTCGAGACCAGGAAAAATTGGGAGTAAAACCTTTCCCCTGAGGTAGAGGACTGTCCTCTGGCGCCTTTTGTCTTACAGCCCAAATTTCTCCTCGACTAAAGGAACTTGAAGGGAAGTAACTCAGAACTCTGAAGAGATTCTGAAGGGAACTCCAGAAACTCCAAAGGATGGACAGAGCTGACAGGAGACAGGGAACGAGGCGGAGGGGTGACTACCGGGGCCAGTAGATGCCTCCCCAAATCAGAGACCCACTCCGACCTAGCCTCCTTCCACCAGGATTGAATTAGAGACTGGAAATCCTGTTGAGGGGGTGGATGCAGTGGAGGCTCATGGCTGGCGGGTAATGATAAAAGGGTGCACCCAACCCTTGGTATTGATGATGATGAGAGTAGCCCTGGTAATAGGGATAACCCAAAGGGTGATACCCTGAAAAAACTGAATGGGGCACAAAATCCAATGTCAGGCCAGATGGAGGATAGGCCAATGTTTGACCCGGATGCAGGAGATACCCTTGATGGGTAATGTGTGGCAGAGATGGGCCAGGGACAATATCCTGTGTCAGAATACCCGATGTCAGAGGAACAGACGTTGGAGGGGCAGACATCAGACCTTCAGTCGTCTGAGTAGGTGATGCCGGGCTCGGCATCACTGCAACTTCCGTCGGGGTCAGACATGATGGCCCTGATGGAAGGGGGTCGGGCTCTACACCTGTCAGTGCCCCTGGCATCAGAAGGGACAGAGCCAATGGAGGAGAGCCTAATGGTGGCATCATCGGCGGGTCCAGCCAAGGATGAATAGGGTCAGGGACCCTCTGAATATTGAGGTCTGGCGCCAGAGCTCCGGGCCTGGTCTCCCTTGGGGGAACCTGGGATGCCATAACTGAGGTGGGAGAGTACCACCTCCAGGGGTCCCGCTTCCTCCTCCGTACCCAACATGACCACTGGGGTCGGAGGTTCCACCGGGGGAGGTGGAGAGGAAGGCTCCCACCCAGGAGGAGCCTGAGGGGAGGGTTAGCTGACAGCCATCGGCACGCTCGACTGGATGTCAGGTGAGGTTGAGTCAGCCCCTGACGGGTGAGCAACATCCAGGTGGTCACCGGAGACACAGATGACCAGCTTAACGGATGGTAAAGGGACTGGGCGGAGAAGGGTAGGACCCTCAACTGACTGATGGTCCCTGTCTGATCCTGGGGACCCGACTTAGCGACAGCTGGGCAGGCCCCAGAGGAGCCGGGGTCCAACTTATCAGCAGAGACTGGGCGTTCGTGGGAGGAGCCGGCAGATGACTTACCAGTGGAAATCGGCAGAAAAGTGGCAGTGGGGCCTGGAGAAGTCTTGGACATGGCCTGGACTACCACAAGGGCAGGCGATGGGGGAACGGCCTTACTGGTCGAGGGCTTACTGGAACCCACTCGATCCCGGTCCTCCAGATGCTCCCTCTCCCAGTGCTTTTCCTTGTCTTTCTTTTTCTTCTTAGACTCAGAAGAAGCAGTGTCCCTCAATTTTTGCATCTTTTTCTCTAGAGATGCCATTCTGGTCTTCAGAAGATGGGCCTCCAGAGCCTGCTGTCTGCATTTGCGGGTGGCCTGATTGAAAGGCTGGCTGTCAGGGCAGGCCGCAGTGTCGTGATTCGTGCCCAGGCAGAAGAGACATCAATGGTGACTGTCTTTATGAGGGATCTGCATGCCACACGTCTTTGTCTTCGCTGACGGTGGTGGAGAAAACAGAAAAGAAATGTAAATCAAGAAGAAAACTTCAAGAAATAAAGGCAAAAATGGCGATCGACTGAGCAACGTTTACCGCGAGGTACTAAGCACAAGTCGATGGTGGGAAAGAACTGGAAGGTGGGCGTGGGGACTGTCCAGTATATAGGGTCATGCTGACATCTGTCACGTGACGTTGGGTGGGCGGTCCCCCGCCAGGCACTGCCGGAAAAGTTTGCCGTGCGGTCCTGACGCCAGGGGGTGCAGTCCTATATGTGATGACCTACTGCAGGAACCCTCTTGAAGTAAGATCTTTGCATTTCTTGGCATTGAAGCCAAGCTGCCAGATCAGTAGTAGGAGTATAAAAAGTAGGGATTTTACCAAACTGGACGTCTTGCCTGGCATACTGGATAAGATTCTCCTGCAGGAGCCAGGCTTCTGGGCAGGCCCCACTGACAATGCTAAAGCTAACAGAAAAGGAAATTACAGTAAGCATGAAGAAATTTCTTCTTTCTGTAGCACTCCACATTGTCAATGGGTATTCAGAACAACTGGGTTCTAAGAAGCAGTACCCAGAAAAATAAAACGGGAGGGGGGAGAATATTATCCCATACTCCAGAAACAGAGAAATTAATTGCAAACTGCAGCCTGCAACACTTTGTGACCAAAAGCTGCATCAGCAGAACTCTGAACATCCAATTTGTAATGTTTTGTGAAAGTGTGGATAGATGACCATGTAACTGCCTTGCATAGCTCTAAAACTGATGCTTCACCTCGTTCTGCCCAGGAAGCTGCCATTGCCCTGGTGGAGTGAACCTTGATAAGAGCCGGAGGACTCTTTTTTTTTTGTGACAGAGGTCTTAGCAATGCAGGCCTGCACACACCTTGCTAGGGTGGCTCTAGAGGCTTTTTGACCCTGATTGGCTGCTCCAAAAAGAACAAACTATCTGCGGCAGAACTGCGTTCCACCAGGCCGATAACCACAGTGGAAGGATGCCTTTCCTATCTTTTTCTTACTGAAATCTGTTGCACAACAGTATCTTCCTATACTATACTTTACCTTTTTCCACTCCTGTCGTAGGTTGGCCACCAACGTCAGTCTTTTCTATCACTAAATCTTTTTTCCTACTGCCTTTACTTCGAGTTTCTATATTTCCATCCCTCACCAAGAACTCCCCAAAATAATGCACCAGGCTAAGGTCAGCTGGCAAAAATGAAATAAGCTGCATTTAAGGCATTTAATGCCAAATATATAAAGTGCCTTTAAGTATATAAAGTGCTGGTTGAATAAAGTGATTTTGTGACATATTATGAGTTTAAAGTGCTGCAGTGCTTAATTAAAAGTTATGCCATTTTTATGTATGTGGTGCAGGACTGTTCAGAAATGTTTAAAATGGCAGTTAAATTCAAAATAACATCCATTCTGATAGGTGGATTATGGATACAAACAAAGCAGCATTATGCTTATGTTGTTTATTTTGCTGCCGCTCCGTTGTTATGTAGAATGTTATGCCAAAGAAATCCTGCATCAAAGCAGGAACTGTTTGAACCAAGTGGCAAACTTTTCTTTTACTTTTGCTGCCGCCCGGTAGTTATGTAAATGACTACTGATGCCCCTGTATTATTAGGACTACCGGTTGCTGACTTTGTATAAAATATGTTGTAGAATGGTGCCAGCTAGCCGTGGAGGAGTCTGTAGCACGTGTACAGCCAGTCTAGGCTACTAGAGAGGCAGGCTTACCAAATCTATGCAGAGCGACTAGATAATGATTGTGTAACAGTCTGCCGCTCTACTTCAACGTAGAAAACAAATTATTTAAAGGGACAGGAATGTCCCTATGTATGTGGAAATAATATACAGTAGAAGTAGCCCTCAGAATAAGGAGAGGGCTGCAAGATAAACTAAACACTAAAGAAATTAAACAAATTAATGAATAAAGAGACACTGCAGGTCTCTAAAGGAGCCTCATTATGTATAGAGCCCTGACATATAAATTAAAGGGCTAGTGTCCATATACTATAACAATTTAGCACATGTATATATACAATAAATATCTGCACTGTTTGCATGCACAGAAAATAAAGGACTTCCCATAAGTAAAACCTCAGGAAGGGGATTTCCTACAGAGGGACTTCACACAAGTAAAATCTCATTAGGTAATAGAGGAGATTCCCTATTTAGGGACACATTCTGAAACTAGTTAGCTGTTATGGAAGGGACTTTCCCATAAGTGGGAGGCCTATATAAGCCCTCCTTAACACCTTAAGAGTCAGATTAGCTAGCCAGCCAGTCCTACTCTTAACTTGAGGTTAAGGTAAGAGGAAGGACTTGTGCCTGAAACAGGGAATGTGTCTCAAGCAGCAAAAAGGAAGCTGAGGTTTGAATTTTGAGATACTGTACATGAAGTAAGGTAGAAGAGCATTATGCTACTGTTTATTTTCTAGTTCTGACTGAACTGTTTATTGCTATTTATTATTTTTGTATTTTTGTACTTCTTCATAAAATAAAACACACTGCAGGTGTGTTGTACCCTATTACTGTGTCCTGTGTTATCTTTGCATACCCACGTACCTGCGACACTATCTGACTTTCGAAACTCAGTCGTTCGTTTAAAGTAGATCCTAACTGCCCATCGCAAATCCAACTTGTGCAATTCCTTCTCCATGGGGTGAGAAGATCACAGACAGAAGAGTGGAAGGCGTATTTCCTGGTTCACATGGAAGGCCATGGGCACTTTAGGGATGAAAGACTGGACCATCCTGAGTACCACTTTGTTTTTATGCATAATAAGGTATGTCTCCCTTGTGAGACAAGGCCCGGAGTTCACCAACTCTCCTGGCTGAACACATGGCCACTAAGAAACTCACTTTGTAGGACAACATATCTAGCAATATGGATGATAGTGGCTTGAAAGGCTCCTTACAGAGAGCATTCAGAACTAGATTAAGATACCACAGGGGACCCAGAGATCAAAACACTGGTTGGCTCCTGCCAACCATGTGTATAAAAACGAATAACCTCTCTATTATTTCCTAGAGAGGACTCCAGAGATACCCTGAGAGCAGAATCCTGACCTCTCGGTGTGCTCAATACCAGCTCCTTCTCCACGCCTTTCTGTAAGAAACCCAAAATCTGTGGAATTGAGGCATTGGAAGGCTTAAAATCCTTCCCTCTGGCCCAAGATGAAAATATTGTCCATACTTGAGCATAAGCTGTGGACGCAGAAGTTTTTCTGGAAGCCATCAAGGTTTCAATTACTTTCTTGGTTAAACCTACTTTTAGGAGCTGCCTCCTTTCAGGAGCTAGACCATGAGCTACATTACTCCTGGATTTGGGTGGAGAATGGGACCCTATAACATAAGGTCTCTTCTCACTGGAAGATGGAAGGGAAGGGAACTTGCTGAGCTAGATTCACCAGGTCCGAAAAGCATGGTCTTCTTCAGCCACTCTGGAGTCATTAGAAGGAGGCTTCCTCTTGAGTATCTTATTTTTTGTAAGGCCTTTGGAAGAAGAGGCAGTGGAGGAAGGTGTTCGCTCTGATGAAGGTCCACTCTTGAGTCACAGCGTCCACTGCCTCTGCCTGTGGACACCGAAAAGGACTGAAGAACCTTTGGATCTGAGCATTGTGGCTGGATGTGAACATATCTATCTGTGGTTGACCAAACCAATTGTTCAGGAGTTCGAACACCTCCGGGTTCAACTGCCACTCTCTGGGGCGAACATTTTTGCTACTTTGCCAATCCACCTTAATTTTCAACTCCCCTGCCAGATGTACTGTCGACAGAGAGAGAAGATGTTCCTCTGCCCAACTCAGGGGTTCGGAGGCCTCTCGAAGCATCTTCCTGCTTTTTGTCCCTCTATGTATGCCACTATGACGGTGTTGTCTGACCGCACCTTTACTGCATTGTTTTTCAGCATGGTCTGAAACCCAAGTAGAGCTAATTGGACCACCCACATCTCCAGAACATTTATGTGGAGATGTTGTTCCTGTACTGACCAAGTCCCCTGAGTGAGGAGTTGGCTCAGGACTGCCCCCACCTGTACAGACTGGCATCTGTTAAGAGAATTAACTTTGGGGGAGGTTCCAGTGGAACCCGCTTGCTGAGATTCTGCATTCACCCACCAACTAAGGGAGTGATGAAGCTGAGGGGTGAGGGGAACTCGGTCCTGATAATCCTCCTGCAATGGATTCCAGGCTGTCAACAAACCCACTTGAAGAGGCTGCATATGGAAGCAAGCCCAGGGTACTAAGTCTATCATCACCACCACCACCATAAGGCCTAGAATTTGCAGCAGACTGTGGGTAACTGACAACAATGTCCCTTTATGGGTAGGTGGCAGAAAAACCTTCCCTAGTTTTGTGTTGAAGACTGCCCCTAGATGTTTCAAGGCCTGAGATGGCTCGAGAGAGCTCTTCTCCCAGTTCACCACCCAGCCATCTGACTCCAGGATCTCCAGAGTTCTGAGAACCAACCTTTTTGCCAGAGGCAATGTCAGTGCACAAATAAGCAAGTCAACCAGGTAAGGACAAACATGATGCCCTTCCTGCTGAAGTTGAGCCACCAGGACTATCAACACCTTCGATAAAACTCGAGGGGCTATTGCCAGGCCAAATGGAAGTGCCCTGTACTGAAAATGTTGGCCCAATATTGAGAACCTGAGATACTTCTGGTGGGACGGATGGATGGGGATGTGAAAGTAAGCATCTGTCAGATCTATTGAAGCCAAGAAGTCCCCAGGTTGAACGGCCTGGGTCATCGACCTCAGGGACCGCATCTTGAAAGTTTTATGGTGCACAAACTTGTTCAGATGCTTCAGATCCAGAATTGGTCTGAAACACCCAACTCCTTGGGAACTACAAAATTAATTGAATAGGACCCTTGACTTTGCTTGCTTGGTGGGAACGGAACAATGGCCCTGATTTGAACAAGGTGGATCAGGGTCTCTGACACTGCCTGGCATTTTGCCACATGCTTGAAAACCTGGGACGATAGAACGTGTCCCCTTGAGGGAACCGTTAATTCTATGGCATAACCCAGGTGAAGGATTTCCAGAACCCAGGTGTCTGACACTGATTGGGCCCCATCTTGAGAAGAACTCCATATATCTTCCACCAAGGAAGGGGGAACAGGGATAGGTCCATGTACCTTCATTGTGAGGCATCAGGCTTTTGTGCTGGTCCTCCTCCATGGTACCTGGCAAAGACTCCTCTGTTACTGAAACCTTTGTTACCCAAGTAGTCTCCTCTATTTCTCTGGTCACCAAAGTTCTGAAAGGGATGAACCCCAACCCCCCCTCGGGACTGTCTTGATCCCTTAGGACTACTGTGGTCTTACCCAGTTGTTTAGACACTGGAAGGTGGCCCTTCTTGTTCTGAATATCCTTCAAGATAGAATCCAGGCTGGAACCAAACAATAAGCCTCCCTCAAAGGGGAGGTTAAACAGTTTCACTTTTTAAGCTTGATCAGTGGTCCAATGCCTGAGTCACATGTCCCTCATGGTCGAAACAATGTGGTAGGCTGAATGGGCTGGCATGACAAATTCTCCACTGTGGAATCACCAAGAAAAGTGGAGGCCATGGCTACTAACTGGAAAATGCTTGCACCTTCCGAGTCTGGTGGAACAAAACTGGCCAGGGCAGTGATCCAAATGTTTAAAGCTTTGGCAATAATAAATGAAGAATAAGATGTATGAATGTTCATTCCATTAGAGGCAAAAGCCCTCCTACATGCAGTATCCACCTTCTTGTTGTGTGAATCTGCTAGGGCCAGAGAGCCTTCAATAGGCAGAGTGGTGTGTTTCACAAAATTATAAACAGCTTTGTCCATCAGTGGAGGAGCTTCCCACTTGCAAGACCTCTCCTCTAAAAAAGAAACATTCTGTGATTTTGGTTTTGGAAGATATTTCTGTGATCCACACCTGCCTATTCATGCTCAATAATTTGGTCACAGTGAATAAAATCTAGGAAACATTTTGGAGCAGAGGAGGAGGATGCAGACAGAATTGGACAGACATCCACCATTTCCACAGACTGCTCCTCCTTAAGCTGTAAGGATCTACAAGCCTTAGCTATTAAAAAGGGACAAGAACTTATTGTTAAATGGGGGTAATCGGTATCCTTGACTTGGGCTCCATCCACTCCCCTTCCTCCTCCTCCTCAGAGAGTGATTTTTTTACGTCAGGAGCTTCCCAAAGATCCACCAAATTCTCATCCTGGCCTTCTAAGAAGTCAGATTCAGGGTCTGCATGCACATCTGATTCCACAGCCTTTTCTTGCTGCGACGCACCTAGACTTGCCTGTGTGAACCCACCCTCACCTGAGAGGCCCAGTTTGGGGTCAGGTGTATTTGTTTGGATATTCTGCAGAACATCGGGGTCCGAAAGCTTGCCCAGGAGCAACAAAAGTGATTTTCAAAAATTCTACTTTGCCACTGCCTACAGAAGAACCAAGTGCCCCCTCCCAAGCTTGTTGGACTGGCTGGGGCAACCGTTAGAGAAATATTATGCTGAGCAACACAATGAGGACAACAGGAACCTATGGGGGAGGGCCTCATCACCCTTTTGCAGGTCATATATCGTTTCATAATTAATGGTCTCTGATGAGCCATGGTGCCAGGAATAGAAAGTTACCCCAGAAAAACCCAGATAAAAATATATTAAACAATAAATAACCCTATAGCTTTCTGGGCACAAAAACTCTCCACTGTGCTGTATACAGTAATTAGCATGCCAAAAAGTACTAAATAGGCATGTGTGCTCTCTAGTGGGTGAGTGCATGACATTAGCGCACTAGCGTGGGCGTGCGTGCACCAGTAAGTGCACAAGCACAATAGTGCAATGTAATTAATAGGTAACTGGACCAAATTATCGTGCCTTGTGCTGCACAAACATGCACACCATTGGCATGTGGGTAAAACAAAGGTGGGAAAACGGCTTGAAGGAGGAGCATGCATTGAGCCCTAATGGCAGTCACACAAATGAAAAAAAACAGAGGGCTGTGGAGAAAAACTACGCAAACTCCCTTGAGGTACACCAAAAATAGCTATAGAAATACACCAAGCACAGAACCTGAGGTGAGGTGAGGTGGGGGAGGGAACTGACGCCAGAGCCGAAGGACCCCGGTTGAGACCTTATACTCCCAGAACAATAACAAATTGTACCTGCCTGAGGCACCTTTGTTTTTTTGGTTTTTTTTTAATGAAGACCGTTAAAACACCCTAACAAGGCAGAAGTGGCTTGCAATCCACACAAGGAATGGGCAAAAAAAAGGTAGGTTAGTCAATCTAAAAACTGCAGCTTAATAGGCACAATTTTAATGTAGGGGTGCTCCATGGAACAGGCAGCCCCAACCTGTTATGTAGAATTGCAGCCCCAAAAGAAGTCCTGAAATCTTGAAACTTGAAAATCTTGAAAGAAGATAAAAGTAGCTCTGTCCCTTTCAAATGACACAGCTAAATTGGGGAGTTGCTGCTGCTTGGAATCTTCATATGCCCAACATTCTAAAGCTTGGGCTGTGCCATTCCCCTGGTAGGGGTGCACTATACCCAGTTGTTTTGATTACCCATTGTCAATGTGGAGCGCTATAGAAAAGCGGCAGTTTTGCATTGAGTGGGGATGCAAAAAGGTCCAATTCTGGATGGCCCCACCTGTTAAACAGGTCTTCTACAACCAAGGTCAGCAGCTCCCACTCATGCAACCTAGACTGCAAAGCAGCTGAGACTGTCCGCCAGGGCATTTTGCATGTCTGAAACATGGACGGTCGATAGTTTTAGACTGTGTCAGGGCTGACTTGGGCAGACTGACCGTGATATCCAGCGCCCAGAACAACTGAATGGTGCACTGCAAAGTTTGAATTAACAAGTCCCGGGACAGTGCTTTGGGCAACCAATCATCCAGGTAAGGGAAGACGTACAGGCCCTCCACCTTGAGGACGGTTGCTACCACTGCCATACATTTGGTAAAGACCCGGGGAGCTGAGGACAAGCCAAAGGGCAAGGCTCAAACCTGAGGTACTCCCAGTGGGGGACAAACACCTTGATATGCAGGTATGCATCCTGCATGTCCAAAGAACAGATCCAGTCTCCCTGGTGTAGCAGGGCAATAGGCCCTGTAGGGTCAACATTCTGAATTGTTTGCAATGGATGTAGTAATTGAGGCTCCTTAGGTCCAGAATGGGCCTCAAATCCCATGTGGATTTGATGATGGAGAAAAAAGTGGGAACAGAGCCCCCCCCCCCCCACCACCATTTCTCTGGTGCACTGGAACAGGATCAATGGCTTTTTTTTCCAGGTTTGAATTTCCCCCAGCAGCACGGGAATGTGATCTAGTGGGTAATCAGACAGAATTGGAGGACACTCTAGAGGCCAGTCTAGAAGCTCTAGAGTGTGGCCATGTTCTATGATTTGTAACACCCAGTTATCTGTTGTGATCTCCCGCCACTTGTCAAGATGGAGGGGGAAGCGACCCCTGATCACTGCCTCCTGAAGATCTGGAGGGTAGGGGGTCTGATGAGTCAGGCTGCGACCTCCTCTGGGTGCCTTGGCAGCTGGGGCATAAGGGGTGGGCAGGGCTGAGGCCGTTCGATACTTGGCTGGGGTACTGGTGCCCGGCTTAGGCTTGTTGTAGGTCAGGCGAAAGGGCACCTTCTGGGGACTGTTTGGGTACGATAAAAGGAGTGAACCGACTGCAGGGTCCTTATTTATTTATTTGAATTTTGGTACTTGGGTAAGCCTACTGAGACCATGTGGTCCCTTTGTCAGTGGCTGACCCAGGGGAGGGTACATAGGACAATTAGTTTACAACAATGAGATACAGTAACATACAAAATTGATCATAACAATAAAATTAATATATCAAGGAGGTACAATAAGCAGAGAGTCAAAGCTGATTACAGTACATATAAAAAGCCAAAGAGCAATAAATGAATTCAAGGCAGCATCCAAAAATACAATGAAAGGTTACTGACAGGATTGTAATAGGGTGCAGTCTTGAGGATGGCTATGCAGGTGTTTATATATTTTGTAGTTATAGGACACTGATGTACAGTACAGGTGTTCTCATGGAACTTCAGTGCAATAGTAGTATAGGGATAAAAAAACAGGTTACTCACCTGTAACAGTAGTTCTAGGAGTAGTATATGTTTGTTCAGCCACACTTTCTGGCAGTGTCCTTTCCCTTTAAGTCTTGCTGGAAAGTCTTCAAGCTGGCTCCTCCCACCCACCCATGTGGTATAACCTTTGGCTCTGCCCCATGATGCCAGATCTTACCTACTGGAAGCAGTACTATGCGCCAAAGCCAGGAGAAGTCGGGAGGGTCAGTGTGGAGGAACATATACCACTCCTAGAAAGTACAGTTACGTAAAATTTTACCATAACAGTAGATCTTTGAGGAGCGTCTCTTGCAGTAGGCAATACACTTGGGTCATCGCCAGAGGTAGCTGTGTCGCACGGCATCTCTTCTAGCAGTCTTTTCCAGGGGCTGCCCACACATGACATCAGCTTCCTGTTTCCTATATGTGTGGGAGATCCCTGGTATCCTGTTTCCCCTGCCGGATTCAGCTCGCTAAGGAGGACTGAGGGGAAGCCGAGGTATCGTAAGTATCCCAACTCATAAGTCACTGGAACAGACTTTGTTCTCTTAGAGAAGGAGGGGGATGGTGTGCAGGAAAGCACCTACTGCAAGAGACACTCCTCAAAGATCTACTGTTACGGCAAAATTTTACGTAACTACTATCTTCCACGGAGTGGTCTCTTGCACTGGGAAATACATTTGGGATGAATACCAAGCAGTACACCCAAGAAGGGTGGTCCATTATGATAGGAGGTCTTGTAGGACTGCTTGGCCAAAGGCCGTCCAATGGCACGAAGCAGTATCTAGGTTGTAATACTTCATGAAAGTATCTATTGTGGACCTGGTAGCTGCAATGCAGATATCCCTTACAGAGGCCCCTTTAAAGCAGGCTGCAGTAGTGGACATAGTTCTAGTGGAATGGGATTGGACAGGTCCTGGCAATGGTTTGTTGTATTCTGAATAACAAGACATTATACAGTGTGCCAGTTAGTTGAAGAGGATCCATTTAGTGACTGGAAGTCTTTCGCTGCGTGAGGTGAAGGTGACAAAGTGTTGCAAAGTCTTTCTAATTGATTTTGTTCGATCAGTGTAGTATCGTAATATACGATGGACATGTAGAGTATGTAAGAGGTGTTCACCTCGATTGGAGTGTTCAGGATAATATAATGGTAACTCCAGGGACTGGTTTTAAGGTGTGTTCGGATACTACCTTAGGTAGGAAGGAAGGGTTGGTACAAAGTGCTACTCAGTCTTTGTGAAAAATGAAGTTTGGTTCCCTACAAATGAGGGCATGGAGCTCGGAAATACGCCGAGCTGAAGTGACAGCAACTAGAAAAGGTTTTTTCTATGAAAGAAAATGGAGGTCACAAGTGGCTGCCGGTTCAAAGGGCTCAAGAGTCAATTTCTCTATCAGAAAATTGAGATCCCATGGAGCAGTGGGTCTTCCGAGAGGTGGTTTAATATGTAGCATTTCTTTCAGAAACATTTTGTCTAGATGATGTTGGTACAGTAATCTGCCATCCAGAGGTTCATGGAAGGCTGAAATAGCAGCCAAATGGACTTTAATGGAGGAATAGTTTAATCCTATCTCAGCAATCGAGGCCAGGTAATCTAAAACTTTCATCAGTGGCCATGAACAGGAATATAATGATTGGGAAGCAGCCCAGACGGAAAAGCACTTCCATTTGGAATTACATGTTTTCCTGATTGCTGGTTTACAACGCCAGTAAAAAATTAGCAACAGGAGAGGACACTTGTAGATGCGCAATGAAAGCGTCCTTAGGAGCCAAGCATGAAGGTGTAGGGCATCCGGTTGGGGTGTAGAAGGGCCCTTGATTCTGAGTCAAGAAATCTGGTCTGATTTGCAACTGAATGGGTTCCTCCACTGATAACTGCTGAAGTACAGGGAACCACACCGGCCAAGGCCACAAAGGGGCTCGGGATAATGGAATAGTAGCTGGGAAGACGATGGTTGGCTGGTGAAGCAAATGGATCCACATGTGGGTTCCCCCACAGATAGAAGATTTGGTGGGGTACATTGTGATGAAGTGTCCATTCATGTGCTGATAACTGGTGACTGAGAAGGTCGGCCAGAAGGTTGTAAAGTCCTGCTATATGGACGGCTGTCAGTACTGCATTTTGTCAAATGGCTTCCTGCCAAACTGCAACGGTCTCTGTACAGAGAATGGGACTTTGTACCTACTTGTTTGATGAGGTAGAATACTACTGCAGTGTTGTTTGATTGAATCAGCAACAGTCCCGGAGATAGATGATGTTGAAAAAGCCTGAAGGGTTAAGCAAACTGCTCTCTGCTTCAGTAGATTAATGTGGGGATGAGGGCTAGAGGTGGCCCACTTGCCCTGTGTCTTGTAAGGACCCAGGTGTGCATACCATACTTCCAGGGATGCATCCATGTTCAACGTCTGCATGGAAGAGGAAAATTGGAAGGGCATGCCTTGGCATAGATTGGCATGGAGCGTCCACCGACTAGGGTGGAGCACAATGTTGAGACCACTGGTTCTGAAGAACCCACTGGACTAGTCTCATATGAAGATGGGCGAAAGTTACCGTAGATATAGTACCGGCCATATGACCCAGGAGACATAGCATGCATTAGGCTGTGACAACTGTTGGAGCTTGTATCTGCGATGCCAGAGATCGAAGCTTGTGTTGCCTGTCTGCCGGAAGGTAGGTTTTGGTGGAGACAGTGTCTAGGACTGCTCTTATATATTGGAGCGACTGTGTAGGGGTCGAATTGGACTGTGGCCAATTGACTGTCATATCTAGAGCTCAGAAATAGAGTTAAAGTTGCTTCTAGGGAGGAAAGCAGAGCCGGTCTGGTTTCTCTTTGATGTGCCCGTTCCAGCATAGGGCTGCTGTTGTTATCGCTAGGCATTTGGTGAACACTTCAGGGCTGATGAGAGGCCGAACAGGAGTGCCTAAAATTTGTAATGTTGACCCAACAGGTGGAAACGGAGGAACCTGTGATAGGCTGGCTAGATAGGAATATGTAAGTAGGCATCCATCATACCAAGGGCACATAGCCAATCCCTTTGTTTTTAGTTTAGGGTGATCACGCGGAACCTTTGGTACTGAATGTATAGGTTCAATTGCCTGAGGTCCAGTATTGACCTGGATATCAGAAAAGAAGTGGGAGTAAAATCCCTTTGTGTGTTCTGTAGGAGGTGTGTTCCAGGCCTCCAAATGGAGGGCAAAATAACTGCCAACAGCTTCTGTGGCCTGGTTGAGAAAGCATGGACATAGTCTCAGTAAGCCACTGGGAGGCGGGCTGATCAGTCCCACCAGGTGGGTGGGAGTGAGAGCCCTGGGCAGCAGAGGTGTTGGTTCTAGTAAGCTGGGGACGACCTCGGAGCTGCTTTTATTAGAGCCTCTGTATTTTCCATCTCTTTTGGTATAAAGGGAGGACTGAGAATGGTAGGATGGCTGAAAAGTATGGGACATGCCATGCACCATACAGAAGGTTTTCCCTGGAGCTTGGATTGCACATATCAAAGCTTGGGTTACTGGCCCGAATAGTCTAGACCCATTAAATGGGCGCTGAGCACTCTATGTTGTACATCAGGTGTGAAGCCTGAGACACGAAGCCAAGTATGGCGATGCAGAGTAATGCCAGTTGCTGAAATGCAGGCCAAAGGGATTGACTGCATCATATGTCGAGCGAAGTGGGTGTCTAGAAAATAGAATTGCCAGTAGCTATACTGACTAATAACTTTTCCTGTTCCTGTAAAGGAAGTAGTTTACTGACAGAGTCAATAGCTGAGGATCAGAGTGTATGCTGGTATTTGACCATGTGTCCCATTATCTGGAGGTAAGGAGCTCATGTGTTTCGTTTGGTTAGGATGATCATGAGTGGCAGTAAGCACCACTGAATCCATTTCAGGAGTGCGGGATAGAAAAGGATGATCCAGAGGAGCCTGGTAGAGGTGATCCGCCTTGCGGGGGATAGCTGAAACAGGGGAAGGCTGGTTCCAGGCTGCAAACATAATATATTGATAGGTTTGGATCAGTGCGGGTACTACTAAGACTAGACCTTCTGGTAACTTTAGCTAATCTGCCATATCCTTGCGTTGCTTGTCCTGTTTGGTGGTAAAGAATCTCATGACTTTTTTTTTTTTAATTTAGGGTTGCCACCTTTGGATGAGATGAAAACCGAATACTAAACCACACCCCCAAACTATACCCCTAACCCCACCCCTTTTATGACTAATGAGGGCATTGCTTGGACTCTGATTCACTTGATTTATTCAGAATTGCTGCTGATATAACATTGTGTACAATTTCTTTAAATTACATCATGATTATTATTTTTATTTTATTTGATTTAGATTTAAATATTTTAAATTTCAGTGTGTGTTAACATTTGGTAGGGTTGGGGGGTTCAGGGGACTTTCCATCCTGTGTACACAGCTTAGCTGACAAATCGAGTGACTACAAGGACACCTATGACAACTGGCTAGTTTGGATTAGGTGGCCTTTTCTAGTAAAACTCTTTCAATAAATAAATAAACTACACCAGTAATGGTGGACAACATGTAATTACAAATATAATCTGCCATTTTAAGATGTGCTACTGTCCCTCCCATTGCTCCTACTCTAAAGTTATTTGTACTGTCGGAGAAGTTTTTAAAAGTGGTAGGAACTATTCTATGCTGTTAAATGCCCTATTTTGTTTTCCATGTCAGTTATACATAGCAGATAGCATGATATGTGATATGTAGCATGGAGGCAGTATAGTGCAGTGGTTTAAAGCTCTGAGCTGCAATTCTGGAGAGCAGGGTTTGAATCCTACAGCCCAAACTTGCATACTTTGTGACCCTACACAAATCACTTAATTCCCTTGTGCTCTCAGGTTGCACCTGTAAACAAGCTTTAGCTTAGTGTGTCTCTTCTAGTAAAAAAAAAATAATATTTTGAAAAATGTTTGATAAATTGCCTAGATTTGCAGTGCCATCAAATCTAGATTGTGTTCCTCTCATCTCATCAGCTACTGCTCTCTCTCTTCCTTTTCTCATTTCTGTAGCTTAGCATGACATTAGCCACATTATTCTGTGCTGTTCATCTGAAAGGCCTGATTTGGTCTTCCTGAAATATTCAAGTAGTATGAAAACTGACAGCAATAACTACTGAGGAGAGAGGCATAGTATTGCTAGAAATTAAATAAAATATTAGATTATTCATTTAACAACAAAAGGGGTAACAAATATTAAAATATAAGACAGACCCTAAAAGAAAAAATGGTGAACATTTAAAGGTATAAAAGTATTCCTTATCACAGCAGTCAAAGACCATACTCACAATGCAGCCTGGAAAGGATTAGTTTGATTTGCTGCTAATGGTCTTAATAGCCCTACTTTACACCTCTCAGACTGACTGGTATACAAACAAAGGTCTGCATGACATCAGAATTTGTTTGTAATCTGACCATGCAAGTAAAATGGTGAAGGATTTAACAGAATCTGTTTTACACGCATGTGAGCATTCAAAATGAATGAAAAAGTACTACCTCAGAATACAACTGGATTAGCAGGTAAAGTTTCTGAAACACGTTGTACAGTCCATACTGGGACAGGAAGCTACCCTAATGTGGTGGCTGTCTGGTTTCAGAAAAATGAAGGTGTTAATTAAGGTGGTATTGTTTACCCTTCCAGTGAATAATCTTCCAATTTGCTGGTGTGAAATTAGAGGTGACAACTGAGCAGACAGGGACACATTTGGCTCTTTAAGTGCCATGCTCTTGAAGGCACTTCCTGATTGGCATGCACTGCAAGCAAGCAATCACACTGAAATGTCAGACACTTGCTTACAGTCAGATGAGAAGAAAATGAAACAGTTTGTGGGGAGTCTAACAGGTGCTGCTTGACCCAGCATAAAAAATGAATTTGCAATGGTGAAAACATGAGGACCGTATCTGGATCTTGAAAACCAAATCATTCGGTCAAAAACCGAGTAGGTGGTAAACTTATTTTAATTTGGACCATCCTCTCATGGAAAGGATGGGTCATCTGGAGGAGAGGCACTCACCTGCCTGGATAAATCCTCATTGACAGAGGAAATCTCCGATGGAGGAGAGTGGGGCTGAGAATCCATTTCCTGGAAGTCCTCATCCTCCAGATCTCCAGTAAAATCTACAGGTAATTCAGCCTCATCTGATAGGTAGTTATTGCCGTACGGGGGAGGTGACATGGTTGGGAAAGTTTTCTATCACCCTGGAAGTGATGAAGCAGATAAGTAGGGGAATGGGAGAGGTGGCTCGGCACCCCTGGATCAGAGGGCAGAGCATGCCACACAGCATGCAAGACCCACTGTACTACTGGAGTAAAGTACAGTTACGTAAGAACTTACCATAACAGTAGATCTTCGAGAACAGCTCTTGCAGCAGGTTACGCCATTAGGACTGAAGCCGGCAGGCACCAGGACCCCACGGAAATTTTCTAGCTAGCTGTATTCAGTGGGGACCGCCTCCAAAGTCGGTCCCACCCCTGACGTCAGGCGTAGTACAAATGAAGGCGGTCCCCTATAATCCTCAGTTCTCCCGCCGGAGACTCCCAGCCGCTGAATGACATCAGAAGAGGAGACAGAGGATCTGCCATCAAATGGCAAACAAAGCGGCAGTAAATGACCTATCCTTGGAGAAGGATGCTGTGACTACAATCTACCTCCAGCAGGGATGGTGGGAGGGAAAGTTCCTACTGCAAGAACTGTTCTCAAAGATCTACTGTTACAGTAAGTTCTTATGTAACTGTACTATCTTACTTCGAGAAACAGCTCTTGCAGCAGGTTACACCATTAGGACGGATTCCCAAGCAATACTGGTAATCACACACCATCGGGAGGAGGAAAGGTAGAAATCCTCGAATTACATTGAGCCTAGGACAGAAGTCCCTGAAGGACTGCTAGACTGAACCCTGATCTTCGCCTCGATGCAACGTCCAGGCTGTAATGCCTGATGAAAGTGTGTACGGAGCTCCAAGTAGCTGCAGCACAAATAGCTGAGGTGGACACATTCCTTAAAGCCGCAAAAGAGTTAGCCACCCCTCTAGTGGAATGACCCTTAACCACGCTCGGTAAGGGTTTGCTGCACTTCTGGTAACAGAACATAATGCACTGAATAAGCCACTTGGACAGTGACTGCTTTGAAACAGGAGCTCCCATCATCCTATGGGCAAAGGAGATGAAAAGTTGGTCCGATTTTCAGTGTTGTTTGGTTCTGGTCAGGTAGTATCTGAGGCACCTATGCACATTAAGAGTGTGCAGGAGGGCTTCTCCTCGATTAGAGTATTTCGGGAAATACACTGGTAGATCGATGTCCTGATTAAGGGTGAGAGCTGAGACCACCTTAGGCAAAAATTTAGGATTAGTCCTAAGGGATACCCTGTCTTGGTGGAAAACCAAACAAGGTTCTTTGCACATAAGTGCATGCATTTCAGAAATTCTTCTGGCCGAAGTAATGGCAACTAAAAATAACATTTTCCAAGACAGAAAACGTAGCTTGCAATCCATGGCTGGTTCAAAAGGTGGCAGCGTGAGCTGCTCCAAGATGAAGGGTAGATACCATGGTGGGATTGGATCCTTAATTGGGGGCCTAAGGTGCAGGACAATCCTCAAGAAGGCATGTGTCATGTCCAGTTGAGCCCCAGTGCGTTGACCTATTGGGACGTGGTAGGCTGAAATGGCACAGAGGTGTACCTTAATCGAGGAGTAAGCCAGGCCAGAGTGGAAAAGGGACAGGAGGTAATCCAGTGCCAGCTTCTCTGGACAGTCCAAAGGCGAAAGGCAGCATGCTTGAACCCATAAGCAAAACCTGCGCCACTTCATGGCATAGGTCATGTGGGTAGCCAGTTTCCTAGTGGCAGTAAGAATGTCTGCCACCTCTTGTGAGACCCCGTGTTGCATCATGGCTATGTCTGCAGGAGCCAAGCATGCAGGTTCAGGGAATGTAGGTCTGGATGGAGTAAGGAACCCCCCTCCTGAGACAGCAAATGGGAGCTGATTGGTAGAGGCACTGGAGGTTCCCGGGACAGCTGACGCAAGAGAGGGAACCAGATCCGTCTGGGCCAAAAGGGCGTGATCAGTACAAGCGTCGCTTGCTCCCTGTGAAGATTAAGAAGAACTCTCTGGATCAACGGAAAAGGTGGAAAGGCATAGAGGAATCTGTCCGCCCAGGAGAGGGACAACGCGTCTTGCCAGAAAACACTAGGCCCTGGATCTAGCGAGCAAAAATTGGGCAGTTTTGCGTTGTATGGGTACGCGAAGAGGTCTAGCTCTGAAGTACCTCATTTGCGAAACAGATCCTCTGCCACCTCCTGCAGTAGTTCCCATTCGTGGACTCTGACCTGAGAGCAGCTCGGGCTGTCTGCGATGACGTTGTCCACTCCCAGAACATGAACGGCAATAAGGTCTGCGCCATGTTGTAAGACCCAATCCCACACTCTCATGGCCTCCCTGCAAAGTGGGTAGGAATGGGTGCCTCCTTGTTTGTTGAGGTAATACATCACCGTGGAATTGTCTGTCTGTAACAGAAGTGTAGCTGGTGGAATCACTGACTGGAAGGCCTGCAGGGCATAAAGAACTGCTCTCATTTCCAGGATGTTTATGAGGAGATGAGACTCCTGGGCTGTCCACAGACCCTGAGACCGGACACTGTCGAGGTGTGCTCCCCAACCGAGCCTTGAGGCATCTGTGGAGAGTGTCACAGTCAGGGACGGCATTATGAAGGGGACTCCCGCCGAGAGGTTCCTTGAATCTAGCCACCATTGCCAATCTCGAATTATGGTCTTTGTGATCCGGATTGGATGCTGCAGATGGTCTTGTCTTTGGTCCCATTGTACCCGTAACATCCACTGGGTTACCCGCATGTGGGGACGGACTAGCGGGACTATTGCAATGGCCGCAGCCATGTGTCTAAGCAGGCAAAGGACCAGTCTGGCCAGGACGGTCTTCTTCATCGAAAAGTCCCTGATGAGGGATCTGATGTGTTCCGCTCTGTCCGGGGAGGAAAGCTTTCCCTTGGATGGTGTCCAGAACTGCTCCTATGAATTGCAGAGTCTGGGATGGAACCAGGCATGACTTCTCGTAACTGATGATAATGCCCAACGTCTCAAACAGAGACTGAGTGCAGTGAATGGCAGACATCAGGACCTCCCAGGAGGGCGCCATAAGAAGCCTATCATCCAGGTAGGGGAACACGTAGTGGCCCTGTGTCCTCAGAGATGTGGCTACGACTGCCATGCACTTCATGAACACCCGAGGTGCCGATGATGGCCCGAAGGGCAGAGCTCGGAACTGATAATGGCGGCCCTGAAACTCGAAGCGCAGGAACCTCCTGTGCGCCTGAACAATAGGAATATGCAGGTAGGCATCCTGCATGTCCAGGGACGCTAGAAAAGCGCCCTGCTTCAGCATGGGAATCAGACCTGGGAGGGTCACCATGCGGAAGCGCTTGTACGCGACCGAGGCACTGAGGTCGCTGAGGTCCAGTATTGGATGGAGGTCCCCTGTTTTCTTTGGAACCAGGAAGAAGTGAGAATAATATCCTAGTCCCCTCTGGTTCCTTGGCACGTGCTCTATAGCTTCTTTTTCCAGAAGTGAGAGCACCTCCTGCTGTATGAGCAGGGCATGCTGACCCGAGTAACGGGAGAGCAGGGGAGGTCCTGTAGGTGGGTCATCTAGAAACTCTATGCAATGGCCTTTCTTGACCAACTGGAGAACCCACCTGTCGATAGTGATCGACTGCCATCCTAAAGAGTGGCGAGTGATGCAACCCCCTGACTTTCCTTGCCCATTGATCCAGAGGAGGGGTGGGGGCTGGGAAGGAGTCATGCTGAGGCAGCATTTGTCCCTGCGGGCTGGGCTGACTTTGTGTAATGTTGGCCTCTGCCTGGGGATGATTTGGCCTGGGCCTTGCGCGAGAAAGTGCCCCTCTGCTGCTGGCCGGAACGTTGCTGCTGCCTTTGTAGCTGGCTGTGAAAATGGCTCTGGTTCCTATGAAAGGAACTAGGCCTAGATCTGTACAGGGCCTGTACAGATCGGACTGCCTTCCCTACGTCGTGGAGCTTGGTGATGACCTTCTCTGAGGATTCACCAAAGAGTACCATGCCATTATATGGGATGTCTAGAATATTCTTCTGTACGTCCGGGGTGAAGCCAGAGGCACGGAGCCAGGAGTGCCTCCGGAGACAGATGCCTGAAGCTGCAGCTCTGGCCGAAGAGTCCACAGAATCGTATGTGGCTCTAAGCACTTGGGTCCCCACATCTGACATGGTGCGGAGGAGGTTTAGGAGATCCACTTTCTGGTCGCCATCGGGAAGCTTTTCAACCAGGTCCTGGCCTTGCTCCCACAGGGTGTTCTGGAATTGTACCATGTGGGTAAGGTAGTTCAGAGACCTGATGGCGCAAGTAGAAGCTGTGTACGTGCGCCTCCCCAGGGCATCCAATTGCTTGGATTCCTGGTCCGGTGGCTGAGTGCTCATATGCTGGGGCCTTTGAGACCGGTCATGAGAGGCAGTGATGAGCAGGGAATCTGCCAGAGGTTGCTTCGCCAAGTACTGGTCCTCTCTGGGAGCCTTGTACTGGCGGTCAGCCTTCTTCAGCACCATGGGAGTGGAGTGCGGACACTTCCACGCAGCCTTGGTGATGTCCGTGAAGGTGTCCACCGAGGGTGGCACTACCACAGGCTTTGGGTCTTTTTGCCGAAGGTAGCGGGCAAGGCGTTGTCATTCGGGGTCAAGGTCCTCAGCATCCCACCCCATATTGTCCTGGATGTGCCTCATAATCTCGGCGAAAGAGGGATCATCCGGTGGAGACCTGGGGAGGTCATGTGGGTCAGGAGAGGAGATGCTGAGCGGAGAAGGAGATCTGGAGTATTCCGAAGTATCCGATCTTGAATCCTCCCCCGACGGAGTATACCGGTGTCGTCTGGGTCATTTGGGGCTGGGTGACCCTGAAGGGGATCTGGAGGGAGGCGTTCTCCTGTCTGTAGATCTGCCCCTAGGAGGTGGAGTCTGCTTCTTGGGGGATGGTGGTCGTCCAACTGGCCCCTTAGGTGGAGGAGGGGGCGTAGGCAGTGAAGGGGTAGGAGAAGGAAGAGGATGGGCGGGGATCACATCCTTCTTGATGGTGGTCGGGAGTGAGGGTGACCAACAAGCGATGGGGCAGACCCTGACCCGACCGAGAATCCTTGGTCGGAGCCCCCGATTTCGGCTGTGGAGGCAGAGGTTCCACCACAATCAGTGGGGCAGCTGGTTTCAGCTGAACAACCGGCCTACACTTGGGCACCTCGACCACCACGAGGGGTTGTTTCGGCCTTTTGGGTGACAGCCACTTAATGGCCGGGGAAGGCAATGGCGTCAGCTTGTTCCAGGACAAAAGGAGCTGCTGCTACATTAAATCCTCATAGCGTCGATGCAATTTGCGCCGAAGTCTCTCCTCTTCCGAGGAGGAAGATGAGGATGAGCGGCGCCGCCGCTTTCCTCGGTACCGAGATCGAGACCGCCGGTGTCGGCGGGATCGGCTGGACCGAGACGAGGTCCAAGACTGAGACCCTCAGTGCTTCCGAGGGTGGGTCTGGGAGGAGCGGGGACACCCGCCTCCCCGGCTAGGAGCCTTGACCGGGACTCCAGCACAGGAGGTGCAGGGCAAGTCTTGGTTTCCACCGGGGAACCGTGATGAAGGGTTGTCGGCTTCACCAGTCAACAGCCCGTCCGACGGTCGAAAAATATCGACCGCGTCGACGGGTGTCTCGGCCTGCTGACCTGACAGGGACACCGTGAAGCCAGCAGCCTTAGCCGCAACCTCGACCGAAGTAGAGTGTCAACTGTCTGGGGAAGGGGACCTCTCCCGCTCCCACGAACGTCGACGGTGGGACTAACCCTTCGAGTCCTTCTTTTTTGACCGAGAAGAGTGTCCCGATGGCACCTCACCCTTCGTGGAGAGGGACTGGCAAAGCTCCTTAAAAAAAGCTGTGTAGGAGGATCCCAAAGAGAGTGGGATAAATGCCGCAACTGAGGAATATGAGGATGCGGCCTGGGCGCTCTCCTCTCGGGGGCGATCATCTGCCGAGGTTGCTCAATGAAGCCAGCTGCACATGACACACGCCCAACTGGCCCTCCTTGGACTTCACCGGCAGATAACATTTCTCAGAGCGCCCAAGTTGTAGCCGGGCAGCGCGGTCTTCAAGGACGTTAGCCGAAAAAGATGTGCACAACTCGCAGGCCTGCGGGTTGTGGTCAAGCACGAGGCAGTAGATGCACATGGAGTGCGGATCTGTCCTGGACATCTTCTGCCTGCATGGGTACCGCCGAAAACCAGGAATCGATTTGTCCGTCGCAGCCACGAAGGAAGAATTTGACCAAAGTCTTGAAAACTTAAAAATTATTTTCAGGTGAACCGAAGAGTTAGGATCCAGTCTATACGCAGAGCGTTAAGGAGGGAACCTGAGCTTCCAAGTGGTAAGGAAGATCTGGTGTCATGGGGCAGAGCCGAGAGTGTTACCACCCGGGTGGGTAGAAGGAGCCAGCTTGAAGACCTTCCGGCAAGATTTAAAGTGGCAAGGAACCTGCCAGTAAGTGTGGATTGAACAACATATCCATGTTCCTAGAACTGTTAATCTGCACAGGGCTTTTGAACACACACACACACAAAATATAGTAATCTCTGATTAATATAAACCACTTATAAAAAAAAAGATCGTTAAAAAAATATATAAAATACATGATTTACAATATGTAATGTCCTCCAGATTTGCTGTATGGTACTCTGAAAATTACTGTTATTGTTTTCGGTATTATTTAGAATTTTTGACATGTAAAAATTTATGAAGATCTTATGAAAAATTTAGGATTTTTTTTTTTTATTCCAATGTTTTGATCTGTAAATTTACTTGAAATAATGACCCTGTGCTTGCATACTGCTACTGTGGTGGAAATGAGAAGAAGGATACTGAGCATGTTATCTTGACATGCCACTGGTACAACGCTGCTAGAAATAAATGGTTGGGGTCCATTATAAATTCCTTACCAGGTAATTCTAATCACGAACCATTAAGGAGTCTCTTGGCTACTGAAGATGAGCAAATTATAAAAAAAGATTGCCATATTTCTTCTTAATGTACAAAAATAAAGATAGTTGCCTCTATTCAAAATTAAGTATGTTCTGCACTGTAATAACCTTTTTAGCATACGTAGAAAAGTATTGGATATGTAATGTTTTTGTCTGTTCTATGTCTTTTTTATCCTATGTTTGTAATAATCTTTTTCATGATTGATCAAATAAAAATTTATTACTACACAGCCTGGCCCTGGTCTCGGACCTGCTTGACCGTGGTGTGGAGGTCCACAGGGAGATGAGGAATCACCTCATCCAGGGAGCCCAATAGGGCATGGGAGAAGTGTGCCATCAGGACGGTCGAGCTCAACTGGCGGAGGCCAAGCGAGGAGGCAGCATAGACCTTTTTGGCCGAGTAGTCCAATTTCTTGGACTTCTTGTCTGGCAGCCTGTTGACATCACTTGTGTTGCCCCAGCACTGAAACATGGAATCTGCCACCAACCCCTCGGCTGAGGGCTGTTTCATGAACCCTGAGAGGGAACCGGTGGGTACCGCATATTTGCAGGCCATCTGGGGTGAGGGTGCCAGACAGGAGGCAGGATGCTGACAAAGCTGGGCTGACAATGGCCTCGGCCACTGGGAAGGCCTCTGTCAGACAGTCCCCTTTATCCAGAATCTCTGTGAGGGTATAGCGAGCCCGATTCTGAAAGGGCCCCAGAAGCATCCCCATACACTCAGAGATGAGACAGAGGATGCCCATGAAGGACGTGGGTCCTTCCTCCGTCGAAAGATACCCCCACTCCATGTCGACTGGACGGGAGTGTAATGAAGAGTCCTCAGATTCTGAAGAGTCCACATAAAGTGGCCGACCACCCAATTCACTGTCTACCTGCCGCAGATGGTCGGGCACGAGAGTGACTGACAGCCAATAGGGAAGACAATTAGCCGGCCAAGACTCCTTGGTCGGAGCCCTGGTTGCTGGCTCCATCACAATCAGTATAGAACCCAACTTCATCTGAACTGAGGTGGCCTGAACCAGCTCCGCAGGTGGAGGAACGGTGCCGACTGGCCCCTTTGGGGACGTCGGTAACGGCCTGTCGGGAGACAACCATGCGATGGCTGGTGTGGGAACCTGGGTCAGCTTCAGACCGGACAACAATAACTGCTGCCATGAGGTCTTTGTAGTATTGATGCAACCTGCACCAAAGCCTCTCCTCAGCCAAGGATGAAGACGATGAATAGCGGTGGGGCTGCTTCCCATGGCAGCGACAGCAAGACCGCCGACGTTGGTAGGATCTGCTCGACCCACTGGACAAGGAAGACTTACACCTTGGCTGCTGGTGCCGGAGGAGGATTTTGGAGGGAGCCGGGGAGTGTCACGGCTCCTCCTGGTCTATGTTGGTGATTGGAGGGTCCAGCTCAGCAGGCTGATCTGCCCCTTTGGTGGTCACTGGCAGGACCGGAGCCCTGAACAGAGAATTGTCGACCTCATCTAGCTACCACAGGTCAACAGGGTTGAGAAAAATCTCAGCTGCATCATCGGTCCACCAGCTGACCTGACGGGGGCACCATGAAGCCAGTGGCCAAGGCCACGGTTTCAACCATGGTCAAAATCAGGGATTCCTGAAACCAAGATCGCTCTCGCTCCCAAGAACATTGACGGTGAGTCTTCTTGTTGAGTCAAGACTCCTTCTTGTGGGAGTGGGAGCTAGTCAAACTCGACTGGCCCTCTCCCTCAGTCGGAAGAGATTGGCACAGCTCCTTGATGGAGCCCAAAAAAGTAGAGCCCAATTTGAGCAGAACAAATGCAGCAGCTGAAGAGGTCTGCAAGGCAGCCCTAGCCACCTCCTCCTCGAAGGCCTTAAGTTGCTCCAACTGTTCAGCAGATCCTGTGGCTGCAGAGACAACCCAACAGGTGTCTTTGGATTTGACATGGGGATTCCATTTCTCTGGTCAGCCCAACTTCAGGTGGGCAAGGCAGACCTGAAGGACAGATGGCTGAAATAAGTGGCAAATGTTGCAGGCCTGGGGATTGTGCTCATGGCCTAGGCAGTAAATGCACATGGTATGTGGGTCGGTGTGCACCATGTTCTGCCCGCATGGGCACCAGCAAAATCCAGGCGAGGAAGTTTCCTCCATCGCAGTCATGATCGAAGATCGTGCCGAAGATGGAACTCTAATGAGTTTAAGTTTCCGAAGTAAATCCGAAGATTTGAGCATCAGGGCCTACTGAACGTGGGAGCTGTAAGGATGGAATCTGCTTCTTCCAGCAGAAAGGAAGATCTGACATCATGGGGCGGAGCTGAGAGTTATACCACCTGGGTGGGTGGGAGGAGCCAGCTTTAAGACTTTCTGACAAGACTTAAAGGGAAAGGACACTGCCGGAAAGTGTGGATAGAGCATATCCACATCCCTAGAAAATATGCTTTGGAGTTATAAGAAAAACAAGGATAAGAGCAGGTGCCTGTAAGTTAGGTGAGGCAGGTACAGGTTCACAAGGCAGATAAGTAGTTATTCAAAGCACATTTGAACTGAGGGAGGGTAGTGCAGGAGAGGATAGATGTCGGGAGGGAGTTCCACACCAAGGGGGCTGCGTAAGCAAAGGATCTTCTGCTTGAGGATAGACGAGTCTTAGGTGTGTCCAGTAGTGGAAGAGAGGAGGAGTGGAGAGACCTCCTGGACTGTTTTCTAACAATAATGTCAGATAGGCTTGGTGGAATGTAGAGATGTGTGAGCTTACAGGTGAGGAGTACTGGATTTTGTGTTCAAGTTATAGTCAGCCCAGAGATGTGAGCACAATACAGTGGTGTTGGCGGGGGTACTCCAGTGGCAAAGTGCGCTATTTTGTGATAAAGTTATTGCAGTTGATGTGTGAGAGAGGCCTTAAGTGATAGGAATAGTGGAGCCCCATAAGAAAGCGGAGGCAGAAGTGAGGCGGTAGCAGTTTTGTGACAGGATGCCTTCGATAGCAGAGGGTGAGCAAGATATAGCAAACCAGTCTTTTGGGGTAGGGTTTTTTGAAGTTTTGTTGATATGGGCCTCAAAGAAGAGGTTAGGATCCAGTAGCATCCCCAGGTATTTGAAAGAGTCTATCGTTTCAAGCGGTTCCCCATTACTGGTGCGGATGGAAAGCTGTAGGTTAAGATATATTTTACAGGAGTGGTGATGACAGAGCATAGATTTAGTTTTTTTGGTGTTTAATAGTAAGTTATTTTCAAAGAACCATACTTCTAACTGGCGGAAGTTGGATTCCAGGTGCTGATTGATCCACTGGGTGTCAGATGAGAGTCGGTATAATATGGAGTTGTCCACATAGAGCTGAATGGATGCCCCTCCGCAGAAGCCTGGCAGCTCATTAATGAACAGCAAAAAGAGTAGGGGGTCTAGGATGGATCCCTGGGGGACTGCATGCGTAATCTAACTGGAGACTGACAGTTGGCCCATTTGACATTCTGGGTGCGGACGGATAGGTAGTTTTGGAGCCAGGAGGTGGATAGTTGATCAATACCCAAGGATTCTAATTTTATTATCAATTATCAGCATCATGGTTCACCAGGTCAAAAGCCTCTGCGAGGTCAACGAAGATGGTCCCTGTGGCTAGACCAAGATCAAAAGCATGGTGAATGTCTGAGGTGACTTTGATGAGTGCAGAGAGTGTGCTATGATGTTTGCGAAAACTGTGTTGGTAGCGTGATAGGAGTTGATATTAAAGGTAGTCTTGAAATTGGTTGTATAGAATTCTTTCTTGAATTTGTGCTAGGTGGCAGAGAATTGAGATCAGCCTGTAATTTTCAACAGGGGGTGGCCAAGCACCCCCTTGTGGATTGGTACAACTAGTGCCGTTTTCCATTCTGAGGGAATAGTTCCTTCAAGAAAGGATCTATTGATAAGGTTTCTAACTGGCGCAACAAGTGCTGGTGCTCCCCATTTTAAGAACCTAGGCTCTAGCAAATCATGGCCAGGAGAGCCGCGTTCCTTAAGACTTTGAAGTAGCTTGAGAACCTCTTTTCGGGTAGCTAGTTTGATGTGGAATTGCGGGGACATGATTCACGAGAGATTCGTGCCTGGGGAGGGTTGCTTGTTCTGGTTTGTAGTGAATCTGGATACACAGTTACTTAGGTCTGTAAAGAAGTTGTTGAGACCGTCAGCTATGGACTCTGGGTCTGACAGTACTTTGTCTTTCATAGAGAACGAGTCAGGGCAGTTGGAGGTTTTGCCTTTAAGGAGTGAAATTATTTGGACCTAGAATTATTTGGGTCTGCGGAGTTTTTGTGTTTGTCTTGACCGGTAGTAGGTCCTCTTTGCTTTAGTTATTTTAGACTTTCAAGTGTTTCTGTGCTGTCTGTATGTATGCCAGTCGGAGGGGAGTTCAGTCTTTCTATATGTTTTCCAGGCTGCATCATGTGTGGACATACGGTCCTGTCTACCTTTAGTCAGCCATGGGGCTACAGCTCCTTTAGATCTACATTGGGTAAGTGGGGCGTGAAGGTTTATGATGGCAATAAGTGTGTCAGTTAGGTATTCCAGGGCTCTGTCAATGGTAGGCAGGGTACGTATGGAGTCTCAGATTATTATTGAGTGAGTTCAGGAAGGATGTATGATTAAAGGAGAACATATTTGTGATTCTACAATTTTTGGAGGAGGGTTTTGGGGAATTATTCCTCCAGATACAATAGACTGGTGAGTGGTCGCTGATGCAGTTGGATAATACTCCCAAGACAATTATTCTACGAGCACAGCTGGACAGGATCCAGTCTATGAGAGAGTGGTTTCCCATATATTATTCCTTCTTGTGGGTTTGGCTATGTGCTGAGTTAGGCTGGCGTCTGCCAGAGTGGAAGACACTGTATTTTTGTTATTGGTTAACGAATCAATGCTGAAATTGCCAAACAAAATTAGTTCATTGGGGGGTGGTCAGAGAGGAAGGTAGTGATGTTGGGTAAGGCAGCAGCGGCAGATTTGGGTGGTAAGTAGGTACGTCCTAATATTAATTTTTTTGTGTTGCCTAAGATTAAGGAGACAAAGGTGGATTCCACTGGCGATGTTACGGAAGCCAGGGGTGTAATTTCAGTAGCAGAAAGGCTGGTCTTGACATACAAGAGAACACAGCCACCTCTTTTACCCACCCTGTCATGCCTATCAGTTGTGTACTCAAGCAGGGCCACTTCATGTGGGAGGATGGAGGGTTTTAGCTATGTTTCCAAGATTCCTAGTATTGTTGGATTGAAGGACGAACCCAGGCTTCAAGTTCTGCCATTTCTGGATGCAGACACTGACAATTCAAGTGTACTGCTTTCAGACCCTTGGTATTAATCCAGTTGGAGTTCTGGGGGGGGGGGGTCCCTAATTGGTCTGCACATCACCAGCAAGTAAGAGACAATGTAATAAGTGTATTAGTGTATACCAGGTGGGAGTGTGGGTGAGAATTTTGAGTTTTCTGATTCTGAAGGAGGGCCTTAGGGTGTCATGCAGCCAGGACCCAAGATTGATGGCATCCTTTTTTGCAAGGCAAGGAAGTGGGAGGAGTCTCTGAGGGGGCTCATGTGGGATATTCTGTGGTAAGGTGCAGAAACACTGTTCTTGGTTGCATTTATGTAGCTTCATTGCGCAGGACGAGATGAGGTTGTCAGAGGACATGAAGATAAAAACATAGTATAGCAGATACAGGTCCTAGATGCTGCATTATTGAGGAGAGATATCAGGGTGCCTGGTTAGAATTTACTCTAGGTGCTGTACAGGGTGTTAGTCATGGAGTAAGATGTGATTTGTGAACACTTTTCTTAATACACACTCATGCTGGGGAGTAGAGAAGAAAGAAATTTAGTTGGATGGGGGAGAGAAAGTGAGGTACTGAAGAAGGTATGTCATGCTGTTTTAATTTTTCTCATAAGGTAATTATCAGACAGAAATTGAATGGGTTTAGATTGATGTGTAGAGCTGTATCAATATAGAGGCCGTCTAGTGGCTAAGAAGTATAAGGGGCCAATGGAGGAATGGGGAGATAGCAACCAATCACAGCTTCCGGCTGCGTACTGTAGGTATGAAAGAAACTGTTCAGATAGGATGGGCTGGTGGGAGGTGGGTGGAGAGACACTGTGCAGTGGCATTGGGTATGTGGCTGTATCTTAATTCAGGTAACACAGAGAAAAACAGCTGTATCTTAATCAAATTCACAAAATAATGGCAGTATCTTAATTAAATTCCAAATGGGAGAGCAGTAGTGAGGAAACAGCACACACTCTGAGAAAGGTGCCAATTTTGAAATGCAGGACAAAGAAAGGGAGCGGTCTCTGTCTGTGCTCAGGTCTCAGTACTTTGGTCAATTGCTGGTGGGTGGGCTGGGAGCTGCTTAGAGTGTGGAATGCCCAAAGAGAAGTAGGGGAGCTTGGTGAATTGCTGGCGGGTGGGCTGGGAGCAGCTCCGAGGTCAGAATGCCCGAAGAGAGGTAGGGAGCTAAAAAGAGAGAAGGGAAGGGGTCACAAAATGCTAAAGGGCTGTGAGAGGTGGCTTGGAGAAAACAAAAGAAACTCATGTTACAGGAGAGGGAGGAGAGGGCCAATTAGCGTGGAAGAGGGAAGGACAGAAAAAAATATAAAGGAAAATCAAGAGTGAGCTAAGGGAACAGTTCAACTGCTACAACAGTTATGAATTTCATACAGTGGCTTTAACTTCAGTAAAATTTACTTGCAGAGCTTAAAAATGGCTACAAAGACTATATTTTAATTTAGCTAGAACACAGAAAAATAGCTGTATCTTAATTAAATTCACAAAATAATGGCAGTATCTTAATTAAATTCAAAATGGGAGAGCAGTAGCGAGGAAACCGTAAAAACGCTGAGAAAGGCGCCAAGTTTGAAATGCAGGACAAAGAAAGGGAGCAGTCTCTGTGCTCAGGTCTCAGTACTTTAGTGAATTGCTGGCAGCTGCTCAGTGTGTGGAATGCCCAAAGAGAAGTAGGGGAGCTTGGTGAATTACTGGCAGGTGGGCTGGGAGCTGCTCAGAGGGTGGAATGCCTGAAGAGAAGTAGGGGAGTTTGGAGAATTGCTGGCGGGTGGGCTGGGAGCTGCTCCCAGGACAGAATGCCCAAAGTGACGTAGGAGAACTTGGTGAATTGCTGGCAGGTGGGCTGGGAACTGCTCAGAGGGCGGCATGCCCTAAGAGAGGTAGGGGAGCTTGGTGAATTGCTGGCAGGTGGGCAGGGAGCTACTCCAAGGGTGGAATGCCCGAAGACAGGTAGGGGAGCTTGGTGAATTGCTGGTGGGTGGGCTGGGAGCTGCTACGAGGGCGGGTCCTACCAGAGGCCTGCAGGCTAGACAGAATGTCTTGCACATCTGCCCCAAAGAGCTTATAGCTTCTGAAAGGGGCATTCAAGATGGACTGTTAAATGTCCATGGCAAAACCAGACACACTAAGCCAAGAATGCCCCTTGCAGCTGCTCTCATTGAAGCACTGACAGCAATATAGGCTGACCTTAAGAGATGCTTGCCCACATCTGACCCCGCTTGAAGGTCCTGGAGCAATTTTTGTTTCTGGGTACCCTCTGCTGCAGCGTTGGATGTTCTTCAAAGTGAATTTTGGTATTTCACCACATGGCTAATATAGTTAAGAAAGTACAGTTATGTAAGAACTTACCATAACAGTAGATCTTTGAGAGAGGCTCTTAAAGTAGGTATTCACATATAGGACTAAGCCGCCAGGCATCTGGACCCCACGGAAAAATTTCTAGCTAGCAGTCTCTGGTGGGGGACCGCCCCCACATCAGGTGACTGGTGTCATGCGATAGTGGTATAAAGGGGTAGTCCCCCCATGCCTGCCTTCCAGTTCTTTCCTGCCAAAGGCCAAAAGAGGCAAGATGAGAGAGGATATTCCCCCCATGGAAATGAAGCAAAGAAAACTTACAGGGACGGAGGGCAGGAAGGCGATATCTACTGCAAGAGCCTCTCTCTCGAAGATCTACTGTTACAGTAAGTACTTGTGTAACTGTACTAGCTTACTTCGAGAGGGCTCTTGCAGTAGGTATTCACATACAGGACTGAGTCCCAAGCAGTCTGGAACAAGGAAAAGCACTCGGGAGGAGGACTGTGATCCATAACATAGAACCTCAGGGCTGAACAGATCTCATGAAAGGAGGCCTTATAGGATAGCCAACCCGAAGCCTGCTCTACGACGAGAGGCAATATCCAAACTGTAATGTTTCATGAAGGTATGGACAGAAGTCCAAGTTGTGGCTGCACAGATGTCTGCCGCTGACACATTCTTGAAACAAGCTGCAGAGGCTGCTACTCTGGTGGAGTGACCTCTGACTTGAACCGGAAGGGTCTTGTTGTACTTGTTGTAACAGAAAGTAATACAATTTGCCAACCACTTTGACAGGCATTGCTTAGCAACAGCATTGCCTTCTCTTTTGTGAGCAAAAGAGACAAATAACTGATCAGTCATCCTAAGATCCTTAGTCCGATTGGTGTAGTATCTCAGGATTCTGTGAACATCCAAAGTATGCAAGAGGTACTCCCCTTGATAGGAGTGTTGCGTAAATAAAGCGGGTAGCTCAATAGATTGATTCAGTGTAGATTCAGCCGCCACCTTAGGGAGAAACTTAGGGTTGGTGCGTACAGCCACATGTTCCTTGTGAAAAATCAAGTACGGGATTTTACATATCAAGGCTTGGAGCTCGAAAATGCGCAGAGCAGAGGTGATGGCCACTAGGAAGTGTGTCTTTCAAGAGAGGAACTTTAAATCAGCTGCTGCTGGCTCAAAGGGAGGCAGAGTGAGCTTCTCCAAGATGAAATTCAAGTCTCATGGAGGGGCAGAAATGCGAATGAGGGGTCTCAAATGGAGAACCCCTCTGAGGAAAGTCTTAGAGACTTCCAACTGAGCAAAAGTCCCATCTCCAAAGGGGACATGGTAGGCTGAAATAGCTGCCATGTGGACCTTTAATGAGGAATGTCTGAGACCCAGATCAAAGAGGTGATGCATGTAATCCAGGACTTTGTTGATGGGGCACGAGAACGGCTCAAAGTCTTCTGAATTTGCCCAGATAGAAAACCGTTTCCACTTCATAGTGTAGGTGGACCTGATGGAAAGCTTCCTTGCCTCCACCAAGATGTCCGCTACTAAAGGGGAGACTCCAAAGCGTGCTTTAGCTATGTCTGCAGACGTGCCTTAGCTACGTCTGCAGGAGCCACGTATGGAGATGAAGGGATTTGAGACCTGGCTGAACAAGGGTCTCCTGATCCTGGGTCAACAAGTGTTGCGAGAGAGGAAGAGGAGGTTCCTATGAAAACTGTTGCAGAAGAGAGAACCAAACCTGCCTGGGCCAGAAGGGAGCAATGAGAATCATTCGAGCCCCTTCCGATCTGAGTTTGTTCAGGACCCTCAGAATTAAAGGAATGGGAGGGAAGGCATAAATGAATCTGTCCCTCCAACCGAGAGACAGTGTCCTGCCAGAATCTGTATTGCCCTGGAGCGAGCGAGCAGAAGGCGGGACATTTTGCATTTTGAGGAGACACAAAGAGGTCTATCTGAGGTGTTCCCCATCGCCGAAAGATGTCGTTTATGACCTGCTGATCTAACTCCCATTCATGGGACCTGGCAGAGGACCGACTGAGTTTATCTGCCAGTGTGTTTTCCACTCCCAGAATGTGAATTGCGGTCAAGTGAATGTGATGTTGAGCTGCACAGTACTAGACACTCATCGCTTCCCGGCACGGGGGTAGGAACATGTTCCTCCCTGTTTGTTGAGGTACCAGATTACACACGTCTGATTGGATGAAGAGATGACCGGAGAGGATGAAGGGAAGAAGAGCCTGGAGGGCATAAAGGACTGCCCTCAGTTCGAGCATACTGATGTGCAGATTTTGCTCGAACCAGGACCAGCTGCTCCGAGTCTGGTGAAACCCTAGGTGGGCACCACAACCTTCTCCTGACACATCTGTTGTCAGCGTCTGGGAGGGGAGATTGATGCAGAAGTGAACTCCCAGACACAGGTTCTCCTGAACCATCCACTACTGCAAGTCCCTGATCATGGGATCTGATACTCGTACCTCTCTTGGTCTAGATTGTCCCTGGTCTGGTCCCACTGCGACCAAAGCATCCATTGAGAGATCCTCATATGGAGCAGAGTGAACGGGACTGTTGGGATGGCAGTCACCATTAGCCCGAGGAGGCAGAGGACTGACCTGGCTCCGACCCTCCTGCGGCCGGACAAAAGATGAGCCTGATTCTGAAGGGTCCCTATCCTGTCCGGAGGCAAGAAGGCTTTGCCGGTGGTCGTATACAGAATCGCTCCTATAAACTGGAGGCATTGGCAAGAGACCAGATGGGACTTGGCATGGTGGATGGTGATACCCAGGCTGGTAAAAACCTGCAGGGTAAGGGAGAGGGAGTGCAGGAGTTCCTCCCTGGATGGGGCCACCAGGAGCCAATCGTCTAGGTATGGGAATACCTGTATGCCCTGGGTATGCAGGTGGGCCGCAACCAAAGACGGGCATTTGGTAAACACTTTAGGGG
Organism: Neoceratodus forsteri; assembly: GCA_016271365.2. Taxonomy (NCBI): domain Eukaryota; kingdom Metazoa; phylum Chordata; order Ceratodontiformes; family Ceratodontidae; genus Neoceratodus; species Neoceratodus forsteri. The sequence goes on from CM057452.1 coordinate 1,722,926,592, forward strand.
CCAAGGAAGGACCAGATGGGAGGGCCTTGAATTGGTAGTGGTCCCCCTGAAAGCAAAACCTCAGGTATATTCGATAGGAAGGGCATATGGGGATATGCAGGTAAGCATCCTGCATGTCCATGGTGCATAGCTACTGTCCCGGCCGAAGCAGAGGTAGAAGGCTCTGTAAAGAGAGCATTCTGAAGCATTTGCACTTCACGAACATGTTCAGGGAGCTGAGGTCTAGAATAGGTCTCAGATCTCCTGTTTTCTTTGGAACTAGGAAGAAATGGGAATAGTAACCTGTCCCCCAAAGATGGGTGGGGACTGGTTCTATTGCCACCTTTGCAAGAAGAGAGATGATTTCCTCTAGGACCAGAGGAAGATGTTGCTGGGAGTAGGACGACTGAGGGGGTGGGTGTCAGGGCGGTTTCTGCAGAAACTATATTGAGTGTCCTGCTCCTATCAGCTGGAGCACATAAGCATCTGATGTTATCCTCTCCCAGCCCGGCAGATGGGAGGAGAATCTCCCCCCTACCAGTTTCTCTGGAATGTCCAGAGACAGTGGGAGAGGCAGGGAGTCAGGAGTTGTGGGGCAGTGCAGCAGCCAGGGCTCCCGCGGCTTTTTTGCTGGTGGGAGTCTTGGCTGCTGGAGGAGCCCAATGTTTGTTGGCACATTTTCCTTGTGGCTTTTGTCGGTTTTGGTGATGAAAAGGATGTTTCTGCCCTTGAGGGGGTCTGTACATAGTCTGAACAAACTTGAGTGCAGTGCCTTTCTCTTGCAATTCGGTTACGATGTCCTTGATATCACCCCCGAACAGCACCGAACACCTGAAGGGAGCATCTTTGTTTAGCGGATTGCACTTCAGGGACCAGTGCTGACACATGGAGCCAGGCATGATGTCATAGGCCAACGGCGAAAGCCAAGCTCCTTCCAGCTGTGTCCACCGCATCGTAAGTGGCACAGAGCATGTGCTGACAGGCCGAGTGAGCGAAATGGACAAGGTCACCCACTTCCTGCTTAGTTTGTGACTCAGGAAGGGAGTCCAACTTAGATTCCACCTGACTAAGGATAGACTTCTGGAAATCCCCCATATGTACGATATAATTAAGGACCCTGATGCCTAGGGTAGAACAGGAATAGATGATCTTCCCGTATTGGTCCAGAAGCCAGGATTCCTTATCAGGTGGAGATGAGCTTAAGTGTTTAGGGTTGGCAGAGCAGCCGTGAGCGGCGCTGATAACAACCGAATCCACCTTGGGGTGAAGGCTAAGAAAGTTTACACCCTCCAGAGCATGGTACAGCCTGTCCGCCTTCCTTGGAAGGGGGGCTAACATGGAAGGTCATTTCCAGATGGTGGAAAAGATCTGCGTGAGGCTATATCCAGGGTGGAATCAGCGTAGGAGTGGTCTCAGGCAGATCCAGATGGGCAGCGAGTTTTTTGCGCTGTGGATCTGGCTCTACTGATTGTCACTGACGTACTTCCTGGATTTTCCTTAACTCCAGAAAGGAGGGGTCTTCTGGAGGGGACTTCGGAGGATCCCTGGGCCTTGGGCGTTCTGGAGTGTGGGGCTCATCTTCGTGGTCAGAGTGGCCGGACTCTGTGTCCAAGTTGGAAGTCTCTGAAGAAGAGGAAGACAACTCCTTCCTGAGAGGTGGAGGGACATCCCCCCCTCTGGGAGGTTCCCAGGGGCGTGTATCCTCCTCACCTTGGGCACCGGAAAGTTCTCCTCTGGTGTTGGGTAAGGGGAAGGGAGTCTCCCGTCTCCGATGTAGGGGGTCTGGTATAGGGACCGTCGGGAGATGACTCTCGATCTCCTTGGTGATCTGAGCCCTGGCCTTAGCCCACCAAGAGGCCAAGGTCTCCTTCAGATCTGCCAGCGGCTGTGGAGTGGGTGGCTGAGGTGGGGGATATGGGTACTGTGGGTACCCGTAATAGCAGTATCCGTAGCCCGATGGTGGGTAGCCCAGCATCAGGTACTGCTGCGCCAGACACTGTGGCACTGGATAATGAGTGGCTGGGTACCGTGGTGTCAGGTACCCTGGCACCAGGGGCTCTGATGGAGCAGAAGGACCTGGCAAAGGCCCTGCTGGTGGGTCAGATGGAGGAAGCGTTGGCCCTGCGGGGGTATTGGGCCCAGCATAGGTATACCGTTGAGCGGGTCCGACAGTCCTGATGAAGGAAGACATCTTCCATTGGGCAAAGGGACACCAGAGGGCAGTGTCGGGTTGGCTGGTGTCTGAACCGGTATCTGAGGATCCGGCATCAGAGGGTCCGGCACAGGAGGAGGGATCCCTGATGGCAGCACTCAAGGTCCTCGGTGATGACCAGGGAAGGAGAATTATAATCCCCAGGTGTCAGTCAAGGAGACATGGGGACCTCAGCGGGCAACATGTTGAGATGTTGCAGAGAGCCTGGGGTGTCAGACAGTATGATAGGGTCTGGTGCAGGCTTCTTGGCTGGGTGGTAGTTGAGGGAGCTGGCGTCCGACTTATTGGACTCCCTATCCGAGGAAGGCCTCAAAGGAGTGGCAGCCTTGATGGAAGGGGGTTTGGCTGGGCGCTCACTCGAGGAGGAGAGTGGCTTAGCAGCCTTGTCCGGGCAGGCATCAGTAGGACCGAGGTCCAACTTACTGGATCCACTCTGACTGGAAGGCCACGGTGGAGGAGCAGCCTTGACGGAAGCAGAGGCCTCCTTTGCCCTGGAGGCTTCTGAAGGGCCCGAGTGTGATCCTGAAGGGAGCGGTGATACCTTCTTAGTAGCCACTAAGACGGCCATCAAAAAACGATCCCTCGGAAGGGATGTTATCTTGAGGGCCGCGACTCCAGCCGAAGTCGTGGCTGCTGTGGAAGACGACACCCGCTCCCGGTGCTTCTCCTTGTCGTGCTTCTTTTTGTGGCCTTTGGGGGAAGTGGACACCCGCCTAAGGTTTTTTTAACTCTTTCCATGGAGGCCATTTTCTTCTTGAGGAGATGGGCTTCCAGGGATTGCTGCCTTCTCTTGCGGGTAGCTGAGCTGAACTTCTGGCAGTGCTAGCACTTCTACACGGGGTGGTCTGGGCCTTGACAGAAGAGGCACAAGGAATGGCCGTCCTTGTGTGGAAGCTAGGAACCACATAATTCGCTCTTGTTTTTATGCGATTTGGAGGGCATCGGGGATGACATACACAGCAGGTATTAGAGAAAAAAAACTGAAAAACTGAGAAAAAAGGGTTGAAAAGGTTGTAAAACTTTAGGACCAACGAACGACTGATGAGCGCTGTTCTACCACGAGGAACTTTCACAGGCCGATGGTGGGAAATAACTGGAAGGCAGGCGTGGGGGTCTGCCCCTTTATACCGATGCCGCATGATGCTGGTCAACTGATATGGGGGAGGTCCCCCGCCAGAGAGTGCTAGCTAGAAAATTTTCTGTGGCGTCCTGACGGCTGGCAGCTTAGTCCTATATGTGAATACCTACTGCAAGAGCCCTCTCGAAGTAAGATCCGTAATTGCCAGGGTGGTAGAGGCAAACGTCCATTTGCCCATCAGGTCCAGTTTTCTGGATTCCTTGTCTGGAGGAAGACAGTTAAGATGCTTAGGCTTCCTGATCCTATCATGGGCCACATTAATAACAGAGTCCGCCTGTGGTTGCTCCCCAAAAAAGGGTTTCCCTGTGGGGGGGAAGGTGTAATAAATGTGCCTTCCTGGGCATGGCTGGGATCATATTCGGCATACACCAGGCAGCCATAGTGGCATCTTCATAGGTGTCTATCAAACGAGGTATTATGATAGGAAGGGAGTCTGGTAACTCAAGGTACACCAAGACGTTTCTCCTGACAAAGACCTGCTCTTCTGCCTTGAAACCCATGGCAGTTTGTAGCTGCCTCATGATGGCAATGAAAGAGGGATCATTGTGGGGAGGGGGAGATGACTACGGTGTATAATTTGCAGAGGACACCACAGAGGAAGCGGGAGCAGGGCTAGAGGCGTTGTCCTCCTCCTCATCATCACCTGGCAGGCAATCTGTGTGCTACTCATCCTCATCGCCATGGTCAGAAGTGGGTATTGACAGCGTGCAAGAGTGTAGATGAGTTGGATGCAGTGCTGTAGGAGGCGACGGTGGTATGGAGTGGTACAGTAGGCCCTGATGTTGCAGGCCCTGGCATCACTGGCCCCAATGGAGGTGCAAGACAATGCATGAATTCCCCAAAAAACATCAACATGGTCTGGATATCAATGACGGGCAGCATCAGAGTGGGCTGTGGCATCAGAAGCAGAAACAGAGGTCCCATGGGCATCACTGGGGTGGGCTGCGGCATCGTCGGGGTTAACTGAGGGTCCTGTACCAGCAAAACTGGCTAAGGCATCGGCGGCAGAAGCAGGGAGCCTGGCATCACTGGATTCACCTAGGACGCTGACAGGAGGGACAGGATTCCTGTTGTTGAGGAAGCAATCTGGGATGATGACAGGGGAAGACTGTGCTCCTGACTTTCAAACGGAGCAGACAGAAGAGGCTACAAACATCACCAGACGAGACTGATTCCCCAAAGACGACGGACTGGAGTTGGCCAAGGGCAGGCCAGCAGAAAGGCCTAGCTGTGGGCCCTAAGAAAAGGCCAACAGCGATGCCGGATGTGGTAGTATTCCAGCTGATGACAGACCCACGCCCACCAGGATCAGACCATAGAGCTCCCTCATTGTAGGCCTGCCGAGAAAAAGGGCCAAAACAGCAGGGACAGAGCGCAATGGAGGAGAGATTGGGCCTGATGTTTAAGCTCCTTCACCCGAAAGGAAGAGATGGGGAGGGGGAGCTGCAAATGCTGACCCTTCAGAGGAAAGAGAGTTGCAGCAGAGGTCGATGCCAGGGATGATGACCCAGCCATGGCTGGTGCCTTACGCGTCAACTGCGAGCAAGCCAGGGAGAACTGGTCTCTATGTCTGTCCGTCTCCAAGTGTTTGTGCTTCCCGGCCGACTTGTCCCGGGGCTTGGAGGACTGGGAGCCCCAGGGCAGTGGAGGTGGAGGAGCTTCTGACCTGGAGCTCCTTTTCTATGGTTTTTACTTGTTGCTCCAGCAGTAATTTCTCAAGCTCCTTTTGGCAGCATCTCCATGTGGCCTGGTTGAACCTGTGGCAGACCTCACAAGCTTTCACATTGTAGGCTGGGCCCTAGGAAGCAGATGCAGGCAATGTGGCTGTCTTTATCATAGAGTTTCCTTCCACAGTCTCACAGACGGAAAGTTTAGAAGAACTGGTCGGCATATACCACCAAACAAAAGAATCACATTAAAATAAAGTGATTTGACAAACTAGGGTGAGAAAATAACAAAACAGAAAAATGAAGATGTTTTGGCAGTGGACTGAAGCAGCTTGTCTGAGGAGTCTGCCGTGCACTGGTCAACAGCAGGAAAAGAACTGAGGAGGGCGTGGAGCTGCCCACTGAGATATGATCATATACTGTATATAAGTGGTGACATTGGCTGACGACGTCATTGTGGGCGGCCCCAGTAGGCTGCTAGTGTTTCAGTGTGGTCCTAGTGCCAGATGGCTATAGCTCCAAAGGTGTGGCTTGCTGCAAGAGATATCCTCGATGAAGATCTTACACTTTCATACAATGTACCTCTTAAAGACTGGCTTGTGATTTGACAGAGCAGGAACCACAGGACAAGGTAAATCAGATGAGTTGAAACTGAATGCAGTTTGTCAACAAAGACTTGCAAAAATGGTCAGACCATGCAGAATCCTCTAACACAATGAGCTGCAAGGAGACCCCGTTCCTTCTAGCTGAAGTAAAGATCAGAATGCAAAAGTTGCAGTCAGAGGACTACATGGTAAAGTTGTAGGAGTCAAGCTTAAAGACAGTTCCATCGACTGAGCATGCTCAGTGGAAGACTGCCAAAGTGTAGAGACTGAATTGAATCTAGGCAGTTAAAATATACAATACACCGCATCCCTGTACTGAAGTAGGATTGAAAGGAAGTCGTATTAAACAACACAGCAAGATAAGATGCAAACTTTTATTAAAACGACAGTAGTTCAAAAGTAACAAGGAACAGTTTTGGTCATTTTTTTTTAAAAGGAGATCTTTATCCAAGACTTTTCCCGTTACGTACAGTATTCACCAAACATAATACAAACTTGGCCATAGAACAGTGTTCAAAAAGTAGCAGCTAAACTTATAATACAGAAAAAGTTTATGAATCCATGCAAGTTCAGTAGAAATTCATACATTCATTGTAATCCTGCTGTTTGTCGTTCATGCTAAAGAATTAACTATGTATCTGATAAACAAAGAAACATAAGGAATGCATCAAAACATATTCAAGATATAAAAAAATCACAACCCATAAATAAAGTCAATAGCAATTTGGCATTAAGTGTCTTTAAATGTGCTATCATTTTATTTCAAATATCCTTCAAAAGTGGCATTTTACTGTCAAGCACACAAGTAAAGAGGAAAAAAAAACAGCTTTATTTTTTTCAGTTTGCTGTTGTCATCCTTCGGATGTACCGTGCCAGAAGTAAAACAGTCAAGCTCTGAAGTGCCCCAAGGGAAAGCAGTAAATGGGCAGTTATAGACACATGTAACCAAATTACAGGACTGCTTTCGTGGCCTAGCTGACCTTGTTAATTTGTGAATACTGATGTAGAAAGTTTTATCAGCATCAATACACTGAATATACAATTCACTTGAAAGTATTTTCTATAAAAAAAAAAAAAGTTTCTTTTGCTGTTACCAACCTACAACAACTGGATCGTCATCTTTTCTTCTTGTCAAAGTTCTATTGTGAAGACTTTTTATTGGTCCCTGTGTAAAGCAGCTTTTCCTTGAAAATCCTGTTAATAAAAGTTACAGTTCCAAAGTCCTTTTCAGTAAAAACTGTTAGACAACCGCACACAGACTGATCCTATGTAGTGCTTCTATCAAGTATAATCTTCAAGCTCTTCAATCCCAGTCATGAAGAGGCCACTGTCATCTTCCACGCTGCATGCCAATGAGATTCATCAGCAAAGAAGTGCTAGAAAGCTCAGCTACTTCTCACGTGTTTCACTTCCAAACTGGAGTTCCAGTGCTCAGATAGTTTTGTAACCCATGCCTAGTCATAATGGCTTGTCAAGTACTGTAACACCTAGAGGGGCAAAAGAGAAAGTTAACAGTGAGTTAATTAAGGTCCTTTGGAGTTGCAGCCCATCTCTTGAAGAAAAAAAAACAACAGGTTACTCACCTGTAACAGTAGTTCTAGAAGTGGTATATGTTGTTCATCCACACTCTTTGGCATGTCCCCTTCCATTTTAATATCAGTCGGAAGTCTTCAACCTGGCTCCTCCCACCCACCCGGGTAGTATATATCTTGGCTCCGCCACATGTCGCCAGATCTTAGCCCACTGGAAGCCAGGTGTTGCGCATCTGCAGCCAGGAAGGTCGGGTTGGTCTGTGTGGATGAACAACATATACCACTCCTAGAACTACTGTTACAGGTGAGTAACCTGTTTTTCTAGGATCGTGGATATGTTGTTCATCCACATTCTTTGGCAGACTTCTAGTCATTCTCCGGAAGGAGGGAGGGAGGCAAGGTGCACACCCCCTACTTACGGAACAGAGATTGGAGAACTGAGGCCCCAAAAACAGCATCCCGGCATGACTCAAGGTCAATGTGGTAGTAGGTGATGAAGGTGTTTGCTGACTTCCAGGTAGCAGCCCGGCAGATTTCCTGGATAGGGATATCCCTGGAAGCTGCCACCGATGCAGTGGTATGGCAGGCAGAATGAGCTCTTATCCCTCTGGGAGGCTCCTTGCCCGCCAACTCATAGCATAGACCAATGCATGATGTAATCCATCTTGCAGTCATCTGCTTTGCTGCAGGTCTGCCAGAAGCAGCTTCAGCGTAGGTGACAAACAGCTAGCGAACCTGTTCTTGTATCAGGAGAGAGAGCACATCTCGGGTCCAAAGTATGGAGCCTATACTCTGCCTCCAAGGTGTAATTAGGGTAGCATACCGGCAGAGTTGATACATGGTTAAGGTGAAACTCTGACACCACCTTCGGAAGGAATTTCGGGTGGGGCCATATGACAAACTTGTCCCTGTGGAAGACCAGATAAGGGAAGACCACCAAAGGCACTTGAAGCTCCCCTGTCCTTGTGGCCGATGTGATAGCCACCAGGAAGGCCGTCTTCGACAAGTGTGACAACTCACTTGTGCATTGGTTCGAATGGCTTGCCCATGAGCTTTGCCAGTACCAGCAGTAGATCCCATGGAAGTGGAGGTTCATGCACACGGAGGGGATATGTGATTCAGGTCTTTGAAAAAGCGCCCGACCACTGTCTCCTGCGCCAACGTCGGCTGACCAGCCCGCGCCTGGTAAGCTAAGGGTCGATGACCTTAGACCCCCTTTGGAGAGAGACCAAAGGTAGTCAAGAATGTTAGCCACTGAACAGGACAAATGGTCCAGGCCCTTGCCCTGACACCAAATGGAAAACCTTTTCCATTTGAAAGCATAACATTTCCTGGTCGATTCCTTTCTGGATGCCTCCACCATGGTGCAGACATCTTCAGAAAGACACAAATCCTGGAACTCTAGCCACTCAGGTAGCAGGCTGTGAGGTGCAGCGATTGAAGGTCCGGACGGAATACCTTCCCCTGATGGAGTAAGATCAGGTCCGGGCATGCTGGGAGCGGTTTTGGGGGCCTGCAGCTGAGGCTGAGGAGATCTGGATACCAGAACTGGCACAGCCGGTCTGGGACTACCAGGATCACCTTCGCCTTGTCCCTCATCACCTTGTGGATCAAGGGAAATGGAGGGAAGGCGTAGAGGAGGCCTGGGGTCCATGGCCTCGAGAAGGCATCCCCCTGCAGTGAGCCCTGCTGAGGGGGGTGGCATGGAACAGCCCCAGCTTGGTGGTGTCCCTGGAGGTAAACAGGTCCACCATCGGTTTGCCCCAGAGGGAGAACAGGCTGTAAGCTAACTCTGGGTGGAGAGACCACTCGTGGGATGTCTCATCTCAGTGGCTGAGAGCATCCGCTAATGGTTTGAGGCTCTTTGCCATGTGAATTGCTACGAAATCTGCCTCTAATCAGCTCATGAGGGTCTAGATGCGGAGTGCCTCCCTGCAAAGCAGATGGGAGTGCGTGCCGCCCTGTTTGCTGAGGTAGTATATAATCGTGGTATTGTCCGTCTGGACTTGAACCACTTGACCCCGGAGCTGAGGAGCAAAAGCTGACAATGTCAGTCTAACAGCTCTGAGCTCCAACAGGTTTATGTGACATCGGGACTCCTCAGGGGTCCAGAGCCCATGGGCCCTTTTGTCCCCCATGTGGGCTCCCCAGCCTATGAGAGAGGCATCGGTCATGAGGATGACTGTTGGCTTGGGGTGGACAATCGGGACCCCTTCCTGCAACCATTCTGAGGCGGTCCACCACTGGAGAGCGTACCACATCTTCTGGGTTACAGTAATCAGCTGGTCAAAATGACCATGGTGCTGAGTGCACTGGGTGGCCAGCTCCCACTAGAGGGGGCACATGTGCAACCGGGCCCAACGGACCACTGAGGTGCATGCCGTCATGTAACCCAGAAGGTGCAGAAAGTCCCGGCAAGGCGCAACTGCCCAACCAGAAATGAGTGGGCAAAGGAGGAAAGAATCTCCACCCTGTCCGCCGGAAGACGAGCTCTGGCTTAACAAGAGTCGAGCTCTGCACCGATGAAGCCTATCACCTGAGAAGGCATGAGTTCCGGCTTGGCCTCGTTGATCAGGAGGCCGAGTTAGGAGCAGATTTGGGACTGCCAAGTCCCTGGACCTCTCCACCTCCAGTTGGGTGGAACCTACTAGGAGCCAATCGTTGAGGTAAGGATAAATCCTGACCCCCCGACACCTGAGATGGGCTGCCACCACTGCAATGCATTTAGTGAAGACCCATGAGGTCGATAACAGGCCGAATGGCATGGATTGGAACTCGTACAGGGTCCCTTTGACCCTGAAGCGGAGGAACTGCTGATGGGACAGACAGATTGGGACATGAAAGAATGTGTCCTGCAGATCCAGTGAACAGAACCACTTGTTTTGCTCCAAGGATGGTATGATCTGGGACAGAGTGACCATCCGAAAGGTGCATGACCCGAGACATTGATTTAGGTCATGCAGATCAAGAATGGGGTGCCAGCCCTCTGTCCAATTGGGCACCAGGAAGTACCTGGAGACAAAGCCAGGGTCTGCCGGAAGATCCACCACTGCAGCTACTGCCTCCTTGATTAGGAACTGAGCAATGTCGTCTCCAAGAGATGACTGGGTCTGAGCGGATACTCTTTCTTCCCGAGGGGCACAGGCTTGGCTTGGAGGGTACTGCTCAAAATCCAGAGGCAGTCCCTGACCGACCACTTCGAGAACCCACCTGTCCGGAGTGACAGTGGACCAGGCAGAAAGGAAGTGGCATTGTCGGACACCCATGGGAGGACCCAGAGCTGAGGTGATGGGAGAGGGGTTGACAGCCTCCACCCAGTCACTGAGCAGGCTTGGAGGAGGAGGATCCAGGAACTGAACCCTGGCCTCCTTTTACGGGCCTAGGCTTGGGCCCGGGGTGCAAAGCTTGAACCTGCTGCTGTTGCTGGTGCTGCTGTCCGCCTTAAAAGGAGGGCTGTTGAGCTACAGGGGAAGAATGCCAAAGAGACTTCTTTTTCTTCTGCTGGTTCCTGCCGAAGAACGCTTGGCAGAAGTAAAGTCCAAGGTGGCAATGGACTGCTCAATGCGCTGAAGGTGACCACCACTCCTGGGCCGAACAGGTCATTCCCTAGGAAGGGCACGTCAGCTAGTTTTTGCTGGGAACCCACCGGGAAGGAGAAGAGCCTCAGCCAAGCCCTGTGACAACAAGCAACTGCGGCAGCCATCGAACGGGGACAAGAATCCCCAATGTCCAGGGCCATCTGAAGCTGCTGTTTATTTTATTTATTTTTATTTATTTTATTTAGTTGTTTAACCAGGTATAGCACACTAAGCTGAAAGCTTTTTTACAGGAGCAACCTGGGAGCACAAGGAGGTTAAGTGACTTGCTCAGGGTCACACAGTATGCAAGTGGAAGCTGTGGGATTCAAACCCAGGTCTGGTCTGCTGGATGTCACCAGATTTGCAGCTCAGAGCCTTAGACCACTGCGCTATACTGCTTCCTTAGCAACAGCTCAGCCCTGATCCATGACCTGCTTGACCATGGTCTGCATGTCCGCGGGAAGATATGGGAGGACTTCATCCAGAGACCCTAGAAGGGTGTGAGAGAAGTGTGCCATGATGACAGCCAAACTTGCCTGATGAAGGCCCAAGGAGGAAGCAGCATAGACCTTCCTGGCTGAATGGTCCAAAAGCTTGGACTCTATTAGGTTGGTCGGTCATTGTCGACAGAACTGCCAGTATGCCTCAACACAGAGGCGGTCACCAGGCATTCTGCCGAAGGGTGCTCTGTGAACCCTGCAACGGACCCCATGGGCACCGCACACTTGTGGGCCATGCGGGCAGACAGAGCTGGACAAGAGGCAGGGTGCTGCCAAAGTTCTAAGGCCAGGCCAACAATAGCCTCAGCCACAGGAAAGGCCTCCTGGGGTGCACACTCCTCTAAAGATGGCCGTGGTGCTGGGCACTCCGCTTTTTCTGGATTGGCTGCAGAGGCATCCCTGTGAACTCAGAGATGAAGTGAAGAATGCTCTGAAAAGATGAGGGACCTTCCTCTGTCTCTAAGCCAGCGGCTGATTCGTCATCCCCAGGGAGAGAATGCAGGCCGGTGATGTCCGAATCCGAGGAATCTGGATATAACGTCCGACTGCCCAGGTCACATTCGACTTGCCGAGAGCAGTCCGGGGTGACCGTGAACTATAAATGCCGGGGAAGCCCGGTGTCTGGCCTATCTTCCTTGGAATGAGCCCCTCCCACAGGCTGCTTGAGCGGTGGTTCCACCACAATTGGAGGAGACACCGTTTTAGGCCGAAATGGAGGTTTTACTGGCTCCGTGGGCTGGGAAGCTGACTTACTCAGCTCCGAAAGAGTTGGCTTCAGCCTAGGAGGCAAAAGTCAAGTAATGGTTGGTGTGGAAGCTGGAGCTGGCATGTGCCAGGTCAAAATAAGCTGTTGCCACATGAGGTCCTCTTAGCGCCGGAGTTTCCGCCGGAGCTTCTCCTCATCTGAGGAGGACAAGGATGACCGATAGTGTCACCTCTTTTTATGGCTCTTCCTTGGCCTTTTGGTCGATGGGGGTCAAGACCTCAATCGAGATCGGACAGGCCGACTCGGTCGCTCAAGTGACACCGGGGTGACTGGTGATTTCCCAGTGTCGGGGATCACTTCCTTGATGGTAGGTCTAGCAGGCTGGTCTCGTCATCTGGACATCGTCGATCGACAGTTCGGTTGACTGAGCAGATGGCAAAGCCGAAAAGCCAGAGGCCGAAGAAGCATTCTCGACCGAAGTCAGGACTGCATGTTCCTGGGACCGAGATCTCTCCCGCTACCAAGAACATCTCCGTTGAGACGAAGACGATCCCTGATCCTTCTCCCGCTTATGGGATCGAGAGGCGTGCGTGCCTGCAGGTCCCTCTCCCTTGGTCGGGAGAGACTGGCACAACTCTCAGAAGTAACCTGAGAAGGTGGAGCCCAGGTTGAGTGGAACGAAGAAGCTCTGAGAAGTCTCTGCAGCACGAGCCGCTTCCTCCACAAACGCCTGCATGCGTTCCAACTGCTTGGCGGATCCTGCAGCCGTGGAAACTGCCCACTGAACCTCCTTGAATTTCACCCGAGGGTTCTGTTTCTCCACCCTCCCCAACTTTCGGCATGCGAGATGGTCGTTGAGGACATTAAGATGACAGGCGAGACACATATCGCATTTCGAGGTGTCATGGTCGACACCGAGGCAATACACGCACGTGGTGTGGGGATCGGTGTGTGACATCTTCTGGCCCCAAAAGCACCAACAAAATCTGGGGGAAGACTTGTCTTCCATAATCGAAGAGTTAAACTCACAGTTACTAATGCGAACAAGATGAATTTTCGGAATAACCGAAGGTTTTTGAGCCAGGGCCTACAAAATGCGTGAGCACGAGGGAGGCAACCTGAATCTTCCAGCGGAAAGGAAGATCTGGTGTCAAAGGGCGGAGCGAGGTATATACCACCTGGGTAGGTGGAAGGAGCCAGCTTGAAGACTTCCAGCTGATCTTAAAGTAGAAGGGGACATGCCAAAGAGTGTGGATAAACAACATATCCACAATCCTAGAAAATAAGGTTATATGTTAGGGCAGATATATTAAAACAGTACTAGTGTGCCATAATCATTCAAGGTTGTGTCTGCTTCTTGTTTTTTTAAATTTTATTAACATTTTCAATGTTTACAACAATCAACACTGCCAACCAAAAAAAAAAAAGGCACAATTCATTAAAAAGACCCTTCCATATTTGATCTACTGTGTAGAGTCCTGGTGCAGATCATTGCAACATAAGAACATACGAAATTGCCGGTAGAATAAGGCCCACAGGTCTACCAAGCATGCCCCATTGTGCAGCTCTTAGTTTCATGTTACTATAGCTGCCCCAGCCTCACTCAAACCCCTCCCTTCCTCCCCTTTCCTGGTCTTTCCCCCACTTTGTGTTCTTGTCTGTACTAATCCTGCCCCTGACTATCCTATCTCTGCTTAAAGCTATCCACTGCCCTCAGTTCGATTAACTCCTCTGGCACTGCGTTTCATCTCGCCACCACTCTCTCTGTAAAGTAGTGGCTCCTCATCTCCCTCCTGAACCTTTTCTCTTCAGACTGTGCCCCTTAGTGACCCTTCCCCCTTTTAAGTGGAACAATTCTCCCTCTCTGACTTTGTTTATGCCTTTCAAGTACTTAAATGACTATCATGTCCCCTCTTTCCCTTCTCTCTTCCAGAGAATACATGTTGAGCTTCCTCAGTCTTTTCTCATATGGCAACTCCCCCAGTCCCACGATAATTTTGGTAGCCCTGTGCCGCACCCCCTCCAGTAATCACACATCTTTTTTGAGGTATGGGCACCAGTACCGCACACAGTACTCTAAGTGTGGCCTCACCAGTGATTAATACAAGGGTAGGATGACCTCCTCCTTTCTAGAGGTGATCCCTCTGGCAATGCACCCTAGTATCCTATTTGCCCTTGCTGCTGCCCTCCTATACTGTATTGATACCTTCATGTCCCCTGTGACCATTACCCCGAGGTCCCTTTCCTCATTTAAAGCCATTACCTGCACTCCTCCTAGCCAGTACCTGGTCCTGGGATTTCTTGCTCCGAGGTGTATGACCTTGCACTTCTTAGTGTTAAACCCCAACTGCCACTCCCTAGACCAGTGTTCGAGTTTAGCTAGATCCTCCCTGACAGCCTGCCTCCCTTCCTCACTGTCTACTTTTGCACAAATCTTAGTGTCATCTGTGAAAAGGCTGATCTTACTCTTGACCCCTTCTGCAATGTCTCCAATGAAGACACTGAATAAAACAGGGCCCAGCACTGAATCCTGCGGTACCCCACTTGTTACTGGCCTTGGCTTGGATGTCTCCCCCCTTACAACTACCCTGTTGTCTGCCCTGCAACTAACTCTCAACACACCCCGCCAGTTTCTCCTCCACCCCCATGTCCCTCAGCTTGCTCATTAACCTCCCGTGGGGCACCGAGTCAAAAGCCTTGAAGTTCAGGTACAGAACATCCACAGCATGGCCTTCGTCAACCGTCCTAGTGACCCAGTCGAAGAAGTCGATCAGGTTAGTTTGGCATGATCTTCCTGAGACAAACTCATGCTGTCTCTCATCCTGTAGACCATTACTATTGAGAAAGGTTATCAACCTTTCCTTTATTAATTTATTATTATCCTTTATTATTAATTTAACACTTATATCTCAGCAGGAGTCAGTGTCTGTGAGATTAAGCAGACATATACTTTATTAGAAGTAGAAGGGGTCTTATTTAGGGTTGAAAAAAGAAAGTCAGTGTGTGTTCTGTGCTGGGAAGTGTACTATATCAACTTACTTTGCTAAACCAGTAGGAGGAGAGAGAGAGCTTAATTGGGGGTGTGGCTTAGACAATATAAAAGCAGGTGACTCAAATTACAACTTCCTGTTGCTAGCCTTTTTTCTTACTAATTGCCCTCCATCCCATCCACCCTAAGCCAGTTCTACTTTTATAGGCACTGGATTTGACTGTCAACAGGAACTTCCTATTTGGCAGTAGGAAGGGAAGGATCACAGAGAAACATTGGTTTTGTCTACCCTAAAGGAAAAAAGTAGCTCACTCCTCCCTCCAGCTGGTGGTGGTCTGACACTGAGCAAGGAAGGAGGAGGCTACTGAAGAATATAGGAAGTTGCTGTCCCAGAACAAGAAGGGTGAGAGTTGTAAGGAGAGGAGAGAGTAAGCATACAGAGAAACAGGAGAGGGGACACAAAATAAGACATGATAGGAGTGGTGCAGTGCAATGGCTGTGGGGCAGCAGTGTTCCGGGAGACATTCTAGAGGCTGCGATGCTGCCCCATTTGCAGGCACCTCTCTGGTCTGAGGGAGGAGGTTGCCTGTCTCCAGGCTGACCTGGCTAGGATTCGTGAAACCTCCTCCCCCACCCAGGGATCACCAGGGCCAATGCCACTACCTCAGAGGTTGCCAAGAAAGAGGAGAGGCTGGACCAGGGTGGGCTCAGGGAGGGAGAGGATGGTGGAACAGAGTTGCATCCCTCCAGCTGTACCTCTCCACAATTCATTCACTCTTCTGGTGGAGAGTGGTTCCTCTATGGAGGCACCTGCAGTGGAGACCAAGAAGGATGCTGGGAACCTTCACAAAGGAGACCCACAGGAGGGTGGCATGGGACCCCACAGGGGAAGGAAACAACTCCTGGTGGGGGACTCAACATTAGGGTGGTAGAAATGGGAGAGGGAGGTAAGGTGCCTGCCTGGCGTCATGGCTTGGAGGGACAGGAAGCAAATCCTCAGGATCGTGGGAGCAGCTGCACGAGGGAGGGAGCTGGATGTCACTGTCCACCTAGGGACAAATGACCTGGCTAGGAATGGGATCAGAGCAGTACAGTAGAGTTGGGGAGGGGCCTTAGGCAAGTAGCATGCAACTTCTCTGAGGTGCTGCCATAGCGTGTGAAAGCAAGGTGATGCTAGGTACTCCTCACCTAGGGAATTCAATAAATGGTTAAAAAACTGGTGTGGAGCTCAGGGTTTTGGCTTCATTGGGGACTGGGGAGCCACCTGGAGGGATGCAGACCTATACTGGTGCGATGGTTTGCATCTGTCCAGGGGGGGAACCAGGATCCTAGGTGAGATGTTTAAATGCTTCATTGGCAAGCATTTAAACTAGCCAAGGGGGGCACTGACAAGGAGCAGGCAAATCCCAGCCTCCCCCCATAAAACACGGTAATTAGTGAGGTAAACACAAAGGTAGAGAAGTCATTATGGAGCAGGACAGAGGTAAATGTGAAAAATGGCAAAGGCAGAAAGGACAGGAATGGGGCTAAAAGGGGTAAGGCCATCAAAAAGTGGAAGGTGATGAGTACCAATGCCCGCAGTCTGTGTAACAAGCTCCCTGAACTAGTGGCCTTGATGGAAGAGGGTTGCCTGGATATTGTGGCAGTCACAGAAACATGGTACACAGAGAACCATGACTACGATGACAACATACCAGGATCCACAATCTACAGGAGGGACAGGGAGGGTAAAAGAGGAGGAGGAGTAGCTCTCTATGTAAAGGAAGGGATCAAAGCAACATAACTAAAGAATAAACAGGGAGCAGATGAGGCACTCTGGGTCAACCTGAAGACAGGAAATGGCACCATGATCTGCATGGGGGTTGCATACAGACCCCCATCTCAGGGGAAGGGAATGGACAAGAAAATAGTAGGCGGCTTCCTTAGAATGGCAGAAAAAGGGGAGATATTGTTGATGGGGGACCTGAATATGCCAGATGTTAACTGGAGCACCCGAGAAGAAGTACTTATTGAGTGCCTCTGCCTGTTCTTCCCCTTGTTCTGCCCATCCCTCTTAATTCTAACAGTGTCATCTCTACAACTCTTCTCCCTTATGCACTGAAAGAACCTCTTTTCCCCTCTCTGATCCCCTGAGCCAACTTCAGCTCCTTTGCTGCCTTAACTGCCTTGATTGACCTGGTCACAGCCCTAGATGCCTTTGTGAACACCTCTCTATCCTCCTCCCTCCCTCCCCGATTTTTTGAACTTAATGAAGGCCAATCTTTTTTTCCTCACCTTCCACTCCACTTTCTTGCTGAGTCAGTGAGGTTTTTTGGGCCTGGACTGCTTATTCTGAGATTTGGCACACGTGTTTGTGGCCTCATTCAGCCCTTCCTAATGACTGCCCACTTCTGTTCAACATCCATCACTCACCTGTAAAGCACAGTTACGTAAAAACTTATCAAAACAGTAGATTTTCGAGAACAGCTCTTGCAGCAGGTTACACCATTAGGACTGAAGCCGGCAGGCGCCAGGACCCCACAGAAATTTTCTAGCTAGCAGTATTCAGCGGGGACCACCTCCGAAGTCGGTCCTGCCCCCATCAGGCATAGTACATAAGGAGGCAGTCCCCCAGAAACCCCAGTTCTCCTGCCAGAGACTCTCGGCCGCTAGATGACATCAGAAAAGAAGACTGAGGATCTGCCATCAAATGGCAATCAGAGTGGTGTTGAGAACACTTGATCCTAGGAGAAGGATATCGGAACAAAAAATCTACCTCCAGCGGGGATGGTGGGAGGGAAGGTATCTGCTGCAAGAGCTGTTCTTGAAGATCTACTCTTACGGTAAGTTCTTACGTAACTGTACTATCTTACTTCGAGAAACAGCTCTTACAGCAGGTTACACGATTAGGACCGATTCCCAAGCAATACTGGAAATCCCACACCATTGGGAGGAGGGAAGGCAGTAATCCTTAGTAGAAACTAAGCCTAGGACAGAAGTCTTTGAAGGACTGCTAGACCAAAACCTGCTCTTCGCCTCGATGCAACGTCCAGGCTATAATGCCTGATGAAGGTGTGCACAGTGCTCCAAGTAACTGCTGCACAGACGTCTGAGGTGTACATGTTCTTTAAGGTTGCAAAGGAGGTAGCCACCCCTCCTTGTGGAATGACCCTTAACCGCGCCCGGTAAGGGTTTGTTGTGCTTCTGGTAACAGAACGTGATACAATGTATAAGTCACCTGGACAGCGACTGTTTGGAAATGGGAGGTCCCATCATCCTGTGGGCGAAGAAGACAAAAAGCTGATCAGATTTTCGGTGATGTTTGGTTCTGGTCGGTGGATGGTCAAGAAATTCTATGAAGTGGCCTTTCTTGACCAACTGGAGAACCCACCGGTTGGCAGTAATCGATTGCCACCCTGAACAGTGGCGAGCGATGCGACCCCCGACCTTTTGAGCCCATTGATCCAGAGGAGGGGCAGGGGCCGGGAAGGAGTCATGCTGTGGCAGCACTGGTTCCTGCAAGCTGGGACGGTTTGGTGTAATGCTGGCCTCTGCCTGGGGAAGACTTAGCCTGGGCTTTACGCTGAAAGGTGCCCCTTTGTTGCTGGCCAGAATGTGACTGCTGCTATTGTTGCCGGCTGCGAAAACGGTTCTGGTTCCTAGGAAAGGAACCAGGCCTTGATCTGTACATGGCTTGTACAGATCTGACTGCCTTCCCAGCGTCCTGCAGCTTGGTGATAACCTTCTCCGAGGGTTCACCAAATAGTACTTCACCACTGTATGGGACGTCAAGAATGTTCTTCTGTACGTCCAAGGTAAAGCCAGAGACATGGAGCCAAGAGTGTCTCTGGAGTTGCCTTAAGCTGCAGCTCTGGCAGACGAGTCCGCAGAGTCATATGCGGCTCATAGCACTTGGGTTCCCACATCAGACCCTGTGCGGAGGAGGTTTGGGAGCTCTGCCTTCTGATTGCCACCTGGTAATTCGTTGACAATGTCCTGGCCCTGTTCCCACAGAGCATTCTGAAACTGTACCATGTGAGATAGGTAGTTCAGGGACCTGATAGAGCATGTAGCAGCCACATACATGTGCCTCCCCAGGGCATCCAGCTGTTTGGATTCCTGGTCCGGTGGCTGTGTGCTCATATGCTGTGGTCTTTGGGACTGGTCATGAGAGGCCGTAATGACCAGGGAGTCAGCCAGAGGTTGTTGAGCCAAATACTGGTCCTCTTTAGGGGCCTTGTACAGGTGGTCAGCTTTCTTCGACACAGCGGGGGTGGAGTGTGGACACTTCCATGCAGCCTTGGTGACGTCCTCGAAGGAGTCCACCAAGGGTGGCACTACCATAGGCTTTGGATCTTTCTGCCAAAGATAACGGACATGGCACTGTCTCTCGGGATCAAGGTCTTCAGCATCCCATCCCATGTTGCCCTGGATGTGCTTCATGGTCTCAGAGAAGGAGGGATCATCTGGAGGTGACCTGGGTAGGTCTTGTGGGTCAGGTGATGGGATGCTGAGTGGAGAAGGAGATCTGGAGAATTCCGAGGTATCCGATCTGGAGTCCTCCCCTGACGGAGTGTACCGATGATGTCTGGGTCGCTTGGGGCTGGGAGACACTGATGGAGATCTTGAGGGAGGCCTTCTCCGATCCTTGGATTTACCCCTAGGAGGTGAAGTCTGCCCTTTAGGGGTTGGTGGTCGTCCTGCTGGCCCCTGTGGTGGAGGAGGGGGCATAGGAGGTGAAGAAGGAGGAGGTTTTACAGGGATCACGTCTTTTCGGATGGTGTTCCACCAGAAAGTAGAGAGATCCTTGACCTCTTGAATGTTCATGCCCGACGACGGGCCTGTCGCTGGTGGTCTGTCGTCGGGTCTGCAAGTGTCTCCGGGATGGGCGAAGGTTCCCTCGGAAGCCCAGCATCCTCTGTGTCGCCCGCTTAGTCTTCAGGCAATATTGTGTCCTCCTCCGTGCAGTCCCTGCGACCAGTGTCCACCAGTGACTGGGGGGGTGGTCTTCGGCTCCGGTGAGCGCGAGGCCGACTACTTCGGGTCTGACGAACGTCCGGCTGGCGTCTGGTGCTTGGTCGATGTCCTCGGCTCCGGCGAACGCTTGTCCAATGTCGGGTGCTTGGCCGATGTCGGGTCAGTCATCCGCTTTAGGGACGTCAGGTCTTCTGTCTACCTGGATGGTGGATCTGGACCCCTGGGAGGCTGGGAGACCAATCCGGAGTCAGGGTCCCGGCGTCAGGCAGAAGAGGAAGACTTGGAAGAGGCACGAAAGGGAGTGGAGGAAGCCGAGGGCCTAGAAGTCTTAATGGGCTGAAACGAAGTCGAAGAACAGCCTGAGGCCTTGATCTTAACTGGAGGGGGCTGAAAATGAGCCCTGGAGGGAGAGCGATCAGATTAGGTGGAGCCTGAGCTACGTGAGTCCGAGGCCCGGTTTGGGGATGTAGACCTTGCTTTCTCCCAGTGTTTATGGGCCTTCGATGAAGAATTGCCTCTGGGAGAAGGTTCTTTATCCATCCTGCTGTTTTTCTTCTAAAAGATATGCCTGAAGTGCTTTCTGACGGTGGATCCTGGTGCGACTGTTGAATCCTTGACAGTAGGAGCAGACCTTGGTGTCGTGGTCCGGGCCTAAGCACCACAGGTAAGATGAATGAGGATCCTTGAAGGGGATCTGTTTTCCGCAGGCACACTTGGAAAGTTGTCCCTCAGAAGAAGTAGTTGGAGAGGACATTAGTTTTGTAGAAACTACTCAGAGAAGTTCTTGGTTGTCGTGCACTAGGTAGAGACCAAGAGGCCGATGCTGGTGAGTCGACGGCGGGAAAAGAACTGGGGATTCTGGGGGACCGCCTCCTTATATACTACGCCTGACGGGGGCGGAACCGACGTCGGAGGCGGTCCTCACTGAATACTGCTAGCTAGAAAATTTCCGTGGGGTCCTGGCGCCTGCCGGCTTCAGTCCTAATGGTGTAACCTGCTGCAAGAGCTGTTTCTCGAAGTAAGATCAGTAGTTCTACCAGTGGTACATGATGTTCATCCACACTCGCTGGCACATCCCTTTCCCCTTTAAGATCAGCCGGAAGTCTTCAAGCTGGCTCCTCCCACCCACCCGGGTGGTATATACCTTGGTTCCGCCACATGATGCCAGATCTTAGCCCGCTGGAAGCCAGGTTGTAAGCGTCCGCAGCCGGGGAGGTCGGGTGGGTCCGTGCGGATGAACAACATATACCACTCCTAGAACTACTGTTACAGGTTAGTAACCTGTTTTTCTAGGATCGTGGATATGCTGTTCATCCACACCTTTGGCAGACTCCAGCAGTTCTCTGGGAGGAGGGAGGCAGCACACACCCCCTACTCAGGGAACACGGATTGGAGAACTGAGGCCCCCAAACCAGCATCCCGGCGTGACTCAAGATCGATGTGGTAATGGGTGATGAAGGTGTTTGCTGACTTCCAGGTAGCAGCCCGGCAGATTTCCTGGATAGGGATGTCCCTGGAAGCAACCACCGACACAGCAGTATGGCGGGTGGAATGAGTTCTTACCCCTCTGGGAGGCTCCTTGCCTGCCAACTCATAACACAGATTTATGCATGATGTAATCCATCTTGCAATAGTCCGCTTTGCTGCAGATCTGCCAGAAGTGGCTTCAGCGTAGGTGACAAACAGCTGGCGAACCTCACCCTGAATTTCCGCCATCCTCTCCTTATAGTAGGACAGAGCATGTCTCAGGTCCAAACTATGGAGAATGTACTCGGCCTCCAAGATGTAATTACGGTAGTATACTGGAAGAGTCAACAGCTGGTTAAGGTGAAACTGACACCACCTTTGGAAGGAATTTCAGGTGGGGGCGTAGGACAACCTTATCCCTGTGGAAGACCAGATGAGGTTCCACCAAAAGCACCTGGAGCTCCCCTGTCCTTCTGGCAGATGTGATAGCCAGCAGGAAGGCCATCTTCCACAAGTGTGACAAGGCACACTTGTGCACTGGTTCGAATGGCTTGCCCACAAGCTTTGCCAGTACCAGCAGTAGATGCCATGGAGGTGGAGGTTCCCGCACCGGAGGGGACATGTGATCCAGGCCTTTGAAAAAGCACCCGACCACTGTCTCCTGTGCCAATATCGGCTGACAGGCCTGCGCCTAGTAAGCAGAAATGGCTGCCAGGTGCACCCTAAGGGTCGATGACCGTAGACCCCCTTTGGAGAAAGACCAAAGGTAGTCGAGAATGTTAGCCACTGGATAGGACAGAGGGTCCAGGCCCTTGCCCTGACACCAAATGGAAAACCTTTTCCATTTGAAAGCATAACATTTCCTGGCCGATTCCTTTCTGGATGCCTCCATCATGGTGTACACATCTTCGGAAAGACCCAAAGCCTGGAACTCTAGCCGCTCAGGTAGCAGGCTGTGAGGTGCAGTGATTGAAGGTCCGGACGGAATACCTTCCCCTGATGGAGTGAGATCAGGTCCAGGCATGCTGGAAGCCGCTCCAGGTGCCTGCAGCTGAGGCTGAGGAGATCTGGATACCAGAACTGGCACGGCCAGTCTGGGGCTACTAGGATCATCTTCGCCTTGTCCCTCTTCACCTTGAGGAGCACCTTGTGGATCAAGGGAAATGGAGGGAAGGCATAGAGGAGGCCTGGGGTCCATGGCCTTGAGAAGGCATCCCCCTGCAGCGAGCCCTGCTGGGGGGGCGGGCATGAAACAGCCTCAGCTTGGTATTTTCCCTGGAGGCAAACAGGTCCACCAACAGTTTGCCCCAGTGGGAGAACAGGCTGTAAGCTACCTCTGGATGGAGAGACCACTCATGGGATGTCTGGCCTAAATGGCTGAGAGCATCTACCAGATGGTTCGAGGCTCCTGCCACATGGATGACTAGGAGATCTGCCTTCAGTCGGCTCACAAGGGTCCAGATGCAGATCGCTTCCTTGCACAGCAGACGGGAGTGCGTGCCGGCCTGTTTGTTGAGGTAGTACATGGTCGTGGTATTGTCCGTTTGGACTTGAGCCACTTGACCCCGGAGCTGAGGGGCGAAAGCAGACAGTGCCAGTCTGACTGCTCTGAGCTCCAACAGGTTGATGTGGCATCGGGACTCCTCGGGGGTCCAGAGGCAGTTGGCCCTTTTGTCCCCCATGTGGGCTCCCCAACCCATGAGAGAGGCATCAGTCATAAAGACGACCATTAGCTCGGGGCAGACAAACGGGATCCCTTCCTGCAACTGGTCTGGGGCGGTCCACCATTGGAGAGTGTCCCACATCTTCTGGGTCACAGTGATCAGCTGGTGGAAATGACCGTGCCGCTGAGTCCACTGGGCGGCCAGCTCCCATTGGAGGGGGTGCATGTGCAACCCGGCCCAATGGACCACTGAGGTGCATGCTGCCATGTAACCCAGAAGGCACAGAAAGTCCAGGGCAGGGCGCAACTGCCTGACCAGAAATGAGTGGACAAAGGAGGAAAGAACCTCCGCCCTGTCTGCTGGGAGCAGAGCTCTGGCTTGACAAGAGTCGAGCTCTGCCCCAATGAAGCCCATCACCTGAGAAGGCATGAGTTCCGACTTGGCCTCGTTGATCAGGAGGCCAAGCTGAGAGCAGGTCTGGAAGGCCAGGTCCCTGGACCTCTCCACCTCCTGTTAGGTGGAACCTGCTAGGAACCAGTCATCCAGGTAGGGGTAAATCCTGACCCCCTTGACACTGGAGATGGGCTGCCACCACTGCAATGCATTTGGTGAAGAGCCGTTAGGCCGATGACAGGCCGAATGGCATGGCTCGGAACTCATACAGAGTCCCTTCGACCCTGATGTGGAGAAACCGCTGATGGGACAGACGGATTGGGACATGAAAGAATGCGTTCTACAGATCCAGTGAACAGAACCACATGTTTCGCTCCAAGGATGCTATGATCTGGGATAGAGTGAGCATTCGAAAGGTGCATTACTGGAGATATTGATTCAGGTCGTGCAGATCTAGAATGGGGTGCCAGCCCCCCATCCGCTTGGACACCAAGAAACACCTGGAGACAAAGCCTAGGTCTGCTGGAGGATCCGCCATTGGAGCTACTGACTCCTTGAGGAGGAGCTGAGTGATGTCGTCTCAGAGAGCCAACTGGGTCTGAGCAGATACTCTTTCCTCTCGAGGGGCGCGGGCTCGGCTTGGAGAGTACTACTCGAATTCCAGTGGCAGCCCCTGACCGACCACTTCGAGAACCGACCAGTCCGAAGTGACAACGGACTAGGCAGAAAGGAATTGGCGGAGTCCGGTCTTGAGCAGAGGGCACCAAGCTTGAGCCTGCTGCTGATGCTGGTGCTGCTGTCCACCCTGGAAGGAGGAATGCTGAGCCACAGGGGAAGAGTGCCGAAAAGGCTTCTTCTGTTGGTTCTTGCCTGAAGAACCCTTGGCAGAAGTCGCATCCAAGGTGGCGTTGGACTGCTCGATGCACTGAAGGTGATCAGCCACTCCTGGGCCGAACAAGTCGGTCCCAAGGAAGGGCACTTCAGCTAGTTTGTGCTGGGTATCAACCGGAAAGGAGGACAGCCTCAGCCAAGCCCTGCGATGAGAGGCAACTGCGGCAGCCATTGAACAGGCACAAGAATCTCCAATGTCTAGGGCCGTCTGAAGCTGCTGTTTGGTGACAGCTCGGCCCTGATCCCGGACTTGCTTGAATGTGTTCTGCATATCCATGGGGAGATGTGGGAGGATTTCATCTAGCGACCCTAAAAGGGCATGAGAGAAGTGTGCCATGACGACGGCCAAACTTGCCTGATGAAGGCCCAAGGAGGAAGCCGCATAGACCTTCCTGGCTGAATGGTCCAAAAGCTTGGACTCTTGATCAGGAGGTCGGTCAGTGTCGGCAGAACTGCCAGTATGCCTGAACACAGGGAGGCGGTCACAGGCTCTTGGCGAAGGGGTGCTCTGCGAACCCCTCAAGGGACCCCTTGGGCAGCATACTTGCAGGCAGACGGTGCTGGGCAAGAGGAAGGTCGCTGCCAAAGTTCTAGGGCTGGGCCAACAATGGAATCAGCCACAGGAAATGCCTTCGTCGGGGTATCCCCTCCCTTAAGGATATCTGTAAGAGGGTACTCTGCCTTTTTTGGGACTGGCTCCAGGGGCATCCCTGTGTATTCAGAGATGAGGCAAAGGATCCCTTGAAAAGATGAGGGACCTTCATCCATCTCTGCCAACTGATGACTCCTCATCTCCTGGATGTGAGTGCAGGCTGGTGACGTCTGAATTGGAAGAATCCGGGTATAAGGGCCATCTGCCCAGGTCGCTCGCAACTCGCCGAGGGTGGTCCGGGGTGACCATGACCGACAAACGCCGGGGAAGCCCGGTGTCTGGTCTGTCTCCTTTGGAAGGAGCCCCTCCCACAGGTTGTTTGGGCAGCGGTTCCACCACGATCGGTGGAGAGACCGGTTTAGGCCGAACTGGAGGTTTTACTGGCTCTGCGGGCTTGGGAACTATTTTAAGCGGCTCCGATGGAGTCGGCTTTGGCCTAGGAGGCGAAAGCCAAAGTCGGTTTGTGCCTGGTCAAAAATCAGCTGCTGCCACATGAGGTCCTCGTGGCACTGGAGTTTCCGCCAGAGCCTCTCCTCATCCGAGGCGGACGAAGACGACCGATGGCGTCGCCTCTTCTTAGAGCGTTTATGGCTCTTACTCGGCCTATCAGTCGAGGGGGTCTGAGACCTCGATCGAGATCGGGCAGGCCGACTCGGTCGCTTGGGAGACACTGGCAGGACCGGTGATTTCCCAGGATCAGGGACCACATCTTCGACTGCAGTCCCAGCAGGCTGGGTCTTGTTACCTGGAAAGACCAGATTGGGTATCGATCGAGGAATTGTCGACCGGAGTTGGCAATATTGGATCGATCACGATCTCAACCTTGCTGACAGATAATTTGGTTGACTGGCCAGATGGCAAAGCCGAAAAGCCAGCGGCTGAAGAAGAGATCTCGACTGAAGTTGAGACTGCATGTTCTTGGGACAGAGATCTCTCCCGCTCCCAAGAATGTCTCAGTTGAGACGAAGACACACTCGGGTCCTTCTCCCACTTACGGGTTCGAGAGGAGTGTGAGCCCGCAAGTGCCTCTCCCTTCGTTGGGAGAGACTGGCACAACTCCTGGAAGGAACCCGAGAAGGTGGAGCCCAGGTTGAGTGGAACGAAAAAGCTCCGTGAGGAATCTGCCATGCGAGCCGCTTCCTTCTTGAATGCTTGCATGTGCTCCAACTGCTCAGCGGAACCCGGAGCCGTGGAAACCGCCCACTGGGCCTCTTTGGATTTCACTGGAGGATTCCTCTTCTCCGGCCTCCCCAGCTTCAGGTGTGCGAGACGATCGTCGAGAACGTTGGGATGGAAAGCCAAACACAGACTGCACGAAGCGGTGTCATGGTCGACACGAGGCAGTGGACACCGCGTGGTGTGGGGATCAGTGTGCGACACCATCTGGCCGCAAGGGCAGTGACGAAATCCAGGGCAAGACTTGTCTTCCATGATCGAAGTGACAAACCTGCGATCGCTAACTTGAGAGAGCGAATTTTCGGTAAAACCTAAGGTCTGAAAGCCAGGCCCTACGAAATGCATGAGCATGAGGGAGGCAACCAAAATCTTCCAGCGGAAAGGAAGATCTTGCGTCATGGGGCAGTGCCGAGGTATATACCACCCGGGTGGGTGGGAAAAGCCAGCTTGAAGACTTCCGGCTGATCTTAAAGGGGAAAAGGACATACCAAAAGTGTGGATGAACAACATATCCATGATCCTAGAAGCACTTATACACCAACACATCACAACTTAACACATACATTTGATGTCTGCAGTGGTTTTAAACAGAAAATCAATGCAGTATATTTACTTGTACAGTGCTAGGATAATTCAATCAATCACACAGTAGCCACCCGTTCTTATGACTATTTGTTTCAATGGAGGTAGTGCATTTATGTAAGGGCTCCACTGGTGTTCGAACTTCTCCAACCATCCTCTTACCTCATAATGTGAGGTATTCTAGCGGGAGTATCTTCAGTAACAGGCTTCTGGTGAGAGACTTAAGTGTTCTGGATATATTTTCTGGTCACCACCAACATTATATGTATTACCCTGGGATACAGTTCCTATTGTCCTGTTACCTGGATTCTACCCCCAAGAGCAAACACCAATGGCTCATCCTCTACACGCATTTTTTTGTTGTTGTTGTTGCTCCACCTTGCCCCCTGAAGCTACAGTCCTTTGGCCTCTCCAAGCTTTGGCCACTCCAGCTGTCCATCGCCTCCAGACACTCCAAGCTTCACGACACTCCCCAATGTTCCGGCTTATTCCTGCTGGGGGCCCCCCTGCTGCCACCAAGGGAGAAGTACCTTTGTCATTGGGGGTGATGGTCTGGGGGACAAGAATGGTGCACTGGGCAGATGGTGGCATAGGGGACTCTACGGGGGGCCATCACCTGGCACCCCAGGATGATCATTTTCCTGTTTTCTTCCTCCATCCCTCCCCCACATGATGGCTGAATGCTGCAGTGGTAACATGGTCACCCACGCCACCAAGTGCACCTCCAACAGACAACCACCAGGACCTCTTTGAAGAGTGGTGCAGGCCTAACCCTCCCTCCCAGGGAGGAGAGTGCCTGCGTGGATGCTCGTAACCCTTCCTGCTGGTTTCAGCTCCAGTCATCCTAGGCATGGGGCGTGAACCCTGGTCACCAGCATGCCGAGTGGGTGCCTTAAGGCTTGGCACCATGGAGCTGGCCTACATGTATTTTCATTGTTTGGGATATCTTCTCTGCAATTTCTGACAAGAAGGGTCTCAGATCCCTACATGACCAGAAACTGAGAGTGCAGTGTATTATAGTAATAATTTCAATAGTTGTATTTTGCTGTAGCGGGGATAGAAATGTGTGTTTTTTATAATAATTTTGTATAAAAATGCTTATGATTTTTTAATGCTTGCTTTATTCTCTCCTCGGCTGGAGGGGGGTATTATCTATGATCCCCCCTCTCAGTCTGGGTCTGTGGCCCTCTCACCACTCCCAGTACCTGAGCTCAACCCCCCATTCTTCTCTCTAGCTACTTCACGGCAGGTACCTACCCCACCACCGTGGAAAGCCGAGGGTCCGGAGTCAGGAAGAGCTGAACTTGAGTCTGAGTAGTGCGGAGTCGAAGGACCAGACGTCATCGAGCATGCTGGAGGATTTTTTCTTGTGTTTTTCCCACTCCTCGGTACAGACGTGCAAGACGTCAATGACACTGCTGTGCATGCTTCCATGCACTGAATATCTGACGCCATCTGTGCTGTTGCCCCAATGAACCACCTGCTAGCACTGACCCCCAGTCACTACCAGGAGCCAGCACAGCCATGGTAGTTCCACCACACCCTCCCCGAAGGAGAGCAGTCCATGGGATGCTCCATTCTCCTCCCTCTGGCCAACCCTCCGACACCCGAGATTGCTCCCAACCCTGGGTCATTGGCGTGGCGCGATGTGTGGCGTCCAGTGCCTTAGCCCTCAGTGCCACCGGGCTGGCCTGTGTTTATGATCTTTTAGGTTTTTTAACTATATTCTGTTTTCTATTACTTGTAAATGTGGTAATGTTATATTTATTATGGGAATTTCCAATAGGAATCATATGTGTGGTATGTCTACATCATGTTTCTGGGCTATAAAAACATGTCTATGGGAGTGATTCTCTTGTCTTACAAAAGCATCAGAGTGATGTGAAACACTGACCGGGTTGGGGGAGGGTGCTACTTTGTATATCAGTACAGCATGAAATGGCTTAGGTGTTATTGAATAAATACAGGTTACTCACCTGTAACAGGAGTTCTAGGAGTGGTATATGTTGTTCATCCATACTGTCTGGCAGGTACCTTGCTGCTTTAAGATGTGCCGGAAAGTCTTCAAGCTGGCTCCTCCCACCCACCTGGCTGGTAAAACCCTTGATACCAGATCTAGCCCACTGGAAGCCAGGTTGCGTGTCGAAGCCAGGGAGGTTGGGTGGGTTGTGTGGATGAACAACATATACCACTCCTAGCACTCCTGTTACAGGTGAGTAACCTGTATTTCTAGGGATGTGGATATGTTGTTCAATCCACACTGTCTGGCAGACTCCTAGAAGTTCTCCAGGAGAAGGGAGGCAAGGCGCGCACCCCCCATACTTACTTGGGAAATAAGGACTGGAGAACCGAGGTCCCAAAACCAGCATTCTAGTGTGACTCTAGGTCAATGTGGTAATGGGAAATTAAGGTGTGTGCTGACTTCCAGATAGCAGCCCTGCAGATTTCCTGGATAGGGACGTCCCTAGAAGCAGCCACCAAAGCAGCGGTATGACGGGTTGAATGAGCTCTTATCCCTTTGGGTGGCTCCATGCCTGCCAACCTATAGCAGAGATCTATGCAGGAAGTGACCCACCTGCTTATCGTCCACTTGGCTGCAGGTCTGCCAGGTACGGCTTCGGTGTAGGTGATAAAGAGCTGGCGAACCTCTCCCCGAACCTCAGCCATCCGCTCCTTGTAATAAGTGAGCGCCCTTCTAGGGTCCCCAGTAAGGAGCTTATATTTGGCCTCCGAGGTGTGACTGGGGTAGAACACCGGCAGAGTCAACACCTGATTCAGGTGAAACTCTGACACCACCTTCGGAAGGAATTTTGGGTGGGGCGAAGGACAACCTTGTCCCTCTGGAAGACCAGATAAGGAGACCCAATAGAAAGCACCTGGAGCTCTCCCATCCTTCTGGCTGATGTTATAGCCACCAAGAAGGCAGTCTTCCACGACAGGTGGGAGATATCACACCTGTGCATCGGTTCAAACGGCTTGCCCATGAGCTTGGCCAATACCAGCAGTAGATCCCACGGAGGTGGAGATTGTTGCACCGAAGGGGATATGTGATCGAGGCCTTTGAAAAAGTGCCAGACCACCTTCTCCTGTGCCACCAAATGCTTGCCGTCCACGCCCTGTAAGCAGAGATGGCTGCCAGGTGCACCTTAAGGGTCGTCAACTGAAGCCTTAGCTGAGAAAGGGACCACAGGTAGTCCAAAATGCTAGCCCATGGACAGGAAGAAAGGTCCAACCCCTTGCTTTGACACCAAATGGAGAATCTCTTCCATTTAAAGGCATAGCATTTTCTGGTCGATTCCTTATGGGATGCCTCAACAATGTTGAGGACCTCGTCGGAAAGATCCAAGGCCTGGAACTCTAGCTGCTCAGGAACCAGGCCGTCAGGTGCAGGGATTGAAGGGCAGGATGGAGCACTTTGCCCTTGTTGACTGAGATCAGGTCCGGGAAGGCTGGAAGTCACCTCAGGAGCCTGGAGCTGAGGCTGAGGAGATCTGGATACCAGAACTGGCGAGGCCAGTCTGGGGCTACCAGAATCACCTGCGCCTTGTCCCTCTTCCTCTTGAGAAGCACCTTGTGGATCAAGGGAAATGGAGAGAAGGTGTAGAAGAGGCCCGGGGTCCACGGCCTCGAGAAGGCATCCTCCTGCAGCGAGCCCTGCTGAGGGGGACGGGCAGGAAACAGCCTCAGCATCGCGTTCTCCTTGGAGGCAAACAGGTCCACCTGAGGGGTGCCCCAATGGGAGAACAGGCCTTGAACTGCCTCCAGCAGGAGAGACCACTCGTGACATGCAGCACCTATCTGGCTGAGGGCATCGGCCAGACTGTTGGAGGCTCCTGCCACATGGATGGCTAGGAGAGCTGCCTCCAGGCTGATCACGAGAGACCAAATGCGGAGAGCTTCCTTGCACAGAGGCAAGGAGTGCGTCCTGCCCTGACAGTTTAGATAGTACATTTTTTTTTTTTTTTTAATTTAGTTTTTGTTGACCGGGTAAGTGCACTAGACAAATCCTGCCTATTTTCAAGCACGACCCGGGGGAGGGGGATATAGATGAATGCCAACTGACCTTGAACCAGATTAAGCTGTTGGTGGTATTTTTAGTGAATGAGGGAAATTCGTCCAGGACACCGGGGAAATTCCCCTACTCTGAGGCGTTGCTGCGTCTTGGTCAGTAGGGGTGCTGCTGACCTAGGTGATGGCTGCGCGGCCAGATGCATTGTGGAGTGCGGGAGCTCCGTCTAGAGAAACGGAGACTGGGAGAATGGAAACCAAGGAGGAGGAGGTGCAGATACAGGAGGTTGAGCTGCAGCGCCTATCGGAGGTTAAGGCGCAGGCCTGTATCGGAGCTTACCTCTGTGAAGTCGGTGATGGAGGTGAGGGCTCAGGACCCTGCCGGAGACAGCCCAAATTTGCAGCGCAGGATCACCAGTGGAGGAAGAGAGTGAGATGGTGAGTCGTCCTGAGATGAGGCGCTCCCGGGAGGACTGAGCGGAGGGCGCCATGGATCAGCGTGAAGCTCAGCGGTGTAAGGGGAAGTTCCGGTATCGTGAGGGCTGCTATTCGCGCAGGCAGGAACTGAGTCGGGCCGGTTTGGGTGTGGGACCGGAGGTACGTGTGTTCTGGAAATGGGTCCGAGTACTGTCTGGTCGGAAGAAACGGCCTTGTCACAAGCAGGATGGATTCGGCTGGCGGATGGAAGATGGGTGCCAGACTCGGAATGGATATCGTTTTCCTCTGTAGCGACGGAAGCATCTCAAAGAACTCTGGAGGTGGGTGAGTCGTTGGCACCAGTCGAACAATCTAAACTGGACCAGGCTTTAGGCCAGGCGGGAACATTAGACAAGCAGGGGAAGGGGGGGATTTCACCAGCTGAAAGTATGCCTGAACTGGGGCCAGAAGTGCAGGAAGCAAGGAGGGGCCCACGTTTTTCGGATCTTTTAAAAGAAATAAGGTGGAGCAAGCCCCAAGAAGAAATGCTGTGCGATTAAGATATAGAGGAGGCCTTCCTGAGCATCCTGACCGGTCTATGTAGCAAGGAAATTATTGATGGACTCTATGAACTTTTACCTTCTGACATTTATGCTTTAATTAATATTTGTGGGGAGGATACTTTTGATATAAGCTTTAAACAAATGGCTAGTCTGGAGAAATTTTGGCATAAATATGACAGCTGTAAGTTACTGCCTTTATGGGTACTTCTTTTAGCTATTCCAATCACAAAACCAGTTTTTAAAACAGTTAATGTGGATGTCTGAATGAGGGAGTGAATGTGGGTGACATTGTTTTCTGGTTAAAAACAAAATGTGAGGTTCTAGGTCCACCGAACCTATTTTGGACTCAGAGAATATTTGGACTGGGGCATGGAAATTTAAAGTCAAACTGTCTGTGGTGAATAATGAAGTACAACATGTCCCAAACAGCTTCTTTGGGGAGAGATCGTGGGGTTTGCTTTTACCTAGGACAGCCAAAAGCGTGTTATAGATGTGTAGAGTCGAGGCACCTGAGTAGTGCATGTGATAAAGTGAAATGTGCCTTATGCGGTGAATTAGACCATGACAGCAGGTGTGTAGGGAATGAATTTAAATGTAATCTATGTGGATGACTTAGGTCATGCCTATCACCAGTGTCCATGGCGGAGCAGAATAGACATGGGGGATTAAATAAGGAGACCTGATTTCTCAGGCCCAGTGTAGGGGAGCCTACCCAGTCCCGTCTAAGTAAAGGGAACATGGTGAGGGTGGAAAATGAAAGAGTGACGCATCCAGAGGTGTCAGCTGCTTCTCTTAATAGAAAAGATCCACTGTGTCAATTCACAACAATTTTGGTTTCCCCCTCATTTCTATGGCAGAATCCTTGGCTAAAATCACGGATGACCCTCGCAGGAAGTCTGAGATGGAAATTCTTCAGACCCCTCGGAGGGTTACTAGAGCAAGTAGTCGTACGGGAGGGGTGTGTTTGACTCAGAATTCCTTTGCAGCCCTAGCAGACTTAGAGGAGGAGGGGGTTTCTGATTTGTTAAAATCGGATGAGAGTCTGAGTATGGAAATTGAAGAAGAGGGTGGGCTAGAAGTTTTAGAAGGGAAAAGGAAAAAGGGAAGGAAAAGGAAACAAGATAAATCATGAGTAGATGACCAATGGTCGATATGGCCTGTTTAAAGATTATATCGCTCAATTGCTGTAGCCTGAAGACCTACAAGAGGCGGCTCATTGCTTTACAGCATTGTAGAGAATTGAAAGCGGATGTGATTTTTTTACAAGAGACTCATTTTTCTTCTTTGTTAGAAGTGTCTCAGATAAAAAAATTATGGTGGGAGGGTCCGTCCTTCTGGTCGTTTGGGAATGATGTGGCAGACAGGGTAGGGATATTGTTCTCTAACTCTGTAGTTCAGGTGACAAGGCTGGTTGATGTCCTGCCGGTAGAGTATTGATCTTAGATTGTTTGTTGTATGGTGTTTGTTTTAGATTAATTAATACTTATGTCACAAGTTAAAACAGCATGGATAGCTTTGTTTAATCTGGTAAAGCCATACCTGTTTACATCGAAGAACATAGTTTGGGGAGGGGACATGAATTGTAGTTTAGATGTTCGGTTAAAAGACGGGGTCCAGCAAAAAACTTATTGTGACTCGCATGCCCTTTCTCAAACCATAGAGGTAGCAAAGTTAAAGGATGCTTTTAGAGAATTGCATTCAGCGGGGGGTTATACTTATAAGACAGCTACTTTCCAGACAAGAATAGATTATTTTTTTCTGTCTCACTATTTAATCCCGGTGGAGTGTTCAGTGATTCCATGTGATTTTTCTGATCATAATGTGTTATGTAGTGTTGTAGGCTTACAGCAGATTCCAGCCTCTTTTCCAGCATTTCAGGGCAGATGGATGTTAAATGCACGACTACTGTCAGAAGCAGTGTTTTTGGCTCAATTAAAAGACTTTATGGTTTTTCGTAAACCAGTGGCAGTATTCTTTTCAGATTGGATTTCTTGGTGGTCAGATACCAAGTTGGCTTTCAAGGACTTTTTTTATAGCTTATGGGAAACAGAAAGGTTCGGAGGAATATTTACAGTACCTAGAATTTCAAAACCAATATTATAAATTACAGTCACACTCCAGAAGCAGGGATGCAGAGATTCAGTCCCAGATTAAAGGGGTAAAAAAGAACATGTTAAATTATCAATTTCAGAGGGCTGCAACCATTCATGCCAGTTTAAAATTTGGTACACAACAACAACCTTTTCGAGATCCGTATAAGGCATGTAAAAATAAGATTGAGAAGAGAGTGATGTCAGGGCTACGAAATTTGTTGGGGATTTAAAACGTCTGTGGCAGAAATGTTAGCAATAGCAGAGGAGAAGGTTGCTTCTCAATTTGGAGTCAGTTTTGTTTCTCCTCGTGTGGGAAGATGTTTTTATTTTCAATTCCACTATTTCTCAGGCAGATGTAGAGCTGCTGCAAGGGCCTATAGCTTTGCAGGAGGTACAGCGGGCAATAGGTGCTTAAGGGTAGGGGTATCACCTGGGATGGATGGGTTGACCAATGAACTTTACAAAACTTTTTCGGATGACCTGGATGCATACTGACAGAAGTTTTTATGATATTCTGATAGTATAGGTTCGGTGATATTAAATTTAATTTAGCTATTTTAACATTTATTTTTAAGACTGGGGACGTTACAGATTTGGGTAATTGAGACAATTAGCCTTTTGAATACAGACTACAAAATACTTTCTTCTATTTTATGTAAAAGACTGCAGGAAGTGGCTAAGTGTTTCTTATCCGGCACAAACATGTGCTATTCCCCATAGATCAATTCAGCAGAATTTAAAGTTAGAGACATATGTGAATTTGGACGCCAAAAAAATAGTCAGGGTTTATTATGGCATTAGATCAGGCTAGAGCCTTTGATTCTGTGTCCCATAAGTTTCTTTTCCAGGTGTTAGTTAAGTATGGGTTTCCAAAATATTTGCTCAGTATATTTACACTTTATATTACAATGCAAGTTCTTGTGTATCTAATTAAGTGTAGCTCCGAAATTCAGATGTATTGCGAGTCAGACAAGGTTGTCCGATTAGCTCCTGTTATATGCTTTTGTATTGGACCCACTGTTGAGAGAATTGAGCACAATAGGTCAATACAGGGTTATCGCCCTCTTGTAATTTACCAGCCCAGAAAATCTCTGCATATGCAGATGACATGTGTCTGTTGGTAGCTAGATGTCCAGTCAGGTGCTCAGGCTATTAAAGTGATTAAAGGATTGGCAGAACTAAATGGTACTAGACTAAATTTAGAGAAATGTAAATGTTTGGCGATTGGGGATACTACGGTTTGTCAAGACATTGGGGGCATCATGGTTAAGGATTATATTACTGTTTTAGGTCTTACTTTTGGTGAAGGAGACCTAGCATTATTAAACTGGGAAAAAGCTTTGGTTATTGGGGAAAAAAAGGTACAGCAATGGAAATCCTGGGGTTTTTCCAAGAAAAAGCGGGTTTTGATTATTAAAAAGTTTCTATTACCTATTTTTTTACACGTGTCTGCCATTTTTCTGGTTCCGGTTTCATTAGAAACTAGATTGTATAGTGTATTTTTTCAAATGGTGTGGGGCAGTCGGCTAAATCCGATTAAAAGAGCATTTACTTATTTAAAATTGAATCAAGGGGGTTTAGGGATGATAAATCCGGTGGTATTTTTTCATTCTTTTTTTCATGGCAGCCTTCAATCAAGGGTTAAACCTCAGGATCATCCATGGTCGGCTTGGACACAATTGCTTTTTCTTCTTTTATGTCATACTGAGAAGGAGGGGGTGTTCTATTAGGTAGGTGGCTTTGGCCTGCCACCGCAAAGCGGATTCCTCAGTAAGAAAATTATGGGAATGGAAATTAGGGAAGGCTCAATTGCAGGATATACCTAGGAAGGATTTTATGCAGAAATTATGTTTAATTTTTTACGTTCAAGTGGATTTTCCTGTCATGTACCCGACAAATTGTCTCAAGCCTTATGGCTTTTGATGGACCATAGGATACCCCTAGTATGTGGATGTGTTGTGGCTCTGTTGTCATGGGAGGTTAGGAGTCAGGGTAATTTAAAACACAAACAGATCTTGGACCGGATGCATTAGACCTGGGTGCTCAGATCAAATTGAAACCTTGAACATTTTTACTGCTTTGCCCATATGTTCAGTCTTTTTGGTTTGAGTTGGCAAGCGGTGGGAATGGGGATTTTGAACATATAACTTATCAGAATCTTGTTCTGGGGGATTATTCAGGTTTTAGTAGATACCACCCAAGTACCTCTAAATCTGATATTTGCATGCATTAAATATCATCTATGGCAAGCAAGGTGTCAGTTTCTCTACAACATACCCTTCTTCCTATAATGTTCTTTTTTAGCAGAATTGAATTAGCAGTTGGTAAACAGAAAACATATGAGCAGCGCACACTAGATCAAAATGTCTTTCAGGATTTTTGAAACACATTGTATGGTTGAGGTGAAATGGTGAACACTGTCTATGGTGTATAGGGGTTCAGTTTGATTTTTGTAGATTGTTTTTCAAATATTGTATTGGATTTTCTGTGGGGAAGTTATAGAAGGGTGTATTTAGCCTTTTTCTGTTGTATAAATCATGTAAATAGATGTGTTTGATAAATGTTAAAACAGATCGTGTCATATTGTTATTGTTTTGTTTTTCTCAATAAAAAATTCCCCTACTCTTTTCGATAAGTGCCATGGGATCTTTAACATCCACCTGAACTACCCACCAATCCAGGCAGGTGGGACCTTGGTTTAACGTCTCATCCGAAAGACAAGGTTATGGTGTTGTCCGTCTGGACATGAACAACTTGATCCCGTACAAACAGAGTGAAGGCGGTGAGGGCTAGCCATACTGTTTGAAGCTCCAGCAGGTTAATGTGGCATCGGGACTCCAGAGGGGACCCAAGGCTGTGGGCCAGGAGCTCCCCCAGATAGGCACCCCAACCCATCAAGGAGGCGTCGGTCATAAGGATGACCACTGGCTCAGAGTGGACAAATGGGATAACCTCCTGCAGATGAGCTGGGACAAGCCACCACTGCAGGCCGTCCCACATCTTCTGGGTCACGGTTCCTGGCTGGTCCAACGGATCGGAGCGCTGAGACCACTGGTGCGCTAGCCCCCACTGCAGGGGACGCATATGCCAGCGGGCCCAATGGACCATGCTGGTGCAAACTGCCATGAGACCCAGATGGTGCAGGAAGTCCCGGACAGGGCACAATTGCCCAACCTGAAATGATTGGGCAAAGGAAGAAAGGACCCTTGGCCCTGTCCACTGGGAGCCGGGCTCTGGTTCGAAGAGAGTCAAGCTCTGCCCCGATGAACTGAATCACCTGTGATGGTATGAGTTCCAATTTGGCCTCGTTGATCAGGAGACCAATTTGAGAGCAGACCTGGAGGGCCAGATCTCTGGACCGCTCCACCTCCAACCTGGAGGGGGCTGCTATCAGCCAGTTAAGGGTACACCCGGACTCCTCGGTGCCGCAGGAATGCTGTCACCACTGCCATGGATTTGGTGAAGACCCTGGGAGCTGGAGAAAGACTGAAGAGCATGATCCGGAACTCGTAGAGGGATCCCGCTGTTCTGAAGCAGAGGAATCGCCGATGAGATGGACAGATTGGGATGTGAAAGAACGCGTCCTGGAAATCCAGAGAACAAAACCACATGTCTAGTTCCAAGGATGGTATGATCTGAGCCAGAGTGACCATCCTGAAGGTGCACGGCCTTAGGAACTTGTTCAGGTTGTGCAGATTGAGAATGGGGCACCAGCCCCCCATCCGTTTTGGGATCAGGAAGTACCTGGACTCAAACCCTGGACTTGGAGGAGGATCCGCCACCTTGCTGATCACCTCCTTTTGAAGGAACAGAGTTATGTCGGCTCAACGAGCTGACAGAGAGGCTGCAGCACCTGTAGCCCCCCGAGGGGCAATGGCTCGAAAGGGAGGGGTCCGCTTGAGTTCCAGAAGCAGACCCCTGCCAACTACTTGCAACACCCAACGGTCCATGGTGACAGCCGCCAGGTGGAAAGGAAGTGGCTGAGCCGCCCCCCCTCGGGGGGGGGGACCCAGGGGAGGAGTGACAAGGTTGGGGGTGGCACCCCTTAACCAGTCACTGGGCAGGCTTGGTGGAAGGGCCAGCCGAGGAGCCACCTGGACCTTTCCCTCCAGGCTTCCTGTTGGAGGAAGCAGCAGGCTTGGCCTTGGGGCACCAAGCGTGAGCCTGCTGATCCTGTTGGGCTGGACATGCTGCAGGGGCGGAAGGGCGAAAGGGCTTACGCTGTTGCTGGCGGCCTTTGTCCTTCTGGGCAGACGTAACAGAGTCCAAGGTGGCAATGAACTTCTCGATCCTCTGGAGATGGTCCTCCACCCCAGCCTGAACAAGTCGCTGCCCAAGAAGGGGACATCTGCCAGCTTGTGCTGGGTATCTGCCGTGAAGGTAGAGATCCGCAGCCAAGCTTTGCGGTGCATGGTTACTGCATCCGCTACTGACCAGGCACAAGAGTCTCCGATTGTCCAAAGCTGTCTGGAGCTGCTCCTGGGCCACCGCCCTTCCCTGATCCCACACCTGCTTGACCATCGTTTGAAGGTCAGCCATGAGATGAGGACACACCTCATCCAGGGAGCCCAAAAGGGCGTGTGAGAAGTGTGCCATCAGTAGAGCCAAGCTATCTTGTCGAAGGCCTAGGGAGGAGGCAGCAGAAACTTTGCGCTTGGAGTAATCCAGCTTTTTGGAGTCCTTGTCCGGGGGCTTCTCTACGTCCCTGGCATTTCCAGAGTGCCGGAAAACGCTATCAGTTACCAGCCCTTCAGCTGAGGGGTGCTCCGAAAAACAGAAGAGGGAACCGGTCGGGACTGCGTACTTGTGAGCCATCCTGGCCGAAGGCGCAGGACAGGAGGCAGGCTGCTGCCATAACTCCAAGGTCGGACCAGTAATGGCCTCAGCCACATGGAAGGCTTCCGTGGGGAAACCCCTCGATCCAAAATCTCCGTGAGGGGATATCTGGCCCATTTTTTGCACAGGTTCAAGCTGCATCCCAGTAGACTCTGAGATGAGCTGAAGAATACCAAGGAACGAGGATGGGTTGTTGTCCACCGACAAACCCCCAGAGGATTCCAGGTCGAGGGGCCTGGAATACAGGGAGGAGGAGCTGGACTCTGAGGAGTCTGCAGACAGCTGCCAAGTGCCTGAGCCACCCTCCACTCGCCAAGGCCGATCAGGGGTGAGGGTGACCAACAACCTGTGAGGCAAGCCCTGACCTGACCAAGAATCCTTGGTCGGGGCCCCAGTCTTCAGTTGCAGGGGCAGTGGTTCCACCACAATGGGTGGAGCAGCCAGTTTCGTCTGAGCAATCGGTGCCGGAGTCAGCTCCTCGACCAAGGAGCCGAGGGCGAGATGTTGCTTCGGCCATTCGGGTGACAGCCACTTATTTGCTGGGGAAGGCGATGGAGTCAGCTTGTTGCCAGCCAATAACAACTGCTGCCACTTCATATCCTCATAGCACTGATGCAACTTGTGCTGGAGCCTATCCTCTGAAGAGGATGAGGAAGAGTGGCAGCACCGTTTTCCATGATGACGGGACCGAGACTGCCGACGTCGGCAGGAATTACCCGACACGGAGGAGGACCAACACCGTTGAGGTAGCAGACATTGGGTAGAAGAGGGGGCAGGGAAAACCCGCTCATAACCCGGCTCAGAGTTCTTGACTGGGAACTTTGGCTCGGGAGGCCGAGGCAAGTCCTCAGTAACCACCAGGGGTACTGGTGAAAGGGGGTTGTCAGTCTCTACAGTCGACAGCCTGTCCAACGGGTTGAGAAAAATCCTGACCGCACTGACGGTTGTCTCTGATGGCTGACCTGATGGGGACACCGAAAAGCCATCGGCCTTAGCCGCAACCTCGATCGAGGTCGATAAAAGGACGCCTCCGGGGATCGAGCTCTCCTACTCCCAAGAATGCCGACGGTGGGACTTACCTTTCGGTTCCTTCTTCTTTGATCGACTGAAGCGAGTCCCTGAGGGCCCCTCTCCCTTGGTGGAGAGGGACTGACAAAGCTCCCGAAAGGAAGCAATATAGGGGGAGCCCAAAGAGAGTGGGATAAATGCCGACACCGAGGAAGAAGATGACGCAGCCTGGGCCACCTCCTCCTCGAGGGTGATTAACTGCTCCTGCTGCTCTGTGGAGCCTGCAGCCATGGACACCGCCCAACGGGCCTCCTTTGACTTCACCAGCGGAAAAAGTTTTTCGGGGTGCCCCAGTTGAAGTTGATGCGGTCCTC
The DNA here is from genome assembly GCA_016271365.2 of Neoceratodus forsteri. Taxonomy (NCBI): domain Eukaryota; kingdom Metazoa; phylum Chordata; order Ceratodontiformes; family Ceratodontidae; genus Neoceratodus; species Neoceratodus forsteri. Next base: position 1,722,966,578 of record CM057452.1, read on the forward strand.
AAGAACCAAGCCGAGAAGGATTCTTGTAAAGATCGTAGGCCTGCAACTGCGGCTAAGCCTGGTGTCAGTAGATGCACGTGGCGTGCAGGTCGGTCCGAGACATCTTCTGCCTGCAAGGGCACTGATGGAAGCCGGGAGTAGATTTAGAATCCACCACAGCCACGAGGGAAGGAGAAGACTTAAGTCTCGTGAATTTAAGCACAATTTTTCGGTAAAACCGAATGTTTAGGATCCAGGCCTAGAGACGCAAGAGTGCTAAGGAGGGAACCTGAGCTTCCAAGTGGTAAGGAAGATCTGGCGTCATGGGGCGGAGTGAGGGTTTTACCACCCAGGAGGGTGGGAGGAGCCAGACTGAAGATTTTCCAGCACATCTTAGAGCGGCAAGGTACCTGCCAGACAGTGTGGCTTGAACCACATATCCACATCCCTAGAAACACTTTTTCATTGTGCCCCAACACTGGTGTTCACCTTTTCCTGGACATATGAGCCAAATATCATTTTTTGTCTGCGACTGCTTTGGTTTGTCAGCTCCGGCCCATGGTGTCCAGAGCCGCCTCACTCTCCTCGCACGTAGGTCCCCTCTATATCTTACACCTTTCACAAGTTGGGGAAATACCCTTGCTGAATTTGCTGACTGTTGATAGGGGCATGTACAGCCTATGTAGAAGTTTAAACTGTGCCTCCTTGTATACACTGTATATAGTAAGCCCCATGTGGGATTCACACAGCTTTCCCCAAGCTTTTCCCAGAATGCAGCAGCCTAGGTCCCCTGTCCCACAGGACCTTTGGTTTTCAGGGAGTGGTCAGGGGCGTCCTCCCTCAAGCACTAGTATACTTTGGCAAGAACCCCTTTAGGGTTAGGTCCCAGCCTGGAGTATCCTGTACTCCACCACGTACAGTGGGGTCTCCTGGGGGTTCAATCTCTACACCTGCCTGACCCAGTTCCGTACCTGAAGGTATCTATACATGTCTGTCTGTGGTACCCCCAGCTCATCCACTAAATGCTTAAAGCCCTAAAAGCAGTAAAGGTCACCCAGGCACTGGACTCTCACTCCTCCCAAAGCTAAAACCCTGCATCATCCAGTCCCGGGAGGAACTCCAGGTTAAAGTGTATACTGGAGAGAAGTATACCCTTTTCCTGGTCCCCTACTTGTTTGAGCATCTTATCCCAAGCATCTAGCATCATCTTCACCAGTTCACGCCCAGTTCCTGCTGATCTAAAGGCTCTTTGCCACCCCCCTGTAAGCTGAGACTCTGCATCCGAATCTCTCCTGATCGAGTGATACACAGTGGGCTCCTATACTCCCCTTTACCCAGTTCATCAGTAGTCTAGCCTGAGTTGCCAGGTGGTACAGATTAAAGTCTGGGAGGTGTAGGCCCCCTTTGGTTGTCAGATTTTTAAGCCTTGGAAGGCTATTTCTGGGCATCTTTTGCCTCCAAATCAAGGCAGCAAATGTCTTTTCCAGGGAAGAGGGGTTTTTCTTGCTCAGCCCCACTAGTAGCATCTGGATAGGGTACATCACTCTTGTCAAAATGTTCATTTTAATTAAATTTATCCTACTCAGCCAGATAGGCAATCCATGCTGCCTCCATAGGTCAGCCTTTCGGATATTCAGCAGTGGAGTAAAATTAAGCCTATATAGGGAGTCCAGAGATTTCCCCACTTTAATGCCTAGGTATTTCATATATGACGGGACCACTTTGTACAAATATCTGCCTGAGTCCTCCAAGTGTACCTTACCCAGGCCCAGGAGCTCTAATTATTTAAAATTAACTTGATACCCAGAGAATCTGGGAAAGTCTTCTATTATATGTGTGGCTGCTAGGACCACCAGGAGCGGAGTTCTAACACGAGCAGCCCGGCCCCCTCCCACCAGGATTCCATCATATGAAGCAGCACAGAAAGGCAGGGATTTCAAACCTGAAAACAAAGATTATTGAACAGCATTTTTTTCTTTTTTTTTTTTTGTTACAGCCACAGCTTGGTCTTGTGCCTCACTTCTCAACATAACTGCATCGGAGACTGAGGAATTGGAGAGAGTCACTCCAGCCAGTTACTGTGACTCTCCTTCTTGTGATCGCCATCTGAAAAGGCCACTGAGCCCCGCCACTGGGAGCGGAGTTCCAAAGTGGGCAATTCCACCTCCTCCCACCAGGACTCAATCATTGTCACCCTCTCTGCACTAAACTGACACTTCCCTAGTGGTCCGCCGCACTTGCGGTCTGGATCGACAAGGGTGTCCCACTGTGGGTGTCAGGTGTGGGAGTCAGCTGTCGGACAGTCACACTGCCCCATTTCAGTGTGCTCCTGAGTGAGGACATCTACGGTGTCCTCTGCTGGGCTCAATGACTGTACTAGGACTAGGCCAACTGATGAACCTCTACATGGGCTGGACTCGTAATGCCTGGGTACTTAGCTCAGTAAGTTGTCTATGCATTTGGTTGTAGTACCTGTGAGAGGTGTGCTGTAATGTGTCTGCTCCTCTTTTTTTTTATTCTCTTTTTATTATTATTCATCATTAGTATCTGTCTGCTCCTCTTAACTGCCCTGATAGTGACTGTACACTAAATATCTCATCCCAACTGGTGTTTTCCTTATCTCTTAACCGGCTGAGTTACTGGTCTCTTGCCACTCACAAGCTCTGCTACTGGGTGCTTAATTTGCCATTCATGTCAGCTACTGCTGCCTACTAAACTAGTCTGACCCATGTGATTTAAGAGTGTTAGTGGGTACTTGCAAACTGCAAGGGCTACTAATATTTTAAATCCTCCTTTTAGGGGGTACTGATGATGTTAATTACATAGCCTATTGGTCTTTACAGTTCCTAGTTAGTCTTGAACTGGTTTTGGTTGTTGCTAAAAATGTTGTGCTCATCAGTTTGTGTGGGGGGTATGTTAGTAGTCCTAGCTGCCATTATAGACTGACCAACTCCCAGACAACTGACTGTCTAGTCAGTCATAACACTACTGATTATATCACCTTTGATTTCTTGAATCAAATGGCTAGAGAGGTCAAGCCCCTAAACTGTACCTGGTATCAGAGACCAATCTGAGTTGCATATATAGCACATTACCTAACCAAATCCTCCTTTTATGTATCACAGAGATGCCAATTGGTAGAACATTCTGAGGTCTGGCAACACCTCCTATGTATTTCCTTATTTGGGGACACTGAATCAAACCTGCCCCCAGCCCTGTCAAACCCGCTTGCTCCCCCAGTGGTTCTCTACTAATGGCCTTAAAGTGGCCCATTTAAATGTACAGTCTCACGGCCAGCTTTGCAGAGCTGGAGTCCTGGGTTTCTCACTACTCCCCTGACATTTTAGGATTAACTGAGACCTGGCTAAAGCCCAATATCCCCAACCCAATGTGTGCAGTAAAAGGCTATAAGCTCCTCAGGACTGATCATCCTTCCTCGGGGGGGGGGGTGCTTTTTACTTTAAGGAGCACCTCAATGTCACTGCTCAAACTGTTAAGGCCCAATGCATATGTGAAGCTTTCCACAAGATACTTCTCCTTGGGAACACAAAGAAGTTAAACATCTTATGTGTCTATAATCCACCTAAGAATGGCATGAACGGATGAACGGATCTCATACAATACCTGTCATCCACGAAGGGGAGAAATTAATTTCTTCTCCTAGGAGATTTTAGTCTAGATTGGTTAGGGAGTAACTCCAGTACGTTTGATGCCGTACTTTGAAAGCTCCACCTATTGCAGCTGGTCTACTGCCACACTAGGATATCACCTACTAGCAATTACCTGTCATCCCTCATAGACTGGATTCTTACAAATAGAAAAGAATGGGTCCTAACTGCAGGTACGCTAACAGACTCCATTAGTGACCACTCGCCAGTTTTCTGCGTCTAGAATGTATGAACCCGGAAGGCCCAACCCAAAGAAATACTATTTAGGGATTTCTCAAAGCTGAATATCGGGGTCCTAAATGCAATTTATATCACACCGACCGGTCCCCACTATATCAGACATTGACAGTGCCTTCAGTGTTTTTGCATCTACTATCCAGGCACTTCAAGATAAGCATGTTCCCCTCATAAAGCAAAGGGTTAGATGCACAGTGACATGATGGTTGCACAGTGACCTACTTGCAGCCATTAAACTGAGGGACAAAACCTGGGCTAGATTTAACAATTCAGTCTTTGGTTGACTGGTTAGACTACAGGAGACACAGAAATGAGTGTACAAAAGCAATAAAAGCTGCAAAAAGTGAATATTGCAAACAGCTCCTCCAGGCATCTGCCAGTAATTCACGTAGTTCTTGGAGCCATAAAATGTCTTTCATGGGAAAGGGAACAAACTCTACCATAACTGACATAACTCTTGATGGCACAAATTGTAATAATATTTGTCTCAGTTGCTAACCAACTCTCTGACCTCTCCAAATACACAAAGCTGACTGGTATGGTTCCTGAGTCTAAGTCCAATGTAGCGGAATCAGACTCCCCTCCCTTTAACCTAAGGACTGTCACCAAAACGGAGGTTCTATGCCTCCTAAAGACTACACCAGTCTGCGGAACTGCAGGGTCTGATGGGCTAATAACCAAGTTCTTCAAAACTGCAGTACATCTCATAGCTGCACCAGTCTCCAGGCTTTTCAACTTGTCCCTTTCCACTGGGGTAGTGCCTAAGCCCTGGAAGAATGCCAGAGTGGTAGTTATTCATAAAAAGGGTGGTACCAAGTGCATGGATAATTACTGCCCCATAGCCATCCTATCTGTGCCCAACACGTTACTTGAGAAACTTGTGGCCTCACAGGTAACGGAACACCTCCAACGGCATAACTTACAGTCCCCAGTTCAGCAGTGTTTCAGGCAGGCACATAGTACAACCACTGCCCTTGTCCAATTTACTAATGATGACAAGATGGCAATGGATAAAGCATGCTTACAGGAGTGGTTTTTATTGACCTAACCAAGTCGTTATACCTTGTGGACCACACCTTGCTACTCATCTGCTACCACAAACTGGTTTGCGAGCTTTCTCACTGGGCAGCAGCAGGTTGCAGAAATCAAAGCAAAATCTGACTTGTCCCACACTAATATTGGTGTACCTCAAGGATCCATACTTGGTCCTTTGCTGCTCACTCTATCAACAATCTGCACACAGCTGCCAGCTCTTGCACAACCTACTGTATGCAGATGACATGGTACTGTACACTAGTGCCAGACATAGCTGACGTCAATTTGAAGCTAAATCTTGATTTTGAGCCCATTAAGTCCTGGTTAAATCACAACAAACTCCTCATGAACACCAAGATGACCCTAGTTATGCTATTTGGCTCAGCACCTAGAATCTGGGACTGTCCCTCCACCTTTACTGTACACTGTTCAGAGGGTTCGCCATTAGAAGTAAAGGACTCCTTCAAATACCCTGGAGTCACCTTAGACTGTGCTCTGGATTTTAACCTGCATCTGCCAACAACCTGTAAGGCAGTAAACATGAAGCCTGGGCTCACTTATAAAACAAGGTATGCCCTTACTGTGGCCACTAGGCTGGCTATTGCTCAGGATGTTCAACTGCCTAGGCTCACATATGGACTAGAACCATACTTGGAAGCAAACAAAGGGGTGCTACATAAATGGAATACATGTTACAATTGCATTTGTCACTTTGCCATTTTAGTGCCCAGGCTAACTCATAACTGTGCCCCTACTCGAATCTGGGTTGGCTCTCCTCATCTTCCTATTGCCTTTTCACCGCTGGCTGTAAAATTGATAAAATTATCAGAACTGGTACACCAGCTACTTTGGCCAACATGGCAAAGCTTGCCTCACAGGCCTACCTTTTGCAATCTATGGAGTCCATAGGCGTAGATTGTGGGGGGGCATGGGGCAAGCTGCCCCCCCTGAGAAATTAGACCAGGACTTTTTTAGGAGCCCAGCCACCGTTCTACGGTTATCATTTTTTTTTTTCTTTTAATATTGAATGGGCTCAGGGCAATGTCTGACTGCCTGCACCTTCCGTGGGGTGACGGCGGCACCGTGTCTCAAACAAAACTATCCCCTTTCTGATTGACTACAAGCCTGCAACCATAGTAACCTGCATGTTACAGCCAATCAGAGAGTGCTGCAGTTGTCATCAAGGTGAGCAGTATCCGCTAGTGGCCATTTAGTTGTCTGTGTGCCTTCTGTGAAGGAGCAGCAGCAGCATCCATATAGCGTAGGGCTGAGGAGAGATAGCTATTCGAGGATGTCGAGCAGCAGTCATTGGTTGTCTGTCAGGTGTCACCAGTGTCTCAGTCAGTCTAGTGTTCCCACCCTCCTCCTGCCCTGAACAGCCCAGTTTAAATATACCTCACCCGAGTCCTCTGACTACCTACTCTCTGTTTCTCAGTGCAGCCAGCTTTTCTCTGGGCTGTCCCACTGCCACCTGAGCCTCCCATCCCTGAAAGCCTAGCAGGCCTGCAGCCACAAGGCCTCTACCACGGCACAGACCAGGCGGAGGAGTGAGTAGTACAATTACAGTGAGTCTGAGGCATGGCCAGGCTTGCCTGCACACCCAGCTCCTGTGTCCAGCAGGCCAGAAAAAGATTTTCTGTGTTGTCAGCGAGTCCCACACCCCGCCCGTTGCCCACCAGTTCCACAGTCCACCGAGAGGGATTATTCAGGTCAGTGAACAGCCAGGCCCAGAACAGTGAAGAAGCCGGTGATCATGCGGGCTATAGAAGACCCATAATGCGACACATTCATCTGGTGTCAGAAAAAATGAGGTACTGTCTCATCTGGGGATTAATCGGGAGAGGAACGGGACTGTTGGGAGAGACTCGGCTACCTGACCTGCCTTCTTGGCCTTGCTGTGCCCTGCTGTATGCTGCCCTGTCTGTGCCCTTAATGATTTGGTGAGTAACTGTGCTAAGGAGCTGGTTGTTGGAAATTAATACCATTCACATCCCAGAAATGTGTCTTTGGGGAGTCTTGGCCATGGCCATGTGTCTGAGGGTGGGTGGAAGGTTTGCTGTCAGCTTGTGTTTCTTTGGGTGGGAGGGATTTGCTGGCTGTTGAGGCTGTCCATGTTGGTGGTGTGGGTGGGGGGCCTATTTGTTTGGTATGGTGTGGACACTGGTCATGTTGGTGGGGTGGGGACACTCAGTTACTGTGCTACTGGTGTGGTGGGGTTTGTTGGGGAAACTCACTGGATGGTCTATTTTGTGGGGTTGGGGTCAGGGGAGACAGTCTGTGTGTTTTGGGGCTGACTCACTGAGTGGATTGTCAGTATTTGGTGCTGGGGGAGGGCCTGTGTTTGGTGGGGCTTGGGGAGACGATCAGTGTTTGGGGCTGGGGTGGTTAGTGTTTGGGACTGGGAGGGAAGTCAGTGTTTGGTGGGACTGGGGGGACAGTCTGTTTTCTATTCTGGGGTCTGGTGTGGTGGAGACAGAGGCCATGGTGATGTGGGGACACTGGCTGTGAGGGTGGGGTTGTGACACTAGCCATTGTTTGGTGGACTTGGCTGGCCATTTGTCTGGGGGGACTATCCATGATGTTGGAAAAGGGGGACTGTCCATGTTTGCCTGCCGGGTGTCTTGTGGGGGACTATTTGCTGGTCGGGTGTCTGGGGGACTGCTCCATGTTGGCTTATTGGGGGGTGAATGTCGGTGATTGCTGATCAGGTGTCTAGGACGGACTATCAGTGTTGTTGGGGAGGGGAACTCTCTGTGTTTGCTAGCCAGGTGTTTGGGGGATTGTTCATGTTGGTGGGGCAGGGGAAATTCTGTGTTTGCTAGCTGTGTCGGGGGGAAGGTGGGACTGTCCTTGGTGGGATATGGTGGGACCGTCCATGTTTGCTGGCTGCCTGGGTGTCTGGTGAGACTGTCCTTGTTGGTTGGGGGGGCATTCTATGCTCACTGGCCCAGTGTCTGGTGGGGGCTGTTCGGTGTCTGGGGACTGTCCTTGTTGGTGGGGTGAAGGGGGACTGTCCATGTTTACTGACTGGGTTTCTGATGAACTGTCCGTGTTGGTTAGGAGGGGGACATTCTGTGCTTGCTGACTGGGTGTTAGCATATAAACATAAGTAAATGTTAAACGTAATTTCCACCTCATCCTTTACCTGTCAAGGATGTATCTCACTGACCTGTGCCCGCAGCTAGCATATGAACATTAGTAAATGTTGAAACATTATTTCCCCCTCATCCTTTACCTGGCTGTAAAAGTAATCTTTCACTTTTTTTGATTTCTCCGATCGTCCACTGTGGAGGGGTGAAACAGACAGATTCCTTGGCCTTGCTGTCTCTGTCTTCATTGCCTGGCAAACACAACCAAAGGGGTAGCTTTTTGTGTTCTCCTCCATACAGTGTTACAAGACTAGCAAAAAAAATCTTGCACTAAAACATACGCCCTAAAAAAATGATTATACTACTACCTGGCTATTGTTATAGTGACTACTGACTGGCCATGATTTTTTTGGGGGGGGGGTTGGAACACTGGTTGTGTGTGTGGGTGGGGTTGCGGACACTGCTGGTTGTGTGTGTGGTTGGGGACACTGCTGATTGTGTGTGTGTGTGGGGTTGGGGACACTGCTGGTCGTGTGTGTGTGTTGGGGGTTGGGGACACTGCTGGTCATATGTGTGTGTTGTTGCGGACACTGGTCATTTATGTGGGTGTGGTGGGGATACAGGCATTGTGTGGGTGTGGTGGGGCACTGTTGTGTGGGTGTGGTGGGGCCACTGGCATTGTGTCGGTGGGTCGGGGTTGTAATTGTATACCAGGCAAACTGTGCTGACCGGTAGCTCAACATCTCTCTTTCCAGACAAAGAAAGAAACAAACAAAATGCAGTATAAAATGTGGTTTTATTTATTTTTGTGTGCCTGTGATGGGGAGGCACAGACCTGGATGCCTGGAGAGGATACCAGGTAAATGGAGCTGGAAATGGTGTTGGTTGGGTGGGGTGGGGAGAGTGGATGTGCTGGTGGGGTGGACACAGAGTGTGGAGAGTGGCTATGCAAGTCCATCAGGGTGCAGAGAGTAGCTGAGCTGGCCAGTCTGAGTGGAGATAGTGGCCTTGCAGGTCTGGGGTGGGGAAAGTGGGCTGTAGCTTTTTGCATGGACATTTAATTCACTGTTGCTTGCTGTGCCTTCTGCTGCCCTGCCAGCTTTGTGCTGCTGTGCTGACCAGGGCGGACTGGTACACATGCTGTAAAAAATGGTTCTGGCCACTGGTGATGGAGGAGGGAGGGGTGGATGGGCATACTGGCACAGAAATATTTTTTTCAACATATATGCCAGTCTGCTGGGTCCATGCCATGCTTACCTCCCTCATACAAAGGACTTCTGAGCACTAAAGATAAGTTTCTGTGTCAAAATTAGGAACTGTTGGAAAGTATGAAATCCTACAGCATAAAATTGTGCATGTTTATGTAGTTTCACCTTACTGTGTGGTTCAACAAGATGTTCTGTGGTCTCTCCTCGTCATTTAGCACCTGACCTGTGACCTAGCCACCCCCCCCCCCCCGGGCAGGGGGAAGGTCTGTTGTTTTCTGGTCTTTTGGTGGTTTGTTGTGCATTGTAAAATGCATTGTTTCATTCACTGTGTTGTACTGCCTGGACCTGGTTTACCCTGTCTCTATCCTGAATGTAAATATGGTATAAGAAAAAGTTCATTTTTTGGTGGTGTGGTGGTGTGTGTGTCTGTCTGTGTCTGTGTGTAGAAGAATAGAGACACACGCTTGGACAAAATAAAACTGTATTAAACCACATCAAACTGAAGCAACCATGTTTCATTTGTGCCCTTCAAAACTGTCAGATGAGATGATTTTGAAGTAGTCTGTTGGGGAGCATCCACGGCAACCTGGGCTACCACAACCGCCCACCACACACTGTCATAGGTGATGCTAATAAAAACCACCAACCAAGTACTTACCTTTCAGGGTGGGTCCTGCGAGGCTGTGCACAGGTATCTGGAGTCATTGTTCCAGCAAACTTCCTGTGGCGTCTGTTCTCTTAGGTTACATGATGCGACCACTTTTGTGCCAGGGCAATCCGTGTTTGCTTGGATGGGGTTGTGTAACCCTGGGCATGGACAGAGATGCATATTCCTTAGGAGCCCATGGGGAGGAGAGGGGTAGGGGTTGTGGTGTGACCACACCATGCCCATGATCATCTTGAACAATTAGGGGATTTACATTGTTCTGTTGCACTGTCCCAGGTACATCAGCATGCTTGTTAAGAGCATCACCTGAGGGATATTAGCAAGTCCCATGCTTATGTATGCAATGCTTACTTGCTTGAGGAGAGCATTATCCTCTTCACTTACCTTATCTAACCAGATTCAAGCATGTGACATTGAATAATATGGGATGGGATGGGAGACTAATGAATTAACTTGGTTATAACAAAGAAAAGTGTTAACACTGGGTGCAAGTAAGCAATAATGCCCGACAGGGCGTGTATCATGCTGGGATAACGACACGCCTCAGGTGGTTAGGCACGAGTGCATCCAGTACATAAGGCATGACATTATCCTACCATGACACACACCCTGGAGGGCATTATTGCTATTATATAATGGCGTGTCGTTATACAGAATTAAAAAAAATAATTTTAAAGATGCTTTATTTGGTGTGGAAAAATATTTTTAAGAGAAGATACAAAAAAAACACACTAATGTTAACAATCATCAAGAGGTTCACGGAGAGGCTGAGACTAGACCTGTGATGAATTGGATGTACGGGGATAACATCATGGGTCTAGCCCAAGACTGACCAATCAGAGGCCAGCATTCATTCTTGTCATTGTATAATCGCATTTTCTTATGTAATCTTTGTAAATAAGGGCTCATGCTGTGAGGATGCACATGCTGGGATGTTTCCCATACCATCCATGTTTATAGGTATACTGAGGTGGCTCAGCTATTTGCTGCACTTCCTTGAAACATGCTTTTTGCACTCCTCAAGGGTGGGAGGGCTAGCTCAAGCAGACATTTCAAGAAGTTCAGGATCCACTATAAGGGCTGGACTTGGAAGGGTTATGTAAGTAGCAAAGGGGAGTGAGAGACTAGTGAGCTATCCACCTGGAGGTTCAGGTGGGGGCAAAATTAGGTCAAGACTGATATGAATTGAAGCTGAGGGGAGGTCCTGTCCTCTTGAGAAGGAAGTTAAGCTCCTTACATATTTTCAACTTTACAAGTAAGTCCTCACTCCCAATGCAGAAGAACGAAGAACTGAATACAAAACAGATCTCAGTCAGTTTTTCGACTCTGGTCTCAGGAGGAGTTGGGCCGAGAGCAGGCTGCAGTAAAACTGGTGGGGTGGGGAAGTGCTCTGACTTGGCCTGGGCTGGTCCCTCCCAGGAGTTATTCAGATGTAGTCTTAAATGTTTTTTGAGCATTATTTGATGCTGGTTGATTTGTTTGAATTATGCAAGCCACCGGCCCTCTTCACTGTCGTGATACGTGAAAATCAGGACTTTTTTGTTACTTTGCCGCCCCCCCTGTAAAAATAACAAACTACGCCCCTGCTATGGACCAGTCACTACTGGTTGTCCCAAAATGTGCTACTAAGATTGGGGGAAAGTACAGTTACATAAGAACTTACCGTAACAGTAGATCTTCGAGAACAGCTCTTGCAGCAGGTTATACCATTAGGACTGAATCCGGCAGGTGCCAGGACCCCACAGAAATTTTCTAGCTAACAGTATCCAGCGGTGACCGCCCCTGATGTCGGCTCCGCCCCCGACATCAAGCATCATACAAAAGGGGGCAGTCCCCCAGAATCCCCAGTTCTCCTGCTGGAGACTCCCGGCTGCTAGATGACATCTGAAGAGGAAACTGAGGAGCCGTCTTCAAGGAAGGTATGCAGCAGGGAGGTGTTGAAAACACCAAATCCTAGGTAGTAATAAATGGAACAACTCTACCTCCAGAGGGGATGGTGGGAGGGAAACTACCTGCTGCAAGAGCTGTTCTCGAAGAGCTACTGTTACAGTAAGCTCTTATGTAACTGTACTATCTTACTGCGAGAAACAACTCTTGCAGCAGGTTACACCATTAGGACTGATTCCCAAGCAATTCTGGAAATCCCTCTCAGATGGGAGGAGGCTAGGAGAGATCATGAGTTGAACCGAGCCTAGGACAGAAGCCCCTGAAGGACTGCTAGACCAAAACCAGCTCTTCGCTATGACGCAACGTCCAGGCTATAATGCCTGATGAAAGTGTGCACGGTGCTCCAAGTAGCTGCTGCGCAGATGGCTGAGGTGGACACGTTCTTCAGAGCAGCAAAGGAGGTAGCCACCCCCTTGTGGAATGTTCCTTAACCGAGCCCGGTAGGGACTTGTTATGCTACTGGTAACAGAACGTGGTACAATGGATGAGCCTTCTGGAAAGAGATTGCTTAGAGACCAGAGCACCCAGCATCCTATAGGTGAAGGAGACAAAAAGCTGATCAGATTTACGGTGTTGCCTGGTTCTGGTCAGGTAGTATCTTAGACACCTATGCACATCGAGAATGTGCAGCAGGGCCTCTCCTCTATTGGAGTATTTTGGAAAATACACTGGTAGGTCGATATCCTGGTTAAGGGTAAGGGCTGAGACCACCCTAGGCAAAAATTTTGGATTTGCCTTAGGACACCCTGTCCTGGTGAAAAACAAATAGGTTCTTTGCACATAAGTGCATGTAGCTCAGAAATCCTTCTGGCGAGTAACAGCAACTAAAAATAACGCCTTTCAGGCAAGAAGACGAGCTCTAATCCGCTGCTGGTTCAAAAGGGGGCAGCGTAAGCTGCTCCAGGACGAAGGGTAGGTCCCACGGAGGAATGGGATCCTTAATCGGAGGCCTAAGGTGGAGAACGCCTCTTAAAAAGGCACGTGCGGTTTCCAACTGGGATATGGACCGTAGGCCTATGGGTATGTGATAGGCCAAGATGGCACAGAGGTGCACTTTGCTCGAGGAGTAGGCCAAGCCTGCTTGAAAAAGGGACAGGAGGTAGTCTAATACCGAACCCTTAGAACAATCCAGTGGGAAAAGTCCCCATGCTTGAGCCCAGAGACAAAATCTGCGCCATTTCATGGCGTACGTGGCATGAGTGGCCAGTTTTCTAGCAGCCACTAGAACATCTGCTACCTCTTGTGAGACCCCGTAGTGCATGACTGCTATGTCCCTAGGAGCCAGGCATGTAGGTTCAGAAAGTGAAGGTCTGGATGGACCAAGGATCCTGCCTCCTGAGACAGTAAGTGACAGCTGATTGGCAGAGGCACCGGTGATTCCTGAGAAAGTTGGTACAACAGAGGGAACCAGATCTGCCTGGGCCAAAAGGGCGCGATTAAGAGCAGTGTCGCTTGCTCTCTACGGAGTTTCAGAAGAACCCTCTGGATCAATGGGAAGGGAGAAAATGCATAGAGGAATAATGCCCGCCCAGGAGAGGGACAAGGCTGCTCGCCAGAAAACACCAGGCCCTGGATCTAGCGAGCAGAAATTGGGCAGTTTTGCGTTGGATGGGGACGCGAAAAGGTCTAACTCTGGTATCCCCCATTTGCGAAACAGATCTTCTACGACCTCCTGGAGTAGTTCCCATTCGTGGACTCTGTCCTGAGATTGGCTCAGACTGTCTGTGATAATGTTGTCCACTCCTGGAACATGAACAGCAATAAGGTTTGCGCTGTGTTGCAGTACCCAATCCCACACCCTCATGGCCTCCCTGCAAAGAGGGTAGGAATGAATGCCTCCTTGTTTGTTGAGATAATACATCACCACGGTATCAGAACAGATTTGTAACAGAAGAGTACCAGATGGAATCTCCGATTGGAATGCCTGCAAGGCATAAAAGACCGCTCTCATCTCCAAAAATGTTTGTGAAGATGAGCTTCCTGGGTCATGCACGAGCCCTGAGACCTGACACCGTTGAGGTGCACTCCCCAACCGGACCCCGAAGCATCCATGGAGAGTGTCACAACTGGAGATGGCGCATCGAAGGGGACTCCCAACGACAGGTGCTCTGAGTTCGAGCCACCATTGCCAATCCCAGATGACAGCAATGATAGTATTTGTGATCCTGATTGGATGCTGCAGATGGTCTTGCTTCTGATCCCACTGCACCTGTAACATCCACTGGGTCACCCGCATGTGGAGAAGGGCTAAAGGGACTGTTGCAATGGCTGCAGCCATGTGTCCGAGCAGGCAAAGGACCAGTCTTGCTGGGATGGTCTTCTTTGCCAAGATATCCCTTATGAGGGATCTGATGTGCTCCGCTCTGTTATGGGGCAAAAAAGCTTTCCCCTGGACGGTGTCCAGGACTGCGCCTATGAACTGCAGTCTCTGAGACAGAACCAGGTGCGACTTCTCCCGACTGATGATGATGCCCAAGGACCCGAAGAGGGAATGAGTACAATGGATCGCGAACATCAGAGCCTCCCGAGAGGGGGCCATGAGGAGCCAGTCGTCCAGGTAGGGGAACACGTAGTGGCCTTGTTTCCTGAGAGCCGCTGCTATGACTGCCATGCACTTAGTGAATACCAGAGGTGCCAAGGACAGCCCGAAAGGGAGGGCTCGTAACTGATAATGGCGACCCAGAAACTCGAAGCGCAATAATTTTCTGTGCACCTGAGCTATCGGGATGTGCAGGTAGGTATCCTGCATGTCCAGTGACGCTCAGAAGGTGCCCTGCTTGAGCATGGGAATTAGCCCTGGAAGAGTCACCATGCGGAAGCATTTGTAAAGCACCGAAGTGTTGAGGTTGCTGAGGTCCAGAATCAGACAGAGGTCCCCTATCTTTTTGGGAACCAGAAAGAAGTGGGAATAATATCCTGTGCCTCTCTGGTTCCATGGTACGTGCTTTATGGCCTCTTTGTCCAGAAGCGCTAGCACCTCCTGCTGAATGAGCGGTGTGTGCTGTCCCGAGTAACTGGGGAGCCCTTGAAGGTAGGTGATCGAGAAATTCTATAGAGTGTCCTCTCTCTACCAATTGAAGGACCCACCGGTCGGCGGTTATCGTCTGCCACCCTGATAGGTGGCGAGCGATGCGACCCCTAACCTTTCTTCCCCGCTGATCCAGAGGAGGGCGGCCGGAAGGAGTCATGCTGTGGCGGCGTTGCCTCCCGCAGGCTGGGTCAGTTTCGTGCATCTCTGACCTTGGCCTGGGGAAGACTTATGCTGGGCCCCGCGGTTAAAGTTGACCCTTTGCTGCTGGCCAGAATGTGGCTGCTGCTGTTGTTGCCGGCCATGAAGGTGATTCCGGTTCCTATGAAAGGAACCAGTCTTGGGCCTGTACAGTCCTCACCGCCTTCCCGGCGTCCTGTAACTTGGTGATTACCATTTCGGAATCTTCATCAAACAGGACCTCTCCATTGTAGGGGACATCCAGGATATTTTTCTGGACATCCGGAGTAAATCCGGAGACGCAAAGCCAAGAGTGTCTCTGGAGACAGACACCCGAGGCTGCTTCCCTGGCTGCAGAGTCTGCCGAATCATAGGTGGCTCTCAAAACTTGAATCCCCACGTCTGACCCTGTGTGAAGAAGGTTCAGGAGTTCCTCCTTCTGCTCGCCGTCTAGAAGGACTTTAACCAGGTCCTGGCCCTGTTCCCACAGGGCATTCTGAAACTGAACCATGTGTGTCAGATAGTTCAGTGACCTGATGGAGCATGTAGCAGCCATATACATGCGCCTACCTAGTGAATCCAATTGCTTGGATTCCTGGTCCGGAAGCTGTGTGTTCAAATGTTGCAATCGTTGAGATTGGTCGTGAGAGGCCGTGATGACCAGTGAATCAGCCAGGGACTGGTGCGCCAAATACGGGTCCTCCACAGGTGTCCTGTACAGGCGGTCAGCCTTCTTTGGCACAGTGGGGGTGGAATACAGACGTTTCCCCGTGGCCTTGGTGACGTCCACGAAGGTGTCCACCAAGGGTGGCACCACCACAGGCTTAGGATCTTTCTGCCGAAGGTATCGAGCTAGGCGCTGTCGTTCGGGGTCTAGATCTTCAGTTTCCCATCCCATATTCACCTGGATGTGCCTCATGATTTCAGCAAACGAGGGATCATCTGGAAGTGACCTGAGAAGGTCTCGTGGGTCTGGTGATAGGATACTTATGGGAGATGGAGACCTGGAGATATCCGAAGAGTCCGGTCTAGAGTCCTCCCCCTGCGAAATGGACCTTCTTCCTCTGGGTCGCTTGGGACTGGGGGACCCTGAGGGAGACTGTGAAGGGGGCCTTCTCCTTTCTCTGGATCTGCCCCTAGGAGGTGGTGTAGGCTCCTTGTGGGTCGGGGGGTCTTCCTGCTGGACCCTGGGGAAGAGGAGGAGGCTTTACTGGGACCACATCCTTTTAATAGTGTCCACCAAAGGTGAAGAGATTTTGACTTCTTGGATATTCATGACAATGGTCCTGGCGTCGGGGTTGATTGACACCGGTGTGATGAATCGCCGAGAAAGGCATCGCCGTTCGGACAGAGGCTCCTCTGAAGCCCGGCATCCTCAGTGTCACCTGCCTGGTCATCAGGCAATGTCAGATCCTCCTCAGATGAACCCCGGCAACCGGTATCAACTGGTGAAGGAAGGGCAGTTGTTGACTCTGTAGGACGCTTGACCAACGTCGGGTGCTTAAGGGACGTCTGGTCCGACGGGCGTTTGGCCGGAGAAGGACCAACAGCCCGCTTAGGTTCCATCGTCCGCTTGAGGGACGTCAGGTCCTTGGTCTTCCTGTGAGGGGGATCAGGTCCCATGGGAGGCTGATCTGGCGTCGGGTTCTCAGCGTCTGTCCAAGGAAGCAGAAGCAGACTTGGAAGAGGACTTAGACCGATGAGGGTCGGAAGACTTCGCTAAGGCCCGGGAAGGCACTGAAGAAGGGTCTGAAGTCCTGGAAGTCTTTTGTGGGTGGAGAGAAGAGGAAAGACCACCTGAGGCCCGGACTTTTACGGGAGGAGGCTGAAAGTAAGCCCTAGAGGGAGAGCGGTCTGAGTGCGTGGAGCCTGAGCTGGTGTGCGAGTCAGAGGCCCGGTTCGGGGATCTGGACCTGGCCTTCTCCCAGTGTTTTTCCTGGTGTTTATGGGACTTGGAGGTAGACTCACCTCTGGAGGCAGGGTCTTTTTCCATTGTTTTCAATCCTTCCTCTAGCAGGAACCCCTGAAGTGCCTTCTGACGACAGATCCTGGTGCGGCTGTTGAACTGCTGATAAAAAGAGCAGGCCTGGGTGTCATGCTCTGGGCTTAGGCACCGCAGACAGGCCAAATGGAGATCCTTGTAAGAGATCTGTTTGCTGCAGGCACACTTGGGAGGGGTGTCCTTCTGTGGAAGGAGTAGGAGATGCTGACATTGAGTTGAGCAATAAATTGCTGGAAGTTCGAGTCGTTGTTCGCTGAAAAGGGCGTCCGTGAGGCCAATGCTGGTGAGTCGACGGTGGGAAAAGAACTGGGGATTCTGGGGGACCGCCCCCTTTTGTATGATGCCTGATGTCTGCGGCGGGGCCGACGTCGATGGCGGTCCCCACTGGATACTGCTAGCTAGAACATTTCCGTGGGGTCCTGGCACCTGCCAGCTTCAGTCCTAATGGTGTAACCTGCTGCAAGAGCTGTTTCTCGAAGTAAGATCAGGCATTCTCTGTATTTGCTCCTGAGCTCCGGCAAATCCTTTCCCATGTCCCTTAGATGCATTCAGTCTCACCAGGTTTTTAAGAAAGAATATCGTAAGGTCCTACTGTTGAATGATAAGTGTATGTATAATTAATCTACTGTATTCTTAATTAACTTGGCATTCTCAAATCTGTTATCTCTATGCACTGCTCTTTGTTTCATGTCCTTCCTGTGTTTTATCCAGCCCATGTGCTGTTATTGTATCAACTTCACTTATCATCAACTATATTTATAAAGTGCAATTCTCATTATGACCCAAAGCACTGTACATCAAATATCAAACATTTAAATACAGCACACACATCATAAAACATACAAAATCCTCATATAAACTATCCAATTCTGGGAACACTTATCTAAATAGATGGGGTTTTTTTGCTCCCGCTTAAACTGACCTACAGTCAAACTCTCTCGAATATAACAACAAGGTATAGAATTCCACAGGGTTGGGGCTGCATATGAAAATGTGTGCACTCCAGATATCTGTAACAAGACCCTGGGAATCCCTAGTAATCCCTCGTCCATACAGCAGAGAAGGCAGGAGGGGAGGGAGGGATGCAGAAGGTCTTGCAGGCATCGGCCCCTGCCCGTGTAGGGCCTTAAAGGTCAGTAAACCAACCTTGAAGGAGATCCACCACCTAACTGGCAGCCAGTGCAGATAGCGGAGTACAGGTGTGATATGACAGTACCTAGGTAGGCCTGTCAACAACCTGGCCACCGCATTCTGCACTAGCTGCAGGCGGCAAAGATCTACCCCTGGCAGCCCTAGGTATAAGGCATTGCAGTAATCAAGACGAGAGGTCACAAAGACATGGACCAGTGCTGGAAGATCACCTGGGGAATCAGGTGCTTAATCCTAGCGATGTTTCTCAGATGGTAAAAAGAGGTCTGGACCATGGCTGACACCCGACACTTAAGCGTCAAGCCGCAGTCCAAAACAATGTCAAGATTCCTCACCCAGAGATGAGCAACTGGGAGTCCCCGAGCCATAGCCCAGAGATCTAACCAGACTGCCCCCTCATCCCCGAGTGACCATGTTCCAGCACCAGTACCTCAGTCTTGTCCGGATTCAACCTCAACCAGTTGGTCCTCATCCAGTCTTGAATCTCGGCAAGGCAGCTGTTAAAGACCAAGATCGAGTCCTGTTGCTTAAGTGTAAAGGAGAGGTACAGTAGAGTATCATCTGCATAGCAGTGAAAACTCGGCTCATACCTTCTTATTATGTCTCCCAGCAGCAGCATATACATTGTGAATAATATGAGGGACAGAACCGAGCCCTGCGGTAACCCACATGGCAGGGGCATAGGCAATGAGAAAAAAAATCTCCCACGCCACCCTCTGACCTACCAATGAGGAAAGATTTAAACCAGCTGTGGACTGTACCAGCCAGTCCACAACAGACCTGCAGGCGTTCCATCAGCACACCATGGTCCACAGTCACAAATGCTGCACAGAGATAGAGGAGAATCAAGACTGAACATCTTCCCTGGTCCCTCACTGCTAGGAGGTCATTCAGAACCCGAACAAGGACAGTCTCGGTACTATGCCTTTTCCTGAAACCAGACTGGAGAGGATCGCAGATGCTGTGAGCTGTTAGATGGGTCTCCAGTTGAGCGGCCACCACCTTCTCAATAACCTTACCCACAGCCGTCCTGGTGGTGCTAGAGGTTGAGATGCTGGTTGCTACATCTTGCACCATGCTGGTGACCCGGGTTTGGGAATGAGCCTGGACCACCAGGAATTGGCAGGGGCGAGAGAAGATCAAGTGGCTGGAGGACTGCTCTCCTCTCTTGGGGTAGCGAGGATTGTTGTACTGCTAACTGACTGCCCTCTGGTGATGGCCGGAGGGCAGTATGAGTCAGGATGTGGGGCAGGAGAAAGCGGTGGAAAAAGAGCTGGCAGACTCCATGATGGGCCGTCGCATCCCTGAGGGCTGCCCCAGCTTCTGGATTATGCTTTGAGGGGAGGAAGATAACTGGTACCCTCCACCCTGGCCCCACCTGGGGGGCTGAGCCGCAGGGGAACATACAGTGGTCGGCAAGAGTGGGGACGCGAGGACCAGAGAATGAGTCCCTCCGAAAGAGGACCACAGGCACCTGCCAGGGCTCCTGAAGCATAAAGATACAATAGAAAAAATAAATAACCTTACCCACAAAAGGAAGGTTAGAGACAGGTCTGTAGTTTGCAGGCAGTTAGGGTCCAGTGAAGGTTTTTTCAGGAGTGGTCTTACAACTGCCTCCTTCAGGGGTTTGGAAAAAACCCTGTCACTAGGGAACCCTGAACTATCCTGGCTAGGGCAGATAACATCAACGCACTCCACTAGGAGGCACGCTGGTCCCAGGTCCAAACTACAGCAGGTTGGCTGCAACCCCTGGACGACCTTTACAACATCCCCGACCTCCAACCAATCAAAGTCTGACCGCACAGGCTAACTGCCTGTGATCTCAAGCCTATCAACGCAAGGCCCATTAGAGGGCGCTGACTGGATTTCTGATCTGACAGTGGCAGTCTTCTCAGCAAAGAAAAGAGCAAACTCATCACACTGTAATTGTGAAAAGGCTCTCTCAGACCTATAAACAGTGCGGAGGAGCTGAGCTGGTCTGTTAGTTACCAAAGCAATCTTCTTGGACAGGAACTCTGCCTTCTTACAAGTGATTGCTGATTGACAGTCTCTATAATGGTCTATCAATTTAAGTTTGTCCTCCTCCAGACTGGCCCTCTGCCAGCGTCGCTCCAAGCTTTGACCCCTGCACTGCTGTTCATTTACTGTCTGCAACTTTCCCAGGTCATAACAGAAAACAGGCAATATTTCTGTCTAGTGCACCTACGCAGTCAACAAAAACTAAATAAATACATAAATCAATAAAAAAAATGTTTCAGGGTGGGTGATATAAAGCAGAACATTGTCCGCATATAAAGAGATCTTGTGTTACTTCCCCCATGTACCCTGTATCCCTCTGGCCTCCTCTATACCTTCTGGATTGCTTCTGCTTAAGGGCTCTATTGCCAGTGAAAAGAGGAAGGGTGCACTCCTGTTGAGTGCCTTTAGCCAGGTTAAAGTTTTGTGTGATCTCACCATTCACCAGGATATTAGCCCTCAGGTTTCCACACATCAGCTTGACCATCCCTATGAAGACCTCTCCCAGCCCAAAGACCTCCAAGGTCCAGAACAAATACGTCCATTCTACTGTATCAAAGGCATTCTCGGTGTCCAAGGACAGCATACACGGCCCCCACCAGACTGAGAAGCCAGCTTCACACTCCCTCAGAGGCACCTATCATTGTAGTAGGAGTTCCTATCCTTGAAGAACCCAGTTTGATCATCCACCACGAAGTATGAATGGATCCTCTCCAGCCTCCTCACCAATGCCTTCACCAGTATTCTGATGTCACAACTAAGAAGGGAAATTGGCCTGTTGGCCAAGCACAGTACATAAGTTAGGGAGTCCCCCCCCCCCGCCTCTGTGACCACACTGAACATGTGTTTCCAGACAGTTTCGTTTAGTGCTTGGTAATACTCAGTGGGCAGGCCTCTGGCCCAGGTGCTTTTCCATCACTAAACTGAGGGCTGCCTACCTGGTTTTCCCCTCCATGGGCAGGCAGTTTACCACTTCTACCTCCTTCTCTGTAACTTTGGACAGGCCCAGGAGTTCAAGAAATGCCTCTGATGGAGCTTCTTGTTCCTCCTACTCTGCCTTGTAGAGTTTGGAGTAAAACTCTACAAAGCTGGCCTGCATCCTTTTAGCATTATTCATAAGGATACCCTCAATGTCCCATATTCAGGCTATCAGATTGGACCCTCTACTCCCTATTGCCAATCTAGCCAGGAGTGGGCTGGGCTTATTTCCCCATTCATAAAACCTCTGGTTGGTGTACAGTAAGGGTGTTCTTGCTCCTTCTCTGTTAAATCCCTATTAACAGCCTCCTTTTGAGGTCTCTTATGGTGCCCTCCCTGGGGTCCCGGAAGGCTGCCACTTCCAACTCCTTGCGCTTCTTCTCCAGCCCCACCAGCCTTTCTCCCTTCTCCTTGTATTCGGCTCTCATGAAGGCCACAACTGCCCCCCTCATAAATACCCTCCCGGCCTCCCAGAAGGTTGCCTTTAATGAGGTAGTTGCAACATACAACTTCCAGTTACTAGTCAGATGTTCTTTACATTTTTCATTGATCAGCATGTGTGCTGGAAACCTCCACTAGTGCCCTTGGGTTCTTTTTCTGCCCTAGACTGAGAGTGACTAGCACCCTTGCATGGTCCCCATATGATAACAGGGCTGATGTCAGTGTGACAGACCTTATGGTACCATGCCCTTGGCAACATTATGTAGTCTATGCGAGACCAAGAATGATGGGGGTTGGAGAAGAAGGTGAATTCTTCTGCCCCACGGTTTGCCTCTCCATACATCAGCTGAGTCCAGTTCAATGAGCCCTGCTCCCCAACCCCATCTGTCTATGTCTGTGTCTGATCTGTGACCCTCCCCCCAACCAACCTGTCCAGCTGTGGATTAAAGGCACAACTAAAATCTCCACCCAGGACCACGTTGGGGAGTTGTTCTTAATGTAGTAGTACCAACATTTGATCTTCGAACACAGGGTCCCTTTCAGTCGGAGCACAGATATTACCAAATGTGACTGCCTCCCCGTCGATCTTGCCTCTTCCAAAGATGCATTTGTCCCCAGAGGGATCAGGGATACCTCTTTCTTCATGAATGGCAGGCTTCTATGTACAAGAATGGCCACACCCTCTTTTGTGTCTGTTGTAGGACTAACACTGCCCAACCCATTCTCTGGTCTGCCTGTTGTGTTCAGCTGTTTTCATATCAGTCTCCTGTAGCATATCAACTTCAGCTTCATGTCTTTTCAGCACTGTATACATTTTCTTCCTTTTTACTGGTGAGGAAAAGCCCTGGACAAGCCAGAGGCAGACTAATAGTTTATTCACTGTGTTGGTGACACAATTCTATTTGGCCCTAGAGGTGGGGAATCCCTGCCACAGATCCACAGACAAACCCATCTCAGCCTCTCCCTCCCTTCCGTCTGTCTTAGCTCCACTCTGTGTTCCACAGCCTTGTAGCACTGTGATGTGAGGAAACAGTAAAAGAATATTAACAGAACCATAGAACTTATTTTGCCCCTTCCAGAGGTTGAGAGTCTGGGGGCAGAACACTCCTCAAACCTCTGTAACTCGCTCTCCCTCTTTTCCCTTTCTCTCCTTTGTTCCCATCTCTTTCAAACTGGAGCATGCCAGTCTCAGGCCGCCACTGGTAACTTGCGAACACATACCCTCCTACTCCCCCCATCCTGCAACAACCCTTCATGATGTGCTACATACTTGTAAACCTTTCCCGGCCTTATCTGCATCCCTCAGTTTACCTTGCTAAATGGAACACAAAACTTAAGCTCAGTACACCAGCTGAGATGATGCAGTTACACCCTAGTGCCCGATGTTCCACTTCTGCATCTTCTGTATGAGGATGTTGAGGCCCAATGCCTGATCAGTAGCCATCTCCCCTATCTCTTGCTGAAACCAGGCTGCAAGTCCCCCTGTGCTGGCAGAAATATTCTAAGGGTGTGTTCCCTGCCGGCCCAGTGGCATGGAGGGTTGAGGTATCCATGCCTTACCTCCTGCCACTCCGGTGACCCGTGGGCCGCTGGGGGTCGGCTGAGGAGGGAGAGGATCAAGCATCTGGAGGACAGTTCTCCTCTCAGGGAGGGGTGGGGATAGAGTCCATTGCTTGCCTGTCCCCTAGCGGTTGCTGGGGGATGGCACAAAGGACCCAGATGGTGGAAGTGATGATGGGCAGATGCCTGACGGCTGCATGTGGAAGGCACGGCTTGGCCACTGGTGACACTGCACACCCCCACACCACACTGGGGGACTGAAGAAAAGCGAGAAAACATCCTGACCGGTGAGATGATGCCAGTCCCTTGCAGGCGCCACACCAGTCTAGTTGGCACCTTGCTAGGAAGATCCAGAGGCGAATCCAGTGGATGCCAGGGTGATGGGGCTGGGGGGCAATCAGGAGGAGAGGAGAGAAGAAAAAGAGCAAAAAAAAAAAAAGAAAAAAAAAGGGTGTGATCCCTGGGCACCTCCAATAGGTCCAGTTGCCCGACACCGTAGCCTGCCCCCATGGGCCCGTCCAAGAGCCATCGAGTGCAATGCACCATGGCATTCACATCAACAAGCTCGCTTCCCCCTACTTTCACAATGTCTTCCCTGCCTGCATTTAGCGTGGTAGTTCAGTAAAATTTACCATAGCTTAGCAGTCACAGTTAATTTGTTCCTATACATGCTATTCAGTCCCAACAGTCCATTCATGCAATGCACAGTTCACCTGTAGAGTCAGTGGGGAGCCCACCGATGGGAGTCCTAATGAAGCTTCGACGAAACCGGAAGAAGTTTTTGTGGGGGTCCCGCCTGTCTGTTCCCTGGTCTATGTAGCTGCACTTTGAGGTTTGCGCTTTTTTCTGCCTTAATAAACTGTTTATATTTTGAGCAATTTTGCTTGCGGTCTAAGTCTGTGGTGGGCAGTGCTGGAGTTTTGTGGTTTTGTTAGTTTGTTTCCTATTGCACATCCAGCTGGAGGGCAGCTTTTCATGAGTTGTGAGACCTTAACAAGCCCCATGGGAAAAAGCGTCATCAGAGTTATGAGAAAGAGTGGGGCAAGATGGGCAAGCTCCATCCCACATGGCGCCAGCTACATGACCCAACCCAAAACAACCCCAAGCAGAAGTCAATTCAAGTATAGTTAATCATGCAGCTCACCTGGCAGTATATTCAGTCCATCAGTGTTTTTGCTCTTACAAAATATGCTTTGCCCTGCCTCCCAGAAAGAGAAGGACTGGCCCTCCAACCTCACAGACAGCACCAGCACTGCCAGATAAGCAAACCTGAAGTTCACCTCCTTGGCACGTAGTGCATTCATTATGGGAGCAACAGCCTTCCTCTTCTTCTCTACTGCCTTGGAAAAGGCAGATATTTGCATCTCCCACCTTAATTGGTGCAGCCTTTCAGAACACTTACAGAATCCTCTGTTTGTCCGAGTAGTGATGCAGCTTTAAGATGATCTGGTGTGGGAGAGCATCTTGTGGAGGTTTCAGACCCACTGCCTTGTGCACCCAGTCAGTCTTGATTTTCCCCTCTGTGCAGCCCATCTTAAGTATTTTCAGTATCCAGCTAGACAAATACTCTACTGCATCTTGCCCCTTCTGTGCCTTCTAAGAGCCCTCGGATTCAATTATTATTGCTCCTCTGATGATTTTCTTGTAAAACCAGCTGGTCTCACAGTGTGGTGAGTTCCTTTTCTAATTTCACTACATGGACCGGAACTTGCTACCTTGTCCACAATGGCAGAGATTCTTGTTTCGGCTGCCATACACTGTTGTACTTTCTCATCATATTTAACTGCCAGGGCATCTATTTCCGAAGCAACTGTCTCCAGTTTAGGGGAGAGAGCAGCCAGGGTGTGGGCAGAGACAGTTCAGCTCAGGTCAGTGACTTCACTGCCTCTGAGGCCACCAGACAGACGTCATAGAAATACTGAATATGATGGCAGATAAGGACCACTTGGCCTGCTAAGTCTGCCCTTTTTTCCCTACCTACACTATCACTACCTGATCTCTAGCTCTTCTCCCCCCTTCCTTTCCACTAAGATACTCTTATGTCTATCCCATGCATTCTTTCAACACCCCACCATCTTCAATCCCCCACCCACCGAAAGGCTCTTCTAGGAATC
The DNA here is from genome assembly GCA_016271365.2 of Neoceratodus forsteri. Taxonomy (NCBI): domain Eukaryota; kingdom Metazoa; phylum Chordata; order Ceratodontiformes; family Ceratodontidae; genus Neoceratodus; species Neoceratodus forsteri. Next base: position 1,722,991,876 of record CM057452.1, read on the forward strand.
CACCACTCTTTCTGTGAATCAGTACTTCCTCACATCTCTCCCAAATCTATGCACCTCCAGCTTCATAGCATACCCACTTGTTCCTGAGCTCCTTTTTTTCTGAAAAAATACTTTTCTCCTGTACCTTACTTACCTCCCTGAGATATTTTAAAGGTCTCCATCATATCCCCTTCCTCCTCTCTTCCAGAGTGTACATACTGAGGTCCTTCAGTCTCTCCTCATAGGGCTTTTGATGCAGACCCTGCACCAGTTTAGTTGCCCTTTTCTGAACTGTTTCAACTCTACGTCCTTTCAGAAAGGTGGTCTCCAGAAACTGACAGTACTCTAGGTGGGGTCTTACCAGTGATCTATACAGGGGCAACACCACCTCCCTTTTTCTGTTGGTGACACCCCTTACTATGCACCCCAGCATCCCACTAGCCCTCCCAACCACTGCCTTGTTGCAATGCCTGGCCACTTTTAGGTCATCAGACAGGATTACCCAAGGTCTCTTTCCTGCCTGGGTGTCATCAATACCACTCCACTCATTTTGTACTCTGCTGCTGGGGTTCTGTGCCCCAAGTGCATTATTTTGCAGTTTTTCAAACTAACACCCAGCTGCAATACCCTTGACCACTCCAAGTTTTCTCAAGTCTCTGTTCATCCTCCCCAACCCCCCAAGAGGTCCACCCTGTTGCAGATCTTGCTGTCATCTGCAAAGAGGCAGACCTTCCCTTCCGGCTCCTCTGCAATGTCACTTATAAAGACATTAAAGAGGACTGGTCCCAGCACTGATCTCTGAGGTACCACGCTGGTCACCCGCCCTTCCTCAGAAAGAACTCTAGTTTACCACTACCCTCTGTTGCCTATCCCCTAACCAATTTCCTACCCAGTTTACCACCTTTGGACCCAATCCTAAACTACCCAGCTAGCTGACTAGTCTCCTATGTGGAATGGTGTTGAAAGCCTTACTGAAATCCAGGTAGGCCACATCCACTGCTCTATCCTTATTTAATTCCTTTGTCACCCAGTCAAAGAAATCTTATCAGAGTCTTCTGACATGCCCCCTGCTCTCCCCCCCCAACCCATGAATCCATGAAGCCTCAGGTCTTGTAACCTGCTGGATTCAAGATATTCCACAATCATTAACTTCAGCAGTGTTTCCTTGGTGTTCCTACCACTGATGTCAGGCTGACTGGCCTAAGATCGCCAGCCTCCTCCCAGCTACCACTTTTGTGAAATGGGACTACATCTGCCCTCCTCTAGTCCTCCGGAACCACTCCTGTTTCCAGTGAGCTGTTAAATAGGACTGTCAGGGGTGCAGCAGGTACCTCCCTGAGCTCCCTCAACACCTTGGATGCACCCCCATCTGACCCCATTGCTTTGTCCACTTTCAGATTGGTAAGTCCTTTAAGAACTCCTTTCCCTTCCTCTGTGAACAGTGAGCAGAAGTTTGTTCAAGAAGTCTGCCTTTTCCTGGTCTCCCTCTACACAGCACCCCCCCACTTCCCTTTTCAACCTTACAATGCCTCCCTTGGGCCTCCTCTTTTCGCTTACACACCTAAAAATTTCTTGTCCCTTTTTGTTACTGTCTGGGCTATTCTCTCTTCATTTTGCACTTTTGCACTTCTTATTGCTTTCCCTGCTTCCAGCTGTTTGCCCTGATACACTTTCCTATCTTCCTTCCTCTGCATCTCCTTTTACTTTCTGAATGCATCTCCTTTAGTCTTCACCTTTTCCACCACCTCTTTCGAGAACAGCGGTCTCTTTTTCCTCTTGCTTTTTCTCACATACTTGACACAGCACTTTGTGCCTTCGCTATGCCCCCTTTCAGCTTAGCCCAATGTTCCTCCACCCTCCCAGGTCATCTCCCCCTGCCAGATCATCCCTGAGTCATTCGCCCATCTTTATAAAATCTGCACTCCTGAAGGCTACGACCCTCGCCCTTGTGCAGTTTGATTCCGCAGCCATCCTTATACTGAACAGTAATCACTGGTCTCCTGGTGACCTCCCACCTTGGCATCTGCAACACTTTCCCTGTTAGTGAGTACCAGGACCAGTATAGCCCCATCAGGGGTGGGTTCGGTGACTAGTTGCCTGCATCCGCCCCGGCCAGCCCTAGCTCTCCCTGTCACAATTATTCACATTACCATGGCTGATTTTGATCTGGCTGCCATCAAATAATTGTCCATTTTGCCACCAAGTGCTTGCTATCAACTCAAACTGTTAAGAGCTCGATGGATGTGGATTTCTAGTTTGACAGCCATGGGAGTATGAGAGCAGTTGGAGCCACATCTAGCGGTACAGCCCACACATGCACTGTCCCCATGTTTATTTTCATAACATCCTCAATGCTTCACCTAAAGCATTTGTGTGTGGAGACTCCTATCCTTTAATTTTGAAATCCTGTCCTTTTGAAAAATACAGCTATGTAAGAACTTACCATAACAGTAGATCTTCGAGAGGATCTCTTGCAGCAGGCCACACCTATGGAACTATTGCCACCAGGCACTAGGACCACATGGACACTGTTTTAGCTAATAGTCTACTGGGGGCCGCCCACTCAGATGTCAGATGCCGATGTCACCCTATGCTATAACAGTGGGTGGCTCCTGCACCCTCCTCAGTTCCCCTGCTGGAGACAACAAGCAGCAGTGTGCTGCAGGAAAACCGATGAGGCACCTAAGGTTCCTGCCAGAAAAGGAAAAAGGAAGGAGATACAGACAAAGGAGAACCTCTCAGGCCCAGGGGGAAGGACGGAGGGACGGTATGGCCTGCAGGAAGAGTTCCTCTCGAAGATCTGTTATGGTAAGTTCTTGCATAACTGTACTATCTTACTTCAAGGGTTTCTCTTGCAGCAGGCCACACCTATAGAATGAGTCCCAAGCAGTTCTTACATCAGAACAACAAGTCTGGGTGGTAGGAACCCAAAAGCCTAAGAAAGTAGGCCCTATAGGACAGCTGGACCAAAACTGGCCCTACATCTAGCCACAATGTCCATACTGTAGTGCTTGGTAAAGTTGTGGACAGTACTTCAAGTGGCAGCAGCACAGATCTCTGCTGCTGAAGCATTCTGGAAGCTATGTTTCCAGTGGAATTACCACAGACAAAGCCAGGAAGGTCCTTGTCCTACTTTCTGTAACAAAAAGAAATGCAGCTGGCCAACCATTTGGACAAGCACTGTCTAGAAACAGGAACAACCTCTTTCCCAGGGGCGAAAGAAACAAACAACTGAGAAGACTTCCTGCAATCCTTTGTGCGGTGTGTATAGTAACAGAATTCTATGCACATCTGATGTGTGAAGCAATGCATCCCCTGGATTTGCATGCCCTGGGTAATAAACAGGTAGGTAGATGGATTGATTTAAAGTAAACTTGGATATCACCTTAGGAAGAAACTAAGGGTTAGTATGCAAAGACATTGACTTAGTGGAAAATCAAATAAGGCTACTCACATATGAGAGCCTGTAGCTCTGAAATACTTTGAATGGAAGTAATCACAACTAAAGATAATGCCTTCTTCAATGGAAAGTGTACCTCACATGTCGCGGCTGGCTCAAAAGGAGCCAAAATAAGTTTCTCCAATACAAAATTCCAAGTCCAAAGGCAGGACTCGATTGCAGATAGGAGGCTTCAGGTGAAGAATGCTCCTCAGAAATGTACATAACACCTCAAGTTGTGCCACTGTACAGCCATCAACAGGCACATGGAAGGCAGAGGTGGCAGACGTGCACTTTAAGAGAGGAGTACTTCAGACTGGAGTCTGAAAGGGGCAGCAAGTACTCCAAATTCTGATTCACTGGACAAGTGGAGGGATCCAGTTGACGCAAAGCAGCCTACAGACCAAAGCATTCACACTTCATGGCATAAGTGGCCAGAGCCGGCCTTAGATTTTGCGGGCTTGGAGCAGAGGTAAAACACGGGGCCCCCTATAACCGGCAGTCTGGTGTTCATCTACTGTCATGTTCACGCAGAACTGGTATTGCCTGTATATTTTGGAGGTAGGCAGGAGACCTTGTTGCCACAGAGAGGTAAATAAAAGAACCCACACTGCAAGTACTGGGGGGCAGGCAGGAGACTTCAGAGCTGCTGAACGGAAATTAAGGGAAACTGTGCTGCGTGTATTTGATGGTGGCAAAAGACCCCAGTGCCAATGAGCAGCTGAAGAAAAAAAAAAAGCCCTTGTGGACTGTGGAGATTCCCCCATTATAGGCAACTTAAGGAAAAAGCCTTTCAGGACTGTGGAGACCCACCACTGTGGGCAGCTGAATGAAAAAAGCTTGTTGTGGCTGTGGAGAGCCACCACAGAAAGCAGTTGACAGAAAAAACAAACCTTTGGGGCTATAGAGACCTGCTGCGGTGGGCAACTCAAAGCATAAAGTCCTTCAGGGCTGTGGAGATACATAGGGTAATTGCAATCCCCATGTTTGTAGCTGACTTATAAACATGTTAGTCATCAGATCCAAACAGCTTCCAGGATATAGGTACTTTTGCAGGCCACGGCAGTTTACAAATGTACTGCAGTGTGTCTCGCCTCTGCAACCCCTGTGATTCTTCTGGAGAGATTATACACTGCCTCCTGCCACACTCCAAGGCTGGATTTGGCTTGCTTGTTTGTTCCCGAGACAGCATCTGGACTGGCAGTGGCTGAGGCCACTAAGCACCTGATCTTTGTTCTGAATCTCCCCGAAAGACTCACTCAAAGTCTCAACCCCTGCTACCAACATCAACACCCATCACCCACCCCACACCGAGAGAGAGAAAGACCAACACACTCAAGACTCGCCATTACAGAGAGCCCATCCGAGGGTCTGAGTAGGACAGGGCAGGCCATGGTGCCAGGTCAATAAAATTATTTTTTCTTATGCTGAATGCCGGCGGCTAGGTGCAAATTTGCAGGTGGCAGGTCAAGCAGTGCTGGCACTTCTGAGAGTGACTACTCCAAGTCAGCAAGACACGCGTCTCAGTCTGGGATGAGAGGCCAATGGCCATGGACCCAGCCGAGCCTGAGCGAATGCGCCGGGGGGGGGGGGTGGTCTCTTGGTCTGGCCCGAGAAAGGGAAAGTGTGTGCTCATCCATGACTCCTGATCATGTGACCTTGCTTGGTGTTCCAACAGTAGCAACATAATCAAGTGACTTACCTTAGCTGTTTGCAGGGTTGCTTTCAGTTAGATCTTAGTAAGTGAATTATCTGATGCCTCAGCCGGGCGGTTTTGTTTCAAAGTGAGGGGCCCAGGGTAGCTTCCCCTACTGCCCCCCCAGTCAGCCCTGTAAGTGGCCATGGTGGAAGGCCTGCTAGCTGCCACCAGCACATCTGCCACCTTGGGTGACGTCCCAAAGTGAGCCATGGCTATGTCCTTGGAAGCCAGGCATAAAAATGTAGGGACCCGAGAGCCAGATGGATCAGGGTTCCCTAGTTCTGGGAGAGCAGACCAGTGTGTATGGGCAGCGGAATCCGAGGTTCCGCTGTCAGCTGATGCAGTAAGGGGAACCAGATCTGACAAGGCCAGAAGGAAATCATCATGGCCCCTTCTATCTGGAGTTTGATAAGTACCCCCTGAATCAGAGAGAAGGGAAGAAATATGTACAGAAAAAACAGGTGACTCACCTGTAACAGTAGTTCTAGGAGTGGTATATGATGTACATCCACACAGTGTTCCTTTCCCTTTAAGGCTTGCCGGATTGGCTTCAAGCTGGCTCCTCCCACCAGCCCGGGTGGTATTCCCTCGGCACCGCCCCGTGATGTCAAATCTTACCCACTGGAAGCAAGATACAGTGTGCCACTTGCCAGGGGAGATTGAATGGGTCAGTGTGGATGTACATCATATACCACTCCTAGAACTACTGTTACAGGTGAGTCACCTGATTTTCTAAGGGCACGGATACGATGTACTATCCACACTTCTGGCAGACTGTTGGCAATTCTCCAGGAGGGGGGGCAGGGCGCACACCCCCTATTTAGGGAACTGAGATTGGAGAACTTAGGTCCCAAAATTAGCATCCCGGCATGACTCATGATCAAAGTAGCAGTGGAAAGTGAAGGTGTGTGCTGACTTCCAGGTAGCAGCTCTGTAGATTTCCTGGATATGGACTTCTCTGGAAGTAGCAATCAAGGCAGCGGTATGATGGGTGGAATGAGCCCTACAGGAGGTTCTCTACTTGCCAACCTATAGCAGAGGTTGATGCAGGATACTATCCACCTGTCAATAGTCCACTTAGCTGCTGGCCTGCTGGGTGCAGCTTCAGTGCAGGTGCCAAATAGCTGGCAAACCTCCCTCCAAACTCCAGCTATGCACTCCATGTAATAGGCAAGCACTCCCCACAGGTTCAAAGTATGGAGCCTCTGCTCGGCCTCTGAGGTGTGGTTGGTTGGTGAAGTACACCGGGAGACTGATCACCTGGTTAAGATGAAACTCAGACACAACCTTTGGGAGGAAATTTGGGTTCGGGCGAAGGACAACCTTGTCCCTGTGGAAGACCAGGTAAGGTGCTTCAAGGTAAGGAGACTCCACCAAGAGCGCCTGGAGCTCACTGATCCTTCTTGCTGATGTGATAGCCACCAGGAAGGCAGTCTTCCATGACAGGGGAGACATTTCACAGCTGTGCACTGGTTTGAATGGCTTGCCCATGAACTTTGCCAACACCAGCAACAAGTCGCAAGGTGGTGGTGGTGGTGGTTGTTCATGCACTGGAGGAGAAATGTGATCTAGGCCTTTGAAAAAGTGCCAGACTACCTTCTCCTGCACCACTGATGGCATACCAGCCCATGCCGAGATGGCTGCCAGTTGTACCTTTTTTTTTCCCCTCAATTCTCTTTCTCACTCCTTGATCTGGAACTCTCCCAGGCTACCCCAATGGCCTAACCGCTCTACCGTCCACCGTCCCTCCCATCATCTTCAAAGTAGTTACTACTCCCCGAGACCGCGAGAGCTAACAGCCCAGGAGAGATAGAAGGGGCAGTGACGGGAGACCGGCATTGGACATGCGGGGGCGGCTGGAGGAAGCTGTCACCTATCCAGTCAAGGAGGGTTTTTCTCCTTTTTATGCCCATTAGTCCCCTCCCTCCCTCGCGTGGTGCACGTATCCTGACTGCAGCGCACGGCTACCCTGCCGCGTCGGGCCATGCTGATATACGTGCTGCCCAGCACTCTGCAATGCCTCCAACCTCCACCAGGGATCACCGGAGCACCGAGCCACCCAACACCCGATCCCCGGGACAGGAGAACAGCCCAGTGGGCGCTCCATCCTATCCCTCCCCTGCCGACCCCCAGCACCCAAGCTCGCTCCCGAACCTGGGTCGCCGGTGTGGCGCGAGGTTGCCAGCTGCACCTTACAGGTTGTCAACTGAATGCCCGACTAAGAGAGGGACCAAGGATAATCGAGAATGCTGGGCAAAATAAAGGGTCAAGCCCCCTGCCCTAGTACCAAATGAAGAACCTCTTCCATTTGAAGGCACAGCATTTTTGGGTCAGCTCCTTCCGAGAAGCCTTGACCGCGGTGAGGACATCTTCGGAGAGACCCAAAGCCTAGAACACTAGCCACTCAGGAACCAGGTTGTCAGGTGCAGGGATTGAAGGTCTGGATGGAGTACCTTCCCCTGATTGCAAGACAGCAGGTCTGGGTGCACAGAAAGATGTCATGAGAGCCTGCTGCTGAGGATACTGGGGTACCAGAGTTAGCAGGGCCAGTGTGGAGCCACCAGGATCATCCATGTCTTGTCCCTCCTGTCTTTGATCACAGGAAATGGATGGAAGGTACAGATGAGGCCCGGGGTCCAGGGCCTTGAGAAGGCATCCCCTGCTGCATTCCCCGCTGAGGGGGGTGGGCATAGTGCAGCCTCAGATTTGCATTCTCCCTGGAGGTGAACAGGTCCACCAGAGGGGTGCCCCATTGGGAGAATAGGCTGTGTACTACCTCCAAAGTGACAGACCACTCCTGATATGCCTTGCCCACACAGCCGAGGGAGTTTGCCACCTGGTTGGAGATGCCGGCCACATGGCTGGCCAGGAGATCAGTGTCCAGGCAGTGAATGAGAGTCCAGAAGTGGACAGCTTCCCTGCACAGAGAAAGGGAGTGCGTCCCACCTTGTTTGTTGAGGTAGTACATGGCTGTGGTGTCGTTCATCTGGACCTGAACAACCTGATGCCAATTGTCAGTGCCAGCTGAACTGCCCAAAGCTCCAGCATCGGGACTCCTCCAGGGTCAAGAGTCTGTGGACTCTGTGCTCCCCCGGGTGGGCACCCCAGTGAATCAGGGAGGCAGCGGTCATGATGGTGACCATTGGCTCTGGGCGGACAAAAGGGATCCCTTCCTGCAGATGTTCTGGGACTAACCACCAAAAGAGGGTGTCCCACATCAGCTGGGTCACAGTGGCTGGCTGGCCAAAGGGCCCTGGCACTGAGACCACCGGTGGGCAAGCTCCCACTGCAGAGAGTGCATTCTCCACTGGGCCCAACGGACCATGCTGGTGCATGCTGCCATGTATCCCAGGAGGCACAGGAAGTACCAAGCAGGGCACAACTGCCCAACCTGAAATGATCAAGCAAAGGAGAGGAGAGCCTCTGGCTGGTCCGCTGGAAGCCGAGCCCTGGCTCTGCACGAGTCAAGCTATGCCCTGATGAAGAGCATCACCTGCGATGGTACAAGTTCCGACTTGGCCTCGATGACCAAGAGGCCAAGGGACAAGCAGGTCAGGAGGGACAGGTCCCTGGACCGCTCCACGTCCTCCCTGGAGAACCCACTGTAAGCCAGCAATCCAGGTAGGAGTACACCTGAACCCTTCGGCACCTCAGGTAGGCTGCTACTATTGCAATGCATTTGGTGAACACCCTGGGAATTGAGGATAGGCCAAAGGACATGGCCTGGAACTCATAAAAGAATCCCCATTGCACAGAACTGGAGGAACTGCCGGTGGGACAGACGGACTGGGACGGGCAAGAATGTGTCCTGAAGATCCAGAGAACAGAACCACATGTCCTGCTCCAGGGATAGAATGATCTGAGACAGCGTGACCATCCTAAAAGTGCACAACTGAAGGAATTTGTTCAGGTTGGGCAAATCTAAGATGAAGCCCAGCCCTGCTGTCTGTTTTGCCACCAGGCAGTACCTAGTGACATACCCTGTGTGCACTGGAGGGTCCGAGACAGGACCACTAATTCCTTCTAGAGGAGCTGGGCAATGTCTTTCGGAAGGGCTGACAGCATGCCCGCAGACACCATGTCCACCTGTGGGGCACGGTTTCGGCAAGGTGGGTAAGCCTCAAACTCTAGAGGCAGACCCTGACTGACCACCTCAGGGACCCACCTATCCATGGTGACAGCGCACCAGACAGAAAGGAAGTGGCAGAACCGGCCCCCCATGAAAGGACCCAGGGGAGTCAGGACAGGCATGGGAGAGGCACCTCTCATCCCGTCACTGGGCAGGCTTGGAGGTGTAGGAGGGACCGACTGAGGAAGCAGCGGAACCTCGACCTCCCAGTTTCTGGATGAACGAACCAACTTCGGTCAGGGATGCCAAGCCGGGTTCTGCTGTCCATCTGGGGGCTGGGATGGTCTGGCCACAAGGGCAGAGAGGGGCCGAAAGAGCTTCTTCCTGGACCTTAGAGACCTAGGGATACCTCTCGGAGGAGATAGGAGTTCAAGATGGCACTGGACTTCTCAGTGTAAGGGAGGTGTCTTTCCACCCCCATCCTGAACAAGCTGGTGTCCAGGAAGGGGACATCCACCAACTTGTGCTGGTTATCTGCCATAGTGGTTGAGATCCTCAGCCAAGTCCTGTGGCGAATGGCCACCGTGGCAGCCATGGATCGGGCACAGGAGTCGCTCATGTCCATGGCTGTCTGGAGCTGCTGCTTGGCCACCACTTGGCCCTGGTACTAGACCTGCTTGACCATGGTCTGTAAGTCAGCTGGGAGCTGGGGAAGCACCTAATAAAGGGTGCGTAAGAGGGCACGAGCGAAGTGGGCCATTAAAAGGGCCAAACTCTCTTGACGAAGGCTGAGGGAAGAGGCCACACAAACCTTTTTGGCCATATGATCCAATTTCTTAGATTCCTTGTTGGGAGGCTTATCCACATCCCTGATGTTGCCAGTATGCCAGAAGACAGAGTTGTCCACCAGACCCTTGGCCGAGGGGTGTTTGGTGAAACCTGACAGGGAAAAGTAGGGACTATGTACTTATGGGCCATCTGTGCTGACAGCACAGGACAAGAAGCAGGATGCTGCCAAAGCTCCAGTGCGGTGCCAAGAAAGGCCTCCGCAACTGGGAAGCCCTCCGCAGGGGAGTCACCCCGGTTGAGGATTTCAGTCAAGGGGTACTTGGCGTGTTTCTGGATGGGCTCCAACTGAAATCCTGTAGATTCTAAGATTAAGTGGAGCAGACCTGCGAAAGAAGTGAGACCATGCTCCATGGACAAATCTTCTCCCAACTCGGTGTCCAATGGATGGAATAGTAGGGAGGAGCACTCAGACTTCAAGGATTCATTGAAAAGTGGCTGACCACCAGAATCCCTGCTGACCCTATGGGGTCTGTCGGGACTCATGGTAACTGACAGCCGACGACGAAGCTTGAAAGCAGTATGGACATCCTTGGGGGGGGGGGACCCACTGGTGGCTGCTTCGGCGGCAGCTCACCTTGGTGGGCAGAGAGGCCAGAACTGGCTGAGCCGGAGCTGGCCAAGCCAAATTAGGCTGAGGCCTAGAGCTGGGGTAGGGGCCAGGACTGGCTTAACCCCAGGAAATATAAGCTGATGCTGCATGAGCTCTTCGTAGCCCCAATGCATTCTGCGATGGAGCCTCTTCTCATCCAAGGAGGAAGAGGAGGAGTAGCAGCACTGCCACTTGCCTGAATGCAGAGAGCAGGAATGCTGATGCTGACGTGGGCTGCTTCACTCGGGGCATTGAGATCGAGACTGAGACCATCAGTGATGCTGATGGTGAGTCTCGGAAGGAGCTGGTGAAAGCCGAGGATCCTCCTGGATTACCAGATCCTGAGGGGTATGGACTGGATCTGCAGGCTGGTCCACCCCACCCTGAGAGGCGACAGGCAGGACTGGAGTCTTTGAGAGGGCAGTATCAGCCTCATCTGGTGACAACGTGTTAACTGGGTCGAGAAAAATCTTGACAGGTTGGTCAGTGGGTTTCTGGACCAACTGGCCTAACGGGGAGACCATGGAGTTAGCGAACTAGGCCAAAGGATCGATCGTAGTCGAAACCTACAGAGAAGCGCGGGAATCCGAAGCCTGAGAGCACTCGTGATCCCACGATCGAAGGCGACTTTTTTTTAGTCTCCTTCTTTGAACATTTGGATTTTGTGCCCTTAGAGGAGCCCTGCCCAAAGGTGGGAAGGGACTGGCACAAATCATGAAACGCCCCTGTGAAGGTGGCACCAAATGAAAGTGGCACAAAGGTCGAAGCTGAAGAGGCATGCTCTGCGGCCTAAGCCACAACCCTCTTCAAAAGCTGTAAGTTGTTTAGCAGACCCCGCAGCTGCGGAGACTGCCTGACAGGTGTCCTTCAACCAAACGAGGGGGATCCCGTTCATCTGGGTGTCCTAAGAGAAGCCAAGCGTGCTGGTTTTCCAACGTTGAAGGATGCAAAGTGCGACAGAGGCCACACACCTGGGGTTCCTGTTCGTGGATGAGGCAGCAGATGCAAGAGGCGTGTGGGTCAATCCTGGGACATCTTCTGCTGGCATTCGCACTTCTTAAATCCTGGTGCTGACTTCCAGTCGTCCATTGCGGAGACTGAGAAATTGCCTGAAGACAAAGGAAGTTTTGCAAGTTTTTGCAAAGGTTTGAAACAAGGGCCTCCTTTTTATGGAGAGTGGTAAGGAGGGAGCCTTCTTCTTCCAATGGAAAGGAAGAGCTGACGTCACAAGGTGGTGCTGAGGGAGTTACCACCTGGATGGGTTGGAGAAGCTAGCCTGAAGACATTCTGGCAAGCCTTAAAGGGAAAGAAACACCACCAAAAATGTGGATAGGACATCATATACACGTACCTAGAACCTCCATTTCCAAGAGAAGGACAATGCTTCTCACCCGAAAACTCCAGGCCCTGGAACGAGTGGGCAAAAAAAGCAGCAGTTTTGTGTTGAGTGGGGACGCAAGAAGGTCCAACTCTAGTCAACCTCATCTTTTTCCAACTCTAGTCAACCTCATCTTTTGAAGAGGTCCTCTGCCATGGAGGTCAGCAGCTTCCACTCATGTGTCTTTGACTGTGATCGGCTTAAGACAGTCCGTTAAGACGTTTGGGGCGCCTGGGACATGTACAGTTGACAGCTCTAGACCATGTTCCAAAGTCCAGAACCAGACTCTCATCAGTACCCGGCAGAGAGGGTACGATTAAATGCCCCCTTGTTTACTGATGTAGTGGACTACACTGATGTTGTCTATCTGAACTAAGAGAAGGCCCAGGGATAGTGGAGTCTGGATGGCCTCTAGGGCAGCATCTCCAGGACAGTGATGTGGAGAAATGACTCCAGGTCCGACCATGTCCCTTGTGTTTGATGAGGCCCCAAATGGGCACCCCATCCCCAAGATATCTGTAGTGAGAACTTGCCGAGGGGCAGGGATGGGGAAGGGAACCCTTCTGAACAGGTTGACAAGTTCCAAGCACCAAAGCAGAACCTTTTTGACTGGGGAAGAGACCAGGACCTGTTGTTCCAGATCACTGGTATGCTGGCCCCACTGTATTTTCAGGGTTCACTAAAGTACCCTCATGTGCAATCTGGCCAGAGGCACTGTTACCATGGTCGCAGTCATTGGGCACAAGAGCCTGAGGAAAGTCCTGGCTGACACACAGCAGCTGTTATACAACAGGTGTGCTAAGTAGGTAGGTAGGTAAAAGTTTATTTTTATACAGGTAATACATGTCATTTGGACAATAGTCCAGTTTACAAGACAAACCTGTGTAGTCCCTATCTAAAGTACGGGCTATAATTATATCAAGCTAGAATTTGCCATAAAAAAACATACACACTTCCAATATGACATATACAGTTCATAAACACATTAACACGATATATAAATGTTACTAATATAGCAACAAAATAGCAAGTAAAAGTAGTACTCCCTACAAACCTTTGTAAAGTACAGGACTTATAAAACTTTACGGTTCGTAAAAATTGTAGTTAATTACAAATATGAGCCTTCAAATCTTTTATGGTGTGAACAAATGTGGAATGATTTACAATTCCCCTTGCATCAGAGGAAAGAGAGTTCCAGATAATAGCAGCTTCATGAATTAGGGCCATATCCTCATGTTTATTTTGTGATTTTTCCATAGCGATCTTATTCAAATGTACTGACCTAGTTAATACCCTTTTTGTGTGTTGATCCACTGGAAACAGCAATTTTGAAGTTGGATGATTAAGGCAAGAATATTTCATTCTATGAATCAGAGTTAACCATCGACAGATATAATTTGTGTCCAAAGGCAACCAATTCAATTTACTTATCAACAGACAATTGTATCCAACCTGGCCAAGAGTGTTTTATTGGCTATTCTATATATCAATTCGCCATATCTTAGCACTGGAATAATCAACTGTTTAGCTAACTTCTTCCTATCTATTAATGTTAAGCATTCTGTGGTTCTCCTTAAGGCCCTCACCCTTTTATTCACTTTTTTTTTTTTTAACACTAAGGCCGTAATGTGTTGAGAAAAAGACACCTGCTCATCAAAAGTCACTTCCAAATAATTATAATACACAACCTGTTCCAATTTGGTTAAGTTCATTGTATAAATTTGTAATTTAGGAGAAGTATTTTTTTTTTTTTTAATGAGAATTTCATGCATATCGTTTTCTTTGTGTTCATAATCAGCCTTGTCCTGGTGAACCACCCCTCGATCTTTAAAAAGTCAGACAGCAGGTTTGATTGCAACTCATCATCAGAGTGGCCAGATGCAACAATTGCCGTATTGTTGGCATATAACCGGATTTCTGTATGCTCAGCCACTAGTGGAAGATTGTTTATAAAAATAAGAAATAGAAGAGGTCCCAGAATCGATCCTTGAGAAACGCCTCTGGTGACCCCCTGCTCTCAGATGAATAACCCTGAACCTCCACCAACTGGGAGCGATTACTCTGATAGGATTTTAACCAGTCTAGAGGGCCATCTCTGATACCTAACCCTTGCAGTCTCTCAATCAATAAGGGGTGGTCCACCAGGTCAAAGGCCTTCGAAAGGTCCACAAAAAATCACTGTTCCATAAGGTGATCTGCTCTGTCCTGCTGCAGGAAGGCCATGCCTTGAGCTGTGTGTCCAGGATTGCCCTATACATTGTAAATGCTGTCAGGGGGTCAAAAGCGATTTGGGCTTGTTGACTGTGACCCTAGGTTCTAGAATGAGAGGTGAGTCCATTCTAGAGTCAAAAGGAGTTGCTCCACAGATGGTGTTGAAAGAAGCCAATTGTCCAGACAGGGAAACACATATAACCCCTCTAACTTGAGGGCTACTACTACCACCACCAAGCATTTGGTGAACAGCAGAGGGGGCTAAGGAAAATCCAAAGGGCAAGGCTCAAAACTGGGAGTGGTTTCCCTGAAACTGAAATCTGAGGTATTGCCTGTGGGAGGCACACACCAGGATATGCAGACAGGCATCCTGCATGTCTAGGGAGCAAATTCAGGTGCCCCGGTGCAGAAGGGGTAGCAAACCCTGAAGTGTCACCATGTGAAATATTTTGTACTGGATGGACAGGTTTAACTCCCTAAGATCCAGAATTGGTCTTAGATCTCCCGTATACTTGAGAACTAGAAGAAGCAGGAGTAGAACCCTCGTCCCTGCAGCGTTGGTGGGACGCACTCTATTACCTACTTGCACAGCAAGGTGTGAACCTCTCCCAAAAGCATGAGGTTGTGGCCGGGAGGGTAGGAAGATGGAACAGGAGGCCTTTCCAAAGGCTACTCTAATAGTTCTAGAGTGTGGCCATGCTCTATGAGCTGTAGCACCCAACTGTCGTTGGTCATCTCCTTCCATCTATTCAGGTGTAGGGAGAAGCGACCCCCCGACGACTGCCTCCTAGCTTGTGTGTGTGTGTGTGTGGGGGGGGTGTTCAGACAAGGAGTCAGGCAGAGGCGGTAGCCAGGGTCGCTCCACCTCCTCTAGGACCCTTGCTGACTGTGGCAGCGGGGGGTAGGTAAGGTTATGGATGCCTGTTGCTTGCCCTGGGGTCTAGCGGAGGGTCTGGATACAGGGGCACTCTTTGCCCACTCTTTGGCTGAGTGTGATACATAGAGTGGTCTGACCTCAGGCTGCAGCCTGAGGCCTGTAGGGCAGAGAGGAGGTTTTGTACGTCTGCCCCAAACAATCTGTATCCCTTAAAGGGGGCGTTCAGGATGGACAAAGTACAGTTATCTAAGAACTTACCATAACAGTAGATCTTTGAGAGGAGCTTTTGCAGCAGGTAACACCTTTAGGACTGAAGCTAGCAGGTGCCAGGACTCCACGGAAAACTTCCAGCTAGCAGTCTATAGTGGAGGACCGCCCCCCCGACGTTGGCCCACCCTCAACATCACATATGGTACAAAAGGGGTGGTTTCCCAGCCCATCCTCAGTTCTGCTGCCAGAGAGCCCGGCAACAGGAGCAAAACTGGAGAACCAAGGAGGTTCCTCAAAAATGAGGACAATCAAAGGTAACCAGGATGGAGAAGCAGCTACCAGGGGGAAGGTGGGAGGGAAAACAGCACCTGTTGCAAGAGCGCCTCTCACAGATCTACTGTTATTGCAAGTTCTTACGTAACTGTACTGTCTTTCTTCGAGGGGGTCTTGCAGCAGGTATCACTTTTGGGAACGAGTCCCAAGCAGTATGGGAGAGACTCCAGTCAGCTGGATGGAGGTAGAAGTCTCCTAAAGAAGTTTAGGAGAGGAAGCCTTGCAGGACTGCTAGTGTGAAGACTGCTCTGCATCTAGATGCAATTTCCAAACTGTAGTGCTTGACAAAGGTGTGAACAGAACTCCAAGTAGCAGCTGCACAAATGTCAGTGGCTGAAACATTCCTCAAAGAGGCAAGAGAAGCAGCCTTGCCCCCTAGTAGAAAGGCCTTTAACCGAGCCCAGTAAAGGCTTGCCATACTTGTAGCAGAAAACAGTGCAATTAACCAACCATTTGGATACATACTGCTTAGAAACAGGAGCTCCTTCCATTCTAGGGGTGAAAGACACAAACAACTGGTCAGACTTCCTAGTAGCTTGGGTGCGCTCCAAGTAATAATGAAGCACCATATGAACATCCAGAGTATAACCAAAACAAACAAAAGATCCCATGGCGGGAATGGGTCCCTAATGGGAGGCTTCAAGTGTAGAATGCCCTGTAGGAATGTGAGGTGAAGATCTGTCTGAGCAAGGGTCTTGCACTCAGTGGGTGCATGTTAGGCAGAGATGGCAGATAGACACACCTTAAGAGAGGAGTAGCTCAGACCAGAGTCCAACAGGGATAGAAGATACTCCAGTACTGAATTCACCACGCAGGTTATAGGGTCCAAATGCTGAGCGGTGGCCCAAATGCAGAACCGCTTCCATTTCATTATGTAGGTGGCCCTGGTGGAAGGTTTCCTAGAGGCCACCAAAACATCCGCAACTCTGGGGGAGACCCCAAATCAGGATACAGCTAGGTCTGCAACAGCCACGCATGGAGATGCAGACACTTCAGATCCAGGTGGATCCTGGAACAGCAAGTCTGAGCACAGGGGCAGTGAGATCGGAGGTTCCAATGCAAGTTACTGAAGGAGTGGAAACCAAAATCTGACATGGCCAGAAGGGTGCTACTAGAATCATCTCTGCTCCCTTTAATTGCAGCTTGAGAAGAACTCTCTGCAGTAAAGGGAAGAAGGGTAAAGGAATCTCCTTGTCCAGGAAACAGACAATGTGTCTCACCAGAAAACACCAGGCTCTGGATCTAGCGAGCTGAAACTGGGCAGTTCTGCATCAGATGTGGAGGCAAATAGATCCAGTTCTGGACATCCCCATGTGGCGAAGAGGTCTTCGACCACTGAGGTAAGAAGTTCCCACTCATGAGCCCTGGACTGATACCTGAGACTGTTGGCCAGGGTGTTCTGCACAATTGGAACATGGACTGCTGTCAAGTCCAGGTTATGACTCACTGCCCATGACCAGACTCTAATGGCCTCCCGTACTCCCCATAAAAGAGACCATTCCTGGGAGCACAATCCAGCCAGTCTGACTTTTTGGTGACCGCAGGCATCGAAAAAGGGGGGTTCCAAGCCACCGTGTTGCCATCCTTATAGGAGTTAATAAGCGGAGGAACAACAATGTACCGGACTGTCCTCCTTTCTGAGTAAGGAGGCTAGCCAACGTCATTCTGGATTCAGCTCCTCAGTGTCCCAAGCCATTCAGATGCTGGATATGCTGCATGATGTCCATGAAAGTTGGATCGTTGGGAGGGAGAGGGGAACGGGACGACTGAGGGGTGTCCTTAACCCCCTCTGGCCCTGACGGAAGGTCGGAGTCATTGTATTCTGAGGTGGCAGAAGAGTACCCAGTAGAGTCCCCTGAATCTGGGGAGCGCAGAGAGCATGGCTACTTGCACAGCCTCCCTTTTGGTTGGGAGGTACCAGTGCCATCCAGTGTTGGGAATAGCTCCTCTAGGTGGAGGTGGTGGGAGGGTGAATTGGAGGATCGTCATCAGGAGGAGGACCCTGAGGAGCAGGTTTGGAGGGCTCCTTAAAGGTGTCCTTAATATAGGTCCACCAGGCTGCAAAAAGCTCATGTGGAGCCTGTGGAGGGTTGAGTGGTGGGGCTGGTGCATCTGAGGGTTTGGTTTAGAGGGCCCTGGCATCTGGTCATCAGGCTAGGGTAACCTGGGCATCACTGCCAGTCAATCTGGGTTACCTGGAGTCGGTCCCTTAGGGATGGAACCATCCAGCATCAGACAGGCTGGACCAGGCGTCAGGCCACTGAGTCCTCGGGCATCAGCTGAGGGTGAGCGTTGGGCCCTACCTGCAACTTAGGAGGAAGAGGTGGCGACAGGGTTGCCAGAAGGGATGCCAAAGAAGCTGGCACCAAAGGTACAGGCATAGGTGGATGTCGAGCTGGAGATGCAGCCTTTGTCTGCCTAAGAGGAGTCACCCAAACTGGGGAGCTGGCTCCTGAGTGGGATGGAGGTGCCACTCTCGAAGGGGAAGAGAGCACCTGTCCTGGGTGTCACCTAGTGGAGTTGGCCTGTGACGTCAGGGAGGACTCAGCACACACCCTGGCCAGAAGAGCAACAGGCAAAGACCTGCTGCCCAGAGAACCACCAGCCGTGCCACCTGGCTTAGGACCTGCAAGGACTAAGGGTCTAAGCTTTAGGGGCTGAGAGTCGGGGGACAAAATCCCAAGCCCCAAAGAACCTCCTTCCGAAACAGTAAGAAGGGAGGGAGGTTTGGCCACTGGTAGCCCAGTGGGAGGAGTCAACCCCCTGTGGGGGGGGAAGACCCAGAAGCGGTTGCTGACTTAGTCAGAGACCTGGAGCGGGAAGCTGCCCAGGGTTTCTTCCTATGCTTATGCTCTCCACTCAACGACTTCTCCGTATGGGAAAAAGTAGTTGTAGCCCTGAAACCATGAAGGCCTTCTTTTCGGTGACTCCTTCTCCATCTCAGTTAGCACACAGGAAAGCACGAAGGCTTCTAGGGTCTTCTGGCAGTGAAGCCGAGTGCACTGGTAGAACTGTAGGCAATGCTGACAGGCCTCTGTGGCATGGTTACGGCCTAGGCAGAACAGGCAGGCGGAATGGCCATCCTTGTGAGGAATCTGTTTGCTGCAGGCACACTTCAATTGCCGCCACTTGATGGAAGTGGGTGGAGAAGAAGACATGCACAAGAGCCTACAGGAAAAAAAGACTTTTTCAAAAATGAAGAGTGAGAAATCGGGAAAATGGCAGTCAACTGAGAGCAGAAGGCATCCGTGGAGCCAATGTGCACAGGTCAATGACGGGAAAAGAATGGACGATGGGCTGGGGGACCACCCCTTTTATATTATACATGATGTCTGGGGCTGTCCGACGTCAGAGGGCGATCCCCCACTATACACTGCAGGCTAGAAGTCTTCTGTGGGGTTCAGTCACCTGCCGGCTTCAGTCCTAAAGGTGTTACCTGCTGTTAGAGCCCCCCTGAAGAAAAATCTGAATGTTCTGTCTGCGAACCCTGACACTCACAACCAAGAGGGAAACCTACGCGAGCAGGCGTCGACTCACGGCCGCCCAGGAAAGATGCATGGCAGGCGTCGTAGGCTGTGCAGAGGAGGTGTAGATCAATGTTGGCTCCTGACTGAAGAGACTGCGAGATCCACTGCTTCAGTGGATCATTGGGCAGGGAACTAACCAATTCCTTGGCCTAGTCTCAACAGAGGTGTTTTGGAACTGTACCTTATGTACCATGTAGTTGAGGATCCTATTGGTTAAGGTGGGTGAGGCAAAGGTCCTCTTGACTATTAAGTCCAATCTCCAGCATTCTTTGTGCAGGGGAGAGAAATAAAGTGCTTTGGCTGCCTGGTGCAGTCATGGGCCACACTGATGACTACACAGTCAGTCTGCCTGCTCCGCAAGAAAGGCTTCCCCTTGAAGGCAATATTTGTTCTGCCCACTAGGCATGGTATGACAAGATTAAGATGGTGCCATGTGGTCATGGTGGCATCCTGGAAGTGTTCATTAGAGGAGGACCACCGATGGTGGGGCTGCGTGCAGATGGAGGTAGGTGGTTAACCGGCATCTGCTAGGGTCCTGTAACTCTGTGTCAAAGCCCATCGCCGCCTGCATCTGGCAGAGGACTCCTCACAAATGACGGGCCATCATGAGGAGACATGGAATATATTTTGGGGTCTCCTCCCCATCAGAAAAGACCAAGAAGGAAGAATGTGAAGGGCTAGCCCCCTCTGTCATCTGCACCCCCATCCTCATCTGGGAGTAGGAGGTCTGGGTGGTATTCTCCCTCCTCCAACCCCGGGTACTCTGGGGGAGTGCGAGGGATCTGGCCCCAAGGGACCTGGCTTGGTCCCATAGGGAGGAGAGTAAAGATGGAAAATCCACTGTAACTGGGTTTGGATAGCCAGGTGGTGTCGGCTGAGGAGGAACCAGCATCAGCGTCGGTGGCGGGCCAACAACCGAGGCCGTATATGGTGAGACCCCGAATAAGAGTCCCTGGTCTGAGTCACTATCTGGGATGGTGAGGAGGACCAACAGACAGCCTGGGGCGATGCCCATGAGGGCAGTGGCTCTGAGGCCAGTAGGGCCGAAGCTGTGGAGGTGGTCAGAAAGGTACCAATGTCCCTGAGACCGCTAAGCCTGTGCCAGTTGAAGACAGACTGGCAGAGCCACCTGACTGTGAGCCCGCCGAAAACAAGTGCCTGAACAGCAAGGGCTGAGGGGTTGGGAGAGAACCTGGGCCTGCAAGGCCTCCGCCCATCAAAGTAAGGTTGGACGGAGGTGCTGCCAAAGGTAGCCCTGTGGAAGAAAGGGTGTTCGAGGCAGACATCACCGCCCCAGAAGCAGGGGACTGCTCCGTGGTCACTGAGCCATGTAGGGACTGCAAAAAGGAGGAAGGGGACCAGGTCTTAGCAGGATCCTTGTCCCAGTGTTTGTGTTTGCCCAAGGATTTATCCTGGGACTTCAAAGACTGGGAGTCTGAGACTAAGGCCAGGGAGACAGAGGAGCCCCTGGCCTACAACTCTTTCTCTATGCTGGTGACCTTTAGTTGGAACAGAATGTTTTTCAAAATCCCTTGAAGACAGAGTCGGGTGGCCTGGTTGAAGCCGTGGCAAATGGAGCAGACCTGGATGTCATGATACGGGCCTAGGCAGCAGATGCAGACAGAGTGCCAGTCTTCCTCCAGGAGTTGCTTGGCACACGTGCACTTGTTTGTTCGGACCTAAGATGAAGAAGCTTGAGAAGACATAAATATTACGGGGAAAACACTGCAAAAGTGTTAATGGCTAAGGAGAGAAACAAAACAAAAAAGCTGAGGCAAGCAAAATGGCGGTTGACTGAAGCTGCGGTGTTACAAAAGGTCTGAGGTGTGTTGTTGACAGCGGGAAAAGAACTGTGGAGTGTGGGGGGGCCGCTCACTATTATAGCATAGGGCCGCGGTGTCTGATGTCAGAGTGGGTGGCCCCCTGGTAGCCTGCTAGCTAGAAAAGTTTCTGTGTGGTCCTAGTACCAGGCAGCTATAGTTCCACAGGTGTGGCCTGCTGCAAGAGGCACCCTTGAAGTAAGATCACCCTTATTCTTCAAGAAAAGCACTGGTCCCTGATTTTGTTTCAGGTACGGCAGAGGAAAACAAAGACAGCTAAGGACACTTAGAAAACGAAATGTAGAGAGAGAAAAGGAAATGTCTAAGAAAGGAAAACCGCTAATTTTACACATAACACACATCCACTGAAGCAGCAGGAGCACCGTCCTGGGTTACTGCTCTCTTCAGAGAAAATAAAGATCTGAGGTGGGAGCAATGAATGCAGAAAAGGGTGCATTTCTGAGTGCATATTCTAAGCTACAGGGCACCACATCTTGAGCAGATATGCTTCACGATTTGGACTGGACTATTCTAACTGACGAGGCTAAAAAGATAATTCTAAGGAGTAACAGAGAAAGGATGAGAAAAGTCAAAGATGAGAAATAGGGAATGTGCACAATATGCCTTGTTGCGCAACAAATACCCCCTTCTTTCACTTTTTTCTTGGAGAAACATTTCATTCCTCCTTGGGTATTAGATTACTAGGCATAATAAAATACTGGCTGGAAACAGGGTATTCGGACTGGCTGAAATACATAGTCTATAAAGGGTTATGCTAACAGAAACCCTCATATACATTAAAAGAATTCAGTTTTTCATGCACTACCACCAAATTATATGGTATCCTGCTAAGTTGTGTAAAGTTACTTTAAACTGCCCAAAATCCATCCTATTACATTTTACATTTACCATGCTGTAGCCCTGCCACTCACTTAGTATCATCAAAAATACTGTTCTGAGGTGGAGCTACAGTTTTAGACTCTAAAATTTACTCAACACAAGCTGCCACTACAAAGGTTTTTATCCAGTTCATTTCTCTTATGACTTCTGTAAAGGCTTATTTGCACCCTGAGGCAGGCAGCACCCTGGTGTGACTCACCTGGTCCGATCAATAGTGCCTGCACTAACCACTGCACGGGGCAACGTATTCTACTTTTCCACCACCCTCTCTATAAAGAAGTACTTCAACATGTCCTTTCTGAATCTACCCTCCCCCCCCCCAGCAATTTAAAATGATGCCCTCTTGTGGTCGACTTCCCATTCACTTGGAAAAGTTCACAGAAGTCTACCTTACTAAACCCCTGCAAAAATGCGATCGTCTCTAATAGCTCTGCTCTCCCTGCTTGCCTCCAGTGAGTACAAATTTAGATTTGTCAGTTTTTCCCGCGTGGCTTATCCTATTAGAAAACAGAAACAGGAGGCGCTGATGAGCACCGAGGAGTGAGGACACGGTTCTCTGTAGCTCCCACCTCTGTCTAATAAATCAGTGGAGAATCCAGTGCATCCTAGCCCCATTTTTTATTTTTTTTTTTGTAATCTCTGAGTGTGTGCAAGTAAGACGGATGATTATCTAGTGGCTTCTGGTGGTAAAGGGCAGCGTTCGGTGTCAAAACAAGCCAAGAAGCAAACCGCTGTGCGGCCTTGGGCCCCATATCACTTTCAACAGTGGAGATGTCATCGCTGGGCAAGGAAGTCATGGCCCAACTTATGGAGGATACTGACAGCAGATTCAATAAATCTGAACAACAACTGGAATCGCAAATGGACACTTACTTGGAGCAGGTAGCAGCCCACACCGCAAGAATAACTGAAGCTGAGGAGCGCATATCGGCGGTTGAGGATCTGCTGGACCCCCGTCTCCAAGAGAGTGGCTGCACTGGAAAGAGAGCTTGTGGAATTGCAAGACCTACATGATTACCAAGAAAATTATGTGAGACACTTGAACCTGCAGATAAAAGGACTGCTTGAGGGGAGAGAAGGAGCCAGTGCCTTCAAATTTTGCTCCGAAACTGTTGGGCCTAAATTCTAAGAATGGGAAGTTGAAGTTAGAGTGGGTGCATCGCGCCCTTGCTCCCAGTCCCCCAGAAGGCCAACCACCTAGACAGATTGTTTGCCGGTTCCACCACTTTCAGGGTCATGAGGAGGTACTGCGGGCTTCTCGGGCACTGAAGGATTTCTCTTATGAAGGGGCCAAGCTATCCATTTTACCAGATTACTGCCATCACCTCTTAAAGAAACACCAGGCCTTTAATCCCACGCTTACCCGTCTAAAGGAACTGAAGATTGAAAGTTTCTTGATTTTCCCTGCAACAGTGAAAATCCGCTATGAGGGGGCCTCTTACTTGTTTTGGGAGCCCAAGAAAGTAGCTAAGTTTGTGGAGGAGCTCAAGAAAAGAAACAGATGAAGGACTGGTGTTTGATGGCTGTCTGCTGGCATTTACTCGGTCACAGGAGCTACTGGTTTTGTTTTTCATTTCTTATATTGTATATCAGCATTCTGTCCCGTGTTGAACTTTTGATGTGTTTGCCTACTGGAACAGAGTATTTCTTTCTCTCCCCGCCCACACCCGGTGTGTTTTAAAGGCCCGTGGTCTTGTCGTCTCCTCGACCGAAAGGTCCCACCATTCCCCTGATGGTCTGCAGTGGATCATTGTTGGGCATGGTCGGGAATGGGGGCAGGCTGGAAACTGAATGGCCCAAGTTGTGAGGACAATATGGTGTCACTGATTTATCCGATGGACTCCCCTCAAGGGAAGGATATGGGGAAACTTTTGGAACAAGATGTGATGCTGTTTCTCCCCCCCCCTCCTCCCTTTCATTTTGGGCTTGGAGCGGGATGTGGAGGGGGTGGCCCGATCTTGCTGGGACTAACACCCTGTTTATTGTAAGCAAAGGATGGGGAATCTATGGCCTGGAGTAATGGAAGACGAATATCAGGGCTGGAGCTCTTGCAACACTTAAGGTGAGCTGGGGAGGTGGGGCGGCGCATGAGTTTATGGGGTGCTGTGGCCTTGCGCACCCCCTCCATGGCTCTGAACGTGTGCCTTGGAACTGGTATGCAGGGGGGCAGGGGGAGACAAGATGGGGTGGGGGATGACCCCTCCACCCAGATGGCTGGCAATCACAGGGTTGTGAGGTCTGAAGCGTTTGGGGTCAACTGGGAAGGCCGGGGCCTACTGCATGCTGAGGGGGTGCCTACTATGGGCGAAGAAGGTTGGTCTTGGTGACCCCAATTAGGAGCGTTAAGGAAGAAGGGTCCTGACCCATTGGTGGCGGGCCCTCGAGTTCTTACCAATTGAGATGGGCTGGTCTGGGGTGGGGGGGGCTTCTTTCAGTTACAAGGCAGGCTTAACAGGCTGATCAAAATCACACACACTGAATACACAGAGTTGGGGATGGTGCAGTGTGACTTCTAGATTTGTAATATGCGGAGGTGGTGGGAGGGAGGGGAGCATAGGTCTACAGTGCATGTGGGAAGTCTTTCTCATTGAATTGGCTGGCAGTCAGTCTGGGCTTGAGGGATGTTACGGGGGACGAGGATGTACAGTACATATGTTCAAGTTGATATGTGTTTTTTGTCAGGTGTGTTGGTGTTATATGTTTTATGTTTTTCTTCCCCCATTAAGCGACAGAAGATGCTTACAGCCCTGCATAGATGGCACACGCAGGTGGCCCTATTGCAGGAGATGCATTTGAACCCCCAGGAGCACCAAAAGCTGGTCAGAGTGTGTGTGTGCACACGTGTTAAGCCTCTTTCTATAATTCACATAAGAGGGGAATGGCAGCCCTCAGTGAGCACCACACATTTAAGCTCGTCAGGGTGGTGGCAGATCCAGAGGAGGGCAGGTATATCTCTGTAGAGCGCACTCTTTATGGTGAAACCATCACCCTAGCAAGTGTATATGCCCCGGCAGTCCTTGATCCTAACTTTTACCAGGAGCTCTTGGACATCCTGACAAGGGAACAATTCCTGGGATTGGTAATAGCGGGGTGACTTTAATGCAACTATGAATCCAAGCCTAGACCACTCTGAAGCTAGAAGTAGGAACGTGGTGGGACTGCAGCCTTGGCTGGAAGGGATAACTAACTTGAGGCTGGTGGACAGCTGGCAGACGCTGCACCTGGGGGCAAAATAACTTACTTTTTTTTTCAAACCCTCATAAAACATGGTCCAGACTCTACTATATTTATATGTCTGCAGCATTGCTGGGGAAGCTATTTACGGTGGAACATGGCCCCATTATAATACTGGACCATGCCATGGTGATTTTAGAATGTAGACTGGAGAGGACGAAGGGAGTTACCCAGCCTTGGAAGTTTCCTAGACACCTGCTGCACAATCAGGCCTTTTTGGACTATATTCAGGAGCAATAGGCTTTACTGGAAGATTCGAATTGGGGGGGGGGGGCTACAAAGGGCCTGGGTGTGTTGGGATGCGCAGAACGCTTTTATGAAAGGATCCATCGTCAGTTTTGTGACCAATTACAAAAAGAAACGGAGAAAAGGGTAGAACTGGAACAAAACATTAATGTACTGGAAAAGAGGCTGGCTGGAGGGGTATATGAATGAAAAAGCTAAGGAGCTAACCACCTACAGGGAGGCCTTTAATGCTCTCCTGCATAGGGAGGTGAAGACGACATGTATGTATATTAAGAATCGGCTTTTTGAATGGGGTAATAAACCTGGGCCCATGCTGGCACGAATGTTCAAGGGGAGAAGAGTTCCTACACGAATAGCCGGGATTAAGGATAAGAAAAGGGTGTTGGTTCGGGATGAGGAGCAAATAAGACTGAGATTTGCCCAGTTTTATCAGCAACTTTATAATTCTGAATGTAGTGAAACCCTGACTGCAGCGAGGAGGTTCCTAGAGGCCTTGGAGCTGCCTTGGTTAGATGAACAGCAAATTTATTTATTTATTTAGTTTTTATTGACCGGGTAAGTGCACTAGACAAATCCTGCCTATTTTCAGGCACGACCCGGGGGAGGGGGATACAGATGAATGCCAACTGACCTTGAACCAGATTAAGCTGTTGGTGGTATTTTTAGTGAATGAGGGAAATTTGGCCAGGACACCGGGGAAATTCCCCTACTCTTTTCGATAAGTGCCATGGGATCTTTAACATCCACCTGAACTACCACCAATCCAGGCAGATGGGACCTCGGTTTAACGTCTCATCTGAAAGACGGCACCTCAGAAGTGCAGCACCCCTCATGCTGCACTACAGTGTCAGTACTGGGATATTAACTCAAGTGCCAGATGTGGGAACTGAACCCACAGCCCTATGATTTCCCGGCCTCAGAGGCGAGTGTGCTACCTACTGAGCCACTGACACTGCTATGGAGTGGAGGTGCTGGGAGAGTATTTCGAAGAGTAAAATATCCCTAGCTATTTCTAGCCTGGGAATAGGCAAAGCAAGTGGGCTGGATGGATTCCCCATAAAATATTATAGGGTGATGCGGGAGCTCTTGGTGGAACCCCTAGGGGAGGTTTTTGATAGTGCCAGGGGTGAGGGATCTCTGCCCACCTCCTTTTATGAGGCGATGATTTGCCTGGTCCCTAAACCGGGGAAGGATGAACAGGAATGTGCCTTGTATAGACCAATCTCGCTGCTCAATTGTGATGCGAAGATATTGGCCAAGGTTCTGGCTGGGAGATTGGCCGGTTACTCCCCACCCTTGTTCACCCAGACCAAACTGTGTTTATTAAAGATAGATGCTCCTATCACAATATGTGGAAACTTCTGAATGTAATCTGGACAGCCTCTACGAAGAAATCAGGGGAGGTGGCAGTGTTGTTGATGGATGTGGAGAAAGTTTTTGACCACAGTGAGTGGGAATACCTAATGGAGGTATTAAGGGGGTTTGGTCTGGGGGACATGTCCATGGAGCTGGTCCAGAAGATCTACGCAGATCTATCAGCCAGAGTCTTGGTAAATGGGGGAGCTTACTGATAGGTTCCCATTGTTTCGGGGTACACGGTAGGGGTGTCCCTAGTCCCCGTTGCTGTTTGCCATGGCCACTGAGCCACTGGCGTTGGCTATTAGGGTACGTCCTAAGGTGAAAGTGATCCTGGGGAGATCAGGAACTTCCCATAAAATATCACTATATGCGGATGATATGCTTTGTTATGTGTCTGATCCATCGGCTCCATCCATCCTTTGTTGGAACTGGTGGGGCAGTGTTCTGTCTTTTCAGGTTATAAGGTGAATCTTGGCAAATATGAAGTGATGGTTTGCAGGGGGTACAGTGGGGGTCAGATGGTGAGCTGAGGCCTTAAGAGGGTTACAAAGTGCTTCAAATATTTAGGCATTGTGATAGGAAGGGAGGTGGAGGAGCTGTATCAGCTTAACTACACTCCATTAGTAAGGATAACTGAGGCTGAGTTGAGGAGTGGAGGGAGTTGCCTATTTCTTGGATGGGCCAGGTCAATCTTTTAAACATTAACATCTTGCCCAGTATCCTGTATGTAATGCAAATGCCGCACATGGGCCTATCCAAAAAGGACTTGGGGAGGGTGGAGGGGGCATTTTCCATGTTTCTTTGGAGGGCGAAGTGTCCTAAGGTTAGCCTGAAGAGGCTGCAGGGGGGACTCAAGCCGGGGCAGCTTGAATTTTCTGGATCTTCGGACATATTGTATGGCTACTCAGCTTCGGTATGTTAGGGACTGGGTGATGAGGCCCAAGGTAGCAGGATGGTTAGATTGGGAGGAGGAAGCAGGGATGACTTGACTATCCGTGTTTTTAGGGAAGGATAAGCCTAAGACTTTTTGTAGGGTGGGATCGGGTAACCCCTTGGTGATCCCGGTCTTGAAGCAATGGGAGCAATTTTTGCGCAGATCGGGATCAATGTGAGGGAGAGACCCTCCTGGTACTAGTGGTAGGTAACCCGGGCTTCCTAGCTGGGTTAGAGGATAGAGGCTTCCAGGCGTGGAAGAAAGGCGGGGTGAAATGTTTAGGGAACCTGTGTAGGAGCAGGAGGAGGATAAACCCTTTTGAGGAACTCACCAGGGAATATCGGATATTGAGGACACATCACTTTTGGTATTTACAGGTCAGAGCATACATTAACACCCTTGAGAGGGATAAAGGAGTGTTCTCCTCGTTGACCCAGATGGAGCAGCAGTTGGTGGGAGTCGGGAGTGGAACCCAGGGATTAGTGGGGCAGACGGCTCGGTTGGGCCGGCAGCTCCTCCCAGACTACACCAGTAAGACTAAACATCACTGGGAGAAGGACCTGGGCAGGGACATCTCTGAAGAAAACTGGCTCATGTTGTTGCAGCCAAACAGGGGCCTCCTGTTCTGTAATCAGTACCAAGAGTCTGGGTATAAATTTATTCATAGGTTGTACTGCCCACCGACAGCTGTCCATAAATTTAATCCTGGGGTTGCCCCTACCTGTGGGAGATGTGGGGGAGAGATAGCCACCTATTACCACTATTTTTGAGCATGCCCAACCCTTCAGAATTTCTTGGCAGAGGTAGCAAAAGAGGTGGAGAGGTTTGGGGGACTGCCAGTGAGATTGGACCTGCTGACAATGTTGTTCGGGGTGGATGGGGCAGAGGAGGAATGGACCCTCTTTCTGAGATGGGTCCGTGTGCTACTGGTGTTGGCCAGGCACTGCATTTTGAGTGTCTAAGGTATGTCCTACGACCGAGAAATGGAGGGGTATGCTGATGCATATACTGGAGATGGAAAAACTCTCATATTCAATTAAGAGCAGGGAGGCACAATTTCTAACAGTTTGGGGGCCCCTGCTGGCTAAGCTGACCCAGGTGAGGCTTTTGTCCTATGGGAATATTGATAAGGAGGAGACTTCAGGTTCAAGTTACAAGGAAGGAACTGCGGTCGGATAATGAGAGGGGGCCGTGAGGCATTTGCTCTGCACCCGCCCGATCTGAGAATGTTGGAGATAAGGCAGGAAGCTATGAACCCAGTATTATGCTGGGGATGTGACACTTGATTTGCCCAGACCTGGCAAACAGCTGTATCAATTTTAGTATTAAAAGTTGTTGTCTTCATAGCTGTCTAGACTGATTAATTGCATCCTAAAAGTGTTAACTAATTATTTATTAATTCCTGGACTAACTGGCTTTTGGTTTTTCTGTTTGTACATGGTTATTTGTATGTACTGTTGATAAACTCTTAATAAACGGATTATGAAAAAAAAAAAAGAAACACAGAAACATAGACTTTGATGGCAGATAAGGACCACTTAGCCCACCCAGTCTGCCCATTTCCCTGCCTACTGGATAAGCTGCAGATTCTAGAT
Organism: Neoceratodus forsteri; assembly: GCA_016271365.2. Taxonomy (NCBI): domain Eukaryota; kingdom Metazoa; phylum Chordata; order Ceratodontiformes; family Ceratodontidae; genus Neoceratodus; species Neoceratodus forsteri. The sequence continues at coordinate 1,723,021,124 of CM057452.1, forward strand.
TTACCAACTGCCTACTTCCTTCTACCTCCCACTAGAATTGCCTTATGTCTGTCCCATACATTCTTTAATTCCTCCAGTTTCTGATCCCATGTTCTCCTCAAGAACCCAGTTCCATGTGGCCACCACCCTCTCCATGAAAAATTACTTCCTCACATTGACCCTGAGTCGTCCCCCCCTCTATCTTCAAATTGTGCCTCCTTGTTCTTGCACATCTATTTTTCGGAAAGATGCTGCCTTCTTGGACTTTGTTGATTCCCTTGAGGTATTTGAAAGTTTCTATCATGTCCCCTCTCCCTTTCCTCAAGGGTGTGTGTGTGTGTGTATATATATATATAAAGCTGTTTTAGTCTCTCTTCGTATGACTTCTGGTGCAGACTCTGCACCATTTTAGTTGCCCTCCTCTGGACTGCCTCCATCCTGCCTATGTCCTTGTGGAGATGGGGTCTTCAGAACTGCATGCAGTACTCCAGATGTGGTCTCACTAGCTGTCTGTACAGATCAGTTGCCCCTGATCAATTTAGTGGCCCTCCACCGGATTGTCTCCAGTCTATCCCTGACCTTCTTTAGGTGCAGGTGTGACAGGGTTAAATAAGACCCTGCCCCATTTGTTATGCAGAAAGAGTTTAAACGTAAGGGTCTGTTCTGCTTTCTCTTTTTCCACCTCTTCTCTGTCTGGTTGTGCAGCCAAATTTTCTTGAGACCTAGGAACTGATCACTCCAGCAGTTTCGCAATTCTCCACCTCTCGCTCTCTCTCTGCCTTCACTTGCTGTTCTGTCTTTTCTTCCCCCTTGCATATCTGCAGATATAAAAATATATGTGAATCTTTACGTGGAAATGTCACTGATATTGGGATCCCTTTGTTTAAAACTGTATATAGTTATAATGTTGAAATGATTGCAAAAAGCTATTTGGAACTCAAGGGGTTAACCAGAGAAGCTGGTTTGCAAACTCCCTGAGAAGCTGTCAACAAGAGGTCAGTTCTGGGTCACAGTGTTCTTTTTGCTGCACCTGCTGAAACTGACAAGAACACTGAGAAGCAAAATGTTATCTTAACGAGCTCCCTGCAAAGACTTATTATAAAAAGAGCTGCAATGTTTTACAAGAGGGTGAGATACAGACTGAGAAAGGAAACTGAGAAGAAAAACTCAGATGAAGGACTCTGCTTTTTAGGTTTGTAATGCCATTGTAAACAGTTATACCGAAAAATTTATATTTTTTATTTTGCTGTTAGTACGCGAGATGTGGCCTCACCAAAGACCTATAAAGTGGCAGAACCACCTCTTTCAAGGACAAGTATTACCCTGTCCACTACACCCCAGCATCCTACTGGCTTTCCCATATGCCTTCTTGCACTGGGAGGTGGCTGCCAGTCTCCACCCAACATCATCTTTCTCTGCTTGTGATATCTCTGTCTATTTCTGTGGAAAGGATTATGATGATAAAAATTAAATAATGTGATGTCAGGTATAGACAAGCATTCCATACAGATGGAATCTGGGGGCACATGTCCTTTTTCATGTTTACTGTCATGACACAGGGGTGACTTAAGTACAAAAGCCATATGAAACAGAAGGTGAATTGAGCGTAACAAATTATTTTTGTTCTCCCCCTCAAAGTTTCACTAGAGCAGTCAAAGACTCTTAACAATATCCAAGCCACTATGCACAGTTCTGTTCTGGTGGTTTTTTCCCCAACAATCAGACCTCCTGAATGACAGCATATCTCACATTTGAGAAGCCAGAATGCATAACTGCTATTAGAGGGAGTCAGTGGGGCAGGCCCTGGAAGGGTCCTTCTTGATATAATCGGAAAGCATTTTTTTTCAACATATCACACCTTTGCTGTGTGAACTGCACGGGCTGCTGGTGAGGTGGTGAATCACCTTCAAGGTTTACTTAATGGCATTCAAGTCACTCTACAGATTGGGTCCCAGCTACTAAATGGACCTTCTGACACCATATGCCCCACTCTGGACTTTTTCTTCAGCCACAGCTTCACTGCTTGCCAAAAGGTTGAGGACTAGGGTATTTGTGGCTGCACCATCAGCTATTAAATAGACCTTTTGACATCATATGCCTCACTCTGGCCGCTTTCCTCAGCCACAGCATTGCTGCTTGCAAAAAGGTTGAGGAATAGGGTATTCGCTGCGCCGTTAATATACACTTCGCTTCCACTACACTTTCATACATGTACTTTGGTGGCACATTTTAAGAAGGACCTAAAAATGTCATTATCTAGCCTGGCCTTCCTAATTCTTGTCTGACAACTGAGATGCAGTAACATTGTGTATTTTATCTATTCTGAGTATAGGCAGTAGTCTTATTTACTATTTAATACTGTTTTATCTGTTGTATTTGTGTTCAACTGTGAAGCACACTGAGCTCACGAGAAAGTGCCTTATACATAAAAAGAACAGTTATGTAACAATTTACTGTAACAGTACATCTTTGAGAAAATCTCTCATCAGGCCACACCTTTGCAACGATACTCACATAAATGCTAGGACCACATGGAAACTTTGCAAGCCAGGGGCTGCCCATGATGACATCATATGCCAGTATCTACATGAACGCGGGTAGTCCCTCCTCTCCTCAGTTCTCAGCCAGAGCTCATGCTCGGAGGACCTCCCTGTAGGGAAGCAGGAGAGACCACAGGACTCCGCACACCAGGTGAGACAGTGCTGGAAAAGACAGCAATGGAACCAGCAAGACAAAAATCCTTTGTCGCAACCCTGAAGGGGGAAGGAAGGTGGGAAGGCTTAGCCTGATTAAACATGAGTCTCTTGAAGATCTGTTATTATGGTTAGTTCTTGCGTAACTGTTCCAACTTCTTTGATAGTATCTCTTTGATCAGGCCACAGCTTTGGAACTAGTCCCAAGCAGTACCAAACTCTAACAGTCGGGTGGCTGGAGCCTATAGGCTTATGATAATAGGCCTTGTACCACAACTAGGCCAATCCCAGCTCATCTATGAGAGGCAATGTCCAGACTGTAATGCTTAGTGAAGGTGTGGACAGTGCTCCATGTGGCAAATGCACAGATCTCTGCAGTGGAAACATTCCAAAAACAAGCTACAGAAGTGGCCATGCCTCTGGTGGAATGACCACGAACCACACCAGGAAGTTCCTTACCATACTTCCTGTAACAGAACACAATATAGTGCGTTAGCCATTTGGACAAGCACTGTTTATAAACTGGAGTGCCCTCTTTCCCAGGGGTGAATGAAACAAAAAGCTGCGAGGACTTTCTGCATTCGTATGGTGTGCATGGTATCTGAGAATTCTATGCACAACTAAGATACAGAGCAATGCTCTCCCTGGACTGGCATGCTCTGGATAATACCTGGCAGATGGATGGTTTCATTTAAAGTAAACTCGGACACCACCTTTGGTAGAAACTTAGGATTAGTGTCTGCAGAAAATCAAATAAGGAGGCTAACATATTAGAGTCTGCAGCTCTGAAATCCTTCGAGCAGAGGTGAATGCAACTAAAAATAACACTTTCCAAGATAGAAAGCATAGGCCACAACTCATAGCTGGCTCATAAGGAGCCAAAGTCAGCTTTTCCAAAATAAAAGTCAGATCCCAAGCTGGGACTGGAATCTGAATAGGAGGCTTTATGTGTAAAATGCCTCTCAAAAATGTATGGATCACTTCTAGTTGAGCAACTGTATGGTTATCCACAGGCACGTGAAAAGTTGATATAGCAGCCAAGTGCACTCTGATGAAGGAATACTGCAGGCCTGAATCTGATAAGGACAGTAAGTGTTCCAGAACCCGAATGACTGGGCAGGTAAATGGATTCAAGTTATGTGAAGTAGCCCACAAAGCAAACCACTTCCATTTCAAAGAACAGGTGTGTCTGGTGAACAGTTTTCTAGCAGCCACCAGAACATCAGCCACTTTCTGGGATACCCCAATGCAAGCTATGGCTATGTCTTCAGGAGCCATGCATGCAGATGTAGGAACTTCAGATCCAGATGGACTAGGGTTCCTTGTTTCTGCAACAATAGACCTTTGCACAATTCCACTCCCAGCTGTTACAGCAAAGGATACCACATCTGCTGAGGCCACTGGGGAGCCATGAGTACTAGAGTTGCTCCTCCATAATCAGTTTAGCTGTATTCTCTGAATTAGAGGAAAGTGAGGGGAAGACATACAGAAATCTCCCTATCCTGGTGAGGGACAACACGTCTCAAAAAAAAAAAACAAAAAAAAAAACCCACCACCTCTAGGTTCTGGAGTGAGCAAGCAAAAACACGCCAGTTATGAGTTGTGTGGGGATCCAAAAAGGTTCAGCTCTGGATTACCTTATCTTTCGAACAGGTCATCGACCACCAAGGTCAGCAGTTCTCACTTGTGAACTCCGGACTGTGACCTGCTTAGCTTGTCTGTCTATATGTTTTGGAGTCCTCGAACATGTACTGCTGATGGTTCTAGCCCGTATTCCTGAGTCCAGTACCAAACTCTCATTGCTTCCCTGCACAGCAGGTAAGAATAAGCCCCCCCCCCCATCTGTTGATGTAATGCATCACACTGATGTTGTCAGTCTGTATTAACAGAAGACCTGGGAACAAATGGTTCTGAAATGCTTGGAGCTCTTTTAGGACTGCTTTAATTTCCAAGACATTTATATGCAAAGTGCGCTGCACCTAGTTCCACGTGCCTTATGTCTGAAGAGGCCCCAGGCGGGCTCCCCACCCGGATCCTGAGGCATCCATAGTGAGGATGGTTGCTGTGTTCCATCCACCACTTTGGCACTTTGTGCAAGGGAGATGTTACTAGAACCATTTGTTCTAGATCATTTGTTAATTGGTCCCACTGCACTCTCATGGTCTACTGTGGGATCCGCATGTGCAGCCTGGCCAGTTGCACTGTGACAATGGCTACCTCCATAAGGCCCAGAAGGCACAAAAACTTCCTTGCTGAGATAAAATGTCTGTCCTGTACCAGCTGTGCCTGTGAGTCAGTCGTTCCGCTCTGTCCAGTGGCAGAACGGCAGAACCTTAGGCCTTATCCAACACTGCCCCTACATATTGCTGACATTGACAGGGTGTCAATATAGACCTTGGTATGCTGTCACCCCCAGAGCATCGAACACTTGTCTGGTTTGAGCTAAGGTCTGCAGTGGTTGGTTCCTGGAGTGGGCTTTAAATAGCCAGTTGTCCAGGTAAGAAATGACAGAGGCCTTTCCTGTGAAGAGCTCCTGCCACTACTGCCAAGCACTTGGTAAATACCCTTGGCACAGAAGACAAGCCAAAGGGCAACACTTTGACCTGGTAATGCTCCTCCTGAAATAGGAACCTCAGATATTTTTTGTGGGTTTCCCTGATTTTGATATGGAGATAGGAATCCTTCATATCTAGGGAGCATACCCAATCCCCTGTTTTCAGCAGGAGAAGGAGACCATGTCAAAAGACCATCCAAAACTATTCCATAAAGAAGCTGAGGTCCCCGAGATCTAGCATAGGCCACAGATCTCCTGTCTATTCGGGGACTACAAAGTTTCTGGAATGAAACCATGTGTGCCTTTGTCTGGGAGGTACAGGTTCTATGGCCCATTTTTGAAGCAGGTTCTGTTTTTCCTCCTGCAACAGGGACGAGTGTCATGGTGGTTATGTTATTAGAATTGGTGGATGGTCTGGAGGGTTGTCCAGAAGCTCCAGAGTATGGCCTACTCTATGATTTCCAATAGCCATCTATCTGTACTCACTGTCCTCCAATGATCCAGACAGAGGAGAAGGTGACCCCTTACAACCCCTGGAGGTAATGGGGGTGGGGGGTATGAGGAGTCATGCTGAGCCAGGGGTTGGGCTGTGGTGCAGAGCCACTGGTTCCACTACCTCGAGGTGCTTTTGCATAGGCACCTGGGTTTGGTTAGTTTTTATTTTGCATAAAACCCTTTAGGCAGTGCCCATCTTCAAAGGTTTTAGAGTCAAATACAACAAGTACTGAGTAGGGTACAGTAGAACAATACAGATAGCAATACTGCATAATTTACAGCAGAAGTCCAATCATGTACCTTTAAACAGAGGTAAGACAGTGATCATATTGGTTTGTGCTTGATAGTGGTAGCCAGAATAGAGAAGCATGTCAGCATGTTAAAGTCAGTCAAATGCAGTGTATATAGTTCCATTATGTACCAGCTGTGCACAAGTTTAGTGGGTCAGCAGTAGCAGCTGCAAGAACCAGGTGAAGTAATCAAACAGTAGAGCTGAGGTTTGAACAGTTCAACAGAGTGGGTTTGGAAAGGGGACTGGCAAGGCCCTGAACCTCTACCTCTACTATGCTGTCTGCAGGCCTGACAACCGTCACTGACAGCAGATGAGCAAAAAATGTCCCCTGCCCTTACCTCTACCTTGGGTATAGTACAGGGATTTGACTGACCTCAGAGTCTTGATCAGAGAATGAAGATTTTTTAAAGCTTCTTCAACATCATGGCCAAACAGTTTCTGTCCCCTTAATGGGGCATTAAAACCTTTCTGCTACACATCAGTGGCAAAGCCTGCCACCCTAATTCAGGGGTAGCACCTTAGATAGAGTCTAGGGGCCACAGCCCTAGCAGAGGCATTAGAAACATCATATACTGTGCAGATCAAGTGTTTACCCATATCAGCACCAGAAGCAAGGGTTCCGAGTAACTCCTGCTGTGCAGTACCCGCAGAGGCAAGGCCTGTGCAGCAGTCTTAGCTTTTCTCCATAGGGTATTCTGATATTTTATAATTAGGGCCTGGAAACTGGCAATATGCAGGCCCAGAGAGGCAAAACCATAGGTGCAATTGCCCAGTACATCCAGCCTCCAGGATTTCTTATCAGGAGGAAGAGAACGCGGGTGTCCTGGTGCCCTGGATCAATCATGGGCAGCTGTGATCATCACTGAATCAGTCTCAGGCTGATTAGCATAAAAAGGCTTTCCAGAAGGAGCACAGTACATTTTGTCAGCCTTTCTGGGAACAGCTAGAAGAGTGCTTTGCCTATCCGGGCCACATAGGTAGCATTCCCCTGTGCTTTGCACAGGGGAAGAACAATAACAGGAGAGTCTGGGACCTCCAAAAATGATAGGTTCTTTTTAGTGGAATTCTGCTCATTCAAGGTAAAGCCCATGGAAGCTTGCATTTGCTGTGCCACGGCAAAAAGGGAGGGATCCTCTGGAGGTGACCTGGGCGTATTCACTTTAGCATCCTCACTGCAGGAGGAGACAAGCTGGTGCCATGCATATATTGGCTGTCCTCAGCGTAGTCTTCCTCCTCCTTTTCCATGATGAGGTCAGGATTATACTTGCACACTGTATTGGGGTAGTTGCAGTAGTAGTAGTTCCCATCGACAGGCCCACTGTAAGTGGAGATGGGCCTGGCAGTAGGCGCCATATCATAGCACAGAATGATAGGAGCACTGACTGTGTGTCAATGCCACTGTAAGTAGCGGTTGCGACTACAGAAGATGACAGTGGAGGTTGGATCTCCAGCAACGTTGGTGCTGTTGCAGGCCATGATAGGCCAGGTAGTGCCTACGCCAAGCCCAGACTTTGATGTCTGGTTGATGATTTTTTTTTGGGGGGGAGGGGCTAGGCCCCGCCACAGCACATGGCTTTGTAGTTTGGAATGAACCTAGAGTCTGCAGTGGCGACCTGGATCTCACCGGGGAAGCCCTTTCCTTATCCCACTGTTTGTGGCTCCCCAAGGAGGATTTGTCCCTGGACTTCAACAACTGCGATTCGGTCGACAGGGTAGGTGACACGGACCTGCCCTGTGGCTGCTGTTCCATTACTGCTAAGGTCTTTTTTATGAGGAATTTCTCCAATGCCCCCTTCCTGCATTGCCTGGTAGTGGAGTTGGATCCCTGGCAGATCTCACAGGCTTTCACACTGTGAGAGAGGCCTGGGCAGTAGACACACACTTTGTGTGTGCCATCCTTGTAAATTTTTCTTCACAGTCGCAATACTGAAAAAGGGTTGACTGTGCTTTCAGCAGCATACAGGTCGCCGAAAATCACTATTAAAGTGATTATTATTTTTATAGGAAAAAGGAAAAAGAAAATGGTGGCTTTTTGCAGCTGCGTGTCAGATGCTGGTCCAACCAGTGTGACGGAAGGGGAGGGGAGGGTCCATCCATGTTTATGTAGACACTGGCGCATGATGTTGTCATGTATGGCCACTGGCTTGCAAAGTTTCTCTGTAGTTCCAGTGCTAACATGTGTATTGCTCCAAAGGCATGGCCTGATGAAAGAAATATCTTCTAAGAAGATTTGCCTTGCCTTGTTCCTCCCATCCGAGCTTCCAACAGGGACATGAACATCTGCATCATGATGTGCATTCCCCTTCCATCCTCCCCCTGCCCACACTTCATATCCATGCATCCTTTGCGCACACCCTTCAAGGCTGTAGTGCCACACTGGGCCTCTGCGGTGCAATACACAGCTCTTCCCCAGCCAGGAAATGCCACACTCAGCAGTACCCCCTATAGGACTCCTGGTCACCCATGTTCAGGACCAAACATGGCCACCTGTATAGCACCTCTGCGCCACCCGCACAGACATTTCTAAGGCTTACAATACAGTCCCAAAGCCAACTCAGTAGGCGGGTGATGCAACTGAAGAAAACCAAGCAGCTTTTTTTTGCTCCTTACTTGCCCCCTGGCCTGCCTCTCCTTCCAGCTGCTCATGGACCCCCCCCGACCCCCTTCCACTAACCTCACACTTCAGCCATCCCGGGGTGGCCCGGCATACTCCTTCGCTGGATAGGTCCCTGTCCTCCTGTTACGCTTGGGCTATGTCCCTACTGTCCCACATACACCTCGCACTGTATTCCTGGTCTACTGTACTGTGATACTGCTATTTTGCACTTATATATAGATATGAGCACCGATCATATAAGCATGGGTGCTAGGAATGTGCTTTGCTGCTAAGATATGCTAAAATTGTCATGCATGATTCATTATACCTCACTTTAATACATTTATCTAGATTATGTTTGTGTTTTATAGATATTCCAATAATCTATCTAATCACTGATAAGATGACTCAGAGGGATCATCAGTGATTATTGTATACCTATATTCTCATATAATTATATGTGGGGTGTATTTTACACTCCGGCAAATATGCCACGTAATAGACCTGTCAGCAGTTTTCTTTGTCTAAGCAAGCTGACACAGAGAGAGAGAGAGAGAGAGACAGCTTTGTTATGTCTATGTTTTATACTGGCGTAAGTAAGAAATGCCACATGTAGTTTTGAACTGTCAGCATTTCTTTTGTCCAAGCTATAATGCTAATGGAAGCATATTCTGTCTCATACGATACTCATTAGTAATTCTGTCTCCTAAGTCATCATCCAATGGACAGTGACTTAGGACCAAGTTGTATTGTTTCTCATATCTGTAACTATGTGTAATCTCTGTTGCTATGCTGTTATCTGTAGTATTTAGCTGTCGGCAACCCATTGTAGCACTCTCGAGACACTACTGTGGCTTCTCTAGAAGGGCAGAGAGCTGGGGCGCGGGGAGAGATAGAACAAGATCTTAGATAACTTAAGATCTACAATTCTGGAGATTATGTATATTCTTCAGGAGTTGTGAGAAACCCATCTCTCTTGTAATTGTCTTTGTCACATGCTTGGCGTAAGTAGCATAATAAACTTTATTAGTACTCCTTGCTTGTTTACGAATGTTTCTTGGCAGAATCCGAGGCACAAGAATCTGTATTATTATTATTTTTATTGTTTACCCTACACACCAAGAGTGTTTAGACAACATAATGGTGACCGTGAAATGGAGTCTGGATATTTTTGCCAAGTTTCATTTTAATTTCCTCTGTAAATTATGACACTGGGTGACAAATCCCCAGTAACAAGCAACTGAAAGTGTCTTAATGTTTAATTTTTCGGTCAGTTGTGTGTTCCACAGTGCAGACAAAACAATCTCTTGGCAGATATTCAATTTCTGTGTAGTGAGTTGTTTTATTTTTACATTTTCCCCCCTATGCTTTCTCTGTGGGAACACAGCTATAAAGGGATCCGAATATACAGACACATAGACAGCTTTCTTGTGGATTCACATCCTAATGAGTATATACTCATCTAGGACTCCACATACGCCAAAGGCTGTTCGTGTCCTGTCATGAACTTTGGTTGCAAACAAAGTTTTTTGATCCACAGACAGTTAAGGGTTTCTTATCTTAAGACATGTCTAAATATATCAGTACTGAGTTGAGGCTGGATGCCTTAACAAGCCAAACTGGTAACATTAGTTGGCTTGATTTTGCTAAAGTAGCAGAATCCAATGATAGTCCGTTAACGGACATCACTGCCCATTATGGGGAACTGAAAAATGGTACCAATGATCCTGAAGGATTATTAATTGCAACGTTGTTTAATTGTTTTGATGCTGTTCTAAATGAATTATCTGTTTTGAAAAAATGAGTATGTTGCTTGCAAAATGAAGAATTCTGCTTACAAGCAGGAGATTAGTCTGAAAAGGGCTTCTCATACAGAAAAAATAGCTGGACTACTGTCTGCACTACAATCTGTCCATCTAGAAAATGAGTCTCTATTTAATGAGAGAAGCAGCACTGACCTGCATGCCTTAAGAGATAACGCTCAAAAGGCAAAACTTAGAAAAAATGTTTTTCAAACAAATGGTGTTCTGGCTAGTAACACTAATTCCTTACATTTTGAAAACAAGGAACTTAGAGATGATAAGTCCGAATTAATTACTGAAAGCGTTAACGTGCTGGTATTTCAACACCAGACCTTGACTGATCAGCGTGATTCAGTATGTTTTAATTATAGCAGACTTGAAATGAAGGTTTTCAATATAAACTATGACACAGCTTCTGTCAATAATAAGCATGTTTTACAAGATGGGAATGTCTTGAAATCTGAAAACAAAGCACTTAATAGTGTGCTAACTCCTGTATCAGTTAGAATATAGGAGTAAAAAGTCAGATATGGTGAACTTGTGCTGTCAGCCAGAGGTATTGGCAGGGCATACTAACTTAATGCCCAAATACTTTGCTTCTTCTGATGTTGAAGAGTTTGATTTCGAACACTCACAGTATGCTGTGGGGTGGACTAGAGCAAAGGCTAGCCACTTGTTTTTCTGTGAGTCACAAAATGGAGAATTGTTAGAGTCTCAAAATGGTGTACACACATGTGATCAGGTTGCATCCCAATACCATCCCCAAGATGGCCGCTCATGGTGATGTGATGATGGTCATGACACAGTAACCCATGATGCCTATGATGTAATCCAAAATGGCTGACCACCATCTCACGGAGATTAGATCTTGCAGTCACAGGGACCTGTGATTGCTGCCATAACCAAACAAAACAAAACAGTGTTTTTTGGCATGATAAATAACATTATCAGTAACACTAGTGTTTCTGAGGGACAGAAGATTCTCATTAAAAATGATGTTGACGTACTTTGAATAAGGCTGATACGCAATCTGTCATGAAGTCAGCGTCTGATGCTGAAGAAACAGCTGATGCTGTTAACAGTGTTTGCTTTATTAGCAATGTTTATGGTATTCGAGTGTCCTTGGATAAAGAACACATTGAAGTTAATTACATGAAAAGTTGTTTTCATTTTCTGTGCAATGTAAAGTACACTTACGTAAGAACTTACCGTAACAGTAGATCTTCGAGAACAGCTCTTGCAGCAGGTTACACCATTAGGACTGAAGCCGGCAGGCACCAGGACCCTACGGAAATGTTCTAGCTAGCAGTATTCAGTGGGACCGCTCGACGCCGGTCCCACCCCGCCGGCCAGGGCGAGCAAAAGGAGGCGGTCCTCAGAATCCCAGTTCTCCCGCCGGAGACTCCCAGCCGCTGGATGACATCAGAAAAGGAGACTGAGGATCCGCCATCATATGGCAAACAGAAAAAAAGGTCTGTGAACGCCTTATCCTAGAAGAAGGATGTTGGAACCAGAATCTACCTCCTGCGGTGATAATGGAAGGGAAGGTACCTGCTGCAAGAGCTGTTGTCGAAGATCTACTGTTACAGTAAGTTCTTACGTAAATGTGCTATCTTACTTTGAGAAACAGCTTTTGCAGCAGGCTACACCAGTAGGACTGATTCCCAAGCAATCCTGGAAATCGCACACCATTGAGAGGAGGGAAGGTACAGATCCTCGAATTATATCGATCCTAGGACAGAAGTCCCTGAAGGACTGCTAGACCATAACCTGCTCTTTGCCTCGATGCAATATCCAGGCTGTAATGCCTGATGAAAGTATGGACAGAGCTCCAAGTAGCTGCAGCACAAATAGCTGAGGTGGATACGTTCTTTAGAGCTGCAAAAGAGGTCGCCACCCCTCTGGTGCAATGACCCTTAACCGTGCCTGGTAGGGGTTTGTTGCGCCTCTGGTAACAGAACGTAATACACTGGATGAGCCACTTGGACAGCGACTCTTTTGAAAGAGGAGCTCCCATCATCCTGTGGGCAAAGGAGACAAAAAGCTGGTTTGATTTTTGGTGGTGTTTGGTTCTAGTCAGGTAGTATCTGAGACACCTATGCACATCTAGAGTGTGCAGAAGGGCTTCTCCCCGATTAGAGTATTTCGGGAAATACACTGGTAAATCGATATCCTGATTAAGGGCGAGTGCTGAGACCACCTAAGGCAAAAATTTTGGATTAGTCCTTAGGGATACCCTGTCTTGGTGGAAAACCAAGTAAGGTTCTTTGCACATAAGTGCATGCAGTTCAGAAATTCTTCTGGCTGAGGTAACGGCAACTAAAAACAGCGTCTTCTAAGAGAGAAGACGTAGCTCACAATCTGCGGCTGGTTCAAAGGGTGGCAGCGTGAGCTGCTCCAGGACAAAGCGTAGATCCCATGGTAGAATCGGAGCCTTAATTGGGGGCCTGAGGTGGAGGACACCCCTCAGGAAGGCACGTATCGTGTCCTATTGAGCTACAGTACGTTGGCCTATAGGGACGTGATAGGCTGAGATGGCACAGAGATGTATCTTAATAGAGGAGTAAGCCAATCCTGACTGGAAAAGAGACAGCAGGTAGTCCAATACCAACTTCTCTGGATAGTCTGACGGCGATAAACTCGCAAGACTTGAACCCATAAGCAAATCTGGCCCCATCATGGGCGAGGTCGCATGGGTAGCTGGCTTCCTGGCGGCAGTGAGAACATCTGCCACCTCTTGCGAGACCCCGTGTCGCATCATGGCTATGTCTCTAGGAGCCAAGCATGTAGGTTCAGGGAACGTAGGTCTGGATGGACCAAGGAGCCCGCCTCCTGAGACAGCAAATGGGAGCTGACTGGTAACGGCACTGGAGGTTCTCTGGATAGCTGATGCAAGAGAGGGAACCAGATCTGTCTAGGCCAAAATGGCGCGATCAGTATCAGTGTCGCTAGCTCTCTGCGAAGTTTTAGAAGAACTCTCTGGATGAACGGGAAAGGTGGAAAGGCGTAGAGGAATCTGCCCGCCCAGGAGAGGGACAACGCGTCTCGCCAGAAAACAACAGGCCCTGGATCTAGTGAGCAAAAATTTGGCAGTTTTGCATTGGATGGGGATGCGAAAAGGTCTAGTTCTGGAGAGCCCCATCCGCGAAACAGATCCTCTGCTACCTCCTGAGGTAGTTCCCATTCGTGGACTCTGGCCTGAGGGTGGCTCAGGCCATCTGCGATGACGTCGTCCACTCCCGGAACATGAATGGCAATGAGGTTTGTGCCGTGTTGCAAGATCCGATCCCACACTCTCATGGCCTCCCTGCAAATGGGTAGGAATGGGTGCCTCCTTGTTTGTTGAGGTAATACATCACCGCGGAATTGTCTGTTTGTAACAGAAGTGTACCTGGTGGAATCTCCGACTGGAAGGTCTGCAGGGCGTAAAGAACTGCCCTCATTTCCAGGATATTTATGTGGAGATGAGACTCTTGGTCTGTCCACAGGCCCCGAGACCGGACACCGTCGAGGTGTGCTCCCCAACCGAGCCCTGAGGCGTCTGTGGAAAGTGTCACAGTCGGTGGTGGCAAAATGAAGGGGACTCCCACCAAGAGATTCTTCAAATCTAGCCACCATTCCCAGTCTCTGATTATGACCTTAGTGATCCAGATTGGATGCTGCAGATGGTCATGCTTTTGGTCCCATTGGACCCTTAACATCCACTGGGTTACCCGCATGTGGAGATGAGCTAGCGGGATTGTAGCAATGGCTGCAGCCATGTGTCCGAGCAGGCAAAGGACCAGTCTGGCAGGAACGGTCTTCTTCACCGAAAAGTCCCTGATGAGGGATCTGATGTGTTCTGCTCTGTCTGGGAGAAGGAAAGCTTTCCCTTAAACGGTGTCCAGAATTGCACCTATGAATTGCAGAGTCTGGGATGGAACCAGGCGTGACTTCTCGTGATTGATAATGCCCGTCTCGAACAGAGACTGAGTGCAGTGAATGGCAGATATCAAGGCCTCCCGAGAGGGCGCCATGAGAAGCCAATCGTCCACGTAGGGGAACATGTAGTGGCCTTGTCTCCTCAGAGATGCGGCTATGACCGCCATGCACTTCGTGAACACCCGAGGTGCAGATGACAGCCTGAAGGGGAGAGCTCGGAACTGATAGTGTCGACCCTGAAACTCGAAGCGCAGAAACTTCCTGTGCATCTGAGCAATGGGAATAAGCAGGTAGGCATCCTGCATGTCTAGGGATGCTATAAAAGTGTCCTGCTTTAGCATGGGAATCAGACCTGGGAGGGTCACCATGTGTAAGCGTTTGTACAGGACCGAGTCGTTGAGATCGCTGAGGTCCAGTAACGGAAGGAGGTCCCCTGTCTTCTCTGGAACCAGAAAGAAGTGAGAATAATATCCTAGTCCCCTCTGGTTCCTTGGTACGTGCTCTATGGCTTCTTTTCCCAGAAGCGCGAGAACCTCCTGCTGTATGAGCAGGGCATGCTGAACCAAGCAACGGGAGAGCAGGAGAGGTCTTGCAAGTGGGTGGTCGAGAAATTATATGAAATGGCCTTTTATGACCAATTGAAGAACCCACCTGTCGGTGGTGATTGACTGCCACGATAAAAAGTAGTGAGCGATGCAACTCCTGACCTTTCTTGCCCGTTGATCCAAAGGAGGGGTGGGGGCCGGGAAGGAGTCATGTTGTGGCAGCATTATTCCCTGCGGGCTGGACCGGTTTCGTGTAACATTGGCCTCTGCCTGGGGACGATTCTGCCTGGGCTTTACACTGAAAAATGCCCCTTTGCTGCTGGCTGGAACGTGTCGGCTGCCTTTGTTGCCGGCTGCAAAAGCAGCTCTGGTTCCTACGAAAGGAACTAGGCCTGGATCTGTACATGGCCTGTATAGATCGGACTGCCTTCCCTGCGTCCTGGAGTTTGGTGATGACCTTCTCCGAGGATTCACCAAAGAGTACTTCGCTGTTGTACGGGACATCTAGAATATTCTTCTGTACATCCGGGGTGAAGCCGGAGACACGGTGCCAAGAGTGTCGCTGGAGACAAACGCCTGAAGCAGCAGCTCTGGCCGAAGAGTCTGCTGAATCGTATGTGGCTCTAGGCACTTGAGTCCCCACATCTGACCCTATGCGGAGCAGGTTAAGAAGCTCTGCTTTTTGGTCGCCATCGGGAAGCTTGTCTAGCAGGTCTTGGCCCTGTTCCCACAGGACGTTATGAAACTGTACCATGTGGGTAAGGCAGTTCAGAGACCTGATGGCACATGTAGCAGCCACGTACGTGCGCCTCCCTGGTCTGGTGGCTGAGTGCTCATATGTTGGGGTCTTTGAGACTGGTCATGTGAGGCCGTGATGACCAGGGAGTCTGCCAGAGGTTGCTTTGCCAAGTACTGGTCCTCTCTCGGAGCCTTGTACAGGTGGGTCAGCCTTCTTCAGCACTGTGGGAGTGGAGTGCGGACACTTCCACGCAACCTTGGTGATGTCCGCAAAAGTGTCCACCAAGGGTGGGACTACCACAGGCTTTGGGTCTTTCTGCCGAAGATAGCGGGCAAGGCATTGTTGTTCTAGGTCAAGGTCTTCAGCATCCCACTCCATGTTGTCCTGGATGTGCCTCATAATCTCAGCGAAAGAGGAATCATCCGGCGGAGACCTAGGGAGGTCATGTGGGTCAGGAGAGGAGATGCTGAGCAGAGAAGGAGATCTGGAGTAGTCCGAGGTGTCCAATCTGGAGATCTCCCCCGACAGAGTATACTGACGCCATCTGGGTCGCTTAGGGCTGGGAGATCCTGATAGAGATCTGGAGGGAGGCTTTCTCCTGTCTTTAGATCTGCCCCTAGGAGGTGAAGTCTGTTCCTTGGGGGTTGGTGGTCGTCCTGCTGGCCCCTTAGATGGAGGAGTGGGCGTAGGAGGTGAAGGAGCAGGAGTAGGAGGAGGAGGAGTTTAACAGGGGCCACATCCTTTCGGTTAATGTGCCAACAAAAAGTAAAGAGCTCCTTTACTTCTTCGATATTCATGCCCGATGACGGGCCTGGTGCCGGTGGTCTCTCGCCAAGGTCAATGTCAGTCCCCGGTGTCTCCTGGTTCGGGAAGGTTCCTGTGGAGCCCGCATCCTCGGTGTCTTTTGGGCTGTGGGTGTCCTCAGTTGATTCCCGGACTGGCGTCCGCCCGCTGGTGACGGGGGGCGATCTTCCACTCCGGAGAGTGCGATGCCGTCGGTCTCCTGACTGACACCTTCGGATCCGGTGAATGGTGTTTGGCTGGTGTCGCCGGATCCTGTGAGCGCCTGGCTGACTTCGAATGTTTAGTCGACATTGGGTCCGATGCCCTTTTCAGGGACGTCAGGTCCTTGGTCCTTCTGGGGGGCTGGATCAGGACCTCAAGGCAGTTGGGAGACCGACCTGGAGTCGGTGTTCTGACGGGTGGAAGAAGAGGATTTATGGCGCTCAGAAGACTTCGAAGAGGCCTTGGATGGAGTGGAGGAAGCCGAGGGCCTCGAGGTCGTGATCAGCTGGAGCGAAGAAGAGCCACTTGAAGTCCGGACCTAACCGGGGGCTGTGACCGAGCCCTGGAGGGGAGCAGTCTGATCTGCAGAGTCTGAGGTCCGAGGGGATCTGGACCTCACCTGCTCCCAGTGCTTTTCTCGGTGTTTATGGGCCTTTGAAGAAGAGTCTCCCCTGGAGGAAGGTTCTTGGTCCATCCTTTTTAATTTCTCTTCAAGGAGATATGCCTGTAGTGTCTTCTGATGGTGGATCCTGGTCCGGCTATTGAACCCCTGGCAAAAGGTGCAGGCCTTGGTATCGTGGTCCGAGCCTAGGCAACACATGCAGGAAGAGTGAGGATCCTTGAAAGGGATCTGTTTTCCTCAGGCACACTTAGAAAGGTGACCTTCAAGCGATGGAGTTGTAGAGGACATCAACTGGCAAAAAATACACAAAGTTCTGTAGTTGTCGTATGCTAGGTAGAGACTGAGAGGCCGATGCTGGCGAGTCGTCGGCGGGAAAAGAACTGGGGATTCTGGGAACCGCCTTTTGTACTACTGACGCCGGGGCTAGGTCGGACGCCGGAGGGCGGTCCCCGCTGAATACTGCTAGCTAGAAAATTCGTGTCCTGGGCGCCTGCCAGCTTCAGTCCTAATGCTGTAACCTGCAGCAAGAGCTGTTTCGCGAAGTAAGATCATCAGCTTCCCCTGAGAAGACTGAGCGTACTGCTTCTCCTATGCAGTGCATTAATAACTTAAGCTGCAACATTAAAAACAATGTTACTACTATCCAGCAACATTCCGGTGGGGAAACCCACTTTACATTTGATGGGGAAGGGGACAACCCTGATTCTGAAAGCCCCATGGCTGTGTTATTTTCAGCATCACAGGCTACGCTGAGGGGGAGGGTTACAGGTTTGATTTCTGAACCCGAGCTGACAACTGTCTCAGCACTACTTTCTCCACCCCTGATGGCTACTGAACCACAATCCATAGCTGGAGAACTACGTGCAGCTTGCACGCCACTTTTCTCCACGGTGCAGGCACCCTTGACAGTGCCAGCACTCCCTGCACATGATGCAGTACCCCCTCCATCAGTGACACCTGGATCATCCCATACTGTGACTGCAATGGAAGGCACTACAGGCAAGAAGGCACAAGGTATCCTGATACTGATATCATTGTCTTTTCTTTTGGGATCACTGACCATGGCCACAGCACTGGTTAATCCTAACACAGTTTTAGGTAATTATTTTGAAACTGCTACATCAGATAAAGCAATCTCAGCAGTTTTAGCCCAAACATACAATGGACACATCAGACCCACTGCTCATGTATCCCAGATGCTTGCCCCAGTGGAGCTGAAATACAACTTTTGTGAAAGGAATCTTTTGGCTACATACTGGGCAGTGAGATGCTTTATGTACATCATTGGTATGCAACCATCGTACTGCATTCCAATCATTTGCCAACTAACGTTCTGTTGTCAGACAGTAAAAGATGACTCTGTATCCAATGCCAGTCTTACACACTGGTCTCTCATTTTACAGGATCATGACATCACTGTCCTTCCTGACAAAACTTCATCCTTGTTAGCCCATGGCCTACAATTTGCAGGAGAGACCCATGATTGCCCACTCCAACCCCCTGACCTACCTGTCCCAGTACCCTTTCTGACAGAACATCAAAAAGTGTTAAAAGACACCACTGTGTGTCATGTTTTGACTGATGACTGAGCCACACATACCAACAAGGGTCAGATAGCAGGGTTTGGAATTATTTTATATTCTGGTGATGACAGAGTGTGCATGGCTAGTAACTGCCTCACCATATATGTACAATTCACAGTCAATGTCAAAACACGCCTGGCAAATAAAATGAAAAGCAGGGAGGCGACGAGTCTCAATTACCACAAATATTTGTGAATGGTTTAGAGAGCTGCAACATCCTTGAAAAAGACACAGCTTGTGTTAAGAAAGGAATAAAAATATTTTTCCTTACGTAAAATGATACCAGCACTCCATGAGAGGGTTAAGTGTTGCAGTCTGACAAAATGGCCTTGATCTAAAAGACTGTAGATACAATGTTTTTATTACAGTTTCTAATTGGTTCTGTTTCTCTCTAAACTGAATTTCTTTGGCAGAAGGCAAACTTCTGCTCCAGTACTCTGTATTATCTCTGAGAAATACAGTGACTTGTTTGTGTACATCACAACTCTAACCAGTTTAAACTGTACATTCATAAGGTTCGAGCATACTGTAAAAATGTGAACCTTATACTCCAAAAGAAGGACCATCATTTGAAGGCAGAGTATAGGTTCCTTAATAAAGGAACTGAGGAATAACTTCCAGAAATAGCTCTTAAAGAAAGTGAAAATGACATTCACCTATCCAGTGATGGCCTACTCATCTGGCATCACTACTGTAACACTCATGAAAAGTTACGGGAAATTCCTTAACACCTGAGAGTAGATTTTATCAACTGTATCAAATACATAGTACTCAAATTGGTGGACACCAGTGAGTCAGTAAAAACCCTAGACAGACTAAAATCCTCTGTCTTGTGTCCACACATGAGAAATGATGTAGAACACTACCTTAGTAACTGATCTGTGAACAGAACAATCCTATACCAGCTAGGAAAAATGCATTGTTACCCCAGAGGCAAAGGCCCCTGGAACAATATCCAGTCTGACTACATTTGCCCTATACCAACCACTAAGAACTAGTTTGCACTAGTGATCACCGACCTATTTTCCAAATAGTTTAAAGCTATCCCAAAATGAAACAGCACAGTCAAAATGACTGCAAATGTCTTGGTAAACCAGCTATTTACCAGGTAGGGTTTTACCCCTAAAGATAAATTCTGATTACAGGGATCCGGCTTTATAGCCAAAGTAATGCAGGAAATTCTGGATTTGTTATGGGTAAAATAAAAGTTTTATATCCCTTACAACCCACAGTCATCAGGACAGGTGGAATATGCTAACAGGCAGATCAACGTTATGTTTTAATAAACGTGTTCAGAAAACTCAGAGGACTGGAATACATTGCCTTTACTCCTTATGGCAATAACAGAACACCCTCTGCAGGCACACAGTGTACCCCATTTTTGAAATCATGACTCCCAGAACATTTACTTCTGGACCTGTGTACTGCCACTGCTGATGGAACACCAGCAGATAAACATATTAAATATCTCAAACAAGACATCCGAAAGGTACACTTGTTTGCTTCGCAATGTGTGGGCAAGGCTCAACAACAGGCCATATCCCACTGTAAACAAACTCAGTCCAGCAGTCTACCAAGTTAGACTGCCTCACTAGACTAGTCATTGATAAATAGCTACATGCCAATCAAATGAACCTGTTTAAAGGAGATTAAATTACTTTTCCATACCCCAGTGGGAGGAATAGCACTAAACTAACTGTTTTTCTTTTCTCTTTCCTTTTAGGTTCCAGAGAGAGACAAAGAGCGAGAGAGAGAGAGAGAGAGATATGCTTGCTTTTATGCTTATTATTCTTTTTAGAAGTATGGGTCTTCTTACAAGCCCAAACTGCATATTGTATTGCAGATAAGAACCAGTGACTTATTCCTAAAAAGGTTGTTGCGATACCTCACAAGCCCACATGATTAAATTACATCCTGTGGAATTCACATGAAAGTCCTGAAAGACACGTTCATTGTCCAGAAGGGCAGTGAGGCCCTACGGAATGTTATGATCATTGCTTTGGATCAATTCTAGCAGCTAGACTTGATCTGGACTCCTATTTACATTTTATTGATAATCAGGCATTTTGTATCCAAATTTATATGGCAATAAACGTCATTAGATATTAAGGTTTTTTTTTATCCTATGATGCCCCATAATTTGTGACACTTAATACTGAGTGCCCAAAATAGGACCCAGGCCCACCCAGTGGTCTAGCAGCCACTTCCAAACCAGGTACCCTAGTTAATAACGTGCAGTTTATGCACATCCCAGTGATTTTTAAATCTCATCCTTTAGAACTTGGAATGATTTGTTTTATGTTTCACAACAATCATTTCCAATTTTTTTTTTCATAATGATGTGATTGGATTCCCTTGGCAGCATACCAGGTTCTCATTAATGACTCCCTATACAGGGACTGGTAGCACCACACATACACACACTTAGCATTTTCACATCCTGACTGCTAGTGGTACATCTTATGACAGTAAACCTACCCAAACTCACTAGGCATTTTGTTTTTGTTTTGTTTTCCTTATTTAAAAAAACAACAACACGGGTTTAGACTCAGGCCTACTTGGCTCTATCATGTCTGTTTGAAATAGGGCTGATACAGCCATTATTCAAGCACATATGTTAAAGGTTCATGATAGTATGAAATATAATATCATATCCCCCCCCCCCCAATTGCATGGTATAAATGATATTGCTCATTAAGAGTAATTTACATGTACAATATTAAGGCTATTGTGAAGGGGTTTGACCTGACAAATGTTCATATTAATGAATTAATTTCTGCTCACATTAAGGAAGCAGATGAGTATCACATAGCTAGGAAAGTCCTTTGTACTGCCTATAGCTATTATGTTTTTACAACCCTTTGGTTATCTCTTCTGGAATCTGGAATTAGGATATATCCTTGCTCTCATACATGACAGACGTATGGGTCAGTGGCATTGCCACATTTTGCACTTCTATTGCATGTGTTAACAAATGTTTATTTGAATCTAGCACTATTTCCTTGTCAATGGCAAGGAACCTTGGATATGTCACCCCACACAACAGTATCGCTCCATGTTTTGAAACTTATTCCTGCACAATCCAGGAAGCCTTGTTTGTGACTCTCACAGTGTCACTGCCACATTTTCAACTGGCAGCATCCATTTCTGATCGTCTGGCAACTGTCCCTTCCATTGATCATCTTGATGGGAACTTTTAGCGGGAAAAAGTTGAACTACCTCCTTTCCTTGTTTACCATGACGTCTTGGGATCATGACTGAATCTGTACATTGAATTTCATACCTAAAAGGAACATTACCATTTATGCAGATGTGACATCTTCCAACTTGTATTACCAACTTGTGAATACAGGCATAATACCTGAAATTAGGCTTCCACTTATGAACTTACAAATAAACTGGTATTCAGTCCAGCCAATTATGATTCTACGATCAAGTTCATTGTTATACATACTGTGAAGCTAGTCTGGGGTAGGGGAAATCCCCTAACTCAGCAAGAAAGCTCTTCTTCATTTGATCTACAATCAAGAAATCCATTTTCTTCACTGCTTGTTTTCCAAGACTGGCTGGTGCCTCATACAGATTGAGAACCGAGTACTGTTATACATTTTTACACTTTGTGCAGCCATGTGATCATCTTCAACCGAACACTGTTGCTATTCCATTGTAAAACTCAATGTGCAATTGTATGCACCCCCTACTGAGGCCTATGAAAATGCTGCTGCCTCCTGAAACTTTTTGATCAAGCTTGGAAAATCTGAATGCATCAGATCTGAAATGTGAATCTTCATCTAACACTTGAAGAAACCTTGGAGTTATCCCTGGAAATGTTCGTAGTTTATGGCTTGTGGACACTGACATTTGTGTCCTGTTCAACTTACCAACTGAAAAATGCCATCCTTCAAGGTGGTATATTCTATTCTGCTGATGTGGAACATTGTGTGGTGACCAACTATACATTCTTCTGATATGGACTACAAGTTATGCAAAGTGAACTTTTCTAACTTCTGTTTTTCCTCCCTAAACAGGTAATAGGTTATATGGTAATCACACCTGTTCCCACCCCGGAACCAGATATCATTCAGTCTAGTCCCAACTATCTTGATGCTCTATCTCGATTTTTACTTATTTTTAATATTTATATAGGCAATTTAAGTTTGTCTCTTCAGTTTCTTCCCACACTTGATACATATAAGTATTTACTGATTGTTTTGATATTGGAAAACCCCAATGTGAAGTTTTATTCCAAATGTTTATAGTAATACACGGTTTAGTAACATTTTCCCTAATAATTACATTTTGTTGTTTAAGGAAAACCTTGAAATACCTGTGTGACCAGTTAATTTTTCTCCATCAGGCTCGTGCCTTGGGCCTATAGACGAATGGTGCCTAACCTCCATCTTTTTGTTGTGTTGCCACTTTTGCAATTAGGGCAACAAAGAGGGGATTGTTACGCTTGGGTTATGCCCCTATTGTCCCACATACACCTCACCCTGTATTCCTGGTCTAGTGTACTGTGATACAGCCATTTTGCACTTATATATAGATATGAGCACCGATCATATAAGCATGGGTGCTAGGAATGCGCTTTGCTGCTAAGATATGCTAATATTGTCATGCATGATTCATTATATCTCACTATAATACGTTTATCTAGATTATGCTTGTCTTTTATAGATATTTCATATATAATCTATCTAATCACTGATAAGATGACTCAGAGGGATCATCAGTGATTATTGTTAAAGCCACTGATTTACAGTGAATAAAACAATGAAATTCCATTTTCAAGACTTCAGATTCTGGAATTGCACCGGTGATTGTTGCTCTAATTTCCGGATTTTACTGGGATTCTGCTATCATTCTTTTAGTATGTGCATAAATAATCAGAATTAAAGAAGGCTTAATGTACAGAGCCTTAAATAAAGCAAACTGAAACGAGTACAGCAAAGAATTATAAGAAAATTAAAAGTTTTGTAGATTTACTGATCTGATATAAAATGCCAGATTCCATGAAACCTTTGTTTTAACTGGTTTTCAGGCAGCCCTAATAATGGAATTTTACCAGGTTTTCCGGTAAAAACTGAAAAACAGTGGCCTTGATTATTGTGTATCTGTATTCTCATATAATTATATGTAGGGTGTATTTTACACTCAGGCAAATAAGCCATGTAATAGGCCTGTCAGCAGTTCTCTGTCTAAGCAAGCTGACACAGAGAGAGACAGCTTTGTTATGTCTGTTTTACACTGGCGTAAGTAAGAAATGCTGCATGTAGTTTTGAATGGTCAGCATTTCTTTTGTCCAAGCTATAATGCTAATGGAAGCATAGTCTGTCTCATATGACACTCATTAGTAATTCTGTCTCCTAAGTCATTATCCAATGGAGAATGACTTAGGACCAATACATATTGTTTCTCATATCTGTCACTATGTTGTAATCTCTGTTGCTATGCTGTTATCTGTAGTATTTAGCTGTCTGCAGCCCATTGTAGCGCTCTCGAGACACTACTGTAACTTCTCTAGAAGGGCAGAGAGCTGGAGCGCAGGGAGAGATAGAACAAGATCTTAGAGAACCTAAGCTCTACAATTCTGGAGATTATGTACATTCTTCAGGAGTGGTGAGAAACCCATTTCCCTTGTGATTTTCTTTGTCACATGCTTGGCATAAGTAGCATAACAAACTATTAGTACTCCTTGCTTGTTTATGAAAGTTTCTTGGCAGACTCTGAGAAACAAGAATTATTATTATTATTATTGTTTACCCTACACACCAAGAGTGTTTAGACAACACTCCGAGGGGGAAGGCGCCAGGAGGGGAAACCAGCACACTACTCGATCAGTCCCCGGGTGCTGCTGAGGTGGATTATGGGGAGTCAGGGCACTTGAGTCGGCAGGAGCTAGCAGCCATCATCCGGCCGACCAGGAGGCTGGGGTTTCCACTTTTCTCCCCAGGGGCATGGTGTACCACAGACGTCTAGGCCAATGCCAACGTTCACCACACCCCTGTGTGCAGTGGGAGCTCGCTTGAGCTGTTGCTCTCCCAGCCTCTGTGAGGAGGCAGCAGACAGCCAGCCATGTCCCCTCCCTCCTCCCTGGAGAAGGCAAGCAGTTGCGGGATGCTCAAGCCTTCTCCTCCCGGCCCGCTCTCCAGTGACCCTAGTCTGTTCCCGGACCCAGGTCACCAGCGTTGCAAGCGGAAATTCAACCACTGTGCTGACGAGCCAGATAAGCAGCTTTTTTAATGATGTTTCCTTATAGGTGAAGCCATGCGTCAGGTAAATGGCATAATGTTTTAAAGAAATGTCAAAAAACTAAGTGCTGCACTAATGTAATGTTAGCTCAAAGTTTAGGATCAAGCCTTTTGATTGCTGTAAGAAGATAATGACCTAATCTTTTTTTCTTAAGATCTAAAGTAGCAGCAGTAGTATTTGTATTGCTTTAGAAGCCATTCCCTAAGGCTCAGAGTGCTTCACAAACCTAAACTCAAGTAAAACAAACAGTATAAGTAAATACACATTTAGAATACCATACATAAAATAAATATCTGCTGGGTTACTAAAATCCAGATAAAAGTGACAAGAAGTATTAGGAGGCCACTAGTAGGACCCACATGCCTCTCTAGATAAGTAGGTCTCCAGGCTCCTTTTAAAGGCCTCCACCAAGGGGACCACCCTTACAGAAATATGTTTCCATCACATTAAAAAGTGATGCCGGCCCGGTGGCGCTGAGGGTTGAGGCACTGTTCACCACACCTTGCTCCACGCTGGCGACCCAGGTTCGGAAGCAGACTCGGGTTGCTGGTGGGTCCCCTGAGGGAAGATAGGCTTGAGCATCCAACGACAGCATGCCTTCTCCAGGGAGGGTTGCGGCCTTAGCCCGAGCACTTGTCTGACCCTGAGCGGAGGCTGGAGGTACTACAAGCCCCAATTGCAGGGGAACGGGCGGCCACTTTACAGTGTGGACATCGGCGCTTGCCACCTTGACGTCAGGGAGTTTCACACTGTAGGGGAGGGCAAAAAAGAGGAAAGACGCCTGCTGACTCCGGGAAGACGGACTTCCCAGAGTGTGCCTCCGATGTGCCCAACTCACTAGGACCACCATCTCGGCCTGACAAGATTAGATTATGGTGTGTTGGACCCTGCTTCGTCCCAGCTCAGGGGGAAAACTGAAGCTCCATTGAGGAGCGAGAGGCAAGTCCTAGTGGTTGCGTGGTAGGAGGATGACTTGTTGGATGTCCCGAAGGGTCGGTGCTAGCAGGTAGTGAGGAGAGATGAAGAGTAATTTAAAAAAAAAAAAGTAATACTGCATGCATTAAAAAATACCTGACAAAGGCATTTAACAATATGCATATTATAATTCTCGAAGCAAGTGTAACTTAAGGAACCATTACCTGCATAACTTCTTCCTGTGCTCATACAGAAGGGTAGAAGTGTCCATTTGTCAGTTGTCGGGTTATAATATTCCACTGAAGCTAGGTTACAGGAGCCATCATCCCCTCCAACTACATACAACAGATCATTGACCGCACAGACTCCTTCAAGAAAACAAAGTTCAATGGTTCACATTAAATCCTAACACAGGCAGGGACACACCATCTACTGTTTGCAAAATATTCATTATAATTGAGAACTTATGCCTGAAGTTTACATTTGTCCATATAGTTCAGCCTTGTTCCTCATAGACCTACCTTCAGTTCCCATACTCAAGGGCTCCACAATGGACTGTGGGCAGCTTGCTAGTCCAGCTGCCCCACCTCATCCTACTTGGGTTGTGTTATGCAATGCCAGGTTGATGAGGAACAAGACTGCCATAATGGCAGACTTGATATCCTCGGTTGACCTGGCTTGCATGATGGCGACCTGGCTGGATGAAAATGCTGCCCCCATTTTGGAGGTGGCAGTGTCATACAGGTACTCTGTGATATACAATCCGAGGGAGGATCGCAGAGGTGGAGGGGGTGGCCATTTGTTTTAAATCTGGCCTAAACCTCATGGTGCTACCCGTTGGTCATACGCGATCTTTCGAGTGTGTGGATGCCCGAGGTGGTGTGGGAGTGGGTTTCAGGGTCCTTGTGCTCTACTGCCCCTGTGGTGCAGATGGGGATTTTTAATGGGAGATCGAGGAGCTCATCGCCGGCCTGGTGTTGGGAGTCTCCCAGGTGGTTGATTCTGGGAGACTTCAATGCCTGGGTCAATGGCGGGCTCTCGAGTTTTGGGAGTGATCTCCTGGGCTTGTTGCAGAATGTAACAACTGCTACGCACTCAGGTAGCCACACACTGGATTTGGTCTTTTCTTTAGGGCTGGATGTAAGTGGCCTCAGTATAGATCCTGTATTTTGGCTGGATCATAACACCGTGAGGTTCATGCTTAGGGGTACCCCCCCAGATGGTCCCGCCCCTGTGGAGATGGTGTGGTACTGCCCATTAAGAGGAATTTCCTCTATGGGACTATTGGTGGTGCTGGACCTATTGAGTGTTGGGGTAGCTTGTGCAGTTGGAGCAGAGGAAGCAGTGGCAGCCTATAATGGAACTGTTGCTGAGGCCTTTAACTCCATTGCACCCATTCGTGTCTGCCTCTTGTCTACTCGCTGCAAATCTCTTTGGTATGATGAGTATCTCCGGCATTTAAGGAAAAAGAGGCAGAGGTTAAAGAGGTGCTGGAGGAGATCTGGCCTGCTGGAGGACAAATTGGCCCTGAAGTCGCATTATATCGACTATCAGGGACAATCTCCTGTAAGAAGACTGAATATTTATCTAGGGAGATTGTTTTGGCGAGAAACAGACCAGCTCAGCTCTTCCACACAGTAGACAGGCTTTTACATCATGCCTGTCTCTGTGCTGGGGGAGCAGGTTCTGGCATGAGGTGCGAGGAGTTGTCCGTGTTCTTTGATCAGGGACGAGGTCTCTTCGAGTACCTCTCGAACTGAATGCAGGGTCCAGCCTGAGGTGTGCCAGAACACTCCTCCTGTCTGGGATGAATTTGAGCTGGTTGGGGTGGAGGAGGTGGCAGAGATAATCTCAAAGCTGTGGCCAACCCAATGTGATCTGGACCCAGGTCCGACCAGACTTTTGGTTAGAAGTTTGGACCTGTGGTTGCTGACGTCGTCTGCAGTTCCTTGAGGAGTGGGGTCTTCCCACTGGCCTTGAAAGAGGCCTTGGTTAGATCCCTTTGAAGAAACCCTCTTTGGACCCAGACTGCTTCAGCAACTACAGGCTGGTCTCAGACCTCCCATTTTTAGGGAAGGTTATTGAAAAAGTGGTAGCTGTATAGCTTGAGAGATATCTTTCCTTCTCTTTCACCTATTAGCCTTTCCAGTCTGGGTTCCGTGCAGGGCACAGTACAGAGACTGCCCTGGTGAGGGTGCTTAATGACCTTCTGATGGATAGGGACAGGAGAAACCGTACCTCTTGGTCCTCCTGGACCTTTCTGCAGCGTTTGACACTGTGGACCGTGAGGTGCTACTTGATCACCAGTGGTTCTGGTGTGGCCTGTCTGGTAATGTCATCAACTGGTTCAGATCATACCTGACAGGCAGAGTGCAAAGGGTAACGATGGAGTTAGCCTCATCTAACCCAAAGCCTATGTGCTGTGCAGTTCCAGAGGGTTTGACCTTGTTGCCCTTGTTATTCACGGTGTACATGCTGCCGTCTGGGGACATTATCAGGCGGTACAGGCTTGGTTTTCACTGCTATGCAGATGATACCCAGCTGTACTTGTCCTGTGCACCCAATACCAGGAGTCAGCCTTTGTATTTAACAGCTGCCTTGAAGAGATCCAGTCATGGATGACTCAAAATTGACTTAAGCTTAACCCAGACAAGACAGAGGTATGGATTGTGGATCCAGGTTGTCAGGGCAGAGGGAGGGTGAGGGGTTACCCCCTGGCCTAGTGTTAGGGGGTGTTCCCCTTGCCCCATCTAGACAGGTGAAGGATTTGGGAGTGATCCTGGATGACAGTCTAAAGCTTGATGCTAAAGTGTCGGCCGTCATCAGGAGTGGAGTTTACCATCTTAGGAATATTGCCTAAATCCAGGCCCTGATTCCACCTGATGACCTGACCACACTGGTGCATGATTTCATCACTTCCAGGCTGAACTACTGTAATGCTCTGTACCTAGGGTTATCTGGAGGCAACCTCTGCAGGCAGCAGCTGGTGAAGAACACAGCAGCAAGATTGCTGACTGGGGTGAGACAGTACGAGCATATCAACCCGGTCCTCCATGGACTGCACTGGCTGCCAGTTAAGTGGAGGATTGTCTTCAAGGTAGGACTCCTGACCTACAAGACCCTGCATGACAGGGCACCTGTCTATCTGCAAGATCTCCTTGCCATCTGCCCCGGAAGGCCTCCTTGAAGATCCCAGGGTTAGGGTGCGGCATTCTGGGGACAGGGCATTCTCAGTGGCAGTGCCTACCCTGTGGAACTCCTTTCCTGCTTATTTAAAGGAGGCTCCCTCAGTAGAAGTCTTTAAAAGGGGCTTAAAAACGTATTTATTCCAGCAAGCTTTTATTGATTGCTTATTTTAAAGGGGTAGATAGATGAATTTTAACCTACTCCCAGCTGAGTTGTTGTGTACATTTTTCTATATATAATTTTATATTTTGTTGTTTTTATTGTACAGTGCCCAGATTCCTTGGAAATGGGTGCTTTTATAAATAAAATATCTATTTGTCTTCATGTGCCTTGGATGGTACTGTATGTAGCACTGCCGACAAAGCTATGAATCCAATGTATGCTTCCTCATAAAACCCTTTTAGTGAAGATCTGTGCAGTGTGTCAAGCAGTGCGTTACCCGGATGGAAGCCCGAAGAACAAAATCCTCAGACTTGCACATAAACATTTTCAACTTTTTTTCCCCTTTTAATTTCTAGGTTCATCTGCAAGTCCATATTTCTCCACACACAAGTTCAGGTCTAATAACAAAACGGATAACTCCAGAAAGCTTACTGATGGTAACAGAGTCTCACCTGAAATATTTCTCTATACTGCCTGAGGAAATGTTGTATAGTGGTTAGAACACCACTGTAGGAATCAGGAGTTAACAGGTTCAAACCCTGCAGGATCCAAAATACTCAATGTGTAATCTAGGACAAGTTGGTTACCACCCAGTGTTCTAGTCCACACAGCTTCAGAAATGGGTAGATGCAGGGCCACACCGAGTCACAGATCAAACCAATTACCAAAATCAGCCAGATCCCAGAAATCATGGGTTATTTTATATTATACAATGGGGTATGAAAATTCTTTAATCTCATTGGTCAAAACACATCACATGACCGTGATACATCCTCCAGTATACCCACTGTGAAAGTTTTATATCACTATAAAAACAAAAAAACAAGTTGAATATTGTATGATAGCAATATACCATGACAGAGAGTGGGTATATAGGTGGATTTACCACTTCTGGTGTGGTTCAGTCACTCGGCTGCGCCGCGTGACCAAACCACACCAGGCGTAGTAAATCCACCAATATACCCACTCTCTGTCATGGTATATTGCTTAAATCCCAATACTATAATCCAAGGAGTAGATTATCACTGACAATGGGCGGAACCACAGTAGCAGCCAGCAGAAGCAGATGCCTTCAAAAGAGTTCTCATCAAAAAAATCTTTAACAGCAAGAAAATCAAATTTAAAGTCTTTAGTTTGAAAAGAACTTGCTGATTAAAGATCCCACTGGAAATAAGCTGCATTCTGATACCAAGCATGAACATATTAAAAAACAAATCATCAAATACAGACAAATGGAGGAACTCAGACAGACGACCATGTAGAGCCCTTTTGGTCAGCATCTTGGCTTGGTGACTCACTGAGCACTCTTAACCTGATCTAAGATACTCGAAAGCACTTTTGGGAATACCACAGGAGAGAGGAAGGGAGGTGAAGTGCCTACCCAACATCTCAGCACAGATGGATGGGGAGTGGATCCTTAGGATTGCCAGGGCAGCAGGGGGAGCTGGACATCAGCCCCCATTTACACCCAAACCTCCTCTAAACTACTTACAGGACTCACTTCTACCTACAATAGTATCTGCAAATTCACACTAATGTCTCCCTGTTCCACTATCCACTGCTCCCTTTACCAGTCTCTGGGATGGTTCCCCTTCCTGGTACGCTGGAACTTCTCCCTAGGAAGCACAGTGGATAAAGCCATCAGAGACGGTGACCTATGCTCCATTCCACCCTCCTCAACAGGAGAAAAAGCCCTTCCTCCTAAGAAGCACTAGCATGCCCCCACTGAAGTCCCCAGAATCTCAACAACACAGGGAGGTACAGCCTTCTCCACTGTAGCACCCAAACTATGCAATAACCTCCCCATCTCCCTCTGCTCACTCGACACACACACATCTTTCTGGGCAAACTATAAAGCCTCCTTAGTGGCAGCATCAAAATGCACTTGCCCCAAGGGGTGACTATTCGTGGGTCTGTTGCCTCTTGTATTACTGCTCAATCACTGCCTAATGCAAACAGTCCACCTTGTATATATGCATATTGCTATTGTAAATGTAACTGTACTTTATCTGTACCCCTATGTTACTGGAATTGTAATATTTTTGAATTGTAATGTATATCCTTTTGCATGTGCCATAAAACAGTCCATGGGATCACTGCGCATGCCCGTTAAACAAATTATCCATCTGGGGACAAGGAGCTGGGGATGGGTCTGATGCAGGTAGCACACACTGTAGTCTTCACTGATGTTCTCCCTGTGCAAGGCTGGGAGGGGGGAGAGGAGACAGCATACCGCATTGCGTACTTCAACAACTGGTTGAAGGCATGGTGCAGGGAGGAGGAGTTTGGCTACATCAAGGACTGGGGTCTGACCTGGAGGGATGAAGGCCTGTACAAATGGGATGGCCTCCGTCCATCTAGGAGGGGAATAGCAGTCCCAGATGGGAAGTTTAAAATGCAGCTTCGATGGGCATTTAAACTAGCCAAGAGGAGAGGTGGCAGAACAATTGCAGGAGGCAGTGAATGCCTCCCCCCACCCCCTGATGGATAAACCCAGGGGAAATTAATTCCCAAGTGGTAGTGGGGAGTAGGGGCAATGGGAGGACGGGACAGGAGATTTGAGAAATGGAATTAGGATGGAAAAAACTATTAGGAAGTGTGGGCAGAGGAAGGACAAAAAAAGGGAAGGACAGTATCAGTGAAAAAGAAGGGTGATGGATGGGCATAAGCACACAGCAGGGGGTAGGGAGGAACAAAGGGAGTGGAGAGCCATGTGCTCCAATGAAAAGAGCCCAGGAAATACAGGGTACTCACCTGTAACAGGAGTTCTAGGAATGGTATATGTTGTTCATCCACACTGTCTGGCAGGTTCCTTGCCACCTTAAATCTTGCCGGAAGGTCTTCAAGCTGGCTCCTCCCACCCACCTGAGTGGTAAAACTCTCGGCTCCGCCACATGACGCCAGATCTAGCCCACTGGAAGCCAGGTTGTGCATCGAGGCTGGGTGGGTCGTGTGAATGAACAACATATACCATTCCCAGAACTCCTGTTACAGGTGAGTAACCTGTATTTCTAGGGACATGGATATGTTGTTCATCCACACTGTCTGGCAGACTCCTAGCAGTTCTCCGGGAGGAGGGAGGCAAGGCGCATATCCCCTGCTTAGGGAATAAGGACTGGAGAACCGAGGTCCTAAAACCAGCATCCTGGCGTGACTCAAGGTCGATGTGGAAATGGGTAATAAAGGTGTATGCTGACTTCCAGGTAGCAGTCCTGCAGATTTCCTGGATAGGGACGTCCCTGGAAGCAGCTGCCAAAGCAGCGGTATGGCAGGTAGAATGAGCTCTTATCCCTTTGAGAGGCTCCATGCCCGCCAACCTGTAGCAGAGATCTATGCAGGTGGTGACCCACCTGCCTATCATCCGCCTGGCTGCAGGTCTGCCAGGTGCAGCTTCAGTGTAGGTGACAAACAGCGGGCGAACCTCTCCCCGAACTTCAGCCGTCCGCTCCTTATAGTAAGAGAGCGCTCTTCTAGGGTCCAAAGTATGGAGCCTATATTCAGCCTCCGAGGTGTGATTGGGGTAGAACACCGGCAGAGTCAACACCTGGTTAAGGTGAAACTCCGACACTACCTTTGGAAGGAATTTCAGGTGGGGGCGCAGGACAACCTTGTCCTTGTGGAAGACCAGATAAGGAGACTCTATGGAAAGTGCCTGGAGCTCTCCCATCCTTCTGGCTGATGTGATAGCCACCAAGAAGGTGGTCTTCCACGACAGGTGAGAGATATCACACCTGTGCATCGGTTCGAATGGCTTGCCCATGAGCTTAGCCAGTATCAGCAGTAGATCCCACGGAGGTGGAGGTTCTTGCACTGGAGGGGATATGTGATCAAGGCCTTTGAAAAAGCGCCCAACCACCTTCTCCTGCGCCACCGACTGCTTCCCGGCCCATGCCCGGTAAGCAGAGATGGCTGCCAGGTGCACCTTAAGGGTCATCGACCGAAGCCCTAGCTGAGAAAGGGACCACAGTTAGTCCAGAATGCTTGCCAAGGAACAGGAGGAAGGGTCCAGCCCCTTGCCCTGACACCAAATGGAGACTCTCTTCCATTTAAAGGCATAGCATTTCCTGGTTGACTCCTTACGGGAAGCCTCAACAACGCTGAGGACCTCGTTGGAAAGACCCAAGGCCTGGATCTCTAGCCGCTCAAGAACTAGGCCGTCAGGTGCAGGGATTGAAGGTCCAGATGGAATACCTTCCCCTGGTTGACTGAGATCAGGTCCGAGCGGGCTGGAAGCCACCTCAGGAGCCTGGAGCTGAGCCTGAGGAGATCTGGATACCAGAACTGGCGGGGCCAGTCTGGGGCTACCAGAATCACCTGCGCCTTGTCCCTCCTCACCTTGAGAAGCACCTTGTGGATCAAGGGAAATGGGGGAAAGGTGTAGAAGAGGCCCGGGGTCTATGGCCTTGAGAAGGCATCCCCCTGCAGTGAGCCCTGCTGAGGGGACGGGCATGAAACAGCCTCAGCTTCGGATTCTCCCTGGAGGCAAACAGGTCCACCTGAGGCACGCCCCAGTGGGAGAACAGATCTTGTACTACCTCCGGCAGGAGAGACCACTCGTGGGACACAGCTCCTATCCGGCTTAGGGCATCGGCCAGAATGTTGGAGGCTCCTGCCACATGGATGGCAAGGAGATCTGCCTCCAGGCTGTGCACGAGGGACCAAGTGTGGAGAGCTTCCCTGCACAGAGGCATGCAACGCGTCCCGCCCTGGCGGTTTATGTAGTACATGGTCGTGGTATTGTCCGTCTGGACCTGGACCACTTGACCCCGTACAAATGGAGTGAAGGCAGTGAGGGCTAGACGAACCGCTCGAAGCTCCAGCAGGTTGATGTGGCATCGGGAATCCCGAGGGGACCAGAGGCCGTGCGCTCTGTGATCCCCCAGATGGGCACCCCAACCCATCAGAGAGGCGTCGGTCGATAGAGAGACCGTCGGCTCAGGGCGGACAAACGGGATGCCCTCCTGCAGATGAGGAATGATCCACCACTGGAGAGTGTTCCACATCTCCTGGGTCACTGTCACTGGCTGATCCAAAGGACAGGAGCACTGTGACCACTGGTTGGCAAGACCCCATTGTAGGGGATGCATGTGCCAACGGGCCCAACGGACCACGCTGGTGCAGGTCGCCATTGGGGCCCAGGAGGCGCAGGAAGTCCCGGGCAGGCACAGTTGCCCAACCTGAAATGATTGGGCAAAGGAGGAAAGAACTTCGGCCCTGTCCGCCGGGAGCCGTGCTCTGGCTCGTAGAGAGTCGAGCTCTGCCCCAATGAATTAGATCACCTGCTTTGGCACGAGTTCTGACTTGGCCTCGATGATGAGGAGGCCAACTTGAGAGTAAACCTGGAGGGCCAGATCCCTGGACTGCTCCACCTCCGGTCTGGAGGAGGCCGAAATCAGCCAGTCATCCAGGTAGGGGTACATCGGACCCTTAGGCGCCGCAGGAATGCTGTCACCACTGCCATGCATTTAGTGAAGACCCTGGGAGCTAGAGAAAGGCAGAAGGGCATGGCCCGGAACTCGTAGAGGGACCCCTCTGCTTTGAAGTGGAGGAATCACTGGTGGGACGGATGGATTGGGATGTAAAAGAACGTGTCCTGGAGGTCCAGAGAACAGAACCACATGCCTCATTCCAAGGATGGAATGATCTGAGCCAGAGTGACCATCCTGAAGGTTCGAGACCTTAGGAACCTGTTCAGGTCATGCAGGTCTAGAATAGGGCGACAGCTCCCCGTCCGTTTCAGGACCAGGAAGTACCTGGACACAAACCCTGGGTCTGGTGGAGGATCCGCCACCTTCCTGATCACCTCCTTCTGGAGGAGCAGGGCAATGTCGGCTCGACGGGCCGACAGAGAGGCTGCGGACCCCGTAACCCCTCATGGGGCGACTGCTCGGAAGGGCGGGGCCTGCTCGAACTCCAGAGGCAGACCCATTCCTACCACCTCCAACACCCAGTGGTCCGTGGTACTAGCAGACCCGGTGGAAAGAAAGTGAGCCATCTCAACGAGGAACCAGGGGAAGCGACGCGGCTGGGGGCAACACTCCTCAACTCGTCACTGGGCAGGCTTGGAAGAAGGACCGGCTGAGGAACCTCCTGGGCCTTTTCCTCCCGGCTTCCTGCTGGAGGAAGCTGCAGGCTTGGCCTCGGGGTGCCAAGTGCAAGCCTGCTGGCCCTGATGCTGGTGTTGCTGG
The DNA here is from genome assembly GCA_016271365.2 of Neoceratodus forsteri. Classification (NCBI taxonomy): domain Eukaryota; kingdom Metazoa; phylum Chordata; order Ceratodontiformes; family Ceratodontidae; genus Neoceratodus; species Neoceratodus forsteri. The sequence goes on from CM057452.1 coordinate 1,723,056,434, forward strand.
TCCGGACGTGCCGCAGGGGCAGAAGGGTGAAAGGACTTATGCTGCTGTCGGTGGCCTTTGTCCTTTTGGGCAGACGTGACCGAGTCCAAGGTGGCATTGGACTTCTCAATTCTCTGGAGGTGGCCTTCCACCCCAGGCCCGAACAAGTCGGTACCCAGGAAGGGGACATCTGCCAACTTGTGCTGGGTATCCGCCGTGAAGGTGGAGATCCGCAGCGCATAGCCACTGCGGCCGCTACTGACCGGGCACAGGAGTCTCCAATATCGAGAGCCATTTGGAGCTGCTGTTTCACCACTGCCCTTCCCTGATCCCGCACCTGCTTGACCGTAGTCTGCAGATCAGCCGGGATATGAGGGATCACCTGATCCAGGGAGCCCATAAGGGCATGGGAGAAGTGCGCCATCAGTATGGCCGAACTGGCCTGATGGAGGCCGAGGGAGGACGCAGCATACACTTTACGCCCGGCATAGTCCAGCTTTTTGGACTCTTTGTCAGGGGGCTTGTCCACATTCCTGGTGTTTCCGGAATGCCGGAAAACGCTGTTGGTAACCAACCCCTCCACAGAGGGGTGCTCCGAGAAACCGGACAATGACCCGGTAGGGACCACATACTTCCTGGCCATCCTGGCTGAAGGAGCAGGACAAGAAGCCGGCCACTGCCATAACTCCAAGGCTGAGCCAACAATGGCTTCAGCCACCGCAAAGGCCTCCGTGGGAGAATCCCCTCTGTCCAGTATCTCCGTGAGGGGATATTTGGCCCACTTGTATACGGGCTCGAGCTGCATCCCAGTAGACTCCGAGATGAGCCGAAGCAGACCCATGAACGAGGATGGGCTCTCATCCATCAACTGTCCCCCGGAGGACTCCAGGTCAAGGGGCCTGGAGAACAGGGAGGAGTTGTCATCAGACTCCGATGAGTCTGCGAACAGCTGCCTAGGACCTGAGCCACCCTCCACCTGCCAAGGACAGTCGGGAATGAGGGTGACTGAACCCGGTGGGGCAGTCGCTGACCCAACCGAGAATCCTTGGTCGGAGCCCCCGATTTCGGTTGTGGAGGTGGGGGTTCCACCACAATCGGTGGGGCAGCTGGTTTTGGCTGAACAACCGGCACCAGTTTGGGCACCTCGACCACCGCGAGGGGTTGTTTCAGCCTTTCGGGTGACAGCCACTTAATGGCCGGGGAAGGCGATGGCGTCGGCTTGTTCCCGGTCAGAAGGAGCTGCTGCCACATTAAGTCCTCGTAGCGTCGACGCAATTTTCGCCAAAGCCTCTCCTCCTCCTCCGAGGAAGATGAGGACTAGCGGCGCTGCCGCTTTCCTCTGTGCCAAGACCGAGACCGCTGGTGCCAGCGGGATCGGCTGGACCGAGAAGAGGTCCGAGACCGTCGGTGTTTCCGAGGGTGGGTCTGGAAGGGAGCAGGGGAAACCCGTTCCTCCCTCGGCTCGGAAGCCTTAACCGGGGACTCCGGCACAGGAAAGTCCTCAGTTTCCACTAGGGGAACCTGTGAAGAAGGGTTGTCGGCTTCTCCAGTCGACAGTCCATCCAACGGGTCGAGAAAAATCTCAACTGCGTCGACGGGTGTCTTGGCCGGCTGACCTGTCGGGGACACCGTGAAGCCAGCGGCCTTAGCTGCAATCTCGACCGAAGTAGAGTGTCGACTGTCCAGGGAGGGGGACCTCTCCCACTCCCACGAACGTCGATGGTGGGACTTACCCTTCGAGTACTTCTTGGACCGAGAGGAGTGTCCCGAGGGCCCCTCACCTTTCCTGGAGAGGGAATGGCAAAGCTCCTTAAAAGAAGCTGTATAGGAGGATCCCAAGGAGAGTGGGATAAATGCCGCGACCAAGGATGACGAAGATGCGGCCTGGGCCACCTCCTCCTCGAGGGCGATCATCTGCTCGAGTTGCTCAGCCGAGCCAGCCACCGCAGAAACTGCCCAACGGGCCTCCTTGGACCTCACCGGCGGATAACGTTTCTCAGGGCGACCAAGTTGGAGCCGGGCAGCACAGTCTTCGAGGATGTTTGCTGAAAAAGACTTGCACAACTCGCAAGCCTGCGGATCGTAGTCAAGCCCAAGGCAGACGCACGTGGAGTGCGGATCAGTCCTAGACATCTTCTGCCTGCATGGGCACCGCCGAAAACCAGGAGTCGATTTGTCCATCGCAGCCACGAAGGAAGAAGCAGACCGAAGTCTAGAAAACCTTAAAGTTATTTTCAGGTGAACCGAAGAGTTTGGATCTAGTCTAAACGCAGAGCGCTAAGGAGGGAACCTGTGCTTCCAAGCAGTAAGGAAGATCTGGATTCATGGGGCGCAGCAGAGAGTTTTACCACCTGGGTGGGTGGGAGGAGCCAGCTTGAAGACCTTTCGGCAAGATTTAAAGTGGCAAGGAACCTGCCAGACAGTGTGGATGAACAACATATCCATGTCCCTAGAAACAACATTCCTGACCTTGAGGCTACCACTGCAGACACGGACCTGGATCTGGTGGCCATAATAGAGTTCATGGTGCGCCAACAGCCACAGCTGGGAAGTGGCCATACTGGGGTACAACACGTTTAGAAAGGATAGGATGGGGGTCTGGGTATGTAAAAGAAGATATGAAGGGCACATAAATACAACGTCATAGTGGGGAGAATGAGGGGCTGGAGGTTCTTTGTGTTGGCTTAGAGACAGGGTCAGGGGCCTTTATAAATGTAGGGGTGGTGTAAAGGTCACCAGCACAGGGGAAGGATATGGACAGGGTTTTAGCAGAGGCCATAGACAAAATGGCAAACAAAGGGGAAGTAATAATTATGGGTGACTTTAATGTGACGGGAACATCCAGGCCACACCTACAACTAGGACAGGGTCATCCTAGACTCCTTGCAAGGGGCATTTCTCAGTCAGCTGGTTACAGATCCCATTAGGGACAGTGCTGGATCTAGTACTTAGAACAAGGACAACATTGCAGATGTCACGGAGGAGGCCCCCAGGGTTCATGCGATCATTGTACAGTGTGGTTTGACATACGGATTGGGCAGGAGAAAAAAACAATAGGATGAGGGACCTTGACTTCAGGAGAGCAGATCTGAAATAAATAGGAGACTGCCTCAGGAAATACCTTGAAAGAGGGGGACAGCAGGGGATGGAGGCACAATTTAATAGAATAATGTAGGGAATAACTAGGTAATGACAAGCTATTTAAAGTTGATAAGCAAGGGTAAGAGGAGGAAGAAGCCACTGTGATTCTTGAAGGAGGTGGCTAAGGCAGTAAAGGAGAAGGAAAAGCAGCTTTCAGGAAATACAAGAAGACTGAAATGGAGGCAGAGAGGGAGGTTTATCTACTGAAACAAAGGGAGGCAGGAAGGAGGATAATGGCACGCCTTGGGTGGGTTGAAACATGAAATGAAGCAGAGTGATTCCACCACCCAAGAAGTGCCTTCATCCCAGCACAACACAAACGCTAAAGGGCCTTACTACCTATTATGAAATGGGTAATTTTGTATCACTGAATAAGCACGTTTTTGTACATTAAAATTATTAGTTATAAAAGAAGGAAAACAGAAAACAAAAAACTGAATAAAAATAGTCCATTTGAACTGTTGCTGTGTTGAAGGTTGCGTAGCAGGTGGTGCTCATGCTGCACAGCTTGTAGCACTGGTGGTGTAAGGGCAGCGTTTGAGTTGAAGAGGAACGTGGTGTCTTCAGTTCTCAATTTAACATGCAGCCTTTTGAAACTTTTTTTTTTTATTATTAATTTGTAGTTCCATGGCTGGACGGAGGTTGTACCTTTGGTTCCTTCCCCCCCACCAATCTAGCCAGCTTGTCCGGCTGTCGCCCTGGTCCCTGGGACAGCTCTGACCTCCCCGTCACTACCCTACCTGGTTGCATCACGGTGGGTACGTACCTCATCACCGTGGAGGCCAGGAGGCAGCTAACTTGTACTGGACCGCGGTGGCGCCGGAGAGCAGCCTTCATGCTGCCGATGATTTTTTTCTCTTGGTGTTATGGTTCCCCTGCAGGAGGGGGCATGCAATGAGACCAATGACAGGAGCGTGCATACTTCCATATGCACTCTTTCCGGCGTCTGCCTCCTCCCGACCCTACTTCTGCAGCATCAGCGGTGCTGCTCCTCAGCTTCTACCATGGGGCAGTCGCACACCGACTGCTGGTATCCTCCATCCCTGCAGAAGGAGAGCAGTCCTCCGGACGCTCAAGCCTTCTCCAACCCTGCCAACCCCTGGCGGTCCATGCTCGTTCCTGAACACGGGTTGCTGATGTAGTACGAGGTAAGGCATCCAGCGCCTCAGCCCTCCATGCCACTGGGCCAGCATGCCTTTTGAAACTTTTAATGTTGGTTACTGTTTAGCAGCGTTCAGGGCGGTTGGAAGCAAGCACTTTGAAGAGTGTCAGGAGCAGTTCTGTTTAGCGCGGCGTAGTGTGTTAGCAGTTTCTGTTATTATGGGATGTAGCTGCATTTGTGTTTTTTCTGGGGTGGGGATTAATGTGACCGTGTGGGTTTTATGGTAGTCTATGGAGGTGGAATCAGAGGTGAGAAATTTAAGTGGTGACTGATGTTGGGAGGAGAGGTGGAAAAAAAAAAAACTGAAAATTTTCTCAGGACTGGGTTAGAAGATGAGCGAGCAGGCAGTCAGCAGCAGTGGGAAGTGACATCCCAGAGAGACTCTGAGGACTCTGAATTTGTTCCCATGTTACTGTGCTGGGTATCAGTATGGGGCTCCAAGGTCCTCCATCCAGTCAGGTTTATAGATTTTCTTGACCCATTTCGTAACTGTATTTATCACATTTGCACTAAGTTCTTTGTGTGTTATTCTGCCAAAGCAGTATCAACTGCACTGGAGTAATAGTATTACTAAACAGAACAGAAATATGTACTGTACCTGCATTCCTCCTGCACATGTTCATGTCTGCAACCTGTCTCCATGAATTGGTGGCAGGGTCATGTACTTCCACACTTTTCCTCACTAGTGGACCATCGTGGCCTCCAACTGCATAAAGCAATCCATTCAGTACACCCACACCTGAAGCACCAGAAATGGAATTAGTTATAACAAGGCACATGGCAGGTATCTTATTCTTTACTTCTGAAGTATCAGAGCCCAATGAAGTTTTATCTGGTTCATGCCAAAACGTCATAAAATGTTTTGTGGCAAAATGAAAGACATGGTAAGAGCAGAAAATAAGTTGATTAAATGACAAACAGGGGAAGTTACTAAAACTAGGAAAATCCCAATTATAATAAAGTATAACATGATGAAATATGTGCTGCTACTATAGATTGAGGTCAGTGAGCCCTTACGACCAGAGCAACCCTTTCCCCTGCACGAGACATTCTTATCCTGCAGAGAGAATCCTGCATACATGTACCTGGACCCATGCTCATTCAGGGGAGTTTTTAATAATTTATAAAATATATTATTGTTGAACTATAATCAATTATGTATTTTTACTGCTATGGAGACCTCTCTTACGGTTGGTTGTAAGAATGGTCTAATTTAATTTTTAGGGTGTTGGAACCGTGAACTAATACCCTAAGAATGCATATGGGGCCACTTTTACAACTGTTAAGACTGGCCTCTGTTGTGGCATTATTATACCTGTACATACAATAAACAGGGAGGTGTATTAAACCTTTGGATTGTAACTTGTGATCTGATTGGTTAAAACACTGTCACATGACCAAGCAGTTTGCACTCTAGACCTGTGGCCATGACAACAGTTTTTATTCTTTGAACTATTGCCCTTAACTCTCTGGCTGCCCCTGTAGGCAAAACTGTACCCACCTGGTGTGTGCCACTGTAGTATATTTGCACTACACTGCGTTACACAATCTATTAATTTTAAATGAATACTATAAACAAACTGTAATACCTCAAAAACTAAAAGCAACAGAGAAAAAGCATCAATAGCAAAATATTTCCTCTGTTTACTGACTGATGGTACGTGAGGTTTCACCATATCACATGCTTTTGAAGGTGTTGTGTGTTAAAATCCTGAAAATGTACTAGAGATTAAAATATTTTTTTTAAACTCCAAAAGAATCGTCATTGCTTATAAACCATTTGGTTTATTAACAACAACAAAAGATCAATACGTAAAATGTTTACAAAGGTCCTAGCAACAAAGTTATTGGTTCTATCACTAAGATTAAATATGCTAGTTCTATTCAAATTGTGATAGTTCTTGGCATACGTAAAATGGTTTGAGAATGACTATTATCAAACATTTCCGAACCTACAGTAATAACAAATAGTGTAGAACTAGCATCTTTTATTACAGGCATATGGCCAATACTCCATTTTGTACCGGGGATCTTTTTTTTTTTTAACCAGTCTATTTATGCTTTGCCCTCGGGAACCTCTCTCAGGCATCCACCTGTCCCCAACTCTACCTCCTTACCTGAAACTCCTCCTTGTCCTGGCACCAGTTCGGCTAGCTCCTCGGCTCTGAGCTCCCCTGAGGTAGGGCCGCCCATAAGGCGCTCTATCTTCAATTTCGGCCGAACAGGCTCGGTCCAGGACAGAAGGGAGTCGGTCGATGGGTGTGGCTGGAGGTGGTGGTGCCGTCTCGTATCCCGGCGGCAGAGTTTTTCCTTGTTTATCCTCGGCTTTCGGATGTGCAATGCACATCCAGCTCGGCCGAGCATGCCAACTCCCGTACCCCAGCAGACCATGACCTTCAATTCCCTGCATTCTGCGGTTGTGCACTGTGAACCTCCAGTCTCCACTAGAGGTCAGCAGTGCATCGGCAGGTGGATCCCCCCCTCCCCGGGAAAGGAGAGCAGTCCTTGGGATGCTCAATCCTTCCCCATCTCTACTGACCCCTGAGTGCCCGGGCTCGTTCCCGAACCCGGGTCATCAGCGTGGCATGAGGTGTGGCGTCCAGTGCCTCAACCCTCAGCGCCACCGGGCCGGCTTGTATCGGGGATCTTGACAAATATTTTTTTCTATTGATTAGTTTTTCATAATACATCCTGTTTGGAAGCAATCACAATTTATTTGACAGGCACTTCAATTAATTTTTTTATTTCTAAATTTCGAGTGCATTTTCAGGATTGTTACACATACAACACTTTCAAAAGCCTGAACTATGGTGAAACAACACTTACCACCAGTTCAGCAGTGGACTGAGGAACAATTTTACTACTACTTTTCTGTCAATTTAGACTGTTGACTATTACAGTTTGTTAGCCTTGCTGGAACCTCTGAATCGCATACAGTGGCTTGATACAATGTTCTGTGTGCATGTGGAATCTTACTTCACAATTTTTGTTTGCACTGCTTTCAAAGACAATCACTGGTGTCCAAATGTTCCTCCTTCCTCATCTCATTATATCATAATAGGTCACCTTGTTAGAGTGAGAACCTCTTGTACTCCATCCCATGCAAATACAGAATCTAAACAAACATGGTTCTGTTTTACCAGTGTTATAAAATGCACTGTAGATAAATTTGACTTCCAGTTATTCACCCTCACAATTCAATTCAATGCCAATAAGCAAGGAACAAAACCTACCAGAGTGTGTGGTATTTGTGGATACCAGCATGCCTTGGGAGGCAGTGAGCCCTGAAGCCACAGTTGAAGGATAGTACAGTTACGTAAGAAAATTACTGTAACAGCAGATCTTCGAAAGAGGTTCCTGCAGTACGTCATAACATGTAGGACTAGCACCACCTGGTGTCCGGACCCAATGGCAGATCTTTCCAGCAATGCCTGACGGGGAACCGCCCACTGGATGTCACATGGCGACGTCAGCATGACCCTATATAGTGGGTGGTCCCCACACCCACCCTCCAGTTCTCCTGCCAAAGCCGGAAAGGAGAGGAAGCTTGGTCTGGAGACCCCTTAAGCAAAAATTTGGGGAGCGGAGGAAAGCCATGACCTGCAGGAACCTCCTTTGAAGATCTCGGTTACGGTAAGTTCTTACTACCTGTACCATCTTACTTTGAGAGGGTTCCTGCAGTAGGTCATAACATGTAGGACAGAGTCCCAAGCAGTCCCTCCAAAGAGAGACTGAGAGAAACACAGGAGGAGGAACAAACTAAAGGTCAGAAAGGAACCAGCCTAGAACAGAAGGCCCTGCAGAGCAGCTAGGCCAAACCTGGCCCTTCACCTAGAAGCAATGTCCAGACTGCATTGCTTGGTAAAGGTATGGACGGCACTCAAGGTTGTTGCCGCACAGATCTCTGCTGCAAAAACATTATGGAGAAAAGCTGCAGATGCAGCCAAGCACCTAGTGGAATGAGCCTCGACAGATCCTGCCAAGGGTTTTTCATACTTCTGACAACAGAAGCGAATGCAGTTGGCTAGCCATTTAGAAAGGAACTGCTTAGAAACGGCTTTCCCCAAAGACTTGGGAGCAAAAGAAACAAAGAGCTGATCATCCTTACGCATCTCTTTGGTCCAGGTGGTATAACACCGAAGGATACGGTGTATGTCCAACTTATGCAACAGAGTCTCACCTCTATTGGCTGGGGCCGGATAATAAATACACTGGAAGCTCAACTAACTGGTTCAGGGTGAGCTCTGATACCACCTTAGGAAGAAACAGAGTATGAGTTCTGAGGACCTCCTGCTCCTTGTGGAAAATAAGATATGGCTCTTTACAAACAAGAGCCTGAAGCTCGGAAATCCTTTGAGCAGAAGTAAGGGCAACTAAAAACAGCGCCTTCCAAGAAAGGTAGCACATATCACAGCTCATCGCTGGTTCAAAAGGAGGGAAAGTGAGCTTCTCCAACACAAAATTAAAATCTCAAGGTGGTGTAGGGCTGCGGATGGGGGGGTTTCAGATAGAGAATCCCTTTCAGAAAGGTTTTTTGGAGATCTCCAACTGGGCCATGGGTTTTATATTTATTTATTTATTTAATTTTTGTCGACCGGGTAAGTGCGCTAGACAAATCCTGCCTATTTTTAGGCATGACCTGGGGCGGAGGGGATACAGATGAATGCCAACTAATTTTGAACCAGATTAAGCTGTTGGTGGTATTTTTAGTGAATGAGGGAAATTTGGCCAGGACACCGGGGAAATTCCCCTACTCTTTTCGATAAATGCCATGGGATCTTTAACATCCACCTGAACTACTACCAATCCAGGCAGATGGGACCTCGGTTTAACGTCTCATCCGAAAGACGGCACCTCAGAAGTGCAGCACCCCTCTCATGCTGCACTACAGTGTCAGTACTAGGATATTAACCCAAGTGCCAGATGTGGGAACTGAACCCACAGCCCTCTGATCTCCCGGCCTCAGAGGCAAGTGTGCTACCTACTGAGTCATTGACACTGTTGGTTTACCATCTACCAGCACATGGTAAGCCAAAATGGCAGACAAATGAACCTTTACGAAGGAATATGAAAGCCAAGACTCTGAAAGATGAAGCAGGTATTCCATTAGCTGCGGGGCTGAACAAGTAAAAGGGTCTCAACCCTTGGAGGCTGCCCAAATAGAAAAGCATTTCCACTTCATAGCTAAGTGGATCTCGTGGAAGGCTTCCTGGCCTCCACAATAACCTGGGCAACTGCTGAAGAGACCCCAAAGAGAGAGAGATCACTATGTCTGCAGGAGCCAGGCAGAAGATGCAGGGTCCTGAGCCCCAGGTGCAACAGCCGACCCTTGTCCTGGGTTAACAGGCTGTGCTTCAATGGAAGCGGAACTGGGGGTTCCCTGGACAACTGGAGAAGAAGTGGGAACCAAATTTGTCTGGGCCACAGAGGAGTAATGAGGATCATTTAGGTTTGCTCTCCATGAAGTCTGATGAGCACTCTCTGAAGAATGGGGAAGGGATGGACGGCGTATAAGAATTTCCCTGTCCAGGAGAGAGACAATGCGTCGTGCCAAAAAACACCATGCTCTGGAACAAGTGAGCAAAAGCTAGGAAGCTTTGCGTTGGATGGGGAGGCGAATAGGTCAAGTTCTGGTTGCCCACATCTCTGGGATAATGACTCCGCCACTTCCTGATCTAGTTCCCATTCGTGAGCGAGGGTGAACAATCTGCTTAAACTGTCTGCCAGGACATTTTCCACTCCTGGAACATGCACTGCTGTGAGAGACAGGTCGTGCTGAACTGCCCAGTTCCACATTCTCATCGCTTCCCTGCAAAGGGGATAGGAGCGAATACTTCCCTGCTTGTTGAGAAATCAAACTACTGAGGTGTCGTCCATCAGGATAAGCAGTAGTCCCTTGGGGAGAACAGTGTGAAATGCTTGGAGAGTGTACAGGACCGCTTGCATCTTCAAAATGTTGATATGTGAGGCCATTTCCGACCAGAACCAAAGCCCCTGAGTCTGATGGTCTCCCAGATGAGCCCCCCCCAACCTAGATTGGAGGCATCTATGGTAAAGACTCCGAGGGGGGGCTGAGCCTCGAAATGGAAGGCCCAAGGACAGGTTCGCAGGATCCCTCCACCACAGCAGGTCCCTCTAAAGCGCAGAGGAAATGAGGACCGGCTGGTCCTGGAGCTGATCCCACTGAACTCTCAAGGACCACTGAGAAATTCTCATGTGGAGCCTCGCCAGGGGAACTATGGAGATAGAGGCCACCATCAAGCCGAGAAGATGAAGAACTTCTCTGGCTGGGCGATGTCTAGTAGAGGCCACCAGAGTGGCCTGTTCGATCAGTGTCTCCCTCCGGTCCGGAGGGAGGAAGGCTCTGCCCTGGATCGTATCCAGAATGGTTCCAATGAACTGAAGCCATTGTGGAGGAGTAAAGGATGACTTTGGGATACTGACAGTAATCCCCAGTCTAGAAAACAGGTCCTTGAAGGCTATTCAGCGGAAGCGCAAGGTTCCTGGCTGTGGATGTTTTGGCACCAATAAAATAAGCTAATTCAGCTTTGAAGAATCGCGGTGTGCTTGTATTTCCTTGCTTTTTGTACCAGCACTAGGTACTTGGTGCTGAGGAAAGACCAAAGGGAAGAGCCTTGAACTGAAAGTGCTCCCCCTGTAAGGTAAATTGCAGGAAGCGGCGGGACCTGGGAAAACTGGGATGTGCAGATAAGCATCCTGCATATTCAGAGCACACAGCCAGGGATTCTCCTGCAACAGGGGCAGGAGGGTCTGGAGAGTTAACATCTTGAACTTTTTGTACTTGACGAACAGGTTGAGCCTGCTGAGGTCGAGGATGGGTCTTAGGTCGCCTGTCTTTTTTGGAACCAGGAAGAAATGGGAGTAGAACCCCCGCCTTCTGTGCCGAAGAGAGACTGGCTCTATTGCTTCTTTTGACAGAAGAGCCTGAACTTCCTCCCTTACTAGAAGTACCTGGTTTGGAGGCAGTATAGCGCAGTGGTTTAAGGCTCTGAGCTGCAAATCTGGAGACCTGGGTTTGAATCCCACAGCCCCCACTTGCATACTGTGTGACCCTGAGCAAGTCACTTAACTTCCCTGTGCTCCCAGATCATACCTGTAAACAAGCTTTCAGCTTAGTGTGCCACTCCTTGTTAAACAATGGTGAGTAGGCAGACCTTCGAGGAGTAGACTCTGGAGAAGGTTCAAGAAACTCAAAGGTGTGCCCTTCAGACACTAACTGCAGGACCCATTTGCTGGAGGTGATGCTGTGCCACTCCTGCATGTGGCGGGAAAACCTCCCCCCACCGGCTCCTCGCCCAGTGGCTGAGGAGAGGGTGGGACAAGGGAGTCAGGACGTGGTGGGATGGATTGCGGGAGGACCCCTGGACCGGTGCCGTGTTTTGGAGGCAGGGGGTGTAGACATCATGCCCATGGCCTTACGTTTACCTTATTGATACTGGGTATGCTTACGTGGCCTCCAGGTCCGCTTCCCGAAAGGGCTGACGAGGTTGGTTGCCCGGTCGGTACATGGACCTCACAGACCTAACAGCCTGGCTGTGTTCTTTAAGATCTGTGATGATGTCTTTGGCATCCCCTCCAAAGAGCACCAAGCCCCGAAAGGGGGCATCCTAAATAGCTGACTAGAGCTCGTTAGTGAGGCCTGAAATGCGGAGCCAGGCATGCCACTGAAGGGAGACGGTGGTCGCCGAGGTTTGAGCCACTGAGTCGACAGAGTCGTATGTTGCCCGAAGAGCATGCCTACACGAAATTTTGGATTGGCGAATGTCCCGGGCGAGCTCCTCTTTGGTTCCAAATCAGGCAACGACTGGATTCGGTCCTCTAACCTGCCTAGGGTGGCTTTCTTGTGGGACACCATATGGGCTACGTAGTTCAGGGACCTTAACACGCATGTAGCCGAGGAAAAGACTTTCTTCCTGAACCGGTCAAACTGCTTCGACTCTTTGTCTGGAGAAGAAGTGCTCATATGCTTAGGTCAGTTAGCACGGTCCTGAGCAGCCGAGATGACAACAGAGTTCGCCTTAGGGTGCGCTGTCAAGAAAAGGGCCTCCTTAGGCACCTGGTAAGTCCTGTCCATTCTCTTGGGGACAGCCGGGATGAAGTGGGGCAGTTGCCAGATGGTCGTGGTGAGGTCTTGGTGAAGTCCAATCCAGGGAGGAACTAGGATAGGGGACACAGACTCCAGATCCAAATGCTCAGTGAGTCTTTGATGCATTTGGTCCTGTTCCACAGACTCCCACTCATACTATTTCTGAAATGAATTTCAGCATGTCAGAGAAAGAAGGTTGAGGAGCCGGGGAGGAGGCGGAGGAGGGGATAGGCACAGGATGGAGGCTGGTGATACCCGTGATATCCCTGGGGAGAACAGCCCGGGTACGGATTGTAGTCTGGGAAATAATGTCGCATGCTGTGCCAATCGGGCAAAGGGCCAGCCAGGGTATGGCCCAAAGGGAACCCTGAAGGGTGGTGAGGGACATAGTAGGGGTCTTGAAAAAATCCCCGTCAGAGGAGCTGGCTTCGGAGGAACCCTCGGGCCAGCCATCATGTATATCGGCAGCTGGTCTGGTAACGGGATAGCTGACGTCGGAATCGCTGTCAACGGGACCAGCAGGTCCGGTGTCAGGAACGGATCTAACATCAGATAGGCTGGCGTTGGAACCCACTGCAGGATATCAGATGACGGACCTGTGTCTGCTGTAAGATCCCGTGGCGGAGGCAGATGCTTGGGTCCTGGCAAGGAGACAGTCGGAGGATTCAGTATAGGAAGAGATGGTACCAGGTCCGGCGAGGGAAGGTGAACCGGCGCCTGGTTGTCAACTGGCCAGGAAGGGCTCCCTCCAGCGGGAACAGGAGGCTCCTCCTGGGGAAGCTCCAGCAGAGAAGGAGGGACCACCTGTCCTGAAACCCCTGTAGGGGAACGTGGGTATGATCCTGGAGTGTGCTCCACATCCCGGAGCCCAGCGCTGTCTCCTCCCGGGGTAGCGGGGTCAGCAGGTTGCGCTACCGGCGGGGAGGGGCTGTCTTCCACGGGCTCGTCTGGGCGTCAGGTGGGCTGATGTAAGTCCCCGACGGGAGGTCCGCATTTGCACGATCCCCCGCAGGAATCGTCTTATCGGACGCTTGAGCCGGTGGAAGGGAGAAGCCCCCCTGACTTAGCGGCATCTGCCACGCGGGACCTCGAGGAGCAGAAAACCGACTTATCAGTGGCCGTGCAATCCCCAGAGGAGCTACTTAGCAGCAAGAGCAGCGTGGTCCCCAGACGAGCCGGGGCCTGATTTACCTGCTGAGAGAACTGGAAGCAAAGTGGTTCCCTTGGAGTCTGGACACTGCCTGGATGACCTTGATGGAAAGCGGCAGGGGAGAGGCCTTGCTGGAAGCTGGCCTGGAAGACTCTGCCTTGTCTGATTGGTGTTCCCACTCCCGGTGTTTTTCCTTCTTCTTATGATTCGAAGGAAAGGACGAAGAAGGTGAAGCAGAATCCCTGATCTTTTCCATTTACTTCTCCAAGAAGGCTAGGTGAGATTTTAAGAGATGGGCCTCCAGAGTCTGCTGCTTCTGTTTCCAGGTGGCCTGGTTGAACTGTTGGCAATCTGGGCAGGTGGCCACGGGATGGTCCGGGCCTAAGCAAATGATGCACTTTAGGTGACCATCCTTGTGCGGGATCTGGGCTCCACAGGAATCACACTTCTTCTTAGGAGTCGGCGACGACATAGAAGCACTAGCGTGAATGAAATACCTGAAGGTTTTAGAGAAATTTTGAAAAGTAATAGGAAAAAACAAATGGCGATTGCTGTGTAGGTCTACCGCAAGGTAACTGCACAAGGCGATGACGGGAAAGAACTGGAGGGTGGGCGTACGGACTGCCCACTATATAGGGTCATGCTGATGTCATCATGTGACGTCTGCTGGGTGGTCCCCCATCAGGCATTGCTGGAAAAGTATGCCGTTGAGTCCTGACGCCAGGTGGCGCTAGTCCTGCATGTTATGACCTACTGCAGGAACCCTCTCGAAGTAAGATCTTATGGTCCCTGGAAGTGCTGGTGTCTGCAAATACGTCAGAACCTGGAAGGTTTTACTTCAGTAAGAAACTGACCTGGCTTAAAATTCATATTAATATTTCAAATAACTTCAAAAAGACTATTTCAGAAAACAAACTTTTAAAGGGAAGGTCCCCTCAGCCTTTTATTCTGTTTCCTTGTGTAGTTGGTAAGCATGAACAATGATTGCCTCTATTGCACCCTCCTAATTTCATTAGGATTTAAATGTAAATGAAGGTACTTAAGTTTGATGTGAAAACCTGCTTGACTCCATTGCAAAGATCATGACCCAACTCATGTAAGGCATCCTGAAACTTTGAGATGTTTTAGTGCTAAAACCTGCAGTAGTTATATTGTATTAATCACTACTTTTGCTGTCCTCCACAGTTCCTATGTTCTTACCTTATGCTAGCCATGAAACTTTTCAAGGTATAGTATGTGGCCTGCTGTTTTCTGCAGTTGAAAGTGCATCTGAGTTGGAAAAAATGTTTCTGGAGAATACAGGGACTTCACAAGACATGTAACAGAACTGGCTGACAGTACAGTTTCTGCTGGTTTCTGCAGATATGCATCAACTCCCATGATGCCTTGCTTGAATGGGGTCATGACCTTTGCAATGTAGTCAAACAGATTTCCACACCAGGGCAGAACAGAGTGAAGAAACCTCATTTATGAAACTGGGGGGATACAAGAGAGGGAATCATTGTTCATGCCTACAAACTACACAGGTATGCAGAAAAAAGGTTGAGGAGACTTTCCCTTTAATTTGTCCCAAAAAAGACAGAACACAACCACAGCAGAGGCCAGGACAAATGGACAATGATGGATGGACTTTTAGTCACTAAGTATGCAGCAGGGCAGACCCCCTCTCCCCATAAACAAAGCCCAGCCTGCGCCTCTTTCTCACGTAGACATGCAGTCCTATAGACATTTTAACTTATTTTAGTAAACTGTTAATAGTCCCCCCCCCCACGCACACCAACTTACTATCTGTAACTTGACCACCTAGATCTGGCATCCAGTAAATACTTGGGACTGGGCTAACGGTAACGGGTTATACAGTAAAGGTTGACTGTTACAATACACTAATGTCCCCTCCCACAACTGTAACCTAGCGGGAGGGGAACAATACATCGATTCCTGTATTGTGCTCATGCTCTGAGACTGAGGATGATGGTCCGGGTGTGCCAGGTGCCTCCTAAGTTACTGTACAAATGATATGTATTGTATACCTCACCAAGTTATGCCGACCATCTGTCTTTCTTAAAATAATAAAGATATTTAAAAAAAAAAACAGTCACCCCCCCAAAAAAAAAGACCAACAGCCACAACATTGGCTCCCTAGCCCCACCCATGTCACAGCCATCTCTCTCTCTCTCTCCTCCCTCACTCCCTTCTCTCCTCCTCTCTCCCCAACCCTCCCATGGACTTTAAATTGTAACTTTCCTTTAAATTAGTCCTGGCTAGGATTAATTAACACAGGACAGGCGACTGGACTGAGCAGTCTATGAAGGTTGGTTGGCAGGCTACCCCTTCAATCACCAGTCCCCCAACATCTGCCTCTATATCCTTCTGCTTTTAGTTTATGTTTTGTAGTAGTCCTAAAAACAGCATTCAGTTCTGTGCTCTGCAAGCTTAAACCTTATCTCATCTACCTCTTTTCTCTACACTCTTAATGACTTATTCTCCAGTTGTCTAGATTTTTTTAATAAACAAATTCCCAAATCTACACTTTTCTTTCCAATTTAGGTCTTTTGCCAAGAGAGACTCAAATCCGTGACCACCACAGCAGCAGTCCCCATGTCACAGACTCTCAGATTTAGCAACCACCCCCCAAGTCAACAGTTCATCTCTTAATAAATTGCTTTATTTCCTAGCCTTAGCAGGGAGTCCTGAAAAGGACTTTTTAAAATAATAAGACACTCAAGCTCCTTGTTTTATGATTTTCTGCCTTTAAAAGTACTTTGGTTCAATTAAAGATGGTGCTCCCATGACTATGACAGACAGGCTCTCCCTCTGTCTCTGGTGCAGTGGCAATGGTGGACTGCAGCATGATGGCTGTGCTTCTATTACTGCCCCACCTGATCGTCTGGCACCAGAAACATATACATTAGCTGAGCTGGCTTACTTTCTGGTTTCAGGGTGGGCAGGCGGAATGATTCTTTGGTGCAGGACTGTGGGTCTTTCCTTCTACTCAGAATCGAGCACTGGGTAGTCCACTTGGTAGCATAAGACAATGCCGTGTTAGCTGGTGATGAAAAAAGCTGACTTGTGAGCTGCGCAACTGCACAGCGCTTCAGGAAAAAAAACAACACTGGTGTGCTTCTGCTCTGCCCCATCTCCACTGCTGCACATGCACAGCACATACAGAGGCATACACTCACCATAACAATAAAAAATGTGGGCATGAATTGCCAAGTTGCATTTGGTTACCTGGCAACCCTGTTTGTACCACTATAGCCCTGGCGGCTTGTCCACATCGCCCCACATGCACTTTCAGCTTGCAAAAGGCTGAATCTGCCATAAGCCCCCCTTATGAGGGCTGCTATGAGAACCTGGAAACACCCCAATGGGGACTGCATGTTTGCTTCTATACAGCAGGGAGGGGTCTCACAGGAAGCTGGGTGCTGCAAGATAATGAGTGCTGGGCCTAGGATGGCATCGGCGACCAGAAACATCACCCTGAGTAAGGTATCCTGTTACTGGATAGCCATCAAGGGGTAGGTCTCCTGTTTCTGGACCTCCTCTAAGGGGACTTTCGGAGAAGCAGACACATGCTACAGAAGAGCAACAGAAGAGGTCAGAGTCAGTAGTGGTAGACTGGCCACTGGAAAAGTTGACCTCAACACGACAATGAGAGAAGACCACAGACGAGTCCTCGGAGTTGCAGTGATGCTCAAAAAAGGGTTTGGGCTGACAATCAGGAGGTGTGGATCACCCACTTGGTCGGGGCGACCACCACCAACATGATTCTGGGAAACCAGACTCAGGCCCAAAGGCCTTAGTAGAATCCCCTCCTGCAGCTACAGAGGCGGTAGTTCCATAAGAATCAGCTGCCAAGTGGGAACCACCAAAAAGTGAAACGTCTGGATGCTGCCCACCTGGCTGCATTGTCATAGACAACCAGGAAGGAGTCCTCCTGGCCGGCAACATTGCCCTGCCTTTGGCTGTTTGATACCACAAGAAATTGTAATTACACTGGTACAGTTAATGGCCATCCGAGGAAGAGGGTGAGTCTCTTCCTCTATGATCTGTAGCTGGTCCGCCGAACCTGCAGCCATGAAGGACTTCCATTCTTTTGGTCTACCTTGGGGAAAATATGCCCTGCATTCAATTGCTACAGGGTTCATCACCTGACATCAAAGAGTACAGCTTCCTACATCTTGGTCAGCCCCCAGGCAGCTGATGCATGTATCATGACCATTCATGACAGACATTTTCTGCCTGCACCGAACGCACGATTTAAACCCCAACATTTTACATTTCATCATGCAGTCATCAACAGAGCAGTAAACACAAGACAAGGTGCACATTATTTGGTGAAAACTGAAGTATAAATTCAAAGAAAATTGTGAAATTAGTCATTTGGAAACTCTGAATCCTCTCATGCAGCAGAAGCTATGAGAGAGAAGACATGTCCCTTTCATCAGAAAGAAAGATGTGACATGATATGGAGTGGAGTTGAAGGATGACACCACAAGTGGTGGGAGAAGCCAAACTTGAAGATGTCCACTAACTGAGCTACGGTCAGTGGAACTGCCCAGGTGTGGATAGTGAACTGAATCAAAGTTGACAGAAATAAAAACAATTCTGATTGGTTGAAAGTGAGATACCATGATACATAATTGAATATTGTTGCAGCTTATTAAAAATAGCTGCAGCTCATTAAAAAGAAGTGACCCAATAGTTTTTTTTTTTTTAAACAACTCCAGTCGAAGTCCAGAGAGAGTGGCAGTGACTCCTACAGCCACGTCTTCAGGTACTCTAGCAAATTTGTGCCTTATGCTATCTCCAGCACTCCAATGAGTCTTAAATTTCAGGAGCGCACCTCATTCTCGAGGGCCTCAAGTCTGCTACGCAGCTGGGTATTTTCGAGTTAAACTGGCAAATGCAACTTGAGTCGAGGTGGAACGTTGACTGGCAGTAGCTACTGTCCCAGTCAGTTCTTTAATTACGGTGTAATGATTTTCCAGCTTTGCTGGTATTTTTTCTATTTGGAAATCCATTGCCTTCATGGATTCCATCACTGCATGCCAAGGCAGCTCCACCAGGCCCCACTGAACCTGTGGGATCCCCAGTCTTGCTTGTAGCTTGACTTACTTTCTGAGCTCCTTGTTTTTATGACCGAACCATCCTGAATTTGGTACTGTTGGAAAGCTAAAGCACTCAGATGGACAAATATTATCCTGCAATCTCTTGAAAAAATGAAGATTTCTGTAGTTTTACTGCGAAAGGCAGGAGGCCCATGCAGAGCTCCTGTGAAGAGCGTCCATCCTGGATGCCAGCTCTTTAGTCACTCATCTTTGTACACATGTTTACTATACAAGTACCCAAGGTATACCAGATGAGATGTAATATGTCATTCGCAATGGGGTCCTAATTTTACACCACTTTATAAGCTTTTAACCAGGGTAGTGGAGGTGAGATGCAATATCTCATAGTCAGTGTGATCCTGCTTTTATAATATTTTTTTCTAGGACAGCTCATCTTAGATGCAACATCTCCTTTTCAGTGAGGTTCTGCTGTAGGGTAGTTATGTTTTTTTGTTTTTTTTAACGCAGGAAAACTCAGCTGAGATGCGATATCTCATTATTAAAGTGGTCCTCCTTTGACATATTTTTGAACTGAATTTACCCCAGGATAGCACAGCTCAGATGCTATCTTGTTTTCAGTTGGATCCTGCTTTTGGGATCAGATGAAAGTCACTCTAGATTACTAAGAGAACTAAGGGACGAGCTGGCAGCACCCTTGGCTGATCTTTTCAACCTATCATTCAAGCTGGAGGAGATCCTCCAAGACTGGAAGAAGGCAACAGTTATTCCTCTGCACAAAAGTGGAAGCAGGAAAAGTGCAAACAACTACAGACCAGCAAGCCTAACCTCAACTGTGGGCAAAATAATGGAAACCCTGATCAAGGAGAGGATTATATCCTTTCTAGAAGAAAACAACAAATTAAACACAAAACAGCATGGCTTTACAACAGGAAGGTCATACCAAACCAATCTGATAGACTTCTTTAACTGGGCGACTAAAATAATAGAGCAGGGAGGAGCAGCAGACATATGCAGTATACCTGGATTTCAGGAAAGCCTTTGACTCTGTCCCACACAGAAGGCTACTCAACAAACAGGACAGAATGGGAGTAGGACAGCAAGTAGTGAAATGGGTACGGAACTGGCTCACTGGAAGGACACAGAGGGTACTTGTAAGCAGCTCACTTTCAGAAGAAAGAGGAGCAGATAGTGGAGTGCCACAAAGATCAGTACTTGGTCCGATCCAGTTCAATATATTTTTTTTCTGGTTCAGATTAAGTGCCAGCTATATCAGATCATACTGATCTTCATAAAAGCAGCCACATTTCATCCTCATTACAGAAAAAAAGAAATTGGGGGGAGAGACCTACGGATTAAAAAAAATAATAATAATTTTAATCGTATATGACTTTATATAAGACCAACTTAAATGCTGTCTCGGAAGGAGGCCCAAATCCTTTCAAATTTGTCTATCTGTCCTTCTTTGATATAATGGATTTGTTCTAGCTTCATCATATCAACCATATAATTAACCCATGTTTGAACTACTGGTGGTAAACTATCCATTTTAGTAATGCACATTTTTTTGCTATTATAATTGAAATTGTAACAAAAATCATCTGTTCAAGATTTAAATGCGTAGATGGTATCATTAATGAAATTAACTGTGAAGTATACTGAATATCAATTTTAATAGTTTTATGTATGATTTGTATTATTTTAGACCAAAAATTTGATAGATATAGACACGCATGTAACATATGTACTAAAGTACCAGATGTTTTGGTACACACGTCTAGGCATTTTTCCTGAAATTTCTGGGTTGATATGATGTAGTCTAGAAGGAGTACAAATAGGTTCGATAGGTTGTATTAATCTGAATCTGTTGTAGCTTACTTGCTTTTACATATTGTGTATATGGTTCTATTATATTCTGCCATAAGGAATCTGTTATATTTATTCTGAGCTCTCTCTCCAATTTTTTATTAATTTTTGTAATTCTGAGATGTTTCTGCTAGAGCTTTATAAATAGTTATTAATTTTTTCCTTATCTTTCTTCTCTGTTAATGATAACAAGGATGAAACACATTTTTTATTACTTCTTATAGTCTGAAAAAAGTTACGAATCTGAAAATATTGAAACAAATGTGCTTCTGGTAAATTAAAATCTTATTGAAGCCTTAAAAATGGTTTCACTTTATTATCAATAATGTTATTTAGTTCTTTAATACCTCTTAAGTTCCAGACTTGAGAAACGTGATCTTTTACTGAAGGTTCAAAATTATAATTTAGCATAACAGGTGAATGAGGCGATATTATATCCGTCTCCCTAAGAATCTTATGTGCTTTCTCCCATGCAGCTATGGCAGAGCTACAGTAGTTGTGCAGCTCAATTTTATTTTTCCCCCTTTTTGTGATAAGCAGTGTATCTACAATAAGTGCATTATATTTCAATATGGATGAGTTTTAAGTTCAAATTGTAATGAATTTGTTGCGTCCTTTTCCTCATGTATCCATTCCCAAATAGGGATTATTTGTGCAGCTAAATAGTATTTGTATGTATCTGGTAAAGCCAATCCACCACCACCCTTGCCACGTACCGTATTTGAATATGATATTCTATGGGATTTATTATTCCAAATATATTTTTTTTTATGTATTAAAATAAATCTGGGGAGGTATTAATGGCAACGATTGGAATAAAAATATAAGTTTGGGGAGTATCTTCATTTTTATAATGTTAATCCGGCCAATCGGTGTTAAAGGTAAGCATTTCCAATGGTCTAATTCTTTAGTTATTTCCATAATAAGGGGTTCATAATTTAATATAACTGTCTGGTTAAGGTCTGAAGTAAGCCTAATACCCAAATACTGGATTTCAGTACTAATCTGGCTACTAAGTCTTTCCGGAATATTGAGCTTGTAGTTATTACTAAGTTTCATAATTATTGTTTTTCCCCAATTGATCTTATAGCCTGTAAATATTCCAAACTGTCTAGTTATCTCAATAAGCACTGACATGGATGTGTCAGGTGATGATGAATACAGCAAAATATAATCTGCATATAGACTAAGCTTATGGGTTATGTTATTTATAGATATACCTTGAATTTTTGAATTAAGCCTAATTCTCTCTGCCAGTGTTTCAATTATCAGTGTAAACAATAATGGGGAAGTGGACAACCTTGTCTTGTACCACAATGTAAGTGAAGTGGTAGTGAAATATCCTTATTTGTTTTTACAACTGCAGTTGGAGTGCTATATAAAAGTTGAAGCTATCTGCGGAGCTGTTCTCCAGCCCCCATCTTCCCCATCAAATGTATCATATATTTCCACTCTACTCGATCAAATGCTTTCTCTGCATCGAAGGCTAGAAGAATAGCATCCTCTGTCTTGGACGGAGATATAATATTCAGAGTGTCTCTTACATTTTCTCTTAAGAGTTCTTCCTTTTATAAATCCATTTTGATTTTTGTTTATTATATGTGTTAAGATATTTTCTAGTCTTTTAGCTATTATTTTAGTAAACATTTTATAATCTACATTTAATAGGGAGATAGGGCGGTAGGATGAACAGTTCAGCAGATCTTTATTTTTTTTGAGAAAAACATGGATAATTGCCTCATAAAAAGTTTTGAGGAGTGCTTTAGAGATAATGAAAGAAATGAAAAGTTTTAGCAGTATGGGGGATGAGAATAAGTTTGAAATGTTTATAAAATTAAATTACAATGCCATCAAGACCAGGTGATTTATTTCCTGGCAAATTAAGAATTGCTTGATCTATTTCTGCATATGTTATTTCCTTAAGTAAATTATTTTTCCATCTAATGGATATAGCAAGCGGAGGAATTTGTTTTAAATAATGTTTAATTTCTTCTGCCTGGATGTCCTCACATTCAGATTCATAATGAGTCTGATAATATTCAGAGAAGCATCTACTAATTTTCTCTGGATCTTCCACCACCTGTCCCTGTTGATTTTTAATAGCTAAAATATAGCCATGTTGTTCCTCTTTTCTGATTTCCCATGCCAATAGTTTCGGTGGCTTATCTGATAAATATAAATAGTCTGATTTAGTTTGTAAGATTTGTTGGTTGATTGAATCCATTTGTATGGCATTTAACTGTTCCTTTTTTTGAGCCAGCTGACTGAAAATCTTTCTATCTAAAGTCTGTGTATGTATTGTTTGAAGACTGGTAATTTCCTTTATTAATTGGTTTATAAGAACATTTTGTTTTCTATTTCTAAACTGTTGCAAACCAATTAAACGTCCCCTTATCCATACTTTAAAAGTATCCCATACATTATTCATTGATGTTTCTAGTTCAGAGTTATTATTAAAGAATTCCTGTATTTCCTGAGCTAAAGTCTGAGAAATTTGTGGTATCCGAATAAGGGGATAATACATTTTCCAATATTTGGGTACTTTATGAACGTCAGTGCACTTAATTTTTAGAATACATGGTGAATGGTGAGAGATCAGACCAGTATATTGTATATCCATAATAGTATATTTTAGAGTCTCTGATATTAAATAATAATCTATTCGGGAATAAGAGTACTGAGATAAAGAATAATAAAAATATACTTTTTGGTTAGGGTATCTAATTAACCATGGATCAATGAGTCTCAACTCATGAATGTATTTTTTTATTATAATTCATGTTGTGCGGTGTGCTTTGTCCAGTTTAAAAGTTTTATCTTGTGCAAAAAAGGGCCACATTAAAGTCGCCCCAACTATGTATGGTGGTGGGAATGTTGAGAGAGTTAAAAAAAAATGAGTAAAAAATTAGGACTATTTCATTTGGTGCACAAATAGTTGCCAGAGTTGCTCTTAAATTAGGTATATTTATATCAGTTACTGCCCATCGTCCCTGCGTGTCTGTTTCTGTCTTATTAATTTTTGGGTAAGGGTTATGTTTATTAAATAAAATGGCAATACCCCTAGGGTTATTAGTATAATCTGAAAAGATTCCTGCCGCCCATCAATTTTTGAGCCACATAGATTCATTAGCATAAAAATAAGTTTCCTGCAGCATTGCTGTGTCTATTTTTTTTCTTTTTGCATATATTTTATAATATGCAGCATCTTTGTTTTATTCTCTAGGCCTTTTACATTCCAAGACAAAAAATAAAAGTGATTACTCACAATTTATTTTGTATATTATAAAGCTGGGTCCCCCAAATCTAATATCCTAATTAGTTTGTTTTTTTCTGATTAAATTAACCAATAATAATATACTAGGCTGAACTCTGTTAAATAACCCCCCGCCCCACCCCTGTTGATTAAATATATACTGGAATCGGGTTGATTCCAGATCCCACCCCCCCAGAAACATGACGACATGATATGTCATCATACCACTATGAGCTAGGATGCACAATGAGCTCCCGACAGAAACTTATTGGTGGCTAATACATTATTTAATAATTAATCCCTTTCGTTATTACAGCATCATTAATATATTAGCTATGTGTAGCAAGTTATATATACATATTATTGTCACTCAGATTGCCCCCCTTTATATACTTTCCCCCAAAATCTGCAAAAGTAAAGTTATGGGTAAACGGAACAATTTTTTTTTTTTTTTTACATTTTGTCCCCAGATTTTCAACTTAGTCTTTTTATTACCTCATGTTATGATCAAGAGAGGTGGATTTTTTAAATGCTGTCCAAAAGGTGGTTTCACAGAGGGACTGCGAAAACATGTTTCAAAGGGGATTTGAAAAATTACACCTGTCCATTTGAAAGTGGAGGACCGTCTGTATGACAGATGGATAAGGATGTGGAAGTATGCATCCTTGAGGGCCAGTGTGTAAAACCAAGTTCTTGGCTCCAGGGGTGGAATGATCTGGAGCAATGTTATGATGCAAAACTTCTGACTGTGACTTAACTTACTCAGGATTCACAACCAGGTCCCATCTTTTTGGATACCAAAAACTACCCTGGCACGAACCTCTACTGAGCTTGGTGTTCTGAAACAGGTTCCATCACATCACTAGAGAAGCTGATCAATCTTGCTTCGTAGTGCGGGGAGAGACTCCAGCAAAATTGTGTCCTCCCATGGCACTTGGGACCAACAAAGAAGTAAGGTCTGAAATTCCAGAGACAAGACAATCTCAACTGCACCATTTCCAGGACCCATTTGTCCAAAGCAGTAGTGGACCACCAAGGCAGGAAGTGGAAGAGTTGGCTTCTGACTGGAGCTGCAGGAGGAGTTGGGACAGGGGAGGGCTGACTCTCCCAATCGCATCAATTTTTTTCCCCTTGGAGGCCCCCCCCCCCCCAAGAACTGTCCTCTAGAGGAACCATCCCCCTCTGCCCTCGCATTGGTCTTGACCTCACATTTTACCGAAGACTTGGCCACATGGTGCTGCGTCACCGAAATCCATGGTCACATTGAACTTCTCAGTGTGTGTGAGATGGTCTTGGACTCCTGTCCTAAAGAGATCTTTTCCTTTGAAGGGCGGATCTGCCACCCATTGCTCGATTTCATGAATGAAAGGCAAAAAGCCTCAACCAGACATGTTGGTGTATGGACATGGCCACCACTCGGCCAAGTGTAGGGCAAGCTACAGCTGTTACGTCTCAGCATAATATCATAGAGCTTGTGTAGATCTTGTTGACTCTCTTTAGGAAGCAGGTTGATAAGCCCCTCTAAGAGCTGGCTATAGCGAACCATCAAGAACCATCAATGGCACAGAGTTGGCCTAGCAGACACCAGGGATGCAGCTGTACAGACCTTGTAGTCAAGGTGGTCCTGCTTCTTGGACTCCTCGTCCAGTGACTTGTCCAACTAGCCCTGCACCTCTACACTGTAGAGCAGCACACTGGCCACTAGCCACTCTGGCAAAGTACAGTTACGTAAGAACGTACCATGACAGTACATCTTTAAGGGGATCTCTTGCAGCAGGCCATCACTGGTAGGACTCTGCTGTCAGGCACTTGGACCATAAGGAAACTTTTAAGCTAGCAGTCTACCAATGGAGGCTGCCCACCTCCGACGCCATGCACTGATGTCAGCCACTCTATATAGGTGGGCGGCTCCCCACATCCTCTCCAGTTCTCCTGCTGGATGCCCCAGAACATCTGGCTGAGGGAACCGAGGAGGAACCCAAGGTTCTATGGAAAAAGAAGGAAAAGGGGAAGGGTGACGATCTTCTCTTGGAGAGGAAGCTTATGCAGGATAAACAGATCCAAGGGGAAGGTGGGAGGGAAAAGCAGGGCCCGCTGTAAGAGATCCCCTCAAAGGTCTACTGTTAAGGTAAGTTCTTGCGTAACTGTATTATCTTACATCACGGGAATCTCTTGCAGTAGGCCATCATGGACAGGACGAGTAGCAAGCAGTTCCCATAACTGACAGCATTACCTAAATGGGCGGACGTGATAAGGCATAAGAAAGAAGGCCCAGCAAGACAGCCAGACTGAAACTGGCTTGATGCCTAGAGGCGATGTCCAGGCTGTAGTGCTTAGTGAAAGTGTGAACTGAACTCCAAGTAGCAGTGGTGCAGATTTCTGCAGCAGAGACATTATATAAACAGGCTACCGAGGCAGCCATCCACCTGGTGGAATAACCATGGATGACGCCAGGAAGGTCCTTATTGTACTTCGGGTAACAGACAATAATGCAGTTGGCTAACCATTTGGATAGACAGTGCTTGGAAGCAGGTGTGCCCCATTTAACCAGGGTGAATGAAACAAACAACTGAGAGGACTTCCTGACCTCCTTAGCCCGATGTGTATAGTAACGCAAAATTCTATGCACATCCAACGTATGGAGCAATCCCTCCCCTGGATTGGCATGCTCTGGAAAATACACAGGGAAATGACTAGACTGGTTCAAAGTAAACTCAGAAACCACTTTAGGGAGGAACTGAGGACTGGTATGTAAAGACACCCTGTCTTTATCTAAAAACAAATAAGGCTTACACATAAGGGCCTGAAGCTCAAAAATCCTCCGAGTGGAAGTAACAACAAAAAATAATGCTTTCCAAGACAGGTAGCATAGCTCACAACTTGTGGCCAGTTCAAAAGAAGGCAGGGTGACCTTCTCCAACACAAAGTTGAGATCTCAAGCTGGAACAGGATTACGGATCGGGGGGTTCAGATGCAGAATACCTCTTAAAAAGGTATGAGCCATATCCAACTGGGCCACTGCTCGCCCATCACATGGTGCATGGTACGCAGAGATAGCAGACAAATGTACCTGAATGGACAAGTATTTGAGGCCCATGTCCAAGAGGGACAACAGGCACTAAGGAATCTGATTGACTGGGCACGTGAAAGGATCCAGGCGGTGCAAAGCGACCCAAAGGGAAAAATGCTTTCACTTCATGGAGTAGTGGCTCTAGTGGAAGACTTACGAGTCACCACCAAGACCTCTGCCACCTTGGGGAAAACCCCAAAGCAAGAAATGGCTATGACTTTAGGAGCAATGCACGAAGGTGGAGCAACCTGTGGTCCACATGGACCAAGGTTCCCTGTTCCTGGGACAGCAAGCCTGTGCACAGTGGGAGAGGGACTAGAGGTTCCACTACCAGTTGCTGAAGCAGAAGGAATCAAATCTGGCGAGGCCAAAATGGGAAGATGATAATCATGGTCACCCCGCTCCATCTGCAGTTTGATGAGAACTCACTACAGAAGAAGGAAGGGAGGAAAGGTATACAGAAACCGCCCTTTCCAGGAGAGGGACAACAAGTCTAGCTAGAAAACTCAAGGCCCTGGAGCGAGCAAGCAGAAATGCTGCAGTTTTGAGTGGGAACGCAAAAAGGTCAACTCTGGGCGACCCCAGCAGTCGAACAGATCTTCTACCACAGAGGGCAGAAGTTCCCACTCATGTGCCCAACACTGAGACCAGCCTAAGCTGTCTGTTAAGACATTTTGCACACCTGGAACATGCATAACTGACAAATGAAGGCCTTAGGCCAGGGCCCAATACCAAACCCGCATCAATTCCCGACACAGGGATATAAGTGGACCCCCCCCAGCTTGCTGATGTAGTGGACCATGCTGGTGTTGTCTGTCTGAATCAGCAACGGACCCAGGGAGAGGTGAGTTTGAAAGGACTGCAGGGCACACAGAATGGCTCGCATTACCAAAACATTTATATGCAGATGGCCCTCAGCCACTGACCACAGCCCCTGGATCTGGTGGGTCCCCCATCCTGAGTTGGATGCATCCGTTGTCAGGATATGTTGAGGAGGTGGAATAAAGAAGGGGATACCCCACCCCCCAAAGGAGGTTGCTGGGCTCCAGCCACCACAGCAGAACCCTCTTTACTGGGTCTGAGGTCAAGATCATCTATACGCTGATCCCACTGAACACTGAGAGTCCACTAAGGAACTCGCATATGGAGCCTGGCCAAGGGGACTGTTACTATGGCAGCTGCCATATGACCCAGAAGACATAGGAACAAGAGGTCTGGAACATGATGGAAAGAGTACAGAAGTCTGTCCAGCTCCATCAAACAGTCTGCTCTGTCTTGGGGGAGGAAGGCTGTGCCCTGGACCATGAAACAGTCACCCCCAGGTTCTGAAAAAGATTGTGGGTATGTTTGAGGGTTAGCAGGAGGCTCTCTCAGGATGTGGCCACCAGGAGCCAATCCAGGTAGGGAAAGACATAAAATTCCTGGTGCCTGAAGGCAGCTGCTACCACTGCTAGGCACTTAGTAAAGACCCTGGGGGCTGAAAGTAAACCAAAGGGGAGTGCCTGAAATGGGTAGTGGGCTCCTTGGAAATAGAAGCGCAGATAACACTGGTAAGAAGCTCATATTTTAATGTGAAGGTACACATCCTGAATATCCAGGGAACAAATCGAATCCCCCTGATGTAACGGGGAGAAGAACCTGCAGTGTGACGATTCAGAATTTTTTTGTACTGAATGGAAAGGTTTCGGCTGATGAGGTCCAGGATGGGCCTTAGGTCTCCCATGCACTTTGGGTCTAGGAAGAAATGAGAGTAGTACCTGTCCCTTGTTGGGATACTGGTACTGGCTCTGTGGCCCGCTTTCACAGGAGACCATGGATTTCCTCCCATAACAGAGCAACATGATGTGGAGGATACTGGGACAGAGATGGGAGGGTTGTCTGGAGGCCATTCCTGAAACTTCAGGGATTGGCCCTGCTTGATTATTTGAAGTACCCAGCTGTTGGCTGTGATCTCCCTCCACTTGGGCAGGTGGAGGAGAAACTACTCACCACTCACTACCTCTTCCTCTGGCTGAGGGGGTCGGGTGGGGGGCATGGAGTGGGCGCAGGTCCTTCCTCTGGGGATTTTGCTGGTGGAGGAGGCTGGCGTGGGAAGGGCAAGGGCAGTGGGCTTGTGTTTGCCATGGGTGCTCCCCTGCTGCCGGGCTTGGCGGGAAGGCTGGCGACGAAAGGGCCGCTTCTGGGCAGGCCTAGACTGTGTGTGATAAAGTGTGATAAAGTGAGTGGACCGACCGAATGGCCCTCCCTAAGGCCTGGAGCTTGGTAAGAATATCCTCCACATCTCCCCCAAACAACAGTGGACCTCTCAAGGGGGCATTAAGGATAGACTGCTGCACATCTTGCACAAACCCCGATACTGAGCAAGGAATAGCGGCGAAGGCAGACGCCAGTTGCTGCCGCCCTAGCTGATGCATCTACAGCGTTGTAAGTGGTACGAAGGAGGTGGTCACCCACATCAGAGACTCTCTTGAAGTGGTCCTGCAGTCCCGACTTAGGAGCCCCCTCTGGAAGGGAGAGAGAGAGAACAACCTCTTGGATCTTGTCCCACAGGGAGGTCTGGTATTGCAACATGTGGCCCAGGTAATTAAGGGCCTGGATGGCCAAAGTGGACGAAGCAAACATCCTCTTGCTAAACAAATCTCAACAGCGAGACTCCCTGTCTGGGGGCAGGGAGCTAAGGTGTTTAGGTCATCTGGAACAGTCATGGGTACATGAATTTAATGACCACTGACCCTGCCTGTGCCTGCTCCCCCAAAAAGGGTCTGCCCTCTGAGGCATGATACAGCCTGTCTGCCTTGTGAGACATGAAAGGGAGGAGATGGGGCCAACGCCAGACTGCCATAGTGACATCCTCCTTATCGTCAGTGGCTGGGGACCACCTGGTGGGGATCAGGCTTGTCTGTAGGTAAACAGCAGGCCTCCAATGCATGAAGTCCTCCGAACCAAAGCCCATCATCACCTGAATGTGGCGCATGACCGCCAAAAAAAAAAAAAAAGGCATCCGGTGTGGACTGAAGAATGTCCTTGGAGACAGAGAGCCTGAAGAGTGAGAGGGGGACCCAGAATCACCTTCTCCTTCATCTAGAGCACCCTCATCCCTGAAACTGGAAGGACTAGATAAGGGGGGTATTCATTCCCTTTATCAGGTCGGGGAGAAGGGCAGAAAGCCCTAGAAGGTGTCTGGGGCAGAAGCTGGGTGGGGCAAGCAACGCTGACCCCTGGGACAAGGTGGGGGGGGGGGCTGGCAATGGTACTTGTGAATGAAGCACCCCACACAGAGAGGATACCAGTCCTTGAATGTCTACCATGACCGATGTAGAGCCTGACGGCAGTGGATAGGGTTAGCTCTGTGAAGCTCCCGACACCGGCATAGTGTAACCAGGATAAGGCACCAGATAAGGATAGTATGGACCATCCGGCGCTGGGTGTGTAGGGTCCTGCGGTGGAGCAGGTGACATCGGAGCCAGTGAAGGGTGGGTCTTGCGTGGGGTAAAGCGAGGGTTTGGACCGGCAAAAATCCAATCTCCATTGGGGCCACAGACCTACAGGAGTTATCCGATGCTGGAAAGGTGGGCGACGGTAGGGGTGATGAAGGGGCCCCTGCGTCTGATATACCTGCATCAGCCGTAGGACCACAGGGCCACTCTGCTGTGTGCCTGATGAAGAAATAGACCTGAGCAGCAGGGGCTTAGCACGCTGGGAAGATCCCTGGCCTGATGCCGCTCCACCAGAGACAGCAATGGTGGTGGGAAGAGGGATCACAGTTTGCCCTGTGGAAGGGGAGGGGCGAGACGTTGGTGGGATGTGGGGCTGACCCCCCCCCCCAGAGGACCCCAATGCGGTGAGTGCGAGTGTAGCAACCACAAGCGGGAAGACAAGGACTGGGATCTGTTTTTCATTGTGTCGGTGCTTGTGCTTCTCTAGAGATTTGTCCTGGGGCTGGGCCATTGCCAAACCTGAGGACTGGGCTTGGGAGGCCAAAGAGTGGGCCTGGGTGTCCTGAGGTTCGGCCTGGGAGGCCTGAGAAGAACATGCCTGCATCCCCTGCTCCATTCAGATGACCTTCAGCTTTAGCAAGTGTCCTTTGAGGGTCCGCTGGCAGCGTCAAGTGATGGCGTTGAACACCTGGCAGAATTCACAAGACTCTACGTCGTGGTCCAGGCCAAGACAGAAAAGGCAATCTGAGTAGATGTCCTTCTTAGGAATTTGCTGGCTGCAGGCACACTTGCTGCGATGCTCCATCCAAGGAAAAAAAACACACCAAAAGATGGGGAAAAACTAAGGTGAGAAATAAAACAGCCAATGGTGTGAAAATGGGTGACTGCAGCAGCAATGGTTTTCTTGCAGATTCGATGTGACTAAGTCGATGGTGGGAAAGAACAGGATGATGATGTGGGGAAGGGGCGCCCACCTATATACAGTAGAGAGGCTGAAGTCAGTGCCTGATATCGGAGGTGGGTGGCCCCCATTAGTAGACTGCTAGCTAGAAACGTTTCTGTGTGGTCCTAGTGCTTGATGGTGGAGTCTTACCTGTGATGGCCTGCTGCAAGAGATTCCCCTGACATATGGTCAGATGATCCAAAAAGCTGGACTGTGTTCCCAGGACAATCCCAATACTTGAGGTTCATATAGTATGGAAGGGCCTGGCAGGAGGCCAGGTACTGTGAAATGCTGAGCACAGGACCCATGATAGCAGGGGCAATAGGGAAGGCTATCCTGGTGAAGAATCTCGTTCGAGAATGTCCCAACAGTATGTAGATCTCCTCCTTCTGAGCCTCTTCCAATGGAGTGTCCAGAGCCATGTGTGTTCCCCAAGGGTGGCCAGGGGGACTGGTCTCCCGAAGAGAGCCTTTCAACTGGCTGGCTACTATTCGGACAGTGTAAGGTCGACAGGACCGATGACGCATCTGAATCAGTGTCAGGATACCAAAGCATTGACCACTTACATGGGGTGTGGATGATCCTCTCTGGAGCAACCACCTCAGACAGATAAGGAAGCTCTGTCCTGGAGTCCTTGGTTAGAGTAGCGATGACCCGCCTGAAAGGCACTGTAAATCCTAAGAACCTGTAGCCCTGACGTGAGAAGGGTCAGGCCTTGAAGGACAGCCCGTCAATGATGAGCCCGCTGTCGATGAAGGATGGGCTGACGATCCGACGTCAACGGCTAGCCACCCTGTGAATTAGCCGGGGACACTGTCGGTATGGGTTTGGAGGGCACAGAGACCCAGACAGCGGTTTTGTACATCGGTGCAGCCACAGCCAAATGAGGATCCCACAGAGGAAGCAGAAGAGGCAGTCAGGGAACAAGATTGCCACTGGGGAGAGCAGGTCACGATCTCGATCTTTCTTGTGACTTTTCCCCGAGGATTTGTCTCGAGCCTTGGAGGCCTGGGAGCTTGATGACCCTGTCAGCGACTGAGAGGCTGGGACCCCGGTAGACCCCTGCCTGGAACTAACTACCTGTTGATCCATAAATAAATTAAGAGCCTTCCGGGGTTGCCAGAGGATTGCTTGATTAAACTGCTGGCAGAGCTCACAGTCAGAAACTTTGTGATCAGACCCAAGACAGCAGACACAGAGAGTATGTTCGTTTGTGGAGGCAATCTTCTGCAGCGATGGAAAAGAGAAGTCAAAGGATTAACTCTCTACATAAACAAGTTGAAGGAATCTCTTTAATAAAAGAGATTATGAAAAATATCAAGAGTAAAAGCATAGGTGAAAAGGCACGAATACTGCATCAGAGCTTCTGCAGAGGCGCATGTGATTGAGTCGTGAGGAAGGAAGAACTGAAGAGGAATGAGGCCCCTCACGCCTTATAGGGCTGATGGCGTCGACGACGTTGACGCATGGGCCCCAGTTGTACTGCTGAAAACCTTCTGTGTGGATCCTGATTTACCGAAGGTGAAGTTCCTACGATGTGACCTGATTACTGAGATACCCCTGAAGAAGAACTTTACTATTTTTCCAGATTCTGACGCAACTTTTTCAAAGTAACCTTTTTTCCCCTACCTCATGAACCACGTAGGTGAACTTTTTCAAATCCCCCCCAAACATGTTTTTGCCATCGCTTTGCAAAATCACGTTTCGGATGAGATTTAAAAAGTTCCACTTGTCTTGATCAGAAGGGGTAATAAAAAGACTACATTAAAAAGTTGGGGTAAGAATCTCAAAAAAACAACAAAGTTATTAAAAATGTTTACATTTTTCAACCTTTATGCATAACGTTGCAATATTTTTACTTCTGAATCCACTTTTTCAACATACTCATGTTTTAACCCCCAACAAATGAACATGGCAAGTGTCATTATCGAATCCCCTTCCAAATCTCGTTTTCACACTCATTTCACAAAACAATGTTTTGGGTTGCATTTCTTAAATGAAACCCATCATGTTCATATGCTGGGGTTAATAAGAAAATAATAGTTATGTACTTACTGTAACAGCAGATTTTAGAGATAATTTTCTCCATTAATTCACACCTTTGGAACTATAGTCGTCTGGCACTAGGACCACACAGAACCTTTTGCTAACCGGGGGTTGCCTACGACTACATCATACATCTGCGTCTATCTAGACGTGGGCAGCTCCATCACTCCTCAGTTCCCCGCCAGAGATTAGACTCAAGGGACCTCCAACTGTGGGGAATCGTGAGAGAAGATCAGTTCTGCCTTACCAGGTAAGGCACAGGGCTGGAGGGGGCGGGAAACAGCATGGATTAATGGAGAGATTCTCTCAAAGATGTACTCTTACAGTAAGGACGTAACTGTTCTTTCTTTGGGGATATCTCCTCCATTAGTCCACACCTTTGAAACGATTCCCAAACAGTCCCAAACACCAACTGGGAGGTGGTTACCATCTGAAGGATATTCAGAATAACAGGCCTTGCAATACAGGCCCCAAACTAGCACATTTACGAGAGACTATATTCAGACTATAATGTTAAGTGAAAGTGTGGACAGTGCTCCGTGTGGCTGCAGTACAAATGTCAGCCTCAGAAACATTTCTGAAACAAGCAACAGAAGTGGCCGTTTCCCTGGTGGATTGACCGCGAACTGCACCAGAAAGTTCATCACCATACTTCCTAAAACAGAACATAATACAACGTGCCAGCCTTTTGGACAGGCACTGTTCAGACACAGAAGTGCCTTCTTTCTCAGAGGCGAATGAAACAGCTGACAGGACTTTCTGCAGTCCTTGGTGCTAGTCACTAAGTACCTGAGTATTCTATGTACATCTAAGATATGGAGCAGTGGCTCACCCTGACTGGCATGCTCCAGGTGATAAACATGGAGGTGTATCATTTGATTCAGCGTAAATTCGGATACCACCTTCGGTAAGAACTTTGGATTTGTACACAATAAGACACTCTTTGTGGAAGATCAAATAAGGAGACTCACACATTAGAGACTGAAGCTCTGAAATCCTTCCAGCAGGAGTAACTGCATCTAAAAATAACGTTTTCCATAACAGGAAATGTAGGCCACAACTCATGACCGACTCAAGAGGAGTCAGAGTCAGTTTCTAAATCACATAATTCACATCCCAAGTCAGGACTGGATTGCAGATAGGAGGTTTCATATAAAGAATATCTCTCAGAAACGTACAGGATACCTCTAAGTGGGCCACCGTACGACAAGCAGTAGAGGCATGGAAAGCAGATACAATGGCCACATGCATCTTATGCGAGGAATACTGTAGACCAGAGTCTGACAATGATAGCAAGCATTCCAGCACAGCATTTACAGGACAGTTAAATGGTTCCAAATTCCAGGAAGCAGCCCACAGAGTGAAACACTTCCATTTCAAGAAATAGGTATGTTTGGCAGAAGACTTTCTGGCTGCAATCAGCACATCATCAACTTTCGGGGATACACCGAAGTGTACAATGGCTCTGTCTTCAGAAGCCAAGCAGGCAGCTGTAGGGACTTCAGTCACTGATGGCCCCAGATACTTTGTTCTGTGACAACAGGCCCAGACATATTGGTAGGGGAACAGGAGGCTCCACTGTCATCTGGTGCAGACATGGAAACCATATCTGGCAAGGCCATAATACAGCAATGAGGTTGAGAGTGGCACTTTCTCTCTGCAGCCTGAATAGCACCCTCAGTATTAATGAACTTGGGGAAATGCATATATAAATTTCCCTTTCCAAAAGAGGAGCAACTCGTCTCACCAGAGAACTCCAAGCCCTTGAGAGAGCAAGCAGAAATGCTCCAGTTCTATGCTGTGTGGGGATGCAAAAAGGTCCTATTCTGGACAACCCCATCTTGCAAAGCACTTAACCATGGAGGTTGACAGTTCCCATTTGTGAATTTTGAATTGTGACCTGCTTATTTGTCTGTTAAGTTGTTTTGGAAATCTGGGAGATGTCTGACTGACATACACAGGCTATCGGTTCAAAGTTTATTGGTGTACAAATGTATAAAATTACTTCAGTTATAACATTCCATAATTCTTAGTAAAATATATACAATTCTCATGCCATTAACATAAAATCATTTGTTACATTCATAGTTTGACAAAATAGTGCACATTCACAATAGCTTTGTTAAATCTTGACCGCAACCAAGAATTCTGCTAGCCCAAATATTTGTTTTGTCTAACCTTACTAAATTCATATACTGTAGGTATCAGTAGTTGCCTTATATCTTAATGATGAGAACAAAGGTGCCTCCAATTTTTTCCTTTCTTCTTCCCAAAGATCGCACTTACGGATGCCATGTAACATT
Organism: Neoceratodus forsteri; assembly: GCA_016271365.2. Classification (NCBI taxonomy): domain Eukaryota; kingdom Metazoa; phylum Chordata; order Ceratodontiformes; family Ceratodontidae; genus Neoceratodus; species Neoceratodus forsteri. Next base: position 1,723,091,960 of record CM057452.1, read on the forward strand.
CTTGGGTATACCATATTAATATACTTACAATTATGCACATGCATTGTACCATAACCATTTTAAATGCGACATATCAATCCTAATGTGTCTAACCCAAGTTTGCATAGGGTATTTCTATGGAAGTTGTTTTCGCAGATTAAAAAGTATTTCTCCATAACCCCAGATTGTTTGATACCAGTATATACAGTATAACCTTGATTATCCAGACCTCGTTTATCCGAATCTCTGGTTTAACCAAACATCAAACATGTCCCTTGTATTTTGACAAGTCTTGTTAATATCATATCATTAGTAGCTGCTCAGCACTTACAGTTAAATGCATCTGTACAAAAACCAAACAATCGATTAATCTAACCACAGTTAAGTGCCAAAGCAATTAAGTACAAAGCGGCATAAGCAATTAAGCCCCCAAAAACCCATCATAAGCTCATTTCATTCTAACTTGTTTAGGGCACAACTGTAGTCGCTTACAATGGCTGAGCGGAGCGGAAAGAGAAAACGCAGCATGCTGGACATCACACAAAAGATTAGAATCCTTGACTGCCTAGAACATGGGCAGAAAGCAATTGACATTGCCAAGAGATTTGGTATTGGCCATTCTACTGTTTCAGATATCGGAAAGGCAAAAGTAAAGCTGAAGGAGTAAGCAGCTTCCATGGAGCAGAGCCAAGGTACGGACCACCGCAAAACCATGAAAAAGTGCCATGACAAGCAACTAGATTGGGCACTGTATTTATGGTTCGTGCAAAACTGGGTCCGTGGCACTCCTATCTCTGGTCCCATAATCAAGCAGAAAGCCTTGCAGTCCCACTGTGATATCAATGGTGAGGACGACTCCTTCACCACCAGCAAAGGGTGGCTGCAGGGTTTCAAAGCTTGCCAGGGCATTCGGGAGCTTACTGTTGTAGGCGAACTGCTATCAATGATCAATGCCTCAATAGCTCCTTTTCAGGACAAACTGGCTTTGCTGATGTTAAATGGTGGTCTGTCACCAGAGGCTATCTACAACACTGACGAGACCAGTGTTTCAAACAACATGAAGTCTTGCTATATTATGACATATGCAGTTCGTCCCAGCCTTAGAACTGCTCCAGAGGTGAAAGAGTTAACTTCCATGTCAGGCATGGAATCTTGAGCGTGAGCTCGGTTAAAAAAACTCTGTCTGTTGATCTTCAAACTGAAACTGTCAGATTCTTTACTCCGCCTCACTGAACAGTCGCTCCGGAGATTCCTCCTACTGCTCGGTTCATTTGTCGGTTAAAAAAGTGTTCTTTCTCGTTTTTAAACCGCATTTGTATATTTTAACCTCAACCGGTCGGTTCAAGCTCTGCCTGTGGTATCGTAAGTAATAGATAGGTTTTACATTTCTCTGTGTGGAACTTGCAAACATTGTTATCAGTTCGGTTTGAACCAATCAGGTTGTTGTTAAAACTTATTAAATTACATTTAGAGTGTGGTTCCGGTTCTTACAGTTCTAAAAAGCAGTTTCATTCGTTTTCCACGACCAATGACGGTTGGGAACCGATAAGGGTGTCTTGCTTGGCGATTTGCCGGAAAAGGGCAAGTTTTTGGTTAGGCTGGCATTATGTCTGAGAAACCCAAAAGAAAAACCGGGCCCACTGGGTTTCAGCACTGTAGTGTCTGTGGGGAAGCCTTTGCCAAGGCTGACCCACACACCACATGTGTTTACTATCTGGGGTTTGACCACCTCAATGTAGACTGCCAGATTTGCAAGAATTTCCCTGCAGCTACCCTGGACAAGAGAGTTGGTAGGCTCCAGGGCGAGAGGCAAAGTCCGCTGACCCAGATGGCCAGCCGGTTGGTGCCAGCGACGGAGGAGTGCCCTCTGACAGGCGATACTTCCTCAGGACAAGCGAAGAGCTGACTGGAGGAGCCAGTTCAACAAAGAGGACTAGAAAATCAGCAGGTGTGGAGCCAAAATTTCCTTCTCCAACCGCTGCAGAGATAGCCAAAGCGATCCAAATTGTCCAGTCGCTTTCCTCGGTTCCGTCCGAACCGGCACCATCAGGTAAACGGTCAGTTCTTCGGTTCCACCGGTTCAAGAATATGATATAGAAGAATTTTATGAACCGGAGGAGGGGAAGGAGGATTATGAAGAGAGTGAATGTGATTTTGAAAGTCTGGATGTGCCCATTGAACCGGACATCTCCCCAGACAGACCTTCAGGAGTGTCTCCCCCTAGGATTTCTGAGTCCCTTTCTCATTTTCTGTTTTATAAAAAAGTTGCTGAAACCCTCCAGCTCCCTTTGGAAGAAGCTGTGGATGAACAGGAGGAGCCTGACTATGTGGAAATGATGGATATCCCAGAGTCCAGGAGATTGTCTATACCTTTACATAAATCTTTTAGGAAGCAGACAATAAAAATTTTAAAAGCTCCTAATTCTTTACCTCCTGTGGATAAAAAGATGGACAGGAGGTACACATTGTCAGGCTCTGATATGGAGTTCCTTTCACAACAATGCAGCCATGTTGGGGTAGTGCAGGCTGCAGCCTGTGATAAGGCAAATATTCCCTTGGCTTCACACCCCCCTGACAAGGACTCCAGGAGGATTGATGCCATGGCAAAGAAACAATACATGGCAGCATCCTTGGGACTCAGACAGGCAAATTATATGGCCTATGTTGCAAGATACCAGAAATCCAGATGGGATACTGTTATGGCTTTAGCAAAACAGGTCCCTGGCCAGCTTGCCAAGGAGCTGGAACAGGTGGCTGCTGATGGTACTGAGGCATCCAAAGTGCAATTCCATGCTGCAGTGGACTCTAATGATGCATCTTCAAGAGTCATGGCTACATCTGTGGCTTTTCATAGAATGGCTTGGCTCAGGTGTACTAGCCTGTCACAGGATACCCAGGCTAAGGCCATGGATTTTCCTGTTGTGGGTAATTCTCTGTTTGGGGAGCAGACAGAGAATTACATGAAAAAAATGGATGAGTATAGGACCACTTATAGGAGTGCACAGGCCAAGGAGAGGCAAGCCACTCCTCAGAGGCAGCTTTCCAGGGGCAGGGGCAGGCCTTTTCACAGGCCTTTTACCAAGCCCAGGCCTCCTCTTCAGCTTATGCCCAGAGGGGGTTCTTCAGAGGGAGAGGCAGGCGGGGTACGAGCAGGCCTGCTCCCACCCCTCAGCCTAAAGCCCCTGCCAAACAGGCACCCTGATGGGATGCCCAGGGCCGATTCTCCATTACCTGTAGAGGGCAGGCTGGCTTACTTCGTCCAGGACTGGGAGTCTTTAACATCAGACAAGTGGGTCCTGGAAGTAGTAAGCCAGGGACTGGTTCTCAGCTTCAAAAAATTTCCAAAGATGAGAACCAGATCCTTTCCATCTGCAAATCCATCAGAGGCTCTTGCTTTGGAAACAGAAGTCTCAACCCTCCTGGCTCTCAGAGCTGTAGAAAGGGTTCCTCCCCTATACCAGGGCAAAGGACTGTACTCCAGGTACTTCCTTACCCCAAAAAAGACAGGAGAATGGCGGCCCATCCTGGATCTAAGATACCTAAACAAGCACCTTTTAAAACCAAAATTCAAAAATGGTGACTCTGGGAATTATTTTACCCTCCCTAAGGCCAGGGGACTGGCTAGCGTCCCTGGACCTCAAGGATGCCTACTTCCATGTTCTCATCAGAAGCTCCCACCGAAAGTACCTCAGATTCGAACTGCCCTCAGGCCATTACCAGTTCAGAGCAATGCCCTTCGGCCTCACCTCTGCCCCAAAGGTATTCACCAAATGCCTGGCAGTAGCAGTTGCTTACTTAAGAAGGCAAAAGATTGCCATCTTTCCTTACCTGGACGATTGGCTCATAGTGGGTCAGTCTCCAGACCAAGTCAAATCACACCTTCAGGTTACCCAGCAGCTGCTTACATCTCTAGGTTTTCTTCTCAATCTTCCAAAGTCAGTTCTAGAGCCTGTTTAGCTACTCACCTTCATAGGCGCAGAACTGGACACAAAGCAGGCCAGAGCTTTCCTTCCTCTAGAAAGAGTAAAGACCCTGGTGGTTCTGGCCTCCTCCTTCACTCTGCAGGTCTCTCGACCAGCAAGGCACTTCTACAGCTCCTTGGGCACATGGCTGCTTCCACAGCTGTAGTGCAAGGAGCAAGATTTCAGATGAGGGATATCCAGTTCCATTTGAGAGCCTTCTGGTCTCAAAGGAGAGATCCTCTAACCAAATTGATCCCAGTAACTCGAACCCTGATCCAGGCCCTGCAGTGGTGGCAGAATCAGAGCAATCTGAGACGGGGGGTTCCTTTCATCCCTCAATCTCACTCCTTGACCCTTACTACAGATGCGTCCCTCTTGGGATGGGGAGCTCACATGGGCGACCTCACCACCCAGGGATTGTGGTCCCTCAAGAATCTCTGCTCCACATCAATCTGTTGGAACTCAGAGCTGTTTTCTAGCACTTCAGGTTTTTCTGCATCTGTTCAGAACAAAGTGGTACAGGTCAGAACAGACACCCTACTACAATGTGGTACATCAACAAGCAAGGGGGCACTCGGTCTTTGGCCTTGTGCACCGAGGCAATGAAGTTGTGGTCTCTGGCTTATTCCCTGAACACCTCCCTCATGGCAGTTCACCTCCCAGGCAAGGACAATGTCCTGGCAGATGCTCTCAGCAGGATTTCCCAGGGCCATCATGAATGGTCAATGGATCCCCTAGTACTGGGGTTAGTATTTGCCAGGTGGGGCACCCCTCAGATAGATCTTTTTGCAGCCCCAGACAATCACCAACTTCCGCTTTTTTGTTGCAGGCCCCCAGTGTTGGGCTCAGTCCCTCTGGATGCCTTCCTTCTCGATTGGAAGGGAAGTTCCTCTATGCCTTTCCCCCTTTCCTCTCTTGTTCAAGGTGCTAGTCAAAATCAGATCTCAACCTTGCAAGATGATTCTGATTGCTCCAGATTGGGCCAGACAGCCCTGGTATCCACTCCTTCTGTCCTCAGCAGTCCACCTTCCCCTGTGTCTCCCCAGGAATCACAATCTGTTATCCTGTGCCCAGGGGAGAGTTTGGTATCCGAATCTCAAATCCCTCAACCTCAAGGCCTGGCTCTTGAGGAGTTAGAGTTTGCTGACCTACACCTTCCTCAAGGTGTACTCGATATCTTGAAAGCTTCTAGGAAGCCTTCCACCAGGGCTACTTATAAATCTAAATGGAAAAGGTTTTCCATATGGTGCTCTGGAAAGCATATTTTCCCAGAATCTGCTGATTTGCCCACAGTCCTGGACTATATGGTCCATCTAAATACTTTGGGGCTGAGGCAAGCTACCTTGAAAGTGCATTTGGCAGCTGTCTCTGCTTTTATTTCAGCAGGAAAGCCCTCTTCTCTTTCTGCTCACCCTGTATTCTCCAAGTTTTTCAAGGGATTGCTCCACACCAACCCTCCATTCAGGGACCCTGCTCCTGCCTGGGATCTTAATGTTTGCATTGCTCAGCTAATGCAACCCCCTTTGAGCCTTTGTCTTCCAGCACAGCTTAAGTACTTGACTTGGAAAACTGTGTTTCTAGTAGCCATCACCTGCCAGGCGCATAGTGAATTACAAGCTTTGTCAGTGGAGCCTGATTTTATCTCCTTTCACAGAGATAAGGTAGTCCTCAGGACTAACAGGAAGTTCTTGCCTAAGGTGGTTTCAGATTTCCACCTTAATCAATCTATATCTCTTCCAGTGTACTTCACTTACCATTCCTCCTCTGGCGAGAGGAGGCTGCACAGTTTAGATGTAAAGATAGCCCTTAGTTACTACATAGAGCATACCAAGGGTCACAGGTTTGACTCCCTCCAACTATTCCTCACTTATGGTGAGGTTGGTAAAGGGAAACCTGCCACTAAAAGATCCATTGCCAGGTGGATTGTCTCTTGTATCCAATTTTGCTATCAAAAACTGGGTAAGGTTCCCCCTTCAGGCCTGAGGGGCTCACTCTACCAGAGGTACAGCTGCATCCTAGCTGCGGCCAGGACATCCCTATCTTGGAGATATGTCAAGCAGCTACCTGGAAAACAGTACACACTTTCACCAAGCATTACTCCTTGGACATCCAGGCTAGGAGTGATGCTCGGTTTGGCACAGCTGTGCTTCAGAGCCTATTTCCTAAGTAGGTTCTGTCCCTCCTCCATGGAGGTACTGCTGTGTAGTCTACATATGTCATAATATAGCAAGACTTCATGTTGTTTGAAGAAAAAATTACTCACCTTAGTAATGTTGTTTCTTCTAATGGAGTCTTGCTATATTATGACCTCCCCGCCTGCCCCTCTCAGAACCTCTGCTCTTGGGATGTGGGTGGGCAGTCGCAGTGTTGGCACTTAATGATGCCCACCTTGTGTTTTTCACCCCTCTTTTTTGGGGGTGTTTGGGTGTTGTATTTTTATTTTATTTTTTTTTTTTTGGATCCCCTGACTTGAGTCTTGGTTTTGGGACCAGAAAAATGTGTTAATATTTTAGTAGCCAGTTGGCTAGTGTAGGTTTACAGCTTCCACACAGAATCTTAGTGAGTTTTGCTCGTAAAGATCTGACAGTTTCAGTTTGAAGATCAACAGACAGAGTTTTTTCAACCGAGCTCACGCTCAAGATTCCATGCCTGGCATGGAAGTTAACTCTTTCACCTCTGGAGCAGTTCTAAGGCTGGGACAAACTGCATATGTCATAATATAGCAAGACTCCATTAGAAGAAACAACATTACTAAGGTGAATAATTTTTCCTTTTTGGAAAATGCTTCCTGATCAAACACTTGTTAGTTCCTCAAAAAAGTGTGCACCTGGCCACAACCCCCAAAAAAATTTAACAATCCTTGGTTGTACCAATGCTACTGGTACCCACAAGTTGAAATTGATGGTAATTGGCAAGTCAATGAAGCCAAGGTGCTTTAAGCACTGTAATATGGAAAACTTGCCAGTACTTTATTGTACCCAAAGCAATGTGTGGATGTCAGCCACGCTTTTCAAGTCCTGGTTTTTCAGCAACTTTGTACCTGCTGTGAGAGCACACCTTTGGGCTCAAAATCTACCACTAAAGGCAGTCCTGTTTATTGATACTGCAGGAGCGTACCCTGATGTTGACATTTCAAAAACGGATGATGAGTCCATTCAGTGTCTTTTGTTACCACTGAATACCACAGCAAAGCTATGGCCGATGGACCAGGGTGTGCTCACCACACTAAAACACATTCACAGGGGGAAACTATTGAGCCAGCTGTTAGCAGATGAAAACAAAACCCTAAGCCTGACTGATGTCATTAAAAAGCTTAATGTAAAGGACGCCTGTTAAATGTTAGGTGAATCGTGGTCTGCTGTCTGTACTAACACCATAGATAAGTGTTAGCAGAGATTACGGATTCCAACCCCTGCTAGTACCCTAGTGGAAGCTGAGCAGCAACAAGAAGCTAAAACAGCATAAAAGGGTGCTCACAGCTACTGTTTAAAAGGTACCTGACATTTTACCATTCACCACTTTCTGCCTGCAAGGAAGTTTTACTCTGTGTGTGTGTGTGTGTGTGTGTGTGTGTGTGTGTGTGAGAGAGAGAGAGAAGCTGTTTTTGCTGGACTTTACATCGTTATGTGAGAAGCTGTTTTGTGCTGGACTTGAAACATCTTTGTGCCAAGGCTCCCACTGCAATTAAGAACTTGAATCAGCTGTAGAAGCTAAACCGGCAGCCAGTGAGAGGGGCGTGGACCAGGAGCTTGTGCTCTTTGCAGCGGTGGAGGGGCAGTCAGCATAAAAGGGTGCTCACAGCTACTGTTTAATAGGTACCTGGCATTTTTCCATTCACCACTTTCTGCCTGCAATGAAGTTTTACTGTGTTTGTGTGTGTGTGTGTGTGTGTGTGTGTGTGAGAGAGAGAGAAGCTGTTTTTGCTGGACTTTACATCGTTATGTGAGAAGCTGTTTTGTGCTGGACTTGAAACATCTTTGTGCCAAGGCTCCCCCTGCAATTAAGAACTTGAATCAGCTGTAGAAGCTAAACCGGCAGCCAGTGAGAGGGGCGTGGACCGGGAGCTTGTGCTCTTTGCAGTGGTGGAGGGGCAGTCAGCATAAAAGGGTGCTACCAGCTGCCATGCGAATGTAGTAACGCGAGCGTGAGTGGCGCGCGCCACTCGGCATCAAAAAATTTGTTTGTAGGTTTAGTGAAGGGCTGAGTTCTTTAGCTTGAAGTTTGGATTCATAGATTGAGAACTATTTGTAGTAATTAAATATTCAAATTCTGATTTAAAAGTCCAAGCTTGGTGAGTGTTATACTGAATTTCGATTGTTTTAATTATTAACCATGCAGAAATATGTAATGTACTGTGTCCTACTTGTGATACTTATTAATCAATGGAAGAAGATTGACTGTTGGGATTGGGGGGGGGGGGGGTCACTCCATCACCTGCAAGACAGCAAGAAAAAAATATGTTGTGGCATTTATTTATGTCATCGGGTTCAGAACTTATTCACAGAACCAGAAGAAATGGATTCTCTAGGCAGTGGAGATTATTTAATCAGGTTAGAATCCAATGTTTTTCACCTAGAAAATCCCACTTAAAATTAACTACACCATTTGTTTGTAGCATAGAAATACTGCTTGCAGGTGACGTTGAGATAAATCCCGGCCCCAAAGGAGTCAATAAACAAAATTTAAAAATTTCACTTGAAAACGCAAGAAGTGTTATAAACAAGAAGCACGAATTTCAAATATGGACTAAAAGTTATGAACCAGACGTGACTGAAACATGGTCATCTCAAAACATACAAGATAAGGAAATATTAATGGTTATAATCTTTTTAGATTAGATGGGGAAATAGGGGTGGTGGGGTTCTTTTATATATAACAGAGAAACTGGGTTTGGGAGAAGTTGTTTTTCAGGGTAATTTAGAGGGAATTGAATGTCTGTGTTAAATTTGAAAGATTGCAGCTCTTAATTAGTATAGTATATTCCCCTCCTAAAGTAAATACTACCAAGTCTGAATTATTGGCATCTAAATTAGCATTAATGTCAGATGGTAAAGATTTAATACTAATTCGTGATTTCAATGCTGCTTGGGGCAAGCCAAGGAGATTAAAATTGGAACAAAGTTTTGAAATACTAAATGTCAATCAAATAATAAATCAAAGTACTAGGAAAAGTGGGGTTAAAAGTCAGGGGAGTATTTTGGACTTTATTTTTCTCTCTAGGAGCTTTCATGTCGAAAAATGTTTGATTTTACCTCCAAATTTGGGGGATCATAATCCAGTATATTGTGTTGTAAAAGATTTAAATCAAATAATTGAGGAAGAAAAGATTACCCTAAAAAGAAACTTTAAGAACTATCACCCAAATAATTTTGTTTACGATTTAAATTGTATAGAGTGGGGAAGATTAAATTTAATTCCAGACATAAATTTGGCAGTTGAAGAATTTTCAAAAACTTATTTAGAGGCTTGTAATAAGCATGCACCATTTAAAAAAAAACAAACAAAGAAAAAGCATCTTCCATGGATAGACGAATATTTGAAAAAGAAAATTCATATCAGAGATAGACTCTGGAAAAGGGAAAATAAAACAAAAAGGGAGGAAGACTGGGTTAATTTCAAAATTAAGTGAAATGAATGCAAAAGGTTAATTAGACCTGCAAGAAAAAAATTTTACAACATTAAAATTGAGACAACTCATGATCCTAAACAATACTGGAATATGAAAAAAGAATTGGAAAACCTTTTGAGAGCTAAGTCTTGTATAAAAATGTATAATAATAAGGGTGAGTTCCTTGACTCAAAGAAAACAGCCCAGTTGTTGAATAAATATTTCTTAACGTTGCCTGATATTACCATCCCAGCTGGTTCATAAGTACAAACAGATTTAGTAAATAAAGAAACTAAAAATGAAAATTTTCCTTTTTTTATAAAAAAAAAATAAAAATCTCGGAAGTTAGACGGGAGATCTTAAAATTAAATAAAAATAAATCATATGGTATGGACAATATTGAAGGGAAATTTATTAAAGATGCAGTTGAAGTCTTATCACCAATACTGACTGATTTATTTAATCAAAGTTTGATGGAAAATGTTTTTCCCTCTATCTGGAAAATAGCCAAAATAGTACCTATATTTAAAAGGGGGTCAAATGACCCCTCAAACTATAGACCAACAGCAATCCTCTCTAAGTTAATGGAACGAATGGTGTTCGGCCAGTTGTATAGTTATTTAGAAAAATATTCAAGATTGACCAAATACCAACATGGCTTTAGGGCAGGTTATTCAACTTGCACTGCGCTCGTGGACTTTGCTGATAAAGTGGCAGTGGCCTTGGATAAGGGAGACTCCATGGGTGCAGTGTTTGTTGACCTGTCCAAAGCCTTTGATTTGGTCAACCACCATTTATTGTATGAGAGGATGGAGAGGACTGGTATAGCCCCTAGGTAATTATTATGGTTTAAATCATATTTGAGTCAAAGAAAACAGCAAGTAGTAATAAATGGTAAATTTTCTGAAGTAGGTAGTATACTAAGAGGTGTCCCTCAAGGTTTAATTTTGGGGCCATTATTGTTTTTGTTATATATTAATGAATTACCTACCAAAATAAATAATACACAAATCAGGTTGTATGCAGATGATACAGTACTTTTAGCATCAGCCAAATCTCAAAATGAAATGATGGTTAAATTACAGATGGATTTTGATGTTCTACAGGACTGGTTTTCCAGCTCTAAATTAGTGATAAGTGATAAAAAAAAAAAAACTCAGGTTATGTTTTTTAATAAAAAAACAAAGGTTAATAAAAAACAGATCAGAGATAGGGAAATACTAATGAAGGATGGGAAAAATTTGACAATCATGGATCAATATAAATATTTAGGTGTAGAGATTGATTATACTTTATCTTTCTAAGCTCATATTAATAATACAATAAAGAAAATTAATAATAAGATGGGGCACTACGTAGGTCATCAAGGATATTAAATCTACAAACCCGGAGGTTAATTGCAAATCAGTTAAGAATGCCTGTATTAGAATATGGAAATATGGTGTATAATTTTACGGGTCAAACACATTTAAATAAATTAGTCATATCACATAATCGATTGGCACGATTTGTCCTGAACTGTAGCTATAATACTCATCATTGCATTTTGTATAAAGACCTAAACTGGGACAGTATATCAGTACGATTTAAAAAACAATATTCAGTATTTATCTATAAAATAATAAATGGGATGATTGATGGAAACATGGAATTGCCTTCTGTTAGTAAATATTATCCATATATTTTAAGGGATGTAAAACATAGAGGTTACACTTTTCCAAAAACTAATACAAGATATGGTACTATGACACTTGAGGCTCAGACTGCCAATATTTGGAATAATATTCCCCCTGAATTAAGGAAAGCAACTAAACTATCCCAGTTTAAATTAGGATTGAGCACTGTATTTTATGATGAATGTACTTGTTTTTAAAATGTGGAAAAATGTGTTAGTTGTTGGTGTGATTCAAGATTTTTGTCTTGTATAATGTCAAAAATTATTTATTAGTAGTTTTATGTAATTTGAATCTTTGTATGTTATATTGAATGTAACTTTGTTCTTGACACAGGACAACTTTGAAAATAGGTCTTAAGACCTAAAGTTTGCTAACCTGTATAAAAATAAAAATTTTTACGACTACTGCTACCAGCGAGTTACAGGCTCCTGCAGTAACCATTGATCTAGGAGAAGATCAGCTACACAATTGGTTGGAGTCAGACAAACATGACGATGGCTATGGAGATTTGACAGACACTGACATTGTAGCTACCACTGAAATGAATGCCAGTGAAGATCCAAATGAAAGTGATGAGGAAAGCGACTTGCTGCCTTGCTTTGCCAACTGCAAGAGAAGCCACTGATGCTTTCTAGATCTGCATTTTGTGGTTTGAGAGTCAAGGTGGCAGAGATTACCTGCATACCCTTTTGCTGAGGCAACTATGGCAGAAAGCAATAAAGAAGAGAAACGAGAGCTCCAAAAACAGAGAGCAATAACTGATTTTAAATGATTTTACAACCAAATGTCTATTTAAAAAAGTTCATGCCAATTAAATGTCTATTTTTTAGAACTGAATAAAATAAAGCTTCAATCAAACTAACATCATACTTTTCTACTTTCAGTGCTCATTATAGCTAGCATTCGCATTGTGTTTCATGGTAACCTCGATTATCCGAACCACTCGATTTTTCGAACAAAAAGGATGTCTCCATGTATGTTCGGATAATCAAGGGTATACTATATACCAAATCTATCTATGTCATGGATTTTTTCAAAATCTCTTGATAGAGCAATGTCCTTTAATCTTATGACAGCATCATCCATGAATCTGGTGGAATTTTGCACTGCACTATCAGACCATAACCTCTCCACACCCACTCTTTTTAAAATTGTATTTAATCTTATAAACCAGTTATCCCTAGTTATTTTGTTTTGAGATTTAGTAATAAAATCCTGCCAGCACATATTTGGGTGTCTTCTGTTATCCATTGCCAAAATTTTACCCCAATATAAAACTGCCCTTATATGAATTTCAGTTGTTAAGTGAAGCATACCAGTTCCCACCCTTAAAAATGATGAGGGGCAGTCTCTGGATAGATTCAGGGTGTATTTAATAAATTTATTTTGGATAGCCTCAACATTGTTAATATTGTAAATATAAACACCCCAGATATCACTACCATACATTAACAGTTTTACACAGAAACACAGAATTTGATGGCAGATAAGGACTGCTTGGCCCACCTAATTTGCCCATTTCCCTACCCAACGGATAAGATGAAGATCCTAGTTAACCAACAGCCTACTTCCTCCTACCCCCCCACTAGAATTGCCTTATATCTGTGCCATGCATTCTTGAATTCCCTCACTGTTTTTGACTCCACGACCTCCTCAGGAAGGCTGTTCAATACATCTACAACCCTCTTCATGAAGGAATACTTCCTCACATTACCTCTGAGCTGTTCTCCCTATATCTTACAAATTGTGTCCTCTTGTTCTGATACATCTCTTTTTCTGAAAGATGCCACCCTCTTGGACTTTGTTGACTCCTTTGAGGTACTTGAAAGTTTCTATCATGCCCCCCCTTTCCTCAAGGCTATACATATTAAGCTCCTTTAGTCTTTCTTCATATGTCTTCTGGTGCAGACCCTGCACCATTTTGGTTGCCCTCCTCTGGACAGCCTCCACCCTGTCTATGTCTTTGCAGAGATGGGGTCTCCAGAACTGCACGCAGTACTCCAGATGTGATCTTACCAACTGTCTGTACAGAGGGATAACAACTTCCTGTTTTCTATCGGTGATGCCTCTCCCTATGCATCCCAGTATCCCCCCAGCCCCCCTTACTGCCTTCTCACATTGCTTGCCCACCTTTAGGTCATCTGATATAACTACCCCCAGGTCCCTTTCCATTTTTGTTGTTGTCAGTATCTCAAAGCAGTCACACTGACTTTAAAGTGTCTGTTGGAAGCTCAAACTTACTGCAAAGAACAAACTGCACCTCCATTTAGGACCTGGAAACCTGATTAAGGCATAATACTGCAGAGCACTGGGTAAGAAGTGAGATACACTTTCTACAAAAAGTTTTATTTGTATTTTTCCTTATTGGCATTAAGCAGAGAATTGCAGGATTTCTTTAAAAGGGTAGTAATTTTATAACCAGAGTGAGATACAACTGAATTTGCTTGAGTGCGGGGGTTGAGACCTAGCATTTTGAAGGATATTTTTGTAACATTTTAAGTGTCCTGCTGGCTGAGGAGCGAGTTCATTTTTATCCTTCGACTCAGTAGAGTGGTTTGGTTTGTGTTGGAGCAGTGGTCTAGTAAATTGTGGTGTTAGTTGTATTACTATAAAGGACAGTACTCACCAGGGTGGTGGAGCAGTTGTGTATCTGATTGTTTCTAACAGTCACCAGTAGCTGTGCACTACCCACCCACCCTTCCCACCCCACCCCAGGCATGGCATTTCCTTTATAGCCACAGTTCTGACATCACTTCCTCAATAGGTCTTGGGTCAGAACTGTCATATTCTAATAACCCTGCAACGTGCATAAAGAGTGGTTACACAAACAAATAATAATACATATATAATTATATATTGTATAGAATAAGGAGCGGGACATGTGGAGAGTGGTGCAATGCACTGGCAGGTGCAGCAGTTTTCCGGGAACGTTCTGAACAAGCGTTGTTGTCCTATTTGTAGGCAACTCAGCTTCTGAGAGAGGAGGTTGCCCACTCCAGGCTGAACTAGCAAGGACTAAGGAGGCCCCTAAGAGCACCACTGCCACAACCACTGAGTCAGAGATTTCGGGTGAAGAGCAGTAGGACCACAGTGGGTTCTGGGAGGGGCGGGTGGTGGACCAGAGGCTAAGCCCCAGTTGTACCTCTACACAATCAGATGCCATTCTGGCAGAGTAAGGTTCCTCTATGATGGCACCCTCAGTGGAGACCCAGAAGAATGCTGAGGACATCCACAAGGGAGACCCACAAAAGTGTGGCAAGGGACACCACAGGGGAAGGAAACAGCTACTGATAGGGGACTCAATTGTTAGGGGGGTAAAACTAGGGAAGGGAGAGAAGGAAGTAAGCTGCCTGCCTGGTGCCATGACTTGGAGGGACAAGAAGCGAATCCTCACAATTGTAGAAGCAGCATCACAGGAGACAGAACTAGATATCATTGTCCACCTTGGGACAAATGACCTAGCTAAGCATGGGATCAGTGCAGTGCAGAATGAATTTGTGGAGTTGGGGAGGGGCCTCAGACGGGTAGCAAGCACGGTAACCTTCTCAGAGGCGCTACCAGTCCATGGCAGGAATGAGGCTAGGGTACTGCACACCATGCAGTTTAATGAATGGTTGCAAAACTGGTGCAGAGCACAAGGCTTTGGCTTCATTGGGGACTGGGGGTCCACCTGGAAGATAAAGGTCTATACTGGTATGATGGTCTGCATTTGTCCACAAAGGGACCAAGCTCCTAGGTGACAGGTTTAAATGCTTCCTTGCAAGCTTTTAAACTAGATAAGGGGAGGTACTGATAAAAGGCAGGAAAGACAAGCCCCCCCACAAAACAGGGCAGGTAGTAGGGTAAACACTGAGGTACAGAGCTCAACACAGGGCAGGATGGGGGTAAATGGTAAAATAGATAAGAGCAATAAGAGCAGGGATGGGGGAAAAAAGGATCAAGCCAACATTAAATGGAAGGCAATGACTACTAATGCCCGTAGTCTGGGAAACAAGCTCTCTGAGCTAGTAGCTTTGATGGAAGATGAACAATTGGATATTGTGGCAGTCACAGAAACATGGTTCACCGAGAACCATGAATGGGATGTCAACATACCAGGGTACACAATCTACAGAAGGGACAGGGAAGGCAAAAGAGGAGGTGGAGTAGCTCTATACATAAGGGAAGGGATCAAAGCTACAGAACTAAAAAGTAAAGGGGGAGGACAAGAGGCACTCTGGGTTACCTTGGAGATGGGGAATGGCATCGCAATCCGCACAGGGGTTGTATACAGACCCCCGTCTCAAGGGGAGGAAATGGACAAGAAAATGATAGAGGACATTCTCAAAATGGCTGAAAAAGGGGAGATACTGTTGATGGGGGACCTGAATATGCCAGATGTTAATTGGAGGACATGTACTGCAGCCACATCCAAGAGCAGGGTCATTCTTGATGCCCTGCAGGGGGCAGACCTTAGACAGCTAGTGCTGGAACCCACTCAGGAGGGAGCGATACTAGACCTGGTACTCTCAAATGGAGAGAGGATCACAAATTTAGAAGTCAGTAGACATCTGGAAACAAGCGACCACTGCACAGTGTGCTTCACAATGAGCACAACCATGGAGATATGCCATACAAAAACAAGGATACTGGACTTTAGAAGGGCTGACTTTGGCAAAATAGGTGAACACCTGAAGAATGCACTAGCAAATGGCCAAATAGGAGGGGTGGAAGAACAATGGAGAAAAATCAAAACTGCCATCATAGAGGCAACAAGTCTTTGTGTAAAACAAATGAAGACAAAGCGGAGTAAAAAAACACTATGGTTCTCAAAAGAGGTGGCAGGGAAGGTTAAGAAGAAAAAGGCTGCATTCAAAAGTATAAGGAATCACAGAGGGAGCACGACAGGGAACTGTATCAATTAAAGCAGAAAGAAGTAGGAAAGGCAGTCAGAATGGCAAAGGCACAAACCGAGGAAAACATCCAACTCGGTCAAAGGGGCAAAACCTTTTATAGGTACATTAGGGAGCATAGAAAGGTTAAGGGAGGGATAGTGAAGATTAATAAAGGAGAGGGAGGTGGGCAGAGGAGACAGTGAAAAGGCAGATACTGAATGAATACTTTTGCTCAGTATTCACAAAAGAAGATGAGACAGTTACGAAACCAGACAATAGAAGCACTCTGGGTAGGGGTTGATATCAGTCCATTCACAGAAGAAAGAGTCCTGAAAGAACTCCCTAAAACTCAAGGTGGACAAAGCAATGGGGGCTGAGAGATTCACCCCAGAATCCTAAAAAGAACTAAGGGGACCTAGTGACACCACTGACCACACTTTTAACAAATCATGGCAGGATGGGGTGGTACCTGAGGACTGGAGGAGGGCAGATGTGATTCCCCTTTACAAAAGTGGGAGCAAGGCAGAAGCAGGAAACTACAGACCTGTAGTTTGACCTCAGTGGTAGGAAATGATGAATCACTTCTGAAAAGAAAGGGTGTTGAGCACCTGGAGGCCAGCGGGGCTAAGGACCAACGCAACATGGATTTACAGCAGGAAGGTCATGTCGGACTAATCTAATTGATTTCTTTGACTGGGTGACCAAAGTAATAGACCAGGGAGGGGCTGTGGATATGGCCTACCTAGACTTTAGCAAGGCATTTGACACAGTCCCGCACAAAAGATTAATAATCAAGTTAGCCAGCCTGGGAGTGGGTCCCAGGGTGGTAGTCTGGGTAGCGAACTGGCTGCACAACAGGACACAGAAGGTAATAGTGAATGGAACACATTCCAAAGAAAGGGGGGTTACTAGTGTAGTACCTCAGGGCTCAGTACTGGGTCCAATCCTCTTTAACATCTTTATAAGTGACATTGCAGAGGGTCTGGAGGGAAAGGTATGCCTCTTTGCAGATGACACAAAGATCTGTAACAGAGTTGATACACAAGAGGGTAGAAAAGATGAGAAGGACTTGGCAAGGTTGGAGGAATGGTCAGACATGTGGCAACTTAGATTCAATGCAAAGAGTGCAAAGTAATGCACCTGAGAAACAAAAACCCAGGAGAAGAGTACACAATAGCAGGGGAGGTACTAACAACAACAAAAACGGAAAGGGACCTGGCAGTAGTCATGACCTAAAGGTGGGTAAGCAATGTGAGAAGTCAGTAAGGAGAGCCAGGGGGATACTGGGATGCATAGGAAGGGGCATCACAAGTAGAAAAAGGGAAGTAGTTATCCCTCTATACAGACAGTTGGTGAGACCCCATCTGGAGTACTGTGTGCAGTTTTGGAGACCTCATCTACGCAAGGACATAGGCAGGATGGAAGCAGTCCAGAGGAGGGCAACTAAAATGGTGCAGGGTCTACATCAGAAACCATATGAAGAGAGACTGAGAGAGCTTAATATGTATACCCTTGATGAAAGGAGGGACAGGGGACATGATAGAAATGTTCAAGTACCTCAAGGGAATCAACAAAGTCCAGGAGGGTAGCATCTTTCAGAAAAAGAGATGTGTAAGAACAAGGGGGCACAGTTTAAAGATAGAGGGGGGACGGCTCAGGGGTAATGTGAGGAAATTCTTTTCACAGGAGAGAGTGGTGGATACATAGAACAGCCTTCCTGAAGAGGTCGTGGGTCTAAAACAGTGGGGAATTAAACATGCTTGGGACAGACACAAAGCAATTATAGCTGAGGGGTTGCAGGAAGCAGGCTGTTGGTTAATTAGAATCTGCAGCTTATCCAGTAGGTAGGGAAATGGGCAGACTGGGTGGGCCAAGTGGTCCTTTTCTGCCGTCAAAGTCTATGTTTCTATGTTTCTAACCCCCACTGTGTACTCTTCCCCTGGGTTTTTGTTTCCCAGGTGCATTACTTTGCACTTCTTTGTGTTTAATCTAAGCTGCCATACATTTGACCATTCCTCTAACCTTGCCAAGTCCCTTCTCATCCTTTCTAACCCACCTTGTGCATCAGCCCTGTTGCAGATCTTTGTGTTGTCTGCAAAGAGATATACTTTTCCTTCCAGTCCTTCTGCAATGTCACTTACAAAGACATTAAAAAGGACCGGCCCCAGTACTGAATCCTGCGGTACCCCACTAGTAACCCCCCTTTCTTCACTGTGGACTCCGTTTACTATTACTTTTTTAGTGTTTTAGCTTCAAATGTAGTTTTTAAGGCCTTGAAGCAATTACCTGTGAAAGATCTTATAGCCCCTGTAGTTTTATAGGATTTATTTTTTATTTCTGTTAAATGCAGCTTCCAGGAGTGAGCGTAGGCTGTGGGACAGATCCCAGTATCATACTCCCATTGCCCACTGGACCCTTAGTGTCCACTGAAGGATTCTCACATAAAGACTGGCCAGTGGCATCATCCCCATGACGGTATCCAGAAGACGTAGGAGACTCCTGTATATCCACTGTGCTCGGGCAATCAGGTTATCTGTCCAGACCTGTGGCAGAAAAGCATACCCCTTCTCTGTGTCAAGAAATGCTCCTATGTACTATAGTTATTACTAGAGATTCATCACAGTCTTTGGCACAAGTACTGTGACCCCCCCCCCCAAAGCCCCACAAGTGCCTTGTCCAAGACAATATATGTAGGAAACATTCTTTGGAACTGGTTTCTAGCAGCCAGTCATCCAGGTAGGGAAAGACATACAGACCTTCCCTCTGAAGGGCCGC
Organism: Neoceratodus forsteri; assembly: GCA_016271365.2. Classification (NCBI taxonomy): domain Eukaryota; kingdom Metazoa; phylum Chordata; order Ceratodontiformes; family Ceratodontidae; genus Neoceratodus; species Neoceratodus forsteri. Next base: position 1,723,110,834 of record CM057452.1, read on the forward strand.
TACCACTACTGCCAAGCAGCTGGTGGCACAGAAGCCAAGACAAAAGGCCAAACTTTGAACTGGCAGTACTTCTCCCCCAGGACAAAGTGGAGGCATTTATGGCCTGTGTGCTCCTCTGATCTCGACATGATGGTATACCATTGTCCTGTTCAGGAAACAAAGACAGTCCCGTTTATCATAGGGGATAGATAGTTTGCAATATTACAATCTCCCTGTATTGTTTTAAATACAGGGAGAGTCTGACCCCCACATCCACTCCTTGATATAACCTTTGGAGTGGGTATGGCTTGTAAACAGTCATTCGGAACCGGTAGTCCTTGAACCTCCAGTACCTACTGTTTTGGGTGCTTTTGTATGGGCACCTGGGGGAAGGGGACCTGGCAAGGTACCACCTCCCCTACCTCTGCTTTGCTGATGGTAGGCACAGCCACCTCGGGCAGCAGGCTGTTGACAGAAGCTCTTCCCATGACTAATAACTGGAGTGGGATACAGGGACCTATTAGACCTTAGAGTCATTCCAGATGTCTGAAGTCCTCTTAGGGTTTTGGGGCATTTAAATCTGCATGTTGCACACCAGTTGCAAATCAACAACCCTGAGCCAGGAATATCTCTTCATGCTAATGTCAGAAACAGCAGGCATGGCAGAGGAATCAGAGACATTGTGGACTGAATGGAGCAAATGTTTGACAACCTCAGCACCAGATGTTAAAAGATTTAGGCAAGCCATTCTTGGTAGAACCCAAAGAAAGCCTGTGCTGCAGTTTTCACAGCCTTCCACAGGCTATTTTGATATTTGATCATATAGATACATAGACAGTGTCGGCAGATAAGGGCCTATGGCCCACCTAGTCTGCCCATTTGAGCTTGTAAGTTCAGTTTGTTTTCCTAGAAGTCTGTTTCCCCTTACCCCTGCCCTCTAGAATTCCTTTATGTCTATCCCATGCATTCTTAAATCCCGTGATTGTTTCAGCCCCCACCACTTCCTCTGGCAGGGTGTTCCACTTGTCCACCACCCGTTCTGTGAAGAAATTATTTCTCATATTTCCTCTGAATCGTCCTCCTCCAACTTCATCCCATGCCCTCTAGTCCTGAAACATCTTTTTCGCTTAAAAATAGTGTTTTCCTGCACCCTGTTCCTCCCTGTAAGATACTTGTATGTCTCTATCATATCCCCTCTCTCCCTCCTCTCCTCCAGGGAGTACATGTTCAGTTCCTTCAACCTGTCTTCATAGGACTTGTGATGCAACCCATGCACCATCTGCCTATGGGCCTGGTAATCTGCAATTCTAATGCCACGTGATGCTGAGGCATGTGTGCGCTTGCTTGTCACACCCATCCTCCTAGATTCTTTAACAGGAGGCGAAGTACTCCTTTATCTAGGTACTTTAAACCTATCATGAGCAGCCATTATGACTACAGAGTCAGTTTCTGGCTGGTTAGTATAATAAGGCTTAGCAGATGGGGCTGGATACTGCTTACCAGCCTTTCTAGGCACTACAGGCAGCAAGTTTGATCTGTACCATGCAGCAAAGGTAGCATCCTCCAATGCAGAATATATAGGTGGAATTGTGATGGAGGGAATGGGCAAGGTACCTCCAGAAGTTCTATGATGTTTCTTTTTGTGGAGTCTTCCTCCTCCACAGCAAAGCCCATGGCAGTTTGCATTTGCTGCACCATGGCTTGAACAGTAGGATCCTCAGGAAAAGACCTCGGGGTATAAACCACAGAGTACCCACTGCTGGATGAGAGGTTAGCACTAGATTGAGGTGGCATGTACTGTTATCCCTCATACTCTCCTTCTAAATCCTCCTCTAACACCATGAGATCAAGATTATACTCTACCTCGTCATCAACGTACCTATCAATGACAGGAGCTGCAGTGTGCAATGGTGACACTGGTGGCTGCTGAGAAGGGGTATACTGTGATGTGCTGTTAGCAGGCGTCGAAGGTATCTGAGAACTCTGAGGCCTCATTGACAGTATAGCTGCCTGCAGAGGTAAGCCTGGCAGAATGTGTCATTATCTCTGAAACCGATGCCAGCACAATTTAAGAGTCGACAATACCCTGGGCAGGGGTCAAGACTATTTGTGTCAATGACGGGCCTTGGCCCAACAACAAAAGTGTTCTACCATCCATAGCAGGTAGGGCAGTACCTACACCAAACTCCGACCCTGGTGTCTTGGTGGTCGGGGTGGGGTGGGGACATAGTCAACGCAGCCAGAGTGGTTGATAACACCGTGATAATTACCTTATCTCACCAGCAACTGGGATCTTGCCGCAAAGTAGATTTTTCTTTATGCTTGTGGTTAGTGACTGCTCCCTGTCCCAGTTCTTCGACTTTGGTGGCCACTTCTTGGCCGATGGTGAGGCTGCAACAGATTTTGGGCCCTGTTCCTTCTCCATGGCTGTTAATGTTTTAAGGAGAAGGTGATTTTCTAGAGCTTTCTTGCGGCGTCACCTTGTATCCTGGTTGAAGCTCTGGTAAATCTCAGACGTCCTCACGCTGTGAGAAAGGCCCATGCAGCACACACAAACTTTGTATGTGTCTTCTTTATACATTTTCTCTCTGCTCTTACAGTTGTGAAATAAAGGGTCTTTCAATTCTGGCAGTATCCAGAGACAATGAAATACACTTAGTAAAAAGAATAAACGTCAATGGCTAGTTGATGATGTTTCCTTCAGCAGGTCTGAAGAGGATAAGCGATAGTGGAAAAAGAACTGAGGAGTGATGGGGCTACCCACGTTTATATAAATGCTGATGTATGACATCCTCGTGGGTGGCCCCTGGGTAGCGAAAGTTTCCATGAGGTCCTAATACCGAACTGTTCTAATTCCAAAGGTGTGGACCAATGGAGGAGAAATCCTTGAAGATCTAGAATTTTAAAAATTCAAAATCACAGTCTACTAAAACAACGTTGAACCTCTATTTCTCAACCAAGACAATTTCACTATTATAACTTGTGGTATTAACTGGTTAATTTTATTTTTTTATTTCCATTCAAATTTTATTAAAGTTTTTAACATCAGGAATACATCCATCAAATAAAATACAGAGCAAAAGCTACATCAGAACTTAAAGATGACATAACTCTGGATGTATTCACCCCCAAATCCCCACCCCACTCCCCAGCCCTCCTCCCCAAAGACCCCTTTAGCACACTTATTCTCACCCTGTAGAATGACACTTGAGATAATCACTCCTTAACTGGTAATGAATACAGCGTATATAAAGGACCCCAGATCTGGTTAAACCTAGGCAACTTATTCTGAAGACTAGCGATAACCCCTCCTGTTCTAAGATTAGCAAGTAACTCTTGTAACCACTTGCCATAAGTAATTTCTGAGGTATCTTTCCAATGCCTTAATATCACTTTTTTGACAGAAGCGGGTATCAGGCAAATATGATATTTCCTATTTCGTACCGAAATAGTGGAAACACCCCCTAATACACATATCTCTGCTGTAAACAGATCATCCAGCCCCAGCAGAGGATCCAAATTTTGCCTAATCATAGACCAGAGTGGAGCCACTTTGGAACAATTCCAAAAAATGTGGAGCAGATCCCCACTACCCTGTTGGCGTCTGTAGCAAGTAGAGGAGGACACCATACCTAATTTAGCCAGCTTTAAGGGGGAGTAATAAATATTATGCAATAATTTGAATTGCATTAGTCTAAGCCTGTCTTGCGACAGGAATTTATGGCATCTACGCCAGATAGACGCCCAGTCTGGCTCATTATCTGGGAAATATGAAGACCAGTAATTCACCGGTGCTAGATTTAGAGAATGTACCCAGCTAAAAAACGCCCTATATATACCGGAAACAGCATGAACCTTTCCTGCTAATGGCCCTATCTCAAAATAGAAATCTGGAGCTGGAGCAATAGGGGAAATTGTGCCCTTTTTTTAACCAATAAATGCCGAAGTTGAAAAACTTTAATTACGTCAGCTTGTGGAATCTGAAATTTATTCAAAATATCAGCTGATGTTAACCATCGCCCTTCTGCAGAGATTAAATCCTTAACCAAGCCTTCCTCTAACTGTGGAAGCCAACTACCCCTAATGGGTCTACCATCCAACTGAAAGTTGAGATTACCCTTTGATGGCTGCGATGGATCCTTATTATCACTATATTTTAAAAAGGTGCATAACTGTGAATGAACTCTGATGGATATCTCAATGGGGGAATTCCGAAGAGACATGGGTAAAGAGTTTGGAGTACAATACATCAGGGCCCTAGGAGCTAATCCTAGCTCTAATATACGAGATATCGCTACCTTTAACCAAAATAGGACATAAATACAATGTCCCTGGGAATCAATCGGTGTTAACTACCTAAGATACTTGTTGGCATGACTGGCCCAGTAATACAGCCCTATATGAGGCAATCTCAGGCCCCCAATCGATTTGGGAGCAGCTAGTTTATGGTAAGCCAGTCTGGGTTTCTTATAATTCCAAATGAATCCAGCAATTATACCATGGACTTTCCTAAACCATTTTAAAGGAAGCCAAGCATTTAACATATTTATAGGGTAGAACAAGTGGGGAAATATGTTCATTTTAATTAAACTGATTTTCCCCCACATTGATAATGTAAGCAAGGCCCATCTTTTAAGATCTGCTTCAATCCCATGCAATAAGGAGTCTAAATTTAACTGAAACGTACGAACAGGGGATCTCGTTAAAATGAGCCCTAAATATTTTATTGCGTCTGCGCTCCAAGCTAACCCGAAAGGGGTGATCTCATGTTTAAAAGTTTTGTGATTCAAGGGAAATACCAAGGTTTTCCCAATATTGATCTTATAATTGGCAACTTCACTGAATCCCTGAATAATATCTAATAGGGCAGGAATGGGAAGAGAACGGATAGGAAATTTGAAGCAATAAGTCATCAGCATACGCTAGTAATGTAGTAGTATGGCCCCATACCTGAATAACCTGAACCTCATGTGCTTGCATAATCCGCCTGATAAGGGGTTCTAGATATAGATTAAAAAGGAGCAGGGACAGTGGACAACCTTGCCTGGTGCCCACAAACAATTTAAAGGGATCTGAGATGATACCGTTACAGGCAATTCTTGCAGAGGGAAATTTATAAATAGAGCCAACCCAAGAGCGGAATTCCTGGGGGAAACCAAATGATTCCATCACCGTAAAAAGATATTTCCAGTGGACCCTATCAAAAGCCTTCTCGGCGTCCAGTGAGACCAATGCCATAGGATGATCAGCCTCCTTGGAGGCCGAGAAGACATGTGCCAGAGTCCGCAAATGGTCCACTGAAGACCCTCCCCCTCATAAATCCCACCCATTCAACCCCAATTAATTCAGGAAGAACTTCACTGACACGATCTGCCAGTAATTTCGTAAGAATTTTAATATCATGACTGAGAAGTGAAATGGGTCTATAACTTGACACAGAGTCATGGGGTTTATCCGGTTTGGGCAAAAGTACTATTAAAGCCTCAAACAATGAAACATCTGTAGCAGACCCACTTAAAATACATTGAAACAATTTCAACAATGAAGGAATTAGCTCTTTAGAAACAACTTTATAAAAATTAGCAGAGAATCCATCTGAGCCTGGTGTTTTATTGGAAGGTAGGGACTTAATAGCCCGTTCTATTTCACCCTGTGTAATTGGCGTAATCAGCCTAGTCTGGTGATACTCCACCAGAGAAGGCAAGTTCAACCCTCCTAAATAACGCTGCATCTTCTCCTCTGAAGATGGATCACTCATGGCTCCATATAGCTCCTTAAAGTATTTTCTAAATTCGCCCACGATATCCTTGGGAGATGTTTTAATGGAGCCATCCTCTGATGAGTGGATAGCCGCCACTAGTCTGGTGGAATCCAGTTGCTTTACTCGCCTAGCCAACACGCGGCCAGCTTTCTCCCCTTGATCGGAATACACGGCCGCTGTTTTAATGATCGCCCACTCAGCCTGTTCGCCTAACATACTAAGGTATGAATCCTGCAACTGAGTTAACTCCTGCCTATACTCCTCTGATGAGAAGGAAGAGAGCCCAATCTCCTTTTCTTGAATCTGAGCAAGTAATTAGGAAATCCATTTCCGTCTCTCTTGCTTTCTCCGGGAAGCCAGCCCTATAAGGGTCCCTCTTAAATAAGCCTTAAGTGCACCCCACTCCATATCAAGTTGGCTGGTGGAGTTATGATTGAGAGAGATAAATTCCGTTATCTGGGAAGAAATAAACTCAACCACCTTCGGATCTTTTAACAACTGATTATTAATTTTCCATCTGCCCCCTAGTTTAGGAAGAGAAGGAAAGGAAATCAAGCAAGAAACAACAGAATGATCAGAAGGTGACCCAGGAAAGTACAATTACGTAAGAACTTACTGTAACAGTAGATCTTCGAGAGAGGCTCTTGCAGTAGGTAATTACATATAGGACTGACGCCAGCAGGCGGCAGGACCCCATGGTAAAATTTCTAGCTAGCAGTCCCCGGCGAGGGACCGCCCCCACGTCAGGTGACCGGGCGTCAGAGACGTCAGTGAAAAGGGCGGTCCTGGATGCCCTCAGTTCTTTCCATCACAGGCCAAAGAAGGTCGGATGAGAGAGGTGGATATTTCCATAAATGGAAAGGAGCTGAAAAGCCTAGGGGATGGAGGGCAGGAAGGTGTACCTGCTGCAAGAGCCTCTCTCAAGATCTACTGTTACGGTAAGTTCTTACGAACTGTACTATCTTACTCGAGAGGGCTCTTGCAGGTAATTATATATAAGACTGAATCCCAAGCAGTCTGGAACCAAGAAAGGCACCAGGAGGAGGAAACTACTCCAAGAAGTAGCTCTAGCCGTGCAAGCCTCAAGACAGGAGGCCTTGCAAAACAGCTAGCCCGAAGCCTGCTCTACGGTGAGAGGCAATATCCAAACTGTAGTGTTTCGTAAAGGTATGGACGGAAGTCCAGGTGGCAGCAGCACATATGTCTGCCGCAGACACATTCTTGAAACAAGCTGCAGAGGCAGCTACTCCTCTTGTGGAGTGGCCTCTGACTTGACCCGGGAGGGTCTTGTGGTACTTGTCATAACAGAAAGTGATGCAATGAGCCAACCAGTTAGACAGGAATTGCTTGGAAACTGCATTGCCTTCCCTTTTGTGAGCAAAAGAGATGAACAACTGATCAGTCTTTCTGAGATCCTTTGACCTGTTGGTGTAGTATCAGAATCCGGTGAACATCCATAGTATGGAGTAAATATTCCCCTTGATTAGAGTACTGCGTAAAAAAGGCAGGTAGCTCTATGGACTGATTTAAGGTAGACTCTGCTACTACTTTAGGTAGAAACTTAGGATTCGTGCGAAGAGCAACTCGTTGCTTGTGAAAAATCAAGTAGGGGATTTTACACATCAGGGCCTGGAGCTCGGAGATTCTTTGAGCCGAAGTAATAGCCACCAAGGAGAGCGTCTTCCACGAAAGAAACTTCAAATCTGCAGAGGCTGCAGGTTCAAAGGGAGGAAGGGTAAGTTTCTCGAGAAAAAAATTCAAGTCCCAAGGGGGGGGCAGGAGTATGGATGGGGGGGCCTCAGATGGAGGACCCCTCTGAGAAAGGTCTTGGAAGACCTCCAGTTGAGCAAAAGCCTTGTTTGCGAAGGGAACATGATAGACTGAGATGGTTGCCATGTGTACCTTCAAAGAGGAATGGCTGAGACCCAGGTCAAACAGATGATGTAGATACTCCAGCAGAAGCCCCGCTGAACAAGAGAAAGGTTCCACGTTCTTGGAGGCGGCCCAAGATGGGAGAGTGCCTCAGAAAAGCACTAGCAAACAGGCTAGAAGGAGGTGTGGAGCAACAATGGGGAATTATCAAAACTGCCATCACAGAGGCAACAAGCCTTTGTGTGAAGCAAATAAACAAATCAAAACGAAAGAAAAAGCCACTATGGTTCTCCAAGAGAGGTGGCTGTGAAAGTCAGGAAGAAAAAGATAGCATTCCAGAAGTATAAGAACACAGAAGGAGCAGGACAGAAGCTGTACCAGTTAAGGCAGAAAGAAGCAGGAGGGAAGTCAGAATAGCAAAGGCCCAAACTGAACAAAGATAGCCAACTCAGTTAGAAGGGGATAAAACCTTTTATAGGTACATCAGCGGTAGAAAGACAAAGGGAGGGATAGTGAGGCTGAATAGAATAAACGGTGGGTGGGCAGAGGGGACAGTGAAAAGCAGGAATACAGGCGAATATTTCTGCTCAGTATTCACTAAAGAGGAGTTATGCCCAATCAATTAACAGAAGCAATCTTGATAGGGGTCGATCCCAGTCCTTTCACAGAAGAAAGGGTTCTGCAAGAACTTCTAAAACTGAAGGTGGACAAAGCAATGGGTCCTGATGGAATTCACCCCAGAATTCTAAAAGAATTAAGGAAGGAACTAGTGAAACCACTGGCCACTCTTTTAATAAATCATGGGAGGATGGTGTGGTACCGAGGACTGGAGGAAGGTGGATGTGATTCCTTCACAAAAGTGGGACCAAGACAGAGGCAGGAAACTACAGACCTGTCAGTCTGACCTCTGTGGTAGGGAAAGTGATGGAGTCACTTCTGAAGGAAAGAATAGTTGAGTACCTAGAGGTCAGTGGAGCACAGGATTCAAGGCAGCATGGGTTCACAGCGGAAGGTCATGTGTAACGAATCTAATAGATTTCTTTGACTGGGTGACCAAAGTAGTAGACCAGGGAGGGCTGTGGACATGGCCTACCTAGACTTTTAGCAAGGCATTTGACACAGTCCCACACAAAAGATTATTAGTCAAATTAACCAGCCTGGGAGTGGGTCCCAGGGTGGTAGCCTAGGTAAAACATTGGCTGGACAACAGGACACAGAGGGTAATTGTAAATGGGTCCACTCTGAAGAAAGGGCGGTTACTAGTGGGGCAAATCGTGAGGGTCAGGTATTGGGTCCAGTCCTTTTAATGTCTTCACCAGTGGTGGCATTGCAGAGGGACTGAAGGAAAAGTATGCCTTTTGCAGATGACACAAAGATCTGCAACAGGGTTGATACACAAGGAGGCGTGGAAAGGATGAAAAGGGACTTGGCAAGGTTGGAGGAATGGTCAGACGTATGGCAGCTAGGATTCAATGCAAAAGTGCAAAATAATGCACCTGGGAAACAAGAACCCAGGGAAGAATACACAATGGGTGGGAGGTAGTAACAACAAAACAGGAAAGGGACCTGGGGTAATCATATCAGATTACCTTAAGGTTAGCAAGCAATGTGAGAAGGCAGTAGGGAGGGCCGGGGTATACTGGGATGTATAGGAGAGGCATCAGCAGCAGAAAACAGGAAGTTGTTATCCCTCTGTACAGACAGTTGGTGAGACCCATCTGGAATACTGTGTCCAGTTCTGAGACCCCATCTCCTAAGGACATAGACAGGATAGAGGCAGTCCAGAGGAGGGCAACTAAAATGGTGCAGGGTCTGCAAGAGAAGCCGTATGAGGAGAGACTAAAGGAGCTTAATATGTATACCCTTGAGGAAAGAAGGGAGAGGGGGGACATGATAGAAACTTTCAAGTACCTCAAGGGAATCAACAAAGTCCAAGAGGGTAGCATCTTTCAGAAAAAGAGACTTGCAAGAACAAGGGGACACAATTTAAAGATAAAAGGAGGGCGGTTCAGGGGCAATGTGAGGAAGTATTATTTCACAGAGAGGGTAGTGGATGCATGGAACAGCCTTCCTGAGGAAGTTGTGGAGTCTAAAACTGTGGGAGAATTCAAGAATGCATGGGACAGACATAAGGCAATTCTTGTGGGGGGCAGGAAGATATAGGCTGTTGGTTAAATAGGATCTGCGGCCTATCCTGTAGGTAGGGAAATGGGCAGACTAGATGGGCCTAGCGGTCCTTATCTGTAGTCAAAGTCTATGTTTCTAAATAGTGAATCTTTTCCACTTCATGGCATAAGTGGATCTGGTGGAGGGTTTTCTGGCTTCCACTAAGATCTCCACCACTTTGGGAGACACACCAAAACAGGATTGGGCTAGGTCTGTAGGAGCCATGCATGCAGTTGAAGGGATTTGAGGCCTGGATGGACAAGGGTCCCCTGATCCTGGGTCAACAAACCCTCGAGATAGAGGAAGAGGAGGATCCTCTGCATATTGTTGTAGAAGAGAGAACCAGATTTGCTTGGTCCAGAAAGGAGCGATCAGAATCATTCTCACTACTTCTGAAGCTAGTTTCTGCAAGACTCGTGGGATAAGAGGAATTGGGGGAAAGGCATAGACGAATCTGTCCTTCCAGTCTAGAGACAGAGCGTCATTCCAGAAAGCGCCTTGCTCTGGAACGAGTGAGCAGAAAGTGGGAAGTTTTGCGTTTTGGGGGGATGCGAACAGGTCGATCTGTGGTGTTCCCCAAAGTTGGAAGATATTGTCTAGGACCCCTTGGTCCAGTTCCCACTCGTGGGTCACAGCAGAAGAGTGACTTAGCTTGTCTGCCAGGGTGTTGTCAACTCCTGGAACGTGAATCGCCATGAGGTGAAGGTCGTGTTGAGTTGCCCAATCCCAAACCCTCATTGCCTCCCTGCATAGAGGGTAGGATTGAGTTCCTCCCTGCTTGTTGATGTACCACACTATGCACATATTGTCCGTCTGGACGGCTAGGTGGCCGGGAAGGAATATGAGTGAAGGGCTTGGAGGCGTACAACACTGCCCGAGCTCGAGCACATTGATGTGGAAGCTTGTGCATCTAGCCTGGACCAGGAGCCTGGGTCCGATGAGGGCCTAGATGGGCTCCCCAACCTTCACCTGAGGCGTCTGTGGTTAGAGTCTGGGAGGGAGGAGGATGAAAGAAAGGAACCCCCGAAACAGGTTCTCTCGAACCATCCACCATTGTAAGTCTCGCATCATCAGCAATGAGATCAGAACTGAGTGATCTAGGTCATCCACTAGTTGATCCCACTGAGAGAGTAGAGTCCACTGAGAGATCCTTATGTGGAGACGAGCTCGAAGGACCGTTGGGATAGCAGCCACCATGAGCCCGAGAAGGCGAAGGACCGATGTTGCCGAGACCATCCTGCGATCGGATAATAGACTTATCTGGGTCTGAAGGGAGGCCTTGCCCATGGTTGTATCGAGGACCGCCCCAATAAACTGTAGCCTCTGGGAAGGGTCCAGATGAGACTTGGAATGGTTGATGGTAATACCCAGGCAGGCAAAAACCTGCTGGGTGAGGAGAAGAACGAGGAGTTCCTCCTGGATGAGGCCGCCAGGGGAGCCAGTCGTCCAGGTGAGGGAACACCTGTACTCCTTGAGTACGCAGGTGGGCGCCACCACTGCCAGGCATTTGGTAAATACTCAGGGGCCGAGGGATAGACCAAGCCGGGAGCCTTGAACTGGTAGTGGTCCCTGGAATGCAAAGCGTAAGGTATTTATGATGAGATGGTCAATGGAATGTGCAGATAAGCATCCTGCATATCCAGGGCACAAAGCCATTGATCCAGCCAGAGGAGGGGCAGAAGGCTCTGCAGAGAGAGCATCCTGAACCTTTTGTACTCTACATAAAGATTCAGGGAACTGAGATCTAAAATTGGTCTGAGATCTCCGTCTTCTTTGGGACCAGGAAGAAATGGGAATAATAACCCGTCCCCTGAAGATGAAGGGGGACGGGCTCTATCGCTTGCTTCAGCAGAAGAGCCGAGATTTCCTCCTGGACCAAAGGAAGGTGTTCCCGTGAATACGACAACTTCAGAGGAGGGGTGGTTTTGAAGAAACTCTATGGGTGTCCTTCTGCTATAAGCTGGAGCACCCAGAATCCGTGGTTATCCTCTCCCATCCTGGAAGGTGGAGGAGTCCGGAGGCAATGGGAGAGGAAGGTCGAGGCGGTGTGGCAGCGCCGCAGCTGAAAGCACCCACTGCTTTTTGGGCGGGGCTTAGCAGCCAGGAGCCCGGCGCTTTGTGCCGCCTTCTCTGGGGTTTCGCCTTTAGCCGATTCCATCTGCGAAAGGGACGGCGCTGCTGCTGATGGGGATGGTACATGGAATCAACTGATTTCAGAGCTGTCCCCTTCTCCTGCAAATTGGATGAAGTCCTTGACATCACCCCTGAAAAGCACTGACCCCCGGAAAGGTGCTTCCTGGATAGCAGATTGCACCTCCAGGACCAGACCTGACACGTGGAGCCAAGCATGATGCCGTGAGCCTCGGAAAGCTGAGCTCCGCAGCAGTGTCCACTGCGTCGTATGTCTGCGTAGCATGTGGCAACTGGCCGAGCGAGCAGAGCGGATGAGATCAGCCAACCCTGTTTGACTTGGGAGTTAGGCGTTAGTCAGTCTTGGCTTCCACCCTGAGTGATGGCTGCTCCGTAGTCCCCCCATGTAGCCGACATAGTTCAGGGCCCTAATCCCCAGTGTGAAGGAAGCGTAAATCTTTCTCCCGTACTGGTCCAGAAGGTGAGATTCCTTATCAGGAGGTGACGAGCTAAGATGTTTTGGGTTCGCCGACCAGCCGTGAGCGGCGCTAATCACGCCCGAGTCGGTACGAGGGTAAGAATCCAGGAAATCAACACCCTCTGGAGCCTGATATAGCCTGTTTGACTTCCTAGGAAGTGGGGCTAAAGCCAACAGCTGTTTCCATGTCGTGGTCACAAGGTCAGCGTGAAGATCTATCCAGGGTGGCACTAATGTAGGAGCTGTCATGGGTAGATCCAGATGTTCAGCGTGTTTCAGACGCTGAGGACCTGGGTCCAAAGAGCGCCACTGATGAACCTCCTGGATTTTTCTAAGCAACTCTGTAAAAGGATCCTCAGGAGGAGACTTCGGAGGAGTCCTTGGCTGGGGCTTCGACGGAGAGCGAGGCTCATCGTCTCTCTCGGAGCAGCCGTCGGAAGAGTCCGAGGAGTCCGAGAGTGAAGAGGAGGAAGAAGAGTAAGACTCCCTTTCCCGACCCGGGGGAGGAACTGGTCCCCTGGGGAGTCCCTGGGGACGCGTGTCCTGTTCCTCTCTGGATCCAGACGGAAGAACCCTGGAGTCCGGAGGTGGTGAGGGAGTGTGCCGCCTGGGGCGTACAGGAACCTGGGATGGCACTGTCGCTGAAAGGCGGCTCTCGACCTCTTTGGTGAGCTGAGCCTTGGCCTCAGCCCACCAGGAGGCCAGAGTCTCCTGCAGGTCCACCGGCGGCCGCGAGGGTGGTGGAGGAGGAGGCGGGGATAAGAATATGGGCTATACCCATATGGAGCGTATCCAAAACCCGGCTGCGGGTAACCCGGCGTCAGGTATTGATACGTCGAGTACTGCGGCGTTGGGAAGCCCCATGTCGGATACTGCTGCGCCAGATGGTGTTCCCGGTACACCAGCGTCGAGAAAAAGATGGCGGGTACCCGGAAGCCGGGGGTCTGCCTGAGCAGACGGCCCGGCCGGGAACCTCATGGGCGGGTCCGTAGGGAGCAGGAACTGTCCCTGAGTCGGTGAGGCCAACGTTAGGGCCAACAGCGGAGGCCCTGATGCCGGAGATACCAACATCGGAGGGGCCGGCGTCTGAGCCGGTGTCTGGGAAGCCGACGTCAGGTCCGTCGCTCCAGATGGAGGAAGGACTGACTGAGGCAAAAATTCCCCAGCGTCGCCCGGGGACGGAGGGGAAAAGTCCCGGGTTCAGGATGGGGACTCTGGCTCCCCAGGCAGCGAGGCCTAGGTGAACTGGGAGCGCACGGATGTTGTAGGGGGTCCGTCGTCGGTTCCCTCGCTGGCGGACGTCCGGACAAGCCGGCGTGGGCGTGAGGCGAGCTCTCTGGTGGGCGCGGAAGAGCCGGCGTCCGACTTACGAGAGCCACCACCGGAGACAGGTCGAGAGGAAGGGTCGGCCTGGTCCGTTGGGGAAGAAGCCACGTGTCGCCCCAGAGGGTCGGACGTCTTACCAGCTCTCTCCGGAAAGGACATCAGAGGAGCCGATGCCCGGCTTACCGGAGTCGCCCACGATGGTAGGCCGCAAGCCGGCGGCCGAACCAGGGGCGGAGGCCTCCAACTGCCCGGAGGCACCTGCAAGGCCAGAGCGCAAGCCAGACGGGCAGGCCGACGCCGCCTCAGAAATCTCCGAGGCAGCCGTCGAGGAGCGATCCCCGGAGGGGATGTTACCTGTGTGCCCGCGACTCCTGAGGGAGATGCAGTGGAGGAGCCTTTGTCCCGGTGCCTCTCCTTGTCCTTCTTCTTTCGATGGCCTTTGGGGGAAGTGGACGCCTGCCTTAGCTTTTTAAGCTCCTTCTCCATAGAGCTTATTTTCTTCTTAAGAATATGGGCCTCCAGGGATTGCTACCATCTTTTTCGGGTAGCCGCGTTAAAGCTAAGGCAATGCTGGCACTTCTCGACCTGATGATCAGGGCCTAGGCAGAACAGGCACAGGGAGTGGCCGTCGTTGGCGCCCTTGCAATCGCACTTGTTCTTGTGCTCGAAGGGGTATAGGGACGACATACACCGGCGTTAGTACTGGCGTTGTCGAAAAATAAAGATTTTTGGTAAAAGAAACCAGCGAGTAGGGCTAATGACCTGTGAACTTTTCGTGATGCTGCACGAGCTAATGAGTGAGAAAAGAACTGGAAAGCGGGAGATCCAGGACCCGCCTTTATAGTAGACGCCTCCTGACGCGCGTCACTGACATGAAGGCTACCGGGACTGCTAGCTAGAAATTTTTTCATGGGGTCCTGCCGCCTGCTGGCGTCAGTCCTATATGTAATTACAGTACCTACTGCAAGAGCCCTCTCGAAGCAAGATCTATACTCGCATCCAGTACGCCTGATATGAGAGTGTTCGAAATCAGGACATAATCGATCCTGGACATGGTGCCATGCACCTGGGAAGTAAAAGTGAATTCCCAGCCATTCGGATGGAGAATCCTCCACACATCACAAAGGCCGATTTGGTCCAACAATTCTCTAACCGCTCTTTGGGCAGAAGATGGTCCCTTCTTGGTAGACCCAGACCTATCCGCAGATGGATCCAGTACCAAATTTAAATCTCCTCCTATAATGATGGGCAAGTTAAGAAATGGTGTGAGTACTTCCATAATCTGCACAAAAAAGCCTGGGGTGTAAACATTAGGGCCATAAATTGACCCCAACATAATTTCCAGAGTGTGCAGATTGCCCCTTATAAAAATGTATCTCCCTAAAGTATTTTGGAGTATTTGAACTGGTTTGAATGGAACTGACCTATGAATCATCACCATCACTCCTCTGCTCTGAGTGTTGCCTTCCGAGGCAAACACCTGACCGACCTGTAACCTCCTCATGTGGTTAACCTCACTATTAAGTAAATGTGGCTCTTGAATAAACATTATATCCGCTTTCACATAGTCTAAATGCTTTAAAATCTTGTATTGCTTCGACTTATGACGAGCTCCCTTAACATTCCAGCTAACAAATTTAATGTCCCTAGCCATTATTTAACCATCCCTCACCTCTAAAATAACTAAAATCCTTATAACCGGACCCACCTTCCTTTTCCCGGACCATATGTGTGTGCTGTGCATCCCACCCTCCCATCCTCCCCCCCCCCTTGTTCCAGTTATCCTTAAACCCAAACCTCCCCACACCTAAACAATAAAGTACCCCGGAACCCTTTCTCCCTTCCACCCATACCCTTCCCGATCTACCAATGACCATGACTGCAGTCCACACGGTATTACCACCTCCTCCCCTTCCGCCCGACCTCCCCAAACCACATATATGCTGAATGTACCATACCGAATAATAAACTTTGTTATTCTTGAACCATCTTAAAGAGAAAGGTATTCTACACGAAATAACAATTAGCTAGGAATTATCAACAATGTAAAGGATTAATAACAACAACAACAAGGTAATCATTACCTAAGCCACTATTTAAGCCCTCTTCCCCAGGCTTACCAAGACTGAAATTTGTACTTTACCCCATCGTCAGCTTATCTAAACTCCTAGGATAATATTTAAACCCAACATTAGCTATACTTTCACCCAAATCCCTTTAAATGCTTCCAGTAAACCAACCCCCCCCCGCCAAAACAAGCGTCTGAATTTATGCAGCGCTCCTTAGTGAGAATACTGAGGCACCCCTCTTACTGAATAGAAATACAGCCTGAAAATTACCATCGTGCTGCATACTCAGTCACTAACATCACTGAGCTGCTTGAGATTATGCTAAGGCGTTCATAAACAAATAGTGAACAGTCTCTGGTTCCCTCTAGTGGCAGCATTACGCAATAGCTACTGACAGCAGCTCCCAGGAATCTTAAACTCGGAGACCGTTCTATCCAGGATCCGCTACCAGACACCTGGGAAATCCTAGGGCCAGCACAGCTTCGAGTCTGAGAAGCAGGAACAATCTTACCCAAGACCCCTTTGCGACCATCATCTGGATGACAGGTACCAATCGGGAGGGCAGTGACCATAAAGAAGGGCCCCGAGTTAATAGGCAGAAAAATAAAGCGTCTGAGCATCCCATCTATTTTCTGTAAGATGCTGGACTCTTCACAAGAACCACTTTAGAAGGCACATTAGACACCCCACGCTAAAATAGGCTTCATTTGACTGCACAGGGACACATTAAACCACAGCCGCCTGTTTGACAGCTTCAGGGATTTTTAAATAGGTCCGGAAGTGCCACTTTGAGAGCATCAAACGCTGCTTCAGAATTCTCATAGCTATACCAGGATCCTGCCACCATCACTTGAAATTTAGCAGGGTAACCCATTTTGAATTTGATACCCGCAGCAATTAACTTCTTGACAATAGGGTGGTAAGATGCTCTTTTTTGCCAGACCAATAAAGGCAGATCTGGAACAACTCTCAATTTAACCCCTTCCCACTGCAGCTCCTTTATGACCTTAACTTTTAGGAGGAAATGCTGGCGCTCCTGATAATTTAAGAAACGGAGGATGAAGGTGCGCGGAGGGGCTCCATGAGGGAGTAATGCTCTCAGGGCACGGTGGGCTCTATTGTGTATACATGCCCAAATGGCAAAGGGCCCGCTATCTTTTCTACAAACTTCTGCGCAAACTTGATTGGGTCTCCACCTTCCTCCTCCTCTGGCAGGCCAATAATAACCGCATTATTGCGGCAGCTACGACCCTCTAAGTCTTCAATCTTAACTGCGAGTTTGGAAATACGTTGCCTCATGGCTACTAAATCTGGTTCCAACCTTTCGTTCCTTCCTTCCAGAGACCAAATACGGGTCTCATTGTCAGACGTTCGTTGCGATAAATCTTCTAGGGCATGTGTTAGGCTTTTGATTTCCCCTGCAAATTCTTTCATTTCAACCTTAAAAGGTTGAAATTCTTCCAGGAATCTGGCTAAGGTAAGTGGCTCCGTATCAGTAGCATCTGCAGTCGAGGACTGGGCCTGCTGAGCAGCCGAGGCCTTGGATTTTTTTGAGGCCTCCTCTGGGGAGGCTGGCGGGGTGTGCTTAGGTAAAGCCTTCCTCATTTCAACTTCCATCGAACACGGCAAACCGGCGTACCTCTTCTCTCTAAGGTCTGACTAAGTAGTTGAGATATACAGATAAGCGAAAAAACACTTTTAAAGCGTTACAAGAAAGTCGGACAGTTGGAGCTCTAGGGAAAGGCAGCTACCTAGTGCTCTGCATCACATGATCCCTCTTAACTGGTTAATTTTAGCCTATGCAGTATCAGTGTCTAACACTCACCCAGCAAATACAAGCAAGCAAACATTCAGCACTGACAAATGCTTGTTTACATTTTTGGTACCTTATATTGGAAAAACTCTGTCTCTGGGCTGGCTTGTCAGCCCAGCAGTTGGATTTCCGCTTGCAGCACTGGCTACCCAGGTTCGGGAACAAGCCCGGGAGCTGGAGGGCCAGCCAGGGAGAGGAGGCTTGTGTGTCCCAGGGACAGCTCGTCTTCTCCAGGGAGGAAGGGGAGCAGCAACTCAGCACTTGACTGGCCCCAGGTGGAAGTCTGGGGCATAGCAAGCACCGAGGCAGACGTAGGAGGAGGACGTCATGGATATCAGCGCTATGCGCCTTGATGTTAGGGCACACGTGATGCCCATAAGAAAGGAGGAAAAACACCCTCCAGCTCCGAGAAGACGGAGTGCTGAGTATGGCCCCGATGTGCTCCCGCCTGCCTGACTGCCCTGAGCCTGACGAGACACTGAATTGTTTGGGGTGCACCGGCCCCACCTTGTCCCTGCCCGGGGGGGGGTGGTGACTGCAGCTAGGCTTCATTTTAGCTGTGACATAGCTGGCTTATAGCTTCATACGTGGATTACAAGATAAATGATCAAAAGACCTTTGCTGGCTCGACAATAGTTAATGGAAATTCTTACATCTTTGTAATTCCATGTGTTTATCTAGTCTGTGTTTAAATGTTGACATACTACTACACGACACCACTGTTTCTGGTAATGCATACCAAGCATTCAACACACACTGGCTGAACCATTTACCTCTAGCATTTGTCTTGTGTATATTCCCCTTTTAATTGTAAATGTTGAGCTCTAGTATTCATAATATTCATAATATTGCTAGAGTTCTGTAATTCAATGGACTCCCATAGGAATCTATTTTTGCTTGCATTAAATCCATAACAGAGATGACCTCTTAATCTTCTGTAATCAACAGAGTATAGATTCAAACTGTTCAGCCTATCAGCGTATAATTTATTTTCCATGTTGTCTATTTTTTTGTCATTTTCCTCTGGACCCTTTCATATAACTGGTCATCTCTAATTGTATGGGGTGCACATAAGGGAGAACAATATTGCAGGTGGGGTCTAACTAATGAAGTGTATAGTGGAATAATAACTTTAGGATCTCTACTCCTTATGTTTCTCAGAATGCAGCCCAAAGTCCTGTGACATTTCTGTACTGTTAATCTAGAGTGCATACCAAAAGACAGTCTGTTCGTAATGACAACCCCTAGATCTCTTTCATCATTTGTTTCTAAGAGAGCAGTGTTACCTAAATAATAAGTGATCCAGGGGATTCTTATGTCCCAGGTGCATAACTCTGCACTTGTCAGAATTTAATTTTAGTTTGTTGGTTTCAGCCCATTTATAAATTAAGTCCAAATCCTGTTGTAGCATATTTCCATCATTATGATTGTTGACACTGGCCCCTATTTTACTATCGTCTGCATATTTAGCCAACCATGTGTTATTAGATGTCTGCATCCCTGAGATAAAGATATTAAACAGAGATGGGCCCAGCATGGACCCCTGAGGCACCTCGACTGTCACATCTCCCCACTCAGAACAGAAATCTCTGACTTTAACCATCTGCTTTCTACCACTCAGCCAGGAATCTATCCATGATATTAAATTAGGGTGCAGGTTACATCTGATTAAGGTTTCTATTAATTATTATGTGGGTCCATATCAAATGCACGCAAGAAATCCAGACAGATCACATCCACACTCAGGCCTGTATCAAGCACTGCACTGACCAGTTCAAAGAACATTAGTAAGTTGGAGAGACGCCCTACCTTGACTAAACCCACGTTTGGTTATGTCCGAGTTTCTATCCCTAGTCAACTGTTCAGCAATCCTGTCCTGAATAAGCCCCTGTAAGACTTTACCTATGACAGAAGTGAGGCTTATTGGCCTGTAATCAGAAACCAGTTATTTACTGCCTTTTTTGTACATTGGAGTTACTGAACTGCTACACCCCTCCAATCTAACTGTTCTTCAGTCTTTCAGAGATTTATTAAATAATAGTGTAATAGGACCTATAAGTTCATTTGAGAGTGATTTAATGAGAACAAGGTGAATCTTATCATAGCCTGGAGGTATTTGTTTTGAGTTTTTTCATTTTTCCTAGTACTTCTTGTTCTGTGATAAATAAGACATTGTCTGCTAGATAGGATAGCTATCTCCTTATTCTGAAATATACTTATGAAGTAACTGTTGAATTCTTTAGCCATCTCTGTCTCATCTCCTATTATTTTTGCATCTTTTTCTAGGGGTCCAATTGCAGTTTGATTCCTTCTAATGGAACCAATATAGCTATAGTATATTTTGGGATTGTTCTGGACCAATGTAGACAGGTTATATTCCATGTTTTTCTTAGCTTTGGCGATTGCTCTCTTACATGCGTTGGCCCTTTGTTTATATGTCCAATTATCAGTGGTTTGTACGTTCTTGTACTTTCTAAACATCCTTTTTTTCTTATTTAAAAGTTTTTTTTTATGTTTTTGTTGAACCAGTGAGGTGCCCTACCACTAGTACTATATGTTTCTACTTCTGGCACGTAGTTTTGGACACAGTAGTGTATTTTATCTTTTATCATATTCCATAGAAACATAGAATTTGATGGCAGATAAGAACTGCTTGGCCCACCTAGTCTGCCCATTTTCCTAACTAACAGATAAGCTGCAGATCCTAGTTAACTAACAGCTTACTTCCTCCTACCCCCCACTAGGACTGCCTTATGTCTGTCCCATGCATTCTTGAATTCAACCACTGTTCTTGACTCGTCGACCTCCTCAGGAAGGCTGTTCCATGCATCCACAACCCTCTCCATGAAAAAATACTTCCTCACATTACCTCTGAGCTGTCCCCCCTCTATTTTCAAATTGTGCCCCCTTGTTCTTGCACATCTCTTTTTCTGAAAGATGCTACCCTCTTGGACTTTGTTGATTCCCTTGAGGTACTTGAAAGTTTCTATCATGTCCCCTCTCTCCCTTCTTTCCTCAAGGGTATACATGTTAAGCTCCTTTAGCCTTTCTTCGTATGTCTTCTGGTGCAGACCCTGCACCATTTTGGTTGCCCTCCTCTGGACAGCCTCCACTCTGTCTATGTCTTTGCGGAGATGGGGTCTCCAGAACTGCACACAGTACTCCAGATGGGGTCTCACCAACTGTCTGTACAGAGGGATAACAACTTCCTGTTTTCTACTATTGATGTCTCTCCCTATGCATCCCAGTACCCCCCAGCCTTCCTTACTGCCTTCTCACATTGCTTTCCCATCTTTAGGTCATCTGATATAATGACCCCCAGGTCCCTTTCCATTTTTACTGTTGTCAGTATCTCACCCCCATTGTGTGCTCTTCCCCTGGGTTTTTGTTTCCCAGGTGCATTACCTTGCACTTCTTTGCATTGAATCTGAACTGCCATACACTTGACCATTCCTCCAATCTTGCCAAGTCTCTTCTCATCCTTTCCACTCCACCTTGTGTATCAACCCTGTTGCAGATCTTTGTGTCATCTGCAAAGAGACATACTTCTTCTTTCAGTTCCTCTGCAATGTCACTTATAAAGACATTAAAAAGGACCGGTCCCAGTACTGAACCCTGCGGTACCCCACTAGTAGCCCTCCTTTAGTCACTGTGGACTCCGTTTACTACTGCCCTTTGCGTCCTGTTGTCTAGCCAATTTTTTATCCAGGCTACCACCTTGGGACCCACTCCAAGGCTGGCTAACTTGTGTATTAATTTTTTGTGTGGGACTATATCAAATGCCATGCTAAAATCTAGGTAGGCCATGTCCACAGCCCCTCCCAGGTCAACAACTTTGGTCACCCAGTCAAAGAAATCTATTAGATTTGTCTGACATGACCTTCCCATTGTGAATCCATGCTGCCTTGGGTCCTGTGCCCCACTGGCCTCTAGGTACTCAACAATTCTTTCCTTCAGAAGTGATTCCATCATTTTCCCTACCACTGAGGTCAAACTAACTGATCTGTAGTTTCCTGCCTCTGTCCTGCTCCCACTTTTGTGAAGAGGAATCACATCTGCCCTCCTCCAGTCCTCAGGTACCACCCCATCCTCCCATGATTTGTTAAAGAGAGTAGTCAGCAGTGTCATTAGTTCTACCCTTAGTTCTTTTAGAATTCTTGGGTGAATCCCATCAGGCACCATTGCTTTGTCCACCTTCAATTTTATTAGTTCTTTCAGAACCTTTTCTTCTGTAAATGGACTGGTATCGAGCCCCGGCTTCAGAGTATTTCTCTTGTTTGGTTTAGGTACTTCCACCTCCTCTTCCTTTGTGAATACTGAGCAGAAATATTCGTTCAATATCCCTGCTTTTTCACTGTCACCCTCTGCCCACATTCCCTCCCCTTTATTAAGCCTCAGTATCCCTCCTTTGGTCTTTCTTCGCTCCCTAATGTACCTATAAAAGGTCTTATCCCCCTTCTTAACAGAGTTGGCTATCCTTTCCTTGGTTTGGGCTTTTGCTATTCTGACTGCCTTCCCTGCCTCTTTCTGCTTTAACTGATAAAGTTCTCTGTCCTGCTTCTTCTGTGTTTCCTTATATTTCCTGAATGCTTTCCTTTTCTCCTTAACCTTCCCTGCCACCTCTTTTGAGAACCACAGCGTTTTTATCCTTTGTTGTGTTTTGCTGATTTGCTTTACATAAAGGCTTGTTGCCTCTGTGATGGCTGTTTTGATTACTCTGAGGCGCACTGTCATTTTCCCCAAAGTCAGCCCTCCTAAAGTCCAATACTCTTGCTTTCGTATGGCTTGACTGTATGGCTGTGTTTATCGTGAACCACACTGTTTGGTGGTTGCTTGTTCCCAGATAGATACCCACTTCTAAATCCGAGATTCCTTCTCCGTCCCCATTTGAGAGTACCAGGTCTAAGACTGCTCCCTCCTGAGTGGGTTCGAATACTAGCTGTCTGAGGCATGCCCCTTGTATGGCATCAAGAATGACCCTGCTCTTGGATGTGCCTGCAGCAAAGGTGCTCCAGTTAACATTTGGCATATTCAGGTCACCCATCAACAATATCTCCCATTTTTCTGCCATTCTAAGGATGCCTTCTATCATTTCCTTGTCCATTCCCTCCCCCTGAGATGGGGGTCTGTACACAACCCCCATGCAGATTGTGGTGCCATTTCCTGTCACCAGGGTGACCCAGAGTGCCTCATCTGCTCCCTGTTTACTCTTTAGTTCTGTTGCTTTGATCCCTTCCTTTACATAGAGAGCTCCTCCTCCTCTTTTACCCACCCTGTCCCTCCTGTAGATTGTGCATCCTGGTATGTTGAGATCCCAGTCATGGTTCTCTGTGTACCATATTTCTGTGACTGCCACAATATCCAGGCAACCCTCTTCCATCAAGGCCACCAGTTCAAGGAGTTTGTTACACAGACTACGGCCATTGGTACTCATCACCCTCCAGTTTTTGATGGCCTTACCCCTTTTAGCCCAATCCCTGTTCTTACTGCCTTTGCCTTTTTTACATTTACCTGTGTCCTGCTTCCTACAGACTTCTCTACCTTGGTGTTTACCTCACTAATTACTGTGTTTTGTGGGGCTGGGATTTCCTGCTCCTTTTAGTGCCTCCCTTGGCTAGTTTAAATGCTTGCCAATGAAGCATTTAAACCTCTCACCTAGGATCCTGGTCTCCCCGACAGATGCAGACCATCACGCCAGTATAGGTCTGCATCCCTCCAGGTGGCTCCCCAGTCCCCCATGAGGCCAAAACCCCAAGCTCCACACCAGTTTTTCAACCATTCATTGAATTCCCTGGTAAGGAGTACCCTAGCATCACCCTTGCCGTAGACAGACAGCACCTCCGAGAAGGTTACCGTATGTGCTACTTGTCTAAGGCCCCTCCCCAACTCTACAAACTCCTCCTGCACTGCTCTGATCCCATTCCTAGCCAGGTCATTTGTCCCCAGAATGACATCCAGCTCCCTCCCTCATGCAGCTGCTCCCACGATCCTGAGGATTCGCTTCCTGTCCCTCCAAGCCGTGGCGCCAGGCAGGCACCTTACTTCCCTCTTCCCTTCCTCCCCCACTTCTACCCTGTTAATGAAATGATTGAGTCCCCCACCAGGAGTTGTTTCCTTCCCCTGTGGGGTCCCATGCCACCCTCCTGTGGGTCTCCTTTGTGAAGGTTCCCAGCATCCTCCTTGGTCTCCACTGCAGGTGCCTCTATTGATGAACCACTATCCACCAGAAGAGTGTATAAATTCTGGAGAGGTACAGCTGGAGGGATGCAAGTCTGTTCCACCACCCTCTCCTTCCCTGAGCCCACCCTGGTCCAGCCTCTCCTCTTTCTTGGCAACCTCTGAGATAGTGGCATTGGCCCTGATGGTCCCTGGGTGGGGGAGGAGGTTTCACGAATCCTAGCCAGGTCAGCCTGGAGACGGGCAACCTCCTCCCTCAGACCAGAGAGGCGCCTGCAAATAGGCCAACATTGCAGCCTCCAGAATGTCTCCTGGAACACTGCCACCCCACAGCCATTGCACTGACCCACTCCTATCATGTCTTATTTTGTGTCTCCTCTCCCGTTTCTCTGTATACTTACTCTCTGCTCTCCTTACAACTCTCACCCTTCCTGTTCTGGGACAGCAAACTACAGTTACATAAGAACTTACCGTAATAGTAGATCTTCGAGAGAGGCTCTTGCAGTAGGTAATTACATATAGGATTGACGCCGGCAGGTGGCAGGACCCCACGTAAAAATTTCTAGCTAGCAGTCCCTGGCGAGGGACCACCCCCGTCAGGTGACCGACGTCAGGAGACGTTGGTATAAAGGGGTGGTCCCGGATGCCCGCCTTCCAGTTCTTTCCCGCCACAGGCCAAAAGAGGCTGGATGAGAGAGGAGCGGATATTTCCCTCAATGGAAAAGGAGCTGCAAAAGCCTAGGGGGATGGAGGGTGGGAAGGTATTACCTACTGCAAAAGCCTCTCCCGAAGATCTACTGTTACGGTAAGCTCTTACGTAACTGTACTATCTTACTTCGAGAGGGCTCTTGCAATAGGAAATATACATAAGGACTGAATCCCAAGCAGTCTGGAACAAAGAGAGGCACCAGGAGGAGGAAAACTACTCCAAAAGGCAGTACTGGTTGTGCAAGTCTCAAGACAGGAGGCCTTGCAAAACAGCCAGCCCGAAGCCTGCTCTACGGCGAGAGGCAACATCCAAACTGTAGTGTTTTGTGAAGGTATGGACTGAAGTCCAGGTGGCGGCAGTGCAGATGTCTGCCGCAGACACATTCTTGAAACAAGCCACAGAGGCAGCTACTCCTCTTGTGGAGTGGCCTCTGACTTGACCTGGGAGGGTCTTGTTGTATTTGTCATAACAGAAAGTGATGCAATGAGCCAACCACTTAGACAAGCATTGCTTGGAAGCAGCATTGCCTTCCCTTTTGTGAGCAAAGAGACGAACAACTGATCAGTCTTTTGAGATCCTTTGTCCTGTTGGTGTAGTATCTCAGAATCCGGTGAACATCCATAGTATGGAGCAAATACTCCCCTTGATTAGAGTACTGCGTAAAAAAGGCAGGTAACTCTATGGACTGATTTAAGATAGACTCTGCTACTACTTTAGGTAGAAACTTAGGATTCATGCGAAGAGCAACTCGTTCCTTGTGAAAAATCAAGTAGGGGATTTTACACATCAGGGCCTGGAGCTTGGAGATTCTTTGAGCGGAAGTAATGGCCACCAAGAAGAGTGACTTCCACGAAAGGAACTTCAAATCCACAGAAGCTGCAGGTTCGAAGGGAGGAAGAGTAAGTTTCTTGAGAACAAAGTTCAAGTCCCAAGGGGGGGCAGGAGTACAGATGGGGGGCCTCAGGTGGAGGACCCCTCTGAGAAAGGTCTTGGAGACCTCCAGTTGAGCAAAAGCCTTGTCTGCGAAGGGAACATGATAGGCCGAAATGGCCGCCATGTGTACCTTCAGAGAGGAATGGCTGAGACCCAGGTCGAACAGATGACGTAGATACTCCAGCAGAAGCCCCGCCGAACAGGAGAAAGGTTGCACGATCTTGGAAGCGGCCCAAATAGTGAATCTTTTCCACTTCATGGCATAAGTGGATCTGGTGGAAGGTCTTCTGGCCTCCACTAAAATCTCCGCCACTTTGGGAGACACTCCAAAACGGGATTAGGCTAGGTCTGCATGAGCCATGCATGCAGTTGAAGGGATTTGAGGCCTGGATGGACCAGGGTCCCCTGATCCTGGGTCAACAAACCTCGAGATAGAGGAAGAGGAAGAGGAGGATCCTCTGAATATTGCTGTAGAAGAGAGAACCAGATTTGCCTGGGCCAGAAAGGAGCGATCAGAATCATTTGCGCTCCTTCTGAAGCTAGTTTCTGTAACACTCGTGGGATACATGGAATTGGGGGAAAGGCATAGACGAATCCGTCCTTCCAATCTAGAGACAGAGCGTCGCACCAAAAAGCGCCTTGCTCTGGAACGAGTGAGCAGAAGACGGGAAGTTTTGCGTTTGGGGGGATGCGAACAGGTCGACCTGTGGTGTTCCCCAAAGTTGGAAGATATTGACTAGGACCCCTTAGTCCAGTTCCCACTTGTGAGTCAGAGCAGAAGAGCGACTTAGCTTGTCTGCCAGAGTGTTGTCAACTCCCAGGATGTGAATCGCTGTGAGGTGAAGGTCGTGTTGTGTTGCCCAATCCCAAACCCTCAATGCCTCCCTGCACAGAGGGTAGGACCGAGTCCCTCCCTGCTTGTTGATATACCACACCACGCACATGTTGTCCGTCTGGATGGCTAGGTGGCCGGGAAGGAGGTATTGTTGAAGGGCTTGGAGAGCGTACAACACTGCCCGAAGCTCGAGCACATTGATGTGGAGAGCTTGTTCTAGCTTGGACCAGGATCCCTGGGTCCGATGAGGGCCTAGATGGGCTCCCCAACCTTCGCCGGAGGAGTCTGCAGTTAGAGTCTGGGAGGGGGGAAGGATGAAAGAAAGGAACTCCCTGAAAAAGGTTCTCTCGAACTATCCACCATTGCAAGTCTCGGATCATCGGCGAGGAGATCAGAACTGAGTGATCTAGGTTGTCCACTAGCTGAACCCACTGAGAGCGTAGAGTCCACTGAGAGATCCTCATGTGGAGTTGAGCACGAGGTACCGTCGTGATAGCTGCCGTCATGAGCCCAAGAAGGTGAAGGACCGACCTCACAGAGACCATCCTGCGGTCGGACAACAGACTTATTTGGGTCTGAAGGGTGGCTGCCCTGTCCGGAGACAGGAAGGCCTTGCCCATGGTCATATCGAGGATCGCCCCAATAAACTGTAACCTCTGGGATGGGCCCAGATGAGACTTGGAATGCTAGATGGTAATACCTAGGCAGACAAAAACCTGCTGGGTAAGGGGAGAGGCAACACAGGAGTTCCTCCCTGGATGAGGCCACCAGGAGCCAATCATCCGGGTAAGGGAAGACCTGCACTCCCTTGGTAAGCAGGTGAGCCGCCACCACTGCCAGGCATTTGGTAAATACTCGGGGGGCCGAGGATAGACCAAACGGGAGTGCCTTGAACTGGTAGTGGTCCCCCTGGAACGCAAAACGAAGGTATTTGTGATGAGATGGGCGAATGGGAATGTGCAGATAAGCATCCTGCATATCCAGGGCACAAAGCCATTGACCCGGCCGGAGGAGGGGCAGAAGGCTCTGCAGAGAGAGCATCCTGAACCTTTTGTACTCTACGTAAAGATTCAGGGAACTGAGATCTAAAACTGGTCTGAGATCTCCAGTCTTCTTTGGGACCAGGAAGAAATGGGAATAGTAACCCGTCCCCTGAAGATGAAGGGGGACAGGCTCTATCGCTTGCTCAGCAGAAGAGCCGAGATTTCCTCCTGGACCAAAGGAAGATGTTCCCAGGAATACAACTTCAGAGGGGGGTGATGGGGTGGTTTCTGAAGAAACTCTACGGAGTGTCCTTCTGCTATGAGCTGGAGCACCCAAGAATCTTTGGTTATCCTCTCCCATCCTGGAAGGTGGAAGGGAAAACCTCCCTCCTACCGGTTCCTCTGGGGAGTCCGGAGGCAGTGGGAGAGGAAAGGAGTCAGGTGGTGTGGGGCAGCGCCGCAGCTTAAGAACCCGCTGCTTTTTTGGGCGGGGGTGGGGCTTGGCAGCTGCGGGGGCCCGGCGTTTTGTGGCCCGCCTTCCCTGGGGTTTCGCCTTTGGCCGATTCTGTCTGCGAAAGGGAGGGTGCTGCTGCTGATGGGACGGTACATGGAATCAGCTGACTTCAGAGCCATCCCCTTCTCTTGCAAATCAGTAATGATGTCCTTGACATCACCCCTGAAAAGCACCGACCCCCGGAAGGGTGCTTCCTGGATAGCAGATTGCACCTCCGGGACCAAGCCTGACACACGGCCCAAGCATGGCCATGCCGTAGGGCCTACAGCGAAAGGTGAGGTCCGCCCAGCAGTGTCTACTGCATCGTATGCCGCACGTAGCATGTGTCGACTGGCCGAACAAGCAGAGCGGATGAGATCAGCCAACTCCTGCTTGACTTGGGAGTCAGGCAGGGAGTCCAGTTTGGCTTCCGCCTGAGTCAGGATGGCCTTCTGGTAGTCCCCCATATGCCCAACACAGTTCAGGGCCCTGATCCCCAGTGTGGAGGAAGCATAAATCTTTCTCCCATACTGGTCCAGAAGGCGAGATTCTTTATCAGGAGGTGACAAGCTAAAATGTTTAGGGTTCGCCGACCAGCCGGGAGTGGCGCTAATCACGACCGAGTCGGCACAAGGGTGAGAATCCAGGAAATCAGCACCCTCTGGAGCCTGATATAGCCGGTTCAACTTCCTAGGAAGTGGGGCTAAGGCTGACGGCTGTTTCCATATTGTGGTAACAAGGTCGGCGTAAGGCTCTATCCAGGGTGGCACCAAGGTAGGAGCTGTCATGGGCAGACCCAGATGTTCAGCGAGTTTCAGACACTGAGGATCTGGTTCCAGGGAGTGCCACTGATGAACCTCCTGGATTTTTCTAAGCAACTCCATAAAAGAAGGATGCTCCGGAGGAGACTTCAGAGGAGTCCTTGGCCGGGGCTTCAACAGAGAGCGAGGCTCGTCGTCTCTCTCGGAGCAGCCGTCGGAAGAGTCCAAAGAGTCAGAGAGCGAAGAGGAGGATGAAGAAGAGAAAGACTCCCTTTCCTGACCTGGGGGAGGAACGGACCCCTTAGGAATCCCCAGGGAAGCGTGTCCTGCCCCTCTCTGGATCCAGACAGAAGAACCCTGGAGTCC
Organism: Neoceratodus forsteri; assembly: GCA_016271365.2. Classification (NCBI taxonomy): domain Eukaryota; kingdom Metazoa; phylum Chordata; order Ceratodontiformes; family Ceratodontidae; genus Neoceratodus; species Neoceratodus forsteri. The sequence continues at coordinate 1,723,139,685 of CM057452.1, forward strand.
GGAGGTGGTGAGGGAGTGTGTCGCCTTGGGCGTACGGGAACCTGGGCGGCCAGCGCATAAGCCCAGGCTCTCGACCTCTTTGGTGAGCTGAGCCTGGCCTCAACCCACCAGGAGGCCAGAGTCTCCTGCAGGTCCACCCCGCGGAGGAGGAGGAGGGATAAGGATACGGTTATAACCGTGTGCGGCGTGTCAAAACCGGTTGGGTATTGTGGCGTCGGTACTGCGACGTCGGGAAGCCTGGCGTCAGGTACTGTGGCACCGGATACTGCGTTCCCGGGTACACTGGTGTCGAATAAGACGGAGGATACCCGGGAGCCAGGGGGGCTGCCGGAGCAGATGGCCCGGCTGGGAACCTCACGGGTGGGTCCATAGTGGAGGGCCCGGAGGGCCCAATGGGAGCGGAATATCTCCCGGAGTCGGTGAGGCCGACGTCAGGGCCGACAGTGGAGGCCCTGGTGCCGGAGGTACCAACGCTGGAGGGGCTGGCGTTGGAGCCGGCGTCCGGGAAGCCGACGTCAGGTAAGGCGCTCCAGGTGGAGGAAGGACTGACAGATGCCCGGGGATGGAGGGGAAAAGTCCCCGGGGTCAGGCTGGGGAGCCTCTGGTTCCCCAGATGGCAGCGAAGGCTGCGGGGAACCAGGAACGACGGACATGGGGGTCTGTCATCGGTTCCTTCGCCGGCCAGACGCTGGGCAAGCCAATGTGAGGCTTAGTGGCAAGCTCTCGGCAGGCGCCGGAGGAGCCGATGTCCGACTTACGAGAGCCGTCACCGGAGGCAGGCCGAGTAGAGTGATTGGCCTGGTCCGGTGAAGCGGAGGCCGCGCGTCGCCCGGAGGGTCGGATGTCTTACCGGCCCTCTCCGGACGGACGTCAGAGGAGCCGAAGCCCGGCGTACCGGAGTCGCCCACAGTGGTAGGCCACGAGCCTGCATCCAAACCAGGGGCGGAGGCCTCCAACTGCCCGGAGGCACCCGCAAGGTCCGAGCGCGAGCCAGACGGGTGGGCCGACGCTGCCTCAGAAACCTCCAAGGTGGCCGTTGAGGAGCGATCCCCCGGAGGGGATGTTAGCTGCGTCCCAGCGACTCCCGAGGGAGAAGCGGTGGACGAGCCCTTGTCCCGGTGCCTCTCCTTCTCCTTCCGATGTCCTTCGGGTGAAGTGGACGCCTGCCTCAGTTTTTCAAGCTCCCTCTTCATAGAAATCATTTTCTTCTTTAGAATATGGGCTTCCAGAGATTGCTGCCGCCTTTTCCGGGTAGCCGCGTTAAAACTGACGCAGTGCTGGCACTTCTCGACTGGGTGATCAGGGCCTAGGCAGAACAGGCACAGGGAGTGGCCATCCTTGTGTGGTAGTTGGGTGCCGCATTTAATCGCACTTATTCTGTGCTTGAGGCAGGGGACGACATACACAGACATTAGTCGGCAAAGAGTTTTCGGTAAAAACAACGAAGGTAGGCTGACAAAGCACAAACTTTTCCATGAGGTGCTGCACGAGCTAATGGCGGGAAAGAACTGGAAGGCGAGCGTCTGAGACCGCCCCTTTATACCGACATCTCCGGACGCCGGTCATCTGACGTGGGGACGGTCCCTCGCCAGGGACCGCTAGCTAGAAATTTTTCTGTGGGGTCCTGCCGCCTGCCGGCGTCAGTCCTATATGTAATTACCTACTGCAAGAGCCCTCTCGAAGTAAGATCTTCCTATATTTTCCAGCAGCCTTCTTCTTCCTTACTCAGTGTCAGACCACCAGCAGCTTGGGGGGGGGGGGAGGAGAGTGAGCTACTTTTTTCCTTTAGGGTTGACAAAGCTAATGTTTTTCTATGATCCTTCTCTTCCTACTGCCAAACAGGAGGTTCCTGTTGGCAGTCAAATATAGTGGTTATCAAAGCAGAACTGGCTTAGGGTGGGTGGGATGGAGGGCAATTAGTAAGAAAAAAGGCTAGCAACAGGAAGTTGTAATTTGAGTCACCTGCTTTTATACTGCCTAAGCCACATCCGCAATTAAGCTCTCTCCTCCTCCTACTGGTTTAGCAAAGTAAGTTGATTTAGCAAACTTCCCAGCACAGAAGACACACTGACTTTCTTTTCTTTTTTTAAGCCTAAATAAGACCCCCTTCTACTTCTAATAAAGTATCTGTCTGCTAAATCTCAACAGACCCCGACTCCTGCTGAGATAGAAGTGTTAAATTAGAAGAAAATGGTAGTTTCTTTTAGTTAGCTGCTTTCTGCTCTACAAGCTAGCCACTGATCATGTCCTGTACCCCCTGCTTTCTGCTCTACAAGCTAGCAACAGATAAAATCTATATCCTTATTCTCAAGTTCCTGTTCCCAATTCCAAGTAGAGAGGTAAGTCTTCATTCCTTGAAAGTCTGCTTTGTTATATCATCTAATTTTGGTGGTACCTCTAACTTTATCCCACGTTGTGTTAATCCTAAAATTAACTGAGTTCTGGTCACTACAGCCTAATGGTTCCTGTATTTTGATAGTTTTAATTTGATTAGGAAAGTTACAGAAAACTATGTCCAGAATATTGTGCCCCCTGGTATTATTAGTAACCAGCTAGGTTAAGTTTTTATGTAACATGATGTCAATTAATCGTTCCTCAGATGTACTGTACCTGTACCCTCAAGTGTTGACCAGTTTATATGGGGAAGGTTAAAATCGCCCATGAGAATGTAATCTCCACTGGGTTCCAACCTGTCTAAGATGTCCATAAAAGCAGTATTCTGTTCCATATTGTAGCCAGGAGGGTTATACGCTAAGCCAATTGTAACTTTTTTTTATTAACCTAGTGTATCTCTGCCCACAATATTTCACATTTAGGTGGTGTATTATTCTGTTTTATTTCAGTCATTGTTATGTTGTTTGAGACATAAAGTGCTATCCCACCTCTAGTTTTATTGCTTCTTTCCTTATGTATAACATTGTACCCAGGAATATCTATCCCCAGTCCCCTTCCTTATACCAAGTTTCGGTAATTCCACAAATTGAGATGTTATCTCTTTTTAAGATGTACTGAAGCTCATCTAGCTTATTACTCGTACTGTGTGCATTAATCAACAGGCAATTAAGTTCTTTAAAACTGATTTTCTTTCCTTTATTTATGTATTTGTAATCAAAATTTGTTCTAGGTAGTTGTTTGGGAATCTTTAAATGCTCTTTATTCCATCTCCCCTATTTAGTCTAATCTAAACTAGTTGTGATGGCCTCTGTAAAGTAATTTCCTAGTTTTCTGCTGCCTAGTCTGTTCAGGTGTAGACCATCTCTACTGAAGAAGTTTTGATTGCAAACAAGTTTCCCAAGTTCTAATACATGTGATATCCCTAGATAAGCACCACTGTCTAATCCAATTATTAAGTCTTAGGATCTTATTATTCACGTGCTGATTTTCCCCGGGCATGGGAAATACTTCCGAAAATATTACTTTACAATTTAATTTAATCAGTGTACAACTAATATCTAGTAAACCGTTGTAGATTTCCTCGAAAGTTTTTTTTCTTACGTCATGTGTTCTTACGTGTATAATTCCTAATGAGCTACTGTTGGATTCATTACTTTGGGAATTTCTGCCATGATGTCTATTGTTCCTGCACTTGGATAGCAACAGCTAGAAATCATTTTCTTATTTAAAACAGTAGTATAATGGTCTGTATCTTAATAATTGAGTCCCCCGGAATGTAAACTGATCTGGCAGACTGATTTGCGGTGTAAGTTCTCCATTATTGCCAACTGGGGTTTCGTCATGATTTTGTGTTTCCTTGTCGTCAGTTGATGTAACATTTTCTGTAAGTGTATTACCCTGATTATTTTCCTGAGGATTTAATAAGTAAGGTGTTAGTGTTGAAACAATCTTTACAAGTTCATCTGTTTCTTCGCTTATTTTGTCCATCAGATTTTCTAAAGGTAAGTATTTGTTGTTGACTGGCGGGGTGGATTGCATTGCCCTTCTACCTTTTTGTAGGTTTACTATAGGCAGTTGATGTATTTGGTATTTCTGAATCCTGGTTATGCGCTCTAGTTCTTTTACCACCTTGTTCCATTTCTTGTGTTGCATCTCCCACTTTCGGTATATCCCTACTTTTTGCCAGTGTTCCAGGCAGATTTTTAATGCATTTCAGTTCTAATTCGAGTCCTAGTATTTTGATTTTTAAGTTTTTAATTTCAGTGCATTGATTACATACAGTATATACTGATTAAACTCCAGGACTTCTTGGAGAGTAAACATATTACAACTGACACATTGCACCCCTAATTCCCCTGTTACCAACGTTACTAGATTATGTTCCATTTTTACAGAGTAACTTATAAGAGTTCCTGTTTGATTTAACTACTTGCCACAGGACAATGTGGTAATAATATTCTGTTTTAGGATGGTGTGTTACCTTGATTATGCACAAATTCAGCAGCCTTCCTCGCCCTACTGCCCAACTGTCCAGCCTCTGCTCCGCGCTCGACTCTGCTTGCTAGAGCCAAGTGTTATATGGACCCAGGTGATGACGTTGCCTGTGTCTCTATGGCAACATTACCAGCAGACTACAGGGGTAACCTGCCCTTTAAAGAGCAAGTTATACCTCGCTAGGCAGCCTGAAAAGGCTTCTCCCAAACACTTCCTGAAGTGTCAGCCCGACGTGCCACAGACTCTTGCAGAGTGGGGGGTCACTGATATGCTGGTGCACTGTGCTACCAATCCTTCAGCCCAACGACTAGCTGCCTACTCCTGCAGCACTTGCCAGAAATATAAAAATATCACTGCCTACACCTGCAGGTTTTAAAATCGTAAGTGCAAGAAAAAGTGATACCTACACTTGTAGCACTACACCGTTTGAAGCTGCACTTCCCTACAGCACGTCGAGGCGAGTCACACAGTGTGCTCTACAGATTCAGACACGCTCACTGGAGCCCAGCATTATATGGCCCCAGGTGACGACGTTGCCTGGCTTGGGTGTCTCTACCAACATACAAGTCCCCCTACTTGATGTTATTACAGTTTCATTCCACATGCATTCTGATACAGGCTGTTTCCTCTTCCCCACATACACACATACAAACACAGAAGAAGAGAAGGGGCCCAATTTTAAAGGCCCCAAAATTTTGATACGAGGGCCTGTGCCAAAAGTATTTGGCGCAAGTGGCACCTTGTGCCAAAGTCTGCGACAATCTTGATTTTCAAATGCAGGCTGCGTCAAAATCGAGATGCTTGTGCCATAGCTTCTCTGCGCCACCACTGCACCAGAAATGCTAGTGTGGCAGGTCGCAAAAGGGCTTGTGCCATTGTGGGGCTGCAGCATTCCCTTATTTGGGACATGTGGAAGCCCTGCAGTGGATGTAATGTGGTGCTGATGTTAGACCAGCCATGGTCTAACAGCCCTTGCTTCGGGTGGCTGGCATAAGCTATGTTGGGGGGCACAATTCAGCAGAACCAGTGGGCATGCCAGTGCTGGGCAGAATGGGCATGGCAGGATGTGAGAGGGAACACTGGTGGCACCGGGGCAGACATGCCATGGACAGTGACATACAGCCGTGGAGTGACCATGGGCAGTATGCTGCCATTGATCATGTCACGTACCCCCAATGCTGCCACCAGTCAGCTGACCCGCAGCCCACACACGCCCCGACCAGCTGACTGCCAGACCTTGAGATGGCATCTGCCGCCTGTGGTGCCCATCCCACCTGCTGTCTTTTTTCCGGCACCTGTGGCAGTGCATCAAGACAGGTGGCTTTGCCTGGGGTACACTGCCCACTGTGTGCACCTCCTCATCCTGTGCTGCCATGGTCAGTCACCCCTTGTTGAGGTGTTGGCATGATGTGGGCAGCTGGCAAGGGCCGGTGCCATCAGGGGTCCTGGACACAGTTCATGGCAGCATCCTGCCCACTACACTCAGCAGCTATGTTTCCCATTCAAGGCATGCCTGTCCTGGTGCTACCAGAATACCCTCCCACAGCCTGTCATGCCTCTGCCGCCCACTGGTGGCACCCCACCAGTCCAGTTGCTGTGTACCATGCAGCCTTCTCCCCAACATCATGCACTGGCCAGTCTTGGGGGCGGGGAGCTTGACAGGACCTCTGTCAATCCCTTCTGTGCACCAAAGGTTTGACACAAGGCTGAGACTGCGGCAACTCCCAGGACTTTGGCACAGGGCCCCCCTTTTTTTCGAGAATAGGACACAGGATCCCTGATGTACCCAGAGGTTTCCGCAGCAGTGGATCAGCGCACCATGTGTTGATGTAGCAGCTCTTTGAAAATCAGGCCCAAGATGTTTTGACTAAAATTGGTGCACTAAAAAAAGAAGAGTAGCATTGGTCTGTTTGTAAGTGCCATGTCTTTCAGTCACACTTCAGGATATTGGTGTAATTTTCTGCAGTATTTTTATTCTTTGACCTTGCAGACATCAGCAGCAGCTAAACACCCACATGACACAATGGCTATTAATATTTATTATTAATGCATACTGGCTCTTCATCACTGTTACGATCAATGTGATGTTTTACAAAAGTACATCCACTTAAAAGATGAAGACTGACCTTTAGAAATGTGAGGCATTCAACATTTTCAGGTAATAAACGGTTGCATTGGTCAGAAGCAACACTACCAGCTGTGCTAAAGATTCTCTCCAAACAGACACTGGTGGGAGGGCAACTTAAGTAAAAAATGGCTGCTTTGTACAATGCTGGCCACATTTTTCTCTTACTCTGCCAATATTTCAGAGGGTCATCCTGTACAGATAGTTTACTAGGGTCTTTTAGACAGTCATCCACCATACTGGCAGCAGTATGCCCTTGGAAAACACTGGAACAAGTACTGTTTTTACCAATATCTTGCAGCTCTGACCAAATGCCCTCCTCTTCATCTTGATCTTTCAGAGTGGATGCGCCTCTTGCTGCTAGTGAGGCTTGGGAGTCTATACTCTCACGAGGTTGTTGTTACGTTAATAGTATCCACAATTTCATTTGACACTTTTTCAGTGAGTAGTTTTTTAAATCTGCTGATGTCTATGGTGAAAAAGGGGAGAAAGGAAGCCAGGGTAGCCTTAAATTGAGAGTCTAACATGGTGGCGAAAATATAATGTTCAGATTGAAACATCATTCTATTCTGGGTTCTATTCCAAGGGACGTACTCAGGTTTTCTAGAAACCAAGTTGCAGTACATTCCTCCAGGAGTTTTTCCTTCTACTTTTCCAGTTTTTTTTTTTGTTAAGTAGGCATATTGGGGGATAACCTGAATCAGACTGGCACTATCTGCACTCATTTCCCTGGTGGCTTCCTCAAAGGGCTGAAGAACCTGGCACAATTGTGCCATAAGGTTCTACTGGGTAAAACTGAGACATACATCCCCTTTCCCTAAGAAGTAAGCTTTCTCCGCCGAGGAATTGGCCATAGCTCTGGTTGAGTGAGCCTTGATAAGAGCCAGAGGCCTCTTCTTTATTGTGACATAAACCTTGGCAATACAGGCACTCACCCACCTAAGCTAGCGTGGCCTTGTAGGCTCTTTGTCCCTGCTTGGCCACTCCAAAAAAGACAACCTACCCAATTTTTGGAAGTCATCAGTCCCTCTAAGATATGTCTTAATGGCCCATTGCAAATCCAATTTGTGCCACTCCTCCCCTGGGTGAGAAGGCTGTGGACAGAAGATGGGAGACAGGTTTTCTGGTTCACGTGGAAGGCTGAGAGAACCTTCAGAATGAAGGATGGGACTGATCTGAGCACCACCTTGTCCTTATGCATGACAAGGTATGGTTCTTTGTGGGACAAGGCCTGTAGCTCATCAATCCTTCTGGCTGAGCACATGGCAACCAAAAGACACAGAGCCTACAAGAGTGGGGTTATTCTAGATGCCCTACAAGGGGCATGCCTTAGGCAACTAGTATTGGAACCCAGTCAAGAGGGAGAAATCTTAGACCTGGTCCTCTCAAATGGAGATGGAGAGAGGATCACAGATGTAGAAGTGGGTAGCCATCTGGGAACTAGTGACCATTGAACAGTATGGTTCACAATAAACACAGCAATAAAGTCAAGCCATACAAAGGCAAAAGTAAATGGACTTCAGAAGGGCTGACTTTGCCAAAATGGGTGAGTGCCTAAGGAATGCACTAGCAAATGGGCAGGAAGGAGGGGTGGAAGAACAATGGGGAATAATAAAAACTGCCATCACAGAGGTAACAAGCCTTTGTGTGAAGCAAATAAACAAACAAAAGCGATGTAAGAAACCACTATGGTTCTCAAAGGAGGTGGCAGTGAAGGTTCAAGAGAAAATAAAAGTATTCAGAAAGTATAAGGAATCACAGAAGGAGCAGGACAGAGAATTGTATCAGTTAAAGCAAAAGGAAGCTGGGAAGGCAGTCAGAACAGCAAAGGCCCGAACTGAGGAAAAGAGCCAACTCAGTTAAGAAGGGGGATAAAACCTTTTTTAGGTTCATCAGGGAGTGAAGGAAGACTAAGGGAGGGATAGTGAGGCTTAATAAAGGGATGGGGGTGGGCAGAGGGTGACTGTGAAAAGGCGGAGACACTAAACAAATATTTTTGCTCAGTATTTACAAATGAAGAAGGGGAGGTACCTAAAACAAACAATAGAAACACTCTGGATACAGAAGTTGATACCAGCCCATTACAGAAGAAAGGGTTCTGAAGAACTCTTAAAACTGAAGATGGACAAAGCAATGGGCCTGTTGGGATTCATCCCAGAATTCTAAAAGAACTAAAGGTAGAACTAGTGACACCACTGACTACCCTCTTTAACAAATCATGGGAGGATGGGGTGGTACCTGAGGACTGGAGGAGGGCAGATGTGATTCCCTTCACAAAGTGGGAGCAGGGCAGAAGCAGGAAACTACAGACCTGTTAGTTTAACCTCAGTGATAGGAAAATGATGGAATCACTTCTGAAGGAAAGAACTGTCAGTACCTAGAGGCCAGAGGGGCACAGGACCCAAGGCAGCATGGATTCACAGCAGGAAGGTCATGCCAGGCGAATCTAATAGATTTCTTTGACTGGGTGACCAAAGTAGTAGATCAGGAAGGGGCTGTGGACATGGCCTACCTAGACTTTAGCAAGGCATTTGACTCAGTCCCACACAAAAGATTAATATACAAGTTAGCCAGCCTGGGAGTGGGTCCCAAGATGATAGCCTGGGTAAAGAATTGGCTGGAGAATAGGACACAGAGAGTAAATGCAAATTGAGTCAACTCTGAAGAAAGAGGGGTTACTAGTGGGGTGCCGCAGGGTTCTGTTTCGGACCGGTCCTCTTCAATGTCTTTGTAAGCGACATTGCAGAAGGACTGGGAGAAAAAGTATGTCTCTTTGCAGATGACACAAAGATCTGCAACAGAGTTGATGTACAAGGTGGGGTGGAAAGGATGAGAAGGGACTCGGCAAGGATAGAGGAATGGTCAAATGTATGGCAGCTTAGATTTAATGCTAAGAAGTGCAAAGTAATGCACCTGGGAAACAAAAACCCAGGGGGAAGAGTACACAATGGGGGGTGAGATACTAACAATGACAAAAATGGAAAGGGACCTGGGATAGTCATATCAGATGACTTAAAGGTGGGCAAGCAATGTGAGAAGGCAGTAAAAAGAGCTGGGGGGATACTGGGATGCATAGGGAGAGACATCACCAGTAGAAAACAGAAGTTGTTATCCCTCTGCACAGACAGCTGGTGAGACCCCATCTGGGAGTACTGTGTGCAGTTCTGGAGACCCAATCTCCGCAAGGACATAGACAAGATGCAAGAACTAGGGGGTACAATTTGAAGATGTTGGGGGAGCGGCTCAGAGGTAATGTAAGGGAGTATTTTTTCACAGAAAGGGTTGTGGATGCATGGAACGGCCTTCTGGAGGAGGTTGTGGATTCAAAAACAGTGGTTGAATTCAAGCATGCATGGGACAGCCATAAGACAATTCTAGGGGGTGGGGGTAGAAAGAAGTAGGCTGCTGGTTAACTAGGATCTGCAGCTTATCCATTAGGTAGGGCAATGGGCAGAATGGGTGGGCCAAGCGGTCCTTATCTGCCGCCAAATTCTATGTTTCTATGTTACCCTGTAAGACAGTATGTCCAACAGTACTAAAGAAAGAGGTTTGAAAAGGCTCCTTAGAGAGTGTATTCAGAAACAAATTCAGATCCCATGGAGGAACCAGAGAACAAAACAGAGGTCAACGCCTGCTGATGGCCAGCAGAAACATGAATAAACTCCTCAACAGTCACAGAAACATAGAAACAGACTTTAACGGCAGATAAGGATCGCTTGGCCCACCTAGTCTGCCCATTTCCCTACCTAGAGGATAAGCTGCAGATCCTATTTAACCAACAGCCTATTTTCTCCCTACCCCACACAAAAATTGCCTTATGTCTGTCCCATGCATTCTTGAATTCTTCCACAGTTTTAGACCCCACAACTTCCTCAGGAAGGCTGTTCCATGTGTTCACCACCCTCTCTGTGAAAAAACACTTCTTCACATTGCCCCTGAGCCGTCCCCCCCTCTATCTTCAAATTGTGTCCCCTTGTTCTTGCACATCTCTTTTCTGAAAGATGCTACCCTCTTGGACTTTGCTGATTCCGCTGAGGTACTTAAATGTTTTTATCATGTCCCCCCTCTCCCTCCTTTCCTCAAGGGTATACATATTATGCTCCTTTAGTCTCTCCTCATATGGCTTCTCTTGCAGACCCTGCACCATTTTAGTTGCCCTCCTCTGAACTGCCTCCATCCTGTCTATGCCCTTGCGGAGATGGGGTCTCCAGAACTGGACTCAGTACTCCAAATGGGGTCTCACCAACTGTCTATACAGGGGATGACAACTTCCTGTTTTCTGCTGGTGATACCTCTCCCTATACATCCCAGTATCCCCCCAGCCCTCCCTACCGCCTTCTCGCATTGCTTGCCAACCTTAAGGTCATCTGACATGATTACCCCTATGTCTCTTTCCGTTTTTGTTGTTGTTACCACCCCCCCCCCCCATTGTGTAATCTTCCACTGGGTTTTTGTTTCCCAGGTGCATTACTTTGCACTTCTTTGCACTGAATCCAAGCTGCCATACTTCTGACCATTCCTCCAACCTTGCCAAGTCCCTTCTCATCCTTTCCATGCCTCCTTGTATCAACCCTGTTTCAGATCTTTGTGTCATCTGCAAAGAGCATGCTTTTCCTTCCAGTCCCTCTGCAATGTCACTTACAAAGACATTAAAAAGGACTGGACCCAGTACTGAACCTTGCGGTATCCCACTAGTAACCCCTTTTTTTTTCCAGAGTGGACTCCATTTACAATTACCTTCTATGTCCTGTTGTTCAGCCAATGTTTTATCCAGGCTACCACCTTGGGACCCACTCCCAGGCTGGTTAATTTCACTACTAATCTTTTGTGTGGGACTGTGTCAAATGCCTTGCTAAAGTCTAGGTAGGTCATGTCCACAGCCCCTCACTGGTCTAGTACTTTGGTCACCCAGTCAAAGAAATCTATTAGATTTGTCTGACATGACCATCCCGCTGTGAACCCATGCTGCCTTGGGTCCTGTGCCCCACTGGCCTCTAGGTACTCAACAATTCTTTCCTTCAGAAGTGATCCCATCACTTTCCCTACCACAGAGGTCAAACTGACAGGTCTGTAGTTTCCTGCCTCCGTCTTGGTCCCACTTTTGTGAAGGGGAATCACATCCGCCTTCTTCCAGTCCTCAGGTACCACACCATCCTCCCATGATTTGTTAAAAAGCGTAGTCAGTGGTGTCACTAGTTCTCTGCTTAATTCTTTTAGAATTCTGGGGTGAATTCCATCTGGCCCCATTGCTTGGTCCACCTTCAGTTTTAGGAGTTTTTTCAGAACCCTTTCTTCTGTGAAAGGACTGGGATCAACCCCCCTCTCCAGAGTGCTTCTGTTAATTGGATTAGGCACCTCCCCTACTTCCTCTTTTGTGACTACTGAACAGAAGTATTCATTCAGTATCCCTGCTTTATCACTGTCACTCTCTGCCCACCCACCATCCATTCTATTCAGCCTCACTATCCCTCCCTTTGTCTTTCTACGCTCCCCGATATACCTATAAAAGGTTTTATCCCCCTTCTTAACCGAGTTAGCTATCTTTTCCTCAGTTTGTGCCTTTGCTATTACCCTCCCAGCTTCCTTCTGCCTTAACTGGTACAGTTTTCTGTCCTGCTCCTTCTTTGTTTCCTTATACTTCCTAAATGCTATCTTTTTCTCCCTAACCTTCACCGCCACCTCTTTTGAGAACCATAATGGCTTTTTCTTTCGTTTTGATTTGTTTATTTGCTTCACACAAAGGCGTGTTGCCTCTGTGATGGCAGTTTTGATATTGCCCATTGTTGTTTCCACCCTACTTCACCTGTTTGCTAGTGCTTTTCTAAGGCACTCTCCCATCTTGCCAAAATCAGCCCTCCTGAAGTTCAGAACCCTCACTTTTGCATGGCTTGACTCTGTAGCAGAGTTTATCGTGAACCACACTGTTTGGTGGTCACTTGTTCCCCAAATATGCTACCCACTTCTAGATCCGAGATCCTCTCACTGTCCCATTTGAAAGTACGAGGTCTAAAGTTGCTCCCTCATGAGTGGGTTCCAAAACTAGCTGTTTGAGGCATGCCACCTGAAGGGCATCAAGAGCGGCCCTGCTTTTGGATGTGGCTGCCATAAAGGTGCTCCAGTTAACATCTGGCATGTTAAGTCCCCATCAGATATTATCTCCCTTTCTCTGCCATCCTAAGTATGCCTTCTATCATATCCTTGTCCATTCCCTCCCCGACATGGGGGACTATATACAACCCTGTGCAGATTGTGGTGCCATTTCCAGTCTCTAAGGTGACCCACAGTGCCTCCTCTCCTCCCTGTTTACTCTTTTGTTCAGTTGCTTTTATCCCTCCTTACATGAGAAGCTACTCTCCCTCTTCTGCCCTCCTGTCTCTCCTGTAGGTTGTGTACCCTGGTATGTTAACATCCCAGTCATGGTTCTCTGTGTACCATGTTTCTGTGACTGCTACAATATCCAGGCATCCCTCTTCCATCAAGGCCACCAGTTCAGGGAGCTTGTTGCCCAGACTACGGGCGTTGGTACTCATTATCCTCCATTTCTTGATGGCTTTATCCCTTTTTGCCCCATCTCTGTCCTTATTGCATTTGTCACTTTCTCCATTTACCCCAGCGCTTCTCCCTACTGACATCTCTATGTTGGTATCTACCTCGCTTAGTACCCTGATATTTTTTTGGGGGGCTAGGATTTCCCTGGTCCTTTCCAGTGCCTCCCCCCCTTGGCTAGTTTACATACTTGTCAATGAAGTATTTAAACCTATCACCTAGGACACTGGTTCCCCTCCTGGACAGATGCAGACCATCATGCCAGTATAGGCCTGCATCCCTCCAGGTGAACCCCCAGTCTCCAATGAAGATAAATCCCTGAGCTCTGCACCAGTTTTTCAACCACTGATTGAATCCCATGGTGTGGAGCACCCTAGCCTCACCTGCGCCATAGACAGGCAGCACCTCCGAGAAAGGTTACCGTGTGTGCTGTTGTCTGAGGCCCCTCCCCATCTCCTGGCGCTTCTTGCACTGCTCTGATCCTTTCCTAGCAGGTCATTTGTCCCTAGGTGGACAATGACATCCAGCTCCTTCCCCTGTGCAGCTGCTCCTGCGATCCTGAGGATTCGCTCCCTGTCTCTCCAAGCCATGGCGCCAGGCAGGCACCTTACCTCCCTCTCCCCTTCCTCCCCCAGTTCTACCTTCCTAACAATGGAGTCCCCCACCAGGAGTTGTTTCCTTCCCCTGTGGGGTTCCATGCCACCCTCCTTTGGGTCTCCTTTGTGAAGGTTCCCTAGAGACATTCCCAAGGAGGCTCCCAGGGCCAACATCTGACCTCTCAGGGGGGCCAAGGCTAAACCTTTTTCCACACTTTCTTGTAGCAAACTCAAAATCTGCAGAACCGAGGCTTTGAAAGGCTGGATTTTTTTTTCCTTCTTCTTTTCCTGGACCAAGAGGAAAAAGGTGGTCCATACGCGAGCATAAACTGCCAGTGTGAAAGTCTTCCTGGCAGCCATAATGTGTCCCCCTCCTTCTTAGAGAGACCTAGTTTTAGAATACTTTTCCTTTCAGGTGTCAGGCTGCGAGCTGCACTGCTCCTGGATTTGGATGCAGAATGGGGCCATGTAAGAGGAGGCCCTCCCAAACAGGAAGGTGAAAAAATGTGCGTCGAGTCAGGTTCACTAAGTTCAAGAACCATGGCCTTCTGGGCCACTCTGGAGCTATTAGTCAAAAGCTTCCTCTTAAGTGCCATATCTTGCGAATGACCTTGGAGAGAAAGGGAAGGAATACGCTCTGTCAAAACTTCACTCTTGTGACAGGGCGTCCAGAGCTTCCGCCTGTGGACACTGGTAGTGGCTACAGAACTGTTGAATTTTGGCATTATGGCTGGAGGTGAACAGGTCAATCTGAGGACGACCAAACCTCTGACACAGAAGGTCGAACACCTCGGGGTTCAACATCCACGTCCCTAGATGAACATGTCCTAGCTGATAAGTCTCTGAAGTCAGATTCCAGGCTAACAGAAAACCCCAATTTGTAGGGGCTGCATGAAAGAAAATGTCCATGGGACTAGACCTATTGCTGCCAACTTGAGGCCTAGATTTGAATCACGCGGTGAGCTGAAGCCTGCGACTGGCTCCTTAGCCACTGGACCTCTCCCAAGGGACTCCATCCAGGCTACAAGAGGAAAGACCTTGCCCTGGTCCTTTTGAACACCACTTCTTCTTGTTCCAGGGTTGTGATGGTGAAAAAGCTTTTCTCCAGATTCACCTCCTAGTCGTGGGACTCCAACCTCCAGAGTCCAGGTCGTTGACTTCTTAGCCAATGGCACAGACTGTGTTCGAATGAGCAGATCATCCAGGAAGGGACAGACATGATGTCCCTCCTGAGGGGTTGAGTTACCAAGACTATGAGCACATTCGAGAAAAACCATGGGGGCTGTTCCCAGTCCAAAATGGAGTGCCCTGAACTGGAAGTGCTATCCCAGGATCATGAACCTGAGAAACCTCTGATGCGTCAGATAGACGGGGATGAGGAAATATGCATCCTTCATATCTATGGAAGCCAGATAAACCCTGGCTGGACAGCTTGGAAGGTTGAACCCAGGGACTCTATCTGATGGCCGTGAGGCGAACAGACTTGTTTTGGTGTTTCAGATCCAGGATAGACCTGAAAATCCCCCAACTTCCTGTTAACTACAAAACAGATTGAGCACAATCCCTGGCCTACTTGCAGGGGAGCACCAGAGCTACTGCCCTGAATGGAGATAGGTAGTCCAATGTCTGAGACACCACTAGTCTCTTCATGGGATACAACAGAACTGGGGATGGTAGAAAAAAAATGTCCCTTTGAGGGGAAAGTTGAAAATTCCATTACATGAAGCAGAACTAGAATTTCCCAAATCCAAACATCTGTAGAAATCTGGACCCAACGTGTAAAAATTGTACGGCTCTCCACCAAAGGAAGGGAGGAAGAGATGGGCTTGTATATCCTCATAGTGAGGTGCCCGCTTTCTATCCTGCATTTGTGGTGCATCAGGCAAAGGGCTACTTACTCTGCTACTATTGCTAGAGTAACTTCTTTGGATCAGGATTTTCATCCAATATCCTCATCCTGATCCTCAGTATGGTCAGGGTCGGGGACTGCCTGCAGATCTATAACAGCAACCTTGCACTCAATTTAGAGGGCATGGATTTGGCCCATTCCTATTTTGTTAGTCAACCGGTGCCCTTGATTAATATCCAAATGGCCACTATTACATATAAGATGTCTTACAACTGCTCCCATAGACTGTAATGGAGTGCACCTCCACAGGGGAAGATAACGAGCGGACTGATCGACCAGGAAGTGGAAGGCATCATCTGGCTACCTTGGCAGAACCAAGATACGATCCCTTCCACTTCCAAAATGACAGCACAGATTATGAAATGTATAGATTTCACCAATATAAAGTTCTAAAAAAGTAGAAGGTAAATCCTATGTTCATAAACTTGGAAATTCACTTTAATAATGCCACCAGCTTCTTTTCACTTGAAAGAATGAAATGTTACAACTGACAAACTATGCAAAACACTGAAGATATTACTGTTATTCCCCCTCTGACCTGCTCCACTTAGTCGAGTGCTCATTTCTGCAACATTGGTCCATTCAGCGGTAGCAGGATTATAAGTCTCTACGGTACTAAGACACTGTCGGGATGCTCCATCATAACCACCCACTGCATACAGCTGCCCTAGAAAAACACAGAACACAGCACAAGCTTTGTTACACAAAGATGGAGTGAGGCTGCATTTCTTTATACAGCCCTTCCATAATGCTCACAGTGCTGTAAGACAGATACAAAAAAAAAAAGCAACATAAACATTCAACCTAAAAATGTAGTCACAGCAAGCAAAGCTGGCTTAATTCGTAGCTCTTAAATGGTACCAAAAGCCTGGGTAAACGGACAATGAGATGACAAATACCTCTTCATGTAAGCATTCCTTAGGACAGCAGCAGTGACCGCAAAGCTGTTTCCAGCCGATTCGAGACAGGAAGATAGAAATATACCTGTACGTAACATGATTCAGGTGCATGTGTAAACCAGGGTATACTTGAAAATGGAGTTTGAACTTCACTACGATTTTCTTCTTAAAATTAATTTAAAATAAACACCAGGGTGTCCTCACCCAATGGAATGTGTGGGTAGGGAAAGTAGTTACGTAAAAACTTACTGTAACAGGAGATCTTTGAGAAGAGCTCTTGCAGCAGGCCAACACCGGTAGGACTAAGCCACCAGGTGCCAGGACCACATGGAAACTTTCTAGCTAGCAGTGTACCACGGGGGACCGCCCATCACTAACGTCGCCCTCTGATGTTGGCCTGTCCTATAAAGGGCAGGTGGTGGTCCCCCGAACCTGCTTCATTTCTCTCGCCAGAGACCTGAAGCGGGTAGCAGAAGAATAAACCGAGAACATTTTCTGAGAGCCAGAAAAGGAAAAGGAGAGCAGAAGACTCACTCACATGGAAGAGGATACAGCCAAGAAAGGCAGACAGAAAGAAGGGGGAAGGCGGGAGGGAAAATTATGGCCAGTCACAAGAGCTCCTCTCAAAGATCTACTATTATGTAAGTTCTTACGTAACTGTACTATCTTACTTTGATAGAAACACTTGCAGGACGCCAACTCTGGTAGGACTGAGCCTCAAGCAATTCCGGCAGTATAGAGGAAGCAGTACCGAGAGGAGAGACAGCAGCCAATGGCCTAGGAGAGGAGGCCATGCAGAATGCCTAGGCTGAAATTGGTCCAACACCTAGGGGCAATGTCCAGGCTGTAATGCTTGGTGAAAGTGTGGACAGAGCAATTGGTGGCTGCACAGATGTTTGCAACAGACACATTTCTGAAACAGGCCATGGAGGCGGCCATACCCCTGGTGGAATGGCCCTTAACCACTCCCGAAGTTCCCAGCCGTACTCTTGGTAGCAATTAACAATGCAATTGGCTAACCACTTAGACAAACACTGTTTGGACACCGGAGCACCCTCTCTCTAAGGGGCGAACAAAACAAATAACTGATCAGACTTTCTCAAAGTCTTGGTCCGGTGTGTATAATATCGTAAGATTCCATGTACATCCAGGGTATGGAGCAAAACCTCCCCCTGATTAGAATACTCTGGAAAATAAACAGGAAGGTGGATGGATTGATTCAAAGTAAACTCCTGACACCACCATGGGAAGAAACTTAGGAATGGTACGCAAAGACACACTGTGTTTGTGAAAAACTAAATAAGTCTCCATACACATAAGAGCCGGAAGCGCGGAAATCCTTCAAGCAGAGGTAACAGCAACTAAAAAGAGTACTTTCTATAACAGAAAGCGCAGCTCGGAATTCGCAGCCAGTTCAAAGGGAGGTAATGTATCTCCAAGACAAAACTGAGATCCCACAGAGGGACCTGGTCCTGAATGGGAGGTTTCAGATGCAAGATGCCCTGCAAGAAGGTGCAAGACACATCAAGCTAAACCACTGCCCTGCCCTCGATAGGTACATGGCACACAGAGATGTCAGAAAGATGTATCTTAATGGAGGAGTAACTCAAGCCTGAGTCCGAAAGGGAGAGAAGACACTCCAACACCTGATCCACCAGGCAAGTGAAAGGGTCTAAATGGTGTGAAGCAGTCCAAAGGGCAAAGCGCTTCTATTTCATGGCGTAGGTAGCCCTGGTAGGGGTTTTCTGGCAGCCACCATGACATCCACAACCCTTGGACATACCCCAAACTGGGTGATGGCTATGTCCTTAGGAGCCACGCATGGAGATGCAGAGACTTGAAGGTCTGGATGGACCAGGGTTCCCGGCTCCTGAGACAGAAAGCCGGTGCACAAAAGCAAGGGGACTGGAGGTTTCACCGCTAGCTGCTGTGGTAAGGGGAATCAGATCTGATGAGGCCAGAAGGGAGCTATGAAGGTCATCTCTGCCCCCTCCATCTGAAGTTCGAGCAGCACCCACTGGAGAAGTGGGAAGGGAGGAAAGGCGTACAGAAACCTCCTCTTCCAGGAAAGGGACATTGGGTCTCACCATAAAAAACTCCAGGCCCGGGATAGAGCGAGCAAAAAAGCGGCAGTTTTGCGTTGAGCGGGGATGCAAAAAGGTCCTACTCCGGCCCACCCCAACTGTCAAACAGATTTTCAACCACCGGGGTCAGGAGCTCTCACTTGTAAGATGTGGACTGGGAGCGGCTTAAGACTGTCCGCCAGTATGTTTTGGATGCCTGGCACACAGGCACAGAGAGCTCCAGACCTTGCTCAATGGCCCAATACCAGACCCTCATCGCTTCCCTGCACAGGGGGTAGGAGTGAGTCCCCCCCCCCTTGCTCGATGTAATAAACCATGTACATGTTGCCCGTCTGAACCAAGAGTGGACCAGGGAGGAGATGAGTCTGGAAGGACTGCAGCGTGCACAGAACTGCTCACATCTCCAGGACACTGATGTGGAGGCCCAGTTCCACTTGTGTCCAGGTGCCTGGATTCTAGCGAGTGCCCAAGTGAGCTCCCCAGCCCAGACAAGAGGCACGCATTCCAAAGAGCTGCCAAGGGGCCTAGATAGCAAATGGAACCCATCAAAGAAGGTTGGCCAGCTCAAGCCACAACTCTCTTGACTGGATCAGAGTCAATGCCCAGCTGGTCAAGGTCATCGTACAATAGTTCCACTGGACCTTTCACTGACCACCGAGGTATACGCATGTGCAGCCAGGTGAGAGGGACTGTGGCAACTACCGCTGCCATGTGGCCCAGGAGGTGCAGGAACACCCTGGTGGGGACCTACCGGCTGGAGGAAACCAGGTGAGCTTGGGCCATCAGGCGCTCCGCTCTGTCCAGGGGCAAGAAGGCCATTCCCTGGGCCATGTCCAAGACTGCCCCTATGTACTGAAGGCACTGGCAGGGAGTCTAGCAGGATTTTGTCCTGTTGTTAGTGACACCCAAGGCCTGAAAAAGGCTGAAGGTATGATCCAGGGTCTGGACAAGGGGTTCATGAGATGGGCCCTCAGGAGCCAATCGTCCAGGTAGGGAAACACATGAAAGCCCTGATGCCTCAAGGCAGCCGCTACCACCACCAGGTACTTGGTGAAACTCTGGGGGCTGAGGATAGGCGAAAGGGGAGAGCCCGGAACTGGTAATGGGCACCCCAGAAATGGAAGAGGAGGAAGCGCCAGTGAGAAGAGAAAATTATGATATGCAGATACGCATCCGGCATATCCAAGGAACAGAGCCAGTCCCCCCAGTGTAGGAGGGACAACAGACCTTGAAGGGTGATCATTCTGAAGTGCTTGTACTTTGAACAGATTCAGGTTGCTCAGGTCCATAATGGGCTGGCGATCCCCCGTCTTCCTGAGGACCAGAAAGAAGTGAGAGTAGAACCCCCTGCCCCACTGAGCCGGAGGGATGGGCTGTATGGCTCTTTTTTGTAGAAGGGCCTGAATTTCTTCCCAAACAAGAGGCACATGAGCTGGGGGGTAAAAGGAGTTGCCTAACAGATTTTCGGGGAACTACTCTAGGAGTTTCAGAGTGTGGCCATGTTCTATGAGCTGTAGTACCTAACTGCCTCAGGTAATCCCTTGCCATCTTTCGAGGTGGAGGGAGAACTGAACCCAGACCGCCTCCTCCAGAGTCCCTTCTGGGGGGGTCCTGCAAGGAGTCAGGCGGTAGACATGGGCGTCGGGAGGGCAGTGGCAGCTGCACTAGGAGCCTTGGCGGCAGCGGCTGTGGCAGGGGCTGATGCCGCCTTATGTTTGCCCTGACCTTTGGAGGGAGGGTCCGTCTGTGAGGAGCGGTAATAGAGTAGCTGCTAACTAGACTTAGGCTGAGTATGGTACAAGGAATGGACGGAGTGGAGACCATATGGGAACTAAAGGGTAAACAGGGAGAAGAGAAGGCGCTGTGGGTCACTCTGGAGACATCAAATGGCACCACACTCCACACGGGGGTTGTATACGGATATCCACCTCAGGGGGAGGCAATGGACAAGGAAATGATAGCAGGCATCCTTAGAATGGCAGAATAAAGGGGTGATATCGTTGATGGGGGGATCTGAATATGCCAGATGTTAACTGCAGCACCTTTGCTGCAGCTACATCCAAGAGCAGGGCCATTCTCGATGCCCTACAGGGGGGCATGCCTCAGACAGCCAGTGTTGGAACCCACTTGGGAGGGAGCAATCTTAGACCTGGTACTCTCAAATGGGGACAGAGAGAGGATCTCGGATTTAGAAGTGGGTAGCAATCTGGGAACAAGTGACCACCAAACAGTGTGGTTCATAATAAACACAGCCGTAGAGTCAAGCCATACAAAAGCAAAAGGTATTGGACTTTAGGAAATTGGGAGAGTGCTTCAGAAAAGCACTAGCAAAAGGACAAGAAGGAGGGTTGGAGGAACAATGGGGAAAATCAAAACAGCCATCGCAGAGGCAACAAACCTTTGTGTAAAGAAAATCAACAAAACAAAGGAAAAAAACACTAAGGTCCTCAAACGAGGTGGTGGGGAAGATTAGGGAGAAAAAGGTAACGTTCAGGAAGTATAAGGAAACACAGAAGGAACAGGACAGAGAACTGTACCAGTTAAAGCAGAAGGAAGCGGGGAAGGCAGTCAGAATAGCAAAGACCTAAACTAAGGAAAAGATAGCCAACTCAGTTAAGAAGGGGAATAAAACCTTTCATAGGTACATTAGGGAGTGAAGAAAGACGAAGGGAGGGATAGTGAGGCTTAATAAAGGGAAGGGGGGTGGGCAGAGGGCGACAGTGAAAAGCAAGGATACTGAACAAATACTTCTGCTCAGTATTCACAAAAGAAGAGGAGGGGGAGGTACCTAAATCAAACAATAAAACCACTCTGGATAGGGGGGTCAATACTAGTCCATTCACAGAAGAAAGAACTCCTAAAACTGACGGGATTCACCCCAGAATTCTAAAAGAATTAAGGGAAGAACTAGTGACACCACTGACTAATCCTTTTTAACAAATCATGGGAGGATGGTGTGGTACCCGAGGACTGGAGGAGGGCGAATGTCATTCCCCTTCACAAAAGTGGGAGCAAGACAGGCAAGAAACTACAGACCTGTTAGTTTGACCTCAGTGGTAGGGAAAACGACGGAGTCATTTCTGAAGAAAGAACTGTTGAGTACCTAGAGGCCAGTGGGGCACAGGACCCAAAGCAGCATGGATTCACAGCGGGAAGGTCATGTCAGATGAATCTAATCGATTTCTTTGACTGGGTGACCAAAGTAGTAGACCAGGGAGGGGCTGTGGGGATGGCCTACCTAGACTTTAGCAAGGCATTTGACACAGTCCCACACAAAAGATTAATAAACAAGTTAGCCAGCCAGGGAGTGGGTCCCAGGGTTGTAGCCTGGGTAAAACATTGGCTGGACAACAGGACGCAGAGGGTAACAGTAAATGGAGTCCACTCTAAAGAAAAGGGGGGTTACTAGTGGGGTATAGCAGGGTTCAATACTGGCACCGGTCCTCTTTAATGTCTTTATAGGTGACATTGCACAGGGACTGAAAAGGAAAGTATGCCTCTTTGCAGATGACACAAAGACCTGCAACAGGGTTGATACACAAGAGGAGTGGAAAGGATGAGAAGGGACTTGGCAAAGTTGGAGGAATGTTCAGAAGTATGGCAGCTTAGATTCAATGCGAAGAAGTACAAAGTAATGCACCTGGGAAACAAAAATCCAGGGGAAGAGTACACAATGTGGGGGGAGGTATTAACAACAACAAAAATGGAAAGGAACCTGGGGGTAAGTCATATCAGATGACCTAAAGGTAGGCAAGCAATGTGAGAAGGCAGTAAGGCGAGGCATCACCTGTAGAAAACAGGAAGTTTTTATGCTTCTGTACAGACAGTTGGTGAGACCCCATCTGGAATACTGCATGCTGTTCTGGAGACCCCATCTACACAAGGATATAGACAGGATGGAGGCTGTCTACAGGAGGGCAATTAAAATGGTGCAGGGTCTGCACCAGAAGCCATATGAAGAGAGACTAAAGGAGCTTAATATGTATAGCCTTGAGGAAAGGAGGGAGAGGGGGACATGACAGAAACATTTAAGTACCTCAAGGGAATCAACAAAGTCCAAGAGGGTAGCATCTTTAAGAAAAAGAGACGTGCAAGAACAAGGGAGCACACTTTGAAGATAAAGGGGGGATGACTCAGGGGCAACGTGAGGAAGTATTTTTTCATGGAAAGGGTGGTGGGTGCATGGAACGGTCTTCCTGAGGAGGTTGTGGGGTCAAAAACAGCAGGGGAATTCAAGAATGCATGGGACAGACATAAATAATTCTAGTGGGGGGGTAGGAGGAAGTCGGCTGTTGGTTAACTAGGATCTGCAGCTTATCCAATAGGTGGGGAAATGGGCAGACTGGGTGGGCCAAGCGGTCCTTATCTGCCATCAGTCTATGTTTCTATGAGAGGCTGGCCCAACTCCTGAAAGGAGAAGATCAAATCCTGAACAGCTCCCTCAAAAAGGACAGAACCCCGAAAAGGTGTGTCCAAGATGCTGGACTGCATATAAGTTGCAAATCAAGACACCCAGAGCCAAGTATGACGCCAGAGACAGACACCAGCAGTCGCTCCTCTGCCTCAGGCATCAACCGCATCACAGGCAGCCAGAACAACATGGGTCCCTATGTCTGAGTCTGCCTTGAGAACCTGGGCCATCTGCTTCTTAGATGGGTCATCTGGCAAAGCCCACTGGCCATTTTCTTGACCCTTAATATGTCCCCCTATTATTCCTGTTCTTAAACTCATCAAATAGTCTAAACGTAAAAATTCTGCTATATTGTTTGCTATATGTGGAGACCATCTGGCTCTTTTCTAATTCAATATTTCAAGACTAGAAGCCACAATGGAAGTAGCTGAATAAGAACCCAAATCTAATGTTAATAACAAAGGAAGATGAGTAGATTCTGGTCTTTCTAATATTTTTTAAGTTGTCTATAACACTAATGGTGTCTTGGTTTGACCAAACTAAGTCTATTATTGATGAGCCTTTTGGCCCAATATAGGTATAGTCGCCATTTCTATCATCATCTGTTCTTCCATTTATGAGACAGAAATCATAATTCCTCATTGACTGTAACAATTTGCCTCGTGTATTCGTGGTTATATCTTTTGAATGTCATATAGCGTTAATTCTATTATTTATACCTCTTATAATTTCATCCTCCAAAGGGTAGATTTTTAATTCCTCGTATACTCTTGCGTTAAAATCCCCTAATAGAATTATGAGTATAGAACCATATTCTTTGTTTAATAACTCCAGATAGGACTCAAATAATTCCCGGTTATGTGAAAATGGATTTTTATTGTTTCTGGGGTGTAAATAAAGATTAATAAAACATTTTCTAACTGAGTATAGAAAAGCAAAGGCAAAATATATATTTTTTTTTTAACTCTGATTTTTATTATTTTCAATATAAAATCAAAATACAATGGATATGAGACATAAAGCAGTTGAATTGTGATACCCAGATTACCTCTAAAAAGCAGGCTCAGTACTATGTCCTTGTTAAGACTAATGCTGTGTCTCAGCAATAAACAGTTACTATCACAATTCCTAGGCATGTTTAGGTATAACAATAAAGGAACAAACTTCATCCCACAGTAAAGATACAAGCAAACTGTTATAAAGATTGCAATAAGTCTGCTTTTCCCTAACTCTCACCAATCAGTTTGTGTATTTGGAGGAGTCATTAAGGTACAAATTTGGGGTTTTGCTGAGAGATTTATTTATTTATTTGCTTTTGGTAACCGTGTGGGTGCACTAGGCATGGGAATGCTTATTTTCAGGCATGACCTGGGAGAACACACACGTAGACAATACATGAGCACCATGAGTATACCATGTGACGCAGCACATGAAATAGGTAATACAGCAGGGGGTCAGAACAAATGAAAGAGGCTGAGCGAAATACAGTTTAGAACAAGGTCAGGGTACAGGCAATATAACATTAGACAAGGTAACAAAATATGAACAAGTGCAAAATAACTTGAAATACTGAGTACAAAAATAGATGAGATAGATTATATACAGTATACAATAACAGCCTTTGTGGTAGTCAAGCTTTAGAGAGAAGGGAGAGGAGGATGAGATAGAGGCAGGGGGTAAGGGTGGTAGAGAGTGTGAAACGGGAGAGTTGATAGAGAGAGAAGATGAGACAGATTACAAGTGAGTAGATAAAGGGTGGGTGGAGAGAGGAATGGAAAGAGGGACCTACGGTGGATGGAAACAAGCGCAGGGGTTAGAAGCACCTAGATGATCTCGATGGAGTTTCTTGAAGCTGGCATGGGTGGGAGCTAGTCGGACAGCTTGAGGTATGGCATTCCAGTGCTTCAGAGCAGAGTGAGAGAAAGTTTGTGTACCCATAGAGGTTTTGCATCTTGGGATATAGAAAGGGGCTAGGTCAGTAGAGTGGAGCCCATAAGAGGGGGATGGGGAGTGAAGCATGGAAGCGAGAGATTGAGGGAGCCCTGATCTAACTATCCAATCAATTAGGGAGCCATAGGACTGAAGTCGATGGGCAGTGGGAGAGAGCCAGTTTAAGTCAGCATTGAGCTGGCAGTTGTGTTTAAATCTAGGTGATGCAGAGGCATAGCGGCAGATGTTGTTATAGGTTGTGTCCCATTTATGGAGGGAGGACTTAGTGGCATTTAGGTATGTGACCGCACCATAGGCCAAGGCCAGGAGTAGGAGGCCTTGTGCAACAGCAAGTCTGGCAGATGGGGTGAGGGCATAGCTAGTACAATAGGCCCCTCCAATTTTTAAGTTGACAGATTTACAGGTGGCGGTAATATGTTGATAAAAATCAAGGGATTCATCCAGGAGAATCCCCAGGTATTTAAAGGATCTGGAAGGTACAAGTGGGGAACCATCTGCACACGAGATTTTGAGGGAATTTTGATTTTATTTAAGTCTGACAGAGGAACCAAAGAACATAGAGTGTGTTTTGCTAACATTGAGCACTACTTTGTTCTCTGTCAACCAGGATTGTATGCTATGGAAGTCAGAGGCAAGACAGTGGTTTATATCTGTGGAATTTTTGGCACTATAGTAGATGACTAGGTCGTCCGCATAAAGAAGAGATGAGCAGGTTGTGACTAGCAGCGGGAGGTCACTGATGAAGATAGAAAAAAGCAGAGGGCCCAGTACAGAGCCCTGAGGAACACCAACTTGAACAGAGGAGAGGAGAGATCAGACATGGCGGAATTGAAAACTACAACTTGCTTCCTGTTTGAGAGGCAGCTCTCAAACCATACCACCACTTTGGCAGAGAAACCAAGGGAGCGAAGTATAGAGAGGAGAAGGCTGTGGTTGACCAGATCAAAAGCTTTAGTCAGGTCAATGAAGACCGCACCCGTCAAGAGGCCAGTATCCATAGCAGCACAGATATCGTTTGTTAGCTTTAGGAGGGCAGTGGAGGCACTGTGGCCTTTTCGGAAGCCATGCTGTGCACCAGAGAGGAGGCTGAATTTCTGTAGGTAAGCAATGGTTTGAGTAGCCACTAATTTTTCTAGAATTTTGCTGAGCATCGAAAGAATGGCAATGGGTCGATAATTGCCAATTTCTTTTGTATCACCATTTTTAGGTAAAGGTGTTATTTTGGCTATTTTCCAGATATCTGGAAAGGTGCCGTGGCACAGTGATAAGTTAAAGACTTTGGTTAGGGGGGAGGGCAATGACAGGGGCAGCTACTTTCAGAAGCCGAGGTTCACGCCCATCAGACCCAGAGCAAGTGCTGTCCAGGATAGCCAGTAGTAGCTTTAGTACTTCAGTTCTTGAAACAGCCTGGAACCGAAAAGGTGGATGAGTGGGCATGGTTTGTGTGTCTGTGGGGGAGGATGTAGTGCTTCCAGGGGGGGGAAGTAGGCCACATGACTTGATAGGTCAGAGAAGTGATGGTTGAAGGAGTTGGCGATGGTCACTGGGTTGTTACAATGAATGCCATTTAGCAGCATGTCATTCGAAGCGGCCTTGTGATCAGTTCCCAGGAGGGATTTTATGACTGACCAGAATTTCTTTGAGTCACCTGCAGCTTTTGTTAATAAGTCTTTGCAAAAAGCGCTTTTTGCCAGGTGGATTCTTCTTTTGCAGGTATTTCTCAATGATCTGTAGGTGTTGTAATCCGATTTAAGTCCAGAGGCCTTGAAACGCCACCAACTTTTGTCTCGAGCCTTAATTTGGGAGAGAAGGTCCTTGGTTAGCCATTTAATTTGAGTTCCTCATATACGGCGGGTAGCTCTGGAAGCGTGTATATCCTGGAGGGGTTCAAATCTTGCTAGGAAGAAATCAAGGGCTGACTGAGCATTAGAAGCATTGTTTCTGTTTGGTTTTATAATGTTGATTTCTGTATTTTTATCATTTGGATTGCACCTTGATATTTGAAAGGCGCATAATAAATAAAAGTATTATTAAGATCGGGGACCATTCAGTCATAGAGAGATCGTACATAAACAGTGTCCGATTAAAGTTACTGAGATTGCGGAAGGTGATAAGTTTTGGGGGAGGGGATGGTCGACTGGGGGTGCGCCAGATGCAGAAGATAGGAGAGTGATCACTTATTGCATCTGCAAGGGTACCAGTCGAGGCTATACTGTCAGGGCGGTTTGTAAGGATCCAGTCAATTAGTGAGCTAGACCGAGGGGGAGCCAGGACCCTTGTTGGGTCAGTGATAATCTGGTGGAGGTTGTGGTCCTGTACTAAGGTGTGGAAGGGCTGGTTTACTTTACTGGTCCAGTTCAAGTTGAAATCCCCTAGTATCAGAACCTTATTCTGTCCGATCATAGTGTCCACCTGGGAGAGGAGTTCCTTTAGACCAGAGATGCTGCCGCCCAGTGGGTTACAGGCACACACTATGTGCAGCCTCTTTGAGTAGAGTTGGAGAATTGCATGAATTGATTCACAGAGAGAGAGAGAGGGGAGGGGAACGTGCCTAGAAAGAGATAGATGAGATTTGCAGAAGATGGCAGCACCACCACCATGCTTAGCTGGGGGCCTGTCTTGCCTCAGTATTTTATAATTAGGTAACATGCACTGAGAATCAGGGGTGGATGGTTTCAGCTAGGTTTCAGACAGGCAGAGAATGTCAGGGTTATGCAGAGCAACCCAGGTCTCAAGCTCCATAAGGTTGCGGGACAGGCTCCTAATATTCAGGTGAGTAATGCAGAGGCCCTTGGAGGGAACTGAGGCTGCTCTGGAGTAAGGTGGAATACCTACGGGCCCTGGGTTTAATTCAATATCTCCAGCTAACAACAGTGCTAGTAGGAGCAGATACCACAGTTTATGGTGGACAAAAGGTGTCGGCAGTATGGGGTTGCAGGACAGAGATTTATGAAGGGTGAAGGCCACATGGTAAAAGAACCTGTTAGGGATAAGAAGAGGTGTGCTGGCTAAGGACAAGTAAAATTGTGTAACCCCACTGTGGTCAAAATGGTCCTTAGGATGTGTGTGGTGAAGATTCCGAGATGGTGGGCAGCATGATATAGTGTTTCTTGTGAGAGGGCAAGCAAGAAGCAAAGGAGGAGGAGTAAGTAGGAATTTATGGACTGTAGATTTTTAACTACGAAAGCCATTTCTGCCTGAATCAAGATTGGAACCTGGTAAGGTATGGCTTACACTTGGGTGGAAGCTTTGTGGATAAATCAAGAGAACTGGACAATGGTCAATCTAGAGGACTGGACTGAGATGCTGTAAAAATCAGTGCGGTTTTAAAGCCAATGGGAGTGGTGGCAGCAGACTACTAACAGAGTGTGCAGACTCCCTAGTGGTGAAAAACATAGGCTGCAGATGGGAAAAGGGGATAGTATAAAATCATAGCGCCTACTAGGCGTTCCTAGCTAGCCTACACTATATAACAACAGTCGGTTAAGGGTGGGAGTGGTGGGGGAGCGGGTGGGGATATATCTTACCCATTTATGCCACTTTAGTTCAAAGGGCCCCTCTGTTCCCTCCCCTGGCAATTATCCTCTCCACTGCATAAAGTTCCTCCATAACTTTATGCCATTCCTGAACTGATGGGAGGGATTTTCTACCCCAAAGGCGGGTGATTACCTGCTTGCAGCCAATAAGTAACAAGAAGGGAGCCCCTCAGAATATGTACCCCTTCAGGAGGGACAGAAGAAGTACCAGTTCAGGTGTTAACACTGCTTCCTCTCCTACCAGTTCCACCAGTGCCCCCCCACCTCCCTCCAATAATGTTTTAATTGCCTGTATGACCACATTATGTGAACATGATCAGCCACAGGCTCCCCACAATCCCTCCAGCATCTACCCTGGAGCGGATGTAGGAATTTCGCAAGCCTAGCTGGAGTGATGATGAATCTATTTCTCACCTTCCAGGCGAACTCCTTCCAGTACGGGGATACAGAGACTCCCATTGATAGTCTGATAAATTTCATCCAGTCTTCCTCAGAGACTGGAGTTTCCAGTTCTTTATTCCGTGCCCCAAGGATCCCCACGGTGGACTCTCCTGATACCTCCTGTAAACCCTGGTATATCAAGCCTATGATATGAGGTCAGACCTGCCCTCTAATAGTAGTTATAAAGATATTCAATAGTAAAGGAGGAGGATTAGGGAGGGTCTGCCTTTCGGGGGACCATTGTAATATTTCTCGAATCTGTGTATAAAGAGCATAGTCCCCTCATTGAAGAGCATATTTTTCTTGCAAAGCAGAATAGGGGACAATTCCCTGATTATCTACCAACTGAAAAATGAAGGATAGACCTATGTTATGCCATTTATTTATAGCCTGCATCAGGTGTGGCGAGTGATTAGATAACTGTCTCTGAAGTTCTTAAATAATAGCTGACCTGTGACATACTGGGAGAAGCTCTGAGCCTATCCCAAACTGATAAACTGGATTTAGCCCCCAAGTACAGGTTGCTTCTTCTCTATGCCTGAGGATCTAATGAGTAACTTACTTTAAGTATGTCTTGTATGTGGTTAAGAGATGATTCAAGTATTTTCCATGGTATAGAGTAATTTGGATTACTCCAATGTAGGATTCTGGTTAATACTGTGGACTGAGCATATCTCTGAAGGTCCGGAAGGCCTAGCCCTCCTCTGTCTTTTGGAGGGTTGTAGGAAAGTCCACCTAATTCTGGTCCTCCCTCCCCCCAAATTAATCTGGCCAATGTATGGTTCCAAGAATTAAATACATAGAGGGTGGGAAGACTGGGATGGTGTGGAACAAATAAAGCAGCCGCAGCAAAATATTAATTTTCACTAACTCTACTCTAGAATAAAAAGGGAAGCGAAGTTGAGACCATTCATGTAGGTCTGCTTCAGTTCTAAGGGTAAGGGGTTCATAATTAACCAAATTAATGTTTTTGGTGAAGAAATATCCCCAAATATTTTATTTTAAAGGCAAAATATTTTTCAACTGTGTATGTAATTTTGCACACGTACAGTAGGCCCAGGCAGGTCTTAACATACGCGACTACCCCACCTTTAGGTCTACCATAGTTATTTGTTCTTATTGCTGGGTAATGTATCCCTTTCATATCCTGGTAACATAGGAGGGATCTCATCCATCCACCAAGATTCTTGAATGCATATAATTATCAGCTGTATTTAGAAACTGTTTGAATCGATTGCCTACTAATTTAATAATTAATCCCTCTATATTCCAAGATGTAACCTTTAAAAGGGGGTGAACTTGTTCTTGTTTAAGTGTGTTATCCTTCCACTGTCAATCCAGAGTCACTGAATTTAATGATTCAAAGGGATTTTTGCTGCAAAAGTTTGGACTTTTCAGCCCACCATTGTCAGTATTATCCCAAAATGACCAGGCTTTATTGTTCATTAAGTAGATTCCTAGTGGGTCTAAACTCTTAGATGTTTCCATAACTAAGGCTATCAATTTTACTGATCTGAATGTCAGATCAATCTGTGGAGTATTTGTTTAATTTCTGTGCATCTTTATTTGTGCAATCTGATTGTGATTTATATTTAGGTTTAGGACACAGGCTAAAACGGAAGCAGTCTCCCTTTTTATCTGTCCCAATAATTGTCCTCTATCCACTTCCCATCCAAACAGTGACAGAGTCTTATTTTCCCATAAAAGACTTTGTTTTTTATTATAATTTGTAATCACTCCCAAAGTCCTAGTGTGCCATTCATTTTCTAATTTTTCACTTTCTAATGGTCCTACCATATTATATTCACTATTTGCTATTTTCTGAGGGGGAAGTATATTAAATCCTTTGTTGTTTAACTCTGTCTCCAAGTCCCATATCCTATTATCCATCTGTCTAGATTTAGTATAGACTAATACACAGTCTGGGCAGACCTTATTTGGAGGTCTAGAAATTTCTCTAACAAAGAGGAGATCCCATGGTGGAACAGGGTCCTGAATGGGAGGCTTTAGATGCAATATGCCTCGCAAAAAGGTAAGGAACAAGTCCGACTGGGCAAGGGATTTACCCTCCAAAGGTGCATGGTATGCAGAGATAGCAGAAAGGTGCACCTTTATGGAGGAGTGGCTCACACTGGTCTGGAACAAAGAGAAGAGATACTCAAGCATGGAGTTCACTGAAGAGGAGAAAGGATCGAGGCTGCAGGCAGAGGCCCAAAGAAAAAATCTCTTTCATTTCATAGTGCAGGTGGCCCTAGTGTAGGGCTTCCTGGCAGCTACGAGGACCTCCACTATGCCAGGCGAGACCCTGAACATTGCAACTGCTAAGTCTGCAGGAGCCAAGCATGCAGGTGTAGAGACTTGAGGTCCGGATGACTAACGTACCCTGGTCCTGGGAGAGCAAGTCGGAGCTCAGGGGCAGAGGGATCGGAGGTTCTGTCGCTATCTGCTGAAGCAGAGGGAACCAGATCTGCTGAGGCCAGTAGGGGGTAATGAGGATCATTTCCGCCCCCTCTGACTGAAGCTTCAGCAGTACACTCTGCAAAAGAGGAAAGGCATAGAGGAACCTCCCTGTCCAACAGAGGGACAATGCTTCTCGCCAGAAAACTCCAGGCCCTGGATCTAGTGAGCAAAATTTGGGCAGTCTGGCATTGGATGGGGACACAAAGAAGTCTAACTCTGGTCATCCCCATCTGATGAACAGCTGCTCTGCTACTGACTGAAGTAATTCCTACTTGTGGCCTCTGGTCCAGACCTACTTAGACTGTCGGCCAAGACGTTTTGGACACCTGGAACATGTACAGCTGTGAGTTCTATATGGTATTCGAGTACCCAAAACCACACCCTCGTTGCCTCTCTGCAGCAGGGATAAGAATGAGTCCCCACCTGCTTATTGATATAAAATACTATGGACAAACCATCTGTCTGAATGAGGAGAGGGCCTGGAGGAAGGTCCATTTGGAATGCCTGCAAGATGTAAAGGACTGCCTGCATCTCCAGGACGTTGATGTGGAGGGACTGCTCCAGTGGAGACTAGGTCCCCTGAGTTTGTCTGTCCACCATGTGGGCACCCTAACCTATCCTCAAGGCATCTGTAATTGGAATCCTCCTCAAAGGGTCCTGCCTGAAGGGAACTCCTTTGACTAGATTGTGAGAGTCTATCCACCAGGACAGCATCTGACAAACTGCGTGTGAGACAGAAACGGTGACTTTCAGGTCGTCGGACGGCTGGTCCCACTGCACACTAACTGCCCACTGGGGAACCCTCATGTAGAGGTGGGCCCATGGAACAGTTGGAATGGTGGCTGCCATGTGGCCCAGTAACTTCAGGTTAAGTGCAGGCCAGAATATGGTGGGACAAGGACACCATCTGAGCCTGATCCTGATGACCTGCCCGTCTATCGGGAGAAAGGCCTTGCCCTGAATTGTGTCGAGGACTGCTCCGATGAACTGGAGTCTCTGGCTGGGCCAAGGGGACGACTTTAGCAAATTCAGGATAATCCCCAGCTCCCGAAGAGTGTAACGGTATCTCTGAGAGTGCGAAGTAGTGGATCCTTTGAGGGAGCTGTTAGGAGCCAGTCATCTAAGTAGGGAAAGATGTAATGGCCCCATCTCCTGAGGGCTGCAGCCACCACTGCTAGGCACTTCATGAATACTCTTGGAACTGAGGACAGGCCAAATGGCAGAGCCCAAAACTGGTAATGTCTGCGTTGGAAAAAGAAGCACAGGTACTTCCTGTGGGGCTGAAATACCAGGATATGCAGTTATGCATCCTGCATATCCAGGGAGTGGAGCCAGTCCCCTTGATGCAGTAGGGAAATTAGTCCCGGAATTGTAATCATCCTAAACTTCTTGTACTCTATGTAGTTGTTCAGGTCACTGAGGTCTAAAGATGGTCCTAAGGTCCCTGGTCTTTCTAGGAACAAGGAAGAAATGGGAATAAAATCCTCATCCTCGCTGGTCCAGTGGTACTGGCTAGACATCCTGTTTTTGAAGCAGGGCCTGAATTTCCTCCTCGATTAGGGTGATGTGCAAGGGAGGGTAATGGGAGAGCACTGGTGGATCTTCTGGTTGCCTCTCCAGGAACACCAGGGTATAACCCCTCTCTACGAGTTGGAGGACCCAAATTCGGTTATTTGTCTCCAACCCTCTGGACAGAGGGAAAAATTACTCCCGCCACCTCCCCCATGGATTCTGCTGGAGATTGGGGGGGGGGTGTCTGGCAAGGAGTCAGGTAGATGCTCCTGGGGTGGGAAGAGCAACCTGGGATGACTTTGCAGCTCTAGAGGTGGAACTCCCAGGTGTCTGGGAGGTGGCTTTGTACTTGAAACCATCCACCTGTTGGGGCTGGTTTCTGGGCTGTTGGCCTGAGGACTTATGAAAGGGGTGTTTCTTATAAGGCCGTTGGTTTGATTTACACATCCTTTGAATGAACTAAATGGCCTTCCCCGAGTCCTGAAGACGATTAATCAGCTTTTCTACCTTGTCCCCAAACAGGACCGACCCTCTGAAGGGAAGATTTATGATGCCGGACTGCAGGTCCTGACTGAAACCAGAGACCTGGGGCCACACACAACATCTAAGGCAGATGCCCGTGGTGGCTGCCCTGAATGCCACGCCTGCTGTGTTGTACAAGGTCCTGAGAACATGGGTTCCCACATCTGACCCATGCTTGAGCAGGTCCATGAGCTCAGTCTTTTGGGCAGAGTCTGGCAAAGCCTGAGCTAGCTCCAACCATCCAAAGCTTACATTGCCCCTCTGATTGCCCATATCTTTAACCTATCCCTTAGCTCGGGGATAATCCCTGACATCTGGACGGAGACAAGGATAGTCCCTGTTCTGAAGCAGGGAAATCCCACACTCCCTGACAACTATCGCCCTATTGCTATTCTCCCATCCCTTGGTAAACTCCTGGAAAAGGTTGTGGCGGAGCAACTCTCGGAGTACATGGATACCCATGAGCTGCTTTCTGGGGCCCAACATGGTTTCCGGAAGGGTCATAGTACCACTACTGCCCTGATTACTGTAACCTCTAGTATTAGATCCGCCATGGATCAGGGCAAACTGTCAGGTGCTATATTTATTGACTTGTCAAAAGCTTTTGACCTTGTCAACCATGACCTACTGGGGGAGCAGCTCAGGGCTCTCGGGTTCTCTCCGCATGCCATGAGTTGGATGATGGGCTACCTAACGGGTAGAAAGCAGCGCATCTGCTTTAACAAGGTCCTCTCGAGCCTAAGGCTGTGACCATGGGAGTTCCCAGGGATCGGTACTTGGACCTCTTCTATTCTCACTTTTGATTAATCAACTCCCACGGGTGACCTCTCGTTGCCAAGTCACGCTTTATGCAGATGACCTTGTGCTAGTGGCCCATGCTCGTAATGATGCTGACCTTAACCAGTGCCTATCTGAAGACTTCAGCAGAGTCTCGGCCTGGATTACCAACCATAGACTGGTATTGAATCCTAACAAAACTCAGGCCATGCTCTTTGGTTCCACGGCCAAGTTAAAAGCCCCATCAGCTATGCTCAAAATAGCTTGTGATGGAGGCCCCCTATTGCCAACAGCGAGCTCAATTAAATATCTTGGGGTCACCCTCGACCCACAACTTGACATGGGAAGCCATATCCAAAACATCTGCAGAGCCAACAGGAAGCAGGCCTTGCCTACAGAATAAATACAACCTGACTCGGGGCGAGGCTGGCACTTGCGAGGGGAGTGCTTCTCCCCTCCCTTAGTTATGGATACCACCTATTTGCCAGGTCACCTCAAATCCATCTTAAATCGGTGGAACACGGCATATAATGATATCTGTCGGTTTGCACTTGCTGCTCCCAAACTCACCCACCGATGTGAGCTCTATGACAAACTCAACTGGCTCCCCCCAGCGGAATTCCTGATCCTTGGTGTAGGAAACTTCACCAGGAAAGTGCTTGCCACGGGCATACCGTCGGGACTGGTGCATCTCCTCCCAAAACTGGACGCCATCCCCTACCAGCTCACGTCACAGACCGCCGAGTTGCTTAAAGTTCCCCCTACTCGGACCCTTATGGGGGATCGTGACTTTGCAGCTTTTGTGCCTAGGCTCTGGAACTCCATTCCGGACTCTGTTCGCTCTGCCCCTTCTCATGGGACCTTTCGCTCCTCCCTGTGGTCCCACCTAAAACAAATGACAAGATGTGACTGCTCCTAGTCTCTGTAATGTAATACTCTGCAGTCCACTATTGTCCACTCTGAGTCCATGATGGTCTATGAAATATGTATTCAGTGATTATAATGTCTATCTATATCCTGTAACAATTTGTACTATGTGTGGCAGTATCTCTGCCCTTATACAAGCGTTGCTATAGCTGTTTTTTACTGTATCATGCTGTTTTGCCAATGTTGCCATGTATGTATACTGTATGTTTTGTGCTCTCCCGGGTCGTTCCTGAAAATAGGCATACTACTTGTCTAGTGTACTTACCCAGTAAACAAAAGCTAAATAAATAAATAAACCCCTTCTCCCACAGTGCACTCTGGTATTGTACCTTGTGGGTGAGGAAGTTAAGGGATCTAATGGAGCAGGCAGAGGAAGAAAAGACCTTGCTCATTTGGTCAATAATCTTGGACTCTTGGTCCGGTGGTTGATTAAGTGCTTGGGCCTCTTGGACCAATCGTGAGCTGCTGTTATGACCAGTGAGTCTGCTACAGGGTGCTCTGCCAAGAAGAACTCATCCTGAGGAGCCCTGTATAGCCAGTCTGATTTTTTAAAAACAGTCAAGGTCGATGATGGGTGCTTCCAGGAAAGCCTAGTGAGACTCTGGAAGGTGTCGACCAGTGGAGGGACCACAAGAGGCTTAGGCT
Source organism: Neoceratodus forsteri (assembly GCA_016271365.2). Taxonomy (NCBI): domain Eukaryota; kingdom Metazoa; phylum Chordata; order Ceratodontiformes; family Ceratodontidae; genus Neoceratodus; species Neoceratodus forsteri. Next base: position 1,723,175,414 of record CM057452.1, read on the forward strand.
CCTTCTCCCTCAGGTATTTCACAAGCCTACGCCTCTCGGGATCCAGGTCCTCTGCTTTCCAACCGTTAATGGCCTGGATGTGCCTCGTGACATCCATAAATGATGGATCATCAGGAGGCAATCTAGGTGTGTTCTTGTTGTCAGGTGATCGGGGACGACCCCTAGGTTTCGACTCATCCAAGGCCGAGGAGGATGAGCTGGGGCTAGAGTTTGCCGAGGTGGATGAGTAAGAGGAGGTGCTATGCCGGCGTCCGCTATGGGACCAACATCGGTGTCGGCCTGATGACTGGGAGGAGGAGTGTCTGCGCCTCCATCCTTTGTGTTTGGGCCTTCCCCTGCACCTACAATAGCAGCCACTGACACTGCCAGCTATTTCCCGAGATTTCTGTGATATTTCCAGAAATATCTCCTGTTTTCTGCATTTCCACAGTAGGGGCAGCAGAGAGAAACTCTAAGAAATTTCGCGAAATATCTGGAAATAGCTGGCAATGTCTGTGGCTACTCCTGTACCATCTGAGCTCTGGGAAGGACTTCTCGGGTCTGGGGTTGGCTGCTTAGGCACTGGCTGCAGATCTGGCTTTGGTTCAGGCTCTGGCTCTATAATAACCGGTTCCGAGGGTTCAGGTGGAAGAAGGTCCCCTTTTATCTGGTTCCACCAAAATTTAAAAAAGTCTTTAACCTCACTTACTGGAATTTGTGGACCTGAAGGGCTGGCCGGCACCTGAGGCTGCGGAGCAGCTGGAGTCAGTGTATCCAGCATCAGTGTACCTGGCATTGGAGGAGCTGGCTTTGGAGGGGCTGGATGCAGATGTTCTGGCACCTCGTCAAGCCTAGGACTGGCTGGCATCATGTTCTCTGTGAGGGAATAGAGGTATCCATCAATGACAGGTGGTCCGGCGATGGAAGTGCTGTCATCAGGTTAGCCATCTGGGTACGCGACGGTCCAGAGGGAAGGCTGTTGCCGGCTTGGCCGGGGCCCGCAGAATAGTCAGTGGGGAGCAAGGAGGAGGTGTCCCAGAGTATTTAGAGGAGAACGCTTGCTCCTGACGACAGGGTGCCTTGTCCAGAGACTTGGAGGCAGAGCCCGATGTCGGGGCCGGATGGTGACCCGCCACCTGAGGAGGAGGAGGTGGATGCTTTAGGTATAGCTTTTAACTGCAGAGCCTAGACGGCAGTCCTGGATGCTGACGAACCTCCCCCATCTCGAAAACCAGGGCAGGAGGCTTAAATGGCTGTCTGGAGACAATGAGGAATGGTCCAACCCTCCGTGGGAGGAGGAACCCAAAGAGGTCTTCCTTCTACTCAGAGACATGAACGACAGTGAGAACGGACCTTCTCCCTCTCCTTGTTCTGGGACTTGTACTTCTCTGAGGCCTTCTTCTCCTTGTGAATCTTCAACAATGAAGAGGTTGAGATCGAAGAGGAGGAAGAAGGGCTTTCCTCCGAAGGTGGCTTTTTGCATAGCGGCAAGCTGCTGTTCTGGAAGGTGTGCCTTAAGGTCTATCTGGTGGAGGATCTGCATACACTGACTGAACCGCTGGCAGTGTTCACAGGCCAAGGTGCTGTGGTCTGCGCCCAGGCAGAGGAGGCAGGCCTCGTGGCAGTCTTTCGACGCAAGCTTCTTGCTGCATACACACTTAGATCTTCTTTATTCGATGGACAAAATGGAAGAGGCAGGGGATGAAGACATGCAGAAAAAAAATCACTTGAAGAAAAATGCAATAAAGTGCAAAGGCGATCGACTGAAGCAGGAGTTGTCCAAGGAGCCGATGCGTACGTGTCAACAGCGGAAAAAGAACTGAGGTGGGGCTGGGGACTGCCCTCTTTATACCACTGACTGATGTCGGGGTGGTGCAACGTCGGAGGTGGTCCCCCACTGAAGACTGATAGCCAGAAGGTTCCCATGGGGTCCTGGTGCCTGGCGGCTTAGTCCTTATTGTTACTGCCTGCTGCAAGAGCTCCAACTCGAAGTAAGATCTACGGTTACAGGTGAGTAACACTCATTTCTAGGGATGTGGATATGGTGTATTATCCACACTTCTGGTAGACTCCTAGCAGCTATTTTTTTTTAAATAGGGACCCACTGTGGTTGCATATTGGTAATATTAAATTTTTTTTTTTTAAACAGTAACCACTGTTGGAAGGTATGTTTAGTCCATATATTTTGGAGGTCTCTTAAGTCTCTGAAAGACCCAAGTTCCCATGCCAAACAGTCCACATGAATTTTAGTATTAGTGCCTTCCTCTATGGATTACCAGTGTCAGTGCTCTGATTCAAAAAGTCAGTTAAATCCCCCAACTGGGATGCTACATAATAATCTCTGAAGTTGGGCAAACTGAATCCCCCTGCCTTTTTATGTTGCATTTATAAAGCCTATTTATTTCTCAGTTTACGACTTGACCAGATAAACTTTTTAAGAACATTAGTAAAATTCCTGCCAGTCCTTGCAGGGAACAGTTAAGGGCTGATTTTGAAAAAAGAATAGGAAGCAAGGGAGTATATTCATTTTAACTGTTTCTACTCTATCACTTACCATCACTTAATGTCATTAAACACCTCCATTTTTAGCTTGCTGTAATTGGTGTAATATGTAAGCAATAATACCCGACAGGGTGGGCATTACTGGGAAACCCGGACTGCCAAGGGGCGTAATGAGGCCCGAAGCCACAGGCCGGAGGCCTTATAACCCTGGAAGGTCAGTATTCTAATAATGCCCACCCTGGAGGATGTCTTAACAAAAATAGCCATCTGTGTAACTTATTGTAAAGTTGTAAAATAACACAGTAAATTACTGTGAAAAAAATTAATACAGGTATACCAGATAATGTATTCATAAAGTAGTCCATAGGCTGTTCCTGGTGCTGTTGCTCCTCCCTGCAGCATTCTGGTGCCCCCATGAGAGAGAGAGTCACACACACAGACACACACTGTTTGTAAAGAAGAAAGGTACTGTTCTTTGAAAATTGCTTGTTGGGTTCTCTGGAAAGTTTACTTTTCTTTTTGGGTGCATGTTCTTTTTTTTGGTCTGAAATTGTGACTGTGTGCCCTGTGACCGTGATGTACAAGGAAAGAGAAAAAGCGATGTCTGAGTGCGGTGTACCAGGAAAGAAAAGATTTTGTTTTGGCTTCTTGAAATCGTGAGGTAAATGTTTTTGGTTTTTTTTTCTACAGCAGGGTTAGTGATTGTGCAGGAGTTGTGCTGAGTGATGACTGTCTCTTTGTGGTCAGGACGGCAGTGCGAGACCGTGATCAGGACAGGATTATCAGACTAATGTGACAGTGCGGTCGGGAGAGTGGTGCTGTTGTGTAACTCTTCCAACTGCAAGATAAGTGAAGTGTGGTTTTTATTTGTTTTTAAAACGGAACAGCTGCAAGTAAATAATGATTGCTCTAGGTGGGGGAGAGCAGTACCTCTTGCTGAGAGAGAAAAAATGGCGGGCGTTTCAAATTTTCTTCAGTGCCTTCAGCCAATAAAAAGCAGGATGGGCACCAGTGTGGAATGCTGAGCAGTGAGGTGCCACTTGGACTGGCACTTATTTTTTGCTGGGCATCTACTGAAAAATAGATGCCCAGGTTGGAAGTACTTTCAGCCAATCAGGATACAGAATCCTTTCTGGCCATTTTCTGAAAGTTACTTAAATCATTTGGGAGGGAAATGCCAAAGTATCAAATTACATCAGCATTACATTTCCCTGGTACCAGTCATTTCAGCTCTCCTGTGATGGTACCACTGATCTGAATAACTTCCATTTTAGAAATATTCATTTTGAAACCCGAGATCTCATCGTACTTATCCAAAAGGGATAGAAAGGGGCCTATAGTTTTTTTGAGGTTCTCTCAAGAAGACTACTGTGTCAATGACACAAAGTGAGATCCAGTTTTTGATCTCACCCACTCTAATACCCTGTAATTGGGGGTTGGTTCTGACGGCATCTACCAAAGGTTCAATGCTAAGGGAAACCAAAGATCGCAAAGTTGTCAGACCAAGTACCATTAACTTGAACTCTGGCTGTCGGGGCTGAATAAGTAATTTCCATTGCTTTTAAAACGTTTTCTCCAAAGCCCATGTACTGCAACGTAGTAAGAAGACAGGGCCAATTCAGCCTATCAAAGGCTTTTTCAGCATCTATAAGGATGGCAACCTGGGAAATTCGGAATTTTTCTGCCCTCTACAAGGATGTTGAGCATTCTTGTAATGTTATCTGTTAAGTAACTCTCTGGAATAAAGCCAGTTTGATTAGTATTAATAAGCTTAGAGACTATGTGCTAAAGATGGGTAGCTGAGATCTTGGTTCAGCAGTGATATGGGTCTGTAAGACTCAGAGAGCTGCATCCTTTCCAGGTTTAGCCAAGACAGATATCACTGCCTCATTCAAAGAACTGGGGATTACCCCCTCCCTTTGACAAAACCTATAAAGAGTACCCAGGAGAGGTGATAATTGTTTATGAAAAGTTTTATACAAATTGGAACTGAAACCATCTGGGTGGTTTATTCGATGGTAAATCCAAAATAGTTTTAGTGACTTCAGTGTCACTGACAGGGGCTTCCAAATAGGTGATATCTGCCTCAGAAGGCGTAGGGAGCGCCTAAGGTTTTGGAGAAATAAATTAAGTTTTTTGCCTGACTTACTCTGCTATTTTACCCTTTGTATACATCTTGATAGAATATTGTGAATTCCTGTGCATTTTGTTAGCATCAGTCTCACAGGTAGAAGAATGAGATGCTATTTTAATTTTCATCACAATCCTGTCTGCTGTATTTTTGTGAAGCCAAAAGGCTAACAAGGCTGCTGCTCTAGCCCCTACTTCGTAATTTTTTGTGGGCAGCACAGCGTAACTTGCCTTCAATTTTTCTATTAAGCAGATCTTGTAAATCGTGTTGGGTTTTAGTTAATTTATGAAACAAGGCCTTATTTGGGTGCCGTCAGCCAATCGTAACTCTTATGTTTTTTCCAATGCCTCCTGCATTGCCATGTGTTTCTTTTTCTGAGAAGACCAGGATATTATGTGCCCATGAAGAACAGCCTTTAAAGGATCCCAGAGATCCGGTTCTGTCACATCCACATTCGCATTAAATTGCAAAAATGACTGAATTTCTGTTATGATGTGCTCCTTGAAGGACTTATTAATTAAAGAATTGTTAAACCTCCAAAGAGTGGTCTTACGAATCTGATTTAAGTGTGGTTGAATGGAAAGTGGAGCACAGTCAGAGATGGTAAGGTGGTGTATTTTACTCCCAACAATCATGTACACATCAGTTTTAAATGTTAAAAACATATCAGTACGTGAATATTCAAGATGGGGTGGGAGAAAAAAGGTGTAATCCCTCTCCCTTTTATGTTGCTCATGCCATATGTCAATAAAAACAGGTTACTCACCTGTAACAGTAGTTCTAGGAGTGGTATGTGTTGTTCATCCACAATCATTGGCATGTCCCCTTCCACTTTGTTGGACCGGAAGTCTTCAAGCTGGCTCCTCCCACCCACCCGGGTGGTATATACCTCTGCTCCACCCCAAGATGCCAGATCTTAGCCCACTGATAGCCAGGTGTTGTGCGTCCGCAGCCGGGAAGGTCGGGTGAGTCCGTGTGGATGAACAACATATACCACTCCTACAACTACTGTTACAGGTGAGTAACCTGTTTTTCTAGGAGTGTGGATATATTGTTCATCCACACTCACTGGCAAACTCCTAGCAGTTCTCTGGGAGGAGGGAGGCAAGGCGCACACCCCCTTATTAGGGAACAGAGATTGGAGAATTGAGGCCCCAAAACCAGCATCCCGGCGTGACTCAAGGTCGATATGGTAATGGGTGATGAAGATGTTTGCTGACTTCCAGGTAGTAGCCCGGCAGATTTCCTGGATAGGGATGTCCCTGGAAGCAGCCACCGATGCAGCAGTATGGCAGGTAGAATGAACTTTTATCCTTCTGGGAGGCTCCTTGCCTACCAACTCGTAGCACAGACCTATGCATGATGTAATCCACCTTGCAATGGTCCGCTTTGCAGCAGGTCTGCCAGAAGTGGCTTCAGTGCAGGTGACAAACAGCTGGCGAACCTCTCCCCCAATTTCCACCATTTTCTCCTTACAGTAGGAGAAAGCACATCTTGGGTCCAAAGTTTGGAGCCTGTACTCAGCCTCCGAGGTGTAATTAGGGTAGCATACTGACAGAGTCAACACCTGGTTAAGGTGAAACTCTGACACCACCTTCGGAAGGAATTTCTGGTGGGGGCGCAGGACAACCTTGTCCCTGTGGAAAACCAGATAAGGGGAGTCCACCGAAAGTGCCTGGAGCTCCCCTGTCCTTCTGGCAGACATGATAGCCACCAGGAAGGCCGTCTTCCATGACAACTGTGACAAGACACACTTGTGCATTGGTTCGAATGGCTTGCCCATGAGGTTTGTCAGTACCAGCAGTAGATCCCACGGAAGTGGAGGTTCACACACCGGAGGGAATATGTGATCCAGGCCTTTGAAAAAGCATCCAACCACTGTCTCCTGCGCCACCGTCAGCTGACTGGCCCGCGCCTGGTAAGCAGAGATGGTTGCCAGGTGCACCCTAAGGGTCAATGACCGTAGACCCCCTTTGGACAGAGACCAAAGGTAGTCGAGAATGTTAGTCCCTGGACAGGACACAGGATCCAGGACCTTGCCCTGACACCAAATGGAAAACCTTTTCCATTTGAAGGCATAACATTTCCTGGTTAATTCCTTTCTGGATGCCTCCAGCATGGTGTAGACATCTTTGGAAAGACCCAAAGCCTGGAACTCTAGCCACTCAGGTACCAGGCTGTGACGTGCAGGGACTGAAGGTCCGGATGGAATACCTTCCCCTGACTGAGAGAGAGATGAGGTCCGGACGTGTGCAAATCCACTCCGGGGGCCTGCAGCTGAGGCTGAGGAGATCTGGATACCAGAACTGGCATGGCCAGTCTGGGGCTACCAGGAGCACCTACGCCTTGTCCCTTCTCACCTTGATGAGCAACATGTGGATCAAGGGAAATGGAGGAAAGATGTAGAGGAGGTCTGGGATCCACAGCCTCGAGAAGGCATCCCGCTACAGCAAGTCCTGCTGAGGGGGGGTGGGCATAAAACAGCCTCAGCTTGGTGTTTTCCTTGGAGGCAAACAGGTCCACCATCAGTTTGCTCCAACGGGATAACAGGCTGTAAGCTATTTGTGGATAGAGGGACCACTTGTGGGTTGTCTGGCCTAAGCGGCTGACAGCATCCGCCAGATGGTTTGAGGCTCCTGCCACATGGACGGTTAGGAGATCTGCCTCCAATCGGCTCACGAGGGTCTAGATGCAGAGCGCCTCCTTGCACAGCAGATGGGAGTGTGTGCCGGCCTGTTTGTTGAGGTAGTACATGGTCATGGTATTGTCCATCTGGACTTGACCCCGGAGCTGAGGAGCGAAAGCTGACAATGCCAGTCTGACTGCTCTGAGCTCCAATAGGTTGATGTGGCATCAGGACTCCTCAGGGGTCCAGAGCCCATGGGTCCTTTTGTCCCCCATGTGGGCTCCCCAGCCCATGAGAAGCACATCGGTCATGAGGACTACTGTCGGCTGGGGGCAGACAAACGGGATCCCTTCCTGCAACCGTTCTGGGGCGGTCCACCACTGGAGAGCATCCCACATCTTCTGGGTTACAGTAATCAGCTGGTTGAAATGACCATGGCGCTGAGTCCCCTGGGCAGCCAGTTCCCACTGGAGGGGGCGCATGTGCAACCGGGCCCAACGGACCACTGAGGTGCATGCCGCCATGTAACCCAGAAGGCGTAGAAAGTCCTGGGCAGGGCGCAACTGCCCAAACAGAAATGATTGGGCAAAGGAGGAAGAACCTCAGCCCTGTCCGCCGGGAGCTGAGCTCTGGCTTGACAAGAGTCGAGCTCTGCCATGATGAAGCCCATCACCTGAGAAGGCATGAGTTCCGACTTGGCCTTGTTGATCAGGAGGCCGAGTTGGGAGCAGGTCTGGAGGTCCAGGTCCCTGGACCTCTCCACCTCATGTGGGTGGAACCTGCTAGGAGCCAATCGTCGAGGTAAGGATTAATCCTGATCCCCCCCACCAACGCCTGAGATAGGCCGCCACCACTGCGATGCATTTGGTGAAGACCCATGGGACCAATGACAGGCCGAATGACATGGCTCGGAACTCATACAGGGTCCCTTCGACCCTGAAGCATAGGAACTGCTGATGGGACGGACGGATTGGGATGTGAAAGAATGCATCCTGCAGATCCAGTGAACAGAACCACATGTTTTGCTCCAAGGATGGTATGATCTGGGACAGAATGACCATCCGAAAGGTGCATGACCTGAGATATTGATTCAGGTCATGCAGATCTAGAATGGGGCACCAGCCCCCCGTCTGCTTGGACAACAGGAAGTACCTGGAGACAAAGCCTGGGTCTGCTGGAGGATCCGCCACTGGAGTTACTGCCTCCTTGAGGAGGAGGAGCTGAGCGATCTCGTCTCGGAGAGCTGACTGGGTCTGGCGGATACTCTTTCCTTCCAAGGGGCGAGGGCCCAGCTTGGGGTGTACTTCTCGAATTCCAGAGGCAGTCCCCAACCACTTCGAGGACCCACCTGTCTGAAGTGACAACGGACCAGTTGGAAAGGAAGTTGAGGAGCCAGCCACATGGGAGGACCCAGAGCTGAGGCAACGGAAGAGGGGTTGACAGATCCTGCCTCGTCACTGAGCGGGCTTGGAGGAGGAGGCTCCAGGACCTGAACCTTGGCCGCCTTTATGGGCCTGTTGGAGTGTGGGCTTGGACCGGGGGTGCCAAGCTTGAGCCTGCTGCTGTTGCTGCTGTCCACCTTGAAAGCAGGACTGCTGAGCCGCAGGGGAAGAATGCCAAAAAGGCTTCTTCTTTTTCTTCTGCTGGTTCTTGCCCGAAGAACCCTTGACAGAAGTGGTGTCCAAGGTGGCACTGGACTGCTCAATGCGCTGAAGCTGACTGGACACTCCTGGGCCAAACAGGTCGGTCCCAAGGAAGAGCACACCAGCTAGTTTGTGCTGGGTATCCGCCGGAAAGGAGAAGAGCCTCAGCCAAGCCCTGCGACGTGAGGCAACCGCAGCAGCCATCGAACGGGCCCAAGAACTGAAGCTGCTGTTTCGCAGCTGCTTGGCCCTGATCCTGGACCTGCTTAACTGTAGTCTGCATGTCCGCAGGGAGATGTGGGAGGACTGCATCCAGTGACCCTAGACGAGCGTGAGAGAAGTGTGCAATGATGACGGCCAAACTTGCCTGACGAAGGCCCAAAGAGGAAGCCACAAACTTTCCCGGCTGAATGATCCAAAAGCTTGGACTCTTTATCTGGAGGTCAGTTCGTGTTGGCAGAACTGCCAGTACACATCAACACAGAGGCGGTTACCAGGCTCTCGGCCGAAGGGTGCTCTGTGAACCCCACAAGGGATCCCATGGGCACCGCGTACTTGCGGGCCATGCGGGCAGATGGAGCTGGACAAGAGGTAGGGTACTGCCAGAGTTCTAAGGCCAGGCCAACAATAGCCTCGACCACAGCACAGGCCTCTGTCGGGGTACCCCTCTCTTAAGGATGTCCATAAGAGGGTACTCTGCCTTTTTCTGGATTGGCTCCAGGGGCATCCCTCTAGATTCAGAGATGAGGTGAAGAATCCCTTGGAAAGACGAGGGACCTTCCTCCGTCTCTAAGCCAATGGTTGATTCATCATCCCTTGGATGAGAATGCAAGCCAGCGACATCTAAATCCGAGGAATCCAGGTATAACGGCCGACCACCCAGGTCACCTTTAACTCGAGGGCGGTCTGGAGTGACCATGACCGACAACAGCCGGGGAAGTCCGGTGTCTGGTCTATCTTCCTTGGAAGGAGCTCCTCCCATAGGTTGTTTGGGCGGTGGTTCCACCAGAATCAGTGGATAGACTGTTTCAGGCCGAGCTGGTGGTTTTGCCAGCTCCACGGGCTGAGGAACCGATTTGATCAAAATTAGCTGTTGCCACATGAGGTCCTTGTAGCGCCAGAGTTTCCGAAGGAGCCTCTCCTCATCAGAGGAGGACAAGGACGACCAATGGTGTTGCCTCTTTTTAGAGCGCTTATGGCTCTTCCTTGGCCTGTCAGTCGAGGGGATCTGAGACCTCGACCAAGATCAGACAGGCTGACTCGATTGCTTGGGAGGCGCCGGAGGGACCAGTGATTTCCCGGGATCAGGGACCACTTCTTTAATGAGGATCCCAGCAGGCTAGGTGTTGTCATCTGGAAAGACTAGATTAGGGGTTCGATCGATGGATTCGACTGGGGTAAGCGAAATCGGATTGATCGGATCGATCACAGTTTCAATATCATTGATTGATAGTTCGGTCGACTGACCTGATGGCAAGGCTGAAAAGCTAGCAGCCGAAGAGGCGATCTTGACCGAGACCGCATGTTCCAGGGATTGAGATCTCTCCCGCTCCCAAGAACGTCTCCGTCGAGACAAAGACGATCCCGGGTCCTTCTCCCGCTTATGGGATTGAGTGGAGTGCGAGCCCGCAGGTGCCTCTCCCTTGGTTGGAAGAGACTGGCACAACTCTCAGAAGGAACCCGAGAAGGTGGAGTCCAGGTTGAGTGGAACAAAGAAGTTCTGAGAAGTCTCTGCAGCACGAGCCACTTCCTCCTTGAACGCCTGCATGCATTCCAATTGCTCGACGGATCCCGGAGCCCGATTTCACCGGAGGGTTCCTCTTCTCTGGCCTCCCAGTTTCAGGCATACAAGATGGTCATCGAGGATGCTGGGATGAAAAGCGAGACACGTATCGCATTTCGAGGTGTCATGGTTGACACCAAGGCAATAGACGCATGCGGTGTGGGGATCAGTGTGCGATTTTCTGGCTGCAAGGGCACCAGCGAAATCCAAGGGAAGACTTGTCTTCTATAATCAAAGCGTGCTTGTCGCTACGCACCTGAACAATCTTGACGAATATTTGAAGCCAGGGCCTACAAGATGCGTGAGCACAAGGGAGGCAACCTGAATCTTCCAGCGAAAAGGAAGATCTGGCATCATGGGTCAGAGCCGAGGTATATACCACCCAGGCGGGTGGGAGGAGCCAGCTTGAAGACTTCCGGTCCAACTTAAAGTGGAAGGGGACATGCCAATAAGTGTGGATGAACAATGTATCCATGCTCCTAGAAGACCAAGTTCTGTCATCCCATTTCTCAAGTGATTTACTGGCTGATTTGTTAGTAAATTTATTGCTATAAGATCTGCCCAGCTGGGGGCTTAGAACACAATTAAAATCACTTTCAAGTATTACACCCTCTGGAGAACTGTTTTTAAAAAGCTAGCCTGACTGGTGTTTGGAACATACACATTGACCACATGCATAGGCAGTCCCTGTATTTACCCAGAAACCATCACTCAACGACCCTCCTCATTGGTTTCTGTAAGTAAAACTTCAAAAGCCAACCCCTTCATAAAAAGGATCACTGCGCCATTCTTTTTGGCCTCAATATGTAAGGAAGCCGACACCATACCTGCCCAGCTTCTCTGTAATTTTTTGTGTTCCACTTGTGATAAGTGGGCCTCGTAAAAAAAAGCAACATAAGTATTTAATTTCTGGAGTTCAGAAAATATTTTAGCCCACTTTACAACAGAGTTGATACCCTTAACATTAAATGAAGTAATAGTTATAGTAGCCATTAAAATCAGAAAAAGGGTGTACTAGGAAAGGGATCCTCCCCTCCTCACCCCCGGGGCTGCAGTTAGCAAAAGTGGACTCACTTTGCCTTGAGAACAATAAACCATCAACAGCATATTCAACTATAAACAGCAACTATACACATACATACAAAGTTGCCAGCAGATTAGCCCCAATGTTTTAACTTGTCTGCCCTTGCTGCAGCCCATTGTTGTTACCGCTGCTGCTCCACCTCCCTTTTTGTATCCCCCAACCTGTACCCCGCCCCTGTACCGGTCCTATCCCTTCCTGAAATCCCCTACAGTTTCCATTTCTATCAGCTCCTCTAGCAGCACGTTCCATGGTGCCCCACCCTCTCTATGAAGTAATGTCCCCTCACTTACCCCCACTAGTTTTAGACTATTGCCTCTCATAGTCCCCTCCCTCTTTATATTGAGCCGAGCCTCTGTTTTTATCCCATTGATCTCCTTCAGGTATTTGAAGACCTCTGTCATACTCCCCCCCAATCCCTTCTGTCCTCCAGGGAGTACATGTTCATCTCTCTAAGTCTGCCCTCATATGCCATTACCCCCTGACCCCAGATCATCTTAACTGCCCTTCTCTGGGCTCCCTCCAACAGACTGATATACAGAATCAAACAAAAATGTTAGAGAACAGACTAACCAGGTCATGCTCTTCCCTTCCACACATTGATTACTTTTTTCACAGTACTTCAAGGTGACTTGGAGGTAATATAACTTAATACTGCTGGATGTAAAAAACTAGCACAGAACACCTAGATTTATATACTTCACCTAGGAATCCCCTCAAAACAATATGATGCTGACCGTTCAAAAAAAGGCATCAGAAAACCTCTCACAAGGTAGAAGCTATACAGGATAAGCTCTAAGCCTAGATAGTATAAGGAGGTCCCTGCCCCTGCCCCCTCCACTGTTATGTAACGAGGCAGAGAGGGAATGGAACAGGCATATTTCAACTGAGACAAAATTTTGCTATACACCTTGGCCCTAGCGGGGCAGGTGGCACGCAGGAGCACCCCACTGAGTTTTTAGTAGCTGTTGGTTCTTGAAGCTGGCGCGCAGTTTATACATAGGAGTGGCTGTAGCTCTGTCTGCTCTCATTCGGTGACATTCATTGACACATACTGCCCAATTGCATTGAGGGAAGGGGATACAGCTCCTTTTAATAACTGGAGTAAATGGTGGGATTGCGCCCACTTCAATAACTGGAGGCGTACTTGTATACCTCCATTGTACCGAAGTGGTACTCTCACCTTGGAAGCAGATATTTTGTTACAAGCTTCTAGTAGTTTAATCACAGAAATTATGGAGCTGGGTGCTGTTTCTGCCGTTTCAATGTTTTGTTACCGGTTGGTTGCTATTGGTTCTGTTGTTTTTCATTGGATAGTCCAACAATTCACTGCGCGGAACTATCAGGTGATGAGAGGGGATTGTCATGTCTTGGATTATGTCAGGGATAGTTTTTTTTATGCCCATCTAGTATGGGGTTGCTCAGAATAATCTCCTATAATCTCAAGGGATGCAGCTCTCCAGTTAACAGAGCTCGAATCCTGGCAGAACTGAAGTGCATGAATTGCGACGTTTCCTTTCTGCAGGAAACACACTAGTCTCAAGTAGAGCACTTAAAACTGCAGAGGAGCTGGGTGGGTGATGTGGTGGCACCCTCCCGCCCATCAGAGAAAAAAGCAGGTGTAGCCATTCTAGTCAAAAGGAGGTGTCCTATCAAGATCACGTCCACAGAAACTTACTTGGAGGGACAGATATAACTGCCACGGTGCAACTGCAGGGGGAATGTCTCCACTTGGTCAATGTATATGCTCCTAATGATAGGGCGAGTGGCTTCTTTAGAAAGGTGTGTGGTAGGGTGGCCACATTACAAGGTGGACAAATTATAATGGAGGGGCTTTTAACTGTGCTCTGGCTCTGAGAGAGGATCATTCATCTGGCCACACAGGCACGAGTAAGGTGGCAGCTCGGACCCTGAAAGCACTGATGGATGTGTGGAGGGAGTTGCATGGGAGGGAAAGAGACTACACATTCTTTTCAGCCCCACACAATGCCTGATCTAGAACTGATCCCTTTTTTACTAAAAACAACAACTTACTGCATAATATAGAATCTTTGGGAAATTCATAATATTACACAGTCAGATCATGCACCAATCTCCCTGCAGTTTCGGCTGGGTACCAGGCACAAAACATCCCTTTGGAGGCTTAATTCCTCATTAGTAAATGATCAAACTTTCAAGACTAAGTTCTTGCAATGTCTCAAGGAGGCATTTGAATTAAGTCAAAGTTCCAAGTTATCTATGGGCACTATATGGGACATGGTCAAAGCAGCAGTTAGCAGGGAGGTTATTAGTTGTGCCACTGCTAAAAAGAAAACTGGCCAGAAAATCAGGCAAAACTTGGTGTCCCACACTGCAGAGCTTGAGAGGTGCCACAAGCAAACCCCGGGGAACAAGAGGTTGCTTCAGGAAATGATAGGAACCAGACAAAAGCTAAAAGAGGCTGTAGAGCAGGAGGCAGAGGGGTACCTGAGATAAGCTAATCACAAGTATTATGAAACTGGGGGGCAAGGCAACAAGGCTTTTAGCCTTCCGGTTAAGGTAATTAGCAGCAGATAGAAACCTAGTGGGGACCAAGGACAAACAAGAGCCATACCCTGGATGGGTCACTCCTTTGAAAATTGTCCAAGGCTTTCAGGAATTCTGTCTGGGCCTGTATAAAGAACTCTTGTCTCCCAAAGTAGTAGTGGGAAGTACTGATGCCTTCTTATAGTCGTTACACCTGGAGGTGCTTCTCACAGAGGTTAGTGAAAGGCTTGAGGCGGCCATATCTAAGGCAGAAATCACAAAAGTTATTCTGGACAGTAAAGTGGGTGAAGCACCTGGGACCGATGGGTTTAATACAGTTTTTTACAAAGTACTGTATTTCTAGAGACGCTGGTCCCAATACTAGCAAGGACGTTTAATAGAATTTTGGAAGATGGGATAATGCCAACTTCTTGGCAGGAAGCACTGGTTATGGTGCTGCCTAAACCTGGTAAAAACTCGGAGTCCTGCACCGCATATCGGTCCATCTCACTTCTTAACCAGGATGTGAAGCATTTCACCAAGATCCTAGCCAACCAACTTCAAGGATGTATTGCAACCCTGGTTCATCCAGATCAGTCAGGCTTCATACCGCAACGACATTTACATAGTAATATTCGCAGACTGCTGAATGTATTTGCTAATCACAGAGAAACTAAAAGGTTCCAATTAGCTTTATTTTTATATGCTGAAAAAGCTTTTGATCGCTTGAACTGGACTTACTTAAAGCAGGCCATGCATGTCATGGGCTTTGGTGCTGGCTTCACATTCTGGATTGAGATGCTTTATGCCAACCTCAGTGGCGGGGTTGAGGTGAATGGGACTATTTTAGACAACTTTAAAACAGAAAGGGTGACGAGACTGGGCTGCCCCCTCTCCATACTTCTTTTTGCCCTTAGTATGGAGTCTCCGGCAGGTGCAGTTTGATAGGCTAGAAATTTTGCAAGGATCCGGGTCAATGGACATGACGATCACATATCCTTGTACACAGACAACACACTCATTTATATGGATAACCCTATGCAATCGTTGCCCACCTTTTTAAACATTTTATGGAAATTTGGCCAGACAATCAGATTCAAAGTTAATGTGGATAAAAATGAGATCATGACTGTTAGTGGAGAGTCACAGACTTTTTTTTAAAGCCCACTCCCTTTTCAAGTGGATCCATGACAAGGTACAGTACCTACTGTAGGAATCCAAATCACGTACCGTTCATTAAGTAAATAATGGCGCTCTAATGCACCAAGCTTGTACAGACTTAAATAGGTGGAGCTCTCTACCCATGACATTCTCAGACAGACTAAAAGCAATTCAAATAAACATCTGACCTCAGATTCAGATTCTCTTTCTGTACTCAACTCTACCCCTGCCATGCACAAAAGGAGTGGACAGACCTGAAGCGTAAATGGACTAAATTTATTTAGGAGGGTAGAAAGCCCAGGATTAGATGGCTGATACTTACAGAATGTAAAGAAATTGGGGGGGGGGCTGAGAAGACCCACTTTTCAGCATTATCATGAAGCTGCCCAGCTAGGGCATCTCACTGAAATATTAACAGAATCTGATGAGAACAGGTGGATTAATCTAGAGCAAGGAGCCCATACCTCTATACCCATTAGCGTACTCCCTTGGGTAATTACACAGCAGGAATTAAAACACATTTCCAACCCATAGACTAAATTAACGATGCAAGTATGGGTTCAGAATAAACTCAGATGGGATGGGGGCAACCCTATTTGGAGCAGAACACCTCTTCAGTGGCCACCAAACGTTCCACTGGGTAGATGGGATGATAACTTTCACATCTGGGCTCAGAAAGGTTTAACCACTTTACAGCATTTTGTAGGTGAAGGGGCAACTCTTTTAAATTCCTTGCAGTTGCAGAGGGAGTTTGGGTTGTATTTTAAAGACCTCCACAAATATCTGCAATGCTGTGATTATATTCTTAAAGGTGACGTGCAAATAAGCTCTGCAGCCCGCTCCGGTCCTCACGTACCTTGCAGTGTTGCTGCAGGAGTCTGTGGCTGCAATGCTCATTATTTTTAATGCCAATTCTGTATTTTAATAAAACTTATGGCCGAACGCGTAAGCACTGCATGGGTCCCGATTGAGTGGGCGCAAGTGCTCATGGGTATTCCACCCATTTAGTGACGTGGATATCACCACTGCTCTTATTGTAGCAGCAGTGGTGGTAGTTCAATATACTTATTTTATCGCTTCCACGGAGGTCTTGATACCTGAAATATTACTTAGAGCTGTAATATTTGAGAAAGGATGAGTGGTCACCTGAAATGCGTCAGGTTTTTATGACCTTTATTTATGTCAGTTTAAAAGAAATTGTTTTTCATTAAGAAGACCGGTGTCCTTGTTTAAATGAGGTTGTGTGTGCTCTACCTTTTTACTTGTGTTGCATATATAAGCATCAGTTATCTACAATTTAATTCAGTGCAACTAACAAGTTTGGTACAGTGTTCAAAAAACATCTTTCAGTAATTTAACCTGTCGCTATAAAGAGTGCATGCACCAAGAAAGCAGTAAGCAGACAAGTTCCAGGAGGCTATGCTCATTTGTGCAAGGCTCACACAGGGTCCAAATGAACCACCACGATCAGCACGCTGTTAAGCATCATGCTGCTTCCTCTAAACTAGCTCCTGTTCATCTGTTCGTCAAAGATGTTTCGGAAGTTAGTTTCTGCCTTTTCTAATCAAAATGCATTTATTAAGTCGTGGTCGAGAATCTGGTGGGAGTGGTTCTAGACACCAGGGAGAATCAATGCAGGGGATGGGGGTTACTGGGCTGAAAAGCACCATCCACCCTCATCTGATCCCCTGGGTTAAGGTGAAGGGTGCTTTGAGGTCTGTTAAAAGGTGCTTTTTGCATGTGGTAATGAGTGCTGCTCAGGCAGGCTACTAGTGTGTGCAAGAACCTCTCATTAATATGTGCTCCTGGGCTGCCTTACTGCTTGCAAGCACACAACTTTGCTCCACACACAGTGAGGCTTCCAATATCGTGAGTGCAGAGCAAACTGATGCAAACCTTGCTTTGCGTTGAGCAAATCCAGTCTTTATAAAGCAAACTCTGTTGGAGCAGCGTAGATGCTTCTAATATGCTGCACGTTCCCTTTAACCCTTCCTGGATTAAAGAACAATATACATGACGACTTATGGTATCCAACCTTTATTTAGATTAGAACCCTTTCTATTACAGAATCCAATGTTTCCTTTAGTAGGAGGTTAAATAAGGCTGAATTGTGCATGTTTATATATATATATGTGAAATATCAGAAATGCTCAAGAGAAGTCATACACAAAGCCTACTTGTCAAATGACATCATCTGGATTGCATACCTCCAACAACACCTACTCCAACACTACTCCTCCTGGTGTTCATGGATGCTACGTGGAACCATTCATTTGTCTTCATGTTGTATGCTTCCACAGTTGACAAACCTACAAAAAAGAAGCAAATCTCAGCCCTCTTTCGTATTCTGGTTCTTACCAGTGCGTTACATAATGGGGAAGAAAACAGGTTTTTACTGAAAGGGTGATGATGAGCCAGTGGGACACAGGGTCAGATTGGGGTACGGGGGCCCACCCGGAATATCAACAGGGGCCCACCTGGAAAATCAACAGAGGAGAGCTCAACGTGACACACTCATATCAGTATTCTACTTTAATACACTTGCTCTGCCTTTTTTTTTTTTGTCCTGGCTCCCCCACTCCCTGGAGGGAGCTCAGCCCTGCCCACTCACCCCCCACTGTCCAGGCTTAATTCCGTGGGTGGGGATGCTGGGCGGGCCCCTCCTCTCCATGGTCTGTGGTAACATGTCCTGGCTTACCCCCCACCCCCCGGGTGGGGCCACAGGAGTGGGACCCTACCTGGCGGACACTGTTGGCAGCGAGGGCAGAGCAGGGTTTCATGTTCGGGGCTGGAATTTTTTTTTGTGTGGCTGTACCTGGGGCAGGGACGTGCAATGATGGCTTGCGTCCCCTCCCCCAGATAATGGCACCAGCACAATGCCCCCAAAACCTCCGCCAGGGGTTTGTGACATGCCGGACACACTACTCCCCCTCCTCACTGGAGAAGGACAGCAGTCCCAAGGATGATCAATCCTTATCCCTCCGGCTGGCCCGCTGATGTCCCAAGTCAGTTTCCAAACCCAGGCCGTGGGCGTTGCAGACGGACGCACTCCTCTGTGCCGGCGGGCCGGCATTATACACTTGCTCTGTAACTGCTTATTTTTACCTTCAGTGCCCCAAACACCCCATTTAATTTGGGGGAAAAAAAAAGATGAGAAATATAAATGCAAACAACAGAGGAGGGCCCACTTGGAAATGTCCAGGTATCCTGGTGGACCTATCAGACTCTGGTGGGATACGCTGCTATAAAGAGGCTGTAAAAGCAGGTAGTCTTCAGAATTTTAGAATTAGGCTAGGGCTACACAAGTCTAGAATGGAGCAAAAGATATGGTACATGTATTTCAGATCTGAGCCATCAGTAAGAGAGACTTGTGAAAGAGCATAGTTGCAACTGCAATGAGAGCAGGGGTTGGGGAGTGAAATGGGTTGGCCACTGGTCTAGCTGAACCTTGCAGCTCCCATGTTCCTCTATGATCCTTGTGTACACCAGCATTTCAGACCTTTTTAAAAACTACTATACATTTTTTTCTTAAGGAAAAAAGAAAGTCTGCTCCTTGCCTTGTTAGTTTTAATTTGTCCTACTGTTTTCTCTGTTCTTTGACACCAGTTTTCACACAATCCACACAGTGCAGTTCTGATGTTACTGCAGACACATGCTCTCTCAGCAGATTTTGGACCCTAACCACAACACAGCTGCTCCCATTCTGTGTCTATGACCAAAACCCCTTCTGTAGATAAGGCCTTTACAGATGTCACAGTTCCCCTCACACACTCGGTTTGTGCCCCATGATTTATTTTACTGTCGCATATCAAAACAGCTTCTCCTGGTCTAATCCATGAATTTCCTTTTGAACGCTGAACTTTAAATAGTTAGTACAGTATGTCCTCTCCAGGGTAAACATACTGAAGTGCTTCAATCTCTTAGCATAGCTCAGACCCCCTGACCTGCTATAAAGCTTCGTAGCTCTGCTCTAGACCTTCTCTACCTTTGCAATATACAGGTTTTATTCTGCTGCTACCAATACTGCACACACCATTCTAAATGGGCCGTCAATACTCAGTAGAGTGGTAGTAGTAGTAGTAGTAAAAATGTTTATTCATTTCATAACAGAATGAATGCATCGGATAGCTCAACTGAAAATCTCATTTCCGGTGAGGTCCTTTGTTCAAAGTTGCAAGGATTACATAGTACGCAATACAAAATACAAAGACATATGAAAGTACACAATTAAATACAATACACATGTTAAATAAACCCAAAGATAGCCTGATAAGTACATGCTAAGACTAAAATACCTCACCCAACTATTCAAGAATACATTAGGACAATTCTATTGTGGTTCGTTGTCTTGCCTCTTTAGTAAACCAGGATTTTATTTCGCCTAATCTAATTTTGCCATTTGTATCAATTCCTCTCTGTACCTGCGACTCCTCTTTTGGTGAAGTCCAGCATACAGTTAGTCTTGCTTACTGCGAGCGCACATGCCCTCCCAATGTTTAGACACATTTCAGCTAATAAACATTTTTTATTCATCATCTTTTTCTGTGCTGCTGCCATCTAGTCCTTTAGAGTTGGTGCAACCCAGTGAAATCTCAGCCCCGTTAGCTACTACGACCCCTCCCCCACCCGTCATACCAGGCCCGAGCCTACTGGTGACTGTCCTCTAGACAGCATCAGAGTTTTCTCTATTTGACTGTCTGGTTTATGGGGGGGTAGGTGGAGCTCAACCTCTTTTTCACCAGAAGAATAAACACAAATCTCCACAGATAGGTTCAATGTCCAGATTTTATTTGAATCAGACCGAGTGGTTTGACCATTAAATGGGCTTCCTCAGGTGACTTGGTTTTGAAAAATAAATTAAAAAAATATAGTAAGAATCTAATTTCCATACAGAATATAAATGTTACACGTGCATAAAGAATTTCTTTCTATTCTTTTTTTTTTTTTTTATTTATCTTTTTCTCCAAGTTTTCACCTGCCTGCCCTTGCATCCTCAGCATGAGCGCACACATGTGGAGGCACGTGCACACCACGCACTGTGGGACAGCCCACCCTACTGGTCACCCATGCCCACCTATGCCACCACCGAACCTCCGCCTGGTGACGGCGGGATTGCGGGAGGGCAATCAACCCTCCCCATGACTGGAAACCCGCCACAAGGCAGCCCAATCCTGCTCCAACTCCCCCCCACCGGTGCCGGGTCCCCAATGACCCAAGGTCATTCCTGAACCCGGGTTGCCGGCATAGCACGAGGTAAGGCAGAATTGCCTCAGCTCCCTGCGCCACCAGGCTGGCAGAATTTCTTTCTATTCTGAGATGCACAGATTTCCACACCTTAGCCATATATTAACTGGATTTCTTTAAATTACTGTAGCTCAGCTTTATAGCTGCTTCCAAGAAATATGTATTCATTTTTAATCACCAGAGATGTGGAGTACACTGTGTGTGGACATGACACAAGCACTGGTGAAATGTAACAGGCTCTAAAGGTTGAGTAAGTGCACTTAAACTGTATAGTATGCAGACTAGTGGAATGTGTCTGTAACAGGTCTATATGTGATTGCGGAATGGCTGACAGATGGGGATAATCTGTGGCAGTACAGACTGTAAATGAACTGCATCACAGGTCTTGAAAGGCGAAATGGTACTAATAATATTATCTATCGCTTAGCAATGAGATATAATAATAATAATAAAGTGATGGGGATAACTATTATCACAATATTTGATTTTTTGTGAACTACAGATTTCTTGGAAGCAGCTATACAGCTGACCTACAATAATTTAAAGAAATCCGGTTAATAAATGGCTAAGGATATGGGATTTTATGTATCTCAGAATAGACAGAAAATGTCTTCATGCATGTATAGAATATATATATATAGTAGACACTGACCTAGTAGAGGCAGCAGGAGCAAATTGGTAAAATGAGCAGGTTGGATGGGCCTTGCGGTCCTTTTCTGGACGTCAACTTCTATATATATATATATATATATATATATATATATATATATATATATATATATATATATATATATATATATATATATATATATATATATACATACATACACACACACACACACACATACATTTTTTTTTCCTTTCCCTAAAAACTGTTAATGCACCAGTTAGGGTTCTGTTTAAAGCAGTAAAAGTAGGGAAATGTGATGCTAGGGTTTCCTAACCACCACCCTCCAAAGCAGCAAAAGGAAAAACATTAGGGTTTTGGCTTTCCTCAGTCTTGCCAAATCAGTGCTGGGCCCTTCCTTGGGGTTCTCAGCCCTAATGCTCACCCCTTCTCCTAAGCACACAACGTCAAATGTGATCTGTTTTCTTCAGGCAGGGGCCATAGGTTGTTGGCAACATGTGCTGAGACATACTTCTCTACCTTTGAAGACTGTATCAGTATGAGGCACTGGCTTGGAACTGTACTTATGCTTCAGACAGGAGGCTACGAGCTGGGGGGAGCATTAGGGTTGAAAACCCCAAGGAAGAGCCCATCGCTGATTTGGCAAGACTCAGGGCAGCCAAAATCCTAATTTTGTTTCCTTTCGCTGCTTTTGGGGTTAGGGTTGGAAATCCTAACACCACATTTTCCTACATTTATTGCTTTACGCTGATCCCACCTTGTGCAGTAACAGTTTTTTTCAAATCCAACTGTAGAAATGAAAGAAAAAGAGTGACTCTCACTGGGATTTAAACCCAGGACCTCAGCAATCCGTGCTTTAGCTCTTAACCAACTGAGCTATGAGAGTCCAGCCAATAGAGGCCCCTGAGGTTTCCCATGTGAATCACACATGCATTCCTTTCTGGTGTTGCAATGAGCAACCAGGAAGTCTTTTTACAGACTCAAATAACTTCCTTTATCATCTCTATCTATCCTCATAGTTCTTGCAATGAATTTTCTTTTTTTCTGACATGGTGTAACTGTATCCTCATTCACATAGGTCCCTTTGGGACCTGTGTGAACACCTCCATCTAGGTGCAGAAGCTCTTCTATGCATGTATAGATGCAGATGCACAGGGCCCTGCACGAATGTGGAGTCAGTTGCCTGAAACAAGCAACTGAAGTGGCCATACCCCTAATGTAATGGCCCTTAACAACCCTAGGAAGTTTCTTACTGTACTTCCTGTAACAAAAACAATACAAGTTGTCCATCCATTTGGACAGGAACTGTTTCGAAACTGGAGTGCCCTCTCTGCCAGGGCAAAAGAAACAAACAACTGAGAAGACTTCTTGCAGTCCTTTGTACGGTGTGTATAATAATGTAGAATGCTATGCACATTGAAAGTATGGAGCAATGTTTCCCCTTGAATTGGCACGCTCTAGATCATAAACAGGCAGGTGGACAGACTGATTTAAAGTAAACTCAGACACCACCTTAGGAAGGAACTTAGGATTAGTAAGCAAAGAGACCCTGTCTTTCTAAAAAAATCAAATAAGGCTGCTCACACATGAGAGCCTGCAGCTCTGAGATTCTTCGAGCAGAAGTAATAGCAACTAAAAATAATGCTTTCCATGACAGAAAGTGTAGCTCACAAGACGCAGCTGGCTCAAAAGGAGGCAAGGTCAGCTTCTCTAGCACAAAGTTCAGGTCCCAAGCCGGAACTGAATTATAGATAGAAGGCTTCAAGTGGAGAATGCCTCACAGAAAAGTACGGGCCACATCCAGCTGTGCCACAGTACGGCCATCAATGGGCACATGAAAAGCTGATATAGCTGACAGGTGCACTTTAAGAGAGGAGTACTTGAGTCCAGTGTAACCCCAGCACCAATTTGGGGTTTACCTGAAAGTCTTCCTGGGCTACTTAAATGCCCACTGCCAGACTGGTGTTCCGTCTCAGTGTGATTCTGTTTATTTGCATGAGAGTGCCATGCTGAGCCTCCGTGTCTGTCCCTTTAAGAGACTAGCTAATCTCTGTGTAGTGAATGGTCTGTGCTGGGTCAGAGTGATTTAGGGCTTGCGATCGGCCAGCCACTGCTCTGATTTGCTCCATTCTGCAGTCAATATTTGTGCAGAGGGAGCCTGTATGGAAACTGTGCTTATTTACTGCTTATATGCTGTTACTTTTGACATAAAGGAGTTTGTTTAACCTGCTTTCCCTGCAGCTTATGCCTTTGGAATGGGAGCCACCATGTTAGGTCCAGGACTTCCAGTAACTGGACCAATCAGACTCTGGGAGCATAGAATGGAACCTGACCCAAGGGTCTCGTGGGAAGGAAAACTAATTATTAGATTGGCACAAAAACTAACCTGGAGGGGGAGCCATGTGACTGACAGCGTCCCCAGCCAACCTGCATTCTGGATTACAAGGGAAATCCCAAGTGCTACATGAGACAGTGGATCAGTTAGAGTTGGAGGTTGAATTGTGAACAGCTTGAGCTTTCGAGTAGCTGCTCCCAGAACGGAGCATAGGGAAATCTGCGGTTAGATGCCTGTCTTGCCTCCCTGTCACCTTTCTCCTGCTTGAGACTGCCTCTTGCAGAAATCGGACATGCTCCAGTTTAAATTTGGAACTGCAGCAGAATGAAGAAGAGGTTTACCAATACCACTTGCATTTTGGACCGAAGATTTGCTCCTGTGAAGCGATCGGGCCAGCCTGTGTGCGAGATGAGTTTAGGATCGAGAGGTTTGCTCAGTGCAGCTACTGTTCAGCCACACCCCTTGTTGTAGTCTATTACCTACCAAGGTCCACCCCCGCTGCTCCTCCTTGACTCCAAGGATGTCTTCTCTCCACTCAAATCCTTATCCCCCTAACCTTATTTCTTACCCTCTCTCTACCCACCCCTCCTGCTTTTGCCAGCCCAGGGCCCTATAATTAAATCCATCCGACCACTCTGTCTCCAGGCCCCAACTTACATTCATGCTATTACTCCTGCCCCCTTCCCCCAACGTATTCTGGTGTCATTCCCTCATCATTCCACATGCATCCCTACTAACTTTACCAAATTTCTTTGCTGTTGTTCACCTCCTGCTTCCTCACTATACCACTCCCTTCTACCTCACTCACTCAGCCTCCAAGCCCCATCACTCCAAATCCACAAAGCTACACTTCCTCATCCTAGCTCTACTATTACTCGCCTCGGGGGACATCCACCCCAACCCCAGTCCTGCCACTTCCTTGATCCCTGCCATCTCCCCCACTGCTGCTGCCCATACCCCATACCCAAACAGCCCTCATAAAGGGTTTCAAGATATTACACTTAAACATTTGTAGCCTACTTCAAAAATTAGACCTCCTTCAAGCCATGGTTGCCGCTCTGAAACCAAACATTCTAACTGTAACAGAAACATGGCTAAAGAGCACGATTTCTGACCACTCTGTCTCCATCCCTGGTTACTCCATCCCAAGGCTTGACAGAGCAGGCAGAGGTGGTGGAGTGGCCATGTATATCCATGCCTCCCTCCAATACTTCCCAGTCTTCTCCTCTTCCAACCCAGCAACCCATGAAGCCGTCACTGTTAATGTATCCTTCCCTTTCTCACTCCCTATCTTTGTAGCCAGTATCATTGCCATCCAAATGTCCAGCCTGCTGTCTCCCTCGACCTCCTAACTTCCATTACTTCCCTCTCTCAATCTGGCGAGCTTCACATCCTTGGTGACCTCAATTTAAATTGGTTATCCCCAACAACATCTACAAGAAATGCTATCAGTGCCCTCAACCTCACACAACTAATTACAGAACTCACCCGCCCTAATCACAAGACCCCAAACCACTCACCACATGATTGAGCCTCAACTTCCCACCCCCATAGAATCATCATCTCCAGCATCCTTCCAGATGCTCTCAGTGACCACAACCTGGTTTTCCTGGTCAGAAAAGTTCACAGCCCTAAAGCTCCCCATAAAACCCTACAAATATGGACCTATAAATCCATAGAATTGGAACCTCTCCGCATAGTCTTGCCCTCTTGGACTGGTCCACTCTAGCAAGCACCTCCTTGGTTGATAAAGCCCTAATCTATTTTAAAGACATCTTCCTAGCAAATTAGAATGCCTTCGTACCCCTAAAACAAACAAGGGTTAGAGGTAATCACCTCCCCTGGATTACCAGACTGCCACAGAGCCAAAGATCTGGCCTGGAAATGGCACAAAGTCTCCCAGCTTCCAAATGACCTTCTTATTTACCAAAAACTCCATAATGCCTGCACCCAGGCTACCATGCTAGCCAAAACAGAGTACTTCAAATCTACCTTTGCGACAAAACTCCTCCTCCAACTTCTGGAGAGTGGTCCATGCCCTCTTTACCCCACCATCCTATCCACCCACCCCTATACTTAAGATAAACACCACCCTCAGTGCCGACCCTGTTGCAGTAGCTACTGAATTCAACTCCTATTATATCACTTGTGCTGATGAACTACTCCAATCCCTCCCAAACTACTCCCCTCCCTCTCCCCCTTCCTACTGGCTACGAACAACCCCTCTCTGATTCCCCCTTCTCCTTCGCTACTGTCCCCCTAAATGCCCTGCTAGCAATCAGCCCTTCAAAAGGCTCCTCCCCGGATGGCCTGGACCCTAAACTATTATCCCTCTCAGCCCCAGCCCCAGCCATCGCCTACCCATTCTCTATTATCCTAAACCTCTCTTTCTCAACCCCCTCAGTACCTTCCCCATGGAAATAGGCAGTTGTCCTTCCCCTCCCCAAAGGCAGAGACCCCACCTCCCCTGGCAACTACCACCCCATCTCTCTTCTCACTACCTTTGCCAAACTTCAGGAACATCTTGCCCTCTCCCAGCTCACTGCTTACCTCAATGACTCCCCCTTCTTCACCCTTATCAAACTGGCTTCAAGAAAAAAATCACTCCACCACCACCAACTCTTTACTCGGCTCACTGACTCTATCCTTATGGGAATGGACAATGGCCAAATCACCTCAGTCATTTTTGTCGATCTGGCCAAAGCCTTCAACACAGTCTCCCACTCCCTTCTCCTTGACACCCTATCAACAGCTGGGCTATCCCCTTTAACCACAGACTAGTTCAAGGCATACCTCACTGGCAGAACACAATCAATCAAGATCTCTGACACAATTTCCCAACCCCTTCTGACAAGAACTGGCATCCCACAGGGATCAGTGTTAGGCCCCATACTATTCTCTATTTTTCTAAACGATCTCCCGTCCACCTGCTCTCCATTCACATGTACGCTGATGATACAGTCTTGTATGCATCTGGCTCCTGCCCCACCGAGGTTGCATCCAACTTGTAGCACGACTTTGACAAAGTTCAGTGTTGGTTTGCAAACCACCAACTATCTCTCAATGCCAACAAAAACAGTCTCCATGACCTTCAGCACCAGGCAGAGACTTACCAGGTTTGCCTCTCTACCCTCCTTCCACAACCTTGATGGGACTTTACTCGAGGACACATCCTCCTTCAGATATAGGTGTCTGGCTAGATCAACACCTGAACTTTTCTGGTCATATCGATGCCATTCAGAAAAAATTGCGCCCCAAGCTCAGTGCCTTATTCAGGAACCATGCCTGCATCCCACCCACGGCTAGGCGTGAGATTGTCCAGAAGATGATCCTACCTATCTTCGACTACTGTGACGTAGTCTACGGTGCTGCCCCCAAGTCCTCCCTGGCCAGACTAGATACCCTCTTCAACTCCTTTTGACGTTTTGCCCTTGATGCCCCCCCCCCGCACTCATCACTGTGATCTCTACCATGCCCTATCCTTCCCTTCCCTGACAAACCGACGTCTCTCTCACTGTGTAAAATTCACCTCCATGCACTGGCTGGGTGAACTTCCCTCCTATCTCTTCCCTGCCTTTACAATGGCCCCCCCCCTTCCCATTCCCTGCGATCTACTGACTCACGAACCCTGGTGATCCCACGCCACTACACCCTTAATGGCCAATTGGGTCATTCTTATCGCCTCCCAAAAATCTGGAATTCACTTCCCCCTTAAATTCACCATTCATCCTCCTGCTACTCCATTAACTCTGCCCTCAAGAACTTTCTTGCCCCGTCCTGTGCCTGCCATGACCCTCACTAATCCCCACTACCATTTCCCCATAGCTCATATTACCATATGCCTACTCCCCACCACTCCTATTTCCCTCTGATCGTGCTCCTCCTTGTCCCCTACTCTCCCTCCTCCTAAAGCGTTCCTCCCCCTTCTTTCTCTACCCTTAATCTATCTTCCTCCTGTGAGCTCGATCACTGCCTTGTGCAGGCAGGATCCATAGCACATGGTGGGCAACAACTTTATTCCCTTTTACTACACCCCGTCAGTCACTGCTAGATCACTGCCTTGTGCAGGCAGGGTCACCCAGCACACTGGTGGAGTACTACCCCCCCACTATAGTTGACATCTGTTACCCCCTCCCACAACATCCCTCCCCAAACACCCCCTCTCTCGCATCACTATATATAAATAACTCTCATCACCTATAACCGGTGTCTACCAGTAGGGCTGTCCACCACCCTGCCCAGATAGGGATAACAGGACACTCTTGAATTTTAACTGCCCTCCCCGGATACCCCCACCTACAAAACCTCTCTCTCATCACCCTGCCACAATCTACCTCTCCTCTCCTCTCCTCCTACCCCTCCTTCTGGTTAACATAGCCTAACATTGGCCTACCCCTACACTCAATTAAGCACTTATAACCTACCCCTATACCCCTCTTACATGCACTTTAGTCCACCCTGTCATTTCTGTTTGCCTCGAAAATTGTGTTCTGTCTGCATCTCTCTGTAAATTTCCTTTCCCTTCTTCCATTCTACCCACCACAATTTTTTGTTCCATTCTTCCTCTCTTTACTCCAATCACTGTAAATCTTGAATATCTATGTTACACTAATGGCTACCAATTACTATTGGGTCACCATACCATCTAGTGATACATACTGCTGAGTTTTACCAGGAAGGCATACTGAGCAGGGTACCACTCAATTCCAGATGTGCCCTGGGGAAGGGGGAGAGGGAGAATACAGAGGAAATACAAGTTTCTATACTGTCATAAACAAATTTGACAACAACAATATATACATACAGAGTCGTCACAGCAGAAGTAAGAAGAAATACAGGCAGAAGCCAGCAGTACACGCGTGTTTACAGAGCAAACAACAGCATCCAAATAATGGAGTATACAAGGTATATACACAGCAGACATCATGATTGCACGGGCTTAACCGTGCAGCTTGCATGAACAAGTATTGTCGAAGTGTGTCTTAAGAAGTGCATTTAGGTGAGGAGTGCAAGTGGAGTGTCTAGTATCAGCTGGCAAGGAATTCCATAACTTTGGCATCCGGTAACTGAAAGCAGCCTGGCCAGACCCTGTGGACATGTGGGGGACGTGAAGTAGTCGGGAATCAATGTTCCTGAGTGAGTAAGCCGGTGGGGGTATAACAGCCAGGGTGGCCGCAAGGTAGGAGGGGAGGGACTGTGACCAGAATTTCACAATGATTCCAGCACAGTGTATCAGTCTCTAATTGAGGAGAGATGGGAGGTCTAATGAACGGTAGAGGTCGCAATGATGGGTAATGGGAGGGCAGTCCAGGGAGAAATGGCAGAACGAGTGGTAGAGAGGATCTAGTCTGGACAACGAAAACTTAAGGACTACACTGTAGACTACATCCCTGTAGTCCATTATTGGGAGGACCATCTTTTGGATGACTGCCCGGCGTGTAGGCAGGGGGATGCAACTTTTATTCCGGTATAACGCACCCAACATGGGGTGTAGTTTCTTATGTATAGCGTCAATATGTGCAGTGAAGTCCAGATGCTGGTCTAACCAGAAAGTACAAACCTCCAGGGGGGAGCCATCTAATGTGTGGAAAATGGGGGTGGCAGGGATACGGGAAAGTTCTGCCCTAGTGCCGAATGTTAGGGAGACAGTTTTATAGGGTTTAGAAATAGCTGATAAGAATGGAGCCAACGTTGGACAGTATCGAAATCCTGCTGTAGACAGGCAGCTACTGCAGAGGGGGATGACCCAGAGGCATACAGAACTGTGGCGTCTGCATACATGTGAATGGATGTATGAGGGCAGGCCGCAGGCAGATTAATGAGGAAAATGGAAAACAACAATGGGCCTAGGACCGAGCCTTGGGGGACCCCGGTGGTAACAGGGAGTGCGGTGGAAAAGTCTGAGCCAATACGGACTGACTGGGACCTGCCCACCAAGGCCAAGTAAGACTGGAAGCAGCTGGTAGCTGGCTCAGTCAGTCCAGTTAGGGCGAGCTTGGACAGTCACATGGCGTGAGAAACCATGTCAAAAGCCTTGGCCAGGTCAACGAAGATAGCCGCTGTTATTTCCCCTTTATCCATCCCTGTGAGAATGGTGCCGGTGAGTCAGAAGAGAGAGGTGATGGTGAAGTGATTTTTCCTAAAACCCGCCTGGAATGGAGTAAAGAAGGAGGTGGAGTCTAGGAAATGTGAGAGCTGGGCTAATACAAGGCACTCCTGGATTTTGGCTAGGATGGGGAGCAGCGAAATAGGTCAGTAGTTACCCAGGGAGGAAGGGTCACTGCCTTTGGGGAGGGGGATGACTGTGGCATGTTTCCATTTAGATGGGTTAGACCCAAGGCTGAATGACAGGTTAAAAAGCGTGGCCAGTGGATTGGCTATGGCTGGGGCAGACAGCAGATCTAGTAAGTAGGGGGAGTGGCTTAGCTAGAAGGAAGCTACATTTAAAGACTGCCTTAGAAAGATTTTGCTTCTAGCTTGGCAGAACACACCAGGAGAAAGAACTGCTGTGTGACTGGACTTCTCTACTGGGACTATACTGCCCTCCTTCCCTCCCACCCAAAGCTAGTTCTACTTTTATAGGAACAGCATTTGACTGACAACAGGAACTTCCTGTTTGGGAGCAGGAAGTGAGTTGTCACAGAGCCACCAAAGACCCACCATCCTAGACAGGAAGAGTAGCTCTCTGGCCCCCTCTAGCTGCTGGAGGTGTGCCTCTGAGAAAGTAAGGGGTCTACTGAGAAATATAGGATATTCTTGTCTCAGAACAGGACAATCAGGAGCTTAAAGGGCACACAGGCAGAAAGTAAGGAGAGAGAGAAAAAAAAAAAAAACGAGGAAAGAGTAAGGATTGCAAACAGTTAAGAAGCCAAAAATAAGACATGATGGGAGTGGTGCAGTGCAGTGGCTGTGGAGCAGCAGTCTTCTGGGAGACGTTCTGGAGGATGCGGTGTCGTCCCATCTGCAGGCACCTCTCTGGGCTGAGGGAGGAGGTTGCTCATCTCCAGGCTGAGTTGGCCAGGATTTGTGGGACCTCCTCTTCCATCCAGGGACCACCAGTGCCACTGCCATTGCCTCAGAGGTTGCCAAGAAAGAGAAGCGGTTGGACCACGGTGGGCTCAGGGAGGGTGAGGGTGGTGGAACAGAGGCGCATCCCTCCAGCTGTACCTCTCCACAATTCCTACACCATTCTGGCAAAGTGTGGTTCCTCTATGGAGGCACCAGCAGTGGAGACCAAGGAGGATGCTGGGAACCTCCACAAAGGAGACCCACTGGAGGGTGGAAGGGAACCCCGCAGGGGAAGGAAACAACTCCTGGTGGAGGACTCCATTGTTAGGAAGGTAGAACTGGGGGAGGAAGGGGAGAGGGAGGTAAGGTGCCTGCCTGGTGCCATGGCTTGGAGGGACAGGGAGCGAATCCTCAGGATTGCCAGAGCAGCTGCACAGGGAAGGGAGCTGGATGTCATTGTCCACCTAGGGACAAATGACCTGGCTAAGAAGGGATTAGAAGTGCAGGAAGAGTTTGTGGAATTGGGGAGGGGCCTTGAACAAACAGCGCATACGATAACCTTCTTGGAGTGCTGCCCATCTATGGTGTAGGAGGCTTAGGGTGTTCCACACCATGGATTCAATCAGTGGTTGAAAAACTGGTGTGGAGCTCAGGTTTGGCTTCACTGGGACTGGGGTCCACCTGGAGTGATGCAAGCCTATACTGGCATGATGGGTTGCATCTGTCCAGGAGGGGAACCAGGATCCTAGGTGATAGGTTTAAATGCTTCATTGGCAAGCATTTAAACTAGTCAAGGGGGGAGGCACTGGAAAGGAGCAGGGAAATCCTAGCCCCCAAAAATCATGGTAGTAAGTGCGGTAAACACCAACATAGAGGTGTCGATAGGGAGAAGGGCAGAGGTAAATGGAGAAAGTGACAAAGGCAAGAAGGACAGGGATGGGGCAAAAAAGAGTAAGGCCATCAGGAAATGGAGGGTAATGAGTACCAATGCCCGTAGTCTGGACAACAAGCTCCCTGAGCTGGTGGCCTTGATGGAAGAGGGATGCCTGGATCTCGTAGCAGTCACAGAAACATGGTACACAGAGAACCATGACCGGGATGTTAACATACCAGGGTACATAACCTACAGGAGAGACAGGCAGGGAAGAAGAGGAGGGTAGCTCTCTATGTAAAGGAAGGGATAAAAGCAACTGAACAAAAGAGTAAACAGGGAGGAGAGGAGGTACTGTGGGTCACCTTGGAGACTGGAAAGGGCACCACAATCCGCACGGGGTTGTGTACAGACCCCCATGTCAGGGGAAGGGAATGGACAAGGATATGATAGAAGGCATTCTTAGAATGGCAGAGAAAGGGGAGATACTGTTGATGGGAGACCTGAATGTGCCAGATGTTAACTGGAGCACATTTGCTGCAGCCACATCCAAGAGCAGGACCATTCTTGATGCCCTACAGGTTGCAGGCCTCAGACAGCTAGTTTCGGAACCCACTTGTGAGTCTTAGACCTCATACTCTCAAACGGGGGCAGTGAGAGGATCTCAGATCTAGAAGTGGGTTGCCATCTGGGAACAAGTGACCATCAAACAGTGTGGTTCACGTTAAACTCAGCTACAGAGTCAAGCCATACAAAAGTGAGGGTACTGGACTTCAGGAGGGCTGACTTTGGCAAGATGGGAGAGTGCCTCAGAAAAGCGCTAGAAAGTGGTGTGGAGCAACAATGGGGGATCATCAAAACTGCCATCACAGAGGCAACAGGCCTTTGTGTGAAGCAAATAAACAAATCAAAATGAAAGAAAAAGCCACTATGGTTCTCAAAAGAGGTGGCTGTGAAAGTCAGGAAGAAAAAGATAGCATTCCGGAAGTATAAGGAAACACAGAAAGAGCAGGACAGAGAGCTGTACCAGTTACGGCAGAAGGAAGCAGGGAGGGAAGTCAGAATAGCAAAGGTCCAAACTGAGGAAAAGATAGCCAACTCAGTTAAGAAGGATAAAACCTTTATAGGTACATCAACAAGCGTGAAAAGACAAAGGGAGGGATAGTGAGGCTGAATAGAATGAGCGAGTGGGTGGGCAGAGGGGACAGTGAAAAAGCAGGGATACTGAGCAACGAATATTTCTGCTCAGTATTCACAAAAGAAGAGGGGAAGTACCTAATCAATTAACAGAAGCACTCTTGATAGGGAGGTGATCCCAGTCCTTTCACAGAAGAAAGGGTTCTGCAAGAACTCCTAAAACTGAAGGTGGACAAAGCAATGGGGCCTGATGGAATTCACCCCAGAATTCTAAAAGAATTAAGGGGGGAACTAGTGAAACCACTGGCAACT
This sequence comes from Neoceratodus forsteri, assembly GCA_016271365.2. Classification (NCBI taxonomy): domain Eukaryota; kingdom Metazoa; phylum Chordata; order Ceratodontiformes; family Ceratodontidae; genus Neoceratodus; species Neoceratodus forsteri. Next base: position 1,723,208,360 of record CM057452.1, read on the forward strand.
CTTTTTAATAAATCATGGGAGGATGGTGTGGTACCCGGGGACTGGAGGAAGGCAGATGTGATTCCCCTTCACAAAAGTGGGACCAAGACAGAGGCAGGAAACTACAGACCTGTCAGTCTGGCTTCTGTGGTAGGGAAAGTGATGGGAGTCACTTTTGAAGGAAAGAATAGTTGAGTACCTAGAGGCCAGTGGGGCAGAGGACCCAAGGCAGCATGGGTTCTCAGCGGGTAGGTCATGTCAGCCAGATCTAATAGATTTCTTTGACTGGGTGACCAAAGTAGTAGACCAGGGAGGGATGTGGACATGGCCTACCTAAACTTAAGCAAGACATTTGACACAGTCCCACACAAAAGATTAATAGTCAAATTAACCAGCCTGGGAGTGGGTCCCAGGGCGGTAGCCTGGGTAAAACATTAGCTGGACAACAGGACACAGAAGGTAACTGTAAATGGAGTCCACTCTGAAGAAAGAGGGTTACTAGTGGGGTACCGCAGGGTTCAGTATTGGGTCCAGTCCTTTTTAATGTCTTCATAAGTGACATTGCAGGGAAGGAAAAGTATGCCTCTTTGCAGATGACACAAAGATCTGCAACAGGGTTGATGCACAAGGAGGCATGGAAAGGATGAGAAGGGACTTAGCAAGGTTGGAGGAATGGTCAGAAGTATAGCAGCTAGGATTCAATGCAAAGAAGTGCAAAATAATGCACCTGGGAAACAAGAACCCAGGGGAAGAATACACAATGGGGGGTAACAACAACAAAAAGGAAAGGGACCTGGGGTAATCATATCAGATGACCTTAAGGTTAGCAAGCAATGTGAGAAGGCAGTAGGGAGGGCTGGGGGTATACTGGGATGCATAGGGAGAGGCATCAGCAGCAGAAAACAGGAAGTTGTTATCCCTCTGTACAGACAGCTGGTGAGACCCCATCTGGAGTACTGTGTCCAGTTCTGGAGACCCCATCTCTGCAAGGACATAGACAGGATAGAGGCAGTCCAGAGGAGGGCAACTAAAATGGTGCAGGGTCTGCAAGAGAAGCCGTATGAGAAGAGACTAAAGGAGCTTAATATGTATACCCTTGAGGAAAGAAGGGAGAGGGGGGACATGATAGAAACTTTAAGTACCTCAGTGGAATCAACAAAGTCCAAGAGGGTAGCATCTTGCAGAAAAAGAGCCTGCAAGAACAAGGGGACACAATTTAAAGATTGGGGGGTTCAGGGCAATGTGAGGAAGTATTATTTCACAAAGAGGGTAGTGGATGCATAGAACAGCCTTCCTGAGGAGGTTGTGGGGTCTAAAACTGTGGGAGAATTCAAGAATGCATGGGACAGACATAAGGCAATTCTTGTGGGGGGTAGGAAGAAATAGGCTGTTGGTTAACTAGGATCAGCGGCCTATCCTGTAGGTAGGGAAATGGGCAGACTACGTGGGCCAAGCGGTCCTTATCTACCGTCAAAGTCTCTGTTTCTATTTTGGAGTCAAGTCCCGATGGGCATTTGCCTTTGGAAGGACTGAGTGACCAAAGTATTTTTTAATACCTCTGTGGGTGTAACAAGGTGAATGGCGAAGTTGGTGGGTGAGGAAAAAACTGGGGGATCTGGGGAAGGGGGCCTGGGGTGAGACGAGAGAAGAGAGGACATGCAGCTTGTAAAATAGGAGTTAAGCTCTGTGGCTACAGCGCTCGGTGCGGTGATAGAGATACCAGCTATATTGAGGGTTGGTGTAGGGGGCTGGGCCAGTGGGGAGATGAGTGATTTAATGGACTTCCAGAACTGAGCTGGATATGTGAAGTTTTTGTGGAGGGCAGACTTGAAATAATTAGATTTGGCCTGTCAGATAAGTCTCGTGCAGGCATTCCGTAGCGAGCGGTAGTGTTGCAGAGCCAATAGAGTACCTGTTACCTTATATGATTTCCAGGCTTGGTCCCTGACTATAAGGTGCTGTAAGAGATTGGCATTAACCCAGGGTAGGTGGGCTCCTCTTACTCTGGATCTTCTGAGTGGCGCATGGGAGCCCCAGATAGACAGGAATCTGGACTTGAAGAAACCTAGGGCCACATCCATGGAGGGGGGGCCCGAGGGATGTAGTACCAATCGATGTTAGTTAGGTCGTTTAGGAGTGTGGTCAGGTTCAGGGATTTGTAGGATCTAGTATTTAGTAATGAGGGGGTGGGGGCTTAGGTCTGAATATTTTCTGCACCACGTAAATCATGTGGTAATCGCTGAGAGAGTCCAGTAGTAATCTTGCATCAAGTAATACGATGGGGGTGTGTGGTTAGGGCCCAGTCCAATAGAGTGTGATTCTGGGATTTGTGGTTTAGGAGAGTGGGTTCAGTTATTAGTTGGGTCAGGTTTAGCGCATTTATGTGACTTCGTACTTTACAGCTTGCACTGGCTAGCCAGTTCTGGTTGAAATCCCCTAGGATATACAGCTTGCCCCCCAGCCGCGAGGGACCTCAGGGTGCCCATGTGATTTAGGACGTCAGGTAGCAGTGTGTCCAGGGAGCAGTAAGAGCCTGCTATGTACAAGGGACTTGAGTGAGGGAGAGAGATTTTGATTAGTAGGGAGTCTATTGACAACGTGGGTGTGGTATGCCTGATCGAGGTGAACTGGAGTTTGGAGGAGATGTACATGGCTGTGCCATCACCCTTCCTCTTACCCTGATGGTCCTGCCGAATGAGGGAGTAGCCAGGTATTGAGAACTCTGCATCGAGGTTGTGAGGCTTCAGCCAGGTTTCTGTAAGGATTAAGGTATCAGGTCACAGGGATATGACGTTTGTTTGGAGGGCTGTTATTTTGTTCAGAATGCTGCATATATTTAGATGTGCAATTTTTAAACCTCTTGGTACATGTTTTGCCGGGGAGGAGAGGAATCCGTTAAAGTCGAGGGTAGGGCCAGGGTTTCGTTCAACGTCCCCGGCTACTAGGAGCAGAAGAGACAGAAGATGTTGTACTAGGCACATGGCCCTTATAGGCTTGCGGTGGCTAGGGAGCTGGAGATGAGAACATGAGGTAGCCATAGGGTTGAGTGTGGCGGAGTCCTTTAATGCTGACAGCCCAGGATGAAAGGAGGGAGGGAGGGAGGATAGCAGCTCCCAGTAACCAGTTTTGCCACTGATATATAGGGTAGTGTGCAAGGTTTGAGGAAGAATGGGGAGGTTGCTTGGCAATCTCAGTGATGAGAGCTGGTGTGATTTGTTGCTTTGGGTAGGAGGAGGGTGGGAGAGATGATATGGTTATGAAAAGAGACACCATAGCTAGGGAGAGAGGCAGCATATTAATAGAGTTGGTTGGCAGTAGCTCAAGGGCGGCCACTAGTGTTGGGAACTTATAAGGAGCAAAGGGGAAAGTGGGCTGATTGATTCAGCTGGTCACGAGGGACAGCCTATATAGCTACAAGCTCACCAAGGGTGGTGGTGGGGAGCCGGCGCAGAGCGCCGGCGGAGATTGCTCACTCAGAGCAAACCAAGCAGCTGGAGTTTTGCCTTGTGTGTCGGGTGACTACCTGATAATTTTGCCGGCGATCAGTGGTGCTCGGGGGAGGGCAGAAGATCCAGGCTGCCCTCACGACCTCCAGGAGCTCAGCTGATAATTCTGCCGGCGATCGGTGGTGCTTGGGGGAGAGCAGAAGATCCAGGCTGCCCTCACGACCTCCAGGAGCTCAGTGTGTTTCAGTGTTACCAACTGTTGCCAATTTGCTATATGTGTCTTCATATCTACTATAGTTAACTGTTGCATTGTTAGCCAATGTTATCCACCTGTAATCCTTCCTGCTCTCATTGTATGCAAGTAAGCAAATTACATTCCAACATTGTAACATTTCTCTGTATTCTATCCATGTTCCCTACCCCCCTCCCAGGTCACACCGTGAGACGAGCAACTTGTTGCTCAGCATGCCTTCCTGGTGAAACATTTCAATAACTAAATAAATTAGCAACCGGACTGTATCCAAACTGTACAAAGTAAAGTTAGTGCGGCTTATATTGAATGTGCTTCGTGGGTCGAGACCTGCTATGGTCCAATCTGTTAAGCCAGATGGAGGCTTCACCAACCGAAGACAAACAAACTTTGCCACTTTGCTCATCCTGCCTGGGTCTTTGCCAATCTGGCCCAGACAGATTACCCTGCACCAGAGACTGTTTCGGGAGAGACCAGTTTCGGGGATCCAGCCTCTGCTCAACAACAACTCACAGGTTGCAGCCACCTGGAGGAAAGGCTGTGAAGAGGAGGTGAGTCATGTTGGCCCTGCTTCCCCATGCTCATCAGTGAACATCAAGTCTCCATACTGCCTGCCTTTCAGCAGAAATCTGGTAGTATGAGTAAAATCAGAGTAGCTCCCTAAAATAAGTATTTAAATCATCTGTGGTACCATCTGATTTCATTTACTTTCTGGGTTTTCAAGAGACTGAGCCAACCGGCTCGTATTACAAATTGTTAGCTTGTTGTTTTGCAATCTAACTGCCTTTCTTTACATCAAGGGCCCCAACATCAGTTGCAACACTGGCCACCCCCAGGCAATGCCTCTGGCTAGCCAGACACTCCGTCCTGGGTACCCAGTGTTGTGTGACTGTTTACTTGGGACTAAAAAAAGTGCATTCCAAACTTGAATCAAATCAGATTACCAATCATTTGCCTAGATTCATGCCTCCTTCCTTGTTCACGACCCCTAAATAAACCTGATCATCTCTTTTCACATTTAATCTGGCTAGTGTGTATATTATTAGTGGGGTTACAGTGTTGACAGTATGCATCTGTACTGCTAACCTTATTTTACAGGGGGCCTCCATGGAAATTGCTCCAAGTCCAACCCTGGTGGTAAGTGTGAAGGGTGTGTGTATATTATTACTGTGTCATACAACTGTGAATTCACTATTGTACCAGGTACTGGGCCACTAGAAGGGTTGGTGGGTGGTTATAGCTTCTGAGAGGGCAACAGCAGGATAGGTAGACACCCCAATACCATTAACTTTGGGTGGAGGCACCTTATTACAGAATCCAGGCCCCTCAATCTGTGCTTAGCCATACAGGCAGGGGTAGTAACCTTAGGGATAACGCTGTCTTGGGGATATAGTTTGGAGGCACCGCTGGGATTGGTGCCCCCTAGTGGCCGAAAGATAGAATATCAGTCAGTTTTGAGTTTGGAAAAAAATTTGAGATGGAGGGGCTCACTTCATCCAAGTGGAAGATTTCTTCCCACAAGCTGGTCATGCACCGCATGATGAGGTAGAGTGAGGCAGAAGGGTTTGACCTCCACAATGCTTTATTGCTACTAGACATTACCATGGGGACTACCAATGCTACTACAGAGGAAACTGTGGGAAAGGTTAAGTGTCTGGGGAAGATTTCATTGTAAGGGCGGGACTTAGACCTGATTTAGCATACCCTAGTGGCCCTCATTTCATGTAGCCTCCCTACAGACCCTGAAACAGTACCCCCTGTTATTATGCCTGACGGATCCCAGATGGGGTGGAGGGTCATTCATATACGTAGCTATCTGTCTTCCCTTGGGGGGTTCCCAAAGGTGGAAGGATTTAGAGACAAGTTGTTGAGGCTTTTAGCTGTGGAAGGGCAGACGGTTAAGGACTTGCAGAAGGCTTTGGAGGACTCTGAGGAAGTCACTCCCCTACATTCTCCTCTGGCCTCCCTGTCTTTGCCCAGGGCCTCAACCACTGCAGCATCCCCCACTGTGATACCCTCAGTGCACCTGGACTCTTATCAGAGGCTCAAGCTGTTGTCAGGTACTGTCCCTGTTCCTGTGGGAGAAGATGACTTGGAAACCTGGATGGACTATGCCACCCCGGTCCAAGAGTGGCAGTGTTCTGAAGGGGAGAAATGCAAGAAACTTATGGAGAGTTTAAGGGCTCTGCACTGGAAGCCATCCGGTTCCTTTGGTTTACCAATCCAGAGGCCTCTTCTGCTGAGTACTTATCTGCTTTAGAAGGGGTATTTGATATACTGAATCAGGAGAGGACTTGATGTGCAAGTTTAAGTCTACTAAACAGTGGAAGAATGAGCGACTGTCTGCTTTTGTTACCCGCTCAGAGTGGGCCTTGCAAAGGGTGTACCGAAAGGAGGGGGGCATCTTAGCTAGTGAACTAAATTAGATTAGAACACATCCTCACGTCTGCCCGCTATTCCAGTGTGCTCAAGCTGAAGTTAAAGTTTCAAGATCGCAAAGCCAACCCTCCTGAGTACTGTTGGTTAATGAAAGAAATCTGGGTGGCGGAGAATGAAGACGATGGTTGAGACCCCTATGCTGGGGTTGCATGAACTGCCCTGACTCCAGATAGACCTACTGAGAAAGAGGACAACTCTGAGTCACAAGTCAGTGAATTGTTGAAAGAACTTAAAGTCAGCTGACAAGCTGTAGCTCAACCCACTAAAGCGCATGGCCTTTGCCCCACCAAGACTGAGCCTATTTGCGAGGCCCCACCTGTCTGTACTGGGGACAATGTCCTTGCTGCTGAGTCTCAAGCTGACCCCACCATGGTAGAAGAAATGAGGGAACTGCGAGCTATGGTAAGGGATCTCATTTAGGCCACTCGACCTTCTGCCCCTTGGAGGGGCTACAGGGAGCTGAACCTAAGCCGAAAGAGGCGAGTAGGGCTCCAACCCCTGACCACTGCAATCGTCGTGAAGACATGACCAATCCTGCAGACCTCAGAGCTAAGGTGTTTTGCTACCGGTGCGGAGAAGATAGGCACACCAGACAAGCTTGCACTGCTCCGGAAGATCTACTGCGAGTCACTACCAAGCTACTCAACCTGATCTGACAAAGCAATATAAAGCCACAACAAGGCCCATCATGAAAATCCATTTCTTCCAAAACTGCTGTGGACCAGCCCACCAAGCCTGTGCCTCCAGATTGGTCCAAGATGGTTGGTCCCTCCATGGAGATCACCATAACTGTTAATGGCATTTCAACCTGAGCTGTGCTGGATAGTGGCTCACAGGTCACTACTGTGTTCAAAGATTGATACGACTGACACTTGTCTGACCTCCCGCTCCTACCCCTTGAAAGACTTCATGTGTGGGGGTTGAGCGACAAATCTTACCCATACCTGGGTTATGTACGACTATGGTTATCTTTTCCTACTGCTGTTGCTGGTGTGGACGAACCAGTAGAGACCTTGGCCCTGGTATGCCCACTGACTGGAATGTGTGATGGTATCCTGCCGTTAGTCGGCACTAATGCCCACATATTAGGCTTGTTAGCACAACTTTGCTAGGAGAAGCAAGTGAGGAAACCTGGACGGGCTTTACACATCCCTGCCATAGTGCGCAGAGTATATGACTTACAGATGCAAGACAAGGAGACTGATAAGGACGAAGCAGTAGGCACTGTGTGGAAGAAAGATCCTGCCCTGCTTGTACTGCCACCCAATGCTCAGTGCACTATTAGTGGCGAAGTATGGATCAAGAAAGATGTTAAGAACAAGATTCTCATGTTGGATGCCCCGGAAGAAGGAAAACTGCCCAAGGGACTACTAGTTAAGCCTAGCATCCTGCCTGCCTGAGCTCACGCCAATGCTTGGCGAGTAGTGGTACAAATCCAAAACATGTCTGACCGGGATATTAGAGTCAACCAAGGCTGTACCCTGGCTACTGTGCAGATACTGCTGTGCTGCCTAGCAAGCAACACACTGAAGAAAATGACGAAGTAACTCCTGATTTGTTTGACTTTGGGGAATCTCCCATTCCTGAAGAGTGGACAGCAAAAGTCAGCCGAAAACTGGCCCAGTGGAGCAAAGTATTTTCTTTGAGAGAATGGGATGTTGGGTGAGTCACTGGTGCAGAGGATTAACATTAGACTTCACAATGAAAAGCCCTTCCATGAAAGATCTCGCCAGCTGGCACCAGCAGACACTGACGATGTTTGACGCCACCTCCAGGAGTTGCTAGAAGCTGGAATCATACAAGAATCTCATAGTCCATACACCTCTTCTACTGTGGTAGTCTGAAAGAAGAACGGCTCAGTGAGAATGTGCGTGGACTACCAGACACTGAATCGAAGGACCACGCCAGACCAATATACCATGCCATGCATTCAGGGTGCCCTTGATTGCCTTAATGGAAGTCAGTGGTTCTCTGTAAAAGACCTTCGGAGAGGGAATTATCAGATCCCGATGGCACCCGAGGACAGAGAAAAAAACAGCGTTCATCTGTCCTTTGGGTTTTTACGAATTCCTATGTGTGGCTCAGGGCATTCTGGGAGCACCGGCTACTTTCCAGAGGTTGATGGAGCGAGCTGTGGGGGACATGAATCTACTCGAATGCCTTGTTTATCTGGACGATGTCACTGTGTTTGGCAAGGCTCTCGAACAGCATGAGACCTGTTTGTTTAAGGTTCTAGACCGGCTGGAGGACTCTGGTTTAAAACTGTCTATCGACAAGTGACAGTTCTTCCAGCAATCTGTAGGCCACATTTTGTCCTCTGAGGGAATTCAAATGGATCCAAGCAAAGTGGAAGCTTTGACCACCTGGCCACAGTCTAATAATCTTAAAGAACTGCAAAGATTCTTGGGGTTCTGTGGATACTATCGCAGATTTGTGGACTATTATGCCAAAGTCATCCGCCCTTTGCTCAGTCTAATGCAAGGGTATCTGCCAACCAACTGAAAATACAAAAGGAGTGCTGTAAGAGGGGAAAGCGTCTATTTCAGAACAAGTGAATCTTTTGGGACAAGGTGGACTAAAGAGTGTGATGCGACTTTTTACAATATCATTCATCAACTGACCCATGCCCCTGTACTTGCCTACGCAGATCCAACTAAGCCTTATATGTTACACACCAATGCCAGCTTAAAGGAGCTTGGAGTTGTGCTTTACCAGGAGTACGATGAAGGACTATGCCCAGTGGCGTTTGCCAGCAGGAGCCTGACCCCCCCTCTGAAAAGAACTACCCAGTACACAAACTTGAATTTCTTGCTTTAAAATGGGCCATAGTAGATCAATTTCATGAATACCTTTATGGTCCAAAGATTCTGGGGAAAACAGACAACAATCCCCTCACATATGTTCAAACCTTGGCAAAGTTAGATGGCACCGGGCACCACTGGTTATCAGCACTTTCAACTTACGACTATTCAGTAGAGTACCACCCAGGCCTGAATAACATTGATGCTAACACCCTCTTTAGAAGGCCTGAATCCAACTCTGAGTAGGTGAAAATGTCTGAACAATCTGTTAAAGCTCTTTGCCAAAAGTTTGATAAAGATGAACGCCTGTCTTCTGAAACCACTGATTGCCTGGTCAATTGCTTGGGCCCTCCTGACACCTGTATTCCTGCAGCCTATTGCAACCTCGGATCTCAGTACTCTGCCTAAACTTACTCCCACTAATATTCAGTGGGCGCAATCCCAAAATCCTATGATTAAACATGTGTTGGATGCCATAAATGCTGGAAAAAATGTGTCCAAACTTCACTCTCAAGATCAAAGAACTGCTGTGCTGTTCAGAAAGGGGCCCAGGTTAAAGTTGCACAACATACTGCTCTACAGAGAGACTACAAATAGACAAGGTCAAGTTGTCAAACAACAGCTAGTATTACCTACTGCCTTCAAACATGTGGTTTTACGTGCCCTCCATGACCAAATGGGGCATCTGGGTTGTGACAGAACTTCCGACTTAGCCCGTGCCCATTTCTAAATGGGTGCTGACATTGAAACTCACATCAAAACTTGTAGCCGATGCCTGCAGAGAAAAGCTCAGCCTCAGAGGGCTGCACCCCTGGTTAACATCTCCACCAGTGCGCCCATGGAACTTGTGTGCACTGATTTTTTGTGTTTAGAACTGGACCAAAAGAACAGTGGCAATGTGCTGGTAGTGACTGATCATTTTATTTGCTACGCTCAGGCCTATCCGACCAAGGACCAAAGTCATCCACCATAGCCAAAGCACTGATAGAAAAATTCTTTGTCTATTATGGTGCCCCCCAGAGAATACATTCTGATCAAGGGAGAGACTTTGAAAGCTGTCTGATTAAAGAAATGCTCTCACTCTTGAGGGTGCGGAAATCCAGAACTGCCATTTATCACCCTCAAGGGGATCCTTAGCCTGAAAGATTTAATCGAACATTACTAGACATGCTGGGCATGTATTTAAACTAGCCAAGGTGAGAGGCACTGGAAAGGAGCAGGGAAATCCTAGCCCCCCCCCAAAAAAAATATCAGGGTACTAAGTGAGGTAGACACCAACATAGAGATGTCAATAGGGAGAAGCGTAGGGGTAAATGGAGAAAGTGACAAATGCAAAAAAGACAGGGATAGGGCAAAAAGGGGTAAGGCCATCAAGAAATGGAGGGTAATGAGTACCAACGCCCGTAGTCTGGGCAACAAGCTCCCTGAACTGGTGGCCTTGATGGAAGAGGGATGCCTGGATATTGTAGCAGTCACAGAAACATGGTACACAGAGAACCATGTCTGGGATGTTAACATACCAGGGTACACAACCTACAGGAGAGACAGGGAGGGCAGAAGGGGGGGGGTAGCTCTCTATGTAAGGGAAGGGATAAAAGCAACTGAACAAAAGAGTAAACAGGGAGGAGAGGAGGCACTGTGGGCCATCTTAGAGACCGGAAATGGCACCAAAATCCGCACAGGGGTTGCATATAGACCCCCATGTCAGGGGAGGGAATGCACAAGGATATGACAGAAGGCATACTTAAGATGGCAGAGAAAGGGGAGATACTGTTGATGGGGGACCTTAAGATGCTAGATGTTAACTGGAGTACCTTTGTGGCAGCCACATCCAAAAGCAGGGCCATTCTTGATGCCCTTCAGGTGGCATGCCTCAAACAGCTAATTTTGGAACCCACTCGTGAGGGAGCAATCTTAGACCTTGTACTCTCAAATGGGGACAGTGAGAGGATCTCAGATCTAGAAGTGGGTAGCCATTTGGGAACAAGTGACCACCAAACAATGTGGTTCACGATAAACTCTGCTACGGAGTCAAGCCATACAAAAGTGAGGGTTCTGGACTTCAGGAGGGCTGACTTTGGCAAGATGGTAGAGTGCCTTAGAAAAGCTCTAGCAAACAGGCTAGAAGGAGGGGTGGAGCAACAATGGGCAAATATCAAAACTGCCATCACAGAGGCAACAAGCCTTTGTGTGAAGCAAATAAATCAAAACGAAAGAAAAAGCCACTATGGTTCTCAAAAGAGGTGGCAGTGAAGGTTAGGGAGAAAAAGATAGCATTTAGGAAGTATAAGGAAACACAGAAGGAGCAGGACAGAGAATTGTACCAGTTAAGACAGAAGGAAGCAGGGAGGGTAGTCAGAATAGCAAAGGCGCAAACTGAGGAAAAGATCGCTAACTCAGTTAAGAAGGGGGATACAACCTTTTATAGGCATATCAGGGAGCGCAGAAAGACAAAGGGAGGGATAGTGAGGCTGAATAGAATGGATGGTGGGTGGGCAGAGAGTGACAGTGATAAAGCAGGGATACTGAATGAATACTTCTGTTCAGTATTCACAAAAGAGGAAGTGGGGGAGGTGCCTAATCTAATTAACAGAAGCACTCTGGAGAGGGGTTGATCCCAGTCCTTTCACAGAAGAAAGGGTTCTGAAAGAACTCCTAAAACTGAAGGTGGACAAAGCAATGGGGCCAGATGGAATTCACCCCAGAATTCTAAAAGAATTAAGCAGAGAACTAGTGACACCACTGACTACGCTTTTTAACAAATCATGGGAGGATGGTGTGGTACCTGAGGACTGGAAGAAGGCGGATGTGATTCCCCTTCACAAAAGTGGGACCAAGACAGAGGCAGGAAACTACAGACCTGTCAGTTTGACCTCTGTGGTAGGGAAAGTGATGGAATCACTTCTGAAGGAAAGAACTGTTGAGTACCTAGAGGCCAGTGGGGCACAGGGCCCAAGACAGCATGGGTTCTGGCCGGAAGGTCATGTCAGACTAATTTAATTGATTTCTTTGACTGGGTGACCAAAGTAGTAGACCAGGGAGGGCTGTGGACATGGCCTACCTAGACTTTAGCAAGGCATTTGACACAGTCCACACAAGAGATTAGTAGTCAATTAACCAGCCTGGGAGTGGGTCCCAAGGTGGTAGCCTGGGTAAAACACTGGCTGAACAACAGGACATAGAAGGTAATTGTAAATGGAATCCACTCTGAAGAAAGAGGGGTTACTAGTGAGGTATCGTGAGGTTCAGTACTGGGTCCAGTCTTTTAATGTCTTTATAAGTGACACTGCAGAGGGACTGAAGGAAAAGTATGCCTCTTTGCAGATGACACAAAGATCTGCAACAGTGTTGATATACAAGGAGGCGTGGAAAGGATGAGACGGGACTTGGCAAGGTTGGAGGAATGGTCAGAAGTATGGCAGCTTGGATTCAATGCAAAGAAGTGAAAAGTAATGCACCTGGGAAACAAAAACCCAGGGGAAGATTACACAATGGGAGGAAGGGTAGTAACAACAACAAAAATGGAGAGAGACCTGGGGGTAATCATATCAGATGACCTTAGGGTTGGCAAGCAATGCGAGAAGGCGGCAGGGAGGGCTTGGGGGATACTGGGACATACAAGGAGAGGTATCACCAGCAGAAAACAGGAAGTTGTTATCCCCCTGTACAGACAGTTGGTGAGACCCCATCTGGAGTACTGCGTCCAGTTCTGGAGACCCCATCTCTGCAAGGATATAGACAGGATGGAGGCAGTTCGGAGGAGGGCAACTGAAATGGTGCAGGGTCTGCAAGAGAAGCCATACGAGGAGTGACTAAAGGAGCTTAATATGTATACCCTTGAGGAAAGGAGGGAGAGGGGAGACATGATAGAAATGTTTAAGTACCTCAGTGGAATCAACAAAGTCCAAGAGGGTAGCATCTTTCAGAAAGAGAGATGTGCAAGAACAACGGGACACAATTTGAAGATAGAGGGGGGATGGCTCAGGGGCAATGCGAGGAAGTATTTTTTCACAGAGAGGGTGGTGGACGCATGGAACAGCCTTCCTGTGGAGGTTGTGGGGTCTAAAACTGTGAGAGAATTCAAGAATGCATGGGACAGACATAAGGCAATTTTTGTGGGGGGTAGGAAGAAATAGGCTGTTGGTAAATAGGATCTGCAGCTTATCCTCTAGGTATGGAAATGGGCAGACTACGTGGGCCAAGCAGTCCTCATCTGCCGTCAAAGTCTATGTTTCTATGGGCACACTTCACCCCAGAGATAAGCCGAGATGGATCCAGCAAATAAGTACGTTAGTTCACACCTATTACTGTACTCGAAATGATCAACTGGGTTTTCTCCCTACCATGTGATGTTTGGTCGAGAAGCAAGGTTACCAGTAGATATCTGTTTTGGAGTATCCCTTGATGGAGTCAAGGCAGAGAACTACCTCCAGTATGTTCAAAAACTCAAAGCTCAGCTCAACCATGCCTATCAGTTAGCCCACACTATGGCGGTCAAGAGAAACTTAGCGAATAAACAAAGGCATGTCAAAGCCCAAGAGCTGCAACCTGGAGATCAAGTCTTGCTGAGAAATTTAGGATCGCATGGAAAATGCAAGATAGCCGACAGGTGGCATCACACCCCATACACTGTTGTCAGAAAGCTGGAGGAACTGCCAGTGTACAAAATGCATCCAGAGAATGACCCACGAGCTGTAAAGACAAGGCACAGAAATAATTCATTACCAACTGGACAGACCTTCATTGATTCTACACCCCAAGATACTACCCCACCCAGGCCTGTGACCTGAGCTGCAGCCAGAAAGAGACCATCAAACTCTCCTCCTGTTGTTCAGAGTTCAAAGCCTTCCACCAGCCATGCTCTCGTTGAAACTGACTGCGCATCTGAATCTGATAATAGTGAGTGTAGGGTCACCTATTATCCATCTTATGAACTGAGCCAGTTGTTTCAAGGAAACCCCTTGTGTAATATGGGAGATGAGGCTGGACCCTCAGGACTGCCTTATCCTCCAGCCTTATCCACTACTCCTGTGCTCCCTGAAAGTGAGGTGCAAAGAGTGACTTCTGATACAGCTGATTTCTTATGTTTCATGGAACTAACTGAGCCCCAAGAGGCAAATCCTGACCACGAGAGCACAACTGGTGACATACCAGATGAAACTGAAATGTCTGAAGTTAATGACGCTGATATAATGATGGACAATAATGCAAATGAAAATGATGATTCTGACAGTATCAATAATGTGTTATGTGATTTAAATTCCATGTAATTTCCTCCTGATGACGAACCTGGCATTTCAGAACAAGTTAATGTCAGTATTTCTTCTAAACCAGAACTCACAGAGCAAGCAAATGAGTGTTCCTTTTCTTTCCGAACAGCCAGCCAGTTCAGAGGCACTCCTTTCTTCAGACGCCGACTTGTTGATGGACAATGAGCCGGGACTGATCAACCCAAATGCAAAAGTTGAAAGGACTGAGCCTGTGCCTGCCCCTCCCAGAAAATCTGGAACAGCCACGAAGCCTGTAGTGTGCCTTAAGTTAGGATTACCCAGAAAGGCCTGTAGATCTTCCCATGAATGTAGTTCATAAAGGGGTTTACGTTTCTGAAAATTCTCTTCCAAAACTGGATTACTCGGCAACCTCTAAACTGACACTAAAGCTCTCCAGTATGCTAATGCCCTTTCCCCATACAGCCCAAGCTTAGATGATAGGGTCAGGCCCCAAACCCTGTCGGTTACTGTGCAGGAGGTAGTACAGACTAGAGTTGTGCAAATCATGTGTTTAACTACTTGAACTTGTTTCATGAAAAATGATGTGTTCTTATACAGTATTCACTGTGAAATGCAAAAAGTATAGTAATGCTGTTATAGTTAGTCTACTTTTCTCTCTGATGCATCAGAATTTATCTTGTGGTATACCAATAGAACAGTTTATGGTTGCAACCTATATATATCTACATGCATGTATTTACATAAACTGTTTCTCTATAGAATTGTGTTTTATGTGTAGACTTGACGCGGCCACCAAGTTTTTCTAGTCAGCGAACAGTGTAACCCAATCAAAACCAATTTAGGGTTTACCTTAATGTTTTCCTCGGCTACTTAAATGCCCACTGCCAGGCTGGTGTCCCATCTCAGTATGATTCTGTTTATTTGCGTGAGTGCCATGCTGAGCCTCCGCACCTGTCCCTTTAAGAGACTAGCTAATCTGTGTGTAGTGAATGGTCTGTGCCGAGTCCGAAAAATTTAGGGCTTGCGACTGGCCAGCCACCGCTCTGATTTGCTCCATTCTGCAGTCGATATTTGTACAGAGGGAGCCTGTATGGAAACTGTGCTTATTTACTGCTTATATGCTGTTACATTTGACATAAAGGAGTTTGTTTAACCTGCTTTCCTTGCAGCTTATGCCTTTGGAATGGAAGCCACCATGTAAGGTCCGGGACTTCCAGTAATTGGACCAACCAGACTCTGAGGGCCTAGAATGGATCCTGGCCTAAGGGTCTCATGGGAAGGAAAACTAGTTTTTGTAGTTTTTATGTTGGTGCCAAAACTAACCTGGAGGGGGATCCCTAACTGTGACTGACATCTTCTAACCTGCATTCTGGATTACAAGGGAAATCCCCAGTGCTACATGAGACAGTGGATCAGTTAGAGTTGGAGGCTGAAGTGTGACCAGCTTGAGCTTTCGAGCAGCTGCTCCCTGAATAAAGCATAGGGGAATCGGCAGTAAGAGGCCTACCTTGCCTCCCTGCCACCTTTCTCCTGCTTGAGACTGCCTATTGCAGAAATTGAACGTGCAAAGTTTGGAACTGCAACAGAATGAAGAAGAGGTTTACCAGTACCACTTGTGTTTTGGTTCCGAAGATTTGCTCCTTATTTATGACTTTGTTAACCGGGTAGGTGCGCTGATCCCAGGGATAATTTTCAGGCATGACCCGGTCCACATAAGGGCAACACAGAATAGATAATCAAAACAAGAACATAACAGAAGAGCAGGTAATACATCATGAAAAGGTTACAGTAGTACATTTGGAAATACACAAAGTGGCAGCAGTTGGAGGACACAAATAACATGCGCAGAGTAAGCCTCATGGTGATACTGTATAAGTAGTAGGAGAACCTATTAGGCTAAGAGGAGCAGTGCTGGGTGGAAAGGGAGCTGTCAAGGAACAGAAGGTTTGTTTGAGGCATCCCAGAGGCTGGAAAGAGAAAATGAACAGGAGGTAGGTGGGTGGGTGTGTGGGGGGAGGGAGAAAGAGTGGGAAAAGAGGGTGGGAGCCAGGGGGAGAGGAGGGTGGAACAGTAGTTAAGCAGGAAGGGGCAGGTGGTGGCTAGTCAGGAAAGCAGTAGCAGGTGGATGCCAACAGCAGCCAGTCTTTGAGATGAGTCTTGAACTGGCGGTGGGTGTTAGTGGTGCGCAGTTCGGTGGGCAACTTGTTCCATAGTGTGGGGGCTGCCGCAGACAGGGCTCTAGTGCCCATATTCGTAGACATCCTAGGGACTGTTAAGGGGGGGATACTAGTAGAGCATAGGTAGCAGTGCGAGGTTTGGATGGTGAGAAAGGGGGCGAGAGGGGATTCCTGGCCATTACGGATGGCAGAATCAAAAAAGCAGTACAGTGCGAGGTCGAAGCGGGCTTGTAGAGGGAGCCACCCTAGTGAAGTGTAGAGTGTACAGTGGTGAGTGGAAAAAGGGGCCAACAGGGAGAACTGGCAGGCACTGTTGTACGCTGTTGATAGTTTGGCCATGGTGGTTGCAGAAGTCCTGGTGTAGATGGGAGAGCAGTATTCCAGGATAGGTAGCAGGTTACCCTGGATGACTGCAAGGCGGGCCTCAGGGGCGAGGTATTGCCGGAATCTGTAGGCAGACCCTAGTTTTTGGTGAAATCTTAGAACCAGGGAGTTTATGTGCTCTGCAAAGGAAAAGGAGGGGTCAAGCACAACTCCTAGATATTTGAAGAGTTTGACGTTCTCCAGGGCATGGCCATCAGGGGATGTGATGATTAGGGGTGGGCTGGATTCGCATTTAGTTAGGAAGGTCTTAGATTTGAACAGCACTGACTGTTTTTTTTGGTGCTGACATGAAGGAGGTTGTCAGAAAACTAGTCGTGGGCCGCAGTGTAGTTTTGTGAGAGGGCTGCAGAGATAAGGGCAGGAGACTTTCTGCTGGATAAGGGCACAAGGTAATCAGAGTAGAGGACTGAGTGACAGTTAAGACTATCCACTGGAAGGGAGTTAACGAATAAGGAGAAAAGGAGCGGGCCCAGGATGGAGCCTTGGGGGATCCCTGTAGTGACAGGCAGGGTGGGAGATCGGTCCAGGCCAATGCACACAAACTGGGAGTGCCTTGTAAGGTAGCTTCCAAACCAGGTGGTGACCTCCAGAGAGCAGCCAAGGTGATGCAATTTGGAGAAGAGGAGTGCATGACAAACCAGGTCAAAGGCTTTGGAGAGGTCAACGAAGACTGTGCCACTTGCATTACCACTGTCCATGTTTGTGAGGATGTGGTCAGTTAGGAGTGTGAGGGAAGTTCTTGTGGAATGGTACTTGCGAAAGCTGTGTTGTTGGCTACATAGTAGGTCATGTTTGCCTATGTAGTCAGCAAGCTGGTGGAGGGCGGCTTTTTCAAGTAGCTTGCTTAGGTGTGGAAGGATGGAGATCGGACGATAGTTGTCTGTGGATTGTGGGTCCCCGGCTCCTGTGAAGCGATCGGCCCAGCTTGTGTGCGAGATGAATTTAGGATCGAGAGGTTTGCTCACTGCTGCTGCTTAATTAGCAACCAGACTGTATCCGAACTGTACAAAGTTAGTGCAGTTTATTTTAAATGTGCTGAATGTGTTTTGGGGGTCAAGACCTGCTTGCCTACGGCCCAATCTGTTATGCCAGCTGGAGGTTTCACCAGCCCGAAGACAAACGAACTTTGCCACTTTGCTCATCCTGCCTGAGCCTTTGCCAATCCGGCACAGACCAATTAATCTGCACCAGAGACTGTTTCAGGAGAGACCGGTTTTGGAGATCCAGCCCTTGCGCAACAACAACTTACAGGTTGCGGCCACCTGGAGGAAAGACTGTAAAGAAGAGATGGGTCATGTCAGCCCTGCTTCCCCATGCTCATCAGTGAACATCACGAGGTCTCCAGATCGCCTGCCTTTCAGCAGAAATCTGGTAGCGTGAGTACAACCAGGGCAGCTCCCTGCAACAAGTATTTAAATCATCTGTGGTACCTCATTTACTTTCTAGGTTTTCAAGAGACTGAGCCAACCGGCTCAGATTACAAATTGTCAGCTTGTTGTTTTGCATGCTAACTGCCTTTCTTTCCATCAAGGGCCCAAACAGCAGCTGCAACGCTGACCACTCCCAAGCAATGCCTCTGGCTAGCCAGATACTCCATCCTGGGTACCCAGTGTTGTGTGACTGTTTATTTGGGACTAAACAAAGTGCATGCCAAACTCGAATCAAATCAGATTACCAATCATTTGCCTAGATTCATGCCCTCTTTCCTGTTCACAACCCCTAAATAAACCTGATTGTCTGTTTTCACGTTTAACCTGGTTAGTGTGCATATTATTAGTGCGGTTACAGTGTTGACAGTGTGCATCTGTATTGCTAACCTTATTTTACAGGGGGTCTCCAGGGAAATTGCTGCAAGTCCAACCCTGGTGGTAAGTGTGAAGGGTGTGTGCATATTATTATTGTGTCATATTGACTGTGAATTCACTGTTGTACCAAGTACTGGGCCACTAGAAGGGATGGTGGGTCATTATAGCTTCCCAGAGGGCTATAGCAGGATAGGTAGACACCCCCCATACCATTACTCTGGGTGAAGGCACCCTATTACTGAATCCAGGCCCGTCAACCTCTGCTTAGCTACACAGGCAGGGGTAGTAACCTTAGGGATAGCACCGCCTAGGGGTTACACCTGCATCAGACAAGGTCAGAAGATACTCCAGAACCTGGTTCACTGGACAGGTGAATGGGTCCAGGCTATAAGAAGTGGCCCAGATAGCAAACCGCTTCCATTTCATAGAGTAAGTGGCCATGGTGGAAGGTTTTCTGGTGGCCACCAGGACATCAGCCACCTTCTGATACACACCAAACTGAGCAATGGCTATGTCCTCAGGAGCCATGCATACAGATGGAGGGACCTGAGGTCTGGATAGACCAGGGTCTCCTGACTCTGTGTAAACAGGTTCCGGCAAAGGGTCAGGGGAACTGGAGGTTCAACAGCCAATTGTTACAGTAATGTAAACCATATCTGCTGAGGCCAGAATGAAGCCATCAGAATTAGGGTGGCACCCTCCATCTGTAGCTTGATGAGCACCCTCTGAAACAGAGGAACGGGCGGGAAGGTGTAAAGAAACCTCTCTTTTCAGGAGAGGGACAACGCGTCTCGCCAGAAAACTCCAGGCCATGAATCTAGCGAGCAAAAAAAGTGGCAGTTTTGCATTGCATGGGGATGCAAAAAGGTTCAACTCTGGATGACCCCACCTGTCGAACAGGTCTTCTGCGACCGAGGTCAGCAGCTCCCACTCATGCTTCTTGGACTGTGACCTGCTGAGGCTGTCTGCTAAGAAGTTTTGGGTGCCTGGCACAAAGATGGCTCAGTTCTAGACTGTGATCTAGAGCCCAGTACCAGACTCTAATCACTTCCTGGCACAGGGGCTAGGAATGAGTCCTCCTTTGCTTGTTGATGTAATAGACCACACTGAGATTATCCAACTGCACCAGCGGGACCTCATGGAGAGATGGTTCTGGAAGGCCTGGAAGGCATACAGAACTGCTCTCAATTCTAAGACCTTTATGTGGAGGTGAGTCTCCCCCTGGACCACAGGCCCTAGGTCTGATAAGGACCGAAGTGGGCTCCCCAACCCAGACCCAAAGCATCCATGGTGAGAATTTGATGAGGAGTGGGGATAAGGAAGGTGACCCCTTTTAAGAGGTTAGCCAGGTCCATCCACCAGTGAAGCACACTGCAGACTGGGGAGGAGACAAGGACCAACTAACTGGTCTAGATCATCTAAGCCCTGATCCCGCTGGACCCTGAGGGTCCACTGCAGGACCCTCATGTGCAGTCTGGCCAAAGTGACAAACAATGGCTGTGGCCATTAGGACTAGTAGCCTCAGAAATGTCCTGACAGGGACATACCGGCACTGAGCTACCTCCTTGGCCTGGGCAATGAGCCAGTTCACCCCGTTGGTGGGGCCCTTGTCCTGAATAGAGTCCAGAACTGCCCCTATGTACTGTAATCACTGGTACAGGGTCAGCACAGACTTGGACAGACAGACCGACAGTGATGCCCAAGGACTGGAACAACTGCAGGGTGCACTCTAGAGTTAACAAAAGGATTCCCTGGACTGGGCTTTCAGTAACCAGTTGTCCATGTATGGGAACACATACAGACCTTTGTGCAGGAGGGCTGCTGCTGCAGGTGCTAAGCACTTGGTAAATACCTGTGGTGCAGAGGATAAGCCAAAGGGCAATACCCTGAACTGGTAATGCTCCCCCTAGAACAGGAACTGCAGGTATCACCCATGAGGGAGGCAAACCATGATATGCAGATAGGCAACCTGCATACTGAGGGACCATAGCCAGATGCCCTGCTTGATCAGAGGAAGAAGGCTGGCAGAGTGACCATCTGGAACATTTTGCACAGGATAAAAAGGTTCAGCTCCTTGAGGTCTAGAATGGGCCTCAATTCCTCTGTTCTTTTGGGAACCAAGAAGAACCCAGAGTAGAACCCCTTGTTCCTTTGACACCTGGGCACTAGTTCTATTGTCCTATACGCAACAAGGTGAGCACCTCCTGCCTGAGCACCTCTGCATGGTCTGGAGGGTAAGAGGTGGGAACTGGGGGAATATCTGGAGGCTGTACCAGAAGTTTAGGAGCATGGCCCTTTCTCGATTATCTGCAGGATCCAAGCATCTGTAATATTGGTTCTCCACTGGGACAAATGGAGGGAGAACTGACCTCTGACCACCTCCTGGCATAGAACAAGAGGGAGGGTCTGTCAAGGAGTCAGGATGAGGCTGATCGGGTGGCCAGGGCTGCACCTCCTCCTCTGGAGTGCTTAGCAGAAGAACCAGAGGTGGAGGAGGGGGCAGGCAGTGCTGGCCCTGTGTTTGCCCTGGAGCTTGGTTCCGGAACCAGGCTTGTGAGAGACCTTATGAAAGGAGGGCCTCAGTCTGCTCCTGGGTTGGGTATGATAAAGGGAGTGGACAGACCTAATAGCCCTGCTGGAGGCCTTCAGGTCATTGATAATATCCTGCACATCTGGACCAAAAAAGTTTGTGACCCACAAAAGGGCATTCGGCACCTTTTGATGGACGTCAGCTACAAAGCCAGGGAATCTAAGCCAGGAGTGCCTTCTGAGGCAAACGCCGGAGGCAGCTGCCCTGGCTGTAGTAACAGCAATATCATAGGTGGCTCTAAGGAGATGCTTACTGACATCTTCTGAGCCCTGGAGAACTTTGAGAAGCTCTTGTTTCTGGGAACCCTCAGGGAAGGCCTGAGCAGCAGCTTTGCCTTTCCTCCAGAGGGTATTCTGGTATTTAAAGGGAAACATCCATGTCCCGTCGGGCCCCACCTCCGTGTGAAGTAAAGCCTGATTAGCAAATGTATAAATGTTAATAAATTTGCCACTTAATGCTGAGTATTTTATTTAAATTCATATCTGGTTGATCCTGCGCCCTCCTCGCCAGCATTTTAAGTACAAACACCCTCCCCGTCATGCCCACAAGCACCTGCGGCTGTCCCCAGAATGCCGTGGCAGACGGGGAGTAGCCAGGGTGTCTCCATATGCTTGTTATAGTGCTTGATTTTTAAACAGCTCTGGTTTGGAGCCAGTGTACCACCGCGACATATGGAGACCAGCTACAGATAACTAGTGTGCCTGTTAGTCTGTATGGTAGCCCGTGAGGAGGGCACATGGGGAAGGGCGCCGTCTGTAACGGCGACTCGTTCTCTGCAAAATCCCTCACGGTGATAGGAGGGTAGGCGACCAGATGGGGATTGGGCAAAATGGGACAGGATGTCGCTATATGTACATGGGGCGGCGTGGGGCTGGGAGGGCAGAGGAGCTGTAGGGGTGGCGCTACGGTGGGTTGCCGAGCTGCTTTGTGGCATCGGGGTGGGAGGTACCGGTTCAGATGTTGGTGCAATTTTATTGTGCCCAGCCAGAACCTTTAATTTTACATGCCCCCGACATGCACCCCTGGAGTTGAGAATCCTTTAGTAGGAGGTGCGGGTCGCATCCACCCACAGAAAGCATTGAAATTTATTTCCCGGTGCCATTGTCCTGTGAGCGGAGAGGTCAGAGTGCGAAAAGGTTTTTGGCATTCTGACTGTCGCGATAACTCAGCGATTGCCTTTAGGCTTTCATTGCTATCACATAGAATCGCTTGTAGCCTGGTCTCAGTATTGCAAGGACATTGAGACTCCAAAATATTGCTATTTGAAGCCACCGTAATACAGATTATATGCATTAAGTGGTAGTTTAAATAGCTCTGTTTTGGAGTATCGTTGTCCATGCAATACCGAGACCAGGTACAGACTAACAGGCATGCTATCTGTCTGTAACTGGTCTTCACATGTTTCGGTGGTACACTGACTCCAAACCGGAGTGGTTTAAAAATTGAGCACTATATGGAGACACTGCGTCTGCTCCCCACCTGCCACGTCATTCTGGGGACAGCCACGGGTGCTTGTGAGCGTAACAGGGAGGGCATTTGAACTTAAAATGCTGGCGGAGAGGGCGCAGGATCAATCAGATATGAATTTAAATAAAATACTCAGCAGTAAGTGGCAAATTTATTAACATTTATACATTTGCTAATCGGGCCCTGCTTCACACGGCGGTGGGGCCTGATGGGACATGGACATTTCCCTTTAATCAAATGAGCCAAGTAATTGGCAATTCTAAGGCCTAGAGTGGCACAGGCAAAAGTCCTCTTGCCCCAAAGGTCTAACCTCCTAGATTCCCGGTTATGGGGCAGGGAACTAAGGTGCTTAGGGACCTTAGTCCTGTCATAAATGGCCCTAAATTACCAGAGAGTCGGTTTCCGGCTGGGCTGCATAAAGAGGCAGCCCCTTAGGTGCCTGGTAAACCTAGTCAGCCTTTCTGGGCATGGCTGGTACCAGGTTTCGCCTGTGCAAGGCAGAGTGGCAACATCATTCAGTGCTGGCAGCAGGGGAGGAATATCTTTGGGTGGAGATTCTGGGATCTCCAAGAAATCTACCAGACTCCTCCTTGTGACATCCTCTTCCTCAGTCTGGAACCCCATAATGGAGAAGAGCTGCTTCATGATGTTGAAGAAGAGGGTCCCAGAGGGCTGGGGGTGTTTGAGTCCTCACTCATGGAGGAAATAGCAGACCTGTCAGAGGAGTCTCACTTCAATGTCTTCCTCCTCATGCTCCTCCTCAGGGAGGATGAGATCCGGATGGCAATCGTCCTCGACGTTGGCCTGTTCCGAAGCAGGGGCCAGCTGTCTGAGTATTGATAGTTCTCTAGAAGGCACGGGGTGGATGGGTCGAACTGGCATTGACGACTAGGCAGCACCCAACAATGCTGGTGACAATGGCCCAGGCCATGGAACTATTGTATGAGGGACATGGTAATAGAGAAAAGAATAGCATTAAGGCTGACAGTGGGAAAGGGGACCATCATCGACACAGTTATCGACGGAGGACGTGCGGAACCCAGATTTAATGAACTGCTACTAACTATGTAGAAGCAGTGGAGCCCAACGGCAGTGGACCTTAAGATTCGAGAGGTCTCGATGGCGGGGGTGGGACCAATGGCCCCTCTGCAGCCCTGTGAAGGCTGTGAGAGCTCTCCTTCATGGGGGGTCTGATAGGAACAGAGGCCTGCACAGAGTTAGTCGAAGCATTTGATGGAATGATTCCAGGAGAAGAGGAGGAAGAATGCAATGGGGAGTAGGATCACCGTCGGGGGGAAGGGTCCTTAGGTAGGTTGGTCCTTATCCCGATGAGAGTGTTTCCCTGAGGACTTGTCCCAGGCCTTGGTGGCCTGAGAGCCCAAAGAAGATTCCAGTGATTTGGGGGAAGAGACCCCTGCCCTCTGCCTATTGCACCACGAGGAACTTCTGCAGGGCTTTCTTGCATCGCTGCTGGGTGGTGAGGCTGAACTTCAGGCAAAACTCACAGAGGAGAGCACTGTGGCTAGGCCCAAGACAGCAGACACAAAGTTTGTGGTTGTCTGTTGAAGTCTTCTTTCTACAGCAGCTGCAATAGAAAGAGAGCCAATGAAGGAGTAGTTCTCGACATACAAAGACAAAAGGAATCATTTCAAAATAAAGTGATTCAAAGGCAAATACTAAAGAAAAAGTAGGTAGTTTTGGCAGTTGACCTGAGCAACGGCGCTTCTGCGGAATCCATGCTCGAATGGTCGACGGCAGGAAAGAACTGAGGAAGGAGCCGGGCCACCTGCATGTATACAAGGCATGTGACATTGGGGCCTGAGATCGGTATGGGTGGCCCTGAATAGACTGCTGTAGAAAAAGCTTCCATGTGATCCTGACGTCTGACGGGCCAATTTCCATAAGTGTGACCTGATGGCAAAGATATCCCCAAAGAAGATCTCCAAAATCTTGTTTCATGAGAAGGCATCCTCTTTTGTGAGATTAGATAGCTTCTCACAAGACTCTGAAATAAAAAAGTCGAAAATTTCTGTTGTGAGATGAGATTCTTCTTTTATATGTCCCTATTCCTCTTCAATGAGCCTCACGAAACAAGAAAATCAGCTCATGAAACAAGCCTCACTAAGCAAACAACTAACATCAATGAATTTTAGAGAAGGTAAGCAATCATAAAATGTGGGTTTTTATTTACAAATAACATGATGCAAAAAAGGTTGACAGTGTCACTTTAACATGAAAAAGGGATTACAATCCGTTAAGACTTCCTCTGCTCTGACTGCTGGTCTACAGGAGTATGTTTTTTCCCTGAAAGCCGCCCTGGGGGGGCAGCATGTTTTTCGCATATATTCTTTTTTCACAGCTACTCCTGCTGGTCTACACCTGATTTTACATCCTCTTTTCTGACATCACAATCTGTTGCTGTGGAAAGAATTATAAAATCATAAACAGAGGATTATGATAGAAAAGAACAGTGTTAGGCTGGCCCAGTGGCGCTGAGTGTTGAAGCGAGGGCCACCACACCTTGTGCTGTGCCTGGGAGTGGGGACCCAGGTTTGGGAACGGGTTGTCGGGAGGGAGAAGCTGAATTGAGCCACTGTATGGCAGCTCTCCTCTCCTGGGGAGGGTTAGCACCAATCTGATTAGCAGACAGTGTCGGGAGAGGAGGGCACTGTTAGGTGTTTGGCAGAAGCCGTGTCTCCGGTCCTTCCCGCTGGCACCCTCAGGGGGTGGGTTAAGGGATCATGGCAGTCACTCACAGTAACCATCCAAAATCCCAACCCCATCGTTGAGCAGCACGATCCCCATAACAGGGGGGGATGTGCACCGTGGACCGGCAAGTATGCTGCCACTAAGCCCGGACCGGCAGCTGGGTAAAAATATGATATAAAAAAAAAAAAAAGCACAGTGTTACCCCAAGCTTGTATCAGAGAACCATGACTGGGATGTCAACATACCACAATAAACAATCCACAGGAAGGACAGGGAGGGTAAAAGAGGAGGAGGAGGAGGAGGAGCTCTCTATGTAAGGGAAGGGATTAAAGCAACAGAACTAAAGAGTAAACATTCAGTAGTTGAGTCACTATGGGTCACCCTGGAGACAGGAAATGGCACCACAATCCGCATGGGAGTTGAGTACAGACCCCCATCTCAGGGGAAGAAACAGACAATGAAATGATAGAAGGCATCCTTAAAATGGCAGAAAAAGGGGAGATATTGTAAATGGGTGACCTGAATATGCCAGATGTTAACTGGAGCACCTTTGCTGCAGGCACATCCAAGAGCAGGGTCATTCTTGATGCCCTACAGGGGGCATGCCTCAGACAGCTAGTGTTGGAACCCACTCGGGACTGAGCAGTATTAGACCTGGTACTCTCAAATGGGGATGGAGAAAGGATATCGGATTTAGAAGTGGGTAGCCATCTGGGAACAAGCGACCACCAAACAGTGTGGTTCACAATAAACACAGCCATAGAGTCAAGCCATACAAAAGCAAGAGTATTGGACTTTAGGAGGGCTGACTTTGGGAAAATGGGAGCGTGCCTTAGAAAAGCACTAGCAAACGGGCAAGAAGGAGGGGTGGAGGAATAATCAAAACAGCCATCACAGAGGCAACTAGCCTTTGTGTGAAACAAATCAATAAAACAAAACAATGGAAAAAAACCCACTATGGTGCTCAAAACAGGTGGCAGGGAAGGTTAAGGAGAAAAGGATAGCATTCAGGAAATATAAGGAAACAGAGAAGGAGCAGGACAGAGAACTTTATCAGTTAAAGCAGAAGGAGGCAGAGGAGGCAGTCAGAATTGCAAAGGGCCACACTGAGGAAAAGACAGACAATTCTGTTACAAAGGGGGATAAAACCTTTTATAGGTACATTAGGGAGCAAAGAAAGACCGAGGGAGGGATATGGACACTTAATAAAGGGGAGGGAATGTGGACAGAGGATGATAGTGAAAAAGCAGGGATACTGAACGAATATTTCTGCTCAGTATTCACAACAGAAGAGGAGGGGGAGATACCTAAACCGAACAAGAGAAACACTCTGAATAGGGGGGTCGATACCAGTCCATTCGCAGAAGAAAGGGTTTTGAAAGAACTCTTGAAACTGAGGGTAGACAAAGCAATGGGGCCTGATGGGATTCATCCCAGAAGTCTAAAAGAACTAAGGGTAGAACTAGTGACACCACTGACTACTACTAGGTATATCAGGGAGCGTAGAAAGACAAAGGGAGGGGATAGTGAGGCTGAATAGAATGGATGGTGGGTGGGCAGAGAGTGACAGGGATACTGAATGAATACTTCTGTTCAGTATTCACAAAAGAGGAAGTGGGGGAGGTGCCTAATCCAATTAACAGAAGCACTCTGGAGAGGGGGGTTGATCCCAGTCCTTTCACAGAAGAAAGGGTTCTGAAAGAACTCCTAAAACTGAAGGTGGACAAAGCAATGGGGCCAGATGGAATTCACCCAGAATTCTAAAAAGAATTAAGCAGAGAACTAGTGACACCACTGACTACGCTTTTAACAAATCATGGGAGGATGGTGTGGTACCTGAGGACTGGAAGAAGGCGGATGTGATTCACCTTCACAAAAGTGGGACCAAGACGGAGGCAGGAAACTACAGACCTGTCAGTTTGACCTCTGTGGTAGGGAAAGTGATGGAATCACTTCTGAAGGAAAGAATTGTTGAGTACCTAGAGGCCAGTGGGGCACAGGGCCCAAAGCAGCATGGGTTCACAGCGGGAAGGTCATGTCAGACTAATTTAATTGATTTCTTTGACTGGGTGACCAAAGTAGTAGACCAGGGAGGGGCTGTGGACATGGCCTACCTAGACTTTAGCAAGGCATTTGACACAGTCCCACACAAAAGATTAGTAGTCCAATTAACCAGCCTGGGAGTGGGTCCCAAGGTGGTAGCCTGGGTAAAACACTGGCTGAACAACAGGACATAGAAGGTAATTGTAAATGGAATCCACTCTGAAGAAAGAGGGTTACTAGTGGGGGTATCGCAGGGTTCAGTACTGGGACCGGTCCTCTTTAATGTCTTTATAAGTGACATTGGAGAGCACCTGGAAGGAAAAGTATGTCTCTTTGCAGATGACACAAAGATCTGCAACAGGGTTGATACACAAGGTGGGGTGGAAAGGATGAAAAGGGACTTGGCAAGGTTGGAAGAATGGTCAAATGTATGGCAGCTCAGATTCAATGCAAAGAAGTGCAAGGTAATGCACCTAAGAAACAAAAACCCAGGGGAAGAGTACACAATTGGGGGTGAGATACTAACAACAACAAAAATTGAAAGGGACCTGGGGGGTAATTGTATCAGATGATCTTAAGGTGGGCAAGCAATGTGAGAAGGCAGTAAGGAGGGCTGGGAGGATGCTGGGATGCACAGGGAGAGGCATCAACAGTAGAAAACAGAAAGTTGTTATCTCTCTGTACAGACAGTTGGTGAGACCCCATCTAGAGTACTGTGTGCAGTTCTGAAGACCCCATCTCCGCAAAGACATAGACAGAGTGGAGGCTGTTCAGAGGAGGGCAACCAAAATGATGCAGGGTCTGCACTACAAGACACATGAAGAGAGACTAAAGCAGCCTAATACGTATACCCTTGAGGAAAGGAGGGAGAGGGGGGACATGACAGAAACTTTCAAGCACCTCAAGGGAATTAAAGTCTGAGAGGGTTGCATCTTTCAGAAAAAGAGATGTGCAAGAACAAGGGGGCACAATTTGAAGATGGGGGGGGGACGGCTCAGAGGTAATGTTAGAAAGTATTTTTTTCATGGAGAGGGTTGTGGATGCATGGAACGGCCTTCCTGAGGAGGTTGTGGAGTCAAAGACAGTGGGAGAATTCAAGAATGCATGGGACAGACATAAAGCAATTCTAGTTGGGGGTAGGAGGAAGTAAGCTGTTGGTTAACTAGAATCTGCAACTTATCCATCAGGTAGGGAAATGGGCAGACTAGGTGGGCCAAGCGGTCCTTATCTGCCGTCAAATTCTATGTTTCTATTAAGAGACAACCACTGTGCTACCCGCTCAAGGCTAAAACCAGTCTCAAGTGATCAGCAATGCTGATCCAATGTGCACAACAGAAAATGTCACAAATGATAGAAAAAAATGATGCAAGCCAAGCCTCTTACCTTACAAGTATTTTATTTCCTCATACTGACTGAAAAATATCTACGTTACACAACAGTTTTGAAGAACAACAAAGATGTGATGTCAAACTGAAACGTAGCTGGTGCAACTGGTTTCGGGTTCAATGCAAATTCAGTCTGCCAGCTAGACTAGTGTCCAGGTGAGCTGTGCCAAGTGTAATCTCTGGTAACTAGGGCCATAGGCCTGATTTTGTTGTTTCACCATAACTGTTTCGCAACTTAGCCCTTTTTTCAAGCAGGCACCTGTTTGATAAACCACAACATCTACAAAGGAAGAAACTTGTTTTTTCCCATCATTTGGGGCATTTTTTGGTTGTGAAGTACCACTGGATCAGTACTGCTGATCACCCAAGACTGGGCGTAACCCTGAGCATTGCTGATCGCCCGAGACAGAGGATTATGATGTTTGGTGTAGAGAAGTAGCCAAAGCAAAGGAAGTCCAATGGGCTGTTATCAGGTTTTATGTTAATGTGTATATTAATAAATAAAAGGAGGAGCTTAAAGGGTATCTTAAAGAGCTAGTGTATAGCCTGGAATTAACAGTACAGAAATAGTCAATTATCATGTCTTGTATCTGAAATATTTTTTTTTGTGTTTTGCTAATTAGAAGATTTTTCTACCTGACAGTACTAGGAGTGATGTGTGGAACAGCACTCTACCTGGAGGCTGAGATAGTTCTATTCCTCCCTATATATCATCAGCAGTGAGTCCTCATTAACTGTGACAGCACTAGTAACCAAGAACAGCCAGTCACCTACTGCTTGACTGGAAACTTGTGACACAGTTTACCAGTCAGTCAGCAGGAACTGTGATGTAACAGTGAGTGAGGTCACATGCCGACATAGTGGGAGGAACAGAACTAGATGTGTCTGCTTCCACAGATAAAGCATTGCTTTTCACATCACATCCAACACTAACAGGCAGAAAAACACCCAATGAGCACATAGAAATAAATGTATTAACACATGTAAACACAAAACGTCATAGATAAAAATGCTCTGCAGTCTGAAAAATCCATATGCAATTTTATGACTCGGGTTCATCACAGACGCCATCTCCATGGTCTGGTGCATCACAGTAAGCTTAGCTGGAGCTCTGCCAAAGCAGAACTACTCTCACCTTCACTCACCCACATCTTAAAAGAGGCACTTATTAAAAATTGTGCCAGTCTAAGTAGCCGCGCACCCTGCTGTCGCGAAGTTGTGCTAAATCATTCCCACGGCTGCAGCTGAAAGTGTTTAAAGGGGGAAAAGAAAGTGAAATTTCTAAAAGTAATCCAGCAGAGACAGTAATGGAAGTGACGTAGCTGTTTTATGTTACAGGTGACAAGACAAGCTAGTGCATGTGTGCCATTAAAAGAATGACCAGCCAATGTGAAGAACCTTCCCACAGTGCGAGGCCCAGTCAAACTACATGGGCTGCTCAGCTACCACCATAAGAACCCAGCAGCTATAGTAGGTTACCTAGCCTCAGAGATTGAATGGCTAGTGTTCGAGCAGAGGCACGCCAGACTAATAAGGAAACCAATTACTTAAGCATAAAAAATTAAAGCCATTCTAGCTTCAGTCCCTCAGTGAAAAGCACCCATACAACAATGTTTATATGTTGTATAAACCATATACAGTATGGGAAGTGTGTAGTATGGTTTTCATCTTCCTTCAAGGTCTGCTCCCAATTGACCACTCATTCGTGGCTCCACCACTCGTAAGGGTTTGATTATTCACAAACCTCTCATGGAGATAAACAATTGTACCACACCTTCGTCCATACTGTATCTCCTATACAAAGGACTACTTTTAAAAATTACTATCATTTTCTGCCTGCTAGTTTTTGGCACTACTAGCTCTTCAAAGCAGCACTGCTATGAAATTCGACAAGATCATTTTACCCTACCCTTTTTTCATTATAAAAGATTTCAGGCATCTTCCAATTTTATTTGGTCATAAAATGTTCTAATTCCACCAAAATTTGCATACTTAAAAAATCAGGCTGCCACATTTGTCTTAGAAATAGCACAGTAGATCTTGCAAAGATTAGGATCTAGAAAATGAAAAATTAAAAAAATATATATGGTACGCAGTATAGCAGGTAGTGAGGAAAAAGGTTACTCACCTGTAACAGTAGTTCTAGGTATGGTATACGATGTTCATCCACACTTCTGGCAGTTGCCTTTCCCTTTAAGACTTGCTAGAAACATCTTCAAGCTAGCTCCTTCCACCCACCTGGGTGGTAACTCCCTCGGCTACGCCACATGTTGCCAGATTTTGCCTGCTGGTAGCATTGCTGTGCATCAAAGCCAGGAGAGGTCATGTGGGTTCATGTGGATAGAAACATAGACTTTGACGGCAGATAAGGACCACTTGGCCCACCCAGTCTGCCCATTTCCCTACCTACTGGATAAGCTGCAGATTCTAGTTAACCAACAGCCTATTTCCTGCAACCCCCCACTATAATTGCCTTATGTCTGTCCCATGCATGTTTGAATTCCTCCACTGTTTTAGACCCCACAACCTCTCCAGGAAGGCGGTTCCATCGTCCACCACTCTCTCCGTGAAAGAATTTCCTCACATTACCCCTGAGCCGCCCCTCTAACTTTTAAATTGTGCCCCTTGTTCTACACATCTCTTTTTCTGAAAGATGCTACCCTCCTGGACTTTGTTGATCCCTTGAGGTACTTTTAAAGTTTCTATCATGTCCCCTGCTCCTCCTTTCATCAAGGGTTTACATATAAGCTCTCCAGTCTCTCTTCATATGGTTTCTGATGTAGACCCTGCACCATTTTAGTTGCCCTCCTCTGGACTGCTTCCATCCTGTCACGTCCTTGCGTAGATGAGGTCTCAAAACTGCGCAGTACTCCAGATGGGGTCTCACCAACTGTCTGTATAGAGGATAACCACTTCCTTTTTCTACTTGTGATGCCCCTCCCTATGCATCCCAGTATCCCCTGGCTTTCCTACTGACTCTCACATTGCATACCCACCTTTAGGTCATCTGATATGACTACACCCAGATCCCTTTCCATTATTGTTGTTGTTAGTACCTCCCTGCTATTGTGTACTCTTCTCCTGGATTTTTATTTCCCAGGTGCATTACTTTGCACTTCTTTGCATTGAATCTAAGTTGCCATATGTCTGACCATTCCTCCAACCTTGCCAAGTCCCTTCTCATCCTTTCTACCCCCCTTGTGTATCAACTCTGTTACAGATCTTTGTGTCATCCACAAAGAGGCATACCTTTCCTTCCAGACCCTCTGCAATGTCACCTATAAAGACGTTAAAGAGGACTGGACCCAGTACTGAGCCCTGAGGTACTCCACTAGTAACCCCCCTTTCTTCAGAATGTGCTCCATTCACTATTACCTTCTGTGTCCTGTTGTGCAGCCAGTTTTCTACCCAGGCTACCACCCTGGGACCCACTCCCAGGCTGGCTAACTTGATTATTAATCTTTTGTGCAGACTGTGTCAAATGCCTTGCTAAAGTCTAGGTAGGCCATATCCACAGCCCCTCCCTGGTCTATTACTTTGGTCACCCAGTCAAAGAAATCGATTAGATTTGTCTGACATGACCTTCCTGCTGTGAATCCATGCTGCTTTGGGTCCAGTGCCCCGCTGGCCTCTAGGTACTCAACAATTCTTTCTTTCAGAAGTGATTCCATCATTTTCCCCACCACTGAGGTCAAACTAACAGGTCTGTAGTTTCCTGCTTCTGCCTTGCTCCCACTTTTGTGAAGGGGAATCGCATCTGCCCTCCTCCAGTCCTCGGGTACCACCCCATCTTCCCATGATTTGTTAAAAAGTGTGGTTAGTGGTGTCACTAGGTCCTCCCTTAGCTCTTTTAGGATTCTAGGGTGAACCCCATCAGGCCCCATTGCTTTGTCCACCTTGAGTTTTAGAAGTTCTTTCAGTACTCTTTCTTCTTTCTTCTTTAAATGGACTGGTATCAACCCCACTATCCAGAGTGCTTCTACTGTTTGGTTTAGGTAACTCCTCCTCTTCTTCTTTTGTGAATACTGAGCAAAAGTATTCATTCATTATCTCTGCCTTTTCACTGTCTCCCTCTGCCCACCTCCCCTCTCCTTTATTAATCTTCCCTATCCCTCCCTTAACCTTTCTATGTTCCCTAATGTACCTATAAAAGGTTTTATCCCCCTTCTTAACTGAGTTGGCTATCCTTTCCTCGGTTTGGGCCTTTGCTTTTCTGACTGCCTTCCCCACTTCTTTCTGCTTTAATTGATACAGTTCCCTGTCGTGCTCTGTCTGTGATTCCTTATACTTTTTGAATGCAGCCTTTTTCTCCTTAACCTTCCCTGACACTTCTTTTGAGAGCCATAGTGGTTTTTTATTCCGCTTTGTTTTCTTTCTTTGTTTCACATAAAGACTTGTTGCCTCCATGATGGCAGTTTGATTTTTCTCCATTGTTCTTCCACCCCTCCTTTCTGGCCATTTGCTAATGCATTCCTCAGGTATTCACCCATTTTGCCAAAGTCAGCCCTTCTAAAGTCCAGTATCCTTGTATTTGTATGGCTTGTCTCCATGGTTGTGTTTATTGTGAAGCACACTGTGCAGTGGTCGTTTGTTCCCAGGTGTCTACTGACTTCTAAGTTTGTGATCCTCTCTCCATTACCAGGTCAAATATTGCTCCCTCCCGAGTTCGTTCCACCACTAGCTGTCTAAGGCATGCTCCCTGTAGGGCATCGAGAATGACCCTGCTCTTGGATGTGGCTGCAGTCCATGTTGCCCAGTTAACATCTGGCATATTCAGGTCCCCCATCAACAGTATCTCCCCTTTTTCAGCCATTTTGAGAATGCCCTCTATCATTTTCTTGTCCATTTCCTCCCCTTGAGGACGGGGTCTGTATACAACCCTGTGCGGATTGTGATGCCATTCCTGCCTCCAATGCGACCCAGAGTTCCTCTGTCCTCCCCTTTACCTTTTAGTTCTGTTACTTGATCCCTTCCCTTATGTGAGAGCTACTCCACCTCCTCTTTTACCCTCCCTGTCCCTTCTGTAGATTGTGTACCCTGGTATGTTGACATCCCAGTCATGGTTCTCCGTGTACCATGTTTCTGTGACTGCCACAATATCCAAGTGTTTCACTTCCATCAGGGCTACTAGCTCTGGAAGCTTGTTTCCCAGACTACGGGCATTGGTACTCATTGCCCTCCATTTAATGTTAGCTTTATCCTTTTTTACCCCATCCCTGCTCTTATTGCCCTTGTCCATTTTTCCATTTACTCCTGTCCTGCCCTCTGTCAAGCTCTTGAACATCATATACCACTCCTAGAAAGTGCAGTTATGTAAGAACTTACCGTAACAGTAGATCTTCGAGGAATGTCTCTTGTAGTAGGTTATTACTCTTGGGAGGTTCCAGTAGAGGGCACTGTCACACGGCAGCTTCTTCAGCAGTCTTTTACCAGGGACCACCCACACATGACATCATTTCCTTGCTCCCTATATAAGTGTGGGGGGTCCCTGGTATCCTCGGTTCGCCGCCGGTTTCAGCTCGCAAAAGCGAGGACCAAGGGAAACAGAGGCCAAGTGAGTCCCAACCCTAAGTCCCTAGAGCAGGATTTTCCCTGTTAGAGAAGGCAGGGGGATGGAGGGTGGGATTGTACCTACTGCAAGCATCATTCCTTGAAGATCTGCTATTACGGTACGTTCTTACGTAACTGCACTATCTTCTATGGAATGGTCTCTTGCAGTAGGTTATTACTCTTGGGAGATTTCCCAGCAGCTATGTCCATGTGGGAGGACAATTATGACAGGATGCCCTGCAGGAGAGCATGGCCAAAGGCCGTTCTGCGTCTCGAGGCGACATCCAGATTGTAATGCCTGGTAAAGGTATGGATGGTGGACCAAGTAGCTGCATTGCAAATGTCAGTAATGGAGGCACCCTTAAAACAAGCTGCTGTGGCCACTACGGCCCTAATGGAATGGGCTTGGACATGGCTCAGTAAGGGCTTATTATGTTTTTTGTACCAAAAGGTAATGCAATGGGCTAGCCAGTAAGAGAGGGTGCATTTTGCAACCGGAAGACCCTCACGACCTGGGGTAAAGGTGACAAATAGTTGTGAGGTTTTCCGAATGGACTTCGTCCGATCAGTATAATAGCGAAGGATGCGATGAACATCCATCGTATGCAAAAGATGTTCACCCGGATTGGAGTAATCAGGGTAGAAAACCGGTAACTCCAAGGACTGATATAAGGTTTGTTCAGAAACAACTTTAGAAAGGAAGGGTTGGTGCGAAGCACGACCAGA
Source organism: Neoceratodus forsteri (assembly GCA_016271365.2). Lineage (NCBI taxonomy): Eukaryota > Metazoa > Chordata > Ceratodontiformes > Ceratodontidae > Neoceratodus > Neoceratodus forsteri. Next base: position 1,723,243,342 of record CM057452.1, read on the forward strand.
TCCTTATAAAAAATAAGATGAGGTTCTAGGCACATAAGGGCATCAAGCTCGGAAATTCGTCGAGCAGAACTGATGGCCACCAGAAATAGCGTTTTCCAGGAGACGAACCGCGGGTCACAAGTGGCAGCTGGTTCAAAGGAGTACACTGTCAGTTTTTCAGTCATGAAGTTCAGATCCCATGGAGGAATGGGATGTCGAATAGGAGACTTCAGATGTAATATGCCCTTCAAAAACATCTTAGCCAGATGGTGTTGATACAAAAGCCGGCCATCCAACAGTTCGTGGAAGGCAGAGATGGCGGCCAAGTGGACTTTAATGGAAGAATAGCGAAGATTCTCCAAGGATAAGTAGGCCAGGTAGTCCAAGACCTTTGTAAGAAGGCAAGAATAAGGGTCCAGCGATTGAGAAGCAGACCAAATGGAGAAATGTTTCCAGTTAGAATTGTACATATCCCTGGTAGCCTGCTTCCGTGCGGCAAGCAGAACATTAGCTGCCTGAGAAGAAACTTGTCTGTTTATGAAGACGTCTTCAGAAGCCAAGCATGAAGATGGAGGGTCTTCAGATTGGAATGCCAGAGGAAGCCTTGGCACTGCATGAAGAGGTCCAGCCGGAATGGCAACGGGATAGGTTCTGCAATTGATAGCTGTTGCAGAAGTGGTAACCATGCCTGTCAAGGCCACATGGGAGCTATGAGAAGCATTGTGGCTGGCTCCATCTGTAGTTTCAGTAAAGTTCGGAGCAGGAGAGGGAGTGGGAGTGGGGTCAGGCATATAAGAAGAGTCCTGTCCAAGGTTGGGACAGGGCATCTGTAGAGCTTCCCCTTGTGTTCGGAATAATGGAGAAGTATTTGGGGAGCTTGTGGCTTTCTCGAAGCAAACACAGCTATCTGTGGAGTGCCCCAGAGATGAAAGAGATCTTGCAGGACTGAGTCGAGCAGTGTCCACTCTTGAGTCAAGGACTGGCAACTCAGAAGGTTCACTAACTGATGATGGCCCGGGAGATTAGCCAATTTGAAAATGTTAACAGGTTGTATGCTTGAGATGGTCTACATTTGAATGTATATGGAAGTAAGGTACTTGCTGAAAGAATAAACAGCAACATTCTACAGTATTTAAATTAGGTAGGGAGGGGCAGGAGGGAGGATATATCAACAAAAAAACATAGCCCTCAGATTGAACATTGCAAATATGAATGGAAGTCACTCCTGGTTAATGCCAGGAGTTTGGGAAACAAACTTGCTGAATTAGAGATTATACTAATAACAGAAGGCATAGCATTATGTGCAGTGACGGAGACGTGGTTAAAGCAGGATATAGGGGGTGGAAATAGATGACTACAGGTTGTTTAGGAAGGATAGAGAGATTCGAATTGGATGAGGGGTGGCACCATATGTTAGAAATGATATAGTAGCCCATTAAGTACAAACAGCTTTGGAACCTGAAATTGAACCACTGTGGGTACAGATCATTCTAACACAAGATAAACACATACTTATAGATGTATGTTATAGAACCCCGACTTTAAATGGATTGAAAACTGTTGAATTTATTAAACAGATAGGGAACCAGAACCCTGGTAAAAAGGCGATAATATTAGGGGATTTTAACTTCCCCGGAATTAATTGGGAAATGTGGACGTCTATGTAGAAATACAGAATATATTTTTGGAAGCAATTGATAGTTTAAGTGCTGAAAATTATGTACAGCAACCAACTAGAGGAAATCATGTGTTAGATTTGGTTATAAGTAACTTGCTTGAATCGATTGAGAATTGTCATGTTAGGGAACCATTGCTGGGTGGCAATCATAAAATGGTGGAATTTATTATAAAGGCAAGAACCGAGGTTCAGGGTGGTTCGGCTAAAATAAAAAGTGATGATTCTGCGGATTATGATCTATTAAGGACTATGGTTAAACAATGGAAGTGGGTAGATAGTTCTGAAGGACTTGGCGTAATACATATGTGGGTTGCATTGAAAACCTTCCTCCATGAGTTGGTAAATAATGTTCCAACAAAAATTAAGTATACATAGAAGGGTAGGATACCAATGTGGTTTAATCCCAAAATTAGGAAGATGATAAAAGCTAAGAATAGAGCTTATAGAAAGGTCAAAAAGGAAAGATCCCCCCAAAATAGGGATCTGTATAAAAGCAGACTGAGGGCCCTGAAGAAACATATAAAAAAAGCTAAAAGTGATATGGAACCGAAGTTAGTTAATAGGGTTAATACCAACAAAAAAGCTTTTTTTAATTATATTGTAAGCCTTAAAAATAACAACAACATTGTAGGGCCTCTTAAACAGGGCAACAAGGTCATTTCAGATCTTCAAGCTATGGCGGAACAGTTTAATACTTATTTTGCAAGTATTTACCAACCAAGTGATATGGGAATTTTTGAGTGCGGATGTGAAATAGTAAATAACTTGGATATCACACCTAATATGGTTAAGAACAAATTGGAACAACCTGATCCATCTAAATCTGCAGGACCAGATGGGTTACACCCTAGGCTCCTAAAAGAACTACTGTAGCAGCTGTAATTTGTACCCCTATACATGCTATACTGGTTAAATCCCTGAATGTAGGTGTTTTACCAGAGGATTGGTTAGTGGCTAATGTGGTGCCAATTTACAAGAAGGGGTCTAAAATGGATAGTTCCAATTATAGGCCAATCAGTCTTACTTGTATTATTGGTAAGATATTTGAGTGATTTATGAAGGAGGATATAGATGAACATATCAAACAACATGGTTATGGAGATATCTATCAGCACAGGTTTTCGAAGGGAAGGTCATGTTTGACAAACCTGAAACACTTTTTTGATCCAGTTAGCGAGGCCATGGATAGGGACATCCCAGTTGATATGCTCCATCTTGATTCTGAAAAGGCCTTTGATAGTGTCTCCCATTCAGAGTTGATTAAATCATTAGAGGAAATAAAATTAGATAAGTGTATTATACAGTGGATATGTGCCTGGCTAACTAACAGGAGACAGCGAGTGATAGTTAAGGGTACATTTTCTGGTTTTGTTCCAGTGACGAGTGGGGTCCCAAAGGGATCGGTGCTCGGACCAACCCTCTTCAATATATTGATGACATCTTTAACATGTAATAGCAAAGCATAGATGGTGAAATTCACCGATGATATAAATATAGGTGCATTGGTTGTAAAGGAAAGGGATGCTACAATATTCCAGGACAATATTAATGAACTGAGTATAACTGCAACAAAAAAAGAAACTCAGATTTAATTTGAACAAATGTAAGATCATGCATATGGGTAATGAAAATATTAGATTTTGATATACAATAAATGGGCATGTTCTGCAGACTGTAGATACCAAGAAGGATCTGGGTGTGGTGATTAGTAGTAACTTAGGTTCATCAAGACAATGTATAGAGGCAACTAGAAAGGAGTACGGCATACTGGCCTCTATTAGAAGATCTATTAAGAGTCATGCAAGAGAGGTGTTGGTCCCACTGTATGTTTCATTGGTTCGCCCGCATGTGGAGTATTGTGGGCAGTTTTGAGCACTGCATTTCAAGAGGGATGTGAAGAGAGTTGAAGGTCTGTAGAGGAGGGCTACGAGAATGATGGATGGAACTCAGGGTCTCTCCTATGAGGAGATGTTGGAGGTATTGGGGCTGTATTCGTTACAGTATAGAAGATATAGGGGAGATATGTGCTTGGCATTTAGAGCAATGCAGGATATGGATCTTTGGGAATGTATGGGATTGAGTAAAAGGAGTGTGTTATTTAAGAACAGGGGACATCAGTATCAACTGAAAGGTGAAAACTATCATAAGAATCAGAGAGGGAACTGGTTTTCTCAGCAGGTGGTGACATACTGGAATGCCCTACCACCATCTGTCATATCATGCAATAGTATGAACCAATTTAAGAACACTTTGGATGAGTATTGTAAGACTAGATGTTACCAATTTAATATACAGAATGGTGCAGGTGTATAATGGCTAATACTGAATGACCAGTTTTTATCCAATGAATCCTATAAGCATCAATTGTTGTTTGGTCGCTTCGTGCCATACCTTAATCACTTCCATACAAAGGGAGTGAGAGCACGTCCCTCCTTGTTTGTGGAGGTAACAGACTACCGTCATGTTGTCTGATTGAATCAGTAGATGACCTGGGGTCAAATGTGGACTGAAGGCGTGCAGTGCTAGGACTGCCTGCATTTCTAGAAGGTTGATATGTTGTCGAGAGTGACCTAAAGGCTATATGCCCAGAGTCTGGTACGGACCAAGATGGGCACCCCAATCTTAGAGAGAAGCGTCGGTTGTCAGAACTTGGTGAGGAGGGGATGCGTGAAAGGGCATGCCCTGATTGAGACTGGAGCGGAGTGTCCACCCTGTAAGGGCATACTTGAGGGCTGGAGTCACCCTGATGGGGTCTTCGAATTGCCCAGTTTTCTGGCACCATTGCTCTTGTACGAAACATTGGATAGGATGCATCCGAAGGCGTGCGAACTCCACGGTTCGGGTGGCTGCGGCCATGTGCCCTAGGAGGCGCAACATGAGTCGGGCAGTGACTATCTTTCGTGACTGAATCTGTGAGGCCAGGCCAAGTAGGGTGTCCTGACGCGCAGGGGGCAGATAGGCCTTGACTACAGTTGTGTCTAGTATAGCTCAGATATACTGGAGCGATTGGGTTGGATGAGGGCTGGACTTGGGCCAGTTTACCGTAATCCCGAGATCATGGAACAACTGAAGGGTCTCTGAGAGAGAGGATAGCAGATGCTCCCTGGTGTCTGCTTTTATTAGCCAATTGTCCAAATAAGGGCAGACAAAATGGCCCTTTTTTCTTAAGGCTCCTGCCACCACGGCTAAGCATTTGGTGAAGACCCGTGGGGCTGAGGAAAGGCCGAAGGACAAAGCCCGAAATTGGTAATTTTGGCACAGTAGATGGAAGCGTAGGTATTTCTGATGGGTTGGATGGATGGGCTTATGCAGATATGCATCTTTCATATCCAATGCGCACATCCAATCTCCTTGTCGCAGGAGAGGTTGGATAGATGTCAAGGTAACCATCTGAAAATGTTTGTACTGGATGTATTGATTTAGGTTTCTCAAATCCAGGACTGGTCTGGGGTTTCTAGTTTTCTTGGGTACCAGAAAGAAATAGGAATAAAAACCCTATTATTGTGACAATGGCACGGGAACAATGGCCTGCTTGGTTAGTAGGGCAGTAAGTTCCTCCTGGAGTATAGGAAGGTGTTCCTGAGGATACTGAACCTTCCGAGAGAAAATGGAGGTGGTACTGAAATTAGTTCTAGTGCATGTCCAGTGTGAATAATCTGGAGTACACATGCATCTGTCCTTATTTGTTGCCAAGCCTCCAAATGAAGGGCAAAACAACCCCCAACTGCCTCCGAGGCTTGGGCGAGGAGGTGAGGGGTATGCCCTAGGAAGTCACTGAGAACTGGAGTTGCTGGCCCCTCCAAAGGGACGGGCATGGGAGGGACATGTGGCAGTTGAATTGCCTCTTGTGTTTTGACTGCATCCCCAAAAAGCACTTCGGTTAGAGGACTTGTAATGGTTACCTCCTTTATTGTAATGTGAGTACTGGTTCCGTGGCGTATGGTACATGCCGTGAACCATTCGGAGGGTATGTCCAGAAGCCTGGAGGTCATCCAAAATGATTTGGGTACCAAGACCAAATAATTTGTTGTCACAGAAAGGTGCATTAACTACTTTATGCTGGACATCTGGTGCCAAGCCAGATACCCGAAGCCAGGCATGGTTGCGTAGGGCGATGCCTGTGGCAGAGAACTGTGTAGGAGTATCAACCACATCATAGCCTGACCAAAGAAGGTGGTGAGAAATGGACGTCATGGTTGACATGATTTGTAGCAATTGCTCCTTGTCCTGGGAAGGAGGTAATTTGTTAAGGAGGTCTATGGCCGAGGTACCCAGGGTACGTTGGTATTTCACCATGTGGCCCATATAGTTTTGGTTTCTTATATTCATGGTGCCAGAGGCGAAGACCTTCTTGCCCAGGTAATCAAGTCATCTGGATTCTTTATCTGGAGGTAAAGAACTCATATGTTTAGGCTTTTTAGTGCGGTTGTGAGTGGCCACAATGACCACTGAGTCAGCCGCAGGCACTGTAGACATATACTGATGGTCCAAGGGGCTTGGTACAGCTGGTCAGCCTTACAAGGGACAGCTGTTACAGCAGAAGGCTGATGCATGCATCAGAAATGGCATTCTAATAAGTAGGTATTAATGGAGGAATGACTAGAACAGGCTCCTTGGGTAGTTCGAGGTATTCAGCTATGCCCTGTCACTGTTTATCCTGTTCAGCAGTGTAGAACCCCATGACTTTCTGAATCTGTATCATCATATCACTGAAAGAAGGGTCATCCAGAGGGGAAGCAGTCCTAGGAGCTGGCAGATCCTCATCGAAGGAGGAGACCATGGAGTATGGAGAGTACAGGCCCAGAAATTCAATATTCAGAAATTCCTTTTCATAAATATCCTTTGGGAGGTCCCCCACCAGGTTGGGTGCATCCGACAAGTAATCCTCTAAAAGAGGGGTTGGGGGAGACCAAGTGTGAGCCTCCTGGTCAGTATGGGGCCGCTTGGGTGGAGGAGAGGCAGAAGAACACTGGGAAAGATGAGCCAGTGTCTGAGTACAAGACTGGCTATATCCCATGGATTGCAGTACTGTAGGTATAATGCACTCAATATTAGGTACTTGCGACGGCGGGATATCCACTGGTTGAGGCTGGCTGTTTGTAATCAGAGAGGGTATGGGGTGGTGGGAAGGATCAGGATGAGCCCCGGAAAAATACAGCCCTGAGTTTCTCTGTAAGTCAGCCGCACCCCGGGTTCCCGTCAATGGAGCAGCAGTTTTCTTGGCTGCGGGTCCCACAGTAGTCGTTGACGAAGAAAAAGCAGCCTTCGTCAATGGAGGACAGCGAGCACGTGTGCCCTGAGTGCCTGGGCAAGTCTACGATGGGAGAAGTACTCCCATTGACGAGGAAGGCACAAATGATCGATCCATCGATGGGAGAAGTGCTCCCGTTGACAAGGAACGGTCCGTCGACAGTGCATATGTTACAGAAGTCACCGTCGACGTGCGTTGTGGAAAGGAGTGAGAGGAGGGTTTCTCCTTCTCCCTTTTGTTTTAGAACAAGTCCCAGTGGTGGGGGAGCCCTTAGAATGAACCCCCTGGGTCTGCTCCAACAGGGAAACCTGTTGCTCCACCAACAAACTTTTGATTTCTTGCAACCGTCGACGACGAGTTGCCTGGTTAAATTCTCCTCAGAAACTACAGGAGGTGTTGTGTGCAGGTCACAGACACCTAACACCTAAATGATTTTCAAGCTTAAGAATCTTCCTGCCACAAGAACAGGAATGAAACAAGGCTTGCTTGTTTGTAGATCCTTCCTTAGACATTAGTTTCGTTTAAGTCTCGTCGATGACTGCTTCACAGAAGACTGAGCTAGCTGCTGTGCGAGCTGAAGCTGGCGGGAAAATGAACAGAGGATACCAGGGACTGCTCACTTATAAAGAGAGCAAGGAAGTGATGTCATGTGTGGGGGGTCCCTGGTAAAAGACTGATGAAGAAGCTGCCATGTGACAGCGTCCTCTGCTGGAACCTCCCTAGAGTAATAACCTACTGCAAGAAACCATTCCGTAAAAAATCTATTACAGGTGAGTAACCTGTTTTTCCTAGGGATGTGGATATAATGTTCTATCCACACTTCTGGCAGACTCCTAGTAGTTCTCCGGGAGGAGAGAGGCAAGATGCACACCCCCTATTTAGGAAACAGAGATTGGAGAACCGAGGCCCCAAAACCAGCATCCCGGCGTGACTTAAGGTCAATGTGGTAATGGGAAATGAAGGTGTGTGCTGAACTCCAGGTAGCAGCCCTGCAGATTTCCTGGATAGGGACGTCCCTGGAAGCATCCACCGAAGTAACGGTATGATGGATGGAATGAGCCCTTAGCACTCTGGAAGGCTCCCTACCTGCCAACCTATTGCAGAGGTCGATGCAGGATACAATCCACCTGGCAATCATCCACTTACATGCTGGTCTGCCAGGTGCGACTTCAGCGTAGGTGACAAATATCTGGCGAACCTCTCCCCGAACTCCAGCTGTGCGCTCCTTATAGTAGGCAAGCGATCGCCACATTTGCAAAGTACGGAGCCTGTGCTCGGTCTCCAAGGTCTGAAGTACACTGGGAGATTAATCACCTGGTTAAGGTGAAACTCTCACACAACCTTCGGGAGGAACTTCGGGCTGGGGCAAAGGACAACCTTGTCCCTGTGGAAAACCAGGTAAGGAGACTCCACGAAAGTGCCTGGAGCTCACTGATCCTTCAGCTGGCATGATAGCCACAAGGAAGGTGGTCTTCCACGACAGGTGAGACATATCACACCTGTGCATCGGTTCGAATGGCTTGCCCATGAGCTTTACCAAAACTAGCAACAAGTCCCACAATGGCGGTGGTAGTTCATGCACCGGAAGGCAAATGTGGTCAAGGCCTTTGAAAAAGTGCCAGACCACCTTCTCCTGTGCTACCAACTGCTGACTGGCCTGTGCCCAGTAAGCAGAGATGGCTGTCAGGTGCATCTTAAGAGTCATCGACTGAAGGCCCGACTTAGAGAAGGACCAGAGGTAGTCAAGGGTGCTAGCCACCGGACAGGACAAGGAGTCCAGCCTCTTGCCCTGGCACCAAAAGAAGAAACTCTTTCACTTGAAGGAATAGCATTTCCTGGTCGAGTCCTTCCGAGATGCCTCCTCAACAGTGAGGACATCTTTGGAGAGACCCAAAGCCTGGAACTCTAGCCACTCAGGAACCAAGCTGTCAGGTGCAGGGATTGAAGGTCTGGATGGAGTACCTGCCCTGACTAATGGAGAGCAGGTCCCGGTGAAGAGGAAGATGCTACGGGAGCCTGCTGCTGAGGCTGAGGAGATCGGGGTACTAGAACTGGCGAGGCCAGTCCGCAGCCATCAGGATCACGAGTGCCTTGTCCCTCCTGGTCTTGAGCAACACTTTGTGAATCAAGGGAAGTGGAGGGAAGGCACAGAAGGGGCCTGGGGTCCAGGGCCTCAAGAAGGCATTCCCCTGCAGCGTGCCCTGCTGAGGGTGGAGGGCAAAAAACAGCCTCAGCTCTGCATTCTCCCTGGAGACAAACAGGTCCACCTGAGGGGTGCCCCACTGAGACAACAGACTGTGTACTAACTCTGCATGGAGAGACCACTCGTGAGACGCCTCCCCTACATGGCTGAGAGCATCTGCCAGCTGGTAGGAGGTCCCTGCCACATAGATGGCTAGGAGATCGGCCTCCAAGCTGTGCACAAGGGTCCACACATGGAGTGCTTCCTTGCACAGTGGCAGGGAGTGCATCCCACCTGTTTATTGAGGTAGTACATGGTTGTGGTGTTGTCCATCTGGACCTGGACTACCTGACCACTGGATATGTGGCGCGAATGCAGTCAGTGCCAGCCAAACTTCTCAGAGCTCCAGCAGGTTGATGTGGCATCGGGACTCCTCAGGGGTCCAGAGCTCATGGACTCCGTGTTCCCCCAGGTGGGCACCCCAGCCCATGAGAGAGGCACTGGTCATCAGGATGACTGTTGGCTCTTGACGGTCAAATGGGATCCCTTCCCGCAGATGCTCTGGAACTAACCACCACTGCAGTGTCTCCCACATCTGCTGGGTCACAGTGACCAGCTGGTCGAAGTGACCTTTGTGTTGAGAACACTGGCTGCTGGCCAGCTCCCACTGATGGAGGGCCAGGTCCCTGGACCGCTTCACCTCCTGCCTGGAGGGACCTGCTATCAGACAGTCATCCAGGTAGGGGTAAACCAGGACCCCAGGTAAGCTGATACCACTGTAATGCACTTTGGTGAAGACCCTGAGGACAGAGGACAGGCTGAGTGACATGGCCTGGAACTCATAGAGGGTTCCCTCAGCTTGGAAGCGGAGGAAGCTTTGGTGTGATGGATGGATCAGGATGTGGAAGAACACGTCCTGAAGATCCAGGGAACAAAACCACATGTCCAGCTCTAGAGACAGTATTATCTGAGACAGTTACCATCCTGAAGGTGCGCAACCAGACACACTTGTTCAGGTCATGCAGATCTAGCATGGGGCACCAGCCCCCCCGTCCACTTTGGCACCAGGAAGTACCTGGAGACAAACCCTGGGTGTTCCAGAGGATCTGTGACAGGAATCACTACCTCCTTGCAAAGGAGCTGGGCTATGTCGTCTCTGAGAGCTGCGACAATGTCTGCGGATACCAAGCCCTCCCAAGGGGCACAGGCTCGGCAAGGAGGGTATTGCTCGAATTCCAGAAGCAGACCCTGACCCACCACCTCGAGAACCCACGTGTCCGTGATGACAGTGGACCAGGCAGAATGGAAGTGGCGGAGACGGCCCCCCATGGGAGGACCATGGGTAGGTGTGACAGGCATGAGGGAGGCACCACTCATCCCATCAATGGGCAGGCTTGGAGGAGGAGAAGAATCCGGCTGAGGAGCCACCGGAGCCTCTCCCCCCAAGACTTATGGACTACCAAGGCCACTGACTTTGGCCGAGGTTGCCAGGCCTAGGCCTGCTGACCAGCCTGGGGTTGGGCTGGTTTGGCTGCAGCAGTAGAGGTGGACCGAAATGACTTTCTTTACTGCTGCTGCTTGGACCCCTGGGGGTACTTTTGGGTAGATGTCACAGAGTCCAAGGTGGCATTGGACTTCTTGATGCGGGTGAGGTCACCCTTGACCTCAGGCCTGAACAAGTTGGTGCTCAGGAAAGGAACATCTGCCAGCCTGTGCTGTGTATCAGCCGTGAAGGTTGAGATCCTCAGCTAAGCCCTGCGGTGCATGACCACTGTAAGCCACCAAGGAGCGGGCACAGGAGTCCCTAATGTCCATGGCTGTCTGGAGCTGCTGCTTAGATACAGCCCAGCCCTGGTTCCAGACCTGTTTGACCATGGTCTGGAGGTCCACCGGCAGATGAGAAAGCACCTCATCCAGGGTGCACAGCAGGCCATGGGAGAAGTAGGCCATAAGGAGAGCCAAGCTCGCTTGGCGAAGACCAAGCGAGGAGGCAGCGAAGACCTTTTTAGCCACGTGGTCCAATTTCTTGGACTCTTAGTCAGGCAGCTTGTTGACATCCCCAGTGTTGCCGGAGCACCTAAACATAGCATCAGCCACCAGTCCCTTGGCTGAGGGGTGTTCTGTGAATTCCGAGAGGGAACCAGTAGGTACTGCATACATGTGGCCCATCTGAGAACAGGGCACAGGGCAGGAAACGGGGCACTGCCAAAGCTCCAGGGCAGGGCCAAGAATGGCCTCTGCCATGGGGAAGGCCTCCATAGGAGTATCTCCCCGGTCAAGGATCTCGGTCTGCAGGTAACGAGCCAGTTTCTGGACAGGCTCCATTTTCATACCCGTGGACTCAGAGATCAGGCAGAAAAGGACATAAAGGAGGAAGGGCCTTCATCTGTCAAGAGATTCCCCCACCAACTCCACATCGACCGGACGGGAATTCAGGGAGGAACCCTCAGACTCTGAGGAGTCATTAAAGAGGGGTCGACTACCTAAGTTCCCACTGATCACCATGAAGAGTCAGAGTTGGGGAAGTCCCTTGGTCGGCCAAGACCCCTTGGTCATAGCGCCAGTTGGTGACTGTTTAAGTGGTGGCTCTACCAGAATTGGTGAAGATGCCGGGGTCGGCCGAGCTGGAACCATCTTGGTTGGCTTCTTAGATGGAGAAGGTGCCGGCTTGTCTGGCAAAAGCCAGGTGATGGCTGGTGTAGTAGCCGGAGCTGGCTTCACATCGGTGAGCACCAGCTGTTGTCACGAGATCCTTGTAGAGTCGAAGCAACTTGTGCCGAAGCTTCTCCTCATCTGAGGAGGACGAGGAAGAACAGTAGCGGCGGCGCTTTCCGTGGTGTCGAGAGTGGGTGCGCCTATGTCAGAGGAAACTGCTCAACCCATGGGAAGAAGACCTCGACCACCAGGGGGACTGGCGGTGGGGCTCACAGGGAGTCAACAAATACTGAGGCTCCTCCGGAGCTTGGTCATTGACCAGAGGCGGCAGGTCAGCGGACTGATCAGTCCCAATGATCTGAGTCAGCACCACAGTCCTGGATAAGGAAGTGTTGGCCTCTTCAGATGACAACTGGTCAATGGGTTTGAGAAAAATCTTGTCTGGAAGATGGGGTTACCGTGGAGCTGGCGACCTTGGCCAAGGATGTGACCAAAGTCAGATCTGGAGAAGCAAAGCAATCCAAAGCTTTCAAATGAGAGTGCTCCTAGCCGGCCCAGTGGCGCAGAGGTGCTGGACACCTTACCTTGTATCATGCCGGCGACCCGTGTTCGGGAATGAGCATGGGCCACCGGGGGTCGGCCTGGGAGAAGAGGGATGGAGCGCCCGACGGCTGCTCTCCTTCTCCGGGGAGGGTCACCTGCAAGCTCCTGCCGCAATACCGCCACCATGGGGAGCCCGGGTGGAAGGTGCGGTAGTTGGGGGTAAGCAGTAAGGGAAAAGGGCAGACGTCAGCAGAGGGGCGGAGCAGGAGGCACGTCTCAGTGTCTCTCCTTCCTCCCTGGCCCTCATTGCACACTGACGCCTGGGGAAAAGAACAAGGGGAAACCCCCGCCCCCGTCTTGCCTAGGTGACGACTCCTCACTGCGTGCCCTCAGATCTTCGGGGCAGATTCCGCTGTACCGGTCTGCGCTGGAAGTAAGTTGGGGAGGTAAGTAGGGTCCCTTCCCACCCTACATTGGGGGGTTATCCGGGCATCTAGGGGATAGTGGCACCAAGTACTCTAGGGGCAGACCCCAGTGAGAAGAGGGATCATGCAGCAGAGACAGTCTGAAAGAGGGGGCAGTAAGGCAAAGTAAAATACAGAGGTAAAAAAAAAAAAAAAAGAGAGTGCTCCTGGTCCCACGAATGTTGATGAGACTGTTTTTGGATCCTTTCTTAATTGGATTTGTGCCCGGGTGGGGTGGGGTGTCTTTGACCAAGGGTCAGCAAGGAGTGACACAATTTTTGAAGGATCCGTAAAAGTCAAACCCAGCTGGAGCAGCATGAAGGCAGCTGCTGAACAGGAGCGGGATGCAGCCAGGGCCGCAGCTTCCTCAAACGCCACAAGCTGTTCAGCGGATCCCGCAGCCATAGATACCACCCAACGGGCATATTTAGAATCTACCAGTGGGTTCCATTCGCTCAGTCGGCCTAACCTGAGTCAGGCGAGACGGTCCCCGAGAACGGTAGGATGGAAAGTTTGACAAATGTCGCAGGCCTGGGGACTGTGCTTGTGCCCCAGGCAACAGATGCACAGGGCTTGCAGATCCGTTTGCGACATTTTCTACCCACAAGGGCACCGATGAAACCCAGGAGTGGACTTGTCCATCACAGTCGCGATCGATCATTGAGCTGAAGACAGAAAGTATTAAACTTTTTAGGAAGTAAATCCGTAGATTTAGTCGCAAGGGCCTACTCAGTGCGAGAGCAGTAAGGTGGGAACCTGCTTCTTCCAGCAGAAAGGAAGATCTGGCGCCATGAGGTGGAGCCGAGTGAGTTACCACCCGGGTGGGTGGAAGGAGCCAACTTGAAGAGGTTTCCGGCAAGTCTTCAAGGGAAAAGCAACTGCCAGAAGTGTGGATAGAACATCATATCCACGTCCCTAGAAAGTAGATTTAACAGGTATGTCAATATTTTTAATCAAATGCAATTGAAACTAGTTTTTGGAAAAACCTCTTTAAATGCACACAGTGACTGCCATGATAGCGGCACATGACCTGTCAAAAGCTGTAGGTTAACTAGCAGAACATGGCACATTCTATTTTTTGGTTACTTATAATAAAAGCAATGGTCATTAATAATATTTAAATGCAAGATTACACTTTTTTATGCTACCAGATCTCACTTTCATCAAACAGACAATTTTTTTTTTTATTCACCCACACCACTGGGCATCCTTCAGGAGTGCCCACTCGGAGTCAGCCCTACTCCCAGCCTGAACCCCCGCATCTCTCCTGATCTCTCCTCCTGAATGACTCACCGGCAAGTCCGACCCCCGGTACCATCTCTGAGGCTGATTCCGCCCTCCCTCGGCGGCTGGCTCCTAAGTGTGAGGTGCCTACCTGTTCACATCGGGCTGCCACATAGAGATCCTGAGCGCCTGGGCTTGTATTGGGATGGGGCATGATCCACTGGGCCACCGCTATCTCCGACGGTGTGAGAGGCTGTTTCAGCTTTTTGACCCCCCATGGGCTTGGTCGCAATGATGACCAGCATCCACCGAAGTTCCACCCTCGCTTGGCTACGCCGCACACTGTCTTGCTACTCCCAGCCACTGTCAGGGGTCACACAGGAGCGACGCTTATCCCTACCCCCGGAAGGGACAGCTGTCTCGGACGCTTCATCCCTGCCCGCCCTGCCGAACCCCCGATTCCCAGGCTCGCCCAACTCCGGTCATCGCGCGAGGTGAGGCATCTAATGCCTTAACCCTCAGCACCACTGGGCTGGCAAAACAGTCAATTAATCACACTTTGACAAGAAAATGAGATCCTTCAAAAAAGTTCTGCACGACAGCCAGGTGTCTACTCACTTCACACTTTTTCTCCTGGTCCTTCTGGGACAAAGTCAATGGTGGTCCTGAACTCTTAAATCCTTGTGAGATGTTCTTCCACCCGGGGCCAAAAAGGATGGTGCCTAGAAAAGGGACATCATCCAGCCTCTGTTGGGTGTCCCATCATAAAGGTGGACAGGCACAGCCAAGCCCTGCGATACATGGGGACAGCCTCAACCACCACAAGGACGTAAGAGTCACCCACGTCCATGGCTGTCTGGAGCTGATGTTTAGCCATCGAGTTACTGTGGACTCTGACAAGCTCCACTGCCGCTCGTTGCTCTGGGTGGGGGTGGGGGAGGATTCCCATCATGGAATTCCCACAATTCGCCATCATAATGGCATAGTTAGCCTCAGACCCAGGGTAGCCACAGTGTGCATCTTTTTTGTGGCGTGGTCAGTCTTACAGGACTCCTTGTCTGGGAGCCTGTGCATGTTCCCCTGGTGTCAAGACTTACGGAACTCTGAATCTGTGACCTGACCTTCAGCTGAAGGGTGGAAGGAAAATCCCACATGGGAGCCGGTAGGGGCTGCATACTTACAGGCCAAGGAAGCCAGTCAGGATGCTGGATGCTGCCACAAATCCAGGGTAGGTCCCAAGATGGCCTCAGCCACCAGGAAGGCAACCCCAAGGGATTCATCCTGGTCTAAAATGTCTGTAAGAGGGTACCTAGACCACTTTTGGACTGGCTCCAATGGCAGGGATTGGATTCTGTGATCATCTGGGACAGTGCAGTGAAAGAGACGGACCCCTGGTGGGTGTAAGGATCCTTGACCGAGCCACAGTCAAATAGTGGAGCCCCAGAGGAGGCCATGGACTCTTGATCCGAGTCACCTGATGACGACTCAAAGATGGCCCTCGATCGTAGTTCACCACAGACAAGACGGAAGCTGAATGGTTCGTCTCCTTAGTTGGAGCGATGACTGGTGCGGTGGCTCCACTGTGATCAGCAGAGAAGCAGATCTGGGAAACACCTGCAGAATCTGGACTGGCGGGGTAACTACTGGCAGCTGCCAAGAGATCGAAGGTCCTTGGAGTACAGCCCTACCCTGCCCCATGATGGCCAACTGCTGCCAGAGGAACTCCTCATAGCAACAGCACATTTTCCACTGGTGCCTCTCCTCACCCAAAAATAAGGAGAATGAGTAGTGTCGACTGTGGCTCCTCACAGCCGAGCAGGATCAACAGTGCGAATGCCTCAACTGCGACCTTGACCATCAACCACCCAATTGACGGTGAGTACAGTCTTCAGGATGTTGGCTGTAACTAACGCGCCAGTCCTTATTCAGCAACAAGGATGAAGACCCGACTCTGGTTGGAGGCTGGTCTCAAACAGGGTCAATACTGGGTCACCAATCGATCCATGTCCTCCTGGGTGAGGACCGGGGTCTGCGAGGCTTAATCCTCTGCCTCCTTCCGATAATGTGTCAACCAGGTTGAGAAAAATCTCGGCAGCTTGGTCGACCGAAGTTCAATGTTGCCTGACTCAATGGCGGGGCCGAAGAGCCTTCAACACAGACAACCAGCCCCTCGGCTAAAGGACAACTGACAGCCATTGAGCGGTCAGGTGAATCGAGGAACAGGGAGGACTGTGATCTCTCCCCATCCCACGACTGACTAAGGTGATGAAAAGATTCTGGTTTTGGTTCTGGACCTAGAGTCACAGTGGGCAGAGCTCTCCACATGGGCTGCAGAGACCTGCATATATCATGGAACAGATTCATGAAGGTCCCTCTGACACTGACCCCAAGTGAGAACAGTGCCAAGGCCAAGGAGTTGCCCACCATGGCCACTTCCACCTCAAGGGCTGCAAGCTGTTCCACAGACCTGGCAGCCCTCAAGGCCTTTTTGCTACCCTTAAAGAGCTCCTGACATAGTTGAGTCAACTTTGAAAAAATGTAACATTCAGGCATAAATGTAGCTTATATTTCGTATTTCATTCGGTAATTCTCACCCTTATTTCATTATTACTAAGAGTAGTTGCATAAATACAGTATCTTTGCTGTTTTAGCTCTGGCTGCCTGCCTACACTGACATCATAATTCTGTTTATGACATCAAAACATGTTGCTGGGGCGATCATTATGATGTCATAAACAGGATTGTGATGTCATGTGTGAGAAGCAACCAAAGTAGATATAGTCTAGGGGACAGGGATCTTGTTTTCATGCAACTGTTTTCATTAATAAAGAAAATGGGGATTTAACTACTGAAAATATATGAAGTAAAACAGAGATGGTATGGAGTGGAATATACATCTTACTTTTTTCAATGTTTTCCTAATGCTGTCAAGGGCTCTTTAAGGCGATCCTTCGGATTCCATTCCAAAGGCTGACCCAGTGTGAGCCGAAGCTTCCTATTCTTGAGGGCCTCCAGAAACACAGAAAGGCAAGGGCCACACCCAACCACGTTGAGTTGCCCACCTAGGCACTACACGCACGCGTTGTGTGGATCAGTGACTGACATCTTCTGGCAGCACAGAACACAAAATTTTAATCCAGGTTTCTTGCGATCCATCACTGGTCAGGAGAAGGAGTGGACAGAACTGCAAAATAATTGCAAAATAGCTTTGAAAAACTAAAATGTAACAGTTCACCTATGGAACAGAGAAAATCTTAAGCAGAGTGCGAAGGATGTGACCTGTTTTCCCAGTGGAACAAAAAAATCTGACGTCACGGGGCGGAGTCGCGGGATATATCTGCCCAGGTGGTGGGAGGAGCTTAGCTTAAAGACATCCAGCCAATCACTGCATTCCAGTGGAACTGCTAGAGTGTGAATAAGTGAACCATATCTACGCCCCTAGAAGGGGTATTTGGTTTTCCATGTTAAAGCTGAAAAAATCTGAACAAATATGCAGATGAATAAACACCGCTTTACAAGTCAAAGAATCCTGATGTAAACCTGTATGTACCAAGTACTTTTACCTAGCCTTTTATAACATAATTTTAGTATAATTTGCCCTTCTGTGACATGCTCATCCTGTTTAAATCTCTAAATGGAATGTTCTTTGAGGCTAGGAAGTCATTTGGTTCACGAAGCATCTAGTCAGCAGTACATAAGCCTAAAAATTTTGTTGCCACAAAGTACAGTCCCCAGAACTTACTGGAGCTTGCAATCTTATGTTAATGAGATTCATGGCTCTTTACTTATTTTTAATTACGACACTGGGACACACCTGAGAAACAATGATACAGTGACCATAGAGACTCTCTCTTTCTTAATGCATGTCGGTTCTTTATCAGTATACTGGTCTGTTTCTTTGAATTGGAGACCTATATCTTATAATTCCAAACCTATTTTGATGTATTGTTGGGGAAGCTGTTTGAATTGGTGTCCTGTTTCTTTGGATAGCAAACCTATGTTGGGGCTTTGAGTAGAATTGATTCATTGTTGCTGGCTTCACTAGCTGCAAAGTTTTGAGTGGGGGAAGGGTGCTAATTTGTCTGGCCAGGTCTCACTCAGCAGGGAGGCAGAGCTGAATCAGGTGTGGAGTCAGTGCTTTGGCTTCTCAGAAGGAACTAGAAGGGGGACAGGATCAGATCTACAGTACAGTAGCTTCTTGTTTTACATTGTTTTTCATGGATTCTACTTGGTAGAATGGTTATTTTCTTTCTTACTACTAAGGGGCTAGCAGGGTATTGTTTGGGGCTGTTGGAATTTTGAAACCTGTTTTGGTAGCTAAAAGTGGGCTCATTTGTTTGGTTTACGTGTGGGCTGCATTTGTAGAGGCCTATTTCTTCTCTTTTAAACATAATTGGTGTAATTTAACTGGTCTGTTTCTTTGAATTGGAGACCTATATCTTATAATTCCAAACCTATTTTGATGTATTGTTGGGGAAGCTGTTTGAATTGGTGTCCTGTTTCTTTGGATAGCAAACCTATGTTGGGGCTTTGAGTAGAATTGATTCATTGTTGCTGGCTTCACTAGCTGCAAAGTTTTGAGTGGGGGAAGGGTGCTAATTGTCTGACTAGAGGCCTCAGCTACCTGATTGTTTCCGGAAGACTTGGGCTGGTCCCACTCCATCCAAACCCCCACCCCACCCACCCCTGGTCAATTATTCCCTTGTACTAGGGTTCTGACATCACTTCTCAAACAGGCAAAGGATTTGCACCTGTCATAACAGAAGCAGACATCCAGGAAAGGAACTGCAGCAAGTGAAGAGGTGACTGCTCTCTCAGTGGAAGGGAAGTAAATGCAAATCTAGGCGCTTTCATTATTACTACTTCACATAGTTATTGCATTGGGTAAAGGAGGAGTAGGAGTTGAAGAAGGTTGTGCAATGGCTACTTAAAGTATTTTTGAGTGTGGATAGGAATATAAAAAGCAGTTGCTCAACATATCTAAACGTGTGCAACAAAGGAGGTAAGGGACATAAAGAATGTTTTGCACTGATAGAGGGGGGAGAGTGGGGACTTGGGGGAGTGTTTGGTATCCTGCATCTGGAAGGGTGGGGGGTCGCTGGTGGGCAACGACAGCAATGGGTAGGGTGGTAGGCTGCAACAACTGCGGTGCACCAATCTTTCTAAACATTGCCTGGAGAGTGGAGGATGTTTAGTGTGCAACCACATGGAAAAACTTAGAAAGGAGATTGAGGGTCTGCAGGAGGAACTAAGGCAGGCAAGGCAGATTGGGGGTGGGTTTAGCCCAATACTGGAGGGAGGAAGAAGGGGAGATGAGGGAGGGCAATTTAAGCCAACAGTGGTGAGGAGAGGCTCAGAAGAAGTGAAGCAGAGACAAAGGGGCCCAGGCCAGGAAGAACGATTGCCGGGGAAACCAGGTCAGGAGACAAAAGTCAAATGGAAGGAGGCAATAGGGACTTGTGAGGGGAGGCGAAGAAGTGGCAAAAGTCATGGAGTGGAAAGGAGAGAACAGGTTACTATGCAGAGAGAGGAGCAGGCATTTGTGAAGGATCTTCAGAAAATAGTTTTGCACTGCTAGAGAGGAAGAAGGTGGAGGAGGAAGTGATGAAATGAGAGGAGTAATTGATAAATGCCTGGACCAAACTGGAGCAGGGGAAGTTCTACTGGGAGAACTGCAAAAGGGGTAAAAGGGCATAATAATGTGCAGGAGGAAGAAGGAGCTGGAAATGAGGGAGGGAGATGAAAGGAAGCAAGCAGGGAGTAAGAGGGGTGGAATCTAGTGCTGGGGACTCAATACTAAGAGGAGTTAGGTGGGGTAGCAAGGCGAGAGAGGCATAGTCGCATTTGGGTGGAGGCCATGCAGAATAACAGTAGAAAGGGTGGGACAGTCTGTTCTGAAATATGCTAGAAGGGGTAGGGACAAGCCTCATTTAATTATACATCTTGGGACAAACGACCTGGCTGACAAGACAGTGGATATAGTCCAGAGGAGGTTTGAGGAGCTAGCACAATTATGTGAGGGGCAGGAAGATCAGTAACTTTTTCCGAGATACTCGGTGCAAAAGGCAAGCACAACAAGAAAGCTGAGAATAGAGGAATTTAACAGATGGCTAAGAACCTGGTGTTGTGCTAAAGGGAAGGGCTGTTGGGGGTGGGGAGGACCTGGGAGGACAGTAGTCTCTATGCCAAGGACAGACTACACTTGAGTGAGGAAGGAAAGAAAGTGTTGAAGCAGAGGATGGAAGAATATATAGAGGAAGTTGGGAGTTTAAACTAGGAGTGGGGGGTGGCAGTTGGGGAAGAGATATGCAGAGACCACAGGTTGGGAAATCATATGAGCTTACCCCCCATAACAGTGACAAAGGACAAATGGCAAGTACTATTGGTGATGCTAGGAAAGGACGGCAGGATGGGAGGAGGGGAAAAGGGTGGAAGGTGGTTACCCTTAATGCTAGGAGCCTTGGGAGGAAAACTGCAGAGTTGCAGGTTCTCATGGCAGAGGGAGAGGTGGACATTGCAGCCATCACGGAAACATGGGCCACCCAATATAATGATCGGACCTGTCTGTACCAGGGTACAGGTTATTTAGGGACAGGGTGACTGGGAAAGGAGGGTGGTGCACTATATGTGAAGGAAGGACTGAAGTGTGTAAGGAGGAAGGGAGGAGGGTAGTACAGAGTCACTTTGGGTGCAAATCCAGATTCCAAGAATAGGAGTCTCAGAATGGGAGTGGTGTACAGGCCACCATCTCAGATGGAGGAGTTAGACAGAGAACTACGGGACAGATCAGGAGGACCTGCAGAAGGGTAGTGTGGTGATTGTGGGGACTTCAACATGCCAGAGTGGACTGGAGCACCCCAACAACCAGGAACAGAAGGGAGCAGGTACTGCTGGATGCCTTCCAGGACAGCTTCCTGCTGCAAATGGTCAGTGAACCAACCAGGTTAGGAATACCCTTGACCTTGTGCTGGCAAATGGGGACTTTGTGAGAGAACTTACAGTGGAGGAACTGCTGTCAGGGAGTGACCACCACTCAGTATGGCTCACATTGGATATGGGCAAGGAAGGAGTGGAATCTGGCACAAGAGTGCTGGACTTCAGGAGGGCTGACTTTGGGAGGATGGGGGAAGTGGTAAAAGGGGTACCTGGCCAGAATTCAATCTAGTATGGATACGAACCAGAGATGGGAGCTCATAAAGTTGGGGATAGTGGAGGCAACCAAAACCTGCAAAGCCCAGAGCAAGAAGGCTAGGGCTAAGAAACCGAGCTGGTTGAGCAAGGAGGTCATGGAAAAGGTAAGGAGGAAAAGAGCTGCCTTTAGGAAATACAAGAAAACAGGGAGGGGGAGGACAGAGGAGTACTTGACAGAATCAAGGAGGTGACAAGGCGAGTAAGGGGAGCCAAAGCATCTACGGAACTCAGGCTGGCACAAGGCATTAAGAAGGGGAGAAGGACTCTTTAAGTACATCAGGAGAAAAGGAGCTGTAAGGACCACATAGTAAGGATTAGGAAGGAGGGGTGGGTTTGGAAGCAGGGTACGATAAGCGGAAGCACTAAATGAGTACTTCTGCTCAGTATTTACTAAAGAGAGAGGGGGTGACACCCAAGATGGGTGAAATGGCAGACGAGGGGAAGTGGTGACAGATGGGGAAATCATGGAGGGCAGAGTTGAGAGGGTTTGAAGGCACTGAGGGTGGACAAGGCACCAGGCCCAGATGGCATCCAACCGTGGCTACGAAGGAGCGAGGAGGTCCCCAGACCTTGCTAAGACCTATTTAATGCCTCATCTACATTCGGGGTGTGTACCTCAGGACTGGAGGATGGCTCATGTGGTGCCCCTCCACAAGAGTGGCCCCAAGGATGAACCGGGAAACTACAGACCAGTGAGCCTCACATCCACCGTGGGTAAGCTAATGGAGACTATCCTGAAGGAGAGGCTGGTGGCCCTCTTAGAGGCCAAAGGACTACAGGACAGCAGACAGCATGGCTTCATACGCGTGGCCGATCCTGCAAAACCAACCTGGTCGGGTTCTATGACTGGGTAACTAGGCAACTGGACAGGGACATGCAGTGGATGTCCTGTATCTGGACTTCAGTAAGGCATTCGACTCCAGTGCCACATGGAAGGCTGGGAAGGAAGTTAGTAGGCACAGGGGCAGGTGCAATGCTGGTGAGATGGGTAGGAAACTGGCTGCAGGGAAGGCAACAGAGGGTGGTGGTGGGTGGGGAGCTCTCACACCCAAGGGCAGTGACGAGCGGTATCCCACAGGGCTCGGTGTTGGGACCAGTGTTGTTTGGGATATTCATTGCAGACATCATGGGACATCAAGAGCAAGATCAGTCTGTTTGCCGATGATACCAAGGTTGGCGCGGTGGTGGATGACCTAGGGGGATGGCAGGGGTTGCAGGATGATCTGGCAAAGCTTGAAACCTGGTCAGACACCTGGCAACTGGGCTTTAATGCCAAAAAGTGCAAGATGATGCATTTTAGGATGAAGAACCCAAGGAGGACTTACCAGCTAGGGGGAGTGCAGCTAGCCCAGACAGAGGAGGAGAAGGATCTGGGTGTGCTCATCACAGGGTCAATGAACAACTCTGCACAGTGTAGGAAGGCAGCTGCAAAGGCCAACAAAATGCTGGGTTGTATTGCAAGGGGTATATCCTTGAGGAGGTGATTCTGCCACTGTATAGGTCATTAGTTAGACCACATCTGGTGTACGTGCAGTTCTGGCATCCGTACTGAAGAGGGACATTGGTTGCTGGAGGAGTGCAGCGAGGGTGACAAAGATGATCAAGGGTCTGGGGACTGTATCATATGAGAGGAGGTTGAAGGAGTTGAACATGTACCACTGGAGGAGAGAGGAGAGACAGGGGACATGACTGAAACCTTTAATACATGAAAGGAATAAACAAGACAGGTACAGAGGGGCTGTTCAAAGTAAGGGAGGAGGGCCACCAGGGCCATGATATGAGACTGGAGCGAGGAAGGTTCAGGAGGGAGATGAGGAGACACTTTTTACAGAGAGGTGGTGGCTGGGTGGAATGCGTTACCTGCAGAAGTGGTATGCAGTAGAACAGTGGACTGCTTCAAACGAGGATGGGACAGGACAAGGGGGAGGGTTAATGAAGGGGAAGGGTGGAAGGAAGGGGCAGCTGCAGAATAAGGGGTGCTAGCTGCACATTCGAGCAGACTTGATAGACCTCTAGGCCTTTATCTGCTGGCAAATTTCGTATGTTCGTATACAAAACTAATGATTTTTCCCAATTCTAACCTTAAGATGTTGCCATATATTTCTTCTGTCATCATTCACTCCCTCCCTTTTTTCTTTTATTTCCTGCAGGGTGTAATGCATACTCATCGGAAACAGAAAATCTCTTTCTGTGAAAGTTCATCAGCCTGAAATGTGCAGATGGCAAATCTTGTCTTCATCAGTCATCCTTTGACCATAGTCGCGCTCTCCATAAATCTAGTGAACTGTGCTCAAATACATGTCTCACAAATCTAAACAGCTTATCACGTGGCTGTTAAAGATGAGAACCAATCATGAAGGGCCATATTTAACTGACCCTTTTGAAGAAATCCCAGCTAAAGATGGCCACTTTGGTGGAAACAAGATTGTATGTAACATGGGAATGAACTCAATACAAATTTGCAATTAAACATTTTTAACATAAACCATGTTGTATTATTAATGGTATTAAACAGGACAAGCAATAATTTCTAATTGGCATCTGCTTATAATGTTCCATTTACCAAAATGATGTCCATAAGCCTAAATGATCATAGGTAACTGTACCAGAATAAAAAAGTGATGTGAGAAACTGTATTTTGCATTTTTTCTTTTATAGTGTATGGGCGATCGTGAGTAATGCTGGAATTCAGTCAACTCCCAATGTTGTTGTACTGTCGTAGTGATGTCAAGAGGTTGTACCTTCTTGAGTATGCCGCTACAGTGGTACAACATGGAACGCCAGCGTTCAAACAGTTTTAATAGTGTGTGATTACAGACATCGTGCAGTGTCGGGTGAACTGTCAGCCATGCCACAGAAAAGCTGGAGAGACACTGTGAACTCAGCGTTTAGGAATTATAGGTGATAAGGTGGCTCATTCTGTTTTATTTATGAAAAAAAAAATTGAGTGTGTGAGTAGAGACCATGTGCAGCCAAGGGAATCTCAAGTAAAGCTCCTTTATTGTTGCCCATATACTATAAAAAGACAATGGATGGACAACAGTACACAACAATGCTGAATTCACTTCTCGAGGTTGTAGGACAACCATAAACCTCTTAAGCTTCGCTCTTGAGGTTTACTTGGTTGTCATAGCAACTTCTCGAAGTGAACACAATGTTGTTGTTCACTGTTGCCCACCTATTATCCTGTATGTTATGGTCAGCATTCTGTTAAGTTCTCTTCATGGAACCAGTGAACTGGAGTTTTAACAACATCACAGTTTGCACACAGAACTCTGAGCATGGTTCTGACGGGACAATAGTTCATGCATAGTATTCTATTCACAAACCGTGACATAGGAAAAACTCCGAATTACTTGTTCTGTGAAGAGAACTGTGCAGAACATTACTCGTGAAAAAGAAAACAATTGAAAACACACAATTTCATATCAGTGTTTATTCAGGTTTGGTTAAATATATCTCAGTTGGAGGCAAGTCCTTCATTTCTGTTACTAGGAACACTAGTAACTGCTTCTTTTTTCTATCAAACATCTGAAAGACCCTACCGAGCATGCTCAGAACCGAAATTTCAAATCCTTATAACTCGGGAATGGATTCATATTTTTTCACTGCAGAGAAAAGAAAAACAACAAATATGTTGCAGGTGATTCCTTTTATTGGACTAACAAAATTATTTCCAAGACTAGCTTTTAATAGTCTCTTCTTCGGGTCAATTTCAGGACTAAATTGACCTGAAGGAGAGCATTATCTCTCGAAAGCTAGTCTCAGAAATAATTTTGTTGGTCCAATAAAAGGCATCACCTGCAACGCATTTGTTGTTTTTTTTCCCCTTTCTCTGCATTGTTGACTGGACTAACACAGCTACCACATTTCCTTTTTCCAAATATTTTTTCACCAAACCAATGGAGGGCACCATTCTAGGGTAAGCACTTTCTAACCTGAAAATTTCATAACAAAATTGCAATCTATCTAGGCTATAGGTGAGAGTACAAAAAGACCCCCCCCCCGATTTTTCCACTTTTTCCACTATTTGGATCTCAGAATATGGATAGCCGACCGGCACAAAACTTGTCATGATAAGAGACCTTGCCCCTCACACCAGGAATGCAAAATGTTGTGCAATTCTGTTGAACGAGGTCAACGTTATTAAGGTGCAAAGTTAAAGATTTAATATTAAACACCCTACTCGACCCTAACTACAGGGGCACTACCATGCTCCTGTAATATAGTTATTTAAACACACTGGAAAAACTGAAATCACTTCAAATGCAATACTTAACGCAGTAATGCACAACAGGGTGTGTGTCGTACTGGGATAACATCACGTCTCGGGTGGTTGGGCACGAGGCTACAGGCCAAGTGTGTCCAAAACCCAAGAAGTGACGTTATCCCAGTATGAAACACACCCTGGTGTGCATTACTGCTATTATACAATGACTCCTTTATTGGAAAAAGTAGTCAATTTTTCTTAAATCAGCTAACTCTTATTTTGATAATGGTTACAGCAATATTTATTTATTTATTAAATTTTGGTGACCGAGTAGGCCCACTGTGCCCCGACTAATATGTTGATTTACATACTGCAACAAGGAATTGTAGGTAGACTATAAAGGCAACTTAACTTTTCCTTACTCAGCAGTGCAGTCTCCTATTTTGGTAGTGGTGACTGCAGTATAGCACTGAATATGTAATAGTTACAGCAGTATAACACATATTATCCTGATTTACATACAGCAACGAGTTCTGGGGGTAAATTATAAAGTTACCTTAAATTTTCCTTACTCAGCAGTGCAGTCTCCTATTTTGGTAGTGGTGACTGCAGGATAGCACCGAATATGTAATAGTAACAACAAAAGGAATTCTGGGTAGATTACACAGTTAATTTAAGTTTTTCTTACTCAGCAATGCAGTCCCCCACTTTGGTAGTGGTGACTGAAGTATAGCACCTACTATCTAGATGTATATGGTAAAGAACTGTGGGCACAATATGAAGCTGTCTTCCATTTTTCCTTACTGGGAGGTGCAGTCTCCTATTTTTGTAGTGATTACAACAATATAAGATCTCAGATGTTTATTTTCAAAATGAAGCATTGTGCTTACACTGACAGCTGACAAGATTTCTTTACTGAGAGCTGCAGTCTCCTACTTCTGTAGTGATACATAAATATAATAGGTTGTATACTAATTTACTGAGTGAGGAATTGTGGGTACAGTAAATAGTTAATTTTTCTAATCTACCTAATCTGCATGTAGAAGGTTTTTATTTTAATTTTTTTTTTTTTACTGATGACATTCAGTGATGTGTGTGCTGGGACTAGATCAGCGATGTTATACTGGGATAACATCATGGATTCAGTCCCAGATTGACTAATCAGAGCCCAGCATTCTTTCTTGTTATTATATAATAAAATTAAGAAATAAAAGATGCAAGAATTACCTGTACTTCCATCAAATCCTCCAACAGCATACAGAAGCCCATTTAATACAGCAGCTCCTAACGTGCTTCTTCGATCCTGCATGCTAACAATGGTTGACCACTGGTCCTTCACAGGATCATACACGTCGACTGTGCGGACTCGTAACGAGCCATTGAACCCACCTACAGCATAAACCAGTCCATTCATCTGCACCACACCTGGAGGGAACATTTAGTTATACAAGCTTATTATTCTGGCTCATCAGTGGGGAAAAACAGAACAGTGAAATCTTATTCAAAACCGGAAACAGAAATGTAGAACTGGATCTAGAAGTCCCCAGGAACTGTAAACACAGAAACAAATGGGGCCCAGTCACTGAATAAATGCAAGCATGCAAACCAGTTCATGCACATCTTAGCCATGCCAGCCCATTTTCAAAAATTAAATTTTAATTTTTTTTCCGGCATCTGGCAGCCAACGGGGAATGTTACAATTAAGCCCCACCTATCAGACACAATATCAGTATCTAATATATAGATAACCTCTACAGTTGCCTCTTGGCGCATTCAGAGAATAAAGATATCATCCGCTAATGTGACATCACATCAGTGACATATCACTTGCAGTACCTCTGAATCAATGTGCTTTTTTGTTAAGATACTGTATCTATCTATCTACTATATATATATATATATATATATATATACATACATAAATATATACATATATTGTATTTACCTACTTATTTGT
Source organism: Neoceratodus forsteri (assembly GCA_016271365.2). Taxonomy (NCBI): domain Eukaryota; kingdom Metazoa; phylum Chordata; order Ceratodontiformes; family Ceratodontidae; genus Neoceratodus; species Neoceratodus forsteri. Next base: position 1,723,270,676 of record CM057452.1, read on the forward strand.
AATTGTGGACCAGGAAAGTTGACTAAGCAGCGATAGCTCATTTGCAGGGGTGTACTTAGGTGGGTTACATGAACCAGTTAATTGACAGGGGTATTACTGACCATGACAACAGGGAAACTGCCCTAATCTTCTTCCCCTTTTTCTCTTTAAATTAGGACTTTGCAAGATTACTGCCCACTGTAAATGCACTTCTGCTGCAGCAGCTTACAGCTGGCAGAATAACCCAGAAGATGTGTTGGATGATGTGCCCTGGGAAGCTGGGTGTCAAGAGATAACAAACCACAAGAGTACAGCTGAGTGCTTCTGTCCAAGGCCCTGTTGGTTTCCTTAGTTTGAGTCCCAACAAAGTACAGTTATCTAAGAACTTACTGTAGCAGTAGATCTTCAAGAGAAGCTCTTGCAGCAGGCCACACTGGTAGGACTATGTTACCAGGCACTAGGACCACACAGAAAACATCCAGCTTTCAGTCTACCATGGGGGACCGCCCCCACTGACACCAGTCATCTGATGTCAATATAGGAGGGTGGTCCCCCATACCACCTCAGTTCTCCCGCCGGAGACTCTGCATGGCCAGTTGATGGAGAACCAAGGAGGTTAGTCTGAGAGCCAAAGAAAAAGCAGATGCAATAGAAAAAGAGAAGCAGGGGGAAGGAGGGAGGGAAAGCAGGGCCAAGAGCTTCTCTTGAAGATCTACTGTTGCAGTAACTTCTTGCGTAACTGTACTATCTTACTTCAAGAAAGGCTCTTGCAGCAGGCCAGACCAGTATGACCGAGTCCCAAGCAGTACCGGTTATCACCAGGATAACATCACTGGGAGGAGAATGAGTAAATAGGGAAGAGCTCATGACAGAAGGCCCTGAAGAACTGCCAGGTCGAAGGTGGCGCTACGCCTAGAGGCGATGTCCAGACTGTAATGCTTGGTGAAAGTGTGGACATAACTCCAGGTGGCAGATGTACAGATGTCAGCAGCAGACATATTTCTGAAGCAAGTCGTGGAGCCAGCCATCCCCCTGGAGGAATGGCCCTTGACCACACCCGGAAGGGGCTTGTACTTGCAGTAGCAGTAAATAATGCTATCTGCTAACCACTTAAACAAACACTGTTTGGAAACAGGAGCGCCCTCTCTCGGAGGCAAAGGAAACAATCAATTGGTCAGTTTTCCTCAAAGACTTGGTGCAGTTCATGTAATACTGCAACATTCTGTGAACATCCAAAGTATGAAGTAAGGCCTCCCACGGATCAGAATACTCAGGAAAATAAAGTGGAAGGTGGGTGAATTGATTTAAAGTAAACTCAGACACCACCTTAGGCAAAAATGTAGGATTAGTGCACAAAGATACCCTGTCTTTGTGAAACCAAATAAGGCTCTTTACATATCAGAGCATGAGGCTTGTAAATCCTTCGAGCAGAAGTAACAGCAGCTAAAAAGAGCACTTTTCCATGACAGAAAGCGCAGCTCACAACTCGCGGCCAGTTCAAAGGGAGGTAAAGCGAGTTTCTCCAACATAAAACTGAGGTCCCATGGAGGGACCAGGTCCTGAATGGGAGGTTTCAGATGCAAAATGCCCCGCAGAAATGTGCAGGACATATCAAGCTGAGAGACAGATTTGCCCTCAATGTGTGCATGGTATACAGAGATGGCGGAAAGATGCACCTAAAGGGAGTAGTACCCCAGCCCTGAATACATAAGGGAAAGGAGGTACTCCAACGCCTGATTCACTAGACAGGTGAAAAGACCCAAATGGCAAGCAGCGGCTCAAATGGAAAAGCTTTTCCATTTCATAGCATAAGTGGTCCTGGTGGAGGGTCTCCTGGTTGCCAACAGGACGTCACTGACTCTAGAGGACACCCCAAAGCAGGTGATAACTAGGTCCACAGGAGCCACGCATGGAGATATAGGGACTTGAGGTCTGGATGGACTAGAGTGCCCTGGTGCTGGGAGAGCAAGCCTGTGCACAGGGGCGGGGCACATGAGGTTCCACATCTAGCTGTTGTGGCAGGGGAAACCAAAACTGGCGAGGCTAGAAGGAAGCTATGAGAATCATCTCTGCTCCTTTCAACTGGAGCTTGAGCACAACACTGTAGGAGCAGGAAACGAAGGGAATGCATACAGAAACCTCCCCTTCTAGTAGAGTGCCAATGTGTCTCGCCAGAAAAATCCAGGACCGGGATCGAGTGAGTAAAAGAACAGCAGTTTTGCGTTGAGTGGGGATGCAAAGATGTCCCATTCTGGACAACCCACCTGTTCAAGAGGTCGGCTACGGAGGTCAGAAGTTCACACTCATGAGTCCGTGACTTGGAGCGGCTGAGACTGCCTGCCAAGATGTTTTGAAAGCAGGGAATATGGAAGGCCAAGAGCTCCAGACTGTGATCGATGGCCTAATACCAGACTCTCACTGCCTCCCCACACATGGGGTAGGAGTGAGTGCCCCCCTGCTTGCTGATGTAATAAACTATTCACACATTGTCCATCTGTACCAGTAACGGACCCAGGAGGAGAGAAGTCCGAAAGGCCTGTAGGGCATATAAAACCGCCCACATCTCCAGGACATTTATATGAAGAGCTTGCTCTATGTCCTACCAGGCACCCCATCCCATGCCGGAGGCATCTGTAACAATAACCTGCTGGGGAGTTAAAATCTGAAAAGTGACCCCCCCAATACATTGGCTGGCTCCATCCACCAGGCCGGAACCCACCGGACCGGATTGGAGACCAGGACCAACTGGTCGAGGTCATCCGTGCGCTGGTCACACTGGACCTGTAGGGTCCACTGAGGCCAGGGGGACCATGGCAACTGTTGCTGCCATATGGCCCAGGAGGTGCAGGAAGTCTGGCAGCAACCTGTTGGCTGGAGGACTCTAGATGGGCATCCTCCATCAGACAGGCCACACTGTCCTCAGGCAAGAAGGCCTTGCCTTGGTGGGTGTCCGGGATTGCCCTTATATATTGGAGGCACTTGCAAGGGGACAGGCAAGACTTCAGCAGATTTACCATGACCCCCAGGTACTATAAAAGGCAAGAGGTGCATTCCAGGGTCTGAACTAAGCATTCTCTAGAGGGGTCTGCTAACAGCCAATCATCCAGTTAGGGGAAAAACATAAGAGCCTGCCTCCTCAACACCAAGTTACACCATTGCCAGGCATTTGATAAATACCCGGGGGGGGGGGCGAAGAAAAGCCAAACAGGAAGGCATGGAATGGGAAGTGGGCACTCTGAAAGTGGAAGAGGAGGAAACGACAATGAGCAGGAAAACTCTGGATGTGCAGGTAAGAATCCTGCGTCTAGTGAGCAGTCAATCCTGCTCATGCAGCAGGGGCAGCAACCTCTGAAGGGGTCACCATCCTGAAGCGTTTGTACTCTATGTAGAGGTTCAGGTTGCTCAGGTCTAGGATGGGCCAAAGATACCTGGTCTTTTTGGGGATGAGGAAGAAGTGGGAGTAAAACCTCCTTCCCCACTGAGCCTGAGGGATGGGCACTATGGCCTTTTTTTTTGAGAACAGCCTGAATTTCCTCCCAAACCAGGGGCAGGTGTGCAGGAGGGTAAGTAGAGAAGACAGGAGAGGTCTCAGACGGCCACTCTAGGAACACCAGAGTGTGACTTTGAGCTGGTGCACTCAGTTGTCTGTGGTCACTGCTCGCCACCCTGCCAGGTAAAGAAACAGAACCTACCCCTGACCACCTCCACTGGACCCTCAGTCGGTGGGGGAGGGTTGGCTAAGGAGTCAGTAGGTGGGGGTAGAAGTGGGCAGGGGGGCCGCAGGACCCTTGGGGGCTTGAGCGATGGCATCTGCGGGGGCAGTGGTGGCCTTACACCATTGCTGGCCCTTGACAGACTGGCCTCGAGCCTGCTTGTGGGAGGACTGATGAAAGGACTGGAGCTGGTTTGCTGTAGGCTGGCTATGGTAGAGCGAATGGACTGATTTAAGAGCCTTGCCTGACTCCTGCAGATTAGAAATGAGGTCCTGGACATTACCCCCAAAAAGGACCAATCCCCGGGAGGGAGTGTCCACAATGCTGGCCTGAAAATCCGGGGAGAAACCCAGAGACCTGGAGCCAAGAGTGGTGCCATAGGCAAACACCGGTAGCAGCCCCACACCCAGAGGCGTCAACGGCATTGTAAGATGCCCGGAGCACATGACTGCCCACATCTGAGTCTGACTTCATGAGCTGGGCAAGCTGTGTTTTTGTGGAGTCCTCAGGCAGAGTCTGAACAAGGTCCCTGACCTGGGCCCAGATGGCATTTGGGTATTGCACCATAGGAGTCAGATAATTCATGGCCCTAATGGTCAAAGTAGCAGAGACAAAGACCTGTTTGCCAATCTGATCCAGCTGCCAGGATTCACAGTCTGAGGGGAGATTACTAAGATGCTTGGGTTCTTGGAGCAGTCGTGGGCGACATTAATGACCACGGAATCCACCTTAGAGTGACTCCCCAGAAAAGGTTTGCCTGCTGGGGCATGATAAAGATGATCCGTCTTTTTAGGAAGAGGAGGAACAGTGGAGGGGTGAGCCCAAGCTGCCTTGGTGACATCCTCATATGAGTCAATCAAGGGTGGCACCACCACTAGCAGGGCATCCTTCTGCCAAAGGAAAATGGGTAGGCGTTATCGCTCTAGGTCTTGCTCCATCTCCCACCCCATAATGGACTAGATGTGGCACAGAATGTCCATGAAGGACGGCTCATCGGTTGGGGGTGGGGGACTTCTGCATCTCCTCAGGTTGGTCCTCTCCTCCCGAAGACTCCCCTGGAGAAGAGGAAGACACCGAGGATTCAGAGTCATCCTCAGAGGACTTAGTATGTGGAACTGGCATCAGAAACCAGCGATCGTTCCGCCTGCAGCCTGTACCAATGTCCAGTTGGGCCCCAGAGGACCCCGACATATGGGGTTCACTCGACCCAGTCCTACCCATATCCTGGGGGTCCCAGGAGGAACGAAGAGGAGAAGTCAGAGGTGGGCCCTTAGGGGCAGGGGTCTACTTCTGCATAAATGACCACCACATCGAGAAAAGGGCATTATAGTTCACCTGTGGAGCAATGCTGTACACAGGCAGGAAGAGCAAACCAGATACAGGACTGGGGAATGTCAGCTGAGGAGCCGGCCACGGGTGACCACGCATATCTCCAGGTGGCACCAGCAAATGATCCAACGATGGGCCAGCAGGTGTCGGCTGCGGCATGGGCAGAAGCAATGACGATGCCTGACCCACTGGCTGGGGCGGCGGCAGTGCTGGTGGCAGCCCAGCGAGCAACAGCCTAGAGCGCCCAGGTAAAGGGTTTGCCAACACCAGGCCCACAGGTGAAGCCGGCACCTGTGGGGAAAAGGATCCCCTGGTCAAAGGCAGAGGTGATGCCAGAGAAGAGGAGACAGTGAAAGGATGCTGCAGGTGCTGTCTACCAGAACTGGTGTCGGTCCCGGAGGTGGGAACCGACAAAGGCAAAGTTGTGGCTGGGGCAGTGATGGGCGCAAAGCCACCACCCAAGAGCCAAGAACTGGCCAAGCCACCTGGCTGAGAGCCTGAGGAAGAGATGGCCCTGAGCCTCAGGAGCTGGGGAGCAGGACACAATGTCCCCTGCCCCATAGAGCTGCCACCCAAAATGGAGATGACAGCATGTGGCGGAGCCACTGGGAAGCCTGCAAGAAGTGAGGGCAGGCAGGGCTGGAGGCACTGACCCCTGCAGGAGGACAACGCCACTGTGGTTGAAGACTTAAGGGGCGACCACGACCAGCAAGCTCAGCAGCCCATTCTCGGTGTATATCTCAGTGTTTATGCTTCCCCAACTTCTCCTTGTGCAAAGAAGAGGAAGCCGTGGAGAACTGTGCCAGCAGCATCTTTTCCATGGCAAGCAGCTTCTGCTTAAGGAGATGGATCTCCAGTGTTTTCGATCAACATCTCCGAGTGGCCTGGTTGAATTTCTGGCAAAACTGGCAGGCTTCGGTGTCGTGGCTGGAGCCTAGGCAGATCAGACACGAAGAATGACCATCCTTCTTAGAAATCTGTTTGCCATAGGCACACTTCGTGGAGCGGAAGATGAGGCTGGTGTAAGACAAACTCATCGAAAAAATAACGGAAAAATTTGATGTTTTACACAAGAAGAAATGAAAATAAAAAAGCACGGTAAGCGCGGGAAATAGCGGTCAACTGTAGCTGTGCCATTCACTGAGGACCAATGTGCATGGGTCGACGGTGGAAAAAGAATTGAGGTGGTGGGAGACCACCTTCCTATATAGCCTATACTGACGTCAGATGGCTGACGGTGGCGGGGGCGGTCCCCCATAGTAGACTGCTAGTTAGAAGTTTTCCGTGTGGTCCTAGTGCCTGGCAGCATAGTCCTACTTGTGTGACCTGCTGCAAGAGCCTTCCTCGAAGTAAGATCACCAGCTCTTAGACTGCCCATATAGCCACCTGTTTTGGAGGGAACTTGACAGTGGAAGCAGCAAAGCAGGGGCACCATCAGCTATGAGACATTATAGCACGTAGACTCTGACAACTCAGTATACCACCAAAGTATGTTTTCAGTTTTCTCCTGTACTGTATTTTTTATCTGGGAAGTTCGCTGTCTATCTCTATATCAACAGCATGAGAGTTCACACTTTGGTTTACTTGAAATATTACTAAAAAAAGAAATTTAAAAAAGGTATACTGGTCTGAACTACATCATCTGCTGAGAAAAGGGTTTACGAGTTTTGTGTCAGTTTTGATGGCCTAACCAATGCAAGACAGTTTCACATCTTTCTTGTTTTTCTGTACTACAGTTTTCACTTCTCTTTCTGATAAGAGCTGTTGAGGGATAGAGTATGCACTATAGAGCATAAGAAATAACCAAAACAAAAAATGTTTTTTGGGGTTCATCGTGATGCATTTCCTTCTTGGTGGAATTAATTCTGATCATAATTTTTTTTTTTTTCTTCTTTTGTCACACTGTATAAATTTCAGTATTTTGTTATTCTGTATAAATACTGTATTGTTCAGTGACAGTTTTTCGATGAATTCCACTACTCATCTTTGGAAGTAGGGGGCACTGGACATTTCTCGTCGTCAAGATGGAGGTTCCATGTGAGGGTGAGGACAGTGACAGTGCAGTCGTGGTAGCAGGAGAGCCTGTGAGCACCCCATTTTGGTTGACAGTGCTGTTACTGAAATGCTGACAAAGTCAGCTGGTGTCACTGACAGGCAGCAAAAAGATGCATTTAGGATTTTGGCGATGGAAGAGCTGAGGCTCCAGCCAGCAGATGGAAAAAAGAGAAGGCATCACTTTGTCTCGCAAATGGAGGGAGTATGGCTCTCACAGGAATGTGAGAAGCTGCAGCCGAAGTGTTAATCTCCAGAGTTCAATCAAGTTACATGACCCACAATAGGTGACACTACCATCGAGCTTCACATAGGAGCAGGGCCAGCACAGGCATTACTTGTGCCACGACCATCTGAGCCAGGAGTTACATCAGCACTCAACAACAGACGTGCGGAAGAGGAATTTTGACTGAATTCACCCCACCCCCGCTTTCCTCTTATGAGTAAGACGCAGTCCATAGGACAAACAGAGGTTGGGCATCTGGTGTGAGGAGCAGGCAGGATGGTTAGGCAGGGCTGCAGACAGTGTACGGTATGAGGAACCTAAAACAGCACAGTGGGCAGTGGGAGCAACCCTGGCAGAGCCAGTCAAGGAGCACCAGCAGCAGTACGTAATGACTGAAGTCGTCATAGAGGCAGAGGCACACAGGACGACAGTTTGTCCTGCAGTGGGTCCAAATGCTTCATGTCTGGTGAGTTTTGTCTGGTGGAAGTCGGCAGCCTGGAATCCAGGAGGGAGAGACATGCCTGCAGAAAAGAAGGCAGCTTTGCGTCAACTTACTGACACAGGGTTGGAGGGAGAAGATGTACATTTGCTTTATGTGTCAAAACAACCCCCCCAAACAGTTTCTGGTCCTGGTGACCAAGTAGTGCCAAAAGTGTGCCAGTTAGGCTGGACTGCTGTGTAAATTTCTGGGCACTATTCTCATTTGCAAATGTAGCAGTACCTACTCCAAGGAAGAGTACAGTCGGTCCTGGATATAAAGGGTGTATTAACTTAGTACTGGACCAAGCTTTAGTAGGGCATACTGTACTACTTAAAGACTCAACAGGATTTTACGCATCGAAATTTATACCTTAATTCAAGCCTCAGGGGATTTAGACAATGATGCTAGCTTTAAAGCAGCGCTGTTCCTCAAATATAGTAGCATGAAGGACTTTGGGGTTTGGGCCACTTTTTGATGCCGTACCACTAATGAAGTTATCTGTAAAAACAGTGACAATTCTTGTTAGAAATAAGGAAGCTAATGGGCAGGATAAAAGATACTGGCTTCAAAAAAGATGCGAGGTACTGCAGAATACATTACTGATTGAAAACATATGGCTGCTGGATAGAGATTTAAAGAGAAGCTGCACCAAACATCTTCGGGGTGGTTTACCTATTTATTTGTAATTTTATTTTTTTTGCTACTAATTTCTGCTCTTGTTGCTGCTCCCCTGCTTCAGAAAGGAGCCTTCAGCCCCATCCCCCGGCATCCACCAGCCGGCACTGACCCGTAACCCCAGGGTTTACCCCCCCCCCAAGCGGGGTTCCCCAACCCCTGCCATAGACTGGATCCAGTGTGGCCAGTGCCGTAGCTAGCTGGGAGTGGGGCCTGCGAGGCGTCCTCCATCATACGCTGCAGTAATGTATTTTCTCCTTCGTTTTAGCCCCTTAGAGATGGGGCCTGCAATGACGTGGGGGTAGGGAGCGCGCGCGCACCCACACGCATTCCTCCAGGCACCTGTCCCACCTCCACCCACTTCTGCAGTGTCGGTGCACTGTCCCCAAGCCTCTGCTAAGGACCAGTCGTACGCCGACCACTGGCACCCCCTCCCTGGAGAACGAGAGCAGTCCCTTGGACACGCGATCCTTCTCCTCCGCTGCCGACTCCCTGCGGCCCGTGCTTGTTCCCAGGTTGCTAGCATAGCGTGAGGTAAGGCATCCAGTGCCTCAACCCTCAGCGCCACCGGGCCACTATTTATTTGTAATTTTTGACCAGGAAAGGCACACTAAGCTGTGACAGCTTGTTTCCAGGTGAATCCTGGGGGGTTGGTTATAATGGACATGTTTTGATGACAGGACAATGCTGGACATGACACCAGGGAAAACCCCACCCTACTCTTTTATTTATTTAATTATTTATTTATTTCAGTTTTTACCTTTGAGTTAAGGACTCTTTTCCAAAGGTTCCATGTCAATCAAACACATTACAATGAGATACAGGTCATAACCATTACAGACAAAAACACACAGTCGTTACAGCTGTTTTCAGTTCAAGATAAACCCGTGAACATATAATCAAGGTTTCCAAAGAAAGAAACAAGCAGAAGTTCCAGAGGCAGCAAATTTGGGTTATCTAAGTACATGTAATCTGCACACTGCAGGTGTGGTTAAAATCACTGTAAAGAGCTGGGGAACCGACGGGTTGGGAAGAAATCCCAGTAGCTGGCGCAGTGGTATGCTGCCAGATGCTTTGTCGTGGGTAAGGTACAGTATAGGGGGTAGTTCAACCAGAGAAAGGCTATGTCAAGAGAACAAGGGGCGGTGTGAATAAGTGCTTTTGAGAGAGGGAAGATGGGATAAAAAAAAGAGAGGGGGGGAAGGAGATTGGGAGAGGGAGTGAAGGGACAGGGTAAGTAGTGAGAGGTTAATGGAGGGTGTCTTGGGGGGACTCAGGGTGGGGATTGCAGGGGTCATTATTGGTAGGGGCATTGACAGATCTTTCCACACTCAAGGTAGGTCCATAGTCCCGGTTTAAATTTGCGGACCGTGGTAGTCTCTATGAGGTTAGAAGGTAGCTCACTGTTAGGGATGTAAGTTTATCATGGATGAGGTTTTAATGACTCATTGTTTGTTCATGAAATCATTAGTAAACAGTAGAAAATGTTGTGGCACTGTCATCACTGCTACATTCTGATGACACTAGTGAAAGTCATGGAAGTCCTGAATAAAGATCAAACGTCATGGAATCAATGACGTGTATGACTGCCATGACAAACTTACATCCCTACTCATTGTACACCAGTAAGTTGTGGTTCATCGATAAGTGCCATGGGTTTTTTTTAATTCCACCTGGACACTGACCAGAGATGGGCAGAAGGGACCTCGGTTTAATGTCTCATCCAAAAGATGGCATCTCAGTTGCACAGCACCTCCTTCGTATTGCACTACAGTGGCAGTTACAGGTACTACCCCAAGTACCTGGTGTAGGTCTACAACCCACGACCATCTGATCTTCCCATATCAGAGAGGCAAGAGTGCTACTTACTGAGTCACTGATACTGCTACCTATGAGGCCACTGAAAATGTTGCCACGATCAACTCAAGATCTCTTACAAAAGTGGGTCTAAACCAGTGCTTCTCAAGCCCCTAATTCTGGTAGCCTCAAAGTAAGGTCACCACAACTTACTGGTGTCCTCACTCCACCCTAAATCCCTAATATAACTAATTTATTTCCACACAATATACAATAAAGTCCCTGATATATTTTCCTTGGAAATGTATCTTCCATTTTTATTTTAAAGGCTAAAAATTGTCCATTCCATTACCTTTGTATTTTGGGCTCCAAAGAGCTCTGCGGCCACAGAACTGTGCTGGTGGCCACTGTGGCCTCATTTGAGAAGCACTGGTCTAAACTGCACCTGGGCAATGTGAGTGACACTATAAGGTGTGGGCTGTGTGGGGAGTTTGACCATGTGGATGCAGCCTGTCCTAAGAGATACAGTATAATCTGTTTGAGGATGTGAGACACTCCTATAGACAAAGTTGTTGGCCCACACACAATTCAAGGGGGCAGAGCTCTCAGGAACAGATGCTTTTACAGACTCTGAAGTGTAAAATCAGTAAGGCTTCTAAATGTGTCAAGTCGGGGGGGGGGGTAAACTGACAGGACTTTTAGAGGGTCCCACTTGCAGGATGGCATGATAGCCCCTCTCCTCAGTAAGGTTCTCATGAGGGGGGGGCTGCAGGGGGCTAGAGGTGGATGTAGGAGGCCCCCGGCATGATCTGAATGAGTCAACAGACATAACTATGCATCCTTTTCTTACTTCTCAGCCTGAGTAGGGTGAGGCAGTAGGTTCCCCCATGTGAGACTGTTGTGATTATGCTGGTGCATAAGAGAAGAAAGTCAGCATGGAAGCAGACTGGCTGCTAAGGTAGTGTAACCCTAACCTTAAATACTTGTGAACCTTTAATGTTGGGGAACTGGGGTGACTTGGATGGGGAACTCTGAGTCTTCCTCCATTCCCTCTTCTCAGAATTGTAGCAGCAGTGAGCCTTCAATCACATGGGTGATCTATCCCAGCCAAGCTATAATAAAGAACAATGCAGGAGGTGATCCATCAGCAGGACGCCTACTTGGCTGGTGGTCTGCATAGGGTTGCATCAGTGTGTGTGACAAACAGCTGGTGAAACTCATAATGAAATGCTGCTCTATGCTCCTTGCAAAGCAGATAAGGTGATTCCATAGATAGCAGCTGAAAGCTCACTCACCCATCTGGCCAAGGTGATGCCAACCAAAAGCATGTTATATTTCCATGACAAGTTTGAGAGATGATACTCATTCATAGGCTTGAATGGTTTACCCATTAGCTGTGACAGCACCAGCAGCCCAGGGTGGGGGTGATTCATGCACCAGAGGGGACAGATGGTACATCTCTTTAAAGAAATGGCCAAACACCTTGTCCTGTGCCACTGTTGTCATACCAGCCTTTACACGGTACGTCAAAATGGCAGCCAGGTGCATCTTGAGGGAAGTGGCTGACAACCCTGCCTAAGATGGGGCCAGAAGTAGTTGAGAATGTGCAACATGGAACAGAAGAGGGGCAGCAATCTGTGCTTCTCACATCAGCACATGAACAATGTCCACTTGCAAGGGAACATCTTGAAAGTTGACACCTTCCGAGATGACTATAGCACCCAGAAGACATTCTTGGAAAGTCCAAGGGCCTGGAACTCTGTCCACTTAGGAACAGTGCAATAGGTCCAGATGCCTGATCATCCCCTCAGACCTTGTCATCAGGTCTTGCAGGAGTGTAAGCAGCCACGGTGGTCCAGTGATAAGAATGAGGAGACTAATACCAAAACTGGGACTTTCAGCCTGGCATGATCCAAATCAGCTGCACTCTCTCTGTACTATAAGAACTACCTTGTGGAGCAGAGGAAATGGACAAAAAGCATACAGAAGGCCAACAGCCCAGGACTTAGTGAATAAGTCCCCCTGCAGAGTGCTCTATTGTGTGGGATAGGCACAGAACAGTCTCAGATTCCTGTTTTCCCAGGAAGTGAATAGATTTACTGACAGCATTCCATTCTGAGAACACCTGGGACACCACCCTTAAATGTAGACTCCATTTGTGGGATGTGTCTCTCACACAACAGAGTGCATCCACCAGCTGGTTGTTTGCTTCCACAAACATGGACGGCCACCTGGTTCAGGTTCAAGGAGACAGCCGGAGACTATGTTCATCACAATGCCTCCAGAAACAGAGGAAAGGAGGCAAGTGCTGCCCTGTTTATTTATGTATTGAATTTTGATGACAGGGTAGGCCCACTGAGCCACGAAGGTCCCTTTTTCAGGGGCGACCCGGGATACAGTACAGTACAAGACAGTCAGGTAGTACAGGGTACAGAGAAAGTACACATGATTACAAGGTTACAATGTAGGCAATAATTCCGAAACTATTGAACATAAGTGCAACGATTGATAGAGTTAAGGCATGTTCTACCTTGTTTAGGTAGAACATGGTGGTCATGTTGTCTGTGTTGATATAGGCCAACTGGCCTTGGACCAGCAGTGCAAATGCTGCAAGCGCTAAGCAAAACATGCAGAGGTTGGTGTAATGTGGTCTCGCTTAACCAGAAACCATGCACTCTGCAATCCAACAAATGTGCACCCCTGCCCACTACTGAAGCATCTGCCATCAGAGGTACTGAGGGCTCCACCCAGACGAATGGGATGCCCTCAGAGGTTCGCAGGAACAGGCACCAATGGATGTCAACTAGCATTAGCTGGGTCACCTGGACCAATTGGTTCAAGGCTACATGCTACTGGGACCAATGGTGCCCCAGTTCTCAATGGATTGGTTGCATGTGTTAGCAAGCCCAACGTCCCATGTCCGTGGAAGAGTCCATGAAACCCCGAAGCTGGAGGAAATCCTGGGCCAGGAGCAACTGCCCAACTTGAAATGATCGGGCAAAGGAGGACATGTCCTTCACTCTCTCCTGGGGCAAACAAGCTCTGGCTTGCAGCAAGTCCAGCTCCAGTCCAATGAACAGAATCACTTGCTTCAGGGTGGTCTCAGATTTGGCCACATTTACAATCAGGTGGAGATCTCGGAACATCTGAATGGTTACGTCCCCAGGATACTCCACATCCTGTAATGAGCTTGCATGATTAGATAGTCTTCAAGGTATGAGACCTTATGTATTTATTTATTTATTAGTTAACCGGGTTAGTGCACTGGTTCGAGGACCTATTTTAGGCATGGCAGGGCCAGAGACTGGCACAAGCAATGGAAAAATACAGAGAATGACAGTGTTGAAACATACAATACAACCAAGAATCCAGTGCAAGGCAGACTAACATATGGAGGTGCACTAAATAGAATACAGGTACCCAACGCCTGGCAAATGCCACTGCATCCTAGAAAGGCCACTATAATCAACAGGCACTTAGTGAACACCCTGGGTGCCGAAGACAGGCTAAAACACATGACTGTGAACTGATACAAAGTTCTGTCCACCCAAATGCAGAGGAACCCTCTGTGTGATAGGTAGTGTGGAACTATGCATCCAGGAGGCAAAAGCAAGCTCCTGGCTCCAGGGACAGAATGATGCGGTGCAGCATTACCATGCGAAACTTCTGACTATAAATAACTTGTCCAGAATTCGCAGGTCAGGGATGAGGTGTCAGCCCCCATTTGACTGAGTACCAAAAAGCACTGTGATACAAATACACATTCTGTGTTCGGTTTTCCGGGACAAGCTATACTGTTTGCTGCTCAAGGAGCTGATGAATCTTGCTCTGCTGTGTGAGGAGAGACTGCAGTGAAAGCATGTCCTCCAATGGTGCCTGGGACCGACAAGGGGTAAGGTTCTGAATTCCAGACACAACCACTGCCACCTAAATTTAGGCTCTTACATACTAGACTTCCATCTATTAGGGTGACAAAGAATTTGTTTGTAGACTCCCTCACTGCTCTGTCTAGTAGTTGTTTGGAATCAGAGGGCATTTACCTGAAATTTGAACCCATCATTACCAGTCTCATGCGTAAACTGCTCACTGTACTGAGATATAGGTTATTTTATATTGTGTGTTGTTATATTGTAACGTGGAGATACTTCTATTAATACAGAAACAGAAGTTGACGGCAGAAGGGGACCACAAGATCCATCTAGTCTGCACAACAGGGGTAATTACCCCCCCCCATCCTTTCTGTGAAATGATACCTTTGTGCCTGTCCCAGGCATTTTTGAACCCAATTACCGTTTTGGCCTCCACCACTTCCCGGGGCAGGCAGTTCCATGGGTTGACTACCCTCTCAGTGAAGAAGAGCTTCCTAACATTGCTCCTGAATCGACCACCCTTGAGTCTCATATCGTGTCCTCTAGTTCAGAAGCTTTTCTTCTCCTGACAGAGCTCCTGTACCCCTACCTTATTTATACCCTTGATAAACTTGAATGTCTCAATCATGTCCCCTCTCTGTTCCAGGGAGTACATGTTGAGCTCCCTCAACCTATCCTCATATGCCATTTGATGTAGACCCTGAATCATTTTTGTGGCTCTCCTCTGCACTGTCTCAATCATATCAATGTCTTTCCTAAGGTGCAGCCTCCAGAACTGTATGCAGTACTCCAAGTGGAGGCACACCAGTGCCCTGTAAAGTGGCAGCACCACCTCCCTTCTGCGATTCGTGATTCCCTTCCCTATGCAGCCCAGAATAACACTGACTTTTAGCACTGCCTTTTTGCACTGCTTCCCCAACTTTTAAGTCATCTGATATAATGACTCCCAGGTCTCGCACCAGGTTGGTGCATACCAGCTGCTCCCCTCCCAAGTAGTGTCCCACCTTGGGGTTTTCCTTGCCTAAGAGTGCATGACCTTGCACTTTTTGGCAGTGAACTTCAACTGCCAGGCTTCTGACCACTCCTCAAGTTTCCTCAGGTCTGATTCCATGCTCTTGACTCTTTCTGGGGTGTCCACTCTGTTGCAGATCTTGGTGTCATCTGCAAACAGACACACCTTCCCTTCCAATCCATTATAGATGTTGGCTATGAACACACTGAAGAGTAAGGGACCCAGCACTGGCCTCTGAGGCACTCCACTAGTCACTTCCCTCTCCTTCGACACCACTCCATTTACCTGCACCCACTGTATTCTTCCCTTCAGACAGCTATTCACCCAACCCACCACTTCCTTACCTACGCCGATGTGGTCCAGCTTCTTTACCAGCCTTCTGTGTGGAACTGAGTCGAAGGCCTTACTAAAGTCCAGACAGACCACATCCACCACTTCCCCTTGGTCCACTACCTTTGTTACCAAATCAAAAAAGTCAAACAGTTTTGTCTGGCATGACCTTCCAGCCATGAAATCTTGCTGTTTTGGGCGTTGTTGCACGCTGGATTCCAGATGTGCTACTATTCTTTGCTTGAGCAGTTCCATCAGTTTTCCTACCACCGATGTGAGGCTCACTGGACGGTAATTTCCAGCCTCCTCCCTGCTCCCTGATTTGTGAAGTGGGACCACTATCACCCTCTTCCAGTCTTCAGGCACTGTTCCACTTTCCAGTGATTCGGTGAAGAACTCTGCCAGGGGTGCTGCTATCACACTCCCCAGTTCCTTGAGAACTCTTGGGTGAATCTCATCTGGCCCCATGGCTTTGTCCACCTTTAATTTATTTAGGGCTTCCAAGACGTGTCCCTCCGTGAAGGGGCTCGAGTCTACCCCTGGTCCCTGGGTGCAACTGCTTTGCAGGTTTGGGCCATCCCCTGCGTTCTCCCTAGTGAACACAGAACAGAACTATTTATTTAGGACTTCTGCCTTCTCACTGTCCTTCTCTACTAGCCCCCCTCCCGAAACTGCTAGCCTTACTATTACTCCTTTAATCTTTCTCCTTTCGCTTATGTACCTAAAAAAGGTTTTGTCTCCCCTTCTAATACCCTGTGCTATCCTTAGCTCAGTGTGAGCTTTAGCTTTCCTTATTACTTTTCCCGCTTCCCTCTGTGCAACTATGTAAGTTTTCCGGTCTTCACCCTTGTTTGATGCCTTACATGCCCTGTAGGCCTTTCTTTTCTCCTTTACTATACAGCCACCTCCTTGGAGAACTAGAGGCGTTTCCTGCTCTCATTTGCCTTACTGATCCTCCTAATGCACTACTGGATTAACTCCCCAATAGCTCCCTTTAGGTTCTCCCACATCCTCCCCTCCCGTGCCGAGATTTTCTGCTAGGCTGGTTCTCATTTTGGAAAAGTCTGCCTTTCTGAAGTCCAAAACTCCGATCTTGGAATGGCAGGTGTCCACAGTTGTGTTGATTTGGAAACCGACCATACAATGGTCGCTGTTGCCAAGATGGCACCCACCTCGATCCTTTCTACCCTGTCACTGTTGGTCAGAACCAAGTCCAAGATAGACCCATCTCTGGTTGGTGAATCAACAAGCTGTTTCAGCCCTGCCCCCTGTAGTGCCATTACAAATTCCCTGCCTCTTGTTGTCGATGCTGACTGAGAACCCCAGTTAATGTCTGGTAAGTTAAAGTCCCCTACTATAACTGCCTCACCCTTGTCCACCATTTTATGTATCATCTCCAGTGTTTCTTTGTCCCCATCTTCTACCTGTGATGGGGGCCTGTAGATAACTCCTAACCTAATGACTACCCTGTTCCCTGTCTCAGCTGTTACCCACAGTGCCTCAGTGTCACCTAGGTCCCCTGGATTTCTGTGGTTTTGATTTCCTCAGATGTACAATGCTTACCCCCTTCCCTTTTCCTGTTTCTGTCCCTCCTGCACATGTTGAATCCAGGAATGGCCATGTCCCATGCATGGCTTCCTGTGAATCAAGTTTCTGTCATAGCCACTAAGTCTAGTCCATCCTCTGCTATAGTGGCCGTGAGGTTGGGGATTTTGTTAGCCAGGCTTCTGGCATTAGTTACCATTCCTTTACATGTGCTACTCCCCTTTTTACAAGCGTGATTTCTCTCTGAAGCCCTTCTTTCTGTTGTTTCCGTGATGGAACTCCTTAGCTCCAGATCATTAAGATTACCTCTGGTGGACTCCATGCTCTATTGTCTTATCCTAATTAAAATTAAATGAAATTAACCCCAATCCCAAAACTTTCAGAAGCCATCTGACCAAAGTAATAGCAGACCACTATGGCAGGGGTGGGCGAGTTGGCCCCAGACCGGGACCTGCAGCAGGGATCAAGCTGTTGAGGGGATGGGGTCACTCATCCTAGCATTTAATGCCCTTGAAGGCAGCCACAGTTGACTTGCCTCTAGAGGAACCATCCCCTCTGCCCTTATGTTGGCCATGACCTCCCGATTTACTGAAGGACTTATCTGGACAGAGTTGTTGCCCTTGCATACCATGATAGGGGCCACGAAAGGAACCTAAACCTTGTGGCCTGGGCATGGGCTACTGTTTGGAATTGGTGACCTAATTCAGCAAAACCAGGGGCACTTTGAACTTCTCTATATGCGTGATATGGTCCTCAACCCCTGGCCGAAAAAGATCCATCCTTGTGAAGGGTGGTTCTACATCCTACTGCTGGATTTCTTGGGTGAAGGGCAAAATCCACAATCAGGCGCACCAGCATATGAGCACTGCCATGCCCACTGCTCAGGCTCATACGCTGGTGGAGTCCACGGCAACATGCAACTGGTACTTGGTCATGTCAGCACAAAATCCTGGATCTTACTCAGATCTTGTGGACGCTCCTCAGGAAGAAGACTGGAAAAGATGGAGCCTTTCTAAGAGCTCATAGCTACAGCAAGCCATCAAAGCCACATAGCTGGCATGGTGGGCACCCAAAGATGCAGTTTTATACATCTAATGGCCAAAGTGGTCCTATTTCTATGACTCCTTAACCAGTTACTGCAAGCGTTTGTTATTAGTCCCTCTGGTGACTGTTCAACAGCAAGTAAGTCTCCTTTTTCTGGACCTCCTCCAGAAGAGAGTCCAGAGCCACGTTCATATATTCCATTAGGGCAGTCAATGAGGACTAGCGCCCATGAGGGGGACCTATCGATCCACTGGTTATCATTCACAAGGCACGGAGTCAACTTAATGGATGATGCATCTCACTTAAGAGTCCGGATAAAAGAGCAATGACTGCCTAAATGAAGTATGGATGACACACTCTGTTGGGGTAACCACCACTGTCAGGAGACTACGAAGTCCAGACTCTGGCCAAGAGTCTTGGTCGGAGTGCCCTCGGCTGGCTGTGGAGGTGGGGGTTCCACCTATATAGGTTGCTGTGGCATGGCCATCAAACATGGAGGTGGAGCTGCGAGACGCACAGCTTAAGTCAGCACAAGGAGTGGTATCCAAGGCCAAGACAGCCCCAAGGGGATCACTGATCCACCTCAATTCTGGGCAATCACTCAATATGCCCAGTGTTGCCAAGTTGCCCTCTCACACCTAAAACAGGCTCAGTGTTGATGGCTGGAGCCAGACAATGAGTAAGAAACTATGTCAGCTGTTTGCACCAATGTTAAGAATGGGATCAAGAGTGCTACCACGATCTCAAGCGGCAACTTGAGGATCAACGTGGTGCAGGAGCCTCTGGGTCCAGTTGCCCTGTTGGAGAGTCCCTGGGCACAGTTTCAACAGAAGGCTGCACCAGACTTTGGCCAACTGAAAGTAGCTGAACTGATGGAGAGTCCGCCTTGTCCTCAGCAGGGCTGACTGTCAAATCAAACTAGGGTTTATACTTTTGGCTACTGGAAGGGAGTTCCAAGGGCTGACTGACTGGCTGCCCAGGTGGTACAGCCTTCTTAGAGACTGACCATGAGGATCCTTTGATGTGGAAAAGTGCAAACAGTCCCTCAACCAACAGCAATTCCACAACCTGCACTGACTCTTCTTGTGCCGTTAGCATCAAGATGGAGACTCACTTTAAGAGGAGTGAAGAAACAGAAAAAAAATATATATATTATATTGGAACACGGCCGCCATGTGAGGCAGCTGTCTGCACTGTGAAATGTTAGCACAGATTTTCTCAAATTTTTTGTTCTCTGTCTGCAAAGTTTTGGAGACATCCACTGGTTAGGAGAATCCTTAGGTAGATAGTTAATGCCTCATTGTGTTGTTGCTGACGAAGTGCATTTTAAACTTTATAAGTAGTGAGCTAGTAGAGCTTAAATAGTGTATAGTCAGAGTAAGTTAGCACAGGTAGGGTAAAACAGTGTATGTAGAACAGGAGCTAGTTGATTTGTCTTTTAGTCATAACCCTTTCTTGAAGCTCAGTGCATGCAGGAGATCTTTGTTGATGCAGCACTGGTTCAATGTCTATTTGGAGCATATCCACGCCATCTTTTCTTTACCGACTGGTCAGAAAGAGGGAGCCAAAAGAAGCTCGTCTGTGGATTAAGCTCTGCTCGGAAAGGGACCCTGATTGTCGTCAAGAGCACTGCAGTGTGCAGTATGGGAAGATTGCCACAAAGAGTGCATTGTGAGGGGGGAGAAATTCTTGCTGGAACATCTCGAGTCCACCCTGTTGCTACTGGGAGCCGTTTCATCTCGGCGTCTGATGAAAGGATTATTGCCAAACGTTCCTGAACTGTTGAATTACTGAATCCACACCATGAATGGTTGTGGTCTGTTGAATTGCTTTCAACCTAGGGAGCCTGCTAATATCTCTGGACTTAGTGGGGCTTGAAGCTTCAGGCTCAAGACTGACGGCGGTCGGTTGGTGAACAGTTGGACCGTGAACTGACTGGGGGCCTGGCAGTTGTTTTAGATGCCAGGCCCAGAGTTTCGCGGATATCTGAGGATTGAAGCCAACTCTTGTGGTTTCCTCATTTACCTATTGAGCTTTTGGAACTGCTTGGGACTGAACTTGGACCCACCCACCTCCCTCTCTTTTGGACCTTGGACTATCAGTAAGTACTTTAGTACGTCTATGAGTGGTCGTGAAAGGACCAGTCACAAGAGTTTTGTTTTGGGTATATTCAATCAGACAGTTGTGAGAGAACTATTTACCCAAATTGAACTGCATTTTCCCTTCCTAGCAGTGGTGGGAGCACTGTTTTAGGGGCTCCCTAGTGACTCTTCCTCCCCTTGTTTTGACCTTGCAAACTGAAGTTTCTCCTGGAACAATAGCACTGAACTTGAAGTTTTGAGGATTCTCCTTATTTATTTATTTGAGGAAGTTAATAATTGTACAAGTTTGGGAATTCAGGTGACTGTGGGTGGAACTGGGGTTAGATAGCGTATGACTGGTTGGTAGTGCTTGTGTAGGGAACTTTTACTGTATTTATAGCATGAATGGTGTATGAGTGATTAGTTAGGACATATAATTAGTTTTGTTTCAATGTCATTTTGTTTTAGCTAGTTTTATTATTTTAGTAATTTTAATTTTATTTTAGTCTAGCTACAGTATCCTAGTTACGCAGGCATGTGTAGGAGTCTTGGGCCCCTCAGGATCAGTTACCTGGCAGCCCTGCTACATGACCTTCACCCTTTCTGTGACCCCCCTCCCCATTGCTGCTATAAGGTGTTGTGGGGAGGTGGGTATTGGCAGGGGGTGAGGGGGTCTGTGGCGGGGCGCCGGGAGCTCAACGGAGGTGAAGGGGAGCAGGTTGGTACGGAGCAGTAGGCACCCTAGGAGAAAATGGAGCCTTGAGAGAGGCCCAATGTGTTCAGTCTCTGTACCTAGAGTTCCCACCAGACCGCATGGACAGGCAGCTAGAGGGCCTATAGTCTTCACTGATCCCCTCAGGGCAGTGTTATGCAATGCCAGGCCGATGAGAAACAAGACAGCAATTATGTCAGACTTGGTTTCGTCGGTCAACCTGGCGTGCATCATGGAGACCTGGCTGGGGGACGATGCATGGCCGGTTTTGGAGGCATCAGTCCTGTCAGGGTACACTGCCTGAGAAGGGCTCGCAGGGCCGGGGGTGCAGCCATCTGTTTTAGATCCAACTTGAATTTCTCCGTATATCTGGTGGGTTCTGCCTCACCATTTGAATGTGTGGCAGTGCATGGGGTCCAGGTGCAGGTTGCAGAATTCTCCTGGTTTACCACCCTCCAGGGTTGGGTGGAGAATTTCTGCAGAAGGCTGCGGACCTAATCACTGACAGGGTGTTGGAGTCGCCCAGATGGCTTATTATGGGGGACTTCAATGCCTGGGTCAATGAATCCTTGCAACTTGGTTCTGACCTCCTCCAGCTGATGACATCATTGGGTGTTGCACAGGCAGTTGCCTCTGTGACCTACCACCACTGCCACACCCTGGACTTGGTACTCTCACTGGGTCTCGAGGTCACCGACCTCGAGATTGATTGGGTTGTTTGGTCCAATCAATGTATGGTGAAATTCTCATTCAGGGCTCCCCCTGACAGTCCCTCCACTGTTTAGATGATCAGCTATTGCCCATTAAGGGGACTGTCCCTGGAGGGACTGATGGTGGTAGTTAATTTTTCCTGTGTTAGTGCTGATAGTGCGGCTGGCTTCGGTGAGTCAGTGGCAGCCTATAACAGTGCTGTCTCTGAGGCGCTCGATGCCATTGCACTGGTCCATAAACAAGCCAGGTCCTCTTGACTGAGACCCCAATGGTTTGATGGAGCTCTCAAGGTGATGAAACCATGGGTTGGAGGTTGGAGTGTTGCTGGCATAGGATCCAGCTAGAGGAGGAGGAGGAGGACAGACTGCCTTTGAGGAATCCCTATGTTTATTATCAAAGGGCAATCAAAGTTAAGAAGGCAGAGTTCCTGTCCAGGGAGATTGCAGCAGGGATAAACAGACCAGCTCAGCTCTTCCAGACTGTGGACAGGCTTCTTCATCCTGTCTAAAGCCGAAAAGAGCTTTTTCAGTAGCACTTTGCGAAGTTTGCTCTGTTCTTCTCTGACAGAGTATCCTCTATTCGGACCAGGATCTTGCCAGTGGGTCTGGATTAGACCCGCAGGGTGGGGTCTGAGTAGAGTAGGGTCACTCCTATTGTCTGGGCAGAGTTTCAGCCAGTGGAGGTGGCGGAGGTCTCTAAAGCGATTTCAAAGCTGCAGCCCACTTGCTGTGAACTGGATCCTGGCCTGATACGTCTCCTAGTGGGCTGCATTGAGGCTACAGGTCCAGTATTCGCTTCTGGAGGGGGTCTTCCCCGACACCTTAAGGAGGCGCTAGTGAAGCCCCTTCTGAAAAAACACATCTCTCGATCCAGATGTCCTGGCGAATTACTGACCAATCTCCAAGCTCCCATTTTTAGGGAATGTCATTGAGAAGATAGTGGCACTGCAGCTCGAGAAACACGTGGAGACCTGTGACATCTATGAGCCATTTAAGTCCAGGTTTAGGACAAGGCACAGCACAGAGACACTAGTCTGGGTGCATAATGACCTCCTCATAGCAAGAGATTGAGGAGAACGGTTAATACTCATTCTCCTCGATCTGTCATCAGCATTTGACACGTGGACCACATAGTGTTACTCGGTATTACTCGGTATTTTAAGAGTGGAAGTAGGCCTAGGCCCATCGAGACCATCCTCCCCACTCTTGTGGGGTGTATTCAGATTTCTGTCCCCAGAAGGAATTTATCCAGTTTAATTTTAAATCTCTGAAGTGTATCACTTTCTACAGAATATTGACCTTATTGTGAAGTAATGGCTATGTTTGTTCGTATCGCCCTAGGGATAAAAATCTGTTTGTTGTTACATCTGAGATTTTTGGGCTTATCAGCATATTTGATGTTACAATCATTCATTAGATTGGTATCCTTTAAGATATTAAACAGTAATAATAAATGTTGTTGGATTGCCTTAGAGAGTACTGTGGACTCATCGATATTGTCATCATCTGGTTTGAGTCCTTTCTCTCAGGCAGAAGGCAGAGAGTAGTAATGGGGAATTTCACCTGATGCCTCTGACCTGTGGAGTTCCTCAAAATTTGATCCCATCACCGATGCTGTTCTCTGTGTACATGCTGCCCCTTTGGAGGATCATCAGACAGTACAGTCTGAGTTTTCACTGCTACGCAGATGACACTCAGCTGTACATGTCATTTGCACAAGGGACAAGTGGTGCCATCGAAGTGCTGAATAAATGCCTTGCCAAGATCCAGGACTGGATGAACTCTAATTGGCTGAGACTTAACCTGGATAAAACAGAGGTACTAGTGATTGAGCAGAGTCATGGGCATGATGGGGACGCTTCCGGGGAGACAACAGGTTTTGTCCTGAGCTTGACACCATTGATGGTGTCCTCTAGGGTGAGAAATCTGGGTGTGGGCCTCAGCTTCAATCTGATATTTGAAGCTCAGGTATCGGCTGCCGTCAAAAGTGGCTTTTACCAACTGAGGAACAATGCTCGGATTAAATCCCCAATTCCGCCCGAAGACCTGCCATCACTGGTGCATGCCTTTGTGACATCAAGACTTGACTACTGTAATGCTCTGTACCTCAGGGTCAGTGGAGGGAACCTCCACTGGCTGCAGCTAGTGCAGAATGCAGCAGGCAGGCTGCTGACAGGACTATCCAGGTCCTGTCATGTGACCAGAGTCCTGCAGGATCTGCGCTGGCTGCCGGTTAGGTGACGGGTTCTCTTCAAGGTGGGCATGCTCACTTATAGAGCCCTATATGGATCGGGCCCCTGGCGATCTGTCAGACCCCCTTACTCCTGCCATCCCGGCTCACTCCCTTTGTTCCTCCACCCAGGGCCTCCTGCAGGTTCCGAGGACTGGGCTGAAAACCTCGGGTGATTGTTCATTCGGGGTAGTCAACCCGGTCCTCTGGAATTTGCTGCCAAGACCTTTGAGGGAGGCCCCTATGGTGGAGGCATTTAGGAGGGGCCTAAAGACTCCTCTTTTTAGTCTAGCCTTTCCTGCAGATGTCTTTTAATCTGTTTTAATTTTATACAATATTTTACATACTTTTATTTTCTGCTGATTGTTTTAATTGTGATTGTTTTATAACTCTGTTAAATCTGTTTCTACTGTACAGCACCCAGAGCCCCTGGGAATGGGAGTCTATCTAAATAAATTGTTGCTTACTTATACAATACAAATGAAAGCAGATATAGGAGAGTCGGGAGAAATATGTAAATCAGCTTAAAACAAACAACCAAACAAATGACAACGACGGCCAAAAAGAAAACTGAGCTGAGGATATGAAAGGGGCTCAGGGCCAGTGACAAAACCTCCTTTTGCTACATAAGAAAATAAAATCTAAAAGGGGTCTAGATTAGTTGATGGGGGGTCACACTGGAGAATGAAAAAGAAAAGGCAAGTGTTCTGAATAAATTTTCCACCTCATACTTCACAGTGGACACGGAGGGACCACTGCAGGACAGAAGAGTCCAGTTCAGGGGGAGATTGTGCAGCAGTTGGAAGCAGCAGAGGTTACTAAGCCAATAGTCTTAAAAGAGCCACAGGACCTGAATGTAAATAACTCACCAGGGCTCAACACTATTCCTCCCAGCATTCCAGAAGTCACGACATACGCTCTGGCAGAGCCACAGGTGCTCTTGTTTAACTGCTCCCAGCAGACTGGCGTGGAGGTGGGGGACTGAAGGCTGGCAGATGTACTGCCACTATGTAAAAGTGGGGCTAAGGATGATCTAGGGAACTACAGGACAGAGAATCTGACCTCCACAGTGGGGAAGCTACTGGAAGTTGTGTGGAGAGTGGACTTCCTACAAATGTGTGGATTGTGTGGTAAGACTATACCTGGGGTGTCCAGTCCTGATCCCCTCATTGTTTGTTACGAGGCAGTCATGTCAAACAAAATCGGATAGCTGTCCTTAATCGATGACACCGGTGGTGAACAAGGGGTAGGCGGTGCAGGTCCTGTATACTGATCACAGAGAGGCCTTCAGCTTCATTCCACACTGAAGACAAGTTAAAATGTTGGGGGACCAAAGCATAAAGGAAAAACTGGCAGGGTGGATGGAGAGCTGGATGGATGGGAGGAACAAGAAAGTAGTCCTAAACTGCAAATGCCCAGGAGTCAAGATGGTCACCAGTGGGGTCCTTCTGGGCTCTGTCCTAGGACTGACACTATTCAACATGAACATTTCAGACACACAGAGGGATCAACAGCAATGTGTGTCTGTTCGCAGACAATACCAAACTTTGTTGATGGGTGAATGGTGTGGTGGGAGTAACGGACATGGTCAGAGATGTAGAGAGGCTAGAAAGATGATCAAACATATGATTAAGGTTTAATGCCAAAAAATGTCAAATAATTCACACAGGGTGACTCAGACATCAAACGAGACTTAGGTCTTAAGGTCTGCAACATCCTAAAATCAAAATCTCAGTGCAATAGAGCATATCAGAGGGCCAGCGGAATGCTAGGTTGCATAAGGAGGGGCATCAGGAGCCAAAGGAGGGAGGTTATCCCGCCTCTATATGGATCTGTGGTAAGACCATACCTGGAGTGTCCAGTCCTGATCCACTCATCTTTAAAAAATTAAAAAATAAAAAAACAAGGATAGGCTGGAGTCAATCCAGAGGACGATGACAAGGGTGATCAATAGTCTTTAGGACACAGCACTTGAGGACAGGTTTAAGATCTTCAATACTGGCCGTCTGATGATGAGGGAGGCGGGGGTAGTGCACTGCATTGACGTGCTAATGATCCAGGTTTGGCAGTGAACTCTGGAACTGAGTTAGGTAGCTAAGGCGGCTGGAGTAGTATTGCTTGTAGAAGCACTCCCAGGAAGGAGGGCTAGCACTGCAGTTCCAACACCATGCATGCCAGGCTCAATGGTGCACCGCCCACTGTCAGGGAGATGGGAGGGACTATGGAATAGGAGAAAATCCAGAAATTCTCAGGTCTCCTAGGCTGCCTGTATGACAGCAACTGGAACTCTCAGAACCCCACTGACTTCAGTAGTGGAGGGGGGCTGACGGATGAGGCTGGGAGGTCACCAACACAATTACCAGAAGAAAGACGTAGGTGTAGGTAAGACAACAAAAATCCAAGCTCTATAGCCACACAAAAAACAAACAAAAAAAAACCCATATTGAACATGTATTTTCTGGAAACCAGGAAGGGGGGGGGGTAGATACAGGTTACTCACCTGTAACAGGAGTTGTAGGAGTGGTATATGTTGTTCATCCACACTGTCTGGCAGATACCTTGCCGCTTTAAGATGGGCCGGAAAGTCTTCAAGCTGGCTCCTCCCACCCACCTGGGTGATGAAACCCTCAGCTCCGCCCCATGACGTCAGATCTAGCCCGCTGGAAGCCAGGTTGTGCGCATAAGCTGGGGAGGTCGGGTGGGCCGTGTGGATGAACATATACCACTCCTAGAAATCCTGTCACAGGTGAGTAACCTGTATTTCAAGGGGCGTGGATATGTTGTTCTATCCACACTGTCTGGCACACTCCTAGCAGTTCTCCGG
Organism: Neoceratodus forsteri; assembly: GCA_016271365.2. NCBI lineage: Eukaryota > Metazoa > Chordata > Ceratodontiformes > Ceratodontidae > Neoceratodus > Neoceratodus forsteri. The sequence continues at coordinate 1,723,297,285 of CM057452.1, forward strand.
GAGGAGGGAGGCAAAGCGCACACCCCCTGCTTAGGGAACAGGGACTGGACAACTGAGGTTCCAAAACCAACATCCCGGCATGACTCAAGGTCGATGTGGTAATGGAAAATGAAGGTGTGTGCTGACTTCCAGGTAGCAGCCCTGCAGATTTCCTGGATAGGGACATCCCTAGAAGCAGCGACCAATGCAGCGGTATGGTGGCTGGAATGAGTCCTAAGCTCTACAGGAGGCTCCCCACCCGCCAACCTATAGCAGAGTTCAATGCAGGAAGTGATCCACCTGCTAATTATCCCCTTGGCTGTAGGTCTGCCAGGTGCAGCTTCAGCGTAGGTGACAAACAGCTGGCGAACTTCTCCCCAAACGTCTGCCATACGCTCTTTGCAGTAGGTGAGCGCTCATCTCAGGTCCAAGGTATGGAGCCTGTACTCAGCCTCTGAGGTGTGATTGGGGTAGTACACTGGCAGAGTCATTACCTGATTCAGGTGAAACTCCAACACCATCTTCAGAAGGAATTTCGGTGGGGCACGGGACAACCTTGTCCCTGTGGAAGACCAGGTAGGGAGATTCGATGGAAAGCGCCTGGAGCTCCCCAATCTTTTTGGTAGATGTGATAGCCACCAAGAAGGCGGTCTTCCACGACAGGTAAGAAATGTCACACCTGTGCATCGGTTCGAATGGCTTGCCCATGAGCTTGGCCAATACCAGCAGTAAATCCCATGGAGGTGGTGGTTCATGCACCAGAGGGGATATGTGATCTAGGCCCTTGAAAAAGTGCCAGACCACCTTCTCCTACACCACTGACTGCTTACTGGCTTGTGCCCGGTAAGCAGAGATGGCTGCCAGGTGCACCTTCAGGGTCATCGACCAAAGCCCTTGCTGGGAAAGGGACTACAGGTAGTCCAGAATGCTAGCCAGCGGGCAGGACGAGGAGCCAAACCCCTTTCCCTGACACCAGATGGAGAATCTCTTCCATTTGAAGGCATAGCATTTTCTGCTCGACTCCATGTGGGATGCCTCAACGATGTTGAGGACCTAGTTGAAAAGACCCAAGGCCTGGAACTCTAGCCGCTGACCAACCCGGCCATCAGGTACAGGGATTGAAGGGCCGGATGGAGTACCTTCCCCTTGTTGACAGACAGCAGGTACGGGTGGGCTGGAAGCCGCCTCAGTAGCCTGGAGCTGAGGCTGAGGAGATCTGGATACCAGAACTGGTGAGGCCAGTCTGGGGTTACTAGGATCACCTGCGGCTTGTCCCTCCTGACCTTGAGGAGCACCTTGTGGATCAAGGGCAGAGGAGGGAAGGTGTAGAAGAGGCCTGGGGTCCACGGCCTGGAGAAGGCATCGCCCTGCTGAGGGGGAGCGGGCATGGTACAGCCTCAGCTTGACATTCTCCCTGGAGGCAAACAGGTCCACCTGAGGTGTGCCCCAGTGGGAGAACAGGTCTTGAACTACCTCAGGAAGGAGAAACCACTCGTGAGATGCATCGCCTACCCGGCTGAGGGAATCGGCCAGACTGTTCGAGGCTCCTGCCACATGAATAGCTATGAGATCTGTCTCCACACTGAGCACAAGAGACCAAATGCAAAGAGCCTCCTTGCACAGAGGCAAGGAGTGCATCCTGCCCTGTCTGTTGAGACAGTACATGGTCGTGGTGTTGTCCGTCTGGACCTGGACCACTTCACCCCAAAGAAACGGAGTGAAGGTGGTCAGGGCTAGCTGGACCACTCGGAGCTCCAGCAGGTTGATGTGGCATTGGGACTCCTGAGGGGACCAGAGTCTGCGGGCTCTGTGTTCCCCCAGATGGGTACCCCAACCTATCAGAGAGGCGTTGATTGTCAGGATGACCGTCAGCTCGGGGTGGACAAATGGGATTCTCTCCCAAAGATGAGCTGAGATGAGCCACCACTGCAGGCCATCCCACATCTCCTGGGTCACAGAGGCTGGCTAGTCTAGATGACTTGAGCGCTGAGACCACTGGCGAGCCAGCCCCCACTGCAGGGGGTGCATATGATAGCAGGCCCAATGGACCACGCTGGTGCAGGCTGCCATGAGACCCAGAAGGCGCAGGAAGTCCCGGGTAGGGCACAGTTGCCCAACCAGAAATGACTGGGCAAAGCAGGAAAGGACCTCGGCCCTGTCCGTCGGGAGCCGGGCTCTGGCTCTGGCTCGGAGAGAGTCGCGCTCCACCCCAATGAACTGAATCACCTGCAAGGGCACGAGTTCCGACTTGGCCTCGTTGATGAGAAGGCTGAGTTGAGAATAAGCCTGTGGGGCCAGATCTCTGGATCGTTCCACCTCCAACATGGAGGGACCTGTTATCAGCCAGTGGTCCAGGAAAGGGTAGGCCCGGACCCCTCGGCGCTGCAGGAATGCTGCCACCACTGCGATGCACTTGGTGAAGACCCTGGGAGCTGATGAGAGGCCAAAGGGCATGGCCTGGAACTCATAGAGGGTTCCCTCTGCCCGAAAGTGGAGGAACGGTTGATGAGACGGATGGATTGGGACGTGAAAGAACGCGTCCTGGAGGTCCAGGGAGCAGGATCACATGCACTGCTCTAGGGATGGTATTATCTGAGCCAGGGTTACCATCCAAAAGGTGCACGGCCTTAAGAAATTGTTCTGGTCATGCAGATAGAGAATGGGGTGCTAGCCCCCGTCCATTTTGGAACAAGAAGTACCTGGAAACAAACCTTGGGCACGGAGGAGGATCCACCACCTTGCTGACTACCCCCTTGCAGAGAAGCTGGTCGATGTAGTCTCACAGAGCCAACTAGGAGGCTGTGGACCCAGCAGCCCCCCGCAGGGCACGGGCTTGAAAGGGAGAGACCTGCTTGAACTCTAGAGGCAGGCCTCTGCCAACCACTTCCTGCATCCAGTGGTCCGTGGTCTTAGCGGACCAGGCGCAAAGGAAGTGACTGAGCCCCTCCCCATGGGGGTACCAACGGGAGGTGAGACGAGTTTGGGGGTGGCACCCCGCAATCCGTCACTGGGCAGGCTTGAAGGAGGAGGAGGGACTGGCGGAGGAGCTGTCGGGGCCCTTCCCCCTGGGCTTTCTGATCGAGGAAGCAATGGACTTGGCTCTAGGGACACGTTTGAGCCTGCTGGCCCTGCTGCTGGGTAGGTTTTGCCACAGAAGCGGAGGGACGAAAGGGCTTATGCTGCTGATGGCGGCCTTTGTCCTTCTGTGCAGATGTGACCAAATCTAGGGTGGCATTAGATTTTTCAATGCGCTGGAGGTGGCCCTCCACACCGGGCCCAAACAGGTCGGTGACCAGAAAGGGAACATCTGCAAGCTTGTGTTGGATGCCTGCCATGAAGGTCGAGATCCGCAACCAAGCCCTGCAGCGCATGGCCACTACTGAACGGGCACAAGAGTCTCCAACGTCCAGAGCCGTCTGGAGCGGCTGCTTTGCCACCGCCCTTCCCTGATCCCGGACCTGCTTGACCATGGTCTGGAGGTTGGCCGGGAGATGAGGGAGCACCTCATCCAGGGAGCCCAACAGGGTGTGAGAGAAGTGTACCATAATAACAGCCGAGCTGGCCTGGCGAAGGCCTAAAGAGGCGGCAGCGTACACCTTTCTCCCTGAGTAGTCCAATTTCTTGGACTCCTTATCTGGGTGCTTGTCCATGTCCCTCATGTTGCCTGAGCACCTGAAGACAGAATCTGCCACCAACCCCTCAGCCGAGGGGAGCTCCAAGAAGCCAGAGAGAGCCAGTAGGGACCACATACTTGCGGGCCATCCTGGCTGACAGCGCTGGGCAGGAGGCTGGGCACTGCCAGAGTTCTAATGCTGGGCCCACAATGGCCTCAGCTACGGGGAAGGCCTCGTTGGGGGAGTCCCTCTTGTCCAGAATCTCCATAAGGGGATATCTAGCCCATTTCTGCACAGGTTCGAGCGGCATGCTGGTGGACTCTGAGATGAGCCGAAGGATACCGAGGAATGAGGTGGGGCTCTCATCCACAGAAAGACCCCCGGATTCCAGGTCGATTGGATGGGAATGCAACGAGGAGTCTTCGGACTCCGAAGAGTCCGTGTACAGCTGGTGACTGCCTGAGCCACTCTCCACTCAACGAGGGTGATCGGGGGTGAGAGTGACCGACAACCGATGGGGCAAACCTTGAGCCAGCTGAGAATCCTTGGTCAACGCCCCATTCTTCGGCTGGGGAGGCGGTGGTTCCACCACAATGGGCGGGGCAGACAGTTTTGGCTGAGCTGTCGGGACCTCTACTGGGGAACCGGTGGCGGGAGTCAGCTTCGGCCATTCGGGCGACAGCCAGTTAATTGCCGGTGTGGAAGCAGGCATCAACTTGCTGCTGGCCAAAAGGAGCTGTTGCCACATTAGATAGTCATAGCGCCAACGCAACTTGTGCTGGAGCCTCTCCTCAGCTGAGGAGAATGAAGAAGAAGAGCGGCAGTGCCACTTTCCACGATGTCGGGATGGAGACCGCCGACGTCGGCGGGATTTCCCCGAAGCGGAGGAGGACTGAGACCTCTACTGTCGGCAGCCGAGGAAGGAGTGGGGGAAACCCGCTGCTCCTCAGGTTCAGGGTCCTGGGCCGGGGACTTCGGCTCAGCGGACTGAGGCAAGTCCTCAGAAGGCATCAGAAGCACCAGTGTCTGAGAGAGAACTGTCGGCTTCGTTGGTCGACAACCCGTCGGTGGGCTTGAGAAAAATCTTGGCCGGGTCAACAGGCACCTCGGCTAACTGGTCTGATGGGGACACCGTAAAACCAGTGGACCGGTTGCAACATCGACTGAAGTCGAGGGGACGGTCTGAAGAACGAGATCTCTCCCGCTCGCAAGAGCATCGACAGTGGGTCTTGCCTTTTTTTGGATCCTTCTCTTCCAGGACTGAGGGGTGTGAGACCCAGAAGGACCCTCCCCTTTAGTCGAGAGGGACTGGCACAGCTCCTGAAAGGAAGCCATATAAGAAGAGCCCAGTTGGAGCGGAATAAAGGCTGAAGCTGAATGCCTGGGCCACCTCCTCCGCAAGGGCCATGAGCTGTTCAAGCTGTTCCAGTTGTTCCGCAGAGCCGGCCGCTGGACACCACCCGACAGGCCTCCTTCGATTTGACCGGCGGGTACCATTTCTCCGGTCACCCCAGCTGGAGTCGGGCAGCGCGGTCTTCGAACACCAACGGAGAAAAGGACAGACATCTCGTAAGCCTGCGGGTGGGTGCGGCTCAAGCAACAAACGCACAAGGAGTGGGGTCGACAAAGACATCTCAGACTGCAGGGGCACTGGCGAACCTGGGAACAGTCTTGTCCTCCATTGCAGCCGTGAGGGAAGAGGGCAAAGTCTGAACTTGTATGAGTTTCAAAGTAAGTTTAGGAAAAAAATTCTGAAGATTTTAGAGCCAGGCCTGCAAACGCGAGAGCACTAGGGAGGGAACCTGAGGCTTCCAAGCGGTAAGGAAGATCTGGCATCATGGGGGGAGCGAGGGTTTCATCACCCGGTGGGTGGGTGGGAGGAGTCAGCTAGAAGACTTTCCAGCCCATCTTAAAGCAGCAAGGTATCTGCCAGACAGTGTGGATAGAACAACATATCCACGCCCCTAGAACTGACATATACAGGTGTTTATATGGGGTAAGCAGGATAGACACAACAGAATTGTTTACCATAAAAGGGACAACAGCCACTAAGGGACCTAACTAAACTGGCAGGATGAAGTTCAAAAACTATGAGAGGAAATTCTTCATAGAAGGGATGGCAGAGGGCTGGAATGGCTTGCCTAGTGAAGTGGTAAATACTGGCAGTGGGGTAGGTAGGGTTCAAGGTGGGGTGGGATAGATTGAAGGGTATATTGGGGAGGTACAGGTAGCCAGAGAGAACTGTGGTTCATTAGGCAGGGGACTGGACACTCCCTGATGGAGACTCTGCTCAAGTTGAAGTGTCAAAGCGAGTGCCCAGTAGCTTATTTTTGTACTGTCTGAATCATTGACTGCACTTTAATAAAAGCATTTACTTTTTCAAGCAGAGTGAGCAGACTTTTTATGCAGTTGGTGAGTGTGTGTGATAACTTTGTTCCTGTATGTACTTTCTGCGTGGGTTTGGCAATCCCACATCAGCGGCACTGGACCAGCACCACTGGAATCGTGGTTCCTCAGCCGTTTTGGATCTACAGGGGGACAGGACAGACTGGATGGGCCTGAAGACTTTTTTTATCCTCATCCTCACTCTTCACAGTTCCATGTCCCGGGTATCTCCTGAAAAAGGGAAGCAAGTCTCAGCGAGCCAACCTAGTCAACAAAATCAAATAAACATTCATGAAAAAAGTTACGAAAACCTTCGTTTCCGAAAGAAGCCTGGAGATCCAGCATGTACTCTTCCTCTAGAAGTAAAAGGTCTAGGACCAGAACACCCTCACAGGACCTCTTGGGCCTGTAACTGTGCTGCCAACCCTGCAGCCATGGTTGGTATGCACATCTTGCTTGGCTTGCCCTGGAGTACCCACAGCTGACCCATATCAAATGTCTGGCTCCAGGCGCAATGCTCCAAATCGTGGGGAATGTCCAAGCAGTACACACAGGTATCATGTCCGTCAGTTGAAGACACCGAGTACCTGCACACCATCCACCTCTTGAAATCTGGCTTCTTCTGTTCCGTGGCAATACTAGATGATGGAGCAGGAAACTGACAGTGAGGTGACAGGAGTGAGTAGAAAAGTGAAGCAAAACTTCAAAAAAGTTGAGGAAAAGCCTAAAAACTTTAGCGGAATCCTAAATTACATGCAAAAGCTTTGACGCAGGAGACCTGTTCTTTCCAGCAGAAGAAAAGATCTGAGTGCAGTGATACTGGAGTGAGAGGACCACATAGTTGAGTGGCAAGAGGAGTCAAGTTTGAAAACTGTTCCAGTGAGTGAGCATATTAAGTGGAAAACTGCCCAAGTATGGATAGTGAATTGATGCTATGTACATAGAATATGCATTTGTTTTTTTTGTTTTTTTTGGGGGGGGGGGTTGCTACTGTTTGTTCCCTTTTTAATATGTTTCTCTGTGTGTTCTCTTCATTTGTCCCACTCCCTCTTTTATTATTTGTAACCCTGTCTGATTTTTCCTCTAGTTCCTGCCAGGTGGCATCAGTGTGCTGAAAATTACTTCTTAATTTTAGAATGCAGATAAAATTCAAGTGAAAAAAAAAAGTCAGCACTGCATCCTTGAGAACAGGTTGTGGGTCACAGAAAAATACCTAGGAGGTTGCACATGAGCCCCGTGCCATATTATGAGTACCACTGGTTTACACAATAAAAGATAACAAAATAAAAATAAAAAAATCACAGCCAACGTTTATATGGCTTTTGTTTGCATACAGTTTTACAAAAACTGTGATTAACTATACATGTCTTCAGAAGCAATTACAAAACAGAAACATTAGGTTCCTGAGTAATGCTTACTGTACTTGAGTTTATCAGGTATAAGTGTGTTTCTGTAAAGAGGCCTGGATATGTTTCTTTAAAAAAAACTGCAAGGTATGTGGAAAATAACTCACAATGCTGCTCAGGGAATCTATGCGAGGAAAGGAAGAGGACAGATCAGCTAAATCTATTATTAGAATGAAGATAGATGGATAGCAATTCTGAAGCTAGAAAGGACATGGACCACGCACTGACAGCAGGCTTCACGAAACATGCTAAAGGAAACCTCAGCATCTGAAATCGATGCCAAGAGAACATACGGTTACAAATGTACCTGCCCTACATCTTCTGGAGGGTAATTCAGCCACTTGATACCAGCGTTCTTCTTTAAAATCATAGCATTCCACACTGCGGATAGCTTTTGGTGCCTGACCTCCAATCACCATCATGACCTAGAACATGATCCATAACATTCTGTTGGTTGCATTGTCAACTTGGGATTTTTTTGATGATATTCCATGTATGAGCACACACACACACTCTTGAGCGAAAGAAGGTACCAAAAAAATATATATAGTTATGCTGTTTTTATGCATGGAAGCAAAACAATAAAAATGGCAAATCTAATTACAAATGTCAGCATAGATTATTTTCCCTTAAGAAAACTTGCCTTATTATCTTGCACTTTAGTCAGAAATTTTATAAGGCCTTCTGAAACAGAAGATGCAGTTAGTTTTATATCATAACCCTAAGTTAGTTCTTTTAAGTTTTAAGCATAAAGAACATGTATGTATATATTTTGCTTTCTGTAGTCTAAGCCTGGTCTCCCATGACAGCCCAGGTATTACCATCACACTTCAAAACTCCTGCATTCACTCTTACTGCACGTGTACATATCTGGCAGTACATTACCAAGAAGAAATAACACTGAAAGTGAGCTTTCCATTTTGCCCTGTCTAAACAGTTTTAAAGTACATTTAATAGCAAAGAGGTACCCACCCTTTTGCTTCTTACACAATAAGGTTTGTTTCCATGCAAGAAAAGCAACTGTGCAGAATAAAGTCTACATTTAAACTAAACACACAAAGGTTACTTACTTGTAACCATAGTACTACTACTACTATTCAACTCACATCCAGATTTGGCCAGAAGATACTGAGCATGCTCAGTTACTGAAAAGACACTTCAAGCTCGACTCCTCCTACCACCCAATCACATATCCTCTGGCCTCTGTCCCCAGTGATCTCAGAAGATGTGGATGCTGGAAAAATAGACACGGGACCAAGCCTGGCCAGCAAGGTTGGGCAGGTTGCATGTATGTCAACTGAATACTAGTAGTTATAGTTACTTACCAAAACAGTAAATCTTTGAAAAAGTCTCCTCCACTGGTCCACATCGTGGAACTGTAAGCCGTCGGTGTCAGGACCACCAGGAACATTTTTCTAGCTGAGGCTGCCAAAGTCAACATGCATCGTCGCCACCTATATAACATTGGCGGCTCCATCATACCTCAGTTCACCACCGGAGACAAGCTCAGATCATCATCGAACCAGCAGGGACCGAAGCAATCAGGACCAAACCAGGCATGCAGGAGAGGATACAGAAACTAAATATGCCAAATTCAGGTATAACAGCAGAACCAGGATGTGAGAGCAGGCAGGATAACCACCAGTCACCCGAAGTGGGGGTGGGGGTAGGGGGGGAGAGAGAGAGAGAGAGAGAGAGAGAGAGAGCTGCGGCTCAATGGAGCAGATTCTCTCAAAGATCTACTGTTAAAGTAAGCAATTATTCTATCTTCATCAAGGATATCTCCCTCCACTGAGCCTCATCAGGGAATGATTCCCCAGCAGAACAAAGCACAAATGGAGGAAGGAAGACGTTGAGTAAGGAGGCCTTGCAGGACAGTAAGGCCAAAGCCGGCACGTCTACAAAAGATGATGCCCAGACTGTAATGTTTAGCAAATGTATGGACAGTACTCCAAGTGGCAGCAGCACATATGGCAGCAGCAGATAAACTGTGGAAACAAGCCACAGAGGTAGCCCCTCAGGTGGCGTGAGCGCAGACAGCACCAGGAAGCTGCTTACTGCCCTTCCGGTAACAGAAGAAAATACAGCAGGGCAACCATTTGTAAAGACCCTGCTGGGAAAAAGGGGAGCTCATCTTCCAGGGGGCAAAAGGCACATATAGCTGAGAGGAATTGCTGTTATCCTTAGTACAAAGTACCAATGCAACATCTATGGACATCAAGTGTATGCATACAGTGTTCCACAATATCCGCTTGGAGTCCAGAAATAAACCAGAAGGTCAATAGTCTGATATACTGTTCACTAAGAAACTACTTTGGGCAGAAATCAAGGGCTGGGATGCATGGTAACCCTATCCTTGTGGAAAAAAAGAGGCTCTACAACCAGAGCACTCAATTCAGAAATGTGTCACGCAGACATCACTGTCACTAGAACAGTGTCTTCCAAGACAGAGAGTGCAACACACAAGCAGCAGAAGAATCAAAGGGAGGTACAGCAAGGGTCTCCAGAACCAAATAAAAGTTCAGTATCAGAACTGGATCTCAAACTGTGGGGGTGCAAAACCAGAATACCTCTAAGTAAGCTGCTAGAAACCTCAAGCTGGTCCACTGTCTTGCCGGCAGTGAGGGCATGAAAAGCAGACACTGTGGCCAGGTGGACCTTAGTGATGGAGCGCCCGAAGTCAGAGTCCATAAGGGACAGGAGGTAGTCTATTACCAGACTGACAGGGCATGTAAAGGGGTCCAGCTGACAGGCAGTACACTAACTCGAGAAGTGGTTCCATTTTTATGAGTAGGTGCTGCCAGCAGAAGAGCAGCAACTGCCAGGGAAACCCCAAAGTGGGAGACCTCTACATCCTCAGGAGCTAGGCATGGAGGTGCAGGGGACAATGATCCGCATGCAACAGAGCACCTTGCTCCTGCGACAGACGTCCCACTCAGAGAGAGTTAGGAAGTTTCACTGCCTTTTGCTGAAGCAGAAGGAACCCAAATTAGTCTAGACCAGTGCAGGGTCACCAAAATCAGGGTGGACAACTCAGTCCTCAACTTGAGCAGAACCCTTTGTATAAGAGAGAACAGGGGAGAGGTGGACAAGAACCTCCCTTTCCAAAAGAGGGGTAACACAGCTTGCCAAAAACTCCATGCCCTGGAGCAAGTGAGCAGAAACGCAGCAGTTTTGCATTGTATGGAGACGTAAAAAGGTCTAAGGCTGACCCCACTTTAGAAAGAGGTTATCCATGACAGAGTCCAAGAGCTCCCCTTCATTGCACAGCACCTGGGACTAGCTGAGACTATCTGCAATTAATGTACTGGACAGGAAGACAGAGAAACATAGAACTTGGCAGCAAATAAAGATTGCTTGGCCCATCTAGTCTGCCCATTTTTTCTGTCTACAGTACCTTCACAGATCCTACCTGATCTCAGGTACTTTCTCCCTGTTTCTCCCTCTCCGCAGGTTCTTTCTCCCTCTTTCTCTCCCCCCCCCCAGTCCTTTCCACTAAGATTCCCTTATGCCTATCCCATGCATGCTTGGACCCCACTTAAACTGTTTCTGATCAAAGGTAATGGGTCAGATCCTCTCACTGCCACCACCTGATTTTGGTGGCACCAGCAGTCCATCCTTGTTGCTGTCTATCCACTCCCTTCTCATCTGTTGACTCCACGGCTCTTCCCTCAACCTATATTCCTCGCTCAAGATGGCAGCTTCTGCTTCCAGTGCTGCAACATCTCTCTCCACTAACTCCACATCCACCAATCTCACAAGAGCAGTGGTGGGATGAGAGAGGCATGCACAGTAGACCACCCACCAGGGACTATGGCAGCTGAAAAGAGGCAAAAAAAAAAAAGGCGGAGGTCAGTGGCTAAGTGCCATAGAAGGCATTCTATGGCACTTTGCCAGTAATCTATTTTTCTAGGGGTGTGGATATAGTTCACTATCTACACAATGGCAGACTTCCAGCAGTTCTCCAGGAGGAGGGGGCAAGATGCGCACCCCTACTTGGTGAACAGAGATTGGAGAATCGAGGTCCCAAATGCAGCACCTTGCAAAACTCTAGGTCAAAGCTGTAATGGAAGATGAAGGTGTGTGCTGACTTCCAGGTGGCAGCCCTGCAGATCTCTTGGATAGGAATGTCCCTGAAAGCAGCCACTGAAGCAGTGGTATGTCTGGTGGAATAAGCATGAAGCTCTACAGGAGACTCCCTACCAGCTAACCTACAGCAGATGTCAATGCAGGATGTAATCAACCTACCAACTGCCCGCTTTGCTGCCAGTCTGCTAGGCATGGCCTCAGTGTATGTTACAAACAGCTAGCAAGCCTCACCCTGAACTCCAGCTGTGCACCCCACATAGTAAGACAGTGCACTCCACAGGTCCACAGTAATGAGCCTGCAGTCAGTCTCTGAAGATGGTAAAATATACCGGAAGGTTCATCACCTAGTTAAGGAGGAACACCAATAAACTTTCATGAGGAACTTCAGGTGGGCATAAAGGATGACCCTATCCCTGAAGAAGACCAGACATGGAGACTCCATCGAGCATGCCTGGAGCTCACTGATCATTCTGGCTGACATGGTAGCGACCAAGAAGGTGGTTCTCCACAACAGGTGTGACATCTCATATCTGTGCATAGGCACAAATGGCTTACCCATCAGCACAGCCAACACCCAGCAGTAGGCCCCATGGTGGTTCACGCACCAGAGGGGACAGGTTGTCTAGACCCTTGAAAATCATCCGACCACCATCAATATACCAGCCCCTGCCTGATATGAAGAGATCACTGCTAGGTGACCTTCAGGGTCACTGTTCACAGCCCCAGCTGGGGCAAGGACCAGAGGTACTCCAGGATACTACCCAGAGGGCAGGCAAAGGGATCAAGCTCCTTTCCCTGACACCAAATGGAAAATCATTTCCATTTAAAGGTGTAGCACCAGTGAATCGACTCTTTTTGGGAGGCCTCCACAATGTGGAACACATCTTCCAAAAGACCCAAAGCCACTCAGAAACCAGGCTGTGAGGTGCAGGACTGAAGGTTCCAGTGCAGGACCTTCCCCTGTTGTCTGATCAGCAAGTCCAGACAAAGAGGCAACCGCCACAGAGGCGTGATGCCGAGACTGGGGAGATCCGGGTACCAGAACTGCCGTGACCAGTCTGGGGCAATCTGGATCATCCGTACCTTGTCCTTCCGGGCCTTGACCACTGCCTTGTGGATCAGAGGTGAGGACAGAAAGGTATTCATGAGGCCTGGGGTACAGGGCCTCGTGAAGGCATCTCCCATCAGTGTTCCTGACTGTGTGGGGTGGGCACAAAACAGCCTCAGTTTGGTGTTCTTCCAAGAAGCAAACAGGTCTACCAGAGGTGTGCCCCACAAGGAGAACAGGTGGTTCGCCACCTACTGATGAAGGGACCACTCGTGCGGTGACTCTCCTACCTGGCTGAGAGCATTTGTCAGCTGACTGTCCACTTCAGTGACGAGAATTGCCAGGAGATCTACACCAGGTTACGCATAAGAGTCCAGGTGTGGAGGGCCTCCCAACAAAAGAGAAGGGAGTGCACGCCACCCTGCCTGTTCAGGTAAAACATGGTCACGGTGTTGTTGATCTGGACTTAGATGACCTGACGCCTTGACCAAAGAAGCAAATTCCATCAAAGCTAACCACACTGCATGGAACTCCAGCAGGGTGATGTGGAAACGGGACTCCTGGGTGACCAGAACCTGTGGGCCCTGTTGTCTCCCAGGTGCACATCCCACCCCACCAGAGATGTGCCTGTCATGACAGTGATGGTTGGTTTTGGGCAGACAAACATGACTCCTCCTTCCAGATGTTCTAGAATTAGCCACCACTGAATGGCACCCCATCTCAGCTGGGTCACAGTGACTGGCCCTGGCTGGTCCAAGTGTCCTAGGCACTGGGACCACTGATGGCCCAGTTCCCAAAGCAGGTGCCGCATACACCAACTGACCCACCAGACCACCCTTGTGCATGATGCCATGCCCCCAAAGGACATCCCGGGAAGGTGCAAGGGCTCAACCTGAAATAATCAGGCAAAGGAGGTAAAATCCAGTGCCCAGTTCACAGGGAAGCAGGCCTTTGCCTGCAGGGAGTCTAGCTCTGACCTGATGAACTGAATCAACTGTGAGAGGATCAGTTCGACCTTGATTGAAAAGCCCAAGTCACTGCAGGTCTGGAGGGCCAGATCCTTGGACTGCTCCAAGGCCTCCTTGGATGGTCCAGCAATCAGCCAGTTATCCAGGCAGGCGTAAACACTGATGCCCTTGTGCCACAAGAAGGCTGACACCACCACCATGCACTTGGTAAAGACCCTGGGCAAAGATAAGCTGAAGGGCATGACCTGAAACTGATACAAAACCCCTTCTTCATGGAACCAGAGGCACCACCAGTGGTTCGGAGCGACTGGGATGTGGAAGAAAAACGGGTTACTCACCTGCAACTGTAGCTCTAGGAGTGGTATATGGTGTTCATCCACACTTCTAGAAGTATTCCTTTTCCTTTAAATCTTGCTGGAAGGTCTTCAAGCTGGCTCCTCCCACCCACCAGGGTGGTAACTCCCTCAGCTCTGCCCCATGACGTTGGATCTTACCCACTGGAAGCAAGAATCTGTGTGCCATGTGCCAAGGGAGGTCAGGTGGGTCCGTGTGGATGTACACCATATACCACTCCTAGAACTACTGTTACAGGTGTGTAACCTGTTTTTCTAGGGGCGTGGATATAGTGTACAGATCCACACTTCTGGCAGACTCCTAGCAGTTATTCAGGAGGAAGGGACAAGGCGCACACCCCCTATTTAGACAGGACAGATTGGAGAACCGAGGACCCAAAACCAGCATCCCAGCGTGACTCAAGATCAAAGTGGTAATGGAAAATGAAGGTGTGTGCTGACTTCCAGGTAGCAGCCCTACAATCTCCTGGATAGGGATATCCCTGGAAGTAGCCACCGAAGCAGCGGTATGATGGGTGGAATGAGCCCTTAGCCCTACAGGAGGCTCCCCACCTGCAAACCTATAGCAGAGGTCAATGCAGGAAATGATCCACCTGCCAATCATCTGTTTAGCTGCTGGTCTGCCAGCTGCGGCTTCAGCATAGGTGACAAAGTGCTGGCGAACCTCTCCCCGAATTTCAGCGATGCACTCCTTATAATAGGCACACGTTTGCTGCAGGTCCAAAGTATGGCGCCTGTGCTCAGCCTTCGAGGTGCGACTGCTGAAGAACACTGGGAGATTCATCACCTGGTTAAGATGAAATCCAGACACAACCTTCGGGAGGAACTTTGGGTTGGTGCAAAGGACAACCTTGTCCTTGTGGAAGACCAAATAAGGAGATTCCACGAAGAGTGCCTGCAACTTGCTGATCATTCTGGCAGATGTGACAGCCAAGAAGATTGTCTTCCACGACAGAAGAGACATGTCACACCTGTGCATTGTGACAGGGTGGAATAGCACCCTGTCCTAGTTGTTATGGAGAAAGTGTTTAAATGCAATGATCTGGTCTTTCTTTTTTCCTGTCTCTTGTCTGTCTGGTTGCACAACCAAATTTTCCTGTGAGACCTAGGATTTGATCACCCTGGCAGTCTCACAATCCTTTGCCTCTCGCTGTCTTTCAGTCTCCCCTTTCTGTTTGTCTTTCACTCCTTTGCATATCTGCCGATATAAAAATATTTACAAATCATTATGTGGAAATGTAACTGATATTAGGATCCCTTTGTTTAGAAATTATATAGTGTTCATTTTTGAAATGTATATAATTATAGTTTGAGATGACTGCAAAGCTATTGGAATTTCAAGAAGTTATCTTAGTGCAATTTTTAAGCCTTTTGCAGAAGAGCTGTGGAAAAAGGGGCCTCAGCTCAGGCACACTGTGTTCTAGCAGCACCTGCCTGCTACAAGAATATTCTGGAAGATGCTTGTTAAGAATGGGGGGTTGGAAGGACTTATAAGACAGAGCTGCAATTGCTTGCAGAGATGGACACACAGAGATTGAAGGAAAACTCTGATAATCGGCTGTTTATTCTTCCTTTGTAAATAGTAATTCTGAAAAAGTTTATTTTTTTATGTTACTGCTAGTGTAAATAAATATTTTTTTATGAATTTTACAATTGCTCATGGTTTTTCCCTATGCTTCCTGAACTGTGCCTCGACGACATGCATTGGTTCTAATGGCTTGCCCATGAGCTTTGCCAACACCAGCAACATGTCCCAAGGTGGTGGTGGTTTAAGCACCAGTGGAGAAATGTGGTCAAGGTCTTTGAAAAAAGCACCAGACTACCTTCTCCTGCGTCACTGACGGAATACCAGCCAATGCTCGGTATGCAGAGGTGGCTGCCAGGTGCACCTTAAGGGTTGTCGACTGAACGATTGACAGAGAGGAAGGTAGTGGAGAATGCTAGCCACTGGACAAGATAAAGAGTCAAAGCCCCTTGCCCTGGCACCAAATGGAGAACCTCTTCCATTTCAATGCATAGTATTTTCATGTTGACTCCTTCCGAGAAGCCTCGACCACGGTGAAGACATCTTCGGAAAGACCCAAAGCCTGGAACCCCAGCCGCTCAGAAACAGGTGCAGGGATTAATGGTCTGGATGGAGTAACTTCCCCCGACTGCAAGAGAGTAGGACTGGGCACAGAGGAAGATCATCATGGCAGCCTGCAGCTGAGGCTGAGGAGATTGGGGTACTAGAACTGGTGGGGCCAGTCTGGAGCCACCAAGATCATCTATGCCTTGTCCCTCCTGGCCTTGAGCAGCAACTCGTGGAGCAACGGAAATGGAGGGAAGGTATACATGAGGCCCTGAGAAGGCATCCCTTCCAGCATTCCCTGCTGAGGGGGGGCAGGCACAATATAGCCTCTGTTTTGCATTCTCCTTGGAGGTGAACAGATCCACCAGAGGGGTGCCCAACCAGGAGAACAAACTGTGCGCTACCTCCAAATGGAGAGATCACTTGTGCGATGCCTCACCCACACGGCTGAGGGTGTCTGCCAGCTGGTCAGATACACTGGCCACATAGATGGCCAGGAGATGGGCATCCAGGCCAAGCACAAGGGTCCAGATGCAGAGAGCTTCCCTGCACAGAGGAAGGGTTGCACTTGAAGACTTGAGTCGAAACTGAAGTTCTGAAAACAAAGGGCCTATTCAGCACAAGAGCGGTAAAGAGGGAATCCTCTTCTTCCAGCGGAAAGGAAGATCTGACATCATGGTGTGGTGCCAAGGGAGTTACCACCTGGGTGGGTGGAGAGGAGCCAGCTTGAAGACCTTCTGCTAAGATTTAAAGAGAAAGGAACACTGACAGAAGTGTGGATCTGAGCCGGCCCGGTGGCACTGAGGGTTGAGGCATCTAGCCTTACCTCGTGTCACACTGGAGACCCAGGTTCAGGAACGACCTGGGGTCATTGGGAAGCCAGCCGGAGGGGAGGTAAGCAGGATTGAGCCATCTACTGGCAGCTCTCCTCTCCTGGAAAGGACGCTGTCCCTCCTGTAGTCCCGTCACCATCGGGTGGAGGTCCAGTGGTGACGTAGGTGGGTGGAAGGGGCATCTAGTAGGGTGGAGCATCTCACAGTGCATGGTGTGCATGTGCCTCCACATATGCATGTCCGTGCCAAGGACGAGTAGGTAGGGACAGGCAAGAGGGGGAAAAAACTGAATAAAGAAATAATAGAAAAAGAAGTGTTGATCTGTACACAATATCCACATCCCTAGAATGTGTCCTGAAGGTCCAGGGAGCAGAATCACATGCCATGCTCCAGGGATGGTATAATTTGGTTCAGAGTGACCATCTGGAAAAACAGGTTACTCATCTGTAACAGTAGTTCTAGGAGTGGTACATGTTGTTCATCCACACTTCTTGGCATGTCCCTTTCCCTTTGAGGATCGCCAGAAGGTCTTTAAGCTGGCTCCTCCCACCCTCCTGGGTGGTACAGCCCTTGGCTCCACCCCATGACACCAGATCTTAGCCCGCTGGAAGCCAGGCTTGTGCGTTGCAGCTGGGGAGGTCAGGTGGATCCGTGTGAGTGAACAACATATACCCCTCCTAGAAAGATCAGCTATGCAAAGACTTTTGTCGTAACAGTAGATCTTCTAGGAATGTCTCTTGCAGTAAGTCATTACTTCTGGGAGTTCCCGATAGGTGGCGCTCTAGCACAGCAGTCTCTTCTAGCAGTCTCCACACAGGACCACCCATGACCTCACTTCCTGGCTGTGCCTATAAAAAGTAGGTGGTCCCTGGTGATCTCTGTTCCCGCGGTTCCAGCTCGTGAAAGCGAGGGACCAGGAACGAGTGTACCAAAGCCTCCCGACCTTACATCGCTTTCCCTATTACAGAAATGGCAGGGGGCGGAGGGAGGCTACTTACTGCAAGAGAAATTCCTAGAAGATCTACTGTTACGACAAAAGTCTTTACGTAACTGATCTATCTTCAACGGAATGGCCTCTTGCAGTAAGTCATTACTTCTTGGAGATTCCCAAGCAGTTATGTGGCAGTGGGGTGGCCAGATATGGCATTCTGCTGTACATATAGTGTGGTCCTAGGACCGACAGGTGCTGAGGGCAGTATATCAGCATATAAAGATCATTTTGTATTCTATCTGTAAGTACTCCATTATAGTATTCGTTATCAATCAATCAAGTCTTTATTTAACCAGGCGTTCATCGTTGAGCAGAAGCTCATTTGCAAGATGGACCTGGGTGGAGCATGAACAATTGTATATACAGGTCAACACAGGTATTTACAAGGCAATACAGATAATACTCTTTACAGAGAGGAAGAAAAAGTTCATATGTACATAGAATTATAACAGATATTGTACAGATTACATGGTATTTACATACATAGAAGTGTCTATAGGAAGATAAAAGCAGGTTATCTAAGGTTGCAGGAGGAAGTAGCATAAAAAAAAAATAAAAATATACACCAGGTAGAGGTGAAGGTAGGGGAAGAGAGGAGGAAGTAGGGAGAAAGGCTACGAGGGCACGGTGCACAGAAAGGAGTTGGTAAGCTGATGTAGAGAAGGTGGATGGAGAAAAGGAGTATGTGTGAGCCCCGGGATTGAATGCTATAAAGTACGGGCATGGTAGGATGTCACAACCCAGGGTAGTGAGCTCCTATCTGAGATTGGGAAAAGGAAGAATAAGGGATGGATGGGCCTAGTGTTGATAAGACAGGGGATAAGAGAGAGAACAGTGGGCTGGTGAGGAGCAAGCTGGGGGTCAGTACTTAAAATTGGGTCTAGGGTGGCTATATACCAGTACTGGGTCTGAGTGGGTGAAGCAGTTACATACTTCTCTGATTGTACTGGAAATAAAGCATCTTGAAAGCATTTATACCGATTAGAGTACTTAATTTGAGGGTTTTTTGTAGATCGTTCCATAAGGTAGGTAGCACGAAGCTTATGGCTGCCCTGCCGAAGCGGGATTTTGCTTTGGGTACTTTAAGAGTAATAGCTGAGTAACTTCTTAACGCGTATTTCCCAATTATACTCAGGGGAAGACAGCAGGAGATATAGTAAGGCAGCTTATCAGAGATGGCTCTATAGGTCCAGAGAGCGGCGTTTCTGTGGCGCCTGAACTTTAGTGATGTCCATCCCACTGCCACATATAGGGTGCAGTGATGTGTGTCGAAGGGGAGTCCCGTTATAAACCTCAGTGCTCGATGGTAGAGTGTGTCCAGTTTAGCCATGTAAGAGTTGGGGCACTGGCTGTAGAGGAAGTCAGCGTAATCAACCAATGATAGGAAAATGGATTGGACCAGCTGTTTCTTGGCATCTCTGGTGAGAAATTGGCTGATTCTAAAAAACAGTCCAAGCCTTTGCCGAAGTCGTTTTAGCAAGTTACAGGGTTATGGCGGAAAGACAAGCCAGACTGGCTATTACTGGGCATTGTCAGATGAGTTAAGCAGATGTAGACCCGATCAGGGTATGGCATATCAAAATACTGTGAGAATTCAGAAGAAATTCAGCCATATAATGGAGTGATCGGTAGTTCTCAGTGGCATGCACTTGAAAAGACAGTATATGTGAAAGCTATTGGGGTCTGAGTTTTGAACAGTAGCTCAAATAATAGAATGTTACGGTTTTGTAGTGCTACAATGTAGCAAGTTAATATAGTTTTTTGCCATGTCTGTCAGGTCATTAGAAAATGTATCCATTTTGGCATAAATAGTAAACAATGATGTGAAATGAAACAATGTATCTATTTCATACAGAAATCTAGTGGCTTCTAGAGTCAGTAGTATTGTTGTAGTCAATATTTTACTCGTTTTAGGGTAAAGACACGGAATGCAACAGAGTGATGTTGTCAGTTCCATCGTGTCTTAATCTCATTTGCAAGGGGGTCCCAAGTATGTCAGGGCCTGCAGCCTTGTTAGGTGTAAACCTGACTTGTTAGTATGTTTATAATATATACGTACTCACCATTGTTTATGTGGCCTTTATCTTATGGCCAGGTGAAGACTGCATGTAGCAGCAGCAATTTGGTAAGAATATTGTGATCCATATTATAATATCAGGATATATCTATTGTTTCTCAGCATGTGAGTAGTAGCAGGCTCTGTTCATGGGAGGAACACAAGGGTCCGAGCACACAACAGGCCAAGAGGCATCTCGATGGATTGACCGTAAATGGCCTGTAACAGTGATGCCTCAAAAAGTGGCTAGATGTATAAAGCCTCATGGGAAAGGCCTCAGTATAATTTCAAATCGGAGCCACAGAAAAAAGGTTTCCGAGGCCTAGAAGAGGAGACCGGGGTGTAGTCTGAAGTTTATTAATGAGAGGAAGAGGCGCCCGACCATCCTGAGGGGTGGTCATGGGTTGGTTTAGATGTATTCCTTGTCATTCTTTCTTTGCCTCTAACGTTATCTCTTTGGCTATAGTAATTTCCAGTTTTGTATGAAGAATTATACTGAGGGCGTGGTTTGTAGTACATATACTGTACTGTTTTTAGTTGTCTGCCTGAGGCTTTTAGGTTGTCCAGTACTGTTTGTGCCCCTGGGCCAAAGAGATGGTCGCCAGAAAAAAGGTCATTAGCCACTTTTTGCTGAATATCAGGTGCTAGCCCTGAGAGTCGGAGCCATGCCTGACGGCGTATAAGAATACGACTGCAGAGGCTCTAGCCGAAGTGTCGGCAATGTCGTATCCTGATCTTAGTAAATGTTGAGAGAGGGAAGTAAGCGTGTTTATTATTGATGTGAGTTGCTCTTTTTCAGGGGATTTAGGTAGTTTACTTATAATGTCCTAAGCAGAGGTGCCCACCGTACGCTGGCATTTCAGCATATGTCATACCATGCTAGAGCGCCACCTATCGGGAACTCCCAGGGGTAATGACTTACTGCAAGAGACCATTCCACAGAAGATCTACTGTTACAGGTGAGTAACCTGTTTTTCTAGGGATGTGGATATGTTGTTCATCCACACTTCTTGGCAGACTCCGAGCAGTTCACTGGGAGGAGGGAGGCAAGGCACACACCCCCTACTTTGGGAACAAAGACTGGAGAACTGAGGCCCCAAAACCAGCATCCTGGCGTGACTCGAGGTCGATGTGGTAATGGGTGATGAAGGTGCTTGCTGTCTTCTAGGTGGCAGCCCAACAGATTTCCTGAATAGGGATGTCCCTGGAAACAGCCACCGATGCAGCAGTATGGTGGGTAGAATGAGCTCTTATTCCTGTGGGAGGCTCCTTGCCCACCAATCTATTGCAGAGATCAATGCAAGATGTAATCCATCTTGCGATTGTCCGCTTTGCTGCAAGTCTGCCAGAAGCGGCATCAACGCAGATGACAAACAGCTGGTGAACCTCACCCTGAATTTCCGCCATCCTCTCTTTATATAGGAAAGAGCTAATCTCAGGTCTAGAGTATGAAGCCTGTACTCGGCATCCAAGGTGTCGTTCGGGTAGAACATGGGCAGAGTCAACACCTGGTTAAGGTGAAACTCTGACACCACCTTCGGGAGGAATTTCGGTTGGGGGCACAGGACAACCTTGTCCCTGTGGAAGACCAGATAAGGGGAGTCCACCAAGAGCACCTGGAGCTCCCCCTGTCCTTCTGGCAGACGTGATAGCCACCAGGAAGGCAGTCTTCCATGACAAGTGTGACATCTCACACTTTTGCATCGGTTCCAATGGCTTGCCCATGAGCTTTGCCATAATCAGCAATAAATCCCACGGAGGTGCAGGTTCACGCACCGGAGGGGTTTTGTGATCAAGGTCTTTGAAAAAGCACCAGATCACCTTCTCCTGTGCTACCATCTGCTGACTGTCCCATGCCCGGTAAGCAGAGATGGCTGCCAGGTGCACCTTAAAGGTCGAAGACCGAAGACCTCCTTTGGACAGAGACCAAAGGTAGTCTAGAATTCTAGCCACAGTACAGGACAGAGGGTCCATACCCTTGCCCTGACACCAAATGGAAAATATTTTCCATTTGAAGGCATAGTACTTTTCAGTGGAAGAACAGGCTGTAAGGTACCTCTGGATAGAGAGAACACTCATGGGATGTCTCGCCTATGTGGCTGAGGGCATCCGCCAGTTGATTTGAGGCTCCTGCCACATGGATGGCTAGGAGATCTGCCTCCAGTCGGCTCACGAGTGTCCAGATGTGGAGCGCTTCTCTGCAGAGCAGCCAGGAGTGTGTGCCTCCCTGCTTGTTGAGGTAGTACATGGTCGTGGTATTGTCCGTCTGGACTTGAACCACTTGACCACGAAGCTGTTGAGTGGATGCTGTCAGTGCCAGTCTGATCGCTCTGAGCTCCAACAGGTTGATGTGGTATCAGGACTCCTTGGGGGGTCCAGAACCCATGGGCCCTATTGTCCCCATGTGGGCTCCCCAGCCCATGAGAGAGGCATCGGTCTTGAGGACAACCGTCGGCTCAGGGAGGACAAACTGGATCCCTTCCTGCAACTGGTCTAAGATGGTCCACCACTGGAGAGCGTCTCATCTTCTGGGTCACAGTGATCAGCTGGTCAAAATAGAATATCCCATTCTGGAGAGTGGGAACAAAATAGCTCTAGCTTCCTGTTTACCAACAGAGGTCCGAAAAAGCACACCTGGGATCCCACATGTGGGTACAGAGACCACTTGAAGGCACGTTGCTCACATGGCTGAGAACGTTCACTTGATGGATGTTCAAGCCTGCCACATGGACCTCTATATTTAATACATGTGGAGCATGTGAGCCAGTGACCACATCCACAGAGCCTACCAGCAGAGCAAGCAGAAGTGAGCACTGCCCTGTTTGTTCAGGTAGAACATGGTAGTCATGCTGTCAGTGTCGACTCTGACAACCTGGCCCCTAATCCGCACTGTGAACTCTAAGAGCGCCCAGCAAACTGCTCCGAGACTCAGAATGCTGATGTGCATCTTGGACTCATGGGGCAACCAGATGCCATGCACCCTGTGGTCCTGCAAGTGCTCCCCCAACTGATAGGGAAGGCATCTACATTACGGACGCCAACAACTCTGGCCAGAATGTCACCAACTGGGGGCATACAGCATGGGCTGAGTCATCTGAACTGACTGGTCCAGGTCTGAATGCATTTGGGACCACAGGCAGGCCAGTTCCCACTGGAAAGATTGCATATACCAGTGGGCCCAAAGGACTACAGCCATCCTAGATGCCATGAAGCCCAGGAGAGTCAAGTGCTCTCAGGTAGGGCATAACTGTCCAGTCTGACATGACTGGGCAACTGGCCTTGTCCAAAGAATGGCATGCTCTGGCCCATGGAGTCCATTTATGCTCCAGTTAGCACAATTACCTGCACTGGTGTCCCATCATGAGCCACTCATCCAGGTTGGGAAACATCCCAACACCTCTGCACTGTAGGAATGCTGCTTCCACACACAGGCATTTGGTAAACAGCCTCATGGCTGACGACAGGCACAGCACAAAGCTGATTAAGTTTCAGTCAGCATGAAAGCAGCAGAACTGTCTGTGACATAGACAGACAGGGAAGTACGTGGCTAGGTGGATCCAGGGAGCAGAATCACAAACTGAGCTGCTTTCATGGTATGATCCAATTTACGTGACCATGCACCACTTCTGTTTGAAAATAAACTCGCTGAGTACCCACAAATCTAGGACTGGGCATCACTCCCTTCCCCCATCAGCTTCAACACCAGAAAGTACCGATCCACACAAACCCCTGCTGAGCTAGACATTCTGGAACGGACTCTACCACATGCAGTGACTGGAATTTTTGAACTTTTTCCTAAAGAGCTTCTTGTGAGAGCACCTGCTCTGAAGATGCACTGGGCTAGAAAGAGAGAGTCTTCAACTCTGGAGACAACTCGAAACTGATCACTTCCAAAACCCACTTTTCCAAAGTGACAGCAGACCACTGGGGGAGAAACAGTCTGGGAGCTACAGGAGGGTCTGTGGCAGGGAAGGAATATAGACCCCCTGTCCCATCACTTCTTGCTCTTGGAGGCAGCTCCAGATGCTTGTCCTCCTGAGCCATCGCCCTTATGGTTCCTTTGTCCCGAACCCTTTGAATGGAAGGACTTGGGATAACACTATGGCCTCTGCTGTTGCTATAGCTGCTGCTGTCTCTGTGGACCACAAAGAAACCTCTGAATGGACACCACACTCTGCGGGCACTGCTTGGGAATCTTTTGTGGTTGCGGTCATAAGAGTTTAAAGTGACATTAGATTTCCCTATCTTAGTCAAGTAGCTCTCTAGTGCAGACTTAACAGGTTTTTACCTGTAAACAGAGATCCACCACTCTCTGTTAAATCTCCTCAGAAATGGGGGAGCGGTAGCATGCCGCAACCTGGGGGGCGGGTAACATGATTCATTTCACTGCAACAGGAACCCCGATGATAGGCCAGGGAACGTACTCTACTATTGGGCAATCTGCTGCATCACAATGAGGCAAACAGCCAGTGTGTACACCGCATCAGGATCAAAGGACAGCCACGGGGGAAAAAAAGAAAAATCCCAGGCAATCAGAATTCTGGTTGCTGAATTTCCTGGGTCCTGCATCACATGGATCACTGCTAGCCAGCTCCAGCAAAGAACAATTGTCAGGGGTGTGAGGTGATTGGAGAAACCTTCCAAGGACTAGGCAGAAAACAGCAGGATGGGGAAAACACAGAATCAAGTCCAAACAGAGCAAATCCTAGTACTTAGTGGGGGAGAAGACAACTGGCTTGAGTGGGGTGACCACTGCAGGCAACTCCCTGCAGGAAAGCCATTTAGACTCACCTGGCTTTTTGTGATAGCCCAAGAGGCATGCTGTGGAGAAGGGGGCAACAACTGGACAGGCTGAGGTGGTGACATTCCTCTGACTGGAGGGTGGAAGGAGGTGCACTGGTGCAGTCCAATAAGGGACAAGCTGGGGTTGCACCAGGCCAGGCAGCTCATCCCAAAAATTAATGGTTGCAGTGTTGATGGTGGAAACTTGAAGAAAAGGACAAGGAACACCATGCCGTCTTGCAACAGTGCTGTCAATGCCACAAGCAAGATCAAGATTCGGACTTCGATAGAGACCAGTGTGACTTGAGTGGAAATCATTCTGGAAGCACACACAGAAACCAGGGTTGGCTTCACTGGCAGCAGCCTGAATGGGTTTGTTGCTCCCAAACTGGCTAAGAGTTGACCAGATTTCCATTGGTTTGTTGGTGGCTGGTCTGCTAGCTTCAAGGCTGACTAGTCACAAAGCTCCTACACCAACACAGCTCAAGACAGCAAGAACTGGGGTGATTATAATGAGAGCTGACCATTCCTGGTCCTCAGAAGTCATGTCAATTCCTCCAGCAACCACTGTGCTCAACAAAGCAGACTTGTCGACTAGCATTGTGTAGTCCGACTGCTCTGGCAGAACCTCAACTAGGGACAGTGTGCATGTCCGCCAGTGGTTTGACCTCTGGAGAGGGGGAACAACATGGGGGCAGCTCCTGATGACGATGAGGAGATTGAGAGCAGACCCTCAAGCAGCTATGACTCTTCAAGCACCTTTGAGACTTCTAATAGACTTACAGGAGGCAGTATAGTGCTGTGGTTTAGGGCACAGAACTGCAAACCTGGAGACCTGGGTCTGAATCCCACAGTCCCCACTTGCGTACAGTGTGACCCTAAGCAAGTCACAACTTCCTTGTGCTCCCAGGTTGCACCTGGAAATGAGCTACAGCTTAGTGTGCCTTTCCTGCTTAAACAATTTTCCCTTTCCTTTCTTGGGAGGGTCTGTGATCATGGAGAGTGACTCTCTGCTGTAGTTATCTGTGTACTGTAGTCCTGGATGACAACTGAAGGTGGCGATGGCACTGGAGTTCCGGAACAGTGTTAACTGGCAGAACAGGTCCCTGGTTTCCTGAGGGTTCGGCTGGCTGAGGACATCAAAGTTAGGGACATCATCATTGATTGCAGCATACTGTTTGACCTACGCAGACACTCATGCCCCACCCAAACCAGTCATGAACTCCTCTTAACACCTGAACTTGACAATCCTCAGATTGTGATTGCCAAGCACAGCAATCGTGGCAGTTACTCACATCAGTGCAAGCAAGCATCGTGCCCATCCATACCTTAAAAATGAAGCTTCCTTTTTTGATTCACTACATCATAGTAGAAGTGAGTAACAGACACATGGACAATAAATGACTCAATAGGATAAATCAGAGTTGAAAAATGCAAGAAACAATCACAAGCGGGAGCTGTGAAAGAGGCAACCTGTTTCTTCCAGCAGAAATAAAGATCTGAGAGCAGTGAAGATGAAAACCCAGTGGACACGTGACTGGTTGGTAGAATGAGCCAAGCTTAAAGATCATTTCCAGTGACTGAGCATGCTTAGTGGATTTTGATAAAACTGGATAGTGACTGAATCTAGGTAGTTTGAATAACCCAACTACATAGTGAAAGCCCAGGCTAAACTGGTTTGACACTTCTTAGAAATGCAAAAGATGGATTTTTACCTTCGGAAGGCTCACAGGTGTTCTTAATCTAGTCCTTTTAGTCTTCATCAGTGTCCGCTGATCAGCAGGGAGCAAATGATACTTCATAGCTTCAATGAGGTAATCTTTACAGGCGCTGCTATTTTTGACCAACGCCTCCTCTTCAACTCGCTGTATCAGACAATTATTAAATAAAAGTGGATTAAATCCACACTTCCCCACAGCAAGTTAAGTGTGCAAAGTTGTATAACAAGACTGTGTGTGAATCTGTGTTTAACCTGAAACACACCAATGTTGTATATAATTGTAGCCACCATTCCACTTTTTTGCATTCACAAAGATACACAGAAATCAAGCTAAATGATAGAAAAGTTTTAACTAAAGGAGATGCTTCATAACTGATGTGTAGGGGTGTTCAGACTTAGCTACAGTATAGCAGGTCAGTCAAGATTAAACCTAGCTGCATGTTAGTTGTTAATAATGCAGTGATTTTACTTCAAATAAAAATAATTTCTCCTGGAATACATTTCAACAACTTTTAAACCACAAAATATCCATATGACATACCGCACACAGGGCATACATGATGGACTGCAATCCAATCATGTTATCTCCACTGGGGAGTGGTAAATCCCCTAAGTCCCAACTGGCACATCCCACGAGTTAGTCATGAAGGGAGTACTAGTCATGAGCAATGAGAAATGTGTTACTGTATTGCAACCCATTATGTATTTGATATATGCCACACTACTACTGTTTTAGCTAGTGTTGGCTTAAAGCTGACTTTCTTTCTGTTGTAAACGATCTGATGCATTTTTCCTGTGTTCTACTTCCAGACTCTAAATGGAAATAACTTGTTCTAAGTGAAAATAAATATTTATCCCAAAATAACACTTATGCCAGTAGTGCAATAACTGCACACCCTGGGTGGATTGTGAGACATAAGGTTCAGCCGAGGCCCTCAACCAACCAAGGTATGTGGTAATTGCAGCTTTGACGCATACCCAGAGTGGATTATTACACTTATGACATTAGGAAAAAAGATCAGAAGTGTTATACTCACACACACACACACACACACACACACATATATACATACATATATATATATATATATATATATATATATATATATATATAGTAATAAATGATGGGTAAGGGTGGTATACAAGGAAATAAACTTATTGAGGTGCATACAAGCTCATAAATGCCACAGACCCAAAGGACAGATGGCCTTTACAAGCACGTTGGCCTCTGAGATGGTTTATGTTGTGAGAACAGGGCCCTTACCCATCATTTATTTTGTTGTTTAATAATACATAGGGATAGTTACAGTGAAGTATGAAATACAAAGACACTGGGTTGGATATAAAGTACATTTATTAAGCACACTAACCACAGTATTAGTCTACTTTAGGTATGTATGTTAGTTATATGCTGCACTAACTGCACTGGAACAGGCTTTAAAATGTACTTGTAGGCTGTGTTTAAAGGCAGTAATGTTACTGGGAGCAGCCAGTCACAGTTAGACTGTGTTAGATGGCAGGGACTTGTTCTGTGAGGGCCCAATAGTAGCCAATATGCCAGATGTTAATTGGAGCACATTTGCTGCAGCCACATCCAAGAGCAGGGTCATTCTCGATGCCATACAGGGGGAATGCCTCAGACAGCTAGTGTTGGAACCCACTCAGGAAGGAGCAATCTTAGACCTGGTACTCTCAAATGGAGACAGATTTAGAAGTGGGTAGCCATCTGGGAACAAGCGACCACCAAACAGTATGGTTCATGATAAACAGAGCCATAGAGTCAAGCCATACAAAAGCAAGGGTACTGGCCTTTAGTGGGGCTGACTGGCAAAATGGAAGCGTGCCTAAGGAATGCACTAGCAAATGGGCAGGAAGGAGGGGTGGAGGAACAATGGGGAAAAATCAAAACTGCCATCACAGAGGCAACAAGCTTTTGTGTGAAGCAAATAAAACAAAATGGAAGGAAAAATAGACTATGGTTCTCAAAAGAGGTGGCGGGGAAGGTTAGAGAGAAAAAGACAGCATTCAGGACGTATAAGGAATCTCAGAAGAAGCAGGACAGAGAACTGTATCAGTTAAAGCAGAAGGAACTGAGGAAGGCAGTCAGAATAGCAAAGGCCAGAACCGAGGAAAAGATAGCCAATTCAGTTAGAAGGGGGATAAAATCTTTTATAGGTACATTAGAGAGAGAAGACCAAGGGAGGGATAGTGAGGCTTAATAAAGGGGAGGGAAGGTGGGCAGAAGGTGACAGTGAAAAGGCAGAGATACTGAACAAATACTTTTGCTCAGTATTCACAAAAGAAGAGGAGGGGGAGGTACCTAAACCAAACAATAGAAGCACTCAGGATAGGGGGGTCGATACCAGTCCATTCACAGAAGAAAGGGTCCTGAAAGAACTCCTAAAACTGAAGGTGGACAAAGCAATGGGGCCTGATGGGATTCACCCCAGAATTCTAAAAGAACTAAGGGGAGAACTAGTGACACCACTGACTACGCTTTTTAACAAATCATGGGAGGATGGTATGGTACCTGAGGACTGGAGGACGGCGGATGTGATTCCCCTTCACAAATGTGGGAGCAAGGCAGAGGCAGGAAACTACAGATCTGTTAGTTTGACCTCAGTGGTAGGAAAAATGATGGAATCACTTCTGAAAGAAATAACTGTTGAATATCTAGAGGCCAGTGGGGCACTGGACCCAAAGCAGCATGGATTCACAGCGGGAAGGTCATGTTAGATGGATCTAATAGACTTCTTTGATAGGGTGACCAAAGTAGTAGACTAGGGAGGGGCTGTGGATATGGCCTACCTAGACTTTAGCAAGGCATTTGACACAGTCCCACACAAAAGATTAATCAACAAGTTAGTCAGCCTGAGAGTGGGTCCTGGGGCAGTAGCCTGGGTAAAAAATTGGCTGAACAACAGGATGTAAAGGGTAATAGTAAACGTAGTCCACTCTGAAGAAAGGGGGGTTACTAGCGGGGTACCGCAGGGTTCAGTACTGGGACCGGTCCTCTATAATGTCTTTATAGGTGACATTGCAGAGGGGCTGGGAGGAAAAGTATGCCTCTTTGCAGATGACACAAAGATCTGCAACAAGGCTGATACACATGGGTGTGTGTGTGGAAAGGATGAGAAGGGACCTGGCAAGGTTGGAGGAATGGTCAAAAGTAAGGCAGCTTAGATTCAATGCAAACAAGTGCAAAGTAATGTATCTGGGAAATAAAAACCCAGGAGAAGAGTACACATTGGGGGGTGGGGAGGTACTAACAACAACAAAAATGGAAAGGGACCTGGGGGTAGTCATATCAGATGAACTAAATGCAGGCAAGCAACGTGAGAAGGCAGTAAGAAGGGCTGGGGTGGGGGAGATACTGGGAAGTACAGGGAGAGGCATCACCAGTAGAAAACAGGAAGTTGTCATCCCTCTGTACAAACAGTTGGTGAGACCCCACCTGGAGTACTGTGTGCCGTTATGGAGACCCCATCTCCACAAGGACAGACAGGATGGAGGTAGTCCAGAGGAGGGCAACTAAAATGGTGCAGGGTATGCACCAGAAGCCATACGAAAAAGGACTAAAGGAGCTTAATATGTATACCTTTGAGGAAGGGGGGGGGGCATGATAAGAAACTTTCAAGTACCTCAAGGGAATCAACAAAGTCCAAGAGGGTAGCATCTTTCAGAAAAAGAGACGTGCAAGAACAAGGGGGCACAATTTGAAGATAGAGTAGGGACAGTTCAGGGGCAACGTGAGGAAGTATTTTTTCACAGAGAGGGTGGTGGATGCACGGAGCAGCCTTCCTGAGGAGGTCGTGGGGTCAAAAACAGTGGGGGAGTTCAAGAATGTATGGAACAGACATATGGCAATTCTAGTGGGAGGTTGGAGGAAGTAGGCTGTTGGTTAACAAAGATCTGTAGCTTATCCAATAGGAGAGGAAATAGGCAGACTGGGTGGGTCAAGCGATCCTTATCTGCCATCAAAGTCTATGTTTCTATGCTTTCAACACTGTACATTTTCATGCTGATGTTACCTTGCACAGTGCAGGTACCTCTAAATTGAGTGATGGTTGTGATGCTGTTCATTTGTAACTGCATGGCTGTGGAGGTATGTGCCTTTGAGTACCTGGTTAGCTGCTTGTTTAGAAACACAGAATGCGTCAGTGGAAAAGGACCAGTAAGCCCATCCAGTCTGCCCTATTTTCTCTGCCTATCAGTACATCCTGGACTCTATTTGGTCACAGATATCCCTGGGCATGTTCCCCTCCTGTTTAGGCTCCATTTCTGTTCTGCTGTCTGATTCATTCATCAGTGGTTAGTGGAATGCTAGTTTCTTAAGGAGGAGGTGTTTCCAGTATTTGGTGTGTTGTACAAGTGTGGTAATGCAACTGATGTAGGGGAGGTGCTGCACAGTTGTGTACTGGCCAGCAGGCATTTACTGTGCTCGTCATCATGAGTTCGCTAGTCTGGGGATGCTGCATTGTGATTGTCTGGTAGGTGCTACAGCCATGTCCAACTGGTATCTGTGTACCTCGCAGGTACTGTGGGTGTGCAGGGTTTTTCTTGGACATGATTTTACTTATCAGTTTCTGTTTGTTGTCAAACAGGGCTGAGTAGTTGTCTACAGACTGTAGGTTTTTGTGTTCCGATACCTGTTCAAGTTTTGTGGGTGGGATGCTGTAGTTGACCAGTTTCTGGATGATGTTTTTCTTGTGTTGTGATTGGTGATTTTTTTGTTTTTGTTTCAGGTAGTCCAGCGGTGTCTCATCTGTTCCATCATGCTGCTGAGTTTGTTTTCATCCACTCTCATGTTTCTGTACCACACAGTATCTACTTTATGGCTGAAGGTTTGTGGTAAGTATAAGAGTGATTCGTCTGTCATCATTTCATCTGGTTGATGTGGGGTGGTGTCCAGTCAAAAGAGCAACAGCTACACGTGGTCAAAAACCGTGAGGGCATAACAGTGTGCATGGTTTCGGAGTTTGTTTATTTCATTTAGTGCCGTTTCGGACCGTGCCATTTTGTAGTAACAGCACACTGCTGTTTTTGTCAATGCTGTTTTTGACTGTGCAATACTGACCCAGTGCAGTGTGGGGTGTATTTCTGCAATGCTGCCATTCAGTGACTGCTTAGGTTGGTTTTGTTCTGGTACACTTAGGGTTTTCTCTTTCTATGTCTTTTGTGTTGCCTCCAGTCCTGGTCATTATTTGTCTTTCAATGTACTGTTGTACATTTGCGTCTATAAAAAGTTTAAAGTCACCCCATCTGAGTATCGTTCAGCTGTTTTGAGTGCAAAGTCTAGTCTTAATGTTGAAGAAAAGAAAGCATGTTTATCAAGAATGAGGGACTGTGAAGTCCAAGGCTCCATTACCGTAGAGTATGTGGATTTCTGCGTCACTGAATGGTTATGCTTAGGGCTGTTGCCTTTGTCTTCTTTAAGTATTTTTGTCTTGATACCATGGATTTTATTGCTTTTCTGAACTGTGCTGGTGTCTTCCTGTAGATGTAGTGTGGATAGTTTTCTTTCTCAAAATAGCAGTCAGGCTTCCAATGTATACCTTTTATGGTTTGTAGTCTATACTATCTTGTTTTGTATGTGTGTGTATATGAAATTTACCAGGAGTTTGTAGAGTTCATTTTCTGGAATTCTGAGCAGGTTGCATTGTTCTTCTACACGGACCAAGTAGGTTTTTATCACTTTTATGTCAGTGTTGGTTTTCTTTGCTGTGTTCTCATTTTCCAGTTGCTTAAAAAATTCTAGTCGGCCCTGACTGGTTCGGCCTGATTTGGACATTGTGGATGTTTAGTGTAAGCTGAGACTTGCTTGGTGTTTCCTTGATTATACAAGGCTCAACTGCTTGATTATCTAACTTGATCTCTAATTCGGTGTTTCTATGTTTGTTGAGACATTTGTTTACATATGTTTTATCTGCGGTTAAGTGTTTGTATATTTTTCTAACAGTACACTGCTTTAATTGGGAGGTATACAGCTTTAAGTGCTGAGGTATATGGCTTTAACTGTGGAGGTATACAGCTTTAATTGGGATATATACAGCTTTAATTGAGGAAGATTACTGGGAAATACACAACAGTGACTCCTATGGGGAAAAAGTTCCATCCATGCATTATCATGGCTTACTATGATTTGGTAGGCAGAAGGAGACCAAGATTCATCGTAACTACTTACCTATTTCTCAGTAGTTACCTGCTATGAAGTTATCAGTTAGTATTATCTGATCCAGATGGTTTTTAATAATGGCGTTGTTAAGGATATCAACTACAGATTGTGGTAATTTATTCCAATTATACGCCGCCCTTAGCGTATAAGAAGTTAGTTATAGAGCTAGCATTAGCTTTTGCCAGAAATAGTTGCCTAGAATGGCTTCTAGCTGTCCTTTCTAATACCTGGAATTTTAACCCCAAGGATTGCATAAGGGCATTATCTTTCAGCGCATCATAGAGTAATGGAAGATCACCAAGTTTCCTTCTGATTTTTAGTATCCTAAGCCCTAGATGTCCTAGCCTTTCCTTATAGCTATGATGTTCAAGTCCCCTAATAAGCTTGGCCGCCCGTCTCTGGATGCTCTCAAATACACTACTGTCCCTCTTTAAGAATGGTGATCAAAACAAGGAGACGACCAAAACAGGGAGCCATAGTCAGCGTATTGCCCAACTAGACTTCTATTTAAGGGTAATGTAACATTTTTTTTGCCTGATGCAAGGTGGTGTTTGATGCAGCCTACCAATTGCTTTGCTTTCTTATTAATAGCTGCACAATGTCTGGAGGTGGTGAAGCTTTCTGATATAGTTATTTCTAAGTTGTTGTTTTTGTCCGTTAATGTGATTAAGAGGGTGTTTTTAATATAAACAACCAAAGCAAAACAGCTCCGCTGCTAAAGAGTGTGCATGATAACAGATATCAAACTGGAATGGCAATACCAGCACCACTTAGGCTGTAATGTTAACACAGCTTTTATTTCAAACATTTAAAATGCATTACGCAGTATTATAGTCCCCAAACAACAGGCCGTTGCAGAATAGAGACCCCAGGTGCAAAAACAGTCATCGTCTCTAGTCTGCAACGGCCTGTTCTTTTGGGACTGTAATACTGCGGTACGCATTTTAAATGGTTGAAATAAAAGTTTTGTTAATATTACAACCTGGGTGGTGCTGATCTTGCCGGTTCCTGTTTTTAATACAGTAATTAAACTTTTTTTTTTTTCTCTTTTTGCTCATAGGCAGGGGGTAGATTCAGAAGAGATGTGAGGAAGTACTTCTTTCACTGAAAGAGTGGTGGATTCCTGTAACAGTCTTCCAGGGGAGCTGGTGTGGCGAAACAGTGGTGGCGCTCAAGAATGCATGGGACAGGCATAAGGGAATCTTGGGGGGGCGGTGAATGGGCGGAGATCAAGTAATGTCTGGCGGTGATACCACAGGCAGGAGAAATGGACAGACAAGGTGTGCCAAGTGGTCCTTACCTGCCAGTAAATTCTATGTTTCTATATGCATTACCCTACATTTTTCAACCTTGAATTGGACATTCAATTTATCTGCTTAAATCGTTATCTGGTTTATATCATGTCGATGGGAATCTTCTTGTTCCTGTGTGTCAACCATATGTCCTAGTTTGGATTCACTGGTGAATTAGTCCAACTGAGATGTCACTTGTGAAAATGTTGAACAGTACGGTATCCAGGACTGACCCCTGGGGGACTCCACTGGTTCCTTGAGGTTTACCAGAAAGGTGACTCTTGAGTCTGACTTTGTGTCCTTGAATTACGTCAGTTCCTGATCTAGCTGATTCTGTGACAATCTATACCTAGTTTTGCCATTTTGTTGAATAACATCCTCATTCAAAATAGTACTGAACGCTTTGGAGATATCCAGCAGTATGACATCTACAGGGGTGGATGAATCAAGTGCTTTGCTTATGGGTTCATAAAAGGAAATTAGATTAGTAACACATAACTGATTTTTCCTGAAACCATGCGACAGACATCACTGATATTATGGTAATTCATGAATTCTGTGATATGACCCTTTATGATCGATTCCATAACCTTTCGTAGGAGCGAGGTAAGCCTGATCAGTCCAGTTCGAAGCCAAATTTTTATTCCCCTTCTATATAGTGGGACAACAGCAGCCATTCTCCAGTTGTTGGGCACTACACTGGTTTCTAAAGGTTTGCTGAGGATTTCCATTAATGGTTTTAGTATTTTGTTAGTTACTAAGATGAGCAACTTTGCCTGCAATTCATCAAGCTCCACAGATGTATTTGGTTCGAGTTTCTTTAGACTGCTGCAACCTGTTTCTAGTAATTATGTTTATATTTGGTTCTATTTCAGTTTTAAGTGAGCTCAGATTTATATTTTGTTTAGTTGGTGGAGTGAATACACAAGTGAAATACACATTTTATTCAATAGTAGAGATAAAAGTGGCAAGATTAATAGTAATATCTTGTACCCAACTCACAAGATATCATATTATCTTGTGAGCTGGGTATGTCACAGATGATATCTTGCCCTGTTAGGTACCTCTCTGCGCATACCAAACATTGTTGATATCACACTAGCCATGTGCAGCACTAAAATCAGCAATTTTTTTTTAATTTACTGTGCTTTTTGGGGTGCTAGAATCCTGTGGGGCTCAGGCCTAGACTGCCCAACCCCTGGACTCCCTCAGAACTGCGATCCACCCAGGTTAACCCCCTTGGGCGGGGCTGTCAGTTGGGCACGGCCCACACGGATGACTCTTACAAAGGTCCTGGTGGGAACACCACTGGAAAGCCTCCAGCTGACTTACTCAAACAGCAGATTTAAAGAGCCACTGAGCACTGAACTTTGAAGAATATAATATTTGGACACAAAGCAGCTTATATTTCTCATTAGCTCTATATTTCTTATCTCCATTATTTATTACTGAGGTCAGATGCATGAAAACAGAAGAGCTGTTCCCTAAGGGTTCATCAGCTCCTATTGCTTCTTT
Organism: Neoceratodus forsteri; assembly: GCA_016271365.2. NCBI lineage: Eukaryota > Metazoa > Chordata > Ceratodontiformes > Ceratodontidae > Neoceratodus > Neoceratodus forsteri. The sequence continues at coordinate 1,723,332,562 of CM057452.1, forward strand.
CCAACCTGATGTCATAATACTGTGCTTATGACATCACAGTTATTCCCATAAAACAGACTGTGATGTCACAACAGAGCATTATGATGTCAAGTAGGGAGTAAGTTATAGAGGCAGATGAGCTCTAAGGGATAAAGATCCTGTTTGTATGGGAATTTCTTCAGTAACAAATAATGAACAGGAAAAATCTATAGACGATATGTAAAATACAAGCTGAATTGTGTCCAACTATTATGTTTTCCAAAGTTTTTTCAAAATTGTCAGCTGCTCTTTAAAAGTCATAACTAGTAAACTGATGTTACACATATGCAATGGTCTGACTCAAATAAAAGCTTACTCACCTGTAATCATAGTTCTAGGAGTGCTATACAGTTCACATCCACACTCTTGCAGTTTCACTGGAATAGATGATTTGTTGGACGTCTTTAAGCTAAAATTTCCTTCTACCTCCTGGCCAGTACATCCCCCAACTCCGCTACATCATGTTAGAGCTTGCATGATGGAAGCAGGAAATCTGTATGCCACTTGCCAGGGGAGGCTGGGTAGATTGTATGGATGTGAACTATATACCACTCCTAGAAAGTACAGTTACGTAAGAACTTACCATAACAGTAAATCTTCAGAGGACTGTCTCAAGCAGTAAGTCATTATTTATGGGAGTATACACCAGGTGGCGCTGTCACACGGCAGCTTCTACCAGCAGTCTTCCGTGGGGGCCACCCACTCGACACCACTTCCTGTGGATGTGTATAAGAGTGGGCGGCCCCCAGTACCTTCTGTTCACCATCGGCTTCGACAAGCATAGCCTGGACTGATGTAAATAAGGGCCAAAAAAACAGAGAACAGCGATCCCACCCAACATCCTGAGTTGCAGATTCAAGGCAACAAGGCAGGGGGATGGAGGGTGGGGGACTTACTGCAAGAGATAGTCCTTGGAAGATCTACTGTTGCGGTAAGTTCTTATGTAGCTGTACCATCTTCTACGGACTGGTCTCTTGCAGTAAATCATTACTTATGGGAGATTACCAAGCAGTAAAATCCAAATGGGAGGAAAACCAAGGCCGGAAGCTGGGCCAGAGGGTACGCCCAATGGTCGAGCCCATGCAAAACCCAGCTGTCCACGATGCCAAAGAAACTAACTTCACGGTAAATATGTCAACTGCAACAGCACCCTCTCTGGCAGATAGGCCAATGGTGGGGAGGACGACATGTATGATATTTAGTAGAAATGTCATCTCAAACCTCTTCCGCGCAGGCAGATAGGCCAATGGTTAGGCAAAGACAACTGGCATGAAATCGTAGAGAAATGTCAACTCAAACCTCTTCCATGCAGGCAAGTAGGCCAATGGTTAGGTGAAGATAACTGGCATGAAATCGAAGAGAAATGTCAACTCAAACCACACCCGCTCAGGCATATAGGCTCAAAGGTGGGTGAGGACAGCATGCAGGAGGCATGATGTAGAAAGAACTGTAGGTGGCCAGGCACAGTGATGCATCCTGACAAGGCAGAGGTTGACAGGCTCTGGCAGAAGGTCAAATCCAGTAGAAAGACAAGTAGAGCAGATCAGAAAGCAGAAAGAGGAGCACCGGGGAAAAAACATCCCATATGGTCAGAGGAAGGAACGACTCAAGGGCTCCAGCAGGGAGAGCAGCAGGAGTTCCAATCAGATCCGCATGGAGAAGTGAAGCATTCAGTCCAGGAGCAACCTCCAAGAAAAGGGAAAGAGATCCCCGGACACCTCCGAGGCCTGCAAGAGGAGGTGGGGGAAACCCTGAAAAGTGGTTTAAGGCACAGAAGCCGGTCCCACCCCACCGTATGAGGCGGGCACACTGCGGAGGAGCAGACTAGGCCACCTCCCTGGAGGTCCTACCGCGGTCCCGAGAGGCACCCTGGTAGGGGGGCTCGGCATGAGGCGGCCCGCCCGTGGGGGCATAGTAGTGGGACCTGGGGGCATGATAGAGGTCCTGAACAGACTGGAGAGTATGCCCCAAAGCCTGAAAGGAATCCAGGATGGACTGAGCACCAGGTCCAAACAGCAGGTTCCCAGAAAAAGGGGCATCGGTGACCGACAGCTGGACACCGGGCGGCAAACCCAAAACCCCAGACAGGCTAAGCGCCACAGGACGCTGAGGGAGAGGCGGTCGCATGTGACAATCAAGATCGGCTAACGATGGAGCAGGTGATGGGAAAGGGAGGGCATGGCAGACAGCGTTGAGCTGATCAGGGCCACGAGGGGCAGGCTGAGCGGAAGCAGGATGAGACCAAATATGAGAGAATGCATGAAAATACGCAGGAATCAAAGGTGGGACAACCATGGCAGGCTCCTCGGGAACACGGAGGTAGGCAGCCATGTCCTGACGAAAGGAGTCCTGATCTGCAGCAAAGAAGTCAAAAGCATGCTGGATCTGCAGCATGAGCTCCATGAAGGAGGGATCTGGGAGAGAGGAGGGATCAGGGAGTTCAGGCAGGTGGCCTCCAAAAAGAAGGACACGGATGGGGGGGGGGGACCAAGGCCCCCATGGTCCGAGAGGTCCCCGCCAGGAACATCCCCCATGAAAGGATCCCCCATCCCGGAATCTCCACAAAGGGAGTCCTCATAAATGGGAGGAGGGGGGGACCAGGTGGAAAGCGCTGGATCTGGGCACAGGGGATGGGGAATGGGACGAGGCCGGACCCAGGCCCATGGACCGTAGGACTTCCAGCACAATGCAGGCGATGCCCAGCACATGTGACGGGGGGAGGTCCAGAAATGGAGGGCACCCAAGGCGGTGCTAAGAGGAGGGCGAGCCATTCCAGGAACTGCTGACCCCGAATAGCGGGGGAAGGCACTCCAACCCTTGTGGTCCAGGACCGCAAAGGGGTAAGGGACCCATGGTTGCGTTTTAGCAGGGCCAAAGGCCCGGGAAAGTCACATCCAAAGGGTGCAAAATAGGTGATGAGGGGGACCCCAAGGACGCCAAACAAGTTGCCGGTTGAGTCGGGGCAGGAGCAAAGCCCCCAGCAGGGGTGTCCCGGGTGGGAGGCCCTTATCGCCATGGGAAGCATCCCTGTCAAGGAGGAAGGGAGGAGAGGTCCTCCATCAACGTGGAATCATCCCCGCTGACAAGGGACTAGGGAACAAGCCTCCGCTGACGGGTGGGAAGCTCGCCCCATCTGATGAGTACGCAAAACACACTGTTCAGTCGACGGGAGAGGCTTCTCCATCGACGAGGAGTGCCCCATCGACAGAGAATAAGCCTCCGTCAGTGAGAGAACTGCAGAATCATGTCCCATAGATGGGAGAAGAGCTTCTGTGGGAGACATTCAGAAACAAGCTCCGTTGATGGGACAAGGCCTGAAGATAAAACAAGCCCAGCAGGCTCAGTCGACGGGGGGAGTGGCAACGACAACGAGGAATGCTCCGTCGACGATGGAGAAGCCACAGTCGATGGAGTAAGGCAGAGGCAGTGTGAGGAGTGTGAATTCTGCTCCCTCCTATGCCTGGAACGAGATCCTTTAAGGCGGCCCCCTGAGGTCCATTCTGGCCTGGCTGGATGATCAGCCATGAGCAAGTCCCAAGGCCCAGGAAGACAGCATGGGCCAGGGAGCAGCAGGGGTGCTGTGGGCAAGGAGGGCTGGTGGCACTGTGAGGAGCACAGGTCTGGCCTAGTGGAAATAGAAGAGCCAGGGCCTGGGAGTAGTACACATACCCAGGACCAGAGGCAGGAGCCAGGGGTGCAGCGAGTGGTGCACAGGCCGGGTCCTGGAAGTAGAAGAGCCAGGGCCTGGGAGTGTTCCACAGGTCCGGCAGAGAGAAGCAAAATTGGGCTGGGCTGTTAACAGCAGCCCTAGTGAAACCCCAGATCCAGCAAGAGTGCCTGGGCCAGGGAGCAGCACGTGTACCGGGAGCTCTAATGGAACCCCGGGCCTGCTGTATAAAAGAAGTCTGAGGGTACTGTGAGTAGGTCACAGGCCCAGAACAGAAGGTAGAAGAACTGGTTCAAGTTCGAGTCAAAGACTGCAACCCAAGAGGTCATGAGAGCTGACTGTGTGAGCTGAAGCCGGCAGGAAAATGAACAGAGGGTACTGGGGGCCGCCCACTCTTACACACATCCACAGGAAGTGATGTTGTGTGGGTGGCCCCCACAGAAGACTGCTGCAAGAAGTTGCCGTGTGACAATGCCACCTGGTGGATACTCCCATAAGTAATGACTTACTGCAAGAGACCAGTCCGTAGAAGATCTATGGTTATGGTTACAGGTGAGAAACCTATTTTTCAATGGGCGTGGATATAGTTCACTATCCCCACTCTGGCAGACTCCTAGCAGTTCTCTGGTAGGAGGGGGTCAAGGCGGGCATCCTTATTTGGTGAACAAAGACTGGAGAACCAAGGTCTCAAAACTAGAATCCTGGTAAGACTCAAGGTCGATGCAGCAGTGGGACATGAAGGTGTGTACTGACTTGCAGGTAGCAGCCCTGCAGATTTCCTGGATAGGGATGTCCCTGGAAGCAGCCACCGAGGCAGTGGTATGTCTGGTGCAATGAGTTCTAAGCCCTACAGGAGGCTCCCTACCAGACAACCTATAGCAGGGGTCGATGTAGCACATGATTCACCTGCCAATAGTCCACTCTGCCAGGTGCGGCTTGAGCGTAAGTGACAGACAGTTAGTGAGTCTCTCCTCGAACGCCAGCCATGCACGCTACATAACAAGAGGGTGCCTTCTGCAGGTTCAGGATATTGAACCTGCGGTCAGCTTCTGAAGATGGGTTGGTAAAGTATATCCATAAGTTGATCACCTGGTTAAGGTGAAACTCAGATGCTACCTTCGGAAGGAACTTCAGGCTGGGGCAAAGGATGACTCTGCCCCTGTGGAAGACCGATTGGGAGACTCCACTGAGAGTGCCTGGAGCTCCCCAATTCTTCTGACTGACATGATGACCACCAGGAAGGTATTCTTCCATGACAGGTGTGACATCTAACACCTGAGAACAGGCTCTAAAGGCTTGCCCATGAGCCCAGCCAATACCAGAAGCAAGTCCATAAGAGGAAGTGGTTCATGCACTGGAAGGGACAGGTGGTCCAGGCCCTTGAAAAAGCACTCAGTCGCTTTCTCCTGGGCCACCTTCAGCTTACCAGCCCATGCCTCAAACAGGGATGGCTGCAAGGTGCACCTTAAGGGTTGTCACCTGCAGTCCCAGCTGAGAAAGGGATCAGAGGTAGTCCAAGATCCTCGCCACAGGGCAGGCAAGGGATCATGCTTCTTGTCCTGGCACCAAATGGAGAATCTCTTCCATTTAAAGGCATAGCACCAGCAAGTGGACTCTTTCCGGGATGCCGCCACAATGTGGAGCACTTCATCCGAAAGACATAAGGCCTGGAACTCTAGCCGCTCGGAAGTAGACTGTGAGGTGTAGGGACTGCAGGTCCGGGTACAGGACCATCTCCTGTTGTCAGGTCAGCAGATCTGTGGGGAGAGGTAGTCGCCACGGAGATTTGTTGCTAAGACTGAGGAGAAGCAGGTACCAGAACTGTCAAGGCCCATCTGGAGCTATCAGAATAATCCATGCCTTGTCTACCAACATGTGGATCAAGGGAAAGAAGGAAGACATATACGAGGCCTGAGTCCCAAGGCCTCGTGAAGGCACCCCCAAACGTATTCCAGATTGTTTGTGGGGGGAGACAAGCAGCCTCAGTTTGGCCTTCTCCCAGGAGGCAAGCAGATCCACCAGACGAGTGCCCTACAATGAGAACAGGTGGTTAACCACCTCCTTATTCAGTGACTACTCATGTGATGACTCTTACCTAGCTAAGAGTATCCGCCAGCTGACTGTAAACTCCCACAACATGGATCACAGGAGATCTGCACCCAGAGTGTACAAGAGGGTCGAGGTGTGGAGGGCCTCTGGACACACACAGGAAGGGAGTGTGTTCTGCCCTTCCTATTCAGGTAAAACATGGTTGTGGTATCGTACGTCTGGACCAGCACAACCTGGCCCCTAACAAAAGAAGCAAATTCCATCAGGGCAAGCCACACTGCACAAAGCTCCAGCAGATTTATGTGGTGACAGGACTTCTGTGGTGACCAGAACCTGAGGGCTCTGTGGTCTCACAGGTGCAGTCCCCACCCCACCAGCGATATGTCTGTCATTAGCATGACTGTCGGCTTTGGGAAGACAAATGAGATTCCTTCCTCTAGATGTTCTGGGACCAGCCACCACTTGATGGTGTCCCACCTCCGCTGAGTTACTGTGACCGGCTGATCAAAGTGGCCTAAGTGCTGGGACCACTGATAGCCCAAACTCCTACCACAGGTGCTGCATCTGCCAGCAGGCCCAATGGACCTTGCTTGTACAGTGTGCTATGTACTCCAGCAGCTGCAGGAAAGTCCAGGCAGGACACTAGAGCCCAACGTGCAATGATCGGGAAAAGGAGGCAAGATAAAGTGCATGGTCCGTAGGGAGGTGGGCCTTGGCCCACAGGGAGTCTAGTTCTGCCCTGATGAACTTGAGCACCTTCATGGGTACCAGTTCAGACTTGTCCGGGATGACCAGCAGGCCCAATTCTTGGCAGGTCTCGAGAGCCAGATCTCTCCATGGCCTCTTTGGACAGACTGGCTAGCAGCCAGTCATCCAGGCAGGGATACACTCTTATACTCAGGCGCCACAGGCAGGCTGCCACCACTGCTATGTATTTGGTGAAGACCCGGGGGAACTGAGGAGAGGCTGACCTGGTACAAGACCTCTTCACTTTGAACTGGAGGTACTAGCAGTGGGATGGTCTGACATGTAGAAGAACACATCTTGGAGGTCCAGGGAGCACAACCACATGTTCTGTTCCAGTGGTGGAATGATCTGATTCAGAGTGACCATGCATAGCTTGTGCTTCCCCATGAACTTGTTCAGAGAGTGCAGATGAAGTATTGGGCACCAGACACCCATTCATTTCAGGACAGGAATGACTGCCCAGGGTTTCTGGGACACAGACTATGGCACTTTTTGCAAGAGCTAAGCGATGTCCTCCTAAAGGGCACACAGAGTCATGCGACACCCTGGACTCCTGTGCATGGAGGCAGTAAGGCTGGGAAGCCTCACAGTCCAGCAGTAACCCTCTGTCCACTATGTCTTACAACCACTTGAGATAGCAGACCAACATGGCAAGAAGTGATATAATCAACCTCTGATGGGAAGTGCAGACAGGAACGGAACAGGTGGAAGGATGACATCCCCCATTCCAGCACTGGGCAGCTTTTGTGAGGGCACCGGCAGCTGCAGTCAGAGGAGTACCACCACCCTAGCACCCCCTTTCTTAGGGCCCTGGACCCCGAAGTTGGGCTGCAGGCACCAGGTTTGGTACTGCCCCTGTTGGGGCTGCTACTGAGAAGGTTGTGGCTGAAAGGACTGTTACTGGAAAGCCTGCTTCTCAGGCCACAGAATCCAGCACTTTTTAGTGCAGGTGAGATGTCCTTCCACCCCAAGGCCAAACAGGTTGATGCCCAAGAAGGGGACACTGGCCAGCTTGGCTGTGTGTCTACAGTGAAGGTTGACAGATGCAGCCAGGCCTTGTGACACAAGGAGGCTGATGCCACCATGGCACAGTCACATGATTTTTTTTTTTTTTTACATAACTATTTCTCTCTCCAAAGCCTGGGTATCCTTTGGTAGTGCCCTCACAGCTGTGCCTCTCACTCCCTGCCTGAACCCCCACTTTCCTCCCAGGCTCCCCCCTGAGTGACTTGGCAGGTTCAGCCCCCCAGATCACCCTCTGGGAGAGGGCCCACCCTCCCTTGGCGACACTTTCTGGAATTAGAAGGACCTACCTCATCACCGGGTTGGCCGTGGGGAGTCCTGGGTGCGCTGGGCCAGCACTGGGATATGGGCGCGCCTCTGGGGTCTCCATCATCTCACCAGGCATCAGGATGGTTTTCTCTGCTTGGTAGTCCCCCTCAAGGAGCTTGGATGTGCAATGTCAGCTGAGCACAATATGCCGCCGACTGCCAAGCTCCTCCCCCACTGAGCACAGCGCCACATTTTGTGCTGCACCCAACAGCCACCAGGTGCCGGTACAGAGTGGCACATCCCCGGAACCCTCCCCAGGGAAGGGAGAGCTGTCCTCTGGATGCTCGATCCCTTCCCTCCATTGCCGACCCCCAGCCCATTCCTGAACCAGGGTCGCCGCCGTGGCACGAGGTGTGGCATCCAGTGCCTCAACTCTCAGCACCACCAAGCCAGCTCCATAGACACATGATTTATCCATGTCCAATGCCATCTGGAGGTGATGTTTAACCAGCAACAGACCTTGGTCTCTGACGATCATCACCACCAACTGGTGCTCAGTTGGAAGGTGAGAGAGGATCACATCAAACACTCCCACCAGGGAGTGACTGAAATGGGTCATCATCATGACATAACTAGCCTGAAGGAGACCCAAGGATGGCGCAGCGTATACCTTTATAGCGGTGTTGTCAATCTTACAGGACTCCTTGTCCAGAGGCTTGTTCATGTCCCAGAGATTTCCCAGTTTATGGAAAATCAAGATGGTCACCAGCCCCTCTGTGGATTGGTGGTCAAATGACCCTGAAAGGGACCCTGGTGGGACTACATTCTTGCAGACAATATAGGTAAACAGTGCTGAGCAGGATGCTAGACACTGCCAAAGCTCCAGGGCCAGTCCTAAATTGGCTTCAGCCACAGGAAAGGTAACTCCTGGGGATTCATCCCAATCCAGAATATCAGTAAAGAGATACCTGGCCCTTTTCTTAATTGGCTCTTACAGGACTGACATGGACTCTGATATACACCAGAGAAGCACCCCAAAAGACACCAGGCCTTGCTCGGTGGATAACTCCTCAACTAATCCCCAGTTGGGGAGGAGAGTCCCAGAGGAGGCCACGAACTCATGGTCTGAGTAGTCTGAGGAATCCTTGAAAATGGCCCTTGACCATTTTACGCAATGGACCACCCAGGTATCCTCTCTTGGGGGTGATCAGCACAGACAACCAGCCTAGTAAGTCAGTGGCCTAATAGGCCTCCGTGGTCGGAGCACCCACCTTCAGCTGTGATGGTGACGGCTGCACATGAAGTGGTGGAGAAGCAGCTGCAGGAAGTACCTGCAAAGTGTGGACTGGCGCAGGCACCACTGGTGGCTGCCAGGTGACCAGACGTCAAGGCGTAGAACCCTACCCTGCCCCACAATGGGCAACTGTTGCCAGAAGAGCTCTTCATAGCAGCTGTGCAGCTTGCGATGGTGCCTCCCCTTCAAGAACGAGCAGCGTTGATGCTAATACCACCTGGCTGAGTGGGATCAAAAGTGAGAGCTCCTTGATTGGATGATCGACAGCAAGGGGACTCTTCTAGCTGGTTGTGGTGTATCACACTCCTGCCCATATTACGCAGCACGGGCATTGAAGGTTCAATCGCTGGTGGAGGCTGCTCCCACTGTGGACCAGAAAGGGACACCAATCATTCCAGGAGCGAGGACCAGGAGCACCAGGGTTTGCAAGACTGACTCCTCGACCTCGTCCGACAACCAGTCAACAGGCTTGAGGGCAATTTCCTCAGCCTGTTCAACCAGAGTCAAAGTCAACAGGCTCGAGGGGGATGCCAAATGGCCAACAACCTGCCCAAGATGCCCTTCAATTGAAGGGTGTTTGACCACCGTTGAGAGGTCAGGTGGTCAAGGGACTGGGAGAATCTCAGTCTCTCCCGGCCTCATGATCAGCACCAGTGGCACTTGTGTTTAGAACCATGGTGAGCAGGGCTCTCCCTCAAGGTCTGGAGGACCAAACACATGTCCCAGAAGTCTCAGCTGAATGACCCTTCAACACTGGCCCCAGGAAACAGCACTGAGACTGAGAAAGTGCCAGTTATGGAAGGCCACCGAGGTCTTCTTGCGGCCCTTTGGATGGTCCTTCAGATCCCTTTCAGGAGGCCAACCCAAAGATAGTCGGAGCTTCCTATCCTTGAGGGATTCAGAGAGCACAGACATGCAGACGTCGCATTCTGCCACGTCATGCTGCCAACCAAGAAGTACACGCAGGTCTCATGTGGATTGGTGACTGAAATCTTCTGCTGGCACCCCACACAAAATCTGAACCCGGCTATCATTGCTCCATCAATTTTCTTCGGGAAGAGTCAAAGGGACCGAGGAAATAAGTTTGAAGAAGTAGAAAACTTCAAAAGTAAAGTTTACCTATAGCACACTAAAAGCAAGGTGGGAGCCACAGAGGAGGTGACCTGTTCTTCCAGTGGAAAGAAAGATCTGAGGTCATGGGGCAGAGTCAGGAGATATACACCACTTGGGTGGTGGAAGGAGCTTAGCCTAAAGATATCCAGCAAACCAACTATTCCTGTGGAACTGCTAAGAGTGTGGATAGAGAACTATATGCACGCCTGTAGAATACACTGCTTATACCGAGTTGTGAAGAAGCAGGACTTTCATAACTCACGAGTGGCCTGCCCATCACGTGAATTTAAAGTACGCCTAAATTTGAGTCATCCTATTGTATATATCCTGTGACCTTATTTTTCCAAGACAGCCCAGCTCAAATGCAGCAACTTGTTCGTAGTGGAGCCCTGCTTCCATCAAAACACGCATCTGAAAGGACTGTAGCACAGGAATGTTGTGTGACTTGCTAAAGGTCACACTGAGTCAGTGGCTGTGGTGGGATTACAACCCTGGAACTCCTAGTTCCCAAGTTGTTTCTCATAACTACTGAACCATATTGGCAGGCCTAGATTTTTAACCTCCAGATTTATTGGCCCAGAAATTAAGCAGAACTCCCAATGATGTACTCAGTAGCAGCACTAGGAGTTCTAAAACATGGGTCAAATTAGACCCACAGGGCCAAAATAAGAAATAACTGGTTTAAAACCTAATCAAAAGTACAACTTTCACAAGTGCAGAAGCCAAAACACGTAAAGAAAACATACTTCCCTACTGTTTACTTTTCCATTTTTCAGCTATTGTTACTGACTAGTTGCACCACTATGGACCCACTGTTAAGTGAAAAAGTGGATCACTTCTGGGCAGACTGCAACTTTTTCCCTTTTGCCCTATCTGGCGCTGTCCCTGGATGCACATGATTGCCCTGCATTTTGATTATTTGAAAACTTCTCAGTCTAAATATAAAACCAACAAAATATTTAGTTTGGCAGACATGATACCTTCATTAAGCTAACAAACAGTTTAGGCATTAAACTTTCATGCACCAAAGCCTACACTACTTCATGGCTAATGAAATGTTCGCTGAGTATTAGCTGTGAAGTGGTACAGTACAGAAAGGGAAGCAAATCCCTGCTCTTGCTTTGCCTTGCAGAAATTTAGTCCCCAAAAAGGTTCTTGTAACCTTACCACCAGTATTCACAGAAAGCAGTGGTTAACCGCATATTCCATAAGGTGGGCCATATGTTCTTGCCGCACTTCCTTATCATGGTTTACCCAGGCAATAACAGATTCAAACACCTTATAAGAAAAACAGATACAAACTTGCATTTTTCTGGTTTGAATCACACATACACAGGGCACAAAAGTATATATACACAATGAAAACAAACTTCTTTAATGAAGTGATGCATATTATTACACTGTACAAACTCAACATGGAAGTGTTTCCAGAACATCACTAGATGACTCACCAGTTCTAAACTATTCAACATTTATTTCTGCAATCATGAAAGGCAAATAAAATGGGCCTAATCCAAAAAACATGCTTCATGCTGAAGTTGGATACAAATATTTACTCATCCTACCACAAAAGATGGACGTTTCATGTGGACGTGTGCTTTTTCAAGATCTTGAAGAAGCGCAGTCAGCATGAAACACCGGTCTTTTGTGGTAGGGTGAGTCCTGCTCTCATCCATTTATTAAAAAGAGATTCCAGCCGTATTTGTCATTGCAAAACAGGAGAAGATGGAAGGGTTGATGCCTTTTATTGGACCAAAAAGTGTCTTGTACAAAGATGGAATTATACACAAGCTTTTGGGGTCACACAGGTCCCTTCTTCTGGTGAATAGCAAAACTGAGCAACATAAGCAGTATTTATATCCACTGTGGAGTAATCAAAAATCAGGAAGCGAGGTAGGAAGGTGACAAAGGGGACTAGAGATGAAAGTCTAAGATGCAAAATAAAAACATGAGAAAAAATGGAGAGGGGGCTAAGTAGGAACAGGTCAGTAGGAGATGAAAGGAAGCCAAAGGGAAGATAAAAGCACGCAGATAGGATCTGAGATCAGAAGCTGACTGTAAGGGTAGAATAGGCAGGAGATGCCTAAGAGATGCAAGGTAATCAAGAAATTAGGAGAAACAAAAGAACACAGGCCTAGATAAACAGAATAGAACAGCTAATATTCTTCAAGTGAAACTACCTCTGGCTGGAAGCTGCAATACTGAACATAGGATTTGCAAGAAAGCGAGTTGTGCTCACAACAAAGGGAGGTGAACCTTACAATTGTCTTTGGCTTGTAGCAGATATTCTGCAGGTGGAGGCTACTTCTAACTGAAAGGTGAAATAAGGAACTTAGAATTATCAGGAAAAGACAATCTTTCAAGCAACAGAGGGAGGTGGAGCTAGCTTTACTGTTGTTCCAATTCTTAAGATTTTCAGTGCAGGAAGAGTTTAAAGCACAGCTGACTTACTTAGGGGCTGACTGCTTTCAGAGCACAAACCACCAGGCTGTTTTGGGGCTGGGGAGGTTTACCTGTGTCTGACTTGGATGTCTGGATTTTTCTCTGTTTGATTAGCAGGGTATCTTCTCTGTCAAATTGTTGTGTAGGGCATCTTGCTGACAGGAAGGCACTCATCGCAGCGGTGGGTCAGAGCTTTTAGCTGATTGTTTTGTGAGGGCACAGTTTAGGCCAACCCCTTCCCACCCTCACCCCACCCACCCCTGGAAATAGTTCCTTTATACCTGGGGTTCTGACATCATTTCCTCAAGAGTGCAAGGTGTATATCACTGTCCTATCCTCTCTAGCACACTGCACTGACAATATAAGCATACACATTGTATAATATATATATTTCTATATAACAAACCAATCACACACACACACAAAAAGTAGATAAACATGTGGGGAGTAGTGCAATGTAATGGCTGTGGGGCAGCAGTCTTCCTGGAGTCTTTCTGGAGGCTGAGATGCTGCCCTATTTGCAGACAACTCTCTGCCCTGAGGGAGGAAGTTGCCCGTCTTCAGGCCACACTGGACAGTAGTAAGGGAACCTTCCCCCAGGCCACACTGGACAGTAGGAAGGGAACCTCCCCCATCCAGGGAGCACCAGAGCCACCACTACTACCTCAGAGGTTGTGAAGAAAGCACAGTAGTTGGTCCACAGTGGGCTCAGGGAGGGTGAGGATGGTGGAACAGAGGCACACCCAGTCAGTTGTTCCACTCCACAATCCATACACCATTCTGGGGGAGCATAGCTCCCCTATGGATGCACCTGCAGAGGAGACTAAGGAGGCTGAGGACAACTGTCACAAGGGAGGCCCACAGGAAGGAGGCAGAGGACATCACAAGGAAAGGAAGCAGCTCCTGGTGGGGGACTCAATTATTAGGGGGATAGAACTGGGGGAGCAGGGAAAACTGAAGTAAGGTGCCTGCCTGGTGCCATGGCTTGGAGGGACAGGAAGCGCATCCTCAGGATCACGAGAACAGCTGCACGGGAGTCTGAGCTGGACATCACTGTCCACCTAGGGACAAATGACTTGGCTCATCATGAGATTAGAGCAGTGCAGAAGGACTTTGTAGAATTGGGAGGGGCTTAAGACAAGTAGCACACAGTTTCCTTCCTCAGAGGTGCTGCTCATCAATGGCATGAGTGAGGCGAGGGTACTTTGCACCATGCAGTTTAATGAATGGTTGAAAAAATGGTGTGAGCACAGGGGTTTGGCTTCATTGGGGACTGGGGTTCCACCTGAGGACACCAGCCTATACTGGCAGGATGGTCTGCATCTGTCCAGGAAGGAACAAGTCTTTGAGCAATCGGTTTAAATGCTTCATTGGTAGCTTTTAAACTAGTCAAGGGAGGCACTGCTAAGCAGCAGGAAAATCCCAGCCTCTCCTACAAAACAGGGTACTAAATGAGAAAAAGACTGAGGTAGAAAGGTCAGTGGGGATGCTGCAACAGAAGGTAAAGCCATCAAAAATGGAGAGCAATGAGTGCCAATGCCCGTAGTCTGAGTAACAAGCTTCTGAATTAGTGGCCTTGATGGAGGAGGAACATCTGGATATCGTGGCAGTCACAGAAACATGGTACACAAAACCATGACTGGTACGTAAACATACCAGGATACACTATCTACAAGAGGGACAGGGAGGGTAAAGAGGAGGAGGAGCAGCTCTTTACATAAGGGAAGGAATCAAAGCAACAGAACGAGGTAAACAGGGAGGAGAAGAAGCACTGTGGTAAATTTGGAGACTGGCAATGGCACCACAATCAGCACAGGGGCTGTATACAGACCCCCTTCTCAGGGGGAGGAAATGGACAAGGAAATGATAGAAAGTATACTTAGAATGGCAGAAAAAGGGGAGATATTGCTGATGGGTGATCTGAATATGCCAGATGTTAACTGGAGTGCAGTTGCAGCAGCCACTTTGAAGAGTGGGGTTATTCTAGATACCCTACAGGGAGCATGCCTTAGACAACTAGTATTGGCGCCCACTCGAGAGGGAGCAATCTTAGACCTGGTTCTCTCAAATGGAGATGAAGAGAGGATCACAGATGTAGAAGTGGGTGGCCATCTGGGAACTAGCGACCATCAAACAGTATGGTTCACAATAAACACAGCAATAGAGTCAAGCCATACAAAGGCAAAAGTACTGGACTTTAGGAGGGCTGACTTTGCCAAAATGAGTGAGTGCCTAAGGAAAGCACTAGCAAATGGGCAGGAAGGAGGGGTGGAAGAACAATGGGGAATAATAAAACTGCCATCACAGAGGTAACAAGCCTTTGTGTGAAGCAAATAAACAAAACGAACGATGTAAGAAACCACTATGGTTCTCAAAGGAAGTGGCAGTGAAGGTTCAAGAGAAAAGGAAGCATTCTGGGAAGTACAAGGAATCACAGAAGGAGCAGGACAGAGAACTGTATCAGTTAAAAGCAAAGGAAGCTGGGAAGCAGTCAGAACAGCAAAGGCCAAACTGAGAAAAGAATGGCCAACTTCAGTTAAGAAGGGGATAAAACCTTTATAGGTACATCACGGAGTGAAGGAAGACCAAGGAGGATAGTGAGGCTTAATAAAGGGGAGGAAGGGTGGGCAGAGGTGACTGTGAAAAGGCAGAGATACTAAACAAATATTTTTGCTCAGTATTTACAAAGGAAGAGGGAGGTACCTAAAACAAACAGTAGAAACACTCTGGATACAGAAGTTGATACCAGCCCATTTACAGAAGAAAGGTACTGAAAGAACTCTTAAAACTGAAGGTGGACAAAGCAATGGGCCTGATGATTCATCCCAGAATTCTAAAAGAACTAAGGGTAGAACTAGTGACACCACTGACTACCCTCTTTAACAAATCATGGGAGGATGGGGTGGTACCCGAGGACTGGAGGAGGGCAGATGTGATTCCACTTCACAAAAGTGGGAGCAAGGCAGAAGCAGGAAACTATAGACCTGTTAGTTTAACCTCAGTGTAAGGGAAAATGATGGAATCACTTATGAAGGAAAGAACTGTCGAGTGTCTAGAGGCCAGAGGGGCACAGGACCCAAGGCAGCATGGATTCACAGCGGGAAGGTCATGCTAGACAAATCTGATAGATTTCTTTGACTGGGTGACCAAAGTAGTAGATCAGGGAGGGGCTGTGGAGATGGCCTACCTAGACTTTAGCAAGGCATTTGACACAGTCCCACACAAAAGATTAATATACAAGTTAGCCAGCTTGGGAGTGGGTCCCAAGATGACAGCCTGGGTAAAGAATTGGCTGGAGAATAGGACACAGAGAGTAATAGTAAATGGAGTCCACTCTGAAGAATAGGAGGTTACTAGTGGGGTACCGCAGGGTTCAGTAGTGGGACGGTCCTCTTCAATGTCTCTTTATGTTACATTGCAGAGGGACTGGAAGGAAAAGTATGTCTCTTTGCAGATGACACAAAGATCTGCAACAGAGTTGATGCACAAGGTGGGTGGAAAGGATGAGAAGGACTTGGCAAGGTTAGAGGAATGGTCAAATATATGGCAGCTTAGATTCAATGCTAAGAAGTGCAAGTAATGCACCTGGGAAACAAAACCCAGGGAAGAGTACACAATGGGGGTGAGATACTAACAACAACAAAATGGAAAGGGACCTGGGGTAGTCATATCAGATGACCTAAAGGTGGGCAAGCAATGTGAGAGGGCAGCAAGAGGGCTGGGGGATACTGGGATGCATAGGGAGGGCATCACCAGTAGAAAACAGGAAGTTATTATCCCTCTGTACAGACAGCTGGTGAGACCCCATCTGGAGTACTGTGTGCAGTTCTGGAGACCCAATCTCATGAAAGACATAGACAGGATGGAAGCTGTCCAGAGGAGGGAGCTAAAATGGTGCAGGGTCTGCACCGGAAGACATATAGAGAGACTTAAGAAGCTTAATATGTATAGCCTTGAGGAAAGAAGGGAGAGGGGACATGATAGAAACTTTCAAGTACCTCAAGGGGATCAACAAAGTCCAAGAGGGTACATCTTTCAAAAAGAGGTGTGCAAGAACAAGGGGCACAATTTGAAGATGGGGGCTCAGAGTAATTTAAGGAAGTATTTTTTTCACAAAGAGGGTTGTGGATGCATGGAACGGCCTTCGGAGGAGGTTGTGGAGTCAAAAACAGTGGTGGAATTCAAGCATGCATGGGACAGTCATAAGGCAATTCTAGGGCGTGGGGGTAGGAAGAAGTAGGCTGCTGGTTAACTAGGATCTGCAGCTTATCCATTAGGTAGGGAAATTGGCAGACTGGGTGGGCCAAGCAGTCCTTATCTGCCATCAAATTCTATGTTTCTATGAGGTAGTACGAACAGAGGTGTGAAAACAAGAGGGAGTGGGTGGGACTGAGCTAAAGAGTTAGTAGGAGAGGCAGGGAGGATGTGAGGTACAGGTAAAACAAGCATTTGTCAATGCCGAACGTTGTCTCGCTGGCATTAGCATTGGTAGTGCAGGAGTTAGAGATGCATAATAGGAATGGCAGTGAAGTAATGAACTGACGCCAACCTTACCCCCACCCTGAAGGGACACATTTTCAATATAGGCATTTTGGGACCTCCCCTCATGAACAGTGGCACTGTGACTTTGTTAATCTGTTCCAAAAGTTGATTTCCCCACAGTGACCACACCATTCTGTGCCACAGGTGCGAAAACACATTTAGGGCAGGATGTGAAAAATGACAGCTGTACTGTTCATAAGGAGGTGTGAAAAAAATGCCAGTGTTGAAAATCTGGCATGAAAATATTGCAAATTTTCGAAGTTGCAAGGGTGCGTAGAAACTGCACAACGCATGCTTGTAACACAGTCATTTTATGGACTTTCATCACCAAATGTTCAACATATGCATTTTAGGAGCTCTGCTCATGAACAGGGGTCACTGTCATTTTCACAAACTGTCCCGAAAACCGATTTCACACAGCAACCGCACTATTCTGCGCTGGAATGCAAAAACACATTTCAGCAAGGATATGCAAAATGACAGCTGTACTGTTCATAAGGAGGTGTAGAAAAATGCCAATGTTGAAAATCTGTGGTGAAAATATTACAAATTTACGAAGTTACGAACGTGCGTGGAAACTGTGCAACGCATGCTCGTAAAACAGTTATTTTTTGTATTTTTTCACCAAATTTGCAACATAGGCTTTCTGAGAGACCATCTCATGAATAGTGACACTGTCATTTCATTAACTGGTCCCGAAAGGTGATTCCGCGCAGTGACCGCACAATCACCTTTTGGGACTGAAAAATGTCATGACAGTGACTGAACTCATGAGAAGGGGCCCCAATAACTCCACGTTGAAAATTTGGTGCAAAAATTCCAAAAAATGCCCGAGATATGCACCAAAGTTGAAAAAACCCTATTTATGCCATTATACAGCTTACCAGCATTTCATCAGTTCGCGGTTGGCTTTGAAGAGTACAGACGTGTTCCCAGTCCACCAAAGA
Organism: Neoceratodus forsteri; assembly: GCA_016271365.2. NCBI lineage: Eukaryota > Metazoa > Chordata > Ceratodontiformes > Ceratodontidae > Neoceratodus > Neoceratodus forsteri. The sequence continues at coordinate 1,723,350,653 of CM057452.1, forward strand.
TCGCCGTGCCAGACTCCGGAGGTAAGTATGGGGTGAGGGGTGTGTGTGGGGATGCAGGGTGAACAGAGGTTGGGCGCTGGTTAGGGGAGGGAGCAGGACAGACCGCGAGGGACCGTTTTCTTCTTTTACAGGTTAAAATAAAAAAAAAAACATTGTGGGACTTTTTTTGTTGTTTTTTTTCTTTACAAGGGCATTTGGCATGCGAGTTGGCTCCCAGCATGCCAACTAATGTTTGGGGGGGCTAGTCAGCGGTGGATTGGGCACCCATCGCACATACCGAAGGAGGGGCTAGAGAGCTGAGAGGTTGGGCACCCCTCTGCACACAACAAATGAGGGCATTATGCCGACAGGGCGGCCTCTGCCGGGCACATGGACTGGGTCAGGGCATGCCAACAGGGGGACTGGACACCCCCGAAGTCGGCATTGTGGCAGACGGTGGTGACAGTGACTGTCACCATGTTTGTAGAATGCTTCACCAGGAAAAGCAAGTCAGGAGGTGCTGCTGCGTGACGAGCTTGACTCTCATTGTAGCGGACCTTTTCTTAGATATGCTCGCCACGTTACGTGTTGCTGGTGTGGTACCTGCATGCTGCCTTATTGGGGAATGAGGGATGCACCTACAGATGCGTGCCCTGCATTTGCCCAACAGTGACCGCGCCTCCAAATCTGCTACTAATGCAATATGTTGGCTGGCGTGCACGTGCGAGCCAACATAAAAAGCAGATCAGGGAGATCTCTGAGAAAGAAAAAAAAAAATAATAAGAGAAATACAGAACCAAAGTGTGATAAATAATGACATGATTTAGTACACAATAAAAAAGAATTACAGTTTACCATAGTGTCATGAAACCGATAACCCGATTCAGTACAGAAATATTAGATTTAAATTGTTTAATATATTTCAGTTCCCATGTCCTTCTGTCCTGTGTGTTTCTGAAGCTGCCTCTTAGTATCAAGACAGATAAATCCAAGAGAGAGTGATCTGTTTGTGAAAAATAGTTTCCTATTAGAGTGCTGATAATCTGGTTTGCTATTGTGTGATGGTGGTGATTCATCCTGGTTTTCAGTGGTTGGCTAGTTTCCCCAATATAGTATCCATTTGTGCACTTCTTGCACTGAATTAGGTACACCACATTGATGGATTGACTCGTAGGATCCATTAATTTGTATTATGTTGTTCTGGCTTGTCTTAATGGTGGCCTGTGTGCATATGTGGGTGCAGGTTTTACATATTGCCATATTGCATGGTGTTGTCCCTCTTGTTTTCTGGTTATTCTGATCAGCTGGGAGTTTGTTATGAATTATTATGTTCGAGAGGCTGGGGGGCTGCTTATAGGCAATGACAGGTGGTTCAGGCAGGATGTCTTTCAGTGTTTCATCTTCTCTGAGCATGGGTTGTAGTTCCTTGACAATTTCCTGAAGGGGTTTTAGCATGGGCTGTAAATGACCACTGTGGTGTGCGGTCAGTTTGATGTCTTTGCCTGTATTCCAGCAGACAGCAGACTGTCTCGTGGTATTTGTATGGCCTGTTCAAATTCTCTGTCAATTTGTCTTGGACCTGTACCTCACATCCTCTCTGCCTCTCCTACTAACTCTTTAGCTCAGTCCCACTCACTTCCTCTTGTTTTCCACCTCTGTTCATACTACCTCACACTCTGTTTATCTAGGCCTTTGTTCTTTTGTTTCTCCTAATTTCTTGATTTCCTTGCATCTCTTAGGCATCTCCTGTCTATTCTACCCATACAGCCAGCCTCTGATCTCAGATCCTATCTGCGTGCTTTTATCTTCCCTTTAGCTTCCTTTGATCTTTTACTGACCTGTTCCTACTTGGCCCCTTCCCCATTTCTTCTCATGTTTTTATTTTGCATCTTAGACTTTCATCTCTAGTCTCCTTTATCACCTTCCTACTTCACTTCCTGATTTTTAATTGCTCCACAGTGGATATAAATACTGCTTATGTTGCTCAGTTTTGCTATTCACCTGAAGAAGAGACGTGTGTGGCCCCAAAAGCTTATGTATAATTCCGTCTTTGTACAAGACACTTGTTGGTCCAATAAAAGGTATCAAACCTTCCATCTTCATCCATTTATTAATAAATATTTCTGTCCAACTTCTGCATAAAGCACGTTTTTTGATTCAGTACTGTTACACCAATTTTTGGACCTGCATCTGTGATTTTTTAATGTGGCTCCAGAATTTAGCTCTAGTTGCTGCCTTTTACGAACTCGTTCATGCATTCATTTTTAATTTCCATGTTCATTCATTTGTTAGTTAAGGGCACTTGGAATAAAGATGCCCATCTTCTGTTACGACCTGGAAGAGTACCATACAATAAATGTGGCAACATGATAATTCAAAACAGTGGTAATACACAACACCAGACAAGGGTGTGAGATCACAGTTGATAAAACTGACAAATAACAACACAAGCAGTGCCAATAAACATAGTGGCAACTACAATACACCTAAGAGACTGTAGGAATAGAGAGCAAAAGTGGTAGCAAACCTCAGTCACAAGCCTGGTCTAGTGTCTCTTTCTTGGCCAAAAATTGTACAATATTACAAAAAAAAAAAAAAAAAGAGGTAGGGGGCAGCAGCAGTACATTAAAAATGCATGGTGTGATGCAAGTTCACTTTATAAATTACAACAGCAGTGAAAGATAATACAATCCAGAAGCAAGTACTAGAGAGAAGCAGGAATTCCTTAATGACCTTGCGGAAATGCAGGTGATTGGGATCACCCCTTACAAAAGAAGACAGGAAGTTCTAATACTTGGGAGCATAACAGGCAAAAGCAAACTGATCTATTTTTGTGGTATATATTGCATTCTTGGAGTAGAGGAGACCTTGAAATGTAGACAGAAAGCTAGGCTACCATTAACCCTCACTAGCAAGTTTTTTAAACTTTCCAGCAGTGGAGGATCTAAATGCCCATTCCGCAAAGAATTATTCTGAATGCTTTAACAGTAGTAAAAGATACCCCAGCTAGAAAGAACAGTCACCTATGGTAACAGCAGATCTTCAAGAGGATCTCATCCACTGAGCCACATGATGGATCTCCAAGCTGCTGGCATCAGGACCACCTGGACATTTTTGCTGGTTGGGGCTGCCCATGTCAATGTGCCACATTGGCGCCTATATAACATGCATCCCAGCATGCCTCAGTTCCTCACTGCAGACAAAGAAGATCATTGGATGGGTAGGGACTGAGGCAACCAGGACCAAACCAGGCACATGGAAGAACATATGGCAACCAGAGTAAAGATGCTAGATCAGACATCAGAGGAGAACCAGAGTACAACAGCAGGCAGGATACCCACCAGTCACCCTTGGTTCAACGGAGGAGATTCTGTTGGAAGACCTGGTATTATGGTAAGTAAAAACAGGTTACTCGCCTGTAACAGTAGTTCTACGAGTGGTATATGATGTTTATCCACACTTGTTGGCAGGTAACTTGCCGCTTTAAGAAGTGCCGGAAAGTCTTCAAGCTGGCTCCTCCCACCCACCTGGTGGGTATAGCCCTCGGCTCCATCCAATGACACCAGATCTTAGCCCGCTGGAAGCCAGGTGTGTGCATCAAAGCCAGGGAGGTCAGGTAGGTCAGTGTGGATGAACAACATATACCACTGCTAGAACTACTGTTACAGGTGAGTAACCTGTTTTTCTAGGATTGTGGATATGCTGTTCTATCCACACTTGTTGGCAGACTCCTAGCAGTTCTCCGGGAGGAGGGAGGCAAGACACACACCCCCTACTTAGGAAAGAGGGACTGGAGAACTGGGGTTCCAAAACCAGCATCCCAGCATGACTCAAGGTCGATATGGTAACGGGAAATGAAGGTGTGTGCTGACTTCCAGGTAGCAGCCCTGCAGATTTCCTGGATAGGGATGTCCCTAGAAGCAGCCACCGACGCAGCAGTATGGCAGGTGGAATGAATCCTTAGCCCAACTGGAGGCTCCCTACATGCCAATCTATAGCAGAGGTCAATGCAAGATGTAATCCATCTAGCTATTGTCCACTTGGCTACAGGTCTGCCAGGTGCGGCTTCAGCACAGGCGACAAACAACTGGTGAACCTCTCTCCGAACTTCCGCCATTCGCTCTTTATAATAGGTGAGCGTTTGTCTCAGGTCCCAAGTATGGAGCCTGTACTCAGCCTCTGAGGTGTGATTCGGGTAGAACACCGGCAGATTAATCACCTGGTTAAGATGAAACTCCAACACCACCTTCGGAAGGAATTTCGGGTGGGGGTGCAGGACAACCTTGTCCCTGTGGAAGACTAGGTAAGGAGACTCAATGGAGAGCACCTGTAACTCCCCAGTCCTTCTGGCTGACCTGAGAGCCACCAAGAAGGCGGTCTTCCATGACAAGTGACATCTCATACTTGTGCATAGGTTCGAATGGCTTGCCCATGAGCTTTGCCAAAACCAGCAGTAAATCCTACATGCACTGAAGAGGATATGTGATCTAGGCCTTTGAAAATGCATTAAAGATCTTGCATTGACCTCTGCTACTGATTAGGGAGGCAGTATGGAGGCAGTATAGCGCAGTGATTTAAGGCTCTGAGCTGCAAATCTGGTGACGTCCAGCAGACCAGACCTGGGTTTGAATCCCACTGCTTCCACTTGCATATTGTGTGACCCTGAGCAAGTCACTTAACTTCCCTGTGCTCCCAGGTCACTCCTGTAAAAAAGCTTTCAGTTTAGTGTGCTAATCCTGGTTAAACTAAAAAAAAAAAAAAAAAAAGATGCGCTAGACCACCTTCTCCTGCACCACTGCTGAATGGCCTGCGAGCAAAGATGGCTGCCAGGTGCACCTTCATGGTCATCAACCGCAGCCCCTGTTGGGAGGGGGACCGAAGATGGTCTAAAATGTTAGCCACTGGGCAGGACGAGGGGTCCAGTCCTTTGCCCTGACACCAGATGGAGAATCTTTCCCTTTTAAAGGCATTGCATTTTCTGGTCGATTCCTTACAGGACATCTTAACAACACTGAGGACCTTGTCCGAGAGACCCAAGGTCTGGAACTCTAGCCACTCAAGAACCAGGCCATCAGGTGCAGGGATTGAAGGTCCGGGTGGAGAACCTTCCCCTGGTTGACTGAGAGCAGGTCCGGGTGTGCTGAAAACTGCCTCGGGACCCTGGAGCTGAGACTGAGGAGATCTGGGTACCAGAACTGGTGTGGCCTGTCTGGGGCTACCAGGATCACCTGCACCTTGTCCCTCCTGCCCTTGATGAGCACCTTATGAATCAAGGGAAGTGGAGGGAAGGCATAGAAAAGGCCTGGGGTCCGCAGCCTTGAGAAGGCATCCCCCTGCAGCGAACCCTGCTGAGGGGAGCGGGCATGAAACAGCCTCAGCTTTGTGTTCTCCCTGGAGGCGATCAGGTCCATCTGGGGGGGGTTCCCCAGTGGAAGAACAGATCTTGTACTACCTCCTGGAGGAGACACCACTCGTGAGATGCCCTGCCCATCCGGCTGAGGACATTGGCCAGCTGATTCGAGGCTCCTGCCACGTGACTGGCAAGGAGATCTACCTCCAAGCTGAGCATGAGGGACCAAATGCGGAGAGCTTCCTTGCAGTGGGGCAAGGAGCACGTCCCACCCTGTCTGTTGAGATAGTACCTAGTCGTGGTATTGTCCGTCTGGACCTAGACAACTTGACGCCGAACAAACGGAGCGAAAGCTGTCAGGGCTAGTCTAACTGCACGAAGCTCCAGCAGCTTGATGTGATATCATGACTCCTGAGGGTACCAGAGCCTGTGGGCTCTGTGCTCCCCCAGATGGGCACCCCAACCGATCAGAGAGGCGTCGCTCCTCAGGATGACCGTCGGCTCGGGTGGACAAACGAGATCCCTTCCTGCAGGTGGGATGGGACATGCCACCACTGGAGGCTGTCCCAAATCCTCTGGGTCACAGAGACCAGCTGGTCGAGATCACCTGATAGCTGAGACCACTGGCTGGCCATTTTCCACTGAAGAGAATGCATATGCCAGCGAGCCCATCGGACCATGCTGGTGCAGGCTGCCATGTAGCCCAGAAGATGCAGGAAGTCCCGGGCAGGGCACAATTGCCCAACCAGAAATGACTGAGCAAAGGAGGAGAGAACCTCCACCCTGTCCGCTGGGAGTGAAGCTCTGCCACGATGAACTGGGTCACCTACGCAGGCCAAGTTCTAGGCAAGTCTGGAGGACCAGATCCCTGGACTGCTTCACCTCCAGCCTGGAGGGACTTGCTATCAGCCAGTTGTCTAGGTAAGGGTACACCCGGACCCCTTAGTGCCTCAGGTATGCCGCCACCACTGCCATGCATTTGGTGAAGACCCTGGGGGCTGAAGGTAGGCCGAAGGGCATGGCTCGGAACTCGTAAAGGGTTCCCTCAGCTCTGAAGTGGAGGAACCGTCGATGGGATGGACGCATCGGGACGTGAAAGAATGCGTCCTGAAGGTCTAGGGAGCAGAATCACATTCCTTGTTTCAGGGATGATATGATGTGTGCCAGAGTTGTCATCTGAAAGGTGTGTGACCTGAGAAACTTGTTCAGGTTGTGCAGATCTAGAATGGGGTGCCTGCCCCCCATCCACTTTGGCACCAGGAAGTACCTGGAAACAAACCTTGGGTCTGAATGTGGGTCTGCTACTTCACACCACCTCCTTGAGGAGGAGCTGAGCTAAGCAGTCTCTGAGAGCTGACCAAGAAGCTGTGGACACCACATCCCCCTGTGGGGCACGGGTTCAAAAAAGAGGCGCCTGCTCGAATTCTTAGAGGCAGACCTCGACCTACCACTTCCAGGACCCAACGGTCCATGGTTATAGCAGACCAGAAGGAAATTAAGTGGCTGAGCTGGCCCCCCATGGGAGGTCCCAGGGGAGGCATGACAGGATTAAGGGAGGCACCCCCAACCCGTCATTGGGCAGGCTTGGTGGAGGGTCCAGCAGAGGGGCCACCGGGACCTTTCCCTCTGGGTTTCCTAAACGAGGACGCCACAGACTTGACCCAAGGATGCCAAGTTTGAGCCTGCTGGCCCTGCTGCTGCTGCTGAGCCGGTCTCACCGCAGGAGTCGACAAACAAAAGGGCTTATGGTTGTGATGCTTGGGCCCTTGTCCTTTTGAGCAGATGTGGTGGAGTCCAAGGTGGCACTGGACTTCTCTATGTGCTGGAGGTGACCCTCCACACCAGGTCCGAACAGGTCGGTGCCCAAGAAGGGGACATCTGCCAAGTTATGCTGCGTATCCACCATAAAGGTCAAGATGCACAGCCAAGCCCTGCAGTGCATGGCCACCTCGGCCACTACTGAACGGGCAAAGGAATCACCAATGTCAAGAGACTTCTGGAGCTGCTGCTTTGCCACCACCCTACCTTGGTCCCAGACCTGCTTGATCGTAGTCTGGAGGTCAGTTGAGAGATGAGGAATAACCTCATCCAGGGAGCCCAAGAAGGTGTGGGAAAAATGTGCCATGATTATGGCCGAGCTGGCCTGATGGAGATAAAGTGAGGAGGCTACGTACACATTCTTCCCGGAATGGTCCGACTGTTTGGATTCCCAATTCGGGGGTCTGTCAGCATCGCCCTTGTTGCCTGAATGCCGAAAAATGGAATCAGCCACCAACCCCACTGCCGAGGGGTGCTCTGAAAAGCTAGATAGGGACCCCATGGGCACCACATATTTGCGACCATGCGGGCAGAAGGTGCAGGACAAGATACTAGATGCTGCAACAGCTCCAAGGTTGGGCCCACAATGGCCTAAGCCACCGGGAGGGCCGCCATAGGAGTATTCCCTTTATCCAGAATCACAGTAAGGGGGTACCTTAGCCAGTTTCTGCACAGGCTCCAGCTCCATGCCCGTGGATTTGGAGATAAGCTGACAAATTCGCATCAGCAAGGTAGGGCCCTAGTCGACGGAGAGACCCCCGGCCCCCAAGGACTCGATGTCCACTGGACGGGAGACCATGGAGGAGTCCTCTGATTCCAAAGAGAGTCCTTGTAGAGCAGGCGTCCACCTGTGTCACTCTCCACCCGCCTTGGGCGATCTGGAGTGAGTGACTGACAACTGATGGAGCAGGCCTTGGGCAAACCGAGAATCCCTGGTTGGGCCCCAGACTTTGGTTGCTTGGGTGGTGGCTCGGTGGAGTAGCCGGCTTCGGCTGAGCCAGAGGGGCCTTAACCAGCACCTCAGTGACAGCAGCCGTGGCTGACGTTGGTTGCTCGGGCAAAAGCCACTTAATGGCAGGTGTGGAAACTGGAATCGGCTTAGACTTGAACACAGGACCAACTGCTGCCACAAGGGCTTCGTGGCGCCGTTACTACTTAAGGCCTGCACCTCCTCACCGCCGTGGAGGACTACGAGGGAAGAGCGCACCGCCTCATGGCGTCGGGAACGGGATCACTGGTGAGGCTGAGCCCTGTCTGACACTGAAGTCGAGGAACGAGACCGAGACCATGGGCAGGGCTGATGGGGAACCTCAGAAGGAGCTGCGGAAACCCATGGCTCCTCCCTGGTCAGGTTCCTTGGTGGCCGGGTCCTGCCCGGTGGGCTCAGCTGACCCGTCTGAGAACACCAGGAGCACCAGCATCCGAAATAAAGAGTCGTTGGCCAGATCAGGCGACAACCCGCTGATCAGCTCGAGAAAAATCTTGACTGCGTCGACAGGCGTCTCAGCAGACTGGTCTGATGGATACCGTGAAACCAGCAGCCTCGACCACAACTTCGACCTAAGTTGAAGCAGGGTTTTCCTGTGAGCGGGACAGCTCCTGGTCCCAAGAACATCAACGTGTTGACTTTTCTTTTCCATTTTTCAACTCCTTCCTCCTGGAGCGCAACACATGCAACCCCGAAGGGCCCTCTCCCTTAGTAGAGAGAGACTGGCACAACTCCTTGAAGGAAGCTGAATAGGAGGATCCCAGTTGAAGCGGAATGAAGGCTGGAGCCAAAGAAGAGTCCGCCGCGGTCTGAGCTGCCTCCTCCTCAAAGGCCTTATGCTGTTCCAGCAGCTTGGCAGACCCCACAGCTGCGGAGACCACCCAACAGGCATCCGTCGATTTGACCGGCGGGTAACGCTTCTCTGGTCGCCCCAGATGGAGTCGGTCAGCACGATCTTCAAGCACGTTTGGGGAAAAGGACCGACAGTGATCACAGGTCTGTGGATCATGGTCCAGTCCCGAGCAATACACGCACATGGCGTGAGGATCCATGCGAGACATTTTCTGCCCACAGGGGAACCGGCGAAACCAAGGGGCCAATTTATCTTCCATTGCGGGAGCAAAAGAAAAATGACCTAGAGAGAGTTTAAGAATTAGTTTAAGAAACGAATCTGAAGCCTCAGAAGCCAGGCAGGGCCTACTACACACAGAAGCGCTAAGGAGGGAACCTGAACCTTCCAGCAGAAAGGAAGATCATGAGGCACAGCCGAGGGCTATATCACTCAGGTGGGTGGGAGGAGCCAGCTTGAAGACTTTCTGGCACTTCTTAAAGCAGCAAGGTACCTGCCAACAAGTGTGGATAGAACATATCCACGATCCTAGAAAAGCAGGTTACTCACTTGTAACAATAGTTCTAGGAGTGGTATATGTTGTTCATCCATATGTTCTGGCAGTGTCCTTTCCCCTTAAGATGTGCCGGAAAGTCTTAAAGCTGGCTCCTCCCACCCACCTGGTGGTATATCCCTCGGTTCCACCCCATAACGCCAGATCTTGCCCACTGGGAAGCAGAGTGTGTGCTCCGAAGCCAGGGAGGTCTGGTGGGTCCATGTGGAAGACCAACATATACTGCTCCTAGAACTATTATTACAGGCGAGTAACCTGTTTTACTAGAGATGTGGATGTGTTGTTCAATCCATACATTCTGGCAGACTCCTGGCAGTTCTCCAGGAGAAGTGAGGCAAGGCGCACACACCCTACTTTGGGAACAAAGACTGGAGAACTGAGGCCCCAAAACCAGCATCCCGGCATGACTCTAAGTCAATGTGGTAAGTGGAAATGAAGGTGTGTGCAGACTTCCAGGTAGCAGCCCTGCAGATTTCCTGGATAGGGACGTCCCTAGAAGTAGCCACTATGCAGCCATATGGCAGGTGGAATGAGCCCTTAGCACTACAGGAGGCTCTCTACCCGCCAACCTATAGCAGAGGTCAATGCAGAATGTGATCCACCTGCCAATCGTCCACTTGGCTGCAGGTCTGCCAGGTGCGGCTTCAGCATAGGTGACAAACAGCTGGAGAACATCTCACCGAACTAGCAGTGCGTTCTTCGTAACAGGCAAGCGCTTGCCTCAGATCCAGAGTATGGGGCCTGTATTTGGCATCCGAGGTATGATTAGGGTAGAACACCAGAACAGTCATCACCTGGTTCAGGTGAAACTCTGACACAACCTTTGGAAGATACTTTGGGTTGGGGCACAGGACGAACCTTTTTTCCTGTGGAAGACCATGTAAGGAGACTCGACAGAGCATCTGGAGCTCCCCAATCCTTATGGCTGATGTAATGGGCACCAAGAAAGCAGTCTTCCACGACAAATGCGACATCTCACACTTGTGCATCGGTCCCAATGACTTGCCCATGAGCTTTGCCAGTAACAGCAACAGATCCCACGGAGGTGAAGGTTCATGCACTGGATGGGATATGTGATCTAAGCCTTTGAAAAAAGCACCAGACCACTGTCTCCTGCACCACTGACTGCTGATTGGCCCATGCCTGGTAAGCAGAAATGGCTGCCAGATGGTTGTCAACCCAAGTCCCCCTTTGGAGAGAGACCACAGGTAGCCCAAAATGCTGACCACCGCACAGGTCAAGGGGGTCCAACCCCTTGCCCTGACACCAAATGGAGAATTTCTTCCATTTGAAGGCATAGCATTTTCTAGTTGACTCCTTCTGAGAGGCCTCCCACAACAGTGAATACATCTTCAGAGACCCAAAGCCTGGAACTCTAGCTGCTCAGGAACCAGGCTGTTAGGTGCAGAGATTGACGGTCTGGGTGAAGTACCTTCCCCTGATTGATTGAGAGCAGGTCTGGCTGCGCTGGAAGACGCCTCGAGAGTCTATTGCTAAAGCTGAGGACATCTGGGTACCAAAACTGGCGGGGCCAGTCTGGAACCACCAGGATCATCTGTGCTTTGTCCCTCCTAATCTTGAGCAGCACTTTGTGGATCAAGGGAAGCAGAGGGAAGGCATAGAAGAGGTCTGGGGTCCACAGCCTCGAGAAGGCATCCCCCTGCAGACAGCCTTGCTGGGGGGGCACAATACAGCCTCAGCTTTGTGATCTTCCTGGAGGCAAACTGGTCCACCTGAGGAATGCCTCACTGGGAGAACAGACTGTAAACTACCTTCGGATGGAGAGACCACTCGTGAGCCCACCCGGCTGAGCGCATCTGCCAACAGACTGGAGGCTCCTGCCACATGGATGGCTAGGAGATTTGCCTCCAGGCTGTGTACTAGGGTTTACATGCAGACAGCTTCCTTGCATACTGGCAGGGAATGCGTCCCTCCCTGTTTGAGGTAGTACATGGTCATGGTGTTGTCCATCTGGACTTGAACCACTTGACCTCAAACAAATGGAGCGAAAGCAGTCAGCACTAGCTGGGCTTGCGGGGCACTGAAGAAGCTTCCTTGGGCCGGGGGCACCAAGACTGAGCCTGCTGCCCAGACTGAAACTGTGCTGGTTTGGCCGCGGGGGTGGAAGACCAAAAGGGCTTGTGCTTCTACTGCTTGGTGCCCTTAAGAGTCCTTCAAGGCCCTAACGAGTCAGTGCCCAGAAAAGGTACATCTGCCAATTCAAGCTCAGTATCTGCTGTGAAGGTCAAGATCCTCAGCCAAGTCCTATGGCGAATGGCAACTGCGGCTGCCACCAAGCAGGCACAAGAATCCCCAATGTCCACAGCTGTCTGAAGTTGCTGCTTGGCTACAGTTTGACCCTGATCCTGGACCTGTCTGACAATGGTCTGGAGGTCTGCATGGAGATGAGGAAGCACCTCATCCAGGAAGGCCAAGAGGGCATGGGAGAAATGTGCCATAATGATGGTCAAGCTCTCCTGGTGGAGACCAAATGAGGAGGCAACATAAACCTTCTTCGCCTGAGTAGTCAAATTTCTTGGACTCCTTGTCCTGAGGTTTATCAACGTCCTTACGAACTGAGCGCTGAAACACTGAATCAGTCACTATCCCCTTGGCCGGGGGCTGTTCTGTGAACCCTGAAAGGGAACCGATGGGCACCACATATTTCCAGGCCATGCAGGTTCATGGGCGGGGTGGGAAGCAGGGTGCTACCAAAGCTCCAGGGCCGGGCCAACAATTGCCTCGGCCACTGGGAAGGCTTCCATCGGTGAATCCCCCTTATTGAAAATATCAGTAAGGTGGTAATGGGCCCGCTTCTGGATGGGCTCCATCGGCATCCCCATGGATTCGGAGAGTAGATGGGGGATACCCAAGGACAAAGGGCCCTCCTCCATCAAGAAATCCCCCGACTCCGCGTTGACCAGACAGGAGTGGAGCGAGGAGTTATCATCGGACTCTGAAGAGTACCTGTACAGTAGCCGACCTCCTGTGTTACCCTCGACCCACGCGCAGACGGTTGGGCATGAGCGTGACCGACATCGATGGGGAAGCCCCCTAGCCAGCAGAGACTTCTTGGATGGGGCACTGGACAGTGGCTGTCGAGGTGGTGGCTCCACAACAATCAGTGGAGAGGCCAGTTTAGGCTGAGCTGGAATGGTCTTTACCAGCTCTGCAGGCGGAGGGGCAGTGTCGACCTGCTCTGTAAACTCCGTAGGTGTGGGCATCAGCTTAGAGGGAGACAATGAGGTGATTGCCGGGGTGAGAGCCAGAACCAACTGTTGCCACATAAGGTCCCCGTAGCACCAACGCAACTTGTGTCGAAACCTCTCTTCGGCTGAGGAAGATCAACAGCGGTGGCATCACTTCTTACGACGCAGATAATATCGGTGGGATCTGTTTGATCCACTAGAGGAAGATGACCAAGACCTGGACCAAGGCCGTCGGGGAGACTGATGGGGTCACTTGGAGGGAGCTGGGGAGTACTACGGCTCATCCTGGTCTTCGGGATCCTTAGGGTCCGTCCCAATGGGGTGGATCAACTCGGTCAGTAGGACCGGAGTCCTAAATAGAGAGTTGTCATCCTCATCAAAAGATAGTGGGTCGACTGGGTCAAGAAAAATCTTGGCTGGATCACTGACCCACATCTCGCCAGGCTGGCCTGACGGGGGCACCGTGGAGCCAGTGGCTAAGGCCGTGGTTCTGATTGGTCAAAACCAAAGTCTCCTGAGAACGAGACAGCCCTTGGTCCCAAGAATGTTGACTGTGAGCTTATCTTTGTCTCTTGACTCCTCTTTCTTGTCACGGGACTGCAAGCTGTGCGACCCCGAAGGGCTCTCTCCCTTAGTCGGGAGAGACTGGCACAACTCCTTGAAGGAGCCTGAAAAGGAACAGCCCAACTTCAGAGGAAGTCAAAGAGGACTGTTCGGCAGCATGATCCGCCTCCTCTTCGAAGGCCTTCTTCATCTGCTCGAAGGACCCAGCTGCCATGGAGATCACCCAATGGGCTTCCTTAGATTTGACAGATGGGTTCCGTTTTTCCAGGTGGCCAGTTGCAAATGGGCAAGGTGGTCACTGAGCACAGGCCTGGGTTTTAGTGCTCGAGACCCAGGCAGTAAACGCACATGGTGTGTGGGTTAGTATGCAACACCTTCTGCCCGTAGGGGCATTGGCGGAATCCAGGTGAGGACTTCTCCATCGCGGTTGCGATCGAAGATCATTCTGAAGAAAAAACTCTCTACGAGTTTTCATTTTGGAAGTAAATCCAAAGATTTGAGCACCAGGGCCTACTCAGTTTGGGAATGGTAAGAAGGGAACTTGCTTTTTACAGCGGAAAGGAAGACCTGGCGTCTTGGAGCGGAACCGAGGGATATACCACCCGGGTGGGTGAGAGGAGCCTTCTTGAAGACTTTCTGGCACATCTTAAAGGGAAAGGTCACTGCCGGAACATAAGGACAGAACAACATATCCACATCCCTAGAACTAAGTTTTCCCTGCACCTGATGAAGGGACCCGAGAGTTCCCAAAAGCTTATGTGAAAATTCTTCAACTAGTCTAATAAAAAGATATTACCACAAAAAAAAGTGTACTGGTAAGTAACTATTCAGTCTTCTTCAAGGACATCTCCGTCCACTGAGCCACATCATGGAATGATTCTCAAGCAGTACCAAGCACTAAGGGAGGCAGGCAGGACTTAAAGACCCTGAGTAAGGAGGCCTTACAGAACAGTAAAGCCAAAGCCAGCACATCTATGAGAGACAATGTCCAGACTCTAATGTTAAGTTAATGTATGAACAGTACTCTGAGCAACTTCAGCACATGTCAGCAGTGGACGCATTGAGAAAGCAAGTCACGGAAGTAGCCACCTCACGGGTGGATTGAGCACAGACAGAACAAGGAAGCTGTTTACCATGCTTACGGCAACAGAAAGTAATACAGAAGGCAACCATTTAGAGAGGCCCTGCTTGGAAAGGAGAGCGCGCCCATCATTCTGGGGGCAAAATCAACAAAGAGTTGAGGATTTTCTACAATCTTTAGTATGCTCCAAGTACCAACACAGCATCCTGTGGAAGTTAAGTGTATTTAAATGAAGTTCCCCACCATAGGCTGGACACAAGAAATAAACAGGAAGGTCAATGGTCTGATTTACTGTTCTCTTGGACATGACCTTCAAAAGAAAACAAGGATTAATACATAGTGTAACTCTACCCTTGTGGAAAATGAGAAAAGGAGGATCTGCAACCAAAGCTCGTTACTCAGACATGTCTAGCTGACAACATAGCCACTAGGAACAGTGTCTTCCAAGAGAGGAAGCACAGCTCACAAGTAACAGCAGACTCGAAGTGAGGCATAGTAAGAGTATCCAAGACAAAATTACAGTCCCACATCAGAACCAGATCATGGACTGGGGGGTGAACAAGTGAAATACCTCCAAGGAACCTGCAGGAAACCTCAAGCTGAGCCACAGTCTTGCCATCTGTCAGCGCATGAACTGCCGACACCGCGGCCAAGTGGACCTTAATCGAGGAACACAGGAGGACCAAGTCCTTAAGGGACAAGAAGCAGTCCAGCACTATAGTAACTGGACATGTAAAAGGGATACAGGGTACAAGCAGCACACTAAACTGTAAAATGCTTCCATTTTTTTGAGTAGGTGTGACAGAGAGCTCCTGCCTCTCTTGAGGGCCGACCTTTTCTTAACTCTGTTGCAACAGTTCTATTTCTTAGCCTAATCTATCCTTTACAATTTCTAGTCCATAAGGTTGGCCACCTATGGGCACCCCCTTCCCTTTCTTGACTATGCTATAGTGTCTGCTTTAATTTTCCTTTTCTCTCTCAGGTCCTTGTACAAGGAGGTTACTGTGGTGACCTCCAAGCATGTGTAAAACAGATTGTGTTTATCGTTGTTGGATTTAGTGTGTAATAGCACTATGTCATAAAATACCTTGATTTATATTCCTTATGTTTATGAAACCTCTAAATGTTGAAAATAACATGGCACTAGGTGTTTTTTGATAATGGTAAAAAGTACTAGGTGACTATTACAGAAATTAAGTTAGTTGTGCTATTTAAAATGCAAACACACTTCCGGGTCATCTTGAGCCATAAAACTCGGCCCTGCAGCGAGCGGGCGAGTTTACTATACCACTGGAGTGTGTACTGTACTGAGCAACTGCTGTAGCTAGGGGTTAATTGTGGTGCCTTTTATTTTCTGTATTTATTTTAATGATAAACCTTTTGTGACTGGATGTGAGCCCTATAGTCCTGGCAACAAGCATAGGAAGAGAGTCTGCTAGGTTACCATAGTAATGCTAATGCCGACTGCTTGTCCTGGAAACTGTCCCGTTTTAAAAAACATATGAAATACTAGACGTGCAAAAGCACTCTAATATACTGCAGACGTAACATTACAAAAGGAAACATTCTTTTATTGCAAAACTTTGCAACTTTGTTGCGTGGATCCACAACCCCTGAAACACACTTCCGGGTCATCACAGGCCATAAAACTTGGCCCTGCAGCTAGCAGGGTGCGTGGTTTTGAAGCGAGCACAGAGATGCGCTGCGAGAGACACACGCCGGTCAAGATGTCGGCTGTGCCAGCTGGGTTAGCTGGAGTGAAACCCCAAATTGATCACGCTGGGTAATATATATAGCCACTATGAAGGTATGTAACGGGTGTTTTATGTTCACTGACGGTGATGACACA
This sequence comes from Neoceratodus forsteri, assembly GCA_016271365.2. NCBI lineage: Eukaryota > Metazoa > Chordata > Ceratodontiformes > Ceratodontidae > Neoceratodus > Neoceratodus forsteri. The sequence goes on from CM057452.1 coordinate 1,723,366,894, forward strand.
GCTGAATACATATGTATTAAATGCCTTGAAATTAAAGATTTAAAAATTGAAATTGAGGCCCTAAAACAGAGACCTAAGTTACAGTCCGAAATCACTACCTTGGAACAATTCATTGACTCCATGGCCAAAGCTATTCAAGAAGAAACATTGCAAAATGCCCCCACTACTGTTTATTTAAATGATGTTAATGGTGAGGAGGAAACTTGCATTGTGCACTGGTGTCTAGTTCAAAACATACCTCCTTTAAAAAGGGGTAGAAGAAACATAGGTGGTTCATCAAATCTACTGACTCCAAATAGGTTTCAGGCCTTAGCCCACCTTGTTGATCAAGAGCCAATAGAAACATCAGACATTCATGCCTCTCCTGTGTCATCAAACCATGCACACTTAAGCACACAGGGCCCTGATACTGTTAACAATTGTAATGGCCCTCCAGAAATTTCAATCCCTCGTGAATATATATTGGAAAGTCTATTCTGCAATACACTGACCATGTACTGTGTAAAAATCAGAATGAAATTACCACTGTCAGTGTATTGCCAGGAGCTGGTATAGGGGATACCATATCACTCATCCCGGTCTCTTAGAAAACACACTGCATCACCAGTTACTATCCTGCACATAGGTGTAAACGATGTAGGAAAAAGGGAACTCCTGGATATCCAGCGAGAATCTGAGATAGTGAGGTCTGTTAAAAAACCATGGTTGTGACATTTTAATATCCAGACTATTACCAGTCCCAAGGGCATCTAGGGCTTTAAATAACGAGCTGCATCGATTAAATGGCTAGCTAAAACGCTGGCGCAGGAGAAAGGGACACAGTTTTATTGACCATTGGTGGAATTTCCAGGATCCCCACTTATTTGCACGTGATGGCCTTCACTTAAATAAACATGGGAAATGTATACTAGCACACCAACTTAGAAAAACAGTGGATGCCCATTTAAACTTTACCAGCAGGGGGATGTGGGGGCAAAGAAAATAGGACCACATCAACAAGAACGACTCCTAATTCAACCTGGAATTTTTTATTAATAAATGCCAGAAGTCTCAGAAATAAGCATGATGAGCTCCTGCTTATATTAAATGATAACAAAATCCATGTTTGTGCCATCACTGATGTGGCCAGACTTATAAGTACTATGGATAAAACTTTCTCCCTCTAGGGCAAAGGCCATTAATCTTGGACTTGTGTATAGGCTACCATCTATGAAAAATCACTTGGACAAAATTTTATTGGATTTTCTTATGAAATTAACTTCAGCAGGTAGTGTTCTACTTTTGAGGGACTTAAATCTTCCAGGAATCCACTGGGACACATTAAGAGCAAAAACCATTGCGGAAACTAGTTATTTAGAGTCATTTAATACAGCGGGCCTGGAACAGCATGTTTCCAGTAGCACAAGGGGCAATCATATCCTCGACTTAGTTTTAAGTAATCTGAATGACCACATCCATGACTGTTTAGTACTGCCCCCATTGGGTTCCAGTGACCATGCTATGGTCAGTTTTCAATTCTTGGGTCCCTTAGGTAGTAACATGGGTCATATAAAAATTTTTAAATATGACATAGCGGACTACGAATTAATGAATAGGGCTTTGTCCATACGGGATTGGAAAATCTGACTTTGCAAATCAAACAGTTTCAGGGATGTGGAATAAGTTAAAGCAAAAAATCCATGCACTGGTCCAGGAGCATGTATCCTATAAAAATAAATAAAAAGGGACGATTAAATCCCACCCCCCATGGTTGACCTTTTCAGTAAAAAAAACTAATAAATAAAAAAAATAAAGCATTTAAAAAGGCAAAACAAAGTAATGACAAAATAGCTTGGGATTTTTATAGAAGCTGCCTTAAAACATCTAAACAATCTATTTCCACAGCAAAAGCAAAATTATGAATTAAAATTGGCCACTAAGGTTCAGGACGATTATAAAACTTTTTATTCATACATAAATAATGAAAAAGGGCAAAATAGTAAAATTGGACCTCTAAAAACTAATGATGGCACATTGATAACTGAACCTACGGAGATGGCTGAAAATTATAATAATTACTTTGCATCGGTTTTCAATAAGGCATCAAATACCAGTAGTAAAAGGACAATGGCCCCATGGACTATAGTATCAATTTAGACGCACTAGATATTGCAGCTAGGTTAAAAAAAATTTACCATAATAAAACACAAGGGCCTGATAATATACATCCAAGACTGATAAAAGAACTTGCAGATGCTTTAGCTGGCCCAGTTACTCATGTTTTTCAGGAATCTCTTGATACAGGTGAGGTCCCCTTGGACTGGAGACAAGCGGTGGTCACTCCAATCTATAGGAAGGGCCCTGGACAGAAAGTAACGAATTATCCACCTATTAGTTTAACATCGGTACTGGGCAAGATCTTGGAAGGAATCATTAAGGACCATATTATTGATTTCATAGGACTCATAGCAGCCAATGACTCAACACAGCATGGTTTTACAAAGGGGAGGTCATGCCAGACAAATTTGTTGGAATTCTACTGTAAAATTAGCAAAGCCTTAAATGAGGGCCATTCAGTGGATGTGGTTTTTCTTGACTTTGCCAAGGGATTTGACAAGGTTCCACATACTGAATTAATCAATGCACTACAGGAATATAGTCTTAATAAGCATATTGTACCATGGGTCCAGTCTTGGTTGCATGAGAGACGACAGCAAGTCGATATTAGAGGCGAATATTCAGGTTGGATTGATGTTACTAGTGGAATCCCTCTGGGATCATTTCTGGACCCCTGCTTATTTAATTTATACATTTCTTCAATGCAACCCCAGCCTGGGGTATGGCTCTCTAAATTCACTGACGATACTCGTCTGGGCTATCCAGTGAACAATCTGAATGATAGCGATGCCGTACAGGCTGCTCTTACTGATCTAGCATCATAGGCTCATACCAAGAAATTATTTTATCTTGATAAGTTCACTGTAATGCACTTTGGAAAACACAATAACAACCTTAATTACACCTTAGAAGGTAGACAATTGAAAATGGTTCAGGATGAAAAGGATCTAGGCATCAGAATATGTAATGACCTTAATTTTAAAACTCAGTGTAGTCAGGCTGTTAAAAAAGCAGGCAGCATACTCCAGTGTATACTTAGGCACATTAAAAGTAGGGACAGAGAGGTCCTTATTCCCCTCTACAACACCCTGGTGCGCCCACATATGGAATATTGTGCCCAGTTTTGGGCCCCTGGTAATAAAGGGGACATTAGAGCTCTGGAAAGAATCCAGAGGAAAGTTACAAGGAATATAAAGGATGTTAAAGGCCTAAATTATGAACAGAGACTTCAACGCTTGGATATGTTTTCATTAGAATACCAGAGATTAAGGGGAGATATGTGCCTGATATATTGGGCCCTTAATGACGCACATACGAGGGACCAGCTAGGTTTGGTATTTAGGGCCCAACCTCACAACACTCGAGCCCATTCTTTTCAATTACATAAAGGCAGATATATCTCAAACAAGAGAAAAACATGGTTTAATATCAGGGTGACAGAGATTTGGAATATACTCCCAAGCCCAGTTGTAAATAGTAAGACCATGGCTGAATTTAAAAAAAATCTAGACACCTTTTTAATTAATAAGGGCATTAGGGGTTGCTCTTAATTATAGCGAGCAAAATGGACTCTGTCTTCTTAATGCTCTGTACAACCTATGAAACCTATGTAAATTGCTCTAAGTTGAACAAGTCTGAAATGCCATGGTGATTCACATATATCCCATGATGCTTTGCATTAGGGAAGTATGTTAATGTTGTGTTTCTTTGAAACTTGGCTTTTGCCAATGCCCTTTGGGATAACCCATGATTCAGTGCTTCTGCAAGGAGGTTCTTTGTCTTTATGTAACCCCACTACAAATAGGGATTCCTGAAAGTCTTCCTTGGGTGTGCCTAAATGCCCACTGCCAGGCTGGTATCCTGTGTCTTAGTGTTTTAAAAGTGTTAACTAGAGTGCCTTAATGTCTCTGTGCTCTGTCTCTTTAAGAGCTGCCTATAACGTGGTGGTTATTTAATCTGGGTGGGGGCTAAGTGTTTCAATGCTTGAGTCCCGCCTGAGCTGCCAGATAATCGCTCCGTTCTGCCATCACTATTTGCGCAGGAGCTCTGTTAGAAGCTGTACTTATTTGCTGATTATCTATTAGCATAGTAATGATATTGTAGTGTGTCTAACCTGCCTTTTTTGCAGCATGGACAGTTCTGTTTATCACCACCATTTTGGTTTTGGACTGCCAGTTAGCACCAATCGGTACCTTTGGGGACTCTAAAATGGAGCCTGTCCCCAGGGGTCTTGTGGGAGCAAATTTCTGCAGGAATTGTAGTTTTTTGCATTTTAGTGTCAAAACAGACCTGGAGGGGCAGCCCTTGCTTTGACAGACTGATGGATCAACAAACCAGAACCTTTTGGACCAAAGGAAAATTCCCAAGCTGCCTGCAGTAGTCAGTCAGTCTGGCGTTAGAGTTTGAAGAGTAAACAGCTTGAGTGATTCAAGCAGCTGCTTTTTGGCCTGTCTACCTGCAGTCCCTCTAGAGGGAATCCTTTGAAAGGCTTAGCGATCGGACTGTATCTGAATTGGAGTGTGACAAATCCACTGAAGAGTGACCAGATTTGAACCTGAAGAAGACCGAAGATTTGCTGTTAGCGATCGGCCTGTCAGGACATCCATTTACCACAGAATTCCTAGTTTTGCTCAGAGACACTGATACTGCAGCCGGACTGTCTTCCACATTGTGGTATGGTGACTGGTTTACTACAAATGTGCTGTGAGTGGGTTGCGATTTGGTTCCCCACTGTGTAAATGTGCTATGCTTGCCGGAAGCTGCATCCAGCACTACTGGACTCAAAATCCGAACTGTTCTACCCGACTTGGGCTTTGCCACCTGGCCTAGCCAGCTACTTCAGGCACAGTAACATCATCGACGAGAGACTCACCCGGGGATCAGCCCCCTGCTCAACCATCTCGAACAGGAACGATACCTCAGTGATTCGTGTGGGCCCTACTTCTCCTGGCAAACCAGTCATCAACCTGCAGCCTCCATTTCGTCTAGCCTGTGTCTTGTATTATGTAGCATGAGTAACAATCAGGGTAGCCCCCTGTAACAACAGCTAAATCTCAAGTGTTGTCATCTGATTGCATTGTTGTTTTTCCTTTCACGAACTGAGCCCTCAGGCTCTGGATTACAAATTGTGTGTGGTTGTGTATGCCTTTTCTTTCATCAGAGGGCCCCAACCAGCTGCGACTACGGCCTACCCCGGGCAATGTTCCAGGCTAGCCCACCTCGCTTCCAACTGGGTACCCAGAGTGTGTGACTGTGTAGGGACTAAAAGTGCATGCATAATTGCCTGTCTAGATCTGTTTTTGAAGCAATCAACCTGATTACGCCCCTCCCTTGTTCAATTCCCATGAATAAATCAGATCTAACTCTTTCTGCATTTAATCTGACTGTGGTTCCAGTTCATACCAAAAGCACTGTACTGTTGTTATTTATTTTATTTAGTTTTTGTTGACTGGGTAAGTGCACTAGACAAATCCTGCCTATTTTCAGGCACGACCCGGGGAAGGGGGGGATACAGATGAATGCCAGCTGATCTTGAACCAGATTAAGCTGTTGGTGGTATTTTTAATGAATGAGGGAAATTTGGCCAGGACACCGGGGAAATTCCCCTACTCTGCTTCCTGTGAGCAAAGGGGACCCTTTTGCTGGTGACTCCAAGATGGCTGCTGTTCCAGATCCTGGTGAAGGTGGTGGAAATGCTGCTCTCTGTCCCCAGGTTCCAGCTCCTGCTCTTCAGCCTACTTCTCCTGCTATGGATTCGTCTGGTTCGCGAAGGAGGATGGATGCTCTGAGAGAAGGGGAGCAGCTGTCGTGCTCTGCCTTGGATTCTATAGTTTTACCTGAAAATAATACTGTATGTGCTGATAAAATATTGCAGGATAAAGAATTACCAGCGCTCACAATGAATGAAGTTCTACCTGTTTTTCAACCGATAGGTAATGCCGTGTTTAATACAACTCCTAATCAAGCAGCTTTACAAGAACAGCTTAAACTCCAGCTTGCCGCTTTGGCTAAAGAACAAGACAGACTCCAGCAGCAGCTGCGTAATGCATTCCTCAGCAACGCCTGTCAGTACTTCCAAACAGGCTGTCATTAGCCGTGGACGCTGAACTGTGTGGAGAGCTACTGATTCCGTGAGTCTGGTACAAATTTTAAACACTGTTAATGACTTGCATTCTGCTCCTGTGTCGCTGGCAGTAATGAATCCACAGCGATTCAGTGCCTAGAGCCCTCACAACAGTTATACTTAACAGCAACCTGGCTTAAACTTGCCGCCCACTGATCCTGTGCACCCTAAAGACCCGGATAACATTACTATAGCTAGTGAAAGTTCGATCCTGAGCCTTGCTGTATCACGCTACAAAACTGCGGGTTTGTGTTCCGCAGTTCATTCCGGTTTCTTCAACTGACAGCACTACTTCTGATACCTCCTGCATATTTCAAACTACTCCCCAAATCAAGATGGGGTTTCTGAATTTCTTTTTCAACTCGCAACAATTATTACAGGATAAGACGGGGATGAAAGTAAGGACAAACGAACTGCTCTTTTTTCTAAACGTAATATAGGTACCAGCTACTGCAAACACCTCCTCTCCTCAAGGACCTTCAGAACTTTCCTCAGGGTCACTACCACTGACCTCATTTCACAACCCCAGGCTAAGGAGTTATGGTCCCCTCAGAAAGCTCTCAGTGAAGCAGGGTGGACCTTGAAAAAGTGGTACCTGGCATCCAACACCTGGTTGGGATCCCAAATTGAATTTTTCCCAAAACAAGCCAGCTTGAAACCCAGTCATCTCCTGAAACATTGTCAACTTTGTCAGCTGCAGCTTGTTCGGACATTTTCCTTCTGTGAGGCCCTCAGCCGCGGCCTCCCAGACCATTGTTCCTGTAGCCACTGACCTTTCTGATTCAGTTATAAATTCTGGAACTGAAAATCTTTCTACTCTTTCAAAAAAGATACCTGATTTAGAGAAACCATTAATGTCAGATTTGTTTTCTAAAATTAAGAAGGAAGCTGTACCTCGTAGGAATGCAGTTAGACTGCGTTATAAAGGGGGATTGGAGGTGAGACCAGATAGACATTATGTGGGGGTAAAAGCTATTAAAAGACACTCTGCAATTTTGACCTAGAGAAGTCTTTGCTTTTATTAACATTTCTGGTGAAGATAACTTCGATGTTAGTTTTCGTTCTGCCTATGCTTTAGATTTATTTTGGGAGAGATATAACCAGGTAAAATTTTCTCCCATATGGATCCCTTTTTTTGTTATTCCCTTATCTAAACCTTTGGTTAAATATGTAACGATTATGTTCAGGAATGAGGGGGTTCATTTGGACGATATTGCCTATTGGTTGTCCCAAAAAAGTGAAGTTTTAAGTCCCCTGAAGCATTCTCGATTCTGAGCAGTTCTGGACTGGAGGTTGGCGGTTTAAGGTGAAACTTCGACAAATAGATAGTGGTATAGAACACATCCCCAACTCTTTCCTCTTAGGGAGAGATAGGGGGGTTTGTTTTTATGCTGGACAGCCTAAAGCCTGTTATAAATGTGGGTCTCGTACTCACTTGTCCAGTTCTTGTGACAGGCCCCAGTGATAATTGTGGGGAAATAGGTCACATTGCCTTTCAATGTGCCAATTTTACCAAATGCGACCTATGCGAAGACACTGGGCATGTCTTCTCAGAATGTGCATGGGCAGCAAAAAATAAAGCTTGTAGTTGCAGCCCTGACCTTCTTATTCAGAAAGCTCAGGACTTAGCAGATAGTTCTCCTCAGACAACAACAGCTACCTCTGTGGATGTGGCTGACCCACATATGGATTCATCCCACACTATGGGGCAGTCAAAAGACCAGGCCCTTCCCAGTCTTTCTGACCCTCCCCTATCTTCCCCTACTCTCCCTATTCTTCTCCTCTCCCCTGTGTGTTATAGTTCACAGCAAGGGAATCAGGTAACAGACCCTCCGGCTCCTCCACCGGTAGTTGTAGTTCGGAGGTCCTCAAGGAACCAACCCCCCTCCCCTGTGGAGATTGAATCTAGCAATCCATTTGCTGTTTTATCCACTCAGTGGGGGGATACTGACATGGATTGTGGTGAACCTGAGTCACAGACACTTCAGGATAGTCCCCCTTTCACCCACAGAAGGGGTACAGAGGGAAAAGGAAAAAACGAAGGAAAAAGGATGGTTGATCTTCCTTTTCTATTAAATGGGCTTCACAGTCGGTTCCTTAAATGTCCATAGTTTATTGAATCCAAGTAGGCATCAGATTGTTTATGATTATATTCACAGTTCCTCTATTGATATATGTCTTATTCAAGAAACTTGGATGTTTACACTGGATCAAGCCAGGTTTTTTCAAAGAGAATGGTGTTGGGGCCCTTCCTACTGGTCTTTCGGTCAACAGACTGCTGATGGTATAGGTTTTCTTTTTAATTCATATAATTTTTCTCTTTTAAAAATTATTGATTTGATTCCAGGAAGACTAATGATTTTGGATGGAAAATGGAACTCCATGGTTTGCCGATTTATTAATGTATATTGTTCCCAGATAAAGGCAGAGAGGGTGGCCCTTTTTTCCACGATTCGACCCTTTTTAATTACTTCATTTCACATTTTTTTATGTGGTGACTAACTGTGGGTTACAGAAAGCGAAGGGCGGACTTACGGATAAGGGAAAAAAAATGTATTGCGACTCCAACGCTTTGTTTCAATTATTGGATACGTCTAGCCTAGTAGATAGCAGACAACTTCAACAAGGGGGTCCAAAATTTACCTATAAAACAAACACCCTTACTTCTACAATTGATTATATTTTCTCGTCAAAAATCCTCCTCCCATGTAAATTTTATAATACCCTATGACTTTCTCAGATCATTTACTCCTTCAATGCAAAGTTTTATCCAGTACAGTAATATCTCCCCAAAAACCAAGGTGGAAATTAAGTTCTCCTCTGTTAAAAAATCCAATTGTGTTAAAGGCCATAAAATCATTGCTCTGTGCACGACTCTCAGTCGCTATTCTTTATGACGATTTAGGTGACTGGTGGAGGGAGTCAAAGGAGGATTTAAAACGACTCCTTTCAAACCTTGGCAGATCTAGAGAAAATGAAAAATTCCTGAATTATTTAAAACTACGTCAGCAGCTGTATTATTTATTTACTATGGCAAACACCTTCAAATTGGATTACTCATCCCAAATTGCAAACATAAAACAACAACTACAGGAGGTACAATACAACAGGGCCAATGCTATGAAAGTGCTTCTTCAAGAAGGCACTCGGAAACAGCCTTATGGGGATCCCTGTGAGGCCTTTAAACAATATAAATCAAAAATTACAATGTCCTCTTTAATAACACAGGATGGGTGTCAAGTTCAGGATATAACTAGGATTCATGCCGCAATCAGACAATTTTTGGAATTACATAACCTAGTGGAGCCCCCTAGTGTTGAGGAGATAGCTTTTTTTAAAAATGATTTGTCTTCCCAAATTAATTTTGATATGTTTAATTTAATTACCCCAATAACAGCTGCAGAAATTGAGGTTGCAATAAAATCCCAAAAGAACGGGATTTCCCCAGGAATCGATGGAATAACATCAGAATTATACAAAGCATTCCCATCCGAATTCTCAAAATGTTTGGCTTTGGTATTTAATTTTTTTCCTCTCAACCCCTACATTCCCCCTTTGGTTTTCAGAAGGCCTGTTGATTTTTATATTTAAAACAGGATAAAGAGAACCCGGAAAACTGAAGACCAATTACACTTCTTAATTCAGATTATAAATTACTGACTAGCCTTTTAAATTCACAATTTAGGGTCTTTGCAAACATGGTTATATCACCATCCCAATAGTGTGGGTTCCCGGGCAGAAAGATACAGCAGGCCCTTATGATCATCAGAGATTTAAATGAATATTTTTTTTTTTTTTTTTTTTTATTTATTTAGTTGTTTAACCAGGTATAGCACACTAAGCTGAAAGCTTTTTTTACAGGAGCGACCTGGGAGCACAAGGAGGTTAAGTGACTTGCTCAGGGTCACACAGTATGCAAGTGGAAGCTGTGGGATTCAAACCCAGGTCTGGTCTGCTGGATGTCACCAAATTTGCAGCTTAGAGCCTTAGACCACTGCGCTATACTGCCTCCTAGAATATTGTTCATCACATAAGCAGTCAGGATGCATTCTCGCCCTAGACCAAATGAAAGCTTTTGATCGGGTACATCATCCTTTTTTGTTTCTAACCTTGCAACATTATGGGGTTCCATCTTCCTTCATCCACTGGATAAAAACACTTTATGATACTGCTATTATTCATCCAATTATTCATAATTGCATTACAGAGGGCTTTCACATAGCTACAGGGGTTCGTCAGGGGTGTCCATTAAGTCAGCTATTATATTTATTTACAATAGATACATTAATACAATCATTAACACATTATCCTCAGTGGAAAGGGGTATTGGGATCCCCTGGTTTGGATGCATTATATTTACAAGCCTATGCAGATGATGTTTGTGTTTTTTTCTCAGATTATACTCAAATTTCAATTTTTTTGGTCTCATATTCTCATGTTTCTAATTCAAAAAGTCAGGGTGTGTTTATTGGGGTCAACTATCCTGCTGAGATTTTCATTCAGGGATTTCATATTTCTTCAGCTCCAATTAAGATTTTGGGATTATACTTTGGGCCTCAGAATCTCCCGGCACTAAATTGGGAACATGCTTTCTCCTCTGCTAATACTAAAGTGCAAGTTTGGAAACATTGGAGATTGGCCAAAACAAAAAGGGTGCAGGTCATTAGGCAGTTTTTAATTTCCAAATTTTTATATACAGCACTGATATTTCCACCCCCTCAAGAATTTGAAACCAGACTATACAGTCTATTTTTTCAGATGTTTTGGGGCAATAGGCTTAATCCCATAAAAAGGCAATATACCTATCTGGAAAAAAGGGGGGGGACTAGGAATGGTGGACCCAATCACATTTTTTATTACTTTATTTCTCAAAATGTCAAAGTGGGATTATTACCATCAGCATCTCGGTATAGTTCTCTATTACAATGTGTTCTTAATCATTACTTTTCGGTTTGGCATACTGCCTCCCCGAAACTATCACAAAATGTACAGGTCCCATTATTTTTCAAACCAGTAGTAAAGAAACTCTACAAATGGGGTCTTTCCAAACAAATTATTAAAATGAATACAGGGCCCAAATTATATAACATAGTTATGTTGATATTATATCCTTCAGTGCCAGCTTTAAAAAACTGTCCTACTACTCTAATACTAGGGGTGCTTTCTCAGCTAAATAATCCAAAATTGCCAGAACAAATGTGGGAATTTTTATGGTTAAATGTATATGGGAAGATTGGGGTTCGGGGAAATGCTAAACACAAGGTTAAAGAGGAAAGGGTATGTCCTTTCCCTGACTGTATGAATCAGGAAGAAACCGTAGAGCATTTCTTCTTTTTTTGTTACTATGCTACTTCCCTTTGGAAATTCCTGGCTTTAAAATGGCATATGAGATGGTTGTTGCATATGAACTATGATATTTTGGTTTTGGGTAACTTTCCTCAATTTGGGGCCAGTTACGATACAGAAACCTTACAGATTTTTTGTTTAAAATTTTATTTATGGCAGGCTAGATGCCAATGGGTTCTTTATCAAAAGGTGATGTCTTATGAGACAATCAGTTTACTGATAAAAGGGGCTATGGAAGTGTATTTAAAAGATTTACAATTTGGAACAGCACGAAAGGTGACTAATTGGTGGAAAGGATTTACATTATTTATTAAATATAAATAGATCAAGAGTGTTGGGGAGGTTTGGGAATTATTTTCCAGCAGTGTGCCAAGGGGTATGAAAGTAGGTTTCTTTATGTCTATGGCTAGTGCCGGGTTAGATTGTGATTAATATTGTTTATAATGATTTGTATGGTTCCCCTTGATTCAGATTTATAATCAGTATTCATTGTTTCATTTGTATTTTTTTTCTATGATGTTATTATAATAAAAAATTCCCCACTCTTTTAGTGGGAGGGTGGGGGGAAGCTGATACATAGTTCTTTTCACACACTGATCTGATAATGTATGACTGCAATACTTTTTTGATTTTGTTTGCCATCTGGTTTGTATATTATTTCGTGTGACTTAACACTGTTTATAATTATTTTGTTTTTGATGTTATGATAATAAAAAATTCCCCTACTCTTTTCGATAAGTGCCATGGAATCTTTAACATCCACCTGAACTACCATCAATCCAGGCATATGGGACCTCGGTTTAATGTTTCATCCAAAAGATGGCACTCAGAAGTGCAGCACTACAGTGTCAGTACTGGGATATTAACCCAAGTGCCAGATGTGGGAACTGAACCCACAGTCCTCTGATTTCCCAGCCTCAGAGGCAAGTGTGCTACCTACTGAGCCACTGACCTAACCTTGTTTTACAGGGGGTCTCCAGGGTCGAACTGGTGGAACCAGCCCTGGTGGTTAAGTGCAAACAGTTTGGGGAACTGCATGCTGAATAGGGGCTACTGTGAAAGTGTTTGTTGCATATTTCCTAGGCCACTAGAGGGGAAAGAGGGGGGACACAGTGTCCCGGAGGGCTTTACCCAGGTTAGCCTTGTTACTAACAACCCTGTCCTCCGGGTGGAGGCGCCCGTTTCAGTACCCAGGCACCTTAACCTGCAACTAGCCACGCAGGCAGCAGTAGTAGCCCTTGGGATAGCACCACCTAGGGTTACATTTAGCTTTTTTTTTTTTTATTTGAGCCCCCATTACCCAAGCAAACAAGGCCCGCATAGGGGTGGAGCCTGAATCTCAACTGCTAAGTAGATCAGAGATCAGTGAGTCAGTAGGTGCTGACAAGTGCAGAGGAAGGATATACATAGTCTGTTGCTGAAAACTGATGTACTGAAAAAAGAATATGCCATTGCTTAAGGTTATTTCTTGTATTTTGAATAAACATCACACAGAGATTGTGCATTGAGCCTGAAGTTCGGTGTTTGGTCCATCTGTTATCCCACAACCCCTCCACAGTAGGCTTGCCACACAGATGGCTTTCTAGCCACCAATAGGACAGCTGCAACCCCAAAGCGGGAGAGCTCTACGTCTTCAAGAGCCGGGCTTGGCGGTGCAGGGACCACATATCCGGATTCACCAGAACACCCTGCTCCCATAACAGATGTCCTGCTCACATAGGTAGTGGGACAGTGGGCTCCATTGCCAACTGATGAAGCACAGGGGACCAGATCTGTATGGGCCACTACGGGGGCCACCAGAATCAGGATGGCCGGCTTGGCCCTCAGCTTTATCAGAGCCTTCAGTATGGGAAGTAACAAAATAAAGGTATGAACCTCCCTTTCCTGGAAAGGGACAATGCATCGTGCCAGAAAACTCCAGGACTTGGAGTGAGTGAGCAGAAATGCAGTAGTTCTGCGCTGAATGGAGATGCACACAAGCCTGTGTCTGAGAAACTCTTTTACAAAGACAGCATCCAAGAGCTCCCACTTATGCCAGAGTGCCCTGAACCAACTGAGGTGATCCGCTAGGGAGTCGAGGGTACCGGGGAGACTGCAGACAAAAACATTTCATGCTGTACTGCCCAGTGCCAAACTCTCATTGCCTCTCTGCAAAGAGGGCATGAGTGAACTCCACTCTGCTGGTTAATGCAGTATGCCATTGAAATATTGTCTGTATGGATCAATAGCTGATGCCCCGTAACGAGGACTGCAAAGGCCTGTAGGCCATGCAGATTACCAGTATGAGACACTTGACTCATTGGAATGCTGCATCCACCGTGTCCAGAGGAACCACTGTGGGATCCTCATGTGCACTCACGCCAGAGGGTCAGGCAGTATGGGAGCTGCCACGAGGCCGATGAGCTGCAGTAGGCATCTGGCCGGTACAAAGTCGCTGGAAGAGACTAACTGAGCCTGGGCCACCAGTGCTGTAGCACGGTCCAAGAGCAGAAATGCTCAACCCAGCCCCGTGTCCAAGACTGAAGGCAATGGCATACAGTGAGGACCGACTTCAGCTCACTGACCAGGATAACCAACTGGTCCAAAACAGGGTATGTACCATGACATCTCATGAGGTCTTCAGAAGCCAGACATCTATATACATAAAGACATACAGGCTCTCCCTGTGGAGAGCAGCTGCAATGCGACAAAACATTTGGTAAAGACACGCAGTGCAGAAGACAAATCAAAGGGCAAGAGACAAAACTGACAGTGCGAGCACTGGAGCATGAAACACAGGTACTTTCGATGAGACTTGTGGATCTTGATATGAAGGTATGCGTCCTTCATATTTAGAAAAATCGTCCAGTCCCTCATTAGCAAAAGGGGGAGGCGGGACTGCAGAGAGACCATTTGGAACATGCTGTATTCGATGAATAGACTCAGTCCCTCGAAGGTCTAGTATAGGCCTTAAATCCCTGGTCCATTTTGGTACCAGGAAGCGTCAGGAATAATTTTATTTAGTTATTTGAAAATTGGTAATGGGGAAAGGCACACTTAGCCAAGGTTCGTTTCCAGGTGCGACCTGGGCAGAAGGTATGGGAAATACAACAATAAAAGCATACACAATATTAATGATCGGTACAAAGTAAGGTACAGAGTACACTTAAACATATTATAAGTGAACATAAAAAGTAAACAGAGCTAAACAAAGGTACAATGAGCAACTCAGATGTGCAGATAAGGAGACCAAAGCTGGTGAAAGGAAGCAGCCTGACACAGGCTGAGGTATAACCCAGGAGAAGGACCAACAACAGGGATGGTAGGGAAACCAACAGGGGAGGAATCGGGGGGGGGGGGTTGACAGGTTAGGATGAGAAGGAGTTTTAGCTGGTGTCTAGCAGAGGCAGGGCAGGAGTAGAGATGGAGAGGTGCAGGTTCCAGCGGGAAGGAAGGCAACAGGAGAAGACAGACAACCCTACAGAGTAGTGAGGGTGGGGAAGGGAGAAAGAGCAAAGATTGCTGGAGCAAAGAGAGCATGAGGCTGAGGGAATGGAAAAAAGGAGAGAAGACAGGTAAGAGGGCAGGGAACCAAACCAAAATTTAGAGATGAAAAAGGCACAGTGAGAGTGGCGAAGTGAGGATTAAGGGGAGGATGGAAAGGGAGGAGTATAGACAGCAGTGGTGAGTACGAAGAGGGGAGTTGGTAGCAAAGTGACAAAAGGTGCTACAGAGGGTGCCCAGCCTGGCAAGAAAAAGGAGAGGGAGGTGCTGCAGACCACAACCATATAGTCGAAAACCAGAATCACCATTTGGGTAACATGCTCTGGGGGAGAAGGCCCAGAGGAGATGCTGCAAATGCTGGACAGAAACTTGTAGTGGCTGATCGTATCCTTTACATCCGTGAGCAATAAACTGAATGCCCCTGCTGGTTGGATCGTAACTGTTAAAATCTTCATGCAGATACTACAAACTGAGATTAAAGATATTCAGAGACACTCAGTCAAGTGTGAGAGTGTCATGGAGCAGTGGGCCAAGGAGACACAACACGATAATGTCTGTCTGGATATACTGGAAAACCAAGTAAGAAGTCATAATATTAGACTGAACGGACCTCCAGAGGGGGATCAGCGTGATCATGTGGACCTTTTTTTGAAAGACTGGCTTAAGCAGCAGTTTGGACCACACTCTGGCAACCAGGTCTTTGAGATCAAGAAGGCTTTCCGGATTTGGCTCTGGGGATAGCAACAAGATGTGGGGACCCTGGACGTCATTTTGAATATGGCAGATGTTATGGACCACTTTCTGTGGAGGGAGCTACTTGAGCAATAATGCATGACAAGGTGTGGTATGTCATAGGATATCGTCACGCTTCGGGTGGTTGGGCATAAGGCCGCAGGCCGAGTGAATCCAACGACCTGAGAAGTGACGATATCCCATGATATACCACACCCTGGAGTGAAATATTACTATTATGAACCAGATCACAAAACTGGTATAAATAAAAAACTGCTAAGAAAATCACACATTTAAAAAAGACATATTTCTAAGGGGTAGTGTAGGAGTACCGTTTCTGAAAATAGTTCCATTCGGGTTGTGGTCAGCTGGTGGCGCTGTTGCAGGAGCTGGTGATAGCTAGTGTTGGGACCTCTCCCTGTGTGTTCTGCCCCTCGACACACACAGCATGAAAAAAAAAAAGTATGCTTCTGTTATCTGTTGCTCTGTTTAAAGTACTGAATGTACCCCGTTTTTTTTGTTTTACTTGGAAACTGCATAGGAATGTGTAGCACGATTCTTTTCCTGGGAAACTGCCTACTGACCTGCACTGCAGCTCCTTGAGGTGATGAGTTTTTTTTCCTCTTAGGAAGTCTGTGTATGTTGGCGTTGGTAAGATTCAATGATTTTTGGCTCATGCCATACTACTGATGGAAGAGACACAGCCGTTAACAGCCTGAGAGGTGAGGCATTGTGGTTTATGTTTACAGCTGTGTTCTGGATGAAACGGATGATTTCGAGTGGGGTGCAGGCTTCCGGTAACTCTGTTTTGTGTGAGGCAGCATGTTGTGGTGGGGAAATGTAAAAACATTTCTGTGTGGTGAAACAGAGATGGCAGATATAAAATAAACATAAAATATTGCTTCTTGGAGGGAGCGAAAGCATTTTTTTTTTTGACTGGAGCTGCTTTTCATGATCAAGGGAATGTTGCCCTCGGATGGATTTCTGGTGGGCAGTGAGAAATCTGGTGGCCGGAGGCTTTTTGAAGCTGTGATGATGTAGTCCGATATCATCACGACTTCAAAGACCTCTCGGCCAATCAGCTTTCTCCATTTACGATCCCAGTTCATAATATACTTTTGTTCCTGGATGTCTACTACGTCCCCAGTCAGCCCAAGAAGTGCTTTGATGTGGTCCACAAAGTGCTTACAGACCTGAATATACTCCACTCGATACAATTCCCTGCAGTGCTGAAAATGGTTTGGGATGGTAAATGTTGCTTCTTCACGGACTCTGGAGATGCAGGAAACTGGGCAGCAAAGATGGCCACCTCCAGATGAACCACATGGAACAGACTGATAGTTGAAGCAGCAGAGACTTTTTCCACCGTTCCAATATTATACAGGGGAGCTCTCCTGTAATAGCCACTTACATGATTTTGCTTTCAGTTTGTTCACTAAATTAAAAAACATTTTGTAAGTTAGTAGTTCTGTGAGGCTAATGCTCTAGAATGTGTAAGTGCTCCCGTTTCTTTTTTTTTTTTTTGCTCTATCTGCCAGGATCTAGACGTTAAAAAGTGGTCTGTGACTTCCCTTGAACATACGAGTGGGTACTAAAGCACTATGTATGTAATCTCTGGGGCCACCATATTTTGAACTAAAGTTCTGCCATGACAGTTGTACTTTGCTAATAATTTCTGCTTAACTCAGCATTCATTTTTGAAATATAAATACAGTTTAACTGTGCCTTAATGAATAAGTTATTCAGTAGTTCTGGGGAGATGGGGTATATTCAGGAGGTTACCAAAAATTATGTTTCATTTTAAAATTACATTGTTTTATAGTCATGGCACCTATTACTCATCAGTTGGGTGCAGGAGGCTTTAACGGACATTAAAGGCCATTCCAGTTAAATATTTATTATGCCATGCACTCTTGGGCCACAGTTCCTTAGCCTAACATTAACTCAGTAAGTAGCGTATTCATTATAAATGTAGGTAGCCCCTCTGTTGTATTGTGTATACTCTAGAGCCACTGATCATCCCGTCTGATGTTAGGCTGCTTGGTCTGTATGTTATGTACATCTTCTGATGTTCCTTAAATGAAGACATTTGTATTTTGTACATTTTTTTTTATTTTATAAAATGAATAAAATATAATTTAAAGAAAAAAAAAAAGGGCTAACAAGGTTTCCTGCTAGCCCATGTAAAGTTTGGAAACCGGGATGGTCTCTTCTGCCCTTTTGTGAAGGAAGGTCTGAACCTACTCCAGGAGGAGTGCAAAATGTCCTGGAGGGTATCTGTTTGGCAAAGGAGGGGTCACTGGAGGAATAGAAAGGAGCTCTAAGGCATGTCCTTCCTGAACCATCTCCAGGACACAAGTATCTGCAGTAGCCTCCCTCCACTTTGGTAAGAAGAGGGATATGCGGCTTCCTACCAGAACTTTCTGAGGCAGTGAAGCTGGAGGAAGACGAGGGGAGTCAGAAAGCACCTGGGGCTGCAGGGGTGCCGGTAATACCTTGACCTTTTGTGAATCTGGCATAGGCACAAGGAGGGAGATTTGGCTTGCCAAGGCTGAGGTCACTGGGAACCATGGCCAAGACCCCTCAAACAGCCACGGCCCTGACCACAGGGCCTAGAGTTCAAAGTGTGAAGAGACTGCAGCATTGCCTTAAAGGACTGCAGGTCCTGGAGGACATTCTCCATGTCTGACCCAAATAGTTATTTCCCTCTGAAGCGGGCAGTAAGGACCAAATGTTGTACATCAGATACAAAACCAGCATCACATAGCCAGGAATGCCGGCGCAGGCAAGTCCTGGAGGCTGCTGCATGGGCAGCAGCATCTGAGGCATCATAAGCAGATCGAAGCAGATGCTTTACGGCTTCCAGGCCATTGGCAGTTGACTGCTGAGCCACAATCTTTTCAGGTCCATCCGGCAGTTATTCAGCCAAGGAGACCATTGATTTCTAGAGGCAATTATCATGTATGCCTGATAGTTAGCAATCATTAATCCAAGGGAAGTAGAAGCAAATATCTTCTTTCCCATTATGTCCAGTTT
This sequence comes from Neoceratodus forsteri, assembly GCA_016271365.2. Lineage (NCBI taxonomy): Eukaryota > Metazoa > Chordata > Ceratodontiformes > Ceratodontidae > Neoceratodus > Neoceratodus forsteri. Next base: position 1,723,385,711 of record CM057452.1, read on the forward strand.
CCTCGACTCTTTATCAGAAGGTATCAAACTCTTATGTTTAGGTGCCTTTGATCTATCATGAGCAGCCATTATGACCACCGAGCCTGCCTCCGGCTGAGAGGAATAGTAAGGCTTTGCAGCAGGGGCAGCATATTGTTTATCCGCCTTTCTTGGGACAGTAGGCAGTTTAGCAGGTCTATGCCAGGCAGCCAATGCAGCATCCTCTAGAGCTCAGTGGACTGGAGGGGGAGAGTCCTCCAAGAAGTCATATAGGTTCCTCTTGGCGGAATCCTCTTCCTCACTGTCAAACCCCAATTTTTATCCTTACCATCTTGAGGAAAGCCTGTAATGAGGCATCCTCAGGAGGAGATATGGGATTGTTTTTCACACTGTCTTCTTACATGAAAGACAGAGCAGAAGCCTACTACATCCAAGGTTTCCTCTAATTCTGCATCCATTCCTTCCTCCTCTCCTTCCATATATTCTGGATTATTCTCCAGTTCATTGTTGATGTCTTCTTCCATCGGTACAGCGCCGCTGGGGTGAGGAGACAGAGTTGAAGGAACCGTCAATGGGTGCATCATCGCAGAATCTATTCAGGACCCAGCATGATGGCAGTGACTAAGAACTACTGCATCGACAAGGTCAATGGTGGCATCTCTGAAGGCATCAACAGAGGTAACAGCATAAGTCACTGAAAGAGCTCAGACATCATTTGATAAAGGAGCTGTGTGTCGACAGGCCCCAAAGGGATCGACAACAGCAGAACAGTGCCCAACACTGGTATGGGCTGGAATCCCCCAGCAGGGGAAACGAGCCTTTGACAGACCCTGACCTGGTGTCTTTCTGGGAGATGGCTGGGTGGGGATAGCAAGACTGGAGGCTTTTGCCAGGGACCCATCTTCTGAATTACCTCTTTTCAGGGGAGTGTGCGAACAGTCTGGAGAAACTGTCTTATCTATTTCTTAGACTGATGGCGCACTTCTGCCAACTTAGTGGACTTTTCCTTTTCTATAGAACTGGCAATAGACACTGTCGACCACGGTGAATGATGGGTTGATGTTAATTCAGGAAGAGAGGCGTGTGACAACGGCAAGGCCGCCTTCAACTCAATCCGTTTCTCCTCCATGGCTTTTATCTTTAAATGAAGCTCTTTAGCTTTCTTATGACGTCTCCTGTTTGCCTAGTTAAAGACCTGGCAGACAGTGCAGGCATTAATGTCATGGGCTAAGCCTAGACAATGAATGCACACGGAGTGGTCATCTCTATAAATCGTAACATCGCTTCAATGGCAGTATCGGAACAGTGGTTCCTTATCTTTCAATGGCAGCATAAAAGTTTAAGTTTAAAATAAACTTTAGGAAGCAGCAGCATTAGCAAATACTTGAAAAGTTTGACAGAGTTTGTCAGAAGCAGTGGACCGGCAAGTGGTTGACAGCTGAAGAAAGAACTGAGACATGCTGGGGATGCCTATGTTATATGGGTGCCAACAAGGTGCATCGATGTGGGTATTCCCAGCCAACAAAAATATCCAGGTGGTCCTTGCATCGATGGCTTACAGTTCCATGATGTGGCTCAATGGAGGGACATGTCCTTCAAGAAGATATGGAGGTTACTCACCTGTAACTCCACAGCAGTTCTGCTTATGGTATCCAGGACACATCCACACTCTTGCAGTATCACTAGGCACTGCTTAGTCCCAAATGTCCTTAAGCTAAGCTCATCTCACCACACAGGGCGTATGTCCTCCGACTCCACCCCAGTGATGTCAGATCTTGCATGCTGGATGTAGAGATCACTGTGTCACTTACCAGGAGAGGTCAGGTGGGTTGCATGGATGTGAACTAAATCACACTAGTGGAACTATGATTATAGGTGCATAACCTCTATTTGTACCAATATGGATTCAGTTCACTAACCACACTCTGGCAGACTCCTAGCAGTTTTCCAGGAGGACAGGAAAAGGTGTGTACCCCTATCTATTTAGCAAAGAAAGACTGGAGGACTGAGGCACCAATGCAGAATCTTGACAACTAAGCACATCAGTGCAGCAGAAAGTGGCGAACATGTGCGCTTTAGCCCAGGTTGCAGCCCTGCAGATTTCATCAACGGGGATTTACCTGGAAGTGGCAACAGAGGAAGTGTTATGCCTGGTGGAATGAGCCTATAACTCCTAAGTGAGGCTCCCCACCAGCCAACCTGTAGAAGCGACCAATACAGGATGTTATCCACCTGCTGTCTGTTCTGCTACTGGTCTGCTAGGGCGGTCTCTCTCTATCAGCTTGCTCTTGTTCCAGCACTACTATTTTTATTCAGATTTCATTAACTTCATTGATAGCACCTTGTCCTGTGGTGGAGAACAGTGAGAGGGCCCCTTACCATTATTCTGGGCAGTGAAGAAGTTAATGCTTTTCATCTGGTGCTCAACACTGACAATAACTTTGATAACAACACTGTTATGTTCTGTGTTGTCTGCTTCTAAGTGGGGATCTGTGGGTGTTGTTCTTCTGATTTGGAGTAGCTGCCTCACACTACTTCTCGTTTTGAGGGAGTGGGAAGGGGTTGGTTTGGGGTAGGAGGTTGTTATTTTGTATTGGAGCGTGTGTTTTGTATGTGAGATTGGGTAGAGCTAGTATTGTTAGTGGTTGGTTGCTTGTATGACTGGAGATTTGCTAGTGGTGTACAGTGGGCTTCCTGATATGTATCTGGGGGGGTCTGTCAGTCAGGGGCGGACCAGGATCATGTATGGGGCATCCCAACTTCTTTATCTGCAGCCCTTCACCGACCTCCCAGTTTCCAACACTACAGCTAGCCACTGTCAGGAGGTCAGGATTAAGATAATAATAATAATAATCAACTATTTCACATAAGCGCCTTTCAAATATCAAGGCGCTTTACAAACGATAAAAACCAGAGTAATAAAATCAGAAAATACAATACAAGATAGTAACAAAAGTATGACGAGGTTCATTCATTCGATACCATTAAAGGCCTGGCACCATAAGAAGGTGTTTACCGCCTGTTTAAAACCTCCCACAGTCGTGCACTCCCGCAGCCGATGTGGTAGAGAATTCCAGAGGGTAGGGGCCACATACACAAATGCGTGGGAAGACTTCAAACATACCCTTGGAATCTCCAACAACCCCCTGTCAGCCAAACAGAGCTGTCGCTCGGGGCGATAGGGAACAAGAAGCTCTTTCAAGTAGTCAGGGCCAAGTCCATGTAGGGCTTTATAAGTCAGTAAACAAACTTTAAAGGTGATTCGCCACTGAATCGGCAGCCAGTGCAGAGTGCGCAGCACAGAAGTAATATGAGAACTTCGAGAAGTCCCCATCAACAATCATGCTGCCGCATTCTGCACTAGCTGCAGGCAGCGGATATCAACCCCAGGAAACCCTAAGTACAGGGAGTTGCAGTAATCAAGGCGCGAGGTCACAAAGGCATGGACCAATATAGGTAGATCCTCGGCAGAACAAGGGCTTCATCCTGGCAATGTTCCTAAGATGGTAGGACAACTTGATGACTGCTAACACCTGCGATTGCAAAGTCAGACTGTCGTCAAGCACCACCCCCAGGTCCCGCACCCAGAGGCAAGGACTGGTCGACCCCAGATAAATTCCAGAAGGCTGACCAGTACTCAACCCCTCTATCCGATGATCTGGGTCCACAACCATCACCTTAGTCTTTCCTGCGTTCAACTTTAACCGGCTCAAATTCATCCAGTCCTGGATTTCAGCAGGGCAGTTGTTAAATACCGAGACCGCACTATCCTGGTCAGGTGGAAAATACAGATAGAGCTGGGTATCAACAGCATAGCAGTGAAACCTCAGCCCATACCGTCTTACAATGTCTCCGAGTGGCAGCATATACACTGCAAACAACATGGGGGACAGCACTGAGCCCTGAGGGACCCCACATGACAGAGAGAATGGGTCAGAGGAAAAAATCCCACACACCACTCTTGGAATTCTGCCTGTGAGGAAGGATATAAACCACCTGAAAACCTTACACATCAAGCCACAGATGGACCTCAAACACTCAAGCAACACCCCATGGTCAACAGTGTCGAAGGCTGAAGAGAGATCAAGGAGCACCGGAATGGAACAGCATCTCCGATCTCTCGCCATCAGATCATCACTGAGCACCCAAACCAGTGCGGTCTTGGTACTATGCTTCTTTTGAAAACCGGACTGTAGAGGTTCGTAGATGTTATGGATGATCAAGTGGTTCTCCAATTGTACCACCACTATTTTCTCAATAACCTTTCCTATAAAGGGGAGATTTGAGATTGGCCTGTAGTTGGCCAGAGTCTGGGTCCAATGAAGCTTTCTTCAGGAGGGGTGTTACCACCGTCTCCTTCAGGGAGCTTGGGAACTCACCCGAATCAAGGGAGCACCAGACTATCTGTGCTAGGACCGGGCCGATAATATCACATCCCATAATCAGGGAAACTGGACCCGGGTCTCAACTACAGCACGTAGGGCGTATACTTTGGTCAATCCGCATGACATCCATGAACTCCGGCAGGTTAAAGGAACTCCAGGAAGCATGAGGTGGAGTGATCAAGCACCGATCACCGACACCCCCCACAGAGCAAGTCAAGAGGATCTCCGACCTGATGTCGGCCACCTTATTCGCCAAGAATTGAGCAAGCTCATCACACTCCACTTGCAAAAAAGGTCTTCGGAGTTGCAGACAGGATGGGTTGTACAACCTGTCCACAGTTCGGAAGAGCTGAGCTGGTCGATTCTTGGCAGCAGCAATCTCCCTGGACAGGAATTCTACCTTCTTACAGGAGATAGCTGATTGGTAGGCCTGATACTGCTCTACCAATCTAAGAGGTCTCTTTTGGTCGGGTATGGTGGGGCACCCAGTGCCTGGTTTGTGGGGGGCGGAATATAGGAGATCGGGAGTAGAAGGCACCCTGGGTGTTGACAGAACCTGGGAGAGGCCAGACGTTTTTGGTTCAGGTCCCCAGGTTTCCCACCAGACCGAGTGGGCTGGTAGTCAGAAGGGCAACACTATCCATCAAGCCCCTGAGGGCAGTGCTTTGCAAAGCCAGATCGATCAGGAACAAGACCACAATTATAGCGGAATTGATTTCCTTGGTCAATCTGGCTTGCATCACCAAGAAATGGGTGGGTGACAATGCTGGTCCAGTCTTAGAGGCTGCTGTTCCCCCCGGGTACACGGTAGTGCACTGCCCCAGAGTGGAACACAGGGCCGGGAGAGTGGCCATCTGCTTTAGATCTGAACTCGGCTTCACCATGTACCCAGTGGGAAAGCTGGGATCCTTTGAATGTGTGGCCATGCGTGGGGGTCTAGGCGCAGGTTGCAAGATTCTCCTAATCTACCGCCCCTTCCTCCCCCCCCGGCGGGTGAATTCTTGCAGGAGGTAGCCAATTACGTTGTTGGTGAACGCTGGAGTCCCCAGATGTTTAATTCCGGGGGACTTCAATGTTTGGGCCAACAACGAAACTTCTAGGTTAGGTTATAACCTCCTCCAGGTAATGTCATCCTTGGGCCTGTCACAGGAAGTTTCCTCCGTGACCCACCAAGGCGGTCACATGCTGGACCTGGTTTTCTCACTGGGGCTTGAGGTTACTAACCTGAAGAATGATTGTGCCATTTGGTCCGATCATTGCATGGTGAAGTTCTTGTTTGGGGCCATCCCCTGCAAAGATGGTTAGCTACCGCCTTTTGAGGGGTTTGACGCTGGAGGGATTTCTGGCGATTGCTGATCTATCCAATGTAGGTAGTGCTTATGTAGGGGGTACAGGTGAAGCCGTTGCCACCTATAGTAAGGCGATGGCGGCATTCGACTCTCTCGCACCAATCTGTGTACGAGCTAAATCTTCTCACTTGAGGTCCCCTTGATTTGATGGGGAGCTCAAGGTGAAGAAGACTTTGGGTCAGAGGTTAGAGCACTGCTGGCGGAGGTCCAGGTCGGAGGTGGACAGACTGGCCCTGCGCTCCCATCATGGTGAGTATCAGGGGGCAATCACTCATAAGCAGGCAGTGTTCCTGTCTAGGGAGATTGCTGCTGGGAAGAATCGACCAACCATGCTCTTTCAGACTGTGGACAGGCTTTTAAATCCTGCCTGTCTACAGCCCAAGATGTGTTTTGTGAAGAGTTTGCTCACTTCTCAGACAGGGTGTCTGCCATCCTGCTGGGCGCACTGCCAGTGAGCCATAACATGGCCGACAGTGGTCGCTTGGGCTTCCAGAGAGCACTCTGCCTGGTTGGGGACAGTTTAAACCAGTGGAGGTAGCCGAGGTCACTCGGACTGACTCAGGCTGAAGCACACATATTGTGAACTGGACCCGGTGCCGAAGCATTTCCTAATGAGATGTATTGACACCGTTGGCATGGTGTTCGCCTTGATTATCCGGTGCTCGCTCTCGGAAGGGGTCTTCTCAGATGCCTTGAAGGAGGCCCCTTCTGAAGAAACCATCTTTGGACCCTGATGTCAAGGCAAATTACCGTCCAATCTCCAACCTCCCATTTTTAGGGAAGGTTGTTGAGAAGGTTGTGGAGCTTCAACTTGAGGCACACCTCATTGCCCTTGACTTGTACGAGCCCTTCCAGTCAGGGTTTCGGGTGAGGCATAGTATGGAAACCGCATTAGTTCAGGTGCATAATGACCTCCTCAGGGCTAGAGATCGAGATGAGGGGACAATTCTCATTCTCCTTGATCTCTCCTCAGCTTTTGATACAGCAGACCATTGTGTGTTGCTTGACCGCTTGAGAGAATTTTGTGGACTCACCGGCACTGTCATCTGCTGGTTTGAGTCCCTTCTCACCAATAGGAGACAACGGGTAGTGATGTGGAATTCCTCGTCCTCCCCTAGCCTTCTGTCATGTGGAATTCCTCAGGGTTCGGTCTTGTCGCCAATGTTGTTTGCTGTGTATATGCTGCCCCTGGGTGAGTTCATTAGGAAGTACAGTTTGGGTTTTCATTTTTATGTGGATGACACCCAGCTGTATCTTTCCTTCGCCTCTGGAACATCGAATGCAGTGGAAGTGCTAAATGCATGTCTCGCCAAGATCAATGACTGGATGGCCTCCAGTTGGTTGCAACTGAACCCCGATAAGACGGAGGTACTGGTGGTAGAGTCGAACAGAGGGCGTGATAGGAGAGCCTCAGGTGCAGAGACAGGCTTGTCCCTGGGATCTGTGCCTCTGAAGGCATCCTCTAGGGTGCAAGATCTTGGTGTGACCTTTGACATTTGAAGCTCAGGTGTCACCCGTTGTCCAAACCAGCTTTTACCATCTTAGGACTATCACCAGGATCAAGACCCTAGTTCTGCCCCTGGACCTCCCCACCTTGGTACATGCCTTCGTGAAGTCAAGGCTTGTCTACTGTAACGCGTTCTACCTCGGTGTCTCGGGAGGTATCCTTTGCAGGCTGCAGCTAGTACAGAATACAACTGCCAGGTTGTTAACTGGGCAGTTGAAGTACTGCCATGTCACCCCAGTGCTGCGTGAACTGCACTGGCTGCCAGTCAGGTGGAGGATCCGCTTCAAGGTGGGCATGCTCACCTTTAAGGCCCTACATGGACTGGGCCCTGGCTACCTGTCTGACTTATCACCTGCTGCCTCGGTCCGCTCCCTCTGCTCCTCCTCTAGGGGCCTCCTTACAATTCCCAGGAAGAGGCTGAAAACTGCTGGCAACAAGGCGTTTAGTGTCGCCGGTCCCGTCCTTTGGAATTCGCTGCCACCATCTATACAGGAGGCCCCTTCAGTGGAGGTATTTAAGGTCCACCTCAAGATCCACTTATTTAATCTGGCCTTCCTGGACACTGTATACAGTATTACATTTTAGTTCTGGATAGCTCACGCTAGTTCTGTTTTAGTCAGATCTTGTTTGGTTGATTGCTGTGTACTGTTTTATTGCTGACAGTTTTAACATTTGATGGTTGTGTCTGTGTGCGGCGCCCAGAGCCTCCAGGATTGGGCACCTGGAAAAATGGAACTTGACTTGCCTTTGCCCTGCCACTGCTTCAGCCTAGTTGACATACAGCTGGAAAGCCTCACCACAAATTCATGCCATGCACTCCATAGCACAGAATCACATTCTTAGCAAATCCAGCATACGGAGCTTGCGGTCGATATCCGAAGTACAGTTTTTGCATGGAAACACGGACTCTGCTGACTGAAAAGGACTGGAAGGCCCATCTAGCCCCTTTTCCCTGCCTCTTTCAACACCTCAGACTCTAATTGGTCAGTGGCATGCCTACCTCTCCCCTTCCTCTACCAAATTTGCCTCTGTCTATCCCACCCATGCTTTAAGCTCCCCACAGTCTTTGTACCTACTACCTCTTCTGGAAGGCTGTTTCATTCGTCCACCACCCTTTCTGTAAATAAGTATTTCCTTACATCTCTCCTAAGCTCCCCCCCCCCTTAGGTGCACTGCATGTCTCCATGTTCTAGTGCCTTCTTTTCTCTGAAGGAGACCCCCCCCCCATTTGCACCTTATTCACCCCTGTGAGGTACCTGTTGGTCTCAATCATGTCCCCTCTTACTCTTCTCTCCTCTCCTCCAAGGAGTACATGCGGAGTTCCTGCAGACCTTCTTCGAATGGTTTTTCGTGCAATCCTCGCACCATTTTGGTTGCCTCCTTTGTACCACCTTCACCCTGTCAATGTCCTTGTGGAGGTGCGGCCTCAATAACTAGGAAGTGTACTCCATGTGGGGCCTCACCAGTGAACGAAACAACCGCAGCATCACCTTCCCCCACCTGCTAGAAATCCCCACTCCAATGCTATCCAGCATCCTACTCACTTTTCCCACTGTCTTTCTGAGGTCCCTTTCTTGCTTGGTGACTGTAAGTACCTCTCCCCTATTTTATACACAGCTCCTTGGTTTCCCTGCCCCAGGTGCAAAACCTTACACTTTTTGGCACTGAAACCAGCTGCAACACCCTAGACCACTCCTCTAGTTTTCCCCAGATCCATATGCATTCTCTGCACCCCTTCCTGAGTGCCCACCCTGTCGAAAATTTTTGTATCATCTGCAAAGAGACACACCTTCTCCTCCAGCTCCTCAGCAATGTCATTTATGAAGAAACTGAAGAGAACTGGTCCCTGTACCTATCCCGGTGGCACCCCACTAGTCACTCTTCCATCCCTTAAGTGTCTGCCATTTACCACCACCCTTTGCCTCCTATCAGCCAACCAGTTAGACACCCAGCTTATCACTTTCTCCCCCTACCCCAGGCTGCTTAGTTTCTTTTTAATATAAACCTTGAGGTTAATGACCTGGTTAAGGTGGAACTCTGACACTACTCCTTCAGAAGAACTTCATGTAGGCCTGAAGTACGGCTTTTTTCCACGTAGAAGATCAGATAGCACCCCTCTAGCTAACATAATGTGCACTAAGAAGGCAGCCTTTCATGATGAATGCGGCATCTCACATTTGCGCACGGGCTTGAATGGTTTTCCCATCAGCATCACAAGCATCAGCAGTAGGTCTCACAGAGGTAATGGTTTACCAATCAGAGGGGACATGTGGTCCAGGCATTTGAAATTGTCCCATCACCTTTTCCTGTGCCATAGGCAAACCAGCCTGTGCCCAATATGCAGAGATGGCTGACAGGTGCACCTTAAGGGTCAAGGTTCATAGTTCTGCCTGAGACAGGGACCAAAGGCAGTCATGGATTATGGCCACTGGGCAGGTGAGAGGATAAAGATCCTTACCTTGGCAGCAAAGCGAGAACCTCTTCCTCCTGAATGTGTACATTCTAACAGTCGACTCCAGGCCCAAGGCCTGGAACTGTAGCCTCTCAGGAACCAGACTGAGAGGTGCACAGACTGAACGTCTAAGTTCTGACTTGACTGGTATGACACAGAGGCCCAAGTCCTGAACAGTTTGGAGGGCCAGATCCACGGACCTCTCCAACACCTCCCTGGAGACGCCCGCTATAAGCCAGTCCTCCAGATATACGTATACCCTGGTTATGCCATGCCAAAGGTACACCACTACCATAGAGAGGCACTTGGTGAAGACCCTGAGTGTCGATGACAGGCTGAAAGGCATGACCTTGAACTGGTATAAAAACCCTTCCCTCCAGAACCAGAGGTACCGACGGTGGTACAGACAGACTGGAATACGGAAGGAACGTGCCCTGAAGGTTCAGGGAGCAGAACCAAGTTCCTGGTTCCAGAGACAGTATGCTCTGGTTTAGAGTGACCATATGGAACTTTCTCTTGTGCACAGATTTGCGGAGATTGTGCTAGTCCAGAATGGGGCACCAGGATCCCCACCCCCACCCCTTTCAGTATGAGAAAGTACCAGGAGACAAATCCCTGCAAAGTCAGTGTGTCCAGAACCTACCCTACTGCACTGCACTAGATGAGCTGAGCAATCTCACTTCATAACACAGGCAGTGTGCCTTTGGGCACCCTGGACTCCCCTGAAGCATAGAGTCAGTACGGCGGGAGCACCTTGAAATCCAGAGGCAAGCCCTTTCCGGAACCGCATTTCTGTGGTAATGACAGACCAGTGTGGAAAGAAATGAAGGAGCCGACCCTCGAATGGGAGCTTGGACAGGAAATGGATGGGTGGGGGAATGGCATCCTGCAACCCCTCAGTTAGCAGCTCTGAAAAGGGGTTCCAGCCAACTGGGCACAGAATGCACCCCCTTCCTTTTTTTGCCCTGGCTGCTAGTCATTTTCTTTGGTCATCAATGTAGAAACTGCCCCTCCTGACACTGCTGTGACAGGAACACTTGAGCACGAAAAGTCTCATTTTGGCTTTGGCTGGGTTAAGGTCCTTCTGGGATGAAGCTAGAGTCCAAGGTGGTGCTGGAGTTCTTGATACGACTGAGGTGTCCTTCCAACCCTGGGTGCATTGACCAGCTTCAGCTGGATACCTGTTGTGAAAGTGGCCAACCTCAGCAAGGCCCTAAGGTGCATGGAGACGGCTGCAGTCACTGCTCAGGAAAAGGAGTCACCCAAGACCAAGGCTGCCTACAGCTGGTGCTTGGCATACATGCAGACAGATCTCAGATGACCCTAGTCTCCAGCTGCCTAGAGATGAGAGCATAGGGAGGAAATACAGAACAGTTACGTAAGAACTTACTGTAACATTAGATCTTCGTGAGAGGCTCTTGCAGTATGTGTTCACAATAGGACTAAGCCATCAGGCATCAGTACCCCACAGAAAAATCTTCTAGCTAGCAGTCTCTGGCGGGGACTGCCCCCGATGTCAGCTGACAGACACCAGCGTACATCAGTATAAAGGGGTCGCGGTCCCACGCCCGCCCTCCAGTTCTCCCGCCGGAGGCCGACAGGAGAAAGGCTTGCCTCCTAAAGAGGAAAGAAAGGAAAACCCAGGGGGAAGGAGGGAGGGAAAGGAATACCTGCTGCAAGAGCCTCTCTCGAAGATCTACTGTTAAGGTAAGTTCTTATGTAACTGTACTATCTTACTTCGAGAGGGCTCTTGCAGTAGGTATTCACAAATAGGATAGAGTCCCAAGCAGTTTGGAACGACAGAAACCGGGGAGGAGGAACAAGAACAATCTCTCCACATAAAAAAAGTCATCAGGCAGATCCCGGGCTCAAGAAAGGAGCCCTTATAAGACCGCCAAGCCGAATCCTGCTCTGAGGTGAGAGGCAACATCCAAGCTGTAATGCTTGGTAAAGGTGTGAACTGACGTCCAGGTGGTCGCGGCATAGATTTCTGCGACTGAGACATTCTTAAAGTATGTGGCAGAAGCCGCCATGCCCCTGGTAGAATGACCTTCCACCTGACCCAGAAGGGGTTTGTTGTACTTACTGTAACAGCATGTGATACAGTTTGCCAACCATTTGGAGAGGCATTGTTTGGACACAGCAAGGCCCTCCTTCTTAGGAGCAAAGAAGACAAACTGGTCCATCTTCCTGGAGTCCTTAGTTCTGCTGGTATAATACCGCAAGATCCGATGGACATCAAGGGTGTGAAGAAGATGTTCCCCTTCATTGGAGTACCCCGGAAAGATGACCAGAAGCTCAATGGATTGATTGAGCGTAGATTCCGCCACGACTTTGGAGAGAAACTTAGGGTTGGTCCTCATAGCCACCCTGTCTCTGTGGAAAATCAGATAAGGGACTCGGCACATAAGTCAATCAATCAATCAATCTATCAAAATCTTTATTTATCCAGGCGAACATCATTGAGCAAGGCTCATTTACAAGATGGACCTGGTTAGAACAAGTCAAAGTTACAATAGAAACAACAGATATTTACCTATACAGTCAATACAATGGGATACAAAAATAAAATTGATTTCAAGGTGCTGTAGCAATACACAAGTGATCATTATGCAGTACAGAACAACTTTGCAAGGATGTAGATACATGTGTACATAAAAAAATAAAAAGATTGAGAAGGGAAGCAGAGCAAAGGTTAACAACAGCAGGCAGGGTTTTATACAGTACTTTGCACAAAAACTTAACAGGTGGGCAATTCAGGATGGGGAGAGTATGCCAGGAAGAAGAAAAGGTGATGGGAGGGTGGGAGGCCAAAGATTGGGGAGAGTAAGGTAAGGGGGGAAGGGGGGGCATGTAAGACATAGGGAGAGAGAGAAAAAGGTAAGTGGGCACGACTCAACCAGTGGGTTCAGAGGACCTCCAACAAGAAATGGGAGTCAGGGGGTAATATACCTAGACATATGAAGAAGTGGTTAGCAGGGAGTAGATAGTAGGTATGCAAGAGATAATCAGTAATGAAGAAGAGGAAAGAAAGAGGAGAAAGGAGAAACAGAAGGAAAGAGGATCAGCGATGTGAGGAGAGTGAGAAGAAATCAGAAGACCTAGGCAATGAAATTGGAGCCAGACAAGCTACAGTATAACCACAGTCATTGAGCCTGAACTCAGGACGTGGGAAACAATTGCACGGTTCCCTTACACAGTGGGAATATAGATTCTTGAAGGTAGTAAGGCTCACAGGAGTGCTCAGTTTCATTGTTTTCTGCATTTTGTTCCAAAGAGAGGGCAGTGCAAAGCCTATGGACGCTCTGCCAAATCGTGATTTAACTTAGGGTACATTTAATGATATAAATGAATGACTTCTCAATGCACAGTTGCCTGCTATGCTTAGTGGGAGACAGTCATTAATATATTGTGGGAGTTTTTTAGAGATAGATCTGAATGTCCATAGAACAGCATTTCTATTCTGCCTAAACTGAAGGGAAATCCACCCCACAGCTGCATTTAAGGAGCAATGATGCATGGTAGTGGGAAGTCCCGTTATGAACCTCAAGGATCTATGGTAGAGTGTGCCCAATTTTGCAATATACAAAGTAGGTGAGTGACTATAAAGGAAGTCTGCATAGTCTACCATCGAGAGGAACGTTGCTTGAATCAACCGCAGCTTTGCCTCTTTCGTAATGAAGTGGCTAATCCTGAAGAACAGACCTAGCCTCTGGCGTAATTTTTTTAGGAAGTCCTCACTGTGATCAGTGAATGAGAGTTTATTATCTATCCAAACTCCCGCATACTTAAATTTCGTGATGAATTCCAAGTTTTCTCCAAGAACTGTAGTGATCTGAGGGACTGATCCAGTGGTGGCTGGGTTTATTGCGTGGCTAAAAGGAGAAAATAGCATCGCTTTGTTTTTTTTTTGCATTGAGTAGAAGCCTTTTTTGAAGAAGCTGGTTCTGTAACTGGTTGAATTCTGCCTGAAGGTCAATGCAAGCAGCTTCTGGTGTTGGACAGCTTAGATATAGCACTGTGTCATCTGCAAACAGATGAATGTTGGCCCTGTTTATACTGTTATCTACGTTATTGATATATATTGCAAACAAAAGGGGACCAAGGATAGATCCCTGTGGCACACCTCCTGGAAGAGTTAAGAGAGGTGAGAGGTCACCTCCAGCCTTAATCTGTTGCAGGCGGTTGGAGAGGCAGTCGGTAAACCACCGCAGTGAGATTGTATCTAAACCTATGGACCATAGTTCTGAAAGAAGCAGAATATAATCAACAGTGTCGAACGCCTCGCTTAGGTCCAAAAACACAGCACAGATAACATTTTTATCATCCAGTTCTCTCTGCCAATCATTGGTCACTTTGGCAAGTGCCGTAATAGTACTGTGGTTAGCTCTGGAAGCCAGATTGAGCCGGGTTTAGGAGATTCATGGTTTCTAGGTATGTTCTCAGCTGCATGCTTACAATTTTTTCCAATAATTTTGCCAATACAGGAAGAAGGGAGATCGGTCTGTAATTGTTAAGATCACTAGGGTTCCCTGATTTAAATAGGGGTATAATGTAAACTGTTTTCCTTATGGATGGGAGGGTCCCCTGGACTAGAGATAGGTTGAATAGATGCATAGGCACAGCCAGAACATGGTAAGCAATCTTTAGGAAATATGGGTCTAGTGAGTCAGCACCAGCGCTTTTCTTAATATCAAGCTGTAGTAGGAGGTCTTCGACTTCTTTCAATGAAGCAGGCTGCAGTGAGAATTTCGAGCTAGTAGTATTGGATTCATCAAATTGTGTGTCTGGTTGAGAGCATAACAGGTTTGCAGGCGAGTTGTCGAAAGCTAAACTGCAGTCGCAAAGTGTTTGTTGAAGAAGTCCAAAATCTCCATCCTGTCACTGACAGTATCTCTTCCAGAGATAATCTTAGATGGGAGTGAGCTTCCAGTTATGTGGCCTGATAGATCTTTGATAGTTTTCCAAAATTTAGATGAGCTTTTTGTGGCAGAGTCCAATTTAGAGTGATAGAAAGCAGCTTCTGTGTCTCTAATCTTTTTGGTGAATGCATTCCTGGCCCTCCGAAACTGGCACCAGTCCAAGGAGGTCTTGGTTTTACGTGCTTTTTTCCAAAGCCTATCTCACTCAGACAAGGCTGATTTAAGTTACAGGGTGAACCAGCGACAAATGTTATTTCTTACACACACTTTTACTAAGGGGACATGTTTATTCAGACCCCTGAGATTATCTAATTGAAGATGTCATAAGCCATTTGTACTGAATTCGCCCCGTAGAAATCCTGCCAACGCAAGGAATATTTAAGCACAGACATAGGCAAGTGAGTCAAAGTTCCGTCTAGATCTCTTAACCGAGAATTTTTCTGAGGATAGCGGTTTGTTGACTGATCTTACACAGGCAATGAAACAGTGATCACTGACATCAGTGAAGAATGTTCCGGTGTGGGAGAAAAGATGTGGTTTACTAACTAGGATAACATCCAACAGGGTGCTGTTATTGGGGTTCTTTTTTATTTGGTCGCATTGGTTCACCAATAAGTTGTGTTAGCCTATGTGCATCACTAAATGATATAAGAGGTATAGCTGCCTTGGAAAGCCAATATAAGTTCAAGTCCCCTGGGATAATTGTTACTGTTAGTCCTTTTCCCAGAACATTGCTAAGATGTGTCAATAACTGAAGACCTTCGGACGGAGATCTGTAACACCCTTTATAAAATGGCAAGAAAAAAATCTAAAGATCTCATTGGCCAATAGACATCAGCTGACTGTACATTAAATCTCTTTATACACAGTCATCCTGGTCCTAAACCACATCACACAATGAGTAAATCAGTCCTCATACAACCAGAACTTTCTTCCATTAGTCCCCCTTCAACCAGAACTGATCTTCCATTATAAACATGGCTGCTGCCTTTACACTTCAACTGGGCCCTAAAAATAAAACTACCTTAAATAAAAAATAAAATAAATTAATTAAATGTTGTTTCCCTGATCATCACACTCTCCTTACACACATAAACAAATCAGAAACATTAAGTATTGTTTGTAGTTTTCATTACTTTGTTTACTAACAGTGAAAAATCCACCCCCCTTCTGTCTTTACCTGCTCATCAGGGAAATCTCTTATGCTTGCCCTGACTAATATAATTGAGTCTCTGGCTCTAAAACAGGCCTCTGTTGTCTGTGTGTACAGAATGTCAGGAGAGTAACATTCTACAAGTGGAATAGAGCAGAATTTTGAATCCCTGTATTCCATGGTAAACATTCCATGAAAAACATTCGATGTCTTGAATATGGAGAAAAACAGAAAACAAAAAACAGGATGAAGAAAATAGGCAATACAGTAATACTTTATAAATAAAAAGAAAAGGTGGGAACACACAGTGAAATAAGCAGAAGCAGACCCAAAGTGCCCAAATACATTGCTAATGTTAATAAAAGCACATATATTTGAATCTTATATAGGAGTTTTCAGGTGAAATCTACCCTCCTTGCCCACCCAAAAAAAGGCAACCTGGCAGATTTAAAGGTTTTTTTTTCGTACTAACCTTTCACCTCAATCCTATAGCAGTTTTCCTTTTATGTACCAGACTACATCACATAAGTAAAAAAAAAAATAAATAAAAAATAAGAGAAGGCTGCCTTCAATGAGAGTATATAACTACAGTGTAATGAAAATTACGTTTTACACACTGCTTATGTCTTACAAATTTACAAATGTTACAGTGCATTTATATGATAAAATTTACATGCGACAGAGAAAGTATTTATTTTCAACCAACTCTACTAATAAATACTATTACTGCAAAGTACTGTACTAGTTAACCTATTGCTGACATATCCTATTTTATTCATTAATAGGGACTACTTTTTTTAAGTTTTTAGATGTTTTAGAGGTAATGTATTGTACACTCTTTTGAAAATAGTAAATAAGTTTTAATCCCTATCAGAGTACATCAAACTAATTATTTTATGGTGGTGGCCCATTTTATAAGTGTGATAAGCCACTCCGGGGTGTGCATTAAAGGATTTTACTGCACTTCCCAGGGGCGTAAGGACACTTGGTTTTCAGCCTTGTGCCTTAGCACACCCTTGGGGCATGCATTAAAATCCATTAATGCACACCCTGTCGTGGTTTATTACTTACATAACACAGAGTGTAATAGTATGCAAGATAGCAACCTTAAGAGATAGGCATTCATATTCATTTGGAACAGTAGTTGAATCAATACCAGATACCTTGAATTTATCCTTAATGTAGCTAGGCAGACTAGAAGTGGAGGGGTGGCTATCAGTTCTAAACAACAAGTAAGTGCCTGAAGCGCAGAAATCCTCCAAGCTAAGGTAATGGCCATGAGGAAGAGAGTTTTCCAGGACAGAAAACGCATGCCTGCCTCTGCTGCCAGCTTGAAAGGAGGTAGCATGAGTTTTTCCAAAATGAAATTAAGGTCCCGGGGGCAGATTAGGGATAGGGGGCTTCAGATGAAGAACCCCTTTGAGGAAAGTCTTAAGAGACTTCCTGTTGAGCCACCGACCTATCTCCCACAGGGAGATGGTAGGCTGAAATGGCCGACAAGTGTACTTTCAGTGAGAAGTAGCTGAGACTCAAGTCAAAGAAGTGCCTTAGGTAGTCCAGGATCCTGGCCACTGGGCAGGAAAGGGTTCCAGTTCTTTGGAAGCTGCCCAAATAGTGAACCGTTTCCACTTCATGGCATATGTAGACCTGGTGGAAGGCTTTCTGGCCTCCACCAGGATACTGGCTACCTCTGGGGAAATGCCGGAGCGAGCGGCAGCTAAGTAAGAAGGAGCCAAGCATGAAGGTGGAGGGATCTGAGCCCTGGATGTACTAGGGTCCCCTGCTCCTGGGTCAGCAAATCCTGGGACAGCGGAAGAGAAAGAGGGGGCTCTCCTGACCACAGTTGCAGTACAGAGAACCAGACTTGCCTTGGCCAGAAGGGTGCAATGAGAACCATGCACGCCCCTTCCGCCCGAAGTTTGTTCAGAACTCTCAGGATCAAAGGAATCGGAGGGAAGGTGTAGACAAATCTGCCCTTCCAAGACAAAGACAGCGCATCCTGCCAAAAAAAGTCTCGCCCGGGAGCAAGCGAGCAGAAGGTGGGAAGCTTTGCATTGCTGGGGGAGACAAACAGATCTATCTGTGGCGTGCCCCACTGGGCGAACACGCTGTCTAATACCTCCTGCTTTAATTGCCACTCATGAGCACTCACCGAAGTTTGACCGAGAGCATCTGTGAGAGTTCTGAACCCCCTGGCACATGGAGCTCTGTCAGGTGAAGGTTGTGCTGAGTGGCCCAAAACCGTATCCTCATCATCTCCCGGCACAGGGGGGTGAGAACGAGCCCCCCGCCGTTTATTGATATACCAGATGGCACACATGTTGTCTGACTGGATCTGAAGATGACTGGGAAGAATGAGGGGATGGAGAGTGTAGAGGACTGCCCTCAACTCTAGCACGCTTATGTGCAACTGTGACTCTCTTTGGGACCAGCTCCCTTGGGTCCTGTGGGACCCGAGATGGACTCCCCCCCCGCGACTCCTGAAGCATCCGTGGTCAGGGTCTGGAAGGGAGCCGCAAGAATGAAGGGAACCCCCCGGGAGAGGTTCTCCAGGATTAACCACCATGTGAGATCCCTGGCCATGGGGTCTGAGATAAGAATCTCATAATCCAATTCATCTCTGGACTGTTCCCACTGGACGTTGAGGGTCCACTGCAAGGCCCTCATGTGCAGGCGGGCCAGAGGAACTGTTGGTATGGCAGCTGCTAAGAGGCCCAGGAGACTAAGGACTTTCCGAGTTGGTACACATTTCTGATCCAACAGAATGTGTACCTGCTGCTGCAAAGTCTCGATCCTATCCGGGGGAAGAAAGGCTTTGCCCAGACAGATATCCAACACCACCCCAATAAACTGAAGGCTTGGCACGGGATCAAATGTGATTTGGCCTGACTGATAGTGATTCCCAAATTGAGGAAAAGCTGCAGGATGATAAGGAGGGAGCGCAACAGATTCTTTCCGGATGAGGCTGCAATCAGCCAGTCGTCCAGGTAAGGGAACACCTGAACCCCTAGTTGCGCAGGGAAGCTGCCACCACCAAAGGACATTTGGTGAACATCCAGGGGAGCCAAGGAAAGGCCAAAAGGGAGGGTCTTGAACTGAAAATATTCCTCCTGGAAGCAAAAGCGGAGGAACTTGCGATGGGATGGACGTATGGGAATATGCAGATAGGCATCCTGCAGGTCCAAGACGCATAACCACAGACCCGATCTTAGTAGAGGAAGAAGGCCCTGAAGGGAGAGCATTCTGAACCCTTATACTCCACAAACTGATTGTGGGAGCCGAGATCCAGGATGGGCCTCAGGTCGCCTGTTTTCTTGGGCACTAGAAAAAAGTGGGAATAGTAGCCCATCCCGATACAGATGGGGAATGGGTTCTATTGTGCCCTTCGAAAGAAGAGCATTTATTTCCTCGCTTACTAGGGGGAGATGAGATGGGGGGGGTAAGACAACTGAGGGGGAGGTCAGTGGGGGGGGGGGTTGACTGAACTTGATTCAGTGCCCCTGGGACACCAGTTGGAGCACCCAAGAGTCTGACATTATCCTCTCCCATTCCGGCAGGTGACAAGAGAATCTGCTGCCTACCAGCTCCTCTGGTCCAGAATCCAGAAGGAGGGGGGAAAGGCAAGTCAAGAGGCAGAAGGGAGGACAGCAGTCATGGCTCCTACGGCTCTACGGGCTTTCGCCAGGGCGCTCGGGCTGCTGACGTGGCCCTACGATTATTTGGTTGGCAGGCTGGTGTCTGCTTCGACTGATAATGGTTTTGGCATCGAAAGGAGCATTTCTGGCCATAGGGAAAGTTGTACATGAGCTGCACCGACTGCAGGGCTTGACCCTTGGCCTGGAGGTCGGTGAGGATGTCCTTAACATCTCCTCCGAAAAGGACTGACCCTCGGAAGGGCGTGTCCTGTATGACCGACTAAACTCCGGGAGCCAGACCCGAAATTTGGAGCCAGGCGTGTCTGCGTAGACCGATAGCAAAGGCCGAACTATGGCCAGCCGTATCCACAGCACCATAGGTTGCTCGGAGCATAGGCAGATCTAGCCAAGCAGACAAGGTCCCCGAGCTCTTATTTTACAATACAGTCAAGGAGAGTCTCCAGCTTAGAAGACACTTGGCTTAAGAGGGACTTCTGAAAATCCCCTATGTGGCCAACGTAATTCAGTGCCCTGATGCCCAAAGTAGAGGATGCAAAAAATTTTTTGCCATGCTGATCCAGAATCTTGGAATCTTTGTCTGGAGGGGTGGAGCCAATATGTTTGGGATTCAAGGTCCTGTTGTGAGCAGTACTGATGACCACCGAACTCGCCTTGGGTTGAAGACTGAGGAAGTCCTTACCTGCTGGCAACTGATATAGCCTATCCGCCTTGCAAGCTAGGGTAGCCGAGGAGGGCTGCATCCAGATTGTGGTAACTAAATCTTGGTGAGGCTCAATTCAGGGAGGAACGAGAGTAGGTGAAGCTTCCGCCAAGTCTAAATGTTCAGCAAGTCTCTGATGCTGGATATCCTGCTCCACCATTTTCCAATCGAGGCCTCTTGATTTTCTTAAGCAACCCCAAAGGAAGGTCCTCCGTGGGTGGGTGGGGGCTTAGGAGAGTCCTTTGAGTGGGACGTTCTGGAGTGTTAGTTACTCTCCAGAGTCCGCTGGCTCATAATTCCATCTGAGTCGGCAGACTCCTGTGAACTGGAAGTAACCAATGGAGGGAGAGGCAAATTCACTGGTCTGAAAATGTCCGCAGGGAGGGTGAATTCCCGGGGACGAGTGCCAGTAGATGGTCCTGGTCTGTTGACTTGGACCGGCAAAGGAGTGTCCATCTGCAGATGACCAGGGCCCGGGTCTGCATCAGACGTCTCTCCAGTTCCGTCAGCTGAGATTTGGCTTCAGCCCACCAAGAGGCCAGAACCAACTTCAAATCCACCTGTAGAGAAGGAGGCGGAGGAGGTCGAAGAGAGTAACCCTGATACCCATAACACGGGTAGCCAAAACCGGATGGCGGGTAGCCTGGACCAGGGAAGCCCGGCGTCTGGTACTGTGGCATCGGGTATTGTGGCATTGGGTATTGTAACATCAGGTACCCCGGCATCGGAGGATGTGGCGTTGGGTAGCCCGGCATCGGGTATCCCAACGGACACCCAGCCGGAGGGGCTGACGGGTCTGGTGTTGGCCTGAGGAGGGGGGTCAGAAGGCCCAGAAGGAGGGTCCTCTGGCACGGGCCCTGCCGGCGGAACTGGTGGTCCGTTCTTCGGCAAGCCGGAAGGCGGCAGCGTGGGGACTGTCGCTGTGTCTGACATCGGGGGGGAGACCCCCTGACAGCGGTGGCACCTTCTGGTCTTCACCCCAGCAGGGTGGAGGAGCAGACTCCCCTGGAGGAATTGGAGACACAGGTACCTCCAACAGCAGCTGATCAGATGTCGGCTGCGTGATCCCCGAATGTCAGGTGTGGCATCAGAGCCCAATGGGGGATCGCAGGCTGTGCGGCCTTCGGAAGAACCGACGGGTGGCTTAGCAGTCTTGTCCAGGCAGGAGACGGCAGAGCCAGAGCCCGACTTATCAGACGAACCCTCACCGCTAGGTTGGGAATCAGAGGCAGCCATAGCTGGGGCGGAGGCCTCCTTTACTCCGGAGGCACCGGCCGGACCTGGAGGGCAAGCCCGACGGGGCCGACGATGCCTGGACACCACCAAGGCGCTATTGAGAGCAGTCCCCTGAAGGAAGATACTGAAAGCCGCGACTCCGTCCGGAGTCAACGGGGCTGTGATAGATGAGGCCCGGGCCTTGTGTTTCTCTTTGTCCTGCTTCTTCTTGTGATGACCCTTGGGAGAGTCCCATGCCTGCTGGAGTTTCTTTAATTCTTTCTCCATGGAGGCCATTTTTTTCTTGAGGAGGTGGGCTTCCAGAGACTGCTGCCGCCTCCTGCGGGTGGCTGAACTGAATTTTTGGCAGTGCTCGCACTTTTCTACGCAGTGGTCAGTGGTCGGGGCCTTGACAGAAGAGGCACAAGGAATGGCCGTCCTTGTGCAAGAGCAGAGTTCCACACAAGTTGCATTTGTTTTTAAGCGATTTAGAGGGTGACGGGGATGACATGCACAGCCAGTAGGATTGACAAATTACAGAAAAATGTTGTTACATTTCTAAGAAAGGGAAAATACTTATCCGAAAATGGCGACGCTAGCCGCGCTATTCTTTCACGAGGTGACTATATGGAGCCGAATGTGGGAAAGAACTGGAGGGTGGGTGTGGGACCGGCCCCTTTATACCGACATACGCTGGCAGTGGTCAGCTGATGGGGGTGGTCCTCGCCAGAGACTGACAGCTAGAAGATTTTTCCATGGGGTCCTGATGCCTGACAGCTTAGTCCTATTTGTGAATACCTACTCAAGAGCCCTCTCGAAGTAAGATCTAATGTGACCAAATAGGGTATGGCCATATCGAACAGTCATCATGGCGTAACGTGGCTGTCAGGGGCTCAGAGTGGCAGCCACATAGACCTTTTGTCTACACAGTCCAGTTCCTTTGACTCCATATCTGGCACTTGTCTAAGTTACCCTGACTCTTCAACTTCCGAAAGGCCTAGTCCGAAACCAGTCCCTCTGCAAAGGAATGGTCCAAGAATCTTAGAAAGCTCCAATAGGGTCATGCAGCTAGAAGGTACCGGGCAGGATCCTGAGTTCTGCTGCATATCCAAAGCTGGGCCCACGATGGGACGGGATACCCTCCAGGGTGTCATATTTGTCCAGGATGTAAGTGAAGGGTATTCAGCCCACTTCTGCACTGCAATAATGGGACATTCAAGGACTCTGACATGCTCCATAGGAGAGCTGTTAAGGAAGTCGATCCCAAGTATGAGGATCGACCATCCAAGGAGTCAAGGTTGACAGGATGTGTTGATTCGAGGACATCAAGAGCCCTTCATCAGAGTCCAAGGTTCCCTGAAAGACCGATAGTCAGTTTCTCGGGGATGTGGACCATCTTAGAGCCTTGGGTGACCACCTCAGACAGTCAAACTGGCAAGCCGGCTGCCAGTTGAGACTCCTTAGTGGGGTCCTCCTTGTGCTGCTGAGGAGAAGAGGCAGCCACCATGATCACAGAAGTGGACACTGCTACCTGAAAAGCCTCATGCTTGGGTATAGTCACTTGTGCGAGCCACGGCATTGAGGGTCGTGGTAGCAGAGACCTTTCCCTCCCAGCATTAGCCCACTATTGCCAAAGGAAGTCTTCATAATGTTGATGAAGACAGTTCCTCAAAAGGGGACAAGTTTGATGGGTATCAGAGTCGATGCCAATCTTTATCTGAAAACAGGTTCGCAAATAGTGCCTCAACCTCAATCCCCAGGGGTCAACGGGCGTCAAGTGGCAAGGCCATGTATACCATGTGCTTTGACTGACAGACCGCAATGGGTCGCTAAGTGGGAACTAAATCAGGTGACCACAAGAGTAGGCAGGACCCATGCTGGCTCAACTCAGGGTATGAGATGAGCAGTTGCCACTTGGGAAACCATACAGAGACCCGGGATCGCGGAGATCAACAAAAAATCTCCACTGGCTCCTTGACCTGAGTCAAAGTTGTAGGCTCCAATGGGGCCAATGTGGAATTCTTGACTCACTCCTCAACTAGTAGAAACTCAATCAAGGTGAACTGGTTGGGGGAATCAAGGGAACAGGACGAGCATGAGCGCTATCAGTCCCATGACTGACAATGGCGCTTCTTGTGTTTTTCCTTGTAGGGAGGGCTCTCACCGAAAGTCTGGAAGGGCACGTACATCTCACGGAACTCAAGGCAGTCCATGAATGGCCCTCCAATGGCAGGACCAGCTAGGACCACTGTCCTGACAGACAAGGAGCCCTCTATCACTGTCTTCTCCTCCAAGGCTGTGAGCTCTGATGCCACCTGGTGAACACAGAGGTCCTGTATGCAGTCCTTGGGCCTACCTAGGAGGAAGTATGCCTTCTGTTCCTCAATCAACGAAGGATGCATGGCCTGGTAAGAAATGCAGTTTAAAATCATGCTGTTCCACCAGGAAGTAGAGGTACGTGTCGTGCTGATCAGTGACAACATCTTCAGTCCACAAAGAATGCACCGCTTCAAACTGGGCTCCTGGAATTCCATCCCAAATATGATCAGCAGCACATGAACTGGAAGACAAGAGGCACACTATGCATTGAAAGACTTCAAAAAAAGTTGAGAATTTGCCACAGAAATTAGCACTTGACAACTGGATTCTTCGCACGCATATAGAGCTGCAAAGCAGGAAACCTGCTCCTTCCAGCAGAAAGGAACATCTGATGCTGATGGGGCGAAGCCAGAGGATGCACACTACATGTGGTTGAAGGAGCTTAAGTCTGAAGATGTCCAGAGCTGAGCAACACTCTGCAATACTGCCAGAGTGTGGACAAAGAACTGAATCCACATTGGTAGAAATGACACTTTGCATGGTTTGCCCGAGTACTTTCCCTTCATGTGAGAATCAAAGTAATTAAAGAAAACCAGATGTAAAAAACAAATTATGTTCTTAAAACAATTTGTGCCCTATACTCCAAAGGTTTTCCCCTTTATGAGTGCAGACCGTTAGTGCTCACTAATGCTATAATGGCTGGCATAAGCAAACACTGCATCGGCTCAGTCACACTCAAAGTTGTTTGCGACAATGAAAGTGTGGGGGCGGTGATGGGGGCAATCTGCCATAGCTTGAGTGTTTACAAGAAACATGACCTTTATCCCTTACAGTTCCTCTGCAGCCAAGGTGCAGCAAAGCACTTTAGTTAGTATGCTCTGGTTTGTGACATCACAATCATTTTCATGGCAACTGACTGTGATGGCACAAGAAAGGCATTATG
The DNA here is from genome assembly GCA_016271365.2 of Neoceratodus forsteri. NCBI lineage: Eukaryota > Metazoa > Chordata > Ceratodontiformes > Ceratodontidae > Neoceratodus > Neoceratodus forsteri. The sequence continues at coordinate 1,723,410,291 of CM057452.1, forward strand.
ACTTCAATTCCCAAATATGCCTGTGTTGTAAGTGAGCTGTAAGTGACAAGGATTCAGTTCTCATGTTCTTGGCCATAATAATAGTAAAGGCAGGAAGGTGAGATAATCACATTTTCTAGTAGGTGCTTAAAGTACTCACCCCAAATCGACAAGCACCATCACTGCTTCCATACGGGGAAATAAGACAGGAATAGTTCACCTACTCGATGAATATCCCTTATTTCTCAGGCTGACCCCTTGTAGCTACTGGCTACTTCCAAATCTGAAGATCAACTTCTATAACCATACCAAAACAGCATCTCCAAATTCAGTCACATTTCATTATGATCTATGCTCTGGTACCACTTAAGTAGCGGTGTGGTGTGGGGCAGTAACGCCTGCACCATTGTATACAAGTTTATTTCTCAGAAGCACAATTTTTCTCTGCTTTCTAAACTTACAACTTAAGTTAACCAAAATGCAAATGCACTATTTTTATTTCTTATACTTACCGCAGTACAGCTGTGGTGGTAAACTTAGCTACAGTATACATGTATGGGGGAGAACAGGGTCTGTGTACAAGTTCTAGTATTACTAATTGTTTTTTATATATCCTGCCCTGCCCCACCCATCCATCTGCTCAGCTACCACTCAACCCCATCATCAACTGGGACTCTAAAGCCCCTTATCCGCCCTATGGGTTCCCCCAGTAGAGCCGGGGGGGGGTCTCCCCTGCAGTCTTCTCCAAGTACTGTGGCAGGGGGTTCCTCGAGCTGGGTGAGTGGCATTGAGCTGAGTTTTCTGGCATCATCCTGCCAGGGCAGGAAGTTTTTCCATGTTATCTACTCCCCATGATGCTTGGCTGTTAGCACATAGTGCACTATGCAATAGGCATGCCCACCTCAAAGCCATTGCGTTTCCCCTCCCAATGCTGTTCCCCGACTGGCTTGCAATCATGAGTGGCACTTGTGCAGCAGTCAGCCACCCACCCAGAGATAAGAGGGTTTAGTGGGATACTCTGCCATTCCTGCACTGCCCCCCCACCCTTGCTGGCTCTCCAGCCCTGTAGGCTCATTTCTGAACCCGAGTCCCCGGCATCTCAGGCAGCACCCTAACTGCTTCACCAACAGGCCAGGGTGAGTCCTATTTTTTTAAATATATAATAACAAGCCATAAAACTTTAGATTTATCCTTATACATTTAGAATGCCCTTACCTTTTCCTCTGAGACGATGGTTAGTTTGTCACTGGCTATCAAACTGCACACTTGCTCTATGCCAAGGTTAAGGAATTCATCACTTAGTACTACGTCACAGAAATGCTGTTCTGTTTAAAAAAGAAATTCCATTTGTTAAAGATATTTTGTTACAGTACATGCAACCTAGCTGACACTTTTTTTTAACCTTTCTTTGGCTTTCTTAAAGGGCCAGTCCATAAAGAAAAGCCCTAAACTCAAGTGTGTTGCTACCTCAAATTTGCACCTTTCTGGAAATTCTTTACTTAGTTGGGAGTTAACTTTTATGTGATCTGTTAATCCTGCCATTCCCCCACCCTGATATCATGACAATACTGTTCCTCCAGCAGTATGCCAGAATTCCTCCTGACTGACATCAGTGATGGTGGAAGGGGTCAGCTTGGGGAGGTTCAATTATCCCTATCATGCTTAGCACCATTTACAACTCCAATATGCAGGCCAACAGTCTCATTGTACTCCTGAGGCTAAGCACAAGTCACATGACCTTTCATAGGAGGGACCGGCAAGCGGCATACTGTAGCTGTAAATAGCTTCTAGGTGCAATAGGGATAATTCTTTCCCTCCTAAATCACTGATGTCAACCGCATGAGATGTCGCCGGAGTGGCTTACTGCCATGATGTCAGGGCAGGGGGCTGACAGCATCAAACAGATCATACAGATAAGACCCACGTAAGTAAAAGATATTTTTGCTTGCCCAAAAGTGCCAATTGGGGGATTTCGTTATAAACGTTCTACTTTAAATACCACCATCTCAGATAAACACAGAGACAACAAGCTTTCATGTTTATGCTCTAATGCACACTTTTGCAGATGTCGTTTTGCAAAATAGTCTGGCTGCTTAAAATTTTTGTTTGTTTGTTCATCTCCCAGTCACTGGAGCTGTCTGCCCCTTGCTTAGGCACTACCCAGCTCCATCCTCCTCCTCTGGTGCTTAGCCATACTCCAGGAGTCCACAGGGCATTTCACCCGATGGCGGATTACACTGGGAGGCATGCACAGAAAATGCTAACCCCCAACTCCGCTGTATGCAGAAGATTGAGGCCAGTTGGAGTGGGTAGGCCAAGGTGTGTTGTTTCGGTGCTGCTGCTCTTCGGGGATTTCCTCTTTTTTTTGTTTCCCCACAGTTCCTAGGAGGCCGCTGACTAGAGCTCCATGATGCAGATGTGCATGCAATTGCATGGGCGCACACTAGAGCCAGGCTGTGCCCCCCAACTTCTCCCACTGCACTGCCAACTATGAAGACGGTCTTTTTACATTCAGGGGGTCAGTTTCGGTTATTTTGTTAGATGCTGCCAAAAAGCAAGCTTTAACATCACGAAGGACACTCGAGATTCATGAAATACCACGCTGTTTAGTTATCCCATTTTTGCCCACCCTGTCCTACTTTAAAAAAAAAAAAAACGCACATGCAGGAACCGACTCTCAGAGGGTTGAGGTGAAAACCGGTTTCCACACTGTGGAAGACTGGCAGATAACCTTTTTTGGTCCTATTCTTATCTACAAGTGTTCTACCATCAGATGGCACTAAAACCTCCTGGCACTTTATGCTCCTGACCAATCCCTCTGGTCGGTGGAGACAGACCTTTTGTCTGTTCCAAGATCCCAATTGAAATCCTCGGGCGGTAGGGCTTTTGGAGTGGCGTCTCTGATTCTTTTGAACATCCTTCCACTGGAGGTGAGAGGTGCTCCTTCACTGGCCATTTTTAAAACATCTTTGAAAAATCAACTTTTTTTTTTTTTTAAACTCAGTTTTATTGTAAGACCAAAGCTTATCAAGCCATATTACACTTAGCAATGCAAATAGTTTTATACATCATGCACATACTTCCCAAACAATCTTTCCTGCCAGTACTTCTTGCTACTCATGAAGAACTACTGCACGTTAAACTATTGTAACCATTAGGAAAACCCACTAAGGGTCAATAAAGTCAGGTAGTTTCGGATGTCAACAAAATCCATCTTGAGGGTCTTCTGGCTCTTCTCTTGTAGTTTTAGGAAGCTAGTAATGATACCTGTGCTTTAATAACATTTTAAGAATGACGCACTATGTCTGGCCCTTCCATATTATGATAGTCTTTTTTGATGACGTACCAAAAACTAACAAGTGTCATCAGAAAGTAAACTATAACTCAACATGAGTTACATCACTTCCTGTAACGTAACCTTAAGGGGACTGTGTCGCATTCCAGTGTTTCATGGCCTTTAGTAGGGTACCTTGATATTTTTTTAAATTTCTCTTGTGAGGGGTGGGTGTCCTCTAAAGCAATCTAGTTGTTCCATTCCAATTGCCTATTTTGTCTTACTGAGAGTGGCCAGTTGCCCTCAAAGCTGTCCATTTCTCCCATTGTTCATTGTATTTTTCTACTGCAAGCCTGAGTTTAGCTGTCAGATCCTCCATTCTTTTAATTCCATCTATTCTAAGTTTCCAGGAGCCCAGGAAGGGGGGAGGAGGCTTTTAACCAACTGTTCGTTAATTCTTTTTGGGCAGCTAAGCACAGTATCCTAAATAAGTTTTGTTGTCTGTTGTTACCCAGTCTAGGAATTTCTACTCCTGGGAGTCAGTGGGATCTGCGTACCCCACAGGTCGTGTAAGACCTGTCCGATCTCCTTCCAAAAGCCAGTGACCCCCAGACAGGACCAGAAGATGTGGGCATGTGTACCCACCTGCCCACACTCCCTCCAGCATAGGTCTGAGGAATTCCTAGAAAAGTGTTTAGTTATTGTAGGGGTATGGAAGAAATGAGTCAGGCATTTCCACCGGAATTCTCTCCAGCCCGGGGATGAGGTTGTTTTCCACCCCCTCTCCCATGCCCAATTCCATTGAGCAGCTGAAATTGGATTACTCACCTCCTCTTCCCATTTAAGTCTCAGGGCCTCGAACTGTGCACAATCCTCCCCCAGGATAGCTTTGTATAGCCCAGATATTACCTTTCTCCTATCCATTTGGTGCCCTGACCAGTACAGAAAGGTTTCCAGCCTCGTGAACTCTTTCTTGATTTGAGGAATCAGGCCATTCTCTGTGAGGTAGTTCCTGACTTGTAGAAAACTCATTTTTATACCTAGTTTTGGGCCTGGCATCGCTAGGTAACCTTTTTTGAGATTTTATATTCTGTGCTATTTATTGTTTTAATTACTTTATATCGATTCTGCTGTTATACATTGTGAGGCAGCCAGAGCCCCTGGGATTAGGTGCTGTACAAATAAACTTGTCTTGCCTGGAATAAACTTGGGCCGGGTCTTTCAGGAGAGCAAAATCCTGCAGGTGTAAAAGAGAGCATGGTGATGGGTGACCAAGAGTTAGTGAAAAAAGAGCGAGACTACAGAAAACAGACAGTGAGTGGGGCACAAGGCACATACATCATGGAGGAAGCAGATAATGAGTGGATAAGCGGGAGTATGTCCTAGTAGACAGAGCACAGAGCCGTGGTCTCCTAGCAAAAATGGAAACCAGCAATTTAAAAATCTGATATGGGGAGTTGTACCTACTCTTTTTTTTAACACCCCCCTGGTGTGTGATACCTACTTAAACCTCTTGAGCGTCACTCTCCGCATTTAACTCACACATCACACACTTTGGGTGAGGGAAAGAAACTCATAATATACAACTCCCTACACGTTATTCTGTATCTAATAAATGATAGGGTCTGATATTAACCAGAAAATCAGACCCTATATTCTTTATCAACCTGGTGTGACGTCACACCAGACTGCTACAGGGAAAGTGCTGAGTCATTACCTGAGTGTAAAGCCGTCGCTGCAGCACTAATTAAAAACAGCTGTGACATCGCCGGCTGGCATACTCATGCTTTGAAATCCGACCCCAACAAGTCTTATAAAAAATAAAATATGGGTAACTGTGTGATTTGTTTTTCTACAGACCCTTGCTGTGTTTTGTCTTTATAAACCACTGAAGCCTTGTTCTTCTATGTTTGTGTGTCCTGCTAAAATAATAATAAAATCTTGAACCACTGAAGCCTTGCTGTTGCGGTTTATGTAGCTTAACACACCTCGGGTGTGTAAAAAAAACATATCGATTTACAGACATCCATACATTATTCTATATGTATATTAGAATTACTGGTACTGATCAATAATGCACTGAAACAGAGTGTGATAAAAACTTCTTAATACATGAGTGGGTATTTATGACTCGTGCATTGAAGAGTTCAGTCTCATCACACTGCACCACACTATCATTTTCTATCACGGATTCACTCAGCAAGCTAAACTGTAGTGCAGCTATACAGAAAGGCAGTAATTATAAAAAAAAAAAATCAAATACGGGAAGTGGTATTCATTCCTTTTTTTATTTTTATCTATATACTCAGTTTGTGCTGCCTACATAAACCTCCTGAGCTTTGCTTTTGAGGTTTATGAATATCACACGCCACAGATGTATAAAAAAACTGTAATATAGCACTTCTCATACACTATTCTATATGAAGCTCCCAGTCTACCAACATTTATACTTTGCACTTGTGGATGGCAGCCTCTTTTTTTTTTTTCTACATATATTTTATGATTTTTCTCCCTTTTTGTACCCCAGACCCTGGCAGACACGTATGTGCATGTGCGTGGAGGCGCACGCCAGGCACCGGCTCAGCCCCTTCTGTCCCTCCCCTAGCACTGTTGCTGCCGCTCCCCCTCACCTACGCTTCCCACCGGACCTCCCTCGGTGGGAGCGGAACTACGGCAGAGTGGACAACCACCCCCAGGAGGGGAGAGCTGCGTTCTGCAGCTCAATCCCACTCTGACCCTCCCCCCCATGCCAGCTCCCCAGTGACCTGAGGTCGCTCCCGAACCCGGTCGCCAAGGAGCACGAGGCAAACTGTCCAGCTCAGCCCTCAGCCCCACTGGCCAGTTTTGATGACAGCCCTTGACTGACACATTTGGCCTCTGCATTAAGTTGTCCTATCTGATTATAATCAGTATATGTTCATTCCTGCTTATAAAACGGGGGACCATGATGGACTGTACCTATAGACCCATCCAAACTTTAATTATTAGGTTAGTTTAATTTCCTGTAACTACCTTTGAAACCTAAGTAACATTTTTATTAATTTTATGTGAGCTTTATCAACTGAGTAGGAGCTCTAGACCACAGCCTATTTTTAGGCTAGAACCACATAGTACACAGTATACACAATACAATACATACGATGATTGTAATGCTTAATGGACATTACATATATAATGGTGCTATTACATAACATGTTTAGGTTGTAAACAGACATAGGGTCAGTTGTAGTTATATGATGCGCTTTGTAACTATAGTGGGTGGACCTTTGATGCTTACTGGTAGTTGGTTCCAAAATGTTTGTGCTGCATGACAGAATGCTTTTCAGCCCATATCAGATTTTCCACAATGTGGACTTAATTATGAGCTTTCACCTTCAATCTGATTTGTGCAGCTTGTACACTTAACACAGTGCCTGCCATCTTCCCCACCGAGTGCTCAGTACAGGTGCATGCAAAGTTTAACACTATAATGTTGAATAACCCTGTAGGTCATGTTGGCCTCTCTCCACTCTTGAATTGTTTTACCTTCTCTCACTGATGCATTACATAGCACACTAAGGGGTCCTGTGAATTCATCGGCTAGTTCTCCAAGGAATCTGGAATGGATTCCATCTAGTCCTGCTGACTTATCCACCTTAAGATGCTTTAGTTTTTCATAAACTTCCTTTACAGATATGGTTTTCATTTCAGTTTTTTGGCTCACACCTGTATTAGTCGACCTACTGTATTATAACTTCTTTTGAGTTAAAAACACTTAGAAAATAATAATGAAATTTATTAGCCATTATCTGCTCATCTGTGATAATTAGATCACCCTCACGCAATTGTCCAGTTGTTTTCTGTCCTCCTTTTAGACTTCCAATATACTGTGGAACTGTTTATTCTTGTGCAAGTTATATTTAGTGCATGGCACTAATCAGCCACAATTGCACAAATTTATTTTCACGCTCTGCAATCAGCTCCTAATTTATGCCTGTTGAAATGTGCAATTCTGGCCAATTAGCACCATTTTATTTTAGTGGAATTATCACTTAAGCGAATATGGTTATAATTATTTTACATCAAATATAACCTGTTCTACAGTAGTTAAAGAAATGTTTTTTTATTATCCAATGTACTGTAGACTTTGCCATTTTTAATACAGTTTCTGCTCTCAATTTTATCATCAGCTTTTTGCAACTATTGGCTATGGCTTTATATTTAGACCAGGTTTCTTTTAGTTGTAAGATTCCTTTTTTATTTCCAATACACCTTTCATTTTCTCGTGATACTGTTTTTTTTTTTTAATGTTTTTATGTTTTTAGAGAACCACTTAGATATTCTACCTGATAGATTATAATTTTTAACCACAGTTGCCAATACAGTACTTGATTTTATTTATTTCTGATTTACACGTCTTATGTTTTGAATTGTAACCTGACATGGAACCTTTGTAAAAGAGCCCTGGCTCAAAGGTATTATAATCCTAGACCTAATAAATAAATTAAAAAAAATTTGCTTCCATATTGACTCTAGAGTCTCCCCTTCCAGGTCCTTTATCCAGTCCCACTATTTGAGATAAGATAAGCTTTCATATCATCATATTTTGCTTTACTGTAACACTTTAAAGATGTTACTCCTCCTTATGATCTACAGTCCCATTTGATTACAGTTTTGATCATATTATGATCGCTACCCCCATGGGGTTCAGTAACATTAACAGTACATATTTTGTCTTCAAGATTAGTGAGAACAAGATCTAGTATATTATTCCCTCTGGTGGGTACTCTGACTTTTTGTTCCAGATTCTTTTGTAAAACAATGTCAATAAACCTACTTTCCAAGGGCGAAGTACCTGTGAGGGTAACCCCAATTTATCTTAGACTGAAATCCCCAAGAAGCATATAGTTTCCTTCGATGTCTAAATTCTCTATTGAATCCAGGAATTTAGTATTTTCTTCTAAGCTCAGCTTTGGAGAGCATTAACATACACTACTGGTTAGTTTCCTGTTATTTACAATATGTAAAGCTCAACCCAAATGTTCTCCCCATATTCCTTATCCTGATTTTGTTCTGATATTTCTTTTGCTCTTCTAGTATCAGAGACATAAGGTGCCACTATCTCCATGTCTACTTGTTCTTTCTTAATGGACTAGTCGATATCCCTGTATATACATGCCTCGATCCTCTTTACTAAACCACGTCTCTGTAACAGTACATATATGGATGTGATCCTCATGAAAAAATGGCTGGTGCTTCATTAAAAATATTCCAACTGCACAAAGAAATCAAATAAGAATGGGTGAGTTCACCACTATGTCCACACTGGGGAAAATGCCTGGGAGGAACTACAGTTTTCAAAAGTACACAAGCATAGGAAAAACAAAATGAAGTTCTCCTTTAAAGACTTTTCAGGGCCTAGTCCAGTGTTTCTCAAATATTGCCACTGTGGCCACATGCGGCCACCAGCACAACTTTCAGTGGCCATAGAGCTCTGGAGAGCACCAATGGCAAAGGTAATGGAATGAACACTTTCCTACCCTGAAAAAAACATGGGGGATGCATTTTAAGTGAAGATACATCAGGGACTTGCAGCTCCATCAGAAATACTGATTTGTCGGATGTCTTTAAGCTAAGCTTCTTTCACCACTCAGGTGTTGTATGCCCCCCAACTCTGCCCCTGTGATGTTAGCCCTTGCATGCTGGATGCAGGGATCCATGTGCCATTTGCCAGGGGAAGCCAGGTAAGTTGTATGGATGTGAACTATATACCACTCCTAGAAAGTTTGTTACATAAGAACTTACCATAACAGTAGATCTTCCAGGAACTGTCTCTTGCAGTAGGTTATTACTCTTGGGAGTTCCACCAGGTGACGCTATCACACAGCAGCTTCTTCTAGCAGTCTTCTTCAGGGACCACCCACATGACATCACTTCCTCAAGCTCAGTCTAAATGTGGGCAGTCCCAGGTAGCCTCTATTCCCCGCTGGCTTCAGCACGCAATGGTGAGGACTGAGGGACCAGGGAGACCCCACCCAATGTCTTGAGATTTGGGGACCCTGAGCAAAAGGCAAGGGGACGGAGGGCAGGATTGTACCTATTGCAAGAGACAGTTCCTGGAAGATCTACTGTTATGGTAAGTTTTTACGTAACAAACTATCTTCTACGGACTGGTCTCCAGCAGTAGGTTATTACTTTTGGGAGACGACCAAGCAGTTACGTCCAGAAGGGAGGACAGGCTAAGCAGGAAGCCGAGCACAAGGGCACAGCCACAAGCAAAGCAAACAGGACCATTCGGTGAGAATGGCAAAAGAGCGGCGAGCAGAGTCCAGGCGGAAGCCATAGAGCAGCCGCAGAAAATCCAAGAGACGGCCATGTGAGCCCCGGACAGAGATGGCGTCATATCAAGTTGTAGGCAGGAAAACTCGCACCACACCCGGTAAGGCAGACATGTGAAGGGTGGGCGAGGAATGACAACTCCACGAAGGGAGAGAAGTAGAAGGGCCATGCCAATCATTCAACCTGATGAGCAGGGGTCGAAAGGCCACGGTGACAAGTCAAATTCAGTAAAGCTCCCCAAGCACAGAGCGTGTGGGCAGGAGGTGGAGTGCAATGGGGCAAGAAGCACCGGGAAGCCCAGAGTAAGGAACAACTGAAGGGACTCCAGGAGGGAGGTTAGCAGGAGTTCCAAAAGGTCTACAAGCAGGAGAGACGTGCCCATGATCGGGAAGTAAGCCTCCAAAGAAAGGGCGGACAGACCTCCAGGCACCTCTGAGGCTTGCAAGAGGAGCCGGGGGGAAAGGTGCGAGGTGTGGCTAATGCACAGGGGTGGGCCGCCAGCCAAGGAGGAAGACAGGGCCCGAGGGGGCATGGTAGAGATCCTGGACAGACTGCGGGTATGTCCTGAAGCCTGGAGGGAATCCATAATGGCCTGGGTACCCGGATCAAACAATCTGTCCCCCCAGAAAAGGGCGTTGGCAACCGACAATTGGACGTTGGGAGCCAGACCCGACACCTGAAGCTAGGCGTAGCGCCGCAAGGCAACGCTGGTGGCAGAAAGATGGGCAGAGGCGTTGACCGCATCGTAGCCCAACCGCAGCAGGTGACAGGAAAGAGAAGAAATGGTGGATAGGGTCTGTGCCAACAAGGCCGACCCCTGGGAGAGCGGCAAGGTGGAAAGCAGGTCCATAGCGGAGGCAAAGGTGCGGAGGCACCGGACCATATGGCCCACAAAGTTGAGAATGCGAAGCAGCAAGGTACTGGAGGAGTAAACCTTCTTGCCAAGAAAATCAAGGCACCGAGATTCCTTATCCAGCGGCATTTAACTGGTGTGGCAGGGGCGAGCGGTCCGGTGATGGGCCACCTCAATGACCACAGAGTCAGCTGTAGGAGTGGCTGACAAATAGGGATGGCCCAACAGGGCCCGGTACAGCTGGTCAGGCCCATGTGAGGTGTGTGTAGTGGAAGAGGGGTGACGCCAAGCTGCAGCCTTGGCGTTCAAATAAGCAGGAATCAAGGGAGGGACGACCAGGATAGGATCCTCTGGTAGGCTGAGGTAGGCAGTCATGTCCCGTTGAAGTGTATCCTGCTCCGCAGAGAGGAAGCCAAACAGCTCCTGGATCTGCAACAGTAGATCTGAGAAAAAAGGATCATGGGCAGAGGAGGCAGCAGGCAGGGCAGCTTCCACAGCAGAGGACACAGAGTACGAGGAATCTGGGTCCCCATAATCCGGAAAGCGCACGTCATGCGATCCTCCACAAAGGGATCCTCCACATCCGTATCTCGACACGGACTCCTCATAAACGGGAGGGTGGTGGAACCCAGCAGAGACAGCCGGATCCGGGTAGTCCGCTTAGGCAGGGGGGAGGGGGAATGGCGTGGCACAGGACCCGGTGGCAGGTCCTGAGATGGACCATGTCCCACAGATTACAGGACCTCAAGGACAATGCGGCAATGCCAGGCACCTGGGAAGGTGGGCGGTCCACAGTCGGAGAGCACCCAAAGGCAGTGCTCGGGGGTGGCAGAAAAGGAGAGGCGCACGAGAAGCACATGAATAGTGACAGAGATTTGACCCCCGTCAACACGGGAATAGAGTGCTGGTGCTAGGAAGGGCAGGGGGGCATGGAAGGGGAACCCCCAACAGGGGATGTCCCGGGGTGCAGAGCCCCTGCCATTGACAGGGGACCTGTCTCCATCGACGAGGAGTGCAAAAGAGGTCATTCTGTCAATGGGGGAAGCAGCCCCATTGATGAGGAATGATAAACATGATGTTCTGTCGACAGGGGAATTGTTCCCGTCAACGAGGAATGAGAAACAGGAAGCCCAGTCGATGGGAAAAGCTGTCCCATCGACGAGGAGTGCTCCATCGACAGGGGAATAGCCTCCATCGATGAGAGATGAAGAACAGAATGGTCTGTCAATGGGGGAAGCTGTCCCGTCGACGAGGAATGCTCCGTCGACAGAGGAATAGCCGCCGTCGACAAGAGATGAAGAACAGAATGCTCCCTCGATGGGGGAAGAAGCCCCATCGACGAGGAACGCTCCGTTAACGGGGGAACAGTGCCCGTCATGCTAGAGTGCTCATTCAATGGGGGATGCATCCTCGTCGACGTGGAAGGGAGCAACTAAGACTCTGTCGATGGGGGTGCAGCCCTGTCGATGAGGAATGCTCCATCAATGGTGGAAGAGCAGGCGAAACTACCGTCAAAGGGCAATGTTGGAGGAAGTGTGAGGATTGAGAGTCCCTCTTATGCTGGGAGTGTGAGCTCTGACACTGGGAACCCTTAACACAGGTCCCTGAGGTCCGTTCCGGTAGGACTGCCTTGTCAGTCATAAAAGAAGCCTAGGTCCCAGCAAGAGTGCCAGGCCAAGGAGCAACGGGGTAACTGAGTGGTTCACAGGCCCGGAAGAGTGGAAAAATTCGGGTTCAAGTTCATGTCGAAGACTGCAACACAGAAGAGTGAGCTAGCTGCAGTGCGGGCTGAAGCCGGCGGGAAAATGAACTGAGGGTTCCTGGAACCGCCCACACTTACACTGAGCCTGAGGAAGTGATGTCATGTGGGCGGTCCCTGAAGAAGACTGCTAGAAGAAGCTGCTGTGTGATAGTGCCACCTGGTGGAACTCCCAAGAGCAATAACCTACTGAACAGACTAGTCCGTAGAAGATCTACAGTTACAGGTGAGAAACCTATTTTTCAAGAGGTGCAGATATAGTTCACTATCCACACTCTAGTAGACTTCTAGCAGTTCTCCAGGAGGAGGAGGAGGCAAGGCGTACAACCCTACTTGGCGAATAGAAACTGGAGAACCGAGGTCCCAAAACCAGCATCCCAACAAGACTCTAGGTCAATGCTATAACGGCAAATGAAGGTGTGTGCCAATTTCCAGGTAGCAGCCCTGCAGATTTCCTGTATAGGGATGTCCCTGGAAGCAGTCACCAAGGCAGTGGTATGTCTAGTGGAAAGAGCCCTAAGCCCTACAGGAGGCTCCTTACCAGCCAACCTATAGCAGAGGTCGATGCAGGACATGATCCACCTGCCAATCGACCACTCTTCTGCCAGTCTGCCAGGCGCAGCTTCAGCACATGTTACAAACAGCTGCTGAGCCTTTCCACAAACTCCAACCATGTACTCCACATAAAAGAGCGCCCTCCACAGGTCCAAAAGATGGAGCCTGCAGTCGGTCTCCGAAGAAGGGTTAGTAAAATATAATGGTACGTTTATCACCTGCTTAAGGTGAAACTCCCAATACTACCTTCGGGAGGAACTTCAGGTTGGGGTGAAGAATGACTTGGTCCCTGTGGAAGACCAAGTAGGGAGGCTCAGCCAAGAGTGCCTGGAGCTCCCCGACCCTTCTGGCTGACGTAATGGCCACCAGAAAGGCCATCTTAGACACATGCACAGACTCAAACAGCTTGCCCATGAGTACAGCCAGCACAAGCACTAAGCACCATCGTGGTGGTGGTTCACACACCAGTGGGGACAGGTGGTTCAGGCCCTTGAAAAAGTGCCCAGTCACCTTCTCCTATGCCACTATCAACTTACCAGCTCACATCCGGTAAGCAGAGATGACGGCCAGATACACACAGAGGGTCACTGCTCGCAGTCCCAGCTGAGACAGGGACCAAGGGTATTCCAGGATGCTTGCCATACGGCAGGCAAGGGGATCAAGTGCCTTGCTGCTCTGGCACCATATGGAAAGCCTCTTCCATTTGAATGCATAGCATCGTCAAGTCAACACCTTGTGGGAGGCCTCCACAACCTGAAGCACATCCTCCGAGAGATCAGAGGTCTGAAGCTCTAGCTGCTCAGGAACCAGGCCGAAAATTGCAGGGATTTCAGGTCCAGGTACTGGACTGTCCCTTGTAGTGTGGTCAGCAGATCCGGGTGGAGAGGCAGTCATCACAGATATCTGCTGCTGAGGCAGTCTGGGTACCAGAACTGCCTTGGCCAGTCTGGAGCAATCAGGACTGTCCATGTCTTGTCCTTCCAGGCCTTGACCACCACCATGTGGATCAAGGGGAAGGGAGGAAAGGCATGCATGAGGACTGGGGTCCAGAGCCTCATGAAGGCATCCCCAACAGTGTCCCGGACTGTGAGGGGTGGGCTCAAACAGCCTTAGTTTGGCGTTGTTCAGTAAGACAACAGACCCACCAGAGGGTTGCCCCACAGGGAGAACAGGTGGCTCACCATCACCTGATTCACAGACCACTCATGTGACATCTACTACCCGGCTGCCAGTGTCTGCCAGTTGACTGTTCTCTTCTGTGACATGGATCACCAGGAGATCTGCAACCAATTGCAGAGGGCCTCCCAACACAGGGGAAGGGTGTGTGTTCTGCTCTGCCTGTTCAGGTAGAACCAGGTAGTGGTATTGTCAGCCTGGACCTGCATGACCTTACCCCTGACTAGAGGAGAACTTCCAACAGAGCCAGCCACACTGCATGGAGCTCCAGCAGGCTGATGTGGCGATGGAACTCCCATGGGCTCTATGGTCTCCCAGGTGTGCACCCTACCCGACAAGAAACACGTCTGTTATAAATGTGACAGTCAACTCTGGGTGGACAAATGGGATTCCTTCCTCCAGATCATCTGGGACCAGCCACCAATGGATGGCGTCCCACATCAGCTGGGTAACTGACTGGCTGGTTCAAGTGCCAAGACCACTGATGGCCCAACTCCCACTTGAGGTGGCACATCCACCAGCATGTCCAAAAGACCATGCTGGAGCAGGATGCCATGTACCCCAGCAGCCACAGGTAATCCCAGACAGGGCACAAGAGCCCAACCTGAAATGATTGAGCAAAGAAGGTAAGATCCAGTGCTAGGTCCACAGGGAGATGGGCCTTTTCCCGCAGGGAGTCTAGTTCTGCCCCAATAAACCTGACCACCTTCAGAAGTACTGGTTCAGATTTGTCCGGGATAACCAGGAGGCCCAAATCTTGACAGGTCTGGAAAGTCAGATCCCTGGATCTCTCTACGGTCTCTTTTGATGGACTGGCTATCAGCCAGTCATCCAGCAGGAGTATATCCTGATTCCACAGTGCTGCAGGAAGGCTGCCACCACTGCCATGCACCTAGGAAAGACCCAAGGCACCGAGGAGAGACAGAAGGGCATGATCTGGAACTAGTACAGAACCCCTTCTACTTGGAACTGGAGCTACTGGATGTCGGACAGATGGACTGGGATGTGGAAGAATGCATCCTGGAAGTCCAGGGAACAAAACCACAAGTTCTGCTCCAGAGACGGAATGACCATCCGGAACTTGCACTTCCGCATTATCTGGTTCAGATCATGCAGATGCAGTATGGGATGCCATCCCCCTGTTCATTTCGGGACCAGGATGTACCTGGACAAGTAACCCTGACTGGCCAGGGCATCTGGAGCACGGGCTATGCCCCCCTTTTGCAAGGAGCTGAGTGATGTACTCCTGAAGGATGGACAGCTGGACTCCCAAGGAGCATGGAGGCAGAAAGGTGGGAAAGCCTTAGAGTCCAGAGGCAGCCCTCTCCTACCACTTCTAACACCCACTTGTCCATTGTGATAGCGGACCAATGTGGCAAGAAGTGACATAACTGTCCTCCAAGGGGGAGTGCAGACAGGGAAAGGATGGGTGCAGGGTGACACCCCCAACCTGTCACAGGGCAGCTTCTGCGGGAGCACCGGCCACTGCAGCCAGAGGGGCACCACACCCCTTCCCCCACCTTTCTTAGGGCTCTGGCCCCTGGATTTGGGCTTGAAGCACCAGGGATGGCACTGCAAAAGTACAAGAGAGAAGTGGGAAATGGACTTCAGTTCTTTGTGATAAAATTCAATCCTTTTATTTCATCTCCCCTATGTTTCACTCCTGCATGGAGCTTGTTCACAGGTTTTTTTTTTTTAATTTCTTTTTTCATTCTGTTTTCAAACAAAAAATTATACTTTAGTACTTCTGTTATTTTTCTGTTTAAACAATCTTTTGTTAAAGTTTTTAACACAACCACATACCAATTATTAGTATACTTGCATCGTTTGGTCTACTTTTTTAAAACTTTTTTCTCATTCTTTTTCTAGTCTATAGTGCTCATGCACGTTTTCTGAAATTCTGAAATGATGTCTCATCTCATTTCAGAAAAAGTGCGTAAGTACTATAGACTTGAAAACAGAATGAAAAAAGAAAAATAAAAAAAAAAAAAAAAAAACACGAACAAGCTCCATGCAAGAGTGAAATGTAGGGGAGATGAAATAAAAAGACTGAATTTGACATCATATCGTGTGAAGTCTATGATTCCAAAGGGCGCCCTGAATAAATTTTCTTTGAACGGCGGTGGCTGAAATGACCGGTATTGGAAAGCTCGTTTCTTGCGCTTCCTTTTCAGGTCCTTCTGGGATGACACCACAGAAATCAAGGTGGTGCTGGACACCTCAATTTGAGTGCAATGTTTTTCCATCCCAGGGCCAGATAGGTCAATGCCCAATAAACTGACACTGGCCAGCTTGCACTGGGTGTCCGCCATGAAGGAGGACAGATGCAGCCAGACGGTGCAACACATGGAGACGACTGCTGCCATGGCACAGGCACATGAATCACCTATGTTCAAGGCAATCTGTTTTTTTGTTTTAATTCACATTTTATTGAAAAGAAAAAGTTTTTCTGGAGCCATACACTTATTGATGTTTTATAACAGGTACCATTACAGACAGTGTGGAACATAAACATCAATTGGTATTAACAGTTTCAACCTCCCCTCTTGTAATATTCTTTGGCTGGTTTATCCTCTAAAATCCTCAGTCATATCAATAAATATTTTCATCAGGCGGTTCTATGGAATAATATCTGGTCTATGATTCATTACCCAGATTAACCATTTGTCACAGAATTTCCTGCATCGGTCCAGTCTGAGGTTTAGTCCTACCATTAACTTTTCCATTAAATATATGTGCTGAGTCACATCCTCCCATTCTCCCTGCATCCATGGGCTGGCTTGTAACCACCGATGGGATATAATTTTTTTGGCTGTCAATAGCAAAATGACCTTCATTTTCTTAGTGTGTACTTCCCGAATGTGGCTAGGGAGAAGATGCAACAGGGCCATCTGTGGAGTTATATACCCCATCTCTGAAAAAAGTTTGTCCATGACCTTCTCTACTGTCTGCCAAAATGGTTTCAGTAAAGAACACTCCCAAAGCATGTGTATGTGTCCTGCTTTCTGTTCTCCACAGTTTTGCCAACATTTCATGTCATATACCAAGTCGTATTTTCCTGTGATCTGCGGAGTCCTAAAGTACCTAACTATACATTTCCACCCATACTCCCTCCATGTATAAGAAGTTGTCACTTTGTGATGTGTTAAGTAGATCTTTTCCCATTCAGTATCCGGTATATTTAGGGCCAGGTTCTCCCTCCATCTCTTCTGCATCTTCTCTATGACTGGATCTGACTTTGTTCTAATGGCTTTGTAAATTAAAGAAATTATATGTTCTGGGATCTTATTCTCTAAAGTGACTATAATTATTTGAACCAACTGATGTGCTTCTGTGGGTGACCATTGCAGCCCTAGCCGCTGATCAAAGTAGTGTCCGGTTTGAAGATATCTATAGTGATCTTGTCTTAACTGGTATCTTTGTTTTAGTATTTGAAAAGACTGAAAGACACCTCCGAAGAACTGGAAGATATACATCAGTCCCCTTCTCTGCCAGATCCTAAATGTGCCGTCCTGTCTAGCAGGCACAAAATTTGGGTCTGCTGCTAGCATTTCTAAATATCTGGCCATTGTTTTGATCTCTGGGGAGATTAAATGCCTTCTTCAGGCTCTAATGATCTGTTTGGTATATGTTGAGGTAATGTCCCCTAGGTTTTCTGTTTTACCAGTTAGATTTCTGAATAATGTCGCATACATTTGTTCTCGACTCTCTTTTAGCTCTAAGTCGCTCCATTGTTGTTCAGAGTTTGTATCTAGCCATTGCAACACGTGAGATGTGGGCAACATGACAATATCCTTCTAAGTTAGGTAAAGCCAAGCGCCCCTCTGCTTGAGTCAGTTGCAACATCGTGCATGCCTTTCAGGGTCTCTCCCCAGCCCACATAAAGTTACAGATTAGTTTATCCCATTTTTTAAATTCCGACTGTTGGGGAAGTACTGGTATAGTCTGAAATAGAAATAAGAATCTCGGAAGAATATTCATCTGGATGGATTCTGTTCTATGGTTTAGAGTCAGGGGGAGATAAAACCACCTCTCCAAGTCTCCACGAACTGCTGCTGTTAAGGGGTCATAATTTGTGGAGTATCATGTTTTTAGGTCACTTGGTATTATAATCCCAAAGTATCTGAATTTTTTACATTACCATCTAAATGGGAATGTGGACTGGGTGGCTGGTCTTGGCTCGTAACCATAGCAAAGTACCTCCATCTTGGTAGTATTCAGTTTATACCCGGCTAGCTCTTCTACTGTGGTTAGTAGTCTGAATAGTTTAGGCAAGGACGAGCCCAGGTTCGTCATGCAGATCAATAAATCATCCGCATAGAATGCTACCTTATGTTCTATGCCTTGATATGTCACTCTGTTAATAGTTTGGTCTGTTCAAGGCAATCTTGAGCTGGTGTTTAACCAGTGACTGACCCTGGTCTCTGATCACTACCATCACCGATTGCTCATAAACTGGGAGGTGAGGGAGGACTGCATCAAAAACTCTCATCAGGGAGCGACCGAAATTAGCCATCATCAAGGCATAACTAGCTGATAAAAAGACCCAAGAACGTTGCAGCGTACACCTTTTTTGAGGCATTATCAACAGGTTCATAGGTATGATATGAGTTCAGGGGGCAAGCCCATTAAGAACTTGTCACCTAGTGGCGATATTCAAATTTCTTCTCACCCATATAATTATCCAGTTCATATTTGAACTGGGTCAAATTTTACTAGTAACAACTTCTGTTGGTAATGAGTTCCATATAGGAGGCAGCCTCTGTGTATAAAATGTATTCCTTTATGAAGTGTTATTTAGTTCAGTTTTAAACTTTAAATTGTGTGTTCTGGTGTTATAACCTATTGTGTTTTTTTGAAAACAGAGAGCCTCACATAAGGCTGGATCATAAAATGATCTGTACGCTAAGCACAGATCACCCCTGTATGCTCTATATTCTAGAGAAAACAAACCAAGAGTTTTAAGTCTGGTATTGTAATCTAGGTTAGCTAGACCTTTGACCTTTTTTGTGATTGGTCTTTGAACCTTTTCTAACGAAGCTATTCCTCCCACAGATGTTGGAGTACAGAAGGGAGTACAGTAATCAATTTGTGATCTAACTAAATTTGAATATAATGGGATCAGTACGTCTGATTCCCTACTCTTTTTATGTCTGAGGATGTAAGAAAGTGTACCATGACATTTTTTAATAATACCGTTGTTATGCGTAGTAAACTTTAGATTATGTGCAGTAGTAATTCCCAAATCCTTTTCAGTTGTAATAGATTTTAAATTGTAATTCTTTATGTTATAGGATGCTAGCATATTATTTTTACCCAAGTGTATCACCTTACGCTTGGCAGGGTTAAAGGTAATTTTATTTCTTTCGGACCACATAACTAAGTTATCAAGGATGGATTGTAAGGATCTAACTAAAATTGAATTGTTAACAATGCAGCCGAACTTGCCAACATCTGCATATTTGTGTATCCAGACATTATTTGAGGTTTGTATGCTTGCAATTAATAAGTTAAACAGCAAAGGGCCTAGCACAGAGCCCTGCAGGACACCGTTACTCAGTTCTCCCCATTCAGACAGATGCCCTTTAATGCTGACCCACTGTTTCCTATTACTAAGCCAGGAGTTTATCCAACTAACTATATTTGCAATGAAACCACAACTTAACAATTCCTTAATCAAAATTCCATGGGAACGGAATCAAAAGCCTTTTCGAAATCCAAAAATATTACATCAACTGGGAGGCCCCGGTCTAGTGCCAAACTCGCTGGTTCAAAAATATTTATGAGGCTGAGTTGGCATGATCTACCATGTACAAATCCATATTGGCTAATGTCCTGAAAGTTTATGTTTTGTAAATGTTCTAGCATTTTTTTCTTTAAAATCCTTTCCATTATTTTTCCTATGCAAGTGGTGAGGCTAATCTGTCTATAATTACTAGCAATATATTTATTTCCACCTTTGTGTATAGGCACAACAGTAGCTACTGTCAATTCTCTTAATGCATAGCCTTCATAAAGGGATACATTAAATAGTAGAGTAAGTAGGTTCACTAATTCAATGACCAATTCTATAATGCATTTTGCTGGAATTTCATCAGGACCAGCTGAAGAGTCAACTTTAGTGGCCTGTATAGCTATTTTAACTTCCTCAGGAGTAATCAATGGGTACTGTTGATTGAGTTCTACATTTTCTAAACAAGCAACATCTTTGGTTTGAAAGACATTAAGAAAGTAATCATTAAATTCTTTGGCCATGTCTGACTCATTAGTAAGTGGTACATTATCTTTAATTAATGGACCAGTGGTAGGCACCTTTCCTTTTATTGATCCAATATAATTATAAAACTTTTTTTACTGTCCTTGGTCACAGTAGCAAGTTTTAGCTCCCAGTTATTCTTAGCTGCTCTAATTGTTTTTTTTACATTGATTAGACAAATTGGTGAATTTTAGCCATTTCTCTGCCGAGGAGTCTTTTTTTTTGTATTTGTTATATGCTTTTTTTCTTATTAATCTTTTGATTTTACCATTCAGCTAAGGGGGGACTCTTTCATTGTTATGATTCTATTTTTTATTCTCTGGAACCCAGGTATGGATACAATGATCAATTTTTTTTTTTTTTTTAAAACACAGCTGACCAGATCTGCTCACTATTTTCATTTTTTTTAAATTCTGATTTCCAATTCCACTTAATAAGGTAATTTTTGATGGCCTCATAGTTGGCTTTATGACAATTTGTTGTCTTCGTGACACCGCCGTTTGTAATTTTACAGTTTTTAATACTCCATGAAATCACATTGTGATCACTATCGTCAAGAGATTCAATAACTTTGGGTAATTCCTCCATGTTAATTATGTTAGTGAGGACAAGATCTAGGATATTTTTCTTCCTGGTGGGTTCAGATACAAGTTGATCTAAATTATGCTGAAGGGTTAGATTAATAAATCTGTAGTCTAGTTTAGTTTTCCCAGTAAGAGTCGGCCAGCAGATAGTAGGTAAGTTGAAATCCCCCATTAATATTAAGTTTTCATAGTTTTCCAAATGTTCAATAGTTTGTAAAAATATATCGTTGCTATTAGTATCCAAGTTCAGGGAGCGGTAACATAACTCGATTGTTAATAATCTGTCAGTTTCAATTTGAGCAAGTATAATTTCAGGGTCATCTTTTGTGTTAGCAAGTATTGGAATTTGTGTACTATTCAGGCGCTTATTTATGAACAAAGCTACTCCACCTCCTTTGGAATTTTGAGGATTCCTAAAATATACTGAATAGCCTGGGATTTCAGTACCCCATGTTGAATCTGTAAACCACGTCTCTGTGACACCACATATGTCTATGTGGTCTCTAAATAAAATGCATTTTAATTCATCTAGTTTATTATTTAGGCTTCTTGCATTAAGCAGTAGTATATTTAGATCTTTGCTCAGATAATTTAAGGTGTTATTATTTAAAGTGTCTGGTACTTTGGGAATACCGATTGTAGGAATATCTGTTTTTATTTCAGTAATTGTATTTATTTCAGTAAATGACATTACTAAGGGGATCTTTTTCCCACCCACCCCTTTATTTAGTTTAAATTTGACAGAATAAAGTTGTTGATTTGTTTTCCCAGCATTCTATTGCCAAATTTGTTTAGCTGTAGGCCGTCCCTGCATGTAAAGTCTGGACTGTATACAAATTCTTCCCAATGGGTAAGACTGTATACTTTGTTTAAGGCACCAACTACAAAGCCAATTATTTAAGGATTTAATTTTTCTATTTATGTAGCTAGCAGCCCTTGGAACAGGAAGAATTTCTGAAAAAGCTATCCGACAGTCAAGGTCTATTAAAAGGTTGTGCATCCCCACAATTTCCTCTTTAATACTCTGATCATCTTGATTGAAAACATTATTTACCCCAGCACGAATTATAACCAGTGGCTTTTCCCCCCTCTTATGGAACTCTTTGTCCAAAGGTCTGTCCATGTCCTCCTGGTTTCTGGACTTGCAGAACACCTAATCAGTCACCAACCCCTCCATGAAGGGGTGGTCACGAGAAACCAGGAAGGGAGGGACTGGATACTTACAGACCGCAGTGGTAGAGGGTGCCGGGCAGGATGCTGCCAAAGCTCCATGGCCTATCCCAAAATGACCTCAGCCACAGGAAAGGCAACCCCTTGGGGTTCGTCCCTATTCAAAATGTCTGTAAATGGGTACTTACTCCTCTTCTGAACTGGTTCTAGTGGGACTGACAGACTCTAATACCAAGAGAAGAAGCACACTGAAGGACAGCAAGCCATACTCTGTAGACAGTTCTCCGACTGATCCCTGGATGAGGAGATGAGTCCCGAAGGAAGCCATGGACTTGTGATGAGTCATCCAAGGACTCCTCGAAAATGGCCCTTGACCGTTTCTCGCCATGAACCAGCAGGGTACCCTTGGCCTGTATGATCTGCACTGACAGCCAGCTTGGCAAGCCAGTGGCTGAATGGGCCTCCTTGGATGGCGTGCCCATCTTTGACTGCAGTGGCGGTGGCTCCACCTGGAGGGCCACACATGCAGCTGAAGGAAGCACCTGCTTGGCATGGACCGGTGAGGGCATGACTGGCAGCTGCCAGCAAACTGGAGGTCTGGGGTAGAGCTCTACCCTGCCCCACAATGGTCCACTGTTGTCAGAGGAGCTCCTCACAGCACCGGCGCAACTTATAGCACACTCTCCTCACCCATGGACAAGGAGGCTGAAAAGCAACAACGGCGATGCCTCCTTATCAAGCGCAATTAACAGCAAGAGTGCCTCAATTGAGACCTCGACCACTGACCGGAAGATCAATGCGTAGGGACAGGTGATAAAACTCTACTGACTGCGGAGGCTGCTCCCGCAGCTGATCAGACAGGGCTACCAACCAGTCCCCATCCTCCTGAGTGGGGACGGAAGCAGCGAAGTCTGCAAAATCAACTCCTCGACCTCGTCTGACAGTGGTCAACAGACTTGAGAATAATTTCCACGGCCTGCTCAACCAGAATCAAGGTTGATAAACTAGACATGGGTACCAAGGAGTTCTCGACCTTCCTCTTGACCAAAGGAGCATCGACCAAAGTCAAGCAGTTGGAGGAGCAAAGAGATTGGGAGGACCTCAATCTCTCACAGTCCCATGACTGGCAGTGTTTGTACCTAGAACTACAAAGGAAAGGGGCTCTCCTCCAGGGTCTGGAGAACCATGCACATGTCTCGAAATCCTCTACAAAATGACAGGCACTGACTGCAGCTTAGAAAAGCATCATGACCAAGGAGGAGCCTGCCTCGCAGCCACCACTTCTGCTTCAAAGGCCGCAAGTTGCTGAGCCAACCAAGCAGCTGCCAAGGCCTTCCTGCAACCCTTAGGGCGGTCCATCAGATCCAACTCTGAAAGCCATCTCAGAGTTAGCCAGAGCTTCCTGTCTTTGAGGGATACAGGAAGCATGAACAGACCACATCTGGCCATGTCATGTTGCCCCCCCACCCCGGCAGTATAGGCATGTGTTGTGCAGTCTGGCACCAAATGCAAATTTGAACCCCAGCTGCTGCTGCTCTATCATTGATCTTGGAAAGGAGTCGAGGGGGGACCAACACACACTAGAGTTCAAAAAACTTCGAAAACAAAGTTTGCCTATGATGCAATAAATCCTAAAAGATGGCCATGAAGGAGGTGAAATGTTCTTCCAGCAGACAGAAAGATCTGATGTCACGAGGCAGAGTCGGGGGATAAACCATCCGGGTGGTGGGAGGAGCTCAGCTTAAAGACATCCGACAAATCAGCAATTCCGACGCAACTGCCAGAGTGTGGAGAGTGAACTATATCCGTGCCCACAGAATGTGTTATTTATAAGGTGGGATTTGAGTAAAACAAGGAGTGAGGCCACCAGTAAGTGCTGGTGGCCACATACTGAGGCCCTTTGAAGCCACTAGAATTTGCAGCTTGAGAACCAGTGACCTAGTAGATTGACACAGTATGCAGAAAGGCACCACAAAATGTTCCTCTCAGAAACATATTGTGTTTTACAGAGCTTGCAATATACTATATGTGTTCCTGTCGGAAACATTCAGTGTTTTACATAACTTGTAATATACTGTATGTGTTCCGGTCAAAAACATTCTGTTTTACATAGCTTGTAATATACTGTATGAGTTTCTATCAGAAACATTCTGTGTTTTACACAGCTTGTAATCTACTGTATGTGTTTCTGTCAGGAACATTCTGTGCTTTACACAGTTTGAAATACACTATATGTGTTCCTGTCAGAAACATTCTGCACTTTATATAGCTTGTAATATACTGTATATGTTCCTACTGGAAACATGCTGTGTTTTACACAGCTTGCAATATACAGTATGCGTTCCTGTAAAATATTCTGTGCTTTATACAGCTTGTAATATTACTGCATGTGTTCCTGTCAGAAACATTCTGTCTTTTACACAGCTTGAAATATACTGTATATGTTCCTGTTGGAAATGTTCTGTGCTTTACATAGCTTGTAATATACTGTATATGTTCTTATTGGAAACATGCTGTGTTTTACACAACTTGTAAAATACTGTATACTGCAGGTTCCTGTTGGGATTAGAACCCAGGCTGCCTTCTTCATGGATTGTGAATTAACCTACAGTATAATACACTGTTAGCCTTTTGTTCCTGTAGTTTTTTTAAAACCCTGTTCTTCACATTTCGGAATGTAGAACCCACTGCTCTTAATATTATCGAACGTGAAGAACAAAGTTCGATTCCCCTGCCAAAAAGGAAGTACCTCCCTCATCTGAAGATCAGAAGCGCAAGTGAATGTTTCATGAAATGCATACAGCAACTCACGGTGATTCAAAATCGGATGTTTAACACTAAAATAGTCACTTGAATAGGGGGACAGAGGCATTAGAGTAGGAAATATTTTCACACTGAGCTGCACTGTTCAACATAATGCGAAGGGCACTAACCAGATAAAAAGGATTCTTCCCTACTGAAAAACAGGCTCAAATTGTATTATAATAAATAATAAAAGAACCCTTCCTTCATTGAGAACTCTCAGATTACATATGAACATACAAAGAAGCCAGCAGAATAAAGCCATTTGGTCTATCCAGTCTGCTCATATTGCAGGGTCCACAGCTTAAGGTACTAACCCTGCACCCCTCCCCCCCAGTCATCCCTTCTTTTCAATCTGCCCCACCCCTAACCCTTACTTTCCCCTTAAGTCTATCCGAGCCTCTCTTGAAGCTGGCTACCGTTTTTGTTGAGACCACCTCTTCTGTCAGCGCGTTCCAACTGGTCACCACCCTCTCCGTGAAGAAATGCTTCCTAATCTCCCTCCTAACCCCCCCCCAACTTAAGTCTGTATCCCCCTCGTATTTTGGTTGCCACTTAGCTTAAAGAGATCCACACTGTCCACCCTATTTATTTCCTTCAAGTATTTCAAGGTTCAGTTACGTCTCCTCTCTTTTCCTGGGAGCACATCTTCAAGACTCCCAACCTCTCCTTGTAATCTCTACTCTGCTGGACCCTGATCATCTTAGTTGCCCTCCTCTGGACAGCCCCCAGGAGGTTAATGTCCTTTTTAAGGTGTGGGCACCAGTACTGCACCCCATACTCAGTGACATGTACAGGAGCAGTATAAACTCCTCATGCCTTCATCTGATCCCATAGTTATGCAGCCCAGCATGTTATTTACCCTTGCTGCTGCTTTCCTGCACTGTAGGGAGTGCTTCAGGTCACCAGTGATCATCGTTACCAGATCCTTCTCCACCTCTGTTGCAGATATCCAGACCCCTGCCAGGTAGTACTCTGTTTTGGGACTCTTGGCTCCACCGTGCATAACTTTGCATTGAAGCCAATCTGCCAAATCCTGGACCACATCTCAAGCTTATTCAGATTGCAATGTAGGTCCTGCATTCCTTCATTTGTGTCCACTCTCCCACAGAAATTAGTGTCATCTGCGAATAGGCACATTTTGCCCTTATTTATTTATTTTAGTTTTTGTTGATTGGGTAAGTGCACTAGACAAATTCTGCCCATTTTCAGGCACGAACCGGGGGAGGGGGATACAGATGAATGCCAACTGACCTTGAACCAGATTATTGCCATTCCCAATGTCTCTGATTAAGACACTGAACAACAACAGTCCCAGCATCAAGCCCTGCGGAATGACACTGGTGACCTCCCTGGTGCTAGATAAATTCTCCCCGCACCTCCACCCTCTGGCTCCTATTCCCCAGTCAGTTTTCTATCCATCTGGTCCTCTCCTCCCAAACCCCAAAACCCAACAACTTCCTGATCAACCTCTTCTGGGACAGAGAGTCAAAGGCCTTGCTGAAGTCCATATAAAGGATGTTCACGTCTTGGCCCATGTTCAGTGCCTTAGTGACCTAGTCAAAGAAGTCAATCAGGTTTGTTTGACACAGTCTCCCTCTCATAAACTCATGCTGCTTTCACATCCTGGAGGCCATTCTCCTCTAAATACCCTACCAACCTTTCGTAAGAATGGTCTCCATGAGCTTGCACACAACTGAGGTCAGACTGACCGCTCTGTAATTCCCTGGGTCATTCTTGGGACCAGTCTCATGAAGGGGCACCACATGTGCTGTTCTCCAGTCATGCAGTACCACACCCGACTCCTGTGAACTACTAAAAGACCCTCCAGAGGCCCTACAAGATCCTCTGCCAGTTCCTGCAGCACCCTTGGGTGTATGCTGTCCGGGCCTGGTGATCTGTCCACCTTTAATGCTAGCAGCCCTTCCCTCACTCTAGCCTCCTCTACCACTACATCCATGTACCACCCCTCCCCCAAACTCCTCTTCCTCCACCAGTCCATCCTTCTCCCTGGGGAAGACAGAACAGAAACATTCATTCAGTACCTCTGCTTTTCCTCTATTCTCCTCCTTCCACTCATCCCCTTTCCAAAGCCTAACAGTCCCGTCCTTCTTGTCCCTTTTCTCACTTATATAGCGAACAAAGGCCTTCTCCCCCTTCATAATTCCTCTCAGCTAGCTGCAGTTCCTTCAGTGCCTTTGTCCGTCGGACCACCTTACTTGCTTCACTAGCCAACTTTAGGTAATTCTCCCTATCCACCTCTCTCTTGGTCTTTTTTGAATATTTCCTATAAGCGAACCTCTTGTCCCTTACGGTGTCCGCTGACCTCCTCCTCCCGGAGTCTTTGGGCCTGCAGACCCACACCCCAGTACTTTAAATTAAGTTAACTGGTTAAGTATTCCCCCAGTTTGTCCCTGAGTACCCTCGAGCTCTCCCTACTGAGGTGCAGTCTGTCCGATGAAATGAGTGTTTTATCTGACCAAGTCTCCCCCAGTTCCCATATAGATGAACCCCTCCCTGCAGGTCTTCCCTAATGCCCTGCATCTACCTTCCCCCACCTCTACCTCCTCCCCAGCTAGGTCGCTGGTATCCATGTGTATAACTAAGCTTGATTTCCCTCCAACCTGCCACACTATTTCTCCCCGATTCTTGGGCCCACCCCACTGTCATCTCTGGCATGCAAACCACCTTTCTTCCTGCATTTAGTTCCCCTTTCCTTCCCCAGTGAATACTCTTAATTGATTCTCAACACCTCATAGGCTTGGTGACATCAGGAAGGCTCTCAAGCTTCGCCTTCGCGCCCCCCCCCCCCATGTCACCAAACTTGGCATTGAGAATCAGTTTGTTCTAAACAAAGGGGGAGAGGGGTTAATTATTCTACATCTAGTCTGAACTGCCTGCAATTTGATTGAGTGCAGCTCTGTGGTATAGCTGATCTGTCAGTGAGCTGGGAAGCAGGAGACCTACCACATGCCAAATGATTTTGTATTTTAAGCAACAGACAAGGGTTTGAATACTAACAGTGACATTTTTTGTCAGTTGTCATTTTTATTTTAGAAGTGATTCATGGCAGCAAGGAGCTGGAATAATAAATTACATTAAAAACCTAATCTGTGTGAGAACAAAATGTTCCTGACAAGAACCAATCATAGTACCTTTCTGCAGAAAGCATCTCTTGACGTATAAATTATATCTGCCACATCTCTTCATGTAAGTGTTAGGAAAAAGCTAATTTCTCAAGAAAAAACAGTATGGCAACATAAAATTCTTTTTTTTATTCATACTATAAACTGGAGTGAGGGTTTTACTTGCTTTAAGCTTCTGCTACGTGAGCATGTGGGCCCCTCCCCCAAAGAAAAGGACTAAATTAAACGAGCACTGAAATTAGAATTTAAGGTCAGAACTGCAGTTTCCATCTTGGGCCAGATTCAGTCTCAGCTTTGTGGCACTCCCTTGCTGGGGACCCCCTGCACCAACCACTATGGAGGTCACAGCCATTCCCGGTCAGGTCGGTAAGCAGGTTGTAAATGTACAGCAAAGTGACAGGGTTTGCCATGCAAATGGACAACAGGCACATCCACATAGCACAGTGACCATCACATGGCTGGCGGTTGCAACACCTTGTGCCTGTAGATCTCTTACAGGCTGTCAGTAGGGGAATCACTAAGGATATAACTAACTACAGAACAGCTAGTGAGGGACCACGAAGAAAGTGACACATGCGGGGGGACAGGAACAGGGAGTAGGGAACCACTGGACAATTTTGCCTTGTTTCCAAAGTTATCCCAGAGCTGCCATAGAATCTAAGGACGGAAAGGACTCCAAGTCCATCCCCCCAATTGTAAGCAAGGATGAATAAGCATGTTGTGTAAACATGTACTCATTTATGGGATTTCCCTACGAACTTTACTACCGAGGGTATCCTGCGATTCCCTTGGTAAGCAGAACTTTGTCCAAGCTTACCTTGAAGGCCTGTACTATCTTCATGCCCACTGTCTCCAGCAAGTAAAAGCTGTTTCGTAAAGTCACTGCTCCCTGGGAGAAGTGCCTCCTAACACTACCCCTGAATGTACCATAGCTGAGCTTTAGGACATGCCCCCACATCCTGCTGGAGAACTCCAGTGTAGACATCTCTGCCCTACTAATCATGCTAATGCCCTTGAGTATGCGGAAGGCTGGGATCACATCCTCTCCCAACTTCCTTTTCTCCAAAGTGAACATGTTAAGGGCAACCAGTCTATCCTGCTCATAGCTTTTGCCCCCAATTCCCTGATCATTTTAATGGCCCTGAGTTGCACCCTGTTGACTACCTCAATGTTCTTTTCGTATTGTGGAGCCCAGATCTGTGAGCAGTACTCTAGGTGAGACTTGACCAGGCCTTTGCAAAGCTTCAGGATTACTTCCCCTGCTGTTTGTCACCCCACTTTTGATGCAAACCAGAATTAAAGCGTGGACTATAACCTGTTTGGGCACTAGGCAGCAGGGCAGTAAAGTTAATAAAAAATTGCAGTAGCTGCAGAAGCATGCACCAGTCTGCCATACAGCCAACTGGGGAGCTCACATGACAGTCGAAACAAATATAAGCAAGTATTCTGCCCAAGGAGTTCAAGAAAGCAATTTACTTTTTACAACTTAGCACATTTCATTTTTCATAAATGACTGTGCTGCTCCCAGAGATGAAAAAAGTATAGTTACTTAAGATACTACCATAACAGTAGACCTTCGAGAGGAGCTCTTGCAGCAGGTAACACCTTTAGGACTGAATCCAGCAGGCGCGAGAACCCAATGGAAAACTTCTAGCAAGCAGTATACAATAGGGGATCGCCCCCTGACATCAGCCTGCCCGAGACATCATGTTTAGTATAAAAGGGGCAGTCCCCCAGCCCAACCCCAGTTCTCCTGCTGGAGATCCCGGAAAATGAATAAAAATGGAGACCCGATGAGGTTCCTCTAATTAGGGGAAAACAAAGGTATCTGTGATGGAGAAGAAGGTACAGGGGAAGGTGGGTGGGAAAAATAGTACCTGCTGCAAGAGCTCCTCTCAAAGATCTACTGTTACAGTAAGTTCTTACACAACAGTACTATTGGACTTCGAGGGGGCTCTTGCATCAAGTAGCACCTTTAGGACTAAGTCCCAAGCAGTAAGGAAAGACCACAGTCAGCTGCGTGGGGGAGAAGTTTCTCAAAGAGGATTTGGAGAGGAGGCCCTGGAGGACTGCTAGTCTGAAGCCTGCTCTGCATTGAGATGCAATGTCCAAATTGTAGTGCTTGACAAAGGTGTGGACAGAAGTCTAAGTAGCAGCTGCACAAATGTCGGCAGCCGACACATTTCTCAAGGAGGCAAAGGAAGCAGTCATGTTCCTGGTAGAGTGACCCTTTACCGAGCCCGGTAAGGGTTTATCATACTTTTTGTAGCAGAAAACAATGCAATTAACCAACCATTTGGACAAACACTCCTTAGAAACAGGAGCCCCTTTTGTGGGTGAAGGACAAAACAACTGGTCAGACTTTCTAAAAGCTTGGGTGTGCTCTAACTAATAATGAAGCACCATATGAACAGAGTGTGGAGAGTGAACATCCAGAGTATGAAGTAGTGCTCCCCTCGGTTCGAGTACTCTGGGTAGTAGACTGGAAGGTGGATGGTGGATGCCCTGATTCAAAGTAAACTCGGACACCACCTTGGGAAGAAACTTAGGAATCCTGGAAAACTAAATAAGGCTCCTTACACATCAGGGCCTGAAGTTAGGAAATCCTTCGAACGGAAGTAATGGCAACTAAAAATAATGCTTTCCTTGACAGAAAACACAGCTCACAACTTGCGGCAGGTTCAAAGGGAGGCAAGGTAAGTTTTTCTAAAACAAGCAAAAGATACCATGGTGGGACGGGATCTCAGAAGGGAGGCTTCAAGTGCAGAATGCCCTGTAAGAATGTACGGGGAAGATCCTGCTGGGCAAGAGTTTTGCCTTTCATAGATGCATGGTAGGCTGAAATGGCAGACAGGTGCACATTGAGCGAGAAGCAGCTCAGTTCCGTGTCAGACAGGGAGAAGAGATACTCCAGAAATGAATTCACCAAGCAGGTGAAGGGGTCTAAATGCCGGGTGGTGGCCCAGATGCAGAACTGCTTCCACTTCATAGTGGCCCTAGTGGAAGGCTTCCTAGCGGCCACCAGGATGTCCGCCACCCTGGGGGATACCCCGAATCTGGATATAGCTAGGTCTGCATGAGCCACACATGGAGATGCAGAGATTTGAGATCCGGACGGACCAGGGTTCCCTGCTCCTGGGAGAGCCAGTCTGAGAATAGGGGCAGGGAAACTGGAAATTCAACTGCAAGCTGCTGGAGAAGTGGAAACCAAATTTAGTGCGGCCAGAAAGGTACCATCCGAATAATCTCTGCTTCCTCTGACTGTAGCTTGAGAAGAACTCGCTGAAGTAGAGGGAAGGGAGGGAACACATAAAGGAACCTCCCTGTCCAGGACAGGGACAACACGTCTCACCAGAAAACACCAGACCCTGGATCTAGCAAGCAAAAATTGGACAATTTTGCGTTGGATGGGGAGGCAAACAGATCCAGTTCAGGATGTCCCCATCGGTTTAAGAGTTCTTCGGCTACAGAGGGATGAAGCTCCCATTCGTGTACCCTAGACAGGGACCTGCTTAGAATGTCGGCAAAGGTATTTTGCATACCTGGAACATGGACTGTTGTCAAGTCCAGGTGATGGTCCACCACCTATGACCAGACTCGCATGGCCTCCCTCAGAGGGGATAAGAATAAGTCCTTCCTTGCTTGTTTATGTAAAAGACCACGGTTATTTTGTCTGTCTGGACTAAGAGAGGGCCAGATGGCAAGATTGTCAGGAAGGCCTGGAGTGCATACAGAATTGCCCGCATCTCCAGGATGCTGATGAGGAGATGGAGCTTGTGTTGGGACCAGGTCCCTTGCATCTGATGGCCTCCCAAGTGAGTTACCCAGCCTTGGCCCAATGCGTCTGTGGTTAGGATCTGACTGGGGGATTCCTTCCATAGGCAAACCCCTCAGGAAAGATTGGAGGAATTCAACCACCTTGCTAATGCCCATTGTATAGGGTTCGACACCAGGATCAGTTGCTCTAGGTCGTCTGAACGCTGATCCCATTGAACTCTCAGGTTCCACTGAATCACCCTCATGTACAGCTTCACCAGGGAGACTGTATCGATGGCTGCTGTCATGTGTCCCAAGAGTCTTAGGACAGACCTGGCTGGAACCAGGTGAGAGGAGGAGATCTGCCGAGCGTGCATCTGAAGGCGCTCTGCTCTGTCTTGAGGGAGGAAGGGTTTGACTTATGCTGTGTCCAGAACTGCCCCTATGTATTGCAGCCATTGGCTTGGCCAAGGAGAGGACTTGGGGAGGTTTAAAGTAACCCCAGGTCCTGAAATAGGACAAAGGTGGCCCACATGGTGTGGAGTAGTTGGTCCCTGGTGGAAGCGGTCAGCAGCCAGTCGTCCAGGTAAGGGAAGGCATAATGTCCCTGTCTCCTTAGAGCTGCAGCCACTACTGCGAGGCATTTGGTGAAAGCCCTGGGGACCGAGGACAGGCCAAATGGCAGAGCTCAAAACTGGTAGCGACTTCCCTGTAAGCAGAAGTGAAGGAACCTCCTGTGGGGTTGGAAAATCAGAATATGGAGGTATGTGTCCTGTATGTCCAGAGAGCATAACCAATCTCCTTGATGAAGTAGAGGAAGGAGACCGAGCAGAGTGACCATCTGGAATCATTTGTACTCTATGTACTGATTCATGTGGCTGAACTCGAGGATAGGACGCAGGTCCCCAGTTTTCTCTGGCACCGGGAAGAAGTGGGAATATAACCCTTTCATCTGCTGTGCTAGAGGGACTGACTCTATTACCCGCTTTTGCAGAAGGACCTGGATCTCCTCTGCAGTAGGAGCTCTGTGAGCCTGAGTAATCAGAAGGAATTGGTGGGTTGTCTGGGGGTATTTAGAACTCCAGAGTATACCCCTTTTCGATGAGTTGCAGGACCCACTGGTCTGTGGTTATCTGATGCCATCCTTTTATGTACAAGGAAAATCGACCCTCTCACCACCACCACCTCCCCTAAGGCTTTTGCCGGGGGGGGGGGGTCGAGCAAGGAGTCAGGCTGAGGAGCTGGGGGGCAACGTGGCCTGGGAGGTTCTTGCAGCCAGAGGGGCAGAACATCCAGAAGCAGGAGTGGAAACCTTACACTTTGATCTTGCTCTCTGCTGTTGTCCTCTGGGTTGCTGACTGGCATTCCTTTGACAGGACTACTTAGGATGCTGCTTAGACCGAGAGTTGTATATGGTGTGTATAGATCCGATAGCCTTTCCCAATTCCTGTAGGTGAGTAATGATATTTTGCTAGTCTTCGCCAAACAGGACCGGGACCCTGAAAGGAGCATCCAAGATTTTTGATTGCAAATCCGGGGCAAAACCAGACACACTCAACCATGAGTAACAATGGATACATACTACGGAGGCCGTGGCCCTGCCCATGGAGTCCACCATATCATAAGAGGCTTGGAGGACATGGTTACCTACATCCGAGCCTGATTTTAAGATACCCATCAATTCTGCCCTACCGGGGCAATCTGGTATGGCCTGAGCCTCCTCCACCGCCTTGTCCCACAGAGCGTTCTGGTATTCAACCACGTGGGCAAGAAAATTCTGAGATCATATAGCACACCTGGTCGAGTAATAAACCTTTTTGGCCAGCTGGTCAAATTGCCTGGAGTCTTTGTCTAGAGGTTGTGTACTCAGGTGTCTAAGGCACCTGGAGTGATGATGGGCAGCACTAATTACCACGGAGTCTGCCTCTGGGTGTTCTCTGTAAAAGGGATCCTCTCTGGGAGTACAATATAGCTGGTCTGACTTCTTGGAGATGGCTGGCATGGAAAAGGGGCATCTCCAGGCCACTCTGTTAAAGTCTGTATAAGACTCCACAAGCAGAGGGACCACCATGGGTTGGGTGTCCTTCCTCCTAAGAAAGGAAGCCAACCAACGTCGCTCTGGATCCAGTTCCTTTGTATCCCAGCCATTCGACTGCTGGATGTGCCATATTACATCCATAAAAGATGGGTCGGCAGGTGGGGGACGAGGGGTGTCCCTACCGCCCTCAGGCTCTGAAGGAAGGTTGGAATCATCACAGCCTGAAAAGGAGGAGGAATAGCCATCCAAATCCCCTGAATCTGGGGAAGGGAAAGGTGAATGGGGTTGCCTGCGTGGCCGTCCTTTGGGTAGGGGATATCACCCCCATCCAGTGTCGGAGTGGCCTCCCTAGGTGGAGGAGTAGATGGGCAAATCGGAGGCTTGTCCGGAGGTGGCCCTTGAGGAGCAGGCTTGGAGGATTCCCTAGGGACCTCTTTGTCTTTAAAATTGGCCCACCAGGCCACAAAAAGCTCATTCAGAGCTTGTGGAGGATTAAGCAGCAGGGCTGATGTGTCCGGTGACAGGGGTTAGGCCTATAGGGCCCCAGTGTCAGTTCCTCAGGCTGGGGTAACTCTGGTGTCAGAGCAGACCAATCTGGGTTACTGGGCATTGGACCCAGAGGGTCAGATCCATCTGGCGTAGGACGGTCTAGACCCAATATCGAGCCCTCAGGCATGGGCTATGGGCTGGCGTCAGGCCCTGCCAGCAACTTAGGAGGGTTAGGTGATGACAGGATCACCCAAGGTGACATTGAGGATGCTGGCGTTGAAGGTACTGGTGCCCACCTAGGAGGAGCTGCAAGAATCGGGAAGCTGGCTCCCGAATGAGATGGAGGCCCCTCTTTCCCGGAGGAGGGCATCAGTCCCTGGCATCGCCTATTAATGTCAGCCCCTGATGTCGGGGAGGCCTCGGCAGACAACCTGCACGGGAGAGCGACAGGCAAAAGACCTGTCGCCTGAGGATCTGCCGGCTGAGCCATGCGGCTTGGAGCCCGTGGGGACTAGGGGCTTAAGCTTGAGAAGCTGAGATGCAGGGGACGAAGTCCTGCACCCCGAAGAACCTTCTCCCACAACAGTAACAAAGGAGGGAAGTTTCATCAAGGGGAGCCCAGAAGGAGAAAGGGCTGCCGCGGTGGAAGAAGCCGACCCCCCGCAGGGGGAAGACTCAGAACTGGTCACCAACTTGACTGTGAGCGGGATTCTAACCGGGGTTTCTCCTTATGTTTCTACTGGTGCTTGTGTCTGCTGCTCGTTTTCCTCTCCTTATGAGAACAGGAGGCAAAGGCCCCAGAGGCCGAGGAAGAGGATAAACTCGGTGAAACTCCTCCATCTCAGAAAGCTTTTTAGTAATCAAGGAGGCTTCAAGGATCTTCTAGCAGTGAAGTCAAGTGTGCTGACTGAAATCTTGGCAATGCTGACAGGCCTCTATGCTGTGGTCCGGGCCTAGGCAGAATAGGCAAGCTGAATGGCCGTACTTGTGTGGGATCTGCTTGCCACATGCACACTTCAATCAGTGCCTCTTGACTAATAAAGACAGAGAAGAAGACATGCAAGA
The DNA here is from genome assembly GCA_016271365.2 of Neoceratodus forsteri. NCBI lineage: Eukaryota > Metazoa > Chordata > Ceratodontiformes > Ceratodontidae > Neoceratodus > Neoceratodus forsteri. The sequence goes on from CM057452.1 coordinate 1,723,445,511, forward strand.
TGAACTTTGAAGATAAATTGTTTTAAGAAGAAAATAAAATACGATTCAAAATGGTGGTCGACCAGCTGAAGGCATCCGCGGAGGTTTGACTTGCAAGGTTGACAGTGGGAAAAGAATTGAGGATGGGCTGGGGGACGGCCCCTTTTAAACCATACATGATGTCTGGGGCAGGCTGACGTCAGGGGGCGGTCCCCCGTTGTATACTGCTAACGAGAAGTTTTCTGCGAGGTCCTGGTGCCTGCCTGCTTCAGTCCAAAAGGTATTATTTGCTGCAAGAGCCCCCTCAAAGTAAGATTACTAAATTTTGGACTGGACAGTGGTCACTCACCCTGGTAGGATCGCCAATGCAGGGGTCCTCCAGGATGTGCGGAGTGACCACTGTCCAGTCTTCTGTGAGTGGTCTGCAAGAGTCAAAGGAAGTCCACCTAAATACATTGAGTTTAGAAACTTAAAGCATCTGTTCTCTGCTAACATTGAGTCAGCTTGTGAAAAGACTGATTGGACTCAGCTTGATTCCATTACTGATCTGGATCAACTATCTGAAACATTTAGAGGCCTTGGTTTTTTTTTGGTTTTTTTTTTGTGGATAAAATTGCACCCTTAAAAAAGATGAGAATTAGAGCAAGTAAACAAGAAAGGATAACTAGAGATTTATTAATATTATGAGGATTAGGGATAAAAGCTGGAAACACTTCAGGGCAAATAAGGACTCCTCTTCACTCCTCATTTATAAAACATGGAGGAACAAATGTAAAGCTGAAATTAGGAAAGCTAAGGCACAATTTTTCCTATCCAAACAAAGAAAAGCGTTTGGTAATCCAAAAGAAACTTGGAGGACCATTAATAAACTTTTGGGTAGGGATAAAAAAGAAAATACTATCGCTTTATTAAAAGGTGATTTCGTAATAAGTGATCCCGATTCAATCTCAGAGTTATTTAATAACTACTTTGGGGTCCTTGATGATTTTAGATTACATAATTCAGACCCTAGTATTTTTTTTTTATACTTAGTTTACTGAAATCATTCTGCTTCAAAATACACATATGGGTACATTTGCTCATATTTACATATTATAACTTCTGATTAGCCAAAACTAAAGTCTTCTTTTACAATAGACTTCAATCAATTGAACATTTCTCTTTCCTCATTACCATATGGTTAAGAGAATAAAAACGATATCCAATATTTAAAAAAAATATAAAATTATGTAAACTGTATGGGGTACTATTAGATCTGTTAATGAGCTAAGAAATCCATTGCAGGAGAAGACAAAAGGAAATGGGGTTGGGGACATGATCATTTTTCCTCCTATTGCACCTCATCCTTATACACTTTCCAACAGGTCCATCTATTCATAAATAAGTCTTTGCTATGACAGCAGCAAAAGTAAGTCTTTCCATTATTTGGATTTGATTGACTATCGTTACCCACTCCGATAGTCCAGGCGACATCTGCTGAAGCCACTTTTTTGTGATAGCTTTTAAGGCAGCAATACACAGGATGGCCCATAAATATTGCCCTTCCTTCCCTCTAATTTCTAAAGGGAAAAGCCCCAACAATATATTCTCTGGGCCTATTGTGACACTTAACCCAAATAGTCCCATCAGATGTCACCGGACATTTCTCCAGTATACCTGGATATTAGGACAAAACCACAGGATGTGGGCTAATTCAACTTCTACGCAGCCACACCCTCTCCAGCACTGTGCGCTGTCCCAGATACCCATTCTGGCTTGCCTTCCTGAAGTCAGGAAATAATGCACCCTGATCTTCCAGGCATATTCTGCCAGTTCGGGGATGAGGTGGTTCTCCAGCAACTCCTATACATCATACTCCATTTTACTTTAACTCTGTTCCTAATTTCTACTCCCATTTTCTTTGAATATTCCTCACACTATGTGCGCGGTCAGCTATCAAATTCCAGTACAACACTGTTATTGCCCCATTACCATGCATCGATCCCCAAATAAGTTCAAAAGCATTGGGGTATGGTCTAGGATCCTCATGTTGGGCAGCCCTCTGTATCCTGCCATTCAAATAATCCCTGAGTTGGTAATAGTATAAACGATCCGCTTCCATCCAGGAAAAGACCCCCCGACTGTCTCAAAAGGTAAGATCATACCCCATCTGGAGCAGCTACCAAGAACCATAAATACCCCTATTGACCGGTCTCTGGTACCATTGGGAACACTTGGCTGGAATAAAATCTTTATCTCTGCACCACCATGCATACATATTTCCACAGATAGCTAGCTGTATGTCCCTTTTTAATACCTTGATACCATCCCAGTAATGTTGCCCGAACAGAGAAGAGTGCCACTTAAAAATCACTGGGGTGTCCCTGAGGGCTAAACATCTTTGTTTTTAATTGATTTGTTCTGTGGTGGTGTAATTCAATCTGTTGCCAGTGGGTCTTACAGACTGAGTGAGCCCAAAGCAAAACAACCTTCATTTGGACAGCAGTGCAGTAGTCCGCTATATGTGGGCAGGCCCTGCCTCCCTCCTGCTTTGGCAAGAATAAAGTTTTCTTAGATACCCTAGGACGTTTATTTCCCCATAGAAGACAGAACCCACCCCTGCCAAGTGTTTAGTTCCCTTGGTGGAATCATACATGGAACAGTTTGGAATAAGTAGAGAAACATCGGCACGATATTAGTTTTAGTTATCTGTAGCCGTGAGTAGAATGGAAAAGGGATACAGTCCCATCTTTGAAAGCCCTTATCTGTTTAACTAATGGAGGGAAATTATTAATATAAAGCGTGGTTGAGGATTTACCTAAATGTACTCCAACTTATTTAATGGAGTCACAGTCCCACCTCATGGGATAGCTTAATTTAGTATTTTCAGAAACCTCATCTGCCGTAACTAAAATTTCCGTTTTAAACTAATTTGGTGTATAACCAGAGATAGCTGAGAATAGTGCGATCTGCTTAAAAACCTCAGGCAAGGAATTAGTAGGATCTGTCAGATAAAGGAGGGCATCATCTGCATAAAGAGCCAGTTTGCAGACCGTATTCCCCATGGTTACCCATTATTTGCTCATTTAGCCTTATGCTCCGAGCCAAAGACTTGATATACAAGGTAAATATTAAAGGGGACAGAGGACATCCCTGCCTGGTGCCCCTTTCCAATCCAAAGGAAACAGAAACATGACCATTGGCTCTTATGTAAGCTGTTGGATGAGAATATAATTTAGCTATACAGTCAAGAAAGGGTGCCGGAAAGCCAAAGCCAGCCTGGATACTCCGTAAGAAAACCCATGAGACCTGATCAAAAGCCTTTTCGGCATCCAGACTCATTGGCCTGTAATTTCAAAGCAGTTGCACATGGCTCAACGGACTTGTGCCAAGGAGCCATATTCAGTGGGAGCCATTGCACAGTGCAAGTCTCATTGCACCAATGTGCAACTACAATGAATGCAGGCGCAAGTGTAGGGGGCGTTCCCATTAATATCCAGTGCAATGGTATATTCAACCAGGAAACCATGGCGCAAGTGCAGAGCAAATCAAAGATGCGCCAAGCAGACTTGTTCCTATAAATACAGGGCGCAAGTACACAGACAGCACTTGTGCCAGGTGAGAGGAAGACAGGAAGACAGAGAGAGAGACAGTCAAACCAAGGCAGACACAGAAGGAGGGGAATAGAGGTGGCACTGAAGAGGGAGACAGGGGCAGAGAGAGAGAGACAGACACACTGCCAGGCAGTGCACCAGGGTGGCACAAAGCCAGCAGCAGCCAACCGCCATGGGGGAGAGTGGACAGCAAGGGCCATGGAGAGTGCGCTGTTCATGATGGAGGTCATAATGAGGAGTGTGAGGGAGCAGGAGGAACAGTGACGTGGCCATGGAAGGGCCCGTCAGCAATATGCCTGACACAAGTGGTACCACGCCCACATCACCTTGAGCAGTACAGTGACATGGAGATTGTGGGCTGGTACCACCTGAACAAGGCCATTCTGAGGCAGCTCTGCGAGCTGTGCAGTGAGGAGATGCAGGCGCCCACCAGACGGAGCCACACCATGTCTGTGGAGACTAAGGTGACAGCAGTCATGTGCCTGCTCACCATGGGCACCTTCCAGAGACCAACAGGGGACACCACAGACATAACCCAATCGGCCACGTCCCGCCTCCTCACACAGTTCCTCAACGCTCTGCTGCCACGTGCGTCGGAATATATCCGTTTCCCCAGCACACAGGTGGAGCCTACAGCAACCATGTAGGACTTCCACAGGGTAGCACGTATGCCTGGCATGATTAGGGCCATTGACTGCTCCCATGTGGGCATTTGCATGCCACCTGGCCCTAAGGGTGTGGCGTACATCAACAGGAAGGGGAGCCAGAGTGTCAACTGCCAGGTGTTGTGCGATGCCATGAGGCGCATAACCAATGTCTGCACCACACACCCTGGGAGTGTACATGATGCATTCATCTGGCACAGCGCAGATTTGAATGTGGGGACATCCCCATGGGCCACCTAGTGGGTGAGTATGGCATGGGCAAGGGGTGATGGGCAGAGCATACCTTGGGGTGGGGAAGGGCAGGGTGTGCATGTTAGTGTGGGCGCCAGGGACAGGCAAAGGGCGCAGCATAGTATAGCAGAGGGCTCTCCACGTCATTGTCCACACAGGGGACAGCCCCTATCCACTGCAGACCTGGCTGCTCACCCCCTACCGGTGCCAGTCATTCCCAGCAGAGGAATGCTACAACAAGGCTCACGCCAGCATGCGCAACATCATTGAGTGAGTCTTTGGCATGTTGAAAGCACGGTTCAGTTGCCTAGACAGGACAGGCGGTGCACTACAGTACAGCCCCTTGAAAGCCTGTGGCTTATTCCTGTCCTGCTGTATACTGCACAACATGACCATTGACCGTGGGATAGCGGATGAGGGCACCAGTAGTGGGGATGATGGAGGCAATGGGCCGGAGGGAGATGGACAGCCACCCCCTAGGCGGAGAGATCCCCGGCTGCAGCAGCAGCTGCGGCGTCACTGGGACACCATTGCAAGAGAGCACTATGGGTCACACAGGTAGGTGGTGCAGTATACATGCATGCATGGGCCACAAAAACAGGTACAGCACACATGCAGGAGTGTGCATAGCAATGGACATGCACACACAGAGGCATGATGCAGGGGTCGGGGAGTCAGTAGCACACAACCAATCACAGCAACACACACACAGACACACATGCACCCAAACACCCAGGAGCTGGTATGTGGTGTGGATCAGATGCACTGCACTGGTGCACAGGTGCAACCAGCGCTAGACTGCCCTCATCACACCCATGTCACACGTCCCAGCAGCCTGGCAAGCACGCACACAGGCAGCATGTGGCGTGACACACAGGCACCACACCAGCGGTAGGCACACACACACACACACACACACACACACACACACAGCCCATGTGCGCACTGGGCAGCAGCTGCAGGCCACAGGCGGGGTGGACCACACATCAAGTCCACTGCATGGAACCATGGCCACCGCGCCCATGGGGGCAGCCGCGCCTGGGCCGATGGGCAGCCACAGGCTGCGCATCAGCCATGGGGGGGGGTGTGCAACAGCCCCCAGGGGTTGGACCACGGGACCGTGTCCTTGCTGGTGTGTCAAGGTGCCCAAACAGGCCAGCCCCGGGCATGCCCGGGATGCAGACATCAGAGCCCGGCGTCGACTGCGCTGGGGTCACCAGACAATGAGTTCGCGGGGTGGACATCACACTGCGGGGGGTTGTTTGTGCCCGGCCATGCCCCGTGGCAGCCAGCAGCACAAAGCCAGCTGAGATCACAGTGGCAATGCGATCCAGGGATGCAGTCGTGGCCTCCTGCATGCACTGCATCCCTGCCAGGATCTGCGCAGTGCCCCTCTCCTGCTGCTCGGCTAACTGGCATACCTCCGTACGCAGTGTGCACACCCCAGTGGCAAGCAGCACCCATTGCTGAATGGACACCCTCAGCAAACAGGTGTGCTCAGCCAGCGGGTCGGCATCCTGGGGCACCTGGGCCGGATGCCGATCCCCATGTGGTGACCCACCACGCTGCACAGCTCCCCTCTCTGGCAGACGCTGCACAGTAGGGTCTGGTGGGGGAATGGTCAGAAGGCACACCGGCACGGACCCTGTGTTCGGCGGCCTGGTGGCACCCGCAGCCTGCTGCTGCTGTCCATCCAGCCGCTGCACGCCACCCTGCGCTTGCGCGGCAGCACCCACTACTGCACCCGCAGTGGTGGCAGGCAGCTGTTCTGCTGCTGGCAGAGCACTGGCCATTCTGCCTGTGTCGGTGGCCAGCAGGGGCATCTTGGCCACACTGCTGGCCATGCTGTCCAGGATTAACGTGACGTCATCATCGGTGTCAGACCCCACCCAATCTGTGTCTCCATGCAGAGGACTCCAAGGCTGGCATCCTGCAGGAACACATCCAGGGCCTCGTCCGAACCCAGGTCCAGGACATCCGTTTGCACAGTGGTGGTGTGCTGCAGCCTGTTGGGCCCCCAGATGCAGAGTAGGTGGAAGACTGGTCCTCCGGGGCCAGTCCAGCATCCACGGCCGCCACTGCCAGCACCTCATCATCTGCACGTAGGCATGCTGGTGCAGCAACAGAAAGAGAGGCGTGTTAGTGATGCATTGCCCACATGTGCCCCCCCCAACACTGCCACTGCATGTGTCCTGCAGCATAGCATGCGTGTGGGTGTGCACACACGCACCTGACATGCATGCCGGCTACATGCACGCCAGCATGGCCATGTATGCACCATCCACGCCCCCAGCTGTGCGTGGCTGACATACTTACCATTCAGTGACGGGCTGCCACCCGTCTGGAATCCACCGCCAGGCACACCCTCCACTATGCTGCGGCGCATGGTGGCCACCACCAACTCGTCCTGCGCCATGAGAGGTGGTGCATCTGCAGGCCCCCCTCCGGTGGCATTCCGGGATGCATGGATGGCAGCCACCTTCTCCTTGATGCGCCTCTTGTCCATACCTACCTTCTTCCTGCAATCTTGTGCTGACTGCTGGTGGCTGCCCTGCTGGTTGACACATTCCGCCACCTCCACCCAGGCCCCAGCTCTGGCCTGTGGTGTGCCCATGGCACCGTTCAACAGGTGCTCTCTGTCAAGGCAGGCTTCAAACAGGGCTTCTTGACTCCGCCTTTGTGAAATTGGGCCTGCGCTTGTGAGCAGGCCCATGTTCCTCACCCTCACGTTCCAATATGTCACTTCCTGTGGACATGGGCAGCACAGTGTGTCAGTGTCAGCATCATCCTGTTCTGTCCTACCCTGCTGTACTGGCTGCTCCGAGTGAGCTGCAGTGGCATGCGCAACTTACCCCGTAAGGATGCAGTACCAGTCTATGGCCTGTGCTGTTCATGGCGCTTATATAGCCAATTGCATGCAAATGAGGTTTGGCGCAACGTTAATGACATGCTAATACCCCCACTGTGCCATGCATTGGCTGATGAACTCATCTGCATGTGACATCTGAATATCGCGATTTTCCTCCGCGCACAATGAGAATGCGCCGGAGCAAGTCTCGGCGCGATGCACAGGCCCGCAGTGCGCATGCGCCAAACTGTATCATGGTGTCAATCGCACACCCATACGCCGACTGCGTGATGGGGGGGGTATGGTGCATGATGCGCTAGGCCTGCTATTGTGCACATGCACACTGCGCAGAAGCGGGCGACCACTGACCCCTGCTGTGACCCCTGACCCATGGGTCACCCCCGTCACCCAGCCTAGCCACGTCCATGCGGCGCATCTTGAGACTGCGATGGGCAGACATGGCGCGTTCCCTCGCCAGCATCTGGTGCATGTTGTGGCCACGCGTGAATAACTGCCGCCGTTTTGCTCAACGGTTACAACTCGTAGCAGGGCACAGTGAAGGGCACCAACGGCACAAAACTGGATGCAGGTCGAGCTGGTGAACCTGGTCACCTGTGTCCAGCCCCACACCCCCCAACTATTTGGCAAGGCACCCCTGCAGCGGCCCAGGGTCACGGTGTGGAAGGGGATTGCTGCCACACTGCAGCAGCTGACAGGAGGGGACAGGATGGGGGAGCAGTGCTACCACATATATGGAGACCTGGTGAGGAGGGACCCAGAGTGCCTCAGGAGGCTGGAGGCGTGTGTCATGCATGGGGCTGTGCCACAGCCAGGTGAGTAGGCCCATACTGCATGTGTGACCTGGTGCTGTACTGTGGTGTTGACTAGGCTGCCTGGCATGCCCTGCACAGCGGTGCACTGCCATCATGCGCATCTCGGGGTGGCAGTGCCAGCCGCCGCTTGCGTTGGGATGCAGCTGTGCGAGGCTCACCCTGTGCACAGGGGTGGGGGTGGTGGGCAGCTGCTGTGTTTACTGATGTGTACCTGTATATGTTCCATTCCCAGGGCCTGAATATCGCTGGAGGGTGGCAGCAGTCGCAGCGGCAGGGCAGCAGGCCACAGCGGGACACAGAGGCAGCGCAGGAGTGACTCCGGCACCAGCGGGGCCACAGAGAGCAGGTAGGCACCGTCGTAGTCCTTCACACTTTACATGGTGATGGCGGGGAGATGGGCGCGGGCATGGCTGGCTGTGCCGCATTCCGTGGCAGCTGTGTGTGTTGCACTGTGCATGGTGCTTGCCACTGTGGCGCATCCATCGGACATGTATGCCAGCAGTTGGTGGGGTGGGTGTTCGCCCGGTTGCCACTGATGTTGCTGTGGTGCTGCCGGTGCACTGTGCCATGTGACTGTCATTGCACGGTTGGGTGGCCATTATGCAGCGGGGACCACCTCTGTGCACTGCCATGGTGTGCGGCGTTGCTGGCAGGCATTAAGTCCTCTTCGGTGGCTATTAGGCGGGTTCGGAGGGGGAGGAGGTTCCCGCTTGCCCACCGCGTGCTGTGGGTGGGTATGGTTCCTGGGGACATTGCACTGATCACCTGTCCTGTCCTTTGTCAGACGTGTCAGTGTAAAAGATGGAGGCCCATCTACTGCCGCTGCTCCGGCAGCTGATTTTAATCACATCGACAACCATGGAGGCTGTGCTGCATATTCGCCACATGCTCCACGATGGTCAGAGACGGCGAGGGCACCAAGGGGCGGCAGGCCGTGGCCGCAGATGAATGGACACCAGCATTCCCCCATTTTCCCAGTCCCTCATCCCACTGTACAGTCCCTGTTCCCTGTCCCCTTCCCTCACTTTCCTACCCTTTCCCAACCCCTTGTTGTCGTAAATAGTTTTTTGGAATTATATCTAGGTTAATTTACCTGCTTGTGTCAGTGTCTGCTTTGCAGGTGGCGTGAGAAGCCATGCTGCAGTGGCCCAATGCCTGTCCATGTGGTGTGCATGTGTCAGGGCGCGTGTTGTGCTTCTGTGGTTCACTGCTGTGCACTGTGGGACGTCCCAATGTGGTGGTATCCCTCCCTCGGTCAGTGGCGGTGTCCTGGGGTGCCCATGGAGCGGTTGTCAGGGGTGTGTGACAGGTGTGTGCATAGTGCTGGCACATGGCCATGGTCTTTGGTTGGGTACTGGCTGCATGCCATGTTGGGGCCCCTGCCTGGCGGCGTGCGGCATGTCCCTTGTGGTCTGCTACGCTATGTGGCTCCCAGCGCATTCCATGCCTGCTTTGTGGGCCGCCTGTGTGGCATGTGTGTGTGCTTGGCTGCATGGTCCTGGGTGTGGCCTGCTCTGGTCTGGGTGTGTGTGGGGGGGGGGCATGGCCTGCAGCCTGTGGGGGGCCTCCCTTGGTGGCCCTCCATTGGCACCTCTTGTTGCCTACTATCTGTGCCACTGCTGTGTTTTGGGGGAGAGGTCTGGGTGCCTGAGTGCGCCCTGCTGGTGGTGGCCTCCTGTGGCCTGTCACTGTGCCTCCCCGGCTCTGTCCCTGGGTCTCTTCTCTGTGCCGTGTACCCCTTGTTGCTCTGCTCCCACAGATGCACTGGGGAATCTCTTTCTGCACCATATTCAGCCGTGTTGCGGTGGCACAGTGCGGCCAGCGCAACCTCTGAATATGGCTCGTCGTGCCATGGCGCATCGGATGCACTGCGCCACACTTGCACTGGCCTTTGGCGCATTTCTGAATATCTGGGCCATTATGTATGTTGGTGTGCCCAAGGCTTGCAGGTGTTCTATAATGTCTACCGATCTTCTGATATGGTCCAGAGTTTGCCTGCCCGGCACAAAACCAGTCTGGTATAGGTTAATTATTTCTGGAAGAAGTTTTTCTAACCGTCTGGCCATAATCCCAGTCAAACTTTTATAGTTGGTATTCAGTATCGATGTTGGTCTGTAAGATGAAAAGATGTTGGGGTCCCTGGCTGGACTTCGCAACATCGATATTATGGCCTGAGACCATGAAGGAGTACATCCTCCCTCTGTCCACAGCTGATTGTATGCCCTATGCAACAGGGGCAAAACATCATCCCTGAATTTCTTATAAAAATAATTGGGGAGGCCATCCATACCGGGGCATTTTCCTGCTTTCAAACGGCTTATCTCGGCACGGATCCCTCCCACTGTGAAAGGAGTAATTAGGGCACTCCTTTGTTGCTCTGTTATATTGGGTAAGTGGGGAGTGCAAGGAAAGTATCTATCTCCTCTAAAGTGGGAATGGTCCCCTCACTATACAACTTCTGGTAGAAAGACTTAAATGAGTCCGCTATTCCTTCCACTGTACATTTCCATGTCCTACTTTTTGGATAGAGAATCTTAGTGATGCTAGCTCTGACCCTGTACTGTCTGAGTCTACAGGTTAATAATCTTAACGCCCTTGGACCACCCCCTTCATAATATCTCTGATGCAGATATAATAACTTTTGTTTAACTTGGTAGTCAGTTCTAGCAGCTCCTTTTTTTAGTCGTGTTAACAATTTTCCCCTTTCCCTGTCCAATTTCTGCTGCTGCTGCTGCTCCAGAACTATCTGTTCCTGTAATGAAATCCTTCTTCTCTCCCTTAATTTCTTTCGTCTGGATGAAATCTCTATTAATTTAGCACGTATTATGGCTTTTACTGTATCCCAGAGAATCCCAGGGCATATCTCTGGGGTATCGTTTTCCTCAACTGTCTGTATTTTTTGTATTTTGTATTGTTTCCTGAATTTCTTCATCATGAATTAAAGAAACATTCAACCTCCAGAAGGCGGTGCGTTTAATAGGCTCCAATCTGACTTAAATATATATTGGAGACTGGTCAGACAGGGTGATATCGCCCAGCCATGAGTCAGAACAAAGGCCCATGGAATCTCTAGACATTAAGAAATAGTCTAGTCTGGAATATGTTTTATGTGCCAGAGAGAAATAAGTATTGTCTAGTGCCCCTGTGCATCTGCCTCCAGTTGTCTATGAACCCAAGTTCCCCCAGCAGTTTTGAGACTTGTTTAGCTACCCCGTTTTCCTGTCTGACCACTCGTCCAGACATATCCATAGGATCATTAGCCTTAAATTTAGGTCCCCACCTATAATTAAATGACCATCAGCCCCCTCTGAGACTTTAAATAGGAACTCCCTCTAGAATTAACAGTCTGTGCCTGGGGGAGCTTACACCGAGACCAGAGTGACATCCGAACCATTAAATCTACCCTTTAAACCCACATACCGACCCTCCTTATCTGCTAAGGCAGCCAGTACCTCAAATGGGTATTTATTCGAGATAAGGATTGCTCTGCCCCTTCTTATAGGATGAAGATTGAACTATTTGGTATCCAAATTTTTTAAGTTTCTCATGCTCCTCCTTAATGAGGTGCGTCTCCTGAAGCATTATGAATGCCGCCTGCGATTTGCACAGGAAGGACATTATTCTGCTCCTCTTTATAGGGTGCGTTAACCTATTTACATTTAAAGACAAAGTGGTTACTGCTGAATTATCCATTGTCCCAGACTAAGCATGTGCTAACCCTGTATAGTCCTGTTTTTTGCTGAATTTCCATCATTGTCCACCATCCCCCACTTGAGTTTCTTCTGCTCAAGTGTCCAGTGGTCCCTATAGAACCATGAACTTTTAAACTGTAATAAACAGAACCACATCAGAAACCTTAATATGTGAACAAAACTAAGAAAACTAACTTTTTGCTTCCAAGCGGGAAACCCGTTTCAGTATGAGCTAACACCAGCAAACTCCCCCTACCGGAGAGGCACTGGAAATGAGGAGCAAGGCACTACCACACTTAGCATGGTTCTCCCCAAGAGCCTAAAAAGAGTACGATTAGGCTCTAAGTTGGTATGATTGTGATGTCACTGAGCACCCAAACAAAACTCAAACCGATCACTGGAGGCAAAGTGTACCCCGGCCCAAAAATTAAGTTTGAAAAGGTTTGGTGTAAACAATACTGCAAAAACTTTGCTATAATATTTAGACAGAAAAATAAGCAGTTGGGAAAGTCGTAGGTAAACTTAGAAAGAAATAAAGATGGTGGCAACATCATTATGTGATGACATCATCTGAGTGACTGAGCTCCGGCGCGATCATGCAGACTGAATAGGGGTTTAAGATTAAGATATTATCTTACTTTTCCATTTGCAAATTATACTGTAAAGCCACTAGAGGGCAACAACACGTGTAGGTTGCAATCCTCTACCCACTGCTCTCCCCTAACACTTCTAGTCCTGGGTCATTCACACCTAAAGCAAATTATCAACATCCTAACATTCAGTGGTGTGATCTGAATCTGTAAGCCTGTACAAAGCCCCTACTTCCCTACCAAGAATGGTTTCCACCTCCCTCCTATTCACACCTTACTGGTTCTTACCCTTATCCCAGTCTTTCCCTCTACACCTACTGTCACTTCTCTCTCTCCCCTTCCCTTCCAGATACCTCCATCACTCTGTCAGTCACCCACACAGTTCCCCTTGAAAGCAGACCCCACTTTCCCTACCACCCTCCAGCATCTCTGTTTCCCTTCCTAGTCACTTTGCCTTTCTTTGTTTCCTTATCTCCTTCTCTCCACCTCTCCTTCCCCCTCCCTCACGTATTTCCTATTCCAATTACAAAAGTCCTAAACTTCACTATTTCATCCTTGCCCTTCTCCTTTTTTCATCAGGGGACATCCACCCCAACCCTGGCCCTATTTCTTCTCCTACCCTGGCTCCTTACCCAAATAACATGTCTCCAAACCGCACTTCCAATACAACCCTCCCTAACGGATTGAAGCTCCTCCACCTGAACATCTGCAGCCTGCTACCTAAAATCGACCTTCTACAAACTCTTATGTTTTCACACACCCCTGACATCCTAATTATTACCGAGACATGGCTCAAAAAAAGCACCCCTGACAGTGCCATTGCTATCCTTGGGTATTCCATCTCCAGACAAGATCGATCGGGTCGTGGAGGGGAAGTGGCCATGTATATCCTGTCCTCACTGCAGTTTACTACCACCCTATCTACCTCCATCCCAGCTACCTTGTCACCTGCATTACCCTTCCTTTCTCAATCCCAATCTTTGTGGCTGGCATCTATTGCTGCCCAAGCATTCAACCCTTGGTCACAACTGAACTCTTAGCCAATATCACCTCCCTCTCGTAATCTGGTGAACTTTTCATAATGGATGATGTGAATCTAAATTGGTTGTCTCCCAAGTTAAACAAGCTATGCAATGACGTCACTACTCGAAACCTCACTCAACTTATACTTGAGCCTACACGCCCTAATCCCAAAACACAAAACCACACCCTGCTTGACTGGGCACTCACAACCCACCCGCACCACATCATTAAATCTGGTCTCCTCCCCGACGCCCTTAGTGACCACAACCCCATTTTTATTGTACGTAAGGTTCATCGCCCCAAACCTCCCCCTAAAATCATACAGCTCCGGTCCTTTAAATCCTTAGACCTTACCCCAATCAGCTCTGCACTCACTTCCACCGACTGGGCCCCCCTCGCCACTGCCATTTCTGTCGACCAAGCACTTGACTATTTTAAGGATAAATTCATTGCCACCTGGAATGCCTTTGCTCCTTTCAGACGGACCAGAGCCCGTGGGCCTCACCTCCCCTGGATCACCCCCAAACTACTGGCCTGCTTCAGGGAGCATGATCGGGCCTGGAGAAAACACAAATCTACTAAACATGCAAACGACTACGCCAAGTACAGATTGCTACGCAATGCATGTACTAAAGCTACTAGACTGGCTAAATCTGATTATTTCAACTCTTCATCCCTGACTAACACTAACTCTCCATCTAAATTCTAGATGGTAGTTCATGCCCTATTCTCTCTACCCTCTCCCCCTCCAGTTCTCAAGAAAAATAACTCTAGTTTCCGACCCTGGCTCCGTGGCCAATTAATTTAATGCCCACTACACCTCGTGCACCACGTCTCTTCTAAACTCCCTCTCCCCATTGCCACCTACTAACTTCAGCCCTTCTCCTCAGCCAGTGCCCACCCTTCCCCCATTTTCCTTTTCTACTATCTCCTCTGATGAAGCTCTTAATGCTCTCCTATCCCTCAACCCCTCTAAAGGCTCCTCACCAGATAAGCTTGATCCTAAACTTCTCTACCTCCTTGTCCTATCTCCCTAATCCTTAATCTGTCCTTTATTTCTGCCCAAGTACCCTCATCCTGGAAACACGCTGTAATCCATCCTCTCCCCAAGGGTTGTGACACATCCACTCCTGGCAACTACTGCCCCATTTCCCTCCTTCCTACCCTTGCCAAACTTCAAGAACATTTAGTTCTCTCTCAACTATCACCCTTCCTCTCTGATTCCTCCTTCACCCCCTTCCAATCTAGTTTTCGGAAGAACCACTCAACAATCACCTCCATCCTCAGGCTTACTGACTCCATCCTTCCAGGGATGGATGATGGCTTGATCACCTCGGCCATCTTTGTCGATCTAGCCAAAGCTTTTGACACTGTTTCCCATCCCCTGCTTCCTGATTCACTCTTCTCAGCTGGCCTTGCTCCGTCAGCCACCAACTGTTTAAATCCTACCTAACTGGCAGGACCCAGTCGGTGAGAAGCCTTGATTCCATCTCCCCTCCACTCCCCATCAACACTGGTGGCCCTCAGGGCTCAGTGCTTGGTCCCCCACTCTTCTCCATTTTCCTTAATGACCGTCCCATAGCCTGCTCATCCTCTTCTATCCACATGTATGCTGGCAGTACTGTTTTGTACAGTTCCGATAAAAACCCCGCTGCTGTGCAAACCAGCTTACAGCATGACTTCAACCAAGTTCAGCTCTGGTTTACTTCTCACCAGCTTTTTCTAAGCGCCAAGAAGACCGTCTCAATGACCTTTGGCACCAGGCAGAGACTCTCTAGGCTTCCAGCCCTATCCACCTTCTACACCCTTGATGGGACCATCTTGGAGGACACCTCCTCATTTAGATATCTGGGAGTTTGGCTGGACCAGCACCTCAACTTCTCTGTGCATATCGATGGTATCCTGAAGAAACTGCGCCCCAAGCTTGGTGCTCTGTACAGGAATTGTAGTTGCATCCCACTGACTGCGAGGAGCGAAATTGTCCAGAAGATGATACTCCCCATCTTTGACTACATGACGTAGTCTATGGTGCTGCTCCCAAATCTTCCCTGACCAGTTGGACACTCTCTTTAACTTCTTCTGCCACTTGCTATCGACTCCCCTTCCCGCTCCCACCACTGTGAACTCTATCGCTCGCTAACATTCCTTCCACTATCTCACATACGCATCTCTCACTGTACCAAACTAACCTCCAAATTCTGGTTTGGGGGCTCCCCTCCTATCTCTCATCCTCTGTCTCCACTCCACCTCCCCCCCACCCATTCTCTCAGATCAAATAACGTCCGCACCTTGTCGGTCCCTCGCTGCTCCACCCTCATCAGTCAGACTGGTTTCGCCCATCGTTTCTCTAAAATCTGGAATTCCCTCCCCACTGAAATATGACACTCCTCCTTCAACTACTTCCTTACCTGTGTCCTACACAATTACCTTTCCCTCAGCTGTTCCTGCTTTAACCCACCTTAATACCCATCCCCAGTTTCTACCTTCCTACCATGACCACCCCCCGGCAGGGTTCTCAACATCCTGAAGGGGGAAATCAGGAAATGGCTACCCCTTCTCCTCATATTTAGTTCTTGCCTCTCCCCCTCTCTTCTCCACCTGCCCTTCTGGGTCACCAGTGCGCACAACCTAACCCCATCCTTTTTACTCCAACAGCACTTGCGTACTACCTCGAGCCTGCTCCTGGTACACTCATGCACTATAAATGGTTCTATCACATTATTACTGTTTTGTACGTTTATAGGTTCTTTTGTATGATTTTGGACATGTATTGTGATTTACCCAATGTTCCACTACTGTTTATTGTACAATACCTTGTGTTCCAACTGTTGCATAATCTTATAATGTTGTATTGTTTGTACTACCCACATACTATTGTAACTGATCATACTTCACAACCCTATATAACCCCTTCCCCCCCAAGTCGCACCGTGAGATGAGCAACTTGTTATTCAGTGCGCCCTCCCGGTGAAACATTTAAATAAATAAAAAATCAATAAATTTAGCGACTCGGGATTAACACTGCACGGAGCAAAACAGAATAAACAACTTTGTATGTAAGCCCCTGACATGCGAGGCTGTGGATTTTGGAGCACTTTGGGTGCACCTTGTTTATGAGTCCTTTAAACTCTACAAAAACCAACGTTATGTTATTTTCTAATGAAAAGAAAAATGAAGAAGACTTGCTACCAATCTTAGATTTGAAAGGGAATACCATCGAGTTGGTTTATAGGAACAGTTCAAGATTAGTTGTGTTCCAGGACAGTAGCTGCTGCTGTTTTCACACGGTTCTTGTGGATTTTACTTGGTAGGTTAGTTCTTTTCTTTCTTGCTTCTAAGGGGCTAGCAGGGTATTGTTCTGGGGGATCCTGGATGTTTGTAAACTGATTTAGTGGCTGTAAGTGGGGCTCTTTTTGTGGATGTTTCACTTTGTAACAGGCTGCGCTGGTAGAGGCCTATTTCTTCTGATTTAAAACCTGTTTGGTGGGATTTGCTTGGGCCTGGTTCTTTAGCTGCAGGGCTTGGAGGGGAGACACAGGGCTGATACACTCTCTCTTGTCAGGTGTCTGCCCAAGACCCACCCTCCCCACCCCTCCTCCCCAGAAGTTCTGCAAATTTATAGGGAAAGACCTGCCCTGCAAATGGAGAAAAGGCTGCTGGTGCAGCTCATGTAGTTCTAGCCACTGGGGTTGAATTTAAAGGCCGGGAGAGAGAAGCTTGGGAGTTGTTCATTTCCTTACATGTTTAATGTTTAACTGCACCTAGTAACAGAGTTACTGGTGTACAGTGGGACTGTCTCTAGGATTAGTGGGTGACCTGATTAGGCAGTAGGGGTATCTTGGAATAGGAGAACCTGGTGGCTCACCCAGGAAACCTATTTGAAAGGGATGGAACCACACATCATTAGGGCGGCATCTTTGGGAGGGTGGTGGGGTGCACAGGGTGTGGAGCAGCCATGATACTGGACTGGGCTTGGAAGTTTGGTGGTTGCCCAGTGTGCTACCAGCTAGCACAGCTTAGGGAGGAGGTTGCGGGGATGAGGAGAAAGCTGGGGAAAGGGGGGTGGTATGGTTGGGGAAGGGGGCTGGAAATCTCCCACAGGGTTGCACCAAGCACTGGGGGCAGAGGTATAGGGAAAGGAGTGCAGGAGAATACTCAGGGGTCACATAGGGACCCTGGCAGAGGAGGCCCAAAGGACACTACCAAGGAAGCAGGCAGGTAACTGGGACCCTCACAAAGGGGACGGAGGAACAACATTCTCAGGGAAGTAGGTGGATAGCCAGTGCTGGACAGAAGGAAGCAAGGCAGGAGGTGGATCAGACCTTATACTTAGTAACATCAATTCTCTTCTTCTGCTCAAGGATGGGGGATGTAGCCAGACAGAGGTGGTTAGAGACGGAAAGGGTGTGGGAGTGGGGGCAGGAGGCAGAGGCCAGATAGCAGGAAGAACAGGGGGGACCTGGAATGCAGGAGAATGGGGGAGCAGTGAATCGGGCAGGAGGGGGCAGGGAAGAGGAGGAAAGCATGGAGAAGGACCAGTTGGGAGGAAAGGTAAGAAAGGACCAGAAGTACAAGGAGGATTCAGTAAAGAGAGCTGAGGGGTAGGCAAGGGAGCACGATGAGCAAGGAGGAACTAAATGGAGACAGGAAGGAAGGGAGGATGAGCCAGGCTAGTTTGCAGATGGGGAGAAGGACCAGTTGTGAGCAGTGAGGGGAATTAACAAAGTACAGAAGGATACTCAGAAGGAGGAGGCATAGGATTGGAGGGAGGGAGTGGCCATGGTAAATAAGGAGCGGGTGGCATGTGGCACAGACAGGGAGGAACAAGGAGCCAGCTGGGTGTGGGGCCGGTAGAAAGGATGAGGGACATGGAAGGGGGATGGAGGAAAGGAGTGGTCAGAGTGCTCCTGCTGGGGAGTTCTATGATCAGGGGTATCAAATGGGATAGGGAGGGAGAAGCCTGGCCAGTTGGAACAGATGCTTCCCTGGACTAGCAGTTGCACAGGGCTAAGCACGAGGTATATCAGCTGGCAAAGGACTGTAGGGTTCCCCAGACATACTGGTCCACCTGGGCACAAATGACATTGAGAAATAGCGAGCTAGAGATACAGGCAAGATTCAGGAGCTGCCAGGGTCTGTCATGACATAGGATGCACAGTTTCCTTCTCAGAAATCCTGCCAGTGCCAAGGGCTAGTAGGGAACACAAAAGAAAAATTAGGGAGATAAACCAGTGGCTCAGGGGTGGTGTGAGGCCAGAGGTATGGGTTGATGGGGGATTGGGGGAGACCTGGGAGGATAAGAGCTGTATGCTAGAGATAGACTCCATCTCAATTTGGAGGAGGAATCCTTAAGTTGAAAATAGAGGAGTTCATTGGTGAAAAGTGGGGTTTAAACTTGTGAAGGGGTGGGATGGGAGAAAAGGCAGTCAAGGGGATGCCGATAAAGGAGGGACTGGTCTCACCCCCTGGGGACCAGGAGGATTGCAGGAAAGACCAACTGGCAAAGTGCAGACCAGGAGAAACAGAATCCCAAGGGAACACGAGCAGGGAAATGGAACTATAGGAAAGGGTGGAAGGTAGTCCTGCTAAATGCCAGGCGCTTGGGCAATAAAATGCCTGAGCCCAGGCGATGTTAACTGAGGAGCAGTGGGATGTGGCAGCGGTCACTGAGACTTGGGCCACTGCAAGACATGACTGGGACCTGAACCTGGAGGGTTACACTATGTTCAGGAAGGACAGGGGAGGGAAGGAGGAGGGTAGCAATGATAGTAAAAACTGCATTGGCATAGGGGAGTAGAGGAGGCGGAGGGAACCGTGGAGGCATTGGGTCACCTTGATAACAAGGGGGCAAGAGGTAAAAATAGGAGTGGTGTATAGACCCCCTGCCCTGGCGGAGGAGCTGGAGGACAGTCTGGTGGCAGATGTTAGGAGACACTGCAGACTGGGCAGAGGAAAGGTGGTGGTGTTGGGGACTTAAACATGCCAGGAACAGACTGGGAGACACTATGACATCCTCTGTGATCAGGGAACAGAGGTTGTTGGATGTCTTTCAAGGCGTTCCTAACTCAGCAGGTGAGGGAACCGACCAGGAGGCCTGGTACTGGATGTGGTCCTGGCAGACAGTGACCAGATTGGGAGGCCTGGAGGTAAGGGACCCATTGGCAGGGAGTGACCATGCCACGGTCTGTTCTGCTTGGACCTAGGAGGTAGAAGGCTGCACAAAGGCGAGTAACCGACTTCAGGGGGTGGATTTTAAGGAAATGGAAGGATCCTTAAGGAGCATTTGATGGGATTGGGTCAGACATGGGCCTGATAGTAGGTGGAAATCATTAGGAGAGGGTGCAGGATGCTACCAGCACCTGTGCAAGGTAAAACGAAAATGCGGTGGGGCCCAAAAACCCTGTTGGTGGACCGGGGAGGTCCAGGAGGTGGTCGGGGAAAGAAAGCAGCCTATAAAGAAATTCAAGTGCTCAAGGGTGAAAGGGATCGAGGGAGTATGAGCTGATGGCTAGAAGGCCACTAGAGTGGTGAGGTGGCTAAGGCAAGGAAGGAGCAGAACCTGGCCAGGGAAATTAGGAGAGGGAAAAGGGTTCTTTAGATACATTGGGGAAAGACGAAGGGTGAAGGGGCAGATTAGCAGGATTAAATCAGGAAGAGATGGGCACAAGACCCAGAGGAGCAGGCTGAGGTACTAAATGAGTACTTCACCCTCAGTTTTCACCAGGGAAAATGGGATGCTGCATCATACATGGGAGGAGGCGGAGATAATGAGGAGGGGGCCCTTACCAATCGGCAGGTCTGGGAGGGGCATCACTGGCAGGTGGGGAGGGCTAAGCAGGGAGAAGAGGTACTGAAGTGAAATCACAGCAGAGAGAGTGAGGGAAGCCCTCAGCTCCCATAAGACGGAGAAAGCACCGGGGCCGGATAAATTACATCCTAGAGTGCTGAAGGAACTTGCAGATGTCCTGGAGAAACCCCTGGCAGAGCTTTTCACCATCTCTCTGAGGACAGGGTGGGTGCCCCAAGACTGGAAGGTGGCGCATGTAGTGCCTATCCACAAGGGGGGATCAAGGGAGGTGGCAGGGAACTACAGGCCTGTCAGCCTGACATCAGTGGTGGGCAAGGTGATGGAGGGCATTGTCAAGGAGAGGCTAGGGGGGACCTGGATAAGTCAGGTTGCCTGGACGATAGACAGCATGGATTCATCCCGGGGAAATCATGTCAGACAAACCTGGTGGAGTTCTATGACTGGGTGACAAGTGCCTTGGACCTGGGTAGACCAGTGGATGTCCTGTTTCTAGACTTCAGCAAGGCATTTGACTCTGTTCCTCACGTGGCCTGTTGGATAAACTAGGAGAAATGGGGGTGGAAACCAGATGATCCGATGGATAGGCAATTGGCTCCAGGACCGGACCCAGAGGGTCGTAGTTGGTGGGATAGTCTCTTCCCAAGGAGGTCATTAGTGGGGTCCCACAGGGATCAGTCCTTGGGCCCTTCTGTCTAACGCCACGTATCTGACACATAAGGACAGGAACCAGGAGTGAGATGAGTCTCTTGCAGATGACTCGAAACTGGGGCGGTGGTGGATGGGGAGGAGGGGAGGGTGGCCCTGCAGGGGACCTGGAGGCTCTGGAAGATGGTCTAGAAAGTGGAAGCTGAGGTTTAATGCGAATGCAAGGTACTCCACCTGGGGCCAGAAACCCAGGCCAAGTGTACACCCTGGGGGTGGAATACTACATGTCTCAATGGCTGAGAGGGACCTGGGGGTGGTGGTGGATGTCAAGATGAACAACTCTGAGACTTGTAGGAGGGCAGCAGCCAAGGCCAACAGGATGCTGGGATGCATCGCTAGGGGGATCACCTCCAGAAGGAGGGAAGTGATACTCCCTCTGTATAACTGCTTGGTGAGGCCGCACCTGGAGTACTGCGTGCAGTTTTGGAGGCCGCACTTAGAGGGACATTAACCTCCTGGAGAGGGTCCAGAGGAGGGCAACCAAAATGATTTGGGGCTTGGGGGACAGGACCTATGAGGAGAGGCTCGAAGAGCTAAATATGTACACTTTGGAAGAGAGAAGGGACCGGGGGGACATGATAGAGGTCTTCAGGTACATGAAGAGGGTAAATAGGAGAGGAACAGTGAGGGTGCTTCGAAGGAAGGAGGAGGGGGCCACTAGAGGGCATGGGTGGAAGCTGGAGGGGGGAAGATTCAGGGGAGAAAGGAGGAGGTGCTACTTCACTGAGAGGGTGGTAGAGCCATGGAATGCACTACCTAGGGGGCTGGTGGAGCCAGAGACAGTGGAGGGGTTCAAGAGGGGGTGGGACAGGTACAGGGGAAGGGTTCAGGAAGCAAAATCCAATGCAGCAAGAATATCCAGAACTGGGAAGGGAGAAGCCAGAGAAGGTGAGGGGGACAGCAAGGTCAGCACCCAGGGTGGGGGCTGACCAAACGAGCAGACACGAAAGACCATTAGGCCTATTCTGCTGGCATTTTAGTATGTTAGTATTAGGTTGCCTTTATAGGGTCAAGCCATTTTTAACAGCAGATGCTAGAAAACGTTTAGCTCAGTTTTTTTAGTATTTTAGATTATGGATTGATAGTTTATTCTGCAACAAACTGTAAAATTTTTGATAAACTTAATGTAACTTATAACTTCATTATAAGATTCATGCTCAGTGTCCCCACTCATACACATTGTTGCTTACTGTTAAAGCAGTCTGACAGACTATCTCTTCAGAATAGAGTATCTCTGAAAATGGGGACTTTTCTATTTAAAGTGATTTCAGCAATTCTACCTGTATCCGTTTGTTTACCGTTTCCAAGATATATCAATATCAAGGGTACTAGAACTCAAGATAGATTTTCATCTAAGCTCCCTTTTTAAAAAAAAAACAGTAGTTGGGCAGAGGTCTCTGCAATACAGAGCCCTCGTTTCTTCAATTCCCTTCCTTCTGAATTTTTGAACTGTAAAACGGTCTGGATTTGTAAAACTAGACTAAAAAACACCTTCAACTCCAACAGGAATGTACTTGCTGATTGATTTTATTTGTTGATATTACATGTTATTTTAAATCTGTTTGTTGCTGTATTTATAGTGTGTAAATTTATGTATTTTGTATTTGTGTATATTTGTTGTCACTAGTCACCTATGAAAACGGGCAGTAATACTCATCAGACTTACAAGTCTAAAAAATAACAATGAAAATTAAATGAAACATAGCATGATTCTCCTCACCAGTCAGCGCAGACAGGCATGGGGGTAACTGCAGTAGTCTGCGGCAATTTGCATTATGCCCTAAACTAGTCAATTAATGACCCTCTGAATCCAAATGACTCTATTGATAATGACCTTACACTGCTTGTCATACACTTCAGCCCCTTGTCTACAGTGACCATCAAGCCCTCTTAATTCTCTTTGGCAGAAAGAGGAGCCACACACAGTCTGCAGGTCCTACCTCCACGTTTCTTTTCCAAGCGTAGCACACTGCATTTGACTACACTGCATCAGGCTCCAGGAGTTCAACCAGTTGCCCAGTTTGTTTAGGACCTCCTGAAGCGTTTCCCCCTCCTCAAGGGTGTCCACCACCATGGCTAGCTTAGTGTTACAGGACTTCGGCTTCCAGATTATTGATGCAAATGTTGAACAGCAGTGGACCCAGCACTGGTTCCTGAGGTATGTCGCTGAGTATCCCTCTCTGTTCAGAGTACTGACCATCCACCACAACCATCTGCATCACAACCAAAGTGCAGGGAAGGCTTTACAAACCCAGGCTGCAGAGTTTCTAACATAACTAGTTCATTAAATTACAGCAGTGGTTACAATAAATAACAAATGAATCGCCTGTTATGGGAACATGGGCCCCTGAAAACAAACAGTCCAGGATTTGTTTCCATGCTTGCATTCTGAGTTGGTGTGTAGGAGATAAGTGTTATCTAGCATGTAAGCAAAATTGTGCAGTTTGAAGCAAATGCAAGAATAGGCAGCTATACAACTCACAAAGAATACAGAGACTACAGGTGGAAAGCATTTTACATGCATTAGAGAATGATGTGGAACACGCTGAGCTGATGAGTGCAAAACAGTCCCGAATTTACAGAGAAACTCAGAAAAGTCACGCACCCACTTTAAAAATGTGAGCACTAATCAACCGCAGACACTCAATGGTGCTATAGAGCATGTTGTTTGACATTGCTTGAAAAGTAAAATACAGACTTGAGTTTTCTGAATGGCATTATAGCAACCTCTGGATCCCCATTCAATCCGTTCAGTTCCATAAAGCTAAAAGAAATGGAGAAGGGTGTGCTGCTTACGTACTAATAAGCCTTGCAGATCTGCTTAATGGGAATGAAAGGAACATCAGCCATTAATACAAAAACATAGCAAATGACAGATGCTCCACTCAGAATTGTTTTATTATTTTATTTTATTTTTTTTAAACTCCATGCCTTGGTCCTCCATCCGGAATTTCTTTAGACACCTGCCATCCCACCTGCAGATCCACAGAGCTCCTCCCACCTGGACTCCGAGGGGACTGTGGAGCACTAACAACACAATAATGAATCACAATCCCCGGTTTGCCCCAAAACCCTGTGCTACCTATCAATGCCACAGCAAACTATTCCCCACATATCTGGCCACCCTGTGCAGAGGGCCTCCTGTAGCCGCTCTTTCCCCAAGACTGAGAGAGCAGAAACCTGCATTAAAAATGGCTGGTGAGCGGGGTTGTCTCATCAAACCCAACCAGAGCGCCTCTTTCTGGCCCTTCCTCTTCCCACATGCACGATCAGGCACAGTGTTGTCCTTTAGGGAGGATGCAAGTCAGCAAATGGTCATCCATTTATTTATTTTCAAAAGTTTCACCAGAAAAGACATGTTGAGCTAAAATAACTAGTTTCCAGATGCATCCTGGGGGAAGGGGGAATAGGTATATAAGTACAGAATAGAACAATTGATTATACAATAAAACAAAATGTCATACTGAGATATAAAATCAGGCAGTGCTAGTAGCTATGTGCATAAGAAATGTGAGTGTACTAGGCACAACTCAAAGAATAATACACATCGAATATTAAGTATCACAAGTCCAGGATGGGAGGCAAGTCCCAAGGGAACAGGGAAAATAACCTTAAAATCAGTGTGGGTAGTAGGGCATAGGGTGTACTAGGGAGGAGCACTGAATGGGAGGAGGAAAGGAAGTACAGAACTAGTGTGAAAGGGATAGGAGAGGGAGGAGGGTAGGGAAAGAGAGGTGAGGGGCAAGGAGTTGGAGAAACAGAGAGGAGGGAAAAAATGGATCGGGGAAGGGCTTTGACTAAAGGCATTCACAGGAGGAAGCAGTGTGAACATGGAGTAGAGAGGAGAGACAGCGTTTGGAAGAAGCTGAGCGAATGGTTGGTGGGAGAGAATTCCAGAGTTTAGGAAAGCAGAAAGAGAAGGCAGCCTGACCAGCAGGGGATTCTGAGAGGTAAACAAGAAGGAATGACAGCCTGAGTTATCTAGGTGTATGAGGAATGGGGCAGAGGGGAGAAGAGAGAACTTGGGGGGGGGGGGTGAAGCCAGCCAGAATTTAGAGATAAAAGAGGCACAGTGAGTTAGGCGGCGAATCCATACCAAGTGTAAAACCACTGTGTCACTTCCAGGAGCTGCTACAGCAATGGCACTCATGAGACCAACCCTCTGGGAGGAGAGCATCTGCACAGATGCTTTTTCACCCTCCTGTTAATCGGTGTTCCAGCAGTTGAACCCAGGTTGCCAGCATGCCGCGAAAATTCCCCACCGCTCAACACCATGGAGAGTCAGAGGGCTTGATTTTACAAAATGGACACAGGGCTTGCATCAAGCCCTGTATCCGATGCAAAGGGGGTCGCAGATGCGCCAAAGCCCCTCGGATGCACAGCGGTCCAATTATCAAAGGGGCGGTGCATTTGTGACACTCTTCCCCACTTTACAGCTACTTTCGCCAAAGGGTTGGCGCAAGTGCCGCGATCCTGGATGCAAGGGTAGACTAGGGAGATGGTGGTCTAACTCCTTTGCGTCCTGGGCTTCTGAACTTGTGGCAGGGTTTGTGGCATGAATATTAGAAAATTGCACTTGCCGCAATGATCGGGACAAGTCACAACTTGCGTCTAACACCCCACCACAGGTCCACCGCGCCGCCGCATCCCCTTGTAAAACTGGGCCCAGAATGTTTAATCAAAATTTACCGGTAGCACAGATATTGATGTACAACCATAAACATGTGCAACAGTGTTAGAAATACTGCATCTTCACATCCATATCATCTTCCATTTTTCAGGGCTTCCTTTCCTTTGTGACAACTGCTTTCCCTCCAGGATGCTATCCAGAAGATGATCACCTGCACCAGTCCTCCCCACAAAAGAAGCAAGGAGGCTGGATTATTCTCATTTATAACATGGGTTGACAAAAGGGGCAAATGTCATTGGCCAAAGAGCACCACCTGACTGTGGATTAAACACGCTATTTAATCCACAGTTGCGGTGAGATGCCCAACCAGCAAGATCCCTTGGCAGAGCAGATCTTGTTATCTATGGGAAAACGCAGCACTGACAGGCAGGCAGCCATTAAAACATGCACCTAAGTGAGCAGGAGCTGCAAGGGTAACTTGGTGGTCACCTGTCAGTGCTGTACTGAAGTCCCCTCTTGGTCATTGTGGAGAATGAAGACTTGTGATGGACAGGTCATGAAGTGCCCTGTTCTTATGTACTATCCTCTCAGTCTCACATCTAGGTCAGAGCACATTGACATTGCTGCAGTGTGCGCCACCCCTGACAGAGCGAGACACAAAACCTACTGCTGCGAGAGAGAGAGAGTGAGAGGTAGCAAAGAGAGCTGTACACCTGTACCACATGGACCCCAGATAAATGCATACTTATGTAGTGCTTCAGTATGTCCCTGGGGTACTGGTGAATTCCGCGGCAGTGTGTGTGTCTGTCTCTCTCTCGGTCTTGAATTTCGGGCGAGTCCTCAGTATGTCACAATGTGTAACAGCATGCAGCATTCGAGTCGGGTTGGACCTATGGAGCGAGGAGAGGTGGCAGGATCACCCCCGCCCCCATGCGCTGAGCAGCGTTATAGAGCCCTGCACCTCCTAGTAATTTAATTCTGAATTCCTGCACCCCAATCTTGTGTTGCGGATGAGAGAGACAGTGACCACTGTTCCTGGTGACAGAATGAGTAAGACAGCAGGAGCGGTGAAGTGTACGTTCTGGTAATCATGGTAGTGAGAGACCGGGAGATAGTGGTGTTGCTGTCTGTCAGATACTGATCCACACACACCGCCAAGCACACTTGTGTGCTGCTGTAGTGTGCTTGTGCTCCCAAGCTCGGCTGTCTCTCAACAGCTGTCAGTCTAACTGCCTGTCTCCCTGTGAGTTCCGAGGTACATGTGTGTGTTTGTGTGTGTATAATGCAGCTGTGATGGCACACACCACTATCTCTGTCTGTCTCTCCTGTCTGTGGTTTGCAACATAACAGGCATCACAGCAGCAGTCGGGAAACAGATTAGTGCTAATGACTCACAAGCTTCCTTTTACACTTATTCCACCATATTTTTATTTATTTAGCTTTTGTTGATCAGGTAAGTACACTAGACAAGTTATACACCTGTTTTTAGGTACAGCCTGGGAGAGCACAATGAGATACAGATACAGTGAGATACAGGTTCATACAGAGAACAACAAGACACAAGTTAGGCAGTATAAAGAAGTCAAAATAGAACCATGTGAACATAACCAGTAGACAGTCAGCACAGTTAAGATATGTACAGGAATATATATACATGGAGACACCAAGGCTAGGAACAGTACAATTTTGCAAGGTATACGCGGCTCCAAGCCACAAACACAGCCACAGTGAGTATCTCCTGAAACAGAGAAAAAATACGTTATATGCACCTCAGAGTCCAGTTAGGCAGGTTGCATCAGCAGGAGCTGCAAGAGGGGTGCCAGGAAGGACATGTGAGTCTGGTGCAGGGGACTGGAACTAGCTATGGAGGTCTAGGACACCCACATGCACAGGAGAGCTTCAAGTGATACCACAGGGAACTCCGACTTTTAAAGAGCTACAATAAATTGGGTACACTTATTATGTTTCCACTTAATGTATTTGTTCTGTGATCTATTATGGGCAAAGCAACTTCCCACAGAGTCAGAAAAGGTTACGAGATCCAGGGGCACACACAGAAGTCCATTTCTCTCTGGTCTCTGACAGAGGGCAGCTGGTGTAATGACTAACAAGCTTGCTTTTACACATTTTCCACCATATTTGTATAAGAGTTTAAAAGAGCTACAGTACATTGGGTACACTTGTGTGTCCACTTAGTGTGTTTGTTCCGTGATCTATTATGGGCAAAGCGAATTCCCAAAGAGTCACAAAAGGTTACGAGATCCAGGGGCACACAGAGAACTCCGTTTCTGTCTGTGACTGTGAGCAGCCACTATATACTGTGTGTGCCTGACCTGCATGTGGATGCCTGGGGCTGGGGGGGGCATAACCTACAGGTCATAGGCAACACAACAGCGAATATTCTGTACAAGAAATGTCACAAATCATCAGAACAGTGTATGTGTGACATTTCTATGTGCATAGAAGCAATGAAATATGCCTTATTTGTTAGGGCAAGGGATAAATTAAGTGGGTTCGCTTCGCAATTTGTGACCCAAGAATCAGGAAACATGAGTCAACTGCCAGCTCAATTAGCAATGATCGCTAATCATATAAGCTGCCAGTCCCCCATATTTTTTTTTTTTTTTTATTTTATTTTCCCTGGTGTCTAGTGGCACCCTCCGATTCCCAGCCCTTTGTTTCCCTAGTGTCTAAAGCCCCCCCCCACCAATTGCCGTCCATGTAATGCTTTTTTTTTTTTTATTCCTGGTGTCTAGTGCAACACCCCGGTCCAATCGCTGTCCAAGTTATTTTTCCTTACCTGGTGTCTAGTAGCATCCCCCACCATTTGATCGCTATCCCTGTTATTCGTTCATTCCCTGGTGTCTAGTGGCACCCCCCCATCTGATTACTGTCCCTGTTTTGTCCCTCAATTACTTTTTTTTTTAAAACCCACAAAAAAAAAAAAGGTCCACTGCTGAGCACTCCCATACCCCCACCCCACCACCTACTGTGCACCCACACCCTCTTGACACCCCCACTGACCGTCATTCACCTGTGGAGGTCCCAGGTTCAAGATTCGCTCTCTGATTGAAGATGCATCTTGCTGCAGGAACCGGAGACTGTAAAATGAGGACTAAGGTAAATGCTGTTCAATATATTTCAATGGGGGGGTCAACTTTAGTGCATAACTCAGTAATCTTTTGACATATTGACCCCACAAATTTTAACATGTCTTTTGGGACCCTTCCTTATGATTATGACTGTCATACGTTATTCCTTCTACTAAAAGGTGATTTCGTGAGTTGCTTGGGTGAATTCACCTTTCGGCAGGATTTGCATAATGACAATCATATTGTTCATGAGGTGGAGTCATAAGAAGGCTATGTTGAAAACTTGGGGTTAAAATATGAAAAAAATGGTGAAGTTGTTACGATTTGTTGCAATTTTACGACGAACGCTCGTAATTTTTGAAATTTTAAAGATTTTCAACACAGCCTTCTTTTAACCCCGCCTCATGTATGTCACAGCTGTCATTTTTCAAATCCTGGCCAAAATGTGTTTTCGCACCTGTGGTGCGGAATGGCGTTGCAGTTGCGCAGAATTACACTTTGCCGGGGATTGTAAAATTTTCTCTTCTGAGTACATGAGGTGGGGTAACAGGAAGGCTATGCTGACAATCTGGTCAAAATGGCAAATTCAGTCTCAAAACTATGTATACAATGTTTATTTTATCAATATAGATAATAAGTAATAATTATAGGGTTTAAAGGAAAAATTCCCATTTTAGAAAACTGCTAGTCAAAATCATCTGATTGCTAATCATTTTTTATTTCGATTAGCAAAGGCCACTAATCAGTAATCAAGTATCCAACACTAATTTTATGTCCTTTTTTTTTTTTTTACTTTATTTATCTCTGCTGACCTGGAGAACTC
The DNA here is from genome assembly GCA_016271365.2 of Neoceratodus forsteri. NCBI lineage: Eukaryota > Metazoa > Chordata > Ceratodontiformes > Ceratodontidae > Neoceratodus > Neoceratodus forsteri. Next base: position 1,723,475,023 of record CM057452.1, read on the forward strand.
CTTCCAGCATCCTCGGGGCTCCCAGCCTCTACCTCCCCCTCGTGACTACTGCTCCCCTCCTGCTCTCATGCCCCAGCGCCACCCCTGGGTCTGAACCCTCCGGAGGTGGGGTCGCTCTATCTAAGGCCAAAGCGCCGGACATGCGAGCAGCCCTGGCTGGAGAGGAGGCAGTCCGGGGTTGGGAGTGTGGGTTTAGGAGGCCGAGGTGCCTTCATCTATCCCTGGGAGTGGTTTTTTTCTTCATTATGTAGGTTTCTTTCCCCCTCGGACTGCGGCTAACAAGGCAACGCTATGCCGCAACTCCATCCACCTCTTCCGTCTGCCATGCCACACTGGGTACCTCCGATCACCATCAGAGGCCGCTTCAGAAGCGATCGCTTCCCACAGCCCACCCCGGGAAGAGAGAGTAGTCCTACGGATGCTCGATCTCTTCCCCCACTGCCGACCCCCCTCGGCCCCGGCTTCTTCCTGAACCTAGGTTGCCGGCGTGGTGCAAGGTGTGGCGTCCAGCACCTCAACCCTTCAGCGCCACCGGGCTGGCTAACTAATTTATGTCTTGTAGGGACTATTTTGCAAGTTGGCAGGATACAGTCCCTTTCTTGTTATTTAAACAGGGGAAAACCCCCTTTGTGTGGTTTTCCCTTGTTTTGCATATAACCCATGTTATAAGTAAAATAACCCATTCCAGGGTATGGAGTTATAGGCATTTGATCCACACCTTGGTATCTATGAGGACACTTGGCCTGTGGCCTCGTGTCTCACAACACACCTGAGGTGTGGATTAAATGCCTATTATCCCATACCCTGTCGTGGATTATTGCTAACTTAATCAAGGACAATTGCTGTTTAGCAGTAGAGTAAAATGGTCTTCAAAACACAAACTGTAAATCTGTTGGAGTTTCAAGTTTGTTTATTCAAAGCTAATTATGAAAGCCTGGTCACAAAGCAGTAGCAGCAACATTAGTAAGACAAGGGTATGTTATATCACGCTGTCTGCAACCAGTGTTTTTTTTTTTCTATATTGTATAATGTGTACATTGCTGTGCAAGTTAGTAGTATGCAACAGATCTAATAGTAATCTCAAACAAAGCAAAAGGCAGATGCACTAGTCACGGAGTTGGCTATGAGAACTGTAATTATAAAAATCAAACAAGGTGAACTAACCCCTCATGCACATTAGCCTATCGCAAGGATTCATCGGGGGGGTTGTTAGATGTTCACACGTGAACTTATGTAGTGGATCATGAAAACATGGGCATAATTGCTGCGAGGAACCGAGGGAGGTGAGGGAGACCCTTCCACAGTGGGTCCCGCCTCCTGCTACGGACTGCAAGGGATTTACAGGGTTCTGAGGTGCTGGCTGGGTTCTGCTGTCGGGTGGACCTCCCCAGAACACATTGGGACTGGAATCTTTGCTAAAAAGAAAAAAAAAACGAACACTTGACTTTGGGGCTCGCTAAATAGCAATCGCATCGGGACGTGGCGCTGCTTGCTGGGGGAAATTTTTAAGCATTCCGGTGGCGTGGTGGAGGAGCTTTCTGGCACCAGTTTTTGAACACTGCACCAGTACCTGATTGGCTCCCTGTCCGCCATGACGCTCACCCAGCTAGGTCAAATGGCTGGTCACTGAACCCCGCGGCTCACTCCTGACTGCTGCAAGGGACCAACGGAGGTGAGGGAGACCCTTCCACAGTGGGTCCCCCCTCCTGCTATGGACTGCGAGGGATTTACAGGGTTCTGAGGCATCTGCTGGTTGCTGCGGTCGGGTGGACCTCCACTGGCCACATCAGGACTGGAATCTCTGTGTCATTGCTAGAAAAAAAAATAGAACAGTTGACTTTGGGGCTTGCTAAATAGCAATCACATTGGGACATGAGGCTGTTCACTGGGGGGAAATGTTTCTCCCACCCCGTTCCCTCCTTCCCTTAAATGCCCAGTAGCTCCTCCCACTAGACAAGGCATTCTCCTCCTTAGTTGGTACAGCACCAGTATTGCTGGTACACTAACAGTACCCTTACAAATGTGCATGTGTGGCCCATACCCTCTCTTTACTAAGATAACTAGTAACTATATACTGTCCTTACTAGAGATAGCTTTATTTGACATAGCTTGTAACCAATTTACTGTCTGTGTAACCAGTGCATAATTAGCAATTCTAGAACTAGGTACAGCTTGCTATCTGGGGTACCAATATTAGAGTCAATTAATATCGCATGGGCATGCACTGCAATTCCTAAAGTCTGAAGCAGTAACCTACTTTTGTATAGCTTGGAGCTAGGTCAATCTGCTAGGGATACCTGTCCCAGAGTACTGAAACCTCCTACCCACTAAGTTAACTCTCCTGAGGCACCTGTGCCTGCACTGCAGCCATGAGTAAACTGCCCAAGGGCACTTACCACAACACCACCGCACTTTGTGAAACCCACAGGACTAATTTCACCTTGGCTACCACCCTTCCTCCCCCGGAGATCAGATAGGATGGTGCCTCTGAGAGGCTGCCTCATGCTCCATGGTCGGGATGGGGCCCCAGCCCAAAATCACAGTCCGCTGGGCACCAGTCCCTCTCCGAAACCTCCCCCCGCCTGGATATCTGCAAAAGGCTTGAGATTGGTGCACCTAAATGTACGAAGCCTGCTACCCATCCTTGCTGAGCTAACCGCATGGGTGGCGCATTATAACTCTGACATTATGGGGGACACAGAGACCTGGCTGAAGTCACATACTCCAGACTCTGTATGTGCCCTCCCGGGCTACAACCTTATTAGACAAGACAGGGCAGAGAACAAGATACGGGGTGCGGTGCTCCTATACTATAAGACGCACTTAAATGTATACATCATAGGACATACGCCACCCCCATCCCATTCTTGTGAGTTCCTGCATGCCCTCCTCCTGCTAGGCAACACCAAAAAGGTACACCTGATCAGTGCCTACAACCCCCCTAAGGGTGGAGTGCCAGGGCTCTCCTCCCTCCTTGACAGCCTTAGCACAATGGTTGGCTCGAATGAGCTACTAGTCCTAGGTGACTTCAGCCTCAACTGGGTAGGTCGCAATGTCCAGCAATACGAGCCCCTGTTGGCTGGTCTCGCCCTCAGCCAACTCATCTCTGAATCCACAAGGCTCTCCTCACGTAGAGACAAGGTTTCCCTCATTGACTGGGTGCTGAGCAACAGACTGGAGAAAATCGTCTCCTGTTGTGTTCTCCCTGATGCTAAATCGGATCACTCTCCCACCTACTGTATATGGGGCAACTCCCCTCCCAAAATCCCCCTGCAAGGTGATCCAAATGAGGGACTACTCCAAACTCAACGTTGGAGACTACCTTGCTGACCTGCGACTGGTCTCGGGTTACTGCCACAAATGACCCCTCAAAGGCTCTTGACAACTTCCTGAATGTCTGCACCCAACTGCAAAACAAACATGCCCCTCACACAAAAAAGGAGGGTGAGGGGTACTGTCACTAAGTGGCTCCATGGAGGCCTTTTTCTCTCATGAAACAAAGGGATAAATGCTGGGCGAGATAGAAGTACACCCTCTCCAGTACAGACCTCCTTGAGTACAGACAGCTGAGGAACTCGTGCAAGAGAGCCATTCGCTCTGCAAAAAGTGAGTTCTGTCAATCTGCCCTGCTCTCCACAGCCAGAAACCAGAGGAGATTCTAGCAGAACATTAAGAACACAGTTGGGGGGTCCACCAGAGCTCAGGTCACTGATATACACATTGGCGAGGTAAACTGCAACAACCCCCTCACAACTGCCAATGCCTTTAACTCCCTGTTCGCTTACCTGTCAGCTCTCCCCAAACAGCCACATGCCCCCAAGGATTGGGCCCCTCCACCCAGTGGAACAACCCCCCACCCACCCTTTTACCTCAAGGTCATCTCTGACATGGAGATCCAGAAGCTTCTTGCTGGCCTCTCCCCCCACACTGGTGCTGGGCACGACTGCCTTGAGCCCACGCTACTTAGGCTAGGGGCATCTTTTCTAGCCCGATCCATCGCCCACATCTTCAATGCATCACTAGCCTCGGGTATAGTCCCAGACATCTGGAAGATGGCCAAAGTCATCCCTGTTCCCAAACAAGGTGACCCAAAAGACCCAGAGAACTACCACCCTATAGCGATCCTGTCAGCGATCAGCAAACTTCTAGAAAAGGTAGTCGCCTCACAGTTCACCCACTACCTACAGACTCACAACCTACTCTCTCCTGCACAGCACGGGTTCAGAAAAGGGCACAGCACCTCCACTGCCCTAGCAGTTGTTACCGCTGTGATTAGATCTGCTGCTGACCAAGGCAAACTGACCAGGGCCATCTTCGTGAATCTCTCGAAAGTCTTCAACCGGGTTGACCACGCACTACTGTGCTCCTCTCTCCTGTCCCTTGGCTTCTCCTCCCCTGCCCTTGCCTGGATCAATAATTACCTCTCGGGCAGGCAGCACTACACCAGGTTCAACAAGGCTCTGTCTGAGCACGCCCAGGTAAACTGCAGGGTCCCCCAAGGCTCTGTCCTGGGACCTCTCCTGTTCTCCCTCTTTGTAAACGAGCTACCCTCGGCCCTGGCACACAGGTGCTCAACGCTGTACGCAGATGACCTAGTCATCATGACCAGCTCCCGGGACATCTCTACCATCATCACCAAGCTAAACTCTGACTTCGACCAAATCCAAACCTGGCTAAAGGACCATAAGCTTATGGTTAACCTGCAGAAGATGCAGGCCATGCTCTTTGGCTCAATAGCCAAGACAAAGGTTATCTCAGGCCCGCTAAAGATCTCAAGGGCTAATGGGTCCCTACTGCAAGTTGCAGATTCAGTCAAGTACGTGGGGGTGACACTTGACCCACAACTGGATCTGAATCTGCACATACGCAATACATGTAAGGCCTCAAACTGCAAGTTGGACCTTGCATACAGAGCAAAAAGCTGTCTCACCCCAGCTGCCCATCTCACCTTAGCCAGGGGAGTCCTGCTACCCACACTCTGCTATGGACTAGTCACCTTCACCCTCGTTGCAAAAACTAGTCTAGCAAAATGGGACACAGCGTACAACAGCGTATGTCGCTTTGCGCTCTCAGCTCCTGGCCTCACCCACCACTGTGAGCTCTACTCCTGACTTGAGTGGCTCCCACTGGAAATGCACCACTCCTATGTCATGGGCAACTTCATAGACAGTATTGTCAGATCTGCCACCCTCTTAGTCCTCACTGAATCCCTCGTTCCGGCTACCCCCTCCTACCATCTGAGATCCAGTGATTCTCGTGCCCTCCTGGTTCCAAAGACTCGCACCCAAATGGGCAACCGGACCGTCGCTGCGTACACGCCCAGGTTGTGGAACTCCTATCAAGCACTCGCTCCTCCCTTTCCCACCACTGCTTTAAAGCCTCCCTCTGGGGCTTTCTCAAAACAGCCTCCACCTGCCTCTCGACTAGAAGAACCCCCTCAACCTATGCCGCTCCAACTGGCTGAGACACTACTTATCTAATCTGTCAAAGGCAGTGGCCCTCTGCACTTTATCCACTACCTGAGCTTGCAACTTACTAGTAGGGTTAGACCACTTAGGCCCAACTGCTCAAACAGGGTGTGCATTGTTACTGTCCAGTTTCCTTATTTTGCTCTGGGCCTCCTCTATCCCAATTTGTTTCTTCTCTGCCTACCTGCAATCTTTACAGCATTGCTTCCCGGCATGACAATCACTGCCTTTCACGAGAGTACCATACTGTTATTCTACCTGCTGCCTGCATTGTAAACCCCTGTAGTTACTTGTATTGACCCTGTGTGCTTATGCTCTTAAATGTAACCTTTACAGTACTTGTTTTGCCTGATGTTCATGTATGTACCTTGTAATCTCCCAGGTTGCACCTGAAAATAGGCACTTGCTTGTCTAGTGTGCTTACCCGGTTAACAAAAGCAAATAAATAAATAAATAATGCATTAGCATAAATTATAGCAAAGTAAAAAGTGAAGATAGGAGATATGATTCACACTGAACTGTAAATGTGTGAGAGATTGGAAATGTGTACATTGCAGATTTGTGGACATTCTTATCAGTGTTTCATATCCTGCTTATACATTATAAACAAAGTGCATTAAAAAACATTGCATCACCACTGTTTATACACCACAGTGATTTCTCTATAACAAAACAAACAAAAAAAAGGAGCAATAGAATTTCCCTCCGCATAAGCACATATCTATAGCCAAAACAAGGGGAAATTTAATGTAAGACACCTCCAAACATATATAGCTCTTAAGAATTACCAGTGGATTGATAGGATGAGGCCAAGGAAGTGACAAAAGAAAAGGTCAATGTCCAATGCTAGAGCAAAAATATACATTGTCACTCCCTCACATGAGTTTTTGTAGAAATACTTTTGAAGGGAATTTGTCACATAAAAATGTGATACCTAACAATGTACTTATTTACTTACCAACCACCACCAAAAGGAAGGCACGAAAATATATCCATAAGAGGAACTAATGTTGTCTCTATATAATAGTTAATTCAAACGAGACCACGGGCAAAATTCCTACATATCCCGCTTGTCAACCTAAAGAAATTTTCCTTTGTAAAGAAACAGGTTTCCAGGTGGAAGAGAAGCATACTGGAACAAAATTAACACAATATTAGTTAGGGTTGGGTGGGGGGCAGCTAAGGGGCAAATCATGAAGACAGGTGCCTATCATGGCTGAAATTCAAAATAATGTGTAATGGGTGCAAGGATGATAAGAAAATATGACCAGTATTTATCAACAGCACAGCACCGGGAGACTAAATATTGGAAGATTTAGTAAGCCCCATAATTTTGGTATACACTTGTGACTTGTAAATAAATAGCAAAGGTTGGACAGAAGCTGACTTGGCAGTGGTCGGTGTGCAGGAAAACAGAAACTGCTAAAACTCTGAAAAATATCTCTCACTAAGCTCTACTCCATAACACTATCTCTAGCTCTCTTAAAAAAAAAAAAAAAAGGCACAGAAAATGAAATCAACATAATCATCTTCTACCTGCTATAGGATCAGGGGCTGCCGGGAGCTGTTCTCCAAAGCCAGGAAAACTACAGAAAAAATGGAGGGTGGAAAACCGAGATCGCATTGAGTTTTAAAGTGAGCAGTTGCATTTTTAGTTGAGACCGTGGGTTGTGTAGGACTCGGGGCTCAGCCTTTTGGAACTCTGAAGTAAAGAAATGGTTTTGACGCATAGAACTTAGCGCAACCTGAGTCCAGAAGAAACGCCATCCCTGCTGAGTCCAAGGGAAGATGCCAAAAATCTTGGCCTAGGCTTGTCATAATCAGGGCTTCTATCACAATAGGGGCTACACTGACAAGTGAGTAGAAGTACTAGTACAGCTGTATCAACTTTATTATATATGCGATTAGGTAGAATAAGGACTTAACTAATCATATTACACTTAGTTACCTGTATACTTTGACATTCTCTTTCGAATTCTGTACTACTGTATGTCATGAGCTACAATGCAACAGGGATAGTGCACCTCCATGGAGTATCTTATTTCGATCACTCTTACACAAGCATTAAACAACGTCTTAATGTTACTACATACATTAGCGCCAATACATTGTTCGCCTTTAACAAACACCGGTGATCAGAGCAACAACAAACAAACTACACACTTAATAAACACTAAATAAAGTCAGAAATCCAATAGTACACATTTTTATAAATTTTACTTTTGAGTTCAAACTAATAAAATGGGTGAGGAGAAAGTTGCAACTGACTATGGTAAATGTAGTATGTTTGTCAGGGGAAAAGAGAAGATAAAAGGAATAATGGGTTTATTTGCACTAAATGTCATTATATTATGTCACTGGAAGAGGAAATAAGGGGATTAAAAAAATCAATAAATGGACCAGAAAGCATTACCAATCTTGAAGCTTATGTGGACAGCATGCTAGATGTCTCACTGGCAAAAGCAAACAATACTATCAGGAATTAAATGCTCAGTGTGGAACGGATTTAGTGTCACCTGGGGTGATAAAAGGAAACATGATGAAACAGAAGGAAGGTCACAAGGAGGAGGCTGAAGTAGAAGGTCTACCATCAGGGACATGTATTGAGGGTAGGCACAGTAACAAAAGGGGAAGAACTGCTGATGATCATTGCCAGTTAAACCTAGAAAATAGATATGGCCCACTACAACAACAGGGTGCCAGCACAGAACATCAGGAACAGAGGGATCAGGCAGTCACTGAAAAGAAAACAGAGCCTGATCTGCTTATAATAGGTGACTCTATAATTATATTTACTGATTAAGCTATTTGTAGGGGTAGAAAAGAAAGAACTGATGTTGCCTATCAGGAGCCAAGGTAACGGATGTGAGGGAGAATCTGGAAGGCTTACTGACTGGATCTGGGGAGAAGTCAATAGTGACATTCCATGTCCGGGAGAAGGATGTAGGCCACAGGATGGATCATGATGTAAAAAAGATTCTGAAAGTACAGTATAGGCAATATTTTGAAACAGAAAGGGTGTGTGGTAGTTATTTCTGAGCGACTACCTGTACCAAGGACGGGTGCAGGTAGGACTACAGCAAAGAGAAAGATAAAGAAATGGTTACAAACTTGGACAGAAAAAGAAGGTTACAGATTTATCAAAAATTGGTACAGCTTTTATAATCAGAAGGACTTACACAGAAATAATGGACTTCATCTGAATAGGCTGGGGGCAAGGATGCTGTGAGACACCATAAATAAAAAGTCTGAGGAATATTTAAACTAACTGGCATGGGGAAGGGGGTAATGCCTGTGACCAAAAGGCTACTTCTGACAAGCGTACTGCTGGAAGGTCTGGAAATATGAGGTAGTTACTAGATCATTAATCATGACAGAGCAAAAAAAAAAAAAAAAAAAGGCAAAACTAAAGTAATAAAAACTGGAAAATACTACTATTCAATGCAAGGAGTTTGAGAAATAAAGTTGGGGAGCTGCAGTCACTGTTGTACACAGAAAAAAAAAAACAGCTTATGGCTATTATGGGGACATGATGGAGCACAGACGATGCATGGAGTAAAGAAACAGCAGGATATACTCTCTTTAGGAAGGCTAGAACCGGAAGAAAAGACGGAAGAGTAGCCCTATAAATTTCAAATACATTATGGTTTGAGGAAATTTTATTGCCTACTGCATCTGAAAATGAAACTATGTGGGTTAAATCTGTAAAAAAAAACATGAAGCACCTACATACTTCTAATGGAATGTTACAGATCACCTAACAAATCAGAGAGTATGGACGAGATGCTAACCAAGGAAACAGAGCAATTTATAGGTAAACATAAAATCCTCTTAATGAGGGATTTCAATCTATCATGAATAGACTGGAGGACAACTAATAGTGGGATCAATCAGGATAGGTTGTTGGCCAAAAGGCTAACTGAACTCAACCTGAAAAACAATATGTTAATGAGACAACTAGGGGTTCTAATATCCTAGACATTATTCTAAGCATCTTAAGGGAATCACTAAGAAATTTCAAGTCTAGAGAACCTCTGGGGGACAATGATCACAAGATGGTTTCCTTTAGTGTGGATATGGAGGTAATTTAGCTGTTTTGGTAGGGCGGACTTCAACACTTTTGAAAGCATTCGATACTGTCGCCCATCCACTTCTCCTTGCAAATACAAGTCAGTGGGTCTCACAGATTCAGCAACCAACTGGGTCAGCTCCTACCTGGATGGAAGAACTCAATCTGTGATAATTGGAGATTCCCTGACCCCTTCCCCTCCCCATCCACACTGGCATAACCCATAGCTCTTCTCTATATTTCTCAATGACCTCCCTTCAGCCTGCTGCTCTTCCATCCACATGTATGAAGATGATGCAGTCCTGTCTGCATCTGGGTCTTCTCCTTCAGAGTTAACATCCAGGCTTCAACTTGATTTTGACACTGTCCAGAAATGGTTCAGGTCAAATCAATTATCCCCAAATGCTACGAAAACAGTCTCCATGTGCTTCGGCACTAGACAGAGGATTTTTAGGCTCCCCTCCCACCCCTCCTTCCACACCCCAGATGGGGGTACAATTGATGACGTATCCCCATTTAAATGCCTTGGTGTCTGGCTTGATCGGCACCTTGGCTTCTCTCAGCACATAGATACCATTCACAAAAAAGTCCACCCCATGCTCGGTGCTCTTTATAGGAACAAAAGCTGCATCCTTATACCATCTCACCAAGATATCATCTCTAAGATAATCCTTCCCATCTTTAATTATGGCGACATTGTCTACAGTGCTGCACCTAAGTCCACCTTGGCCAGACTGGACACCCTCTTCCACTCCTTCTGCTAAATTTTGCCTTGGCCTACCCTCCCTGTACTCACCACTGTTCTTTATACTCTGCTCTCTCCCTTCCTCCTTGGAAGACTGCCGCCTAACCCACAGCACCTCCTTCATTTCTAAATTCTGGCTGGTTTCATTCCCCCCTTATTTCAGCTCGCTTCTCTACCCTATGCCTCCCTCCTCATACTCTTGCCACAGATCAGGCTATCACTCCCTACTGCTCCCCTCTCATAAATCCCGTGCTGGACAGAATGCCTTCTGTTTCCGCTTTCCTAATACCTGGAACGCTCTTCCGCTAACTATTCGCTCTGCCCTCTCCAAATGCGCTCTTTCCTCATTACTCCAAGTCCACACCACTCCCTCCTGCAAATGCCCACAGCTCAATGTCCTGCCTCCCCCCCTCCCTTTTTCTCTTTTCCTTACCCACTACCTGTCCCCAACCACCTACACCTCTCTGCACCTTCCATTTTCCACTTATCATGTATTCTAACCTCTACATTCTTCCTCTCCCCATCCTACCCCAATCATCTGTCCCTCCCTCTCTCCAACCCTCTATCACCTCCCCCTCCTCACTCCCCTCCACCACTACCTTAACCCCATTCCTACTCTTTGGGCACCCACTTCCTCCTCCCCCTCCCCTTATCCTAACCCCATCACTTTCTACTTGTACATATTCCCTCTCCCCCTTGGGTACATCTGGAAAGAAGCTTTATGGATCAGTATGTCTTTCCTGGTAAATCTCTTTAAAATAAATAAATAAGGGCCATGACGAAGGAGTTCAAAAATGGAATTGGGAGAGGGCATCTAGTAGACACAGATACAGACCGAATGTGGAATGTGCTAGTAGATAAAATTAAAGAACTGGAGAATATACCTGTATTGGTGCACCTTTATTGTTTAAAAAGGCAAATTCTAAGGGCAACCTTTTTGCCTTATGGATGGAGTATAAGAGTGCAGCTATGAGTTCTAAAATTGATATTAAGAAAGCTAAAAAAAACAAAGAACTTGTAACAGCTGTGAAATCAAAAGACAATAATAGGACTTTTTGGTCTTGTGTAATATCATAAAAGGTAGATACAAGCGTAGTAGGGCCACTAGAGGACAGAGATAAAATAGACAAGAAGGATCAAATGGCCAATATTCTAAATACTGTACCTTCTTTGGCTCTGCACTTCAGACATCTAAACTAAGTGAGGTAGAAATTCCACAGGGAGATGCACCAGTAATTACGGAAGAACAAGAAATTGCAAAGCTTCTTAATACCCTTAAAATAAACAAATCACCAGAACCTGCATCCTTGGGTGCTAAAAGAATTGGGACGAGAACTCACTGGACCTTTAACCCTAATATTCAGTTCAAGCTTGAATTGAGGGAAGATTCCTGTGACACGGAGGAAAGAGATTGTAGCACTAGTATCTAATAAGAGAAGTAGGGCAAAGGCATCAAAATTACAGACTGTCGAGTTTGACATCTGTGGCAGGAAAGTTCTAGAGACATTTATCAGAGACAAAATAAATATTAAAACTGATAACTTATGAGGTAATACTCAACATGGATTTAAGCAGGGGAGAGCATGCCTAACAAATTGAATGAAATTCTTTAAAAAAGTCAGCCTTGCTCTTGATACTGGAAAACCAGTGGATGTCATCTATTTGGATTCTAGTAAGGCATCTGATACTGTACCACACGTGGAATTAGTCATCTGCCCAATTAAAATCAGACTTAACTTTTAAGATAATAAAATGGACAAAGTCACGGCTTACTGATAGGATGCCGAGTGTCAGGGTAAATGACTTAAACCTAGTGAAGTCCAAGTGACTTGAGGAGTTCCTCAGGGGTCAGTTCTGGGACCAGCACTTTTCAATATATACATTTCCAGCATGCAGATGACTCAAAGTGGGTGGATGACAAAATTTGTGGATGCAAATTTTGCAGAAAAAACAAGAATCGGCCCTGTACTACATACTCAAGATAGTGCAGACAGACTACGGGGGAAATAATAAATGACCTATACAACTGGTCACTTTCAAGCAAGATGTAATTCAATCCTAAGAAATATGTAGTGATGCATTTTGTGTACAATAATCCAAAAATAGAATATACCATGGGAGGTACAATCTTAAATAGCAGGGCCAGATATTCAAAGGGTTGCGCCATGCGCAATAGGGTTGACTCAGCTATGATCCAAAATCGCCCATCTGCAAATATTCAGCAGGAGGCAGAATCGCCCCAAATCATGCTGAGCAAGAGCGCAATGATAATGAATGCATGCACAACTGAAGGGGAGGAACCATGCATAAATGGCGAAAAGTGATATTCAACAACATGCGCCATGCGCAATAGGGGAGCAAGCGGAAGTTGTGTGATAGTGGAAATGAGCCAAAATAAAAAGGAACAAGGGAGAGGCGCAAGAATGCTACAGGGAAGGCACATGTGGCTGAACTCTAGCCAGACACACAGGGCAGGACAGACACACAGGGCAGGACAGGGAAAGGGCACCCTGAACCCACAGGCACAGGGAAGGTGTGGGTAGCCACAGCTAAACAGAGTGCAGAAGGGGAAAGTGCCACACAGCACTGAGGCCACCAAGGGAAGGTGTTCCCGATGCAGAGGAAGTAGCAGCCAGGACAGCGGGGGGAGCACAGAAACAGCTGCAGGCGGGGGGGAACACAAGCCAGGGACATGGCCAGTGCCACCATCCAGATGGAGGCAGTAATGAGGGGGGTGAGAAGGCACGCAGCAGGGGGGCGCGGCCGTGGAAGGGCCCATTGGCAGTATGCCCCCAACAGGCAGTACCGAGCCCACACCAGCTTCGAGCTGTACAGCGATACCGAGATCGTGGGCCGGTACCGCCTGAATCGGGCAATTCTGAGGTGGCTCTGTGAGCTGTGCAGTGATGTGATGCAGGTACCCACACGATGGAGCCATGCTCTGTCAGTGGAGACAAAAGTGACAGCTTGCACGTGCCTGCTCGCCACGGGTACCTTCCAGAGACCAACAGGGGACACCACAGGCATAACCCAGTCAGCCGCGTCACGCCACCTCACCCAATTCCTCAGCGCACTACTGCCACATGCTGCGGAGTACATCCATTTCCCCAGCACACCGACGGAGCGCACAGCAAACATACAGGGGTTCCACAGGGTAGCACGTATGCCTGGCATGCTAGGGGCAATAGACTGCACCCATGTGGCCATCCGCACACCACCTGGCCCCGAAGGGGCCACATATACCAATCAGAAGGGCTATGCAAGCATCAACTGCCAGGTGGTGTGCGATGCCAGGGGACGCTTAATCAATGTCTGTGCCACGCACTCTGGGGGAGCACATGATGCCTTCATCTGGCACCAGTCGGCACTGTGCCACAGATTCCAGAGTGGGGACATCCCCACTGGCCACTTAGTGGGTGAGTATGCAAACCACGCGGAAAAACATAGAGCTTGGGAGGGGCATGGTCAGAGATGACATGGGTATGGGCCTAGATGGCCCAAGGCAGGGCGACGCTGATCACCAAACTAACCTCCACCCTCTACACACAGGTGACAGTGGATACCCACTCCATCCCTGGCTACTCACACCATACCGGTGGCCCGCGACCCCATCGCAGCAACGCTACAATGAGGCACATGCCGCCACACGCAATGTCGAGTGGGTGTTCAGGATGCTGAAGGCACATTTCCGTTGCCTGGACACGTCTGGTGGTGCCCTACAGTACAGCCCTCAAAGGCCTGTGGACTATTCCTGGCCTGTTGTATCCTGCACAACATGGCCAACGACTGTGGGACAGCCGTACAGGTCGAAGAGGGGGACAGCAATGGGGACGATGAGAACGCTGGTGAAGATGGTGATGGGCAGCTCCCCCTTGGGCGACGGAACCCCCGACTGATCCGGCTGGCACAGCTGCACCGGGACACCATCACAGAGGAGAACTTCAGCCAACCCAGGTAAGTCATGGGGCCATGTGCAACCACCAGTGGCAAAGGCACAACCCACAAACACGCATGGACACACACCAGGGGTGCATGCTGTCAAGGGAAGTGGCCGAGCATGGAACCGCACACACCACCAGGGATGGGTGAGGTCTAACATGGCACGCGGTCATACACACACACACACACACACACACACACACACACACACACCACAAGACATGCACGAAACGTAGGAGGCACGCTGACCCAGACTGCCACCCCTAGCCACACACACGTCCACAGACCACCATGCCCACTGCCTGTCATTGTGCGAGTGTTAGACGCTGGGCACCACTGCACAGTGGCGTACAGCGCAACGCAGACATCATCATGCACACACCACAGCGGACAGCAGCCGGGAGGGTGTGCAGATGGAACGTGTGTGTGCATGCAGTTCCGGGTACCCCCACCCATGCACTGCCCGCTGAATGACACAATGCACACAGGGCAGCATCAGAGAGTAGCCGTGCTGGGAGACAGGTCAGTCACGTGCCACAGTGCCACGGCCGCCACGGATGCGTGGGCTGCCCCGCCGAGACCCGCCAGCAGTGACAGGCTGACCACTGGCCTAATGGAGTGGCACCATCGGTCCCCCAGGGGTTCCACTGCATGAACGTGACCGTGCTCGCGCAGGGGTCTGCAGCACACCGAACATGCCTGCGCCAGGCATGCTCGGGATGCCCACAGCTGAACCCGGTGTCGACAAGGATAGTGTTGCACGACGCCGGGAACAGGGGGTGGACACTGCACTGTGCTGTGTCTGCGATGCATGGGCAAATAACTGTGTGCCCATTGTGGCCATGACAGCTGTGAATGCCTGTGTCTGCCTGTCAATGGCAGCGGTCACATCCTCCCGCAACCGGTCCATCCCTGCCAGGAGCAGAGCGGTGTCTCTGCTGCGCTACTCCTCTGCCTGGCGCAAAGCCGCACTCAGTGCATCCACCGCCGTCACAAGCCGCATCTGCTGATTGACTGATGCTTGCAGTATGCAGGTGTGCTCATCTAAGAGGTCACCTGCATGATCAGCATGCTGTCCCTCATGGTGTTCGCGGCCCTGATGGTCATCACCCCTTGAGGGTGGGCACTGCACAGCAGGGCCAGGCCTGGGCATGTCCACAGGCAGCGCACTGACGCCGCCCCCTGACACTGTACCCCCATGGCCATTGGCCGACTGCTGATACTGCCCCTCTGGCTGCCGCTCTCCAGGGCTCAATGGTGCTGCCCCAGTGGCCACAACAGCCCCACTGTCCTGGACACACACCAGTGCTGCCCCACTGTGTAAACAGGCACAGGCTGGGACTGTGATGTCACGCAGGCCTCCGTGGTGGCACCACCCATAGCCATGGCTGTGGTGTCACCTGCTGTGTGGCCATCCTGTTGCCCAGACATCTCACTGCCCATGACGTTAGCTCCATCATCATCAGTGACGGATCTGGCACCAGCCCGAGTATCAGCATGCTGGCATCCATGGACGCTGGGACATAGGCAGGGCCTCCTCCACACCTGCTCCACCAACATCAGTCCGGACGTCCAGTCGGGCCCACTGTCACCCTGACCCCCATATGCCTGTGGAGGTGGACGGGCCCTCCTCCATCTCCATGCTACTTCCCTCAGTGGAGAAGCCCACCACCACTGACCCATGTAGACGCTCAGGAGCTGTAAGGGGAAAAACAGTAGCATTAATGTGTGTGACCTACCCTGCCCCCCAATTGACAGACCATGACCTACCATGCAGTGACGGGCTACCACCCATCTGGAACCCACCACCCGGAACACCCTCGATGGCGCAATACTGCATGCTGCCAGCAACCCACTCTTCCTGTGGGGTCAGGCGTTGCACCTCCGGCTGTCCCCCACCGGTCGCAGACCGTGCTGCCTTGATGGCAGCCACCTTCTCTTTAATTCTCCGCCTGTCCGTGCCCATCTTCTTTTTGCACTCCTGCACGGAGCGCTGGTGGCTGCCATGCAGGTTGACAGCAGGCGCCACCTCCTCCCATGCAGCAGCACAGGCCTGTGGTGTTCCCTGGCGTCCACTGAGCAGCGGCTCCTGGTCGAGGTAGGCCTCAAACAGGGCATCTGTCTCTGCCTTTGTGAAGTTTGGCCTCCTCTTCCTCCCACGTCTCTATTCCTCTTCCTCCACCTCACGATCGGTCATGATTCATCCTGTGAGAATGACAGGTGTTACCTGTGACTGTGCAGTCCCATGCATGTCCCAAACACCACAGTCCACACTCCCAAACAGCATACAACTCACCACATTAGACTGCAGTAACCGACTATGGCCAGTGCAGCCCAATGTCGCATTTTGTATAGCGCAACCCATGCAAATGAGGCGAGGCGCATCTTTAAGTGGATGCAAATGCAGTGACTGCGCCACTGAATGGCTGATTAGATGATTTGCATATGCCGGCTGAATATCGCGCTGTTGCACTTTGCGCAATTGCGTTGAACGTGCTGAGCCAAGGGCGCAGTTCTGTGACATGTGCAGTACACACCTAACTGCGCATGCCCGGGTTGATGACACAGGCGCCTGCTGCGCTGATGTGCTGTGCGCAGGAGGTAATGCATGGCACAGCCACCATTGTACCAGTGGCGCTAAAGCGCTGTTCACATATATGGCACTGTGGCACTGGGGCATCGTAGGCGCACTGAGGCAAAAGCGCTGTAGGCCACTACAGGAGGTGGCACACAGGCACCCAACTGCGCTACATGCATTGGGTTCCAATCGCACTGTGGCTGTCCGTGCGCCAGAGACCCTTGACCCTGTGCCCGACCTTTGCACCCTAGGCGCCATGCGTCAGGCATGGGTGCACCACTATTGCGCTGTTTGGTGACAGCGCGATGGGGAATGGCAGCTCTGTACCGCACAGCATCTGCATGTGGCAGGACCGTGCTGCCGAGCGCCATTTTGAATCCACCACACTGAAGAGATGGCGCGGAGGCGAGCGGTAATGTGCAGCCAGGTTGAGCTAGCCAACCTGGTGGATAGTTGAGCCCCATGCTGGGGCTCTGTATGGAGATGCACCCCTGAATAATATCACGTGATTCCTATACTATGCAAGGCAGTCCAGCTGGAAGGGGAGAATTATTCATCACCTCCCCATACTTTTATATGTGTGTATATATATACACATATATATATATATATATATATACATACATACACACACACACACAGTACACTTTTGAAAAAGGACTATTACAGCTGTTTTTGAGAGTTTACCATCTACAGTTAAAAAAACAATGGCTTTTGTTTTTATGTGTAACCATAGTGTAATCATTTATTTTTTTCTTTTTAAAATGCATTCTAAGAAATACGTACGTACGGTATTACCATCAATCCAGATCTTTTATATACTCAGCTGACATTTTGTCATGCTTAGGATAAGGGAACCAAGGGGCGCTTGGCTTCTTTTATCCTATGGAAATAATCTTGTTTTATTTTTAGACTTGTGTGTTTGTTTTTGTTGTTTGTCTGTGTGTTTCTTCTCTTTCTTCTAGAGGAAAAAGAAGTTCCCCATCTTTATAGTAAGGTATGAAACTTACTAACCTAATTGTAATATTGTCTTGTTATAATTTAAAGTGTGGTAGGTGGGGACTGCAATGGGGCCACCCCATTACCATTTATCCAGTGCACATTTTTTTTTCCCCAAGGTACTGCACGACTGGCTATTAATATTGCCAGACCATTTCTGGGTTAATATCCATGTCACCATCCACAGTTAACCTTTTTATTGCTACAGTATTCGAGCTGGGGGGCATACTACCCTTCCTTCCAGTCTAATACCCACAAAGGTTGCAAGGTATATTACTGTCTCCCCATAGGGATAAATACCAGAAAATGTGTATTTGCTAATAATTGTTTCTTATTTACAGGTTTTAAAAAGACCCACGGTATTTTAACAGTATAACCCAGCCCAAGTCCTTCTGCTTTTTTCTAGTGCAAACAGTTAAACCTCACACCTATTATTAGTACAAGGGCTTCTGCCCTCATCATGTAATCAGTCGAGCTGGGGGGGAACTGTGTATGTATTTCCACACATATTCATTCTTTTAACTGTCTTTTCAGCTTTCTTATCCTGTCAAAACAAATGTAAAACAACTTCTCATAGCCTTACAGCAATTAATGCATTTTTTTCAACAAGTAAATTCACAATACTCTTAACATTCCTGGACTCTCGACTAAGCTTACATGCTATATTTGTTCTGTGTTTAAAATGTATTTTATGCATTGTGCTCAGTACTGAAATTGTTCTATTGCAAAAATGCTTATGTTTCACGTTTATGTTATAATGTTTTGATATACATCTTGCTACACTCTAGCATGTGTGTATTCAGAAAAGTGCTCCACATGTATAAATGTTTTTAATGCTCATAACCAAACCTAAATACTGGGGCCAGCATTGCTGACCCATTCCTACAATATGTTCCAAAGCAAAACCCCAGACAAATCAATACTCTGTCTCATTACTCACAGGTACCCCTGAAGAATAAGTGCACTCCATGCAGGTTTTGTCATTTTAAATCTTAATTATAATATGCAGAATTTAGATTGTGCTCCAAACCTATGCTTCAAGCCTTACCTCACTCAGTACTTTGGAGTATT
The DNA here is from genome assembly GCA_016271365.2 of Neoceratodus forsteri. NCBI lineage: Eukaryota > Metazoa > Chordata > Ceratodontiformes > Ceratodontidae > Neoceratodus > Neoceratodus forsteri. The sequence goes on from CM057452.1 coordinate 1,723,493,892, forward strand.
TTCACTGTACAGGGTAAAGAAGGTAGACCCTTTCACTTGTCACAGGTGCAGTAGGCACTACTATTAGTTGGCATAGGCCAACAATATATATATTTGTCCCTCTACTGCATAGTGTAACATGCATATTGCTATGAACTACATGTTTGAAGCATGTTATTGTAACATTACGAGATTTTATAACTCAGGTCTCAGTTAGGCCTGCTAGCAGACAGACAGAAATTATGTTCATCACTGTATAGCCGCTTCTGTAATTTAAAAGCAGGGTGTAACCATAACATTGTCATGGATTTACAGATGGTCAAATGGAATAATTGGACCTTGGCCTGCATCCCCAAGTGTGCAGTTGACGTCCCATTTTAATTTTTCTCTTTCCAATTGCCAGAATTTAGGCTCTGTCACACCACTATTTACTAAAAAAAAGTCATTGGTTTAAAAGATTGTTATGTATGTGTTTTTAACACACTTTGCAAGTTTGCAGGTTTCCACGGTGTGGCACACATAAGATCTCCATGTTCAACAGCAGTAATACTTTCATCTAAGTTGCCAAGACCTTCATCTTTTTCTTGAAAAGAAAACAACTGCCACAGCTTTGACGTCATCACTCTCTTTGTGCCTGATTGGTTCCACATAAAAACTACTACATGAATCAAGTTATTATTACCTCTGCAAGTGTAATGTTTCTAGCAAAATTACATCTATTTGTAGTACTTTAAATCAACTGAAAAAGGTCCAGTCAGTTCAGACTCTGCAATCAAGCTTATTGTTTCTGTTTACTATGAAGTTAAGTCTGGGGTAGGGGCAATCCCCTAACTTCAGCAAGAAGATTCTTCTTCAATTGAGCTTCAAGCAAGACATCCATTTTCTTCACTGCTGCTTGTTCCAAATGTGGCTGGTACTTTATACAAACCTATTGCTCTATTATGGACTGTGTTTTTAATGGTTTATTGTAAACTGTTACCTTTTTATGGACTGTTAATCTTTGTGCCGGGGTGTAATCAACTACCACAACACAAATGCCATGCCAGTGTGTGTGTGTGGCTACTCCATTAAAAGGACTCAATGCACACTCTAATGCACCCCTGGCCAGTGTGTCTGCCAATCAGCCATCCAGCAGACAGCAATATAAACACTGACTTTTCTACTATGCTGGTGTTTTGTTTTCTAAATTACTGTCTGCATTGCCCCATGTGCCTTGTGGGGTTACCACCATTCTGCAAATGACATTTCACCTGCACTGTAACTACACCAATCTGTGGTTACTTATATGAACTTTATAAACTGTTAATTTCATAGACTGTTATGTTTTATAAGGACTTATCTTTTAAGAGACATTATCAGCAGATTCTTCAATCAAGCTCCAAGGGTGTGCCACACCTCAACACAAGGTAGCATCTACCTTATCCACTCTCAAAGTGGATTCCATGAACTCTCCTTCAGCAACAAAATTGTTATGTCATATTGTGTTATATGTGGTATCACATGTTAACATCTGTTCACATATTTCAATTGTGGTGTTGATATCCCCGAGTTCTGCACTATGTTTTACAAACTCACCATTTGTGTTCCATCTGTAACCACCCCTGTACCAACTCCAGAACAGGATGTTTTTTATAAATGCCTTAACTATCTGTATGCCGGCAACCAGTTTTAAATCGTATACCTATTCACCTAGACTAACAGTTTAAGAGTAAAAATGTTTATTTAGTTTTTTTTTTTTTTTTTTAACATTCAGTTAATAATTAATCTTTACATCTATGTTAAACTTTTGTGAAGGTTCGAGTCCCTCAGGGGCCTCTTTACCTTCAAGGTGGGGACTGTTGAATTTGCCCAGGGGCCACAAGGCCTAAGTATATACAGGTTGAGTTATATAAAATTGCTGATAGCTACCTCTATATATGCAGTTGACTATGGCAAGGTGTAAAAGGCTTGCAGAAAATACAAATGGCCAATAGATGACTGAATGAGGCTCACGTACAAGTTAATATGGCTAGCTAGCCAATGGCTGCCAGTGGCTAAACAAATGAATGATATCACCATATCAATGCATGTATGTGGAGGCTTTAAATGGTTAACGTTAAACTGAAGAAAATAAAATCTGACTTGGAATTGCCCTATTCAGCAGTTTTTTTTAAATGGTTACGGCTAAGATAAGAATGCAGCTGTTAGTAACTACACTGGCCTTGAAGATTAAGTTCCCCAGTTTGGCCACTGTCTGGTTTCATCTGTAGGCCAATTATTTTTGAAACAGTCACATCCCCTCGCATGTTTTCTGTATCCTAAAGTAAGTATTTTTAACAAATAAAAATCCCCTGATTACTTGTTTTTCCAGTTAAGAATGACCGAATGTCTCTGGCAAAGTGTCAAAAGTATCTTATGACTGAGGTATCTAATGGCCAGTGTATTTTTGAACCCGAGTCTTATGACTTGTTGAATGACACATTGTCTGTGTTTAAAACTGCTGAGGTAGTTTTTGAGAAATTCCAGCCTTGCATTTTTTTCTAAGCTTGCTACACATAAATATGGGACCTATGGTTATGTCCAGTATCCCTTCGAGAAGACACAGTCTCTGACAAGATGCAGTCTGAGACTATCCATAGATTGCTCGGGGGATTCAGAGAGATATGGTTACATGTGTTTCTGAAATGCTGTAGCCCTGTAATGCAAATATTACTAGCTGTCTAGATTGCATGTTAGAAACACCCCATTGGGATTGCCCTTTGGCTGTTTTACAACTAAACTGTAACAGAAACAGTTAGGTAGTTGTGGGCTACCTGATGTTTAAAAATAATGTTAGCATGTATTCCCTTTTGTAAACTAGCACAATAGCATTTTTCTAACTAATCTTATAATACTATCATAATAAAGTACTACTAATTTGGCAAAAGAAATAGCGTGTTCGCTTTACTGAATTACTGAGAATTACCAACCAGGAACCTGTATAAACTGTATAATTGGATCCAATTAACAGGGTGAGGGAGCCAGTGGAAATTGGTGGGAGGAGAGAAAGTCCCACCAACGATGAACTACTACCAGCAGTGAGGGCTACCAAGGCTGACTCTGAAGGCGAGAGAATATGAGCAGCAGCGGGGATCGCCACTGGTCTGGTAGACAACCCCTAAACAGTCAGCGCTGGGTGTGTCGACCAAGAATACTCCTGGGAAGACTGGTCTTTCTCCAAGTGGTGAAGCTTCCCCAACGTCTTGTCCCATGCCTTGATGCAATGGGAGCCTAAGGATGGGACCGCAGAACCAGAAAAGCCCCAAGTCTGTGATCTTCTGCTCCATGAGGAAAAATTTAAGCTTGTTCTGATGAAGACGGGTAGCATAGTTGAAGCTGCAGCAGACCTCGCAGGTTTAGACATCGTAGTTTGTGCCAAAGCAGCAGACTCAGGCCTCATGGAAATCTTTACTGTAGATATTCTGTCTGTAGCTGCAGCAATGGAATAGTTTATCGGACCCAGGAGTAAATGAAAAGAAAAAGGGGGAATCACTTAAGTGAATAAAGTAAGAAACTAGGGAGAAAAAATAAAATTCAGAAACTTTGAAAAAAAAAAAAATGGCAGTCAACTGAAGCAATGATGCTCCATGGAGTCCAAAGTGCAGTGGTCGACAACGGGAAAAGAACTGAAGAGGGCTTGGGGCTACCCACGGCTATATAGGGGGATGTTGGTGTGATAACATTGCCATGGGCGACCCCAGTTAGACTGCTAGCAAAAAATGTGTCTGTGTGGTCCTGTTGCCTGGTGGCTATAGTTCCTAAGGTGTAACCTACTGCAAGAGGTATCCTTGAAGATCTCACATTTGCATCCAACATAGACAACAAAAGATGGCATTGTGATTTATGCCAAAAGCCTTCTCTGTCTTTAGATGCACAAATTCTGGACCTGGGAAAGCATGTTAGATATGTTGCAGCAAAAGCATTTTTGAAAACTCTTTGGGAGAAATGCTTTACTTCTCATTAGATCTGTGTAGTAGCTATTCATTATGATACCCGAGATGGTCTGTCCTCTCCTATACGAAATCTGTGGTGATGGACCCACCACGGGTGCCAGTTCGGGGTCAGCCATAAGGATTTCCCACCTTTTCTGTATTACCTCCTTCACTCTTTTGGACTCACAATGGTAGTCTGTGATAACAGTAATTCTTTTTCATCAGTGGCTACCTTTTTCCTTTTTGGGACTAGTAATTCTCTTTTCTTTTTCTTGGTGTTATTACAGACTCCGATTATAAATGTGCAAAAATAACCCTTTCCCTGAACGCAGTCGACAGCACCCCCGCTTCCTTTTCTTAAGTCTCAATAGAGGTACAGTTCCTCCTGATGTGAAGGAACTGTCCAAGGGGGGTGCTGGTGACCAGGGACCCAGGATAAGTACACTCAGCTCTTAAGAGTGTTCCCCGAAATCAGCTTCCTAAATGGTTCCACTATCACTGTGCCCTGATCTCCACTTTTTAGACAAATGTCCAGGTATTCCACTCTGATTCTGTCAAACGGACAAGTGCATCTGATATTCAAAATTGTTCATTTAACCAGTCAATGAACTGTGGGATGGATTTCTCGCCCCCACAACAAACACATATAATATTAATAAATCTGTAGCAATGTACAATGTGTCTGAGGTGAGGATTTGAATCCACAGATACCAGGGTTTTTTTTTTCACCAGACCAAAAATAAATTTGCAAAAGGGGGTGCCAGGGCTGTGCCCATAACTGTCCCTCTTCGCTCTAGGCAACAACTTTGATCAAACAGGAAGTAACTGTGACTCAAAACGAAGGTCAAAAGATCCAAAATGAATTTTTGCAGAGCTGATCTTAGTTCACTGTCCCCAGCCAGAATTTGTTTTGCTGCCCTGATACCATGTTGATGGTTTATGCAGGTATTCGAGGATAAAACATGTATTGTAAGGCAGATGTTACGATTTTGCCAGGGGATACCTTTTAGTTTTAGTATTACGTGCACAGTATCAAGAAGATGGCTTCTGGTTTTGGGCACTATCATTTTTAAAAAGTGATCCACAAACTGTGAGGGGCCTTCGCTGTGCAATCCCTGTCAATAGCACCTGAAGGGCTCATAGAACTATTTGGTCTTGTTCCATTATCTATAAGGTTCTATCTATCGAATTGGAACTGGCTCTGGGGTATGTATTTTTTATTACGGCTCTCTCTGCCAGTCTCTGCTACTTCAATGAATTGTTAGGAAACTGTTCACAGGATGTATCTTTGACTTGCCTTTTGATACTCACACAGTGAAACTGGAGGTTTAGACTGATATTTATTTACAAGTCACCAGTGCATAATACAAACTATGGGGCTTACTAAATCTTCCACTATCCAGTCTGCTGGTGCTATGCTATTGATATATAATGTGCACATTTTCTTATCATCCTTGCACCCATTGCACGTTACTGTATTTCAGCCATGACTAGCACCTGTCTCCATGATTTGCCCCTTAGCACGCCCCTCCCCCCCCCCATCTCATATTGTGTTGATTTTGTTCTAGTATGCTTTTTATCCGGCAGGAAACCTGCCACTTTACAAAGAAAAAAATTTATTTAGGTTGACAAGAGGAATATGTGGAATTCCACCTGTAATCTCTTTTGAATTTATTATCATATAGAGACCATACTAGTTCCTCTTATGGTTATATGTTTGTGCCTTCCTTTTGGTGGTTGCTGTGAAGTGAATAAGAACATTGTTAGGTATCAAATTTTTATGTGACGAATTCCCCTCAAAAATATTTCTACAAAAACTTGTGTGAAGGAGTGACGATGTATATTTTTGCTCTAGCACTGGACGTTGACCTTTTCTATTGTCACTTCCTTGGCCTCATCCTATCAATCCACTGGTAATTCTTAAGAGCTATATATTTTTGGAGGTGTCTTACATTAAATTTCCCTTTGTTTTGGCTGTAGATATGTGCTATGAAGAGGAGAATTCTGCTGTTTCTGTTTTTGTAATATAGAAATTCCCTGTGGTGTATAATCAGTGGTGATGCAATTGGTCTTGCACCTCCTTCTCTACAGGCCTTATTCTGACCAGCCCCGGCTGAGCATGCCACTAGAAGCGTCGCTAAACATGCACTAGCTGTGCCCTTTTAGAAAAACAGCCTTGGGAAAGCGAGCCTTTGTGATAAGGGCTCCCTCCTGGCTCAGCACACTCCCTTCCTCTGCTAACAGCCACACAAGCCTTAGCCACTTCAAAAGCGAACTAAGAAAATTCATCACGCCCTCTGGGCACTGCTTCTGCCACCTCTAGCCACCTATGGGCACTAGCTCCCCGAAAGCCTGGCCCGGACCAGATTGCACACTTTATTCCATTGCCTATGCCCCCTCCCTTACCTCCTCTATTGTCTCTCCTGTCTCCCTACCCCCTTTAATCCCCCCTCCCACTATTTACCTCCCTTAACCCTCTAACACCACGTCCACAACTAGCTAACCTGCTGGGACTCGTCACTCCCACCTTTCTTCTGCGGCACACCCTAGTTAGACCCAGGTTCATTCCTAGTGCCACTGCCACTGCCACTACCTACTCACTATTATTCAGTTCCTGTACCTTTCTGACTTTGCACATTTCCTCCTCATCATGGGTGAGATCCCTTATAATCTGGTGTTCAAAATTTTTGTGAACTCTGTGATACTGTATACTCTATGTATTTAATACTGTTTATTTTGACAATGCCTCACAGTTGCATATGTTCCCACCTGTCTTGTCTCACCCTTTTTTATTGTATGACAAGGATCCTTCGTTAAGGAGCTTTTATCTCAAAGGATGTACTTCTGACTTTCCTAATAAAATAAAATAATGATGCACTATATAAGTTCCAGCGTGAACATCTAAGCACCGCCCGATGAAGCCTTGAGATAGACAAAAGCACATGGGGTGCTAGTACACTTTGACTGATTTTTATAAATAGCCAACTCACCAGCAACCGCATCTGTCTTTTGCTTGGCTTGTACCTGGAAGGTGCCTCCTGTGTTTCTACATCAGACTGCACATTTGGGTAGCTTAGCTTCAGTGCCCCACAATATTTCCTTTGGCTTATCTGATAGTAATCTCAAAGCAGGTGTCACTGACAGTTTAATTAAAGTACTTTGTTATCACTTTGGGATATTTTTAACAGGATTAATGACCACAGCCTTTCTGGGTGCATCTGAAGACTACATGGGGGGCTAGGGAGCACTGTATGAGAAAGGACTTTCCTAGGTATGGGTCTCTTTCTATGGAGCTTTTTTTCCTTTTCTACATTCCACCAGCTTACTTACATGCTAGCTGCACCAGCTCCATCACCCCAATTTCTCTCAGAATGTACCCTGACCACACTGTCCCCCGAGGGCTTACCCCACCCAGGCGGGGTCGGCAGATAGTTCTGCTGAGGCATGGATCTGGTCAGTGATGGTTCTGGAGTTGTAGTGGTGCCAAGTGGTCCAACTAACCCCAAAACTTCAAAGTGGGCATATCGCCACCCCACCTGATGGACACGTGCCATTTTGTTAAAGCATCATGAAATGTGTTTTGGGGGTGACCCCCCCAAAAAAAAATTATGGGTGCATTAATAAAATGACACTTAAATGTACATAAGGAGGGCATGCAATATGTCCACCCTGAAAATCCAAACCCGAGGGCCATTTTCTTTAAGCAAACCTCATCCTTTCCCACCGTTTTAGCACCCATGCCACCTATTTCCCCCCACCTTCCCCACATCAATGTGCCTGTAAAAGAGGGACACCATCCCACCCAGTCATTTAATAGAGATAAATAAAACTGCAAAAAAAGACTATAGTCCATCATCACCACTCCCTTCCCCCATTCACTTATTTAAAAAAAGAGAGAGAGAAAACAGTTCATAATCGGGTCCCCCCAATTGACCCCTCCCTCTACCAACCTGCCACTCATCACCCCCTCAGTCACCCACTTACATGGGTCCATCACAATCCCCTAAGTAACTGACTGAACTGAATACCATTTTTCTTGTTTTTTCATGTATATTCCAACTTAACTTCGTAGTTTTTTTTTAATATTTTGACCTAACATAGAACATAGAAACATAGAATATGATGGCAGATAAGGACTGCTTGGCCCACCCAGTCTGCCCATTTCCCTACCTAATGGATAAGCTGCAGATCCTAGTTAACCAGCAGCCTACTTCTTTCTACCTCCACCCCCTAGAAATTGCCTTGTGGCTGGCCCATGCATGCTTGAATTCAACCACTGTTTTTGACTCCACAACCTCCTCCGGAAGGCCATTCCATGCATCCACAACCCTCTCTGTGAAAAAATACTTCCTTACATTACCTCTGAGCTGCCCCCCTCTATCTTCAAATTGTGCCCCCTTGTTCCTGCACGCCTCTTTTTGGAAAGATGCTACCTCTTGGACTTTGTTGATTCCCTGAGGTACTTGAACGTTTCTATCATGTCCCCCCTCTCCCTCTTTTCCTCGAGGCTATACATATTAAGCTCCTTTAGTCTCTCTTCATATGTCTTCTGGTGCAGACCCTGCACTATTTTAGTTGCCCTCCTCTGGACAGCTTCCATCTTGTCTATGTCCTTGCGGAGACTGGGTCTCCAGAACTGCACACAGTACTCCAGATGGGGTCTCACCAACTGTCTGTACAGAGGGATAACAACTTCCTGTTTTCTACTGGTGATGCCTCTCCCTATGCATCTCAGTATTCCCCCAGCCCTCCTTACTGCCCTCTCACATTGCTTGCCCACCTTTAAGTCATCAGATATGACTACCCCAGGTCCCTTTCCATTTTTGTTGTTGTTAGTATCTCACCCCCCATTGTGTACTCTTCCCCCGGGTTTTTGTTTCCCAGGTACATTACCTTGCACTTAGCATTAAATCTAAGCTGCCATACATTTGACCACTCCTCTAACCTTGCCAAGTCCCTTCTCATCCTTCCCATCCCACCTTGTGCATCAACTCTGTTGCAGATCTTTGTGTCATCTGCAAAGAGACATACTTTTCCTTCCAGTCCCTCTGCAATGTCGCTTATAAAGACATTGAAGAGGACCTGTCCTAATACTGAACCCTGCGGCACCCCACTAGTAACCCCCCTTTCTTCAGAGTGGACTCCATTTACTATTACCCTCTGTGTCCTATTCTCCAGCCAATTCTTTACCCAGGCTGTCATCTTGGGACCCACTCCTGGCTGGCTAACTTGTATATTAATCTTTTGTGTGGGACTAAGTCAAATGCCTTGCTAAAGTCTAGGTAGGCCATGTCCACAGCCCCTCCCTGATCTACTACTTTGGTCACCCAGTCAAAGAAATCTATTAGATTCGTTAGGCATGACCTTCCTGCTGTGAATCCATGCTGCCTTGGGTCCTGTGCCCCTCTGGCCTCTAGGTACTCGACAATTCTTTCTTTCAGAAGTGATTCCATCATTTTCCCTTTCATTGAGGTTAAACTAACTGGTCTGTAGTTTCCCGCTTCTGCCCTGCTCCCACTTTTGTGAAGGGGAATCACATCTGCCCTCCTCCAGTCCTCAGGTACCACCCCATCCTCCCATGATTTGTTAAAGAGGGTAGTCAGTGGTGTCACTAGTTCTACACTTAGTTCTTTTAGAATTCTGGGATGAATCCCATCAGGCCCCATTGTTTTGTCCACCACACTTTAAATATAGCCTTTTTTTTTTTTAATCCCACCTCATAAACCTGACAGCTGCCATTTTTCAAATCCTAGTAATAACTTGATCTCATGGTCATACTCTGAAGCAACATTTTGGTTGGGATTGAAAAATGACAGCAGTCAGGTTGAAGCGGTGGAGTAAAAAAGTTCACATTGAGAATTTGGGATTCAGATTTAAAAAACAAACAAAATAAGAAAACGGAGAGGTTATAAGCAAAAGTAAAAAAAAAAATGAAAATAAAACTACAGTAACACACCAAAAAACAATAGTTGGCTTGTGCTAACAGTTACATACCTTTCAATTTTGATTCATAACATCATCGTTTTTTGAAATGTCGACCTTAAATTTTTTAAAATGGTCTTTTTTTATGCCACCTCACAAAATTCCCTGCTGTCATTTTTCAAGTCCTTCCCAAAGAACAGGTTACTCACCTGTAACAGTAGTTCTAGGAGTGGTATATGTTGTTCATCCACACTTCTTGGCATGTCCCTTTCCCCTTTAAATCTTGCCAGCAGTCTTCAAGCTGGCTCCTCCCACCCACCCGGGTGGTATAAACCTCGGTTCCGCCCCATGACGCCAGATCTTAGCCCGCTGGAAGCCAAGTTGTGCGCCTAAAGCCGGGGAGGTCGGATGGGTGTGTGTGGATGAACAACATATACCACTCCTAGAACTACTGTTACAGGTGAGTAACCTGTTCTTCTAAGAGCATGGATATGTTGTTCATCCACACTTCTTGGCAGACTCCAAGCAGTTCTCTGGGAGGAGGGAGGCAAGGCGCACACCCCCTACTTGGGAAATAAAGATTGGAGAACCGAGGCCCCAAAACCAGCATGACTCAAGGTTGATGTGGTAGTGGGTAATGAAAGTGTTTGCTGACTTCCAGGTAGCAGCCAGACAGATTTCCTGGATAGGGATTTCCCTGAAAGCAGCCACCGATGCAGCAGTATGGCGGGTAGAATGAGCTCTTATCCCTCTGGGAGGCTCCTTGCCCACCAACTCATAGCACAGACCTATGCATGATGTAATCTACCTTGCAATGGTCCATTTGGCTGCAGGTCTGCCAGAAGCAGCTTCATCATAGGTGACAAATAGCTGGCGAACCTCTCCCCGAATTTCTGCCATTCTCACCTTATAATAGGAGAGGGCACATCTCAGGTCCAAAGTATGGAGCCTGTACTCGGCGTCTGAGGTGTAGTTAGGGTAGTATACAGGCAGAGTCAATACCTGGTTAAGGTGAAACTCTGATACCACCTTTGGAAGGAATTTCGGTTGGGGGCGCAGGACAACTTTGTCCCTGTGAAAGACCAGATAAGGAGAGTCCACCGATAGCGCCTGGAGCTCCCCTGTCCTTCTGGCTGACGTGATAGCCACAAGGAAGGCCGTCTTCCACAAGTGTGAGAGTGCACACTTGTGCATAGGTTTCAATGGCTTGCCCATGAGCTTTGCCAAAACCAGCAACAGATCACATGGAGGTGGAGGTTCACGCACCGGAGGGGATATGTGATCCAGGCCTTTGAAGAAGCCCCCGACCACTGTCTCCTGCGCCAATGTCAGCTGACCGGCCCACACCCAGTAAGCAGAAATGGCTGCCAGGTGCACCCTAAGGGTCGATAACTGCAGACCCCCTTTGGAGAGAGACCAAAGGTGGCCGAGAATGTTAGCCACAGAGCAGGATAAGGGGTCCAGACTCTTACCCTGACACCAAATGGAAAATCTCTTCCATTTGAAGGCACAACATTTCCTGGTCGATTCCTTACAAGATGACTCCACCACGGTATAGACATCCTCGGAAAGAACCAGAGCCTGGAACTCTAGCCACTCAGGTACCAGGCTGTGAGGTGCAGGGATTGAAGGTCTGGATGGAATACCTTCCCCTGGTTCAGAGATATCAGGTCCGGGCGTGTACAGAAGCCACTCCAGGGGCCTGCAGCTGAGGCTGAGAAGATCTGAATACCAGAACTGGCGTGGCCAATCTGGGGCTACTAGATCACCTTCACCTTGACCCTCCTCACCTTGAGTAACACCTTGTGGATCAAGGGAAATGGAGGGAAGGCGTACAGGATGCCTGGGGTCCACACCCTCGAGAAGGCATTCCCCCTGCAGCAAGCCCTGCTGAGGGGGGCAGGCATGGTACAAGCATCAGCTTGTTGTTTTCCCTGGAGGTAAACAGTTCCACCAGTGGTTTGCCCCAGTGGGAGAACAGACTGTAAGCTACCTCTGGATAGAAAGACCACTCGTGGCCTATGCAGCTGAGAGCATCTGATAGCTGGTTCGAGACTCCTGCCACATGAATGGCTAAGAGATCCGCCTCCAGCCGACTTACGAGGGTCCAGACGTGGCATGCCTCCTTGCACTGCAGACGGGAATGTGTGCCGCCCTGTTTGTTGAGGTAGTACATGGTAGTGGTATTGTCCGTCTGGACTTGAACCACTTGACCCCAGAGCTGAGGAGCAAAAGCTGACAGTACCAGTCTGACTGCTTTGAGCTCCAACAGGTTGATGTGGCATCGGGAGTCCTCAGGGGTCCAGAACCCATGGGTAATGTTGTCCCCCCTGTGGGTTCCCCAGCCCATAAGAGAGGCATCGGTCGTAAGGACGACTGTCGGCTTGGGGTGGACAAACGGGATCCCTTCCTGCAACCGTTCTGGGGCGGTCCACCACTGGATAGCGTCCCACATCTTCTGGGTTCCAGTGATCATCTGGTCAAAATGACCATGGCACTGAGTCCACTGGGTGGCCAGCTCCCATTGAAGGGGGCGCATATGCCACCTGGCCCAATGGACCACTGAGGTGCACGCCACCATGTAACCCAGAAGGCGCAGAAAGTCCCGGGCAGGGCGCAAGTGCCCAAACAGAAATGACTGGGCAAAGGAGGAGAGAACCTCCGACCTGTCCGCCGGGAGCCGAGCTCTGGCTTCACAAGAGTCGAGCTCTGCCCCGATGAAGCCCATCACCTGAGCAGGCACAAGTTCCGACTTGGCCTCGTTGATCAGGATGACGAGTTGGGAGCAGGTTTGGAGAGCCAGATCCCTGGATCTCTCCACCTCCTGAAGGGACGATCCTGTCAAGAGCCAGTCTTCGAGATAAGGGTAGATCCGTATTCCTCGACGCCGAAGATGGGCTGCCACCACTGCAATGCACTTGCTGAAGACCCATGGGGCCGATGACAGGCCAAATGGCATGGCTCGGAACTCGTACAGGGTCCCTGCGACCCTGAAGCGGAGGAACCGCTGATGGGATGGACAGATTGGGACGTGAAAAAACGCGTCCTGTAGATCCAGTGAACAAAACCACGTTTCGCTCCAGGCATGGGATGATCTGGTTCAGAGTTACCATCCGGAAGGTGCGGGACCTGAGATAATGATTCAGGTCATGGAGATGTAGGATGGAGCGCCAACCCCCCGTCCGCTTGGGCACCAGGAAGTACCTGGACATGAAGCCTGGATCTGTAGGAGGATCTGGCACTGAAGCTACTGCCTTCTTGTGGAGAAGCTGAGCTATGTCATCTCGAAGAGCAGACTGGGTGCAAGCTGAGATCCTTTCCTCCCAAGGGGCGTGGGCTCGGCTGGGAGGGTACTGCTCGAACTCTAGAGGCAGCACCTAACTTACCACTTTGAGAACTCACCTGTCCGAAGTGATACCAGAACAGGCGGAATGAAAGTGGTGGAGCCTGCCCCCAAGGGAGGACCCAGAGCTGACATGATGGGTGTAGGGGTGACAACCCCCAACCCGTCACTGAGCAGGCTTAGAGGAAGAGGAGGCTGCTGGACCTGCACCTCGGCCTCTTTTACGAGGCTGTTGAGGACCCTGCTTGGGCCGCGGGTGCCAAGCTTAAGCCTGCTGCTGCTGGCCTCCTTGATAGGAGGGCTGTCTGACTACAGGGGAAGAATGCCGAAATGGTGGCTTCTTTCTTTTCTGCTGGTTCTTGCCCGAAGAACCTTTTGAAGAGGTAGCATCCCAGGTGGCACTGGACTGCTCGATACGCTGAAAGTGACAAGCCACTCCTGGACCGAACAGGTCGGTGCCAAGGAAGGGAACATCAGCTAACCTGTGCTGGGTATCTGCTGGAAAGGAGGATAGCCTCAGCCAGGCCCTACGGCAAGTGACCACTGTGGCTGCTAAAGAGCGGGCACAGGAATCCCTGATGTCCAGGGCCGTCTGGAGCTTCTGTTTTGCAACAGCAAGGCCCTGATCACGGACTTGCTTGACCGTGGTCTGCAAGTCCGCCGTGAGATGAGAGAGGACTTCATCTTATGTCCCAAGGAGGGCATGAGAGAAGTGTGCCATAATGACAGTTGAACTGGCCTGACGAAGGCCTAAGGAAGAGGGCGCATAGACCTTGTGGGCAGAGTGGTCCATATTTTTGGACTCTTTGTCCAGAGGTCGGTCCATGTCGGCCGAGCTACCAGTACGTCTAAACACAGAAGCGGTCACCAGGCTCTCGGCCAAAGGGTGTTCTGTGAATCCCGGCAGGAACCCCATGGGCACCGCATACTTGCGGGCCATGTGGGCAGACAGTGCTGGGCAGGAAGCTGGGCGCTGCCAGAGCTCAAGGGCCGGGCCAGAGATGGCTTCAGCCACTGGAAAGGCCTCCATCAGGGTATCCCCCCTTTTTTGGATGTCTGTAAGGGGGTACTCCACCTTTTTTGGGATGGACTCCAGCGACATTCCAGTAGATTCAGATATCAGGCGGAGAATGCCCTGAAAGGAGGAAGGACCCTCCTCTAAACCTGCCATGGAGAACTCATCATCCCCGGGATGGGAGTGCAGTCCTGTGAAGTCAGAGTCTGAAGAGTCGTGGTACAACGGTCTCCTACCTAGATTCCCTTCGATCCATTGGGGGCGGCCAGGGGTAACCGTAATGGACAGACGTTGGGGAAGCCCGGTGTCTGTATGGTCCTCTTTCGAGAGAGCACCTCTCTGAGGCTGCTTAGGCGGTGGTTCCACCAGAATCGGTGGAGAGACCGAGACAGGCCTAACCGAAATACGGGCCGGCCCCGCGAGCGGGGGAATCAAAGGCTTCAGTTCCGGAGGGGTCGGCCCAGGAAGTGGTAGCCAAGTGATGGCCAGGTGGATGATGGAGCCGGCTTCTGCCCAGTCAAAATCAGCTGTTGTCATATAAGATCCTCACAGCGTCGACGGAGTTTCCGTCGAAGCCTCTCCTCATCTGAGGAGGATAAGGATCTGCGGCGACCCCTTTTTTTAGCATGTTTATGACTCTTCTTCGGTTGTCTGACCATAGGGGTTCTGGACCTCTATCGAGATCGGGCTGGCCGACTCAGTTGATCAGTAGACACCGGGTTAGGTGAAAACCGAGGGTCCGGAACCGTGTCCTCGATGGTGACACCAGCGGGCTGGGTCTCCTCATCGGGAAAGAGAAGGGCAGAGGTCCTTTCCAAAGAATCATCGACCGAAGTCGGCGAAATAGGGTCGATTAAGTAGAGAGAAATCTCAACTAGGTCAGCCACTTCCTCGATCTCTTGGCCGGACGGAAGATCCGTAAAGCCAGCGGCAGAGAATGCTATCTCGACTGAAGTTGAGACCACAAGTTCCTGGGACTCTGACACTTCTCGGTCCCAAGAACGTCTTCATTTGGTTGAAGACTTCGGGTCCTTATCCCTCTTCCGAGTGCGGGAGGAGTGCGAGCCTGAGGGTGCCTCACCCCTGGTGGGGAGAGACTGGCACAACTCCTTGAAGGAGCCCGAAAAGGTGGAATCGAGGTTTAGCAGAACAAAAAAGCTCCGAGTGGCCGAAGCTTGAGCCGCTTCCTCCTCGAAAGTCTTCATTTGCTCCAACTGTTCAGTGGATCCCTCAGCCGCAGAAACCGCCCACCTTGCCTCCTTCGATTTCACCGGCGGGTTCCTTTTTTCCAGTCTCCCCAATTTTAGGTGCGCCAAGCAGTTGTCCAGGATGTTGGGATGGAAGGCCAGGCAGAACGTGCAGGTGGAGGTGTTATGTCCGACACCAAGGCAGCAGACGCACATTAGGTGGGGATTGGTGCACATCTTCTGGCTGCAGGAGCACCGGCGAAATCCGGGAGCAGATTTTTCCTCTATGCCTGATGTGCTACTATCGGAATCAACAACTCGAACGAGTTTTAAGGCAAGTCCGACATTTTAAATCCTGGACCTACGAACTGCTGTGAAGCATGAGGGAACCTGTATCTTCCAGCGGAAAGCAAGATCTGGCATCATGGGGCAGAGCCGAGGTTTATACCACCTGGGTGCGTGGGAGGAGCCAACTTGAAGACTTCCGGCAAGATCTAAAGGGGAAAGGGGACGTGCTAAGAAGTGTGGATGAACAATATATCCACGTGCCTAGAAAGATTGTTTTGTGATTGTTTTGTGTTTGTTGTGCGAAACGACATTCTGGGGCAGGATTTGAAAAATGACAGCTGTTGTGTGGAGTTAAAAAAAAAAAAAAAGAAGGAGCCTGTTGGAAATTTGGTCAAAATCTCCCAAAAACACAACGTTAGGGTCCAGGTGCTTTAGGTCCTGCATGCTGTGCACTGCACAAAGTAAATTAAGACCTACAGGCCTTGTGCGCAACAAGTTAGAACACACCTCCAGATTTGTGCAGGGTCCCTAAGAACCCTGTGTGAAGCAAGTAAGAGCTTACCTCCAAAAGGGGCCTGCATGAAGCAACTTCAAACTCCTCTTCTTTTTTCTGGGTTTGCAATATTTTGCGTAACATCAATCAAAGTAATATGGCTATCTAAAAAAATGGAACTCATGGCAAAAAACTATGTTAATGCATCAGTTTGGATTTTCGAAACATCAAAAGTAGGGAAATCTGATATTAGAAATTTGTTTAACCTGAACTCCCCCCATGCTCCTACCCAGTGAACACCACTGAATTAAATGCCAACGCACAATCCAGATCCCAAATGTGAAGGGCTTTGTTCAATGCAAGTTCAGACCTGGGACCTGTTTCATGCCCAAAGTGCCCTGCATGAAGCAAGTTAGAACTTGGGTCCTGCTTCATCTGTCCTGTTTAATAAAAGGCCTTCCCCATTTCCTACTTCAAGCAGGGGCTGAAGGGCCTTGCACAAGCAAGTTAGGCATCATGTTCCATTGCATGCAGGGACTGAAGGGACTTCCGTGAAGCAAGTTAGGAGTCAGGTCCTAAATGGCCCTACATGAAGCAAGTTACAACTCTACTTTTTCAAACATTAAGGACATAAACTTGCTTCAAGTAGGGCCCTTCAGCACTGGGATCTGAACTGTGATTTGGCATTCAGTTCTGTGGAGTTCATGGAGGTGGGGGGTAGAATTAGGGTTCAAATAAATCCCTGAAATTGGATTTCCCTACTTTTGATGTTTCAAAAACCCTACTTGATGCATTAACGTAGCTTTCTGCCATGAAATATTATACTGATCGATATCTATACTAAAATTAAAAAACCCTTTCCAGAATATTCCCATTTTAAGGCAGATGCATGTGAGACACTTTACACAATAAGACTGTCTCATACACGTGGGAAAGGAGTGCTTTGATTAATTAGGAATACTCCCTTGATCTATAATTAAATATTAAACAAAGAAAATAGGCCACTGGGGTCCCTTATCATAAGAACTTTGATAAAGATGATTTCCATATTTTTTGTTGCTATATTGAATGAGGATATTAAGGTTATAGGGCAGAAGATGGCAATATATGTTCACCTTCTTGTACAGGAAAAGTCCAACAAAGAAATATACTCCTCATAAATCTAAGACCTACTGTATTTCCCTGTGATAAAGGAAACTCCCAACAAAACTGACAGGTGGAAGGAATAAGGCTAACAGCACTCTAGAGAGGTACTGCCACAATCCACAGTGTCAGCAGGCTTAGTTGGTTGCTAGGGAAACCTATATAGCAACAGCTTGGTTACAGAATCCTGCTGCTAGCAGCCGTTTGGATACCCTTTATTTAGAATGAAAAGGCAAATGCACTGGAAAACATCTTAGACAACACATATTTAACATTTTGGTATAAAGACTGTTGATGTACAGACTAGATGAATATCAATTCAAAATGGAAGTATTTGAAATGATAAACACATGACATGACCAGTCCTTTCCTGGCCCTAACAAACATGTTTACAGTGTCTGCTCCTACAACGCTCTCAGTTTACCTTCCAACCTTGTGGTCACTCACTTTAATTATGTGAATTACAAAGACTGATCATAAGGGTAAAGGGAGCTGGTTTAATAGTTTAAAGGGGAACACTCATGTAGCCCACAGTAATACTGTGGGATGAAGCAGTCCCAGATCATCAAAACAGATTTAAACATAAGTTTGTAAGCTACTTTGTTTCTATCAGTTTGATCCTACACCCCCCCCCCCAACCATTTTAATTTATTTATTTCAACTTTTGGTGACCAGGAAAAGCACACTGAGCTGAGGCTAGTTTCTAGGTGCGACCCGGGGATTTTTAGGTTGTTTTGATTTAAATTCCCCCCACCCGCCATTCTGACCACAGTGTCCCCTGCAGCCAGCCATTTGATGATATAGACAATAGGCTAAGCTGTGGGGATGTCTATGTGCCAGAACATTTGTTTGAAGCCCTACAATGTAGAACAGCACCTTTTCACGCTTATTCTACTGGTACCAACTGCGAGACACTCGGACATACAGACATCCCCGCAGGTTAGTCTGTCATCTACATCATCAGAGGGCTTGCTGTGGGGGACACTGTGGTCAGCATGATGGGCGGGGGAACACAGGATCAACCAGATAGAAAATAAAGCTACAGTAAGTAGATAACAAAATTCCATTTAAATTTTTCTATTCTTAGTATTGTCAGCTTGACAGTTCAGTAGGGCATCATGATGCAAGACAGACTGCATCAGGAAATGCACTGAATCAGAAGAGTGCAAGTAAACATAACAGTACCCTCTTCCATACACACACCTATGTTTCAAATAAGTGCAACACTGTATAACCCACTGTCAACGTCTTCAGATAATCTGGGTTCCTCTGGACAAAATCCAATCCTGTTAAGATAAAAACGAGCCTTCCTTCTATTGAGTTATTAAAATGGGAGGAAGGTAATGTGGCCCACCAGCTGGTACAGAGCTGTGAACCTTGAATTCCCTCAACAGCCAGTTAATCAGTGTATGACTCTGAGCATGTCATGTGACTGCAATATAAACTCTCTACTTTATCTTCATACTGTTCAAATCTCCTTGTGAACCTAACAGCAGAAAAATTCTTCCCCTTCCCCCACTACTGTACAGTGAAGTGTTTTGGGAAACTGTATGAATGGTGTTCTACAAAACCAAACTAAATTCCTTTTCCAAAACAAATACTACATTTCTTGCACCCATATCTCTTCCCCCAAGAGTTTTTAGTCCTCTGGTCATGACATGTCCGGGAAATACCCTGTTCCGAAAGATGTACAGTACCCAGTTCTGGCCCGTTAACACCACCCACCCATGTCCTATCCCACAGACAACTCCCACCATTCTCTCCTCCACAGCAGGTGCTCCAGGGGGAGGGCAGCTTTCCCACCTCAAGCAGTTCACTATGTGGGCTTGGCTCCAGACCTGGTGGGCACTAGGACCCAGAGGAGATTGCGGGAGGCAAGGCTGTCATCTAGATGGTCATGTGTTTGTTTTTTTCCTCCAAGCTTTTCTTACTGGTTCCTCCCTCCTCCCTGGAGTGTGTAAAGCCCACTGAGAGGTCTTAGCTGCATGCAGTAACATCCTGTGGAGGGACCAAGTTCCACTGGCCCACCATAGGGATTGCTGCAGCATCAGAGCCCAATGCCATCCCTCCCCAACCGCATCGCATTGCTGAGTCTACTATGGTCTGGCCTGCCTCCCAACACAGCAGCCTAACTTTGCTCCAGAACCTGGTCGTATGTGCAGCATGCATGGCGCTCTACTGCAGGGCCATCAGGGTGGCCCTTGCATTAATTCAAGTTTTCTTACTTAGCAGTCCACCCACAAATATGGCTGCCCATGCTCCTGGGCAGAGATTCCCACAAAAAAAGTAGATTAAGGGGTACTCAACAAGTCTGTTTTGTTTGCAAAGCCTAATAATACAAAGTAATATTGACAGAAAAATCCCATTGTGGTTCTTAGTTTATCAAAACAGTATGGCAACAGCAAAGCAGAATAGGAGAACATGTTCTGGCATATGTACTTTCTTTTGTTATGTTGTTTGCATGCCCATGATAAGAAAACCTACCATGCCAGTTTCTTTGTGGCATATCAGTGTACACAGTTGGATCTAGCTGCCTGTAGTGTGTGAGAGTTTTAAAACAAAAAACCAATTGGGCAGCCCACTGGTACAGCAGAAAGGCTATCACTTGTGATGCTGAGAATCCAAGTTTGAGAATGTGCCGGGGTGTTCTGGGGATAACCGTCCCCCCCCCCCCACCACCATGTTCCAGAGGATGCTTTTGTCCTTTACGGTAAGATGTTTACACCTCCTATGGCTCTACCACCACCTGGGTGACCACAGGTGCTGGTGAAGTAGATAAGTATCAGGTCAGAGGAGGGCAGTCGGACAACAAAATGGCAGGTTCAATAGCATCCGGCAGTGTCACAAGTAGTAGTATTTTTTTTATACAGGATAAGTTGGTACAACACATCATTAGGTCCCCGAAGGTCATGTTTACAAGATGGTCCAGAATATATAAAATTCATAAAACATACAAGTTTCATTGTAAAGTACAAAACATACAACATTTAAAATATGCAATGTGTAGACTCAAGGGTTTTATTACATTACTACAAAATTATTTAAGCAATAAGGCATGACAGGGTGTGTGTTATGGCACCCACACCTCGGAGTGTCTTATTGCACTTATAAAATGGGTCCCCCAAGTAACTATTTAAGAAAAAAAAAAAAAACAAGAAAAATACCACAAAAATAAAAAAAAAAAAAAATGACATTTAATACTGAAACACTAAAAATAGTCCCCCTAATGGTAGTTTGTGATGGCCAGTACAGGCCCTTCCAACACACACAGAGATAGATACTGGTGAGCTTGTTATTCCATCTCCCCTCACACTGCATCCCTGCCATGTCTACTACTGAGCAGAGTGGGCATTTCTTTCAGAGCCAGCATCACGTTTCTTTGCGAGTGAGCGTGTTCCTTGACAGGCACCGTACTTGCCACTTTTAAATCGCAGTTTCTAACATCAGGCGCTCACTCTGTAAGTTTAAAATAAATTTTAACTGAACAAAGAAACTGGCATATTAAAGAGCAAGTGGAGGAGCGGGTATGGAGTTTTGGTAGCAAGACGGTTTGTGGCAGCACACGCAGTCATTCAGTTTCGTTGCGTTTGTCTTTCTTTTTTATTGGAGAATCACAGGATCACAGGTCAAACTTGTATTTCAGAGGCTTTCTCTTAAAATGTATGTAATATCTAGTGCGGGGCACTTGTGTTTGCATGTTGGGTGGGAGTGAGGCGAGGTGGGATAGTGACTGTCGCCCATGAAGAACAGCTGCTCGCAGTGCTCGCTTGTGAAACTAGTCTAAAGCTGCAATAGCTTCTTGATATTTTCTTGTTGCGAGGTCGCCCAGGGAAGAAAAGTGCCGGTTGGCATATATATATGGGCTGATAAAGACACGGCTCAAAGGTCTTTTCAGCCAATTGAATTTAGAGATTTTCTTTACCCATTTTATAATGTGTAATAATGTCACGCCCCGGGTGGCTGAAGCATGAGGCTGCAGGCAGAGTGTGTTCAACGCCCAAGAAGTGACGTTACTACACAATAACACACACCCCTGGAGTGCCTTATTGCTATTATACAATGGCTCCTTTGTAATGAAATAAAAAAAACATATTTAAAATATCTTTTTACTCAATTTTTTTTTCTTCTGTTTTGCCGCCAGCCACCCAGCCCTTGGCTCGATCCTGCAAACCACTACCTCGCTCCTACCCCCAACTAATACCCCCCGACTTACCCTTTCAGGGTGGGGCCAATGCCCGGATCCAGCCTGTCTCCAACGGGAAAGGTGCTGGTAACTACCCCCGTTACCTCCCTGGCTTCCCCCCCAGGGCAGGGTTCTGGGCTTGGATGGCACATCAGACCTGTGATCGGTACGTGGGGGTGCTAGAGCCATGAAGGCCATGGTGCCAGGAGCACGTGTCATCTATGGCGGCCGACGAGGTTTTCTGGACTGCCCCAGGGGCAGGGATGTGCAATGATGTTCTGCGTCCACCCCACTCCTCTTAAACTAGGCACCAGTGATTGTGTTTCCCCCCCGGCCTCTGGCAGGAGTCCTTCACGTGCCAAACATGCACCTAACCCTCCCCCCAGAGAAGGAGAGCAGCCCTAGGGGCGCTCAATCCTTCTCTCCTGGTCGGCCCTCTGGTTCCCCGGTCTGTTCCGAACTTGGGTCACCGGGCGCTAAAAGTGGAAATCCAACCATGCCCATGGCTACACCAATTTTTACTGAGTAGGTGTACATAGTAAAAAATTGTGCTGCTGTAACTGCCACTAGGTGGAGCTACTGCTTTTTAGCTACAAAGGGCTTCTTATATCCCTCCCCGACAGGAAAAAAAAAAAAAAAACACTCGTCTTTGGTAAGGTAATCTTTCTTCTTTCTGTGCTACTTCAAAGTCACTGGCCCAGTCCCCCTGCTTGTCCTGGTGAAGGTCTGTGTGACTTTTGTATTTATTTTAAAATGAAACCTGGCGATGTGTTGAACGGCTTTCTGGAGAAACGGCTGAGAGCAGAGGACCAAGCGCATACTTCAGGTAAAGATGGTGAAGCACCAGTCCCGCTGCCTGGCCTGGGGTGGGTAAAGATGCATACAATTTTTTTGTTATGATTTATTTATTAATTAGAGAAACCGCAATCTGTAGAATGCGTCTCTCTAGAAAAACGGCTGAAGACAGAGGACTGAGCACGCACCTCAAGACAGGGACACCAGAAGGGACACCAGCGCCTGAACGCCGATTAGATAGATTGTCTGAGACTGCTTCCTACATTAACTTAATCTAATAAATGGTACTGTATTACATGGTGTGGCACTGTAATTTCGGCACACAAAGCAAGGTAGATTTTTATGTCAGCCTTTTCTTCGCAATGTGAGCGACTTCAGTCCGCGTGACCAAAGGTTACGGTCTGGTGGTTCACTGACGCTGCTCAAGTCGGGGTTGGGGGGAAGCATGGCATAAAACTGTTATTTCTTTCTAAGGCTGCAGTATGATGTTTGCCCTGACTGTTGGAGCAACAACAGAATTGGTGTTTTGTGTGGTGGTGGTGGTGGTGGGGGGACATGAGGGATTTGCTAACTTGTACTGTGCAGCTTCTGTGTGAGGATGTGGGGATTAAGCAGTGATTCCTGATGTGGTGGGCAGCCTGGCCAAACGGAGCCCAGGATTCTTTCATGCCATTGTGTAATATGGTGGCAATTTATGCTTATTTCTATGTGTAAATCCTTCAAGTGTGCATTCTTTGGGGGGAAGAGACAGAAAAAAACAAGTAATGGGATATCTTCAAAAGAGAGGATGAAGCCATGTCAACTTTCCCCACAGCCAATGTTATTCTCCTGCCTTTGGAGCTCCTTTGCACATCCAGGTCACCACAACTGCTGGTCGGATTGGGAGACAAATGACTGCCACAGTGCTGAAACAGCATGGTCAAACCTCCAAGGTGGTGTGGGGGTTGTAACTAGAAAGGTCCTAGGGCTGTGGTACCAAGCTGGAGTTAGTGTGAATGGGGCAGCGAGCAGACAGGGCACCTCACTGTTCGCAAAAGGAGGTCACAAGTAAGGAGCATAAAAATGTGTTTAAAAAATGGACAAACCGCACTTGTTAGGGCAGTATGATGCAGAAAACTGTGAATGTAATGGCTGCATCAACTTTCAGCTGCACCTTATCCTAAACAGAAAGAATAAATCCCCTTAATCAAGGTAAAGAGGGTTCATTTGTAGTCGTTACTGAAGGATATAAAAAGAAATCAAAACAGCCACAGGCACTACCAGGAAAGGTGCTAGACATAAATAACTGCAAAATGTTTATTGCAGGTTACAAAGTGACTCTGCCCAAGTTCCCATAACAGCCACGCACAAACTTGACATTTCAAGATTACCACGAGATCCATCCTCAGGGGCCTGTAGGCTCAAAAAGATTAGAGTGCCAAAGTGTGAAAATATGAGCAAAAAAACTGCATTATCATGAAATCAAACTCTGCATCATTCACATCCCATCTAAACAGATATACAGGGCTGGTCTAGGTGAACAATCCTGTATTTCATTCCTGATCAACCATGGCAGTCCATAAAAGATAAAAAATATCTGGGCTCTAGTCACTCACCTAGACCAGCACTGTACATCTGTTCACACAGAATCTGTACTAGCCATAGAGTTTGTTTGTAAATGTGCTGCACTTCATACTTTGGCACTTTAACTTTGATGAGCTGCAGAAATGAGGGTTACTCACCTGTAACCGTAGTTCTAGGAGTAGTATATGGTGCACATCCATACTGCTGGCATTCTTCCAATCTAGGGGTTAATCTTACTGGATGTCTGTAAGCTAAGCTCCTCCCACCCACCCAGGTGGTATACTCCTCAGCTCTGCCCCGTGATGTCAGATCTTGCACGCTGGAAGCAGGGACCCTACTGCCACTTGGCAGGAGAGGTCGGGTGGGTAGTGTGGATGTGCACCACGTACCACTCCTAGAACCACAGTACATGTGAGTAATCTTCATTTCTAGGGATGTGGATATGGTGCATTATCCACACTACTGGCACACTCCAAGCAGTTCTCTGGGAGGAGGGAGCAAGGCACCCCCCACTTGGCAAACATGGATTGGAGAACCGAGGTCCCAAAGGCAGAATTCTGGCGTGACTTGAGGTCAATGCTCTAATGGGACATGAAGATGTGTGCTGACTTCCAGGTAGCAGCCCTGCAGATTTTCTGAACAGGGACATTCTGGAAGCAGCCACCAAGGCAGCAGTGTGTTTTGTGAAATGAGCCCTAAGCCCTATGGGAGGCTCCCTACCAGCCAACCTACAGCAGAGGTCGATGAAGAAGAAGAATCAGCATTTATATAGCTTTTCATACACACAGTACCCAAACGTGCTTTACAAGTAAAGCTAGACTGGTAGTGAAGTGACTGAACCTGTAGTGGCAGCCATTTCACACATCAACACCCACACACAGCCTTGGACAACTGCATGAAATAGCTTTATGAAATGTTGGCCAAGACATCAGGAAAAGACCTTGCTCTTGCAAAAAGTACCATGGGTTCTTTTACTTCTACCTGGACACCCACCAGGATAGCACCAGAGATAGGTAGAAGGGACCTCGGTTTAATGTCTCATCTGAAGGACAACAGACCCAGATAGTACAGCACCCTCCTAGTACTGCACTCTGTTGCCAGCGCTGAGGTATGAGCCCAGTCCCAGTGTGGGACTAGAACCAATGATGTTCTGGTACAGTGGCAGATGTGCTACCAACTGAGCCATGCTGACACCTACCAATCATCCGCTTAGTTGCCAGTCTACCAGGTGCGGCTTCAGTGTATGTCACAAAGAGCTGGCAAACCTCTCCCCAAACTCCAGCCAGGCACTCCTTATAGTAAGCTAGTGCTCGTCTCAAGTCCAACGAGTGGAGCATGTGCTCGGCATCTGAGGGGGGGACTAGCAAAGTATACCTGGAGATTCATCACTGATTAAGGTGGAGCTGTAAATCAATCTTCAGAACAAACTTCGGGTAGGGGCAGAGGACTACCTTGTCTTTGTGGAACACCAAGTATGGAGACTACACTGACAGCACCTGGAGCTCACTGATCCTTCTGGTGGAGGTGACAGCAACCAAGAAGGTGGTCCTCTATGACAGGTGTGACATCTCGCACCTGTGCATCAGCTCAAACAACCTGCCCATGAGCACTGCCAACACCAGCAACAAGTCCCGTGGTGGTGGTGGTTCACACAATGGTGGGGACAGGTGGTGAAGGCCTTTGAAGAAGCACCCAACCGCCTTCTCCTGCACCACCATCAGCATACTAGCCCACACCCGGTATACAGAGATGGCTGCCAGTTGTGCCCTGAGGGTCGTCAACCTCAGTCCTGACTGAGAAAGGAACCACAAGCAGTCCAAAATGCTAGCCAAATGGCAGGTCAGGGTGTCACGCTCCCTGCCTTGACACCACATGGAAAATCTTTTCTATTTAAATGCATAGCACTGGCAGGTGCACCATGGTGCATGCTAAACAACCCCAGTACAGTTGTGTAGCAAAATGTGCCTTAAATGTATTAGGCTAGCTATGAACCAGGAATAAAGCAAGTGTGTCCCTCGCTTGCAACACTTCCTGTGCAGGTCACAAAGCTTCAGGTCACAGACAGCAGAACATGGAGGAAAATCAGGCGGACATACATAAATTAGCATTTTAATGCAAGCAATATACAAACCAAATATATCTATGTGCTGTTCTGCAGATGGGTACAGAAGGAACTAGTGGCTAAACAAGGATTCCCCTTTAATCCCAAAGGCTTTGTACATCAACTCCTTCCAAGATGCCTCCAGCACTCTCAGGACATCTTGGGAAAGACCCAAGACCTGGAACTCTAGTCTCAGGAACCCTGCCATCAGATGCAAAGACTACAGGTCTGAGTGTCTGCCCACTCCCACAGATCTTGTCAGGTAGTCTTGGCTGGTGTGGACGCACCTATGGTGGTTTGTGGAAGCTGAGGAGATCCTGGTACCAAATCTGGTTGGGCCAATCGGGAGCTATCAGGATGAGTGTCATTTGGTCACCCCCCAAAAAAAAAAATACTTTGAGGATTATCTTGTGGACCATGGGAACTAGATGGAAGACATAAAAGCCCCCCTCCCCCATCCCCAACCAAGGTCTGGCAATCCATCCCTCTAAAGAGTGCCCTGCTGAGGGGGGACAAGCAAAGAACAGCCTCAGTTTACCATTTTCTTGGAGATCACCTGGGACATCTGTGGAATGCTTCTCCCACACAATTAAGGGCATCTACAACCTGTTAGTTCACTTACAGGCCACCACTATGTCCCCATGCAGGGAGTGGGCCAGAGACCACATCCTCAACACCTCTTGATACAGCAGTGAAGAATGCATGTTCCCCTGTTTGTTCAAACACAACATGGTGGTGAGTTGTCCAGAATGACAAGCCAAACCTAGGCCTGGATCATGTGACAGGGTGGATAAAATCCTGTCCAAGAGAGTTAAAACTAAAGCAAGGATTTATTCTGCCCTCTCCATTTCTGCCACTTGTCTGTCTCTTGCCTGTGTGATTATGCAATCAGATTTCCTTGTAGAACCTAGGAACTGACCAATTCAATGGTGCCAACAATTTTTTTTTTTATCTTTCTTCCCTTGCTTCTCTGTGGTAAAAAAAATATATGTGAACCTTATTATGAAACTGGGATCCCTTGGTTTGCAAATGTATATAATTATATTACTGAAATGACTGCAGAAAGATGTCTGGGTTTATTAGGAAAGATATCAGTCGGGAACACAAGCTTGTTCACAAAACTGTCAACAGGAGACCAGCCCTGGAAAACACAGGTTACTCATCTGTAACAATAGTTCTAGGAGTGGAATATGTTGTTCATCCACACTATCTGGCAGTTTCCTTTCCCCCTCTAAGAATTGCCAGAAAGTCTTCAAGCTGACTCCTCCCACCCACCCGGGTGGTATATCCCCCGACTCTGCCCCATGATGCCAGATCTTGTCAGCTGGAAGCAGAGGTTGTGCACCTGAGCCTGGGAGGTCGGGTGGGTCTGTGTGGATGAATAACATATACCACACCTAGAGCTACTGTTACAGGTGAGTAACCTATATTTCTAGAGACGTGGATATGTTGTTCTAGCCACACTATCTGGCAGACTCTAATCAGTTCTCCGGGAGGAGGGAGGCAAGGCGCACACCCCCTACCCAGGAAACCGAGACTGGCGAACTGAGGCCCCAAAACCAGCATCCTGGCGTGACTTTCAAGGTCAATGTGGTAATGGGAAAGGAAGGTGTGTACTGACTTCCAGGAAGCAGCACTGCAGATTTCCTGGATAGGGACGTCCCTAGAAGCAGCCACCAGCGCAGCAGTATGGCGGGTGGAATGACCGCTTAGCCCTCTGGGAGGCTCCCTACCCACCAACCTATAGCAGAGATCAATGCAGGATGTGATCCACCTGACAATCGTCCACTTGGCTGCAGGTCTGCCAGGTGCAACTTCAGCGTAGGTGACAAACAGTTGGCAAACCTCTTCCCGAACTCCAGCCATGCGCTCTCTGTAATAAGCGAGCGCTCACCTCAGGTCCAAAGTAGGGAGCCTGTGTTCAGCCTCCAAGGTATGATTTGGGAAAAACATCGAAGAGTCATCACCTGATTCAGGTGAAACTCTGACACAATCTTTGGGAGGAATTTCGGGTTGGGACACAGGACAACCTTGTCCCTGTGGAAGACCAGGTAAGAAGACTCCACCGAAAGTGCCTGGAACTCACTGTTCCTTCTGGCTGAAATTATAGTAACCAAGAAAGCAGTTTTCCACAACAGGTGAGACATGTCAGACCTGTGCATTGGTTCGAATGGCTTGCCCATGAGCTTTGCCAAAACCAGCAACAAGTCTCACGGTGGTGGTGGTGGTGGTGGTGGTTCACACACCAGAGGGGAAATGTGATCTAAGCCTTTGAAAAAGTGCCAGACCACCTTCTCCTGTGCCGACTCCTGACCAGCCTGCATCTGGTAAAGCAGAGATGGCTGTCAGGTGCACCTTAAGGGTCATTGATTGAAGTCCCCCTTTGGAGAGGGACTACGGGCAGTCCAAAATGCTGGCCACCGCACAGGACAAAGGATCCAGCCCCTTGCCCTTACACCAAATGGAGAATCTCTTCCATTTGAAGGCATAGCATTTTCTGGTCAATTCCTTTCTAGATGCCTCCATGACAGTGAGGACATCTTTGGAGAGACTCAAAGCCTGGAACTCTAGCCGCTCAGGAGAAGGCTGTCAGGTGCAGGGATTGAAGGTCCGGGTGGAGTACCTTCCCCTGACTGATGGAGAGCAGGTCCGGGCATATTGTAAGACACCTCGGAAGCCTGTTGCTGAGGCTGAGGAGATCAGGGTACCAAAACTGGCATGGCCAGTCTGGAGCCACCAGGATCACCTGCACCTTGTTCATCCTGACCTTGAGTAGCACCTTGTGGATCAAGGGAAGTGGAGGGAAGGCACAAAAGAGGCCTGACATCCAAGACCTTGAGAAAGCATCCCCCTGCAGCAAGACCTGCTGAGCAGGATGGGCACAGAAAAGCCTCAGCTTTGCATTCTCCCTGGAGGCGAACAGGTCCACCTGAGGGGTGCCCCACTGGGAGAACAGACTGTGAACTACCTCTGGATGGAGAGAACCACTCATGAGACACCTCGCCCACCTGGCTGAGGGCATCTGCCAGCTGACTGGAGGCTCCTGCCACATGGATGGCTAGGAGATCCACCTCCAGGCTGCGCACGAGGGCCCATATTTTTTTTTTCAATTATTTAACCAGGTGAGACACACTAAGATGAAAACTTGCTTACAGGTGTAACCTGGGAACACAAGGAAGTTAAGTGACTTGCTCAGGGTCACACAGTATGCAAGTGGGGGCTGTGGAATTCAAACCCAGGTCTCCAGATTTGCAGCTCAGAGCCTTAAACCACTGCGCCATACTGCCTCCTTGGAGAGCTTCCTTGCACAAAGGCAGGGAGTGCATCCTACCCTGCTTGTTGAGGCAGTACATGGTTGTGGTGTTGTCCATCTGGACTTGGACACTTGGTTCACTTGACCCCGAACAAATGGAGCGAATGCAGTCAGGGCCAGTGAACAGCTCAGAGCTCCAGCAGGTTGATGTGGCATCAGGACTCCTCGGGGGTCCAGAATCCATGAACGCTGTGTTCCCAGAGATGGGCACCCAAGCCCAAGAGAGATGCGTCAGTCGTCAGGATGACTGTCTGCTCAGGATGGACAAACAGGATCCCTTCCTACAGATGCTCTGGAACTAGGCACCAATGGAGGGCCTCTCACATCTTCTGGGTCACAGTGACCAGCTGGTCGAAATTACCTTTGTGCCAAGACCACAGGCTGGCCAGCTTCCACTGCAGGGAATGCATATGCCAACGGGCCCATCTGACCACGCTGGTGAAGGCCACCATGTAACCCAGAAGGCGCAGGAAGTCCAGGGCAGGGTGCAAGTGCCCAATCAGAAATGACTGAGCAAAGGAAGAGAGAACCTCCACCCTGTCTGTCGGGAGCCGGGCTTTTGGCTCTTCATTTGTCGAGCTCTGCCCCGATGAAGCTGATCACATGCGAGGGAAAGAGTTCTGACTTAGTCTCATCAACCAGGAGGGACAAGGTCGACCCAGGTCTGGAGGGCCAGGTCCCTGGACCACTCCACATCCTGCCTGGAGGGACCTGCAATCAGCCAGTAGTCCAGGTAGGGGTATATCCAGCCCCCTCAGTGCCTCAGGTAAGCTGCCACCACTGCCACGCATTTGGTAAAGACCCTGGGGGCCAAGGACAGGCCGAATGGCATGGCCTGGAACTTGTAGAGAATTCTCTTGGCTTGGAAGCAGAGGAACCATCAGTGGGACAGACGGATCGGGACATGAAAGAACGCATCCTGGAGATCCAGAGAGCAAAACCACATGTCTTGCTCGAGAGATGGTATGATCTGGGACAGAGTTATCATCCTGAAGGTGCAGGACCTGAGGAATTTGTTCAGGTCTTGCAGATCTAGAATGGTGCGTCAGCCCCCCGTCCGATTTTGGCACCAGGAAGTACCTGGAGACAATCCCTGGGTGTTTCGGAGGATCCACTACCCTACCCTGACCACAACCTCCTTTCGGAGGACCTGGGATATGTTATCTCTAACAGCCGACAGTGTCTGCAGATACCAAGTCCTCCCGTTGGATGCCGGCTCAGCTTGGGGGGTACTGCTTGAATTCCAGAGGCAGACCCTGATCAACCACTTCCAGAACCCACCTGTCTGTGGTGACAGCAGACCAGGTGGAAAGAAAGTGGCAGAGCCGACCCCTCCACAGGAAGACCCAGGGGAGGTGTGACAGGCATGAGAGTGGCACCCCCAATCCCATCACTGAGCAGGCTTGGAGGACTCGGACTTGACTGAGGAGCCACCAGGTCCCTTCCCTCTGGGCTTACGGAGTACCGAGGCCACAGACTTGGGCCTAGGTCACCAGGACGGAGCCTGCTGGCCAGACTGATACTGGGCTTGTTTTTCCGCAGTAGTGGAGGACCGAAAGGGCTTTCACGTCTGCTGCCTGGAGCCCCCAAGTTCCTTCTGGGCGGATGTAGCAGAGTCCAAAGTGGCATTGGACTTTTCAATATGCAGGCGGTGACCCTCCACACTGGGCCCAAACAGGTCGGTGCCTAAGAACGGAACATCCGTCAGCTTGTGCGGAGTGTCTACCGTGAAGGTCGAGATTCACAGCCAAGCCCTATGGCATATGGCAACTGCGGCCGCCACCGAGCGGGCACAGGAATCCCCAATATCCAGAGCCGTTTGAAGTTGCTGCTTAGCCACAGCCCGACCCTGGTCTCAGACCTCCTTGACCATGGTCTGGAGGTCCGCTGTGAGATGAGGAATCACCTCATCCAAGGAGCCCAAAAGGGCATGGGAGAAGGCTAAGCTTGCCTGGCTGAGGCCAAGTGAGGAGGCAGCATAGATCTTTTTATCTGCATGGTCCAAATTCTTGGATTCCTTGTCCGGTGGCTTGTCGACGTCCCTGGTATTGCACGAGCACCAAAACGTGGAGTCCGCCAACAACCCCTCAGATGAGGGGTGCTCCGTGAACCCCAAAAGGGTACCAGTGGGCACTGTATACTTGCAGGCCATCCAGGCTGAGGATGTAGGGCGCTGCCAAAGCTCCAGGGCTGGGCCAATAATGGCCTCAGCCACTGGGAAAGCCTCCGATGGAGAGTCCCCTTTCTCTAGGATTTCTGTGAGGGGATAGCGAGCCTACTTCTGGACAGGCTCCAGTTTCATCCTCATGGACTCAGAGATGAGGCAGAGGATGCCCATGAAGGAAGCGGGCCTTTCCTCCATCGAGATATCCCCCACTAACTCCATGTTGAGCAGATGGGAGTGCAGTAAGGAATCCTAGGACTCGGAGACGGCATAAAGTGGCCGACCACCCAAGTAACTGTTGACCCGCTGGGAGTGGTCAGGTGTAAGAGTGACTGACAGCCGATGGGGAAGCTCCTTGGCCGGCCGAAACTCCTTAGCTGGAGCGCCGGTCAGTGGCTGCTTGGGCCCGAAAAACCTGGCATTTCCTATGGATTTAAACCCAGCTGGGGTGTATGGATGTGCCAAGGGGCCTTCAACCCCAGCAAGGGCATTAAGCCAATGGAAATGCAGTGTGAGAGTACATTTAAAATGACTTAAGAAAAAAAAAAAGAAAATTCGCACAAATACCGTGCTGCTCTGAGCTGTAGCAGGCATTCTAAGGGATTAACGCCAGTTAATCAGACATGCTGGCACCATGAATAATTAAACTTATAACTCACCATACACAAATTTCACTTCTATACACCTGGGTACCAGAAAGCATCACAGCATGAGTCCCAACTGAGCTTAATTGGCTGGGACCGGCTCTATCACTTGCAGTACTAAGACGATTTTAACTTCATCTCATAACACTGGTAGGGACTCAATGGAGAGAAAGCTCTCCAAAGGTGTCTCTAACTCACAAGACAGCCCCAGGGCCAATTAATTCCAGAACCCACTTATCCATGGTGATTATGAGACCACCATGGAAGGAAGTGTAAAAGCTTAGCCCAGCTGAAACCTGTAGCAGGACTGTGGTGGAGAAGGGATAGGCCACCAATCACTTTTGCTTTTCGTGCAGCTCCAGATACCTGTCCTCTGGAGGTAGCACTGATACCACTTTATGGGGGCTCTTGTCCAGAGCCCTTGGGAAGGAAGGACCTGGCTGGATGGTACTGCTGCTGTAGCTGTTGAGAACCCAGACTCAAACTGATGCACAAAAGGAGCCACGCCCATGCCA
This sequence comes from Neoceratodus forsteri, assembly GCA_016271365.2. NCBI lineage: Eukaryota > Metazoa > Chordata > Ceratodontiformes > Ceratodontidae > Neoceratodus > Neoceratodus forsteri. Next base: position 1,723,526,490 of record CM057452.1, read on the forward strand.
GTGATGCTTTGTGGCCCTAGTAATGACAAAAGTGACCAAATATAAGGCGATATTGAACTTCTCAGTCCCAGCCAAATAGCTATTCACCCCAGGCCCCAAAATGTTTTTCCCCATGAAAAGAATAACTTACCATGACAGTAGACCTTCGAGACAATCTCCTCCTTTGAGCCACATCATGGAATTGTAAAATGTTGGTATTAGGGCCACCCAGAAATTTTTTGATGGCTGAACTGCCCACATCAATGCACCATGTTGGCACCTATATAAAGTGGGAGTCCTCAGCATACCTCAGTTCCTCGCTGAAGACAAGCTCCCAGGATCATCAGACTGGCAGGGTCCAAAGCGACTAGGACCAAACCAGGCACACAGAAGAAGATATGATAATCTGAGTATAGATACCGTTTGAGGCATCACAGGAGAAGCACCATGTTACAGCAGGCAGTACGGTTACCAGTCACCCAAACAAGGGATGGGGAAGGAGAGGGAGAGCTGTGGCTCAATGGAGGAGATTTTCTCAAAGATCAACTGTTAGAGTAGGCAATTATTCAATTTTCGAAGATGTCTACCTCCACTGAGCCACATCAAGGAATGATTCCCAAGCAGTACCAAGTACTGGGGATGACGGCAAGACCCAATGATCCTGAAGTTAGGAGGCGTTGCAGCCACTGAGGCCACAGCTGGCAAGTCTACAACAGATGATGTCCAGACCGCAGAGTTTAGTAAATGTATGAACAGTGCTCCAAGTGGCAGCAGCACAAATGTCAGCAGGAGACACATTCTGGAAGCAAGTCACTGAGGTAGCTGCCCCATAAGTGGAATGAGCCCAAATGGGACCAGGAAGCTGCTTACCACGCTTCTGGTAACAAAATGTAATGCAACTGGCCAGCCATTTGGACAGGCCCTCTTTCAATACTGGGAAGCCCACCATCCGGGGGAAAGCTATCAACAGTTGAGAGGATTTTCTATAATCCTTTGCACAATCTAGGTACCAACACAGCATCCAGCGAACATCTAATGTATGTATGCATATATGGGCGGTGGATGCCTGGAACAGCCTCCCTGAGGATGTGGTGGGAGCAAAAACTGTAATGGGATTTAAGAAGGCATGGGATAAGTATAAGGGGACCTTAGAAGCAAGGAAAAGGAGGGGTTAAAGCCAGAGATCAAGTAGGGTCTACGGTGTGACAGTAGGCAGGGAACATGGGCAGACTGGGTGAGCCAAGCAGTCCTTATCTACCATCAAATTCTTGTTTTTGTGAAAGCGATGTCCCCCACTCTCTGTGGAGGATGAAAAATAAATGGGAAGGTCAACAGCCTGATTCAGTGTTCTCTCAGACACAGCCATTGGAAGGAAATGAGGATTAATATTTAATGTAACACTATCTTTGTGTAAAATAAAAAGGAGAGTCTGCAACTAGAGCCTGCAAATCTATAATACATCTTGCATACGTCGTGACCACTAGGAACAGTGTCTTTCAGAAAAGGAAACATAGCTCATAAGTAATGACAGGCTTGGAGGGAGGAGCAGTCAAGGTCCTGAGGACCAAATCAAATTTGCACACTGGAACCGATTGCTGACCGGAGATGAGGGGGTGTTACAACAGAAAATCTCTTAGAAATCTAGGGGAAACCTCAATATGGGCCACTGCCTTGCCCCCTGTGAGGGCACCAAGAAAAGCCAATACTGCAGCCATGTGGACCTCTATAGAGGAATACATCATCCTGAGTCCTTCAAGGGCAAGTGGTATTGCAGCACAGTAAGAACTGGTCATGCAAAGGGATCCAGGGCTAGGACAGTACACCAAACTGTAAAATGTTTCCATTTTTGTGAGTAGGTGTTCCACAGAGATGGCTTTCTAGCCGCCAGCAGAACATCAGCAACCGCTAGGAAGACCCCGAAGTGGGATACCTCTATGTCCTCAGGAGCCACGCATGGAGGTGCAGGAAAGTACAGTTATGTAAGAACTTACTGTAACAGCAGATCTTTGGTGCATCTCTTGCAGCAGGCCATGCCTATGGAACTACAGTCACCAGGCGCCAGGACCACAAGGAAATTTATCTAGCTAGCAGTCTACCCGGGGCGGCCGCCAACTCCAATATCACATGCTGATATCACCCTATCCTATAAAAGTGGGCTGTGCCCTCCTCAGTTCTCCCGCTTAAGACCATAGGCAACCGATCTCCTGCTGGGGAACCGAGGAAGAGCCGATGATTCCCGCCAATGTACAAATAACAGAAAGCTCTCCACTAAAGAGAAGGAAATGCAGACACAGACACAGAGAGGTCCACAGGCCAAGGGGGATGGAGGGTGGGATGGCATGGTCTGCTGCAAGAGATCCGCTCGAAAATCTCTTGTTACGGTAAGTTCTTACGCAACTGTACTATCTTACTTCGGAGGTATCTCTTGCAGCAGGCCACACCTATTTTTAAGGATGTGATTGGATATGATCTGAAAATGAAGGGTATATGTAATGGCTAGGGTCTTTGTTTTGACTATTGTTAAAGTATGTGGGTACAAATCTGTATTTTGTTCATGTTTAAGACAGACATACATGTATTTTAAATTATGTGTTAATGTCTATTGATGCAAGTCTTATGTCACTGTATTTAAATATGTAATGGAAATTTGATACAGGTCCATCTTGAAAATGGGATTCCCTTCCCAATGATGTGTTACTATTACTACCTGTTTAAAAATAACATTTTTCTACTACCTATGGAATGAGTCCCAAGCAGTTCTGACATCAGAATATCCAGTCTGAGTAGCTGGAACCAAGAGCCTAAGAAAGGTCCTTGCCATACTTCCTGTAGCAAAAAGTAATACAATTGGCCAACCATTTGGACAAGCACTGCTTAGAAAACAGGAACGCCCTCTTTCCCAGGGGCGAGAGAGTGTGTATAGTAACGCAGAATTCTATGCATATCTTTTTATCATGCATCTATTTTACTTCCTCCTCTGTGGAATGGGCATGCAGATCATCTGGCCACCAGCACCCCGGGACCCGGGTCTGGTCTGCTAATCGCTCTCCTCCATGCAGGCTGGCCAACACTTGGGGTGTCCCTCTCTAGGTCCTAGGGCACAGTGCACAGCCATCAGCCGCCACAACCGCCCTGCACCTGGAGTCAGATGTGCAATGTCAGTGCACTTTTTACGTGCCAACATCCGCCACGCTCCAACCCTCAGCTGCATGCCACTCCTGCAGTGCCCCCGACTTCTGTCAGGCACCACTGCAGAGTGACACAAACCTCCTGCACCCACCCCAGAGAGAGAGGAGAGCAGTCATGGGATGCTCCATCCTCTCCCTCCACTGCTGACCCCCGACAGCCAGGGTGCATTCCTGAACCTGGGTCGCCGGCGTAGCACGAGATGTTGCGTCCAGCGCCTCAACCCCAAGCGCCACCAGGCTGGCTCTATGCACATCTACAGTGTGGAGCAATGCTTCCCCTGGATTGGCATGCTCTGGGTAATAAACAGGAAGGTGGATGGACTGATTTAAAGTAAACTCAGACACCACCTTAGGAAGAAACTTAGGGTTAGTACGCAATGTCCCTGTCTTTGTGGAAAACCAAATAAGTCTGCTCACATATGAGCACCTGTAACTCTGAAATTCTTTGAGGAGAAGTAATACAGTAGCAACTAAAAATAACACTTTCCATGACAGAAAGCATAGCTCGCATGTCATGTCCGGCTCTAAAAGAGCGAGAGTAGGTTTTTCCAACACAAAATTCAAGTCCCAAGGCAGGACTGGATTGTGGATAGGAAGCTTCAGGTGAAGAATGCCTCCCAGAAATGTACAGGACACCGCCAGCTGTGCCACTGTACAGCCATCAATAGGCATATGGAAGGCAGCGACAGCAAGACATGTGAACCTTAAGAGAGGAGTACTTCAGACCAAAGTCTGAAAGGGGCAGCAACTCCAGAATCTGATTCACTGGACAAGTGAAGGGATCCAGCTGACATGAAGTAACCCACAGCACAAAGCATTTCCACCTCATAGAATAAATGGCCCAAGTGAAAGGCTTCCTAACTGTCACCAGGACATCAGCCACCTTGGGAGACACCCCAAACTGAGCCATGGCTATGTCCTCAAGAGCCAGGCATAAAGATGCAGGGATTTGAGGTCTGGATGGACCAGGGAACCCTGGTTCCAAGGGAGCAAGCCGGTGCAAAGAGGAAACGGTACTGAAGACTAGTGTTAGCTGCTGTAGTAAGGGGAACCAGATCTGATGAGGCCAGAAGGGGGACTATGAGGAACATCGTGTCCCCTTCCATCTGGATCTTGATCAGAATCCTCTGAAGCAGGGGTAAGGGAGGAAATGCATCCAGAAACCTCCCTTTCTGAAATAGGGACAACATGTCTTGCCAGAAAACTCTAAGCCCTGGATCGGGCAAGCAAAACTTTGCATGGTGTGGGGATGCAGAAAGGTCCAACTCTGGACAACCCTACCTGTTGAAAAAGTCTACTACTGAGGTCAGCAGCTCCCACTCATGCGCCTTTGAATGTGACTGACTTAGGGTGTCCGCCAGGATGTTTTGGATGCCTGGAACATGGACAGCAGACAGTTCGAGACCATGATCCAGAGCCGAATACCAGACTCTCATTGCTTCCTGGCAGAGAGGGTATGAGTGAGTGTCCCCCTGTTTGTTGATGTAGTGGACTATATTTATGTTGTCCGTCTGCACTAGCAGAATAACGAGGGATAGCACAGTCTGGAACTCCTGCAAGGCATAAAGAATGGCCCACATCTCCAGAACACTGATGTGGAGAGAGGACTCCAGATGGGACTAGGTCATCTGTGTTTGGTGGCGCCCTAGATGCGCCCCACCCACACCCCGAAGCATCGGTTATGAGGATTTGCTGAGGGGAAGGAATGAGAAAAAGAACCCCTCTTAACAGGTTGCTAGGTCCCACCCACTAAAGTAGAACTCTTCACTGGAGAGCAGACCAGGACCGGCTGTTCCAGGTCATTGGTACACTGGTTCCACTGGACTCTCAGTGTCCATTGAGGAATCTTCATGTGCAGTCTGGTTAGGGTCACTGTGACTAATGCCGCAGCCATCAGACCCAAAAGTCGGAGGAAGGTTCTGGCTGAGACACAGTGGCTGCTGTAGAGCAGGCGAGTTTGAGCTATAAGGTGATCTGCCTGGTCCTGCGGCAGGAAGGTCATGCCTTGAGAGGTAGCCAGGAATGCCCCTATGTACTGAAGGTGCAGACAGGAGGCCAGAGCTGACTTGGGTAGGTTGACCATGATGCCTAGATCCTGGAATAGGTGGGTGGTAAGTTCCAAAGTCTCTAATAAGTGCTCCCTGGACTGGGCTTTGAGAAGCCAACCATCCAGGTAAGGAAAGACAAAGTCCCTCCCACCTGAGGACAGCTGTCACCACTGCCAGGCATTTGGTAAACACCTGAGGGGCCGAAGACAAGCCAAAGGGCAAAATCCAGAACTGGAAGCATGCCCCTTGGAAATGAAACCTTAGGTACTGTCTGTGGGAGGCATGTACCTGGATGTGCAGGTAGGCATCCTTCAAGTCGAGGGAGCAAATCCAATCTGCCTGGTACAGAAGGAGCAGCAGACCCTGCAGTGTCACCATCTGGAATTTTTTGTACTGGATGAACAGAGGCCTGAGGTGTCCTTTGCATTTGGGTACCAGGAAGAAGTGAGAATAGAACCCTCTGCCTGCTGAGTTTCTGGGACGAGTTCTATGACCCTTTTGTGCAACAAGGAGCAAATTTCCTCCCAGAGCACTGAAATATAGTCTGGAGGATAAGAGGACAGAACTGTTTTTTTTTTGTTTGTTTTTGTTTTCTATAGGCCACTCCAGAAGTTCCAGAGTGTGGCCGCTTTCTATGATCTGCAGTACCCAAGTGTCTCTAGTGAGTTCCCTCCACTTGTCCAAGTGTAGGGAGAGGTGACCCCCTACAAGTAGGGGCAGCCAGGGCTGCACTTCCTCCTTTGGGGGATTTTCCTGTGGATGTGCAGGGGCAGCCTGTCGTTTACTTCAAGGTTTGCTAGAGGGCTTGTGTCTATGAACGGATTGACAAAAGGGGACTTACTGACCACTTTTAGGCTGATTGGTGTGGTACATTGAGTGAACCAAATGTAGGGTGCAGCCCAAGGCTTGCAACTGAGACAGTATGTCCTGCACATTTGCACCAAACAACTTGTAGCCTCTAAAAGGGGCATACCGGATGGACAACTGAACATCCTGATTGAAGCCCGACATCCTCAACCAAGAGTGTCTGTGAAGGCAAATGCCTACTGTGGCAGCCCTCACGGAGGCATCTACAGCATTGTAGGCAGCCCTAAGGAGGTGAGTGACAACGTCAGACCCGGCTTTCAAGGACTGCAGCAACTGCTGTTTTAGGGGGTCCTCTGGTAGGACACGGGCAGATTCCAGGGCTTGGTCTCAGAGCTGGTTTTGGTACTGGACCATATGGGCAATGTAATTTAACACCCTGATGGTCAGTATGGCAGAGGCAAAGGTTCTCTTGCCAATGTGATCCAGCCTCCATGACTCCTTATTTGGGTGTAAGGGACTGAAGTGTTTGGGCCTCTTGCTTGGAGCAATCGTGGGCAGCATTGCTAATCACCGAATCCCTTGAGCCTGACTGGCGAAGAAAGGCCTTCCTGCTGGAGCCTGATTATTTGTCCTTCTTTTTAGGCATGGCAGGTATCAAACTGGGTCAATGCCAGGCAGCCATGGTGTCATCTTCAAAAGGCTCAATTAAGGGTAGGATGACCAGAGGAGGGGCATCCGGAAGCCTTAAATAAGTGGGTAGTCAATGTCGAGCAAAATCTTGCTCCTTAATGTCAACCGCCATCAGCGATGAACCCACTGGCGTCGGCTGAGGAAACACTGGGGTCGGCACTGGGGAGGACAGCTGCACAGGCTGGGGCCTGCCGGGGAGTTCCTTAGTGTGGGTTGGCATTGGATATGGGGCTCAGGCCGGGGCGACTCCGGAGAAGGTAGAGACTCTGGGTCAGAGATGACAACCGAAGAAAACTGCAGTGGTCGTCGGCATGGTTATTGGCTGTGACTCAGCAACTGCCAACGCTGAGCCTGTCAACAATGAGTCAGCAGAGTAACTTGACCGAGTACCCATGGAAAATAAGGGCCTGAACAGCATGGGCTGTGAAATCAGTGGGGCGCCAGAGCTCCTAGAACCAACCCCCACCACCAAAACATTGGTGGGAGAAGTTGCCAATGGTAGCCCCACAGGGGAAAGGACATGCAAGGCAGAGGGGGCTGCCCCTGACGAGGACGGCCCCACCACGGTCAGCATACTAAGTGCCAAATGGGATCGGGATGAGGAGGACCAGGTTCTGTCCTTGGGATGGTCCTTGTCTCAGTGTTTATGCTTCCTTGTAGATTTGTCACAGGCCTTAAAAGACTGCAAGCCCACAGACGTCCAGGGGGAAGCAGCAGAACTTCAAGTCTGAAGCTCCTTTCCCATCTGGGCGACCTTCTGCTTCAGCAGAAAAGTTCTGAGGGTCTGCTCTTTGCACTTCCTGGTGGCCTGGCTGACACTGCAGCAGATCATGCAAGTCTGGGTGTCATGTTCTGGACTTAGGCAGAAGATGCAGGCCTCGTGGTCATCCTTCCCAGAAATCTTCTGCCCGCAGGCACACTTTCTGAAGAGGTTTCCGGAGGTGGTTTTCAGCATAAATGGAGAGGGAAAGTCACTTTATCACTAAAGTGATGCATACTAGGGAGAGAAAAAAAAAAGTAAAGGTTCAATGAAGAAATTTGGCGAAATGGCGGTCGACTGAAGCTGGCAAATCTCGGTGAAGTTTGACGTGTGATGGTTGACGGCGGAAAAAGAACTGAGGAGGGTGCGGGGGCCGCCCACTCTTACAGGATAGGTCAAAACTGGCGTATGACATTGGAGTGGGCGGCCCCCTGGTAGACTGCTAACTAGAAAAGTTTCTGTGTGGTCGTAGTGCCTGGTGGCTATAGTTCCATAGGTGTGGTCTGCTGCAAGAGATACCCCCAAAGTCAGATCTTTAACTTTCACTAGGCAACCACCAGACATGGGCAGAAGGAACCTCAGTTTAAAGTCTCACCTGAAGGACGGCACCTCAGCAACGCAGCACCCATCTCATATCACACTAGTGTCAGTACTGGGTTATATTCCTAGTTCTTGGTGTGGGTCTAAACCCACAACCTTCCAGTCTTCTGGCCCCAGAAGCATGCTTGCAACACACTGAGCCACCAACACTGCTTTAGTAACACGAGATGCAGATCTGACAAAAAGAACCAATGTTTTCATGTGAAAGTACAGTTACATAAGAACTTATCATTTCAGTTGACCTAATGGTGTCCAAGCAGGGTACAAAGGCTGCAGGGAGGGCCAGGGGCATGCTGGGGTGCATAGGCAGGGGTATCACTAGCAGAAGGCAGGAGGCAGTGATGCCATTGTACAAAACACTAGTGAGGCCTTACCTAGAGTACTATGTACAATTCTGGAGGCTGCACCTTCGCAAGGACATTGACAGTTTGGAGGCGGTCCAGAGAAGGGCAACTAGGATGGTACAGGGTTTGCACCAGAAGACATACGAGGAGAGACTGAAAGACCAGAACATGTACTCAATGATGGCAAGGAGGGAGCAGAGGGACATGACAGAAACTTGTAAGTACCTTAACGGCATTAATAAGGTGCAGGGAGGAGACATCTTTCAACACAGGAGTACAAGAGTGAGGGGGCATGACATGAAATTGGAAGGGGGTAGGTTAAAGGGGAATGTGAGGAAGTTTTTCTTCACAGAAAGGGTGGTAGACACATGGAATAGTCTGCCACAGGAGGGGGTGGGAGTAAGCATGGTGAAGGAGTTTAAAAATGCCTGGGACAAGCATAAGGGAACCTTACAGGTGGGTAGAAGTAGGAATAAGCCTTGACCAGCTAGGGTCACAGGCCACAAACAAGTGTAGGGCTAAATGGCGGACTAGATGGGCCTAGCAGTCCTTATCTTCCGACAATTTCTATTGTTACCGTAACAGTAGATCTTCGAGAGGAGTTCTTGCAGTGGGCTACACCTTAAGGACTGAAGCCAGCAGGCACCAAGACCCCATGGAAAACTTCTAACCAGCAGTATACAGTGGCAGACCACCCCCTGATGTCACGCCGCCCCTGACATCAGCCAATGGTATGTAAGGGGCGGTCCCCCAGCCCTACTTCAGTTCTTCCGCCAGAGATCCAAACTCAGAAATGGAGAACCAAGGAGGTTCCTCCAAAATGAGGAATGCAAACCATTCAATGGAGAAACCAATACCAGGGGAAAGGTGGGAGGGAAAGTGGCACCTGCTGCAAGAGCTCTTCTCGAAGATCTACCGTTATGGTAAGTTCTTACATAACTGTACTATTTCTCTTCGAGGGGGAGCTCTTGCAGCAGGTTACATCATAAGAACAGAGTCCCAAGCAGTAAAAGGACTAACCCCCAAGGTCAGGAGGAGGTAAAAGTCAGCTGGAAAGCTCATGAGAACAGGCCCTGTAGGACAGCAAGGCCGAAGCCTGCCCTACGACGAGAGGCAATATCCAAACTGTAATGCCAAATGAAAGTGTGTACAGAACTCCATGTGGCAGCGGCGTAGATATCAGCTGTGGACACATTTTTCATGGATGCAAGGGAAGCAGACATACCCCTGGTAGAATGACCTTTGACCGGTCCCGGCAAAGGCTTGTCACACTTTCTGTAACAGTAAACGATGCAGTTAACTAACCATTTGGACAAAGTCTGCTTAGAAACTGGAGCCCCTTCAGTCCTCAGGGCAAAAAAAACAAATGACCGATCAGACTTTCAGGTATCGTGGGTGCGATCCAAGTAGTAACGAAGTACCCGATGGACATCCAGAGTATAAAGAACAGCCTCCCCTCGATTAGAATACTCTGGATAGTAAACAGGCAGATGGATGTCCTGATTCCATGTAAACTCTGACACCACTCTGGGCAGAAACTTAGGATTCATCCGCAAGGACACTCAGTCCTTGTGGAAAACTAAATAAGGCTCTTTGCACATCAGAACCTGAAGCTCGGAAATTCTTCGAGCAGATGTAATAGCAACTAAAAATAACGCTTTCTATGACAGAAAGCGTATCTTGCAACTTGTGGCTGATTCGAAGGGAGGTAGTGTACGTTTTTCCAAAAGAAATAAAAAATCCCAAGGCAGGACAAGGTCCCTGATGGGAGGTTTGAGGTGCAGGATACCCTGCAAAAAAGTGTGGGAAAGATCCAGCAGGCAACAGATTTGCCATTGACAGGTGCATGATAAACCAATAAGTCTACTTTAATGGAGGAGAAGCTCAGCAATGAGTCTGATAGAGAAAGGAGATATTCCAAAACAGAGTTTGCCGGACATGTGAACAGATCAATATGGCGAGCAGAAGACCAAAGGCAGAACCACTTCCATTTCATAGAGAAAGTAGCTCTGGTGGAAGGCTTTTTAGCAGCCACCAAGACTTCTGGCACTCTGGGAAACCCCAAACTGAGTGATAGCTAAGTCTGCAGGAGCCATGCATGTAGGTGCAATGATTTGAGGTCCGGATGGACCAGGGTACACTGTTCCTGGAAGAGCAAGCCTGAGCTCAGGGGCAGGGGGATCAGAGGTTCTACTGTCAGCTGCTGATGTAATGGAAACCAAATTCGACATGGTCAACAGGGAGCTACTAGAATCATCCCTGCTCCTTCCAACTGCAACTTGAGGACGACTCTCTGCAGTAAGGGGAAGGCGTAAAGAAACCTCCCTGTCAAAGAGAGGGCCAATAAGTCTCACCAGAAAACATCAAGCCCTGGATCTAGCAAGCAAAAACTGGGCAGTTTGACATTGAGCGGGGACGCGAAGCGGTCCAACTCGGGCCAGCCCCACCTGTCGAATAGCTCTTCAGCCACAGATTGGAAGAGTTCCCATTCGTGTATCTGGACGAGACCGCCTAAAGCTGTTGGCCAAGTTGTTCTGTGTGCCTGGCACTTGTACAGCAGTGAGATCCAGATGATGCTCGATGGCCCAATACCAGACTCTCACTGCCTCCCTGCAGAGGGAGGACTTTGTGAGGTTGAGAGTTATACCCAAGTCCCAGAACAAGGCAAAGGTGTCGGCCATGGTTCTGACCAGTCGATCCCTGGTCAGAGCTGCCAGGAGCCATTCATCCAGGTAGAGAAAGACATAATGGCCCTTCCATCTGAGGGCCACTACCACTACTGTTAGGCACTTTGCAAAGCTGAGGACAGGCCAAATGGCAGGGCACGAAATTGGTAATAGTTGTCCTGAAAGTGGAAGCGAAGGAACCTCCTATGGGGGTTGAAAAACCAAAATGCGGAGGTAAGCATCCTGCATGTCCAAGGAACACAGCCAGTCCCCTTGATGAAGTAGGGGGAGCAGACCTGGAAAGGTGACCATCCTGAACCATATGTACTCTTATGTACCTGTTTAGGTGGCTGAGGTCCAGGATGGGCCGAAGTCTCCTGTCTTCTTCGGGCCCAGGAAAAAGTGGGAATAAATCCCTGTCCTCTCCGAGCTGGTGGAACTGGCTCTATGGCTTATTTCAACAAGAGCACTTGGATCTATTCCTGGATAAGGGAGAGGTGTGACGGAGCGTAATGGGAATTTATGGGAGGGTTGTCTGGGGGCATCTCCGTGAACTCCAGGATATGTCCTTTCTCTATCAGATGAAAAACCCACTGATCCGTCATGATTTTTTTGCCATCCCTCTAAATAGAGAGAAAAGTGACCCCCTACCGCCTTCCCCAAGGATTCTGCCAGGGGAGGGGGGTCAGGTAAGGAGTCAGGCTGAGGAACCTGGGTTAGGCAGAGAGGCCTGGGATGCTTTGGGGGCTCTGGGACCCAAGCATCCTGAGGTCTGCGAAGTGGCTTTCCACTTAAAGGCTCCCATATTCTGTTGACCTCAGGGCTGTTGCCCGGATGACCGATGAAATGGCTGGCAACGGTTCTGTTTATGATTGAATCTGTACATAGTGTATACAGATCTTACAGCCTTGTCAGATTCCTGAAGGCAGGTTATAATTTTCTCAGAATCCCCACCAAAAAGGATTGAGTCCTCAAGGGGGGCATCCATAAGCTTCGCTTGGATGTCCGGGGTGAAACCTGAGACCGGAGTCAAGAATAGCGCCGAAAGTAAATGCCTGAGGTGGCTGCCCTGGCTGCAGGATCCACTGTATCATAGGAGGAACGTGAAATGTGAGTGCCTGCATCCAAACTGGATTTTAGAATGTGGAGCAGCTCAGCCTTTTGGGGACCATCCTGCTGAATCTGGACCAGTTCCATGACCTTTTCCCACAGGGCATTCTGGTATTGGACCATGTGGGCCAAAGAATTCAGAGAGCAGATGGCACAGGTGGCCGAGGCATATACTTTTTAGCCATGCTGGTCCACCTGCTTGTAGTCCTTGTCTGGAGGCTGAGTGCTTAGATGGCGTTGCCTACTGGATGGATTATGAGTTGCCATGATAACCACAGAGTTCACTATCATTTGCCCCCCAAAATACGGTTCATCTTTGGGAGTGTCAGAGATGGTCAGCTTTCTTGGAAACAGCAGGGGTAGAAGATGGGCATTTCCATGCTGATTTAGTGACATCCATAAGGAATGGACAACAGGCTTTGGATCCTTCTGGCACAGAAAGACTGCCAGCCGCCATCTCTCAGGGTCTAAATCTGCTGTATCCCAGCCCATGTTAAACTGGATATGCCGCATTACATCCATAAAGATTGAATCATCCGGAGGTGAGCTGGGGGTGTCCTTGGGATCCACAGAAGAGGCAGACAACACGGATTCAGATGACCCCGAAGGGAAGGAAGAAGAGCTGCAACTAGACTCCTCTGAGGAAAAAGACCTTGAGGTCAAACGTTGGTGCCAGCGGCCATGTGACTGATGCTGAGCCTGTCTGAAGATAGTAGTAGTAGTAGTAGTGCTTCCTCCCGTGATGTTGAGTGACCCCTGGGTGTGTCATCCGGCTGCGTGGCAGGCTCCTTGGGCTGTGGAGAAGGCTTCCGAGGAGGGGCCTGAGGCTGGATCCTGGAAGGAGGAGCTGGCTTCAGAAGCAAGTCACCCTTAACTGTATTCCACTAGGCAGCAAATAGAGCTGTCAGGTCCAGCAGAGGACTCTGTGGATTGGAAGGATTAACCGGCATCAGTTGGAGGACGTTAGACGGTCCAGGCGCCAGTTCCTTTGGAGGCGGCATTTTGGGGTTGGACCCTGAGGGGGTCGGGTTGACTGGCATCAGCTCAGCAGGCATCAGGATATCTGGCGTCAGCCCGGTAGGTGTTGTCGGGTCCGATGGTAGGCCCTCTTGTGTTGGCTAGAGGAAAGGTTGAGACCAATAGGTGATGCAGGGCGATCGGGCAACGACAGAATAGGTGTCGCCGGGTTCGATGCCAGGGTGGTGGGAGGTTTCACCACAGGGAGCCCAGTAGGAGAGAGGGCTGCCGCGGGTGTAGAGGCCAACCTCCCACAGGAAGATTAACCGCAGCTGGTCGATTTCGAATAAGGAGACCAGGAACGGGAGGAAGATTGTCCTTGTGCTTCTCCCTATGCTTATGTTTTCCATCCGACTTTTTCTCCTGGTGGGATGTTGACAAGGTGGAGGTCCCAGATTTCAAAGAGGAGGAGGAACTTTTGCCTTTTTGCCCTGGATCTGTTTCTCCATCGCTGCAACCTTCTTCTCTAGCAAGAAGCTTTTAAGGGCCTTCTGGCGGTGGATCCTGGTCCTTTGGTTGAACTTCAAGCAGCACTCGCATGCTTCAATATTGTGCTTTGGGCCTAGGCAGAAGAGGCAGAGAGAGAGTGGCCATCCTTCGACAGGATCTGCTTGTTGCAAGAACACTTGGGCCACTGCAGTTCCACTGACGAAGCTGGAGATGAAGACATGCAGAGAAACTGAAGAAACATTTGATTTTTCATAAAAATAATAAAGCGCCGGTAATCGTTAAAAATGGCAGTCGACTGGAGCAGAAGGCATCCGTGGAGTCGATGTGCATGGGATAACAGGAAAAGAACTGAGGTAGGGCCGGGGGACTGCTCCTTATATACCACTGGCTGATGTCGGGGTGGGCCTCCTTCAGGGGGTAGTCCCATGCTGTATACTGCTGGCTAGAAGTTTTCCGTGGGGTTCTAGCTCCTGCCGGCTTCAGTCCCTATGGTGTAACCTGCTGCAAGAGCTCCCCCTCAAAGTGAGATCAGGGAATTCTAGTCAAATATGTTTGCACAACAATTGACGTGGTTAATACCTGCAGCAATTAGAACAACCATTTGCCAATGTTTGCTTGCTTGTATATGTTGTGTAGGTGTATCGAGAGATTTTGAGAAATTGGAACCTCGAGAGGCTCCCAAAGTCCCCAAAACCTCGAGATGGTCATACTGCCATGAAATACACCCTCATCTATTTGTTATTTTTTGTAATATATGGATCCATTTAAAAATTCTGTGGCATGGCCGGCCTGTCGGCGCAGCAGTTGGATTTCCGCTTGCGACGCCAGCAACCGGGGTTCGGGAATGGACTCGGGTGCTGGAGGGCCGGCCGGGGAGAGAAGGCTGAAGCATCGGATAGCTGCTCGCCTTCTCTTGGGAGGAGGCTGGGGATGCGACCCGGTGATTGCTAACCCCTGGCGGAGGCCGGGGTTTCGGCAATGCGCAGAGTCAAGCGTAAGCCTGATGTTAGTGGCACGCCACTTCCCTGGGGAGCAAACGGGAAAGAGCCCAGAGGCCGACTGGATGACGGTCGCCAGCTCCCGCTGCCGTGACACCTCAGGCAGTGCACGAACCACCCTAGCAGCACCTGGGGCAAGTATTGTGCTGGCCGCCATCCCGGTGCCTTCCCTCTCAGAGGAGGGGAACCCACCCAGCGAAGGGTTACATCCGGGGGGGGCTGCAATCTAGGGTGAAGAGGTGGCTGTACCAAGGCAGTGCAGCATGGAGGGCATAGGAGAGCCTGAAGGAGAGGCTGGCACGGAGCTGGGGGAGCAAGCAAAACCAAAAAAAAAAATTCTGTGGCTTTTTGTGTGAGATGACCGGCTGTGCACTGTGCTGACCGCCGCAATGAAGATTCCCTCACTTGCTCGTCTCTGCCCCCGCCCCCGTCTGTTAAGTTTTTGGCATGGGGGGGCGGCAGTCAGTCCCGCATTTCCTTTTTCTCATCCTTAAAAAGAAAAGCGAAGAAATAAAGGTGCCAGTCTCGCTAAGCAAGAGCAAACAGACGCAATTGTTCTACCCGCCCACAGAGGAAAGTTGCCAATAAGAATGCATGCTATCACTTAGACTATGCAGGAAGGGACATGGCACCATAGCAACTGGGTCTCTGTGGCAGGCTGACTTGCGCATGCGCTGTGTCATTTCTGTGATAATATGATCGTTCAGAGCTGAAACGATAGCATTATCAGCTCTGAATGACAGTATTAACAACTACAAATGATAGTATTATCATTTCAGGGACAATACTACAGTATTATGGAAATGGCACTGATGCATTACAGTATTTTTTTGCATAGGAAAGGATAGATTTATTTTGATTATCCATATATTACAAATTAATAATAAAAATTGTAAAACTGAAATTGTCGTGGGGAAAAGAAGAAGTTCAAACATAATATTGTTGTTTTCTTAGATTGTGACCTTAAATTTTCAAAATACAATTTTTTTTTTGCCTCAGCTTATGAACATGACAGGTGTCATTTATGAAATATGATCCAAGACATTATTTTGTTGAACGACTGCAAAAACAGGTTTGGGAGGGAAATTTGATAATGACACCTGCTATGTTCTTTCGATGGGGGTAAAAATATGAGTATGTTGAAAATGTGGGTTAAGAAGTCAAAATATATCAATATTATGAGTAAATGTTTAAAATGTCAATGTTGGTGCATTTTTTTTTTTCCAATTTTGATCTCAAATGGTCAACACATGCTGTTTATGACACCACCTAATGAACATGACAGGTCTCATTTATGAAATCCTTTCCTGAATAAAATGCTGTAGCACCAGTGTGAAAATATGTTTTTGGCAGGATTCAAAAAATGACACGTCATGTTCATGACATGGGGTACAAAGACGGATACGTTGAGGGGGGGGGGTCACAATCCGGAAAAATAGCAAAGGTAGGAGAAACACTGAAGAATTTGGTTTCTTCATAATGCTGTCATTTTATTGCAATTTTAACCCCTGATTTTCAACTTAGTCTTTTTATTACCCCACCTTATGATCAAGACAACTGGAATTTTTAAAATCCCATCATGATTTCTCGAGTGACTGCGAAAACATGTTTTGGAGAGGATTTGAAAATTACACCTGCCTTGTTCATGCGGTAGAGTCAAAAAAAAAACAAAAACCCCAAAATATGCTATGTTAAAAGTTTGAAGTCAAAATCTGGAAAATGGTAGAATTACGAGTCAATGTTGCTTTAAAACTTTGTTGTTTTTTGAGATTCTGACCCCAAATGTTCAGCATGTCTTTTTATTACTCCACCTTATGATCAAAACAGGTGAAATTTTTTAAATAATGTTCAAAATGTGATTTTGTAGAGTGACTGTAAATACACATTTTTTTTTGGGGGTGTTGAAACATTTCCCCTACCTGATTAATGAGGTGGAGTTAAAAAAGCCCATGTTGAAAATCTGGGGTAAAAATATTAACAAATGGCAAAGCCCCGAGTGAAATTTCAAAACACATTCAAAAGTCAATAACAAACTTATTTTCAGTTGCTTCCCGGTGGAGCTCAGAAGCAACAGGATGTTAAAGAAGTGAACTGGATAGTAAATATGGAGCGGGGGTGCTGAGACGGGAGTTGGGGTGGTGGTGTGGAGGTAGAAGTCATTGTTGGACTGTTTTCTTCCTTTACAGGTTTACAGAGGGGGCACGGTGAAAAATGAGGAGGTCGGCGAGATACTTGGCAGTTGGAGAGTATGCAATTATCATGGACGGGGCATGGGGAAGGATCGGGAGGTGGGCAGGATACCTGGCAGTTGGGAGGGGGTATTTAATGGTCACAGATGGGGCACAGAGAAGGATCTGGAGGTGGGCGGGATACTCAACAGTAGGAGGATATTTTATTTTCATGGGCGGGGTACGGGAAAGGATCAGGAGGTGGGCGGGATACTTAGCAGTTGGAGTGGAAGTGGGAGGGTATTTAACTGTCACTGATGGGGCACAGGAAAGGAATGGGAGATGGGAAGGATACTTTACAGTGGGAGGGTATTTTGTTCTATGGACGAGGCACGGGGAAGTATCATGCAGATGAAAGGATCAAGCAGCTGTCTGATAGCAGCTCACTCCATTCAACTACAAGAAGTTTCTGCCCCACAAGCACTGAACAGTGTCATGATCAGCCTCGCTGAGCATTGTTGGGCTGTCACTGTTATACCCACTGCAGCCTTAACTGCACTGGACTTGACAGTGAAACACCACTAAAACACCATTCTTATAACAAAATCTTTGCTGCACATGTGCACGCAAACATAAAAATGTGTGCAGCTTTTGGAGTATAACCTTATGTGCAGCAACTGTAAAACCACAACTGGGGGAATTCAAAGCAGCTGAAAAATGTGCAGTTTTTTGCTACTCTATACCAGGTGACATGTTACCTGCATGTAGATGCTGATATTGTCATGCAACCAGCTGAAAAGACAATATAATTTAGGTCCAACTTAAATATTAAAACAAATTCATCCAGAGCATGCAAGTCGTGGATTAAAAAAAGCATTTTTAATTGCAAAAGAACCAATAGGTGTGACTATGTTAACAGCACTTGCTAATTTCTACTGAGTGACGGAGTGATTCAAGGAGAGAAAAAAAAAAAACACACAGCAGTGAGAGAAGTAGGGTTTGCGACAGTTTTCTTTTTTTATTAAAAAAAAAACAATAAATGTAAAACATAGTGAGTGTAAAAATACACACACACACACACACACACACACAGACACACGCACAATGCCTCCAGAGGAAGAAGCGCTACCTCTAGGCCCCCAGTAAAGTTATGCCTTTAACTGTAAGAATCATTTCCAAAGACTGTATAGCTCTAAACTGACCTATCCATTGTAGAACCCAGCAGTGATGACAGGCAGATCTTAAGATTCTGCACTACTGCATGTTCATTAGATGTCTGAAAAACACATCATTTGGTGAGTCAGATGATCCTGGGGTAACAAGAGACTAAAGTGAAAGTTAACGCAATTTTACATTCTTCACATTTTGGGCCATCTTAAAGGCAAAGTTCTTCTATTGGACTGTAATCAAACAGACATTATAACAGTACTGTGTATTGACTATGCTGCCCATTTCTGCACTGCACATCTTGAAACGAGCCATTATCAGCTCAGTATGTCTTTCCAGGTAAAACCCTGAAAATGTCTCCATGTGCAGTTTATAAAAAGGAAAAGGTGGTAATAGATTAGAATAGGAGGTAGAGCAGCTACTCACTAAAGTGCAGAGTTATGAACCCCAGAGGCCAAGGCTTGAATCCCACCATTGCTACAGACTAACTGTGTGACCTTGAGCAAGTCACTTAACTCTATGTGCTTAACATTCTATGGCTTAAAGCAGCATAATCATTAAAAATGTCCTTTCTATCAGGCGCGCCAATCCCTGCAGCAAACCCTTAATCCATGCGTCCAGTGTTTTCTGGTTTTCTTATTAATTTTTGTCCTGACAGTTCTGCACAGACCTGATGTGTCATGCTAGAACAGGGATATCATTCCGCAGTTTTATTTTTCTCAGGTTACTGTCATATACCACATCCCTTTCTTTTCCTGCTGAGTGTTTATAGATGCAAGCTATGTTTCATTAACTTTTTTTTTTTGCATTTTTGGTCAGGAAATGAACAAAATAAAACAATACTATGCCATCCCTTCCTTTGCCTGCTGAGTGTTCATAAATGCATCCACAATAACACACGATAGAAAGTGCAATAATGGTAAATTACCATATGCCCCCCAGTGGTTTGTGAGGCATAAAACCCAGCCAAGTGCCTTCAGTAACCTAGGAAGTGTGGTAAATGATGGCATTATTACACACCCTGAAGGGTGTACTGCACTTATAAAATGGTAAAAATAAATATCAAGATGAAGCTAACCTGTTGGCACAGAGGTATGTCTGAAGCAAGTCCAGGTTGCCAAGGGACGACCAGGAGAATAAGGATAAAGCATTCTAACAGACACTCTCCCCCTTCAAGGAGAGAGAGAGTAGCAATTGCTGCTTCACTACTGTCAACTGGGTGGCCTTACTAGAGGAAACACTTCAGCAAGGTGGGGAGACACAGCTGACTGTACAGAAGCAAAGAAACCTAGAATCTGTCAGCAGAAAAGGACAGCTTGGCACACCTGGACTGTCCACTATTCGCTGCTACAGTATCTCTGCAGACCCTACCTGATCTCCACTGTTTTTCTCCCTCCCCCATTCTTTTCCATGAAAGATTTCCTTATGCCTGTCCCATGCATTCTTAAACTCACCGCTGTTTTTGCCCCCACCACATCATCTGGTAGGCTGTTCCTGGAATCTGAAATAGGACTCCAGCACAGCCAACATCAAACAGATAAAAACTTATGTTCAGGGAGTAGTCTGCTCCAGACAAGGCAATACGACATATCTTGAACAGACTGGCATTTTAATGCACCTCGTATTATGCAGAATGTAAAATAAACAGACAGTAAGAGTACTGGTTGAGTTGGTCGATTTCTTCCAAGCTATTCAAGATATGTTCCACGACTCTACCACTCTTTCTGTGAAGTGCTTCCTCACATCTCTTTTAATCTACCCCCCTCCAACTTCATAGCATGACCCCTTGTTTTTGTGCACCTTTTTTCACAAACGTACTTTCCCTCCTGTACCTTATTTACCTCTTTGATGTATTTAAAGGTCTCCATGCTCCTGCAGGGAACACATCACATGCTTAGTGTGCATGCTACTGCAGCGAACAAGCGGCAGCGTATCATCGGCTTGGGAGAAAAAACAAGTGCAGCAGGATGAAGGATCAGCACCTCACAGGGCCTACACCACCCACCACAGTTCCTGTATCCCTTGTGATCCAGACCCTGAAGATGAGAAAGAAGGCCCCTGCTGGGATGCAAGCCACAACATCTGAGACAGGGTGAAGTCATGGAAATGTGGGTGTTGTGGCTGGGGATGTGGCTCTGAAGCAGAGAGAGGAGAAACGCATGTATGAAAAGAAAAATCAAGAAAAAGGAAAACCTGAACCATGCATTAAAGCTGAATTAATGCATGGTCATGTGACCAGTTTTGATCAATCAGATTGCTTATTTGATCCAAGCCATTTTATGAAGCTATGTAAAACACTAAAGTACAGAAACTAGAATAAAAATCATGTATTGCAGGCACACTTGGCAGCCACCAAACACAAAGGGCATTTAGCCTTATTAGCTCTGATCAGCCTGCTGCCAAATATGTAATCTCACCAGAGTAAAACAGACCATTCGATTAAAAAAAAAAGGGTTTATCACCTTACACATCAGTTTTTATTTTGTTGACTGGTTCAGTACTTTACCAAGAATCGTTGACTGTCCTAACTCGCTCTCTCAATCCCCACAGAAGCAACAGCAGGAGGCCTGACTGATCTCTTGGAGATTAAACGTATGATTCAGTGGCTGCTGGATGACACCCCAATCAGAAGCTCCATTTCTGTGGTAGGACAGTGGATGGATGCTGTAGAAATCAGACTAACACATGATGGATTGTATCTAGGGAAGCTGGACACACATGCAGCCATCCAGCATGATGGAACAGCGGAGTTAGGGTGCCAGTTTGAAGATGATTTGGAGAACTGTGGTCACCGCAACAACCTGCAGCTGTTTGGGTTTCCAGGAGGGGCTGAAGAAAAGGATGTAATTTTCTTCTTATAGTTGGTCTTGCCACCAGTACTTGACTTCTACTAGGATCATCCCTTAGAAATTGAGCAGGCTCACAGGTCCCAAGTACCACCTCAGAAAGGTACCCCCCCCCAACCACCTGACCCTGGAATACTTCCTTAGGCTCAGCATCAAGGAGCAAATACTGAAACTTGCCAGGGAAAAGGGGCTCGTAAGTTGTGAAGGCACAGGATCTACATCTTGCAAGATTATTCCAAAGACCTCGCTGACCGCTGCAAGGCATTTGGGCTGATGAAAAAGACCTGGCATTGTTAAACATTCTGTTTTCACTCTGATATCCAGCCACACTGAATATTCAGTGTAAAAGGTGTACTGGCATGTCTTCCATGGCCCATACTGAGACGCCTCCTTTATTGCTCGCTTCTGGCCCACTACTGCCAGGGAAAAGGGAAAGGGACAACCACAGGACATAGCCACACAAATGGACACCTCTGCTTCTCATCCTGATGCCTATCAAGAGATGCAGCAGCCAACCAGGCCCTCCCTGATGCACCAGTCGGACTTGGGACCTCAAGCAGGGCTTTGGTAAACAGTCAAACACAAGAGACAGTGCTGAGGAGACAATGACAAAGATGCACAAAATGTCATCTCATCTCCAAGGCAGCATAGGAGGAGCAG
This sequence comes from Neoceratodus forsteri, assembly GCA_016271365.2. Taxonomy (NCBI): domain Eukaryota; kingdom Metazoa; phylum Chordata; order Ceratodontiformes; family Ceratodontidae; genus Neoceratodus; species Neoceratodus forsteri. The sequence goes on from CM057452.1 coordinate 1,723,547,988, forward strand.
GGGTTTCAGAGTCTCTATGCCAGACAGCAGCACACACTCCCAAGATGCAGATCCACCTTGCAAGACCCCTCCCAAAAGGACCTGACACTGGACCCCTAGATGCAGACTCAATACGGAAAAGGCCTGTGCAGGAAATGGATGGCAACATCCCCTACCTAGCCCCTCCTGAGAACTGCATCTCTCTATGGACTAGTTGGGCCATGGCTGTAAGCAAACCATGCAGCACATCTGGGCTCACAGCTGACTTGCTTTGTCAGTTGAAGCCCAGTACTGGAAGCGCCGAATGCTGAAACAAGTCTAAAATACTTTACTCTCACAAACTTGCAATATGCTGAGGTGGCTGGTAACTATTGTTTTTTTCTTTCTTTTACTACTGTGGTGGTAATTTGTGACTTTGCCTGGTGATGGGCTGGGATGAGAAGACAGTGTGAGCAAGGGCATAACTAAACTACTACAACCTTTAGTGTGAACATTCATGTTAACTTCTGCCCCCCACTGCAACTCTGTCAGACTCTATGTGGGGCACCCCAGTTCCACCAGACTGATGTGGGTCTTAGCAATTGAAATGAACTCGTTTCAGAAGTAACAGCAGCACTTCACCTCTGAAGTATGCCACCTTATTTCTTTTTTGGTGTGCTTTTTTTACTGGGTAGCCTGTGCAGTGGCCTAGATGATGGCTTGATTAACCTGGTGGCTGACTGAAAGGAGCACTGCTCTCCGACAGCTGTCACTCCCTCAGACAAACGGTGCACGTGATCATGTCTACCCAGAACATGGTGTTGGGGACAGATATGAAGGCTCCTGGTAACAAACTTATCTACCGGACAGGGCCAGTAGTAAACTCATCCCTCCCATCGGACTGAGGTTTGAGCCCCAGTGAGGGTGAGAATATAATAACAGATCCACCAGGGAGTGCACTCCCTCATACCCCTGAAATTTCTCCCCCATACACATGTGGTTTTACTCACACCCTACAACTAGTTTTGTGCTCTTTCCTCTCAGTGCTGGCATCCCTAAATAAGCAATCTTACAGATCTGTTTTGGTGGCGACAACAGGACTTTGCCAAAGAAGCACACCACCTCTTCTCTTTGCACCGTTTTGGAGATGCTGTTGGTCTGTGGGGTGGGTGCTAAGGGCAAGCACTCACAAAGGACTGTTTGTTCTACTACGCAGCTGGATGGCAACAGCACAAAATGAGCAAAGCCCCTTGATAGCTGTCGTCCTTCTTAGAAAATGTATATGCAATCATATCGGATCACACTGGAGCCTGAGAACCACAGCTGACATATCAGAAAGGGGGGTATTTGTAAAAGTTCCAGTTAACTAACCAAGATGTGTTACAGGCTTCAGCTGTAACCCCATCTCTCCCAGATGATCGAGGCTTGAGCCCCAGGGAGGGCGGCAACAAAATAGTGTACCCTTCTGACAGCAATGGATATCTCACTCTCTCGAATGCTTTGTAATTCCTCCTTCATGCACGTGTGGCCTTGCCCAAACTCACAAGAATTACCCCTCTAAGGAGGACAGGGTTCTGAATGGTACATCCACCACTCCTGTCCTCTGTGAGGGCTAACTCTGCACCACCTTCAATGATGGGTTTGGGGATGGAAGGCAGACAGACCACTATTCAACTATTTGCTGGACAGAGAAAGAATCTCAAGTATAACATCCTGCTCCTTTGTCCAGGTAAAACCTTTATCCCCCTCTCAGACAGCCCCCCCCCCCACACACAGGGGGGAGTTATCTTAGGGAAGAGTGCAAGGGTGTTGTGGGATTTATTTGAATTTGACTCGCTAGCCACAGTGACTTCAAAAACAACCCCCTGCAGAAATGCAGTTATAGTGACAGGTTACCCCCCAACCCCCACAAAAGCGGATTCTCCCTATTACACTACTCACCCACAGAAGACAGGCTAGTTGGATCCATGACAGCTCCTGGGCATTACCCTCACAATATGAACCCCCTGGATAGGGTACAGGACCCCCCACCGACCTACTTGACCCTATTAATCCTTACCTCCCAATAAATGTGTGTGGGGAGGGTTTCCATAAAAACAACCCCAATCCATATCAAGAGAAAAAAAGTGTTTCTCTCTTGGGAGCTGGCAGATAGACAGCTATGTGCCTGAAAACACTCTACAGCCGTCTGTCAATGCGCCAATCTATCAACAAGAGGGGACACATCAGCAGCTACACCCATGGATCTCTTTACTTGGCTTACACCGACCCCTGCCCTCCTGACCTCCTCCATCAGGACAAGACTTGGGACTACTACAATGTTTTTGGAGAAATTAACATTTTTTTGACACAGTCCTTTGGTCTGTTATACAACACAGCAGCCAGAGCTTTCCACCCTAGACAGCCACCGTGTATAATTTACCGATGCTGGTGGCTACAGCTATAGGCCTGAAAGAGATGGGAACTGGCAGTGCTTCAGGTGTCCTCCCAAACACCTCAACCTTCAGGCCTGTAATACAGATGAAACAAGCTTTGGGTCACGCTCCAATTACCTTGCTGATATACTCACTTAAAAAGATACATTTGTTGATCGTTAAGCAGTATGTGTTTGCACATGCTGACCTGCTTTTTTCCCTTTTGCAGAATGCTTTGCACCCACTCCTCTGCACTGCCTCCCTAACTCGTACTCTCTTTTCTCCCTGGCACCTTAACTTACTTTTCTCAAGGGCCTCCAACCCCAGGTACAAGGGCTCTTCTAGAGCAGGTAAGGAATGTTTTTTCTTCTTAAATTGAAAAATGCAAACCTGTCATTCCCCTTCTACACAGCTAACATGACTGAGCTTAAACGCATCTTCGGGAATGTCCAGGGAGTGAACAACCTCATCAAGAGAAAAACAATTCTGAAACATCTACAAACTCTGTAACATGTGACATGGCCTGATGCAAAAGACCCAACTCCTTAAGAGGGAGTCTCAAAAGTTAACAAGGGAATGGGTGGGTGAAGAATTTTCCAGCAACTTCTCAGCCCCAAAACAGGGGTCTCTATTTTAATAATGAAAGTGTGTCCTTTAGTGATAAGTGCAGACAGCCTCAGAGAAGGAAGGTCAGTGGGTGATGGCAAGAGGGCATATTTTATCCCACTCAGTTCAGATTGTGACAGCTATGCCCCAAATGCAGATGACCCACAATTTTTTTTAAGCTTTAGTCCAGAGTATGGTAGACAACCACCCAGAGGATGCATTAGTGATCTTTGGGGTCAATTTGGATAGGGACCCATTGCTGGACCCCACACAAAGGAGCACCTTCACACAAACAAGCAAGATTAATGGCCCAAAAGCTATGTGAAGAATTCCATCGGGTGGGCACCTGGCATTCAACAGATCAGGACATTTTTTCTTACCAGCTCAAACAGCTACCATGAGGTCACTTCGGTATCTATAAATCCTATTATCATCTCAGACCATGCACCAGCCTCTGCCACCTTCCTTCTGGTGCCACCCTCAACCTCCTCCCCCAGATGCAGGATTAATCCATTCCTTCTTCTGTCTGTGTGGTTTTGAGAACAGCTTTCCAAAGAGATAGAGCTGTACTCTGACATTAACAATATACAACAGAATGCCTTCAAAGCCATCATTAGGGGTGGGTCATTAGCGCTCCTCCCACATAAATAAAAAGAAGAAACAAGAAGTAGCAGGCTTCACTGAAAAGTGGTAAGAGGCAAAAAAGCAACAGGCCAGGGAGCAGAGGTGGAACTCAAAGCAGTGGTACGCCTGAAGTACCAGCTAAATACCATCCCAACACTTAATGCACAGCAGGCCCACTTCTTCAAAAAACAGCGCTATTGGGAGAGTTAAGAAAAAGCTGGGAAGCTCCTAGAGTACCACCTGAAGGAGAGGAAAGATGAGTCCCATATACCTCATGTAAGAAAATCAGACAGGTTGGCCTCCCCAGAGCTAAAGCAAATTAAAGAGCTAGTGTACTGCCTGGAATTAATAGTAACTTTCAGATGCAGTCAGCTATCACTTTTTATACCTGAAGTACTTTTACTTTTCTGTTTGCAAATTAGAAGATTTTCCACTTGGTAATACTGGAGTGCTGTGTGGATCAGCACTCTGTCTGGAGGCCAAAAAAAAGAGTTACCTGTAACTTTTGTTCTAGAAGTGGTATATGGTGTACATCCAGACTTCTAGCAGAATTCTTTACCCTCTTTAAGACTTGCCAGAAGGTCTTCAAGTTGGCTCCTCCCATCCACCCGGGTGGTATCCTACTTGGCACCGCCCCGTGATGTCAGATCAGACCCGCTGGAAGCCAGACCAGAGTGCCACTTGCCAGAGGTGGTCAGGTGGGTCAGTGTGGATGTATAACATATGCCACTCCTAGAAAATGGAGTTACACAAAGACTTTTGCTGTAACAGTAGATCTTCTAGGAATGTCTCTTGCAGTAAGTCATTACTTCTGGGAGATTCCCAAGCAGTTATCGAGCAGAGGGTGGCCATATATGGCGTTCCGCCTTATATCTTAGTGTGGTCTTAGGACTGAAAGCAGCTGAGAAAAGTGTATCAGCATGTAAAAAAAAAAAAAAAAAAGGATTTTGTAAGTAATCCATTATATCATTCATTATAGGATCATGGCTGAAAGACAAGCCAGATTGGCTATTAGTTGGCATCATCAGATGAGTCTAAGGAGATGTAAACCCGATTAGGGTATGGCACATCAAATACGGTAATAGATCATAGGAAAGTCAGCCATATAATGGAGTAGTTGGTAGATCTCAGTGGCATGCACTGGAAAAGACAGTCTATGTCAAAGCTCATTGGGTTCTGAGTCTGTGATAGCAACCCAAATAATACAATGTTATTTTGTAGTGCTACAATGTAGCAATTTAGTATATTTTTTTTTGGTGTGAAACAATGTATGTATTTCATGAAGGAAGCCAGTGACACCTAGAGTCAGTGGCAACATCGTACCCATTTTAGGGTAAGGACATAGAATGCAATAGAGTGATGTATTCAGCTCCATCATATGTTAGTAATCTCATTTGCAAGGGGGTCCCAAGCATGTCAGGGTCTACCGACACGTCAAGCGTAAACCTGAAACGTCATTATGATGGGCCCTTTGTTGATACTGTAGGATGAACAGACATGAAAACAATGATCTGGATACTTACAGATTTAGGAGTCATGTGATCTCATGCGTGAGATTTGAAATGCAAGAAAATCATAAGGCTTGTAACCTGTCCATAGTTTGTTGTCCAAATAGCGTGGATCAGCAAGTTTGATAAATCCTGCATTTTATACAGGTTTTATGTATTCACCATGCCCAGTCTATCCAGACAGTAGAAATTGTATCCATTTAGTAGTAATAGGATACTGAAGTAGTAGATAATGTTGCGAAACGAAACAATGTATCTGTGACCTAAAGAAAGTCAGTAATTTTTAGAATCAGCAGCTATAACCAATCTTGTAGGTTGTTTAGAGAACATGTAAAGTAATAGAGTGATGTTGATATATCCATCTTGTATTAATAATCTTACTTACAAGGGGGTCCCAGGTATGTCCGGCCCTGCAACCTTGTTGGGCGTAAATCTGAAATGTTCCTATGATGAGTCTAGTATGTGTACTGTTTGGAAAACAGAAGCTAAATAATGAACAATATAATCAAAATCATAAGTCAGTGGATCTCATTTTTGAGATTACATAAACATGTGTATATATAAAAAACTTGTTTTTTTTTTGACCAAGCAAAAAAGACTTGTAGAGTTTTTAAGACTAATAATGTCTGTATGGGTACTCAGCCTTGTTCATGTGATCTGTGTTCATGATCAAGTGAAAGCAGCTTACAGCAGTAGAAAACTGATGACAATATAATCCATATCAGGATAGATCGACTGAGTCTCAGCATGTGAGGAGGAGTAGGTGGACCTGTACGTGGGATGGACATAGAGACTGGCGCACAACAGGCAGAGAGGCATCCCGATGGAATGCCATGATGGTTTGTAACAATGATACCTCTGAAAAAGTGGCTAAATGTACAGAGCCTGTTGAAAAAGGCCTCAGGTTTCAGTTGAAGTCTTTAGTGCGAAGAAGTGGCGCTCGGTCTGCCAGAGGGGAGGTCATGGGTTTAAAGGCTTGTAAGTTATCCAGTCTCATTTGAGCCCTGGGGCCAAAAAGATGGTCACCTTACAAGGGGCATTAGCCACATGCTGTTGAATATCAGGAGCTAGCCCTGAGAGTCGGAGCCATGCCTGATGGTGTAGAAAATACCGACTGCAGAGGCTCAAGCTGAAGCACTGGATATGTTGTATCCAGATCTTTTTCAGAGGATGCAGGTAGTCTATTTATAAGGTCACCAGCAGAGATACTTACCGGATGCTGGTTATAGTTCTTGTATGTTCAGGTATGGCAGTACGGTTTTTGTTATAGTAGTCCGTCAGCCCCTCTAGATGGTACAACATAAGGGGACTCATATTCTCTTCAATATTCATGAAGAAGCTTGACAGGTGGGCAGTCCAGCCCCGTGCAGGCCAGTGTCGATGGAGGCTGAGACACAGTCTGTGATAAATGGTGTATGAGTATCATGCATGAGAGCAGATGAGGCTGGTAAGCCTCTGCGTTCTGTTGCATATAATTCTTCATTTTGTAGTGATGCAGCCCCATAGTATCTTTTGATGCATGTTGTTGAAAGTATTCATGGAAGTCCATGGTAAACTTGCAATAAGGATCTTCCATAATTGTATTTTATGCAGGTAAAGATGCTGTTCTATGATGCAGGGGCTGCTCCATCGATGGTGGCAGCCGCCTCATCGATGGAAAAGGAAGAGAAGCATGCCTCGTCAATGACGTACTATGTTTTATAGCTGAAGAGTAAGTAAAAGCATGCTCTGTTGATGGTGGAATATACTCCGTCGATGAGAAGGAAGACAGTACACACTCCGTCAACAGTGGGACATGCTCTGTCGACGATGGAATAGTGAGTACATACTAGCCCCATCAACGATGGAAATGCTGTAGTCGACGATGAGAAGGTGAATGCATTCCCCATCGATGGAGGTAGGCATCCCATCGACAGCGGAGCTTTGGAGCATGTCCCATCGATGGGGAAGGCAGCCCCGTCGACGATGGAGCATGCAGAGTGTGCCCCGTCAATGGGGGAGGTAGCCCCGTCGATGATGGAGCATGTAAAGTGTACTCAGTCGATGGAGGAGGTGGCGTCATCGATGAGGATGTCTTGTAGAGTCCTCCCTTTGACGGGGGAGTACACCCTGTCGATGAGGAAAGTAGCAGGACCGCCATCGTTGATGGTGAAGGTAGCCTCATCAACAGAGGAGCTGAAGAATGAAGCTCCATCGACAAGGAAGGTTTTTTTAATGAAGTAGAGCCTGCATGTCGATGGGAGTGAATGCCCGTCAGTGCTCTTTTGATGAAGTGCTGTCTGTCGTCGAAGGGGGTGAATGCCTGTTGATGATGAATGTCTTCTGGATGATCTCTGTTTCGGAGGTATGACCGTTGAAAGGCGGTCAGGCAGGACTTTAGGTGAAGGGGTTTCCTTGCCTGTTTTAGTCGTTGAATGTTGACAGGGAGACACCACTGTAGTACTCTTGATAGAGGGGTCGATCCCAGTCCTTTCACAGAAGAAAGGGTTCTGCAAGAACTCCTAAAACTGAAGGTGGACAAAGCAATGGGTCCTGATGGAATTCACCCCAGAATTCTAAAAGAATTAAGGGAGGAACTAGTGAAACCACTGGCTACTCTTTTTAATAAATCATGGGAGGATGGGGTGGTACCCGAGGACTGGAGGAAAGCGGATGTGATTCTCCTTCACTAAAGTGTGTCCAAGACAGAGGCAGGAAACTACAGACCTGTCAGTCTGAACTCTGTGGTAGGGAAAGTGATGGAGTCACTTCTGAAGGAAAGAATAGTCGAGTACCTAGAGGCCAGTGGAACACAGGACCCAAGGCAGCATGGGTTCACAGCGGAAGGTCATGTCAGGCGAATCTAATAGATTTCTTTGACTGGGTGACCAAAGTAGTAGACCAGGGAGGGGCTGTGGACATGGCCTACCTAGACTTTAGCAAGGCATTTGACACAGTCCCACACAAAAGATTAATAGTCAATTAATCAGCCTGGGAGTGGGACCCAGGGTGGTAGCCTGAGTAAAACATTGGCTGGACAACAGAACACAGAAGGTAATTGTAAATGGAGTCCATTCTGAAGAAACGGGGGTTACTAGTGGGGTACTGCAGGGTTCAGTATTGGGTCCAGTCCTTTTTAATGTCTTCATCAGTGACATTGCAGAGGGACTGGAAGGAAAAGTATGCCTTTTTGCAGATGACACAAAGATCTGCAACAGGGTTGATAAACAAGGAGGCGTGGAAAGGATGAAATGGGACTTGGCAAGGTTGGAGGAATGGTCAGAAGTATGGCAGCTAGGATTCAATGCAAAGAAGTGCAAAATAATGCATCTGGGAAACAAGAACCCAGGGGAAGAATACACAATGGGTGGGGAGGTAGTAACAACAACAAAAAAGGAAAGGGACCTGGGGGTAGTCATATCAGATTACCTTAAGGTTAGCAAGCAATGTGAGAAGGCAGTAAGGAGGGCTGGGGGTATACTGGGATGTATAGGGCGAGGCATCAGCAGCAGAAAACAGGAAGTTGTTATCCCTCTGTACAGACAGTTGGTGAGACCCCATCTAGAGTACTGTATCCAGTTCTGGAGACCCCATCTCCGCAAGGACATAGACAGGATAGAGGCAGTCCAGAGGAGGGCAACTAAAATGGTGCAGGGTCTGCAAGAGAAGCCGTATGAGGAGAGACTAAAGGAGCTTAATATGTATACCCTTGAGGAAAGAAGGGAGAGGGGGACATGATAGAAACTTTTAAGTACCTCAGTGGAATCAACAAAGTCCAAGAGGGTAGCATTTTTCAGAAAAAGCGACTTGCAAGAACAAGGGGACACAATTTAAAGATAGAAGGAGGGCGGTTCAGGGGCAATGTGAGGAAGTATTATTTCACAGAGAGGGTAGTGGATGAATGGAACAGCCTTCCTGAGGAGGTTGTGGGGTCTAAAACTGTGGGAGAATTCAAGAATGCATGGGACAGACATAAGGCAATTCTTGTGGGGGGTAGGAAGAAATAGGCTGTTGGTTAACTAGGATCTGCGGCCTATCCTGTAAGTAGGGAAATGGGCAGACTAGATGGCCTAGCGGTCCTTATCTGCCGTCAAAGTCTATGTTTCTATTTGTAGTAGTTTTTCTTATCTATTACAGGAGCCTGGCATCTTGTATGAAGTCCAGGCACCCCAGGCGATGTTTTGTCAATCCACTTCGTATACTGTTGTAAAAGAGATGCTGCCAGAGCTGAAGCCAGTGGGAAAATGAATGGAGATTACCAGGGACCACCCACTTTTATAGGTACAGCCCAGGAAGAGAGGTCGTGTGGGTGGTCCCTGGTGTGGAGACTGCTGGAAGAAACTTCTGTGCTGGAGCGCCACCTATCGGGAACTCCCAGAAGTAATGACTAACTGCAAGAGACCATTCTGTGGAAGATGTACAGTTACAGGTGAGTAACTTATTTTTTTCTAGGGGCGTGGATATGGCGTACTATCCACACTTCTGGCAGAGTCCTAGCAGTTCTCTAGGAGGAGAGGGCAAGGTGCACACCCCCTATTTAGGGAACAGAGATTGGAGAACCAAGTACCCAAAACCAGCATCCCGGTGTGACTCAAGGTCGATGTGGTAGTGGAAGATCAAGGTGTTCGCTGACTTCCAGGTAGCAGCCCTGTAGATCTCCTGGATAGGGACGTTCCTGGAAGCATCCACCGAGACAGCAGTATGACCGGTGGAATTAGCCCCAAGCCCTAAGGGAGGCTCCCTACCAGCCAACCTATAGCAGAGGTCGATGCAGGATACAATCCACCAGCCAATGGTCTGCTTTGCGGAAGCTCTGTCAGGTGCAGCTTTAGCATAGGTGACAAACAGATGGCAAACTTTTCCCCGAACTCCAGCTGTCCGCTCCTTATAATAAGCGAGCACTCTTCTAGGGTCCAGAGTATGGAGCCTATATTCGGCCTCTGAGGTGTGATTGGGGTAGAACACCGGCAGAGTCAACACCTGGTTAAGGTGAAACTCCGACACCACCTTCGGAAGGAATTTCGGGTGGGGGCACAGGAAAATCTTGTCCCTGTGGAAGACCAGATAAGGAGACTCGATGGAAAGCACCTGGAGCTCTCCCATCCTTCTGGTTGACGTGATAGCCACCAAGAAGGCGGTCTTCCACGACAGGTGAGAGATGTCACACCTGTGCATCGGTTCAAATGGCTTGCCCATGAGCTTAGCCAGTACCAGCAGTAGATCCCATGGAGGTGGAGGTTCTCGACTGGAGGAGAATGTGATCAAGGCCTTTGAAAAGCCCGACCACCTTCTCCTGTGCCACCGACTGCTTCCCAGACCGCGCCCGGTAAGCAGAGATGGCCGCCAGGTGCACCTTAAGGGTCGTCGACCGAAGCCCTAGCTGAGAAAGGGACCACAGGTAGTCCAGAATGCTTGCCAAGGAACAGGAGGAAGGGTCCAGGCCCTTGCCCTGACACCAAATGGAGAATCTCTTCCATTTAAAGGCATAGCATTTCCTGGTCGACTCCTTGCGGGAAACCTCAACAACGTTGAAGACCTCGTCGGAAAGACCCAAGGCCTGGAACTCTAGCCGCTCAGGAACCAGGCAGTCAGGTGCAGGGATTGAAGGTCTGGATGGAATACCTTCCCCTGATTGACTAAGATCAGGTCCGGGCGGGCTGGGAGCCGCCTCGGAAGCCTGGAGCTCAGGCTGAGGAGATCTGGATACCAGAACTGACAGGGCCAGTCTGGGGCTACCAGAATCACCTGCACCTTGTCCATCCTCGCCTTGAGAAGCACCTTGTGGATCAAGGGAAATGGAGGGAAGGCCTCAAGAAGGCATCCCCCTGCAGCGAGCTCTGCTGGGGGGGGGGGGCATGAAACAGCCTGAGCCTCGCATTCTCCCTGGAGGCAAACAGGTCCACCTGAGGCATGCCCCAGTGGGAGAACAGATCTTGTACTACCTCCGGCAGGAGAGACCACTCGTGGGACGCAGCTCCTATCCGGCTTAGGGCATCGGCCAGAGTGTTGGAGGCTCCTGCCACATGGATGGCGAAGAGATCCACCTCAAAGCTGCGCACAAGGGACCAAGTGCGGAGAGCTTCCCTGCACAGAGGCATGGAGCGCGTCCTGCCCTGGTGGTTTAGGTAGTACATGGTCGTGGTATTGTCCGTCTGGACCTGGACCACTTGACCCCGTACAAATGGAGCGAAGGCGGTGAGGGCTAGATGAAGCACTCGAAGCTCCAGCAGGTTGATGTGGCATCGGGACTCCCGAGGGGACCAGAGGCCATGTGCTCTGTGCTCCCCCAGATGGGCACCCCAACTCATCAGAGAGGCGTCAGTCGATAGAGAAACCGTTGGCTCGGGACAGACAAACGGGATGCCCTCCTGCAGATGAGCTGGAACGATCCACCACTGGAGAGTGTTCCACATCTCCTGGGTCACTGTCACCGGCTGATCCAAAGGACCGGAGCTCTGTGACCATTGGCTGACCAGTCCCCATTGTAGGGGACGCATGTGCCAACGGGCCCAATGGACCATGCTGGTGCAGGCCGCCATGAGGCCCAGGAGGTGCAGAAGTCCCGGGCAGTGCGCAATTGTCCAACCTGAAATGATTGGGCAAAGGAGAAAAGAACCTCGGCCCTGTCCACTGGGAGCCGTGCTCTGGCTCGAAGAGAGTCGAGCTCTGCCCCGATGAGCTGGATCACCTGCTTTGGCATGAGTTCCGACTTGGCCTCGTTGATGAGGAGGACAACTTGAGAGCAAACCTGGAGGGACAGATCCCTGGACCGCTCCACCTCCGGTCTGGAGGAGGCCACAATCAGCCAGTCGTCCAGGTAGGGGTACGCCTGGACCCTTCGGTGCCGCAGGAATGCTGTCACCACTGCCATGCATTTGGTGAAGACCCTGGGAGCTAGAGAAAGGCTGAAGGACATGGCCCAGAACTTGTCGAGGGACCGCTCTGCTCTGAAGTGGAGGAATCACTGGTGGGACGGACGGATTGGGACGTGAAAGAACACGTCCTGGAGGTCCAGAGAACAGAACCACATGCCTCGTTCCAAGGATGGAATGATCTGAGCCAGAGTGACCATCCTGAAGGTTCGAGACCTTAGGAACCTGTTCACGCCGTGCAGGTCTAGAATGGGGCGCCAGCCCCCCCGTCCATTTCAGGACCAGGAAGTACCTGGACACAAACCCTGGGTCTGGTGGAAGATCCACCACCTTCCTGAACACCTTCTTTTGGAGGAGCAGGGCAATGTCGGCTCGACAGGCCGACAGAGAGGCTGCAGATCCCGTAATCCCCTGTGGGGCAACGGCTCGGAAGGGCAGAGCTTGCTCGAAGACCCTTTCCTACCACCTCCAACACCCAACAGTCCATGGTGATAGCAGACCAGGCAGAAAGAAAGTGGCGGAGCCGTCCCCCCACGGGGGGCACCCAGGGAGAAGTGACGCAGTTGCGGGCGACACCCCTCAACCCGTCACTGGGCAGGCTTGGAGGAAGGACCGGCTGAGGGCCCTCCTGGGCCTTTTCCTCCTGGCTTCCTGTTAGAGGAAGCTGCAGGCTTGGCTTTGGGGTGCCAAGTGCGAGCCTGCTGGCCCTAATGCTGGTGTTGCTGGGCCGGACGTGCCGCAGGGGCAGAAAGGCGAAAGGACTTATGCTGCTGTTGGTGGCCTTTGTCCTTCTGGGCAGACGTGACCGAGTCCAAGGTGGCATTGGACTTTTCAATTCTCTGGAGGTGACCCTCCACCCCAGGCCCGAACAAGTCTGCCAACTTGTGCTGGGTATCTGCCATAAAGGTGGAGTTCCGCAGTCAAGCTCTGCGGCGCATGGCCACTGTGGCCGCTACTGATCGGGCACAGGAGTCTCCAATATCAAGAGCCATTTGGAGCTGCTGTTTCACCACTGCCCTTCCCTGATCCCGCACCTGCTTGACCGTAGTCTGCAGATCAGCTGGGAGATGAGGGATCACCTCATCCAGGGAGCCCATAAGGGCGTGGGAGAAGTGCGCCATCAGTACGGCCGAAGTGGCCTGACAGAGGCAGAGGGAGGATGCAGCATATACTTTGCGCCCGGCATAGTCCAGCTTTTTGGACTCTTTGTCGGGGGGCTTGTCCACATCCATAGCATTCCCAGAACGCCAGAAAATGCTGTCGGTAACCAACCCCTCCGCAGAGGGGTGTTCGGAGAAACCGGACAGAGACCCGGTAGGGACCACATACTTCCTGGCCATCCAGGTCGAAGGAGCAGGACAAGAAGCCGGCCACTGCCATAACTCCAAGGCGGGGCCAACAATGGCTTCAGCCACCGGAAAGGCCTCCATGGGAGAATTCCCTCGGTCCAGTATCTCCATGAGGGGATACTTTGCCCGCTTGGATACGGGCTCGAGCTGCATCCCGGCGTACTCTGAGATGAGCCGAAGCAGACCCATGAACGATGATGGGCTCTCGTCCATTGACTGCCCCCCGCAGGACTCCAGGTCAAGGGGCCTGGAGAACAGGGAGGAGGAGTCGTCATACTCCGAGGAGTCTGCGAAGAGCTGCCTAGGGCCTGAGCCACCCTCCACCTGCCAAGGACGGTCGGGAGTGAGAGCGACCAACAACCGATGGGGCAGTCCCTGACCCGACCGAAAATCCTTGGTCGAAGCCCCCCCTGGTTTCGGTTGTGGAGGCTCCACCACAGTCGGTGGGGCAGCTGGTTTTGGCCGAACAACCGGCCCAGGTTTGGGCACCTTGACCACCGCAAGGGGTTGTTTCGGCCTTCCGGTGACAGGCACTTAATAGCCGGGGAAGGCGACCGTGTCAGCTTGTTCCCAGTCAGAAGGAGCTGCTGCCACATTAAGTCCTCGTAGCGTCGACGCAATTTGTGCCGAAGCCTCTCCTCCTCCTCCGAGGAAGACAAGGGTGAGCAGCAGCGCCGTCGCTTGCCTCGGTGCTGAGACCGAGACCGCTGGTGGGATCGGCTGAACCAAGACGAGGTCTGAGACCAAGACCGTCGGTGTTTCCGAGGGTGGGTCTGGGAGGGAGCAGGGGAAACCCATTTCTTCCTCGGCTCGGGAGCCTTGACTGAGGACTCCGGCACAGGGGCCGCAGGCAAGTCCTCAGTTTCCACCGGGGGATACGGTGAAGAAGGGTTGTCGGCTTCACCAGTCGACAGCCTGTCCGATGGGTCAAGAAAAATCTCGACCGTGTCGACGGGTGCCTCGGCCAGCTGACCTGATGGGGACACCATGAAGCCAGCGGCCTTAGCCGCAACCTCGACCGAAGTAGAGGGTCCACTGTCCAGGGAAGGGGACCACTCCCGCTCCCACGAACGTCGACGGTGGGACTTACCCTTTGAGTCCCTTTTCTTGGACCGAGAAGAGTGTCCCGATGGCCCCTCACCTTTCATGGAGAGGGACTGGCAAAGCTCCTTGAAAGAAGCTGTATAGGAGGAACCCAAGGAGAGCGGGATAAATGTCAGCGATCGAAAGATCGGCAGCTTGCTGGCGGCCTGGGCCGCCTCCTCCTCGAGGGCGATCATCTGCTCGAGTTGCTCAGCCGAGCCAGCCACCGTGGAAACCGCCCAACGGGCCTCTTTGGACTTCACCGGCGGATAACATTTCTCAGGGCACCCAAGTTGAAGCCGAGCAGCACGGTCTTTGAGGACGTTTGCCGAAAAAGACTTGCACAACTCACAGGCCTGCAGATCGTGGTCAAGCCGAAGGCAGCAGACGTACATGGAGTGCAGATCGGTCCTGGACATCTTCTGCCCGCATGGGCACCGCCAAAAACTGGGAGTCGATTTGTCCATCGCAGTCGCTAAGGAAGAAGCAGACCAAAGTCTAGAAAACTTTAAAATTATTTTTGGGTGAACCGAAGAGTTTGGATCCAGTCTAAACGCAGAGCACTAAGGAGGGAACCTGAGCTTCCAAGCAGTAAGGAAGATCTGGTGTCATGGGGTGGAGCCGAGAGTTTTACCACATGGGTGGGTGGGAGGAGCCAGCTTGAAGACCTTCTGGCAAGATTTAAAGCGGCAAGGAACCTGCCAGACAGTGTGGATGAACAACATATCCATGTCCCAAGAACTCTACCATCTCGGTGGCCCTGGATGTGATTGATCCTGTCCGGGTTCATCCTCTCACCCTTTGCCCTCAGTCCCCATGGTTTGATGGGACTCTGAGGGAGGTGTGGTGATTAGGACGAGTGTTGCTGGCAGAAATCCACCTTTGAGGCAGACTGCCTTAGACTAATGGATCATGATCAAGTCTATCAATCTGCAATCACCCGTAAGAAGGCAGAGTTCCTGTCCAGGAAGATTGCGGCCGCTCAGAACTGACCAGCTCAGCTCTTTCGAACTGTGGACAGACTGTGCAACACAGCCTGCCTACAAGTTTGAAAAGCCTTTTCACAAATAAAGTGCGATGAGCTTTCTCGATTCTTTGCGTCTGAGGTGGCCAACATCAGCGCGGTACTCCAACAGCACACTCTACAGGCGTTGCTATGGATCAGCTTGAGGTCACTACCTCTCAGCTTTCCTGGAGTAACTTTGGCTGACCGGAGTTCAAGGCTGTCATGCAGATTGTCCAGGGTGCTCACCCTATGTGCTGTAGTTTGGCTCCAGGACCAACTCCCCTGATTTTGGGTTGTGTTGATTCTATCAGTCCTGTCCTAGCACGAATGGTCTTGTGCTCCTTGGAAACAGTTGAGTTTCCTAGCTCCCTGAAGGAGGTGGTGGTAACACCCCTCTTGAAGGAAGCTTCTTTGGACCCAGATTGACACGCAAACTATAGACCGATCTTTAACCTTCCCTTTCTAGGGAAGGTGATTGAGAAAGTAGTGGCTGTGCAGCTGGAGAACCATCTGACCATCCATGACATCTATGAACCCCTCCAGTCCAGATTTTGAAAGAAACATAGTACTGAGACATCGTTGGCTCGGGTGCTCAATGATCTCCTCATAGTTAAGGATTGGAAAAATCGTTCCATCTTGTTTCTTCTTGATGTCTTATCAGCATTTGACACTGTGGACCACAGGTTTCTGCTTGGCCACCTGGAGTTCATCTGTGGACTGTCAGATACAGTCCTCAGGTGCTTTACATCTTTCCTCACTGGAAGAACTCAGAGTGGTGTCCAGGGTTTATTTCTTGGACCCAGTTTCTCTGTCTTGTGGGGTTCCTCAGGGCTCAGTGTTGTCCTCCATGTTGTTCGCAGTGTACATGCTGCCCCTCAGAGACATTGTAAGAAGGTATGGGCTGAGGTTTCACTGCTATGCTGATGATACCCAGCTCTACCTTTCTTTTACACCTAACCAGGATGGAGCTCTCTCAGCCTTTAATAGCTGCCTCACAGAAATCCAGGAGTGGATGGATTCCAGTTGGCTAAAGTTGAACTCAGAAAAGACTGAGGTGTTGGTTTTGGACCCAGCGCGCCAGATAGAGGGGCCAGGGGTGGGTTCGGCCTCAGGGCTTTTTCTTCGGGGTGCTTCACTCCCGACCTCTGAACAAATGCGAAACCTGGGGGTAATTTTTGACAAGGGTCTGACTCTGCATTCGCAGGTGTCAACCATTGTCAAATCCTCTTTTTACCATCTGAGGAATATCTCCAGGATTAAGTACCTTGTTCTGTCCAGTGATCTTCCTATGCTGGTCCATGCCTTTGTGTCTTCACATCTGGATTACTGCAACAACCCTTTACCTAGGGCTACCCGGGGTGGAAATCTGCCACTTGCAGCTAGTGCAGAATGCTGCAGCCTGGCTTTTGGTAGGAACTCCTAGATCTTGTCATATTACGCCAGTGCTACGCGGACCGCACTGGCTGCCAGTACAGTGGTGGATCACCTTTAAAGTTGGTCTTCTGGCTTTTAAAGCCCTACACCGTCAAGGCCTGGATTACCTGAAAGAGCTTCTGGTCCCCTACTGCCCCGGACAATTGCTCTGCTCAGCTGATGAGGGGTTGCTAGAGATTCCAAAAGTGTGTTTGAAATCATCTGGGGCCTGTGCATTTATGCACGTGGCCCCAACCCTTTGGAAATCTCTACCCCGTCAGTTACGGGAGTGCATGACCGTGGAGGGATTCAAACAAGCTTTAAAAACTCACTTTTGAGTCTAAGCCTTTGGTGAATGAATAACTGTGTAAATGGATTATCTGTTTTTATATTACTCTATAACCTGGATATTTGATACATTATTTTAAATTTGTTAGGCGCCTTGATATCTTGAAAGGCGCCATAAAAATAAAGTTACTATTATCATTTGGAAGGGAGAGCTTTCTGCCCCTTTACCCATCGAGGAGGGTGTGCCTCAGGGCTCAATTCTTGGCCCCCTCCTGTTCTCTCTCTTCACAAATGACCTAAACCAGCACTGAGGGGATAGCTCAGTAGCTCAATACACAGACAATACTGTCATCTTCCGAGCCAGGTCCACACTACATGATCTGGGCCCTCTGCTACAAGGGGACCTAAATATACTCGATGCCTGGCTCACATCAAACGGAATGATCCTCAACGCAGCAAAAACAAAAGTCATGCTGTTTGGTCCTAGATCCCTTGGCCAGGATGGGACCAATTCCCTAAAACTTACTACCCTTGGGGATAAACGAATAGACATAGTTGACAACATAAAATACCTAGGGCTAACTACTGACCAGGGTCTCACCTTTAAGCTCCCATATTGACCAGGTAACAAGGTCTATCCATAGCAAACTTAGCACCATGTACAGGCTAAAAAAAACAACTTATCCCAGAGGCTAGACAAGCAATCGCCTCCAGTGTCCTCTTACCCACATTAATCTATGCTGCCCTGGTAATCCAGGGCATGGCAAAGGGCGAGGTTAGCTGGCTTCAGGTCCTGTACAACAAGGTCGCAAGGTTTGCGACAATGTGTCAACCAAGAAGCCACCCCTGCATCTCACTAGCCCAGCTGCAATGGCCTTCTTTCAAGGCTCGTCCACAGTACCCTGCTCTGCCCTGCATACAAATTGCAGAGACCGGCGGCCCCACCAAGCCGAACAGGAATAATCATGGCTAAGCCTAACCCTCGAATGTTCAGGACCTCGGGGCAGTCCCTACTGGCAATGGGGCCTGATGGGATTCATCCCAGAATTCTAAAAGAACTAAGGGTAGAACTAGTGACACCACTGACTACCCTCTTTAACAAATCATGGGAGGATGGGGTGGTACCCGAGGACTGGAGAAGGGCAGATGTGATTCCCCTTCACAAAAGTGGGAGGCAGAAGCAGAAAACTACAGACCTGTTAGTTTAACCTCAGTGGCAGGGAAAATGATGGAATCACTTCTGAAGGAAAGAATTGTTGAGTATCTAGAGACCAGAGGGCTCAGGATCCAAGGCAGCATGGATTCACAGCGGAAGGTCATGCCAGACAAATCTGATAGATTTCTTTGACTGGGTGACCAAAGTAGTAGATCAGGGAGGGGCTGTGGACATGGCCTACCTAGACTTTAGCAAGGCATTTGACACAGTCCCACACAAAAAATTAATATACAAGTTAGCCAGCCTGGGAGTGGGTCCCAAGATGACAGCCTGGGTAAAGAATTGGCTGGAGAATAGGACACAGAGAGTAATAGTAAATGGAGTCCACTCTGAAATAAGGGGGGTGACTAGTGGGGTACCACAGGGTTCAGTATTAGGACCGGTCCTCTTCAATGTCTTTATAAGCAATATTACAGAAAGACTGGAAGGAAAAGTATGTCTCTTTGCAGATGACACAAAGATCTGCAACAGAGTTGATGCACAAGGTGGGGTGGAAAGGATGAGAAGGGACTTGGCAAGGTTAGAGGAATGGTCAAATGTATGGCAGCTTAGATTCAATGCTAAGAAGTGCAAGGTAATGCACCTGGAAAACAAAAACCCAGGGGAAGAGTACACAATGTGGGGTGAGATACTAACAACAACAAAAATGGAAAGGGACCTGGGGGTAGTCATATCAGATGACCTAAAGGTGGGCAAACAATGTGAGAGGGCAGCAAGGAGGGCTGGGGGGATACTGGGATGCATAGGGAGAGGCATCACCAGCAGAAAACAGGAAGTTATTATCCCTCTGTACAGACAGTTGGTGAGACCCCATCTGGAGTACTGCGTGCAGTTCTGGAGACCCAATCTCTGCAAGGATATAGACAGGATGGAGGCTGTCCAGAGGAGGGCAACTAAAATGGTGCAGGGCCTGCACCGAAGACGTATGAAGAGAGACTTAAGGAGCTGAATATGTATAGCCTCGAGGAAAGGAGAGAGGGGGGGACATGATAGAAACTTTCAAGTATCTCAAGGGAATCAACAAAGTCCAAGAGGGTAGCATCTTTCAAAAAGAGCGTGGAAAGAACAAGGGGCACAATTTGAAGATAGAAGGGACGGCTCAGAGGTAATTTAAGTAAGTATTTTTTCACAGAGAGGGTTGGGATGCATGGAATGGCCTTCCAGAGGAGGTTGTGGAGTCAAAAACAGTGGTGGAATTCAAGCATGCATGGGACAGTCATAAGGCAATTCTGGGGGGTGGGAGTAGGAAGAAGTAGGCTGCTGGTTAACTAGGATCTGCAGCTTATCCAATAGGTAGGGAAATGGGCAGACTGGGTGGGCCAAGCGGTCCTTATCTGCCGTCAAAATCTATGTTTCAATCCCCAGAATCAAGACTCACAAAGGAGGCAATTCCTTCGCTCTCACAGCCCCTAAACTGTGGAACACTCTCCCATCTCTAGTACAGGAAGCCCCCTCGCTACCAATCTTTCGCACTAGGCTTAAGTCCCATTTACTTGGGACAAGCTCATGCCACTGTGAGGGTATAGGATAATCACCCCGGATCCTAATCACAACACCCATCTCCCCCTCTTCTCACCTTAACCTACATTAAATCATGCCTTAAATCCTTAAATCTTTCAAATGCTGCACTTATGATCAACGATTTGAATAACTGCCTGTACTGTTATCCTCACTATCTTGTCTACTTCTCGTAACCCTGTATCACCTGACTGTATATATCGTATTGCTTCTGGATCACCTGATTGTATCTATTGTATTGCTTCTGTTCCCTGGGTCACCCTGAAAAAGGGACCTCCATGGGCCCAGTGGGCCAACCCGGTCATCAAAATTCAATAAATATTATTAGGGTGGCCTCATTTCTGCAAGCATCAGATGGTGGTGAAAGGGATGAGGGGACACATTTAAGGACATCTAGGGCCCATGGCTGCACTATACAGAACAGATACCCCATGCAGCTAAACACAAGGGATTTGCATCAAATACCTCTCTGCTTATCCTCTCATTGGGTAACCGCACCACCCACCACCACTGAAAATGGTCTACAGTGCTTTTATTTGTCTTTCTTATTTCAAGCCCTTACTTTAAGCAGGTGCTCACCAGTGAACTGATCTATATTATCCTTTAGCAGTGGAAAAGAAATATACACGGACAACAGACGTTTAGCAGTGCTTACTAATTTTGTAATAGGTAGGCAACTTTTTTCTTTTTTTTTTTTTGTTAAGATTCCTTGAAGTACATGTTAAAGTTAGAATGTCTATTATGTCTCTTTAGATTGATGAGAGTAATATGCAGTACATGTACTTTTTTTGTTTATTGCATGACTCAATGTTTAGCACTTAACTGAATACAACTGTTTAAAGGTCAGGTAGTCTGACTCCATCTAGACAAGTAAAGTATCTTGCATACCCTTCTTTTTCTTATTGATGATGGTGTATTAAATTTGGTTTACAAATGTTGCCTGTATTATTTTTTTTTAAAGTTTCTGTTGAATAGGAATGGAGGGCTCGGCTATTCTGCCTATTATTCAGCCTCGTCGGGGAGGGATACCGTTGCAAATGGACATTCTTAACTGTTGGTGTATTTTTTTATTTTTTAAGTGAATGGGGGGAATTTTTCTAGGACATGCTCTTACTCTTTTCAGGGCTTGGAAAACAATCATCTTGCATTATGACTTTAAAGATTGGTCGGAGGATACTAAGCTGGGCATCAATAATTTTTTGCAAAACTGAACAAATGAAAAAACCAACAAAGTTTGTATATAACTTATCTAACAGTACGGGCACAGCTTGTGAAATTATAGAAGACTTTTCGGAACAACTTAAAAATATTAAAACTGACTTGTGAAACTACTAGTACGATAGGGTTAAATCACTTTATGGAGCAAAAGTAT
Organism: Neoceratodus forsteri; assembly: GCA_016271365.2. Taxonomy (NCBI): domain Eukaryota; kingdom Metazoa; phylum Chordata; order Ceratodontiformes; family Ceratodontidae; genus Neoceratodus; species Neoceratodus forsteri. Next base: position 1,723,569,194 of record CM057452.1, read on the forward strand.
GGCACATAGGGTAAGAAAGTACGAGTAAATCTATATGACAGCTGCGCAGAGACAGTCGAAAATAAGTTTTTTTTTTTTTTTTTTTAGATCTTCAGGATAAGGCAGGCAGTCACAGAACAAATACAAAAAATACAAAAGGGATACAATTTATCCTTCTCCTCCCTCCCCGTGCCTGCCCTGTCCGTTAGCACTTTTCTTCCTCATTGCGTCACCCCTTCTCCAATGCCCCTATTTCTCCCTATCTTAATACCTTGTATGCTCAAGTCTAGTTTGTTCTACCGCTCCTGTATATTCTGTAAACGCATTACTTATCCTCTGTTTTGAACTGACAATGGGTAATTATTTAACAGGCTGCTACTGTTTACTGTGACGCTCTGCCACCTGCTTATTGTTATACTGTATAATATCTGTATTATAAATAAATGTGTCTGTGATTGTCTGCCTAAGACCCATGAGTCAGCAAATACGTTTGACCTTTGACCTCAAAAGTGTCAGTGTGAGTGAAGCAGCAGGCTGTCAAGACACTGGCCAGTAGAACCACTAATTAAAGACTTCCTTCCAGAGGGACAGTCCATTACCCCTTATAAGCTGCTCCTGTTTTTAAAGCAGGAAACTAAATATGAATTTTATGACTCTAGCAGGAAGGGAAGTCATTTGGCTGATCCTTTATGGTTTTCTCACCTAGAAGAGAACTAGTGAGAGACTGTGGGGTTATGAAACGTCACATGAAATGCTTTGATCAAAGAGACTCATATTTTGGGAAATTGTTAGCTGCTGATTTTCACAGTAATAAAATACATCCTTGTGGATATGCATACTCAGATTACAGATCTAACAGTGACCTCATGGGTGACATCACTGGGAGGTGGAGAAAACTGACTTTTGAAATGTGTCTGCATCTGAGAAGGTGCAGAAGGACTGAAAATCAAAGACACATTTAGTCTGTGGACTGGTAACTAGGCACTTTAGAAAAATATAATTCAGCTGGAACTTGAGTATTTTGCAGGTGTTTTGTTTTGTTCTGTAATTTCCCAATTATTTTATTGACTGTTAGTAATGTATTTGTTCTATGTTTGATATTTTACCTATTTTACAATTTCAAGTAAACAGTATTTTTCCTTGAAATACTGCCTATGGCTTCTCAGTTTTCTTTGCATGTGAATGCTGAACAAGTGCAATTTTGACAGCTGTTAAGGGCTTGAATGTGTTACTAATTTTGCTAAAGGTAAGAATATGCTTAGGTCTCATATTGAGTCGTAAGGGTACAAGTGGACAACCTGGCTGGGTGCCACTGGGCGAAGGATTGTACTGCATCCCCCGAAGAGGGTACATATCTGAGCCTGTAAACTTGGTATGTTAGCATATGGTTCACACTTTGACCCCCAGAACTCGAGGCTGGTAGGTGATTCGGACCCAAAACAGACAGGAGGGTTACCCTGTTTGTCTCCTGTTCACATTATTGTACTTCGAGGTTGGCACGGTGGGAGCAGACAGTCTGACCTGTGAAGCGCATTTGTCACAGATCTGGTTGGCAGCGATGCGATTTAAAAGTATTTGGTAACATAAGCATTAACAGTCGAGTGTGTCAGATTTATACTGTACAACTCACATGCAAAGTAAGATAGTGATTTTTTTTTAAAGTAAACAGAACTATATCATTGTGCTTACAGTATAAGTTCTTTAACCGTTTTATTTTTTTTTTGAGTGCAAGTTAGCATAGCCGTAGTTAGGGAAGAGGATGACTTCCAACTGCAGCGAGCACATTCCAGTCCAACTAAGGGAGTTGTGCCAAGAGAGAGGAGTCCAGCACAAGGGCCAAACCAAAATGCATCTCGTCGAGGCTCTTGTAGCAGCCGATGCACAGGACTTCGAGTCACAGTGTGCGACTGAAAAGGACCGAACCTTGGGTGTGGAGGGGCCAGGGTCCAGATCTAGTAAGGAGGACAGCAGGGCCAGTGCAAGCCAAGAGCCACAGCAGCAGGGGAAGGTCACCAGCATTCTGGAGCCAAAAAGGATCAGGCTGCAGATGGAGTTGCGGAGAATGGAACTGGAGTTTGGACAGAAAAGTTTGAAGCTCAGCAGCAAAGGGAGCTGGAGTTCCAGAGAGAAGAGAGGCGAAAACAGAAAGCTGCAGAAGAGAGAAAGCGACAGCTTCAGTGAGAGGCAGAGGAAAGAGAGTGACAGATTCAGCGAGAGGTGGAGCGAGAGCAGTGAGAAGCTGAGCGGGAAGAGCATGAGCACCAGAGGCAACATGAATTGGAGAAGCTATGACTCCAAAGACCAGCACCAGAGCAGGTAAGTGGCCTGGGTTTAACAAGAACCACAGGACTGTGTTACATATTAAATTCTAAATTGATAGCTGAATTTAAAGAGGAGGAAGATAAGGATGCCTTTTTAAATTCCTTTGAAAAAGTATGCATTCAGGCAAATATTCCTAGAGAGCTCTGGAGCTTCCAGCTATCCCTGATACTTACCGGAAAAGCTCGGGATGCACTGGGTCAAATGGACAATGAGGACAGTAATGATTACATTAAATTAAAAGCTACACTTAAAAAAAAATATGAGCTGCTAACAGAGGCATACAAAGTTAAATTCCGTAAGTTCAGGAGACGCCCTGACATGAGCAACAAGGAGCTGGCCACTAAATAACGTCAGTTTTTAAAATGTTGGTGGGAAGGAATTGAAGCAGACGCTGCAGAAAAAAATGAAAATGTTTTACTGTTAGAGCAGTTTTCTGGGGAATGCCCAGCAGAGCTGAAAACCTGGCTGGAGGATCGAGATCCAAAAACAGTGCAAGAGGCTGCTGAACTCTTAGACCACTATGCCAAGAGCAGAACTGCTCTGAGAGTAAATAGGGCGGGCATGGCAGTGCAGAAAGGGAAAAGTGTACCTCCAGGGGAGCCAAAACCCTCACTGCCTCCACCGAAACCAGGTAGCCCCAAGTTACAAAGAAAAGATTTACCTGAGTAAAGAAATGAATGTTGGGTTTGCAAAGAAACTGGATATATTGCAAGACAGTGTCCTAAAAGGACAAACAGTGCACAAAGTGGTGCTAGAAAAGAAGTGGGTTGTTTGTGTGTCCCTGCAAGCATGCCAGGAAACATGAGGAAACACATACACCCAGTCACTGTGAATGGGGTACAGCCACATGGGTTGAAGGAAACAGGGTGTCCCTGACTCTGGTAAAAGGGGATTTGTTAGAGCCTGGTCACCTTATACCCTATCAATTTGTGACTTTACGGGGATTCACTGGGGAGGAGAAAACATTGCCACTCGCTAGTGTTCTCCTAGACTGGGGTGAGACGGGGGGACTGTGCAAAAGGATGCCGTAGTAGAACCTTTGGCTGTCGATGTAATTATTGGCAATAATCTCAAAAAGGGGATGGTGTGTGCAGTTACCCGCAGCCAAGTGGCAAAGGAAAACTGTAGTTCCCTAGACCCCATAGAAGCCACTGTGGAAACCACCAGGAGGCTGATTCCCCAACCTGTGCCTCCTGATATAGAGAATAATGAAAGGGGGAGTAGAAATTCCCTAGGTAGCAGTTAACAGAGCAGCTACAGAGGATTACTCCAAAGAAGAAGGGGTGATCCAATGTCAGAGGGTTAGGGATGGCACTGACCCTGAATGCCCGGACCCTAGAGCTAGGGACCCTAGTTTAGAAACTGAAGGGGACCTGTCCCATGCCTTGGGAATGTGTAAGGAGTTTGCAGCTGCTCAGAAAAGTGACCCTAGTCTAGAGAAGCTGAGGGCTTGGGCAGACTCTGACGGAGCACAGGGAGGTGACGGGAAACAAAGTTTATTGGGAAAATGGACTGATGTATATGCAGGATGTAAAGACAGAGGGAGGAGTGATAGGCAGGAAGCTTGTCGTTCCCAAGGGGTACCATGAGCAGTTGCTCAAGACTGCACATGATATTCCCATGCCTGGTCATCTGGGAATCGCGCGCACTATGCAGCGGTTGTCCCAGAATTTCTATTGGCTCTTCACATTGCAGGTAAAGGCAGGTCTTGTCACCAATGCCAAGAAATAGGGAATTCAGGTAAGAAAACCCAAGCCACCCAAATTCCTTTACCTACAATGGAGGAGCCATGCCAGAGGGTGGGAATGGATATTGTGGGGCCTTTAAATACCCCCAGCTCCTCCGGAAAGAGGTTCATCCTAACGTTGGTGGACTATGCCACTCAGTACCCAGAGGCAGTCGCCCAATCCTCACTGAAGACAAAGTGGCAGATGCCTTGCTAAGGATTTTCTCCCGTGTTGGGTTTCCGCAGGAGGTTGTCACCAATCGAGGAGGTTCCTTCATGTTGGATCTGATGAAATGTTTGTGGGAGAAGTGTGGGGTGATGCAGAGATGCACGACACCTTACCGCCCACAAGCCAATGGGCTTGTGGAAAGATTTAATAGTAATCTTTAAGTCAATGCTCCAAGCGTTTGCTGAACAGCATGGGAGGGACTGGGAGAAATACCTTCCCCACCTGTTTGCATATAGGGAGGTGCCCCAAGATTTGACATGGTCTTCCCCTTTGAGCTCTTATATGGATGTAGGGTACGTGGGCCCCTAGACTTGATCCGGGAGGACTGAGAAGGCAAGCACGCCCCCAGGGGACTCCCATAATGGATTACGTCCTTAGGTTTCGGGAAAGGCTGAAAGAGCTTATGGGGACAGCCCAGAGCAACCTGGCAGCTGCCCAACAAAAACAAAAGATGTGGTATTACCACAGAGCCAGAGCTCGCTCATACACTGTGGGTCAGGAAGTCATGGTCCTAATCCCGGTCCGGAAAGACAAGCTGTAGGCTGAGAGGGCAGGACTGTACAAAGTAGTCAGACAGAAAAATTACGTAAACTACATTATAGGGTTACCTGACAGAAGACATACACAAAGAATGTACCATGTCAACATGATGAAGCCATATACTAATAGGGCTGACATGGTGTTTGCAGTGTATATTCCTGGGGAGGGGATGGACGAAGGAAACCCCCTTCTGGACTTGCCGGAAGAAAGCAAGCGGAAGTCCTCTGTGGAGGCAATTAAAATGTCACCCCAGTTGACCCCGGACCAGATCAAGGAAATAAGGGAGGTTTTAGCAGACCTTGCCCCACTGTTTAGCACCAAGCCTGGACTAACCCCCCTTAGTGACGCACGATGTAGAGATAGGGATGCAGGCGCCCATACGGCAAACAGCATATTGGGTGTCAGAGGCTGTCAAAAAGGACATTAGGAGGGAGGTGGAGGAAATGCTGGATTTCGGGGTAATCCAGAAGTCCCACAGCCCCTGGGCCTCACCCATAATCCTTATTCCCAAGCCAGATGACTCGACTCATTTTGGTGTGGACTATCATGGACTCAGTGCAGTCACGAAGTCAGATGCCCACCCAATGCCATGGATGGACGAATTCCTGGACAAGTTGGGAGGGGCGACATACCTACTGACCTGACAAAGGGGTATTAGCAGGTAGAGGTAACTGCCAGAGCTAGGGAGAGGTCGGCCATCATCACTCCAATAGGGTTTTTTGAATTTAAAGTAATGTCTTTCGGAATGAAGAAGGCCCTGGCCATTTTCCAGAGGTTGGTGAACCAGGTGTTAAATGGTGCTGAGGAGTATGCTGTGGTGTACCTGGATGACACTGCCATCTTTAGTGCCAGCCGGGAGGAACACCTCTCCCATCTTAGGGAAGTGCTGGGCAGGATACAGAGGGCCGGTCTCACTGTCAAAGCTGAGAAGTGCCAGGTGGCCATGGTTGAGGTGGTATACCTCGGGCACATTGTAGGCCGGGGACAGCTCCATCCTAACCAAGTGAAAATAGAGGCAAGCAAGGCATGGCCCAGACCAGAAACACAGAAGCAGGTCAGGAGTTTTCTAGGGACAGAAGGGTACTATAGGAAATTTGTACCAAATTACAGTGCCCTGGCTATTCCCCTATCTGGCCTGTTAAAGAAAAGGATGCCTAAGAAAATTACCTGGGAACCAGCTTGTGAACAAGCCTTTACCAGACTGAAGGAGGCACTGTGCAGTGCTCCTGTACTGACAAGTCCAGAGTATAGCAGACACTGTAGTCCAGACTGATGTCTCAGATGTGGGTATTGGGGCAGTGCTGAGTCAGACATCCAACCAAGGGGGAAGATCACCCCACAGTGTACCTCAGTAAAAAGTAATTTCCTAGGGAGCAGGCTTACTCTACTGTGGAAAAAGAGTGTATTGCCATGGTGTGGGCACTAAAGAGAGTGCCATACCTATACGGGCAGCATTTTGAGGTACAAACCAACTACAACCCCCTAGTTTGGCTGGCACAAATGGGTAAAACGAATGGCAGACTATTAAGATGGAGTCTTGCCTTGCAAGGGTATGACATCACTATCTCACACAGGGCCGGGGCAGCCAATGAAAATGCAAATGGACTGTTGCATCAGTTTGAGCATTGCACTGACTTGGGGAGCTCATCCCATGCTGGAATAGAACCCCCCAAATTCAGTCTAGGTGGGGAGGACTGTGACACGCTGCCACCTGCTTATTGTTATATTGTATAATATTTGTATTATAAATAAATGTGTCTGTGATTGTCTGCCTAAGACCCATCAGTCAGCAAGTAAGCTTGACCTTAAACCTCGAAAGTGTCAGTGTGAGTGAAGCAGCAGGCTATCATGATACTGGCCAGTAGAACCACTAATTAAAGACTTCCTTCCAGAGGGACAGTTTATTACCCTTTATAACCTGTTCCTGCTTTTTAAGCTGGAAACTAAATATGAATTTTATGACTCTAGCAGTAAGGGAGTCATTTGGCTGATCCTTTATGGTTTTCTCACCTAGAAGAGAACTAGTGACAGATTGTGGGGTTATGAAACATCAAAGGAAATGCTTTGATCAAAGAGACTCATATTTTGGGAAATTGTTAGTTGCTGATTTTCACAGTAATAACATACATCCCTGTGGACATCCATACTCAGATTACAGATCTATCACATATCTAACAGTGACCTCATGGGTGACATCACCAGGAGGTGGAGAAAACTGACTTTTGAAATTTGTCTGCATCTGAGAAGGTGCAGAAGGACTCTCTGAAAATCAAAGACACACTTAGTCTGTGGACTGGTAACTAGGCACTTTAGAAAAATATAATTCAGCTGGAACGTTTACGTTTTTTACAGGCATTTTGTTTTTTTCTGTAATTTCCCCAATTATTTTATTGACTGTAAATTAGTAATGTATTTTTTCTGTGTTTGATATTTTACAATTTTTAGTAAACAATATTTTTCCTTGAAATACTGCCAGGCTGTGGCTTCTCAGTTTTCTTTTGCATGTGAATGCTGAACCAGTGTTTAATTTTGACAGCTGTTAAGTCCTTGAATGTGTTACTAATCCTGCTAAAGGTAAGAATATGCTTAGGTCTCATACCGAGTCATAAGTGTACAACTGGAGAACCTGGCTGGGTGCCACTGGGCGAAGGATTGTACTGCATCCCCCAAAGAGGGTACATATCTGAGCCTATAAACTGGGTATGCTAGCCTAAGGTTCACATTTTGACCCCAGAACTTGAGGCTGGTAGGTAATTCAGACCCAAAACAGACAGGAGAGTTACCCTGTTTGTCTCCTGTTCACACGATTGCACTTCGAGGTTGGCACTGTGGTAGCAGAGGGCCCGACATGTGAAGTGTGTTTGTGATATCTACTATGTGACATTTGATGTAAATTGAATTGTATATTTGACCATATTGTCAATGATTGTTAGATGCTGAATTTGTAAGATGCCAAATGTATTTTTTGACTGTTATATCCACTGGTATATTTTATTTTATGCCACATGTTGTGGCCCAGGTCGTGCCTGAAAACAATCTCCTGATCAGTGCACCTACCCGGATAACAAACACTTAAAATAAATAAATAAATAAAATACAGGAGATAACTGTGAAATATATTCATAGTATATTCAGAACAGCTGGTAATGACAGAAATCAGACCCATAGTTTCATAAACTCCCTGTCTCTATCTCGAGCAATAGATCATGAGGTACAGGCCCTTTTGGCAGACATAAGAGAAGATGAGGTGAGGATAGCAACGGTTGCTTTGTCAACCAATACTGCACCAGGTCCTGATGGGTTACCAGGAGAACTGTGTAAGCAAATGCTTCCAGACACTGTTTCGGAAATTGCATCTGTTTTCAATAACATTAGTAAATCCAGTTCACTGTGTAAGAGTGTGAACCAAGGTATAATTTTTTTTATTTACAAAAAATAGGACAAAACAAATATTAAAAAAAAAAAGTTGGAGACCTCTGAGTCTATTAAACATGAACTTAAAATATACTAACAAAAATTATATGTAAAAAAATGCTAACTTGAAAAAAAGGATCTGATATCTCCCATGCAGGCCTGCTCTGGTCCTGGGAGGACCATTCAGAACAGTTTTCTGCATTTAAGAGAGAGAGAGAGACAATAGAAAGAGGTGTTTATGGATAATCAGATGGCTAACTCTTTACATTAGATCAGGAAAAGGCTTTTGACTCCATAGCACATACATATTTATTTACCGACAGTTTTAAAAGCTTTTGTAATACCAGGTTTTTGTTGGAGTCAATCGGATGTTATATTACCTTCGATAAATGGATGGATAGGCAACCCATGTCACTTAAAGAAAGGTGTATGCCAGGGTTGCCCCCTCATCTCATTACTTTACATTTGTAGCTTAGACCCTATTTTACAATGGACCGACTATAATCAAAATATTAAAGTAATTCAGTTAAAAGATGGCACCCTTGCAACTGAAGCCATTTCATACACAGATCACATAGCAACTGTTAATCCAAGACAAATCCTCTGGCATGTGGGCACCAGCAGAGCTAGAAGCTCATCAGTATTCTACAAGGATTCAAATTAATAAACATAAAAGTAAAGGCTTGGTTTTAGGGGACGCAAAAGTAACAGAAATGACTGGGATTAACATAAAAAAGTCAAACTGAAATTTTGGGTATACCGTTTGGGTATGAAGTCATGGCAGAATTGGAAACGAGCAGAAAATAAAATAAATAAATGTAAAAACTGGCCTATGACGAAAAAGAAAAGGGTCTATTTGATAAAAAAGTACAGTTACAGCCGGCCCAGTGGCGCTGAGGGTTGAGGTGCTGGTCGCCACACCTCGCGCCACGCCGGTGACCCGTGTTCGGGAACGGGCATGGGTTGCCATGGGTCGGCGGGGAGGAGATGGATTGAGCGTCCAAGGGACTGCTCTCCATCTCCGGGGAGGGGGGATTTGGGCGACCGGGGCTTGCCTGACCCCTAGCGGAGGCTGGGGGGTCGACAGCACGTAGCTGCAAGCTATGGGGCGGACGTGGCAGACGCTGATTGGGGCACGCATGGGAGCGCATGCACTCCAGTCGCTGGCGCATTGCACGCCATGACCCGCCAGGAGGAAAACAGCAAAAGCAAGCCCGGCAGCACGTTGTTCCTCGCGTGCCATTCATCCGCTTGGGTGAGATGAGTCACCCCCAGACCACCCCGTCAGCCAAGGGTAAGTCGCGGGTGCACAAGGGAGGGGGTCTACGTCCGGGGATGGCGCTTGGGAACAACGGAGGGCGGGGGTCGTAGCCGGAGCTCTGGAGGAGAGAAAATACCACCCCCCAAAAAAGTACAGTTTCGCAAGAACTTACCATAACAGTAGATCTTCGAGAACAGCTCTTGCAGCAGGTTACACTATTAGGACTGAAGCCGGCAGGCGTCAGGACCCCCCGGAAATTTTCTAGCTAGCAGGATTCAGCGGGGACCGCCTCAGATGTCAGTCCTACCCCTGATGTCAGGCACAGTACATAAAGAGGTGGTCCCCCAGAATCCCTAGTTCTCCCGCCGGAGACTCCCAGATGCTGGATGACATCAGAAGAGGAGACTGAGGATCCGCCACCAAATGGTAATCAGAGAGATATTGAGAACACCTGATCCTAGGAGAAGGATGTTGGAACTAGAATCTACCTCCAGCGGGGATGGTGGGAGGGAAAGTACCTGCTGCAAGAGCTGTTCTCCAAGATCTACTGTTATGGTAAGTTCTTACGTAACTGTACTATCTTACTTCAAGAAACAGCTCTTGCGGCAGGTTACACCATTAGGACTGATTCCCAAGCAACAATAGAAATCTCACACCATTAGGAGGAGGGAAGGCAGAAATCCTTAATAGAACCTGAACCTAGGACAGAAGTCCTTGAAGGACTGCTAGACCAAAACCTGCTCTTCGCCTCGATGCAATATCCAGGCTATAATGCCTGATGAAAGTGTGCACGGCGCTCCAAGTAGCTGCAGCACAGATGGCCGAGGTGGACACATTCTTTAGGGCTGCAAAAGAGGTAGCCACCCCCCTTGTGGAATGACCCTTAACCACGCCCGGTAAGGGTTTGTTGTGCTTCTGGTAACAACGTGATACAGTGAATGAGCCACATGGACAGCGACTGCTTGGAAACGGGAGCTCCCATCATCCTGTGGGCAAAGGAGACAAAAAATTGGTCTGATTTTTGGTGGTGTTTGGTTCTGGTCAGGTAGTATAGGAGACACCTATGCACATCTAAAGTGTGTGCAACAGGGCCTCTTCTCGATTAGAATACTTGGGGAAGTACACTGGTAGATCGATGTCCTGATTAAGGGTGACAGCTGAGACCACCTTAGGCAGAAACTTAGGATTAGTCCATAGGGATACCCTGTCTTGGTGAAAAATAAGGTTCTTTGTACATGAGTGCATGAAGTTCAGAAATTCTTCTGGCCGAGGTAACGGCAACTAAAAACAACGTCTTCCAAGTAAGAAGACATAGCTCGCAATCCGCGGCTGGCTCAAAGGGTGGCAGCGTAAGCTGCTCCAGGACAAAAGGTAGATACTATGGGCGGAATCGCATCCTCAATTGGAGGTCTAAGGTGGAGAACACCTCTCAGGAAGGCTCGTGCTGTGTCCAACTGAGATATGGTGCGTTGGCCTATAGGAATGCAATAGGCTGAGATGGCACAGAGGTGTATTCTAATTGAGGAGTAGGCCAAGCATGTCTGAAAAAGGGACAGGAGGTAGTCCAAGACCAACCTTTCTGGACAATCCATAGGCGAAAAACCACATGCTTGAACCCATATACAAAATCTGCGCCATTTCATGGCGTAAGTAGCATGGGTAGCCGGTTTCCTAGCAGCAGCAAGAATGTCTGCTACCTCTTGCGAGACCCCGTATTGCACCATGGCTATGTCTCTAGGAGCCTAGCGTGCAGGTTCAGCGAACGAAGGTCCGGATGAACCAAGGAACCCGCCTCCTGAGACAGCAAGTGGGAGCTGATTGGCAGAGGCACTGGAGCTTCCCGGGACAGCTGATGTAGTAGAGGGAACCAGATCTACCTGGGCCAAAACGGTGCGATAAGTATCAGTGACGCTTGCTCTCTGCAAAGTTTCAGAAGGACCCTCTGGATCAACGGAAAGGGGGAGGGAGACATAGAGGAATCTGCCCGCCCAGGAGAGGGACAACGTGTCTCGCCAGAAAACACCAGGCCCTGGATCAAGCGAGCAAAAATTGGGCAGTTTGCGTTGGACGGGGACACGAAAAGGTCTAACTCTGGTCTACCCAATCTGTGAAACAGATCCTCTATTACCTCCTGGAGTAGTTCCCACTCGTGAACTCTGGCCTGAGAGTGGCTCAGGCCATCTGCGATGACGTCGTCCACTCCTGGGACATGAACAGCAATGAGGTTTTCGCTGTGTTGCAAAACCCAATCCCACACCCTTATGGCCTCCCTGCAAAACGGGCAGGAATGGGTGCCTCCTTGTTTGTTGAGGTAATACATCACCGTGGAATTGTCTGTTTGTAAAAGAAGAGTACCCGGTGGAATCTCCGACTGGAAGGCCCGCAGGGCGTAAAGAACTGCTCTCATTTCCAGGATATTTATGAGGAGATGAGTCTCTTGGGCTGTCCACAGGCCCTGAGACCGGACACTGTCAAGGTGTGCACCCCATCCGAGCCCTAAGGTGTCTGTGGAGTGTGTCACAATCAGAGACGGTGCAATGAAGGGGACTCCCGCCGATAGATTCTTCGGATCTAGCCACCATTGCCAATCCTGGATTATAGCCTTCGTGATCCGGATTGGGAGCTGCAGGTGGTCTTGCTTTTGATCCCATTGGACCCGTAACATCCACTGGGTCACCCGCACGTGGAGACGGGCTAGCGGGACTGTTGCAATGGCCGCAGCCATGTGTCCGAGCAGGCAAAGGACTAATCTGGCAGGAATGGTCTTCTTTGCCAAAATGTCCCTGATGAGGGATCTGATGTGTTCCGCTCTGGCCTGGGGGGAAAAAAGCTTTCCCCTGGACTGTGTCCAGAACTGTGTCTATGAACTGCAGAGTCTGTGACGGAACCAGGCATGACTTCTCTTGATTGATAATGATGCCCAATGTCTCAAACAGAGACTGAGTATAATGAATGGCGGACATCAGGGCCTCCCGAGAGGGCATAATGAGAAGCCAGTCATCCAGGTAAGGGAACACGTAGTGGCCTTGTCTCCTCAGAGTCACCGCTATGACCGCCATGCACTTCGTGAATACCTGAGGTGCTGATGACAGTCCAAAGGGGAGGGCTCGGAAATGATAATGGTGACCCTGAAACCCGAAGCACAGAAACTGCCTGTGCACCTGAGCAATGGGCATATGCAGGTAAGCATCCTGCATGCCCAAGGATGCTAGAAAGGTGCCCTGCTGGAGCATGGGAATCAGACCTGGGAGGGTCACCATGCGGAAGCGTTTGTACAGGACCGACTCGTTAAGGTCGCTGAGGTCCAGTATCGGACGGCGGTCCCCTGTTTTCTTGGGAACCAGAAAGAAGTGAGAATATCATGCACCCCTCTGGTTCCATGGTACGTGCTTTATAGCTTCTTTTCCGAGATGCACAAGCACCTCCTGCTGTAAGAGCAGGGTGTGCTGACCCGAGTAATGGGAAAGCAGGGGAGGTCTTGCCGGTGGGTGGTTGAGAAATTCTGTGAAGTGGCCTTTCTTGACCAATTGGAGAACCCACCAGTCGGCAGTAATCGACTACCACCCTAAAAAGTGGCAAGTGATGCGAACCCTGACCTTTTGTGCCCGTTGATCCAGAGGAGGGGCAGGGGCCGGGAAGAAGTCATGCCGTGGCAGCACTGGTCCCCGCAGGCTGGGCTGGTTTAGTGTAGCGTTGGCCTCTGCCTGGGGACGACTTAGCCTGGGATTTACGCTGAAAAGTACCCCTTTGTTGCTGGCCGGAACGTGGCTGCTGCCTTTGTTGCCGGCTGCGAAAACGGCTCTGGTTCCTACGAAAGGAACCAGGCCTTGATCTGTACATGGCCTGTACAGACCTGACTGCCTTCCCAGCGTCCTGAAGTTTGGTGATAACCTTCTCCAAGGGTTCACCAAAAAGTAGTTCGCCGTTGTAGGGGATGTCAAGAATGTTCTTCTGCACGTGCGGGGTGAAGCCGGAGACATGGAGCCAAGAGTGTCTCCAGAGACAGATACCTGAAACTGCAGCTCTGGCGGACGAGTCTGCAGAATCATATGTGATTCGTAGTACTTGGGTACCCACATCAGACCCTGTGCAGAGAAGGTTTAGGAGCCCCGCCTTCTGATCGCCATCCGGAAGTTTATCGATCAGGTCCTGGCACTGTTCCCACAGGGCGTTCTGAATCTGTACCACGTGAGTTAGGTAGTTCAGGGACCTGATAGAGCATGTGGCAGCCACATACATGCACCTCCCCAGGGCATCCAGTTGTTTGGATTCCTAGTCCGGTGGCTGTGTGCTCATGTGCTGCGGTCTTTGGGACCGGTCATGCAAGGCCATAATGACCAGGGAGTCTGCCAGAGGTTGTTGAGCCAAGTACTGGTCCTCTTTCGGGGCCTTGTACAGGCGGTCAGCTTTCTCCGGCACAGTGGGAGTGGAGTGCGGACGCTTCCACGCAGCCTTGGTGACGTCCGCGAAGGTGTCCACCAAGGGTGGCACTACCACAGGCTTTGGGTCTTTCTGCTGAAGATAACAGGCAAGGCGCTGTCTTTCAGGGTCAAGGTCTTCAGCATCCCACCCCATATTGTCCTGGATGTGCCTCATGATCTCAGAGAAGGAGGGATCATCCGGAGGAGACCTGGGAAGGTCAGGTGATGGAATGCTGAGAAGAGAAGGAGATCTGGAATAATCCGAGGTATCCAATCTGGAGTCCTCCCCTGATGGAGTGTACAGACGTCTGGGTCGCTTGGGTCTGGGGGACCCTGATGGAGATCTTGAGGGAGGCCTTCTCCTGTCCTTGGATCTACCCCTAGGAGGTGGAGTCTGCTCCTTAGGGGTTGGTGGTCATCCTGCTAGCCCCTTGGGTGGAGGGGGCGTAGGAGGTGAAGGAGTAGGAGGAGGAGGTTTTACGGGGACCACATCCTTTCAGATGGTGTCCCACCAGAAAGTAAAGAGATCCTTTACTTCTTGTAGATTCATGCCCGACAGGCCTTGCGCCGCGGGTGTCTCCGGGGACGGCGAAGGTTCCCTCGGGAGCCCGGCATCCTCAGTGTCGCCCGCCTGGTCTTCGGGCAGTGTCGTGTCCTCCTCTGTGGAATCCCTTTGACCGGTGTCCACTGGTGACTGGGGGGCGGTCTCTGGCTCCAGTGAATGCGAGGCCAATGTCAGTCGCTTGGCCGACACCTTCGGGTCTGGGGAACGCCAACCCGGCGTCTAGTGCCTGGCTGGCGTAGTGGCTCCGAATGCCTGGCCGACTTCAAATGCTTGGCTGACGTCGGGTGCTTGGCCAACGTCAGGTCCGTTGTCCGCTTTAGGGACGTCAGATATTGGGTCTTCCTGGGTGATGGATCTGGACTTCTGGGAGGCTGGGAGACCAATCTGGAGTCAGGGTCCCGACGTCGGGTCGATGAGGAAGACCTGTGGTGTTCGGAAGACTTGGAAAAGGCCCGAGAGGGAGTGGAGGAAGCCGAGGGCCTTGAAGTCTTGATGGGCTGGAGAGTCGAAGAACCACTTGAAGCCAGGACTTTGAACGGAGGGGGCTGAGAACGAGCCCTGGAGGGAGAGTGGTCTGATCTGGTGGATCCTGAGCTACAGGATTCCGAGGCCCGGTTTGAGGATCTGGACCTTGCTTTCTCCCGGTGTTTGTCCCAGTGTTTATGGGCCATGGAAGAAGAATCGCCCCTGGAGGAAGGTTCTTGGTCCATTCTGTTAAGTTTTTCTTCCAGCAAATAAGCCTGAAGTGCCTTCTGATGGCAGATCCTGGTGCGGCTGTTGGACCCTTTGCAAAAGGTGCAGGCCTTGGTGTCATGGTCCGGGCCTAAGCACCGCACGCAGGAGGAATGAGGATCCTTGAAAGGGATCTGTTTTCCACAGGCACACTTGGAAAGATGTCCCTCAAGTGAAGGAGTTGGAAAGGACATTAGTTTTGAAGAAACTCTTGAAGTTCTAAGTCGTCGTGCGCTAGGTGGAGACTGAGAGGCTGATGCAGGTGAGTAGACAGCGGGAAAAGAACTGGGGATTCTGGGGGACTGCCTCCTTATGTATGGTGCCTGAAGTCGGGGGCGGGAGCGATGTCGGAGGCAGTCCCGCTGAATACTGCTAGCTAGAAAATTTCCGTGAGGTCCTGGCACCTGCCGGCTTCAGTCCTAATGGTGTAACCTGCTGCAAGAGCTGTTTCTTGAAGTAAGATCCTTTGTTAATCCAATTTTTCAGTATATCGCTTATGCCTCCCCCCCCCCCACACTTAGTTTACAAGCCTAAATGTACAGCATTTTCTTTCTCATAATATCGTGGAGTTGGTTAAATCCGGTGAAAAGATGTCACTAATACAGGCCCATAAAAGGTGGATGCCATTGTTGTCTTCCTCGGTATTTTTTTTTTTTGGTGATATTGCACCAGTAATGCAACATGAGGCCGATTTCTGACATAAATTATTATACTTCAAATGGAAGAAATATCTTGGTACCCTCGTTAGTTTAAATGTTCATAAATATGTAGCTTGGGGGCTGATGTAAGCACAAACAGTTCCAGTCAAACCATCATACATCAGCCAGATTCAAAACGGATTAAAAAATCTGTTTCCAAGTTTCTTCAATATTTTATTCAACCACTTTAGCTTCAAGCTTTAGCCATGTTCTAGAAATACCCATTCACCCTGTTAAGGGTTTCATCATGGGAGAAACATGGCATATATGTTATATTAAATATACACTGCTTTAGTTCAAACTTTTTTCCTGATCTACTCAGTCAGTAGACTGAGTGTGTACCATTAGTTTCATTTTTTTTTATATGCTATGCACTGGAATTTATTAATAATCACTGGTAACACTGGCTCTTTCTCAGAGTGTTTGGCGGCCCTAACACCTCGACAAACATGGTGGCTCTGTTTCTTCATTACTGATGAGCCACTGTGATCGCTTGCCTCTCAGTCTCTTTACAGGTAATTTCCTGTTTTCTTTCAGTATTCATCTGGTTGATCCTGCCTGCCCAACCTAAAAAATCTATCTGGTTGATCCTGCTGTCCATGTGCTTCAGGCAGGGGTTCAGAAGACAGCAACTGTGATCAGGAATGGACCATCACGGTCTTCTCTCATCTTTACTACTGCGGTTCCGCAGTGTACTTAAACTAAAAAAGAAACTAACTGTACTGGAGAGAGAAGACATACAGTGTATGTGTGTGTGTGTGTGAACTGCTTTAGTAACTTCGGCATTCACTCCCTACACCAGTAATTATAAAAAAAATAAAATAAAGGATAGACAAATGTGGTTTTATTATTTATTTATTTATTTTTTTACATACACCCTTGGTGTGTGATGACTTCATAAACCTCTCGAGCTTCGCTCTCGAGGTCTATGGGTCATCACATACCTTGGATGCATAAAAGAAAATCTATAACACACAGTTGCTTATCCATTATTCTCTATTTAGTACCCCACAAAGTAGGCATAAAACCAGTGCTTACTTATCCTTTCTGACTCACATTCATATATATTCTCTTCTCAAGAATCCACCTTTTCACAGGTTGCCTAAAGGTGGAGACAAAATTAGTAACCAAGATAGTTGTTTTCTCAGTATATTCCCTTAAATGTAAATGACTAATAATAGTAACCATAGTTCTTCATCACTTTTGGTAATTTCATGGTGAAACACTAACAACATAGCCTCAGTGCCATCTTTGCACACCAGCCCTCCTAGGTCCAACACATACCACCTTAACAAATCCTTATACTGTATGTGTTGTACTCCATGTTTAATTAAAAAAAAAAAACATTTTTCAATTTTAAATCCTAAATTTGTGACCAAAACATTTCATACCTCCCAGGGTCATTCATGTTTTAAAGGAGTAGTCCACCCTGAATATGCAAAAAACATATCTTATGTAGAGCGTTTTGTTATGTACGTTAAGTCCTAGTGTGTCCTTCCCTCTGTCTGCTATTAGGAGTTTTTCCTAAATTAGCCTACTAGCTGTATGGTAGTTTTACGACACCTGGGGATCTCTATCACATATAGATTTATTGACTTTCTTTCTCCTACAATGCACCCTGTCTCATGTGACAGTGATGTAGCTATGCCCTTAGATTTAGCATGTGTACTGCTTTAAAATCAGTTTAGCAACAGCAGAGATTTGTAAGTGTTCTTATTCAGGGAGCACAAATGGCAACAGTTAGTTTAGCAGATACCTTAGAGCAAGCTAACTGGGGTTTCGGTAAGACAACAGCTACTAAATAGCTCTAATTCACTATTTTTGTTGTCTGTGTACATCAGGTCTAGCTAGCAGGAGTGTTTTAATTTTAGCAAGCTTTAAATTTTAGCAAACTATACAAAACCGTAAAAGCACGGAAACTGCCCAGATCATCAATGCTATAATTAATAAAGACTCTAGCTGTTTTCTTACAGAAACCCCACTCAGACTTCAAGTATTTGCTAAATTATAAATGTAGGTATCAGCATTCTATTAGCAGTTAGTGCTGATTTTGCTCTGTGACAAGATTTTCATATTTATTTATTTATTTTACAAATGAAGTGTATGGTATGAAGCTGCACCCTAGAAACTGCAAAATACTTTTAAGTCAGCTTTTCTCCTGCCTGTGGTATGGCATGAAAGCAACAGGATGACAATGACTATTCTAGATACACATTTGATTCCATTTTACAATGGTTCACTGTACTACACATTTAGTGTATCACACTTTTTCAAATAATGAAAACTATTTTCCAAACTAAATAACTCACACATACATATTTTTATACTTTATTAAAAAGACACTTCCCATTTGTAACAAAAAACAAACAAAAAAATAAATAAGTGAAAGTGATGTCACAGAGGAAAATCAGCCCCGACTTCCAGTTCCTTCTACTAGAATGATGGTACCTACATTTATGGTTTAGCAAATACTTGAGAGTTGAGTAGGTGTTAAGAAAACAGCTACAGTCTTTACTAATTATAGCACTGATGATCTAGGGAAATTTCTGTGCTTTTTATTGTGTATAGTTTGATGAAATTACATTTTAAAATGAAAACACTTACTACTGCTAGCTAGACCTGATAACACACTGAAAATACAAATAATGAATTAGAGCTATTTAGCAGCTGTTTTCTTACAGAAACCCGAGTTAGCTAGCTCTCAGGTATCTACTAAACTAACTGCTGCCATTTGTGCTCCCTGGATAAGAACAGTTACAAAGCTCTGCTGTTGCTAAACTGATTTTAAAGCAGTATACATGCTAAATCTAAGGTCATGGCTACATCGTCATGTGAGACAAGGTGCATCGTAGGAGAAAGAAAGCCAATAAACCTATTTGTGATGGAGATCTCCAGGGGTCATAAAACTACCATACAGCTAGTAGGCTAATTTAGGAAAAACTCCTAATAGCAGACAGAGGGAAGTACACATTAGGACTTCACATATCAAAACACTCTACATAACATATGCTTTTTGTACATTCTGGGTGGACTACTCCTTTAAATTCCTATATAAAAATGACAGAAAAACAAGAAAGCCTTTCTTTTCAAAAGCATTACTATCACAGTAGCACTCTCATTCCTCATTCGAGTTATTTTACTCTCCACTGATGTGACCTTTCCTTTCTAAGTGCATGCTAAATGTTACTGCTTAAATGGGAGGCAGCAGAGTCAACTCACCGGGAGCAGGACACCCTGACTCCACTCACAGCTGTAGCTAACACACTGGGCTTCTATAGGCTGTTCTTTTTATATCTGTGCGGATGAGGGTGGAGGTGTGCACACCAGCATTAATTCTGAAAGAAAGGCTTTCTTGCTCTTCCTGTCATTTTTAGATATTAATTCAAATCATGACTGGCCCTGACAGGTAGGAAATGTTTAGTCACAAATAAAGGATTTAAAATTTAAAAACCTAAAAAAAAAAATTTGTTCATGGAGTACAACACACAACGATTTGTTAAGGTGGCATTAGTTGCACCCAAATGGCCAAAAATCATATTTACAAATCAGGCACTGTAGACTTAGCTGGTGCACTCCTCTGGGTGAAGTGGAAAGGGAATTTATGATCCCTTTCCTTCCTTTAGGGCCATTTAAAAAAAAACAATCAGCTGATACAGAGGCAGTCCCTTGTAGATAAGGGAGTTTCCTCATATTTCTTTTCAGGTTTCAAAAATAGCAGGAAAGGTTCTCTTTAATAGGGTGAAATGGGTATTTCTAGAACATGACAACTTCAAAGTCGAATACAATACTGAAGGCACTTGGAAACTAATGTTATGGAGTCTGATTGATTTATGATGTTTTTACCTAAATTGCAAGCATCTACCTGACACAGATAGTAAAGGACCACACAAAGGTAAACTACAGGATGGTCACCAAAACATTAATTGGATGGATACTAACCAGCCACCCTGATAGGCTAATTAGGGTTCAGGTGCTACCAGATGCTATTAGCGACCACTAACCAGTACTGAGAGAATGGTCAGCACAGACCCATAAATCACCTCCTACAATCATCTACAGCAGAATCCTACACAAGAACCTCATCAGTGACTTCCAGGAATATTTCTCATCAGAACCAACTGGACCCCTCTGGACAAGTGTAGGGAAGTAAATCAGGCCCTTGATTACATCACAAAACACTTCACAGTAGCCTGCAGCAAATTTACCCCTGCTAGAGACGCAAAGTAAAATGCTTCTCTGCAGATTGGATCACACTTTCCCCTCTTACCCTTATGCGAACTCAGGATGACCTTTGGAGTAGAGCCAGAGCCACTGGTGACCCCACTGATCTGAATACATTCAAAGAAGTCCAAAATAAATGCACCAGGGCCATTAGAAAAGCAAAGGCAGACCACTACAAGGGCCAGTTTAGAGACAGCTACAGGAATGGCCAGAAATTCTGGGCAATTCTAAAAGATTTAGTGAGGAAGGGCAATAAGGCCCTCCAGCTATGCTATCCACCCCCAGTGGTGTAATCACCACCCCTGTAGAAATAGCAGATGCATTCGATGTAGCATTCACCAATCTAAGCTCAGTACTCCCAGCCAATCCACCACACACACACACACACACACACAGTCACTGAATACAATAAACACTCTAGCCCTACCATCCCTAAGTTTTACTTTAGGCGTGTCAGTATAAGGGAAACCATCAAATATGTTGAGTGTGTTCTAGCTAAAACAAGGATCGGGAGTGATGGAGTCGATGTGAAGCTGTTAGCAGTCGTTCTGAATGAACTGGCTCCCTCCATTAACAAAATCTTCAACCTCTCGCTGAAGCTCTCATAATTCACCCAGGTCTGGAAGAGTGCTATAGTAACATCTGTCGTCAAGAGCGGGGGCAACTCTAGCGTCACAAACTATAGACCTATCTCGATACTGTCACCCCCGTCCAAAGCAATTGAAAGAATGGTCTCGGATCAGCTCATGGAGTACTTAAATATAACCTAATGTCTGCTGAATAACATGGATTTAGAAAGCGACACAGCCCAGTCATGGCTTTCAGTAAACAAACTCTATCAACGAGTCCCTAAATAAAAGGCTAGTAGTTGTGTTTTATGGATCACACACTGCTGATCTCCAAGCTACTCACACTTGGACTCTCTGAGGAAGCTGTGTTGTGGTTCAAGTGCTACCTCTCTGATCACCCGCAAAAAGTAAAAATAAATGTGGTCCTTTCGAGGGCACGGAATGTCACCATTGGAGTCCCACAGGAATCAGTCTTAGGCCTTCTCCTATTCAGTCTTTTTATCAATGGCTTGGCTGAGGCGTGCACTGAGTTAAAGCTGCTGCTATATGCAGATGATGCTGTGATCTACAGCAGCAGTGCACTGCACAACAACCTTATACATGATCTCCAGCACAGCTTTGATGCCCTAGAATCATGCTTTAAGGTTAATAAACTTGTTTTAAACTATTTAAAAACCCCCAAAACAATGCTTTTCTCTGGAGTTCATCTTTTTTTTGTGTATACTTTTTCGTTCACTACCCAAACCGGGCATCCTTCCGGGGTACACTCTCGGCTAGGACTTTCTACTCCCATGCCTCGACCCTAGACTCGGTAAGCTCCTACCGACGACCAGGCAGACTCTAGCACCTCGGGTCACCCTCCGGGCAGGGCCCACTCTCCCTTAGCGGCCTGTCTGTAATTAGAGAGGGCCTACCTGGTCCGTCAGGAGAGGGGAAGGAGCCCCCAGAAGGTGGGCTAGCACTGGGATGAGTGTCCTGCCACTGGAGCCTCCCATCATCTCCATGAACGTGAGTAGGAATTTTTCTTTTTTTGTAGGTACCCCTGGGAGTGTGACATGCCATGTCATCTGCGCACGGCTGCCCTGCTGACATCTTTCACACTCCTGCCCCCTCGTACTGCTGGCTTGCCATGTAGCACTCTTGGTCTCCACCGGGAGCCGCTAGGCAGCCGAGCATGCCCCAAAGCCCTCCCCAAGAGAGGAGAGCAGTCCTCCGGATGCTCAATCCTCTGACAACACCCAGTGGCCCAGGCTCGTTCCTGAACCCAGGTCGCCGGTGCGGCACGAGGTGTGGTGTCCAGTGCCTCAACCCTCAGTGCCACTTGGCCGGCCTCTAGAGTTCATCTTAAGAATCAGCTACCCTCTTCTTGTTACCCTCAATGACCTCTTATCCTTTGCTGAACATGTTGACACCATTGTAGGGACTGGAAACAGGAAACAGGGCACACTCTTTAGACAGAAACTGAATCTAACCACCGATGCCAGATGCCTGGCAGTCTCCAGCTCCGTGCTCTCACTCATGGATTACGGGCTCCCAATTTATGGGTCAGCCACGGACACAATCTTAAGAGTCAGGATGCTGCTCAATAGAGCCTGCCATTTTTTATCTGGCTCTCATAAATTCACACATACCTGCAAACTATATGCCCTCACAAATTTGCTCCCCCTAGCTGCTCGGCTCTGCTATCAAAAACTCTTATTGGCCAAAAAAGCTCTCCTAGGCCTTACGCCACCCACCATTAACTCCCTCCTAAGACCCATCCGCAGCCTATACACCATGCGGAGCGTGACCAGTCAGGTTCTAGACACTCCCCAGCGCAAAACTAACCTGGGTCAGTAATCCTTTGCTAATTACGTAGTTATGTGGTACAATGAACACCCTGCCAGCTTTACTAGCCTCCCCAAGATCTCACAAGTCAAACAGGCCCTAAGAACACATCTTGCCCTGAATTCAGGCTGTCACTGCTCTGACCCGCCCTGAGCTATATTTTCTCCCTCTTCTCTACCCAACACCCACACCAATCTCCCTTCCCCCTCCCCACTTTGTGGAATCCTATTCAATTTGCAGTACCAACCCTAAGGTTGTGCTACAGACCTAACACATGCCCTCAGCCAACCAGACCTGACTACGCTGGTCGCTTTATAACTGTTTCTACCATGATGGACTTCACTGTGCTAATTTTACCACTTTCTACCCTCCTGAAAGTTGCTTGTACTATACTATGTAAATACCCGTATGTTTACAAATGTGTTCATATTTTGTCTCATATTGGTAACATATTGTTTGACATATTAATTTGTAGCATCTATGATAAAGGCTCTGTCGGAGCAGACTAATAACTGTTTTTGTCTACTGTATTGTTCTCCATCTGATGTGGAACCTTTGCAAACGAGCAAGTTGTGCTCAAAGGTTGTTACTGAATAGTACAATAAATAAATACATACATAAATAAAATTATTATGCAAATGGGTCCCATCTCCTACTCCCCAATTCGGAAACAGGAGAACTCATATTTAATAAACAAAGCCAGAATGTCTTACCACCGTACATCAAAGAATGTTTCTTTAGGTTAAGATAATGGAATGTCACTACAAATCAGACAAGCTCCTTAACTAGAAAACAACTGTACACATGTATTATGGAAAACCATTTTGCAGAAGACCTTGTATTTGCTGGTAGTACAAGACTACCAGTTAAAACCATGGTGTCGTCCTTAAACAAACCCAGAATTCCTGACAGCACAAGGAACTTGATTTGGCCTGGTGCTCAAGAAAAACTTAGTTTGAGGGATAAACACAAGGTGACATCAGAAAGACTGTTTAAGGCAAGCCATGTGTCTCAAAACCAGAAACAATGCAACATCTACTTCGGGATTGCTCTTTCATTCAAGGATTTCGGCCCATATAGGCAAAAACTGGAATAAGCCCTGTTTTGCATGAATCTCTTATGAAAACCTAATTTTTGGACACTTTAGCAAAGAATGGAATAGATGGAAAACTGGAACTCTATGTCAGTATGGCAATACTGAAATGGACTATATGGCAAGTGAGATGCCAATGGCTATTACAGCAAAATGAAGTTACAACACAAAAATCTTTCATAAAGCCCAGGATTTTAAATAAACTGAAGAAACTGATTAGATAGTTTGACGCGTGAAATTGCTAATCGGTTTTGATAACGAATAGCACTTGATACAGATTGATTAGCACTTTTTTTTTTTAAAATATATAGTTTTATTAATATTATGTACTGTGTCATTGAGTCTCTCAAAAAATGGCTAGCAGGCTACTGTTAAGCATTTCTGAAAATGGTTAGCATTACCCTTTATTTTGCTAAGCATTTTGCTATGCTATACCAGCTATTTAAAACCCTGAAGCCCATCAAAAACTTATGCTGATGTGTCAGTATGAACCTTTTTACATACAGAGAAGTTTGATACCATATGGAAAGGCACGACTTGGGTAGGGGTATAAAAAATGAAAAAGAGCAGGTCTGCTGATATTTTATTTCTGCTGTTCTTTCTTTTGCTGTAAAATATCTGAATAAGTATTTTCTTTTTTTTTTTACTTAATTTTTATTAAGAGACATATATGGTATGACACTTTAGCATTAAGATTTCACAGGTAATGTGTATGGGTAGAGCAATTATATCTATACAGTTGGTATCTAACATGGTTATTTCTGCCCCTACAGTCTGGGTCTGTGTGTTAGACATTTCCGCATTTTTAAATTTCAGCTTTAA
Organism: Neoceratodus forsteri; assembly: GCA_016271365.2. Taxonomy (NCBI): domain Eukaryota; kingdom Metazoa; phylum Chordata; order Ceratodontiformes; family Ceratodontidae; genus Neoceratodus; species Neoceratodus forsteri. Next base: position 1,723,593,613 of record CM057452.1, read on the forward strand.
AATAACCTTGAAACTGCAGGTTATAACTTCTAGATACTTCTCCTTTCCTCTCCGTCTACGATGCTCCATTTTGGATTCCTTTTCCTTATTTTTCAAGGTATGAATGCTGGGTCAGCCTAGAAGCGAATACCATGTCCAGCGTTGCCACTTTGTTTGGAATGATGTAGCCCTGTTTGTTAATTCCGATGTTAATCTGTCAATTTGGTAAACAGAGGTTACTATTGGTCTCCAATCAGTGGTGGTAGGTGGCGTGGTGGTCATCCACCTCCTGGGAATCGCCTTCTTACCAGCCAGTAAGAGGATAGGGAGGATTGTCTTGAACCAAGATGGAGCATGGGGGAGGCATTATCATCAGCAAAACCATTTAGTCAGTTAGCTCTATATTTTCCCCCATGCAATCCTTCAATTCTATCTGTAAAGAGCACCAGAAGGGAGTTAACCTGGGGCACCACCACATTATGTGCTGAACAAGTATTTTCTGAGGACTTGTATGGTTATTTGAATTCCTTTTTTTTTTTTTTTGAAATTACTATTTGTGTCTCCTCCTCTCATGCCCAGTCTCCACTCCTTCTGGAGACACATATAGCAGTCTCCCCACATCGCGACCTGCCCAATTCTACCCCGGTGAGTCCCCATCGAGCCATGGCTGTACCCCCAGGCGGGTGCGGGGGCAGGGCTGCTGCGCTCCGACAATCTTGCGGTGTCAGACTCACCAGGAGGTCAGGCAGGCATGAGCAATCAGGGTCTCCATCATCTAGGAGATCAGGCACTGGTTTTTCCGGTGTTCTGGGGGAGTGGCGCGTACCGGACGTCATGGCATCACCGCACACATTGCCACTTCCCAACCCCTCGAGTTAGCTACAACACTTTCTGTGCCTCCAGCTTCTGTTAGAGGCCAGGCAAGCAGAGAGCAAAGCCCCCCTCTCCCTCCCAGGAGAGGAGAACTGTCCATCAGACGCTCGATCCTCTCCCATCCCTGCCGACCTCCAACAGCCCGGGCTCACTCCCGAACCTGGGTCGCCGGCATAGCGCGAGGTGTGGCATCTGGCACCACTGGGCCGGCTTGAATTCTTTTTTTCTATTGTTCCTTTATTGTTGCAGACGGGAGAAGGATATTCTCACATATTTGCTTTGAACATTTCCTCTGTATTTACTTTGTGTTTGATTTTAATAAAAAATTCCCTTACTCTTAAGTGTCATGGGATCTTTAACATCCACCTGAACAACCACCCACCAGAACAGGCAGACAAGACCTCGTTTATTATCTCATTTGTCAGTACTGGGATTTACCCCAAGTTCCTGGAGTGGGGCTAGAACTCACAATCTTCCAATCTTTCGGCTTCAGATGTGAGTATGCAACCTATGGTGCCACCGACACTGGCATCTTTACTATTATGTTGCTGTGAAAAAGTTCTGGTTGTATGTTATCTTTTTGAAAACTCAGTAAAGAAAACCAGGGCAAAAAATGATGCACTGCCATGAGTGCAACTACTCTGAGGATATTAAGGTGGTGATTTATTGTTACGGCCATAGAACTTGTCCAGTATGTTGTGTAACAGGAACCTAAACTGCCATGACATTGCCACCGTAAAGAAGACAAAGGCTTGATGTATCAGAACATATTCCATTGGTCAGCCTCTACTGTCCTAGTCTCCTGTCCTCATGAAAATTTGAAGGAATAGAATGCCTAATGGTCGATTTATAGCATTCAGATCTAGTAGTAGGTGCAGTTTATTCTCCACCTCAAGTTAAAACAATTCACTTTGACAACTTGTCTCAAAAAATAATGGAACACATAGAGAACAGGACAACAGTATTCATTGGTGATTTTAATGCTGCTTAGGGGTGCCCAAGTGGCCAAAAACTGGAAAATTCTTTACAATGTTTAAACTTGATCCAAATAATAAACATTCCTTGTATGAAAGGTAAATTAACTAGTCCTGGCAATATACTGGGTCTTATTTTTGTTTCACCAGACTTGCTGGTATTGGAAAAAGGAGTCTGTTCTCCTAACTTGGGAGACCATAATGTAATAAGCTGTACCACTGCTGTCAGCAAAACTAAACAATAACCCCTCTTACATATCTAAAAGATGTTACAAAAAATGTAATAAGTTACTTTTTGGAAACTACACACTAAAGATGGAATGGTATAAGATTTTTTAATACCAGATTTAAGCATGGTAGTGGATGAATTCACCGCCATGTTCACAGAAACTTGTAACAAGTTTGCCTTTAAAAAAAAAAAAAAAATTACCCAGAAATCTGATCACTTGCCATGGGTAAATGCAAGTATTACAAGGTTAATAACAATAAAGAAAAAAAAAAACAACTTGGGGAAAAAGGCAAATAAATCCCTAAATCAGGAAATGTGGGGCCATGTTAAAATAAATAAAGTTACCCAAGAAATTAGGAAATCAAAATCTTTTTTTTTTTTTTATAAAACAAAAATAATTGAATCAACAGATCCCAAAAAGTATTGGTACCTGATAAAAAAAAATCTTGCCCATCCTATTAAAAACTCACCAGTGATTATGATTTTGAAAAATGGATACTTCAGCACCCTGATAGTTCAGCGGATCGGCTGAATGATTATTTTATAAATCTGCCTGACTTAAAATTAATTAATGTAAAAGCAACTGAAAGAAATAAAAGAAGACTATCAGACTTCCAAACAAGATGACAATTTACCAAAATTTAGATTCAGGGAAATTGCAAGAAATGAATTTCTTAAAGTAAGAAATAAATTAAAGATCAATAAAGCTAGTGGTATGGATAATACAGAAAACAGATTACTGAAAGACTCAGCAATGGAAACAGCACCAATATCGAGGGATATCTTTAATTGGAGTCTAAGTGAGAGAACCTTTCCATGAAGCTGGAAACTGGCCAAAGTGGTACCGATTTGTAAGGGTGGCGATCCCTCCAACCCTTCAAATTATCAACCCATAGCACTACTTTTGGCGGTTTCCAAAATCATGGAAAGAATCATATATTTTTATTTATTACGATCTTGGATAAACACCTCTGAGCAAAGCTTTTTTCTTTTTTTTTCCCTTTAATCACGACCCTCTACTTCCTGCAGCTTGGTCTACCATCATCTGGCCGCTGTCCTCTGCACCCCATGTGATCCCCGGCAGCTCACTCATACATGGGCTAGCACGCACAGTACCCACCGTGGGAACTCCCTAAACCCGGCTGCCGGGCCTGAATCTAATACCCCAGATGTGATTCCACACAGGTCCGAGGGTTGTGCAGAGGCACGGCCATCAAGCCACCACGACCGACAGTCATTTTTCCACTGTGTTTTTCCCCCAGGAGTGTGGACATGCAATGACGACATAGCACAGTGTGTTGATGCCCACCGCACTCCTCTCTCTAGTTGCACCGCGACTGTGGAACCACTGATCTCCATGGGGGGGCTGCTACAGCGCAGCGCAAGCCCTGAGCCCTCCCCAGGGAAAGGAGAGCAGCCCACAGACACTCAATCTACTCCTCCCTGACCAACCCCCGATGACCCATGTTCATTCCCGGACCCGGGTCACTGGTGTGGCGCAAAGGTGTGGTGTCCAGAGCCTCAACCCTCAGTGCCACTGGGCTGGCCTGAGCAAAGCTCTTGCACAAAGGTTCCACATCATAGCTGATTGAAACAAAGGTCAGGGGAGTACAAAAAATATATGAAAAAACAGGTGCATTACTAAAAAGCCATTGTACAATGTATGCCAGGTTACACAATCACATAGGAGGCTTAGGTAGACACACAGGAGGAAGGTCTGAAGAGAACAAGAAGGGCAGCCAGGAGGCCTTGTCAGGAGGTAGGAGGAGAGAAAGGCAGGTGGAAGGGCGAAGGTGAGTGGGAGAGTGAGGAGTGAGGAGAGATCAAGAGGAGGCAGTCTAGGGCCTTGTCAGAGGAAGGAGCTGCAAGAGGGAGGTGTTAAGGGATGGTGGGTGGAGGGGGGGGAGCCGAGGTTGGGTAGAGGACAAGCAGAAAAAGTAGGGGGGATGGTAGAGGGATAGGGAAAAAGGTGTGAAGTGGTGAACGTATAGGGACAAGGAAGAGTGCATTAAATGATTGGATGGTTCATGATTGACGAACCTAGCTGGGAGACGTATTATTTAGTGGTAGCAGTCACATTTGTTGAGAGGCGAGGTGGGACTAGAGTTTGTGTTTAAACAGACCGACTTTAGGGGTGGAGAAGAGGTCAACAGGGAGGGAATTTAGCTGGGGGAGGGGTGGTAGGCTAAAGATCATTGTCCTTGAGACATGCAGCAGCATGGAACATTGAAGATCTGACTTACAGAACCCCTTGTCCGCTGGGGGCGTGAAGACTGGCTAAGAGTTCTTTGTACCCGAGGAGGTGCGAGGCCTAGACTGATCTTAGCTAGGAGGCAAGATTGATACTTGATCCTGTCTTTGAACTGAAGCCAGTTTGTCTTGGTGTACAGTTCACAAGTGTGCGTGAGCCGAGCATCACCTGTGAGGAGCCTACATGCCTTGTTCAGGGAGGTGGATACACGCCAGAGTATGGTCAACTACATGACTACCTCAAAAAATATAATAAGCTAACTCAATTTCAGTCAGATTTTAGGAGAGGAATGTCCACAGCCACTGCACTCACAGACGTTTTAGATCTAGTTGCTACCACTCTTGGGGCTGCGAAGTCCATGGGTGCAGTATTCGTGGGCCTATCAAAAGCTTTGGATCTTGTTAATCATGAAATTTTGTTAGATACATTAGAAGGGATAGGTCTAGTTGAGGAACCATGCAGATGGTTCAGATCTTATTTCACAGATAGATCTGTGTCAGTTATTATTAATGGTCATCAATCTAAAATTCCACCTGTGACATGTGGTGTGCCACACGAATTAATATTAGGTCCCATACTGTTCCTTATTTACATAAATTATTTGCCCGCCTGCATGAAACACACCCATATTCGACTGTATGCAGATGATACAGTACTTGTGTCAGAGGGTGGTGGACCTAGGGAGGTGGAACACAAGCTGCAGTTAGACTTTTCTAGGATGCAGGAGTGGTTCACTTCATCTGGCCTGTTGATTAACACTAAAACAACCCAGACAATGTACTGTAGCTCAGCACCGATTAGGAAAAATGAGAAAATCATCAAGCTTGAAGTAAAAACGATGTAAAGGGATCATTTTAACTCAAACTTCAGTGTATAAATATTTAGGTGTTTATTTTGACCATCATTTAACATTTGACAATCATATAAAGGAACTGATTAAGAAAACCAATCCTAGAATTGGAGTTATGAGATGCATTGCAAACTATACCACCAAAACCGTTCGCTTAACAATAGTTAATCAACTTATCTTGCCAGTTATTGATTATGGGAGCCACATTTTTTGTCATGCACATAAAAAACAACTTCATGACCTAGGTATCATTTACAATAGACTGGCAAGACCATAGGTGAATCTGAGCACTTTAAAGACCGAAGTCCATTTGGCTCGCCATATCATCAGCTAATACTCCATAATATTATTGCTGAGTAGATGTACATCAAGGGAGTGTTTAAAAGCGAACATTGTTTGACAACCTACCACTTCTATAGGTAGTTCATTCCATAGTTTCACCACTCAGTGAAAACCAACGCTTTCTATTTAGTTCATTAAATTTATCACATTTTAACTGTAATGGGTGTGATCTTGTGTTTTAGATCTGGTCTCCAAGATCAAGGCCCAATTAATTCCCACAATTTATAATCCGACAAGGCCCGATACACCAGGCATATGTCACCTTTTAGTCTACGGCACTCCAAGGAAAAAAGATATAATTTTTTAACCTGTCTTCATATTTCAATCCTTGGACATCCCTTATTTTCTTTGTTGCCCTTTTCTGGATCCTTTCAAGTGCATTTATATCACTCCTATTTCTTGGTGCCCAAAACTGCATACAATACTCTGTATGCGGTCGGACCACGGAAATATAAAGGGGCAACAGCACCTCACTTCATCTACTCTTAACATGTCTAAGAATACAGTTCAGAATGCCACCTGCTTTTTCAATCACTTGGTTACAGTGTAGGTTGAATTTAAGGTCATTACCAACCCTTACACCTAAATCCTGCTCATCCCTCACTACCTTTAACACCTCAGCCAAGATGTAATCCACCTCAAGATTTTCCTTCCCATGTGCATCACTGTGCACTTATCAACATTAAAAATAGCCCCATTTTCCTGGGCCCATGTCTCCAGTTCACTTAATGACTCCTGGATTTTTAAGGCCTCGGATTTACCATGTACCGGGAAACCTATGTGTGTGTCATTGGCAAATTTTGAGATCCAGGTTTCTGTTTTTGGTTTCTTGGTTGAGATATATAAATTAAACAAGCATGGCCCCAGCACGGATCCCTGGGGAACCCTGCTAGTAACGCCTGTCCATTTTGATAATTCTCCCAACACACTAACCCTCTGTTTTCTTTCTGTCACCCAAGCCCCAATCCATTGCACCAGTATTGGCTGAACCCCTATATCTAAAAGGGTTTTAATCAGCTGATCATGGGGGGACTTTGTCGAAAGCCTTGGCAAAGTCCAGGAATATGACATCAATAGGACTACCTTCGTCAAGTGCCTTAATGACCGTCCCACAGAACTCTAGTAAATTTGTCTGACAGGATCGTCCCTTACTAAATCCATGCTGTGCCACATCAGTGGTAACATCCGCTTCTAACATGTTCAAAATCAAATCCTTTATTATACCCTCCAGAATCTTCCTGAGGGCAGAGGTCAAACTGATCATTCTATAATTAACTACCTCCTGTCTAGATCCCTTCTTGTAAATAGGTATTACTACAGCCTGCTTCCAGGCCTCAATGACCCATCCTGTTTCCAAGGATTTTTGAAATAATGCTCTAGTTGGACCTGCTAAAAAATCTGCCAATTCTCTAAGCATTCTTGAATGCATACCATCAGGACCATGTACTTTGTTTTGATTTAGGTTTCTTAGCCTCTTTTTAACATCCTCTACCTCTATTTTTGGGCTATTTTAATCTTGTAAGCTTTTTATGGGAACCCTGATATTATGGCCTGCATTAAATACCATGGAAAAATAAGTATTAAAACTATCTGCCATTTCCTTATTCTCATTTATGAAATTATTACTGTTATCTTTCACGGGGCTGATTTTTTTTACTATTTCCCCGTTTATTATTAATGTAGGCATATAATGACTTATAATTATCTTGTGTTTTTATAGCCAGTTTATACTGAAATGCTTTTTTAGCCCTAGAAATAGTTTGCTTTGCATTTTTTAAACAATATTTATAATTTTCCCAAGAGTTATCCTCCCTACTGCGTTTTGCTCTGCTAAAAGCCCTATTCTTTGTTTAATTGCTCTTTTAACCAAGGATGACAACCAAGAAGGAAGGGCCTGTCTTGGATTTTGATATGTTGTTCTAACTGGCACATGTTTCTGTATAAATTCATTTAATTTGGTGCTAAACTTATCCCATATTTCATATACTGAAATATTCTCGAACTCCTGTTCCCAATTCCATTTGGCTAGTTCCCCTCTCATGGCTCTAAAGTCAGTTTTATTATAATCAAGCAATACTGTCTTCCAACATTAATTTTTCCCACCACATTGTACCTAAAACCAACCATAGAATGGTTGATGTTACTTAGGGGAACTTCCACTAAACATTTATAGATGTTATCTGCCACATTGCTTAATACTAACTCCAGGATATGATTTCCTTGTGTATTTTCCAGGACCAACTGTTCTAGTCCAATCACCAGGAAGGACTCCAAATAATTAGCCTCCAACTTAGAGCCAGTCTGGAGAGTTTCCCAGTTGATTCCAGGCAGATTAAAGTATCCCATAATGACGTCCCTGTCTTCCTGGGATATACATTTTATGAAATCCAAAAGAATATTATTGTTCTGAATCAAATTTGCTGGTGGTCTATATACTACACCTATATTAATCTTGGGTGCTTTTGGAGATGTAATTTTGATCCAAAGGATTTCAGACTTACCCCAAGCTGTACAATCAATATTTTCAGATATAATACCATTTAAGACATATAATGCCACTCATCCACCTCTAGTATCCATTCTATCCTTGTTATATAATGTATACCCCGGAATCTGCTTATCCCAGGTGTCCTCCACTCTCCAACATGTTTCCATGATAGCACATACATGGATATGTGAATTATGTAATTTTAGTTTTAATTCATCCATTTTATTTACAAGACTTCAGGCATTTATAACTAGATAATTCCAGTTAGGCTTTACGTTCTCTGAAGAATCCTTTTTTAACCCCCCCCCGGACCCCCCATAACTAGTTTAAATAGTTATAAATAAACTGTCTGAGTTTATTGGAAAATACCCTTTTCCCCTGTCTATTTAAGTGTAGTCCATCCTGTGAGAAGTTGCTAAAGGCCCGAAAATCCTCCCAATGATCTACAGGTACATATGTTAAATCTTCCCTATAGCACCATCTCCAAAGCCGCCCATTTAGGTTTCTAATACTCTCAGCTAATAGTCCCCCAGCCTGAGGGACACGTAACAAGCCAGAAATCATCACATCCTCTATGTATAAGCTACTTGCCTACCCACTCAAAGTCATGTTGAATCTCTGTCATATTTCTCTTTTCCCAGGTTGTTTATTCTTATGCATAACAATACCACTGGTGTCCATGTATTTTCTAATAATCCCGGGAGTAATTTTCTAATGTTCCCTATGCATACTGCATATTAAGATGTGAATACAATGCATACCACTGCACAATGTACATACATTTAGGTTAGGGCTCCCTAGACATAAGGAGAAAGGGTATCTGGGTAAATCACATTCAGGGAATTCTTAAAATAATCTACTAACTGGCCTACTGGGTAAATTACAAACGCTTGTCATGGTTTTGAGCTACGAAAAAAGGGTGCAACAGATCCGACAGTTCCAAAAATAAACAATAATTAGGGTAAAATGACATTTCAATATATAGTTGCACACACTTAGAATTAACCCCCCCCCACCCTTTGAAATTTGGAAATATCCACCTCAGCTTTTAAAACTGCAATGAAGCAAGAACTTAATTTTAGGTGTAACAGGTGATTAACTGGAGTTTCATTATAGACCCTTGATGTTTATTGTACAATCGTAAGTGTAATGAATGTATTGTATAATATAATATATTATGACTGCTTTGTGTGTGTCATAATTGATATGTTTTATATTATGTAGAAATTATATTAGCTGAACCACCTTAACAGGAGTACCTTGTAGACCAGGTATTTATAATCCTAATGGTGAAACTTTCTCTTTTTAAAATTCTTATATAAATAAAATGTTTACTACTATCATACGGTACTTCAATGCTATAAACAGGAAATTATTTGGGTACTGCCATACAGTATATCCTGTGGATCCACACAACATTAATTAATAAAATTCACTGGACCCAATGATCAGAAAACAGTTAAAGGCACCAAAAGTGAAACCAAATCACCAAAAACCAAAAGTTAATCCAAAAATCTTGGAAGTGATTGACATTTCCTGGTTAAGTAGTGCTGCTGTTTTATCCTTCGAGCGTGCACTTGTTTGTTACCAGCTGCTCATGGCTTCTAAAGTACATTGGAATATAGCACGTATGACACACATCATATAAACCAAAACTCCTTCTTACAGAGTGCCATCGGTCCCCTCCCCACCTTATGAAGCTTCCGTTTCAGCTTTTAAACTCAGTGGCTTGGATGACAAGGCTAGGGTATGCAAAGCCCCTCGTACTGTGTATGTGCTGGCAGCACACAGTGAAGCAGAGTGCATCTGTATGATGCATCCCCAAGATGTACTGCCAAAGCACTGGGTGCAAAAGTGACTGCCTGGCACCAAGTGGCACTGCAGCAGAACACTACAAATAGTGCCAGCATTGTCAGAGGGACTTAAAGGGTTTTATTCGAGACCCATGATGTTTTATACATATTATTCACATTTTACACCCTCTAGACAGCAATGTAGTCTACTTCCGCCTTCTGGGCGGCCTCTCAAACCAGTCATCCACCTTTTCTGCTGCTTACCTGCAGATACCAGTTCAAGACTTAGAATGGGGGAAAAGATTAGGGAGAGACTCAAAGGGTATGGGAAATAAATAGAATGACATCAAGCAGGAGATCAAAGAAGTAACTGAGGCATGCCTACGACAGGCTGGGAAGGGAAAGAGCTACAAAAAAACTTTTCGTATTTCGAGGAAGGAGAAGAAAGCAGTATGGGCCAAGAAATTGACATTTCAGAAGGTATAAGGCTGATCACTCATTTGTAACCTGTAATTTATTTATTTAGCTTTTGTTAACCGGGTAGGTACACTAGAAAAGTTATATGCCTATTTTCAGGAACGACCCGGGAGAGTACAACAAGTAATACAGATTCATCAGACTATAACAGCAAGTACATTGAGTAACAAAATGCATTGAGTTACAAAACAGTAAGGCATAGAGTGAACTGCTATGACAGAAATTGATAACATAATGGTAATAAAGAGGCCTGAAAAGCCTGGCAGCAAAACTGACACTGTCCACCCAGTTAGTATCATGTCTGGAGTACAACACAGCGTCAAGGGTTCAGAACTCAGATAAGATATAAATGCAAATGATGACATGTTGGCTGAAAGAGACACATTGCTACCTATAAACTGGAAAATCTAAACCAGGTATGAGGGTCTCGGGGGGGAGGGGGGAGGAAATATTCTTTAAAATGTTGTTACTGAACCGGGTCAATCAATTATGTGCTAATGACTGCAGCATTTCTGATCCATCCTGCTTGCACAAAAACACAAGGGCTTGGCCTTGCAAATTCAGTGGCTGTCCACACATTCTAAGCCAGATCCTTGTGGTACCAGACTCACAAGTTAATTAAAATCTGACATTTTATCACTCTAGAATTTGCAGAGCACAAAATCACAGCCTTCTGCAGGCTATTTCTGTTACTCTGCAAGCCAAATTTAAACTGTCAAGTAGGCGAACACAATACAGTACAGCTCTCAGATCACCGCAGTCAAGTTTTTTTGCACATCATATAAAGTAATGGGGCATCTGGAACGCACCTTCCTGACCAGAGACTGTAAATAAATGAAAAATAATCTCTACTGAGACTGCTGCCCTTCTATCCCTAACCAATCAGTCTCAATTATCATCAAACCTCATTAAATGCATTGGGTCCAGTGCCGCAAATAAAAGCTAGTATTGTTCAATTAGTATTCCAAAGAATGAAGTCAAATAAAGCGATGGTGACAGACAACGAGCCTTCACCCTCTAACAAATACTTGTACAAGTATCTTTTAGGGCCCATACGTTCCCTAGAACTCCACTGGAGCATGCCACTACACACAGTCCCCCCACCTCCACCCATGAAAATGGGTTTTATTCTCAGACAAGAGACTAGACAGTAATTTTCTTAAATTGGCAGGTTTTTTTATAGAATCACAACTTACTCATATACTTACTGTAGCATTTCAACACAAGACTGACAAACTGTCAATCTGAAGTACAAATAAGAATTTGGATTCAACTGGTGTGGGTGTGAGTGTGTGTACTATGGCTTTTTGTATGCCACAAGATAAAAAATAAGTAAATCACCTAAAAAAGACAGCAGAAACCACACTGACCAAAAAGAATGCTGCCTCTATTTAAGGAAAAAAAAAACACGGCCAAATAAGTGTGTCGCCTTAAGAAATTCTATATCTAGTTAGCACACCATGTACCTGGCGGCCTATGACCTAAACTGGAGGAGGCTTGTAACAGGTCAGTTTTCAAGTTGGCCCTTTATACTGACTGGTGGGGTTCCCTCAGCTTAGTACCCAATAAACACTCCCATCCTAAAAGTTCTGGGTGGAAATGCATGTGAGGTTCTGAACAGAATTGCAGAGTGCTGGACCGTGAAGAAAAGAAACTGCATCACAAAGCCACGCCCAAGGAAAACAAACAATCCTGGAACCCAGGAACACAGTTTTGGTGATCTCTCTTTTTGTTTTTTTTGGTTAACCTTTCATGTACTCTCCCCACAGCCGGCCTTAGCCCTTTTCAGTGCTTCTGGACAGCCCCAATTCAGTCACCCACACCATCTCCCAAGACTTACCATGTTCCAGGAGTGTTTTCTTCCTGTGCTATCTCCTCCCCACAGTGGAGGTCTTCGAGCTGGGTCTGGTCCCTCTGAAATGCCATCCATAGTGCTCCCAGAGTAAGCCCAGGTCTGCAGGCTGCCCAGAGCCATCAGAAGGCATAGCTGGATTTTCTTTGTTTTTTTCCTGCCCGGAAGATGCATAGGCCAATGGACATGAGCACATAAGAAGTGCACATCCATCAGCAGTCCCAATCCTGGAACTACAGTCTGCCTGCAACACCACCCGTGGCCACCCAGGTGGCGGTCACGCGGCAGAAGTGACCCCCCCAGAGGACAGCATCCAATGTGATGCTCAATTTCCCTCCCCCTGCTGGCATTCTGATGAACTAGGCTCTTTCCCAATCCCAGGTCGTCGGCGCCACAAATGGTAGTGCTACCGCTGTGCTGGTAGCCCAGCCCAATTTTGGTGATCTCTTATTAGACAGGTAGAGATCAGTACTGAAGTAATTTTCTTTGATCAGAAATTGCTCCAAGCTGCGGGAGCAGGAGCAGTTGTGGCAATTTCAGCAAGCGGATAGGTGGTTCCAGCCACAAAGTTTGGTGCAGAAAGGACTTGCAAAATCTCTGAAGCTGGCAGCACTTAAGATTTTCAATGGGGCCGAGTTTGCCATCCAAGCTCCAGTGAAACAGTCTAAAAGGAAGGAAAATAGTAGAGGGAAGCCAGTCTATTTTCTTTATGCTTAGAGGCAAGCAGCAGGTGGCTAGGATCCAGTTGCCGGACCTTACGAAGAAGTAGGACAAACTGACAGTCAACAGCTTAAGTACCTGCAACATCTTGGATGCCCCTTAGGACGGCAGAGAACCTTTAGGTGCTACACCCTCTGCTCATCTTTTACCAAAGGGATTGAGGGCATCATTGTAAGAGCTCATCAACACTGATTAGCAGTCAGCTGAACCACAGTAGGTTACTGATTCATCCTCAAGAAAAGAGTGGGCTAAGGATACTCCACCTGTGGGTTTTTAAAAATACAGAAAGTAAATAAATCAAATGCAATAATGACAATATTAGGGGGAACGCCTTTAGTTAATGACTTTAGCAATGAGGGATAGCTATATTTAAGTGTGACTGTGCTATGGTGCAGAAGTTGGTAAAAAGATGATAAAGCACCAGTCAAAAGCAAGATGTTTGTTCCTGTTTTTCCAAATGTCTACTAATCGTACATTACAGATTAAATCTTACAACAGAAACAAATTCCATGAGTGTATATTGTATATTTTTTCCATGTATATACAAAACAGTGATTTGTTTCTTTCCAATTAACGAATACTATATTATGTATACACAAAAAACAATTCAAAATGAGTTCAGTATATTACTTGCAAGATACCCAATATTGCATGATAATGTATGTGAATATTTAGCAAAGCATTGTTACCTAGTTTGTCTGTCTTTTTACAGTGCTATGGGGATTCAGCATAGGATGCAAGTCCCAGAAGTTGTTAAACCCAGAGAAGTGACCAAGCTGGAACCTACCTGAAGTTCGCTTGTCAAAAGAAACAAGGACTGAATAATAAAGAGGGGAGAAGGTCATATAATTGTACACTAAAAAAATGACATTGTATTATATATAACTACAGTCAAAAAAAGTATCTCAACTGTTTGTGTGTTCATAATTAATACATATTACCTATTTGATACACCAAGATTATAATTTGTCCTGACCGGAAAGCTCCAGCTTCCTAAAGTTGAAAAAGGATACCCCGGCAGATTATTTATAGTACATGGTTTAGACTTATGCATAGATTTCGATGGCTGCCCCCAGTGATGTTGTGCACATTCCAAAAAGTTGTGCACATTCTAAAACTTATTGTGCATGTTCTGCAATCAGTATTCATGAGCCCTTAATTAATATTCATGAGCTCATAGGCTCTCCGCCACCTAATTGGTCCAAATGGCCCAGTTCAAACGGAAATGAAAACAAACATGGCGGCACCGCTTAGGGAGCGTCTAGCCAAGATGGTTGGGACATGGGCTGCCTACTCAGCTCTCTATTTTGAATAAAAAAAAAATAATTTGACAGTTTTTTTTTGTTCGTTCTGTTTTGCTTAATGTACTGGTGAATCTCTGCACAATCAAGAGTGTCCACAATGATGGACTTCTCAGCAGACTGAGCTGCCAACAACGAGGGAAAGCACAACCGGACCGCACCAATTGACTCTACAGCAGACCATGCTGCTGACAGCAACAACAGTATACATAAAGTATGAAAGCTTATAACATGAAAAAGCTGGCAAATTTTACTTTTTTTTTCTCTCTCTCTCTCTCTCTCTCATCCGAGGGAACCATATACTATAAAAAATAAAATATGGGCGAGCATACACAACTCACCTTGTGTTTCCATCTCGGGGTCGAGATACCAGCTTCGCTCTTGAGGTCCATACACTGGCATCTCGACCCCTCGATGGAAACACAGGCTTGTTGCGTATGCTTACCCATACTTTATTCCATATGTTTTTGGTCATTCGGTACCGACAGTTAATAAGCTAAGAACCTAAGTAAGAAAACCTGCAGTTTAGACCAGTTAAAAAGTCTGATGAGAAATATTCCAGTCTAATAGCGTCATTCAAACTCTTCAAGGAGGCTTCCCTAATGGTATCCTGATGGTTGTTTCTCCTAAAATCATCTGGTGCTCAGACTATTATGCATTTTCTGCAGGAAGGAAACCATTACAAAAGAATTAGTACTTACTAGGGGACTTCAAATGATGTAGCTCTATTGTGTTGTGTATGTAATATTTCAAACTGAGCCACCTATTTGTGATTGCTAGACTGACACGTTGTGAAATAGCTTATTGGCAAGATGAAGTAATGTTCAAAACGTGGCGTAAACCATCTCATAACATGGGTTGGCTGAGCAAGAAGTTTAATTGGTCAGAAAGCACCACCTGACCATTGATTAAATGCCTGTACATGCACAGTCAGGGTGATGCTCCCTGACGCTGTATCCCGGGGCAATGCGGCACTAGTTATTTACTGGGGAATTGTAATCTGAAAGGCAGCCATGTTGAATACTGCCTGAGAGTAATCTGTAGCACAGATACTGAGGGTATTGGGCAGTGTTCAGTCAGTTCTGTAAACTGCTGTTGTGGCATCAGCAGACATCCAGCAGTAGCAACCCGGTATCCAGCAACGGTATCTGTGATCCACAAACATTGTTTGTCACGCATATGCCCATCCTTCTGCAGCTGTGTGCCCCCCAAAAAAAAAACCCAGAAGCATTATCACACAGTGCAGCTGCAGAACTCAGGCAGTAACCCACGGCATTACAGGGCACCCTGTCAGTGAATAGCTTGCCTGACATATGAAAGTCACCTACCCCCTCTGAAATACAGCCAATAATGTCAGAGTCCAGCAGAGAAAGAGTTACAGCCCCCCACGCCTGAGAGACAGTGCCACACAGCAGATCAGGAGATAGCGGCAGATGAACAAGTGAGGACGGTGACCAGAAGACCATGGCAGTCTGACCAGCCTGATCTTCTAGCACTCACCTGGAAATGAGCATTAGCAATATACAGTACAGGGCTGAGTGTTTTGTGTGCTGCAGTCTGCCTATATTCCCCTGGCCAGTGATGTGTTCACGGAGCGAAGGTAGCAGCACAGCAGGAGGAATGTAGTGCCTGCTGAAAGGGAATAGCAGATCCAGACAACCCACACAACACACAGAGTCACCCTACATTCCGGTGGTCAGTGTTGCTGGGCTTTGGCTTGGAGGTAACCAGCTGTTAACCTCTGACTGGGTGCGGAATCTAGGCATTTTGCTTGATGACAAACTGACACTTAACTCTCAGGTGTCAGCCGTCATCAACACCTCTTTTTACCATCTGAGGAACATCGCTTGGATAAAGCACCTAGTCCCGCTTGATGATCTTCCGTCTTTGGTCCACACCTTTGTGACCTCATGCCTTGATTACTGCAATGCCCTATACACAGGGCTGCTGGGGGGGTGGACATTCGCAGCCTGCAGCTGGTGCAAAACAGGTTGTTGCCTGGCTTGTCAAGATCTTGCCATGTCACACCGGTGCTTCATGGACTGCAGTGGCTGCCAGTGCGGTGGAGGATCACCTTCAGGGTCTGTTTGCTTACCTATAATGCCCTACATGGACAGGGACCACGCTAGTTGCAAGACCTCCTATGCCCCTACTGCCCCCTTCGTCCACTCCGTTCAGCCGATGAGCGATTGCTAGAGATTCCCAGGGTCTGTTTGACTATGTCTGGAGATAGATCTTTTGCTTCTGCAGCACCGACCCTGTGGAATTCTCTATCTCATCGGATCAGAGAGTGCCCGACTGCTGAGGCCTTTAAATCTGCCTTGAAGACCTGCCTTTTTAATTTTGCCTTCCCTGAAGTTTAATTCCTGCCAATTTTATAACTGATTTTAAGTATATGTTTTCATGACAACTGTGTTTTCTTAGTTATGTTTATGTATAACACCATGGTCTTTTGGAATGGCATTTTATATATAACATTTGCTTTGCTGCTTGCTTTGCTCCAGTAACTGTCCTGTGAGTGGCCCAATCATTTTTGCAGCACCACAGTGTGCTGCTGTGTGTCTGTGTCCATGTCCTGCACTAGCCAAAGAAATGCACAACAACAGCTGCAAGGGATTCTGAGCTGGACGTAATTGTCCACCTAGGGACAAATGACTTGGCTCATCATGAGGTTAGAGCAGTGCAGGAGGACATTGAAGAGTTGGGTAGGGGCCTAAGACAAGTAGCAAACACAGTATCCTTCTCAGAGGTGCTGCCTGTCAAAGGCATGGGGGAGGCGAGGGTAATTGGCACCATGCAGTTTAATGAATGGTTGAAAAAATGGTGCGGAGCACAGGGGTTTGGCTTCATTGGGGACTGGGGTTCCACCTGGAGGGACACCAGCCTATACTGGCAGGATGGTCTGCATCTGTCCAGGAAGGGAACAAGTCTTTTGAGCAATCGGTTTAAATGCTTCATTGGCAAGCTTTTAAACTAGTCAATGGGGGAGGCACTGACAAGCAGCAGAAAAATCCCAGCCTCTCCCTACAAAACAGGGTACTAAATGAGAAAAGACCAAGGTAGAGCGGTCAGTGGGGGATGCTGCAACAGAAGGTAAGGCCATCAAAATGGAGAGCAATGAGTACCAATGCCCGTAGTCTAGGTAACAAGCTTCCTGAATTAGTGGCCTTGATGGAGGAGGAACATCTGGATATCGTGGCAGTCACAGAAACATGGTACACACAAAACCATGACTGGGACGTAACATACCAGGATACACTATCTACAGGAGGGACAGGGAGGGTAAAAGAGGGGAGGAGTAGTTCTTTACATAAGGGAAGGAATAAAAGCAACAGAACAAAAGGGTAAACAGGGAGGAGAAGAAGCACTGTGGGTAAATTTGGAGACAGCAATGGCACCACAATCCATTACAGGGTTGTATACAGACCCCCTTCTCAGGGGAGGAAATGGACAAGAAAATGATAGAAAGTATACTTAGAATGGCAGAAAAAGGGAGATATTGCTGATGGGTGATCTGAATATGCCAGATGTTAACTGGAGCGCAGTTGCAGCTGCCACCTGAAGAGTGCAGTTATTCTAGATGCCCTACAGGGGCATGCCTTAGACAACTAGTACTGGAGCCCACTCGAGAGGGCAAATATTAGACTTGATACTCTCAAATGGAGATGGAGAGAGGATCACAGATGTAAAGTGGGTAGCCATCTGGGAACTAGCGACCATCGAACAGTATGGTTCACAATAAACACAGCAATAGAGTCAAGCCATACAAAGACAAAAGTACTGGACTTTAGGAGGGCTGACTTTGCCAAAATGGGTGAGTGCCTAAGGAATGCACTAGCAAATGGGTGGGAAGGAGGTGGAAGAACAATGGGGAATAATAAAACTGCCATCACAGAGGTAGCGAGCCTTTGTGTGAACAAATAAACAAAACAAGGCGATGTAAGAAACCACTATGGTTCTCAAAGGAAGTGGCAGTGAAGGTTCAAGAGAAAAGAAAGCATTCAGGAAGTACAAGGAATTTAGTAGGAGCAGGACAGAGAACTGTATCAGTTAAAGCAAAAGGAGGCTGGGAAGGCAGTCAGAACAGCAAAGGCCCAAACTGAGGAAAAAGATAGCCAACTCAGTTAAGAAGGGGAATAAAACCTTTATAGGTACATCAGGGAGCAAAGGAAGACCAAGGGAGGGATAGTGAGGCTTAATAAAGGGGAGGGAGGGTGGGCAGAGGGAGAATGTGAAAGGCAGAGATACTAAACAAAAATTTTGCTCAGTATTTACAAAGGAAGAGGGGAGGTACATAAACAAGCAGTAGTAACACTCTGGATACAGAAGTTGATACCAGCCCATTTACAGAAGAAAGGGTTCTGAAAGAACTCTTAAAACTGAAGGTGGACAAAGCAATGGGGCCTGATGGGATTCATCCCAGAATTCTAAAAGAACTAAGGGTAGAACTAGTGACACCACTGACTACCCTTTAACAAATCATGGGAGGATGGGGTGGTACCCGAGGACTGGAGGAGGGCAGATGTGATTCCCCTTCACAAAAGTGGGAGCAAGGCAGAAGCAGGAAACTATAGACCTGTTAGTTTAACCTCAGTGATAGGAAAATGATGGAATCACTTCTAAAGGAAAGAATTGTCGAGTATCTAGAGGCCAGAGGGCACAAGACCCTAGGCAGCATGGATTCACAGCGGGAAGGTCATGCCAGACGAATCTGATAGATTTCTTTGACTGGGTGACCAAAGTAGTAGATCAGGGAGGGGCTGTGGACATGGCCTACCTAGACTTTAGCAAGACATTTGACACAGTCCCACACAAAAGATTAATATATAAGTTAGCCAGCCTGGGAGTGGGTCCCAAGATGACAGCCTGGGTAAAGAATTGGCTGGAGAATAGGACACAGAGAGTAATAGTAAATGGAGTCCACTCAGAAGAAAGGAGGGTTACTAGCGGGGAACCGCAGGGTTCAGTATTAGGACCAGTCCTCTTCAATGTCTTTATAAGCGACATTGCAGAAGGACTGGAAGGAAAAGTATGTCTCTTTGCAGATGACACTAAGATCTGCAACAGAGTTGATGCACAGGGTGGGGTGGAAAGGATGAGAAGGGACTTGAGTTAGAGGAATGGTCAAATGTATGGCAGCTTAGATTCAATGCTAAGTGCAAGGTAATGCACCTGGGAAACAAAAACCCAGGGGAAGAGTACACAATGGGGGGTGAGATACTAACAACAACAAAAATGGAAAGGGACCTGGGGGTAGTCATATCAGATGACCTAAAGGTGGGCAAGCAATGTGAGAGGGCAGCAAGGAGGGCTGGGGGGATATTGGGATGCACAGGGAGAGGCATCACCAGTAGAAAACAGGAAGTTATTATCCCTCTGTACAGACAGCTGGTGAGACCCCATCTGGAGTACTGTGTGCAGTTCTGGAGACCCAATCTCCGCAAAGACATAGACAGGATGGAAGCTGTCCAGAGGAGGGCAACTAAAATGGTGCAGGGTCTGCAACGGAGGACATATGAAGAGAGACTTAAGGAGCTTAATATGTATAGCCTCGAGGAAAGGAGGGAGAGGGGGACATGATAGAAACTTTCAAGTACCTCAAGGGAATCAACAAAGTCCAAGAGGGTAGCATCTTTCAAAAAGAGGTGTGCAAGAACAAGAGGGCACAATTTGAAGATAGAGGGGCTCTAGAGGTAATTTAAGGAAGTATTTTTCACAGAGAGGGTTGTGGATGCATGGAATGGCCTTCCGGAGGAGGTTGTGGAGTCAAAATCAGTGGTGGAATTCAAGCATGCATGGGATAGTCATAAGGCAATTCTGGGGGGTGGGGGTAGAAAGAAGTAGGCTGCTGGTTAACTAGGATCTGCAGCTTATCCAGCAGGTAGGGAAATGGGCAGACTGGGTGGGCCAAGCGGTCCTTATCTGCCGTCAAATTCTATGTTTCTATGTTTCTATGTTGTCACTCAGCAGAGAGAGAGAGACACACACACAAACACTGTGTGTGTGGGGGGGGTATGACGGAAAGATCGTAGCTGGCATGTGAGCAGAGCATAAAATGCACAACAAACGACACAGATAATGTCAGCAGTGTATCTGTGACAGTTCTGTGCATAACAGGAAGGACCTGTACAGTTTTTGTTAGGGACTATTTTGTAAGGATGGGATGGGATACTGACTGCGGTCAAGTGGGGCGCTGTGTCCAGATTTTCACTTGCTGCACATATGATAGCATGGCATCCAGGATCAGTCGGCAACAGCACAGCTACTATACAAACATACTGTTTTTCAAAACTGGAACAGTGGGACTGGATGTGCATTTTCTCTATCAGCTGGCACTCCCTTTAGTATGACTGTACTTGATGGTAGTGGGGGGGGGTGGTCCCTCGCTAAGCAAGGGAAAAAACATGGATGCCATTCAATTTTTTAAAGTTTATGTGGGCATTGATTTTTTGGGTGATATAGCAGCTGGAAGAGGGACTTGTTATTTCCCGGTCTCTGTTGCCACATAAATGCCCACCTTGGCAAGTTATCACAGATTTATGCACCTTTCGTACGGCAGGGCTTACTGAATCCCTATCTGTGAGAGCTCAACTACGCCACGCAAGCCAGCCTCCACCATGGAAGCATAGCGAGAAGGACCGTGGCTTACCCCCCCATGGAGGGGCCCCCCGGCACCCCAAACCAGGAGAGGGAGTCCACATCACCCTTTGAGTCCTGCCCTGACTTACTCTGGGCATTGTTTGGCCTGTGGGGGAGGTCCCCCGTCGTGGGCACCACTGCACTTGTTAGGAGGGGTTTTCCTTGCTTGCCCCTCAGGATGCGACGTGCAATGGCTCCTGCGCAACGGTCTTCCACACCTCTTGCCGCTGGAGTCTGTCGTCGTCCTGCCCCCCTGCTGTGTCCCGTGCGCTTGCACTGCCACTGGTTTCCACCAGAGGCCACTGCAGCACCGAGAACACCCTGGAACCCACCCCCCGGGAAAGGAGAGCAGTCATCCAGATGCTTGATCCCCTCCCACCCTTGCAGACCCCCGACGACCCAGGCTTGTTCCCCAACCCAAGTCGCTGGCTTGGCATAAGGTGTGGCATCCAGCACCTCAACCCTCAGCGCCACCGGGACGAGAGTTATCACAGATTTATACAAGCATTTTAGGCAGTAATGCCTTTTAACTGCTTGCCCTTTTCTTAAAATGTATACCCCACTACAGAATTTTTGATGCAGTATTCATCTAATTTAATCTTGAAGTTTTCCATACTATTGCATCCTATGATTACCAGTGGTAGGCTGTTCCAGAGGGACACCACTCTCTGTGAGAGGCACACTGCCCTCCTTTTAGTGTGATTTAGTTCACCTTTCAGTTGTTGTTCATGCCCTCTTATGTCTCTATTGACCTTTCTCATTTCTAACCCCAGGCAATCCCGCAGCTCTGCACCATCAAATGCCTTGAAAACCAGGCCAATACACCTATTAATCTCCGATATTCCAGCATATACAAGTCAAGGCTGCTCAACCTTTCCTCATACTTTAGGCCTTGTAGATTTCCCACCATCTTTGTTGCCCTATGCTGCACCCCCGCCACTAATCTAATCTTAGTCTTTTTATATGGTGCCCCAAACTGGACACAATATTCCAAATGCAGCTTCACTAATGAACCGTACAATGGCATGATCACTCTTTTATCTCTGCTTGTAATATGCCTTTCTACGCATGCCAAGATACCACTGCCCTTCTTTGTGACTGCTGGACATTATTTTTTAGAGGCAAGGTCATTTGATATATCTATCCCCAGATCCCTCTCCTCGGTCACTACCTTTCTTGTCCACCCAAAAATTATGATGCAGACCCATTGTTTCTCCCTATGTGCATTACAACATATTTGTCCAAGTGGAAACTTAGATTACGTGCTTGTGCCCAAAGTTTCCAATTTATTTCCCTCTGCATTCTCCTTTCCTCCTCAATGCTATCCACCACAGACTCCATCTTACTATCGTCTGCGAACCTGACCATCCACACACTACCACATTTCATTGAAGTCACACAGATATTAAAAAGAATTGGTCCAAGCACCGAGCCCTGGGGCACTCCACTAGTACCGGGTGTCCACCCAGAGCTCATTCCCTGTATTGTCATTTGTTGCTCCTTCTCGGCCAATCATGACTCAATCCATGCTATTAATCTGTTGTTCAGTCTTAGATCTTGTAGGGTACAAATAATACCATCATGTGGTGCCTTATCAAAGGCCTTGCTGTAATAAAAAAATACCACATCAACAGCCACTCCATCCTCCACTGCCCTTGCAACTTGCTTATAGAAAGTCAATAGATTCGTGAGGCAAGACCTCCAACAATAAAGCCAAGCTGTAAAAGGTCCCTTTGATTTGTTCTTACTAGGGATTTTTCCAGTTCCTCCTCATTATCCCTTCCATTGTTTTACCCAGAATCAACGTTAAACGGACTGGTCTGTAGTTTTTAGGAAATTGTCTATCTCCCTCTTAAGTTCACCATGTGCACAAGAGCAGCGAACATCTTGCTACAAGTGATTTCTGAAGAGTGTGATCTCTGCAAGGGGTGAGACAGTGCCACACCAATCATCAGGCAGGCTTATGCTGTTTTTTTGTTTGATGGGTGGAAACTTTGTCTACTTTGAAAGAAAAAAAGGACCAATCATATGGCGGCTTTTTCCTCTGATGTGGACACCACCCAGCAAACTGCTCAATCTTTCCCTTCCTTCCACTGGGTGAACCAATGTCCTACAAGACTTGACAGATCATCTCTCCCCTCCTCGTCGGAGTCCAGTTCGCGTTCAGTTCATTTACATTAAATATTGGTGTGTCACTCCCCACCCATTTGTCCGCAGATCTCCACTTAGTCAGCAGTACAGTAAAGGCCCCACTGTGTCAGTCTGCACCCACCCATCCACAATTGTCAGCCATCAGAGATAGTCAACAGTGTGTGAAGGTAGTGGCACAGGTTTTGCACTCCCAAATATTGAAAGCGCCTGTCCTTTGTTCCCATTCCTGTTCCCCACGATCGCCACTCAGTATGTTGCGGGGTGGAGAAAGTGGCAGTGTACCATAGAGAGAGAGAGAGACACACACACACACACACACACACACACACACACACACACACACACAGAGGTGACAGGCCAGTACTAAGCCATATCACTCCAGCTGATTGTGGTAAATGCTGCAGCACCTTACTGCTGATGCCTCTCTGTGTATCAACCCCATAGTGCACTACATGAAGGAGTGCCCCTGTGTCTGATGCAGTGTGCTGTGTCACAGTGAGTGAGGGAGAGAGACAGGGAGCACAGCAGGAAGTCCACAGACATGTGTGCAAAATGCAGTGACAATTTGTGCCTGTTTTCCCATCATGTCCCCTGACAAAGCACTAATAGATGCCCCCCCCCATATCGCTTGAGAGCAGTGAGACAGTGCATGACCCTGGGGAGAGAGAGTCGACAACAGTAACCTCTGAGGGTGGGGAGTGCAGTGAGGTCTGTAATGTCTGCAATGCACCTCCCCCCCCCCCGATCAGCGGGCTGCCAGCAGAAACTGAAGTCATGTCCGGGACAGTTAGAGATAGACACTGACAAAGACATGGGGATCGGTACCTGTGAAGAACGGTTTCTGCCGTGTCATCTCTCTCTCTGTCTCATCAGTGTGTGGAGTTCTGCATGGTTCATTTGTGCTGTGTAGTCGTTTGTGGGATAGTGTCACACAGTGTGTGTGAACCTTGGCGTTCAGTGTTGTCTGCAGATTTTTATACCTTGGCTGTCTTTTGTGGCAGTGTCTTTGGTGTGTGCGGGTGACAGAAACCTGGGGAAGGGGGTGCAAGTTGCAACATCAGCAGCATAAAGAGAGAAACATGGCGGGACCGAGTTACGGGAAATGTTAGCAGACAGTGTCCACTCCTGAACAGCAGGGACAGTTCCCATAGTGATGCCCAGAACTATCAGAGTTGCAAACAATAATGTGGACATCCTGCTTTTTCTGTCTCTATCATCGGCAGGTTAGCAGGCACCATCAGCAGACTACATGGCAGCATTCCGGCATCTCCAGCAAATTCTATCCTGTAAGAGCTGCAGCTGAAAAACTTTAGCCATTAGCAGACTGTATTTTGTGTAGCTTATAGCTGCACATTGCTCCCGCAGCATTACAGCCACATCATTGTGAGACAGAGTGGCTGCGGTTCATCGGGATATTTTGGGTTTGAGTTCACATCAGGTACGACGGAGGGTTCTTTGTGCCATGGTTAGATTGGGATGTTTTCCTGTATTACCTCCCCACCCTCCACCGTAGTGAGGAAGTAATTATTTTAGAATCACAGCCTGAACAACGGGGGGTTAGACACTGCGATCCTACAGTACAGTGATATGTACTGTATCCCTATAGATTATTTCCAGGCATGGAATTTTTAATTTTGGGGACATATGCAGCATGTATTGGAGGGTATTGCCAAGACTGTAATATTGGTTGATATATAATGCTTTGATGTTGCTGTCCCTTACTATATGACAAGGTGCTTCCTTTGTGAGCAGAAGATTATGATCATTTTGCTCTCAAAATCACAGAGACACACACACACACACACACACCACACCCCTACCCATTCTGATTGGCTTCAGGTAGTAATTAATTTAATATAGTTTATGTCAGAACGTTGTACTCGTTGGAAATCTAGCTTTCCCTAGTTCTGTTGCACCAGTGATGTGACGTCACAATGTTGTTTTACCTTCGTGAGTACATCACATTGATGGTACAACAGCACGTATCACATTTTCGCATGCGCTACTCGCGCTTTGTAGGCAGTCATACAATGGACAGCAGTTAAGCGAAGGCACAGGAGGAGACAGTAAGTGCCATTTTTTTTTTTAATTTTGCGGTGCTTAGTAGTACAGCAGATTAAGGTATCAAATACCGCTGTGGACCGGGAATGAGAGGAGTCTTTGGACATGGCATGGCGGGGGGGGGGGCTGGTCTCCGACATCGCAGCGCGACTGAGGAGGAAGGCATAAGCTGTTTTAGATTTACTTTTGCCCATACACTATAAAAGACAGTGGATGGGCAACAGCAAACAACAACACTGTTGTAACTTCTCGAGGTTTCATGACAACAGAAAACCTCTTGAGCTTCGCTTTAGAGGTTTACTTAGTTGTCATGACAACCTCTTGACGTGAACAACAGTGTTGTTGTTCACTGTTGCCCATCCACTATCCTCTATATTAGTTTCCGGATCACGGGAAGGTAAACTATGTACATTGCGAGCCCAGACTTCAATCTTCTATATTGTCTCCCTACAAATTATTTGTAGGTACATATCTTTTAATTTTGGGGACATCTGCAGCATGCATTTAAGGGTACTGGGAAAGTGCAATGTCATTTTTTCTACAGCCTTTTAATGTTGCCCTCCCTGATCCAGTTCAAAAGTTCCACAACATTAGAAGTGTCATTCTCACCAAAAGTCAGCAGTTCCCAATAATACAGCAAACTCCATCTTCTTAGCTTTCCTCTATGGAATTGAGGGATTACACCATTCATGGGTGTCAAAACCTAGACAGGAGGAGTGTCCCTATCCCATTTAGGCATGGTTTCTTCACTATTCAGTCAAAGGCAGAATTCTGACCCTGGCAAGAGAATTAGGACTACAGGTATGGGATGGTCACTAGATCCAAAATTTTCAATACTTCTCCCCTGAACTGTCAATGCAGAGACGAGCCTTCACAAAAGTCCAGAAAACTCTCTTCCAGTTGGGAGCAGAATATAGTCTGAGGTATCCAGCTATACTCCGAATTAAAATCAATGGTGCCCCTCGAGACTGTCACACACCGGAGTTGCTTTATTTTGTCCCTGCAGCATTCTGTCCACATCATTATGACCGCGACCTTTTGTTCAGGAGCCAAACATCTGTACACCTATCGATCAGCTTCCTATTAAGTTGCATACAACTTGCTGGTGGTCTGCAGATGACATTAATAATACTTTTCTTTTTCTTGTTTGGTATTAGTTTTAGCCATAACTGTTCCAGATCAAACTCATCCCCAGTGTCCAGTGTTATATTTCTACCTTTAAATCACTAGAGGCAACATAGCAACTCCCCCTCATCTTTTACCCTTTCTCTCTTTGCTATACAGTATAACCGGAAATATACTTGTCCCAACTGTCAATTTCCTTCCTCCATGTCTCAGTCACTGCACACAGCAGGATCTCCTCCTCCATCATTATAGGTTTCTTTTTTAGTGACTAAGCTTCTTGCGTTTGTCAATAATACCTTCAGGTTGTTAATATGCTTTTTTATTCTTTTTAACAGTGGGTAGTGTTCTATGACCTGTATATACGTTTTGCTTTTCCATCCTTATTCCTTCCCTTGTCAGTTTAAATGTCTCATTGAGGTGTCATTTATTCTCTTTGCTAGCACCCATGTTCCATGTCTACTCAAGTGAAGTCCACCTCGAGCACATGGTCCTTGGTCCATATTAAATCTGTCCCAAATTCTTTGAAATATAAAGTCCTGGTGTCCACACCACCTCCTCAATCTACCATTAAGATTTTTAATTTCTTAATTTTTATGGTTGTTTAACCGGGGAACTGGGAGGATTTCTGATAGTACGAGCTTGCCTCCTTTGTTCTTTATAGCATCCCTCATCTCCTCGAAGTCTTTCTGAATGGCGATTAACTTCCCTTATCCACATCACTGGTGCCTATGTGTAGAACAAAAGGGGATCCAAAGCTTCTTTTAGGAAAAACCCTATCTTTTGCCCCATGTAACAGGGTGCCCCTGTTATGAATATTTAGTCCTGAAGTAAAAATGTGTAAACCCCCAATCTTCTTTTTCCTACTTTCTCTCATCTTTGCTTCCTCCTTTCTTTACTAAATTTCATGTCAGGTGGCTAACCTGGCATATCTCTACAAACTTTACTGTCCCTTTAAATATCCTAAAACCCTTATGGTTGCACAATGAAAGTTTATCCTTTTTTTTGCAACAAGCTCTGTGTTTGAGTAATGGTTGTGCTCCTAAGGTGCTCTCAGTTAGTTTATGTAGCGCTTCAGCGCTGGAATGCTGGGGCTTCTGTTAAAAAAGTGAAGCGCTAGGTGCTATTGCAATTGGTGCCCCTTTAAGACACACAAAAACGCTGTGCTATAAGCCCCGAGGTCAGGCGATGTAAATAAAGAGAACCGCTTGTTGCGGTAGTAAAGAAAAGCTTCTTGTTTGCTTAAAAAAAAAAAAAAACTTTAATGGCAGGTCTCCTGGTCTGGCAAGGAAAGGCAGATAGGAAGCGCGCCCCTCATTTGCCATTCCCCTGTCCAGACTGGGTATTCCTGTATATTACCAAGTTTAAAAATAATTATTCTTCTTTACCAGAAATCCTGATCATCTGGGGAAACTCCTACTATAGGGCGGTCAGCCCAGATAATGACTGCTCTTGTAGGAATTGAGAGAGATGAGGTCACTGCAGGTGGGAGGAGCTATGCTCCAAATGAGGTAGAAACACCCTAATTAAGGTTTGGATGATCTAAAACTGATATTTTAGGATATATTCACAGAAGAAATGTAACATGAATGCCTGTCTTGTTTGTTTGTATAAAGAGTATCCTAGATAGCCTTGGATAGACCACATAAAGATCTACTTTATGTTAAGTGGGAGATCCCCCAAGTGTGATGTCACTCTGGGAATTCCTATAAAACCTGCCACCAGTGGGCTAAGAAAGGGTGTGTGGGTCAGTATCTTCTGACCAGCGAGAGAGAAGGAGCTAGTGTGAGAGCTTACACACTGCATTGTTGGGAACTGAATATACAGAAGAAAGACAGGAGACTCAAAAATAAGTATTTCCTGATGTGTTGAAATGGTGTGATGCACTAACACTCACAATTTTCTTTCTGTAAATATACATTTTTTTTCGTTTTTGCAAATAAATTGATAAACACATGTATTGTGTTTTTTATGCACTAAATATTACTGTCTGGCAATCTAACCATTGTTGTTTTTTCCTTCCTTGGCATATCACTTTATCTGTGTACTTAAGAACTGAATCCCCAACTACTATTATTTGTTTATTATTTTTAGTGACATTAGGTGTTGGTTTGCTTGGTGAGCCTGGTTTCTGACTTGATCCCCTATTTGGTACTGTTGCCATGAAGTTAATCTGATCAGCGTGCTCCAACACTGCGTATCTGTTTCTTAGTTCCACTGGAACCTGCCTTAGGGTATACCGTCTCCTCCTTTTTATACCTCCCTGAACCACACACCATTCCTCCTCTATAGGGACCCCCTCGGTCTCTGGAAGTTCTATCCCAGTTCTTTCCCTTTCATCTCTGCCTCCACCTTCCTTCTCCTTTTCAGTATTGGTACCAATGTCCTGTTGTGGACTCCCATTCCTGTCTCCTGTTTGTTCATTACTGAGGTTCAATTCTTTTTTTTTCCTTTCTGAGCCGGCATCCCCAAGCCCCACGAACAGACTGGCCAGGCTCCAGCAACTGGCCCCTCATGCTCGGGCCCCCGAGTGGGGCCACCATAGCAGACTTAGGTGCCCAATGGGCGTGTACCAGAGCCTGCTCATTAAGCGGGACTGGCATTTTTGTTGATGTAGTTCCCTTTGGGGGCGGGGATGTGCAATGACGACAGGCATCTGCCCCGCGCGTGCTGACGCAGACCACTGTGGCATCCCTGGCCTTCGCCAGGGGTCTGTGGTGCGTCGGACACTCCACCCCATCTCCCCCCAGAGTAGGAGAGCAGTGAAGCGGACATTCTAGCCTACTCCCCCCCCCGGCCAGCCCTCTGATTCCCGGATCCGTTCCCGAACCTGGGTCGTCAGCATCACAAATGGCGGTCATGCCTCTGCACCAGCAGGCCAGCGTCATTGAGGTTCAATTCTGATATAGCTATACATTTTTCCAATGCAGTTATGTTCTGCTGAACATTCAAATGTTTTCTCAAATCCTCAAGCTCCACTTGTAGTATCTGAATAAGCAAACATTTATCACACACAAAACTAGGGGTATCAGTTCCTTCAATAAACATTGTGCAGGATGTACATTTACAGGTCCTATCCTCCATGGCTCTCTCTGTTTAGAAACCCACCTTCTCTACACAGCTGTTATACTGATTTGAACAGTGACCCTAATAGTAAACACTGCTATTACTAGTTTAGATAATCCCTTTAAGCCTTGGAGGTACTGTTAATAATCCAAACTGTTACCAAGATATCATAGCTTACCTGGCCCTCTGTCCTCGCTGGATACGCTAGACAGAGGTGCATGTCTCCGCACACTTGCCCACTTGTGCTCGACCCATTCACAAAGTGGGCAAGTTTTAAGCTTCCTGAGGCTGGAAGTATCCCCCAGTCATGTGATCACACAAGGTTGGAAAAAAAGAAGCCCTGATAAATTAAAATAACCTGATGAAATTAGTTTTCTTCTGATAAATATCCTCAGTTCTTCCTTTTGTCTGAGTATCAGTTTAAAAGTAATAAAATTCAAACTCGTAGCCTGCTGCCAATTTGTAGTTCTCAGACTGCTGCTAGAAAACTGCACTTCCCACCACCTCGGTGCTGTTGCCTACCAACAGGAAATGTTTCCCTCTCAGACTTTCCACTCCTGCTCAAATGCGCAAACTTTCACTGTCTCACTTGTTTAGCACTTGGGGCACAAAGAGGCCACCACCAAACAGCTACATGGTGGTCCTTCCGTTATTCAAATACAATCAAGGGGCTTGGCCAGTCAGAGACTGGGACATTTCCAACCCATTTTCTGAAAAATAAATAAATAAATCTTCTTGGGACACTATGCATAAACCGGGCAAGAATAAAGATGGAATGTTTTCAGCGATTTTGTTTTCAAGACATAAAGTCCAGGATAGCAATAATGACTGCTAGTCTAAGTTTCAGATGTGACCGAGATTCTACTAACATTTGTTATGTGTGCAAACATATAGAATGGAATAAAGTTATAAACTGCAAATTAAATAATGCAAAATGAAAATAACATGTGAAATAATATGCAGAAAAATACATGTAATGTGGATCTATTATTCTGGTATCAAATGCTGCGTTCCATAATCTGCAATTTTCATAGGTGTGCAGACAGTAATGTTCCAGAATTTGTAACAATTCCTGATCATGCAAACCAGTGAACTTGGTGAGGAGCAGAACAGCACTTCAATTTGAGCCCGAGATACCTAGTACTATGTACCTTTCTGCCCCTTCTTCACTGTGACCTCAGTGATTGCTTCATTGCAAGTACCCTAGCAGGCAACATGACGAGTGGCATAAAATATCTCTTGCCTTCTTTGTATGATATCATATTCATTAAGTCATCACAATGCTGATGAAGCATGAAGAGAGACTGCACTGGATATGCCAGCCTCTACAAAACATGTTTGATCTACAAATTATACCTTGCAGTGTCATGTAGAAAATATGCTAATGGAAGAGAAAAAGGAAAAGAATTCCACAAATATAAATGCAACAACCATCAGCCTTTAAGACAGAGCAATCTGACCAGCCTGGTGGCTAGGCGGTAGGGCAACTGCCTACCATGCCGGTGGCTCAGGTTTGGGAGTGGACTTCATTCACATAGGGGTTGCTTGGGGGAGAGGAGAGAGATCAAGCATCCCACGGACTGCTCTCCTCTTCCAGGGAGGGGGCGACTGGTCACACCACTTTCAGCCTGCCACCAAGAGGAAAGTGGTGGCAGTACAGTAGAAGTGACCATAAGAGGGAGGGCTGCCATCAAACGTGAAGCGAGTGCATGCCTCCATGTGTACCCACACCTATGTCACTCCATGATGGGTGGCTCGGGGAGGAAAGCAAGATGATAAGCATGGCCCAGTGGTGCTGAGGGTTGAAGCGCTGGACACCACACCTCGCGCCACGCCAGCGACCAGAGTTCGAGAATGGACTCTGGTTGCTCACGGGTCAGCAGTGTGAGGAAAGACTAAGCGTCCATAGAGAGAGCTCTCCTTCACTAAGGAAGGGGGTATCCTGCGGCACGCTGTAGACTGACACCCAGTTTTGGCTGAGTGTCAGCACAGGCATGCCGTCAAGAACAGGGAGGGCCCATGTCCAGGGTGTTAGGCTGCATCCGTGAGAAGCCAGGCACTTCTGCCACCTGAACGGCCATGGGCCCAGGGGAAAACCAGCAAAATCAGGAGCCGACAGGGTCTATGATGACCCAGCAATCGGGTTGGGGGATGAGTCCCTCCAGAAGAGGGACAGGAGCTCCCTGTTGGCATCCCACAAAAAAAAAAAAAAAGATGGTAAACACCCCAACTGTGCAGGATGGTGGCTAGGTCCATCACAGGCCCTGCACCACTAGCTGGGCAACTCCTTCAGACAAAGTCTGGATTGTGCTCCAGAGGGACCTAGCCAGCCCTGAAGAACCACCATGAGGCATAATCTGTGGGAAGGACAGGTAAGCCCTAGAGAAGGTTGGTGGCTGAGTGGACCAGGTCTTAATGGGGCTGGTCGATCAACAGGGCAATAGAAAGCTTCATAGCAAAAAAAAAAAATAAGAGCAATATGCTGGTTGCACCAACCTTTTAGGTGTTGCCATAAGGTTATGTAAGCCCTGCATGAAGTAAGACTCATGAGCTACCCCAATATTTTCATGCCATATGCCTTTGACAACCCCAAGAGTGGGAGGCTGGACAGAGACATGGCCTTGACAGAAAACACGCTGCACCTGTAGAACTTTCTTCCTCTGCTTCATGGAGAAGATGATCTCAAAGATCTACTATTACTGATAAGTAATGAGCTTTTCTTTGAGAACACCTCCCCACGTACAGCCACAACTTTTAGAATGATTCCCAACCACTGCAAGACAGCAAAGCAGGAGGAAAGCCAGGCAGGAGGGACATCAAGAACCCCAAAGACAACAAGACCAGAAGGATAAGGCGAAGGGCAGCCTGTCTACAGGATACCAGAGCCAACCGCAGTATTTAGTGAAAGGATGGCTCAGAGTTCATGAGCAGAGCAAACAGCAGCTGCCAAAATTGAAAAAAATAAATCGCAGAAAAGTCCATGCCATAGGAGACAGGCCCACAGCCAAGACATGGAAGCACAGTGCCAGGCATCATGCATGACAAATGAAATGCAGGATGCCAACCAGTCTGTAATGGTAGGCCACAGAAACATGGGCATCCATCATGCCTGTGTATGGACACACCAAAAAGAAGTTAGTGCTGTAAGCAGGCCAAAGTGTGAGCCAAACAGAGGTCAAATGCTACATGGGCATGCAGAGAGCAAAAGAGAGCCACACTAGACAAACAGTCAGGTAGGCTGGGGAATGAAAATCATAAGTGGCAATAGACCTCAATGAAGTCCATGTGAGGCACTCCAGAATCATGCTGATGCCATCAGGCACCACCAACCAAGTGACATCCGTGCCCACTGGGAGGCCAGGAAAGGTAGAACCAGTTAAAGGGCAGATCCACATCAGAGAGCAACAGAGGTTAGAGTCCAAGAGGGACAAGGTAGACCAAAGCACAGACAACTGGACTATAGAAAGGTTTAAAGAGCGAGGCACAGCAAATACCAAAATGTGGCCATGACAGGAAGCACAGCTGCCAATGAGACAGCGGCCAAGCCACCAAGAAAAAGGCTGAACCAGCAGGGCAATCCCTGAGCAGGACACAGCTATATGGTAGGAACCAGGCAGGACATAGCAAGGAAGCAAGATCCTGGAACTCAGACACAGCCTGTGGCAGAGGAAGAAGTCCCACCCATAGAGGGAGGAGAGAGGAGGGAGCCCCAAGAGGACGGGTCATAACCATGACTGGACCAGAAGGGAGCCACCACAATCAAGGCAGATAGTTCTATATGGAGCAGAAGTAAACTCCCCAGGAGCAGAGGTCACAGTACCTAAACAGAAAAGTGACAATGCATCCTGGAGCCCAAAAAACACAGACCAAGGAACAAGGTCCAGGAAACACCTAGATAAGGGCTGTAGACACAGAGGTGGGCCCAAAGGTGCTGGGACACTGTAATGGAAACCAGAAAGAACCGCAGGGTAAACAGCTGGTCGGATCAGCAGACTAATCTCAACATATCAGAAGGCTCAAGACGGGGGAGAAGCCCACAACATGAGCAGACCCTGCCTTGTAGGAAAAATATGGAGCAGACCCAGTGGCATAATGTGCAGTACCTACATGACGATGGTGCACAGGTGACCACTCCATGAAAACAAAGAAAGGAGCAACTACACCTAACCAAGTGGGGCACAACATAGAGGGTTGTGTATGATCTCTCATACACAACAAGGGTATTTTTCATTCGAGAGTTTTCCATGGTAACTGGAGACCTCGAGAGTTGAAAAATACCCTTGTTGTGTATGAGCAATCATACACAGTCTTTATAGTGTATGGTCGCTCATATGAAGACTGCACTTACTTTTATCCACATTTGTGTGCTGTTTTCTCTTCTTCTAGCCTGTTTAACCGCCATGGCTGTTCTTGGCTCATCATCGGTCACCCAATCACGCATGCGCAACCGGCTTCCATGCATGCTCACCCACTTTCTAGGTGTTATGCTGCACCAGCTACACATCTAGTGCAGCACAACAGCTATGATGATATAGCTAGTGCAGCATAACAACGCTGTTGGGAGCATGGATTTCCATGCTCAACAGCATTCCACCATACACTATATAGAGGATAATGTATTGTCCTCTATCCATAACAAGTTTGTAAACTCTTCGAGAGGTCGTCATGGCGACATTTGGAACATCGAGAGCGTAGCTCGAGAGGTTCAGTCGCCATGGCGACCTCAAGAAGAGTTTTCAAATTTGTTACAGATAGAGGACCATACATTATCTTTTATAGTGTATGATCACCTATCTGTTGCAGTTCAAATAAAAAATCACAATCAGTCGGCTGCTGTCACAGAAAAGATCAGTCGGTTCAGTTGTTGAGAGAAATATTTACTCACATTTGATGAGTACATCGGAAGCCAACATCGATAGTGGCACATTGCAAAAAAAAAAAAAAAACGGACATAGAGGAACATCACACTTTTTTAATGTAGCCGTTTTAACTATCAGTCTCTTGGTATGGATGATCTATGTGGAAGTGTTGGCCTGACCTCCGGAACTGAAAACATAACCTCGATTAACTGTACGCTGTTTAGTGTGCAGCTCACGCTGACAAGAGTTTCTTTCAAGATTCTAATCAGTTATGCTGCAGTAGCTACGTGCCTGGTGCAGCATAACAGCAAGCTACTGCAGCATAACATTTTAGCTGGTATGGATTTCCAGTCATAACAACGTTCTACCATACATTATAGCCATATTCAAGGAGGAAGTAGGCTGCTGGTTAACTAGGATCTGCAGCTTATCCAATAGGTAGGGAAATGGGCAGAATAGGTGGGCCACGCGGTCCTTATCTACCATCAAAGTCTATATTTCTATGTTAAAGTCCAGAAGGCATGAATAGACCAGAGGCCACTAAGCTGCAGTAGAATATGGACCTGGTTCGGACTACAACTACCTAGGTGACAAGAACGAAGGGATCAGTAAGATGTATATGAAGCACACTGGTACAAAAAAAAGCACACATGCCAGGTACCCTTAGGGTAGCTTCATGAATGAAGGGCAGCCATGGATGGCACAGGATAGCCACCACCTGAGACTAAGCCCACCCAAGGCCACAAAGTTACTAGGCCAGAATGGGCAATGCAGCACCAAAAGTTGGAGAAAGGCAGTAAAAACAGGTATGGGTAGCCAGCACTTGAGTGAACAGAATTGTGGAAACCATCGTAAAAGCAAAAAGCAATCAATTTGATAAGGAGCAGGTGGCACAGGAAATATGTGCCAACCGAACAGCAATGGGTGACAACTGCAAGTGGAAGGCAATGGGAAAGGAACAGCCAGCAGAGAAGCCAACAAGAGGTGCCAGAGCCCGGAACGGTCACAGAGGACCATAAATGACTGAAGCATTAGGAAAACAAACGATGAAATGGAAGCCTATGGCAGCAAAGGCAAATCAGAGGCACCTAATGGCAACAAAGCACTGGAGGCCATAACTGAGCATGGGGCATAAACTGAAGTGCTATAGATTTATGAAGAGCAGCTAGGAGAGCCACTAAGCCAGTTTAGGCAGGGCAGTGGTGGAAGACAGTACAGTTACAAAT
This sequence comes from Neoceratodus forsteri, assembly GCA_016271365.2. Classification (NCBI taxonomy): domain Eukaryota; kingdom Metazoa; phylum Chordata; order Ceratodontiformes; family Ceratodontidae; genus Neoceratodus; species Neoceratodus forsteri. The sequence continues at coordinate 1,723,628,866 of CM057452.1, forward strand.
TAACTGGCCCAGGAACTGCAAGCAAGAGATCTAAAGTCATGCCAAACAGCACCCGCAGAGAGACAGTAAGGCGTACAAACCACCGTAGTTTCAATCTACCAAAAAAATGCATGAATCACACCCAAAAACAATAAGGAAGGGTCCTACAAGTCCAGCCTGACACATCTGGTTGACAAGGAGCAACATCCCAACTGCAGTATCAGCACAAGAGAAGGAGGAAAAAAAAAAGCAAATGTGGAAAGAACAGTCAACCCCCCAGAAAGTTATGATACAGGCAATGGGGATGGAACCAACAAAGAATTACGGTATGGCAAGGGTGGGCCATAACAGCAGCACCAGAGGGGTAAAACAGTGTTGAAAATATTAGCAGTAATGACGAGCCCAATAGTGGGCAACAGGCCTGTAACAGTACCTGAACGTGAAATGGAGACTGTCCAACAAGAGGCAGTGTGGCACAAAGAGCAGTCAGCATACAATATGCCAGCAATGTGAATTGTAAAGGCACAGAAGGCCCATGAGGCCCCGATATGGGGCAATGCAGCAACAGTGATGGTATGCAGCAGCACAAATCGTGAAAATCAAACAATGTAAAGGGTGACAGAAGTCCCAAAAGCAGCCAGGAGAACAAGGCTAGAAACCACAGCATGTGGATATGTTTCACTAAGCAAGGACCATGACGGCAGGCAGGTTTCTAAAGGATGGCCAGAGTAGACTGCCAATCAGGAAACCCCCATCCATCCTATGCCAAAATGGCAGTAAAAGTGGTGAGCAGGGGAAGGTGAGCCATGGCAGGCACCTTAGAACAATGCAGATGAGAAACCAGCTGGAGGAAAGACCACAGTATCCACGTAAAAGGCCGCAACCGATCAAGACATCAAAGAGATGTTTGGATCAGTAGTAAAGCGGTTGACCATGACAGCAGTGCAGTGTTACAAGCAGCAGGTTCTAGAGTAAGTCAGAGTAGTGGCCAAAGCAGCAGTAGGAATGATGACGAGGCAAAACCAGACAACTAGCAAGCAGAGAGCTACGGGCCAACATAAGGACCTGAACCAAGTGCCAGCAACCAACCTTGGCATCACAAAGACAATCACAGTGACAATGCAACCTGAGGATAGGGCCAGAACTTACCCACAGGAGGAATCTGGCAGTGCAGCATTGAAACCCAGGGGGAAAACTCCAGCAATGGCAGACAGACAGTCATGCACCAGAGAGAAACATGGCACAAGCCAGAGGTAGTAATGCAGTTCTCGAATAGGTAAACAAATGCAGGGAGAAGCTGGAACCAAAGTTTATAGTGGCAGGGGAGCCAGCACAGAAGCGGGCCCAGGAGGCTTCACAGTACAGCATGCTCAGCATATGAACTATGTATAAAAGCATCTTCAAAAGCAGTTAACCCAAGCATTACATGAATGTAAGAAAGCACCAAAAAGATCAATGATGAAAGTAGTTCTTTGGCTCAAAGTGTAGTCAGTGCAGGAGAAACAAAAACTGAGCTGAGCACTTGGCAAAAGCATCCAGGTGGTCCTTACCCAGGTGGCTTACAGTTCCAAGGTTGTGGTTCTGTCAGGAAGATGTCCTTGAAGATCAAATAAAAACATGTGCCACACACACACACACACACACACACAATCACCCCTACTAAAGAAAAAAGACACTCCTATAACAGCCAAAGACAACACAAATCATGTTGAAACAAGAAAAACTCCCCAGACTTGCATTGGAAACCTTATATACCAGGCTAATTAAATGGCCAACCACATATAGTAGAAAAGGCACTAATCATAACCCCTTAATTTCTGTCAACACAGGTGAAGTGGCACTTTGGACAGATTTTCACTCACAAAGCCATTTGTGAGAAAAAAAATCAGCCTCTCCAGTTTAAATGTAATGTGGGCATGACTGAATTTAGAAAGTACTACTTGTAGAAACATACAAGCAGCAAAAAAAAAAAACAAAGACAATTGCAAAGATTTCGGTCAACATCAGGGGGCTAGTTCAAAAGTGTTGCTGTCCATCACACTGGCATAGAAAGACTGATCAGTCCGAAGTAGTGGAATCCTCATGCACCATCATTTTGTACAAAGGGGTGAGCTGTGCCAGTGTCCCTAGCAGTGGTGCGTTTTACCCATAAGTTAAGATTCCCCAGTGACAACACGAAGCACTACAGAAACTGAATATCTAAATAAATGCTATTATACCTTCAGTGTATGGAAGTCTTTTTATTGCATTATATTCCTTTTACTACACTGCTCTCACTGGGTTTTCTTTTCTAAGCACACTATACAACATTTGTGGTGCAGCATCTCCCCCAGTAGTTGTGTCAAAAGCACCATTCTGGTGTACACCAATGGTCCAAATCTGAACTACAGCAGCACAGTATTTTCTGCTGCCTAAAATTTAGCCTTGCCTACCTCACCCCCCTTCTACAATTCCCTGTGTAAGTTCACTCTAATGTTCTCTTCCTACACTCATCACTGCAAAATGTACAATTAGCTGGGCTGGGTCCTACTAGAAGTGAGGCCCTCCCTACAAAATGCTCTCCTGAGTGAAAAGAAGGGCTTGGCCTCCACCACCCGAGACGTGACATTATCCCAGCATGACACACACCCTGGAGAGCATTATTCCTGTTATTCAATGACTCATCAGTAAATATATCCCATAGTGTAGGTCTATGGGATGCATACTGGGAAAGCTCCCACATCCTTAACTGTAGGCTGTGCATAAATAAAGTACGTGGATACCTACATCCCTGAGAGCCCTTCCAATATAGTTGGATTTTTCCATTATGCAGGAATGGTTCATCTTCTCAAAGTTAATAATAAATACAAAGAAAACACAATGTTCTTTAGTCCTGCTTCAGTTAGAAATGGAAGGAAAGCTACCAAATTAGAAATAAAAACTTTAGATGGTCTAACATTTATTTATTTATTTATTTAAAGTATCGGAATTACAAACCTTTGAGTCAGAAGACTTATTTGCAAAGGCTCCATGTCAGAAATAGTTCACAAAACATTCAATAAAGTTTTATTTATTTAAAAGTTGGCAACAGGGAAAGGCACTCTGAGCCAAGGCTCGATTCCAGGTGTGACCCGGGGAAGGGCAAAGGGTCAAAATATAACAATACAGCAATTTTGCACAGTAGTTCAAAATTTTACACAGCATTATAATAGAGAAAGAGCATAATAACAGCAGTAAAACAAGCATTACAGAGCGGTTCACAATATCAAGATTGATACAGTGGTGCGAGCCGTAGGTCAGAGGTATAGGTCAGTACATCAGTGAGAGATAAAATAAGTACAATAATGCGTGGGATAAAGAGACAGTTACAATTTTTCTTTTTTTTTGTAACTGTTGACTTTTCCATTAGCACATTATATCCTCTCACCACTACAGGGCTATATCTCTATCTCTATCTAGTATGTAAGCCATGTGGGTTTTCTCTGTCTTTCTCTCACCTCACCTCTCCTCCTCCTCCTTGCCCTGCCCCCCGTCCTAGCCACCCCACCTCACCCCTCCACCCTCTACTCTGGTTTCCACTGCTACTCCAAGGGAACTCTCCACTTCCACTCGAGACTTGTGTTTGGTGCACCGTTTGGATATTCCTGGTTACTTAAGCCGATCACTACCTTTTTTTTTTTTTTTAACTAATTATTTTACCAGGTGAGACACACTAAGCTGAAAGCTTGTTTGCAGGTGCAACCTGGGAGCACAAGGAAGTTAAGTGACTTGCTCAGGGTCACACAGTATGCACCTAGGGTATGCAAACTACTCTCCACAAGTGTGGCCACCTCTCTACACTGTACCACCTTGCAGTCCATATGGGATACCGCCTGGAACCTTGCAACCTCTACTCCCAGAAACAACGATCAAAACTATCTCCCAAAGAGCTGCGACTCTGCTCCTTAGAACTCCTACTCCTCCTCCTTCTCATCTCAGGCAGCATCCATCCCAATCCTGGCCCTAGAAGCTCAGGCCACACAAACTCCATGTGCCCTTATCCTTGCAATAATTAATATCTGCAGCCTACTACCAAAGCTGGATGCACTCCAAGCCTTCATATGCCAACACAACCCTGACATCCTTGCAGTGGTGGAAACTTGGCTGACGTCTAAAGTTCCTGACTCAGCAATAACAATACAGGGCAACAATGCCCACAGGTTGGACCGGATATCCAAAAAATGCGGTGGTTGCGCAATCTATATAAAAGACTCCCTGTCTTGGCACGCTGTAGCATCTCCATCACTTTCTGCCTCGGCCCAGATTCTGCCAATAAAAATCGTCCTAGGTCCCAACCATAAAGCCTTGACTATTGTCTCCATATACATCCTGCCCAGGGACCCTAAATATGGCTTCAACGACGTCCTAAACTTTATCAACTCTCATCCTCCTGAAGCTGAACTTATTCTACAAGGGGATTTCAACATAAACTGGTTAGCATCGAGCGCCAGTGCCTATAAAGAATCCATCTCAGCTGCTAAACTCACGCAAATGGTAAACTCCCCTACTAGAATTAACTACAAGACTGGCACCAGTACCCTCTTGGATTGAGTCCTCACCACTCACCCCACAAGGATTTCTCGTACGACCGTTCTCCCAGACTCTCAGTGACCACCCCAGTCATGTGTGCATGTTCTAACAAATTCATGAAGCCCCCTCCCAAAATTATCACTAGCAGAGTCCTTCCTCATGGAAAACTTCCACATCTCAAACAATACCTGCTTCTACAAAACTGGCTACCCATCTATGAAGCAGCAGATGTTAACATGGCTCTTGATCACTTCATCTCAATTTTCAACAAAGCCTGCAACCTCTTTGCCCCTGCTAAAAGGTGCAAAACAAAATCTCTCTCTAACCCATGGCTTACCGTGGCTCTTCTCCCACATCTGAAACTAAGGGACCACCTCTGGGCAGTTGCCAGGGCCACTGGCAAACAACTGGACATCCAAAATTACAAGCAAGCACGAAATGCCTGCACAAAAGCCATCCAGCTAATGAAATCCACCTATTACAAAGACGCTCTCACCAATACATGGGGAAATGGTTGTGCTTTCTGGGACAATATCAAGGATGTCACAGGGAAGCAGCCAAAAACCTCTCCGGCCATGTTAATGGTTGATGGATCCTCAACCCTCAACCCCAAGGTGATCGCAAACATCTTTAACACTGCTTTTTCAGACCTTAGTGCTGTTCTACCCCATGACTTTTTCGAAAACAGGGCCTACTCCCCAAATACTCAGCCCCTCAGTCTAACCATCCCCTCTTCTACTTCAGGGAGGTAAGGCTGAATGAAGCTCACAGCTGTATTAATGCAGCCATCTCTAAATCTAGATCTGGTAGCGGCACCCTGGACCTTAAGCTTCTGTTGCTCACCCTGGATGAGATAATTCATCCATTAACAAAAATCCTAAACATCTCTCTCTCAGCTGTGGAAAATTCCCAGACCTATGGAAAACAGCCACCATGACACCCGTCCATAAAAGTGGGGATAAGACTAATCACTCAAATTATCGCCCTATCTCCATACTGCCCTCACTCTCTAAGGCACTTGAGGGCATCGTGGCTGATCAACTTCCTGACCACTTGGATAAATACAATATACCTTGTTCTCAACAGCATGGCTTCCAGAAAGGTCACAGCACCACCACAGCCCTTCTTGAGTTCACTGGAGCTTTGCACAAATCCCTTGACAATGGCCTTCTCACAGGGGCCATTTTCTTCAACCTCTCCAAGGCCTTCGATACAGTACACCATGGACTACTAATTGACCAACTACTGAATGCCGGGCTATCACCTGACTCTTCTCTCTGGTTTAAAAGCTACTTAGAAAACTGGTTGCAGACAGTAAAAATTGCTGACGCTCTTTCTAAAACCCTGCCTGTTCGCTCGGGTGTCCCACAGGGATCCATACTGGGCTCCCTGCTTTTTAGCCTTTTCTTAAACTCCCTCCCTCCCTTACCACTGCTCTGAGCAGATCATACTATATGCCGATGATGCTGTTTTATTCTCCTCTCACAAAGATCCTGCAACTCTTCAACACAACCTTCAACTTGGTTTCAGTTCTGTAGAGACATGGTTTCTTAATCATAAACTAGTCCTCAATAACAAGAAAACCAAATCTATGCTCTTCTGCAGCTCTCATAACCCACACAAGCTACACCACTTGGCTATCTCCGCCACCCAGGGGAACACTCTAGATCAGGTAGGGTACTTCAAATACTTAGGGATACAGCTTGACCCTAATCTCTCCTACGGACCTCATGTAGATAATGTAGCTAGAGCTGCTAATACACGGCTTGGTCTCTCCTACAAACACAGACCACACCTCACGTAAGAAGCTTTGAAGGTTGCAGTCCTGAGCTCTGTAATCTCTGTAATAGACTATGGTCTCATCATTTATGGCTCGGCCACAACCACAACCCTTAGACGCCTCTCAACTGCCTTAAATAAGGCATGTCGGCTCATCATGGGTGCTCACCGTCTCACCCACACGTGACCTGTACACTCAGACTGGCTGGCTCCAACTATCAAACCATATAAAGTTTCTCACCTGCTCCATGGAGAAAAAAATCTACCTTGGCCTTGTACCTTCTGGGGTCTCAACTCTGTTACAACACCGAATTAACAAATGGTGCCTTAGGAGATCCACGCTACAGCTACTGAAAGTCCCCCACTGTCACACTTCACAGGGACAACGCTCTTTTGCTTATCGAGTGCCACTCTGGTTCAATGGACTCAGCCCCACCATCTCCTCTGCCATGGTATGTTTAAAACTAGGCTCCGGGACTATCTCACTACCAACAGCTCCTGTGACTGCCCAACTTAACCTTGTTTCTCCACTTCCCTGCCTGCTCTAGTGGTCCCCCCCCCACTGTATTCTACCCTCACATCTTAGTATACCCAATGCTGCGCTTTTCACCCTCTCCCACCCTTCCTATATTCCTTCTCTCCCTTCCTCTCCCTATGACTCTGGCACTTCTTATCTGTTGTCTATTTTCTCTGACAAATGCCACTGGCTGCCTTGCTTACAATGCTACCCTTGAATTGTATTAATCTGCACTCTGTTTGCAATGTCCACATTGTTGTAAGGTCTGTCTTGATGTTCCCCATAATTTGTATTTCTCTGACGTGGAACCTTTGTAAAAGAGCCAAGGCTCAAAGGTATTTGTAATCCTAGACTTGATAAATAAATAAAAATAAATAAAACAATCAGCAGCTCAGAGAACACTGAGGAAAATCGGCACATCAGTGCGAGACAAAAATAGGTCAAGTAATACAAAGGACAACGAGACAATTACAATCATTAACTCTTAGGACAACGAGGCAAATTATAGTTCATTGGACATCGAGGCAATTGTAGGTGCATGTTATAGTACAGGTAGTGCTTTTTGAAAGGGGGTATGCGCTATAGGTGTTTGGTCGCAGAATAAGGGCTGGCATTGAATACAAAGGCTGGGGTGGAGGGAGGAATAGGGAAGGGGCACTGGACTGGCTATTATGGGGTGGGAGTAGCAGAGACATGTGGGGAGAGATGCCTGAAGTAGTTTTTGATGGTTGGCACAGTTGGCAAGCCTTGAACCTCGAGGGGTAGTGAGTTCCACTAGGCAGGAAGCCAGTAGGCAAAGGCTTGTTTCCCCATGAGAGAGAGTGCAGAGTAGCTAATAAGAAAGAACGAGAGGTCACGAGAGCACAGAGCGCAGCCACAGCAAGGGGCAGGGGCTAATAGGGAGGAGAAGTAGGAGAGGAGAGTGTTGAACCAGAATTTTGTGATGAAAGATGCACAGTGTGTTAGACGGTGATTGGCTATGGAGGGGAGAGATACCGTGTGGTAAAGGTGGCAGTGATGTATATGGTAAGGGAGATTTGTAGTGAAACAGCAGAAAGCATGGAACAGAGGATCAAGCTTGGCCAAAAAGGATTGGAGGAGCAGAACTATAGACCACGTCAGCATAGTCGAAGGAAAGGAGGATGTGCTTGGTTATGTCTTTCCTGACAGGGAGGGATACAGAGTTTATGCCTGTGTAACATACACAGCTTGGGGCAGAGCTTATTATGAACCAAGTCGAGGTGTGGGGAGACACCCAACTTGGGGTCCAGTCAAGCTCCCAGATACTTGCAGCTATCTACTGCTGAGATTATGGACCCATCTAGAGCTTAGAAGGAGGTGGGGGGGGCAGTTTGGTCAGCTTTTGGGCAGAACCGAATGCCATAGCGACAGTTTTTTTAGTGTTACACTTAATGGACTGTGCATCTAGCCAGCACAGCATACTCTAAGTCGGACTGTAGGACAGATTTGACTTGGTTTAGGGAGGGGCCTGAGGTGAAAATCACAGAATCATCAGCATACATTTGAACATGGGAGGAAGGGCAGACAGCCGGCAGATTATTTATGAAGATAGAGAAGAGGGTAGCGCCAAGGATTCACCCTTGTGGAACTCCAGCTAGGACGGGACGGGAAGGGGAGGGGACTTTATTTTGCCCAGCAGCATGAAATGGAACCTGTCTGAGAGGCAGGCCTTAAACCAGTCGACAGCAGAAGGAGGGAGGCCTATTGAAACAAGGTCATCTATTAGGAATCTATGGGCAACGGAGTAAAATGCTTTGGCTAGATCCATGAAGATAGCCAGAGTAAGGTGACCTTTGTCCATAGCATTGTGAATATGGTTGGTAAGGTGGAGAAGGGATGAAGTGGTAGATGGTGTCGCCGAAAGCCAGATTGGTAAGGGGTCAGAATGTCACTGGAGGACAGGTAGGAGTTTAGTCTTTTGGAGAGGAGGGATTCCAGTATTTTGGAGAGGGCATGGAGAAGTGAGATAGGCAGACAGTTGCCAGAATCTGAGGGGTCACACCCTTTGTGTACGGGGATGACCTTGACCAGCTTCCCGGCTTTGGGGAGAGAGCTTGAGGCGAGGGAAAGATTAAAGAGATGGGTAATAGGGGGAACAATGGCTATAGCTAAGATTTTCAAAAGTGTGGGGTTAATTCCAGCTGGGCTCTGTTTGGAGGAGTTTTGGGATTTGAGGGCACGGAGTACCTCTAGTGGGGTAAGGGGGGGGTTATGGTAGGAAGGCGGGTGGAGAAGGTGTGTGGGTGTGCCAGGGAGTATAGCTGGATGCTGGAAGGGGGGGGAATAAGGCGGTGGTTACAGGGTGAAGAGAGGAGAAGGGAGAGGTGCCCCTGGAGTAGGGCACAGGTGGTGAAGTAGAAGTTTATGGAGGAGGCAGCATCACCAGCACTGTCAGGGGGAGGGAATGGGTGGGAGAGGCCTAGCAGGGAGTGTAAGGTCTTCCAGAATGCAGCTGGAGCGGAGCAGCCACTGTCAAGCTGGGCTTTGAAGAAGTCAGACTTGGCAGTACGCACTGCCTTAGTGCAGGCGTTCCTTAGGGTTCTGTACTGCTGGAGGTCGGAGAGGTCTGAGGTAGCCTTGTATACTTTCCAGGCCTGATCTCGATACTGAAGAGCTTTACCAAGTGGGGGAGATATCCAGGGTTGGTGCCTGTGCCGCAGCCTTAACCTCTTAAGGGGAGCATGGGAGTTCCAAACATTCAGAAAGGTTCAGCTGAAAGCAGCCAGAGCAGAATCTGTATCGGGAGTGATTAAGCCTCCAGATCAGTTGGCGAGGTGGAGGTCGGCCAATAATGACTGATGGTTCAGGGACCTTAGCGGCCTGAACCACATGTACTTGGGAGGGACGGAAGGGGGACAAGACTTACTGTGGAAGTGAATGATGCAGTGATCACTAAAGACGTCGGAGAGGGTACCAAATGAGGAGTATTTATGTGGGATTTATGTGGGTGAGTTGCCAGAATCCAACAGATTAGCGAATGGTTGTTGAAGCGGTGGTTGAGCCTAGTGGGGTCGGATATTAATTGTGTGAGGTTGAGGGCCTTCATTTCTTGAATGGTTGGACAAGCTAGAGGGGCAGACCAATTCAGACTAAAACTGCCCAGGACGAGGAGTTCGCCGGAAGCACAGTGGGAGAGGAGGGAGGCTAGCTTGGATACTATAGATGTGGGAGACGGACTGGGGGAGAAGTAACAATTACCGATAAAGAGGGGAGACGAGGAGGGGAAAACCGGCTTTAGTAGAAGTAGTTCATGAGACTTGGAGATGGCCTCCTGAAGGACAGTGGAGGCTTGGAGAGACTACTGAACACAGGTGGTGACACCACCACCACTGTCCTGGCAAAAAACGGAGTTACCGGAGATGGCTACTGAGGAGCCTGGGATTTTAGCAGAAAGCCATGTCTCTGTGATGCAGAGGATGTCAGGAGAGCACTACGTAATCCAGGCCTTGAGGCGGTCTAATTTTGGCAAGAGGCTCCTGACGTTTATGTGACAGATGCCCAGTCCATTAGCTGGGGGGTGAGGGGCTGATGGGGCAGGCCCATGGTTTTGTTCCACGTTGCCAGCAAGTAGGAGAAGGAGACAGCAAGGGAATAAAAACTTTGTGAATGTTTTTTCTTAGTGATCCATGTGGGTAGAGTCTACGGTTGAGGGCTTGTCGGGGAGGAAGGTTGCTGACAGGGAGAGGGTCTGGGAGGATAGAGGGTACTGGGTGTAGTACAGGGGAGGGTTGAGGACGAGTGGAGGGCTGGACTGCCAGTGAGGGAGGGGCTTGGGGGGAGGAAGGGACCATGGGAGGCAGGAGAGGGGGTGCGAAGAGACAGTAGTACAAGGAGGGTGGTAGAGAGGACTGAGTAAAGCAGCTTGTCAGGAGCAGGCATTCTGGTTGGAAGATGGGGGAGGTATAAGAGAAGTGTAGTAGCCACTGCAGGGTAAGGTGCCTTGCAGACTAGGCTGGCTTATATGAGAAAGAAAGTAGAAGGCTTCTGTAGTGTAGTGGTTAGAGAGGTTCAAGTCCCTGGAAGACTAAAGTAGAATACAGCAGGGAGCTGGGTAGGGATGGTGGCGGTGATGGGAACAGAGGGTGAAATGAAGAGAAATGTTATCAGCCGATGGTTAGCGATTGAGTGAGAGTGAGTCTACCACAGTGACCCCTGTTGGGCAGTCTGTATAAGGAGCTAATAGAGAAATGGGCTGATAGAAGCCGGGCAGGACATCACGTGACCAGTAATGTGACACCTCAGCAGGTATAACCCTGGGGGCGGGTGTGCCAGTCATCACGAAGTGACGATGGGCTAACACAGGTGCACAGTGTACCAAGGCAGGAGAGCAGAAGACTTATTTTCAGTCATTTTGTAGTAGGGCTCTTTCCCGTTCCGGCGGAGCTCCAAGGGGGGGAAGGATCAGTTGTGGCTGTAGTGAGGGAATGAGTCTGTGGGGGGAAGAAAGCAGAATAAGAGCAAGAAACAAAAGGGGTCTGAACAGCACAGGACTGCCAGGGGTGGGGTTCCGGAAGCACCTGCCTGACTTGTGTGCTGGCCAAGATGGCAATAGCACAATTTGGATTAAACTTAGGAGCTCTACAAAGTCCGCAGCGCTATGGTGAGTACTGCTACAAATTAATTAAAGTACACGTCAGCAGGCTGCAAATATTAAGCAAAGGCTAGTCGGCAGTTAAAGTGCAGCAGCAGAATACTGTGGTCAGCTGAACAGAGGCACTAAAACTCCTAAACATAAAAAACAATCTGTAATGCTCTGCCAACTTAATAAGCAACAGTAAATTATTTTTAACACATGTGCACAGTGTACCAAGACAGGAGAGCATAAGATGTATTTTCAGTCACCTTATAATAGAGCTCTTTCCTGTTCTGGTGAAGCTCCGAGGGGTGGAAAGATCAGCTGTGGCTGTAGCGAGGGAATGAGCCTTTTAGTAGGGCTCTATCCCATTCCAGTGGAGCTCCAAGAGGAGAAAAGATCAGCTGTGGCTGTAGCGAGGGAATGAGCCTTGTAGTAGGGTTTTTCCCGTTCCAGCAGAGTTCCAAGGGGAGGAAGGAACAGCTGTGGCTGTAGCAAGGGCAAGAACAAATTGAATGCAGTATACAAGGAAACAGTATGTAGAACAATCTGTTCAATGTAAGATACAATCAGGAGTTAACATGCCAGGCAGACTAAGTACAGGAAGAGCAGTGTGTGGGGGGGCAAGGAGAATAGGGGACAGAGAACAAGGGGGATAGGAAAGCGGGACAGAGAGGAAAAGAAACTGGGGAAAGGGGGGAACTTTAACACAAGTTTCTACCTACAAATATTCAGGAGTAAATATTTATCACCATCTGTCCTTTGATTCACATATCGAAGACCTAACAAAAAAATAAATGCTAGAATTGGAGTCTTAAAATGAGTATTCCCCTGCCTCACAATGAGTGTACGGCAGTCCGCGCCCAACCAACTAATTCTACCAATCAAAAAAACAAAAAAGCCGCTCTACAGTCTGCGGGGCCTACGGCAAAGTAGAACAAAGTGCACTCACACACCAGTCCCATAAAGAATGGAAAATGCAAGCATCCATTTGATTTGCTTCAAACGTTGCTCCTTTTTATTTTCATCATAAAAACAGCATACAAGGACCAGGCAGGCCCCTCTCCAGGTGTAACACCTCAACGTTTCACGTTTACGCGCTTTGTCTAGAGGATAATTAGCACACCCAAGTGGTACACTTAAATAGTGCTCCCTTAATGCTACAGCATACTATTTCATGTTACATGACTTAAGTGTCAGTGCTTAGATGTGTCAAAAACTAAAAATTGTAATAAAAATGAAAACACAAACATTAAATCATTCATAGTGACAATTCCATAAGCAATTTACATTAAAATGTATATTTACCATTTTATACGTTTTTCAATGTTACCTATTTTTATATATTTTTTATTTTTTTATTTTTATTTTCTAAAACAGAAAACTGCTGTAAACCTATAATTGACTATTTTTGTTTACTACTACACTATATGTTGACACAATAAAATACTGATAATTTCCAAAAGTGCTACAAATATGCATAACAATATAGAGAATAAAGTATGGGGTGGTGTGTGTGAGAAGTTTACACACACCTGAGAACCATGCTCATAAACCCCAAGAGTGAAGCTCGAGGGGTTTATGTTAACATCTAACCCGGTGCGTGTAAACTCGAGTTACCACAACATCCATATTTTATTTATATAATTGCTGGGTTTCCCTTTTTTGCCTCAGCAATTATATAAAATGAATGCTTTCCAGGGTGGCCACAGTTCGAGCCCAGATTTGAATCGCCGTAAACACTCCTTTATAATGGCAAATTAAGCCACAGTTTCCCTATGGGAAAAAGAGGAAGCCAGTTATTATATGCTAAAAATACACTATAAATATGGAGAAATTTTGATTTTATCATTTAGACCTGGTAAATTCATAGCATTAGTTTTAAAGATCCAAAATTGCTCTTTGTGCTAGTTTGTCATCCATATTGCCCCCTCTGGGGCCCATACATATTTTTTTCTATTGCTACAAAAGACAACTCATGTTTAACATTATTTTGTGTATTCTCAATATTGCACAAATGAAGGGCTGTGGTATAATCTTTATTTCTGGCTCCGATTGTCCTAACGTGGTCACCTACTCTTTCTTTAAATGTTCTTTTAGTACACCCTATATAGTAAGCTCCACACAAACAATTGGCCACGTAAACAACATACGTGGTATCAATTAATAAGGTCTAAAATATGAATGATAGAATTAGCACCTTTGTTAACAGCTATGTTGGTACATGTAATATGTTCACAAAACTTACATCTCTTGCAGGTAAAGCACCCTTTCGGCAGTGGTGGAAGCAGTCTTCTGCCAGTTTGTGGGTTTTAAATTTAAAGAAAGAGTAGGTGACCACGTTAGGACAATAGCAGCCAGAAATAAAGATTATGCCACAGCCTTTCATTTGTGCAATATTGAGAATACACAAAATAATGTTAAACATGTGTGGTCTTTTGTAGCAATAGAAAAAAATATGTATGGGCCATAGAGGGGGCAATATGGATGACAAACTAGCACAAAGAGCAATTTTGGATCTTTAAAACTAATGCTATGAATTTACCAGGTCTAAATGATAAAAATCAAAATGTCTCCATATTTATAGTGTATGTTTAGCATATTGCTATGTATCTTTATAGTACTTTTGGATATTGTTAGTATTTTACTGTGTCAGCATATAGTAGTAAATGAAAATAGTAGTCAATTGTAAGTTTACAGCAGTTTTCTGTTTTAGAAAATAAAAATAAAAAAATAAATACAAATATAAAAATAGGTAATATTGAAAAACATTTAAAATGGTAAATATACATTTTAAAGTAAGTTGCTTATGGAATTGTCACTATGAATGATTTAATGTTTGTTTTCATTTTTATTACAATTTTTAATTTTTGACATATCTAAGCACTGACACTTTAGTCATGTAACATGAAATAGTATGCTGTAGCTTTAAGGGAGCACTATTTAAGGCCCTGTCCACACTACACCTCAGTAACATTACAGAGGGTGTAAAACGTTACCGTAACAGGTCACGTTTACACTTGTAACGTTACAGGAGGCGTTATCGTAACCGTTGTTGAAACCACATGTGGTGGTTTCAACTAGCGTTATAGCAGTCCGCTTCTAGTAGCGTTACCGGCGGTAGTGTGGACTGCGGTACAGTCCCCTGTAGGGGCGCACCAAGCACAGCGCCGACTGCATTGTGGGATCAGGCGCCACTGTAACGGTCGCCCGGATCCCGATGTGTGGACCAGCAGTACCGGTCCCGTAATAGACACTGCCGAGTTGTGGATACACTGCACCACTCCGCGGCCGTAACGGACTGCATCAGTTACCGGGCGCAATCGGTGTAGTGTGGACAGGGCCTAAGTGTACCACTTGGGTGTGTTCATTATCCTCTTGACAAAGCGTGTAAACGTTGAGGTGTTGTATCTGGAGAGGGGCCTGCCTGGTCCTTGTATGCTGTTTTTATGATGAAAATAAAAAGGAGCAACGTTTGAAGCAAATCAAACGGATGGTTGCATTTTCCTTTCATTGTGGGACTGGCGTGTGAGTGCTCTTGGCTTTTCTGCTTCAATAATTCTACCAGTCATAGATTATGGGAGCCATATATGTTGCCATACAAGTAAGAGTCAACTACATAGATTAGACATACGTTACAACAGACTAGCTAGATTTGTTCTTCAATGTGATTACAACACCCACCACTGTGAGATGTACCAAAGGTTGGGTTGGATGCCCCTGGAAAGATGGAGGAAAGGGACATGGGCAATTTTAGTAAACAGAATCTTAAAAAATAAGAAACTCATTCCTCTGTTGGATAAATTAGCTAAACCACACCATAATTTCCATCTAAGAAATAAGGGCACTAGGGAACTCATTGTCCCTAAATGAAAGAATCATTATGGAAAAATGTCCTTCCAATTGAAGGATGCAAGTGTACAGAATGCGATTCCTCCACAATTTCGTAAGCTAGAAATTTCCCCTAATGCTTTTAGAACTGCAACGTGACATGAATTGCATTTTAGATGTAAATGTAATACGAGCTGCATTTTTTCAGGAGCATATGAGTATTGCAGTAGTCCACTTTTTTTAACCTAGCTATGGTTATTTTGTCTATTTTTAACTTATGTTCTTCATGTTTGTATTTTTCCCCATGTGTAATTTGAAAACTAAATGTAACATCTGAACAGGAACACCTAGTAAACACGGTACTTATTGCCCTAACGGTGTGTAAAACTCAGACTCCCGTATAAATAAAGTTTTCACTGCTCACCACTACATTTCCAATTACTGCAGACAATTTTGTGCCACACTTGCAAACACAGATCAGGTAAGCTCCTCAAATGTCAACACCTGTTTTTTTTGTACCCTTCCTCTACACCATCTTATACATTTATATCAGCGTTAGGTAATGGATTACGAGCATCACACTACAAGAGAAACTACGATCAAGGTCAAACCTCCATTTAATCAGGATCCCACACTTGTGGACAGTCTACCCGCTGAAATAACCAGCTCCCCATCTTCTGGTCTACAAAGCTAAAGCTTAAGCAGGATTTCTCTGCCCCACGCTCATGCATTAGCTGTCCTTCCCAGGCCCTCTTGCTCTGTGACACTTTGCTATGATACTCATCACCACAGATTTAACACTGCTTCTCTCTGAATTTTTATCTTTGAATTTTCAAACTTTTTGGGGGAGGACTAAGCACCACTCTTGTATCAGCATGGTAAATTCCTTTATCACACCATATGTAAATTCTTGGGTGTTCCCTATGTTTTGCTCTGTATTAATGCTGCCATTTAATAAAGTATGTATATATTTACTGTAATACCTGTGGTTTTGTACCTCCCAGTCCCCGGCTGCAGTTGAAAATGAGTTCTTTCTGAGCTAGGTTTTCCTACCAAGTAGACTAGGTCTACAAAGTAACAAATTATTATTCTGTTTAGAATATGTAATTTAGTGTAAGGGCAAATCATGGAATCAAAAATGTCCAGTGCTTTTTAGCTTGTCAAACTGAATAAAGGAATAATGCACAACAGGGTGTGTCTCATGCTGGGATAACGTCACGCATCAGGTGGCTGGGGCATGAGGATGCAGGCAGAGTGCGTCCGACACCCGAGAAGTGACATTATCCCAGCACAACACACCCTGGAGTGCTTTATTCCTGTTACACAATGGCTTGCAAATATAAAAAAAAAAAAAAGATGGAAAAGTACATTTAGAAGTAAATATTTACTTTTTTCCTTTTTTTTTCCTCTTCAAGCGTAGGTTTGCCTTTTGAAAAAGTAGTGCCAATTCATTGTTTTAGCCAGCTGGTGGAGCTGCTGTTGCTGTGACTGCGAGTCTCCACAGTAACCCCCAGTCTCACTTGCAGTCGTTTTGCAGTGTACTGGGAGTCTGCCACCCCAGTACTCCTATTACAGTCAGCATGTTCCTGTACTGGGATAATGTAGGAAAGAAAACCTTCTTATCTCTCCCACTTTTTATGTCTCCATGCTTCACTCTCTCTGTATCCTGTTACCGTTTGAAGTCAGAGATCCACCCTACTTGATCTGAACATTGAGGCTTGTGAGTCACACTGGTGACAGTTTGGGCTCTGTCTGTCATTCTTCCAGTACAGTCAGCATGTATTTGTGCCGGGTGAAGACAGAAAAAGAAAACACTGTGTGGTAAGTGAAGCACAGTGTGCTTTTGAGCATACATGCTCAGTCTACTCAGGACAGTTACAAGCAATGCGGGTGACGATCGAGCAGGGAGAGCTATAGTAACTGAAGCTGATCACAGTGATGGCTTCATCTGAACATTCAGTTTTGCTTGAAGAAAATGTGAAAATCAGAAAAGCAATGTGTTTGTGTGTCAGGTTGGACACATTAGTCTTATTTAGGATTGACTGGAGATTGGTTTGTGACAGTGGGAGGGATGGATTTATGCTTTGTTTTTTAAATGTTAAATAATGGCAGACTTCACAGTGCTCATGTCAAGTGTGGGCAACTTAGACATGGCCTGTGGAATGATCTGTATGACATGTAATGTGGTCATGCATGTGCTGGGAATAGATCTGTGATGTTATACAGGGATAACATCACGGATCCAGCCCCAGACTGACCAATCAGAGCCCAGCATTTTTTTTCTTGCCATTGTATAATGTAGCTTTTGTCAGTTACGTTTCAGAATTACCGGTTAAAGTGGAACTGATTATGGTAGCATTGTTTACCAAAATGCAAACAAATCACAGCTTTCCTACCTGGAAAAAAATATTCATTAAACTATGCAGATGTACACTATGTATTTTGTAATATTAGGCAGGAGAGTTGGAACATACAAAACTTTTCAGCCACGCTTGGGGGTGGGCATTAACAATACATTGTAAAACAAACATCAACATAGAACCAAGTAAGCACATAAGGTACAGGAACACAACGACAAGAACAGAACAACTACTCTGTACAGAATAATGTATGGGCAATCATACACAAACTAGTCAGATAGCCAGGGCTCTGGTTATTTTGGAGGTTTGTAAAATATGTGATTACTATGGGATTTAAAGTGCAACTTATCTACCCAGCTGGAGGGTTTCACCAGCACTAATCAAAACCATCTAATCTAAGGTAATTATTGTAAATGCATACCTTCTACTGCATTCTTCCCCAATCCTAATCCCTTTCCCCAGAAATAAACTGTTTATTGTTGTTTTTGCAGATACCTGTATCATGAGCATATTATTAGGATCTAGCCAGTAAATGGTAAAACATGTTAAATGTGGGGAAATGCTATCAGGTCATGTTTGGAGTAGCTTATGGTTAAAGTAGGTGGGTACAGCATCCCAGAGGGTTGTACCAGGTTAGAGCTAGCCCACTTAAAGCTAAACTCTGGGTGGAAGCACCATGTAAATGTAATATCTTGGAAAAGAACCAGTTAAAATTTAATTTTGGGAGCCCAGACCCCTCAACCTTGGTCAGGCCTGCAAGGCAGGGGTAGTAGCCCTTGGAGTAGCTACCACCTAGGGGTTACACATGTGACCGTCTTCTACCTTTTCATGAGTACCAACCTTCTTTATTTTGCACAGTAAGTAATCAGATTATTTGGCCCTGCCAGCTATCGTAGTTACAATATGTAGCTGGACAAACAGACTATATGTGCCACGCAGTCCTTATCTGCCAACAAATTCTATGTTTTACAGTACATTTCTATGCCACAAAGCTAAGTACAGGATGGCTGAAGAGGCACCCTGTTGGTCAAGCATCAAAACTAGCGTAAATAGCTATTTCTCTTGAAATAATCTAGTCACATTAAATACAATATTGTTTCAAGAAGCAACAAGTGTTCCTTTAACAGTACTGGCAAGCACCACTTTCTTCCCAACAGCTCCTGACTGTCTGATGATCCCAACAGCAGAACCTGTTCTTTTATGCTTCCTGGCAATTTTCATTAGTGACTACAGCTCCAGAGACCCAGTGAAGAAAGAGTACAGGTCTAACCCACATCCACATCTTCACCAGAACATAAACAACAAGCATTTGTCAACGCAGAATGATCGCCGATTGGCACTGCTGTTGTACTGGATGTTGCTCATACATATTTTTACTATATATTTACCCAGGACAGAACAGATGAAATGCAGTATCTCATTTTCAGTGGTGTCCTGCTTTTGCACATTTTTAGACTGCATTTACCTAGGATAGGCCAGCTGAGAGGCAATATCTAATGTTCAGTGGGCTCCCACATTTTGACACCCACATTCCCAAAATAGTTTTTTTATGACCTGACGTTTTGATCAAGACAGGTGGAATTTTTTGAAATCACATCCAAAAGGTAATTTCGCAGCCCGACTGGCAAAACAAGTTTCAGAGGGTATTTGAAAAATAACATCTGTTATGTTCAGGAGGTAGGATAACATAAGAGAGATTTTTTTTTTTTATAATTCTTTTTCCCTCCAGTCACCGGCCCTTTGGGATCTCCCTCGGACGTGGCCACTGACAGCAGATCTTTCTCCCACCTGGCCTGAGACCCTCCCAGATCAGGCCTCCCTCTGGAGTTCCTACCTACACCTCAGCCAAGTGATGACCTCCCTGGCTTCTAACCCCCGCACTGAGACGGTGCCACCACCTCCTTACCATGTCACTCTATGAAATCCAGTCAGCCGGCTGTGTGAGGAGGATTATTTGGAGGCCCTGACTGGGCAGGATCTGGTAATGGGTGTGGGAGGCCAACTGCAGGGCCCATCGTTGTCCTCTCAGTTTCCAAGGTTTTTCTTTGTTCTTGCCCCCCTCCCCCCAAGAAGTGTGGACGTGCAATGATGTCCAGCACTCACCCGCCCTCAGGACATCCGCTGATGCCTCTACCTTCCTGAGTGCCCCCAAGCTGCAGTGCTCCCAGTCTCCATTGGGAGCCTCTAGATGCCGCGGATCCACAAGCCCCCCACAAGGACAGCAGAGCAGTCCTCTGGCACTCAATCTTCTCCTCCCCGACAACCCCCAGCAACAAGTCTGCTCCCAAATCCAGGTTGCTGGCATGGTGCGAGGTAAGGCAGATACTTCAGCAGTACTGGGCCAGCTCATAAAGGACATGTTGAAATTAGAGACCAAAATGTGCAAAAATAACGTTATGAGTAAACAGTGCAACAGTTCAACCTTTCCTCATAATTTAGTTGTTTTTCCACATTTTGAGCCCACATTTTCAACTTAGTCTTTTTATGACCACTCTTTCTGAACATGACAGGAGTCATTTACAAAACAGTGGCTGAAACATCATTTTGCTGCTACAAGTGTGAAAACATATTTTGGCCAGTATATGAACTATGACAGCTGTCACATTCAAGAGGTGGTGTGAACAAGTAGCTACGTTGAAAATTCTGGGTCAAAATATTGAAAATTACCAAAGTTACGAACATGCGTTCAAAATTTTCAACATACGCTCATAACTTTGTTTTGTTTTTTATAAATATTTTTACTCCAAATTTTCAACATAGCTGTCTTAAAATCCCAAGTAACCTTCTTATGATCCCACCTCATGAACAAGGGTGGAGAAAATTTTCAAACCCTGTCGAAAGGTGACTTTGCACAGCAACCACAAACATCCTCTTTTGGGATGGATCTGCATAATTTCACTGTCATTGTTCAAGAAATGGGGTCCCAAAAAGGTTATGTTGAAAATTTTGGGGAAAAAGAATTCAGAAATAACAAATTATGAGTACAAGTTCAAAACCAATTTAAATACACTGACCAGCAAACCCAATTTCCTCAGTTCCCAGTTCGACGTTGAAGAGTGAAGACGTGTCTCCTGCCCAGAGTGGATTACGGTATTGAACCACTGGCAGGTATGTAAGGGTGGGGCATGGGTGCTGAGTGGGAGGGTCGGTGAGGAAAAAGTAGCAGCAGTGCTGGCCCGGTGACAGCTACAGACATCGATGGAGGTTTTATTTTTTACAGGGTGTATAAAAATAAAAAGGCTACAAGTGACAGTTTTATTTCAGGTACCAACACTCAGGATTGTGCACCCCAGTGTTGGTGTTATGTTTGGCAGGCAGAAGTGAGGCTCCTGGTGTGCTTCAGTGAGAAACAGGTGGTGGGGGGGGGGTGTACCCGGCACCGGGGATTGGGTACCCCGATGTTAGAAAATCAACATGGGAATGAGGGATGGTTTTCTTATGTTTGGTGGCACTGGGCTCTCCTGTGTTGAACAGCAAAAACAGGTGGGGTGGGAGGGTAGCAGCCAGCACCAGGGAGTTTTCTTTATTTCAGGTACCAGCACTGGGGATTGGGTACCCCAGTGTTGGTGTTATGTTTGGCGGTACAGAGTGGGGGCTCCCTGGTGTCGCACAGTGAGAAACAGGTGGAGGGGGGGTAGTACCTGGCACCGGGGATTGGGTACCCCAGTGTTGGTGTTATGTTTGACAGCACAGAGTGGGCTATCTAGTGTCTCACAGTATAAATGTATAGGTGGGGTTACTAGTTGGCATCAGAGATTGGGCACCCTGTCAGAAAGGATTTTTACATTGGGGCGGGAACCACAGCAGGCTTATCATGACGCTGATCAGGTTTGCTTGCTGGGCAGCATCATCCAAATCAAAGGAAAGAACTACCCTATGATTTGAGCAGCTCTTTCCTTTGAACGTCACAAACATTCTGCCCAGCAAGACCCGAACAGTGTCATGATCAACCTGGCTGATGACTGGTCAGACACTATCAAGCCCCTGCAGATTGCTCTGCATTGAACCGACAGTGACACACCTTTCAAAAGCCACTCTCATATGAATATTTTCGCTTTGCACAAAGGCAAGAGTGAACATAAAAAAATCAAAACTTCTGCATAATTACAGGAACATCAGTATCAAATTTAATTCATGACTCCAGACATTACATTACTGAGTGCAACTTTTTTCGAGTTGTTACTTTTCATTCAAGTTGATTTTGAAGTACTTGCCTGCAAATGTGTTGGCGCGATTCAGGAGTTCTGTGCATGCATGCATATCAGCAAAAGATCGAATCCCTAAACAGTTAGTGGAATGTAGCTGGGATTCCAGGAAATCACAGCAAGCCTTCTTTACATCCTGTAACTGCAATAGTCCAGCCGCTGGAAGAAGGACCTGAAAAATAGTAACAAAGATTATTAGCCTTTCAAAGGCTGCCATTTTCAAATGTCAAAGCAAGACAGTCTCAAATACAGCTGGGTGACCAAATTTCCCTGATCTTCATTTAATTATATGAGAAAGAAACACAGCATACAGATTAAAACACATCTAACAAAAATTACATGATGATACTATTATTCCCTTCTTGTCTCACGGTGGCTTTTATCCTGTTGGCTTGATGTCAATTTAAGATTGTTTATGGAGGGTAGTTCAAATCAGTTAAAGCCAGCTACATTAGCTGACAGTGAGGCCCATCTTTCCAAGAGAAGCAGTCTGTATAATACAGCACCAGATAACTAATGCTGAGTACTGATGTAGCAGATACGGGAAGACAAGGGACTGGTACCATGGGAGTGCAGATATTGAAAAGCGATTCTCTTTCAGTAAGGCTCATTAACATCTACTGGTGGGTGTGGCAGTGGAGGTTGCAATACATTTGAAAGCTTTCTCACAAGAAGTTTTCTCATATAGCTGAAAGCAAACAATCAAAATCAAATTCCCATCATTTGCATGGATGGGCGTGCACACACTCACTCTCCCACCCACCAACCAGTTCAGCCTTGCAGGGGAATCAGCAGGCTTGATGAAAGTGAAGGCCCAAGCATTACTAAAAAGGGTGGGCTGGATTCACAGCCTACTGAGTTAAGGTACACAAGTCACATTTTGAAAATGAAAATGAAAACCCAGGTCTCCAGGCTACACCTTGGTGACTTCCATGCCTTGCTTATGACTACTAACTGTGGAGGTTGTGGGGCCAAAAATTTCACTGAATCAATTTAAGCATAATTTTAAGTTGTATTTACTGTCTTTAGAAGTTTGTAGTTGCTTTGTTTAATTCTGTTTTATGTGTCACTCTTGTTTGTTTATTCTGTTACATGTTTTCGTTTATTGTTGGTCCGGGCCTTAAAATGGACTAGTTTCAGTATTCTTACCCGGTTAACAAAATTTTAAATAAAAAAATATAAGCCCTCACTCCCTGGCATCCACTATGGGTATGTCTCTGATGGTAACACCGAGAGGACAGCATACACAGTACCAGCTCACTAATCTGACCTCCAGGCTGATGGTGACCTCCCTACTACTCCAGGACAAGCTACAGAATACAGACTGCAAGGGAAGGGGTTTAGAACACAGAATGCATCTCAAACATATGGCAATGTCCAAACTTGGAAAAAAACCTCAGACACGATCATTGTATTTAACTGTGCTCATAAGGAGACTGTTTGTTTCTCCAGTGGGCAGGCTGAAAAGTCTCCGGCACACCGCAGAGAAAAACAGGCAGACAAGATGGACCATGCGGTCCCCATCTGTCGGCACATTCTTATGTTCTTATGTCTCTGAATCCCATGTCACTAAGGGTAACAGTAAAGGCATTTATGAGGTAGAAAGGTTCAGATGATGAATATATGGGGTCAATCCAACAACCACAAAGGCACACATGCAACTTTCAGTAAGTTCTACTCACAGCTGAATTCCCATTTACATTATCACTCTCCAACTATCCAGGACCTGCACTATTTACTGAGTCCCCTGTAACATGAGCCTCTAAAGGCTCCTAAGACCGGGCTCCCTATTTACACTAACAGGAGCATCAGGCTTCACCCTGTACAGTCTTTCTGAACCAGGTACACCTGCCCTTCCCTGCCCCACTGCAGCAGCAAGGCAGGAGACCCTAGCCCTTGGAGTCACACACACCAAAAACTTTCAGCACAATTTAAGCACTGATGACCTTTTGAGGCTGGCCTCCCCATGTTATTTACATGGCCAAGCTACACATGCACATCTCTAAACCTCCTGTCTAAGGTGAAGAAGAAAAACTGGCTGCCAAGTGCAGTCCTGGTTTTTAACAGTTTGTTTCATCACACTTCTTCAGCTGGCAGCAAAAATAGTTCATAGATTCAACCCATCTCTCAATCTCTGAGTTGACAGAACAGAAGATGATTCCCCATCTTGGGAATCCTTGCCAGCAGCAGCTGCCATGATAGAGCAAGTCCTGTTTGGGGCCTTCACAGAAACATAGAATTCAGTGGCGGATAAGGACTGCTTGGCCCATCCAGTTTGCCCATTTCTCTCCACCTATTATCGCAAACCGTACAGGAGCTACACAGCTCTTTCTCCTTCCCCCCCTTCCTTTCCACTATGATTCCCTTGTGCTTATTCCATACATTATTGAACCCCACCACTGTTTTTGCCCCCATGACCTCAGCCAAAAGGCTATTCCAGGAGTCCATCAGCCCTTTTTTTCTATTTTTGTTGTCCCCCATTTTTGCCTTGCTGGCTACAGGGACCTCCTCTCCCCTACCTAAGCCCTTCTACCCACTCCGGAAATCGTATGGTGGTCCAGCCCACCAAGAGCCTTTGCTCAACAACCTCCCCAGATACCTCAATCGTAACTCACAGCTTATCCTCCATGTGTGGGACCCCCTGGTTCCCCAAGCCAGGAGGAGAATATGGCTGGGGCCCGTGATGAGGAGCCGGTGAGGTGTGGGAAAAGTCGAAGTGATCCTGCTGTGGTGTGAGGGGTGGGGTGATTTCACCTACCAGGTACTGCTGGGGGCATTTTTGTCCCCTGCTAGGCCCTCCCCTTATTACATCCCAGAGCATGGTCCTGAGCGCTCACCCGGTGATTCGCCTATCAGGGCCGTCAGAAGGGAGGGTAAGCCCCATTCTGGGTGGTTGATGCCTTCGTATCACTTTCCAGACTACTGGGTACATGCTGACATGAGGTCACCCCAGAGGGACCACTTATTCCTTACCACAAAACACCCCCCCCCCGGTCACCAGTCATGCCATGGAAGGAGGTGCCTTCCCTTATTGAGCTAGAAGGCATCCAAGGGATGCCAGAACTCGCCTCACTGGTCAGCACCAGATGTCCCAGACTCTGAATGCGAAACCGGGTCATCTGGATGGCAAGCAGCAGCTCCACCACTGCGCTGGCCGGCCGGCCTTCCACCACTGTTTCTGTGAAGAAGTACTTCCTCACATCTCTCCTGAATCCACCTCCCTCCAGCTTCACAGCATGTCTCCTTGTTCTTGAGCACCTTTTCTTCTGAAAAATACTCCCCTGCTGTATCTTATTGGCCCCTGTGAGTTATTTAACGGTCTGTATCATATCCCCCCTCTCCCTCTCCCTCTCCCTCTTCTGTTCCAGGGTGTACATACTGAGGTCATTTAGTCTTTCCTCATAGGACTCTTGATGCAGACCCTGCACCATTTCAGCTGCCCTCCTCTGGACCACCTCCACTCTGTTTATGTCCTTCCAGAGAACATCAGAACTGGACACAGTACTCTAGGTTGTGTCATACTAGCGATCCATACAGAGGTAACACCACCTCCCTCTCTGCTTGGAAAAGAGGTTCGGCTCCCAGAAGCAGGAACTGCATGCCTGTAGTACACCTCCCAGAGCACTCACCCAACATCCTGCAGCACCTTCAACCACAGGCAACTGGCTCCTCCCATCAGGAAACTGGAGCAGGACATCTGGTTCAGTCCCCTGAGACACCAGGGAATTAACCCTTTATGGGATTTTTAACAAGGTCACACAAACCTACATGGGTTTAACAGTCAAGGAGACCTAACTAAGTGGCCCAGCACTTATGGAGGCTACAACCATTTATTCCCCTGTCCTGTCCTATGGCGTTAATTTTGTATAAGCTACTCTATATCAGTCATGGCCAGGTTTAGGAATCTTACCAAGCTGTCTTATTCTTCTTAGAAAGCAGCATACAGGTTTGGACTGGTATTTGAATCTCATTGTACATTGCAAAAGGGGTGGCCTACTATTTTGTTTATCTTTTTAAAAAACTGGTGACCAGAAAGGCACATTCAGCCAGGACTTTGTTTCCAGGTGTGACTTGCCGGGGGGGTGTACAAAACGTAGGAAAGGATAAACAGTAACAATCTAGAAGAAAAAAGATGGACAGTACATGGTAACAGTATACTTTATGTACAAAACTTTTTGGACCTCAATAGTGTGGGGAACCAAGTTGTCTCAAACAAGAGGAAAAACACTGCCCAGGCAGAGATACAGTATCAAGAAATCTGATCCTGACACTGAGGTAGAAAGACGTCCAGAGAGGTAGTGCATGAAGGAGGGCAAGGGGGCACAAAAAAAGGGGGGGGTTATTTATTTATTTCTCAGAACAACAATACTTTAAACCATAGGCTCATTTACAAAGGTTTCATATCAAGTAACAGACAGAAATACATCAAAGGCAATACTACATAAAAACAGGATTCATGATCAGTAATGAAAAAGTATGCAAACCTGTTGAAAACAGTTCTTGTCATAAGAGAAGTTATGAAACTAAATACCTAGATGGAGAATCAAAGTGCGAGGTTAAAAAGGTGAAAAAATACAAGAAAAGGTGTAGGGAAAGTAAAGAGACAAGAGAGGGAAGAGCGCAATTGCTGTGAGGCGGGTCAAACAAGGAGGGAAGATGAGAGGGGGTGCAGGATGACAGGAGAGTGGGGGAGACATAATTAAGGATGAAGCTGAAAGAGGGAGAGGATGCGAACAATACCTACTGGAGAGAGAGGTGTAGGTGGTGAGAGGAGTAGTGAATTTACAGAAAGAAGGAAGAGCACTGTGAAAGAGACTGGGCTAGAAGACGG
Organism: Neoceratodus forsteri; assembly: GCA_016271365.2. Lineage (NCBI taxonomy): Eukaryota > Metazoa > Chordata > Ceratodontiformes > Ceratodontidae > Neoceratodus > Neoceratodus forsteri. The sequence continues at coordinate 1,723,655,510 of CM057452.1, forward strand.
GAGGTCAGAAAGGTTAGAGTCCACAGTCACAATAACTGTTTGATGTTAGTAGAGACTTAAGCTTTGATTTGAAGCAATCGATTTTGGTTTCATTCAGTATATCGTCATTGAGTGAGTTTATCTAGAGAGGAGCACGGTACTTAAAACAACACTGACCTTGAGCAGTTTGTCGGAACGGGACCTTTAGCAGACTACTGTGTGAACCCCTAGTACATCTGATGGTACTGGCTGTACGGAGGAGGTTTCGTACACCAGGGGATGATAGGCCTAGTGTAGACTTTTTAGTCAACAGGCAGGTGTGATACTTAATACAGCAGTCCTGGCTGAGCCAGCCTGTTTGTCCACACAGCTCACATGTGTGAGTAAGGCAGGGTGCATCAATCACCAGTCTACACGCCTTGTTTAGGGTGGTGTTTATCCTTTTTAATGCTGTGCCTGTTGCTGCACCATAAACTACAAGCCCGTAATCAAGAGTAGACAGCACAGAACTAGTCACAGCAATTTTAGGGCATCATTTGTAAGGCAGTGTTTGTTTCTGTAAAGCTGCCCCAGTTTGGCAACAGTGGAGTTGGCTACAAGATCAATATGTTGAACATATGTGAGTGAACTGTCTAAGGTTACCCCTAGGTATTTAAAATTTTGTACCATCTCTAAGGGTGTGCTGAGGCAGTTGAGAATTTTTGGTTGATATGCCCTGTGTCTGTTATGAGAAGAGGCAAAAACCATGGTTTTAGTCTTCTTGTAGTTTAACAGTGGTTTTGACTTTCAGAACCAGTCTTCTACTGCAGTGAAATTGGTCTGCATCTGATCTTCAAGTGCTGAGGGATCTGAGTGGCTTGAATATAGGACCGCGTCATCAGCATATAGGGTTAGGGAGTTAATTACAGGAACAAGTATGCACAGTGAGGTCACGAAGAAGGGATTTAAAGGAAAGGATAGAGGACTAAGGAGGTTATTCCAGAGAGGGAAAGATGAGAGGAGCTGGTCCCTTGACCCACAGTGGTCCTAGACTGAGGAACAGAGATGAAGTGGTACTCATCAGATGGAAGGATGAAAGAGAAAGAGAGAAAGACGAGGGAGAGAGATGATGAAGAGGGAGCAGTGGTGGGTTTTGGGGGGGCAACAGTTCACGTCAAAGCAGCAGAAGGAATTAAAGGGCTGGTACAGTGGAACTGGAGGGCTTGGAGGATTGGTAGCTGTTAAGGAGCATTTAAATATTAGGTCAGTGGTTCAAATCTAGTCCAGGTCAGCAGTGGCCAAAAGTCATCATCATGGAAGGCTGTTCAGTGGACTATGTGAAATGAGTTGTAGTGGTCTCAGTCCAGTTCCCAATGTGCGGGTGCCCACATGACAAAGCCACCAACACAACTGGCACACATACTGGCAGTCATATGAGAGGCCAAGGACTGAATGGGCATGGAGTTTGGATTAACCTCTCACCCACGTGGTGGTCCTTCCATTACAAGGTTGAGGCACATTGGCAGGGGATGTGTAGAATAGCTGGAACTGTGACTGACAGTGCTCTGTCTCTCATGTGGATACACAGAGGGCTTCAATCTCCAGTGATGTCAATCCTGCACCTTTCACAAGCCCTAAATCCACGTGGAGGAAAAAAAAAATTAATAAAAAAAGGGGGGGGGGCTAGGGTAGACTTGAGAACAGCACTGTAAACCAAATTTGTGTAGTCAAACGTCAGTAAGATCATCTTGAGGTCAATCTCACAGTGGAACAGGGCACCAAGCTAGTGAAGTAACTTTTTACTGACAACTCATTGTGGGAGATAAAATCTATAATGAGTCATTGTTGGAGAAGAAATATAGGTTTCAATTTAGCCACATTCCAAGTATTTAAGCTACAGTAAGGACTTTTCCGAGGGGGAGTCTGGGAGACCATCTAGAGTCATATCAGACAGAGGGTTTGTGTAGCCTGCCTAGTTGTTATTTGCGAGACCTTTTTTGGGGGGGGCACTGAACAAAAATTGAGCAGAGTCAGCACTGAATGTTGTTGAAATTACACTGGAGACACAACTGTGAAAGGATCTCATTTAGAAAGATGGTGAACAGGACTGCTGTAAGGTGAAACCCTGAGGGACTTCTGAGGAGATGGGAAGGGGGGCATTGCCCACCTGGACTGACCGGAGTCTGTCAAGCAAGCAGGAGCGCAAAATGGAGACAAAAAGGTAAGACAGACCCACCCCTCTGAGCTTGTGAACCAGAGGGGGATGGAAATTAGTGTGGTAAGACATGGCTGAGGTGAGCAGTCCCTTGTCCATCCCCTTTAGAACAGAGCAGACTGTGGAGTGTGATATCCGGAAACCAGACTGAAAAAGGTAGAGAATGGCAGAGTCAAGACAGGAAGAGAGTCGGGAAAGCACAAGTTTTTCTTGTACATTGACAAGTGCAGGGAGGAGACAGATAGGGCAGTAGTACCCTGGAGAGGAAGGACTCCCCCTTTATGGAGGGAGACAATGTTTGCACACTTCTCTGGGAACTTTAGTAAGGCAAAAACAGAAATTAAAATGGGAAAAAACAGAGCCAACAATAGAAGTAAAGAGTGAAGAAGATTAGGGTCGAGGCCATCTGGGCAATTACTCTTGGAGGGGTTTAGAGTCAGCAGATCCATGGTATGGCAGCCAGGGAAATAGGGGAGAAGGAAAAGTAGGAAAATGAGGGGAATGAAAAGAAAGTAAACAATGGTCAGGGTCAAGGTGAAAAATGAGAGCACAAAAGGTAAAGAATTGTGCTGGTTAAAGGTGGACGTGACCTCGGCTGGGTTAGAGATGGTTGAGCCCTCAGGCTTAAGGATGGGAGCCATAGAGCGCAGGAACAGCAGAGTTAATGATCCACTAGAACCTGACAAGGACTTAAAGTTGCTCTGGAGGTTACCTGCAAATTTTTTTTATTTAACTCTGATTTTACAACTTATTTACCCAAGACAGCCCAGCTGAGAGGCAGCATTTTGTTTCTATTAGGGTCCTGTTTCTACCCATTTCCACAACTGGTGGACTACAACACTGAAAGGTTAAGTGACTTGCTCAGGGTCACACAGTGAGTATATGACTGACAGGGTTTGAACCTGTCATCTCACAGATCCCAAGCCAGTGCTCTAAAAACTACACAACTGTTTTTGGCGTCCCTGATAGCCCTGGTGCTGGCATTACAGAGTTTTGTGTACTGCAGTATGTCCTCCAGTGAGCAAGAGGCAATATGCTAAAACCAGGTAAAGTTCTGCACTTTTAGGAAGGCAATCAGGCCTTTGTAAATCATGGGAAGGTAGGAACTATGGACAGCTTATCTTTGGTGGATGGGGTTGTCCCAGATGGACATGAATTTGGTATGGAATAAGAAGGTAGGTAAGATATTTATTTGGCGTCCTTCTTAAACCTCAAGAGTGCCTCACACAAATAGCAACACACACATAAAACTTATAAAACCCACAAACATAATAACTAACAAATACATATAAATATTAGAGCAAACAGTTTTATAGCCTGCAGTACCAGATCAAATGTACAGATTGCTAAGTCATTCCACGTAAGGCAACACTGAAAAGCCATTTTATCACTCCACTGTGAAATGGCTTAATTTAGTACACCGTCTCATGCAAGTCGCAAGAAAATTCCAGAGCGCTGGGGCAGCCACGCCAAATGCTTTGTCCCCCTGCTGATTTTAAACATAAATAAGGAAAATTCAAAAGCCACTGTTCTCCAGATCAAAGGGTCCTGCTGAGCCAGCGGAAGACCAGGGGATCATGGAGGTAAGCATGGTCTAATCCATTTAGGACCTCACATGTCAAAATCAGAACCCTGTAGGTGATTCTTTGCCTTACATAGATAGGCATTGCATAAATTTAAAAATTAATGTTACAGATATATTTTCAGATACTGGCTCAAGTGTTCAGAGCACTTTACATTTTACAACATTCTCTGATGAAGAGAAAAAGAAACTGTTCACCACAATGAGAGGGGACAGAGATTTGTCAATGCAGATGGGTGAAGCCCCAAAACAATTAAGTCAGAAAATAGACAATCTAAAACATAAAAATTGTCGCCTAGAATGGCATGGACTTACTTTAACACAATATCTACAGTATAATCGTATCCTTAGAGGTCTCAGAATTAGTGTAGAGCCAATTTAGGCATAAATTCCACTAAATTGGATAATAAATGGGATGGGATCCGTAACAGAGCATCATGTGATTTCATGTATGCTTTAATAGAAGCTATCATTGATGAAAGACAGGCCATAGAGAAAGAAATTAAGGAAACGGAAGATTTCCTCAAGCTCAAGGTTCAAGAAGAGGGAATTTAAAATACTAGTAGAGGATATCAAACAAAAATTACTTGATTATGAGGGTAGACTGAAAGAACAGAAAATTAAGAAGTTTATTAGAGACACAAACGACTACCGTGACGGTAGAGTTTATACATATAAGAAATTTAAAAGACAATTTGCCGTCAACACCTATAATACATATGAAAGTTCTGATAGTTACACTAGGGACACCCAGAAACCAAGTCAGATTATTAATATACATCGTAGTGACACAGAACAACCTAGTACGTCAAGTGATACACATAAAGAAGTAAGATATGACTTAAGAAATCAGGGCACCAACAGAGAAATTTATCAGCAGGGGGAAGGATGGAGAGGTACAAGGGGAAGCAGGGGAGGAGGGCAAGGTGGAAAAAAAACGCAAGACGTTTCACAACAGGGAGAGGGAGAATGACAGACACCATATCCATTTTTAATTTAAGTAAAAGAATATTGACACCCATAGAGACCAGAGTGCTCAGTTTAGGTCTTTCGTTTGCACCAACACAGTCTATGAACCTTTTTGACTTAGAAGTAGATCTTCAAAAATTTTTAAGGAATCTTAGATTAAAAAATCTATTTGGAACCACATCAAATATAGTCCAAGACCCTTATCAACAGAAATTGAGACAAACACTCCAAGTAAAATCACAATATAACCCACCTATAGGGAAAAATCATGGGATAGAAGCATTTTGCCATAATGTGGAAAAGGAGGTTCTGGCTCTATTTAGTAACAGGGAAGAATTAAATCCATTATATAAAAATCTGACCAAACTGGAAAGTTTAGCTTTAGAGAATTTAAAACAGGACAAAGACATTGTTATTAAACAGGCAGACAAAGGAGGTGGGATAGTTATTCAAGATAGGTCACAATATAAAGAAATGTGTCTTGCATTATTGCACAATGAAGAAAATTATGAACTATTATCTGAAAATCCCACTCATAATTTTCAAGTTGAAATTAATGGTTTATTAGAAGAATATACCTTGAATGGTTGGATTCAGCCATGGGAAGCAGGTTTATTATATTATGAACATCCTAAAATCTCGACATTTTATTGCATTCCTAACATACATAAAAATACTTCTAACCCACCTGGAAGGCCAATAGTTTCTGGAATTGGTTCCATTTTTGAACCACTGTCTAAGTATATAAATTTTCATCTGCAACCATTAGTAGAAAATACTAGATCATACATTAAAGATTCATCAGACATGATAAGACATCTGCAACAAATTTCAGAAAGCGGGATTCCAGAGTCTAGTATTCTGGTTACTTTTGATGTGACAGATCTATACACTTCAATCCCTCACACACAAGGAATAGAGTGCATAGGACATATCTTAGATAAGAGACAAAGTAGTTGTAAACCTAAAACTATAGTTCTACAGGAAATGGCACAGTTGATGCTTAGTAAAAATTATTTTGAATTCGATGGATGTTACTATCAGCAAAATAAAGGTACTGCCATGGGATCAAGCATGGCACCTGCCTATGCCACTGCCTATATAGCAAATTTTGAAGAAAAGTACATATATGATGTTCAAAGCAATACATTTTATGACAAAATAGTAACATGGGTACACTTTATTGATGATATTTTCATGTTATGGTCTGGAACCATTATGGAATTAACTGCCTTCTATGAAGAACTTACTCAAAAGGATAGAAATTTGAAATTCATTATGAACTATGATACAAATACAATACCTTATTTGGATTTACTTATTATTAATGAAAATAAACAAATTGAGACTTCATTATTTTGTAAACCCACTGATAGAAATACGTTACTACATTATAAAAGTTTTCATGAATTAAAATTAAAGAATAACATACCCTATGCACAACTTACAAGGGTTAAACGAAATTGTAGCAAGGTGGACATCACAGTACAAGAAACTAAACAGATGTTACACAAATTTAAAGCCCGGGGATATAAACAACATATATTAAAACAAGCAGAAACAAGAATAAATCAAATTAATAGAAATGAATTATTACAACCTAAAACACCACAGGGTGACACCCAAAGAATGGTCTTTTCCACCAAATTTAACCACAAAATGGCAGATATAAGAAAAATTATTAATAAACATTGGTATTTAGTCAGCGGATAATGAACAAATTGAAACTCTGCAAAATGGACCTATAGTAGTAGCAAAAAGTAAAATGTTCAGGACACTTTGGTCCATTCACAATTCAAACAGGAAATGGCAGGAGCCAGCTTTTGCTGGCCACTAATGCCAGGGATGACCCTTGTGGTAGATGCAGTGTTTGCAATCATACATCAGAGAAACATATATATATATATATATATATATATATATATACATACATATATATATATATATATATATATATATACATACACACATCCACCCACACAGGAATGGTTTTCAATTAAACAACACATAACGTATACTACAGAAGCTGTTGTGTATCTGATACAGAGCCCTTGTGACTTATTATATATTGGACAAAACAAGTAGAGAATTACGCAGAAGAATACAAGAAAATAAAGGAGATATAAGAAACCGTGATGAAAATTCTCCAGTGGCAAGACATTTTAATGAGGCGTCTCACTCTGGAGCCTCAATTAGATTTTGGGGTCTAGAAAAAATATGCATTCCCCTAGAGGAGGTAATTTAAGAGAGCTTTTATTGAAGGCAGAGATGAAATGGATTTTTCATATGCATACACTGGATAAAAATATTGGAATGAATGTTGAAACCAATTGGCAAGTCTGCATTTAAAAGTAGAATAATATGAAATATTGTTGTGTATGGACAGGAACCATTCTGCACAGGTGGTACTCTGTGGCAGTGTCTAGTTTTATAATTATGGTTTGAAGTCTTTAAATTTATGATAAAGATAGTAACAAAGGGTCAACTATTTCAGATTCTCCTCTATTATGGAGAGGTTATCCATCAGTATAAAGCATTATTTAGAATATAAACAATGGAGCAATATTATATAATGTTTAATAGAAAATACTTAATTTATACATTATTTGTTAATTGACCTTTTGCACTTATCAAAAACTTCCCTATAATAGTATTTTTAAATCATATAAATGCTATTTAACATATTTGAGATTTATATTGACATCATTTATTATAAAAAAACATGGGAAGATGTTTTCAAAATCATCGTTTGAAAATAGTTGACTTTTTTGACCTCCCATCATCAAAAGATTTGATGCATTGTATAGTATTCATTGTTATAATTCCTTACAATTTATATGTGTACATATTAATACATATCAAAAACATGTTCCACAACGTCTTTGTCCTATGCTTTCCTTTGAGCTCCCATGAACATGATGGTCATTGGAGTTAGTTTATTCTTTATGTAATCTTAGGTTAATTTTTTATGTGAATGCCTGATGTATAAAAAAATATTACCTATTTATTAAGTGGAACCACTAATATAGATGCATCATCTTAATACATACCACTACTAGTAGGTAATGCATTTAATAATTAGAAAGTCACAGTGGCAGTCTTTGAGTGCCTGTTTTGCCGAAAATCCTTGGCTCTAAGAATAGAGTCAGCTAGTTGATTGCAATAGCAGTCTGTTCGCGCATGCGCAGTAGCGCGATCTTGATGTCCTATCGCGGGATTTCAGCAAAACAGGCACAAGAGGAATATAAGAGCTCTTGAGTAGTAAACAACAGCAGCCATCTTTTAGGTACAGAGGGGTTGAAATAATGGAGGAAACCTTTTCTAAAAAAGCAATTGAGTAAGTAATTAAAACTCACATTTTCAACTACAATAATACTTAGTATGATATGTCCTTAAAGAAAGTTATAAAACTGTATTTAACATCATAAATAGTTTGAGAGTTAAAAACTTTACTATTATGACTTTTTGCAGAAATGAATTTAGTGCTTAAAAGCAGATTCCCTAGTACCAAATAGAGCACATTGAATAAGGTAGGAAAAGTGCTTTTAGTTAAAAAGTAGCACAAGTTCTTTATGAACTGTGAGTAACAAGACTGCTACTGTGAATGCTATATTTATATTTATTTTTACTTTTATTTTTGCAGAGCATTGAATGCTATCTTTGGCTTGTTTAAAAAACCTATTACTACTACAGTAACAGCCTGCATTTTTACTAAGGTATGAGGGATTGCTAATATTGTGAAGTTACCTTATAAGCATATTGTTAATTTATATGAGCATATATCAATAACAGTGTGTTTTAATTAATTTCCAGAAAAATAGAGAAAACAGTATCTACAAGTCTATATCCCCATGAACAAGCCCATTTTGTGGGTGAAACGTAGGGGGCTTTACACAATAAAAAAGAAATTACATCACAGAGAACTTGTTTTTGAATTTGTCAAGGGCTCCCCCCTCTCCATTTTGTACAGTTGTATTCAGAGCCTCTTGGGGGGGGCTGAAGAAGTTCCAATAAGAACACTGATCCATTACCCACCATACCCTTGTTTTGCTTACAGGCAGACAGCCCAGATTGCACAGTATTGGGGTACTATGTACCGATTTCTGAACAGAACACAGAAGCCGCAGTGCCATATTCTGGACCAGCTGCAGGCACAAAATCTGACCACAGGGTGGGACCCTATAGAGCACAATAAAGTAAGTCGTGGTGAGACGTGTGCCTATATCAATAATCTCAGATTTGAAGGGTCTAGGAAAAGACACAACCTGGAGATGTTTTAAGATGAAAAGAAGTAGTTCATGACAAACAGTCAAACCATGGGGTTCTATCATCAGCTGTTCATCCAGAACCACCCCAGAATGCGAGGGGAAGGGGCCCAGTGCTGATGTAATGAGTATAGAAATGCAGTGCAGAGGTAAAAGAAGGGAGATGTATAACTTGATAGCAGAAAATGGAGCTGAGGGAGTGAGGGAAGCCGAAAACGATGTGTGTCCAACTTTGCTGATAAAGGTCACCCACAGTATCAGTTGGATATAGCAGTGTGTTTCTCCTTGTGAACTGCATTTCCTTTGTGTTTATTTTCCACAAACTAGCACATTACTTGTCTCTGTGGTATTTTACATCTATAATTTTCAGTTGTTATTTGTACACCTAACATTGTCCACTGTATGAATTCTTATTCTGCTTTTTATTAACTTAGATTGCTATACACACCACATAAATAAAAGATCTGCAATGTATAGTCATAGCCAAAAATATTGGCGCCCCTGCACTTTTTTCAAATAACTCACAATTTCCTCTAAACATAAGTTGAAATTAACAACAGTATTTAGTCTCCACAATTCTTTATTTCTCTGTTAATATTACCGAAAGTACAGCTACATAAGAACTTACCGTAACAGTAGATCTTCGAGAGAGGCTCTTGCAGTAGGTAATTACATATAGGACTGACGCATGACGGCAGCAAGACCCACGAAACATTTCTAGCTAGCAGTCCCTGAGCGAGGATAGCTCCACGATCAGGTGACCGGCATCATCGATGTCGGTATAAGGGTGGTCCCGGATGCCCACCTTCCAGTTCTTTCCCACCACAGGCCCGGAAGGCCCAGACGAGAGAGAAGCAGATGTTTTCCCTCCTGGAAAAGGAGCTGAAAAAGCCTAGGGGGATGGAGGGCGGGAAGGTATTACCTACTGCAAGAGCCTCTCTCGAAGATCTACTGTTATGGTAAGTTCTTACGTAACTGTACTATCTTACTTCAAGAGGGCTCTTGCAGTAGGTAATTACATATAAGACTGAATCCTAAGCAGTCTGGAACAAATGAAAGGCACCGGGAGGAGGAACTACTCCAAGAAGTAGCAAAAAATCTTGCAAGCCTAAAGGCAGGAGGCCTTGCAAAACAGCTAACCCGAAGCCTGCTCTACTGCGAGAGGCAATGTCCAAACTGTAATGTTTCGTAAAGGTATGGACAGAAGTCCAGGTGGCAGCAGCGCATATGTCTGCTGCAGACACATTCTTGAAACAAGCCGCAGAGGCCGCTACTCCATGCGTGGAGTGACCTCTGACTTGACCCAGAAGGGTCTTGTTGTACTTGTCATAACAAAAAGTGATGCAATGAGCCAACCACTTCGACAGGCACTGATTGGAAACAGCATTGCCTTCTCTTTTGTGAGCAAAAGAGATGAACAACTGATCAGTCTTTCTGAGATCTTTTGTCCTATCGGTGTAGTATCTCAAAATCCTGTGAACATCCATGGTATGGGGTAAATATTCTCCTTGATTGGAGTACTGCGGGAAAAAGGCAGGTAACTCTATAGACTGATTTAAGGTAGACTCCGCTACCACCTTAGGCAGAAACTTAGGGTTCGTACGAAGAGCCACTCGTTCTTTGTGAAAAATCAAATAGGGGATTTTACACATAAGGGCCTGGAGCTCAGAAATTCTTCAAGCGGAAGTAATGGCCACCAAGAAGAGCGTCTTCCACGAAAGAAACTTCAGATCTGCAAATGCCGCAGGTTCAAAGGGAGGAAGGGTAAGTTTCTCGAGAACAAAGTTCAAGTCCCAAGGGGGAGCAGGAGTCCAAACAGGGGGCCTCAGATGAAGGACCCCTCTGAGAAAAGTCTTAGACCCTCTAACTGGGCAAAGGCTTTATCAGCAAAAGGAACATGATACGCTGAAATAGTGGCCATGTGCACTTTCAAGGAGGAATGACTGAGACCCAGGTCGAAGAGATGACATAGATATTCAAGCAGAATGGCTACTGAACAGGAGAAAGGCTCCATGTTCTTAGAAGCGGCCCAAATAGAAAATATCTTCCATTTCATGGCATAAGTGGACCTAGTGGAGGGTTTTCTAGCCTCCACCAGAATCTCGGCCACTTTTGGAGAGACACCAAAACGAGATTGGGCTAGGTCTGCAGGAGCCATGCATGAAGTTGAAGGGATTTGAGGCCCCGATGGACCAGGGTCCCCTGATCCTGGGTCAGCAATCCTCGAGATAAAGGAAGAGGAAGAGGAAGAACCTCTGAGTATTGTTGTAGAAGAGAGAACCAGATTTGCCTGGGCCAGAAAGGAGCGATCAGAATCATTCTCACACCTCCTGTGGTTAGTTTCTGCAGTACACGAGGGACCAGAGGAATTGGAGGAAAAGCATAGACGAATCTGCCCTTCCAGTTTAGAGACAGAGCGTCGCTCCAGAAAGCGCCTCACTCTGGAGCGAGCGAGCAAAAGGTGGGAAGTTTTGCATTTTGGGAAGAAGTGAACAGGTCTACCTGTGGTGTCCCCCAAAGCTGGAAGATGTCATCTAGGACCTTTTGGTCCAACTCCCACTCATGTGGCAGAGCAGAGGAGTGACTCAGCTTGTCTGCCAGGGTAATGTCGACTCCTGGAACATGAATCGCCGTGAGGTGAAGGTTGTGAAGTGTTGCCCAGTCCCAAACCCTCATTGCTTCCCTGCATAGAGGGTAGGATCGAGTCCCTCCCTGCTTGTTGATGTACCACACCATGCACATGTTGTCTGTCTGGACAGCTAGGTGACTGGGAAGAATGTATTGGTGAAGGGCTTGGAGAGCATATAGTACTGCTCGTAGCTCGAGCACATTGATGTGGAGAGCTAGCTCCAATCTGGACCATAAACCCTGGGTTCGGGGAGGACCCAGATGGGCTCCCCAACCTTCGCGTGATGCAACTGTGGTCAGAGTGTGGGAGGATGACAGAAGGGGACCCCCCGAAATAGGTTCTCTCGAACCATCCACCACTGCAAGTCTCGTGCCATCGGAGAGGAGATCAGAACTAGATGATCTAGGTCGTCTACAAGTTGATCCCACTGGGAGCGAAGAGTCCACTGAGAGATTCTCATGTGGAGCCGAGCGCGGGGAACTGTCGGGATGGTGGCCGCCATAAGCCCCAGAGGACGTAGGACCGACCTCGCTGGAACCTTCCTGCATTCTGATAGCAGGGAAATCTGTGACTGAAGAGAGGCCACCCTGTCCGGAGGAAGAAAGGCCTTGCTCACCGTTGTATCGAGGATGGCCCCGATAAACTGTAGTCTCTAGGAGGGATCTTGATGAGACTTGGAATGGTTGATGGTAATACCCAGGCAAGTGAAAACCTGCTGGGTGAGGGAGAGAAAATGCAGGAGCTCCTCCCTGGATGAGGCCGCCAGGAGCCAGTCGTCCAGGTAGGGGAACACCTGAACTCCCATAGTACGCAGGTGGGCCACTACCACAGCCAGGTATTTGCTAAAAACACGGGGAGCCGAGGAAAGACCAAATGGGAGTGCCCGGAACTGGTAATTATCCCCCTGGAAAGCAAACCGGAGGTACTTGCGATGTGAGGGACGAATGGGGATGTGCAGATATGCGTCCTGCATATCCAGCATACAAAGCCATTGACCCGGCCAAAGAAGGGGCAGAAGGGTTTGTAGGGAGAGCACCCTGAACCTTTTGTATTCCACGTAAAGGTTCAAAGAGCTGATATCGAGAACGAGTCTGAGATCTCCCATCTTCTTTGGGACCAGGAAGAAATGAGAATAGTAACCCGTCCCTTGAAGGTGACAGGGAACGGGTTCTATGGCCTGCTTCACGAGAAGGGCAGATATTTCCTCCTGGACCAAAGGAAGATGGTCCCCTGTGTAGGATGACTTCAGAGGGGGGTGGCAGGGAGGATTCTGTAGAAACTCTATGGAGCGCCCCTCTGCTATAATCTGAAGCACTCATGAATCCGTTGTTATCCTCTCCCAACCCAGAAGGTGGAGGGACAACCTCCCTCCTACCGGTTCCTCCAGTGTGTCCAGAGGCAGTGGGAGAGGGGAGGAGTCGAGTGGTGTGGGGCAGCACCGCGGCAGGGGCACCCGCTGCTTTTTTGGGTGGTGGGGGCTTGGCAGCTGCAGGGGCCCGGTGTTTAGTGGCCCGCCTTCCTTGGGGTTTCGCTTGTGGACGACTGCGTCTGCAAAAAGGACGGCGCTGTAGGGGATGGGGACGGTACATGGAATCCACGGATTTCAGAGCCGTCCCCTTCTCCCTCAAGTCGGTGATGATGTCCTTGACATCACCGCTGAAAAGCACTGAACCCCTGAAAGGTGCTTCTTGGATTACTGACTGCACCTCCGGGACCAAACCTGACACGTGGAGCCAAGCATGACGCCAAAGACTTACGGCGAACGCGGAGCTCTACCCGGCAGTGTCCACTGCATCGTATGTCACCCGCAGGATGTGATGACTGGCCGAATGAGCAGAACGGGCTAAGTCAGCCAACTCCTGCTTGACTTGCGAGTCAGGTAAGGAGTCAATCTTGGATTCCGCCTGGGTAAGGATGGCCTTCTGGTAATCCCCATATGAGCAACATAATTCAGGGTCCGAATTCCCAGTGTGGAAGAAGCGTATATTTTTCTTCCATACTGGTCCTGGAGGCGAGATTCCTTATCGGAAGGAGACGAGCTTAGATGTTTGGGATGTGCTGACCGGCCGTGAGTGGCTCTAATCACGACTGAGTCTGCACGAGGGTGAGAATCCAAAAAGTCTACACCCTCCGGAGCCTGGTATAGCCTGTTGGACTTCCTAGGAAGTGGGGCTAAAGCCGACGGTTGTTTCCAAATAGTGGAAACAAGGTGGGCATGAAGGCTCGATCCAGGGTGGCACTAAAGTAGGAGCCATAAGGGGCAAGTCCAGATGTTCGGCAAGTTTTACCCACTGAGGATCTGGTTCCAGAGAACGCCACTGATATACTTCCTGGATCTTCCTGAGCAACTCTGTGAAGGAAGGATCCTCCGGAAGAGACTTCGGCTGGGTCCTCGGCCGGGGCTTGGACGGAGAGCGAGGCTCATCATCTCTCTCGGAGCATCCGTCGGAGGGATCCGAGGAATCTGAAAGCGAAGAAGAAGAAGAATCAGAAGCAGAACAAGACTCCCTGACACGTCTAGGGGGAGGAACGGGTTCCTTAGGGGGGGATCCCTGGACGCGTGTCCTGCCCCTCTCGCGATCCAGAGAGAAGGGCTCCGGGATCTGGAGGCGGTGAGGGAGTGCACCATCTTGGGCGTAGGGGGGCCGGGGGCGGCACCATCACCGTAAGGCGGCTCTCTACTTCCTTGGTGAGCTGAGCCTTGGCCTCAGCCCACCAGGAAGCCAGAGTCTCCTGCAGATCCACGCGACCGAGGGGCAGTGGAGGTGGAGGGAGGATAAGAATACGGATTGTATCCGTGAGGCGAGTATCTGAAACCTGGTGCCGGGTATTGCAGTGTCGGTGGAACCGGCGTTGGGTACTGCGGCGCTGGATACTGCGGACCCGGGTATGACAGCGTCAGATAAGACGGCAGGTACCCGGGTGCCGGAGGAGCTGCTGGAACAGATGGCCGGAAGGAGGCCCCATGGGCGTGTCGAATTGAGAGGCCGGGGGGTGGGCTCGACGGAAGAATATCCCTGCCGGCGTCAGTGGGAGCCGGCCTCAGGACCCGGCGTCCGGAGACAGCATCCGGGGCGGCGTCAGATCCTGTTCCCTAGGAGGTCTGGCGTGGATGAGATATCCCGCATCGCCCGGAGACAGTGGAGAAAGGGGTCTCGGGGTCAGGCTGGGGTGACTCGGGCTCCCCAGACGGCAGCGAAGGCTGCGGGGAACCAGGTACGACAGGGGTTGGAGGGTCCGTCGTAGGTTCCATCGCCCGGCGCATGTCGGGGGAGCCGATGTGCAGCTAAGGGGCTGGTTCCTGGGGGGCGCCGGGGTCCCTCGTCGGAGGCAGGCCGAGGGAGGGAAGCGGCCCGGTCCGAGGGGGACGAGGTCGTGCACCACCCCAAAGGGTCGGGCATCTTATTGACCTTCTCCTGATGGGCGTAGGAGGAGCCGATGTCCGGCTTACGGGAGTCGCCCGCACTAGTAGGCCGCAAGCCTGCGGCGGTACTGGGGGCGGAGAGGCCTCCTTTTGCCCAGAGGTGCCCGCAAGGCCCAAGCGCAAGCCCGACGGGCAGGCAGACGCCTCCTCCAAAACCTAGGAGGCTGCCGTTGGACAGTCCCCTGGAGGGGATATTACCTGGGCCGCGATTCCAGCCGGAGTCGCGGGCGAAGAGGCCTTCTCCCGGTGCCTTTCTTTATCCCGCTTTTTGCGATGTCCTTCTGGAGAGGTTGACGCCTGCCTGAGCTTCTTCAATTCTTTTTCCATTGAAGACATATTTTTCTTTAACAGATGGGCTTCCAGGGACTGTTAGCGTAGTCTGCGGGTAGCCGCACTGAAGTGCAGGCAATGCGGGCACTTGTCAACCGGGTGGTCGGGGCCTAAGCAAAAAAGGCAGAGAGAATGGCCGTCCTTGTGTGGCAGTTGGGCGCCGCACGAGTCGTACTTGTTTTTGGAAGGCGTAGGGGACGATATACACCGATGCTGACCTGACGATGAGAAGAAAAAATACTTAAAACTTCAGTAAAACCGACGAAAGAACAGGGCTTTGCTAAGCATGAACTTTACCACGAGGCGCTGCACGAGCTGACGGCAGGAAAGAACTGGAAGGCGGGCGTCCGGGACCGCCCCTTTATACCGACGTAGCATGACGCCGGTCACCTGACATGGGGGCGGTCCTTCGCCAGGTACTGCTAGCTAGAAATTTTTTCGTGGGGTCCTGCCGCCGACCGGCGTCAGTCCTATATGTAATAACCTACTTCAAGAGCCCTCTCAAAGTAAGATCCTTTGTTTTTGATTCAGAAATTAATATATCCTTTTAAATCAGAAAATGAAAAGAAATGGCATTGACAAAATTATTGACACCCTAGTCTTAATATTTGGTAGCACAGCCTTTGGTCAAAATAACTGCAATCAACCGCTTCCTATAGCCATGGATGAGCTTCCTGCACCTCTCTACTGGCAGTTTGGTCCACTTTTCTTGTGCAAACTGCTCCAGTTCTCCCAGATTTGAAGGGTGCCTTCTCCCAACTGCTGTTTTCAGATCTCTCCACAGGTTTTCAATGGGATTTAGATCTGGACTCATTGCTGGCCACTTCAGAACAGTCCAGCGTCTTGTCTTGAACCATTCCTGGGTGATTTTTGAAGTGTGTTTGGGGTCACTGTCCTACTGGAAGACCCATGACCTTTGACGGAGACCCAGCTTTCTGACACTGGGTTCAACACTGCGCTCCAAAATGGCCTGGTAATCTTCAGATTTCATGATGCCATGCACATGTTCAAGGCACACAGTGCCAGAGGCAGCACAGCAACCCCAAAACATCACTGAACCTCCTCCATGTTTGACTGTAGGGAAGGTGTTCTTTTCTTTGAAGGCTTCATTTTGTTTTCTGTAAACATACAGATGATGTGCTTTACCAAAAAGCTCTAATTTGGTCTCATCTGTCCACAGGACATTCTCCCAGAAGGATTTTGACTTGTTCAGGTGTGTTCTGGCAAACTCCAGTAGGGCTTTCTTATATCTCTCTCTCTCAGCAGTGGGGTTCTCCTGGGCCTCCTACCATGTAACCCCCTTTCATTGAGTTGGCGACGGATGGTGCGAGTCGAAACTCTCGTATCTTGTGTCTGAAGGTCAGCCTGAATCTGTTTGGCAGTTGATCGAGGTGCTTTCTCCACCATTCGAACAATCCTGCGCTGCAATCTTCGATCAAGTTTTCTCTTGCAGCCACGTCCAGGGAGGTTGGCTACAGTGCCATGGGCCTTAAACTTCCTGATAACATTACGTACGGTGGAAACAGGAACATCAAGGTCTCTGGAGATTCATTTGTAGCCTTGAGATTGTCCATGCTTGGCTACAATCTTCTGTCTGACCTCCTCAGACAATTCTCTGGCTTTTTCTTTCTCCATGCTCACTGCGGTACACACAGTGACACAAAACAGGAGAATGAGTCCTTTCTCTATTCAAACTGGTTGAATGAGTGATTTTATATTGCAGGCACCTGCAACTCACCACAAGCGAGTTCAATTCCAAGGTGAAGGAGAATCACCTGCTTGAAATCTAATTATTTCTAACTACTTCTAAAAGGTGCCAATAATTTGTCCGGGCCATTTAAGGATTTCTGTGTGGAATAAGCTAAGACTTAGTAATTTTTTCTGCTTTTTGTGTTTTATTCCACTGCAAACCAAAGAAATACATATGTGGACACCAAAATATTTTTTAATTTCAACAATTTTCTGGAAGGAATGGTGCATTATTAGAAAAAACTGCAAGGGCGCCAATATTTTTGGTCACGACTAGTTTTTATGTCAATGTTATTTATTAAAATGTAATATAAATAAGTCTTAATTACATACAATAAAAATATTTAAAAATGTGAATGCATGTGACAATCATTAACACATGCAACACTGACACTGCCTACTGTATTAACTCCTATTCTGCACTTTATTATTAACTTAAATGGTTAAAAACTATAATGCATTTTTTTTGTAATTAGTATACTTTAAACTTTCCCATTAATACATATGATACATTCAATAAAATAACACTACACATTACTATCACAATGACTACATGGACAAATCCCCCCTCCCCCAATATGCAGTAGTATATATACTGTTATAAGCAGATGACAATACTTCTGGAGCAGAACCTGGCCAGGGAAATTAGGAGAGGGAAAAAGGGGTTATTTAGATACATTGGGGAAAGACGAAGGGTGAAGGGGCAGATTAGCAGGATTAAATCAGGGAAGAGATGGGCACAAGACCCAGAGGAGCAGGCTGAGGTACTAAATGAGTACTTCACCTCAGTTTTCACCAGGGAAAATGGGGTGCTGCATCATACATGGGAGGAGACAGAGATAATGAGGAGGGGGGCCCCTTACCAATCGGCAGGTCTGGGAGGGGGCATCACTGGCAGGTGGGGGAGGGCCAAGCAGGGAGAAGAGGTACTGGAAGTGGAAATCACAGCAGAGAGAGTGAGGGAAGCCCTCAGCTCCTTAAGACAGAGAAAGCACGGGCCGGATAAATTACATCCTAGAGTGCTGAAGGAACTTGCAGATGTCCTAGCGAAACCCTGGCAGAGCTTTTCACCATCTCTGAGGACAGGGTGGGTGCCCCAAGACTGGAAGGTGGCGCATGTAGTGCCTATCCAAGGGGGATCAAGGGAGGTGGCAGGGAACTACAGGCCTGCCAGCCTGACATCAGTGGTGGGCAAGGTGATGGAGGGCATTGTCAAGGAGAGGCTAGGGGGGACCTGGATAAGTCAGGGTGCCTGGACGATAGACAGCATGGATTCATCCTAGGGGAAATCGTGTCAGACAAACCTGGTGGAGTTCTATGACTGGGTGACAAGTGCCTTGGACCTGGGTAGACCAGTGGATGTCCTCTTTCTAGACTTCAGCAAGGCATTTGACTCTGTTCCTCACGTGGGCCTGTTAGATAAACTAGGAGAAATGGGGGTGGGAAACCAGATGATCCGATGGATAGGCAATTGGCTCCAGGACCGGACCCAGAGGGTCGTAGTTGGTGGGATAGTCTCTTCCCCAAGGAGGGTCATTAGTGGGGTCCCACAGGGATCAGTCCTTGGGCCCCTTCTGTTCAACGCCTACGTGTCTGACATAAGGACAGGAATCAGGAGTGAGATGAGTCTCTTTGCAGATGACTCGAAACTGGGGGCGGTGGTGGATGGGGAGGAGGGGAGGGTGGCCCTGCAGGGGGGACCTGGAGGCTCTGGAAAGATGGTCTAGAAAGTGGAAGCTGAGGTTTAATGCAGGGAAATGCAAGGTACTCCACCTGGGGGCCAGAAACCCAGGCCAAGTGTACACCCTGGGGGGAAATACTACAAGTCTCAATGGCTGAGAGGGACCTGGGGGTGGTGGTGGATGTCAAGATGAACAACTCTGAGACTTGTAGGAGGGCAGCAGCCAAGGCCAACAGGATGCTGGGATGCATCGCTAGGGGGATCACCTCCAGAAGGAGGGAAGTGATACTCCCTCTGTATAACTGCTTGGTGAGGCCACACCTGGAGTACTGTGTGCAGTTTTGGAGGCCGCACTTAAAGAGGGACATTAACCTCCTGGAGAGGGTCCAGAGGAGGGCAACCAAAATGATTTGGGGCTTGGGGGACAGGACCTATGAGGAGAGGCTCGAAGAGCTAAATATGTACACTTTGGAAGAGAGAAGGGACCGGGGGGACATGATAGAGGTCTTCAGGTACATGAAGAGGGTAAATAGGGAGGAACAGTGAGGGTGCTTGAAGGAAGGAGGAGGGGCAAGATTCAGGGGAGAAAGGAGGAGGTGCTACTTCACTGAGAGGGTGGTAGAGCCATGGAATGCACTACCTAGGGGGCTGGTGGAGGCAGAGACAGTGGAGGGGTTCAAGAGGGGGTGGGACAGGTACAGGGGAAGGGTTCAGGAAGCAAAATCCAATGCAGCAAGAATATCCGGAACTGGGAAGGGAGAAGCCAGAGAAGGCGAGGGGGACAGCAAGGTCAGCACCCAGGGTGGGGGCTGACCAAACGAGCAGACACGAAAGACCATTAGGCCTATTCTGCTGGTATGTTAGTATGTTTACAACACAGTGTATTGACAATGCCAGTTTTACACACTAGTTTCATTCTGTTATGTCCATCAGTGTATGTAACTTTTCCCATCTCCACCGATACGTGTGGTACCTATCGTTTAAACTGGTTATCTTTTCCTTTTTTATTATTATTCTTAAGGCCACTATAATCTCATTATGCCACTCCCTGTACGATGGCACGTCTGACTCCATCCAGTGTCTCAGGATGATTCTCTTGGCAGTTTGTGATAGCAGTTTTTTCCCATGGTCACCTGCTATATAAATGTCTGGGGTGAAGACCTCATCCAATCCCAAGAGTGGATCTAGTCATCTTCTGATCACTGCCTGAAGTGGCTGTGCTTTAACACATGACCACAAGATATGGTATGGACTACCCTCTTCCTTCCCACACCTTGTACGCATTTTAAAATTAGTCCAGCTCATTTAAAATAACTTTACTGGTGTGTAATACAAGTTTAGGAGTATTTTATACTGCAGCAGCCTTACAATTTCAGTTTTATATACTGATATAAGCTTACCCAAGTGTGTCCCCAGTGCCTCTCTCCATTCTAATAAGGTAGGACTTGGTCCCAGTAAGCACTTATTTCTAGTTTCTTTTGTAGGCTGATCTCATTAACAGCTTTGTATAGTGTGGAACTGGCACTGGACTTACTAGCTAGAACTCTCAGTGGTATTTTGGTGGTGTGTATCGTGGTCCACAGAGGAGGCCCCTGGCTGAACCCTACTGCATGTGCCATCTGCAGGAAATTTAAATGCCGTGTTTCCCCTTCATTCCATTATCTGGTTTGGAAGGTGTGGAATGGAATTAGCCTGCCCCCTAGAACTAAGTGGTTGGCCGACAGAATCTGCAGTGAGCTCCAAGGTTCTCCTGTTACCAGCTTGCCTCTTAAACAAATATTAGGACTGTTTAGGATGGATGGCCCACATCCATGTACAGATTTAGCTTCAGTTGTCCGCATAATTGCTGGTGGACTCATTGATATAGCTATTGGTGTGTTTTGCAGAGCTTTAGGAATTCTCGACTTTACAATGCAGCAATGACTTTGCTGAGATGTTATGTTGCATGCATAACTCTTTGTGCGACCTCGCTGTGTCTGATCTGACCCCCAGTGTAGACCTTTACTGCTATACGATGCCAGGTAATAATGCAGGAAGTCAGGCATTTTTAAGCCTCCCCTGTTTTTAGGTGCAGTTAGTTTGCTGCAAACCCTTCTTGATAATTCCCCCTCCCATATGAACTTTGCCAACACTGACTGAATTTTCTTGAACCATGATTTGGGTATCCAAATGTTTAGCATGTTAAGAGAGTACAGGAGCCTAGGCAAGATGTTAGTCTTGACCACACTGATGTGACCTATTAGGAAGAATAGCATTTTAGTCCATCTCTCCAGATCCATCCTTATTTTGGTCACCAGTTTGTCTAGATTTTCCTCCCTCAATTTCCGTGCGTCTCTATGTACTGTAATGCCAAGGTGGGTTGGCTGACCACTGTAAACACAGTGCAGTTACATCATTTTTAAACAATCCATAATTCAGTGGCATAACTATGGTTTTATGCACGTTAAGTTCGTAGTCTGACACTTCACTAAATTCTGAGCCAATTTCAAGTACTATAGGCATGATGTCCACGGCTCTGTAACAAGCAGAAGTGTATCATCTGCATACATAGAAAATTTGTACCATTCCCTTATCAGGGGGATTCCCTCTATGTCCAGATTATTGCACAATCTGTAAGCTATGGGTTCCAGGAACAAGTGAGTAGAAGAGGAGAGACAGGACATCCCTACCTGGTTCCTCTAGTAGTGGGAAGGATTCCAAAAACACTCCATTACAAAAAGTTCTTGCTGTTGTGTTAGTATATCTTTTTTTTTTTTTTTTTTTTTTAACTATTTTTGTATACTCCTCCTCTCCCCTCTGGAGTCAACTCTTCTGGAGATGCCAATGAAGCCTGTTCCTACCCCCACCTTACCTGCCTGAACAGGGTCCTCCATCATGCTGTGATTTACCCCCCGCCTGCGGTCAGGGTGGACCACCCTCAAACCCTGAAATCTCGTCAGGTCCCCAAGTTCAGCTAGGGAAGCAGCGGTATATCGAGACCCAGCTCGGCACTCTATCTACAGTCTACTCCAGAGGGGCATTTTTCCACTTTTTTTCAGTGAAGACGTTGCTAGCCCATGATGTCAAGGCACGAGCGCTGACGTCCGCAACATCCTCCCCCTCGATGATGCAGCCCCTAGAGGTGACTGGTCCACAGGCCTCCGCCTGTGACCAATCAAACCCCTGAGGTGCCGATGAGCTGTCATGCCTCTGCCAGAGGTCACCGCTCGCCCAGGTTAGATCCCCACCCTCCCCCCGGAGAAGGCAAGCAGTCAGACGCTCAGCTTTTCTTCCCCCGGCCGACCCCCAGCAACCAGAGTCCGCTCCAGAACCTGGGTCGCCGGCATGGTGCAAGGTGTGGCGTCCAGCGCGTCAACCTTCAGCACCACCGGGCAGCTCGCTGTTGGGTTAGTATACAGAATTTTAACCCATTTAATACAGTTTTCTGGAAAACTGTATTTTCTTAAAGCACTAAATAAAAAGAGCTATGATACTCTGTCAAATGCCTTTTCCATGTCTAGGGACACCAGGATAGCTGGAATCCCTGTGTTTCCAGATGTGTAAATTATGTGATCTAGCTTTCTTAAATGGTTTGGCAAGTCTCTACCCCTCATAAGACATATTGCTCGGGTCCAATTAATGATCCCCCACACTTTGCCTAATCTCTCTGCTAAAATTTTCACTAGTATCTTGATATCTAGGTTAACAAATCAACTTGGTCTATAGTTGCAAACTTGTTGTGCATTTTTATGCAGCTTTGACACTTACCTGGAGCATTGCTGTCTTGCATCAGCTTACTCTGCTTCACTCGCACTGCTGCCTTTTTCCTTTACATGTTGCAGTAATGCAGCATTCCCGATGGCCTTCTGGTGTTTTGGGGGCATTTCCGGTGGAAGGGATAGTGAATGGGAGTGGCACTGGTGCAGGCGAAGCAGCGTTTTTTCATGCTTGTCGAAAACGCCTGCAGCAGTGCACTCTGCTCTGCATTCCCAACAAACCAGGGAATGCATTTTGCCACAACGGAGTGGCTTGCAACACTCTGGCAGCTCTTTACAGTGCCGGATCTGCTCCAGGGCAACTCATCTGCACCACTGGCACTGATGCAGATTCGGTAGTGTAAAAGCCCCATAGCTTCTGTAAAGGTCCTCCTTCCCTCCACACCATGCAGTTCCTATACATATCTAGGTATGTGGCTGCTAAGTGAGGACTTGGGTCCACTGCAAGCTTCTTACAGAAATTTGGGAAAACCCATCTGGTCCTGGGATTTTGTCCATGGGAAGAAGCTTAACTGCAGACTGAACCTAGTCCCTTGATATTGGGACTGCCAGCAAGTCTTGCTGCCCTTGCAATAAAGTAAGGAGATTAACCTCGGATAAAGTAGTTTTTGCTGTAGGTTAGTAGTATTTTCTATGCTATACAGAGTTTCACACAGTAATTTAAATTATTTTGCTATACCCTAACGTCTGTGATCAGTTTTGCATTTGCTGTGTACCTTATACCAAATATAGCCCAGTTGACACTTGCTTTCTAAGGTGCATAGCCATCAGTCTCCCAGCTCTGTTCCCATGTTTTACATACTGTACATAGCTTTAGTTCTGTAGACTGCCTGCTCTGCTTTCTCTCCGATTAGATCTTGATACCTATCTCTGAGGCTAGTGAGCTCCAGCCAGATGGATTTGGGGGTGTCTGGTCCCAGCTTTTTCTCCTTCTCTCTGATTTTCTCCAATATATATTTCATTTTGCCCTCTTTTTACTTTGATGGAGAGCTCCCCTCTTATATGGCACTATGCAGCTGCTCAAAGTGTATGTTGCCTGTCTAAAGATCCCTCATTATTCTCAAAGAAGGCGCTTACTACTTCCTTCAGGTGTTCCATTTTTTTTAATCTTTTAGGAGCTGATCATACTGTATGCAACTGTATTCTGTTATGTGGCTTGAAAAAAGCAGTGAACCAGGCTGACTGGTGAGTGGTCGGAAACCACACATGCTTCTACTTCATTGCTGTGTATTCTGTGACTCCATTCCCTTGATGCCAAAAAATAATCAAGTCTGAAAGCTGTCTGATGTACCGCAGATTGAACGGTGACTTCTTGGGAGCTTGGGTATAAAGCTCTCCACACTTCAGTCAAACCAGAGTGTCTCGAAGCTCTCTTAAGCTCAGTTGGGCTGGGGTAAGTCCTTGCCTTCTGTCTCCTGTACAATCCCTCTCTGTAATTTACAATAAATTCCACCCCAGAAGCATTGGCATACCTATCAATGGGCTCAATGCTTTGAGGAAAGTTGGTGAAAAAAATGGGGCTAATCTATGTTTGGCCCATATATGTTGCCGAGGAGGACTCGGTGTTGTTAAGCATCCCCTGCACAAGAATGTACCTTCTCTCCTGATCTCGTATCATATCTCTTTTTCTGCCATGAATCTGAAATTACTTAACACTAATATTATCACTCCTTTCTTTTCAGAGTCCTGCCCTGCTCTTAAGACCTGCCTGACCCACTGAAGTCTGAATACATTAAGGTCTTTTATATGCATTTCCTGAAGAAGTCCAAAAGAACACCCAAGTTGTTTTAAGTGCCTTAGCACTTGATAGCTCTTCCGACCAGACTGCCTACCTTTGATTTTCCAGGAAATGAACTTATGGGGTAAACTTATTACTGCTGGGTATATCAATCTGTAACCTGGTTTCTTTTTCACCTAATTTGTGATTTTGCAGTTTTCCCCAGTATGAGGAGTATGCTTCCCTACTGCATAACCCTCCCCTCTCTGACACAGACAAAACAAACACATTTTGAAACCTTCCCCCGTTCTTCACCCCACTCCGAAAGCATATGAGATTCCCCACCATTAAACACAAACAATAATTTGATGTAACCTATTGGTTAAAGTGTCACAACAGAAAGTATTTCCTCAAGGAAAGAGTGATGAATGCCTGGAATAGACTTCCAACAGAGGTGGTCGAAGCAAAAAACTATAGTGGGTTTCAAGAATGCATGGGATAAACAAAGGATTTTTATTAGTTTAGAGACAAATAGGTCTGCAGTATTACCTTAGGTAGGGGAAAACAGGCAGACTGGGTGGGCCAAGCAACCCTTATCGGCCGACAGTTTCTATGTAATCTATATATGATTTACGATCTAGACACTGCTGCATCCCAGGGAGACACCCAGTTACCATGTTAAGTTAAATCAGCAGTGTTCACTAGTCACCATGTAGTTCTCTTCTGCAACAACGCCTCTACAACAAAAACACCACCGTAATCATTATTATTTTTCATTCTCATTCACCTTCATTCCTCCACCTAGAGACAGGATAGCAGAGATTCCATAGGTTCCCACACCTGCACTATGCCCGACAAGAGGAAAAATAAATCTCTTAGTTCAGCACTATGTTGTTCACCACCAGAAAACATGCAGTAGCACCTTCCCAGTATATCCACAGTACTGATCCAGCATGCACATACAACGGGCAACCCTGATGAAGGAGAACTTCAGCAAATCTGAGTGGTGGCCAACTCCAGTGATGTAAATCATCAGTTACAAACACTGGCTCTAAGAGCCATTTTAAATACATTTCTGAGAAAATAATGGATATACTGTGGCTGAGTCTCCCGGTATCAGAAATGCATGCCTGCCAGAAGACCACATGGTGAAATTCTAGCTGAGCAACAAACTCGGCTACTCCAATTGACCATACTTGCAAAAAATAAGCACTACCAAAATTCAACAATCGACAGAGCCCTTGCTCTTGAATCTGTAACTCTGAACCAGGGCTGCAGCAACGAATTTTGGGGCCCAGGACAAGTCACTTGAAATGGGCCCATTTCCCAAACCAGTTAATGCCAGGGGTAATGCCAGCTCCTCAGGTGGGCCCCGGACAATATCCCCACTTTTCCCCCCATTAATGTGGCCCTGCTCTGAACATTTTAACCTCTGTAACTTAACTCTAGAACTATAGTAACCACTATGGCACACAACAACTGCAGTATACAATCTACATGAATTAAGCAAAAAAAATACTGTGCTGCAACAGGACAGAAAAAACACTCTACAAAGTGGAAAAGATATTTCATCAGTGGGCTGCCTGCATAATGACCAGCACGAAACTCCACAGTGCTTCGAACTCAACATCTTTTCTGTCCTGTTGCAGCACAGTATTTTTTTGCTTTATTCATTAACTCTAAAACTAGCCTTGGATAGCTTAGGTTTGTGCTGCCTATCCCCTCCTCTTTATTATTTAGACAGTACAAATCGATCTTGTGGCACTCTGCTTAGGCCAAGCAGAGTGAGTGAGTTACCCATGTCACTTAGGCTTCATTGTATTTCGTGCCCCCCTTCCAGCCCTTGCAACTATAGCACATGGGAAATATCCACTATTTGCAATGGGGCAACATTTCCTGAAAAAAAAAAAAAGATCTACAGTCTATACCCTGCAACAAGACTCAGCATTCTGAATTACATAACTTTCCTTTTCTTTTTGTGACCCTGGCTCTATTGTGGACATGTGCCCTAACCAGTTCTCACACTCTGTCTCCTATTTGGCAGCGGTCGTGGTTCTGGTGACCAGTAACAAAATTGTTCAGTGGACTTTTTATGGTGGGACATGCACTTGACTCCACCGGGGGTCGGGAAAGCTCGACTGAAGGCTAGTTAGTTTGCGGCTCCACCATTTTAAATTATTCATGTCTGCTGCTCCGTCGACAACATGAACTGCTGGAGTCCTTAGCCAAGATTAATGCCTGTCCGACCCCTGTTTTTCTCCTCCAATTCGTTTCCGAAATCCTCCATACAAACAGGATGTGCAGGAGCAGCCTGAACCCCTTAGTGGTCGCTTCTGTGTCCACCAATACTTCTGCATGTATACTCTGCCAATTCTAGCTCCATCACCATCTTGCAGAGGGGGCTTCGTGGTGTACAATGTGCCTCACTGATGCGGACTAACTTATCCTTCCTTGCTTTCCCAGCTTGGTATTGAGTGTAGGCTGCAAGCATACATTTTAATATGGGGTGGCCAGTAGACAGTCCTAGATCCCTCAGTCCTCATCTGAATGCCAACCCCAGATCTTCTGCAATTAGGTCACAGTTGGGAGTGGGGGGATATGGACTCTCCCAAGCCAGTAAAATAGAAACATGCTCAAATTTCACCTCCACTCCATGATTTAAGTCAAGTACATTTAAGGGATGACGCTGGTCCACAGACCCTGCCTAGTGTTTTCCTTGAGCTCTTCCATGTTTGTTAGTTGATGGAAACAAATTAGGGAGGAAGCCTGGCAGGTGTTGAGCTGTCTGCCGACAAACAGGTAAGTGCTGCCACTTATTGTAGGCACTAGCCATACAGGATAGCAGATGTGGAATTTAATCCCTTGATTTAATATCTCTTTGTATGCTGTTTGTTTCTGGCATGCTTGTGTACGCAAGTCTTTAAATACGAAGAGGCACCTTCTCTCCCACTTGATAGACTGTAGTTCTCTAGCCTTAGCTTGCAGATGTACTACACTAAGGATGCTTCCTCCTTCCTGACAGGCACTGGTAAATGACATACGACTGTGTCATTGACCAGTGCAATTGGGGAAGGAAGGAGGAAGCATATTCGGTGCAGCTTTCAACTGGAGCTTCATTTTCAATCACACTTGTGCTAGGGATGTCAGTGGGACAAAGAGATGTCAGACTCAACTTAAAGAAGAGAGTTGGCAGCAGTGGGCAGAAGGGTGGTGGCAGTTGGCAGGTACAGGGCGTTATCAGTGTACTTGTAAAGACTAACTTCCACAGAATTAACAAGAAAACCTACACCAACAGATTTTGTATACAAGGGACTGTAGGACACGAACCGGGGAGAGGAACTATGTAACAGCCACTTGACCACTAGGTAAGTGCCTTTGCAATGCACCCTGTACTGCCGTTCGGCTCAGAGAGCCCATGCTGCAATACCAATCACTTTCTGTCTTTCTCTCTGCAGTAATAATGTAACAGAAATTATCGAAAACATAGCTTAACATGTGTATTGGTAAAAATAATAGGCATGTTAACTCATGATTTTGACCACTTAGATAGAAATGTACTACAAAACATCAGGCTTTAGCAAACTGGTTAGCAATGTGTAGAGAGCAGTATAGCTCTCACTTCAATCACTCCATTGCATCTCACCTGTGCCAGTCATTTTGTAGAGCAGACAGTGCAGGAGTTCTGAAAGGATTTTGTAAATGCGATGAAACTGCATTTATGCTCATTAAATACATACAGTTTTAGTGTCAATTTAAACAGTAGCCTTTTCTTTACGACTCCATGAAGCCGGATTTAAAAACATTTTCTTATTAGAATACCTTGCTTACTTGTCCTTTGAAGTAGAAGAACAGCAAGGATTAATGATGACATTTTTCTAAAAATCATGTGTTTCTAAAGTCTGCATTGTGATAGGAGTCATCTTTACAAAAAATACCCTTTAAACAGTAAATTTAGTCCAGCTGCATGACAGTTCTTTGCTTTACGTTTTTAGCTAAGATAATAACATGCAAAAAGTACAGTTATCCAAGAACGTATCGTAATAGTAGATCTTTGAGAGGATCTCTTGCAGCACGTCACACCTATGAACTACAGCTGCTAGGCACTAGGACCACCCGGAATCTTATTTTTTTATTTTATTTTTATTGCATTTTATAGCATGTTACATACCATATATGCAGACAGAAAATTGCATTACACAGTGCACAGCAACGTTCTCCATACATTAATGCAGGCAATACAGATACACATTTCTATCTGAGCTACTGGAGGGAGGAACCTCATAAATACCACAATAAACATTCACCAAAACTGTGGTCATAATGCAACTAATGCTCTTTAGGGAATATACACCTAGTTTAAGAACTTCTTAATTAAAGCAAGAGCCCAATGGCTTTATTACATTCAGATTCCCAAATGTAGTACTTTAAAATTAGCACCAAAAGAGCACTCAACTTTTAGATTCACAGCGTTGCACAATCAGAATTAAAATAGTCACGAAAGCAGTAAATTAAACTTTTAAAAACTTGAAATAAAATGAACACGAAGGATCAGCTTTAGCTGTTTTCCCCCTAGGGAGGCAGTGTGTCCAGATAGGACAAGAAGAGGTTTGCCTTGTACAATATCACGGACTTAGGAGCAGGGCTTGGGTAAGGCTGACTGATGTTAACAAATCGAGAAGGCTGTCCCAGCTTGACAGTTCCCCACCATTTTACAAACTGTCATGAGGATCCTCGTTTAGATTGTAGCTGCTGCCACTTGTCACCAATAAGAGCAGACTGGAAGCCTATCTTATAAAACCAAAGATAATAAAAATTTACTGCACCTACGAACATACGAAATTGCCAGCAGATACAGGCCATTTGGTCTATCTAGTCTGCTTGAGTGTGCAGCACTTCAGTCCATCAGACTGCAGCTACCCCCCCATATCCGGCCCCCTCCTGGTTTGTACCCTCCCTTGAATCTGACCCACCCCTTCTTGAAGCCCCCAACATTCTGCAGTGATCGACTTCCTCTGACAGAGCGTTCCAACCTGCCACCACCCTTTCTGTGAAATAGTGCCTCCTCAGTTCCCTCTTGAACTTGCCCCCTTCCAACTTCATAGTGTGTCCCCTGGTTTCCCTTCCGCCCTTCAGACTGAACATATGCCTGGTGTCTACTCTGTTTACCCCTCCAGGTACTTGAACGTCTCAATCATATCCCCTCGCTCCCTTCTTTCCTCCAGGGTATACATATTAAGCTCTCTCAGTCTCTCCTCATATGGTCTGTCCCCCAACCCCAGGATCATTTTGTTGCCCTCATGACCCCTCAGTAGTTTGATGTCCTTTTCAAGTAGGGGCACCAGGATTGCACACAGTACTCTAGGTGCAGTCTCACCATGGACCTGTACAGGGGCAAGATGACCTCCCCACTCCCAGAAGTAATGCCCCTTGCTATGCACCCTAGCATCCAGTTTGCCTTCGCTGCTGCTTTCCTACACTGAGCGGAGTGGTTCATCTCCCCAGTTACCAGCACTCCCAGATCCTTCTCCTCCTTGGATTTTAATGGGACACCCTCCAGCCAGTAATTGTGTCCTGGGTTCTTGCCTCCTAAATGCATCACTTTGCACTTCTTGACATTGAAACCAAGCTGCCAAGTGTGAGACCATTCCTCCAGTTTTGCAAAATCTTCCTGAAGTACTTCCCCCCAAATCTAAGTGTCATCTGCGACCTGTATACTTTGCTTAGATGGCAAGCCTCCGAACAAGATGATGGTACACAGCCCTCACACACTTCAGTCTGTTGAACAATGTGACAGCTCGCTATCCCAATACACTTATGCACAGATCCATAAAGAAAAACACAGAGGATTAGATTAAGTCCTGTATAATGATGAGTGCTCTGGATGGAGCTCCACACAAGCCAGCAGAACACCAAAAGTGATCAATGGTTATTCCGGTCAGAACAAGAACTGAAATGAAGTAAAGTTCAGCCACTGGCTAAGTGTTAATAGTAAAGAGAACTAGTAAAGTTCGGCCATTGGCTAAGTGTTAATAGTAAAGAGAACTAGTAAAGTTCGGCCATCGGCTGAGTGTTAATAGTAAAGAGAACTAGTAAAGTTCAGCCATCGGCTAAGTGTTAACAGTAAAGGGAATATAAAACACTTAGGAGACAGTTCAGTTATTTTCATCTGGATCTGCCAGCTCTTCCATGTGAGGAGGTGAAATGGGAAGCTTCGCTGCAAAGTCCCCCGCTGCTTTAGAATCCGTAAAAGAATACATTTTGTCTCCATAGTTAAACTGAAGGCGGGCGGGGAAGGAGATTCTGTAAACTATACTGGCCTCTTTCAATTTTTTTTTTAACTACCCCCTCAAAAGCTTTACATCGCAAGCCGGCCCGGTGGCACTGAGGGTTGAGGTACTGGATGCCATATCAGTGACTTGGGTTTGGTAGCGGACTTGGGTTGCCAGGGGTCGTCAGGGGATACAGCGTCCAGAGGATAGCTCTCCTTTCCCGGGGGGAGGACCAAGGGTTGTCCAATGTCCCAGTGACCCTCGATGGAGATTGTGAGTACTGCAGGATGATCGGCATGCAACAGTGGGGTGAGCGCAACAACATCAGCAGGGTTGCCATGTGCCGAAACATCATTCCGTCACGCTCGTGGGGGAGTATGTAGAAATACCCTGGAGTTGTATAGATGGGGACTCCAGTGACAGACCCATCCCAACGCCGGCCCACACTACAGGATCCTCCCCAAGGCGCCTACCCGAGTAGTCAGGTAGAACCCCTTGAGTCTGTAAGGTCATCAAGGGTGGGCGAACCCTCCCCTGGGAGTACCCGGTTGCCAGGGGACTGGCAAGGACCGGGCTGTTTGGGAGGGGAGTTCCTGGAAAGGGTTCAGGCAGGGAGTGAGTGGCCCTCATCGGGTGGGTACCACAGAAGGATGCCCTGCCTCCTGGGAGCATAAAACATGTCAAAAAAGAAAAACTTTATATCGCATCCGAGTAGCATAAGAATAATCCACAAAAAGGAAGATCCTACTGTTTCCCAGCATGACAGGAGAAGAGTCTTTTGCAGCTTTAAGGATCTGATCCCTTAAGACAGAGGTGGTAGTAGTCATTAACACAGTCCAAGATCCCTCTGTGTTACTGATTGCTCGACGCAGTGTGATTCTATAAGCTTTATTAACTGGTACTGAGAAACTTAGACCAATTGCTTCTGGAAGCTATCTCTCAATAAAGGTTGGAAGATCCCTTCCCCCTTCTGAGTCCTTAGGAATGCAGAGTATTCTTTTTTCTGAAACTCAGCTTTATAGTCACTCAAAAAGAATACATACAGCAAATCAGTATGGCATCTTTGAAATACAATGGTCCCATCACAGAAATAAATAAATCATTATTTAAGAAAGGGTACCCATGGGATTCTGGGATCCTAAACAACTGAAAGACCTTTCTTACAAACACAGAATGAAAAGCCATTAGAAATTAAGTTGTAATGTAAAACTCTGTTATTCAGAACTTCTTCAGAGGAAGCTTATCTAGTTATAAAAAGCTGTTTAACAGAAACTACTGGTATTAAAACTTCCCAGTCAAGGAAAAATAAAACTTTTTTGGCCACAGAGTGTGTCCCCATCCCCTGCCCCTTTTGTAATATCTTACATAATTCATATAGTGAGGAGAAAAAGAAGAGGAAGCCCAAAGTTCAATTCAGAGAGCGATCCCAAGAATCCAACCTGGGGCCCCCAGACTCTAAAGAGTTTTATCGTAGCTGCTTAGATTCCTTGGGATGTTCTTTTCAGGAGCCAGGACTCCCAAGGCCGCCATCTTATTTCATGTTGCTCATACCTGAGACGCAGCTTTGCCGTCAAGGCTTCCATTGACAGTATTCTCCCTACCCTTGCAATCCACTCCACCCAATTAGGGGGGCTCCTGCTTTAGCCAGTTAAGCCATAATACACTTGACAGCCATGACTATAATGTTAGCAAAACTCTCCTCTGATCTATGTCTCCTGAGAGCCCTAGCACCCACTCCTCAAATTGCAAGGGGAGAAGGACCCCAGTGATACCTTGCACTGCCTGTTGAAAAGACTGCCAATAAAGAGTAAGCACAGGGCAACTCCAGATGTGCCAGTGGCTTCCAGTGTGACCACAACCTCGCCAACAAGCACTTGAGCCCGAACTACTGTAGTGACATGCAATTGTTGGAGTTTGAAAATATCTTAATAAAACTTCCCCCCAAAAAATCCCACCACACTGGAGCAGAAGTTACTCCCCAGCCCAGCTTCAATCTGCGAGCCCAGTCTGAATCTCCAGTAGAGAAGCCAGCCTCTCGTTCCCAGGCCCTCCTTAAAGAGTCAAACAGTGCCCCATCTTGGACTATCAGGATTTTATAGATGTTAGAGATATGTCTCTGGATACCCCTGATGGTCACTACACCATACAAAAAATCTTCCCACTCTGTGTATGGTCTAGTCAGGCATCTAATGTTGTTCCCTGTATTTATAAAATATCTGACCTGCTTATATCGCAGAAACTCCAAGTTAGACCAGCCAAACTTATCTTTTGCTCGTTGGAAGGAAATACATTTCCGTCCTTCAATGAGCTGTGCAAACCGATAAGGACCATGTCTTCCCCAGCCTCCGCACCCTGAATCAAGCATCAGGGGAAATAACCCAGTTTCATATCTAATAAGTGACAGGGGGCCCAACCCTTCAGGGGTGTGTGAAAGTCTCCTGATCTTGCCAAGAATGTGCAAACTATGTCAGACCTACCTATTTTGTATAGTCTCTGCCAGATCTGAGGGTGTATGTGTCAGTGCCAGTGTATACAAGGGCTTCAGGCCTACATTCACATCCTCTACTGAATACCATAGAGACGAAGCTAATTGTTTCGCCCATGTTACTAACATAGCACCCTGTGCAGCTAAGTAATACACAGAAGGGCCGGTAAAGCTAACCCACCTTCCCCCCTTGGGAGTTGTAATATTTTCCTGGTAATCCTTGGTCTTTTACCATTCCAAACAAATTTGATAACCTGTTTAATGACCATGTTCCAATATATGGTTGGAATTTTGACAGGGAGGCATGAAAATAAAAAAAGAAAATAGGGAAGCACATTCATTTGTGCGGTGGCTATCCTGCCAACTAGATTTAGAGGCAATAACCTCCACCTTGCCATATCCCTTTCTATGGAAGCCCAGAGTGGCTCATAGTTTGTGGCAAAGAGCTTGCTTAGGATTATTACTATCTGAATCCCCAAATAGCGAATCCGTTTCTTAGGGGCCCACTTAAAGGGGAAAGTATTTTTAAATGCATCTGGGCAAACACCGCTTAGCATTAGGGCCTCCAACTTCTGAAAATTAATTCTGTAGCCTGAGATCTTCCCAAAATGTCCAAGGAGCTCTACCGGGGGGGGGGGGAGTAAATATGGAGTCGTCTGCATATTAAGAGATTTTCTGCTCTATCCCCCTGTCCTTCACTCCTCTGATCCCTGGGTCACTCCTTACCTTAGCTGCCACAGGTTCCAATCCAATGGTAAACAAAAGAGGAGATAATGGGCAGCCCTGATGTGTCCCCCTTGCCTGGGAGAATGGCTCAGAGCTGATGCCATTTGCTCTCACTAACACCAAGAGGCCTGAGTACAATTCAGATATCACTGCTAAAAATTTAGGGCCAAATTTCATATGATCCATGGTTGCTTTCAGAAATTTCCAATTGACCCTATTGAAAGTTTTTTCTGCGTCCATGGGTATAGCAATCTGGAAGTCAGGCCGAGACCTCTGTGAGGTTATGATGTTCAATAACCTACGGATATTATCCGAGAGCTACCTCCCTGTAATAAAGCCGGTCTGGTCTTCGTGTACAACTGAGGGAACCACCACCTGTAGCCTCCCAGCCAGCAGGCCAGTGAACATCTTTAGGTCTACAGTAAGAAGGGAAATGGATCTATATGACCCATCCTTCCCTTCCTTAAGCAATACTGATATCTGGGCCTCCCTCCATGATTCTGGAATTCTTCCCCCAATACCAAGATTTCCTGGCAGACTGGCATTAGGAATGGAAGCAACTGGGATTCAAATGCTTTCTAAAATTCAGCTGGGAAGCCATCCAACCCTGGAGACTTCCCATTTTTCAACTTTTTAATTTGTGTCTAAGTCTACCAGTGTTATTCCTGCCTCTAAGGAGTCCCAGACAGTCTGGGTAAGAGTCCCATGTAGGTCTTGGAAAAGACTCTCTGTTAACTCCTCAAAGTTAAAGATTTTTTCCTGGGAATACAACTTTTTATAATAATCTGCAAAATGTTGCGTTACTTCTCTAGGTTTACTAGTTAGGGTACCTCCCCTGCTCAGGTCTTTTAACTTCATTATGAGCCTACTTAGTTGCTCTGCTCTTAGTCTTTCTGCTAACAGTTTCCTGGCTCTGCCCCCTCCCTCATAATATCCCTGGCGTATTATTCTACATTTCCCTTCCAACTGGGCTTGAATTTCAGCTTCCAAAGCTGCCCGTTTCTCCTCTAGGAGTTTGTTTGTTTCTATGTTCAACGTTATCTTGTGCTGAAATTCTAGTTCTCTTATTTCCTCCTCAAGGGGTCTGACTTTGCTTTCCCATCTCCTATTCTGTTCAGAGGCAAACTTGATTATGCCCCCCCCCCGAAGTACTGCTTGAAGGGCATCCCATCTTATTGCATGGGAAGTATCACCCACTGCATTTTGCATATGGTAGTTTTGATGGTGGAGTTAATTAGTTCCTTAAGGTTCAGAGTTTAGCAGACCCACATTAAACTGCCAGTGTGTGATGCAGGTTGCAGGGCCAGGGCAACGGCTAGCATCACCAAGGCATGGTCTGAGATTGTTCGGGCCAAACTCTCACAGGATTGTACATGGTGCACCCACTCCTCTGAAACAAACAGCAAATCAATTCTGGTATAGCAGTTGTGCCTGTCAGAGTCGTGGGTAAAATCTGTCTCTTGCCCATGCAGGCCCGCCATACATCTTGTAGGCCTGCCAGCTGGGTTAGCCAGGCTAGCGTACATCTGGCCCTACTTCTTCTAAAATCCCTGGCCCCACCTCTCTTATGCAGTGACCCTGATAAAATGGTATTAAAATCTCCTCCAAGGATGCAGAGTCTGTCCCCCAGGTCTATCAACTTCCTGAACACTTTTGTAAAGAACAGGGTGGCATCTTTGTCATTGTTCGGTGCATATATATTTAAAATAATACAGGGCATATCTCTGTATATGGCCCAGAGTTTAACAAATTGGTCCTCTGGATCTGTTTCTACTTTTTCAATCTCCAGTGGGCAGTCTTTATGGATTAGGATAGCTGTTCTTCTGTGAGGATGTGCTATGTAAGTGGAGGCATACACCGAGCCCACCCACCCCCTGCGCAGCTTCATGCGTTTAAGTGTACTGACGTGGGTTCTCCTGTATTAGGGCAATTTGGGTGTTTACTCTCCTCAACTCTCTCAACATCTGGGTCCATTTGATAGTGCTATTAATTACTCGGACATTATCAGTGACAATTTGTAATTTATCCACGAGGGACCCAACACAGCTCTGCACCCTTATGGTTCCACCCAGTGAGGCAGTAAGCTACCCTTCACATCTCAGGTTCTCCTGGGGTACAGGAGGAGACACACACCCGGCCAATGTTAAAATTACTTAAAGCAACAATCAAACAGTTAAACAGTATGAACAATGAAACTGAGCTTCTAAACCTATCATCCAACAAGATGGATAATCTCGTGCATGCACCCCGTGCGTGACTCCCAAGGTTTCACTCTGATCCCATCACATTTTTGATTTTGTGTGATGGCAGGTAGTGTCGCAGCATGCTCCGTACGTCCCTGCTCCTTATGGAGAACGCCACAATAGTGCAGCTGGAGCGAGGGTGCCAAGACTAAACAGAAATCCTTCCTGCTCCCCCCTTCCCCCTCCTTAT
This sequence comes from Neoceratodus forsteri, assembly GCA_016271365.2. Classification (NCBI taxonomy): domain Eukaryota; kingdom Metazoa; phylum Chordata; order Ceratodontiformes; family Ceratodontidae; genus Neoceratodus; species Neoceratodus forsteri. The sequence continues at coordinate 1,723,691,697 of CM057452.1, forward strand.
CTTCGTGGGGGGTTCGGGGTAACCCTTACCACCCCCTTAGTTTACTTAGTACTCACCCCACCAGGGATAACAATTTCTCCAACTGGCACACCTTACAGCATTTGGACCTTACCAGATATATCTTGATTCTGTAAAGACGTAAGGTGCCCCACCCTCCCTCAAATCTGCAGGCTGTCCAGCCCTCCCTTGAATCAGCCCTTTAGGCAAACGATTCCCCTGTAGATTAATAAAATAGATAACCAGACGCAAAGTTGTCCGTAAACAGTGTTCAGGGAGTTATTGTGGTTGCTACTGGATCTGAAGCATCTGGTCTGAGCCCCCGGTTCACCACATCTCCCTCCTGCTGTTCGTCCGACCTCGAGGCTGCCTTCATCTTCTTGTACAGCGATCTTCAACAAGTTTTGATTCTGGCCCAGGTACTGGCCTCTCCATCTTCATGCAATTTGCCCACAGGTGGCCGAAAGCCTGATCCCCCCACCAGCTGCCACTGACGCTTCTGTAAATCTTTGACTGCCCCTGGATTGATGAGGTCATCTATCATTATCTCCAACAAGGCGAGGTACTTTTTAGCCTCCTGGGCCGATTCAAAAATTCTGGTTTCCTTGTCAGAGGTAATTCGAAGCCTTGCCAGGAAGTCCACTCTGGCCTTAAGGCCCTTACTACGGAGCCCTTTGACCACCAGAAATCATAGTTTCCTTTGGGCCATGGTGGTGGGGGCATAGTCCGGCTCCAGAAATAATTTTGTGTCCCAAAATACAATCTCTTTTCGGGCCCAGGCTCTATGGAGCACCATTTCTTTTACCCTGTAATCCAGGAAAGCCATAATCACAGATCGTGGTCTAACTTTGGGTTCTTTTTGGGGGGCAAGAGCACGATGCACTCTAATGATGTTCAAGGGAATGTCCTTGTCAGGATCTAATAATTCCTTAAGAAGGCCTTCAATATATTCAGGCATGTCTCCCATTTTGGTGTGTTGTTCAGGCTAACTGTGCAGCTGCAGGTTTACATGGTGGGACCGATTTTTAAGGTCCTCTATCTTTTCAAGCAGCAACTGGGAGTGACTGTGTAGTTGCAACAGGGTTCCATTATGTAAATCAATCATGTCAGCCTGTATGGTAAAGTGTTCCTCTATCCCCTGGATTTGCTGCTCATGTTATTGAATTTTCTGCATGTTCTTTTTGACGTCTGAGCTGATGGAATCCAGGATTTTGGTTAGGCAGCTAAGTTCCCAGCAAAGCTGCCGGGAGGTGATCGTGAAGTCCTTGTCCTCCTCTTCAGATTCACTAGAGAAGTTAGAGTCCTGGTTGTCCGGAGGCCTAGTCAGCGCGTCTCCTCTCGTGGCAGGTGGGGGAGCCAGTATTAACTTCTGCTGTTTTAAGCTGCTTCCTGGTGTCACCTGGTTCCTGGATCGAGATGCCATGGAGACTGTATTTTGCCAGAAGAAATATCTTGGCTTTTGTCTGGTAAGGTGAGGTTTAAAGGTACTAAACTGAGGGAATCAGCGGGAGTTCATCAACCCAACGTCTGCACAGCTTGGCATCCATACCGGAAGTCCCCAGGAATGCAGAGTATTCTAACGTTTGCTGATCTAGCCATGTTCTCCAATTGTTCTAGGTGACTGAATTATGGCTTGTTCTTTTATCACTGTAGAAGTGGCAGCCACTGCTCTTCCCGTTGAGCGCCTGTGTACTTCAACGGCATCAGACATGGCTTCTAGCTGCTGATCCATAACCACAATTTTATCATTTTGTTCATCAAGCTTTTTGTCAAGCTTCTGAATTGTGGTTGTAAGTAAGTTGATGGCTCGCTGGAGAGTGTCCGTGTTGGCTCCTGCTACCATTTGCCACTCCAGTAATTTCTCAGACAACTGTTTTCCAGACCCTGAGGTGCCGCTAGCAACTTCGGATTTTCCAGAGCCTTTGGGTCGCCCTATTTTTTTATTTTGTAATTCTTTTTCCCTCCAGTCGTGGCCCCAAGGTCCTCTCTCAGGCATCCTAGTCTTGTCCTGCCTGTCTGAGGATCCCCGAGCTAAGCCTCCTCTCTCCCTCCTCTCCGATGGCAGCACCCCCGGCTAACCCTATTTGGGGTGGGTCGCCCCCTCCTACCTGGGCGCACTTACGAGTCAGACTCTGTTATCAGGAGAAGAGAGGATCCTGGAAATCAAAGGCCGCCTGTGGAGAGCCCGGCATTGGGCATGGTGGATTAGTGCCATCACCTGATCCTCGGCGCCGGGCTTTTCCATGTTCCTGGGTACCCCCCTCGACGTGAGATGTGCAATGCCGCACAGCCTGTAGCATAGGTGCTCCCACATACATCCAGAGGCAGCTGTCTGACGTCGTCCCCTTCCTGTATGAGCCAGAGTGTGTAGCAGCAATGCCGGTCTCCACCGGGGGCCGCTGCTGCACTGGGCTGCTCCTGGATCCCTCCCCGAGAGAGGAGAGCAGTCCAGCCAGACGCTCAATCCTCTCTCACTCCTGCCGACCCCTGGCGGTCTGGACTCGTTCCTGAACCTGGACCGCCGGCGTGACGCGATGTGTGGCATCCAGCGGCTAAACCCTCAGTGCCACCGGGCCAGTCAGGTTGCCCCATTGTAAATTAACTGCTGATTCATACTGCAGTGGTATCTAGCAATACTGCTTCTTATTTAAAATACAACCGAATCAAGTTTTCAATCGTTTAAATGCACATTGTATTTAACTAAGCTGTGGAGCTGAAGTTGGTGCGTCTTTCCTGCTTGGCTGCTGGCTACGCCCCCATCTGGAAACTTTTCTAGCTAGCAGTCTGCCGGAGGGCCTTCCAATCCGACGTCACCCTCCGACATTGGCCAACCAGTAAGAGTGGGTGGTCCCCGCTCCCCCCTCAGTCCTCCCGCCAGAGACCAGAGCAGAGTGTCCACTGCTGAGGAACTGAGGAGGTACCGAAGGTTCCTGCCAACATGGAAGCATGAAAGAGTCCACAGGCAACAGAAAGGTCTACCAGGTCCAGGGGGCAGGAGGGAGGGATGGCATGGCCTGCTGCAAGAGATCCTCTCGAAGATCTACTGTTACGGTAAGTTCTTACATAACTGTACTATCTTATTTTGAGGGTATCTCTTGAAGCAGGTCACACCTATGAAATGAGTTGCAAGCAGTTCTGCCATAAATAAAGCAGCCTGGGTGGAGGAAGCCTCGAGTCTAGGAAAGAAGACCATGAAGAATGGATAGTCCATGTCACAAACCCACTCCTAAGGGTCAGGTCCACTGAGCTCACAGTGCCTACCACTCAGTGCAATCCATGACTGGGAGGGGGAAACAGGGGATACCCTCTTCATGTCCTTCTATAGTGCTCGCTGAATTCACAACTGAACACTCACCACCAAGTCCCAGGGTCCCCGCTTTGCTCTGGATCGGGGTACAATACTAGTCTTGAGTCTTGTAGCCAAAAATGAACCCTTCTTGGTTGTTACACAAAGGGGGAAGATTCAGGCATTACAACCTCTTCAGGGTATCATCATAACCCTGATTCTGCCTTCTCCCATAAGGCATGCAATAACCTGATTCGAATCCCCACAGACCCTTCCTTGAGATTTCAGTATTCTCCCTTTCTATATCCAGACTTTCCCTTTTCAGACCCTTTGTTCGATTTGGTAGCTTATGATGACACCCTTAGCAATAACAGTTTAGTCACAGATTATTACTGAAGCATCCCACAATCACATACGCAATAAAGGAATCCCACTCAGGCAGGTTTCTCCCCCACAATTCTTTTTTCTCACCTTCCCTGACCTCTCTCCAGCAAGGTCACTCAGTTTATAGCTCTGCCCGCCTGCTTGGAGCCCCGTCGGTGCTCCTTGGTCATCAGTCTCCCCACCTCTTCCAACGCCGCCCTGACCTCCCAGGTCTGCATCCTCCAGGGAAGGACCACCACGCCTCTGGCATCTTTTCTAATAGTACTGGCGTGTGCAATGCTGGCTTGAGGGAGGACCTGAGGAGCACCTTTGGAAGGCACGGCATTGGGTGTGGGGCCGTAGCTCCTGGACCCGCCTTTGCCTGTCAGTGGGAGAGTTTTTTCCCATGGGCTTTTGTTACCCCCCCAGGAGTGCCCAAGTGTGCAATGGCACCAGGTATGCCTATCGTGGCTCTGCAACCCCCTGTTCAACCCAAACGCACTGCAGTGCTTCCGGTCTCCACCGGGGGCCGCTGTGATGCCAGGCAGTAGCCTGGATCTCCCCCCCCCCAGACAGAGGAAAGCAGTCCTCTGCATGCTCGATCCTCTCTCTCCCCTGCCGACCCCCGGCGGCCCAGGCTCATTCCCAAACCTGGTTCGCCGGTGTGGCGTCCAGCGCCTCAACCCTCAGTACCATCGGGCCAGCTCAGGCAAGTTTCTTAAACAAAACAAATGTCTTTACTAAATAATTATCATACATTACAACAAAAAGGTTTGATCAATTTGGTCACCGAATAACACAAATAAAAAGTGGACATGTACTTACAAAAAAAAAAAAAACACGCCTTAAAACTGTTAGCTAAGCTCTACCTTGAGTTCTTAGTGGATTGAAGTCCATGAAAAGTAAATGAAAGTTTAAATTTCCTTTGATAGCAGTCTTGCTTCTTTGTGTGTCAAGAGAAGAGTGTCCCTTGACGATGCTCAGCAATATGACTGAGAGCCCAGAGTTTTTAAACTCTTTATATAGTGTCAAAATCCCTGGTCTGTCCTACTTTTAGGTCAGTAGATGTCAATCTTGTGTTTTCCAATAACACCATTTTATGGCTAACTTGTGATGTCATACTTCCCAGACAATTATGACACCTGTAAGAGAATTCGCAATAGCATGCCAGAAGGGATATTTCTGTCCTTTCCTTTCATCTCATCAAAGGCAATATACCATGACAGTTTCCCGGGACCAAAGCATCCTGCCTTTGAGGTGAAAAAGGGCTCTCTCCTGAACATTTCATTACCTCTGTTTCCCTCAGTTAGTTAACCAGGGAAGTACCCTTTGATCAGCTACTCCCAAGCCTTTGACAAGTAACTGTCAGCTTCCTGGCAAGCAAGCTGGTTCCTCTCAGGTCAGAGGAAAGACAAACAGTTTAAAAGAAATCCAGTCTCTCTCACTATCCTATGAGACCTTGTCTTCCATTTTCCTTGTGGCAATTTAAACATACACAAACTATAACGGCATATAACACCATATATCTGTACATCTGACTGGCAGTGGCATAGCTCGCCACTGGCCAAAACTGGCCCTGCATCTAGAAGCAATGTCCAGACTGTAATGCTTGATAAAGGTGTGGACAGAACTCCAAGTAGCTGCGGCACAAACCTCTACAGCAGAAACGTTCCTGAAACAGGCAGCTGAAGCGACCATACCCCTGGTGGAATCGCTGTTAACATCTGCAGGGAAGTCCCTTGTCATACTTCCTGTAACAAAGTGTAATACAGTTGGCCAATCATTTGGACAAACACTGTTAGAAACAGGGGCGCCCTCTTTTCCAGGGGTGAAAGAAAAAAAAACAACTGTTTGGACTTCCTGCAGTCCTTGGTACAGTGTGTATAGCATCGCAAAATTCTATGTACATCTAAAGTGTGGAGCAATGCTGCCCCTGGATTGGCATGCTCTGGAAAATAAACAGGCAGGTGGATGGATTGATTCAGGGAAAACTCAGAAACCACCTGAGGAAGAAACTTCAGATTAGTAAGAAAAGACTTTGTGGAAAACCAAATAAGGTTGCTCACACATCAGCACCTGTAGCTTGGAAATCCTTTGAGCAGAAGTAATAGTAACTAAAAAAAATGCTTTCCATGACTGAACGTGCAGCTTGCAAGTCATGGCATGCTCAAATGGAGCCAAAGTAAGTTTTTTTCAACACAAAATTCAAGTCCCATGGAGGGACAGGATTGTAGATAGGAGGCTTTAGGTGGAGGATGCCTCTCAGACAAGTACGGGACATCTCCAGTTGTGCCACCGTATGGCCATCGACTGGCACATGGAAAGCAGAGATGGCAGAAATGTGTACCTTAAGAGAGGTCCAAAAGGAACAGCACATACTCCAAGATCTGAGTCACTGGACATGTGAAAGGGTCCAGCTGGCGTGAAGCAGCCCACAGTGTAAATCGCTTCCACTTCCTAGAATAAGTGGCTCTGGTGGAAGGTTCTATAGCCCCCACCAGGACACCAGCCACTTTGGGTGACAACCCAAACCGGGATATGGCTACATCCTCAGGAGCCAGGCATGAAGGTACAGGGACTTGAGGTCCATATGGACCAGAGTACCCCAGTTCTGGGAGAGCAAACAAGTGCACAGATGAAGGGATAACTAGAGGTTCCACTGCTAGCTGTTGGAGTGAGGGGGAACCAGATCTGAAGAGGTCAAAAGGGGCAATGAAGATCATCATAGCCTCTTCCATATATAGCCTGATTAGCACCCTCAGAAGCAGTGGGAAGGTATACAGAAACCTCCCGGTCTAGGAGAGGGACAACGTGTCTTGCCAGAAAACTCTAGGCCCCAGATCTAGTGGGCAAAACATGCAGCAGTTTTGCATTGGGTGCGGATGCAAACATATCGAACTCTGGATGACCCCATGTTGACGTTTTCAACGACAGAGGTTAGAAACTCCCACTCATACATCTTTGACCGGCTTAGATCATCTGCCAGGACGTCTTGGACATCTGCAACATGGACAGCTGACAGTTCTAGGCTGTGGTCCAAAGCCCAATACCAGACTCTCATCGCCTTCCTGCAGAGGGAGTGTGAGTACTCTCGTGCTTGATGATGTAATGGATGACACTGACTTTGTCTGTCTGCACCAACAGATGGCCCGGGGACAGCTAAGTCTGAAAGGCCTGCTGAGTATAAAGCACCGTCCTCATCTCCAGAACACTGATATGAAGACAGGATTCCACCGGGGACTACATCCCTTGTGTTTGGTGTGGCCCCAGATTAGATCCCCAGCCCATCTCAAGGCATCTGTGGTCAGAAGCTGCTGAGAGGAGTAAATAGCAAAGAGAACCCCCGTGAGAAGATTGGTGGGTTCCATCCACCAGACTGGAATCCTTTTCACCGGGGAAGAGACCAGGACTTCCTGTTCCAGGTCTTCCATCCTGAGCGCAACTGCGACCACTGCTAGGCACTTGGTAAACACCCGAGGAGCCAAGGACAAGCCAACGGGCAAGGCCCAGAACTGGAAATGTGCCCCCTGAAACTGAAATCTGAGATACTGTCTGTGGGGGGGGCACATATCTTGATATAAAGATATGCATCCTACACATAGAGGGAGCATATCCAATCCCCTTTGTTCGCGAGGGGCAACAATCCCCAAAGGTTACCACCTGGAACTTTTTGTACACTATGAGGAGATTTAACTCTCAGAGGTCCATAAATGTCTGGAGATCTCATGTGCATTTTGGGGCCAGGTAGAAATGGGAGTAGAACCCTCTGCCCTGCTGAACGTCTGGCACAAGTTCTATGGCGCTCCTCCTGAGCAGGGACTAATTCTCCTCCCAATGAATGGGTAATGTGGGTGGGGTAATAAGAAGAAGGAACTGAAGGTCTCTCTGGAAGCCACTCTACGAGTTTCAGTGTGTGGCCGTGGTTTATAAGTGGTAACACTAGCTGTCACCTGTGATCTCCACCCACTTGTCTTGGTGCAGGGAGGACCAACCCACTACCACCTCCACCAGATCCAATGGGGGGGGCAAGAAGTCAGGGGCAGAAACTGGTCCCACCCTCCTCTTCTAGAACCCTTTTTGGAGGAGGAGGAGGGGGTGGGCAGGGCTGATGTAACCTTACATTTGGTTGGCTTGGAAGCAGGCTGGGGTCTGTGGATAGCCTAACAAAAGGGCACGCTTTGGCTGAGTATGGCATATCAATTGTACCAACCATAGGGTACGTCTTGAGGCTTGTAGGTTAGAATGGATATCAGCCCCAAACAATGAATGCCGCCTAAAGGGAGTACTCTGGATGGACATCTTAACATCCTGAGCAAATCTCAACATCCTCAGCCAGGAGTGCTGGCAAAGGCATTTTCCCACTGCTGCCACCAGGGTCAAAGCATCTACCGCATTGTAGGCCAAACGCAGGAGGTGCCGGCTGATATCCGCCCCAGATTTGAAGGCCTGGAAGAGGTGTTGACTAGCCCATCCTTCAGGCAACGACTTGACCATCTCCATGGTTTGATCCCACAGAAATACTGGTTACTCACCTGTAACAGGCAGTATAGCGCAGTGGTCTAAGGCTCTGAGCTGCAAATTTAGTGACATCCAGCAGACCTAACCTGGGTTTAAATCCCACAGCTTCCACTTGCATACTGTGTGACCCTGAGCAAGTCACTTAACCTCCTTGTGCTCCCAGGTCGCTCCTGTAAAAAAGCTTTCAGCTTAGTGTGCTATACCTGGTAAAACAACTAAATGAAAAAAAAAAACAGGAGTTCTAGGAGTGGTATATGTTGTTCATCCACACTTACTGGCAGATTCCTTGCCGCTTTAAATCTTGCTGGAAGGTCTTCAAGCTGGCTCCTCCCACCCACCTGGGTGGTAAAACTCTCAGCTCCGCCCCATGATGACAGATCTAGCCTGCTGGAAGCCAGGTTGCACGACTAAGCCGGCGAGTTCGGTTGGGTTGTGTGGATGAACAACATATACCACTACTAGAAAGTACAGTTACGTAAGAACATACCGTAACAGTAGATCTTCGAGAGAGGCTCTTGCAGTAGGTAATTACATATAGGACTGACGCCGGCAGGCGGCAGGACCCCAGGGAAAAATGTCTAGCTAGCAGTCCCTGGCGAGCGACTGCCCCCACGTCAGGTGACCAGCGTCAGGAGATGTCGGTATAAAGAGGTGGTCCCGGATGCCCGCCTTCCAGTTCTTTCCCGCCACAGGCCAAAAGAGGCCGGACGAGAGAGAGAGCAGATATTTCCCTAAATGGAAAAGGAGCTGAAAAAGCCTAGGGGGATGGAGGGCGGAAGGTATTACCTACTGCAAGAGCCTCTCTCTCGAAGATCTACTGTTACGGTGAGTTCTTACGTAACTGTACTATCTTACTTTGAGAGCGCTCTTGCAGTAGGTAATTACATATAGGACTGAATCCCAAGCATTCTGGAACAAATAAAAGGCACTGGGAGGAGTAAAACTACTCCAAGAAATAATTCTTGCCGTGCAAGCCTCAAGATAGGAGGCCTTGCAAAACAGCTAGCCCGAAGCCTGCTCTACGGCGAGGGGCAATATTCAAATTGTAGTGTTTCATAAAGGTATGGACAGAAGTCCAGGTGGCGGCAGCGCATATGTCTGCCACAGACACATTCTTGAAACAAGCCGCAGAGGCAGCTACTCCTCTTGTGGAGTGGCCTCTGACTTGACCCGGGAGGGTCTTGTGGTATGTGTCATAACAGAAAGTGATGCAATGAGCCAACCACTTAGACAGGCATTGCTTGGAAACAGCAATGCCTTCCCTTTTGTGAGCAAAAGAGACTAATAACTGATCAGTCTTTCTGAGGTCCTTCGTCCTGTTGGTGTAATATCTCAGAATCCGGTGAACATCCATAGTATGAAGTAAATATTCCCCTTGATTAGAGTACTGCATAAAAAAGGCGGGCAGCTCTATGGACTGATTTAAGGTAGACTCTGCTACTACTTTTGGTAGAAACTTAGGATTCGTGCGAAGAGCAACTTGTTCCATTTGAAAAATCAAGTAGGGGATTTTACACATCAGGGCCTGGAGCTCGGAGATTCTTCGAGCCGAGGTAATGGCCACCAAGAAGCGCGTCTTCCACGAAAGAAACTTCAAATCTGCAGAAGCTGCAGGTTCGAAGGGAGGAAGGGTAAGTTTCTCTAGAACAAAATTCAAGTCCCAAGGGGGGGGCAGGAGTGCGGATGGGAGGCCTCAGATAGCGAACCCCTCTCAGAAAGGTCCTGGAGACCTCCAGTTGAGCAAAAGCCTCGTCTGCGAAGGGAACAAGACAGGCCGAAATGGCCGCCATGTGTACCTTCAAAGAGGAATGGCTGAGACCCAGGTAGAACAGATGATGTAGATACTCCAGCAGAAACCCCGCTGAACAAGAGAAATGTTCCACGTTCTTGGAAGCGGCCCAAATAGTGAAACTTTTCCACTTCATGGCATAAGTAGATCTGGTGGAGGGTTTTCTGGCCTCCACTAAAATCTCTGCCACTTTGGGAGACGCTCCAAAACAGGATTGAGCTAGGTCTGCAGGAGCCATGCATGCAGTTGAAGGGATTTGAGGCCTGCATGGACCAGGGTCCCCTGATCCTGGGTCAACAAATCTTGAGAAAGAGGAAGAGGAGGATCCTCTGAATATTGTTGTAGAAGAGAGAACCAGATTTGCCTGGGCCAGAAAGGAGCGAGCAGAATCATTCTCGCTCCTTCTGAAGCTAGTTTCTGCAAGACTCGTGGGATAAGAGGAATTGGGGGAAGGCATAGACGAATCTGTCCTTCCAGTCTAGAGACAGAGCGTCGCTCCAGAAAGCGCCTCGCTCTGGAACGAGAGAGCAGAAGGTGGGAAGTTTTGCGTTTAGGGGGGATGCGAACAGGTCGACCTGTGGTGTTCCCCAAAGTTGGAAGATATTGTCTAGGACCCCTTGGTCCAGTTCGCACTCGTGAGTCAGAGCAGAAGAGCGACTTAGCTTGTCTACCAGGGTGTTGTCGACTCCTGGAACATGAATCACCGTGAGGTGAAGGTCGTGCTGTGTTGCCCAATCCCAAACCTTCATTGCCTCCCTGCATAGAGGGTAGGACCAAGTCCCTCCCTGTTTGTTGATGTACCATACCACGCACATGTCTGTCTGGACGGCAAGGTGGCCGGGAAGGATGTATTGGTGAAGGGCTTGAAGAGCATACAACACAGCCCAAAGCTCGAGCACATTGATGTGGAGAGCTTGTTCTAACCCTGGGTCTGATGAGGGCCTAGATGGGCTCCCCAACCTTCTCCTGAGGCATCTGTGGTTAGAGTCTGGGAGGGGGGAGGATGAAAGAAAGGAACCCCTGAAACAGGTTCTCTCGAACCATCCACCACTGTAAGTCTCGCATCATCGGCGAGATCATCAGAACTGAGTGATCTATGTTGTCCACTAGCTGATCCCACTGGGAGCGTAGAGTCCACTGAGAGAGCCTCATGTGGAGTCGAGCGCGAGGGACCGTCGGGATAGCAGCCGCCATGAGCCCAAGAAGGCGAAGGACCGATCTCGCTGAGACCATCCTGCAGTCAGACAACAGACTTATCTGGGTCTGAAGAGAGGCTGCCCTGTCTGGAGGCAGGAAGGCCTTGCCCATGGTCGTACTGAGGATCGCCCCAATAAACTGTAGCCTTTTGGATGGGTCCAGATGAGACTTGGAATGGCTGATGGTAATGCCCAGGCAGGCAAAGACCTGCTGGGTAAGGGAGAGGAATCGCAGGAGTTCCTCCCTGGATGAGGCCGCCAGGAGCCAGTCGTAAAGGTAAGGGAAAACCTGTACTCCCTTGGTGTGGAGGTGGGCCGCCACCACTGCCAGACATTTGGTAAATACTCGGGGGGCCGAGGATAGGACAAACGGGAGTGCCTTGAACTGGCAGTGGTCCCCCTGGAACACAAAACAAAGGTATTTGCGATGAGATGGGCGAATGGGAATGTGCAGATAAGCATCCTGCATATCCACAGCACACAGCCATTGACCCGGCCAAAGGAGGTGCAGAAGGCTCTGTAAAGAGAGCATCCTGAACCTTTTGTACTCTACATAAATATTCAGGGAACTGAGATCTAAAATCGGTCTGAGATCTCCCGTCTTCTTTGGGACCAGGAAGAAATGGGAATAGTAACCCGTCCCCTGAAGATGAACGGGGACAGGCTCTATCGCTTGCTTCATCAGAAGAGCAGAGATTTCCTCCTGGACCAAAGGAAGATGTTCCCATGAATACAACGACATCAGAGGGGGGTGGTGGGGTGGTTTCTGAAGAAACTCTATGGAGTGTCCTTCTGCTATGAGTTGTAGCACCCAAGAATCCGTGGTTATCCTCTCCCATCCCAGAAGGTGGAGAGAAAACCTCCCTCCTACCGGTTCCTCTGGGGAGTCCGGAGGCAGTGGGAGCGGAAAGGAGTCAGGTGGTGTGGGGCAGTGCCGAAGCTGAAGCACCCACTGCTTTTTTGGGCGGGGGGCTTGGCAGCCATGAGGGCCTGATGTTTAGTGGCCCGCCTTCCCTGGGGTTTCGCCTTTGGCCGATTCCGTCTGTGAAAGGGACAGCGCTGTTGCTGATGGGGACGGTACATGGAGTCAACGAACTTCAGAGCCATCCCCTTCTCTTGCAAATCATGATGGTGTCTTTGATATCACCCCTGAAAAGCAAAGACCTCCGGAAAGGTGCTTCCTGGATAGCAGACTGCACCTCCGGGACCAGAACTGACACACGGAGCCAAGCATGATGCCATAGGCCTACGGCGAAAGCTGCATCCCCGCCCAGCAGTGTCCAGGCCTGGATGTGGCATGTAGCATGTAGACTGGCGAGCGAGCAGAACGGACAAGGTCAGCCAACTCCTGTTTGACTTGAGAGGCAAGGAGTCCAGCTTGGCTTCCACCTGAGTAAGGATGGCCTTCTGGTAGTCCCCCATGTGACCAACATAGTTCAGGGCCCTAATCCCCAGTGTGGAGGAAGCGTAAATCTTTCTCCCATACTGGTCCAGAAGGCGAGATTCCTTATCAGGAGGTGACAAGCTAAGATGTTTAGGGTTCGCCGACCGGCCGTGTGCGGCACTAATCACGACCAGTCGGCGCAGTGTGAGAATCAAGAAATCAACACCCTCTGGAGCCTGATATAGTCTGTTCTGACTCTCGAAGTGGGGCTAAGGCTGACGGTTGTTTCCATGTCGTGATAACAAAGTCGGCTGAGGCTCTATCCAGGGTGGCACTAAAGTAGGAGCTGTCCGGCAGATCCAGATGTTCAGCGAGCTTCAGGCGCTGAGGATCTGGTTCCAAGGAGCCACTGATGAACCTCCTGGATTTTTCTAAGCAACTCCGTAAAGAAGGATCCTCCGAGAAGACTTGGAGGAGTCCTTGGCCGGGGCTTCGACAGAGAGCGAGGCTTGTCATCTCTCTCGGAGCAGCCATCAGAAGAGTCCGAGAGTGAAGAGGAGGATGAAGAAGAGTAAGACTCCCTTTCCCGACCCGGGGGAGGAACGGGCCCCATGGGGAGTCCCCGGGGACACGTGTCCTGCTCCTCTCTGGATCCAGACGGAAGAACCCTGGAGTCCGGAAGTGGTGAGGGAGTGTGCCGCCTGCGGCGTATGGGAGCCTGGGACGGCACCATCGCCAGAAGGCTGCTCTCAACCTCTTTGGTGAGCTGAGTCTTAGCCTCAGTCCACCAGGAGGCCAGAGCCTCCTGCAGGTCCACCGGCAGCCGCGAGGGCGGTGGAGGAGAAGGCAGGGGATAGGAATACGGGTTATACCCATATAGAGCGTATCCAAAACCTGGCTGCGGGAAACCCGGCATCAGGTACTGCGGCATCGGGAAAGCCGGCGTTGGGTACTGTGGCCCCGGATACGGTGTTCCCGGGTACACGGCATCGAATAAGACGGAGGATACCCGGAAGCCGGGGGGGGGCTGCCTGAGCAGATGGCCCGGACGGGAACTTTGCGGGTGGGTCCATAGTGGAGAGCCCGGAGGGCAGAGGGCCCGATGGGAGCATAAGAACACCCTGAGTCAGTAAGACTGACGTCAGAGCTGGCAGCGGAGGCCCTGACATCAGAGGTACCCATGTTGGAGGGGCCAGCGTCCGGGGAGCCGACATCAGGTCCGGCGCTCCAGATGGAGGAAGGACTGACTGAGGCAAAAGATCCCCAGCTTCACCCGGGGATGGAGGGGAAAAGTCCCGGGTTCAGGTTGGGGGGTCTGGTTCCCCAGATGGCAGCGAAGGCTGCGGTGAACCGAGGGCAGCGGACATCAGGGGTCCGTCGTCTGTTCTCTGCCCGCTGGACGTCAGACGAGCCGACGTGAGGCGTAGAGGCAACCTCTTGGCGGGCCCCAGAGGAGCCAACGTCCGGCTTACGAGAGCCATCGCCAGAGACAGGTCGAGAGGAGAGGTCGACCTGGTCCGGTGGGGAAGTAGCCGCGCGTTGCCCCGGAGAGTCGGACGTCTTACCAGCCCTCTCCAGGCGGACGTCAGAGGAGCCGACACCCGACTTACCGGAGTCGCCCACAATGGTAGGCCGCGAGCCTGCAGCCAAACCAGGGACGGAGGCCTCCAACAGCCTGGAGGCACCCACAAGGCCCAAGCATGAGCCAGACGGGCGGGCCGATGCCGCCTCAGAAACCTCCGAGGCGGCTGTCGAGGAGCGATCCCCCATAGGGGATGTTACCTGCATCCCCGCGACTCCCGAGGGAGATGCGGTGGAGGAGCCTTTGTCCCGGTGCCTCTCCTTGTCCTTCTTCTTTCGATGACCTTCAGGGGAAGTGGATGCCTGTCTCAGTTTTTTAAGCTCCTTTTCCATAGAGCTCATTTTCTTCTTAAGAATACGGGCTTCCAGGGATTGCTGCCGCCTTTTTCGGGTAGCCGCGTTGAAGCTGAGGCAATGCTGGCACTTCTCGACCGCATGATCAGGGCCTGGGCAGAACAGGCTCAGGGAGTGGCCGTCCTTGTGCGGTAATTGGGCGCCTCACGAATCGCACTTATTCTTGTGCTCGGTGGGTGTGGGGACAACATACACTGGCGTTAGTACCAGCGTTAGTCGTAACAAATTCATTTTGCGTAAAAAGCGATGAAGAAAAGACTGACTGGCACGTACTTTTCCACGGTGCTGCCTGAGCGGCAGGAAAGAACTGGAAGGTGGACGTCCAGGACCGCCCCTTTATACCGATATCTCCTGACGCTGGTCACCCGACGTGGGGGCAGTCCTTCGCCAGGGACTGCTAGCTAGAAATGTTTCCGTGGGGTCCTGCCGCCTGCTGGCATCAGTCCTATGTGTAATTACCTACTGCAAGAGCCCTCTCAAAGTAAAATCTCCTGTTAAAGGTGAGTAACCTGTGTTTCTAGGGACGTGGATATGTTGTTCAATACACACTTACTGGCAGACTCCTAGCAGTTCTCCGGGAGGAGGGAGGCAAGGCGCGCACCCACTACTTGGGAAATAAGGACTGGAGAACTGAGGTCCCAAAACCAGCATCCCGGCATGACTCTAGGTCGATGTGATAATAGGTAATGAAGGTGTGTGCTGACTTCCAGGTAGCAGCCCTGCAGATTTCCTGGATAGGGGCGTCCCTGGAAGCAACCACCGAAGCAGCGGTATGGTGGGTAGAATGAGATCTTATCCCTTTGGGAGGCTCCATGCCCGTCAACCTATAGCAGAGATCTATGCAGGAGGTGACCCACCTGCCTATTGTCCGCTTGGCTGCAGGTCTGCCACGTGCGGTTTCAGTGTATGTGACAAACAGCTGGCGAACCTCTCCCCAACTTCAGCCATCTGCTCCTTATAATAAGAGAGTGCTCTTCTAGGGTCCAAAGTATGGAGCCTATATTCGGCCTCCGAGGTGTGATTGGGGTAGAACACCAGCAGAGTCAACACCTGGTTAAGGTGAAACTCCGACACCAACTTCAGAAGGAATTTCGGGTGGGAGCATAGGATAACTTTGTCCCTGTGGAAGACCAGATAAGGAGGCTCAATGGAAAGTGCCTGGAGCTGTCCCATCCTTCTGGTTGATGTGATAGCCACCAAGAAGGCGGTCTTCCATGACAGGTGAGAGATGTCACACCTGTGCATCGGTTCGAATGGCTTGCCCATGAGCTTAGCCAATACCAGCAGTAGATCCCACGGAGCTGGAGGTTCTCACACCGGAGGGGATATGTAATCAAGGCCTTTGAAAAAGCACCCGACCACCTTCTCCTGCGCCACCAACTGCTTCCCGGCCCGTGCCCGGTAACCAGAGATGGCTGCCAGATGCACCTTAAGGGTCGTCGACCGAAGCCCTAGCTGAGAAAGGGACCACAGGTAGTCCAGAATGCTAGCCAAAGAACAGGATAAAGGGTCCAACCCCTTATCCTGACACCAAATGGAGAATCTCTTCCATTTGAAGGCATAGCATTTTCTGGTCGACTCCTTACAGGATGCCTCAACAATGTTGAGGACCTCGTCGGAAAGACCCAAGGCCTGGAACTCTAGCCGCTCCGGAACCAGGCCGTCAAGTGCAAGGATTGAAGGTCCAGGTGGAGTTTCTTCCCCTTGTTGACTGAGATCATGTCCGGGTGGGCTGGAAGCCGCCTTGGGAGCCTGGAGCTGAGGCTGAGGAGATCTGGATACCAGAACTGGCGGGGCCGGTCTGGGGCTACCAGAATCACCTGCACCTTGTCCCCCTTTGCCTTGAGAAGCACCTTGTGGATCAAGGGAAATGGAGAGAAGGCGAAGAGGCCAGGTCCATGGCCCCGAGAAGGCATCCCCCTGCAGTGAGCTCTGCTGAGGGGGGC
Source organism: Neoceratodus forsteri (assembly GCA_016271365.2). Classification (NCBI taxonomy): domain Eukaryota; kingdom Metazoa; phylum Chordata; order Ceratodontiformes; family Ceratodontidae; genus Neoceratodus; species Neoceratodus forsteri. The sequence goes on from CM057452.1 coordinate 1,723,708,111, forward strand.
GGGCATGGAACTGCCTCAGCTTCGCATTCTCCCTGGAGGCAAACAGATCCACCTGAGGAGTGCCCCAGTGGGAGAACAGATCTTGTACCACTTCCGGCACGCGAGACCACTCGTGAGATGCAGCACCTATCTGGTTTAGGGCATTGGCCAGAGTATTGGAGGCTCCTGCCACATGGATGGCTAGGAGATCCGCCTCCAGTCTGCTCACGAGAGACCAAGTGTGGAGAGCCTTCTTGCACAGAGGCAAGGAGTGCATCCCGCCCTGGCAGTTTAGGTAGTACATCGACGTGGTGTTGTCCATCTGGACCTGGACCACTTGACCCCATACAAATGGACCGAAGGCAGTGAGGGCTAGTCAGACTGCTCGAAGCTCCAGCAGGTTGATGTGGCATCGAGACTCCTGAGGGGACCAGAGTCCATGGGCTCTGAGCTCCACTAGATGGGCACCCCAACCCATCAGAGAGGCGTCGGTCATCAGAGTGACCGTCGGCTCTGGGCGGACAAATGGGATACCCTCCTGCAGATGAGCTGGAATGAGCCACCACTGGAGGCCATTCCACATCTCCTGGGTCACTGTCACTGGCTGGTCCAGAGGACCGGAGCACTGTGACTATTGGCAGGCCAGCCCCCACTGCAGGGGGTGCATGTGACAGCGGGCCCAACGGACCACGCTGGTGAAGGCCGCCATGAGGCCCAGGAGGCGCAGGAAGTCCTGGGCAGGGAGAAATTACCCAACCAGAAATGATTGGGCAAAGGAGGAAAGAACCTCGGCCCTGTCCGCCGGGCTCTGGCTCGAAGAGAGTCGAGCTCTGCCCCAATGAACTGGATCACCTGCATTGGCACGAGTTCCGATTTGGCCTCGTTGATGAGGAGGCCAATCTGAGAGCAGACCTGGAGGGCCAGATCCCTGGAACTCTCCACCTCCAGTTTGGAGGGGGCTACAATCAGCCAGTCGTCCAGGTAAGGGTACACCCAGACCCTTCAGCACCGCAGGAATGCTGTCACCACTGCCATGCATTTGGTGAAGACCCTGGGAGTGGAGAGAGGCCAAAGGGCATGGCCCGGAACTGGAGGAATCGTTGGAGAGGCGGATGGATTGGGACGTGAAAGAACGCATCCTGGAGGTCAAGAGAACAGAACCACATGCCTCGTTCCAAGGATGGAATATTCTGAGCCAGAGTGACCATCCTGAAGGTACGAGACCTTAGGAACTTTTTCAGGTCATGAAGGTCTAGAATGGGGCGCCAGCCCCCCTGTCCGTTTTGGGACCAGGAAGTACCTGGACACAAACCCTGGGTCTGGTGGAGGATCCGCCACCTCCCTGATCACCTCCTTCTGGAGGAGCAGGGCAATGTCGGCTCGATGAGCCGACAGAAAGGCTGCGGAACCCGTAGCCCCCTGTGGGAGTGATGGTAGCGATAGGGTGGGGACTGCTTTCGAATTCCAGAGGCAGACCCTTTCCTACCACTTCAAGCATAGCGGTCCGTGGTGATATCGGACCAGGTGGAAAGGAAGTGGCAGAGCTGTCCACCCATGGGGAACCCAGGGAGGAGTGACGAGGTTGGGGGTGACACCCCTCAACCCGTCACTGGCAGGCTTGGAGGAAGGGCCTGCCGAGGAGCCGCCTGGACCTTTTCCTCCCGGCTTCCTGCTGGAGGAAGCAGCAAGCTTGGCTTTGGGGTGCCAAGTGCAAGCCTGCTGGCCCTGATGCTGGTGTTGCTGGGCCAGACATGCCGCAGGGGCTGAAGGACGAAAGGGCTTACGCCGCTGCTGGCGGCCTTTGTCCTTCCGGGCAGACGTGACAGAGTCCAAGGTGGTGTTGGACTTCTCAGTCTGTTGCAGGTGACCCTCCACCCCGGGACCGAACAAGTCGGTACCCAAGAAGGTGAACGTCTGCCAGCTTGTGCTGAGCATCCACTGTAAAAGTGGAGCTCCGCAGTCAAGCTCTGCGAAGCATGGCCACTGCGGCCGCTACTGACCGGGTACACGAGTCAGCGATGTCCAAGGAAGCCTGGAGCTGCTGTTTGGCCACCACCCTTCCCATATCCCGCACCTGCTTGACCATCATTTGAAGGCCAGCCGGGAGATGAGGAATCCCCTCATCCAGGGAGCACAAAAGGGCATGTGAAAAGTGTGCCATCAGAATGGCCGAGCTGACCTGACGAAGGCCCAGGGAGGAAGTAGCATAGACTTTCTGCCTGGAGTAGTCCAGTTTCTTGGACTCCTTATCGGGTGGCTTATCCACATCCCGAGCGTTCCTGGAATGCTGGAAAACGCTGTCGGTCACTAACCCCAACGCGGAGGGGTGCTCCGAGAAACTGGAGAGTGAACCGGTGGGAACAGCATACTTCCAAGCCATCCTGGCCGAAGGTGCTGGAACTGGCTGCTACCACAGCTCCAGGGCCGGGCCAACAATGGCTTCGGCCACCAGGAAGGCCTCTGTGGGGGAATCCCCTCGGTCCAGTATCTCCATGTGGGGATACTTGGCCCATTTTGAAACAAGTTCAAGCTTCATCCCAGTGGACTCTGAGATGAGCTGAAGCATTCCAAAGAACGAGGATCGGCTCTCGTCCACCGACTGACCCAGTAGACTCCAGGTCAAGCTGCCTGGAGAACAAGGAGTCATCGTCGTCCGACTCCGAGGACTCTGTGAACAGCTGCCGAGCACCTGAGCCACCCTCCACCTGCCGAGGCCGATCGGGAGCGAGGGTGACCGACAACCGGTGGGTCAAGCCCTGACCCGACCGAGAATCCTTGGTCAGGACCCCAGATTTAGCTCCTTAAACAAAGCGGTGTAGGTGGAGCCCAAGGAGAGCAGGATAAATGCCATGACTGAGGAAGATGATGCTGCGGCCTGGACCGCCTCCTCCTCCTCGAGGGCGATCATCTGTTCGAGCTGTTCAGCCGAGCCCACAGCCACGGACACCGCCCACCTTCGGCTTGACCAGAGGATAATGTTTCTCGGGGTGCCCAAGTTGCAATCTGGCAGCGTGATCCTCTAAGACCTTAGCCAAAAAGGACTTGCACAAGTCACAGGCCTGCGGATTGTGGCCAAGCCCCAGGCAGTAAATGCAAGTGGAGTGCGGATCAGTCCGGGACATCTTCTGCCCACAAGGGCACCGACAAAATCCGGGAGTCAATTTGTCCATTGCAGCCGCGAGGGAAGATAAAGACCAAAGTCTTGTAAATTTTAAAATTAGTTTCGGGTTAACCGAAGAGTTTGGATAGAAACATAGAAACATAGAATTTGACGGCAGATAAGGACCGCTTGGCCAACCCAGTCTGCCCATTTCCCTACCTAATGGATAAACTGCAGATCCTAGTTAACCAGCAGCCTACTTCTTCCTACCCCAACCCCCTAGAATTGCCTTATGACTGTCCCATGCATGCTTGAATTCCACCACTGTTTTTGACTCCACAACCTCCTCCGGAAGGCCGTTCCATGCATGTACAACCCTCTCTGTGAAAAAATACTTCCTTAAATTACCTCTGAGCCGCCCCCCCTCTATCTTCAAATTGTGCCCCCTTGTTCTTGCACACCTCTTTTTTTGAAAGATGCTACCCTCTTGGACTTTGTTGATTCCCTTGAGGTACTTGAAAGTTTCTATCATGTCCCCCTTCCTCGAGGCTATACATATTAAGTTCTAACTGTCTCTTCATGTGTCTTCGGTGCAGACTCTGCACCATTTAGTTGCCCTCCTCTGACAGCTTCCATCCTGTCTATGTCTTTGTGGAGATTGGGTCTCCAGAACTGCACGCAGTACTCCAGATGGGGTCTGACCAGCTGTCTGTACAGAGGGATAATAACTTCCTGTTTTCTACTGGTGATGCCTCTCCCTATGCATCCCAGTATCCCCCCAGCCCTCCTTGCTGCCCTCTCACATTGCTTGACCACCTTTAGGTCATCTGATATTACTATCCCCAGGTCCCTTTCCATTTTTGTTGTTGTTAGTATCTCATCCCCCATTGTGTACTCTTCCCCTGGGTTTTTGTTTCCCAGGTGCATTACCTTGCACTTCTTAGCATTGAATCTAAGCTGCCATACATTTGACCATTCCTCTATCCTTTCCAAGACCCTTCTCATCCTTTCCACCCCACCTTGTGCATCAACTCTGTTGCAGATCTTTGTGTCATCTGCAAAGATACATACTTTTCCTTCCAGTCCCTCTGCAATGTCGCTTATAAAAACACTGAAGAGGACCGGTCCTAATACTGAACCCTGCGGTACCCCACTAGTAACCCCCCTTTCTTCAGAGTGGACTCCATTTACTATTACTCTCTGTGTCCTATTCTCCAGCCAATTGTTTACCCAGGCTGTCATCTTGGGACCCACTCCCAAGCTGGCTAACTTGTACATTAATCTTTTGTGTGGGACTGTGTCAAATGACTTGCTAAAGTCTAGTTAAGGTAGGCCATGTCCACAGCCCCTCCCTGATCTACTACTTTGGTCACCCAGTCAAAGAAATCTATCATATTTGTCTGGCATGACCTTCCCGCTGTGAATCCATGCTGCCTTGGGTCCTGTGCCCTCTGGCCTCTAGATACTAGACAATTCTTTCCTTCAGAAGTGATTCCATCATTTTCCTACCAGTAAGGTTAAACTAACAGGTCTGTAGTTTCTGCTTCTGCCTTGCTCCCACTTTGTGAAGGGAATCACATCTGCCTCCTCCAGTCCTCGGGTACCACCCCATCCTCCCATGATTTGTTAAAGAGGGTAGTCAGTGGTGTCACTAGTTCTACCCTTAGTTCTTTTGAATTCTGGGATGAATCCATCAGGCCCCATTGCTTTGTCCACCTTCAGTTTTAAGAGTTCTTTCAGAACCCTTTCTTCTGTAAATGGGCTGGTATCAACTTCTGTATCCAGAGTGTTATTACTGTTTGTTTTAGGTACCTCCCCCCCTTCCTTTGATCCAGGCCTAAAATGCAGTGCGCGAAGGAGGGAACCTGAGCTTCCAAGCGGTAAGGAAGATCTGGTGTCATGGGGCGGAGCCGAGAGTTTTACCACCAAGGTGGGTGGGAGGAGTCAGCATGAAGACCTTCCGGCAAGATTTAAAGCGGCAAGAAATGTGCCAGTAAGTGTGGATTGAACAACATATCCACGTCCCTAGAACATCCTGTTATTAGATCATGTGGGCCACATAATTTATATCCTAATGGCCAAGGTGGCAGAAGCAAAAGCTCATCTGCCAAAATGGTCCAGCCTCCAGGATTCCCTGTCGGGGGGGGGGGGAGAACTCATGTGTTTCTTATGCAATTTATCCAGCTTCCTAGGTACAGGCAGTATTAGATTTGGCAATGCCAGGCGGCCATGGTGGCATCCTCAAAGGTGTCAATCAACAGGGGGGTGGACCACGAAAGGGGAAGAGTTCGGCAGACAGAGGTAGGTCGACAGCCAGAGAAGGGAGGGGTCCAATTCCTCAGTTTCAAATCCCATGGCCAACTGAATCTGGTGCCTGACCCCACTGAAAGACAGGTTATCTGAGGGAGACCAAGGTATGTATTTAGGGGTCTCTCCTCCATCAGAAGAAACAGTGGAGGGAGAGGGGGAAGCCCTCTCATCCTTGTCCTCACAGGACTCCTTGGACTCGTCAGGAGGTTGGAGATCTGAGTGATATTCTCTCACTTCTCCTGGGCGAATGAGAGGCATACAGAGTGCCAGCCAACATGGGGCAGGGTGTGGGTGCCTGGGGACGTTGGGCATCAGGTCAGATGCACAGGCCCACGTGGGGCCAGGTCCTGTGGAGGGAGAAGCCACACCTGCATGAAATCCCAGAGGGACATCAGCATGGACTGGAAGTCCACTGTCACCAGCGTCGGTAGCCCGGTGGCATCGGTTGAGGAGGACCCGGTGCTGGTGTTGGTGGTGGGAGAATCGACACTGGCATTGGTAGAGGAGCCAGGGACAGCACTGGTTCAGGAGCTGGTGAAGGCACTTGCTAGGCTACATGGGTGTTGGAGGAGGGAGAGGTCTGACTGGCATTGCTGCTGGAGGAGACCGGTGTCATCCAGAGGGAGTCAGCAGTCTTTGCCCCCCAAAACATCTGCTCTCCTGCTACAGGAACTGACAATGAGAATCAGGGCTGCACTTCTCCCTTTCCTTAGACTAGATATCCATTTAAATATCCATGTTCAGAATGTGGGGATAATGACAGTCACAACTACCCACCTCCTTTTTCTTAGACTTGATACTGTGTTAGCTACTCAAGAAAAAGCAAAGTAAAGCAATTGTATTTGATATATAGTACCCACTTGCCAGGCTATTAGCATTTTGCAGGGAACACAGATGGAAAACAAGCCAATTATAACATTAAAATTCAGTAGCAAAGTTAAAATTCTTGGATGGCTAAGCTGAAAAGGCAGGTTTTTAGGTCTGCTTCACCTAAACAGCTGTTCAAAGGAATAGTGGATCTGCTTAAAATGCTACATCACCAAAAGAGTTTAAGTGAGGTCTGGGGACAGACAGTAGTCTATTGAAAACAAGTGGTGGTTACAAGCATATGGAACAAGGGGTTGCAAAGGTAGTGGGAAGGGCTTGTGTCCAGACTCCAGTCAGAGTTTTTAAGGTCATGACCAAAACCTGGAAAGTGATGCACCACTAAACTGAAAGCTAATGCACATTATGGGGAGCTGACATGATATGTTCTAAAAAGTCTTCTACAGACAAGCCCAGGTATACAGCATTACAGCAGTTCGACCATAAAGTCACAACCACATGCAGCGTGTGTGTGTGTGTGGGGGGGTGCGGCAAGTGCTCTCTTGTCATATACTGTACGACTCCAATCTGCCAGTGCTTTTAAAATAGTGGCGAACAAAGCATGGCAAGAAGCATGGTGATGATGCTCTGCTGAAGTTGTTTTTGGCTTCTTTTCTTTTGACGACTGGCATTGCTCTCGAGGAGGCAAAAGCATCACTGAATGGCAAGAAGGCGACAGCATCACCAAACGGCAAGTGGAGCACTGGGGTTTAGACAGAACTTGCTCCTTAGAAGGTCGAGGGGACCCTGCAGGAGACCAATTAGCTGCACTCAGCGCATTTCCTGTTTTTTGAAGAATGCTCTATAGGGACAACAGTGCCTCCCTGCAGCCTGGTTGAAATCTTGGAAGACGGGGCAGGACTTAACCTTATGTGAAAGGCTCAAGCAGTGAACACATGATCTGTGGGCATCATAATGGAGAACCTTCATGCTGCACCGACAGAGTGAAAAAAACGTTGCTTCTTTGATGGCACCAGTGACAGCATACAATGTTATCGTAAGTACTGAAGAAGTAAAGCAGAAAAACTTAAGCAACCAAAATCATCTCTACCGAGTTACGAGAACTGCTGATGGCAAAAACAAAGAAAATTATTAGATGTGAGGATGATCAGATTATATAGGCGTTGATGATGTACCTAATCATGGGTGGCCCCAGCTAGGCAAAAGTTTCCAGGTGGTCCCGACACCAACAGCGTACGGTTCAATATGTATAGCTCTATAGAGGGAGATGTCCTCAGAGAAGATGGTTCACTTGGGAACATAAGCAGGTGGCTGGTAAGGACAGAGGTCTGGGGTTATATTCTGTTTTAACTGAAATATTTGATTAGTTTTGTACGTGAAATTAGTTCTATGTGTTAAAAATTACTACTTTGAGTTAGAACTGTTACTTGGGCTGTGATATGGTAACTTTTGAGGCTTGGGAACACTTGTTTGGCAGTGATAATTAGAGTATAATTTAAATGTGATGTTTGCCTGGTGTTGGTAAGAGCCCTCCCACCCAGCCTGTGTTGTAGGGTTTCTTAAATACTGAAAAGCCACTGGGGGTTGGGATTGAAGGGCTGTGTATTTCTGTTTGGGACTGAAATTGAGCAACAGGAACGGGTTGGCCTGTGACATCATACGGTACCAGGTGTCTGCATACACACACTGTTAGTGGGACTGGACACACACTGGACTGTATGTGCTTGCGAGACTTGGGAACTTTATTGGTGGGGTTGAAATTGGGTTTGTAAATAACTGCAGTCAGTACAGAGAGAAACTGTATTCAAGGGGGAAGGGACTGAGAAAAGGGGGTGTGCCATTATAAACAGAGGGGACAAACAGGGTGGCCATATTCCACCATGGCAGGCATCTTGGAAGGGTTGTAGGCTGCACAGCCTGTGGGATGGCAATAATTCTCAATTGGGCCTGGAGGGAGGCTGCCCACTCTGTGGACAACTATCTTGTATCAGGAGTGAGGTATATTGGTTAGGGAGTAAGCTGGGGGTGTCCAAGGATAAGGGTGTGGATATGGGCAGCAGAAGGGTGGGTCTGAGGGAGGCTGAGGCAAGCTCTGAGAGTGTAAGGGCGTTATGTTACAGCAAGCAGGAGGGATATTGGGGACAGAGGACCCTTAGATAGGGATATTGGCGCTAATGGAAGTGCCGCAGGATGAACATTCGAACACAAAGAGAGTGGAGGAAGAGTCAGAAGGGCTGTTGTGGGCAAGCCTAGTAGAGCAGACATTGAGAGGGAGGGCTGTTGTGGGAAGCCTAAAACAGCAGACTGTGGGAACGGAGTCCTAAGGAGAACAGAGCAAGAGGGGCAGTTTAGAGGTGCAGTCAGGGAAACTCTGGTTACTTGATGGAGGCTGACATAGAGTGTCGCAATAATTTGAGCTACTAAGCAACCTGAGAGGAGAGGAAGGGTTGGTAAGTGGAAACTGATACAGAGGCCGGGGAGGGAGTCTGATACCATAGGGCATCACAGACCGGCAATGGACAGGATAGAAATAGTCCCAGAAGGAGAAGGGAAACATAAATGTTAAGCAGAGGGGAGATGCAACATATTGCAGACATGAGGGAGGAGAGCATGACTGGAGAGAAACTGGAGACAAGGAGGTGGAGAGAGCCCTTCAGCAGGGGGTCAGTACCAAGGATGGGGCCCTAGCTAAAGGGACCCACAGAGAGCCTCTGGAGGCAGGGGTACTATTACAAGGGGAGGATGGCGGTGGGGGAAGGAAACCATCAGGAGCAGGATAAATGGTTCGATAAGAGAGGGTTAAAGGGACACCTATACAGAGGGGTCTGAGTTAAGTGGGCAAAATAACGAGGGAGGCAGAAAGGGGAGGGTGACAAGGGGGCTTCTAGTAAGGCAGGAAGACTCCCATGGAATTGAAATCACGAATAAAGGGGGGGATGGGGGGCTGAGACGGCATAGTGGAGGTAAGCATAAGGATGATGGTGGTGTTAAGGTTCTGTTATTGGGAGACTCAAGGATTAGGGGTATCCAGTGGGAGGGACAGAGGGGTGGATGCCATAGCCAGGTGAAGGTAGTGAGTATCTCTGGGCTGACAGTGCACAGAGCAAAGTTCATGTGTATGAACTGGTTAGGGAATATGGAGGAAACTGGATTTCCTGGTGCATTTGGGAACTAACGATCTAGAGGGAAATAGCGTTTTGGAAATCCAAGCAAGGTTCCAAGAACTTGCCAGAGTCTGTCGGGATAATGGATGCGACATTTCCTTTTCGGAGATATTGCCAGTACCAAAGGCCTCAGTGGAGAAAAAAATGAAGATCACAGAGGTTAATGACTGGCTCAGGAAGTGGGGTGAAGAGAGTGGGTTGGGGGTGTTAGGGAACTGGAAAGGAGTTTGGAAGGATAACGGACTGTATGCCAAGGACAGGCTTCATCTTGTACCATTAGGGAAGGAAGTCCTTAAACAGGGGATGGCTGACTACATTCAAGAAAGGTGGGGTTTAAACTTGTGAGGGGGGGGATAAGGAGGGGCTGACCAGAAGCCCTCTCCCAGATGAGGGAGTAGCCTTCAAACCCAAGGGGGGACAGACTGAGGGTGGAGGTTTCAGGAGGAGCAGAGGGTGGAAGTATAAGGAACCTGAGTGGGGTTGAAAAAGGGATCAGGGATAAGGGGTGGGGGTTGGTGTTAGTAAATGTCAGGAGCTTGGGAAACAAGTTGCCAGAGTTCCAGGCCATGCTGTTCGGGGTGGATGTGGCGGCGGTCACGGAGGCGTGGGCCAACAAAACCATGACTGGGACCTAAATGCGGGTACACTAAGCTAGGAAGGATAGAAAGGAGGGCAGAGGGGTGGAGTGGCTATGTTCATTAGAGATGACATAGAAATTGCTAGGGTAGAAGAGGCAGAGGGAAGCGTGGAGGCCTTATGGGTCACCTTACGATCCCCAGCAGGAGATAAGGTCAAGCTGGGTGTAGTATAGGCCCCCCGGGATGAGTGATGTTCTAGAGGATGGTTTGCTGGACAACATCATTGCCCAGTGTGGACCAAAAGGGGAAGGAGTGGTGTTGATGGGGGACCTTAATATGCCAGGTACTAACTGGGGAACCATGTCCTCTAAGCTGGCCAAGGAGCAGTGGCTGCTGGACAGCTTCCAGGATGTGTTCTTAACACAGCATGTGATGGAGCCCACAAGGGAAGGGCATGTTCTGGACATGGTTCTGGCAGATGGGGATCTGGTAAGTACCTGTTTGTAGAGGACCCCTGACTGGGAGCACCACAATACTGTCTGGTTTCAAATAAGCATTGGGAGATCTAGGACACTGGCAGTGAACTTCAGGGGGACTTTGTGGGCATGGGAAATATTCTCAGAGGATCACTTGAAGGGGTTACATCAATGACAAGTGTGGAAAGGAGATGGGAGGTCATAAACCGGGGACTTCATGAGGCAGTCGGGATCTGCGCTAAGTTGAAACGTAAGGGAGCAAGGTCACATAAACCATGCTGGTGTTCCAGTGAGGTACAGGTAGCGGTCAGAGAAAAGAAGGTGGCCTACAAAAAATATAAAACAACAAGAGGGGATAGGGATAAGGAAATGTACCATCTTGCATCTAGAAAAGTCACCCGGATGGTGAGGGGAGCAAAGTCCAATAAACAGCAGCAGCTGGCACAGGGGATACATGGAGGGAAAAGGAGGTTCTTCCAGTACATTGGAGAGAGGAGAAAATCTAAGGGCCATCTCAGCAGATTGAGATCAGAAGGAGGGTGGGTGGAAGAGGTGAGGGACTAGGCAGAGGTATTTAATGAGTACTTTGCCTCTGTGTTCACTAGGGAGGGGGATGGGATATCTACAAAGCAAGGCACGATAGGGATAGCGGCAGGTGAGGGATCACGGGAGCAACAGAAATGGAGCAAGAGGGAGGGAGAGGTACCCCAGGGGTGTCACATCTGGACAAGGACAAAAAGGCCAGTAAGGTGGAGGGACAGATGATGCTATCTCTGCCAAAAGGGTGTGGTTAGCCCTTAAGGCCCTAAAGAAAGACAAATCTCCTGGGCCAGATGGCATTCAACCGAGAGTACTATGGGAATTGGCAGACATACTGGCTGCACCCCTGGCGGAGCTCTTCAACAGGTCACTTGAGACAGGGAGGGTACCTAGGGATTGGCGAGAGGCACATGTGGTGCCAATCCATAAAGGGGGGTCGAGAAGTAGCAGGTAACTATAGACCCATCAGTTTGACCTCAGTGGTGGGAAAATTAATGGACAGTATACCAAAGGAACGATTGGGGGTGTACTTGGAGGAGGTGGGAGGTCTGGATAGTTGGCAACATGGGTTTGTGCCAGGGAGATCATGTCAAACCAATCTTACGGAGTTCTACGAATGGGTAACATCAGAACTGGACAAGGGAAAGCCTGTGGATGTATTATTCTTGGACTTCAGCAAGGCATTTGACTCTGTCCCCCACAATGGTCTGGTTGAGAAACTGATGGGGTTAGGAGTAGGCCCTTTGATGGTCAGATGGATTGAAAACTGGCTAGCTGGATGCACCCAGAGAGTAGTGGTCTGTGGGGAGCTCTCGAACCCTAGAGAGATTGGTAGTGGGGTATCGCAGGGCTCGGTCCTGGGTCCGATCCTGTTTAATGCATACATATCCGACATCAGAGAGGGTATAGAGTGTGAAATGAGTCTCTTCGCTGATGACTCCAAGATGGGAGCAGTAGTTGAGGGAGAAGAGGGGAGGTTGGCCCTGCAAGGGGACCTGGACACCATGGAAAGCTGGGCTCACACATGGAAATTAAATTTCAATATCACCAAGTGCAAGGTGTTGCATCTTGGGCAGGGAAACCCTAAACACAGGTACACCCTGGGAGGGGAGGTGTTGGAGGCCTCAATTAGGGAAAAGACCTAGGGGTCATGGTGGATGCATGTATGAATAACTCTGAGCAGTGCAGGAGAGCGCTAGGAAGGCAAACAGGATGTTGGGATGCATCGTAGGGGGATCACCTCTGAGCAAGGAAGGATTTTGCCACTGTCAATGGACTGGTTAGACCACACATTGAGCACTGTGTGCAGTACTGAGACCACACTTGAAGAGGGACATACAGCTCCTGGAGAGGGTACAGAGGAGGGCAACTAAGATGATACGAGGGCTAGGATTTGACATATGAGGACAGACATGAGGAGCTCTGCCTGTTTTCATTGGAGGAGAGGAGAGACAGGGGACATGATTGAGGTCTTCAAGCACCTCAAGGGAATAAATAGGGTAAACATGGAGAGGATCTTTAGACTAAAGCAGGGAGGTATTACCAGAGGGCATGGTTTGAAGTTGGAAGGAGGAAGGGTGAGGGGGAAGAGGAGGAGGTTTTTCACTGAGACGGTGGTGGACCCTAGGAATGCACTGCCTGGCGAGCTGGTTCAGAGATCCACAGTGGAGGGCTTCAAGAGAGGGTGGGACAGACACAGAAAGTGGATGTATCAGATGATGGCCTGTCCCAGGGGCGTGGGGATGGATGATAGGGGTTTCTGGAACACAAGGGAGGGGAGGGCCCCGGCACCCAACTAGAGATTTGAGGTTCGAACAGACTCGATAGACCGTAAGGCCTAATCTGCTGGCAAATAGTAAGATCAAAGAGTAACTGTGGACAGTATGCTGAAGCCAGACCGGCAGTGTACTGCAGCAGTCAAGAAAGCAAATGCAGCCGGTCCGATAGGGCTGAGGATTGAAGTGATGGACGCCACACCTCACGCCATGCCAGCGACCCGCGTTCAGGAGCGAGCTTGAGTTGCCGGGGGTCGGCCGAGGAGGAGAGGATTGAGCATTCAGAGGACAGTTCTCCTCTCCTGGGGAGGGTGGGCTCGAAATCCCACCACAGTAGCGACTCCCAGTGGAGACTGGGAGCGTCAAAAGCCAGGATCGCGCATACAAATAAAGGGGAGGAGGAGGTGATGGCAGATGCTCGCAAGCAGGGTGCGGGAGCGTGCCCAGCTTGCGGTGAGGACCACTGCACGTCCGCACCACCACTAGGGGTCACAACACACAGAACAAAGGAAAAACCACAGATCCTGGGGAGATGACAGCATGCCAGCCCCAATATCCTTCAGCCTGCACCAGCCCACCTGACCAGATTAAAGGAGTGCCTGAAGTAGCGGAGGGTGGCTCCACCCTGGGGGGCACAAGCCGGGGGGGCATATAAGGTAGGTGCTTGGTGTGAGGTTGGTGTCCCAGAGGGACATGAGGTGAGGGGGTCTCAGACAGGGCGGGACCAGCTGGAGATGTCTGAGGTATGCCTCAGGATCCGGTGACTGGAGAGAAATAAAGGAGGGGTTGGGGGGAATAAAGCAAATGCAGTACTGGGATGTATCAGAAGGCAGGGTAAGGAGCAAGTCAAGCAAAGCGATCCTTCTTCTGTACAAAGCCTTGGGTTGAGCACACCTGGAGTACTGTCCAGTTCTGGTCACTGCAGTACAGAAAGGACATTAACGAGATTGAGAGAGTCCAGCACAGGGCTGCCAAGCTGATCAGTGGCTTAGAAGCCAAAAGCACAGACAACTTAGCCTATAAATCCTTTATAACTGGCACTGTTCCTGACAAATGGAAAATGCCTCTCGTGGTGTCCATACATAAGTGAGGTCGAAAGGACAAGCTAGAAAATTATCGATCTATATCCCCCCTCTGCGCCATTGCCAAACTCCAGGAGAGGCTCCTACAAGAGCAACTCCTAGTCTACTTCAAATGAAAAGTACAGTTACGCAAGAATTCTTACTGCAACAGTAGATCTTCGAGAGGAGCGCTTGCAGCAGGTAATATCATTAGGACTAAGGCTGCAGGCGTTAGGACCCCTCAGAAAAATTTTCTAGTTAGCAGTCTGTAGCAGGGGACCGCTCCCCAGATGTGGCATAAAGGGGGCAGTCCCCCAGTGCCATCTCAGTACCCCGCCAGAGACTCACTTGGTAAATAATGGAGAACCAAGAAGGGACTCTCACTATAGAGAGAAACAGAGGTACAAACTGACCTGGAGGATGGAGGGTGGGAAAGCCACCTGCTGCAAGAGCTCCTCTCGAAGATCTACTGTTACAGTAAGTTCTTACGTAACTGTACTATCTGACTTTGAGGTGGAGCTCTTGCAGCAGGTATTACCAGTAGGACTGAGTCCCAAGTAGTACCCAAAAAAAGGACCAGGTCAGAAGGGAGGAGGAGTGACTGTGAGGGGATAAACCAGATCACTCTTAAGAGCAGTCCCTGAAGAACAGCCAAACCAAAACCTGCTCTCCTCCTATAGGCAATGTCCAGACTGTAGTGCCGAATGAAGGTATGGACAGTGCTCCAGGTAGCTGTGGCATAAAGGTCCACCGCTGACACATTCCTTTGAGAGGCAAAAGAGGTGGAAATGACCCTGGTAGAATGGTCCTTAACTGAGCCCGATAAGGGTTTCATGTGGTGCTGACAACAGAAAGAAATGCAATTCCCTAACCACTTGGATAGCGATTGCTTAGTGACAGTATCCCCTGTCTAATGTTGTTTCGCAAACGCCATGAACAACTGGTCCATGGTCCGGACAGGACGAGTCCAGTCCAAATAAAAACAAAGGCTTCTGTGAACATCCGGAGTATGTAACAAGCCTTCCCCTGGCTAGAGAACTCTGGATAGTAGACCGGAAGTTAGACGTCCTGGTTCAGAGTCATGGCGGACACCACTTTCAGCAGAAATTTTGGATTTGTACGAAGCTGCACCCTATCCCTATGAAAAACAAAGTAAGGCTCCTTGCACATCAGGGCCTGAAGCTTGGAAATCCTCCTGGCTGAAGTAATGGAAACTAAAAATAATGTCTTCCAAGAAGGGAGACGTAGCCCACATGACGCGGCTGGTTCAAAAGGAGGGAGGGTGAGCTTTTCCAAAACAAACAGGATGTCCCACAGGGGGACTGGATCCCTCCTGGGGGGTCTAATATTCAAGATTTCCCTGAGGAAGATCTTGCAGATGTCAAGCTGTGCCGGAGTCCTTTCACCAACTGCATCATAATATGCTGAGACTGCACAAGCATGCACCTTGACAGACGAATAGCTATGGCCTAGGTCAAGGAGGTGGAGTAGGTACTCTAGGATGAACTTGATGGAGCACTGGAGAGGATCCAGGGATTGGGCTGCCGCCCAGAGACAGAATCGTTTCCACTTCATGGCATAAGTAGCCCTGGTACACGGTTTTCTTGCTGCCACCAAAATCTCCGCCACCCTCTAAGAAACTCCCAGTCTCTCCCTTGCTAAGACTGCAAGAGCCATGTGTGTAGGTGAAGTGATCGCAGGAACGTGTGGACCAGCATACTTTGATCCTGGGAGAGCAAGTGGGTGGAGAGAGGCAGTGGTATGGGGGGTCCCGTGGCCAGCTGCTGAAGAAGCAGACGCAAAATCTGATGAGGCCAGAAAGGTGCTGCCAAGATCATCCTGACGCCTTCCGACTGCAGTTTAAGCAGTACTCTGAACTAGAGGGAAGGGAGGGAAGGCATAAAGAAACATCCTTGCCCAGGAGAGGGACAATGTGTCTTACCAGAAAACACCAGGCTCTGGATCTAGTGAGCAGAAATTTGGCAGTTTGCCGTTGTGCCGGGATGCAAAGAGGTCCAGCTCGGGACGACCCCATCTTGTGAACAGGTCATCTACTACATCCTGATGCAACTCCCACTTGTGGATCTGAGAACGAGAATGGCTTAGACTGTCGGCGAGATCGTTCTGAATGCCTGGCACGTGGACTGCGACTAGGAACAGATCGTGTTCTATCGCCCAGTCCCAGATTCTCATGGCCTCTCTGCAACGAGAATACGATCCCGTTCCTCCTTGCTTGTTCAGGTAAAAGACTACTGGAGTATTGTATGACTGGATAATCAGAGGGCCCCGAGGGAGCTGATCCTGAAAGGCCTGAAGGGCATAAAAAACTGCCCTCATCTCCAGCACATTGATGTGGAGAGACCTTTCTGTGACAGACCACGATCCTCTACTCTGACGCTCGCAAAAGTGAGCACCCCAGCCTAGTCCTGAGGCATCCGTCGTGACAGCCTGTGTTGGACTTTGCCTCTAGAAAGAGACACCCTGTTCTAGGTGAGCTGGAACTTGCCACCAGTGAAGGGAATGCCGGACCGCCTCCAAAATACAGATGGGCTGGTCCAACTCATCCGAACCCTGGTTCCATTGGACCCTGCAGTGCCACTGAAGAATTCTCAAGTTGAAACGTGAGAAGGGTACTGTGACTATGGCTACTGCCATATGGCCCAACAGCTGTAAGACTACTCTGGCTGGTACCTGATCTGCTGACTGGATCCTGTGAGCTACAGCCAAAAGGCGCAGGGCTCTGTCCGCAGGGAGAAAGGTCATGCCTTGCAGAGTGTCAAGCACCGCTCCAATGTATTGAAGCTGTTGGGAGGGTCAGGGTTGGGATTTCAGCCAGTTCAGGGTGACTCCGAGAGACTGGAAAAGATGTTCCATTTCCTGCAGAGTGACTAGGAGCTGTTGTTCTGTGGGTGCAGAGATGAGCCAATCGTCGAGGTAGGGGTAGACAAAGTGGCTCCTTCTCCTCAGTGTGGCTGCAACTACCACAAGGCATTTCGTACAGACCCTTGGGGCTGACTAAAGGCAGAAGGGCAAAACCCTAAATTTGGTAATGCTAGTCCTGGAATCGGAAGCACAGGAACTTCCTGTGAGAAGGCAGGATCTTTATGTGCATATAGGCATCCTGCATGTCCAGGAAGCATAGCCCATCCCCTTGGTGAAGGAGGGGAACCGCCTCGCCAGGGTGAGCATCCGAAATCTTTTGTACAGAATGAATGTGTTCAGGTGGCTGAGGTCTAGAATTGGGCGGAGGTCTCCCGTTTTCTTGGGCACCAAGAAAAATTGGGAGTAAAAGCCTTTTGCCTTGCTGGGATCTTCGGACTGGCTGGATGGCCTTCTTTCGGAGGAGAGAGTCTCTTGTTCCAGAAGAAGGGCATGTTCCGTTGAGCAGTGGGATGCTACAGGAGGATTGTCTGGGGAGACACTGATGAATTCGATGACGTAACCCCTTCTTATTGCCTGCAGCACCCACTGGTCGGATGTAATGGTGGATCATTCTGGCAGGTAGAGGGAGAAATTGCAGTTATGTAAGAACTTACCGTAACAGTAGATCTTCGAAAGAGGTTCCTGCAGTAGGTCTTCACATATAGGACTGCGTCCCCTGGCGTCAGGTCCACACGGTAAACTTGTAGATAGCAATCATCAGCAGGGACCGCCCCCCACATCGGGGAGTAGTGACATCAGACAGACTATAAAAGGGGCGGTCCCGGGCCCACTCTCCAGTTCTTTGACAATGGAGACCTATAGTTAGGTAAGGAGAAAAGCAGAGTGAATGCTTCTCAGACCCTGCTTCCGCTCTAGTCCCGAAGGGCTAGAAAGGATGGAAAATAAGGATAAAACATATAAACACTGGGAAGGAGGGAGGGAGGGAATCTAGACCTACTGCAGGAACCTCTCTTGAAGATCTACTGTTATGGTAAGTTCTTACGTAACTGCAATATCTTACTTCGAGAGGGTTCCTGCAGTAGGTCTTCACATATAGGACTGAATACCAAGCAGTCCCAAAGAAAAGTAAGGCACATGTGCATCCAGGAGGAGAAGTCACCATGGAGAATCATGAAAGAAGGCCTTGCAGGACCACAAGACCAAAGCCAGTTCTGCGCCGAGAGGCAATGTCCAGACTGTAATGCTTAGTGAAGGTGTGAACAGACGACCAAGTGGCCGCACTACAGATCACTGCCATGGACACATTCCTAAAAATGGCAGTAGAGTTCGCCACGCTATGGGTGGAGTGGCCTTTGACTGCCCCCAGAAGGGATTTCCCATATTTCGTGTATGAAAAGTGGATGCAGTTAGCAAGCCTTCGGGAGATGGTCTGCTTGGAAATAGCCTTGCCCTGGCACTAAGGGGCAAAGGCTATGAACAGTTGGCTAAATTTCCTAACCTCTTTAGCCCTGTTCATGTAGTACCTCAGGATCCAGTGCACGTCAAATGTGTGCAGCAGGTGTCCCCCCCCCCATTGGAATACTGTGGATAGTACACCGGTAATTCCATGCTCTGGTTCAAGGTGGTTTCAGAAACAACTTTGGGCAAAAAGGAAGGGTTAGTCCGAAGGATTTCTCGGTCCTTATGAAAAATCAAACAAGGTTCTTTACAGACAAAGGCCTGTAATTTGGAGACCCTTCTTGCCGAAGTAACAGCGACTAAAAATAAGGTTTTCCAGGAAAAAAAGTGTAAGTCACAAGAAGAAGCTGGTTCAAACAGTGGTAAGGTCAGCTTCTCGAGCATGAAATTCGGGTCCCAGGGAGGACAAGGATTCCGGATCGGAGGTTTCAAATGAAGGATGCCTTTCAAAAAGGTTTTAGCAACCTCCAGTTGAGCCAAGGTTTTGCCCTCCACTGGGAGGTGGTAGGCAGACGCCGCAGAGAGGAAGACCTTAACGGAGGAATAGCTAAGGCCTGCCTCAGACAGGTTTGCGAGGTACTCTAGAACCTGGGAAGCCGAGCATGAAAATGGATCCCAGCTCCCTGCTTGGGCCCATATCGTGAATTTCTTCCACTTCATAGCGTAAGTGGATCTAGTGGAGGGTTTTCTGGCCTCTACTTGAATGTGCGCAACCTGCGAAGAGACCCCATAGCGCGAAATCACAATGTCCACAGGTGTCACGCATGAAGGTGGAGAGACTGAAGGCTCAGATGCACCAGGGTGCCCGCATGGCTCCTGAGTCACAAGGTCGTGGGAAATGTGCAGAAGAACCAGAGGTTCCAGTGCCAAGTGTTGCAGAAGAGGGAACCAAATTTGGCATAGCCAAAGAGGAGCAATCAGGATTGCGTGGGCCCCCTCTTGTTGAAGTTTCGCCAGGACCTTCTGAATGAGAGGAAAGGGAGGAAAAACGTACAGAAACATCCCTGTCCAGGAAAGGGACAGCGCATCTTGCCAAAAAGCACCATGCCCAGGAATGAGCGAGCAGAAGACGGGTAGTTTTACGTTGTATGGGGAAGTGAACAGATCCATCTCTGGCTGACCCCATCGAAGGAAAATATCTTAAGACTACTTCTGACTTTAGCTCCCACCCGTGGGCCCTGGACACTTATCAACTGAGACTGTCCGCCAGGACATTGATGATGCCCAGAACGTGAGCTGCTGTCAGGTAAAGGCTGTGCTGAATCGCCCAGTACCACACCCTCATGGCTTCTCGGCAAAGATGGTATGACAGGGTTCTTCCCTGTTTATGTACCAGACAGTGGACATGTTGTCCATCTGTACTAAGAGAGATCCCAGAACCAGTAACGACTGAAATGCCTGGAGCGCCTAAAGAACCACCCTGGTCTCCAGAACACTGATGTGAAGCATTAGCTCCTGGTCGGACCAAGACCCTTGTGTCTTGTGAGACCCCAGACGAGTTCCCCAGCCCACATCTGAGGCATCCATAGTGAGAGTTTGAGTTGGAAATGCAGGAAGGAAAGAAATTCCCTGCGTTAAGTTCAAGAGATCCTGCCGACAGCTAAGATCTCTTTGAAGGCTGTTGGAGATCATGACTTTTTGGTTCATGTCGTCCTTCCTCTGATCCCATTGGACTCGAAGAGATCATTGGGTGACCCTCATGTGAAGCCTGGCCATTGGGACTGTCAAAATGGCGGCTGCCATCAGTCCCAATAAACAAAGCACTGAGTGTGCTGGGATCCATCGGACCTGTGCCATGAGAGTGGCTTGAGAAACTAGGGTCTCGGCCCGATCCGATGGCAGAAAAGCCTTGCCCTGAACTGTGTCTAGTACAGCTCCAGCGAACTGGAGCCTCTGGGAGGGTACTAGCTGGGATTTGGGAAAATTGACCGTGATCCCAGTAAAGCAAACAAGCTCAGAGTGAAAGAGCGAGACCCTTTCAGGCTGATAGGAGAGGGTTCTGAGAGGAGCCAGTCATCCAGGTACGGGAAGACATAAATGCCCTGGTGGTGCAGAAAGGCCGCCATGACCACTAGGCATTTGGTGAACACTTGTGGGGCTGAAGAAAGACCAAAAGGGAGTGCTCTGAATTGGAAGTGCTTCTCCAGGAAAACAAAGCAGAGAAAGCGGCGGTGGGCTGGGAGGATAGAGGTATGTAGGTAAGCATCCTGCATGTCCAGGGAGCACAGCCAAGAATTGTGGTGGAGCAGGGGGAGGAGCCCCTGGAGGATCAACATCCGAAATGTCTTGTACTCGATGAAGATGTTTAGTGTGCTTAGTGTGCTGAGGTCCAGGATCGGTCTCAGGTCGCTCGTTTTCTTTGGAACCAGGAAGAAGTGGGAATAGAACTCCTTTCCTATTTGGTTTAACAGGACGGGCTCTATGGCCTTCTTGAGAAGAAGTGCCTGGATCTCTTCAGAGACTATGGGGACCTGATCCCAGGGATAGAAGGACCGTCCTGGCAGTTGAGAGGCTTGAATTTCGCTGAAATTCTATCAAGTGACCTCGCTGGATGAGCTGAAGCACCCAATTTTCTTCGGTGATGGACCTCCAACCTTCAAGGTGGAGGCTGAACCTCCCTCCAACCGGTTCCTCCTGAGGTACTGGAGGCAGCGGAAGGAGGGCAAAGGAGTCAGGATGCCAAGGGAAGCTTTTGCCCCAGAGGTCTGTTTTTGAAATTTGGTCTGTGGGGTTTAAGCTCCAGAGCCAGGTGTGCGCTTCTTTGCCTGACTCTTAGCCTGGGATTTGTTCCATCTTCTTTGGCGGTGAAAAGGCTGCTTTTTCTGGCCCGTCTTGTATAAGGAACGGATGTCCTGTAAGGAGTGTCCACTCTCCTGCAGCCCAGTAATGATGTCTTTAGCGTCGCCACCAAAGAAGACGGAAACCCTGAAAGGGGCGTCCAACAGAAAGGACTGCTCATCCTGCACCAGTACCACTACACATAGAAACACAGAATTTGATGGCAGATAAGGACCGCTTGGCCCACCCAGTCTGCCCATTTCCCTACCTAATGGATAAGCTGCAGATCCTAGTTAACCAGCAGCCTACTTCTTCCTACCTCCACCCCCTAGAATGGCCTTATGACTGTCCCATGTATGCTTGAATTCCACCACTGTTTTTGACTCCACAACCTCCTACGGAAGGCCGCTCCATGCATCCACAACCCTCTCTGTGAAAAAATACTTCCTTAAATTACCTCTGAGCTGCCCCCCATCTTCAAATTGTGCCCCTTGTTCTTGCACACCTCTTTTTTTGAAAGATGCTACCCTCTTGGACTTTGTTGATTCCCTTGAGGTACTTGAAAGTTTCTATCATGTCCCCCTCCTCCTTTCCTCAAGGCTATACATATTAAGCTCCTTTAGTCTCTCTTCATATGTCTTCCGGTGCAGACCTGCACCATTTTAGTGCCCTCCTCTGGACAGCTTCCATCCTGTCTATGTCTTCGGAGATTGGGTCTCCAGAACTGCACGAGTACTCCAGATGGGGTCTGACCAGCTGTCTGTACAGAGGATAATAACTTCCTGTTTTCTACTGGTGATGCCTCTCCCTATGCATCCCAGTATCCCCTCAGCCCTCCTTGCTGCCCTCTCACATTGCTTGCCCACCTTTAGGTCATCTGATATGACTACCCCCAGGTCCCTTTCCATTTTTTGTTGTTGTTAGTATCGCACCGCCCATTGTGTACTCTTCCCCTGGGTTTTTGTTTCCCAGGTGCACTACCTTGCACTTCTTAGCACTGAATACGGAGCCAGGAAAGGTGTCGGAGACAGACCCTCGTGGCCGCCACTCTAGCCACTGAATCCACCGAGTCATAAGTAGCCCGAAGGGTGTGGCGACATGAGGATTTCCCCTTCCACACCTTTCCGAAGAGCTTCTTCCTCAGGGTTTCATCTTGAACATCCTGGAGGTCCCTTTCTAAATCCAAAAGAGAAGCTTTGTGAAAGGCGACCATGTGCGAGATGTAATTAAGGGAACATATCGCACAGGATGAAGAAGAATAAATTTTGCGCCCAAATTGGTCGAGTTGACGCGAGTCCTAGTCTAGAGGCAAAGAACTCAGATGTTTGGGTTGGGCGGACCGGCTGTGATGACCATACAGTCAGCCTTGGGATGGGAATTCAAATGAGATATCCCTTCAGGGGCTAATAGGGGCAGTCAGCTTTGCGTGAGACTGCTGAATGGAGGACGGTTGCTGCCAGACTGTGGTCACAAAATCCTCGTGTGGCCCCATCCACGGTGGAATGGGAATAGGATCCAAGGTGGCCAGATCCAGGTGCTCCACAAGACGTTTTCATTGTGGATCAACTTCTTTGGATGGCCAACCACCAGCCGCTTGAATAGAATGCAACAGGTCTCCAAAAGAAGGATCCTCCGAAGGTGACTTTGGGGAGTCTTTTGGAGGGACCTCTACGGGAGATCTGGGATCCAATGCATCAGAGTCAGAGTCAGTGTCAGAGGAGTCGGAGCCACTAGGAACAGAGGGGTCTGGTTCTGTAATGCCTACCAAGGTAGAGGTAGTGGCTCTAGCATGAGGAGGTGGTGGAGAGGCCATCCTGGCAGAGGGTGTCTCCCTCACAGGCTGCCTTAACTCTGACACAAGCTGCACTCTAGCCTCTTTCCACCACACAGGGATGGACTCATGGTCCAGTACTGGAGGAGGAGGAGGTGGCTGATAACTCAGATAGCCAGGGTACTGAGGATAATGCCAGGATGGATAATACGACTAGTACCCTGCGTAACCCGGCATGGGATGTTCTGGAGTAGGATAACCCGGCGTCTGGAAAGATGAGGTCGGATAGCCCGGCGTCTGATAACCCCGCATCAGGAGACCCGTCAACGGAGGCACCTGGCCCGGCGTTGGATACTGAATGACCGACGGAGGTACGCCTGCAGGCAGGAAAGAGGGTTCCTGGACTATGAACCCAGTAGAAGGCCCCACAGGGGGAGGTGCCGTGGTGCCAGAGGGTGGTGTCGGGTCCTGGAGCGTGCCCAAAATAGTGGGGGGGTGGAGGCTCCATGCCCGGATCCTCTGTCAACAGCGGAATAAAATCCGGTAACTGGAGAAGGCCTGGCGAGATGCGGGGAAAACACAAGGGGCCCCGATGTCAGGTCCAAACATGACTTTGCTAAAGCAAACAGCAAAGGATCGGGTGGCGAGTCTCTAGAGTGGAGGACCCTGGGAGACGACAGGTTGACTAGTCCCTCACTCTGTCCGACGTTGGAGGCCAAACTGGAGCCTGACAGGAGAGTGGACGGATCTTTGCGGGCGTCGGAAGAGTCGGGGTCAAAAGCAACAGATCCCGCCGGGCTAGAGATGGCTTGAAGGCCTCCAATAGTCTGATCAGTGGAGGCCGTGCACCCTTTGCCGGAGGCGCGGGGTGACTTATCAGCAGGATCAGTCAACAAAATTACCACCTCCAAAGAAGCAACCCCCGGCTGCCTGCTCGCCTCGATGGGGGGAAAAGGGGTCCAGCCCAATGAAGCTGATGGGGTGCCCGAAAAAGTACTCACAGTTGCAGGCCTCTCCGGCGGCAACGGACTCCTGTCCCGATGTCATCTTCTTCTCCTCCTCCTCCTCCTTCAGGGCCGGCGGCGATGACCTTTCCCTGAGTTTTTGGAGCTCCTTTTCTACAGACGCCATGTGTTGGGCTAATAGATGGGCCTTGAGGGACCTCTTGCGCCTGGTTTTGGTCACCTGGTTGGAGGCCTGGCAAGTGGAACACTCCTGGACATCGTGCTTCGAACCAAGGCAAAGGAGGCTGTGCGAATGGCCTAGAAGACAACAAATTGAAGAAAATGTTTGTAGAAATACTAATCTGCAACAGGCAAAGAAAACTTCGACAAATATAAAGCGGATGTTAGATTGCTGTTCTGACACGAGCCGAACGTGACTGAGGCAATGGCGGGAAAGAACAGGACAGCGGGTGCGGGACCACCCCTTTTACAGTCATGCTGATGTCACTATGCCCAGATGTCAGGGGCGGTCCCCACTGACGATTGCTATCTACAAGTCTGCCATGCAGACCTGATGCCAGGGGGGACAGTCCTATATGTGAAGACCTGTTGCAGGAACCCTCTCGAAGTAAGATCTTTCTTCCCACTTGCCCTCCCCTCAGAGACTGATGACTGGTGGGAGGATACTGGGAGTCATTCAGTTCCTTGCGAGGTGGTGGCTGGATGTCAGGGGGCTTTAGGCTGTTTGAGGCCTTGGCCTCCCAGTTGCGCGGGTTGGTTATGGCACTTAAAGCCTTCTCCTTGTATGGGCGGCCTCCTTGCTGAGACTGTTTTTATGAAAGGGACGCTTAAGGGCGTGCTGAGGCTTGGATTTGTACAGTTTGTGTACATCCTTAACTTTTTTGCCCAAATTCTGGAGGCCTTTTATAGTTCCCTCCACTTCCTGACCAAACAGGACTGGTCCCTGGAAAGGGGCATCCAGAATAGCGTCCTGGAGATTCTGCCTAAAGGACATCGCTTGTAACCAGGCGTGCCTGTACAGACAGACACCCGATGTTGCCACTCATGCTGTCATATCAGCAGAGTTGTAAGAGCACTTCAGGACGTGTTTGTCAACATCGAGCCCGGATTGGGCGTAGGCCAGCAACTCATCCTTTGAGTCAGAATCCAGCTGAAACTTGAGAAGCTCTACGGTCTTTTCCAAAAGCGATTTCTGATATGTGACCATATGGGCCAAGAAGTTCAATGATTTGATGGCCCCCGTGGCAGAGGAGTACACCTTCCGTCCCCAGTGGTTCAAATTTTTTGACTCCGGGTCTGGGGGCTGTGTACTAAGGTGCTTCGGTTGGGACTGTCTGCTATGTGCTGCTGTCAAGACCGTAGAGTCCGCCTTTGGCTGTTCCGCCAGGAAGTGTTCCTCTTTGGGCAGTTTATAGAGGTGGTCCGCCTTTCGTGAAACCGCTGGTGTGGACGAAGGTCTCTTCCAGATTAGTTCTGCCACGTCCTGGAAGGGTTCCACGAACGGGGGATGATGAGAGGTTTTGGGTCCTTTGTCCCCAAGAATTTCGCCAGATGCTTCCTTTCTGGGTCAAGTTCTTCAGTGTCCCATTGATACAAGGTTTGTATGTGCCTCATAATATCAAGGAATGTAGGATCGTCCAGAGGTGATCTGGGTGTGTCCTTAAGAGTCCGGTGATGGAGTCCTTAAGTCCTCATCATCTGAGGAATCCGGTGTGGACTCTCCTGCCTTGTCCTCAGAAGTGGGGTTGGAGCAGCCACTGGAGTCGGGGGCTGGGGAAGATTTTCTCTTCCTTTTGCCTTTGGGTTCCGATGATCCCGCTCCTGCACCCGCATCTGGAGTTGGGGGGGGTGGGAACAGCATCAGGAGGCCTGTACAAGAGGTCACCTTTGATAGTGTTCCACAGCGGCGTTCGAGCGGACAGACCGGGCATCCGGTACTAGGATCTGCATTGGGGAGGCTGGCCCTGCTGTTTTTGGCTGAGAGGTTGGCTCCTTGGAAGAGCGGCCGTCTGATCCGGTGACCGGTCATCCTGGCGGGCGTCAGACAGTTGGTCGTCCTCTGCAGAACGCCTGTCAGGCGACTGCTCCTTCTGGGGCGAATGCCTGTTGTCTGAAGTGGGCATCTCAGCTGAGGGATGTCTGTCCTTTTTAGAAGCAGTCCCTGAAGCCAGTGGTGGAGGCGTCCGCTGGCGAACAACCTCCTGTAGCTGGTAGGAATCATCTGGTTTCTTGTGTCTGTCAGAGGATCCCATGGAGCTGCGGCCTTCTTTGGGCCTAACAGCAGGTGACTGTCCTTCCTGGACCGTGCCCTGTGAAGACTTATGGGGCTGGTGAACCAGGGGCACTAAAGCTTGGCTGTGTCCCGAGGACAAAGGCTGATCCCTGGGCTTGGAGGAGGACGATCTTGGGCACAAGTTCCCTGTGAAGAAGGGGGAACAGACTCTGACCTCCCGCCGGAGGAAAAAGCGTGCCCGGAGGGAGACTTGTGGCAGGATTCTGACCTGGGTCTGTCCTTGCAGTGTTTCCCCTGGGACTTCTCTCTAGGGGGAAGACTCCCTGGCAGGCAAAGATGAACTGGGACCCGATGGAGACTTATGCATGGCGGCTACTTTCCGCTCAAGAAGGTAAGCCTTTAAAGCCTTAGCCCTGTGGATCCTGGTCTTGTTGTTGAACTTCTGGCAGTGATGGCAGTCGGGCCTGTGGTCAGGGCCTAGAGAGATCAGGCAGGCCTCATGGCTGTCCTTAGCCAGGATCTGTTTGCCACAATGGCACTTCGACTTCCGCCAAGGAGGTGAAGGAGAAGATATGCACTGACTCTTGTCAAGATAATCGAGAAAAAAGCGAAAAAGAACTATATATCTGAAGACTACTTATCTGCGGTCGACTGCCAAGTGAGGTGTCTGAGGAGCCAAACAATGCGGGTCGACGCCGGGAAAGTAACTAAGATGGCGCCTGGGGACCGCCCCCTTTATACCACGTCTGACGCCAGGCGTGCCCGACGTCGGGGGCTGTCCCCCGCTACAGACTGCTAGCTGGAAAGTTTTTCTGAGGAGTCCTAATGCCTGCGGCCATAGTCCTAATGGTATTACCTGCTGCAAGAGCTCTACCTCGAAGTCAGATCAATACACTCACACATTTCCAGCATGATTTCCTCAAAAACCATGACACTGATACTGCTCTGGTACGAGTCACCAGTGATATTAACAATGCAGTGAGCCTGGGAATGGCCACCGGAGCAATATTTGTAGATTTAACAAAGCCTTTTGATTTGGTCAATCATAACCTGTTATTCACTAAACTTCAGGACTGTGGTCTGGATGACCTCTCTTGCAGGTGGTTTCAGAACTATTTGAATGGGCGTAGGCAGAGTGTCAAATGGGAGGGTATGATCTCACCCTCAAGGTCAATTATGGATGGGGTACCCCAAGGATCAATACTTGGTCCCCTTCTCTTTTCACTGTTTATCAATGAACTACCCCAGAACTGTGGGGGAGCTTCAGTACAGCTATATGCTGATGATGCCATACTCTGTAGGCCCTCCTCAAACCTCACTCTGATTAATACTCAACTAGAGCACAACTTCTGTTCTCTAGAAAATCAGTTTCTGGCCAACAAACGCCTCCTCAATGCCAACAAAAATAAAAGTCATGTTGTACAGTCACAAAAACCTCGGCACAGGTAGACAGCATCTCCTTAAACTTACCACTTGCTCCGGAGGCAACCAGGAGGTGGTCCAGAACTTTAAATACTTAGGCATGGTCCTGGTACAAACCATGACCTTTGACACTCGTGGCTGCACTAACAAAAACCCTAAACCTAAAACTTGTCTACTCTATAAGCTTGCTCCCTACCTGACTAGTGAGGCTCACTGCACCATTACCAATAGCACCCTCCTCCCCCTCTTATTCTGTGGTGCCCCAGTATTGCAGTCTGTCTGGGAAACCACCCGCACTAGGTTTAAAACGCCATACCACAGGACTGGATGCTTTGTGAGAGGTGTACACCCTAGAACACACCACTGCACAGTGTGAACAACCCTGGGGTGGCCCCCCCTTTGAAACTAGGCACCGTCAAACTCTTGCAATCTCCCTCCCCACCCTGTCTATCTTGCATTATACAATGCAAACAGTTTACCAGACCACTCAGAACTGCAGCCCTTCCACTGCTAGATGTCCCCAAACTTCAATATGAAATAGGAAGATGGTCCTTCTTCTCTCCCCCACACCTGTGGAACTTACTGCCCCCCATGGTTCTGACCTGCCCTACCCTAGTGCAGTTTAAAAAGAGACTAAAATCTCACTTCTGGACTACAGCCCCCTGTAACTGTTTTCCTCTGAATCCTATGACCTGTATGTAAATACTCAGTCTTGGAATGAGAATTGTCAGAATGTAGTTCTTTGCTATATTGTGTAACTATATACTGTATGTAGTTTTATACTTGTATGATGTTGTATACCTATGTCATATACTGTCTAACTATGTTAAATACTGTATACCTATGTCATGCACTGTATGTAACTAATTCTGGGTTACCCATGAAAAAGGGACATCTCACCTCAGTGGGCTTACCCGGTCACCAAAATTCAATAAATAAACATTGAGTATATTCAAATTATTTAGCCTAGAAAAAAAGAACGCTGAGACAGGACTAGAGCATGGTTTTCTGAATACTAAAGAGGACAGACAGGGTGGAGTATACACAGAGCCAAGGTGCAGCTGAGTGCAGTTAAATGCACCCAAGAAGTGTGATTGTCACCATAATGACACACCCTAGAGTACCTTATTGCACTTATAAAATGGCATTCAAATATTTTACTTACAATTAATGAAAATAAGAAATTCTTTTTAAAAGATGAAAAAAAGACATTTCATTAAATATGCTTCCATTTTATTTCTGAAGACAACAAATAGTCCACATTCTGGTAACTGATGGGTGTTAGCTAAACAATAAAAGACAATGAGCACTATGTGTAGCGCACATACGAAACATATATATATATATTTTTTTTTAGCATTTCAAATCAACACAGCTACAGTATTTTATCGAAATGTGTTTAACGCTTGAATCTGCCAGGCTGTTTTGAGGGGTACAGCTTTCCTGTGTGATTTCAACGTATTTGCTTTTATGAACTTTGGGAATGTATTTAAGTAGTTTGGGTCTGCCTCTGCCTATAAACCTGTGTTTTCCAACCTTTTCTTCCCTTTTTTGTTTTGTTACATTGTATTATTGCTTTTTTCCACGTCCTGTTTCTTTTCTCTCTTTCTCCACATTCAACGTGTAGAATGTTTACTATGGAAGAAAGGAATTCAAAATTCTGCACAATTCCAGTAACAGAATGTTCCTCTCCCAACATACTACACACAAACAACAAAGGCCTCGTGTGACTATACCTCCAAGTGACTGTATATCTTGATTTGTCTGTTTTGTGATAGTGTTTAGTGTATTTGTTAATATTCTTATCACTTTGGCACTATAACTTGTTCTATATTTCAATAAAGACAAGAAAGTTAAAGGTGATCTGTAAAGAAAGACTGCAGCCCACTCCCATTCCCATACACCTTAAAATGCTGCTGCGGGAGTCTGGGGCTGTAGTGAGCTTAATTTTTAATCCAGCGTGTTTTTTGTAATTAAATGCAGAAACTTTCGACCTCTAACTGGAGGCGCCGTGGATTCCTCTGACGGTACAAAGAGTCAGGGTATTACACCCACTTAGTGGCGTCGCTACCACCACTGCTCTTGTTATAGTAGCAGTGGCAGTACTTATTATGTTTAATATGAAGCATAGGGGTCTTCATACATGCAATGTAACTTAGCAACAAGCCTGTCCGGTGTTTGCGTAAGTAACGTATTACATGTATGAAGACTATATAACCATATAATGCTATAATGCATACCGCCACTGCTACCAAAACAGTAAGCGTAGAGTGAATCACCAAATAGTGTAGTACTCGCGCCTGCTTGCGCCATGGGAACCCGCGGCGCTTCGGTTCAACAAAGTTTCAGCATTTTATCAAAAAACACGCTGAAAAAATTAAGCTCACTGCAGCCCCAGACACAACAGCAGCATATTTAAGTGTGAAATGGAGCAGGCTGCAGTCTTTTTACAGGTCACCTTTAAAAAAAGGCCTGCTGTGAAGCCAGAGCCTCAGTTTTTATCTGTCAGAGTAAACAGAGATTTTCCCTGATACACAGGTAAAGATAAGAGAAAGATTTTTAACTGTTAGCAAAGAAACGCTAGTAATGAAAACCAAGAACAGTACTTAATGTTTCTCATTTGTTCATGTGTGTAAGAAGAGTGTGATGATCAGAAAAACGATATTTAATTTGTTTTGCTTTTATTTAAGGTTATATTTTTAGGACCTAGTTGAAGGTATTTAGTAAGTAAAGGTGGGAGCCATGTCTAGGATGGAAGGTCAGTTCTGGCTGCAGGGGGACTGATTTACTCACTGTATGATGCGGCTACTAACAAATTATGACAGGTTTCAACCAGGATGTCTATGCATTATGCTGTAATAATACACGGTCAATAAACAGTTACTGTCATTCTTAAGGATTTAAAAGAATTGCCTTTTCCATACTTAGTGTTACCACCTGTCCTGATTTTTGCAGGACAGTCCTGATTTTGGCAGATGTGTCCTGCAAAAAATCATGAAAAATAAATATCACGTCTTGACTTTGTAGTAGAAAAAAATATTTTCTAATTCTCTTGTAAATGTTGCAGAAAATTATAATACCTTAATTAAAATACTTTAAAATGACAAGAAACAATAGAAGCAACCAAAAAACGACAACACTTAGTCTTAATTCTGATTATTTAGAGAAAAGAAGTCTGCTGCATGGGTCAATGTAACGTATTGTCCTGCGAAAAATCGTGATTCTGTAAGAAATGTCCCACTTTGGGCTTCTTAAAAGGTGGTAACCCTATCCATACTAGCACCCACTGTCAGTGTATTAATACTGTACTCGTCTTCCACCGTTGCTGGTTTCTGAGTCTCTACAATAAAGCCACCCAATTGACTGTTTCCTTCTCAGTCTACTGAAACCTAAACAGCAGATTTCCTATGGTGCCACAGGCTGAAATGATTTCATTTTCCTAAGCTGCACGTCTATACAGAAATATAAAGTGACTCAATGTGAACATATGCTGAAGTGGGTGGGTGTTATTCATGGCTGCTAAAATTAAAAATTCAAGAACTGTAACTTCGTAAGACATAAGGCGAGAAAAGATAAACATTCTATTCAGCCAGTCTTAAAAAGATGCACCATAAGCTTTTGACATTTTAAGCTGTTCAGAGCCGGAAACGTTACAAATTAAAGGATTAAATAATGCAAACAAAATCTGACAAACTATTCTGAACCCAGTGAGTCCACATGCTACAGAGCTTCCAAGGTTTATAGACACATCCATGTTAACCCATATCTGAGCCAGACTTTAAGACCCGAGTTTTCTATAGCTGCAGGACAAGTCTACTTGTCTCATCTGGAAAATATTTAATATGTGGATCACATACCCCTACTTGCATAGTACTACAATGTTAACTTTGCTTTTTTAACTGTTTAACAACCTGTCCGCAAAGATCCTATGCTATCTTCCACAAAGCTGAAGCATCCAAACTTACCGCTTCGATTATTGGAAAATGTACATCCCCAGGTGATAATGTTCCTCCCTAAGCTCCTTTCTTTCCACAGTCCACATCATTTTAATTTCAAATTTCAATGTTCTGCCAAGTCTTCCATCACCCAGTTTCCCCACATTCTTCTGTAAGCTCTCATTTCCTTTCAAGAATTGAAAGTTTTTCCCCAAGCTTAGGGGTCAAACATGGCACCAGCTCACCAGCCAAATGCTGGTAGATTTTTTTGTATCAGAACAGATGCATTTTCTTTACAAACCCACCTGCCTTGTATTATAGAAAGTAAAATTTCATTAAGTACAGTACACTACTTGTGCCAGTAAAGAAAGCTAAAGAAATGGTGCATAGTCCAAGATACTAGCTCTTAAAGAAACCCAGAATTAGTACCTCGACATTTGCTCATTTACAAACTTCAAATTGCTTTTCTCATTAGGGGTGCAACTGGTTATGGCACAAGTCAGTCAAAGCAGGGAACCCAGTGCACCTCCCCATGGCAAATCATATATTATAGTTTGCTTGCTGCTTCAAATGGCTACCCAGTTATTTATCCCAAAGGGGAACGGATGTTTCTTTGTGTTCCATTCAGACCTCTGACCATTCAGAACTCTGATGTGAATCGTCAGCCCAGACACCAAATGTCAGAGCGGACCACCCATCGGCTGGGTCCCTATTCTAAAATGTAACTGCCTGAGTTGGCTCCTTTTAAATAAGGCACACTGCCTAACTGGCTTACTTTAAATAAGGTGCAGTCCCCAAGCCGATCTGCTGGTGATTGGTGGAGAGCCAGCTACTGTAATGGAGACAGTCGTACATCTTCTAAACACTAAACAACCACAGAAATAGCAACTCAACCAGTGCTCACTCATAAACTTTCAAGTGCTTTTCTTTCTAACTTTATATTTATTCATTTTCCACAATCATCACAATGTTGTAATTACAGACAAATCATGTTAGTGCTAGTACATTAAATTACTATCAATATGGAACCACTTGTGGGGTACTAACAGAAGTCCTTAAGGAACATTATCTCTGATCAGATATTTTGTGGATTTGTTTTTCTCCAGGGGACTAGTACAGTCCTCTGCGATTGTACATAGACCATGGAGAACAGCAGGACCAGCAAAAAAAGATCAGGGTTTATATAAATTCTAATATGCACTGCAATCTATTGAATCATCTTACTGCTGCCTACTGCTCTGATGGCATCTGCATGGGATTCTGTGATTTGTAGTAACAAAAGAGGTCAGCCTAGAACTAAGCAAAATTAGCCTGACACAATCTACTGTACGATAGTAAACAGTACATAAACCAAAATGTTTTTGCACACAAAGTGCACACTGGGACCAGCCCCACGCTTGAGTGTGGGGGCCCTTGGTGGTGACAGTTCCCCTTTAACAACCTGAACTGGTGAGAAAAAAAAACTCCAGTGGCGATGCAGTTGTGGCAGAAAGTAAGTATGGGTTTACATGTTAGAAAGATATGGTAGCATTTTTTTTTTTTTTTTGAAATTGCAATTTATACCCCCTCAGAGCCACTCCCTCCGGTGCACCCATGAAGCCCTACCCCTGCAAGCGCTCCTCCTACTCACCGCCAGACCTATCATCTTGCCTCGGAATACCCCAGTCGTGGTCCGGGAGGCTTACAATCTTGGGGACTTGTCCAGGTCCTGGGTAGTGGATGGGCTGGCACGTAGGGCCGTGGCTCGGTGCTCCGTCATCAAGGCTCGTGGGGGATCCATTTTCTCCTTTTCTCCCGCTGCGTGCCCTCGGCGTCACGGCAACCTGGCGTCAGCAGCGTTCCCCCCCCTCTTCTCACGGAAGAGATGCCTCTTGAGGCTGATAGGCTGCCAGCCTTCGCCAGCACCGATCACGCCCCCAGAGACTCGGTTTGCTGTCGCTCCCCCCAGTCTCCACCAGGGGTCACCGCTCGCCGATAAATGAACCCTCCCTCCCCCCGGAGACGGCGAGCTGTCGTCGGACGCTCCAGCCTGTCTCCCCCCGGCCGACCCCTGACGATCCGGGCTCGTTCCCGAACCCGGGTCGCCGGCGTGGCGCAAGGTGTGGCATCCAACGCCTCAACCCTCAGCGCCACCGGGCCAGCGATATGGTAGCATTTTTGTGCCAAACCACTTCCCTTACAACTGCAAGCTCATGGTCAGCACCATTTTACATCAAACACACATTCCCAAGGTCCCAAGAAGAGCAGCAGCCCTCTTTAACAAACTATGGTAGGACTTAGCCCCAGGATCTTGTGCACGGCAGTAAGTGGCTTTTTGTAATTCAGTAAATATACATATCTGCGACACAGCATAACTACTGACCCCTCGTGCTATACCCTAACTCAGTCCAGAGTCCACAATGAAACTGAACTAAAAACTCAAAGTTTGTTTATAAATCCAAACCCGCTTTTATGTTCCTTCTCCTGATGAACCTTCTTCCTCTGAGTCAGGTTGGGGTCTGTTGGAGAATTCACCCATAATTCTCTCTTTTTCTTGGATTCCTTCGAGTTAAGAGTACTGAAAAATCTTACTCCCATAAATACAGAAGTGGGCAGAAGCCAGGCGGGAAGTGAGCAATCCCCAAACTGCACAGCTGCTGTCTGCGGGGATCAAATAATTTTCTTCATGTACAAGCAACATACATCCAGTCTGGATATACTTTAAAGTCAGTTCCATTGATCTGAACAAGGTAAATAACCCTTGCCAACTGAAGTATAATGTTCCTTATTTCTAGATCCGTGATTGCAATTAAGATGGTGTGGGGTAGGTCTGAGATTAGCTGCACCCTCCTAAAATTAATCCTGTAGGCCCATTTACTGCAATCTGCTCCAAAATAAAGATCTCCGGGTAGTAATTCATGTGACCATGTCTGCAGAAGTGACAACAACATCCTCCTCCTCCTCAGTGTGCTCGGGGAGGCCAACTAGCTGGATACTCATTATTCAGGCTGAATTTTCAAGTGTTTCTGGCATGCCTTGAAGGTGCAAAGTTTTCTAGCGTCATTGCTGTTACTGCGGATTGTGTCTGCACCGAGCATTCATCAGCTTCTTTTGCAATGGATACAGCACCCTAAATTTTAGTATCCTCAGCACTCATACTGTCTAATATTTTTTTATCCCTTTCATAGACTGCCTGCAGTACTGGTGTCCCAGGGCGGTGAATCGGTTGCTTGGCCTTTGCCACTTCCATCTCCTGCACCAGTCTTTGAGGCCTGTGACATTTGCTGTGGCAGTTTGGATCTTGTGCCACCAGTTGCTACCTTCAGATGTCCCATGGTCAAAAAAAGGCATGGAAAGGTACACAATTTGCTGAGTTGTCCAGCACGAAATCAATAGCAAAATAGCGACTGTAAAGTCTATTTTTAAATTAAATCTTTGTGCTCAACCAGGGCTGATCTGAATGGCATCAGATGCTTGCTTGGCTCTCTAGTACCCCATTAATTGCTTTTCTGCTGGCTAAGAGCTGCAAAATTTCATTTCAACACCTAAAGTTAAACTGTTCTTTTCTATGTCTGTCCCAGGAATTCTGAAAAATCCCTTCAGGTCTCAGTTACTTACAGTACTTCCAGTCTCTGACTGTTTACTAATGTGTCATTATACAGTATGTTGGGGCCACTTGGTCACTAGCAGTATTGCACTGGACTACCCCACTTGCAGCATAGGTTGGAAGGCATACTTGGGGCCTTGCTGCCAGCCAGCCAGGGTTGGGGTGAGTGCGGCTGCTGGCCAGGAAGGGAGGCCATTACATATGAAGAAGCCAGCAGAAGAAGGCCATCTGGTCTATCTAGTCTGCTCGTACTGCAGGGTCCACAGCTTGAGCTACTGTCCCTCCCCCCCCACTCTTCCCATACATGATCCCTACCTTCCCCCATGCCTATCCCAGCCTCTCTAAGCCGCCCACTGTCTTCAACAAGACCATATATTACAGCAGCGTATTACAAGTGTCCACCACCCTTTCCATGAAGAAGTGCTTCCTGACCTCCATCCTAAACCTTCCCCCTCCAGCTTAAGACAGTGCCCCCTCATGTTATAGTTGCCACTCAGCTTAAAGAGACTTTCCTTATCCACCTTATTTGTTCCTTTCAAGTACCTGAAGGTCCCAATCATCTCTCTCTCTCTCATCATCCAGGGAGTACATGTTCAGTGCCCTCAGCCTCTCCTCATATGCCTTACCCTGCTGACCCACTATCATCTTTGTAGCCCTCCTCTGGACCTTCTCCAGCAGGTTAATATCCTTTTTGAGGTGTGGGCACCAGTACTGAACTCCATACTCTAGATGTGGTCTCATTAGTGACCTGTACAAGGGCAGTATAACCTCCTCTCTCCTACTACTGATCCCCCTAGTTATGCACCCCAGCATCTTGTTTGCCTTTGCTGCTGCTTTCCTGCACTGCATGGAGTGCTTCAGATCACTAGTGATCATCACTCCCAGGCCCTTTTCTTCCTCTGATGCTGGACTCCACCCAGGTAGTACTCTGTCTTGGGATTCTTGGCTCCAGTATACATAACCCTCTAGGTGTCTCCTTGAGATTCCCAGGACGAGGCTAAAAACAGCAGGCAACAGAGAATTTAGTGTCACTACTCCCATCCTGTGGAATTTAATAGCTCCAGCTGTAAGGGAGGCCCCTTCTGTTGAGGTGTCCACAGCCCACCTCAAGGCCTTCTTGTATAATCAGGCCTTCCTAGACTTCGCATTATAGTCCCTTCTGCTCCCTGAACTTTCTGTCTAATCTGGCCCCTGGCTGTAACTTAGCCAGTAGTTATCACTGATTATAGTATCTATGACTTTTATAATTCTGAGTTATAGGACCGATTATTTTGTATACTGTAGTGTTATTTTGTATAGTTTTGTATGTAATTTTAATATGTTCGGTGCCCAGAGCCTCCGGGATGGGTGTCTCTTAAATAAATATTGCCCTGCCATTGCCATGATGGCAGATAAACATCACAAGGCCCATCCAGTCTGCCCATTTTTTCTTGCATTTCTTGGCACTGAAGCCAAGCTGACAGATCCCAGATCACCTCCACAGCTTTTCCAGAACATCCTGTAGGACGTGTATCCCTTTAGCTGTGTCTACTCTCCCGCAGAGCTTGGCGTCATCTGCGAATAGGCA
Source organism: Neoceratodus forsteri (assembly GCA_016271365.2). Lineage (NCBI taxonomy): Eukaryota > Metazoa > Chordata > Ceratodontiformes > Ceratodontidae > Neoceratodus > Neoceratodus forsteri. Next base: position 1,723,744,517 of record CM057452.1, read on the forward strand.
TACTTTGTCCTTAAAGTCATCCCCAATGTCACTGACGAAGACAATGAACAACACCAAGCCCTGCGGGACATGATTGGTGATCTCTCTGGTGCCAGATAACTCTCCACCCCACAACCATCCTCTGGGTTCTCTCCCTCAGCCAATTTTCCCCCCCATCTAGCCATTTTATCCCCAACCCTCAGATCCACCAACTTCCTGATCAACCTTTTGTGGGGCACAGAGGTAAAGGCCTTGCTGAAATCCAGATAGAGGATGTCTACCACTATGCCCCTGTCTACTGTCTTAGACACCCAGTCACAGAAATCAATCAGATTCACTTGACACTATCTCCACCACATGAACCCATGCTGCCTTGCATCCTGGAGACCATTCTCCTCTAGATATTCTACCCACCTTTCCTTAAGTATGGTCGCCATGAGCTTGCACACGACTGAGGTCAGACTGACTGGTCTGTAATTCCCTGGGTCATCCCTGAGACCACTTTTGTGGAGGGGCACCATGTGCTGTTCTCCAGTCCTGCAGTACCAAGCTGGACTCGAGTGAACTATTAAATAGGCCTGCCAGTGGCCCTGCCAGCTCCTCAGCCAGTTCCCTTAGTATCCTTGGATGTACTCTGTCCGGGCCTGGTGATTTGTCCACCTTCAATGCCAGCAGCCCCTCCCTCACTCTATCCTCCTCTATTTCTACATCTGTGTTCCCCTCCCCCCCTGCTCCTCTTCTCCCTCCGGAAGGCACTGGTCCATCCTTCTCCTTGGTGAAGGCAGAAGTATTCATTTAGTATAACTGCACCCCCCGTTATCCTCCACATGAATTACGGATGCAGTTCCTTGCAGTGAGCTGGGAAAATAGTCCCTCTGAGATGGGGCAGGGTCAGATACTATTGGTACATACTGGTTAAGTTCGGCAGTAGAACTGTGTGAGATATCAGCTGTGGTGGGAGTGTAAGAGGGTAAAATAGGAAAAAAGCATTCCTCTGCTGTCAGCATGATGGCACGGTGCACTCAGGCCCCATTCCACAGACCTGGCAGCCTACCATAGGCTGGAAGATGGCATTGGTGAGTGGAGTAAGGGTTGGATGGTAACTGCCCCGATGGGGAGAATGTGTAGAAGAGGAATAAAGACAATAAAAAACCAGCATGTTAATTAACTAATGTCTATTAGAATTAACAAAGGTATACTTTACTGTTCAAGCTGATGACCGGGAAAGGCACACTGGGCCAACGCTAATTTCCAGGTGTGACGGGGTGTGCGGGTGAGTGAGAAGACAATGGGAAAATAACTGCATTCAAAATGCAATACGAGAATGAATGACATAAAAGGGACAAAAAAGAGAGCAAATGCAGAGTACAATAAAAAAAGATTAAAAACACAATGGTATAGTTGGTGGGGTGCAACAGGAGATTGTTTTTTAAATTGCTCCTAGCTATCGATCTACAGTCACATCCTTCCCTACTGAGGTCATGCCCGTTTTAAAGGAGAATGCTTGTTCCCCCTCTCCCTCACATTAATGTAACAGGACAGAACAGTTACCTACCATAATAACAGATCTTCAACAGAATCTGTTCCATTGAGTCACATCACGAAACTGTAAGCCATCAGCAACAGGACCACATGGAAATGTTTGCAGTCTGGGGCAGCCCACATCAATAGGCCTCCTCAGCACCATATAACGTGGACATCCCCAGGATGCCATAGTGCCCCGCCGAAGACAAGCTCGGAGGATCACTGGACCAGCAAGGACTGAAGCGACCAGTACCAAACCAAGCACACAGAGGAGAGGATATGGAAACCTGAGTAGAAGTGCAGTGTTTAAAAGCACAGGAGGAGCAGCCTGCGATAGCCGGCAGTACTGTTTCCCATTACCTGGCGGGGGGGGGGGGAGAGGAAGAGCTGTGGCTCAATGGAGGAGATTATCTCAAAGATCTACCGTCACAGTAGGTAACTACTCTACCTTCTTCAACTGAGCCGCATCATGGAACGACTTCCAAGCTGAACCAAGCATTGAGGGAGGTAATCAGGACCTGAAGATCCTGAGTAAGGAGGCCTCACAGAACACTAGGATCAAAGCCAACACATCTACGAGAGGTGATGTCCAGACTGTAGTGTTTAGTGAATTAGGAACAGTACTCCAAGAGGCAGCAGCACGGATGTCAACAGCAGACATTCTAAAAACAAGCCATTGAGGCAGCCACTGCAGGTAGGAATGTGCATGAACAGAACCAGGGAGCTGCTTTCCGCGCTTCTGGTAACAAAATGTAATACAACTGGCCAGCCAATTGAACAGACCTTGTTTAGAAATTGGTAAGCCCACTATTCCGTGGGCCAAAGTTACTATGATCATGTTTTTTCGTTCTTTCCACTGTAATTTTGTAACACAATGCATTTCTGCTGCATGTATATTTGGCTGTAACCTCCCAAGTCATACCTGAAAATAGGCATCCAATTGCCTATTGTGCTTACCTAGTTAACAAAAACGAAATAAATAAAAGCAATAAACAGTTGAGAGGATTTTCTACAATCTTTTGTATGATCCAGGCACCAATGCAGTGTCCTAAGGATGCCCAGCAAATGCAAATAACACTCCCCGCTATCTGTGGCAAGGGAAAAGTAAGCAGAAGATCTATTGCTTGATTTGGTGTTCTTTCAGACGGAAGGTCAGAGAAGGGGAGATAGGGGAGCTAAACATGTGGCTCAAAGGCTGGTGCCAGGAAAAACGACAGATTTGTAGGGAACTGGCAACAGCTCTGGGAGCGAAAGTTCTTTAAATTTGATGGACTGCATCTGACTAAGGAGGGAGTCAGTGCATTGGGGCAGAAATTTGGCGTCTTTGCAGAATATTTAAACTAGCAAATGGGGAGAGAGGTGCAGCACCCCATATGTTGAATGGGGAAGAACACCCCTCCCCCCCCTCAGCTAGTGGTCAAACAGGGATTCATATGTTTGCAGTTCATTTGCATCACCAGGTAAGAAAAAAGGTCAGTCTCCCCATACAGCACACAGCGGAAATGCCAAACCTCACCCAACAACTAACACACCGAAATCTGGCCAATGAAAAACCATGTACACAAATGCTCACAGCCTGGGAAATAAGATCCCAGACCTGCAGGCAATAATGACAGAGGCTAAACTGGACATAGTAGCAATTAGCAATACGTGGTTTACCAGTAACCACACTTGGGAGACTTCAGCACCTGGCTATGAACTGCTCAGAAGAGATCGAGGTGCAAAAAGGAGGGGTGGAGTGGCCCTGTATGTCAATGAAAATATCAAAGCTACAGAAATTCAGAATACACATAAGGAGCCAGAAGAACTGTGGGTCACCCTGGAAACAGGAAATGGGACAGCCATACGAACTGGGGTTGTCTACAGGCCCCCAGACCGGGGGAGGACATAGACACATTACTGTTAGAAGATATATAAAACACGACAGTTAAAGAGGAGGTTCCGATAATGGGAGACTTCAACATGCCAGATACAGATTGGTCAATACCAGCAGGAACATCTGCCAGAACTAGACACATAGTGGATTCCCTGCAGGGGGAAGGCCTCAAACAACTGGTACAACAACCCAAAAGAGACAGGGCTATCCTAGATCTAGTACTAACTAACAGGGAAAGGATCACAGAGCTCCAGGTAGAAGGTCACCTGGGGGCCAGTGACCATCACATGGTATGGTTCAATTTGGTCACTAGAACTAAATCATCCCATTCCACATGGTATGGTTCAATTTGGTCACTAGAACTAAATCATCCCATTCCAAGGCAAAAATATGGGATGTCAGAGGAGTTGACTTTGATAAGATGGCCAACAGAGTTAAGCTAGCCCTGGCAAAAAGAAACACAGGTGTGGGGGTACAGGCAAAGTGGGCAAGCATTAAGGATGCAATACTTGAAGCAACATCCCATTGCGTTACACAGAAAAGGAAGTGCAAAAGAAGAAGAAAACCACTTTGGTTCTCAAATACAGTAGCAGAAAAGGTCAGAGCCAAAAGGCTGGCCTTCAGGAAATATAAGGAAACACAGCGGGATGAAGAAAGGGAGACATACCAAACTGCCCTAAAGGAAGCAGGGAAGGCAGTAAGACAGGCAAAGTCCCAAACTGAGGAAACACTAGCATGAACAGTAAAAGAAGGTGACAAGACTTTCTATAGATACATAGTGAAAGGAGTAAGTCCAGAGGGGGTATCGCTAAGCTCAAAGGAGAAAAGGGCATGTGAGGAGGAGGACCCTGTAAAAACATCTATCCTAAATAGATACTCCTGCTCAGTATTTACTGAAGAGAAGGTAGGGCAGGGCCCACAACTCAGCACCATGGACACAGGGGGAGGGAGGTGAGCACTATGTCCTTCACAAAAGAAAGGGTCCTACAAGAGCTCGCTAAGCTCAGGGTGGACAAGGCAAAGGAACCTGATGACATACATCCCAGGGTACTTAAGGAGCTAAGGGTGGAACTAACAGAGCCATTAGCAGAACTGTTTAGTGAGTCTTTGAGCACAGGAGAGGTCCCAGAAGACTGGAGAAGGGCTCATGTGATCCCGCTCCACAAGAGTGGTAGCAGGGAGGAGGCAGGGAACTACAGACCAGTCAGTCTTACCTCAGTAGTGGACAAGATTATGGAGGCACTCCTTAAGGAAAGGATAGTGCAACACCTGGAATCCATAGGGACACAGGATCCAAGACAGCATGGGTTTACAAAGGAAGGTCCTGTCAAACTAATCTCATAGATTTCTTTGACTGGGTAACCACAGTGGTGGACCAAGAGCGTTGATGTCGCCTACCTTGACTTCAGCAAAGCTTTCAACACTGTTCCACATGAAGATTGATAAATAAGCAGGGTAGGCTCGGGTGGGTCGAAGTTGGTCAACTGGGTGGCAAACTGGTTGACAGGCAGAAAACAGAGTGGTGGTAAATGGTATACAGTCAGAAGAGATGCAAGTCAAAAGTGGGGTACGTCAGGGATCAGTCCTGGGGCCAGTCCTCTTCAATATCTTCATTACTGACATTGCAGATGGACTAGAGGGTAAGGCTTGTCTGTTTGCAGATGACATCAAGATCTGCAACAGAGTAGATGATCCAGATGGGGTGGGCAGAATGAGAAGAGATCTGCATAAACTAGCAAATTGATCAGAAGAGTGGCAACTGGGATTTAATGCAAAGAAGTGCAAGATCATGCACATAGGGAAGAGAAACCCTGAAGCCACCTATAGGCTGGGAGGGGAGTTGCTGGCAGTCACAAAGGAAGAAAGAGACTGGGCATCATCATCACCGATGACCTGAAATCATCCAAGCAGACCTCTAAAGCAGTTGGTAAGGCTAGGGGGATGTTAGGGTGTATTAGTAGGGGTATCACAAGTCATAAGAGGGAGGTAATAATCCCTCTTTACAAGACACTGGTTAGGCCCCATCTGGAGTACGGTGTGCAGTACTGGAGGCCACACCTTCACAAGGACATTAACCAAACTGAGGCAGTCCAGAGAAGGACAACCAAAATGGTGCTGGGACTGCATCAGAAGACATATGAGGACAGAGTAACAGAGCTCAATATATATACCCCTTGAGCAAAGGAGGGAGAGAGGTGATATGATCGAAACATTCAAACACCTTAAGGGCCCTAACAAGGTGAAAGAGTCTAACATGTTTAAATATAAGAAAAATAGCAGAACAAGAGGACACAGCATGAGATTAGAGGGAGTCCAATTAAGGGGGAATGTGAGGAAATTCTTTTTCACAGAAAGGGTGGTGGATGCATGGAGCGCCTACCTCAGGAAGTGGTGGCTATGAATACAGTGCAGGGCTTCAAACAGGCATGGGATAGGCATAAGGGAGCAATACAGATGAGTATGAATAGATAGGCCACTGACAGAGCAAAGGCCGGTGGCACATTTATAAGGTAGAAAAAGAAATGGGCAGACTGGATGGGCCTTGCGGTCCTTATCTGCCGTCAACTTCTATGTTTCTAAGAAGAAAAAATGGTTTGGTACGTAATGTAACCCAATCTTTGTGAAAATGAATAAAAGAGGTCCTGTGGCCAGAGCCTGCAACTCCAAGATGTGTCTAGCAGATATCGCTGCCACTAAAAACAGTGTCTTGCATGAGAGGAAGCACAGCTCACAAATAGCCACAGGCTCAAAAAGAGGTGCAGTGAGGGTCTCTAGGACCAAATTAAAGTCCCACACTGGAACCAGATCTCAGACAGGTTTGGGGGGGGTGCAGAAGGAGGATGTCCCTTAGGAATCTAAGGGAAACCTCTAACTGGGCCACAGTTTTACTCTCTCTCAGGGCATGAAAGGCCAACAAAGCAGCCATGCGGGATGTTTTCTGAGGAATAGCCTAGCCCTGAGTCCTTAAGGGACAAAAGCTGTCACCTAAATCACACGGCCTCAAATCCCTTTGTGACGAGCTAGGTCTTGGGCAATTAGTCAGTGAACCTACTAGGAACAACACTCTAAATACTGCCAACAGCTCCATTCTAGATGTGGTACTAACCACCCATCCACACAAAATATCTCATTTGGCAGTGTTTCACAACAACATGAGCAATCATGGAATTGTTGCTTGCATAAGATCTCAAATTAAGGCTCGTCTGCAACCCATCTTTATAACAAAAAGATCCTTTCGCAAATTCAGTGCAGTAAACTTCCTATCTGACCTGAGCATGATCAGATGGCAAGATCTTTACCTAGACAAAGATGTCAACAAGGCAGCTTGCATCCTTAATGACAAACTCACTACAATAATAAATAAGCATGCCCTTTCATCAAAGTAAGGGTACGAACAATTCCAACCCTGGTTCACCTCAGATCTCAAGGCAGCCCTTATAGCTCGAGATAAGCTCTGGGCTAAAGCTAGACATTCCAAAGAATCTTTGGATTGGCAGGCCTTTAGAGCAGCCAGGAATAACTGTGTGAAAAACTTGCTCTGCTAAAGCTAACTATTATATTTCTACTCGAACAAGCTAAAGGTAACCCTCATAAAATATGGAAGACTATCAAAGCTATAGAAGGACGCCCATGGCCCCTCTGTCCCAACAAAGATAGTTGCAAGTGGCAAGATTGTGGAAAACAAGTCCCTAATCCGGAGGAACTTAACTCCCACTTTGCCACAGCTGGATTAGCTTTGACTCAAATGCCTTATGCTGGTGTTGCGGTGAGCAACATACCCCTCCCGCCATCTAGTCCTGCCCAGCCCCTTGAACTCTTGTGTGATAACTTATAAAGAAGTACAAGATTCTCTTCTTAACTTAGACACCAAAAAAAGCGCAGGGGACGATGGCTTGGAACCCTTTTTCCTAAGGTCAGGCTATGCCCATTTCACTGCCCCAATTCTCCACATCTTCAATCTTTCCATTACATCTGCTACTGTGCCGTCCTGCTGGAAATCAGCACATATCCTCCCTCTATTTACATCTGGTGACCCATGCGATGTAAACAACTATAGGCCTATCTCCATATTGCCTATCCTTTCTAAAGTTCTCGAAAAACTGATCCATATTCAGTTAAAATCTCACTTGGAAACCTTCTCTCTCATTAACCCAGCTCAATCTGGCTTCCGGGCTAATCATAGCACAATCACTGCACTAGCAAAAGCAACCAATGATTGGATCTCTGCTATAGATGCTAAGAAGGTAACTGGTGCAGTCTTTTGGACCTCAGCAAAGCTTTTGATACTGTTGATCACAAACTATTAGTCAATTGCCTTGCAAAGTTGGGTGCCACATACCATACCACCCAGTGGTTCTCTAGCTACTAACTGGAAGATTCCAAAAAGTAAGGAAGAGCTTTTTCTGCTGCCTTGCCAGTTGCAAGAGGAGTCCCCAAGGATCCATCTTAGGCCTTATCTTGTTTTCTCTGTACATTAATGACTTAGATGCTAACATATCTACGTCCAATCTGCACTTTTGCAGATGATACTGTATTGTATACTTCTGGCTCATCGTTATCTGAAGTCAAGGGAGTGCTTCAAGCGGACTTAGCACAACTTGAGCATAATCTAATAAAGGCAAAGCTTCTGCTCAATGCTAAGAAGACTAAAGCGATGATATTCTCCCGCAGTGCTGTCTCAGGCCCCCCCAATACCCTTGCCCAAGACTTCACTGTCACCATGCTAAATGAGCCTCTGGAAGTTGTAACCAAATTTAAATAAAAGACTGTGGACGTTTATATACGTCCAGAATCTATATACGTTCACACATATTCAGTTCTCAAAGGGTTAAATATCTAGGTATCTGGATCGACAATAAATTATCTTTCAGTGACCACGTCGAAGATGTCTCTAGAAGGTTAAAAGCAAGGTTAGGTTTCTTCTACAGAAATAGGCCCCTTTTCCCCCTTGAAACTCGAAACAAGCTTGTACAGGCCACTTTTCTCCCCTACTCGACTATGGCGATGTAATCTATTCCTCCACCACTCTTGCAAATCTAAGTAAACTGGACATCCTTTATCACCGTGCGTTGCGGTTCATTACCAACTCCCCTTACCGTTCGCACCACTGTGACTTATATGCAACTGTTGATTAGACATCCCTTACTACTAGATGCCTGCTCCATGCTGGGCTATGGACTCAAACTGCTCCTGCAGAAATTGCCAAGCTATCTCTCTTCCCTTATTAGTATCTCACATAGTGTATACTCGTTAAGAAAATCTGACTTTATTATGCTTGACATACCAAGGACGCGGAATTCCTTTGGTAAACATGCTATTGCATATGCCCTTCCCTCCATTTGGAACCAATTACAAACCATACTGAAACTAACTAATTAAAAAAAAAAAAAAAAAACTAGCACAGTTTCAATAAACTTCTACAAATCGCTAAGTTCAGCCAAAATAAAAGACACCTGTAACTGTCATTAAGTCTCTTCCTTCCCCATGTGTGCCATATTTATCCACTGGTAAGGTATAATTGATTTGTCACATTAACTGCTTTCCCTTCCCCTTCTACTCCTGGCTTTATCTTTGCTTACGCTCCACTGCTACTCTATCAACTCACTCCTCCCCCCCATATCAAGGAAGGCAGTCCTGCTAAATGCCAGGAGCTTGGGCAATAAAATGCCTGAGCTCCAGGCGATGCTAACTGAGGGAGCAGTGGATGTGGCAGCGGTCACTGAGACTTGGGCCACTGCAAGACATGACTGGGACCTGAACCTGGAGGGTTACACTATGTTCAGGAAGGACAGGGGGGAGGGAAGGGGAGGAGGGGTAGCAATGATAGTCAAAAACTGCATTGGCATAGGGGGAGTAGAGGAGGCGGAGGGAACCGTGGAGGCGATTTGGGTCACCTTGATAACAAGGGGGGGCAAGAGAGTAAAAATAGGAGTGGTGTATAGATCCCCTGCCCTGGCGGAGGAGCTGGAGGACAGTCTGGTGGCAGGTGTTAGGAGACACTGCAGACTGGGCGACTATGACATCCTCTGTGACCAAGGAACAGAGGTTGTTGGATGTCTTTCAAGACGCGTTCCTAACTCAGCAGGTGAGGGAACCGACCAGGGAGGCACGGGTACTGGATGTGGTCCTCGCAGACAGTGACCAGATTGGGGGCTTGGTGGTAAGGGACCCATTGGCGGGGAGTGACCATGCCACGGTCTGGTTCTGCCTGGACCTAGGAGGGTAGGAGGCTGCACAAAGAGCGAGTAACCGACTTCAGGGGAGCGGATTTTAAGGAAATGGGAAGGCTCCTTAAGGAGCATTTGGATGGGATGGGTCAGACATGGGCAGCTGATAGTAGGTGGGAAATCATCAGGAGAGGGTGCAGGATGCTACCAGCACCTGTGCAAGAGGAAAGCCAAAATTCGGTAGGGCCCAAAAACCCTGTTGGTGGACCAGGGAGGTCCAGGAGGTGGTGCAGGGAAAGAAGGCAGCCTATAAGCAATTCAAGTGCACAAGGAGTGAAAGGGATCGAGGAGATGCAGAGCTGATGGCTAGAAGGGCCACTAGAGTGGTGAGGCGGCTAAGGCAAGGAAGGAGCAGAACCTGGCCAGGGAAATTAGGAGAGGGAAAAAGGGGTTCTTTAGATACATTGGGGAAAAACGAAGGGTGAAGGGGCAGATAAGCAGGATAAAATCAGGGGAGAGATGGGCACAAGACCCGGAGGAGCAGGCTGAGGTACTAAATGAGTACTTCACCTCAGTTTTCACCAGGGAAAATGGGGGTGCTGCATCATACATGGGAGGAGACAAAGGTACTGAGGAGGGAGGGACCCTTACTGATCAGCAGGTCTGGGGAGAGGGGGAGGCATCACTGGCAGGTGGGGGGAGGGCTAACCAGGGAGAAGAGGTACCGGAAGTGGAAATCACAGCAGAGAGAGTGAGGGAAGCCCTCAGCTCCCTTAAGATGGAGAAAGCACCGGGGCCGGATAAATTACATCCCAGAGTGCTGAAGGAACTTGCAGATGTCCTGGCAAAACCCCTGGCAGAGCTTTTCACCATCTCTCTGAGGACAGGTGGGTGCCCCAAGACTGGAAGGTGGCGCATATAGTGCCTATCCACAAGGGGATCAAGGGAGGTGGCAGGGAACTACAGGCCTGTCAGCCTGACATCGGTGGTGGGCAAGGTGATGGAGGGCATTGTCAAGGAGAGGCTAAGGGGGACCTGGATAAGTCAGGGTGCCTGGACAATAGACAGCATAGATTCATCCTGGGGAAATCATGTCGGACAAACCTGGTGGAGTTCTATGACTGGGTGACAAGTGCCTTGGACCTGGGCAGACCAGTGGATGTCCTCTTTCTGGACTTCAGCAAGGCATTTGACTCTGTTCCTCACGTGGGCCTGTTGGATAAGCTGGGAGAAATGGGGTTGGGGAACCAGATGATCAAATGGATAGGCAATTGGCTCCAGGACCGGACCCAGAGCGTCGTAGTTGGTGGGATAGTCTCATCCCCAAGGAGGGTCATTAGTGGGGTCCCACAGGGATCAGTCCTTGGGCCCCTTCTGTTCAACGCCTATGTATCTGACATAAGGACAGGAATCAGGAGTGAGATGAGTCTCTTTGCAGATGACTCGAAACTGGGGGCGGTGGTGGATGGGGAGGAGGGGAGGGTGGCCCTACAGGGGGACCTGAAAGCTCTGGAAAGATGGTCTAGAAAGTGGAAGCTGAGGTTCAATGCAGGAAATGCAAGGTACTCCACCTGGGGGCCAGAAACCCAGGCCAAGTGTACACCCTGGGGATGCTACAAGTCTCGATGGCTGAGAGGGACCTGGGGTGGTGGTGGATGTCAAGATGAACAACCTGAGACTTGTAGGAGGGCAGCAGCTAAGGCCAACAGGATGCTGGGATGCATCAGCTAGGGGGATCACCTCCAGAAGGAGGGAAGTGATACTCCCTCTGTATAACTGCTTGGTGAGGCCGCACCTGGAGTACTGCGTGCAGTTTTGGAGGCCGCACCTAAGAGGGACATTAACCTCCTGGAGAGGGTCCAGAGGAGGGCAACCAAAATGATTTGGGGCTTGGGGGACAGGACCTATGAGGAGAGGCTCGAAGAGCTAAATATGTACACATTGGAAGAGAGAAGGGACCGAGGGGACATGATAGAGGTCTTCAGGTACATAAAGAAGGTAAACAGGGGAGGAACAGTCAGGGTGCTTCGAAGGAAGGAGGAAGGGGCCACTAGAGGGCATGGGTGGAAGCTGAAGGGGGGAAGATTCAGGGCAGAAAGGAGGAGGTGCTACTTCACTGAGAGGGTGGTGGAGCCATGGAATGCACTGCCTAGGGGGCTGGTGGAGGCAGAGACAGTGGAGGGTTCAAGAGGGGTGGGACAGGTACAGGGAAGGGTTCTGGAAGCAAAAATCCAATGCAGCAAGAATATCCGAACTGGGAAGGGAGAAGCCAGAGAAGCGAGGGGACAGCAAGGTCAGCACCCAGGGTGGGGGCTGACCAAACGAGCAGACACGAAAGACCGTTAGGCCTATTCTGCTGGCATTTTAGTATGTTAGTATGTTAGTATATCAGTTGTAGACTGTTTGTTCTAACTGCCAAAATACTGTATATGTATTGCACACACCAGTCATCATGTTTCACTTATCAGTATGCAACCTGTAAGTCGCTTCCCTGTCTCATATCAATGTTTACCACCTGCGGTCACCCTATGTGGTACCCTTGTATGTATATCCAGCCTGTATCATGTAATGTGCATTTCATGTATATACTGTTATTACCTATCTGTGTTTGTACTTTAAGTGTTTATGTCACAGGACCTCTTTGTGAATAAGCTTGCTCAATGGAGTTTTCCTGCAATAAACCTGAACTTGAAAAGGTAATCCCATAATTTAGGAACTGGACAGGTAGAGGGATTCAAAGCATGCTCAGTACACCACAGAATAAAAGGTTTCCTTTTTTGTGAATAAGTATACCGGGTAGATGGCTTTCTAGTCACCAAGAGAACATCAGCCCCTTCCGGGGAAACCCAGAAGTGGAAGAGCTCTATGGCCTCAAGAGCCATGTTTGAAGGTGCACGGACCAAAGATCTAGGTGCACCAAAGCACCCTGCTCCTGTGTCGGAAGTCGGTTCACAGTGGGAGTGGGACAGCAGGTTCCACCGCCAATTGTTGGAAAAATGGAAACCAAATTTGTCTGGGCCTATGAGGAACCATCAGAAACAAGGTGGCATATTTGCCCCGCAGCTTGACCAGAACACTCTGTGTATTAGAGAGAACAGGGGAAAAGCATGCAGAAACCTCCCTTTCCAAAAGATGGAAACTACACCTTGCCAAAAAATTCCATGCCATGGAGCAATCAAGCAGAAATACGTTGCACGGAGATGCAAATAGGTCAATGTCTGGACGACCCAATTTTCCAAAGCGGCCATCCACAATGGAGTCCAGGAATTTCCATTCATTTCAGAGCACATTGGATCAACTGAGGTGATCTGCAGGTGCATTCAGAGTCCCAGTGAAGAACATCGCTGACAAAAATGTACCTGGCACCTGGGTCACAGTCAGTGGCTGGATGGTTGGTTAATGAGGTGTGGAGTATCATCCTGTCATTATTATTTGATGAATAAAGCATTGTTGGAGTTTACACTTGGGACTGATGCTCTGCTTGTTTGATTTCTCTACACTATTTTTCAATTTCAGAGTGCAAGTGTATCCTTGTGAATGTCTGTGGGCATCACCAGCTGGGGGAAGGGGGGAGACAGCTGCAGGAATGGAAACTTTTTCTCTAGGGTGGAGTCGTCCAGGCACAAGTGTAGGTAATAACGGAGAGGAGGAGTGAGCTGTACAAGGTGCTCCAGCTCGTCCAAATGCTGAGCACACTGTGCTCTGAGGAACTAATGCAGAATCCTCATATGGAGGTGGGCTAGCGGAACAGTCAGGATGGCAGCTCCCATCAGATCGATCAGTCGTAAGAGACACTGGGTTGACACACAGCCACTGGAGGGAAACAGCTGTGCCTGTGCCACTAGTACCTGGCACGGTCTGAGGGCAGAAACGCCTGACAGAGACCCATTTCCAGTACAGCTCCTATGTATTGGAGCCTCTGGTAGAGGGTAAGGACTGACTTTGGCTCACCTGACCAATATTCCCACTTGGTGGAACAACTGCCAGGTTTGTAACGGTGTGTACACAACTGCCTCCCAAAATGGGGCTTTTAACAGCCAATCGTCTATGTAAGGGAAGACATACAGACCCTCCCTGTGAAGGGCTGGTGCCACTGCTTCAAATACCTTGGTAAAGACATGCAGCGCAGAGCACAAGCCAAAGAGCAAAACATGAAATTGGTAGTGAGAGCCCTGAAGTATGAAGCGTGGATACTTTCTGTGAGATTTCCTGATCTTGACGTGAAGGTAAGCATCCTTCATCAAATCAAATTAATCTTTATTTTTAAAAAGCGCCTTTCTGAAACCAAAGCGCTTGTACATAAAACCATATAAATAAACATTTTAAAACAATCAATTCACAACCAGACCAAATACAAATCAGTGATAAACTAAAATCATACACCAGGAATAAAATTATGTACCAGAATCCAGGAACACTAGGCTAAATAAATGTGTTTTTAAGGCCATTTTAAAACTCTGGATGGTCAGGCACTCTCTAACCCGACGAGGTACAGAATTCCACAGGGTAGGGGCTGCAAAAGCAAAAGACAGAGCCCCAGATGTCTTTAAGCGCACCCTGGGAATCTCCAGCAATCCCTCATCAGTGGAGTGAAGTGGGCAGAGGGGGCAGTAAGGTCGAAGGAGATGTTGGAGGTAGTGGGGTTATATAACTGGTCCTAAAAGTACCAGTCGAAAACCTGGCCTCAGCATTCTGCACTAGCTGCAAGCGGCAGATATCAACCTCCATGTCCAAGGCAACCATCCAGTCCCCTTGTAACAGCAGATGCAACAGGAAGGGAAACAATCCTGAACTTTTTTTTATTTGATGCACAAGTTCAGACCCCTTAGGTCTAATTATTGGTCTTAAGTCCCCAGTCCACTTTATAACCAGAAAATACTGGGAATAAAATCCTTCATTTATTTCTGTTGCAGGGACTAATTCCATAGCCCTCCTGCAGAGGAAAGATTAAACCTACTCTAACAGAAAATTAAGATGTCCAGGAAGATATATGTTTGGGGGTAACTGGGAAAACAGTAAGGAGCTCAAGGCATGTCTGTGCAAAACCACCTCCAGAACCCACACATCTGTAGTGATCTCATTCCACTTTGATAGAAAGAGGGAGATATGGCCCCACCACCAGAACTTGAGCCAATGAGGTAAGGGAGGGGAGTCAGAAGGTGCCAGGGGGCGACAAGAGTGCTCATAACTGTCTGAACTTTTGTAAGTCAGATATGGGCACCAGGGGGCAGGCAAGTGACCTGGGAGGTGAAGGACTGAGGCCTCTGGGATCCACATCCAGGGCCTCTAGTAACCTCGGACAGGATGGCATATATGGCCTATGAAAAGAACCATAAGCTTGTCCTCTGGGTCTGGGTTTCAAAGTATGAAAGGACCGGAGAGTCATTCTTTAAGTTTGCAGATCTCACAAAGAATTTTCCATATCATTACCTAACAGTTGCTTTCCTCTGGAGGGAGTATTCATTAGACTGTTGCATGTCTCAGGAAAAGCCAGCCACCCTAAGTCAGAAGCAGCAACAAATGAAAATCTCCAAAGCAGCAACCCTTGCAACTGCATCAGAAGCATTGTATTGTTTGCTGGGCCAATATTTTGTCCTGGCCTTCGGGCATTTTTTTCAGCCAGAGTGGCCCACTGTCTTCCAAACACAATTCTGGTATTTAATCATATATGGCCGGTAGTCTGCAATTCTTAGACCTAGGGTAGCTGAGGCAAATGTCCTATTAACCCAGCACATCCAGCTTCCGTGACTCCTTGTTAGGAGGAAGATAGCTCAAGTGCTTTGGAGCTTTCCATCTGTCGGGAACAGTCATAATTACCACCGAGTCTCTCTCAGGTTGTGAGGAATAAAATGGCTTTGCAGTACGAGCAGGATATTGTTTATCCGCCTTCCTGGGAACAGTACACAGGTCTATGCCAGGCAGCCAAAGTAGCACCCTCAAGAGCAGAATGCACTGGAGGAATAATTACTGTACGAGAAGATGAAACCTTCAAGAACTCAAAGATTTTTCTTTGAACAATCCCCTTCTTCAACTTGCAACCTCAGCTTAACCTGAACTTGTTTGAGGAAGGCTTGAAATGTGGCATCCTGGGTGGGGAGATTTAGGTGTGTTTACTACACTCTCCTCACAGCAAGAGGACAGAGTGGAGCTTGAGCCAACCACATCTATAATCTCTTCCCTTCCCCACAGCCTTTCTTTTCTGTGCTTCTCTTTCTCCAAATGGCGGTGTTTATCCAACTTCAATGATATGTCTTTTTTCTTCGATGATTCAGCAGCAGCCACCACTGACCACGGGGCCAGTGTTAACCAGGAATGGGTGCAGGGGATAACAGAGAAGCCACCTTTGCTGCAGCCCATTTCTCCATTTCTTGGATCTAAAGAAGATTTTCTGAACTTACAATGTCTCCTTGCTGCCTGATTAAAGTTCTGGTAAACTGTGCATGCCTTAACGTTGTGGTTTGTACCATGGCAACAGATACAAACGGAGTGTTCCTCGTCTTTATAAATTTTAACATCGATACAATGGCAATATTGGAACAATGGTTCTTTGTCCATTCATGGCACAAAACGTAAATTATAAAATAAACTTGAAGGCAAACAGCAACAGCGAGCACTTCCAAAGTTTGACGGCTTTCTTCAGCAGCGATGGACTGACAAAAGGTCGACAGTGAGAGAAAGAACGGAGGCACGCTGGGGATGCCCACATTGTAGAGGCACTGACAAAGCATGAGGACGTGGGTAACCCCAGCCTGCAAAACTTTCCGGGTGATCCAGACTCCAATGGCTTACAGTTCCATGATGTGGCTCAATAGAGGGAGATGTCCTCGAAGAAGATCTGGAGGTCCCCATAAAGAAAATCTCAAAAAATCATTTTTTCAGTACTTTTTTGTTAGTAACATTCATATCTGGTTAACATGTGATTGCCCATCTGTGATGCCAGCTTGAAATATCTCTGAATGACCCTCCTTGCGGAGTATCTAATGACATGAGTGACAGTCTCAGCCATGGGGTCATCCAGGTGCCTTCCGGAGGAGTAATCATACGAGCTCAATTGTGCAACAAAAGCATATATTTCAAGACATACAGAGCCAATGTGTCATTACAGAGGTACAGCTACTGCTCACAGCACCAGCGATCCAGGTTCAGCAACAGGCACGGAGCACTAGGGGCTGGCCAGGTAGATGAGGACTGAGCATCCCAAAAGATATTCTCTGCCTTCAGGGATGAAGAGTAACTGTTACAGCCAAACGAGTGCCTCCTGGATCACCACAGATGGAGCTGCAGACTGCACTGCTAGGGAAGGGAGGAAGTTGGCTAGTGTTGCACGTCAGCACACTTGCATTTGTGCGTTCATGCACACCCTCACCGTTGACCTCCCTGGGGACATACTGATCTCCTTACAAACAACCATTATGGTATGCTGTCCCTGAATATACTTAGTGCCATCCCTTTTGATGTGGACTTAGTTCTTAGCTGAGATAGAGACTGCACTGAGGAATCCCACAAGGTGGTAGTTCTCAGTCTTAGCTGAAACGTATGTAAAAAGCGTATTGAAAGGGCAACTTTTGTTTCTGTGAAGCACACTCATACGTGCACACAGAAACTTGCATACCACTGATGTGTGAGGTTTGGAGAGATGTAGAAAAACCAAACAATGTGGAAATTCGTTCTCCTTGCATCTGTATGGATCTTACAAACAACTATTTTTCCAAACTGCCTCTCTTTGACGCCACCTCCAAATGTACTAAATGTCTGCATATCTTTCCAGCTGGATGAATATTTTTTTTTTTTTTTAATTCTGTTTATACCCCCTTCTGTCTCTGGCACCTAAACCACTTCACATTACCTCTTAACTCAACTTCCTCCACTCAGGCCCACTTACACTGGTATGGACAGCCCCCCAGGTGAGGTCTAGGGTAGGCACACCCCTCCCCAGGATTTTTTGTGGTCCCTCCGCAAGGCCGTGATGTTGAGGCTGCAGAGCCTGATGTACCAGGGCCTCTCACTCCCGGTGCCAGGGTGTGTTTTTTCATTTCTCCGTCCCTCCAATCCCGTGGTGGTACATGGGAGTGATGCCATAACATGCTCATGCAAAGTGTGTCAGCAAGTCAGCATTTCCCATCTCCCATCCAGCCGCATTGGTCACCCAGGTGGCAGTGTTGTGGTGGAAGAAACAACCCCAAAGCAACCTCTGGGACACTCTATCCTCTTCCTCCCCTGGCGACCCAACATTGCTCCAGATCCTGGGTCTCGAGTGGTAGCACTACTGATGTGCAAAAGGGCCAGTTCTGGTTGAATTTATGCCTACTCCAACCCCCCATATGTTGCTTTTCCCCATGACTGCTCTCACCAGGGATGCCATGCCAAGAAAACTTCCAGGGGGCTTGGGCACACAAATAAAAATGAATACAGGTGAACACTAAATCACACCTTTACAGTCTTCCTAAAACAAAATGCTCTACTTGGAGCGAACTTTTCCGGGCATGACAACTCCTCTCCCAGTCTGTCCCCCTACAATGTATCTGGCAACATGCTACTCACAGATCAATAAGCTTTTTTGATGAAAATCTTTAATAAATAAAATGCTGTATGAGCACACAGCAGGATTTCCTGCAGCCACTGACAATGAAATCAAACACTTTTCTTGGGCAATGAAAAAATCCATTAGGTGATGAAAACATCCTGGTACTGCTGCTTTAAGTCCTTCATGGTTTCCCCAGTGATATTTTGTACTGCTGGTAAAAGATGCCAGATTGATAACAGTACAGACCAAAGTCCTCTATTCACAAGACAGGTCAGGGTTCTTGGCAGTTTTCACTGATTAGCAGTCCCAGGCACCATACAAAATAGGTATTGGACTAAACTGTCTGCAGCCTAACCAGTTTTCAGCCACTGTATGTCTATGTCTATCACAGGAGTTTGTGATGAGTCATTACATCTTACGTGTGTGTGAATAATGTATTCTGAAATAACATATGATATTATAGATGAATTCATGTATTTGTAACCATGTAGTTTCTATTGTGCCATGTACCTTGTTGTAAATGAGCTTTTAGCTTGATCAAGTAATCCAGATTCATATATTCTATGAATAAAATATTTTACTACTACTTAAGGACCCAAAGATTAAAAAGCTAGTGTACTGCCTAAAACTAATAATAGTTTTTAGAAGCTACTACCTTTTATAGTCGAGGTACTTTTTCTTTTCCCTTTGTTTAATAAGAAGATTATTTACCTGATGTTAGTAGGAGTGATGTGTGCAGCAGTACTCTGCCTGGCAGCTGACTATCTCTACCCCCCCCCCAAGCTACATCATCAGCATTTTGCTGACTGACATCACTGCTGCTTAGGAACAGCCACCCAGTGACTGCCAGATCAGTCATCGGTGATGTCACTGCCTGTGAGACCACAATGCTGATGATGTAGTGGGGGGATAAAGATAGATATGTCAGCTGCCAGGCTATGAGCTGTTACACACATGTAGCACACTATTATCACATAGAAGACTTTCTAATGAGCAATAGGAAAATAAAAAAATACTTCAAAAATGAAAAGTTACAACTACTTCTTAAAATTTGTATTATTTTCCTGTCTGACTGTTTTTGCTCCACTAGCACTTTAATGCAATAGACCTGATGACAAGTTAACCAAAATGGCAGAGAACATCTGAAAGTACCAGGAACCTAATTAAAAAAAAAACAAGAGGCATCGCTGGTGTTTAAAGATTGCAGATAACCATGTGCAGGAAACCTTGCAGGGTGATTGCATCAAAACTATCCTCCACACAACACAGCCCATGTGCCTCAACCAAGGCATGGCAGGACTACCTGTACTGGGCAACAGGGAAGTTCAGATTCTAAAAGCAAGCAATCCTTGGCCTTTCATGTGAGATGGCCAAAAAGTAGCTTATTAGTGCCAACTGTACTGGTGGTTTTGTGATATTAATCTTGTGACAGTGAGAAAGAGGTGGTAGATGTCAGGCAAGCTGACTCTGCTCCAAGCCAGCAGGACCCACCCAGAGGAGCAAGTCCAGTACTGTAAATGAGACAGGCAATGGGCATCTGGGCCAGTGGCAACTGCTCCAGCAGGCCTCTGATCAAAGGTTTACGAATTGGCTAAAGAAAAGAATGGCCCACTGAAAAGAGGAGAAAAAAAAACACAAAGTATAAAAAAAGGGTAATACTGTTTCTATATGTACTGTAGGTAGGCAACAGTGGTTATTTACTACCCCATGCCCGAGTGCAAAGTAACCAGCACACACTAGAGGAGAACTTTTTCATTCATATAGTGAAGCATCTGTCTGAATTCCAAAGAATACAATACATCCAGTCTGATTTTTCATGACTGTTCCTTTTATTGTGGTCTCAACTAACCCTATCTAGTCAGGGCGCTCCATCTTGTCCCACACTCTGATCGGTCTCCCATAGTGGCCGTCCCTCAGCAGCGAAGCCCCCACCAAGCTGCATGATCAGAGTAATCAGATCTAGAACAACACATTTGTAATGCACTGTTGCTTGCTCATTTCTGATGTACTGTATTGCTTGCATCAACTATTGTTTATGTATATCTGTTAATTTACTATCATTTATCCTCACCCCAGGGCGCATTTGGAAACTAGCTTTTATCAGCTCAGTATATCTTTTCCTGGTCCCCCTCCTCCTATATTCGAACTGCACTGAACTTTTCTGGATTGTAATAAATTATACTTCTGGTTTTGGCAAACTGCATTTAGCATTTCCTTGCTCGGACACTTTGGCACTATTGCACTAGATAATGCGTTTTAGGAATTTAATGTTTGGGTGGTTGAGCCGGCCTGGTGGCACTGAGGGTTGAGGCGCTGGACACTATACCTTGCGCCACACCGCTAACTAGGGTTCGGGAATGGACTCAGGCCGCTGGGGGTTGGAAGGGGAAGGAAGGGACTGAGCATCCAGAGGACTGCTCTCCCTTCCTGGGAAGGGATTCAGGGGTTGCACTGCACCAGAGCAGCACCTAGCAGTAGCCGGGGGCTGCGCAGGTTCATGCGAGGCAAGGCAGACGCCGAGGGGGTGGAGAGATGGTGCATGCTGGTGCTTCTCACCAAGATGCCACTGCACGATTGCGCTCTGCTGGGGAGAAAAGTCAAGAAAAATTCCCACTCCTGGGAATAGATGAAGGCACATTGGCTTCCAGGATGACACTCCCAACACCAGGCCTTTTCTTCTCCGGGGCCGGCTCGCAGAAACCAGCACTCTACACTACAGATAGAGCGCACTGGGTGGATAGGATGGCCCTTCCTCCGGGGGGGGGGGTGTTGAGATCCGGGGGTTGTGTCGGTGGATGCGAGGAAGAAGGAGTGAAAGTCTCAGGTGGGAGGCAGAGCCCTGGAATGCCGAGGATGCCGGAGAGAGTTTCCTGGGGAGTAACGCAGAGAAAGAGTTGAAGAAAAAAAATGTCTGGGTGGTTGTGTGCATGTGTTTAGATTAGGGTGTATGGTTTGTAGTGTGTACTATAGGCATTTACTGTATTAGGGGTGTGTGAGTAGTGTGCAAGTGTATAGGGTTAGCGGTCTGTATGGTATATGATTTAGATGTGTATTGTATGTGATTAAAATTAGGTATTAGAGGGTGGTTTGGGAGGGTAGCGATTTTATTTTAAGGGTGGTAGTGGGTGGGGTGTTTGTGAAGCATTTGGGGTGTTTGGTTTTAAGTTCGGTAGTTGTAGGTATGTGTATCACATTTGGTCTTGGCCCACCTAGGTTTAGTTACTCCTCAGCCCAGCTGCATGATCTGCACCCCTTTCAGGACACCCCCCCACCGCCTAGACTTACCTATCATTGGTGCTGGGAAATGGGGGATTGAGAGGAGGCCAGGCGAAGTGGGTGGCAGCTAGGTGAAAAGGGTACTAACAAGGGGATCATTATTAGGATGGTTAGGACCAAGAGATGCCCTAGTGTGAAACAGGACCTAGAGAGAGGTGAGACGCATTTGGTTCCCATACCCAGGGACCCCATCAGACCAAGTGGACAGGTAGCCAGGGGACCGGCTGCCTCACTCTCTACCCTTCGGATGGTGTTCTGCAATGCGAGATTGATGAGGATCGAGACTGCCATTATAGCAAACAATTCTGGGTTCCTCAGTCGATCTGGCTTACACCACACAGACCTGGCTGAATGATGATGCCAGTCCAGTTTGGAAGCGGCAGTTCCACCTGGATTCTTCACGGTACACTGGCCGCGGAGGGATTGTGTGAGTGAGTGTGTGTTTTGGGGGGCAGCGGCGCGCAGGGCTATCTGTTTTAGATCCAAGCTGAACTTCACTGTGAACCCAGTGGGAAACACCTCATCACTGAATGTGTGCTGCACATGGGGGTCCAGATGCAGGCTGCAGGATCCTCCTGGAGTACCAGTCTCCAGGATATGGGGAGGATTTTCTGCAGGAAATTGTGAACTTCCTCATCCAAAGGGACTTAGAGTCATCCAGATGGATTATTCTGGGTGATTCAAATGCCTGGTTGATGATGAATGCTTGCATTTTGAACGAGATTTCCTCCACCTGTTTGAATCAGTGGGCCTCGCACAAGTTTATTATTTCTGTAACTCACCAACATGACACACCCTGGACTTGTTTTTTTCCCTGGGGCTCAAGGCGAGAAACCTCAAAACTGACCCAATCAGCTGGTCGGACCACTGCACAGTGAAGTTCTTCTTCAGATACCCTTCCCAATAGTCCCCCTCCCTCCTTTGGAGATGGTTCAGTGATGCTCTTTAAGGGGGCTTGGGCCAGAAGGACTACTGGCGGTACTGCACATCTTGGAGATGGTGACAGCATGTGAGATGGGATCAGAAAATGCGGTATTGATCTATAATAGGGTTATTATCGAGGCTTCAACTTAGTAGTACCTGTCCATGTACAACCCCTGGTCTCATGCTTGGCTTCCCCATGGTTTGATGGGGAGCTTAGGGACTTGAAAACTAGAGGTCAGAGGTGAGAACACTGTTGGAGAAGGTCACACTGGCTTTGATGATTCATTGCGATGAATATCACAGTGCACTCTACCATAAGAAGGCAGCATTTCTGTCAAGGAAGATTGTGGCTGGGAGGAATTGACTGGCTCATATTTTCCATAGCGTGAACAGGCTATTAAATCAAGCCTGTTTTCAGCTGGTAAGAGCAGTTTCAGCACTTTGCTCCACTGTTCTCAGAGTGTCCTCTGTTTGGGCTGGGATCTCTCCAACTAGGCTGTCCAAACTGGCAGAATTAAGCCTGGACCGTGCAGATGCACAAAGCTGTCTTGGGCAGTTCTGGATGATTCTGATGGAAGAGATATCCGAGGTGATCTCGGAACTGCAGACCACTTTCTGCAAACCAGACCCAGGCCTCACGCTTCTAGTAGTGAGCTGCGTGAGGTTTCTGGAGTTGGAGTTTGTCAGAATAGTTCAGTCCTCCCTGTCAGAAGGGTGCTGAAAAATGAACTGGTTCGGCCCCTTCTGAGGAAACCAGCTCTGGAACCAAATATTCTAGCAAATTACTGTCCTGTCTCTAACCATCTTTTCTAGGTAAGGTTACTAAGAAGACTGTTGCACTACAGCTTGAGGTGCACCTCGTAGCTCATGACATCTGTGAGCCCTTCCAATACGGTTTTAGATCTAGGCATTGGAACTCAGACAGCGGTGGTCAGGATGCATAATAACCTCCTCAGTGCCAGAGAGAGGGGTGAATGGTCAATTCTTGTTCTCTCAGCATTTGACACTGTGGACCATAGGCTGCTGTTGGACTAACTGTACAAATATGTAGGACTCACTGGCACTGTCATCTGCTGATTCGAGTCCTATCTTATAGACAGGATGCAGAGGGTGATCATGGGAACTTCCTCATCATCCTCGATGACCCTGCTCTGTGGCATGCCCCAATGCTTTTTTTTTAATTCAATCAGTACAAACATGAATACAGCCATTACAAAGATAACATCAGCTAGGGCAGAGATGTGTTGAATGCCAGAAGTAATACATTATAGTAGGTTTAGTTAATGGTGCAAATTGGAAATAAAGTTTGAAATGTCAATAATTTACTCTCGTCTGTCCATTTCTTCAACTCAATAAAATAGAACAATTAGACAGCAAAACAACCAGTGATTATACACGGCGGTCTGGGGACTCGTTTCTGTGAAGGGAGCACTACCCAACTTTTGTGTTGAAGCTTTTGATGCCAGTTCAAAAACACGTGGGGAAATAGTTGGAAGGTAAAGAGAAAGACATGTATGGTCTATACCAGAGGACAGAACCCTCACTGCTAGACTGACTTAAGTACCACCTGCTGCCTTAAAGAAAAAAAAATAATGAAACCATCTAGATGAAAGGGCTGTAGAGAAAGGAACTGAAGAAGGAAAGAACTGGAGAAGAAAGGAAAATGGGAGAAAGAGAGGTGGAGGGATTGACCTCCTGGTACAAATGTTGGGTCTGGGGTTAGTTAATGCAGCACCCATCAATGCCATCCAGTATTGAAGAAACTAGTTTTATTCATGAAGATGTAGGTTAAGCTTTTTGCCAACCTTCAAAAGGAGGGAATTGTGTAGCATGCCAGAGTCTGGCAATTGATTTTTTGCTGCTAAAATCATAATTAAAAAAAGTTTTAAAGAGAGACTCCAAAGTGAGCTTGCAGCTGGTGAGATGGAGATTAAAATTAAGGAAGGAGTTCTCTCCCCAGAGCTGTTATACTGTCTAGTGCCAGAATGCCAGCCTGCCAAAAAGGTTGTAAAAGAGGGCAATCCCAGAATATGTGCATCTGAGTAGCCAGATTCTGCTAACAAATTTCTCCAACACACGCCCTTGAGAGTCCTGCATAGTCTGGCCACTGTGTCAGGGCAGCAGAAGAAGCAGTACTTGCACTTCAATGTGAATTCCTACCAGCTAGTGGCAGAAGTCAATCTCTAGGTAGGTAGTGTGTATTTATGCCATATCTCTCTGTTATGATTAGTCTTTAAATCTGTTTGTTTTATTGATTATACTGGTAAGCATAGGAGGCAATAAAATGCCCATTTTCACATACAACCAGATAAATTAAACAATTAACATATTTATATTAACAATAAGAACCAACGTAGATAAAGCAATATATAAAAAAACAACACACATCATAGTTGAGCATTACAATGTCAAAATGACATTGAACTGTACCAAACACTAAGACTTTCTCTAAAGATAGATATAGTGTTAAACTGAGTGATGATGAGAAATTATTGTACAGTTCGATTGCATTATACTACAAAATTCTCTGACCCTGTTGGATGTTCCTGAATGGAACACCAAATGAATAGGACTGAGATTCCATTGAACAGGTGCCTTTAATCTTCTCTGAAGGAGTAAACAGACTGGTTATGCATTCTGGGTAATTACCCAAACCACCTTTTAAATAAATGTAGCAAGTTTAAAAATTTTTTGATCTTCAAAAGAGAGGCACTCCATGCTGTCATAAAGAGTGCAATGGTGAGTTCACAGTGGAAGACCAGTTAAAACTGACACACAAGACTGTAAAATTAATTGACTTTGGTCAAAAATCACACCCCAGCCACAGAATAGCAGACCAGCCCACAGTCAATTGTAGAGAATAGGAAACTGGTAACCAGCAGTCTTCTAGTCTCTCTCACCAAAATTGTTCTAATCCTGAAAAGCATTACAATCTTCTGAAGAACTGTCTTAAACTGAGAATGTGTGGACCATATATTAAGGAACTGTCCACTATCAGGCCCAAACATTTGAATTTGTTGACTGTAGAGATGGGTGAAGTGGCCTTAATTCACTCCTCGGACTGAAGCTGAATTCGTGGAGTGCTCCGCAACGCGAAACGGAGTACTTCACATTATAATGGGTAAAGTGAAGTCCATTGAAAACAATGACTTTGCATTACTCCGCCTTCCCAAACCACTACTCCTCCAATTTTTAAGGCAAAGTACATTGAAAACAATGTACTTCACCTCATTTTGCCTTGTTTTTAAGCTCCAAAGGAGAATTTTGCATTAATAATAGGATTTCAGGTCACATGGCTCTAGATTGTTCTGCACAGCCTCAGTTCGGGGTAGTGCGTATAGGAAGCTGTAGGAGGCAGTCTGTTCCGAGAGCTTTCTGTGATTCCAACCTTGTAAAAGCCATTAAAAAAGCCTTTTTGAGTAAGTTTTTTTTGCTGAAACTTTAGTTCATCAACTGTAGGAAACCCTCCTGTGCTCACATCAGAGTGTTTATTGTTTGTGTATGGATTTTGAATGTTAATGTACAACATTCAGTCTGTGAACTGAGACACAGTGGAAGTATGCTTTGGGGGAGGGGCGTATCTGTGGTGTAGGTAGATTAACGGAGAAAAAGACAGTTCTTTCTGTTTTGGTGATATTTTTCTTGTATAACTGTTATGTACAC
This sequence comes from Neoceratodus forsteri, assembly GCA_016271365.2. Lineage (NCBI taxonomy): Eukaryota > Metazoa > Chordata > Ceratodontiformes > Ceratodontidae > Neoceratodus > Neoceratodus forsteri. The sequence continues at coordinate 1,723,770,450 of CM057452.1, forward strand.
ACAGTAATATTTTCAATAATTCTTGACTTTTTTTGCTGATTGTTGTGGAGCAGCAGTGCATAATTTTAGTTTGTTTAAAATACATGGTTATATTACTAAAGTTTTCAATTTGCTACGCAATTACTTAGTGTGTGTGTGACACGTGTCATCAAATCAGACACCTTTTATTGTGCTTCATAGTAATTTCTGCAATATGAACCTGCTATCCACTGCAGCTACATGATTTCTGTACTTCTTTGTGGTATCTTTACTAGTAATAGTACTAGTGACTGTTACGGCAGTACACTGCACCCCCCGCTGCGCCACCCCAACTGGCAAAGGTTTTCTTTTCCAGATTTGACTTTCTGATGGTGAGCACTCGTTAGGTGTTGTGCCTTTGCGTCTGCATCTCTTCAGTGCACAGCATAATCTTAATCTGTCTGTGCATTTGCATCTCTTTAGGGCCCAATCTCCATCTGTAATTTATGTCACAGTTGTTTCTTTGGCTTCCCTTCAGAGTACTGGACTGGTGGGGTGCATCTCTCTGCATGAACACTGTACTCATTAACATGTGTTTTAAGTCAGGGCCATAATCACGAGTCACTCGTGATACAAATCACGTTCTTCATCACAGTCACAAATGCAGTCATGATTATGTTACAGAACACAAAATTAATTTTTTACTAGTTACTTGGATGTATTGTAATCCTGTTTTGTAGCATCTCTACAGGCTTCACCACCCCACTACAGTACTCATTAATAAGAGTTTTTAAATTGGGGAGTTTTGTGCTACAGCTCATTGGGGAAGTGCAGCTGTAGGCATTCGTGTTCCCATACAGTTTCATATTGGTTATTTCACACCGAATCACGTTCCTCATCATTACAGTTACAAATCATGATTCATGATCATGTCACAAATCACAAAATAAATTGTTTTACTAGTTACTTGCATGTATTGTAAGCCTGTTTTGTAGTATGTCTCCAGGTTTCACCCAATCACCACCACCGTACTCATTAATAAGAGTTTTTAAATTGGGGACTTTCATGATACAGGCTCAGCTCATCAGGGAAGTATAGCCATAGGCATTCACATTCCTTCATGTACAGCATGTGAGTTACAGTACTGTAAGTAGTGGTGGGCAAAGTGGCCCCAATTCGCTCCATGAAGTGATTCAAAGAGTAACGTGGAATCTGCAGAGTACTCCGCAAACCACAATGTGAAGCGGAATACTTTGCTTCATAATGAGGAACGCAAAGTCCATTGAAACTAATGACTTTGCGTTATTCCGCCTTCCCCAAACCACTTCTCCGCCAATTTTAAGGTGAAGTACATTGAAATCAATGGAATTCGCCTCACTTCACCTTGTAATTGAGCTCCAAATGAAATTCTGCAATGATTCATGGGACTACAGGTCACATGGGCTCTAGATTGTTTTGCACAGCCTCAGTTCTGGCCTGGGTAGTGTGTGTGTGTGTAGTGGTAGCTGGAGACAGTTTGCTCTCATAGCTCTGCGATTCAAAACGTCTTTTTGAGTCTTTTAATTTTTTTGCTAAAAATGTAGTACATCGATTGTAGGAAACCCTTCTGTGCTCATATCATCGAGTGTTTATTGTCGTGTGTGGATTTTGAATGTTAATTTAGAACAGTCAGTCTGTGTACTGTGAAGTGTGCTTTGGGGGAGGGGTGTATTTGTGGTGTAGGTACATCAACTGGGAGAAAAAGGCAGTCTTTCTGTTTTGGTTATTTTTTTTTGTATAACTGTGTTAATGTACACAGTAATATTTTCCGTAATTCTTGACATTTTTTTTGCTGACTGTTGTGGTGCAGCAGTGTATAATTTATCTGTTTAAAACATTTGGTTATATTACTAAAGGTTTTCAATTTGCTACGCATTACTTGTAGTGTGTGCGATGCGTGCAATTAAATCAGACACCTTTTATTGTGCCACAGAGTAATTGCAGCAATGTGAATCTGCAATCCACTGCACCCCACACCTGCAAGAATTTTTTGTACTGCTTTGTGGTATCTTTACTGGTAGTGGATTGTTACTGCTATGCACTAATCCCCCAACTGGCAAAAGGTATTCCTTTCAAGATTTGAATTTGTGAGCTCTGGTTAGGTGGTGTTGTGCCTTTTTGTATACATATCCTGAGTACGCAGCGCAATCTTAATCTATCCGTGCGTTTGCAGTACACCATTATTTCTGGGAGACTGCATTTCTTGTTATGTTCTCATTTCACTGCGTCAGCACTGGAGAATTTTCTGGACACAAGACAGTAGCATTTCATCAGCACTGGGGAATTTTCTGGACACAAGACAGTAGCATTTTGGGGATGCACATTAATTCTGGTGACTCTGTGTGTGACCACTGCGCACATGACTGAGTGCACCATTATTTCTGGGAGACTGCATTTCTTGTTACGCTCTCATTTCACTTCGTCAGCACTGGGGAGTTTTCTGGATACAAGACAGTAGCACTTTGGAGATGCACATTAATTCTGGTGACTGTGTCTGTGTGTGTGCGGTGCTGCCAACATTTTTGTCACTCTGCCTTACTTCACGTTAAGGCGGAATGACAACATAAAGTAATCACAAAGGCAGTGAGCTTTTCCTATGGGGCACTCCACGTAGCGAAGTGCTAACGTGAAGTGGGCACTTCGCCGGCGAAATTTAAATTCGCTGCATCTCTAGTTGACTGTCTCAATATAGTCACCATCAAGAGATTTAATTTTAGAATCTGAATTTACCTTCTTATGTGGCCAGTGGAAAGCATTGCCTTTGTTTGTTTTTTAATGTTTAAAATCATCTTATTTGATCTTCACCAGTTTTGCAAATCATCAACATCTTTTTGAATCAAAATATTCAGGTTCCCCTTCTCCACCCACTCCATCAACAATACTGCATCATAAGCACATAATACCATCTCAAAAGAAGAGCAAAGATTTGGAAGATTGTTGATAAAAAGGAAGAAGAGCAGGGGTCCAAGAACAGATCCCCGAGGGACTCCACAATCAATTTCCCTGTAATCAGAAAATGAGTCCATAACCATGGTCCTATGTACCCTACTGGTTAAATAACCACCAACTCAATTAACCACCTCATCTGAAACATTTAAGTGTGAGAGTGCCTTAAGCAAGGATCATCTACCAAGTCAAAGGCCTCAGTGAGATCCACAAACACCACAGCCACTAGGTCACCAGAATCAAACGCCCGATGGACACGGTCAGTGAATCTCACCAAGGCTGTTTCTGTACAAATCCATGCTGTGCTACAGTATACAGATTGTGACTCACCAAAAAAATAATTTAACTGATCAGTAAAGCATAAACTGGTTTTGAAAATGTATTTAGTAGCTTTTGCTAAACAACATTTTGATTAGCAACCAGCCAGGTTTGAGGTGCAGCTCAAGTAAATGCTTATTCTTATCTGTAAGATACAGATCAAAAGAGTGCAACTGTGGGGTAACAGTGTCAAATTATCCCAAAAATTAATACAAATCCTGTACTTTTCACCACAGTTACAGGGAATACATTACTGCAATTCGGAAATGTTTACTGCAGTGTGGCAAATCAGTTGATCAGCACTTCTGCTAATCAAGGTTGCACTTGATTAGCAAATAGTAGGTTTTGGGTAGGAAACTGATATGCAAACTCACTTATTTTATGCCTTGGATCAGAGACTATTCTTGCTAAAATTTTAAGAAAAGGGGCCTTTGCCCGGATCAGTAAGTGAACCACTTTTGTGAACAGGATGAATGGTCGTCAACTTCCAAGCTTGCGGAAAAACCCCATGATTTAAAGAATAATTAAACAAAAGTTTAATTCTGAATTCCATTTCTGTAAAATTGTTGCTGTGGAATTTTTATGCAGTTTCCTGTAGTGCTCTTTATAAATGGCCAATGAAATGAGATCTAGGACCCCCCTCCCCCCGGGGCGCAATAGGAGTATTTTAGGGAACTGTGGCAGCTGGTCTGGCAGTGTGTAATTATGTCTCCTCTCAGTCAACTGGATATGATCTGAGCTGCAGATATCAAAAATGTCCGGCCGCTGGAAGCTGGCAGTCAATCTGCAGGTTGGCAAATGGGACAACCCCTTGGGAATCTAGCATCATAAGCCTAAGCCATAATTTGGCCTAGCCTAGCATGGCATTGTCCAATCCAGTTGTGGGGTAGGCAGAGTCGTAGGTGAAGAGCCTGAGGTGGAAAAGAGAAACAGAAGAGAGAAGCTCCTGCAGGTCATTCACCACTGCCTGAATATTTCTACACTGTGTACACCTTTTAAGGGAAAGACAGCTTGTATGATTTCCAAACAGAAAATAGTCCAGATTGTAAATATTATTCAACGCAAATTTTATTTGCTTCCAATAAGGCTGTTGGAAGAGAGAGCCATGTGCACACCATTCTTAAATGAGATGCTAGGGCATACCACATGAGTTTCAGGAGGTTAACTCCCCCCTCCACCCTGGTCTCTAAGTAGATATAGTATGGAGAACCCAAGTTGAGGAGGGGCTCCCCTCCACATAAATGACCTTGTTCCAGGACTTAAAATACAAAGGGGCTGGCATTATGGGGAGGGTTTGAAGAAAATATAAAATTCTAGGAAGGATGTTCTGATGTACTGCCTCTATCCTTTGAAAGAACCCCAGGTACAGATGTATCCATTCAGAGATCATCTGTGATCTGCTTGGGTTACAGGCTCATAATTAAGACATTCCAGATGTCCCACATTCTTAGTGAGCTTAACCCCAGGTATTGCAGTGCTTCTTTGTACCATTTAAAAGGAAAATGTGTCTTTAACTTCTATGAGGGTGTATAGTTGCAAAACAGGACCTCTGGTTCTGCATGTTTAACTTGTACCCTGCAAGATCACCAAAAGACTGTAAGATGTCCCAGACTTCCAGAATGGAGACCTCTGGAGAGTCACGGTTAGCAGGACATTGTCAATGAAGAGTGAAAGCTTGTAACCCACCCCCTCCGGGACTCCAAATAATCTGAGGTCAGTGTGAATAACTACAGCTAGCGGTTCAAGGTAAAGGACAAAGAGCAGATGTGACATGTGACGGAGGGCCTCTCTGCCATAGGATGGGGGAGAGTGTGAACCACTCACTGTTGAGGTATGCCCGGGACGAGGCATATATACAGTACTCTGTAGCAACTGAACAACTTCCTCAGGAATGTCAAGGTTTAACAGGGTGCCCCACAAAAACGGCCAGGCCACCCAGTTGAATGCCTTCTCAGTATCAGACTAAGTAGTGTCACCATGATCTGATGGGTATCGGCATGGTCCACCAAGAGAAGGGTACATCTAACACTACCATGGGCCCGGGCTGGCATCTACGCACAAATCTTAACTGATCTTTATCAATAAAGGAAGGCAACAAGTACTCCAGCCTACTGGCCCATACAGTCATGAAGACTTTAGTCATAGTTTAAGAAAGAAATTAGTCTATATGAGGTTGCAAAGCAAAGGTCTTTACTTGGCTTCAGAATAGCTGAAATTGGCTGGCCCGGTGGCGCTGAGGGTTGAGGCGCTGGACGCCACACCTTGCACCCCGTCGGCGACCCGAGTTCGGCACGGACTGGCCGCCGGGGTCGGCAGGGGAAGGAGGATTGGAGCATCCCAATGGATGCCTCCTTTAGGGGGTTACTAGGCTGCTGTATGCACCAGACGTCCCTGGGGGCTTGTGGGAGCACCGGCTCTAACGGGCACTGCGGCTCCAGAAAGGCTGGAGTCAGGAGGGACGACGTTGTAGGGCACTTGGCAGGCATGCGCCAGCACGGACTTGCTCGAGCCAACGCCCCGGGAGCACAGAAAATGGAAACCAACCTCATGGGTCTAGATGACGGCCGCCCCAGCTGCCCAGTCCTGGAACCATGGGCAGACCCCACTGTGCCAGGGTGCTCCACGAAAGACGGGAGGAAAAGGTAGGAGTCACCCATGGGCACTCTAGGGGCAGACTCAGTGTCGGGGTGGGTAGCATGAGCAAGCCCGAAGGAGTGGAACGACGGGCTATAGGTGGGATAAAAAAAAGAAAGTAAAAAAAAAACAAGAATAGCTGAAATTGCAAAGGGCTTCTGCTCTCTTGAATGGCCCTACAGGCAGCGAGCAACTGGGGCCGGGGTGGTGTGAGGAGTTCCCGGAAATTTTTATACAACTGCATGCCCCAAGGTTTGGTCCTCTCACCTATGTTGTTTGCAGTGCATATGCTGCCCTGGAGGAGGATCATTTGATAATACAATCTGGGTTTCCACTGCTGCAGAGACAATACCACTTGTATCGGTCTTGTGCACCTGGGATGCCGGACGCTGTCCAGGTGCCAAATTTGTGCCTGTCTGAAATTCAGAAGTAGATCGAATCTAGTTGGCTGAGACTTAACCTCGACAAAACTCGGGTACTAATGACTGAGCCGGGTTGGTCGGGGTAGCAGAACTAGTCATGTATGGGGCTGCTGGGGTTCTGGCTCAAATCATCCAGGCTGTTGGCTTCTATAAAGGTGAAAAATCTGGGAATCATTTTTGGTGATCCGCTAACACTGGCGGTTCAGGTGTCAGCTGTAGTCAGGAGTGGCTTTTACCATCTTAGGAACATCAGTCAAATTAAGTTCCTTATCCTCCTGAAACCCTGCCGACATCTGGTGCATGCGTTCAGGACATCTAGGCTTGACTACTGTAACACGCTCTACCTCAGGGTCAGTAGAGATACCCTACAATGCTTGCAACTGGTGCAGATGCAGCGGCCAGGCTACTGACTGACCTTTCAAGGTCTAGTCATGTGACTCCAGTCCAGTGTGTTCTGCGCTGGCTGCCTGTGAAGTGGAAAGTTACCTTCACCGTTGGTTTACTAGCCTATAAAGTCCTACAAGGGTTGGGTCTTGACTACTTGGCAGATCTTCTGAATCCTCTCCAGTCCTCATGCCCCCTTCACTCCTCAGAGGAGGGTCTTCTCTTGGTCTCAAGGGTCCGGCTTAAATCCTCTGGGGATCATGCATTTGAGGTTGCCAGCCGTCCACTGTGGAACATCCTACTTAGGGTACTGATGGAGGGCCCCTCAGTTGAGACCTTTAAAAGGGGGTTAAAGACTTAACTGTTTAGACAGGTTTTTGGGGACCAAAAATCGTCTCTGAGCATTCCCTGTGATTCAGCTACCATTCTAATTCTGAATGTAAGTCTGAAATTTTGTATTTTATTTTGTTTATTTTATTTATTTATTGTACTGGTTTTTAATTGCATGTCTACTCCTGTACAGTGCCCTGAGCTTCAGGGAACAACGCCTCATAAATAAATGTTTAACTTACTACTGAAACCTTTAAAATAATAAATAAACCAGAAGTCTACCTTTCAGGAAAATTTAATTGTGTGTCTAAAACCTCTTAGACAATGATATACAGAGCCAATATTACTAATCACATGGCAATCTAGGTTCTCCCTATTACTGTACATCAAGTTGTGTACCACTGTGCTAAACAGTTGCCATGGCTTAGTGAAATCTGATCTTGAACCCAACAATGGATAACACAGCTTGGCTGTAACCTAAACTGGGTGTAACAGCAGTCAAGTGTTCTTAAGTACTGCAGATGAAATCTAAGGAGCATAACAAGTTATCCGAGAGCTGCCTGCCATGTAGTAACTACGTGGAGGCATTTGCCTTGTAATTTTTTGGTCAAGTGCATTCTTTTTCTTTCCAACAAAAAATTTATCTGAGGCCACAACAAATTAAATCGCTACTTGCCAAGATTAACCATCTGCAAAATCCAGAAGTCATCTTTTTGCCAAGTCACATTCACATTAAGCATGTGGAAAGTTATGGTGCCCTGGTTAAAATATAGTAAAACCTCCACCGCCACACTTCCACGGTCCACAGAAGTCCCTTTAGTCATGTGGTATGGTAAAAATGTGTACTAAAACAGTTCAACACAATACTAAGATCCGCATCCTCTTAGTCTCACTTCCAACCCCACGTCAGTATTCTTACCAGCATTCAAGCCCATCTGTAAGCCCAAGAGAATGAGGATCTCTGCGCTGCACTAGACAGTGCCAAAAAGTACACATTTTTACCGCAGCACATGACATGAGGGGTCCTGTAGGGACTAGATAGAGCTGGTCACAGGGCTGGGATGGGTGGGGAAGAGTCTGAATACATTTCATTTCCAGAGGGAAAAGGAAGAGCCGGTTGGGGTGGGATATCAGGGGGAACCACCATCTTAAAGCACTTTACACTGGTGAGGGGGTAGTGCTGCTGCCATTAAGCTATGTAGGGAGGTGAGAACCACACATATCTTGCAAAGCCACAGTTTTTAACCAATGGAGGGAAAAGTAAAAAATATTTTGCTTGCCACTTCAAAATATATACCATGTGCCATTAATGCGTGTCTGTTTATACTGATGCTCTTCTTTGTATGTACCCTGTTTTCTGTATTAACTGTATTATCTACCATTGTTGACGAGGTACCTTTGGAAATGAGCCTTTGGCTCAAAGGTTGTAAACTGATTGCAATAAATAAATAAATAAAAATATATGTCCAAAAGATAAAAAACAGAGGATCAATTTTTTTTTCTTGTTGTTGTAGCCAACTGCAGTCATGATAAGAATTGTACTATAATGAAAATATAAAGGACAATGCCCCATCTCTGTATCATTTGATGAAACAATTTGTTGGGGGAGCATACCCATGGACCCACCACCAGCTTTTTTGTCGCACCATTTTTTGGATCTAGTTAAGGCCATTTCTGCACTATGCCAAAGCTGGGAGTGGGAGGGGCTCTCTACAAAGTGGATTTCCCTACAGATGTAGAAAACTTATGGCCAATCCTCGCCACTCAAATGGAGAGCTCCACCCCCCCCCCAATTATTTTTCCCTCCTGGTCACCAGCTACTGGAACTCCCTCAGTCCCACCCTCCCTACCTGGGAACCCCCAGACCTCTGACCCACCTCAGACAACCCCCCAGCTTGCACTCCCCGAGGAGGGGATGCATTCTGCTCATTGGTGCTTCTTTACAAGTATCCAGTTACCTGAGGGCAGAGGTGAAGATCGGGAGGCACTGGGACCCAGGAGGGTACTATCTGACGCTGAGCATGAAGTAGTCTATCCAGTCGCTGGGGTTTTTCATTGCTCTGTGTGGTTACTTTCTTGCCTCTCCCAGTAAGCGTGGACATGAAATGACATCCAGGGGAGGCGTGCACACACTTCCAAGTGTGCCACTCCAATGTCCGCCGTGTCCCCCCCCCCCCCGGGTCGCCAGCATGACACAAGGCATTGCGCCCAGCACCTCAACCCTCAGCGCCACCAAGCTAGCCAATATGGAGGTTTTTGATGGTATAAAAACAAGGCTTTGCCTGTGGTTCAGTTGGGCAACAGCTGGAAGAAATGCTACACCCCCAATAAGAAGTACTTACACATGCATGCCCCAAGCATCCCTTGGACACTCGTTTTCATTGTGGCAGCTGTGAGACTGCTCGTCTTTTGGCCCTCCTCCTCCTGCTGCTGTGCTCTGTCCAATCTAACAGTCTCCGCTAGCACTCTAGGACTGCAGGCTGGGCTATTTTAGCCTGTTCTCTCTGGGGCTGGGAGTGCTGACTCTGCTCTTCACTATCTTTCCAGCATGCTTCTGCTGTCAGCCTGTATCGTTCTGTTGGTCCATCACCATTGGCTCCTTCATCCAAAGCGATCTTATGGTCCCACTGTGCTGCCACCAGCTGCCTTCATCATTGTTCCTCCTATGTCCAGTTCCTGCGGCTCTGTCACTCGTGTACCTGGCTAGCTCCTGCCTCTGCTCTGGATCTTCCCCTTGTCTCAGCCTGCTGAAAAACTGCAGAATCATGCACCTAGGGCATACAAACCTCGTACTAAATACAGGATGGGGGACAGGTTTTGGCAATCACTAATCAAGAAAGGGACCTCGAGTTATTACAAATCAATTCAACTTGTATGCCTTTCAGATATATGCCATTTCTAGGGGCATGGATATGTTGTTCAATCCACACTTCATGGCAGGTTCCTTGCCGCTTTAAATCTTGCCGGAAGGTCTTCAAGCTGGCTCCTCCCACCCACCCAGGTGGTAAAACTCTTTGCTCCGCCCCATAATGCCAGATCTTCCTTACCGCTCTGTGTTTAGACTGGATCCAAACTCTTCGGTTAACCCGAAACTAATTTAAAAGTTTACAAGACTTCAGTCTGTTTCTTCCTTCGCGGCTCCGATGGACAAGTCGACTCCCAGTTTTCTGCGGTGCCCATGCCGGCAGAAGATGTCTCAGATGGATCCGCACTCCATGTGTGTATATTGCCTCGGGCTTGACCACGATCCGCAGGCCTGCGATTTGTGCAAGTCCTTCTCGGCCAATGTCCTCGAAGACCGTGATGCCAAACTCCAACTTGGGTGCCCCGAGAGACGAATTCTGCCGGTGAAGTCAAAAGAGGCCCGTTGGGCAGTGTCCGTGGTGGCGGGCTCGGCTGAGCAACTTGAGCAGACGATCGCTCTCGAGGAGGCAGCGGCCCAGGCCGCATCTTCGTCCTCTTCGGTTGCGGCATTTATCCCGGTCTCCTTGGGCTCCTCCTATACAGCTCTAAGGAGCTTTGTCAATCCCTCTCCACGAAAGGTGAAGGTCCATCGGGACACTCCTCTCGGTCCAAGAAGAAGGACTCGAAGGGTAAGTCCCACCATTGGCGTTCGTGGGAGCGGGAGAGGTGCCCTTCCCCAGACAGTCGACACTCTACTTCGGTCGAGGTTGCGGCTAAGGCCGCTGGCTTCACGGTGTCCCCGTCAGGTCAGCAGGCCGACACACCCGTCAATGTGGTCGAGATTTTTCTCGAGTTGTCGACTGGAGAAGCCAACAACCCTTCTTCACCGGTTCCCCCCGGTGGAAACTGAGGACTTGCCTGTGCCTCAGTCCCCGGTTAAGGTTCCTGAGCCGAGGGAGGAACGGGTTTCCCCCGCTCCCTCCCAGACCCACCCTCGGAAACTCCGATGGTCTAGGTCTCGGACCTCCTCTCGGTCCAGCCAATCCTGCCGACACCGGCGGTCTCAGCACCGAGGGAAGTGGCAGCGCCGCTCATCCTCATCTTCTTCCTCCTCGGAGAAAAGGCTTTGGTGCAAGTTGCGTCAACGCTAAGAGGACTTAATGTGGCAGCAGCTCCTTCTGACCGGGAACAAGCCGACCCCGTCGCCTTCCCCGGCCATTAAGTGGCTGTCACCTGAAAGGCCGAAACAACCCCTCGTGGTTGTCGAGGAGCCCAAACCAGCGGCGGTTGTTCGACCTAAACCAGCTGCGCTACCTATTGCGGTAGATCCCCCGCCTCCACAACCTAAATCTGGGGCTCCAACCAAGGATTCTCAGTCGGGTCAGGGGTTGCCCCATCGGTTGTCGGTCACCCTCACTCCCGACCGTCCTCGGCAGGTGGAGGGTGGCTCAGGCCCTAGGCAGCTGTTCACAGACTCCTCTGAGTCTGATGATGACTTTTCCCTGTTCTCCAGGCCCCTTGACCTGGAATCCGCTGGGGGAAACAATCGGTGGACGAGAGCCCATCCTCGTTCATGGATCTGCTTCAGCTCATCGCTGAGTCTACTGGGGTGCAGCTCGAACCCGTGTCCAAGCGGGCCAAGTATCCCCTCATGGAGATACTGGACCGAGGGGATTCTCCCACAGAGGCCTTTCCGGTGGCTGAAGCCATTGTTGGCCCAGCCTTGGAGTTATGGCAGTGGCCAGCTTCTTGTCCTGCTCCTTCAGCCAGGATGGTCAGGAAGCACGCAGTGCCAACTGGTTCACTATCCATTTTTTTAGAGCACCCCTCTGCGGAGAGACTTGTTACCAATCGTGTTTTCTGGCGTTCCGGGAACACCAGGGACGTGGACAAGCCTCCCAACAAAGAGTCCAAAAAACTGGACTATGCCGGGCGTAAGGTGTACGCTGCTTCCTCCCTAGGCCTCCATCAGGCCAGTTCGGCCATATTGATGGCACACTTCTCCCACGCCCTTATGGGCTCCCTGGATGAGGTGATCCCTCATCTCCCGGCTGACCTCCAGACTACGGTCAAGCAAGTGCGGGATCAGGGAAGGGCGGTGGCGAAACAGCAGCTCCAAACTGCTCTGAATATTGGAGACTCTTGTGCCCGGTCAGAAGCAGCCGCAGTGGCCATGTGCCACACAGTTTGGCTGCGGATCTCCACCTTCACGGCGGATACCCAGCACAAGCTGGCAGATGTCTTCTTCCTGGATACCGACTTGTTCGGGCCGGGGGTGGAAGGCCATCTCCAGAGGATCATGAAGTCCAATGCCACCTTGGACTCGGTCACGTCTGCCCAGAAGGACAAAGGCCGCCAGCAGCAGCGTAAGCCCTTTCGCCCTTCTGCCCCAGCGGCACGTCCGGCCCAGCAACACCAGCATCAGGGCCAGCGGGCTCGCACTTGGCACCCCAAAGCCAAGCCTGCAGCTTCTTCCAGCAGGAAGCCGGGAGGAAAAGGCCCAGGAGGCCCCTCGGCTGGTCCCTCCTCCAAGTCTGCCCAGTGACGGGTTGAGGGTTGCTGCCCCCAGCCTCGTTACTCCCCCCGGGATCCCCCTGTGGGGGGACAGCTCCGCCACTTTCATTCCGCCTGGTCTGCTATCACCACGGACCGCTGGGTGTTGGAATTGGTAGGAAAGGGTCTGCCTCTGGAGTTCGAGCAGGCCCCGCCCTTTCGAGCCGTCGCCCCACGGGGGGGCTACGGGGTCCGCAGCCTCTTTGTCAGCCCGTCAAGCTGACACTGCCCTGCTCCTCCAGAAGGAGGTGATCAGGGAGGTGGCAGATCCTCCACTAGACCCAGGGTTTGTGTCCAGGTATTCCCTGGTCCCGAAACAGATGGGGGGCTGGCGCCCCATTCTAGACCTGCACGACCTGAACAGGTTCCTAAGGTCTCGAACCTTCAGGATGGTCACTCTGGCTTAGATCATTCCATCCTTGGAACGAGGCATGTGGTTCTGTTCTCTGGACCTCCAGGAAATGTTCTTTCCTGTCCCAATCCGTCCGTCCCACCAGCGATTCCTCCGCTTCAGAGCACAGGGGTCCCTTTACGAGTTCTGGGCCATGCCCTTCAGCCTCTCTCCAGCTCCCACGGTCTTCACCAAATGCATGGCAGTGGTGACAGCATTCCTGCGGCACTGAAAGGTCCAGGTGTATCCTTACCTGGACGACTGGCTGATTGCGGCCTCCTCCAGACTGGAGGTGGAGCGGTCCAGGGATCTGGCCCTCCAGGTTTGCTCTCAGATTGGCCTCCTCATCAACGAGGCCAAGTCGGAACTCGTGTCAAAGCAAGCGATTCAATTCATCAGGGCAGAGCTCGACTCTCTTCGAGCCAGAGCACGGCTCCCGGTGGACAGGACCGAGGTTCTTTCCTCCTTTGCCCAATCATTTCAGGTTGAGCAACTGCGCCCTGCCTGGGACTTCCTGCGCCTGAGCCTCATGGTGGCCTGCACCAGCGTGGTCCATTGGGCCTGCTGGTATGTGCATCACCTACGATGGGGACTGGCCAGCCAATGGTCACAGCGCTCCAGTCCTTTGGATCAGCCAGTGGCAGTGACCCAGGAGATGTGGAATGCTCTCCAGTGGTGGATCGTTCCAGCTCATCTGCAGGAGGGCATCCCATTTGTCCGCCCCAAGCCAACGGTCTCTCTCTATTGACCGACGCCTCTCTGATGGGTTGGGGTGCCCATCTAGGGGAGCACAGAGCGCATGGCCTCTGGTCCTCTTGGGAGTCCCGATGCCACATCAACCTGCTGGAGCTTCAGGTGGGCCATCTAGCCCTCACCGCCTTCGCTCCGTTTCTACAGGGTCAAGTGGTCCAGGTCCAGACGGACAATACCACGACCATGTACTACCTAAACCGCCAGGGTGGAACGCGCTCCTTACCCCTGTGCAAGGAAGCTCTCCGCACTTGGTCCCTCATGCGCAGCCTGGAGGCGGATCTCCTAGCCATCCAAATGGCAGGAGCTTCCAACACTCTGGCCGATGCCCTAAGCTGGATATGGGCTGCATCTCATGAGTGGTCTCTCCTGCCAGAGGTAGTACGAGATCTATTCTCCCACTGGGGCACGCCTCAGGTGGACCTGTTTGCCTCCAGGGAGAATGCGAAGCTGAGGCTGTTTCATGCCGGCCCCCCTCAGCAGGGGTCGCTGCAGGGGGATGCCTTCTCAAGGCCTCTTCTACGCCTTTCCCCCATTTCCCTCGATCCACAAGGTGCTTCTCAAGGCGAGGAGGGACAAGGTGCAGGTGATTCTGGTAGCCCCAGACTGGCCCCGCCAGTTCTGGTATCCAGATCTCCTCAGTCTCATCTCCAGGCTCCCGAGGCGGCTCCCTGCCCGCCCGGACATGATCTCAGTCAAACAGGGGAAGGTTCTCCACCTGGACCTTCAATCCCTGCACCTGACGGCCTGGTTCCTGAGCGGCTAGAGTTCCAGGCCTTGGGTCTTTCAGACGAGGTCCTTAACGTTGTTGAGGCATCCTGTAAGGAGTCGACAAGGAAATGCTATGCCTTCAAATGGAAGAGATTCTCCATTTGGTGTCAGGGAAAGGGGGTTGGACCCTTCCTCCTGTTCCTTGGCAAGCATTCTGGACTACCTGTGGTCCCTTTCTCAGCTAGGGCTTCAGTCGACGACCCTTAAGGTGCACCAGGCAGCCATCTCTGCTTACTGGGCATGGACCAGGAAGCAGTCGGTGGCGCAGGAGAAGGTGGTCGGGCGCTTTTTCAAAGGCCTTAATCACATATCCCCTCCGGTGCGAGAACCTCCACCTCCGTGGGATCTACTGCTGGTATTGGCTAAGCTCATGGGCAAGCCATTCGAACCAATGCACAGTTGTGACATCTCTCACCTGTCGTGGAAAACCACCTTCTTGGTGGCTATCACGTCAGCCAGAAGGATGGGAGCACTCCAGGTGCATTAAATCGAGTCTCCCTATCTGGTCTTCCACAGGAACAAAGTTGTCCTGCGCCCTTACCCGAAATTCCTTCCAAAGGTGGTGTCGGAGTTTCACCTTAACCAGGTGTTGACTGTGCCCGGTGTTCTACCCCAATCACACCTCGAAGGCTGAATATAGGCTCCATACTCTGGACCCTAGAAGAGTGCTCTCTTATTATAAGGAGCGGACGGCTGAATTTCGGGGAGAGGTTTGCCAGCTGTTTGTCACCTATGCTGAAGCCGCATCTGGCAGACCTGCAGCCAAGCGGACGATAAGCAGGTGGGTCATCTCCTGCATAGATCTCTGTTATAGGTTGGCTGGCATGGAGCCTTCCAAAGGGATAAGAGCTCATTCTACCTGCCATACCGCTGCTTCAATGGCTGCTTCCAGGGATGTCCCTATCCAGGAAATCTGCAGGGCTGCTACCTGGTAGTCAGCACACACCTTTATTACCCATTACCACATCGACCTAGAGTCACGCCGGGATGCTGGTTTTGGGACCTCTGTTCTCCAGTCTTTGTTTCCTAAGTAGGGTGTGTGCGTCTCGCCTCCCTCCTCCCGGAGAACTGCTAGGAGTCTGCCATGAAGTGTGGATTGAACATATCCGTGCCCCTAGAAATACAGGTTACTCACCTGTAATATGAGTTCTAGGAATGGTATATGTTGTTCATCCACACAACCCACCCGGCCTCCCCGGCTTCGACGCACAACCTGGCTTCCAGCAGGCTAGATCTGGCGTCATGGGGCGGAATCGAGAGTTTTACCACCCAGGTGGGTGGGAGGAGCCAGCTTGAAGACCTTCCGGCAAGATTTAAAGTAGCAAGGAACCTGCCATGAAGTGTGGATGAACAACATATACCATTCCTAGAACTCCTGTTACAGGTGAGTAACCTGTATTTTTGGTTGTATGTACACTTTAGTGTGGTCTCAATTCTTGTCCCATTCTCATAATGTTAATTTATTCAGTTCACATGCATTTTCGTTTGTATGCCTCTTTTGTTCCATTAATTCAGCCACCTGGCAGCTCCCCAAAGGCACCGACGATCAACAAACAAGGTGCTAACGAGGAGCTCTCCAGTAACAGCTCAGTCTAACTTCCTCCCTCCCCCCAAGTCTCACTCGCTGACTCGCTCACATGGACACTTAAACATAGTTAACTTTTTAACAGAATTTCATTTTGTTCGTCGGGGGAGGCCAACGCTCCAGGAGGTGGGCATCTCACAGCCATTCACTCGATGTGTGCTAAACTTTTAGAATAGTGGAGCAACTCAATCTGAGTTTTGACAGGCTGATAGTAGGCACAGCGATATCATCAGGCTGCGTAATGAGCTAGCGTATGTGTCTACTGATCACCGACTACCAGTTCCGGACAGCAGGAGCTTACAACAGGTAAAATGTAGGACAGCAATTAGGACATGGGTAATATTAAACAAGCATTTGTCAATGCCGAATGTTTGCTTGCTGGCATTGGCACTGGTAGTGTAGGAGTTACAGAGCTGCATAATAGGAATGGCAGTGAAGTACTGAACTGGAGCCAACCCCACCACCACCCTGCAGATACTGACAGGCATTCGGGTGTGCCTTTGGGTCGTCAGGCATAATGGCTATGGCATTTCACCACACCCTACCCTGCAGACACAGACAGGTGTCATGGTGTGCCTTGGGGTCTTTAGCCCTTATGTTGACCCCATTCTATTAGGAAATATGGCGAGATGGGTGCAATTTGAGGCCGAAGAGTTCCAAGGCACAACTCGATGCCTCTCACTAGCTGCAGGGTGTGGGTGGGGGTGGAATGGTATGAGCATTACAGGTGACAATCCCAAGTCACGCCCCTGAGGCCCGTCAGTCTCTACAGGGAACACCGCAGACGTTCATTGGTATTTTCACTCCAAATTTTCAACATTGTTTTTTTTGTGACCCCCACCTTATGAACAGTGGCAATATCAGTTCGTTAGCTGAAAGCTGATTTTGCACAGTGACTACGCCATTTGGCACCACAGTTGTGAAAACACATTTCGAACAGGATGTGAAAAATGACAGCTGTACTGTTCATGGGGAGGTGTAAAAAAATGGCAATATTGAAAATCTGGAGTTAAAATATCAGAAAAACTGCTGAAGTCATGAGTGAGCATAGAAACTGCACAACGCACACCCGTAATGTAATTAGTTTGGGGATTTTTTTACAGCAGACTGTTAACACAGGCATTTTGGGCCTCCACTCATGAACAGTGTCATGGTGATTTTCTTAATCTGTCCCAAACAGTGATTTCCCACAGTGACCACGCAGTTCTTCACTGGAAGTGCGAAAACACATTTTGGCCATGGTGTGAAAAATGACAGCTGTACTGTTCATAAGGGAATGTGGAAAAATGCCAGTGGTGGAAATCTGGACTGAAAATATTACAAATTCATGAACTTATGATGGTGCGTGGAAACTATGCAATGCTCGCTGTAATACAGTCATTTTATTAACTTTTGTCACCAAATTTATAACATAGCCATTTTAAGACCTCTGCTCATGAACAGTGTCACTGTGATTTTCTTAATCTGTCCCAAACATTGATTTCGCACACCAACTGCGCCATTGTGCGCTACATGTGCGGAAACACATTTTGGGCGAGATATGAAAAATGACAACTAAAATAGTCTCGGTTCATTTGTGTGCTGTGGAGGAGCTGCCAACCATTAAATTATGTAGAGCAGACACTTGGTAAAAAGGTATGAGGGAATTATTATGAAACTATTTACAGGATATTTAAAAAATAATCCCCCTTTTAAAACAGCAATTAAAAGCAGGTGAATTCAGGTAGCTGCTGTACTGTTGCTGTCTTTTGACATGACAACAATGCCTTCACTTGTGCGCGCTGATTTCATTTATATATCCTGCATTATGTAAGTATTAATCACCGCCAGCTGAGGGCTCTATCGGTGGATTAATGCCCGCTGGGGGGGTTCGTGCACGAGGGCGCAGCCCGAGGTGCCCAGCGGGCATTAATCACCGTAGAGCCACGCAGAAGGTGATTAATGCGCTGAACAGAGGCTCGAGCGCTCCAGAGCCTCTGTTATCGGCATCGCCTCCGGCGGTATCACCTTCTCAGCGGTCGGCTGACGACTTCTGTCTGTTGCACCCGGACCCGAACGAAGAAAGGAGGCGGGAGTCAGGTGTGAAAACAGAATTTTTTTTATTAGCTTACAATGGAAAAATCTTACTTCCTGGAGCACAGTTCAAGGATTTAGCGGATCCAAGTGTTCTACGACGTCTCGCAGTCCCTGGCTGTCTGGCTCTACTCGGGGACCTGCTGGGTTGGCCGCATCGCTCGTCTCCGATCTCGAAAAGAGCTCGATCGCTGAGGTGGTGGCAGGGGATGGGTGGCAGCAGCTTCACCGCTCCAGTGCTCTGACCTCCGACACAGCAGGGTCAATCATTTCGGCCGTCTGGCGTGCATCGGAGCCGACCGCTCTGCAGTTCAGGCTGGACCCACTGTTACCCAGCGGCGTGCATCACACGCTAGCGAGGAGTGACGGTGTGGATCTCTGCTGCGGGGAGAGCATGGCGGAAAGCGGCGACCACAGCAATGGCTGTGATATCCGGGCTTCCTAGGACTTGTACCACACACGCTTATCGGCATACACTGTCTGCTTCTACTCGCTACTGCTACACTGTATGCCCTCCTTCACTCCGGTCCATTTGGCAGATTCTCGCCACTGCGTAGCTTCCCTGTAGCGCTTCCTGCTGACGTCCGTCTACAGGGTTCTACAGCTACCTAGTGCAAGTGCCTCTCTGTAACACTGCTGCCAGGCGCACTCCCGATTCCTCGTTTCGCTCTCTCAGCCTGTTCATTGCAGGCTCAGTGCTGCACCCTCTCGCTCCTGGCCAATCTAGGTACTACTGCAGCGGGCTGCTACTCTCGGCAGCCTCCATGGCCACAGCTGGTACTGACCGAGCGGGCGTTATGCCTGGCTTAATACCCGCTCGGTTTCAGTCAGCTGTGGCGATTGCGCCTATCGCCGTGCTCGTTTCTAGATGCCGACTGAGAGCCGTGTTACAACCTAAGTTATTTAATTGATGTTTTTTTCAAATTCAGTGGCACAGTTGAAACCATTGTCACACAGGCTAGAACATCCCTTGTAAGTTTACTCATGTAAGCTTCAGATGAAGACCTTGTTGGGCCAAACACTTAGACACTTTGTTCTTTTTGTAACATCCATGTATGTTGGTTCAGTAAAAGGTAACAAACCATTTGCTTCAGTATATTTTTTTGAATGCACTGCATTAAAATAAGAATTATATTGTAAGACTCTGGCAGATTACATACAGCAGGGCTCCCAGATCTATAGAGTCATTTAAGGAAATTGTTCCATTGACTTGCATTGGTTACAGGGGCATCAGACATAAGCCCTTTAACTCAGGATTTCATGACAAGTTGAATTCTTTTGGGGAACAATTGCAGTGACTGAAGTGAATATAGGTTCACTAGGAGAGAGTGAGTGTGTGTGTGGGGGAGAGAAAGAGAAGGGAAAAAAAAGGGAGGGGGTGAGAAAGAGAGACATCATCTCCTTAAAGCTATGTATCTCCCCCACCCACATTATGGTGATGTGAGTGGGTTAGGGTGTATTGTTTGTATGAAGAGGAGGAGAGAAATTACATTTTTATCTCTTTTTCAGATTCCTTAGACACTTGTGGTACATCAAGTTGTTACATTCTCAGTGTATATTGACATCAGTACATATCAGGCTATGTGGTCTTAATTCCTTGAGGTTCCTCGACTAGAGTTTTTTGTTTGACACTAATATTATCAATTTATATTTAAATTATCATTTATATAGTCCTGAGGTTTTTGAAATTTCTTGGGCCTTATATCTAGCTGGAGAGTACAGCTGGGTGACAGGTCCAGCTAGGTTTTACACATCACACAGTGTGCACTTATGTCTTTAAGACAACTTTACTGGTAAATTCTTGTCTATAATGCAGACATTGAAACTTCATGAGCCCTATAACAATCTTAGTTTGTCTTCAATCTGGGTGGGGGTTGCCTTTCAGTAATCACATCCTTATGCTAACTGTGACACTCATAGCTTGATTTAGAAGTTATCTGCTTTAGCAGTGTTATCTTATGTCAATAAAATTTATATGCAGTAGGATTCTTTGTATGTGTGTTCCACCAAGCACGTTTAACCCAAGGTTGCTTCTGGCTGAAGGCAGTATAGTACAGTTAAACTTCTCTGACATCATCTTCTGTTTTTTTTTTTAAATGAGTATTTTAAACCAATGGGGATTTTTTTCTGTTTTTCTCTGCATTATCTAGCTGTTATAAGTATTGTATTTTCTAAACAACTGCCATGAGCTTCTGAAGAAGGACTGGTTGGTCCAAAAGCTAGAGCACTTTGTTCTTGTTGTTACATCTATGTTGGTCCATTAAAAGGTAAATAATTATTTGCTTCAGGGGCATCATAGCAATTCTGCTTCATGTGAAATAATGAAATGTTCGGGGGAAGGAAAATTTGCACTAGAGTTACAGGAAAATGCAAAATCAATGTGATAGCACTGCTACTGTGTCCTCTACAGTCCATAATTTTTTTGTTTTTACGTTCGCATGTGCGCATGCGCAAGGAACGTCTTGGGAGAATGGGACACTTTGGAGGTGTGCCTGCCCTGTGCAATCCCCTGCTCTGTTGAGCAGGCGTGGCGGTCCTGCACCAATCGCTGCGGTGCTGTGTATGACAGTGGTGGTCTTCTCTTTAAAGAAAACCACCGCTGTGTGCTTGCAGTGCGCCACATCCCCCACCAAATTGTTGCCACGCCAGAGCCCACCCCAGCGCAAACGTCCGCATCGCTCCGGCCGACGGGTGCCCAATCAGTCGGCTCCACCTCCCAAACAGTTTTCTCTGCTGCCACGCTGGGAGCCCACCCCAGGTGGCAAACATCCTGTCGCCTCGCCGATCGGGTGCCCAACTCGGTCGGCCCACAACCCCTCCAGCTATCCTTCTGCCACACTGGGAGCCCACCTCAGCATGGCAATGTCCCGCTCGTTAATTATAGAAAAAGAAAACCTGTAAATTAAAAACGGTTCCACGCAGTCTCCCCGCCTCTTCCCACAACCCACCCACCCACTGCGCACCCTGCCTCCCCACACCCCCTCACCCCATACTTATCTCCAGAGCTCAGCACGACGATCATCGCTGGACCAGGAAATGCTTACCTTCAAAGCCACCGCAAACTGAGGAAATGCCGGTAAGCTGTATAATGGGCTAGATGTTTTTTTTTCCAACTTGGTTGCATATCTTAGGCATTTTTTGGAATTTTAGCTCCAAATTTTCAACATGGGGTTTTGGGACCCCTTCTCATGAATTCTGTCACTGTCATGGCGTTATTCGGGCCCGAAGGGTGATTTCGCAGTCACTGCGCGAAATCACCTTTTGGGCCTGATTAACGAAACAACAGTGCCAGCGTTCATAAGGTGGGCTCTCAAAAAGCCTATTTTAAAAATCTGGTGGAAAAATTCCTAAAAATGACCGTTTTACGAGCGTGCATTGCGCAGTTCCTACACAGGCTCGTAAGTTCATGAATTTTCAATATTTTCACTCCAGATTTTCAACATTGCCATTTTACCACACCTCCTCATGAGCAGTATAGCTGTCATTTTTCACACCCTGCCCAAAACATGTTTCCACCCATGTAGCACACAATGGCGCAGTTGGTGTGCAAACTCAATGTATGGGACACATTAAGAAAATCACAGTGACACTGTTCATTAGCAGAGGGCTTAAAATGGCTATGTTGAAAATTTGGTGAAAAAATTCCTAAAAATGACTGTTTTACAAGTGTGCATTGCGCAGTTCCTATGCACGCTCGTAAGTTCGCGAAATTTCAATATTTGCACTCCAATGACTTCCAAATACCTAAACAGCACATAGAAGCAAGCAACATTCAGCACTGACAAATGCTTGTACTTCTTTGTCACTGATTTTTTTAAGCCATGTCCAAGTGCCAAATACCACTGCAAATACCTGCAAGCGAATGTTTGGCATTGACAAATATTTGTTTTCATAGTGTAATAGACCAACAACATGCCTTTCCCTGATTTGAAAGGAAGTGTGAATTATTAAGTATCTGGATGTGCTAGTGTGAACTAGCCTTCATGCTTTGCCCAAGAGAAGTGGAGGTGGAGGGTTGAAACAAAGAGAGTGGATGAGGCAATGTGCAGTGTATCTGGCACAACTTATGAAATCCACGCAACTCTTCTCAATTCAGTAAGCACTATTGGCTTTGTTTGAGAGTTGTGAGGGGGATGAGTGTGGGAATGCAGACACATGGCTGACATACAGCATCTTGTTTCTGCAGTCACATAAAAATGCCAGCTCAAGGCAATTCAGAGGAAAAAAAAATTTTTTGAAGCTGCATTACCAGACTAAGTGTGCAGTTTAGTGAATTAACACACATGGGTGTGTATATGACAGCACTAAAAGGTGCATTAAAGTGCTTCAGTCATGAAAACCTCCCCCACTGGCTGCTGCTGAAATGCATAGCAGTATGTTCTCCTTTGTGCATTCTGGCTGTTCTTTGCTTCAGCTACAGGTAGTACAGTACGCTCAAGTTCGTTTGCATAGGTTTTAGCAATGGGGAGTTCACATTGACAGAGTCTAGCAAGAGAAAATGCTTGGAATTACACATACAACGAAGTCTGAGTTTTCACATCAAATGCTGAGGTTTTTTTTTTTTCTGGAGGATTAGAACCCACGGAATCCATGAAGGTGTGCTTTGGAGAGCTGGTGTGAGTAAGGACTGTTAGGCACCCACACATTTTGGTGGTCCTGCTGTGGCAGGGAACAGTTTATTAAAGTAATGATGTGTGGCTTGTCTCTCTAAGCTAGACAAGACTACAGCAATCTATCAGGTAACCAACACAGTTGATCTGTGTGTGGGGGGGAGGAGCTGCTCACTGAAGCGTAGCTCCCTCTTGCAACTGTATGCCACTGCATTTTCAACTGCTGTCATAGACAGCTCCAGCAGTGATTGGAGAACTGTGACCAAGCCTGCAAACACACTGACTGAATTGGAAGATGCTGACACACCTCTGAAAAACTCAGATGATGGCACTATGTTTCTTGCACATGCGTGCAAGCAAACATAAAAATGGTCTATTAAGACAAAGCTAATGGCGGTATTGATGATTTCTGGTGGTTTTACAGTGTTTGTTACAGTGTTTGCTAATACAGTATCACAGAGTTGTCATCTTACAAAAAATGGTCAATTTCTGTTGTATGCATTTTCAGATTTATGCACAAAAAAACAGTTCCCCCCGAGGGTGTGCATAAAACCGGAATTGACTGTATATCACAGGACCTGAAGACGGCAGCACAGTGTGACAAGGCCATGGGCAGGGCTAATGGGATGCTGGGGTGTATAGGTAGGGTATAACAAGCAGGAGGAGGGAGGTCGTATTGCCATTGTATCGTTCTCTGGTGCACACCACCTGGAGTAATGTGTTCAGTTCTGGAGACCACACCAAATACAAAGGACATCAGGTGGAGGCAATCGAGAGGAGGGCAACCAAAATGGTGCAGAGTTTGCAAGGGAAGCCCTACAAGGAGTGACTGAGGTCTGTCAACACGAATACCCTGGAGAAGACGTGATAGAGGGGTGACACGACTGAGACCTACAAATATCTCTCAGGGGGTGAACAAGGTGCAGAAGGGGAACCTTTTCCAAATGAGGAAGAGCTCCAGGATTAGAGGTCATGCGATGAAGCTGGAAAGTGTGTCGATGGTTAGGAGAGAAGTTCCAAGAGGGACGTGAGGAAATATTTCTTAACTGAAAGAGAAGTGGATGAATAGAACAGACTGCCAGACAAAGTGGTGGAGGCTAGAATGATGGAGGGATTCAAGCATGCGTGGGATAAGCACTAGGTTTAGCAGAACAGAGCCGAGGTGAGGGTCACGGAAAACCAGTTATGGTCTACAGAGGCAGAATAGTCAGGGAATACTTGAGCAGACTGGGTGGGTCAAGCGGTCCTTTTCTGCTGTCAGAATCTGTTTCTATTTGCATCTCCCCTTTCTGGGTCACTCACTTCGTGACTCTGTCCTCCATGTGACCTGTTCCCTACTGTGCACTGACCCGGCTCCTGTAGTTCCCCTTAAGGGCCCTCATCCCTGTGCTGCCTCCACCTGCCTCCCCTGCTCCTATCTTGCTCCTGCCTTCTGCTGCTGCAGCTTCCACTGCTATTAGCACCAACCCCCTCCCCCACCCACGATGTCCCATTACAGCTGTGGATGTTCATGCTCTGGCTGTCCATTACACTTTGACCTGCGTGCTGCCTCAGCTGCCTAGCTGCTGTTGGCAGTGCTGCTTCCTGGCTCTTGTCCTTCATCCTTCTGCTCCCCCTGCCATCTATGTCTGGATTCTTCTGTTGCTGCTTTGGCTGCAGCCTTCACCACCTTCCTGCTCGCTGCCGCTCGGCCCCTCCTCCCCATGTGCTCCACATTGCACTTTTATCCCCGATGTCCTTCTTCCTTCATCGTCCCCTGGCATCCTTCTGCTTCCAACTGTGTTGCCCTTCCTGCACCCCCTTCACACTACTCTGCCTTGGATTTCCATTCTTCGCCCTGCTTGAATTCTGGTTAACTGTCCTTCCTGCCACTGACCTACTGGCAGCCTCAACCATTACTGAACCAAGGACAAGGGGTGCGCAACAGTAATTCTGGGTGCTTATGAAAAAAAAAGTTCAGATAGAACATGCTGCAGGAACAGAAGCATTCACACAGATAAGTGGCGAAGTCAGTTCCAAGCTATAATGCTCATATGCGACCAAAGTACATATTGTACAGTACATCAGTAAATGCCAAGTCACCGCAGCTGTGGGACAGGGAGAAAAATCACCCCGATGCCTTGATGCCTCTTCATCAGAAACCATCAGCTGCCTTGCTTGTGATTTGCCCTCCTGGAATTTCTGCACTTCAATTTGCTGCTTCTCCAATTTTAGTACCATTCATCAGTCTGCCCAGTTTGTTATCCAGCTCCTCTTTATGGGGCTCAAGACTTATGCAGTTCTACTCTTACAGGGTTATGCCACCCTCCCCTGCATACTACTGAACCTAGGTTTCTCCCTCCCCTGATACTGCGCATACTGGGATATGCCTGCCTCCTTTCTCCTACCAATCCAAGCTTCACCGTTCCTTTCATGCTACAATACTTCATCCTTTCTGGCATTCAACCAATAACTATCAGGCTCTCATCCTAACGTTTATCTGTCCCTCAAGAGCTCCGTGCTACCTCAGGCTTTGCCTCTCAAAGGCTGGGCTCTAACATTCCCACCTACAGGCCTTCTTCAGTGGAGAGTAACTGGACAGCCAAGCCTGAAGCAGCCATTATGTACCAGTATGTCTTTCTTCTCAGTGCCTATTTTGCAGCCCCGCTGTTCATTAATCACCAGACTTCCCCCTCAGAGCACCTCCAGGAGAGGATTCTTCACAGGCAGAGAATCTTTTCACTGCAGTGCGAAGTTCTGTAACACCTTTGAGGGTAGATGACTCTTGAGTTAGATGGAACATTACATAGAAACATAGAAACATAGAATTTGACGGCAGATAAGGACCGCTTGGCCCACCCAGTCTGTCCATTTCCCTACCTGATGGATAAGTTGCAGATCCTAGTTAACCAGTAGCCTACTTCTTCCTACCCCAACCCCCTAGAATTGCCTTATGACTGTCCCATGCATGCTTGAATTCCACCACTGTTTTTGACTCCACAACCTCCTCTGGAAGGCCGTTCCATACATCCACAACCCTCTCTGTGAAAAAATACTTCCTTAAATTACCTCTGAGCCGCCCCTTCTATCTTCAAATTGTGCCCCCTTGTTCTTGCACACCTCTTTTTTTGAAAGATGCTACCCTCTTGGACTTTGTGGATTCCCTTGAGGTACTTGAAAGTTTCTATCATGTCCCCCCTCTCCCTCCTTTCCTTGAGGCTATACATATTAAGCTCCTTAAGTCTCTCTTCATATGTCTTCTGGTGCAGACCCTGCACCATTTTAGTTGCCCTCCTCTGGACAGCTTCCATCCTGTCTATGTCTTTATGGAGATTGGGTCTCCAGAACTGCAGAGTACTCAGATGTGGTCTCACCAGCTGTCTGTACAGAGGATAACAACTTCTTGTTTTCTACTGGTGATGCCCCTCCATGCATCCCAGTATTCCCCAGCCCTTCTTGCTGCCCTCTCACATTGCTTGCCCACCTTTAGGTCATCTGATATGACTACCCCAGGTCCCTTTCCATTTTTGTTGTTGTTAGTATCTCACCCCCATTGTGTACTCTTCCCTGGGTTTTGTTTCCCAGGTGCATTACCTTGCACTTCTTAGCATTGAATCTAAGCTGCCATACATTTGACCATTCCTCTAACCTTGCCAAGTCCCTTCTCATCCTTTCCACCCCACCTTGTGCATCAATTCTGTTGCAGATCTTTGTGTCATCAAAAAAAAAGAGACATACTTTTCCTTCCAGTCCCTCTGCAATGTCGCTGATAAAGACATTGAAGAGGACCGGTCCTAATACTGAACCCTGCGGTACCCCACTACTAACCCCGCTTTTTTCAGAGTGGACTCCATTTACTATTACTCTCTGTGTCCTATTCGCCAGCCAATTGTTTACCCAGGCTGTCATCTTGGGACCCACTCCCAGGCTGGCTAACTTGTATATTAATCTTTTGTGTGGGACTGTGTCAAATGCCTTGCTAAAGTCTAGGTAGGCCACGTCCACAGCCCCTCCCTGATCAACTACTTTGGTCACCCAGTCAAAGAAATCTATCAGATTTGTCTGGCATGACTGTCCCTGTCAGAATCCATGCTGCCTTGGGTCCTGTGCCCTCTGGCCTCTAGATACTCAACAATTCTTTCCTTCAGAGTGATTCCATCATTTTCCCTACCACTGAGGTTAAACTAACAGGTCTGTAGTTTCCTGCTTCTGCCTTGCTCCCACTTTTGTGAAGGGAATCACATCTGCTCTCCTCCAGTCCTCAGGTACCACCCCATCCTCCCATGATTTGTTAAAGAGGGTAGTCAGTGGTGTCACTAGTTCTACCCTTAGTTCTTTTAGAATTCTGGGATGAATCCCATCAGGCCCCATTGCTTTGTCCACCTTCAGTTTTAAGAGCTCTTTCAGAACCCTTTCTTCTGTAAATGGGCTGGTATCAACTTCTGTATCCAGAGTGTTTCTACTGTTTGTTTTAGGTACCTCCCCCTCTTCCTTTGTAAATACTGAGCAAAAATATTTGTTTAGTATCTCTGCCTTTTCACAGTCACCCTCTGCCCACCCTCCCTCCCCTTTATTAAGCCTCACTATCCCTCCCTTGGTCTTCCTTCACTCCCTGATGTACCTATAAAAGGTTTTATCCCCCTTCTTAACTGATTTGGCTATCTTTTCCTCGGTTTGGGCCTTTGCTGTTCTGACTGCCTTTCCAGCTTCCTTTTGCTTTAACTGATACAGTTCTCTGTCCTGTTCCTTCTGTGATTCCTTGTACTTCCTGAATGCTTTCTTTTTCTCTTGAACCTTCACTGCCACTTCCTTTGAGAACCATAGTGGTTTCTTACCTCGTTTCGTTTTGTTTATTTGCTTTACACAAAGGCTTGTTACCTCTGTGATGGCAGTTTTTATTATTCCCCATTGTTCTTCTGCCCCTTCTTCCTGCCCATTTGCTAGTGCATTCCTTAGGCACTCACCCATTTTGGCAAAGTCAGCCCTCCTAAAATTCAGTACCTTTGTCTTTGTATGGCTTGACTCTACTGCTGTGTTTATTGTGAACCATACTGTTCGATGGTCGCTAGTTCCCAGATGGCTACCCACTTCTACATCTGTGATCCTCTCTTCATCTCCATTTGAGAGAACCAGATCTAAGATTGCTCCCTCTCAAGTGGGCTCCAATACTAGTTGTCTAAGGCATGCCCCTGTAGGCATCTAGAATAACCCCACTCTTAGAAGTGGCTGCTGCAACTGCACTCCAGTTAACATCTGGCATATTCAGATCACCCATCAGCAATATCTCCCCTTTATCTGCCATTCTAAGTATACTTTCTATCATTTCCTTGTCCATTTCCTCCCCCTGAGAGGGGGGTCTGTATACAACCCCTGTGCAGATTGTGGTGCCATTGCTTGCCTCCAAATTGACCCACAGTGCTTCTTCTCCTCCCTGTTTACCCTTTTGTTCTGTTGCTTTGATTTCTTCTCTTATGTAGAGAGCTACTCCTCCTCCTTCCCTTTTACCCTCCCTGTCCCTCCTATAGATAGTGTATCCTGGTATGTTTACGTCCCAGTCATGGTTCTGTGTGTACCATGTTTCTGTGACTGCCACTATATCCAGATCTTCCTCCTCCATCAAGTTATATACAACTTTTTAACTGACGCAATGTGTCGAGGGTTTACGAGTCCTTGGGGAAGCAGTGTCCCTTTAAATGCTACTGAGCTGCTGCGGGATTCTGGATACTGTAACAGTAAGTACAGTAAATGCTACTGAAAGAAAATTCACAGGAGCATTGGAACCCTGCCACCTCCAGCAACTGGAGATGTCCAAAGACAACGAACCACTAAAGATGAGATACAACTACAGTAAATAGGAAAAGGATTAAAGTCCAATAAGAGAACCATGACTGATCTATTATGCACAAAATACAGCTCAAAAACGGATGTAAAACCAGAGCATTGTTTTTAGCTGATCAAAATGTAGCCATACCAGTCATTGTCACCAGAGATAAAACAAACAAACTAGTTAAGATTCTCCAAACTTTGGGGGTCTAATTTATTCATACAGAGACAAACTTTTTTAATGCCAGGGGCAATCAAAGTCTGCATTTGTACAGAAGCTACTGAACTGGTCAGAGTGTCTCACACATTCCACTTTGGCTCCATTACCAATGCTGTAAGGTAGGGGTAGGAGGGCAAGAACTCCCTTTCCCTTTCCCTGCCATTCAGTGACTTTCAGTTTACATTCTCCACCTCCTTCCCAGGGCTATGTGGGCTATTATAGCCACTGTCAACCTTGCTGTTGGTCTTCCATATCACCCTCCTTCTCCTGAGAAAACCACCCCTTACACACCAAGCCCCTCTCTCCTTCACCCACTCAGTTACTGAGACACCCTCAGACTAGCATATGCAGAGGTCCAAGACCCCCAACCCAGCTTCAGACATCCACCCAAACCTGCATATATGATCTGTGTAAAACAAATCTAGTTTTTCTTTTCAATCAACATAAAACCACGGCACATCCTACCAGTCACAGCTTCTCATCTGGTTTCATTTTGCATCTCTCTCTCATGTTCGCCTTATGCCTATAAGTTACACCTTCAAAATGAAAGCGGATCAGGTGCTGAACATAACAGCCGATACTAAACAGATACAGGTAGAGTTTCTACAACGACATTTCAGATAAATAATTAAGCAGTGCTACAAACAACTTCAAGTCACTTCCAGGGTCACGCAAGTGTTGTATACTAACATAAACATTACCAGAGATGAGTTCATATCCACTCCCACCTCAGAGAAAAATGCTTCAATAGTTTTTCTCTTCTTTTTATCCTTAAAAGGGAATAACTGCATGAAAATTTTCCCTGTTTGCACTTTGTGTGCAAAAAGAATTTATGTATTTACTGTAACTGTAGACCATCAAGAGAAACTCTCATCAGGTCACACCTATAGAACTTATAAGCCACCAGGCACTAGAACCACATGGAAACTTTTGCAAGCAGTCCGCTGGGGCCACCCATGACAACATCAGATATCAGCTACTGCATAAATGTGGGTGGCCCCTTCCCTCCTCAGTTCCCGCCTGAGATCATGCTCAGAGGACCTCCCTGTAGGGAACCAGGAGAGAACCTAGGGCTCTGCCAACCAGGTGCAGCAAAGAACCACAGGTGGATCCCCATGGAAAAGGAGACAGCACTCACCAGAGTCTCACGATCTTAAAGGTGGAAGGAAGGTGGGACGGCATGACCTGATGAAAGAGATTCTCTCGAAGATCTACTGTTATGCAAAATATGTAACTGTTTTATCTTCTTCAAGGATATGAGTACCAAGCAGTACTGACCATAAAACAGTCTGGGTGGCTGGAGTCTACAGGCCTAAGAAAGTAGGTTTTGAGTGCAGCTAGGCCAAAGCCAGCCCTCTTGTGAGAGAATGTCCAGACTGCAGTGTTTAGTGAAGGTGTGAACAGTACTCCAGGTGGCAGCTGCACAGATTTCTGCAGCAGACACATTTTTGATGCATGTAACAGATGTGTCCATGCCGCTAGTGGAGTGACCACAAACAAGCCCAGGAAGTTCTTTACCGTACTCCCTATAACAAAAAGTAATACAGTTTGCTAACCATTTGGACAGGCACCATTTAAAACCTGGGGCGCCCTCTTTTCCATGGGAGAATGAAACAGACAGTTGCGAGAACTTCCTGCAGTCTTTTGTGCAGTGTATACTGTACCCGAGTATTACATGTACAGTACATGTACAGTATACGGCCATGCTTCCCCTGGATTGGCATGCTCAGGAAAATAAACTGGCAGGTGGATGGTTTGATTAAAGGTAAACTCAGACACCACACCTTTGGTAAAAACATATGACTAGTATGCAAAGATACACCGTCTCTGTGAAAAATCAAATAAGGAGGCTCACACATTAGAGCCTGTAGCTCTAAAATCCTTCAAGCTGAAGTGATGGCAACCAAAAACAATACTTTCCAGGAAAGAAAGCATAAGCCACAAGTCGCAGTTGGCTCAAAAGGAGCCAAAGTAAGCTTTTCCAAAACAAAATACAGATCCCAAGCAGGGACTGGATTGCAGATGGGAGGCTGCAAGTGCAAAATGCCTCACAAGAACGTATGGGCCACTTACAGCTATGCGACCGTATGACCCTTGGTAGGCACATGGAATGCTGAAATGGCAGCCAAGTGCCCTTTGATAGAGGAATACTGCAGGCCTGCATCTGACAAGGACAGTAGATACTCAAGAATCTGATTTTCTGGACAGGTAGATGGCTCTAAGTGATGAGAAGAAGCCCACAAAACAAACCACTTCCACTTCATGGATTAAGTGGCCCTGGTGGAAGGCTTTCTGGTAGCCACCAGGACATCAGCCACATTTGGGAAACCTCAGATCTAGCAATGGCTATGTTTTCATGAGCCATGCATGAAGATGAAGCGATCTGAGGTCCGGGTGGACCAGGGTTCCCCGTTTCTGTGACAGAAGGCCCTGCCATAACGGCAGGGGTACTGGTGGTTCCACTGCCAGTTTTCTGTGGTACTTTTTCCCCTTTCTCTCCCGGCCCACATGCGGGAGGAAGCCCCAGCCCTGTTCCTCCCAAAACACCCACCTGCCAGCGCCGACCATCTTCCCCCAGTGCTTGACGCCCCCCACCCCCGGCAGGGGTACCCCAAGCCCCTACCAAAGCCCAGATCCAGTTCCAGTCAGCACCACAGCTATTTATTTTTTTTTCCCATTTTAGTCATTGATAACCAGGTAAGGCCCACTAGGCACAAGTGCCTGTTTCCAGGAGCACTGGGCAGCCAAGTGACTTGCTCAGAGTCACACAGTATGCAAGTGCAGGTTGTGAGAATCAAACTCAGGTCTGGTCTGCTGGATGTAGCAAGCTCGTTCACACCTCGTTGCTCCAACCTCTAGGCTATACTGCCAGCCCATTCAGGGCATGGGACCTGTGAGACCCTCCTTCGTCTAGCAGGGAGAGATATTCTCTCATTTCGTCCCTCAGGGGAGGGGCATGCAATGACGCCAATGACGGTGCTAACCACAATCCCGTGTGTGTCACGTCAAGCATCTGTTCCGCCTCTGCCCACCATGGAAAGTGTCAGTGTGCCAGCCCCCAGCCTCCACTAGCAGCCAGGCAAGCACCGACAGCTGATCGCCACCCTCCCCGGAGTAGCAGAACTGTCCCTGGGATGCTCAATTCTTCTCCTCCCCATCAACCCGCTCACACCACGAACACGGGTCGCCGGTGTGGCAGGGGGCAAGGCAGGATGCCTCAGTTCTCCACGCCACTGGGCTGGCCTACTGCCAATTGTTGCAGTAGAGGGAACCAGATCTGGTGAGGCCATAGGCGAGCAATGAGGATCAGAGTTGCCCCCTCCATCTGGAGCTTGAGTAGTATCCTCTGAATGAGAGGGAAGGGAAGGAAGACATATAGGAACCTCTATTTCCAAGAGAGGAACAACACATCTCACCAGAAAACTCCAGGCCCTGGAGTGAGCGAGCAGAAAAATGTTAGTTTTGCATTGTGTGGTGATGCCAAAAATTCCAGCTCTGGATGACCCCATCTGATGAACAGGTCTTCTACCACTGAGGTCAACAGTACTCACTCATGCACTCTAGACTATGACCTGCTGAGCCTGTCTGCCAATACATTTTGGGTGCCTGGAACATGTACTGCTGACAGTTCTAGACCGTGTTCCAGAGCCCAATACCAGATTCTCATGGCTTCCCTGCACAGGGGGTAAGAGCAAGTTCCCACTTGTTTTTGTAATGCATCACACCGACATTGTCAATCTGTACTAGCAGAGGACCCAGGGACAGGTGAGCCTGAAAGACCTGTAGGCCATACAGGACAGCTTGCATTTCTAGAACATTTACATGCAGGGTGCTCTTCACTGTGGTCCATGTACCCTGCATCTGATGGGGCCTAAATGTCCCCCAAGCCCATCCTTGAGGCATCTGTAGTTAAAACCTGGTGAGGGGTGGGAAAGGTATCAGAAAGGGAACCCCCTCTAACAGGTCACTGGGTTCCATCCACCACCTGAGCACTTAATGTACAGGAGACATTACTAGACCCCTCTGCTCTAAGTGATCTGTGAGCTGATCCCACTGGACTCTTAGGGTCCGCTGAGGGATCCTTATGTGTAGTCTGGCGAGACGTACTGTGATAATCTTAAAAGAACAAATGGTGGAGTTCTTGGAGGCAAATGGTTTTAATGATGAAAACCAACATGGGTTTGACCAGGGCAGATCATGTCAAACCAACCTAGTTGAATTCTTTGACTGGGTGACAAAATCCGTGGATGGGGGGAAAGCCTGTTGATGTTCTGTGCCTGGACTTCAGCAAGGCTTTCGATTCAGTCCCACACAAAAGACTGATTTGGAAATTGAGGAACCTTGGGGTAGGAGAAAAATTAGTGGGGTGGGTTGAAAACTGGCTTAACAACAGACAGCAGAGGGTGGTGGTAGGGGGTGAAGCCTCGACTCACAGAAAGGTCATCAGTGGGGTCCCGCAAGGTTCAGTGTTGGGCCCTATCCTTTTCAATATGTTATTAGCGGACATCAGGGAGGGAGTTAGGAGTAAAATGAGCCTGTTCACTGATGATTCTAAATTGGGGGCTGTGGTGGACAGCGAGGAGGGAATGGGACACTCCAGGAAGACTTGGACAGGCCTGAAAACTGGGCACACACGTGGCATTTAGGGTTTAACACATGTTAAGTGTAGTGTTCTGCACCCTGTGTATAGCTACTAGTTGGGGGGAATAAGGCTGACTAACTCCACGATGCAAAAGGATCTGGGGGGTGATGACTGACGCTAAATTGAACAACTTGGAGTAGTGCAGGAGAACAGCTGC
This sequence comes from Neoceratodus forsteri, assembly GCA_016271365.2. NCBI lineage: Eukaryota > Metazoa > Chordata > Ceratodontiformes > Ceratodontidae > Neoceratodus > Neoceratodus forsteri. The sequence goes on from CM057452.1 coordinate 1,723,803,939, forward strand.
TAAAGTTAATAGAATGCTTGGGTGTATAGCTAGGGGTGTAATGTTCAGGAGCAGGGAGGTTATACTTCCCCTATACAATTCGTTGGTGAGGCCGCACCTGGAATATTGTGTGCAGTTCTGGCACCCCCACTTAAAGGAGGACATCACACTGCTACAGAGAGTCCAGAGAAGAGCGACTAGTATGATCAAGGGACAAGGGGAAATATCATATGGGGACAGACTTAGCTGAACATGTACTCCCTGGAGGACAGAAGGGATAGGGGAGATATGATTGAGGCCTTCAAATATTTGAAGGGAATCAATAGGGTAAAAACAGAGGGACTGATCAGCTTGGGGGGGGGGGAATACAAGAGGCCATAGTCTGAAACTGGTACGGGGAGGTGAGGGGTCATTATTTCATGGAGAGGGTGGTGGCACCCTGGAACGTGCTTCCATATGAGCTGATAAAAATGGAAACTGTAGGATGTTTCAAGAGGAGTTGGGACAGATACAGGGACATGGCAGTGGTGGGGGGAAAGGAGAACAGCTGGGGTATTCGGGAAGGGGAGTGTGGGACGGGTTAAGAAAGGGAGGTGGAGCATCTCTGTATGTTACCAGTGAGCTGTGTTCGGGCAGACATAAGAGACCATTAGGCTTAATCTACTGGCAACTATGTATGTACGTACGTATGTATGTAATGGACGCTGCTATCAGACGTAGCCAAAGGAATGTCCTGGTGGCAGCATGCCAGCTGTTTTGGACCATTTCTGGGCCTGTGCCATCAGGTGTTTGGCCCTCTCCAGAGACAGGAAGGATGACCTTTGGGCTGTGTCCAAAACTGCTCCTATGTACTGCAGGCGCTGACAAGGTGACAAGACAGACTTAGGTACACTGACAGCGATCCTTAGGCTATCGAACATCTAACCTGTTCGGGCTAGGGTGTACAAGAGCTGCTCCAGGTTTTCAACAGCCAGTCATCCAGGTAAGGAAATACATAAAGGCCTTCCATGCGAAGGGCTGCTGCTACCACTGCAAAGCATTTGCTAAAGACCTGTGGCACAAATGACAAGCCAAAGGGCAACACTATGAATTGCTAGTGTTCCCCCAAAACAGGAACCTTAAATATTTTCTGTGAGGTTTGCAAATTTTGATATGAAGGTAGGCATCCTTCATGTCGAGGGAACAAATCCAATCCCTTGCCTGAAGTACAGGGAGCAGGCCCTGTAGTGTGACCATCCTGATCTTTTTGTACTCAATAAAAAAGTTCATGTCCCTGAGATCTAGAATAGGCCGCAGGTCTCCAGTTCATTATGGGAACAGGAAGTACCGGGAGCAGAACCCTGTGTTTCTCTGTTCCAGAGGCACAGATTCTATAGCCCTCTTCTGAACCAAGGTGTGGACTTCCTCCAGGTGCCGAGGAATGTGTTCTGGAGGATAGTGTATTAGCACTGATCTGGATCTGAAGTTACTTCCTTCCACTGATTTAGATGGAGGAAGAGATGACCCCTAACAACTACCCCTGGAGTAATGGTGGTTGGGGGGGGTGTATAAAGAGTCAGGCAGAACCAGTTATGACTGTTCCTGCTGCGGCACCACTTCTAAGGGCTATTAAATGGGCACCTGGAACGATTTCTGGGGTGGGCAAGGCTCCTGCTCCCTTGCCCTTACCTTGTTGCCTGGTAGTAGGACTGTGTCTAGTACTAGCTGGACAAAAAGGTATCCTCTGTTTACCCCTTGGTTGGTTATTTCTTTATTTATGAAATCGGAATTACAACCCTTTGAGTCAGACTCATTTCCAAAGGCTCCACCTCAGAATAAAACAGACATTCATACAGTACATACATAGAATAAATGTGGGTGAGCAATCATACAGAGTATAAGTACATTGAGCACTGGTTAATGCCTATACATTTGGTAGCTAAAACAGGACAGAGCTATCGACATATTTACCTAATGAGCGGTTAAGACCTATTCAATTGGTAGCTAAAGCAATGCATGATATGAGATGGCAGTAAGCTGCCTCATGGAGGTCTTGTCTTATACATAATACAATGCATTCATAGTCAAGTGCAACTATATGGTAACAGAGGGAGGAGCCTGTAGGCTAGAAATAGTGAGGACTCTCCACTGCCAGGCCAAGGGAGGTGAGGGTGTGTGGCCTAGCAGCGTGGTGCAGGATCCACAGGTTACCGGTTACACTGGCACTGATGCGAGAAGAGGATATGGGCCCTTAAGGCAGCTTTGAAAGGACCTAGATTGGTGATTGATGTTGACGGCCGGTGGGAGGGCACTGTACCAGGATGGAGTTCTAAAAGGGAAGGATCGCTGGGCAAGGGTGGTCCTGACCCTAGGCACCTTCCAGATAGTTTTAGGGGCAGCCAGTGTGGATGGTGAGATGGTGTCTGCCTGAAGAGAAGCCATGACACCTACTGGGGTTAAACCCAGGTGGATTTTTTGGGTGAAAAGACAGGTCTAGTATAACAGTCTTTCCTCAAGGGAGAGGATATTGGTGAGCGTATATACGGTGCAGGTATGTGTATTTCTGTCAGTATGACAGGAGTGTACAGACTTCAGGGTCCTACCTAAGGCCTGGAGGTTAGAGAGGATTGTGACTGGGTAGAATAGGACCATGTCCCAGTTGTTATGTAGAGTTTGAATGCAGGGATCTGTTCTTTCCTTTCCTGTCTCTTGTCTGTCTGGTTGTGGAACCAATTTTTCTCGTAAGACCTAGAACTTTATCACCCTGACAGTCTTGCAATTCTTTGCCTCTCACTGTTTCTACCCTCACTTGCTGTTTTGTCTCTTATCTGCTGGTATAAAAATATATACAAATCATTAGGTGGAATTCTAACTGATATTGGGATCCCTTTGTTTAGAAATTATATATAGGATAGTGCATGAATAAGTGTTCACAGCAGGGCTATTCTTTACTCGAGTAATTATTGTGATGACTGATAACTCCGAGAGCGCAGCTTGAGAAGTCCTTCAGTCATCACGTTAACAACGAGGGTAAAGAGTAGCCCTGTTGTGAACACTTAGTCAGACACTTTTCTACATAGTGTATGGTCTAACCATATATGCTAAATAAATACAAGGAGACAGTAGTAAGCAGGTGAGAAATTTTACTATGATACAACACATGCTCATTCTTGTTTTTACAACAGAGTGAAACAGTAAACGGCAATAACAAATTTCAACACACAAATGTGAGGAGACTCACGGTTTTGCCGCAGTGACTGAGGAGACACAAGACAAGAAGGGGAACACAGTTAGCACACACATTGTTTGACTTTACTTTATGAACGAACAGGCAGTCTGATGGCTACAGTAAAACGATCAGTTTGCTTCTTTCTCTCCACCTCCCGCCTAGCAGCAAGTGCCATGACCTGCTGTAAAAAAAAAAAAAAAAAAACCTAAGCCCCAAGATACATTGCCCTGCCTATTGAGACTGTATTGGCCGCTGATTTTACAAAAACGCTTTGCCGTGTAGAATGAAAGGATAGGTTTTGACAACTGCCAAAACGTACAGCGGGAGGACATTTGAGTATGATGGCCGTACCGCAGCAGAACGAAAAGTCATTCTGCTGCACTGAGAACGTCACTACTAATGCAGAACAACGTTTTGAAAGGGATGAAAATGGGTTATGAACTACGCTCCACCATACACTATATAGTGTTACTGTTGAAATGTATATAATTATAGCTTGAGATGATTGCGAAAAGCTACTGAGAACTGAAATGCAATTTTTAAGCCTTTTGCAGAAACTATGGAAAAGGGGGCTCAGTTCTGGGACATTGTGTTCTAGCTGCACCTGCCTGACATTTACAAGAACGTTTTAGAAAAAAAACAGGATGCTTGTTAATGGGGGGGTTGCAAGGACTTATAAAAACAAAGCTGCAATTTCTTGCAAGGGACACAGAGATTAAAGGAAAACTCCAATTGATCTACTCTATTTATTCTGCCTTTGTAAACAGTTATATGGAACAAGTTTATTTTTTTATGTTACTGCTAGTACAAATAAATACTTTTTGCAAATTCTACAACTGCTCCTGGTTTTCCTACACTTCCTGACCTGTGCCTCGACAAGGATATCCTAGACATCTGATCCAAATAATTCGTATCCTCTAAAGGAGGCACTGAGAATGGACTGTTGTATGTCATTCTCAAAACCCGCCACCCTGAGCCAGGTGTACACCTTAGGCATATTCCTGGGGCTGCAGCCCTGACTGAAGCATCAGATATAGACTGTATGCAGTAGTGTTTCTCCACATCAGCCCCAGCTGTTAGAGCTTTGAAAAGCTCCTGTTTGGGTGCATCTTCCAGCAAAGTTTGAGCAGTTACATTAGCCTTTCTCCATAGTGTAATTTGATACTTAACCATATGGGCCTGGTAGTTAGCAATTCTGAGGGCCAGGGACACTGAGGTGAAAGTTCCCTTACCCAGCACATCCAACCTCCAGCACTCTATTAGGAGGAAGTGAGCTAAGGTGTTTTGGTGCCCTTGATCTGTCATGAACAGCACTGACTATTACAGAGTCTGTCTCTGGTTGACCAGCAAAAAAGGGCTTATCTGCCTTTCTTGGTATGACAGGGATTATATTTGGCCTGTGCCAGGCAGCAAAGGTGGCATCCTCCAGGGCAGGTAGGAGAGGTGGTATCACTACAGGAGGGGCATCAGGTAACTCCAAGAAATCTATGAGACTTTTCTTGGTGGTATCCTGTTCTCCACATCAAACCTTGTGGCAGTCTAACTGCTGCATCATGGTAATAAAAGACGGATGCCTCGGGAAGAGGTGTAAACCTTAAGTCCTCACTGCAAGTAGAAACTGTGGAACTATTTCTTTCATAAGGACTCTTCACATAGACTTCAGACTCCTCCTCATCATGCTGCATCAAAAGATCTGGATTATACCTGAAGTCATTGTCAGTCTGGTTGATGGGTCAAATGGAGCACTGGTGAGGCTGTTGTCACATGATGAGGTAGCTAAGATACAGGCATAGGATGCGTTGTGATGGGGGTCTGAATTCCAAGCCCCATTGATGGACCTTCTGGTACAGGAAAAGGAGGAACAAGCACATAAGCATGTCTGTAAAGGAAGATAGCACTGCCTGGACATCAGCGCCAGTGTGGCTGACAGATAGACCAGTGGAAGTCGAGGGAGGAGGCAAGTTCCTTGCCATCAATGGCAACACACCAGCCGTAAAAGGCCTGGTGATACCCACAGCCTGCTCTGACCTAGAAGTTAGGTCAATGGTCAGGGTGGCATCACCGCTGGAGCAGTCAATGGCACCACAGAGGTTGTACCTGTGTGAAGGGGGGACCTGGAGTGCACTGTGGAGGTTTTCTCCTTCTCCCTTTCATTTTCCTTGTGCTTATGCTTGTCCTGGATGATTTCTCCTGGGATTTTTACAACCTAGACCCAAAGGAGTGGGCCAGCGACATGGCAGAACTCTTTTGCTGGAGCCCCTTCTCCATGCGGGCTATCTGCTGTTTTTAAAAAGTACTTGTCCAAAATGCCTTTTCGACATCACCGTTGAACCCTCTTCAAATCGGCAGGCTTACACGCATGTTGCAGTAGGGGCCAAGGCAACACACGTAGATGTCATGCGAATCGCCAGTGTAAATCTTTTCACCACATTCACAATAATGGAACAACTTTTTATTTAGCTTTTGGTCCCCGTTGCCTCCTACCACCAACTGGCGATGGAAACATACAATATTTTACGTATTTTCTCCCCAACCCCCCGAGCCCCCTAGCACACAGCCGCAGTGAGCATGTGGAGGCACGCTTCACACCCTTTGGCCCCAGCTCAGCCCCTTCCACCTCCCGATACTTTGCCGCCCCCTCTCCACTTATGCTACCCACTGGACCTTCACCCAGTGGGGGCGGAACTACAGAGGGGCACCAACCACCCTCAGGAGGGGAGAGCTGTCCATCAGCATGCTCAATCCTGTTCCGCCCTCCCCCCAAGACGTCACCCTGAAGACCTGAGGTCATTCCCGAACCCGGGTCGCCAGTGTAGTGCGAGGAAAGGCGTCCAGTGCCTCAACCCTCTGTCCCACCGGGCCGACCAATGACAGAACAGTTTTGGCAGTTACTTTGATGACATACACACCATCGAAAATAACTTATACAAGTGATTACTTAATTATGGTGAGAAAATAAAGTAGTTGCTATTGTACTGGCATTTCCGTGTACAGTTCAATGAGTATGGTCGACGGTAGGAAAAGAACTGAGAAGGGATGGGCCACCCACGTTTATGAAGTAGCAGACATTGTCATGGGTGGCCCCTGGTGGACTGTTTGCAAACGTTTCCCTGTGGTCCTAGTGCCTGGCGGCTATAAGTTCCATAGGTGTGGGCTGATGGAAGAGACATCCTCAAAGATTTTTTGTTTTACTCACTGCAGTATAGCAAATTGTATCAGACTGATTCTCTTGACTTCCAAATTGACATTTTCTGTAACTACAAATCCAAGAATCTCCTGTAGCTGACATCAGTCCAGGGCTGCAAGAGTGAAACAAAAAATTTGTTGGTAGATAAGGACCACTTGGTCCATCCAGTCTGACCCTTTCTTTCCATGCCTACACGTTTGACACAAACATTACCTGATCTCTGGCTCCCCCCACCCCACCCTTGCTTCCCAACTAAGAATCCACTGTGCCCATCTCATGCATGCTTTAAGTCCACTACTGTTTTTGCCCCCACTACCTCCACTGAAAGACCGTTCAAGGCATCCACTACTCTTTCAGTGAATAACTACTCCTCAGATCCCTTGTAAATCTTCCCCCTTCCAGCTTCATTGCATGCCTCCTCCTTCTTGTGCACCGTATCCTCTGAAAATTACTCCCCTCATGTACCTTGTTCAAACCTGTGAGGTATTTATACATCTCTATCATATTCCCTCTGTACCACCTCTCTTCAACGGTGTACACATTAAGATCCCTTAGTCTCGCCTCATAGGGTTTCTGATGCAGCCATTACACCATTTTAGCTGCCCTCCTCTGAGTAGCTTCCACCCTGTCTACATCCTTCTTGAGATGTGGCCTCCAGAATCCAGAACTGGACACAGTACTCCAGGTGCGGTCTCACCAACAATCTATACAGTGGCATCATGACCTCCCCCATCTGTTGGTGATTATCAGGTGGCTTCCGCAGGGCTAGCATGAGAATTACCTGACACAAGCATTTTTCTTTTATGCATGGGACAGCTTTAATTCTTATATTGCTCAACCCCCTCTATTTGCTTATAATCAGACTAGAGGTACTCTGTGGACTCTGGCAATTTTAACACTAGTATCTCATACCTTTAATCTGTGCTTTGTTACTTTTATGTAAATTTAGTCTACACGACATTCAATGGGTTTTTTATTCATGAGGAGAAGAACTGGGCCGAGGAGAGGTGGAGCAGCAAGATGGCTGTGGTGCTGCTCCGCTCCCGCTACCTCCGGGTTGCCCCGCGCTCTCCTGGGCATTTGAAAGCCCTCATTCAAAGCTTTTCATCTTTCATAGTTTTAAATTTTGTGAATGAAACTCTACCTTTCTAAATTCATAACATAGGTAAAAAGTTTCTTTGCTATAAAGATAAAAGAGTGGTGATGAGCCTAGCATTTTGCCAAACAGATGCGCCATTTTGCTGGGTGTTTAAAAGCCCTCAGTAAAGTTTTTATCTCCTCATAAGTTTAAATGAAACTCATGTTATTCAAATTTTTCTGTACTGACAAGATTAAAACTACAGTGCCAATCCAAGTTTATTGCCGAACTGTTATTCCAGCAGGTTGTTGTTTTTGGTGTCCTTTTAAATAAACACCAAGTGCAAATAAAAGGAAGTCTTACTCAAAGAAGGAGATTTGTGTGAGATTTGTGTGAATCAGGAGAACAAGTACTACTGTAGAACTTACATGGATATTCTCCAAACCTGGTCTTGTGAGGAAAACAGGTTAGCTGGAATGGCCAGAATGGCTAAATGGTGATAGCACTCTGTTGACATGACCGTTTTTATTACAAAAAGGTATGCTAACGCCTAAGGGTTGGGGTGCTACTGCTGTTTGAATCTGGTGACCACAAAGTTATTATGCTCAGTGGGGCATTTTTTCCGTTTAATTTGCAGGTGCTACTGAGCCGGAGAAAGATGAAGATGTGCACAGCTGATATGAATACAGAGAAGGCTTTTGGCTTGTGCAGCTGAAAGCTCAAGAAAGGGGCGTATGGCGATAAAAGCCTTTACAGAGAAAAACATTGGGAAAAACTTAAAAGAAGGCCTGCGGTCATAGAAGGTAGAGACCATTGACCTAAACTCTCACATTGCTGCTGATACTCAAAGCACCAAATGCAGAGATATTTAAAATTATTGAACAAGCATGTATACGTAAGGCTCTAAGACACTCCTACCACCTCTGGGTTGCCCCGCGCTCTCCTGGGTGTTTGAAAGCCCTCATTCGAAGCTTTTTATCTTTTATAGTTTTAAATGTTGTGAACACCCAGGAAAGCGTAGGGCAACCCAGAGGTGGTAGGAGTGTCTTAGAGCCTTACGTATGCATGCTTGCTTAATAATTTTAAACATCTGTGCATTTGGTGCTCTGAATAATGGAGCCATTGATTAAGGAGTGTTGCAATGTTAATTTATACTAGGTGGTAATTTTTTTATACATTTCTTAACGTGCCTATTAAGGTAACCTTTTCTGATCATTTTGTGCCATTCAGCCTATCATAACCTTGGCACACCACCTTTGCTCTTAAAGTCTTTCTATTATTGTTGTAATTTGGTGGATACAGTTTCAAGCTGGTTAAGCTACATTTAGAACAAAACTGGAGACGCATTTCAAATACTTTCTACATTTACACTAAATGTTTGAAAATCGTATTCTGTATATAAACAGGAACCTTTTGAATATTCATTTTCGGCAAGTCTTTCAATTTGTAGAAAGTGTTTGCCTTGAATGATTGATTCATTAATACTTTCAGGGAACACATTTTCAGATTTTTGTGGGCTAACATTGTATTGCACTAAGTGACACCTCTGTTAACTTCTGTTCCTATAACTGTCTTGATACAGGGAACTAATTGGGCTGGTCTCTCCTCATATATGAAAATGTCGCTGGATGGCAGCCTTTCTGATGGCAAAATAATGTTTTATGATGGTATCTAATTTGGAGGCAATGCTCATTCAGGGATGCACCAAAGTGCTGGCCTTTCGTCCATCAAGAGAGACAATTTTAATTATATATGGTCTGAAATTGTTTTAAGGGCTGTTAGAGTGTCCTTAAGTTGCCAATTTATAATCTGCATTTAGATTTCTGATATGGTCTTGACTATCAGCATCTGATTCTGATTAATGACTGGGAGCTGAGCTTAATTTTGTATTCATGTCTAAAGACATGTTTTAGTGTTACAAGGGGTCATAAGAGCATAATTATGCAGGTAACTTCTGACAAAAGCCAAGAAAATTATCTTTATTTAGGTTACTTCTAGGAACTTACTAAATAACTTGTAACCTTGAGTTGTGTATATTTAATGAATGCACACTTAAGAGCCTTAATCTGTTGTTGGCATTGTATTACTTATTTTAACATCAAGGCTTTCACTGTATGATTTTATAGCGAATTGCTGTTTTACTGCTGGCATATTTTATCTAACAGAACAGAACTGCTACTCCCAATTGTTCTATATATTTGACTGTATTGATGAAGTGTGCACTAATTATATGTTGTATGCTTTGTAAAGGCTTCTACCGAACAAATAAACTTCTTGTATTCTATCGTTGATGACCACTCCCTACGTATCCCAGCATCCCACTGGCCCTACCTACTGCTTTGTCGCACTGCCTTGCCACCTTGAGGTCATCAGTTATGATTACTCTCAGGACTCTTTCCTGTTTGGTGACCATCAATACCTCTCTGTCCATATTATACTCTGCTCTTGGTTTCTGTGTCCAAAGTGCATGATTCTGCACTTTTTTGCATTGAAACCCAGCTGTCATATCCTCTAGTTTTCTCAGGTTACTGCACATTCTCTCTACCCCCTCTTGGGTGTCTACTCTGTTGCAGATTTTGGTGACATCTGCAAAAAAAGCACACCTTCTCTTCCAGCTCTTTTGCAATGTCACTTATGAAGACTTTAAGGAGGACTGGGCCCACTCTGATGTTTCCTGCTCCTACTGTTCTCCTGGGATTAAGTACAGTCCTCTGTGACTATTCTAAGCCCAGGGAGGACATTGGGACCAGCAAACAAAAGATCAGGAGCCAGATATTCACATAGGCGTGAATCACAGTGTAAATCTTTGTGCTGCACTTTACAGTTGCCCTGGAGTCCCAGGATTCTATATTTGGTTGGGCGTTACCCGACTGAATATTGGGCTATGTCGGGGCAGTGGAGCGCGGCCCCGACATGGCTCCTGAAGTTGGCCCCAAGACCGGATAGCGCCTCAGCATTACCTGCAATATTCAAAGGTACCCATGCAAATGAGCCCTTTGGGCATGCAAGGCACTACGGGGCCATGCACTGAAAATAAGGCTCGGTTAAACTGGGCTATCCCTTTCTGATGTTTTTCAGAATAAAATGTTTACTAGTACATCATGGTCCCATTTGCATGGGTAGCGGAGGCAGGTAGTGCAGCGCCACCCTCCTCTCCCCCATAACAGCTGTAGCTCTTTCTAGTCCTAGTGATCCCCCACTCCTCCCTCCCTCCAATCGCAGCCCCATAATGATTAATAAAACCCCTGGTGCAGTGTCTCCAGATCCCCAACCCCAAAGTGGTATATATAATCCTTGGTGGTAGTACTCTCCCCCTACTGATCGCTAGTCTGGAATTAAAACCAAAAACACCCTCCCTGACATCTGGTGCCCCCCCGGCACCGCATGCCCACCCCAACACCGTATCCTTATCGGTAATGCCATGGGTGCATATGGCAACCAGCAAAGCCCTCCTCACACTGCCTCGTCCAGCTGCCATATACCTAAGCAGGGAGCGCACATCTTATTTATAAGACAGGGTAACGTGCCCTCTACTATAAAAAAAGAAGCACACTTCCTGCCTGGACATATGGCAGCCAGCTGAGGAGCTGTAAGGAGGGCTGTGCTGGTCGCCACATGCACAGGTGGCATCACCAATAAGGATATGGTGAGGGGATGCCCGGTGCTGGGGAGAGACCAATGGATGCCAGGGAGGTTTTTTTTTTGTTTTAATTTCAAGCTGGTGATCAAAGGGGGTGGATAATCAATACTACTAGGGATTACATATATGTCACTTCGGGGTTGGGGACTGAAGGGTAGTAGTAGTAGCATACTTTTATTCATAAATCATGAAAGGGAGATAACAATTGAGCAGAGCTCATTTTCAATGAGATTCCATGTTACATTCACACAAGTTACTATACTGCTCATCATGACTAATAAAGTTAATACATTACTATGTACATACTACATACACTAGTAAAGACCTATTCATTTAACAAATAGGAAAGAAAACACATTAGCTACAACAATTTTTACATATAACTAACTATTAACCAGGGATTTAATTTTTCATTATGGGGCTTGGATCCAGGGGAGGGAGGGGACCACTAGCACCAGGGGATTTTATTAATCATTATGGGGCTGGGATCAGAGGAGAGAGAAGACCACTGGGACTGGGAAAAACAGGTTACTCACCTGTAACAGTAGTTCTAGGAATGGTATATGGTGTTCATCCACACTTCAGGCAGTGTTCCTTTATAGAAACAGAGAATTTGACGGCAGATAAGGACCGCTTGGCCCACCCAGTCTGCCCATTTCCCTACCTGATGGATAAGCTGCAGGTCCTAGTTAACCAGCAGCCTACTTCTTCCTACCCCAACCCCCTAGAATTGTCTTATGACTGTCCCATGCATGCTTGAATTCCACCACTGTTTTTGACTCCACAACCTCCTCTGGAAGGCCGTTCCATACATCCACAACCCTCTCTGTTAAAAAATACTTCCTAAATTACCTCTGAGCCGCCCCCTTCTATCTTCAAATTGTGGCCCCTTGTTCTTGCACACCTCTTTTTGAAAGATGCTACCCTCTTGGACTTTGTTGATTCCCTGAGGTACTTGAAAGTTTCTATCATGTCTCCCTCTCCTCCTTTCCTCGAGGCTATACATGGCTAGCTCCTTAAGTCTCTCTTCATATGTCTTCTGGTGCAGACCCTGCCATTTTAGTTGCCTCCCTGACAGCTTCCATCCTGTCTATGTCTTTGCAGAGATTGGGTCTCCAGAACTGCACGCAGTACTCCAGATGAGGTCTCACTAGCTGTCTGTACAGAGGGATAATAACTTCCTGTTTTCTACTGGTGATGCCTCTTCCTATGCATCCCAGTATCCCCCCAGACCTCCTTGCTGCCCTCTCACATTGCTTGCCCACCTTTAGGTCATCTGATATGACCACCCCCAGGTCCTTTCCATTTTGTTGTTGTTAGTAGCTCACCCCCACTGTGTACTCTTCCCTGGGTTTTGTTTCCCAGGTGCATTACCTTGCACTTCTTAGCACTGAATCTAAGCTGCCATACATCTGACCATTCCTCTAACCTTGCCAAGTCCCTTCTCATCCTTTCCACTCCACCTCAGTATCAACTCTGTTGCAGATCTTTGTGTCATCTGCAAAGAGACATACTTTTCCTTCCAGTCCCTCTGCAATGTCGCTGATAAAGACACTGAAGAGGACCGTCCCATACTGAACTCCTCATGTACCCCACTACTAACCCCTTTTTCTAGAGTGGACTCCATTTACTATTACCTCTGTGTCCTATTCTCCAGCCAATTCTTTTCCCAGGCTGTCATCTTGGGACCCACTCCCAGGCTGGCTAACTTGTATATTAATCTTGTGTGGGACTGTGTCAAATGCCTTACTAAAGTCTAGGTAGGCCATGTCCACAGCCCCTCCTGATCAACTACTTTGGTCACCCAGTCAAAGAAATCTATCAGATTTGTCTGGCATGACCTTCCCACTGTGAATCCATGCTGCCTTGGGTCCTGTGCCTCTGGCCTCTAGATACTCAACAATTCTTTCCTTCAGAAGTGATTCCATCATTTTCCTACCACTGAGGTTAAACAACAGGTCTGTAGTTTCCTGCTTCTGCCTTGCTTCCATTTTTGTGAAGGGGAATCACATCTGCCCTCCTCCAGTCCTCAGGTACCACCCCATCCTCCCATGATTTGTTAAAGAGGGTAGTCAGTGGTGTCATTAGTTCTACCCTTAGTTCTTTTAGAATTCTGGGATGAATCCCATCAGGCCCCATTGCTTTGTCCACCTTCAGTTTTAAGAGTTCTTTCAGAACCCTTCTTCTGTAAATGGGCTGGTATCAACTTCTGTATCCAGAGTGTTTCTACTGTTTGTTTTAGGTACCTCCTCTTCCTTTGTAAATACTGAGCAAAATATTTGTTTAGTATCTCTGCCTTTTCACAGTCACCCTCTGCCCACCCTCCCTCCCTTTATTAAGCCTCACTATCCTCCCTTGGTCTTCCTTCGCTCCCCTGATGTGCCTATAAAAGGTTTTATCCCCTTCTTAACTGAGTTGGCTATCTTTTCCTCAGTTTGGGCCTTTGCTGTTCTGACTGCCTTCCAGCTTCCTTTTGCTTTAACTGATACAGTTCTCTGTCCTGTTCCTTCTGTGATTCCTTGTACTTCCTGAATGCTTTTCTTTTCTCTTGAACCTTCACTGCTACTACCTTTGAGAACCATAGTGGTTTCTTACCTCGCTTCGCTTTGTTTATTTGCTTTACACAAAGGCTTGTTACCTCTGTGATGGCAGTTTTTATTATTCCCCATTGTTCTTCCACCCCTCCTTCCTGCCCATTTGCTAGTGCATTCCTTAGGCACTCACCCATTTTGACAAAGTCAGCCCTCCTAAAATCCAGTACCTTTGTCTTTGTATGGCTTGACTCTATTGCTGTGTTTATTGTGAACCATACTGTTCGATGGTCACTAGTTCCCAGATGGCTACCCACTTCTACATCTGTGATCCTCTCTTCATCTCCATTTGAGAGAACCAGGTCTAAGATTGTTCCCTCTCTGAGTGGGCTCCAATACTAGTTGTCTAAGGCATGCCCCCTGTAGGGCATCTAGAATAACCCCACTCTTAGAAGTGGCTGCTGCAACTGCACTCCAGTTAACATCTGGCATATTCAGATCACCCATCAGCAATATCTCCTTTTCTGCCATACTAAGTATACTTTCTATCATTTCTTGTCCATTTCCTCCCTGAGAAGGGGTCTGTATACAACCCTGTGCAGATTGTGGTGCCATGCCAGTCTCCAAATTTACCCACAGTGCTTCTTCTCCTCCCTGTTTACCCTTTTGTTCTGTTGCTTTGATTCCTTCCCTTATGTAAAGAGCTACTCCTCCTCTTTACTCTCCCTGTCCCTCCTATAGATAGTGTATCCTGGTATGTTTACATCCCAGACATGGTTTTGTGTGTACCATGTTTCTGTGACTGCTACGATATCCAGATGTTCCTCCTCCATCAAGGCCACTAATTCAGGAAGCTTGTTACTCAGACTACGGGCATTGGTACTCATTGCTCTCCATTTTTTGATGGCTTTACTTTCTGTTGCAGCATCCCCCACTGACCTTTCTACCTCGGTCTTTTTCCCATTTAGTACCCTGTTTTGTAAGGAGAGGCTGGGATTTTTCTGCTGCTTATCAGTGCCTCCCCCCTTGACTAGTTTAAAAGCTTGCCAATGAAGCATTTAAACCGATTGCTCAAAAGACTTGTTCCCTTCCTGGACAGATGCAGACCATCCTGCTAGTATAGGCTGGTGTCCTCTAGGTGGAACCCCAGTCCCCAATGAAGCCAAACCCCTGTGCTCCACACCATTTTTCAACCACTCATTAAACTGCATGGTGTAAAGTACCCTTGCCTCACTCATGCCATTTACAGGCAGCACTCTGAGAAGGATACTGTGTGTGCTACTTGTCTAGGCCTCCCCAGTTCTACAAAGTCCTTCTGCACTGCTCTAAGCTCATGTTGAGCCAAGTCATTTGTCCCTAGGTGGACAATGACATCCAGCTCAGACTCCTGTGCAGGTGTTCTCGTGATCCTGAGGATGCGCTTCCCATCCCTACAAGCCATGGCACCAGGCAGGCACTTTACTTCAGTTTTCCCTGCTCCCCCCAGTTCTATCCCCCTAATAATTTAGTCCCCCACCAGGAGCTGCTTCCTTTCCTTGTGGCATCCTCTGCCTCCTTCCTGTGGGCCTCCCTTGTGACAGGTGTCCTTTCCCCTTTAAGGCTTGTCAGAACGTCTTCAAGCTGACTCCTCCCAACCACCCAGGTGGTAACTCCCTCAGTACCACCCCATGACTTCAGGTCTTGCCCGCTGGAAGCAAAATCAGTGTGCCATTTGCCAGGGAAGGTCGGGTGGGTCACTGTGGATGAACACTATATAACACTCCTATAAAGAGCAGTTATGCTAAGATTTTTGTCGTAACAGTATATCTTCTAGGGACGTCTCTTGCAGTAAGTCATTACTTCTGGGAGTTCCCGATAGGTGGCACTCCAGCACGGAAGTTTCTTCCAGCAGTCTCCACACCAGGGACCACCCACACAACCTTACTTCCTGGGCTGTACCTATAAAAGTGGGTGGTCCCTGGTAATCTTCATTCCCTGACAGTTTCAGCTTGCGAAGGCGAGGGACCGAGAGGAACAGAGGTACCACAGCCTCCCAACCCTTATATCGTTTTCCTTTTGCAGAATGGCAGGGGGTCAGAGGAAGGGAAGGCACTTACTGCAAGAGACATTCCTAGAAGATCTATTTTTACAACAAAAATCTTTGCATAATTGCTCTATCTTCCACGGAATGGTCTCTTGCAGCAAGTCATTACTTCTGGAAGATTCCCAAGCAGTTATATGGCAGCAGGTGGCGAAATATGGCATTCTGCCTTACATCTTTGTGTGGTCTTAGGACTGAAAGGGGCAGAGAACAGCGTATCAGCCTGTAAAAAAGGATTTTATAAATGCTCCATTATAGCATTCGTTATAGGATTATGGCCGAAAGACAAGCCAGACTGGCTATTAGTTGGCATCATCAGATGAGTTTAAGCAGATGTAAACCCGATTAGGGTGTGACATATCAAGTACTGTAATAAATCATAAGAAAGTCAGCCATATAATGGAGTAATTGGTATATCTCAGTGGCAAACACTGAAAAAGACAGTCTATGTCAAATTCTATTGGGTTCTGAGTTTTGGATAGTAATCCAAATAATACAATGTTATTTTGTAGTGCTACAATGTAGCAAACTAATACAGTGTTTCACTGTGTCTTTCACAGTAGTACAGAAATGTATCCAATTCAGCATAAATAAGCCACATAAGTAGCAAACAAGATATATATATATTTTTTTTTTTTGCAATGAAACAATGTATCTGTTTCATGATGGAATCCAGTGACACAGTCAGTGGTAAGCATGTGCCCGTTTTAGGGTAAAGAGATAGAATGCAACATAGTGAAGTAATCAGGACCATCATGTACGAGTAAGCTCATTTTCAAGGGGTTCCCCAGTATGCCAGGGGCTACTGCCTTGTCAGGTGTAAACCTGAAATACAGGTTACTCACCTGTAACAGGAGTTCTAGGAATGGTATATGTTGTTCATCCACACTCATTGGTAGGTATCCTTGCCGCTTTAAATCTTGCCGGAAGGTCTTCAAGCTTGCTCCTCCCACCCACCCGGGTGGTATAACTCTCGGCTCCGCCCCATGACGCCAGATCTGGCCCGCTGGAAGCTCAGGTTGTGCGTCGAAGCCGAGGAGGATCGGTGGTCAGGGATGAACAACATAGCTTGCATTCCTAGAACTCCTGTTACAGGTGTGAGTAACCTGCATTTAGGACATGGATATGTTGTTCATCCACACTCATTGGCAGACTCCTAGCAGTTCTCCTCGAGGAGGGAGGCAAGACGATATTTACCCCCGGCCACTTACTTGGAAAAGAGAGACTGGAGAACCGAGGCCCCAAAACCAGTATCCCGCGTGACTCAAGGTCGATGTGGTAGTGGTAATGAAGGTGTTTGCTGACTTCCAGGTAGCAGCTCTGCAGATTTCCTGGATAGGGACGCCCCTGGAAGCAGCCACTGCCAGTGAGCAGTATGGCGGTAGAATGAGCTCATCTCTGGGAGGCTCCCTGCCTCGCCAACTTATAGCAGAGATCTATGCAGGAGGTTACCCACCTGCTTATCGTCCGCTTGGCTGCAGGTCTGCCAGATGCGCTTCAGCGTAGGGTGACAAACAGCTGCTAACCTCTCCTCGACTTCCTCAGCCATGCGCCCTTATAAGCAGCCGCTTCTAGGGTCCAGAGTATAGAGCCTATATTCGGCCTGAGGTGTGATTGGGGTAGAACACCGGCAGAGTCAACACCTGGTTAAGGTGAAACTCCGACACCACCTTCGGAAGGAATTTCGGGTGGGGGCGCAGGACAACCTTGTCCCTGTGGAAGACCAGGTAAGGAGACTCGATGGAGCGCCTGGAGCTCTCCCATCCTTCTGGCTGACGTGATAGCCACCAAGAAGGCGGTCTTCACCTACAGGTGAGAGCACACCTGTGCATAGGTTCGAATGGCTTGCCCATGAGCTTTGCCAGTACCAGCAGTAGATCCCACGGAAATGGGGTTCCCAGACTGAGGAAATGTGATCAAGGCCTTGAAAAAGCGCCAGACCACCTTCTCCTGGCGCCATCGACTGCTTCCCGCCCGCGCCCGTAAGCAGAGATGGCTGCCAGGTGCACCCTTAGGGTCGCCGACCCAAGCCCTTGACTAGAAAGGGACCATAAATAGTCCAAGATGCTTGCCAAGGAACAGGAGGAAGGGTCCAAGCCCTTGTTCTGACACCAAATGGAAAACCTTTCCATTTGAAGGCATAGCATTTTCTGGTCGACTTACGGGACGCCTCAACTACATTGAGGACCTCGTCGGAAAGACCTAAGGCCTGGAACTCTAGCCACTAGGAACCAGGCCGGCCAGGTGCAGGGATTGAAGGTCCGGATGGAACACCTTCCCTGACTGATTGTGAGCAGGTCCGGGCGAGCTGGAAGCTGCCATGGAGTCCTGGAGCTGAGACTGAGGAGATCTGGTACCAGAACTGGCGAGGCCAGTCTGGGGCTATCAGAATCACCTGCGCCTTGTCCCTCCTCGCCTTGAGAAGCACCTTGTGGATCAAGGGAAATGGGGAAAGGCGAAAAGAGGCCCGGGTCCACGGCCTCAGAAGGCATCCTGCAGCGAGCCCCTGCTGAGGGGGCGGGCATGGAACAGACTCAGCCTGCTCTCCCTGGAGGCAAACAGGTCCACCTGAGGTGTGCCCCAATGGGAGAACAGATACTGTACTACCTCCAGCAGGAGAGACCACTGTGGATGCAGCCCCTATCCGCTCAGGGCATCGGCCAGGGTGTTGGAGGCTCCTGCCACGTGAATGGCTAGGAGATCCGCCTCCAGGCTCGAGACGAGTGACCAAATGCGGAGAGCTTCCTTGCATAGAAGCATGGAGCTGGCCCCGCCCCTGGCGGTTTAGATAGTACATGGTCGTGGTATTGTCCATCTGACTCGGACCACTTGACCCCGGAGGAATGGAGCAAAGGCGTGAGAGCTAGGCGGACTGCTCGGAGCTCCAGCAGGTTGATGTGGCATGGACTCCCGCGGGAACCAGAGGCCATGAGCCCGTGTTCCCCAGATGGGCACCCAACCCATCAGAGAGGCATCGGTCGATAGAGAGACCATCGGCTCGGGCGGACGAACGGATGCCCTCCTGCAAATGATCTGGAACGGTTCACCACTGGAGAGCTGCTCCACATCCCTGTGTCACCGGCTACAAGCTGGTCCAAAGGATCGCAGCTGCTAGACCACTGGCTGGCCAGTCCCCACTGAAGGGGACGCATGTTCCAGCGGGCCCAACGGACCACGCTGGTGCAGGCCGCCATGAGACCCAGGAGGCGAGGAAGTCCCGGCAGGGCGCAATTGCCCAACCAGAAATGATCGGGCAAAGGAGGAAAGAACCTCGCCCTGTCCGCCGGAGCCGCCTGGCTCGAAGAGAGTCGAGCTGCGCCCGATGAATAGAATCACCTGCTTCGCTCGAGTTCCGACTTGGCCTCGTGATAAGGAGGCCCAGTTGAGAGCAGACCTGGAGGGCCAGATCTCTGACCACTCCGCCTCCTTCCTGGAGGGAGCTGCTATCAGCCAGTCGTCCAGGTAAGGGTACACCGGACCCTCGGCGCCGAGGGAATGCTGTCACCACTGCCATGCATTTGGTGAAGACCCTGGGAGCTGGAGACAAGTCAAGGGCATGGCTTGAATCCTCGAAAAGGGATCCTTCTGCTCGGAAGCGAAGGAATCTTAGTGAGACGGACGGATAGGGACGTGAAAAAACGCATCCTGCAAGTCCAGAGAGCAGAACCACATGGCTCCAAGGATGGTATTATCTGAGCCAGAGTGACCATCCTGAAGGTTCGAGACCTTAGGAACTTGTTTAGGTCGTGTAGGTCGAGAATGGGGCGCCAGCCCCCCGTCCGTTTCGGAACCAGGAAGTACCTGGACACAAACCCTGGGTCTGAAGGAGGGTCCGCCACCTCTCTTATCACCTCCTTCTGGAGGAGGAGAGCGATGTCGGCTCGACGAGCCGCCAGTGAGGCTGGGGACCCCGAAGCCCCCCGAGGGGCGACGGCTCTGAAGGGTGGTGCCTGCTCGAATCCAGAGGCAGGCCTCTTCCCACCACCTCCAAGACCCACCTGTCCGTGGTAACAGCGGACCAGGCGGAACGGAAGTGCCGGAGCCGTCCCCCCACGGGGGACCCAGGGGTAAGGTGACGGGAATGGGGGCGACACCCCTCAGCCCGTCACTGGGCAGGCTTGGAGGAGGGACCGGCCGAGGGACCTCCTGGGCCTTTTCCTCTCTGCCTCCTGTTAGAGGAAGCCGGCGGCTTGGGTTTGGGATGCCAAGGCCGAGCCTGCTGGCCCTGACGTTGCTGGGCCGGGCGCGCCGGGGGCACAGAAGGACGAAAGGGCTTAGGCTGTGGCTTGCGCCTTGTCCTTCTGAGCGGAAGAGACCGAGTCCAAGGTAGCATTGTACTTCTCGATCCTCTGCAGGTGACCTTCCACCCCAGGGCCAAGAGGTCAGTCCCCAAAAGGGAACATCCGCCAACTTGTGCTGGGTATCCGGTAAAGGTGGATATCCTCAGCCAAGCCCACCGATGCATAGCCACGTGCCGCCACCGATCTGGCACATGAGTCCCCTATATACAAAGCAGTCTGAGCTGCTGTTTGGCCACTGCTCTGCTCCTGGTCCCGCACCTGCTTAACCGTAGTCTGCAGATCGGCGGAAGATGAGGGATGACCTCATCCAGGAGCCCAACAGGGCATGAGAAAAATGTGCCATGAGGACGGCCGAACTGGCCTGACGAAGGCCGAGAGAGGACGCAGCGAGACTTTCGCCCGACATAGTCCAATTTCTTGACCTCTTGTCAGAGGTTTGTCCACATCCCTGGCGCTATGCCGGGCGCTACCGGAAAACGCTGTCGGTAACCAACCCTTCAGCAGAGGGGTGTTCAAAAACCGACAAGGAACCGGTAGACCGGATACTTCCTGGCCATCCTGGCCAGGCGAGGGCAGGAAGCAGGGCGCTGCTAAAGCTCCAGTGCTGGACCCACTATGGCCTCGCCACCGAAAGGCCTCCGTCGGAGAATCCCCCGTCCAGAATCTCCGTGAGGGGATACCTGGCCTGCTTGGAAACGGGTTCGAGCTCCATCCCGTGGACTCGAGATGAGCCGAAGCAGTCCTAGGAAGGAAGACGGGTTATCGCCCAATGACTGACCTCCTGAAGACTCCAAGTCCAGTCGCTGGAGAAAAAGGAGGAATCATCTTCGACTCGAAGAGTCCTCAAGAGCTGCCTCTGGCCTGAGCCACCCTTCACCTGCCGAGGTCGGTCGGGAGTGAGGGTAACTGACAGCCGATGGGTAGACCTCAGCCGACCGAGAATCTTGGTCGGAGCCCCAATAGGTGGCTGTGGAGGCGGAGGTTCCACCGGAATCGGTGGAGCAGCTGGTTTTGGCCGAACAACCGCCTGTATAGGCCTCGGATAAGTCGAGGTTGTGTCGGCCCGTGACACACTTAATGGCCGGGAAGGCGACGGGTCGGCTTACTCCCCGCCAGGAGGAGCTGTTGCAACATGAGGTCTCGCATCGCCGACGCAATTTACGCCGAAGCCCTCGCCCGAGGAGGAGGACGAGGACGAAGCGGTGACGCCATCGCTGCGTCGACCGGACCGCTTATGACGGTGGATCGGCTGGACTGGCGAGGAAGTCCGGTGACCAAGAGTCCCGAATTTCCAGGTCGTGCGGGGAGGTGTCGGCCGGAACCGCACTCCCCTTCGCTCGGACGGGTCCATCCGAGGGCCCGGAACCGAGGCACAGGCGAGCCCACGGATCCCCAACTCTCCCAGGGGAACCGGGAGAGGGAATCTGCTGCTAAAGGCGACAGCCTGTCCAACGGGTCGAGAAAATCTCGATTGCCGGTGGGAGTCTCGGTCAACTGACCTGACGGGGACACCGTGAGGCCAGTGGCCTGCTGAGCAGTCGACCGGCCGACGGTCGACGCACTCGGGAGAGGGACCTTCCCGGCCCCAAGAGCGCCGACGAGGGATTCTACTCCTGTTCTTTGGACCGAGAATAAGGTCCAGCAGACGAGGCCCTTCTCCCGTAGTGGAGAGGGACAGACAAAGCTCCTTAAAAGAAGCCGTGTAGGAAGAACCCAGAGAGCGCTGGATAAATGCCGCGGCCGTAGGAAGATACGCCCGCGCCGCCTTCGAGGGGCGCACCATCCGCCGAGCTGGATCCGCCGAGCCTACTACCGCTGACACCGCTAACCGGGCCTCTTGGACTTCACCGAGGGAAACGCTTCTCGATGGCCCAGTTGCAATCGGGCAGCACGGTCTTCGAGGACGAGGCCGAGAAAGATGAGCACAGGTCGCAAGCCTGGGCGGGTCGGCTCAAGGCCTAAGCAGTAGACACACGTGGAGTGTGGATCCGCCCGAGATCTCTTCACCCGCATGGGCATCTCCAAACCGGAGTCGATTTGTCCATCGCAGCCGCAGGGATCAAGACTGGAAGTCTTTTTCGCAAAATTTATTTTTAATCCAAAACGGAGAAATAGGAATCAGTCTCAACGCAGAGCGTTAAGGAGGGAACCTGAGCTTCCAAGCGGTAAGGAAGATCTAGCGTCATGGGGCGGAGCCGAGAGTTATACCACCCGGGTGGGTGGGAGGAGCAAGCTTGAAGACCTTCCGGCAAGATTTAAAGCGGCAAGGATACCTGCCAATGAGTGTGGATGAACAACATATCCATGTCTCTAGAAATGTTAGTATGATGGGCCCTGTGTTTATACAGTCGGATGAACAGACAGGGAAACAATGATCTGGATACTTACAGATTTAGGAGTCACAGGATCTCATGTGTGAGATGGTAACTGTAAGAAAATTCATAAGGTTTGCAACTTGTCCATAGTTTGTTGTCCAAGTGGCGTGGATCAGCAAGTCTGGTAAATTTTGTAGTCCATATGTTTCATTCATCAGTATGCAACCTGTAAGTCGCTTCCCTGTCTCATATTAATGCTCACCACCTGCGGTCACCCTATGTGGTACCCTTATATGTATATCCGGCCCGTATCATGTAACGTGCATTTCATGTATATACTGTTATTACCTATCTATGTTTGTACTTTAAGTGTTTATGTCACAGGACCTCCTTGTGAATGAGCTTGCACAATGGAGTTTTCCTGCAATAAACTTGAACTTGAACTTGAATACTAGTTTTATGTATACACCATGCCCTGTCTGTCTAGACAGTAGAAAATGTATCCATTTGGTATAAATAAGATACCTAGGTAGCAAATAATGTTGCGAAATGAAACAATGCATCTGTGACATAAAGGAAGTCAGTAATTCTTAGAATCAGCAGCTATAACCAATCTTGCAGTTGGTTTAAAGAGTATGTAAAGTAATAGAGTGACATTGATATATCCATCTTGTATTAGTAATCTTACTTACAAGGGGGTCCCAGGTATGTCAGGGCCTGCAACCTTGTTAAGGGTAAATCTGAAATGTTCGTATGACGAGTCCATTATGTGTACTATGTGAAAAACAGAAGCTAAAATAATGAACAATATAATCGAAATCATGAAGCAATAGATCTCAGGTTAGAGATTACATAAACACATATGTGTGTGTATGTATGTGTATATATATATATATATATATATATATATATATATATATATATATATATATATATATACATACATATATATAAAATATATATAAAAAATTGCTTTTTGACCAAGCAAAAAAAAAAAAAAAAAAAAAAGGCATGCAGGGCATTGTTAGTCGACCAATGCCCATGTTTCTTCACCAAACTGCCATTATAATGTAAAAAAGTGATCAGAAAGGTACCACCCATAAAGTATAATGGAGCGCGTCCCCACGCTCTCCCTAGCATCACGTCATAACTTGGCAGAGCGCGGGGGAGGAGTGTGGGCGGCACCAGAAACCGGGAAGTCCTAGGGACCTGATTTTCTGTATTTTACAAGCGTTAAAACTTTTTTATTACTGCATTATTAGGGGCAACATTCCATGAGGAAGTTTCCTGTCAGGTAATGCATCCATATACCAGTTACAGGGGCCGAGGCTGGTAAGTCTCTTTGAAGCCATCTGCTGATGCAGATGACGTGCTTCTTCACATTTCTCACCCCAAGAAACCAATTCAAGTTATTCTACATACAATACAGGGACTTAATCTCATTTCCAATTACAAATTAAGCAAAGAAAAGTCTAGAGTTATGCCTTTAAATAGCAGGGTCCTGAAAGACGATATCTCTAATCTTGGTTTCCTTTGAGCACCAAACAATATCAAGTATTTAGACATTATATTAACTCAGGCCAATGCTCAGCCTATAGGCTTGAATTTTTCAAACTTGCCACATTAAAACAGGATTTAAACAGGTGGAACTTGCTCCCCATTTCATTTTGGGGTACAGTTAATATCATACAAATATCATAAAAATGAACATTTTCCCTAGGATTTTCTATCCTTTGAATATGCTTAATGTCTATCTTTCAATAAAATGGCTTACCCAGTTAAATTCATTGATGAATAACTATTTGGCAAGGTAAACCTCTTAAAATTGCTCTCACCAAACTAATGATTCCTAAAACACAAGGTGGCATTAAATTACCTAATCTTATTCTTTATTATATGGCTACCCATATAAAATAAATACTTTAACTGGTCTCTATACACAACTAATAAATCCACGTATAAACCAATATGGTTAGACATTGAACTTCATTTAATTAGAACTCTCAGTATAGTCCTAGACACCCTTTTATATACTAAGGTCACTAATTTAGCCCACTCTCTTAAAAACTCAACTATTCACACTTCTTTAAAGGTACGTAATCAAACATGTACATTTCTGTATCTGCAGTTACATAAGGACATAAATCAACAGTTTTTTTTTGTTTGTTTTTTTTTTTTTTTAACAACTTCAACAACTCAAATACCTAAAAAATATCAAAAAAACTAAAAATACCACCAACAGCTTAATCTGGTTCAAGGTCAGTTGGCATTCATTTGTATCCCCTTCCCCCAGGTCGTGCCTGAAAATAGGCAGGATTTGTCTAGTGCACTTACCCGGTCAACAAAAACTAAAATAGAACAAATAAGAAACTCTTTCATAAAACCTTGGACCTCTGAGGTCAAGGAATTAAAAGCAGCTTCTCTTTCAGAGAAAGTTTACTTTAACATGATAAACATGCTTCTGAATAAATCAGACTTAAGCAGAAAGCATATAATAAATCTCTTCTCCCTGAAGATGGCTCTAACTGCTTATTTTGGCCCATTTCCTCGGATCACCGATTGTCAGGACTTAATAAGTAAACTGAAAAAAAAAAATCAACACACTTAGCCACCCCACAGCTAAAACATACAGCATCTTATTTCTTAGTAAATTCTCTGAGAATCCAGTTCTTCCTTCTTACTGAACCTTAGAACTAGGCCTCAAGGATTTAAATACATCCCTTTAGAGAACTTAAATCTCATGTAATTCAAAACTCTACATAATGCATATGTCACTCCCCACATTTTATTTAAGAGGCCTCAATAGTTCTAATGTATGTAACCGCTGTAAGTTGGGTTCCGGAGATCTCAGTCACATTTTCTGACGTTGTCCCCTGGTTAGTTCACTCTAGACAGAAATTAAAAGCAAGATTATAAACAAACTAAATATACAAGGTGCTTTCCACTTTGAAGGTTGTATTCCTGGTAATTGTAATGCTTTTTCTAAGATGACAGGAAGAGTCCAGTTTGCTTTTATATCTGTTTCAGTCAAACAGATTGTTTTGAAACATTGGATGGACAATTCATTTTGAACTTTCTCCGAATGGTCCTAGATTGCTTTATGTAACCTACAGATAGTTAAAGGAATTGCTAGTATGCATAATAATTGACAGAATTTTCACACTAAATGGGGTGCTCTATATAACTTACTGCTTGTATAATCTCTTCTAAAGTATCCCTTTTATAGCAAAACCATAAAATCTAACCTATTAGTTTTCAATATGATTGTCCCCATTCCCCTCTAGGAAGTCGCTCTGGATGTTCGTTGATTTTACTCAAGTTAATAGATTGTTTCTCTTCAAGCACTTCCGTTTAGTTACACCTTTATGTTTAACATCTGTTCTGACTTGTCGGATTTTTGCATATTAGTTTACCTCATGTCTTGTGGAGGGAGGGAGGGGATTAGGGTTTGTTTTGTTATGGATTGTGTATTATTTTGTGGTTTTAATTCAAAGTTGTATTTTTTGTATCTTTTACCTTCTGTTTTTATGCTTGTAGTTGTGTATTTTACTGTTCATTGTTTATGTATTATGCAATAAAGAATAAAAAAAAAAAAAAAAACAGAAGCTGATCACCTGTAAGGGTGCCAGTTTCGACTTGGCCTCATTGACCAGGAAACCAAGTGAGACACTGGTCTAGAGGGCCAGGTCCCTGGACCACTCGACCTCCTGCCTGGAGGGATCCGCAATCAGACAGTCGTCCAGGGAGGGGTAAACCCAGACTCCTCGACGCCTCAGGTAAGCTGCCACCACTGCGATGCACCTGGTAAAAACCCTGGGGGCCAAGGACAGGCCAAATGGTATGGCCAGGAACTCAGAGGATCCCCTATGCACGAAACCAGAGGAACCGGCGGTGGGACGGAAAGATTGGGACATGGAAAAATGCGTTCTGAAGATCCAATCCAGAAGCAAATGGTTTGATACCTTTTATTGGACCAACATAGATGTAACAAAAAGAAAACAGTGTCTAAGCTTTCGAACCAACCAAGTTCTTCCTCAGAGACTTATGACTTGGTTGGTTCGAAAGCTTACACATGGTTTTCTTTTTGTAACATCTATGTTGGTCCAATAAAAGGTATCAAACCATTTGTTTCTGGATCTGTTCTTGCAAGGACCAATACGGCAACTAATCTATTTCTGTATGTTCTGCAGATCCAGGGGAGCAGAGCCACATGTTCTGCTCAAGAGATGGTATGATCTGAGACAGAGTGACCATCCTGAAGTCATGCTGCTTGAGAAACTTGTTCAGGTCATGCATATCTTAGATGGGGTGCCTGCTTCCCATCCATTTTGGCACCAGGAAGCACCTGAAGACAAACCTTTGGTGTTCTGGAGGGACTATGACAGGAGCCACAACCTCCTTGCAGAAGAGCTGGACGATGTCATCCCAAAGGGCTGAAACTATGTCTGCAGACACAATACCCTTCTGTGGAGCATGGGCTAGACCAGGTAGGTACTCCTCGAATTCAAGAGGCAGACCCCGGCCGACCATTTTGAGAACCCACCTGTCCGTGGTGACAGCGGACCAGGCCAAAAGGAAGTGGCAGAGCTGGCCCCCACGGGGGGACCCAGAGGAGTCAGGATGAAGATGAGGGAGGCACCCCTCATCCCATCACTGGGCAGGCCTGGAGACAGCAGAGGGAACACCGAGGCCTTGGCCTCCTGGCCTATGGACGACCACAATCACAGACTTTGGTCGGAGTAGCCAGGCCTGAGCCTGCTGACCAGCCTGAGGCTGGGCTGGTTTGGTGGTGGGGGTAGAGAGGGACTTAAAGAGCTTCTTCTTCTGCTGCTTAGAGCCTTTGGGGTCTCTCTGAATGGACATTACAGAGTCCAAGGTGGCAGTGGACTTCTCAAAACGGATGAGGTGCCCCTCGATCCTGGGCCCAAACATGTCGGTGCCCAGGAAGGGGACATCTGCCAGCTTGTGTTGGGTGTCTGCCACAAAGGTCGAGATCCTCAACCAGACTCTGCGGCGCATAGCCACCATGGACCAAGTGCAAGAATCACCAAAGTCAATGGCAGTTTGGAGCTGTTGCTTGACTACTGCTCTGCCCTGATCCCTGACCTGTTTGACCATGGTCTACAGGTCCGCTGGGAGATGAGAAGCACCTCATCGAGCGAGCCCAGGAGGACATGTGAGAAGTGGGCCATCACAAGGGCCAAACTCGCTTGCCAAAAGCTGAGAGAGGAGGCAGCATACATCTTTTTGGCCATGTGATCCAATTTCTTGGACTCCTTATCAGGTGACTTGTCAACGTCACCCACGTTGCCACAGCACCACAAAATAGAGTCAGCCAAGAGCCCCTCGGCTAAGGGATGCTCTGTGAATCCCGAAAGGGAACTGGTAGAGACTGTATACTGACGGCCATCTGGGCCAATGGTGCAGGGCAACAGGCCGGGTGCTGCCACAGTTCCAAGGCAGGTTCCAAGAATGGCATCTACCACTAGGAAGGCATCCCCAAGGGAGTCTTCCTGCTTAAGGATCTCAGTGAGTGGGTGCCAAGCCTGCTTCTGGATGGGCTCCAATGGAAGACCCGTAGATTGCAAGATGAGATGGAGCCAACTGCAAGTCCACCGGATGGGAGTGCAAGGAAGAGCCCTCTGATTCCAAGGAGTCAGGAAAAAGAGGTCAACCACAAGAGTCCCTACTGACCCTCCAGGGACGGTCGGGGTAACGGTGACCAAGAAGTCAACATGGAAGACCAGAGGCCAGACAAGCCTCCTTAGTCAGAGCGCCGATCTTTGTCTGTTTTGGTGGTGGCACCACCAAAACAGGTGGAGAGGCAGAGCCATGACCTGATGTGTCGGCTCCTGCTAAGGTGGGGAAGGATGTGGCCTCTGTGGCAAAAGCTATGTGATGGCCGGTGTCGAAGCTGGAACGGGCTTTACCCAGTGAAGAGTAGCTGTTGCCACATCAAGTCCTCACAGCACCAATGCAGCTTGCGCCGCAGCCTCTCCTCACCTGAGGAGGACGAGGAATAGCAGTGGTGCTGCTTACCCGAGAGTGCAACTGCCAATGTCAACACAGGCTGCTGGACTCGGGGATCTGAGAGTGGGACAGCAACCTCGATCGCCAGTGGCAGACAGTGGGGGCTGGTGACAGCCAGGTCTTCTCCTGGTCCGGAGGCTCTGGGTTGAGAGGAGGTGAATCAGCAGACTGGTCTGTCCCTCACTGAGTGAGTGGTAGGACCAGGGTCCTAAAAAGGGAGGCATCTGCCTCGTACGGTGAGAATGGGTCGACCGGCTCGAGAAAGATCTCAGCCAGAAGATCAACCTGCGTCTCGACCAACTGGGTCGATGGAGAGACCGTGAGGCTGGCGGCCTGAGTGTAAGAACTGACCAAAGTCAGAAACTCCAGAGAACCACGGGAATCAGAAGCCCGAGAGTGCTCCCAATCCCACGATCAATGGCGAGACCATTTCTTTGTCTCTTTTTTTAGATTTTGACTTTGTACTCAAGGAACCCTGCCCATGGGTGGGAAGGGCCTGGCACAAATCCTGGAATGCCCCTGTGAAGGAGGCATTCAAGGAGAGCGGCAAAAAGGCCAAAGCCAAGGAAGCTTGAGCTGTGGCCTGAGCCGTAGCTTCCTCAAATACCGCAAGCTGTTCCGCGTACCCTGTAGCTATGGAAACCACTCAACAGGCAACCTGGATTTGACAGGTGGATCTCGATCGTCCAGATGGCCCAGAAGAAGGTGAGCATGGCAATCCTCTAGAGTAGATGGATAAAAGGTGTGGCACACACCACATGCCTGGTGATTGTGCTCGTGGCCCGGGCAGTAAATGCATATGGTGTGCGGATCCGTCCGGGACATCTTCTGCCCGCAAGTACATTTTCGGAATCCCGGCACTAACTTCACGTTGTCCATACTGGAGACCTGAAGGAGTAAGCCTGAAGACAACATTTTTTGAAAGAATAAAATTTAATATTCAAAGGGCCTTCTCACTGCATGAGCGGTAAAGAGGGAACCTTCTTTTTCCAGCGGAAAGGAAGATCTGATTTCACAGGATGGTGCCAAGGTAGTTACCACCTGGGTGGGTGGGGGGAGCCAGCTTGAAGATGTTCTGGCAAGCCTTAAAGGGGAAAGGAACACTGCTAGAAGTGTGGCTAGAACACCATATCCACGTCCCAAGAAATTTTATTTTGCTGTTGGGGCTGGGGATAAGGGTGGGTGCAAGCGACCAGAGGAGCGGGTATGTTCCCCCAGTGCCCAATCGACTGATTGGCAGCATTACCTCCGGCAGCAGCTAGGGTTCTGTGGACTAAGAAGAGGTTTTCAATGGTGGTATTTGCACGGCGCAAAAGAACCATGCATACCCTCTTGCACCATGCAAATCCACTGAATATCTGCTTGCATCGATATTGATGTCCCCACTGTCTGCACCACTCCTGCCCAATTTGGTTTGCATGGGCACTACCTGTTTGCCGGCACAACACAATCCCCTGAATATTGGGTGCCTGTGCAAAGCCCAGTCTGCACAGGCCAACACCAGTTAGCGCCGGCACAAACTTCCACATAGCTTACAAAAACTCAAGGCCACTGAATCTTCCACTGCTGCAGCCATGCTCTGATGTCAGCTGCAGGGTATTCTGGATTTGTAGATACAGAAAATGCCAGCTTAGAAGTCAACAAAAATCAGTCTACTACTAGATTCTAAAAAAAATATATATTTGCACACAAAGTGCACATTGGGACCAGCCCTGCACTTGGGTGTGGAGCTCTTAGTACTGCCTGTTCCCCTTTAAACCACTACATTAACCCCCCCCCCATTGTGGGGGTATTGTGATTTTGTATTTCTTTTAAACTTGACTTTGTTGCCAATGCCCTCTTTGGGTAACTCTTGCTTCAGTGTTTTTGTGCAGAGGTTCTTTGTCTTTTTAGCTTTCATTTTGAAGCTGTCTCTGCAGCAGGCACTCCTAAAAACAATGGGATAGCCTTCCGGCCTATGTTATTCGAATATAAATTGACTCTGTAGAGATCTTAGACCAGATATTGAGTAATGGGCAACAGTGGAACACAAAGGTTTACGCTCCGCTTGCCCATAACCCCGAGGATGCAACATTCAGTCGGAGAGCACACCGGCGCTACCCTACTGGATACAGGGCCATGTCAGGGCAGCGCAAAGTCAAGTATGGATCCGGGCTGTCTGCAGCCCATACCAAAGTGTATGGAACTGCACCCTAGACCTCTTAGCGCCAGGAGCCCCTGGCACAATATTCAGCCGGCAACACGCAAATGGGCCCATTGGCTATGCAAGGCAGTAAGAGGCCATATTCATGCCCATTATGGGCTCATCTACATGGAAGGCGTCAGCAGATTTGCACCCCTTCTGTGGCCTGGCACAACGTCAGGCACAGTTGCGACCGGCCCCCCATCCCGATTGTCCATGTAAACGTGTAGCTTTTCCAATGTCTAGTGCCACCCCCGGCCCTCCAATCCCCATCCCTGTACAGTATTAACTATCCCCTGATGTCTAGTAGCACCCCGGCACTCTTGAGCGGCGTCCCTGTACATTATGTGGTAATCCTCGGCCTAGTGGCACCCCCCCACCTTCCGCTCCCATCCCTGTACACCAATCGATAGTCCCTGGTGCCTAGTGGAACCCCCGCCTTCTGATTCACATCCCTGTACAGCATCAGCTATTCCTGGTGTCTAGTGGCGCCCCCCACCATCTGATCCCCATCCCCATCAAGGTTTACATATTCCCTTGCATCTAATGGCACCTCCACCCTCTGATCACCCAGTCCCACAAGTCAATGTGTGTCCCTGGCATCCAGTGGTACCTCTCCCCACAACCACCGAAGCACTGGTCCCGGTGGCCTCAGCCCCATGGTTAGCACCCTCCCTGCCTGCACCAAGCATACCAACCGTCTACCCCCCCAACCCCGTACTGCACTGGTCAGTGCAGCACAGATCCGATATGGAGTCCAGCGCAGCCTTCCTTTCACCACTTCATCTGGCCACCGTATGGACTGAGACAGCACACACGTCCTGCCTTCCTGCCTACTATAAAGGAAGTGCGCTTACCGTCAAGGCAGGGCAGGGCACATGCTCCCTCTCAGTCCATACGGCAGCCAGCTGAAGTGGCGAGAGGAGGGCTGTGCCATTCCCCGTATCAGGCCCGCATGGCACCAGTCAGTGTGTGGTATGTGATTTGATTTGATTTATAGACGAGTAAGTACCCTGGGCATACAAAAACATCATAAGACAGAGTAATACAAAATACAAAACATAATTAAATAGGAATATACTGTAAGTTCCACTTCTACACATTAATGTTGATTTAAAAACTCTAATACAATTCAAACTATTATGCAAAATCCATATCACAGAGACTGTAGTTCCATAACTGATGCATCCAATCAAGAAAGATATCAATCTAGATACACAGACAGTGTCAGCAGATAAGGGCCAATGGCCCACCCAATCTGCCCATTTGAGCTTGTAAGTTCACTTTATGTTTTCCTAGAAATCTGCTGCCCCTTACCCCTGACCTCCAGAATTCCTTTATGTCTATCCCATGCAATCTTAAATCCCATGATTATTTCAGCCCCCACCACTTCCTCTGTCATGGTGTTCTACTTGTCCACCACCCATTCTGTGAAGAAATTCTTCCTCACGTTTCCTCTGAATCATCCTCCCTCCAACTTCATCCCATGCCCTCTAGTCCTGGAAAATCTTTTTCACTTAAAAATAGTTTATTCCTGCACCCTGTTCCTCCCTGTAAGATACTTGTATGTCTCTATCATAGCCCCTCCCTCCCTCCTCTCCTGCAGGGAGTACATATTAAGTTCCTTCAACCTGTCCTCATAGGATCTGTGATGTAATCCATGTACCATCTTTGTTGCCCTCCTCTGAACCTTCTCTACCCTGTCTATGTCCTTACGTAGGTAAGGTCTCCAGAACTGTACACTACTCCAGGTGGGGCCCCCACTAGTGTCTTGTATAGTGGAATTATGACCCCCCTTTTCCTGCTGGTGATGCCCCTGCCTATGCATCCCAGCATCCTATTTGCTTTACCTGCTGCCTTGTCACATTGTTTCCCTACGTTGGTGCCATCAGAGACGATAACCCCAAGATCCCTTTCCTGCTTGGTGCATGCAATATCCTCACCCCCCCCAACTGATATATTGTGCCAGGGTTTTTGTGCCCCATATGCATTATCTTGCACTCTTTGCATTGAATTTCAACTGCCAAACCCTGACCATTCTTCAGTTTCTGCAGGTCCCTTCTCATTCTGTCTACACCCTCTGGTGTGTCTACTCTGTTACAGAGCTTTGTGTCATCAGCAAACAGGGAAATTCTGCCTTCTAAGTCCTGTGCAATGTCACTGATGAAGATGTTGAATAGGACGGTCCCAGCACTGATCCCTGTGGTACCCCACTGGTCACTCTTCCCTCTGCGGAGTGACAGCCATTTACCACCAACTTCCGTGTCCTGCCGCCCAGCCAGTTACCTACCCACCATACTACTGTCCTGCCCACACCCATATTCCCCAGTTTGGGTAATAGTCTTCTATGTGGCACCGTGTCAAAGGCCTTGCTGAAGTCCAGATAGGCCACGTCCACTGCCCTCCCCTGGTCCACCTCCCGAGTCACCCAGATGAAAAATTCAACAAGGTTGGTCTGACATGACCTCCCTCTGGTGAAACCATGCAGCCTTGGGTCCTGTAGTCCATTGACAACCAGATGTTCCACCAATCTCTCCTTCAGTAGTGCTTCCATGATCTTCCCCACTACCAAGGTGAGGCTGACTGGTCTGTAGTTCCCCACTTCCTCTTTGTTCCCACTTTTGAATAAAGGGACTACATCTGCTGTCCTCCAGTCCTTGGGTACCTCCCCTGTTTCCAGTGATCAGCTAAACAGGATTGCCAGAGGTTCAGCCATCACCTCTCTTAGTTCTTTAAGGACCTTGGGGCGCACCCCATCTGGCCCCATTGCTTTATCAATTCTTCTTACTTCCAGTTCCTTCAGGACCCTTTCTCATGTAAAGGGACTTGTGTCCTTTTCTGCACCATCCCCACCCCTTGTACTCCCTTCAGACCCATTACCCTCCTCTTCCTCAGTAAAGAATGAACAGAAATACCTGTTCAATATGTCAGCTTTACTGTTGTCATCCTCCACACAGCCCTCATCCTCCCCCTTTAGTCTCACTATCCCTCCCTTTGCCTTTTTTTTTTTTTTTTTTACTTATGTACCTGTAAAAGGTTTTGTCCCCTCTACCCACTGATTTTGCAATGTGCTCTTCTGTCCGAGCTTTGGCTTCCCTTACTGACCTCCTTGCCTCCCTTTGCTTCTCCTGGTACTTCTCCCTATCCCCTTCTGCCTGTGTCTTTTTGTATTGCCTGATTGCAATCTTTTATTTCTTCACTTTCTCTGCTGCCTCCTTGGAAACCATAATGGCTTCTTCCTTGCTAACCTGCTTAATACATAATTTGTTGTTTTGTAATCCCCATTTTAAATACTGCCCACTGTTCCTCAACCCCAATTCCTGCCCCATTCCCTTAATGCCTCTTTCAAGCATCTCCCCATTTTCCCAAAGTCTGCCCCTAAAATCCAGGATACGTGTTTTTGTGTGGTTTGGTTCTGCTCCTTCTGTGATTTCAAACCACAATGACTGGTGGTCACTGTTCCCCAGGTGCTCCCCCACTGTTACCCCCATCACACTGTCCCTGTTTGTGAGCACTAGGTCCAGTATTGCTTCTGCTGAGTTGGTTCCATGACCAGCTGCTTGAGAAAGGCACCCTGTAGGGAGTCCAGGATAAATCTGCTCCTAGTTGATGCTGCTGCTGGGATGTTCCAGTCCACATCTGGAATACTGAGGTCTCCAACCAGTACTACCCCACCCTTGTCTGCTATCCCTTGGATGGCTAGCATCAGCTCCCTGTTTCTTCCTCCTGGGCTGGTGGTCTATAGACCACACCTGTGCGGATGGCTGGCCCCATTTTCCTTTCCAGCTTAACCCACAGTATCTCTCCCCCATTTTGTTCCTCCTGGATCTCTGTGGCTCTTATGTCATTTTTCACATACAGTGCCACTCCTCCTCCTCCTTTCCTACCTGCCCTGTCTCTTCTGAATATGTTGTAGCCAGGTATGGCCATCTCCCAGTCGTGGTTATCATTACACCAGGTTTCTGTGATGGCCACAATGTCCAGGGCTGACTACACCATGACAGCCTCCAGATCCTCCATCTTGTTGCTAAGGCTCCTGGCATTGGCACACATGGCTTTCCATGATTTGACCTCCCTAGACTGTTTAGCTGTTCTACTCCAGCCCCTTCCCTGATTGTCATTTATCCCTGGTTTTCCTTGCTATCTGCCCTTCTGTTGAATTTTGCCCCTTTTCTGCCTCTCCACTTCTTAGGTGCTTATCTCCATCTTTTGTACACTGCTTTGTAGAGATATCCACTCCTCCGGTTCACTGGTTCCACTGCTAGCTGTGGGGGGGGGTGGGCAATAAGGTACCCTCCTTGCTGGCCTGCCACCCCCCTTAGCTAGTTTAAAAGCTTGTCAGTGTAGCATTTAAATGTATCATTGAGTGCTTGGATTCCCCTCCAGGATGGATGCAGGCCGTCAGGCTTGAACAAGCCTCCATCCCTCCAGGTGGGTCCCCAGTCACCAATGAATCCTAACCCTTCCTCACGGCACCAGTTCTTCAACCATAAGTTAAAGTTCCTGGTGCATGCACCCCTATGCTCTCCCATGCTTCTCACAGGTAGTACGTCCGAGAAGGTGACAGAAGTAGCTACTTGCTTGAGACCCCTCCCCAAATTTCCTAAACATCTGCACTCAGACAAATTCATAAAGTGCATTTTCAAAGCTATAGAAAATGACCCATAACTACCTATACATTTAATGTGTACTGGGATATATGTATGGTGGGTGGATAGTTGGTGTGCTCGGTGCAGGTGGGGGGGGGAGCTAGCCACCAGGGGGCGGGGAGCAGTAATATGAGTGCTCAGCAGGTGGCGGGTTCCTCTGGACACCAGGAACACATACTCGATTACAGGGCTGGGTAAACAGAGGGTGGAAGGGGGCCACTAGTTACTTGGGAATATGTAAACATTGATGGAATGGGGATCAGAGGACAGACGTGCCACTAGATGCCAGGGAATACTTAAAAGTTTATGGGGACAAGGACTGGTGGGCATAAGTGTCACTAGACACCACAGAATACTTGAAGGTTTATGGGGACAGGAATCAGAGGGCATGGGGGTGAAACAAGACACTAGGGACTGCAGTTACATAATCACTTACTGTAACAGTAGATCTTCAAGAGGATCTCTTTCAGCAAGCCATCATCAGTAGGACTATGCCACCAGGCGCTAGGACCACATGGAAACCTCCAGCAAGTAGTCTACCAGTGGGGGCCACCCATCCCCGACATCAGCCATTCCTATAAAGGTGTGTGGCCCTACACCCTCCTCAGTTCTCCTGCCAGAGCCCATAAGCAGGATGCCGGAAGAGGGGAACCCAGGAGGACTCCAAGGTATCCCAATAACATAGAAAAATGGAAGCAGAAGACTCACCTCTATGGAAGGGGAGTGAAAGAGAGAGACAGAAGAAGGGGGGGTGGAGGGAGGGAAAGTAGGGCCTCCTGCAAGAGATCCTCTCAAAGATCTACTGTCATGTAAATTCTTACATAACTGTATTATTTTACTTTAAGGGTATTTCTTGCAGCAGGCCATCACCGGTAGAACAGAGTCCCAAGCAGTTCTGGTACTCCATACAGACAGTCCTAGTGGTAAGCAAAGGGAATCACTGCCTATGAAAGGAGGCCTTGGATGACAGCTAGGCCAAAGTTGGCCCTACGCCTAGAGACAATGTCCAGAGTGTAATGCTTGATGAAAGTGTGGACAATGCTCCAGGTGGCAGCAGCACAAATATCAGCAGCTAACAATTACAGAAGCATGCCACTGATGCGGCCATACCCCTTGTGGATGGGCCTTTAACCCCTCTTGAAAGTTCCTTGCCGTACTTCTGGTAACAACAGACAATGCACCCCCTTTAGACAAGCACTGTTTGGACATGTGGCATCCTCTTTCCCAGGGGCGAACAAAACAAACAACTGATTGGACTTTCAGGAGTCCTTAGTCCGGTGTGTGTAGTACTTCGGGATTCTATGCACATCCAAGGTATGGAGCAATGCCTTCCCTTGACTGGAATGCTCCACATAATAAACATGCAGGTAGATGGATGGATTTAAAGTAAACTCCAACACCACCTTAGGAGGAAACTTAGGACTCGTACACAAAGTCTTTGTGAAAAAACAAATAAGGCTCCTTACACATTAGGGCCTGAAGCTCAGAAATCCTTCAAGCAAAAGTAATGGCAACTAAAAATAACGCTTTCCATGACAGAACGCATAGCTTGCAAGATGCAGCCATAGTTTCATAGTTGTCACAAAGCATATACAGACTTTCGTCCTTGTCTGCTTGCAAGAGTTTATTTTATCATCAAGTGAACTAATTAATAAACTAAAAACTTGGTTCTACTATAATCATCCAATCTTACTTTAAAAAATATCTAAAGTTGGACTACTAACTATATCATGGGGAAGAGA
Organism: Neoceratodus forsteri; assembly: GCA_016271365.2. Lineage (NCBI taxonomy): Eukaryota > Metazoa > Chordata > Ceratodontiformes > Ceratodontidae > Neoceratodus > Neoceratodus forsteri. The sequence goes on from CM057452.1 coordinate 1,723,840,861, forward strand.
ATTACACCTTGAAACAACCCTCTGACTGTTTCCTTTTTTGAGATTTCCACTTTTGCTGTTTAATTTGTCTACAATGAGCTCTTGTATTGTAATTTCTAACAAATAATTCAAGTCCTAAATCTTCTCTGAGAATGTTATCTTGAAATGATCTATAGACTAAAATCCTATCACCCCTCCATCTTCTTTAAGCCAAGGAATACAGATCCAAATTGTCCAACCTTTCCTCATATGTCATATTTTTAAGTCCCAGTATTGATCGGGTAGCCCTTCATTGCACTCTCTCCACTCTCGCTATCTCACCCTTAGTGTAAGGGGCCCAGACCTGGGAACAATACTCCAAGTGAGTTCTGACCAATGATCCAATATACAGTTAAGAGCCCTATTAGCGTTTTTTATAGTTTGATCACAATGAGCAGTAAGAAAGGTCATTTTGTATAACAACACCCAAATCCCTTTTCTGTTTCACATGCTTTAATTGTTTGTTATTGATAGTGTAATTAAATTCCAGATTCTTCTTGCCCATGTGTAGGACAGTACATTTATCCTCGTTTAGTTTAAGTTTATGATCTACTGTCCATTTCTCAATATATTTGAGTGCATACTGAAGTCCAATATAATCTGAAGGTAAATCTATTACTGCTCCCACTCCATCGGCAAACTTGGTTATCCATACATTTCCCTTATTATATTGAAACGATGATATATATATGTTGAACAGGCAGGGGCCCAACACTGAGCCCTGAGGGACCCACTTGTCACAGAAAGCCAATCGGATAACAGTCCATTAATCACCACTCTCTGCCTCCTATGCTCCAACCATTCTGATATCCAGTTTACAAGAATCCCATTTATATTTAGTATAGAAGGGATTTAATTAGTTTTTCATGAGCTAATTTATTGAAAGCTTTTGAATAATCTAACTGGATTACATCCACTGATCTACCCTGATCCAAAACACTGCTAACTTTTTCATAAAAAGTCAACAAGTTAGTTTGACATGATTGTGACTTTGTAAACCCGTGTTGACTACAATCAACAAGGTCATTTACAGTTATGTGGTCTTGAATATGATCTTTTATTATGCTTTCCAAATTTTTCCCAAGTGTAGATATTAAGCTGACTGGTCTATAATTATCAGGGGAATCCTTCTTTCCCTTTTTAAAAATGGGGACTACAGGAGCTTCCCTCCATTTACTAACAACCTCTCCTCTTTCCAATGACTCTTAAAAAATAAAGGTTAATGGATAAGCTATTATCTCTGCTATTTCATAAATCAATCTAGGATGTATATTGTCTGGCCCAGGGGATTTACTAGTCTTAACTCTCTTTAATCTATCCATCACATCTTTTATGTCAATTTGAATCAGTTTTTCATTTTTTATATTATATTTAGTATCAGTTGTTACTGTATCTTTGGGGTTAAACACAGTAGCAAAATATTGATTTTGTACCTCAACCATTTCCTTGTCATTTAATAAGTTGCCACTGTCATCATTAAAGGGCCCTATTGTTTGTCTATTCCCTTTTTTGTTATTTATATATGCATAAAAAGCTTTATAGTTATTTTTACTTCTAGTTGCTAATTTAATTTAAAAATTTGTTTTGGCATCTTTTATTAATTTCTTAACACATTTAACCTGTTCTTTATACTTTGGCATTAGATTTGTATCAGGTTTTGCTAATCTGTACAGTTTATGTTTTTCTTCTATCTGTCTTTTAATTTTACAGGTTATCCATTTAGGGGAAGCACTCAATTTAGGATTTTTACTTGTATGTGGTATATTTACATCTGCAATCTCTTATTTTATCCACTAAGATGTTCCACATTTCATCCAACATTAACCCAGCAAAATCTGATTTCCAATCCCAAGAAAGTAATGCCTGTCTAATTTTATGAAAGTCAGCTTTTTTAAAATTGGGAATTTTTATATTACTACCCTGTTGAGTAGCTAATTCACTTAACTGGAAAAAAAAACAGTGTTATGGTCAGTATTTGAGATTGGAGTTCCAACCGCCATGACATTTAGTCTGGGTCCCATATTTGAAAAAACGAGATCCAAAATATTATTAGATCTTGTATTTTCTAAAACTAGCTGATCCAGGCTCAGCTGATTAAAGCTTTCTAAACAGTTCCTTTCATTTAAACTAGATGTTGTCTGGTTTATCCAATCTATATCTGGGAGATTAAAGTTGCCTGTTATGATAATATTTTCAGCTGAATCAATATGGTCCTGATAATTTAGAATTTCTACATCTTGCTCCCTATTTGTTGAAGGGGACGATATATGGTTCTCAACACAATTTTTGAAGCATTTTGAGGCAAGATCTTAACACATAAATGTTCAATACTAAGTTTACCATCATGAATTTCCATATTAGTAATAGATTCATGCACATAAATTGCTACACGACCGCCCTTTCTGTGCATCCTAGATTTATGATACATGCTAAATCCTAATATGTTTTTGTCCCATATATCGTCTTCCTCCCACCAAGTTTCCGTAAGAATTGCTATTTTGATGTTTTTATTCCTCATAAGAAGTTTAAGTTCATAAAATTTGCCATCCAAACTTCTCACATTTGATAGTAAACAATTTACTGGTTCCCAATCTTTATTTTGAAGATTTTGTGTACTGGTGGTGGAATTTATCTTAGTACATTTCCCACCCCCCACTTTACCCAGTTTAAATGTTTCTCAATGATTTTATTATATGTATTTACTAGAACCCTTTCACCCATCTTGTTTAAATGAAGTCCATCATTCTTGTATAATGATCCATTTTTAAAAATACAACCAGTATCAATGAAACCTATTTTATGTTCAATGCATAACCTACGTAACATACAATTAGTAGAGAAAATATCATGATTAATGTGCTGATGCAATCCATAAGTAGGTAGAATACCAGATACAATAATATCAGTGGGGTATTTATTCACTTCCTGAATTAAATCAATATAATTCTCTAAAATAGTCTCTTTTTTATTTGACTTTATATCATTCACTCCTAGTTGGAGAATCAGCAATGGTTGTTTAACTTGTCCCATACATCCCTCTCTTGTGTAAGTTCTTGAATTTTTATTCCTGGAAACATGCTAACCATTGTATTATTATCCCTTCCTTTGCATACAATTTTATCAATACTCCTTATTGTAGAATCACCTAATACTATAATTTCCCTTAGTTTTACATCTAACTGCTCACCATTATAGGTAACCATATCATTAACCCTCGTTAAATTCAGATTCAATTGCTGAGGTTTAGTAAATGTTAGAGCTGGAGATTTAATTTCTCTTTTGTCAATTTCCATGGGACATCCATCACTAATTTTATGGGCCTGTTCCCTATCCTGGGGTTTAGCAGATGCTGAAAATGAAGATTCTTTATCCCTTTTATCAATTTCCATGGGACATCCATCCCTAATTTTCTGGGACTGGTCCACGTTCAGGACTGAAAAGGAATTTTTCAATTCCAGAGGAGCAATGTTATATACTTGGTTACCTCTGCGTTTGCCCTTACTGTTTTTAATAGTGGCCCAGCTTCCCCCCTTCTCTTTCGGCATTTCCGTTTCAGCACCCAAATCACTAGCAATAGTATCAATAAATTTCTCCAGCGTCTCTATTTCATTCTTAGTTTCCCATCTATTTCTTAATTCATTTATTTCTTGTAATAGTTCTCCTATCAACACACATTTACTACATTTGAAATCCTCTACATTTCTTAATCCCTGTACAAACATTAAACAACTTATACACTTAGTAACTCGAGAATCCATATTGTACCTTCTTTTCCTAGTTTTGAGTTGAGTAGTTTTAAGAGCCCCTTACTCTAACATGGATCAAGCAGCTTTCCTCTTGTTCCTTGCATCCACATGGACACAGCCGGCCGCAGCGCTGAGGCAGCGTGTCTCTCTGCGGTGGCGAACTCACTCCTAGCTCGCCCGCTCACTCTTCTGGCGGCTAGAATTCTCCTTTTTTTTTCTATTTATATTTACTCTCTTCCCTTAGCCCCCTACATTCCTCATCTTCGGGAGTTGCCAAGGCATCTTATCCCCCTCTTACCTCACAGTGCTTCCCCATCAAGCTGTGGTTGTTCCCCCCCAGGTGAGGATGAGGTGGAGCATGTACACCTCAAATCTTAGTATTCCGTTGGGCAACTGTGGAGGTAGAGGTCGGGGATCAGTGCTGGTGCTTCTTCTCCCCAGAGCGTAGGAGGCCAATTTTTCTGTTTTTCTGTGGAGCATGACTCGCCTCGGACGGCAAGGTGCTAATGCCAATGTCCATCACGCTTCTCCTACTCTCTGTATGGCTAATGTGGTCTATATCTCAGGCTTCCACCAGAGGCCAACCAAGCACCAAGCCTCATCCCCCTTCCCTCCCCGGAGAATACGGGCATTCCGTGGACGCTCAAGCCTCCTCCCCCCAAGCCGGCCCTCCTGCTCCCGGGCTCATTCCCAAACCCGGGTCACTAGTGCCACAAGCAGTAGCACTACCGCTGCACCAGTGGGCCGGCTAAGACACAGCCATTTCAAAGGGAGGCAGCATAAGCTTTTCCAACAAAAAATTAAGGTCCCAAGGTAGGACTGGGTCCCAGATTGGGGGCTTCAAATGCAGAATGCCCCACAAGAATGTGCGGGACACATTGAGTTGGGCCACTGAACAGCCATCCACAGGTGCATGATATGCATAGATGGCAGAGAGATGTATCTTGATAGATGAGTACTGCGAACTTGAGTGTGAGATGGGCAGAAGTTACTTCAGAACCTGATCCACGGGACAGGTGACGGCATCTAAATGGTGCACTGCAACTCAAAGAGCGAAACGCTTCCATTTCATAGAGTAAGTGGCCCTGGTGGAGGGCTTCCTGGCTGCCATCAAAACATCCGGTACTCTGAAGGAGACCCAAAATCTGGCAATGGCTGTGTCCTCAGCAGCCATGCATGAAGATGGAAAGACTTGAGGTCTGGTTTGACCAGGGTGCCCTGTTCCAAGGACAGCAAGCCTGTCCACAGGGGCAGGGATAGTGGTGATTCCACTGCCAGTTGTTGCAGCAAGGGGAACCAGATTTGACGAGGCCAGAAGGGGATGATGAGGATCACTGTATCCCCCTCCATCTGGAGTTTGATCAGAATTCACTGAAGGAGTGGGAAGGGAGGAAAGGCATACGGAGAGGGGCAATGCATCTTGCCAGAAAACTCTACGCCCTGGATCTAGGAAGCAGAAATGAGGCAGTTTTGCATTGTGTGGGGACGCAAAAAGTCCAACTCGGGGAAACCCCAACTGTCGAACAGGTCTTCTACCACTGAGGTCAGAAGTTCCCACTCGTGGGCTCTGGATCGCGAGTGGCTTAGACTATCAGCCAGGACATTTTGGTCACCAGGAACAAGGATGGCAGAGAGTTCCAGGCTGTTCTTGATGGTCCAATACCAGACTCTCATCACTTCCCTGCACAAAAGGTAGGAATGAGCCCCCGCCCCGCTTGTTTACATAATGAACTACACACGTTATCCATCTGAATGAACAGCTGACCCAGGGAGAGCCTAGTCTGATCCCTCTCTATCTCAGATCATGTCCCTTGAGTTTGGGGGTCTCCATGTAAACTTTCAAACCAAGGCCTCAGACACCCATCTTAAGGACCTGCTGAGGGTAAGTATACAAAAAAAGGAGCTCCCTGAAGCAGGCTGCTGAGCTCCAGCCACCACAACAGTGCCCACTTGACTGGATCAGATACCAACAATGGATGATCCAGGGTGTTCATGCACTGGTCCCACTGGATGGAAATTGTGTCCAATGAGAGATTTTCATATGCATCCTGGCCAGGGGAACTGTGGCAGTGGCTGCAACCATGAAGCCGAAAAGCCTCAGAAAGACCCTCACCAGAACATGATGGCTGGAGCAAAGAAGATGGGCCTGGTCCATCAGACACTCTGCTCTGTCTGGGGGCAAGAAGGCCTCCCCCTCCCGGGTGGTGTCCAGCACTGCCCCTATGTACAGGGGGTTGCCAAGGGGTCAAGAAGGACTTTGGCATGTTGACAGTAATGCCCAAAGCTTGGAACAGGTTGCATATGCAAGAAAGAGTTTGAAGGAGTTAGTCCCTGGATGGGGCCACTAGCAGTCAATTGTTCAGGTATGGAAAAATGTAAAACCCCTGCCCTAGCAAGGCAGCTGCCACCACCACCACCAGGCATTAGATGAAGACCCTGGGCGATGAGGACAAACCAAGGGCAGAGCTCTGAACTGGTAGTGCGCTCTCTGGATATGGAAGCGGAGGAAGGTGAAGACCTTGATATGCAGGTAGGCATACTGCATATCCAGGGAACAAAGCCAGTCCCCCAGTGTAGCAGGGGCAGTAAACCATGTAGGGTGACCATCCTGAACTGTTTGTACTATATAATCAGGTACAGCTGACTTAGGTTCAGAATGGGTCAAAGGTCTCCTGTCTGCTTGGGGACCAGGAAGCAGTGGGAGTAGAATCTCCTTCCCTGCTGACACCACAGGACTGGCTCTATGGCCTTTTTTTTTTTTTTTTTTCCCAAAGTAAGGCCTCAATTACCTCCGGATGAGAGCGGCATGGTTGAGAAGAAGCAAGGACTTGCCCAGAGGGTTTTCTGGAGACCACTATGAACTCGAGAGTGTGGCCATGCTCGATGAGCTGTAGCAACCCAGTTGTCTGTGGTGATCTCCCTCCACCTGCCCAGGTGCAGGGAGAAGCGACCCCCTACGACCGCCTCCTGTTGAACAACTGGGGCAGGGGGATCTGGCAAGGAGTCAGGAGATGGGAGCTGCCACTGCTGGAGCTGCTGCATCCTGGGCGCTGTGGGTGGCGCCGGACGAGGGAGTGGGAAGAATGCCCCGTTTTGTGCTTGTCCTGGGTTTTTGGAGGGGGACAGACCTATCTGCAGAAGGAGCAACAAAAAGGAGCCAGCTACACCGACTTCAACTGGGTATGGTACATGGAATGGACGGATTTGAGAACCGTCCTGAGGTCTGGAGTTCAGAGATAACATCCTGAACAACTCCCCCAAAATGTTTAAAACTCCTGAAGGGTGCATACATTATGTTAGATTAGGCATCCTGAGTAAAACCAAAGACCCAAAGCTAGGAGTGGTGCCTCATACAGATGCCAACAGCTGCTGCCTGGCCAGAGGCATCTACCACATCACAGGCAGCCCTGAAACATGGGTACCGATGTCTGAGCCATTCTAAAGGTCTGTTGCTTGGAAGTGTCTTCCAGAATGGCTAGGACAGCCTTCCTTGCCTGGACCCATAGCAGGTTCTGGTACTGTACAATGGGGCCAAATAACTGATGGCCCAAATGACCAGAGTGGCAGAGGCAAAGGCATGCTTGCCCATCTGGTCCAGCTGGTAAGATTCCCTGTCTGGGAGAAGGGACCTCAGGTGTTTTGGCCTCGTGGTGTGGTCATGTGCCACGCTGATGACAACTGAGTTGACCTTGGGCTGCTCACCAAACTATGACTTGCCAGCCTTTTTGGATATCGCCGGGACCGTAAGGCGGTTCCAAAACAGTCCAGGTAATGTCCTCATAGGAGTCGATAATCGGGGGGGGGCGGACCACTAGAGGAGGGGCGTCAGGCTGACATAAGTAGATTGCCAGCTGACGCCACTCTGGATCCTGTTCTTCCGACTCCAACCCCCTAGTGGCCTAAATGTGCCTCATGATGGCCATGAATGTGGGGTCATCGGGGGAGAAGTCTGGGGACATTGCTAGGTGTCTCCTCCCCTTTGAAAGATTCCAGGATCGAGGACCAAAATACCAATATTTCAACTACATTAAATAATGACTGCCTAGCTCTGTCTGAAGATACCAGCAAGCCTCAAGTGTTTTTTTTCTCTTTTTTTAATTTGGGGGGAAAAAAACAAACAAAAAAAACTGTCTGGCCTGGTAGCCCTGAGGGTTGAGATGCTGGACACTATACCACGCCGGCAACCCGGGGTCAGAGTGACCTCTGGTTGCCGGGGCTCGGCAGGGGAGAGAGACGATTGAGCATCTGGTGGACTGCTCTCCTCTCCTGGGAAGGGAAGGGCTGTGGTCCCTCTCCTTGGCTGCCCCTAGTGAAGGCCAGAAGGCAGTGCTGGGGGCTGGGAGAGACAGAAGCATGGAAACATGACATGTGTGTACCTCCACACATGCCACGTTCATGCCATGAAGGGAAGGGGGTGTACAGGGAGAAAAAGGAAAACAGAAAAAGGCAACATGGGGAAAAAAAAAAGAAAAAAAAATGCTTCCATAATATCAAATGAAAAAAAATCACCCACAACCATGAAGAACAAACTGTTCCTCACATTTTTGAGGGACATAGAGCACTTGAGCTTTGCTCTTGTGCTTTATGACAGAACTCTCCCACTCGGTATCAGAAGCAGCTTGTTTTTCATGCCTGGGGTGATTTATTGTCATATATTTTCCTTGTTTTGCCAGCATTTAAAAATGTTGTTCTTAAAACCTTACTGTTATGAATGACTTTTTGAACCCAAATTGGTCAATCATTCAAGAAAGTCATTGAGAATGATATTTTCCATAGAAATCTGTCAACAAAAACTTTCATTATTGCATGAACATACACAGCTGCTATTTCAAATTGCAACTTGTTTTTCCCCCAGTAGCTTTCAAGTGCAGTTTTCTCCAGTCTCAAAAACAAGATCTTCATTAATTCACTGATTCAGGTTGCAAACCAAGCAATACTTACATTACACAAAATAAATAACACCCAAATTTTAAGGAGAGGCTAATTCTCTTTTTTTTTTTTTCTAGAGATTTTTATGCCCATTTACTGCTGCAGGGCCCACTTTGGCTCGCAACTGACCTCCAGTCCTGGCACCCATCATCCTCAGGGCTTATCTGCTAGTTGGGTCCACCATGGAGTACCCTTCTGTGGCAGGGGCATGTGAGAAGGGCAGTTCCCCCACCACCAGTTACGCATCCAGATTCACCAGAAAAACCTGGTCAGTGGTGCAGGATCCATGTCCCCTGCAGAAGGAAAAGCTCCCCGGGCCAACCGCAAAGGGTCACATGAGCAGCGGAACAAAATACCCTTCCCAACCCCAGTGAGCAGTAGCATTGTCCCCCAGCCTTGGCTGCCCTGCCAGCTTCCACAGTATGCAAAAAAGCACATCGAGCACCAGGAAATTATGGTGGTGCACAATTCAAAATTCAATTTCCAGAGTGCATTCTCAAGCTCAGGTCTCTGACACAGGCCAGCAACACGCTACCCGCTGGGACAACGGGTGGCCCAATCTTAACACCTCATGGGTCCCGTCACATCAGGAGTGCTCAAACTCACATGATATCACAAAACCCATTCAGTGATGGGAATTAGCCTGCACTTAACACTTTGGGATTAAATATTCTATATGTACAGACTGCAGTTACAGGTAACAGGAGTCAAAGGATGGTTGTAAATGAGGTTCATTCCAGGGAGGAAAGACTGGCAAGTGGGGTACCGCAGGGGTCAGTACTGGGGCTGATACTCTAACATTTACATTGGGGATATTGCGGAGGGTCTGAATGGAAAGCTGTGTCTGTTTGCATATGATACACAGATCTGCAACAGAGTGGATACATCGGGGGAGTGGAGAGCATGAGAGGACACCTGCTAAAGCTGGAGGGGTGGTCGGAGAGTTGGCAGCTGAGATTTAATGCCAAAAAGTGTCAAATAATGCACATTTTATTTATTTATTTATGTCTTTGGTGGCCGGGTATGTGCGCTGATCCAAGGGACTGTTTTCAGGCATGACCCGGTCCATAAACAATGGCAAAATTAGCAAAACAGAATACAGGAGGAGTAACATGGCCGAAATGCAGGCCACTAACAGTGAGGTGCAGGGAGTTACAGTACTGAGGGTATTAACAAAAAGAGGATACACTAAGGTACAAGGTGAAGTTGTAAGCTAGCAACAAGTCCATATACATCAACACAGGAACATGGAGAACAATACAGTAAGGTGACAAATTACCAGGTACACCATATAAAGTGCAATTTCAAAAAGGCACGCCAATAACAAAATCAAGTAACAACTAGGTGGATATTCAAAATTTAGTGCGACAGTCCACAATAAGCAAAGTGCAGTTGAGTAGACTATAGGGAGGGGAGAGAGGGCCAGGTGGAGGGCGTGAGAGAAGCTGGAGAGAAAGGGGTGTCACAAGGGTAGGGAGACCTCAAAAAGGTGGGGGAGAGAGAATCATCCCAGTTCACACAGATGGACAGCATATAGGCTTCCACTAGTAACTAATCTTTAAAGTGGCTTTTGAAAAGATAGAGGGAGGAGGACATAGGCATAAGAACCCGGGTCGATACATTCTAGGAGGAGAGGATGTTGTGTTAACGGAGTAGGAGACGGATCTGGGGATTATTATTTCGGACAACCTTAAGGTGACAAACCAGTACAACAAAGCAGCTGGAAAGGCAAGCAGAATGCTGGTATGCACAGGGAGGCATTTCACAAGCAGAAGGGAGGTGATAATACCCCTATACAGGTCAATGGTCCATCCACACTTAGAATATGGTGTACAGTTCTAGTGACCTCACCTACAGAGGGATACAGATAGGGTGGGGAAGAATCCAGAGGAGGACAACCAAAATGGTGCATGGTATGCATCAGAGGACATATGAGGAGAGGATGGAGGGGCTTGACCTATATCCACTGGAAACCACGAGAGAGAGAGAGAGAGGGAGGATATAACTGAAACTTTTAAATACCTGAAGGGAATTAATAAGGTGAAAGAAGGAAGGGAGTATCTTCAAGATGAGGGACGATCCAAGAACTAGGGGGCATAGCCTGAAACTGGAGGGTGGTCGATTCAAAGGTAATAAGAGAGGACACTACTTCACTGAGAGGGCAGTGGGCCCCTGGAATGGACTACCAGAGGAGTTGATTGAGGCATCAAAAGTGGGGGAATTCAAGAGTGCATGAGATAAATACATGGGTTTAAACAAGGCAGGGAGGGATAAATGCCCTGACAGTAGTAAGTGTCCTGGAAATCGTCAAGGGCGGGGGAGAACATGTAAGTGATGTAGGGGTGGTAGCTTCAGGGCTACCTATGGAGAGGAATAAGGGCAGACTACATGGGCCAATGGGGACCTTGTCTGCTGACAACTTTCTATAATTCTATGATTCTGTGTACGGTATGACTTGCTTGCTGTTTTGAGTTACAAACCACCTGTTTACAGCTTCACCATGGTGAGTACGATGGGGAAGGGGGAAATGAGGAACTGTTAACAGTAAATTACTGCAAGAAGACTTAGCTCACCTGTACATTTTCTTCGGTGACCTGAATTTCAGCAGTGTAAACATAATCAATGAGCATCTTCAGAGTATATCCATCAACTTCCTTTATCCGCACCTTCTTTGCTCTGCTTTCACTCATCTCTCCTATGAAAGAAACAACAGAAGCACATTTAAAGACATACTGCAGGTGAGCAATAAGTTGGTCACTTTTCTGGTCAAGTATTCACTGCCCTGCTACATATATGAGACAATCGGTAGACAGCAGGAAGCAGGATTGCTGCAAGCAAGATAGTCAATAAAAACAGGTTACTCACCTGTAACAGTAGTTCTAGGAGTGGTATATGTTGTTCATAAACACTAGTTGGCATGTCCTTTCCCTGTTAAGATTTGCCGGAAGGTCTTCTAGCGGACTCCTCCCACCCACCTGGGTGGTATAACCCTCAGCTCCGCCCCATGACGCCAGATCTTGCCCGCTGGAAGCTAGGTGAGTACGTCAAAGCTGGGGAAGTCAGGTGGGTCCGTGTGGATGAACAACATATACCACTCCTAGGAAGTATCTTTATGCAAGAACTTACCGTAACAGCAGATATTCGAGTAACTGTCTCTTGCAGCAGGTTATTACACTTGGGAGTTCCACCAGGTGGCGTTATCACACAGCAGCTTCTTCTAGCAATCTTCCATGAAGGCCGCCTACATGACATCACTTCCTGATGCTGAGTATAAGTGTGGGCGGTCCCAAGGACCCTCTGTTCCAGTAGGCTTCAGCGAACAAGGCCTGGGCCAAGGGACAAAAGAGACCAAAGAGACCCCACCCAATGTCCTGGGCTGCAGTGAACAAAAACGAACAGGTAGGGGGATGGAGGGCAGGATTGTACCTACTGCAAGAGACAGTTCCTCGAAGATCTACTGTTAAAGTAAGTTCTTATGTAACAATACTATCTTCTATAGACTGGTCTCTTGCAGTAGGTTATTACACTTGGGAGAGTGCCAAGCAGTTATTCCCAACAGAGAGGACAGGCAAGTCTGGAAGCCAAGCAAGACAGCACGCCCAGCGATCGGGCCCTTGCAAAGACCAGCAGCCAACCAGACAAGACAAGGATAAAACATAAGAGAAATGTCAACTCGAACCACACCTAGTCGGGCAGACAAGCCAAAGGTGGGTGAGGACAACATGCTGGAAGCATGGTGCTGTAGAAGAACAGTAGGTGGCCAAGCACAGTGATTCATCCTGACAAGGCAGGGGTCAAAAGGTCATGGCATAAAGTAAAATCCAAGAAACCTCCCAAAGCGTGGCGCACAAAGGAGAAAGTGGAGAGTACCAGGCATGACGTACTGGGAAACCCACAAGAGGGAACAAGCGAGGGGCTCCAGAAGGAGAGCAGCAGGAGTCCCAAAAGAACTGCAGAGAGGAGGAGGAAAGTGAACAGGAAAAAGAAGCAGACCTCCAAATAAAGGGCTGCAGGGCTCCCGGGTGCCTATGAAGCATACGGAAGGAGGTGGCAAGGAAGCCCAGAGAGCGGTGGAACAGACGGGGCGGGCCTGGCCTACCCAGAGGGACGGGACAGAGAGGCTGAAGCAGCAGCCCCACAAAAGGCCCCAGTGCGGTCCTGAGCAGCACCCCACGAGAGGGGGCAGGAGCGGGACATTCTGGCAGCTGAGAAGGATGATGGGAATGGGGGGGATACAGGAGAGGTCCAAGACTGACCACCAGGCATAACCGGACGGCGGAGGCAGAGAACCCAGAAGGGTTGGGCAGCAGGACCAAACAACGTGGCACCACAAAAGAGGCGATGGCAACTGACAGGTGCACATCGAGGGCTGAACCTGACACCAGAAGCCAGGCGTGGCACCGCAAGGCGACAGCAGTGACAGACAGATGGGTAGATGCACCCATGACATCGGAGCCCGCAGGAAGGTGGTGTCGGGAAAGCAGGAAAAAGATGCACAAGACAGCGCCAACAGGGCCGACCCGGGAGAGGAGGCAGCGGCAGGGAGAAGGCGCCAAATTGAAAGCACACGGGACACAGATGCACCGGACCACAAGGCCCACATAGGAAATGCTGCGAAGCAACAAGGTACAAGAGGGAAACCGTGATGCCAAAAGCCCGCAGGATGCCAGGGAACCACATCCGGCAGACAAAGACAGGCAGAATGGGGGCAGAGTGGTCCAGACAGGAGTCCCCGAAGCGGCAGCCACAGAAGCGGCAGCAAACAGGGAAGGCCTGACATGGTACTGCACCACCTGAAGGCCCATGCGGGGCATGAAAAAAGGGGAGGGCGCCAGGGCCCAAAGCAACGGTGGAGGGCCTCCCACAGGAACCTCCAGGAAAAGGAGGAGAGGGGCAAACAGCCCGACCCCGTGGGGTGCCACGAGGGAGAAGAGGAAGAAGATCTAAGAACCCCATCCGAGGCACACGAAATGGGTGCCCCATGGGTGCAATAAAAGGCGGCTGAGGGGGAACCCCAGTAATGCAGGAAAAGTGCGCGCCAGGACGGGCAGAGGGGGAACGGAGGGGACTTCTTGATTAGAACGTTTAGTGCTTAGCCTCTGCCAATGAATGGGGACCAGCCACGAGAAAGGGGGGATGTCCCACGATGGGGGAAGCAGCCCCATCGACAAGGAGTGCTCAGTCGATGGGGCGAGAGCGTCCTGCCGGCGAGAGAGAAGGAGAAGGATGCGCCAAGCAGACGGGGAAGCACTCTGCCGACAAGGGAAGGAGGAAACATGCCTGCGTGGGAGCTTCCTGTCGATGAGGAGTGCTCCGTCGACAAGGGAAGAGCCCCCCATCGATGGAGAGAGCAGCTGCGTAACCGTTCTAATGGGGAAGCGTCCCGGCCGACCAGGGCGAGAAAGCAATAGGCTCCATTGTCAGGGGAAGCCTCCCCTTCAACAAGGAATGCACCATCGACAGGGAAACAGTGCCCGTTGACGGGAAATATCCCACAAAGTGCTCCTTTGATGGGGTATGGCCTGTCGACGAGGGTAGGTGCAGCGTAGGCTCTGTCGACGGGGGGAGCAGCCCCGCTGACGAGGAAGGCGCAGGAGGAGCCACCGTCTACAGGCCTTGTCGGAGGGAGGGTGAGGAGGGTCAGTCCTTCTCGGTTCAAAGCTGGGAATGTGAGCCCTGGGCCGGGGAACCCTAAGACGGCTCCCCAAGGTCCGTGCCGGCTGGGCTGCCTTGACAGCCACAGGCGAGCCCCAAGATCCAGCAAGAGTACCAGGCTCAGGAAGCAGCAGGGGTGCCGTAAATGGTGCACAGGCCTGCTGGAGAGTTGACGTCCGGGGTGCTGTGAGCAGGTCACAGGTCCCAGAACAGAAGCAGAACAAACGGTTAAAGTTCACGTCGAAGACTAACACAGGAGGTCAGAAGAGCTGACTGTGCGAGCTGAAGCCAATGGGAAAATGAACAGAGGGTCCTTGGGGCTGCCCACACACATACTCAGCATCAGCAAGTGAGGTCGTGTGAGCATCCCCCATGGAAGACTGCTAGAAGAAGCTGCCATGTGACAGTGCCACCTGGTGGAACTCCCAAGTGTAATAACCTACTGCAAGAGAAACAGTCCGTAGAAGATCTACTGTTACAGGTGAGTAATCTGTTTTTCTAGAATCGTGGATATGCTGTTCCTCCACACTAATTGGCAGATTCCTAGCAGTTCTCTGGGAGGAGGGAGGCAAGGTGCACACCCCCTACTTCGGGAATAGAAACTGGAGAACAGAGGCTCCAAAACCAGCATCCCGGCATGACTCAAGATCGATGAGGTAACGTGTAATGAAGGTGTTTGCAGTCTTCCAGGTAGCAGCCCTGCAGATATCGTGGCTAGGAACGTCCCTAGAAGCAGCCACTGATGCAGTGGTATGGTGGGTAGAGTGAGCCTTTAGCACTAAGGGCAGCTCCTTACCCGCCAACCTATAGCAGAGATCAATGCAAGATGTAATCCATCTGTCAATCGTCCGCTTCGCTGCAGGTCTGCCAGGTGCAGCTTCAGCGTAGGTGATAAACAGCTGGCAAACCCTTCCCCGAACTTCAGCTGTTCACTCCTGAGAGCGCTCATCTCAGATCCAGAGAAAGGAGCCTATACTCGGCCTCTGAGGTGTAGTTCGGGTAGAACACAGGCAGAGTTAACACCCAGTTAAAGTGAAATTCTGACACCACTTTCGGAAGGAACTTCAGGTTGGGGCGTAGGACTACCATGTCCCTGCGGAAGACCAGGTAAGGAGACTCCACTGAGAACACCTGGAGCTCCCCAGTCCTTCTGGCTGCAGTGATAGCCACCAGAAAGGTGATCTTCAACAACAGATGCGACACCTCACACCTGGTCATCAGTTCAAATGGCTTGTCCATGAGTTTAGTCAATACCAGCAGTAGATCACATGGAGATACAGGTTCACGCACTGGAGGGATTATGTGATAGAGGCCCTTGAAAAAGTTCCAGACCACTGTCTCCTGTGCCACCATCCGCTGATCGCCCACGCCTGCATGGAGAGAGATGGCTGCCAGGTGCACCTTCTTAAGGTAGTCAGTCGGAGACCTCCTTTGGAGAGGAACCAAAGGTAGTCGAGGATACTGGCCACAGAACAGGAACTAGAGCAAGACTCAAAATATAGCCTTTCTGTTCTTGCATGGAAATGTGGTTAGGCTGCTGGAAATGTTGCTTTAAGTTCAGCATTTCCATTTGACTGCTGTACCTGTTCTCCATCAGTTGGGGGAGCACGCAAGCAAGTCCTCAGGATGGCTTCAGGTCTCGGCCTGGTGTGGGGGAGTGAGCAGGTGGAGCGTGCCGTCATCCTCCCTGCACATGTGCTGGACTGACTCTGATTCTACAAGCCAGCGCTCCTTGGACAGCTATGGGTCCTTCCAACAATATGACCTATGTGATCAACATTCAGCTTCCTCTGCTGTTTGGCTGTCCAGAAGCTCTTCTCGCTGAACTGACCATGAGTGGCATCGGAAGCCAGTTTGCAGCAGAAGAGGAAGGAGTGCTTTTCTTACCGAGAGTTAGTCTCAGAGTTACACCGCAGTCAGCGTCGTACTGAGTGCTTAAAACAAAACAAAAAACGATTGTCTATCTCTGAGTGCATAGCAGTGATCAGTAGCAGCCAAGCACTCTGTGAATACATTATTTCATCAAGTCTGGCTGGGAGAGGAGAGTAGTGGTGGATTGTGGGACAAAAAAAAAAGTCATCGGAGAGAGAGAGAGAAGAAAAAAAAAGGCCTCACAGCACTTGAGCACACTTCTGAAGAGTTTTACAACGAATTTATAGAGTTTTTTTTTTTTTTTCAGAGGGGACTTGTCTGTTAGCAGATGGTCGGTGAATGAGCCTAACTTGTATGCCTTCACAGGCAGGCTTATACATTTGAAATAAAGGAGATGGGGGGACAAAATGATTCCAACTTGAACTCTGTGACCGGAAAGAGAAGCTGCTGCAGTCCGAATAAATATTTCTGCAGTCACCTGGGCTATTGTGTGGGGAAATCTAACTACACTATAATTGCTTACAGAAAAAACCTGCATAAACCCATATTGCTTACAGAAAGGGGTGACTGTAATGAAACTCTCTCAGCTGCACTGTGAAAAAACAAACCCACCCACCCCACCCCCGCTTTCAAAACAGATTACCTTAAGGAGGAAAAACAAGTCCTTGTGATTTTTCTGTCTGAGCCTGAACTGCATTACTGGCTGAGCCTAGTAAGCTCGCTGCCCTGTGAGGAAATAAGTGAGCGTTCAGTGTGAATTTAAAAAAAATATATATTTTTACACCTGCTTACTGAGTTCATTGTCTTGCAATTTGCCATAAGGGGGAAACTCAAGGCACTTTTACACACACAGTCTTACAACGGAATAAGCGTTACAGAAGGACCCTACCGGTCCATCCCATGCTGTCTATGTTCCGTTGTAAAATGAACATTCGCCTGAACCGCATTCCCTGGCGTCGGTGGTTTGTCCGCAAGCGTGCCGTTACAGCGGGCAGTGTAAAGCGCCCATTCCGGCTCAAGACCTCCAGCTCTTGAGTTATTGCGTCACAGCCACTGTTCTACCCAGCAAGGAGTACTGCACCGATATGGAGGGCTGGGCGAGTGTGTGGAACAGGAGCTCGTCTAATTGGGGCGTGAAGCGCATCAGGCTGTATCGGAGCCGGACAGGTAACGCTGGTTTCGGTACAGTAGTGTGTGTGTAAAAGCGCCTTAAAAGTCCTTGTGGGAATTTTATATCTGAGCTGGTGTATTAAGCAATTAATAACTGCGTACTGAGCTCGTTGCTCTACACTAGCAGGGAAAGTCCCTGAGGATTAACCTCTGTGTCTTTTGGGGGGGGATTCATTTCTGCTTAAACTGCTCCCTGCCCTAAGGGGAGATCCTTGTGGGGAAAGTCTCTGTCAGAGTAATCTGTGTGTATAAAAAATATTCCTGCCGTCAAAGCTGCCCCCTGCCCTACCATAAGGGGATCCTTGTGGAGAAATACCTGTCGGAGCCATCTGTGTGTATAAAAAAAAACTAAAAAGACAAGTCCTGCCTTCTAAATTGCTCCCTGCCCTACAGTAAGGGAATCCTTGTAGGGAACACTCTGTCAGACCTACTGTGTGTATTAAAAAAAAAATAAAAAGGAAACGCCTGCATTCTAAACTACTCTCCGCCCTACCATAAGGGGATCCTTGTGGTGAGATCTCTGTCAGAGACCTGTCTGTGTGTGTGTACTAAAAAAATAAAACCTAATTCCTGCATTCTAAACTACTCTCCGCCCTACCATAAGGGGATCCTTGTGGTGAGATCTCTGTCAGAGACCTGTGTGTGTGTGTGTGTGTGTGTGTGTGTGTGTGTACTAAAAAAAATAAAACCTAATTCCTGCATTCTAAACTACTCTCTGCCCTACCATAAGGGGATCCTTGTGGTGAGATCTCTGTCGGAGAATGTGTTTGTATTAAAAATAAATAAATAAATAAATTACTGCATTCTAAACTACTCTGCTCTACCATATGGGGATCCTTGTGGGAACACTCTCAGAGTGTGTGTATTTAAAAATTAAATAAACACCATATCACCTGCTACTACCTCTACATTACATAACAGTGGGGAAGTCTGTGTCTGTTCTGACCCATTTCTGATTGCTCACTAAAAGAAAGAGAGACCACACAAGTCAGTTTAAGAAAAATCTTTATTAGCAGCAACTGTTTTTAATGCGGAAATGTGCTCTCTGGTCAGGAAATGTATGGTGGAAATGTACCCTTTCGGACATTATTTTAACCCCTGTAGGGTCTAAGCCCTTGCCCTGACACCAAATGGAAAATATTTTCCATTTGAAGGCATAGCACCTCCTGGTCGACTCCTTCCTAGATGCCTCAACTACACTGAGGACATCGCTGGAAAGACCCAAAGCCTGGAACTCTAGCCGCTGAGGTACCAGGCTGTCAGGCGCAGAGACTGAAGGTCCAGATGGAATACCTTTCCCTGACTGACTGATATCAGGTCCTGCGGCATGCTGGAAGCCTGTTGCTGAGGCTGTGGAGATCTGGATACCAGGGTGTGGCCAATCTGAGGCTACCACGATCACCTTCGCCTTGTCCCTCCTTGCCTTGAGAAGCACCTTGTGGATCAAGGAAAATGGAAGGAAGGCGTAGAAGAGGCCTGGGGTCCATGGCCTCGAGAAGGCATCCCCCTGCAGCAAGCCCTGCTGAGGGGGCAGGCATGAAACAGCCTCAGCTTTGTGTTCTCCCTGGAGCCAAACAGGTCCACCTGAGGGGTGCCCCACAGGGAGAACAGACTGCAAACTACCTCTGGGTGAACAGACCACTCATGGGACACCTCGCCTACATGGCTGAGGGCATCCGCCAGTTGGTTCAAGGCTCCTGCCACATGGATGGCTAGATCATCTGTCCCCAGTTGGCTCAAGAGGGTCCAGATGTGGAGAACTTCCCGGCACAGAGGCTGGGAGTGCGTGCCACCCTGTTTGTTGAGATAGTGCATGGTTGTGGTGTTGTCCGTCTGGACCTAGACCACCTGACCCCACAGAAACAGAGCTAATGCAGTCAGCACCAGCCGAACTGCTCGGAGCTCCAGCAAGTTGATGTGGCATCAGGACTCCTCGGGGTTCCAGAGCCCGTGGACCCTGTGCTTCCCTATGTGGGCTTCCTAGCCTGAGAGAGAGGCATCCGTGATGAGGATGACAGTCAGCTCGGAGTGGACAAATTGGATCCTTCACTGCAGATGTTCCAGGATGGTCCACCACTGGAGAGCATCTCAAAGCCTCTGGGTTACCATGACCAGCTGGTCGAAATGACCAAGATGCTGGGACCACTGGCTGGCCAAGCCCCAATGAATGGGTCGCATACGCCACTGAGCCCAACGGACCCCTATGGTGCAGGCCGCCATGTAACCCAGAAGACGTAGGAAGTCCTGGGCAGGGCGCAATTGCCCAACCAGAAATGATTGGGCAAAGGAGGAGAGAACCTCCACCCTGTCCGCCAGGAGCCAGGCTCTGGCTCGGCAAGAGTCAAGCTCTGCCTCGATGAAGCAGATCACCTGCAACAGCAAGAGTTCCGACTTGGCTTCATTGATTAGGAGGCCAAGTTCAAGACAGGTCATGAGGGCTAGGTCCCTGACCCCTCGACGCCAAAGATGGGCTGCTACCACTGCAATGCAATTGGTGAAGACCCGGGGGGGGGGGCTGATGACAGGCTGAATGGCTTGGCTTGGAACTCATAGAGGGTTCTCTCCACTCGGAAGTGGAGGAACTTCGGCGTGACAGACGGATCGGGACATGGAAGAATGCATCCTGAAGATCCAGGGAGCAGAATCAGACTTTTTGCTCAAGGGATGGTATGATCTGGGACAGAGTTACCATATGAAAGGTGCGCGACCTGAGATACTGGTTCAGGTCATGCAGATCCAGAATGGGGCACCATCCCCCGTCCGTTTTGGGACCAGGAAGTACCTGGAAATTAACCCTAGGTCGACTGGGGAATTTGTTACTCAGGCCACTATCTCCTTGAGCAGGTGTTGGGCTATGTCGTCTCTCACAGACAACCGAGTGTGGACCGATACCCTTTCCTCGCGTGGGGCACGGGCTCGGCTTGGCGGGTGCTGCCCGAACTCTAGGGGCAGTCCCTGACCGACCACCTCCAACACCCACCTGTCCATGATAACAGCGGACCAGGTGGAAAGGAAGTGGCGGTGCTGGCCCCCCATGGGAGGACCCATAGTAGTCGTGATGGGTATGTGGCTGGTCACCGCCATACCGTCACTGAGCAGGCCTGGAAGAGGAGGATCCGGAAGTGGGACCGCCAGGACCCTTCCCTCCCGGTTTGCACGACTAGGCACCTGAATTGGGCCAAGGGCGCCAAGACTGGGCCTGCTGCTGCTGCCCAGACTGAAAACTGGAGCTGCTTGGCTGCAAGGACAGAAGGGTAAAATGGCTTCTTCTTCTTCTTCTTCTGCTTCTTGGAACCTTGGGATTCCTTTTAGGCAGATGTAGCGGAGTCCAACATGGTATTGGACTTCTTGTTACATCCAAGGTGACCGTCTACTCCTGAACTGAACAAATCGGTACCCAGGAATGGGATATCTGCCAAATTGTGCTGGGTGTTGGTCATGAAAGTCAAGACCCGCAACCAAGCCCTGCGGCGCATGGCAACCGTGGCTGCAACGGAATGGGCACAGGAATCTCCGATGTCCAAGGCTGTTTTGAGCTGTTGTCTGGCAACAGTCCAGCCCTGGTCCCGGACCTGCTTGACCAGGGTCTGAAGGTCTACAGGAAGGTGAGAAGCACCTCATCTAAGGAGCCCAACAGGGCATGGAAGAAGTGTGCCATAATTACAGCCGAGCTTGCCTGATGGAGACCCAGCAATGAGGCAGCACAGAACTTTCGGGTGGAGTGATCCAGCTTTTTGGATTCTTTGGCCGGAGGTCTACTGGAATCTCCCGAGTTCCCAACCCGCCTGAACACAGACTCTGTCACTACTCCATCAGCCAAGGGATGCTGTGAAAATTCCGAAAGGGAACCAGTAGGTACCAAGTACTTGCGGGCCATCCTGGCGGACGGTGCGGGAAAGGAGGCTGGGTGCTGCCAGAGCTCCAGGGCTGGGCCAACAATGGCTTCATCTACTGGAAAGGCCTCGGTCAGTGAATCCCCCCTTCTGAGGATGTCAGTTAGGGAGTATTCTACCCATTTTTCAATGGGCTCCAGCTTCATCCCTGTAGATTCGGAGATGAGGCGGAGGATGCCCATAAAGGAGGTGGGCCCCTCCTCGGCAGAGAGACTCATGGCATCGTCGTCCCGAGAATGAGATGTCAAATCCGAGTTGTCAGACTCTGAGGTGTCCAGCTACAGTGGTCTGCCACCAGAGTCACCGCACACCTGCAGCGGGCGGTCGGGAGTCAGAATAACAGATAGCCCGTGTGGGAGGCCTGAAGCAGAAAGAGACTCCTTGGGGGGATCCCCCAAGGAAGGCTGTTTCGGCGGTGGTTCCACCAGGATAGTTGGAGAGACTGGCTTTGGCTGAGTCAGGAGTGACGTCATGGCTCTGCAAGTAGAGGGGGGATAACGACCAACTCCGGAGTGGTCTACTTCGGCCTAGGGGGCGATAGCCAGGTAAAGGCTGGGGTGGAAGAGACCACCTTCGGCCCAGCCAGAACAAGCTGCTGACACATGTCACTCTGTAGCAGCGATGCAATCAAGGCCAGAACCTCCCTTCATCTGGAGGAGGACGAGAACCAACATGGGCGGCGCCACATCATAGAGTGCCACTCATGCCACTTCCTCTGCCTTTCAGTCGAGGATGTCCCAGACCTGGATGTCAACTGTCAGGGAGACTGATGGGAACGCCCGGGAGAAGGCAAGAAGAACTCCGGTTCCTCCGGGTCAGGAAAGACCCCAACCCGGGCTTCCCAGCTGGCTGGGTCACCTCATCGGCAAGGTCCAAAAGGACCGGAGTCCTAAATAAGGAGTTGTCTGCCTCCTCAGTCAACTATGGGTCGATGGGGTCGAGGATGATCTTGACTGGATCGTCGTCCAGCGTTTGGGCTGGCTGACCTGATGGGGGCACCGTGAGGTCGGCGGCAGAGGCCACAACTTCAACCGAAGTCGAAAAGGAGACTCCTAGGATCGATATCGCTCTCAGTCCCAAAAGAGACATTGACGAGATGTGATTTTTTTTCGGTTCCTTCGATTCCTTTTTGTGGGACCTGGAGATATACGAGCCAGGGCCTTCCCCACGAGTGTGCCTGAGAAAGAGAAGCCCAGTTTTAGAGGAATGAAAACCAAGTGGCAAAGACGAGATCTCAGCGGTACATGCTGCCTCTTCTTCGAAGGCCTTCATCTGTTCCAACTGTTCTGTGGATCCCGCGGTCGTGGAGATAGCATGGCAGGCATCCTTCAATTTGACCAGTGGGTGCCATTTTCAGGACATCCAAGCTGGAGATGCACAGGGGTGATCATCCAAAACATTTGGATGAAAAGTGTGACATAAGTCGCAGGTCTGAGTGTCATGCTCGAGACCCAGGCAGTACACACGCATGTGGTATGCGGGTCAGTCCTAGAAAATGTTTGCCCGCAGGGACACCAGTGGAACCCGGGCAAGGACTTATCCTCCATCACGGTGGCTAGAACGAGATAATTCAGAAAGATTCTGTGAATCTTGATCAGTAAAACTGAGTTTTGGAGCGCAAGGGCCTACTACATGCGGGAGCGAGAAGGAGGAAACCCATATCTTCCAGAGGAAAGGAAGATCTGGCGTCATGGGGCAGAGCTGAGGGTTATACCACTTGGATGGGTGGGAGGAGCCAGCTTGAAGACCTTCCGGCAAATCTTAAAGGGGAAAGGACATGCCCAATTAGTGTGGATGAACATATCCACAATCCTAGAACAGTGTTTACACAGCAGCAGTGCTCTGACATTTACGCTGCTCCATTCCTGATATAGTCACTGCTGCGGCTCAATTCTGCCTTTACACAGCCAGCCTTCACGCAGATGCAGGCTGCGCTGAAGAATGGCTATATGGTTGGGTTGGGAGCAGTGGAGGAGTCTTGGAGCAGCTGCTTTTAATCGGAGCGAGTGTCCCTGTGCATTTACACTGCAACATAATACACTCGCTCTGATAAACGTGCCACTTTGCCAGTGCAGAAAATGGATCCGAAGCACTCCTAACATGCTCCGGCGAGTGTTCACACTGCGGACTTTGCAGTGCATCAACATGCGCATACTGGCTGATGGACTGCAATGGTAGCAGTGTAAACAAGGCTAACATCTGATACCTCAGCACCTTCTAATGTGCTGTAGATAGAAGGTATATTTACATTCACCTACTGCACTTGCACAATGTGAGAGATGTACCTGTACAACAGCTGCTCCATGACAGGTGAAACCGTACCCTCTGGTGCTCACAGCCACTCTGCCAGTGAGGATCCACCACACTGTAGGTGTTTTCTCCTATTTGGCTGCTCCTATCCCCTGCATTGTAGCCAAGCAGGCCAAACTGCATAGAAAAAATATCAGGGAGTTTTAGCACAAAACTCCATGCAAGGGTAATGCCTATTTTAAAAGGACACAGTCAATCTTTTTTTGCATCATATTTCTAATTAAAACCCACATTTAATGATAATCTACCTTCTCGAAAATTCATTGATATTGCTGGTTGTTTTATCTAGCTCCTTGCTTAGCAGACCTGAAGTGACTGTTAACATACCAAGACAGCAGAAGAAGGCCATTTGGTCTAGCTAGTCTGCTCATATTGCAGGGTCCACAGCATGAGCTACCGTCCCTGCCCTCCCTCCCCACTCCTCCCAATCCTTGATCCTTACCTTCCCCCATGCCTATCCCAGCCTCTCTTAAAGCAACCCACTGTCTTCAACAAGATCACCTCTTCTAGCAGCGCATTCCAAGTGTCCACCACCCTCGCTGTGAAGAAGTGCTTCCTGACCTGCCTCCTAAACCTCCCACCCTCCAGCTTAAGACTGTGCCCCATCGTGCCATGGTTGCCACTCAGCTTAAAGAGACTCTCCTTACCCACCCTATTTAATCTCTTTCAAGTACTTGAAGGTCCCAATCATGTCCCCTCTCTCTCTCTCCTGTCTTCCAGTGAGTACGTGTTCAGTGCCCTTAACCTCTCCTCATATGCCTTACCCTGTTGACCCACTATCATCTTTGTAGCCCTCCTCTAGACCTTCTCCAGCAGGTTAATGTCCCAACATATAACATATAGTTATAACCAACCTTGTTTTGTTAAAAATCCTGTATTCATTCTTACTGTACACTTCCTTAACATTAGGAATGCCCCCAAACAGTACAGTCACTCCTGATGCAACAGTCTGCTCTACGTCCACTGCATAATGAGTGGCTAAACTGTGCTGGGGGTGTTCCTAAGTCCTGGAAAGATGCCGTGGGAGATGATCAAGGAATGTAAACAAACATGTTTGTGTGTGGTTAACACCAGTATGGTGGGCTGTCTGTTTTTCACTTTTTAAAAGAAAAAAGAATTCAGACTCAAACTACCAGCTACATCAGCAGTCTCCACAGAATATTAACAATTACAAAATCTTTTTTTTAAACTAGGGATACTTTGAGGTCTAAGGGGGTTGACAGTGTCCCTTTAATTGCAATGATATGGACAAATGCTCGTAGATGAAAAAGAAAAAAAAAAGATGTTTTCTTTTTTGTAGAATCAAATACAAGGGTTTTCTGGACCCATTCAGCAGCCAGTGATAAAAGAAACCTTTCACATGTTAATTCTCACCCCCCCCCAGCAATCTCAACCGTGCAGAGCTTGCTTCAATACATGTGGCCGGGGGGGGGGTCCTAGGTGCCCAGAACCCCCCTCCCATCTTGCTTCCATTATGTTAAAGTCTTTTTGTACATCTGGACCAAGTAAAATGATTTCTTTGGTGGATCCCAACCCCAAATCCTGGGTACAACCCTGTCTTATGTGGACCTGCTGAGAACTGCTGCAGCACTGTGCATCTCACAAGGGAACTGAAATAGCACAACAGAGATTGTGCATGCTCTGCAGTCGGTGGTCAGGAAGAGAGTCAGGGTGCCTACCCCTTGCTGAGTCAAAACAGAAAAATGACTCTGCACTCAGATTACCAAAATCGATGCAGTCCACCTGACTTACTTGTTCAAATGCTTTACTGCAAAAATGGCAGGGTCTGCAAGAACAAACCTCCATGCCACTAATGCCTCGGTGTTTAGCTCTTTCGAGATTCCTCAGGAATCATCTCCTGAGTAATCTGAGTGCAAAGTCCTTTTTCTGTTTTAGCTGAGCTAGCACCAAGCACTGCTATAGTCTCATTAAGTCCACCTGAGTACTTCTGTCTCCTAGCAGCTTTGAATCTACCATGTGGGTTATACCCCCCAAGGTCATCAAAAGTAAATTCCCTTCAGCCTGTAGCTGTAAAACTACTGTTTACACAGCCTGGTGCATACTGTTACCAAATCACGTGGAGTGGGCATACAGAACCAGGGGTCGAAATTAAGTTTTGCAGCCACTAGCCAGCAGGGCTAGAGACTGAGAAAAATCAACTAGCCCCACAGACTTTTCCACTGGCCCAGTTGGTGTACATACTGAAGTGTTGCCTTCTCTAGTACAAGCCCGCAGGGCTAGTTAAATGAAAATCATGCTAGCCAGATAAAAAATCTACCAGCATTAGTCCGGTGCCAATTTCGATCCCTGGTACACACTAACACAGTCTGAATGCTAAACTTGTAACATCCCCTTCCCCCAGCGCACACAATTACCAGCTTCTGTTACAATACCAAAATCTATGGGCTTATGCAAGGACTGCTTAAAGTATAATCTGTATAAGGAGAACTATGGAGAAATGTTTATGTCGCACAGTTCCTGCTTTCTGGTCCAATCACCCTTCCATTAGAAGAGTACAACATATCTGTATGTTTACGATGGACTGGATTATTTTTTTTTTGCTTACTAAAATAACTTATTGAGCAGATTTAGTATGACTCCAACTTCCTTGAGTTAGTTTTTCATCGTAAACTAAGCTCTGTTAATGAGTAGTGTCCAGAGATTAAACTGTCAGCCTGACATAGTGTTCTGTGCTTCAGCTGGCAGTCTGACACAGATTTCTCAAACACCACAAAATGTAGCTTAGGCAGCAAAGGCTATGAACTACCTGGCCACGTAGAGATTCATTTTCCCAAAACTCTGCAACCAACTGGAGGCATTTCAGCTAGACTAAAGTTTTTTTTCTTTTTTCAAAATACATACATTAAACATGTATTCACAAAACAAATACAGACATATAAATAACTTGGTGACAATTAATCCAATTAAGAACTAAAACTAGAGAAAGAAAAGACACAAATTAGACCCAGGTCATCTACGTTTACAGACAAGCATTATGAAACTGTCTATCAATACAGTGTCAATGTCTCAATGCATTATAAATACAAATGACTGGGGGGGAGGGATGGCAGGGAGACATAAGGGGTGGGAAGGGGATACACTTCATTAATAATTCCAGTCTTTGTGATATTTATTTATGTTACATCTGCCAGAATCTCCAGGATATCTTTATTTTCCTTAGCAGCCTAATAATGTAAGAAAGGAAGCCATCTACCCACAAATTTATCAGCTTGAAGCCGAAGTTTAAAAGTGAGATGTTCCATATCCAGAATATTCAGAGAGGGTGGTACCACTGGGGTCAACCATCGTTGTGTAATTGCCTTTTGAGCAGCTGCCACTAAACTATTAAACAAATATTTCTGTGCCTTTGGGCGTATTGGAACCAGTGGAAGCCCAAAAATCCAAACCCTAGCATCTAGTGGCGGAAGAATCTCAAAGATCTTACCCATCACCTTACTAAGTGTAACCCAAAATGGAGTAAACTCCGGGCATTCCCAAAAGATATGGGTATGTGTACCTTTTTCTTGGTACCCTCTCCAACACCTATCTGAATTATTTCTGCCAAAATGCTTAATCACTGGAGTATGAAAGTACCTTAACACAACCTTCCACCGGAATTCTCTCCAAACTGGGGAGGCTGTTGTAGTATGCATCCCCTCCCAGGTTTTTATCCATTGTCTTTCAACTAATTTCACCCCAGCTTCTGCCGTTCGTTTATCTTGTAACTGGCCTAGATGGTTCACCTCCTGTTCATTCATTGCTTTAATGATACTAGAGATTTTACCCCTAGCATTCGGACTAAGGGCCAGGTTAGCTAAACACTCTTGTAAGAGGTTCTGGTCTGAGATCAATTGTATAGTCTTATTCCCTTCATTTATATAATGCCTAAACTGCATAAACCGGAACAGCTGATTATGAGAGAAATCCAAATTCCTTCCTTAGTTGTTAAAATAAATTTAAACTCCCATTATGATATAGCTGGCCTAACCTATAAAGGCCATGTCAAGCCCATCTCTTAAAACCAAGATCCCGCTTATAGGGCAGGAAATCTAAACAAGCTCTTACTGGAGTAGTATATCAGAGTTTCATTTCCATTTTATGATTCCAGCAGACTTCTTTCCAGGAGGTCAGCATCACCTCAGACCAGGGGTTAAATGTACAAAGTTTCTGGAACCCTGCCCAGTCCATCACATGCATACTTCCCAGAGGAGTACCCATCGATGACTGCATTCAATGTCTACCCATACAGGGGGTTCGGAGTCAGTTAAGAAGGGGAGTAACTCTTGTAGTTGTGCAGCTCAATAGAAATTATGAAAATCTGGTAGTCCTAAACCACCCCGAGGCTCTGGTGATGAAATTATTTTCCATTTTATCCCAGGCGCCTTCCCTGCCCAAATGAATTTAGATAAAGTTTTTCTGAGGACTATCCAGAATTTTCTGGATGGTCTGATCGGTAGGGATGAAAACAAGAATAAAAACCTAGGTGATACATTCATTCAGACACATTCAACTCTGCCAGACAAGGACAAGGGCAACTCTTTCCATCTATCACAATCTTCCTGAACTGTCTGCAACAGTTTTAAGTAGTTAGTTTGATATAGCATACCTGCATCTCTAGGTATCCAAATGCCAAGATAGCGGAAACCCACTCTAGACCATTTAAAGTGACAGTGTTGGGAGGGATTGACCCCTAATGTTACCTACTATAATCATCTCAGTCTTGGCTGTATTGATCTTAAACCCTGATATTTCCCCAAAGATTTTCAGGGGGTCCAGCATTTGGGGAAGCGTCTGCTCAGGATTACCAATGTATAAAAGAGTGTCGTCTGCATAAAGTGAAATTCGCACCTCTGTTTCTCCCATCCTAATGCCCTGAAACTGTTCAAATTGCCTAATAGAAGCCGCTAATGGCTCCATACTTAAAGCAAACAAAAGGGGAGAGAGCGGGCAACCCTGTCTCGTGCCCCTTTCTATCTCAAAAGCAGATGAGACCCCATCAACTTTAACCTGTGCTGTAGGACTTCTATACAAGTTTTTTATCAAATTACAAAATGTTTCCCTTAGCCCAAATTTTTTCAAAGTACCATCTAGATATTACCAGTCAAGGCGGTCAAATGCCTTCTCTGCATCTAATGATATCACCGCTTGTAGCTTGTGCGAAGAGGAATTTCTATGGGCCGACAAAACATCAAGGAGTGAGCGAATATTATCTTAAATATAGTGCCCTGGGATGAACCCTGTTTGGTCCGGGTGAACCAATACAGCAACAACCTCTTGAAGCCTGGACCCAGTCATTTTAGAAAAAATGTTTGCATTCTGATTTAACAAGGATATAGGCCAAAAACGTGAACACATTGTCAGTTCTTTCCCTGGTTTTTGTATTATAGATATCAGGGCTTCATTCCAGGTGTCCTGAGTTGCTTCCTTATCATAAACTGCATTACACATTTTAGTTAAAATAGGGACCAGCTCTACTGCAAAACCTTTATAAAAATTAGTGGTAAACCAGTCCGGTCCGGGAGCTTTACCAGTTTTAAAGGATTTGATAGCTTCATGAACTTCTTGTTCCGTGAAACTCTCCTCTAACCCTTCCCGGTGAGTCTCCGATAGTATGGGCAGTCTCACCTTCTGCAGGAAGCTGTCAATCAAGTTTGATCTGACTCCCTTTCCCTGTTATATAACTTTATAATATTGAAGGAATTCCTTAGCTATTTGATCTGGCTGTGTTACTTTCAGCTGAGGATTGTTAATAGATTGAATGATGGGGACATATCTTTCCACTTCCTGCTTTCTAAGGCGTTGGGCTAAGAGCCTGCCAGCTCTCTCCCCATTCATAATACTTTTGCCTTGTATATCTTAAAACATTTTCTGTATGCCTCATCATTAAATCATATGCCTTCCTAGCTTCCTTTAGCTGTGTTAGGACCTCTGCAGTTCTGGAACGTTTATGCTCTTCTTCCAGCTTGGAAACGGACTCTATTGCCCTCTTAATTTTGGCTTGGTATTATTTATTCTTATATAAAGTATATGCAATAGTATGGCCATGCACCACTGCTTTTAATCCATCCCAGATAAATTTAAGAGGGGAGTCAGTCTCCCTATTCTCAGCCAGGTAGTGCTTTGTTACCTCTTTAGTTGAGTCAACATACCCCCTATCATGTAGTAGTCCAGGACCAAACCTCCAGGTACCCCTTTTTCCCCAGTGGACCCCACCTTATATTAGCAGAGATCATGGAGTGGTCTGAAAATGTCACTGGGTGCATCCTGATATCCTGAAAAGTATGGGCATAACCTTTTCGAGTACAGAATCTGTCTAGTTGAGAATATGAATTGGATGCTGCGGAATAAAATGTAAAATCAGCCTGTTTAGGGTTTTGGATTCACCAAGGGTCAACTAGTCCCACTTCAGAGTGAAGTGTTCCAAGGAGCGTAGAGCAAGCCTTCTGCCCTTATACATTAGACGGACCTTTATCAAGAACAGGGTCTTCAACACAATTCCAGTCACCTACACACAGAATTTGTCCATCAGGTAGAGCTGCAATCTTCTTAAATAAGAATCAGAAAAATCTCGGGGTAGAGGCATAAATTGAAACCACATGCAGGGTCTCCATTATAAATTCCTGACATTAAAAATATTCTCCCGGTGCGGGCTGTAGTAACCTTAGTAACCTGAAACTGTAACCCTCTTCCCAACAAGATCGTTACTCCTGCCTTTTTAACCTTGGATGAGTATCAGAACATACCATGCCTACCCAGGATCTACATAGTTTTAGATGTTCGAAGATTGAGAGCTTGGTCTCCTGTAAACAAGCTATGTCACATTATTCTTTTTTCAATTCTTATAAAATTCAGGCCCTTTTTACTACATTATTAATCCATTTAACATTAATTGAACATATATTTAGGTTAGCCATACTAGGGAAAAACTCATCAAAGTCGATGAACAACCACCACCACCCCCCCCCAATTAATCCTTTCTTAAGATCTAGCCTAGATGTGAAACCTTGGGAAGTTACAAAATAAAATATGTCAAAGAAACACAAACCAAATATTAGACAAACATGTAGTAATATCAACATATACACCCACAATGGGCAATACTAATGTAAGAGCAGGGCAATATAAAATAAAGCCCACTGATTAGCGGTCAGCTACTAGTACTAGTATCTGACTACAGGCGCGAAAACTCGCCCCGAGGGAAAAGCCACTGAACCTGTAACAACTAAGGACAGCAACTACAGCCTGTGCCAGAGCCAGCTTAACCAATACCCTCAAAAACTAACAATTCCAGGTGTCTTGAGCCCAACAAACAGAGACACTCGGGTGCACAAAACCTTATATTTCTGGGTGGCCACAAAACAATAAAGTCCTTGCCATCAATAAGCAGAATTGTTTAACAAAAATACCTTCCCTAGGTAGAAACGTGTTTTTAAAACTTAATGCACTGCCCCAATGTATTCCGTGGCCCACCCTAACTTTAAAGCTTATTACATCATCAGTCACCTTTATATTAGTCTCTTCTAAGCAAGTGACTTAAGTTATGAACCAAATCCAGATGCTGAGAATAATTTCAGCCTTAAAAAATTCAAATTTAAATTTAGATTTAGATTGGCTGGTTCCCTTCCCAGTATTAATCTCTCAGTCCAATCACAAAACAATTAAGAAAGATTTGCATTTAGTAGAAACTGTCTAGGATCATATTCGGCCACCCGATCCATATTAATTTTCATAAATTCACTTTGAATTGTCATCAGACTTTTACCTATAAGCAAAATACTGCACTATATGTGTCAAAAACAACATAGATGTTAACTGGTTATCAGGCAATCGTTCAACTTCCTTCGGTATGAATCTCCTCATCAAAGCAAATCACAATGTAAATAAATGTTAAAGCAGAGTATGCATCGTCTGGTTTAAATACTTACTTGTATTCCATCTGCAGTCCCCCTACTTCAGCTGATTGTTTCAGGAAGACAAAAAAAAACACATTTGAATGGAATCAACAGTACATTTTCTGCCAGTTATCCCTGTACTCCGCTTCTGATCCTCACAGGGAGCAAAAGAAGGGATGTACTGTCCTGGGTCCCACGCAATAGGAAGTTAAACCTGGAAACCAGCCATCTCGTTTAAAGTTCCACTTTCCTTTTTAAAATCAGGCTTTGCTCTCCATCATCCGAACTGTATGGTTGAGGATACCAGTAGCAAAACAATGGGTAAGATAGTCAGTTGTTCAGCATATCAACATTAAGTTTAAAAGGTGGAACACTTCTGCCAGGGCACTAGTAATTGGTGAAGCACTGCTCTGCTTCAAGCAGCAAATGGGTTAGCAATTTAAACATACATTTCAGTCAAGTGGGTTTTTTGGGCACGATCCAGCGGGCCACATCTGAATGTAAGGCAGTCGCCCCTCGTTCTACCTGACTGTTTTCCACCAGGCGCTACGGATCATAAAAGCTCCTCGATCTCCTGTTCAGCTTTGTCCTCTTTCAGATCTGGAAGTCAGATCTCAGCATAACGTTTCAAACTTCATTGTGCCCTCTTTATCTTCAACCCAAAGTCTAGCAGGATATCTGAATTGCGCTTTCAGGCCCCTTTCTCGAAGTTGTTTTACCACAAAAAAGCACTTGCTTTCTCTTTGCCAACAGTAGAGGAGGGTAATCCTAGTCAACATGCACTCTTGCAGCCGGCTAAGTGGCGCTGAGGGTTGAGGAACTGGACGTCACACCTCACGCCACACCAGCGACCCAGGTTCAGGAGCGAGCCCGGGCGCTAGGGGTCAGCAAGGGAGGGAGATGGATCAAGTGTCCGTAGGACAGCTCTCTTCTCCCTGGGGAGGGGTCCAGGGTTTTCCGGGTGCAGTAGAGACCCCCACTGGAGACTGGAGGTACTACTACCGCAGTAACAAGAATCTGGGATGAGCGCGGTGGGCATCCACGGGGCAGCCGCGTGCTGACGCCATTGCACGGCAGCAGTCGGGGGGGGAGGGGGCAAGCACAAGAAAATCCCTTTACACCACCGGTGACATGACGGTGGCCCCAGTGGAACACCCACATCCCAATGCCTGCCCAAACATGCCCGGGTCTCTCCATGGCCAACCCAACAACTGACGGTAAGGTACCTCACACTTAGGAGCTGACCACCAGGGGGAAGGCTGAACCAGCCCTGGAGGTGATCCGGGGGTCAGGTCTGCCCGGGTCATGGGGGGGGACACAGCTTGGAAGAAGCAGGGGGTTCATGCCGAGAGTTAGGGTAGTATGCACGTGGGTACTCCTGAAGGATGCCCGGGGGTCTGGATGCATAAATAAAGTTTCAAAAAAAAAACAACAACACATACACTCTGGTACCATCCAGATTTAAGTCCTTTTTTCCCCATGCCATCTTGAGGATCTTATCTTTAGTGAGGTAACAAAAAAATTTTATTATTGATCTCGGGGGAGCACTCGGTTTTGGCTTTGGTGTCACTGCCCGATACGCATTCTCTATCTCTAGGCTGTAATCTTAACTTAAACCCAGCCAGCAGTCCAGGAATTTTACCACATCATCTTGTTCCACTCCCTCTGGAACCCCAAAGATTCTAACATTATTCCTTCTTGCCCTGGTGTCCGCGTCGTCAGCACGGAGGTTGACAGCTCTCTCTCTTTTATGTAGGTAAGCCAGAAATCTCCCGTATGCCATATGCTCATTTTACAATGACTCCACGTGGCATTTCTACTGTAGAGGTACGGGCTTCTAGTTTTTTGAAATCTTTTTTATATGCCCGATACTTTGCCATCTATGCACTGCAGGAGATGGAGGATGGTTTGGCTATCTGCTTTTGTGACGTTCAGTCCTGTTTCAGAGCCCGAGTCCTCACCCTCATCTCCCGAACACATGAATAGGGAAGACTGAGATGGTGTGGGGCTTAGGCCTGCATGGCTCTGGGCCGAAGCTCCAGATTCTTGCATATTTGCTCTTGTGGGCTGCGATTTTTTGGTTCGTCCCATTAATGCTCCAATAGTACAGTGTCTTTTCGTAATGCACAGTTCCCGTAATTGAAAATATGGTGACCGATTAGACTGTGCGCCCGCGTTGTAGAGCTCAGAGTTAGGCTTCCATGTGGCACACTTATGTCACCAGATGTCCACTGGTGATGTTTTAAAAACAGCAGCAGTGAATACCAGGAACACTGCTACTGGGCTCCTTTTGAAGTTAGCTGCATAAATGATGTTCCTTTTATTTATTTAGCTTGTGAACTCAAGGCATGATCTGTACAAGAAATGGCACTAACATTCTGACCACCTCTGAGCTTCCAAGTTACCATGGAAACAGGTGTTCATTAAAAATTAAATAATAAATCAGCTGCTCACAAATGGTCAGCTGTTTTTGTAACTATGTATCCTCATAGTAACCTGGCCACTGAGAGGCAGCTGGGATATCAGCACTGTGTTTTCAGATCGTACTAATTAGACCAATCAATGCCAAGGATTTTTTTTTTTTTTTTTCTTAAACACAAGGCATCCTCATATAAGAGGGTGTCTTGCTAAGACTTACGTGGTCATTCCTGTTAGAGACAGCAGGATTTCTTTTTCCATTTTAAAATGTATTCATGGCTTTGCTTCTCTCACTTGCCCCCAACTCCCCATGTTTGATGGGGTTCCACTTAAAGAGCTAGGAGCACCAAAAATAACACATAGAACATGTTTTTTAATGCTTTAAAAGTGGACAGTTCTTCCTTTCATTCCTAGGGTACGTATTGTTCTTCCCTTTTGTTCATTAGAAAGTTTTCCATGTATTTGGTTTGATGTGCCAAGTACTGTTTTACTGACATAGCTAGTTTGATTCCTCTCCCTACCTGATCAGCACTGTAACCTAACTCACTGGGACATCACCAGTAAACACTCTGGCAGCTGCTGAGTGGCTCTTCTAAGCAGTTGTGCTGTCGCAATCCAGGAGGTCATAATGCTAATTAGGTATGAACAGAGACAGAACTAGATAAGTCAGCCTCCAGGAAGAATGCTGTTCCATACATCACACCTGACTCAGTCAGGCAGCAAAATAATCTAATAAACTGAAGAAAAGCAAACAAGTACCAGAGAGCAACCTGAGCATCTGCAAAGACCTCCTTCCACATTCCCAATGCCACCTTCCCAAGCTTGAAGCTGTTCTCCTTGGAAGATGTCCCAGACCTCATCTCACCTGTGGTGTGCCTCCTGCAGTTTGCTTCCCTCCCGTAGGGTGTTGCCTTACAGGACTTGCTGCACCAAAGTCCCAGCATATCTGGTCACTATGGCAGCCGCAACCCTGGTAGTCTGAAGTCCCCGTGGTGAGGTCGCCCCAAGCTGGAGGTCGGGGGCGGACGTTTCATCTGCCTTGCAGTCTGTATTTGTTTCCTCCCACTGACAGCTCACTTCCATTACTGGTGCCAGTAAGTCAGATGCACAGATATACATGCTTTCCCTTCCCATTGAAGTCTGCAGGATTCCAGAC
This sequence comes from Neoceratodus forsteri, assembly GCA_016271365.2. Taxonomy (NCBI): domain Eukaryota; kingdom Metazoa; phylum Chordata; order Ceratodontiformes; family Ceratodontidae; genus Neoceratodus; species Neoceratodus forsteri. The sequence goes on from CM057452.1 coordinate 1,723,875,920, forward strand.
ATGCGCCACCACCTGTGATCAAACAGGTGGCAGTAAAGCAGCGGGATGTGCATCCCCCCTCCCTGGAGAGCATTTAATTGGACGCTCGATCCTTCACCACCACCTGGCAGACCCCAATGACTTAAGCTCGCTTCTGATTTCAGTGCTGCAGCCATAAGCCATGCCCTCCCTGTCTTTTGGAACACTATGCAAAAAAAATCTTTGAAGCTCGCAGTCCCCATAAAACTGTCATACTTCAAATCCCTGTTCTTAAGTGTTTTCAAGGAGACATGTAATTGCTTCTACTGAGTGTTTTCTACCTCTGACCACTGACCATCCACCCTAAGTATTGTCCTCCTTTGTTTTTTTCTCACCCCTGCTAGTAATATCCTCCTTATCTCCCCAGGCTACTTGTGGCCTTCTTCTTCTTCCACCCTTATCCACCTGTTTATTCCTGCATATCACTTGGATTCTGTAAATACTGTATATATATATATATACATATATATATATATGTATGTCTATATAACATATACATGTGTCTATATCTCTCTCTATATATATATCTTTATAGGTGACATTGCGGAGGGTCTGGAGGGAAAGGTATGCCTCTTTGCAGATGACACAAAGATCTGTAACAGTTGATTGCACAAGAGGGGGTAGAAAAGATAAGAAGGGACTTGGCAAGGTTGGAGAAATGGTCAGACATATGGCAACTTAGATTCAATGCAAAGAACTGCAAAGTAATGCACCTGGGAAACAAAAACCCAGGAGAAGAGTACACAATAGCAAGGTAGGTACTAACAACAAAAAAAATGGAAAGGGACCTGGGGTAGTCATATCAGATGACCTAAAGGTGGGTAAGCAATGTGAAAAGTTGGTAAGGAGAGCCAGGGGGATACTGGGATGCATAGGAAGGGGCATCACAAGTAGAAAAAGGGAAGTGGTTATCCCTCTATACAGACAGTTGGTGAGACCCCATCTGGAGTACTGTGTGCAGTTTTGGAGATCTCATCTAAGCAAGGACATAGACAGGATGAAAGCAGTCCAGAGGAGGGCAACTAAAATGGTACAGGGTCTGCATCAGAAACCATATGAAGAGAGACTGAGAGAGCTTAATATGTATACTTTTGATGAAAGGAGGGACGGGGGGACATGATAGAAACGTTCAAGTACCTCAAGGGAATCAACAAAGTCCAGGAGGGTAGCATCTTTCAGAAAAAGAGATGTGTAAGAACAAGGGGGCACAATTTAAAGATAGAGAGGGGACGGCTCAGGGATAATGTGAGGAAATTTTTTTTCACGGAGAGAGTGGTGGATACATGGAACCGCCTTCCTGAGGAGGTCGCTGGGTCTAAAACAGTGGGGGAGTTCAAAACATGCATGGGACAGACATAAGGCAATTATAGTGGAGGGTTGCAGGAAGTAGGCTGTTGGTTAACTAGAATCTGCAGCTTATCCAGTACGTAGGGAAATGGGCACACTAGGTGGGCCAAGTGGTCCTTATCTGCCTTCAAAGTCTACGTTTCTATGTTTCTGTATCTTGTTGATGTATACAGAGTATTAACTATGTTGATAGGTTGCCATTTGCTACTTCTTGTACTATGTACTGCATTGCTCTGATGACCTTGTGGCTTTTTACGTATATTTTCTCCAAATGTATTATACACTTGTACCTTGCCCAGGTCCACCTTGCAAATGAGTCTTCCTCAATGGTGTTTCGCCTGGTAAAATAAAGACTGACTGACTGAACTCTGGTCACATTTATATTATGAAGTGTAAAAATGTTTACTTTGACCATTGTGTATTTTGTTTTTGTAATCTTTTTTTGCAGTTAGATTACTTTATTTAGTTTCAATAAGAATAAACATACAGCACCTCTCAAGAGGTACAGTTTAAAAGTGCAAATAGAGAACAATAATAAGTACAGAAGACAAAAAAGCACCTATCATCCACTCTAAAGAAAGTACAGTTACGTAGGAACTTACCGTAACAGTAGCTCTTCAAGAGAGGTTCCTTCAGTAGATCATCACAAATAGGAATGACGTCTCCTGACATCGGGTCGCATGGCAGACTTTTCTAGCAATCCCTGACGGGGGACCGCCCACCCGATGTCACGTGACTGACATCAGCGTGACGGTATATAGTGGGCGGTCCCCACGCCTGCCTCCAGTTCTCCCACAGGAGCCAGGAAGAGGCCCAACAGCAGGAGCGAACAGGTTTGGAGATCCTGTAAAAGAAAATATGAGGGGAAGGAGGGAGGGAGGAGGAAAAATATGACCTACTGAAGGAACCTCTCTAAGATCTGTTACGGTAAGTTCCTATGTAACTGTACTATCTTACTTTGACAGGGTTCCTTCAGTAGGTCATCACAAATAGGACCGAGTCCCCAGCAGTCCTAAGGAGAGACTAAGAGAAACTAGGAAGGGGGCTAAACAAAACCCACGGAAAAGACTGGAGACCAAAAGGACGCAGCCTAGGACAACAGACCCTGCAGGACAGCTAGGCCAAAGCCAGCCCACTGCCAGGAAGCAATGTCCAAACTATAATGCTTGGTAAAGGTATGGACAGAACTCCAAGTAGCGGCAGCACAAATATCCGCTGCAGAAACATTACAAAGGAAGGCAGCAGAAGCGGCCATGCCCCTAGTAGAATGACCCCTGATTGAGCCCAGGAGGGGTTTACCATACTTTTGATAACACAATCTAATGCAGTTGCCCAACCATTTGGAAAGGGAAGGCAGCAGAAGCGACCATATCCCTAGTAGAATGACTCCTGATTGAGCCAGGAAGGGGTTTATCATACTTTTGATAACACAATCTAATGCAGTTGCCCGACCATTTGGAAAGGCTCTGCTTTGAAACTGGTTTGTCTCCTTCGCACAAAGGACACGAGGCAAACAACTGATCACAAGAGCGAAAATCTTTGGTTCGGTGAGTGTAACACCGGAGAATCCAGTGGACATCCAACGTATAGAGGAGTTCCTCACCCCTGTTAGTGGAAGTCAAATAATACACTGGAAACTCTACCGAGTGGTTCAGAGTAGCTTCCGACACCACCTTTGAAAGGAACCTCGGATAAGTTCTGAGTACCGCCCTGTCTCGGTGGAAAATCAGGTAAGGCTCCTTACAAACCAGTGCATGAAGCTCCGAAATTCTGCGAGCTGAAGTGATAGCAACCAAAAACAACACCTGCCAAGATAGGAAGCGTAGGTCACAGCTCATTGCTGGTTCAAAAGGAGGCAAGGTGAGCTTTTCCAGGACGAAATTCAAGTCCCATGGTGGTGTTGGGCTGCAGATGGGGGGTTTCAGGTGGAGAATCCCTTTCGGAAAAGTCTTTGAGATATCCAACTGAGCCACTGTTTACCATCCACCAGCTTGTGGTACGCTGAGATAGCAGAGAGGTGCACTTTCAGAGAGGAATAAGCTAGACCGGAGTCTGATAGGTGAAGGAGGTATTCCATGACTTGTGGGGCCGAGCAAGAAAGTGTGTTCCAGCCCTTCATGATCATCTGAATGGAAAACCGCTTCCACTTCAAGGCATAAGTGGAACGGGGTGGAAGGTTTTCTGGTTTCGACAAGGACCTGTGCCACTCAAGAGGATACCCTAAACCAAGAGATGGATATGTCTGCAGGAGCCATGCATGCAGATGCAGGGTCCTGAGCCCCAGATGAACCAGATGGCCTTGATCCTGAGTAAGGAGGTCGTGTGTCAATGGAAGTGGAACCGGTGGTTCCCTGGATAGCTGATGAAGCAGCGGGAACCAAATCTGTCTCGGCCAAAGAGGAGCGATGAGGATCATCTTGGCCTTCTGCGCCTGTAGTTTGAGGAGGACCCTCTGCAGAATGGTAAATGGAGAGAAGGCATACAAAAATTTCCCTGTCCAAGATAGAGACAATGCGTCGCTCCAGAAAGCACCTGGCTCTGGAATGAGCGAGCAAAACTTGGGAAGTTTTGCATTGGATTGAGAGGTGAATAGGTCGAGTTCCGGCCGCCCCCAATTTTGGAAGATGGATTCCGCCACTTCCTGTTGAAGTTCTCACTTGTAAGCAGGGATCCTAGATCTGCTGAGACTGTCCACCAGGACATTTAGAACTCCCAGTATGTGCACGGCCACTAGGGACAAGTGGTGCTGGACCGCCAAGTTCCACATCCTGGTCGCCTCCCTGCAAAGAGGGTACGACCGGGTTCCTCCTTATTTGTTGATGTACCAAACCAGCAACATACAGCATTGTCCGTTTGGATCAGCAGTGTTCCCTCGGGCAGCAGGGGTTGAAAGGCCTGTATGGCACACAGGACTGCCCTGAGCTCTAGAACACTGATGTGAAGTGAAAGCTCCAGGCCGGACCAAAGTTCCTGGGCTTGATGTTCCCCCAGATGCGCACTCCATCCCATGTTCGAGGCATCCATGGTGAGAGTGGCACCAGGTGCTGGGCTTTGAAATGGAAGCCCCAAGGAAAGATTCTGTGGGTTCACCCACCATAGGAAATCCTTCCGGACCGCTGCAGAGATGAGGACCGTATGTCCAGATCATCCAGAAGCTGGTCCCATTGCACCCTCAGGGACCACTGAATGATCCTCATGTGGAGCCTGGCGAGTGGAATGGTACAAATGGAAGCCACCATGAGGCCTAACAGGCGAAGGACCTCCCTGGCAGGGATAGCCCTGCAAGATGCCACCTTGGAGGCCTGGTAGACCAGAGTCTCCACTCTGTCCAAAGGAAGAAAAACTCTGCACTGGATTGTGTCGAGGACCTCCCCAATAAACTGCAGTTTCTGGGTGGGGATAAGGTATGACTTGGGCATGTTGACAGTGACCCCGACTCGATTGAATAGGTCCAGGGTAAACAACAGAGCCTCCAACATCACCTCCCTGGAAGGGGCCGCTACGAGCCAATCATCCAAGTAAGGAAACACTGCAATCCCCCGGTGGTGTAAAAACGCCGTAACCACCACTAGGCACTTGGTATGACCAGAGGTGCTTAAGACAGCCCAAAGGGAAGCGCTCGGAACTGGAAGTGCTCCCCCCGGAACAGGAAACACAGGAATTGGCGGTGGCTGGGGAAAACAGGGATATGTAGATTGGCATCCTGCATATCCAGGACACAGAGCTAGTGATTCTCCAACAGGAGCGGAAGAAGGCTCTGGAGTGTCAGCATGCAAAAACTCGACAAAAAGGTTCAGCTGACTGAGGTCTACAATGGGTCGAAAGTCCCCGGTCTTTTCTGGAACCAGAAAATAAATGGGAGCAGAAGCTTCTTCCTGTTTGCCCTGAGGGGACTCGCTCGATTGCTTGTTTTAGCAAGAACGAATTTATCTCCTCTTGTACGAGGACAGCCTGATCCAGAGTGTATGAGGATTTCAATGGAGGATTTCCCGGAGGAAGCTCCAGGAACTCTGTGGTGTGACCTAAGGTCACTAGTTGCAGGACCCACTCATCGGAGGTAATCGCCCTCCACTCCTGCACATGGAGAGTGAACCTCCCCCCCATCTGCTCCTTGCCAAGAGGCTGAGGAAGCAGTGGGGCCGGGAATCAAGAAGTGGCAGGTCGGTCAGGGGGAGGACCCCCTGAACGGCGCAGATTCTTGGAGGCAGATGGAGTGACAGTACCCGTGGCCTTCCGCTTACCCTGAGACATGCCTGAGTGGATTTCCCCTGCCTCCAGGTCCTCCTCTGAAAGGGTAGCGGTTGCCGTCGCTGAGGAGCACCCGATCGGTACACAGACTGAACAGATCTAAGGGCAACACCTTTGTCCTGTAATTCTGTAATGATGTCTTTGGTGTCGCCTATGAAAAGGACCAAGCCCTGGAATGGGGTGTCCTGAATCGCTGACTGAACCTTGTTAGCGAGGCCCGAGAGGCGAAGCCAGGTGTGCTGTCTCAGGGCAATGGCAGTCGCCGAGGTACAGGCCATGGAATAGACTGAATCGTAGGTGGCCCGTAAAGCATGCCTACAAGAGATCTTGGAGAGGTGGAGATCCTTGGTGAGTTCCTCCTTGAGACGTGAGGGATCCACAGACTGGACCTTCGCCTCCAACTTGGCCATTGTCGCTTTTTGGTGGGACATCATATGGGCCATGTAACTGAGGGAGTGGAGCGTGCACATGGCAGAAGAGTAGATTTTCTTGCCAAACTGGTCCATCTGCCTCGACTCCTTATATGGAGGAATAGTGCTCAAGTGCTTGGGTGTAGCAGAGCAATCACAAGCCGCTGAAATGACCACAGAGTCCGCTTTCAGATAGGTCTTCAAAAAAGAAGCATCCTTAGGTGCCCAGTAAAGCCCGTCCGCCCATTTGGGGACAGCCGGGATAGAGTAAAGCATCTGCCAGATGGTGGTGGGGCGGTCTTGGTGGGGGGCAATCCATGGAGGAACTGGGAGAGGAGACAGGGACTCTAAGACAAGGTGCTCTATGAGTCGCTTCCTCATCGGGTCCTGTTCCTCCAACTCCCAATTGAAATAATCTCTGAGGGCCCTCAAGCGATCCAAAAAGGAAGGATCCTCAGGTGGTGATTTTCATGGGGTCTTGCCTCTCAGCTCAGGTTCCTCCACGATTTCCTCCTCCGAACAGTCCTCTCTCCCATCAGAACTGTCGGCGGCGGCCTCCTCCACTGGACGACATTCGAAGCGAGAAAGGTGAACGTCCAGTCGAGTCTTCCCCGAGAGATGGACAATTGGACCCAAACTGCTCGGGAAAGGGGACCTAGGAAGCAGCATAGGTGGAAGCCTCGCTTCCAGGTCCAAAACCAACTCTGACCTCACCCACTGCCACCAAGACTGTAAGAAGGACTTGAAATCCAGCATAGCCGGAGGGGGTGGAGGTGCAGCTGGTTGAGACTTGGGGGAAGGGGGAACAGCAACTGGAGAAGGGTAATATCCATGTGGACCCATGTAATGGGTATAGGGATGATAACCCTGGTAAAACTGTTCCATTGGACTCCATCCAGGAGTGGGAGCAGGATACCCGTGGGGGTAATGGGGGACAGTTATAACACCCTGACGTCACGGGAACCCATGTCGGACCTGCTGTGGTGTATACTGTATCAAGTTAGGATCCAGAGTCGGGACAGTCCACATTATAGGGACTGACATCGGCACCGGCACCACCCAATCCGGCGATGGAGGAGGATCCGGCATCGGAGGGGACGGCGTCAGCACCAGACGAAGAGTCTCAGTCGTAGGAGTCTGGTCTGGCGGAACAGGCCTGAACACTGGTCCCGGCGTCGGGACTGTTGTAGGGACTGGCGGCGTTGGAGGCACCGGTGGTCCCGGTGTCGGGACTGCTGTAGTGAATGGCGGCATTGGAGGTGCCGGCAGTTCACCCTCAGGCTGAAGAGGGGCCTCCAGAGAATGGCCTTCTGGCAGAGAATGAGCCTCCTGACCCTGGTCCCTGGTGGGGGAACGCGGGGAAGAACCCCGGAAATAGGCTGGTTCACCAGCATCCCCATCGGCCTCGCCTGACGTGTCTGTGGTGGAATGCGAGGACACGGGTGAGGGAAGAACAGGAGGGAGCGGGGCTGTCTCCCTTTGGTCCCGCCGGACGTTGGTTGATGCGCCATTAGGCCCAGACGGGGGAACCGAACCAGTGCAGTCATCAGAGACGGCCGACTTAGCGGGCTTGGTCGGGCGGTTGGGGAGAGGACCCCCGGCCAACTTAGCGACCAAGGCCAGGCAACTGCCCCCAGCCAGGGGCGTCTACTTAATGGCCACCGTGTGGTCTCCGGAGGAGCCGGATGCCCGGCTTACCGGCTGGTGCAGCATGGTCGCTGGAGAAGCCAACGACTGACTTCTCCACCTGAAGTTTCTCCTTACCTGAGTGCTTCGACAGTGGCTGGGCCTTGCTGGTAGACGGCCTGTCGCCGTCTGCGGAGCGAGCCCGGTCCCCAGTCTTCTCCTTATGCTTTTAAGGGGAAGATTTTTCGGACGCGTCCCTAAGCTTGTCCATCTTCTTCTCAAGAGAAAGTAGATAGACCTTGAGAAGATGGGCCTCCAACACCTGCTGTCTCCGCTTTTTGGTAACCTGATTGAAGGACGGACAGTCGGGGCAGGAGGAGACTGGATGGTCTGAGCCTAGGCAGATGACGTACTTGGAATGTCCATCTTTGTGCGGTATCTGAGTACCACACTTGAAGCACTTCTTCTTCGATGAAGACATGAACTAACGTAATTTGAATGAAGAAAATAGCGAGTTTGAAACACCACCCGAAAAACAACTTTCCAACAAAAGCTGAATGAAGTCTGTGAAGTGACTAGCACGAGGCGATGGCGGGAAAGAACTGAAGGGCGGGTGTGAGGACCGCCCACTATATACCGTCACACTGATGTCATTCACGTAACGTCAGGTGGGTGGTCCCCCGTCAGGGATTGTTAGAAAAGCTTGCTGTGCGGTCCGACGTCAGTCCTATTTGTGATGACCTACTGAAGGAACCCTCTCGAAGTAAGATCGAAGTATACAATACAAATTCTTAATCAAGGCTACATTTAGGAAAGAAACAAAACCTCAGCCTAGGGTTTCAACCATCCCCCAGCTTTGAAGAATAAGCCCCCTTGGCCTCCACCGTGACCAAAAGAAGCCACCAGAGAAATAAGGGAGATGGAGTAGGAGGAGGAGATGTCATGCTGAGCAGGAAAAGTTGTGGTGTGAGAGAGAGTTGACATCCCAGAATCTGGGAACAGGACATCTGAATCTTGGACCAAAATGGGAGGATTTTAGATTATGACCACAAAATATGCAAGAGATGTGCTCCAGAGCAGTGACACTTCCAACAGGTATCATGTCCAAGAAGACCGAGGGCTTTTAGTCTGGTTAGGTAAAGTGCTAGAAATAAAGCAATTTGTTCTGAAATAAAAGGCTCAGGGAGTCTGGACATGCCATATGGGATAAGACCCACACCTGTGCTTGCCGGTCAGCAGAAAAGTCAGTCCTCAAAGACTGAGCCCTTCAGGTTCATGCCTTATCTGAAGGGTTTGACACCTCCTTCAGGATAGACTTTTCCTGCAGCTGCCCTTTTTCTTCAGGATCCAGTGGAAATCATCTTCTGAAAGTTGGACAGAGATATCCATCAGCTCAGCCTGGACCAACAAGGTGATATCTATGTTGGTGACCACAGCCGAGGGAGATGGTTTCTCAGAAGGAGAGGCAGGCAACACAATCTGGTCCATGAATCAGAATAAAGTCCTTAATAGTGGTTAGTGAGTCAAACTGATATGCTGCCCCCACTGATGGTGACCCACAGAGAAGCAGGATAATGCAGAGCTGCTTGGGCGCTAAGGTGATGAAGTTTCCACCTTACCAAGCTGCATGCCAGACAACGTTAGGACAACTAGCCAGTGTCAGTGGTTCAGTAGGTAGCACACTCGCCTCTCAGGCCGGGAGATACAGTGTCAGCAGATAAGGGCCTACGGCCCACCCAGTCTGCCCATTTGAGCTTGTAAGTTCAGTTTATGTTTTCCTAGATGTCTCTTGCCCCTTACCCCTGACCTCCAGAATTCCTATATGTCTATCCCATGCATTCTTAAATCCCGTGATTGTTTCAGCCCCCACCACTTCCTCTGGCAGGGTGTTCCTCTTGTCCACCACCCGTTCTGTGAAGAAATTCTTCCTCACATTTCCTCTGAATCGTCCTCCCTCCAACTTCATCCCATGCCCTCTGGTCCTGGAAAGTACAGTTACGTAAGAACTTACCGTAACAGTAGATCTTCGAGAGAGGCTCTTGCAGTAGGTAATTACATATAGGACTGACGCCGCCGGCGGCAGGACCCCACAGAAAAATTTCTAGCTAGCAGTCCCGGCAAGGGACCGCCCCCACGTCAGGTGACCAGCATCATGCGACGTCGGTATAAAGGGGTGGTCCCGGACGCCCGCCTTCCAGTTCTTTCCCGCCACAGGCCAAGAGAGGCCAGACAAGAGAGAAGCGGATATTTCTCTATATGGAAAAGGAGCTGAAAAAGCCTAGGGGGATGGAGGGCGGGAAGGTATTACCTACTGCAAGAGCCTCTTTCGAAGATCTACTGTTACGGTAAGTTCTTACGTAACTGTACTATCTTACTTCGAGAGGGCTCTTGCAGTAGGTAATTACATACAGGACTGAATCCCAAGCAGTCTGGAACAAATAAAAGGCACCGGGAGGAGGAAACTACTCCAGAAAATAGTAGTAGTCGTGCAAGCCTCAAGACAGGAGGCCTTGCAAAACAGCTAGCCCAAAGCCTGCTCTACGGCGAGAGGCAATGTCCAAACTGTAGTATTTCGTAAAGGTATGGATGGAAGTCCAGGTGGCAGCAGCACAGATGTCTGCCGCAGACACATTCTTGAAACAAGCCGCAGAGGCCGCTACTCTTCAGGTGGAGTGACCTCTGACCTGACCCGGAAGGGTCTTGTTGTACTTGTCATAACAGAAAGTGATGCAATGAGCAAACCACTTCGACAGGCATTGCTTGGAAACAGCATTGCCTTCCCTTTTGTGAGCAAAAGAGACTAACAACTGATCAGTCTTTCTGAGATCCTTTGTCCTGTTGGTGTAGTATCTCAGAATCTGGTGAACATCCATGGTATGGAGTAAATATTCCCCTTGGTTGGAGTACTGCGTGAAAAAGGCAGGTAACTCTATGGACTGATTTAAGGTAGACTCTGCTACTAATTTAGGTAGAAACTTAGGATTCGTGTGAAGAGCAACTCGTTCTTTGTGAAAAATCAAATAGGGGATTTTACGCATAAGGGCCTGGAGCTGGGAAATTCTTCGAGCCGAAGTGATGGCCACCAAGAAGAGCGTCTTCCACGAAAGAAACTTCAGATCTGCAGAAGCTGCAGGTTCGAAGGGAGGAAGAGTAAGTTTCTCGAGAACAAAGTTCAAGTCCCAAGGGGGAGCAGGAGTTCGGATGGGGGGCCTCAGATGGAGGACCCTTTGAGAAACGTCTTAGAGACCTCCAGTTGAGCAAAAGCTTTATCTGCGAAGGGAACATGGTAGGCCGAGATAGCAGCCATGTGAACCTTCAAGGAGGAAGGGCTGAGACCCAGGTTGAAGAGATGATGCAAGTATTCCAGCAGAACAGCCACTGAATAGGAGAAAGGCTCCACATTCCGAGAGGCTGCCCAAATAGAGAATCTGTTCCACTTCATGATGTAAGTGGACCTGGTGGAGGGTTTTCTAGTCTCCACCAAAATCGCCGCCACTTTTGGAGAGACGCCAAAACGGGATTGGGTTAGGTCTGCAGGAGCCATGCACGAAGTTGAGGGGATTTGAGACCTGGATGGACCAGGGTCCCCTGATCCTGGGACAGCAAACTTCGAGATAAAGGAAGAGGAAGAGGAGGAACCTCTGAGTATTGTTGTAGAAGAGAAAACCAGATTTGCCTGGGCCAGAAAGGAGCGATCAGAATCATTCTCGCCCTTCTATGGTTAGTTTCTGCAAAACTCTTGGGATCAGAGGAATTGGAGGAAAAGATAGACTAATCTGTCCTTCCAGTCTAGAGACACAGCTGCCGCTCCAGAAATCGCCGCTTTGAATGAGCTACAAAGCTGGAAGTTTTATGCTTTGGGGAGGCAAAGAGGTCTACCATGGAGTCCCCAAAGCTGAAAGATATCGCCGAGCAACCTTGATCCAATTCCCACTGGTGCCAGGGCAGAGGAGCGGTTTAGCTTGTCTGTCAGGTGTTGTCAACTCCTGGAACATGAATCATCGTGAGGTGAAGGTTGTGATGAGTTGCCCAATCCCAAACCCTCATTGCTTCCCTGCATAGAGGGTAGGAACGAGTTCCTCCCTGCTTGTTGATGTACCACACCACGCACATGTTGTCCATCGGGACGGCTAGGTGGTCGGGAAGAATGTATTGGTGAAGGGCTTGGAGAGCGTATAGCACAGCTCAAAGCTCGAGCACGTTGATGTGGAGAGCTAGTTCCAGTCTGGACCATAAGCCCTGGGTCCGGTGAGGGCCCATATGGGCTCCCCAACCTTCGCCTGATGCGTCTGTGGTCAGAGTCTGGGAGGGGGGAGGATGAAAGAAGGGGACCCCAATTAGGTTTTCTCGAAACATCCACCATTGTAAGTCCTGCGTACATCGGGCGAGAGATCAGAACTAGTTGATCTAGGTTCACAAGTTGATCCCACTGGGAGCGAAGAGTCCACTGAGAGATCCTCATGTGGAGTCGAGCTCAGGGGACCGTCGGAACAGCGGCCGCCATGAGCCCCAGAAGACGGAGGACCGACCTCGCCGGAACCCTCCTGCTTTCTGATAGCAGGGAAATCTGGGATTGAAGAGAAGCCGCCCTGTCTGGAGGCAGGAAGGCCTTGCTCACCATCATATCGAGGATAGCTCCGATGAACTGTAGCCTCTGGGAGGGGTCCAGATGGGACTTGGAATGGTTGATGGTAATACCCAGGCCAGTGAAAACCTGCTGGGTGAGGGAGAGAAAATGCAGGAGTTCCTCCTTGGACGAGGCCGACAGGAGCCAGTCGTCCAGGTAAGGGAACTCCTGTACTCCCATTGTACGCAGGTGGGCCGCTACCACAGCCCGGCATTTGGTAAATACTCGGGGCGCCGAGGAAAGACCAAAGGGGAGCGCCTTGAATTGGTAGTGGTCCCCAAATGCAAAACTAAGATACTTGGTGAGAAAGGCGTAATGGAATGTGCAGATAGGCATCCTGCATATCCAGCGCACTAGTCATTGACCCGGCCAAAGAAGGGCAGAAGGCTCTGCAGAGAGAGCATCCTGAACCTTTGTATTCCACATAAAGGTTAAAGGAATTGAGATCTAGAATGGGTCTGAAATCTCATCTTCTTTGGGACCAGGAAGAAATGAGAATAGCAACCCGTCCTCAAGATGAAGGGGATTGGTTCCCTATCGCTGCTCACGAGAAGGGCCGAGATTTCTTCCTGGACCAAGGGAAGATGGTCTCTGAGTATGACAACTTCGGAGGAGGGTGGCGGGTGGTTTCTGAAGAAACTCTATGGAGTGCCCTTCCACTATAAGCTGGAGCACCCAAGAATCCGAGGTTATCCTCTCCAACCCGAAGGTGGAGGGAAATCTCCTCCCCTGCTCCTCCGTGGATCCGGAGGCGTGGGAGAGGAAAGGAGTCAGGTGGTGTGGGCAGCGCCATTAGCTGAGGCACCCGCTGCTTTTGGGCGGGGGGGCCTGGCAGCTGCGGGGCTCAAGTTTAGTGGCGCTTCCTTGGGGTTTCGCCAGGCCGAGTCCATCTTGCAAAGGACAGCTTGCTGAGGATGGGGACGGTACATGGAATCCATGGATTTCAGGGCCGTCCCCTTCTCTTGCAAGTCGGTGATTATGTCTTTGACATCACCCCCGAAAAGCACCAACCCCCTGAAAGGTGCCTCCTGAATAGTGGAGTGCACCTCTGGGACCAAATGTGACATGCGGAGCCAGGCATGATGCTGTAGACTTACGGCGAAAGCGGAGCTCCACCCGGCAGTGCCCACTGCATCGTATGTCACCCGTAAAATTTGGCGACTGGCCGAATGAGCAGAACAGACAAGATCTGCTAACACCTGTTTGACTTGAGAGTCAGGTAGGGAGTCAAGTTTAGATTCCACCTGGGTAAGGATGGCCTTCTGGTAATCCCCAATGTGGGCGACATAATTCAGGGCCCGAATTCCCAGTGTGGAAGAGGCGTAAATCTTTCTTCCATACTGGTCCAGGAGGCGAGATTCCTTATCCGGAGGAGACAAGCTCAGATGCTTTGGATGTGCCGACCGGCCGTGAGTGGCGCTAATCACAACTGAATCGGCACGAGGGTGACAGTCAAGATAATCTACACCCACGGGAGCCTGGTATAGCCTGTTGGACTTCCTGGGAAGTGGGGCTAACACCGACGGTTGTTTCCAAATCGTGGTAACAAGGTGGGCGTGAGGCTCGATCCAGGGTGGCACTAAAAGTTGGAGCTGTCACGGGCAGGTCCAGATGTTCAGTGAGTTTGAGACGCTGGGGATCTGGTTCCAAAGAGCGCCACTGATGAAGTTCCTGGATTTTTCTAAGCAACTCCGTGAAGGATGGATCCTCCGGAGGAGACTTCGGAGGGGTCCTCGGCCGGGGCTTAGACGGAGAGCGGAGTTCGTCATCTCTCTCGCAGCATCCTTCGGAAGAATCCGAGGAATCCGAGAGGGAAGAAGAAGCAGAAGAAGAATAAGACTCCCTTACATGACTAGGGGGAGGAACAGGTTCCTTGGGTGGTACCCGTGAACACGTATCCTGCCCCTCTCGGTATCCAGAGGGAAGAGCCCTGGAGTCAGTGAGGGAGTGTGCCGCCTCGGATGTACGGGAGCCGGAGCTGCACCGCCGTCGTGAAGGCAGTTTCTGTACCTCCTGGTGAGTTGAGCCTGGCCTCAGCCTACCAAGAGGCCAAAGTCTCTGCAGATCCACCGGCGGCGGGCGGGCGGTTGAGGTGGGAGTGTCTACGGGTTGTACCCGTAAGGCAGTATCCGTAACCCGCTCGCGAAACCCGCGTCGGGTAATGTGTCGGGTACTGCGCAGAGGGACCGGCGCTGACTACTGCGATCTCGGTATCGACGGGCGCCGGATAAGACGGCGGTACCCGGAAGCCGGGGAGCTGCTTGAGCAGACGGCCCGTCCGGTGGCCCCACGGCAGATCCATGTTAATGGCCCGGGGCGGAGGGGTCTGACGGGAAGGAGAACATCCCCGCTGCTGGCTCGGGGCAGTACTGCGCCAGGAGGTACCAGTATCGGCGGTACCGACGCCTGAGGTACTCATGTCTGGGGCCGACGCCAGATCCGGTTCCGCCGGGAGGAGGGTCTGGCGAGGTGGAAGATCCCTGTGTCGCCCGGGAAGGGAGAAGAGAAACTCGGGTCAGGCTGGGGTGACCCAGGCCCCCAGACGGCAGTGAAGGCTGCGGGGAACTGCACGATTTAACGCCGGGGGGTCTGTCAGCCGGTTCCCGCCCATGGAGGAGCAGACGGGCGGTTTAGGGCAAGATCCCGTGGGCGCCGGAGGAGCCGCATCCGCTTACGGGAGCCCTCACCTGAGGCGGGCCCAGGGGAAGGGACGGCCCGATCCGATGGGGAAGTGGTTGTGCGCCGCCCCAAAGGGTCACACGTCTTATCGACCCTCTCCATGCAGACGTCAGAGGAGCCGAGGTCCAACTTAGAGGAGTCGCCCACGCCAGTAGGCCGCAGACCTGCGGCCGAACCGGGGGCAGAGGCCTCCATTCGCCCGGAGGCGCCCGCAAGGCCCGAGTGCGAGCCAGACGGGCGGGCCAATGCCTCCTCCAAACCCTTGGAGGCTGCCGTTGAACGGTCCCCCGGAAGGGATGTTACCTGGGCCGCAACTCCAGCGGAAGACACGGTAGAGAAGGACTTCTCCCGGTGCCTCTCTTTGTCCTTTTTCCAATGTCCTTCCAGGGAAATGGATGCATGCCTCAACTTTTTCAACTCTTTTTCCATAGAAGACATCTTTTTCTTGAGGAGATGGGCTTCCAGGGACTGTTAGCGCCGTTTACGGGTAGCTGCAGTGAAGTTGAGGCAATGCTGGCACTTATCGACCGGGTGATCAGGGCCTAGGCAGAAAAAGCACAGGGAATGGCTGTCCTTGTGTGGCAGTTGGGCGCCGCAAGAGTCGCACTTGTTTTTGTGCTCAGGGGGTGTAGGGGACGATGTACCTGACGATTGAAAAAGAATAACTAATTTTCGATAAAAAAACGACGAAAGACAGGGCTCACGAAGCATGAACTTTACTCTGGGGGCTGCACGAGCTAACGACGAAAGAACTGGAAGGCGGCATCCGGACCGCCTTTATACAGATAATGATGACGCCGTCACCCGACGTGGGGCGGTCCTCGCCAGGGACTGCTAGCTAGAAATTTTCATAGGTCCTGCCGCGTCAAGGCCAGTCCTATATGTAATTACCTACTGCAAGAGCCCTCGCGAAGTAAGATCATCTTTTTCGCTTAAAAATAGTGTACTCCTGCACCTTGTTCCTCCCTGTAAGATACTTGTATGTCTCTATCATATCCCCTCTCTCCCTCCTCTCCTCCAGGGAGTACATGTTCAGTTCCTTCAACTTGTCCTCATAGGACTTGTGATGCAATCCATGTACCATCTTTGTTGCCCTCCTCTGAACCTTCTCTATCCTGTCTATGTCCTTACGTAGGTAAAGTCTCCAGAACTGTACGCTGTACTCCAGGTGGGGCCTCACCAGTGTCTTGTATAGTGGAATTATGACCTCCCTTTTCCTGCTGGTGATGCCCCTGCCTATGCATCCCAGCATCCTATTTGTTTTACCAGTTGCCTTGTCACACTGTTTCCCTACCTTGAGGTCACCAGAGATGATAACCCCAAGATCCCTTTCCTGCTTGGTGCATGCAATATCCTCACCCCCCAACTGATATATTGTGCCAGGGTTTTTGTGCCCCATATGCATTATCTTGCACTTCTTTGCATTGAATTTCAACTGCCAAACCCCTGACCATTCTTCAAGTTTCTGCAAGTCCCTTCTCATTCTGTCTACACCCTCTGGTGTGTCTACTCTGTTAGAGCTTTGTGCCATCAGCGAACAGGGAAATTCTGCCTTCTAGGTCCTGTGCAATGTCACTGATGAAAATGCTGAATAGGACCGGTCCCAGCACTGATCCCTGTGGTACCCCACTGGTCACTCTTCCCTCTGTGGAGTGACAGCCATTTACCACCACCCTCTGTGTCCTGCCGCCCAACCAGTTACCTACCCACCACACTACTGTCCTGCCCACACCCATATTCCCCAGTTTGGGTAATAGTCTTCTATGTGGCACAGTGTCAAAGGCCTTGCTGAAGTCCAGATAGGCTATGTCCGCTGCCCTCCCCTGATCCACCTCCCTAGTCACCCAGTCAAAAAATACAACAAGGTTGGTCTGACATGACCTCCCCCTGGTGAAACCATGCTGCCTTGGGTCCTGTAGTCCATTGACAACCAGATGTTCCACCAATCACTCCTGCAGTAGTGCTTCCATGATCTTCCCCACTACCAAGGTGAGGCTGACTGGTCTGTAGTTCCCCGCTTCCTCTTTGTTCCCACTTTTGTATAAGGGGACTACATCTGCTGTCCTGCAGTCTTTGGGTACCTCCTGCTTCCAGTGATCGCTAAACAGGATAGCCAGAGGTTCAGCCACCACCTCTCTTAGTTCTTTAAGGACCCTGGGGTGCACCCCATCTGGCCCCATTGCTTTATCAACTCTTATTACTTCCAGTTCCTTCAGGACCCTTTCTGTAAAGGGACTTGTGTCCATTTCTGCATCATTCTCACCCTTGTACCCCTTCAGACCCATTACCTCCTCTTCCTCAGTAAAGACTGAGCAGAAATACCTGTTCAATATGTCAGCTTTACTGTTGTCATCCTCCACGCTGCCCCATCCTCCCCTTCAGTCTCACTATCCCTCCCTTTGCCTTTCTTTTTCACTTATGTACCTGTAAAAGGTTTTGTCCCTCTACCCACTGATTCTGCAATGTGTTCTTCTGTCTGAGCTTTGGCTTCCTTACTGACCTCCCTTTGCTTCTCTGGTACTTCTCCTACCCCTTCTGCCTGTGTCTTTTGTACTGCCTGAATGCAGTCTTTTTGGCTTTCACTTTCTTTACTACCTCTTTGGAAACCATAATGGTCTCCTCTTCCTTTTCCTCTTGCTAACCTGCTTAATGCATAATTCTGTTGCTCTTGCAATCCCCATTTTAAATACTGCCCACTGTTCCTCAACCCGATTCCTGCCCCATTCCCCTTAATGCCTCTTTCAAGTATCTCCCCATTTTCCCTAAGTCTGCCCTCCTAAAATCCAGGATACGTGTTTTTGTGTGGTTTGGTTCTGCTCTTTCTGTGATTTCAAACCACAATGACTGGTGGTCACTGTTCCCCAGGTGCTCCCTCACTGTTACCCCCATCACACTGTCCCTGTTTGTGAGCACAGATCAGAGGGCTGTGGGTTCAGTTCCCACATCTAGCACTTGGGTTAATATCCCAGTACTGACACTGTAGTGCAGCATGGGAGGGGTGCTGCACTTCTGAGGTGCAGTCTTTCGGAAGAGACGTTAAACCGAGGTCCCATCTGCCTGGATTGGTGGTAGTTCAGATGGATGTTAAAGATCCCATGGCACTTATCGAAAAGAGTATGGGGATTTCCCTGGTATCCTGGCCAAATTTCCCTCATTCACTAAAAATACCACCAACAGCTTAATCTGGTTCAAGGTCAGTTGGCATTCATCTGTATCCCTCTGCCCTGGGTCGTGCCTGAAAATAGGCAGGATTTGCCTAGTGCACTTACCTGGTCAACAAAAACTAAAATAAATGAATAAATCAACTCCGATGAGAAGTCCTGGAAGAAAGATAAGGTGTGCCCTTCCCAATGAAGTGGACTTCTTTCTCTCACCAACCAGAGAATATTTTTCTTAACAGGATATCCTAATGGCTTGAGCAATATAGGCTGGGGTCTGTCCCCAGGTTTGCAACAGGGGACCAGAGACCTATGGGCCTGCTTGATTTCCAGAGGTGGGCAGTTAGGTGCACAGGACTGCGGGTATCACCTTCTGCAAAAAAAAAGTCATCAGTTCATTAACTTCTGCCCTCTCTGGCAACCTGAGAACGTGGAGGTTATTCCACCAAGCTCTGTTCTCTACACTGTCCAGCTTCCACAATAAGTACTTGATGGAGCGATCCTGATCCTGGAGTCCGGCCTGCAAGCCCTCCCCACTGCTCCCCACAAGATGTAGACACTGCTAGGTGCTTTCAACATAGCATCCCAGGCTGGTGAAGTCTGTGTTGGTTTTGGCCTCAACTTGCTTAAGGTCCGATGTATCCTATAGTATCTCTTGAAGTAATGTGGGACAGGACCAGGACAGCCATCGGTGCAACAGCCATGCAGTTTGCTAGTGCAAGGCATGGGCTGGGTCAGACTGTCTTGTGAGGCCATGCGGCGTACACGTTCACTTTCCACAACCACTCTGGAGAAGTAGACCAAAGTGCAAAGTCCCAAAGAACTACCGAAACACTGCCACTGGAATGCTGAAACTGGAATCAATCAATACAGCTTGAGGAGGGCTACTTCATATCACAGAGGAGTGCTTTACATGCCTTCAGTTGTTCTTCTCCCTGGTTAGATTCCCTGGTTGAGAATTAGCCTTCCATCTTGTCGGCAGCTAGCCATGCCCACCCCCTCCTTTTTTTTTTTTGTTAATTTAGTCTTGTTTTAGTTTTCTGCTTGTTTACGTACAACATTGTAATCCCAGGAAATGTACTAAACTCAAAAAGCCATCTATCTTTTTGGGCCCTCACTCATTCACAACTCTTGTTAGAATCCCTGGGAAACTTCAAACTGTCTGATAATGTGGTAAAACAAAACCTAATTTTACACTTGTAATATGGATTGACTAGCTTTTTTGAAAGGTGTTAAACTTTACTTAAAACTTAGAACATTAACTATGAACATGTGCTCTGAGCTAGCCGATAGCACAGCATTAGCACTATCCCTTGCGATCCACACAGCCAGTGTTTCTGCTCAGAGCCCGGGACGTCTGGTGTTGACCTGTGAGGCGAGGTTCAGGCATCAGTCTCAGACACCTCCAGTCTCGGGAAGGGAAGCACCTCCTTCTGCTGCACCACTGCCCCTTGGTGGCCCAGGGGGAGGGCATGTTGTGCATACATGATACCCAAGGCCATTGATTTACGGTGATTAAAACAATGAAATTCCATTTTCAAGACATCAGATTCCGGAATTGCACTGGTGATTGTTACTCTAATTTCCGGATTTTACCGGGATTCTGCTGTCATTCTTTTAGTGTGTGCATAAATAATCAAAATCAAAGAAGGCTTAATATACAGAGCATTAAATAAAGCAAACTGAAAATAGTACAGGAAGGAATTATAAGAAAAATACAAGTTTTTTGTAGATTTACTGATCTGATATAAAATGCCAGATTCCATGAAATCTTTGTTTTTACCGGTGTTCAGGCAGCTTTAATTCCAGACTTTTACCGGGTTTTCCGGTAAAAACTGAAAATCAGTGGCCTTGATGATACCTCTTCGGCAACCATAAGCTGGTACATACCCGCTCACCTGGTGAGTGATGCAGAGACGTGACATGCCCAGAGTGGGGCTGGCAGAGGAGTTTTAAAAGTAGTACAGGGCTCACATACCCTTCCGATGGTTCTGCCAGGTCACTTCTCAGGACCACGCTCGAGGGAGAAAAAAGGAAAAATAAAATACCCCAACAACAAGCTGCCCCACACCGAAGTAGGGCCTTATTGACTCCTCCTGCATCTTAGTGGTACCTCCTCCAGGATGCTGACATCAATTAAAATATCCCCCTCCCAGCGTATGAAACCAGGGGAAGGGGTCTCATTAACTTGGGACAAAGCTGTAAGTTATAACTGGGTTTCTGAGAAGGATGCTGAGCACAGGAATGACAGCAGGTGGACCATCGGAGGACTCCTACAGCAGGCAGAAAGGCTTGAGCAGGTGAAAGGAGGATCTGGCAGCTGGTCAGGAGAAATGGGGGGGCAAAAACAGGAGAGTAAAAAAACATGTGCTCTGCAGCTAAGTTATCTTTTATTTAAATAACTACACAGTAGCAATCTTGCTAAGAAAATGCAGTATAATACAGTTATGTAAGAACTTACCGTCGGCATGCTGGCGAGCTGGTTTAGTGCCCCAAGCCCGGGACATCAGGAGTGGTTGCCGGCAGGGACTGACACTTCCTCCCTGGGGCGGGGGGGTGAAGATGCTTTGCTGCTTGTCTAGCAACTCCTGGCAGCGGCTCTGGAGCGACATTCTGGGCAGTGTAGGTGACCACGTACTGCCTGACGTCCCCACCTAGGATGCATGCTGCAGTACACCTACAGTGCGTGGGAGGGGCCAGAAAAATGGAAAATGGGCTCTCAGCCTGCCAGATGGTGGTCGCTCTTCTGCTCCACGCTGCTGTCTCCAGTGCGCACATTCTCTGTCCCAGGGGCATCACTCCAGTAAGCTCCTCCCCGAGGCCCTTCCGATGGCATTAGTGCCGGACACAGATTGGGGGATGTAACAGGCAGAGAGGCAGGCCGGTGGGGGTGAGACTGAGTGGCCACAAAGGGGAGCTATCACGAGAGCCTTAAAGTGTGACTAAATAAGAAGCAAAAAAAAAAAAAAAAGAGCTTAACGTAACAGTAAATCTGCAAGGGGCTCTCTTGTAGCAGGCCACACCTATGGAACTATAGCCCCCACAAGTACCAGAACCACACGAAAATACTTCCAGTTAGCAGTCTACCAGGGAGTCACCTACTCTGACGTAGACTCATCCTATAAGAGTGGGCATCCCTGGGCCCTCCTCAATTCTCCTGCCGGAGACCATTAGCTACCTAGTCTCAGCTGAGGGAACTGAGGAGGAATCCAAGGTACCCACCAAGAAGAACATAAAGGAGGCAGAGGCACCACAGGATCATATCAGCTGGATCCCTTCACTTCTCCAGTGAATCAGATTCTGGAGTACTTGCTGTCCCTGTTAGACTCTGGCCTGAAGCACTCCTCTCAAAGGGGATCCGTACGATCGCCCGACATACATCAGCCCATCATTCAATTGGCCGACACCGACTGTAAAAACATCTATCTTAAATAGATACTTCTGCTCAGTTTTTTTTTTTCATTCAAAGTTTATTGAAGTTTTCAGCATACAACAAACAGCTTACCACATGATACAAAGAGTGGGGTCAGATATTATCGGAAAAAAAACATATGCCCCTTTCCCTTACCCCTTACCCCCATCCCCCCCAACATAAAACAAAATTTACTTAAAGAAAATATATGATATCCTTCTCCCCCACCACCCCTTCCCTCTCAGATTTTCATGCACAGAACTTACTCAATCCATATCCCTACAACAGAGAGCCCATCATTCTAAGTCGCTTGAAGAGAATAAAGGGTAAGTAATAGGGCCTATATTTTATTAAATCTATTCATTCTGTTCCAAGACTGGCCATCATTTTCCACTCTAAGATTAGCCGGGAGCTCCTTCAACCATTCAGCATATGGTATCTCCTCACTATCTTTCCAATGTCTAAGTACTAATTTTTTAACTGACATGGATATTAGTGCCATATGATATTTACGCATGGTTATTGGGATTTCAGAGTAGTCTCCAAAAGGCAAATTTTTTCCGAAAACAAATCATTGAGACCCAATAGGGGATCTACTCTCTGTTTAATTTGTGACCATAAAGAAGCTATCTTAGGGCAGAGCCAGAAGATGTGCAATAAATTACCCTCCCCTTGGGCACATCTTATACACCTAGAAGAAGAAGTAACACCAAATTTAGCCATTTTCTGAGGAGTATAATAGAAATTATGCAGAATCTGAAACTGCACGAGTCGGAGCCTATCTTGCGTAATACATCTGTGGCACCCTTGCCAGAGCCACTCCCAATTAATGGGTACCTCAGGGAACAGCGGGGCCCAGTAAGTTGAGGGTCCAAAAGATTCGGGGTAAATCCAATCATATAAGACATTGAAAATCCTCAATACAGCATGTGGAAGGACCACCATTTGGACCAGCTCCACCTGGAAGGGAGGGCGCCTAGGTGGCTGGGGCGTCACCCCTATGGCCTTCACAAGCAAGTGGCGTAGTTGGAAAATTTAAAAAATGTTAGAGGCCGGAATTTCTAACTTAGCTAGAATTTCTGGGGACAAGAGCCATGCCCCTTTTATTTCATTCCAAAAATGCGTGAGTTTAACCCCCTTAGCCTGCGGGAGCCACAGGGGAGAAAGAACCCTCCCATCTGTCTTAATATTGGGATTACCTAATAACGGTTGCTCCAGATCTAAACAATGATCATATTTTATAAGGCTACAGAACTGGGAATGCACCTTTACAGATATTGCAATTGGTGTCGAGCGAAGCTGCACTGGAAGACACTTAAGTTTCGTATACAGCAATGCAGCAGGAGAGAGATTATATTGGATTTGGGCTAATTCTATTTTAATCCAAAGGGGCTTATACACAGAAGGATCTTCTAGGTCACTTTGCCTAAGCCACCTTAAATATTTGCTCGCATGACTGGCCCAATAATAAAGGCGACATGCGGCAAACGAAGGCCGCCTCTAAGTTTGGGGTCTGCTAATTTATGAAAAGCCAGACAGGGACGCTTTCCAGCCCAGATAAAGTTGGTAAAAATGTTGTGCACTTTCTTGAACCAAGACTGAGGCAGCCATATATTCAAGAGACTAAGTGGATAATAGAGACAAGGGAAGACATTCATTTTGATGAGACTGATTTTGCCCCATAGTGTCAATGGGAGAAGGGACCACCTACTTAGGTCTTGAGTGATAATAGGTAGTAAGGAATCCAAATTGCTCTTTTGAAACAATGCAAGACTTCTTGTGAGAACAATACCCAAGTACTTCAACGATTCTTTTTCCCAGGACAAACCGAGAGCACTGATTTCGTGTTTTATCACTCTCTGATTGAGGGGGAATACCCAAGTCTTCTCAACATTTAATTTGTAATTACAGAAGGTGCTATATTCTTTTATAACTTTCAATAAATATGGAATAGATTCTCCAGGGTGGGAAACTTGAAGCAATAAGTCATCCGCATAAGCCGAAACTTTTACTTCAAAACCTTGTATAGCAATACCTTGGATCTTAGGGCAAGCAACCAGTCTCTGGATAAGGGGCTCCAGATACAAGTTAAAAAGTAAAGGAGATAAGGGACAGCCCTGCCTAGTGCCAGAACCTAAGGAGAATAAATCTGAGATACTCCCATTACATGAAACTCGGGCCATGGGGGCCTTGTAAATTGCCCATATCTAGTTTTGGAATTTCAGGGGAAAACCAAAAGCATGTAATGTCCGGAAAAGGAAATTCCAATCCACTCTGTCGAATGCCTTCTCGGCAACCAGGGACACCAAGGCAGCTGGAAATTCAGCATCCCTGGATACCGAGAAGACATGAGCCAAAGTGCGCAAGTGGTCACTGGCTGACCTCCCCTTCATGAAGCCCACTTGCTCTGCTCCTATTAGATCAGGAAGAATTGTATTAATACGATCTGCTAACAATTTACTCAGAATTTTAACATCTTGATTGAGTAAGAATATGGCCTGTAACTTGCCATACATTCGGGCGCTGTGCCGGGTTTTGGCAATAGAGTTATCAACGCTTCAAATAATGTACTGTCTGTACTGTTGCCTGCAATAATCTGTTGGAACAGAGAGAGGAGCAGAGGGGCTAGTTGTTTTGTAAATATCTTACAAAAGTTGGGTGAAAAACCATCTGGTCCCGGGGATTTATCCAAGGGCAGACCATCAATAACTTTTAGAATCTCCACTTCGGTTATGGGAACACATAGTATGGCTTGTTGCATTTCTGAGAGAGAAGGCAGATGAGATTTGGCCAAGTAGTGATCTAAATCTTTTAGGGGAGAATAGTTTGCCATTGGACTGTATAATAATTGAAAGAGTTTGCAAAACTCTGCTGTAATATCTGCCTGATTATTTATCAGCACCCCATCAGCTGACCAAATTGAAGCAATGAACCTGGCAGATTCTTGTTGTTTGATTCTTGAAGCCAAAAGGTGACCCACTTTCTCGCCTTGATCAACATAAGTTGCGTTCAACTTCAAAATCAAGAATTCTGCCTTCTCCCTCAGAAGATCCAAATAAGAGTCCCTTAATTTTATAAGTTCCAAGCGAATTTGTTCAGGCGTGTGTGGGGACATGTTCCTTTCAATAGTCCTAATCTGGTAAAGAAGCTGTGCTAATTGCTGTTCTCTCATTTTTTTCCTCTTTGATGCAATACCAATTAACAGACCCCTCAAATAGGCTTTTAAGGCACCCCATTCCATATCGGGTTTCCCCGTAGTGTTAAGATTAGCTGATACAAATTGTAAAATATGACTTCTGATGTATTTCACTGTGTTTGGGTCCTTTAAAAGTTGATTATTAATTTTCCAGCGTCCCTCTACCTTTGGAACAGTAGCAAAGGAAAGTTGACAAGTAACGAGAGGGTGGTCCTGGTGAATGGACGAGTCTACAACCCCTGATAATAATCGTTGAGAGATCATAATGTAGTCAATCCTAAAAGACGTTTTATGAACTGCTCAGTTTTTATGGAAGAGAAGGTAGGGCAGGGCCCACAGCTCAGCACCATGGACACAGTGGGGAAGGAGGTGAGCACTAGTCCCTTCACAAAACAAAGGGTCCTGCAAGAGCTCGATAAGCTCAGGGTGGACAAGGCAATGAGACCTGATGGCATACATCCCAGGGTACTAAAGGAGCTAAGGGTGGAACTAGCAGAGCCATTATCAGAACTGTTTAGTGAGTCTCTGATCACAGGAGAGGTCCCAGAAGACTGGAGAAGGGCTCATGTGATCCCGCTCCACAAGAGTGGTAGCAGGGAGGAGGCAGGGAACTATAGACCAGTCAGTCTTACTTCAGCAGTGGGCAAGATTATGGAGGCACTCCTTAAGGACAGGATAGTGCAACACCTGGAATCCATAGGAGCACAGAATCCAAGACAGCATGGGTTTTCAAAAGGAAGGTCCTGTCAAACTAATCTCAAAGATTTCTTTGACTGGGTAAGCAGAGTGGTGGACCAAGGGGGTGCAGTTGATGTCGCCTACCTTGACTTCAGCAAAGCTTTCAATACTGTTCTACACAGAAGACTGATTAATAAGCTGGGTAGGCTCGGGTGGGTCAGAACTTGGTCAACTGGTTGACGGGCAGAAAACAGAGAGTGGTGGTAAATGGTATACAGTCAGAAGAGATGCAAGTCACAAGTGGGGTACCTTAGGGATCAGTCCTGGGGCCAGTCCTCTTCAATATCTTCATCAGTGACATTGCAGATGGATTGGAGGGTAAGGTTTGTCCGTTTGCAGATGACACCAAGATCTGCAACAGAGTAGATGATCCAGATGGGGTGGGCAGAATGAGAAGATATCAGGATAAACTAGTAAAATGGTCAGAAGAGTGGCAACTGGGGTTTAATGCAAAGAAGTGCAAGATCATGCACATAGGGAAGAGAAACCCTGAAGTCTATAGGCTGGGAGGGGAGTTGCTGGCAGTCACAAGGGAAGAAAGAGACTTGGGCATCATCATCACCAATGACCTGAAATCATCCAAGCAGACCACTAAAGCAGTAGGTAAGGCTTGGGGGGATGTTAGGGTGTATTAGTAGAGGTATCACAAGTCGGAAGAGGGAGGTAATAGTGCCTCTTTACAAGACACTGGTTAGGCCCCAACTGGAGTACTGCGTGCAGTACTGGAGGTCACACCTTCACAAGGACATTAATCAAATTGAGGCAGTCCAGAGAAGGGCAACCAAAATGGTGCAGGGACTGCATCAGAAAACATATAAGGACAGATTAACGGAGCTCAATATGCATACCCTAGAGCAAAGGAGGGAGAGAGGTGATATGATCGAAACATTCAAACACCTTAAGGACATTAACAAGGTGAAAGAGTCTAACATGTTTCAATATAAGAAAAACAGCAGGACAAGAGGACACAGCATGAGATTAGAGGGAGGCCGATTAAGGGGTAATGTGAGGAAGTTCTTTTTCACAGAAAGGGTGGTGGATGCATTCGAACGGCCTACCTCAGGAAGTGGTGGATATGAATACAGTGCAGGGCTTCAAACAGGCATAGGATAGGCATAAGGGAGCAATACAGATGAGTATGAATAGATAGGCCATTGACAGAGCAAAGGCCGATGCCACATTTATAAGGTAGAAAAATAAATGAGCAGACTGGATGGGCCTTGTGGTCCTTATCTGCCATTAACTTCTATGTTTCTATGTTTCTACGACTGCCAGACACGCTCAACTTACCATCCGAAATTAGCCCGCTATGCAATTGCCCGACATGGTCGACTTCGGTATTGCCCCTACCCCACACTGCACATTGTAACAAGAGTATCAGAACACATTACAAACTAAGAGCATTTCATTTCGAATTTGCATCCCCCACCCCACAGTGCAAAGCAAGTACCTGTGCATCCTGTTTATGCAGCCCGATGAATGACCTCGCAGCAGTGCATTCAGAGCCACTTTGAATGTGCAGTTAAAAAAATCAAGCTGCTCTGTAGTTGTGCAACTATGTATGCATGTTCCAGGGTCAATAGTTTCACTGGTCTTTATTAAATTGTGTTAAAAGTGTGAATTATAAATAATTTAAAGTTCACTGCAGGAGAGTTTATCTATTCACAGCACCAGATTGTGGGCAATTCCCCAGGAACTGTTTTGCGGACTTTGTGAGCGGAATCAAGTGTAAAGCAGGATGTACAGAAAGCCGTTTTTTTACATATTTTATCTAATTTGGTGGCAGTAAACCAGCAAAGGGGAAAACAGACCAAACAGAGCGATATCATGCAACAAGTAATGGTAAATCTGTCTGAAATGTAAAACAAGCAATTGTGTCACTTTCTAAAAGCTGCAAGTCATTGCCGTTAGTGTTGGGCATTTGCTTTTCAGTAAAATAATGCAGACGGGCAACCGCATTTCGGGGAATCGGTGACTGGTAAAAATTTGCTGGGCATACAAGAGTCAGGCAATCGTACTAGGGCTCAATCACAGTAGGAATGACCAAAAGAGGGGCAGTCAGCAGCCTCAAGTATGCGGCCAGTCGACGACAAGCAGGATTTTGTTCCTCAATGTCAAAGCCCATGGCCGATTGTAGCTCTCTCACAACCAAGGCAAACAATGGGTCATCCGGGGGAGACTGCAGTATGTGCCTCAGAGTCTCTTTGCCATCGGATGAGACAGTGAAGGAGAAATGTTAATAAGAAACTCCTCTGGCACTGTTGACATAGTCATCCGGAGGATGAGGTCCGACAGCACCCCCCTCTTCTCCCCGACTCCTGGGGCAGGGCCTGGGTCCTGTGTGCACTGCGGCCCTGCTGAAGGAGCAGGGGCCTACTGTGGGGATGGGCCTGGGGGAGGGCAAGTTTAGCTTGTATAAAACCCACAAGGCAGTGAGCACGGAGTGGATGTCCACCGCTGTTGGCATTGGACCCATCGGCATCAACTGGGGGGGAGCCGGGGTTGGCACTGGAATCGGCCTTGGGAAGGGAGGCCAGACCGGCTGGGGCCTGTGGGGAAACTCCCCAATTGGGGTCGGAGAAGGCAGCGGCAACTCTGGCTGGAGCCAAGGAGACTCAGGAGGAGACAAGAGGCTCTGGATCTGAGGCACTGGCTGACGCCTGCGGCGGTGGAGCAGGCTGTGTCCTGGCGACCACCAAGGCAGACATTTTTGACAATGAGCCTGCTGAGCCACCTGACTGAGTATCCACCAAAAACAAGAGCCTAAACAGCAGGGGCTGAGAAGTTGGTGGGGTGCCAGAGCCCCTGGAAACACCACCTGCTACCGAAAGGTTGGTGAGGGAAGCTGCCAACAGTGGACCTGCAAGGGACAGGGTGTGCCAAGCAGAAGAAGCTGTCCCCATCAACGAGGGTGGTCCTGCCATGGTTGGTGCATCGAGCGGCGACCAGGAGAGAGATGAGAAGGACCAGGGTTTATCCTTGGGCCGATCCTCTTCTCAGTGTTTACGCTTCCTGGACACTTGTCCCAGACCTTGGTGGACTGCGAGCCCAAGAATACTGAGAGGGAAGCGGAGGAACTTAGCATCTGAAGCTCTCTCTCCCCATCTGGGCAACTTTCTGTTATAGCAGAAAAGTTTCCAAGGTCTGCACCAGTGCTTCCTCGTGGCCTGGTTAAAGCCGCAGCAAATCATGCAAGCCTGGGTGTCATGCTGTAGGCCTAGGCAGCAGACACAGGCCTCGTGGTCATCCTTCTCAGGTATCTTCTGCCCACAGGCACACTTCTTGAAGAGGACTGTGGAGTTCAGCATACACAAAGTCAGAAAAATCACTTTATCGCCCAAGTGATTACACACTAGGGAGAGAAAATAAAAGAAGGTAAAGCCTGACGAAAAAACTTCGGCAAACGGCGGTCGACTGAAGCTGGCGGTTTTCTGTGAAGTTTGATGTGCAATGGCCAACATCGGGAAAAGAACTGAGGAGGGCGTGGGGGCTGCCCACTCTTATAACGTAGGTCAAGACCAGCATGTGATGTCACAGTGGGCAGCCCCCTGGTAGACTGCTAGCTAGAAAAGTTTCCATGTGGTCCTGGTGCCTGGCGGCTATAGTTCCATAGGTGTGGCCTGCTGCATGAGATACCCCCAAAGTCAGATCCAAGAAGTGTATGTTGTAAGCATCTTATTTGGATAATTATTCACTCCATCGGGCCTACCGTAGCACCAGCACCACACAACACTCCTGTACTGCTGAGAACCTTCTTCAGATACGACTGCCACCCCACCATCAGAGGCTTCCATTTTATCTCAGTACCTGGTATGGGGCCAAGAGAAAACAGACTGTTTGGCATGAAGATGGCCCTAGAGCCTCAGGTGTCCACTGACGTGTGGAGAGACATCAGCAATAATCTGATCTGCTAGGCTATCCGATATTCACTATTCTTTCTCAAAGTAATTGTGTCAGTAATTGGGGCTGGCAGTATATCCTAGATGTTAGAGTGACGAGTTGTGATTGAGCTTGGTACATCCAGCACACCTGGGTTTGTTTCCCACAACATCCACATGGATACTGTGTGACCCTGAGCAAGTCACTCAACCACTCCAGTGCTCCCGGATCACTTCTGAAAACAGGCATTTATGCCTAGAGGGCATTACCTGGTTACCACAGAATGAATGAATGAATGAATAAAGTTCCTGCTCTTCTCCTCCTATTGGAGGCACCTCCCATCACTCCTTTCTGTAGTTGGGACCCAGCCGTAGGCATGATGTCACCTACACCATCCAGACTGTGTCATTAGTCACTGCAGGGGGCACTAATCTAGCAGACACTCTCTCTCCTCCTCCACCCAGAATCTTGAGTGGCTACCTCTGTAAGTTGCCCGAGGCTCCACCAGCTCATGGTGGGAGTTGGCCTAGAGTCCTTCCTCACAATAGTGCAACATGTTACCCCCAGCACCACCAAGACAGGCTAAGTAAGCAATAATACCTCCATGGTGGGCAGTACTGGGTTATACCGGACCACCCAGGGGAATAATGAGGCCCAGCTCTGCAGGTGGAGTGCCTTACAGCCCCTGGAAGGTCTGTACAGCCTTATACCACCCACCCTGAAGGGTACTACTGTGCTGAGAAAATGGGTCATTTTAATATATTTAAATTAAATATAAACCTGATTTAAAAAACGTATTAAAGTGAATAAAAACAAATTAGAGGTAAAGTAGTCCCTCCACTGACACATTTGTCAGTAGAGAGCACTGCTGTTTGGTGTTACATCTCTCCCTGCCCATCCTCTCCCTGACACAGACACTGCATCTTCCACTAAATGTATATACACACACACACACACACACACACACACACACACACACACACACACACACACACACACACACACACACACACACACACACACACACACACACACACACACACACACACACACACACACACACACACACACACAAACACAAACACACACAAACACAAACACACACACACACAAACACACACACACAAACAAAACACACACACACACACACACAAACACACACACACAAACACACAAACACACACACACACACACACACACACACACACACACAGTTGTTTTTCTATTCCATCCATACCTCTCAACTGTACCACATTATGAGGAACATTCCTCATTTTACTTCACAAAAGCTCCCTGTTCTGCATTGTGAGGACTTGTTCCACATTCAAAGTCAACATTTTAAAGCAAAAATCCATAGTAAATGATGCAACAAAATATGTTATTCAGTTAATAACAGACTTTCTGAACATAGAGGCAACATTTTAATAGTGTTTGAGCTTCTTAGGTAAAGATTTGATTAAGTGTTCCACATTTTGCTCATTTGTTCCACATTTTGAGAGGTGATGTTCCACATTTGGGGGACAAAAGGTTGAGAGGTATGATTCCATCCATGCAGGATTGTGATCGGGTGACAGTATGGCTGCAGTCCAGACTTGATGTTCGGCACTGCAGTTTGTGTGTGAGTTGGTGCAGGGCTGCAGTCCACAATAAATTTCAGAAGCGCAGTTCCTGATTATTTAACAAAAAAAAAATATAATGTGGGATGTGCAGCTATCAGGGAATGCGTGTCTGCAGTGGAGCGCAAGTGCTTTTTGAATGTTCACACAGGTAAGCGCAAAACACTCTAAACACTTAACTGCATCGAGTGCCGATGGGAGTTGAGAGCTGGGGGGGGGGGCGGTGGATCCAGGGTGAGTTGAAAAATATGTCTTGCAGTAGCACTGAGCATGTGATGTGCTAGCACTGTAACTTTAAAACAGCAAAACTATTTTAAGCCAAACATTATGTCAAAATACTTGGAGTGTGTGCCACATGACTTTTTGGTTAAAACACATTTGTGCATTAAGCCGGCTAGCTGGTAGTTTAACTTGGTGGTGGTTTGGGGGAAGGGAGCCTCAATCTCTCTCACTAAACCACAGGAAAAAAAATGGAAGAAAAAACATGCTGGCAATTTAAAATTGAAAATTCTTTCAGCCCAATAATTTCTAAGGTAAACAGGCATGCAGAGACTGAGCCTCATTATTTCCCCATCTCAGTTGAATGATACCAGACTGGGTGGAGGGTGGCCAGAGCCAATCAGGATTCAGGATCTTCGTGACCCATTTTTTAAATGTATTTTTAAAAAGTGCATGAGTTCTAGTACCCACACCTGTACTGGATGACCTTCTTATACCACAGCACGGACATCTCACTGAATGCACTGCAGAGATTTAGTGGACTTACAGTCTTTTGCTGCCTTTATTCTTCTATGTTTTTGTGTCACGGACCTGACATAATGACAGGACATGCTTTAAAAATTAGGTTAACTATCACTTCAAGAGATTGCTTACTTTTTTTAAAATTGTTTTTACAGTTTATTTGCCCAGGACAACCCAGCTGAGATGTAACATCTTGTTTCCAATGGAGTCACTAATTACACAGTAGGGTGGACAAAAGAACTGGGAGATTTTGTGACTTGTTTTACAGGGTTGAATAAGGCCCTGCCCCATTTGTTATGCAGAAAGAGTTAAAACGCAAGGGTTTGTTCTATCCTCTTCTTTTCTGTCTCTTGTCTGTCTGGTTGTGCAACCAAATTTTCTTGTGAAACCTAGGAACTGACCACTCCAATGGTTTCACAATTCTCCGCCTCTCGCTATCTCTCTGCCTTCTCTTGCTGTTCTGTCTTTTCTTCCCCCCTTGCATATCTGCAGTTATAAAAAATATATGTGAATCACTGTGTAAAACTGTATGTGATACTGGGATCCCTTTGTTTAAAAACTGTATGCAGTTATACTGTTGAAATGACTATAAAAAGGTATTTGGAACTCAAGGGGTTAACCCGAGATGCAGTTTTTAAGCATTTTGCAGAGCTGTAAACAAGAGGTCTGGGTCACTATGTTCTTTTTGCTGTACCTGCAAGGACCGAAACTGACAAGAACATTCTGTAAACTTACAAGAACATTCTGTGAGAAGCAGGCTCTCTTAACGAGTTCCCAGACAGACTTATTAAAACAGCAGCAATGCTTTTTGCTAGAGAGACGAGGAGAGTGAGAGACTGAAACTTGGAATTAAGAGATTCCCTCAGAAGAAGGGCTTCATTTTCTCTGTTAGTATTGCCTTTGTGAATAGTTATAGTGAATAATTTAGATTTTTTATTTTGCTGTTATTGAGAAAAAGAAAACGCTATTTGTGAATTTAGAAACTGCTCCTGGTTTTCCTATGCTTCCTGACCTGTGCCTCGACAACATGTCCAATGTCACAGTGAGTATTTAGCTCTGCTGGGGTTTAAACCTACAATCTTCTGATTCCCTCCCTAGTAGGTGCCCTAACC
This sequence comes from Neoceratodus forsteri, assembly GCA_016271365.2. NCBI lineage: Eukaryota > Metazoa > Chordata > Ceratodontiformes > Ceratodontidae > Neoceratodus > Neoceratodus forsteri. The sequence goes on from CM057452.1 coordinate 1,723,908,727, forward strand.
AGGACACAGCACAGCCCTCTTATGTAAATAAATCTAAATGATAAAAATTCAACAAGCAAACTTGTTAATTTAACCAAAGTAACCTCGGAGGCCCTTTCTGGTTACCTCTTGTCCTCCTCTGCAGGGCATACATTTTTCATCCTGACACGGGAACAATGTGCAACTTTATCAGTACAATTCATCACTGTATGCAATTAATTCCAGGTCACCCCTTAAAAAAGGCTGAAAAGGGGGCTTGACTGTCCCAGTGGGCCCACCCAGTTATCAAAATTCAAATAATTCAGCAGCTGAGCCATCCCCATGCTGTTGTAGGAGGGGCTATAGCGCCCCCCCCATGTAAGGCAAAGTCCCCCCAATTTCATACATCACTGCAATAAACTGTGCCATCCACCTTGGCTGTGTACTGTCCTGCTGTACTGTCTTGTTGCGAGAATGATCAAGTTCCAATGATGGGTCGGGGAGTCGAGACTCCCAACAGTCAAAAACTGTAGTAAAAGTGATCAGCTAAGCTGACCAAATCACTTTCAAGCGAACTCTCAGAGTCTTATCTCAGAACTTCGCAAGAGCTACGGGACTTGAGGGACAGACAGAATAATTTGTGGACTGTAAATAAGTTTTTTTTTTTTTTTTTTTTTAATCTGTCATCACCATCTACTCTTTCCCATTTAGTTGAAGGTTCCTTACAACTTAAAATTTGAAAGGCGTATTAAGGGTGAGTGGTGGTTGCCGGTGGAGTGGGGACTGGCAAGTAAGCAGCATGAGCAGCGAACAATGGTGAAACAAAGTCAGGAGTACTAGTAGAAAACAATAAGGAAGAGTGTTGGTCAAAAGAATCCCAAAGCAACTGTACTGTTCTGTGATCTCCTCAGAGTCAGCATCCCTCCCTGTAGCTGCCAGCTCCACCTGTAGCCCTTCCCTAAGCCACCAGCACTTCAACTTCCTCCATTTATTTTATTCATTTATTGAAACGTTTCACCAGGAAGGCACACTGAGCGACAAGTAGCTCGTCTCTCCCGGTGCGACCGGGGGGGAGGGGGAAGGCGTACAATTGGAATGAGACATTAAATATTCAAGTTACAAGATCAATGTTTACATACAGTTGTAAGGCAGGTGTTACACATAATATGTAGAAGGAGTGGACAATAATAAGTGCCGGGTTGATAAGAAAACAAGTGCTTACGTGAAAGAAAAGGGGGAAGGAGAGGGAGGGGTAAGGTGGGGGCTGGGGAAGAGTCACGTCACTGGAGACCTCTTCAAAATGCGAGGACCCTGCAAGGGGACTGGGGGGACCAGAGAGAAGGGGGAAAAGGCAGTGCCCCAGAGAGACCCCTTCAGGATGTGGGGAACCCTGCAAGGAGGCTATGGAGCTAGATAGCCAGCAGCCATCCCTAACTGCCAGCAGCCTTCCCTCCATAGCCATACCAATAGCCAACACCCTCCACCATGGGATAACCTGAATCTTCCGGTCCCGATCTTGGTACTGCTGTACACCACAGTGGACCTGAAAAGCTTATCCAGGCTCCCCAAAATGCAAATGATTCCTTCGATTCCCACAAGCTAGGACTACAGCAGTAATTAATCTGAGTAAGCACACAGAACTGCGGTTTAATTTTTTAATATTGTTCAGTGTGGCGAGGCAAGGTACCCTACTGCCTTGAAGGCAGGGATTTGAATCCGGGATATGGTAGGGTATCAGGGACAGGTGACTGTGAGAAACCAGATAATGCTTGCTGCAGTCGGGAGCTTGGATTGGCTCAGATCATCTGAGACTGTTCAGTTGCTTGCTCAGCCTCACAGTAATATAACCAATAATTGCCAAAGTGGCGAACGGTGGTGGGAGGTGACACGTGAACAATGGACTCCCAATCGACCGAGAGAGAGAATAAAGTGGATTATTTGAGAAGGGATGGGGGGACTGGCATCATGCTAACAACTAAAAACAAATATTGTGTGCGTCTCAGCTTTTTCCAAAATTACTTAAGTTTTCTTGTTTTTTTTTTTTTTACTCAAGAGTCATTCTGCAAAAAGCTTACATGCACCTGCACACAGGACAGAGCTGAGTGAAACTTAATTTCTCTCTGAACTTCAGAGCCTGAAGAAGTACATGAGCTTGTTTTGGTCTGGGGTTTGGGCTAGTCTTACTCACTCTATACTGAACTCATTCTTGTGCTCACCTTGCCTTCCTGCCCTCGCTCGTTCTCATCCTCAGTCAGGCTCCCTCTGCATGCTGGTACTGACTACTAGCATCATCTGATGCTAGTTCAGACAAGTGCTGCAAGTCACATGATATCCATAGCTCGGCAGGCTCACATCTCAGGACTCATCAAGGTCCTGTAACCAAATCTTTCCAGATGTCAGAAATACAGACAATAACCAGGCTTTTCCAACACTGCTTTCAACATTAAAATACAGGAAAAGCCACAATTTTAAGGTACAAATGTCAAAACTTTTCACGGATGCATGCCCCTGGGCCCCCTAGCTTGCTTAAAATTTTACTATGGAATATTAGGGCCCCCACCAACTTTATACCTCTGCTGACACCCGTTTCAGCTATTCTGTATACCTCAGTACCAAGTCCCAACTCATAAGTCCTCACCTACTCTAACTCCTGACACTGTTACATATAATCACCTCAGCCTACTCTCTATCTCTACCCCTCCAAGCACTTATTATCCCCCCTTTTCCCTTTCACCTCCTCCTTTTTTTTACTCCCCTCTTAGTTCATCAGGCTTATTTTGATGCCTTATGCCCAGTACTGTCGACAAAGTCACCAGCTGCTTTCACCTCCTTTTTTTTTTTTTTATGTTGTTCTGTTTTTATTCGATTTTCATCAATTACAGACATTTACATTACATTTAATTCAATTGTGTCCGTACATAGGTACAGTAGGAGATCAATACAAGTCAGGGAATACAAATTGGTGCAATAAAGATTACAAATATTAATCCTTTTGTACAGTATTAAAAACGACTCAGGACATTGCCACCTTCGTTCTATATATGACGTAAAATCCATTCCAGTTAGGTATGAACTGAACTAGCTCCTGAGGTCATTTAGCTTTGGGCATAATAGCTGGCGGAAGAGTTAGTAACTACAAGCCCACCCAGTAGGATCTGTTTACTGCATTATTTTACTATTATCGATGAGAAAGACTCAGCTGTGGTGCGGAGGGAGGGGGACATAGAAGAAGTACTAGTCCATCTAAAGTTGTATGTTTGTGGGTATGGGGGAAGGAATGGGGGGGGAGAGGAGGAATGCCGAGGGGTGGGTATGATGAGAAAGGGAAGGGACTCTTTACTCATGGAACAAATGTTGGATCTTTAAGTGCATAATATAAAAGCCATCTGTTCCACCTTGAATTGAACTTTTCTACTCGGTTATTCAGTCTGTAAGATATTTTTTCCATGTAGTAGATTTGTTTAGTTGTGGCACACCAGTCCTTAAGGGTAGGAGGGTCAGGGGTCATCCATAGTTTGGTTATAGCCTTTCTCCCTGATGAAAGGAGGATGGCTAAAAGGTAGCGAATATTTTGATCCTTGAGATCTTCAGGGAAAATCAAAAGAATAAATAGTTGCCGGAAAAGTTGGAAGGGTATCCCAAAAATTGTTTGGAGTTCAAGCTGCAGGGCTTGAATAAACGGGGTCAATTTAGGGCAGTTATACATTACATGTGTTAAGTGAGCCCTATTTTCACCACATCGTCGCCAGCAAGCGGCGGTGCTCCCCTGGGTAAAATGGCTAGTGATCTCTGGCGTACAAAAATATCTAATTAGAAATTTCCAGGCATACTCGTCATTGATGTGAACTAGATGTGCGGCTACCTGTCTACAGGCTTGCTGCCACTGTTTCTTTCTATAGGTACACCCAGTTCATGTTGCCATTTCTCGCAGGGAATCATTAAGCTTACGTGGTGGGAGGTCATCAAGGCTTGGTAGAGGGTAGATATTAGGTGCTTCTGATTTGGGGAAGAGAATAAAGTCTGCATGCATGCAATTAACTAGGGCCAGCATTCGGGAGTGTGTACCGTGGACGGCAGGGAACTATAATAATGCCTTAACTGTAAATACCTACAGTGATGTGAATTGGGCAAACCAAATTTTGTCAGTATTTCCTGAAAGGACCATAGTCTCCCTCCGGACATAATTTGAAATAGGTATCTGAGGCCGCATCTCGACCATAGTTGAAAGGCATTATCTAGTCTTCGAGGCTGAAAATTAGGCAAGACCATTATTGGGCATATTAGTGGGATAAAGGGGGAGATCCGAAGTTGCCTCCTAATTTGATACCATGCTAACACTCTATGCCTGGTTTCAGGGGGCAGGCTCTGACACTCAACCGAGTGGACTGTCCCATGATAAAGTATATTAAAATATTCCAAATCCGAAGTAGCTGCCCACTCAAGCTCTGCCCAATGCACATTACCATCCAATATCTGCCTAGCAAACGAGTGAAGAAGATGTGCTGCTTGATAGTAACAATAAAAATCAGGGAGGGACAAACCTCCCTGTATCCTTGGCATAGTTAAAAGCTTTAGTTTAACTCTGGGTCTACGGCCTGCCCATATAAAGTGGGTAATAGCTCTATCCCATTCCTGAAATACAGAACGGGGAAGTGTAATGGGGATGTTATTAAAAAGGTACAGCGCTCTAGGGAGAGTAGCCATTCAAAGAAGGTCTATCTTCCTAGATAGACTCAGTGGAAGTGTATTCCAATTGGCCAGGTCTTCCCTGAGACGTGTGTGAAAAGGGATGTAATTAGCTTATATGAATCCCCTAAGTCTCTGGAAAGGTTTATTCCCAAATATTTTAATTTCCTTATATCCCACTTGCAGGGAAATTGTTCCTGAATATTTTGATCGGGAGCATATTGAAAGGTTAAAATTTCAGTTTTTGCAAAATTCACTTTATAGCCCGAAAGGTGTCCAAATAAACTCAGTAGCTGGTTAACTTTCAAGAGCGAAGTGGCCGGGTTTCGCAGATAGAGGAGGACATCATCCGCATAAAGAGCAATGCGGTGTTCCTCCCCCGCCACTTCAATCCCGGTGATGTCCTTTGATTGCCTAATTAGCTATGCTAATGGCTCCATAAACAGGGCAAATGGGAGGGGGGACAGGGGACATCCCTGCCTGGTGCTTCTGTGCAGGGAAAAGAGGGTTGAATGGTGTCCAGCCATCCTCACCCAGGCTTTAGGTGAAGTGTAAATGTTTGTAATAACCGGGATCAATGCCCTGGGAAAGCCCATGAACTCCATAACTGCATATAGAAAAGGCCAGTAAACTCTATCAAAGGCCTTCTCGGCATCAAGACTTACTAGGACAGCAGGGGAATCTAAAGTATTCATCTGACGAATAATATGATAAGTTTTTAATACTATCTGTGGTGGTCTCCACAAAGCCTCGCTTTGATCTTTGTTAATGAGTTGTGGAAGAATAGCTTCAAGCCTATGGGCAATAATTCTCATGAACAGTTTATAGTCTGTATTCAGCACAGAGATTGGGCGGTAAGATTCGCAAAGTTGTGGGTTTTTCCTGGGCTTGGGAATAACTGAAATTGTGGCATATGCCCAGGTAGGAGGGGGTGAATCTCCCTGTAGGACAGAATTACAAGTCTTGAGCAGAGGAGGCAGGAGGAGCTGTTTTGTAGAATTCGGCTCTATAGCCGTCAGGGCCTGAGGATTTCATGGTTTTAGCATGAGCCACCGCATTGGCAAGCTCCTGCATTGTGATTGGGCTTAACAGTCGTTCGCCCTGCTCTTGCGGGACTCTGGGGAGGGCAAGATCTCTCAGGAACCTCCCTATAGATTCTGATGAAACAGGGTTCTCCGGGGTGTACAAGGTAGAGTAGTACGTGGTGAATGCTTCCACAACATCATTAAGTTTATTCAGAGGCCTACCTCCTATTCGGTGGCGGATAGTAGTTATGCTGGCAATCTTCCTTTGTTTTCTTTTTTTTTTTAATTCTTTATTTATCCTCCCCGGGCTGCCCGCCGCCCGGTATTATCGGCCCGGTCACGGACCACGAGCTCCCACTCCTCACATCAGCCGCGAGCCTTCCGAAAGCCCCGTGGCTTACCCCCCACGGCGGGGCTGCGGAACTCCCCGGTGCATGCCGCAGTCATCGGATTAGGTCGGAGGGCTGGCCTGAGGAGCTAATTGAGCCGTGGCAGGCTTCATGGAAGTGCAGGCACCTGTCTTCTTTTTCCTGGTTTTTCCGAGGAGGCGGGTCGTAGGTGACATACCTAGCTGCCTGCTCCCGCCCTGCTAGCGCCCGGGCAGCGCTGTGAGACTTCCTGGCCTCCGCCAGGGGTCGCCAATGCCCGGCACTTTCCACACCCACCTCCGGAGAAGGAGAGCAGTCCATGGGACGCCCATCTATCTTTCCGCCGCCCTCCAGCGATCCAGGTCCGCTTCGAACTCCGGTCGCCGGCGTCGCATGCGGAAATCCAACCGCTGCGCCGACGGGCCGGCCATCTTCCTTTGTTTTCTAATTTGATATGCTAATAATCTTGTGGCTCTGGGTCCAACTTCATAGCACTTCTGACGAAGGAAGAACAGGGCAATTTCTGTCTGTTGTAGAGCCAGCCTACCTAATTCTTGTTTAACTTGCTTAATTTGTGGAAGTACAGAGCTGTCACCTCGTTTGTATAATATTTGTAGGAAATGCAGTGTTTCCTCAAGTTGGGCCTTTTATGCTGCCTACGCCCTTCGCCAGTTGTGACGGTACTTTATGAGTGTGACCCCGAAGGACTGTTTTTATAGTATCCCAAAGAATGCTTGGTGGGGTGTCAGTATTAGTGTTGTCAGCCAGAATTTCAGATATTTTATCTGTAACAAACTCCTTGAACTGATTTGACTTTAGATGAAAGGGATTTAAACGCCAGAAGGCATTTCTTTTCTGAAGACTCATCTTCCAGGAACTTACTATAAGTGCATGATCTGTTAAGGTGATATCTCCTATTTGAGTATCAACTAAGTAATCTAGATGCTCTATTTGAGTGAAAGTTAAGTCAATTCTTGAATAGGTTTGATGAACAGCTGAATAATGTGTATAATTCCTGGAATGGGGATGCATAAATCTCCAGGTATCGACCCAGCCAACCTGGGACAGGAATCTACCAAGGAGCTTCTGCTGTGGGGTTCTCCTAGGGGTATTAGGGTTAGAGGAGTCTTTCTCTGGCTTGGGAAGAATATTAAAATCTCCTGCAAGCAAGAGAATGCCTTTAGCGAATTGAGTAATTCTGTCTAACAGGCCTTTAAGCTCGCCCACAGACGAATCAGGGTGGAAATAAGCATTCGCTAGGGTGACCTCCACCTCACCAAATCGCCCCCGAAGAAGAACCAGTCTACCATTTGGGTTAGTCCATCTAGTATCAAGTTGCCAGGGAACCCACTGAGGGATTATTATTGCGACTCCTCTTCTCCTGCCACCCCTATAGGAGGAACTAAAAACCTCACCCCTTGAGATCCGTCCCAACTTTGCGTGCTCTGCGCTGCTTAGGTGGTCTCCTGCAGATAAATAATATCTGCTTTGGATTTCTTCACCTGCGTGAGAACCCTGGTTCGCTTAATCGGGGAGGAGAGCCCATTAACATTCCAGGAAATTAACTTCAGAGGACTTTCCTGCATGATGGGATATTAATTAGGGGTCAGGTTAATATGAGGGGCATAACGCAGCAATAAAAGAACCTCTATTATTGCAGACTGTACCTCAATACATTTTGTAGTAGGTTGGACACAATCGTAAATTTTTAACAATCTAATGTTGTAACAATTTTCCAAAATCCTCAACGTAGCAGCATCTGCTAAAAGTCGGCTACCTCTTAATTGGCAACCTAATCGAACAATCAATTCAACATGAACTATAACAAGAAATGGCGGGAGAGTAGAAAATGTGCATTTAGCAAAAACCAACCAAGCTGAGACTCCCAACGCTAATAGATCAACTTTTAGTTAACAATAAACTTGAGCTTCCAAGGCGCTCGGGGGGTGAGGTAATCCCCACCTAGAGTGGGTATTTTAGGTGAAGATACCAAAGGGGCTCTTCTAGAGCCCGATTAGGAAAGGGTTAGGGGAATTGGCTAGTCACTCTTCCGCTAGCCATACTTTTAAAGGAGGGTAATTCCTGAGGGGGGAAGCAATGAAAAATCAATTAGATGATATTTTGTGGAGGGAAGGGGAGGGGTGAGGGAGAAAAAAGAAAAAAAAATACTCAATGCGGGCAGTCAGGATTCCTTGCCGGGCATCAAACATTAAACTCCGAGAGGAAGGTCTACTGCAGCCCCGTCATTCATTATCACATTAAAGAGTGAATGTAGGAAGAGGTAGTTAGTACAAAAGAGCAGAAGCAACATTGTAAGTGCAGTGTGATGAATGAATTAGAGTGGCTATAATTCACAGGAAAATGGTACTATGCTTTCCCCCTCAGAATAATATAGCTGCTGAGAGGATGATCACCCTCAGCCTACAGGCAGCTATATAAGGCCAGAATGGGCAAGTTAAGGGAATGCCAGCAGCGGGTAATCATTCCTGCTTTCAGCCTGAAGCCACTATCCAAAAAGCAGAGAGAAGGGAGGGAGTCCAAGAACGAGAACAGATTTGTAAGAGCCGAGGGTTAGTAGTGTTACTGTGGTTGTCCCACATCAGCAATCATAACAGTTACTATCATTCATTATCACATTAAGTGGTGAATGTAGGGGGAGATAGATAGTACAAAAGAGCAAAAGCACCATTATAAATGCAGTATGATGAATGGGTTAGAATGACTATAGTTTACTGGAAAATGGTAACAAGTTTTTCCCCCCTTAGAATAATATAACTGCTGAGAGGACGCTCACCCGCTGTCTACAGGGAGCTGTATTAGGTCTAAATGGGCAAGTTAAGGAAATAGCAGCGGGTAATCGTACCTGCTCCCAGCCTGAGACCAACATCCAGAAAGCCCGAGAGAGGGGAGGGAGTACGAGAATGAGACCAGGTTTATAAGAGCCGAGGGTTAGTACTGTTAAGGAGACAAGAATAGTTAGTCACGGATATGGTTAGCAAGACATTAACCGAGGGGACAACCATCAAAAGGCCCTGTTGGGGCAGTCCAGCGATCAGCAGGAAAGTTGTCGGGATAATCCTATTAAGGATCATCACTGCAGTCTCTCCATTCTCGTGTCAAGCACAAGTTACTAGTGGGTGTTCCCATTAGGAAAGTGTAAATGTCAACAGGTTAACTTAAGGCACATTTCCCAAGCACGAAGATCAAGTGTCTCTTTTTGACTGATCACGAAGAGTGTCTGCGATCTTACGGATCGCCTCGATCCCCTGATACTTCCTGACATCTCGCTGCCCGATTTGCCAAGCCTGCTGGGCAAGCTTTGCCGCCAGAGTTCCTTTTGTGGGTCTTCCCGAGGGGATTTGTACTTCTATATGGTGCTTTTAAGGGTCTCAACCGCCTCTTCAGCAGAAGTGAAGGTAAGTTGACCATCTGGATGGAAAACTATCAGCTTGGCAGGATAAGGGGTCCTAAATCGGATACCCGCCTTTTTCAGTTCCTTTAGTATAGGGACATAGGCTCTTCGTCTTGCCATGGTTTCGGGTGCATAATCATTCTCAAAATATAATCTGTGGCCTTTATAGTTAACTTGACTGGTTTTCCAGGCAGTGTGTAATATAAGCTCCTTTTCTTGAAATCGGAGAAATCGAACCAACACTGCGCGAGGCCTTGATTCTGGGGAGGGCCTAGGTCCCAAAGTGCAGTGGACTCGCTCGAATTCTAGAGTAATATCACTGGAAACCTCCAGGATCTGCTTTAGTAAAAGGTGAATGAAATTATGAGGGTCAGTCCCCTCTTCCCCCTCAGGGATCCCAGAGATTCGGATATTGTTTCATCTATTGTGGCTTTCAGCATCTTCCGCCTGTTCCTACAGGGACTGCACACATTGGTTAAGCTGCAGTATAGCCCTCTCTGCTCTGTCGATCCTGCTGTCTGCTTCTGTATAGTGCTGCTCCAGCTGCTCCTGTTGTTTCTCAAGCTTCCCTATATCAGTTCTCAAGGCTGTAGTTGTTGAGCGAAATTCGCTCCGGAATTCTCTGAGCTCATTCAGGACCATAGCCATTTGCCGTTGTAGGGTGCCGAGAGGGGGCTGCTCGGTGGTATCAGTACTCTGTCACGAGGTCTCAGAGGCTTGTGAAGCCTCACTGCCTGAATCGGAGATTCCGCCGTCTTCGCGGTTAGTGAGTATTTTTTTTAAACTTTTCTCCCCTCTCCTTGACATTGTATCACCTCCGGTGGAGTTTCCAAGGTCTCTTTCACTGAATAGTGCTGTAAATTTGGAGGTTATTTAGGCTATATGGAGAGCCTGTAAGTTAGGCTTGCATCAGGAGGGTGATGTCACCGGAAGTCCCACCTCCCCTTTTGTGACCCTACCCACCTTGTGTCACCTCCCCCCGCCCCCATCTAGTTTATAACACCAATCTTTTCTTATGTTATCTCACGCTGTTACTGTTTTCTCCAATATATATTAATGATGCTAACTTATTGTATTGTACTGTTTTGTGCTTAATGTATTGTAACTGTTGTGGAAACTTTGTAAAAGCGCCATGACTCAAAGGTATGTTGCAATCCTAGACTTAATAAATAAATAAAATAAATACATAAAATAATTCCAGCACTCAGTGTCTGTGCACTGATTTTCAGTAAAATAAGCCAGTCCCTGAAATTCAAAATACAGACGCAGGTGGAAGACAGAATATTATACTAGGGAAAATAATAAAATAAGAGGACATGCAGAGAGGAAGAGTGAAAATGCCTTCAGCAACCTAGGCTGATATCTGCCTGCTTATTCGACATTGTAAGATGCAATCCAGCCACCCACAAAACAGAGGCAGCCAAGTTCAACAGATCTCAATGACACACATTGCCCAAAATGTTGCATTTCAGGCCTTTCCACGCTTAAAGGTGACCTACAAAGAACCACTGCAGCCCGCTCCCATCCCCACATACCTTACAATGATTGAAGCGGGCACAAGGAGTCACGGGTATTACACCCATTTAGTGACATCACTCCCACCACTGCAAGCTATAAGTACATTACAGGTCTCAAGACCCCCTTAGAAGCCATACAATAAGCATAATAACGCACCACTACTGCTGCTATAATAAGAGCAGTGGTGGGAGCGATGTCACTAAATGGGTGCAATACCCATGACTCCTTGCGCCCGCTCAACTGGGAACTGCGCGGCGCTTCCGCGTTCGGCCGAAAGTTTTGGCAGTTTATATAAAAATAACCCACGGATTAAAAATGATGATCACTACAGCCCCAGACTCCTGCAGCAGCGTTGTAAGGTATGTGGGGACAGGAGCGGGGCTGCAGTGGTTCTTTGCAGGTCACCTTTAAGGATAAAGAGCAGTTCCATGAAAACCTAAACTCTGTCCCACACGGATCATCAGTGTCTGCTGCTCATTCCCTAGAAGAGGTCACAAACCTCACTTTGTGACATCACAGTTTCTACATTCCCAGTTTATGATGTCACAAGCAGGCGATCATGACCGCTACTATGAAATAACCATCAGGAACAAATTAACTCCACAGGATAAAGATCCTGTTTCCATGCACATACTTTGTAGACATAAAGAATGAAAGGACTTAAAATTCATGATTCTGTTTTTGTTTTATCAGGTGAGTGGACTGGGAAAGGCCCACCGTCAACCACACCAGGGTACAACACAAAAGACAACACAATTAAAGAGAAATCAGATAAATGGCACTACATGTTAAAAACCTGAACACTTAAAAATGCACTTACATTCAGAACTGCTTTGCAAATATGCATATATTTGTGACTTAAAATATTCTGAATGGCCAGTTTACCTGTATGTTTTCAATTATTTGCTAGCTAGTGTAATACCATGGCTGTAGAAGGCTAAATATGATGTAAAACTGGAAATAACATATTTAGTTAGGTCCCCCGGTACCTTGCACCTCTAGAATATTTACTCTTGTATCCTGTTTTAATTGAGAAGTATCAACTATGTGTGCTGCTTTTATCCGCAGTCTTTGACATACTGCCTTGCAAGAAATCGAATAAACAAAAAGGTCAAAGCAAAAAAAAGATTTAGAGTGCCTGACAGAGTCCAAACGGGAGGTTGTTCTAAAGTTGTGAGGTATAGTAAGAGATGTATTATTCACCTATTTTAGATTCTGCAAAATGTGGTGCAACTTCTGCTGTTATCCAGTGTAATTGTTTCACTGGTGGCAACCCCCCCTTTTAAGGTAACTGTTACACAGCATAACCCGGATGAAGCTACTGGTGAAGTGGTTAAGTACTGCACTTAGTTTCTATTCCACTTGAAATCATTTGTCATCACATTCTGGAGAAATGGCTTGTGGATTTGCAACTTCTATTCTAACATACCCTCCAATTTTGCATTATTCTCTGCTCGGTGCTCTAAATGTAACCTCAGTTCTCCTTTTTTACATGTATCCTGCTCTCATACCCCCTCATATACCATGTGTCTCCCACCCTTCAACCTTCCTCTTATCTTTCTTTTATTCACCATATCACACAGTCTGGATTCTTACGACGCTGTCTGTTCTAAATATTGTATTTATTATTTAATAATTGATGTATTGCTTTGAGTCTTGTTTATATATGCTTTTTGTTCATCATTGTGCTGTAAAGCTCTCTGGGCCTGGTTGGATTTGGCGTGATACAAAATAATATGCCTTACCTTAGTGTTTGGCCAGTTAGGTATAGTATTATGTATACTGGTCTTGCAAACTACAATTTTTAGATTGTTCTAGATGTAATATGCCTTTCCTCCACCTTCATTAGATGGGCTGCCTTGTCGAACTATTGTATAACCATGGCTTAGGATGTCACTGTTTGTAACTTGTTTGCTGACATGTCTCACTTAAGACCAATATGCCAGGCTTGTGTAAGGCTACCCATGATCTAAGCAAGATCATTTTTTGGAATGGGCTTCTTATGTTGACTCCTGTGTGATGGCCCTTGCTGTTGCTCAGAGAGGTATGGGGGGTTATTAAGAACAGCAGGGCCAGAATGGATTTTGATAACCCCAAGGGAATAAGATTAGGGTACAACACAGGATTTTAGCAGTGTGCTGATGCTTGAAGGTCAGTTTTCCTCCGGCTGATCTGGTTACTGAGTGGTGCATAGGCTCGCTTTTGACAATAGTACACTGAATCCACAGAAATGCCATGCAGGTTCCTTGCACTGAAAGTCCAGCAAATATGGGAGGCAGGAGTTACTGAGGGATATGGGAGGTACTAGATACACACTCTAGGGCTCAGAGTAACTATGCTTGCTACGAATACTCAGATGCATGTAAGAGGGATGACTCAAGGTCCTCAATCTGGCCATGGAAGCAGTCAGGAGGAGTAGAAAGATGTAATGAAAAGAGAGGAATTAAGGTAGATGGCTTTTCATCCCCCTTTTGAATGTCCACCAAGAGGGAACTCCCAGGATTGCATAACAAGGAGTTAAAATCAGCGGGCCCGCCACTGAAAAAACACAAAGTTTTAAGGCACTCTCTCGGGACAGTTAGAAAGAACCCTTTGGTGAAGCACAGCAATCAACTGGGAGCAGCTTAGGCCAAGGGGACTTTAAGGTAGCCAGGAATATGGTAGTCCAGTGGCGGAGAGGGCTGAGGCACTGGGCACATTACCTCCTGCCATGCCAGCAACACAGGTTCGAGAATGGACCAGGCTCACTAAGGGGCCAGCCAAGGGAAGGACGACAGAGTTCACGTGCACTGGGTGGCACAGCATGCGACCGCATTTGAGTGCCAGATACAGGTGTTCAAGTATGTGCAGCATCTTCACATTGCAAGCCTACAGCAGTGAATACGAGCCAACCTTGGGGCAGGGAAACTGAAAATGGCAAAAGCAGGGGCTGTGCACCAAGTAAGCCCCGCTTGCCAGTCCCTCACCTTATGATGACGTGACTGATCACCCCATTCATACAGCACTACAGCAGGCAGCATACAGAGCAGGCTGAGTGAAGATGCCAACTTGTTAGCTGAGATTCACTTCTACAACCCCCAATCAAGGACCGAGGTCAGGGGATCTTCTTTATTTATTTTATTTTATTTTATTCTTGGATTACAAGTACCTTTGAGCCAAGGCTCTTTTACAAAGGTTCCACGTCAAGTGGGGGAAACAAATACAAACATGACAGTAATGCAACTGGTAGAACCGAGCAGTTGAGTACGTACATTTGGGGGAGGAAGGTAACAGCACAGAGCATTGTATAAACAATGCAAGCACGGGATTCTTAAACTCAATGTTTTGAGATAGAGACAGTTGAGGGAAGGAGGGTACAAAGTCAGGACACAGGAGAGAGGAGCAGCCATCGCTTTGTCAGACTAAAGTGCTAGTGCCAGGTGGGGGGGGTAGGGAAAGGTGTGAAAGAGAGGGCGTGGTAAGCTCTAGTGGGCTGGATCTGGAATAAAACAGGTCACATTTTACACAATTGGGGGGGGTGGGTTCTGGCATGAGGTTAGGGATCAATTTTAAACACACTGTCTATGTCTGGCATAGTGCCAGGAGCCAGCAATTTGATAGTTTTTTTTCAGTCTCTGGGGTACTGGGTAAGGGAGAGATGGGCAGTGGAAAGCCTTTTTTGTGCTTTCTGACTTTTTTGCTCCATACCAAATACCACAAATAGTAGGCAATTCAGGAATCATTCCACAACATTCAGGAAGCCCATTATTCATGGCATTCAGGAAAACAACATTAGGGGTGTGCACACCTACTGAAGAACAGTATAAGAATTTACATTTATTTAATACTTTTAATACACTGTATTGCGAAATGCTTAACAAATCATTTATTTACATCCTCTTATCCTCTCCTCCATTTCCAACTACCCTCTCCGCAGGTAGTGCTTCACATTCCTCCTTATTCCTACCAGAAAAACTTCCATTGGCCAAGCTGCTTTCTCTTATTTCCCTAAGCTCTGTCCTTCTCTTCCCCTGTCTATTTGCTCTTCTTCTTCTTCCTCTTCTTCCTCCTCTGTTTTCTCCTTAAAGTCTCTTTCTTCATGACTTTTTTCCCTCCCTCTTGCAACTGTCGTTGGCCCTCTTACCCTATATCACACTTTATACTCATCCCCACTCCCAACAGCTTGGCTTGGCTTGTCCTTCGTACACGGTTCATTACTTGTAATGTATTACTCTCACCACCATTTCGCAATTTATATCTGATGTGCATATCTCTATACTGCTGCTTTGCTTCTGGTTTACTGTATTGTTTATGATTCTTACACTTTCCCTTTCCCCCAGGAGGCATCTGGAAACAAGCTGTTATCAGCTCAATATGTCTTTCCTGGTGAAACTGTTGAAATAAATAAATAAATTAATAAAATTAATTAATAATTTATACAGGACAGCATAGCTGAGATGACACATTTAATTTCCAGTGAAGTTCTGCTTCTGCTCAGGGCAGTTTGTTGCCTATCAGTACTACTGGTACCTTGTTCATCTCTATAAATACGAGGACCATATTTCTTCCAATAGAAGCCACATAGAAGCCACAACTTCTGTTTAAAAACTGATCTGATTGGCTGTAGCTACTCTTGGAAGGCAGCTTCTATTTTAACTGAAAACCTGCCAGCTGATAATGGCGGCTTGTCACATGTCAGTTTTCCATTTGCTGACAGGTTGCTATTTCACCATGGCTAACAGAAAAATCTACACTCTCCATATTAAACTGATAGTCTGAAAAAGGGCCAAAGTTGATAGAAACAGGCCTGTGGCACTGGCTCTTAAAATGGATGCAAAGTAGGTCAGAGAATGGTGCAAAAAAGGTATCCTATTGGAGGAGAAAATGGCAGTGTCTGGACCTGCAGCAGGCAGCAGTTTAAAAAAAATGGACACCTGTTAGAAGATGGGGGTAGGAAATGTCAGCACCCAAAATCTGAATGTGAGCTCACAAGAAAAACAGTTGCTGTAAAAGTCGTTTCCCTCATACAAGACCCATCCTTTCCAACATCAGCGAGGAACTGATCTAGGATGCTCATATCCTAGTTCCTGCAAACTGCTCTCCATGAGTACTACGCTCACTCTCTCACCTACTGCTGGTAACCACGGCGAACACACACTCACTCTCTCCTCTCACTGGTGATTGCAGCAACCACATTTACCATCTCCTACGTGAACTAAAATATTTTATTTTATTCTTGTCCACAGGTACACTTGCTACTACTGTTGGTCATCTCGGACACAAAATAATTCCATCAAAGGAGAATCTTGTATCTAAAATGTAGGCTACTTTAAAGACTGCAGTACTTGGTACTTAAAATATGAGAGGTGATATTAAATAAAGATTAAATAAAGGTTACAGTGCCTGAAGACTACTACAGTCTGTCTTTTCACTTCATGTTATTTAATTTACGATAACCAAACGCCAAGCCGCATGGGCTACTTTCACTTGATTACTAGCCACGGGCTCTATTAGAGGGCAGTTTCTATCACATACTGCAGCTAAAAGGTGTTGCTTGTATTGAAGGGTGGCTTCTATTAGGGGGTAGCTACTAATCAAGGAAATGCGGTACTGTATTTTATTTTAAACCTATGAGTTTAGTTGGTATTTGTTATGCTTATTTTTCTATGAAGTAGACACAATAACAGTAGATCAGGAAAAATACACTTGATCACATCCAGGATGTGTAATACTTGATATTTAGCCCTTAAAAACGTGATTTTACAAGACACACTTCAGGCCAAAACACACATATTTTTGGTGTCACAGCCCGGGCACACACTCCTTCTGGCACACTACAAAGCACATTCCCTAATATCCAGCGCACTCATCCTTGGTTTCTGGTCCTACAACCCCCCCC
This sequence comes from Neoceratodus forsteri, assembly GCA_016271365.2. Lineage (NCBI taxonomy): Eukaryota > Metazoa > Chordata > Ceratodontiformes > Ceratodontidae > Neoceratodus > Neoceratodus forsteri. Next base: position 1,723,925,572 of record CM057452.1, read on the forward strand.
CCCATGGCATGGAAGGGTCTGCCAGAGGAACCTTCATTTAGCACGCTTGGCACCATTCTTTCTCCTGTTTACTGGGCCCTGCCCACCAAACACATGCTCGCTACTGTGTGTCACCCTAGGGGTGGGGATGCTTGGCAGTGCCAAAACCACATACACAATGTCACCACCAAGAACTGCTACCACCCGAGCTCCCGGAGGGAAGCAACTAAAGGATACTCTGAATCCCTCTCTGCTGACCTCCACTCCTGATGTGCCAGGGTTGAGGTCCAAAAACACCACAGTCACAGCTTCTATTCGGTGAAATATGGGAGATCAGTTTTTAAAGGAAAGTACTGAATTCACTCATTTACAACAGTTAAAGCTGTTAAACTGATCAAATAAATCTGTTACATTCTTCTTTTTTATTTTTGTTCTCTCAATCTGTCCACCGTGTTTGGAGAAATGGGCGCCATGTTAGTATCTCTGAACGCAACAGAAGTAGTTCTAGGATGCATTACAGTAGCCTTCTGTACTCAACGTAATGCTTGCACTTCGTCCCCTATCAGAAAGTGATCACAGATGAAGGAGAGCACAGCATGAGCTGCAAAGTGTGCTCATTTGCATACTGCACGAGGACAGAGTATGCCTGAGATCATGGGAGAACTGGACAAGGAGCAAACACAGCTCATGCACAGGGAGAGGCATCACCAGTAGAAAACAGGAAGTTGTTATCCCTCTGTACAGACAGCTGGTGAGACCCCATCTGGAGTACTGCATCCAGTTCTGGAGACCCCATCTCTGCAAGGACATTGACAGGGTGGCGGCTGTCCAGAGAAGGGCAACTAAAATGGTGCACGGTCTGCACCAGAAGCCATACGGAGCGAGACTACAGGAGCTTAATATGTATACCCTTGAGGAAAGGGGGGAGACATGATAGAAACTTTCAATTACCTCAAAGGAATCAACAAAGTCCAAGAGGGTAGCATCTTTCAGAAAAAGAGATGTGCAAGAACAAGGGGGCACAATTTGAAGATAGAGGGGGGACGGCTCAGGGGCAATATGAGGAAGTATTTTTTCATGGAGAGGGTGGTGGACACATATAACGGCCTTCCTGAGGAGGTTGTTGGGTCAAAAACAGTGGAGGAATTCAACAATGCATGGAACTAATATAAGGCAATCTTAGTGGGGGGTAGAAGGAAGTAGGCTGTGGGTTAACTAGGATCTGCAACTTATCCAATAGGTAGGGAAATGGGCAGATTGGGTGGGCCAAGCGGTCCTTCTCTGCTGTCAAAATCTGTTTCTCATTTAACTACAGAGTGCAGGGCCTTCAACAGCAGCAGCAGGAAATGGCGACTCCCACGGGAAAACATAAAAGTACAATATTCAAACAAAACCACTAATTGCAAATTAATGGGAAGAATGCACCACCAATAACTTTTGAAAAGGTAGGCAGTATGATTTTCTCCTTTAACTTACTCGAGTACTACGGTTTACAGCAGTAGTACACATTAAAGGACACAGATTAACAGAAGTTTTCCACTCTAAACTCCCAGAAAACATAAATAAAATTATACATGCCTGCCTGTTAGAACTGATCAAGCAGTTTACAAAATAAATTGATTATTGATTTTAGTCCAGCCTGGTGGTGGTAGCAGAGTGCATCACACTCCCGTATGGGAAACTAGGACTGTGTCACAAGCCTTCATCCCCAATCTTAAGCTACCTAAGACTCCATGGGAGGAAGACATCTTCTTTGTTCATAGTTGCTTATCAAAGGTTATCATATCCAAGGATCTCAAGGTAACAGGGCAGTGTGACAAAGCTCTGGGTAAGACTAGCGGAATGCTGGGTTGCATAGGTAGAGGTTTCTCCAGTAGGACGAGGGAGGTGGTTTTTCCATTATATTGCTCATTTGTGCAACCACATCTGGAGTACTGGGTACAATTCTGGAGACCATACTTCACAAAGAACAGAGTAGCGACGGTTCAGAGCAGGACAACTTAAACGGTACATGATTTGCACAAGAAGCCCCAAGAAGAGAGACAGAAGGATCTCAACATGTATACCCTGGAAGAGACAGAGAAAGAGGGAGGGGATATGATGGAGACCTACAGGTATTTCAAGGGAGTAAATAGGGTACAGGTCGGGAATCTCTTTCAAATGAGAACAGGCACCAGGACTGGGGGCATGCAATGAAGTTAGTGTGGGGTGAGGGTGGCTAAATTCAAGAGTGATGAGAGAAAAAGATTTCTTCACTTGAAGTGCAGCTGATGCCTGGAATACACTGCCAGTGGAAGTGGTGGAAGCAGAACAGTGGGGCTTTAAGCATGCATAGGATAGACATGGGGGTATGTTAGATAGGATGCTGGAAAGTGGGAGGGTCAATGGAGATCAGATAGGGTCTGCAGAGGCAGAGCAGATATGGAATAGCTGGGCAGACTAGATGGGCTAAGCAGCCCTTGTCTGCTGTCAAATTCTATATTTCTATGTTAAGCACCTCCTGTGGAGGGCTAGGGGCAGTATTGGCTGATATGGGCAACATGTGGGAGGGGAAGAAGGATCGAATTATGAGTGTTTTGATAAAGGAGTTTAATGCATGGCTTTAAGGGATAGTGTCAGGAGAGGGATTACCACTTTGTGTGGGTCTGGGGCACTTCTGGAACAGATAGCTCTTCAAGAGTGACAGACTCTACCTAACAACAGAAGGGGCCTGCTATTGGGGCAGAAATCTGACTTCTAGACTGGGACTAGGGGAACTATGGTGGCAGGTGAGAAAGGGATCCTAGCTGGTACTCCCCCACATCTGGGGCTACTAGCAGCTTAGAGGGTATCAACAGGGATGAGCTAAAATCCAGGCCAGGTGAGGGACATTAGGGAGGGGCTATGCAAACACCAAGGAAAAACAAGAGGCTAAGAGAACATGGGAAACACAAGGGCCATAGATAGGAGAATAGCAAAGTGGGTACAGGGGTCAGATTGAAGGAGGTATGCCTTAGTGCCAGAAGCCTAGGTAAAAAAAAAAAAAAATTAGTGAGCTGCAGGCACTGATCGCAGACACTGAAACAGACCTTGTAGCCATTATGGAAACATGGTCTACAGAAAATGACTGGGTCCTGACAGTTCCAGGGTATTTATTGTTCAGGAGAGATAGAAGAAAAGGTAGAGGAGGAGGAGCAGCCCTCTGTCAGGGATGGCACTGAGCTGGTGGAAGATGGGTGCATCAGGGGTAATTATAGGGAGTCAGTCACTGTGGGTGCAACTTACAGCAGCCTCGAGCAAGAAATTATGTCTGTGGGTAGTCTGTAGGCCTCAGAGCAGGGGGAAGAGAGGAACAGAGAGCTCATGGAAGAACAATGAGGGTAGCAAAGGGGGAAGTAGAGGTTGTGGGAAATCTAAATCTATGTGATATCGACTGGAAGGTTCCAGTGGGCAGGGGCACCAGAAATCAGGTTTTACAAGATGCACTCCAAGACTGTCTCCTGGTACAGTTTGTTAAGGAACCCACCATGCAGACTTCATTCTTGATGTGGCGCTTACCAACTCAGAGATGGTAGGAGTGATGAGAGTAGGGGAGTCACTAGGAAACAGTGACCATAACTCCATTCACTTTAAGCTGGACTTTGGGACAGATAAGTCCCAACAGGGAACTGAAGTGCTTGATTCTAGAAGGGAGGCCATTGGCACGTTGAGGGAACTGATCAGGTAAAAGTTAGAAGGGTTAGACAATTTAGGCGAGGTGGAAGAGAAATTGGGGTTTATAAAGGAGGTCATTCTCAGGGCGTCTAAGTTATGCATGAGAACAGTAACCACAAGAAACAAGTTCACAAGACCATTAAGGTTCCTCGACTAAAGTCAGGGAAGTAGTGGGGGTTAAGAAAAAGGCCTTCTATGAGTACAGAGAAAGGCAGGAGGAGGAGGAAGAATGGGGAGACTATTTACTGAGAAATAAAGAAGTAGGAGGGCGGCTAGGGAGGCAAAAGAAAACGGAACTGTGTACTGCAGAAGGGTTGAAGGGCAGAGAAAAACATATTTTACGATATATTTGGGGGAAAAAAAAAGAAAAGATGGGAATCATCAGGCTATCAGAGGGGGTAGGGTGATAAGAGGAGGATGGGCAAAAGGGCACCATCTATGATGATTATTTTTTCTCAGGTTTTCACCAGGGAGGAAGACAGGCTCTTGCCTGAGAATGACTTCAAAGTGGCCAAAAAGGTGGCCCCAGAGATGAGGCTTCCAATATTTACAAGTGACAGGGTCCAGAAAGGGCGGGTGGCCCTAAACATAGAGAAGACCCCAGGACCAGATGGGTTGCATCCAAGGATATTGAGGGAGCTAGCAGCAGAGCTGGCCAAACCCCTGGCAGGACTATTCACAAGTTCACTACAGACAGGTGAAGTTCCGAAGGACTGGAGGGTGGTAGATGTTGTTCCACTCCACGGTGGTGGGGGAACAAGGAAACAAGCGGGGAACTACAGACCTGTCAGTCTAACCGCTATCACAGGGAAGTGGATTGAGTCACTGGTCAAAGAAGAACTTGTGGACTAGCTGGACAGCACTGGTCTCATCAAAACAGTAAACACCACGGGTTCATGGGAGGGAGGTCCTGTCAGATGAAGCCACTAGTTTTCTTTCACTGGATGACAAGGGAACTGGATATGGACCACACCGTGTATTTGCTCTATTTCGATTTAGCAAGACTTTCAGTGCCCCACAGATGCTTGCTGAAGAAGATGGAGGATCTGGGGTGTGGCTAAACAAATAACTATCTGAGTAGGAAAAGTACAGTTACATAAGAACTTACTGAAACAGATGATCTTTGAGAGGAGCTCCTGCAGCAGGTAATACTAATAGGACTAAGGCCGCCAGGCATTAGGACCCCACGGAAAAATTTTCTAGCTAGCAGTCTATGGCAGGGGACCGCTCCCCCAACGTCAGCTCCGCCCGACATCAGACATGGAATAAAAGGGGTGGTCCCCCGGTGCCATCTCAGTTCTTCCGACGGAGACCCAGCTGAAGAAAAAAACAATGGGAGAACCGAGAAGGGTCTCCTATTCCCAAAGAGAAAAAAGCAACTTGTCCTGGGGGCAGGAAGATGGGAAAGCCACCTGCTGCAAGAGCTCCTCTCGAAGATCTACTGTTATGACACATTCTTACGTAACTGTACTATCTCACTTCGATGGGGAGCTCTTGCAGCAGGTAATACCAACAGGACAAAGTCCCAAGCAGCACCCCAAGAAAGACCCAGGTCAGAAGGGTGGAGGACAAGAAATTAGCTGTAGGAAGTTAGTAGAGGAGTCCCTGAAGGACTGCTAGGCTGAAACCTGCTCTCCTCCTGGACGCAATGTCCAGACTGTAATGCCTAATGAAGATGTGCACAGAACTCCAAGTAGCGGCCGCACAGAGGTCCACTGAAGACACGTTCCTCGAGGAAGCAAAGGACGTAGCTACTCCCCTGGTGGAGTGACCCCTTACCGGTCCTGGTAGGGGTTCGTTGTGATGCTGGTAGCAAAAAGTGATACAATGGACTAGCCATTTGGTCAGTGTTTGCTTAGTCACAGGGGCCCCCACCTTCCTATGGGTGAAAGAGACAAACAACTGGTCTGTCTTCCCAGAAGAATTAGTTCTAACAAGGTAGTAACATAAGATTCTATGTACATCCAGAGTGTGCAACAAGGCCTCTCCTCTGTTGGAATGCTCTGGGTTGTAAACCAGTAGTTGGATGTCCTGGTTCAGTGTGAACTAAAACACTACCTTTGGAAGAAACTCAGAATTTGTTCACAGGGCCACCCTGTCCCTGTGGAAAATAAGATAAGGCTCTTTGCACATCAAGGTCTGTAACTCAGAAATCCTCTGAGCTGAAGTAATGGCAACTAAAAATAATACCTTCTAACACAGAAGGCGAAGCTCGCAGGTTGCAGCTGGTTCAAAAGGGGGCAAAGTGAGCTTTTCCAAGATGAACAGGAGATCCCATGGTGGTACAGGGTCTCTCCTGGGGTTGATGTGCAAGATCCCTCTTAAAAAGGTCTTGCAAATGTCCAGCTGTGCCAGAGTCTTTCCATTGACTGGTGTGTGGTAGGCTGATAGAGCACAGAGATGCACCTTAATGGACGAGTAGCTAAGAACCCAGTCCAACAGTTGGAGAAGATACTCCAATACAGATTCCACTGGACAACCCGGGGGTTCAGAGAGCATGGAGTTGCTCATAAACAGAATTGCTTCCATTTCATGGCATAGGTCACCCTGGTAGATGGTTTCCTCGCAGCCATGAGCACCTCTGCCACCCTAAGGAACACTCCAAATCTGTCCCTAGCTATGACTGCAGGAGCCAAGCATGCAGGTGCAGGGACTGCAGAGTCAAATGAACTAATGTCCTCTGCTTCTGGGAGAGCAAGTGTGTGGAGAGGGGCAATGGAATCGGTGGTTCCGAAGCTAGCTGTTGCAACAGCAGGAACCAGATCTGAGAGGGCCAAAACAGTGCCACCAGTATCATTCTGGCCTCCTCTGCCTGCGACTTAGGCAGTACCCTCTGAAGAAGAGGAAAGGAATAGAGGAACCTTCCTGCCCAAGAGAGGGACAATGCGTCTCGCCAAAAAACACCAGGCCCTGGATCTTGTAAGCAGAAATTGGGCAGTTTGGCATTGTGAGGGGACGCAAAGAGGTCCAGTTCTGGCTGACCCCACCTTTCAAAGAGGCCTTCTATGACCTCTTGCTGTAGTTCCCACTCATGGTTCTGGGACCAAGATCAACTTAGGCTGTCTGCAAGGACATTCTAAATGCCTGGAACGTGGACTGCCATAAGATCCAGGTCATGGTCTACTGCCCAGGACCACACTCTCATGGCCTCTCTTAATAGGGAGTAAGAATGTATGCCCCCCCACTTGTTGATATGAAAGACCACAGGGGTACTGTCCAACTGAACCAAAAGTGGGACCGGGCGGATTATCCCCTGAAATGCCTGAAGGGCATACAGCACTGCTCTCATCTCCAGAATGTTGCCCTCGTCTGATGGCCAACCACATGTGCTCCCCACCCTAGACCCGAGGCATCCGTAGTGAGAATTTGCTTCGGACAGAATTGCTGGAAGGGCAGACCTACACTCAGGTGAGCTGAGTTTAGCCACCAAGTCAGGGATCGATGAAGCGCCTCCGAAGCTCAAATGAGCAGTTCCAGTTCATCTGTGTCCTGGCCCCACTGAACCCTGAGGTGCTACTGCAGGATCCTCATGTTCAACCGTGCAAGCAGGACTGTGGCTATGGCCATGGCATCCAGCAGATGAAGAACCACCCTTGACGTGACTAGGTCTGAAGTCTGCACCCTGTGAGCAATTTCCCTTAGCCTCTGCGCTCGATCTGTAGGCAAGAAGGCTTTCCCTTGGACGGTGTCTAGGACCGCTCCTATATACTGTAGCCTTTGAGTGGGCCATAGGTGCAACTTGGACAGGTTCAGGGTGATGCCCAGGGACTGAAACATCCTGACCATTTCCTCCAAGGACCTGGCTAATTGGCCTTCCGACTGAGCAGTGATAAGCCAATCGTCCAGGTAAGGGTAAACAAAGTGACATTTCTCCTGAGGGCCACAGCCACTACTGTCAGGCACTTGGTGAAAACCCTTGGTGCTGACGAAAGACCGAATGGCAGGACCCTGAATTGGTAGTGTTTGCCTTGGAAGAAGAAGCACAGGAACTTCCTGTGGGATGGCAGGATCTTGATGTGCATGTACGCACCCTGCATGTCCAGGGAACAGAGCCAGTCTCCCTGATGGAGCACAGGCAACAGGCTTGCCAAGTTCACCATCCTGAATCTCTTGTATTTGATGTAATTGTTCAGCTGGCTGAGATCCAGAATAGGGTGGAGGTCTCCTGTTTTCTTTGCACCTAGAACAAATGGGAGTAAAAACCTTTGCCCTTCTGAGCAAAGGGAACCTCCTGGATGGCCCTTTTCTCTAGCAAGGCCTGAATTTCTGCCCGCAGAAGGAGGGCATGGGAGGGTGAACAGAGGGAGGGGAGGGGAGTGGAGGGTTGTCCGGTGGAATGTGAATGAACTCTAGGAAGTAACCTCTCTCCACTATCTGTAGGACTCATTGGGACAATGTTATATTGGACCATCCTGACAGGTAGAGTGAGAATCTCCCTCCTACTGCCTCCCCCTGTGCCTGCTGTGGCAGAAGAAGAGATGGCAGGGCATCATACTGTCATGGAGGAGTTAGGCAGGGGAGGTCTGGGCACCTGAAGGGACAAGGTGGCCATGCCTTTTGAAGGCTCCTTTTTGCTGAGGTTGCTGTTTCCCCTGTTGTCCTTGCTTACGAAAAGGACAACAACAATCAGTCTGTGGCTCCAATCTATACATTTTGTGGACCTCAGACACTGCTTTCCCTGAGTCCTGTAGGCCAATGATCACCTTTTCTGCCTCTTGCCCAAAAAGGGCAGGACCCTGGAAGGGAGCGTCCAAAATAGCATCTTGGAGGTCCTGGCGAAACCCTAACACTCACAGTCAAGCATGCTTCCACATGCAGATACCTGTGGTGGTTGCTCTAGCCGCCGTGTCTGCCGAATCATACGAGCATCTGAGGACATGTTTATCTACGTCCATTCTTGACTGGATGAGGGCTAGGAGCTCTGCTTGTCCCTCAGATTCTGGCTGGGCCTTGGCCAGATCCATGGCCTTCACCCAGAGGGATTTCTGCTAGGTCACCATGTGGGACAGGAAATTCAGCGATCGGATCGTACCGGTAGCTGAAACATAAACTTTTCTACCCATGTGGTCAATTTCTTAGACTCTGGGTCAGGAGGCTGGGCACTCATATGCCTGGGCTGTTGTGCTCTGCCATGAGCTGCTGTTAGCACAATGCAGTCAGCTCTTGGACTCCAAAGGAGGAGCCCATTTTAGGGGAAAATCCTATAAGCCTGTCTGCCTTTCTTGGCACCGCTGGCCTAGTGGCCAGGTATAGCCAAGTGAGCCTTGTGACATCCTGGAAAGGTTCTAATTGGGTAATGACCAGAGGCTTAGGGTCAGTGGTCCCCAAAAACTTAGCTAAACGTTGCCTTTCTGGGTCCAGCTCCTCTGTGCCCCATTGATACAGGGCCTGGATGCGCCGCATGATGTCCAAAAAAGGATGGATCATCTAGTGGGGATCGAGGGGAATTTCTTGGTCTTGGAGAAGGGATAGGTAGCTCCTCCTCTGATGAATGATCTGAGGAAGAGTCTCCAGCATCCTCTCCGGAGGATGACGGCGGAAGTCCACTGGAGGATGGCACAGACAGCGGGTGTCATTTTCTGCCCCTAGGACCTTTTGTGTCTGCTGATCCTCGTCCTCTGGTGTCCGGTCTTTTGGTGGGGGAGGCGGTTTGGGGAATGGGTCTCTGGGGAGCGGCCACACCAGGGACAGGTCCCTGGGCCTGTGGAGCAGATCCCCTTTAACTGTGTTCCACCATGAAGTGAATAGCACCCCAACATCCACTAAAGGGATAACTGAGGTGGCGGCGCTGGGTTCGACGGATCGGGCGTCGGGCCTTGTGGTCCCTCGGGGGCTGGCGTCCAGTCTTTAGGCACCTCTTCTGCAGGTGTCTCTGGCAATGGATCCGGCTCTATCCCTGAGACAGACTCATCTTCCAGCCTGGAGTCCGGCTTATCAGGAGGAAGCGTCCTTGTATCCTTGGGCAGCTTGTCCTTAGGGACTGAGGCAGATGCCAGATCTTTCGGGGCCAGACATTTTTCGACCGGGGACTTTTGGTCATGATCCGAGGCAGAGTCAGATGGACCAGAGGTATGCCGGCGGTATGAAACAGACGTTTCCTTGTCAGAAGGGGGAGACATCCAGTGTCTGATGACCTCCCAGTGTCTGGTGGAGTCGTCCTGTCTTTTAGGTTTGTCACGAACCACCGTGCTTCGGAGTTGCCCCGAGGCAGATGCCTGTCCCTCTTGGGTCGATCCATGTGAAGACCTGTGGGGTCAGTGGGCCAAGGAGACTTGGGTGGACGAATGCCCTGTGAAAGAAGACTGCCTACCTTTTTCGTTGGACAAGGAAGAGGTCTTCTTGGAAGTAGTCCCCAAAACAGCAGTGGCACCTGGGAAAATGGATTCTGATCTCTGGCCGGAGGCAGATGAAGAAGAAGTTCTCTGGGGGGACTTTGGTTGGGATTCTGATCTAGCCCTTTCTTTCTCCCGATGGTGGTGTTTCCCTCCCGTTCTTTTCTCCTTGGGGAAGGGGGGAATTCCCAAGCCGATGCAGAGGAACTACATCCAGAGTGGAACTTCTGCATGGCGGCCACTTGTCTCTCCAGAAGATAAGCTTTTAGTGCATTAGCCCATCGAATTCTGGTCTTATTATTACATTTCTGGCAGTGTGGGCAACCATCAGGCCGGTTGTCTGGGGCTAGGCAGATCAAGCAGGCTGAGTGGCCGTCTCTCACCGGGATCTGCTTCCCACACAAACACTTCGACTTCCATCAAGAGGCAGGTGAAGAAGACATGCAATACTGTCGAAAAAAGAACAATTTTAACGAATTGTGCGAAGGCATGAAAAAAAGGCGGTCAACTGCGACACTGAGATGTCTGTGGATCCGATGTAAGTAGGTCGATAACTGGAAAAGAACCGAGATGGCACCGGGAGACCGCCTTCTTTATACCACATCTGACGTCGGGTGAAGCCGACGTGGGGGGGAGTCCCCTGCCATAGACTGCTAGTTAGAAAATGTTTCTGTGGGGTCCTAACACCTGGCGGCCTTAGTTGTATCGGTTTTACCTGCTGCAAGAGCTCCCCCTTGAAGTGAGATCTGGCTAAAGGGTAGGCAGCAGAGGGTTTTGGTCAAATCAGAGAGGGAGGAAGGTCATGAGCGGTGCCAGAGGTATCTGTCCTGGGCCCAGTCCTCCTCAGTATGTTTATCAGTGACACTGGAGAAGGTATCCAGGATAGGCTGTGCTTCTTCTCAGATGACACTAAGCTCTATGGGAGGGTGGACACTGATGAGAGGCTAGGTTTAGCATTTGAAATTCAATGCCAAAAAGTACAAGGCAATGCACCTTGGGAATAAGAATACCAGGACAGAGTACTGAACGGGTGGGGTGAGACTCAGCAGAATAGCTGAGGAACATACCTATGAATCAACATTGGTGAACTCTCAAGCAATCGAGCCAGTGCTACAAGGCAAGTGTAATGCTGGGATGTACATGGATGAAGAAGTTAATACTACTCCTTTAAAAATCTTCAGTGAGGTCACACCTGTAGTACTGCACCCAGTTCTGGAGCCCTCATCTTAGGAAAGATAGAGACAGGCAAGAAACTGTACAGTGCAGGGTGAAAAAACAAAAAATGATTCAGGACCAACAGGGTGGGTCTTAAGAGGAGCGCCTCGAGGCACTAAACATGTATTCGCTAGAGACTAGAAGGGAGCGGAGAGATATGACAAGAGACCTCCACGTTCCTAAGGAAATAAACAAGGTGAAGTCTGAGGAACTATTTAGCTTGAATGCTAGCTCAAGGCTATGGGGGCATGAGTGGAAACTGAAAAGAGGGAGGTTCAGGAGGTGTATGAGGAAGTATTATTTTACAGAAGGGGTAGTACAGCTGTGGAATAGGCTACCAACCATACTAGTTGCACTAACGCTGTTGATTTTTTCCAAGTACAATTGGGACAGAATGAAGGGTACAGTGGTCACTTGGGGTGACAGAACTGGCAAGGAGAATGGGGGCAGGAAGGGGGCTAGTGCCCTGGATGGACAAAAGGTCCCACAGGGTTAGACAGGAAACTTGGGTAGACTGGACGGACCATTATTTTTTTCTGCCGTCATTGTCTATGTTTCTATGCCACCTCCCTCCCTCCCCACCGCCCCCCCCCCAGCCTAGTACGATGCGTACTGACTACAAGTGGAGAGTTGCATGAGGATAAAACAGGGATACAGACTTCTCTGTTTGGTTCATGATGCCACAGTCAGCCCCAAGCCAACCACCTACAGTGGCCCACCCAGGCTCCTCCCTGGTATGTCGATTAACTACAGTAGTAGTCCTGGACAGGATATGATGGAGTACTCCATATCTAGGGGATCACTGTGCATGCACTGCATGGGGCTGTTAACACAGGGTGTTGACAGCACGGTAGACTGCACACAGCCAGGAGGAGCAACATCTGAAGCGGACAAGCATGCTAAGCAGATGGCTGAAGGCAGGGAGGGAGAAGGAAAAAAGATTTATTTATTTTAATGTTGGACTTTGAGCAAAAGCCATTCTGTGATCACAGTTTTTCCCTGATCCTGATAGCACAAGTGACTTGTGATAAATGATACATTCAAACATCAAGGTATGAGTGGGTGGTGTTATACTGAGACATCCCCACACCTGGGGTGATAATGACATATAGCTTCACCTGATGCCTGCAAACCCAACATGTGATGGTGGCTCAGATCACTCATACACTCGTGTCTTACTGCTTAAATCAATACTGCTCATCACTGTTCATTAAAATGTGCACACAAATTCCAGCAATTTCACTGGCTGAAAGCAGCTTAGAGCTGTGTAATTACTGACTTACAATTAAACGCCTGAACTACTTTCAGGCCAAGAAACCTCACTGCAAAAACAGAGTAGATTCATGAACTACTGCTACACCGAGTAATGCTGTGAAATACTCAAAATGAAGAGACCAGTCACCAATGCTGTGTTCATAGAAGCCTCTGCCAACAGCACCCGGCTCCTGCTGAATTCCTGAGAGCTTGTTCCCTAGACGCCACAGAATGAGTGCTCGTTTCCCCATCAGCGACTCATGGTTGCTGCTTCCTGGAATAAAACAAAAGTCCCAGACAAAAGGTGCCATATCCTGCTCGGTGCTGCAGTGCATAGTGTGCTCCAGAGAGAGCAGGGACTACAACAAGATACTGTTTTTCCCAGTGTGCAAGTCCTTACCCATGTTTTTTCATTGATACATGTTACAAGTGCAGTGAAACATTTCAGGGCTGCAGGATTATCATCCATAATCACACTTCCCTCCTGGGTGCTTAAAGTAAATTTCCAAGATTTTTTTGTGTTGTTTTATAGCCCACTACCTTCTGCTGGTGTCAGACTCCTGTGGGAAGATAAACAGGTTACTCACCTGTAACAGTAGTTCTAGCTTCTTGGAGTGGTATATGATGTACATCCACACTTCTGGCAGTGTTCTTTCCCCTTTAAGGCTTGCCGGAAAGTCTTCAAGCTGGCTCCTCCAACCCACCCAGGTGGTAACTCCCTTGGCACTGTCCTGTGATATCAGATCTTACCTGATGGAAGCAAGAATCGCTATGCCACTTGCCAGGGGAGGCTGGGTGGGTCAGTGTGGATGTACACCATACACCCCTCCTAGAACTACTGTTACAGATGAGTAATTTGTTTTTCTAGAGACATGGATATGGTGTACTTATCCACACTTCTGGCAGACTCCCAGCAGTTCTCAGGGAGAAGGGGGCAAGACGCACACCCCCTATTTAGGAAACAGATTGGAGAAACGAGGCTCCAAAACCAGCATCCCAGTGTGACTCAAGGTTGATTTGATAGTGGGAAATGAAGGTGTGTGCTGACTTCCAAGTAGCAGCCCTGCAGATCTCCTGGATAGGGATATCCCTGGAAGCAGCCACTGGGGCAGTGTTATGGTAGGTGGAATGAGCCCTTAGCCCTACTGGAGGCTCCCTACTCGCCAACCTACAGCAAAGGTCAATGCAGGATACAATCCACCTGCCAACCAACTGCTTAGCTGTCAGTCTGCCAGGCACAGCTTCAGCATAGGTGACAAAGAGCTGGTGAACCTCTCCCCGAACTCCAGCCATGCACTCCTTATAACAGGCAAGCACTCGCTACAGGTCCGAGATATCGAGCCTGTGCTCGTCCTCCGAGGTGTGACTGCTGAAGAACATCAGAAGATGCATCACCTGGTTAAGGTAAAACTCAGGCAAAACCCCAGGCCAGTCCGGAGCTGCCAGGATCATCTGAGCCTTGTCCCTCCTCGCCTTGAGCAACACTTTGTGGATCAAGTGGAAATGGAGGGAATGCATAAAGATGGTCCAGAGTCCAGAGCCTGGAGAAGGCATCCCCCTGCAGCATTCCCTGATGAGGGGGGAGGGAGGCACAGTAAAGTCTCAGCTGTGCTTTCTCCCTGGAGGCAAACCGGCCCACCAGAGGGGTGCCCCACTGGGAGAACAGGCTGTGTACTATCTCTGGGTGGAGACACCACTCGGGAGATGCCTCGCCCACTGGCTGAGAGTGCTTGCAGCTGGCTGCAGACACTGGCCACATGGATGGCCAGGAGATCAGTCTCCAGGATACCCATGAGGGTCCAAACATGGAGAGCTTCCCTGTACAGAGGAAAGGAGGGCATCCCGTCCTATTTGTTGAGGTAGTACATGCTCATGGTGATGTCTGTCTGAACCTGAACAATCTGACCACAGACGTGTGGAACAAAAGCAGTCAGCACCAGCCGAATTGCCCAGAGCTCCAGTAGGTTGATGTGGCACCAGGACTCCTCAGGGGCCCAGAGCCCATAGACTCTGTGTTCCCCCAGGTGGGCACTCCAGCCCATGAGGGAGGCGTCGGACACCAGGATGACCATCGGCTCTGGGCAAACAAACGAGATAGCTTCCTGCAGATGTTCCAGGACTAACCACCACTAGAGGGTGTCCCACATCAGCTGGGTCAGAGGAATTGGCAGGTCGAAGTGGCCATTGCACTAGACCGTTAGCACGCCAGCTCCCGCTGCCGAGAGTGCATTCTCCAGTGGGCACAATGGACCACACTGGTGCATGCCGCCATGTATCCCCAGGAGGAGCAGAAAGTCCTGAGCAAGGCACAACTGCCCAACCTAAAATGATCAGGCAAAGGAGGACAGCGCCACCACCCTTTTCGTTGGAAGCAGAGCCCTGGCTCTGCAAGAGTCGAGCTCCACCTGGATTAATTTTATCACCTGCGAGGGCACGAGTTCTGATTTGGCCTCATTGACTAGGAGACCATGAGAGACACAGGTCTGGATGGCAAGATCCCTGGACCTCTCCACCTCCTCCATGGAGGGATCCCGCAATTAGCCAGTCGTCCAGGTGGGGGTTGACCCAGACGCCTCAGGTAACCTGCCACCACTACTATACATTTGGTAATGACCATAGGAGCCTGAGGACAGGCTGGATGGCATGGCCTGGAACTCGTAAAGGATACCCTCCACCCAGAACCAGAGAAACCGGTAGTGGGATGGATGGATTAGGAAGTGGAAGAATGAGTCCTGAAGATCCAGAGAGCAAAACCACATGTCCTGCTCAACAGATGGTATGATCTGAGACAGAGTGACCATCCTGAAGGTGCGCAGCCTGAGAAACTTGTTCAGGTTGTGCAGATCTAAGATGGAGCGCCAGACTCCCATATGTTTTGGCACCAAGAAGTACCTGGAGACAAACCCTGGATGTTCTGGAGGGTCCGAGACAGGGGCTATGACCTCCTTGTGGATCAGCTGGGCAGTGTCATCCCTAAGGCTGACAGGATGTTGATGGACACTGTGTCCTTCCATGTGGCATGGGCTCAGCAAGGCAGGTAAGCCTCTAATTCCAATGGAAGACTCTGACCAACCACTTCGAGGATCCACCTGTCCTTGGTGACAGTGGACCAGGCATAAAGAATGTGGCAGAGCCAGACCCTCACAGAAGGATGCAATGAAGACAGGGCACGCTTGGGGGAGGCACTACACATTCCATCACTGGGCAGGCTTGGAGGTGGAGGAAGGACCAGCTGAGGAGCCACAGGGACCCCTACCTCCTGGCTTCCAGATAACCGTTGCGACTGATTTTGGCAGAGGACACCAAGCCTGAGACTACTGTCCAGCCTAAAGCTGGGCCGGTTTGGTTGCAGGAGCAGAGAGGGGCCAAAAAGGCTTCTTCTGTTTTTTTAAAGCCCTTGGCATACCTTTGGCAGAAGTCACTGGCATTGCACTTTCAATGCAGGTGAGGTGTGCTTCGACCCTGGGCCCACACAAGTTAGTACCCAAGATGGGGACATCTGCCAGCTTGTGCTAGGTACTGTATCTGCCATAAAGGTTGAGATCCACAGCCAAGTCCTGAAGCGCATGGCAACCGCAGCCACAGATTGAGTGCAAGAGTTGTTGATGTCCATGGCAGTCTGGAGCTGCTGCTTAGCCACCACTCGGTGTTGATCCTGAACCTGCATGACTGTGGTCTGTAAGTCCGCTGAGAGATGAGGAAGTGCATCATCAAGTGTGCCAAGAAAGGCACGGGTGAAGTGGGCCATTAAAAGGGCCAAAATCACTTGCCAAAAGATGAGAGAGGAGGCAGCACAGACCTCTTTGGCCATATGGTCCAGCTTCTTGAACTCCTTGTCAGGAGGTTTATTAACATCTCCCACATTGCCTGTGCGCCAAAACATAGACTCAGCTACCAGACCCTCAGTTGAGGGGTGCTCCATGAATCCCAACAAGGAACCGGTAGGAACCGCATATTTGTGGGTCATCTGGGCTGACGGTGCAGGACAAGAGGCCAGATGCTGCCACAGCTCCAATACAGGGCCAAGAATAGCCTCCATGACCAGGAAAGCTTCCCCAGGAGAGTTGCCCCAGACAAGAATCTCGGTGAGAGGGTACAGAGTCCGTTTCTGGATCGGTTCCATCGGGAAACCTGTAGACTCCGAGATCAGGTGGAGAAGACCCATGAAAGAAGTGGGGCCTTGCTCAGTCAACAAATCCTCGGCCAACTCCACGTCCACCGAATGAGACTGCAAGCAGGAGCCTTCAGACTCTGAGGATTCATTAAATAAAGGTCGGCCACCCGCATCCCCGCAGACCCTACAGGGTCAGTCAGGAGTATTGGTGACCGACAGCCAGTGAGGATGTCCTGACGCCAGATGGGTCTCCTTAGACAGAGGGCTGGACTTCCGACTGTTTTACTGGTGATTCCACCAGAATCAGCAGAGAGGCAGAAGAAGGCTGAGCCGGTAACTGTCAGGTCGACTCCTGCCGAGGTAGGGAACGCTCCAGCCTCTGCAGTGAAAGCCATGTAATGGCTGGGGTCGAGACAGGAATGGGGTTCATCCCACTGAACATGAGCTATTGTCAAATCACATCTTCATAGCACTGAAACAACTTGTGTCGGAGCCTCTCCTCACCCAAGGAGGACAAAGAGAAAGAGGAATAGCAGTAGCACCTTTTGCCCTAATGTCAGGAGTGGGAGCATCGATGCCAGCGCAGGCTGATCGATTCAGGGCTGAAGGATCGAGACAGTGATCCTTGACTGCTGGGCCACTGACGGCGGATCTCAGAGGGGGCCGGCAAGAGCAGAGCCTAGTCCTGGGTGAGAGGAGGCGGGTCAGTGGATTGATCCGTCCCTCCTTCAGAGATGAGTGGTAGGACCAGAGTCCTAGATAAGGTGGTATCAGCCTCGTCTTGCGACAACAGTTCAACACGCTTGAGAAAAATCTCATCCGGCAGATCAACCTGCATCACGACCAAGTGGCCCGATGGGGAGACCATGGAGCCGGCAGTCTGGACCAAAAGATCGACCAAAGTTGGAACCTCCAAGGAAGAGCGGGAATCAGAGGCCTGAGAGTGCTCACAATCCCACGAATGACAATGAGACTGTTTCTTGGTCTCTTTCTTTGATTTGAATATGGTGCTTGAGGAGGAACCCTGCCCATGGGTGGGAAGGGCCTGGCACAAATCCCTGAATGCCCCCAGGAAGGAAGCACCCAAGGAGAGTGGCAAAAAGGCTGTAGCCGAGGAAGCTTGTGTTGCAGCCTGTGCTGCAGCTTTTTCAAAAGCAGCCAAGTTGTTCGGTGGACGCTGTAACTGCAAAGACCACCCGACAGGCTTAACAGGTGGATCCCGGTCATCTGATGACCCAACAGAAGGCAGGCGTGCCAATCTTCTAAAGTGGATGGATGTAAGGTGTGGCACAGGCCACAAGCCTGGGGATCGTGCTCGTGGCCCAGGCAGTAAACGCACATGGTGTGCGGGTCCGTCAGAAACATTTTCTGCCGACAGGCACATTTCTTAAATCCCAACGCTGACTCTGTGTCTTCCATACTGAACGATAAGGAGTTGCTTGAAGACACAGTTTGTTCACAAGTGAAAAGTTTTAATAAGCAAAGGAAGGGCCTAACTCAGTGCAAGAGCGATAAGGAGGGACCTTATTCTTCTAACGGAAAGGAAGATCTGATTGCCATGGGGTGGTTCTAGTGGAGTTACCACCCAGGTGGGTGGGAGAAACCAGCTTCAAGATGTTCCAGCTGAATTAAAAGAGGAAAGAAACACTGCCTGAGGTGTGAATAGAAAGTACAATTACATAAGAACTTACTGTAACAGTAGATCTTAGAAAAGCGCTCCTGCAGCAGGCTGCACCATAAGGACTATGCCGCCAGGCACCAGGACTCCACGGAAAACTTCTAGCCAGCAGTACCCAGCTGGGGCCTGCCTCTTACATCAGTCCGCCCACCAACATCACCAGCTGTATAAAGGGGGGGCAGTCCCCAGCCCCACCCCAGTTCTTTTCCCGCCATCGACTATCGAGTAAATGTTACTTTATGTCAGCTCCATCTTCTTCAACATCGTAACGGAAATCCAAGTGCTCATGCGGGCGGCAGATTCCTGCCAAAGACAGTCATTTACAGTACCTCTTCTGCCTGGAGCCTAACTATGACATTAAAGCCTGCCTGGACTGCGGCAAGCTCAACCAATAGACTTGGACCTGCCACCACAAGACACTCCAGGCCTACATTATGGAGCAGCAGCTCACCGCTCTTCAATGCCCAAAGGCCAACTCCTCAGCCTCCTGGTTGCCAACTTCCCACAAGGAGAAACATTCAGGAAGGAAGCACTAACAGTGGGACAAAGAGCACAGTAGGTCGGGAGTCCAAATCTAAGTCTCCTCATAAGGAGAAACATTCTAGTTCACGCTCTGCAAAGAGAGCTGACTCAGACCCTCCGTCACGCCTAAAATATCCGGCCTGCCGTTGACAAAGGCTTCCGCCTTTACCATCTCAGCAGATAGCAGCTCTTCCGGGCAAGGACCCTCGGATCCATCCCTCAGCCTTAGGCCCTTCCAGCAATCCTTGGGGCCCAAGATGGGGACGGCAACCTATAAGGTTGCGGCATCTTCATCCTCGTCCTCCAGCCCGTCATCAGCCTCAGACGATGGACACAGACGTCAGGAGCATTCCCGCTCTAGGAAACGCTCCCCCAGGGACCAGTCATCAGCAGCTAAGATAAAGACCCTGATACATGTCCCGGATGAACAGTCTTCCGACAAACAGAAGGGCCAGTGGCAGACGCCACAAAGTAAGAAGTTAGGCACCCAGACATCCGCTACAACCACTATGAGTAGGATGCCTCTGGAGCAGCCACCTCAGAAGCAGACATCAGCTTCGACCATATGACAGCCTGACGTCAGGCCACCTGTCGACAAGTCGCCAGACAAAACCCCCTCAGCACTCGACGACCTGATGTCAGGGGACCTGATGACAGGCGACCAGATGACAGACTGTGCTACTCCACCTAGTCCTCATGTACCCCATGAGGAGATCCAAGAACCTAGCAACCCTATCACCACTCCTGCGGAACCCAGCAGTCGATGGTTCCCTTAGCAGACATGAGAAAACTCTACTTCGTGATGGAATACAGTAAAGGGAGTTTTATTAAAAAAAGGATGACCTCCCTCCTACACTGCCTCCACACCCCTCTACACCAGTTCCGGACAAAGTACCAGTCCCAGACTCCTGGCCACAGTCTCCAAACACGCCCAGGAGCCTGACTCCAAAAATGTCAGACTCCGAGCATACCAGGCGTAGGGACAGATGTCACCGCTCCTCCTCCTCCTCCAGATCTTCCTCGGACAACAGGAGCAGATGTTGGCGTGGGCAAAAACGCTCACGGTCAGCATCTTCGGACTCTTCCAGAAGCCACCGTCACTCCTCAGACTCCTCTTCCAGAGGTTATTCTCCTGAGGCAGAGGGCCCCCTTAATTCACTCAGGTTCCCACCAGATGACCCAACATTTTCGGAGGTGATGCATCACATCCAATTCCTTAATCAATGGGACACTGAGGAATTGGACCCAGAGAGGAAAAGGCTTCATACATTTTTGGGAATGAGTGACCTGACACCTTTGGTCATCCCCCCCTCTGGTCCCTGCTTTTCAGGATTTAACCAGGTTGGCATGGGACCACCCTTCCCCTTTTTCAGCTGTTCCTAAGAAGGCAGACTGACTATATAAACCTACCACGACAGAGCCCTTTTTGGGACAAAATCCGGCAGCAGTCTCTGTGGTCCTTACCGCAGCTCACGGCAGGACAAAACAACCTAAACATATGAGCTCTCACCCTCCCAACAAGGAATCTTAAAAATTAGACCAGTTCGGTAGGAGAGTCTACGCATATTCCACCTACTCCATTTGATCACTACATTTTTTGGCCCATATGGGGCAGTATCAAAAGTCATTATGGAAGAAAGCCATCAAGTTAGCCCAAAAGCAGCCTGATAATCCTTCACGCACTGAACTTTTGGGCGTACTCCAGTCTGGCCTGGACATAGAAAAACACATATGAAGGGCATCCTATGACTCAGCAGACACAGCAGCCAGAGCAGCAGCTACCGGGGTGTGTCTCCGTCACCACTCCCGGCTGAGAATATCAGGTTTCTGGCAAGATCTCCAGGATTCTATCCTAAATGACCCATTCCACGGGTCTGTCCTCTTTGAAGAGTAGGTACAAAAGATAATTATGGAACTGCAAGACTCAGGCAAAGCAGTCCAGTCAGTTCACCACATGTACCAGGCAGACCCTCCGCAACCTAGGCACAAGCCATTTCAGCCAGGGGTGGGCAAATCCTATTGCCCCCTGTCCAGGGCAAGTAAATTTCATTTAAGGGAAAGTACAAAAACTGAGCTAATTTCATTGTAATTAATATGGGGCAAGTGAAAATTTAGCTACAGTCACGACTGGGCAAGTAATAAAAGTTTTGATTTGAACACCCCTGATTTCGGTGCCAAAGTGCTAACCAGCAGAAAAACCAACAGCCCCATGGTCCTTTCAAATGTAAGGCTTCCTCACAACAAGCAGGTAACAGTGGACCTAGGAACCCAAAATATTCCCAATCTTCCCTGTCCACCCCAGGCGCGCGCACACACACACACACACACACACACACACACACACACACACACACACACACCACGACTTCCTACCAGCCCCCCTTTCTCCGGCGGAGTCGATGTGGGAAGCAGTAGGCTGTCGGTTCTCCTTCTGCCTAGACAGGTGGACCAAAACCACAACAGATTTATGGGTGAAGGACATTATCGAAGAGGGTTATATGCTGGAGTTTACAGAGTTCCCTCCAGACAAACCTCCAGCCCCCTCTCGATACCCTCTCACCCACACAGTCCTCATCAGAGAAGAAATACAGACCTTGCTCTCAAAAAGAGCTATAGAGCCTGTTCCCCACTCCCATCTGGGAATCTGGTATTACTCCCATTTCTTTTTGGTTCCCAAGAAGACAGGGGACTTAAGATCCATTCTGGACCTCAGTCACCTGAACTAGTACATCGAATACAGAAGGTTCAGAATGGTAACTTTATCAGGACTGATACCTATGCTGCGACAAAGGGACTGGCTATGCTCTCTGGACATGCAAGATGTATACTTGCACATAACGGTGTTTCCAGCTCACAAGAGGCATCTTCGGTTCGCCTTTCAAGGGAACCATTACCAATTCCGGGCTTTGCCTTTCGGTTTCTCCTTGGCCCCGAAAGTGTTAACCACATGCTTAGCAGTAGTGGCAGTTGCTCTTCGCAAATAGGGCCATTTTGTCTACCCTTACCTAGATGATTGGCTCCGAGCTGCTCCCACCAGATTGCAGTTATTCCACACCCTCTTGAATACTTTTCATATGTTCCAACAGCTGGAAATAACAATCAGTCTCCTAAAGTCCTGTTCTTGGCCCTGCCAGCGTCTACAGTACATAGGGGTCATCCTGGACACCTAACAGGGAAGAGCCTTTCTTCCACCCAACAGGACCACTCATCTGAGAGACCAGGCCTCCAGAGTAGCTGCAGCCAATACAGTCACAGCAAGAACCATGTTACAGCTCCTAGGACATAAGGCAGCGGCCATATCCACGGTACCATTAGCATGCCTGCATATGACAGTTCCTGAATGGAACTTAAGAGTGCAACATGACCAGATGTCCAACAATCTCAAATACCCAATAAGGGTGTCAAGAGCTGTCCAGCAAATGCTGTCATGGTGGCCGACTTCACCCAAACTGGATTCAGGAGTTCCGTTCCAAGCAGACTCACCAAGCCAGATCTTCATCATGGATGAATCGGGTCTTGGATGGGGAGCTCATTTTCAGACTCACCTTACTCAGGGCACTTGATTAGACTTGGAAGTATCCCCGCACATCAACATCTTAGATATGAAGGCGATTCTGTACGCAATGCAGGCCTTTCAGACTCACCTTTCCCAGGGTCCCCTGCTTATCCAGACTGACATGTCGGTGGTCTTTTATAGCAACAAGCAGGGAAGGACGCGCTCCTACCCTCTGTGCAAAGAAGCCATGAGTGTGTGGTAGTGGGCCCTAGAACACAGACTCACTCTGACAGCGGTTCATGTTCCAGGAGTCCAAAATGTCCTGGCAGACGAGCACAGCTGCTCACGATCCAGAAACCACGAGTGGGAGCTGCTTTAAGAAGTGGTGGATGACCTATTCGAAAGATGGGGATGTCCAGAGCTGGACCTCTTCGCATCCCTGAGCAATGCAAAACTGACCAATTTTTGCTCACTAGATCGCCAGCATGGTGTTTTCTGGCAAGACGTATTGTCCCTTTGCTGGACAGAGAGGTTCCTCTACGCCCTCCTTCCCTTTCCCCTTCTACAGAGAGTATTACTCAAACTACAGATGGATCGTGCCATGATGATCCTGGTAGCTCCTCTCTGGCCGCGTCAGATATGGTTCCCTATTTTGCAACAATTATCAGTGGAACTCCCTTTTCAGCTACCAGTTTTACCCACCTTGCTATCTCAAGACATGGGAACATTAGTCCACCCGGACCTTCAGTGCCTACACCTCCATGCATGGCTCCTACAGACTTAGCTATTTCCAGGCATGGGGTCTCTCAAAGGGAGGCAGAAGTCCTAGCAGAAGCAAGAAAACCTTCTATAAGGGCAACATATGCCATGAAATGGAAACGTTTCTGTACATGGGCAATTGCACATTCCTTGGACCCACTGTCTTGCTCAGTGAAATCAGTCTTGTAATATCTCTCATCGCTTTCAAATGCGGGGCTGAGATACTCTTCCATGAAGGTGCATCTCTGTGCCATTTCTGCTTATTATGCACCTGTGGAGGGTAGGAATATTGCCCAACTGAACCTTGCCCGTACATTCCTTTGGGGCATACTTCATATGAAACTTCCCATTAGGGATCCTGTTCCCCTGTGGGACCCACTTTTTGTTCTAGAGAAATTGACATTGCCACCCTTCGAACCAGCTGTGGATTGCAACCTACGTTTTCTCGCTTGGAAAATGTTGTTTTTAGTTGCCATCACTTCAGCTCAGAGGGTTTCCAAGCTGCAAGCCTTGATGTGTAAAGAACCTTATTTAATTTGTCACAGTGACAGAGCGTCTCTGTGCACTAATCCTAAATTTCTTCTGAAGGTGGTGTCCGAGTTAACCTTGAATCAAGACATCTCCCTTCCAGTTTACTATCCCGAGTATTCGAATAAAGGGGAGGCCCTTCTTCACACTCTACATGTACACAGGATCATAGACTTTGGCAGCAGATAAGGACCACTTGGCACACCTAGTCTGCCCATTTCCCTACCTAGAGGATAAGCTGCAGATCCTATTTAACCAACAGCCTATTTCTTCCTACCCCCACAAAAATTGCCTTATGTCTGTCCCATGCATTCTTGAATTCTCCCACAGTTTTAGACCCCACAACCTCCTTATGAAGGCTGTTTCATGCGTCCACCACCCTCTCTGTGAAAAAATACTTCCTCACATTGCCCCTGAGCCATCCCCCCTCTATCTTCAAATTGTGTCCCCTTGTTCTTGCACATCTCTTTTCCTGAAAGATGCTACCCTCTTGGACTCTGTTGATTCCACTGAGGTACTTAAACGTTTCTATCATGTCCCTCCATCCCTCCTTTCCTCAAGGGTATACATGTTAAGCTCCTTTAGTCTCCCCTCATATGACTTCTCTTGCAGACCCTGCACCATTTTAGTTGCCCTCCTCTGAACTGCATTCTTTTCTATGTCCTTGCGAAGATGGGGTCTCCAGAACTGGACGCAGTACTCCAGATGGGGTCTCACCAACTGTCTGTACAGGGGGATAACAACTTCCTGTTTTCTGCTGGTGATACCTCTCCCTATACATCCCAGTATCCCCCCAGCCCTCCCTACCGCCTTCTCACATTGCTTGCCAACTTTAAGTTCATCTGATATGATTACCCCCAGGTCCCTTTCCATTTTTGTTGTTGTTACTACCTCCCCTCACATTGTATAATCTTCCCCTGGGTTTTTATTTCCAGCTGCATTACTTTGCACTTCTTTGCATTGAATCCAAGCTGCCATACTTCTGACCATTCCTCCAACCTTGCCAAGTCCCTTCCATCCTTTCCATGCCTCCTTGTGTATCAACCCTGTTACAGATCTTTGTGTCATCTGCAAAGAGGCATACTTTTCCTTCCAGTCCCTCTGCAATGTCACTTATATAGAAACATAGAATTTGATGGAAGATAAGGACCGCTTGGCCCACCCAGTCTGCCCATTTCCTACCTAATGGATAAGCTGCAGATCCTAGTTAACCAGCAGCCTACTTCTTCCTACCCCACCCCTAGAATTGCCTTATGACTGTCCATGCATGCTTGAATTCCACCACTGTTTTTACTCCACAACCTCCTCCGAAGGCCGTTCCATGCATCCACAACCCTCTCTGTGAAAAAATACTTCCTTAAATTACCTCTGAGCCGCCCCATCTTCAAATTGTGCCCCCTTGTTCTTGCACACCTCTTTTTTTGAAAGATGCTACCCTCTTGGACTTTGTTGATTCCTTTGACATACTTGAAGGTTTCTATCATGTCCCCCTTCTCCCTCCTTTCCTCGAGGCTATACATATTAAGCTCCTTGAGTCTCTCTTCATATGTCTTCCGGTGCAGACCCTGCACCATTTTAGTTGCCCTCCTCTGGACAGCTTCCATCCTGTCTATGTCTTTGCAGAGATTGGATCTCCAGAACTGCACGCAGTACTCCAGATGGGGTCTCACCAGCTGTCTGTACAGAGGGATAATAACTTCCTGTTTTCTACTGGTGATGCTTCTCCCTATGCATCCCAGTATCCCCCCATCCCTCCTTGCTGCCCTCTCACATTGCTTGCCCACCTTTAGGTCATCTGATATGACTACCCCCAGGTCCCTTTCCATTTTTGTTGTTAGTCTCTCACCCCCCATTGTGTACTCTTCCCCTGGGTTTTTGTTTCCCAGGTGCATTACCTTGCACTTCTTAGCATTGAATCTAAGCTGCCATACATTTGACCATTCCTCTAACCTTGCCAAGTCCCTTCTCATCCTTTCCACCCCACCTTGTGCATCAACTCTGTTGCAGATCTTTGTGTCATCTGCAAAGAGACATACTTTTCCTTCCAGTCCCTCTGCAATGTCGCCTATAAAGACACTGAAGAGGACCGGTCCTAATACTGAACCCTGCGGTACCCCACTAGTAACCCCCCTTTCTTCAGAGTGGACTCCATTTACTATTACTCTCTAGACATTAAAAAGGACTGGACCCAGTACTGAACCCTGTGGTACCCCACTGGTAACCCCTCTTTCTTCAAAGTGGACTCCATTTACAATTACAAATTAGTATCCATGAGTTTGCACACAATCGATGTCAGACTGACTGGCCTGTGGTTCCCTGGATCATCCCTGGGTCCACTCATCTTTTTTTATTTTTTTTTTTTCCCATCCATTGTTTATCCTCCGTGGTGGGCAGCGGTCCCATGTCAGCCGACCATACCGTACTCCGCGGTCGTTCGGAGCACTCTCCCTTCTAATGCCTTGGCAGACCACTGGAGCCGGCCTGGGGGCTTCATCCAGCCGTGGACCCCCCATTTTTCGTCTATTTTTCTCCCCTATTTACCCGAGGGCCCTAAGACGCGGTTGCCCATGTGCGTGGAGGTGCGCACCTGCACCGTGGCTCCAGTGACGGTCCCTTCCGCCCACCTGGCCTATTGCCAGGGGCACCCTCTGGCATGACACTAACACCTAGCTTCCACTGGGTGGCAGCCAAGTGCTGAAGAAATTCCAAGTCCTTCCCCAAAGAATAGAGCTGCCTGCTGGCTTCTCAATCTGCTCCTTGCCCTCCCCCCAGAGTCCCGAGCTTGTACCTGAACCCAGGTCACCTGCTTGGCACAAGGTGTGGCATCCAGAGCCTCAACCCTCAGTGCCACCAGGCCGGCCCCCTGGATCCACTCTTGTGGAGAGGCACCACATGTGCCCTTCTCCAGTCCTGTGCTACCACTCCCAACTCCCAAGATCTACTGAAGAAGCCTGCTTGCAGCCCCACAAGCTCCTCCACTACCTCTTTCAGTACCCTTGGGTGTAAGCCACCCATTCCTGGGGACTTGTCTGCTTTCAGTGCTTGTAGCCCCTCCCTCACTCTATCCACCTCTATTATCATGTCTGTTGCCCCGCGGTACTGATCCATCTTTTTCCCTAGTGAAGACAGAGCAGAAGTACTCATTCACTACCCCTGCTTTGCTCACTGCTTCTTCCATCCAACCATCCCCTTTCCTTAGCTTGACTATCCTGTCCTTTCTGTCCCTAAACCACACAAAGTGCCACGTCTCTAAATAAGTGTAACTTCACAAAAATCTACATAAAAGGGCATAAGTGCAAAAACTTTGCAAATTGTTTGTGAGGTAATGTTTTTAGCACTTTCTTCATGCATCTCTTTTCCCCAGAAGGGAGGATGTGGACTGAAACATAGAAACATAGAATTTGACGGCAGATAAGGACCGCTTGTCCCACCCAGTCTGCCCATTTCCCTACCTAATGGATAAGCTGCAAATCCTAGTCAACCAACAGCCTACTTCTTCCTACCCCCACCCCCTAGAATTGCCTTATGGCTGTCCCATGCATGCGTGAATTCAACCACTGTTTTTGACTCCACAACCTCCTCCGGAAGGCCGTTCCATGTATCCACAACCCTCTCTGTGAAAAAATACTCCTTACATTACCTCTGAGCCACCCTCCCTCCTCTATCTTCAAATTGTGCCTCTTGTTCTTGCACCTCTTTTTGAAAGATGCTACCCTCTTGGACTTTGCTGATTCCTTGAGGTACTTGAGCGTTTCTATCATGTCCCCCTCTCCCTCCTTTTCTCGAGGCTATACATATTAAGCTCCTTTAGTCTCTCTTCATATGTCTTCCAGTGCAGACCCTACACCATTTTAGTTGCCCTCCTCTGGACAGCTTCCATCTTGTCTATGTCCTTGCGAGATTGGCTCCCAGAACTGCACACAGTATTCAGATGGGGTCTCACCAGCTGTCTGTAGAGAGGGATAACAACTTCCTGTTTTCTACTGGTGATGCCTCCCCTATGCATCCCAGTATCCCCAACCCTTCTTACTGCCCTCTCATTGCTTGCCCACCTTTAAGTCACCTGATATGACTACCCCCAGGTCCTTTTACATTTTGTTGTTGTTAGTATCTCCCCCCATTGTGTACTCTTCCCTGGGTTTTGTTTCCCAGGTGCATTACCTGCACTTCTTAGCATTAAATCTAAGTTGCACACATTTGACCATTCCTCTAACCTTGCCAAGTCCCTTCTCATCCTTTCCACCCCACCTTGTGCATCAACTCTGTTGCAGATCTTTGTGTCATCTGCAAAGAGACATACTTTTCCTTCCAGTCCCTCTGCAATGTCGCCTATAAAGACATTGAAAAGGACCGGTCCTAATACTGAACCCTGCGGCACCCCTTTAGTATTATCTGAAATGTACAAAACTGACCAAGCAATCAGATCAGTTGTTTGTGTCCTTTGCCCCCAGGGTTCTAGGGAAAACAGTTGCATGGCAAACCATGTCCAAATGGTTAACCAACTCCATTACTTTCATCTTCAACAAGTACGATAAACCCTTATCGGGATCGTTTAAGGGACATTCAACAAGGGGATGGCTGCATCCTTTGCAGCCATGAAAAATGTTTCAACAGCAGACATACAGTATGTGCTGCCGCAACATGGAATTCTGTGCATACTTTTATGAAGCACTACACCCTGGATATTGCTTCCAGAAAGAGAGCAGGATTCTGCCTAGCTGTGTTCCATGGCCTAATTTCATTAATATTTAAACCCAGTATTTCAGGAGTTTATATACCTACGTCCCTTTTTCCTTCACTTTGGGTACACTGCTTGGGACTCGGTCCTTATGGTGTAGCCTGCAGCAAGAGCTCTTACTCAATGTAAGATAGTACAGTTAAGTAAGAACTTACCGTAGCAGTAGATCTTCGAGAAGAGCTCCTGCAGCAGGCACTAATTTCCCTCCCTCTATCCCCTTATTATGTTTCTCCCTTTGGTATTTGCTTTGGCGTCTACCTCAGATCTCTCCTGCTAAGTAACCTTTGGTTCTCTGGTGGGTGAAATGGCGTGGGGCTGGGGATCGCCCCTTTATACAGCTGGTGACGTCGTTGGGCAGACCGACGTAAGGGGCGGGCCCCAGTGGAGTACTGCTGGCTAAAAGTTTTCCATGGAGTCCTGGTGCCTGGCGACATAGTCCTTATGATGTAGCCTGCTGCAGGAGCTCTTCTCCAAGATCTACTGTTATGGCAAGTTCTTATGTAACTGTAAAGGGAGACCTATCTTTTAATCAAGATCTAGCCTGTATGAAAGGAAGATCTGACAGCATGGGGCAGTGCTACAGGAGTTACCACCTGGATGGGTGAAAGAAGCCAGCTTGAAGATGTTCCGTCTGAATTAAAGGGGAAAGGAACACTGCCTGAAGTGTGAATAGAACATCATATCCATGTCTATAGAAAGCCAGGTTTCACAGAAATACAACATTACACAAACCCCAATAATGCACAGCATCATGGGACATATATGCAAAGTACTGTGAAAAACTATTAAACAGTTTAGATTGGATTTGCTTTAAGCAGGAGTGTACAGGGCCAAAGGGCCTCTCACACAATATGTAAAAGCTAAGAATAAAAAACTAAGACACTTCATTCTCAGACCTCAGTAGAGGTCTTTCTGCTCATGTTCTGGTTTTCATGTTCTACTGATGCTTTTACTGTGAGCACCACAATCCATATGTTACTTCAACAAGGAGTGTTTACTCTCAGATCTCATTAGTGTGCCTCATCTGTAGCTCAACGCAGGGGAAGGAGGAACAGTCCTAGGACCGTCTTACAGGTACAGGTCATGGTGGGCCCAAAATAGGAAAGCATTCTGAAAGATAAACAGACTTAGCACAAGAGTAACTAGGCAAAGGTTACCTGGGAAGGACACTGGCAATAAGGCCAGGTTTCAAACAAATACAAAATTACACATACTCCAATAATGCAAGACATCATGGGAAGAATATGCAAATCACCCTGAAAAATTAAAACTGGTTCTGCTTTAAGCCATAGTATATGGTGAGAAATGGCTTTTCACACAATCTGCAATCCTCAGAAAGGCAAAATGCACTTATGTGTCTTGTTTTCAGACTTTGCAAATTGTGTGAGAGGTCATTTGGCTTTATATCTGGTCATACCTGCGCATGGGCACAACTGTGTTTAGTGTATTCACTTGGTCAGTAAAAAACAAACAAATAAATTATGTTTAAAACAGAACCAGTCTAAATTCTTTCATTGTTATTTGTACATATTTGTATACAAGTCCCATGATAGTTTGCATTATTAAGATACTGTATGTGCAATTGTGCATTTCAGTCAGGAGCAGCAATTTAATGCAGGGAGTAAATGTCCGACAGGAAAAATTCCAACCACCGCTATGAGCAGTTTGTGTACAGCAACTCAGCGGCACAACAGATGTGTTTGGGAAGGGGCCAGGGGATCAAATTCAGGTCAGAAACTTACATACTTGTATCTTCGGCAGGAGACCAAGGTTACATACACGAGGGCATAGATGTTTATGGACACAGAAAGACTCCTAGTCCATCCAGTCTGCCAGGTCCCTACTAGACTCTTACCAGTCTACCATTGCTTAGAACTCTAGCAGATCAATCATCCAAAAGTATAGTTTGAACTACCCCCCCCGTCTAATTAGCACCAGTCCCTCTCATGTTGACCTCATAATTCTCATGTGTCTACGCCCCCCTCCTTAAAACTTGACACCATGTTGACATGAACAAGCTTTACTGGCAGACTATTTAACTTTCCACCACCCTCTCCATGAAGAAGTATTTCCTCCTGTCCCTCCTAAATAGCCCCCAGCTCGCTTTTAGCTGTGGCTCCCAAGTTATAAAAAAGATTATGCAAATGTATAGTAAGTTTGTAGGCATTTCTGGTCCTACTCCGGATGGTAGAAAACTTTATTTTTGTGGGCCCAACTAGACCAACCATAGCACAGTTACTTGCCATCCAGGTGACCTGAGTACACATCCCGAGACTGGGACATCTGGTGCCGAATTGCAAGGCAAGGTTCTGGCGATCATTCTGAATGTCTATTACTTCGGGGGAGAGGAAGGACACCTCCTTCCAATGTATGGGGGGGGAGGTAATGAAGTGAGGTTAGAAACATGTGGCCCCTTACAGAGTGACCTCACACTGGTGCACACCTGTTCACTGCAGAGGTGTCACATACCCAAGTGGAGGGCCAGCAGAGGATTTTCTGAAGGAGGGTTTGGGCTCACCCACTCCTCTAACGACAACAACAGGAGAATGACAGTCACTCCACAGCAGCATATCCTATTGGAGGGATAAGGGGTGGGGTTATGAGGCAAAAACAGAGGGCAGACCTGGGACAGTCCACTCATTCCACCATGCCCATATGCACTGTCATGCCCACTTCCTCATCACTGGCCATCTGTCCAGACAAAAGGTAATATGTCCCCAGAGTCCTGATTCCATTTGTGGGTAGTAAGTCACAGGTTACTAGTCTGGGGGCCAGTAAGTAATGAGAGAAGTCAGTAAATGAGTTTTGTCCACCAGAGATTCCAAAAGCGGGGAAGGTGTATTGAAGGAGATGGAAGGAGGTTCTTAGGTCAGGCCCAGGGGTGCTAGAAAAAGTAAGTAAAAATATATATATATTTTATCTCCTCCTCTTGTAAGTAAAACTGCTCAGCACCATTTTGCTTCACAGTTGTCACAACTAAAATGCCCAGCTTAGATCTTAAAAAGCAAGTACAACTGCACCTATCTGAACTGGTATCAAAATGCGCTTAATTCATACCATTAAAAGCACCCTCTAATATGATGTATAGATATACTTCTCAACTGCTATGCATTTCACATAGCACTATGTATTTTACATTCTAATTTATCTTCACTCTGCTGGGATATACTGATGTTCCTCATAACTTCGGAGCCATTTCTGGGCACACAAACTATTTAAAAATTAAACTATCTTGATGGAAACACTCCTTAACACTAAACATATGGGGTCTTCTATTCTTAAATGTACTTAGGACCACATATTCAAAGGAGATGTGCTGCCCACAATGGAGATGCATGGCGCAGCTCAGAAAATGTACGGAAGTGCAATATTCAAAAGGGAGAGATGCGTTGTGCATTTCCGAATGTGTGATAACACAGGAATGTACAGTTACGTAAGAACTTAGCGTAACAGTAAATCTTCGAGAACAGCTCTTGCAGCAGGTTACACCATTAGGACTGAAGCTGGCAGGTACCAGGACCCCACAGAAATTTTCTAGCTAGCAGTATTCAGCGGGGACCACCCCCGACGTCAGGCATCATATAAAAGGGGGCAGTCCCCCAGAATCTCCAGTTCTCCCGCCGGAGACTCCCGGCCGCTAGATGACATCAGAAGCGGAGACTAAAGATCCACCATCAAAAGGTATTCAGAGCGGTGTTAGAAACACCTAATCCTAGAAAACAGATATCGGAACAACTCTACCTCCAGAGGGGATGGTGGAAGGAAAACTACCTGCTGCAAGAGCTGTTCTCTAAGATCTACTGTTACGGTAAGTTCTTACGTAACTGTACTATCTTACTTCAAGAAACAGCTCTTGCAGCAGGTTACACCATTAGGACTGATTCCCAAGTAATACTGGAAATCCCTCGCAGGTGGGAGGAGGCTAGGTAGAGATCAAGAGTTGGACCGAAGCCTAGGATAGGAGCCCCAGAAGGACTGCTAGACCAAAACCAGCTCTTCGTCGTGATGCAACGTCCAGGCTATAATGCCTGATAAAGGTGTGCACGGTACTCCAAGTAACTGCTGCGCAGATGGCTGAAGTGGACACGTTCTTCATGGCTGCAAAGGTGGTAGCCACCCCCCTTGTGGAATGACCCTTAACCGAGCCCGGTAAAGGTTTGTTATGTTTCTGGTAACAGAACGTGATACAATAGATGAGCCACCTGGACTGCGATGGTTTAGAAACTGGAGCTCCCACCATCCTATGGGCGGAGACGAAAAGCTGATCAGATTTACAGTGGTGCCTGGTTCTGGTCAGGTAGTATCTTACACACCTATGCACATCTAGAGTGTGCAACAGGGCCTCTCCTCTACTGGAGTGTTTAGGAAAATACACTGGTAAGTCGATATCCTGATTGAGGGTGAGAGCTGAGACCACCTTAGGTAGAAACTTTGTATTTGTCCTTAGAGACACCCTGTCCTGGTGAAAAACCAAATAAGGTTCTTTGCACATAAGTGCGTGAAGTTCAGAAATCCTTCTGGCGGAAGTAACGGCAACTAAAAACAACATCTTCCATGTTAGGAGAAGTAGCTCGCAATCTGCGGCTGGTTCACAAGGTGGCAGCATGAGCTGCTCCAGGACAAAGGGTAAATCCCATGGAGGAACAGGATCCTTTCAGGAAGGCTCATGCTGTGTCCAGCTGAGTTATGGGACGTCTGCCTATAGGTGTATGATAGGCTGAGATGGCACAAAGGTGTACTTTAATAGAGAAGTAGGCCAAGCCTGCCTGGAAGAGAGACAGGAAGTAGTCCAGGACCAACCTTTCTGGACAATCCATCGGGGAAAGTCCTCGTGTTTGGGCCCAGAGACAAAATCTGCACCATTTCATAGCATATGTGGCATGAGTGGCCAGTCTTCTAGCAGCCACTAGAATATCTGCTACCTCTTGCAAGGCCCCATACCGCATGATAGCTATGTCTCTAGGAGCCAGGCGTGCAGGTTCAAAGAGCGAAGGTCCGGATGGACCAAAGAACCTGCCTCATGGGACAATAAGGGACAGTTGATTGGCAACGGCACTGGAGGTTCCTGGGACAGTTGGTTTAGCAGACGGAACCAAATCTGTCTGGGCCAAAAAAGCGTGATAAATATCAGTGTCGCCTGCTCTCTGCAGAGTTTCAAAAGGACCCTCTGGATCAACAGAAAGGGAGGAAATGTGTAGAGGAATCTGCCCGTCCAAGAGAGAGACAACGCGTCTCGCCAGAAAACACCAGGCCCTGGATCTAGCAAGCAGAAATTGGGCAGTTCTGCGTTGGATGGGAACGCGAAAAGGTCCAACTCTGGTGTGCTCCATCTGTGAAACAGATCCTCTTCTACCTCCTGGAGTAGTTCCCACTCGTGGACTCTGGCCTGACAGCGGCTCAGACTGTCTGTGATGACACTGTCCACTCCTGGGACATGAACAGCAATGAGGTTTTCGCAGTGTCGTAGAACCCAATCCCACACCCTCATGGCCTCCCTGCAAAGTGGGTAGGAATGGGTGCCTCCTTGTTTGTTGAGGTAATACATCACCGCGGTATTGTCTGTTTGTAATAGGAGAGTACCCGGTGGGATTTCCAACTGGAGGGCCTGCAGGGCATAAAGAACTGCTCTCATTTCCAAAATATTTATGTGGAGATGAGCTTCAAGGGGTGTCCATGAACCCTGAGACCTGACCCCGTTGAGGTGTGCTCCCCAACTGAACCCTAAGGCGTCCATGCACAGCATCACAATAGGAGATGGCGCAATGAAGGAGACCCCCACCAACAGGTTCTGTGAATCTAGCCACCATTGCCGATCCTGAATTACGGCATTTGTGATCCAAATTGGAAGCTGCAGATGGTCTTGCTTCTGATCCCACCGAACCTGTAACATCCACTGGGTCACCCGCATGTGGAGACAGGCTAGCAGGACTGTTGCAATGGCCGCAGCCATGTGTCCGAGCAGGCAAAGGACCAGTCTGGCTGGGACAGTCTTCTTTGCCAAGATGTTCCTGATGAGGGATCTGATGTGTTCCACTCGTCCTGGGGCAGAAAAGCTCTCCCCTGGACAGTGTCCACAACTGCACCTATGAACTGCAGGTTCTGTGACGGAAACAGGTATGACTTCTCCTGATTGATAATGATGCCCAATGCCCCGAACAGGGACTGAGTACAGTGAATTGCGGACATCAGAGCCTCCTGAGAGGGTGCCATGAGCAGCCAGTCATCCAGGTAGGGGAACACGTAGTGGACTTGTCTCCTTAGAGCCGCCACTACGACTGCCATGCACTTCATAAACACCCAAGGTGCTGATGACAGTCCTAAAGGGAGGGATCGGAACTGATAATGGCGACCTAGAAATAATTCGAAGTGCAAGAACTTCCTGTGCCCTCGAGCAATTGGTATGTGCAGATAGGCATCCTGCATGTCCAAGGACAGTAGGAAGGCGCCCTGCTTGAGCATGGGTATCAAACCAGGAAGGGTCACCATATGGAAGCGTTTGTAAAGGACCGAAGCGCTGAGATCCAGTATTGGACAGAGGTCCCCTGTCTTTTTGGGAACTAGGAATAAGTGGGAATAGTAACCTGCACCTCTCTGGTTCTTTTTTTTTTTTATTTAGTTGTTTAACCAGGTATAGCACACTAAGCTGAAAGCTTTTTTACAGGAGCAACCTGGGAGCACAAGGAGGTTAAGTGACTTGCTCAGGGTCACACAGTATGCAAGTGGAAGCTGTGGGATTCAAACCCAGGTCTGGTCTGCTGGATGTCACCACACTTGCAGCTCACAGCCTTAGACCACTGCGCTATACTGCCTCCTGGCTTGGTTCCTCAGTACATGCTCTATAAACTTCCTTCTCCAGAAGCGCGAGCACCTCCTGCTGTATGAGCAGTGAATGCTGACCAGAATAATGGGAAAGCAGGGGAGGTCTTGACAGTGGATGGTCGAGGAATTCTATAAAGTGACCTCTCGACCAGTTGAAGGACCCACCGGTCGGCAGTAATCGACTGCCACCCTGAAAGGTGGCGCGCGATGCGACCCCCGACCTTTGCTGCCCGTTGATCCAGAGGAGGGGCGGGGGCCGAGAGGGAGTCATGCTGTGGCGGTATTACCCCCCGCAGGCTGGGCCAGTTTGGTATACCGCTGACCTCAGCCTGGGGAAGGCTTAGGTTGGGCCTTACGGTGGAAGGTGCCCCTTTGCTGCAGGCCGGAACGTGGCTGCTGTCATTGTTGTAGGCTGCGAAAACGGCTCTGGTTCCTAAGAAAGGAACCAGATTTGGGTCTGTACATGGCCTGTACAGTTCTTACTGCCTTCCCAGTGTCCTGAAGCTTGGCGATGACCTTTTCAGAGGGTTCACCAAACAGGACCTCTCCATTATAAGTGACGTCCAGGATACTCTTCTGTACGTCCGGGGTAAATCCGGAGACACGGAGCCAAGAGTGTCTCCGGAGACAGACGCCTGAAGCTGCACCCCTGGCAGACGAGTCTCTTAACACTTGGGTCCCCATGTCTGACCCTGTGCGGAGAAGGTTCAGGAGCTCCGCCTTCTGCTCACCATCCGGTAGTTTGTTAACCAGGTCCTGACCCTGTTCCCACAGGGCATTCCGAAAGTGAACCATATGAGTCAGATAGTTCAGAGACCTGATGGAGCATGTAGCAGCTGCATACATGCGCCTACCCAGGGCCTCCAACTGCTTGGATTCCTGGTCCGGTGGCTGTGTACTCAGATGTTGTGGTCGTTGAGACCTATCATGGGAGGCCGTAATGACAGGGGAATCAGCCAGGGGTTGTTGTGCCAAGTACTGGCCCTCTACTGGGGCCCTGTACAGGTGGTCAGCCTTCTTCGGCAGCGTGGGGTTGGAGTGCGGACGCTTCCACGCAGCCTTGGTGACATCCGTGAAGGTGTCCACCAAGGGTGGTACCACCACAGGCTTCAGGACCTTTTGCCGAAGGTAACGAGCTAGGCGCTGTCTCTAGGGGTCGAGATCTTCCGAATCTCATCCCATGTTCTCCTGGATATGCCTCATGATTTTGGAAAAAGAGGGATCATTCGGAGGCGACCTGGGCAGGTCTCGTGGGTCAGGTGATGGGATGCTGATCGGAGAAGGAGACCTGGAGGTATCAGGTCTAGAATCATTCCCCTGCGGAGTGGGCCGTCGACGTCTGGATCACTTAGGACTGGGAGACCCTGAGGGAGATCTTGAAGGGGGCCTTCTCTGTTCTTTGGATCTTCCCCTAGGAGGTGGAGTAGGTTCCTTGGGGGTCGGTGGTCTTCCTGCTGGCCCCTGCGGTGGAGGAGGGGGAGTAGGAGGAGGTTTGACTGGGATCACATCCTTCTTTATTGTGTCCCACCAAAAGGTAAAGAGATCTTTGGCCTCTTGAATATTCATACCAGACGATGGACCTGGCATTGATGGTCTGTCGCAGATATCAGGCGTCGGGTCCGAGGGCGTCGCCGGGTTTGGCGAAGGCTCCTGTCGAAGCCAGACATCCTCATTGTCTCCCGCCTGGTCATCAGGTAATATCAGGTCCTCCTCTGTAGAGTCCCAGCGACCAGTGTCTGCCGCTGGCGGGGAGGCAGTCTTCGGCTCCGGCGACCATCTCACTGATGTCTGGTGCTTAGCCATCTGTTTAACTGGTGAAGAGTCGGTAGCCCACTTTGGGTCCATCATCCATTTTAGGGATGTCAGGTCCTTAGTCTTCCTGGGAGGGGGATCTGGACCCCTAGGAGGCTGGGAGGCCGATCTGGCGTCAGAGTCTCGGCATCTCTTTGAGGAAGCCTGAGGTAGTTTAGAAGAGGACTTGGACCAGTGACGTTCTGAAGACTTCAAGGAGGCCCGGGAGGGGGTTGAGGAAGCCAAAGGCCTGAAAGTCTTGATGGGATGCAAAGAAGCTGAAGTGCTGCCTGAAGACTTGACCTTTACTGGAGGGGGCTGAGAGCAAGCCCTGGAGGGACAGCGGTCTAAGCACGTGGAGCCTGAGCTGGTGCGCGAGTCTGAGGTCTGGTTAGGGGATCTGGACCTGGCCTTCTCCCGATGCTTGTCCCGGTGCTTATGGGACTTAGAGGTAGACTCACCTCTGGAGGCAGGGTCTTTGTCCATGCTTTTCAACTTTTCTTCCAAGAGGAACCCCTGAAGTGCCTTCTGGCGGCGGATCCAGGTGTGACTATTGAACTGCTGGCAAAAGGAGCAGGCCTTGGTGTCATGTTCCAGGCCTAAGCACCGCAGACAGGACAAATGTAGATCCTTGAAAGGGATCTGCTTGCCACAGGTACACCTGGAGGAACATCCTTCTGAGGAAGGAGTTGGAGATGACATTTAGTGAAAAAAACTTTGAAAGTACTTTGAAAGTTCTAGGCGTTGTTCGCTAGAGTGGGACTGTGAGGCCGATGCTGGCAAGTCGACAGTGGGAAAAGAACTGGGGATTCTGGGGACCACCCTTTATATGATGCTCGACGTCAAGGCCGAGACTTCGGGGTGGTCCGCTGAATACTGCTAGCTAGAAAATTTCCTGGTGTCCTGGTGCCTGCCGGCTTCAGTCCTAATGGC
Organism: Neoceratodus forsteri; assembly: GCA_016271365.2. Classification (NCBI taxonomy): domain Eukaryota; kingdom Metazoa; phylum Chordata; order Ceratodontiformes; family Ceratodontidae; genus Neoceratodus; species Neoceratodus forsteri. Next base: position 1,723,963,423 of record CM057452.1, read on the forward strand.
AAGGGTGTAGACAGGCATACCACTGTACACATTTGTGTACAGTTTTGTTGAGTGCCTGTCACAAACCATACGCCACTCTGTTAATATTATCATTCTAATCTGTAGCATTTGGGTTAGTGTAGGCCACTGAGGAGTGTCCAATACATGTATAACCTCTTTAGAGAGTAGAGGAGTCATCTGACAACAGTCTGACTTGTTTAGAAGGGGGTGCCATTTGGAACAGATGTATACATTTTTTAATTGGGGGGGTGTAACTGTTGGAGATTGTGTACAAAATGCAAATTTCTGGCTACACTCCTGTAATGGTGTAACCTGCTGCAAGAGCTGTTTCTCGAAGTAAGATCATAGGAACATGATGGCAGAAAAGGACTGCCAGGCCCACCTAGTCTGCCCAGTTTGCCTAAGTATACACTTAGGCCTTTACTATAGTCAGCCCCCATGTAGAAATAATGTATGTGGTGCAAAAAAAGGGGACGGGTACATGAAAATGCTGTGCATTCGTATATTCAGCCAAAATGTGTGGCACATCTGCTATGCATCGCAGAAGTGTGCCGTGCAAAGTTAGGCAGACAAAAGGATGGCCTAAACCGGCCAGCCACCCACAGGAAAGCCAAGGAACTGCAGACAGGCCATCCTGAGACAGTCCTTGGAGGTGAACCAGGACAGCACCCATACACAGCAGTCATGCCAGGACGGAAGTATCCAAAGCTACAGGTGCCGGCACACCATGGGCACAGCCCAGACAGCCATCCCCCACACCGCACCCAGGACACAGACACCCAGCTGCCACATGCCAGTGTTGTCGGGTGCCCCCCTAGCACACCAGCAGAGAAGATGGCCACACTGCAGCACATGTACGAGGGGCCATGGCCTGCACCCATGTGGCCTGCAGGGTGCCACCTGGTGGCAGCATGCAACCAGGGTGACGTCTGGGGCAACGGTACCCAGGTAGCCTGGTGGTACGAGTGGCAGTCTGGCATGGGTCAGGGACTTACCAGTGGCATACACCCATGCTGGTACATCACAGCTGCACACAGGTGGGATCCACCCACTCGGGTAACTGGTCACCCTCTGCACACTGCCATTCTCTGCAGTTATCACCATGTTCCTCTCACACGGGGGGGGGTGTAGGGCATTGCAAGTGACTGTGCGTTGCATACGGAGGTGGTGTATCGCGTGCATGTGCTGTACCACCCAGACTGTCACCCTACGTCCTCCCCTGCTATTTGTCCAGGTGGGCCCCTGTGGCCCCTGTCCAGGTGAGCTCCCTGTACCCTAGTCTGACCCTGTACATAGCTATGGGTAACAGTACTGTACCCAGGCCAATGCAGTCTACCCACTGACAAACATTCCATCACACCTGCCTGCTAGGCTGCAGTACCTCCTGTTGACCTCTGTGGGGTGGTGGGGCAACCCTGCAAAGCTGAAACTGCGCATGCCCGAGGTATGTAATTGGCCTGAATACATTCCAGTAATGAGCTGCGTAAGCAGGGAATGGGCTCGGAATGTGCAATGATCCATTTGCATATCCAGGCTGAATATTGCAATTTTGCACATCGTGCATGTGGCCACCTATCATGCATTTCCCTGTGCTCTGCATAGGGTTCAGGTCACCTGCTGCGCTGCGCATCTCCCACTGCATGATCACACAGGTTCAGGATATTCAGCCAGACATGCGCAATCACATCTCATGGCGTATCTTCTGAATATACGATTATTGTGTGTTAGCACATCTCAGCTGCGCAGTGTAGGCACTTGTGTGATGCAGCCTGGGAGAAAAAGAAGTGCTACACATTCTGGCCTTCTGCTCTGCATTGTGAAGGCTAGTGCTGCACATTTTAAAGCTGAGAGTCATGATACTGTAACCTTGTTTTCTTCATCCCCCCCTTAGTAATTTTTCATTATACCCACTGGGTCAGTTAAATAAAGGTACATTTTGAAACTAAACGTAGAGGCTAGGTGTGCAGATAACTGAGATGTCGCTGTCTATCCTGATGGGAATGGATCACTTGAATGAGGAGGAATGGGACCCACACCCTAGAGTAGTGTGGGTACCTCTAGTATTAGCTAGAAAATGTATCCAAAATATCTGGATATCATATCTATGACCTACCGTGAACATGTGGTTAGAGTTAGGAGCCAAAACATTACCCCTTGAAAGGGTAACATATGAACTTAAGAAGAGGGAGGACCTGTTCAAGCAGATATGGGGGAACTTTATGAACTCCTTCCCACCGGCACAGGTGAAGCTTATGCATTTTAACGCTATTCTCTGAAACCAATATTAGAACTTAATTAGTGTGAACACATTCAGTATACAATGCTACTTGGGTACTGAATGGTACAATTCTAACTACTCCCTAGGAAAGAGATTAGCAGGACGATCTTCTGTTGTTTTTGTTGAATTTTGCTGACCTGGTAAGCCCACTGGGCCTAGATGTCCCTTTTTCAGGGGAGAGGGGGATACAGATGGTAAGCAACTGATCTTGAACCAGATTAAGCTGTTGGTGGTATTTTTAGTGAATGAGGGAAATTTGGCCAGGACACCGGGGAAATTCCCCTACTCTTTTTCGATAAGTGCCATGGGATCTTTAACATCCACCTGAACTACCACCAATCCAGGCAGATGGGACCTCGGTTTAACGTCTCATCTGAAAGGCGGCACCTCAGAAGTGCAGCACCCCTCTCTTGCTGCACTACAGTGTCAGTACTGGGATATTAACCCAAGTGCCAGATGTGGGAACTGAACCCACAGCCCTCTGATCTCCCAGCCTCAGACGTGACTGTGCTACCTACTGAGTCACTGACACTGCTTCTGCCAACGGGAGCTGTATATGTGTTTGTTTATTTGGTTTAGTTCAAAGATGTCCCAATATTATACAAACAATACTAAAGAAAGATTGACAGCTTCATACACTGGTAATAACAAATAATGGGTAGGAACTCTTATCACTTAACATGTGGTAAACTACAGATATAATATGGAATGCAGAGAAAATATGCAAGGAATGTACGTATGCGTCATATTTGGCACTTAAACAGATTTTAAAAAAGAAAGAAATTAAACATTAAAAAAATTACACTTCATTAAGTATTAAGGAGGACACTTCCTTGTCAGAAGGCGCACTATACTAACCAATCACTGTTATATCAATTGATGGTGGTTCTGGAGTACTGCAGTTCTCAAGCCTTTGACCAGCACTCTGTTCTTTAAGAAGGAAATTTGAGCTTAGTACTGTTTTGCATCTGGCCCTTTAAAATAGCTAAGCTATAATTCCCTTGTCAAAAGGAACATATACCAGAAGTTGTTTGAACATACATTTTTAAAACACATGTTACTTGGATTTAGCTCTTCAGCAATTAGAGAGGATGTCATAGCTTCTTGTATGCCATAAACCACCAGGGACGTACTAAAAATGGGTCTTGAATATGTTTGCCAATTAGAACAGCTACTGCACCAAGAGTACAACTTACTAGGTTTTTCACTGCGTTTGTGAATACTGTACTGTATTTTTACACATAGACTGCCTTATATATATCATAGTTCCTTCAAGAAGCTGTCACCATTTTATCAACCAAATTATAAGTGGGACACTGCACTTTTCTAAAATCCTCCTTCAAATAGACCTGGAGTGTTTTCTGACTACTAGGAACACTACAAGCGGAACTGTATTTACACTACCCCAGTGCAACTTAAATTGGACACAAATATTCCAACCAGAGATGGAATTATTAAAACTTTAACACACACACACACACACACACACAGCACTTAACCTACCAAGTTCAGTATCCTGACAAATCACATTATAACATCAGTAAGCTTAGGGAGTTTCCAGACTGGAGCAGGACCATCACCTGACCGTGCAATGATGCACATTATTAGCACAGCTACGGTGAAGAGGTCCCCCAGGTCTGCCATCCCTGGGCAGACCTGCACTTGTTGTGTAGGGGAAAATAATTTTGCAAAGACAGACATTTGCAATCCTCGGTAAGTGACTCCTAGTAGTACAGCAGAAGACAAAGGTGCCTTTGCAAAGTTATTCTCCCCCACAGAAGAAGTGCAGGTCTGGTGGAATGGCAGAGAGGGGGAGCTGTCCTTCCATGCGGTATGAGTCATCAAGTGTGTCTTGTCCTCCTCACCCACCCACCAGGTGGGTCACCAGTATTGCACAGTGACTGCGGCGAGAGAGTGCTTGGGCAGAGGGAGCAGTCCTGAGTGAGAAAGAGGGCGGGGAACAGTAGTGCAGGAATCGGCACTGGTCGTGCGGCAGCATTATGACTTAACTGAGCCTCCCCTCCCATGTGGTTCCACAGCCTTGTTTCAGTTGCAAGCACCCGCTGTGCTGTAATGAGTGCTGTAGTGTGCTGTACATTGTGGGCTGTGAGGTAGAGTGACAGACAGAGTCCTGCACTGTCCGTTCTGTGCTTCAGTACGGCAGTACTGAGAGTTTTGTGGAGGCAGGTTTCTCTGTGGTGTCCATCACTCCCCTCCTTCTTTAGGCAGCCGATGACAGTCCACAGAGCGCTGGACCCCACCCGGTGATGTTGTGACACTTGCAACAATGTCCTGTCAGTGTCCCAGTCTCTCTCTGTCTGCAGTAATTGAAACGCACATTTGCGATGCAGTGTGTTCTGTGGGAGAGTGTGTGTGAGAGAGAGCGCGATTGTTGCTGCACTGTGCAAACAAGCAGGAGCCCAGTTACTTGTGTGTCTCTCTCTCTCCGGTCCCATTTCTCGTCGGAGGAGCGCTGGTTACAGTGGAAGAGTGGGGGAGAGAGAGAGGGCACTGGGAGTGATGGCAAGTAGCAGGGAGACCATTATGTCACTGAGTGTTGTGAGGTCATGTGTTAAGCCTACACCAAGACTGTCTATTCCCCTTCAACCCCCCCCCCCATTCACATCACCCAATTGGCATCCACCTCCAGCAGCTTCCATGTCATAGAAAGAGCAAGATTGCAAGAGACAGAGAGAAAGGCAGCAGTGCACCCAGAGTGCCCATATCTGTTCCAACCAACCCCAATACACAGGCCCCATCTCTGGTCCAGGGACAGCGGCTTCATGACAGAGCCTTTTGGTTTGGCCGGTGAGAGGAAGAGACACAGAGAGTGCCTGTCGTGGACAGAGAATTCCTTGTGTCTGTCTCTTATCCAGAGATGTAGCGCGAGATACAGCATCAGATATTGTTCTCCCCCTCCCCATGTCCATGGGATCGCCGACTGTCCCTTCCTCTGAGAGAGCGAGAGAAATAATTCTGTGGAGAGACAGGGAGAGCAGCAGCTGCGGCAATAGACGTAGTAATTTACATGCTACCATTCAATGCCGTACCAGCTGCCATCCCCAGTCTGTATATTTGTCTGTGTCTCGGAGCGTGAGAGGGACCAATCAGTGCGAGCCTTTCCAAGTGAAATCTGCATAGCTATGTCTCTCTCTCTCTCTCTCTCTCTCTCTGTTTTTACAGTCATTGACGGCCAGGAGTGGGAGCAAGGCAGAGCAAGTTTGCGGGTCCCCACTGACAATGAAGTACTGTGTCACTCTGCTTCAGGAGGTACAATACACAATTCCTTCTGTGAGAGAGCACACATGGAAGGAACCATTGCTTGTGTCTCTCTTGTAGGTACAATTACTATTAATTAATTTACCTCTGTGGCTGTTTTAAATGAAAGTTATCTAGTACCTTGTACACACCTGTTTTTGTGGTAAATTCTGAGACGACAGATGTCACTTAGATATGGAGTACCATTAAAAGCCGTTTATTTCAACACACAGTTAACAGTTAGCATATTTTAACACTTAAACAATATAACGTTTGTCAGGACATCCTATTTAGACCTTTGTCTTATCTTGTGCACAGTAAATCTTTACACAGTTCTCACTACGTAGATTTGAGGCCTAGCGCTCTTTTACTAGAGGCACTGCAAGATAGTATTCTATTTAGGATTAACCTTTACTATCCAGTACACAATTCTCTGGTACTCTATTAACCTTTTGTTAGCATTTCAAACAGTATGTTACTGCGGAATTCTATGTATCTATTTCTAGAACCAGGATTCTCAAAAGACAGTATTTCAGTAAGTACGTTTAAACCAGTAAAGGTATATATATACACATATACATATACACACACGTCACCAACTTTTCAAAAGAGTCTCGTCTCCCTTTTGTCTTGGAGATTTTGGAGCATCTTAGATGGCTATGTGAAGAAGATTTCTTCCTGGCTCACTGAGTTCTTTTCTCCTTGAGGCTTGCAAAATAGAAAATGACAGTCAGTACAAGTTTCAGTGTCTCTTACGTTATGGCAGACACCAAAGGTCTTTGTAGCTTCAGTAGAGTAATAGTTCTTTTAGAGTCAGTAATAGTAGCATAGATGTGAGATTTCTTCCAGCGATGAAACACAGATTCAGAAGACAGTCGGTGATCATGAATTGTTGGTCTGGGGAGATGTCTTGTACAAGTCAAACGCTTCCTTCAGAAATGTCAGACGATTTCATTGTTCCCCCAAAGTATCATGAGCTTTTGGGATGGTGTATCCATATTTGGACAAAGGCTTATCTGTTTGGAAGTCTATAGCCTACGTGTGGTGATATTAATACTTATCAGACATTCGGTCAGTCAAACTGTCTGTTGTATTCTTGACATGGGGTCCACGAGGTGGCAATTAATAGACTTTTAACCACAAGACCTTCTGTTGTATGTTCAAAATGAAGACTTATCTCATTGTGGTTTTATGGTACGATAGTCTGATAGCAGATGGTCCCCTGTTAAGAGGGGCCAGGTCCTTGTTGGAGGGTCCAGCTTTTTCAGATGTGTGGTAACATCTTATGGGATGATTTAGTTACACAATAACTGCTGAGCTTTGATTTTAAAATATTTTTGGACTGTCAGCAAGTGCATTGCACGATGTCAAAGTTGAAAGCATCTGTTCCATAGGCATTTTAAAATATCATTTTAATAAACGTAAAGCACATTGGTTCAAGGTAGAATTTTCATGCTTTGTGGGTGCTGATAGGTCCATATACCCATGTCAAGCATTTGCAGGTCTGCTTGGTTAAAGACTTAAAAGCTAATGTTTTTATTATCAGTTCTTTCGATATACCTTTATGGCATCTAAGATTAAGGTGGATATTCTTTATACACCTTGGCAGGGTCTGGTGGCTTATGGCTGCTATTGGGCTTACACTCTCTCTCGGTCTGTGAATGTCTCTGTGGTGTTGGGGGTTGGGGGGCAAAGTAGGCATGGTAGGTAGGCATGGTAGGTAAGGTAGTGTTATGTGCTATGCACAAGAGATGTCACAGATCATATCTATAGTTTATCTGTGACATTTCTATGTGCATAAGATAAATGCAAGATATGTTATTTGCTAGGTACTATTTTGCAAGGTGGCAGGATACAGTACATTATTTGCTGCTTAAACAGCCAAAAAAATCCTTTTGGGTATTTTTTTGTTGTTTAAACATAACCCACGTTATAAGTGCATTAACGCACTCAGGGTGTGCTGATAATGTGGATTACCCCACACCCCGGGGGCTGTGAGGGCACTTGGCCTATGGCCTCATGCCGCCAATTCCTCCCGAGGTGAGCATTAATCCACATCACGCACACCCTGTCATGCGCCTATGCTTACATAGCCACAGTAGATAACGAAAAAAAAAAAAAACAGAACACCTGCTATGCAGGAGTACAAACTGCCTTGGCACAAGATACCTCAGAGAGTCGGATATTTCAAAGTCTGTGTTGGTGTGCATCAGCAAAGCAGTGTTTGGGGTGGGACAGAAAAGACCATGTACAGCAACTGTACACACAACTCACATGGGGGTACAGGCCCTTCCAGCCACAAAGACACCGAACCACAAAAAGTACTTTATCCAGGTGGGTTTGGTGTTCTGTTCAACTGTTTTTTTTTTGTTTTTTTTTAATTTACAAAAAATTGCCACCCTGGGCCACACCTTCTGCAGTCAACAACCTCATAATCCTCCCACAGCAACTATTAGCTAGTTAATGTCCATTGATGATCATCTAGTCCCATTAAAGGAGCAGTACACCTTCATATATTGTAAATGCTATTTGATTCCTTGTCAACAGACAACTCTTTGTGTAGCTATTCGGGTTACACATGTGTTTATTTAGTGTGTACCAAACCACTTTGTGTTTGCTTTAGTTTGTTTTCATTGTTCACACCAGCACCTATAAGTAGCCTGGGGGGTCTCAGTTTTCTGGTTGTTGGAATCTTATCATTGTCCCCGAGAGCTACACTAGCATATGAGAACATGATGCATCAGCACCTTTTAGACTCCGCAGCAGGCCTCTCTGCTTGCTTAGAATTCAACAAAAGAAGTTACAGCAAGTTGTGAAATACCACATTTACCTTCAATTAGCTTTACAAACGGTCTTAGATGTAATGCAAGTTTCTCACCTCAGGAATCCCTCAGTATGTTTAACTACTGCAGTTATGCCAGCCAGGTTCAGCTGCCCTGGAGGCGGAGTTATGATAATGACACCAGGGATTTAGCCAATCAGGTTGTAGTATGAGAGTGCCACTTGTAGGTGCTGTTGTACTCCAGTCAGATTCATTTATCTGCTGACTGGACAAGTCTGCCCCAGAGCTCTTTCTTGAAACCTTCGCTTAAAGTAGTAATTTTCAGTTTATCAGTCATTTATTTTACTCTGCTGCTTTTAAACTGTTAATTTTTAGTGCTTTTTATGTGTTTTCCATGGTTCCTCAGTTCCCAGGATCTGTGGAAAGTCACCTTCTTTTTGTGCGTTCCAGCACTTTTTATGACGGAAAAATATCGCTTCTGAAGTAAACATTCTGCAGATTTTTTATCTTAACATTTTCATGCAGATACTTAATTTTAAAGTGGTTCTGTGATTTTAAACCACATTTCTTTATTTTAGCTTAACTGGGAGCCATTTTTCAGCAGTTCCAAAGTGCTGGGAGCCTTTTGTTTTCCTTTTTGGGAACAAACCTCTGGGTCTCCTGACAAACTGGCAGGTCAAACAGACCCCATAACAAGACTGGTCCCTTTTTTCTTCCAAATTAAATCCTTTTAAATTGTGGACAAGGCAGACTGCCACAATTCTCATTTAATATTTTGGGCCAGTCACTGTTTTTTCTGTGAGCTTTACTTTATATTGCTCAGAATTATGGCTTCTAAGTCTGCCTCCCCCCTCTATAAAAAAAATTCAGAAGAGGATTCCTCCTCTCATCAAAAGTCTAAAGACAGGTCCTCCAAGGGACTACACAGAAAATAAGTCTGATAAAAATAATAATGACCAAGCCAAACAAAAAAGATATTCACAGCAGGTCTCTAATTCAGGGTCTGCTAAAAAGAAACAAAAAGAAAAACATATCATTGCCCCTCCCGCTAAAAAGCAAAGGGAGACGCCAGTGTTGCAACAAGGTATGCTCTCTGTGGAGGAAATGGCAAAGGCTTGGCAACTATACCAAGCTTTTCAGGCTGTGGGCTCCCTTTTGGGTGCCCCAGCTGGTCCTGCTACACCTACCCTCCCCCCCCCCGACTCTGGTCTTGGCCAGGGCATTTCCTTTGATGGGGGTGAGGATGAAGAGGAGGGTGTTGATGAAACTCCTGACAAAGAATTTGTCTCTCTTTCCCATGGCCAAGAGGATTTTTCCTCTCATTTTACCTTTCTCCAACATATGGTGGACACTCTTGGCCTTGCTATTCAAGAGTCCACCGAGGAGGATGAGGAAGAAGATTATTTGGATATGATGGGGTTCCCTCCTCCTAAAAAGCTGCTCCTTCAACTTCTTAAGTCCATTTGTAGGGCTACTTTCAAACTTCTGCAGAATGCCATCTCCACACTAGGGGTGGATAAGAAAATAGAGAAAAAGTACCAGCTACATAAATCTAATGCGGAGTACCTTTACATACATAAAGACCATGAAGGAGTAGTGCAAGCTATAACTTGTGATAAAGCAAAGGTGCCTTTTTCTTCCCAGCCTCCAGAGAAAGAATCCAAAAGACTGGATACTATGGGAAAGAAATCTTACAACACAGCTTTGTCTCTGTACTTACATGGCATACACAGCTCAGTGCCAAAAGGCTCTCTGTAGCTGTGTCCTGTCAGTCAGCAAGCCCCAGATAAAGTGGCTCAGAACTGGCAGAAACTTAGAACTGCCTTAGAAGCCACAAAATATCAGTTCCATGTGGCTGTAGATGCCAATGACACAGCATCTAGTGCTATGGCTCATGCCATCTCCCTCAGACGGTTTGCTTGGTTGAGGACTACCAATCTCTCCCAGGACACCCATACTAAAGCTGTGAACTTCCCCTGTGAGAATAACTCTTTCTGGGGACAAAACAGAAACATACATGAAAAAGGTGGAGGAATACAAAATCACCTATCAGAGCAATGCAGCTAAAGAGAAACCCTCTGCCTCCCACAGACCCCAAAGAGGGGGCAGAGGTAGGAGTTACTATCCCAGGACCTTCTGCCCTATGCCAGTACCCATGCCCATGGATTACTCTCAGACCTTGTGGAATTCTCCACCTCGTTCGGTAAGGGAGTGCACGACCATGGAGAGCTTTAAGCTGACCCTGAAAACCTATTTATTCAGTATCGCCTTTTTGGAATTTGGATAATTTACTGCTAATGAATGCTGCTGTTCTTATGTTTTTATACTGCAATATGTTGTTTTATGCTGTCATTTTTTATTTTTTGTACAAGCGCTTAGATATTTTGATTTGTGCTTTTTAAAAATAAAGAAGAGTTGAGTTGAGATGAGAGGATTCTTTAGGGGAAGAGATAAAAGGTATCAGAAATAGTCTGATCCCACACCCTCAACAAAAACTCAACCAAAATAAAACTCTTGAATGGAAGGCCTAGGTCACCTCCTCTCCGCCAGTAGGAGGAAGGCTGACCCACTACCTCCACCACTGGCACCACATCATCACAGACAAGTGGGTGTTGGAGGTCGTGGGGTCGAGGATTTACCCACAGTTCAAAACATTTCCCATTCACCAAGGCCACAGGACTTTGAAATCTCTAATTCCCACAGAGAAAATTCTGTTAGAGTTAGAGGTAAGGTCTCCTAGCTGCAAATGCAGTGGAAAGAGTCCCTCTCTCCCAATAGGGAAAAGGTCTCTATTCCAGGTACTTTCTAATCCAAAAGAAAAACGGGGACTGGCGACCCATTCTAGGTCTTAGGTACCTAAACAAGCACTGTTCAATCCCAAATTCAAAATGGTTACCCTGGCAGTGGCAATCCCCTGTTTACAACAGGGAGACTGGCTAGCCTCCCTAAACCTAAGAGACACTTATTTTCACATTCCAATCAGGCCCTCTCACAGAAAGCATCTCCGACTCAGACTGCCCTCTCGCCATTACCAGTTTGCAGCTCTGCCCTTCAGCCTTCCTTCAGCTCCCAGAGTTTTCACAAAGTGCCTGGCAGGGGTGGTAGCCTATCTCAGAAGACAGGCGGTCTCTGTCTTCCCCTAACTAGACTGGCTGATAATGGACAAGTCTCCTCAAAAAGTCAGGGGCTCTAAGCCTCACAGCACACCCTGGAGTCCCTGGGGTTCCTGATCAATACAAAGAAGTCCCGATTCGATCCAGTTCAACTCATCGTGTTTATCGGAGCAGAGATGAACACACAGCAAGGCAAAGCCCTGCTCACTCTGGATAAGGTGGAAAACCTCCAGACCCTGGCACACTCATTTGTCTTGGGCCATCCAAGACCAGCCAAGCACTTTCTCAGACTTCTAGGCCACATGGCATCTACTTCAGCGGTAGTGCCAGGGGCCAGGTTCCAGATGAGGGATATCCAGTACCATCTCAGAGTGACTCCATATCAAAACTGGTTCCAGTCTCAAGGACACACTTAAAAGCCCTGAACTGGTGGAAGGACAGGGACAACCTCAGGAAAGGAATTCCTTTCCAGCAGAGGGAGCCCTCAACAGTGCTCACTATAGATGCTTCCTCCTAGGGTGGGTGCACACCTGGCAGACCAGTCCATAAGCGGAGTGTGGTCTCCCAGAGAGTCCAGGTGTCACATAAATCTCCTTGAACTCAGAGCCATGTACCTGTCTATCAAGGCCTTTGCTCCCCAGCTCAAGAATCTGTCCAAGTCACGACAGACAACACCACTGCTGTGTTTTATATCAACAAGCAGGAGGGCACAAGATCTACAAAGCTCTGCACTGAGACCATGAAGATCTGGTCTCTGGCCTACTCCTTAGACATGCAGCTCACTGTCATTCACCTGCCAGTCAAGCACAATATATTGGCAGACTCCCAGAGTCGCATCAGTCAGAGCCACCACGAGCGGATGCTAAATAAACAAGTGCTGGACACAGTCTTCAGGAGGTTGGGCACTCCGGAGATAGATCTCTTCACCTCCAAACACAACTACCAGATTCCCCTGTACTTTTGCAGGCCTCCAGCTCTGGGCTCAGTGCCAGTGGATGCCCTGTCACTGGATTGGACAAGGAGGTTCCTGTACGCTTTCCCTCCATCCCTTCCCCCCCCAGATTCTCAGGGTCTTCCTAAAACTCAGAAGCCAGCCAGCAACCATGATTCTGGTGGATCCAGACTGGGCAAGGCAGCCATGGTATACCCTGCTTCTTACCCTCTCAGTCAAATGGCCCATTCGCCTGCTCCCACTCACAGTCTCCTGATACTGTCTCAGACGAGGACAGCATACCCCAGCATAGAGTCTCTTCAAGTCAAAGCTTGATACCTGCAGAGCTAGAATTCTCAGACTCTCAATATACAGAGCAAGTCCTGAGACTCCTTCAACTGGGCAAAAAAACAAGTACCAAAAAGACTTATGCTTCCAAATGGAAGAGATTTTCTTTCTGGTGTAAAGACAGGCAGATTAACCCTCTGCAGGCTAGCCTGTCCCCTATACTAGACTATATGGTACACTTACAAGCATCAGGCCTTACAGCCTCATCTTTGAAGGTTCACTTGGCAGCCATTTTGGTATACATGGCAGTTGGTAAGGAGAAATCTTTAATTTCTCATTCCAACTTTAAAAAAAATATTTAAAGGCCTGCTGCGCCTTCAACCCCCACTTAGGGAACCTGTTCCCCCCCTGGGATTTGAACCTCTGTATAGCTAAGCTGATGGAGTCTCCATTTAAGCCCATGGCTACTGTAGACTTAAAATATGTCAACTGGAAAACCATCTTCCTAGTGGCAATAACTTCAGCTTGGAGGATTTCAGAGCTGCAAGCTCTTTGCACTGAACCTAATAACATTATTTCCCACAGGGATAAAGTAGTTCTCAGGGCTAACAGGAAATTTCTTCCCAAGGTAGTGTCGAAATTTCACTTTAACCAGTCTGTAATGCTCCCTGTCTTTTTCACAGACAAATCCACTCCTGGTGAATGCAGGCTTCATAGCCTGGATGTCAAAAGGGCACTGACCTATGACCTGGAGCACACCAAGCAACTCAGGTCCTCTCACACCTGGAAGACTGTACGCACCTTCACAAAGCACTACTGCATGAATGTACAGTCCAAATCGGATGCCAAATTAGACACTGCAGTCCTGCAGAACCTCTTTCCAAAGTAGGTTCTGTTCTCTCCTCCCAATTATACTGCTTTGTAGTCTGCACTAGTCAAGCACACTAAGGGATTCCTGGGGTGAGAAGAAAAAGAAAGAAAAAAAAAAAAACTTACCATAGCACTATTGTTTCTTCCAGGGAATCACTCAGTATGCTTGACCTCCCACCCAGCCTCCCCTCACATAACCTGGCTGAGAATAGTTCTGCAGTCCTTTCTTTCTATAGAGCAATAAAACGCGTAATGTTCCACAGTGAAGCATGATGTACATAGTTCGCCTACAAACGAGTTCTCATTTCCTGTTTTTGTCCCTTTTTTCCTTCTGTAGTACTAGGATAGGTTTAGGGCCTTTTGCCCTACAGGCTTCGGAATGAATCTGATTGGAGTACAGCACACCCACCAGCAGCACTCTCTTACTAAAACCTGATTGGCTAATTCCCTAGCATCATTAGCATAACTCCACCTCCAGGGCAGCTGAACTGCACTAGTCAAGCATACTGAGGGATCCCCTGAAAGAAACAATATTACTATGGTAAATATTTTTTTTCTTTTTTTCCTTTGAACTGCATTCAATCTGTGTGTTTCTAGACTGTCTATTTTTCAGGTTATGGGTACTTTCAGCATAGAAATACATGGTGTAAATGGGTGCTGTAGCATCATGTTCTCATATGCTAATACTGCTCTCAGAGACAATGATATTTCAACAACCAGAAAATGGAGACCCCCAGGCTAGTTACACGGGCTGGTGTGAATGGTGTGTAAGCCCCCAACGCCTTAGCCTAGGGGTATGCCTGATGTTAAAATAGGGGAGGGGTGCTTACAGCAACAGAAACACATTCAAGATTATTTAGATTGTCCTTACCAGGATTGTCTGCGATGCAATGTCAATAGTGGGGGTGAGGGCAGGACTGCAAAAAAAAAGTCTAAGTTAAGCAGAAAGACATACTGAAGAGTTAAATAACTGAAGGTCCACAACATGCTACAGCTTCCAAATAGGGGATCCCATTTTAAAACAACAAAGTAACTCTATGGCACCGTATACAGTTTTTTTTTTTTTTTTTTTTTTTTTGTGGAGGTCTAATCAAGGAAGTGGTGGTAATATGCGGCACTGCTGGCCCCCACCTAATATCGTAGGCATCTGTCCCCTGGGCGAAGATGGCCGCTAAAGGTTTTGGGCAGCATTTGTTCTGGGCCGGCTGACCAGCAGTACAGGCAGCAGCTGAAATATCTCATATTCCTCTCCTCTCTGGCTCTAAATGCTCTTACTGTACGAGGCAGCTAGAGAGAAAATAGCCATTACAAATCAGGGCTACCTTTCTCCATCCCTCCTTCAGTGGCACTCAAAATGGGGCTCAGGCAGGTGACTCTCCCCTCTATAAAACACGGGACCATCGTCCCCACCTCATGGCCACAACCAGGTTGGCTCTCCCTGCTCTGGATACACTCCCTCTCTCGACATGGACCTATTCCCGCAGCACCCCGGAACTGCCACAACAGGTTTGGTAATAATGCTCCAAAGCGGGTACAGTCTGCACAGTACTGGGCTCCATTCCATTTCCACCTCAACGCTGTCTTCCTCGAACAGCCTGAGCAGTCATGGGTTCAAGGACCGCTCTCCTCTCTCTCACTGCCTGTCCCTCTCTGGCCAGTTTAAGATATAGCCTTACCAGAGGGAAAACAAAAATTACACTGCCTTCTCCAACAGGTAGTCTCCGATTCAATTAGTGGCCACTGCCACGTCAACTCACCATACTCCCCTTTTCAGCCCAACCACCCATGAATACATGCATGGTCCTAGTGAGCAGGCAATCACCTTTGCTCCCCACTCTCCCTCCCGCCACCACACTCATCCACTGTGGGCTCTCCCCATACGGAGCCAAAACCTTCCCAATTTATGCCCCCGTGCACCCTTGGTGTCCTCCGACCCATGGAGTCCCTGCCGGTTGGCAGAGACGGGAATGATTAATTAAGATCCTACAGCTCTCAAACGGTGCGTTACTCTGTTAAGTCCTGCAGAGTTGCCTCCTCCTCTGCATACTGTATGTCTGAAGTGTTACGCATTATGCAAGGTCCCATTTAAAGAGCAGCCGATAAGATTAATGCAGGCAAGTCACACCAGTGTGCTCCATTCCTGTATTCTGTTCCTCTGCTCCTTCTCTCTCTCACGCACTCTCAAAGACCCCCTTCAGAAACATTTTGCTACTGCTGTGTCTGCCTCTAGCTGTCTTCCTTTCCCCCCTTCTCTATATCCGCCTCCTGCTTGCATTGTTGCAGCTCCCATCCCCCTTAACCAAATGTTACAC
Organism: Neoceratodus forsteri; assembly: GCA_016271365.2. NCBI lineage: Eukaryota > Metazoa > Chordata > Ceratodontiformes > Ceratodontidae > Neoceratodus > Neoceratodus forsteri. Next base: position 1,723,979,255 of record CM057452.1, read on the forward strand.
TGTTTTAAAGTACTGATATTCTGCTCACTGTAATCAAAACATTGCTGCTGCAGGCTTCCTGTTAATTTGTACTGCTTCTGTTTTTCTATTCCTACTGCCTTGGTTATGTATTTTTGTCTGATTTTTCATTTCTCCCATTTGTTAACCCAGCCCCCATGTCACACTTGGAAATAGTTCCAGCCCAATGTGCTTTTCCTGGGAAACCACTGTACATCAATAAATAAGAGGTTATAAAGCAGGGCTACAGCATGTTCAACGTAAAACACAGTAGAATCATGGGGAAGAGAACCATTTATAGTAAATTCAATTTAGCCTGACCCCAACAATGAAAGGTGACCTTCTAGCTGACAAAAGTGCCATAAACAGCCCCCAATAATTCTACTCCACTTTACATTAAACATGCTGTAGATCTGTCCCTCACTTAGCACCATCAAAAGGCTGTTTTTAGGCAGGATTACAGCTCCCAACTCCAAAGCTTACAGACTCTAAGCTGATGGAAGAGGGATACCTGGATATTGTGGCAGTCACAGAAACATGGTACACAGAGAACCATGACTGGGATGTCAACATACCAGGGTACCCAATCTACAGGAGGGACAGGGAGGGAAGACGACGAGGAGTAGCTCTCTATGTAAGGGAAGAAATCAAAGCAACAGAACTAAAGGGTAAACAGGGAGGAGAGGAGGCACTGTGGGTCACCCTGGAGACTGGAAATGGCTCCACAATCCACACAGGGATTGTATACAGACCCCTGTCTCAGGGGGAGAAAATGGACAAGGAAATGATAGAAGGTATCCTTGGGATGGCAGAGAAATGGGAGATATTGCTGATGGGGGACCTGAATATGCCGGATGTTGACTGAAGCACCTTTGCTGCAGCCACATCCAAGAGCAGGGCCATTCTCGATGCCCTACAGAGGGCATGCCTCAGACAGCTAGTTTTGGAACCCACTAGAGAGCAATCTTAGACCTGGTACTCTCAAATGGGGACAGAGAGAGGATCTCTGATCTTGAAGTGGGTAGCCATCTGGGAACAAGCGACCACCAAACTGTGAAGTTCACGATAAACTTAGCTGTAGAGTCAAGCCACACAAAAGTGAGGGTACTGGACTTCAGGAGGGCTGATTTTGTCAAAATGGGAGAGTGCCTCAGAAAAGTACTAGCAAACAGGCAAGAAGGTGGGGTGGAGCAATAATGGGGAAACATCAAATCCACCATCAGAGAGGCAACAAGCCCTTGTGTGAAGCAAATAAATCAAAACAAAAGAAAAAAACACTATGGTTCTCCAAAGAAGTGGTGGGGAAGGTAAGGGAGAAAAAGACAGCATTCAGGAAGTATAAGGAAACACAGAAGGAGCAGGACAGAGAACTGTGTCCCAGTTACAGCAGAAGGAAGTGGGTAAGGCAGTCAGACTAGCAAAGGCCCAAACCGAGGAAAAGATAGACAACTCGGTTAAGAAGGGAGATAAAACCTTTCATAGGTACATTAGGAAGCAAAGAAAGACTAAGGCAGGGATACCGAGGCTGAACAAAGAGGAAGGTGATTGGACAGAGAGCAACAGTGAAAAAGCAGGGATACTGAATGAATACTTCTGCTCAGACTTCACAATGGAAAAGCAAGGGAACATACCTAATCCAGTCAATAAAAGCACTCTGGATAGGGGGGTTGATATTAGTCCTTTCACAGAAGAAAGGGTTCTGAAAGAATTCTTAAAACTGAAGGTGGATAAAGCAATGGGGCCTGATGGGATTCACCCCATAATTCTAAAAGAACTAAGGAAAGAACTACCCTTTTTAATAAATCATGGGAGGATGGTGTGGTACCTAAGGACTGGAGGAGGGCGGATGGGATTCCCCTTCACATAAGTGGGAGCAAGACAGAGGCAGGAAACTACAGACCTGTCAGTTTGATCTCAGTGGTAGGGAAAATGATGGAATCACTTCTGAAGGAAAGAATTGTTGAACACCTAGAGGCCAGTCGGGCACAGAACCCAAGGCAGAATGGATTCACGGCAGGAAGGTCACATCAGACAAACCTAATTGATTTCTTTGACTGGCTGACCCAAGCAGTAGACCAGGGAGGGGCTGTGGACATGGCCTACCTAGACTTTAGCAAGGCATTTGACACAGTCCCGCTCAAAAGATTAATAAACAAATTAGCCAGCCTGGGAGTGGGTCCCAGGGTGGTAGCCTGAATAAAACACTGGTTGGACAACAGGACACAGCTGGTAATAGTTAATGGCATCCACAGTGAAGAAAGGAGGATTACTAGTGGGGTACCGCAGGGTTCAGTATTGGGGCCAGACCTTTTTAATGTCTTTATAAGTGACATTGCAGAGGGACTGGAAGGGAAAGTATGTCTCTTTGCAGATGACACAAAGATCTGCAACAGGGTTGATACACAAGGTGGGGTGGAAAGGATGAAAAGGAACTTGGCAAGGTTGGAGGAATGGTCAAATGTATGGCAGCTTAGATTCGATGCAAAGAAGTGCAAAGTAATGCACCTAGAAACAAAAGCCCAGGGAAGAGTACACAGTGGGGGTGAGATACTGACAACAACAAAAATGGAAAGGGACCTGGGGGTAGTCATATCAGAACCTAAAGGTGGGCCAGCAATGTGAGACGGCAGTAAGGACAGCTGGGGAATACTGGGATGCATAGGGAAAGGCATCACCAGTAGAAAACATGAAGTTGTTGGCCCTCTGTACAGACAGTTGGTAAGACCACATCTGGAGTACTGTGTACAGTTCTAGAGATCCCATCTCCACAAAGACATAGACGGGGTGGAGGCTGTCCAGAAGAGGGCAACCAAAATGATGCAGGGTCTACATCAGATGACATATGAAGAAAGACTAAAGGAACTAAAGATGTATAGCCTCGAGGAAACAAGGGACATGACAGAAACTTTCAAATACCTCAAGGGAATCAACAAAGTCCAAGAGGGTAGCATCTTTCGGAAAAAAAGATGTGCAAAACAAGGGCACAATTTGAAGATAGAGGGGATGGTTCCAGAGGTAATGTGAGGAAGTATTTCTTCAGAGAGGTTGTGGATACATGGGCGGCCTTCCGGAGGAGGTCGTAGAGTTAAAAACAGGGGGGGGAAATTCAAGAATGCATGGGACAGACATAAGGCAATTCAAGTGGGTGGTAGGAGGAAGTAGGCTGTTGGTTAACTAGGATCTGCAGCTTATCCGTTAGGTAGGGAAATGGGCCAACTAGGTGAGCCCAGCAGTCTTTATCTGCCGTCAAATTCTATGTTTCTGTATTTCTCTGTTTCCCTACAAAGGTTTTTATCCAGCGTATTACTGAATTACATTTTCCAAACTGCTTATTTAGACCCAGAAGCAAGACTGTCCGTAAGTGAAAGTAGGACCAAAATGTTGCCACTCTGCAAGTGACCACACTTGTCCCTGGCCATTACCAACCACAGGAATGGAGAACCAACCAACCTCAAGAACTGAGGGCTCTCTGCTACTAAAATGCACTCCCCATTACAAAGAGGGAAGCCGAATGCCTTTCCTCAGCTGGCTGCAGTCCAAGTGGTAGATTTTTTTCTCGGTTTCTTTCCTTGTTGTAAGCAGTTTGCAAAACCAGTCAAGTTGCCAGCTCAATTTCAGGCGGTCTCTTTGTTTACCTGCCACTGCCTGGTAAATGTACTGAATTTACTCTGGACCTGTACTGCTTATGTTACTACCTAGGTAACTGCTGCACCAACTAGCCTAGCACATTTTTTTGACACAAACATGCTTTAATAAACAAAGTACCCTGAACCTTTCTGTCTGGTGCCAGTTTTGTTCTAGCTCTGTCAGTTGTAAGATATTATTGCTCCTTGCTTCTTCCCCGAGGGAAGTTTACTGGTCTAAAGAAAAGTGAGAGCATATATGCAAAAACGAAGCACCCTGAACCCTGATGTCTGGTGCCAGTTTTGTCCCAGCGCGGGCTTTGCTAATGAGGCCTACCAACTAATGGCAGTGTTGGTAGCCCCCATTAGCATAACCTGCACGCCGGACGCCACCTGGGGTACACAATATGGCTGTGAGTGACTCGACAAACATTATGAATGGTGCAGTTCTTTAAAATTAAAAATAAGAATTTCATTTACTGCTATAAGCCCTAAATGGGCGTTTCTGCAGCAGCTGCTGTACCTTCTAGGTTCTTTGGTGTTGTTCTTTAAATGGTTGTGTAACAATGGCTACAAGACGGCACTACAGGATAAGGAATGAAACAGGTTAAATAAACTTCAAACCCTACAAAATACATGGAACACATGGCTTCTTTATGTCATGAACCACAGAACAGATATAGTACCATAACTACCCAGGGCATAACCCCCCTCATGATACTACCCCATGGAGAAGAAAGCCAGGACTGGACAGTCCATCCACCAATCTATTACCTTCACCTCACCAGAGAATACAGGCCTTATCCATTCAATAGACACCCTACCTTTCCAGGACTAGTTATTGTGTATGCCATTATAATCTGCCAGACTCTCTTAATGACCATTCACCTGTAATCCGCCATTGGTCCAATACAGCACCCAAGACAAAACCAAAACTCTCATACCAGCAGGTCTTAAAGAAAGGAAAGCTCCAGCAATTCCCAGCTTCTCCATCTCTGATTGACTGGTCCCCTCTAAACTCCATGAGTAACACTGATCAAGCGCTAGACTATTTTATTGCATGTTTCAAGGCAGTCTGAAACACCTACAACCCCTTTAAAAAAAGGAAATTCCGAGGTTCCCCTAACGACTGGATTACCCCTGGACTTATTGCTATGATGAAGGACAGGCACTGGCTTTGGCATTGTGCCTTGGCCTCAGGGTCCCATTCTGACTTTCAGTGCTTTAAAACTGACAGGAACCAATGTACCCAGCTAGTGCATAGAGCAAAACAAGTCAACTACAACTGTGCGCTTGCTACCTCCTGGGGTAAATAGTAAACACTTCTCGGATAATGTCAAAAGCGTAATTGTTAAACCTAATAAATCTTCCCCTCCATTCTTGAGGTTAATGGGAACATAACTCATGAGCCCAAAGAAACTGCGGACACATTCAACTTTGCATTTACTGATCTCAGTAGTATTCTCCCCCAGGAATTTAACAAGTCTACCCTGCCAGGCAAGACCGACCCTCCTCCTCCTAACACACCTCCCTTCTATTTCAAAAAACTTTCCTCTAACAATGCAAGAAAATACTTACATAAGGTCCTAGGTAAATCAAGATACAACATTGATTCACTAGATCTAAAACTTCTTTCCCTCCCCTTGAGGCCGTCCTACTCCCTCTCACCAAACTCCTTTACCTCTCACTCTCCCTTAATCAGTTCCTACAAATCTGGAAATCTGTCATAGTTACCCCAGTGCATAAAAGTGGCAATAAGACACAACACTCAAATTACCGCCGCATCTTTACCCTCCCCCCGCTCTCTAAAGCCCTGGAGCGTGTTGTTGCGGACCAACTGACAGAGTACTTTGAAAAATATAACAGCCAATTCCCGGAAGAACATGGCTTCAGAAAAGCACACAGCACTGCCACCGCCCTGTTAGAATTTACCAACCACACACACAATGCCCTGGACACTGGACACCTGCTTGATGCGGTGTACAGAGACCTGACCAAGGCCTTTGACACTGTTAATCACCAGCTTCTGCTGAGCTCCCTCCCTGCTTCAGGCCTCTCTGCAGAAGTAATAGACTGGTTTGGTAGCTACCTCTCGAGATGCAGCCAACAAGTTAAGATCACAGACACACTCTCTGACAGCCTACCAGTGTGTTCAGGAGTCCCCCAAGGTTCCATCCTTGGTCTGTTACTTTTTAGTCTCCATCAACAACCTCCCAGCAGCCTGCAACAACAAAATGCTCCTATATGCCAATGACATCATCCTTTTCTCAACACACACTGACCCAACTCCTCTTTCCCATGATTTTCAGACAAAACTTCAGCCTTGTTGAAACCTAGTTTCATCAGCATAAACTGCTGATGAACTACAGAAAAACAAAACTATGCTGTTTTCTTCTTCCCATAGCAAATTCAGCGCTGTTAACCTATCCATCTTGAATAAACAGCACCGCCCTCTTGACCAAGTCAACCAGTTCAAATACTTGGGTTTAACTCTTGACTGCTCCCTGTCTTACAGAAAGAATGTTAATCTCATCTCTAAGACCATAAATTCTAGACTGGGCATGCTCTACACAAATCAACACTGTCTGACAACTGAAGCCATGCGTATAGAGGTAACTAGCTCTGTTTTGTCCATAGCAGACTATGGGCTAATCTTTTATGGGTCCGCCACAGAAACCATATTAAAAAGAATTAAGACTGCCCTAAATAAGTGCTGCCGCCTTATAACATATAAACATACAAAGAAGCCAGCAGAAGAAGGCCATCTGGTCTATCAAGACTGCTCGTACTGCAGGGTCCACAGCTTGAGCTAATGTCCCTGCCCTCCCTCCCCACTCCTCCCATCCTCCCTACCCATGATCCTTACCTTCCCCCATGTCTATCCCTGCCTCTCTTAAAGCTGCCCACTGTTTTCAATGAGATGACCTCTTCCAGCAGTGCATTCCAAGTGCCCACCACCCTCTCTGTGAACAAGTGCATCCTGACCTCCCTCCCTCCAGCTGAAGACTGTGCCCCCTCGTGTTATGGTTGGCACTCAGCTTAAAGAGACTCTCCTTATCAACCTTATTTATTCCTTTCAAGTACTTGAAGGTCCCAATCATGTCCCCTCTCTCTCTCTCGTCTTCCAGGGAGTACATGTTCAGTGCCCTCAATCTCTCCTCATATGCGTTACCCTGCTGACCTGCTATCATTTTTGTAGCCCTCCTCTGGACCTTCTCCAGCAGTTAATGTCCTTTTTGAGGTGTGGGCACCAGTACTAAACTACATACTCTAGATGCGGCCTTACCGGTGACCTGTACAAGGGCAGTATAACATCCTCTCTCCTACTACTGATCCCTCTAGATATGCATCCTAGCATCTTGTTTGCCTTTGTTGCTGCTTTCTTGCACTGGAGTGCTTCAGGTCACTAGTGATCATCACTCCCAGGTCCTTTTTGCTCTGATGCAGATACTCGTACTCCACCCAGGTAGAACTCCAACCTGGGATTCTTGGCTCCAATATGCATAACTTTGCATTTCTTGGCATTGAAGCCAAGCTGCCAGATCCTGGACCACTTCCCCAGCTTTTCCAGATCTTTCTGTAGGTCCTGTATCCCTTCAGCTGTGTCCCTTCTTCCACAGAGCTTGGTGTCATCTGTGAATAGGCACATTTTGCCCTTAATGCCATCTCCAATGTCACTGATGAAGACATTGAACAACACCAGCCCCAGCACTGAGCCCTGCAGGACCCCACTGGTTACCTCTCTATGCCAGATAACTCTCCTCCCACAACCACCCTCTGGGTTCTGTCCTTCAGCCAGTTTTCCACCCATCTGGCCATCTTTTCACCAACCTCAAGACCCACCAACTTCCTGATCAACTTTTTGTGGGGCACAGAATCAAATACCTTGCTGAAATCAAGACAGAGGATGTCTACCACTTGGCTTTGTCTACTGTCTTAGTGACACCGTCAAAGAAGTCAATCAGATTTGTTTGACACGATCTCCCCCCCCCCCATTAACCCATGCTGCCTCGCATCCTGAAGACCATGCTCCTCTAGATATTCCACCAACCTTTCCTTTAGTATGGTCTCCATGAGCTTGCCCACAATGGAGATCAGACTGACTGGTCTATAATTCCCTGGATCATCCTTGGGACCGCTTTTGTGGAGGAGCACTATGTGTGCTGTTCTCCAGTCCTGCGGTACCACTCCTGACTCTAGTGAACTATTAAATAGGTCTGTCAGTGGCTCTGCCAGCTCCTCAGCCAGTTCCTTTAGTACCCTTGGATGTACTCTGTCCGGGCTTGGTGATTTGTCCATCGTCAATGCCAGCAGCCCCTCCCTCACTCTGCCCTCCTCTATCACTACGTCTGTGCTCCCCACCCCCATTCCCCTTTTCCCTCCTGAAGGCGCTGGTCCATCCTTCTCTCTGGTGAAGACAGAGCAGAAGTATTCATTTAGTATCTCTACTTTTCCCCCCATTATCCTCCACCCCTTTCTTAAGCCTACCGTCCCTTCCTTCTTTACCCTTTTCTCACTTATATATTGAAAGGCAGCCTTCTCCCCCTTCTTAATTCCTTCAGCTATCTGCAGCTGCTGCTGTGCCTCTGCTCTCCGACTTCCTTTCTTGACTCACTAGCCAATCTTAGGTAATTTTCCCTATCCAGCACTCTCTTGGTCTTCCTGAATTTTCTATAGGCCAACCTCTTTTCCCTTACTGCCTGGACAACCCCCAACTGAACCAGCTGGGTGCTTTGGCCCTTGTATTCTTCCCCCTAAGCCTAACACACTCATCTGTGGCAACCGGTATTCATTCATTAATGATGGCTCACCTTTGGTCCACCCCCATATCTGTTCTGATGCCCACCAGATGGCTCCTTAGCACTTTGCCCATTTTCCAGAAGTCCACCCTCCTGAAATCCACGATTTTGGCCTTAGTCGGGATGTCTTCCCTGTTCATATCCAACTGGAACCACACTGAGCAATGGTCACTTCCACCCAGTGGCTCCCTGACCATTATTTCCTGTACATGCTCCCAACAGGAGCAGGAAGTTGCATGCATACTTGCGTTCTCCATCAACTTTCCAACTGGCTTAACCTACAAGATAGACTAGCATACCAAACCTGCCTCTTGGCAAAGAAAAGCTGCCTCAGCCTTACCACACCAGCAACACATGCCTTTACGCTGCCCACCCATCGCACGCGGTTTACAGGAAGTAGCAACAAATGTCTCTACATGGTCCCATTCTGCCAGACATCTAAGGTTCAACGCTCGTTCCATGTCAGGGCCCCAACTTTGTTAAATGGTCTCCCCTCTGAAATCTCAACTGAGAACAAACTTGGCTCCTACAAACGTAAACTGCACCAACACTTCACTGAAAGTAGTCAATGTGACTGTACTGATTAGTGTTGCTCAGTTCTGATGCACTTCTGCCCCCTCTACTCATTCCTCCCATTCCCTCCCCTATACACTCCTTTTCCCCTCTATTCCAACTCGCGTACTACCTTCATCTTTGATCCTACACACTTCTCCCTACCTCCTATCCCCTTCCTTACATCCTTTACCCCTCCCCGACCTGCCTATCTGATCACCTGTCTACCTCCCAGCTTATCAGTACCCCTCCCCACCCTGCTTTTTACCCCTTCTCCCCATCTGTCTACCACTCTCCCTTCTGTCTCACCTACCTCACCTCCCCCTTCCCCACGGTGCCTCCTCACCCACCCCCACCCCTTGCACTGTGGCTTATAGCATTAGTTGACAATGTCTCCAGGACAGCTCATACATTAGCATACACCTGCCCCGCCTCCTTTATTCCACCCTAATTCTGGGTCTGGCTAATCTCCCCTCTCTAACTTGTCCTACCTTCTATACTACCCCTTCTGCTTAATGTTCGATTCCTTCAAGCCTGTGTAATAAGATTGTAAACTAAGCTTTGCTGATTAATTCTCCTGATCTTGATGCCAGTTAGTGTTGTCCTACAACTGTACTTTTTTTTTTTTTTTTTTATAAACTTTATTTATCTCCACGTGTCTGGAGAACTCCTTCTGGCATCCTCATGGGCTTCCTGCCTCTGCCTCCCCCCATGACTTCTAGTCCTCTCCTCTCGTGAGACCCAGCACCACCCCCGGGTCTGAACCCTCCGGAGGTAGGGCCACCCTATCCACCAAGGGCATTCTATCTATAGGGCAAAGCGCTGGGCACACGAGTCAGCCCCCCATAGAAAGGTTGTTAGTCCGGGGTTGGGAGTGTGGGCTTAGGAGGCCAAGGTGCTTTCATCTATCCCCAGGAATGGGGTTTGTTTGTTTGTTTTTTTGTGTAGGTCCTACCCCATGGAGTGTGGCTTAGCAAGGCAACCTTATGCTGCAGCTCCGCCCCTTGAATCCACTGCGTCGCTACACTGGGCACCTCCGACCACTACCAAAGGCCACTCCAGGAGCGATCGCTTCCCCAAAGCCCTCCCCGGGAAGAGAGAGGGCAATTCTACCAACTTGCCAGTCTCTTCCCCCCGCCGACCCCAGCGGCCACAGGCTCATTCCTGAACCCGGGTCACGAGTATGGCGCGAGGTGTGCCGTCCAGCGCCTCAGTCCTCAGTGCCACCGGGTTGGCTCTACAACTGCATTTGATGCAGAACCTTTGTAAATGAACCACTGGCTCAAAGGTATTTGTAATCCTAGTATTCAACAAATAAATAAAATAAATAAAATTTGTATCTTAGACCATTCTGTGACAAATACAGAGATGCATTACTATAAAGGAGATGTACCAAAACTATTGTAATGAAATTCAAGTTTTAGGAATGACGCAGGTCCCCAATACAATGCATAGTATAGACAGACAGATAGATAAAAACTTTATTTTTATACAGGAAATACTTATCATTAGGATTATACAATCCTGTTCTCAAGATAGTCCTGTGTATGACTCGCTAAGTTTCATCTAAACATATAACAAATAATATAACACAAAATAAATACAAAATACATACAATACAAAATAAACAAACCGAAACCCAATAAACATAAATGTACAAAATTACACAATAAAATACCCCATTCAAACAATCATATACGATTACACTCTGTTTTACAAAATTTCAGAATTTCATTTTTAAAAGTCGTGTGATTTTCTAAAGATCTTATTGGAGGAGGTAAAATATTCCATACCTTTGAATTGAACCATTACCATGTTTATTATAAATTTTTATAGGGCAGACTCTATGTCTATGCACGGATCTTAATAACTCATACCTTCCTTTATTAACTTTAGGAAAAAGTATTTGTGTAATATAATGTTCAGGATAAAATATCTTATATTTATGTATCAATATTAACCATATTTTTTGGGGAAGTCATTTCTAAAGACTGCCAATTCAATCTTTTAAACATATCACAATGATGGGTTTGATATGAACACTGCAGAACATATCTAGCTATGCTATGTTGCACCTTATCCAGTCTACTCAACTGATATTTACTCGCTGTTCTATAAATAAAATCCCCATACGTCAGGGTTGGCATAATCAGCTGTTCAGCCACTTTTTTCCTATCCTTAAGTTGTAAACATTTAGTGGTTCGTCTTATAGCTCCTAATTTCTTAGTCACACTTTTTATATTGTTATTGTTATAGGAAGAAACTGAGAACTACTGAAACTTAATTCACCTTCATACAAAGAAATATTTCTAGCAAAATGTGCTTGGCAGCAAAGGGGTTACATCTCACTGTTTACCTAAAACTGGGTTGTAAAATGTTGTGGGATATAGACTGCATTAAAAGCAACTGATAATCTCACATTTTTGGGAGCACACGTAAGGGCAATTACAATGGTGAAACAGGGAGTGGCAGAGGGCAATAGAGATGAGCTAAACCAGTATGGAAGGGGAGACTGGCAACAAGGGAAGGAGAAATGGCGCGGCATTAGATTAGAGAGTGCGGGACTGTGGAGAGCTTCAAGACCAGTCTAAAAACATACACAGACAGTGTCGGCAGAGAAGGGCCTATGGCCCACCCAGTCTGCCCATTTGAGCTTGTAAGTTCAGTTTATGTTTTCCTAGAAGTCTGTTGCCCCTTACCCCTGACCTCCAGAATTCCTTTATGTCTATCCCATGCATTCTTAAATCCCGTGATTGTTTCAGCCCCCACCACTTCCTCTGGCAGGGTGTTCCACTTGTCCACCACCTGTTCTGTGAAGAAATTCTTCCTCACGTTTCCTCTGAATTGTCCTCCCTCCAACTTCATCCCATGCCGTCTAGTCCTGGAACATCTTTTTCGCTTAATATATTTGTTCAAACAGTCTTAATATTTGAAGTATTAGGAATTCAGATGATTTTTAAATTGAAGTTGTTTTTATGTGATCTTATTGAATTGTTCTAAGATGTCTGTATGTAAAGTGCTTTGATATTCGAATTGCGCTATACAAATACAAATATTAGTATTATTATTATTATTAATATGCAACAGACAAGCAAGGCAATAAAGACGGAGCATGAAAATGCTGATGGGGATTAGGGGAGAGAATACTGCTGGGGCGTGTGTGTGGATGTATGTCTGAGAGTCAAAGAGAGGGAGAACATGCTGCAGCATTATGTGGGGGTGGGGAGGCATGAGGAGTGTGGGAGTGTGTATGTGTAAGGTAGTGGATAGGGAAACTCCAGGCAAGGGAGAGAGGGAATGCTGGTGTGTGTGCTGGGGACAATCCAGACAGTGAAGCACAGAGACACAGAATCTGCTGGCAGGTAAGGAACGCTTGGTCCACCTAGTCTGCCCATTTTTCTCTGTCAACAGTTTCACCGCAGACCCCACTTAATCTCCACCCCATTCTCCCTCCCTCTTCCTTTCCTCCAAGATTCCCTTATTCCTATCCCATGCATTCTTGAACCCCACCACTTGGCTGGAAGTCTGTTCTAGAAATCCACCACAAAAAAGGGAGGGGGGAGACCAAAGATCGATTAGAGTCTGAGGTGGCACAGAAGGTAGGGAAAATAGGGCAGACTAGGTGGGCCATGAGGTCCTTATCTGCTGTCAACTTCTATGTTTCTCTTCTGTGAAGAAGTATTTCCTCACACTTCTCCTGAATCTACCCGCTCCAGCTGCATATCATGACCCCTTGTTCGCGAACAACTTTTTTCCTGAAAACTATTTCCCTCATGTACCTTATTTACCCGAGAGGTATTTAAATGTCTGTATCATAACCCTCCCTCCTCTCTTCCAGGGTGTGCACAGTGAGGTTTTTTAGTCTCTCCTCGTAGGACTTCTGATGGCAGACCCTGCACCATTTTAGTTGCCCTCCTCTGGACTACTTCCACTCTGTCTATGTCCTTCCAGAGATGTGGTCTCCAGAACTGAACGCAGTACTCTAGGTGGGGTCTTACTACTGATCTACACAGAGGCAACACCACCTCCCTCTTCCTGCTGGTGATACCCCTCCCCATGCAACCCATCATCCCACTAGCCCTCAACTGTCTTGTCGCACTGCCTGGTCACCTTCAGGTCATCAAATGTTATTACCCCCAGGTCTGTTTCCTGCTTGGTTGACATCAGTACCACTCCTCCCATTTTGCACTCTGCCCCGGGTTTCTGTGCCCCAAGTGCATTATTCTGCATCTTTTGGAACTGAATCCCAGCTACCATACCCTTGACAACTCTGAGTTCTCAAGTCACTGCTCATCCCTTCCACCACTGCCCCCCCCCGACCACCACCAGCAAGTGCCCACTGTACTGCACATTTTGGTGTCTCCTGCAAAGAGGCAGCCTCCCTTCCAGCTCCTCTGCAGTGTCACTTATAAAGAAGTTAAAGAGGACTGGTCCCAAAAGTGATACCTAAGGCACCCCGCTGGTCACCATCCCCTCCTCAGCATGAACTCCGTTTACCACCACCTCTGCCATCAATCCCCTAATCAGTTTCTTACCCAGTTTACCATCTTTGAAAGGCACTGGGTCCAAACAGTGCCGACAAGAATGGCGTCGGCATGGTGCACACTCCGCCCCCGTACCCCCATTTCTAGATTCTCACTCTGAGAGGGAGCGGATCCGGGGAAAAGTTAAAATTCATGGGGCCGTGGAATACTATTTAAACGGCCCCATGTAAAAAAAACACTAAGTCCCAATATACAAAAAATGTCAGAGACCAGGATTAGAACCTTGGTCTCTACTGCCACTGGCTGAGCTGCTCCATGCCCCAGCCCTCCACGTCATGGGAGCAGCTCGGCCAGCCTCCTGTTCCCTGCAGCCCTTGTCCTGTATACAGGACCATGGACAGCGACCAGTAGAGCACTTACAGCTAGCACTGTAAAACCCTACTCGCTGTCCGAGTCAGCACTTACCAGACTAGCCCCATATAGTGCGGCACTATTCTGGTAGCGCTCACTTGATGGAGTACCCCTTTGGAACCCTTCGTAAGCTACCCAGCTGATCTAGTTTCTTGATAACTCAGTCAAATAAATCTATTAGATTCGTTTGACAGGATGACCCCCCCCCCCATGAGCCCATGCTGCCTCGGGTCTTCTTGTAACCATCTGGATTCAAGATATTCCACAATCCTTTCCTTCAGCAGTGATTCCATTAACCTTTCCACCACCGATGTCAGGCTGAATGGCCTAAAGTTGCCAGCACCTTCCCTGCTACCACTGTTGTAAAGCAGGACTGGAGGAAGGCTGATGTAGTCTCACTTTTTTGAAGAGGAACTATATCTGCCCTCCTTTAATCTTCTGGAACCACTCCTGTTTCCAATGAGATGTTAAACAGTCTGTCAGATGTGCACTCATTACCTCCTTGAGTTCCCTCAATACCCTTGGATACATTCTATATTGCCCTATTGCCTTTGTCCACTTTCAGATTAGTGAGTCCCTTCTGGACTCTTTCCTATAAAAATGGACTAGTGTCCACCTCTCTCCCTCCCTTCCTAGCTCCTGTTATTTTTCTGTGGTCCTTCCCTTCTCCTTCCTCTGTGAACACTGAACAGAAGTATTTGTTCAGGGTGTCTGCTTTTTCTTGGTCCCTGTCTGCACAGGACCCCCCCCCTCCCTTTTTAACCTTACAATCCCACCCCTGGTCTTTCTCTTTTCACTTACATACCCAAAAATGTCTTGTCCCCTTTTGCTACCGCCTAGGCTATGTTCTCTTCAGTTTGCGCCTTCATGCTCCTTACTGCTCTCCCTGCTTTCCTTCGTTTCTCCTTATAGAAACACAGAATTTGTCGGCAGATAAGGAACGCTTGGCCCACCCAGTCTGCCCATTTCCCTACCTAATGGATAAGCTGCAGATCCTAGTTAACCAACAGCCTACTTCTTCCTACCCCAACCCCCTAGAATTGCCTTATGACTGCCCCATGTATGCTTGAATTCCACCAATGTTTTGGACTCCACAACTTCCTCCAGAAGGCCATTCCATGCATCCACAACCCTCTCTGTGAAGAAATATTTCCTTACATTATCTCTGAGCCACCCCCTCTATCTTCACATTGTTCCCCCTTGTTCATGCACACCTCTTTTTCTGAAAGATGCTACCCTCTTGGACTTTGCCGATTCCCTTGAGGTACTTGAAAGTTTCTACCATGTCCCCCCTCTCCCTCCTCTCGGCTATACATATTAAGCTTCTTAAGTCTCTCTTCATATGTCTTCCGGTGCAGACCCTGCACCATTTTAGTTGCCCTCTTCTGGACTGCCTCCATCCTGTTTATGTCTTTGCGGAGATGGGGTCTCCAGAACTGCACGCAGTACTCCAGATGGGGTCTCACCAGCTGTCTGTACAGAGGGACAACAACTTCCTATTATCTATTGGTGATGCCTCTCCCTATGCATCCCAGTATCCCTCCAGCCCTCTTTACTGCCCTCTCACATTGCTTACCCACCTTTAGGTCATCTGATATGACTACCCCCAGGTCCCTTTCCATTTTTGTTGTTGTTAGTATCTCACCCCCATTTGTGTACTCTTAGCCTGGGTTTTTGTTTCCCAGGTGCATTACTATGTACTTCTTAGCATTAAGCTAAGAAAGCTGCCATACATTGACCATTCCTCAACCTTGCCAAGTCCCTTCTCATCCTTTCCACCCCACCTTGTGTATCAACTCTGTTGCAGATCTTTGTGTAGTCTGCAAAGAGACACACTTTCCTTCAGTCCCTCTGCAATGTTGCTTATAAAGACATTGAGAGGACCAGTCTTAGTACTGAACCCTGCGGTACCACACTAGTAACCCCCCTTTCTTCAGAGTGGATTCCATTTACTATTACCCTCTGTGTCCTATTCTCCAGCCAATTCTTTACCCAGGCTATCATCTTGGGACCCACTCCCAGGCTGGCTAATTTGTTTATTAATCTTTTGTGTGGGACTGTGTCAAATGCCTTGATAAGGTCTAGGTAGGCCATGTCCACAGCCCCTCCCTGATCTACTACTTTGGTCACCCAGTCAAAGAAATCGATTAGATTCATCTGACATGACTTTCCTGCTGTGAGTCCATGCTGCCTTGGGTTCTGTGCCCCTCTGGCCTCTAGGTACTCGACAGTTCTTTTCTTCAGAAGTGATTCCATCGTTTTCCTTATCACTGAGGTTAAACTAACAGGTCTGTAGTTGCCTTTTTCTACCCTGCTCCCACTATATATCTCCCTATCCTCCTCCCTCTGTGTCACCTTGTACCTTCTAAATGCTTAGCTTTAACCTTTTCCCCCACCTCTTCGGAGAACCATAGCGGTCTCTTTTTTTCCTCTTGCTTGGAGGGAGAGAAAAGTGCTGCATTTGTGTGTGTGTGGGGGGGGGACAGGAAACAGATATAGAGCATTGCAGCATGTGTGTGTGTGTGTGTGTGTGTGTAGGTGGGCAGGGGCAACATGGGACATGACAGGGAGTGATAGAATGTTCTGTATTTGCGTGTGTAGGGGATCATCCAGAACTATGAAAAATGCTGCTGCATGTGTGTGTGTGTTGCGTGCGTGTTGGGGGGAGGGATATGAAGTACTGCAGCATTTGTGTGTGGAGGTGGGCAGGGGCAATGGGACAACCCAGGACAGGGAGTAAATTTCTTCATTTGTGTGTGTGTTTGGGGGGCTAACAGAACAATGAAGACTGCTGCGCATTTGTGTGTGTGTGTGTGGTGGGGGAGGAGTAGGTACTGAGTGCTGCTGCATTTATGTGTCTGTGCATGCGAGGAGGGAGGGTGGGGACTGATAGGGTCAATCCCAGAGAGGAGGGACAAAATGTTGCTGCATTTGTTTGTGTCTGTTTCTGTACGTGGAGGAGGCAATGATGGGGTAGGACAGAATAAACCCAGAAGAGGGAGAGAATGCTGCTGTATTTGTATGTTTGTTTGTCTGTAATGGGGGGAGGAGGGGGCAGGGAGAGGGATCAAGGGCAATCCAGAAGTAGGGCAAGTGTGCTGCTGTATGTGTGTGTGTTATGGAGGATTTCCTCTCTTGGTGTATTTACAGTTAGACAGTGACAACAGTCAAGAAGGAAGAATGGAGTTAGATCCAAAGCTCTAAATAACTAAAAAAACATGACAGATTGACTGACTGACAGACAGATAGATGGAAGGATGAATATTGTTACCCTTACAAAGAATGGCTCCAGATGATGAGGGGAACATACAATAACGATGGCTGTCTAACTCCTCACAAAAATAGATGCCACTGTTTTTCCTTTCTGATTCTGACCCCCACCCCACCCCATATAGAAAGCCCAGCACTGGGAGACACCCCACATTGCTTGGGCATTTTCCTCACCCCATTATACCTCCCCCCCAACCACAGAAAAACCTGCACAACCCTCCTTCTCAACTACTTAAACAGGGCTATCTAACTGAAAGCTGTGCTAAACCACTATTGTGGTTACACACTATTTTGAAATGGCCAGCCAAGGAGGTGGAAGGCGGGCCATATCACCTGCCATATGGAGTGGATGGAGAAGAATCGGAGGTGGGAGTACCAGTAGACAGACACAAGGGACGCCTAGCATGGGGATACCACTGAACACTAGGAATAGCTCAACTTCAAGACAGGGTGTGAGTGGCGCACCCCTGGACACCAGTGGTTAACATGGAATTGAGTAAGAGATGGGACTGCCACTGTTCACCTAGTTGGTCTCACCCTGCTGGTAAAGGAAGGAAAGGTACAGGCTGTATGTTGGGCCCATGATTTACTATGAGCAGGGTCCCAGTAAGGTCACCCTTCCCCCTCCAGTCCAGTCCAGGGTTCTACTAGCAAGGGGAGGAAGTACTGGGCCAGAAAGCACTTTCAAAATAAAACGAGAAACGTGTCTCATGTTGTGATCCACTGTTATGAACTCCTTCTGCCAAGAGGACACAGGCAACCATGCTGTTACTAACCCCTATCCCTTCAGATAACGACTGGCACGGTTCACCATTTGCTTCTTTGGCCAATTATTATCCGAAAACAAATACCAGAAAACAACACTGACACTGTGCTTTAGCAGTATATGAATTCAGAAAGCAGCCATTGAGGGGGTGCCAGTAAACACCAGGAACGTCCTTGGCATGGAAAGGTGAGGAGAATGTCAGTGATCGATCGCCAGACAGTGCTTAGTGCGGATGGAGCTATGGGAAGATGAACCACAGAACACCTCTGATTGGTATGGGAGGGGGTAAAGGAGGAAGGGTGGTTATCCACGGACAGACAAAAGTCAGTGCTTGGCATGGGACAGGATGAGAGAGGGACATGCCCCATAATACCAAGGCTAAGTCAAACATGTGTTTCCAGTTTAAAAGCATAATGTTCTGCCTCACCTTCACTGATAGTGGTTGGCCAAGTTCTCAGATATGCAAGGTTAACCCCCAGTGGCAGTTGTGTTAGCCAGACCTTCAATCACCAGAGTCACAGTATGGTGCATTAACAACCCTCCACCCCCAACTCCAGAACAGGATCGCTATGCCCTTCAAGGTCTGCTACACATACTTCAATAATACACTGTAAGCTCATTTTTACAGTGGTTTTCAAACCTTGTTCTTCACGTTTGAGAACGTAGAGACTGCTGTTCTTAACATTTTGGAACATGAAGAACAAGGTTTCATCCATCAGCAGTAAAAGCAGAGCAATCACGGACAGCTGACAGCATTGCGTACCAATTCAAAAATCGGCCCTTTTAGGTCGCAAGCAACCATTACTGTGTAAAGTCACCTTTAAACATCTGATTCCATAGATTTTTAATTTGTAAAACGCGTATGTTAGGAAAACAGTCTCTAAATGTATTATACATAATAAAATAACCCCCCTTCAGCTGAGAACTCGCCGATTCTCAACACCTCGTTAGATTGCCAACATCAGGAAGCCATTCAAGCCGCCGGAGGCGCTGAGGGTTGAGGCACCGGTCGCCACACCTCATGCCATGCCGGCGACCTGGGTTTGGGAACAAGCTCGGGACACCGGGGGTCGGCCAGGGAAGAGAGGATGGAGCGTTCATAGGACTGCTCTCCTCTCCTGGGAGGGAGGGGGGGATTGTCTCATGCAGACAGTGGCACCTGGTGGAGACCAGGTGCACTGCAGATGCAGAGACCACGCTGGAAAGAGGAGCGTTGGGCAGCCATCTTCTGGACGCATGCGGGAGCACTCGCATAGTGGGCTGGACAGCATTGCACATCCCAAGTTCGGGAAGGGAACTACTCCTAAGAAAAATCCCCCTCTCCACTGACAGGTAAAGGTGGGCTCAGTGGTTGTGGCCCCACGTCTAATGCCAGGAGTCCAGGCATTCACTCCAGTTCCTCCTCCACATGGCAAGCCCGCCAGCACTATACACAGAGCGCCGGTAGGACTGGGCAGTCCTTCCTCGGTGGACTCAGAGCTGAGGGATTAGGGCAAGCTGTGTAGGAGGGGGGTGCCTCCCAAATCAGGAGATGGATGGTCAGAGCTTCAGGCGGATGGGCAGAGCCAGTAACTGAGTGACTACGCCGGAGAGAGGTCAGTGACAGAGGGTGCAAAAACAGAGTTCGGGGAAAAAAAAAAGGAAGGCACTCAAGCACTCTTGTGCCCCTGATGTCAGCGACCTAACTTGAAGTTGAGAATCAACTCGTTCTCAATGAAGGGAGGTTAATTATACTATACAGTACATGTTGTAAAACTGATACTGTAATGTTTGTAACCCAAAAATACAATATTGTCAAATAATATCTTTACTGAACGCCATTCAGTTACACAGGAAGGTCTGGAGATGAGATGCAACATGCAGATAATTATTTCATGATAACATAAAATGTAAACAGCGCAGCACCATCAGCAATGGCGGCAACCATCTTTGTTATTCATAATTCACAGTGACAGTTCAGTGCGACGGCAGCAAAGCACATGGGATAAACTCAGTGAATTCTGGGATACAAACAAAAAACAGCAATCTCAGAATTCAACAGGATTTGGTCAAAAGGAGAACATGTTTAATGATGTAGACACTAGAAACAGTGATGACTTATGAATCACTTTAAACCGATTTTGAAAACGGTTTCCTAAAAACTGTTAAATACCAAAAAACAAATAATTGACAAACATAACAATATAAGATCAGCTTTGTTGATGCCCGGCAAACATCAATTATAATGTTTTAGTCATTCTAAGTGCTGTGACTGGTTAATGCTGGTGTAAATTCTGTGGTCAGTTTCTATACACTGGACCTTATTTTACTGTTTTTCATCTTTGTTTTTAGAGTGATTCTCTTGTAAAGCAGTCCACTGGTTAGCTCAGTATTAACAGCACAAACACACCGGTTCATCGGTAAATCGCATTCAGTTTATCCATTGTGCGGCTTACACTGGTTCCATGTCAAGTTGCGTGCATGCATGTGTGCGTGCATGCATGCATGCGTAAACTGTGAGCAACATAATCTCAATTTAGATAGTATTAGGTACTGTAAGTACACCACCGGATATAAGACAGAGATGTTAATTTGATTTTCTATTATTGTAAATGGATGTAGTGCTGCTGAGAAACAGAACTGATTTTATGAATGGGTATTTAAATTTGACGTTGGCCCATAACAAACAGTAAAAAGGGATACATAAAATGCTTTACACGCAGCTGAATGACAAACGGTGGTCTTGATATCTGTATGTCTGCTGCATCTGTACTGTGGAAACACCTTAAAATGCAGTTTGAACTGTTTATGCTTTCTGTTTGGTAGTTTCTTCTGAGAAGGATATTTTTCGACTCTTAATATTCCTTTAGTTAGAAATATTGTTTAGACAATGCACATGTCCTGCCTACATAACTCTGGATTAACATTCAGCTGATGTCAGCAGTGATTGTATTTGTTTTAATGGCAAAAAAATTCAAAACCAATTATAAGTGGATGCAAGGACTGACTGTGTGCTTTGCATACCACACACTGTATTTAACGGTGTGAGTTCAGCTATGTTCTATGCTAATAAGCACAGTCTCAATCATGGGGTACCGCACATACCCTTTACTTACCTTTGATGATGACTGTCAACTGGTTCGGGCAAGTACTTTGATGCTATTCATAGAAACAAAGAACTTGTCAGCAGAAAAAGGACCGCCTGGCCCACCCAGTCTGCCCAGCAAACTGCTAGGACTTTCTTTCCACCTGCCCCTTCCCTAGAACAATCCGTTCCTTGTATCTGTCCCATGCTCTCTTGAAACCCCCCACAGTTCCTGTCTTCACCACCTCTCCTGGGAGACTGTTCCAACTCTCAACCACCCTCTCTGTAAAGTAGGATTTTCTGATGTTCCCTCTGAATCGCCCCCCTACTATCTGCATATCGTGTCCCCTAGTTTTTGATTTTACCTTTAGCTGGAAGATATCCCCTGCTGGTACCTTGTTGAAACCCTTGACACACTTGAAGGTTTCAATCATGTCCCCCTTTCCCTCCTCTGTTTGAGGGAGTACGTGTTGAGGTCCTTCAGCCATTCTTCATATGACAGACGCCCAAGTCCCCCTACTATTTTTGTCTCCCATCTCTGGATGCACTGCACCCTCTCCACATTCTTCCTAAGGTATGGCCTCCAGAACTGGACCCCTACTCAAGGTGTGGCCTGACAAGCTGCCTGTACAAGGGCATTATGACCTCCCTCTTCCTGCTAGTTATTCCCCTGCCGATACATCCCAGCATCCTACTGGCCCTAGCCACCACCTTCTCATACTGCTTCACCACTTTCAGGTCCCGTGAAATGTATGTGCCAAGGTCTCTTTCCAGCTCAGTAACCTCTAGGGCTTGCCCTTAAATAGTGTATTTCGTGTGCTGATTATTTTTGCCTAAACGCACAGTAATACGGTACTTGTGGGTCGATGAATTATAAATATGTATTGTATACTACAGTAACTGCGACACTGACAGGTAATGGAGGTTAATGATGACAGGTATGTCTGCCAGTACCACGACAAGTGGTAGACATCCTCTATCTTGATTTCAGCAAGGCCTTTGACTCTGTGCCCCACAAAAGATTGATCAGAAAGTTGGTGGATCTTGGGGCTGAGCAGAAGATGGTCAGATGGGTGGAAAACTGACTGAGGGACAGAACCCAGAGGGTGGTTGTTGGGGGGAGAGTTATCTGGCAACAGAGAGGTAACCAGTGGGGTCCCGCAGGGCTCAGTGCTGAGGCCGGTGTTGTTCAATGTCTTCAGTGACACTGGGAATAGCGTTAAGGGCAAAATGTGCCTATTCATGGATGTCATCAAGCTCTGCGGGAGAGTGGACACAGTTGAAAGGATACAGGACCTACAGGAAGATCTGGAAAAGCTGGGGAGGTGGTCCAGGATCTGCCAACTTGGCTTCAATGCCAAGAAATGCAAAGTTATGCATATTGGAGCCAAGAATCCCAGGCAGAGTTCTACCTGGGTGGAGTCCGAGTAGCTGCATCGGAGGAGAAGGACCAGGAAGTGATGATCATTAGTGACCTGATGCACAAAGGCAAACAAGATGCTGGGATGCATATATAGGGAGATTAATAGTAGGAGAGAGGAGGTTATACTGCCCTTGTACAGGTCACTGGTAAGGCCGCATCTAGAGTATGGAGATCAGTACTGGTGCCCACACCTCAAAAAGGACATTAAACTGCTGCAGAAGGTCCAGAGGAGGGCTACAAAGATGATAGCAGGTCAGCAGGGTAAAGCATATGAGGAGAGGATGAGGGCACTGTAAGACAGGAGAGAGATAGAGAGAGATGGGACATGATTGGGACCTTCAAGTACTTGAAAGGGATAAATAAGGTTGATAAGGAGAGTCTCTTTAAGCTGAGTGGCAACCATAACACGAGGGGGCACAGTCTTAAGCTGGAGAGTGGGAGGTTTAGGAGGGAGGTCAGGAAGCATTTCTTCACAGAGAGGGTGGTGGACACTTGGAATGTGCTGCCGGAAGAGGTCATCTCATTGAAGACAGTAGGCAGCTTTAAGAGAGGCTGGGATAGGCATAGGTGGAAGGTAAGGATCATGGGTACGGAGGATGAGAGGAGTGGGGAGGGAGGGCAGGAACATTAGCTCAAGCTGTGGACCCTGCAATACGAGTAGACTTGACAGACCAAATGGCCTTCTGCTGGCTTCTTCATATGTTCGTACTTTTTGCATGCTTTTTTGTCTGCATCCCTTTCCAATTAGAATGCAAGGGTAATATGATAAACCACTACTTGTCCTTTTAATGTCACTAAAAAGGCAGTAGTGATGTCACTACTGACATTTCACTAAGAATACAAGGGCAATGATAAGTTTGCTGTGGGATAAACTCTGCAGCTGTGTCTTCTAATTGGTGGAGAGGGTCCACATGTACTATAACCTCAAGTTTAGTGACTCAACTGAACAAACCAACACATACTGCTTTCAATATAATTAGTATGGTGCCTTTCAGTACCTTTGGTACTTTGACTATGTGTTGCTACTATGAAACCTCTTTTTGAACATATTATCTATACATTTTTTAGTAGCAACACAGCTAATAAACACACTATTTTTTTAAACTGACAGACCACAGCAATACAATTTCTTTTTGTATTGATACATGAACTTGCATAACCATAGGAATCATAGGACTTCACAAGTCATAAGCTGTCAGCCATAGTGACGATTTAAAACAAACTACATATATATATATATATATATATATATATATATATATATATACACACATACATACACACACACATATACATACACATATTTATAAAATGGGTAGGGAAATTGCTCATCATCCAATTAAAGAACAACATCACATGACCCTGCGTATATCAGAGCGTGACAGCACACCTGCACTTTTACCCCCTCCAAAACAATTTTGACATTTTATAAGATAGATAAACCACTTTGAGGTGTGCAGTCGCGCTCTGATATATGCACGCCTTGGGCGGTTGACACACTCGGCCTGTGACCTCGTGCGTACGCGCACACCAAAGGCATGCGTATGTCAGGCGCAACGCGCACCTCAAGTGGTATCTCTATTACATTTACACACACACAGCCATGTGTGTATGTATGCGTGTTTAGACGTATGTGTGTATATAGTTTACTTTTTCTGAACTTTGGTAATACAACACATTAATTATAAACTCTAATTCTGAAATGAAATTTTCATTCATCTTATGCCCATAATAGTACAGCGAACATTTCAGTCACCCCTCAAGCATCCAGTACTCTTCCTTGCTTTCACAGGCTGTGACTGCAAAAGTGTCAGAAGATAAAAAAACAAACAAACAAACAAGAAAACAGTGCATTCCAAAGTAGCGATTCTATTTTGAGTTATGGTGGCAGTGATTAACTACCCACAATGTGTCCTTGTGACTAAGGCCCTGTCCACATTTTTTAATTTCTTTAACTCTGTTAAAACAACGGGCAAGAAGGAGGGGTGGAGGAACAATGGGGAATAATCAAAACAGCCAACGCAGAGGCAACAAGCTTTTGTGTGAAGCAAATCAACAAAACAAAACGAAGGAAAAAAACTACTATGGTTCTCAAAAGAGGTGGAAGGGAAGGTTAAGGAGAAAAGGACAGCATTCAGGAAATATAAGGAAACACAGAAGGAGCAGGACAGAGAACTTTCAGTTAAAGCAGAAGGAGGCAGGGAAGGCAGTCAGAATAGCAAAGGCACAAACTGAGGAGAAGATGGCCAACTCTGTTAAGAAGCGGGCTAAAACCTTTTATAGGTACATTAGGGAGCGAAGAAAGATCAAGGGAGGGATACAGAGACTTAATAAAGGGGAGGGAGTGTGGGCAGAGGGTGACAGTGAAAAGGCAGGGATACTGAACAAATATTTCTGCTCAGTATTCACAATGGAAGAGAAGGGGGAGGTACCTAAACCAAACAAGAGAGAAACTCTGAATAGGGGGGTCAATACCAGTCCATTCACAGAAGAAAGGGTTTTGAAAGAACTCTTGAAACTGAGGGTGGACAAAGCACTGGGACCTGATGGGATTCGCCCAAGAATTCTAAAAGAACTAAGGGTAGAACTAGTAACGCCACTGACTACTCTCTAACAAATCATGGGAGGATGGGGTGGTACCTGAGGACTGGAGGAGGGCAAATGTGATTCCACTCTACAAAAGTGGGAGCAGGGCAGAGGCAGGAAACTACAGACCAGTTAGTTTGACCTCAGTGGTAGGGAAAATGATGGAATCACTTCTGAAGGAAAGAACTGTTGAGTACCTAGAGGCCAGTGGGGCACAGGACCCAAGGCAGCATGGTTTCACAGAAGGAAGGTCATGTCAGACAAACCTAATAGATTTCTTTGACTAGGTGACCAAAGTAGTAGACCAGGGAGGGGTTGTGGATATGGCCTACCTAGATTTTAACAAGTCATCTGACACAATTTCACACAAAAGATTAATATACAAGTTAGCCAGCCTTGGAGTGGGTCCCAAGGTGGTAGCCTGGATAAAAAACTGGCTGGACAACAGGACGCAAAGTGTAACAGTAAACGGAGTCCACAGTGACAAAAGGGAGGGTAACTAGCGAGGTACCACAGGGTTCAGTACTGGGACTGGTCCTCTTTAATGTCTTTATAAGTGACATTGGGGAGCACCTGGAAGGAAAGGTATGTCTCTTTGCTGATGACACAAAGATCTGCAACAGGGTTGATACACAAGGTGGGGTGGAAAGGATGAAAAGGGACTTGGCAAGGTTGGAGGAATGGTCAAATATGTGGCAGCTCAGATTCAGTGCAAAGAAGTGCAAGGTAATGCATGTGGGAAACAAAAACCCAGGGAAAGAGTATATAATGATGGGTGAGTTAATAACAACAACAAAAATTGAAAGAGACCTAGGAGTAATTATATCAGATGACCTAAAGGTGGGCATGCAATGTGAGAAGGCAGTAAGGAGGGCTGGGGGATACTGGGATGCATAGGGAGAGGCATCAACAGTAGAAAACAGGAAGTTGTTATCCCTCTGTACAGAGAGTTGGTAAGACTCCATCTGGAGTACTGTGTGCAATTCTGGAGACCCCATCTCCGCAAAGACATAGACAAAGTGGAGGCTGTTCAGAAGAGGGCAACCAAAATGGTGCAGGGTCTGTAGGATCTGTAGCGAGGATGGCATGGAAAAGGGAAATTGTCCTAGTTGGGGACTTAAACCTTCCAGACATCAACTGGGAGGCCCAGAACAGCAATCTCCGCAAGGAGCCAGGGCATCTTAGAGGCACTTCAGGGCATATTACTGCAACAAAGGGTCAGTAAGCCCAGTAGGGGTGTAAACCTGTTGGATGTGGTCCTCACAAATGGGGACAGTGTGGAGGTGGGGAAGAGCTTGGCACCAGAGACCACAGGGCTGTCAGGTTCAGGGTGAGAGCAGGTAGGGAGAGGGTTAGGACAAGAACCAACGTAATGGACTTCAGAAAGACTGACTTTCATGGAATGAGGAAGGTAGTTGGGGAAGAAATGCTGAGGATAGGGGATGTGCAGGGGGTGGAGGAATTATGGGCAGCCATCAAGAGAGGGGTATTTAAAGCCATGGACTCACGTATAAGAAGGGTAAGAAAGAATAGAAGACAGAAAAGACCTCTATGGTTCACTAGAGAGATGGCGTTAGGGGTCAAGGAGAAGACTAGAGCATTCAAGAGGCACAGGAGGACACAAAAGGATGAGGACAGGGAAACCTACAGGGAAAAAAGAAATGAGGCTGGGCAAAAGATAAGGAGGGCTAAGGAGGCCACTGAGGAGAGGACAGCGAAGCAGGCAAGGAGGGGGGCTAAAACCTTCTTTAGGTACGCTGGAGAAAGGAGGAGGGCACAGCATGGGATTGGAAGGATAAGGGGGAAAGCAGAACAATACTGGAAGGGGACTTCGAAAAAGCAGAGACATTAAACAGCTATTTCTCCTCAATCTTCACGGAGGGACGGGAGGGTAGGGGACCAGGAAGGGGTGGGAAGGGTGACAGCCACAGGCAGGTGGCTGTGGCAGAATTCACTGCTGAAAGAGTAAGGGAAGAGCTAGGTAGACTTAGGGTAGACAAAGCAGTGGGGCCTGATGGAATACACCCAAGGGTTTTCAAGGAGGTGAAGGATGAACTGGTGCCGCATCTAGCGAGGCTGTTTAACTTGTTCTTGGTCACAGGGGTGGTGCCATGGACTGGACGAGGGCAGAGGTGGTCGCACTACATGGGGGGGCACGGAAGGATGAGGTCAAAAACTACCGTCCTACTAGTCTTACCTAGGTGGTGGGAAAGGTATTGGAAACACTACTTAAGATCAGATTGATAGAATACTTGGAGATGAATGGCATGCAGGATGACAGGCAGCATGGCTTCACCAAGGGAAGATCCAGTCAGACTAACCTGATAGTTTTTCGACGGGGTGACACGAACAGTGGACCAGGGAGGAGCAGTGGACATGGCCTATCTGGATTTCAATAAGGCCTTTGATACCATTCCGCATGGTGGAATGGTACATAAGCTGGAAAGACTAGGGGTGGATAACAGGATCACCAGGTGGGTGGAAAACTGGTTGAAGGGAAGAAGTCAGATGGTGGTTGTAAATGGGACACATTCCAGGGGACGGGCGGTGACCAGTGGGGTGCCACAGGGGTCAGTGCTAGGACCAATACTCTAACATCTATGTTAGTGACCTAGTGGAGGGTCTGGAGGGATAGGTGTGCCTGTTCGCAGATGATACAAAGGTCTGCAATAGGGTGGATTCACCTAGTGGGGTGCAAGCCATGAGGCGGGACCTGGAGAGGCTGCAAGGATGGTGTGACACCTGGAAATTGAAGTTTGATACACAAAAGTGCTCACTGATGCACCTGGTGAGGAAGAATAGGAGGGCAACGTACTCCCTTGGGGGTTGGTGATTAAGGAGAAGGAAACAGAAAGGGACCTGGGGATTATGATATCACGTGACCTCAAGGTGGGCAGCCAGTGTAGTAGGGCGGTGGGAAAGGCAAATGGAATGTTAGTCTGCACTGCGAGGGGTTTTAATAGCAAGAAGAGGGAGGTGCTAATGCCATTATACAGAACCATGGTTTACTTGGTTCAGAAGGACAAAAGAAGACTATTGCCCATCGAGACTGTCCCCCACCATCATGGTGGGAAAGTTAAACCCTGAAATAGTTAGACTCCATCCAATGATCCAATCCCCTTTTGAAAGGTAAAATTGAATTACATTCCACCAGATCTTGTGGTAATAAATTCCAGACTCTAGGTGTTCTTACTGTAAAATAATTTAACCTTTTATTAGTATTAAAACTAGCAACGTCAATTTGTTTATTATGAAACCGAGGACTAATTCTTCTACTAGAAAAATTTAGACCGCATTGATGCATTAGGTCCTGAGAATTACGGATTTTGTATAATAATAGCAGATCGCCTCTAATACGTCTTAACTAAAGTGAGTGTAACCCGGTTTTCTGAAGTCTA
This sequence comes from Neoceratodus forsteri, assembly GCA_016271365.2. NCBI lineage: Eukaryota > Metazoa > Chordata > Ceratodontiformes > Ceratodontidae > Neoceratodus > Neoceratodus forsteri. The sequence goes on from CM057452.1 coordinate 1,724,007,628, forward strand.
TCACTGTAGTGCAATTTGGATAAGTAAGGAACCATTTTGGCAGCATTTCTCTGGATTTTTTCTATTCTATCCCTGTCCTGACTTAAATAAGGACTCCAGAAAGGAGACCTGTAATCAGAGTGAGGTCTTACACAGGCTCTAAACAAGGGAATAATGCATTCTTGAGTCCTTGACACAAAAGATAGTTGAACACAGGTAAGCATGGCATTGGATATTTTGTCTCTCCTTGTACAGCGATCAGATGAGGACAATTTGTTGTTTACAAGAATTCCAAGATCGCGCTCTACTGGTGACACCTGAAGGGGAAAATTATTTAAATAGTAAGTCTGTTTGAGATTATTTCTTCCAAAATTTAAGACACGACACTTATCTGAATTAAGTATCACCCTATTGGAGTCTGCCCAGTCCTCAATAATTTTTAACTTATTAGTAATAGTTTCCCTGTTTAGTGATGAATTTACAGGCCCTCCTAACTTAGTGTCATCAGCAAATTTTGAGAGAAGATTATCGGAACTAACATGTAGATCACTAATGAAAATATTAAACAGCGTTGGTCCAAGAACCGAACCCTGCGGAACCCCACTGGTCACATTCCGAATTTGGGAGAGAGAGCCATTTATTCTAACCTGTTGTTGTCTATTATTTAACCAACCTGATACCCAATCAATTAAAAACTGTGAAAATCCCATGTTCAACATTTTATCCAACAATACGTCATGAGGAACTTTATCAAGCTTTGCTATAGACAAGGAGGACAACATCCATAGGGATACCTCTATCAAGTCCCATACTAATGTAGTTATAAAAAGCTACAAGATTGGTGGTGCAAGAATACCCCTGCCTAAATCCATGTTGAGTGTTGTCAGTTACATTATTTATAATAGATTCCTGCTCCAACAATTTTTTAATAATTTTCTCCATTAATGTACTTATTATAGACGTTAGACTTATCGGTCGGTAATTTTCAGGTTTAGAATGGTTACCCTTCTTAAAGATTGGTATAACTGTGGCAATTGCCCAGTCATGAGAAAAAATTCCTTCAAATAGGGATTTATTAAAAATTAGGATCAATGGTTTAGATAAAGCTTTAGCAGTTTCCAACAGAAATATGGGATTAATATTGTCTGGTCCTGGGCTAGAAGTCTGTTTTAGAGAATAAATAGCCTCTAAGGTATCATCTTCTGTGATAGTATAGTATAATTTACAATTATCTTAATGCTTATATAGTTTAGGTTTTTTCTTTTTGTAAAGACTGAACACAACTGGTTATTGAATGTATCAGCAATATCACCATCAGTTGAAATAATGGAGTTATTAACAATTAGGGGACCCATATATCCATTATTCAATTTCTTATTATTAAGATACGAAAATAATGACTTATAGCTATCTTTAGAGTCGTAGATGAAACTCAATTTTTTTGGATTATATAATAGTTTGTTTTAAAAGTTTTAAGGTTTTCCTACATTTGGAAAGTAATAATTCATTAGCGTCTCCTCACTATTTTTACAAGAGAAAAAAGCCTTTGTTTTTGTTTAATTACATTTTTAATAGTTTTATTGAACCACAAAGGAATTTTCCCCTTTTTATTAAACTTTTTTTTTTGTAGGGACAAGTAAGTCTTCCAAACAATAAATTGAAGATTTCAAGAATTCCCAAGATTTCTCAAGGGAAAGATGATACTATTTCATCCCAAGAAACGGAATTTAATTGATCATTAATAATGTCAAATTTAACTATTATAATTTTTAAATTCTGAGTAGTTCAAGTTTTGCTGGAAAAATAACAGACAAAAAGAGATGGAATAATGATCACTAGAACCCAGGGGGCACCCATTTGAATATTTGTAATGGAACTCCCTATATTAGTAATAACTAGATCTAATATTTTCTCACCACAAGTTGGTTCGCTTATAACTTGTTCAAGGCCCATATCCACAATAAGTGAAATTAAGTCATTTTCAACTAGCGTACTACCAGATAAAGTTGTCCAATTTATGGAGGGCAAGTTAAAATCACCCCAAAACGAGAATGTTACCTTTAGAGGCCATATTTACAATTTCTTGGTGTAGAAGTGAAGTATAGTCAGTACTGGCTGATGGGGGCCTGTAACATGTCCCAACCAACAGTTGGTGTTGACCCTTAAACTGAATATTCACTCAAACAGATTCAGTGTTAGCGGTAAGGGGAAGATAGAATGAGGCTATGTCCTCCCTTACATAAAGACAGACCCCTCCCTGGCCTTGTCGATCCTTGTGAAATAACTTATATCCTGTTAGATGTGGGATCCAAATGGTTATCAGGGTCCCACCAAGCTTCAGTGATCGAAATAAGTCCATATTTGACCAAAAGACACTTAGCTTCAAGTTTGGCCATTTTAACCAAGTTAAGAGATCTTGCATTAAGAGAAAGGACCTCACATCCAATAGAATCAATGTTAATCAGTTTTAGAGAACAGGACACATTCCTATCCTCCCCCCCCCCCAGTTCTTAGTTTAAAAGTTTATTAATAGCTAAAATAACACTTTTACCCAACACAGTACTACCCCTACGGCTGAGGTGGAGACCATCCCAGCAAAACAATGAATCTTTCATGTAGAATGTTTCCCAGTATGCAAGATGGTTAGGCCACATCTGGAGTATGGGATGCAGTTCTGGAGGCATCACCTATGAAGAGATGTTGAGCTGATGGAGAGGGTGCAGAGAAGGGCAACCAAAATGATACGAGGGATGCAGAATGTACCCTATGAGAGAAGATTGAAAGGACTGAATTTGTACCCTCTGGAGGCGGGGGAGACATGATTGAGACCTTTAAGTATCTGAAGGAATAAATAAGGTATAGGGCAACAGCTTGTTCAAATTAAAGAAAGGAGTGAACACAAGGGGACATAGCCTCAAACTGGAAGGTGGGCAATACAGAGGTAATGTCAGGGGGCAGTTTTTCCACAGAGAGGGTGGTGGAGGCCTGGAACAAGCTGCCAGAGGAGTTAGTGGCAGCTGAAACGGTGGAGGGGTTCAAGAGGGCTTGGGATAGATTTAAGGGGTTGGGAAAAGAGGGTGGAAGCATAACAGAAGGGGGGAGGTAGGATGTTGGGCAGACTAGATTGGCCGTAGTGCCCTTCTCTACCATCACATTTCTGTGTATCTGTACCAGAAGACATACGAGGAGAGACTAAAGCAGCTTAACATGTATACCCTTGAGGAAAGGAGGTGGGGGGGACATGAAAGAAACTTTCAAGTATCTCAAGGGAATTAAAGTACAAGAGGGTAGAATCTTTCAGAAGAAGAGATGTGCAAGAACAAGGGGGCACAATCTGATGGGGGGGTGGCTCAGAGGTAATGTTAAAAATTATTTTTCACAGAGAGGGTTGTGGATGCATAGAACAGCCTTCCTGAGGCACAGTGGGAGAATTCAAGAATGCATGGGACAGGCATAAGGCAATTCTAGTGGGGGGTAGGAGGAAGTAAGCTGCTGGTTAACTAGGATCTACAGCTTATCCATCAGGTAGAGAAATGGGCAGACTAGGTGGGCCAAGCATTCCTTATCTGCCGTCAAATTCTATGTTTCTATAAAACAGTTTAAATGTTGGCATTCTTACAGCAGACCACCTAAATAGTTCTACAAACTTATTTAAAACTGTATTCTAATTCAGCTGGTGGGAAGGCAAGAACACAGTTTTAGGCAAACACAGTTTCCGTAACTTGAGTCACCAGCATTCACTTGGATTAAGGATGGCAAGCATGAGTTGCGACCAAATATTTGGGCACCATAAACGAAAAACACAAGGATGGTTTGTACCTTTTTTTTTTGGTTACTTTTTGCGCCGCTTTGCTCAGCAATACATATCCCAGAATGCAATGTGGCACCCACAGTGCCTTGTGCAGATGCTGCAATGGTGCTTGGAAACTCTCACACAATAACATGTGGGAACACAGTGTGGACTCTCTAAATACCACATTTAAATCCATTTCTGATACCAATTTTCACAACAGTATGACAGTCTATGACTTTTTATCATCAACTTGAGTTGTTGAAGTTCAGCTTCCAACTGAGGACACCAACTGCCATGAGCCTTGATTGCCCGATTCCTACATCTGGAGCAAAAAGGCATACCTTTATATTTGATTCTATTATAATGTTTGGTGGGACACTATTCTAACCTGACATTTTACCATACTGAAACTCTGTTCATCCACACACACAAGAATGATTGGAATGCTGTACTGACCGTAAGTGCAGAACAGCATTCCACTCATTTAGAGTGAGAAGCTCAAGAAGTTTTTTTAAAGCAGCAACAGAAAGCCGCCACACGGCAATATTACTTAAAACACAGTGAAAATGGTCATGGCAGTTTCCAGACAAGGGATCAGTTAATTATAGTTATGGGAAATGCTGGATCAACCATATTTGATAGGTAAAAAAGTATTTACTAACAAATACAAATTTCGGCCTCAGGACCATTTCTTTACTCGCTAAGTGAGTCATCCGGCTGCCATGTTTCTTTTCTAAATCCCTCCCACAGTAGAGCACAACCAATGGGAATGTGCACTGCTAACATAGGGACACACAGTCCCTAGCAACCATACAACTCAGTGTCCTAGCACTGGGAGACAACAATTTCTTTGTCTATGAATAAAATACATTTATAAAGTCTAAAAATGTCATTAAAATAATTCGAGAGGCACCATACACTACAAAAAATACAGGATGGGTAACCCCATGCAGAACTGGTATGTTCTGCCACAAAGGGACTCAGACCCCTCTGTGGCAGAACATACTGGTTCTGCATGGTTACCCATCCAGTATTCTCTACAAACTGAACGGTAAATTGTTGACATACCTGTAAACATAGCATGGAAGTAAGGGCTACAAGCTGCCAGCACGACTCGATGAGCTGCAATCTCAACATCTTCTGCCACTATTGTAACATCACACAAGGAATCCTGACTGTGGAGGTAAGAACAGAAAAAAAGTAATTAAAGAACGCTCTACTCAGATGAACATTTGGAAGTTCATGTTGTATGTTTATATGTACAGTCCCCGTCGTGTCATACATGGTTATAAGAGTGCATTCTCAGTTTGTGTCAGAGAGAACAGTGACGCAAAGCTGAGTAGTTCTGGCACATAAAGGATTTGAGAAGACACTTATGTGGTTAAGTATACGCATAAACATATTATCATAGCTGGTGAGCTTTTTTCTCTAAGGGAAACCCGGTTTGCAATTTGCCATTATAAAGGAGTGTTTATAACGGCAAACAAGTGCCAGGTTTCCCTTGCTCTGCGCATGTGCCAGCCACTGCTATTCCCTCTCTCACCACCGGACACTTCGCTGCCACTAGCACTTGGCGGTAACTAAATTTCAACACAAAAAACTCACCACTTATCAACGGAGTTTTTCCATTATTGACTTAAACATTTAGCCCCTGATTAAACCTTTCGACCCCCTGAAAAAACAAAACCAAAAACAACTATTCAGCTGCCGCAGACCGTATTTCAGCCCAACAAGACCATGGTTGAACAGCATCTACTGTATATTTTATATAACTGCTGTGGCTAAAAATGCTCCCCAGCAATTGTATAAAATAAAACATGGTTTAGTGTGTAAAACTCGAATCTTACCCATACCCTTGATGTTGGCTGCTTGTATAAACCCCTGGAGCTTTGCTCTCGGGCTTTATGTAGCATCCAACATCTCAGATGTGTGTAAAATTCTTGTTACACATACTACCCCATGCTTTATTCTATATATAAATTGTACAGAAGACTGCAGTTTTTAAAACATGGAACTTGAATTCAAAATCAAAACAATCTACTCTGTAAAACTTACAGAAACCCCTGTGAGTGGAAATGGATTATGCCAACTGAACTCAGAATTTCAGAATTTTAGAACTATATGCATGAGTCCCCCCTTTTATGATACACAATCAGCCTATTTCAACAGTGTTTTTAAAAACTGACTTGGAACCTTCAGAAAAATATTCACAGTTTAGAACATGAATTATTTCTCCACACAGCTGTCCTAACCAACCAGACATATGGTTTGCAGAGCTAGCTGATTAAGGCAGCTGAAACTAAGCCCATTTCACGAGCGCATTCTTGAAACAGCAAAACAGTACAATATAAAACAAAAAAACAGAGCCTTGAGTCTCACAAAAAGTGCATTTATAAACAAGATGATTTTAGATTACATAAAACAACAAAAAAAAACCTCCATGAAGAACTCGAAGGTAACGTCACACGTCGTTAGTAGGGTGACATCATCAGGCTTTATTTTTGTGCCCATGATGTCACCACACAAATTCTTCATGGGTGCGAGGGATTGGACAGTTATTTTCGATATAGTTCTAAGAGAACCTTCAACGTTTAAGCAATAATCTATGACAGGGTGTGGGTTGTTGTGGGATTTACCCACACCTGGTATGGTATGTCATAGGGTCGTAGGCAGAGTGACAAAAAAAACACCAGGCATAGGTAATTGTCACTAAAATCGTCATCCTGAAGTGGGTTATTGTGATTATGTAATTATTTGTTAAAATTTCATTTTAGGAAGTAATTAAATTTTTTTTTTTATCTTTTAAGCGTTTTTATTGATCTTTTATTGTAATATATTTCCTGTTATTTAAAAAATCCCGTGTAGCTAGGAAGAATATATTGTTGTAGAAAGCCCCCCCCCCCCAAGCAGCTACTGGCTTGTTTATTTTTGGTATCTTTTTGCTTGTTTTATAAAATTTATTTTAAGACAGACAGCGAGTGTGGGGCGAGTTCTATGGGGTTGCAGTCTACTGCGAGCCGTGAGCAGGGTGCAACCACTTTGCAAGTGAAAAAGGGCATTCTGTGAACAGCTCTCATCTCGTGGTGGTACAAGCTGTTGCAGAGTGAGATCGACTGAGGATAGGAGAGGGAGTTTTGAGACAGGAATGGTGTAAGAGGCAGATACTTTGGCAAGTAGTGGCGGGACCAGTGCCATGGATTTCTGATGAGTAATGTGGGTGGGGGTAGGCATGTAACCAAGCGTGAGCACAGAAAGAGCCACAGTAAGAGTTTGGCCACTTCTTATTTGCAATCCAAAACATTTTTATTTGTAGACTGTGAGAAAGAGTGTGGTGCGAGCTCTGAGGGGCTACACTCTGTGAGCATGCTGCAAGCAGTTTGCAAACAAGAAACAGTGTACTGTGAGCAGTCAGCTTTAGTGGGAGGAAAAAGACTGCAGGTTTGTTCTGAATTTTTTGGGAGGGAGTGTACTCATAGTGCAGTTATGTAAGAACTTACTGTAACAGTGGATCTTCAAGGGGAGCTCTTGCAGCAGGTTACACCATAAGGACTGAAGCCAGCAGGCGCCAGGACCCCACAGAAAACTTCTAGCTAGCAGTCTATAGTGGGGAACCATCCAGACATCAGCCCGCCCCCAACGTCCACCAATGGTGTAACAGGGGTGGTCCCCCAACACCACCCCAGTTCTCCCATCGGAGACCCCCAGCAAGCACAGTAAATGGAGAACTGAGGTGCTCCTCTGAAACCAAGGACACTGAAAAGAGATGGAGATGCAGTCACCAGGGGGACAGAGGGAGGGAAAGCAGCACCTGCTGCAAGAGCTCCGCTCAAAGATCTAATGTGACAGTAAGTTCTTATGTAACTGCACTATCTCACTTTGAAGGGGTTCTTGCAACAGGTTACACCATTAGGACAGAGTCCCAAGCAGTAAAAAGACTGCCCCTGGTCAACTGGGAGGAGGTAGAGGTCAGAGTAAGTCTCAAGAAAGCAGGACCTGCAGGACTGCCAGTCCAAAACCTGCCCTGCGCCAAGAAGCAATGTCTAGACTGTCATGCCGGATGAAAGTGTGGACAGAACTCCAAGTGGCCGCTGCACAGATTTCAGCAATGGACACATTTCTGAAGGATGCAAATGAAGCAGCTACACCCCTGGTAGAGTCACCTTTAACTGGGCCCAGTAAAGGCTTCTCGTATTTGCGGTAGCAATAAACAATTCAATGTGAAAAACTAAATAAGGCTCTTTACACATCAGAGCCTGAAGCTCGAAAATCCTTCGAGCAGAAGTAATAGCAACTAAAAATAATGCTTTCCATGATAGAAAGCGTAGCTTGCAGCTTGCGGCAGGCTCAAAGGGAGGTAATATAAGCTTTTCTAAAATGAACAATAGATCCCATGGGAGGTTTCAGATGCAGGATGCCCCACAAAAAGGTACGGGATTGATCAAGTTCGGCAAGGGTCTTGCCGTCGATAGATGCATGGTACGCAGAGATGGCTGAAAGGTGAACCTTAGTCAATGAATAACTCAAGCCTGAGTTAGATAAGGAAAGGAAATACTCCAGAATGAGATTCGCTGGACAAGTAAAGGGATCCAGTTGATGAGTGGTGGCCCATAAGCAGAACCACTTCCACATCATAGCGTAAGTAGATCTAGTGGTGAGTTTTCTGGCTGCCACTAGCATGTCTGCCACCCGGGAGAAACCCCAATGCAGGCAACTGCTTAGTCTGCAGCAGCCATACATGAAGGTGCAGAGACTTTAGGTCAGATGGACCAGGGTGCCTTGCTCCTGTGAGAACAGGTCGACGCACAGAGGCAGGGGACTTGGGGGTTCCATGCAAACTGCTGGAGAAGCGGAACTGGGCAGTTCTGCGTTGGATGAAGACATGAATAGGTCACGTTCTGGGTGGCTCCACCTGTCAAAAAGATCTTCAACCACTGATGGAAGAAGTTCCCATTCAAGAGCATTGGACCAGGAATGGCTTAGACTGTCGACCAAGGCATTTTGAATGCCTGGAACATGTATAGGAGTCAGGCTCAGGTGATGTTCTATGGCCCAATACCACACTCTCATGGCCTCTCTGCAGAGAGAGTAAGAATGCCCCCGCTTGTTTATGTGAAAGACCACAGATATACTGTCCATCTGGATTAAGACAGGACCCGAGAATAGGTTCATCTGAAAGGCTTGTAGTGCATACGTGATCACCCACATTTCCAAAACGCTGATGTGAAGATGTTGCTCTGATGAGGACCAAGTCCCCTGAGTCTGACGGTCTGCCAGATGGGCACCCCAGCCCTGGCTCAACACATCCATGGTCAGGATCTGTCGAGGTGACTCAGACTGGAAGAGGACCCCCTTGTAGAGGCTGGAGGGATCCAGCCACCACATTAGTTTGTCACGCCAAGTTGGATACCGACACTAGGAGGTCCAAGTCATCTATACGCTGATCCCATTGTACCTGAAGGTTCCACTGGGCCACCTTCATGAGCCGGCAAGCCATGGGTACTGTGACAATGGCTGCTGCCATATGTCCCAGCAGTCTGAGAACTGTTCTGGCTGGAACTTGTTGAGACAACAAGACCAGCTGAGCCAGAGTCTGACGGCGTTCTGCTCAGTCTAGGGGAAGAAAGGCTTTGCCTTGATCGGTGTCCAAAATCGCCCCTATGTATTAGAAGTCTTTGACTTGGCCAAGGGGAGGATTTGGGGAGGCTGAGGGTGATACCCAGATCCAGAAACACAGAGAAAGTGCCCTCCATGGTTCTGAGCAATTGCTCCTTCGTGGAGGCTGTCAGAAGCCAGTCGTCTAGGTAAGGGAAGACATAATGGCTGTCCCTCCTCATGCCTGCTGCCACTACTGCGAGGCACTTTGTAAATACTGATGGGGCCAAGGACAGTCCGATTGGTAGGGCCTGAAACTGGTAGTGTTTTCCGTAGAAGTGAAGGAACCTTCTGTGGGGTAAAACACCAAGATGTGAAGATAAGCGTCCTGCATATCCAGGAAGCAGTGCCAATCCCCTAAGGGGAGAAGGCTAGGAAGAGTGACCATCCTGAACATTTTGTACTTTATAAACTGGTTCAGTTTGCTGAGGTCCAGAATGGGACACAGATTTCTTGTTTTCTTTGGAACCAGGAAGAAAAGAGAGTAGAATTCCTTCCCTCACTGTGTTGGCAGAACGGGTTCGATGGCATGTTTTCGCAGGAGTGCTTAGATCTCTTCTTCAATCAAGACAAGATGGGCCTGAGGGTAATGGGAGGGGGCTGGAGGATTGTCCAGGGGAATCTCCAAAAATTCTAGGGTGTGCCCCAGTTCCACTAACTACAGAACCCACTGATCAGAGGTTATTCTGCACCAATCCTCTCCGTAAAGAGAGAGAGAACCGACCCTCCACCAAAGCATGCCCGCAGGGATTCAGCTGGGGGAGAGGGGTCAGATAAGGAGTCAGGCAGAGGTGCAGGGACATGGAACACGGCCTGGGAGGTTCTAGGAGCTCAGAGTGCTAAACCTCCGGTTACTTGGGAAGTAGCCTTTCTCTTAAAGGCACTTCTGGGCTGCTAACCTCTGGGTTGCTGCTTGGAGGTGCAACAAAAAGGCTGTCACTGAGATGTTTTAGACTGAGACCAGTACAGTGCATGAACCGAACATATAGCCTTGCTCAACTCTTGGAGGCGACTGATTATATTTTGAGAATCCTCACCAAACAAGATGGGCCCTCTGAAGGGCGTGTCCAAAATCTCAGATTGGATGTCCGGCGCAAACACTGAGACCCCGAGCCAGGAGTAGTGGCGTAAGCAAACTTCCGTGGCCGCGGCTCTACCTGCAGAGTCCGCAGAACCATAAGAGGCTCGGAGGACGTGGGTCCCCACATCTGAGCCTGACTTGAGGAGGTGCAACAGTTCAACCTTCCCAGGAAGAACAGGCTGAGCTTGTGTCACCTCAAAAACCTTCTCCCACAGGGCATTCTGATACTGAACCATGTGGGCAAGGATGTTTAGGGAATGGATAGCACATGTGGCTGAAGAATAGATCTGTTTTCCAAATAGTCTATCTGCCTAGAGTCCTTTTTAGGAGGCTGAGTGCTGAGGTGTTGAGTTCGATTTGAACAATCATGGGCCACATAAATAACGACTGAATTGGCCTCCGGGTATTCTCCATAGAAGAGTTCATCTCTTGGGGCGTTATACAGGTGATCCGCCTTTTTGGATGACGCCGGTGTTGTGGATGGGCACTTCCAAGTAGCCCTATTGACATCCTTGAAGGAGTTAATTAATGGTGGAACTACTAGAGGTAAGAACTACTTCTTGCAGAGAAAAATGGCTAGCCAACGTCACTCAAGGTCCTCTTCCTCAGTATCTCAGCCCATGCGGGCCTGGATGTGCCTCATCACATCCATGAAAGTTGGTTCATCTGGAGGAGACAGCGGTGTGTCCTTGGTCTCCTCCGGCTCTGATGGTAGATCTGAATCTCTAGACTCAGAGGAGGAACAGGGCCATCTCCCTGACTCACCAGAATCCAGAAAGGGGGAGGGTGGCGCCAAGGCTAATGCCGATGTGTCTTAGAACGACCAGTGCTAACCCCTGCTGGTTGTGGCATAGGCTCCCTAGGAACTGGCGTCTGTGTCTTCCTAGGAGTAAGCTGGTCCTTAGAAGGATTGGGAGGAGGGCTCCTTTAGGGCCTCCTTGTCCTTGAAGTACACCCACCAGGCCATAAAAAGGACATTAAGGTCCGCAGGTGGGTTCTGAGGCAAGGCTGGGGTAACCAGCATCTGTGGGATAGGTATGGAGGGCCCCGGCGTCAATTCGTCAAATTGCGGTAACCTTGGCGTTGGATCCTGAGGTAAGGAACCATCTGGTGTCAGTGTGGCTGGGGTCGAAAGACTGCACATTGGTCCCCCTGGTGTTGACTGTGTGAAGACAGGTCCAGCCGCTAAATGTGGAGGTCTTGGGGATGACAGTTGAGGCGTCATCGGGGCCGGGATGCTGGCGCCGACAGAATATGTGCAGGCTGAGGCTGGTTCAGGAAGAGCCAGCACTCGGCCTGGATGAGAAGCCTATATAGGGGAGCCGACTTCCGAGTGAGCCAGAGGCGTCACACTCGCGGGGGGGGTGACCATATGCCCCTGTCATCGCAAGGTGGCATCGGTCCCTGACGCTGGAACAGACTTCACAGAAGCCTTGACCGGAAGGGTAGCGGGCAAAGACCCACCTCCCGAGGAGGACCCAGTCGAGCCACCTGTTTAAGGACCAGTCTGTTGAATGGGCCTGATCTTCAGGGGCTGAGAGGCTGCGGATGAAATCCCGAGCCCCAGGGAACCACCACCTGATACAGTAAGAAGAGTGGATGGTTTGACCACTGGCAGCCTGGAGGGGGAGAGAGGGCTGACAGAGTGGAAGGGGCCAACCTCCTGCAGGAGGAATACCCATGATCGGTGCCCAACTTGCACAGGGATCTGGAGTGGGAAGCTGACTGGGATTTCTCCCTGTGCTTCTCCGGTGTTTGTGCTTTCCTTTGTACTTCTTTTCCCTAGCTGATAGAGAAGTGGAGACCCCGGAAGCTGGGGAAGAGGAGGTACTCTGGCGAAGCTCCTTTCCATCACTGAGAGTTTTTGCTGCAGCAGGAAAACTTCCAGGGTCTTCTGGTAGTGAAGCTGGGAACGCTGGTAAAAAAAAACCTGGCAGTACTGGCAGGCCTCAGTGTTGTGGTTTTGGCCTAGACAAAGCAGACACGATGAATGGCCGACCCTGTGGCGAAGTTATTTTCCACAAGTGCACTTCGTTCGCTGCCACTCAACTGACGAGGAAGGCGAAGACTTGCACAAATTGCTGTTAAACTGAAGAAAAATAAGAAAATGATAAAGTGCGGGTAATGCAAAGAAAATGGCGATCGACTAAAGCAGAAGGCATCTGTGAAGGTCCAACTTGTGCAGGTGAACGGCGGGAAAAGAACTGAAGTGGTGATGGGTGACCGCTCTTTTTACACCATAGGCAGACATTCAGGGTGGACTGACATCAGGGGGCGGTCACCCACTATAGACTGCTAGCTAGAAATTTTCCATGGAGTCCTGGCACTGCAAGAGCCCACTAGAAGTGAGATTTGTAGTGATGCTGCCACCATGACTGACTGGAACTTTATGCATGGGTCTTTGTAGGATACACCCACACTCAAAAGAGCCCATTAGCAAATCAAAATCACAGATTCTTGGACCCCATTGTATAATCAGAAATAAACAATCCTAATACATTGGGGATAGGTATGCCTTCCTATTGTTATTGACTGTGGTTGGGTATGGGAGAATTCTGACTGACAGTACTCTAAGAGGGTTATGGTAACAGCCAAAACTCATGTACAAAAAAATAAATTCGAATTTTAGCTATTAAACAGCAGCTTCTTGTTTCATGATCTCCCTAGGGTTAGATTAACAGATAGTAATCCAACCCTTAGTTCCGCCCTAATGCTTAAGCAGTGTTGGGTGACAATGGGAATGTTGATAGGAAAATACAATTTGTTACATAGAAACATAGACAATTACGGCAAAAAAGATCAAAGATCTATCCACTCTGCCAGAGTTACCCATTTAACCCCAGGGCCTACGGTTCCTCCAGGATCCTAGCCCTCCCCAGCCCCAACCCCCGATTCTCCTCCCCAATTCTGATGCCCTACGTAACCACTATGCCCTTCATTCTGTCCCAGCCATGCTTAATACCACTAATGGTTTTTGCACCCACCACCACAGCTAGCAACCTGTTCCACGGCTCCACCACCCTTTCTCTAAAAGGGTATTTCCTCACGTCCTCCTGAACCTCCCCCTTGTTAGTTTCTACTCATGACCACATGACCGAAACCTGGTATTCAAGTTAAACAGTTCCCCATGGTCCACCCTATTACTTCCTTTTAGGAATTTGAAGGTCTCTGCTGCATCTTCCCTCTCTCTTCTGGTCTCCAGTGAGTTACATGTTCAGTGCCTTGAGGCTCTCCTCACAGAACATGCCCTGCTGGCCCTGAAACATTTTTGTCACCCTGGCTGTAGTGTCTTGAGCCTATCCCTAATCTTCCTGAGGTAAGGACATAAGAACTGGGTGCAATACTCCCGCTATGGCCTCACCGAGGATCTATACAGGGGAAGTATTACCTCCCTTTTTCTGCTTTCTGCAACCTTTTTTTTTTTAATTTTCTTATTTTTGCTTCCCGCTACTGGCTGCTGTACATCAGCCAGGGTCACGGACCCCTGTACTTCCACCTTCCAGGCTTACAGCTCTCTCTGGCACCCCTGGCTTGCCCCCCAGAGGGAGAGGTCGTGGTGTCAGGTGCCGCATTACCAATATCTATCCAGGAGAGTCAGTCCTGGAGGCTAATCGAAGCCAGGCAACAGGCTTCACTAACGCGGCCAGCAGCGAGGCATTTTCTGGGTTTTTCTCCAGGGGTGGGGACATGCAATGACGTCCAGCGTCAACCCCGCCCCTCTATGAGCCGGTACCGGTAGCTGCACTGCCCCTAGCCTCCACCAGGGGTCCATCGAGCACCGGATGCACTCCCCTCCCTCGCCCCGGAGAAGAACAGCAGTCCTCAGGACACAGCATCCTTTTCCCCCCGGCCGGCCCTCCAGCAACCCGGGTCCATTCATAAACCCGGGTTGCCGGCATCACAAGCGGAAATCCAACTGCTGTGCCAATGGGCCGGCCCAATCAGTACCCCTCCTGATACATCCAAGCATCCTATTTGCCTTGCTATAAGCCTTGATGCACTGACTCAATTACTTTAGGCAGTCACTGATGATAGCTACGGTCTCATTCCTCAGCCATGGTTCTTAACCTTCCCATCCAGTACTCCGACATGGAGTTCTTGTTCCCCAGGTGCATCTCCTTAAACTTTCTGGCACTGAATTTCAACTGCCAAACCCCTGACCACCCCTCCAGCTTTTGCAAGTCTCTCTGCACTTCCTTTCATTCCCTTGTCACTATCCACCCTCCCACAGAGCTTCATGTCATCTGCAAAGAGAGACAGCCTGCCCTGGATCCCCTCACTAATGTCGCTGAAGAACATGTTGAAAAGGAACGGACCCTGGACAGAACCCTGTGGAATCCCACTCATGACCTCCTTCTCTTCTGATTTAACCTTGTTGATCTTTACTCTCTGCTGCCTCCCCTTTAGCCAGTTAACTACCCAACTTACTATGACCGTGGCCTTACCCAGATCCTCCATCATCTTCATCAAGTACCTGTGGGATATCAAGTTGAAAGTCTAGCAGAAGTCAAAGTGCAGTAAATCCACAGCATGGCTCCCATCCAATTCCCTCGTCACCCAGTCAAAGAAAACTAGCAGGTTAGTCTGAGAAAACCTTTATGCCATGAATCCATGCTGCTTACTTTTTTTAATTCTATTTATTATGCTGTACGTGCCATTCCTCCCAAACCTCAGCTCCTGCCACCACAAGCCTCGACCATCCTGAACTTACCTGCGCAGCAGTCCAATCCCAGGCTTGCCCCTTCTGGGTTGGGCCACTGGTCAGCCCCAGGACCCGTGGATGTGAAGTCAGGATTCTGGCAGGAATCCCCCACTGGAGGAACCCCCTGGCTTGCCAGGGCACGCCAGCGGACACAAGTTGATCCTTGCGCCATCAATGTCAGGAACGGACGCGGTGGAGTCTCATAGAGGGAGGCAGCAGTATTTTGAAATTAGAGTTCCTTGGGGGCAGGGACATGCAATGGCATCCCACATCCGCCCCACCCCCTCAGGTGATGGCGCCAGCACGATGGTACCCCCAGCCTCCACCAGAGGTCCGTGGTGTTCCGGACACTCTACACCTCCGAGAAGGAGAGCAGTCCCTAGGATGCTCAGTCCTTTTCCCCCCCGGTCCGGACTTCAACGTCTTAAGTCCATTCCCGAACCTGGATCACAGATGTTACATATGGTTGCCCTGCCTCTGCGCAGGTGGGCCGGCATCCATGGTGCTTACTAGCTGCTGTCCAAGTAGTCCATGAGACCCTCTTTGACTAGTGACTCCATCGGTTTTCCTACAGCAGAGGTAAGACTGACGGTCTGTGGTTCCCTGCCCCCCTTCCCCATTGTAGCAGAGCTATGTCCGCCACCCTCCAATCCTTCAGAACCACCCTGTCCTTAGAAATCTGCCAATGTCAGGAACGGACGGAGTGGAGTCTCATAGAGGGAGGTGGCAGTATTTTGAAATTAGAGTTCCTTGGGGGCAGGGACATGCAATGGCATCCCACATCCGCCCCACCTCCTCAGGTGATGGCGCCAGCACGATGGTACCCCCAGCCTCCACCAGAGATCCGTGGTGTTCCGGACACTCTACCCCCCCCCCCCCGAGAAGGAGAGCAGTCCCTAGGATGCTCAGTCCTTCTCCCCAGTCTGGACTAGCGTCTTAAGTCCATTCCCGAACCTGGGTCACAGGTGTTACATATGGGTGCCCTGCATTTGCGCAGGCAGGCCGGCATCCATGGTGCTTACTAGCTGCTCTCCAAGTAGTCCATGAGACCCTCTTTGACTAGTAACTCCATCGGTTTTCCTACAGCAGAGGTAAGACTGACGGTCTGTGGTTCCCTGCCCCCCTTCCCCATTGTAGCAGAGCTACGTCCGCCACCCTCCAATCCTTCAGAAACACCCTGTCCTTAGAAATCTGTTGAACCATGGGATCAGCCAGTTCCACTGCCAATTTCCCCCCTCACCCCCACCGGTATCCTCAGATGCAGCCCATCTGGTCTGGAGACCTTATTGATCTGTAAGGCTGTCAGATCTTTCAAGACCCTTTCGCCTGTAAATACTGGCAGCCTCACTTTAATGGCCGCTGGATACCACTCTCTGGCAAGGGCCCACTGTCCTCCCGAGTGAAAACTGAGCCTGCCTCAATCACCTTATCCCCCTCAGTTAGCCTCAGTTCTCCTTCCTTTCTTCACTAATATACTTGAATAGTTTTTCTCCACTCTTGACTCCATCTGCAATACGCAGCTCTGTGTCTGCTTCTGCCTTCCTAACCGCCTTCTGTCTCCCTGTTTTTCAGCAAATATTTATTTATTTCTTCCTCTCACTGCTTTTCTTTAGCTTTGTAGAAGGCCTTTTTCTATGCCCTCACCACATCCCTGACCCTTGCTGAGAACCACAGTGGTTTTCTAAACCGGTTCTTTTTGGTTACCATTCTCATGCATACCTTACATGCTGTAAGAATAGTCCCATTAATTGTCCACCATCTATCGTCCACCCCATCTACGTTGTCCACTCCAACTAACTTATTCCCGAGCTACTCCTTCAACCTACTGAAATGTGGCCTTCTATAATCAAGGACTTCAGCTCCTGACTGTTATTTACCAGACCGCAGGGTCAGTTCAAATCAAACAGAGTTATGGTCACTGCTCCCTAATGGGTCTCCTACTCCCACAGCTCCTACCACCTCCAAGTTGGTGAGTGCCTCATCAAGAATTGTGGTCTGCCTGGTGGGCTCCTTAACTAACTGTACCAACAGACAGTCCTGCAATGCACTGTTCTACTGAACCTTCATTGCGTGCCCCCCCCCAAATTGTATACATAATTCTGTTTGTATGCAGAGCAAGAGCAAAAACATTACAGTTGTACTATCTATATATATATATATCTCTCTCTATATGTGTGTGTATGTATGTAAAAGTTCCCAGGAAAATAATACTGAGCTGGTAGCAGACTATTACCATAAGCAGCCTGAGCAAGGGAGCTATTCAATACAAGGAACAAGAAATCATATCAGTAAACATCGTTACGGTTTTAAAATTCACATGTACAAAAATCGGGTTATAACCCTCATTTCCAATAAAGACTCACTTTATTGAAATCAGGAGTACAGTTGCTTTTAGGTACAGTATTTATCTCCAACACCTCAGAAAATGTCAAACTCGTTCATGAACGGGTTTATCTGCAGCTCAGGGCACCACTACATTCGGGGATGCGAGGGAGCACAGGCATGCGGCCTTCAATTGGGTCTGCTCTACTTTTTATTTTTTACCTTCAGAACTGTGTTCTTATGGTAATCCTGTATCATGAAGGCATTCTGTTGGTTACCCATTCCAACTGCACACATACTACAGTGCATTTAGGACAGGTCCAGAAAAACTAACGGTGTCCCTATAAGTAATAATGCCCGACAGGGTGTGTATCACTGTATAATAACGTCACGCCTCAGGTGGGTTGAAGCAAGAGGCCATAGATTGGGGGCATTCAACACCCAAGCAGTGACGTTATTCATGACACACATCCCTGAAGCGCATTATTGCTTTTATACAAAGGCTCAATTTTATATAGAATAAAAAAAAATTAAATCTTTTTTTTTTTTTTTTTAATAGTTTTTCTTGATTTTTCAGTATGGAAGCATATTTACAAAAAAGTTCTCTTTTGTGTTTCTCCAGTAAGTGGAGCTGTGGTTTTCTGTGGTAATGTCAGTAAGCTGTCCCCCCTGCCCACCCCCAACTCCTTTCCTGTGTGTTTTGTTCATCTACCTAGCACGCATGGGCGCACACACGTTTTTTACAGGCCCTCTCCCTCTGCCTTAATGTTTAGATATGCTGAATGCGGTGTGTGTTGGCAGTTTCAGTTTCTTTTTTTGTTAGTGCAGTTACAAGTGAGAGTGGGAGAAGTTACAAGTGAGAGCATGAGAAAAGTGCAGCTGGGAGCGGAACAGAAGAAACGGGGCTGTCTGGTACCATTATGGATGCAGAATTTTGCTAGCTGGACTGGAGAAAAAGGCAAGTTAAATGGCGCAGGATGAGGACCAGAGGATGTGTGCACACAACTGGTGTTAGGAGAAGCCGGTTGGTGCGGCGGTTTGTTGAAAGTTTTGAAAAAAAAAAGTCACTCTGTGCAGCAGGTTGGTGATTATGAGGAGCAAGGAGTGAGCGGGGGGGGGGCATGTTAAGCCATTGTGGCTGGTGAAGGACTGAGTCAGGGAATGTGAATGTGAAGGCTTCAGGATAGGTTCCTTCACTGTCATGCTGACATCTCTGCACCTGCTCTAGATACTGTGAGGTTACTGTCAGATAACATTACTATCTGTAGAGTAGCTGGACCAATCAGGAGGTCAGGAATTTTCTTCCCACTGTAGTATTATATAAACATTTCTGCAGTTTATATTTTTATCTTGTACCCCTCCCTGGCTCATACCTGGAAATAAGCCCTGTAAAGTCCATCACAAAGGAAAGACGAAAACCAATGGTTACCTCGTCCACTGCAAAAACCTGCAAACAAAATATCGGCACACCACAGCCGGTACACTCCTTGCCCGACCCATAAATACACAAAACACCAGCAAAGGGTGTCCAGTTCTACTGCCGGTAGCCCCTACCTCCCGACCTGTAACTGTACAAAAGAGCGGCGACAGGTGCCCAACTCCATAGCTGATACCCCGCTCCCTACCAGCCACCCAATCAGAATAATTAGAGCCAATGATTTTCCATTTTCAATGGAAAACTCTGGTAAAAAACAAATTTGTAATTTTTTAAACCAGCTCTTGGAAGTCAATTTTGTCATGAAAAGCCCCCCCTTTCCACTAGCTTTTCTGGGCAAATCCCTCAATTTTAAGCCAAATTTTTGTACAAAACATGCTGGTTTGACCTTTATGGGGGTTAAGATTTTGCACAACAGCACTGGCCATTTGTGAAAATGGAAAATCACCAACTAATACACCAACAGCAGGTGTCCAATCAGACTACTGACACCCCTACCTCCTAGGTGATCTATTAATATATTACACTGGAGGTGGCTGCCCAGTCCCATTGCTGGCGCCCCCCTGCCATGGGTCGAACCTAACATACAAAACCTGTTCCCTGTGCAAGTGGGAACTGACTAGTGCATGTAGTTTTGTGCCTTGCATGCACCACAGTGCATCTAACACGGAGCCTGGTGTCTGAGATTTCTGGCACAAAACTGGCCGTCACTGCATTACCTGGGAGAATGTGGGACTGAGTAGGAGAACGCACTTTTTTTGTAATCACACAGACTTGCGGAATGCCACCACACTGTAAGTTGCAGTCAGTGCCTGGGATGGTGGTGGTGGTGTGGCCAAGCCAGGAGAGAGTGTGAGCTGTGATTTTTTTTTTTTTTACTGCTTGAGCAAGTCACTCTGTGTGACTAGGGGGGAGCAGCAGAAATAGACAGCAGGAATCTCAGCAGGCCAGGTCCAATCATGCCAATTGGGGGTTGGGGGTGGGATTCGCACTAGGAGTGGCTGCTATTAATCACTCACTTCACACTGACAGAGTCAATGCCCCTGGGTTAGCACTGTGAGAGGCACTGCTGGGCAGTGTGTATGAGGAGAGGGAGGCTCTCTAGCAACCAATTATGAGACTACCATCACTGTTGCCGAAAATAAATAAGCTTGCGTGTCTTACAACAGGAGATCATGTGATTGCAGAGAAGTTCATCTAGGGTGGCTACTCCAGAGAGAGGATATATTTTTTTTCTTTTGTGAAGAGTATCTATTGATTGGGTAACACTATGTGATGGATGCTGTTTGACAGCACTCTAAGCCCAGAATTGAGGATGGGGGAGGAGCACTGATGAGAAATGTGTCAGACAGCACAGATCACTGGAGCAGTTCATATACAGCTCTTGTGGAGAAGACAAGTGCTTGAAGGAGGCTAAGTAATCCGTTTGGCACAGATGTCCTTAATGTTGTAAGAGGTAAATTAGACAGGGAAAATCCAATGGGCAGATTGGGTGGGCCAAGCGCTCCTTATCTGCCGTTAAAGTCTATGTTTCTATGTAAGTGTATGAAGCAAAGTACTACAGTTCGTAGCATTTTTCTGTCTCCTTTTGACCAGTGCAGGTAACCTGTCTCTGGTGCATGTAACTTTTTGGCTACACGCACTGCAGAAGTATTAAAAAAGTTACTTTCTACCCTGCCCCCTTCCTCCCCTATTTAATAAAAGAATACCAAAAGGGGGTGCCCAATTCCCACCATTGGTACTCCCCTCCTTCTTAGCCCTCCAATCATTACTTTTCCAATAACCCCCATCCTGCCCACCTCAGAGTAGGAAAACAAGAACTCTAGCGCCATGCAAGCACCCCCCACACACACACACACACACACACACACACACACACACACACACACATATACACACAGTTCGGTTCCTCTCACGGATCCTCAATGGTCCTCGACAGGATTCCTCAATTTCCTTCAACATGCCCCCTACCTGTAATAAAACCTGCTGCAAAAAATCTGAGTAAGTCCAGACATGCTGATATTGTGCAGGCACCTGGACTATGGCTTTCATATCTAGGCCAATTTTGGCCACTATGAGACCAAATCAAGAGAGTGGCCACATCTCTACGTCCAGGCCACATAAGTGGGACACTGTAAAATAATAAGCAAAGTTTAATAAAAAGGTATTTGTAAGTAGCTAGATTGTGGTGTGGAGACGTGGGGTTCTGGCAACAACAAACAACAATTACATTTGTTTGTTCTCAGGAGGGCAGGTGGATTGATTCTTTCCATGTAATTAGGCTGGGATCTGCATCTCATGAAAGTTATGTAGGAATAATTGCAAAGTCTGGAGTAGTTTGCAGTCAGTGAGAAGCCTAGAAGCTTTGACCCATTTTATTAAAAGTAATGAGATAGATCCTGGCAGTGCAGGGACTGTGTGGCACTCAACTCAAAACTCCTCTTCACTCCATCTTGTCCTGGCTGGTCTGCCCCATATCTTCTCCCGGGTTGCTTGTGACATCTGTGCAAGTTCACCTAATTTGCACTTGCGACATGAACACCTGCCCTGGTTTGGGTTATTTCTAAACACCCTTTCTTCGCTCTCTCATGACTTCACCACAACTGTTGTGCATTTTCTTGCCAGTACAGCCTAACTGCACACGTGGTCTGTTAATCTCCCATTGTTTTGCTTGCCATGAACTGCTAATTTTGTCTGCTCTTTCACTGTACATTTCATCTGTACCATCTTACTGCTTATTTTGACTTGTAGTCATTCATGTTGCCAGCACACTATCTTGTTAATACTGACTACACTTTTCCATTGAATGTATTTGTCTCCCCTGCGGCCCTCCCACTGGGTTGCATTTGGAAACAAGCTTTGGTTCATTCAATTTGCCTTTCCCAGCTACCAATTTACAATAAATAAAATGTGCCAATGCCACAGCCAGAGTCATACTGCCTCAAAAATCAGCGATAAATCTTCAAAAAAAGGTTAATATCACTTCATGAAGCTGTTGTATTAAGTGTTTTAGTGACCAAAGCATTTTCTGATGGAGAACTTGACAGTAAAACTATTGCCCGCTATGATTCTGATTCACATCTCTACTCTTCAGTAGCAAAATGCCACATTTACAAGGGATGGAGGAAATTTGTAATGCAAAATCAAGGATATCTTTGCAAGCAGGGACAGCGGAGGGATATGACAAGAGTTATGCACTGCATCAGAAAGAACAGTTACGTACTTACCATAACAGTAGGTCATCGAGAGAATCTCTCATCAGCAGGGTGCAAAATTCATATACTGTAGGTGCCCCAAAGCAGGAATTTTTGTCTCGGGACACCCATTGCTGTTCTGTGCCTGCCCAGTGAGTCACCTAAGGTGTTAGTGCACTAAGTCCCACTTTGTCCTTTCTGTCTTTTTGTTTTATCCCCATGACTTTTTATTTTTTATGATGTCAACATAGTTATCTGGGGGCAGTGGGCTGCTGGAGGAGTGCCAACACCTGCAATCACGAGATGAAGTACAGCAGGGTGACAATCATGAGATGAAGTACAGCAGGGTGAGAAGATGACAAGATGAGCAAGCTGACAGTCCCTTCCCCGCCTCTGATGGACAGCCTTATCAGCACCGACACAGCCAGTGAAGATCCGAGGGATCGGTCCCTCGGGGAAGGAGTTGGGTTGCAGCAGCCAGAGACACCAACTGGTGAGTATCTTCTAAAGTTCACCTGCCCCCTTCTTATGGTGAGACCCGTGGTACCTGCAAAGCACACCACTCTATCCTGTTCAGTTGGTGAGACAGGTTGTGCGAGTGACACACTTACAGAGGGACCACATTGCAGTCGGTGAACATGAGTGGACTAAACAAACACAGAAACTTAGAACGTGTCAGCAGAAAAGGACCACCAGGCCCACCCAGTCTGCCTAGCATGCCGCTAGGACTTTGCTACTGCCTCCCGCCCATCCCCTTCCCCAGCTCTAACAGACCCTTGTGTCTACCCCACGCTCTCTTGAATCCTCCCACAGTTCTCGCCCCACCACCTCCTCCTCTGGGAGTTTGTTCCAGTTTTCCACCACCCTCTCCATGAAGTAGAATTTCCTGATGTTTCTCCTGAACCTTCCCCCTACTATCTGTAAACCATGCCCCCTTGTTCTCAGCTGCTCCTTTAGCTGGAAGATGTCCCCTACTGGCACTCTGTTGATACCCCGCATACATCTGAAGGTCTCAATCATGTCCCCTTCTCCTTTCTTTGCTCAAGGGAGTACATGCGGAGGTCCTTCAGCCATTCCTTGTACGACAGATGACTAAGATCCTTTACCATTTTTGTCACCTGCCTTTGGACGTGCTCCATCCTATCCATATCCTTCTTGAAGTATGACCTCCAGAACTGGACCCCATACTCAAGGCGAGGCCTGACAAGCTGCTTGTACAGGGGCACTATGACCTCCCTCTTCCCGCTAGTTATTCCCCTGCCAATACATCCCAGCATCTTACTGGCCCTTGCCACCGCCTTCTCACATTGCTTTGCCATCTTCAGGGCTCATGTAATGATTATGCTAAGGTCCCTTTCCTGCTCGGTGACCTCTAGGGCATGCCCACCCACACGGTATTCCACACCCTAGTTATTTCTGCCCAAGCAAATGATCTTGCATTTTTTTTTTGTGTGTGTGTTGAAGGACAAATGCGATTCCCTGGACCATTCCTCCAGTTTCTTCAGATCCTTGCGCATGCTCTTAACCCACTCAGGCATATCCACTCTATTGCAGACCTTTGTGTCATCCGCAAATAGGACACACTCTCCTCTCCAGCCCCTCCGCTATGTTCCTTATAAATATACTGAAAAGGAGTGACCCCAGCACTGACCCCTGAGGCACCCCACTGGTAACCTTACCCTCCCTTGAAGTTACCCCATTAACAATTACCCTCTTTCTCCTGTCCTCCACAGCCAGTTTTGCACCAACCAAACCACGAATAGCCCCAGCCCAAGACATCTCATTTTGTGCAGGGGCCTCTTGCACGACACAGAATCGAAAGCCTTTTTGAAGTCTAGATACGCGATGTCTACTGACACCCCCCCGATCGAGCATCCTAGTGATCCAGTCAAAGAACTCTATCAAGATCGTTTGACATGACCTTCTCTCAGTGAACCCGTGTTGCCACCAGTCCTGTAGGCCACTGGCTTCTAGGTAGCTTGTGATTCTCTTCTTTAGCAGTTTCTCATGCCCACTACCGATGTTAAGCTCACCAGCCTATAACTTCCTGCTTCCTCCTCGTCTCCCCCCTTATGAAGGGGGACCACATCCGCCCATTTCCAATCATCAGGTATCTCCCCTGATTCCAATGATCTGTTGCAGGGGTTGGTTAGAAGTTGTGCTAGTGCCTTATTAGGTTCCCTCAGTACCCTGCAGTGCACCCCATCCGGCCCAGGGCTCAAAATTCCCCGCTATTTGGTGTTCCATGCACACCAAAACTCATGCACGGAACACCAAATATTGTTAGCTAGTAACCCATGCTGTATACCTGTTTTAAATCCTTGATTGGAGCATCCCCTGTCATGAATCCTCTTTCCGTTTTTGTTATTTCCTAAGGCTGAAATGAGAGCCCTTCACAGCCTGCACATAAACCGGAGATAAATTCCGGTGAAAAGAAACTGACCTAACACTGACAGCATCAACCAAGCCATGAGTCCGTCTCGCTCACACACTCTCCCCCCCTCCGACTGCTGTAAGCAATTGACCTCTGATCTCACATGAACTTCATTCCTAATGCACAGAGTCTAACGCTGCAGCAAAGGGACAGTCCCTCTCTCTCTCTCTCTCTGCCTCTCCGTTTATCTCCTGGCTGCTGTCCAAACAGAGTATTATACTCCAAGGGGGGAAACCTATCAGGTGGTAGCGAGGGCAATAACCATGCAAGACGCAAGTTATATGGGCTTGCTAGAAAAACAAAATCTGGTGCTTCCTGTTATAAGAAAATAAAGACTGCAGAACAAACCATTGTAATTGAACTACTCAGAGGGGGGAAAAATTGTACTGCTCAAGTCTGTATGGTCCAAGCAAAGCAGATTTCAGGAGTTTAGTTGCAGCTAGCACTGAGGTAAATTAATCAAATAACTTGCACCCTATTTTCACTTTTTTTTTTTTTATTTCCTAAGTTTAAGTGAAAAATCTATTTAATTTACCTCAGGGTTGGTTGCAACTAGGGTGCACAATTCCTATACCTTAGGTGCCCCAAGGCAGGCACTTCTGTCTTTTGACACCTACATACGTTTAGTGCCTGCCCACAGGGCCACCTAAGGAAATTCTGAGCCCCGTCCATTTTTGCAAAGTCTATGTATTTTTTGCTGCTTGGGAACTTGTCATTGTTGGAGGGAGGGCAAGAGGGAGGAGCGCTGCTGTGGTGGAGCTGCAGACCACGAGGCACATCTTTTTCATGTTAGCTGACAGCTTCAAACAAGATTATGAACAGGCAGGCTGTAAGGCTGTGTGAGTGACAGCCCTCCTCCAACGTGAATGACAGACTGCTGGCACCAGTGAAGTGGGTTGGGTTGTAGCCAGTCGGATGGTGAGCGCCACTGCCAGTCATTCTAAGTTTTCCCCACCCGCTTCTTTTTGCACTGCATGTGCTCTGCAAAGTGTGCTATTCTAACCTGTTAACTTAGGTTGTAGTGGCGCACTCATCAAGGATCAATTGTCTATTGTTTAGATCTTTCAAGAGCTTCAGAGACATTCAGCTACAACTGCATTGAGAACAACATATTTTAATCAACAGCTCTTTTAAGAGCTACCTTAGCCTACCTATCACCAATATTTTACGGAAAAAGTGAGCCAAGAGATAGGGAGGGTGTGAGATAGGCCCTGCCAGGCCAGCTGTCCTGCAAAGGAGGGCAGAGTGACCAGTAGTGACCACAATGCTCATTTAATCACAAAGGCTGGCAAGCACTAGGCAGATCTTTAAAACAATAACCATGCTTCTGAGAGACAGTGCAGTAAGTTACAGCAGAGCGAGAGGATGGTGGGACTCAGTGTGCTCAGGAGTATAACAGTAAAATCTAGCTACTGGGGCCAAACAAGCTGAAATCAAAAGCTCTTTTAAGAGTTACTATTGGGATCAAGCACTGGGAGCTTGAAATTGGGCAGTAAGTAAATAAATTGCTGGGCATGTATTTTTACTACTGACGCTCATTTGGCCATGTGCATTTTTTTCATGAATATTATACCCTGGCTGCAACGAAACTCATGAAAGCTGCTGTGCCTGGACCACCAAAATTAAATAAAACAACAGTCAACATTTTTGCCAAATTCTTTTCATTGAAAAAACATTTAGGGGTTAGACTGCAGAAAAAGGCACCAGAATCTTTTGCTCAATTTAATTCAGCTAAAGTCTTACTGTAATTGTGGCAATCATTTAAAAAAGTTAAGTTATAGTGTGCTACAATTTAACATTTTTGTGGATAACTTTTCCCCTTCACTAAAAATACCACCCACAGCTTAATCTGATTCAAGGTCAGTTGGCATTTATCTGTATCCCTTTCCCCCGGATTGTGCCTGAAAGTAAGCAGAATTTGTCAAATGCACTTATCCGCTCAACAAAAACTAAATAAAAACATTTCTTATTGTGTAAAGGGTAGACATAGTGGTATACAAAAAAAGGGGTGGTATACCAGCTTTCAAAACAGATACCAAGTCCTGAGAAATGGTATTCTGTGTGGAACACCACTTTTTAAAATTAATTTCTAGCCCTGCGGCCCCATCACCTTATCTACCTTCAGACCTACAAGCTCCCTCAGCACCTCCTCCACCTGGAACGGACTGGAGTCAACCCCCAGCACCACCACCTTGGGTTCCCTGATTTTCTTGAACTCCCCTTCTTTCTCTACCATGAATACTGAGCTGAAATAGCTGTTGAATATTTCTGCCTTCCCCAGTCATCTTCCACAAATTCCCCTTCCCCATTTTTTCAGCCCGACTATCCCCTCCCTTGACATCCTCCTCACGCTCATATATCGGAAGGTTTTATCCCCTTCTTTGATTGTGTTGGAAATCCTTTCTTCTGTTCTTGCCTTCACCCTCCTGATCTCCTTACCTGCCTCCTGCTGCTTCTCCTGGTATATAGCCCTATCCTCTTCCCTCTGCGTCTTTTTATACCTCCTAAATGCTTTTCTTTTCACCCTAACCTTCTTTGCCACATCCCTATTAAACCACAGTAACTTCCTCTTCTTCCTATTTTTAATTACGCTCTTGACACAGAGGCTAGTGGCCTCAACTATTGCCCCTTTTATTTGACCCCACATTTCCTCCACTCCCCTTTGTTACCCCACCCCTGCTAATGCTCCTGAACGCCTTCCCCCATTTTTTTAAAGTCTGAATACCTAAAATCTAGGACCTTCACTCTGGACCGATGGACCTCAGCAGTTGTTTTTACTGTAAACCAGACAGTTCTGTGATCACTCGTGCCCAGGTACTCCCCTACAGATATCTCTCCCACCCTTTCCCCATTCGTAAAAATCAAATCTAGCAATGCCCCCTCCCAGGTCAGTTCTCTAAGCAGATGATTTATGAGCGCTCCCTGAAGGGAATCCACAATTTCCCTGCTACTAGCAGATGCTGCTGATGGGGTGCCCCAATCCAAGTCCAGTAAGCCGAATTCTCCGATCAGCAGCAACTCCCCTTTGTGTGCCATCCTCTGGATTTCCTCCATCACTGACCTATCCACTATATCCTGCTAAGCTGGTGGCATATATATCATCATGATGTGTATGTTTTCTCCCTTCTCTGTGTCCAATGATACCCACAAAGCCTCCGCCCCCCCATCTACCCTGCAATTCCATAGCCTTAATATGTTCCTTCACATAAAGAGCAACTCCCCCCCTTACCCACCCTGTCATTCCTATGAAGTACATACTGCCATGTCCCAGTCCTGGCCCTCATCTTCCCACATCTCTGTGATTCCCACAAAGTCCAGGTCTGCCTCAGCCATGGCCGCTGCCAAGTCTGAAATCTTATTGCCCAGGCTTATGGCGTTAGTGCACATTGCTCTCCATTTGCTGGGCCCATTTTGTTGTCCCTTGGAGGGAGTTTCCTTCCCTACTTACCTAGCCTGGTTTTTACCACCCCGGGGGGAGGCTGGTAGCCCCCTATTTCTCCTATTTCGTGGCTTGGGATTGTTCCCAATCCACCCACCCCCGTTTAGTTTAAAGTATAGTTTTATTGAAAGAAATCCTCTAGTCCTTATTTCCCATGACATACAAACAAAGCTCTTTTGAGAACTCTTACTTGTTTGTTCATGGTCAACTTGAGTGAGTTAGAGAGGAAGAGTGAGGCAGATCTCACTCAAGGGAGCAAGTTAACAACACAGGCTTTCCCTTCCACTTTACAAAGAAAGAGCACCTTTACAATAAAAGGAAGCTCTTTTAAGAGATCATTTCAGTAACAGCCAGTGAGTTAAAAAAAAATACTGAGATCGGGGGGGGGACTCGAGGCAGTCGTACATTCAAAGCTCTTAAGACCTAATTTCTGAGTGAAAATAACTGCTGCTGTCTCACTGACATATTCTAAAGAATACTACTACAGACACTGAGATAGTAGTTAAAAAAAAAAAGTAGACTGCAGGGTCTGCAGCAGAGAGGGAGAGAGAAAGAGAGGGAGGGAATCAGCCTCCAGGGAGAAACGAAAAGCAACAGTGAGCCATTCTCATAATCTGCGGCATCTGGCATGTAAATAGCTTCTTAGGCATGTACACTTAGATGCTTACATGCCCAAGTGGGCATGTCATTTTTTTCACAAATTTCATACCATGTTCATTAAGCCACACTTATGGACCTATAGCTGTCAGGTATTAGGGATGACATGGAAACTTTTTGCAAGCAGTCCACAAGAGATCACACATGACGACATCCTACGTCGGCTCTGCCTATATAAATGTGGGCAGCAACTTCTCTCCTCAGTTCCTCGCTGGAGATCATGCTCAAAGGACCTCCCTATAGGGGAACCAGGAGGAGAGCTATAGCTCTGCTGACCAGGTGAAGCAGAGAACAGCTGGCAAAGCCCTACGGAGAAGGAGCCCTCAGGATGTGTGGGGTGGAGGGTGGGACAGCATGGCCTGAAGAAAGTGATTCTCTCGAAGATCTGTTACAGTAAGTTTGTAACTGTTCTATCTTCTTCGAGGCTATCTCTTTCATCAGGCCACACCGAACGAGTACTAAGCAGTACTGACAGAGATACAGTCTGGGTGGCTGGAGTCCACAGGCCTAGCAAAGTGGGCCTTGAAGTACAGCTAGGCCCAAAGTCTGCCCTCTTTCTTGAGGCAGTGACCAGACTCTAATGTTTAGTGAAGGTGTGGTCAAGACTCCAGGTGGCAGCTGCACAAATCTCAGCAGCAGACACATTCCTGAAACAGGCAACAAAAGTGGCCATGCCTCTAGCCGAGTGGCCACAAACAATCCCAGGAAGTTCCTTGCTGTACTTCCTGTAACAGAAAGTAATACAGTTGTCCAACCATTTGGACAAGCACTGTTTAGAAATGGGAACGCGCTCTTTCCCAGGGGTGAAGGAACCAAAAAAGCTATGATAACTTCCTGCAATCCTCTGTTCCATGTATATAGTACCCGAGTATTCTATGTGCATCTAGAGTATGCAGTAATGTTTCCCCTGGATTGGCAGGCTCTGGATAATACACTGGCAGATGGATGGTTTGATTTAAAGTAAACTCAGACACCACCTTTGGTAGAAACTTAGGATCGCTATATAAAGACGTCCTGTCCTTGTGAAAAATCAAATAAGGAGGCTCACACATTACAGCATGAAGCTATGAAATTCTTCGAGCAGAAGTAACAGCAACCAAAAAAAAAACACAGCTTACTCACCTGTAACAGTAGTTCTAAGAGTGGTATATGTTGTTCATCCACACAATCTGGCAGTGTCCCTTCCCTTTAAGATGTGTCAGAAAGTCTTCAAGCTGGCTCTCCCACCCACCCGGGTGATAACTCCCCTAGCACTGCCCTGTGACACCAGTTCTTGCCCGCTGGAAGCACACCTGTGCACCACTGCCAGGGAAGTTCAGGTGGGTCTGTGTGGATGAACAACATATACCACTCCTAGAAAGTACAGTTACGTAAGACCTTACTGTAACAGTAGATCTTCAAGGAGTGTCTCCTGCAGCAGGTAATACACTTGGGTCATCGCCAGAGGTCACTGTGGTGCACAGCAGCTCTTCTAGCAGTCTTTTCCAGGGGCCGCCCACACATGACATCAGCTTCCTGTTTCCTATATAAGTGTGAGCAGTCCCTGGTATCCTCAGTTTCCCCCGCTGGATTCATCTCGCTAAGCGAGGACCGAAGGGAAACCAAGGTACTATAGGCAGGGCCCCGATTTTTCTGCGGCACATCGGAGCAAAGTTCTGCGGCAGGGGCCTCATTTGCCACAGAACTTCTGGCACTCAACACCACTCTCATGTGCAATTCTAAGGTGCACATTTTACCCTTAATTTTTTTCCTTTTTGTTTTTTTTTCGCCATATCTGACACAATGCACGCCTAGAATACAGTCATTTTATGGGTGTTTGTCACCAAATTTTCAACATAGCCAGTTTAAGACCTCTGCTCATGAACAGCATCACTGTGATTTTATTAATCTGTCCGAACATTGATTTCAGATACCGACTGCCCATTCTGCGCTACAAGGTGGAAACACATTTGGGTGAGATGTGAAAAATGACAGCTGTACTACTCATAAGACAGTGTGGTGAAATGGCAATGTTGAAACTCTGGAGTGAAAATATTGAAATTTGTGAACTTACGAGCTCTGTAGGAACTGCTTAACGCCTTTCGTTAAACAGTCATTTTTGGAATTTTTTCACCAAATTTCAACATAGCCATTTCAAGACCTCTGCTCATGAACAGTATCACTGTGATTTTATTAATCTGTCCGAACATTGATTTTCAGACACCGACTGCGCCATTCTGCGCTACAAGGGTGGAAACACATTTTGGGTGAGATGTGAAAATGACAGCTGTACTACTCATAAGACAGTGTGGTGAAATGGCAATGTTGAAACTCTGGAGTGAAAATATTGAAATTTCGCAACTACGCAGCCTGGGCGAGGAACCGCGCAATGCACGCCTAAATAGTCATTTTTGGAATTTTGCACTACCAACATGGTCTGGTCCTCTTCATGAATGATGTCACTGTCATGGCGGATCTCGTCCCGGCGGGTGATTTCGCAGTCACCGCGCAGTCACTGCGCCAAATCACCCTTCGAGCCCCAATAACGCCATGACAGTGACATCATTCATGAGAAGGGGTCCCAAAACCCCATGTTGAAAATTTGCGCAAAATTCCCAAAATGCCTGAGATATGCACAAAGTTGAACCCTCCCATCTAGCCCATTATACAGCTTACCGGGCATTTCAGTTCGCGGGTCGCCTTTGAAGAGTGCAGACGCGTTCCCCGTCCACCCAAGATCGCCGCCCGGAGTCCGGAGGTAAGTATGGGGTGGGGGTGTGGGAGGTTGGGCGAGTGGGTGGATGTGGGAGGGGCTCGGGAGACGCACGGGACAGTTTTGTTTTACAGGAAAAAAGACGCTATGGACGCTTGCCACGCCTGGGGTGGGCTCCCAGCGGCACAACGACTTTAAGTTTAGCCGACGGGATTGGGCACCCCGCCGGCAAAAAAAAAAACACTGAGACGCTTTGCCACACTGGGGTGGGCCCCAGCGGCACAACGACTGGGGGTATCTCAGCCAACGGGGATTGGGCACCTCACCGCAAAAATTGAGACGCTTGCCACGCTGGGGTGGCCTCCAGCGCGGGCATATGGGCATTTGAGTGGAAGTGAAGCCGACGGGGATTGGGCACCTCGCCGCAAATGAAGGACGCTGTTCCAAGGGTGGCCGGATTCCGCTGGTGCTGCAACCCCGCCGGATATTTCCGCTGTTTGAAGTAGTCCACGAACGCGTGAAACTCGGGCCCTGACTATAGGTATTCCAACCCATAAGTCATTGGACCAGAATTTGTTCTCCTAGAGAAGGGAAAAGAGGGCGGGATCGCACCTGCTGCAAGAGACACTCCTCAAAGATCTACTGTTACGGTAAGGTCTTACGTGACTGTACTACCTTCCACGGAGTGGTATCTTGCAGCAGTTAATATACTTGGAATGAATCCCAAGCAGTAAACCCAAGAAGGGTAGAATCATGACTACAGGCCTGTAGGACAGCTTGGCCAAAGGGCGTCCTACGGTGTGAAGCAACGTCGAAGTAGTAATGCTTCGTGAAAGTATGAATCATGGACCAAGAAGCTTCGATGCAGATATCTATGATAGACGCCCCTTTAAAGCAGGCTGCTGTGGTGGCCATAGCTCTCGTAGAATGGGCTTGGACAGGCCCTGGTAATGGCTTGTTGTATTTTGAATAACAAAATGTGATACAGTGTGCTAGCCAACTGGAGAGGATCCGTTTAGTGACCGGGAAACCTTCCCTGCCTGAGGCGAAGATGACAAACAGTTGAGAGGTCTTTCTAATCGATTTAGTTTGATTAGTATAGTATCATAATATACGATGGACGTCTAGAGTATGTAAGAGGTGTTCACCTCGACTGGAGTGTTCAGGATAATATAGTGGTAACTCCAGGGATTGATTTAAGGTGTATTCTGACACTATGTTAGGTAAGAAGGAAGAGGTGGTACAGAGTGCCACCCTGTCCGTGTAAAAAATCAAGTAAGGTTCTCTACACAGGAGTGCATGGAGCTAGGAAATATGCCGAGCAAAAGTGACAGCCACTAAAAAGTGTTTTTCAAGAAAGAAAACTGAGGTCACAAGTGGCCGCCGGTGCAAAGGGTTCAAGAGTTACTTTCTCTAGTAGAAAATTGAGATTCCATGAAGGAGTGGGTCTTCTGATAGGTGGCTTAATATGTAACATTCCTTTTAGAAACATTGTGGCTAGATGATGTTGATACAGTAATCTGCCATCCAGAAGTTCATGGAAGGCTGAAAGAGAGGCCAAATGGACTTTGATGGAGGAATAGCTTAACCCTGTCTCAGCAATCGAGGCCAGGTAATCCAAGACTTTTGTCACTGGACGGGAATAAGGATCCAAATGACAGGGAAGCAGCCCAGATGGAAAAGCGTGTCTATGTGGCATTATATGTTTCTCTGTCATTGGTTTACATGAGAAACATAGAATTTGATGGCAGATAAGGACTGCTTGGCCCACCTAGTCTTCCCATTTCCCTACCTAATATTTAACCTGCAGATCCTAGTTAACCAACAGCCTACTTCCTCCTACCCCCCCACTAGCATTGCCTTACATCTGTCCCATGCATTCTCGAATTCCCCCACTGTTTTTGACTCTACGACTTCTTCAGGAAGGCCATTCCATGCATCTGCAATCCCCTCTGTGAAGAAATACTTCCTCACATTACCCCCATCTTCAAATTGTGCCCCCTTGTTCTTGTACATCTCTTTTTCTGAAAGATGCTACCCTCTTGGACTTTGTTGATTCCCTTGAGGTATTTGAAAGTTTCTATCATGTATCCCTTCTCCCTCTTTTCCTTGAGGTTATATATCTTAAGCTCCTTTAGTCTTTCTTCATATGTCTTGTGGTGCAGACCCTGCACCATTTTGGTTGCCCTCCTCTGGACAGCCTCACCCTATGTCTTTGCGGAGATGGGGTCTCCAGAACTGAACACAGTACTCCAGATGTGGTCTTACCAGCTGTCTGTACAGAGGGCCAACAACTTCCTGTTTTCTACTAGTGATGCCTCTCCCTATGCATCCCAGTATCCCCCCAGCCCTCTTTATTGCCTTCTCACATTGCTAGCTCACCTTTAGGTCGTCTGATATGACTACCCCCAGGTTCCTTTCAATTTTTGTTGTTGTCAGTATCTCACCCCCCATTGTGTACTCTTTCCCTTGGTTTTTGTTTCCCAGGTACATTACTTTGCAGTTCTTTGCATTGACTCTAAGCTGCCATACATTGGACCACTCCCCCAACCTTGCCAAGTCCCTTTTCTTCCTTTCCACCCCACCCTGCGCATCAACCCCGTTGCAGATCTTTGTGTCATCTGCTAAGAGACATACTTTCCCTTCCAGTCCCTCTGCAATGTCGCTTATAAAGACATTAAAAAGGACCAGCCCCAGTAATGAACCCTGCGGTACCCCACTAGTAACCCACCTTTCTTCACTGTGGACTCCATTTACTATTACCCACTGTGTCCTGTTGTCCAGCCAGTGTTTTGCTCCAGGCTACCACCCTGGGACCCACTCACAGGCTGGCTAATTTGTTTATTAATCTTTGTGCGGACTGTGTCAAATGCCTTGCTAAAGTCTAGGAAGGCCATGTCCACAGCCCTTCCCCAGTCTACTACTTTGGTCACCAAGTCAAAGAAATCAATTAGATTTGTCTGACATGACCTTTCTGCTGTGAATCCATGCTGCCTTGGTTCCTGTGCCCCACTGGCCTCTAGGTACTCAACAATTTTTTCCTTCAGATGTGATTCCATCATTGTCCCTACCACTGAGGTCAAACTGACAGGTCTGTAGTTTCCTGCCTCTGTCTTGCACCCACTTTTGTGAAGGAGAATCACATCCACCCTCCTCCAGTCCTCAGGCAGCACACCGTCCTCCCATGATTTATTAAAAAGTGTAGTCAGTGGTGTTACTAGTTCTTCCCTTCATTCTTTTATAATTCTGGGGTGAATCCCATCAGGCCCCATTGCTTTATCCACCTTCAGTTTTAAGAGCTCTTTCAGAACCCTTTCTTCTGTGAAAGGACTAATATCAACCCCCCTATCCAGAGTGCTTCTATTGACTGGATTAGGTATCTCCCCCTGCTCTTCCATTGTGAATACTGAGCAGAAGTATTCGTTCAGTATCCCTGCTTTTTCAGTGTCGCTCTCTGCCCAACCACCTTCCTCTTTATTCAGCCTCAATATCCTTGCCTTCGTCTTTTTTTGCTCCCTAATGTACCTATAAAAGGTTTTATCCCCCTTCTTAACCGAGTTGGTTATCTTTTCCTCGGTCTGGGCCTTTGCTATTCTGACTGCCTTCCCTGCTTCCTTCTGCTTTCTGTGTTTCTTTATACTTCCTGAATGCCATCTTTTTCTCCCTTACCTTCCCTGCCACTTCTTTTGAGAACCATAGTGTTTTTTTCTTTCATTTTGATTTGTTTATTTGCTTCATATAAAGGCTTGTTGCCTCTGTGATGGCAGTTTTGATGTTTCCTTATTGTTGATCCACCCCACCTTCTTGCCTGTATGCCAGTGCTTTTCTAAGGCACTCTCCCATTTTGCCAAAATCAGCCCTCCTGAGGTCCAGTACCTTCACTTTTGTATGGCTCAACTCTACAGCTAAGTTTATCGTGAACCACACTGTTTGATGGTCGCTTGTTCCCAGATGGCTACCCACTTCAAGATCGGAGATCCTCTCTCCGTCCCCATTTGAGAGTACCAGGTCTAAGATTGCTCCCTCCTGAGTGGGTTCCAAAACTAGCTGTCTGAGGCATGCCCCCTGTAGGGCATTGAGAATGGCCCTGCTCTTGGATGTGGCTGCAGCAAATGTGCTCCAGTTAACATCTGGCATATTCAGGTCCCCCATCAGTAATATCTCCCCTTTCTTTGCCATCCCAAGGATGCCTTCTATCATTTCCTTGTCCATTTCCTCCCCCTGAGACGGGGGGTCTGTACACAACCCTTGTGTGGATTGTGGTGCCATTCCCAGTCTCCAGGGTGACCCACAGTGCCTCCTCTCCTCCATGTTTACCCTTTAGTTCTGTTACTTTGATCCCTTCCCTTACATAGTGAGAGCTACTCCTCCTCCTCCTCTTCTTCTTCCCTCCCTGTCCCTCCTGAAGACTGTGTACCCTGGTTTGTTGACATCCCAGTCATGGTTCTCTGCATACCATGTTTCTGTGATTGCCATGATATCCAGGCATCCCTCTTCCATCAAGGCCACCATTTCGGGGAGCTTTTTACCTAGATTACGGGCATTGGTATTCATTATCCTCCATTTTCTTATGGCTTTATTTCTTTTTGCCCCATCCCTGTCCTTACTGCCTTTGTCTTTTTCTCCATTTACCACTGCCTTTCTCTCGATCAACTGCTCTATCTTGGCGTTTACCTCAATAACTACCCTGATTATTTTTTTGGGGGGCTAGGATTTCCCTTCTCCTTTTCAGTGCCTCCCCCCTTGACTAGTGTAAATGCTTGCCAATGAAGCATTTAAACCTATCACCTAGGATCCTGGTTCCCCTCCTGGATAAATGCAAACCATCGCGCCTGTATAGGCCTGCATCCCTCCAGGTGCAGCCCCAGTCCCCAATGAAGCCAAATCCCTGAGTTCTGCACCAGTTTTTCAACCAGTCATTGAATCCCATGGTGCGGAGTACCTTAGCCTCATCCATGCCATAGACAGGTAGCACTTCCGAGAAAGTTACCGTAAGTGCTACTTGTCTAAGGCCCCTCCCCAACTCCACAAACTCCTGTTGCACTGCTCTGATCCCATTCTCAGCCAGATCATTTGTCCCTAGGTGATAATGACATCCAGCTCACTCCCCCTTGCAGCTGCTCCCATGATCCTGAGGATTCGTTTCCTGTCCCTCCAAGCCATAACACCAGGCAGGCACCTTACCTCCCTTTCCCCTCCATCCCCCAGTTCTACCCCCTAACAACTGAGTCCCCACCAGGAGTTGTTTCCTTCCCCTATGAGGTCCTGTGCCATCCTCCTGTGGGTTTCCATTGTGGAGGTTCCCAGCATCCTCCTTGGTCTCCACTGCGGGTGCCTCCATAGAGGAACCATACTCCATCAGAGTGGCAAATGAATTGTGGAGAGGCACAACTGGAGGGATGCACCTCTGTTCCACCACCCTCACCCTCCCTGAGTCCACTGTGGTCCAACCACTCCTCTTTCTTGGCAACCTCTGAGGTAATGGCCGTGGCCTGGGTGGCCCTGGGTGGGGGAGCAGGTTTCCCAAATCCTTGTCAGGTCAGCATGGAGACTCACAACCTCCTCCCTCAGACCAGAGAGGTGCCTGCAAATAGGGCAGCAACGCAGTCTCCATAATGTCTCCCGGAAGGCTGCTGCCCCACAGCCATTGCATTGCGCCACTCACCACATGTCTGTGTCCCTTCCTGTTACAGATGCTTTTTTTGTTTTGTTCTCGTTTTAGTGTGTGCAAGCTTGTGAGTGTCTCTACCCCCTATTCAGTGTGCTGTGCCTTTAAGGCTATGAACAGGTGTATGTAACAGGTCTAGTCACAAATGACTGCAAATATCTTCCAGCTACAGTTCCTCCATGGCAAATTAAAGTTAAACTAAGAAAAGTCAACCCACAAAACAGAATCAATACTAGTTACTTACACAGGTCCAAAAAGTAATAATTCAATTCAGTGTAGTCTAGAAAATAACCCCCTTGATTTATGGAAGCTTTGGCTGCTTTCTCTCTCTGTCTCTCTCTCTCTGTCTCAGCAGCCAGTGAGGCCAGTAATATACTGGATACAGGGAGGACACTTGCAAACATGCTATGAAAGCGTCCTCAGGAGCCAAGCATGAAGGTGTAGTGCCTTCAGGTTGGGATGTAGAAGTGTCCCTTGATTCTGAGTCAAGAGATCTGGTCTGATTGGCAACGGAACGGGGTCATCTACTGACAATTGTTGAAGGAGGAGAAACCATACCTACCGAGGCCACAGAGGGGCTATGAGAATCATGGTGGCAGGTTCGAGTCGTAATTTCAGTAGAGTCACCATTAGGGTCACCATTTAAATTAGTTTTCTCACTGGTCTAACCCATTTAATAAAAATGAAATGAAAGTCCGTTGCAGGAGCGGGACGGGGGGGATATATGAAGAATCCTGTCCATGCTTGGGACAGGGCATCTATAGACCATCCCTTTTTGCTCAGAATAATGGAATAGTATCTGGGGAGACAGTGGATGACTGGGGAGGTAAACCAGTCCAGTTGCAGGGTACCCTGCAGATGAACGATTTTGTGAAGCACTTTGTGATGAAGTGTCCATTCGTGAGCGGAGAACTGGTGACTGATATGGTCGGCCAGGAGGTCGTAACATCCTGGTAGATGGATGGCTATAAGTACGAGGTGTTGCTGAATGGCCTCCTGCTAGACTGCAAGTGCCCCTTTACATAGAGTAAAGGACTTCGAACCGCCTTGTTTGTTGAGGTAGACTACCACTGCAGTGTTGTCTGACTGAATCAGCAACGGTCCCAGAGACAAGTGAGGTTGAAAAGCCTGGAGGACTAAAAGAACCGCCCTAATCTTCAGGACTAGAGGGCATGGGATGAAGTTGAAGGGAGGACGATTCAGAGGAAACGTGAGGAAGAATTTCTTCACAGAACGGGTGGTGGACAACAAGAACACCCTGCCAGAGGAAGTGGTGGGGACTGAAACAATCATGGGATTTAAGAATGCATGGGATAGATATAAAGGAATTCTGGAGGTCAGGGTTAAGGGGCAACAGACTTCTAGGAAAACAAAGTAAACTTACAAGCTCAAATGGGCAGACTGGGTGGGCCGTAGGCCCTTATCTGCCAACACTGTCTATGTATCTATGTATCTATGGGGATGAGGGATGGACTCTGATTTTGTCTTCGACATTTCCCATTCTTTGAGACCACTGGTTCTGAAGAACCCACTGGACTGGTCTCATATGAAGACGGGCAAAAGCTATCGTAGGGATGGTAGCAGCCACATGTCCTAAAGGACATAAAATGCGTCTGGCTGTGACTACTTTCTGGGTTTGTATTTGAAAAGCCAGGGAAAGAAGCTTGTCTTGTCAGTCGGCTGCGAGGTAGGCCCCAGTGCAGACAGTGTTTAGGATCGCTCCTATATATTGGAGTGACTATATAGGGGTCGGATTGGACTCCAGCCAACTGACCGTAATCCCTAGAGTTTGGAACAGAGTGGGGGGGGGAGTGGGTGTTTCTGGGAACCCAAGGGGACTGTGGAGGGGAGTGGACATGTAGCCGGAGCAGGTCTGACCCCAGGTGGTAAAGTCCAGGGTCCCAAACCCTGTCCGCCTGGTCCCTGTGAATATACACTTGTGAGGGTGGAGGGGTGGAATGCATGGCAAATGCAGTAGGATTCCCCACTGGAATGTGGCCCCTCATTGACGGAGCCACTGGGGAAATGTTATTACGAAGTGAGCATGATGTCCCCCTCGACAGGAGAGTAGACCCTGTCGATGAGACGTCGACGGAACCCACAAGAGGTTCATCACAGACTGCAGGCAATGCGCTGAAAAGTGCCATCAATGAGAGGTTGTAACCTCCAGTAGACGAGGACACAGTATGTAAACATGGTGAGGCACCAGTAATGGCAGCAGTCAACAAGGGTGGAGGCACAGAGGTTGAGGAGCGCTTCTCCTTCTCTTTGATGTGCTGTTGATGGAACCCACAAAAGGTTTCATCATAGAGTGCCTCTTAAGTGCTGGAAAGCACAGTCTACGAGAGAGTGTAACCTCCCATCGATGAGGAGGCAGAATATGAATGTACTGTCGACAGTGGGGCACCTGTAATGGTTGCCGTCGATGAGCGAGTTAGGCACAGAGGTTGAGGAGGGCCTCTCCTTCTCTTTTTTGTGCCAGTGATGGGAATGTCTTGGGATGAGGCCCCCCCCCCAATTCTCCATGAGAGATAATTTCTTGCTTGTAGAGTCTTCAGTGTTGTTTTGCTCAAATTCTCGTCGATGACTGCTGTTAAAGTTGCTCTAGCTTGCTGCGTATGAGCTGACGATAGCGGGAAAATGAAAAATGAGGACACCAGGGACCGCCCACACTTATATGAGAAACAGGAAGCAGGGAAAAAAAATTGTGTGGACCAAACTAGGTATTTACTTGTCATTGGTGATTCCTTAATTAGAGGCATGGATACTACACTATGCAGAAGGAGAAATGAACACACTACAGTGAATATGTTACCGGGGCAAAAATACAAAACATACGCCCACTCCTGGGGGAACTAATGGAGAACACCACAAACCCCGTGGTTCTGCTACACGTAGTGACAAACGATATACAATATAGGAAACTACAGGACATTTCTTCAGATTTTCAGGATACTCTAGCCACCATAAAACAAAAGGGGGGGGGGGGTACTACAGTATCTAGCATCATACCAGTGTTTGGTGGCCACTCAGCTAAAAACCCACAAATAAACACACTAAACCGATGGATAAAAGAACAATGTAGGAAGGAGGGAGCTCAGTTTATGGATGACTCTGAGGCATTCAGGGGATCCCAATTTCTTCAAACAAGATGGACTCCACCTAGAAAGTGCAGGCACAAGATACTTAGCCAAGAGGTTTAATGAAACAACTAGGCTTTATTTGAACAAAACAATTGGGGGCCCCGGGGGGCATGCAGGAGAAAACAACAAATTGGGGAGCAACATTCAGGAACTAAGAAAATTTGAGACCTGGCATGCTTCTAAATGCCTGAAGTCTAAACAATAAAATGGACGAATTAAAGAACACTATGCCTACAAAAAACATACATATAGGCGCAGTTACATAAACATGGTGGGATGCAAATGACGACTGGGTTCAGGATATAGCACGGTACACCTTCTACAAAAAAATCTAGAGAATACAGGAAGGGGGAAGGGGTGGCTCTATATGTATCCTGTAGCATAAAATCTGAGGAAATATACAGTATATGGATACTGATACACCTGACCAACTATGGATAAAGTTAACACCTGCAAATAAACCAAAAATATTATTAGGCATCATTTACAGATCCACGGCATCAACCCCACAAGCCAATAAGACCCTAATAAACAAACTCCTATCATTAAATCCAGAAGACAGAATATTAATCCTAGGAGACATAAACCTACCAGGTATAAAATGGGGTGCATCAACAAACAGAAACACACTTAGAGAGGGAGTTTTTGAATGCATGTGATCAACTACAATTAACACAGAGGGTCGAAGATCCATCTAGGGAACAGAATATATTGGACCTCGTCCTAACAAATATGGGAGAAACGCTAAGTGAATGTATGACAACTGCACCATTGGGAACTAATGACCACCTGAAAATAGAATTCAAGTTAGCCGAACCACTATGTGTACACATAGGGACTACAGCCATCCCAAACTTTGCTAAGATTAGAGCAAACCTCATAACATGGCAGTGGGAAAAGCATTTCGGCAACAAACCACTAAGTGATGTGTGGGAAATTTTGTGCACAAAGATTAAACAAGAAATAACTGATAATATTCCTATAAAACAAAAATACTCACCAAAGAATAACAAAAAAACAGTGGTGGACACCAACTATCAAAAAACTAATAAATAGGAAGCAAAAACTATTCAAGAAATGGAAAACAAACAAAAAGGACAAAATCTGAATCCAGTACACAAAACTATCTAACTATATAAAAAAACAAATAAAAAGGGCCAAAGCTGACTATGAAATTAACTTAGCCAATAGAGTAAATGGGAACTATAAAGCTTTCTATGCCTATATCAAAAACATAAAAGGAAACTTACATAGTATAGGCCCACTTAAAAAAACAAACGGGGACCTGACCTCAGATAATAAAGAAATGGCGGACCTTGTAACTCTTATTTCTCGACAGTATAAAACAAGAAAAAGGACAACCATATAGCACTGATACCTGGAAATTTCCCAGCAGATAGAGTAGTATTAAAATATCTGATGTAGAAGCAAGGTTAGTCAAATTAGACCCAAACAAATATCCAGGACCGTCCTGACGGATTACACCCACGAATACGCAAAGAAATGGCAAACATAATAGCTCCACCCCAAACTCACATTTTCCAGAAATCACTGGACACAAGGGGAAGTAGTCGACTGTTGGAAATCAGCAACAGTTATCCCACTCTTCAAAAAAGGAAATAAATCAGACCCCGCAAATTACCGACCCATTAGTCTCACTGCTATCCCTTCAAAAATTCTGGAAGGAATATTAAAGGATGAGATCAAGCAACACCTACACACAAATCATCTCACAGACCAATCTCAACATGGGTTTGTAAAGGGAAGGTCATGCCAGACACAAGTGTTGGCATTTTATTGCAGGGTGATAGAAAGTCTGGATCTAGGAACCCCAGTGGATGTACTATTTCTGGACTTCTCCAAGGCCTTTGACAAGCTCCCCCATCCCGAACTAATACAGCAAATGGGTAAGTTAGCCATCCATCCAACTATAACTAACTGGGTCCACAAATGGTTGGAAAACAGGAAACAACGGGTGTGCATCAGAGGTAAATTTTCTGAATGGTCAGAGGTGTCTAGCTGGGATCCATAGGGTTCAGTGTTGGGCCCTTGTCTTTTTAATTTATATGTATCATCTCTCCAAATAAATCACATCTCCATTTGGCTACAAAAGTTTGCAGATGACTGCAGGATAGGGGCAGAAATCGACAGTAGTCAAAATTCATCAAAACTGCAAAAAACCGTTGATAACATAGCCACATGGACAAAAGAAACCAAACTGACATTAACCCAACACAAAAGCTACATCATGCACTTGAGAAAAAGAAATCCTAGAATACCCTATAAACTAGGCAACGCTGTCCTGAAAACAATTGGAGAGGAAAGGGATTTGGGCATCATAGTGTCCAGCGACATGTCTTTCACGCCCCACTGTCAAAAGATAGCTAAGTGGGGAAACAGAATCTTCAACTGCATACTAAGGCACGTAACAGCAAGAAGTAAGGAGGTTATGTTGCCACTGTACACATCCCTGGTTAGACCAACAATGGAGTATGGCGCACAGGTTTGGGCACCATACAAAAAGGGAGACATGGAACTGTTGGAAAGAGTACAAAAACGAGCTACCAGGGCAATACGGGATATGGCTGGTAAGGATTACAAAGCTCGCGTATCAGAACTAAACATACACTCCTTGGAGGCAGGGAGGAAAAGGGGGGATATGTGCTTGGTAC
The DNA here is from genome assembly GCA_016271365.2 of Neoceratodus forsteri. NCBI lineage: Eukaryota > Metazoa > Chordata > Ceratodontiformes > Ceratodontidae > Neoceratodus > Neoceratodus forsteri. The sequence goes on from CM057452.1 coordinate 1,724,050,491, forward strand.
ACAGGGCATCGAAAAATGATGACCTCTGTGACATCACTGGACTAGACAGGAACACCAACACATATAATACTAGGTCCTATCCACTGCAGCTAACAGCACCAAACAGAAAAAAGGTGCATAGCACATGGTGGTTTAACCAAAGAGTGGTCCATGATTGGAACAGGGTCCCATTGGAGGTCGTGGCCAGTCCATCAACCAGTGTTCAAAGCTAGATGGGATGTTCATAAAAACATAATCAGAACCTAGAGATACAGTTAGCGAGCATTGAGGACGAAAGTCCATTTGCTCAGTATAAATCCTATGTATCATATGATGTCATGAGTGGGCAGCCCCTGGAAAAAGACTACCAGAAAAGCTGTCATGCGCTACAGCGACTTCTGGCGACGACCCAAGTGTATTACCTGCTGCAAGAGACACTTCTTAAAGATCTACTGTTACAGATGAGTAACCTGTTTTTCTAGGGATGTGGATATGTTGCTCTATCCATATGATCTGGCAGACTTCTAGCAGTTCTCTGGGAGAAGGGAGGCAAGGCGCACACCTCCTACTTTGGGAACAGCGACCGGAAAACTGAGGCCCCAAAACCAGCATCCCGGCATGACTACAGGTCGATGTGGTAATAAGAAATGAAGGTATGTGTTGACCTCCAGGTAGCAGCCCTGCAGATTTCCTGGGTAGGTACATCCCTGGAAGCAGCCACAGATGCAGCAGTATGGCAGGTGGAATGAGCCCTAAGCCCTCTGGGAGGCTCCCTACCTGCCAACCTACAGCAGAGATCAATGCAGGATATGATTCACCTGCCAATCATCCACTTGGCTGCAGGTCTGCCAGGTGTGGCTTCAGTGTAGGTGACAAATAGCTGGTGAACCTCTCCCAGAATTCCAGCCATACGCTCTTTATGATATGCAAGCACTCACCTCAGGTCCAGAGTATGGAGCCTGTGCTCAGCCTCTGAGGTGTGACTACTGAAATAGACTGGGAGATTAATCATCTGGTTAAGGTGGAAATCTGACACAACCTTCGAGAGGAACTTTGAGGCACAGGACAACCTTGTCCTTGTGGAAGAACAAATAAGGAGACTCCACGAAAGCTCCTGGAGCTCACTGATCCTTCTGGCTGATGCGATAGCCACTAGGAAGGCAGTCTTCCATGACAGGTGTGACATCTCACACCTGTGCATTAGTGTGAATGGCTTGCCCATGAGATTTGACAAAACCAGCAGTAGATCCCAAGATGGTGGTGGTAGTTCACACACCGGAGGGGAAATGTGGTCCAGGCCTCTGAAAAAGCACCAGACCACCTTCTCCTGCACCACTGACTGCTTACCGGCCCACACCCAGTAAGCAGATATGGCTCCCAGCTGCACCTTGAGGGTCGTTGACCAGAGGCCCCGCTTAGAAAGGGACCAAAAGGTAGTCAAGAATGTCAGCCACCGTACAAGCTAAAGGGTCCAGCCCTTTGCCCTGACACCAAATGGAGAATCTCTTCCATCTGAAGGCATAACATTTCTAGGTCAACTCCTTCTGAGATGCCTCAACAATGTTGAGTACATCTTTGGAGAGACCCAAGGCCTGGAACTCTAGCCGCTCAGGTACCAGGTTGTCAGGTGCAGGGATAGATGGTCCGGTTGGTGTACCTTTCCCTAACTGACAGAGAGCAGGTCTGGGAGTAGTGGGAGATGCCATGGGAGCCTGTTGCTGAGGCCAAGGAGATCTGTGTACCAGGACTGGCGTGGCAAGTCCGGAACCACTAGGATCACCTGTGCCTTGCCCCTCCTGACCTTGAGCAGAATTTTGTGGATCAGGGGAAACGGAAGGACGGCATAGTGAAGGCCCGGAGTCCAGGACCCCAGCAGACATCCTCCTGCAGAGCTCCCCGGGGGCGGGCACAATACAGCCCTCACCTTGGCCCCAGTGGTAGAACAGGTTCTGCACTACCTCGGGATGGAGAGACCACTGAGGATGTCTTGCCCACCCAGCTGAGGGCATCCACAAGCTGGTTGGAGACACTGGCCACATGGATGGCCAGGAGGTCTGCCTCCACACTGTGCATCAGTGTCCAGATGCGGAGGGCTTCCCTGCACAGTGGAAGGCAGTGTGTACTGCCCTGTTTGTTGAGGCAGTGCATAGTCATAGTATGGTCCATCTGGACCTGCACCACTTGACCTCTTAGATGTGGAGCAAAAGCGGTCAGCACCAGCCAAACTGCCCTAAGCTCCAGCAGGCTGATGTGACATCAGGACTCCTTGGGGACCACTGACCATGGACTCTGTGGTCTACCAAATGGGCTCCCCAGCCCATGAGAGAGGCATCAGTTGTCAGGATGACTGTTGGTTCCGGATGGACAAACGGGATACCCTCCTGCAGATGTCCCGGGATTACAGACCACAGGAGCACATCCCACATCCACTGGGTCATCAAGACCAGCTGGTCAAAGTGACCCCTGCGCTGAGACCACTGGCCGGCCAGCTCCTAATGCAAAGGGTGCATTCTCCAGCAGGCTCATTAAACCATGCTGGTGCAGGCTGCCATGTAGCCCAAGAGGCGCAGGACGTCCCGAACAGGGCGTGATTGCCCAACCCGAAATTATTGGGCAAAGGAGATAAGAGTCTCTGCCCTGTCCAATGGGAGCTGAGCCCTGGCTCTGCAAGAGTTGAGCTCTGCCCCAATGAAGTGAATCACCTGCAAAGGCACAAGTTCCAATTTAATCTCGTTGATCAAGAGGCCCAGAGAGATACAGGTCTGAAAGGCCAGGTCCCTGGATCACTGTAACTCCTGCCTGGAGGGAACCGCAATGAGCCAGTCATCCAGGTCGGGGTATACCTGCACTCCCCGGTGCCTCAGGTGGGCAGCCACCACTGCGATGCACTAAAAGACCATGGAAGCCAAGGACAGGCCGAATGGCACAGCCTGGGACTCGTATAGGATGCCCTCCACCCAAAAGCGGAGGGAACCATCGGTGGGATGGATCGGGACATGGGAGAATGTGTCCTGAAGATCCAGAGAGCAGAACCACATGCCCTGCTCCAGGGATGGTAAGATCTAAGACAGAGTGACCATCCTGAAAGTGCGGGACCTGATGAATTTGTTCAGGTCGTGCAGATCTAGAATGGGGCAACAGCCCCCACTGTCCGTTTGGGGGACCAGGAAGTACCTGGATACAAACCCTGGATGCTGTGGAGGGTCCGGTACTGGAGCTACCACCTCCTTGAGCGGGAGCTGAGCAATGTCGTCCCAAAGGGCCGACTGGATGTCAACTGACAGCATGTCTTCCCATGGGGCGCAGACTCGGCTGGGAGGGTACTGCTTGAATTCCAGAGGCAGACCCTGGCCGACCACCTCGAGAACCCACTTGTCCGTTATGACAGCAAACCAGGCAGAAGCAAAGTGGTGGAGCCGGCCCACCGCAGGAGGACCCAGAGGGTTTAGGATGGGAGAGAGGAGGCACCCCCCATCCTGTCACTGGGTAGGCTTGGAAGCAGAGGAGGGTCCATTCGAGTGGACCACAAGATCCCCAAACCCCTGCCTTCTGGACGGCCAATGCCACAGACTTGGGTCTTGGACACCATGCCTGCTGCTGACCAGCTTGGGGCTGGGCAAATTTGGATGCAGGGGTTGAGGCAGGCCAAAAAGGCTTTTTCTTGGCAGACTTGGCGCCTTTCTGGTCCTTTTGAGCAGATGTCACTGAGTCCAGGGTGGCACTTGACTTTTCAATCCTGGTGAGATGCCCCTCCACACCGGGACTGAACAAGTCGGTCCCCAAGAAGGGCAAATCTGCCAACTTATGCTGTGCATCAGTGGTGAAAGTAGAGATGCACAGCCAAGCCCTGCAGCGCATGGCAACTGCCGTGGCCAAAGACCAGGTGCAGGAATCACCAGTGTCCATGGCCGTCTGGGACTGTTGCTTTGCTATGGCATGGTCTTGATCTCAGACTTGCATGACAGTAGTCTGCAAGTCTGTAGGGAGGTGGGGAAGCACCCCGTCCATGGACCCCAAAAGTGTGCCATCAGAAGAGATGAACTGGCTTGCCTGAGGCCAAGTGAAGAGACAGCATACACCTTCTTGGACGACAGGTCCAACTTTTTGGGCTCCTTGTCAGGGGACTTGTCCACATCCTCCACACTGCCCCATGCACCGAAAGACAGAATCAACCACCAGCCCCTCGGCCGAGGGGTGCTCGGTAAATCCCGAGAGAGAACCGGTAGGGGCCAAGTACTTGCGGGCCATCCAGGCCGAAGGTGCCGGGTACGAGGCCAGGTGCTGCCACAGATCCACAGCAAGACCAAGGACAGCATCCTGGACTGGGAAGGCCTCCATCGGAGTGTCACGCTGGTGCAAGAACTCAGTCAAGGGGTATCTGTCTCTCTTCTGAACGGGCTTGAGCTGGAGGCCCATGGACTCAGAGATCAAGCAGAGAAGAAATGGGGCTCTTCTCTGTAGAGAGATCTTCAGCCGACTCCACATCCACCAGGCAGGAGTGGAGAGAGAGGAACCCTCCAATTCCAAGGATTCATGAAACAGAGGCCTACCGCCTTTTCACTGCTCACCTGCCGGGGGCGATCAGGGGTGAGAGTAACTTTGAGCCAGTGGGGAAGCCCTTTTCGGGGTCGAGCATCCTTGGACGGGACACCATCCTTCGGCACAGAGGGCAGCGGCTCCACCATTATCAGTAGAGAAGCCAAAGTGGGCCACGCCAGGACTGTCCGGACCAGCTCCTACTGGGGCAGGGTCTACTGTGGCTCCGGTGATGGCAGCACAGTTATGGCCAGGTTGGGTGCCAAGGCAGCCAAGCCCAAAAAAAAAAAAAAAAAAACCAGGAAGCTGCCCATAGACTTCTCATAGCACTGATGTAGCCTGCTTGCCAGTGCCTCTCTTCGCCCGAGGATGACAACGAGGCATAGCAGTGGCACCACTTGCCAGAGCACTTACAGCAGGAATGCTGAGAACAGTGCAGGCTGCCCCACTCCGGGCTACCACAGTGGGACCTAAGCCGACACCGCAGGGTTGATCAGCAAGAGAGAGAGTTGGCGACTGCCAACCCTCCCCTTGATCAGGAACCTCTGGAGTGGGAAGTGGCGGGACAATGGCCTGCCCCACCCCCCCGAGATAACCGGCGTCCTTGAGAGAAACATGTCAATTTCCTCTGAAGAAAGGATCAGGTCGACTGGCTCAAGAAAGATCTCGGCCGGAGAGTCGGTCCGATCCTCGGCCAACAGGCCCGACAGGGGTATCATGGAACCAGCAGCCAAAAACAAATCCTTGGCCAAAGCCAAGAGCTCTGAAGAAACATGGGAATCGGCGGCCCGAGAGCACTCCTGATCCCATGAGCATCAAGAAGACCGTTACGTGATCTCTTTCTCCTTGGAGTCCTTCAATGTTTTGGACTTCTTAGAGCCCGAGGGACCCTCCCCATAAGTAGGGAGAGACTGGCACAGTTCCTGGAATGCACCGGAGAATGACGCTCCCTGCTGAAGCAGCATGAAGACCAAAGCCGAGGAGGGATGTGCCGCGGCCTGAAATGCTTCCTCCTCCATTGCCACTAACTGCTCGGTGAAACCTTCAGCTGCAGAAACTGCCTTCTGTGCCTCCTTTTAGCAGATGGGCAGATCCAGTTTGCTCAGTCATCCAAGGAGCAAGCGGGCAAGGCGATCCTCCAGAGTTGAAGGCAAAAATGTGAGACAAAAATTGCCGTTCTGGACATCATGCTTGTGGCCCAGGCGGTATACACATGAGGTGTGGGTCAGATTACGACATCATCTGCCCACAACCACAGAACCGGAAACCCGGAGCAGACTTCACGATGTCCATCGGAGCAGCGAGAAGTAGAAAACACAAATACAGTATTTGCTGAAAAACTCTCAATGAGGGTTTTTAGAAGGTTTTTATGGCCTCTAACACAGAACGGTAAGGAGAGAACCTATTCTTCCAAGCGGAAAGGAAAAACTGGCATCACGGGGCGGTGATAGGGGAGTTACCACCTGGGTGGGTGGGAGGAGCTAGCTTGAAGACTTTCTGGCACATCTTAAAGGGAAAGGACACTGCCAGATTGTGTGGATAGAACATATCCCCATCTCTAGAATAACACTTTCCACGACAGAAAGCATAGGCTGCAAGTTGCAGCTGGCTCAAAATGAGACAAAGTAAGCTTCTCTAACACAAAATTCATGTCCCAAGATGGGACAGGATTGTGGATGGAAGACTTCAGATGCAGAAGGCCTCTCAAAAACGTATGGGCCAGCTGGCCTGCCAGCGCAGCAGTAGGGTTACCACTAGCGACACCAGCAACCCGGGTTCGGGAGTGAACTCTGACTGCTGGAAGGCCGGCCAGGGGGAGAGGAATCGAGCATCCACTGGCTGCTCTCTTTCTCCGGGGAGGGTGGGATGCCCATCCCACTGCTATACCACCACCTGGGTGACCATGGGTGGAGGTGCAGTGGGACGGCATGAAGAGGGAGGGAGGACGTTGACCTGGAGCTGGGATGGCAGCGCGTGGCTACGTGCTCAACCCCTTGGCTCTCCTAGTGTGTCGGAATCATAGAAGGTGCAACAGAAAAAGAAAAACCCGCATCGGACACCTGAAGATGGCACCTCAGCTGCCCGAGACAAATCCACAACCAGGCTCTAGGAGGGGCCTTGACAGCATACCCAACGCACACTAATGGACTGGAGCGGACTAAGTGGTGGTCCCTCTCCTCCCCACCTGGGAGGCAAACCGAGGTCGGATAGGGGCAATGCTGCCAAAGCCCAGACAGGAGATACCTGTGGAGGACCTATGGGAGTGCGCCAGCTTAGGAGATCTCTGAGGATAGGGCCCAATTCGGTGAGTAGGAGGCATAAACAAAGAATATAAAAAAAGTATGGGTCTCCTCCAGCTGAGCAACCATATGACCATCAGTAGGCATGTTGAAAGCTGAAATGGCAGCCAACTGCACCTTAATAGAAGAATATTGCAGGCCTGCATCTGATAAGGACAGCAAATACTTTAGAACCTGGTTTACTGGACCAGTAAAAGGATCCAGTTGGTGAGAAATGGCCCACAAAGCAAACCATTTCCACTTCATAGAATAAGTGGCTCTGGTGGAAGGCCTTCTGGCAGCCACCGAGACATCAGCCTCCCTTTGTAACACTCCAAACCTGGCAATGGCTGTTTTCAGGAGCCATGCATGAAGGTAGAGCAACCAGGGTTCCCTGCTCCTGTGACAGAAGACCCTACCATAATGGTAGCAGAGTTACTGGAGGTTTCACTGCCAGCTGCTGCAGTAAGGGGAACCAAATCTGATGGGGCCACAGTGGGACAATGTGTATAGGAGGTGCACCCTCCATCTGAAACTTGATTAGAACTCTTTGGATTGGGGGAAGAGAGAAAAGGCATACAGGAACCTCCCTTTCCAAGACAGGGACAATGCTTCTCACCAGAAAACTCTAGGCCTTGGAGCGAGCGAGCAGAAAAGTGGCAGTTTTGCGTTGTGTGGGAACACAAAAACTTCCAACTCTGGATGACCCTACCTGTCAAACAGTCTTCTGTCGTTTACAACTGAGGTCAGCAGTTCCCACTCGTGCATCTTGGACTGTGACTGGCTTAGTCTGTCTGCCAAGATATTCTGGACCGCTGGAATGTGTACTACTGTTAGTTCTAGACCGTGCTCCAGAGCCCAATACCAAACCCTCACTGCCTCCCTGCAAAGGGGATAGGAACAGGTTCCCCTTTGCTTGTTGATGTACTGCATTACACCTATGTTATCCATCTGAATTAACAGAGGACCTGGGGAGAGTTGAGACTGGAAGGCCTGCAAGCCATACATAATAGCTCTCATTTCTAAAACATTTATGTGGCTCCACTTTCGTCAGTGTTCCCTGTGTCTGATGAGGCCCCACATGTGCCCCCCAACCCATCCTCGAGGCATCTGTAGTGAGAATCTGATGAGGAGAGGAAATCAGGAAAGGAACCTCTTTCAACAAATGGTTGGGTTCCATCCACCACCAAAGTACCTTTCCGACAGGGAAGGTTACTAGAACTTTCTGTTCTAGGTCGCCTGTACATTGGTCCCACTGGACTCAGTGTCCACTGAGGGATTCTCATATGCAGTCTGGCCAGTAATACTATGGTGATGGCTGCTGCCATCAGGCCTTGGAGTCTCTGGGATGTCCTGGCTGTGACATACTTGCTGTTGTAGATTATCTGGGCCTGTTTCATCAGACTCTCTGTTCTGTCCTGTCGCAGGAAAGCTAAGCCTTGGGCTGTGTCCAGGACTGCCCCCATGTACTGCAAACAGTGGCAAGGGGTCAATACTGACTTTGTTACATTGACAGTGATCCCTAGATTATCGAAGAGGTGTTTGGTGCAATCTAGGATGTGGGAAAGCTGCTCTTTCAAGTAAACTTTGAGAAGCCAGTCATCCAGGTGTGGGAAGACCTCTAGACCTTCCCTGCAAAGTGCTGCTGCCACAACTGCTAAACATTTGTTAAATACCTGTGGTGCTGATGACAGGCCAAACGGCAATACCCTGTACTGGTAGTGTTCCCCCTGAGACAGGAATCTTAGGTATTTCCTGTGAGCAGTGCAGAGCTTGATGTGCAGGTAAGCAAACTGCAGATCCAGGGAGCAAATCCAGTCCCCTGTTTGCAACAGTGGAAGCAGGCTTTGCAGTGTTACCATTCTGAACTTCTTGTATTCTACAAAAAAGTTCAGGTCCCTGAGATCCAGAACAGGTCTTCGATCCTGTGTTCATTTTGGAACTAGGAAGTACAGAGAATGGAACCCTGTGTTCATTTGGTCTAGAGCGACATGTTTTATGCCTCTATTCTCCAGCAGGGGGTGAAATTAGCAACAGAATGTGATCTGGATGGTAATGAACATGCACTGGTGGATAGTCTGGAGGTAGTTCCAGAAAATCTAGAGCATGGCATTGTGCTATTATCTGCAGGACCCAAGCATTTGAAGTTACTTTTCTCCACTGGTCCACATGGAGAGAAAGGCTACCCCCTATGATCTGGGTGTATAGGTGGTGGGGGGTTGCAGAAGGATTCAGGCAGAGAAAGTTGCTGCAGCTGCTGCTGCAGTGCCACCTCTAGGGGCTTCTGAGTGGGCAGCTGGAGTGGAGCCTGGCGGGGGCAAGGCTGCTGCCCTGCTGTCTTGTTGTGGACCGGTGTCTGGGCATGGCTGGATAAAAGGGTACTCTCTGTCTTGTCCTTATCTTGGTATGATAGAGAGAATGTATGGAGTTCAGGGTTCTGCCTGAAGCCTATAACTTGTATCTCCTGAAGGGTGCACTGAGGATGGACTGCTGCACATCATTAGCAAAGCCAGACAGTCTGAGTCAGGAATGCCTTCTAAGGCAAACAGAGGCAGCTGCCCTGGCAGCAGCATCAAAGATATCATAGGTGGAAAGTAGATGTTTACATACCTTGGCACCTGCAGACAGGGAATTCAGTATCTCCTGTTTGACAGTACTCTTTGGTAGGGCCTGGGTGGCTGCCTTGGCAGTCCTCCAAAAAGTATTCTGGTATTTTGCCATGTGAGCTTTTTAATTTGCAATCCTCAGCCATAGAGAAGTGGAAACAAAAGTTATTTTACCCAAGACATCAAGCTTCTTGGACTCTGTCAGGAGGAAGGGAACTAAGGTGCTTTGGGAACCTTAGACCTGTCATGGGCTGCATTGATGACCACAGAGTGCACCTTGGGCTGGCCTGCAAAAAAGAGCTTGCCGGAGGAGGCCTGGTACATCTTATATGCCTTTCTTGGTATGGCAGGTATCATCAGGGCCCCTATTTTTCTGCGGCACATCGGAGCAAAGTTCTGCAGCAGGGTTTTCATTTGCCGCAGAACTTCTGCGGTGCTCTACACCAATTTCTGCGGCACATTTTTACCCTTAATTTTACCCTTTTTTTTTTTTTCTTTGCCATATCTGACACAATGCATGCTCAGAACAGAGACACTTTATGGGCTTTTGTCACCAAATTTTCAACATAGCCAGTTTAAGACCTCTGCTCATGACCAGTGTCACTGTGATTTTCTTAATCTGTCCCGAACATTGATTTCGCACACCGACCACGCCACTGAGCGCTACATGTGCGAAAACGCATTTCGGGTGAGATGTGAAAAGTGACAGTTGTACTGTTCATAAGGAGGTGTGGTAAAATGGCAATGCTGAAAATCTGGAGTGAAAATATTAAACAAGCTCGAAGTTACGAGCATGCGTAGGAACTGTGCAACGCATGCTCGTAAAACAGTCATTGAGGAGAATATTTTCACCAAATTTTCAACACAGGGTTTTTGGGGGCCTATCTTATTAACTGTGACACTGTCATTTCGTTAATCGGTCCCAAAAGGTGGTTCTGCGCAGTAACCGTGAAATCACCTTTTGGGACCGAATAATAAAAGGACAGTGTCGCGGTTCATGAGGTGGGGCTCCAAAAACCCCATGTTGAAAATTTGGTGAAAAAATTCCCAAAAATGGCTGAGATATACACTAAAGTTGAAAAAAATCCATTTATGGCATTATACAGCTTACCGGCATTTCTTCAGTTCACGGTCGGCTTTGAAGAATGCAGACCTGTTCCCGGTCCACTGAAGATCGTCACGCTGGGCTCCTGAGGTAAGTATGGGGTGAGGCGGGGCTATGGGGAGGTGGGGTACGCATGAAGATGGGCACGGATTGGTGGGAGGCAAAAGAATCAACGAGGGAAGGGTTATTTTTCCCCCCCAGGTCTTTTTTTTTTTTTTTTTTATTTGTTTCAGACTATGGGGGACTTTCGCCACGCTGGGGTGGGCTCCCAGTGTGGCATCAGGCAGCCTGGGGGGGGCCAGCGAAGCCAACAGGGGATTGGGCACCCCCATTGGCAAATGACACTTTTACCACGCTGGGGTGGGCTCCCAGCATGGCATACAGACATTTGGGGAGGCAGTGAAGCCGATGGGGGATTGGGCACCCCCGTCGGCAAATGACACTTTTGCCACCCCTGGGTGGGCTCCTAGCATGGCATACTGACATTTTTTATTGGTGGGAGCAGTTAAGTCGACGGGGGATTTGGCACCCCCATTGGCAAAGGACGTTTGTTCCGTGGGCGGCCACGAATTCCGCAGGCTGCAGCAAATTCTGCAGATGATGGCAAATTCCACGGATAATTCTGCGGTTTGCCGTGACTGCAGAATCGCGGAAAACTCTGGGCCCTGGGTATCATATTAGGCATGTGCCAGGCAGCCAAGGTGGCATCCTCTAGGGCTGGCAGACGGGGAGGAATAACTATGGGTGGAGTATCAGGCAGTTCTAAGAGGTCTACTAAGTTCTTAGTAATATCCTGTTCCTCTGCATCAAACCCCAACACAGACATAAAGGAGGGGTCTTCAGTGGGAGACCTGCGGGTATAGACCACCAAGTCTTCTCTCCCAGAAAAGGTTGTGGAACTGGTTCTGTCACAGTGTTCCACAAATTCCTCTTCTTCTTCCTCTTCCAGAATAAACTGTGGGATATATTCCTGGTCCTCATCGATGTGGTCAGGAAGACGCAGTGGTGGAGCAGAGGAAGTTGTCGACAGCCTAGTAGGTACCTGGCGAGTCGTCTTGGCAGGCCATTGTTCCCCATTCATAATTTTAGCATGGTGGGCCACAACTCTGTATTTTTTTGCCACCACTCTGTATTTTTGTCCATTAGTGATTGTGTTTTTATAAAATCCTCCAAAATTGTCTTTTATTGCCACCCTTTATTGCACTACTTCCCCTGTTTTGATACCAGCGCACTGTATTTTACTTTAAAATCCACTTATGCACATGTACAGTGCATAAGAGCTCCAGAAAAATAATGCACCTTTTGTACCGATCACCACCATCATCAGCATCCTTTATTTTCAGACAGTGGGGAACCCTGCAGGTGGTGTCACTGGAGTTTTTTTGAGTGGACCCAGCCAACAGAAAGCTTGTCGACAGAGGATGAGGTAACAGGCGTTTAAGAATAAAGGTCGAGAGAAACGCCTGAACATCAGTGCCCGTGTGACTGATGGGAATGCCGGCACAGGTTGACAGGGGAGGCAAGGGCCCCATCATTGACTCTGACACACCAGCCGTAATAGGTCTGGAGGCACTAGGAGCCAACCCAGCCATGCTGACCGTTTGGGCAAGTGGCTACGTCACCGCTGGAGCAATCGACGGTCCAGAGGAGGTCGTACCTGAATGTATGGGTGACCAAGAACGCACTGGGGAGGTTCTTGCCTTTTCTTTCTGTCTCTCCCTGTGCTCGTGGTGGTGAGAGCCAAATATTTTCTCCTAGAACATTTTTCCTTTCAATCCCAAGGAGTAGGTCAGTAACGTGGCAGGGGTTTCCTGGTGAAGCCCTTCTCCATTTAGGCTATGCGCTGTTTTAGCAGGTGTTTTTCTAAAGTGCCTTTTCTGCATTGCTGGGTGGCCATATTAAAGCCCTTACAAATCGGGCACGCCTTGACGTTGTGGTCCGGGCCAAGGCAACATGGTGACGGCTCTGGAGACAACACAGACACCGCCAAACCTCACTTAAAAAAAGTGATTACTTTCAGAGTAAATAAAAAAAAAACTATTTCAGCAACGGCACTTTCATAGCAGGGTCCAACGAGTATGGTAAATGGGAAAAGAACTGAGGAGGGAAAGGGACACCCACGTTTATATAGGAAGAGCCAATGCAGGACATCATGGGAGGCCCCTAGGGGACTGCTTACAAAAAGTTTCCATGTACTCCTAGTGCCTGATGCCTAGTTACAAAAGTGTGGCCTGATGTATGCAATATCCTCCAAGAAGATAGCATAATTACTTACCGTAACAGCAGACTTACGGGAGGATCTCCTCCACTGGGCCACATAATGGAACTGTAACCTGTCAGCATCAGAACGACCCAGAAATGCTTGCTAACTGGAGCCGCCCATGTCGACATGCACTGCACAGTCTATATAACGCGGGTGGCGCCATCATGCTTCAGTTCCCTGCCACAGACAAGCTCAGAGAATTACTGAACCATCAGGCACCAAAGCAGCAAGGATCAAACCAGACACACAGGAGAAGATATGGAAACCTGAATAATGTAATGCTGAAATCGAGCATAATTTATTTATTTTTTATTCAAAAACTGGTAAATTGGCAAAGTCGCATCAAACCAAGGCTCATTTTTGGGTGCAATCCGAGGAAAGCTAACAGCAGAAAACAGAAGACAATTCACAATAACTATTACATTGGTGCAAACATTGATACAAATATAGGTACAAGAATTGGTGCAAAGATAAAGTGTGGTCACAGTACAATGTGGAATTCCTACATAAGTGCAAGTAAAGCATCAGCATGGCACAGCATGCGAAAGAAAAAAAATACTGTTTCATATGAGAGACCTGTTAGAGTGGTGCATGTCTACCCCAATGGGTGAAGCAATGCAAAGGTATGGTGTCGAAGGGCCGGCCAGTGGTAGATGGCTCGGCGATCGATGACTGCTCGCCTTCTCCTTAGAGGCGCGACTTAGTAGTTGCTGGCGTCTGGCAGAGGCCAGAAGCACAACATCATGTCGGGTCACACCGTGGGTGGGAGTGTGGTGGACGTCGGTGGATGCCTTGACACCATGTGGCACATCGCGCTTCCCCAGGAAAATGCCCGTTCAGACCGGATGACGGCCACCGGTCTCCAGCAAGCCATGTTAGCTGGGATAGCCCCGTGCTGAGTCCCCCACCACCGATACCATGGGCTAATTGGTTGTACCGATGGGCACTTCTCCCCCGGAGTGGGGAGACCCACCCAACGAAGGGTTGCGTTGGCCGGGGATCCATTGACGACCTGAGGGCAGCAGATGGCGACCGGAGGTGGGTGGCCGTTGGTCCTAGGCGGCCCAGAGTGGTCAGGCCAGGGGATGTGGAGGAGCAAAAAAAAAAAAAAACATTCAGCAGGTAGAGGAGAAGCAGACAGAGAAGCCAGGTGAGTACAGCGCTCACAGGATAGGGGGAGGTTGCAATTTGAGGGTTTTGCTTACCCAAACAGACACACAATTTAACAGAAGAACAATCAAAATCAAGAGCCCTGTGTGGTGTGGTGTGGTGTGTTGTGCTCTTCAGCACAAATGCACAAAAGAGATCAGAGTTCTCCAAAAAGTAGAATCGAATTTATTGGTACAAATCAACATATTGAAACCACACAGACAAGTTGATAAAAAGTGAGCTGCTGAAACCACTACCCAGATGCCCCAACACTTCGCTCAATAGAGCTTCCTCAGGGGGTGCTAATATGAAGTAGAGACCCAGACGGAGGCCTGACACATGGATAGAAGGGGCTCCAAGCTGAGGAGGCGTCAAGAGGAGGAGTAACAGGAGCAGGCTGGCGTGGGGAGGAGTTTCGCCTGGTGCCTGAGGGAGCCAAGAGATATAGTGAGAGGCAGAGGGAGGGAGGAAGGAAGCAGATTGCAGAGTGTGGGAAGTTGATGGGAGACAGCAGATTGCCCAGCTGAGGAGCAGGGATAAGGAGTGGTGAAACTGCGCTGATCCCTGCAGGAAAGGGAGCATGAGGCGGTGGGTGGGGGGGAGAGGAATGAGGAGAGATAAAAAGGAAGGGACCCACACCAGTATTTGGATATGAAGGAGGTACAATGAGACCGGAGACAGGAGGGTAGGGAGAGGAAAGATAGGAAGGAATAGAGGGAGCAGTGGTGAGTACGACAGGGGGGTTGTAGCAAAGCCACAAAAGGTGTTTTAGAGGGTGTCCAGTGTGGCAAGGGAAGTGGACAGAACAGTGTCATAGACTACATCAGCATAGTCAAATACAGAGGGGCACCATTTTGGTAACATGCTCCCTGCAGAGATAAGCAGTCTTTGTTGCAGTACAAGCCAACAAGCTTGCGGCACAGTTTTGCAAGGATGGCATCAATGTGGGCTGAGAAGTCAAGTTTGCTGTCAAAACACAGACCAAGGTACTTGAAAGACTGCACAGTTTCAAGGGGTGTGCCGCATACTATACTATCTACAACTAATCACTTGCTACCTGGCTAAACAACTACCAATGCCCTGCCTGCAGAATATAAAAAAAATCAAATTTAAGAGGGCACTGAGGGGATCACGGATCAGGCGAAAGACTGGGCAGGGGAAGGGGAAGACGTTCCAAGAGATCCACATGGAGACTCGGGGAGTGGTGACCGAAGTCAGCAGAGGGAAGAAGGAAAAGTCTGTGGGTGACAAAAAAAAAAATTAGGAAACAGTGGAGAAGAGAAGAATTTGAAGATAAATAAAAATAAGGGCATTTTATTTGGCAAGCAGGCAGTAGCACATTGAATCAGGGGGCTGTATGTGTTTGTGATACTTTGTGTGTCTAAGCCAAGGACTACTAAACTTAACTTGAACTTACTACTACTGATTGGGGGTGCTGAACTCCACTACCTACTACACTTAGCTACCTGAAGAAAGTACCAATTTATTTTCTGGGAAAAAAAAAAAAAAAAAAAAAACTAGCTACCCACTTTGGTGGAGGGTGCGTTTGTGTGTGTGGCTTTGAGACCTAATAACCTGCCCCCAGGCGGAGAGGTAGAGGAACCTGGGGAACTGCAGACTTTTTTTTGCTAGCTACAGAAAAAGAAAACCTAGCTGCCTGCTACTGCTATCTATACCCAAGTACCTACCCTACCTACTTACTTTGCTGAAGGTGTGTGGTGGCTGTGAGTAAGACCTGACCTGCTGCCCTAGAGGCCAGGGTAGAGGAACTTGGGGAACAGCTGCGGAGTTATTAGAAAAACAATATAGGAAGGAGAAAACATTTTTTGTGCTACACGGAAAAAAATAAATAAACCTAGTGTATCTTAGCTGCCTACCTATATTATTATTACTTACTTTGGTGAAGGTGTGTGAGACACTGTGTGGCTGTGAGACCTAACCTGCTGCTCTAGAGGGTAAAGGAACTTTTTATTTTATTTATTAACTTTCGGATTAACACCTATGAGCCAGTGGCTCTTTTACATAGGTTCCATGACGAGACAAGAACACACAATTATCAAATACAGAATAGCATTGGGCAAAACCAGTACAAATAGGCAAACACAGGCAAATACAGAGCAGGTATACAGCGAGGTAATTTTGAATAGCACTGGTGGGACATTTGGTAAAGCCTCAATAAATGTGCATGCAAGGCAAGCAATACACGTAAAAACAGAGAAGGAATTAGAGGTACGGTAATCAATACCAAGTTGTTATCTACCCAATGGAAGTAGTGGAGTCAGAGTAACTTAACAGGCGAGTATCAAGGAAGAGAGACGAGGGGGTGCGAGAGTGCACACCGAGGTAGAGATATTAGTATGGAGGCGGTGCAGCCGGAGGCGTTGTCTATAAGAGAAGGGGGGGGGGATGGGGTGAAAGGCAACCACTGCGGTGCAGACCAGCAGGGGAGATTGTCTGGCCAGGACGTCTTAAAGGGGTAGCAATAAAAGTTCCAAGTTAAAGTTGGCAGGGGAGATTAGAGAGCAAGAAAGGGCAGTTTGGCTAATGAGCGGAGGAAAGATAGTCCAAGCTAAATATAGGGAGTGAGAGGGGTTAGGTGAAACAATCGCAGGAGGCAAGGGCAACAAGGTGTTCACGGAGCCTCTATTTAAAAGGGCCAATGGTGGGGGAGTTTGCAACCTCACTAGGTAGGGAATTAAACCCTTTCGGAGCTCTAAAGGCAGAGGACCGCTGTCCTTGGGATGTGCCTGGGACTTGGGGAACAACTGCAGACTTCTTAGAAATAAGCAATTAACAATACAAAGGGGAAAACATGTGTTGTGGTAAACAAAAATAAACCCTTCTTTGGTGGAGGTGTGCGTATGTGATTGCGAGAGACCTAACCTGCCCTGAGGGTATAGGAACTCGGGGTGAACAACTGCGGAGTAGTAATAGTTGGCTCCGCCTTCCGCTCACTCCTACTCTCACCTACTCTGTTGTCCTGCCCACAGTCCCTCTTGTAGTGTTGTAAACATAAGCACAAGAGCTTCAGGTAAAACATTACACAACACACACAAATACAACAAAATATAATTTTGTTGTGTACAATATTTCAATATTTTTTTACAACTGCATTAGAAATAAAAAAAATGAAAAAAATAAGCCAAAGCAAACTACTTTATTTTCCCTTTGGACTGGGAAAACATCCTCCATCTCATCTTCTTCAAGAACAAAAAGTAAAGAGGCACAGCCTCCTTCACAGTCAAGCCATCCCCAACCAGCCCCCCTTCTCACCCTAGTCTGGAAAACAACCAAAACGATGATTCTCAGTCTGGGTCTGTATTTGTAGACATAACAGGTGATCAATCTGACTTGACCATACCAATTTCTGAAATGAGTGAGAAAAATGATAGCAGCAGCAGAAAGCGACCTTTGATTTTAGATGAGGAAAATGAAACAACAAATGAAGTCTGATGAGAAAAGAAGTAAAGATTAAAAATATGATGTCGAAAAAAGGGCTCGAACATTTCAGCATCACTGGCTAAATCAGTTTACCTGGTTAAGATATAATGACCAAAAATGCGTCACGTACTGCTCTGCTTGTGAGAAATATCCCACTCTTGCGACTCCTGCTTATTCAAAAAAAACTAATGTGTTTGCCACTGGTTTAAATAATCTACGAATCGAGTTAGTGAGAGCCCATGAAAAATCAAAGCCATATATAATTTGTGTAAACTAGTACAGTCACGAAACTAGTGAACGTTCAGTCAACTGTAACATATCTGAAACAGCAATATATCGTGCATTTTCTCAGATGGAGGAAGCCACCCAAAATAAAATGAGGAGTTTATTTAATACTGCATATTCCTTGGCTAAAAATGTACGTCCTTTCTCAGATAGGGAGTGGCTTTGCACATTGCAAGAAAAAAATGGGGTTAAACCCAGCAGCAATTACGCAAATGGTAAACAGGCCAGGGATTTCTGTAATGCAATATCAGCTGTCATGTCTGAAACACAGATCCAGACTGTCAAAAATACAAAATGTGTTACTGTTCTTGCACATGGCAGTACACATGCAAGCATACTAGAGTGGGAAAATGTATTTCTTTGTTTTGTTGATGGCGAAGAAAAAAGGTCACAACTGTGTTAATTAAAGCTGTTCCTCTAGAACATTCTCACGCAGATGGGAGTTTTTAAAGCAATAAGCTCTGCTCTGGAGTCTGCTGATCTTTCTTTTGCAGACCTTAACAGTGTGAGCAAGCCTGGACTGGTTCTCGTATCTGCCAACTTTGATGGTGCCAGTGTGATGATGGGCCATACAGGTGGCACCATAGCAAAAATCAGACAAGTCCTCACTGTAATACCTATGCATTGCATAGCCCACAAACTGGAGTTAGCAGTACTCAACATCATGATATAAAATCCCTTTGTTCAAAAAGTAGAAAACATCCTGAAAGGAATTTTTAAAATTTTACCACTACAGCCCCAAGAAACTTAGAAAACTACAGGAAATAGCAGATGACATACACACTGAAGTGGCTCATTTCAGTGCAATAAAGCAAGTTTGTTGGCTTGCAAGTAAAACCTGTTCAGTTCATGCTCTTCAAGTCAACCTGCCCACAGTAGTTCAACATCTCAAACACGTTGCAGACTCTGCTGGTGATGGTGGTGCCAAAGCAAAGGCCATTCTAAGAGATGCGCACGCAGTACAGTTTGTAAAATCACTACTTATTCTTCAGGAGTTTTTGCCAATACTGAAAAATCTCTCGCTGGAATTTCAAAAGGATGACCTGCTAATATTAGAAGTCCCCCAACTCGTCAAGACATGCTTACTCCAGTTGACACAGCTAAAAATAAGACCTAGAACATTTATGACAATTTCTAGCTCAATATAATCCTGCAGAGAAATGCATGAACTATCTCATTTCAAAACGTGGCACTGAGGACACGATTGTTCCTTCTACCTTCAAAGGGAACTGTCCAGAAGTAGATTTTACGACTGATACACAGCTGCACAGTTTAAGAGATGCAGCGGTATCTTACACAGATCAGCGTTTTTGGAATTTCTCAGAGGAACCTCTAAAATGGTTCCATTGTTGAGATTTCAAAAATTTCGATCACGAGAAGAACTTGCGCAATTTGGCACAACTGATTCGAGTAATTTGTTATACTTCCACAACTTTTTTCCTGAAGATCACGTAACCAGTATACAAAGGGAGTATTCTGCACTCAAGGTAATGCTTAAGTCTGCAGTCGATAAGCCATATCTGCAAGTATATTCACGGTTATTTCAAGGGAGACCGTCACAGCTTGCTCACATCCTTGATCTAACAGAAATTTTACTGGCTAGGAGTTTGTCTACAGCTAAATGTGAGACAGTATTCCCTATTCAGAATGTTATAAAAATAAGAACAAGTTTGGATGATGACACACTCCAGTCACTTCTGCATATAGCAGTTGAAGGTCCTGCATTAGATAGCTTTGATCCGGATCAAGCTATCAACCACTGGCTACTATCTGGTCCTGGCACACGCCACATTCATGGTCATGCTAGTTTGACTACTAGTTCTGCTGATACTGAGTCACATGAAAATGTCCCTACAGTCCCTGAGGCTGTTGTCACTAGTGATGATGACAGTGAATATGATGCTCCGGCTGAAGCATGCTCAAGCCTCCTGCTATAATTTTTCCTGATGCTGTACACTGTCTGCTGCATGATATCCTCACCAACTGTGCTGCTGGCACCATGTGCTAACTGTCACAATCCTCTCCATCAGATTCCTGACCCCCAAAAAAGTTAAAAGATTCATATTATAGCCGGCCCGGTGGCGCTGAGGGTTGAGGCGCTGGTCACCACACCTCGCGCCACGCCGGCGACCCGTGTTCGGGAACGGGCATGGGTTGCCGTGGGTCGGCGAGGGAGATAGTTGGCGTCAGGACTGCTCTCCATCTCCGGGAGGGGATTTGGGCGGCGGGGCTTGCCTGACCCTTAGTGGAGGCTGGGGGTCGACAGCATGTAGCTGCAAGTTTGGGGGCGGGTCGTGGCAGACGCTGATTGGGGCACGACGGGAGCCGCAAGGCACCCAGTCGCTGGCGCCATTGCACGCCATGACCTGGCTGGGAGGAAAAACAGCTAAAAAGCGAGCCCGGCAGCACGGGTTGTTCCTTCCGCGGGCGCCATTCATGGAAGGGCGCCCCTGGCATGGATCCGCTGGGGTGGGTTGAGTCGCCTCCTCACCACCTGCCGCAGCGGTAAGTCATGGGTACAAGGGAGGGCCCTGATGTCCAGGGATGGAGCTGGGGGGAACAACGGAGGGCAGGGGTCGTAGCCGGAGCTCTGGAGAGAAAATAATACCCCCAAAAAAAAAAAAAAAAAAGATTAATATTATTCTCCTTAGTGTCTATTACAACACTAAATAACTGATACTACAATATATCTGTTCAGGTTTTCTGTGTTTTTATACTTTCCACTAAAAATGTTACCATTTTATACCTGGACTACCAGCTTAAGCCCCGGGACAACTACTTTTTGACAAGCCACTTGTCCGTGGACATGTACCTAATTTTAAAATTTGTCAAGCCCTGCTAGAGATGTACAAAGACCAGATACTTTGCTCTGCAAAATACTTTGTGAACTTTCCCCAGCTCTGCAAAGTGTGAATTCACCTAGCTCTTCACGTAGCAAATGTCTACTTGGCTCTCAAAGTACTATGTCAAGCGGCTACTGCATTCTTCTATTAGCATTACAGATAACATACTAAAACCACCCCATCCTCTGTGTCATGTCTTCCCACCACCTCCCACCAGCCACAACTAAAACAGTTATTTCCTGCAGAGCATTCCTTTAAGAAAAGTACAGGGTATATCAGGTCGTGACACCATGCACATATCAACAAGGGAATGAAAAGCCAAAACAGCTTCCAAATGCACCTTAATACAGGAGTACCGGAGACTGGAGTTAGATAGGGAAAGAAGGTAGCCCAGTACAGTATTCACAAGACATGTGAACAGGTCCACAGAATGGGAACCACATCATACAGAGAAGCACTTCCACTTCAAATTGGTGTGTCTAGTATTTAGACTTTCTAACCGCAAGCAAGACATCAGCCACCTGGGATGAAACCCCAAAACAGGCACTATCTACATCCTCAGGAGCCAGGCATGTCACGATGGACCAAGGGCCCATTATCCTTGGACAGCAGACCCGAACACAGAGGGAGATGAACTGAAGGCTTCGCTGCGAAGTGTCGCAGAAGTGCAAACCAAATCTGGTGGGGCCAGAAGGGAGCCACCGGTATTAGGATGGCATGCTCCGCCCACAGCTTCAACAGAACCTCTAAATGAGAGGGACTGGAGTAAAGCCATAAAGAAAATTCCCTTTCCAAGAGGGGGGCAATGTGCCTCACTAGAAAACTTCCTGTCTTGGAGCGAGTGAGTAGAAACGTATTAGTTTAACATTGTGTAAAGATGCAAAAAGGTCCAGCTTTGGATGACTATCTGATTAAGAGGGTGTGTACCACTGAGATGAGCAGTTCCCATTCACCTTGTAACAGATTCTGGTAGTCCATTTACCATACCAGAGCAAAGTGGAGAGGGGAAATTACAAGAGCCATTTGTTCTAGTTCATATGTCAGTTGGTCCCACCACACCCTAAGATTTCAAACTGGAATGCACGTATGGAGGCGGGCAAAGGAGACAATAATGATGGCAGCAGCTATCATTCCCAGGAGACATAACATTGTCAAAGCAGATACATAATGGCTTCTGTGTACCAGCTGAGCTTGGGCAACAAGGGTCTCCGTCCTGTCTGCAGGTACTGCCCACCGTAGTGTCCAGCTCCACTCCAATATACTGGAGGCAGTGACAAGGAACTAGGATGGACTTCAGAATCTTCACGGTGACCCCCAGGTCCATGAACAATTAACATGTCCTAGACAGTGCGTACAGGACAGCCTTCCCTGGAAGGAACTCTGAGGAGTCAGTCATTCAGATGTGGGAAGACATAAAGCCCTTCCCTCCAGAAGGCTGCTGCCACAATCGGTTAGCATCTGCTAAATACCTGCGGTGCCGAGGATAAACCAAATGGCAAGACATGGAACTGATAATGGCTGCCCTCCAGCATGAAGTGAAGGTACTTCCCAAGGCATTTGCAAATCCTGACATGAGCATATGTGTCCTTATCTAGTGCACAGAACCAATCCCACTTTTGTAGCAGGAGGATTAGAGCCTGAAGGGACACCATTCAAAACTTTTTGTAGTCAAAAAGGTTCAAGACCCTTAGGTCCAATACAGGCCGCACATCTCCTGTCTTTGGGGACCAGGAATTAAAGAAATAGAATCCCTTGTTTCTCTCGAGGGGAAAGGTTCAATGGCACACTTTTGTGTAAGTGACAGAATCACACTGCCAGCAGAAGGAACAAGTGACCCACAGGATGACAAGGAGGTGGAGGGTGTACTGGAGGAGTAGACAGGAGCTCGAGAGCAAGCCCCCTTTCCACTATTTCCAGTACCCACTCATCTGTGGTGATTTCCATTTACTTTAGTAGATGAAGGGAGATCCCCACCTGCATCCCCGGGAAGGGGGGGTTGATTCAGAAAACAAAAAAATAGGGGCAGTGGAGCAGCTGGGACTTATACCTTTGGGTGACATAGCATGAGCACGGGGGGGGGTAAGACACAGGAGGGGTCCACCACCTCGAGCACAGGGCTGCTGATGGGTGGCATGGCAACCACAAGTTGCAAGTCTCCAAAAAGAATCCCTGCCATGCCCCTTGGGGGAGGGGTTGGGGATTTAAGTGACTTTATAGTCATCCTGGAGGACTGAAGTTCATCCAAAGCACTTTCAACATCACCTACAAACAGTCTGTACACTCTATAAGTGGTATTAAGGACAGACTGCTGTACATCAGTGGCAAACCCAGCCACACAGAGCCAAGAATATATCCCAAGGCAAACACCAAAGACAGCACATCTGGCAGAAGCACCATATGTAGAACACAACAGATGCATACCAGTATCAATGCCAGCTGAAGCAGCTTTCAGCAAATCAGCCTTGGCAGGAGTACCAGGCAAAGACTGGATGATGGGTATGGCAGATTTCCGCAGGCTACTTTAATATTTAATCATTTAAGTTTGGTAATTAGCTAGTCTAAGGCCTAAGGATGAAGAGGCACAAGTCCTTTAGCCCGTAACACAAAGCCTTCTGAATTCCTTATCTGGAAGCAGAGAGCCAATATCTCTAGATGCCCTAGAGCAATCATGAGCAGCAATGCCAACTACAGAATCAGTCTGAGGTTGTGAAGCATAAAAAGGCTTGGCAGACGGAGCAGGGTACTGCTCATCAGCTTTTCTGGGCACTGCAGGCAAGGAATTGGGCCTGTGCAGGCACTGAAAGTAGCATCCTCTAAAGCAGGATATACTGGATGTATGACAATTGATGGAGTAATAGGGACCTCCAAAAATTTCTAACACTTTTGCTTGGTGGAGTCCTCCTCCTCCGTAGCAAAGCCAACTGCACTTTGTATCGGCCTCAGCAATGCCTGAAAAGAGACTTCTTCAGGTGGAGATCTACATGTATAAAGCAGAGTCTTCACTACAGAAGGAGAAGGTGGAATTAGAAGGTAAACTGCCCTCAAAGGGATCATGTTCCCCTTTCTCATTCTCCAAATTCTCCTCCGTACTGAGGAGATAAGGATTATATTCTTCCTCCATGTCATCTTGAATGAACAAAGGAGTTTACGCAGGCACAGCCAGAGACAGCAGCAGGCATCTGGGAAGGAGAAATAATGGGCATGCACAGTGAATCCATCAATGAATAAGGTGCCATTGGGGAAGCCATATTGACAGCCATGAAGGCAACAAGTGGCAAAACAGTTCTGAAACTGTTGCCAGCATGACCCAGGAGAGAATTACAGAAAAAAAAACATGAAATAAAAGTTGGATTATGTCTAAATATTACATTTTTCTAAAGTTGTCCCAGTGGGGTCAGGGGCTCTTTAAGGCCTTCCTTCCTTTCTCAGGAAGCTTTTTGCCCTGTTTAGTAAGCTCCTGATCTGATGCTGCCTACTTGTTTTATTGATTACTGTGATTTGGCAAGTACTTATGATTTAGTTTTTATCTGCATTGTTGTTATTTCGTTTGTCTTTATATCTTTGTATCATGTTGTACAGTGCTCTGAGCCCCAGGGAATGGGCGCTTTACAAATAAAGGAACATATCGGCACTGATTTGCCAAGGTTCCAGAGACTTTAAAAATTTATTTTTCCATTCCCTACTTCTTTGTACACTGTGTTTCAACCCTTACACATGCATTAATGTACTTTTTTGCTATTAAAGTTTTATTACTTTTTTGAAAGATTTCTAAAAGCACTTAGTAATGCTCAGTGTTTCAGACCTTCACCAGCAGTCCTGCGGGCCTCTCACTAAGCAGCGGCACAGTGACCTGCACTGCTCCAGACCTGCAGCCTTCTTCACAACTGGCCCTTCCACTCACAAAGCACCTGAATATTGACACCCACTGTGCAGGCGGAGATGTGTCCCAGTCACATCATGATGCAGTTAAACTGGGGGGAGGAGGCGGCCACCATGATGGTTCAGCGGCAGATGACCAGAGTTCAGAAGCAGGCACAGAAAGTCATAGGTTGGTGTTGGGCACTGGTGCCATACATTCCACTGCAGTGGATCAAAGGCACTTGCTCCCTTTGCAGGAAGTACACTGCATGCAGCCTAGGCCACGAAGAAGGCTCTGCCCACAGCAGGGGAGAAGAGAGGGAGAAAGACAGGGGAAGAAAAAGAGGTGGCCGGTAGAGCTGGAGTCTGCCGGAGGAATAAGAAGAAAAAATTACTCACTGCGGTAATCTTCTTTCTTCCAAGGAGTCCTTTAGCATCAGTAAACCATGGCCAAATAGGGGCGATCAGAATCATGTCGCACCCATGTGCCTCCTGCTTGAGTAGCACCCTCTGAACTAGTGGAAGAGAAGGAAATGCATACAGAAAGCAATTTGTCCACTGCAGTCTCAATGCATCCTGACAGAAAAGAAAAAAATACTCGCTGCGGTAATCTTCTTTCTTCCAAAGGGTCCTTTAGCATCAGTAACTTTTGCACTTAGCTGGCTAGGTGCGATTGCCCCAGAGGTGTGCTTTTAAGAGAAATTTAAATGAGCTTAGGGAAAAGCCAATCAGAAAACAGGAAAGGGAGTGAGCTGAGTGAGTTGAAGGCTTCAGAATTTTTCCGAAGTACAAACGAGGGCAAATGCTCCAAAAAAGAATCAAAAGGATTAAAAAAACATGCAAATGTCCACAAAAGTAGAAACAGAAACAACAACATAAGTTAAAAACTCATCGATGAGAAACCCCAAATCTGGTAAGAGATGTGATGAAGAGCCCTTCTCTGACAGGTAAACTGGGGAGGAAGGGTGGGAGCTTACTGATGCTTAAGTATCCCTTGGAAGAAATAGGATTACTGCGGTGAGTAATTTTTTTCTTCTTAACCCACGAGTCCTTTAGCATCAGTAACTTTAGCAGACTACCGGGCAGTGGCAAGTGGGAGGTGGGCAAAGAACCTACTAGGAAAGAGGCTCTGCAGAACCGCCCTGCCAAATCTGGCATCAGATCTGGTCTGCACATCCAAACTGTAGAGATTCACAAAAGTGGGTACAGATTTCCAGGAAGCTGCTTTTCAGACATCCAGTAGCAGAATGTCCCTTGCTGCCACAAGCGAGGCTGCCGTG
Source organism: Neoceratodus forsteri (assembly GCA_016271365.2). Taxonomy (NCBI): domain Eukaryota; kingdom Metazoa; phylum Chordata; order Ceratodontiformes; family Ceratodontidae; genus Neoceratodus; species Neoceratodus forsteri. The sequence continues at coordinate 1,724,076,115 of CM057452.1, forward strand.
CCCCTGGTGTAATGGGCACGGAGACCCACTGGAGCTTGGTGACCAGCCTTTTTGTAGCAGAATCTAACACAAGAGACCTACCACAGGAAATAGTTCTCTTGGTAGCTAGTCTTCCGCTGCCTACATACCCGTAGGTGCAGGACAAAAGGAAGCGCCTCTGGACTGTCTAGTATGCTGTAGGCAGTAGGAGATAGCTCTTTTGACATCCAAGCTGTAGAGCATTATGCTCACCAGGAGTGAATTTCTCAGTAAAGAAGACAGGCAGAGTGCAATGGACTGGTCCAAGTGGAACTCTGAAACCACCTTTGCAGAAATTCCTCTTTGTCCTGAGCCCAACTTTATCACTGTGAGGGAAGATGTACAGTGGCTCAGTGAACAGGGCCTAAAGCTCTGAAAACCTTCTGACTGAGGAAATGGCTACCAGGAAACCTGTCTTCCATGTTAACTAGATGTGGACCGTGGACATAGGCTCAAAGGGTGGCTTCATGAGCCTGTCTGTGCAAAGGTTAGGGCTCCAAGGAGGAACAGGCCCCCAGACTGGAGGCTGGGGGTGCAAGAGGCCTTTGAAAAATTGTTTAAATACGACATGGGGGGGGGGGGAATGATTTTTGCTTTCCCACAGAAAGGTAAGCCAAAACTGCCGACAGGTGTAGCTTGAGGGAGATGATTCCAGCCTGACGCTTGTAAGAGTACGAGGCACTCTAGCAGCTGAGGGTCTGAAACTGAATGGGATTTTGCCTTTTTGCTCTTGCACCAGAGGGAAAACCTTTACAATTGGCTGCATAAGTTTTATTAGCGTTTGATTTTTTAACTACCCTCAGTATCCTAAGGGCCTGTTAAGAGTACTGTGAGAATGCAGGCTCTTAACTGTTCCAGAACCAGGCCTTGAGGTGAAAGGAGTGTATGCCTGGATACTGCACTCCTGTCTGAGGAAGATTCAGTAGGGAGTGAGCTGGAGGCAGGCGAATGGACTGCTACAGGGCACTGAGAAAAGGAGAGGGTACCCGGCTTGCTTGGGCCAGTCCGCAGCCACCAGGATTCTAGGTGCAGGATGTTGTAAGAGTTTCAGAATTACCCTGAGAATCAGCGGAAAAGGAGGGATGTATCTAAGAACCTCCCTGACCAGACCAGGATCAAGGCGTCCAGAGGAGGTGATACCGGGACTGGAGCCTGCAACAGAACTGAGGAAACTGGAGACTGAGGGGAAAGGCAGACAGATTCCCTTCTGGGTGCCCAACAGCCTGAACCCTGTGACTAGTACTTGTTTGTTCAGACTCCATTACCCCTGACCTTCACTGATGCGACTAGAGCCTCTGCTGGAGCATTGTGTTTGCCTGGGAGGTGACTCACCGAAAGGTTGACTCCCAGGTAGAAGTCAAGAGACCAATTTTTATAGCACCTGAGAACAGAGTACTCCTGATCTGGCCACTGCAGTAGTGTCTCTTCAACACTGTGTAAGTCTGTCCTTTTATGACAGGAGCAAATACTTTGAGCTAGAAAGATTTCTCTGAGTTCCAAAAGAAATATGATTAACTGTGACTCTTGGAGAGTCTAGGTGCCACTTACTGAGGCACTGTCCAGATGTGCTTCCCAGCAGAGGGAAGGCATCTGTGGAACTGCTCTGTCAGTTCTCAGCTTCGAAAATTGCTGCTTTCTGAGACCAGCAAGCTACAAGGAGACTTGCAGGTGACGCATCCTGTATCTGAGCCCTGGGATCACTGCAGGCACAGAAGCCATGTGTCCCAATAGCCTGAGGAAATGTCAGTGTCACATGTTTTGCTCAGGACCACATCATATATTGAACCAGGAGGGTTAATGATTCAACTCCAGTCAAGCGCTTACTGGCTGGTCTCACTGTCCCTGGATGAAGAGAACTGCCAATGAGGGACATCTTGAATTCTTGCCTGCGGAAGGAAGGCCTATCCTTTCTGGATGCTCAGAGTGTTCCAGGTGAGACTTTGTTTAGATTATCCAGGAACCCCGAGACTACAGATAGAGCCCTATAAGGGGGAAAAAAGGGTCTCCTTGACCTGACAAGGAGACTGGCATCTAATCAGCAACTTAGGTGTAGCTAGAGAGGCTAAGATTCCCAAGACGTGCTGCTACCACTGTCCAGCCGTTTGTAAAGACTCTTGGGGCTGTGGAAGGCCGAAGGGCAGCAGTGAGCCTGACCTTGTGTGAGACCTCATTAAATGTATATGAAAAAAAGGGGGCTCTTTTTGGACCAGGAAGGCTAGCCAGTCTCCCTTCTGTAAGGGCTGTACGAATAGTAACCTAGTGACCATCTTGAATTTGGGTTTTAACAGCAAGATGGGAAGCCACTCCCCAGTTGTCTTTTGTGTCATGAATTACGTGGAGTAGAGGCCTTTTCTTCTTTTCATGGCCAGGGGCCCCACTCTACCATTCGCAAAACTAGAATGGTTTTTGCCTCCCGGTCCAACAGTAATGTCTGTGTTGGGGATAGAGGCTTAGACACCTGGTTATGCATGAGGTATGCCCACACTAACTTCAGGCTTTAGACTGTGAAAACACCCCTGTACTGAGAGAAGGCTGGGAAAAAAACTCTGCCCCATATGCCCTTGGGAGGAATTTCCGTGGGGCAGGGGGCCTTGTTGCAGCGAGATGTTCTGGAATCGAACAATAAGTTTTGATCACAAGGAAAACCTATGGCTTAAACCGGGAGTCTGAGGGTAGACCAGTAGTTCTAGGCCAGACAAAACGCATCAGAGAGATGGCAAAGGCCGTGACTCTGGAGGAAAATTAAAGAGGACACCACAGCATAGTCAAGAAAGGGGAGGTGGCCAACCTTATGGACTAGAAATTGTAAAGGATAGATTAGGCTTAGAAATTGAAGAACTGTTGCAACAGATTTAAGAAAAGGTCGTTACTCAAGAGTGGCAAGAGCTCCCTGTCACAAAGCGGAGTAAGTCTACTGCTTCCCCCTGTCAATTTACCCAGTTACCCAGTCAAAGAGTACCATCAGGTTGCTCTGTCAAGACCTCCCTACCACGAACCTGTGCTAATTACTATCCTGAAGCCCAGTGTTCTCCAGGTATTCCACTAGCTCCTCTTTGACTAAACTTTGGACTACTAAAATGATGTGCACACCAGCCGGAAAGGAAGTAAGAACGGGATTCAGTAGGTGCACACTCAGACTACTACTACAGACTTACAAGCAAGCAGTCATGCTTCAAAGTTGGACCAGGCACTGACAGCTGTATGTAAAAGACCAGGACTTAGAGAAGCGTAATTTAATAGAGTGTGCGATTAAGGCTCTGGGCTGCAAATCTGATGACATCCAGAAGACCAGACCTGGGTTTGAATCCCACAGCTTCCACTTGCATACTGTGTGACCATGAGCTAGTTACTTAACTTCCCTGTGCTCCCAGGTTGCGCCTGTAAAAAAGCTTTCAGCTTAGTGTGTCTCACCTGGTTAAATAACTAAAATAAAAAAAAATTAAAAAAAACATGCTGGCAGGCGGGCAGGCTGGCTGTGATGGGGAGGGGAGTGTTTGACATCAGGAAAACCTACAGTTGTTGGATTAATAATATTTTAAGTTAAGCCTGCAAGCTTCTAAGCCTTTGGACGGTTATGACCAATGTGCTGCACTTCAGAAGGATTTAACCACTGGACCACCAGGTACTTGTTTGCTGCCATGTTGCTGTTTTGTTCGGCTGAGAAAAAGGCCCATTTTAGCTGCTTATGTAACGAAAAAACAAAATCATGGCCTGATATACGTATTGCTAAAATTAATACTCATGTTAAAGGAAAGCTGTACAAATAATACAGACCCCCACCAATGAAGCGTTTCGCAAAGAAAAGACTTAATTATAGCAGCTGCTACTTTATTTTAATTTTGAAAAGTTCAGGAGTCGGGAAGATGGCGGACGGTGTGCGGCTCCATTTAGTGTGAAAGTGCGGCACTGCACTGCTCGCTGCAAAACATTTGTATTGCAGTGAGCGGTGTGGCACTTTCACACTAAAAGGAGCCGTGCACCGTCCTCCATCTTCCCAACTCCTGAACTTTTCAAAATTAAAATAAAGTAGCAGCTGCTAAAATTAAGGCTTTTCTTTGCGAAAAGCTTAATCGGGGGGGTAAACCTTTGGGGCAGGGGCCTCTGTTATTTGGACAGCTTTCCTTTAAGTTATGATTTTGATTATTCTGTTGAAAGAATGATACAATGTCAACGATAAAAGGAATCATTAAGCACTGTATAAAGTGTTATGTAGCTCTGCTACTCAACTCCTCATTATGTCTTACATCCGATGGCCATGTTGGAGAGTTGGCCAGATGGGTTTTTCAAATGGGAAGGGGGTTGTTTACATTTTTTCAAAACTAAGAAACTGCATTTATCTTAAAATTTATAACTACAGCGTTATCATCAATGTAAACAGCAGCCTTTCCTTTACCTCTCTATGAAGCCTGATTTTAAAATTGTTTATTTGCCAGAAAAAGCTTCTTTAGGTATCCTTTAAGTAAAGAATTTTATACCATTTCACTCAGAAATAATAACTAAATTAAGGGACATAAATAAACTACATTATCCGTTATTCTGGATCCTAAAATGGTTCTTTAGAGAGATGCCAGCAAGTCACACTAAATGAGGTAGTATCAGAATGTAGTGATGTAATGAGCAGGGAATCCCAGGAATCCGTTTGGAGTACACTTGGCAAGGAAAACAAATAGTATGATAACACTTGCTAACGAAGCATAAATAGGCAGTATAGTAGAAACTACTGAACAGCAACAATTACTGCAAGACGATCTAAACAGATCTAAATCTATCATTATTTTGTAGGCTCAGAGCTGCAGACCTGGGTTTGAATCCCACAGCCACCTAGGTGCATACTGTGTGATCCTGAGCAAGTCACAACTTCCTTGTGCTCCCAGGTCGCATCTGGAAACAAACTTCCACTTTGTGTGCTACTCCTGGTTAAACAGTGTTCTCTAAACAACATGGTAACCTGGGCAAATAATTCTCAAATTAAATATAACAGATAAATGTAAGTTATGCACCTGGGAAGACAGAACCAAAGGAAAAAAAAAACTGACATACTACACAAACAGCACTCCGCTTGAAAAACACACAGAGAGAAAGATCGTGGGAGCTATAAGTAAATTCTGCATGAAAGACCACTGTATGGTGGCAATTATGGAATGTAACAATGTTACGTATATGCCTTCATTGTTTTGTAGTCTCAACTGCTTGTAATTGTTTTCTCCCACATTTCCCCTACCCCGGGTCACACCTGGATATGAGCTCCGGTTCACTGCACCCTTCCCAGTTACCAACTGTCAAACACGCAAATCAGGAAAAACATAAACAGTAGATCACAGAAAGTCATCCTACCTCCCCCTATCCTTTGGAGTATTCTGTACAGTTTGGGGACTATGTAAGAAAACTAATCTAGATCGAATTGAGAAGTTACAAAGAGAAAAACTACGAAAATGATAAAAGATAGGAGGAATCTCAGTTGTCAGGAATGATTGAGTAGCCTGAAATTGTATACACTGGAGAGAAGTAGTATATAGGGGACACGATAGATGTTTATAAAGCATTCAGTAATGTGGATTTTAAGGAAACTCTGAGCTTTCATAAGAAATCAGGAGCAAAATAACTACAGGACATGATATGCAACTACAGAGAGAACTATTTATAACCAAGAGATGGAGATTTTTTTCCCCCCACACAAAAGGTGGTGGATAGATGAATAGTATGCCTTAGGCTGTGGTCAAAGCTAAAACACTAGAACAGGGTATTAAAACTGCAAATCAGTATTTTTAGCTTATGTGTGAAAATGCTCATCAGCTGTGAGACTGCACAGCATATGGCATGGAATGATTAGCTAGATGAAACTCACGCTATTTTTAATGTATTCTAAATGTGTAAACCTGATTAAAACCAAAAAGGAATATTTAGCAAACTAGTGCTATGTAATTCAGAAACTGGTCAGCATTACGCTCATATGCATAGCATTTTGCTATGCAATATCAGCTATTTAATACCCTGCTAGAAGCACTGAAAAAAGTTTTGATTTTCTAAATTTGGAATACACAGTTATATACAGTATATATACAGTGGTAGTCGTGCTAAAGTTGATTAGTACTGAGGTAATGCTGGGGTGTGAAGCAGAATCACATTACAACCAGTGCAAACTGTAACTACTGGACAGGCAGGCAGACAGACAGACATGTTCAGTCAGTATTTTGTCTTCTTTCACCACCCAGCCTGCATCTCGTCTGGCCTCCCTAGCCCCATCATCTGACTTCCCTGGATCTTACCTAGTCTCCAGTGATCCTGTGCCACAGGATCCGTTCAGAGGTGCCCCAGTCACCAGTGTGGGGCCTGTAGGGGTTCAGGTCGTCATACAGCCGAGGGTTTTCACCATTTTCGCTCCAGTGGGCTCCCATCACATGAAGTAAGACTCTGTGTGAGCTCCACCTCCGCAGAGACATCACCCTCTAGGTGGCGGTCACCAAGTGTGGGATACGTACTGCCTCCTCAAGGGAGGAGAGAATTCCTAGGGATGCTCAATCCTCGATCCCCGGCCAGCCCCATGGCAACCTACGGCCATTTCTGAACCTGGGTCATTGACGTGGCAGAAAGTGAGGCACCCAGCACTCCACGCCACAGGGCCGGCCAAGATCAAACAGTTCAAAAAGAATTGCTATCCTTTCTGAAGCAATCACAAAGCAAGCAAGTAAAAGCCATGGGGCAAGTGTCTGGTGCACATGACAGTATTATCAATTGATGGTAAAGATTGACAGGAAGTTCGAAACACTGAAGTGACAAAACACTTTTTTTTTTGCCAACAGAACTATCGCGCAGAAAAACAGAATTAAACCTATTAAACAGTCAACCTGAGAACAAAATCCTAATCTTGGAAGCATTACCCACTAGACCAGTAAGGAAAAACAAGGCTCTGCATCGTAAAATTAAAAATTTGGAAAAATCAAGCCAGATATAAAAATGTACAAATCACTGTTCTACCCCTGTCTCTCATTTCAGAATCCCCTGTGCCAAGGGATGCTGTTAAGGAAGTTCTAACGTAAACTTTAAGCCTCTCCAGAAAACCCTACACTCCTCGCTAAGGCTTTTAGGGTTTATTCAAAGCGCCAAACAGACAAAATTAAATACACCTCCAAGCACCAACAGCAATCACAGCAGACTACAATCTTTTTATTTTCTGCATTTGATTTAAAGAGCTGTTTTTTAAGCTACAGCAATTGAGAGTTTTTATATACATAAATATATATAAATTACAAAAAACTTCGTTAATGCACCATTAGGGTTGAAGCATAAAAAGTAGAGATATACTACCTTAGGGTTCCCAAGCCTAAGACCCCACCCCACCCTTGGCTTCTAACCCTAAGGCCCCCTTCCCCCACCCTGCATGCAGGAACAGGTGTGAGGGGTGTGCCTTGGGGTTGCGAACCCTAATGTTCACCCCATTATCTTATTCTGTACCTATGTTACCTTACCTGGTGTTGCAATACAGTGAGCATAAGGGTTCACAACCCCAAGTAACACCCCTTACACCTGTTCCTGCATGCAGGGTGGGGGTAGGGTCTTAGGGTTGGAACCGAAGTTGGGGTTGGGGGGAGTCTTAGGCTTGGGAGCCCTAAGGTCGTATTTCCCAACTTTTTATGCTTCAACCCTAATGGTGCATTAATGAATTTTCTTGCAATTTATTTCCTTACTTTTTCAGATAGTGTAACAGTATCCTTATTTCACTGTGGGAGTGCAGGGTCCTTTGGACCCTGCGTTCCCATCCCTCCATACAGTAAATGCGTATGTGCATTTCCTTACTTTTTACGACAGTATAATAGTATCCTTATTTTACTGCTCAAAAATTGCAACAAATGGTCATAAGTTTGGCATTTTTTTATATTCTGACCCCAAATTTTGAACATACTCTTGTTATGACCCCACCTCACAAACCCCGTAGGTGAAAAGGCCACTCCGTGCCACAGGTGAGAAAACACATTTTGGGTAGGATGTGAAAAATAACAGCTATACTGTTCATGAGGTGGTGTGGAAAAATGGCTATGTTGAAAATTTGGAGTCAAAATACTAAAGATTACCAAAGTTACGCACATGCATTGAAAAAATGTCAATGAGCATGCATAACTCGGCCATTTTTATAAATTTTTTCACCAAATTTTCAACATGGAATTTTTGGGACCCCACCTTATGAACACTGGTACTGTCATTTTGTTACTCAGTCCAGACACGTGATTTTGCACAGCCACTGTGGCATTCTGTGCCACAGGTGCGAGAACACGTTTTGGGCAGGATGTGAAAAAGGACAGCTGTACAGTTCATGAGGTAGTGTGAAAAAATGGCTATATTGAACATTTGGAGTCAAAATATAAAAAATTACCAAAGCTACGCACATGCATAGAAAACTTTTAACGAGCACACACAACTCTGCCATTTTTATGAATGTTTTCATCAAATTTTCAACATGGGCTTTTTTTTAGAACTCCACCTCATGAAAACTGGCACTGTCATTTTGTTACTCGGTCCAGAAAGGTGATTTTGTGCAGCGACCATGAAATCACCTTGTGGGCCCAATTAACAAAACAGTGACAGTGTTCATGAGGTGGAGTCCCAAAATGCCCATGTTGAAACTTTGATGCAAAAATACTGATAAATGGCTGAGATAGCAACATAAGTTAAAGACGCCACTGACCGCCATTATACGGCAGTTACCTTGATTCTTCAGTTCATGGCTGGGCTTTGAAGAATGCAGACGTGTCCTGGTCCAGAGAAGATGACAGTCAACTATCTCTGGTGTTAAGTACAGGGCGAGGGGGTGGTGGGGTGGTGGGTTGCTCAGTGGGAGGGTCGAGATGGGGACGGGAAGACGACGAGGGACTTTTTTTCAGCCTCCAAAAAAAAAAAAAAAGACATCGGGGACCATTTTCTTTTTTAGGCATAGAAAATTGGACATTGACACTTGTGGTGGGGCTTACATTGGCACAGGGGATTGTGCACCAAGCTGTCGGCAAATAAAAACCATGGAAATGGGCGGGTGAGGGGGTGCCACTACACATGGGGCAACATAATGGGGGGTGCCACTAGGCACCAGGGATATGGGAAAATAATGGGTGGGCAGGGGATGCCACTAGACAACCAGGCTCCCTGCGACCCTATGAACCCTGCTTGCGAAAATAAGCTACCTCCCTGGGGAAGCAAGGTACCTCCCAATGAAAACAGGCTTCTTTTCGCATGGCACATCTATTTTGTCAGTGAAATACTAAATTTAATAACATTTGAACGGATTATTATTTTTCACCAAACCTTCAAAAAGGCACACCTGTGAGGCAAAAGCTTTCAACCATGGAAATTTTAGACCACAACCAAAAGCCGTTTCAGAGAAACGACTGTCGAAAGAAACTCACTGAAAACAAATGAGTGCAATTTTATGTTTTTCATCACTTTGTATCTCAAACACCACAAAAGGGATTTACACGAAATTTGTCAAGTCAAGAGACTTTATCCTATCCGTAAAGCATGCCAAATGTCGTGCGAATCCGTTGAACTGTTACAGAGGTATTAAAGTGCAAAGTTTGAGGTTTAACATTAAACTGCCTGGCCAACCTTAGTATACTGGCGCTACCACACCAATATAACATATACATGTACATATACATACATATATAATGCAAAAGATCAGAGGTTCAATATTTATTTGGATTTTGCTTTTGTGACCCAGCAGCACAGAAGGTGCTTCCCTGGTATGAGGGATGGCGTATTGGATAAGGGTGCACAATTCTTCCTTTCAAGTCCATCCAAAGTTTGCATTATCTTTAAAGAGAAAGAATACATCTGTTTTGACCCAAATCCACAGAGTTCCTCTAGTAACTCTGTTAATTATGTTGCAGGTGAAGCTGATGACAGATGAAGTCTCAGACCAAATTCAGATCTTCTAGATACTTTAGAGGCAGTGGATTCCAGGACAATCTGTTAAGCAAGCCAAGAATTCTGAGAGTTCTGAAACTGGTTAAACAGTACGAATATTGACTTTCTTGTCTGAATTCTATTATATTAAGAGATTGGTGAGATAACAATGAAAAACTGATCTAGTGATAATTGGAATAGGTTCCAGTATAAAGATTGCAGTAAAGTACAGTTACGTAAGAACTTACCTCAACGGTAGATCTTCAAGAGAGGTTCTTGCAGTAGGTAATTACATATAGGACTGACGCCGGTGGTGTCAGGACCCCACGGAAAAATTTCTCAGCCAGCAGTCTCTGGCGGGACAGCCCCACTGCGTGACCCAGCCATGGGGCAGTCCCCATGCCCGCCTTCCTGTGCTTTCCCACCAAAGGCCAAAAGGCGAGACGAGAGAGAAGTGGATATTTCCATCCTAGAAAAGGAGCTGAAAAGCTTAGGGGATGGAGGGCAGGAGAAGGATTTATCAGAAGAGCCTCTCGAAGATCTACTGTTACAGTAAGTTCTTACGTAACTGTACTATCTTACTCCGAGAGGGCTCTTGCAGTAGGTAATTACTTATAGGACTGAGTCCCAAGCAGTCTGGAACAAGGAGAAGCAAATGGGAGGAGGAAAGCTACTCACGAGTAGACCCTCTGGCTGTGAAGGTCCTAGGAAAGGAGACCTTGCAGAACAGCCAACCCGGAAGCCTGGCTATAGGCAATGTCCAAACTGTAATGCTTTGTAAAGGTATGGACCAAAGTCCAGGTGGCAGCTGCACAGATGTCTGCCGTGGACACATTCTTGATACAAGCCGCAGAGGCAGCGACCCCTCTAGTCGAGTGACCTCTGACTTGACCCAGCAGGGTCTTGTTGTACTTGTCATAACAGAAAGTGATACAGTGAGCCAACCATTTAGATAGTCATTGCTTGGAAATGGCATTGCCTTCTATTTTAGGAGCAAAAGAGACAAACAGTTGATCAGTCTTTCTGAGATCCTTCGTCCTGTTGGTGTAGTATCTCAGAACTCGGTGGACATCCAAAGTACGTAGGAGGTACTCTCCATGATTAGAGTGCTGCGTAAAAAGGCAGGCAACTCTATGGCTTGATTCAGCATAGATTCCGCTACCACCTTAGGGAGAAACTTAGGGCTGGTACGCAGAGCCACACATTCCTTGTGAAAAATCAGATACAGGATTTTACACATCAGGGCCTGGAGCTCAGAAATCCTTTGGGCGGAAGTGCCACTAGGAAGAGAATCTTGCAAGAGAGGAACTTTAGGTCTACGGAGACTGCCGGCTCGAAAGGGGGCAGAGTAAGCTTCTCCAGAATAAAATTCAGATCCCAAGGAGGGGCAGGAACCCAGATAGGGGGTCATAAGTGGAGGACCCCTCTAAGAAAGGTCTTGGAGACCTCTAGCACAGCAAACGTCCTGTCTGCAAAAGGGACATGGTAGGCCGAAATGGCCACCATGTGCACCTTTAAGGATGAATGACTGAGACCCAGATCAAAGAGGTGTCGAAGGTAATCCAGAAGCCACCCAACAGAGCACGAGAAAGTCTCAATCTTTGGAGGCGGCCCAAATAGTGAACCATTTCCATTTCATAGCATAAATCGATCTGGTGGAGGGTTTCCTGGCCTCCACCAGGATCTCAACTACTTGGGGGGAAAACCCTGAATCGGGCCTGAGCTACGTCTGCAGGAGTCACACGTGCAACTGAAGGGACTTGAGGCCCAGATGGACCAGGGTCCCCTGATCCTGGGTCAGCAAAAGTTGTGACAGAGGAAGAGGAAGAGGAGGTTCCTCTGAGTACTGTTGCAGAAGAGAGAACCAAACTTGCCTGGGCCAGAAAGGAGCAATCAGAATTATTCGAGCTCCTTCTGAACTGAGTTTCTGTAAGACCCTTTGAATCAATGGGATCGGGGGGAAAGCATAGACGAATCTGCCCTTTCAATAGAGAGACAGAGCGTCTCTCCAAAAAATGCCGTGCCCTGGAGCGAGCAAGCAGAAGTCGGGAAGTTTTGCGTTTTCAGGGGAAGCACAGGTCTACACATGGTGTTCCCCAACATAGGAAGATATCGTCTGCGACCCCCTGATCCAGTTCCCGCTCGTGAGCTTGAGCAGACGACCGACTAAGTCTGTCTGTCAAGGTGTTCTCAACCCCCGGGATGTGACTCGCCATGAGGGGAAGGCTGTGCTGCACTGCCCAATCCCAAACTCGCATCGCCTCCCCGCAAAGAGGGTAAAAACGAGTTCCTCCCTGCTTGCTGATGTACCAGAGTACACACATATTGTCCATCTGTATAGCCAAGTGACCAGGAAGCAAATGCAGAGCCTGAAGAGCATACAGCACTGCCCGAAGCTCGAGCACAATGATGTGAAGAGATTTCTCAAGCTTGGACCAGGAGCCCTGGGTCCTATGAGGCCCGAGATGGGCTTCCCAACCCTCGCCCGAGGCGTCCGTAGTCAGCGTCTGGGAGGGGGGAGAAAGACAGATGGGAACTCCCCGGCAAAGGTTCTCCTGAACCAATCACCACTGCAAGTCCCGAGCCATAGGAGTGGAGACCAGAATGAGCTGATCTAGGTCATCCACCAACTGATCCCACTGAGACCGAAGCGTCCACTGACAGATCCTCATGTGGAGCCAAGTGCGAGGGACTGTTGGGATTGCAGCCACCATGAGCCCGAGGAGGCGAAGGACCGACCTGGCGCTGGTCCGCCTATGGCCGGACAACAGGCTGACCTGTGCCTGGAGTGTGGCCACCCTGTCTGGTGGCAGCAAGGCCCCGCCAGAGGTCGTGTCCAGGATTGCCCCAATGAACTGGAGCCTCTGGGATGGGATCAAGTGGGACTTGGAGTGGTTGATGGTAATACCCAGGCGGGTAAAAACCCCCTGGGTAAGGGAAAGGAAGCGCAGGAGTTCCTCCCTGGATGGGGCTACCAGGAGCCAATCATCCAGGTAGGGGAAAACCTGCACCCCCTGGGTATGCAGGTAGGCCGCTACCACTGAAAGGCATTTGGTGAACACTCGGGGTGCTGAGGAAAATCAAAATGGGAGGACCTTGAACTGGTAGTGGTCCCCTTGGAACGCAAAACGCAGGTATTTGCGGTGGGAAGGGCAGATAGGGATGTGCAGGTAAGCATCCTGCATAACCACAGCGCACAGCCACTGTCCCAGCCGAAGAAGGGGCAGGACGCCCTGAAGGGAGAGCATCCTGAACCTCTTGTACTCCATGAACAAGTTCAGGGAACTGAGGTCGAGAATCGGCCTTACATCCCCTGACTTCTTCGGGACCAGGAAGAAGTGTGAATAGTAACCCGTTCCCTGAAGAGGAAGGGAACGGCCTCATCGCCTCCCCTTCAGCAGAAGTGCCGAAATTACTCCTGCACCAGAAGAAGATGTCTTGAGAGGCGATGACCTTGGGGGTGTCTGAGGGGGTTTCAAGAAACTCTACTGAGTGTCCTTCTGCAATCAGCTGGAGCACCCAGGAATCTGAAGTTATCCTCTCCCAACCTGGGAAATGGAGGGAAAACCTCCCTCCTACCAGTTCCTCTGGAGACCCCAGAGGCTGTGGGAGAGGAAAGGAGTCAGGTGGTGTGGGGCAGCACCACGGCTGAAGTCCCCAATGCTTTTTTGGGTGGTGCGGGCTTGGCAGCCGGAGGGGCCTGGCGTTTATTGGCACGCTTTCCCTGGGGTTTCGCTTTTTGACGAGTCTGCCTGCGAAAGGGACAACGCTGTGTTTGAGGGGGATTGAACATGGAGTCCACAGACTTTAGTGCGGTCCCCTTCTCCTGCAGATCAGTGATAATGTCCTTGACATCACCACCGAACAGCACCGAACCCTGGAAGGGTGCTTCCTGAATAGCGGACTGCACTGCCGGGACCAATCCTGACACACAGAGCCAAGCATGACGCCACAAAACCTACGGCGAAAGCCGAGCTCCTACCAGCAGTGTCCACTGCATCATATGTGGCTCAAACCATGTGCCAACTGGCCAAACGTGCAGAGCGGATGAGGTCAGCCACTTCCTGTTTAACCTGAGAGTCAGAAAGGGAGTCCAGTTTGGATTCCACCTCACTAAGAATTGCATTCTGGTAATCCCCATGTGACTGACAAAGTTCAGGGCACTAATACCCAGAGTGGAAGAAGCAAAGATCTTCTTGCCATACTGATCCAGAAGACGGGATTCTTTGTCAGGTGGAGACTAGCTCAAATGCTTAGGGTTAGGTGACCGGCCGTGAGCGGCGCTAATCACAACCGAGTCAACTAGAGGGTGAGAATCAAGAAAGTCAACACCCTTGGGAGCCTGATATAGCCTGTTCGACTTCCGAGGAAGAGGGGCTAAAGCCGACGGCTGTTTCCAAATACTGGAAACAAGATCGGCATGAGGCTCAATCCAGGGAGGTACCAAGGTTGGAGCGGTCACGGGCAGGTCCAAGTGCTCAGTGAGCTTTTTTCGCTGTGGATCCGGCTCCAAGGAATGCCACTTATGAACCTCCTGGATTCTGCACAGCAACTCCATGAAGGAAGGAGACTTCGGAGGAGTCCTGGGCTTAGTCGGAGAGCGTGGCTCGTCGTCCGGGTCGGAACAACCCTCGGAGTCGTCCGAGGCGCCCGAGAGGAAGAAGGCGACTCCCTCTCCTGGCGTGAGGGAAGGAACGGACCCCTTGGGAAGCCCTCAGGGAAGCATGTTCTGCCCCGCCCTGGAACCAGAGGGCTCGACCCTGGTACCCAGAGGTGGGAAGGGAGTCTGTCATCTCGGACGTATGGGAATTGGAACCGGCACTGTCGTTGGGAGACGACTCTCCACCTCTCTGGTGAGCTGTGCCTTGGCCTCAGCCCAACAAGAGGCCAGAGTCTCCTTCAAATCCACCGGCGGCTGAGGGGGCGGTGGAGGAGGAGCGGGATACGGATACTGAGCGTACCCATAAGGCGCGTATCTGTAAACAGACGGTGGGAAACCCAGCGTCGGGTAGTGAGGCACTGAGTACTGCGGCGTCGGATAGGTCAGCGTCTGGTACTGGGGCGGATACTGTGGACCCGGGTAAGACGACGTCAGATACGACGGAAGGATACCCGGGAACTGGGGGGCCTGACTGAGCAGACGGCCCGGCCGGAGGCTCAACGGGCAGGCCTGGAGCAGAAGGCTCGGTAAGCAGACGGCCCAGAGTTGGAGCGCATCCGGGAGAGCGATGTCACCCAGCGTCGGCATAAGCGGAGTCGGGGCCGGCATCCAGGGAACCGACGTCAGGCCGTCCGGCCCAGTGGGAGGAAGGCCTGACAGTGCACAGCAGGAACCTCGGCATCGCCTGGGGATGGAGGAGAAAAATCGCTGGGGTCAGGCTGAGGAGACCCAGGGTCCCCGGAGGGCAGTGAAGGCTGCGGGGAGCCAGGAATGGCGGACGTAAGAGGGTACGTCGTTGGCTCAGCTGCCGTGCAGGCCTCGGGCAAGCCGATGTCCAACTTATCAGCAGAGTCCGGGCGGACGTCGGAGGAGCTGACTTCCAACTTAGCGGACCCATCGCCAAGGCAGGTCACGAAGGGGGAGCAGCCTGGTCGGACAGGAGAGTGGCCGTGCGCCGCCCCGAAGGGTCGAACGACTTATCAGCCATCGCCGTGTGGGCATCAGAGGCGCAGACGTCCGGCTTACCAGAGCTGCTCGAACCAGTAGGCTGCACAGTGATGGCCTTACCGGGAGCAGAGGCCTCCAATAGCCCTGAGGCGCCCGAGGGGCCCAAGCACGAGCCAGACAGGCGGGCCGACGCCACCTTGGATGCCTCCAAGATGGCGTCGTGGGCGGTACCTGAGGCCGCGTGACTCCAGCTGAAGTCGCAGTGGATGAGGAGCCCGGCCCAGTGCTTCTCCTTGTCCCACGATAGCCTTCGGGAAGTGGATCTGCCGAGCTTTTTCAACTCCTTCTCCATGGAGGACATTTTTCTTGAGGATGTGGGCCTCCAGGGACTGCTGCCTCCATCTGCGGGTGGTGGCGTTGAATTTAAGGCAGTGCTGACACTTCTCCACCTGATGGTCCGGGCCCAGACAGAAAAGGCACTGGGAATGGCTGTCCTTGTGCAGGAGTTGGGCACCGCACGAGTCGCACTTATTTTTGTGCTCGGAGGCGTAGGGGATGACATACACCGACGAAAACCTGACAATTTGGTCAAATAAACTGAAAAAATGATGGTAAAAACTACCAACTACAGAGCTGACAAGTGTTGAACTTTACCGCGAGGTGCTGACACGAGCTAATCGCAGGAAAGAACTGGGAGGCAGGCGTGGGAAGACTGCTGGCTAGAAATTTTCCGTGGGGTCCTGACACCCGCCAGCAGCAGTCCTATATGTAATTACATACTGCAAGAGCCCTCTCGAAGTAAGATCTAATGGCAATGATGTAAAACTTTGAATGTTTATGTTTTGATACCTGCTGTGCTAGAATGACGACAAATGGCTGAAATAATTTTCTGTAAGTATCAACTGCTAGGATTACATTATTGACTCCTACTGTTTTATGGATTCATACATGATATCTGGAAATATCTGGAAGGCCATTTCAGAAATACGGAAGAATATTTGTGCGGATGATAGAAGTCTAGGGGAATGAATTTCCAGACCTAGAGGCCATCCTGGCAGAGGCCAACCTGAATATTGTGGCCATTATCGAGTCATGGTGCACTTACAACCATGACTGGGACGTGACCATACCACGCTATACTCTATTCAGGAAAGACAGGGTGGGAAGGAACGGAGGAAGTGTGGTACTTTCTGTAAGGGAAAGCATAAAAATGATGGAGATACAAGGAATATTTGTGGGGGGGGGGGCGAGGTACTGTTGGTCACCCTGCAGTTGGGGAACAGAGCCATTATTTACACTGGTGTGATCTACAGACCTCCGTCAAAGGGGGAGGACTTGGATAAGGTAATGGTGGAAGCCACAGGCAAAGTGGCAGAAAAAGGGGAGGTGCTGCTGGTGGGGGACTTCAATCTACCGGATGAAGACTGGAGCATCCCAGCTGCGGATTCAGCTAGAAGCAGAAACATCCTGGACTCCCTGCAGGGGGCATTCCTCTGGCAACTAGTCTGTGAACCCATTTGTGACTGGGCAATACCGGACTTTACACTCACAGGGACAGTGTTACAGACATCAGGGTGGGAGGCCACTTGGGGACCAGTGATCACTGTACAGTGTGGTTCAATAGGAGGGCTGTGGAATCCAACCACACACAGGCAAGGGTACTGGACTTCAGGAGGGCAGATTTTATAACAATAGTTGAATGCCTCAGGGAGGACGTGAGGGGGTGCAGGAACAGTGGACAATGCTAAAAGAGGGCATAGTGCAGGTAACAAACCTTTGCATCAAGCATGTGAACGAAAGCAAGAGGAAAAAGACTGCTATGGTTCTTGAAGGAGGTAGCATAAATGTTAAAGGTGATAAGGGCTGCATTCAGAAAGTAAAAGGAGACAAAGAGGAAAGAGGATAGGGAGGTGTATCTGGGAAACAGAGGGAAGCAGGAAAAGCAGTAAGGAGCACAAAGAGGCAAACTGAAGAGAGAATAGCCCAGATGGTTGTACCTCTGACAGTCCTATTTAACAGCTCTCTGGAAACAGGAGTGGTTTCAGGGGACTGAAGGAGGGCAGATGTAGTCCCACTTCACAAAAGTAGCAGCAGGGAGAAGGCTGGTAATTTGTAGGCAAGTCAGTCTGACATAGTTGGTGGGAAAGTTAATGGAGTCACTGCTGAAAGAAAAAAAGACAGTGAAATATATTTAATCCAGTTGGCTAAAAGACCCAAGGCAGCATGGATTTTTTTTTTTTTGAGGTGGGGGGTCATGTCAAACGAAACTGATAGATTCCTTTGACTGGGTAATCAAGGAATTAGATCAGACTGGAGGCTGGACGCCAGCTACCTAGATTTCAGTAAGGCTTTTGACACTGTTCCACATAGACTAGTAAACAAGATGAGTAGCTAAGGAGTGGGTCCACAGGTGGTAAATTGGGTAAGAAACTGGGTAGAGGATAGGCAACAAAGGGTGGTGGTAAACAAAGTTCACTCCGAGGGAGGGAGGGAGACCAGTGGGGTGCCTCAGGTATCAGTGATGGGACCAGTCCTCTTTGAAGTCTTTTGTAAGTGACACTGCAGAGATGCTGGAAGGCAAGGTCTGCCTCTTTTCAGATGACACCAAGATCTGTAACAGGGTAGACACTTCAGGGGGGCTTGACAGAATGAGCAGAGACCTGAGAAAACTCAAGGAATGGTCAAGGTTATAGTAGCTTGGTTTAAATTAAAAAAAATAGTGCAAAATAATGCACTTAGGGCACTGAAACCTGGGGGCAGACTACAAAATAGGTGGAGTGGTACTGACGACAACCAAGCAGGAAAGGGAGTTAGGTGTGATCATACTGGATGACCTAAAGGTGGCCAGACAGCTCGACAAAGCAGTTGGAAAGAGTAGTAGGATAATGGGGGGCAGAGGGAGGGGTATCACCAACAGAAAGAGGGAGGTGGTGCTGCTGCCTTCATACAGATCGCTGGCAAGACCCCCATCTTAAGCACTGTGTCCAGTTCCGGAGAACACATCTTCATAAGGACACAGACAGAGTGGAGTCAGTCCAGAGGATTCAGCGAGCCTTGACTAGGCCAGGGACCCCTCAATTTCTTGAACCTAAACAGTGATTCAGAAATCCTCCATGAGCTACAGCTCAGCTGATTCTGCAAGGGATCCAGCGAGCCTTGACTAGGCCAGGGACCCCTCAATTTCTTCAACCTAAACAGTGGTTCAGAAATCCTCCATGAGCTACAGCTCAGCTGATTCTGCAAGGTACTAGCCAGGACTTTTGGATTTGGTACCAGTGGAAGCTGATTTCCAAGTGGCCCACACTATCTTCTGCTGAACAATCTCTAACTACTGTATCTCCCTTACAGTCATTTTAAGTTCTGAGTTGATATTAGAAGTGAATTTTGAGCTTTTTTTTTTTTTTTGTTGACTTTTTCATTAGCAGATTATATCCTCTCAGCACTAGAGGGCCATATCTCTGGTAGCAGCTCCTATCCTATCTGGCACATCACACACACTTCTTTTATCACCACAATGCTCCCTCCTCAGTGGGCTCTCCTTTTCCTCTCTCTCTCTCCCTTCTTAAAAACTAGATAAGCCTGCCATCCACTCTCACCTCTAACCACTTGTGCTTCTAGATCGAGTCTACCTACAGGGGTTAAACGCAGACACTCTCCCACCATCTGTAAACACACCTCTCGAACAGCAGCTGATTGGCCAACCCTGTCTTCACTGCCTTGCTTTGCTCTCCGGGCGCTGTCATTGACTTGCATTAGTTTTGCCACAATAAATTTCGCCTCCCCCACCTTACTTAAATAGACCTTAACCCCGCCTCCCTCTTACATACCCCTACACTGCCTATTGGCCAACACTTGCAGCTTCCTCTGCTCTGTCTATGCCTCCCATGCCCCTTCTCTCATCCCACGTAGTGCTTACTGACTGAGGTGCTCTCTTTCTCAATCTCTCTTTCTATCTGCCTCCTGCTAGCCAAGTTACTCCCTCATGTTCAACTCACTTCCCCACCCCTACTGTGCTAGTATGCAAGCCATGCGGGTTCTCTCTGCCTTTCTCTCGCCTCTCCTCCTCCCCCTCCTCCTTGCCCTGCCCCCCCTTCTCTCCCTGGTCCTAGCCACCCCCACTCCCCACCCCACCACCCTCACTCTGGTTTCCACTGCTACTCCAAGGTAACCTCCTCTTCCACTCGAGACTTGTGCTTGGTCCATCATTTGGATATTCCTGGTTACTTACCCCAACTACTACTCTCAACACTGTACCACTGTGCAGCCCATATGGGATACCGCCTGGAACCTTGCAACCTCTACTCCCAGAAATAACGATCAAAACCATCTTTCAAGGAGCTACAACTCTGCTCCTTAAAACTACTACTCCTCCTCATCTCAGGCAGTGTCCAT
This sequence comes from Neoceratodus forsteri, assembly GCA_016271365.2. Lineage (NCBI taxonomy): Eukaryota > Metazoa > Chordata > Ceratodontiformes > Ceratodontidae > Neoceratodus > Neoceratodus forsteri. The sequence continues at coordinate 1,724,096,024 of CM057452.1, forward strand.
CCCAATCCTGGCCCTAGAATATCAGGCCACACTCAAACTCCAGGTGCTCTTATCCTTGCAACCATTAATATCTGCAGCCTACTAACAAAGCTGGATGCACTCCAAGCCTTAATATGCCAACACAACCCTGACATCCTAGCGGTGGTGGAAACTTGGCTGACGCCTAAAGTTCCTGATTCGGCAGAACAGTACAGGGCTACAATGTCCACAGACTGGAGCGGATATCCAAAAAAGGCAGTGGTTGCGCAATCTATATCAAAGACTCCCTGTCATGGCACCCAGTAGCAACTCCATCACTTTCTGTCTCGGCCCAAATTCTGCCAATAAAAATCGTCCTAGGTCCCAACCATAAATCCCTGACTATTGTCTCCATATACATCCTGCCCAGGGACCCTAAACATGGCTTCAATGACATCCTAAACTTTATCAACTCTCATCCTCCTGAAGCTGAACTTATTCTACTAGGGGATTTCAACAAACTGCTTAGCATCGGGCGCCAGTGCCCATAAAGACTCCATCTCAGCTGCTACCCTCACACAAATGGTAAACTCTCCTACTAGGATTAACTACAAGACTGGCACCAGTACCCTCCTGGATTGGGTCCTCACCACTCACCCCACAAGGATTTCTCAGATGACTGTTCTCCCAGACTCTCTCAGTGACCACTCCCCAGTCATATGTGCATGGTCTAACAAATTCCTCAAGCCCCCTCCCAAAATTATCGCTAGCCGAGTCCTTCCTCATGGAAAACTTCCACATCTCAAACAGTACCTGCTTCTACAAGACTGACTACCCATCTACGAAGCAACAGATGTTAACTTGGCTCTTGATCACTTCATCTCAATTTTCAACAAAGCCTGCAACCTCTCTGCCCCTGCTAAAAGGTGCAAAACAAAATCTCTCTCTAACCCATGGCTCACTGCGGCACTTCTCTCACAGCTGAAACTAAGGGGCCACCTCTGGGCAGCTGCCAGGGCTACTGGCAAACAACTGGACATCCAAAATTACAAACAAACATGAAATGCCTGCACAAAAGCCATCCTGCTCACAAAATCCACCTATTACAAAGACGCTCTCACCAATACATGGGGAAATGGTTGTGCTTTGTGGGACAATATCAAGGATGTCACAGGGAAGCAGCAAAAAACCTCTCTGGCCATGTTAATGGTTGATGGATCCTCAACCCTCGACTCCAAGGTGATCGCAAACATCTTTAACACGGCTTTTTCAGACCTTAATGCTGTCCTACCCCATGACTTTTTCGAAAACAGGGCCTACTCCCCAAATACCTCAGCCCCACAGTCTAAACATCCCCTAACCATCCCCTCTTCTACTTCAGGGAGGTAAAGCTGAATGAAACTCGGTTAAGAAGGGGGGATAAAACCTTTTAAAGGTATATCAGGGAGCGTAGAAAAACAAAGGGAGGGATAGTGAGGCTGAACAGAATGGATGGTGGGTGGGCAGAGAGTGACAGTGAAAAAGCAGGGTTACTGAATGAATACTTCTGTTCAGTATTCACAAAAGAGGAAGTGGGGGAGGTGCCTAATCCAATTAACAGAAGCACTCGGGGTCGATCTCAGTCCTTTCACAGAAGAAAGGGTTCTGAAAGAACTACTACAACTGAAGGTGGACAAAGCAATGGGGCCAGATGGAATTCACCCCAGAATTCTAAAGGAATTAAGCAGAGAACTAGTGACACCACTGACTACCCTTTTTAACAAATCATGGGAGGATGGTGTGGTACCTGAGGACTGGAAGGCGGCTGAGGTGATTCCCCCTTCACGAAAGTGGGATCAAGACAGAGGCAGGTAACTACAGACCTGTCAGTTTGACCTCTGTAGTAGGGAAAGTGATGGAGTCACTTCTGAAGGAAAGAACTGTTGAGTACCTAGAGGCCAGTGGGGCACAGGACCCAACGCAGCATGGGTTCACAGCAGGAAGGTCATGTCAGACGAATCTAATTGATTTCTTTGACTGGGTGACCGAAGTAGCAGACCAGGGAGGGGCTGTGGACATGGCCTACCTAGACTTTAGCAAGGCATTTGACACAGTCCCACACAAAAAGATTAGTAGTCAAATTAACCAGCCTTGGAGTGGGTCCCAGGGTGGTAGCCTGAGTAAAATATTGGCTGAACACCAGGACACAGAAGCTAATTGTAAATGGAGTCCACTCTGAAGAAAGAGGGGTTACTAGTGGGGTACCGCAGGGTTCAGTACTGGGTCCAGTCCTTTTTAATGTCTTTATCAGTGACATTGCAGAGGGACTGGAAGGAAAAGTATGCCTCTTTGCAGATGACACAAAGATCTGCAACAGGGTTGATACACAAGGAGGCGTGGAAAGGATGAGAAGGGACTTGGAAAGGTTGGAGGAATGGTCAGAAGTATGGTAGCTTGGATTCAATGCAAAGAAGTGCATAGTAATGCACCTGGGAAACAAAACCCAGGGGAAGATTACACAATGGGGGGGAGGTAGTAACAACAACAAAAATGGAAAGGGACCTGGGGGTAATCATATCAGATGACCTTAAGGTTGGCAAGCAATGTGAGAAGGCGGTAGGGTGGGCTGGGGGGATACTGGGATGTACAGGGAGAGGCATCACCAGCAGAAAACAGGAAGTTGTTATCCCCCTGTACAGACAGTTGGTGAGACCCCATCTCCACGAGGACATAGACAGGATGGAGGCAGTTCAGAGGAGGGCAACTAAAATGGTGCAGGGTCTGCAAGAGAAGCCATACGAGGAGAGGCTAAAGGAGCTTAATATGTATACCCCTGAGGAAAGGAGGGGGGAGGGGGAGATGATAGAAACGTTTTAAGTACCTCAGTGGAATCAACAAAGTCCAAGAGGGTAGCATCTTTCAGAAAAAGAGTTGTGCAAGAACAAGGGGACACAATTTGAAGATAGAGGGGGGACGGCTCAGGGGCAATGTGAGGATGTATTTTTTCACAGAGAGGATGGTGGATGCATGGCACAGCCTTCCTGACAGACATAAGGCAATTTTTGTGGAGGGTAGGAAGAAATAGGCCGTTGGTTAAATAGGATCTGCAGCTTATCCTCTAGGAAGGGAAATGGGCAGACTAGGTGGGCCAAGCGGTTCTTATCTGCCGTTAAAGTCTATGTTTCTATGTAAGCTCACCGCTATATTACTGCAGCTATCTCTAAATCTAGATCTAGTAGCGACACCCTGGACCTTAAACTTCTGTTGCTCACCCTCGATGAGGTAATTCATCCATTAACAAAAATCCTAAACCTCTCTCAGCGCTGTGGAAAATTCCCAGACTTATTGAAAACAGCCACCATTACACCTGTCCATAAAAGTGGGGATAAGACGAATCACTCAAATTATCGCCCTATCTCCATAATGCCCCCACTCTCTAAGGCACTCGAGCGCATCATGGCTGATCAGCTTACAGACCACTTGGATAAATACAATATACCTTATCCACAGCAACACTGTTTCCAGAAAAGTCACAGCACCACCACAGCCCTTCTTGAGTTCACTGGAGCTTTGAACAAATCCCTTGACAATGGCCTTCTCACAGGGGCCATTTTTGTTGACCTCTCCAAGGCCTTCGATACAGTACACCATGGACTACTAATTGACCAACTACTGAATGCCGGGCTATCACCCGACTCTTCTCTCTGGTTTGAAAGCTACTTAGAAAACTGGTCGCAGAGAGTAAAAATTGCTGACGCTTTTTCTGACACCCTGCCTGTTCGCTCAGGTGTCGCACAGGGATCCATACTGGGCCCCCTCCTTTTTAGCCTTTTCTTAAACTCCCTCCCTTACCACTGCTCTGAGCAGATCATACTATATGCCGATAATGCTGTTGTATTCTCCACTCTCAAAGATCCTGCAACTCTTCAACACAACCTTCAACTTGGTTTCAGTTCTGTAGAGACATGGTTTCTTAATCATAAACTGGTCCTCAATGACAAGAAAACCAAATCTATGCTCTTCTGCAGCTCTCTTCAAATACTTAAGGATACAGCTTGACCCTAATCTCTCCTATGGACCTCACGTAGATAATGTAGCTAGAGCTGCTAACATACGGCTTGGTCTCCTCTACAAACACATACAACACTTCACGCCAGAAGCTTTGAAGGTTGCAGTTCTGAGCTCTGTGATCTCTGTAATAGACTATGGTCTCATCATTTATGGCTCGGCCACAACCACAACCCTTAGACACCTCTCAACTGCCTTAAATAAGGCATGTCGGCTCATCACTGGTGCTCACCGTCTCACCCACACATGTCCTGTACACCCAGACTGGCTGGCTCCAACTATCAAACCGCATAAAGTTTCTCATCTGCTCCATGGCGAAAAAAATCTACCTTGGCCTTGCACCTTCTGGGGTCTCAACTCTGTTACAACACCAAACCAACAGATCCACGCTACAGCTACTGAAAGTTCCCCACTGTCACACTTCACAGGGACAACGTTCTTTCTCGTATTGAGCACCACTCTGGTTCGCTAACCACTTAGACAAACACTGTTTGGAAACAGGAGCACCCTCTCTCTTGGGGGGCGAACAAAACAAACAACTGGTCAGATTTCCTGAAAAGCTTTGTTCGGTTCTTGTAGTACCGCAAAATCCTATGTACATCCAAAGTATGGAGCAAGGCTTCCCCCTGATTAGAATACTCAGGAAAATAAACCGGAAGGTGGATGGATCGATTCAAAGTAAACTCCAACACCACCTTGAGTAAAAACTTAGAATTACTACACAAAGACACACTATCTTTGTGAAAAAACAAATAAGGTTCCTTACACATAAGAGCCTGCAGCTCGGAAATCCTTCAAGCAGAAGTAATGGCAACTAAAAAGAGCGCTTTCCACAACAGAAAGCACAGCTTGCAGCTCGCGGCTGGTTCAAAGGGAGGTAAAGTGAGTTTCTCCAACATAAAGTTGAGGACCCATGGAAAGACTGTGTCCTGAATGGGAGGTTTCGGATGCAAAATGCCCCACAGAAAAGTGCAGGACACTTCAACCTGGGCAAAAGCTTTGCCTCTGATAGGTGCATGGTACGCAGAAATGGCAGAAAGGGACACCTTGAGTGAGGAGTACCTAAAGCATAAGCCCGAAAGGAAAAGAAGATACTCCAACACCTGATTCACTGGGCAGGCGAAAGGATCCAAATGGTGAGTAGCAGCCCAAAGGTTAAATGATTCTATTTCACAGCATAAGTAGCTCTGATGGAGGGTTTCCTAGCAGCCACTAGGACATCTGTGACCCTAGAGGACACCCCAAAGCAGGCAATAGCTAGGTCCACCGGAGCCATGCATGGAGATGCAGGGTCTTTAGGTCCAGATGAACCAGGGTGCCCTAGTCCTGGGAAAGCAAGCTGTGCACAGAGGCAAGGGCACCGGAGGTTCAACCACCAGCTGTTGCAGCAAGAGGAACAAAATCTGACGTGGCCAGAAGTGGGCTATGTGAATCCTCTCTGCCCCTTCCTACTGGAGCTTGAGAAGAACCCTCTATAGGAGCGTACGAGAGGAAAGGCATAGAGAAACCTACCTTTCCAGGAGTGGAACAATGCGTCTCGCCAGAAAACTCCAGGCTCGAGATCAAACAAGCAGAAAAGTGGCAGTTTTGCATTGAGTGGGGATGCAAAGAGGTCCAATTCTGGACGGCCCCACCTGTCTAAGACATCTTCGACCACCGAGGTTAGACGCTCCCACTCGTAAGTCCACGAGCTGGAGCAGCTGAGATGGTCAGCCAAGATATTCTGAACGCCTGGAACATGTACGGCCAAGAGCTCTAGACCATGCTCTATGGCCCAATACCAGACTCTCATCACCTCCCGACACAGAGGGTAAGAATGGGTCCTCCTCTGCTTCTTGATGTAATACACCACACACATGTTGTCCATCTGCACCAGCAGTGGACCAGGGAGGAGACAAGTCTGAAAGGCCTGCAGAGCATAAAGGACCACCCGCATCTCCTGGACACTGATACAAGACCCTGTTCTACATCTGTCCTGGTACCCTGGGTCTGGTGATTGGCCAGATGAGCACCCCATCCCATGATGGAGGAGTCTGTTGTGAGAATCAGAGGGAGGGGGTTGAGAACTGAAAGTATAGGACCCCCCCCCCGAAGGAGTTTGGCCGGATCCAGCCACCACGACAGAACTCTCCGGACTAGGTCAGAGACTAGGACCAACTGATCTAGATCGTCCATGCGTTAGTCCCACTGGACCCTCAAGGTCCACTGAGGAACCCGCATATGCAGGTGAGCCAAAGGAACCATGGCAATAGCTGCTGCCATGTAGCCCAGAAGGCGCAGGAAAACCCTGGCAGGGACCTGCCAGCTGGATTAAACCTGACTGGCCTGCTCCATGAGTTGCTCTGCCTGGTCCTCGGGTAAAAAGGCCCTGCCCTGGCTGGTGACCAGGACTGCCCCTATGTACCGAAGGCGCTGGCAAGGGGAGAGACAGGACTTTGGTAGATTGAGTGTGTCCCCCAAGGCCTGAAAAAGGCAGAACGTGTATTTCAGAGTATGGACCAGGCGATCCCTGGAGGGACTGCTTGCAGCCAATCATCCAGGTAGGGGAACACATAGAAAGAAGCCTTGCCTCCTCAAAACAGCCATTACTACCACCAGGTACTTGGTAAATACCCGGGAGCCGAAGAAAGGTCAAAAGGGATGGCCCAGAATTGAAAATGGGCTCCCTGAAAGTGGAAGCGGAGGAAGCGACGATTGGTATGAAAGATTTGGATGTGCAGGTAAGCATCCTGCATGTCCAGAAAGCAGAGCCAATCCCCCACTACACAAGGGGTGACAGCCCCTGGAGAGTGACCATTCAGAAGCGCTTGTACTCTATGTACAGATTCAGATGGCTCAGGTCCAGGACGGGCCAAAGATCCCCGGTCTTTTTGAAGAAGAGGAAGAAATGAGAGTAAAACCCCCTTCCCCACTAAGCCGAAGGGGTGGGCTCTATGACTGTTTTTTTTGAAGAAGAGCCTGAATTTCCTCTCAGCCTAGAGACAGGTGGGCCAGAGGGAAAGTGGAGTTTACCGGGGGATTTTTCTGAAGGCCACTCTAGAAACTCCAGTGTATGACTGTGCTTTATGACCTGAACCACCCAGTTGTCTGTGGTTAACCCCCGCCACCCTTCTATGTGGATGGAGAATCAACACCCGACTACCTCCCTTGGATCCTCAGCCGAGGGAGGGGGGTCAGCTAAGGAGTCAGAAGGTGGGAGTGGGCGCAGGCAGGGGGGCCGAAGGGGCCCTGGGGGCTCTGGTGGTGCCAGCAGCAGCAGGAGCCGCTGTGGCCTTAACGCTTGTGCTGACCCTTGGCAGGCTGGTTCTGAGATTACTTACAGGAGGACCTGCAAAAGGAATGACATTGGCCTGCTCTAGGCTGAGTGTGATAGAGCGAATGGACTGATTTGAGGACCCGCCCTGACTCCTGCAGAGTGGAAATAATGCCCTGGACATCCCCCCAAAAAGGGCCGAACCCCGGAAGGAGGCATCCAGGCTGCTGGACTATATGCCCAAGGCAAAGCCGGATACCCTGAGCCAGTAATGGTGCTGGAGGCAGACCCCAGCAGCTACCCCATGCCCGAAGATGTCCACAGCATCATAAGCAGCCTGGAGGACATGACTGCCAATGTCCAAACCTGATTTCAGGAACTGGATGAGCTGCATCTTGGTGGGGTCCTCTGGCAAGGTCTGCACCAGGTCCCTAGTTTGGTTCCAAAGAACATTTTGATACTGGATCATATGAGTCAGATAATTCAGGGCCCGGATAGCCAGGGTAGTGGAGGCAAACACATGTCTGCCCAGGTGGTCTAGCTGCCTGGACTCCCGTTCTGGGGGAATGGCACTAAGATGCTTGGGCTTTTTAGTATGGTCATGCGCCGCATTAATCACCACGAAATCTGATTTAGGGTGGTCCCCTAAAAAGGGTTTACCACACAGGGCATAGTAAAGACAGTCCGCCTTCTTAGGCAGAGAAGGGGTGGTAGATGGGTGGTTCCATGCTGCCCTAGTGACATTCTCATAGGAGTCAATCAAAGGGGGCACCACCATGGGGACAGCATCCCACTGCCAGAGATGGATGGCCAGGCAGCATCTCTCTGGGTCCTGCTCCTCCATCTCCTAGACCATAATGGACTGGATGTGATGCATGACATCCATAAAAGTTGAATTGTCGGGGCGGGACTCTGGTACCTCCTTGGGAGGGTCATTCCCCATCCGAGGATTCCCCAAGTGATAAGGAAGACTCTGAAGAATCGGATTCATCCTCAGTAGTCTCACTAATTGTGGCTGGCGCTCATTCCTGAGACAGCCTGAGCTGACGTCGGGTTGAGCCCCAGAGGGCCCCGATGTATGGGGGCCTCTAGGCCCAGCCTGATCCAGGTTCAGGGGCTGGGGATCCCAGGGAGGACGGAGGGGAGACATCGGAGGCAGCCCCCTTGAGGGGCAAGAGTCTGCTTCTGGACGAAGAACCACTATCACACCGGGAACAAGGCATTATAATCCACTGGTGGCGATATATTGTACACTAGTGGAAAAGGATAAGAGGGTGCCAGGTAAGGATACGATGGTGAAAGAGCCGGCATAGGGTACCCAAATGTAGGGCCACCCCATGTCGGCTGGGGATCCGGCGTCAACCCAACAGGCATTGGCTGCAGCATAGATTGCAGCAGGGGTGATGACAGAGTTCAGCCCATAGGCTAGGGCTGTGGCAACACTGGCAGTGGCCCAGCAGGCATCAGCCTAGCCAGAAAAGCAGGCGCCTGAGGGGAAGGAAACCCCTGAGGCAAAGGCAATGCCAGAGAGGAGGAAATGGTGGTTGTCTGCTGCAGGTGTTGCCTGGAAAGAACATCATCAGTTCCAGAAGTGGGAACTAGCAAAGGCAGCACCATGGCCGGGGGAGGGTGTTACGGTTGTGGAACCGATGCCAGAGGAACCCACGCCAGCCAAGCCACATGGCTGAGAGCCCATCGAGGAAAAGGGCCCGAGTGTCAGGGGCTATGGGGCAGGAGATGAAGTCCCCTGCCCCGAAGAGCCGCCACCTGAGATAGAGATAAGGGTGGGCGGTGGAGCTACCAGGAGCTCAGGGGAAGAGAAGGCTGATGGGGCTTTGGGGCCGACCCTCCATGGGAAATGCCCCATCGTGGTCGACGGTTTATAGGGCGACCGTAAGTGGGAAGCAGTCCGGTCCCGGTTCCTATGTTTATCCCGGTGTTTGTGCTTCCCGGATTTCTCCTTTATAGAAAAAGGAGAAGCCCCCGAGGACTGTGCCAACAAGGCCAAAGAGCTTCTTGCCTGCAGCTTCTTCTCCATTGTGACCGACATCTGCTTCAAAAGGTAGCTCTCCCGGGTACAGACCTGGGAATCGGAGAGCCGGCTGGGTGGAGAAAGATAGAGTGCACCCAAGGGGCAGCTCTCCTTCTCTTGTGTGGGAAAGGGCGAGTGTCCGGCTTGTTGGCGACCTCTGGCAGAGGCCAGAGGAACTGCCGGAAATGCCAGCATCTGCCTGCATGGGAGGTGGGACTGATGCTGCATCACTGCATGCCCCACCTCCCAAGGGAACACAGACACAAAAATCTCTGGTCCCCCGGCCATGACGTCCTGCTCTGCTGCTGCTCCCACTGCCTACAGTATCTGCCGGCGGTGTCCCGCTCCTGTGGCCCCAGCTAGGGGGTAAACCAGGGCTCGCCTACACTGACCATTGGGAGAGGGTGCCCGCCCAGCAGCCCCACCTAGTGGGGTAGTGGATGGGCAAGCATGTGGGGCAGGAGCCGAACTCCATTAGGGTCATCGAGGGGAGGATCGGAGGCAAAAAAGAATTGAAAAAAAAAAAAAAGACACAAAAGGTGGCTCCCCAGTGTTTTCAGATGACGTCTCAGAGTGGCCTGGTTAAATTTTTTGGCAAACTTGACAGGCTTCAGTGTCGTTTCCTGGGTCTAGGTAGATGAGACATGCAGAGTGGCCATCCTTTTCAGGAATCTGTTTGCCACAGACACACTTCGAGGAGTGGTCAGAAGACTAGGCAGGTGGAGAAGACAAACTCATTGATGAAAACACAGAATATTCGATGTTTTAAACTAAGAAAGAATGAAAAATAAAACAGTGTGGCAAGTGCGGGAAATGGCAGTCGACTGTAGCTGCAGCATCCGCTAAGGTCTTACATGCACAGGACGATGGCGGGAAAAGAACTGAGGTAGGTATGGGGGACTGTCCACCTTTATAAGCTAGGGTGACATCAGCTGACAGACGGTGGTAGGCGGTCCCCCCTGGTAGACTGCAAACTAAAAGTTTTCTGTGCAGTCCTGGCACCTAACTGCTTAGTCCTAACCAGTGTGGCCTGCTGCAAGAGCCTTCCTCGAAGTAAGATCTTTAAATACCTCACAAGGGTCAATAAGGTACAGGAGGGAAGTATTTTAAAAAGAGCTCAAGAATAAGGGAACATGCTATGAAGCTGGAGGGGGAAGATTCAAGAGAAATGTGAGGGAGTACTTCCTCACAGAAAGAGTGGTGGATTCTTAGATAGGCCTTCCACCAGAGGAGGTGGAGACAAAGGCAGTGGGGGGCTAAAGAATGTGTGGGATATGCTTTGGGTTTGTACTACCTTACGGAATCTCAATAAAAGAAGTTTAAAAAAAAAAAAAAGATGCATGGGATAGGCACAACAGTATCTAAGCGGAAAAGAAGTGGGGAAGGGAGAAAGAGCCTGAGATTGATTAGGGCCTGCAGGGATACTGTAGGTAGGGGAAAAATGGGTAAACAAGAAATTATTTAAAAACAACTAAAAGTTTTAAGAAGCTGTAAGTCTTTTATTAACATATTAAAACACAATTAATAAAATAATCATCTGCCCTCGGTGTGCCTTACTTACAGCATCTGCAAAGGTCTGACATGCACATGACGATGGCGGGCAAGTCCTGATTAGGGAATTTGAAAAAGAAATATTTTTTTTTAGTATTCACAGTGAAAGAAAATTTCAGTTTTTGTCTGGCTGATCCTGCGGAACGCCGCAAGCCACTGACTTGAGCTAAGAGTTCACATGGTCTGCTGCAACTGAGCCTCCGATGACACACACAACAGGCTCGGCACAGGGACCATCTATGTAACTTTATAAAGAACTGTTTCAATAAGGACATGAGAAAACGCACCTTGCGTAGCAAGGTCGATATCGGCATTTAATTAAAAAAGAACGACCGTAAGCACTTCTTCACAGAGGGTGGTGGGCAACTGGAGTAAACTACCAGAGGAGTGGTACTGGCCAAATCAATAAGTAGCTTCAAGCAGGCATGGGACAGGTTGTGGGTTTAGTTAAAAAACTGGGGGACAGAAACAAAGAAGGAGCCTGCCACTAAGGCAACCGTTAGGTAGGGTGCGCAGACTGGATCGGACAAGAACCTTTTTCCGCCTACAGCGTCTGTGCATCTATGTAACTGTCTCTTGCACATACAAGAAACTGGGAGCTTAGTACTCAGTGCCACATCCTACTAAAGCACAGACTACATACAAAGGAAAGGTGTACCTCTTCAATTATGACCAAGTTGCCAAGTTTATTAAAAAAAAAAATCAGATCGCTATGGAATCAAAAGATTCAGATGCCGACTCCATCACCTCTTCTGCCTACTTCAGCTTTGGTCCAAAAGCATTATGGAGCTGCCGACTACAAGTATAGGAGTAGTTTAGTTTAGCTGTCTCTAGGAAATCTTTAGGGGACAGTATTATCTTTCTTTTCTGGCAGTAATGGGATCTTGTAATATTGGGCGGGGTTGGGGGAGAACACAAATGCGAAAGGGAAAAGGACACTATTTTTTGTTAAGAAATCTTGAAACCACGCCAGCAGTGTAAGTCAATACTTGGGTACATGGCTTGAAATAATACTCGGTTTATTTTGTCTCTGACAGAAGTAGTTCATGCTTTTGAGCCCTAAAGAGAAAGTCTACTTGACCAGTCATTTTAACAATTACTGATTCAATCAATATAGTCAACACAGATGTTTTTGTTTTTTGTTTTAAAGTAATATAACTGAATCAGTATGCCACTGGGTATGGTCCCAATTTGTAATTGATGACGCAGCTGGCTACCAAATATGTAATGTTTCTTAATGGTACAGTAGGCATGTAATTGCTCACCACTCTCTGTAAATGATTCCATTTTGCTTTACTACATGAATACCTGACGATAACCCTGAAGCAGTTTTTTAACATAGTTAACTTGAAAATTAGCTTTTTTAATGATCCTTCTGGATCACTCTTGAATTATGGTCTAAAATCTGGAAAAACATTTTTTCCATTCAACTGACGTGAAAGATGCAAGACCTAATTACCGATTTTCCACTAATGATGTATATGCATATTTTTTTTTTTTTTTTTTTAAATAAGCTGTTTCTCGGTTCCTCGGTTTGCCATCCCTCCTCCTGACAACATCCCCAGTATGGTCACTAACCTTCGTGGGGGACGAACTGGCTATCCACCACTTACAGTGGTGCCGGCCAGGATGTAACACAAAACTGCAGCAAAGTTACTGCAATAAGCAAGGCAATTTCAAGGGCAGGTAATCCCATTGTCCCAGAAACACAGACAATCACGGCAGAAAAAGAGTGAAGGGCCATCTAGTCTGCCAGAGTCATGCCATGTCACAGGATATGGTGTTGAATCCTGGCCAGTTCCACTGTACCAAGGAGCACAGTTGTGGTGGGAGGTCTGCCTTGTCAGACATGCATGGGCCTGCCCTTGGGGGGGGTGCCAGCAGTATCCTAGCAGACTGTGGTTAGTCGGTTTGTTTTCTTAATGAAAAAGAATAGGACGCTCAACTCCAGATTAAAGGAATACTGGACTACTCAATTGATAGTTATCAAGTACCATCAATAATAGACTGCCGATGTTTAGTGGCTCAAGCCACTTTATCAAAGACAATGGTAGTCATCACAATATTTGTGCAGCATTTCACACATGGCTCATGGTAATCTTATAAAGTAAAGGTTTGTTGTACTGCAGCTCCTTCCTACGCAGTTTCCAGGGTTCACCCCAGGTTACAAGTCTTCTCCTGGATGCTGCAGCTGGCTTCTTCGCTATTCCGATCCACTGTCCATATCTTTCCACATAGGAGGAGGAGGAGGAGGATGTGCAGTGGCATCTGCAGATCAACCCAACCAGTATTCCTCACATCTCCAGTTTTCTCCCAGAGGGTACTGACATGCAATAACATGCATGCAAGATAATGACTGGCAGCTGCCCCTCCCACTTTGGTCTGCACCTGCAGTTCTGCCGCCTGACCGCAGAAAGGCAGCAGTCAAGTAGCAGGATGCAGTATCCCCTCCCCAGGAAAGAGATCTGACCTTGGGACACTTGATCCTCCATCCCCCAGAGTGATCAGATCTCATTACTGAACGTGGGGTGTCAGCATAGAGAGCAGTTAGACAGCAACAGAAACACAGAATCTGTCAACAGAAAAGGGCTGCTTGGCTCACCCAGTCTACCCAGATGGTCCCCTGCCTAGTAGAGACCCTAACTAGTCTCTCCCTCCTCCATGCCCATTTACCAATATTCCCCTATGTCTATCCTGCACGTGCTTGAAACACCATACTGTTTTTGCCTCTGCCACTTCCGCTGGCAATCTGTTCCAGGCATCCACCATTCTTTCAGTGGAAAAGTACAGTACTTCCTCACATCCTCCTAAAGCCCCCAAGTTTCATCCTATGCTCTCTGGTCCTAGTCCTCTTCCTCATTTGAAGACGACTCATCTCCTGCACCCTGTTTACTTCTGTGAGGTACTTGCAGGTCTTTATCATGTTCCTCTTGCTCGCCTCCTCCTGGGTGTACACATTGAGATCCCTCAGTCTCTCCTCATAGGGTTCCTGACACAGCCCCTGCACCATTTTAGTTGCCCTACTCTGGACTACTAGTAGCACTACTGATGAGCTACGGGCCTAATGAAATGATGTAATTTCATGATATACCTCAAGAGGATTGCTGCTTCTGTTTACCTGCAAATATACACAAAAAAAAAGGGGGAGCTATCAGCTGAGCGTGGGAATACATTTCAAAGCAGACCAAACCTAAAAATAAATAACACATTCTTTCATTTGTTCCTGTGCATGGTTTTCAAAGTAAATAACTATTCCAGCTACCACGGACTGGTTAATTCTCTGTTTAGGTTGCCTGTCCGGGAGGACGGCACTGTGGGACTGCCTTCTACCACACTTACCCTAGCTACCAGCCTCAGTATCCATTCCTGACCATCCCATACTTCATCTGTAATCTTGGCCTCTATGGACGAAGCACGCCATGTGGGACCACTTCAAGGAAAGTAAAGCTGAGGAGTGAGGAGCCCGTAGGCCAGCCCACTGAGGTATAGGTGCAGAAGAAGAGGCATCTTCCTGTAAATGAGCAGATCTTATTGTCCCTTCCTGTTTTTCCTCTGTCGACTGGGAGCCTGCTGCCACATCACTCTTGACGCACACACATCCAGATAGCAACCCAACCACTGCGCACACTGCCTTGCAATGCCTCTGCGTTCTACTGCCAGTATGGGACAGGCAAGCAGCAGTGTCCGCATGGCACCCTCCCTGAGGATAAGGGCATCTGAATGGACACTCAGTTCTCCCCATCTGCCCTTACTCCTGAAATTCCAGGCTCCGACAAAAACATAGGTCACCAGCAGGTTGACGTGGTCCCTCATTGTTCAGAACTATGGAACCTGCAGATCCCCTTGAATTCTGTTTACGCTCTCAAGCCAAGCAGGGATTTTACTCCTGGTTTATCCCCAGACACTCAACCCTAAATCCCCCACCAACAATCTACCCTGAAGATGCCCTTGCAAGTGGTCCATAACGCAAGTCTCATGGCAGGGCTCCCTGAGGGGAGAAGCCAAGATTAACCCTGTAATCCTGCCCAAGTCTTAGGCTTGTCATCTTTTCGGGGCCAGCCTGGGAGCGTCGTGCTCCACTGCAGTCGAGGGATTTTGGCTTGTGTGCTGGTCCCCGGAGGACAGGACGTGCAACATCCTGGTGATGACAGGCGTGCTCCCACATCTGGTGCACCAACGTCTGCCTCTCCCCCAATCCCCTTCTTTTGTGTTCTCTGGCTCACTCACTGACTCCAAACCAATGCCAGGGGTCGATCTTCTACAGAGCGCCACAGCCCACGTGTTCCAGAGGACAGCTTTTCACTGGATACTCAACCCCCCAACCCCCGTCAACCCTCCAAAGCTATGGGCTCACTCCCACACCTGTGTCATCGTCATCACAAGTGGCAGTGCTACCGCTTGTGCAAGGGGGCTGCCCGTAGCTCACAGAGTGATAGAATATTCAGATGCAAGTATCAAGTACAATATTTACTGAGTAATCATTAAATATGATACGATTTGCCAGCATGCTAGGTTAAGGCCCCCCCCCCCCCAAAAAAAAAACATTTTTTAAAAGCATGAACTGATCCCGCTCTAAAAAGAAACCAGATCACTGTGATAACGGAGGGATTGGTGGATTTATTTTAAGACACTACAGCAAAAAAGAACAAAACAGGTTCACTTATCTCTGTGGGTGATCAGGCTGCTGTGTTTAGCCTTGTGGAATAATTACCAAGGGTACTCAGTAAATCACCCTGACGAGTACACACACACTCTCACACCCTCACGATAGTTATTACTGGAATCTTAACACCACCATCTGAGAACTTTTTATAGTCTGAAAAAACAGACAACATTACACATCTCTTACCACTCTATCACACAACTCACCATGGCTATCATCCCCTTCACTTCTGTTTTTAGTGACGAGAAGTTCTATACCCACCTGTTCAGTGCTGGCTTGCTGTACACACCAAATCAATTTGTGCTGAATATACTCTGTGTAAGCACTAGATGAGTTGTGTGCCCCACCAAAACCAATCTGCAATACCTATGGCCCAGTAAGCATCTGGTGGCCTTCAATACGACAAGATCTCAAAACACAGCAAATAATGATGCACTACAGGAAGGCTGGGCCCAAGGTTATGAGTCTCACTCATGCACAGCAGTGTCTGGATACAGTAAGACAGATCCTAAGCACCCAGTCTTCAGCCTATGAATATTGTAAGCCCAAGTAATGTTTTAGTCACCACAAACCCCTTTTCACTGATGGCTTGTAGCATTTTTTTAATTTGTATTTTATTCATTTTCATACCAAATACAAACAAGAATACTTCCCATACAAGGAACATCACAGAAGCATGTATTTCCCAATATAGATATCACATCTAATTAATATGTAGGCAATAACAGTATCCTTTGCATTTTACTAAATAGAGAGACTACCACTAAGTTAAATATAACATAATTGTTAAAGTATCAGAATTTGCAGAACTGTAGCCCAGGAGCACATGGTGTCTCCCATTATTATTTCACTCCACATGTCTGTCCAAACATCCTGCACCCAACTGGGCCATGGGTACCATGAATGTACCCAATATGTGCAAGTGCACACTTGTAACTTAGTCACATTGCACGCTTCTCCAGTGAAACAGCTAAGCCAATTAATGCAGAGCACATTTAAACCCTGCTGAACTCTCTACAAATAAAGACAGAAACAGGAAAAACTTTTGGAAGTTGTTTCAATCCCAAACATAGAACTGCTGCTTGAGTGGCAGTACAGGACCTTACATACAGAACTTTAAAGCACATAAGCAGAGAATTACAGCCGGCCCCGATGGTGACCAAGTGTAAGCAATGGTGACAAAAAAGATGATGAAAAGCTAGTCTAATCAGAATCAATATACTCACCACGTCGGCACCTCTATATTAAGAAAAAACAAATTATCCCAAAAGCTATCATTCTAAATATGATCCATAAAACAAAATCGCTGGTCAGCTAACTAGAAGAAGTAACCTCTTACAAAGAAGTTATGAGGATTAATAGCAACCAAACAGAACGAAAAGTCACTCAGATCTTCTCGTCTTCACCTAGTTCAGTCTGCAAAGTCTTCATGGCTGCCTCCATCTTAGAGGCAGATTTTCCCTGCGTCTCCCAGATCCGTGAATAAGTAAACTTTGCTGTCATAAACAATACAAAGTTTCGCTGGAAATTGTATGGAATGGGGATATCAAGTTCCTTCAGCAAATTCCGAACCCCATCAAACGTTTTCATTAGCTGTCTGGTGGCATAACAGATGTCTGGGAACAAATTAACCGTCGCTCCCTCCATACTTAGAGGATCACACATTTTCGCCAGATTTAGGATTCTGTCCCAGATGCCGACTCTATCTACCGCCAGCATCAGAACCCGTGGTAATGTCTCGGGATTGTTTCCTCCTGGATCGAACCTGATAAGCTTTTACTACTGGGAAATCAAAATCTGGTGCCTGAACATCAAATTGGCTTTTCAGCCAGTCCCGTAAAAGCAGCATTGCTGGTCTCCCTCGGCACCTTCTGGGAGACCAAGGAGTCGAATATTGTGGCTCCGAACTGGATTCTCTAAAATTTCTAGTCGGTTGTCAAGATGCTGCATGTCCATGGCCCACTGGGTTACAGCACTTTTACAGTTTTCCATATGGCATCAGATATCTTCCATGATGCCTTGTAGTACGTCCACCAATTTTTCAACGGAGGCAATTCTGCATGTTAATATGTCCAAATTTCTGTTCATAGAAGCTGACGAGGCAAGTAGCTGCTGCATCTTATCACCCAATGTCTGAAGCGTTTCCTCCGATCTTTTTTGTAGTGGTGAAGCTTTGCTGCACAGACCTCGTGCTGGGGCCTGCCACTGGTCCTTATCCACCGTCTTTACAAGGCTCCCCTTGTTGTTGGTCATGTTGTGACTTCCCCATTTTGATGTCCAAGTCACCCTCTTTCAATTGGTATAACACTTGCAAAGGTTGTATTGCTGTAAGTATGATTTATCGTTTATTTCTTTTAGCTTTCAGAGCTGAAGTGCCAAGTGACTACTCTGCTCAGGCTCACAGTGCCCCGGCTTGCAGCACTTTAAGGTACTACAGAGTTCAGTTCAAACCGGAAGCCCTAATTCAAGTCAATAATTCTCCTAGATACAGTACGAAAACGAAAATATTTCACATTGAAAGGGAGAAAAGGACACTGCTTGGTGACAGCGTGGCTCATATGCCCTAGCCTTGCATCTCCAAAGGCATGCCTTTGGTCACAAGAAAGGTGAACCTGTTCCTCTCAGCTGTTCTTGGATTAACAGGCCACATGAGACGGACATCACACAATCTGGCATGATTACACAACAGACAGGCAGAATAGGTGAGACCGCCCTTCCAGGTTAAGACAGAGAAACCCTAAGTAACTAAAAGTAAGAAAATGTTATCTTTATACAAGTATAACAGCAGGCAAAAGACTACTTTTAGATACATCCTGAGCCACTCACACAATACAATCCATACCTAGTATAAAATATTATATACACATTTAAAAACAATTACACATTTAAGCAGCATCATTTTACGTACCCCTTTGGAACAGGCTGAGAAATGTCATATCGTGCTCAGCCCATTCCAGTGCCTTGTGGCACTGGATGTATAGACAGGGCAGAATACGGATGTCTACATTCAAGAATTCTGGGTGCAGAGTGACTTACTGGTTAATGCAACAGCATCACTAGACACCTTCATTTGGATTTCTGGAAAAGTCACAAATAAAGGAGTTTGAAAGTCGATGCAGAATTCCTAGTAGATGCAAGTCAGAATTAATCAATCACCACACACTATGGCACAAACTACCAGACTTGGCACAGAAAGGTGCCCTGATGCAACTCCATCTGTACAGGATGTGCAGGTGGCATAGGCAGGGTGTTGTCAGCTCCATCCCTTCACCCACACATAAGAACAGCTGCAGTTAGGGGATGGCCAATGTACACAAGGCCTACATGGTTTTATATAGTCCCCCCCCCCCCAACTTCAACACACACAGACACACAGTTTGTGAAGCATGCCACCGCTACATGGGATGGCAAAATGTGGACAATTGGGACCAATGTACTTAGCATAGGATAAGCCCCAAACACATCAGAATGGAAAAGGCTCCTTGATATATAGGGGATATGCCATGGGCTAGCTCAAAGTATATTATTTATTTTTATCTGCAGGTTTTGATCTCTACGGCCTCTTAAGTGGTGTTATCACAGGTGACACTTATGGAGTTTAATTTCTGCAGACAGGAGGAGTCATGAGTGAGGACATCAAGGGCAAACATCAATGAGTTCAGATAAAGTGCATCACATAGTAAAAGTCACTACATATGCAATGTATGTAACAACCCCCCCCCATCTACTGCCTTTGGTTCGTATGTGAACAGCTATCCAGGATTTTTTGTTTTTATCATTTTTAAATTTATGTGGGTTTAAATTGTGAAGTGTTCCTTGCTAGATCCACTCTCCATTGCTATGGAAGCCGCAACACCATTGTCTCATTGGCCAGAACACACGGTCTGCCTGGGACTTATTGGACAGTTCATCACTTCTGGGTGTGGCTCCTTTTCAGGTCTTGCGACTTCAGTTAGAATCTTCAGCCCGAATGGACACATGCGAGATGGAAAGTGGCTGGCTGACTAAGTAACTGAGGCAGCACAGCAATGGGGCGCTCTCGGCACCACTGATTGGCCATTCAGCAGCATGACTCTAAACTTGTCTTGCCATGCCCTCTTATTGTAGAAATGTCCCTTTTAAAAAGTGTTTTTCCACCAATTAAATGACTGCAGCACTGCTGAAACTGACTAATTTGTAAATTTTAAAATATAATGTACTGGCACGCTAGTGATCATGCAGGCTGGTAACTAGGCAATGGGGCGTCGCTCAGTGCCCCCAACCGGCCATTCAGAAGCACAAGTTGTGCTTTCCAGTGTAGTGCCGGCAGACCCTAGAGAACATGACGAGGAAAAACTATTTAGGTAACTGCTATGATGAGTTCACTTTCTAAATAAATCTGACTTTTAGCCAGTACAATCTTCATAGTTAGAAAACAAGTATTTATCAGCTGGTTCTTACATACTAAAAGCCAGCAGAATAGGCCAAATGGTCTGTCTTGCCTGCTCGAAAGCCAGCAACCTAATGGCTGCCTGCCTCACCACCACCCCAGTCCCCAAGAGTGTCTTCTCTAGATTCAGTTTCCGCTTGAACCTGTTCCACCCCTTCTTGAAGCCCTCCATTGTGCCCTCCTCCACCAGCCTCCCGGGAAGCACATTCCACGGCTCCACCACCTTCTCAGTGAAAAAATTCCTCCTATGTTCCCCCCTGTAATTTCCCCCCTCCAGCTTCCACACATGGCCCCTGCTCACTCCCCCCCTTCTTCAGCCTAAACGACTCCCTGGTTCCACTCCTAAATATTCCCTTTACATACTTGAAAACCTTTATCATGTCTCCCCCCATCCCTCCTCTCCTCCAGTGAGTAAAGCTCAAGCTCTTCCAGTCTCTCCTCATAAGGCCTCTCCTCCATGCCCTGAATCATCCTGGTCACTCTCCTCTGGACCCTTTCCAGCACCGCTATGTCCTTCTTCAGATGAGGTCTCCAAAAATGTACACAATACTCAAGGTGCGGCTTGACTAGGGCATTATATAGAGGGAGAATCACTTCCCTGCTTCTGGATGTAATTCCCCTGGATATGTAACCCAATATCCTGTTTGCCTTGGCTGCAATTCTTCTACAATTTTCAGAGTTATTCATTTTAACACCTACCACCACCCCTAAATCCCTTTCTCCCAATGTTGCTTACAGTGTGCCACTCCCCACCGGGGTGTATACATGGTACTTCATTTGGGGGTTTTTGACCCCCAAATGAAGTACCTTACATTTCCCGGCATTAAATTTCAGTCACCACCTCCTTAACCACCCCTCCAGGGTATCCAGATCCCCCTGGACTGTCTCTCTCGCTTCCTCACTATCCACCAGTGCTCTCAATTTTGAATCATCCTCAAAGAGACTCAATCTATTCCTAACCCCCCTCCCAATATCCGAGATGTAGGCATTGAACAAGAGTGGCCCCAATACTGAACCTTGAGGGACTCCACTGATTACCTTCCTGGGCGAGAATATTATCCCACCCACCATTACCCTCAATAAATGCCCCAAAAGCCAATTTTCAACCCAATTTAGCTCCAGTCCTCCCACCCCCATCTACCCCATTTTTGCTATCAGTCCATTATGAGGTACTGAATCAAACGCCTTGCTGAAATCTAAGTATAGGACATCCACTGGCCTATGTCTATCCAAGGCCCCCGTCACCCACTCATAAAACTCTATGAGGTTGGTCTGACACGATCTCCCCAGGACAAAGCCATACCATTTATCATCCTGGTGTCCTAACCTTTCCAACCGCCTACCAAGCCTCTCCTTGATAAAGCCCTCCATTACTTTGCCCACTACAGAAGTCAGACTGACCGGTCTATAATTCCCCATCTCCTCCCTAGACACCCCTTTATGTATAGGCACTACATAGGACACCCTCCAGTCCTGTGGCACCCATCCCGTCTGCAGAGAGATGTTAAAAGAGTGCAGCCAGTGGGGCTGCCAGCACATCCACCAATTCCTTCATAACCCTCAGATGTATTCCATCCGTCCCAGTGCCTCATCAGTTTCAGATTCCAAAGGGCCTCCTCACTCTATCCACTGTGATTCCCCCAAATCCACTCCATTATGCAACCTTCCTACTCCTTCTTGGTCTGGTCTAGCCTGTGCCCTAGTCTCTTGCCATCCTATGGTCTCAGACTGCGACTGATCTCTCACTTTTACTGGCTCCTCATCTCTCCCATCAGGCTGTAGGGATCCCTTGTCACCCACTGCAAATATTGAGGCAAAGTACTCGTTTAGCACCTCTGCCTGTTCCCCTGCTTCCTCAGCCCATCCCCCCACAATCTTAATCCTGTTGATCTGTGTCCTCTCTTTTCTCTTCTCTCTTATGTATCTATAGAATCCGGCCCCCCTAGATATCCCTAGCCAGTTTTTTTTTCCATTCCTGCCTTAGCACCCCTCACCACTCTGGTGACCCTTCTTGGCCAATAGTTCATACTCCCTTCGTTCCTTATCCCCCCTAGAACATTTGAAACATATGTAGGCAGACTTTTTATCCCTCACAGCCTCCTGCACCTCCCTGGTCCATCAATATGGCTTGCTGGTTCTACCATGCTTATGCCTCATTTTAGTACAGGACCTAGTAGCCTCCTGTACCCCTTCTTTAATGGGGTCCCACAGTCTTCCAGCATCTATATCTGGTCCAACCTCTCCCTTAGAATCCTACCCATGCCCTCAAAGTCTGCTCCCCTGAAATCAACCACTACTGTACGAGTACGATTTTCCTCCCCCCTAAATACAGCAGGAACCACCAGCCAGTGGACTGCACACCTCCAGTCCCCTAATTTGTTCACTGTCCACTAGCACAACATCCAATATCCGCCCCTCTCTAGTAGGTTCCCCACCTGCTGAACCAGGAAAGCATCCTGAAAGACATCCATCAGTCTCTGTTCCCTGGGTACAGAGGATGTCATGGTGTCCCGGTCCACCCCCGGCATATTAAGATCACCCATGACAATCACCCTTCCCTTTCCAAGGTCACATTGAGCCTTGATGTTCTCCACCAACTTATCCTGCAGAGCCTCCTCTATTGCAGGGGGCCTGTATACCACCCCTATCTTCAGTTTCTTCCCTCCCCTCATTTGCAGCATTACCCAGATTGCCTCCAAACCCCCTCTAGCCTCCTCCACTCCACTAACCATTATGTAATTTCTGACTATCAGTGCAGCCCTTCCCCCTCTTCCCACTCCCCTATCTTTCCTTAATATCTTGTAGCCCTCTAAGTTTAGGTCCCACTCATTTCTCTGAGTGGCCTATGTCTCTGTAATTGCTGCCACATCCGCTGTTCCCTCAGCGGACATAGCTTGGAGTTCAGGCATTTTATTGCTCATACTCAGGGTAAATAATTCAGGGTTCATTTTCAGGGTAAACCATTCTCCACACTTTACCTTAATTCCTTTAAGGAACTTGAAGGTCTCCCTCATATCTCCCCTCTCCCTTCTAGTTTCCAGTGAGTACATATTTAGTGCCTTGGGGCATGCCTCATAGGATCTGCCCTGCGGGCCCTGAATCATTATTGTTACTCTGCGCTGCACTGTTTCCAACCTTCCTTGTCCTTTCTTTCTATCTACATTTTTTTCCTCCTCCAGGTCAACTGGCCCCCTTCCACTGGTCCCCCCAGCCCCATCACCAAGGTGTCCACCAGGACTTACCTGGCTGGCACCGAGGTGCCTAGCTAGCCTGGTGCAGAGTTTGTGGAGGACCTGTGTCATCCTGCCGGTTGACCATTTTTTCCATTTTCAGTTGCCAGGGCACGACACGTCAAACGTGCATGCGTGGAGGTGCACGCACATTGCGGAGTCCCACAGCACCCTCCCTTACACTGGTGTCCCTGACCCGTTCTGCACGAAGGCCTCCAACTCAGGGTACTCATTCAATGGGACTGCCAACCCACCCTCCCTAGGAGAGGAGAGCTGTCCTCTGGATGCTCGATACTCTCCCTCCCCAGCCAACCCCCGGCTACCCACTCTCACCACGAACACGGGTTGCCAGCATGGCAGGAGGTAAGGCAGTGTTGCTTCAGCCCTCCAAGCCACTGGGCCAGCTTCCTTGTCCTTTCTGAGGTGATGCCTCACCAAGGAACTGTATAGGGGAAGTCTTACCTCTTTTCTTCTGCTAGCAATACCCCTACCGCTGCATCCCAGCACCCTGTTAGAATTGCTATAGATCTTGTTGCACTGGCTTGTTTAAGGGAGTTACCAATGATAACTCCTAGATCCTGTTCCTCTTCTGTAGTGCTCTCAACCCACCCAGCCAATACTCCATATTGGGGTTCCTTTTCTGTAAGTGCATTACCTTGCACTTTTTGGCATTGAATTTTAACTGCCAGACCTCTGACCACCCCCTCTAGTTTTTGTAGGTCCCTCTGCATATCTTATTCCCTCATCACTGTCCACCCTCCCACATGGTTTTGTATCATCTGCCGAAACACTTAGGCTGCCCTGGATTTGCTTACCAATCTCACCAATGAACTTGTTGAAGAGGACCGGACCCAGGAAAGATCTCTGTGGAACCCCACTCATAACCTCCCTTTCCTCTGATTTAACCCCGTTGGTCACCGCCCTCTATAAAATATCAGGGTTAACAGGACCCCACCACATTTGATCAGATTCAGTACAGCAAGTCTGTACATAGCCTTTCAAGTGGCAATTCAAATATCAAAATACTAAATACAAAAAATCACATATATCACCAAACCAAAACTAATTTACTAAATTAGGTCATCTGGGAAGAAGTTAATGTTATAGTTTCCTCTAATGTCTGCAATTTCTCCACTTTTGCAAGCAATAAATTATTTAAAAAAGAAACAGCACAGCACCACTTTTATCAAGGACTGAAGGGGTTCACAACACTAGTTTAGTGCCTTACATTAAGAGGCATTAAGCTTCCCCTTTATCACCAAGATGTCTACAGAACATGTCATCCCAAGGGTGAGAGAAAAAGGTTCAATCCATGGCACTGCTCAACAACAAGAGAAAAATCAACTGCAATTTAAGGCTCTTGGCCAGGCCTCCCAGTAGGCAGATACCATGCAGCAGAATAGTTAGGCATTCACCATTTATTACTCACACAGGCCAGTTTTCAGCTTTTCCCCCCACACAGCAGAAAATTATGCATTTTTCCACTGGTGCAGCATATTGCAAAACTCATCACAAATAATCAGTTGGGAACTACAAAAATAAAACAGTGGCAGGGAAGTTGGATACAGCAAGGTAAAACACCAAAATGCAATGCAGTGAAGAGATCAGAAAGCTGCCATGTTGTTTATGGAATAGGGAAATTGTTTAACTAGGAAATCGAAATTTAAATACCTGTAATTGTTCTTTCTCAGACGGCTGGTCTCTGGGCTTCCTTACTCCTGGGCTGTACCTCCTGATGCTGATCCACAGGCAGGAAATCAGGCCTCTGCAGCAGGGGACATCCAGCCCTCCATTTCCTGTTCTCCTCAGTTCTTCCTAAAGCAGTCCAATGTAGTAATACTACGAGAACTCGGGGGGAAAAAAACACAAGAATTTTAAGGCATATATGGCCGTGAGGCCAGCCAACTATACACATTCTGGGAGGGAATCTGAAGCCCAGAGACTAGCCGGAGAAAGAAAATTTACAGGTATTTAAATTTCTATTTCTATCTCCTAAGCTGGTCTCTGGGCTTCCTTACTCCTGGGATTACAAAAGCAGTGTGTCCCCAGATGTCCCAGGTGGGAAGAATGTCAAGAGCCCTTAAGGGTTCAACACCACTTGAAACACTCTGCGGCCAAAGGACGCCTCTGCCGAGGACATCACCTAGAGTGAAAAATTTTTTTTTTTTTGCTAGTGTGTGAGACTGGATAATCACAAGGCCACTCAGAGTGAGCGTGTTGTCGATGCTTCTCTGAATTATGCCCATGAAGGGGCCATGAGCTTTCACTGGGCCAAGCAAGTTACTCTGGCCTGATCCTAAGCTGTAGAGGTGACTGATAGAATCCGTCTAACTACAGAGCCTATTGAAGCCATGCTACCCCAAATGTTTTCTACTTAGCTGGCATGAACACAGTTGAAGTTTTTGCGAATAGCTTCCTCTCTCTTAATGTACATTTTTCTCCCTCTTCCCAGGCCTAGTGTATGAAATTTTCCATCCTTGTTGCTTTTACAGAGTGGGCAGAAGGAAGGAAGAATGAACCCTTGATTGTAATAGAGGGGAGTCATAACTTTGGCAAATGAAAATTGGAACTGTTCTAACCTGATGAACGAGCGTACAGCTCTTGGGCAAACAATGCTTTTAGTTTGCTGAAACTCCTGGCTGGAGTAATAGCTTTGAGAAAAAAGGGGGGCAACCTTTATTGTGAGATGCATGATGGATGCCTTGAGAGGCTCTAAAGGGGGGCCTTGGTCACAGCCTTGAGAACCATATTAAGACTCCAAGGTGATAGCTTTGGTGGACTGAAGATGTTTAAATGCTGCTGCCTGAAGAACCACCAGGCATGGTGATATGAGCCCAACAATTCCCCAGGGTTCATCAAGAGTGCCCTGAGTGCACAAACTCTAATTTGTAAGGTGGCTGGTTGCAGCCCTTTGTCCATCTGTCTTAAAGAAACTGCAGTAGTACAGGCGATTATATTGTGTCATTCTGTATGTGTCCAGAATGAAGCCATAACCAAAATTTTCTCCAAATTCTATAATGCACTTTGGAGGAAGAAGAGACAGACGAGTTCCCCATCATGTCAATAACAGGAGCTGTGCCGCCTAGCTCCTTGAAAGTTTTCCATTCACTTTCCAGGCCTAGAGAGAGAGAGAGAGATCAGTTGCTAAAATGGGATGCAGAACAGGACCTTGATGGAGAGTGCCCTAGCTGAACCTGAATGTTCGAGGCGGTCTCCCTGACCAATGAATGAGAAACAACCAAGGGTTGAAAAGCCATAAGGGACAGACTAGAATCATGACTGTCCTGTCCAAGGCCACTCTGTGGAGGGCTCTTGATGGAGGCGGTATTAGAGGAAGGCATACAGGAGACCGAACAGATCCCAGTTTATGGTGAAAAGGTGTCCTGAACCACCGCTGGTTCATCCTTGGCCAGGGAACAGAATTGCTTTACCTTGGAGTTCTGCCAACAGGTGAAAAGATCTGTTGAACACTGCCCCACTATTCTGTCTGAATGTGGGAAGCACTGTCCTTTAGCTGCGATCCCTTGGTCCACCCACCTTGCAATGGAATCATTCTGCTATGACATTTTCCTGTCCCGAAACAAATATCGCTCAGTGGTGCTCAACCCACTGAAAGAAAAGGGATTCCTTTAGCATCTTTGAGCTTCTCATTTCACCCTGATGGTCGGTGTATGTCGGCATTGCCAGATTGCCAGTTGGAATCAGGCTATCCTGATTGAGGAATTGCTGTTCAGTGTGCCTCCGGGTATGGCCTACTGTTCCCCTCTCGGAAACGCTTATACTGTACCTTGTGTCCAACAGTTATCCCCTGTCCGGTGCCAAGAGGTGATGCAGGTGAGTCCTTCCTAGCTCCTGAGGCTTGCATTGGTGGTGATTCCAACTTAGTGCAGATGGCCTAACCTGTGGCCCTTCATGACCTCTGGAACTGTCCCTGGAAGAAGAATCGTACTATGGGGCACTGACCAGGGGAACCCCCCGGATAGGATATGCAAACATGCCCCTGCAAATCTGCTAAGACCAACTGATCTCCTGATGGAATTCTGCTGAGGATAGATGCAGGGGTACTCATCTGGAACGTCCCATGGTGGATGAATCTGATCAGACATTTTAGGACCCATCCAGTTCTGAAACTCCAGATCGATTTGGGACTATGATGAATCAACTGTAAATGTACTATGATGAATGGTCTGCAAATGCCCAATTACCTTTTGCGCAGGACACTCACTGCTTGCTGCAGCCTGTAAATGGCCTCTGAGAGTTTGAAGAGCCAACCGATTCTGTGCCAATAAGGGTGAGAGTACCACATGCAGTCGGGGGGAAGAGAGAGACGCTGCTTAAAACTGTCTGGCACCCTCTTGATCGTGGCTATGTAAATCCATTCCTTGAAACAACTGGAAAGCTTGCCCCCTACTGATTACGGGTCTAGGGCCTTTACTGTGAGCTTTCTAGCATCTCGTATGCTTCTTTTTCTGCTGGATGCAAGAGATGACCCAGGATCGTCTGCCCAAGGCCAATTTAATGCGTCCCCTGAGTATATATGGGTTTGAATACTCTGACTGGATCCCTGTGGCAAGGGTCTATACCTGCTCCTGGATTGTGGTACTTCTGTTTTCGTCACCTCTCTGGAATCTTTAGAGACGATCTGAACTGGAGATCTCCCTTGTAGGGGGCATTCCCCTAGAGTGCCTTGGTGACCTGTCTGTCTGCCATGCCTGCAGCCTTAAGTATGACAAGGCGTGGTGGGATAAAGCATGGCCCTTGCTGCGCATCTGGCAGCCTCCTTCTCAGCTGAGAATGTGGAGAACAGTCCTGAGCTGTAGTTGCTGCAGAGTGGCTTGTTTACATTTGGCTCATCAGCCCTCTGGAATGGCAGGGTGGTGGCCCATGGAATTCTGGCTCATGCTGGAAACAGGTTGGCTGGGCTTACTTATATCTGGTTCGTCAGCACGCTGGAATGCCAGGTCAGTGGCCCATGGAACTGCGGCTGCTGGTGAAAACAGGTTACTGTTCTTGTTTACATCTGGCTGGTCAGCCCAGTGGAATGCCATGTCATGCTGAAAACAGGTTGGCTGGGCTTGCTTATATCTGGCTCATCGGCACGCTGGAATGCCAGGTCAGTAGCCCATGGAACTGTGGCTCCTGGTGAAAAGAGGTTGGCTGTTCTTGTTTGTATCTGGCTCATCAGCACTGTGGAATACCTGGCCCGTGGCCCATGGCAGTGTGGCTCATGCTGATAACAGATTGTGCGCCACTGCTTCAATGTAGGTTGCAGAGAGCTAAAAGCATGTTTCCAAGGGATGGAGTCGTGTTCATATACCTTTGGTCCCACCAAGAAGCCCAACCCCCAGAAGTATGGAGATATATATATGTATATATATATACATATACATACACACACATATATATTTTATTTCTTTTGCTTGGCAGCGGCTGCCAGTCTGAGTGCTGGATGGAGGTTTAGGAGTTGACAATGTCCACCTCATGGGAGACTCCTCACTCCCCATCTAATGATGTAAACTAGGTCAAACAAGGCTAAGTTTCTGGGTGTAGAGCCGTCCGGGACCGAAGCGTCACCCAGTAGCCCTTCCTTCCTCGGGGGTGGGGGGACTAGCTGACCTTTGGCAGACTTCCCCATGGCAGTCCTGGATCTATGACTAGTATGTGACCTCTTCCTCTCCTGTGGTGCTGAGAGGTGGTATGCCCCTCCGGTCCGAAGATTAGGCGTCGGTATAGGGGTGGGCTTCCCATTATTAGGACTGGGGCCAGAGATAGGACTGCAGACTGCTCAGTCTCTAAGGCCACTGCTCTCTCGTATCTGGTGGGTGCTGCTCACTGAGATCTGTCCGTCTGTTGTGTATCAGACTGAGTCTAGGACGGGGCTGCCTTCCTGGGGGTCCTCAAAATCTGCAATTGGGCCCTGCGACCCAGTGAAGGCCATTAAAAATTGGGATAATCCCCCTGTGCACCCCTGGAAGGACAGTTCAAGACCAAGAACCTAATGATCCTGCTCCCCTTTTTTTAAAGTGCACCCCCTCTCCCTGGAGATTTCCTGTTGAAGTGCCAGAAATGCTGCTGGTCCTTTAAGGGCAAGATACTGAGCTCTCTTTATTAAACAGTTGGGGGGGTGCTGCTGTTCCACGTTGATATTCTTGTCCCTGGTATTGGTCTAAGTACCCTGCAGCGCTGGTTCACCGAGCTCCCTTTATTAAAACATTTGGGGGGGGGGGTGCTGTTCCATGTTGATCTACTGGTCCCGGGTAGTGGTCTAAGTACCCTGCAGCGCTACTTCGCAAGGATACACTGAAAAACCATGAGTGGCTAAGTGAGCAGGGTAGTCCCACCGTCAAAGAGTGGCTGAGGAGACCAGCATGGCTGCCGTCGATGGAACAACACCCAGAGACTGCCCTTGTCAAGGGGATACATAAGAAAAGCACTCTGGTGGTACTGTTCGTACTGCCCCCTGTACACGAGGTCTGCTCCCTGAAGAGATGCATGCTCTTCGTTTTAGGACCCTTGTCATCTGCTCAGAGTAGCGCTCCTCCTGTACTGCCGTGCTCGTCGACAAGCGGGAAAGTGAATACTGACGAGCAGCTTGACTAGTATAGTAGGCCATCGTCGACTAGCAGCTGAAGAGACCAAGTGCCCACCGTCGACAGGAGAAAACTCGGGGCTGCTCCTGTGAAGACCACTGTTCATGAAGGAATGCAGTTTTTGAGCCCCCAAACCCCTAAACTGCACTCTGAACTTTACTAGATGAGCAGGTCCCAGTCGATGAACGGCTGAGGATCCCAAAGCACCAGCCGTTGATCACATGAGCCGCTGAATTAGTTGAGCGGGTAACCATCGACAAGTGGCTGAGGAGCCCAAATCACCAGCTGTCGACGGTAAATACTCGGGGCTGCCCTTTGTAAAGGAGTGACCTTGGTAAGCCTTGCAGTGCTGATTTTTAGTCCCAAAACTGTACTGGGAGAGGACCGATTCAAGCTGCTGGTGTGGGGCCCAGTCCAAAATTGCGGGAAAAACAAGACCACAGAGAAATGGGGCCAGTCTGTGCAGCTTGCATGGCTGAGACTGGAGACCATGCAGGAGTAATTAAAGACATCTACCAATCTGAAGATAAATGACATTGATGGACTTACAGTCTGTTGTCTTCAGCTCTGCCCTGTGGACAGAGCACTGCTTGCAGAGTACCTGCCAGTCTTGAGGCAGGAACTAAACTGAGGAGAACACGAAGTGGAGGGCTGGATGTCCCCTGCTGCAGTGGTCTGATTCTTGCCTGTGGATCTGCAACAGGAGGTTCAGCCCAGGAGTCAGGAAGCCCGGAGACCAGCTTAGGAGAGAGAAAGGCACATTAAGCCTAAGCTTGTTTCCAGGTGCGACCTGGGAGCACAAGGAAGTTATCTGACTTGCTCAGGGTCATACAGTAAACAAGTGGGAGCTGATGGGATTCAAACACAGGTCTCCAGCTCAGTGCCCTAAACCACTGCGCTATACATAGACAGTGTCGGCAGATAAGGGCCTATGGCCCACCCAGTCTGCCCATTTGAGCTTGTAAGTTCAGTTTATGTTTTCCTAGAAGTCTGTTGCCCCTTACCCATGACCTCCAGAATTCCTTTATGTCTATCCCATGCATTCTTAAATCCAGTGATTGTTTCAGCCTCCACAACTTCCTCTGGCAGGTGTTACACTTGTCCACCACCGTTCTGTGAAGAATTCTTCCTCACGTTTCCTCTGAATCATCTTCCTCAACTTCATCCCATGCCCTCTAGTCCTAGAACATCTTTTCACTTAAAAATAGTGTTTTCCTGCCCTGTTCCTCCCTGTAAGATACTTGTATGTCTCTATCATAATCCCTCTCTCCTCCTCTCCTCCAGGAGTACATGTTCAGTTCCTTCAACCTGTCCTCATACGACTTGTGATCGATCCATGCACCATCTTTGTTGCCCTCCTCTGAACCTTCTCTACCCTGTCTATGTCCTTTCGTGGTAAGGTCTCCAGAACTGTACACTGTACTCAGGTGGGGCCTCACTAGTGTCTTGTATAGTGGAATTATGACCTCCCTTCTCCTGCTGGTGATGCCCCTGCCTATGCATCCCAGCATCCTATTCTTTACTGCTGCCTTGTCACACTGTTTCCCTACCTTGAGGTCATCAGAGATGATAACCCCAAGATCCCTTTCCTGCTTGGTGCATGCTATATCCTCACCTCCCAACTGATATATTGTGCCAGGGTTTTGTACCCCATATGCACTATCTTGCACTTCTTTGCATTGAATTTCAACTGCCAAACCCTGACCATTCTTCAAGTTTCTGCAGGTCCTTCTCATTCTGTCTACACCCTCTGGCATGTCTATTCTGTTGCAGGCTTTGTGTCATCAGCGAACAGGAAATTCTGCCTTCTAGATCCTGCAATGTCACTGATGAAGATGTTGAATAGGACCAGTCCCAGCACTGATCCCTGTGGTACCCACTGGTCACTCTTCCTCTGTGGAGTGACAGCAATTTACCACCACCCTCTGTGTCCTGCGCCCAATCAGTTACCTACCCAAACACTACTGTCCTGCTCACACCATATTCCCCAGTTTGTGTAATAGTCTTCTATGTGGCACAGTGTCAAGGCCTTGCTGAAGTCCAGATGAGCCATGTCCACTGCCCTCCCGATCCACCTCCCTAGTCACCCAGTCAAAATATTCAACGAGGTTGGTCTGACATGACCTCCCCTGGTGAAACCATGCTCCTTGGGTCCTGTAGTCCATTGACAACCAGATGTTCCACAAATCTCTCCTTCAGTAGTGCTTCCATGATCTTCCCCACTACCCGAGGTGAGGCTGACTGGTCTGTAGTTCCCCGCTTCCTCTTTGTTTCCCACTTTTTGTATAAAGGGGACTACATCTGCTATCCTGCAGCCTTTGGTACCTCCTGTTTCAGTGATCGACTAAACAGGATAGCCAGAAGTTCAGCCACCACCTCTCTTAGTTCTTTCAGGACCCTGGGGTGCACCCCATCTGGCCCCATTGCTTTATCAACTCTTATTACTTCCAGTTCCTTCAGGACCCTTTCTTGTGTAATGGGACTTGTGTCCATTTCTGCACCATTCTCCACCTTGTACTCCTTCAGACCCATTACCCTCCTCTTCCTCAGTAAAGACTTGAGCAGAAATACCTGTTCAATATGTCAGCTTTACTGTTGTCATCCTCCATAGCCCCATCCTCCCCTTCAGTCTCACTATCCTCCTTTGCTTTTCTTTTCCTTATGTACCTGTAAAGGTTTGTCCCTCTACCCACTGATTTTGCAATGTGTTCTTCTGTCTGAGCTTGGCTTCCCTTACTGACCTCCTGCCTCCTTTTGCTTCTCCTGGTACTTCTCCCTATCCTCTTCTGCCTGTGTGTTTTGTATTGCCTGAATGCAATCTTTTTGGCTTTCACTTTCTTTGCTCCTCTTTGGAAAACCATAATGGTCTCCTCTTCCTTTCCTCTTGCTAACCTGCTTAATGCATAATTCTGTTGCTCTTGCAATCCCATTTTAAATACCCACTGTTCCTCAACCCTGATTCCTTCCCATTCCATAATGCCTCTTTCAAGTATCTCCCCATTTTCCCAAAGTCTGTCCCCTAAAATCCAGGATCGTGTTTTTGTGTGGTTTGGTTCTGCTCTTTCTGTGATTTCAAACCACAATGACTGAGTAGTCACTGTTCCCCAGGTGCTCCCCACTGTTACCCCATCACACTGTCCCTGTTTGTGAGCACAAGGTCCAGTATTGCCTTCTGCCGAGTTGGTTCCCTGACTAGTTGCTTGAGGAAGGCACCCTGAAGGAAGTCCAAGATAAACCTGCTCCTAGTTGATGCTGCTGCTGGATGCTCCAATCCACATCTGGAATATTGAAGTCTCCAACCAGTACTACCTCACCCTTGTCTGCCATCCTTTGGATGGCTAGCATCAGCTCCCTATCTGTTTCTTCCTCCTGGGCTGGTGGTCTATAGACCACACCTGTGCGGATGGCTGGCCCCATTTTCCTTTCCAGCTTAACCCACAGTATCTCTGCCCCATTTTGTTCCTCCTGGATCTCTGTGGCCCTTATGTCGTTTTTCACATACAGTGCCACTCCTCTTCCCTTCCTGCCTGCCCTGTCCCTTCTGAATATGTTGTAGCCAGGTATGGCCATCTCCCAGTCATGGTTATCATTACACCAGGTTTCAGTGATAGCCACAATGTCCAAGTCTGACTGCACCATGACAGCCTCCAGATCTTCCATCTTGTTGCTAAGGCTCCTGGCATTTTGACACATGGCTTTCCATGATTTGACCTCCCTAGACTGTTTAGCTGTTGTACTCCAGCCCCTTCCTTGGTTATCCTTTATCCTGGTTCTCCTTGCTGTCTGCCCTTCTGCTGAATTTTGCCCCTTTTCTGCCTATCCACCTCTTTGGTGCTAATCTCCATCTTTTGCACACTGCTCTGTAGAGATAGCCACTCCTCTGGTTCACTGGTTCCAATGCTAGCTGTGGGGAGTGAGCAAGCAGGTACCCTCCTTGCTGGCCTGCCACCCCCCTTTGCTAGTTTAAATGCTTGTCAATGTAGCATTTAAACTTATCATTGAGTGCTTGGATTCCCCTCCAGGATGGATGCAGGCTGTCGGGCTTGAACAAACCTCCATCCCTCCAGGTGGGTCCCTAGTCACCAATGAATCCAAACCCTTCCTCACAGCACCAGTTCTTCAACCATGAGTTAAAGTTCCTGGTGCATGCACCCCTATGCTCTCCCTTGCCTCTCACAGGTAGTACTTCTGAGAAAGTGACAGAAGTAGCTACTTGCTTGAGACCCTTCCCCAATTTCCTAAACTTCCTTTGGTTCCCCATTTGCCAGGTCACTGGTACCTAGGTGGATAATGATATCCAAGTCACCCTCCCGTCTTGCCTTCCCAGTGATCCCCAGGATCTTCCTTCCATCCCTCCATGCCGTGGCACCTGGTAGGCACCTCGCCTCCCTGTCCTCCCCCTCCTGTGTCCCTAGCTGGATCCCTCTTATGATGGGTGTCCCCCACCAGGATTTGCTTCCTCCTCGTCTGGGGTCCACTGCTTTCCCCACTGAGGTCACCTCTTGGCCAACCTCCACATCCTTTCCTTTCCTTCCACTTCTCTGGGTACCTCTATTTGGTTGTCCCCATTTGCCAGTGTGGCATATGAGATCTTGAGTGGAATAGGATCTGAGATGTGCCTCTGCCTGACCACTCTAACCCTCCCTGAGCCCACTGTCATCCAAGTGCTCCTTGTTCTCGGCAGCTTTTGAGGCAGTTGCATTGGACTGGGTGGTCTCTGGATAGGGGTGATGGTACTCCTGACCCAGTTTACTTCCGCTCTGAGTCTGGCTACCTCATCCCACAGTCCAGAGAGATGCATGCAGATAGGGCAGCACCTCAGTGTACAGAAGGTTTGCCTGAATATGGCTGCCCCACAGCCACTGCATTGCAACACTCCCCACATTATACTGCAATTATACTGCTATTCTACTACTTGTCTGCTACTGAAGCTCTCCTAGTTCCCTTATTATTAATTTACTGTCCTAAAAATCCTGCCACTGATCCTCAGATACTTTTCTTTTTAAAAAAAAAGAAAATAAACCAAGAAATAAATAAATGAGTCAAAACATTTGTCATGCTGAGGGTGGGCTTCTTCACCCTTATGCCCCTCCTACTCCATACCCCTTACTATACTCTGTGTTTAGCTCCTGTCAATCAGATTTAACAGGGCATATAATTAAGAGTTGGGAGAAGGGGAGGGAGGTGGGGCGAAAATTTGCAGCAATTAAAGACAGCAAAGAAATACACCACCACTACGTTTTAAATTTTCAACAGCCCAAAAACAATTCTAAATAAAGACAACAAAGAAAGTACTGTACAGTGTCACTAAAAGCCCACAATCTAAGTTTAAAGGAAAAATAGCAATTACCAGTTACTGCAAAGCACTGAATTGAATATCGTACTGCCTCATTGATACGCCAATGCAGTTTCATATCACATCATCAGTTTTATGTAGATAGTCAGGATCTTAAAAATGACCGGCCTATCAGCTTGACATCTGTCTTAGGAAAGTTACTAAAAGGACTAATACAAGATCTTATTGTTAAACACATTGGACAGAAAGGACACGTAGACATTACACAGCACTGCTTTATGTCTGGGTGCTCATGTCTTGCAAACCTCCTTCATTTTTTTGAGCCTATTAGTGTAGCCATGGACAAGGGACTGCCAGTTGATTCTTGGACTACTGAAAAGCATTTAACTCTGTATCCCACACAGTTCTGACAGAGAAACTGGTAGACATAAAATTGCATCCAAAAATATCATGGATGGATGGCATAATGGTTGGGAGGAAAGTGCCAGAGAGTAGGTATCGGAAGATATTATTCAGACTGGGGTGAGAAGGCCAGCAGGATGCCTCCGGGGTCGGTGCTGGGACCTACCCTCTTTAATATATTCGTGGCAACTATGCAAACTTCGGACAGCACATAGGTCTGTAAATATGCAGATGATAGCAAAAAGTACAGTTACGTAAGAACTTACCGTAACAGTAGATCTTCGAGAGAGGCTCTTGCAGTAGGTAATTACATATAGAACTGACGCCGGCCGGCGGCAGGACCCCACGGAAAAATTTCTAGCTAGCAGTCCCTGGCGAGGGACCGCCCCACATCAGGTGACTGGCGTCAAGAAACTCTATAGAGTGCCCTTCCGCTATAATCTGGAGCACCCATGAATCCGTTGTTGTCCTCTCCCAACCCGGAAGATGGAGGGAGAACCTCCCTCCTACCGGTTCCTCCAGTGTGTCCGGAGGCGGTGGGAGAGGAGAGGAGTCAGGTGGTGTGGGGCAGCGCCGCAGCTGGGGCACCCACTGCTTTTTTGGGCGGGGGGGCCTGGCAGCTGTGGGGGCCCGACGTTTAGTGGCCCGCCTTCCTTGGGGTTTAACTTGTGGCTATCTCGTCTGCGAAGAGCCGGCGCTGCAGGTGATGGGGACGGTACATGGAATCCACGGATTTCAAAGCCATCCCCTTCTCCTGCAAGTCGGTGATGACGTCTTTGACATCACCACCAAAAAGCACTGAACCCCTGAAAGGTGCTTCCTGGATCGCGGACTGCACCTCTGGGACCAAACCTGATACGCGGAGCCATGCATGATGCCGAAGACATGGCGAAAGCGGAGCTCCGCCTGGAAGTGTCCACTGCATCGTATGTCATCTGCAGAATGTGGCGACTGGCCGAACGAGCAGAACGGACTAAATCAGCTAACTCCTGCTTGACTTGAGAGTCAGGTAAGGAGTCAATCTTAGATTCCGCCTGGGTAAGGATGGCCTTCTGGTAATCCCCCATATGAGCAACGTAATTCAGGACCCTAATTCCCAGTGTGGAAGAAGCGTAAATTTTTCTTCCATACTTGTCCAGGAGGCGAGATTCCTTATCCGGAGGAGATGAGCTTAGGTGTTTGGGATGCGCTGACCGGCCGTGAGCGGCGCTAATCTCAACCGAATCTGCATGAGGATGGGAGTCCAAATAGTCTACACCCTCTGGAGCCTGGTATAGCCTGTTAGACTTCCTAGAAGCCGGGCTACGTCGACGGTTGTTTCCAAATAGTGGAAACAAGGTGGGCGGAGGTCCGATCCAGGGTGGCACTAAAGTTGGAGCTGTCAGGGCAGGTCCAGATGTTCGGCGAGTTTGACCCGCTGAGGATCTGGTTCCAAGGAGCGCCACTGATGTACTTCCTGGATTTTTCTGAGCAACTCCGTAAAAGGAAGGATCTTCTGGAGGAGACTTCGGAGGGGTCCTCGGCCGGGGCTTGGACGGAGAGCAAGGCTCGTCATCTCTCACAGAGTATCCGTTGGAAGAATCCGAGAGGGAAGAAGAATAATCAGAAGCAGAATAAGACTCCCTAACATGGCTGGGGGCAGGAACGGGTTCCTTGGGTGGGATCCCTAGACGCGTGTCCTGCCCCTCTCGGGATCCAGAGGGAAGGGTCCTGGAGTCCGGAGGCGGTGAGGGAGTGTGCCGTCTCTGGCGTACGGAAGCCGGGGGTGGCATCATCGCCCTAAGGCGGCTCTCTACTTCCTTGGTGAACTGAACCTTGGCCTCAGCCAACCAGGAAGCCAGAGTCTCTTGCAGATCCACCGGCGACCGAGGGGCAGTGGAGGTGGAGGAGGAGGGAAAGGAATATGGGTTGTATCCATAGCGAGTATCAAAACCAGTTCTTGGAAAACCGGCGCCAGGTATTGTGGTGTTGGGTACTACAGTGAGGACAGCATCGGGTGTGGGCTGGATACTGCGGTCCCAGTGCACGACGCGCCCGGATAAGGCAGGCGGGTACCGGGCGCCGGAGGAGCTGCCGGAGCAGACGGCCCAGAAGGTGGCCCCACAGCCGGGTCAACATTGAGAGGCCGGGGTGCAGGGCCCGACGGAAGGAAAATCCGACTGCGTCAGTGGGGCTGGCGTCGGGGCGGCGTCAGATCGGTTCCTTAGGAGGAGGTCTGGGTGGAACATCCCGCATGCCCAGGGATGGGGAATCCCGGGGTTAGGCTGGGTGACTCGGGCTCCCTGGGCGGCAGCGAAGGTTCGGGGAACCGATGCAGCGGGTATGGGAGGGTCCGTCGTAGGTTCCGTCACCTGGCGCTGTCGAGGAAGCCGGCGATGCAGCAGGGGCTAGTTCGGTGGGTGCCGGGGAGCCAGCGTCCGTCTTCTGAGGGTCCCACATCAGAGGTGGGCCAAGGAGAGAGGGCGGCCCGGTCCGAGGGGGATGAGGTCATGCGCCGCCCCGAAGGTTCGGGCGTCTTATCGACCTTCTCCCAGCGGACGTCGGAGGAGCAGACGTCCGATTTATGGGAGTCATCCGCACCAGTAGGCTGCAGGCTGTGGCCGAACTGGGGGTAGAGGCCTCCTTTGGCCCGGAGGCACCCGCAAGGCCCGAGCGCAAGCCAGACGGGCCGACACCTCCTCCAAACCCTTGGAGGCTGCCATTGGATGGTCCCCCGGAGGGGATGTTACCTGGGCCGTGACTCCGATCGGAGTCGCAGACGAGGAGGCCTTCTCCCGGTGCCTCTCCTTGTTCCGCTTTTTGCAATGTCCTTCCGGAGAAGTAGACGCCTGCCTGAGCTTCAATTCTTTCTCCATCGAAGACATCTTTTTCTTGAGAAGATGGGCTTCCAGGGACTGTTGGCGTCGTCTGCGGGTAACCACGTTGAAGTGAAGGCAATGCGGGCACTTGTCGACCGGGTGGTCGGGGCCTAGGCAGAGGGAATGGCCGTCCTTGTGTGGCAGTTGGGCGCCGCACGAGTCGCACTTGTTTTTGTGCTTGGAGGGTGTAGGAGACGACATACACCGATGATGACCTGACGATAGAAGGAAAAAATACTTTTAATTTTCAGTAAAACAGACGAAAGAGCAGGGCTGACAAAGCACGAACTTTACCGCGAGGCGCTGCACGAGCTAATGGCGGGAAAGAACTGGAAGGCGGGTGTCCGGGACCGCCCCTTTATACCGACATCGCATGACGCCGGTCACCTGACGAGGGGGCGGTCCCTCGCCAGGGACTGCTAGCTAGAAATTTTTCCGTGGGGTCCTGCCACCAGCCGGCGTCAGTCCTATATGTAATTACCTACTTCAAGAGCCCTCTCGAAGTAAGATCTGGTGTTACAGTTATCAACGAAAAAGCTTCACAACAGTTACAAGAGGATCTAAACCTGCTCGAACAATGGGCAGTAAGAAATAAACGAAAATTCAATGAAGATAAGTGCAAAGTCATGCACCTCGATGTAACACCTGAAGAAAAGACTATAAATTAAACAACACAATACTACAAAAACAACAAATAAAAGAGACCTGGGTGTCACAATTACAGAAGATCTATCCTTTGATACACACACAAAGAATATAGTTATAAAATGTAAAAGGATCCTGGGGTGTATATTTTGGAAGATAACGAGTAGGGATTCATCTGTGATTGTGCCACTGTACTCATCACTGGTTAGCCCCATCTGGAATACTGTTCTCCTTTCTGTTCACCACAAAGTACTGGTGGTATAAAACTAATAGAGGGTGCAAGGAAAACCCCCAAACAATTAGAAACATGCAACAAAAATCATATGGAGACAGGTTAAAGGAATTAGGGCTGTACTCAATGGAGTACAGAAGAATGAGAGATCATCTAGGTCTTGTATACAGTGCTATCAACAATGAAATAACATGGGAAAGAACTGGACTATGCAGGCCTAACAATCAGAGGCCAATGAGGTCACAGAGCTTAAAACTAAAGGAAGAAGCTGTAAATACTGTAAAGAGAAGTAAATGGTACAACCAAAGTGTGGTCTCAGCATGGAGCTCTTTACCAGAACATGTTGTAACAAACAGTACCAAGGAAGCATTCAAGAACTCTAGATGAGTTTATAGGCAGTGAGAAATGTAGGCACTACCACTGAAAAGTGGAGAGTTACTATAGGTCATCCACCTCCTAATTTGTAAAATACCTACGGACCTATAAATATCTGACCAAAAAAAAAAAAAAACTGCTGTTGTGCAAAGATGTAAAATTAAGCTGTAAATATTAAAAAATAATGCTGTAGGATTGTACTATATATTGTGCATAATTTTAGAATAGTGTGTGCAAAACTGTAAACAAATGTGCAGAAAACTGGCTTGGGTTTCATATTTTTTAAACAATGCAGAAGAAATCAGAGATAGCTTGGCTGAACTGTTGGTCTGGTGCTGCTTGCTAAGGGTCACCGCTAGCAAGTTCCAAACGGCGGCTAGCTGGGCAGACAAAGATCATGGGCACAGTGGGACACTCCAGCATAGGAGCCAACCCTTGTGAAGGCAATGAAGTGCTTTGTGAGCCACCAGGATTGCACATGGCTTTGAAGTACAACGGGATCATATGACGTGTGAGCTTGCCGACATCTGTTCCTATAAGGTGTGGTATGAGCAGAATTTTCAGACAGAAGTATTAAGGTTGATTCTATGCCTGCACACAGATTTCACAACAAGAAGAGGACAGTATTGCTAGTACTGTAACACTAAATTAGTTCATATGCACCATAAAGCAAGCAATATCAAGGGATGTTACCTTCTGAGTTCATTCATCACTTTAAAAGCTTTTTTCATATGTCGAGGATTCACTGTAATGGGACCATGTTTCTCAGACACATCATCTCTCAGATCCTGAGGTTTCTGATGGCATATTTTGGCACACCTATGAGCAAAGGAAAAGACAAAAAATGAAAACACTAAGTGAGTTGATTTACTTTGACAGTTTGCAAGCCTGACTGCAGATCCCCACACATGCCAAGACCCAGATCAGAAGGAAGAAAATAAGTTTGCTTCTATACAATGTATTTTATCACACACTCATATCCCAAGTGCTTTGTAATTCATAAACAACTGCAGCAGTCAGACACACACAGGGAGGACGTGAGAAACAATGAGGCTAAGGAAAGCACAGCGAGGTTAAGGCACAGAGGAACTGTGCAAAATGCACTGGACTGGTGACACATAACCCTCTAACGGGCTCTCTTAAATAATGAAGGT
The DNA here is from genome assembly GCA_016271365.2 of Neoceratodus forsteri. Taxonomy (NCBI): domain Eukaryota; kingdom Metazoa; phylum Chordata; order Ceratodontiformes; family Ceratodontidae; genus Neoceratodus; species Neoceratodus forsteri. The sequence goes on from CM057452.1 coordinate 1,724,136,739, forward strand.
CCTCTGTGGCTACTGCTGAAGTTGCCTGCTGTGACTCGGAGGCTAAATGCTTGCTTGGAGCAATGTGACCACTTCCAGAAGTGTAGCTTTCTGATCGAAGCATGTCTGCTGAGCGGTTCACCAAGCTGGTTCGACTGGAATTTGCAGACATCGACCACATCAACTGGCAAATCTGTCGACAGACCACAATGGTGTCCCAAGCACCAGGGCTTTTCTACATTTCTTGATGGTCAGCTGGAGGTGGGGGGGGGAGCAGCTAACAGTGGGAGTCATTGTATTGGTACAGCGCTCCGACAACTTGTTTGACATTGCTGATGTCGAACAGGTTGTGTCGTTGTAACGGTTTCACTGTCAGGGGATCGCTCTCCAAATGGTATACCTGCCAAGCGGGTCTTTCTGGGACCAACTCTGTTGCACTGTAGGTGATGTTGTGAGTGTGTTAAGACACAAAATTATACTGATAGAGCTCCATCTGCAGCAGTGTGTGCCTGCTGGGGTTGCCTGACTGAGTAGCTGTTGCTACAGGATTGTCTGGCTCATGGCGTGTCTACTCTGTTACAGAGCTTCGTGTCATCAGCGAACAGGGAAATTCTGCCTTCTAGGTCCTGCGCAATGTCACTAATGAAGACATTGAATAGGACCAGTCCCAGCACTGATCCCTGTAGTACCCCACTGGTCACTCTTCCCTCTGTGGAGTGACAGCCATTTACCACCACCCTCTGTGTCCTGCCACCCAGTCAATTACCCACTCACCACACTACTGTCCTGCCCACTCCCATATTCCCCAGTTTAATAACCTTCTATGTGGCACAGTGTCAAAGGCCTTGCTGAAGTCCATACAGGCCATGTCCACTGCCCTCCTCTGATCCACCTCCCTTGTCGCCCAGTCAAAAAATTTAATGAGGCTGGTCTAGCATGACCTCCCCCCAGTGAAACCATGCTGCCTTGTGTCCTGTAGTCCGTTGGCAACCAGATGGTCCGCCAATCTCTCCTTCAATAGTGCTTCCATGATCTTCCCACTACCGAGGTCAGGCTGACTGGTCTGTAGTTCCTCGCTTCTTCTTTGTTCCTGCTTTTGTATAAGGGGACTAAATCTGCTGTCCTCCAGTCTTTGGGTACCTCCACTGTTTCCAGTGATTAGCAAAACCTGGAGGAAAATGTCAGGACAAGGCATTCATGATGTGTGCATACCGGCTGTCACCCGCCACATAGCCAGGGAACCTTGTCCAGATCTGGATTGTATGTTTCGGGAGGGGGAAGACGGCCCACCCCTCTTGACTCCACCACGAGGGGGAGGGTATCCATGGGGGTCTCCAGCACAAGATCAGTCCCAGAGAGATGCTCGATGGTGGGAGCTTGGCGGAGCAGTGCTGAACAGGAGCCCAGCCTGTCCTGGCTAAGGTAGAAAAATAATATGAACAAAAACAAAAGTATGGAGCAGTCCTCATCCTGACTGGCATGCTTAGGATGACATACAGGAAGGTGTATGGTTTGATTTGGATACCACTTTCACATATAAACTTAGGGTTCATACAAAAAGATTCTCTCTTTGTGAAAAATCAAATAAGGAGGCTTACACAGTAGAGCCTGAAGCTCAGAAGTCTTTCGAGCAGAGGTCATCACAACTAAAAACGTTTTCCATGATAGCAAATGTAAACCACAACTCGCAGGAGGCCCAAAAGGAGCCGATATACATTTCTCAAGAGTGAAATTCAAGTCCCAAGGCTGGACTGGATTACAGATAGGAAGTTTTATATGAAGAAACATACAGGACACCCCTAATTGGGCAACCGAATGACCATCAATAGGGTGTATGGAAAGCAGATAAAGCAGCCTAATGCACCTTAAACAAGTAATAATATAGACCAGAGTTAGAAAAGGAAAGTAAGTATTCCAACACAGCATTCACAGGCCATATAAAAGGGTCCATATTCCGTGAAGCAGCCCACAAAGTGAAACGCTTCCATTTCAGGGAATAAGTATGTCTGTTAGAAGGCTTCCTAGTCACAATCAGGACAATCAGCTACCTTATGGTATACCCTGAAACATGCACTGGCCTTGTCTTCAGGAGCCATGTATGCAGGTGTAGGGACTTCAGGTCCAGATGGACCAGAGATCTCTTGTCCTGTGACAGACCCCGACCCAGAGGTTAAGGGCCTAGGAAGCTCCACCGCCACATGCTGAAGGAGCGGAAACCGTATCTGGCAAGGCCAGAATGGAGCAAAGAAGATGAAATGATACTCTCCACTCTTGGCTTGAACAGAATCCTCTGTATTACAGGAATAGGGGGAAATGTGTATAGGAATTTCCCTCTCCAGGAGAGGGATGTGTCTGGCCAAAAAAACTCCAGGCCCTGGAGTGAGCAAGCAGAAATGCAGTGGTTTTGCACTGTGCGAGAAAGCGTAAGGTCTAGCTCTGGACAACCCCATCTTGCAAAAAGGTTGTTTACTGCAGAGGACAGCAGTTCCCATTCATGAATCATCAACTGGGACCTGCTTAACCTGTCTGCCATGACATTTTGCAGACCGAGTAGAAACACGGATGAGAGCCAAAGGCCATGAAACAGAGCCCAGTACCATACCCTCACTGCTTCCCTGCATAGGGGTTAGGAGTGCCCACCTGTTTATTGATGTAATGCATCATGCTGACATTGTCCATCTGGATTAGTAGAAGACTGGGTCAGAGTTGATTCTGAAAAGCCTGGTGGCTTTACAAAACAGCCCACATTCCCAGGACATTTATGTGCAGCTCGACCTCTACCCTGGTACATGACCCCAATGCCTGGTGAGGTCCCAGATGAGCACCACAACCAGACTCAAAGGCATCCACTGGAAGGATCTGTGCCAGAGATGTTACAAGGACTGGAACACCCTTCAAACGGTTGTCACAATCCATCCACCACAATTCTCTGCAAAGAGGAGACGTGACGAGAAACATTTGGTCCAATTCAGTCAACTAATCCCACTAGACCCCGACTGTCCACTGAAGGATCCTCATATGAAGACGTGCCAGTGGCACAATTATTATGGCTGCAGCCACGAGATCCAGGAGATGCAATATTTTTCTTGCAGAGATACAGTGGCTCCTGCATGCCAAGCGTACCTGAGTAATCCGAGTGTCTGCCCTGTCCTGTGGCAGGACAGCACATCTCTTCTCTGTGACCTAAACTGCCCCATTAGGGTTTTAAACGTGGTCACCACAGACTTTGGCACATTCACTGTGATCCCCCAAGTCGAACAACTGATGTGTCTGAAACAGTGTACGTAGCAGAGCTTCCCTGGAGATGGCCTTCAGGAGCCAGTCGTCCAGACAGGGGAAAGCAAATGCCTTCCCTGTGAAGGGCTGCTGCAATTACTGCCAAGCATTTGGTAAAGACCCATGGCGCAGAAGACAAGCCAAAGGGCAATATTTTGAACATCTCCCTGCAGCATAAAGCAGAAGTAGATTTCCTGATCTTTACATAAAGGTATGCATCCATCATGCCCAGAGAACAGAGCCAGTCCTTGTTTGCAGAAGGAGGGGAAATCACAGCTTGCAGGGATACCATTCAGAACTTTTTGTATTTGAAGTATAGGTTGAGATCCCCAAGACCCAAGAAAGCCAAGGATGCAGATCCACTGTCGATTTCAGTATCTGGAATAGAACTCTGTTTCTCTCCTGAGGAAGAACCAGTTCTATGGCACGTTTCTGAATAACGACTAGAGGATAAAAGGAAAGAGGGAGCTGTATAACCCATTCATCCGTAGTGATCTTCCGCCACTGTTTCAGATGAATGGAGCTCCTGAACCACCCCTCAACTCACCCCTAGAGGTCAACAACTGAGGTGGGGAAGAGACGGAAGAGAATCAACTGGGGTGGCAGGGTCACCGAAGCAGACTCCTTTGAGTGCTTTTGCATGGTAACCGAGGGGAGAGACCTGGAAGGGTACCACCTCCTCTACCATGGCCTTGCTGATGGTAGGTATGACTACCTTGGGCATCAGGCAAATGAAAGGAGCCCCAACCACAACCTCTAGCTCGAATGGACCGTAAAGTTATTTTTGAAGTCTGAAGGCCACGTAGGGTCTCTTCAACATTATAGCCAATAATAGAGAGCATTCAAAACTGCCTGTTGTACATCACTGGCAAAAGTCAGCAACTCTAAGCCAAGAATATCTCCTCATGCAAATGCCAGAAGCTGCAGCCCTGGCAGAAGTACTAGAGATATCATAAGATGAATGCAACAAGTGTTTGCAAATCTCAGCACAAGCCAACAATGTCTGAAGCAAATCTGTCTTGGCAGAGCCAGCAGGCAAAGCTGTACGAGCAGCTTTCCACAGGCTGTTCTGATATCTGATCATGTGGGCCTGGTAGTTGGCAATCCTAAGGCCCATGCTGCAGAGGCATAAGTACATTTGCCCATCACATCCTTGATACTTATACTTGTATTCTTTCGTATACTGAAATCCTGTGTATGTTTCTGTTACCCCGGTCCCCGGGTCACACCTGGAAACGAGCTTCGTACCCTTCCCAGTTACCAAAATTTTAAATAAAATAAATAAAAAAACATCCAGCCTCCTAGATTTCTTATCAGGAGGCAAAGTACTTGTAAGTCTTGGGGCTCTAAACCCATCAAAAGCAGCCACGATGACCACAGAATCCGTTTCTGGCTAGTTAGCATAATAAGGCTTAGCAGATGGTTCAGGATACTGCTCATCAGCCCTTCTAAGGAATGCAGGCGGCTAGTGTCTGTACCATACAGCTAAAGTAACATCCTCTAATGCAAGATATACAGGTGTAAAGATCATGGAGGGTAACCAGATTCCTTTTAGTGGAATCTTCCTCTTCTGCTGCAAAGCTTGGTCATTCAAGTATGCCATCTCCCAGGACTCCCTTTCTAATTTTTCTTAAACAAAGTTCATTTTTTGTGACTTTAAATGGGATGGTGAGTACTTCCAAAAGGACAGGCTCAGAAGCAACTTAGAGCAAGGAATTCACAACCACTGGCGTCATTTTAAAAGCTATTTTCCTGATTTTCTTCCGACTTTTGGCACAAAGCAAAGACAGTACTCAAGTATCAATGGTCTTGTTACTTGAATACAGGCTTCGATTTGTAGCAAAAGTAGAATTAAAATCAGGAAAACAGCTTCTTAAATGATGCTCCATAGCCCCACGCTAGTCCTATAATTACATCACAAAATGTCAGAGTGCGGGGGAGGATCGGAGAGTCAGGAAGTGGAAGAGATCGAGTGGATAGCCCCTGAGGAGCAAAATACACTCCCTTCCCTTCCTTAGAGGAACTAAACATAATGTTTTAAAACTGTGATGGAGGAACTTCCAGTCAGGTAAGGCAGCCTCCTGTTTGTTTTGTATTGGACCAAAAAAGGTGCTCTTTAAAATCTGAAACTTTTATGTTCATTAGATACTAGTCCAGAAATACAGGTTACTCACCTGTAACAGGAGTTCTAGGAATGGTATATGTTGTTCATCCACACTGTCTGGCAGGTTCCTTGCCGCTTTAGATCTTGCCGGAAGGTCTTCAAGCTGGCTCTTCCCACCCACCTGGGTGGTAAAACTCTTGGCTCTGCCCCATGATGCCAGATCTAGCCCGCTGGGAGCCAGTTTGTGCGTCTAAGCCGGGGAGGTCGGGTGGGTCATGTGGATGAACAACATATATCATTCCTAGAACTCCTGTTACAAGTGAGTAACCCGTATTTCTAGGGACATGGATATGTTGTTCATCCACACCGTCTGGCAGACTCCTAGCAGTTCTCCAGGAGGAGGGAGGCAAGGCGCACACCCCCTACTTAGGGAATAAAGACTGGAGAACCGAGGCCCCAAAACCAGCATCCCAGCGTGACTCAAGGCCGATGTGGTAGTGGGTGATGAAGGTATGTGCTGACTTCCAGGTAGCAGCCCTGCAGATTTCCTGGATAGGGACATCCCTGGAAGCAGCTACCAATGCAGCGGTATGGTGGGTAGAATGAGCTCTTATCCCTCTGGGAGGCTCCATGCCCACCAACCTATAGCAGAGATCTATGCAGGAGGTGACCCACCTGCCTATCGTCCGCTTGGCTGCAGGTCTGCCAGGTGCGGCTTCAGCGTAGGTGACAAACAGCTGGCGAACCTCTCCCCGAACTTCAGCAGTCCACTCCTTATAATAAGCGAGCGCTCTTCTAGGGTCCAAAGTATGGAGCCTATATTTGGCCTCCGAGGTGTGACTGGGGTAGAACACCGGCAGAGTCAACACCTGGTTAAGGTGAAACTCCGACACCACCTTCGGAAGGAATTTTGGGTGGGGGCGCAGGATAACCTTGTCCCTGTGGAAGACCAGATAAGGAGACTCGATGGAAAGCGCCTGGAGCTCTCCCATCCTTCTGGCTGACGTGATAGCCACCAAGAAGGCGGTCTTCCATGACAGGTGAGATGTCACACCTGTGCATCGGTTCAAATGGCCTGCCCATGAGCTTAGCCAATACCAGCAGTAGATCCCATGGAGGTGGAGGTTCTCGCACCGGAGGATATGATCAGGCAGCGCCCGGCCACCTTCTCCTGCGCCACCCGCACAGCTACGGCCCACGCCCGGTAAGCAGAGATGGCTGCCAGATGCACCTTAAGGGTCGTTGACCGAAGCCCTTGCTGAGAAAGGGACCACAGGTAGTCCATAATGCTTGCCAAGGAATAGGAGGAAGGGTCCAGGCCCTTGCCCTGACACCAAATGGAAAATCTCTTCCATTTGAAGGCATAGCATTTTCTGGTCGACTCCTTACGACGTTGAGGACCTCGTCGGAAAGACCCAAGGCCTGGAACTCTAGCCGCTCAGGAACCAGGCCGTCAGGTGCAGGGGATTGAAGGTCCAGATGGAATACCTTTCCCTGATTGACTGAGATCAGGTCGGGGTGGGCTGGAAGCCGCCTCGGGAGCCTGGAGCTGAGACTGAGGAGATCTGGATACCAGAACTGACGGGGCCAGTCTGGGGCTACCAGAATCACCTGCACCTTGTCCCTCCTCGCCTTGAGAAGCACCTTGAGGATCAAGGGAAATGGGGGAAAGGCGTAGAAGAGGCCCGGGGTCCACGGCCTCGAGAAGGCATCCTCCTGCAGTGAGCCCTGCTGAGAGGGCGGGCATGACACAGTCTCAGCTTCGCATTCTCCCTGGAGGCAAACAGGTCCGCCTGAGGCGTGCCCCAGTGGGAGAAGAGATCTTGTACTACCCTCCGGCAGGAGAGACCACTCGTGAGACGCAGCCCCTATCCGGCTTAGGGCATCGGCCAGGGTGTTGGAGGCTCCTGCCACGTGAATGGCAAGGAGATCCGCCTCCAGGCTGCGCACGAGTGACCAGATGCAGAGAGCTTCCCTGCACAGAGGCATGGAGCACGTCCCGCCCTGGCGGTTTAGATAGTACATGGTCATGGTACTGTCCGTCTGGACCTGAACCACTTGACCCCGCAGAAACTGTGCGAAGGCGGTGAGGGCTAGACGAATCACTCGAAGCTCCAGCAAGTTGATGTGACATTGGGACTCCCGAGGGGACCAGAGGCCATGCGCTCTGTGCTCCCCCAGATGGGCACCCCAACCCATCAGAGAGGCATCGGTCGATAGAGACCGTCGGCTCGGGGCGGACAAACGGGATGCCCTCCTACAGATGTGCCGGAACGGTCCACCACTGGAGAGCATTCCACATCCCCTGGGTCACTATCACTAGCTGATCCAATGGATCAAAGCGCTGTGACCACTGGCTGACCAGTCCCCACTGAAGGGGATGCATGTACCAGCGGGCCCAACGGACCACGCTGGTGCAGGCCGCCATGAGGCCCAGGAGGCGCAGGAAGTCCCGGGCAGGGCGCGATTGCCCAACCAGAAATGATTGGGCAAAGGAGGACAGAACCTTGGCCCTGTCCACTGGGAGCCGTGCTCTGGCTCGAAGAGAGTTGAGCTCTGCCCCGATGAAATGCATCACCTGCTTTGGTACGAGTTCTGACTTGGCCTCGTTGATGAGGAGGCCAATCTGAGAGCAAACCTGGAGGGACAGATCTCTGGACCGCTCCACCTCCGCTCTGGAGGGGCTGCAATCAACCAGTCGTCCAGGTAGGGTACACCGGACCCTTAAAGCGCAGAGATGCTGTCACCACTGCCATGCATTTGGTGGAAGACCCTGGGAGCTAGGGGAGGCCGAAGGGCATGGCCCGGAACTCGTAAAGGGATCCCTCCGCTCTGAAGCAGAGGAATCTCTGATGAGACAGACGGATTGGGACGTGAAAGAACGTGTCCTGGCGGTCCAGGGAACAGAACCACACGCCTCGTTCCAAGGATGGTATTACCTGAGCCAGAGTGACCATCCTGAAGGTCCGAGACCTTAGGAACTTGTTCAAGTCATGCAGGTTGAGAATGGGGCGCCAGCCCCCCATCCGTTTTGGGACCAGGAAATACCTGGACACAAACCCCGGGTCTGGAGGAGGATCCGCCACCTTCCTGATCACCTCTTTTTCGAGGAGCAGGGCAATATCGGCTCAGCGGGCCGACAGCGAGGCTGCGGACCCCGTGGCCGCTCCGAGAGGCGACGGCTCGAAAGGGTGGGGTCTGCTTGAACTCCAGAGGCAGGCCTTTCCTACCACCTCCAACACCCAGCGGTCCGTGGTGATAGCGGACCAGGCGGAAAGAAGTGGCGGGCTGTCCCCACAGGGGAACCCAGGGGGGAGTGACGAGGCTGGGGGCAACACCCCTCAACCCGTCATTGGGCAAGCTTGGAGGAGGGACCGGCCGAGGGACCTCCTGGGCCTTTACCTCCCTGCTTCCTGTTGGAGAAAGCCACGGGCTTGGGTTTGGGATGCCAAGTTCGAGCCTGCTGGCCCTGATGCTGGTGCTGTTGGGCTGGACATGTCGCAGGTGCAGAAGGACGAAAGGGCTTGTGCTGCTGCTGACGGCGGCCTTTGTCCTTCTGAGCAGAGGTGACCAAGTCCAGGGTGGCACTGGACTTTTCGATCCGCTGGAGGTGACCTTCCACTCCAGGGCCGAAGAGGTCAGTCCCCAAGAAGGGGACATCCGCCAACTTGTGCTGGGTATCCATCGTAAAGGTGGATATCCTCAGCCATGCCCTGCGGCGCATGGCTACTGCGGCCGCCACTGATCTGGCACAGGAATCCCCTATGTCCAGAGCTGTCTGGAGCTACTGCTTCGCCACTGTCCTACCCTGGTCCCGGACCTGCCGGACCATGGTCTGGAAGTCGGCCGGGAGACGAAGGATCACCTCATCCAGGGAGCCCATGAGGGCATGGAAGAAGTGTGCCATCAGCACGGCCGAGCTGGCCTGGTGGAGGCCAAGGGAGGACGCAGCGTACACCTTGCGCCCGGTGTAGTCCAGCTTTTTGGACTCCTTGTCTGGGGGCTTGTCCACGTCCCTGGCGTTCCCGGAATGCCGGAAAACGCTGTCAGTGACCAACACCTCAGCAGAGGGGTGCTCCGAAAACCTGGGCAGAGGGCCGGTAGGGACCGCATACTTCCTGGCCATCCTGGCCGAAGGCACAGGACAGGAAGCAGGCCGCTGCCAAAGCTCCAAGGCTGGGCCAACAATGGCCTCAGCCACAGGAAAGGCCTCCGTTGGGGAATCCCCTCGGTCTAGTATCTCCGTCAGGGGATACTTGGCCCGTTTGGACACGGACTCGAGCTGCATCCGGTGGACTCTGAGATAAGCCGAAGCAGACCCATAAAGGACGATGGGCTTTCATCCAGTGACTAGCCCCCGGAGGACTCCAGGTCAACCTGCCTGGAGAATAGGGAGGAGTCATCCGACTCCGAAGAGTCCACGAAGAGCTGACTAGGGCCTGAGCCACCCTCCACCTGCCGAGGACGGTAGGGAGTGAGGGTGAGCGACAACCTGTGGGGCAGGCCTTGAGCCGACCGAGAATCCTTGGTCGGTGCCCCCGATTTCGGTTGTGGAGGCGGAGGTTCCACCACAATTGGTGGGGCAGCAAGCTTAAGCCGAACAACCGGCCCACACATGGGCATCTCGACTGCAGCGAGAGGTTGCTTCGGCGGATCGGGTGACAATCACTTGATGGCCGGGGAAGGTGTCGGAGTCAACCTAGCCCCGGACAAGAGTAACTACTTCCACATCAGCTCCTCGTAGCGTCGACGCAATTTGCGCTGAAGCCTCCCCTCATCTGAGGAGGAAGACGAGGACAAGCGGCGTCACCGCTTACCTCGGTGCCGAGACCGAGACCGCCGATGTCGGCGGGAACTGGCTGGACCGAGAAGAGGTCCGAGACCGAGAACCTCAGTGTGCCCAAGGGCGGGCCTGGGAGGGAGCAGGGGACACCCGCTCCTCCCTCGGCTCAGACGTCCTAACCGGGGACTGCTGCACTGATGGCGCAGGTAAATCCTCGGTTTCCGCCGGGGAAACTGGCGAAGATGGGTTGTCGGCCTCACCAGTCGACAAACCATCTGACGGGTCGAGAAATATCTCGACCGCGTCGACGGCTGTCTCGGCCGGCTGACCTGATGGGGACGCCGTGAAGCCAGCAGCCTTAGCCGCAACCTCGACCGAAGTCGACAGTCGGCTGCCCGGGGAAGGGGACCTCTCCCGCTCCAACGAACGCTGACGATGGGACTTACCCTTGGGATCCTTCTTCTTGGACCGAGAGGAATGTCCGATGGCCCCTCTCCCTTTGTGGATGGGAATGGCAAGCTCCTTGAACAAAGCAGAATGTAGGTACCTAAGGAGGCGGGATAAATGCTGCAACCCGAGGAGGAGGAGGAGGATGCGGCCTGGGCCGCCTCCTCCTCAAGGACGATCATCTGCTCGAGCTGTTCAGCCAAGCCAGCCGCGGCGGTAACCACCCAATGGGCCTCTTTCGACTTAACCGGCGGGTAGCGCTTCTCGGGGCACCTGAGCTTCAACTGGGCAGCGTGGTCCTCCAAGACGTTGGCCGAGAATGAACAGCAAGATTGGCAGGCCTGCGGATCGTGTTCTAGGCCGAGGCAGTAGACGCACGTGTAGTGCAGATCCGTCCTGGACATCTTCTGCCCTTACGGGCACCACATCAACCGGGAGTTGATTTGTCAATCGCGGCCGTGAGGAAAAGGAAGACCGAAGTCTTGAAAATTTTAAAACAAGTTTCAGGCCGAACGAAGAATTAGGATCCAGTCTAACACGCGGGCGTTAAGGGAGGAACCTGAGCTTCAAAGCGGTAAGGAAGATCTGGCGTAATGGGGCGCAGCCGAGAGTTTTACCACCCGGGTGGGTGGGAAGAGCCAGCTTGAAGACCTTCCGGCAAGATTTAAAGCGGCAAGGAACCTGCCAGACAGTGTGGATGAACAACATATCCATGTCCCTAGAAATACAGGCTACTGACCTATAACAGTAGTATTACAATAAATATTCAGTTCGCATCCGCACTTAGGCACTTGTTGGGCACAGGTTAGTTTACCAGATGTCTTCAAGATTGGCTTCCTCAGTCACCTGGGGTGTTGTCGCTCCACACCATCTTATGCGACACTTGCCTGGGGAGGTCAGGTGGGCTGTGTGGATGATGTAAACAGAACACCCACAGTATAACTACAGTTAAAGGTCAGTAAAGTACAGTTATGCAAGAACTTACCATAACAGTAGATCTTCGAGAACAACTCTTGCAGCAGGTTACACCATTAGGACTGAAGCCGGCAGGCGTCAGGACCCAACGGAAATTTTCTAGCTAGCAGTCTTCAGCAGGGACCGCCTCCGACGTCGGTCCCGCCCCCGTCAGTGTTGTACACAAGGAGGCGGTTCCCCCCATAATCTTCAGTTCTCCCGCTGGAGACTCACGGACGCTGGTTGACATCAGAAGAGGAGACCGAGGATCCGCCACTAGATGGCAAAGACTGAAGAATAGGAATGCCTCATCCCCTAAGATGGGTGCTTGACTACAACCTACTTCCAAAAAAGGGGGATGGTGGGCAGGAAGGTACCTGCAAGGCTGTTCTGAAGATCTACTTGCAATGGTTCCTGTAACTGTACTATCTTACCGAGATACAGCTCTTGCAGCAGGTTACACCATTAGGACTGATTTCCAAGCAATAGTGGCAATCATGCACCACTGGGAGGAGGAAGGTAGAGACCTCCGATATTACTCGCGCCTAGGACAGAAGTCCCTGAAGGACGGCTAGACCGAACCCCGCTCTTCACCTCGATGCAATGTCCAGACTGTAATGCCTGATAAAGGTATGCACAGAGCTCCAAGTAGCTGCAGTGCAAATAGCTAAGGTGGAGACGTTCTTTAATGCTGCAAAGGAAGTAGCCACCCCTCTTGTGGAATGACCCTTGACTGCACCCAGTAAGAGTTTATTGCACTTGTCATAACAGAAAGTGATGCACTGGGTGAGCCACCTAGAGAGTGACTGTTTGGAGACAGGAGCTCCTTTCATCCTGTGAGAAAAGGAGACGAAAAGTTGGTCCGACTTTCTGAGCTGTTTGGTTCTGGTCAGGTAGTATCTGAGGCACCGATGCACATCAAGGGTGTGCAGAAGGGCTTCTCCTCGATTAGTGTACCTTGGGAAATACACTGGTAGATCAATATCCTGATTTAGTGTGAGGGCTGAAACCACCTTGGGCAAAAAATTTGGGTTTGTCCTTAGGGATACCCTGTCCTGGTGGAAAACCAAATAAGGCTCTTTGCACATAAGAGCATGCAATTCCGAGATCCTTCTAGCGGAAGTAACAGCAACTAAAAATGACGTTTTCCAAAAGAGAAAACGTAGCTTGCAATCCTCAGCTGGTTCAAAGGGTGGAAGCATAAGCTGCTTCAGGACAAAAGGTAAGTCCCAAGGAGGGATTGGATCTTTGATGGGCGGCCTAAGGTGGAGAATGCCCCTTAAGAAGGCATGAGTAGTGTCCAGCTGGGCCACCGTCCGATGGCCTACGGTGGCATGGTAAGCAGAAATTGCACAAAGGTGCACTTTAATTGAGGAGTAAGCCAATCCGGAGTGGAAGAGGGAAAGCAGGTAGTCCAGAACCAGCTTTTCTGGACAGTCTAACGGAGGTAAGCCGCACGCTTGAGCCCACAAACAGAATTTATGCCATTTCATGGCATACATTGCACTGGTTGCCGGTTTTCTGGCGGCAGAGAGTACGTCTGCCACTTCTTGCGAGACCCCGTATCGCATCATGGATATGTCTCTAGGAGCCAAGCGTGCAGGTTCAATAAGCGCAAGTCTGGATGGACCAATGAACCCGTCTCCTGAGACAATAGATGGGAGCTGTTTGGCAAAGGAACTGGAGGTTCCCGGGATAGCTGGGCCAAAAGAGGGAACCAAATCTGTCTGGGCCAGAAGGGTGCGATCAGAATGAGTGTTGCTTGCTTCCTGCGAAGTTTTAAGAGAACTCTCTGGATCAACAGGAAAGGAGGGAAGGCATAGAGGAATCTGCCCGCCCAGGAGAGGGACAACGCGTCTCGCCAGAAAACACTAGGCCCTGGATCTAGCGAGCAAAACTTGAGCAGTTTTGCATTGGAGGGGGACGTGAAAAGGTCTAATTCTGGAGTGCCCCATCTGTGAAACAGATCCTCTGCCACCTCCTGTAGAAGTTTTGACTTGTGGACTCTGGCCTGAGAGCAGCTCAGACTGTCTGAGATGGCGTTGTCCACTCCCGGGACATGTACTGCAATTAGGTTTGCACCGTGTTGCAATACCCACTCCCACACTCTCATGGCCTCCCTGCAAAGCGGGTAGGAACGAGTACCTCCTTGTTTGTTGAGGTAATACATCACCGCGGTATTGTCTGTTTGTAACAGAAGTGTACCCGGTGGAATCTCCGACTGGAAGGCTTGCAGAGCGTAAAGGACTGCCCTCATTTCCAAAATGTTGATGTGGAGATGAGACTCCTGGGCTGTCCACAGGCCCTGAGACCAAACACCGTCCAGGTGTGCTCCCCACCTGAGCCCTGAGGCATCTGTGGAGAGGGTCACAGTCAGAAACGGCGCTGTGAAGGGAACCCCCGCCGAGAGGTTCCCTGGATTTAGCCACCATTGCCAATCCCGAATGATGACTTTCGTGATCCGGATTGGATGCTGCAGATGGTCTTGCCTTTGGTCCCATTGCACCCGTAGCACCCACTGGGTCACCCGCATGTGGAGACGTGCTAGCGGGACTGTCGCAATGGCCGCAGCCATGTGTCCAAGCAGGCGAAGGACCAGTCTGGCTGGGACAGTCTTCACCAAAGTCCCTGATGAGGGATCTGATGTGTTCCGCTCTGTCCGGGGGAAGAAAGGCTTTCCCTCTGACAGTGTCCAGAACTGCTCCTATAAACTGCAGTTTCTGGGAAGGCACCAGGAGTGACTTCTTGTAGTTGATGAGAATACCCATTGATCGAAAAAGGGACTGGGTGCAGTGAATAGCCATCATCAGTGCCTCCCTGGAGGGCGCCATGAGAAGCCAGTAGTCCAGGTATGGGAACACGTAGTGGCCTTGTCTCCTCAGAGACGCCGCTACGACCACCATGCACTTCGTGAATACGCGAGGTGCCGATGACAGCCCGAAGGGAAGAGCTCGGAACTGATAATGGCGGCTCTGAAACTCGAAGCGAAGGAACCTCCGGTGCGCTTGAGCAATCTGAATATGCAGGTAGGCGTCCTGCATGTCCAAAGACACCAGAAAGGTGTCCTGCTTCAGCATGGGAATTAGACCTGGAAGGGTCACTATGCGGAAGCATTTATAAGCGACCGAAAGGTTGAGGTCGCTGAGGTCCAGTATTGGACGGAGGTCCCCTGTTTTCTTTGGAACCAGGAAGAAGTGAGAATAGTACCCTAGTCCTCTCTGGTTCTCTGGGACGTGCTCTAAGGCTTCCTTTTCCAGAAGCGCGAGCACTTCCTGCTGTATGAGCAAGGCATGCTGACCCGAATATCAGGAGAGCAGGGGAGGTCTTGTAGGTGGACTGCCTACTGTCGGTGGTGATCGACTGCCACCCTGGCAAGTGGCATGCGATTCGACCCCAGACTTTCTTTTCCCATTGATTCTGAGATGGGGCGGGTTCCAGGAAGGAGTCACGCTGTGGCAGCGTTTGATCTGGCAGGCTGGGCCGACTTTGCAAATCGTTGGCCTCTGCCTGGGAATGACTTGGCCTGGGCCTTGCGGGTGAAAGTGCCCCTCTGCTGTTGGCCGGAACGTGGCTGTTGCCTTTGTAGCCAGCCACGGAAATGGCTCTGGTTCCTACGAAAGGAACTAGGCCGAGACCTGTACATAGCTTGTACAGATCAGACTGCCTTCCCTGCGTCCTGAAGTTTGGTGATTACTCTCTCGGAGGCATCACCAAATAGGACCCCGCCGTTATAAGGGACATCTAAGATGTTCTTCTGGACGTCTGGGGTAAAGCCGGAGACACGTCTGAGGCTGCAGCTCCGGCTGAAGAGTCCACAGAATCATATGCGGCTCTGAGCACTTGGGTCCCCACATCCGAACCCATGTGGAGAAGGTTCAAGAGCTCCTCCTTGTGGTCGCCATTGGGCATCTTCTCGACCAGGTCCTGTCCCTGTTCCCACAGTGCGTTCTGGAATTGAACCATGTGGGTGAGGTAATTCAGTGACCTGATGGCACAAGTCGCGGACAAATACATGCGCCTACCCAGGACATCCAATTGCTTGGATTCCTGGTTTGGTGGCTGTGTGCTCAAATGCTGAGGTTTCTGAGACCGGTCATGCGAAGCAGTGATGACAAGGGAGTCAGTCAGAAGATGGTTCGCCAGATACTGGTCCTCCCTAGGGGCCCTGTATAGACAGTCAGCCTTCTTCGGCACTGCGGGAGTGGAGTGTGGACGTTTCCAGGCAGCCTTGATGACATCCGCAAAGGTATCCACCAAGGATGGCACTACCACAGGCTTCGGATCTTTCTGCCGAAGGTAGCGAGCAAGGCATTGTCTCTCGGGGTCGAGCTCCTCAGCATCCCACCCCATATTCTCCTGGATGTGCCTCATGATCTCCGCGAAAGAGGGATCATCCGGAGGAGACCTGGGTAGGTCGTGTGGGTCCGGAGAGGGAATGCTGATAGAGAAGGTGATCTGGAGCACCCTGAGGTGTCAGATCTGGAATCCTCCCCAGACGGAGTGTACCGGCGTCGTCTGGGTCTCTTGGGACTGGGTGACCCTGAGGGGGATCTAGAGGGAGGTCTTCTCCTTTCTGAAGATCTGCCCCGAGGAGGTGGTGTCTGCTCCTTCGGGGTTGGTGAATGTCCTACGGGCCCCTTGAGCAGAGGAGGGGGGATAGGTGGTGAAGAAGTAGGAGGCAGAGTCAGAGTTGGAGGAAGATGTGTAGTGACCACATCTTTTTTGATGGTGTCCCACCAGAAGGTAAAAAGTTCCTTTACCTCTGCCAGATTCATACCAGACGACGGGACTGGTGCCGGTGGCCTGTCGCCAGGGTCCGGGCGTCGGGTCCCCGGGGGTCTCCCGCTCTGGGGAAGGTTCCTGTGGGAGCCCGGCGTCCCCGGTGTCGCCCGCCTGGTCCTCTGGCTGTGAGGCATCCTCCTCCGACGAGTCCTTCTGGCCGGCCTCCTCCGGCAATGGTGGTGCGGTCCTCTTCTCCGGAGTGGCAGATGTCGGTCCCCTGGCCGATGCCCTCCGAGGCGAACGCCTGGCCGGCGACGGGTGTTTAGGTGTCGCCGGCTCCTGGGAGCACCGGTGATGCTTGGCAGACGTCGGGTCCGACGTCCGTTTGAGGGACGTCAGGTCCTTGGTCTTACAAGGAACCAGATCCGATCCGCGTGGAGGTTGGAAAACTGACCTGGCGTCGGTGTCCCGCTGGCGGGAAGAGGATTTATGGCGCTCCCAGGACTTCAATGAGGCCTTAGATGGAGTGGAAGAGGCTGATGGCCCGGAAGTCTTCAGGGGCTGTAGAGAAGAGGAGCCACTGGAGGATCTGACCTGAACCGGGGGAGGTTGCGACCAAGCCCTGGAGGGAGAGCGGTCCAATTTTGAGCCGGGGCTTCGGGAGTCCGAGGCTCTCACAGGGGACCTGGACCTTTCCTTTTCCCAGTGTTTGTCCCTGTGCTTGTGGGTTTTACCCGAAGACTCTCCCCGGGAGAAAGGTTCTTTATCCATAGTTTTCAGTTTCTCCTCCAAGAGAAACGCTTGAAGGGCCTTCTGGCGGCAGATCCTGGTGCAATTGTTGAAGCCCTGGCAGAAGGAGCAGGCCTTGGTGTCATGTTCCAGGCCTAGGCAGCACACGCAGGCTGAATGTGGATCCTTGAAGGGGATCTGTTTGCCGCAGGCACACTTCAAATGGTGACCCTCAACAGACGTTGTTGGAGAGGACATCAATTGATCCAAAGTCGAAGGAAAGACAAAAATCGTCGTAGTTCTAAAGGTCGTCACATGCTAGAAAAAGAGACCGATACTGGCGATGTCGACGGCGGGAAAAGAACTGAGGATTATGGGGGGACCGCCTCCTTATGTACTACACCTGACATCGGGGCCGGGACCGACGTCAGAGGCGGTCCCCGCTGAAGACTGTTAGCTAGAAAATTTCTGTGGGGTCCTGACGCCTGCCGGCTTCAGTCCTAATGGTGTAACCTGCTGCAAGAGCTGTATCTCGAAGTAAGATCCTATATTTCTACCATATGGAGTTCAGTTCACTGGGCAACTCCTAGCAGTTCTCTGGAAACAGAAGGCAATGCCCACACCCCTATTTAGCAAGAAGAGACTGGAGGACTGAGGCACCAAAAGCAGCATAACGATGACTGAGCATGTTGATACTGTAGTGAATAAGGAACATGTGCACGCTGGACCATGTAGCAGCCCTGTAGGTCTCTTCGACTGGGATGTACCATGGAGGCAGAGGTATACCTGGTAGAATGAGCCTTCAACCCACTTGGGCTGCTCCATACCAGCCAACCAGTAACACAGATCGATGCAGGGTGTGAGCCACTTACCAATCATCTGCTTAGCTGCAAGCCTGCCCCTAGCAACTTCAGTGTAGGTCACAAACAGCTGGCACGTCTCACCACAAACTCCTGTCCTACACTCCTTGTACATAAAGCAGCCCTCAAAGCATGTCCAAGGAATGGAGCGCACATTTGGTATTCAAAGTTGAATTCTGAAAGCAGACTGGGAGATGCATCATCTAGTGAAACTATCGAGACCACCATGGGCAGGAACTCCATGTGGGGACAAAAAAAACTGCCTTGTCCTTGTGGAAAAAACAAATACAGAGACTCCTCAAAGAACACCTGGAGCACACTATCTATCTGGCCCTGGTGATAGTGACCAAAAATGCAGTTTTCCCACAAGTGTGACATCTCACACTTATGAATCAGCTTGAATGTTTAACCCATCACCTTTGCAAGCACCAGCAGTAGATGCCACAGAGGTGACTGTTCACACACTGGAGGAGGCAAGTGGTCCAGGCATTCGAAAAAGCACCCAAACACCTTCTCCTGTTCCATCATCACTTCCAGCCTGCCACCTGTGTGCAGCGATGGCTTCCAGGTTCACCTTAAGGGTCATGACTAGTAGCCACGACTGAGACCGGAACCAAAGGTAGTCAATTATCTGTGCCACAAGAGACTCAAGGGGATTGCAATCCTTGCTCACGCACCAAAGGGAGAACCTCCTCCACTTAAAACGCACATCTTTGGTTTTTTGAGTGGACTCCTTATGAGACACCTCAAAAATGTGGAGATCATCATTCAAAAGACCCAAATCCTGGAACTCTATCCATTCAGGTAACAGGCCAAGAGGTACAGGAACTGAAGGTCTGGGTGCTAGACCATTTCCCCTTGTCAGCAGGTCAGGGCAGAATGGAAGCCGCTACAGGGACCTGCTGCTGATGTTAAGGAGATCCTGGTGCCAGAACTATCTATGTCAGTCTGGAGATACCAGGACCAGATTCGCCCCGTCCCCGTGTACCTTGAGCACCACCTCATGGATCAAAGGAAAGGGGGGGGAGGCATAGTGAAGGCCAGGAGCCCAGGGCTAACAGAAGGCACTCCTGTCAGCACTGTGTGCTGGCACAGAAAAGCCTCAACTTTCTGTTCTCCCAGGAGGCAAAGAGGTCCACCAGAAGCATGCCCCACTGGGCAAAAAAGCTGTGTCACCAAATTCAGGTGCATGGACCACCCGGGGGACATCTCGTCCACATGGCTGAGTGTGTCTGCCAACTGGTTGTCCTGCTCTGCTACGTGCACTGCAAGGAGATCCACCTGCAGTCTGCATACCAGTGATCAGGTGCAGAGCGCCTCTTGACACAAGAAAAAGGGATATGCTCCCCCCTTGCTTATTCAGGTTGACCATGGTGGTCAAGTTGTTGGTCTGGACTTGCACGACCTGACCTTGTATCAGCACAGCAAACTGTCAGTTCCAGGATCACCGCTCAGAGCTCCAGCAGTTTGATGTGCTGGCAGTTCTCACTGGGCAACCAGAACCCCTGGGCTCTGTGGTCTAACAGGTTGAGTTCCCATACTATCAGAAACACATCCGTTGTTAAGCTGAGGGCTGGCTCTGAGCACACAAACAGAATTCCTTCCCCAAGATTAGTAGGACACTGCCCACAATTAATGGCATGCCACATCAGCTGTGTCATTGAAACAGCTGGTTCAGGTGACCATGGAAATGGGACCACTGGCACCCCAGCACCCACTAAATAAGGGGACATATGCCAGGAGGCCCAAAGGACCTTGCTGGTCAAAGCTACCATGTACCCAAACAGCTGTAGAAATTAGCAGGCCCAGCACAACTGCCCAACCAAAAATGATCAGGCAAAGGAAGTAAGATCCTCTGCCCTCTCTGCAGGAAAGCAGGCCCCACCTGGTGGGACTCTAACTCAGCTCTAATGAGCAGGATCATCTGCTTCTGGACCAGCTGGAACTTGGCCAGATTTACTAGGGTGCAGAGGTCCCAGAAGGTCTACTAGATCCCAAGACCACACACACCACTGCTTCCCTGAAGACGCCTGAAATGAGCAAGTTGTCCAGGCACAAGTACACCCTGGAGCTCCAGCACCGTAGGTAGGCTGCCACAACCCAGAGGTACTCTTGTGTTACTGTGTCACATGATCATTCAGACCCTGAGGAACTGCACACCACAGATTCACCAACTAGGCTCCAATGACTATTTCCCCTATCTTTTTTATTACTATGTTTTGTTCTTCAACCCTAACAGATGCATCAACTTACATAATTTTTTTTTTTTTTTGCACATACATATACACACGCATATATACTGGTTCCAGTTCTGTTATTGTTCCATCTATATGTTAAGCACTATTTCAGATCTGTGTGAGGTAGTTTACGTTCCTTTCAGTCACAGGGTTCTGCAGTAGAACATGGATGCATAACGACATTCATGACTGTCTTCATACAGGGCCCTGCACAAGGCAGGAGATCATTCATAACTAGGGTTTCTGGTTTTCAGTTTTAGCCGATTTTAACCGATAAAACACCACCAAGATAAAAATTCCAGAAGTCGGTTTTAACTGGTAATAACCGAAAATGGGTGTTTCCCTGATACTGTCCTTGGTGCTGAACAAACAGCATAAAGTGAGCATGCGTACCAACAGGTGGATTTGGTGAACACTGAATAATCACTGAATTTAATGTCAAAGGTCTTATTTATAAATGTATTCCACTGAAAAACACCGATTTGATGTGTTCGCCAAAGTCTTGAAAAATTATCAAAAAATAAGCACCATTTAAAATAAATAAATAAATCCCCGAAATCCAGGAACCCTATTCATAACTTTCTCTGCACAAAGCTTAAGACCTGTAGCTTGGCACAGAAGGTGGTGCAGGCCCCAGCCATATAGCTTGGCCTCATTTCTCGAGTCTGGGGGATGGGTGTTAGGGTTATAAAAACCCTATTGCCTGATTTCCCTCATTTATGGTTATGAAACTCCAATGATGCATTAACATAAATTTTGTGCAATTAATTTCCTTACTTTCTGAAAAAACGAAGTGAATCCTCACTTGATTTGCGCAGGGCCCTTTGATCCCTGGGCAAAGCAGAACATGCAGGGTCTTTTGGAGCCTGGGCAAAGCAGGAGACTGGTCCCAACTGGCTTCGAGCCCTGTGCAAACAAGTGCTAACTTTCTCTGCACAGGGCCCTGTCAAAGCAGGAGATGAGCCATAATTTCTTACTATTGTGCATTTATATCAATTTAATTGTAGTACAAAAAATGCTTGCAATTGTTTTTCGTGTTTCTCACTTTTGAACAATTTTGTTCGTATTGGACTTTAGTTGATTTTTTGTCCCACTTGATCATGTGTTACCAAGTCCATGGCTGTTATGCACTTGGTTCCTTAAAGTCAGTCTTGGTGATTTTTCTAGTGAACCATGAAAACCTCTCTTTTAATTAAAATAATAAGTGTAATTATTTGTTGTTTTTTAAAGCCAGCTCAGAAGTCTCTAACTGATCTTCTGACAAACCATACTACTGTCCACCTTTAGAGTTAAATATTTTTCAGGTTTTTCATTTTAATGATTTTGCTTGTGTTCAACTTCAGTTACGAAAAAAGTTTGCATTTTCAGTGTCCCAAGCATGCACCCAATTTTAAAACTTTAAAACCTTATAACTTAAAAAAAAAAAAAAACAACACATGAAATTACCTTATTCTGGCACAAGAGCAAAGAAAGCTAAGTTTCATAATTTAAATCAGTCTAGTTTTTGATCAGATGGCAAAAGTCTTAATTCAGAAATGTTTATGTAAATTCATAAGTTAATAACGTCCGAACCACTGCACCAATTCATATGAACTTGTAAAAACACTGTCCCCTAAGATCTGATGACATCACAACAACCATGTGCAGTTCTGAAGGCAGGAGTTAAAATCAAAAAAGGCAGTAAACTTTTTATACAAACCACAGATCTCAAGCTTTAACTAGAAAACTGATGTTGTTTAAATCGAATGTGCAATGTTATGACTCAGAATATGCAGTTAATCATTACATCTCACTCATGACTTTACCACTGGTGGACCTGCCCCCTCACATGTGCAGATTAATTACATATTTTGAGTAAGATAAATGGCACAGGTGGTATACAAGAGAAAGGGTTAGAAAAGGGCTTGCAGTCCTGAAAACAGAAAAGGCTCCAGCGCTGGATGGGATACACCCGAGGGTGCTCAGGGAATTGGCATCAGTACTGACTGAACCCCAGGCAGGGTTATTCAGTGGCTCACTACAGTCAAGGGGCTTTCTGAGAGACTGAAGGATAGTGGATGCGGTGCAGCTCCACAAGGGAGGGGACCAGGAGGAATGCGGAAATTACAGGCCAGTCAGTCTTCCCTCTATTGTAGTAAACTGATGGAGACACTAGTCAAAGAGGACCTAGTGATTAGCTGGAGAGAAACAGGCTCCAGGATTGCAAGCAGCATAGATTTGTGGCAGGGGGGTTTTGTCAGACCAACCTCATGGTATTCTGTGGCTGGGTAACAAATGCGATGGAGAAGGGACATGCAGTCGATTTACTCCGTTTCAACTTCAGCAAGGCATTTGACTCTGTGCCATATATAAGGCTGCTGAAGAAATCAGAGGATCTGGGAGCAGCAAAGAATCTAGTTAAACAGGTGGGGAGCTGGTTAGGGGGAGAGCAAAGAGAGGTAGTATACTGGATGAAACTAGAAAAAGAGGTCATCAGTTGGGTACCATAGGGATCAGTTCTAGGACCAGTACTTTTCAATGTGTTCATCAGCAACATAGGAGAAGGAATACATGGCAAGATGCATCTCTTTGTGGAGGCACTAAGCTCTGGGGTAAGGTAGACAGTGAGGAGGGTGTAAAGGAGTTGTAGAGAGACCTACAAAGGTCTGGCTGTTGAAATTCAATACCAAAAAGTTTAACGTAATACACATAAGGAACAAGAACCCCAGGAAAGAATACTGGATGGGAGAGGCTAAGCAGGCCACTACTTCAAAGAAAAGCGGCCTGGCCAGAGACAGCGCTAAATAGGGCAAAAAGGGAAAAAGTTGCAGCTTGCCCAGAAATGACCCACTTTCCACAGGACAGTGGGTCCAAAGTGGTGCACCTGTCTCTAACAATAGCTGAAAGATGGAAAACTAAACAATAGAAAAGTATTTTTACTCAACAAATTTAAGCTTCTGTACTAATGAAATTTCTACTTACGATTAGGTTGGATCCAGTTGTTTCTCATTTTGACCCACATTTTTTACACCTATGGGTCTAATTTGGCCCATGTTTTAAAACCCCTAGCGCTGTCACTGGGCCTGGCATTGTAAGTGACTCCCTAAAACAAACCAGTTAATTCAATAAGGCCTGCAGCATGGCAACCAGAATGTTGGAGTGTATTGGAAGGGGTTTCTACAGCAGGAGGAAAGAGGTAAAACTACTTCTCTACAAATCACTGGTGAGACCCCATCTGGAGTACTGTGCCCGGTTCTGGAGTCCTCACCTGAGGAAAGACAGAGACAGGCTAGAGACAGTGCAGCATATAGCAACCAAAATGATTCAGGGTCAAAAGGGCAGAATCTATGGGAAATGGCTTACAGCACAGAACATGTACACTCCAGAGGCCAGAAAGGGTGGGGGAGAACATAACAGAGACCTTCAAGTTCCTGAAAGGAATAAGCAAGGTAAAGTGAGAGGAACTATTTAGCAAGACTGGTGGGTCAAAAACAAGGTGCTATGAATGCAAGATGGTAGGGTTACACATAAACATAGGGAGGGCGGGAGGATGGAGAAGATTCAGGAGGGATGCAAGAACGTTTTACTTTATCGAGTGAGGGCTTGAGCTGTAACAGCCTATCCATAGGTGTGGAGGGTGCAAAAAGCATTAATGGGTTCAACCACAGCTAGGATAGAATAAAGGGCGGGTAGCAGTGAGTGTGGGGATGGTGAAAACCCCATCTGGCCAACAGGTTACAGGGTACACTAGGGTAAAACTGGGGAGACTGAATGAACCAATGATCATTTTCTGCCAACAATGCCTACGTCTCTATGTAAGAAAAAGATGATCATTCTACAATCCCTGCTCATGTTTTTTGGGGGGAGGGGAGGGGGAATTGGTAAGGCAACGTTCATTTAATTTTTTATTTTACAATTTTTGGCCAGGAAGGACACATTAAGCTGAGGCTTATTTCCAGGTGTGTCCTGTGAGCACAAGGAAGTTAAGTGACTTGCTCATGGTTACACACTATGCAAGTTGTAGACTGTCAAAAGCATGTAAAGACATTCAAATTAAGATTTGCTTTCCAACACCCAAAAAAAGTTGCAGATCTGAAACCTCATAATGTTCTGGTTTGTTAGATACCGTGATACAGAATATGCTTCAATGTTTTTGGTACAAAATACCTAAAAATAAAAGATTTTGGGACTGGGAGCCATTCTGCACTGAACCTCACTTAGTACCGCCTCCTTCCTTCAAACATCAGGGTTGTGCAGGAGTACAATGGTGGAAAGGCATGGAGGAAAAGTCACCAGATCCGCCACCCAACATCGAGCACGCTAATGACGGTCTGAGGGCACTTGCTGCAGAAGAAATGCTGCCACCTCTCCTCATCAGAATGCTGGAGGAACATCCACTTCCTCCACCGTCCATAGCTGCTCAACGCAAAAACAGAAATGTTGCCAAGAGCAAGGACCAGGCCAAGGAGTCAGCCCCCAGCATCCTTCTAGATCATAAATATAATAATGGAAGGAAAGACCTTTGAGGCCCTGATGGGATCTCCAATTGGCGACAGGTCAGTTAGGCAGGGGACGGTGGTCTGTCAGGGTGAAAACATCAGTAGTCTGATTAAAGAAAAATGAAAGTTTTTAATTATTTTAGAAATGTTGGACGTGCCTGTGTGAAAGTTTGACAGAGATTTTTCATAACATGTTTTCACGCAGCTGGATTGTTCATGGGTTCACGTCTAACTCTGACTGCACCACAGATGCACTCCCCCTGTACCGGGAGCCCCTCTCCAGTGTCGGCAAGAATTTAATTATAGACACCAGGAGCCCATCCTTGTTGGGTCACGTGTGCCTCAATCAATATCCAGCCACCCCTAGAAAGATATGCAGCCTCTGAGAGCATATCCCAAGTAATGCACCTGTCCTGTTAAAACACTACCACCACCCACACAAACACACACATGCAAAAAGACATGGGGCCACATGGATCCCATATCCCCAGTGGCCTGTGTGTGTTGCAAACAATGCTCCCACTACACACGTAAAGATATACAAACACCAAAAGCACATGCCCAGTGGGGTGCAAGTGGCTCACCCACTGCCTGCTTAAAAATAAATGCTGCCACCAGGAACTCAGAGGTGCACCAGTGATGCTAAGTCCCCCTCCCCCAATGATTATGGCATTGGCAGCTCACCCCTAATGTCGATCAAAGTTTTAAAAAAAATTCTCCCCCCAACCCAAAACTCTTGAGGCCCCAGGAGGCCATCTTAGGTGTCTTTAAAGATACCCACGCAAAATTATTACCTACCCCGCTTTTCTACAGTCTTACAACCCCTCCACTTACTCCATAGTCATTCGCTGTCTGAAAGTCAGTATTCAGATTCCCATGGTTCCTTTAACTGGATCCTCCTTATGCATTACCATGATTTTTCTTCTCCTGATCTTTCTACTGATCTACTGTGGTTTTATGTGTACCTTGAGTCATAACTATCATTTGTTGTTTATGATAACTGTAATTTGTTGTTTAATGATATTGTTCTGTTTACAGTTTTTTTTTTGGGGGGGGTTAAAGGTAACAATCTGAGAAGGAAAAGGACTTGGGAAAGAATAATTACACATGAACTTACCGTAACAGTAGATTTTCGAGGGAACTTTGTCATCAGGTCACACCTATGGAACTTAGCCATCAGGTCCTTGGATCACATGGAAGCTTTTCTGCAGCAGTCTAGTAGGGGCCGTCCATGCAAACGTTAGGCTCCGATGTCACAGACCTATAAGCGTGGGCAGCCCCGCTCCCTCCTCAGTTCTTTCCCTAGCTGGAGGCCATATGAGACAGGAGTCCCACCAGGGAACAGAGGAGGCAGAAAAGGTGCCCAGATAGCAGAAATGCTGGAGCAACCAGGCAGTCAAGCTGAAGAAAGAGAGAAAAGAGGATGGAGAAGGAGACAGCAGGACCTGATGACAGAGATTCCCTCAAAGATCTACTGTTACAGTAAGTTCTTATGTAACTGTTCTGTCTTCTTTGAGGATATCTCTGTCATCAGGTCACACCTATGGAACAAGTCCTAAGCAGTGCTAAGCAGGGCTTCAGTCAACTCCATTTTGGGAGTTTCTGACTCCCAAAAATAAGGCAAAAACTTCCAAAATAAAGGGGGTGGAAGTCATTGACTTCCAAATATAAAAACTAAACTGGATGACTTCCAAAATTGAAGGCACAGAAGCTAAGAAATGATGAATTTTTTCTAAAAGAAATTATATTTTACCACTAATATTTGTATTAACATCCATAAATTGATCATTCCTAGAATACTGGCTTTCGAATTGCGGGATCAGGGAAGTATTTTGACTTCCGAAAAAACTGGAATGACTTCTAGATTTTGACTCCTGGAAGTATTTAACTTCCACTAAAAACAGATTAACTGAACCCCTGGTGCTAAGCACAAGGCAGTCTGGGTGGGAGGCCAAAGGCCTAAGAAAGAAAGTCCCGAAGTACAGCTAGGCAAAAGCCTGCCCTTCTTCTGGAGGCAATGTCCAGACTGCAGTGCTTGGTGATAGTGTGTACAGTACTCCAAGTGGCAGCAGCACAAATTTCTGCAGCTGACACTCCTGAAACAGGCAACAGAAGTGGCCAAGCCTCTGGCTGAATGGCCATGAACCACACCAGGGAGTTCCTTACCACACTTCCTATAACAAAAAGTAATACAGTTGGCCAACCATTTGGACAAGCACTGTTTAGATGCTGGAGCGCCCTCTTTGCCAGGGGTGAAAGAAACAAACAGAGGACTTTCTGCAGTCCTTAGTACGGTGTGTGTAGTACTGGATAATTCTATGCACATCCAAAGTATGGAACAATGCTTCCCCTGGATTGGCAGGCTCCTGAACATAAACAGGCAGGTGATAGACTGAGTCTGAGTAAACTCGGACACCACCTTAGTAAGAAACTTAGGATTAATACACAAAGAGACCCTGTCTTTGTGAAAAATCAAGTAAGGTTGCTCACACATGAGAGCCTGCAGCTCTGAAATTCTTCAAGCTGAAGTAACAACAACTAAAAATAATGCTTTCCACGACAGAAAGCACAGCTTGCAAGATGCGGCTGGGTCAAAAGGAGGTACGGTCAGCTTCTTAAGCACAAAACTGAGGTCCCAAGCTGGGATCGGATTCCAGATAGGAGGCTTCCAGTGCAGAATGCCTCTCAGAAAAGTACGGGCCACATCTAACTGGGCCACAGTATGGCCATCAATAGGCACACAAAAGGCTGAAATAGCAGACAGGTGCACCTTAACAGAGGAATACTGAAGTCCTGCATTCATTAAGGACAGGAGATACTCTAGAACTTGGTTGACCGGACAAGTGAAAAGCTTCAGGTGATGGGAAGCAGCCCATATAGCAAAGCGCTTCCACTTCATCGAGTAAGTAGCCCTGCTGGAGGGTTTCCTGGCAGCCACCAGGACATCAGCCACCTTCTGATACATCCCAAACTGAGCAATGGCTACGTGCTCAGGAGCCATGCATACAGATGGAGGGACCCGAGGTCTGCAACTGAGGAGACTCAATAAACCTTAAGGCCTTCTTCCGCTGGCTATTTTGTATGTTTATAAATAGATGGACAGTGTCCATTTCATTATATTGTTTGCCATGATGAATTTATAATGTTGGCCAGTCTTAGGAGTAAATAGCGGGGGGGGGGGTGCAGCAGATGATTTGGGGGGACACGTGCCAGAGAAAATCAGGAAACCCTACATCTTAGCCACAGGGAAGGAGTGGTGCCACCGAACACCAGGGTACTCTTGACTTGAGCCAGAGTGAGGGATGGTGATGCTTTTGGATGGCAGTAAATGCTTGATCTTGAGAGGGAAGCACTGGATCCCAGGAACCATTTGACTTGGGGCAGGCTGAGGGAGTGGTTGCCACTGAATGCCAAAAACCCCTTGGCTAGAGCAGGGTGGGAGAGGAAGTGCCACTGAACATCAGGGACAGCTGGACTTGGGATGCCACTGGATGTCAGGGACCACTTGGCTTAGGGCAGGATGAGGGAGGGGTTGCCACTGAATGCCAGAGACTGTGTGACACTGGTAATGGTTGGGGGGGGGGGATAGAAACTTGACACCAGGATACTCCTAGTATGTGATGGGGAGGACAGAGGACATGGGATAGGGAGAGAGATGGAGGGCATGGGACACTAGGGACTGCTTAGGTGTCAGCTCGGCTCAGCCTCTGGACCAGAAGGTCATGGGTTCTCATCCCACACCAGGATTGGACTCGTACCTAAACGCTGACACCAGAGTGCAGTATTAGGGGAGTGCTGTACTGTTGGGGTGTGCCGTCCTTTGGATGAGATGTTAAACCAAGGTCCTTCTACCCATGCTGGTATGGTTCTGGTGGGTGTCCAAGTGGAAGTAAAAGAACCCAAGGCATTCTTCACAAAGAGTAGGAGACATTCCTGATGTCTTGGCCAATATTCCCTTTCCCATAAAACTGGTTAATGCAATTGTCCAGGCTGTGTGTGGCTGTTGATGTGCGATATGGCTACCACTACATATTCAGTCACTTCACTACCAGTCTAGCATTGCTTGTAAAGCGCTTGGGGGACAAATGACATAAATGGTAATAGCGAACTAGAAGTTCAGGCAAGGTTCCAGGAGTTGGCCAGGGTATGCCTTTCCATACGCTGTAAGATCTCCTTTTCAGAAATCCTGCTGGTGCCAAGGGCTAGTGGGGACAACAAGATGAAGATTAGGGAGATAAATCAGTGGCTTAGGGAGTGGTGTGGGGAACTGGGGTATGGCCTAGTGGGGGACTGGGGGGAGACCTGGCACGATAAGGGACTGTACGCTAGGGACAGGCTCCACCTTAATTTGGAGGGAAAGAAAATCCTTAAGCTCAAACTAGCTGGGTTCATCAGCAAAAGATGTGGTTTAAACTTCTGATATGGGGAGGGATCAAAAAAAAGGGGCAGTGCCAGCAGGTACGATAAATGAGGGACATGGTCTCCATTCCTCTAGGTGGCTAGGGAGATATGGAAATGAGTCACCAGGTAGGGTGCAGGAACTGAGAAATGGGAACTCAACATGGAAAGAAGAGGGAAAAGGGACGGAGAGTGGTCCTGATAAATGCCAGCAGCTTAGGATATAAAATGCCTGACCTCCAGGTGATGCCTATTGAGGGTGTGTTAGATGTGGCAGCAGTCACTGAGATCTGGGCCACTAAAGGGCATGAGTGGGACCCAAATCAGGAGGGCTATACTATGTTCAGAAAAGAGAGGGGGAGGGAAGGGGGGTGGTGTAGCACTGTTAGTCAAAAATGGCATGGGTACTGGAGGAGTAGAGGAGGCAGATGGGAACATGGAGGCTATTTGGGTCACCTTGCTGATGCAGGGGGGTAAGAGAGTAAAGGTTGGAGTGGTATACAGACCACCAGCACTGGCGGAGGTTCTGGAAGAAAGTTTGGTGGCAAATCTCGAGGGACACTGTAGATTGGGAAAGGGAAGGGTAGTGGTAATGGGGAACCTCAACATGCCAGGAACAGACTGGGGGACTATGACGTCACCAGTGGCCAGAAAGCAGAGGCTGCTGGATGTCTTCCAGGATACATTTCTGACACAACA
Organism: Neoceratodus forsteri; assembly: GCA_016271365.2. NCBI lineage: Eukaryota > Metazoa > Chordata > Ceratodontiformes > Ceratodontidae > Neoceratodus > Neoceratodus forsteri. Next base: position 1,724,166,405 of record CM057452.1, read on the forward strand.
GGTGGGTGAGCCAACTAGGGAGACCTGGACACTGGACGTAGTCCTGGCAGATAGTGATCAGATTAAGGGCCTAGAGGTGAGGAACCCATTGGCGGGGAGTGATCACGCCACAGTCTGGTTCTTCATGGACCTGGGGGGAGGAAAACCGAACAAGGACGGTAGTAACCAACTTTAGGGGTGCAAACTTCAGGGAGATGGGAAGGATCTTTAAAGATAGTCTAGACAGGATAAGGCCAGATATGGATGCTGACAGCAGGTGAGGGATCATTAGGGAGGGGAATACCGGAGGTTACCAGTACCTGCACAAGGGAAAGGCGTAAGTTCGGTAAGGCCAGAAAATCCTGCTGGTGGACCCGGGAGGTACAGGAGGTGATGAGGTAAAAGAAGGCAGCCTATAGGCGCTTCACGTGCTCAAGGAGTGAAAGGGATCAGGAGGAATATGAGTTGACAGCCAACAGTCTCACCAGGGTTGTGAGAGCAGCTAAGGCAAAAAAGGAGCAGTCCTTGGCCAGTGGGATCCGGAGGGGGGACAAGGGGTTCTTTAGATACATAGGAGGGAAAAAGTAATGGGCAAGATAAGGATAGGGGATGGCTGAGCACAGGAGGCGGGGGAACTGGCAGAAGCCCTAAATGAGTACTTAGCCCCCCCATTTCCCCCCCCCCGGTAAAAAAACTGAGGCAATGTCTTGCGAGGGGAGCGGGGGAAAACCGGAGGAAGGGGTGGGACCGGTAGAGACCAGGGCCCTGACAGGTCTGGGGAAAGGGAGTGGCCACCATGGACAGGTGGGGGGCCAGAAGTGCAGGGTGAAAAGGGGGAGGACGTGGAGGCTGAAATCCCGGTAGAAAGAGAGTAAGGGAAGCCCCTCAGGTCCCTTCAGATGGAGAAAGCACCTGGGCCAGATGAGCTACATCCCAGGGTGCTGAGGGAACTGGCAGATGTCCTGGCAGTCCCTCTAGCAGAGCTTTTCAACATCTCTCTTGAGGACTGGGTGGGTGCCCCAAGACTGAACGGTGGCCCATGTCGTGCCGATCCACAAAGGGGGGGGGGGTCAAGAGAGGAGGTGGGAAATTACAGGCCCGTTAGCCTGACACTGGTGGTCGGCAAGGTGATGGAGGGTACTGTCAAGGAAAGGCTAGGGGGGTTACTTGAGCAAACTGGGTACTTGGACGATAGGTGGCATGGCTTTGTCACAGGAAGATCATGCCAGACAAACCTTGTTGAGTTCTACGACTGGGTGACGAGGGCCCTGGACCAGGGTAGGCCAGTGGACGTCCTCTTCCTGGACTTTAACAAGGCGTTTGATTCGGTACCCCACAGTGGCCTGCTGGCTAAGCTTAAGAAAATGTGGGTAGGGAGACAGTTAAGATGGATAGGAAACTGGCTCTCTAAGCATCCTCAGAAGGTGGAGACTGGAGGGTTAGCCTCATCCCCAAGGTGGGTTACTAGTGGGGTTCCCCAGGGGTCGGTGCTGGGGCCACTCCTGTTCAACATCTATGTCTCAGACATCAGGAAGGGGATCAGGAGTGAAATGAGTCTCTTTGTAGATGACTCAAAGCTGGGTGCAGTGGTGGATGAGGAGGAGGGGAGGGGAGGTGGCCTTGCAGGAGGACCTGGAGGCTCTGGAAAGGTGGGCGGGAAAATGAAAACTAAAATTCAATGCGGGGAAGTGCAAAGTTCTGCACCTGGGAGTCAGAAATCCAGGCCAGGGATATACCCTAGGAGAAGAAATGATTCGATTCATGGAGGGTGAGAGGGACCTGGGGGTAGTGGTAGATGTCAAAATGAACAACTCAGAGATCAGTAGGAGGGTAGCAGCAAGGGCAAATAGGATACTGGGATGCATCACCAGGGGGATTACCTCCAGAAAGGCGAAGTTATCCTCCACTGTACAACTGCTTAGTTATGCCACCCCAGTATTGTGCAGGTTTTTTTTTTTTTTTTTTTTTTTTTTTAAATACTTCTGTTTATCTCCTCCTGTCTACCCTTGGTGCCCACTCCTTCAGGCCGCTCATCACCATCTCTGCCCCCATTCCGGATCTGTTCCTAGAGTGCCTCACCTCTTACTTCTTCCTGCACAGCGGGGTCCGTCCAGAACCGGTGATCTTGGATGGCCCCGAGCAGTCGTCATCTAGGACCACTAAGTGGTATTTTCCCGATTTTCTGCGGTTTCCCCAGTCCCAGCCCCCTGAGATGCCAGCGCAAGGATGCAAGCGTCCAGAGAGGAGACGCGCTTCCGCACGTCCCTCTCAAGTGCCTATGGACGTCCCCCCTCCCCAACTTCATTAGATGGAGCCGCCAAACCCTCAAGAACCCATGTTCCCACCATGTATCAGAGGGCGTCGGGTGCGTACTGCACCCCATCCCACCCCAGAGGGAGGAGAACATCCATTGGGCTGCTCAATCCTCCTTCCCTCTGCCGACTCCCGCTGACCCAAGCTTGTTCCCAAACCCAGGTCGGTGGCGTAGCGTGAGGTGTGGCTTCCAGTGCTTCAACCCTCAGTGCCACCAGGCCGGCTTGTGTGCAGTTTTGGAGACCACATTTAAGGAGGACATTACATTTCTAGAAAGGGTCCAAAGGAGGGCAACCAAAATGATCTGGGGCCTGAGGGAGAGGACCTATGAGGAAAGGCTCAAGGAGCTCGACATGTACACCCTGGAGGACAGGACGAACAGGGGGACATGATAGGTCTTTAAGTATGTGAAAGGGATCAATAAGGGAGGCCCAGTCTGGGTGCTCCAAAGGAAGGAGGGTGGGGCAACAAGAGGTCACGGGTGTAAGCTAGAAGGGGGCAGACTCAGAGGGGAGAGGAGGAGATGTTATTTCACTGAAAGGGTGGTGAAGACATGGAATGCACTGCCCAGGGAGCTGGCAGAGGTGGAGACTGCGGACGGGTTTAAGAGGGGATGGGACAGATACAGAGAAAGGGTAAATCTGACCAGGCCTAATACATGTGGGACTTGGGACAGCATAACCCAAGGGGGAGGAGGGGACACCAAAATCGACCTTCAGTGCGGGTGCTGAAAATCGAGCAGACTCAAGACAGCGTTAGGCCTATTCTGCTGCCATTTTAGTATGTTAGTATAAAAGCACTATATAAATGCAGATTCTTCTTCTTCTTTGCAGAAACTGTATAGACAACTACTGTGCATCTGTTATAAAATATTCTTTTTAAATATGATTTAAATTATTGCAAAAAACATTTAGGCATCATGCCGGCCTGTTGTCATGGCAGAAGCACTACCACTTGCAACGCCAGCGACCTGGGCGCAGAAGCACGCTTGGGTCATCACTGAGTATCCAAGAGGATGCTCTCCTCCTCTGGGGAAGTAGGGTCACTTCCTCTGCTACACTGCTGTCACCTAGGTGACCAATGGTAGCAGTGCAGAACAGGTAAGCAGGTCATGGCACGAATGACAGACGGCTCACATGACGCATGCATCTGTGCACGCACGAGTACACCTGAGCCCTCGTGTGCCATCATCCTGTGAGGAGACATCAGGAAAAAGACCAGCCGTGGAACCCAAGACGACAAGACCCTGGTGCATGCAGGCCCTCGCAATGTTCGTTGCGCTGGCCACCTAACGAACCAGTGTATATTCAAGGGCACATCCCCCTGCCTCCAACCCCACCAAGGGGGGTAAAACTATGGCTCCGTGGAAGAGCTAGCAGGAGCCAACATCGCAAGGCAAGTCAGAATGTACCTTGGGTAGCCTGAGAGATGAGAGGACCAGAGTCAGACGTAGGGCATAAACTGTAACAAAAATAAGTACATACATAAGTAATTTTGGCATCAACTGTGGTTAAAATGCAAATCTTCAAAACTACAAAAATGCAAGATAAAAAAAAATCACCAGACTCTTGATGAATTCATGGTGTCTTGTTCCTCAGGGATTTACCGGCTGCTCAAAGCAGGGTTGGCATTAACCTAACATCCGCACTTTCTTGCAAAGCACTGACATGAGAGCCCCCTTCAGTGCCTTGAAAAGACAGTGCTGCAGTTAGGATAATGCCAGCGCTGCTTTCAGCAAACAAGAGTCAGGGGACTTTTGTTTTTTAGCGTACCATGCATTTCCCTACTTTTGAAGCTTTGCCCTTCAACCCTAACTGATACCTGCACACTTTTTTTTTTTTTACATTGAATTATTTCATAAAGCACTAAACCTTCGTTTAGGAGGCAGACTTGACATCAATACTACCATTACTGCCATTTATGGCGTGGAACTATACAAAATAAATATATTTTAGACTTAAAATTGGAATATTATTTTTAGTGCCTCTTTTTACCTTTGGAAATTATTAAAAGTGTGTTGTACTTACGTTCACATGCTATAATTAGCTGCACTGGCAGCAATGCTGTCAAGAGCCCACCCACTACTGCCGTTCAGGCAAAGCTCTCATTGGGTGCACCACTTTCTCAGCTGTAGATAGACAGCCAGACAGACAGAAAAACTATGGATCCATGAGCCTGTACTTTGACGTTCTCATATTTTTACTCTGTCCTTCCAAAGCTTTCCCCGACCCCATCGTCTTCTTGTTCTAGTCCCAGCCTTTCTGATGCTCTTATGTGTATTCGTAGGTTCCTATCCTACCCCTTCCTTCCTATTATTCCTACACAATTAGATTGTCCAGTCCGTCCTCATAGTTCTAACCCTGCTGCCCTCGGGACCATTTCTGTAGCTCTCAACTGGACAGTCCCAAACTCTTCCTGTCTTTCTTCAGATGTGAGTTCCAAGATTGTCAAAGCCTCCTTTCTTGTGGCTTAATGCTTACATACAATACTCCAGGTGTGGTCTAATTAGTAACCTATGAAGTGGCAGCATCACCTCCTTGCTGCTGTTAGTGAAACCCCACCTTGTGCATCTCAGCATCCTTTAAAATCTTCTTCCTAGTGCAGTAAGGCATGTGGGAAATCAAACTACAGTATTATCATCCCTGTGTCCCACTGTTCTCTTCCGATTGCTCTACCATGATTCCTCTGATGAAATGTTTTACCTAAGGATTTAAAACACAAGACATAAGCTCTTCAACAGGTCACTTGAGACAGGGAGGGTACCTAGGGATTGGCGAGAGGCACATGTGGTGCCAATCCATAAAGGGGGGAGAAGTACCAGGTAACTATAGACCCATCAGTTTGACCTCGGTGGTGGGAAACTTAATGGAAAGTATACTAAAGGAACGATTGGGGGTGTACTTGGAGGAGGTGGGAGGTCTGGATAGTCGGCAACATGGGTTTATGCCAGGTAGATCATGTCAAACCAATCTTGTGGAGTTCGACGAATGGGTAACATCAGAACTGGACAGGGGAAAGCCTGTGGATGTATTATTCTTGGACTTCAGCAAGGCGTTTGACTCTGTCCCCCCACAATGGTCTGGTGGGGAAACTGATGGGGTTGGGAGTAGGCCCTTTGATGGTCAGATGGATTGAAAACTGGCTAACTGGACGCACCCACAGAGTAGTGGTCAGTGGGGAGCTCTCGAACCCTAGAGAGGTTGGTAGTGGGGTACCGCAGGGCTCGGTCCTGGGTCCAATCCTGTTTAATGCATACATATCGGACATCAGGGAGGGTATAGGGTGTGAAATGAGTCTCTTCGCTGATGACTCCAAGATGGGAGCAGAAGTTGAGGGAGAAGAGGGGAAGTTGGCCCTGCAAGGGGACCTGTATACCCTGGAAAACTGGGCTCACACATGGAAATTAAATTTCAATATCACCAAGTGCAAGGTGTTGCATCTTGGGCAGGGAAACCCTAAACGCAGGTAAACCCTGGGAGGGGAGGCGCTGGAGGCCTCAATAGGGAAAAGACCTAGGGGTCATGGTGGATGCATGTATGAATAACTCTGAGCAGTGCAGGAGAGCCAAGGCAAGGCAAAAAGGATGTTGGAATGCATCGTAAGGGGGATCACTTCTAGGAGCAAGGAAGTGATTCTGCCGCTATACAATGGACTGGTTAGACCACACCTTGAGTACTGTGTACAGTACTGGAGACCACATTTGAAGAGGGACATACAGCTCCTGAAGGGGGTACAGAGGAGGGCAACTAAGATGATACGAGGACTAGGAGATTTGACGTATGAGGACAGACTTGAGGAGCTCTGCCTGTTTTCATTGGAAGAGAGGAGAGGAGAGACAGGGGGGACATGATTGAGGTCTTCAAGCACCTCAAGGAATAAATAGGGTAAACATGGAGGGATCTTTAGACTAAAGCAGGAGGTATCACCAGAGGGCATGGTTTGAAGTTGGAAGGTGGAAGGGTGGGGGAAAGAGGAGGAGGTTTTCACTGAGAGGGTGGTGGACCCTGGAATGCACTGCTTGGCAAGCTGGTTCAGAGATCCACAATGGAGGGCTTCCCAAGAGAGGTGGACAGACACAGAAAGTGGATGTATCAGATGATGGCCTGTCCCCGGGGGTGGGATGGATGATAGGGGTTTCTTGAACACAAGGGGGGCCTCGGCACCCAACTAGGGATCTGAGGTTCGAGCAGACTCGATAGACCATAAGGCCTAATCTGCTGGCAATTAGTAAGTTAGTATGGTAGTATAAGAATTTGCCGGCAGACAGGAACCCCTTGATCCATCTAGTCTGCCCAGAATACCTACCCCCCTGCTCTTAGACCATTTCCTTTTTGCGCATAGTGTTTATCCCATGCAAGTTTGAATTTCCTTACAGCTTCTGAGTCTACTACCTCTTGCATCACTTAACTTTTTATGGCACTAAACTTCAACTGCCAAAGTCCAGATCACTGTGCCAGCTTTTCTAGATCCCTTTTCTTGCTGCTAATTCCTTCATCATTGTCCACTCCTTCACTGAGTTTTGTGTCATCTGCAGACAGACTCATTTTCACCAGTAACCCCACCCTACTGTCGTTTAGAGCCAAGTTAAGCAGAACAGGCTGCGGGACAGATCTCTATGTGACACACTACTTGTGACTTTCCCAACATCCGAGAATCTGCTATTCAGGACCACTCTCAGAGTCCTATCCATCAACCAGTTCCCAATCCACATAGCCCTATCCCTAGACCTAATTTCTGACCTTTTGTACAAGCCTCCTATGCAGCAGCGAATCAAAGATCTTGTTGAAGTCCAGGCACAAAACTCTGACTGAACCCTACAGCCTGCGTCACTGAGTTGGAAAAAAGATAAATTAAGCTCATTTGACACAGCCTCTCTCTTGTGACACTGTGTTGATTCTTGTCTGCAAGTCTGTTTCCGCTAGGGCATACACAGTCTATTCCTTTACAATGGACTCCAGCAATTTGGCCACTATTTACATCATAGAAGCAAAGAAACATAAAACCTGATGGCATAACAAGGCTTACGGGCCTATCCAGTCTTGCTTCTACAATGCCCCTTGTGACCATCTCCCCCCCATCCTTTGCCTCATTAGGCCCTAGTGCTAGTCCCAGTCATGTCTGATTCCACTCAGCATTTTGGCACAGACTCCTGTGCTGGTCTGTTCCACCTGTTCACCACTCCTTTCTGTGGAATTGTACTTGATAACATCCCTCCTGAACCTTCCCACAATGAGTTTTAGTAGAAAAAGTAGAATCATTATTCATACAGTACATTGTATACACAGTGCATCCCAAAAACTTTACAAGACATGACAGACTGGTAATACAAGGGCTGTAGTCATTCTGCACACCGACACCCATACAAAGCCTTGGACAATTGCATGAAGTGGTTTTATGGGAAGAGGATTGTTGAACAGGACACCAAAGAATATTCCTGACTTTTTTATAAAGTGCCTCAGTTTCATTTACTTCCACCTGAACACCAAGTCACCAGGATAGCTCCAGGGGATGAGAATGTACCTCAGTGTAATATCTCATCTGAAGACATATGTCACACCCAGACAGCACATCATCCTCCTAGTGCTGCATTTGGGTGCCTCCATTTTCATGGTGTGAGCCCAGACCACTTTGTGGGAGCAGAACCTATGGCCTTCTGACCCAGAAGCGGATGTCCCACCAACTAAGCCAGAATCTCTGACGAAGTCTTACTGTTGGACGTGAAGTGCTGGGTCTTTCTTATTGCAACTGCCTCAGTGCCACTGAACATACCAGCTCATTTTGCACCATTTCAAGATGCTGCTACATTTTGGGCTGCACAAAGCAAAAGAAAAAGGAAAAATCACGAACTGAACTCTCTAGTGCTTGTGATTTGTGTACAGCAATTTTTCCTAAGTGCCCAAGGTCTGTGAAGACTGAGTCAAACCAATGCCCTCTTACAGTGAACAATTCATTACATATCACCTTCTTAATCTTGTAGAGATATCTGTACGTTTCTATCATGCCCCCCCTTCTTGTCTCCAGTGTGTATTTAAGATCCGTTAACCTTTCTTCATATATGTTTTCTCCTCCCCCAGATTAGGGATGTCATGATAATTCCCACTGATGATAATTTATCGCAGTAAAATAAAAAATCGTGATTATCATGCAGCACGATATACTGTGGTAAACCGGCTTAACTTGCTGCTCCTGCAGAGTATCCCTCTCTTAGTGCAACCATGATTCCCAATTCACCATCTTCTTCCAATGTGATTTTCACTATTTTCCTATAATAAGAAATGCTGCAGATTATCATGGAAATCAGCACATCATGATACTTTCCACATAAATATAGGGACACTAAAAAATTTATATTATGACATCCCTACACTGGATCATCTCTGGTCACCTTTTCTGCACAGCTGTCACCCTAATACTGTTCTTTTGCAGGTGCAGGCTGCAGAACCTTGCACAGTACCCCAAGTGAGGGTGAACCAGAGTCATATATAGGGAAAAGAACCTCCCTTGCTACTGATCTGTTTGATCCGTCTTCTTAAAGACCTCAGCATTCTGTTTGCCCTCCCCACGGCTCTGTCCCACTGTGCCTTAGATTTCAAGCTATGTGATATTCAGATCCCATTCCTTAGTTGTGCTCTCTAATACCCCCCCCAAAAAATATCAGGGCCAGGATTCACAAAGCAGGGTTTTAAATAACTGCAAAATTGATTAGAACTTTCGCGAGTAAAACTGCTACTCAGTTGGGATAATGCATAGCTCGTGTCTCAATTTGATCAAGTAATGTACACTGCTAGAAAATGCATATGCATACTTTTTCGCAACGGATTACAATGAAAGTGCTACTCAATTTTGCAGTTATTTAAAACTCTGCAAAGGGAGTGCAAAGTGGGTGCAAAAGTTTATGCTGCACTTCCCAGCTGCGCTGGTGGGCAATGGAGCGATTCACAGTCTGAAGAACGGTGGGCTATCTGACTGTGAATAGGGGCTGGTGGGAGCAGCGCTAACCCAGGAAAAGAAGTGGAATACCCAGTAGGACTGGCCCCACAGCCAACAGCGCTCAGGTGCTAAAGTGCTATTCACCAACGGAGGCATGCAAATGAGCCCACTGGGCATGCAAGGTGTTAGTGGTCATTAGCATGCCCATTATGGGCTCATTTGCATGCCATTACTGTGGCGGTGCACATCCCCCCCACCAGCCCAAGCCCCACACAGCCGCATACTCCCATAGTTTAGTGGTGCACCACCCTGAATGCGGACCCGACGGGAGCAAAAATATATTTTAATATGTAAGGTCCCACCCCAAATCCCAGATTACCCACCCGGTAATGTACAAAAAGTTTTTCCATAGTGTAGTGGTCTCTCCCTGCCCCCAACTGCCCGATTATCCACCCGTTATTAAACTAAAATAATTTCTGTAGTGGTCCCCAACCCCCACCCAATTAAGTACATACCACCCAGCACCACACCCAGCACACCGCCAGTCACGAGAGGCACAGTTTCTGCACACTCCATTGCTTCCTCGCTGACAGAACTGTCAATGACAGTCACAGTATATTATCAAGCTCCATTGGATACCAATGGGCTTATAGTGTATACCGTAAGCTATCACCAACAGTTCAGCCAGTAGGCAGCCGTGGAGGTGTGAGGAGGGCTGTGCTCCTCGCCAACTCGTGGTCGTGCTGGGGCGGGAGGAGCAGGGTGGTATGTGCTTAACGGAATGAGGTAGGGGGACCACTACGCTATGGAAATTATTTTATTTTAATAACGGGTGGGTAATCGGGCAATCGGGGATGGGGAGGGATCACTACACTATGGAAAAAATAATTTTTATTAGCGGTGGGTAATCGGGATGGGAGGGACCACTATGCTACAGAAAAGTTCTATTTTGACAATGAGTGGTAATCGAGATCGGAACCAGGAGGGGGGCCGAGTACTCTCTGCCAACCACTAGAGTTATAGATTACCGCCAGTTTTTTTCTGGCGGTAATTTGCTCCATGCAAGGACCTTCGCAAAGGCCCTTGCATGGAGCAAATCTTTTGTGAATGGGTTTGTGGGAATATGCAGGTCCCAGTCTCCTCATTTGAACTGCAGCCCCCCTCACTACTTTGTCCAGGTGCAAACCCAGTTACCAGCTATTCGCAAAGCTCCACCCCAGCAAAGCTTTGTGAATCCTGCCCCAGGTATTGCATTTTTTGGGTTATAGCTCCCAATGTGCATTACCTGACATTTCTTGGCACTGAAGCTAAACTGACATATCCTGGACCACTGTTCAAGCTTGTCCAGGTCCCCTCCCTCATTCTCTGATCCCATCCTCGCTGTCCACGGTACCGCAGATCACGTGGTGTCATTCGCGAGAGGCTGATCTTTCTGAGAACTACTACAATTATGTCACAAATCAATAAGTTAAATGTCCCAGGACTAAGTCTTGCGGTACCCTGCTCGATGTCAGGCTCCCTGGCCTTTTCTGTTTTCCCATTCTTCAGTGTCGTGCAAGAGGACAACAACGTTCACTGCCCTCCAGTCCACTAGCACTTTGTCTGTTGTCTGAGACTTATGAAATAGTTCCACCACGGGGCCCGTCTTGTCTCCTTCAGTGGCCCTGAGGATTTGTTTACGTGCAGGTACTACAGACCCCTTAGCACTCATTTCAATTTTATTTTAAAACGGGATGAAAACATTATACAACCACTGAGCTGCAGCTCATTTACAATGGTTTCCTAACATCCTCACTAGTTATATACCCTCTCTCTTATTGGTAGCTATCATTGCCCCAGTATCTGATATTGCTGTCTGAAAATCAAGCCTAAAGCCTTCACTGTAAACATAGAACTCTAAGTAATATAGAAACACAGAATCTGTGGGCCCATCATTTCTGCCAACTGCTCTATTGGTGGACGGGACTGATTTTTGTGTTATATTCTAAACTATATTTTTAGTATTGGACTTTAAGGATTTCTGATGACCTTTAAAAACAGAAAATACTGGATGGTCAACTGTGCACAACCAGAGTATTGCGCCACCGAGGGCTTCAGATTCCCCCTGTCCATGGGAATCAGAACCTTGAGGTGGCACAATACATCGGTTGTGTATAGAGCTGCACATCCAGTATTTTTTTTTTTTTTTATAGTGTATGGTGCGCCTAAAAGTAATTTTAAAAAGTTTTATGTCCGTGTTTTACGACTGGTTGCTAGGGTCAGAGACATGGTCGTTACAGAGCAGACATCCCTACCTGCCAAGCATGGGCTTTCATTGGTTGCCAGTGGGAGGGTTTTTCAAAAGAAAAACCTGGCGTCCACATTTCTCGCTAAGGCAGAGGATTTATTGCAAGGAATCATCTTATTGCTGGTAAGTCATTTAAAATATCTGGTTGATCCTGCATTTTTTTTTAATACAAGTGTAAATACCTGGTTGATTTCTGCTTTGTTTGCATCTCGGGCGGTTCGAGACTATGTGGTTGATCCTGCCGTTTGTCGCCACAGCTGTTATGGCTCGTGTGGTTTCTAAACTAGCTGAAATGCTGTTGTACTACAGTGTGGTACAACCACATTCGGGGACTTCTGAACTGTGGTACAATAACACTTCAGCTAGGATGTTTTTTCAGCTAGGATGGTTTTCCATGCTGAACAAGCCCTCACCATATACTATACACAGAATCTGGCAGCAGAAAAGTATCTGTTCAACCATTGTATGTGCCTATTCCAACTACAGGGCTGTTCAGATCAAAACTTTTAGGACTTATCTAATAACCACGACTTGGTAACTTGGTAAGCTGCAGACAGAAGAAGGTGTTTGCCCATCAAGATGGTCTCCCACACTGTGAAACTAGCAAATATCTAGAACCCCAAATATTTGTCAAGTTCCTTCTTAAAGAGCACCTTTCGCGGTGCTTTGCCAAATGAACAGGACGCTCCCTTACCTGACTGGGAGCTCCTCAATAGCAGTTTGAAAATTTTCTGTTAAGCCCCAAGGGAAGAAGAGGGATCATATTTTGCCCCAAAGGGGCTAGCTACTCAATCCCTTCCTTTCCCTGATTGCCGACGCCATCCCTGTGCTTGTTTTATGATGTCACTTATATGCCTAGCGCTCGGACGTGCTCCATGCAAGCCTATGCAGCCTGGTTTTAAAAGTCATTTTTACGATTTAAACCAGACTTTTAATACAAATCAAAGCTAGTATTCAAGTAACCAGGCTCCATGGGCCTGCATGGAGCACGTCCCCGCACCAGGCATGTAACGACATCCTAAAACAAGGTGCCAGAGATCAAGAAATGGAAGGGACTGAGTGGCTAGCCACCCCGGGGGGCGTAACAGAAAATTTTCAAACTGCTACGGAGTAACTCCCAGTCAAGGGGAAAAAAATCAAACTCTTTACAATTGGCAAAAATACGGCTAAGATATGATATACAAAATGCATCTCTGGATTCCAGGACAAATCATTTGAGGATGAGATGGAAATATTACATCTTATGATGTTGGAAACAAGAAGGATAAGGGGAGATTTGCTCCTGTTTTTTGATATGGTAACCGAAATTAAAAAAAAAAAAAAATATATGCATCTGGACAGCTTTATTCTTCCTGGGGGACAACTACAATATTCCATGTAAACATATAGGAGCTCCTATGGGCAGTAATGCCTTCTTGCTCCTTACTTTCCTTAGTATGTTAGGGAGCCTCCTGTTCATTTGGTAACCAGAGGGAAAACTGCATGAAAGGTGCTCTTTAAAAGTACCAAAATTTGTTACGTCAACTTGATATTGTGGTAGTCCATTCCATTACCTGGGTGCCCTAACAGTAAAATAGCTGTCCTTTCTTGGGTGTTAACCTTACGGACTTCTAGCTGCTTATGAGACCAGAAATTGAGGGGACTCTCTATAGGGGATATATCACAAAGTTGCTACTTCGTGTTTTTTTTATTAAGCTGAATAGTTGTAGGTAATCCCCTCTCATTCTCCTCTGTTCCAAAGTCATCGTATTCAACTCACACAACCTTTGCCCGTAAGGTTTGTGTCTTATTCTTGAGATAAGTTTTGTAGCCCTCCTTTGTACATCTTCCAGTAAGTTTTTTGGGTTTTTTTTGTTATTATTTTTTGCTCCTCCTGTGCCAGCTATTCTCCGGAGGGCACCCCCAGCCCCATCTCCCGGCATCCACCATCCAGCACTGACCCAAAATTCCCAGTGCCCCCGGTGAGGTAGGCGAGGTCCCCAACCCCACCAAGTCCAGATCCAGTGGGCCAGCAGCGGAGCCTGCAAGGTGCCCTCCACCATTGTGCTGTGGCAATTCTTTTTTCCTGGTGTTCTCCCTGGAGCTGGGGCTTGCATGGACTCTGGTGGAGAGGAGTGCACATACATCCGCATGCATTTCCTCCAAGCATCTGCCCCAGCTCCTCCCCCTTACTGCAGCACGACGCCCTGTCCCCAGCCTCCGCCAGGGGGTGAATGGGCGCAGACTACTGAGGACCCCCCTCCCCAGAGCAGGAGAGCAGTCCATCGGACGCTCAATCCTTCTCCTGCCCTACTGACCCCAGCAGCCCATGCTCATTCCCAAACATGGGTCGCTGGCGTAGCGCAAGGTAAGGCGTCCAGCGCCTCAGCCCTCAGGGCCACCAGGCCGAGCCTTCCAGTAAGTCAATATCCTGCCTTTGGTATGGTGCCCAGAAAGGCAATCCATAATCAACATGGGGTCTAATATAATACCTGTACAATCGCATAATGCAGTCCTCATCTCTACTAATAAAGCAGTTTCTGGTGATACTGATTAAATTTATTGGCATTCTGTGTTATTTTCCTAACATGGATATGCAGTGTAAAGTTATTGTCAATTATGATGCCCAAGTCTTTTTCATTACAGACTGAAGGCAAGGGGAAATTCTTTTAACATATAAAGATCTTAAGGGGTTATGCGGGCCAGAGTGTAATACTGTACTCAATTAAAGATACAGTGTATATCTCCACAGATATTGACTCTCTATATCTCTGATTCCTAATGACCAAGCGTTTTTATATAGCATACCACAGTTTTTGGTTTAGCTTCATACAGTAACAGGTTTATAATGTGAATTTATGAAAATACCTTAAGGATTCTGTATAACTATACTAATCATGAAATTATTTATTTAGTTTCTGTTAACAAGGTAAGTGCACTAGCCAAAAAAATGACTATTTCCAGGCATGACCCGGGAGAGTAAAGGGCAAAACATTTAGAAAACATTTCAGAAGCGCATGACAGCAATACATAATAGCTTATTTTTAGCCATTCAAACATAGAGAACAGCAGAATAACATAACAAGAGCAAGCAGTACATGTAGAAAGTAACAATGGAATATATAACAACATTGTGTAGGATAATACAGCCAACTAAACAAATAATGGAACGAGTCATAACAGAAAAGATCAGGCACCAACAATAACAGTGTTAGTGCATGTGTCATCACATAAAGGATACAACTTAGCGTAGAGAAACACTGAAGAATTTCAAATGGGGAAAAAGCAGGAGAAGGGCAACAGCTTAAAGATGATGTAAAGGGGAGTGGATTAGGGAGGCCAAGAATAGTAGGAGAGGTGATATGGAGGCTAAGGCAAGGCAAGAAAGAGGACATGGCCAGGGTAAAATAAGAGGAATGGGAGAAGAGAAAGAGATGAGAGGGTAGTTACAAGAAGCAGGAGATTTGAACGTACAGTGATCAGGACGAGGGCCTGGCGGACCTACTGGCAGGTCAAGTAGGGTCAAAACAAGTACAAGGTTCAGCCAGAGATGGGCATCATCGGAGACCGCTTTTGAAGCGATAGCAGGATGCAGATTGCCTTAAACAAAAGGGAAGAGCATTCCACAGCAGAGGGGCAGCATATCCGAATGCCCCAGTACCTTTGGAGGTGTGATACCTGGGTACCCTCAGTAGTGATTTGTCAGCTGATCTCAATCCACAGCAGGAGGTGAGGGGATTTAGTAGCTTTGCAAGTGAGGTAGAGGCTTGCAGCCTGATTATGGAGTCAGAGAGCCAAGACAGTATTGCCTGGATGCAGAGGGGGAGCGCCAACCAAGGTCACTATAGAGCTGACAACGATGTTTAACCCGAGGGGCCGATGATGTATAGAGACAGATGCTGTTGTAGGTGACATCCCATTTCAGTAGTGATGATTTTTGGGCAGCTGCAAGGATAGGAGCACAGTATGTCAGGGTGGGGAGCAGGATCCCCCTGGCAATGGCCAGCTTAGCAGATGGTATTAACATGTACAGTGCCTTCTGAAAGTATTCACCCCCCTTGGATTTTGTCACATTTTGTTGTGTTACTACCAGAATTTTTAATGCATTGAAATTATTTGTTTCCCCCTTGATTCACACAGCATACTCAACAATTGAAAGGGGAAAATATTTGTATTGTGTAACAAAATGTATGAAACATTAAAAACTTAAATATCTTGTTTACTGAAGTATCCACTTCCGAGTCAATACTTTGTAGAAGCGCCTTGGCAGCAATTATAGCTTTGAGTCTTCTTGGGTATGTCTGTATCAGCTTTGCACATCTGATTTGGGGATTTTCACCCATTCTTCCTTGCAGATTTGCTCAAGCTCTGTCAAGTTGGATGGGAACGCCGTGAACCGCAATCTTTAAGTCTTTCCACAAATTATCAATGGGATTCAAGTCTACGCTTTGGCTGGGCCACTCAAGGACATTCACCTTCTTGTTCTGAAGCCACTCCAGTGTTGTTTTGGCTGTATGCTTGGGGTCGTTGTCCTGTTGGAACGTAAATCTTCGCCCCAGTCCAAGGTCTATTGCAGACTGATGCAGGTTCTCCTCCAGGATGTGCCTGTATTTGGCTCCATTCACTGTTCCATCTATCCTGACAAGTGCCCCAGTCCCTGCCACTGAAAAGCATCCCCCATAACATGATGCTGCCACCACCATGCTTCATGGTAGGGATGGTGTTACATGGGTGCTGAGCTATGTTCGGTTTGCGCGCCAGGCATAGCGCTTTGCATTCAGGCCAACAACTTCAGTTTTTGTTTCATCAGACCAGAGAATCTTTTGCCACATGGTCTCAGAGTCTGCCACATGCCTTCTTCCAAACTCCAGGCATGCTATTATGTGGCCTTTTCTCAGGAAAGGCTTCCGTCTAGCCACTCTCCCATAGAGGCTACATCTGTGAAGTGCTGCAGAGATTGTTGTCCTCTGGACAGGTTCTCCCATCTCAGCTATGGAACTCTGTAGTTCTGTCAGGGTGGTCATTGGGTTCTTGGTCACTTCCCCTGACCAAGGTCCTGCTTGCCCGGTTGCTCTGTTTGGGAGGACGACCTGCTCTAGGAAGAGTCTGGGTGGTTCCATAATCTTTCCATTTCCTAATGATGGACTTGACTGTGCTCTTGGGAACTTTCAACACCCTAGAAATGTTTTTATACCCCTCCCCAGATCTATGCCTCCTCACAATTCTATCAGGGAGTTCTATGGACAGCTCCTTGGTCTTCATGGTAGAGTTTCTGCTCTGACATGCACTGTCAACAGTGGGACCTTATATAGACAGGTTATTTCCTCTGAAATCATGTCAACCATTTGAACTGACCACAGGTGGACTCCATTCAAGTTTTAGAGTGATCTCAATTTGGAGTGTCATAGCAAACGGGGTGACTACTTATCAAATCAAGGCATTTCAGGTTTTTATTTTAAATTACATGTACAAAAAAATTCCAGAAGTTTCATTCCACTTTGAGATTATACAGTAATTTGTGCAGATACGTGACAAAAAAATCCCATATAAATGTATTTTAATTTGAGTTTGCAACATCACAAAATGTGACAAAATCCAAGCAGGGTGAATACTTTCTGAAGGCACTCTAACTAGTTTTGTAGGCAACACCCAGTTTTCTACTCACTGTTTTGCAGATTGACTGAATGTGGAGACTTGAATCAAGCAATTGGTCAAGCAGAACACCAAGATACCTAAAGGACGTGACAGATTCTAGTTTGGTCCCCTCAAGGTCATGGACCATCAAGGCCGAAGGACACATCCTAAGTTTAGGGGCAGAACCTAGGAGCACAGTTTACGTTTTATTTGCATTTAGAACCAATCTATGGTCACATAGCCAGTTTCGAATGCTCCCGAAATCAGTGGACAGAGACGAGTTGAGGAAGTCAATGTTTGTAGACTGGTGTAGAAGACAAGGTCATCAGCATAGATAAGAGAAGAGCAGGTTTTAATGGCATCAGGAATATTGTTGATAAAGAGGGAGAACAGAAGTGGCCCCAGAATAGACCACTGAGGAACACCAACGTCGACTGCAGTGATTTCAGATACTGCAGAGTTGAATTTCACAGTTTCGGTCCTACCAGATAAATAGCTCCTATACCAATTCACAACAGGAGTAGAGAAGCCCAGGTTTTGAAGGGTAGACAGGAGTAAGGAGTGATCCACCAGATCAAAGGCCTTAGTGAGGTCAATGAAGACGGCCCGTTAGTCGTCCAGAGTCCATGTTATAGAGAGTATCCGAGGTGAGTTTTGCCAGAGCCGTTAACATGCTATGATTTTTCCTGAAACCATGCTGAGCATCAGAGAGAAGATCTGAAGTTGCAATGAAGTCAAGTGTTTAGGTGGCAACAAGCTTCTCCAGTGTTTTGCTCAAAATCGAGAGAATTGCTATCGGCCTGTAATTAGTAATATCCTTCTTATCCCCCTTTTTAAATATAGGAGTAATCCTAGCAATTTTCCAAAGGTCTGGCACAACACCGCAAGAAAGGGATAGCATGAAGATTTTAGCCAGTGGAAAGGCAATGAGATGAGCGGCCAGCTTCAGCAAGCAGGGTTCAAGGGAGTCAGACCCTGGGCTAGTGTTGCCAGAGATTGATTTCAAGAGTTTAAGGACCTGCAATCTGGTTATAACCTTAAAGTAGAAAGGCAGCGGAGACCATTTGGGAGATGTAGGGGGGTCCACTAGTTTGCTAGAGATTTGGGGCTAAGATAAGGTAGATACAGGTGGGAAGGAAGAGGTGTATGGTGAGAGATCAGAGAACATCCTGTTGAAGGCATTCGCAATTGTATTAGTCTCATTACAGTGAGCTCCGTTGAGTATCATCTCTGATGGGGTAGTGGATTGAGATACACCAAGAAAAGTCTTTACATGGGCCCAGAATTTCCAAGGGTAATGGGCTGAGCTGGATAGCAGGTTCTGGCAGTAGTTACTTTTGGCTCGTCTTATACATTTTTTTTTACAGGAATTTCTGTGAGCCCTATAAGTAATAAGATCAGTAAGCAAGCCAGTATGTTTATAGTGCTTCCACAGTTTATCCCTGAGCCGTAGCTCAGCAAGCAGGTCTTTATGGAGCCACCTAGTTTGGTTTCCTCTGACCCTCCTAGTGACTTTAGGGGCATCCCTTCTCTGAACTGCACTGAATTTACTTAGAAAAACATGCAAGGCATCATCTACTGTTCATGCAAGACAGACTTCAGACCAGTCAATGTTGGAAACATCATGAAGGAAAGCATTAATCATCCATGACTGCAAAATCTGTGACAGTGACAAAGCGAGGCAGAGGAGATGGCGGGGCACCCGAGAACCAGATACAGAAAATTGGAGAATGGTCAGTTATTGCATCTGCCAAGATACCCGACTTGGTCACATGCTCCAGGCAATCTGTAAGTAGCCAATCTATAAGGGTACCTGGTTTGGATGGAGTTGATATTCTCGTCTGCTCAGTTATGCTGGTAAAGGTTATAGCTGTGCACTAATGACATCAAGACGCTGTGAGAAGGTCCTGACAAGTTTAGGTTTACATCTCCCAGGATTATGGCCTCGTTTAGATTGACAAACTGTGAGGTTTGGTTCAGGAGGTCCTGGAGTCCAGCCAAACCCCCAGATGGCAGGTTATAGATGCAGATGATATGTAGTTTCTTTGCCCCAAATGAGACTATGGCATGAATAGATTCACACAGAGTGGGTAAGGCCCGGGTAGGGGCAGTTGCAATGCTGAGGTTTTTCTTGTGGTAGAGAGCCACACCACCACCATGCTTTGCCCCTGTTCTTTCTCCACGGATCAGGGAGTAATTCGCTATGGAACACAGAGTCACTGATTCGAGGTTTCGGTAAGAGCAGCTTCTTAGTACATGGACAACTGCTCCCCCGCCCCGCGCGTGGTCGATAACTGACCTGTCCAGGAGTGTGTTGAAGAAATCTGGCAGTGAAATTCCTCAGTTAGAAAATATTATGTCCCTTGTAAAATTTACTTTCCGCATAGGTGATAAAAACAGACAGACCTGCCGGCGACCCGGGTTCGGGAACGAGCTCAGGCCATCGGGGGTCGGCAGGGATGGGAGACGATCGAGCATCCAATGGACAGCTCTCCTCTCCTGGGAGGAGGGGAGCCTTGCTCGGTGCTTGCCTGGCCTCTGGCGGAAGCTGGAGGCACAGCATGAATTGTAGCTGACTCGAGGGGTTGGGGAGTGGCGACGTCTGTGGTGATGCCATGACGTCCGGTGCACACCACTCCCCCAGAACACTGGAAAAACCAGTGCCCGGTCTGCTAGATGATGGAGACCACAGCTGAGACCCTGATTGCTCACGCCTGCCTGACATCCCGGTCAGTCCGACATTGGAAGATTGTCAGGGTGTGGCAGCCTTGCCCCGTATCTGCCTGGGGGGGTACATCCACAACTCGATGGGGACTCACCAAGGTAGAATTGGGCAGGTCGCAATGCGGGGAGACTGCTATGTGCCTCCAGAAGGAGTGGAGACTGGGCACGAGAGGAGGAGGCACAAATAGTAATTAAAAAAAAAAAAAAAAAAGACAGACTTCCCAATCAGAAAACCACGCCCCCACACCCGCCCACGCAGCCCTGTTATGTGCTTTCACAAACGAAGGCTGCGTGTGCATGCCCCACTGAGTTCTGTGGGGACGATATCTTCATATATATTTCCGAATGTTCCCCTCCCCCCAGGACACATCTGGAAATGAGCAATTATTTGTTCAGTATGCTTTCCTGGTAAACTTTTAAAATAAATAAATAAATGCATTTTTATACCACTTACAGTTGCGACTGGAATAAATCAAAGCGACTGATCGACTAATAGGGTCCCTATTGGTCAATCGTTTGTTTTGATTTATTCCAGTCACAACTGTAAGTGGTATAAAAATCTATGCAAATATCACCTCCCCCCCATAGAACTCAATAGGGCATGCACATGCAGCCTTCGTTTTGTGACATCACAAAACAGGGCTGTGTGGGCCCTCGTGGGGGCGTGGTTTCCTGATCGGGAAGTCGACCCGTTTTTATCGCCTATGCCGAAAATAAATTTTACGAGTGACATAACTTTTTCTAACAGAAATTTCACTGCCAGATTTCTTCAACACACTCCTGGACAGGTCAGTTATCAACCACGATTGGGGAAGGGGGGGCAGCTACTAGGAAGCAGCTCTTTAATGTAGGTCTTGTTGTTGTCTATAGTTGGTCTTGCCGAGTATACAAAGGTCAGCATGCCGTAATCACTGCTACCCAGTGTTTCTTTACTGTGATTTCTAAGATCCCCCTATCCAGGTTAGTAAAAACTAGATCCAAAATATTATTTCCCTTGGTCAGAGACTAGACGCTCTACTCAAGATCTACTTGCTACTGTAGCTAAATTTGCACTCGCCCCCTCTTTTGTACTTTCCTGGAAAGGGAACAGGGGACAATAAGATTTGTACACCTCTGCCTAACTAACGCCGAATGAGAAAGCCCTAGAGGTTCTTCTCTCTCTCTCTCTCTCTCTCTCCCCCCCCTCCCTTTCTGGGGGGGTCTGTACCAAGCCCTTGTACCTATCTCACCTTTCTTTGAATCCCCCTATGATTCTGCAAAGACCCCTCCCCCCACCCACTCCAGCAGCCGATTCCACATCCCACCACCACCTCTCCATTAAAAAGTACTTCTTGATTAAACTTTCCCCCTGCCAACTTCATGGAGCTGTCCCCGGTGCTTGTGATCCCTTTCAGTCTGAACAATTCCCTGCCATCCACTTTATTTAACCCATGGGGGTATTTAGATGTTTTAAACAGGACCCCTCTCACTTTTCGCCTTATGAATGTACATGTTCAGATCAACAAACCTCTTCTTGTACAGCTTTTCCTGCTGCCCCTGGAGCTTCTTGCACACACACAGTATACTCGCCTTTTGTCAGTGCTTGTTCCTTCTTCCCCCTATTCTTTCTATGCTATATATTGCCTGATGTTTCTCCCTTATCTAAACAAAGTTCTAAAATTATTTTTGATCCTCTCAGCTATCCTTAGTTCTGTGTTTACTTTCACCTTCCTTATGAGGTTCTTGCTATTTTCCAGCTTATATAAAAGCCCTGCTGGCCTTACTCTACCCTTGTATATCCCCAGAAAGCCTTACTTTTTCATCCCAAACTGTCTTTCTCTCTTGCTTGTATAGATAAAGAGGCTTCATTTGTTTCCTGGTCTTCTTAATAAACCTTCAGATTTTTTTTGGGGGGGGGGGGGCAATTAGTGTACTTTATTATTTTGTATATCATACATGTATATACAGTGCCAAAGACATACAACACAAGTCAACATTCTATACAGACACGCCCTATTAGTTTTAACAAATTAACAGAAGTACATCCGGTCTCACATCAGTTATCAGCTTAAAAAAAAACAAAAAAAAAACTGAATTGATAATGAAAATTGAGATCCAGCATTCTTAATTCTGACTAGTATACAAGGCACATAACTCTAATCTCTCACTTAGCCTGGCTCTAAAGCAATTAGGATATGCAGTTTTTCCTAATGTTTCTAGTAGCTTCTAAACCTGTTGTACTGGCTGTAATTCCTCTCAATTCCAATGGCTGACAAGATTTCATTATAAAATCTTTTTTTTTTTTTTTTTTTAGTTTTCCAAAACTATTTTACTCAGGTAGAACTGTGCAAATACAGTACTTGTGATCACTGATACACTGCTTGACATAAAAGAAAGTTAAATCAGTTATACAGTATAATGTGTTAAAAAGTCCTAGACATGCAGACCAGTGACGAATACTATGCACAATCAATTATCTCCAAGCTCCTATCATGCCACAACGGGCTGACTTTGTATAAAGAATTTATATATTCATCATACGAATGTCCATAAATAAATCAAAAGGGTAAACACAATCACTGTATTAACTGTGCCTAACTAGAAGTACTAGGAGTACCCCTCCCCAAACAGCAGGAAGCAGATGCACCTCACAAAGTCAGAAACACCACTGCCTCAATAGCCCCGATGAGGGGGAGCCATATGTCAAGGAATTGCTGGTGTTTCCCTACAGCATTTAACTGGGCTCTTTCCAGTGTCATACAAGACATGAGATTAGTAACCCAGCGAGAAGTCAAAGGCAGGGAAGGAGACATCCAAGCAAGCAATAGTTTTCCAGGCATTTATTAAGGCTAAGGACCACAGAGGATTACTACACCTCCCATCAGGATGGTGTGGGTCTGCCCCCAGCAATAACTCCAAGAGAGATCATGAAGGACTATACCCAAGTACTTTACTCATAATCCGATGCACACTGTACCAAAAAGGGGTCACTTTGGGAAACGTCAGCACTAGATAGATAAAGTCTCCCTCTCCACTAGGCTTAGAGGCATCGAAGGAGTGTAATCACATGGGGGTAATATAGGTTCTGTAAAGGAAGTTCAACTGGATTTGCCTTATCTTATTACTACGGGAACATTCCTACAGATGGGAGCAGGCCAACCGCCAGGTCTTACAGTTGGTAGCACGTCTTTGCTCCATTTATCTTTAACCCTTCTGCCACCCCGGTAAAGCGCCCCTGAATGATTTGGTAAAATACAGATAGTGGTTTCTGTCCAGGCTGGGTCTAAATAATTCCTCCTCAATGGGGGAAGGGGAGGCCCAACCACTCACAGAGTCCAGGGTTTGGCCACATCTCTGTTGCACCAGCAAACATACAAAGAAATCCCCCGAATTTATGCCCAATTCTTCACAGAGGAGAAGCTTTTTACTAGGCCCCCTTCATACAACTGGTTAACCGTAACTAACCCTTTACGCCTCCAGTCCAAGGGTCTCTGTATTTGGGGTACAGAGTGCTGGCCCCTACCACGAAGGTATGCCAGTATACTCACATAAGGCGAGTGGCACAGAGGATGATTGATAGTTCTATGAACCTCCGACCAGGCCCCTAGGGTAGTTGCTGTGAAGGGATTTGTGGGTGCCAAAGGATGGGGATCCCCTAATGCTGCTGCTGGGATCATTGTTTAAGTTACCCATCAGGAGATCCTCCTCCAGCCCCAAACAAGAACAGTCCCTATCCACCTGGCCCACTGAGATAAAGGCAAGTTGGGCAGCCCAGTAGTAAGCCCGAAAGTTTGGTAGACCAGTTCCACCCTCCCGAGGTGGTAACTGCAGGGTAGATCTCTCGAGTCTGGCATTTTTACTATGCCATAGAAACTGGTGTAGGATTGACTCTAGGGATTTAAAATGGGCCCTGGGAAGTTTAATGGGCAGCAACTGGTATAAATAGAGGCATCTGGGTAGTATTGTCATCTTAACAACCCCTACTCTCCCCAAAAGTGAATGAGCAGTCCATCTTTCACAGTCCTCCGCTATTTTTGAAAGGAGAGGCCAGAGGTTAAGGGCATATGTTAACTAATTTTTGCTGACAGGAGGACCCCCAGATATTTCAATTTACTAAATAATTGCAGGCCTTCTAGATTTATAATTAACTGTGCTCGATCTAATGTGCCAACCGGGAGTAATTCGCTCTTGGTCCAATTTACTCTGTGCCCCGAAATTGCCCCATACCTACTCATAAGTTGGTGCACTGCAGGCAGGTCCTGAGCGGGATATTGTAGATACATCAACAAATCATGTGCGAACATAGCTATCTTATGCTCTGTTCCCCCGCCTCTAAAGCCCCAGATTCCCTCGTGCACGCTAAGGGCTGCCGCCAAGGGTTCCAATGACAAAACATGCAACAATGGGCATCCCTGGCTCATCCCCCGGGCTAGACCAAAGGGTGAGGGCAACTGTGCCATTTACCGCAATCTAAGCTTGAGGGTTAGTGTATAAAGTGCATACCCAGCGTAAGAATGCAGGCCCCACTCCCGTCTTTCTCAGGGTTTCAAAGAGATACCCCCACTCCACACAGTCAAATGCTTTCTCAGCGTCTAGAGCCAACACCACCACCCCATGTTTATACTTATCTTTACTCCATCTGTATATCACATAAAGGGTATGGCAAATATTGCGTTTCCCCTGTCGTCCCCTAAAGCCAGACTGTTCTACATGCACCAGGCCCAGCAACAACCCCTCTAATCTTGTGCCCATTATCTTTGCCAAGATCTCATAGTTGGCTGTTAGTAGAGAGACAAGCCTATACGAAGCACATTTTGTGGGGTCTTTATCTGGACCTGCCCCCCCAGTGTTCTGAGGGCTCCTAGGATCTCCTGCTGTGTCAATGGTGAATCCAAACGCTCCGCGTCATCATCACCCAGCCTCTGAAGTGGTATACCTGAAAAAAAGGAGCTGAGCTCTTGCTTTGTGAGGGAACCCTCCGAGTTGTAAAGTGTTTTATAAAAGGAACTAAAGGCCTTCCCAATCTCCAAAGTACCCTCAACTAGTTGTCCAGGTTCATTACGAATCTGGCCTACCAACCTCTCAGCCTCGCACTTCTTTAACTGCCAAGCTAGCAGTTTCCCCCCCTCTATCACTGTCCAAAGTATGCCCCTTCGTTAGCCAGAATGATGGCTCTTTCTAGCCTAGCACTGCTCAAGGTGTTATGTTTCCATTTAAGTGTTTGAATTACTCTGTAGAGCGGTAAAGTGGGATTTTTCCAGTGGGTGTCCTCACAGGCTTCTATTTTGGTTCTTAAAAAGTCCAACTCACCTTCCTCAGATCTCCTATGGTTTATCGAATAGGCTATAGTCTGCCCCCTGACAGAAGCCTTTGAGGCCTCCCACCTCGTCTGGTGTGATGTATTCCCCCCCCCCCATTGAATAATAAAAATTCCTGGATGTGGCCAGTCACAGTATTGACATAGACCCTTATTGATGAAAGATCAAAACTAACTGCCATTGTCTGGGGGGCCGAGGTGAATTTGACAATTGCAGGGATATATAGTGGGAAGCATGATCAGTTAGCAGTATTGGAGAATGTACCACCTCCCTCACCCCAGCCAGCAATGAGCTCAAGGACAGGAGTCTGTCCAGGCATGCATATGACTGATGGGCATGGGAGTAAAAAACTATAATTCCTACCCATAGGGGTGCGGTGTCACCAAACATCGACTAGGCCAATCTCCACCTCCAGCTCCCTCATAGCTCTTGCATTCTTAAATAGGGCTATTGATGTTACACTGGACCTGTCCAGGACAGTGTCCACGACACAACTAAGTCATCCCCTAGGATCCAGGGACCCTCCAAACTCAACATGTCCAGAGCAAGTTTCTGAAAAAAGCCCGGGTCATCCACACTGGGGGCATAAATGGAACGCATGGAAAAAGAGCCTAACTCAGGGATCTGGGCCCTGATCAATGCATATCGACCAGCAGGGTCGGCCATCCTCCCCATGATCTTGACCGGTGAGCCCAGAGGGAACCATATTGCCGCTGCTCTCACTTTGGAAGAGAACACAAATGAAACCAACTCACCCCGGAAATCCCCAGTCCTAGATGCCTCAACTGCCGTCATATGCATCTCCTGAAGTAGGACTACTTGCCATCTGGACCTCCTAACCTCCACCTGCAACTTTTTCCTCTTAATAAAATCGACTTAAGCCCATTTATGTTCCACGTCACCACTTTGAAATCACTACCCATTATCAAAGCATAATTCAAGGCCTCTGAAGAGCCAGCCTTCCCTTGGCACATTAGATAATGCTGTATTACCCTTGGCAGATTCACAGATGTCTATAGCATATCATACTAACATACTAAAATGCCAGCAGAATAGGCCTAATGGTCTTTCATGTCTGCTCGTTTGATCAGCCCCCACCCCAGGAGCTGACCTTGCTGCCCCCCTCGCCTTCTCTGGCTTCTCCCTTCCCAGTTCTGGATATTCTTGCTGCACTGGATTTCCCTTCTCCTCTTGAACCCCTCCACCGTCTCTGCCTCTACCAGCCCCTTGGGCAGCGCATTCCATGGCTCCACCACCCTCTCAGTGAAGTAGCACCTCCT
Organism: Neoceratodus forsteri; assembly: GCA_016271365.2. Lineage (NCBI taxonomy): Eukaryota > Metazoa > Chordata > Ceratodontiformes > Ceratodontidae > Neoceratodus > Neoceratodus forsteri. The sequence continues at coordinate 1,724,192,828 of CM057452.1, forward strand.
CTTTTCTCCCCTGAATCTTCCCTCCAGCTTCCACCCATTCCCTCTAGTTGCCCCTCCTCCTTCCTTCAAGCACCCTGACTGTCCTCCCTATTTACCCCTTCATGTACCTGAAGACCTCTATCATGTCCCCCGGTCCCTCTCTCTTCCAATGTGTACATATTTAGCTCTTCGAGCCTCTCCCCATAGGTCCTGTCCCCCAAGCCCCAAATCATTTTGGTTGCCCTCCTCTGGACCCTCTCCAGGAGTTCAATGTCCCTCTATAAGTGTGGCCCCCAAAACTGCTCGCAGTACTCAAGGTGTGGCCTCACCAAGCAGTTATACAGAGGGAGTATCACATCCCTCTTTCTGAAGGTGATCCCCCTAGTGATGCATGCCAGCATCCTGTTGGCCTTGGCTGCTGCCCTCCTACAAGTCTCCGAGTTGTTCATCTTGACATCCACCACCACCCCCAGGTCCCTCTCAGCCATCGAGACTTGTAGCATTCCCCCAGGGTGTACACTTGGCCCGGGTTTCTGGCCCCCAGGTGTAGTACCTTGCATTTCCCTGCATTGAACCTCAGCTTCCACTTTCTAGACCATCTTTCCAGAGCCTCCAGGTCCCCCTGTAGGGCCACCCTCCCCTCCTCCCCATCCACCACCGCCCCCAGTTTTGAGTCATCCGCAAAGAGACTCATCTCACTCCTGATACCTGTCCTTATGTCAGAGACATAGGCGTTGAACAGGAAGGGCCCAAGGACTGATCCCTGTGGGACCCCACTAATGACCCTCCTTGGGTATGAGACTATCCCGCCAACTATCTGGTCCTGGAGCCAACTGTCTATCCATCTAAACATCTGGTTCCCCACCCCCCATTTCTCCCAGCTTATCCAACAGGCCCTTGTGAGGAACAGAGTCAAATGCCTTGCTGAAGTCTAGAAAGAGGACGTCCACTGGTCTACCCAGGTCCAAGGCACTCGTCACCCAGTCATAGAACTCCACCAGGTTTGTCTGACACGATATCCCTGCTGTCTATCGTCCAGGCACCCTAACTTTTCCAGGTCCCCCCCAGCCTCTCCTTGACAATGCCCTCCATCACCTTGCCCACCACCGATATCAGGCTGACAGGCCTGTAGTTCCCTGCCACCTCCCTTGATCCCCGCTTGTGGATAGGCACTATATGCGCCACCTTCCAGTCCTGGGGCACCCACCCTGTCCTCAGAGAGATGGTGAAAAGCTCTGCCAGGGGTTTCGCCAGGACATCCACATGTTCCTTCAGTACTCTGGGATGTAATTTATCTGGCCCTGGTGCTTTCTCCGTCTTAAGGGACCTGAGGGCTTCCCTCACTCTCTCTGCTGCGATTTCCACCTCCACTACCTCTTCTCCCTGCTTAGCCTTCCCCACTCCTGCCAGTGATGCCTCCCCCCCTCCCCAGACCCGCTGATCGGTAAGGGTCCCCCCTCCTCATTATCACTGTCTCCTCCTATGTATGATGTGCACCCCATTTTCCCAGGAAACTGAGGTGAAGTACCTACTTAGTACCTCAGCCTGCCTCCGGGTCTTGTGCCCATTCCTCCCCTGTTTTAATCCTGCTAATCTGCCCCTTTACCTTCGTTTTTCCCCAATGTATCTAAAGAACCCCTTGTTCCTCTCCTAATTTCCTGGCCAGGTTCTGTTCCTTCCTTGCCATAGCCACCCTCACCACCCTAGTGGCCCTTCTAGCCATCAGTCTGTACTCCTCGATCTCTTTCACCCTTGAGCACTTGAATTGCCTATAGGCTGCCTTCTTTCCCCGCATCACCTCTGGACCTCCTGGTCCACCAGCAGGGTTTTCGGGCCCTACCACATTTTCGTCTTACTCTGGCACAGGTGCTGGTAGCATCCTGCACCCCTTTCCTGATTATTTCCCACCTACTGTCAGCGTCCATGTCTGACCCAATCACATGCAAATGCTCCCTAAGGATCCTTCCCATTTCCTTAAAATCCGACTCCCTGAAGTCAGTTACCTCCGTCTTGGTGCAGCCTTCTACCCCTCCTAGGTCCAGGCAGAACCAGACCGAGGCATGGTCACTCCCTGCCAACGAGCCCTTACCTCCAGGCCCCCAAGCTGGTCACTGTGTGCAAGGACCACATCCAGTACCCGTGCCTCCCTGGTCGGTTCCTCCACCTGCTGAGTTAGGAACGCGTCTTGAAAGACATCCAACAACCTCTGTTCCCTGGCCACCAAGGATGTCATAGTCTCCCAGTCTGTTCCTGGCATGTTTAAGTCCCCCAACACCACCACTCTTCCCCTGCCCAAGCTGCAGCGTCTCCCAACATCTGCCACCTGACTCTCCTCCAGCTCCTCCGCCAGCGAAGGGGGTCTATACACCACTCCTATTTTTACTCTTGCCCCCCCTTGTTATGAATGTGACCCAAATCGCCTCCATGGTTCCCTCCGCCTCCTCTACTCCCCTATGCCAATGCAGTTTTGACTATTATTGTTACCCCTCCTTCCATCCCCTGTCCTTCCTGAACATACAGTAGTGTAACCCTCCAGGTTCAGGTCCCAGTCGTGTCCTGCGGTGGCCCAGGTCTCAGTGACCGCTGCCACATCCACCGCTCCCTCAGTTAGCATCGCCTGGAGCTCAGGCATTTTATTGCTCAAGCTCCTGGCATTTAGCAGGACTACTTTCCACCATTTTCCTATACTTCCATTTCCCCTGCCTGTATTCCCATGGGGATTCCATTTTCCCCTGGTCTACACTTTACCAGTCAGCCTTTTCCCACATTCCTCCAGCTCCCAATGGGGGTGGAGCCAGAGTCCCTCCTTTATCGGACCCCCCTCGACAGCCTTTTCTCCCATCCTTCCCTTCCCCCTTCACAAGTTTAAACCCCACTGAACCCCCTCTATTTTCAACTTAAGGATTCCCCTCCCCTCCAAATTGAGACTGAGCCCATCTCTAGCATACAGCTCCTTATCCTCCCAGGTCTTCCCCTAATCCCCCATCAACCCATACCCTCTGGCCTCACACCACTGGTTTATCTCTCTAATATCCCTTTTGTGTTCCCCACTAGCTCTTGGCACAGGCAGGATTTTTGAGAAGGAAATCGTGCACCCTATGTCATGACAGACCCTGGCAAGCTCCCTGAACCTTGCCTGTATCTCTAGCTCGCTATTTCTCTCAATGTCATTTGTACCCAGGTGGACCAGTATGTCCGGGGAACCCCCACAATCCTTTGCCAGCTGATATACCTCGTGCTTGGCCCTGTGCACCGTTAGTCCAGGGAAGCATTTTGTTCTAACTGGCCAGGCTTCCCCCTCCCTATCCCATTTGATACCCCTGATCACAAAATCCCCCAACAGGAGCACTCTGACCGCTCCTTTTCCTCCGTCCCCCCCTTCCATGTCCCTCATCCTTTCTACCAGCCCCTCCACCCAGCCGGCTCCTTGTTCCTCCCCCTATCTGGGTGCCACATGCTGCCCCCTAATTTACCCTGGCCACCCTTCCTCTCCAATCCTATGCCCTTCCTCCTCCCAAATATCCTTCTGTGCCTCGCTAACTCCCCCTCACTGCTTGCGACTGGTCCTTCTCCCTCATCCACTAAACTAGCCTGGCTCGTCCTCCCTTCCTTCCTGTCTCCATTCAGTCCCTCCTTGCTTGTCGTGCTCCCCTGGCCTAAACCCTCGGCTCCCTTTACTGTATCCTCCTTGTACTTCTGGTCCTTCTCCTTGCCCTTTCCTCCCAACTGGTCCTTCTCCTTGCGCTTTCCTCCCTCTTCCCACTGCCCTCCTGCTCTGATCCACTGCTCCCCCATTTTCCTGCATTCCATGTTCTCTGCCCTCCTGCTATCCGCCCTGCCTCCTGCCCCCACTCCTTTCCATCTCTAACCACCCCTGTCATGGCTACATCACCCCTTATCCTCAAGCGGAAGAAGAGAATTGAAGCGTTACTGAGTATGAGGTCCGATCCACCCCCCCCCTTGCTTCCTTCCTTCTGTCCAGCTCCAGCCATCTGCCTACTTCCATGAGAGAACTTGGTCCCTCTGGCCCCCTTGTGAGGGTCCCCAGTTACCTGCCTGCTTCCATGGTAGTGTCCTTTGGGCCCCTCTGTGTGGGTCCCCATGTGACCCCAGAGTATTCTCCTGCACTTCTTTCCCTATGCCCCGCCCTAGTGCTTGGTGCAACCCGTGGGAGATCCCCTGCCCTCTTCCCCAACCATACCTCCCCCCTTCCCCCAGCTGTCTCCTAATCCCTGCAACCTCCTCCCTAAGCTGTGCCAGCTGGTAGCACACTGGGCAACCACAGAACTTCCAAGCCCAGTCCAGTATCATGGCTGCCCCACACCCTGTGCACTCCACCACCCTCCCAAAGTTGCCGGCCCCAATGACGTGTGGTCCCATCCTCCTCCAAGTAGGCTTCCTTGGGTGAGCCACCGTTCCACTAGTCCAAGATACACCCCTACTGACTCATCAGGTCACCCACTAATCCCAGATACAGTCCCACAGTAAAGCGGTAACCCTGTTACTAGGTGCAGTATAACACAGTAAACTTATAAGGGAAGTGAACAACTCTCTAAGCTCTTCTCTCCCACACTTTAAATCCAGCCCCCAGTGGTTAGAACTACATGAGCTGCACCTGCAGCCTTTTCCTCCAATTGCGGGGCAGGTGTTCCCCTATAAATAAGCAGAGCTCTGGGGAGGGAGGGGTGGGATTAGGGCCTGCACCCGACTCTCTTGAGTGTATTAGCTCTGTGTCTGCCCCTCCAGGCCCTGCAACCAAAGAAAGAGCCCCAAGCAAATCCCACCAAATAGGTTTTAAATCAGAAGAAATAGGCCTCCACCAGCGCAGCCTGTTACATAGAGAAACATCCAAAAAATGAGCCCACTTACAGCCACCAAACCAGTTTTCAAACTTCCAACAGCCCCAAAAACAATACCCTGCTAGCCCCTTAGAAGCAGTAAGAAAGGAAAGAAATAACCTTCTACTAAATAAAATCCACAAGAAACCCTGTAAAAACAACAAGCAGCAGCGACTGTACTGAAACGCATCTGATCCTGCCCCCTTCTAGTTCCTTCTGAGAAGCCAAACCAACTAACACCACAAACCTGATTCAGCTCTGCCTCCAGTCAATTAGCTGAATGAGACCTGGCCAGACCATTAACACCCTTCCTCCAATATGCACGAACCTTTGCAGCTAGTGAAGTCAGCAAAAAGGAATCAAAATTCAACTCAAAGCCCCAAAAATATGTTTGCTACCAAAGGAAACAGGTCTCCAATTCAATCAGCTTCACTAACAACACATCAAAATAGGCCTGAAATTAACAGATATACGTCTCCAATTCAAATAACCAGCCCCAAGCAAATCCCACCACATAGGTTTTAAATCAGAAGAAATAGGCCTCCACCAGCGCAGCCTGTTACACAGTGAAACTTCCAATAAATGAGCCCACTTACAGCCAACAAACCAGTTTTCAAACTTCCAACATCCCCCAAAACAATACCCAGCTAGCCCCTTAGAAGTAGTAAGAAAGAAAAGAAATAACCTACCAAGTAAAATCCACAAGAAACCCTGTAAAAACAACAAGCAGCAGCTACTGTACTAAAACACATCTGATCCTGTCCTCTTCAAGTTCCTTCTAAGAAGCCAAAGCAGCTAATATCCACTTAGTACCTCACACCAAAACACTAATTAAGTTGCACAGTCCTTTCAATTTGTTTTTTATAACAAAATAACTAGCTCCCCCCACCTTGTTAGAGGTCCCAAAGCCCGGAAACATCCCCCCGAAGCACTGCAACCAGCCCAAAAGGGTGCCCTTAAGGAAAATGTCAGGTTCCCATGCAAAAATCAGACAGAAGTGTAGCCCCTCCACCCAAACTTCCAAACCTCCCTCCACCCTCTCCCAACCCCCCACCCACCCACCACTGCAGGGCATCCCGGCCAGAGCACATTATGTCAGCATATTTCCGTGCCCAGGAAGGAAGCGCCACTTGAGACTCCAGCACTTTTGGTGCCACCCAGCCCTCAGTAGGTAATTAATAATACCCTTATTCCCCAACACTCTTAACTCAGCAAAACTACAACTATCCCCACCTCCCGCCACAGACACAACGGTGCCTGCTTAAAGCTCCCCTGCAAACAACAGGCAGTGAATAACAGGATTGTTAGATGTAAAAATGTTGTAGATCAAAATTTAGCACTTAATTATGAAAATTAATGTACACAACTGAAAAGGCCACCTTGTGAATATAAAGTACACAGTTACTGCCACAAATAATCAAAACACATGCTGCATGACTATAGTCCAGCGGCATTCACAACACAGTGTTATGAGCGGTGAAGAACAAATAAAGCGCACACTCTGTTCCCTCTGGAGTAATCAAATAAATTTTTACTAGTGATGCACAAATAAAAGGATCATAACTTTTGCCACCGAGGGCCCCGCGACTGTCTGTCTTAATGTACAGCTTTGTCTTTCCTGGAGAGACTAAACATAAATTCAAAAGCAAATCAATACCAGGATAACATTGCTGTGGAAGTAAATGCAAAACTTGGTATAGGCATAAAATACAGATATCCTCTTATCGAAGCTTGGTACTTGAAAGACCATAAACAGTTTTAACACTGAATAGCTCAGGTCAATAACTCTGGTGATTTAACTTCCTGTTGCACATCTCCCCCGCTAGCACCCATGTCCGCAGACATGGTCGGAGCAGCAGAGTGATCCAAAGAAATCAGAGCCATAACACAGGGCAACAGCAGGGGATGAGATGAGCAACAGGCCCCAGCAGGCCCTCAACATAACAAGTCGCTTCCCCATAAGTGGCAAGCAAACAGCAATATAACTATAACAGCCCCGTTTAGCCCAGATTATCTTGCGGAGAAAGAAATGAGTCCCAGAAAATCAAAGACAAATACTCATCTGCAAGATGCTCCATCAGGTCGGAGCAGGTTGGGCCTTCTCTCTTCTGGTCTCCTCTTCCTCCACCCATTTTTCAGCAGCTTTAGGACAGGTACAAAATTTTGGTGGCTGGACGGTTTTGTCTATCCAAAGTTTGGCAGGATACATGAATGCAAATGACCAGCCCAGTTTATGCAACTTTCCCTTGATCAAGTTGAATTTTTGACACTGGACCTGAAGCTCCCGACTATAATCCTGAAACATGGTAGTGTTGTAGGCGATTGGGCCACGACCCTTTGCACCTCGTAGCACTGCCTCCTTGTCCATATATCGGAGATACCTGATCAGGCAATGGCACGTTCTCTCGCCAGGTTTTGGAGGCAGACCCACCCTGTGTGCTCTTTCCACTTCAAAATCAGCACACTCTGCGGGGAGGCCCAGGTTGTCTACAAGCCAACAATGAAACTCTTTTTTGGGGTTGCTGCCCCCCATTCCCTCCAGGAGGCCCACAATACGCAGGCTGGACCAGCAAGAACGAGTTTCCTGATCGTCCACCCGTGCAGCGAGGTCTTCCATGGCTTTCTTAAGATAGTTGCGCTCGTAAGTAACTGCGCAAAGGGAATCCTCCAGATATCCCACCCTGTGTTCTAACTCCTGAAAGGAAGTGTGGCCAGGTGTCTCCGGAAAGCCTGTAACAACGCTCTGTAGGTGGGTTAACAGCTATAATGTATATAAAGCCCGCCTTCATCTCATGTTGCATTTGTAGTAAAGTGGCCGGCACACCAGTTAGTGATCTGCTGAGATCCACCATATCCAGGTCCGACTGGTCACAAGCGGATGAAGTTTACCAGTCTTGCAGCCCTCCACCACGTTCCAATCCTTTGGCATTCTTGGAAGTCTGCAAGGCGTTAAAACTGCCGTCGAGCTTGCTTATTCTTAGGTTTGTTGGTGGCCATAATGATTAAATTCACTCTTAGGCGGAATGTAGCTTCAAATACCAAAATCAGACAGCCTTTTAAAAGCAAAATAAAATAAGTGCCTAGCGGTGGTAACTTGCACACGTCTGCCATGTTCAGTGGCTAGCCACGCCTCTAGTTATACCATTCTTGAACGTTTATACTAAGGTTCATACTAAGGTTAGAAGAAAGAGCTAGTAGGCCAAAGCCCATAATGCTCCTATGCTAGGCCATACAGTAGAATGTTAAGTCATACCCAGACATAATTAGTGTGTTGAGACAATGTTTAAAAATCTCTTTAGTATTACTTGTTACTACATCAGATGGAAGTCTATTCCAAGGCCCAATAGTTCTTACAGAAAAGAAAAACTTACGATTAGTGTGTTTAAAAGATTTACCAGTCAACTAGAGAACATGACCTCTAGTATTATGTATTGATGACTTAAAAGAAAATCCTAACTCAGTCATTATATAGGGGTCATGAATAATGTCATATAGGAGGAGAAGGTCACCTCTAATGCGTCTGATAGTAAGAGGCATTAGTTTCAATGCATCCAACCTAAACTCAGAAGATGAGGATTCGAGAACAGATATTTTTTTAGTGTATTTTCGCTGAACCCTTTCAAGAGAGTAACTATCTGATTGTTTAAAAGGACACCACAACTGTGAAGCATATTCAAGATGGGGACGGACATAAGACCTGAATAGGGATAACAACACCTCCTGATCTCGAGATCTAATATTACGCAAAATAGACCAAATAATTTTATTAGATGTACTAATAACCAAATGCATATACTTGGAATATGTTAAGTCATCTGAAATGTTTATACCCAAATCCTTCTCATCATTAGTGGCACACAATGGTAAATCGTCCAGAATATACTGGAAATTTAAATTATTAGAATCCAAATGCATTACTTTGCATTTTGTGGAGTTTAACTTCATGCCCCATTTATTAACCCAGGTACTAATAATATCAAGATCATGCTGAATACAAGATATTTGGTCTAAATTAGAACATGGTCCTCTGATCTTCACATCATCTGCATATTTAATTGTAAATGAAAGGCAGGAATTAGTTAAATCAGATATAAAAGCCTGAAAAAGAAAGGGGCCGAGAACCGAGCCTTGTGGAACACCATTTAAAACTTTACCAGAGTTAGAAAATGCCCCATTAATCATCACCTTTTGAGTTCTGTTTGAAAGCCAATTATGAATCCATGTAATTATTTAACTATTAATACCAAGAGCTGTGAGTTTTTGAATTAGAGCCCAGTGTGGCATGGTGTCAAAAGCTTTACTGAAATCAATAAAGACAATGTCACAGGCTAACCGGTTATCCAAACAAGAACTAAAATGTTCATAAAAGCAGAGCAAATTTGTCAGACAGCTTCTACCCTTCTTAAAGCCATGTTGTTCCAAATCAGATGCATCAATAATAGGGGCAATAATATCCTTTAGTAGACTTTCTACCACCTTACACATGGATGAAGTCAATCTAATCGGCCGATAATTTTCCCATAGATGTTTTGATCCCTTCTTATGTATTGGTACCACAAACGCCTCTTTCCATTCATAAGGGATAAAATCATATTGTAAAAAAAGGTCAAATAAAAGTTTTAGTGGAAAGGCAATATGTTTAGATAATAGGTAACTTAAATGCCTTGCTATGTTGTCTGGGCCTGAACAAAATTTACCTTTTAGTAAGTGTAGTTTTTTAAGAATAGACTCAACGGAGAATGTGATAAAAGTATCTGATGGTGAAATCATAGGTACAGGTGATTGAACTTCTGATGCAGAGAAAACTTTACAAAATTCATTATCAAATACATCAGCCATGGCTTTCGGCTCATGGATAAGTATATTTTCTGTTGTAAGAGGCCCCACCACACTTGGACTTTTCCTGAGGGAGTTTATATAAAAAAAAAAAGAGTAAAATTGTTTGGAATTAGACTTACTAGCTGTTGTTGCCAATTTCATTTCCCATCTAGATTTGGCCCTACGGATGACTAATTTACACTTCCTACTTGATTTTAAATAAGATTCCCAATTAGAAGTTGTCCTATTCTTTAGATAGTTACGATGTTTTTTATTTTTTATATTTTATATTTATAAAACATTTATGTTTTTATTCATTCATCTAGGAGTCTGTTTCCCATTAGAATTCTTATTTTTTGATGGAATATAAGTATCACAAAGAGTCAAAATAAGTGATTTGAAAAGTACCCAACTTTGATATAAGGACTGGTTATCAAAAAAAGATAACCAGTTTATTTTTTCAAGGTATAGATTGATACTGTGAAGATCAGCTTTGTCGTACAGGTATATAATCGAAGAATTAGTATTAAAGACAATATGTGTCTGCAAGTTAAATAAATTAGAATTATGATTACTGCTGCCAATTGGTGATGAAATATGCACATCCCTAATATCCAAGGCGGTACTACTCAGAACAAGATCGAATATATTATTACCTCGGGTTGCAGAAGTTATCCATTGCTGTAAATCCAATTCCGAACAAGTGGACAAAAATTTATTACTAATACTGCTAGATGTTGTGAATGACTGCCAATTTATTTCTGGGAGATTGAAATCCCCTGTAATAATAACATAACCCATTTGAGTAGCCATTTCAAATTCGGAAAGAATGGCGTCCATAATTAAACTAGATGAATTTGGGGGAACATGACATGTCCCAAGGATAATAAAATCCTGTTTGGATAGGAAAATTTTAAGCCAAAGACTCTCAGTTGGGAGATTATGAATTTTTATAGAACTAGAAATATTGACCGAGTTGATTTTATTGTTAATAAATGAGGCAACACCTCCACCCTTTCTTTCACTTCGATTTAGATAATAAGAGATATATCCAGGGAGTTGCTTGATCCAGTAGGAGTTATAATCACCCCATGTTTCACAAACGTAATAATATCAAAATCCTTATTCGAAATCAGAGTTTGTAACTCATCAAATTTATGTGTCAAACTTCTCACATTAAAACTAAGAAACTGTAATTGTTTACTGGAGACTTTATAAGAGTGAGACGAAGAGGTGTGTACATTTGCATTCTCCCCATTATTTAGTTTGGGCTTAATTATCTGGTGCAAATCACAACAGGAGGGATAATGACCACATTTCAGGAAATAAAGGAGAAATTTGGGCTTCCTGATTCACATTATTACAGATATTTACAATTGAGGCATTATTATGAAGCGCTACCAGCCATAGTTCGCACACCAGAGGCTGGCCCCGATAACCAGTCTGCAACAACTAATTGCCTCCCGGGCAGAAACACTTAATATCAACTTTGTACTGGGCCTTGAAGCTATCCTCAAATTCATCCTTGGCAGACACCCGGGAGAGATGGCAACCGGAACTAGGGTCCCACATTGATGCAAAACAGTGGGAGCAGGCAGGTCGCGCATACATCAAGCTCATACCAGTGGCGAGAATTCGCATGGAAATTCTTGGTCCGCTATTTCCACACCCCCAGAGATTACTAGCCATTACACCACAGGGCGCTCCGCTGCTTGCTGGAGGCTATGTGGGGAGGATAGGGCTCACGTCACACATGTAATATACTCATGCCCCAAGCTACAGCCGTTTATCCAACATCTTCAAGTGGAACTCCAAGAGATCTTTGGTGAGCCTGTACCCCTATCCCCTCAGGTTTTTATCCTATTAATCTTCACCGACAACTTCAGGGATCGGGGTGCTCGATACCTGATGGCTATTTTACTTTCAGCAGCTAAGAAAGCCATCACCAAAATGTGGTCCTCCCCTGGTATCCCTACAGTGAAAGACTGGTGGACTATCACCAAGCAGATCTACCAACTGGAAAAGCTAACATACAGATTAAATGGTAGGGAGGAGAAATTTATGACCAGATGGAATAGATGGCTTCTGCATTACATGCTTAAGAGATCGAGCCTTTGTTCCATAGCCTGCAGTTGGTTGCCTGCACCCCCCTTTCTCCTTCCCTGCTCAGTACCTGTAGCCCTTTTCAAATCAAAGCGCAGATAGAGGTCTGTGTGGTGGCTCGGGGTCCTCCCCCCATCCCTCCCCCCCTCATCTCCTCTTCGTTTATACCGTCCCATCTACAGAAGGTCTCCAATGGGTCCAAAGATTTGTGTAATTAAACAGAGTGCTGTGGTGAAAGTACCTTTGAATTACTTGTTGACAATTATCAGCTGTAAACTTTGCCATATGTGAGATTCACTTAGGTACCCTGGAGAATCAGATGAAAGAGCTGTGGGACAGTGCACTCAAGGACTGGAATAATTTAAAAAAAAAAAAAGACAACCTTTATTGGAGACATTGTTAATTAACACGAAATGTTATGGTAGAACCTTTGAATTAGAAACCTGTTATTAATCAACTGCACAATCGTATGTAAAGGAAATAAATTTAAATAAAGATGAGAATAAAAAAAAATAAATAAATTTATGTTAATTGTAGATAGGAATTGTTGACTCAGCAATGCATTCCCTAGTTTGTTAAGATGCAAGCCGTCAGGACAGTAAAGCTCAGATCTATCAGAGAACTCTTCCCAATGGGTCATTCACTGAATATTCTGTCATAAACACCATTGCCTAAGCCAGTTGTTAATAATTTTAATTTTATGATTATTTTATTATATCTCATTTTATGAGAGACTAAAGGAGCTTAATATGTATACCCTTGAGGAAAGAAGGAAGAGGGGGGACATGATAGAAACTTTCAAGTACCTCAAGGGAATGAACAAAGCCCAAGAGGGTAACATCTTTCAGAAAAAGAGACTTGCAAGAACAAGGGGACACAATTTAAAGATAGAAGGAGGGCAGTTCAGGGGCAATGTGAAGAGTATTATTTCACAGAGAGGTAGTGGATGCATGGAACAGCCTTCCTGAGGAAGTTGTGGGGTCTAAAACTGTGGGAGAATTCAAGAATGCATGGGACAGACATAAGGCAATTCTTGTGGGGGCAGGAAGATATAGGCTGTTGGTTAACTAGGATCTGCGGCCTATCCTGTAGGTAGGGAAATGGGCAGACTAGATGGGCCTAGCGGTCCTTATCTGCCATCAAAGTCTATGTTTCTATGATTAAGAAACCGGGAGTACCGTGGTATGGGTAGAATCTCCGAAAAAATACTATCACACCCGAGATCAATCATTTTATTAGTCATAGAAACATAGGCTAATTTGATATTCTGAACAGAGTCCCTGTAGATGTTGTTGGCTCCAACATGGATAATACACAGTGGATTTATGTCTTGAGAGCTAATAATATTATCATCGACCATATATATATATATGTTAGATCTGATATTTTAGCACCACTGAAACTAGAACAAGTTCTATTACGTTTGTCAGGCTCGCATAAAACCCTATCCAGATGTTTAACTAAGGAATCACCCAGAACAAATATTTGTCTGGTATGTGAGTCATCAGTATTAGGAACACACATAGAGGGTGCCTCTTCACCAGTTTGAATAGTAGCAAAATCAATCAAAGGAATATCAGTCGTGGAATTAGGTGGTGGAGTTGAAGAATTTGGCATATCTACCATGACTTGGGAAGTGTTTTTAGAATTGAATCCTTCATTAGGGGACTTAATAGGAATACAATTAGAATCAACAGGGGCAGTGGACAATGGGTCAAAGCTATTATGCAGTGGAATGTTAAAATACTCAGCCTTTCTCCTTTTTTTAGTAGCTTTAGACCCTTGCCCATTATACCAAGTTGTATCTTCTATGCTGTTTACTAAACTGTGCTCATCTTCTCTACCTCTTTTTTTAGTGACATCAAATGGATAAATCACTGAACTACTCATAGTAGCGTGATTATTCTCACTAGATATTATTTTGTCAGAAGGGATGCTGTAAGTAGAGGTAGAGGAAGTCTAATTTAAAGGGATATTTGTTACATGTAAAGCATCTTGAACTGTTATAGGTTCGGAATCATTTCTTGATTCGAATGCCAATATCCGTTTATAGTATAAGCTATTCTCACATTGTAATACAATGTTGTCAGTACATTTTGCACATTGAAAGGGGAGATTTTCAGCAATGTCAGCTCATAGGCTAAACATATGGCAAGATGTGCATTGTATACCTGTTTCCCCTTTAGTAGTGGTTACAAACACATTAATATTGCTTGGTAGATTTAAGGAGGATGCCATTACCACGCGTTAGAGGTGAAACAACAGAACCACGTAATGTAATAGTACTCACAAGTATAAGTGAAACGTGACAACAAGCATAATTATTCCCCCTAACACCGCCTAACACACTTAATGGCTTAGCGTGACGGAGTCGCTACACCCCAAGCCAGATGAGAAGTGCAATAAATGAGAGGAGTGACTGAAGTACTCAAACAAGGTCACAGAGCCCTCGAGATTTAATGTTTTTAATGCCCTTTTAAAACTCCACGAAAACCACTTATGCATGGAGCTGGTGGAGTATAAATGTATGCTAATCCCCAAATTAAAAATAAAAAGTTCCTTTTTGAACTGTAGTTCTCGAGTCTGGTCAAAAGAACTACAGTCCCTCTTCCTGCTTCCTGACAAAATGTCAGCAGGGCTCAGTCACACACTCGTAGTATGCACAAACACAAACACAGAACAGAATCACAGTATTTTTTAAAATGGCTTGTAGTTTTAAAGCAAAGAGGCTGCAGAGAGATCCACACACTGCTTAGGTTTAAAAATGGCAACGTTGGAACGCTGGGTTCTCCATGTCTAGCCAGTGTCTGAGAATGATCTTTTTAGAAACCTCTGCTAGTATGGCTAAGTGGTCCTTTTGCATCCCTATTACATGTTCCCCATAACTGCCTGGCATACAGATCTCCAGAGTAAAGGTATTTTCTTAGACTAATAAAGGTGGGTCAAGCTTCTCACTCAATGCTTCCCACAGTGGATTTACTTTGGGACATCACCACAACACATGTAGCAGACTGCCCTCCCGTTCATTGCATCTCGTACAAGTGCCTATTTCTAGTTTACCCTTTAATTACAATTTCTGTGGTGTGAAGTAAAGGTTGTGCAGCATTTTGTACTGCGTAAGTCGCACGCTATCCCTCTTTATATATTTCTACACATTCTTCCATCTCTCTGTCCATGACCATTCATTGCTTTCTGAGGGTCGTGCTTGCACCCAGTATTGTCCCACTTCAGTGCCCTCCCAAAAGTATCGTTCCAATGGTGCTACATAAAACTTGAAATAGCATTCAGACTCTTCCCTAACACTTTAACGGGAACCGTTTTTGTACAACGGCTATCATTCCATGGGGGTGGGCCAGCCTTTGTGCAATGGCATGCATCATTTATATAAATTTAAATGCTAACCTATTTGTTTCATTATACCTCACTTTGAACATCTGGAAAGAAACAGATCTACCCATCACCACTGTTATATGCTCTATCATGGGGATATGCAGAGACTTCCTAGGTTCGATACTTACACGTTCTCCCCCCCCCCCCCCAAATGATATTCGGGCTTTCAATTAGGGGTCGACCCAGGTCTTTGTAGAGGTTGATCTTCAGCATTCAGCATAACTGGCCATGCACCTTGATGGAGATACTTTTTTGGGGCTTGTCACAGTGGCATAGGTCATGAAGCATAGGCAGACCTGAAGTTATAGAATTCTCAGGTAGCATTATCAATAACAATAAAATCGAAAAAATAAACTGTACAGGATAGCTCTTCATAAAGGCAGTACAAACAAACAAACAAAAAAAGTCCTCAGTCTCCCCCAGAATAAGATTGCTCAAATTATACAAAATGTTTTTGCCCAGCAGTTCAGACTCTGCATCCTGTTGTTCTAAGTTACAGCTCCCATTTTTCACAAAATGTATGGAAACTGTCAGTTTCCTCACTGAGGACAGCCTGAAGAGCACATAACAGGTGCAGCCAAATAATACCTTCTGTCCTAGAGCTGGTTTCCTCTCGACAATTCTGTAAACAAGCTTGTGGAGGTCAAAATGCATCTCAAAGTCAACCCCGTGTTCCAGGTTATCTTTTCTAATAAACTCAAATACCTTTTTCCAATCATTTCAACAATCTAATTATATACATTTGCAAACCAAGGGATCCCAGTTAGACATAAAGAGTCCCTTTTTTTTTTTTATTTGCTTTTTAACCACAGAGAAGCAAGGAGATAAGAACGAATACAAACAGCAAGTGAAGGAAGGGAGGTAAGGGGAAATTGTGGGACCACTGGAGTGGCTAATTCCTGAGTGGCACAAGAAAAATTTGATTGTGCAATCAGACAGGTAAGTGGCAGAACAGGAGATGACAAAATAGAGCCTTGCTTTTAAAGAGCAGCTGACACTTTCCAGAAAATTTAGGAATAAATAATAGTTGGACACAATCCAGATTCTATTTCAAATATATTCTGTGAATTTCTCCTCCCCATTATCTATTACTGAAGAAATTCCCACAAAAACAAGATCTTTGTCCCTCCGAGTTCATCTGCCTCTACAGCTTACTCCCTACTTGAAAGCATAATGCACTGTTGTGACATCACAGTCTGTTGCCATGGGAATAACTCGTAAGCACAGTATTATGGCATCAGGTTGGCAAGAAGCAATAGGAGCTGATGAACCCACAAGGAACAGCTATCCTGTTTTCTTGCTTATGACCTCAGTAATAAATAATGGGGATAAGAAATACAGAGCTAATGAGAAATATAAGCTGCTTTGTGTCCAAAAATACTGTTTTGCAAAGTTCTTCTTGAGGCGTCAGTGGCTCTTTAACTCTCTGCATAACCAAATGAGACAGGGTCTTGCCAAACCCTGCCACAGAGGTATTTTGTAGTGTCTTGGGAATTTTGTTCCCCTCACAATACATTAAAGATGATAGGAAACAGTTTTTTTTTTTTTTAACACCTCTAGATGCCCTCCAGTTGCCTCTTTAGTGTCTATCCAATAGTCTTATGTTTTTGGCCTTTTTATTTCATTAATAATCTAATCTAATTTTGTTGCCTTTGTAATTACCCTGAATCCCTCTCTCCCCAGCAGTTGCTGCTCTCTCTCTCTTTGCATACTGCCTGAACATTCTATGACATTAATAACAGTTTTCCAGCCATTCAGATGAACAGCATGGAATGGTGTTACTGATGTCATAGAATGTTTCCATGTCAGACAGTTCTTTTTGTGTAGTAGTTAGGGATATACGTAATTGCTTTAGTGCATTTTTACTGCTCATACTAGTCCCTGTAATTATTCTGGGGGGGGGGCGGGCTCCATTTTCTGGTTGTTGAAATCTCACTGTCCCTGACAGCTGCATTAGCATACGAGAAACATGTGTCTTCACCATTTACACTCCACAGTATGCCTGTTTGCCTAATTAGTGTTCAACAAAACAAGCTGCAGCAAGGTGTGAAGTACCCCATTTACCTTCAAGTTAACTTTGCAAACTGAGTTGAAATGTAGGGTTTCCTTTTAAAATTGCGTTCTATTTGTGTGTTTCCAGAGAGTTTTCAGGATATTTGTACTTTCAGTACAGCGGTATATGGAATAAACAGGTGCTGTGACATCATGTTCTCATATGCTAATGCAGCTCCCATAGAGAATGAGGTTCCAAAAGCCATAAAATGGAGACCCCCAGAATAGTTACAGAGTATAACAGTAAAAGCCAGCAGAATAGGCCCCATGGTCTATCATGTCTGCTCATTAGCCAAACCCCAAACTGAGAGTTCGCTCCTCCACCACACCCCCCAAACCCAGAGGGCTTCAGTATCCCCCTGTGCCTGTCCCAACCCCTCTTGAATCCCTCCACTGTGCTCTCTTCCACCAGACTCCTGGGCAGTGCATTCCATGGTTCCACCACCCTCTCAGTGAAGTGGTGTCTCCTGCGCTCAAGCCTGTACTCCTCCCCCCCCTCCAGCTTCCACTCGTGCCCCCTGGTAGTTCCCCCCTTCTTAAACCTGAAGACCTCCTTGGCTCCGCCCTTGTTTATCCTTTTTACATACCTGAAGATCTCTATCATGTCTCCCCTGTCTCTCCTCTCCCCTCCTCCAATGCATACAGTCTTTCCTCATAGGGCCTACCCTCCATGTCCTGAATCATCCTTGTCACCCTCCTCTGGACCCTCTCCAGCAGTGCTATGTCTTTCTTAAGTTGTAGTCTCTAGAACTGCACACAGTACTCAAGATGCGGCCTGACCAGGGTATTATACAGAAGGAGGGAAGGAGGATCACTTCCCTCCTCCTGGAGGTAATTCCCGATTATGCAGCAGAGTATCCTGTTTGCTTTTGCTGCGGCTCTTCGACAATTCTCAGTGTTATTCATTTTAATGTCCACCACTACCCCCAGGTCACTTTCGCTGATGTGGCTTGTGAAAACAAACAGCTACAAGAAGAGAGTTGTCTGTTGACATGGAAACAAAATGAACACAACACAAGGGTGTCATTTTCTGTTAACACTTGGGGCTTGATTCTTTGCACCTCATTTAGTCTATTTTACATATTTAACAACTGTGGTACATATTTATTCTCTTATGCTTGCACTGAACACAAACTAAGATATTTACTACTATAAGCTGTCAGATAAGAACAAAAAAGGGTAGCTTTAGTCCACCTTTGTATTAATGCCCCTTTACTGTTACCCACTTATTGTCCACCCCCTCTATTTTATATATGTCTTTCAAACTATCTTCGATTATTTCTTTCATTTTGTCAAAGTCAGCATTTTTAAAGTATGGGACCACTGTGCTGTATTTCAGCTGCTGAGATTCTAGCACACTGCTGAAAACGCTTTATCCAACTGGGTCCTCAATTGAGATATGCCTGATAATTGACATTAAACAGGTCCGTAACTACCCCACCCCAACCCGAGTACTGCTCTCATTCATCGTGTGGGTAAGCTGCACTGTGTTACCTCTATAAACATCTGACGTTTTTGTCTTACTGCCATTAGAATATCCCAGTCTGTATCCAGAAGACTGAAGTTTCCCATGAGCATACTTATATCCTGGCTAGCAGTCTTCTCAATTTACACTTCTAGCCTCTCTCATTTTTGACCAACTTCTGGTTTGGCGACCTATAAATCACTATCCTGTATTTCTCACCCCCTTCATCTGTTATTATAAGCCACAGTGATTCATCCCCCCGCCCGCCTGTAAGATACATCCTCTGTGACACTTCTGTCGTCCTCATCGGCTCCAATAGCGCTTTTTGAAGTTCAAAGATTACGTTGCCTTTAATTCAAAATGGAGTTTCACTGCTGATGGGTTAAATACACTGCTATCCCCTTGACAGCCTCCCTTCCCTCCTACAGAGAGTACAGCCAGGGACATTAGGTCTCAGCTATTTGCCCACATTTTTGCTATTGCTTACATCCATGTCCTTTGCAGCAATTATTGCCTGCAGTTAGTCTGTTTTAGTACCTACATCTGCACACATTACTCCGCCTTGCTCCCACCTCTTGTCTACTAAACTCGGCTGCATTTTAAACTACTGCTGCCACAAAGCTGTCTTCTGTGTGTACTATGGGACAGCCAGCTTGGCTCCCTTTATGTGTCCTTCTGTGTTCATGTGTTCCATCTGTTACATTCCCCACCTCCTTGTATAGGTTAATACGTTACAGACTGTTACATTTGGTTTCTGTCCCAATGCACTGGTTTACCAACCTGTTAAGATGCAGGCCATCATTTATGAACAGCCTGTTTTCCCAAAAGGGTCCCCAGACCCCCCAAAAAGTGGAATCCCTCATCTCTGCACCAACCCATCAGCCATGTGTTGAAACTCTGATTTTATTCTTTCTACTCTGTCCTGTGTGTGACACAGACAGTACTTCAAGGAAGGCTACTTTATCTGCTACTGACCTCAACCTATTGCCTAACCCCCTGAAGCAGAATTTCACCTCCTCTACACTGCGGTTTGCCACCGATGCTTAGGTGTAGTACAACATCTGCCCCCCGATCAGGCCCTCCAACTCGGTAGTTACCTTTTCAGCAGCTGCCCCACAGAGACCCATAACGAATGTCTCCACCATCCTCGCCAATACAGCTCACTCCTGCTATGGTATGATGAATTTCTTGTCTCCCTGACACTGCCCCCCCTCCCCTGTGATGCATCCTTGATGTACAGAGCCACAACCTCACTGGTAACAACTTTCAATTCTATTGTGGAGCAGTTCTGCTGCCCAATTCAGCCAGTGACACAAATAGTTTCTGGACTTGTGCCTATTTACCTCCGTGCCTCCTCCCACACTGGTTCTACTACTTCTCATCCTGGCCCCCCACCCTCCCAAACTACAGTCCATTCTCCAGTGTAGGTATGTGGCGCAAAATTAAGTAATGGGCATGTAGCATCCAGCAGTCTTCAAGCTGAATTTAGTCTCTGGTACTGCACATCAGCCCTGAGGATAGCTAATAATGTGCTAAGGGCCATTTAAATCCTCTACAAATGGGCATACACTTCAGCCAAATGCCTGAGCCACAATGCCAACAACGGAGCCCCCAACCAACTCCCTGTGCTGCATGTATTTATAAAAGCATGTCTCAGTGTGTTTGGATGGGAAGTTAGTGAGAAGTAAGTCCTCCTGCCGGTCCAGAGGTGCCAAAGACAGAGGCGCTGGCCAACTTACCACACACTATGCCGGCAACCCGGGTTCGGGAATGGACTCGGGTCATCAGGGTGCCGGCATCGGGGGGGGGAGCAGGATTGAGCAGCCGGAGGACAGCTCTCCCCATCTGGGGTGGTCGCTGCACACACCCCATAGTCCCGCTGCCACCGGGTGGAGGTCTGGTGGTTAGCATAGGCAGAGGGAATGACACTTAGGAAGGGCGCCTTGAGATGGGACTTGCGCATGCCTCCACATGCAAGTGCACGTCCGAGGCAGGGGATCGGGATGAAAAACAGAAAATGTACAATAAAGTACCTATGGGAGGGGAAGGTAGTAAGTCCTCCAACATTTCCTTCCATTGCTCCTCTCCTTCCTTCGGTCCCTCTTCACTGTATGTCCAGGCACTTGTTGCACGTAAATGAGCAGCACAACTGTCCTTCGCCAACAAGGAATGTCCTTATACACTAGCAGGTGCCTCAGCCTGGTCGTGCTCCTGCTCCGTCTCCCTTCCTGAACCAGTACACCAGTAACAGCACTCCGACTCCCAGCACTTGGCTTGGAGCCCACTCACCCAGCAACACTTATGTAACAAAGACCATTTTCAGCAGCCCTCCCTTGACCATAGAGTAGCACAGAGCTCTGTAGTATAGTTCCCCGTCTACATGCTCTGTCTGGTCCTAATTTACCTTGCAGACACCATACTTACAGATTTATTCCCACTATCATCCTCCTGGTTAAACAGTCAGTCGGCCTCATTGTCAGAGACTCTCCACATTCTGTTTGCAGCACCTTAGCTGTGGCTCCTGTAGTGGTACTGTGACCATTAAAATTTATAAAAACAAAGCAACCTAAAGAACAACTCTGCACTTCAGTATGCACTTTTATAAATATGATGTTTACAATGTGACAATTTACGAGAAAATACTTTTTTTTTCCCCCCTTCATTTTCAATGCTCCTTTCCAAGGTTTGCAGCACATCTTGGTAGTCTGTCAAAAAAAGTCTGTATAAAAACATTTGCCTTGTGTACTGGCAGGATCATCAGAAAATTATTTATTTGGCACAGTAAGAAACCTTGCATGTCTCATTCAATACTTTGTCTCCCTAGAAAGCAAGGTGGCCTTGGTCTCCCAGACATTCAAAAATGTAATTTTTCTGCTCAGGAGACCTGGCTCTATACCTGGCTTAAACAACGCCAGGAGGTACGACCTAGCACTCAGAGATCTGGCCCTTTACCATCTTTGGACTTTACCCACCCGCATGAGCTCACCTCAAATGCTCAGTCATGATAAAAACCCGTGGACAAAGCATATCATTAAGTGTCTGCTTAAACTCTGGCACATAGCGGGGATACCCAACACCCTTGGTCCCCTCTCCCTCAGACATCATGAGGACTTTTCCCTACCACCATCGATAAGGGTTACCAATATTGGGTGACCCATGGTCCTACCCAGTTCACTCACTTCCTCATTGGTGATAGATGCTTGCCTTTCAGCAATTACAGCAGAAATACGCATTAAGGAAAGAGGACCATTTTCGTGTCCTACGGGTCAGACATTTTATTCTTCAGCCTCCACATCTCCAATAGTTACAAAGACCCCAAGCATCTTTGGAAGAAACTTTCTATTGGTGAATAACGTTGAGAGTCAAAGACAAACCAATTTCAGGACTATATGGTTTTATGATGGGCCTAGTCTCACCCCCCAACGGATTCCATCCATCTAAAGTGGGAGGCTGAATTTGGCCTTTCAATGCCTCAGGCACAATGGGAGCGCAGACTCAAGCAGGGATGGGCTGTAATAGCCTTGCCTACTTGGCAAGAATTTAACTAGAAGACTCTACTGAGATACTTCTGCAACCCAATGATAAAATGTTTTGGGACCACCTACTCAGACACGTGCTGGCGGGCTTGTGGTTTGGTTGGTTCTCACTGGCATATTTTTGGAGCTGCCTTAAACTAATCCCCTTTTGGCAAGAAATACATTTTCAGATGCAAGCCATTTTCCATAGCCCCATACCATTTCAACCTAGTGCTTGGCGTCTTGGAGGCTTTTTCGGGGCCCACTGCTAAGCTTTACCATATCTTATGTGCAGTCGCTTTAAAATGTATCACCTTGCACCAGCTCTCCACGCAGATCCCCACTTTGGCTCAATGGAAACGCAAAGTTTCCGAGATAGAAGCTTTTGATAGAATTACAGCCACAATCCGTTTGCATATTGCACACTTTCAAGATATCTGGTGTCCCTGGGACCTTACAGAAACCTGCGGCCAGGAACTCAGAGGCCAGTAGACATAGGTCTCAGTGCTTATGGCTCATACTTTTTCCATCTTTGGTTGACTCCTCAGCCTGCTAGTTCCCCTGTTCACAAGGTAGTTTAGAGGC
Organism: Neoceratodus forsteri; assembly: GCA_016271365.2. Lineage (NCBI taxonomy): Eukaryota > Metazoa > Chordata > Ceratodontiformes > Ceratodontidae > Neoceratodus > Neoceratodus forsteri. Next base: position 1,724,215,573 of record CM057452.1, read on the forward strand.
AATTTGGAGGACCTGAATCCTCCCTACTTTATTTTAGATAGACCTTCTTTAACTATTTATCATTATCATTTGTGTCTTCAATACCTAATGTGCACTGTTGATTATTGGGCACCTTGTATATTCTTTAAAGGCTACCTAAACACAAATCTTATGGGGCATACTGTTCCAAAAACCCTCCCGTGGAAGCAGAGCAAACAGGGAGAGGTTTTGAATCCTTTAAGCAGTTACCTTAAAATCATAAGTTTTAGACCTTTTCGGTGAGTTTTTTTCTTAACGCCGAAACCAGGAAACATTTTCACACCACCGCACCAATCGGAGGCTAAGACTGCTGGGGACGTGAAATGCGATGATGCAATCTTAGCAAGTCATTACGTCTCCAGTAGTCAGTCCCAATGGAGCCTTATATTCTGTGTGCAAAATTAGCAGTATATGGGTACCTTGTCATCTTTATCACTATTTAACATGTACAGTAATTTTACACACAGAACATAAGGCTCCATAGGGACTGAATACTGGGGATGTCCTGACTTGCTAAGATTACATCATCGCGTTTCACATTCCCAGCAGTCTTAGCCTCCAATCGGCACAGTGGTGTGAAAATGTTTTCTGGTTTCGGTGTTAAAAAAAAACTCGCCGGAAAGGTCTAAAACTTATGATTTTAAGGTAACTGCTTATAGGATTCAAAACCTCTCCCTGTCTGTTCTGCTTCCACGGGAGAGTTTTTGGAACAGTATGCCCCATAAGATTTGCGTTTAGGTAGCCTTTGAGGCATCTAAGGATTGTTGAACTTTTAACTTAATACGGCCTCCTATCCTTTCCTACCCGGCAGGTTTGTACGAAAAACATAGCACACGTTGTTTTGATGGTTCTGGCTGTATATGTTTTAGGCCTTTTATGTAGACTTAGGTTTTTTGGGGTTTTTTTATGGAATTATATCAATTGCCTTTGCTGACAGATATTATTCTGACTTAAAAGTTCAAGTTATCATAATGGACTCCTCTCAGGGTAACTAAGAACAAGGGTTAACCCGGACAAGCTAAACGATACCTGTCTATTTATGCTCGAGTGGACTGAAACTGTCAAGTGATATCCATTGTACAAGGTAGATTTAATCGTTGAAATATTGCATTGTCTTTATAAATGGAATATTACACTAAAAATTAAGTTACAAAAAAAATAAAAACATTTGCCTCTCCCCTGTTAACCTCATAGTGCCTTTCATAATGACATCGTAGTGTTCTCCATGACAGCAGACTGTGATGTCACGAACAACAATTATGTGGTTAGCAGGGGAGAGTTGGATACATTTTTAAAGACTTGGTTAAAGAGCTGGTAACACGTTCAGGAGAAATTTAGCGAAACCTAATATTTAGACACAGCCCAGCCTGTATTTCCCATTGGTGCTGTATTCCTCCTCACCATTATTTATTACTGAGGTCATCTGTATGAAAACAGGATCTTTGCTCCTGAAGAGTTTGTCTATTCCTGCTGCTTTCTCCCTACCTGAAGTCACAGAGCACTCCTTGTGACATCAGTTACTCCCATAGCAACAGACTGTGATCTCACAACAGAGGATTATGACTTGAAGTAGGGAGTAAGCTAGAGACGCAAAATGACGCTAAAGGAACACGAAGTGATAAAGATCATATATTCACACAAATGTCCATAGTAATACATAACAGAGAAGAAATATATATAATATAAATAGAATGCAGGCAGAACAGTACCTAATTATTGTGCATTTTAAAGTTTTCTTTTAGGCGTCAGTAACTCTAAATAACTGCTACATGATCTACAATATTTAGTAGCCTGACAACAGGAAAAGTAAAAAAACAAAAACAAACTAGAAAACAAAGTTAAAACATAACTGGTGGAAATCTAGTGTTTTTAAGCTTTTTATTATAGTAGAGGGTTGCTCTTTAATGGTAAAACACCACAGTGGGTCACAGCACACACGGAGGCGCGAAAAACACAGACGATTAACAAAATGTTTTACTGATGGACATCAAATAAAATACACCTGCAAGATGCAGCAGATCGAGACAAAAAAACACGTTTCCATGGCGACATTCCTAGCAGTGGTGTGTGTGCTGCAAACTTGCCACCAAGCAGCAGCTTTGTGATTTGGAAAACAAAGGTAATGTTTTCAAACAATTGGTCTCAGTAGACGGAATTGGATGGCTCAGTAGACTGGTAGTGGGTTAAGGAGCATTTCCTCTTTAGATGACTGGTTCAAATCCCGCAGAGATCAGTAGTGGCCAAAAGCCATTATCACTTGAGGGCTGTTCGGAGTCCTACTATATGAAATGAGGTGTGATGGCCTCAGTCCAGTTCCAAGTGGCAGATGTCAGCATCACAAAAAAAAAAAAAAAGGCACTAATTGGCACTCGTGTTGGCAGTCTCACCTTAGAGACCAAGGACTTAATAGTCATGAAGTCTCTCTGTGGTAGTCCCGCCACGGCAGGGTTGAGGCACACTGGCAAGGCAGTGTGGGAAAACTTGCACTGTTATTTCACATTCTTTACCAGTCATGTTGCTAAACAAAAGACTTTAGGTTCCAGTGCTGTCAATCCAGCACCTTTCACAAGCACTTAAAAAACCACACTGAAGGAAAAACAATATATATTTGCAACATGGCATTAATAGTAGTACGTAAATACTAAACACTGATTGGAGGAAAGAGGTAACGTGATCTGAACGTAGCAGTGCATTAATTCCCTAGATATGCATGGCTGCATTTTAAAGCTAACAAAACCAACATGCAGCATCATAGAAAGTGGCTGCGTGTGGGCGGCAATACTGTTGTAGTGTTCACAGTCAGTGAAAGCATCGTTAATGACCTCAGTAGTTCCGCTAGTCGCATCACCGATATGAGGAATTCCCACATTGCACTTGCCATGTTACAAGTGCATTAATCCCCTCGACAGGAGGCATTTCCCAGGAATTAATACATGGTTGGGAGGTCGTTTCCCCCCCCCCCCCAAAACCGTGCATTAATTCCTGGGAAAGGCTTCCTGTCTTGGTGACTAATGCTTACATATAAACAATGTTCTCAGGAATCAAAATTTAAGTGAGAGAAATACAGATGCTTAATGAACTGTTAGTTAAACAGTGTCTAGAGGCATTTTAAAACCTTTTACTGAAAAACAAATAACTGGCCTCTCAGTCTATTGAGTTTACTTAGTTTCATACTGGGACTAGGGTAAATAAGAAAAAAAAAAAAATAATATTTCAACAAATGTCCCACTGCCTTTCTGCTACTGCCAAACATGGCCTACAACAGAAAATCTGCAGTCGACCTGCCCAATCTGTTGCTGCTTGCATCTTTGTCTTCCCAGTGGCTCCTGCAGTGACAGACAGCAGGTCTGCTAGTGTGTGGTGCTGTCCATTTCTGTGTGTTGGGGGGAGGTGGGGGTTGTACTTATCCCTTGCTGTGTTGGGCCCTGCTCCCATGACTCATCCCGTCAACCACGGACTGGCACTTGAAACTACTAGTCATCCTGGTCTGCAGTGGTACCTCTGGGGACCAACACTAGGTTTTCCAGTGGGTGGTGAGGGTGTGTATGTGTGTGTATTAAATATGTGCCCATGGGGTATGTGTATATTATATATGTGCCCATGGGGTGTGTGTATATTATATATGTGCCCATGGGGTGTGTGTGCATGTATATATTATATATGTGCCCATGGGGTGGGTGGGTGGGTGTGTGTGTGTGTGTGTGTGTGTGTGTGTGTGTGTGTGTATATATATATATATATATTATATATACACCCATGAGATGTATGTTTATATTATATATGTGCCCATGGAGGTGTGTTGTGTCTATTATACAGTATATGTGCCCATGGGGTGTGTGTATATTATATATGCGCCCATGGGGTATATGTGTATATTATATATGTGCCCATGGGGTGTGTGTATGTGTTTATTATATATGTGCCAATGCACATGATCTGCAGATGTGTATGAGTGTGTCTGCAGGGGAGAGGAAGTTATCAGGGGTTAAATTGGGCATGAACTCCATTCCACCTCCTCCAACACCTTTTTCCATGGAATACTACTGGACAGTTCCACCTCATACAAATGTGGAGATTACAGTTCCACCTCCTAAACATTTCCTATTAAACCACTGGGAGTGATCTATTCCTGCGTCAGACCCCACTCTCCTCTGTGTTGCCCCCCCCCCCCAACCAGGCATACCCAGGCCCTTTTTGTAGGAGGCAAGAAATGGGAGTAACTTCTTAAAAATAATAACAGGTAATGTACAAAAAGAAACAAAGATTGTAAAAAGAACTTCACCATAAGAGATTGGGGTGAAGTCAGGAAACTGTCCCGCTACGAACGGGTGAATTTCCTGACTTCACACTAACTTCCCCAGTGAAGCTTTATTTTGCTGCATCCCTCCCTACAAAGCCTCAAAAACAAGATTAAAATAGTGACAAGTCTGTTGATCACCAATGCCAGCCTGCCAATTTGCTTTTTTCTGCACTTAAACTTTGCTATGCTCTTACTTCAGTCTCAGACACTAACACCTCCTCCAGTTCAAGACACTTCAGTCTGTGATCATTAGTGCCTGCTGCCAGTATTGCCTCTGCGACCTTTGCCGTTAACTCCACCACTCCTGTAGGTGTGAGAGGAAGTAAACTTACCTTGCTATGTGAAATGCAGCTACCCTGTACAGCCCTTTACATAGTGTACAGTGTAGCTTAGTGCCTAATTCCTCGGTATGAGACTCCTGAAATAGCATTTCGCAGAGTGCTTTGTTGCAAACAACTGATTCCTTTTCTTCCACCTTCTTGAAGCACTGCACACCACTTTCCTAACCCAACCCAGCTCTACCCAGTTTGAATACAACGTAACCCCCATCCACCCGCCCACATCACCACCTCCTCCACTGAGCCCCAGCAAGAAGAACCCTTCACTCACCCACTTCTTATATCTAATCCCTACCTACTCCCCCACCACCGGCAACTATGGCAAAATTTGACAATCACACCCACGCCATCCACCCTCCAACCCCCCCACACCCCCAAAGAGGGACACCAGCACGGACCCTCACACCACCTCAGCTGGCCACCATCAGAATGAATGAATGACAGGCAGTGTTTTTTGCTATGAGAGCACAATGAGTCCCATTCATTCACGCGGAGGCCAGCTGAGATCATGAGAAAAGGGTCAGTAGGTAGGTGAAGAAGGGTTATGTTATATTCATATGGGTTAGGGGAGTGAAGCTTTTTTGCCCGGTTTTGAAAGATAAAATCAAAAATAAAGAAAAGGAATTCCATGCTTCAAACTGCTTGCTCAGTGCCAACTTCGCCAGAGCTATGCACTGTATGACGTTTAGCACTTCACCAACAATTTACCAGTCAAGTAAAACTCGGCAACCCTCCTACGCTCCAGTAGTTTTCAGAATGTCACTGAGCTGACACTTTGTTGGCACCGCTGGTGTTGCCGTCATGCCTTCCACAGCCAACTCTGCCACTCTTGTATGTTAGATTCAGCAGTGTTGGTTGAGTGGCTTTGTTGCCTCCCTTGTCTCAGTCTGCTGTTCAGCAATGGCTTCTGGTCTCCTATCTTAGTTCACAATGTACCAGTTCACCCACAGGGATAGCATACAAGTATTTCTGACATGTGACTGGGTGCGCATGAAATAATTAAGCTTCTCTACATTAGGTACTGAGCAAAGGTCTTCATGGCCATTTGTGCAGCATGCCATTTTCAAATGCACTTACAAGTATCATACAGATAAGATTCAGTTTCTGTGACGTTGTACTGTGTCATGACGACAACAGGCTGTTTAAAAGTTATGACTAAAAGCTGTCCAAGTGGCGCTGAGGGTTGAGGCGCTGGACGCCACACCTCGCACTCCACCGGTGACCCAGGTTCGGGAGCGACCTTGGGTCATCGGAGTGCCGGCTTGGGGGGGGTAGAGCAGGATCGAGCATGCCAGTGGGCAGCTCTCCTCTCCCAAGGGTGGTGACGGTGGGTTGGCACCCTCATAGTTCCACTTCAACCAAGTGTAGGTCCGGTCGGTAGCATAGGCAGAGAGGGGGCAGCAAACAGTTACGGGAGGTGGAAGGGGCTGAGCTGGTGCCACGGGGTGCATAGTGTGCCTCCATGTGCTTGCACGGCCATGTGTCAGGACCTCGAGGGGTCAAGGGAGAAAACCTGTAAAATACCTGTGTGTCCCCATCACTGATTGGCGGGAGGAGGCAACGGGACCAAACAGCTATATCTGGGGGGGGGGGGGTATGACTAAAAAAGAAACTGCCTCTAATAGTTTATTAATGCACTATCAAAAACACTACCGCGTTCCATTCCACATACTTAGTTCATTAGAAAAAATACAAAGACACTGCACAGCTATAAGTGATTGTAATATATAGGCACAGGAACTGACAAACAGATTTTTATGGAGGGGGTATGAGGAAGAGCTACTGAACAGTACTACTGTCAAGAGTAGGCATGTTGACAGGAAGTTCCTTAACTCTCTCCCCACCCAATAGAGGTGGAGAGGATAATAATGCTGTTTTGTTTGACACAATTTTTAATAACATGGCTGAGCAAGAAGAAACTAAGTATTTTAAATAAAAATGTCCACATCCTTCATATAGTGACAGTAAATTGGCCTCACTTATGGAAGCAGTGCCACAAATTACTTTCATAAAAGAAAGGAATTTAACAGATAAATTGGTTCAGAGTCAGTCTGTTAAGCAACCTAAAATCAATCCTACTTAGTTACTTACAACACTGCACTGTTTCTTTAAGGCCCTGTTCACACTGCAGTGGCTTAAAATGGAAAAAGGGGCTAGAACCATTTCACAAGCATGCTAGTACGATTAGCGTTCGCACCCATCACACTTCGGAATACATTTTCAAGAACCGTGCTCAAACCCCGATGTGACCTAGGCTTGAACATGGTTCCTGAAAACATTTAGCCACCTGAAATGAATTTACTTACAGTGCGAATGCTCCACAGTCTTGATACGTGTTTAAATTGTGGGATAAGTCGAGACCGTGAAATGCATCATGGTAAGCAGCTTGCAAACACGCTGCACTTGACATAGATCTCAGGAAAGAATGCAGACACCAGAAAATGGTTTAGGGAGCCCAGAATGGAAACTAATCTAGCATTGTGAACACTACAGCACGGCAAGAGTAAATTCATTTTCCAAAAAGTTTCCAAAAACCATGCTGTAATGTGAACCTAAGTGTGCAACCTATAAGAAGTACAAATTTGCACATCAAGATAATACATTTTTTCCCATATAGGTTTTTTTCCATTTTCTGGTATTTTGTTCCCTACCCCAAGGGGCCACGGCGTACACATGCAGGTACGCGCATGGAGGCGCACGTACACACCAGGATACAGTGGCCCTTTCCACCCCCCCCAACTTCTGTCACTGCCCGTTGCCGCCTACGCGTCCCCCTGACCTCTACCCAGTGGGAGCAGGACTACAGACGGGCATCCACCTCTTGGAGAGGAGAGCTACGACTCACCCTTTTAAATAACAGACAAGCAGTCACTGATTCTATAAAAATAGACTGTTTACTAGTGTAACCCCTAGGTGGCGAGATCCCAAGGGCTACTACCCCGTCTGCTTGGCTAGCAGCAGGTTACGGGGCCTAGGTTTGGTAATGGGTGCCTCCACCCGGAGGTTAGGGTTAGTAGTGGTCAAGCTAACCAGGGCACAGCCCTCCGGGACACTGTAGCCCCCCCTCTTTCCCTGCTAGTGGCCTAAACACTGCACAATAATTACGTTCACAATACCCTCGATACACCTTGCAAGTACCACACTGGGTTGCACTTACCACCAGGGCTGGTTCCTCCGGTTCGACCCGGGGGACCCCCTGTGAAACAAGGTTAGACAAAGCAAACAGTACAGTACTTCGAGCACAAACTGGAACCACAGTCAAGTTGAATGCAGAAAAAGGTAGATCTGATTTATTCAGGAGATTTGAACAAGGAAGGGGCGTAATCAGGTTAATTAGCTTAAATGTTCCATCAATCACACAGCTGTGCATGCTGTCAGAGTCCCTAACAGTGTCACACCCTCTGGGTACCCAGGTGGAGGAAAGGTGGGCTAGCCAGGACCATTGCCCGGGGTAGGCAGGCGTTGCAGCTGGTCGGGGCCATGTGATGGAAAAAACAACCTGCACAACACACACTACTTGTAATCCGGAGCCAGATGGCTCAGTTCACGAAGACAGAGAAATAACCACGAAATCAGATGACACACTTAGATTAAACTGTAATTGCAGGGCGCTACCCTGATGGTTACTCACGATACCCAAGACTGGACACAGGATGGACGAAAATCAAGACAGCAGGTGGTCAGTCTGGACTACCAGGAGAAGCAGGGCCCACATGATTCACCAAGGCGTTGTTCCTGTTCAAGCGTGGAGCAGGGGACTGATCCCCAGGCAGGTCTCTCGTCGATGGTTTTCTCTGTGCAGTGGGGTAGTCTGCTAAGGCCCAGCCGCATGGAGGTAACCGCGGATGCAGTCTGAATGGGCTGGATACAGCTTCCAGCAAGCAGAACACAGTTCACACAGTGGGTAACCGAATCACGACCCCCTTTCAATTCATAGCACATTTACATGTAAGGGAAAGCCACTGCACCAGGCAAACTGCTCTCCGGTCACGATCGCAAGGTCTCTGCACAAACTGGCAGCTCGCAGGGTGTCTGGAAGTCCTGGCAGGCCGATCGCATTCAGCAAAATCTTCAGTCCCCTTCAGGTTTGAGCCTGGTCAAACTCTGATAGCGCACTTCATCCTCACAAGATTGGATTCAGTCCGAAATAACTCCCTTCTGCCTCTCAGGGCAATAGACAGACATTAAGGCCAGAAATCAGGCCTTTCCACAGTTCTCCTGTACAAAACTACGCAGACAGCTGCTCGAACTGTCTCAAGCTGTTGCTGTCTCGGTTTCCAACTTAGATCTGCCCTAAACAGCAAGCAACTTGTGGATTTCCCTCAGATCCAAAAGGTTTAGTTCACTGATTCGGCCCTCGGTCAAAGAAAGAGCTCCCCCTTCAGTTACAAAAAGGCGCCAACAGTCCAAAACTACAATTCCCAAGTTTTTACTCCACACAGCCCCTTCAAGCAGGCTCCATTTCAGAGTCCCAAAGTACTGATTGGTCCAATTCGACAGTTCGGGACAAAGATGGTGGAGATAGGTAGAACACCCCTCGCTGCAAAGAAGGCAGGTTAGAACAAACTACAATATTATTAATGCTCCAATAAATAATAAAACAAGCACATCCTCTCACAGAGCTCCCTCTGTGCAATTAGCGATGGCAGAAATGGAGTGATTATCAGGCAGCCTGGGCGGGACTCGAACAGGGAAACAATCAGCCCCCTCCTGGATCAAATATAGCTGCAATCAGATAGCTCTTAAAGAGACAGCACACAGAGGCTCTACAGGCACTCTCTAGCATCACCATTTAAACGGCTATAGCGCCGGACACCAGCCTGGCAGTGAGCAATTAGGCAAGCTCACGGAATACTTTTTGGGAACCCCCATTTGTAGGGGGGTTACACTAGAATACTACACGTATTTACAACAGGATGTATTTACAGGAAACAAAAGGGTTAAAGCAGAAAATAAAATCACATTAAACAAATAGGTATTGTACAGCAGAAGTCTAAGCTATCCTTCCCTACAAATCCTTCACCTGCCCTAGCTAAAGAAGTACTTTTCCCTCACTGTGCTATCTTACCTCAGCTATTCTTTGTAATAGCGGGGGCTCTGGTCTTCAGGTGTTCAGTTCAAGAGAATGAGCTGGATATAAGCCCCTCAATATATTGCCTTGCTCCAAGTGGGAAGGGTCCTACTCACTCTGAGTGACAGGCCCATGTTGCCTAGCCCTCTTTGAGAGAGAGAGAGAGAAAGAAACTGAGTGTGTGTGTGTGCATGCATGTATGTGTGTCCCCCCACCCTTCAGCACCTCCTTGCTACTATAATAATGCCCACCTGGTTCCTTCTGTTCAACATGGGAATATTTCCCAGAAGCATACCCCACTAAGTTTATGGGTTTATTGCTTTACTGCCTCCTGCCTGGCTTTTTCTGTTAACTTTCTCATGAGAACCATCAGACCTGTACTTTAACTTTTTCATATATACTTGCTCATGTGATCTGGCCACCATCTTGTCTGAAGAAGATGCATATTCAAAAAGATAACTTAATCAAAAGAATATATGTGGTTCTAGTCCCCTTTGCTGTCACAGTGGCATTTATGGTGGGTTTGGGGACTGCTGGTGCTGCACTTCGGGCGCTGGTGGATTTTTAAAACTCGCGGTTTCTGTTGCTATGTTTTTTACCAAGAGGGCAACATGGCAGCTTTTTGGGTGGTCAGAGTGATTTAAAGTAGGGGGCATTCCAGATGCGGCTGGCTGGCACTTCTTCCCGTGGGGTGACAGTATGATTTACATGTTGTAAAATTGTGCCAGCCAAACAGGATGCAGTATTTTCTAAGCCATGGTGTAATACAGGATGAAATGATTTGTTTCTCATGTTTTAATGTTATCAGTGCAAGTTATCAACTGTTAATCTGTTTGAACCCCATCTCAGGTATCCTGTATCTGTAATATGGGAAGTCATCTTTCCTCGGTTTGTTCTACTGGAAATTACTTTGTCTCCAATATATCATTCTATTTGGTCTGCAGAATCATTTTTCTGATCAAACTTGGAAGGTGTCAGGTTTGTCAGTTTGAAATTCAACTACGGAACGTAGAGCCTTAACATATCGTAACGTCTATTTTAATCATATTCCAGCCATATCCACTGTGTAGTCTAATTTTTTTTAGAACTGTTAATATGGGATGTAGCTGCATATCTAGAAGTTCAAATATGTAATTATGTTCTGTTCAAGAAATACAGTTTGCACTTTTACAACTATTTTCAGTGACATATTATAAACTGCAACAGCAGCCGATTGAGTAAATTATGTACAGGCCCCTTAAAAAAATCAACAGGGCCCCTTTAAGTAGTCATCAGGGTGTCCCTGCCTTGGATTACTTGGGAATATGGCTAATTTTCTGCAAACTCTTTGGTCTCCACATTTTCTAGCTCTACACTGGAGTCGTAGAGCTTTTCTGTTGGTTTTTTTATTAAACACAGTTTGCACAAGTTTATCTTTGCACTATTACAGGCTCAGCATTACTTGGGCATTTTTTTTTTTTTTTTTAAATTTGTTCCTTTTTTTAAATTTCCTTTTTTTAAACTTCCAAGTCTATTGAGTTGCAACAGCATAAGACATTATACAGCCATCTGGCCTTTATGGTCCATCCACGTCTTTAACAGTAAAGTAACAGAGATAGTGTATCCAAACTACCCGCAAAGCATGTTTGAATATGGTGTAAACACGCCCGTGCAGCATGTACACTGCACTTTCATTAGTGATGTTGGAAAACACTTTAAACTTAATAGTGTTACTAACTTAAACCTTATACTGACTGAAGCACAGTTTACATTACTGTTTAGAATGCAAGGCAAAAGCATGTTTAAAATGTGTTTAAACAACAGGCTCAAGCCTACCCCTGGACCGAGGCTTGAACACTGCTTTTAAAAATGTCTGACAGAGCTAGTGTACTACCTAAAATTAATATTAGTTTTTCTTAAAAGCAGTCATCCATTACCTTTTATATCTGAGGTTTTTTTGGTTTTTTTATTATTATTATTTTCCCTTTGGTTAATTAGAATATTTTTTTAACCTGATGTTAGCAGGTATGATCTGTGAAACAGCACTTTGCCTGACAGCTAACACACCTAGTTCTATTCTGCTACATCATCAGCGCTGCGACCTCACCAACTGTGACATCACAGCTACTCCGGAAAAGCCACTAAGCAGCAGCTAGATCAATCACCTGTGATGTCACCGTCAGTGGGGTTAGTGCTAATGATATAGTGTAGGGGAACAGAACTGGATAGGTCTGCTGCCAGGCAAAGTGCTATTCTACACATCCAGCATAATATGGTCACATAGAAAATGTTCTAATGAGCAAACAGAAAAATACTTCAGAAATAAAAGTTACAACTTGTGACTTCTTAACATTGGTACCATTTAACTGGCTGCCATTTTCTGGTTCTACTAGCTCTTTAACACCATGTTTAATGTAAATGCAAAGCATGTTTACAGTTTTTAAACTCTGAAAACCATACTACAGAGCAGTGTATGAACAGGGCCTTAGTGTAGGTCTGTATCTACTGCACTGCAGCTTTTCAATTCAGCCTGGGTTTAATACATTTGCTTAGCTGCAGTGCATACGTCCCAGTATGCTGCAGATTTATTTTCTTACTGTGGCCACCTCCAGCGGTACGGAGTATGTCTCTTTTTGGTGTTTCGGTGAGGGCTAGCCACCCAAGTATGCAGCGGATCTTGCAGCACTGTGCACGAGTCCACTTTTTCCTTCTGTTAGGTACTTTTCAGTTGCAAGTGCTCATTTCCACTTTGAGCATGTGTGTATATATATATATATATATATATATATATAAATATAAATATATATATATATATATATATATATATATATATAAATATATAGACACACACACATATATATATATATATATACATATATATATATATATATATATATATATATATATATATATATATATATATATATATACACACACACAACACACACACACACACACACACACACACATACACAAGCACAACATTTCTCCACAAATCAGACAACTCTCTAGGTTATTTGCCATAATGTCACCCGAACTACAACAAAACACTCTGCATAGCAGCCATGAAGATCACTGCTTGTCACTGATCTGCGTTTTCCCTTTTTTTTGTTAAAGCAAGTATTATGTTACAACAGAACTGTACTATGCTTGGTTATTCCATTTCAGATTGCCATTTTTGCTCCTGTCTGGTAAGTTGCTTTTTTCAGGTTTTACATAAGTAAAGGAAAGCTTCATCAAATATGGTGGCCCACTGGTTTTCATCAATGCTCTCAGCTGTATTTGAGCACCGTAACATTTTAAGCAGCAGCACTATTGTTAGTCATTTTTTTTTTCTGATAATGTATTTGTAGCAAAAACATCACTTTACCAAGTTCTCTTTATTTTCATTTTCTTTCATTCCTAAACAGAGATGCACGATTGTAAAGTTATTGAAACGTGTTTGCTGCCTTGCACCGCTCACCACGAAACAATAAAAAACATGGCCTGGCGTGGTGCCATTTACTATCAGGAATAAGTGCCAACACTGTCCTTACACATTCAAAGTATGAACTCAGTATTTACTGTCCAAAGGCACCCTCTCGGGAAGGGATTTTCAAACACTGCATGTGGCGGCCAACTTTGATCACTTGAGTCATTCATTACAAAAACAAAGTACAAGAACTTTTTTCATATCTGAAATTGTAGTGAGAATAGCTAAGCTGGGCTAATTTCAGATGACTTTTCATATCCTTTGGTACAAAAGTACATAGCAGAGAACGGTCTGAGACTAGTACGAGAGACAAAGGTCCAAAGAAGAACGGAACAAAAAATCTCATCATGAGTATGTGTATGGGGTACAGTGAAACAGTCATCCTTTTATTAGATCTCACAGCAATGTAGGCTGTACAAAGTACTCACCCATAGATGTTCACCCAATAAGAGCCCCCATTCTTAACCAGGCGTATACTTTACATACTATATAATGAAAAATATGAATTGTATTGATTGTTTCAAATAATAGATAATGTGCTTTATAATTTTATACTTTGCATTCTATATTGTATCATTGTGTTCTTGGAATGATGTTTGCAATTGTCTGTTAAGCATTCTCAGCCTCCGGGAATTAGCACTTTAGAACTAAAGTATCTATCTGTTCTCAATATAACTTAAAGAAAGGTAAACTGAATGGGTTAAAAAATTACCACTATTGTAAAGCCCATGGTAAGGGCAAAGATCCTTGAACAGACACACTCAATGCTCAGTGCCGATACAAAATCATTAGGTAGGTGCAAGGGGAGATTTTGCCCCTGCAGCTGAAAAAAAATAAATAATAAATCATCGCAAACAAAATGAAATCGCCACTGCCATTGGCTGCCGTACTCTCCCACCTACCTACTTCCATTCTCCCTGCAAGATTTAAGCAGAAATAAAGAGTAAGGCCCCCATTTTCAGCCGCAGCTGTCAGCGCTGTGCAACCATAGTGTGCTGCCTGTATAAATATTGGGTTGTGGCAGCACTGCTCAAAGTGCATGTCCACAGTGCACCACAGCCACTGCTGGCAACAGACACACAGGAGCAAAGAGGGAGAGTGCCTCCCAAATGGGTTAGCATCTTCGCTCCCGAGTGCCATCTTCAGAGGCCAGCACAAACTATGGTATGCAAGGCACTAACTGTCCTCCTGCATACCATTATGTGACCAGCAGCAGCTCAGCAAAATGCCCACACACTGTTGTATATGCAGAGGCATTGTGCAGAGCCTTGGTCATTGCTTCCCCAACCCCCCCAATCACCCAAGCCCCATTCATTAACATACAAACCCCTGCCAGTCTAGTGGCACCCCACCCGCCCGATCTCCGTTACAGAATGAAGAATATCCATGGTCTTCTATTAGTACCCCCTCCCACCCCAATCCCCACTGTAGATTGAAGAACACCCATTGTAGTATAGTGTACACACCTCTTGCCACAATCCCCATTACACACAGACAAACAACCCCAGACCACCCACTCATGACCATCACCCCCCCCCAATCTGGCCTTGACTCACCCAAAACAAAAAAAAAGTGCAAGAGACAGGCAGAGTGGTGGACTGCAACTGGCACAGACCCTCCTCTCAACACCTTGCCAGCCGCAGTCTGAACAACAGGAACTGAGGGTGCTTGAGATATAGGAATACCTGTTTCTGCAGTAAACGCAGACTCAGTCCCAGACATTCAGGCAGTAGCCACCTGATGTGGTACCAGAGGATCTGTACTGGTCACTGTCCACCACATTGCCTGCTGCATCCACAGGCTTTTTAGGATTAGTCAGGGCTGGACTTGGGTGAAGGATGGTGGGTGCTGAGTGGGTGGGCTGAGAGCATCTGTCCTTCTGTTATAAGAATCGTGCCAGGAGGGAAGTACCACTAGACAACCAGGGATAGTCTTCATTCTAAGATGGGCATCAGGTGGAAGGTGAATTCCACCAGACGACCATGGATAGTCTTCATTCTACAAAAGGCATCAGGGGAGGGTACCACTCAACAGCCAGGGCTATTCTTCATTTTACAATGGGCATCTGGGCAGGAGGTGGTAGGTACCACAAGACGACCAGAGATAGCCTTCATTTTACAACAGGAATCAGGAAAGGAGAGGGTACCACTAGACGACCATCTTCATTCTACAAAGAGCATTGTTGGGATAGCGGTTTACCACTAGATGACCAGAGATATTCTTCATGCTACTATGGGGATTGCAAAGAGGGTAGTATTAGAAGGCCAGGGATATTCTACATTTTAAAATGGGGATTGGTGTTGGGGGTTTCAGTATGTTGCCTGGCATGAGTGCTATGGGAGGGGGGCACCACTGTGTGCACTGATTAGAGTACTGACAGCAGTATAAAGCCCTGCCTCAACAGCTTATTAGCACTTAAGAAATCCTCTAAATATTCCACTGTGCCTGTATGCACGAGGGTTCCATCATTTACATGGGTACAGTGCTGTATTTAGCACAACTGCATTATCCACTGTGCGTCACTCTACTGGGCCCTTTAAATATGGTCCCCTGCCCATTCAGACATGCTAACATAAAAAAAAAAAGAGAACACAGCAGATACATGGGAAAAGTAAAAAAAAAAATATACAAAAAAATGTAAAAATACCATCAATGAGGTAAAATAAATATGGAAGTTAAATTAGAAACAAGTGCAAGCAAACAGAAAAGTAAGATATTCTAGTTATATTAATCCCCCCACACACACACACACACACACACACACACAAAAGAGACACTAACCCATGATCATAAACAACATTACTTCTGAATCACTGGACATAGCCAACTCATTCAATAAGCAGTTCAGCCTAGCTTATTCAAAAAAACAAAGAAATTCATTATCATAACAAATTCGACAAAAATGATATTAGCGTAAAAGAGGAAAAAAATTTGAAAAGAAAATGGCCTCAAACAATATAGTGCACCCAGTCCAGATGGCATTACACTGCACATGCTTAAATTAGTGAAAGATACTAATCTCGCCAAAGTTATTTGAGAAATCATTAAATGAAGACAGTATTCCAATGGACTGCAGAATGACTAAAGACACACCTACACATAAAAAGGGAGAGAGACAAAACATCTAATTACCACCCTATAAGTTTAACATCAGTCCCAGGAAAAAACTTATGATCAATTATAAACAACAGGCTTATAGAAACACATTAAAATAAATTACCATCTAGACTGGGAAAACATGGTTTTACTGCTGGACGCTCGTTCACTACAAATCTCATTTTTTTTTTTTTTTGAGAAAAATCAGTGATATCTGCTGAAACCCCCCATCAGTATATGATTTTATTGGACTTCTGTAAGGTCTTCGACACAGTCCTGCATTGAGCAGTAGAAGAAAAACTGTTCAAACTTAATATAAACAACTTAGTGAGATGGGTTACAAATTGGTTGTCAGATTGAACCCAGATGCTATTTGTAAATAGTTACTTATCAGAGGAGAATCAAAAGTAAAAAGAAGAGTGCCCCAGGGATCGGTAGCAAGTCCCATCATATTCCAGATTGTTACTGCAGATTTAAACAAAAACATATATAGCCGAGTAACACAATATGCAGATGATATGAAACTCAGGGGGCCTAGTGCTAATACTGAACATATAAACAGAATTCAGACGGATCTGGATACAACGAAATGGGCTTATAAATGGGGCATGACATTCAATCGGAGTGCTGTGTACTGTATCGAGGAAGAAGCCCTACTGCACATCAGACTCAGTATACACCAAGTAGCTCGGTTCTGAAAGTTAGTGACAGAAAATGAATCAGGAATACTCGTAAATAACACAATGGACTTTAAAGACCACTGCACAGTTGCTGTGTCAAAAGCAAACAGGATACTGAGTGCCAGCAAGCGAAACATTAGAAGTCATAAGGCAGAAATCATAATACCCCTTCTAGATTATAGCAGCCAACTGTGGTGCAATACAGGAAGAAGGAGAAGCCCAGTACAGGACGACCAAAATAATATTTCGACATTAAGGATATGACATATACTGAAAGACTTGGAATGTTAAATCTATTTTCATCGGAGGAATGTAGAAAAAGGTGGGGAATATTGTTATTTTACAATATTATCAATGATCCATATTTGCTGAATGAACTTATTTTAACATTCAAAAGACATCAATTCAAAAACCAGTGGACATAGAGCATCCCCTTAAGGTTAAGCTGAGACAATTCAGAACTAATAGAAGGATTTTTACTAGATGGGATGAGGAATTAATTTATGAAATGGCCTACCTAAAGCTATAATAAGTGATACTAAGGCGCAATTAAAAAAATAAAACGGAACAAACATATTAGAAATGGGGGTTAACTAAACTATTACATCTAATCTACAGGAGCCAAGTATGGGCTAAAAGCCTCAGCAGATCCTTACACATTAGTGAACTAAAGGAGCAAAGGAGAGCTGGAAAGCAGCAGTGCAACGAATCTTGTCAAAAAACTTGACCCTACTTTTTTTCTCACTATAAAAGATTCCAGGCAGCGTCTCAATTTATCTGATGATAAACGTTTCTAATTCCACTAAAACTGGAGTATTTTACACATTTTTTTTAATTTAGTTTTTTCTCAAGAAAAAAAAAAAAAAGACTGCTGCCACATTCGGCGTACAAATACAACTGTAAACCTGGTAAGGGTCAGGAACGAGAAAATAAAAAAATAAAAAAAAATAAAACACTTATGGTGTGCAGCATAGGAGGTATCTAGAAAAGCAGAGGACAGGCATCCTAATATTAACCATTTTTCACTGCACTGCTGCTTTAAAGTAGCCTGTTACCTTCATAAAAACTGCATCCCAAAGCACTTTTTTTCTGCTAGAGAGAGAGAGGTAAGAGGATGTTACTGCTGTTTTGGTGCATAAGCACCAAGACTACCAAGAGGAAATGTGCAGGAAGTACGCACTGCAGATCAAGGGGTTCTGCCAATGTCAAGTTGCATGTGCAATAGCGAGGTGGTGAAGTGATTTGCTCAGGGTCACAAGGTGAGCAAATGACAGTGGTGGGACTCAAGCCAGGATTCTTTATGTACTCAGCTCTGCACTCTTACCACGAGGCCAAATCGTCTTCTCCCACGGTATCTCACCTCTGAAAAAGGCCATCCCATAATTTCATATCCGAGTACAGTAAACGTTGATAGTCACCTAAAATTCAAAACTTCACAAACGACTGTATGAAAAGCATGTAAAGTTTGAAATGCCAGAGTTAACGACTTCTTTCAACTGCCTTTAGAGCTGAAGTCGCATTGTGTTTATGAAACTGCAACCTTCTCATTTTGGAGAAAAATGGCATGCTTTATTTGTAAACCAATTTTGGCTCAGAGTTTTAGAAATTCAAGTTGGAGCTGGAAGTATTGAAATTTATGCTGGAAAAGAATATTTGCAATATAAATAAAAATTAAAAATCTACAGCATCAATCCAAGCCGTCCCGCTTCAACAGCAACACCCAACCTATTCCTGAAGTGGGCACTTGTCCCTGATGTCATCTCAGCCTACAATTCAACATTAGTGAAACCATTCAGCTTTGTCATATAACATCATGGGCCAGATAATCAAAACTTTGTTCGACGGGAAAAGTGACTGCACCTTGTTTGCACCCGTGTTCAGTATTCAAAAGGTAGCTGTGTCAAATGCTAAAAGGTTTAGCACACGCAAAAAAAAAAAGTATGCAGTGGGAAAAGACAGGGGTGAGGACAAGAATACCTGTGCAGCACAATATTCCGTGCATTTGTGCTGCACAAAAGGGTTAGCAAAGGCCACTTTTCATAGCACAAATACCACTGAGAAGCAGCATGGCTTACTCCAGGCAACCCTAGCAGCCGGCAGAGCAACTGCAGCCAACTACTACGTTTGTGGTAGGGGAGCACACCTCCTCCCTGGTGTCCGGTGGTCTCCCCCCGCCCTCCGATCACCAGCCTCTGTATAAGGCCCTATCCCCACTACACCACTTACAGTCTGTAACGGTTCCAAACCGTTACAGACCGGAACTGTTACAGTGTGTCCACACTGCCAGCAAACGGTTCCGATATTGGTTTGGAACCGTTACAGCCTGTCCACATTGGTGGGTGCCCTGTAACGTTACAGCTGCACCCTATCCCACAATGCAGTTCATGCTGCACTGGGGGAATACTGGAGCTACACGCTCACGCTTCCACACTATGGCTGGTAACGTTACAGGGGCACAACCGTTTTCGTAACCATTGTTCAAACCACCTCATAAGTGGTTTCAACAACAGTTACGAAAACGCCTTCTGTAACGTTACAGACATAAACGCAAACCGTTACGGTAACGGTTTGAGCCCTCTGTAACATTACAGAGGCATAGTGTGGACAGGGCCTAAATTAGTAGGTCCCTGGTGGTCCCCCCACCCTCCAATCACCAGCCTCGGTACAAATTAGTAGGTCCCTAGTGCCCAGTGGTCCCCCCCCACCCTCCAATCACCAGCTTCAGTACAAATTAGTAGGTCCCTGGTGCCCAGTGGTCCCCCCACCCTCCAATCACCAGCCTCAGTATAAATTAGTAGGTCCCTGGTGTCTGGTGGTCCCCTCCTTCGATCGCCAGCCCCGGTATAAAATAATAACTCCCTGGTGTTTAGTGGCATGTCCCACTCACCGATCCCCATTCCCATGCACTATCACATATAGTCCCTGGTGTCTAGAGGCCCCCCGTGCCGCGACACCAACCATCCACCCTGCCAACCTCCCCCTTACCTGAAGCACTGGTGACATGGGAGACCATACGGCAACCAGCACAGCCCTCCTCTCACCACCTCCACTGGCTGCTGTATGTGATGACAGACAGCACATGTCCCCTGGACACCAGGGACTATGTTACAGTGTACGGGGATGGGGATCAGTAGGGTAGGGAATGCCACTAGATGCCAGGGACTACCAGGGCTGGTGATCAGATGGTGGTGGGGCCCACTGGGCATCAAGGACCTATTATTTTATACTGTGGCTGGCGAGCGGAGGGCCACTAGGCAGCAGGGACCTATTATTTTATACCAGGGCTGGCAATTAGAGGGTGGGGGTGGGGGGACCACTAGACACCAGGAAGAGTTTTACAACTGTACGACATGGAGACTGGAGGGTGGGGGAGGACCACTAGACACCAAGGAATTATTTGTCTATACCACGGCTGGCAACCCAGACAAGTATCCCTCAGGTGTTTGCCAAACTGCAAATGTAGCCTTTATTCATGCTCACTGGATAAGGACAGGTACAATATGTGCCAGCACAGTTCTGCTGTAAACTGAACAATCAACCAACACTTACTGAATCAGTGGTTTCCGCTACATTACTGTCACATGGGACCGGAGGCACTGTAGGAAAAGGAAAGAAAATAAAAAGACACAGGGAAAGTGATCCCCAGAGGCCATAAAACCAGTATTCACATTTAGGAAAAAAAATCTCAACAGCAAACAATGGAAAGGACATGTGAAGAACACATACACACACTTACACACAGGCAGAGTATATATCAAAACATTGTACATTTTGACTACATGTCTCCTTCAAAATGTGCTGGCCCTGGCAAGGTCTGAAAAACGGGGGGAAAAAACTGAGTGATATAAGACCCATCCTCAAACCAGGGTCCTTTGTGTTTGTTCCCCCTTAACATAACTTCAAAAAAGCAGCACACAGAGAATTTAAGACAGTTTCCTTTTTTTGTTGTTTATAAGTTCCCTTCCATCCTCCACATGGCCGGTTCTTCCCCTGTATTTTAGTGTTTTGTGCCTCATTTTTGCATAACAAAGGCATTAAGGATAACAAGGAAAACTCTAAATGAAACAGGACTAATGCAATAGATGTCCAATCATCATCCCAAAGAAATGGCAGGTTTTTTTCTGTACACCTAAGGCCCTGATGGGAATTCAATAGCAAGTGACAGATGTGGGGGATGGGAGAGGTCAATGTACAGGGTTCACTGTACAGGAAAAGCTATAAAAAGCACATCACAACCTGCTTAATCTACTCAAAACTTGATACCAGTAAATCAGTTTTTTGTGGGGAGCAATATTCCTAATATTGCCCTGTAGCAGGTCACATTTCCAAATATTTGGAGGTGTATTTTCCCACCACTATCCCTTCATTTTACCCACTCACTGAACACAACATTCTGCGAAAACAAGTCACTACTGTTTAACTGTATCGTCTCTTGTAAAACAAAAGACATACAGTGTGTGCATATATATATATATATATACACATATACATATACATATAGTACCTATAGGGTTCCTAAACCCGACTGAGTGCTGTTGGAAGCGAGAACGAGCTTAAAAGCACCCCAGCCCTCCGCAAACCAAAGGCAGACCAGGTCAAAAAGTGAGACACATCACATCCACACACTTCAGGGGACTACACAGGAGCACCACGGTTTCACCACCCACGCGGACCAGTCAGCGCAGCGCACTGTCGCTACATGGGCCAGCTACACAGGACACACGGAGCCGACCCCGTCCCAAGCCCCTCGCCCCCTCCTCCTTAATGAAAGTCCCCATGGCATCGCTTGAACTTACAGCACGGGGGGCATCTCCATTGCAGCTGCTGCTCCGTGAGTTTCTCTGGATGCTGCGAACGCGCCGCCGCCCGAAGAACGCGGCTGCCTGCTGCACCATTCCAAGAAAGAGTTCTCCCCAGAGCTTGTAGCGGCCGAGTTGGGCTACTTAGTCCATCATTACGCAACGGCAGCTCTTGTATTCCCAGTCGGATCCATCTCCTCGACCAGCCCCTCTGTCTCTGTCCCTGATTGAAGTCAGCAGCTAAATCCGGAAACTGGCTCCTCCAGTCATCTCCAGCTCAGGACAGGGATCCACGGGCTAAGTCTGCTCTGCACTGCCTGCCCCCGCACACTACACCCGACTCCCAGACCGGCCGGCTCGCGGCACTGCTCTACTACTGCAAGGGATGTCTCCAGCTCCGCACACAGTGCTGCTGCTGCTACAGCCCGAGGGAAACTACCTGCTCTCCGAGCTCAATGTGTAATTGCTGCAGCAGGATGGATGTACCACAATATGATTCGTTGACGAGAAATCCGAAGTTAAGGGCTGCCGTTCTTGTACAGATGTGTTACATAGAATTGATAGCTCCCTCTGCTTGTGGAAGACTTGTAAGTCCACTGGGGAGTGCAGCACTGTGTGTAATAGATTCGCTATTTTCAGTGGTTTTTAGGTACAGAACTCGAGAGAAGGCTGAAAAATAGGAGGACATGGGCATCCGGCCTGTAACTGGTAACTTACGGTACTAGTGTTCATTTAGCGACTACTTCAGAAAGAACTTAAAGCAACAGTAATTTTTAGTCGGTAAAACATTTTCGTCATGCAGTTTATTAGCAAAAATGTATTTCTGATGTCCTAGATTGATCCACAGTGTGCTTTAGATCTTCCAAGAATCAGTCTTCATCATTTATTCCCACTTATAGGTGAGCCAGAGGTGCCAGGACCTGGTGGGAGCAAAGTTTTCTGCAGCCTGGGGGACAGAGATAGGCATTGCACCAGGACACCAAGGTAAGGGCTCTGAGCTCTCCCCTGAGCCCTTTCCCAGTACTATATTGAGGAATACCAAAGTCATCCATGTGCCCGCCTCGCCGAGATGTCAGAGGCCAGGGGAGGGGTCAGGTGGACAAATCAGCCTCTTCCAGGGGGCCGGCTAACCTCCCTCCCAGTCCATCAGCCCTTCAGGCAGATGATGTCCCCTCTGTTGAGGCCGAAGCTATATGCTGGGTCTACACTGATGGGTACCACAACATTGCTTCCTGGTGCCACCTCAGCTCCTGGTACTAAGGGCAGCACCAGTAAGCGGGGTGGTGCCAACGGCAGGACTAGGTCCCCTCCAGCATCATTCGTGGTGCCGGTGGAGGTAAGGGTTCCACAGCTGGTCCCTCTCTAGGTCTTGAGGCTCTTGTCATTTCTTTCCCCGAGCAGTCGAAAGACCCAGCAGAGGATGTTGTTACTAACCTTGGGCCTGTGGATGGGGCTGACAATGATGGAGTCCTTCCTAGGCCTGGTTCCAAGCCTATCTTGAGGCCAGGAGCCTCCTCTTGAGTTGCCTCTCAGGTGGGTGCTGGGACTCTTTCTGGTACCATTTCACAGTCCCATTTGGGGTCCCAGTGCCATTCCCGGTGCTGGACCTGGTCCTGGTGCCATCTACAGTGCTAGGGATGGAGCCAGCACAGTTTGCCATGCAGAGTCCAATGCCGACTCTCCTGGTGGCTCTGGCCTATAGTCTGGGCTTGAGCTGGAGGGGCAGGATTAGCATTGATCAGGATGGAGGCTGGGCACCATACCGCACCTGTGGCTCACCTCTTGCCCAGAGGTGGTGGAAACTCTGGCAGGGGTTGCAGCACTACTTTGGGGCCCAGTTTCTTTCCAGAGCTGTCTAACCCATCACTGGTGGGGACCAGGGCATAGAAACATAGACTTTGATGGCAGATAAGGACCGCTTGGCCCACCTAGTCTGCCCATTTCCCTACCTAGAGGATAAGCTGCAGATCCTATTAACCAACAGCCTATTTCTTCCTACCCCCCACAAAAATTGCCTTATGTCTGTCCCGTGCATTCTTGAATTCTCCCACAGTTTTAGACCCCACAACCTCCTCAGGAAGGCTGTTGCATGCGTCCACCACCCTCTCTATGAAAATATACTTCCTCACATTTCCCCGGAGCCGTCCCCCCTCTATCTTCAAATTGTGTCCCCTTGTTCTTGCACATCTCTTTGTCTGAAAGATGCTACCCTCTTGGACTTTGTTGATTCCACTGAGGTACTTAAATGTTTCTATCATGTCCCCCCTCTCCCTCCTTTCCTCAAGGGTATACATATTAAGCTCCTTTAGACTCTCCTCATGTGGCTTCTCTTGCAGACCCTGCACCATTTTAGTTGCCCTCCTCTGAACTGCCTCCATCCTGTCTATGTCCTTGCGGAGATGGGGTCTTCAGAACTGGACGCAGTACTCCAGATGGGGTCTTACCAACTGTCTGTACAGAGGGATAACAACTTCCTGTTTTCTGCTGGTGATGCCTCTCCCTATACATCCCAGTATCTCCCCAGATCTCCCTACCACCTTCTCACATTGCTTGCCAACCTTAAGGTCATCTGATATGATTACCCCCAGGTCCCTTTACATTTTTGTTGTTGTTACTACCCCCCCTCCCATTGTGTAATCTTCCCCTGGGTTTTTGTTTCCCAGGTGCATTACTTTGCACTTCCTTGCATTGAATCAAGTGCCATACTTCACTCATTCCTCCAACCTTGCCAGGTCCCTTCTCATCCTTTCCACCCCACCTTGTGTATCAAGCCTGTTGCAGATCTTTGTGTTGTCTGCAAAGAGACATACTTTTCCTTCCAGTCCCTCTGCAGTGTCACTTATAAAGATATTAAAAGGGACTGGATCCAGTACTAAACCTTGCGGTACCCCACTAGTAACCCCTCTTTCTTCAGAGTGGACTCCATTTACAATTACCTTCTGTGTCCTGTTGTTCAGCCAATGTTGTACCCAGGCTACCACCCTGGGACCCACTCCAAGGCTGGTTAATTTCACCACCTCATGAGATGTATACAGCTCTGCTCTCCCCACCTGGGTCCCCCCCAGGTTGTTGTCTGGACCAGTCCACTGTTGTTGGTCATACTCAGACAGGTGAGTTTGCCAGACCCTTCCTCCAGTGAAGGTCTCCTGAGTATTCTCGCAGCCGTGACAGAGGACCTGGCCTGGTCACTCATGATCCTCATCCTCCTCTGCTCATCTCTCTTCCTCTCTCCCAGTTATTTCTGGTCCTCAGGAGCATTCAACCAGGGACCAGTTCAGGTCACTAACTGGTGTTTTCCACCAGTTTTACCTTAGAGCTGATCAGGCTATTTTCAGGCCTGAGATTCCTGTGCCACCACTACTGTACTTGAAGCCAGCTCCTCCTCTCCCACTTTCTCCTCTGAGGCATAGGATGTTTCAGTCCCTCTCTCCTCTGACACTGAGTACTGTCAGTACCAGCAGTTCCTGTCAAAGATGAGGCAGGAGCTGAATCTTTGCCATTTTACAGGTTGCAATATACCCTGCTGCTGTCATTCTTCAGAGGATACAGCAATGACAATACTGCTATCCTTCCATGGCCACAGCCATTTACAGAGGCATCCAGGAATGTCTGGCTCTGTCGCTTTGCCCTCTTTCCAGCCCCGAGGGATGTCCAGTGCAGGTATTGCACTCCTGCAGGGTCTTCAGGTTCTGTTCCTCATCCCATGTCAGAGATTTTGGTGCTGCAGACCCCCCCTGAGCCTAGGTGCCCAGTGCATAACCTCCCCTTGACACCAACTCTGCGAAGTTCAGTGCTTGGGGCAGGAAAGTCTTCATGGCAGCATGCATCATGATGTGCATCTATACACATCAAGCACACCAGGCAGCTTATGGCGAGCATATGTGGACAGCGTTTAGTCAACGCTTTGCATCCATGCTGGACTGTGAGACAATCGGGCAGGCAATTTGCCTGTCTGCCCAGGGCCTGGAGCTTGCAAGGCACCAAGTGAGGGTGTCTTATGTTGCCAGTAAGGTAGCTTCCAGGTTGGAGGAAACTGCAGTCTGCATTCAAGAGACAGCATGCTTTGTCTCTCCAGGTTAGCACCCCTGGCCCGTCATAGGGTGCTCAAATTGCACTACCAGTAGGGTGAATTTCTTCTCCTGCAGGATCAGGTGTGAGTTGTCAGGGTGCCCTCTCGCTCCCAGGCCATGGGAGCCTCCACCTGCTCCTGACCAGTCTCGGGTTTCAACTGACCTTTAAGGAGTCTCTGCCCTCCTGTGGTTATCCCCCACTGAGAGCTGAGGGAAGAACTGTTTCCCTCAGGGTGAGCCAAGTCCTTCCCTCTTTTGGGGAAGGCTTGATACTCTGACCCATAAGAGGGAATGAATGGTGAAGACTGATTCTTGCAAGATATGAAAATTACGTACTCACCGTAATTGTTGGTCTTCCAAAATATCTTCACTATTCATTCACATGCTCATCCACCATTCCCTGCTCAGGTAAGAGCCGGGGCCTCTAGGCAGCTCACCCTGTATTTTCTCAAGGCACATAGTATCCTCTTGCCACTCCCTCAAGGCTCTCTCCTCTGCAAGGGATATCCCTGTGCCTTCCTGGTGGGAACTGGACCCTCTCACCCCTTCCAACTCACCTGGTTTTAGGGCTGCTATGACTTTGGTCTGTACCTTGCAATTTTTCCTGCCTCTGCCAACTGGCGGCATAGCCTCCGATCAAGGTGTAGCTCCCACCTCTAGTGCTTAAAGGGGCTGATACCAGGAAGTTAATTTTTATCACAGCCTGTTAAGATGCATACTGCCCCACACCTTGGTGCTGGGTCTCTTCTCCTTTCTACTCTTTTCACTCTCTTGGAGTGGCAAGAGGATAGCAACAGTGCTCTGGGTCTGATCCAGTCTCTTTTCTTCTCTTTTGTATTTTATTTAATCCTTGGTTCTTGTCCTCCATGAATAGAAGACCCTTCATAAATTGGCTTCAGCCATCCTAACCTACAGAGACTGCCCCAGGTCTCTCTGAGGTCAGCCAGCGCTAGATGCCAGAGCCGTTGCCCTTCCTCCACCTTCATGTTCAGGTAGCCACCAGGTTTGGGCTCTTGCACCCACTATCCCTGTGCCACTTAGGCCCATCCCTTAGTTTCTCTAAGGTGGTAGTTGGGTTTTATTATTTTTATGATTTTATATCCTATATCCTTTTCCTATCCTTTTGGACTAGCAGTCTATAGCCCTTTCTCCATTTTGTTCCCTCTCCCACTAGTTTCTCTCCTGGTTAACAGAACTGAGGTAGATAGGGGGCCACCATCAGTTACTGGCTAGCCCATGAGTGCATCATCACTACAGCTGCCTCGTGGGCAGCGCTGGCACCAATGTCTGTCCCCTAGGCTGCAAAAGACTTCGCTGCCACTGGGTCCTGGAACCTCCGGGTAAGACCCCTAAATATGAATGAATGGTGAAGATATTCTAGAAGAGCAACAATTGCAGTGAGTACATCATTTTCATTTTTGTCAGATATTTTAAATAGCTTTTATAGCTAATTTTGTAATTAATTACTCAAGTCGTCAACGATGGGCATCACTCGCAATTTTTAGAAATCTCGTCTGACTCTGCAAGCATGTGACTCAGAGCTACACACACCTTTGAAAGCTCCCAGACCCCAAAGCTACAAAAACCTTAAAATAGCACCCTAATAAGGCAGAACACCTGGGAAGTATAAGAAGGCAGTGGCTCAAGGGGCCATGGACCCTTTCCTCATAACAACGAGCACCAGACACACTAAAGGTGCAAAGAAAAAAAGGGCGCTGAGGGCTTGGCAGCTAAAGGTGGTGACTTGAATGCAAGCCTGAAGTGACAAAGGACACAATGGTAGCTAATAGGAGATCAGTATCAGAACAAGTGCTAGCAGCATTAACCTCCAAACGAAATGAAGTGTCCACTAAAATTGATGCTCTGGCACGCAGATATGAGGAACAAGCTAAGCAGCTGACTGAGGTGGAACACAGCATAGCAGTGGTCAAGAATGCAACAGCAAGGCTCTCGCACTGCATGGCGTGCTTCAAATAAGAACTCGAGTTGCTCAAGGAACTTGCAGACAGCTTGGAGAACCACCACTGCAGGAGTAATCTCAGAATCCTTGGGTTGCCAGAGGGGGCTGAAGACAAGGATATGGTGGCCCTCCTCTAGAAGTGGCTTCCTGAGAAACTCTTCCTAGGCAATGGTAGAGTGTAAATACATCTGGTCCACAGAGCCCTATGGGCCAAAGCCAAAACAAGGAGCGTTCCCCTGGTGAATACTTTTTCGGCTTCATAACTGTCCAGACAAATAATGTATCCTGAATGATTACAGTGCATGGCAATCTTTTAAATTTGAAGCGTACCACCTATTTATCTGTCAGAATTTCTCTAAAGCAGTGCAAACAAGGCAAAAAACTTCTGTGCAGCTAATGAACCAGCTTAGAGAGACTGTAGACAGGCATAGACTTCACATTTGCTTATCCTACACTGCTCATCATTCAATTGGATGGCCACCCACACTCATTTTTGGAGAAGAAAGCTAGACAGTTTTGTGTTTGGGTAAAAGCTAATAGGAAGGAAGGGAAGGGGAAATTGTTTAACCAGAAAAGACACACTAAACCAGAGCTTGTTTCCATGTGCGACCTGGGAGCACAAGGAAGTTAAGTGACTTGCCCAGGGTCACACAGTATGCAAGCGGGGGCTGATGGGATTCAAACCCAGGTCTCCAGGTTTGCAGCACAGTGTCCTTAACCACTATGCTATACTGCCTCCTAATAGAATGGTGATTGGTTTGTTACAGGTGTAGAGGCTTTCAGTATATGAACTGTGGCAGAGTGACATTTTGGGCTGGAACTGAGGAAACACCTGGTCCTATCTACCTCCACTAGACTACAAACTATACTTGGCTAGACACTACCTATCAGATACACAGGTGGCTGTCTCAAGGCCCAGACTAAACTGGACAAGGAAACCTATGATAACATAAAAAAGGATTAATATAACTGCCTTCTGTGTTAGATCATGCCTGCCTGCTGTGGTCAGACTTTGGATGGCACGAAAAGGGAAGCATGGGACTTTTGAACTAACATCAAGGTCACTCTTTGCTTATAAAGTGAACCTAGACATTGCTGTGGCAGCCAGTGCTGAACCTAGACGTTGCTGTGGCACCCAGTGCTGAACCTAGACATTGCTGTGGCACCCAGTGCTGAACCTAGACGTTGCTGTGGCACCCAGTGCTGAACCTAGACATTGATGTGGCACCCAGTGCTGAACCTAGACATTGCTGTGGCACCCAGTGCTGAACCTAGACATTGCTGTGGCAGCAAGTGCTGAACCTAGACATTGCTGTGGCACCCAGTGCTGAACCTAGATATTGCTGTGGCAGCCAGTGCTGAACCTAGACATTGCTGTGGCACCCAGTGCTGAACCTAGACATTGATGTGGCACCCAGTGCTGAACCTAGACATTGATGTGGCACCCAGTGCTGAACCTAGACATTGCTGTGGCACCCAGTGCTGAACCTAGACATTGATGTGGCACCCAGTGCTGAACGTAGACATTGCTGTGGCAGCCAATGCTGAACCTAGACATTGCTGTGGCAGCCAGTGCTGAATCTAGACATTGCGGTGGCACCCAGTGCTGAAGCTAGACATTGCTGTGGCACCCAGTGCTAAACCTAGACATTGCTGTGGCTCCCAGCACTGTGGCAAAGGGGGTGGTAGCAATGTATAATCTTATCTTTCTGTCCAGAGGAGATACTTGTCCAAGCAGCCTGTACACTTATAGGGGGAACACTAAGGTTGCAGCTAACTGTGATGGAGGGGAAGGCCAAACCTGTGGGGTTCAGAGGTGGTAGGATGTGCTCTGGAGCCTAGTCCACACACCTGTCACAGGGTAACTGAATTTGTGCAGGAGAGTAAATGGAGGGTGCTAGTGATATTCAGTATATTAGTGGGAGGGAGGTTAGGGGGAATGTGTTTGCAGTTTCACAGATTGGAGTAGTATTAGGGAACTCACTAAGCTACAGGGAAGGCCAGGCAGCCACCTGGTGACAGAAGAAGGCAGGTTGTCATTTTCAAATTTCATTTGTTCTATGTTTTGTTAATTGTTGTTGTTGGTACTTTGTTACATGTTACAACTCCAGGTACATCTCATGGTAAAGGGAAGTTTCTGTACTGGGAAGAGGTAAAAATAGGGGGAGGCAAGACGACACCATGACATTGCACAGTGGGATGGGAGGAAATAGGCAGGTTCACGGACCCTTCACAGAGATTGCTATGGTAAGGAGTGCACTATATGGGGGGGTTGGGGTTGTTTAGTAGGGCTTACCCCCCCGGGTTGCCCCAGCATATAGTAGTTATTAATAATGATTAACAATATAGTGATATGCTCCTGAAATGAATGTCCAGGCCTTCTTTACCCACCAAAAAGAAAAAGTTCCTGAACCTTCTGAAACTGAGGTTTAAATAGCTCTCCAACAGGAGTCTCGTTTGACAGAGGTGGAGCAGCAGAAGCTTGTTAGAGAATGGGTGAGCCAATGCCATTTTGCCTCTTACAGTGGAGATAAGAAACAGGTGGCAATAATAAATAGGAAGCTCTCTTTTATCAAGGAGCGGTCTGTGGTGGACCCCAGCAGAGGCCACTGTGTTTTTGTCATGGGTACACTGCAAGGTGAAAAGATTACATTAGGAAATATTTATGCCCCTGCGATTCATGCCCCTGTGTTCTTCAACCAGCTGTTGACCCTGCTGCATAAAGAACAATTCCCAAACCTATTATTTGGGGAGGGTACTTAATTGTGTATTGAACCCAGGGTTGGACCATTCTGGCTGAACTAAGAGAACAGAGACAGCGGTACCTAGGTAGGGGAGAGGATTAAGTGAGATGGACTTAGTAGATGTGTGGAGAGAGAGAGAGGTCAGTCCAGGCTCCAGAAAGTACTCATGTTACTGTAACCCGCACAAGACATGGTCCCATACCGATTACATATTTCTCCTCAGGAATATGTATTGTAGAGTGTCAGGGACCAGTATCACGTCCATAGCTCTATCTGACCACGCACGAATACTGTGCAACTTAAGGCCAAAACTGATACCACCACAGACAGGCTCCTGGCACTTCCTCACATATATGCTTAAACAGGAAGTGTTCAAAGAATGTCAGAAGGAGCAATGGACACTACATGAGGAAACAGGGCTACTGCTCCCTCCAGAGCTGCCTCCTGGGAAGCAATGAAGGCTTAACTCGGGAGGGGAGGCTTTCACGGCATAATGTCAGGGGAAAAAGGAGCAAAAAGAGAAAGACTTGCTATATTAGAAAAGAAAGTAAAAGAACTTGAAAAGAAAGCCTACTCAGACATGAAATGCAAAGGCTTATCAGGGCAGCCATGGAAGCAGTGACACTGGTAATAACTCAGGGAGTGAGTTAGTCCCTATTCTTTGCAAACAGAAATTCTTTGAATGGGGGAATAAGACAGGCCTTCTATTAGCTAGGCTAGCGAGAGGTTGCAGGGGTTCCAGTACTATTGCAGTCATTAAGAATGACAGAGGATAGCTGGCTCCATGGCACCGAGCAATGGGGCATTGCTTTGGCATGCTGATGATCTGGGTTCACACCCTGAGTCCAGATGTCAGGAGTGGAGATGGGCAGGAAGGGAGTCAGTGCATCCTTTGAATGCTTCCCTCCTGGAGGGGGGTGGAGGTGCATAGCATGTTGCTCTTGGTGCGGCTACTGGTGGTGGCTTAGCGGAGGTGCTCTTGGCAGCAAGGGTGACCACATGCTGCTGAGCGCCCCAGCACACCGCCGCAGTCACACAAATGTGGGAGGTGGGTGGGGCCACAAAAAATGGAAAATCTGACCCCTCGTTGAACTGGATGATGGCCACATTGTCCCACAACACCACATGCTCCCTAGCACACCACTCTCATCCCTACAAACTCCCATGGTCTCATAGTGCCCATGGAAATGATCCCCCGTTTTCAAGCCACCCCCACAAGGATGAAGAAGAAGAAGAATCAGCATTTATATAGCACTTTTCATACACAGTATCCCAAAGAGCTTTACAAGCAATGCTAGACTGGTAGTGAAGTGACTGAATGTGTGGTGGCGGCCATATCGCACATCATCACCCACACACAGCCTGGATAATTGCATGAACCGGTTTATGGGAAGGGGAATGTTGGTGAGGATACTGGGAATGTTCCCTGCTCTTTTTGCGAAGAGTGCCCTGGGTTATTTTACTTCCACCTGGTCACCCACCAGGATGGGCAGAAGGGACCTCGGTTTAATGTCTCATCCGAAGGACAGCACACCCCAGCAGTGCAGCACCCCCCAATACTGCACTCGTATGCCAGCGATTTTTAGGTGCAAGTCCAATCCTGGTGTGGAAAGAGAACCCATAACCTTCTGCTCCAGAGGCAGATGTGCTGCCAATTGAGCCACGCTGACACCTAGGATAAGCCATATCCCTGTGACCCACAGGGAGAGCACCGGGGATGTCACAGTGTGATGGGACTTGGCAGTGAAGGATAGACTGGAGGGCAAAAGGGACGTTGCCACAGCTTGAAGGAGTGGTAAGCCAGTGGCATAGCGGAGATGGATAAAGAAGATAATACAAAAAGAAAGAATAATAAAGGGGTACTGGCAAACCAACTGGAGGAAATCTAACAGATATTTCTGAACTTATATTCCACACTGTACAAGGGGGAATGTTGCACAGGATAGGAGGCAATGCACAACTTTCTAGATCAGCTTAGTGTACTGCAGCCAATTAAAGAACAGGTAGAATTATTGGTGAAACCCATCACTCTGCAAGTGGTCAGTTTGGCTGTAGTGAGATTCGCAGAAGGCAAAGCAGGAGGCTCTGATAGATTGCCCATTTTAATTTCACCAGGCTGTAGGGGAGCCCTGCCTGACGGGGTTACGCCAGATGCTGCAGAAACAATAGAGCCAGGTGAAATACCCAGATGGTGCAATTTAGCCACTATCACAGTTCTACGTAAAGCCAGGAAGAACCCCAGAGAGTGCACAGGTTATCACCCTATCTTGTTACTGAATTATGATGTGAAGGTAAAGGCCAGGATCCTGGCCACTTGACTGGAGAAAATACTTCCAGAACTAGTCTGAGAGGACTAGGCACTCCTTCAGTAGTGTTAGAAAGCTCCTGTGGCATTTCCTTTATAGCCAAGGTTCTGACATCACTTCCTCAACAGGTCTTGGGGCAGAACTGTCATATTCTTAATAACCCAGCACATGTATAAAGGTAGCACACCAAAAAAAAAATATATATTTTATATATTACTTATTGTATATTATAAGGGAGAGGGACATGTGGGGAGTGGTGCAATGCACTAGCCAAGCAAAGCAGCTCTCTCTGGGAGACATTTTGAACCTGCATTGCTGCCCTATTTGCAGGCAACTGTCAGCTCTGAGGGAGGAGGTTGCCCACCTCCAGGCTGAACTGGCAAGGACTAAGGAGCCCCCCCCCACACCCAAAGAGCACCAGTTCCACAGCCACTGCCTCAGAGGTTGCCAAGTGTGAAGAGCAGTTGGACCACAGTGGGTTCTGGGAGGGTGAGGGTGGTGGAACAGAGGTGTAGCCCCCTAGTTGTACCTCTACACAAATCATATTTCAGTCTGGCAAATCAAGGTTCCTCTATGATGACACCCTCAATGGAGACCAAGAAGAATGCTGGGGACATCCACCAGGGAGACCCACAAAAGGGTGGCAAGGGACACCACAGGGGAAGGAAACAACTTCTGATAGGGGACTCAATTCTTAGGGGTGTAGACCTGGGGAAGGGAGAGGAGCGGGAAGTAAGTTGCCTGCCTGGTGCCATGGCTTGGAGGGACAGGAAGCAAATCCTCAGGATTGCAGAAGCAGCATCACAGGAGAGAGAACTAGATATCATTGTCCACCTTGGGACAAATGACCTAGCTTGGCATGAGATCAGTGCAGTCCAGGATGAATCTGTGGAGTTGGGGAGGGGCCTCAGACAGGTAGCAAGCACGGTAACCTTCTCAAAGGTGCTGCCAGTCTATGGCAGGGGTGAGGCTAGGGTACTACACACCATGCAGTTTAATGACTGGTTGTAAAACTGGTGCAGCGCACAGGGCTTTGGCTTCACTGGGGACAGGGGGTCCACCTGGAGAGATGAAGGTCTATACTGGCATGATGGTCTGCATCTGTCCAGGAAGGGAAACAAGCTCCTAGGTGACAGGTTTAAATGCTTCCTTGGCAAGCTTTTAAACTAGCCAAGGGGAGGTGCTGATAGGAAGCAGGAAAGTTCAAGCCTCCCCACAAAACATGGCAGGTAGTAGGGTAAACACTGAGGTACAGAGCTTGACAGAGGGCAGGACAGGGGTAAATGGAAAAATAGACAAGGGCAGTAAGAGCAGGGATGGGGTAAAAAAGGATAAAGCCAACATTAAATGGAGAGCACTGAGTACCAATGCCCGTAGTCTGGGAAACAAGCTTCCTGATCTAGTAGCCCTGATGAAAGAGGAACACTTGGATATTGTAGCAGTCACAGAAACATGGTACACGGAGAACCATGACTGGGATGTCAACATACCAGGGTACACAATCTACAGAAGGGACAGGGAGGGTAAAAGAGGAGGTGGAGTAGCTCTCTACATAAGGGAAGGGATCAAAGCTACAGAACTAAAAAGTAAAGGGGGAGGACAAGAGGCACTCTGGGTCACCTTGGAGACAGGGAATGGCATCACACTTCGCACAGGGGTTGTATACAGACCCCGTCTCAAGGGGAGGAAATGGACAAGAAAATGATAGAGAACATTCTCAAAATGACTGGAAAAGGGGAGATACTGTTGGTGGGGAACCTGAATATGCCAGATGTTAACTGGACGACATGGACTGCAGCCACATCCAAGAGCAGGGTCATTCTCGATGCCCTGCAGGGGGCAGGCCTTAGACAGTTAGTGGTGGAACCCACAGGGAAGGGAGCAATATTAGACCTGGTACTCTCAAATAGAGAGAGGATCACAAATTTAGAAGTCAGTAGACATCTGGGAACAAGCGACCACTGCACAGTGTGCTTCACAATAAACACAACCATGGAGACAAGCCATACAAAGACAAGGATACTGGACTTTAGAAGGGCTGACTTTGGCATATGGGTGAATACCTGAGGAATGCATTAGCAAATGGCCAGAAAGGAGGGGTGGAAGAACAATGGAGAAAAATCAAAACTGCCATCATAGAGGCAACAAGCCTTTGTGTGAAACAAATAAAGAAAACAAAGTGGAATATAAAAACACTATGGTTCTCAAAAGAGGTGTCAGGGAAGGTTAAGGAGAAAAATGCTGCATTCAAAAAGTATAAGGAATCACAGAAGGAGCACAACAGGGAACTGTATCAATTGAAGCAGAAAGAAGTGGGGAAGACAGTCAGAAAAGCAAAGGCCCAAACTGAAGAAAAGATAGACAACTCACTTAAGAAGGGGGATAAAACCTTTCATAGGTACATTAGGGAGCATAGAAAGGTTAAGGGAGGGATAGTGAAGATTAATAAAGAAGAGGGGAGGTGGGCAGAGGGAGATGGTGAAAAGGCAGAGATACTGAATGAATACGTTTGCTCAGTATTCACAAAAGAAGAGGAGGAGGAGTTACCTAAACCAAACAATAGAAGCACTCTGGGTAGTGGGGTTGACGCCAGTCCATTTACAGAAGAAAGTGTCCTGAGAGAATTCCTAAAACTCAAGGTGAACAAAGCAATGGGGCCTGACGGGATTCACCCTAGAATCCTAAAAGAACTAAGGGAGGACCTAGTGACACCACTGACCACACTTTTTAACAAATCATGGGAGGATGGGGTGATACCTGAGGACTGGAGGAGGGCAGATGTGAGTCCCTTTCACAAAAGTGAGAGCAAGGCAGAAGCAGGAAACTACAGACCTGTTAGTTTGACCTCAGTGGTGGGGAAAATGATGGAATCACTTCTGAAAGAAAGAATTGTTGAGTACCTAGGGCCAGCGGGGCACAGAACCAAAAGCAGCATGGATTCACAGCAGGAAGGTCATGTCAGATGAATCTAATCGAATTCTTTGACTGGGTGACCAAAGTAATAGACCAGGGAGGAGCTGTGGATATGGCCTACCTAGACTTTAGCAAGGTATTTGACAGAGTCCCACACAAAAGATTAATAATCTAGTTAGCCAGCCTGGGAGTGGGTCCCAGGGTGGTAGTCTGGGTAGCAAACTGGTTATACAACAGGACACAGAAGGTAATAGTGAATGGAACACATTCCAAAGAAAGGGGGGTTACTAGTGGAGTACCTCAGGGCTCAGTGCTGGGTCCAGTCCTCTTTAATGTCTTTATAGGTGACATTGAAGAGGGTCTGGAAGAAAAGGTATGCCTCTTTGCAGATGACACAAAGATCTGTAACTAAAATGGTGCAGGGTCTACATCAGAAACCATATGAAGAGAGACTGAGAGAGCTTAATATGTATACCCTTGAGAGGGACAGGGGGGTCATGATAGAAACTTTTAAGTACCTCAAGGGAATCAACAAAGTCCAGGAGGGTAGCATCTTTCAGAAAAAGAGATATGTAAGAACAAGGGGGCACAATTTAAAGATAGAGAGGGGATGGCTTAGGGGTAATGTGAGGACATTTTTTTTTTCACGGAGAGAGTGGTGGACGCATGGAACCACCTTCCTGGAGAGGTTGTAGCTTCTAAAACAGTGGGGGAATTCAAACATGCATGGAACAGAGATAAGGCAATTATAGTGGGGGGTTGCTGGAAGTAAGCTGTTGGTTAACTAGAATCTGCAGCTTATCCAGTAGGTAGGGAAATGTGCAGACTGGGTGGGCCAAGTGGTCCTTATCTGCAGTCAAAGTCTATGTTTCTAAGATAGTGGAGTTGGACAGTAGGTGTCCATGGAAAGCCTTTGTGCTCTCCCTGGACACTGAAAAAGTCTTCAACGGGGTTGAGTGACCCTACCTGATCAAGGTTCTGTTGAGGTTTGGCTAGGGAAGGCATACATCAGCATGGTAAAGATACTTTTTAGGGACCTGAGGGCTAATAACCTAGTAAATGGAGGGACATCAAGAGAATTTGCACTGTGCAAAGGTACTCACTAGGGGTGCCCACTTTCGCCCCTTCTTTTCTCTTCTCCCTTGCCATATAGCTCCAAGCAGAGCAAATTAGATCATACAGGGATATGGTGGGCATACAGGGTGCATGGGGGCAGCCACACAAAAGTGCTCTCTACACAGACAGTGTGCTGCTTTTCATGACGCCATTGAGCGGGTCCTTACCAGCAGTGAGAAGACTAATCAAACATTCAGGAGTTTTTTAGGGGACAAAATAAACAGAGGAAAGTCCAAACTGACACAGGTGGGAGGAGGGCCACATGATGAAGTTAGGTCTGGATACCATAGAGTTGCCTCTCACATTAAATAATTTGGCATACAGGTGGGAGGAACCCTGTGAGCGTAACTATAAGCCTATATTAGTAAAGCTTAAAGAAGACCAGGCCAGATGGCAATCCATCACTATCTCTTGATTGGGCAGGATGAATTTAATAAAGATGACTGTGCTGCCAATAATCTTCTATCCAATCCAAAATGTTACCAATGGGATTGGTGAAAAAAGATACCCAAAGGTTGAAGAAGCACTGTTCAGATTTTTTATGGAATTTCAAAAGACCTAGAACCAGCCTCCTGAGACTGAAAGGAAGAAGTTGTGAAGTGAGGCCTAAATTTTCCTGATATTGTGAGATAGCAGCTTGCTACACAAGTTAAGATATATACAGGAGTGGGTCCTGGAACAAAAAGGGACTAGCTGGGTGTCATTTTAATGAGCACTGTGGGTGGCCCAGCTCCCTCATATTTAAGCCAGGGAAGCTTCAGGCCATACAAAACTGCAAGGGGAACATAGAAGCTGGTAACTCAAACATTGAAGGTCTAGGAAAGCATACATTCTAGACTGGGTGCTAGGAAGGCCAATTTTCTGCTGGTTTCACTCCACACTAACCCAGAATTTTTTCCTGGAATAGAAGATGGTGGTTTTCTGATCTGAGAAAACGGGGTAGAGTGCATAGGGGACATGTTTGGTGAACCACACTGAAACTCTTTTAAACCCTTATGGATGAGCTAGAAATCTCACAAACACACCTGTTCAAATATCTGCAGGTGAGAAGGGCAATACAAAAGCTAAGCAGAGAGGCACTTCTGGAATCCCCACCAGCAGGCATTAATCAACTTATTACAGCATCTGGAAGAGATCCCAGGAGTCTGCTGAGAAGGGCATATTCCAATCTTATAGCTAGGTCCCCTGATTGGTCCCTAAAAATGAAAGAACATTAGGGAAGGGACATACAGTACAGGATCCCAGACAAGACATGGGGCACCATCTGTGAAACTCATATGGGGCTGACAATGTGCAGTCTCTATAAGGAGGTGCAATATAAATTCATTAACAGGATGTCTATGCCTCCTAGCACGGTTAGCAAGTTCAACGTTATGGTGTCTTCAGCTTGCGGTAGATCTAATGAAGAATGGGGGACACGTCTGCACTATTTTTGGTCCTGTCAGACACTGCACCCTTTTTGATTGGAGGTAGGAAATGAAATCTCCAAGATGACTGGAGTCCCCAAAAGAGACGATGTGACCTCAGTGCTGCTGGGGATTAAGGAGATGGAAGGGGAAGACTGGGACCCTAGCCAAGGGTGATTAGAATACTTTTGCTAATGGCTAGAAAATGTACATAGAATACGAGGGTCTCGTCTGGCTCATCGACACAGCAGTAGTGCTAGCATTCACAATGTTGGTGACCTGAGTTTGGGAATGAACTTGGGCTGATGGGGTCCAGCCAGCGAGAGGAGGATCGGGCATTCCAGGGGGAGCCTTCATTCTCCAGGGTGGGTATGTTATTGTCCTCGCTGCAATACTGCCACCTAAGTGACCACAGGTGGCAGTGCAGTGGAGGACACTGTGGGAGGGTGAGATGCAGGCTGAGGTCTGGAGCGCCAGCACACAATAGTGCGCATATGCTCCTTGGAAACCCTAAGCATGCCTGTGTCTCTGGGGACTGGGAGAAAAAGGGAAAAAAAATGATAAAGCTGACAATGGCCTCAGTAGACCGAACACAGACCACACCAGTAACTCTCAGCAACTGCCTGACGAAGACTACATACAGGTAGGAGGTGGACTACCCCATCTTCTCTGCCTGGGGGGTCTGATACCAGGAATGTGTGGAGGCTGGAAGCTGTAGGGTATCAGGTATAGGCAGAGCCATGCCCCTTGGGGCCGGGACCGTGAGAGAGAGAGCGGAAGCAGTGACTTCGAGGGACATAAACAATGAACATAAAAAAAAAATAATACACCGGCCTGGTGGTGCAGAGGGTTGAGGTGCTGGACACCTTACCTCATGCTACACTGGTGACCCGGGTTCAGGAACGACCTCATGTTGTCAGGGTGCAAGCGTGGGGGGGGCAGAACAGAATTGAGCAACCGGTGGCAGCTCTCCTCTCTTGAGAGTGGTGAGGTGGGTTGGTACCCCCCGTAGTTCTGCTTCCACCAGGTGGAGGTAGCAAAGGTGGAGGGGCACGGCAAAGTATTAGGAGATGGAAAGGGCTGAGCTGGCACCACAGGGTGCATGGCATTCCTCCACTCGCTTGCATGGCTGCAGTTAGACCCCGGGGGGCCAGGAAGACAAATCTGTAAATGCATATGTGTCCCCATCACCAGTTGGTGGAAGAAGGTGACAGAACCAAAAAGCTTAATAAAAAAAAAAAATACATGGGTCTCAATGCAGCAGCCAACATTGGAGAAGTGGCACTCCCTTATGTTGAAAACACTACCCCTAGAAAAGTTTACCGTATCTTATCGAATAGAAGTCGGAGCTTCTATCACAATTTTTTTATTTTGACCTGTGGCTTGTATTTGAGGGTGGCTTATATTGGAAGGTGGCTTCTATTTGGTGAAATATGATACCCATGTAATGAGAGATTGGGCAGAAACATTTGTGAGGCAAGGTGTCCCTACATAAACTCAGGCGCACCACAGCAAGCATTGCTACTATGCATGGAATATACTTAATAAGCACTCCCCAGTATGCCTATATTAATAAAAAACACAAAGGATATAGAACAGATCCAGAAGCAAATGGTTTGATACCTTTTATTGGACCAACTTAGATGTTGCGAAAAGAACAAGGTGCCTACGCTTTCGGACCAACCTAGTCCTTCTTCAGAAGCTTATGACAGATATTTAGAAAATCCCATACTATTCACACACAGATCGTACATAAAAAAACCAGAAAGAATTCTCATGAGTTTAAAATACTCATTTAAACCATAACAGCAGTTTACATCAGAGGAATCATATTTCACCAGTTTGTTTTAAACTGTGGAGTCTTTCAAGGTCAAATGTCACCAAAATGAGACAAGCACTCTTCAAGCAAAAAGCTACACTAACATAAATTATGAATGTCTCAGTGTGCTTTGTGAATACAGTCTAATGAAAAGCAAGAACTTTAGATACAATACTAATTTGAGTACATGCTAAAATGTGATATTAATGTATGTTAAAACAAGCAAAAAAATTAATAACAGAAATGTTCGATATATGGCATAAAGAGGGTTTAAAGTAGAGTTTCCCTAGTGTGAGCAACTGTTTCACATATTTGTACAATATACAACCTATCTGGAGACATTTTCCCAATTATACACACAACTAGTTACTATATTCTGTAAACCTTAAGATCTTCTGTGCTATAATGTGATATTATGCAAGATAATAGTAAGTGTCCAATAAGAACCAAATTAAAAAACAAACCTGTCAAAGACCTCTAAGAAAATGATACCACGCATCCTAATATGTTAAGGGTTCATTATGTACCAATCAGCAATCACTATAATATAACCCAATGGAATTCAGCCTATCTAAACCTAAAGGACATAGAAATGATTAAATAATGTGTTTTTATTAAAGTACATGTGATAACGTCTGTGGAGTTGTTTTTAACAGGTCAAACTCCAGTTGAGCTGACCACCATTTTTTTTATAGATACTTTATCCTCCTTCTGCCCCCTTCTGACCTATCCCCCCAGCCCCGTCACCCTGGTATCACTGGGAATTACCCCTGTGGGAGGTTGATCATCATCTTGTAGCCGGAGGTGTTTTTCCTGTTTTTCTCCCTACCCCATTGCTGGGGCGCACATGCAGGACGTGTGCACATGGAGTTGTGCATGCATCCACAGTAGTTCCACAGTACCCTTCCTGCATCTGGCCCCTCTGATGCACACTACTCTCCGGCCCCTACCTGGGAGTAGTCCTTCGGCAGGAGTGCCAGTCCTTCCTTCCCGGGACAGGAGAGCAGTCCTCCGAATGCTCGATCTTCTCCCTCTCCTGCCAACCCCTGAAGACCCGTGTGCTTCCCAAACACAGGATGCCGGCGTGGTGCAAGGTGTGGCATCCAGCGCCTCAACCCTCAGCACCACCGGGCCAGCTAATTTTTAAAGAAATGTGTTTTGCTTGTACTCCTTACCCCCTCAGCGGGGTGTGTACCTATGGTTCCCCTTCAGCCCTTCGACCTTTGGTGCCCCACTGGCTGCAGCTCCCATTCTCAGCCTCCTTCCCC
The DNA here is from genome assembly GCA_016271365.2 of Neoceratodus forsteri. Classification (NCBI taxonomy): domain Eukaryota; kingdom Metazoa; phylum Chordata; order Ceratodontiformes; family Ceratodontidae; genus Neoceratodus; species Neoceratodus forsteri. Next base: position 1,724,256,928 of record CM057452.1, read on the forward strand.
TACACACAACCCAGGTCTCAACCCAGTGGGTACTAACCCCGCACACTGGGGAGTTCCTGGAGAGCTGGGCTGGGAGGGAGAATCTTGGTGTGTCTGGTATGGCGCTAGTGGGCTGAGGCCTCATACGCACCTGAAGATTCCGTTATCCTTTTTCCTCCTTCCACTCCTGTGATCAGCAAGGGCGTGCAATGAAGTCTAGGATGTTGCAGCACATGCACCCACACGTTGCATGTCTGACATCTGGTCCACCATGTCTGCAATCTGCACTACCGCGAATCCTCAGGATCGCTGGAGCAGCTGCACAGGGGAGGAAGCTGGATGCCATTTTCCACCTAGGGACAAAAGATCTGGCTAAGAAAGGGATCAGAGCAGTGCAGGAAGAGTTTGTGGAGTTGAAGAGGGGCCTTAGACAAGTAGCACGCAGGTAACCTTCTTGGAGGTGCTGCCTGTCTATGGCATGGGTGAGGCTAGGGTGCTTCACACCATGGAATTCAATCAGTGGTTGAAAAACTGGTGCAGAGCTCAGGGATTTGGCTTCACTGGGGACTGGGGGTCCACCTGGATGGATGCAGGCCTATACTGGTGTGATGGTCTGCATCTGTCCAGGAGGGGAACCAGGATCCTAGGTGATAGGTTTAAAATGTTTCATTGGCACATTAAACTAGCCAAGGGGAGGCACTGAAAGAAGCAGGAAATTCTAGCCCCCAAAAAGATCAGGGTAGTAAGTGAGGTAAACACCAAGATAGAGATGTCGATAGGGAGAAGGGCAGGGGTAAATGGAGAAAATGACAAACACAATAAGGACAGGGATGGGGCAAAAAAGGATAAGGCCATCAAGAAATGGAGGGTAATGAGTACCAATGCCCGTAGTCTGGGCAACAAGCTCCCTGAACTGGTGGCCTTGATGGAAGAGAGATGCCTGGATATTGTAGCAGTCACAGAAACATGGTACACAGAGAACCATAACTGGGATGTTAATATACCAGGGTACACAACCTACAGGAGAGACAGGTAGGGGAGAAGAGGGGGAAGAGTAGTTCTATATGTAAAAGAAGGGATAAAAGTGACTGAACAAAAGAATAAACAAGGAGGAGAGGAGGCGCTGTGGGTCACCTTAGAGATTGAAAATGGCACCATGGTCTGCACAGGGGTTGTATACAGATCCCCATGTCAGGGGGAGGGAATGGACAAGGATATGATAGAAGGCATCTTTAGGATTGCAAAGAAAGGGGAGATACTGTTGATGGGGACCTGAATATGCCAGATGTTAACTGGAGCACCTTGGCTACAGCCACACCCAAAAGCAGGGCCATTCTCAATGCTCTTCAGGTGGCATGCCTCAGACAGCTAGTTTTGGAACCCACTCATGAGGGAGCAATCTTAGACCTCATACTCTCAAATGGGGACAGTGAGAGGATCTCAGATCTAGAAGTGGGTAGCCATCTGGGAACAAGTGACCACCAAACAGTGTGGTTCATGATAAACTCAGCTACAGAGTCAAGCCATACAAAAGTGAGGGTTCTGGACTTCAGGAGGGCTGACTTTGGCAAGATGGGAGAGTGCCTTAGAAAAGCACTAGCAAATAGGCTAGAAGGAGGTGGAGCAAACAATGGGGAAACATCAAAACTGCCATCACAGAGGCAACAAGCTTGCGTGTGAAGCAAATAAACAAATCAAAATGAAAGAAAAAGCCACTGTGGTTCTCAAAAGAAGTGGCGGTGAAGGTTAGGGAGAAAAAGATAGCAATTAGGAAGTATAAGGAAACACAGAAGGAGCAGGACAGAGAACTGTAGCAGTTAAGGCAGAAGGAAGCAGGGAGGGTGGTCAGAATAGCAAAGGCCCAACCTGAGGAAAAGACAGCCAACTCGGTTAGGAAGGGGGATAAAACCTTTTATAGGTACATCAGGGAGTGTAGAAAAACAAAGAGAGGGATAGTGAGGCTAAATAGAATGGACAGCGGGTGGGCAGAGAGGGACAGTGAAAAAGCAGGGATACTGAATGAATACTTCTGCTCAGTATTCACAAAAGAGGAGGAGGGGGAGGTGCCTAATACAATTAACAGAAGCACCCTGGATAGGTGGGGTTGATCCCAGTCCTTTCACAGAAGAAGGGGCTCTGAAAGAACTCCTAAAACTGAAGGTGGGCAAAACAATGGGGCCTGATAGAATTCACCCCAGAATTCTAAAAGAATTAAGGAGAGAACTAGTGACACCACTGACTACCCTTTTAACAAATCATGGGATGATGGTGTGGTACTTGAGGACTGGAGGAAGGCGGATGTGATACCCCTTTACAAAAGTGGGAGCAAGACAGAGGCAGTAAACTACAGACCTGTCAGTTTGACCTCTGTGGTAGGGAAAGTAATGGAATCACTTCTGAAGGAAAGAATTGTTGAGTACCTAGAGGCCAGTGAGGCACAGAACCCAAGGCAGCATGGGTTCACAGCAGGAAGGTCATGTCAGACAAATCTAATTGATTTATTTGACTGGGTGACCAAAGTAGTAGACTAGGGAGGGCTGTGGACATGGCCTACCTAGACTTTAGCAAGGCATTTGACATAGTCCCACACAAAAGATTACTAGTCAAATTAACCAGCCTAGGAGTGCGTCCCAGGGTGGTAGCGTGGGTAAAACATTGGCTGGACAACGGGACACAGAAGGTAATTGTAAATGGAGTCCACTCTGAAGAAAGAGGGGTTACTGGTGGGGTACCGCAGGGTTCAGTACTGGGTCCAGTCCTTTTTAATGTCTTTATAAGTGACACTGCAGAGGGACTGGAAGGAAAAGTATACCTCTTTGCAGATGACACAAAGATCTGTAATAGGGATGTTACACAAGGAAAGGATGAGAATGGACTTGGCAAGGTTGGAGGAATGGTCAGAAGTATGGCAGCTTGGATTCAATGCAAAGAAGTTTAAAATAATGCATCTGGGAAACAAAAACCCAGGGGAAGATTACACAATGGGGGGAGGTAGTAACAACAACAAAAATGGAAAGGGACCTGAGGGTAATCATATCGGATGACCTTAAGGTAAGCAAGCAATGTGAGAAGGCAGTTGGGAGGGCTGGGGGATACTGAGATGTGTAGGGAGAGGCATCACCAGTAGAAAACAGGAGGTTGTTATCCCTCTGTACAGACAGTTGGTGAGACCCTATCCGGAGTACTACGTCCAGTTCTGGAGACCCCATCTCTGCAAGGACATAGACAGGATGGAGGCAATCCAGAGGAGGGCAACTAAAATGATGCATGGTCTGCAAGAGAAGCCATACGAGGAGAGACTAAAGGAGCTTAATATGTATGCTCTTGAGGAAAGGAAGGGGGGGGGGACATGATAGGAACCTTTAAGTACCTCAGTGGAATCAACAAAGTCCAAGAGGGTAGCATCTTTCAGAAAAAGAGATGTGCAAGAACAAGTGGACACAATTTGAAGATAGAGGGGGGATGGCTCAAGGACAATGTGAGGAAGTATTTTTTCACAGAAAGGGTGGTAAACACGTGGAACAGCCTTCCTGAGGAGGTTGTGGGGTCTAAAACTGTGGGAGAATTCAAGAACGCATGGGACTGACATAAGGCAATCTTTGTGGGGGGTAGGAAGAAATAGGCTGTTGGTTAAATAGGATCTGCAGCTTATCCTGTAGGTAGGGAAATGGGCAGACTAGGTGGGCCAAGCGGTCCTTATCTGCCATCAAAGTCTATGTTTCTATGTTTCAAAGTCTATGTTACACAGGGTAGATATAGGGCAAAGGGAATGCAGAGAATAACTTATTGTTTAATGGTCTGAAATATAAGCTGTAAGCAATAGTCCAACAATCTAAATGTTTAGAACAATAACAGTAGCAGTGCCTGCCTCCCACCAACAGCATGCAGCAGTACAATTCCCTGAGCCCACCAGTACTGGGGGCACTACCCCCTCCCAACTGATAGCAGTTTCTCCCAGCTTATTAGAATGGGAGCTCCCACTGTCTTTGCTGAGTACCCAGCCACTGGAACTGTGCAGGCCCGGTGATGGTGCAGCTGGTTGGCTGGCGTTGGTGCACTTTAAACAAACAGTAAACCTAAACCCCATAGGTCATGCAATTACAAAAATGGCAATTTAAAATTGAGAAAATTGTAACTCCTGGCCCGACGGCCAAAAAAGATGCTTGAGAGAAAACTATTTACAGTCCCCACTTGCATGGAAAGCCCTGAGGTTACTCATGGTCCTGGAGCTACCAGTCCTTAGGTCTCTGCTGGATATAGTTCTGTCAACTGCAGCTCTAGAGGGCTCTGAACCTGGATGCAGGTCTCACTGGCTGTATTGATTTCAGATTCTTGGTGCTGACTGGAATGCTGTCTTCTGCTTCTTTCACTGGCAGCTGAGAGGACCAGTCTCAGGGACCAGGGCCACACACCTCACCCACCCATCCTGGCATCCAGCCCTCAGGTTAAAGTGATAGCCAGCACCCAGTAGTGGCACTGACCGGCTGATTCCCTGGACCATGCACTAGCTTGGAAACTCTTCTTGTCTTTCTGGAACACAGTCTCTGACCACACTGCTGGCTAGCAGCTGTGGCACAAAAGTCCCACAGTAAGGAATTGCAGCCTCTGCTGATTCGTCTCTGGTCCGTCCGGATCCGCAAGCAAATTCAGATAACTACACTTTAGTTCTGGTTAACAGCTCCTTCCAGATATTGGAAGTAATATAGACACCTCCTGGGCGGTTAGCTTTGGAAGCCCCAGAAAGGCCTCTAGCCTTTTGTAGGAACACATCCAAGCCCTCCTTACACTCTGAGAGCTCCAGGCAGACTGCCCCAAGCTGAAGCTGCCTTCTGGGTCTGATGAAGTCAGGGCAGCATCCAGTTGGTTAAACAAGCTGTCAATCCACCAAATTAGTATGTAGAACATTCACTTGGCACCTGATTGGCTGTATGAAAAGGCACTAAGGTACAACTTCTCCCAGAAGCCATTGCTGAAGTCCTCTGGGCTCCTTGACCTCCTATTAGCTGAGCAGGAGGTCAGGGGTGACAAAGATGGCTGCTGCAGAACTGGAAGTCCAAAGCACCAACTTAAGGCTTCTCCTGCAGGGCTCTTATATTGTTTTAAGCTCAACTGCCCCGTGGTTAGTTGCAGCAGCTCTGCCCTGGTGTCTGGTGGAAGAGGGGCTTGACAGGGACTCCCCCTGACTGTTGCAAGGGCTGTAACGTTGTCCCCCTAGGCGGCAGGCAGGGCATACACAGAATAGCAGCCTCAACTACTCAAAGTGACAGCACACTTTTAATGCTTTGTGCCAAGTCCTAGTTCTCCCCCCATGTGTGTGCCTCCAAACCCCTACTTAAGTCTCTGGAGTACCGGGGGTTGGAGCACACAATGGGGACCATTCCCATCACTGCCAGAGTGGCTTTAAACATTAAGCACCCCAGTGCTCCAAACACTCACATTTGAGCAGGCATCCCGCTTAAACGCTCGCACACTTGGCTGTGCGGCATTCGGCGAACTACTGAGTGAGCAGTTAAATATTTGATCTCACTCCTCCGTTCCCCCACCATAATACAAACACCAGGGCCCAGCAGGAACACTTTCGGGACCCACAAAGGACCGGGGACCAGGGGGAGGGCAGAACAGCACCAGGGAAGCAAAACAAGCTAAGCCCCACTCATGGGGGGGGGGGGTTACATGTGCATAAGCTAGAAGGGGGGATTCAAAAGCAATATTAGAAAGTATATCACAGAAAGGGCGGTGAAAGACTGGGACGAACTTTTAGTCAAGGTTGTGGAGGCAGAGATAATCTCAGGGTTCAACAGAAATTGGGATACAAATACAAGGGTTATAAGACTGGATACTGTAGAAAGGAGAGAGGAGTATGAGAGAAACAATTAACATTAAACTCTGAGTAGGGATCTTGGCACAGACAGGATGGACTGTTCGGGTCTTTGTTCTTCTCTTTACTATGTTTCAAAGAGGACCCAGGGCACTGCTTTCAAAGTGCTTGTACTCACTGAAGGTGGCTCAAAGTCTTGTTTAGCTGGCGTAAACCCTTAACACATGCTGATGCAATGCTTAGTGAGCTAACAAAGCTCTTTGTACATGTGTGGCACTTGTGCTGCTGTTGAGGGGCAGTCATTATTCATACAGTACATGCACATATTCAGAGGTGGTAGTTGTGCTGCTGTTGAGGGGGAGTCGTTATTCATACAGTACGTGCACATATTCAGAGGTGGCAGTTGGGCTGCTGTTGAGGGGAGTCATTATTCATACAGTACATGCACATATTCAGAGGTGGTAGTTGTGCTACAGTTGAGGGGGAGTCATTATTCATACAGTACATACACATTTTCAGAGGTGGTAGTTATGCTGCTGTTGAGGGGGAGTCATTATTAATACAGTACATGCACATATTCAGAGGTGGTAGTTGTGCTGCTGTTGAGGGGGTCATTATTCATACAGTATGTGCACGTATTCAGAGGTGGTAGTTGTGCTACTGTTCAGGGGGGGTCATTATTCATACAGTACATGCACATATTCAGAGCTGGTAGTTCTGCTACTGCTGAGGGAGAGTCATTATTCATACAGTACATGCACATATTCAGAGGTGGTAGTTGTGCTGCTGCTGAAGGGAGTCATTATTCATACAGTACGTGCACATGTTCAGAGCAGACAGTTGTGCTACTGTTGAGAGGGAGTCATTATTCATACAGTACATGCACATATTCAGAGGTGGCAGCTGTGGTACTGTTGAGGAGGGAGTCATTATTCATACAGTATGTGCACATATTCAGAAGTGGCAGTTGTGCTAATCTTGAGGGGGAAGTCATTATTCATACAGTATGTACACATATTCAGAGGTAGTAGGTGTGCTACTGTTGAGGGGGAGTCTTTATTCATATAGTACGTGGACATATTCAGAGGTGGCCGTTGTGCTGCTCTTGAGGGGGTCATTATTCATACAGTACGTGCACATATTCAGAGTTGGTAGTTCTGCTTTTGTGGGCATCATTATTCATGCAGCACGTGCACATATTCAGAGGTGGTAGTTGTGCTGCTGTTGAGGGGGACTCATAATTCATACAGCACATGCACATATTCAGAGGTGGTAATTGTGCTACTGTTGGGGGGGTCATTATTCTTACTGTACATGCATATATTCAGAGGTGATAGTTGTGCTGCTGTTGAGAGGGGTCATTATTCATGCAGTACATGCACATATTCAGAGTTGGCAGTTGTGCTGCTGTTGCGGGGGTCATTATTCATACAGCACGTGCACATATTCTGAGGTGGTGGTTGTGCTGCTATTGCGGGGGTCATTATTCATACAGTATGTTCACATATTCTGAGGTGGCAGTTGTGCTACTTTTCAGGGGGGTAGTCATTGTTCATTCAGTACGTGCACATATTCAGAGGTGGCAGTTCTGCTGCTGTAGAGGGGGGTCATTATTCTTACAGTTCCTGCACATATTCAGAGGTGGTAGTTGTGCTGCTGTTGAGGGGGAGTCATTATTCATACAGCATGTGCACATATTCAGAAGTGATAGTTGTGCTGCTGTTGAGGGGAAGTCATTATTCTTACAGCACGTGCACATATTCAGAGGTGGTAATAGTGCTGCTGTTGAGGGGGGTCATTATTCTTACTGTACATGCACATATTCAGAGGAGCTAGTTGTGCTGCTGTTGAGGGGAGTCATTATTCATACACTACAAGCACATATTCAGAGGTGGAAGTTCTGCTGCTGTTAAGGGGGAGGCATTATTCATACAGTATGTGCACATATTCAGAGGTGATAGTTGTGCTGCTGTTGAGGGGGGTCATTATCTACACAGCATGTGCATATATTCAGAGGTGGTAGTTGTGCTGCTGTAGAGGGGGGTCGTTATTCATACAGTACCTGCACATATTCGGAGGTCGTAGTTTTGCTGCTGTTGAGTGGCAGTCATTATTCGTACAGTACATGCACATATTCAGAGGTGGCAGTTGTGCTGCTGTTGAGGGTGGGTCATTATTCATACAGTACCTGCACATATTCAGAGGTGGTAGTTGTGCTGCTGTAGGGGGAATCATTCATACAGTACGTGCACATATTCAGAGGTGGTAGTTGTGCTGCTATTGGGGGGGTCATTATTCATATAATACGTGCACATATTCTGAGGTGGCAGTTGTGCTGCTGTTGAAGGAGGACATTTTTCACACAGTACATGCACATAGAGGTGGCAGTTGTGATGCTGTTGAAGGGGAGTCATTTTTCTTAAAGTAAATGCACATATTCAGAGATGGCAGTTGTGCTACTGTTGAGGGGGAGTCATTATTCATACAGTACAAGCACATATTCAAAGGTGGTAATTGTGCTGCCGTTGAGTGGTTGTCGTTATTCATACAGTACATGCACATATTCAGAGCTGGTAGTTCTGCTACTGCTGAGGAGGAGTTATTATTCATACAGTACATGCACACATTCAGAGGTAGTAGTTGTGCTACTGCTGAGGGGAGTCATTATTCATACATCACGTGCACATATTGAGAGCAGACAGTTGTGCTACTGTTGAGAGGAAGTCATTATTCCTACAGTACATGCACATATTCAGAGTTGGCAGCTGTGGTATTGTTAAGGAGGGAGTCATTATTCATACAGTATGTGCACATATTCAGAAGTGGCAGTTGTGCAAATCTTGAGGGGGAAGTCATCATTCATACACTATGTACACATATTCAGAGGTAGTAGGTGTGCTACTGTTGAGGGGGAGTCTTTATTCATATAGTACGTGGACATATTCAGAGGTGCTGCTGTTGTGGGGGTCATTATTCATACAGCACGTGCACATATTCTGAGGTGGTGGTTGTGCTGCTGTGACGGGGTCATTATTCATATAGTACATGCACATATTCAGAGGTGGCAGTTGTGCTACTGTTGAGGGGGGTCATTATTCATACAGTACATGCACATATTCAGAGGTGGTAGTTGTACTGCTGTTGAGGGGGAGTCATTATTCATACAGTACATGCACATATTCAGAGGTGGTAGTTGTGCTGCTGTTGAGGGGAACTCATTTATCATAGAGTACATGCACATATTCAGAGGTGGCAGTTGTCCTGGTGTTGAGGGGGGTCAATATTCATACAGTACATAAACATATTCAGAGGTGGCAGTTGTCCTACTGTTAAGAAGGGAGTCATTATTTATACAGTTCGTGCACATATTCAGAAATGGCAGTTGTGCTACTGTTAAGAAGGGAGTCATTATTCATAAAGTACATGCACATATTCAGAGGTGGTAGTTGTGCTGCTGTTGAGGTGAGTCATTATTCATACAGTATATGTACATATTCAGATGTGGAGGTTGTGCTGCTGTGGGGGGGTCATTATTCATATAGTACATGCACATATTCAGAGGTGATAGTTGTGGTACTGTTGAGCAGGGTCATTATTCATATTGTACTTGCCCATATTCAGAGCTGGTAGTTGCGCTGCTGTTGAGGGGGATTCATTATTCATACAGTACGTGCACATTTTCAGTGGTGGTAGTTGTTCTGCTGTTGAGGTGAGTCATTATTCATACAGTACATGTACATATTCAGATGTGGAGGTTGTGCTGCTGTGGGGGGGTCATTATTCATACAGTTCATGCACATATTCAGAGGTCGTAGTTTTGCTGCTGTTGCGGGTCAGTCATTATTCATACAGTACATGCACATATTCAGGGGTGGTAGTTGTGCTGCTGTTGTGGGGGGTCATTACTCATACAGAATGTGCGCATGTTCAGAGGTGGTAGTTGTGCTGCTGTGTAGGGGTCATTTTTCATATAGTACGTGCAGAGATTCAGAGGTGGCAGTTGTGCTACTGCTGAGGGGTGAATCATTATTCATACAGTATGTGCACGTATTCAGAGCTGGTAGTTGTGCAGCTGTTGAGGGGTAGTCATTCATACAGTACATGCTCATATTCAGAGGTGGTAGTTTTGCTACTGTTGCGGGTTAGTCACTATTCATACAGTACATGGACATATTCAGAGGTGGTAGTTGTGCTGCTGTTGAGGGGGAGTCATTATTCATACAGTACGTGCACATATTCAGAGGTGATAGTTGTGGTACTGTTGAGCAGGGTCATTATTCATATTGTACTTGCCCATATTCAGAGCTGGTAGTTGCGCTGCTGTTGAGGGGGATTCATTATTCATACAGTACGTGCACATTTTCAGTGGTGGTAGTTGTTCTGCTGTTGAGGTGAGTCATTATTCATACAGTACATGTACATATTCAGATGTGGAGGTTGTGCTGCTGTGGGGGGGTCATTATTCATACAGTTCATGCACATATTCAGAGGTCGTAGTTTTGCTGCTGTTGCGGGTCAGTCATTATTCATACAGTACATGCACATATTCAGGGGTGGTAGTTGTGCTGCTGTTGTGGGGGGTCATTACTCATACAGAATGTGCGCATGTTCAGAGGTGGTAGTTGTGCTGCTGTGTAGGGGTCATTTTCATATAGTACATGCAGAGATTCAGAGGTGGCAGTTGTGCTACTGTTGAGGGGTGAATCATTATTCATACAGTATGTGCACGTATTCAGAGCTGGTAGTTGTGCAGCTGTTGAGGGGAAGTCATTCATACAGTACATGCTCATATTCAGAGGTGGTAGTTCTGCTATTGTTGGGGGGTCATTGTTCACACAGTACATGCACATATTCAGAAGTGGTAGTTGTACTACTGTTGAAGGGGAATCATTTTTCATACAGTACGTGCACATATTTAGAGATGGCAGTTGTGCTGTTGTTGAGGGGGGAGTCATCCACATATTCAGAGGTGGTAGTTGTACTACTGTTGAGAGGGAGTAATTATTCATGCAATACATGGACATATTCAGAGGTGGTTGCTGTGCTGCTGTAGAGGGGGGTCATTATTCATACAGTACATGCACATATTCAGAGGTCGTAGTTTTGCTACTGTTGCGGGTTAGTCACTATTCATACAGTACATGGACATATTCAGAGGTGGTAGTTGTGCTGCTGTTGAGGGGGAGTCATTATTCATGCAGTTCTTGCACATATTCAGAGGTGGTAGTTGTGCAGCTGTTGAGGGGTGTCATTATTCATGCAGTACCTGCACATATTCAGAGGTGGCAGTTGTGCTGATTTTGGGGGGGATGTCATTATTCCTACAGTACTTGCACATATTCAGAGCTGGCTGTTGTGCTGCTGTTGAGGTGAGTCATTATTCATACAGTACCTGCACATATTCAGAGGTGGTATTTGTGCTGCTTTTGAGGGGGTGTCATTATTCATACAGTACGTACACATATTCAGAGGTGATAGTTGTGCTACTGTTGAGGAGGGTCATTATTCATACAGTATATGTACATATTCAGATGTGGGGATTGTGCTGCTGTGGGGGCGTCATTATTCATACAGTACATGCACATATTCATAGGTCGTAGTTTTGCTGCTGTTGCGGGTCAGTCATTATTCATACAGTACATGCACATATTCAGGGGTGGTAGTTGTGCTGCTGTTGCGGGGGGTCATTACTCATACAGCATGTGCGCATATTCAGAGGTGGTAGTTGTGCTGCTGTTTAGGGGTCATTATTCATATAGTACGTGCAGAGATTCAGAGGTGGCAGTAGTGCTACTGTTGAGGGGTGAATCATTATTCATACAGTATGTGCACGTATTCAGAGCTGGTAGTTGTGCAACTGTTGAGGGGTAGTCATTCATACAGTACATGCTCATATTCAGAGGTGATAGTTGTACTATTGTTGGGGGGTCATTATTCACACAGTACATGCACATATTAAGAAGTGGCAGTTGTGCTACTGTTGAAGGGGAATCATTATTCATACAGTACGGGACATATTTAGAGATGGCAGTTGTGCTGCTGTTGAGGGGGAGTCATGCACATATTCAGAGGTGGTAGTTGTACTACTGTTGAGGGGATTCATTACTCATACAGCACGTGCACATATTCAGAGGTGGCAGTTGTGCTACTGTTGAGAGGGGAATCATTATTCATACAGTACATGCACATATTCAGAGGTAGTAGTTGTGCTACTGTTGAAGGGGAGTCATTATTCATGCAGTACGTGCACATATTCAGAGGTGGCAGTTGTGCTACTGTTAAGAAGGGGGTAATTATTCATACATTATGTTCTCATATTCAAAAGTGGCAGTGGTGCTGCTGTTGAGGGGGGTCATTATTCACACAGTACGTGCACATATTCAGAGGTGGCAGTTGTGCTACTATTGAGGGGGGTCATTATTCATGCAGTACGTTCACATATTCAGAGGTGGCAGTTGTGCTTCTGTTCAGGGGGTCTTTATTCATACAACACATGCACATATTTAGAGGTGGCAGTTGTGCTGCTGTTGGGGGCGTCATTATTCATACAGTACGTGCACATATTCAGAGGTGGTATTTGTGCTTCTGTTGAGGGGGCTCATTATTCATTCAGCACATGCACATATTCAGAGGTGGCAGTTGTGCTACTCTTGAGGTGGAGTCATTATTCAAACAGTACGTGCACATATTTAGAGGTGGTAGTTGTGCTGCTGTTGAGGGGAGTCATCATTCATACAGTACTTGCACATATTCAGAGGTGGTAGCTTTGCTGCTGTTCATGGGGGGTCATTATTCAATACAGTACATGCACATATTGAGAGGTGGTAGTTGTGCTGTTGTTGAAAGGGGTCATTTTTCATATAGGACATACGCATATTCAGAGGTGGCAGTTGTGGTGCTGTTCAGGGGTGTGATTATTCTTACAGTACAACCCCATATTGAGAGGTGGTTGGCGTGCTGCTGTTGAGGGGGTCGTTATTCGTACAGTACTTGCACATATTCAGAGGTGGTAGATGTGCTCCTGTTGAGGGAGTTATTATTCATTTAGTGCATGCACATATTCTGAGGTGCGAGTTGTGCTGCTGCTGAAAGGGGTCATTATTCAGCACATGCACATATTCAGAGGTGGCGGTTGTACTGCTATCGAGGGGGTCATTATTCATATAGTACATGCACATATTCAGAGGTCGTAGTTGTGCTGCTGTTGAAGGGGAGTTATTCATACAGCACTTGCAGATATTCAGAGGTGGTAGTTGTGCTGCTGTTGTGGGGGAGTCATTATTCATACAGTACGTGCATATATTCACAGGTGGTAGTTGTGCGGCTGTTGAGGGGTGTCATTATTCATGCAGTACATGCACATATTCTGAGGTGGCAGTTGTGCTGCTTTTGGGGGGGAGTCATTATTCCTACAGTACTTGCACATATTCAGAGCTGGCTGTTGTGGTGAGTCATTATTCATACAGTACCTGCACATATTCAGAGTTGTTAGTTGTGCAACTGTTGAGGGGAAATCATTATTTATACAGTACGTGCACATATTCTGAGGTGGTAGTTGTGCTGCTGTTGAGGTGAGTCATTATTCATACAGTACATGTACATATTCAGATGTGGAGGTTGTGCTGCTGTTAAGGGGAGTCATTATCTATACAGCACGAGCACATATTCAGAGGTGGTAGTTGTGCTGCTGTTGAGGGGGATTCATTATTCGTACAGTACGTGTACATATTCAGTGGGGGAGTTGTGCTACTGTTGGGGGGAGTCATTATTCATACGGTACGTGTACATATTCAGAGGTGGCAGTTGTGCTGCTGTTGAGGGGCGAGTCATGCACATATTCTGAGGTCATAGTTGCACTACTGTTGAGAGGGAGTCATTATTCATGCAGTACATGGACATATTCAGAGGTGGTAGTTGTGCTGCTTTAGAGGGGGGTCATTATTCATACAGTACATGCACATATTCAGAGGTCGTAGTTGCACTACTGTTGAGAGGGAGTCATTATTCATGCAGTACATAGACATATTCAGAGGTGGTAGTTGTGCTGCTTTAGAGGGGGGTCATTATTCATACAGTACTTGCACATATTCAGAGGTCGTAGGTTTGCTGCTGTTGCGGGTCAGTCATTATTCATTCTTTATTCATTCAGTGCATGCCCATATTCAGAAGTGGCAGTAGCGCTGCTGTTGAGGCGGGTCATTATACATACAGTACGTGCACATATTCAGAGGAGGTAGTTGTGCTGCTGTTGAGGGGGATTCATTAATCTACATAAGCGCTGCACATATTCAGTGGGGGAGTTGTGCTACTGTTGGGGAGTCATTATTCATACAGTGCGTGTACATATTCAGAGGTGGCAGTTGTGCTCTGCTGAGGGGAAGTCATGCACATATTCTGAGGTCATAGTTGCACCTACTGTTGAGAGGGAGTCATTATTCATGCAGCACATGGACACATTCAGAGGTGGTAGTTATGCTGCTTTAGAGGGGGGGGCCAACATCTCATACAGTACATGCACATATCTAGAGGTCGAGGCTGCACTACTGTTGAGAGGGAGTCACTATTCATGCAGCACACAGACATATTCAGAGGTGGTGGAAGTAAGGCTTTAGAGGGAGTCATTATTCATACAGTACTTGCACATATTCTAGAGTGCGTAGGTTTGCTGCTGTTAAGTGGTCAGTCATTATTCATTCTTTATTCATTCAGTGCATGCCCATATTCAGAAGTGGCAGTAGCGCTGCTGTTGAAGCGAGTCTATACATACAGTACGTGCACATATTCAGAGGAGGTAGTTGTGCTGCTGTTGAGGGATTCGTATTATCCGTGATCAGTGTACATATTCAGTGGGGGAGCTGTGCCACTGTTGGGGAGTCAACATTCATACTGCATGTAGCATATTCAGAGGTGGAAGGTTGTGCCTAAGCTGAGGGGTGAGCTCAGTGCACATATTCTGAGGTCATAGTTGCAATTCACTGTTGAGAGGGAGTCATTATTCAGCATACATGGACATATTCAGAGGTGGTAGTTGCTAGCTTTAGAGGGGGGTCATTATTCATACAGTACATGCACATATTCAGAGGTCGTAGGTTTGCTGCTGTTGCGGTCAGTCATTATTCATATAGTACATGCACATATTCAGAGGTGGTAGTTGTGCTGCTGTTGAGGGGGAGTCATTATTCATACAGTACATGCACATATTCAGAGGTGGTAGTTGTGTGGCTTTTGTGGGGTGTCATTATTGATGCAGTACATGCAAATATTCAGAGGTGGCAGTTGTGCTGCTTTTGAGGGGGGGAGTCATTATTCCTACAGTACTTGCACGTATTCAGAGCTGGCTGATGTGCTGCTGTTGAGGTGAGTCATTATTCATACAGTACCTGCACATATTCAGAGGTGGTAGTTGTGCTGCTTTTGAGGGGAGGGTCATTATTCATACAGTACATGCACTTATTCAGAGAACGTAGTTTTGCTGCTGTTGCGGGTCAGTCATTATTCATACAGTACATGCACATATTCAGGGGTGGTAGTTGTGCTGCTGTTGCAGATGGTCATTACTCATACAGCGTGTGCGCATATTCAGAGGTGGTGGTTGTGCTGCTGTTTAGGGGTCATTATTCATATGGTACGTGCAGAGATTCAGAGGTGATAGTTGTGCTACTGTTGAGGAGGGTCATTATTCAAATAGTATTTTCCCATATTCAGAGGTCATAGTTGCGCTGCTGTTGAGGGGAAATCATTATTCATACAGTACTTGCTCATATTCAGAGCTGGTAGTTGAGCAGCTGTTGAGGGGAAGTCATTCATACAATACGTGCTCATATTCAGAGGTGGTAGTTGTGCTGCTGTTGAGGGAGTTATTATTCATATAGTACATGCACATATTCCGAGGTGTGAGTTGTGCTGCTGCTGAAGGGGTTCATTATTCAGCACGTGCACATATTCAGAGGTGGCAGTAGTACTGCTGTCGAGGGGGTCATTATTCATACAGTACATGCACATATTCAGAGGTCATAGTTGTGCTGCTGTTTAGGGGGTTATTATTCATACAGCACTGCAGATATTCAGAGATGGTAAGAAGTGCAGCGTGAGGGAGCCATTCATACAGCACGTGGACATATTCAGAGGTGGTAGTTGTGTGGCTGTTGAGGGGTGTCATTATTAATGCAGTACATGCACATATTCAGAGGTGGCAGTTGCGCTGCTTTTGGGGGGGTAGTCATTATTCCTACAGTACATGCACATATTCAGAGCTGGCTGTTTGCTGCTGTTGAGGTGAATCATTATTCATACAGTACCTGCACATATTCAGAGGAGGTAGTTGTGCTGCTTTTGAGAGGGGTGTCATTATTCATACAGTACTTGCACATATTCAGAGGTGATAGTTGTGCTACTGTTGAGGAGGGTCATTATTCATATAGTATTTTCCCATATTCAGAGGTCATAGTTGCGCTGCTGTTGAGGGGAAATCATTATTCATGCAGTACTTGCTCATATTCATAGCTGATGGTTGTGCTGCTGTAGAGGTGAGTCATTATTCATACAGTGCATGTACATATTCAGATGTGGAGGTTGTGCTGCTGTTTAGGGGGGTCATTATGTATACAGTACGAGCTCATATTCAGAGCTGGTAGTTGTGTTGCTGTTGAGGGGGGTTCATTATTCATTCATTATTCATTCAGTACATGCCCATATTCAGAGGTGGCAGTAGTGTTGCGGTTGAGGCAGGTCATTATTCATGCAGTACGTGCACATATTCAGAGGTGGTAGTTGTGCTGCTGTTCAGGGGGATTCATTATTCGTACAGTACGTGTACATATTCAGTGGGGGAGTTGTGCTACTGTTGGGGGGAGTCATTATTCATACACTACGTGTACATATTCAGAGGTGGCAGTTGTGGTGCTGTTGAGGGTGAGTCATGCACATATTCAGAAATTACACTGACTACTGTTGAGAGGGTGTCATTATTCATACAGTACTTGCACATATTCAGGGTGATAGTTGTACTACTGTTGAGGGGGCATATTCATATAGTATTTCCCATATCAGAGGTCATAGTTGCGCTTGCTGTTGAGAAATCATTATCTCACGCAGTACTTGCTCATATTCATCCCTGGAAGATAGAAGGGAAAGGGGGGATATCACAGACACCTTCAAATACCTAAAAGGTATGACAGGGTCAGTACAGAGGGCATGTTCAGCTTACAGGAAGGGAGGGTCATGAGGGGACACAGTCTGAAGTTGGAGGGGGAAGATTCAGGAGGGAAATGAGGAGACACTATTTCAAAGAAAGGGTGGTGGCAAGGTGGAACAAATTACTGGAGGAAGTGATCTTGCTGAAGATTGTGTGGGCAGTTTTAAAAGGGGGGATAGGGTCAACAGAAAGGTCAATACTGAAGAGATGCTAGAGAGGATGGTAGTGGCAGACTGGGATGATCAAGGGGGGGACAGGGAGTGTCGGAGGGCAGCTGTAGTAAACTGCGAGCTGCACACTGGGGTAGGTAGATGTGATAGACCTTTAGGCCTTTTTCTGCTGGCATGTTCATATATTCGTACCGAATCTGCCTCAGGCTGGGTGGCAAAAAGTGGCTTCCCAGAAGGGGCCATGTACATCTTGTCTGCTTTCCTTGGTACAGTTAGAATTACATTTGGCCTATACCAGGCAGCAAATGTGGCGTCGTCCAAGGCAGGGAGCAGAGGTGGCACCACAATAGGAGGGGAGTTAGGTAATTCCAAGAAATCAGTCAAATTTCCTTGGTGGTGTCCTGCTTCTCAAAAACAAAACCCATGGCAGCTTGTAACTGCTGCATCACAGTGAGGAAGGTATGCTCCTCAGGAGGGGACCTTGGAGTGTGGACCACCAAATCCTCACTGTAGGTGGACACAGCAGAATTAGTACCACTGTCATAATGATACTCCAGGTACTCCTCAGCATCTTCTCCTGTATTATTAAGTCAGGACTATATTCTACATCATCATCGAGCAGGTCGCTGAGCTATAAAGAACGCCATAGGCTGAGGTTGAACTGTAGTCCAAGTTGTTGGGGGGAATACTAGGCCCCATCAATAGACCCCCTAGAAAAAGGGAAGCAGGCAGCAAGTGTTGAAGCATGTCCACAAAGGAAGAAAGGACAGCTGGCACGTTGGCACCTGTGTGGTTGACAGGTGCGACAGAGGAAGTTAACAGGGGAGGCTGTGCCCCAGACATCAATGGCAATGTACCAGCGGTACTAGGTCTGGTAGCACCAGTGCCAAGCCCAGACTTTGGTGTCATGTTGAAGGCCGGGGCAAGAGGTGTCACCACTTATGCGGTCGACGAAGAAGCAAAATAAAAGGTTGTACCTTCTACTGTCCACAGGTGCGATCCGAAGTGCACCAGGAAGGTTTTCTGCTGGTCTTTGTCTAGGTGCTTATGTTTATGACTCCCAGAAGATTTATACTGGGAGTTTGAGGACCCAGACCCTGTAGACTGGGTCGCCAATGCAGCAGTGGCCTTCTGTAAGAGCTCCTTCTCCATGGTGGCCACCTTTTTTCAGGAGGAGTTACTTCTCTGGGCCTTCTTTATGGTGTCGCCGGATCGCAGAGTTAAAGCTACAGCAAATAGGGCAAGATTTTCATGTCATGATCCGGGTCCCAGGTAGCACACACACATGTTGTGCAAGTCCCTGGTGTAAATCTTTTCACTGCAGTCGGGTTCCTTCGACGAAATATACTGGTCATCAAGAATCACTATAATAGTGATCACTTTTACTGAAAAAGAAATAAAACTACAGCAATTGCAGCAACATTCTCTGTAGCAGTCCAATGAGTATGGTCAATGGTGGGAAAAGAACTGAGCAGAGAAGGGGCTGCCCAGGTTTATGTACCAACCGATGTCTGACGTCACTCTGGGCGGCCCCTAGCTAACTGCTGCAGAGTCTTCTGGCGACTTACAGTTCCACAGGCATGGCCTGATGAAAGAGATATCCTCGAAGAAGATCCACTGATATTAATTAAATAATTAATCATTCTGAAATCCTTAGGAAGCAATCCACCATTCACAAACACTAACTATGCAGGGGCAACATGATGGATCTATTGATCTATGTGACTACATGTTACAAATGCTATTTCCTTTGCATGTCAGAATGTCAGACTCTTATTTAGCCAAGAGTAGCTAATGTGCGGTTTACAGTAGACATGGCAACCACTCAGGCAGCTCTTGTTCCAGCTGACCAGCAACAGTGGTATTATTTTTAATATAACCCTTAAACTACTAAGCCTGCTCAAAAGGATCCTGTAGGATTTTTACTGGTAGCGATACTCTTGGTTTTAACAGTCGTTTCTGGCAGAGTTCTCTGAATGTCAGAATCACCGTGCTTTGCTTTGCTGTTTTCACACTCAAAGAATGCAACTGAACCCACTCTTGAAATGAAATCGCTTGCCAGAACAGCATGTAACATTCCTGAGCAATCAGAGCACTTGTTTAACTAGTGCCCGACACGAAGACATTACTTACTATAGCAATCTTGTTTCTTCCAAGGGAATCTTACTGTATTCTGACATATGCAGTACAGAAACATAGAATTTGACAGCAGATAAGGACCGCTTGGCCCACCTAGTCTGCCCATTTCCCTAACTATTGGATAAGCTGCAGATTCGAGTTACCCAACAGCCTACTTCCTCTCACCCCTCACTATATTTGCCTTATGTCTGCCCCATGCATTCTTGAATCCCCCACTGTTTTTGACCCCACAACCTCCTCAGGAAGGTGGTTCCATGCGTCGTCCACCCTTTCCGTGAAAATATACTTCCTCACATTGCCCCAGAGCCATCCCCCCTCTATCTTCAAATTGTGCCCTCTTGTTCTTGTACATCTCTTTTTCTGAAAGATGCTCCTTTCTTGGACTTTGTTGATTCCCTTGAGGTACTTGAAAATATGATCCCACCACAGTACTGCCCCGGAGCTGAAAAACTTAATAGAATCTATGCAGATGCTAGAATGCTAGGCTCGGGCTCAGTTTTTAAACCACTGTCTCTGGTAAACAACCTTCTAAACGTCAGATTCTAATTAAGCATGCATAGGAAACTATATTATCTAATAATTAACTTTAATAAGAAAAAAAAACTAACAATCCACTCCCCCCATGAACATCCCCCATCTATGAAGCAAGTATGCATTCATCTCTAGAATCAAGTCACAGATGGCCCAAGGGAAAACACAGCCCAGGAGCCCACCACAGTAATCAAAGTTGTAGTGCAGTGCCCCAGGTTCTAGTAGGGGAGGAAGGGTGGGAGCTCAGAATACGGTAAAATTCCCTTGGAAGAAACAAGATCACTGTGATTAGTAATGTCTTCTTCTAACCCCAGGAAATCTTACTGTATTCTGACATATGCAGACTAGCCAAGCAGTGCCTTTGGAGGTGGGTACAGAACCTATTTAGGAAACAGGGTCTGCAGTATTGCTGTGCTAAACCTTGCATCACTCCTAGCCTGGGTATCCAGGTTGTAATGTTTGACAAATGTGTGAACAGTCTTCCAGGTAGCTGCCTTACAGATTTCCAGTAAAGGGATATCCCTTGCAGCTGCTATGGAGGCAGCTGTGCCCCTTGTGGAATGGGCTCTGAGGCCAACAGGGGGTTCCTTGCCCACTTTGCTATAACAAAACTGGATACAGGAATCAATCCAGCGGACAATGGTTCTCTTTGAGGCTGGTTTTCCTTTTTCTACCTCTCCATATGTCAGGAACAACTGGGTCCTTTCCTGTCTATGACCCTTAGAATGGACAAGGTGATAGCTGATAGCTCTCTTGATGTCCAAGCTATGTAGCCTGCATTCCCCTGAGCTGGAATGGTCCGTGAAAAAGACTGGTAAGGTGATACTGATTTAAACAGAAATCAGACAACACTCTGGGAAGAAACTTTCTGTTTGTCCTCAGGACTACCTTGTCTCTGTGAAAAAAGATGTAATTTGGTTCTGTGGACAGGGCCTGTAACTCACTGATCCTTCTTGCTGAGGTGTAAGCTATCAAGAACAGTTTTCCATGTGACGTACTTCAGATCTGCTGAAGACATGGGTTCAAAAGGTGGCTGCCTCAGCTGTCCAATACAGATGTTAAGATCCCATGCAGGAGTGGGCTCCCTGTGTGGAGGGTGCAAGTGCAAAAGCACTTTGAAGAATTTTCTAAACACCTGATTGGAAGTCAGAGAAGACTTCTTACCAGCTGAAAGATGAGCTGAGACAGATACTAGATGCACCTTTAGGGTAGAGGGCTTGAAGCCAAGGGAGTGAAGGTGCACTAGGTAATCCAGTACTGCTGAGAAACTAGCCTGAGTACTGACCACCTCCTGCTGCTGGCACCAGAATGAGAATCTCTTCCATTTTGAAGAGTAAGTTTGCCTTCTCGAAGGCTTTCTGCAGCCTCTGAGCACTTGAAGGGCTCTCTCTGATAACCCAAGGTCAGCATATTCTATGTCCTCAAGAGCCAGGCCTCGAGTCTGAGGGACTGAAGGTTGGGGAAAAGGATTCTGCCCTGTGAAGACTTCAACAGATTTTGCCTCCTAGGTAAGGATATTGGACTGCTCACTGACATGACTAGAAGTAGGGAGTACCATGGCTGCCTGGCCCAGTCTGGGGCGATGAGGATCATGGTTGCTGGCTGTGTCCTGAGTTTGTTCAGAACTCTGAGAAGTAGAGAGAAGGGAGGGAGGGAGGAGGGAATGTATACAGGAACTTTCCTGTCCAATCCATCAGCAGTGCGTTCACTGGCACTGTGCCCACTGCTGGAGGCCTGCAACAAAACTGTGGCAGCTGATGACTGTCTGGGGGTGCGAAGAGGTCCACCTCTGGGGTCCCCCACCATCTGAACAATGTTAGAAGAACCTACTTGTTCAGTTCCCATTAGTGGTTGTTCTGACTGATTCTGCTCACGGCATCTGCTAGGACATTGTCCTTTCCTGGAAGATAGACAGCCACCAGAGACAGATTCAGGGAATAAGCCATCTTCCACATCAGCATGGCTTCTGTGCACAGGAGAGAAGACCTTGTGCCCCCTTGCTTGTTTATGTAGTACACTGTAGTTGTATTGTCTGTTCTGACCTGTACGACCTTGCCTCTTAGCATTGAGGCAAAGGACAGAATCCCCAAATGCACTGCTCTGAGCTCCAACAAATTTATGTGGAGCAGACTCTCCTTTCTGAGCCAAGTCCTGTGGGTTGTCTGGTCTCCTCTGTGTGCTCCCCACCCTAGGAGGGAGGCATCTGTGGTCAATACCACTGAGGATAGCTGTTGCAGGAAGGGTACCCCTTGTCTTAGGTTCCCCTTTTCCTGCCATCACTGGAGTGTTAAGAGTAGAGACTTGGTGACTGGCACCAGTTTGGACAAATGGTCTCTTGTTTTGTGACCAACAAGACAGAGGTGGAACTGAATGTCCCTCATTTGAAATCTGGCCCCTGGAACTACGAATATACAAACATACGAAATTTGCCAGCAGATAAAGGCCTAGAGGTCTATCAAGTCTGCTCGAATGTGCAGCTAACACCCCTTATTTTGCAGCTGCCCCTCCCTCCCCCCTTCCCCTCCATTGACCCTCCCCATTGCCCTGTCCCAGCCCCTTTTGAAGCAGTCCACTGTTCTGCTGGATACCACTTCTGCCGGTAACGCATTCCACCCAGCTACCACCCACTCTGTAAAAAAATGCTTGGGCTAGCAGTATAGCCTAGAGGTTAGAGGAACAAGGTGTGAATGAGCTTGGTACATCCAGTAGACCAGACCTGAGTTTGATTCTCACAACCTCCACTTGCATACTGTGTGACTCTGAGCAAGTCACTTAACCGCCTAGTGCTCCCAGGTCGCCCCTGAGAAACAGGCACTTGTGCCTAGTGGGCCGCCCTTACCCGGTTACCAAAGACTAAAATAAAAAAAAATATGAACCTTTCTCCCTCCAGCCTCATATCATGGCCCTGGGTGTCCCTCCCCTCCCTTACTTTGAATAGCCCCTCTGTACCAGTCTTGTTTATTCCTTTCACGTACTTAAAGGTTTCAGTCATGCCACCCCATCTCTCCTCTCCTCTAGCGAGTACATGTTCATCTCCCTGAGCCTCCTCTCATATGGCAAGTCCCCCAGCCCCTTGATTGTCTTTGTCGCCCTGCGCTGCACCCCTCCAGTAACTTAATGTCCCTCTTCAGATACGGGTGCCAGTACTGCATGCAGTACTCCAGATGCGGTCTAACTAATGACCTACAGAGTGGCAGAATCACCTCCCCCCTCCTCGAGGAGATACCCCTTGCAATGCAACCCAGCATTTTGTTGGCCTATGCAGCTGCCTTCCTACATTGTGCAGAGCTGTTCATTGACCCTGTAATGAGCACACCCAGATCCTTCTCCTCCTCTGTCTTGGCTAGCTGCACTCCCCCCAGCTGGTAACTCCTCCATGGGTTCTTCACCCCAAAATGCAGCACCCTGCATTTTTTGGCATTAAACCCCAGTTGCCAGGTGTCTGACCAGGTTTCCAGCTTTTCCAGATCATCCTGCAATCCCTGCCATCCCCCTAGGTTGTCCACCACCGCTCCCATCTTGATGTCGTCAGCAAACAGACTGATCCTGCTCTTGATGTCAATGATATGTCTGCAATGAATATCCCAAACAACACTGGTCCCAACACCGAGCCCTGTGGAACACCGCTCGTCACTACCCTTGGGGATGAGAGAGCCCCACCCACCACCACCCTCTGTTGCCTTCCCTGAAGGCAGTTCCCTACCCATCTCACCAGCTTTGCACCTGCCCCTGTGCCTTCTAACTTACTTCCCAGCCTCCCATGTGGTACCGAGTCGAATGCCTTACTGAAGTCCAGATACAGGACATTCACTGCATGGCCCCTGTCCAATTGCCTAGTTACCCAGTCACAGAACTCCACCAAGTTGGTTTGGCAGGACCTGCCATGTATGAAGCCATGCTGTCTGCTCTCCTGTAGTCCTTTGGCCTCCAGGAGTACCACCAGCCTCTCCTTCAGGACAGTCTCCATCAGCTTACCCACAATGGTCTGGAGTTACCCAGTTCATCCTTGGGGCCACTCTTGTGGAGGGGAACCACATGAGCCATCCTCCAATCCTGAGGTACACACCCCAAGTGTAGTGAGGCATTAAACAGGTCTGCCAAAGGTCCCGCAAGGACCTCTGCCAGCTCCTTCAGTACCCTGGGGTAGATGCCATCTGGGCCTAGCGCCTTGTCCACCCTCAGTGCCCTCAAACCCTCCAGAACTCTGCCCTCCATGATTTCCCCATCTGTTACCCCCTCCCACCCAGTTTCTGCCGTTCCTCCCCTCTTGGGTATCACCCTCTTCTCCTTAGTAAATACCAAGCAGAAGTAATCATTTAGAGCTTCTGCCTTATCGCCCCCTGCTTCCACCCAACCCCTCCTTCCTAATCCTTACTATGTGGGCCTTACAGTTCCTTTTCTCCCTGATGTACCTAAAGACGTCCTTCTCACCCTTCTTAATGTCTTGTGCCAGCCTGAGCTCCGTAGACGCCTTGGCTCCCCTTACTGCCCGTGTCACCTTCTTAGATTCCTTCAGGTACTCCTCCCTGTCCTCCCCCCTCCCTGTTTTCTTGTACTTCCTAAAAGCAGCCCTTTTCCTCCTTACCTTTTCCATGTCCTCCTTGCTCACCCAGCTCGGTTTCTTAGCCCTAGCCTTCTTGCTCTGGGCCTTGCTGCAGGTTCTGGTTGCCTCCGCTTTATGAGCTCAAACCTCTGGTTAGTGTCCATGCTAGGTTGACTTTTGGCCAGGTACCCTTTTACCACTTCCCCCATCCTCCCAAAGTCAGCCCTCCTGAAGTCCAGCACCCTTGTGCCAGATTCCACTCCTTCCTTGCCCATATCCAATGTGAGCCATACTGAGTGGTGATCACTCCTTGACAGTAGTTCTTTCACCCTAAGTTCCCTCACAAACACCCCATTTGCCAGCACAAGGTCAAGGGTATTCCCTAACCTAGTTGGTTCACTGACTATTTGCCTCAGGAAGCTGTCCTGGGAAGGCATCCAGCAGTACCTGCTCCCTTCTATTGCTGGTTGTTGGGGTACTCCGGTCCACTCCTGGCATGCTGAAGTCCCCCACAATCACCACACTACCCCTCACGCAGGTCCTTCTGATCTGTACTGCTAGTTCCCTGTCTAATTCCTCTGTCTGAGAAGGTGGCCTGTACACCACTTCCATTCTGAGAGTCCTATTCTTGGAATCCTGGAATTGCATCCAAAGTGACTCCATGCTACCCTCCTCCCCTTCCTCCCTTACACACTTCAGTCCTTCCCTCACATATAGTGCCACCACCCCCTTCCCCAATCACCCTATCCATACAAAATAACCTGTACCCTGGTACAGACAGGTCCCAGTCATTGTATTGGGTGGCCCATGTTTCTGTAACGGCTGCAATGTCCACCTCTCCCTCTGCCATAAGCGCCTGCAGGTCTGCAGTTTTCCTTCCAAGCATTAAGGGTGACCACCTTCCACCCTCCCCCCTTCCATCCTGCCCTCCTTTACTAGCATCGCCAATAGTACTTGCCCTTTATCTTTTGTCACTGTTATGGCAGGTAAGCTCATGTGGCTTCCCAACCTGTGGTCTCTGCATGTCTCTTGTCCACTTGCCACCCCCGCCTCCTAGTTTAAATTCCCAACTTCCTCTATGTACTCTGCTATCCTCTGTTTCACCACTTCCTTTCCCTCCTCACTCAAGTGTAGTCTGTCTTTGGCATAGAGACTACTGTCCTCCCAGGTCCCTCCCCACCCCCTCACCAGCCCATACCCTTTAGCATGACACCAGGTTTTTACCCATCTGTTAAACTCCTTTATTCTCAGCTTTCTTGCTGTGCTTGCCTTGGGCACTGGGAGTATCTCTGAAAATGTTACTGATCATCCTGCCCCCTCACATAATTGTCCAAGTTCCTCAAACCTCCTCTGTATTACATCTACCGTCTTGTTGCCACTGTTGCTGCCATGTGGCCTAACAGTTGGAGGACGTGCCTTGCTGGTCTGGGGGTGGGCAGCTGGAAAGAGCTGGCCAACTGAATCAGTGTTTCCACCCTCCTCTGAGGAAGGACATCCTTTCCTTCCACCATGTCTAGTTCTGCCCCTATGAAATCCAGAAGCTGGACTGGGGTCAGCACTGACTTTTTGGGATTTAGTAGGAACCCTAAGGTCTGCACGACCCCTTGACCTATGGTCGGGGATTTTGAAACCTCTGGGGAACCTGGCCCACTACCAACTAGTCGTCCAGATAGGGAAAAACTGTGACACCTTGCCTTTTGAGATGCCACCACCACTGCTAGGCACTTTGTGAACACCCTTGGTGCTGAGGAAAGGCCAAAGGGCATGGCTCTGAATCGGTAGTGGCCTGATGTCAGCCTGAACCTGAGGTATTTCCGCTATGATGGTCTGATGGGAATATGGAAATAGGCATCTTTCAGATCTATTGCTGCCAGCCAATCCCGTTGTCTGAGTGTGGGCAGAATGGTTGACAGGGTGACCATCCTGAATTTTGATTTTGTCAGGTATTTGTTTAGTTGTTTGCGATCCAGAATGGGTCGCCACTCCTCTGTTTTCTTTATTGTGAGGAAGAATCTTGAGTAGAAACCCTTCCCACTTTGAAGCAGGGGTACAGGTTCTACCACCTTGTCCTGCAACAGTTTTACCTCCTCCTCAAGTAGTTGGGCTTTTGATGGGGAGGAAGGGCTGAAGGCTCTTGTCCTCAGCTTGGGCATAAACTTGAAGCTGAGGGTAAGACACTGGCCCACTACCTCCAGGACCCACCTGTCTGTGGTTATGGACTGCCAGACCTGGAAGAAGTGGGCAAGCCTGCCCCTACTGGGAGAGGGGAGATGACCCTGACAGACTCTTCAGGGCGTCTGCTTCACTTGTGGGGTTGGCTGAGAACTGGGTCCAGCCCTACCAGTACCCATTCTACCCCTTCCCCTGAAACAGCCCCTCTGAGGTTGATAGGTCGGAAGGGCTTGAGTTTGGAAGAAGGGTCTATAATGAGGCCTTGCTCTCCCACCTCTGTTCTGTTGTTTCTGGGGGGTAGCTGCTCTTTCTTTAGCCGCCGCACTCCTGTAGCCCACTATATATTCATCCATCTTTTTCATATAGGCCTCAGTCTGTTGGCCAAAGAGGGATGAAGGCTCGAAGGGGAAATCCAGGGATTTTGTCTGTGTACCCTGAGAGAGACTGGTAGTCCTAAACCATGCAGATCTCCTTAGGGACACAGAAGTAGCCATTAGCCTGGCTGCAGTACCACTGGCATCCACAGCCATTCTAAATTGAAATTTGGATGCCTCGATGCCCCTCTTCACAGCCTGTGCCAGGTCAGATGCCATGGGTGCTGGACAGGCTTTAGAAATTTCTAATACTGTGCTCCACAGACTCTTTTGAAATCTGGGTACAAAAGCCATGTAAGTGGCTTGTCTTATGACCAAGGAAGAACCCAATTAGGTCTTTCTGGCCATTGAATCCATTTTTCTGGAGTCTTTATCCAGAGAGTGGGAAGCCAGGGATATACCAGCCTTATCACAGGCAGCAGCCTGTACCACCCCCCCCCCATGGCTGGGGTACCCTAAAAGAAATTCAGCACCAGGTTTGGCCGCCCAATAATTCCTGTCGAGTTTTCTGTCCACTGGAGGAATAGATGCGGGTGTCTGTAAGATTTTTAACACATGCTTTCTCAGGGGATTTATGGATGAGAAATAGAAGCTTTTTTGGCCGAAGCCACATCCATCATCTCGACATAGCCTGGTTCCTCCTCCTCCTCCTCTGTTGCCTCTTGAGTGGGGAGATCCAGAGCTTGTGCTACCTCCTGCATAAAGGCAAATAGGGTAGTAAAATCCTCTGACCCCTTGTCAGGGGAGTTAGATCGCTGGGTGTCAGGGGAAACATCTGGTTCCAGAGGCTCCCCTAGATCCTCATCTTCATCATAATCCTCCTCCTCATCATCATCATCCCCAAAGCCCTCCATGTCAAAATCACGAGGACCGGGAACCGGGATAGAACCTGGGGGCAGAATCGTGGGACTCTGAACTGAGGACCGCAGAACCGAACCAGCAGGAGACTGAACTGAAGGGACTGAATAATC
The DNA here is from genome assembly GCA_016271365.2 of Neoceratodus forsteri. Taxonomy (NCBI): domain Eukaryota; kingdom Metazoa; phylum Chordata; order Ceratodontiformes; family Ceratodontidae; genus Neoceratodus; species Neoceratodus forsteri. Next base: position 1,724,284,819 of record CM057452.1, read on the forward strand.
CTTACAGCATTAGCAATCTCCTCTGTGGTCAGAACCATTGGGTTTAACGGTTGCGGTTCCTTTGCTACACGTTTCTCCTTCCTCTTTTTCTTGGCCGCAGCTGCCGGTTCAGCAGCAGGCTCCACAGTTCATTTCTTTCCCTGTGAACCGGTACCCTTGTCAGAGGATGTTTCCCTGGTTCCTCAGCTTCTTTTGAGGGTGGAGACTTGCGTCAGTGTTTTTTTCTGACAGCCTCTACTTCAGTTGGTTAATTCGCCTGTCCGGTGTCGACTGAGGAAAGTTTTTACATATCTCACAGTCTGTCTTCAAGTGGTCAAACCTGAGAAAGAACACACACATCAAATGGGGATCAGCTTTAGCAAAAGTTTCCCCACACTCAGTACAGTGCTGGAAGCCGGTTGGCCCGGTTCTTTTCTTAGAAGTCTGAGACATAGCAAACAGAAATGTTAATCCCCTTTTAAAACTACTTTTTTTTTTTTTTTTTTTTTTTTTTTTAAAGATCAGTTTAATGACCTAGGAACGAACAGAGGTTTAGCCCGGTAATGCTCCTATAAATCGAAACAAACAAATAAAGATTTACCTTAATAAAAATAGGATAAAAAGGCTAGGTTCCCGGCCGGTGGGAAAAAAACGGACAAACTGAGAATTCACCAAAGATTTGCTAATCTAAACTAGTCTTCCAACCTGTAAACCAGAGATGGTGGTTCAAAAACAAAATAATTTAAACGGTACTGAACCGAGAAAAACAAACAATCTTGAGTAAAGGATGCAGAGGATTCTCCAAGACGTCTGACTAGGCAAGCGGAGTGAAGAATCTGACGGTTAGAAGGTTGTTTACCAGAGACAGTGGTTTGAAAACCGAGCTCGAGCCTAGCATTCTATCATTTGCATAGGTTCTATTAATCTTTTCAACTCCGGGACAGTACTACGGTGGGACCATACTGCATATGTCAGAATACAGTAAATTTTCCTGGGGTTAGAAACTTATTTCCATAGTGTCTCACAAGCTGTGCCTTAGCAATGGATTTCTCACCGGTATGAGTTGCACCAAAGTGAAAGGGCTTTTTTTAATTATTTTTTACATTTCTTGGATTAATAATATAGCTCAGGGAGGTACACTTACAGAATGAGTAATTTCAACATTCATTCTTCTGAGGATCAGAACTGCTCAGCTTCACGTTTTTACACCCACAGGAATGCACGCAAGAGCACTCCTACATCAATATGAGTACCTCCCTGAACTGTAATAATAAGTTGTCACTAGCCATATTTAAGCAATAAGGCATGACAGTGAGACCTGACTTCTTGCCTTGATAGAGGTTTGGTGAATTTGCTATGATAGGACCCAATGGCAAGGACACATTTCATAACACAAAGTCCTGTACTCCATAAATGGAGTCTGTGTTCCAATCATGATTGAGGAATGGCAAAGTGATCCGGCTGCTCCTACCCTCCTCCGCTTCCTTACATTTAAAGGGTTATCTTTAAAGGTACTCCTTGGAAATCGACTTGGGTGAATCTGATAATCAGTAACCAGTAAGATTATGAGGATGTTATGTGCTACCCTCTGTATAAATTCTTGTCTATTAGCCCTATTCCTGTAACGTGATAGATGAAATAGCTGTGAAAACATGAAAGAAGAGGAAATGAGTGTAACTAAGAGCTGTGAAAGAAATGTATGTTTCCTGTATGTTCTGTCTGTTCGAAAAAAAAAATGTTAAATAAAGAAAGTTTAAAAAAAAAAAATAAGGAATGACAAGGGGTGTGTTATGGTGGGATAATGGCCCGCCTCGGGTGGGGTGAAGCACGAGGCGTAGCAGAGGGCTTGCACCACCTGAGAAGGGCCGTAAGCCCACCATAACACCCCCCCGGAGTGACTTATTACAATTATGAAATGGGTCATTTTTAGTAAATTTTATGCATTTTTAAACATAATACTTTCAGTTGGGCTGTTGCGCTAGGATAATGGCCCAGCTGAAATCAGCCCTCGGCCAATCAGAATTCAGCATTCTTTCTACCCATTTCATAATAGTATATATCCTTGTCTTTCATACAGTATGTTCATTATAGGGTTATATGGCATGATTTTAGTGACAATGAACTACCATGATTATAGATTAAGTCCAAATTGTGGAATTCTCCTTTTCTACCATTTAACCTATAATACGCTACAAGATATTTTCCAGACACCTATGACACACAGTATGACTGACTAAATATTAAAGAACTCCCCACCAACTATCTTGATGACCGAGGAAAAATACCTCCTGTATACAACAATTTAACAATAGCCAATCACTTCTTATTAAATTTATTTTTTATAAAAATGTTACATGCAAGAAAATGTAAACAAGAAATGGTACCAATTAGAAACACAGAATTTGTCGGCAAAAAAGAATCGTTTGGCTCACCCAGTCTATCCAAATTGTTCTGGACTAGTCTTGTCCCAGCAGACCGCAACTGGTCTCCAGTGACCCTCCCTCCTCCCTGCCTATTTAATAATATTCACCTATGTCTATCCCATGCATGCTTGAAGCCCCCTACTATTTTTGCCTCCACCACTTCCGCTGGCAGTCTGTTCCAGACATCCACCATTGTTTCAGTTAAGCAGTACTTCCTCACATTGCTCCTATTTTACTTATTTTTATTTAAACATTTGGTGACCAGGAAAGGCACACTGAGCCAAGGCTCATCTCCAGGTGTGACCCCGGGGAGGACAGAGAGCATGGGAATCACAGTATATAGTACAAGGCATTCAATACAAAATTACACAACAGTAAGCATAATAAAATATTTCAATGAATACAATACAGCAAAACAGGCAACACAGAGAGACAACTGTACATGGAATGTAGTATCACAGATCTTGGTAGTAACAACAAGGGACAAACATTTCAAGTGCAATGAGGCAATTGCACATGGTACGGAGTAACTCAAAATCAGTGTTGTTACAACAGGGGACAAACATTTCAAGTGCTACGAGGTGTTATGGGAGCAAGTAGGGAAAGGTAGGAGACAGAGGAGTGAGAGGAAGCGTTGCATAAGAGAGGAGACTGAGTGTTCCACAGAGAGTGGAGACGATAGTGGAAAGCAGATTTGCCCATGTTCGAGGATGGAGTAGGGAGTGAGAAAGAGCACAAGTCCCTAGAACGTAGTGAGTATGTTGAGGCTGGGGCAGGGGAAAGGAGCAAAGTGATGTATGTGGGGATTGAACCAGAATTTGGAAGTGAAGAATAGAGAGTGGATGAGACGCGGAATTAGCCAATAACAGAGCAGCACCATATGGTAGGTGGGGCAGCAAGTGTATTTAAAGAGTGTCGTCGGCGGGGGTGGGCGGGCAGGAGAAAATATCAGCGTAGCAGAGCTCGGTCTACAGCCGAAAGGCAGAGCAAGGTGCGGTACAGCAAGCTCGGATAAGCTGGCCAGCTAGGCTGGCATTCAGTGCCTGCAAACTGATTGGCTGAGCAAATGAAATAACTAAGGTCCCTCTAGTAGCAGATCTTTATAATCTGCTAATGGGAAACTGGACACTTAAACAGAAAAATTGTGAGACAGCACAAGAAATGTGAGCCAGCACTGTAAAGTCCTCAGCCAGCAATTCTCTCTCGGTCTCTTGGTCTACAACACTAATTAAAAACAATGGCAAGCAGCACAGTTCAAACTGAGAGGAATACTAGCCAATCGGGAAACAGCATCGCGAGGTGAGCAGCCTATCAGCTGAGGCCAGCAGGAGCACCACTGTAACCAGGAGAGATCGCAGGAGTCTTTGGAGGAGACAGTGGCCAGTAGAGTGTACTGGGACATTACGAAGGGCCCAAGGAAGGGCAGGAGCCACAGCAGCAGGTCCGAGGCCGGGCAGCAGCTGTAGGGATGATAACAAGCTGCCAAGGATGGCAGCGCCAGTTCCAGGGCGCACACTCAGGGAGAGCCTGGAGATTAGGAAGGGCCCAAGGGAGGCCAGGAGCCAGAATAGCAGGTCTGTGAGCAGGCGGCAGCTCCAGGGATGCTAACAAGCCACCAAGGAAGGCAGCGTCCATTCCAGTGCAAACACTCAGGGATAGCCTGGAGATTAGGAAGGGCCCAAGGGAGGGCAGGAGCTAAAGTAGCAGGTCCAAGGGCAGGCGGTGGCTGCAGGGATGATAACAAGCCGCCAAGGAAGGCAGCACCCATTCCGGGGCGCACACTCGGGGAGAGCCTGGAGATTACGAAGGGCCAAAGGGAGGGCACGAGCCAGAGTAGCAGGTCTGAGGGCGGACGGCGGCTGCAGGGGATAATAACAAGCCACCAAGAATGGCAGTGCCTGTTCCAGGGCACTCATTCGGGGAGAGCCTGGATATTAGGAAGGGCCCAAGGGAAGGCAGGAGCCAGAATAGCAGGTCTGTGGGCAGGCGGCAGCTGTAGTGATGCTAACAAGCAGCCGGGGATGGCAGCGCCCATTCCAGGGTGAACACACAGGGAATACCTGGAGATTAGGAAGGGCCCAAGAAAGGGCAGGAACCAGAGCAGCAAGTCCTAGGGCGGGCGGTGACTGCAGGGATGATAACAAGCTGCCAAGGATGGCAACATCCATTCCGGGGCACACACTCTGGGAGAGCCAGGAGAGAAGTGGAAGAGAGCTCCTAACTCCCCCCCCCCACCCCCCAGCTTCATTGCATGTCATCTAGTCCTGGTGTTTTTTCTCATTTTAAAGAAACCCTTCCTGCAGTCTAGTCAACCCCATGAATGTGACAGGGTTGGGATAATACCCTGTCCCATTTGTTACGCAGAGAGAGTTAAATGCAAACATCTATTTTCTCATCTCTTATTCTGCCCCTTGTCTATCTCTTGCCTGTCTGCCTGCACAATCAGATTTTCCTTGTGGCATTTTGATTGTACAATCACATTTTCCCTGTAGCACAAAGGAACTGGCCAATCCAATGGTTCCACAATTTTCTACGGTATCTCTCTTCCTGCACTTGCCGTTTCTATTCTTTGCTTCTTCCCTTACTTCTCTGTGGTTAAAAATTTTTTTATGAATCTGTATGTGAAACCAAGATCCCTTGGTTTCCAAACATGCGAAGTTACAGTGTTGAAATGACTACAAACAAACATTTGGGTTTATCTGGAACACAGGGGTTAAGCTTGAGGTGCATTTTGACCTCCACAGCTTGTCTGCAGAATTATCAGCAGGAAATTAGCCCTAGACTGGATGTCTTAATTGGCTGCAGCTGTTAATACTATAATACACTCTAAAGTCTTACTATATTTTGTGGAACACAAGTGATGTAATCTATAAGAACAGGATGCAGAATTTAATTGCCAGGGAAAAACATCTTAAACAGAGAAAGCAATGTTTTGTTTAGAAATAGAGAGAGCAGGAGATTTTAAAGAGACTCTCAGATGAAGGATTTCTGTTTGTTTCAACTGCCTGTATCAAGAGTTATCCTGCACAATTTTATTTTTTATTGTTATTAATAATAAAACGCTAAGAAAAATTACTTACCATAGTAATCTTTTTTCTTCCAAGGGAATCTTACTGTATTCTGACACATGCAGTATGCACTCACCATAGGAATGCCCCGGAGCAGAAATGGTTAATAGAACCTATGCTAATGATGGAACACTAGGCTCGAGCTCAGTTGTCAAACCACTGTTCCTGGAATACGTCCTGCAACTGTCAGATTCTTATGGAGCATGCATAAGACAATCTATCTAAACTAGCCTAATAAAATAACTAACACCCCCCAAAATAAACAATCCCCTTTTTAAAAGGTGTGAGCATCACTAAGATTCAAGACACAGATGCTTCAAGAAATGACCAACTCACAAGTTTCAAGATCATGTGGACAGCTGGAGTGCAGTGCCCACAGGTTGAAGTAGGGACGGAAGGGTGGGAGCTCAGAATACACTAAGATTCCCTTGGAAGAAACAAGATTATCAAGTAATTTTTTTCTTCAACCCCAAGGAAATCTTACTATATTCTGACATATCCAGACTACCAAGCAGTACCTTTGGAGGAGGGCACAGAACCTATTTAGGGAACAAGATCTGCAGTACTGTTGTGCCAAACCTGACATCGCTTCTGGCCTGGGTATCCAGGCAATAATGCTTTGCAAATGTGTGAACAGTTTTCAAGGTAACTGTTTTACAGATTTCTAACAAAGGGATATATCTGGCAGCTGCTATAGAAGCAGCTGTACCCCTTGTAGAGTGAGCCCTAAAGCCTACAGGGGGTTCCTTGTCCACTTTGCTGTAGCAAAACTGGGTACAGGCAACAATCCAGTGTGCAATAGTTCTCTTTGAAGCTGGTTTGCCCTTCCCCACTGTTCCATAGGTCAGGAACAGTTGTGTATTGTTGCCCTGTCTATGGCCCTTTGTGTGGTCTAAGTAATAACTGATAGCCCTTTTAACATACAGGCTATGCAGCCTACATGCACCTGAAATGGAATGGTCTGTGAAAAAGACAAGTAAAGTGATGGACTAATTGAAACGGAAGTCAGACACCACCTTGGGAAGAAATTTCCTTTCAGTCCCGAGGACTACCTTGTCCATATGGAATGAAATGTAGTTAGGCTCTGTGGACAAATCCTGGAGCTCACTGATCCTTCTGGCTGAAGTGATGGCCACCAGGAACATTGCTTTCCAGGTCATATACCTGAGTTCTGCTGAAGACATCAGCTCAAAAGGTGGCTGCATTAGCTGCGTGATGCATATATTGAGATCCTGTGCAGGGTTTGGCTCCCTGTGCGGGGGATGCAATTGCAATAGCCCTTTGAAAAACTTCCTGAATACCTGGTTTGCAGACAGGGATGAGCCCTTACCCGCTGAGAGGTAAGCAGAGACAGCTGCCAGCTGCACCTTAAGGATGGATGGCCTGAGGCCAAGGGAATGAAGGTGAGCCAGATAATCCAAAACGACTGGCAAGCCAGCCTGGCTACAGTCTATACCTTTCTGCTGGCACCAAATGGAAAACCCTTTTCCACTTAGAGGTGTAGGTCTTTCTGGTAGAGGGTTTCCTAGACATGCAGAGAACCTTTAGGACTCCTTCAGAGAGATGCAAGTTAGCATACTCTACGTCCTCAAGAGCCAGGCCCTGAGCCTGAGGGGACTGGAGTTTGGGGTAAAGGATCCTGCCCTGTGAGGAGGTCAGTAGGTTGTGACTCCTGGGGAGGGAGATTGGTCTGGATCCCGAAAGGGATAGGAGCAATGAATACCAGGGTTGCCTGGCCCATCCGGAACAATGAGAATCATTGTTGCTGGATGAACCCTGAGCTTGTTAAGTACTCTGAGCAACAGGAGGAATGGAGGGAAGGCATACAGGAACTTCCCTGTCCAGTCCAGCAATAGTGCATTCGGGGCACTGTGCCAACTGCAGGAGGCCTGCAACAGAACTGTGGGCAGTTGGTGGTTGTCTGAGGCTGCGAAGAGATCCACCTCTGGAGTGCCCCATCTTCTGAACACAGCCTTCTGTACCTGCCTATTTAAGGACCACTCGTGGTGACCCTGGCTGATCCTGCTGAAGGTATCTGTGAGGACATTGTCCTTCCCTGGGAGATGAACTGCTGAGAGGGCTATCCTGAGGGAATAAGCTAAATTCCATATTTTCATGCCCTCTGTGCACATGGAGGATGACCTTGTGCCCCCTTGCTAGTTTATGTAGTACATCATGGTTGTATTGTCCATTCTGACTTGAACCACCTTGCCCTGCAGCATTGAGGCAAAGGACTGAATGCCCAGGAAAACTGCCCTGAGTTCCAGCAGATTTATGTGAAGCAATGATTCCTGCTGGAGCCAACTACCGTGTGTGGTGTGCACCCCTATATAAGCACCCCATCCTAGGAGAGAGGCATCCATTGTCAGCACTGCTGATGGTGGCTGCTGAAGGAAACGCACACTACTCTGAGGCTGTCCTTTTCCTGCCACCACTGGCCTGCTTGAAGAAGAGTTCCTGTGACTGGCATCATCTTTGATAGAGAGTCTCTTTTCTCGGATCAATGAGATCTAAGATGGAAATGGATGTCTCTCATCTGGACCCTGGCACTGTTGCTGTTGATGCAGTCATGAGGCCTAACAGCTGGACAAAGTGCCTTGCTGGTCTGGGAATATGCAGGCAGAAGGAACTAGCCAGCTGCACCAGGCTGTCCGTCCTTTCCTGAGGGAGGAATGCCTTTCCTCTTAGTGTATCCAACTCTGCTCCTATGAATTCCAAGAACTGAACTGGTCTTAGCACTGACTTTTTCAGGTTTACCAGGAAGCCTAGGGACTGCAGGGTATCCTGTGTGGCGATCAGTGCATCCCTGACCTGCTGAGGTGACTGGCCTACTACCAGCCAGTCGTCTAAGTACGGGAATATTGTCAATCCCTGCCTCCTCAAGTGCGCTACCACCACTGCTAGGCACTTTGTAAACACTCTTGGAGCAGAAGTCAGACCGAAGGGCATGGCCCTGAACTGATAATGGCCTGATGTCAATCTGAACTCGAGATAATTTCTGTGGGATTGCCTGACTGGAATGTGGAAGTAGACATCTTTTAAGTCCAGTAATGCCAGACAGTCTCCCTGCCTGAGCATTGGGAAAATGGTTGCCAGAGTGACCATTTTGAATTTTGGTTTTGTCCAATGTCTGTTTAAATGTCTGAGATCTAGTATGGATCGCCACTCCCCTGTTTTCTTTAGAGTGAGGAAGTACCTTGAGTACAGACCCTTCCCCTTTTCTGCCAACGGGACAGACTCCACTGCTTTCTCTTTTAGGAGTTTGGCTACTTCCACCTCCAGCAGAACTGCTCCTGATGGAGTGGCAGGTCTGGACACCCCTGCCTTCAGCCTGGGCATGACCCTGAAGCTAAATACAAGGCCTTGGCTCACTACCTTGAGGACCCACTTGTCCATGGTAATGGATTTCCAGGCCTGCAGGTAGTGAGCCAGCCTGCCCCCTACTAGGAATGGAGAGGCAACCCTGGCAGGCCCCTCAAGGAGTCTGCTTTGCCTGTGCACTGTGCTGGGGACTGGGGCCAGCATGGCTACTGCCCCTTTTACCCCTACCTCTGAAGTACCCCCTCTGTGGCTGACATGCTGGGAAAGCCTAAGTCTGAAAGAAGGGTCTGTAGTGGGTTCTACCCCTACTCCCCCTACTCTGGTGTTTCTGGGGCGCTGATGCTTCTTCCTTAGCAGCAGCACTCGTGTATGCCACCTTGTACTCATCCATCTTTTTCATATAAGCCTCTGTGTGCTCACCAAAGAGACATCTGGGCTCACAAGGGAAATCCAGGGCCTTCGTCTGGGTGTCCTGGGATGGACTGGTGGTTCTCAGCCAAGCAAACCTTCATAGAGACACTGAAGTTGCCATTAATCTTGCTGCAGTGTCAATGGCATCCACTGCCATCCAGAATTGGTATTTGGAAGCTTCTATGCCCCTTTTTGCTGCCTCTACCAAGTCAGATGCCATGGGAGAAGGGACAACCTTAGCTATCTCTAGGACTGTGTTCGAAAGACTTTTCTGATACCTGGAAACATAGGCCATGTAAGTAGCCTGTCCAATAGCCAGAGAAGACCTCAAATAAGAATTCTTGGCCATAGAATCCATTTTTCTGGAGTCCTTCTCAGGAGGATGTGATGCTAAGGGTATGCCTGCCTTATTACAAGCAGCAGCCTACAACACCACTTCATGGCTAGGATGTCAAAAAAGGAATTCAGCTCTTGCCGTGGCAACCCAGTACTTCCTATCCATCTTCTTGTCCACACGTGGAACAGAAGTGGGGGTTTGCAAAATCCTAGCTGCCTGTCTAGTTAACTGTGGATGGGTAAAAGCAACCTCTTAGTTGCTGGCACATCCATCATTTCCATATAGTCTGGTTCCTCCTCCTCTGTAGACTCCTGAGTGGAAAGGTCCAGGGTTTGTGCCACTTGCTTCATGAAAGCAAAATGGGAGGAGTAATCCTCAGATCCCTTGTCAGAGGCATCAGGTTGTTGAGGGTCAGGAGAAACATCTGGTTCAGGAGGTTCTCCATAGTCCTCATCGCCCTCCTCTTCTTCTTCTTCTTCCTCATTCTCAGCATACAATTCAGAGAATTCTTCAAAGGAATCGGGAACCGAAGAGGAACCCTAAGTTTGAACCGAGGTCTGAAAGGAACCGGGTCACAGAACTGGATCCGAAGTGCCGGACTGAAGCGACTGAATTTTTTTTTTTGCATTATCTATTTATCCACCCCCTACTTCCGACCGGCCTCTCCTTCGGGCCACCAGGGACTGACTCACCTCCCCAGGAACCCCAGTCATCAACTCCTGCCTCATACTGCAGCCAGCCCAGGGTAACCCGACATATCCCTTTGTCAGACGGGTTCTCTCCTTCTGGGGAGAAAGTGCCTTGTGGCTTACCATTCTTGGCCCTGGGGGATGTTGAGGTCGGTCCTGGCTGTCCGGGGGCTCTGTGGCGGCGAGGGTCGAGGCGGCTGTCATCCAGTCAATCAGGACACCATTTTCTCTGGTGTTCTTGGCTCCCATCTGTTGCACGGCTCCTGTAGTGCTCCTGGTCTCCACCAGGGGCCGCTACAGAGCGTGACAATCCCCCCAGTCTGCCCCAGGAGAGAAGAGCAACCCTCCAGATGCTCAATCCTCTTCTCCCCCTGCCGACCTCTGGCGTCCTGAGTCCATTACTGAACCCGGGTCGCCGGCGTGGAGCAAGGTGTGGCGTCCAGCTCCTCAACCCTCAGTGCTAGACTGAATTACTTTAATGCCACTGGCAATCTCTTAAGTGGTAGGAACCGATGGGCTTGTCGGTTGTGGTTCCTTCGCTGTGTGCCTTTTTTTTATTTTTGGCAGCAGTGGCCGGTTCAGAGGCTGGTTCTGTGCTGCGCTTCTTTCCTGAGGAACCTTCACCCTTGTCAGAAGGCTGTTTGTTCGGTTCCTAGGTTTATCTTTTCTGTGAGAAGGAGCCGGTTTATCCGAGGTGGGGTCAGCAGCCTTATCGGACATCTTTGGCCCTTAGTCGGTTCAATCACCTATCAAGTGTTGACTGGAGAAAGTTTTTACAAATCTCACAGTCTGCATTCAAGTGGTCAAACCCTAGGCAGACTACACAAACCAAGTGTGAATTAGCTTTAGCAAATGGTTCCCCACACTCCGTACAATGTTGGAAACCCATAGGACTGGTTCTTTTCTTGGGAAACATAAAACGCTTGAAACAGGGTTTTGAGTCAAAACACACAAATACAGATTAAAACAAGAACTTCTCTGGTTTATTTACTTTTTTTTTTCGTGGTTGGTTCTGCGACCAAAGAACAACCAAGACTTACCCTGGTAGAAAATTTAAAGAATAGTATAAACGAGAAACCAGCCACCAGAGAACTGGATTTTTCTAAGTAATTCAAGCCAAAAAATACAAATAAAGGCTGGTTCCTTCCAGGTTAAGAAGAACCGTCAAGGAACCGCTAATCTTACCGAAACATCACTAAATCTAGACTAATCTACCTGTAAACCAAGGACAGTGCTCAAAAAAAAAAAATAAACATGTTGCCTTAGCAGATTCAGAAGAATACCGCCTATATTCAGTCAGTGAGTCTGTTGCAGTGAGTTTATTTATTCAGCGCAGTTTAGAAATGTCGAACTGTCAACACGGAAAGCGCCGCCGGTTCCCCACAGCGGCTAGGAGTTTCATGGTGTTATACCATTTAGTGACGTCGCTGTCATCGTTTTATTATAGTAGTGGCGGTATTATTATGTTTATATGAGTTATGGGAAGTTCACGTATCACATTACAGCAACACCCGGACAGGTTGTTGCTGTAAGTAACATTACATGTATGAAGACCCCATATAAGCCACATATTAAACATAATAGGCACCGCCACTGCTACTATAATAAGAGCAGGTGGTAGTGATCGCCACTAAATGGGTTAACACCCATGACCTCTGCGTGCCGTTAGGATGTGAACCTGTGCTTCCGTGTTCAACAAAGTTCTCGGCATTTTGTTACAAAAACACGCCTGGATTAAAATTAAGCTCACTGCAGCCCCAGACTCCCGCAGCAGCATTTTAAGGTATGTGGGAATCGGAGCGGGCAGCAGTATTTCTTTACCGTCACCTTTAAAAACCAAGAAAAATAAAATTTTCAAGAAAAATGAAGAAGCGCTCTCAAAGGTGTCTTACTTAGGAAAATAGTGCCACCACCAGTGGCCCTTTCTCTAAGGTTCATCTTAGAGTGAAGCTAGATAAAATAACATCAACAGTCACACCTATTAATTCAGTTATAACAAGAGTAGGAGTACCATGTAATCAGCAGCCTTTGAAACAGAAACAGGCACTGTAGTCAAACAAGTTTGAGGGTGCTGCTCATGGGACACTATGAGGCAAAGGTAAGGCATCAGCTGCAGCAACTCCATTATGGAAAACAAGAGGAACTAGGGGAGCCCCCCTTACCCACTCCTATCCCTCCCCCAATGCCCTAGTTCCACACGTCTTCATCAGAAAAGAGACAACTTAACATTTAGAGTAATCATATAACATTCAATTGCCCCGATATCGCTGTTGGAATTATGCCAGGGCTGAGCACCAGTAGCTATCCAAGGAGCCCTGGCAGCTATGAGAAATTAATCTATGCTGTAGGGCCAGGGCTTTGGCAGCTGTTCTTTCAACAGGGCTTTAGGCCCCGGAATTCAGAGATCTTGTCGGCCGTGTAACTTGTAATCTGGCGAGAAGACAGTGCCTGCCTGCATACTTTGCAAACCAGCTGTATGTTGTAAATTGTAATCCCAGCAGGGAGTCTGCACCGGTGACAGTCAGGCTCCACTCGGGTGTACAAGAGCTACAGATTTACAAGCATATAGACTTACTAATTGGTCCAGCACTCCACCGATTCATGTGTTTATCACATGCACGCAGTGTGGATACTAGAGCTGGACCAATCAAGTAATGGATTCTGGCCAGGGGAATGTTGTTTTAAAATTCCCACCAGTATGCTCTACCAGTCCTGAGTTGTCTGCAGGATGGGGCTGGGGGTCAGTGAGCAAGAGGGCCAACGACCCCAAGGCACACCTCTGACACCCGTTAGTGAATGCAGGTTGTAGGTGGTGGTGGGACGTTAGGGTTGGAAACCCTAAAGCCACATTTTCCTACTTTTGTGGCTGTAGTTACAACCTTAACTGCTGCATTAACAATGTTTTTTGCAATTAATTTCCTTACTTTTAGTGAATGCACCACCGTATCTCAGGCAGCAGCACAGTATCCCACGGCCCCTGTGCTACAACGTCTCTACAGGTGGGAGCGCAGGGTCCGAAAACTATGTCAGGTAGCAGCACAGTGGCCCATAAACCCTGCACTACAACGTCTTCAGGTGTGGGAGCGCAAGGTCCTCCCACAGTATCTCAGGCACCAGCACAATGCCCCATGGACCCTGTGCTAAAATGTGTTTAGGGGTGGGTGCCCAGGGTCCTTTGGACCCTGCACTCCCACAATATGTGAGGCACCAGCATGGTGGTTCACAAACTCTGGGCTACTATTCAACATTCCTCTGCAAAATTAAAAATAAATAAAATTCACATTTAGTTTTTGTTTTCTTGTTACATCAATGCCCTGCAAAGCATAAAAGCATCCATTTGCCTCTGTTTCTTGTGTCAGGTAACTGCAACTGGCACACCCAGCCATGTACTTTTTGTTCAAGGTTCCACTAGGGGAAAAAAAAAAAATCACATTTTGTTTCTGATTTCTTGCAAAGTCCATGCCTTGGGAACACATCCATTTGCCTCGGTTACTTGTATTTGATAACTGCATTTGGCACACCCAGCCATTTTGTGTGTTACGTGTTTGGAATCCCTTCATTGTGTTGTCTTGTTTTTGATATTCTTTATTTTCACCAAATGCTTAGCTCAATCCTCTTGGGGAAAAGACTGCGCTGAGATATACGACACTGGCAACATTTTCTAAAAGTAACCCGTTAACATTTAAATCTTTAAAAATCTTAGCTAGGGTTCCACCCTGTCCCCAATCACCCAATAACCCACCCGATAATTAATTAAATGTTTCCATAGTGTAGTGTCCCACTCCAGTCCCAGATCTGGATGACCCACCCATTAAGTAAATAAATTATTTTCTGTAGTGTAGGGACCCTCCCTGATCCTAGATCTCCCATTGACCCACCTATTAAATTATTTTCCGTAGTGTAGGGACCCTCCCTGGTCTCAGATCTCCTGCTGACCCACCCGATAATTAAATACATTATTTTCCATAGTGTAGGGACCCCTCCTCGATCTCCCACTGACCCACCTGTTAATTAAATAAATTATTTTCCGTAGTGTAGGGACCCTCCCTAGTCCCCGATCTCCTGTTGACCCACCCATTAATTAAATATATTATTTCCTATAGTGTAGCGGTCCCATCAAGCCCCCACCCACTCCTATATGCACTGTGCACCCCGCTCCCCCCGTTCAGCATGCTGCCTGGTCGGTGAGCAGCATAGCCCTCCACACACCTAAATGGCTGCCCACTGACTGAATTGTGAATGACAGCTTATAAGTATACACTGCAAGCCCACTTTCTGACAGTCAACCAATGGGCTTGCAGAACTGGACACAGTACTCTAGGTGGTGTCTTGCCAGCTATCTATACAGCGACAACACCTACCTCTTTCTGCTGGTGATACCCTTCCCTATGCATCCCAGCATCCCACTAGCCCACTCAACTGCCCTGCTGCATTGCCTGGCCACTTTTAGGTCATCAGATATAATTAACCCCACTCTCTTTCCTGCTTGGTAGTCATAGGTACCACTCTCTACCCATTATGAACTCTGGTTTTCTGTGCCCTAAGTGTCATTTAGCACTTTTTCACATTTAAATCCAGCTACCATACCCATCACCATGCCTCTCATTTTCTCAGGGCTCTACTCATCCCTCCCCCCCCACCGAGTGTCCACCCTACTGCATCTGCAAAGAGGTAGAACTTCCCTTCCAGCTCCTCTGCAATGTCACTTATAAAGACATTAATGAGGACCAGTCCTGGCACTGATCCCCGCGGCACACCGCAGGTCACCCTCCCTTCCTCAGAGTGAATTCCATTTTCCACCACCTTCTGATGCCTGTCCCCTAACCAATTTCTTATCCAGTTTACATGTACCTACCTCTTCTGTACACCTCCCACATAAGGGGGGAACCCCTGGGTTGAATTTATTGACCACCTGTGGTGGCTGGTACTGACAGATGATAAACTTATATTGTGCCTCCTTATATTTGTTACAGATAAATGACCCACTACAGTATGTGAAAACCATATTTTTGC
This sequence comes from Neoceratodus forsteri, assembly GCA_016271365.2. Classification (NCBI taxonomy): domain Eukaryota; kingdom Metazoa; phylum Chordata; order Ceratodontiformes; family Ceratodontidae; genus Neoceratodus; species Neoceratodus forsteri. Next base: position 1,724,300,060 of record CM057452.1, read on the forward strand.
CACCCTTTTCAGGAACTGAGCAGCCTAGGTCCATCTTCCACCTTCCCTTCACCTTGAAGGATGTGTCCTTTTTGTACATGAATCCTGTCCTAACAATCAGTGTTTAACCACTGCAAAAATCATTTGTTTTGAATTTGGTCTTTTATTTAATATTAGGTTCTTCAATAGGCCTATCCCTGCCATTAAGGGTTCCTGTCTAGTCAGGTATCCTATAAAGTGGAGTACTTGCAGGTAAAGATATAAGTGCATGTTAGGTAACAGACTTTAACGGCAGATAAAGGCCACTTGGCCCACCCAGGCTGCCCATTTCCCTATCTATTGCATAAGCTGCAGATCCTAGTTAACCAACAGCCTACTTCCTCCTACCCCCCACTATAACTGCCTTATATATGTCCAATGCATTCTTGAATTCCCCCACTGTTTTTGACCCCACGACCTTCTCAGAAAGGCCACTCCACGTGTCCACCACCCTCTCCGTAAAAAAAATATTTCCTCACGTTGCCCCTGAGCTGTCCCCCCCTCTATCTTCAAATTGTATCGGGCCTGCTTTAACTCTTCAAAGGTCCTCAGATCTGCTGAGGATATCAGGTCTCCCAGACACTGGATTTTTTTCCACTTTCACAGATATATTATTATTTACAAAACATATTGTATTGATTTATAACATGGGCAAAGATGCATCTGTGATCTGATTAACAGAGTTTAATCAGGTGACCGTTGCTTAATCTCTGTTAATCAGTCACCTCTTTTCCTTGTGGTGATCAGTCTACTCCTAAAAATACATACACCCTACCAGAGCTGGTTAATCTCAGAGGAAAAATTTTGTAAACGTAGCCATGTTGGTATTTCTGCTTAGGGAGAGTGATATCAGATTTCCAACCCACGCACCCGGTGGACACAGTAGTATCAGGTGAATTTTAAAAATGTATGTGATGCAGTCACCCGATGAACAGTTTATCTAACGAGTGCTGCACGGTAACAAAAGTGTGCAAGTAAGCAGCCATGCCCCTGAGTGGTAATGGTGCACAAAACAGATTTATCACTGATCCGCGAAGCATAATTGTTGTGTTGTGCTTGTTGTCCCGTACTGTACTGTGGCTCCTGTGGCTCTGCACTCCCTGTTCATTCCAACCCCCCTGCCAAGTCACGGTCAAATCACGAAGCTGGTAACCTCACAGTCCGTGTTTGTCAGCATACCCATTCCTCAGTCGTGTCTGTCTTTCCTTGTGCCAGTACTATCCTCGGCGTGACATGATGTGCTATCGACCAGCGCTATTTGTCTGCAACGTTGCTGTTCCTGCATTGTTTGGTACTTCCCCTGCCGGATAAAATAACGTTGTAGTGTGATCAGTCAGTCGGACCGTAACAAGTAGTATGAAACTGCACAGGATGGACGATTAGTGACCCGCTGAGTGAGCAGCTCCATAACATGCACTGTAGCATGATAGTATCAGTGGCAACCATGAGAGAGAGAGACAGAGAGATTGTCAGGTGAGACAGACAACAGTAATCAGCAGGATAGCGGGAAGTGGCACTGACGATCACTGCCTGTGTATCTGTCTTTCTCTGTCTGTCAGAATGTTTGCCAGGTACTTGCTTAATTTAGGAGTCGTTATGTAAAGCGAAAGAGAGAATGAAGAACATTTGCCAGGTACTTGCTTAATTTAGGGGTTGCTATGTAAAGTGACAGAGTAGCGTCAGCAACCAGAGCAATACAGAACTGTACTATCAGCACAATAAAAAGTAGCAGTTTCTCCTTGATTCTACTCTCTGTGGCCTGTTCACAACAAAGTGTTGTGTTGTGAACTATTTCTACAGTGGCAGAACACACAAAACTGTGGTTTCATGGCCAAAAATAGTGGAGGAACACTAAATAGTTCCCATGTTTTCTCTCTTATTACAACACTTTTTGGCCACTTGTCTCCAAATTTAGCCCATGTTATAAGCGCAATAACCCACTCCAGGGTGTGCAGTTATTGGGAATTATTTAACACCCTGGGTGCTGTGAGGACACTCGGCCTATGGCCTTGTGCCTCACACACCCGAGGTGTTGATTAATCCCCAATAACCGCACACTCTTCCATGGGTTATTCCTTACATGTATAAACATGTATCGACACATGAGAATTGTATAGCCAGGATCTCTACATGTTGATCAAACTCCAAGACTTAATAAAAAAAAAAAAAAGTCCCTACTGCTTTAAAATTTAAAGAAAAGCATTGTAAAATATCATAAAAGATTATTTTTGGAAATAGTCAAAAGATACTAGTGGTTGTTCTAAGAATAAACACATTCTTTTCTAGCTATACCGCAGAACCAGCTATTGGTTGCATCAACCTAATGTTTTTCTCTCTTTTTTCCCATATATGTATTTTATTACCACCTGCCCTCTGGCCCCTTCAGACCACAGCTCATCCAACCCCATCACCCACCACTCCTGGGACTTACTTACTCAGATGCTTTCTCCCCATGACAGAGCAGAGCAGTCCCCCCGCCAATGTCCTCACACAGATAGTTTGCCCAGTCGGTGGTGTGGGACCTATGGCGAAATGTCTTGTCTTCTCCACCCAAAGGGTGGAGAGCAGTCTTCCGGATACTCAGTCCACCCTCCCCTGGCCAACCTCCAATGATCAAGGTCTGCTCCCAGACCCTAGTCACTGGCGTGGCAGGCAGCAGCATGATCGGTGAGCCAGCAGGCCAGCGCAATTTTGTTGGCCCCCCTTTTTTTTTTTTTTTAAACTTTCCTTTGCTTATCCCTTACTTTCACTTTTAATATTTTAACTTTAATTCTCTTGCTAAACTATTTTATTACATAGAGCTATATGAATATCACTTTTTATAAAGGAAGGTAGAACTCTGGCCCAATATTCAGTCACAAAGAATAGAGGTGGAAGACAGAGGGACAAACAGTGCTCTCGCTCTGACACACTACTTTGAAGCTATACTCAGATGTCAGTCTTGGTCACTGACGTAAGCATTCCCTGCAACTCTGGTCGAACATAAATGAGGGTTGCCAGGTGACAGCTGGCACACACTGGAACTCCTGCACAAGCTCCTGTTTAGTGATACACACAGAAGCAGCTGCTGGGCATATCGCCAGTCACATGGTGCGTAGCTCCTCGGCATCCATGCTACTGCCCAACAGTCCTTCCCCACCCAGGTTTTACCTTTAGGTCCACTTCTGGAGCAAAGTGGTCACGATGTTTTAGTCGTCTCTGATAGTCTAATCTCCCCATCCCACTCCCAGACCCATTACAACTCCCTGGTATCCAGTGGAATACCCCCCCCCCCCAAGTTTCCCCATATGCATCTCCCAATGAATGGTCCCTCTCCGATCTCTATCCTGTGCTGGATCTTTCTGTACAAGGCACCCTTTTAATGACACCCCTACAGCCCGCCGACAGCTGTTCTACAGGCATAAGGTGTTGTTAAAATTGTGATGGCACAATGGAGGGTTCTCCATGCTTTTGCACAGTGACCCCGGCTATGCAAATTCGTAAAGTGATCTGAAAATGTGCAGGAGGGATCTGGGACCACCTTTGACCAGATGCCAGGGTTGCAAACAATGCATCAGCAAAAGGAAAAAATTACTCACCTTAATAATTGTGTTTCGTCTAATGGAGTCTTGCTGTATTCTGACATATGCAGTTAGCCCCAGCACTTGAACTGCTCCAGGGAGGAAAGAGTTAAATTCTATGGATGGCATAGAACGTAGAGCTCAAGCTCGGTTCAAACCTCTGTCTGCTGCACTCTGAAGTGTAACCGTCAGATTCTTATGAGCTAATCCTAACTAACTAACCCCACTATGTGGAAATTGTAAAAACTTACTAGCCAAATGGCAACCAAATATTTTTGGATCCCCCAAAAGACTCAAGTCGAGAAATCCAAAATGAAAACTAGGTAGTGAACAACTTATGACTATCAGAACAACAACAAAATAACCCACTCCCTCCCTCTCTCTAAAAAGAGGGAATGCCCAAATGCACCCCTGAGGTGCAACACTGCTCCTGCCAGCCCACTTCCCAAAAACCAGGTTCTGAGAGGGGGAGGGAGGTCAGAATACAGCAAGACTCCAACAGAAGAAACACAGTTACTAAGGTGAGTAATTTTTTCTTCAAACAACATGAAGTCTTGCTGTATTCTGACATATGCAGACTACCAAGCAGTACCTACAAGGAGGCGGGAATCAAACCTATTTTGGGAATAGGCTCTGCAGTACTGCTATACCAAACCTAGCACCACTCCTAGCCTGGATATCCAGAGAGTAATGCTTGTTGATTGTATGGACTGTTTTCCAGGTGGCTGCTTTACAAATCTGTAGTAAAGGAATATCCCTGGCAGCAGTCAGGGAAGAAGCTGTACCTCTAGTTGAATGAGCCCTCAGGCCTGAGGGTGGTATTTTGCCTAGCTTTTCATAACAAAATGTTATACAAGAGACAATCCACCTGGCAATAGTTCTCTTAGTGGCAGGTTTGCCCTTCCCCACTTCCCCATAAGTGAGGAACAACTGGAGAGAGTCAACCCGAGTGCCTTAGTATGCTCAATGTAGTAGCTAAGGGCCCTTTTAACATCTAAACTGTGTAACCTTCTCTCTCCTGAAGAAGAATGATCAGTGAAGAAAACAGGGAGAGACATGGATTGGTTCAAATGAAAATCTGAAACCACTTTAGGTAAGAACCTTCTATTGGTTCTAAGGACCACCTTATCTCCATGGAATGAGATAAAATCAGGCTCCACTGACAGAGCTTGTAACTCACTGATACGTCCGACAGAGGTAATAGCTACCAGGAACACAGTTTTCCAAATCAAGTACTTAAGCTCTGCTGAGGACAAAGGCTCAAAAGGGGGTTGCATAAGCTGAGCAATGCAAATATTAAGGTCCCGAGCAGGGGTAGGATTCCTAAAGGGGAGATTGGAATGAAGCAAGCCCTTGAAAAATTTACAGAAAACAGGATGAGATGCCAATGAAGAGGGTTTTCCCACTGACAGAAAAGCAGAAACAGCTGACTGGTGTACCTTGAGGGTAGCTGGTCTGAGGCCTAGGCCATTCAGATAAACCACACAGTCCAGGACTGTGGACAAGTCAGCAGTATCTGGGGTTAATGCTTCTTGGAACACCAAATGCTGAATCTCTTACATTTGGAATTATACATTTTTCTGGTGGAAGGTTTTCAAGACGCTTTGAGAATGTCCAGAACCCCTTGAGAGAGATGCAAATCTGCATATTCTAGCTCTTCAAGAGCCATGCCTTAAGATTGAGGGGCCGCAGGTTGGGATACCAGATCCTCCCCTGACTGGAGGTTAGCAGGTTGTGTTTGCTGGGAAGACAAAGGGGAAGATGGACTGCAGGGACAGCAACAGGGGGTACCAAGGCTGCCTGGCCCAATCTGGAGCAATCAGGATCACCTTGCAAGACTGTGATCTTATCTTGACCAGAACCTTGAACAGAAGAGGAAAAAGAGGGAAGGCATACAGTAATTTTCCTTCCCAATCCAGAATCAGAGCATCCAGAGGGACTGAGCCCAAGTCTGGGGGTCTGCAACAGAAGAGAGGAAGTTGGTGATTGTCTGGGGCTGCAAAGAGATCTATCTCTGGAGTGCCACACCTTGAAAAAATTTGTTTTAGCACTAGGGGATCCAGAGACCGTTCGTGATGGCCCTGAGAGATCCTGCTCAATGCATCTGTTAGCACATTGTCCTTTCCTGGGAGGTGGACTGCTACCAGAGAAGTCTGAAGAGAATAAACCATGGACTATAATTTCATGGTATCCATGCACAAGGCCATAGACTGAGTGCCCCCTTCCTTGTTGATATACCACGTGGTGGTGGTGTTGTCTGTCCTGACCTAAACCACCTTGTTCTGCACTGATTGTGAGAAAGCTTGCAGGGCCAGGTAAACTGCCCTGAGTTCCAGGAGACTGATGTGGAGAAGAGACTCCTTAGTGAACCACACTCCCTGGGCTGTCAGAGTCCCCAGGTGAGCTCCCCACCCCAGGAGAGAAGCATCTGTGGTTAGAACCACAGAATGAGACTGAGTGGTGAATGGGACCCCTTGTCTGAGATTGTCCTGATCCTGCCACCATTGAAGAGCCTGGATCAGGGTCTGAGTCACTGGAATAAGCTTGGTTAGAGGATCTTTTTTCTGAGACCAAAAGACGCTCAGGTGAAACTGAATGTCCCTCATCTGAAATCTGGCCCCTTGGACCACTGCAGTGGAAGCTGCCATGTGGCCCAGAAGCTGAAGGAAGTGCCTTGCTGGTTGAGAAACCAGAGGATGGAAAGAAGAAGCTAGCTCTATAATGGCCTTTACTCTTACCAGGGGAGAAATGCTCTTGCTTTGACAGTGTCCAGTTCTACCCCTATGAAGGTCAAAAGTTGTACTGGCTCGAGATCTGACTTGGGAAGACTGAGAAGGAATCCTACAGATGTGAGCACTTGCTGGGTCGCTTTCAAATCCGACTTGACTTGGTCTGGAGACTGACCCACTATGAGCCAGTCGTCCAGGTATGGGAATATGGAGATATTTTTTCTCCTTTGGAATGCCACTACTACTGCTAGGCATTTTGTGAATACCCTTGGAGCTAATTTTAGGCCGAAGGGCATTGCTTTGAACTGGTAATGGCCTGAAGGCAGTTCGAACCTGAGGTACTTTCTGTGGGAGCATCTGATGGGAATGTGAAAGTAGGCATCCTTTAGGTCCAGGGAGGCTAGCCAGTCCCCTGGCCTTAGAGAGGGAAGAATTATTCCCAGAGCCACCATTTTGAACTTTTAATAGATGGTATCTTAAGTCTAGGATGGGCCACCACTCCCCTGTCTTCTTCGGGGTAAGGAAGTACCTGGAGTACAGACCTTTGCTCCTGTGGATGGTAGGAACTCTCTCTATGGCCCTTAAGGCCAGAAAAAATTAAACCTCTGCCTCTAGGGCAATGGTTTCGGAGATGTTCGCAGGTGGAAAAGATCTGGCTCTCAGCTTTGGGAACTTTTTGAAGCTGACAGCCAGTCCCTGGCTTACCACCTCCAAGACCCTCTTGTCTGAGGTAACAGACTTCAAGTCCTGGAAGTAGTAAGCCAGCCTGCCTCCTACAGGAATGGGGGAGTTGACCAGGGCTGACACATCAGGGTGTCTGCTTGGCAGCAGCCTTAGGCTGAGAACTGGATGCAGCCTTGCTCATCCCCCTCCTGCCTCTCCCTCTTAAGAACCCCCTCTGGGAAAAAGGAGAGGAGGCCTGCGCTTCGTAGAAAGGCCTATGAAAAGGCCTGCCCCTAGCTTGCTGCCTTTGAGGAGTTGCCTGCCTTTCCTAGGCCCGTGCACTCCTATAGGTGGTGTGGTCCTGTATTCATCCCTCTTTTTCATATAATTCTCTGTCTGCTCCCCAAACAGAGAGTTATTAACTACAGGGAAATCCATAGCCTTAGCCTGGGTATCCTGAGTTAGGCTAATACACCTGAGCCAAGCTAGTCTCCGAAGAGCCACAGATGTAGCCATGACTGTAGATGATACATCATTGGAGTCTACAGCAGCGTGAAATTGGATCTTTGATGCCTCAGTCCCATGAGCAGCCACCTCCTCCAGCTCCTTGGCAAGCTGGGGGGAGGCCTGCTTAGCCAGTGCCAGTACAGTGTCCCACCTGGACTTCTAGTACCTGGCTGTATAGGCCATGTAATTAGCCTGCCTGAGTCTCAAGGAGGATGTCATGTACTGTTTCTTTGCCATGGCATCCAGTTTCCTGGAGTCCTTATCTGGGGGTGTGTGAAGCCAAGGGTATGTTAGCCTTATCAGAGGCTGCAGCCTGCACAACCCCATCATGGCTGCATTGCTGGTACAAGTACTCCGTACCTGAGCCTGACAGCATGTACCTCTTGTCCATCCATCTGTCCACAGGAGGTAAAGAATTTGGAGTTTTTAACAGCTTTTGTGTCCGTTTCCCAAAAGACTTGTGAAGGGGAATAGACAACCTCTTGGACTCTGGGATGTCCACCATCTCCACAAAGTCAGGCTCCTCTTGTTCCTAAACAGCTTCCTCCATAGGGAGCTGGAGGGTTTCTGCCACTTTCCTGTAAAACATAAAGTGGGAAGGGTACTTAGAAAGCCTAGGAGAGGTAACACCAGAAGGTCTGTCTGGGGAGATGTCCGGTTCTATGGGCTCATCCAGACCTTCTATTCAGTCATCATCATCACCTTCATAATCACCATAATCATCATTCCCCTCCAGATCCGGTTCTTAGAAATCTTCAGGGGCATAATCTTGAACCTGAGGAATCGACCGAACTGAACGCCTGCCAGAAGGCGCCAAATAGGTCAGAACCGAACAAAGCGATTCCACTATGAGAATCGCCCGGGCAATTTCCTCGGTGGTCGGATGATGCAGTTCTGGATCCGAACCGAACAATTTGTCTTTTCCTTTTCTCTTCGACGGAACCGATCCCTCAGAATCAGCTCTCCTTTTGCCCGAAGGCATCTCGCCCTGGTCAGAGGGTACTCCTTCTGGTTCAATCGGAGCCGAACCGGGCTGGCCATCCGGGTCAACGGACTTCTCGGCCTCCCTTTCCCTAAACCTGCCCAATCTTTTGTCCAAGGTGGCTTTAGGTAAATTCTTGCAAATTTCGCAGTCGGAATCAAGATGGTCAAACCCCAGACAAAAAACACAAGTGGTGTGGGGATCAGCCTTAGCAAAGGCTTCCCCACACACTGCAGTGTTGAAACCCAGTGGGTCCGGTTTTCTTTCTGGGTTTCTCAGACGTAGCCAATCTTAATCAAAAACTTACCCTTTACTCGGCTTCAGCCAGGCAAGACACCCTTATCGGTTTCTAACCGTGTCATGGGTATTTGACAAAACTGCAAAACACGTTTTTTTTTTTTTTTTTAAACTGATAAGGACCGGTACCACACTAAACTCAAGGAAGAATTAAAATCAAACACACTTTACAAAGCAACCGGTTCAGCCGAACTGGTTGAAGATGTCAATTTTACAATATCCACAAGTTTTTCTAACTTAAGTCCACTAACTACGTACTTACTGTACCACAGATAGGGATCTGAACCGAAAAAACAAAGAACTTATCAGTAAAACTGACGACTTTAATGACTGAGAACCGAGAGCAGAGGAGGAATCTCCGGAGCGACTGTTCAGTTAGGCGGAGTAAAGAATCTGACGGTTACACTTCAAGGTGCAGCAGACAGAAGTTTGAACCGAGCTCGAGCTCAACGTTCTATGCCCTGCATAGAACTTAACTCTTTCCTCTCTGGAGCAGTTCAAGTGCTGGGGCTAACTGCATATGTCAGAATACAGCAAGACTTCATGTTGCTTGAAACTGTCCAGTTCCAGATGACTGGAAACTGGGCTTCTGTTACACAGAAACTTAAATACCGGTGGCAGATAAAGGCCCTGCAGCACATCCAGTCTGCCCAAAACCTGTCTATTCATTGAAAAAGACACCAGAAGTAATCCCCCCCCCATCCCAGCTGTCCCACTCACACCCTTCCCATGTGTCTGACCCAGACCCCTTGGAACCCCGCAACTCTTTTAGGGCATGCCACCTTGACTAGAAGACTGAATTTTAATGCCCTTAGTGTGCTGAGCATAGCCATCGCCAGTGAGACGACATTGTACCTGACTGGGATCTCCTACGAAAAACAATACAGTGTCTTATTACAATACTGCACTGTAATGTCTTCAGCACATTTCCATGCAGTACTGCTTTTATATCGCTGCATTGAACTGTACTGCACAACGCTACACTGCAAGATATTGAACACGAACATCCTTGTGGTCAAAAGTAAGAACTCCGGCTTTCCTGGACAACGGATTCAGCGGACACAACTGAACAACATGGATGAGTCCACTATAACCTGCATGCACTGTAATTGAAAAGTAGTACTGTACTTTCTGACATCTTATCTCCACCCCCCTCCCCCAGCTTCATAGTGTGAACAACTCCCTACTGCCTAACTTATTTATCCCACAGAGGTACTTAAATGTACCATAACCCCCCTGTCTATCTTTCATGTACATACAGAAGTCCTCCAACCTCTCCTGCATCCCTGTATTATTTTGCTTGCCCTCCTTTGCACCACCTCCAGCCTTTTTCCGTCCTTCTTCAAGTGTGGGCTACAAAACTGTATACAGTAATCCAAGTGTGTCCTATCAACAGATTTGTTCAAGGACAGTATCACTTCCCTTCTCCTGCTACTAATCCTTCTCCTTAAATCCCATCTGCTCTGCCCACAGCCCTCATACACTGTCTGTACCAATGTTTTCAAGTTCTCCATCATTGGCACCGCTAGGACTCTTTCTTCCTTTGTCCTCTCCACCACCACCCCATCAAGTGTTTGGTTCTCTGGTTTTTGGCCCCAGTGTGCATTACTTTTCACTGTTGGTGTTATACTTCAGGTGACACACCTGGATCACCTCCTCGGCCTTTCCAGGTTCTCCCTCATAGCCTTTACCTCCACTCAGTTACCTACCCTTCCACAGATCTTAGTATAATCTACAAAGCGTCATATCTTTCCCTGGACCCCACCCCTTTGTCACATATAACAATGTTAAAGAGGAATGTTCCCAAAGCCGATGCTTGGGTCACTGACTTGTGACGTCACTCACTTCTGAATGCTCTCCACTCAGGAATATTCATTTGGGTCCTCCCACTCAGCCAGTTTCTCGCCCTTCAAATTATTTTTCCAATACTCCTAAATTACCCAGTTTCTTGACCAATCATCCATGTGGGACAGTCAAAGGCATTACTGAAATCCAGATAACTGGACATCCATTGCCTGATCCTTATCCATAGCTCTTGTCACCCAATCGAAGAACTCTATCAGACTTGTTTGCCAAAACCTCCCACTGGTAAACCTATGCTGTCTAATGTCCTGTAGACCATCGGTTTCCAGAAACTTTACGAGCCTCTCCTCGAATACCTTCCCCACCAGAGATGTAAGACTGACTGGTCTGGGATGTCAACATACCAGGGTACACAATCTACAGAAGGGACAGGGAGGGTAAAAGAGGAGGTGGAGTAGCTCTCTACATAAGGGAAGGGATCAAAGCTACAGAACTAAAAAGTAAAGGGGGAGGACAAGAGGCACTCTGGGTCGCCTTGTAGACAGGGAATGGCATCACAATCCGCACAGGGGTTGTATACAGACCCCCGTCTCAAGGGGAGGAAATGGACAAGAAAATGATACAGGGCATTCTCAAAATGGCTGACAAAGGGGAGATACTGCTGATGGGGGACTTGAATATGCCAGATATTAACTGGACGTCATGGACTGCAGCCACATCTAAGAGCAGGGTCGTTCTCGATGCCCTACAGGGGGCATGCCTTAGACAGCTAGTGGTGGAACCCACTCGGGAGGGAGCAATATTAGACCTGGTACTCTCAAATGGAGAGAGGATCACAAATTTAGAAGTCAGTAGACATCTGGGAACAAGCGACCACTGCACAGTGTGCTTCACAATAAACACAACCATGGAGACAAGCCATACAACGACAAGGATACTGGACTTTAGAAGGGCTGACTTTGGCATAATGGGTGAATACCTGAGGAATGCATTAGCAAATGGCCAGAAAGGAGGGGTGGAAGAACAATGGAGAAAAATCAAAACTGCTATCATGGAGGCAACAAGCCTTTATGTGAAACAAATAAAGAAAACAAAGCGGAATAAAAAACCACTATAGTTCTCAAAAGAGGTGTCAGGGAAGGTTAAGGAGAAAAAGGCTGCATTCAAAAAGTATAAGGAATCACAGAAGGAGTACGACAGGGAATTGTATCAATTAAAGCAGAAAGAAGTGGGGAAAGCAGTCAGAAAAGCAAAAGCCCAAACCAAGGAAAAGATAGACAACTCAGTTAAGAAGGGGGATAAAACCTTTTACAGGTACATTAGGGAGCATAGAAAGGTTAAGGGAGGGATAGTGAAGATTAATAAAGGAGAGGGGAGGTGGGCAGAGGGAGACAGTGAAAAAGCAAAGATACTGAATGAATACTTTTGCTCAGTATTCACAAAAGAAGAAGAGGAGGAGTTACCTAAATCAAACAACAGAAGCACTCTGGGTAGTGGGGTTGACGCCAGTCCATTTACAGAAGAAAGAGTCCTGAAAGAACTCTTAAAACTCAAGGTGGACAAAGCAATGGGGCCTGACGGGATTCACCCTAGAATCCTAAAAGAGCTAAGGGAGGACCTAGTGAAACCACTAACCACACTTTTTAACAAATCATGGGAAGGTGGGGTGGTACCTGAGGACTGGAGGAGGGCAGATGTGATTCCCCTTCACAAAAGTTGGAGCAAGGCAGAAGCAGGAAACTACAGACCTGTTAGTTTGACCTCAGTGGTGGGGAAAATGATGGAATCACTTCTGAAAGAAAGAACTGTTCAGTACCTAGAGGCCAGCGGGGCACAGGACCCAAAGCAGCATGAATTCACAGCAAGAAGGTCATGTCAGACGAATCTAATCGATTTCTTTGACTGGGTGACCAAAGTAATAAACCAGTGAGGGGCTGTGGATATGGCCTACCTAGACTTTAGCAAGGCATTTGACATAGTCCCGCACAAAAGATTAATAATCAAGTTAGCCAGCCTGGGAGTGGGTCCCAGGGTGGTAGCCTAGGGGCAAACTGGCCGCACAACAGGACACAGAAGGTAATAGTGAATGGAACACATTCTGAAGAAAGGGGGATTACTAGTGTAGTACCTCAGGGATCAGTACTGGGTCCAGTCCTCTTTAACGTCTTTATAGGTGACATTGCAGAGGGTCTGGAAGGAAAGGTATGCCTCTTTGCAGGTGACACAAAGATCTGTAACAGAGTTGATACACAAGGGGGTAGAAAGGATGAGAAGGGACTTGGCAAGGTTGGAGGAATGGCCAGACATATGGCAACTTAGATTCAATGCAAAGAAGTGCAAAGTAATGCACCTGGGAAATAAAAATCCAGGAGAAGAGTACACAATAGCAGGGGAGGTACTAACAACAACAATAATGGAAAGGGATCTGGGTGTAGTCATATCAGATGACCTAAAGGTAGGTAAGCAATGTGAGAAGTCAGTAAGGAGAGCCAGGGGGATACTGGGATGCACAGGAAGGGGCATCACAAGTAGAAAAAGGGAAGTGGTTGTCCCTCTGTACAGACAGTTGGTGAGACCCCATCTGGAGTACTGTGTGCAGTTTTGGAGACCTCATCTATGCAAGGACATAGACAGGATGGAAGCAGTCCAGAGGAGGGCAACTAAAATGCTGCAGGGTCTACATCAGAAACCATACAAGGAGAGACTGAGAGAGCTTAACATGTATACCCTTGATGAAAGGAGGGACGGGGGGACATGATAGAAACTTTTAAGTACCTCAAGGGAATCAACAAAGTCCAGGAGGGTAGCATCTTTCAGAAAAAGAGATGTGTAAGAACAAGAGGGCACAATTTAAAGTTAGAGGAGGGACAGCTCAGGGGTGATGTGAGAAAATTCTTTTTCACGGAGAGAGTGGTGGACGCATGGAACCGCCTTCCTGGAGAGGTTGTGGGGTCTAAACCAGTGGGGGAATTCAGACAAACATGGGACAGACATAAGGCAATTATAGTGGGGGGGGTTGCAGGAAGTAGGCTGTTGGTTAACTAGAATCTGCAGCTTATCCAATAGGTAGGGAAATGGGCAGACTGGGTGGGCCAAGTGATCCTTATCTGCCGTCAAAGTCTATGTTTCTATGTTTCTATGTAGCTGCCCGGCTCCTCTTGCCTCCCGCTTTTGTGCATGGGGACCACGTCTGTTATGGTTCAGTCCCCTGGCACTTTCGCAGTTTACAAACAGCAGGTGAAGAGATTTGCCAGCGGTCCTGCCCAGTCTCTTCCATCATCATCAGGTGCTTCTCATCAGGGCCCACAGATTTACAAATTGTTACAAACTTATTTACCCTAATCCTTCATCCATTTAAACTTCTTTTCTTTTTCAGGCATCTCTTATAATCACCCTACAGGAATAGACTCTCCATCTTGGACTGTACAGGTAAACAACTTTAACACTCCGGTTCTAATGGCGCTTTTTGAAGCGTGAGGATTCCACTGCTTAACCTTAATTCAAAATGGCATTTTACTGTCTCAGAGCACACTCTCTTTAAAACAGTAAGGCAAGAAACAACAGCACACCTAGAGTTTATACCGTAAAAGTTAATAAGAGAGAGTCCAATACAATGCCATAGGGGAAAGGAGTCTTGTCAATAAAGACCATAACTATTCATCCTTAAATTATCTATGGTATAAGCACCCTTTGCAAATTGTGTGAGAGGCCTTTCGGCACCATGCAGTTCTGCTTAAAGTTGAACCAGCATAACATTCTGTGGTGATTTGCATATGATGTCCATGATGCTTTGCATTGTGTGGGCATGTGTGATTTTGTATTTTCTTGAAACTTGGCTTCCCAGCCAAATGCCCTTTGGGGTAACCCTTGCCTCAGTGTTTGCGCACAGTGGCTCTTTGTCTTATGGTATATACTCCTTGAGGTAATTTATTCCCATTCTTAACGAATGGGTGGACCCACACTGACCTTCTGTGAAATCAAGGTGTTAACTTATCATATAACGGTAACAGGAATATTTCATTGATTTTCATTAATTTCATTGATATTACAGAGCATTAGAAGACATAGGTCCATGAGCTCGCCATCAAGTACTCATAAATAACTCTTAATACCTCTATTCATACAATACTTATCAAACTTTGTTTTAAATTTCAGTATAGTTTTACTTTCAACCACTTCACAAGGCAGTGCATTCCATATCTCTGTTACTCTGTTATTAATCCAGTATCTCCTTTTATTTGTTCTGGATCTTTCTTTAATTGATTGGTGACAATGTGCTCTAGTATTATGCATTTGGCCCCTATGCACTAATCCCATGAGATCCCAGAGATGGGTGTCGGTATGTGCCCTATAGATCAGACACATGTCCCCTCTCATTCTTCGATATTCCAATGAATACAGCCCCAATGACTGCAACCTCTGCTCATAGCTCTGACCTTCCATCCCCCTGACTGTCTTTGTAACCCTCTTCTGCACCCTCCCCATTCCTCTCACATCCCCCTTCTTGTAGGGTGCCCAAAACTGCACACAATACTCCATATGGGGCCTCACCAGTACAGTGTACAGTGGGATCACTGCACGCCTATCCTTACATTTAATATGTCTCATACAATGTGCTATGCTACTAGCCTTTTTGATGGTTTTGTTACATTGCATACTAAAAACAAAATTGCTACTAATATTGATCCCCAGATCTCTCTCTTCCTTTGAAACCTTCAATGTAGTACCACCCAATATATATTGGAACTGTTTGTTATTCTTACAAAATGCATAATAGAGCATTTGTCAATATTAAAAATACTGTATAGTAGGTTATATTAGCGGTCCGATAAATTTAGCGCTATTAGCAGACCCATTAACGTGCTAAATTTAACAGACCGCTAATATTCCAGTCATAACGATCCACTACTTCTACTATTGATCGTGTGTTTTTTTTCCTTTTACCTTAAATTAAGCCCACTATCAAATACACTGGGTCATCTGCTTTAGATACATTGGGAGCACTACAACACCGCATGACACTGAATCAGTGCTACCACCACACATGGTGTTTAATTAAATTTATGAACTTGCTCCCAAGCCATGGACATAGGCAGCCACCGAGGTGGCGAACAGTCAGTCCGAATGGTATCCAGAAGATCAATCTCACCCACCCACCCACCGATAAAACACCCACTTTAAGGGAGCGTACCACGTTGGTATTAGGGTTGAAGTAAGCTCATGACCCGACTGGTTCCAGCTGATCGATGCCGATGCCTCTTCTGCTGCCTTTGTCAGTCTGCGCTGTTCCAGCTGCGCCCAGGTAGTAGATGCCATGTTTCAGTGGAAAGGGTTGTAAATAAAAAAAAGAATGGGAGTGAATTTTCGGGGGAGCACGTTGTTGCAAGAGTGAGTTGAGTTTCCATGTTCCTGACTTTGATGGCTGTGACCGTAACTACAGGTACAGCAACCATTAAATATATCAGGCGCCAACATATAAACAAGGTCTCAAAGGTCTACATCCGCTAAATATATCGGACACCAATATAACCTGCTATACAGTAGATTGTTTTTGGGAGGCCTATACTTCCAGGTTATTTTGGGCAACTTACAATGTGGTCTGATCATCTATACTGTTTACTGTACACCCTATGCTAGTATCGTCTGTGAATTTTGAGAGCCAAACCCCTGCATCAACCTGCATTGTCAATATATATAAATTAAATAAACAAGGTCCCAACACGGAGCCCTGGGGGATATCACTAGTCACTCTAGCCTGGCCAGAGAATTCTCCCTTCACGCATACCCTCTGGTTTCTATTTTCCAACCATGCCCTAACCCACAGTGTGATCCAGCTGGGAAGGTCTAATTCCAGTAAGGCTTTTACAAGCTCCTCACGAGGGACTTTATCAAAAGCTTTAGCAAAATACAAGTAGATAACATCAACTGGATTACCCATATCAATAGACTTGCTGACCTTATTATAAAATTCTAAAAAGTTACTCTGGCATGACCTCCCTTTAGTAAATCCATGCTGTGTTTTATCCATCTTATCTGAGTTTACAAGGAAGTCAGTGATGTAATCCTTTATTATGCCTTCTAGTATCTTGCCCAGCACAGAGGTTAAGCTAATGTGCCTATAGTTCGACACCTCCTGTCTTGATCCTTTCTTGTATATGGGGACAACCACAGCTTGTCTCCAAACCTCAGGAACGTCCCCAGTTTTGATAGATTTTTGGAATAACCATGCTATTGGATCTACCAGTACTTCTGCCATTTCCTTAATCATTCTTGGATGGATATTATCGGGTCCCTATGCCTTATTCTGGTTTACTTGTATAAGTCTTTTAATTACATCAGCTCAATCTATCTTATAACTAAATCTTATTTGCATTTCAACTTTTGAATCCTGACCAGTTTGGGGAATTACATTAAATACTGAGGAAAAATAGGCATTAAATTCCTCAGCCAATACAATATTCTCTGTTATGAGCTCCCCATTCCTGACTTTTAGGGGTCCGACTGTTTTGTTTTTCCCCTTTTTACTATTAATATATGTATAAAAAGATTTTTAGTTATCCTGTACTATAGTGGCTAGGGTATACTCATAATTCCTTTTTGCCCAAAAGATGCCCCTTTTTGCCAACTTCAAACTTTTTTTGTAGGTCTCCAAACTCTCTTCTGTATTTACCCGTTTTGCATGGTGATATGTTGTATTTCTTCTCATTAATTAATTTTTTAACTGAGTGGGTCATCCATGGTGGAAGGGCTTTTTTTGCCCCATCATATTTTTTTGTACTCAGTACATATCTCTGGACCAAGTTTGTTAATTTGTTTGTTAGTTTATCCCACATTCCAACAGACTGATTTCCAAAATCTGATTTCCAGTCCCATGCAGCAAATTCATGTCTCATTACACAAAATTTGCTTGATTATATCTATGAAGTACTGTTCCTGCCCTTTCTTGTTCCCAATGTACCAGCGTACTGGAAGATAATCGTAGAATGGTCACTAGACCCCAGTGGGGGATTTACATTACAATTAATAATATTCTCACCGAGGTCGCTTAACACCAAATCCAAGATATGATTTCCCCCGGTATTTGAAGCAACATATTGGCCCATCCCAGCAATACTAAAGGTTTCCAGAAATCTGGATTCTATACATGAACTGACTTTCTGTACATCCCATGTGATACTGGGGAGGTTGAAATCCCCTATCAATACAACAATCCCAGCTAGGGACCAATGTTAAATAAAAGCTACCATATTATCGTCCTCTTTTATCTTAGTGGATGGGGGCCTATACAGTACACCCAGGTTAATCTTAGCTGCTCAAGGGGGACTAAACTTAACCCAGAGGGCTTCTAAGTCCGGACATCTAGTTAGGTCTGTTCTTTCTGTAGCGATATTTTCAGCAACATACACTGCCACCCTTCCCCCCCCCCAGTTAGGGACCTGTCCTTGTTATAAAGTATGTACCCTTGGATTTGCTTATCCCAAGTATCCTCAGGTTGCCACCATGTCTCTACAATAGCACAGACATGAATCTTGTGACTAAATAATATGGCTTGGAGCTCAAATTTATTATTTAAACTCCTTGCATTAACAGACATGAAATTCCACTCTGCATGTGTTTCCACTGGATTTAATACCCCCACGTCCCTCCTCCTGTGAAGTTTAAATGGCGATGTGTAGTATCTCTTAATTGCTGGGCCAGTAGACGCTTTTGATGTATCACAGAAAGGATCAGTGCTAGTCTTCAGGGAACCCTCTTGTTTTTCTGTCATCCTAACTGAATTTAGCAGTAACAAGTATATAGTGATGTCTAGTCTGGATGTTAAGAATAGCACGATCTTCTAAATGTACTGCGCTTATCTCAATAACCACGAAATAAAAAACACACACACACACACAACAGCGTGTGTGGCTGTACTGAGATATATACATGCCTCAGCTAAACTGGCACAAGGCCAAAGGATGAATGCCGTCAACACTCAAGAAGTGCACATCAATGACTGCACATACTGGCTTATCTTATCCCATTTATAAAAAGAATTGTCTTAACCCATTTACAAAAGGAACATCTTTTATAGTTAAACAATTAAATCAGGAAAAAAGCACATTAACTGTTTAAAAAGAGTTTATACCTTTTGTTCAACTGTTTCACTTTTAATTTGTTTCATTTTAAGTGCTGCAGAGCTGCAGAGCTGGACTGTGATGTCATCAAGCATTATGGTTAAAAACTAAACAGATATGTAAATGTGTGCAGTCATTGGGGATTATAATACTGAGCACCTTTTTTTAACTTGCTATTCAAGTTTCCCCTTCAATCTTCTAGCACAGCCTTCCTTCCAGAGACTGTCATCTGCTGCTGCTGGGGTCATTTTTCTTTGTGTTTTCTCCAGTCCCCTGGGATGTCTGCATACAAGGGGCTTAGTGCAAAGGCATGTACGTCTGTGCGGCTTCCCCAAACCTGGCAGATGCCCATCTTCCTATCATGCCTCTGCTGGGCTTTCTCCTGTGGTACCCAGGTGGCAGCAGCATTGCAGCAGACACTGACCCTCTCCCCCCCCCCCGAAGGACAGCATCCTGAGGGATGCTCAATTCTACTACCCCACCTCTGACTCTGACTCAGAGGGTTATAACACTACTATGGCTCAGGGAGTGTTCACAACCTCTCAGGTTCACTGTATACTCTTGGAAATGTTTAATGCACCCCTTACCACAAATAAAAATTTGCACAGATCCTTGGGGGGCATCATAACAATAGGGGATGCTTAGGGTGTGTGGGGACGTTGGTGTTAAGAAGGCAGGGCAGGGGGACCTAATTTGTTTTGTTTTATTATTTCTATTTTGGGGAGGTGGTTGGTGGGTGGGGCTTACTGTGGCACACTTCATCCAGAGTACCTACAGTATGTGCTGAGTGTCAAGAGCCCCTACACACACCTACTCCTCGTGACTGCCCTGACTGTTCCACCCCTCTGTAATTCCAGCTATTCTTGTGATAATCTCTGACCACTGCAGAGGGCTGGGGATCCTAAGACTGTGGATAAGGATACTTATGCATGACCCAGGGGAAGGTGGGATTCAGAGTGTTAAGCTGAACATACATCCTGTGTTGAAAAAGGATGAGGAGAGCGGGTCTGGCTGCCTCATTCATAGCCTGAGGGAGCCCCCTGGTAATGGCGGTCAAACAGCCAAGGGGCCCAGCTGACCTTACATCTCCAATTCAGGCAATGCCGTGTAATACCCGATCCCTAAGGAATAAGACTGTGGTGCCATCTGATGTTACTGCCAATAACACAGGAGATCCGGTGTGTCTCACTGAAACCCAGCTTGGTGATGACTTTGGGCCTGTCCTGGAGGTGGCTATGTGGCCATCTGTTTTAGATCCAGTTGGAGACAGACAGCATACCCTTTGAGTGAGATGAGGCTGTCCAAATTTGTGGCCATAAAAAGGGATGTAGGTGTGAAGTGTAGGATTCTACTCATGTATCACCCTCTGGAGCAGAACAGGAGTTCCTATAAGAATTTGCACACCATCTCTAAGCAGCTACTTCCCTTAGTCACGCATGCTCCCACTCGCTACGCTACACATAATTAACCAAGCAAAACCATTACCCATTCTAGACATAAAGATCATGGAGCCATTCCTGTTAGTTTATACCCATTTCAAAACATAGCTGGGGACCAGCTATTAAAAACAGTAGCAACAAGCAATGTGAGAAAGTATGTTAAAATGTCTTCTTAGTTGCCAAAGCTCAGATGAATACAGGCATCAAATATTTTATCATCTGAAAAGCCAATATTAAAAAAAACATTCTGGAAATTAGGTAAATTCTGTCAGGGAAGCAATTACTGTATGAATGGGATGCACAATAAAGATTTTGTTTAGATACTGGAACACAGGATGTGATGAACAAAGTTACTTCTCGTGCTATTTTAGTTACATCATGTGCTTTTCGTTCACAGGAACAAGTGACAGGTCTAAATAGTGTAACAGATAAAAAGACTGCTATTTTAGCCCCAGCATGTGACAGACTTAACAGCTTGAGTGTGACTTACTCATCTGTGATCTCACTTTAAAGTCGTGTCATTCCAAAAGAACGAGATCAACAAACTCTTTCAGTTGAATAGTCACTCACACCCCCTCAAAAAAAAATAATAAAAAAAAACCCTAACATTTAAACGCTTGAAGTTTGGCAACTATGATGGACACAACTGGGTTAGAAATTTACTGATGTAATCTGTTCACCTGGAGCCTATGCTCAGCTACTGAAACTTTTTTGGAGTGCCGAGTAAGGACAGGCTGCTGCATCAGGTAGAAAGAGCAGTTACAAACTTACCATAACAGTAGGTCTTTGAGAGAATTTCTTTCATCAGGCCACACCCTTGGAACCATAGCAATCAGGTATTAGGACCCAGGGCTTGCATTAACCCTCTACTGAAGTCACCAATTGGGAATTTTGAGGATTTTGAAGCACTAAACTGAAAGCAGTGCTTCAGCACTGACCCTGTATATGGAAAGGTTTTCATGGATTTCGTCAGCAGAAAAAGTATCAGGTAATGTTTTACCAAGCCATTATAGCAAATTTCTGTCCCCAGGATTCTCTTGGTCTGACCCCCAACATTTGAAGCAGAGGGTCAACCTGACCCCCACTTTACTAGTGCTAATGCAAGCCTGCTAGGACCACACAGAAACTTTGGCAAGCAGTCAGCCAGAGGCCACCCATGACAATGTCAGATATCTGCATATACATAAACATGTGCAGCCTCTCCTCTCCTCAGTTCCCCGCCAGAGATCATGCTCACAGGACCTCCCTGTAAGATACTAGGAAAGACCCCATCACTCCACAAACCAGATGAGACAGGTTGCTGGAAAAGGCAGACATGGCGACAGCAGCACAAGTGTCCTTTGTCGCAACCCTAAAGGGGAAGGAGTGTGGGATGACATGGCCTGATGAGATTCTCTCGAAAATCTGTTGTTACAGTAAGTACGTAACTGTTCTGTCATCTTCAGTCAAGGATATCTCTTTCATCAGGCCACACCTTTGGAACAAGTTCCAAGCAGTACCAAATGCCAACAGTCTGAGTGGCTAGAGTCATTAGGCTTATGACAGAAGGCCTTGTTGCACAGCTAGGCCAAACCCAACCCATCTACAAGAGACTATGTCCAGACTGTAGTACTTAGCGAAGGTGTGGATAGTACTCCAAGGTAGAAGCTGCACAGATCTCTGCAACAGAAACATTCCTAAAACAAGCTACTGAAGTGGCCGTGCTTCTTGTGGAATGACCACAAACCACACCAGGAAGTTCCTTACCATACCTCCTGTTACAGAATGTAACACAATGTGCTAGCCATTTGGACAAGCACTGTTTAGACATTGGGTGTCCTCTTTCCCAGGGGCAAACAAAACAAAAAGCTACAAGGGCTTTTTGCAATCCATTGTACAGTGTGTAGAGTTCCTGAGTATTCTATGCACATCCAAGGTATGGAGCAATGCTTCAATTTTAGTGAAAAAAACAGCACTCCAGGCAAGAAACTTCAGTAGAAAGATTTTCTACTTGTAAAACATTCATTTAGTTCAAAATTCGTAGTTACAGAAACAATAAACGTGAAGTGCACAATTCAAAACACAATATTGTTCAGTGCAAAAAAGTGCTTTCAGGCTCCCATAGTCATGCTCTCAACCTTGGCACTTCGAGGTCTCCTACCCCTTTGTCAAAAGCAATGCTTCCCCTGGACTGGTATACTCTGGATAATACAATGGTAGGTGGATGGTTTGATGTAAAGTAAACTCAGACTATACCTCTGGTAGAATCTTAGGATTAGTATGTAAAGACACACTCTGTCTTTGTGGAAAATCAAATAAGGAGGGTTACACATTAGAGCCTGCAGCTCTGAAATCCTTCGTGCAGAAGTGATTGCAACAAAAAATAATGAATTTCCAAGAAAGAAAGCATAAGCCACAAGTCGCGGCTGACTCAAAAGATGCCAAGGTAGCCAGATCAGTGGCATGGAGGGTTGAGGCATTTATGCCTTACCAGCCACCATGTCAATGACCCAGGTTCAGGAATTAACCTGTGCCACTCAGGGAGCTGGCCCCGGGGGGGGGTGGAGAATTGTGCATCCCAATAGACGCTTAGAGGATTAAGCATCCCAACAAACGATCTCGTCCTCCGGAGTGGGAGGGTAGCTTGCTCCTCCATGTGACCACCACCTAGGTAACCACTGGTGAAGGTGCAGACTTGAGCAGTGGTTCAGGAGGGAGATGCTCCTGGTGGAAGACGTCAATGTCAGTGTGCTGCGTTACATCAAACTGCCACACCCCCAGAGCATCTGAGGGACCCAGAATAAGCAGAAAAAAAACACCCCAACCGGCAAGGTGACATTTCTTCTCACAGGCCCAGCACTCACCTACCGGGAACATCATCCCGCATCTGAGCTAAACATCTCACAGGGAATGGAAGGCTCCGCCACAGGGGTGGTGATCTGTGGGGCACTGCTAGGGATGATCAGGTAAGTCCCAGGGATGGTGGGCAGACAGGGCTGGGGAAGCAGAGTTTAATAAGGGCTGCTTGGGTGATTAGGGGAAAAAAAATAATTAAAAAAAAAGTGAGACAAAGTCAGCTTTTCCAAAATAAAATTCAAGTCCCAAGCCGGGACTGGATTATAAACAGGAGGTGTTATTTGTTTAATGCCTCTCAAACACGTATGGGCCACCTCCAGCTGAGCAACCATATGGCCCTCCACAGGCACATGGAAAGCTTATATAACAGCCACGTGCACTATGACGGAGGAATACTGCAGGCCTGAATTCTATAAGGTCTGCAGGTATTCTAGAACCTGACTGACTGGACAGGTGAGTGGATCCATGCTATGTGAAGCAGTCCATAAAGCAAGCCACTTCCATTTCATGAACTAAGTATGTCTGGTGAATGGTTTTCTAGCAGCCACCATAACATCTGCCACTCCCTGCGATACCCCAAAGTGAGCTATGGCCATGTCTTCAAGAGTTACGCATGTAGATGCAGGGACTTCAAGTCCGGGTGCACTAGCATTCCCTGTTCCTTTGACAGTAGACCCTTGCACAGGGGCAGAGGTACTAGGGGCTCCACTTCCAACTGCTGTAGCACAGTATACCTTATCTGCCAAGGTAATAGGGGAGTAATGAGTATCAGAGTTGGCTCCTCCATCTTCAGCTTGAGTAGTACCCTCTGGATTAGTGAGAAAGGAGGGAAGTCATACAGAAACCACCAAGAGAGGGACAATGTGTCTCACCAAATAACTCGAGGGCCTGGAGCGAGAGAGCATGACCGTGACAGTTTTGCACTGTGTGGGGATGCATAAAGGTCCAACTCTGGAAGATTCCATTTTTTTAATAGGTCGTTGACCACTGAAGTCAGCAGTTCCCACTCCTGCATCCTGGACTGTGACCTGTTTTGTTTGTCTGTCAAGACATTTTGAGTACCTGGAACATGTACTTCTGATGGTTCTAGACCATGTTCCACAGCCCAGTACCAAACTCTCACTGTTTCTTTGCACAGTGAGTAAGAATGAGTCCCCTCTTGCTTGTTGATGTAATGCGTCACACTGACGTTGTTCGTCTGTAATAACAGAGGATCTAGGGACAAATGGTTCTGGAAGGCCTGGAGTCTGTATAGGATCGTTCTCATTTCCAGAACATTCACTGTATATGCAGAGTGCACTCCACTTGGTTCCACATGCCTTGTGTCAGAAGAGGTCCCAGGCGGGCTCCCCGTCATGATTCCAAAGCATCTGTTGTAAAGATCTGATATGGGGTGGGATTCAAGAATGGGACGCCATTGAGAAGGTTGTTGCATTTCATCCACCACTGGAGCACTTTGCACAAGGGAGACAGGACTAGAACCCTCTGCTCTAGAGCTCCTCTCAACTGAACCCACTGTACTCTCAGGGGCCACTGTGGGATCTACATGTGTAACCTGGCCAGAGGCACAGTAACAAGGGCAGTCGCCATTAGTCCTAACAGGTGGAGAAACATTCTTGCTGAGACATAATGGCTGTCATGCACCAATTGTGCTTGGGCAGTCAGTCAGTCTGCCGGTCCAGATGCAGGAACGCTGAACCCTGGGCTTTATCGAGAACTGTCCCTATGTACAATGTCTTTGGTATGCTGACTGTCACCCCCTACCCCAAAAGCATTGAACATCTGTCTGGTTCGAGCTAAGGTTTACAATAGTTGGTCCCTGGAGTGGGCTTTTATTAGCCAGTCATACAGATAAGGGAAAACATACAGAATTTTCCTTGGAAGGTTTGCACAGCCATGCATTTGGTAATAACTCGTGGCACAGAAGATAAGCCAAAGAGCAACACTCTGAACTGTAATGTTCCCCCTGAAACAGGAACCTCCGATATTTTCTGTGAGGTTCCCGGATTTTAATATGGAGGCACACATCATTCATATCGAGGGAACAAATCCAGTCCCTGGTTTGCAATAGGGGAAGTAGATCCTGCAGAGTGATGATCCATAACTTCTTGTGTTCTATGAAGAAGTTCAGATTTCTAAGATCTAGAATAAGGTGCAGATCACCTGTCCTCTTTTGGATGAGGAAGTATCTGAAGTAAAAACCTGTGTTCCTCTGTTTTATAGGTACAGGTTCTATTGCTCATTTATGAAGCAGGGTCTGTAATACCTCTAGCAACAGGGACATGTGCCCTGATGGGAATGTTATCACCAGTGGTGGATGATCTGGAGGGTTGTCCAAATGCTCCAGAGCATGACCCTTCTCTATAATCTCCAGCACCCATGCATTGATAGTCACCTCCCACCACTGGTCCAAGTGGAGAAATAGGTGACCCTCTATAACCACCGCTGTAGGTAAAGGTGGATGAGGGTCGTATAAGGAGTTATGTTGAGCCAGTGGGGGTGGAGACACTGGCTCCATTACCTCTAGGTGCTTCTGAATGAGCACCTAGGGTTGTGGTTTGGACTGGCAAGGCCCCTGCACCTTTGCCTCTTCCCTACTGTCCAAAGGCACAGCGATGTCCCCTGACAGCAGATGGGCAAACGTTACCTCTTCTCCTACCCTGGGCTGTGTATGGTACAGGGAGCATACTGACTTCAGAGTCTTACCAGATGATTGATGATTTCTCAAAGCATTTTCTACATCCTGGCCAAACTGTTTCTGCCCTCTGAATGGAGAAATGAGACCTGTTTGCTACACATCAGTTGCAAAACCTGCTACTCTAAGTCAAGAGTAGTACCTGAGACATATGCCAGAAGCAGGACCCTGGCAGAGGCATCAGAAATACCAATATGCAGGGCCCCGTGTTTTCTGCAATTCTGCGGTTGCAGCAGTGGCCGCAGAAGTCAGGGCTGACTGCAGAAATCAATGCTCGCCACAGAAATCAGGAAAATCAGTCACACAGCCGCAGAAATGCTAGCTATGCTATGCGTTCACACAAGGCAAGGGCATAGCTATTGAGATGTTAAGTATGCCATGGCATACATGCTCATTAGAAGGAGCAGCAAACTGATGCCATCCGCTACAAAGCCGAAAAGCTAGTGACCGCATGGCATCTTGACTCATGCTGGCTCTTGTTACATAACCCCGTCTAGCCAGTATTGTGGAGGTGGGACTGACACAAGAGTGGCAAAGCTTGATTAGGTCCATGGCAGTTGTGATTTGCTGCTGTGTAGGTGTGGGTAGCTCAGACATATTACTTCTTGAATGTGAGGCTGCTCATGGACCATGCTGAATCCTTGGAAGATGAATTTGGAAAGAAGAACTGGAAGGTGAGCTGTAGTCAAGAAGTGAGAAGATTCAGTGGTGCCCATGGAGGTGCAGTCGATTTTGGTGTGGTGACTGGTATCGGAGGAGAAGCTGACTGCAGAAACACAGGGCTGGCACCAGACTGAGGGCTTGGTCCACACTGGTGGATATCGAGCACAGCTTTGATACGTGGGCTGCAGTTCTGTACCTGCAAGTGTGAGAGTAATTTCTTGGCAGATTTGAACGTGCAGCCTAAGTGGTGGCATCAAGCTCAGTTCTTAAGGAGGGTCATGTTGCTCAGCTGCAGCAGAGTTGGGGACCAGGGTATACTAGAACTGGAGCAGGTATGGAAATAAAATTGGAATGGTCAGTTTGATTGCTGCTGTACATAAGCAAATGAGGGTCACTGCCTGAAGAACACCATAGCACCCCTGCGTGGCGAGACGAGAACATGCTAACCAAGGTTACT
Organism: Neoceratodus forsteri; assembly: GCA_016271365.2. Lineage (NCBI taxonomy): Eukaryota > Metazoa > Chordata > Ceratodontiformes > Ceratodontidae > Neoceratodus > Neoceratodus forsteri. The sequence continues at coordinate 1,724,326,825 of CM057452.1, forward strand.
CCAGCTTAATAAGAATTACTTGCTTGCATTTTTAGTGTGTCCCCCAAAAGAAAAATCAGGAGTCAACAATTCATACAGACATTGCAAGTTATACCACCCTTCACTGCTATAGGAAGACAATCCCCCCCAACACACAGATCTGCACACTGCACTCAACATATTTGTTGCATGGCAGTTGGGGTATTCCTAGTTTAAAAGAAATTATAATCTAAAAGGACATTGATCAAAATCAGAAAAAAAAATGTCTTTCAAGTTGGTGTCTCTCTTTATATCTGCCAACTGTAAATATAAACCAGAAGAAATCCAAGTAGGTTTTGCCTTTTGTGTAGTTTTAGCCAAGTGTGTATGTCCTCCTCTGATTATAACCTAGGAGAACAGCAAAGACCACCAATTTCCCGAAGAACAGATGAGCCTTCAAATTCGGGGTGGGAGGGAAAATTCATTAAAAGAGAACACTGATGCCCATGGCTGTGCCAGGTATGGGTTATTGCAGTTAAATATTTGTGATAAGAAAACTATATACTTTTACATGGCCTGCTGTTCCACTTTCAGTGTAGCAGAGTGGGTGCACGAAGGTAGTCAAAGGGTTAACTAAGACTTAATCCCTGTGAAAGTATGCTGTTTAGCCACAATTTATCTGCCTCAGATTGGCTGCAGAATCAGCAGTTGTTCTGCCACAGAAAGTATGAGGTCTTGCCGCAGAATGAAGGCCCACTTTTCCGCAGTAAACACGGGGCCCTGCCTATGCTGTGCGATCAAATGCTTTCCCACATCAGCACCGGCAGTAACAGTCTTCATTGACTCTTGCATAGCAGACCTCCTCAATCCTCAGTGTAACCCCTAGGTGGTGCTATCCCAAAGGCTACTACCCCTGCCTGCTTGGCTATTAACAGGTTAAGGGGCCTAGGTTCAGTGACAGGTGTCTCCACCCAAAGGTCAGGGTTGGTATCAGTCTGACTAACCAGGCCACAGCCCTCTGGGACACTGTGACCCCCATGTCTCCTACTAGTGGCCCACACAGTGCACAATGTATACCCTCCCAATACCTCTGACCAGTTTGGCACACACACACATATGCTGAGCACTTACAATCTGGACTGGTTCCTGCGGTTTGGCTCTGGGGACCCCCTGTAAAACAAGGTGATGCAATACTGAAGAAACAATGCAATACCTTCAACATGAACTGACACCACAGTCAATGTGAACTGCAGAAAAAGTAGATCTGATTTATGCAGGGGGACTATAACAAGGATGGGGGCAATCAGGTTAATTGGCCTAAACACACTATAAATATCACAGTTGTGCATGCAGTCAGTGTCCCTATAAGTCACACTCTCTGGGTGCCCAGGATGGAAAAGGGGGCTAGCCAGGACTGTTGCCCAGGGTAGGCCGGTGTTGCAGCTGATAGGGGCCCTGTGAGAAAGAAGGATTAATATTCACACTCACTGACTGTAATCCGGGGCCGGATGGCTCAGTTCGTGAAAACAGCACAACAAATTAAATCAGATGACACACTTGTGATTTAAAAGATATGTACAGTAGCAGGGAGCTACCCTGTTTACTACTCACGATGCCCAATGCTGAGAGCAGGACGGATGATGGTTGTTCTGGATTGCCGGAAGAAGCAGAGTAGGGGGTAGACGAGACCCTCGTGGCAGGGCCCAACTGCATTTGAGAGCAGGCGGATTCAGTCCGATGCAGCTGGGTACAGCTTCCAGTCTTCAACACACAGCTCAATTCGGGGGGGGAGGGAAAAACAGGTTACGACTCCCCTCCAGTTTGAAGCACATTTATATGTAAAGAAAATTTACTGTACCAGGCAGGCTACTCCTCAATCCCGATTGCAAAATTACTGCTAAAACCCAGGAGCACAACAGTAGCTAAAGTTCCTGACAGGCCGATCACTTTTAGCAAAATCTTCGGTCTTCTTCAGGTGAGCCTGGTATCCTTCCAACAGCTTACTTCACCACACCACACGGATCACTGTCCAACTATTTTCTTCTCTCTTTCTCTCTCTCAGTAAGACGGCACCAGGCCGAATTTCGAGCCACCCATGGGTCTCCCGCACAAACTACTGCGCAACACAGCTGCTCGATTATGCAAGCTCTTTTCCTCTTCAACTTCCAACTCAAATCTGGCTTGCCAGCAGACAGACCAGGGGATTTCCCTTAGATCCAAAAGGTTCGGTTGGGCAGTTCAGCTGTCAATCACAGTATGCGCTCCCCCTCCTGTTGCAAAAAGGTGCCAACAGTCCAGAACTACAAATCCCAACTTGTAATCCATACAGTCCCATTTCAGCAGGCTCCATTTTAGAGTCCCCCAGTACTGATTGTTCCAATTCGGCAGTTCGGGACCAAAATGGTGGAGCTAAACTGAAAAGTCCTTGCTGCAAAGAAGGCAGGTTAGAACAAACATTATATCTCTATTATTCTAAATGTTTATCAGCAATTAGTTACACCTCTTAACAGAGCACCTCCTGCGCCACTAGTGACAGCAGAAGCAGAGCGAGAATTCAGCAGCCCGCGCGGGATTTGGGCATAGAAACACACAGACCCCCCCATTCAGATTAATTATACCTGCAATCGGGCAGCTTTTAAAGGGACAATACATGGAGGCTTTAAGGCACTCGCTGACAATAACGTTTAAACGGCTATAGCGCTGAACACCTACCAGGCGGTGAGCATTTAGGCAAGCTCTTGGAAGACTTTTCGGGAACACCCATTTATATGGGGGTTACACCCTTCCTGGCCTGGAAAAACTTGGCATCCGCGTCAAGTGTGTCCCTTCACAATAACTTCAACTGCAAATTATCTTACAAATCTATACCATTAGCAGATTAGGCCTATAATTTCTAAAGCATTAGTCAACACATTAAAACTTTACCATACACAGTTTCTGTAATTCACAGTTCACTACTGTTGCTAAAGTACATCACACATAAATTGCATAGATTACTCACATATTCCCTGCAGTTTTGAATCGGGTCACTACCTCCTGTACATTGAACAATGATAAAGCGGGCCCTTTCCTATCAGCTACCTTGGGGCTGAATGGGACAGGGGCACCATACTTAGACGGCAGAACAATCAACCAGGAATTTGCACTTAAGCTCAGTTTGGGCAGTGAGCTTTGGGACACATAAACTCCCTTGTGGACTACGTTGAGAGGCAAGTCCACAGGCCTCACAGGCGAATCATAGCTGAGGTGCACTATTGATTTGACAGCTCGTCCAGTCTTCCTGGGGCAAACAGTCACAGTCTCTGTGCCTTTCACCTCAATCTCTGCACTTTCCTTACTTGCAAGGGGGGGCCTCTGCCTGAGTGGAAGAGTTCGGTCTTGGGGCACAGTCAGCCCCGGGCTCTGTGAATTCAGGTTCTACAACACTTTGCTCGCTTGGAAAACACTCTGACACTGGAAGGGAACTGTCATCACATTCAAAGTACTCTTCATGTTCTGGTAGGTCACCAATTGGTCTCAACTCATCTGTCTCCTCCTCAGGGAAATCACACAGTTCCACCATACACAGTGATTCAATATCATTAGACTTGACACTGTGCACTTCACTCTCAGGGAGCACTGGCTCCAAGGACAAAGCTGGGGGATTAGGCAGTCCAGAGGGCCAAGCTTCATCCTCACAACTGACCATGGGGTTACCTTGAAACAGTTGACTCAGTTCATAAAAAGGGTAATAACCATAACTGCACTCACTCTCATCCGAAGTGGACTGACAGTCATTATCAGTGTGGGTTTGCTGTGGAAAAAACCTCAAGTCAGCGACTACGGGGGCAGGCTTACTCTGTTTCTATTTTGCAGCAGCCCGGGTCACTGGTCCGGGGGAGCAATCTCTGAGGGCTCAGATTCAATCATTATTTGACCCATGGGCAACAAATGGTTTCGGTACATGGTCTTGACATCTTTTGAGCTGTTTTCCGGCCTCACTTTGTACACAGGTAAACCTGGCAATTTGTCTACTACTATGTGGGGAAGATGGTGCCACCAATCAGCAATTTTGTCTTTGCCATGCGACCCTAGATTCCGTAACAACACACAGTCCCCAGCTTGAAGCTCTTGGGCCTTCACCTTTTTATCATACCTTTCTTTATTGGCCAAGTTTCTCTTTGCAGCCATGGTCTGAGCTAGCTGGTAAGCATAGTTCTGCTGAGCTTTTAGTTTTTGTACGTACTGTAGGTAATTCTCAGCTCTGACCCCATCAGAAGATACCCCAAAACAAACATCCACTGGTAATCGAGCCTCTCTCCCAAACATGAGGTGATAGGGAGAGAACCCGGTAGCATCATTTTTGGTACAGTTATAGGTGTGGACCAAGGTGCTGATCTGCTGGCTCCATTTTGGTTTGTCTTTCGGATGGAGAGTGCCCAACATGTCAAGCAGGGTGCGATTAAATCATTCTGGCAGTGGGTCACCCCCCATAGAGACAGCATCTCCTTGATTAAGCGACTCTCAAAGTCTCGAACTTGGTCAGAATGAATTCTTTGGGGGGCCCCATAGTGAAGAAAGAAATTCTCTATCAGCACCTTGGCTATGGTGGAGGCCTTTTGGTCCTTGGTGGGAAAGGCTTGGGCATATCTGGTAAAATGATCTGTGGCCACCAACACGTTACTGATATTTCGCTGATCGGGCTCCAAACTTAGAAAGTCAATACAAACTAACTCCATGGGCATGCTGGTGGTGATGTCAACAAGAGGGGCAGCCCTCTGTGGCAAAGCCTTTCTCTGTAGGCAGTCAAGGGTTCTGTCAATGCCAAGGTGGCCCATGTGGTTATATAGGGACCTCAGTACCAAGTCTCTGAAATCTGTGGGCAGGACCAATTGTTGCTTGTCTACTTGACCCCCCGCCAATCTACAGTCTCGCAGTACTGCAACTGATTTATTGGCTTCAATTTAGGGCCTTCCTTGTACAACAGTGCAGTTCTCAAGTCAGAAGAGCGTAACTTGGGACACATCTTTCCCTGCGTAGAGGGGCTTCAAGGGCTGATCGGATCATTAGGTCACGAGATTGAGCTAGCTGAAGGTTGTTATTATTATCAAACTGGGGTAATGCGCGCTAATATCTAGCGCAGAGAAGTAGCAGTATGCAGCTGGTATACAAGAGTTAGAAGGGCCCAAGCAATCTACCAGGCAGTCCACTGCATCTGTGGACATCTGTTCCTCCTTGTCAAACTTCTGGCACAGGGCTCAAATGTCAGGTTCGGACAACCTGACCCAATTACCTCTGGAAGTAGGCCTTTGGGAGAGGGCATCAGCATCTACGTGATTTAGGCCCGACCTGTATTCAACAGCATAATCATAAGTGGACAATGCAGAAAGCCAACGATGCCCAGTAGCATCCCATTTAGTTGAAGTCTGCACTTAAGTCAGTGGATTATTATCTGTCTTTACCAGTATCTTTGCTCCATACAAATAATCATGAAATTGGTCGACAATGGCTCACTTAAACACCAAGAACTCCAATTTACGTACAGGATAGTTTTTTTTCTGATGGGGTCAGACTCCTACTGGCAAAGGCCACTGGTCTCAGACCATTCTCATGCTCCTGATAAAATACAGCTCCCAAACCTTGTAGGCTAGCATCGGTGTGTAACATATAGGGTTTAGCAGAATCAGCATATGCGAGGACAGGAGCATGGGTGAGCTGATATATGATTTCGTGGAATGCAGCCTCGCAGTTGGGTGTCCATCGAGACCCAAAAAGTTCACCAGGGCGGAAGTACACTTTCTCCAATTCGCTGGAGGCCACTCGCTTGTACTTTTTGTTCGTGGGAGGGTAACCTTGGGTCAGGTTTAACAATGGGTGAATTACTCATGAGTAGTCCTTTATGAGCCAACGGTAATAACCACAAAAGCCTAGAAGAAAAAATTACTCACCTTAGTAATTGTGTTTCTTCTAATGGAGTCTTGCTGTATTCTGACAATTGCAGTTAGCTCCAGCCATTGAACTGCCCCAGAGAGTATAGGATTAAATTTCTATGCAGGACATAGAATGTTGAGCTTGAGCTCGGTTGAAGACTCTGTCTGCAGTACTTTGAATCCAAACCATCAGATTCTTACAAGCTAAAAACTCACTGACCTATCAGAATGTGGAAATTGTAAAATTTCTACTAGCCAACTGGCAACTAACGGTCTAGGTTCCCAAAGGAAGACTCAAGTCAGGAAACCCAAAAACCGAACAAAAAACCAGGTAATAAAGCATAACAAATTCTTAATAAGCAAACTAAAGCACCCAACAGGAAGTGTGCTGAAGACACCCCTGGGGAGCAACACTGCACCTGCCCACCCACTTCCCAAAAACAGGTTCTGAGAGGGGAGGCAGGGAGGGAGGTCAGAATACAGCAAGACTCCATTAGAAGAAACACAGTTACTAAGGTGAGTAATTTTTTCTTCAAACAACATGAAGTCTTGCTGTATTCTGACAATTGCAGACTATCAAGCAGTACCTCCAAGGAGGAGGGACAGAACCAACTTTGGGAATAGGCTCTGAAGCACTGTTGCACCAAATCTAGCATCACTCCGAGCCTGGATATCCAGGGAATAATGCTTGATGAAGGTATGAACTGTTTTCCAGGTGGCTGCTTGGCAAATTTCTAACAAGGGAATATCCCTGGCTGCAGCCAGAGATGCAGCTGTACCTCTAGTGGAATGAGCTCTCAGGCCTGAGGGAGGAATTTTTCCCAGTTTCTCATAACAGAATTGTATACAGGACACAATCCACCTGGCAATAGTTCTCTTGGCAGCAGGTTTGCCCTTACCTACTTCCCCATAAGTAAGGAACAACTGGAAGGAGTCAAACCTGTGACCCTTTGTATGTTCTATGTAGCAACTAAGGGCTCTTTTAACATCTAAACTGTGTAACCTTCACTCTCCTGAGGAAGCACGATCAGTGAAGAACACAGGAAGAGATATGGATCGGTTCAAGTGGAAATCAGAAACCACCTTGGGTAGGAACCTCCTATTGGTTCTAAGGACCACCTTGTCCCTATGAAATAAGATGAAGTCCGGTTCAACTGACAGAGCTTGCAATTCACTGATACGTCTGGCAGAGGTAACAGCAACCAAAAACACAGTTTTCCAAGTCAAGTACTTGAGCTCTGCTGAGGACATAGGCTCAAAAGGGGGTTGCATAAGCTGAGCAATGAAGACATTCAAATCCTAGGCAGGAGCAGGATCCCTAAAAGGAGGATTGGTATGAGAAATCCTTTGAAAAATTTACAGAATACAGGATGAGATGACAGAGAGGAAGGCTTTCCCACTGACAGAAAAGCAGAAACAGCCAACAAATGTACCTTGAGAGTAGCTGGTCTGAGGCCTAGACCATTAAGATGAACCATATAATCCAGAACTGTAGACAATTCAGCAGTGTCTGGGGATATATGCTACTTGAAACACAAAATGCTGAATCATTTCCATTTGGAGTTGTAAGTTTTTCTGGTGGCAGGCTTTCGAGAGGCTTTGAGAATGTCCAGAACTCCTTGGGACAGATGCAAATCTGCATATTCTAACTCTTCAAGAGCCATGCCTTGAGATTGAGGGACCAAAGATTGGGGCATCAAATCCTCCCCTGAGATGAGGTTAACAGATTGCACTTCCTGGGGAGAGACAGAGGAAGATGGACTGCTACGGGCAGCAGCAGGGGATACCATGGCTGCCTGGCCCAGTCTGGAGCAATCAGAATTAGTTTGTAGGACTGTGACCTCATTTTGACCAGAACTTTGAACAACAGAGGAAAAGCAGGGAAGGCATAGAGAAATTTCCCTTTCCAGTTCAGAACCAGAGCATCCAGAGGGACTGAGCCCAGTGCTGGAGGTCTGCAACAAAACAGAGGAAGTTGGTGATTGTCCAGGGCTGCAAAGAGATCTATCTCTGGAGTGCCCCACCTGGAAAAAAATCACTTCTAGCACCAGGGGATCCAGAGACCATTCGTGATGGCCCTGGGAGATTCTACTCAGTGCATCTGCTATCACACTGTCCTTTCCCGGAAGGTGGACTGCAACTAAGGATGTCTGCAGAGAGTAAGCCAGAGACCATAGTTTCATGGCTTCCATGCACAAGGCCGTGGACGAAGTGCTTCCCTGCTTGTTGATGTACCAGATGGTGGTGGTGTTGTCTGTCCTGACCTGTACCACCTTGTTCTGCACTGACTGAGAGAAAGCTTGCAGAGCCAGGAACACTGCCCTTAGCTCCAGAAGATTGATATGCAGGAGGGACTCTTGATGGGACCACTGTCCCTGGCCTGTGAAAGCCCCAAGATGGGCTCCCCACCCCAACAGGGAAGCATCTGTGGTAAGGACCACAGAGTGGGACTGACTGACAAAAAGGAACCCCTTGCCTGAGATTGTCCTGATCCTGCCACCATTGAAGTGCCTGGATCAGAGTCTGAGTCACTGGAACTAGTTTGGTAAGAGGATCCTTCTTTTGGGACCAGAAGGACCTTAGATGGAACTGAATGTCCCTCATTTGAAACCTGGCTCCTTGGACCACTGCTGTAGAAGCTGCCATGTGACCCAGAAGCTGAAGGAAATGCCTTGCTGGTCAAGAGACAAGAAGGCGGAAAGAGGAGGCCAGCTCTGAAATGGCCGTACCCCTCTGTATGGGAAGAAAAGCTCTTGCCGTGACTGTATCCAGCTCTGCTCCTATAAAAGTGAGAAGCTGTACAGGTTCGAGAACTGACTTGGAAAGGCTGAGAAGAAACTCCAAGGAAGTGAGCACTTGCTGGGTCACTTGGAGGTCTGACTTGACTTGGTCTGGGGACTGTCCCACAATGAGCCAGTCGTCCAGATATGGAAACACTGCAATCTTCTTCCTTCTTAAAAAAAGGCCACCACTACTGCCTGGCACTTTGTGAACACCCTTGGAGCTGATGTTAGGCCAAAGGGCATTGCTCTGAACTGATAATGGCCTGAAGGCAATTCGAACCTGAGGTACTTTCTGTGGGAGCTCCTGATGGGAATGTGAAAATAGGTATCCTTGAGGTCCAGGGAGGCTAGCCAGTCCCCTGGCCTTAGAGAGGGAAGAATTATTCCCAGAGTCACCATTATGAACTTTGGTTTTAACAGATGCTTGTTCAGATATCTTAAATCCAGGATGGGCCACCACTCCCCTGTCTGTTTTTGGGTAAGAAAGTACCTGGAGTACAGACCTTTGCACCTATGTACGTAAAGCACCCTCTCTATGGCCCTTAGAGCCAACAGAGATGAAACCTATGCTTGCAAGGCAAGGGATTCGGAGGTGCTTGCAGTTGGAAAAGATCTGGGCCTCAGCTCTGGAAATCTTTTGAAGCTGAGGACCAGTCCCTGGCTTACCACTTCCAGGATCCATTTGTGTGAAGTAACAGACTTCCAGTCCTGGACGAAGTAAGCCAGCCTGCCTCCTACTGGTATGGGGGAGTTGACCCGGGCTGACACCTCAGGGTGTTTGCTTGGCAGGAGCCTTAGGCTGAGGGATGAATGCAGCCCTGCTCATCCCCTTTCTGCCTCTCCCTCTAAAGAACCCCCTCTGGGAAAAGGGAGAAGAGGCCTGCGCTTGGTAAAAAGGTCTGTGAAAAGGTCTGCCCCTGCCCCTGGCTTGCTGTCTTTGAGGAGTTGCCTGCCTTTCCTTGACCTGTGCACTCCTGTAAGTGGTCCTGTATTCGTCCATTTTCTTCATGTAATTCTCGGTCTGCTCCCCAAACAAAGAATTACCCACTACAGGGAAATCCATGGCCTTAGCCTGGGTGTCCTGTGAAAGGCTAGTACATCTGAGCCAAGCCATTCTCCCGAAGAGCCACAGATGTAGCCATGACTTTTGATGACACCTCACTGGAGTCCACAGCAGCATGACACTGAACCTTGGATGCCTCGATCCTATCAGCAGCCACCCCTCCAGCTCCTTGGCCAGCTGGGGGGAAGCCTGCTTAGCCAGTGCCAGTACAGTGTCCCATCTGGACTTCTGGTATCTGGCTGTATAGGCCGTATAATTAGCCTGACTGAGTCCCAAAGAGGATGCCATGTACCGTTTCTTTGCCATGGTATCCAACTCTCTAGAGTCTTTATCTGGGGAGTGTGAAGCCAAGGGAATGCCTGCCCTGTCACAGGCTGCAGCCTGCATTACCCCAATATGGCTGCATTGCGGGTAAAGAAACTCTGTATCTGAGCCTGACAGAGTATACCTCTTGTCCATCCTTCTGTCCACAGGAGGTATAGAGTTAGGAGACTTTAGAATGTTTTGAGTCTGCATCCCAAAAGACTTATGAAGGGGAACCGATAGTCTCTTAGACTCTGGATATCCATCATTTCAACAAAGCCAGGATCTTCTTGGTCCTGCACAGCCTCCTCCATAGGAAGCTGGAGGGTTTCTGCCACATTCCTGTAAAACAGAAAGTTGTGAAGGGACTCAGACAGCCCAGGAGGGAAAACACCAGAAGGTCTGTCTGGGGAGATGTCCGGTTCTATAGGCACGTCCTGACTTTCTAAACACTCATCGTAATCCTCGCATTGTTCACAGTCCCCTTCCTCAAAATCCGGTTCATAAAAATTTTCAGGGGCATAATCCTGAACCGGAGGGACCGACCGAACCGAACCCCTACCAACCGGGACCGGATCGGTCGGAACCGGACGAAGCGATTCCACAATCCGAATCGCTCAGGCAATTTCTTCCGCGGTCGGAACATGGAGTTCTGGATCCGAACCAGCAGATTTTTCCTTTCGTTTCATTTTTGTAGGAACTGACCCCTCAGGATCAGCTCTCCTCTTGCCCGAAGAAGTATAGCCCTGGTCAGAGGGCACTCCTTCTGGTTCGGTGGTATCCGAACCGGGCTGGCCTTCCGGGTTAGCGGATTTCTCAGCCTCCTTCTCCCTCAATCTACCTAATCTCTTATCCAGGGTAGACTTGGGAAAATTCTTACATATTTGGCAGTCTGAATCAAGGTGGTCAAACCCCAGACAGTAAACACAGGTGGTGTGGGGATCGGCCTTAGCAAAGACCTTCCCACACTCACTGCAGTGTTGAAACCCAGTGGGCCCGTTTTTTTTCTTGGGTTTCTCAGACATGGCCAACCTAACCAAACTTGCCCTTTTTCAGCAACCTCCAGGCAAGACTCTCTTATCGGTTTCTAACCATGTTACAGGTGTTTGAAAAAAATGCTAAAAACATGTTTGTTTGTTTTTTTAAACAGATAAGAACCGGTAACCACACACTAAGATGACTAAATCAAAAGACCTAAAGGATCGGTTCAGCCGAACTGATTAGGACTTTTACAATTTCCACAATCCAAAAACACTATCCAAGTACTTACTGTACCACAGACAGAGTGAACTGAATCGCGGTAAAATAATTAGAAAAACCGAGACTTTAACCAACACTTTAACCGAGTCTTTGAACCGAGCAACAGGAGAAATCTCCGGAGCGACTGTTCAGTGAAGTGGAGTAAAGAATCTGACGGTTTGGATTCAAAGTACTACAGACAGAGTCTTCAACCGAGCTCGAGCTCAACGTTCTATGCCCTGCATAGAAATTTAACCCTATACTCTCCAGGGAAGTTCAAAGGCTGGAGCTAACTGCAATTGTCAGAATACAGCAAGACTTCATATTGTTTGAAAGCACTGTCCCCTGACTCAGTACTACCAAACACTCCTTCAGCTGCCGTAGCCTCTGGACTAGCTGCTCACAAGAAATGCATGGCTTCCAGGGCAGGGCCCCTCAAACTCTCCATCAGTCTCTTTCTCTTCCCCCCCCCGAACACTGCCATTCTTGTACTAAAGGAGTGGCATAGTCCATCCATGTTTCCAAGTTGTCCTCCCCCGGGGGCACTGGGGGTGTGCCGGAAAAGAGTCTGAGCATTCGGTAGGAATCCAACTGTATTGAGGGAATCACTATGGGCAAGACAGCCACAGGAGAACTCTTTGGAGAAGCAGGGGAGGTGGCTGGGGAGTGCAGGGGCGTGTGTTCCTCTGAAAGGTCTAACACCTTTACCAGTTCTTGGGCAGTTCACCCTTCAGACGCTAATAGTTTGAGCAACTTATCCTTGAACCCTTCTATGGGGGGGGGACCCACCACGGGTAGTCGGATCACTGTGCAGGTGAATGACCCTCCACCCTGTCTGGGTAACTTCAGGAAAACTAACAGAGGGTACTTTCTCTGGATCTATCGGGGAGCTACAAGAGAGCAGCACTATCATAGTCTGTTCAAACAGATCTGCATCTCTCCCCTTTACCTTGACTTTACCCAAACCCTTAACATGCTCCACAGTGGCTATAATATCAGCATTAGCAATCCCTAAGGGGACATCCAGTAATAGGACAGCCTGTTGGGGGTCCAACCCCTCAGCGTCGCTCCACCCCATCATTCGGTGCACTAACAGCTTATGAGGGGAAATTTTCAGCTTAGGTGTAGCGAGATCCTCCATCTTCTCCCCAAAACTAAACATAACGGGGTAATTCCCTCACTTGGCCACTACAGGACGCTAATCCCAGTGATGCCTCCAAGATGTAACCCCTAGGTGGCGCTATCCCAAAGGCTACTACCCCTGCCTGCTTGGCTAGTAACAGGTTAAGGGGCCTAAGTTCAGTGACGGGTACCTCCACCCAAAGGCCAGGGTTGGTATCAGTCTGACTAACCAGGCCACAGCCCTCTGGGACACTGTGACCCCTCCTTGTCTCCTACTAGTGGCCCACACAGTACACAGTGTATACCTTCCCAATATCCCTGACCAGTTTGGCACACACACATATGCTGAGCACTTACCCCCAGGACTGGTTCCTTCGGCTTGGCTCTGGAGACCCACTGTAAAACAAGGTGATGCAATACAAAGAAACAATGCAATACCGTCAACATGAACTGACACCACAGTCAAGGTAAACTGCAAAAAAAGTAGATCTGATTTACGCAGGGGGATAATAACAAGGATGGGGGCAATCAGGTTAATTGGCCTAAACACTCTATAAATATCACAGTTGTGCATGCAGTCAGTGTCCCTATCAGTCACACTCTCTGGGTACCCAGGATGGAAAAGGGGGCTAGCCAGGACCGTTGCCTGGGGTATGCCAGCGTTGCAGCTGGTAGGGGCCCTGTGAGAAAGAAGGATTAACATGCACACCCACTGATTGTAATCTGGAGCCAGATGGCTCAGTTCGTGAAAACAGCACAACAAATTAATCAGATGACACACCTGTTATTTAAAAGTTATGTTGCAAGGAGCTACCCTGTTTACTACTCACAATACCCAATGCTGAGAACAGGATGGATGATGGTTGTTCTGAATTGCTGGAAGAAGCAGGGTAGGGAGACAAGACCCTCGTGGCAGGGCCCAACTGCATTTGAGAGCAGGCGGATTCAGTCCAATGCAGCTGGGTACAGCTTCCAGCCTTCAACACACAGCTCAGTTCGGGGGGAGGGAAAAACAGGTTGCGACCCCCCTTCCAGTTCGAAGCACATTTATATGTAAAGAAAGTTTACTATACCAGGCAGGCTACTCCTCGATCCCAATCACAATATTACTGTTAAAACCTGGGAGCACAGTGGTAGCTAAAGTTCCTGACAGGCCGATCGCTTTTAGCAAAATCTTCGGGCTTCTTTAGGTGAGTCTGGTATCCTTCCAACAGCTTACTTCACCATACCACACGGATCACTGTCCGACTATTTTCCTCTCTCTTTCTCTCTCTCAGTAAGACGGCACCAGGCTGAGTTTCGGGCCTTCCACGGGTCTCCTGTGCGAACTACTGCAGGTTAGAACAAACACTATATCCCTATTACTCTAAATGTTTATCATCAATTAGTTATATCTCTTAACAGAGCTCCACCTGCACCACTAGCGATGGCAGAAATGGAGCGAGAATTCAGCAGTCTGGGTGGGATTTGGGCATAGAAACACACAGACCCCCCCCCCCCCATTCAGATTAATTATACCTGCAATCGGTCAGCTCTTAAAAGGGCAGTACATGGAGGCTTTAAGGCACTCACTGACAATAACGTTTAAACAGCTATAGCGCTGAACACCTACCAGGCGGTGAGCAATTAGGCAAGCTCTTGGAAGACTTTTCGGGAACCCCCATTTGTAGGGGGGTTACATGAGGAAATTGGTGGAGGTCCTGGTTGGCCCTCTGGTGGACGTGTTCAACACCTCACTGAAGTCAGGTTGTGTGCCAGAGGACTGCAGAATGGTGCATGTGGTGTCTCTCCTCAAGAGCGGACCTAGGGATGAACCAGGTAACTACAGACCAGTCAGCCTTACCTCCATCGTAGAGAAGTTAATGGAGACCATTCTGAAGGAGAGACTGGTGGACTTTCTGGAAGCCAATGGTCACCAGGATGAAAGGCAGCATGGGTTTGTCTTGGGGAGAGCCTGCCAGACAAACCTAATAGACTTTTTTGTTTGGGTCACAAGGTCACTTGACAGGGGCCATGCAGTGGACGTCCCAAGGTCTTCAACTCGGTGCCACATGGTAGGATGCTCAGTAAACTAGCAAACCTGGCAGCCAGGAAGAAACTGATGGGGTGGATCAGGAGCAGGACAGGATGAAGATGGTAACTGTGGGGAGGGGGGACTATTGAAACCTAGGCCTGTAATAAGTGGGATCCTACAGAGCAGGGTACTCAATCCAGTGTTATTTATCATCTCTACTGGGGAAAAAGCAGAAGGGATCAATAGTAAAATTTGCCTATTCGCAGACGGCACTAACATCTGTACGAGAGTAGACAGTGAAAAGTGGAGGCAGGAGCTCAGGGAAGACCTGGCTAAGCTCAAGCATTGGTCAAGCATCTGGCAGTTGGGGTTCAACACTAAGAAATGCAAAGTCATGCACCTGGAAGCCAGGAACCCTGGGACCAGCTACTGGCTTGGGGGGGGGGTGAGTACAGGTAGCGATTTCAGAGGAAGAAAAGGATCTAGGGGTGACCGTCACGGGGGACATGGAACACTCTGCTCAGTGTCATAAGGTGGCTGCCAAGGCAAACAAAATGCTGGGATACATCGCCAAAAGAATCACCGCAAGGAATGAGGAAGTCATCATGCCATTGTACAGGTCCCAAGTTAGACCTCACTTAAGAGTACTGTGTGCAGTTCTGGTGCCCATGTTTGGAGATGTACATCAAACTGCTGGGGGGGGGGCTGCGAAGGGTGACCAAGATGATCCTGGGCATGGGGCAACAGACCCTATAAGGAGAGACTGAGGGAGCTCAACATGTACTCCCTACAGGATGGGGGGAGGGGGGACATGACAGAAACCTTCAAATACTTGAAAGGTATTACTCAGGTTAGAACAGAGGGCATCTTCAACTTAAAGGGGGAGGGATCCACAAGGGGGAACAGTCTGAAATTAGGGGAGGGAGGGAGATTTAGAAGGGAAATTTTGCCACCACCCTTTATGTGGGCACTATGTTACGTAAAGGGTGGTGGCAAGGGTGGAACTAATTGCTGAAGGAAGTGATCTCACTGAAAACTATGGACAGTTTTAAGAGCAGGTGGGACAGGTTCAAGGGGAAGGCCAATTCTGTGGGACAGTTGGGGAGGGGGAGATGAAAGTGGGGAATGATAAATCTACAGTGGAAATGGGTGGAGGCAGCTACAGCAGAATAAACTGTGTGCTGCATACCTCAGCAGACTTGAAAGACCATTATGGCCTGTTTCTGCTGGCATTTTCGTATGTTCATAAGGTCTGTGCAGCAGCCTTAGCCTTCCTCTAGAGGATGTTCCAATAATTGATCATGTGGGCCAGGTTATTAACTATACACAGGCCCAATGAGGCAGAAGCAGAAGTACGCTTGCCTATAGCCTCCAAACTCCTGGATTCTTTATCCGGAGGAAGGTGCCCTGGACCTGTCATGGGCAGCTGTGATCACCACTGAGTTAGTCTCAGGCTGGTTGGCATAAAAGGGCTTACCAGAAGGGAAAGAATACTGTATAGCAGGTTGAATTTGCATCTGGTATATTTAGCAGAATTCAAGCTGCTGCATGTATTCACATCGGTAGAATTAGTGCTTAGTACTGGGGAGGCACCACATTTAAAATCTGCTCAGCGTGAGTGGCATCATCAGCGTGGTGGTTTAGGCAGCATGGATACACTGGGACCCAGAATTGGGAGTCTGTGTGGCTGTGGAGGTCGGCATTTGGAGGTAGTTCGTACCCTGCCAGGAGGCATCCCATCCCCCTGAACTGCAGCAAAAGGAAGAATGGAGCCTGAAAAGTAGAAATGCCCTGGACTGTACTTCAATTGCACCTGGCGGTCAGCAGCGTGGGGTGAATCGGACAGAGGTAGCAGACTCGATCCAGCTAAGTAAGGGCTGCTCCATCAGACCATGGTTAGAAGCGGGGTAGGGCTGCCAGGTCCCCCTTAATGAAATACGCTGCTCTAGTGCGGGAAGAAAACACCTAGCAGAACAATAGGCCACCCGCAAAAAAGGCACCAGAAATGCAGAAGGCGGACAATGGGGTACAGATCTGCCAAGGGATTCTCACAGTAGCACCAAACCTGTCTGTTATAAAAATGCTAGGCTCTCTTTCTGAGGAGATGGGGCTGTTGTGGGAGGGAAACACATGCAGAACCATAGCTATCACTCATATTGCCACTATGTGCTGATAATTTTCGCGTTACATTTATTTTCACCAATTTTTCTCAACAGCAAATATAGCAAAAATAAATAAAACGTGAATATAACCGTCCATACAGTGGTAGAATCCTGTTCCACTAAAGTGAAGCCCATAGCAGCTTGCATTTGCTACATCAATACTAAAAAATGAGGGATCCTCTGGTGGTAACCTGAGTGCGTTTACAACAGAGCCCTCACTACAGGAGGAGACTCTAGAGCTGGTTTCCTGTCCACAGTGGCTCTCAGCATAGTCTGCCTCCTTCTGCATCATTAGATCAGAGTTGTATTCATATTCGTCGTGGACTCTGTCATCAATGGGAACTGAAGACTGTGACAGCAACATCAGCAGCTGAGGAGGTCTATTTGGCAAGGAAGTACCTTGAAGTGTCAATGGAGTATTTGTAGAAGTCCCCGTTGAGTGACCACTGGAATAGGGAGGCCAGGCAGTAGACATCTTATCATGTCTGAGAAGAAAAAATTACTCACCTTAGTACTGTTGTTTCTTCTAATGGAGTCTTGCTGTATTCTGACTATTGCAGTGATCTCCAACCTTTGAACTGCCCCGGAGAACAAAGAGTTAACTTTCCATGCAAGGCATGGAATGCTGAGCTCGAGCTCGGTTGAAGCCTCTGTCTGCTGTTGTTTGAACCCCAACCATCAGATCTTCGAGCTTATACTCACTGGGCGTTCTGTGTGAAACTGTAAACTCACACTAGCCAACTGGCAACTAAATTTGATAAAAAGGTTTTTTTCGGTTTCAAAGCAAAGACTCAAGTCAGAAACCAAAAAACAAAAACACAACACACACCCAAAATAAAGGAGGGTGAGAAAAAAGGGGCACCTCTAGGTGCCAACACTGCTCCTGCCCACCCACATCCCAAAAACCAGGTTCTGAGAGGAAGGGGGGAGGTCAGAATACAGCAAGACCCCATTAGAAGAAACAACATTACTAAGGTGAGTAATTTTTCTTCAAACAACATGAAGTCTTGCTGTATTCCGACTAATACAGACTACCAAGCAGTACCTCCATGGAGGAGGGACAGAACCTACTTTGGAAACAGGCTCTGAAGTATTGCTGTGCCAAACCGAGCATCACTCCTAGCCAGGATATCCAGAGAGTAGTGCTTGGTGAATGTATGGACTGTTATCCAGGTGGTTGCTTGACAAATTTCTAAGAGAGGAATATCCTTGGCAGCAGCAAGGGAAGCAGCTGTACCTCTAGTGGAATGAGCCCTTAGGCCTGAGGGTGCAGTTCTACCCAGTTTCTCATAGCAAAATTGTATATAAGAAACAATCCACCTGGCAATAGATCTCTTAGTGGAAGGTTTGCCCTTACCAACCTCTCCACATGTGAGGAACAACTGGAAGGATTCAAACCTGTGACCCTTGGTGCGCTCTATGTAGTAGCTCAGGGCCCTTTTAACATCTAAGCTGTGTAGCCTCCTCTCTCCAGAGGAGGTATGGTCAATGAAGAAAACAGGGAGAGACATAGACTGGTTGAGGTGGAAATCTGAAACCACTTTAGGCAAAAACTTTCTGTTAGTTCTTAGGACCACTTTATCTCTATGGAAAGAGATGAAATCAGGCTCCACAGACAGGGCTTGCAATTCACTAATACGCCTGGCAGAGGTAATGGCCACCAAAAACACAGTTTTCCAAGTCAAGTACTTAAGCCCTGCAGAAGACAAGGGCTCAAAGGGGGGTTGCATAAGCTGAGCAATGCAAACATTAAGATCCCAAGCAGGAGCAGGATCCCTAAAGGGGGGATTGGTGTGAAGCAATCCCTTGAAGAACTTATAAAACACAGGATGGGATGACAGAAGGGATGGCTTGCCTACTGACAGGAAAGCAGAAACAGCTGCCAAATGTACTTTAAGGGTAGCTGGCCTAAGGCCTAGGCCATTAAGATGAACCATATAGTCCAGAACCATAGACAACTCAGCAGAATCTGGAGAAATATTTTTCTTAGAACACAAAATGCTGAATCTTTTCCATTTGGAGTTGTAAGACTTTCTGGTGGAAGGCTTTCGAGAAGCCTTAAGGATATCCAGAACCCCTTGGGAAAGATGCAGATCAGCAACTCTTCAAGAGCCATGCCTTGAGATTGAGAGACTGAAGATTCGGGTACCAAATCCTCCCCTGAGAGAATGTCAACAGGTTGTAATTCCTAGGAAGAGACAGGGGAAGGTGGACTGCTAAGGACAGCAACAGGGGATACCAGGGCTGTCTGGCCCAGTCTGGAGCAATCAGAATCACTTTGAATGGTTGTGACCTTATCTTGACTAACACTTTGAACAGGAGAGGGAAGGGGGGAAAAGCATACAGAAATTTCTCTTCCCAATTCAGGATCAGAGCATCCAGGGGAACTGAGCCCAAGACTGAGGGTCTGCAACAAAAGAGAGGAAGTTGGTGATTGTCTGGGGCTGCAAAAACATCTATCTCTGGAATGCCCCATCTCGAAAAAACCAATTTCAAAACTAGAGGATCTAGGGTCCATTCGTGATGGCCCTGGGATATTCTGCTGAGAGCATCTGCTAGGACATTTATTTATTTATTTATTTATTTAAGAATCAGTTTACAACCTTTGAGCCAGAGGCTCGTTTCCAAAGGTACTTCGTCACATAAAGACATACATTGCGTTTCGGTTACATAGCAAAGATTTGCAAAAAATCAATAGGCATTCACCAGAGGTGCCACGTCACATTGTGGTCAGACAAATACAAATGGGTACAGGGTACATGTAATTGATAACAGGTATTACACAAGTCGGTATCAAGTGAGCATTCTGGTAGATAAACATTGAAAACAGCTGGCACTGGCCAGGTTAAACCTAGGCATGGTGTACAGGAAGTGGTGGAGGGATGGTTGGGTGGAGAGCTGCCGGGGGCATTGTCAAGAAAAGAGGTGGAGGCTATGTTCAGAGACAGGAACGATTCACGAGTGCTGAAGATGTGGTTCAAGTCG
Source organism: Neoceratodus forsteri (assembly GCA_016271365.2). Lineage (NCBI taxonomy): Eukaryota > Metazoa > Chordata > Ceratodontiformes > Ceratodontidae > Neoceratodus > Neoceratodus forsteri. The sequence goes on from CM057452.1 coordinate 1,724,346,363, forward strand.
GTTTTGAATGTGGAGATGGTGATGGCATTGGTGATGGTGGCAGGAGAGGTTAAACCAGGTTGGGGCTCTATAGCTGAAGGACCTCTGCCACGGCTGGTTCTCGTTCTGGGACCTTTAGAGTGGTCTTGTAGGAAGACCGTGTTGCAATGGTGGGAGGGCTCTAGTGGATGGATGCCGTTACCCCAGGGGAGAGCCAGTAGGGTTTTGGTGAGAGACAGGTCTGGTATCGGGCCGTTCATCCAGGGTAAGCAGGTTAGCATCGACATATAGCTGACAGGTGTGTGTGAGCCTGGGGCACCAGTAATCAATCTGCACGCTTTATTCACGGTTAGGTGAATTTTTTGAGTGCAGTGGTGTCGGTGACACCGTATATTGGTAGACCATAGTCTACAAGGGACAGAGCAGACGATGTAACAGCTAGCGGAGCATTTGGTGGAAGGCAGGTTTTATGGCGGAATAGGATGCCAAGCCGTGTGTTGGTGGTGGATGTTAGGGCGTCGATGTGGTTGTGTGAAATGTGAGGGCTGAATCAAGGTAACCCCAAGGTATTTGTAGAGCAGACTTGTTCCAGTGGTTGGTTGGTGCTTGGAAGGATATAGAGTGGGTGGTTGCTAGCTTTGTTTTGGGGGTGTGAAAAGAGCATAGTTTTGGTTTTCTTAAGATTGATGACGAGTCTGCGCTCCTTAAACCAAGCCTCGGCACTGCTGAAAGACTGCTATAGGGAGTCCTGTAGGGAGATGGGATTACAGTGGGTGGCAAAAAGGACAGCGTCGTCTGCATACAGCAGAATTTTGCCAGAGCATGCACTGGGCAGGGTGTTCAGATACAGCAAGAAGAAAAGGGGGCCCAGGATGGAGCCTTGGGGGACCCCAGAGAGAATGGGATGGGTATCGGAGAGTGTGCTATTAATCTTGACACACTGGGATCGAGTGTCAAGATAGCTAGCACACCATGCCAGGGGGCCAGTTGAGAGACCAGTGAGGCAGAGTGCATTCAGCAGCAGTGGATGGGAGACAGTGTTGAAAGCCTTTGAGAGGTCAATGAACACTGCCCAGCTAGGAGCTGGTATCCAAGGAGGAGTGTAGGAAGTTGGAGGAATTCAATAAGAGGCAGTGCTGGTACTGTGACCCTGACAGAAGCCATGTTGCTCTGGGCATAAGATGTTATGCTTAGCCAGATAATTAGTGATTTGAATGGCCACCACTTTCTCAGGGCTTTAGAGAGGGAGGGAGGATGGAGATTGGCAGTAGTTGTTGGCCGATGACCTGTCGCCTCCTTTATGAATAGGTGTGATAATGGCTGTTTTCAAGCTGTGGGGAATTGTCCCAGGCAGAGTGACTGGTTAATTAGGCTTGTGAGAGGTGCAAGGACTTCATCTAGCACCAGCCTGAGGATGCTGGGGTCAGTGAGTCACTACGGGATTATTGCCATTGAGAGCTTTGATTAGGATGGGTCTGGCTTCCTGGGTGGAAATCTTTACATGGGAGGAAGCTGGGGTGCTGGAGGACAGGGGAGTTTGGCTGGGGGAGGTCAAAGAAATTACTAGGGAGGACTGAGCTAAGGTCAGTGAAAGTGGTGCTGAACCAGTTAGCTATGGTGGCAGGCTCGGTGGAGGTTGTGCTATTTCTAGTGAGCTGGGATGGGGCAGGGGAGCAAGCTTTACCATTGAGTTGCTTAATATTATCCCAGAAGGTCCGGGCTGAGCCCCAGGAGGAGGTAAGGGAGGCCTGGTAATGGTCTGCCTTAGCTTTCCTGATGGCCCATGAGCATTTATTTCGGGCTGCATTGTATGCTTGCCTATCAGACAGACGACCTGTTTCAGTGGCAAGGTGCCAGAGGTTATCCTGGTTTCTAAGTAATTGTAGGAGGGCCGGGCTAACCCAGGGTGCGTTGTTTTTTGGACCGGGTTTTGGTTAAGGGCGCAAAGAGATCACAGGCCATGTTGAAGGTGTGGGTGAAAAAGGTGAGGCAGTATCAATGTTGGTTGCCTGCTGAATGGGGACCAGTCTATCTGGGTGAGGAGTGCCTAAGTTTCTTCAGCCCACCAGGCGGGGCGCCTGCGGAGGGTGGTCTGGGCTTTGGGCTTGGGATTGGGGCTACCCAGTGGAATAGGATAGGGAGTGGTCACTCAGGGAGTCTGGGAGGACCTGGATGTTTTGGATTTTATGGGGTCGGTTGGTTATAATAACATCAGCAGGGTGCTGGTACCACTCTTAGGGTTAAGTCTCGTGGGCTGGGTGACGAGTCGTGTCAGATCTTGGGCTGACAAATGAGTCTCTGGTGGTGGATGAGGAGGTGCTGAGCCAATTTACATAAGGTCCCCACTAGGACTTGTTGTGCCTTATGGTGGAGGGTGGCTAGGTAGTCCGTTAAAGATATCAGGGCTGGGTGCTGGTTCTTTGGGGAACGTAGGCTGTGGTGAGATAGAGAGGGCTCCTAGAGGGTCTGGGGTGAGTCTGAGGGAGGGCCTGGGCCCCATTTATGAGGGGAGTGGGAGTGCATGTCCAGGTATTGTGTCCCTGGTGTAGATTGCACAGCCTCCCCTCGTTTGCCTACTCGGTCCTCCGGTATAAGGTATAGCCTGGGAGGAGACAAATGAGTCAGGAGTGGATTTGGACAGCCAGGTTTCAACCAGGGCTATGATGTCTGGTTGGTGAGCCATGGCCCAGCACTGTAGGGCGCCAAATTTCTTCAGCAGGCTGCATATGTTCATGGAGGCTACTCGAAGACCAGTGGGCTGAGTGGGTGGGCCAGGAGGGGCAGGGCCTGGGTTGGGGTGTATGTTCCCTGTTAGGAGCAGAAGGAGAGAGTGTTCTGGTCAGAGGGAGGCAGATGGAGTTCTAGCCGGGAACGATAGAATAAGGAATGGGGTTTGGTTGCACAAGGGGTGGGTAGGGTAGCACAGGCAGAGAAGGCCTGAGTGATCAGAAGTGCAAAGGGGCTGTAGGGGGAGGACAGGTGATGTCTGGAAGGGGGGTGAGGTGGAGAGGAGCATATGGGATGTGTGGAGGAGGAGGGAGGGGTAGGAGCAGTGGTAAAGGAGGAGGGGAGGACAGGAGGGTAGGTAGGAACACTGGAGTAGTGAGGCTGAGGGTTAATAGGGACACTAGGGTATGTGGAAGGCAAAGGGAGGGAGGAGGAGAAGAGATAGACTGGCGAGCAGGGATGCATGTGCATAGTTGGGAAGGTTGGTGGAGCTGAAGTGAGGAAAGAATGGGGGGACTAGGATGAAAGAGGGGAGATAGTAGTGAGAGATCACCTCTGAGTCTAGTTGCTGCTATGGTGTGGTGGTAGTGTATGTGCCTGAAGTGCATAGAGTACCAGGTTCAAGTCTTGATCAGGGTAATAGGAGAGAGCTAGACTAGTGGCTGTAGCAGCAGGGAGTTGGGTTCAGGTTTGTAGAAGCACTTAGATAACACTTTAGTTGTGTCACAGGGTTAGTGCGTTCTTTATAGTTATGAAATCCTGCAGTAAAAATATGCAGGTGTTCTAGGTGAGTGGTGGAACTGTGGACTTTGGAAACAAGGGTGCAGGGTTCAAATCCTGCAAGGCAGCAGGAAGAAGAAGAGGTAAACTTATATTTTGGCAGATTGGGTAGGGAGTGATTAAGAGGCTTAGAAAGTAGTAATAAAGTAGGTAGGCACTGTGGCGCAGATGTAGAGCAGCTGACTCTGACTGTAAGGGTACTGGGTTTGAACACAGCTCAGAGACAGAGTGTAGACAGGGCCAACATTTTAAATCTGGGCAGGAGGGAGTGAGGTATGGTTAAGAGCATAAAAATAGAGGAAGTTGTTGGCCTGGTTCAGTGGCTCAGAGGATAATGAGTAGAATTTAGAGAGAAGGGTACCAGGTTTGATACTAGCAGTTGCTTAGAGATAGGCTGAAGGATGAGTGCATAAAGTAGGTAGTAGAAGGAATCCAAGGGAACTGCAGGAACTTCCCTGGGAGGTAAACTGCTATCAGAGAGGTTTGCAGGGAATAGGCCAGGGACCACAACTTCATTGCTTCTGTGCACAAGGCCGTAGACCAAGTGACTCCCTGCTTGTTGATATACCACATGGTGGTGGTGGCGTCTGTTCTGACCTGGACCACCTTGTTCTGCACAGATTTGGAAAAAGCTTGCAGTGCCAAAAACACTGCTCTGAGTTCCAAGAGATTGATGTGAAGCAGAGATTCCTGAGGTGACCACAGTCCTTGGGTGGTAAGATCCCCCAGATGGGCTCCACAGCCCAGCAGGGAAGCATCTGTGTTGTGTATCACTGAATGAGACTGAGTGACAAAAGGAACCCCTTGTCTCAAATTGTCCTGATCCTGCCACCATTGCAAGGCCTAGATCAGGGTTTGAGTCACTGGGACTAGTTTGGTAATGGAATCCTTTCTTTGGGACCAGAAGGCTCTTAAGTGGAACTGAATGTCCCTCATCTGGAATCTTGCTCCTTGGACCACTGCTGTGGAAGCTGCCATGTGGCCCAGAAGCTGAAGGAAATGCCTTGCTGGTCGAGACACCTGCAGGGTGAATGAAGAGGCCAGTTCCATAAGGGTCCTTGCCCTTTCCAGGGGAAGGAAGGCTCTTGCTTTTATTGTATCCAGCTCTGCCCCATGAAGGTGAGGAGCTGTACTGGTTCGAGAACTGACTTTGGAAGGTTGAGAAGGAATCCTAAGGAAGTGAGCACTTGCTGAGTCACTTGCAAATATGACTTGACTTGGTCTGGAGACTGACCTACTATGAGCCAGTCGTCCAAGTATGGGAAGATGGAGATCTTTTTTCTCCTTAGGAAAGCAACCACTACTGCCAGGCACTTTGTGAAAACCCTTGGTGCTGATGTTAGGCTAAAGGGGTTGCTGTGAATTGACAGTGGCCTGAGGGCAGCTCGAACCTGAGGTACTTTCTGTGGGAGCACCTGATAGGAATGTGAAAATAGGCATCTTTGAGGTCCAGGGAGGCTAGCCAGTCCCCTGTCCTTAGAGAGGGAAGGATTATTCCCAGAGTCACCATTTTGAACTTTGGTTTTAAACGGTGTTTGTTCAGATATCTTAGGTCCTGGATGGGCCGCCATTCTCCTGTCTTTTGGGGGGTTAGGAAGTACCTGGAGTACAATCCTTTGCCCTTGTGTAGGGTGGGAACCCTCTCTATAGCTCTGAGAGCTAGGAGGGAAGAAACCTCTGCCTCTAAGGCAAAGGTCTCTGATGGATTTGCAGGTGGAAAGGATCTGGTTCTCATCTTGGGAAATTTTTTGAAGCTGAGAACCAGTCCCTGGCTTACTAATTCCAGGACCCACTTGTCTGATGTTAGAGACTTCCAGTCCAGGACAAAGTAAGCCAGCCTGCCCCCTACTGGTATGGGAGAATCGGCCCAGGCAGACCCATCAGGGTGTCTGCTTGGCATCGGCTTTAGGCTGAGGGGTGGATGCGGTCCTGCTCATCCCCCATCTGCCTCTCCCTCTAAAGAACCCCTCTGAGAGTAAGAAGAGGAGGCCTGAGCTTGGTAAAAAGGCCTTTGGAAAGGCCTGCCCCTGGACTGCTGCCTTTGAGGAGTAGCTTGCCTTTCTTTGGCCTGAGCACTCTTGTAAGTGGTCCTGTACTCGTCCATCTTTTTCATATAGTTCTCTGTCTGCTCCCCAAACAGAGAATTACCAATAACAGGGAAATCCATGGCCTTAGCCTGGGTATCCTGCTATAGGCTAGTACATCTGAGCCAAGCCATCCTCCGAAGAGCCACAGATGTAGCCATGACTCTTGATGAAACATCACTGGAGTCCACAGCAGCATGAAATTGTACTTTGGATGCCTCAATCCCATCGGCAGCCACCTGCTCCAGCTCCTTGGCAAGCTGGTCAGGGTCCTGTTTAGCCAGAGCCAGCACAGTGTCCCACCTGGACTTCTGGTATCTAGCTGTGTAGGCCATATAGTTAGCCTGCCTGAGTCCCAAAGATGCTGCCATGTACTGTTTCTTTGCCATGGCATCAATCTTCCTGGAGTCCTTGTCTGGGGGGGGTGTGATGCCAAGGGGATATTTGCCTTATCACAGGCAGCTGCCTGCACTACCCCAACATGGCTGCATTGCTGGGAAAGGAACTCCACGTCTGAGCCTGAAAGGGTATACCTCTTGTCCATTCGTCTGTCCACAGGAGGTATGGAATTAGGAGCCTTAAGAATTTTACGTGTCTGTTTCCCAAAGGATTTGTGGAGGGGAATAGACAGTCTCCTGGACTCTGGGATGTCCATCACCTAAACAAAATCAGGCTCCTCCTGATCCTCTACTGCTTCCTCCACAGGAAGCTGGAGGGTCTCAGCCACTTTTTTTAAAACATAAATTGAGAAGGGGACTCAGAAAGCCTAGGAGGAGAAACACCTGAAGGTCTGTCTGGGGAGATGTCCGGGCCAATAGGCACATCCAGACTTTCATAATCACCATCATCCTCCTCATACTCTCCTTCCTCCTCCGGTTCATAAAATTCTTCCAAAGTGTAATCCGGTACAGGGAGAACCGACCGAACCGAATCCCTGCCAGATGGTGCTGGTTCGGTTGGAACCGAAGTAAGCGATTGCACAATCTTTATCGTGGTATCTCATCGGCGGTCGAGTATGAATTTCTGGTCGAACTGGATGATTTATCTTTTCTTTTTCTTTTGCGGAACTGACTCCTCAGAATCGCCTCTCCTTTTGCCCGAAGAAGTATCGCCCTGGTCAGAGGGCACTCCTTCTGGTTCGGTCAGAATCGAACCGGGCTGGCCATCTGGGTCAGCGGACTTCTCGGCCTCCCTTTCCCTCAGTCTACCTAATCTCTTTTCCAGGATAGATTTGGAAAAATTCTTACAAATTTGGCAGTCTGAATCGAGGTGGTCAAACCCCAGACAATAAACACAGGTGGTGTGGGGATCAGCCTTGGCAAAGACTTCCCCACACACACTGCAGTGTTGAAACACAGTGGGCCCATTTTTTTTTTCTTGGGTTTCTCAGACATGGCCAATACTATCCAAAACTTACCCTTTTTACGGCAATCCGCCAGGCAAGACTCCCCTATCGGCTCCTGACCGTGTCACGGGTCCTGGAAAAAAACATAATAAAATCCGGGTTTTTTAGAACAGACACGGACCGGTTACCACACTCTAAGTAAATCACAAACCTTTTTTTACCTGAAAACTGTTCGGTTCAGCCGAACCAATCCACAATTTACAAGTTCCACACAGAAACTACACAGAAAACCTATCTAGAACTCACAGTACCACAGACAGAGACTTGAACTGACTGATCGGTAACAGCAATTCGGTAGAAACCGAGCAAAAAAAAACGACACTTCAACCGGCTTTTTTGAACCGAGCAAAGGAGAAATCTCTGCAGCGACTGTTCAGTGAGGCAGAGTAAAGAATCTGACGGTTGGAGTTTAAACAGCAGAAGACAGGGGCTTCAATTGAGCTTGCGGTGAACATTCCATGCTGGCCATGGAAAGTTTAACTCTTTGTTCTCCAGGGCAGTTGAAAGGCAGGACCTAACTGCATATGTCAGAATACAGCAAGACTTCATGTTATTTGAAACCTGACCAGCACAGAGCAAAACCGGATTTCCTGATAGGGACCCTGAACACCTGATCACCAGGTAAAAAAACTGACAGGTGGTAACCTTACTGGTGTCCCATGTTAACCCTCTCTATTCTCTCTCACTCACACCTCCAGAAAAGTTATGTTGGTTAACTTGTTTATAAATCAGAGTATCTGAGGTGTGAGTGTCCAGTGATGAAGTCCCTGTCCTTACAAAAATGAATATGGTAATAGTACCACACTTACTTAAGTTCTTGCTCCATCACGCAGACTTGAAATGATATTTTCAGAAACTAGATAGCAAAGTGACTTTGTTCCCATATTTCTATAGTTATTGTATTTTTTTTTTACTGAGATAAGGTTGGGGGATACGTTAATCTGTACTGCAGGACAAACTGGGATGGGTTGACTTTATGGTAATGTCATAATGTGCTTGAGTGAGTGACATTTGTGAACTTGTATACCTGGATTGTCATTTTAATTTGTCTGCAATTTGTGTTTATCACCAAGTCTCTTTCAACTGTCACTAATCTTACCAAAATTGGTCCTTTCAAAGTCACTCTCCGTAACCTCCTCTTTGACGCCCGAAGCTGTAATTTCCCCTAAATAATATAATGTTGGGGTCCCTCCCACCCAGCCCATAGCCTTGACAATGTCCATTGGACTGCTATCCCCCTCCTTTTCCCCCAACCTCTTTCATAGGTGTTCCTCCATGGTACGTCCAGGGTTGTACCTTCTATTATAGCAATATTTTATACCATTGTAACTTACTGTATGCAACTTTATCTGTAAACCACTGTTGTAAATGTGCTCTTATTGTTATCGGTATTGCACCTGTATGTTACCACTGTTGCACCTCACACTGTAATCATGTCCACCCTCCCTGCGACAAGGTGCCTTTGTAGACGAGTCCACGACTCAAAGGTTGTAAACCCGACTTTCAAATAGATAAACTTTTCTCATTTTTATGTTTAGTGATGTGCTGCTGCCCAGCTGCAGTCTTTCGGTATTTTGTTTTTTTAGGGTGGATGGGTATTTTGGGCAACATACTGTCAGGTGGACTATGTGGACTCTGGGGATGGTGCTAGGGTGCAACTAACAAAGCATGGGGAGGGAGGAAATGAGTAGAAATTGCATTAGAAATACCCTCCAAAATGCACCAGAATGTTAAAAAATTTCTGGGGGCCTAGGCGGCCCATCAGACCCCCGGCCTATTATTTTAATTTTTTCTCTGACTTGAGCTCCCCAATCTATAGGACTCCTGGATCCGCCCTTGCGTAATGGACCATAATTTCAATTTACCAAAAATATACTGCATAAAATAAGGAAGACCCTGTAATGATTTTTGTTTCAGAATGGCAGACTCAGCTCCCCAGGAAGCAAGCCAAGGGTCTACCTGATCAGAAACCCAGGGACTCCAAACTTTAGTGCCAGATTGCAACACAGGCTTCAGTTTACCATATAAGAATAAAGAAAAGAAAAAAAACAATAGGATGAACCATCTGAAGTCCACCATCTTTACTAGAACAATATAAAACTCCTCGCTTTATCGGGTTAAGTCTGCTACCCCAAATACACTGAAAGAAGACACCATAAAGCATCGTCTCTAATTGTTTAGTTGATAGAAAAAACACACATAAATGTAAAAACATATGTAATAAAAAGATTTTAACCATATATATTCTTTTTAATTTGGACATGTGCCAGGAATTCCATTTCCCAATTTTCACCATACAGTAGCTTCTGAAATAATATGAGACCAATTATAAGTACACACGTCCCACATACAAAAAAAAAAACAAAAAAAACCTCAAGCTTCTGTGGTTGAGTCTGACACGGTATGTCCAGACACACCAAAGTCTTAGTAACCAGATCTTCTATAGGAAGGCATGTACTTTTAGCAATGTTAATGGTAGTACTAGTTAGTAGCGAAAAAAACTGAATTTCCTGAGCTGCTGTACCTCCTGACACCTGATCCCCCAATACCAGGCACATATCATCCGCATAGGTAACACTCTTTATTTCCAAATCCCCACTATGCACTGAAAGACCTCTATTGTTATCATGTTGCTGTAATTTCCTTAGAGCGGATTCAAAGCCAGGACATACAATACGCGGCTCAGGGGCAACAACAATAGTACCCCCCTCTGAACGGACAACTAGCCCACCAGCCATTCACATAAAGAGCTAACCAAGGCTTTCTGATAATACAATTTAATCCAATTCAAGAAAGTATCCGGAACACCATGACTGCGGAGCACAATCCATAAATATTCGTGACTAACAGTATCAAAAGCTTTCATTTGATCTAACCCCACCAAATAACCACTCAATTCTCCTCTGGTTCCCTTTTCCATAATCTCCCTAAGCAAAATTAGTGCATCCGCTATTTTCCTCCCTGGATGAACTATGTCCTCTAGGACCAAAGCTAAGCGATGATACAGTAATTTTGCCAGAATATTACTATCCGTATTTAAAAGAGTTATCGGTCTCCAATTATCCAAAAAGGCTCTATCCCCAGCTTTAAACAGAAAAAAAAATAAGATTATCATACAAGCTACCTGGTAAAGTGTAAGAACTTAAAAAGAGTTGAAAGCAGCAACAATCTCCGATTTAAGCAGTGGAAAAAGTAATTTACAAAATTCATTAGGAAGGCCATCCGAGCCTGGGGCTACACCCTGTTTCAACCCAGAGATGATGGAACCCAACTCATTTTCAGTAACTGGGGCTATCAAAGAGGATTTCAAAGAATAAGATTTGTTGCAAATCACAAGAGGCTACCCAATCATGAACTTCCCTGTCAGATATACGTAGAGAGGAAAATGTGTTCTTTACACAGCTTTCAACTTCCTCCATAATATCCAATTTCCCAAACTTCTCAATCCTTTCCTTAGACTTAAGGGAGTACATGACTTTATTTTGCAGTTGGACTGAACAGGAATCAATGGGATTTACACTGCCTTGCTTCCCTGTACATCCCCATTTCCGTTCAGTTTCCAAGGATTTCATCCTATTATAGTGCAAAAGAAATAACTTGTTCTTAAGCTGATCTATTTGGTCCACAAAGGAAATCCCAGAAGAAGACTGTAAAGTCTGCAATAAGGTTAGGTGGTCCTGCAAAACCTTACAATCTTCTTTCTTCTGTGTACCATTCAATTTACCCATTAACTGAAAATATCTTTGGAAATATTCCTTACTATTAGACCACCACTCCTCTAGAGAATCATATAAAAAGGCTACTGATTCCCTGACTTGTACCAGAGAATGAAAACATTCCTGTATCTCTACATTATCCAGCAAACTTAAATTAAGTCTCAATACCCCTCCCCGTGGTAGCAGCAAGGTAGGAGAGGAGGCCTCAAGCAGACCGTGGTCAGATGTGCAACGGTATCACATTTTATGTCTAATGGTTAAATTAGGAGACAAAAACAACAATCCGTGTGGATAAAAGCCCCTCAAAAAATGTATGAGGGGGATTCAAAACATCCAGAAAAGCAAAAGCGTCAATAAGACCGGTCAATTGTAAAACATGATTGAGATACGATGAGTCACGATAAAGTTTGGAGATCCGTGGGCCCCTGTCAGCAAAAAAAAAATACTAGTGTTACAAGACCCCACCAAAAAGCATATTTTTGGACGTATAAAGATATGGCAAAATAAGTTTAAGCAAATTAATCCTAGCCGATTTAGTCTAGGGGGGCATACACATTAATCAAATGAAAATCCATCTCCTGTATTTGAACATCCAATAAAAGGGATCTACCTGGCAAAATTTCTACATGATGAAGAATTTTAACATTATAAGAAAAACAAAATCCTACTCCACTACAAAGATCTGTCCCTCCCGACCAATAACTGGCACCCCAAACCCAAGCATCCTTGCCAACCTTAATATCAGTCTGGGTCTGCAACCTGGTGTCTTGCAAAAACACAATATCAAAATGCAAATCAGAAAATAAAGCAAAAGTTGCTACTCTCTTCTGCTCTGACAACACACCATTCAATAGTCAAATCATAGTGACTTATCCCCAGAGGTTGTATCAGATGGATCTTCAAGGAACTTTCCTAGAGGAGGCCCTAACACCCATTCACCTCCTCCTGGTTCTGCTAGCAACAGTTCCTTCCAGATCTTCAGCATCTGAGGGAGCTTCAGCCTGTGAAGAGGCCCAAGACGCAGTGTCTGAGTCTAAATCATCCTCAGACATGCCCTCCCGCTGTGGGTGAAAAGGATTATTGTGAACAACTGACTCCATGGAAGCTCTGGGGGGTGGCCTTGCCCTTTCTTCCCTTCATCCCCTTTTTTTCTTAAGTCAGTGCCTTCATACTGCAGTTTAATTTTAATCTTCCAACCCCCATTCCAAAACCCCTCTCCATCTAGGATAGGCTCAGGGGTACCTTGTACCTCACATTTCTTATCCAACCAATAGAGTATATCTTGAATATTAACCCCCTCATTCCAAAATAAAACAGTGATCACCTGAAAGGATTGTTTAGTTAAAGGGATGATTTGAACCGGGGGTCCAAAGGGGGTTAGTTTTTAAATTCATATATCTGGCCCAAAACTTTTCTAACAAGTCCGGGGTCCGAATACTGATATCAAAAGTTGATTCCCCTGCAGCATGGATAAGAGCATAAACATCTGCAGGGGTGAATTGCAATGACTGTTTCAATAAAACTTTCCCCACAAAAAAATGATCTGGAGGCATCTCGTCTTTTTGCAAGCTCCACAGGCTTTTTAAAAAGACTGGCAAAGGTTGGGGAAGAACCGTCTTTCTCACCCAGGGGTTCTTCTAGCAAATCACCCCACTGGGGATCCAGGACAGGCTCCAGAGCAGAAACCTGTGTGACTGACGGCCGGGCCTCATCCACAGAAAGAGCTTGCAGGCCATAGGGGAAAACGCCCAAAACAGGAGAAATATCAACAGTACGTGAGGGCTCCGCAGACTGCTGATGCCCCACATCATTCACAACCACAGGCAAATCTGCAATCGGCTCCACAACGGCTTCTTGGTCACCACAAACCATTGTCGGAGTCACTACAGCCATCCAAACACCTTCCGCATTCTGCGTCCAACCTGCCCTCTCTAGGTCTCCTTCCAGGGACCATGCTTCTCCCACGCCACCACAATATGACGTAGCCACTTGGGGAGGACCAGAACCACAATCCAACAGAAACGTCTGAGCAGTGCAAGAAATGAACATTTTAGAAGCACCACCATGCACAGTGTCAGGGGAATCATCAACCAACCGTTTATTTTTCTTTTCATCGTCACAAAGCAAATTCTCTGCTTCCAGCTAGGCTTCAACTACCACCAACCCATCTTGCAGAATTTGCCGTTTGTCCTCTAAAGAGAGGTTAAGCTCTTCCTTATGATTCGGAAGCTGGGAAAAAGCCATAAGGACTGAATCTTCAAACTGCATACCACGTTCCAAAGAGATTGGCCGAGGTGAATCCTCAAGAACAATTTTGGTGTCTACAGCACCTGACAGAGCACCCAAAACAGGTCCCATCCCCTGCTCCATATCTCCCGAAATGGAGATCTCCATGCTTGCAACAGCGGTTCCCCCTACCGACGGGTAGGGGAATTTCCCCGGTGTCCTGGCCAAATCTCCCCCCATTCACAAAAATACCACCTAACAGCTTAATCTGGTTCAAGGTCAGCTGGCATTTATCTGTATCCCCCTGCCCCGGGTCGTGCCTGAAAATAGGCAGAATTTGTCTAGTGCACTTACCCGGTCAACAAAAACTCAATAAATAAATAAAATAAAAAAGCTCGTTCTTGGCTCTTTGAGAGGATATCCAGCTCAGGATAAAGTGATGTATATTTACAAGATTGCTGGGGAGGGGGTAGGCACATAATCGTATCAGACGCTTAAGGGTTTTATCATAATCAATAGTCAGCTTAGTTCGCAGAGGGGGGCTCCCTGAGTAGTTCTGCCTTACACTCAGTAATGTAATGGTGGCAATTTCAGCTATACTCCTTTGTTGCCTACAGCAGCTGGAGACCACAATACTTTGCCGCAGCCATCTGGTTCAAGAGTTATGGGCCTGGCAGTGTGGTGTACCCTAAGATGCAGACACGGTTGCCTGTTGACAACTGGCTAATGATATTGGAGAATGGTTTGCAGAACCACCCCCCCATACCAAGAGCTGGTATATCCATTACTTCCAGTCCACTGGGAGGCAGGGAGTTGCCTCAGCAATGAGACACAAAGGCTGGGGAGCTGAAAATAAAGGCCCCCTAAAGCTGTAGCAGTGAATCAGCAGGATCCACGTCTTTAACAGGGTGCATCTCCAAATCGTTAAAACTACATCCCTCTTTTGCTATGTCCAAGCCTTTCTTATACATGCAGATGTGGTGAAACGTAGAAGGAGAAAGAGGGCCAGAGTGAATAGCCAAGGAACAGTATTATTTGCTGAAAGAGGTAACGAGTTCATTTTAGGGAAGGGCAATTTGGGGAAGGGGAATTAGATTTGGTACTAAAGGAACATAAAAAGTGTTTTTTTTGTTTGTTTTTTACCCAGTTATGGATTTATTTATTTAGTTATGGAATGGTTCTGTTCTCCTAAAGGCAAGGGGGTGGTTGGTGGTTATAATTCATTTTAGATCCACAGAATAGAATGTGCATTTAGGGTGATATATACTGGGCATTATAAGAGAGCAGGAGGATAAAACGTAGTTAAGGATCTAGTTATTTATTTCCTGGGCGATGGCACCGAGGTGAAGGCACTAAGGGCAGCATTTGTAAACAGCTTTAGGCTTCACAAGGAAAATAGTTAGGGCTGAAGTCAGGGTTCCATGTGGGACAGCTACAGTAACAGGGGGTGTTACAGTGCACTGCATTAGGTGGTTGGGACTTGGCTGATGGGAGTCGCTCTTCCGCAGCGAAAACCCATACAGAGGTGGTTAGCTTCAGCTCATGGTTTATCAGTTATTTCCCTACTAATTTTTATTATATTTAGGATTCTGTGTTTTGCCCTGTGCTTTATGGAGGGGAACGATTTTAGGAAAACAATACATGGCAAAGTTCATCCCCTCACCAGCAGAATAAAGGATGAACATTTTTTTCTGACATTGGAAATATGATTAATCTCTCTTTACAGCAGCTCATAGATCTTAAGTGGCAGACTAGCTGTAAGGACATACGATGGAGCTATTTTATGGGACATCAAATCAGGTACTCCTTTTAAGCAAGAGAGAGGGGCACATGAGCAGTGCAGGTAAGGTCATGCTTTACTTCCAATTCATTTGGGTAACCGTTGTATATGTGATGCACTACGGCCGAGCTGAGGTGGGCAACATGGAATGTACAAGGGATTAATCATCCAATAAAAAGAAATGAAAAAAAATCATCTATCTCAGATCAGCCAAATGTGATATTGCTCTACTGCAAAAGACACATCTGATGCAAGAGGAAGCCAAGAAACTAGTGAGGGAATGGTTTGTCCAGCAGTTCTCTAGGTCCTTTACATCTAAATGAAGGGTGGTTATCTTGATAAAACAGGGGTGCCCCTTTATAGCTGAGGAATTGGAGGTGGACAAAGCTGGTAGGTTGTGATGGTAAAGGGAATGGTGCACACCAGAGAAGTGGTTGTAAGGAATTTCTACTGGCCTAACATGGAGAATGCCTCTTTTTACATAGACGTTAAACAGATAGCAAATAAGGTTTCTAAGAACACTTCTCTTGTAGTGGGAAGAGATTTTAATTTTGTACAGGACTACTTTCTCAACAAATCCCCTCCACCAAGAGGGGAACCATCACATAAGCGAGCTAGGGAGATGGTGGCAAGCTGGGGTCAGGAGTTTAAAATCTCAGACATTTGGCGGTTACTCTACCCCATGGCCACAGACTACACGTATAGTTCGCTGAGACACCAGTCCTGTAGTTGGATTGAATACTTTTTGGTTAGTATGCAGAGTGATTCAAAGTGTTGCATAGTGCTATCCAGCTCATACTGCTGTCTGATCATGCACTGATGCTGATGACAATGGTGATGGTGTGACAGGGTGGAATAGGATCCTGTCCCAGTTGTTATGGAAAGAATTTGAATGCAGGAATCTGTTTTAGTCTTTCCTCTCCTTTCCTGTCTCTTGTCTGTCTGGTTGCACAACCAAATTTTCCTGTGAGACCTAAGATTTGATCACCCCGACAGTCTCACAATTCTCTGCCTCCCTTGCATATCTACTGGTATAAAAATATATGCAAATCATTGTATGGAAACATAACTGATATTGGGATCCCTTTTGTTTAGAAATTATATAGGGTTAATTTTTGAAATATATATAATTGTGGTTTGAGATGACTATAAAAAGCTACTGGAAACTCAAGAGGTTACCTTAGTGCAAGCTTTAAGCCTTTTGCAGAAGAGCTG
The DNA here is from genome assembly GCA_016271365.2 of Neoceratodus forsteri. NCBI lineage: Eukaryota > Metazoa > Chordata > Ceratodontiformes > Ceratodontidae > Neoceratodus > Neoceratodus forsteri. The sequence continues at coordinate 1,724,362,275 of CM057452.1, forward strand.
TGAAAAAGAGGCCTCAGCTCAAGGACACTGTGTTCCTGCAAACACCTGCCTGAAACATACAAGAACACTCTGGAAGAAACAGGATGCTTGTTAAGAACGGTGGTTGGAAGGACTTTTGCTTGCAAAAAGGGACACACAGATTGAAGGAAAACTCTGATGGATCTTCACTATTTTATTTTGCCTTTGTAAACAGTTGTACAGAACAAGTTTATTTTTTTGTTACTGCTAGTAAAAATAAAATACTTTCTGTGAATTCTACAACTGCTCCTAGTTTATCCTATGCTTCCTGACCTGTGCCTCGACGACAGATGGTCCTGATAACCTCTAAAACCCCTAGGTGGGGGTTCAGTCTCTTCGTGCTATACTCGCCACATTTTCAAGAGTGGCTGGCAGGGGAAATTATTATGTGCTTTGATTTAAATCAGCATCCGGATTTGCAGGAGGCCACAACATGGTATGTATTTAAAGCCTTCATTCGAGAGCGAATCATTAGTTATGCCTCTGCTCAAAACAAGAAATGCAAGGAGGAGGTCTGCACCCTGACTCAACAGTTAAAAGAGGCAGAGGTTAAATATTATGAGCTTCCCAAAACATCATCAGTAGACTTGTGGAAAATTACACTGCTGAAACCTAAACTAAATAATATTCCTAAGCAACAGACAGAGAGGGCTCTCTTTTTCACCAGGCAGCAGCAATACTGGGAGAATGGAGAGAGGGCGAGTAAACTACTAGTGTACCGGTTAAAAAAGAAGAAAACTGAGGCTAGGCTCTCGATAATCACGGCACTTGGGGGTGGGGTCACTTCTCATGTAAGTAGAATGTGGGCATACCATGCATCTTTCAAGGTTAAGCAGGCACTTGTGGGGTGGTTAGCTCCTATACAAGTTCGCCCCCTGTGTGCGGAGGCTGAACATGTATTATGGGACACTACCTCACTTTGCTAGCTTCTAACTTGCCCACAGCCCAGAGACAAACCAGTGATAGGCCCTGTGAAATATTCTAAAAATGCTTAGCGTAGGCTGCAATTTGCAGTGGCTAGAAGGACTTGTCCCTAGGGAAGTACGAACCCTTATGGGATCATCCCATAATTCATATCGGTGGTAAGGCCATCAGCTGGGCTAAAGGGATACTTCAAATAGGACACCTGCTGGGGGAGGGCACTGAAGTCTTGAAGTCCTTCTGGAATATGAAAGTCGAGTACGGTCTTCCAAGACATGGTCACTGGAAGTTTTTACAGCTACGACATGCTATTCTACCATGGCTAGATAGCAGGGGTATGGTAAAAGAAACTCATCAAACACACTTTTTAGATCTCTATTTCAAGAAACCCAGATGGCACAGAAGTCTCATATATAAAACAGTTCCAGAATGCGAAGTCCCCTGACTGGGAGGCACATAGGAGTAAGTGGTGACAGGATCTGCAGCTACCTGTGCTTCAAGAATGTTGGAAAAACTGCTGGATTAGGGCACATATATGCTCCTCAAACCCAAGGGACCAACAGATTAAAAAAAAAAAGTTCTCACCAGTTGGCACAGGACTCTGACGAAACTAGTGCATATGGGAGCACCCATGTTTGACAGACGCTGGTGCTGTCATCAAGCTCCAGGTATCATTGCACATATCTTTTGGGGTTGTATGCAGATACAGCTTTTTTGGACTCCAGCAGCTAGTCAATGTTCCACCTTACTTGGGATAACACTGACGTCTCCGCTTTCATGGCTCCTGGGGGATTCTTCCCAATTACTTGCACATCTGTAACTACATTATCCATTTCGGCATACCCTGGCGGTTGAAGCAAAAAGACGGATTCTAGCGAAATGGAAAATGGCATGGAGTTCCTCAATCCTGGACTAAGAAATGGGAGTATCCAGAACAGTGGCATATAGGAGGGTAATGGCTAAAGGTAGAGGTGTAGGGGTGCGGTTTGAAAAGATCTGGGAACCGTGGATTGCAGCTATGGAACAGAACACCCTAGGGGTGGCTAGCCAGTGGCTAGAGAGAGACTAGAGAGAATAAACAAAAGGGGGTTGGGTTCTTGCAGTAGGAGTGGTGATGGTTACCCAACTAATAGGTTTTTCCAGAATTAACTCTGGGCATCATTTTGCATGCCTAACACAAAAAAGTATGAGGCTACCTAGATCATTAGTATGTTGCATGCATGCATGTCCCAGGGTAGCATATAACATTCTACTGCTCATGCTATAAGGTGAAAATTGTACTGATTGTGGCATGTCTTAAGGTTATGCATATATAACTGTTACATTTCAAGAGATTAACATTCCATGTGGATAGAGCCGTAAGCATGTGGGTCCTAGGGGATTACAATATAACAGGCTTATTTGCTAGTAGGGGGTTAATCATTATTTTACTCACACTATTTAGTTTTTTTTTGGTTTTTCCCTTTTCTGTTTACGTTTCCAAGTACATTTTTCCTACATCAGGATAGCACTCTTGATGCATATTCCTAGTGCATACTTAATCAGTGAAGCAGAATAAAGCAACTGGTTGTTTTTTTTTTGGGGGGGGGTTCTTATAAGTCAGATTTAATATAATATTGGTACCTCATTGTGGTTCTTAAATAATGATATGAAGATGCTAGTTAGGAACCCCAATGTATTAGATAGATGAATCAATCTTGCTCTCTTAGATTGTTATTTCCAAGAGGTTTCCCCAGCCAGGGACATGTGAGAGCTATGCATCTTTGATTTTTAAGTTCTTCAATAAAATGTTCATATTTAAAAAAAAAAAAAAAAAAAGTCTGATTTTTCAACCGATTCTGTGCTCCTCATTTTTCAGTTACCCTGCCATTGAGGATTGCAAAATACAACGCAAGAAGCCAGGGTTCAAGTGCTGTGTTATGTTCAGAATGAAAATGTCTATAACAGATGTGCGTAAACTATGCCTCTACTGCCTGGGGGTTGACCACAATGCTGGGAACTGCCCATGCTGCCAGGAGATGCATCACTCATCCACAGATGAGTGCAAGGCGCGCTTCCTCTGTGGTAGCCCTCAGAAAAGAAAGGCCTCGGTGGCTGCAGACTCAGCAGCCTAACTACAGGTGACTGAGAAAGAGGGTGAAGGGGGCCTCATCTGCCCTGGCTTTGGTCCAGATTAGGCCTGTGACAGACTGCATGTTGTTCCAGAAGCTCCTGGATTTTAAGTAACTCTTTCTATTCATGCCGTATCAAAAAAGAAGTATACAAAATGCCACTGTCATTGATCCTGGGAGGAGGAAAGCTGCCGCACCTCTCGGTCTCTGGGCTCCCAGAAACACTCAATCTTGGTTGAGCTGGTCCCAGTCGAGGGGCTGCTCGGCACACCAGCGGTACCCCTGATAGAGTGAAGTACTCTGTCAACCCAGGCCATGAGGCAATGGGCAGGCTTGAGGCTGACCAATGTTGCCGGTCACCTCAACAACCTCTTGGCTGCCCTTGTAAGCCTTCAGTACAGTGTCCAGTGGTCCCTCCCTCAGTGATTCTAATGGTACTACAGTAGCCGACTATAGTGGAGCCACCCCCTATGCAGCCGCAGATGGGTGCTCCCACAAAGAAATCAAAGTCTGAGTCCGTATTACCCCAAGCCATTGTTCGTTGTTTTCACCCTACCAAAGTGGGTAGTCTACACTCCCAAACAATGGCCAGCCCCAGCTTCCGTTTTGGGACAATTCCAACTCAGAGAACACGTCAGTAGCTTCCTCTCAGAGTTAGATGGACATAGACTCTTCAGACACCCAATCAACCTGAAAGCAACTGGACATCATTTGCTTCTCTATTGCACCACATGTCTGTGTCCCTGGACATTCCCTTAAAGTAAGTCCAGAAGTAGGAGTCTTACCAACTGATGAACATTTGGAGCAGGATTCCTCAACCAGGTAGCATTCTCAGTAGCCAATGCCACCCTGAGCCCAGTGCTCAGTATTTGGCAGCACCTGACCGCATGCCAGGCCTCTCCCCCTCAAATGGACCATAAGTATGATGTACCTACTGGTTGGCTCTCCAGATACTGGAAGCATGCATCTGTAGAGGGCCCTGTGGCAGATTCAGCCTTGTGAAAGCTTACGGTGCAGGGGAAGGTGGACAAGTAGCTGAATAAGGAGTCCAAAAAGCAAGACATCCAGGGATGCAATATCTATGTGGCAAGTCCCTCAGGATTTGTCAGGCCAGCTATGTAGCACTGATGGCCCAGTTTGGTCTCAAGCTGTTTGATAAACTCACTGACATGATCTCTATGCTCCAGTTGGGCAGCCAACCTAAAGCCTGGGAGCTTCAGGATCTGGAGCTCTAATCTGTCCAAGCACCAGCTGCAGATAGCTTTCTACTCGGGTGATTCTTCTTCCCAAACAGTGGTAGCAGCTGTGTCTCTGCATAGGCCGGCCTGGCTGTGTGCCTTCACATTCACACCAGAGACCCAGCACAAGCTGATGGATTTGCCTTTATTGGGCACCAACTAGTCTGGACTGCAGGTGGAGAAAAATCTCACTCAGCGAGAAGTCTAATGCTAAACTAATGCCTAAGCGCAAGCAGGGTTAGTTTTGGGAGTGCCTTTCATGGCTCAGGATAACAGCAGTTCCTACACTAGCAACAAGCTGAATTGAACAAATCCACAGGTCAGGGTCAAAATGGGGAGGGGGGGTTCCTGTAGCCAGTTTTCCAGAACACTCTCCAAGAATAAAAAGTGACACATAATGGGAAGCCATTCCCTCTCCCACACAGTCCCCTCTGCAATTCCTGTTGGGGCTCAACTATCCGACTTCCTTCCACAGTGGTCCACCACAACATCAGACAAGTGGGTTCTCGAAGTTCTGAGGTTACATCTGTCTCTGAAATTTGAAATTCTTAACTCCATATCAATCCCAAGTGCCACTGGAGTCTATAGTGCCAACGGACATTGGCCACACTGCAGAGCAAGATTACTAAACTTCTACAACATGGTGCTATCAAGGTTTTCCCAGATGACCTAACCTTGCAGGGATTTGTGGTTTGTTACTTTTTTGTACTGAAACCGATAAAGGGGGTTGGCACCCCAATCATGACTTATATGTCCTAAACAAGTTCATCTGCAGGCAAAAGTTCAGTATGGTTACCCTCATCCAGAGAATACTATCCCTGGAGCCTGGGGCCTTGTTTAACTCCCTGAACCTCTAGGATATATATTTCCATATTCCTGTTTGTCTGTCATACCTGCAGTTTCTCAGCTTACAAGTGAACAATGTGCTATACCAGTTCAAGGCCATGCCCTTTGGCCTTTCATCGGCACCTAGGGTGTTTACCAAGTGTCTGTAGGCCATGGCAGCCTCCCTCAGATGTAGAGGCATGTAGGTCTTCCCAAACTTGGATGACTGGCTCATCACGGGCAGTACTAGGGGGATCATGGTTAAGTCAGGAGGACGAACCATTCAGATTTTTCAGGATCTGGGCCTCCTGATCAATCTGACCTGGGAGGACTGGTACTCAAGCTGGTTATCCTAGTCACTGGAGCAGAACTGGATTCCCTGTAAACCAGGCCTTACTTACCTTCCAACCAGTCAGACAATCGCTCCCACCCCCCTTGCCCAATCATTTTGTGTTGGGCAGGTGCGCCCGGCACGTCCTCCGGCTATAGTTCATGGCGGCTAAGCCAATGAGGGACCCAATTAAGTTTAGTTTTTATTTCACATAAAACCCTTTAGGCAGGTGCCTATTTTCAAAGGGTTCAGAGTCAGGTACAGACATTAAATACATACAGATAAATTACACAAACAACAATGAAGTACTTAAAGTACACTTAGGATTAGGCGTTACAGGTTTTTATGCAAAAAGTGAAGTATACATAGAATACACTGACAGGTTACAAACATGTTAGTTAAAACTATTTACAGACTCTACAGGAAGTAAGTGAGGTCAACAGCTGAGTTTTAAATGACTCTATAGAATCGCACCCTCTTATTATTGTGTTTGCCAAGTCATTCCATTGTTTGGAAAATAGAAAAGCGAAGGAGTTTTGTCCCAGCGAGGTCTCCTGCAAGGAAGCAACAGAGACTGGCATGCCATGTCTCTGGCTGCATATTTATTGTCCATGTATTTGAACATGGACTGCAAGATGGGGACAGTGAGCCTAGTAAAGCTTTACTGCCCAAGACCCAGGTGTGGCAGCGCACCCTCGAGGTGAGGGTTTGCCAGTTCAGTTTGCTATACATGACGAAGGTATGGCTGGGTATCAGCTCCACGGCCAAGTGCAAAGCGGCAGGCCATGTTCAGCGGACACCTGACCAAGGACAATACACTGTCATCTGCTAACCCATAGACCACAACACCATAACCGATAATTCTAATGATAAAGCATTAGACTAGGAGTATTTTTTTTTTTTATCTCTGGTAAGAAGTTTCTCCTGTGTTAATAGAGGAAGCCAATTCTTGTATTTACTGCCTTAACTAGATGGTCCACATGATTAGTAAATGACAAGGTACTGTCGAGGATCAGGACAAGGTATTTAAAGGTTTGGACCTGCTCGAGAGTGGCACCCATCGAGGTAGAAATAATATCAAGGGTACCGTAGGGGGTCAATCTTGTTGCCAAACAACACACATTCCGTCTTCTTCTCATTCAGATAAAAAATAAATTGCTCAGACTTGCTCCTTCGCCATGCTCTCCTCCTCCTTTTACTATCTGGCAACTTGCACCCTAACCCTGGCCCTTCCCCATCTCTCAGTACCTCCAATGGGCTGTCCAGTGGACTACTTATAGCCACCATCAATATTTGTAGTCTCCAGAAAAAGCATGCTGTACTACAAGGCTGGATGGCACTTATCTCCCCTGATATTCTAGCAGTGAGACCTGGCTTGACCCTGACACACCAGACTCAGCCATCCGTATACCTGGATAATCTATCCTCAGAACTGACAGTCAGGTCAAAAGGGGAGGGGGTTGTGTCTTATACTACCATGACCCCCTTCAAGCCTCTCTAGTCCTCGATACCCCCACCCTGTCCCAGGGGCCGAAGCCCTCACAGTCAGGCTGCATCCTGATGCCTCAGGAAAAACCCTCCACATAGTTACGTTGTATATCCCCACCCCTAAGAACCAAAAGCTTGCGTTCAACTCTGTACTGAACTGCTTTGCCCAGCTGCCCTCCTCCAGTGAAATCACTGCCCTGGGTGACTTTAATGTCAATTGGCTCACCGCCTCCTCTGCCCCCTACAAGGATTCCATTGCAACCCTTGACCTCCACAAGTTGTCCAGACCCCCACGAGACTCAATCATAAAACAGGCACCTCCACACTCACTGACCTCATCCTCACGAACAGGCCCGCTCACCTATCTGAGGTCTCAGTTCTCCGGATGCCCTGAGCGACCACTCGCCAGTTCTCTGCAAATGGACCTCAAAAACATCTCTGAAACGGCCACCTAAATTTACCTCTTACCGTCGCTTACAAAAGGGATCCCTCCCCCAACTAAAGCAATACCTGCTGCATTGTGACTGGTCCCCTATCAACTCTGCGCCCACCACTGACCTCGCCCTTGACATTTAACTCGCCCTGTGACCACTATGCCCCAGTCACCAAGCAATTGGTTAAAAATCATGATACCCCCTGGCTCTCTCATGCCCTACTTGACCTCATGAAGCGGCAGGACAACCAGTGTCACTTAGCCAATGAATCGGGCAAACCACAAGACCGGCAACTATACAGGGAAATTAGGACAAACGCACCTGGGAACTTCGGAAAGACAACGCTGCCCACTACCAGGAGTCACTGTCCTCCACCTGGAGCTCGGGGTGCAAGTTCTGAAATAACATTTAAGAACTTAGTGGAAAAATTATCTCCCCAAGCCCAACTGCTGGTACACGGCTCCCTATCCCAGGACCCCTTTCTAATAGCGGATACCATTAACTCTGTCTTTTCTGACCTCAGCAATGTCCTCCCCAATTGTTCTGACCTAGCCACTGAGCTGCCCCTAAACCCCCCATCCCACTGCCACCCCACCTTCAGGCTCTGAACACTCTCCCCACAAGAGGCAAGACCTTACCTTACCAAAGCCCTCAACAAATCACGCTTTAGTAGTGACTCACTGGACCTCAAACTTGTCCTGCTCATCCTAGATGCCATAATCACCCCCCTCACAGACATCCTCAGCTGGTCTCTCTGCCTCAGACAATTCCCAACACGCTGGAAATCAGAAGTCATCACCCCAATCCTTAAAGGTGGGGACCGCACCTACCCTGGCAACTACTGCCCCATCTCAATTCTCCCATCAATAAGGATTTAGAAAAAATAGTGTCAGATCAATTCACCGACTATCTCACCAAATATGACCTGCTCTGTCCTGAACAACATGGCTTCAGGAGGGAACACAGAACCACTACTGCCCTTCTTGAATATATCACCTTCATCAGTAAAGCCCTCGACCAAGGACATCTGGTTGGCTCTACCTTTACTGATTTAACCAAGACTTTCAACTCTGTTAGCCACTACTGTTGATTACTGCTCGCTGTCTGACTCGGGCTGGACCTCTCCACCCTTGAATTTGTAACTTGTCCTCCTTTTAACATTGTAATATTACTCTGTTCTTGTACCCTGTTATGTACTTTCATTTCTGACTTGCAGCCTTTGCAAAGGAGTCCTTGACTCAAAAGTTGTAATTCCGATTCCCTCCTTCAATAAATTTCAATAAATGCATGACAAGAAGGTTATTAATGTGGCCAGCCCACCACCACAGTGGCAGCGCTACCGCTTCTGATGCCAATGAACTAGGTTCAGAAGCGAACTCAGGCCAGAGGGCCGGCTGGGGAGGAGGAGGAGGAGGATCTAGCATCTGTGGGACTGCTCTCCTCCGGGGGCCACAAATGCTGGTGCTGGCCTAGCCCCTAGTAGAAACTGGAGGAAAGGCAGCACAGGCCAACCTGGAAGGGGTGTGTGGCGTGCATCATGACATTGCACGCCACACCTCAGGGGTGGGGGGTGGGGAAAAAAAAAAAACAGCAGCAGGATGAAGCAGAGCACCATGAGGCCCACAACTGACAAGCTGGGCAAGCACGAAACTGGATCCATGTCTGACGGGGGTTGGAGAACCCGCCCAGGAGGGACAAGCCCTGGGGGAAGATAGCAGCAGTACAGGGTGCTGGGGCACTTGGGCTGATGGCAGCAGAACCGATCAAGGCTAAGCTTCCCTGGCACCAGCAGGGCAACAAAACCCCGATAGAAAGTCCAGAAGATTTCCCCAAAAAAATAACAAAAAGCTACTTTGGTAAGGAAAACTTTAGCTCTGTTCCCCAGGACAGAGCATTGCTTCAAGTGCCTACTTGCATGAAGGGAAGTAGTAGACTGGCTCAATCCTCTGGTGGGAGGAGTGGATGTCCCACTGCTGCAGTTTTAGATTCCTGCCTATTGTTCAGCAAAGGAAGGAGATCCCAGTGGTCCTAGAGTCCTGTGACCAGCACTAGGAGGGAGAAAAACATGTTATTAATGAACCAGATCTGCAGGGAGTTAAAATCATCCAGAAGCCTTCGCCTCAGGTAATCCAGGTTCCTGTCTAGCCTCAAGCAATCCAGGTTCCTGTCACTGGCAAAGTTAACATCGTCTACACAGAGAAATATGTTGAAGGATATACAGATAGCAAGTAGGTTATTTAGGAATAGAGTGAACATCAGGGGCTCAAGTATGGAACCTTGGGGAGACCCCTACACTGACTGACCTGCCATCTGATAGTGCATTCCTGCATTTTACTGACTGTGATCTACAGGACAAGTAATCCTTGAACAGCAGACTGTGTCTCTGGAGAGGCCCAGATCAAGTGGCTTCTGACAGAGGAGGGCATGGTTAACAAGGTCAAATGCCTTGGTTAGATCCCTGTATATAGATCCAGCTAGTTCCCCATGGCCCAGCACACTATGCACTGACTCGGCGAACTCCAGCAGTGCAGTCATCATACTAAAATTCTTCCTGAACCCATGCTGCTCTTTGACCTGGAGATCATGTTGGCTCAGGAAATCTACTAGTTGATTGTTCACTATCCTCTCCGGTGCTTTGGATGAAGGAGGGAGGATAGATATAGGATGGTGGTTGGTGGGAAAGTTAGTATTCCCGCCCTAAAAACAGGTACTATGGAGTTTTTCCCCCCAGAGATCTGGTACTTCACTAGTGGCCAGAAACAGACTGAAAATTTGCTACAGGGGGTAGGTAACTTCCCTAATTACAAATTTGAGGAGCTTCATGTCTATGTTAACAAAGCCAACTCTGGTCTTAATTTTAATCTTCCTCAAGTAGCTACATCAGCCAAGCAAGTTGTCTGAAGCAGAACTTTGGTCAATTGCGCTCATTAGGTAAGTCACCTAGTGAGGCAGGGTGGGTGGGTGGTAGGGTCTAGTATATTTGCTAGTAGGTCACTAAATGTTTTGTTAAACATATCAGTTATACACTTGTCTCCATTAACAGTGGAAACCACCACAAGTGATGAGTTGGGCAGTGACTATCTGGAGTTCCCTATGAGTTCACTGATGCTACCCCAGAGATTTTTTGAGGGGTTAAGCAAGTTTTTCTGCTGGGTTTTTGTAATATTCAGCCTTGGCTTCCATGATGTGAATTTTCATCAAGTTAAGCAATTCCTTGTACTTCTGGAGGTATTTACAGTACGCTAGTTCTTTACAAAGATTCCAAGCTCTGTCACACTCCAGAGGCAAGGGCTGTTGACTGGTGCTTCAAGAACCAGTCATATAACGCCTGTGCTCCACGGTCTGTACTGGCTGCCAATACAGTGGCGGATCACCTTCAAGGTTGCTTTGTTAACCTACAAGGCCTTACACAACCAGGGACCAAGTTACCTGAAAGATCTCCTTTGTCCCTACTGTCCCTTCCGTCCTCTCCGATCCACCGATGAGGGATTGCTAGAGATTCCCAGGGTTCGTCTGCAAACTTCTGGAGCAAGGGTATTTAGTTTTGCTTCCCCGTCCCTGTGGAATTCTGTACCTCATCGGGTACGAGATTGCCTAACCGTCCAGAGTTTTAAGAATGCCTTAAAAACTCATCTTTTTGGTCTGGCATTCGGGGATTAGTGCTGCCGCTAATATGTTGCTATCATATTGCATTCTGTTGTAACTTACATGTTTTGTTTTGTTTTATTTTATAATAATTTATTTTATTTTATATATTTTATTGTACAGTCGCCTTGGTTTTGGAAAGACCCCTTTTTACAAATAAAGTTGATTTGATTTGATTTGATAATAGAAGGGGCATACCAGGCTTGAGAGTTACCTTTCCTAACTATGGGCTTGAGTGGGGCAAAATGATCACAGACCCTGATAAACTGGTGAATAAAGTAGGGAGTCATATCATGTAGGCACTGAGGTAGAAGCTGAAATCCGGAGCTCTATCCAGACCTCTTCAAAACATGTATTTTTCCCCTGTTCCTGTGACTAAAAGTTTTATAATTCTTATCGGTATGCTTGATTTTCTTACTGGGACAATGATGGCAGAACCAGAAATGGAAATTTCTTCTCGTAACAAGCAGTCCATGTCCCATGAGTCTGATCTCAAAGAAGACCAGGCTCTGGAGATGGAGGCCAAATGACCACACCACAGGTTCTTCCCCTGCTTCACCAACCGAACCTATACCTGAAAATCTGCATTGATTCTGTGCTATAGAAATGTCTACATTGTACTCTATGGAAGGTCGTTCCTATTAAAAGAAACAGGGGTCACTATTCATCTGCTAGTCCTCTTCTGACGACTATACTTAATTTCACTGATTGTTTCAATTTTAAGAATGTGGCTCCTGCTCCCCCGCTACTTTTATATCGCATAGCGGTTAATATTTACTGGACTAAAGGAGAGTAGATCTTGTTACTATCGAAGTTCGTTCTCTGTTTCCAGCCAGTTTGCTATAAGGCTCAGCCATGAAAAACAAGGTTTCTTCTTTTTTTTTTTCTCTCTCTCTCTTTTCTTTCGAACACTGTTAATGTATATTGTATAGTGCAGCCTTTTAACAATGATGGTCTGTTCCAAATAATTTTATGACTTGTTCATTTTTAATGGGGGGGGGGGGTTTCTCTGGTGCTATTGAGTGCCCAGTCATGACAGTAAACACAGGTTACTCACCTGTAACAGTAGTTCTAGGAGTGGTATATGTTGTTCAGCCACACGTCTTGGCAGTGTCCCTTCCCTTTAAGATCAGCCGGAAGTCTTTAAGCTGGCTTCTCCCACCCATCCGAGTGGTATATCCCTCGGTTCTGCCCCATGCTGCCAGATCTTGCCTGCTGGAGGCAATGGTTGTGCGTCGAAACCAGGGAGGTCGGGTGGGTCCGTGTGGATGAACAAAATATACCACTCCTAGAACTACTGTTACAGGTGAGTACTTGTGTTTCTAGGGACGTAGATATGTTGTTCTATCCACATCTTGGCAGACTCCTAGCAGTTCTGGAGGAGGGAGCCAAGGCACACACACCCTGCTTAGGGAACAGAGATTGGATAACTGAGGCCCCAAAACCAGCATCCCGGCATGACTCTAGGTCGATGTGGTAGTGGGAAATGAAGGTGTTTGCTGACTTCCAGGTAGCACCCCAACAGATTTCCTGAATAGGGACTTCCCTAGAAGCAGCGACTATCACAGCGGTGTTGAGGGTGGAATGAGGTCTTATCCCTCCGGGAGGCTCCCTACCCACCAACCTACAGCAGCGATCAATGCTTGATCTAATCCATCTGCCAATCGCCCACTTGGCTGCAAGTCTGCCAGGTGTGGCTTCAGCATAGGTGGCAAACAGCTGATGAACCTCTCCCCGAATTCCAGCCGTGCGTTCCTTATAGTAGGCGAGCGTTCGCCTCCGGTCCAAAGTATGGAGATTGTACTCGGCATCCGAGGTGTGACTGGGGTAAAACACTGATAGAGTCATCACCTGCTGCAGGTGAAACTCTGACACAACCTTCAGAAGGAACTTCGGGTTGGGGCGCAGGACAACCTTGTCTATATGGAAGACCAGATAAAGAGACTTGACTGAGAGCGCCTGGAGCTCCCCAATCCTTCTGGCTGACGTGATGGCCACCAAGAAGGTGGTCTTCCACGACAAATTCGATATCTCTCACTTGTGCATCAGTTCAAATAGCTTGCCCATGAGCTTTGCCAATACCAGCAGCAGATCCCACAGTGGTGGTGGTTCACGCACCAGAGGGGAAATGTGACGGAAGCTTTTGAAAAAGCACCAGACCACCTTCTCCTGCACCATCGACTGCTGACCAGCCCGCGCCCAGTAAGCAGAGATAGCTGCCAGATGCACCTTAAGGGTCATCGACCGAAGTCCCCCTTTGGAGAGGGACCATAGGTAATCTAGGATGCTAGCCATTGGGCAGGTCAAAGGGTCCAACCCTTTGCCCTGACACCAAATGGAGAATCTCTTCCATTTGAAGGCATAGCACTTCCTGGTCAACTCCTTCCTAGATGCCTCTACAACAGTGAGTACACCTTCAGAGAGACACAAAGCCTGGAACTCTAGTCGCTCAGGAACCAGGCTGTCCGGTGCAGGGATCAAAGATCTGGGTGGAGTACCTTCCCCTGTTTGATGGAAAGCAGGTCCAGGCATGCTGGAAGACGCCTCGGGAGCCTGATGCTGAGGCTGAGGAGATTGGGGTACCAGAACTGGCGGGGCCAGTCCGAAGCCACCAGGATCATCAGTGCCTTGTCCCTCCAGACCTTGGGGAACACCTTGTGGATCAAGGGAAGTGGAGGGAAGGCATAAAAGAGGCCTGGGGTCTACGGACTCGAGAAAGCATCCCCCTGCAGCGAGCCCTGCTGGGGGGTGGGGCGGGTGCAAAACAGCCTGAGCTTTGAGTTCTCTCTGGAGGAAAACAGGTACACCTGAGAAGTGCACCACAGAACAGGCTGTGTACTACTTCTGGATGGAGAGACCATTCATGGGATGCCTCGCCCACTCGGCTGAGGGCATCCGCCAGCTGACTGGAGGCTCCTGCCACATGAATGGTGAGGAAGTCCGCCTCCAGTCAGCTCACGAGGGTCCAGATGTTGAGGGCTTCCCTGCACAGAGGCAGGGAGTGTGGCCCGCCCTGTTTGCTGAGCTAGTACATGGTCATGGTGTTGTTTGTCTGGACCTGAACCACTTGACCCCAAATGAACAGAGTAAAGGCAGTCAGTGCCAGCCAGACTGCTCAGAGCTCCAGCAGGTTGATGTGCTATCGAGACTCCTCGGGGGTCCAGAGCCTGTGGACTCTGTGTTCCCCCAGGTGGGCACCCCAGCCAGTGAGAGAGTCATCGGCCGTCAGGATGACCGTTGGCTCAGGGCAGACAAACTGGATCCCTTCCTGAAGATGCTCCAGGTCGTTCCACCAATGGAGAGCATCCCACATCTTCTGGGTTACAGTGATCAGCTGGTCGAAGTGACCTAGGCACCGAGTCCACTGGCTGACCAGCTCCCACTATAGGGGGCGCATATGCCACCTGGTCCATCGGACCACGGAGGAATAAGCCACCATGTAGCCCAGAAGTCGCAGGAAGTCCCTGGCAGGGCACAAGTGCCCAACCAGAAATGATCGGGCAAAGTTACAGAAACATGGTGGGATAACAGTTCCACATGGATTCAGAAGATACCTAATTATAAACTGTATTACAAAAATAAACAGGGGAAAAAAAGGAGGTGGGGTTTGTCTCTACATTTGTAATGATATTGATGCTCATCAACTCATCCTGGAAAACAATAAAGACCATGAAAGTGTATGGGTAAACATCAGGTTTAAGGGACATTGTAATTTTCTAATTGGCAACTGCTGTAGATCACCTGGAGCAGATCATAGCTATAACGAATCCTTATTTAATGAAATAACTGATATGACCAAAAAAGGAAATATTATCATATTGCGAAACTTTAATATTTCAGGAATAAATTGGAATTCCTTTAAAGGGACTGGTGAATTGGAAAATAATTTTATAAGCATGTTAACTGATACTGGATTGAAACAAATAATAAAACAACCGACCCGTGGCAATAATATTTTGGATCTACTTATGACCAATAATGAATCAAATATAACTAATATTAAAATCACAGAAGCATTCGGTAACAGTGACCATAATACCATATTGTTTAGCATTCTTATTAAGATCATAAAAATACAACATCAACAAAACTAAAACTATGAAAAGGTAAGCTACATAGAAATAAACAATTAAATAGTATAAACTGGGGTTCTGTACTCAGTCATCTAACAGTGGAAGAAGTTTGGACTTACATAAAACAAATCATATTATACTTGGAAACTAAGTATGTTCCCACTAGGAATAATTATAACAGGAAGGGTAAAATTCCACTCTGGTACTCTTAAGTCAATACACAAACTAATCAATATTAAGGAAAAATTATTCACAAAAATTAAACAAAATCCTAGTATACTGAATATCAAACAATGCAAACAATCTGTCAATATCCTCAAAAAAGCAATTAAGAAAGCAAAATATAAATTGGAATTTAAATTAGCACACGCAAAAAATTATACTAAAGCCTTACATTCATATTTAAAGTGTAAAAATCAGACTGTTAAAACTATAGGCCCTATTTACAAAAATGGATCCTTAATTATAAATGAGCAGGACATAGCAAATAGTTTAAACAACTATTTATGTACAGTATTTAATAAAATAACCACAAATACCTATTACATCCAAGAATTAGAACCTAAATTGACAAAACAAATCTTTAAAATAACACAGGCAGATGACTTAATAGCTCTACAAAAAAAAAAAAAATTCTAGTCCGGGACCAGACCATAGTCATCCAAGATTTTTAAGAAATACTGCTTTAGCCATTGCCACACCTTTAACTATTTCATTTAATAAATCTTTATCTGACAAACAAGAAGGGAAATAGGGCAGAGGTTGGAAATTATCGTCCTATAAATTTGACCTCAGTGGTCTGTAAATTAATGGAGAAAATCATTAAGAAAGTACTCAGCGAAAGCGAACATCTTGGTATTGCAGATAAATCACAGCATGGATTTAAAAAGGGTTACTTATGTACCACCAATTTGATCTCATTTTACAAGAATATCAGGAAAGAACTTGACCTAGGGACGCCTATGGATGTAATATTATTGGATTATAGTAAAGCCTTTGATCTTGTTCCCCACGACAAACTGATCAATAAACTTATCAAGTTTGGCTTTTCAGCATGGTTAATTGACTGGGTCAGGGAGTGGCTATCTGATCGAACCCAACAGGTAAAAATAAATGGATATTTATCTAATATAGGAAGAGTGACTAGTGGAGTACCTCAGGGGTCCATTTTAGGCCCACTCCTATTTAACATTTATATTTCAAATATGATTATTAGTAAAAACAATATCCTCTCCAAATTCACAGACGATACAAAATTAGGAGGTAAAGTGGATAGTACTGATAACATCAAATCAATCTCCAATGATCTGCTACAAATTGAGAAGTGGGCAATCAATAACGATATGTTATTTAGTATTGATAAATGTAAAGCTATACATTTTGGCTTAAAAAAATCCATGTACCAACTACTATCTTAATAACTGGCCAATTTCTAAATCGACTTGTGAGAGAGATTTAGACAGCATGATTAACAACAAATTAACATCTTCTGACCACTGTATCAAAATCTGTAAACAGTTTACTAAATAGAGTAAGAGGACATTTGTTTCTAGGAGCGAACAATGCCTTATTCTACTTTATAGGTGTTACATTCGGCCACATTTGGATTATGGTACACCGTTCTGGAACCCATACCTAAAGGGGGATATAGCAATGCTGGAAAGAGTTCAGAGGAGGGCCACTAAAATGGTACCCAAGCAAGCAAACCTCGACTATGCTAGTAGATTTAAAAAACAGGTCTGTTCTCACTACAATTGAGAAGACGCAGAGGAGATTTACTTCTCCTGCACAAAATCTTGAATGATAGTGATATGATGGACTTATTGGACATAAAACAAACTGATAGACGTGTTGTGGGCAGATCGCATAACAAAATCTTGGATGTAATGTGGACAAACACATCTAAAAGAGATCATTTCTATAACATCAGAGTTGCCAAACTATGGAATACCCTTCCGCAAGAAATAATTGAATTGAATAATTTTAATTCTTTCAAAATAAAATTAGATGAATGGCTTCTGTCAACTACTTAACAGGGAACATATGGCCTGCAAACTGCGGGGGACAATCTCGATGGGCTCATGGCCTCCTTTTGTCCTATTAAACCTAAGTAACCTAAGAACCTCTGCCCTGTCCACCAGGAGCCTGGCTCTGGCTCAGCAAGAGTCCGAGTTCTGCCCCAATGAAGCAGATCACCTGCGAGGGCATGAGTTCCAACTTGGCCTCGCTGACCAGGAGGCCAAGGTCTATGCAGGTCTGGAGGGCCAGGTCCCTGGACTGCTCCACCTCCTGCCTGGAGGGGACCCGCTATAAGCCAATCGTACAGGCAGGGGTACACTCTGACCCCTTGATGCCAAGCATGGGCCGCCACCACTGCAATACATCTGGTAAAGACCCTGAAGACAGGCCGAACGGCATGGCTTGAAACTCGTAGAGGGTTCCCTCGGCTCGGAAGCGGAGGAACCTTTGGTGGGACGGACATATTGGGACGTGAAAGAACGCGTCCTGCAGATCCAAGGAGCAAAACCACATGTTTTGCTTGAGAGATGATATGATCTGAGACAGAATTACCATCCTGAAGGTGCGAGCCCTGATAAACTTGTTCAAGTCATGCAGATCTAGAATGGGGCGCCAGCCCCCTGTCCATTTCGGGACCAGGAAGTAACTGGAAACAAACCCTGGGTTGACAAGGGGATCCACAACTCTGTCCACCATCTCCTTCCAGAGGAGTTGATAGATGTCATCTCGGCGAGCCGACTGAGTGTCCACAGATACCTTCTTCTCCCATGCGGCATGAGCTCGGCTTTGGTGGGTACTGCTCGAATTCCAGAGACAGACCCTGGCTGACCACTTCCAGAACCCACCTGCCCATGGTAACAGTGGACCAGGCACAAAGGAAGTGGTGGAGACGGCCCCTCAAGGGAGGACCCAGAGGAGGCGTGATGTGCATGGGGGTGGTGACCCCTATCCCGTCACTGTGCAGGCTTGGAGGAGGATTTGGCCGAGAGGCCACTGGGATCCTTCCCTCCGGGCTTACGGGCCTCCGAAGCCCCCGACTTGGGCCGAGGGCACCAAGACTGAGCCTGCTGCTGCTGCCCAGGTTGGTACTGGGCGGCTTTGGTCACAGGAGTGGAAGGCCGAAAGGGCTTGCGTTTCTGCTTTTTGGAACCCTGAGATTCCTTCTGGGCAGAAGCAATGGAGTCCAAGGTGGCACTAGACTTCTAGATGCGCTGTAGGTGACCACTGACCCCGGGACTGAACAAGTTGGTGCCCAAGAAGGGTACATCCGCCAGTTTGTGCTGGGTGTCTGCCGTAAAGGTAGAGACCCTCAGCTAGGCCCTGCAGTGCACGGTGACTGCAGCCACCACCAAACAGGCACAGGAGTACCCAATGTCCAGAGTCATCTGGAGCTGCTGTTTTGCCACAGCCCAACCCTGATCCCGGACCTCCTTGACCGTAGTCTGGAGGTCCGTGGGGAGATGAGGAAGCACCTCATCCAAAAAACCCAAAAGGGCATGGGAGAAGTGTGCCATGATGACAGCCGAGCTCGTCTGATGGAGACCGAGTGAAGAGGCAACACAGACCTTCCTGGCAGAGTGGTCCAGTTTTCTGGACTCTCTGCCTGGAGGTCTGTTAGAGTCTCCAGAGTTGCCCGAGCACCGAAACACGGAGTCGGTCACCAACCCCTCGGCCGAGGGGTGCTCTACGTGAACCCTGAAAGGGAGCCGATGGGCACTGTATACTTGCAGGCGGCAGGGTGCTGCTGCCAGAGCTCCAGGGTCAGGCCGACAATGGCTTCGGCCACTGGGAAGGCCTCTGTCGGAGAATCCCCTTTGTCCAGGAAGTCTGTCTGAGGATATCAAGCCCATTTTTAAACAGGCTCCAAAGGCATCCCCACAGAATCGGAGATGAGACAGAGGATGCCCATTAAGGACATGGAACCCTCCTCCGTCGAATGACCCCCGAGCAACTCTTCATCAAACAGATGGGAGTGCAGCAAGGAGTCCTCAGACTCCAAGGAGTTTGGATAGATCGGCCGACCACCCGTATCACCTTCAACCCACCATGGGTGGTTGAGTGTAAAAGTAACCAACAACCTGTGAGGGAGGCCCTTAGCGGGCCGAGACTCCTTGACTGCAGCCCCCGAGGGAAACTGTTTAGGTGGTGGCTCCACTATTATCAGTGGAGGCGGGTTTTTGCTGAGCTGGGAGGACCTTCACTGGCTCCACAGGAGGAGGGACAGTGTCGACTGGCTCCGGAGGAGTAGCGTTGGCCTAGAGGGCGACAGCCATGTGATGGCCGGTGTGGAAGCTGGGGTCAACCTCGGACCAGCCAACACCAACTGTTGCCACATGAGAACCTCATAGAGAAGCCTCCCCTCTGCCGAGGAGGACGAGGATGAATAGCAGCGTTACCGCTTCTTTGAACACCAAGAGTGGTGTCTATGGGTTTTCTTCGACCTTTTGGACAAAGATGACTGAGACTTCAACATCGACTGCGCCGGGGGACCGGTCCATGGGGCACTGGAGGAAACCATGAGAAACTCATGGATCCTCCAGGTCAGAGACCATAGGAGGTTCCCAACAGGCTGGTCTCCTCCTCAGTGGGTATAGACAGTACTGGAGTCCTGAACAGAGAGTTGTCGGCCTCATCAAGTGACGAGTCGACGGGGTCGATGCTAATTTCAACTGGATCATCGTCCTGCGTCTTTGCCAGCTGCCTGATGGGGGCACCGTGAAGCCAGCGGCCATGGCCGCAGCAAAATCATCGATTCCAAGGAATGAGAACATTCTCAATCCCAAAGACGATGACATAGAGTCTTCTCCCTCTCCCTCTCTCTCTCTCTCAACTCCTCCGATTCCTTTTCCTTTTTACGGGAACGAGAGCTGTGCGATGCCAATGAGCCCTCCCCCTTGATCGGGAGAGACTGGCACAACTCCTTTAAGGAGCCTGTAAAGGTGGATCCCAGTTTTAGTGGGAAGAAGACCAAAGCTGAAGATGACTGCTCAGAGGCCTGATCCGCCTCCTCCTCGAAAGCCTTCATCTGTTCAAGTTGCTCAGCGGACCCCGCAGCCGCGGAGACCGCCCAACGGGCTTCCTTAGATTTGACCGGCAGGTTCCGTTTTTCCGGATGGCCAAGCTGCAAACAGGTGAGACAATTGTTGAGCACTTTTGGCTGGAAAGAGCAACAGAAATCGCAAGCCTGGGTGTTGTGATCGGAACCAGGCAATAGACACACATGGCATGTGGATCGGTGCGAGACATCTTCTGCACACAGGGGCACCGGCAGAACCCGGACGAGGACTTGTCCTCCATCGCGGTCGCAATCAACAACTGTTGTGGAAAAACTCTTACGAGTTTAAGTTTAGGTAGTAAATCCGAAGATTTGAGTGCCAGAGCATACTCAACGTGGGAGCGGTAAGAAGGGAACCTGCTTCTTCCAAGCGGAAAGGAAGATCTGGCGTAATGGTGCAGAGCCAAGGGTTATACCACCCGGGTGGGTGGGCATAGCCAGCTTAAAGACTTCCAGCTGATCTTAAAGGGAAAGGACACTGCCAAGACGTGTAGGTAAAATAACATATCCACGTCTCTAGAACCTATCTTTTTTGATATATGTTCTTTTTAATCACACCCCCACTTCGTTTTTGAAGTATTTAGCAGACCCTTTGTCTTCGACATTAGTTTCTTCCTTTATAATAGATTGGCTCCTTTAGGGACTGGGTAACTCTCCCCGGGTCGCACCTGAATATAGGCATGTGACTGTCTGGTGTGCTTACCTGGTAAACAAAAGCTGAATAAATAAATAAAATAAACAAATTTTTAGTTTTACCTAGATAATCATCTCCTTCATTAAATACAAGGCTATTCCCCCTTTCATTTCTTAACAGCCTGGTAGGACTGGGAGCAGAGAGATGCATTCTCTTCTCACTGATACTATAGTCCATTACCATAATTGTCCAGCAACTTTGTTTCAGCATCGGCTGGTGGTGGGGAACATCCAGTTCTTATTATTCAATGTTGTCAGGAGGTCTGGACAGGGATACTCTCGGTCCTCTTCACAGACCCTAAAGACTGGGAGCGGGCAGTCGGCCCGGGTAGAATCTATTTTAAATCTCATTCTTGTTGTTATGGGCGGGGAGGGTCAGTTGAGGGGTTTGGGGGTTTGTTTCGGTTGTTGTTGTTGTTTCTGGGAGGGGATATCTTGTGCACCACTGGAGGGTTAGTGGGCATAGGACACATGCTTTATATACCCTTTTTACTATGGCTAATGTGATTAACGTTACTACGTGGAATATTAAAGGAGGAAGAGACAATGCTAAAAAATTCACCATTCATCATCACTTATCTAAATTTCATCCTCATATTGTTTTTCTTCAGGAGACCCATTTATTAGATAACCAAGTTCCCCAATTGTGCAAATTTTGGGTTGTGTAGGCTTATGGGATGGGTAACAGCCCAAGGTGTAGGGGGTGACAGTGCTCATAGCTAAAAGGTTCCCCTTTGTTTTTATTAATGAGGTTGGTGACCAGAAAGGCAGATTTTTGTTTATATATGGGAAACTTAGCCATTTTGAGATTGTTCTGGGAGTAATTTATGGGCCTAACCTGGATTCTCCTTTTTTTTTCCCCACTTCTAGCCTCTGCCTTTAGCCCCACTTAGTCATTTACCGGTTATTATTACTGGGGATTAGAACCTGGGTTTTGTTAATGACCTCAATAGGTCCTACAGGAACAAGGCAGGGTTGTCCCCAGCTCAGCAGACTCTTCGGGAATCCTCTGATCACCTTGGTTTGGCTGATCTCTGGAGAACACTGTATCCCACTATTGCTTATTTTACCTTTTTCTCTGCCCCACACAGAGCTTTATTACAGATAGATTATTTTTTAATTAGTAAGCAGTTGCTTCCCCTTTCAGCAGACTGCCAGATACAGGCCTGGGTCTTGTCTGACCATTCCCCTGTGGTCCTGTCAAAGGAGACCCCTCATTTATCGCTAAGACCCCACACTTAGTCCCTTAATAATTTGCTGTTGAAGGACTCTTATGGTTTCTCACTTTAAAAAGGTTTCCTATTCCACTCCATACAAGTAAACCAAGACTCCATTCAGGCATCTGATACTTGCTCGGGAGCCTTAAAACCTATGTGGCACGGCGAGTTTATCCGTCTGGCGACAGTCCGGAAGAACAGAACAACAGGCTCAAGTTGACGTTTGGCTGCATAATATTCAAACTCTGAAGAAATCACTCTCAACCTCTTCCCCAGAGGAGAACAGGTCAGAACTGGCATGGTTTAGAACGGACTATTCCTCTCTCTTCCAAGACTGCCCTGATCGGGCATCACTGGTAAAGCTGTGGCCCCAGCATTCCTACCGGCTGGCCACAGTCACCATCTCTGCCCGCCTGCCCCAAAGTCTGTCCAGGACTGCCCTGATCAGGCATCGTGGCTACAGCTGTGGCCCCGGCATTCCTACCGGCCAGCCCCAGTCATCATCTCTGCCAGCCTGCCCGAAGTCTGTCCCGGATTGCTCTGATCAGGCATCGCTGCTATAGCTGTGGCCCCAGCATTCCTACCGGCAAGCCACAGTCATCATCTCTGCCTGCCCCAAACTCTGTCCAGGACTGCCCTGATCAGGCATCGCTGCTACAGCTGTGGCCCCGGCATTCCTTCCGCACAGCCACAGTCACTATCTCTGCCAGACTGCCCTGATCGGGCATCGCTGCTACAGCTGTGGCCCCGCATTCCTACCAGCCGGCCACAGTCATCATCTCTGCCACCTGCCCCAAAGTCTTTCCAGGACTGCCCTGATCGGGCATCACTGCTAGAGCTGTGGTCTTGACATTCCTACCGGCTAGCCACAGTCACCATCTCTGCATGCCTGCCCCGAAGTCAGTCCAGGTAACTGCTTCAGCTGGGTGCTCAGATCCTATGCTGCACAAATTGATTGGTGTGCTCTGGCAGAAGACCGACCTTCATAGGGCACTAAAACCTTGTCTCTGCTGACTGACTTCTCTCCTTCTACCTAACTCTGCTTTCAGCTGTGTTTTGTTTTTGAATTTGCATTCTCAGCCCAGCATTTCAGTTAGCAACTTTTATAATACAAAATATTTAAAATCTTAAGGGGTGGGGGGGCGCGCTGCTGAGCAGCCTAGCTGGAAGCAGCTCAAAACTCAAGCTCCTGAAGGACATCTAATATACAAACTTTTTAATTGTTTAAAACCTGCAATTTCTACAGCTATCAGTGCAAGGATTAGTCCGGAGACTCAGAGGAGTGCCACAATGGGGAAATCTAAAGGAAATTGTGCCTTGTCTGCAGATTTCTTCACCCTGAAACGATCGACACGAGAGGAGCTGCCTGGTCACAGTGGCGTGACTTCAGACCACGCGCAGCCAGTTGCTGGAGAGGCATCTCTTGCAGCTATACATGCTATGCTGCAGAAACTAGTGACCTCAGTCCAAGAACTGGACAAAAAATGAGATTCACTTACTCCCAGGGTCTCGGCACTAGAAACACGCATGGACCATTGTGAGACGGTGGTTCAACGCTCAGAGACTTCAGTTCTCAAGACTACGGAGGCTACCACAAAGTTAATTAAAGAGAACATGCAGCTACGTCAATGCCTGGTAAATATGGAGAATCAGGCGAGGGAGCTCAATCTCCGGGTAGTGGGCCTACCTGAGGAGGCTGAGGGGGAAGACACATTGCTGTTCGCACGGACATTTCTGCCAGCTATCCTGGGAATGTCAGAGGAGGACTCCTCATTTTCTTTGAAAAAGGTGTATAGAATTGCAACCCGACGAGCCCCGCTGGACTCTGCAACCCCTCAGACACTAATGGTAATCTGCACTGGTGTGGGCGACCGAGACCGTGCTCTTGCTGCAGCCCGCAGGCGGAGATCACTGAAATATGGGGATGCCACAACCATGATTTTTCCTGATCTGTCCTACAGTACCAGACAACGGAGATGAGCATTCGATGGCCTGAGGGGTCGCTTACGAAAACTGAAGGTGCAACATCCCTACTTCTACCTGCAAAGCTGCGTGTGGGTTGGAATGGGCAGCAATTCTTGTTTAATGATGTAAAAGATGCAGATAACCTTGTTACTCGAATCGAACAGGAGCTAGAGGATCGAGACAAGGCTGTGGACTTTTCGGATGAGGACTGATATCCTTATGGACTGGGGAGCAAAACAGCAAGTATATTAATGGCCTTGTGTGCCCGTGACGCTAGGCTGTGCCATGCAATGTCACCTACTTAGGTTGTTATGCTGTTTGGGAGGATCGGGACTGGGACTCTTTATATAAAATACACTGTTTTTCAGGACTGTTGTTAAGGTCCTCACTGTGTTTTGGGTCTCTTGTTAAACAATCTCCTCTATAGCCAAGTAGACACCGTCGAGGTAACTTTACCCGAGCTGTTTGTTGTGGGTTAAATGTTTTACTGCCTCAGGGCATCTACTGATAAGTGAAGTACTCTGGGGTTTCTGTACATGTATCCTTATCCTACTGGTAGAAAAGTGGGGACAAACTATTCATGGATTCCTTCTGGGAGCTGGGGGATTGTATCTTTGTCTAATTATTTATTTGCAAATAATGGGGGAATCATTATGACTGAGAGGTCACTTTGTTAATAAGGCACCGACTATGGCTTATCCCGATAGACAGATTCCCTTGGATTCTTCCATGGCTGCATGCAAATGGACAATCTTATATGGATTTATATACCTAATTACTCTGTACTTCCCACCATGATGTGCCAATATGGGGGAGTCCTACTTTAATCCTTTGTAAGAGGAGATTTGTATTGTACATTCTGCTATCCTCCAATGTGTAACTGATGTGTGAGTTTTGCTTACAAAATCAATAAAGAAATACAAAAAAAATCTTAAATTTTTAGCTCAATCAGTAATTTCAGCAAATGTTATAGATCTAATTTACAGTTTGTATTAGAGTGATTACAGCCTGTTTAAAGCTAATGGTCTGCCAAGTAATTTAGAACTAAATTACTGATTATTGTTAGAGGTTTTTTTTTTTCTTTCTCATTTGCAAATTATACTGCAAAGCCACTAGAGGGTAACAACTCACGGAGGTTGAAATCCTCTTCCCACTGCTCTCCCCTATCACTTCCTAGTCCTGGGTCCTTCAAAGTCTTGACTGCTCCATGGTGGCTGTATGCTCCAGTTTTACCTGAACTTCCCTCAGATCATTGGAATATCGTTCTCAGCATAAATTCACCCCGTACTATCATTGACAAGAACTCTGATCACCACAATGCCCCTCAAGTCCATGGGGATTTCTGTGAGCCTTGTACTGCTCACTATAATATCACTTGCAGGTCCACCCAGCAGACTATGCCCTCAACCTACACAATGAATCTCCCAACTAGCAGGCTAAATGCTTATGGGACCATCACATCACACGGCATTGGAGTCTCCGAGCACACCTTGCATGGGTGCTCTATGCACTGGTCACGAGAATACCAACTTAATGGTCCATACACACTGTCACTCTTCCCTGGGATCCTGGGATATTGACACAATTCAACACTGTGAAAGAGCAACCATCTAGGAGAAGGAAACGATCAAGGAATCTAAAACTCCTACGGTGCCATCTTGATTGCCTGCTCATGCTCCTACTCCTACAATCAGGCAATGTATACCCCAACCCAGGCCCGCCACCACAACAGGTGAGTCAAACAACCAAGCCAGCTGGACTTACTCTTGCCTCAATTAACATGTGCAGCCTGCTTCCTAAATTGGATAACCGGAAGCATGGGTTACCCAACACAGTCCGGACGTTCTCTCAGTGGTGGAGTCTTGGCTCTCCCCCAAAGTACCAGACTCCACTATCCTTTTACCAGGTTATACCTCGTTCAGACAGGACCATCTCTCAAAAAGAGGTGGGGGCTGTGTCCTGTATATCAGGGATTCCCTTGAGGGGCATGTCCTCTCCTCCTCCAGTAGCAGTAATAACCTGCAGGTCCTGACTGTAAAACTCCTTCTGAGATCACATAGCAGGGCTCTCACCGTACTCTCTGTAAACATCCCGCCCAAACTCACTGGGGCTGGTACCAGGGACCTGATGGACTATGTGAGCACCCTGAGTCTTAATACTGAAATCGTGATGCTGGGAGATTTCAACATCGATTGGCTCTCCTCTACAGCCGTCCATTGTTCACAAATGGTTGAGACTCCAGCCCGTATCAACTGCAAAACAGGGACCAACACACTTCTTGACTGGGTTCTCTCCAATCGGCCTGCCCGCATCCACAACGCTACTGTTCTCCCTGATTGCCTGAGTGACCACTCTCCAGTCATGTGTACCTGTTCCTTCAACTATTGTAAACCACTCACCTGAACAATTACAAACTGAGTCTTACTAAAAGGGCACCAGCAGCTGCTAAAAATTGACCTCAAGAGCGCAGATTGGACGGCACTCTATAATGCCAATAATGTGGACACAGCCCTGGACCACTTGATAAAAACTTTCAACGCCATCTGTGACAAGCATGCCCCGATAAAAACCAGAACGATAAGAAGGCACAGTAACCCCTGGATCACCCCTGACCTCCTAGAGCAACTGCAAGCCAGAGATCACTTATGGCAGATAGCGAAAGCACATGGTACCAGCACTAACTTACAGAGGTATAAAAAAAGCTCGGAATCAGTGCACTAAAGCCATCCAACTCGCCAAAAACAAATACCACAAAGAAGCCCTCTCCAGCACCTGGAGTGACAGCAAGTCGTTCTGGGATAACCTCAATGACATAACCAGCAAGGACCCCAAATCTGAATTAGCCATGCTCTTGATCGACAGCGTACCATCCTTGGACCACATGCACATTGCCAACACTCCTAACATTGCGTTCACGGACCTAAGCAGTGTGCTACCAGCAGACTACCTCAACCCCCACCCCCGACTGATCCTAATACACTAAACAACCATCACTTAACCGCCCACTCTTCTACTTTGAAGAAGTCTCTCAAGCTGAAGCTAAAAAGTATATGGAGAAGGCGCTGGGAAAATCTAGACATAGCGGGGACACTCTGGACCTAAAATTCATCAAACTGGCCCTGGCTGAAGTCCTAGGCCCACTCACCAAACTAATCAACCTCTGCCTTTCACAGTTCCCCCAGAGATGGAAATCGTCCACAGTAACTCCAGTACACAAACTACAGCCAGGGGTCAAAATTGTCACCAGTCTGCCAAAGGCGGGTAGATTTCAGGTCGGGCGGGTGAAACTGTGTCCGCTGAGCACTTGTTGGGCGCCTGTAAAAAAAAAAATGTTAAAATACAATAATAAAGTCCAAACAAGCATGGCCATGGCATTTTGGTCAGTCCTTTGTCATGCTGGCATCTTTTTCTCTTTATTTTCGGCAGGGGGAGGAGGCAGGGAAGGTTGCCAAAGAAGAAAGTGTTCAATTCAATGCTGATACAGGAACATTCCCGATTGGCTGTGGTGTCAGGGTGGGGACGTGACTTTGTAGGAGTGGCACATTTAAATACTGAAGTTTAAGCCTACAGAAATGTGTGCCCTACATTACAAAAACACCGAAGAATAGATCCTACCTGCAAAAAGAAGCCAGAGAGAGAGAGAGAGAGACATAAAGAATTAGAGCCAAGGATCGTCCTGCCACAGTCACAGTGTGAAGCTGATTTTGGGCACCGACTCTCGAACTCCTGTCAGCAGGGTCAGTGACTAGAAGACTGGGGGCTGCAGTGCCTGCTGTCAATGAGTGCCGCAACTTCCGTACCGCATATTCAGGAATCCAGTGAAAGGTGACAGAGCCGGTTGCCTTCCCCTTTGCTGTTAACAGGGTGATTCGAAGCTGCTAAGAGCTGCTCTATCTTGCAGACTCACCGTCCAGTGTCAGTGGCCAGTCCGAAGGGAAATTTGGGAGACAGCCGCAGACTGACAGACTGTGACAGAAGCACGGAGAAGAGCCGAGCAGCACAGCGCCACACTACTGTTCCGATCGCCCCCACGGCACCAAACTTCTGCTGTCTGTGAGCATCGAGGGGTTACTAGCTCTCAAGGTATGTAACTTGGGCACCAAACTATCAGTCTTACAAACTTACTTAATTTTACTGGCAGGGACGTTGACAGGCGTCTGATTGCTGAGCTGGTAGCACTGGTCTGAGTCAGGACTTCACAGCGATCCCAGAGAATTGTTTGTTGTGACAGGGAGTGAGCAGGTTAGACAAAATGATTACTATATTAGTTACAGTAAGTCTGCAATGATATTCTAGCAATGTACAGGAGGGAGCACTTTAAAAAAATATATATAAAATTAAAACGCCCGGCTGTGTAGTCTGCAAATTAGCACGACTGTAATTACAGTTTGAGAAAAACAGTGTTTGCAGACTACTGAGCTGATTTTCAGAGGTAGGAACTGAGCTGTTATGTTAGAGAAAAAAAAACACACTGCTTTAGTTTCTGAAGTAGTCAAAAAGCCAGATTTATAAGTGTGCTGCTTGTGGTCACTGCTAATCTCTCACTCTGTATGTTGGCAGGGCAGGCACTGCATAAATGACTTGAAACAAACGGAGTGAACTGGTTTGTGAATCACTGCACTACTGAAAAGGCTGCACTGTGTCAGGGCTGATAAAGAAAAACAACCATTTAGATCAGTGTGCATTCAGTGAAACAGAATGGCTGCTATTCAGACCAGGCTCATTCTCTGCACATGTGACTTGTGCAGAGAAGGAGCCTGATCTGACAGAGTAGGCATTGGTGTTTCACATGTGTGGTCTAAATGGTTGTTTTTCTTCAGCCCTGACACTGCACAGTTTCAGTCAGTCTGTGTAACACTGTTGCCCATATTAAATCTACACAGTTCTAATTAATAATGTCTGAATTTTTTTCCGGGGGGTGCTTGAATTGCTGGTTATTTTAATGTTTCTTTCCCAGTTCAGAATCACTGAAGAAGGCTCCACTCTGGGGAAAGAAACACTTCTGAGGCTTGCCAGATCAATGGGTTGCTGCTGCTCAAATATTATTTAAAAAATGTCTCATCTGACACTAAGATTTAATATGTGCAAATTAGGCAGCGTTTGTAAGTGTCATTGTTGCCTTCTATCTTGCATTGGCCTGCTGCTACAGAATTTGGGTGTTGCTTGTTGTAATGGTTCTGTAGCAAAATCCCTTGCCAATAAAAGAAAAGACAACACACTTTAGTTTTTTTACAGTCACAGTTTAATAATGGTTTAAAAAAATGTCAACTGCAATAAAACTCTTTTTTTTTTTTTTTTTTTTTAAACCCGAGTTTCTCACATTTATTTATTTTTCGGGTGCCGGGCTAGTGAAAATCATGGCGGGCCGGTGGATTTTTCCAGCTACTAGCCCTGTGAGCTGGTGGCTGAAAAAGTTACTTCTAACCCCTGTACAAACCTATCTCCATACTCCCCCCCACCCCTCTCTCCAAAGCCCTTGAGCGGACAGTGGAGGACCAGTTAATCAAACACCTGAACCAATACCAACTTCTCTGTCCTGAGCAACACGGCTTCCAATCAAGTCACAGTACTATCACGGCCTTGCTCGAATTCACCGGACACATTCACCATTCAACTGATCAAGGTCTCCTGGTTGGGGCAACTTCCATTGACCTATCAAAAGCATTTGATACAGTGCATCACGAGCGCCTGCTGGACCAACTATCAGCTATAGGACTCTCCTCGGAATCAGTACACTGGTTCAGCAGCTACCTTCACAATCGTTCACAACAGGTCAAAATGGGGGGGGGGGGGGAATCACCTCTGATAACAGACCAGTCCGCTCAGGGGTCCCACAAGGATCAATTCTGGAACCTCTACTGTTTAGTTTAATCCTAAACAAACTGCCATCTGCATGCCCGGGACGAATGCTCCTATACGCAGATGGCGTGGTCATATCAACAGCAACCCTAATCCCAAACTGGTGGTGGATCTCCAAAACGGGTTCTCAGCCGCTGAAAAATGGTTTTCGGATCACAGACTAGACATGAACTGCAAAAAAACTAAGACTATGATGTTCACCAGCACACAGAGCAAGCATAAGGCCTCCCCCCTTGCAATCAGGAACGCCAATGGGGACCCACTGGAACACGTCCAGCAGTTCAGGTACCTGGACATCACACTCGACTCTAAACTTTCGTACGCCCAACACATCAACAACACAGCAAGGGTGATTAATACAGGATAGGGATCCTATACAGGCATAGACACTGCCTACTACATGAGGCATTGAACCTGGCCATCATCAGCTCGATAGTCTCCCTCGTCGACTACGGCCTGGCAATCTACGGGTCGGCGACATACTTAGCCCTAAACCACATCACCACTGCACTAAACAAGGCAGACCGACTGCTCACAGGTTCGGAAAGACTAACGCACACCTGTGAGCTCTACACCCGGGCAGGTTGGCTACAACTCAAGGACAGAATAAACTACCAAACCTGCCTCATTGCCAAGAAACGCTCCCTCAACCAAATACCCACAGGGGTCCAGAACCTCCTAACTCCACACTCAAGCACCCGACCCACAAGGAACTCCTCCACTCAAACCTACAAAGTTCCCACAAGCTGCACAGCCCTGGCACAATGTGCCATTTACTATTGTGCTCCACTATGGACCAATCCCTTACCTCCTGACATTGTCAATGCCACATCTATTGGATCATTCAAATGAAGACTCCGGGCAGCACCTAGTAAAATCTAGTAAATATGACTATTACCATTAGCACCTTCCTGGAGCATCAACCATCTACCTGCACTTACCTCCTAACAACTCACTGGGTTGAAGGACCCCAATCCTGACATGTTAGGTAACATATAGCCCCCCCCCCCAAATCATGACATCGCTCCCACTTCCCTATCCCCTCAGATGCTCCCAACTACATTACTCCTTCCACCCAAGTTTGCAACCCCTCCTTCTTCTCACCTCGGAGAGCTTCTAAGTAGGGTGTTGACCTCGGACACCGGCTAGCTACTATACTGCCTAAGCTGTTTAATGCTGTTGTACCCTGTAACTTACCCGTACCATATGTACCCTCATCATCTGTACTGTATTGTCTATGTAACTGAGGTGGAACCTATAAAGGAGCATCTGCTCACTGGTGTAATCCAAGACCTCAATAAATAAATAATAAAAAAAAAAAACATTCAGCCTACTTATTAGACAAAGTGGACAGGGCAGTCTCACGCATTAAGGCTACCTACACTGGACAAGGCAATAAAGCAGGTAAGCCTCTTGCTCTCTGCCTTAAGCAGCAAAGTGCATCACGCTGGATTCCTGCCTTGCTTGACCCGCAGACAAACTGTTTAACAAGTAGTGTCAGTGGCTCAGTAGGTAGCACACTTGCCTCTGAGACTGAGAGATCAGAGGGCTGTGGGTTCAGTTCCCACATCTGGCACTTGGGTTAATATCCCAGTACTGACACTGTAGTGCAGCATGAGAGGGGTGCTGTACTTCTGAGGTGCCGTATTTCGGATGTGACGTTAAACCGAGGTCCCATCTGCCTGGATTGGTGGTAGTTCAGGTGGATGTTAAAGATCCCATGGCACTTATCGAAAAGAGCAGGGGAATTTCCCCGGTGTCCTGGCCAAATTTCCCTCATTCACTAAAAATACCACGAACAGCTTAATCTGGTTCAAAGTCAGTTGGCATTCATCTGTATCCCCCTCCCCTGGGTCGTGCCTGAAAATAGGCAGGATTTGTCCAATGTACTTACCCGGTCACCAAAAACTAAATAAATAAATAAAAATGCAAAAGATATGACTGCCATTTTCCAGATTTTTTATCAGGAACTTTACTCTACAACTTCCACAGATCCCTTTCCCTCTGCCCTCATGGATAATTTCCTAGCTCATATAGATCTTCAAAGCCTTTCCAGGGAGCAGCAAGCCCTTTTAATCGGCCCTATATCAGAGAATGAAGTTTCGCAGGCTGTCTCCTCCCTTCCTTTACATAAAGCCCCGGGAATAGACTTTTTTTGTCTCTTTTCTATAAAACCTTTGAGGAGGAGTTGCTTCCACAGTTGGTTAAATTATTTAACTACTGGGGTTCTTCACCTATCCTTGAAAAATCTTTATTTGAAGCCCACATTGTTCTCCTTCCCAAACCTGGGAATGACCCCACTAGATCTGAGAACTATCGTCCCATGTCCTTATTAAGTAATGATGTCAAGTTATACGTAAAAATGTTAGCTACCCATTTATCTAAATTATGGACAACTCCTTTAGGACTGGAACAAGTGGGCATTGTTGCTGGTCGCCATTCTAGTGATCATTTCTGCAAATTGCTTCACCTCTTCTCCGTGTCCGGGGAATCCAATACTGACTCAGTGATGGTCTCCCAGGACGCAGCGAAGGCATCCGATCGCGTGGCGTGGCCCTACCTCTTTGACATCCTAAAAAGATATGGGTTCCTCCCAGAATTCATAAAAAGAATTAAAGTGTTATATACATATCCCTCAGCACGTATTTTATGCAATAATGAATTGTTTGATATTTTTTGGTTGGCCAGGGGAACCTGACAAGGCTGTACCTTATCACCTTATTTATTCAATTTATATACTGAACCACTGACATGCCAGATAAAATGCATCAATAATATTCTTGGCATCACAATAGGGGTGAAAAATGTAAATTGTCCAGTTTTGCAGATTATATTTTGCTTCATATTGCAAATTGGAGAAAGTCATTGCCTGCTGCACTTCATATTATTGACCAATTCAGTCAATTTTTGGGCTATAAATTAAATATACATAAAACTGTGGTCTTTCCACTATCCCATTTATTTATTTAACAAATCATAGTAATTATAAACCTTTGAGTCAAGGACTCATTTACAAAGGCTCCGCGTCAAAACTAATAGTACAAACGGTAATTACAGCACAACAGTTTTAACAGTCACAATCATTTAAGGCTAAACAACGAATATGGCGAATATCAAACATAGTGAAGTACAGGAGACAGAGTAGATACTGTCCTATACAGGTTGGAGCTAAGTGTAGTGGTGGGGACACAACAGTACTGTCCTAGAGCAGGTGCAGCCTCAAGGAGGCGTTGTCAAGATGGCATGACACAGATACCAGTTCGATAGCTGTCCTATACAGGTGGTAGCTAAGAGCAGTGATAATACATATTGTTACAGTTTTAACAGTTGGGACCTATCAAACAGAGGCATAGTCAGCGTAGACTTACATCAGACAATTTATGAAACAACTTGAATTAACCAGAGGCCGGTAGGCTGGGGGAGCAGACTGGAGGATGCTGCATTGGTAAATAATTCGTCATGGGCCAGCCTGGGGTGAGCTGTGCCTGGAAATAGGTCTAGCCCATACACCGGCAGTTTCGCGAGGAGAGAATGTGATTCTTGAGGGCAGTCTTGAAAGGTCCTATTTTGGTGATGGAGGTAATGGTAGGGGGGAGAGCGGTATACCATGATGGGGCTCTAAAAGGGAAGGATCTTTGAGCTAGGGAGGTCCTTACCCTGGCAACAATCCACACGTTTGGTGGCAGTACAAGTGGCTACAGAGGGGGAGGCAGAGAGGAGGTATGCAGAGACCCCCAATGGGGTCAACCCCAGGTGGATTTTTTTGGTGAGGAACCAAGTTTGATACTGTAGTCTTCCTTCCAAGGTGAGAATATTGGTTAGGGTGTAGAGGGTGCAGGTACGGGTTCGTTTATCCGCACCCAAGAGGAGTTGACATGCTTCGTGTTTAGGGAAGTGTGGTCAGCAGCTGAGTAGACGGAGAGCCCGTAGTCAAGGAGTGACAGGACTGATGAGAGGAAAGCCAGACTGAGGGCTTCAGGCGGTAAGCAGTCCTTGGGTCGGTAGAGTAAACTGATGCGGGCATTAATGGCAGAGGATAGTATGTTAATATGGGCGTGGAAGGAGTGGATGGTGTCAAAGGTAACGCCCAGGTATTTATAGGTATGAACCTGTTCCAGTGGAAGGAGTGAGGGTGAAAGGATTTTTAGCTGTGCATCCTTGGTCTTGTTCTGGCAATGGGCAAAGAACACAGACTTTGTTTTCTTGATGTTGACAACGAGTCTGCGGTCTGTAAACCAGTTTTCTATCTGGCTGAAAGAGCCTTGGAGGGAGGACTGTAGGATGGTGGGGTAGGAGTGTGAGGCATAGAGAATTGTATCATCGGCATACAGCAGTACGTTACCGGGGCAGATTTGGGTAGGGCATTTAGATAGATGCTGAAAAGCAGAGGACCCTAAATGGAGCCCTAGGGTACCCCAGAGCAAACAAGCAGGGTGGTAGATTGGTTGTTGTTGATCTTGACACACTGGGATCTAGCAGTGAAGTTGCTGGAGAACCAGGAAAGTGGACCTTGCGATAGACCGGTGTAGTGAAGCATGTTTAGAAGAAGGAGGTGGGAGACCGTGTCAAAGGCCTTTGATAGGTCAGTGAAGATGGCTCCGGCTAAGTGTTTTCTGTCCAAGGCAGAGTGAAGGAAATTAGAGAATTCAGTGAGGGCTGTAGTTGTGCTGTGCCCAGATCTGAAACCATGTTGCTCCCTGCATAGTAAGTTGTGGGCAAGCAGGTACTCAGTGAGTTAGTCTGCCATGATTTTTTCAAGGGCTTTTGAGAGTGGGGGGAGGATGGAGATGTGTCAGTAGTTGTTAGGGGAGGTGTTGTCTCCACTTTTTAGGATAGGGGTAATGACAACAGTCTTCCAGGCAGTTGGGAACTGCCCCAAGCACAGGGAGCAGTTAAGGAGATCCGTTGGGGGGGGAGAGGACAGTATCCAGAACCAGGTGAGGGATTCTCATGTCAAAAGAGTCTTTGCACTAGTTTGAGCCACTGAGCACTTTGGACAGGTAAGTTTTTGCTTCCGGCATGGTAATGACCCTGAGGTAGAATGGGGGGCGTTGAAGGTTGGGCTCAGAGTTAGCTGGAATAGGGTCAAAGAAGAAGTTGTTCGGAAGGACTGTGTTAAGGTCAGAGAAGGTGGAGTTAAGGCAGCCGGCAATGGCCTGGGGATCAGTGGAGGTGACATTATTGATGCAAAGCTGGGACGGGGGAGGCAGGATTTTCCATTAAGATCTTTCATGTTGTCCCAAAATTTCTGTGCACTCCCGCAACAGAAGGCCAGGGTGGCTTTATAATTTTCCACCTTGGCTGTCCGTATGGTCCAGGTGCACTTATTACGTGCAGCTCTGTAGGCCTGCCTGTCAACTTGTGTGCTAGAGGCAACAGCTCTATGCCAGAGATTGTCTCTTTGTTTTAGTTGTTGCAGCAGTGCAGACGTAATCCAGGGGACATTATGTTTCTCGGACTGTGTTTTTGTCAGTGGGGCATAAATATCACGAGCTTTGTTGAATGAGCAGGTGAAGTAATCAAGGGCCTCATCTATGGTCTGAGCCTGAGATATGGGAGACCAGTCCCAGTGTGCCAGGTACTTTCTGATTTTAATGAGGCAGCGACGAGAGATTACGCTTGGGTGAGGTTTGGGTAGTTGACATGACCAAGAGAAGAGGATCGGGGAGCGGTCACTCAGGAAGTCATTAAGGACCACTAGATCAGAGATTCTATGGGGACGGTTAGTTAGTAGTATGTCTAGCAGGGTGTGAGAGCCGTTTGAGGGATTCGCCTTAGTGGGCGTTGGGTTAGGGCCAATGCCACAAAGGTGTCCTTGACAGAGGCTGCTGAACTAGCAAGCCAGTTTACACTGAGGTCACCAACTAGGATATGTTCTGCTTTGGGGGGGAAGCTTGCAAAGTAGTTTGAGAGGGATTGTATGGCAGAAGCTTGGTTTCTTGGGGAAACAAATGCAACTGTGATAGTTAGAGGGGCCCTGGAGGGGTCAAGGGTGAGTTTTATCGAAAGGGCTTGGGCCCCATGGTCCAGTGAGGGAGCTGGTAGAGCTTGGCACAGTAGAGGGTCTCGTACATAGAGGGCACACCCGCTGCCCAATTTTCCCACTCTATCTGCTCTCTGTAGAGACAGGCCAGGGAAGGAGACAAAGGAATCAGGGGTCTTTATGTCCCAAAGATGAAATTCTTAAATTAGGCCTCCAATGGGAATCTAAGGCCCTGCCCTATCTGGGTATTAAAATTCCCTGAGATTTAAACCAATTAAAAGCGCTAAATTTGGACCCTGTTCTTAAGCAAATTGAGGGAGCTCTATGTAGGTGGAGCCAATTACCCCTATCGTTGTGGTGGAGAGCAAATGTTATCAAAATGAATGAGCTTCAACGTCTTTTGTATCCCGAAAATATGCTTAATATTTTTCTTCCTAAATTCTGGTTTGCCAAGATCCATTCAATATGCTCAACTTTTCTTTGGCTGGGTAAACCTCCACGCAGGGCATATTATAAACTGTTTGGGCCACATAGGATGGGAGTCTTACAAATTCTAGATTTTTATTCTTACTATCTTGTCCTACATAGAGTAAAATATTTTCAGTGGGGTAATTCTGATGGCCTTAACAATCCTCCCCCCAGTTGGTTGGTTATTAAGCAGTCCTTAGCAGAGACTCATGATATCTCTTTGACCTCTCTGTTATATGTCCCTCTATCAAAATTACCTAAAGACCTTCGCTTAACCCCTGTTGGATGGGACATTAAAGCTCATGTGCAATTATGTACATTTCTTCAGCTTTCTTATTAAAAGGATCTTCTTAGTCAGCCCCCTCTTTAATAACCCCAACCTTTGTATCTCGGGCGTCAGCACTGGAATGGCCTGCCAGTTGTTATACTTCATGATTTTATTATAGGAGATACTATCCTTTCTAATTTTTTCTTTAAACTTTCTTTATTTAAAATATTTTGTTCAGACAAACAGAACATACAAGATACAGACACATCCTTAACAATTACACTTAAACCTTTTTTTTTTTTTCTTTCCTTCTTCTCGTGTGTTTTCAAAGGCATTTCATCTAGCATAAAACATAGTTAGGCCAAGCAATCAACAGTTTATACACAGGGTGGCACAAGACATCCAAAAATTCCTTTATATTTATAATCTTTAAGACTCATCTAAGTTGATTTCCATATTGTACCTTTTTATGTAGGGGAAAAGAGAAGGGGGGCAGGATTATTTACCATCTCATCAGTTAGGGGGCAACATAAATATTTTACCTATGTCTTACAGGTTTCTATGATATATTATGTGTTCTACCTCTCGGGCCCTTTCTAATGATTTCATCACAGCGTTGATCAAGGGATGAAGTCAGGTCTCACCCTTGCCATGTATAGAACCCATCGCCTCCACAGAATCTCAAAACAGGGGACCCCTTTTATTAATGGCAGCTGTTAATGCTTCCATTCTATATATACTGATCATGCATTCTTGCCACATACTTAGAGTGATAGCCTTGGGAGATAGCCAGTTACTCGTGATAGCCTTTTGGGCCGCTAAGAGTGACATTTTCAGGAACATAATCGTCAGAGGGTCTCGAAGTTCCTTGGGCAATTCCAGAAAAAAGTAACAGAGAGATGAAATCTCCAAGTTAGGATCCATAATTGCCTGTAGGGCCTGTTGTAGATCCTGTAGGAAGGGGGTTATTATGGGGCAATCCCACTATCCTTTCTATTAAAGAGATTATGGAAAAGTTTTCTTTCCAGGCTATATATTGTTTTAGGCTGGCACAAATTCACCATTGCTTGCAGTCCCGTTCCCCCCCTCCCCACAATGGACCAACTCAAACCAATAGCGTTTTATTGGAAGAATTGTTTGGGGTTGGACTCTCCCGACCCTTCCTGGTACACTATTTGGTCTGACATATACTGGTTTATCAAACAAGACCACCTCAGACTGTTACAGTTCAATATTTTGCATGATCTACATTATTCTCCTTTGAAATTATTTAAGATGGGCAAATCAGCATCTCCGTTGTGTGTCCATTGCGGTAAGGAAGATGGAACTTTATACCGTATGCTGTTGACATGCCCCAAGATATCAGCTTTTTGGACCTTGATTAAGAACACCATTGTTTCTTTCTTTGGCCATGCTGATTATTTTACAGAGGATATTTGCCTTCCTGGGGATTATACTTCATTCCATTAATTAAGGACAAATCACACATGGCCTTGATTACTTTAGTTTCAAAACTGCTAATCCTAAGACATTGGAAGGGCAACTGGACATCTTCATATTCTGAGAGGCTTCAAGAACTTTTTACTGCTTTAAATGCGGAGCTTGCAGTTGCCCTGTCTCACCATACGTGGTACAGGTTCCAGGCTTGTTGGTCACCTTTTTATTCTTATTTTAAGCGTACTGTTTAAATTTTTCTTTTTGGGTCCCTCTCTCCTAGGGTGGCATGTCTAACATCTATAAAAGCTATCTTGTGGAACTAACTAACTTACGTATTTCTTCTATGCTCACTTTCAGCAGTCAACGTATTCGCTTTAAGATCGTGGCGATTGCACGAGGATAGATAGATATTTTATTTATATAGCACCCAATTCCAAAGGACTCAGAGCACTGTACAATTAAAAACACAATATAACACATAATCATCTTAATAAACAAACAAACACTTCAGATGAAGCAACAGCTGTATACATAGAATTATCTATGAACAGATTGGTAATTAAAACCCATTAAAAGCCTGGTTAAACAAAAATGTTATTAATCCCTTTTTGAAGGATTCCACCAAGGGAGCCTCCTGAAGCTGTTTGGGAAGGGAGTTCCATAGAGTGGGCTCGACCACAGAAAACGCTCGCTCACCTAAGTGTCGCAGCCTCACCCTAGGAACATCAAGGAGGCAACCCTCGGCGGAATGGAGAGCTCGGGTCGGTGGTGGAGCACGGGAAGATCTTGCAGATAAGCTGGTCCCCTACCGTGTAGGACCTTATAGGTCAGTAAACCACCTTGAAGATAATCCTCTACCTAACTGGCAGCCAGTGCAGTTCACGGAGGGCCAGCACAATATGATCATTCCTTCATACGCCTGCCAGTAAACAAGCCACCGTATTCTGCACAAGCTTCAGCCAACGGAGGTTACCTCCAGAAAGCCCTAGGTACAAGGCATTACAGGATGGGGGGTGGAGGGTTGGGAGGGTGGTGTTTTTGTCCTTATTCTGGTTGTTCCTTCTTGTTCTGTCATTAATGTTGTATGCTGTATTTGTTGTATTTTATTGCCTCCTGTTGTGTATGGTGAAATTGTTAATAAAGGATATTCAATTGTAAAAAAACGAAAAAAAAAACTGATGAATAAAGTAACCAAGGACTTTATTGCCATCACATGTATGGGTCAGGAAAGACCAGTCAATTTGTTGTGGGAGGACTTGAAAGTAGGGGAGCTTCCAAGTGAGAACACACAGGCAATTCATTATTACAGACCATCTACAGGTGTCACGGAAGTGATCACTTAGGAAGTCAGGCAGGACAGCACTAGGAATTATTTGCCAAGGGGCCGGCTCCATGGTGCTGAGTGATGGGTGTACGGTCGGCACGCTGGCGACCTGGGTTTGCACCCTGAACCCAGACGTCTGGAGAGGAGTCTGGTATGGAGGGAGTTATGAGTGTCCTATGGATGCTTCCCTCATGGGGGGAGGGGGAAAATGGTCTGGAATGCTTATTAGGCAGCACCTGGTGGTGGCTTGTGGTAGGTGTTCATGTGAAGCCTCAACACCATGCCAAATGCCCCCCCCCAACAATGCTGCCGTGGGAGGGGGGGAGGATTAGGAAGAAACAGGAAAATGCAGCCGGTCAGCCGACTGGATCACAATGGCCGGTCCCCGCTCACCACGAATCCCAGACGTTTCTGCAACGATCCCTCACCGTGTGTCCAGCGTAGAATGAAGCCTACGGGCAAGTCTCCTCTCCTGGTTCCCCTGCCACGGAAGGGGGCCCAACCCAGTGAAGGGATACAGTGGGACAACTGGTCCGCGGCAGCAATGAGGGTGGAGAAGATGATGACGGAGACTGGCGGTGGGGCCCTAGGCTAAACAAAGGAGTGGTAAGCTGGGGGGGCTTGGGAAGCATAAAGAAATCACACAAAAAAATTATTTTGTCAAAATGGCTGCCCAACACCCAATCAATTAGAGCTACAGTACCAGTTTTATAGTTTACTCGGTCTGGTAATAACTTAGGTAAGGTAGACAACTGCCAGTGTGTCCCCCGTAATCCTTGTTCTTACTGGCAAGCCAGTTACAATTGAAGTTGATAACCACAATTTTCTTTTTCTTTTTTTTATACATAGTGTGTAGTTTTTTCCATTTTCTCCCTCCCCCCAAGCCACGGTGTACACATGCGTGTCCGCGTGTGGAGGAGCATGCACACGCCAGGATTCAGTGGTCCCTTCCACCCCTCCCCAGACTTATGTCACCACTCCTTGCCACCTGCGGATCCCACCGGACCTCCACCCGTGGGAACGGGACTACGGAGGAGCGGGCATCCGCCACTTGGAGGGGAGAGCCGTGGCTCAATCCCGCTCCAACCCCCCCCAACGAGCCAGCACCCCGGTGACCCGAAGTCATTCCCGAATCCGGGTTGCCAGCGTTGCACAAGGTAAGGCATCCAGCACCTCAACCCTTAGCGCCACCAGGTCGGCCCAACCACAATTTTCTTTAGACTAAAGACAGCATTGATAAAGTAGTCAAAATCATTTTGAAACATTTTAGGAGGGATATAGGTAATGAGGAAGTTGAGATTTTTCTCCCCCTTGAGACCAGTCTTTACATTAATAGCAAGGAGCTCACAGCCAGATGGTTCCAAACTAAGAGAAAGTCTGCTAGACTTAAGGAAGGACTTGATATACACAAGGCAGCCCCCATCCTTTCTTGAGGTCTTGTTGTCTCTATAGAAGGTGTAAGAGGCAATTTCTGTTTCTCTGTCTGGGATCCTGCAGGTGAGCTATGACTCTGTAAAGACCATGCATCAGACTGGGTGTTACTGATCCAAACTTCCTCAAGCTTAGGCATAAGGCATTCCAGGTTGATATGGGCTATAGCCACATAGCCATGGAAAAACAGTACAGGAGAAACTGGGTCTGGATTAGGATGCACACTGCCACTGAGGATACGCAGCAATAATAACAGTTATCTTAGAACATACTGCAGTTTGAAGGAACTACGTCTCAAAATCACTTTTAAAACAGTATTTGCTTCAGCCACTTCAGGCAAGTTACTAAGCCCACATTCTGAAGTATGAGTACCATTCATCGAACAAGCTTAAATCTGTTGCACAGAACCTGTT
This sequence comes from Neoceratodus forsteri, assembly GCA_016271365.2. Classification (NCBI taxonomy): domain Eukaryota; kingdom Metazoa; phylum Chordata; order Ceratodontiformes; family Ceratodontidae; genus Neoceratodus; species Neoceratodus forsteri. Next base: position 1,724,403,491 of record CM057452.1, read on the forward strand.
CGAATCTGCTTCAAAACAGGAGCTCCTGGTGACTCTTACTCAAGGGATCATGTCTAATGGTCACTAAATGAAAGCTTCCATGGAATCCTCAAATGCAGCAACTCACTGGATTTGCATTTGAAGACACTTCTGGTTGTGTCAGGAAAGCAGAAAGTCTTCGTACACAAGGTGCAATGTAAATCACTTTATTAGCAAATACTCACAAAAAGTGAACAAAGTGCAAAAAAGGGGCAAAGAAACCTAAACGCAATCAAAGCCCCTGGATGGCGGCAACACAAAATGCTGGCAAGTCTGGTCAGCCGCCCTCAGGGGCTCTGATGGAAGTTCAGGTTCTTTACACCACGCTGTTCACTTTACAGTATCTGCAATAAGCGTTCACTGAACCTAATTGTCGATGACTTTCTGCGTTGCCGATAAGGCGGTGTCTTGAAATACAAATCAGCAAACTGCATCGGAAGAATCCATGGGAAGCTTTCATAATTAACCATTATCGTCTTCTATGAGTAAGGTCCCAGGCTCCTAATCATCAACGAATTTGGTACAAACTCTGCCAACAGATTTATGTTTGTTCCATAACTGGTACTTTTACTTCAAAATGTGGGATTAGGTGCCGGTCTGGTGGCGCTGAGGGTTGAGGCACTAGACACCACACCTCGCGCCATGCTGGCGATCCGTGTTCAGGAGCAAGTGCGGGCCGCCGGGGTCAGCAGGGGAGGAGAAGGATTGAGCAGCCCATGGAAAGCTCTCCTTCTCCAGAGAGGGGGGAGGTTACCAGACGTCGGTGCATGCCTGGCCCTTAGCGGTGACTGGGGGCTTGCACACCAATGCTGTCACAGTCGGGCAAGAGGCGGGGCAGATGCCTGATGGGGTGCACACACACGGGAATGTGTAAAGCACTGTCACTGGCATCCCTGCTCACTCCGCCTGTGGGGACCAAGCACATGAGAACACAGGAAAAAGGGGCTCCTGGTCAGGCAGCATGAACTTCCATCTTCTGCGCCAATGACCCTGAAGGACACTTCCCCTAAGTCTGGATCCATTTCAGGTGAATTCAGTTGGGGGCTCCTTACCACCCTGCCACAGAGAGGAACCCGTGGAGGATAAAAGGGGAAGTTGGCCTGATGTCGGGGCATGAGCTGGGAGGACGGTCGGGATGTACAGCCGATCAGAGGGCCAGAAGAGAAAAATAATAGAAAAAAAAATATGTGGGCTTAGTAACTTGCTTTACACAGGTCCAAAGTGGCTGAAGCAAATATGGTTTTTCCTATAATGTCCACTTTAAAGCAACTCCTTGTATGTCGGTTGCACAGTGACTTATATTGAGGCTACAGCCCTGTCATTATTACTCATCATATCAACAGCATCCACTACAGGCTGGGTGTAGTGCACCAGCTTTGTCCTGGGAACCAAGTACTTCTTATTTGACTGTCTAGGCACAGCCAGAATAGAAGCTGGCCTGCTTCAAGCTGCCTCCATGAGGGTCTCCAGAGCAGGCTGGATTGGCAGAACCAGGGACACCAGCATAGTAGGCATATTCAAAAATTCCAACTATGGTTGCCTAGCCTGACTGGTATTTATTGTCTTGAACTGCAAACTACTAAGTAGGTTTTTGAGCAGTGCCTGAAATGAGAGCTCATACTGGAGTCCTTTATAGGATCCAGATCAGGCTTACAAGTACCAGGGAATTCTCACCACCAGTCAGAATCCCGAATAACATCTGGATCATACTCATCCTTGACTGTACCAGGGGACAGATGCACAAACTGTGGACCCAAAGGGACTGGCGTTGAAGGCAGCACAACATCAGTGCAGGGACCAGCACAGAGGGTATAGGCCTCAACACCATATGTGCTACCGTGCATGGCACAGACTGTGGAACTGGAAGTGTGTAGCACTGTGGACTTGGGGCTGCAGGCGGCACTGACAATGGGGATGGCACAAATGCCAGCCCTGACAGAGAAGGAGCCATCATTAACACTGCAAGCAGTGACGCTGAAGGCCTTGGCACCTCAGCCTGAGCCGATGCCACCAAGGATGATGGCACCAAAGGTAGCACTGGCATAGGCACCAACAGTAAAGCAGCCACAGGGGCCAAAGCCAAGACCACTACTTGTGCTGTCAGTCTTAGTTTGTGCTGAAACCACTGCTTCATTAGAGCAGCCCAACGAAACAACTGTTCACCTGAAGGCTCGTTGGTGGACAGAGGGAGACTTGGGAATGAAGACGTTAAGCCTGAGGGCCTCAGAAAGTCCTGTGATGAAGGAGATGACCATGGAGATTCCCGACTACAGTCATCAAATACCTCAGTGCAGAGCAGCCCAAGTTCATCTTGAACCAGTGCCTTTTCGTCTCCTTATGCTTTTTTAAGAAGAGACCAAATGGTCCCTGGAACCCAACACTGGCCATAAGCGGGGCTGGAGCCATTTCTTTTTGCGACTCCAAGAGGACAGTTCTTCCTCCACAGCATGAGACTGCCCAAAGCCAGGACAGTCCTTCGGAGAGGAGTGGTGGTCAGATATTACCTCACTGCCAGAGCAACTTGCCTATTCAGACCCACTACCTACCATGCCACAGACTGCTGTCAAAAGGTAGGGCTGTGCTAAAAATAAACACAAAAATAAACTCTAGTAATACTTCTTCAAGTATGAACACAGCACACTAGGCATAACAGTACTTGAGACAATCTGGAAGTTCTGGCCCCGATGAGGACAGCGAGGAAAATGCTGCTCTTCAACAGCAGGAAAAAAGGACTGAGGTGAGTGTCACTGTATACCACTGGATACGTGCAGGTGGCTTGTGCATGGGGCATACCTACATTGCCAGCCCCCAAACATTATGCCCCCTGCTGGGTTCTTGCACCTTTAGGCTCAGACCAATAAGCGTGAGTCTACAGAGAAGATGGATTCTTGAAAGATCTGAGGCTGTTCTGTGACCCCCCCCACCCTGGGGACTGCTGATGAGGTATGGCTTCGCTCAGCCCTGGACCACAGGCCTTCTGTATGCCCTCCCACTATTCCCCTAGATACACAAGGTGATTCTCAAGGCATGCAGGGACAAATCCAATATGATATTGATAGTTCCAGACTGGCTCAGATAGTTTTAGTACCATGATCTTCTCAGCCTTAGCAGCACATCCCTGTGGTAGCTTCCACTGTATCCGAACCTGCTGAAGACATCAGCAGGCATGATATGTATCCAGATCTAAAGTCCTTGAACCAGTCCACCTGATTCCTAAGTGGCTACAATTCGAGGTGCTGGGCCTTTCAGAAGACATTATCCATTTTCTGGAGGCATCCTGTAATGACACATCTCAGAAGATTTGCTTAGTGGATCAGATTTTTGCACTGATTACAAAACAGGAGGTAGAACCCCCTCCCCCATCAGTCCTGTGGCATGGATACTCTATTAACTGTGATCTCTGTCTCATTTAGAATTACCAGTCAAGTCCCTTAAGATGCATCTGGCCACCATCTCTGCATATTCAACGCAGGTCAGTATTTAGACAGTGGCTTAGGAGAAAGTGGTCAGGTGTTTTTCCAAAAGCATGAATCACCTGTGCCCTTAAATACGACAGCCTCCGCCACTGTGGTACATACTGCTGGTGCTTTCAAAGCCAGTGGGTTTACCAATCAAGCCCATGGACAAGCGTGAGATGTCCCCCTGTCACAAAGACTGCTTTTTTTGGTCATCAGGTGGGTGAGTGAGCTCCAGATGCTTTTGGTGGAATCTCCATATCTGATGTTTCACAAGGACAAGGCCATCCTTCAGTCCCATATAAAGGTCCTGTCAAAGGTAGTTTTGGCATTTCACCCTAACAAGGTGATTTATTTCCCCATTTTCTTTCTGAAGCCACATGCTTCAAACCATGAGCAGGCACTCTATACATGATGTATATGCCAGGCACTCCTGTACTACAAGGACCGCATGACAGGGGTTCCCAGCAAAGTCCGTCAGCTGTTTCTGACCTAGGCTGAAGCCACTTTAGGCAGAAAAGCAGCCGAGCAGATGACTGAAAATAAGCCCCATAAACTTGTGCGGAGCGCATCCCCGCGCTCTCCCTGGTTCACAGAAACATAGAAATTGCAGATAAGGACCACTAGGCCCATCCAGTCTGCCAGTAGGCCCTAGACATGTATGTGGCCACTGACCCTGGGTGATCAATGTTTTTCATCACTCCTTCCCCTCTCAAGGTTCCCTTGTGCCTGTCCCCAGCATGCCTAAACCACTCCACTGTACTTGCCCCCACCACCTCTTCTGGCAGACTATTCCAAGAGTCCACTACTCTCTGTGTGTAGAAAAACTTCCTCACATTACCTCTTAATCTACCCCCTCTAATTTCATATCGTGCCCCCTTGTTCTAGTACTTTTTCTACATTGAAAAAGGTCCCCCACCTGCACCTTATTTATGCCTTTGAGGTACTTGAAAGTTTCTGTCATGTTCCCCCGCTCTGTCCTTTCCTCCAGCGAGTACACATTGAGATCCTCTAGTCTCTCCTCATATGTTTTGAGGTGCAAGCCATGCACCATCTTTGTCACCCTTCTCTGGATAGCCTCCACCTTGTTTATGTCCTTGTGCAGGTGTTGTCTCCAGAACTACATGCAGTACTCCAGGTAAGGCCTTACCAAAGTTTTAATGGCATCACCACCTCCCAACTCCTGCTAGTGATACCCCTGCCTATGCACATTAGCATGCCACTGGTCCTCCCTGCAGCCTCTGCGCACAGAGATGATAACCCCTAGGTCCCTCTCCACTTTGGCGACAGTCAGCACCTCCCCCCAATCCTGTAGCTCTATCCCTTGGGTTCCCTCTAAAACAGGTGCATTATCTTGCACCTTTTTGCACTGAACCTCAGTTGCCACACCTCTGGCCAGCTTTCAAGCTTCTCCAGCTCCCTCTTCATTTTCTGCACCCCTTCTGTAGATCTTGGTGTCATCTGCACATCGGCAGACCACTCCTTCCAGCCCCTCTGCAATGCCACTAATGAAGACATTGAACAGGATGGTCCCAGTACTGATCCCTGAAGTACCCCGCTGGTCACCCCTCTCCCTGGATTGGATCCCATTTACCACTACCCTCTGCCTCCTATCAGTCAGCCAGTTATTAACCCAGTGTATCACTTTTTGTCCCATGCTCAGACTACCCATCTTGTTAACCAGACTCCTGTGTGGAACGGTGCCGAAGGCTTTGCTGAAATCTAGGTATGTGACGTCTACCATCTCTCCCTGATTAACTTTCCTAGTCACCCAATAAAAAAATCTAATAGATTCGTTTGACATGACCTGTCTGCTGTGAATCCGTGTTGCCTCAGATCCTGGGCACCACTGGATTCCAGGTGTGCCACTATCCTTTCTTTCAGCAGTGTCTCCACGATCTTTCCCACCACTGAGGTGAGGCTGACCAGCCTGTAGTTCCCCACTTCCTCCCTACTGCCAGTTTTGTGCAGTGGGACTTCATGTATCCTACTCCATTCCTCTGGAACCACACCTGTGGTTCACGTCACAAAACGGGGGAGCACAGGGGCTGAGCAAACAGACCAGGAAGTGGGACGGGATCGGCTAGCTCGCAGTTCGGAACACATTACGATCCTGTCCCAAACTTTACAGAGTAAAATATTTTTAATTTTTACACAGGGGGCTATCGCCGCCCCAGGGTAACAGGCTATGAAGCTCAAAATGTGTCTTTTCGAACATCACCCATTAACTTTAAGCAACGAAAAGCTTAGACTTCATAAAGTCCTCCAGGTAGTAAAGAGCAATTGTTGCTGGGCCAACATTCAGGCTCAAACTGGTATGGTTCTAGTCCCAATACTATCTCCTGCTCCAATTTTTCCATAAATTCATAAGATTGAGAGGCAATTGTTCTACAAAACTGAAATTTAAATTCCTGTAGATTTTCCTTCTCCGACTGTTGGTCGCAGGGCTAAGGTACAGCTGGGAGGTCCACTTCCTGTAGCGGAGCATCAGGCAGGAAAAAAAAATTACCTTAGTAATGTTGTTTCTTCTAATGGAGTCTTGCTGTATTCTGACTATTGCAGTTAGGTCCTGCCTTTCAACTGCCCCAGAGAACAAAGAGCTAACTTTCCATGGCCAGCATGGAACGTTCAGCGAGAGCTCAGATGAAGCCCCTGTCTGCTGTTGTTTAAACTCCAACCGTCAGATCTTCTGAGCAATACTCACTAGAAGTTCTGTGTGGAAACTGTAAAACCCCACTAGCCAACTGGCAACTAAATATATTAAAGGTTTTTGGTTTCAAAGCAAAGACTCAAGTCAGGAAACCCAAAAACAAAACACAACACACACCAAAGTAAAGGAGGGTGAAAGGGGCACCCTAGGGTGCTAACACTGCTCCTGCCCACCACATCCCAAAACCAGGTTCTGAGAGGGGAGGCGGGGGGGGGGGAGGTCAGAATACGCCAAGACTCCATTAGAAGAAACAACATTACTAAAGTGAGTAATTTTTTCTTCAAACAACATGAAGTCTTGCTGTATTCTGACTATTGCAGACTACCAAGCAGTAACTCCATGGAGGAATGACAGAACCTACTTTGAGAATAGGCTCTGAAGTACTGCTGTGCCAAACCGAGCATCACTCCTATCCTGGATATCCAGAGAATAATGCTTGGTGAATGTATGGACTGTTTTCCAGATGGCTGCTTGACAAATTTCTAAGATAGGAATATCCCGGGCAGCAGCCAAGGAAGCAGCTGTACCTCTAGCAGAGTGAGCCCTCAGGCCTGAGGGTGGGGTTCTACCCAGTTTTTCATAGCAGAATTGTATACAAGAGACAATCCACCTGGCAATAGATCTCTTAGTGGAAGGTTTGCCCTTACCGACCTCTCCATATGTGAGGAACAATTGGAGGGACTCAAACCTGTGACCCTTGGTACGCTCTATGTAGTAGCTGAGGCCCTTTTAACATCCAAGCTGTGCAGCCTCCTCTCTCAGAGGAGGAATGGTCAGTGAAGAAAACAGGGAGAGACATAGACTGATTAAGGTGGAAATCTGAAACCACCTTGAGGCAAAAACGTCCTGTTAGTTCTTAGGACCACTTTATCTCTATGGAAGAGATGAAATCAGGCTCCACTGACAGGGCTTGCAATTCACTGATCGCCTGGCAGAGGTAATGGCTACCAAAAACACAGTTTTCCAAGTCAAGTACTTAAGCTCTGCAGAGGACAAAAGCTCAAAAGGGGGGTTGCATAAGCTGAGCAATGCAAACATTAAGGTCCCAAGCAGGAGCAGGGTCCCTAAAAGGGGGGGATTGATGTGCAGCAATCCTTGAAGAACTTACAAAACACAGGATGGGCTGACAGAGGAGAGGGCTTGCCTACTGCCAAGAAGGCAGAAACAGCTGCCAAATGCACTCTAAGTGTAGCTGGCCTAAGTCCTAAGCCATTAAGATGGACCATATAGTCCAGAACTGTAGGCAACCCAGCAGATTCTGGAGAAATATGCTTATTACAGCACCAAATAGTGAACCTTTTCCATTTGGAGTTGTAAGACTTTCTGGTGGAAGGCTTTTGAGAAGCCTTAAGGATATCTAGAACCCCTTGAGAAAGGTGCAGATCAGCAAACTCTAACTCTTCAAGACCCATGCCTTGAGATTGAGAGACTTGAGGTTCGGATACCAAATCCTCCCATGGGAGGATGTCAACAGGTTGTAATTCCTGGGAAGAGACAGGGGAAGGTGGACTGCTAAGGACAGCAACAGGGGGTACCAGGGCTGTCTGGCTCAGTCTAGAGCAATCAGAATCACTTTGCATGGTTGTGACCTGATCTTGACTAACACTCTGAACAGGAAAGGGAAGGGGGGGGAGCATACAGAAATTTCCCTTCCCAATTCAGAATCAGTGCATGCAGGGGGACTGAGCCCAAGACTGGGGGTCTGCAACAAAAGAGAGGAAGTTGGTGATTGTCTGGGGCTGCAAAAAGATCCATCTGTGGAGTGCCCAATCTAGAGAAAATCACTTTCAAAACTAGGGGATCTAGGGTCCATTCGTGATGGCCCTGGGATATCCTGCTGAGAGCATCTGCTAGGACACTGTCCTTCCCTGGGAGGTGAACTGCTATCAGAGAGGTTTGCAGGGAATAGGCCAGGGACCACAATTTCATTGCTTCTGTGCACAAGGCCTTAGACTGACTGCCTCCTTGCTTGTTGATGGTGGTATTGTCTGTTCTGATCTGGACCACCTTGTTCTGTACAGATTTGGAAAAGGCTTGCAGTGCCAGAAACAATGCTCTGAGTTCCAAGAGATTGATGTGAAGCAGAGATGCTTGAGGTGACCACAGCCCTTGGATGGTAAGATCCCCCAGGTGGGCTCCCCAGCCCAGCAGGGAGGCATCTGTGGTGAGTATCATTGAATGAGACTGAGTGACAAAAGGAACTCCTTGTTTAAAATTGTCCTGATCCTGCCACCATTGCAAAGCCTGGATCAGGGTTCGAGTCACTAGGACTAGTTTGGTAAGGGAATCCTTACTTTGGGACCAGAAGGCTCTTAAGTGGAACTGAATGTCCCTCATCTGAAATCTTGCTCCCTGGACCACTGCTGTAGAGGCTGCCATGTGGCCCAGAAGCTGCAGGAAATGCCTTGCTGGTCGAGACACCCGAAGGGTGAATGAAGAGGCCAGTTCCATAAGGGTCCTTATCCTGTCCAGGGGAAGAAGGCTCTTGCCCTTATTGTATCCAGCTCCGCCCCATGAAGGTGAGGAGCTGTGCTGGCTCAAGAACTGACTTTGGAAGGTTGAGGAGGAATCCTAAGGAATTGAGCGCTTGCTGAGTTATTTGCAGATGTGACTTGACTTGATCTGGAGACTGACTCACTATGAGCCAGTCATCCAAGTATGGAAAGATGGAGATCTTTTTTCTCCTTAGGAAAGCAACCACTACTGCCAGGCATTTTGTGAACACCCTTGGGGCTGATGTTAGGCCAAAAGGCATTGCTCTGAACTGACAGTGGCCTGAGGGCAACTCGAACCTGAGGTACTTTCTGTGGGAGCACCTGATGGGAATGTGAAAACAGGCATCTTTGAGGTCCGGGGAGTCTAGCCAGTCCCCTGGCCTTAGAGAGGGCAGAAGTATTCCCAGAGTCACCATTTTGAACTTTGTTTTTAAGAGGTGCTTGTTCAGATATCTTAGATCCAGGAAGGGCTGCCATTCTCCTGTTTTTTGGGGGTTAGGAAGTACCTGGAGTACAATCCTTTGCCCTTGTGTAGGATAGGAACCCTCTCTATGGCTCTGAGAGCCAGGAGGGAATAAACCTCTGCCTCTAGGGCAAGAGTCTCTGATGGATTTGCAGGTGGAAAGGATCTGGTTCTCATCTTGGGAAATTTCTTGAAGTTGAGAACCAGTCCCTGGCTTATCAGAGACTTCCAGTCCTGGACAAAGTAAGCCAGCCTGCCCCCTACAGGTATTGGAGAATCGGTCCAGCAAACCCATCAGGGTGTCTGCTTGGCAGGGGCTTTATGCTGAGGGGTGGAAGCAGGCCTGCTCATTCCCCATCTGCCTCTCCCTCTGAAGAACCCCGTCTGAGCATAAGAAAATGGAGGCCTGAGCTTGGTAAAAAGGCCTTTGAAAAGGCCTGCCCCTGCCTCTGGACTGCTGCCTTTGAGGAGTGGCTTGCCTTTCTTTGGCCTGAGCAGTCCTGTAGGTGGTCCTGTACTCGTCCATCTTTTTCATGTAGTTCTCTGTCTGCTCCCCAAACAGAGAATTACCAATAACAGGGAAATCCATGGCCTTAGCCTGGGTATCCTGTGATAGGCCAGTACATCTGAGCCAAGCCATCCTCCGAAGGGCCACAGATGTAGCCATGACTCTTGATGAAACATCACTGGAGTCCACAGCAGCATGAAATTGCACCTTGGATGCCTCAATCCCATCTGCAGCCACGTGCTCCAGCTCCTTGGCAAGCTGGTCAGGGGCCTGTTTAGCCAGAGCCAGTACAGTGTCCCATCTGGACTTCTGGTATCTAGCTGTCTAGGCCATATAGTTAGCCTGCCTGAGTCCCAAAGATGCTGCCATGTACTGCTTCTTTGCCATGGCATCAATCCTCCTGAAGTCCTTATCTGGGGGGTGTGATGCCAAGGGGATATTTGCCTTATCACAGGCAGCAGCCTGTACTACCCCAACATGGCTACATTGCTGAGAAAGGAACTCCGTGTCTGAGCCTGAAAGGGTATACCTCTTGTCCATTCGTCTGTACACAGGAGATATGGAGTTAGGAGTCTTAAGAATTTTATTTGTCTGTTTCTCAAAAGATTTATGGAGGGTAATAGACAGTCTCCTGGACTCTGGGATGTCCATCATTTCAACAAAATCAGGCTCCTCCTGATCCTCTACTGCTTCTTCCATTGGAAGCTGGAGGGTTTCAGCCACTTTTTTGTAAAACATAAAGTGGGAAGGGGACTCAGAAAGCCTAGGAGGAGAAACACCTGAAGGTCTGTCTGACGAGATGTCTGGATCAATAGGCACATCCAGACTTTCATAATTACCAACATCATCCTCATACTCTCCCTCCTCCTCCTCCTTCCAGTTCATAAAATTCTTCTGAAGTGTAATCCGGAACCGGGGGAACCGACCGAACCGAGCCCCTGCCAGATGGTGCCAGTTCGGCCGGAACCAAAGTTAGTGATTGCACTGTTCTTATCACTTGGGCTATCTCATCCGCGGTCGGAGTTTGAATTTCTGGATTCGAACCGGATGATTTATTTTTTCTCTTCCTTCTAACCGGAACCGACTCCTCAGAATCGGCTCTCCTCTTGCCTGAAGAAGTATCGCCCTGGTCAGAGGGCACTCCTTCTGGTTCGGTCGGAACCGAACCGGGCTGGCCATCCGGGTCAGCGGACTTCTCGGCCTCCCTTTTCCCTCAGTCTATCTACTCTCTTATCCAGGGTAGCTTTGGGAAAATTCTTACAAATTTGGCAGTCTGAATCAGGGTGGTCAAACCCCAGACAATAAACACAGGTGGTGTGGGGATCAGCCTTAGCAAAGGCTTCCCCACACACACTGCAGTGTTGAAACACAGTGGGCCCGGTTTTTTCTTGGGTTTCTCAGACATGGCCAATCCTATCCAAAACTTACCCTTTTTTCAGCAATCCGCCAGGCAAGACTTCCCTATCGGTTCCCAACAGTATTACGGATCTTGGAGAAAAACGTAATAAAACCTGTTTTTTTTAGAACCGATACAGACCGGTTACCACACTCTAAGTAAATTCACAAACTTTATTAAACTAAACTGATCAGTTCAGCCGAACTGATCCGACATTTACAAGTTCCACACAGAAACTAAATGTAAAACCTATCTAGTACTCACGGTACCACAGACAGAGACTTAAACCGACAGATTCGGTAGCAGAAATTCGGTAGAAACCGAGCAAAAAACGACACTTTAACCGACTTTTTTGAACCGAGCAAAGGAGAAATCTCCGGAGCGACTGTTCAGTGAGGCGGAGTAAAGAATCTGACGGTTGGAGTTTAAACAACAGCAGACAGGGGCTTCAACCGAGCTCACGGTGAACATTCCATGCTGGCCATGGAAAGTTTAACTCTTTGTTCTCCGGGGCAGCTGAAAAGCAGGACCTAACTGCAATAGTCAGAATACAGCAAGACTTCATGTTGTTTGAATAAATTAAAAAGGTTCATTCTACCATTTGAACAACATTTTTGTGGGGTACATATTTCTTCAAACAGAATTATGGGGGTATAGTGTACCCCCTTCACACCAAAGTGTACTTGAATTTCATAATTTGTACTTGAATCAAGTACAGATGGGGGTAAATGGGAACACTGGCCTGTGCTGATGCTGACAACATGTTTGCAGAAGTGGCTTGGCCTGACCAGACCTGCGCTAGTGACCTTGGAGGTCAAGAAGTTGCTTTTCTGGAGATTAAAAACTGCCGCACTCGAAAAACTGCCACTCCCCAAAAACTGGTCCCTCTGGAGACCACACAAAATGTTTTGGCCTGAAGGTTCTCCCCTTTCACACTGGGTACTCTCTGGATGTTGAAATAGGTGCCCAGGCAGCTTGTTGCGCCCTGTCTGATCCTAGACAGCTAGAGCTGAATGGGCCTGGCCTAATCCTCGGCTTGAGGTATGCCCCCAAAATGGCCACTGGCATGAATTCAGGCTCTTTTTGCGGCCAAGTAGTGAGTTGGTCTCCCTCCAAAAAAGGTCATGTTGGTGCCCCCCCCCACTAGCCCAATAACACTCCACTGTAAGTACTCACTCAGAGCTGTAGTGGATGTCAGATCATTTCTGGCTGTGCTCTGGCGTCTGTAGGTCCCATAGAGCAATGTACCTTTCAACTGGGCGTGGAAGCAGCTACTTGGTCCGACACTGGTTTTGGCTCGGTGCAGCGATCGATGCAGCTTCTGAGTGGCTCCGACAGCGGTTGGGAGGGAGAGGGCCCAGGAGCACCGATTCTTGCCCCGATGTTGTCCCGCAATTTCTTTCTCTGGCGTGGCTTGTGGGAGCAGCATGCACTACTGAGCATGGAGCCCCCGCTGACCAACTTGCGCTCTGGAGACTGAGACAAGAAATAACACACACCCCGGTCATTTGTGACTCTCTCCTGAAGCTGATGAACAGGATACCTGAAAACAAAATAATTTAGGACAAAAATGCCGTTCTGACGGCTGCCCTGTCACGGAGTGACAGAGCTTCTGCTGCAGAGTACCAGACACTTGCGAGGCATGAAAAAGACTGGCGAGATCCGGAAAGGGAGGTAATGATACCCCTGCTGCAGAGCTTTGTTTCCTGCCTGATGCTCCACTACAGGAAGTGGATCTCCCAGCTGTACCTTAGCCCTGCAACCAGCCTCAGGAGACAGAATGTGAAACACACATGCACTGTGTTAGAATACAACTACATACATGTAATCAACATTACTGAGAGCCCCACAACTTTCACTGGGCTGTTTGACATGTGAATGTGTGCAGAAGGACACCATAACACCCCAGACCACACCTGTGCTGTCAGTCCCCCACTTTTCACAAGCAGGTAGAGAGACCTGTGGTGTTGAGATAAGACACGTAAATGTGTGCAGAGAGCCTCATTACCCCAGATGCCTACTGTGTTGTCACCTTAACCTTTCACAGGCAGTGAAATTTGAATTTTTGCAGCAGGCCACCATGAACAGGGTACCGTAAGACAAAAGACCCATCATGTGCTGTTAGCCCATCACCTTTAACAGCAATGAAACTAATGTAATGATTTGGAAAATCGGTGGTTGTCTGTAGCAGTTTTTATGATTTATAACTCACTAGGTACCGTGATCCATAAGCTAGATAAATGTCAAACACCATGGCTATCTGAAATACAGAGTATGTCCATCCACTATGACAAGAATTATTATTTTTTTTAAACAAAATGTGATCATCACATCATGTGTCTTACAGTGCAGAGATATTAGCTATGCGATAGGAAGCTGTGTGATACATGATTTATCTGCACAAGGGCAGTCTGACCTCAGGTAACCTCACGAGTGGTGTAAGCCACTACTGAGGTGCTCAAAGGTCAAACTGTCTAAATGCAGATAAAGCCTGCATCACACAAGCTCCCCACTGCATATTTAATTTATGTGCTAGGGAATCAGCTTGTGCTTTTGTTAAAATGTGGTATCTTCTGTTTTAAAAGAAACATTTTTTTTTTCATTTTTGTATTTTTTTTTTTTGTGTAACTGTGCCCTTAGGACAGCCGTTGTTATTATTACTACGCCATGACGCCAGGATGTTTGATCGTGCTGGTAACGCTGCTACTAACTGTTTGAGCAGCATGAGCTACCAAAACATGGCTTCAAGACAGCAGTGGGCTTTAGCCAATGGGTCAAAACCGTTACTACACTCAGACTGCGGCTGAGTTCTGTGTCTCAGTCAGCTGGCATTAGCAAGCTGGAGTTCATATTTTTGCTTTAAATTTAAATGTTTCAGTAACTGAGTTGGAACAGGAGTAAGTGAGACCACAGCAAGGTAGAGCTGACCAAGCAAGAGCCAAGTGAGCGGCAGCCACAGTGAGGAAAGTCTGGATAGGACGGGAAGGAAAATAATGTATTTGTGGGATACTGCGTTACTATCAGGGGAGTGTGAAAAAATTTAGTGACTGGCATAGGCAAGCTGAGCTGTATTTTTTTTTTTTTTGCTTTTAATTTAAATGTTACGATGACCAAGCTGGAACAAGAGGGAGTGAGAGCAGAGCAAGGTAGAGCTGAGCAAGCAAGTGCCGAGTGAGCGGGAGCAGCAATGACAAAAGTTTGGAGAGGACAGGAAGGAGAAATAACAATAAGGTTTTTGTGGGATACCGTGTCAGTATTGGGGGGTGCTACAGTGGTACTATGTTTTCTTGGAAAAATGCAAGGCCTTTTTGTCTGCTGTTTAAGTTTGGGCTGAAAGTGACAGACGGCTGGAAATTTAGGATTTAAAATGTGAAAAAAGTAAAAGTGATTTACTGTCTTTTTTTTCTGTAGGCAGTTAGTGCTGCTTGTTTGTGAAAGAGTTCAGTATCAGATACGTGAAGGGGGGAAGTGAGGCAGCTTTTTGTGTGCCAGTCCTGTACAGTAATGTGAAAGTGAAAGCTAAGAAGCAGTTCCAGCTTTTGGGGGGGGGGGGACTGGACAGGTTCCTTTCGTCACATATGTGTGTGATAAATTTTGGGTTCTAAAATTTAACACACATATGTGGAAATAAATGGATGTACCACATGGATTTGGAGTCCACGCCTACTGCATAAATGCAGATAAGGTATGATATGCTATATGATGACTCCTGGCACACACAAAAGAGGAATGCTATACAGATGTCAAACAGAAACACTCAGCTTACTGTACATCAGTCAGTGGTAAATTCTTCTCATCTAGGAATGAACTGGGCATGGCCATTACAGTGATATAGCTGACAACACTATACTCATTATACTACATGTCAAATAACTTGCCCTTATTAGCTGCGATAAAAAGTAAAAGCAAGCTGTAATAAAACACGGTCAGGAGACTACACTTACAAGTGGCTGCTATAGCTGCTGTGACAAGAGGACAATGTCACGGAGCATGCAGACTAGAGGTATCAGTTTCACGGTGTACCACGGTACTGGAAATAATGGGGCTCAGTTTTCATAGGGTGAGGCAGGGCTCATGTCAAACCCGTTTTTTTGCACAGCTGCACCAAACACTTTTAACGCAACTGCACTCAAGTTTAGTACATCGGGTGCAGTTGTGACAGTTTCTTCAGTTTACGAGAGCTTGCCTCAAAGATCTGCGTAAGCCCCATAAAAAGTGTCATCCAAATGGCACAAGTTAGACCAGGGAAAAGCTGGTCTAACTTGCAGTATTTGGCATTCGGGATTGAAAATCCCGACTGCCGAACAGGAGAATGCCACAAGCCCCGTGCGCCAACCGATCAAAGCACCAGGGGCTAAGGGCATTCTTGGGGCCTAGAAAATCGAGCCCCTGGTATCGATACCATGGGCAATTTTTGATACAGTGATAACTGTGGTTCACAGTACATCAAAGTTTGCAGGCCTTTCTACAAATTTTTAGGGGTATTTTGAAGAACAACTGTTCTTTCGGTGTAAACCTGTCCCAATACAAGAATTCATAAATACTTTTTTTTTAAATATAAAAATGACTGCTTCCATAATACTCGGGGTCTCATCCAGCCCGGGTGGTGTTATGCAATGCCAGGTCTATTAAAAACAAGACAGCAGTGGTGGCTGATCTTGTTGGATCATCGAACCTGGCTTGCATCACTGAGACCTGGTTGGATGTAAATTCTGGCCCAATATTGGAGTCAGCAATTCAGGCCACATTTTCGGTGATACACCGCCTGAGGCTGGATCGTAGGGGCGGGGTTGTGGCCATTGGTTTTAGATCGGAATTGAACCTTGTGGAGGTGTCAGTAGGGGAGATTAGGTCGTTTTAATGTATCGTGGGCGCAGGTAGGGGTGCAGGATTCTTCTCATCTACCATCCACCCAGTGGTGAGAAGCAATTCCTGCAGGAAGTCGCGGACTTCATCGTCGACATGGTATTGGAGTCCCCCAGGTGGATGATGCTGGGGGACTTCAATGCATGGGTTGACGATGAACTCTCGCAATTTGTTCAAGACTTCCTCCAGCTGATGAATTCGCTGGGCTTCTCACAGGTGATTACCTCTACGACCCATAGGCATGGTCATTCCTTGGACCTAGTCTTCCTTCTGGATGTGGAGGGCTCTGATTTGGTGGTGGAGCCAGTCAGTTGGTCGGACCATCACAACATAAGGTTCAATTTCCAGGCCCCCCCCCATATAGGCCTACCCCTAAGGAGATGGTCCGATACCACCCTTTAAGGGGTTTATCCCAAGATGGCCTACTGGCAGTGCTGGACCTAACGGGACTATCGGGGAGTAGCGGTGATCCAAATGCCTTGGTCCGGGGTTATAATGATGCTGTGACTGTGGCACTGGATTGCCTTGCTCCTGTCTGTGTTCGTCCCATTACCCAGCGCCCTCGGCCCCCTTGGTTTGATGGAACTTTGAGGGAGCTGAGGAAAGTGGGATGAAGGCTGAAGCATTGCTGGTGAAAATCGGGCCTGGATGTCGATAGACTTAGATTGTTAACCCATTATGAGGATTATCAATCAGCTATCTCCCATAAGAAGGCAGAGTTCTTGTCCAGGGAGATAGCTGCAGCACAAAATCGACCGTCTCAACTCTTTCGTACTGTAGACAGACTTTGCAATCCAGTCTGTCTGCAGTCTCGGAGAGTATAGTCGCAAGAGGAATGCAACAAATTTGCTCGCTTTTTCAATAAGCTTGTCGACATCAGGTCTGAGATTCATCGACGCTCTGTAATACGGATTTGAAATCAGTGGGGGTGGTGGCCTCGGGTCTGCCTGGTCTGACTTTGGCCAACCGGCAATTGCGGATATTGTGAAGATTATCCAGTCATTGCAGCCAACCTGCTGTGGTTTGGATCCGGGCCCAAAGTGCCTACTTGTGGGGTGTGCTGAGACCATTGGCCTGGTCCTTGCAGAGACAGTCTGGTGTTCTTTAGAGTCCAAGGTGTTTCCTGACACTCAGAAGGAGGCAGTAGTTATACCCTTTCTTAAAAAAACAGAAATTGCACTGAACATAGCTTGAATTAGAAGTGGAAGGGAGTCTTTAACTTTCACAGGTGTTGGTATTTGTTCGATTAATTGAATGATTGAATAATAACGTGTCTAATTAAATATACTATATAAAGGCATTGTCTATATGTAATCTTTACCCCCTTATGAAGACTTGTTTGTGAATCGAAGCGCTGGGGCAAGTTTGTTCTCTGTATTATTAGCGTGCCTGTTGGTCTTTTTGTTCCATGTATATAATAAATATGTCACTTTTGCATTACTTTGGAATCAGATCTGGATTTATCCTATTAACAGGCTAAACTGATCTTTTCTTGCTCTGTACTGTCCCCCATGTTGTTTGCAGCGTATACGCTGCCTTTGGGAGACATTGTAAGGTGGTAAGGACTGAGATTTCACTGTTATGCAGATGACACTCAGCTCTACCTGTCCTTTGTGCCCGAGCCAGGGTTGTCTCGTGTTTTAACAACTGCCTTTCGGAAATTGAGGACTGGATGAGTGCCAGTTGGCTAAGGTTGAACCCGGATAAGACTGAGGTGTTCGTAGTGGACCCAGGCCGTCATGTAGTGGGGCCGGAGGGGCGAGCCTCGGGTCTTTGGCTTGGTGTTTGCTAGTTGACAACCTCTGAATGGGTGCGGGATCTAGGTGTGATTCTTGATGACGGACTGACGCATCAGGTGTCATCCATTGTCAAGACTGCCTTTTTCCATCTAAGGAATGTAACCCGATCAAGCACCTAGTTCCGCACGACGACCTACCAGTGCTGGTTCACGCCTTTGTAACCTCCCGCCTTGATTACTGTAACGCCCTGTACCTAGGGCTACCAGGGGTTGATAGCGGCCGCTTGCAGCTGATGCAGAACGCTGCAGCGAAGCTGCTGACTGGGCAGCCTCGTAGCTGTCATGTCACGCCTGTGCTGCGTGGGCGCACTGGCTGCCTATTCAGTGGCGGATCACCTTTAAGGTCGGTTTACTGACCTACAAGGCCCTACATGGACAGGGACCGAGTTACCTGCAAGATCTTCTACATCCCTACTGCCTCTCCCGGCAGCTTCGCTGTACCAGTGAGGGATTGCTAGAGATTACCAGGGTCTGCTTAAAATCATCTGGGGCCCGTGTGTTTGAATTTGTGGCCCCGTCCCTGTGGAACTCTCTACCTCGTCGGATTCGAAAATGCCTGACGGTGGAGAGTTTTAAGTCTGCATTAAAGATCTATTTATTTAATCTTGCTTTTCCTGATGCTATTTGATCAACTGCAGATGTTTTTATTTGTTCAATAAGTGTATTTATTTTTATGTGTTTTATAATTACGTACTACCACTATGGTTTTAGAATAGCGCCATTTATAAATAAAAACTGACTGATTCACAATAATCGTGGTATTATGTGTCATAGTTATAATACCGTCAAAATTTGATACCATGACATCCATAATGCAGACACTGGTAAGGCATAGATGTAAGCAAAGACAATGTTGAAGCCTGACGCATAATGGAACTCAAGCAAAAATGGAGCAGTGCGTTAATTTAATCGTGGATACAACTTTTTTTTTTTTACATCACAGGTGCAGAAAATAACTGAACGTATATGTGAAATGCTAGATCGGGTGCCAGTGGAGTCATGGGAAGAAGGACAACAACTAAGGTACACATTCTCATTAAGGATCTACACTTTCTTTTGAAGGATTACTGAATCAAAGGGTGGGTAGAAAGGAGGGGATCTGGTGAGTAACACCAAGAAATTAAGGGCCCCATATTTAGAGCCGGACGGACGCGTGGCACAAATGGATGCGCCGCAAAAAAAATGAGCTGGCCAGCTCTCATGGGATATTCAAACAGAATGCGTGACTGAACAGATCGTGCATTCTGTTTGAATATCGGACCCTGGATGCGCAGCACATAGCAGGTGGCCACCATGTTTGGCGCAGCACATCCAAGGTTCAGGGCTGAAGACTGCCAACGGGGGACTGCGTGGCGCATACCTGGATGTGCCGTTCCCCTCCCCCCGGGTGATATGCAGCGAAAATATGCTAATGAGCTCATTGGGCTTGCATGGCACAAAGGGGCCTCATGCATGCCTATTGTGGGATCATTAGCATGGCTGCGCCCAGAGGAATGCGCTGGGCCAGCCCCGATCCTCTTTATAAAAATGAAATGGAGCTCCATCTCATCTTTTCCATAGTGCAGTGTCTCCCCTTCCCTGTCCCCCGCTCCCCATTATGATGAAGAAATGGAGCCCCATCCCCATCTTTTCCAAAGTGCAGTGTCCCCCCTCCCCAGACCCCCTTTATGATAAAGAAATGGAACCCCGTTTCCAACATATCCATAGTGTAGTGGACCATCCTCCCAGCCCCAATCCCCAATGAATAAATACAAACTGCTTCCCCGTTATTTCCACAGTGTAGTGAAACCCCCCCTCCCGGCCCAATCCCCAATGAAATAAACACAAACTGTTTCCCCATTATTTCCATAGTGTAGTGGACCCCCCCTCCCAGCCACGATCCCCAATGTAATAACTTACTACCGTGTCCCCATTTCCACAGTGCTGAAGTGTCCCCACCTCCCAGTAGGCAGTAACCCCCCAGCCCCAACTCGACCTGTGCCAGTGACTGATAGAAGCCCTCCACACTCTGCCATGGCCAACTGCTGACTGATCGGTACCCGATCTTGTACAGTACAGTGTACACACTCATTGGTTGGCTAACGCGTACACATTGTACTATGCGAGATCGGGTACAGATCAGTCAGTGACAGAGTCATGGCAGGGAATGGAGGAGCTGTGCCAGTCTCCAGCACTGGTCGGGTTGGGGGTGCAGGAAGGGGGGGGTTACTGCCTACCAGCAGTGGTGGACATTTGGGTAAATACTAGGGGGGCTTGAGATTGTGAAACACCCAACTCAATAGGCCGTGGGTGGCCCCCAGAAAATTTTCAGATTTTTGATGCTCTGAGATGCAATCTAGCCTTCTGTCTAGCCAAATATCATCATGAGTACTGAGTAGCAAGTTGCCACTAATCCTTATGTTTGGCAAGACAAATGCACAAGTACCCCAAAAAATGAGGTATTTTAAGGCCATACCCATGCGTCACATAGGCAGTGACTACCAATGCACATGGATATGGCCTAACATGAGTAGTAGACAGCACCAGACCAGACTGTGAAACAGTACTTAGACCATGCATGTGTGTGGTAGACTACCACCATGCACATGCCAGGTCTAACAAAGTACTTCTTGTAACATGGCATTAATACTGTGCATGAAATGCCGATCACCGATAGGCGCAAGAGGGTCACGGGACGGCAGCCGGAGCGGGCATTAACCCAGCTTATATGCCGTGCCCGCTTCGGCAGTACTGCGACCAGACAGACCCCCAGCCTAGCAGCACTGGGTCCTGTGGGGGAGCGAGAGCAGGAGCGACAGGAGCGGCGGAGCAGCAGCCTCAGTAGCAGTCCAAGCTCGGAAACGGGGAGGGAGGGACCAGAACCCATGACGGACATCTGCGACACGCATCTGGTGGGCAGCATGCGACGAGGTAGTACTCGAGGCAGCGAGACCCTCAGCATAGCAGCAGTGGGCACAGGTGGGCACCGAGTGCTAGGGAGTGAAGCGTGCCACAGGTAGAGTGAGACGAGTTAGAGACAGACGGAAGTGCGGGGGGGGGAGAGAGAGGCAGGCGCGCACAGGAGGGATAGGTAACACAGTCTGACACAGAGACCCAATGCAGGCAAGTGGTGTGTCGTCGAAGGAGGCAGCGCGAGGGAACGGGAAGTGAGCGAGCCCGCATGCTAATTTGTGACCGCCGCACACCGCAGCGACGGAGGCGCCCACCGGAGACCTCCAACGGGCGATAACAGACAAACCGCCTTGTACATCGGCACAGCTGTTGGATGACCAAGTGAGCCGCACTGGTTGCTGTCAGCAGAGGTACACAGTGGTTTGACTGCATCAGCAGCGTAATGCCGTTTTCTCACACGATCTCTAAGTGCACTGTAAAAGTTTGCTCAGCACACCGACTCCCCGTCTGATCTAGTGGCACCAACACGAAATCGGCTCCTGGTGACCGTCTCCTCATGCGGCCCATGTTACAAGCACATTAAACCACTCCGTCGGTGGCATCTAATGCGACTGATGCATGGTTGGCCCGTTGTTCGCCCGAGGCCAGAGGCCTCAGGCCACAACCCTCCTAACCATGCATCAATCCAGCATTAGATGCCACCTTCGTCGTGGCTTAATGCTTACATATATACATTTTTTTTTATTTTATAACTACTGAGAGGTGTTTACATTATCATGTGTTTGATGATGCATGCATTGCACACACCGCCCAAAATACAGACGGATGAAACTCTCTTGCAGTGTATAGACAACAACAAAAAATTAGTATGGGTAATAGTAAATTCTCAATTTGCCATCAATCCTAATTTTTGCAATCCATGTTTCAAGTCCAGATTAAAGTTTTACAAAAGTGAATCAGGTATTATTCAGGACAAATGTCTGCCCTATAGAAATTGAGTCAGGATGTTGCAATGGAGGCTAGAAAGATATAATGACAAGAAAGTAGCAATATCTTGCATTGCACCTGCAATCTATGCTGCTGCTCTGTGCTCACACGCACACACGTACACAGTATGGAAAAAAAGGACAGATTTGTTCAAAAGATGCTAAATCTACAGCAACATTCTTCTTCATTTCATGCCCTTGAACCTGTCAATGACAGCATCGACAGGAATGCTTTTCGGATGACTGTGCTCAATATTAATAACAGAGAGGTGCCTCAGCCTTTCATTTGACATTGTGTTTCTCAGTTGAGTTTTGATTATCTTCATTTTACTGAATGAATGCTCACAAGATGCCACTGTCACAGGAAGGACATTTAAGTACGCAGCATTTCATAAAATTTGAATAAGCTTGAGTTAAGCCACTTTCATGAAGGAAATTGCAGATCTGATGTGATGCAAGACTTTGAAGCTTTGGTACTTTACATACCACCTGTGATTCTAAAATGAGAAGCTCTGCATTAATGTCCAGGTAAGTAACTGAAATGACCGTGGCAGCAACTTTTATTCCCTCTGTGGTGGAATTATTGAAGAGTTTTGGTGTAAAAACAGATAGAGATTTAATGATGGGCACCTCAGCAAACCGATCCTTCAGGGCACTGACAATGGTGTCGACTGTGACGTAGTAAAAGTCACTTTTCAACTGCTCTTTATTGCTTTGACTGTCTACTACATTCCTTTGCATGTGTCACTTACAATAAGACATGCTTAGGTTAATGTCTAGGTTGAAGTCACTGTTAAGTGTTTCTGCAAATTTCACTGAAGAAGTATAGATATCTTTAAAGTGTTCATCTGACCTCATATCTGAAAGGCTACTTTTCAATATTTGTACCTGATCTAGTGCATCAGCAATATGGATAGAGGGAGACTGTAGGCACATGGAGATTGTATTTATTTTGGAAAATATGTTATGAAGTGCAAAAAGGCAAATAAGAAAATCTAGTCTTTTCATTTTCAAAATCACAGCTTTTACCTGTGGCTTCAAGGCAGCTGATGAAGCAGCAGGACACCGTTTCATTTCCTCCAGGGTTTGCAAAATGGTAGCGTACAAGTTTTTTAATGCTTCTAGGCTATATGCTCGTGCATACCAACGAGTTGTGCACAGAGAGACGAGGTGCTGACGACCACAAACATCAGCCTCCAAGTTCATCATTCGTCTCACCTCTTTTTGATGCTCAGTTCTTCTCGGACTATTTGCAGTTGTAGAATACAAAATCTGAAGTTGTGCAAACATGTCACTAGTCATTCTGCAGTTTGCTGCCGTGTCAGTTAAACTGAGTGATAGCTCATGGGCCAAGCAGTGAACATACAAAACAGTTGGTGAAATCTCTCTAAATCTAGTCTGCACTTCCCTGAACTGGCCTGACATATTTGCTGCCCCATCGTACCCCTGACCACACAGTTTCTTTAAATCAAGTTTGCAATAATCTTGAAGAATAGATTTCAATTTTTCAAAGATTCCTTCCTCTGTGGTGCTCGTTAATGGGTAGAAGCCTAGGAAGCTTTCTTCAACTGAGAAATCTGGCAGAAAGTATCTGACAACAAGAGATAACTGCTCTTGCAGAGAGATATCACTCATTTCATCAACTATAATAAATTGGTGACTGTCTTGCATCATGTATGATCTTATCTGTTATTAGATTGCTAGTTGCATGCAATATATCATTCTGTATTGTAAGTGATAGATACTGCTTTCTTGTCTTTATACTTTTGTGTCTTAACTCAGAAATTGTGTGCAAAGGTGACTGGAGTGAAGGCTCATATTCAGCAATGAGCTTAACTAAGTCCACAAACTTCCCACTAAAATCTTCATCAATACTTTCTCTATGGCACCTCAAAGCATTCTCATGAGATGCAAGATACCAAACAGCCTTTATTATTGGTCAGAGAATCTTTCTATTCTTCTCCTTTTCTTGTTCTGCTTACTTATACAGTAACTTATCCACGTGTACTCTCATTTTTAAACAATCGCCACTCTAATACATTTTCTCTATGCTGACTTGACTTTTCATGAGTAACAATTAACTGAAAAGCTTTACGAAATTTTGTAACACCCCCTTGAACCCACTGTGATTTCTGTCTTCCCAAAAACCATGCATGGAAAACAGAACATAGAACTTTGGGCAATACTGTATTCTAACCAGTCTCGCTTACCACATTTGCCTGTTATTTCATTTATGGTATAGTACCAATCATTGCAAAAAGCTCTAAACTGTTTACCAGAAACAGCATATTTCATGGGGTATTTACTTAGTTCAGGTTGCATGGGCCTTGCCTTCACAAATTCTGATCTGAGGGAAGGCAGAATTACTGGTAGTCAATCACCAGGATCAGTTACCATCTTCGAACTGGCATAACCACTGGCACTTGGAATACTATGGAAATCTGTTTCACTATCATCATCTTCATTTTCGTTATCTGTGTCAATGGACAGTGGCACTGGTAGCTCATCTGGACTACCAAAGTCGTTTATATTTATCTCACTAGTGTCTCATGTTCATATAGGGCTCAAAATATTCTGAAATGGAATCCTGTGTGATATTAACAACAAATGAAGAGCTGGCACTGCCAAGGTCCCAGTCCTGTATTTCACCGACATCCTTAACCTGGGAGTTTACAATATTTTCAGGTTTTTCAGCACAACTATGATCAATTATTGTGTTGCTACCAGTACTACCTTCAGAACAAGCAGCTGCAGATGTGTCTGTAGCTGGTATTGTTGACACATCCACTGATAGACAAGGTAGTTCACCTTCAGCTTCACCACAGTAAGGTGTCTCAGAAATACAGGTTACTCACCTGTAACAGGAGTTCCAAGAGTGGTATATGTTGTTTATCCACACTGTCTGGCAGGTTCCTTGCCGCTTTAAGATAGGCCGGAAAGTCTTCAAGCTGGCTCCTCCCACCCACCCGGGTGGTAAAACCCACAGCTCCTCCCCATGACGCCAGATCTAGCCACTGGAAGCCAGATTGCACGTCAAAGTCAGGGAGGTCGGGTGGGTCGTGTGGATGAACAATATATACCACTCCTAGAACTCCTGTTACAGGTGAGTAACCTGTATTTCTAGGGATGTGAATATGTTGTTCAATCCACACTGTCTGGCAGACTCCTAGCAGTTCTCTGGGAGGAGGGAGGCAAAGCGTGCAATCCTGATACTTACTTGGGGAATAAGGACTGGAGAACGGAGGTCCCAAAACCAGCATCCCGGTGTGACTCTAGATCAATGTGGTAACGGGAAATAAAGGTGTGTGCCGACTTCCAGGTAGCAGCCCTGCAGATTTCCTGGATAGGGGCATCCCTGGAAGCAGCCACTGAAGCAGCGGTATTGCGGATAGAATGAGCTCTTATCCTTTTGGGTGGCTCCATGCCCGCCCACCTATAGCAGAGATCTATGCAGAAGGTGACCCACCTGCTAATCATCCGCTTGGCTGCAGGTCTGCCAGGTGCAGCTTCAGCATAGGTGACAAACAGCTGGCGAACCTCTCCCCGAACTACAGCCATCCGCTCCTTGTAATAAGCAAGCGCTCTTCTAGGGTCCAGAGTATGGACCAGACCACCTTCTCCTGCACCACCGACTGCTTATCAGCCCGCACCCGGTAGGCAGAGATGGCTGCCAGGTACACCTTAAGAGTCATCGACCGAAGCCCTAGTTGAGAAAGGGACCACAGGCAGTCCAAAATGCTAGCCAATGGACAGGAAGCGGGGTCCAACCCCTTGTCCTGACACCAAATGGGGAATCTCTTCCATTTAAAGGCAGAGCATTTTCTGGTCGACTGCTTACGGAATGCCTCAATGATGTTGAGGACCTCGTTGGAAAGACCCAAGGCCTGGAACTCTAGCCACTCAGGAACCAGGCCTTCAGGTGCAGGGATTGAAGATCCGGATAAAGCACCTTCTCCTTGTTGACTGAGATCAGGTCTGGGTGGGCTGGAAGCCGCTTCAGGAGCCTGGAGCTGAGGCTGAGGAGATCTGGGTACCAGAACTGGCGAGGCCGGTATGGGGCCACCAGAATCACCTGCGCCTTGGCCCTCTTCACCTTGAGAAGCACCTTGTGGATCAAGGGAAATGGAGGGAAAGTGTAGAAGAGGCCCGGGGTCCATGGCCTCGAGAAGGCATCCCAATGCAACGAGCCCTGCTGAAGGGGGCGGGCATGAAACAGCCATAGCTTCGTGTTCTCCTTGGAGGCAAACAGGTCCACCTGAGGGTTGTCCCAATGGAGAACAGGTCTTGAACTACCTCCAGCAGGAAAGACCACACGTGAGATGCAGTGCCTATCCAGCTGAGGGCATCGGCCAGACTATTCGAGGCTCCTGCCACATGGATGGCTAGGAGATCTGCCTCCAGGCTGATCACGAGAGACCAAATGCGGAGAGCTTCCTTGCACAGAGGCAAGGAGTGCGTCCCGCCCTGACGGTTGAGATAGATGATCCGACCGAGAATCCTTGGTCGGGGCCCCAGTCTTCGGTTGTGGGGTCGGTGCTTCCACCACAATGGGTGAAGCAGCTGGTTTTGGCCGAGCAATCGGTGCCAGAGTCGGCTCATCGACCAAGGAACTGATGGCGAGAGGTTGCTTCGGCCATTCGGGCGACAGCCACTTAATTGCCGGGGAAGGCATTGGAGTCGGCTTGTTACCAGCCAATAAGAGCTGCTGCCACATCAAATCCTCATAGCGCCAACACAACTTGTGCCGAAGCCTATCCTTCAAAGAGGATGATGAGGAAGAGTGGCGGCGCCGCTTTCCATGATGTCGGGTCCGAGACCATCAGAGTCACCGACGGTGGGTAGAAGAGGGGCCGGGAGAAACCATCTCATCCCCCAGTTCAGGGTCCTTGACCGGGGACTTCAGCTCGGGAGGCCGAGGCAAGTCCTCGGTAACCACCAGGGGTACCAGAGAAAGAGGATTATTGGCTTCTCCAGTCGACAACACGTCAAACGGTTCAAGAAAAATCTCGACCGCAACGACGGGTGTCTCGGCCGGCTGACCTGACAGGGACACTATGAAGCCAGCAGCCTTAGCCACAACCTCGACCAAAGTTGATAAGAGATGCTCCGGAGAGCGAGAGCTCTCCCGCTCCCACGAACGTCAATGGTGGGACTTACCTTTTGGTTCCTTTTTCTTTGACCAACTAAAGTGAGTCCCTGAGGGCCCCCCTCCCTTGGTGGAAAGGGACTGACAAAGCTTCTTAAAAGAAGCAGTGTAGGAGGAGCCCAAGGAGAGCGGGATAAGCGCCGATGCCGAGGAAGATGAAGACACGGCCCGAGCCCCCTCCTCCTCAAGGGTGATTAACTGCTCCAGCTGCTCCATGGAGCCCACAGCAGTGGACACCACCCTACAGGCCTCCTTTGACTTCACTGTCAGAAACCATTTTTCGGGGACACCCCTGTTGAAGTCGGGCAGCGCAAACTTCAAGCACCGAAGCCGAAAGGACTTGCAAAGATCACAGGCCTGCGGATCATGGGCAAGCCCCAGTCGGTAGACGCACGTGGTGTGCAGATCAGTCCAAGACATCTTCTGCCCGCAAGTGCACCGACGGAAGCTGGGAGTAGATTTCGAATCCATCGCAGCCTCGAAGGAAGGAGAAGACTTAAGTCTTGTAAATTTTAAGACGATTTTTGGTAAAACCAAAGATTTAGGATCCAGGCCTAAAGACGTAAGAGCGCTAAGGAGGGAACCTGAGCTTCCAAGCGGTAAAGAAGATCTGGCGTCATGGGGCGGAGCCGAGGGTTTTACCACCCGGGTGGGCTGGAGGAGCCAGCTTGAAGACTTTCCAGCCCATCATAAAGTGGCAAGGAACCTGCCAGACAGTGTGGACTGAACAACCTATACACGTCCCTAGAATCTGAAGATTAATTTGAATTTATGCTCTGGTTAGTATCATTACATGTTTGTGTTATGGGTGTAGTCCCACTTGTACCACCACAGAGTTCAGAAGATAACCATTACCTAACTGAGGGGGGCCCACCTGGAAATTTCCAGGTATCCAGGTGGGCCAGTCCGACCCTGTCTGGGAGTATAGGAGGGTCCTGGATAACTTGAGAGCTGCAATGTCAATATATGAAAATTCAGTACCTACCGTAATCTTGATCTTCTCCATTCATTACTGCTTGGGTTAATGCGAGGCAGACCTTCACCGGTTTTTTTTTTTTTTTTTTTTTGAGTCAGCTCTAATGGCGCCATTGCCGACGCAGACTGAGTCACAAGGCTGGGGAGGCGCCGTTAGGTGCCGCAGACTCCTCCTCTATCTCAGTTCTGGTAGCCGGAGAGGCAAAAATAAAGGGTAAGAAAAAAGGAAAGCGAGGCAAGAGAGCCGAGGGACAGAAAAAGGAAAGGATATAAACTGAAAAAGGTATAAGCCAGTAGAGGATAGGCAGAGGAGAGAGAATTCCTACCCTAAGGGACCGCAGGGCCTCCTTTCCGGGGCAGCTCTAGGGGAGGAACAGAGAGAGGGAAAGAGAAAGAAGAAGAAAAGGAGGCATGTTGAGAGGGAGAACAGTGCCCATCGAGCATTGGTTGAGAGGCTTACAAGCTCGAGACCAACAAGGCGGCAAGAATCCCAGTTGCTACGACTGAAGGGAGGTTCAACCGAACCACCTGAACAGATCCGAATGAGGGTAGATTCTCTGAACTCTCAA
This sequence comes from Neoceratodus forsteri, assembly GCA_016271365.2. Classification (NCBI taxonomy): domain Eukaryota; kingdom Metazoa; phylum Chordata; order Ceratodontiformes; family Ceratodontidae; genus Neoceratodus; species Neoceratodus forsteri. The sequence goes on from CM057452.1 coordinate 1,724,431,768, forward strand.
CATGCCAAGTCCCTACATCCTAGCTGAGGGCTCATGGACTGCCCGGGCAGAACCTGTTCCGGGAAGAGCGCCCACCCAGGAAGGGGACTAAGTCCCTTAGCACCCTGTTAAGTGCTAACACAGCAGTGTATGGGAAAGATTATGCCTTTCCGAAGGCAGCTTTGTATGAAGGATAGAGCGAGAACTCAATCAGACTCCCCAAGGCAAGGCAAAGCAGACGCTCAAGGCTGACAAGTGCAAAGCAGCAGCTAGAATGAGCTCAAAGATAATACCTGCCAGGGGAATTCTAAATTTTTGTTGAGGCCGAGTCAGGGCACGGTCTGTTAAGCTGTGAAACTGCATAACCTGATCAAGATACTTAGAAGCGCACCCTAAGGGCAGTCAGAAAGAGTTCCCTCAGAATGAGAGAAAAGTACAGACCGTGCTCGTTCCTCTTTACCTTGAGGAAAAAAGGAACCATTCACTAAGAATGGAAAACAGAAGTTTTTTTTTTTGGCATAAAGGCCAAAGGAGGAAGAGGAACGAAACGGGAGGGGAGGCGCACAGTAGGAGGCCACTGAGGGAAGGTGGTGGGTATCAGTAATGAATGGTGAAAATACAAGAGAGAGATCAAGAATTACAGTAGACGCAATTTTCATATCTTCCTTGTCAATCTTCACCATTCATTACTGCTTGGGTGAGTATAAGCCCCCTTAAAAGGGGGTAGAAACCTGAGGGAACAAGACCCCATCCTTCTGTTGGTGAGAAACAGAAGGGGAAGACCCTGGGCTAATCTAGAGAGAAGCCTATGGGGAGAAGAGCTGGAGGTGCCCCCCCGAGGACGGGGAGATGGAGGAAGCCCCTGCAGTAGTCTCCTAGCTCTGGAGGAAAAGGGACGGGTCCCCCGGAAAGCGGAACGAATCATCCTACGCCGGGCCAGGGGTGACAACCTTGATAGATGAAGCCATGCCGTCGGTCTAATGCAGATCGCTGTCCCCGGAAGCCTGGAAGCCACCTCACTGGCATCATAAGATGCCCTTGCTTAGTGTCTTGCCAGTGCCAGGCCTATAGCAGAGAGGGCAATAGCTTGTCTGGTTTGTTCCGTATCAGGCATTGATGCTAAGATCTGAGAGAGCATCGACCACAAATGCCTACTGTAGGCAGCATGATGAGTTGATGAGATGCAATGCAAGACATCGCATGAGAGGAAGAGAACACTCTTCGCCCCCACCTGTTGAACTGTAGGGAATCAGAGTCTGGTGGACGGTCGTGCGCCAGGCGGCGGCACCCAGAGGGAGTCTCTAGGTATACCAAACCCGAGGACGGGTTGGGGAGAGTACCCAGGGATTCCGAAGGGGCACAATACCTACGTCGGCAGTCCACCGGGGCTGGAGAAAGGGCAGCTGGCGACTGCCAGGAACAGATAGATGCCTCCTGGAAGGGAATAGGCCAGGAAGGTACCACCAGGTGCTGGGCACTGAATTCGCCAAGGAATTCACGCGTCTCCCGTTCGGTATTGTCTCGCCTAATGTAGGAGATTCGAAGATCCCTCACCATCCTCTAAAGGAATCGCTGATATTCAGTGAAATCAGCATCGGAGGAGAGATGAGCAGAGGGTTCCTCTCCCTCAGAGGAGGGAGACGGGGATGATGGAGAGCTCAAGTGTCCAGAGGATTCTTGTGGCGGTGGGGATAGGCGAAAGACCCGCTCATTCATACACCTGACATATGAGGGGAAGGCCGCCGCAGAACCTCTGAACTGCTCCCAGGATAACGGGCCCGTAGGACCGACATGGCCTGGAAGAGCGGGGGGTGGCTGCAGAGGAATGGGAGATGGGCACCTACGAAGAGGCAACTGTCCTCTGCTAGGGCTCTGAAATCCGGGGAACAGAGCCCGAGCTGGCGGGATCCCGGACAACAGACCAGGTTGTAAAACGGAACCCTGGGGATGCGAAGCCTGGAAAAGCCCAGAAGGGAATCCTCCCCTGTGACGAACCTGGGACTGCATGGATCCAGAAGGGCAGCCCGCAGCAATGCCACTGGAGGGAACCCCGGGGTCCAAGAGGGAAAGGCGGAGCCCAGCGCTACGGCTCCTAGCCACCCCCGAGGGGTGGCCGACAGAGACCAAGACGCCTGCACCCTGCCCCTCGACCCTTCGGACTCCGAGAGCGCCCTCCTCCTCCTCGACCCCAGCGATCTCCCACCCAGAGGGGCTGTAGCAGCACCAGGGTCGGTAGCTGCCACGAGCCCCCCAGGAGGGAGAGCCCCTCCCTCTGACCTTGCTCCATCGCCCCCCAGGGACCCCGGAGCACCCCTAGCCCGGGGGGCCTCAGGGGAGGACAGCAGCGGGGACAGCGGAAGAGACCCGCTGGGCCGCCTAGCACCTCATGCCACCGGTGACCCTGACTCCGAAGAATCAGGTTGCCAGGACGGGTCCACATCTGAATCATCAGCCTCCAAAGAGGAAGAGATCAGTTGGACCACAATACTAGCAACCCCGGGGGTTCACGGTGAAATGGCGCTGGAGGCGGCGCCGGACGACCTTGGCCCACCCGCACCTGCTAAGCCTGGTCCCGGCTCCCCACTGGCGCCGGCTAGGCCCACGGTGCCGCTCTCGGTGCCAGAACCCAACCCGGCGCCACCAGGACGGGGAACTGGGCCTGCGGTGCCACTCGTGGCGCCTTGAAGGCCAGCAGCCCGCTGCCAGCGCGCCTGTCCTCAACATCAGCTGGCGAAAGCAGGATCCAAACGCGCCCGAAGACAGCGCGCCAAGGGTCCACCGTGCCAGCTCCAGCAGGCGTGAGTATTGACACTGGGGAGCCTGCACCTCCGAGGAGGTGACTGCCGAGGCGGTGTTTCCACCGCGGCCCCGGGAGGGACCTCGACATTCCTCCGACACCGCAAAAGAAGCTTCCTCTTTGGCAAGAGAAGATGAGGAAGCCTCCTCCTCTACGGACCGTATAGGCCCGAGAGGGGAACCGGAGGAAGGGCCTAGAGACCTTACCTGGACATCCCTGGCGCGACGCCATCCCCCGAAGGTCGGCGGGGCCTTGCCGATCTTGAACGCGTGAACTTCAAGGACATGATGGTCCATGGAGAAACAAGCGTCGCACGCATCCATATCATGGTTGGGTCCCAGGCAACGGAGACAAACATCATGCCGATCCGTGACGGAGAAATGCCGGCCACAGAAGCACCGACGCATAGGAGCACGGCCTGCCTTCGACTTACATTTTGCCAGCGAACCTGACATGATGCGAACTAAAAAAAGAGATAAAATCAGCAATAAAGCACTCAGCGCCGTCAACAGAAATAAAAGAAACGGTCTTACCGGGAGACAGCGTCGACCGAATATGAATATGAGAATACGAGGAGTCTTGAGAGGCGCAGAAAATCTTCAACTACCGCACAGCAAGTGCAGCCTCGACAGCGGGAGAAAAGAACTGAGATAGAGGTCTGTAGCCTAACGGCCGCCCCTCGCGCACATGGCAGATGCGTCACGCTCAAGGGCAGCGCCGTTGAGCCGACTCAAAAAAAAACTCTGTGGCGGTGCGCGCCTCCGCACAACCCAAGCAGTAATGAATGGTGAAGATTGACAGGAAGATTATTCAGTATTAGCAGAGCAGGCTATATAGCAACATCTATATTATGTATGTCATGCATAATATAGTTGTTGCTATATAGCCTGCCCTGCTATGCTGAATGATATTGATATTGCAGCTCTCGGTTACATCCAGGACCCTCTTGCTCCTATACTCCCGCTGCGACGAAGTGCAGAATCAACTGTCTGTGACTGTGTCCACACACACCATTTCAGTGACCGGCGGCTCCCTTCTCCTCTCCTCAGTTGCACCCCCGAGTTAGGGATAGTAAATCTTCCCTTCCGAGTCCCAACTGTGTCCCTAACCCGAAGTTCCACCCCCACCCCACCCCCAGAACAATGAGTCGGGTTTTGCCGCCCTTGCTCAACACTCGCTTAAATTCCACCGCACTTATTGAGTGGCGCGGTTTTACAGGCATGTTTTTCTCACGCAACTGGCATACAGCAAGCAAGCTGCAGACAGCTCTACTAACGGAGTCCAAGCCTCTGACCAGTTTCGCGCTTGACTGGAGAGAAATAAAAATGGTAAGAGACAAGAGCAGACATCAGTGTTTGGTCTAACTGAAGAGAGACTAATATTTGCTCTGGGGCTCATGTGGAAGGGAAGAGAAAGACGCCTGGAGGTCATGCTGCACTGCAGTCAGTGAGTCAGTACATGAGTGGCACACAGATGCTGGACTCGACTGACTCCTCCCACCACCAGCACAGTCTAGCAGCTGCAGCAGCACTAAACAAATAAACCCCTTGGAGCTCCCAACCCGATCAAGTGTCACAGTGAGTCACTGGGACACCCGATCAGGTCGGGAGCTCCAAGGCATTCGTTTGTTTAGTGGCAGTGAGTTAGAGTGTTAGAGCCTGAATCAGTTGAGCTGACCCGTCCGGCGCCTGGCTAGCGTTAGGACTGGGACGGGACTCAGAACCACTGCAAACTGCTTGCTGCCCTGCAATACCCAACTGAGGAATCTGATAATCAGCGTAAACTGGGGCTTCAGCCCTTAGTCCCTCCTTATGTCCGCCTCTGCCTACCGGGGCGGGGACACTACACTACAGAAACGGGGACACGGTTGTAAGTTATTACATCAGGAACTGAGGCTGGGAGGGGGGTCCACTCATACTATGGAACAGTTGGGGACGGGGTTCCATTTCTTTATCATAACGGGGGATGGGGAGGGGGAACACTCAACTATGGAAATGAGACTATTATGTACTGTACTGTCACTCTGATCGGGGCGGGTGGGGGAGACCTTACACTATGGTAATGGGGATGTGTTTATGCTGTGGACAGTCTGCGATCGGGGAGGGTGGACACTACACTTTGGAAAAGGGGATATGTTTTACTGATTATGGCATTCTGTGATTAGGGCTGGGGGGAATCATGTGACCGGCCCTGGACTTTACGCAGGGCACCAGCCTGCCTGGCACAAAGTTAGGACAGGGATTTGGAGTCCTAACTTTGCGCCAGCAATTCCGGCTGTGCCTTCCCCAGGGGACATTTGAATACTGCGATGCAGGGAATATGCATGAGGGAACCCTCATTTGCATGCCCGCATCACAATATTCTGCGCTGCGGCAGTTTGGTTTACATGGCACATCAGGGGCTTCTGAATATTTCCATGCCCTCGACAGCCATTGCAAGTCCAGAGATGTGTGGGTGATGCGCTGCGGCTCTGCTTTGAATATGTGGGCCTAACTGACTTAAAAAAAAAAAATGGGGCAAGCTACCCTTAGCCTACTTTGAATAGGATAAGATTTTACTGAAACCAATAAGGATAAATTAGGGACCTGAATAACACTAAGACACAAGTTAAGAAAAAAACTAAAATTCTTGTGGGAGGGGGACTAAAGGGGTGGGAAGCTCTGTAACCTGGTGCTGTGTCCCAAGAACGAGAGTGTGTGCCTCTTTGCTCATTTGTTTATGGCATCAGCAGCATCCAGAATGACCTGGCTAAAAAGAAAGCAGCCAAACAATGATGCTCACATCAATGGATTACCACAAACAAAGGGCATCTGATGAAGATAAACCATTACAGCCTGAACCAGAATTTCAGCCTCCAACAGTACAACATAAGCGTGACACAGCAAACACTGCACCCAAACTGTCAGTCAAAAAAACAGGATAAAAATTCCAACAAAGGTGTCTCGTTGTTTGATAAAGACACTGCCAGATAAGCTGTTCTGCTTGTGATCCTTATGCACAGGGAAAGGATCACAGATCTCCAGGCAGAAGGTCACCTGGGGGCCAGTGACCATCACATGGTATGGTTCAATTTGGTCCCTACAACTAAATTATCCCATTCCAAGGCAAAAATATGGGACTTCAGAGAAGCTGACTTTGACAAGATGGGCAACAGAGTTAAGCTAGCCCCGGCAAAAAGAAATACAGGTGAGGGGGTACAGGCAAAGTGGGCAAGCATTAAGGATGCAATACTTGAAGCAACATCCCATTGTGTTAGAGAGAAAAGGAAGTGCAAAGGAAAAAGGAAACCACTTTGGTTCTCAAAAACAGTAGCAGAAAAGGACAGAGCCAAAAGGCTGGCCTTCAGGAAATATAAGAGAACGCAGCAGGATGGAGATAGGGAGGCTGACCAAACTTCCTTAAGGGAAGGCAGTAAGGCAGGCAAAGGCCCAAATCGAGGAAACACTAGCACAAACAATAAAAGAAGGTGACAAGACTTTCTATAGATACATTAGTGAAAGGAGAAAGTCCAGAAGGGGTATTGCTAAGATCAAAGGGGATAAGGAGGCATGTGAGGAAGAGGACCATGTAAAAGCATCTATCCTAAATAGATACTTCTGCTCAGTATTTACTGAAGAGAAGGTAGGGCAGTGCCCACAGCTCAGCACCATGGACACAGGGGAAGGGAGGTGAGCACTAGTTCCTTTACAAAAGAAAGGGTCCTACAAGAGCTCGATAAGCATCCCAGGGTACAAAAGGAGCTAAGGGTGGAACTAGCAGAGCCATTAACAACACTGTTTAGTGAGTCTCTGAGCACAGAAGAGGTCCCAGAAGACTGGAGAAGAGCTCGTGTGATCCCACTCCACAAGAGTGGTAGCGGGGAGGAGGCAGGGAACTACAGACCAGTCAGTCTTACCTCAGCAGTGGGCAAGATTATGGAGGCACTCCTTAAGGAAAGGATAGTGCAACACCTGGAATCCATAGGAGCACAGGATCCAAGACAGCATGGGTTTACAAAAGGAAGGTCCTTTCAAACTAATCTCATAGATTTCTTTGACTGGGTAACCAGAGTGGTGAACCAAGGGAGAGTAGTTGATGTCCCTACCTTGACTTCAGCAAAGCTTTCAATACTGTTCCACATAGAAGATTGATTAATAAGCTGGGTAGGCTCAGGGTGGGTCAGAAGTTGGTCAACTGGGTGGCAAACTGGTTGGCGGACAGAAAACAGAGAGTGGTGGTAAACGGTATACAGTCAGAAGAGATGCAAGTCACAAGTGGGGTATCAGTGATCAGTCCTGGGGCCAGTCCTTTTCAATATCTTCATCAATGACATTGCAGAAGGACTGGAGGGTAAGGTTTGTCTGTTTGCAGATGACACCAAGATCTGCAACAGAGTAGATGATCCAGATGGGGTGGGCAGAATGAGAAGAGATCTGGATAAACTAGCAAAATGGTTGGAAGAGTGGCAACTGGAGTTTAACGCAAAGAAGTGCAAGATCATGCACATAGGGATGAGAAACCCTGAAGCCACCTATAGGCTGGGAGGTGAGTTGCTGACAGTCACAAGGGAAGAAAGAGACTTGGGCATCATCATCACTGGTTACCTGAAATCATCCAAGCAGACCACTAAAGCAGTAGGTAAGGCTAGTCGGGTGTTGGGGTGTATTAGTAGGGGTATCACAAGTCGGAAGAGGGAGGTAATAATCCCTCTTTACAAGACACTGGTTAGGCCCCATCTGGAGTACTGCATGCAGTACTGAGGGCCACACCTTCACAAGGACTTTTTTTTTTTTTTTTTTAATTCAAAAGTGGTATGAAAAAGAAGAAGAAAAAAGAAAACACTAGGAAACGTTTTGCTCACTGTAGTAGTGATGGACAGTCAGAGAAACTCCCCCCTCCTGAGCTGAAAAAGCCATTAAGCAAGGCTATTTTATTTTTTTTTGTCAGACAAAAATCTGATCTCTCCTCTCTGCTTTCACTCCGTGCTTAGCTTGAAAAAAGGCTCAGCTACACATACAAAAAAAAAAAAAAAAAGATTTCTCCTCCTCTTAACTTGCTATTTTAGAAACTAAAGCAATTAGGCAAGGGCCTCGCTTCTTCAGTGTTCCTTTCCGACTGACAGAAACGTGCTCTCTACCTCTCCCCAGACAGAGCTGCTAGTTCCTATAATTTTTCTCTCACAAAAAGGAAAAAACAGTAAAATTCAGTTTCCATTGATAAGGGCTGTTAAGCAGCACTAAGTGTGCCTCCCTATGTGAAAATTTATGGTACAGGACCACGGTGGATCATTCATTTCTAGTGGATACAGCTCTCCGTCTCGATTGTTATCCTGGCAATGCTGCCATGATGCATAGCTGCTTGCTAATACAACTCCACATGTCCCATCCTTCAAAAACATCATCATTGGCTGAAAGATGTGTGACAGACTACAGACACACCAATGTTGTGTCAGACGGTATCATTCTGAAAAGAATCACCACCGCGATTGGCCCTTACAATGTGAAGATCACGTGTTCAGGGTACTTTGTGCATAGCAAGCCTCCCCCCCACCTTACACTGATTCACATCACACATGACCGAGTAAGTGTAAGTCATGTGGTCACTGGCACTGAATTCCTTTGGGGGGAACATGGCTTCCGAAATCACCACAGAAGTTTCCGTGGCAAAGTGCTGTCTGCATGATATTAACTGCTTTGCGATAAACTGAAGCTCCAACTACACTCTCTAAACATCAAGAACACGGACGAACATTTGCACAGTTTATTCATTTGCTTTTGTTTACCGGGTAAGCATACTAGACAGCCAAGTGCCTATTTTCAGGTGCAACCCAGGAGGATTACAAGGTGCATACATACAAGAACATCAGGAAGAGTCAAAGTTAACATACAAGAACATCGGGCATAACAGAAATTAATAGGTAGCTAACAGCATAAGAGATTTCAACAGATTAATGTTTAGATAACAGCATAAGATACATAACAGATTAATTAGGTAGATAACAGCTTAATACAGAATAGTACAGACATTGTCAACAAAGCATAGGGTAGGCCATACCCGGGGGGGGGGTGTTAGGTGGTCAACAGGAGGAGTACAAAAATGCAGAAGAGAGACCTAGAGAAGAGAGGGACAGATTAGACAGGGTACCCCTCAGGAACAGGTGGGCAGGGAGTGGGCCCAATGCAAAATTGACAACTTATTGTTATATCAAGCGGTTACAGGAGTTGAAGTGCATTAAAACGCATAGATTTCCTGATCTGAAGGCTTCAGATGGAAATCTGTACTTATAATTTATTTTAAACTGTGTAAATGTTCATCCGTGTTAATTTTTATGTTTAGAGGGGTACAGTTGGAGCTTCAGTTTATTGCAAAGCAGTTCATATCATGGAGACAGCACTTTGCCACAGATACAGATTTGAATGCCCGAAATTTACTGCTGCAAGTTAGTGCTTCCTGCCTGTTCATTAAACTGTAGACTCCTTGCCTGAAATTTACTGCAGTTTGCTTGGTTCGGCTGTATGAATGCCTAACAGCGCTGAGTTCATTTATTTATTTTAAAGTGCTTATCTGAACACAGTTTGATGTTGAGCTGTGGGCTTGCAATGCTTGAATGAGGACAGACAGCATCGGGATTTTTAGTCCATTATTTGCAGAATTGGGCATTCAAGCTGTAGCACTCAGCCCTTTAGAAACATAGAAACATAGCATTTGACGGCAGATAAGGACCGCTTGGCCCACCTAGTCTGCCCATTTTCCTACCCAATAGATAAGCTGCAGATCCTGGTTAACCAACAGCTTACTTCCTCCTACCCTCCCCCTTAAATCTGCAGCTCTCTGCTGTTTAGAAATTCTGACTGCCGCGAGCGCAAGTACAGTTTCTTTTGTTTTAAATGCCCCTGCCTTACCCGCCTCTGATGGTTTTCTCTGCCCTCCTGCTCCTTCTAATCAGGTCCTAGATCATTTACATACCTTTCCCCTCCTTCCCTCTGTTTTTCCAGCCCTCTGGTGTTTGTATTTTTGTTTTCTGAATATATCGCCCTCCGGTCAGGTTTCCAGCCACCCAGAGACAGTAATCAATAGACGCAAAGTGCAAGTGCCATCTGCAGCACCGCTGCTTCAGACTTGCACAATGAAGCAGGTGCTTAAATAGCTAGTAGGAGCACTATTCAGCACTAGGTGCCCCCTTATTTTGTTCCCTGGTGTTCCACCTCTCTGCATAGTCGGTCTGTCTCCAGCCATTGCCCACTCATCCAGTGGATCATCCTCATCAGGGTCTCCACCTCCTGGGTGTTGTCTTCGCACCTCTGGTCTGCCTTGACCCCATGGTAGTTCCTCATCCCTTTGCGTCTCTTCATCATCTTCTTCAGGCTTGGCCTTCCTCCCAGCTCCTAGGTCCAGTCCCAAGCAGCAGCTTCTCTCTGTCTGTCAGTCATGGTTCTGGTCAGAACTCCACAGACTTTCTTCTCTGGCAACTCCTGCTGCATCAGTCCACCTGGGATATCAAAGCGATATCCACCGGAAAATGTCCCTCTTCGGCCAGTTCAGGCACTTCCAGCAAGTTAGCCCACTTCTAACACCAAGTCTGTGGAGGGGTTGTGGGATAACAGATGGACCAGACACTGAATTTCAAGTTCAATACACAATCTCTGTATGATGTTTATTTAAAATACAGCAGATAACCTTCAGCAATGATATATCCCTTCTTCAGTACATCAGTTTGCAGCAACAGACTCTGTCTGTCCTTCTTCTGCACTTACCTAGCACCTACTGACTCTCTGATCTAACTTAGCAGTTAAGATTCAGCCTCCCCTATGTGAGCCTGGTTTGCTTGGGTGGTGGGGGCACAAATAAAAAAACAAAAACAAGCTAAAGACAAAGAACCTCAGTGCAGCAGCACTGGAACAAGGGTTACCCCCAAAGGGCACTGACAATAAGACAAGTTTCAAAGAAACACAACATCACACATACTTCCATAATGCAAACCATCATGGAATATATGCAAACCACCATGACATTTCAGACTTGTTCAACTTACAGCAATTTACATGCATTTTAAATAGCACACCTAACTTAATTTTGATAATACAGTCAGTCACCTAGTACATTTTACCTTTATCAAAAACACCTAGTGCCAAGGTATTTTCAACATTTACAGGTTTCATACACATAAGTTATATACAGGAAAGTATTTTATGACATAGTGCCATTGCATACTTAATCCAACAACGATAAACACAACCTGTTTTATATCAGCTCGGAGGTCAGAACAATAACCTCCCTGTATGAGGACCAGAGAGGGAAAAGGAAAATTAAAGAGGACACTGAAACACAGTCAAGAAAGGGTAGAGGGTGCCCATAGGTGGCCAAAACGTATGGACTAGAAACTGTAAAGAATAGATTAGGCTAAGAAATAAAAGAACTGTTGCAATAGATTTAAGAAAAGGTCGTCCTTAAGAGTTGCAGGATCTCCCCGTCACAACAGCTTCAAGTCTCTTTGGCTCGGAGAGGATCCGAAACCATGTAGACCATGCCTGCATAATTTATTCTTAGCCTTGCAGGGAATTTGAGTGCGTGAAACCCCCAATGTCCTAAGGCCCGCTCCTACCACCTTAAAGCTTTTGTGATGCTGTCTCTGTGGCGCCAAGCGAAGGGGGTCCAGAACGTCAGGATCAGAGGCTGGAAGGAAGGGTGAAGAGCACCTGATGGACACTCCCTTCCCGATGGGAATGGGGCTTGCAGAATTGCACTCTAGCATGTTCTGGTGGTGACTGGTGTAAGTGGTAGTGATGGCGTGCGTGAGCATGTGCCAACAGGTACCCACTGGCCATGGGACAAGAACGAGAAAAATGCCATACTGGTCTGGTACGCCTGATAATGGCCCCTCTGCCCTCCTTATGCCTGGACCATCACACACTCAACTGGCATGCCCCTCTGGGCACTAGGCTATGGCATGGCCATGGGGGGGGGCAGGCAAGCCAACGGAGAGGGATAAGTAAGGAGCTCTCATCTCAAGTTTATGTTCTGCGGCGATGGCCAGGGGAGGCCACCAGCAGGGACAAGCGAGACCCCAGGTGTTCAGATGTCTTAAGAAGATGCGTGCCCAGGCAGTGTCATCGGTGGGTGAATCTGGTGGGTAAAAGAGGTGGCGCCATGGAGCCCAAAGGAGAAAAATGCCAGTGGGCACAGAGGGAACAACAAAAAAAAGCTTTAGCAGCATTTCTGTGTCTAAAATTAGAGATTGGGAAAATAGAAGATCCGTGTTCCGTTGATGAGAATTTACTTTTTTTTTTTTCTTTGCCACCCTGATGATTGCATCCCAAATGTGTGAGTCACCTGTCACAAGGAAAAGGTTTTGTGGCTGCTCTGGCATTGTATACTAGTAATACAGCCCTATCTGTAGACCACGTAAAGATACTGCACATCAGTAGGACCTACGGTCTAGCTTCATTCAGCTATCTCAAGCAAGAAACTGCATAAGCTATAGATACAGATGAAAGACCCAGTTCTGAGGTACAGTACTATCAACCAAATGCAATCATAGTTCATTAATAATGCAGTGTTTGTTATATGCAGAACTCTAAAATCCTTACAGAAAAACTACATCCTCATATATTTTCAATTTTATTTGTTTCCATGTAAACAGACAACTCCTTTCCTGTAACTGTTGGGGATATACTGTACATGTTTGCTTTAGTCTGTTTCACTGTTCATGCTAGGCCCCTGTAACTATCCGATTGGTCTCCATTTTATGGTTGTTGAAATCTCACTGCCCATGAGAGCTGCATTAGCATATGAAAACAGGAAGTCACAGCATCCATTTATTCTATGTACCTCGATGCTGGAGATACAAATGTCCTGAAAAAGCTCTCTAGAAACATACAAATAGAATGCAATTTTAAAAGGAAAACTGCAAAGCTAACTGAAGGTAAACGTGGTATTTCGCACCTTCCTGCAAGGTGTTTTTTTTTTTTCCAGAAAGCTTTTTGCTCCCGTTTCCCCTGCGCCTTACTTGGCAACAGGGGAAACCATGGTATTCTATTTTGTCCCTATTACCGGGACCTCTCAGTCGTAGTCCGCATGTACGCTTCTTAAGCGTACATGTGCCATAGCTCGGTCAACCTCCTCCTCCCTCCCGCCTAATGCCGGTTCCCCTATGGCTTGGCACTGCCACCTAGCCTCCACCGGTGGCAGCCAAGAGCATGGAAACCCGTACATCTCGCCAGAGAGAAGAGCTGCCTTGCAGCTGCTCGATCCAACTCCTTGCCTTCCCCCCCGGCCGACCCTTGGTGGCCTGAGCTTGCTCGTGAACTCGGGTGTCCGGCATGGTACGAGGTGTGGCGTCCAGCACCTCAACCCTTAGCGCCACCAGGTTGGCTGCTGCAACGTGTTTTGCTAAACTATAATTAATCTGACAGGCATATTTTGGAGACTACAGAGTACTGCCACACCATGTTCTTATGTGCTAATGTAGCTCTCAGGGACAATGAAATTTCAACAACCAGAAAATCGAGACCCCAGGATAGTTACAGGGACTAGCATGAACAATGAAAATAAACTAAAGCAAACACACATATCCCTCACAGCTATACAAAGAGACTTGTCTGTTGACATGGAAACAAAATTTACAAGACACGAGGGTGCAATTTTCCTTTAAGACGTATAAGAGCAAATAACTGCTTCAAGCACTCTAGACAGTGTCAAAACAAAAGGACTGTTGCTGTCTGTGCCTCAGCTGAATTGTGTAGCTCTTTCACATGTAATGATAGTCATCTTGTCACATACTGCTTGTCTATCAAAAGATTCCCCAAGGGAAAAACTTGATTTCATCTTAGTGCAACCAATGTTAGCTATTTTTATTTTTTATTTTTTTTAATTGAAAACCGAGGTCCATCAGAGAGACGAAAAAATTACTCACCTTAGTAATTTTGTTTCTTCTAATGGAGTCTTGCTGTATTCTGACAATTGCAGTGATTCCCAACCTTTGAACTGCCCCGGAGAACAAATAGTTAACTTTCTATGCAGGGCATAGAATGCTGAGCTCGAGCTTGGTTGAAGTCTCTGTCTGGAGTGATTCAAACCTAAACCATCAGATTCTTACGAGCCCAACTAAACTAAAAATTCTATGCGGAAATTGTAAAAATTCTTACTAGCCAACTGACTGAAAAAAGTTTTGGATTCCCAAGGAAGACCCAAGTCAGGAAACCCAAAAACAAAACCCAATGTACTATAAATAACAATAATAAATCAGCACCCAAACAAAAGGAGGAGGGTGCAAGCAAAAAATACCCCTGGGGTGCAACACTGCGCCTGCCCACCCACTTCCCAAAAACAGGTTCTGAGAGGGGAGGCAAGGAGGGAGGTCAGAATACAGCAAGACTCCATTAGAAGAAACATAATAACTAAGGTGAGTAATTTTTTCTTTCAAACAACATGAAGTCTCGCTGTATTCTGACAATTGCAAACTACCAAGCAGTACCTCCAAGGAGGAGGGACAGAAACTACTTTGGGAATAGGCTCTGAAGTACTGCTGTGCCAAACCGAGCATCACTCCTAGCCTGGATATCCAGAGAGTAATGTTTGGCAAAGGTATGGACTGTTTTCCAGGTGGCTGCATGACAAATTTCTAAGAGAGGGATATCCCTGGCCGCAGCCAGGGAAGCAGCTGTACCTCTTGTGGAATGAGCCCTCAGGCCTGAGGGTGGAGTTTTTCCCAGCTTTTCATAGCAGAATTGTATACAAGACACAATCCACCTGGCAAAAGATCTTTAGGTGGCGGGCTTGCCCTTCCCCCACTTCTCCATAAGTGAGGAACAACTGGAGGGAATCAAACATGTGACCCTTGGTATGCTCTATGTAGTAACTAAGGGCTCTTTTGACATCTAAACTGTGAGACCTCCTCTCTCTTGAGGAAGAATGATCAGTGAAGAAAACAGAGAGAGACAGAGTGGTTTAAATGGAAGTCTGAAACTGCTTTGGGCAAGAATCCTTCTACTGGTTCTAAGGACCACTTTATCCCTGTGAAATGAGATAAAATCAGGTTCCACTGACAGGGCTTGCAATTCACTGACTACCAAGAACACAGTTTTCCAAGTCAAGTATTTAAGCTCTGCTGAAGACATAGGCTCAAAGGGGGGTTGCATAAGTTGAGCAATGCAAACATTCAAATCCCAGACAGGGGCAGGGTCTCTAAAAGAAGGATTGGTGTGAAGCAATCCTTTAAAAAATTTACAGAACACAGGATGGGAAGATAGTGAGGAAGACTTCCCCACAGACAAAAATGCAGAGACAGCTGACAAGTGTACCTTGAGAGTAGCTGGTCTGAGGTCTAGGCCATTAAGATGGACCATATAATCCAGAACCGTAGGCTATTCAGCAGTGTCTGGAGAAACATGCTTCTTAGAACACCAAATACTGAATCTTTTCCATTTGGAGTAGTCTTTCTGGTGGAGGGCTTTCGAGAAGTCTTGAGGATATCCAGAACCCCTTGGGAAAGATGCAGATATGCAAACTCTAACTCTTCAAGAGCCATGCTTTGAGATTGAGAGACTGAAGATTGGGGTACCAAATCCACCCCTGAGAGGATGTTAACAGGTTGTAATTCCTGGGAAGAGACAGGGGAAGATGGACTGCTAGGGACAGCAACTGGAGGTACCAGGGCTGTCTGGCCCAATCTAGAACAATCAGAATCACCTTGCAAGGCTGAGACCTTATTTTTACCAAAGCTTTGAACAGGTGTGGGAAGGGGGGAAAGGCATACAGAAACTTCCCTTCCCAATTCAGGATCAGGGCGTCCAGAAGGACTGAGCCCAGGACTGGAGGTCTGCAACAAAAGAGAGGGAGTTGGTGATTGTCTGGGGCTGCAAAAAGATCCATCTCTGGAACGCCCCATCTTGGAAAAAATCACTTTCAAACACCCGAGAGTCCAGGGACCATTCGTGATGGCCCCGAGAAATCCTGCTCAGTGCATCTGCTAGCACATTGTCCTTGCCTGGAAGGTGAACTGCTACAAGACAGGTTTGCAGGGAATAAGTCAGGGACCACAACTTCATGGCTTCTGTGCACAAGGCCGTGGACCAAGTGCCTCCCTGCTTGTTGATGTACCACATGGTGGTGTTGTCTGTTCTGACTTGAACCACCTTGTTCTGTACTGACTGTGAGAATGCTTTTAGAGCCAGAAAAACTGCCCTGAGCTCTAGAAGATTGATGTGGAGAATGGATTCTTGGGGGGACCACAGCCCCTGGGCAGTAAGGGACCACAGGTGGGCTCCCCAGCCCAGGAGAGAAGCATCCGTGGTAAGGACCACTGAACAAGGCTGAGCAATAAAAGGATCACCTTGTCTTAAATTGTCCTGATTCTGCCACCACTGGAGGGCTTGGATCAAGGTCAGAGTCACTGGGATCAGTTTGGTAAGGGAATCTTTTTTCTGAGACCAGAAAGCTCTCAGGTGGAACTGAATATCCCTCATCTGGAATCTTGCCCCTTGGACTGCTGCTGTTGAAGCTGCCATGTGGCCCAAGAGCAGAAGGAAATGCCTTGCTGGTCGAGATACGCGAAGGCTGAAGGAAGAAGCTAGTTCCATAAAAACCTTGCCCTTTCTAGAGGAAGAAAGGTCCTTGCTCTGAGTGTGTCCAGTTCTGCCCCTATAAAGGTAAGAAGCTGGACTGGTTTGAGAACTGACTTGGAAAGGCTGAGAAGAAATCCTAGAGAAGTGAGCACTTGCTGGGTCACTTGTAGGTGAGACTTGACTTGGTCTGGAGACTGACCCACTATTAGCCAATTGTCCAGATAAGGAAAAATGGAAATCTTTTTGCCTTCTTAGAAAGGCAACTACTACTGCCAGGCACTTTGTGACAACCCTTGGGGCCGAGGTTAGGCCAAAGGGCATTGCTCTGAACTGATAGTGGCCCGAGAGCAACTCGAACCTGAGGTACTTTCTGTGGGAGCACCTGATAGGAATGTGAAAGTAGGCATCTTTGAGGTCCAGGGAGGCTAGCCAGTCCCCTGGCCTTAAATAGGGAAGAATTATTCCCAGAGTTATCTAGAACTTTGGTTTTAAAAGACATTTGTTTAGATATCTTAGGTCTAGGATGGGTCGCCACTCCCCTGTCTTTTTGGGGGTCAGGAAGTACCTGGAGTACAGTCCTTTGCCCCAGTGTAGGGTAGGTACTCTCTCTATAGCTTTTAAAACTAGGAGAGAAGAAACCTCTGCCTCTATCTAGGGCAAGGGTTTCTGAGAGATTTGCAGGTGGAAAAGATCTGGCTCTCATCTTTGGAAATTTTTTGAAGCTGAGAACCAGTCCCTGGCTTACTACTTCCAGGACCCATTTGTCTGATGTAATAGACATCCAGTCCTGGGCAAAGTAAACCAGCCTGTCCCCTACTGGAATAGGAGAGTCGACCTGGGCAGGTCCATCAGGGTGTCTGCTTGGCAGGGGCTTTAGGCTGAGGAGTGAATGCAGCCCTGCTCATCCCCCTTCTGCCTCTCCCTCTGAAGAACCCCCTCTGAGAAAAGGAAGAAGAGGCCTGTGCTTGGTAAAAAAAGGCATTTGAAAAGGCCTGCCCCTGCCCCTAGACAGCTGCCTTTGAGAAGTTGCCTGCCTTTCCTTGGCCTGAGCACTCCTGTAAGTAGTCTGTACCCATCCATTTTCTTCATGTAATTCTCTGTCTGCTCCCCAAACAAACAGAGAATTACCCACTACAGGAAAATCCATGGCCTTAGTCTGGGTGTCCTGCGAGAGGCTAGTACATCTGAGCCAAGCCATCCTCTGAAGAGCCACAGATGTAGCCATGACTCTTGATGACACATCATTAGAGTCCATAGCAGCATGAAACTGAACCTTAGATGCCTCAATCCCATCTGCAGCCACCACCTCCAGCTCCTTGGCAAGCTGGGGGGAGGCCTGTTTAGCCAGTGCCAGTACAGTGTCCCACCTGGACTTCTGGTTCCTGGCTGTATAGGCCATGTAATTCGCCTGCCTGAGTCCCAAAGAAGATGCCATGTACTGCTTCTTTGCCATGGCATCAATCTTCCTGGAGTCCTTGTCAGGGGGGTGTGAAGCCAAGGGAATGTTTGCCTTGTCACAGGCAGCAGCCTGCACTACCCAAACATGGCTGCATTGTTGATATAAAAACTCTGTGTCTGAGCCTGAAAGTGTATACCTCTTGTCCATTCTTCTATCCACAGGAGGTATAGTGTTAGGAGACTAAGATTTTTTGTGTCTGTTTCCCAAAAGATTTACGGTGGGTAACAGACAGTCTCCTGGACTCTGGGATGTCCATCATCTCTACATAATCAGGCTCCTCTTGATCTTCCACAGCCTCCTCCATAGGAAGCTGGAGGGTTTCAGCCAGCTTTCTGTAAAATATAAAGTGAGAAGGGGACTCAGAAAGCCTAGAAAGGGAAACACCTGAAGGTCTGTCTGGGGAGATGTCCGGTTCCACAGGCACATCCAGACCTTCACTTACATCATCATCCTCAAATTCCCCTTCCTCTTCAAATCCCGGTTCATAAAAATCTTCAAGGGTATACTCTTGAACCGGGGGAACCAACCGAACCGCTGCCAGAAGGAGCCGGATTGGTCAGAACCAGACAGAACGATTCCACAATCTGAATCGCCCTGGCTATCTCTTCGGCGTTCGGAACATGAACCTCTGGATCCGAACCGGTCGATTTATCTTTGCGTTTTCTTTTTGTCAGAACCGATCCTTCGGAATCGGCTCTCTTTTGCCAAAAGTATCGCCCTGGTCAGAGGGCACTCCTTCTGGTTTGGTCGAAACCGAACTGGGCTGGCCATCCAGGTCAGCGGACTTCTCGGCCTCCTTTTCCCTCAGTCTACCTAATCTGTTCTCAAGGATAGATTTGGGAAAGTTTTTACATATTTGACAGTCTGAATCGAGGTGGTCAAACCCCAGACAATAAACACAGGTGGTGTGGGGATCGGCCTTAGCAAAGACCTCCCCACACTCACTGCAGTGTTGAAACCCAGTGGGCCCGTTTTTTTCTTGGGTTTCTCAGACATGGCTAACCTAACCAAACTTACCCTTTTTTCGGCAACCGCTAGGCAAGACTCCCTTATCGGTTCCTAACCGTGTCATGGGTATTTGAAAAAAAATGGTTCAAAACATGTTTTTTCAGAACCGATAAGAACAGGTAACCACACACTAAGTAAACAAACAAATTTCGCTAACAAATGGCCGGTTCAGCCGAACCGAGCCGCACTTTTACAAGTTCCATACAAAAAAACAGAACAATTCATACCTAGTACTCACGGCACCACAGATAGAGACTGAACTGACTATGCGGATACTTTTTTCGGTTTAAAAACAGACGAAAACTGAAAACTTTAACTGACTTTCGAACCGAGCTGAAGGAGAAATCTCCGGAGCGACCGTTCAGTGAGGCAGAGTACAGAATCTGACAGTTTAGGTTTGAATCACTCCAGACAGAGACTTCAACCGAGCTCGAGCTCAGCATTCTATGCCCTGCATAGAAAGTTAACTATTTGTTCTCCGGGGCAGTTCAAAGGTTGGGAATCGCTGCAGTTGTCAGAATACGGCAAGACTTCATGTTTTTTGAAAATTTGTTGCTACTGATCTGGTAGATAACAAATACAAAGGTTACTCTCTCTTTGGTAGTCACACTCAAAGGCCAGCTTTCAATAACTGAAAGAGCAGATACAGTACATACGTTCATTAACTGGTGAACTGAGCAAACATCTCCTCTGGGATAATTTACACCTATTGACTTGCTATTTTAGAAACAACAAGAGCTGCAGTTGCAAAACAGACAAGTGTAGAAGATTTCAATATGCACTCTGCAAAAAAAGAATCTAGTCTGCAAAAACGTGATAATTACAAGTCTGGCACTATATCCAAGCTTTCCAAGTTGGAGTGCGCACCCTATAGGCACTCCCAGACATCAGAGAATACTTTGTAGTTTTTTTGAATAGGTGTTCTGCCACATATATTGTCACATATCTACAAGCCACTGCTGGACTCCACAGAAAATAATTCCATGGAGGTTGCACAAAAATGGGAGGTGGAGATGGGCACTCCACTTCCTCCTAAAACCTGGCTCTCGGCATGCCAGGCCTCCTCGAAAGTTACAAGTCCACAGCAATGGAGGAATATGCTTGGAAGCAATTGCTTAGGTCCTTCTGCACCCCAGTCATATCAGCTCATTCATTAACTTCCATCTCAAAACTCCTCCTGTTGGTCTAATTGTGGGGAACCACATGCTACCCACATGCACCTGATGTGGGACTACACAGTTTTATTCACCATTTTTTGGCTGGTTGAAGCAGATCTGGAAAAACTTTTCTGCAGATCGATACCGTTAACGGATGAGTTCTACCTGTTCCTACAATACCAGTGGGACAACAAAGATCCTAACTCTAGATACTAGGCAAGGCAAGGCAAAGTTTATTTAAAAAACGCCTAATCCCAGATGCTCTGGGTGCTGTACAAAACAAATAAATACAACTTCAAAATAGCAAAGGATGCATAACACATTTAAATACAAAAAAAAAATTAATAACACATCATGTAATCATCATATTCAGCTAAATTCAGTGATACAGTCCTGAAACGCTTGTGAAAATAGGGGGGCCTTCAGGCGGGTCTTGAAAATCTCTAAAGTAGAGGCGTCCCAACCCCAAATGGCAGCAAATTCCAAAGAACGGGAGTGGCAACGCTAAAAGCTCTGTCACCAACAGATCTCAGCCTCGTTCTAGGAATCGGCAAGGGGCCCCTACCAGTAGACCAGAGGGGGCGGACAGAGAGAGCAGGTACAAGAAGATCTAACAAATAACCAGGACCCTGACCGAGTAGGGCCTTATAGGTGAGAAGACACACCTTAAAAAGGATCCTCAACCTAACCGGCAGCCAGTGCAAATCACACAACACCGGTGTAATACAGCAAAATTTTTGCTGCCCAGTAAGTAACCGGGCAGCTGCGTTTTGCACTAGCTGCAGTCTGTGGAGAGAGCCTCCTGTGACCCCAAGGTAGAGCGCATTGCAAGCCTTGATGTAACTAAGGCATGTATCAAGGTAGGGAGATCCAGAGGCGGCACAAGGGGCTTTATCCTGGCGATATTTCAAAGATGGAAAAAACAGGAGCGGACCGTGGAGGATATTTGCGTCTCCATAGTTAAATTCCTGTCAAAAATAATACCAAGATTTCGCACCCAAGAGGAGGCCTTCAATAAAACAGATCCCAGAACAAGTCCAGTCACTGAATCAGAGGCTATCCTATCATGCACTCTGTTCGACTCCACCACCAATACCTCAGTCTTATCAGGGTTCAGTCGCAACCAGCTGGAAGCCATCCAGTCGTTAATCTCGGCAAGGCAGCTGTTCAGCACGTCCACCGCGTTGGATATTCCTGGGGAAAAGGAAAGATATAGCTGGATATCATCAGCATAGCAATGAAAACCCAAGCCATACTTCCTAATGAGCCCTCCCAATGGTAGCATGCACACACTGAGAACAACTTTGGGGCCAGTACCGATCCCTGAGGAACTCCGCAAGATAGGAGGCTAGGGGTGGAGGAGAAATTCCCCATCACAACCCGCTGCCTCCTGTTGGTAAGAAAGGACTCAAACCAGTGGATGACGGTACTAGTGAGTCCACAGAGCTCCCTAAGGTGGTCAAGCAGCACACAATGGTCCACAGTGTCAAATGCTGAGGAGAGATCAAGGAGAACAAGAAATGTCTTATCCCCATGATCTCTCACCTTGAGGACATCATTCAGCACCGGAACAAGCGTGGATTCTGTGCTGTGCCTAGCCCAAAACCCCGACTGGAAAGGTTCATACAACTCATGAGTCACAAAGTGCTGTTCCAACTGAAGCGCCACTACCTTCTCAACTACCTTTGCCAAAAAAGGAAGGTTGGAGATGGGTCGGAAATTTGCCCTGACCACCGGGTCAAAAGTTTGTTTCTTTAAGAGGGGTCTCACCAATGCCTCCTTCAAGGCATCAAGGAAGACCCCCTCTGATAAGGAACACCAGACAATTGGAGCAAACACCAGGCCAAAGATGTCAATGCATCTCATCAAGAAACACGTCGGCACCAGGTCCAGTTCACAAAAAGTGTTCTTCAGACTGGTTGCCACCTCAGTGACCTCACTTACCTCCACTGGTCTAAACTCCCCCCAACCAGGCGGAGTGCACTCAGAACACTTCAGGCGACCACTGCCAGCTACGACATTGCTAACTGAAGAAACCACCTGCCAGATACTGGACACTCTCTCAGAGAAGAACTGAGCAAACTCTTCACATTCAGCATTAGTAAAAACCTTCTTCGGCTGTACACAAGCAGGATGAAGTAGCCTGTCCACAGTCTGAAAAAGTATAGCTGGTCGGTTCTTCCTGGCAGCAATCTCCCTGGACAGGAACGCTGCCTTCTTATGGTTGACTGCCCCCTGGTATGCATTATAATGTACACGCAGGGCCAGTTTGTCCCCCTCCAGGCCAGATCTTCTCCAGCAGTGTTCTAACCTCCAACCCTTCCTCTTCATCTCCCTGAGAGCCCCATCATACCACTGGGACCTCAGGTAGGAAAATCTGGGTCGTACATGGACAGGTGCGAGGGAGTCAATGGTGTTGGATAACACCTTATTATAGGTATCAACCCCAACACCAATGCCTCCGATGCATGCATCACCCACACTAGATAGATGAGCTGCCGCCAAAAAACCCTCAGGGGTCAATCCCCGTAAACAGCAACAGCTCATCATCTCAGTAGGGAGAGGGCATACAGTGGGAGCCACAAACATGAACTGCACCGTGCAATGATCGGACCAAGCCAGTCAATCAATCTTCAGAATGTCTATTTCAAGCCCCAGTGAGAATACCAGGTCCAACATGTGGTCGTCCTGATGTGTCGCAGCAGCAACAGCTTGTGTTAGGCCCAGAGAGGACATAATTCGGAGGAGGTTACGACCACACCAAGATTTGTTGTCCGCCCAAACACGAAAATCACCCAGAATAATACATCTGGGGGCTTCCAATATTTCACCGACAACGAATTCAGCAACCTCCTGCAGGAAATTCCCGACTGTCCCCAAAGGGCGGTAAATAAGGAAAATCCTGCAGCCTGCATCCGGACCCCCATGAACAGCCACACATTCAAAAGAACCTGGAGTTCCCACTGGGTGCACGGTGAAGGCCAAGTTGGATCTAAAACAGATGGCTACACCACCGCCCCTACATTCCTCTCTGGGGCAGTGCACCATGGTATACCCAGGTGGGACGGCAGCCTCAAAAACTGGGCCCGCATCATCCCCAGCCCAAGTCTCCATAATGCAAGCCAGATCGACTGAGGAAATCAAGTCCGCAATAACTGCAGTTTGTTCCAGATTGATCTGGCATTGCATAGCACCGCCCTCAGGGGATTGGTGGGTGACGCAGACCCTCAGGTTACCTGACCACTCGGTCTGGCGGATTCCCTGGGGACAGGCACCAAACACGTCTGGCCTCTCCCATGTGCCCGCTGTAACCCAGGGCACCTTCTATATCTGACAACCCCTATCCTACCACCCTCCGCTATGCATGAGGCACCCCACTGCCCATGATCACCCCGGCCCCTCCAAATCCCCACCTCCTGGCAACGTCTCACCATGGTATCTGAAACCGGGAGGGAGGTGAAGGGCCGCAAACCATGCAGCAGGGATCCCCCATACAATATCCTGTCCCCCCCAGATGACCCTGACACATCACTAAATATAAAATCTAAATGAATAAAGAAAATAATAACTAACTAATCCAAACAATTAACACTCTAAACAATTCCAAGTTAACACTAAAAATTAAAAATAAACAATTTACATTATTACACAAAACAAATTAAATAAATCAAAAAAGCATACCTAGCCCAATTAAATAAAACAAAAATAAAATAATTAACCACATCCAACTAATATTATACTCTACAGCTGGATGTGACAATTAACACTATAGACAGTTCTCATTTAAACTGCAATTTTACAGACTAAACTGATGTATTAGAGCTACTTCACATTAAAGTTTAAACAGCTCAATCTCCCCCCCCCCCCCGAAAAGGGAGTATAAACTCAGGCACTAAGCCTGAGGCAGATAAGAACTCTGGAGCCTATTTTATTACCTAATCTATTGTTGGATTCACAGCAACTGCTTTTCCTTATATCAGTGGCGCCACCACGCTCCGCTTGTGAGCAGCGCTCACCGATATGAAACTGATCCCGCCTCTATAGCTGAAATCAATCGCCCCCCAAGCCCCTACACACAGATGAAATAAGAGACAACACTAGTCTCTCACACTGACATGTCCTTGTTGCATGTACAGGAATCCTCTCAGAGCAGGGACGTCAGTTAACACACAGCAGTTTAGGCAGCAATTTGTCATTTTAATCACAAATGCAAAGAAATCCATCACAAGCTTTGGCTCACTCCACCAACTCCCACACCTAAAGTCCTGTCAAAACAAAGTAAATCAAATTTACAAATCAGAAAAATAACACGCTCACTAAATGATCGCAATGAATGCCATTCCTCCTGGTGGACTGGACTGCTGATGCAGGTTACTGTTATGAGTAAAGACCTGGACTTTTTGCCACAGATGACCACTTAACTGGCCTCCAAATCTGATTTGGTGAGCCCTCCTCATCTCCTCTCATAGACACTCAAAAAGTACAATCAGGTTCCCCATCCTTTGATGCACTTGGCGCAATTAGAGGCCACAGCAGTGCTCCTTATTATGTGAAATGTCACAGATAATTACAATGACATGAATGCGAATATCCCACCTCCCTTGCATTATACATTAGAGAGGGGGTGTACCAGTGGATTGCTACTATCTGTCAACCTGGAGACTACGATCAATCTGAAATAATGACCAGACGCCATTTGCAGCACATCCTAACGTTTAATTCTTCTGCAATGTACTGTGCAGACCTGTTCAATAAAAACACAGTAACAAAAAAAGTTTGCAAAAACAGATAATACTCCCAAATGAGTCCGTACCATTTCAATACTCTGCAGAGAGAGGTCATAGACAATGCCAGCAGAAAAAGAAAATTGGTATCTGGTCTGCCCAGTTTTACCATACTTTTCCCATGTGACTTACTGTCTAGACAGTTTTTGTTTTCCCTCTCGACTCCCAACCCCTTCACTCCATGATTTACAGCTACCCGGAAGTTACTATTAAGCCCTGTACTCTGTCCCAGCCGTGCCTGAACCCATTAATTGTTTTTGCACCCACCATCTCTGCCAGTAGGCTGTTTCAGGGCACAACCACTCCTTCCACAAAGTAAAATTTTCTCAAATCCCTCCTGAATTCTATACACGCACACACACACACATTTCTGTACATTTTACGTCCCCTTGTTTTCGATCTGCCATTCCTGCTAAATAGTTCCTTGCAGTTTGCCTTGTTTATTCCTTTCTGGAATGTGAAGTTCTCGATCATGTCACCCCTCCTTTCTGGCCTCCAGCAAGTACATGTTTAGTGCTCTACTATCTACAGGAGGGACAGGGAGGGTAAAAAAGGAGGAGGAGTAGCTCTTTACATAAGGGAAGGAATCAAAGCAACAGAACAAAAGGGAAAACAGGGAGGAGAAGAAGCACTGTGGGTAAATTTGGAGACCAGCAATGGCACCATAATCCGCACAGGGGTTGTATACAGACCCCCTTCTCAGGGGGAGGAAATGGACAAGGAAATGATAGAAAGAATACTTAGAATGGCAGAAAAAGGGGAGATATTGCTGATGGGTGATCTGAATATGCCAGATGTTAACTGGAGTGCAGTTGCAGCAGCCACTTCAAAGAGTGGGGTTATTCTAGATGCCCTACAGGGGGCATGCCTTAGACAACTAGTATTGGAGCCCACTCGGAAGGGAGCAATCTTAGACCTGGTTCTCTCAAATGGAGATGTGAGAGGATCACAGATGTAGAAGTGGGTAGCCATCTGGGAACTAGCGACTATAGAACAGTATGGTTCACAATAAACACAGCAATAGAGTCAAGCCACACAAAGGCAAAAGTACTGGACTTTAGGAGGGCTGACTTTGCCAAAATGGGTGAGTGCCCAAGGAATGCAATAGCAAATTAGCAGGAAGGAGGGGGTGGAAGAACAATGGGGAATAATAAAAACTGCCATCACAGAGGTAACAAGCCTTTGTGTGAAGCAAATAAACAAAACGAAACGATGTAAGAAACCAATATGGTTCTCAAAGGAAGTGGCAGTGAAGGTTCAAGATAAAAAGAAAGCATTCAGGAAGTACAAGGAATCACAGAAGAAGCAGGACAGAGAACTGTATCAGTTAAAGCAAAAGGAAGCTGGGAAGGCAGTCAGAACAGCAAAGGCCTAAACCAAGGAAAAGATAACCAACTCAGTTAAGAAGGGGGATAAAACCTTTTATAGGTACATCAGGGAGCGAAGGAAGACCAAGGGAGGGTTAATGAGGCTTAATAAGAGGAGGGAGGGTGGACAGAGGGTGACTGTGAAAAGGCAGAGATACTAAACAAATATTTTTGCTCAGTATTTACAAAGGAAGTGGGGGGAGGTACCTAAAACAAACAGTAGAAACACTCTGGAAACAGAAGTTGATACCAGCCCATTTACAGAAGAAAGGGTTCTGAAAGAACTCTTAAAACTGAAAGTTGGACAAAGCAATGGGGCCTGATGGGATTCATCCCAGAATTCTAAAAGAACTAAGGGTAGAACTAGTGACACTACTGACTACCCTCATTAACAAATCATGGGAGGATGGGGTGGTACCCGAGGACTGGAGAAGGGCAGATGTGATTCCCCTTCACAAAAGTGGGAGCAAGGCAGAAGCAGGAAACTACAGACCTATTAGTTTAACCTCAGTGGTAGGGAAAATGATGGAATCACTTCTGAAGGAAAGAACTGTTGAGTACCTAGAGGCCAGAGGGGCTCAGGACCCAAGGCAGCATGGATTCACAGCGGAAGGTCATGCCAGACAAATCTGATAGATTTCTTTGACTGGGTGACCAAAGTAGTAGATCAGGGAGGGGCTGTGACATGGCCTACCTAGACTTTAGCAAGGCATTTGACACAGTCCCACACAAAAGATTAATATACAAGTTAGCCAGCCTGGGAGTGGGTCCCAAGATGACAGCCTGGGTAAAGAATTGGCTGGAGAATAGGACACAGAGAGTAATAGTAAATGGAGTCCATCTGAAGAAAGGGGGTTACTAGTGGGGTACCACAGGGTTCAGTATTAGGATCGGTCCCTCTAATGTCTTTATAAGTGACATTGCAGAGGACTGAAGGAAAGTATGTCTCTTTGCAGATGACACAAAGATCTGCAACAGAGTTGATGCACAAGGTGGGATGGAAAGGATGAGAAGGGACTTGCAAGGTTAGAGGAATGGTCAAATGTATGGCAGCTTAGATTCAATGCTAAGAAGTGCAAGGTAATGCACCTGGGAAACAAAAACCCAGGGGAAGAGTACACAATGGGGGGTGAGATACTAACAACAACAAAAATGGAAAGGGACCTGGGGGTAGTTATATCAGAAGACCTAAAGGTGGGCAAGCAATGTGAGAGGGCTGCAAGGAGGGCTGGGGGGATACTGGGATGCATAGGGAGAGGCATCACCAGTAGAAAACAGGAAGTTATTATCCCTCTGTACAGACAGTTGGTGAGACTCCATCTGGAGTACTGCGTGCAGTTCTGGAGACCCAATCTCCGCAAAGACATAGACAGGATGGAGGCTGTCCAGAGGAGGGCAACTAAAATGGTGCAGGGTCTGCACCGGAAGACATATGAAGAGAGACTTAAGGAGCTGAATATGTATAGCCTCGAGGAAAGGAGGGAGAGGGGGGACGTGATAGAAACTTGTGCAAGAACAAGGGGGCACAATTTTGAAGATAGAAGGGGGTGGCTCAGAGGTAATTTAAGGAAGTATTTTTTCACAGAGAGGGTTGTGGATGCATGGAATGGCCTTCCAGAGGAGGTTGTGGAGTCAAAAACAGTGGTGGAATTCAAGCATGCATGGGACAGTCATAAGGTAATTCTAGGGGGTGGGGGTAGGAAGAAGTAGGCTGCTGGTTAACTAGGATCTGCAGCTTATCCATTAGGTAGGGAAATGGGCAGACTGGGTGGGCCAAGCGGTCCTTCAAACAACATGAAGTCTTGCTATGTTATGACATATGCAGTATAACCCTAGGTTAGAACTGCTCCGGAGGTGAAAGAGTTAACTTTCCATGCAGGGCATGGAATCTTGAGCGCAAGCTCAGTTGAACACTCTGTCTGTTGAAGCTCAAACTTAAACTGTCAGATTCTTTACTCCGCCTCACTGAACAGTCGCTCCGGAGATTCCTCCTGCTGCTCGGTTTGTTTGTCGGTTTTAAAGTGTAATTCTCTGTTTATTTTACCGAAATTTAACCGCAATCGTCGGTTCAAGCTCTGTCTGTGGTATTGTAAGTAATAGATAGGCTTATTTATTATTTTTTCTTCTGTGTGGAACTTGTAAACGTCTTTTTCGATTCGGTTTGAACCGATCAGATGGGTTTTAAAATTACCTTCTAGTCCTTTAGAGTGCGGTTCCCGGTTCTTATCGGTTCTAAAAAAAACGGATTTTATTACGTTTTTTTCCACGACCCGTGACACGGCTGGGAACCGATAAGAGAGTCTTGCTTGATGGATTGCCATTAACGGGCAAGTTTTGGTTAGGCTGGCACTATGTCTGAGAAACCTAAAAGAAAAACCGGACCCACTGGGTTTCAGCACTGTGGCCTCTGTGGGGAAGCCTTTGCTAAGGCTGACCCACACACCATTTGTGTATATTGTCTGGGGTTTGACCACCTCAATGCAGACTGCCAGATTTGTAAGAATTTTCCTGCTGCCACCGTGGAAAAAAGAGTTGGTAGGCTCAGGGAAAGGGAGGCCAAAAAGTCCGCTGACCCGGATGGCCAGCCCGGTTCGGTTCCAACCGAACCTGAGGGAGTGCCCTCTGACCAGGGCGATACTTCCTCGGGAACGAAGAGCCAGCTCTGAGGAGCCGGTTCCAACTAAAAGGACTAGAAGGTCAGCTAGTTTGGGGCCAAAAGTTCTTTCTCCAACCGCTGAGGAAATAGCCAAAGCTATTCAAATTGTCAGTCTATTTCCCCAGTTCCGTCCGAACCGGCACCATTAGGGAAGCGCCCGGTTCGGTCGGTTCCCACGGTTCAAGATTATGATTTTGAGGATTTTTATGAACCGGGGGAAGGGGAGGATTGGTACGAGGAGAGTGAGTGCGATTTTGAAAGTCTGGATGTGCCCATTGAACCAGACATCTCTCCAGACAGACCCTCAGGAGTGTCCCCTCCCAGGAGCTGTTGATGATCAAGAAGAGCCTGATTTCGTGGAAATGATGGATATTCCAGAGTCTAGAAGACTGTCTATTCCCTTGCATAAATCTTTTAGGAAACAGACAGTAAAAATTCTGAAAACTCCTCATTCTATCCTCCCTGTGGATAAAAGGATGGACAAGAGGTATGCTTTATCAGGCTCTGATACGGAGTTCCTATCCCAGCAGTGCAGCCATATGGGGGTAGTGCAGGCTGCAGCCTGTGACAAGGCTAATATTCCTCTAGCCTCTCACCCTCCTGAAAAGGATTCCAGGAGGATAGATGCCATGGCAAAAAAGCAGTACATGGCAGCATCTTTGGGACTCAGACAGGCAAATTATATGACTTACGCAGCTAGGTACCAGAAATCCAGGTGGGATACTGTCCTGGCCCTAGCAAAACAGGCCCCTGACCAGCTTGCCAGGGAGCTGGAGCAGGTGGCTGCGGATGGTACTGAAGCATCCAAGGTGCGATTTCATGCTGCAGTAGACTCTAATGATGTTTCATCAAGAGTCATGGCTACATCTGTGTCTCTTCGCAGAATGGCCTGGCTCAGATGTACTGCCCTGTCACAGGATACCCAGTCTAAGGCTATGGATTTTCCTGTTTTGGGAAATTCTCTGTTTGGGGAGCAGACAGAGAATTATATTAAGAAAATGGATGAGTATAGGACCACCTATAGGAGTGCACAGGCCAAAGAAAGGCAAGTCACCCTCAAAGGCAGCATATCAGGGGCAGGGGCAGGCCTTTTCATAGGCCGTTTTACCAAGCCCAGGCCTCCTCTTCTGCTTATGCCCAGAGGGGGTTCTTTAGAGGAAGGGGCAGAAGGGTTCTAGTAAGCCTGCTTCTACCCCTCAACCCAAAGCCCCTGCAAAACAGGCTCCCTGATGGGGTAGCCAGGGCCGATTCTCCACTACCGGTAGGGGGCAGGCTGGCTTACTTTGTCCAGGACTGGAAGTCTTTAACATCAGACAAGTGGGTCCTGGAAGTAGTAAGCCAGGGACTGGTTCTCAGCTTCAAAAATTTCGAAGATGAGAGCCAGGTCTTTTCCACCTGCAAACCCTTCAGAGGCACTTGCCCTGGAAGCAGAAGTTTCTTCCCTCCTGGCTCTCAGAGCCGTGGAAAAGGTTCCACCCATACACCAGGGCAAAGGATTGTACTCCAGGTACTTCCTTACCCCAAAAAAGACAGGAGAATGGCTGCCCATCCTGGATCTCAGGTATCTAAACAAGCACCTTTTAAAACCAAAGTTCAAAAATGGTGACCCTGGGGATTACTTTACCCTCTCTAAGGCCAGGGGACTGGCTAGCCTCCCTGGATCTCAAGGATGCCTACTTCCATGTTCTCATCAGAAGTTCCCATCGAAAGTACCTCAGATTCGAACTGCCCTCAGGCCATTACCAGTTCAGAGCAATGCCCTTCGGCCTCACCTCGGCCCCAAGGGTGTTCACAAAATGCCTGGCAGTAGCAGTTGCTCATTTAAGAAGGCAAAGGATCGCCATCTTTCCTTATCTGGACGACTGGCTCATTGTAGGCCAGTCTCCAGAGCAGGTCAAATTACATTTACAAGTAACCCAGCAACTGCTTACATCTCTAGGTTTCCTTCTCAATCTTCCAAAGTCAGTTCTGGAGCCTGTCCAGCTTCTCATCTTCATAGGCGCAGAACTGAACATAAAAGAAGCCAGAGCCTTCCTTCCTCTGGAAAGAGCAAGGACCCTGGTGTCTCTGGTCTCCTCTTTCACCCTGCAGGTCTCTCGACCAGCAAGGCATTTTCTACAGCTCCTGGGGCACATGGCTGCTTCTACAGCAGTTGTGAAGGGAGCGAGATTTCAGATGAGGGACATTCAGTTCCATTTGAGAGCCTTTTGGTCTCAAAGGACAGATCCGACAGATCCCCTAACCAAATTGATTCCAGTGACTCGAACCCTGATCCAGGCCCTTCAGTGGTGGCAGGATCAGACAAATCTGAGACAGGGGGTTCCCTTCACTCCCCAGTCTCATTCCTTGACCCTTACTACAGATGCATCCCTCTTGGGGTGGGGAGCTCACATGGGCGACCTTTCCACCCAAGGGCTGTGGTCCCCTCAGGAATCCCTGCTCCACATCAATTTGCTGGAACTCAGAGCAGTTTTTCTAGCACTCCAGGTTTTTTCCACATCTGTCCAGAACAAGGTGGTTCAGGTCAGAACAGACAATACCACTACAATGTGGTACATCAACAGCAAGGGGCACTCGGTTCACGGCCTTGTGCAACAAGCAAATGAAGTTGTGGTCTCTGGCTTATTCTCTGAACGCCTCCCTTATGGCAGTTCACCTCCCAGGCAAGGACAATGTCCTAGCGGATGCTCTCAGCAGGATTTCCCAGGGCCATCATGAATGGGCACTGGATCCCCTAGTACTGGAGGTAGTATTTGCCAGATGGGGCACCCCGCAAATAGATCTCTTTGCAGCCCCAGACAATCACCAACTTCCCCTTTTTTGCTGCAGGCCCCCAGTGTTGGGCTCAATCCCTCTGGATGCCTTCCTCCTCAGTTGGGAAGGGACGTTTCTCTATGCTTCCCCCTTCTTTTCAAAGTGCTAGTCAGAATCAGATCTCAATCCTGCAAGATGATCCTGATTGCTCCAGATTAGGCCAGGCAGACCTGGTACCCACTCCTCATGTCCTTAGCAGTCCACTCTCTCCTATGTCTTCCCAGGAATCACAACCTGTTAACCTGTGCCCAGGGGAGAGTTTGGTATCCGAACCTCAAATCTCTCAATCTCAAAGCTTGGCTCTTGAAGAGTTAGAGTTTGCTGACCTACACCTGTCTCAAGGTGTATTGGATATTTTGAAAGCCTCTAGGAAGCCTTCCACCAGGGCTACCTATAATTCAAAATGGAAGAGATTTTCCATATGGTGTGCTGGAAAGCATATTTCCCAGAATCTGCTGGCGTGCCTACGATCCTGGATTATTTGGTGCATTTGAATTCCTTGGGGCTGAGACCAGCTACCCTAAAAGTGCACTTGGCAGCTGTGTCTGTCTTCTTGTCAGCAGGTAAGCCCTCTTCTTATCAGCTCACCCTGTGTTCTCCAAGTTTTTTTAAAGGGTTGCTTCACACCAACCCTCCGTTCAGGGACCCTGCCCCTGCTTGGGATCTTAATATTTGCATCGCTCAGCTTATGCAACCCCCTTTTAAGCCATTGTCTTCAGCAGAGCTTAAGTACTTGACTTGGCAAACTGTGTTTCTGGTAGCCATCACCTCTGCCAGGTACATAAGTGAGCTACAAGCCTTGTCAGTGGAGCCTGATTGTATCTCCTTTCATAGAGATAAGGTGGTCCTCAGGACTAACAGGAAGTTTTTGCCTAAGGTGGTTTCAGACTTTCACCTTAATCAATCCATGTCTCTTCCTGTGTACTTCACTGACCATTTCTCCTCTGGTGAGAGGAGATTACACAGTTTAGATGTCAAAAGAGCCCTTAGTTACTATATAGAACGTACCAAGGGTCACAGGTTCGAATCCTTCCAATTGTTCCTCACTTATGGTGAGGTTGGTAAAGGGAAACCTGCCACTAAAAGATCCATTGCCAGGTGGATTGTCTCTTGTATTCAATTCTGTTATGAAAAACTGGGTAAGGTTCCTCCCTCAGGCCTGAGGGCTCACTCTACCAGAGGTGCAGCTGAGTCTCTGGCTGCTGCCAGGGACATTCCTATCCTAGAGATATGTCAAGCAGCTACCTGGAAAACAGTTCACACTTTTACCAAGCATTACTCCTTGGATATCCAGGCTAGGAGTGATGCTCGATTTGGCACAGCTGTGCTTCAGAGCCTATTTTCCAAGTAGGTTCTGTCCCTCCTCCATGGAGGTACTGCTGTGTAGTCTGCATATGTCATAATATAGCAAGACTTCATGTTGTTTGAAGAAAAAATTACTCACCTTAG
The DNA here is from genome assembly GCA_016271365.2 of Neoceratodus forsteri. Classification (NCBI taxonomy): domain Eukaryota; kingdom Metazoa; phylum Chordata; order Ceratodontiformes; family Ceratodontidae; genus Neoceratodus; species Neoceratodus forsteri. The sequence continues at coordinate 1,724,464,779 of CM057452.1, forward strand.
TAATGTTGTTTCTTCTAATGGAGTCTTGCTATATTATGACCTCCCCCCCAGCCTGCCCCTCTCAGAACCTCTATTTTTTGGGAAGTGGGTGGGCAGTGCAATGTTGGCACTTCACTGATGCCCACTTTATTTTCACCCTTCTGGGTGCTTAGGTGTTATACTTAATTTTCTTTCTTGAATCCCCCGACTTGAGTCTTTGCTTTGGGATCAAGAACAAAAAGGTGTTTTGTAGTTAGTAGCCAGTGGCTAGTGTAGGTTTACAGCTTCCACACAGAACCTTAGTGAGTTTTTGCTCGTAAAGATCTGACAGTTCAAGATTGAGCTTCAACAGACAGAGTGTTCAACCGAGCTCGCTCAAGATTCCATGCCCTGCATGGAAAGTTAACTCTTTCACCTCCAGAGCAGTTCTAACCTGGGGTTATACTGCATAGGTCATAATATAGCAAGACTCCATTAGAAGAAACAACATTACTAAGGTGAGTAATTTTTTCTTATCTGCCATCAAAATCTATGTTTCTAAGCCAGGACCTACCAGGTCGGCCCTGAATCAAGTCAAGTGGAACACTCTGATGAGCAGCAAGTAGCCAGAAATAGCATCCAGTGTTTCCTACCTCCTACAGACCCTTACATTTATCAAAAATGATTTTGTGTCTGATACAATACTTCAGTAACTTGCAGCAATGTGGTTGGTATTGCAATGGGGCAGCAGCAGTCCCCTCTTATGCAAACCTCTAAGTGGCCCTGTGGAGAGGGGGGTTGTACTTAGTAAGGACAATAATCTATTGGGGGGATGTTGTTCTCTTGCTATGTACATTATTACTGATATTATTTGCATATGGAGAAGAAACAGTGACATTCAGGGCTTCATGGAGTACCTTAACTCCACTGATGAGAACCTTCATTTTAAATACAGAATGGAGAAATTTAAAACCGACTTCCTGGACATCATTCTTATAGGTAACCCCCCCCCTGGTTGTACAATCACTACAAATGGTTTTAGAAAGCACACAACTGTCAATACGGTGCTCCACTCCTCCAGTGCCCACCCTGTCACCTGTTACACCACACCACATGGACAAGTGCTCAGATTGACAAGAAACTGCTCAGACAGGGAGATATTTAATAAAACAGGCAGGAGAGTTTCTGGATCACTTTAAGAAAAAGGGCTATGAGGAATAAGTACTTCAGGATCCCCTAGGGAGAGTTAACCAGCTTAACAGAGAAAATGTATTGCACGCAAAGCCAAAAGTACAACATCAAGGTGGCAAGGAAACCTCAATAGCCTTTATAACAGAATCCAATCATGTAGCCAGTAAAGTAGGAAACCTGGTTTGTAAGTTTTAGCCAGTATTACACAAAGACCAGGCAGCAAGGGAGGTATTGCCTACTAAACCAAGAGTTTATTTCAGCAGGGCAAAGAACCTAAAAAACATCTTAACAGCAAGTCATTTTATGCTAACACTAGGTGAAAGACTCCATCTGAATTGGCTCCTACCAAACCAAAAGGGTTCCATAGGCAGTCAGTGTCACTTTAACAGCAGGAGGTTTTGGTACGCTGGGACACGCTGGATAGGCTGAAGTGCTAGAGCTCTGTTCAGCTGTCCTCTGCATGCGATGATAACTTGGTGCTCACCATGCAATACAATTTACTATTTTTGCAAGAGGTTTGTTGTGGGGTTCCTGTTCTTTGAGTGCTAGTACATGTTCAGTGCCTGAAGCCGATCCTCACAGGATCTGCCCTCTGACCCTGAATCATTCTGGTTACTCTGCCCTGCACCTTCTCCAGCCTCTCGGGCTACTCAGGTGAGAACTGGGCACAGTATTCCAGAAGTGGTATCACCAGTGATATATAGAGGAGTAATATTTAAGCAATATACCACGACAGGGTGTGTGTATATATAGGTGAATGTACCACACCTGGTGTGGTTCGGTCACAAGGCCGCAGGCTGAGTGACTTAACCACACCAGGAATAGTAAATCCATCCATGTATCCACATCCTGGAGTGGAATATTGCTATTATACAACGTACTCCTACTTTTTTTGAGGTAGATAAAAAAAAAAAATTGTTGTTTGTATTTTAAATTGTTCATGTTTTGTAATTTATTATTGCGCCATATAAAGTAGTCCTGTGTTGCTATGGAGATGCTGTTTGGAGACGCTGCATGTTAAGGAGAGGCGACGGAGCTCCGTTTTTTTACATCACAAATAGCACTCCGTTTTTTTAAATACAAACAGCAGCGAGAGGGGGGAAATACTGGCGAACAACAGTTTTTATATGTTAGTGTATGCTGCACTAACTAGAAAGGCTCGAGAGAGATAGAAGGAAAGCGTTCCGGCTTCCGAGATAATTTCATGCTGCCAGTTACGGTCCTGGTGTGAAGTGCACATGCGCATCCTCTGGTGGCATGTCCCTTGAAACAATGTTGCGAGATTGTTTATGGTTTATTAACTGGGAAATGAAGTACTTTCAAAAGAGAAAGGGAAGTTTGTTTAGGAGTTATGCGTGACGGGTACTATACTTGACAGACTGAGTTGGAAAGGACCGGAGAGGGAGCTGGATGTAAGTGGACAGCCGGACCAAGAAGTTGGGTGGGTACAGTTTGGGAGTGCTCATGTGGTGGCAAGATTAAAAAAAAAGTTTTTTTTCCAGGTATAGTGGGTTGTGTTTCTGTTTTCTGATGCAGTATTTTGGGTTTGGAAGCCTCCCGTTACTGTCGCGGTTTAGCAGGGGTTGAACACGGCCGGTTGCCATCGAGGTTTAGCGGGGGTTCAACATGGCTGTAGACTCTGGGAGTTCAGATGGATTTCAGAAATGCGTCTGACTGGCACCTTTTCCAGCGGGTACACTGGAGAATATATCACACTGAAAAGGTTCCAGCCAACCAATCAGATTTTAGGGAGTGGGCATTTGGATTTCCCCCAATGTATAATACCTCTTTCTTCCTGCTAGTAAAACCCTTCCAATATACACCAAAATTCTGGTTGCCTTGATGTAGGCCTTTTTACATTGGCTAGTTTGTTGTAGGTAGTTGCTTATGATGACCGCAGGTCCCTTTCCTGTGAAGTAGTGGCCAGTATAAGCCCTCCCATCCAGTATTCCTTCCTGGAGTTCTTGATGCCCTATGTGCATCATCACCTTGCATGTCTTGGCACTGAATTTCAACAGCCAGACCTTGGACCACCTCTGTAAGCTTTGCAGGTCCATCTGCAACTCTCTTACCCCCTACTCTCTGTCTACCCAGCCATGGAACTTAAGTGTCAAAAGCAAAGAGTCTCATCTCGCCTTGTATTCCTTCTCCTATGTCACTGATAAACGTGTTTATACTGTAATTGCATCTCGCTCACTGTCAGATGGTGGCTGGCCAAGGAGGGGAATGGTGGACTGTGACGGTGACGGGCGTTTGCAGTAAAACTGGTGATCACGGTGACGGGATGGCAATTGGTCGGGGTTGGGAGGTCCACTAGACTACCACGGACAGGCACATATTATTACAACATGAGCAATCGGAAGATGAGGTCTGCTAGACTACTTGGGAAGGAAACGCACTATTACAACATGGGCAACCTGGGGAGAGGAACATCACTAGACTACCAGTGAAAAGGGAGATAGTATTACACCATGGGTAATGGGGAGGGGACCACAGTCATTGTACCCAATTAACGCAAGGGTTTCAGTGGCAGAAACAGCGCTGCAGTGGTGGCTGTTTAGTGCTGCTGAAACCTATGAATATACTTCTGCACCCTTTATGGATAAGGATCTCTCATTTGCACAGGCGCAGTGGTATACTTTGTGAGGTCATGCTGCTGGGTTAACATGGCGCTCCATGGGCCCTTGAATACGGGCCCACCCCTAGCACTGATGCTCTCACAATAGTACAGCACTTACCATTTGAATATGGGGGCCTGTAAGTCTATGTCAAATCTTAGTCACAGCAATTTCTTTTTTTCTTAAAAGTGACTAGGTTTACACTTGCCATGTTTTTTAACAGAACTAATTATTTGGGAGTAAAGATGGGACAGAAAAACAGGGAGGTTATGGTTTGATTTAAAGCCAGTTTCCCTTCCCCTGAAACCAAATTTAGGAACACTCTCCCTTCCCTAACTGTAACAAAGCTTTTCCTTTTATGGGGCAAACGGTCATATCGAAAGTCTTCCCCAGACCTTCCTGCCAGTATCCTTCCTTCCCACCAGGGATATTGATTAACAGTCCCCTCCCTAACCCCATCCCAAAAAGGAAAGAACTGGTTTAACAGCACCTGTCAAATCCACTGCATCCCAAAGTGCTTTATAACGCAGCAAGCAAGATACTGGCAGTGCAGAGATTGTTGAATAGAGATACAATTTTGTTTTACACTGTGCATTTTATACAAACTCTTCCCAAAATGTTTTACAATCCTGGAGGAGATGGGGAGAGAATGTTACTGCCATTAGGATTACAATATTCAAACACCGGACAGACTATATAGAGGTTAAGCAAAGGGCAATTAAGAGTTGCTCAGAGTCACACAGTGAAAAGCAATGATGGAATTCACATCTGGCTCTCTGGGTTCACAGCTCTGTTCCAACTACAATACTAACCCAAACTGCCTTTACTGGGCAACCTCCCCAACTAAGATGTATAGCTGACCTCCTGCCAGTCTCTCCACCCTCCCGACTATATATACTTGGTTGACTGAGAAGGGCCTGGCAGGCAGCAGGCTCAGTACTCCTTTACTTTTTTCCTGGCAAGCTAAGTCTCCTCTTTCCTCTGCAATGCTCTTCATTGTTCATAAATGATCTTCCCACGGAAAGCATACACTGTAATGCACTCCTCTACGCTAACGACATCGTCATCTACCGTAGCACCAAGTATCTGGAATCTATATCTTCTACACTCACTACAAACTATGGATCAGCTCAACATTGGTTCCTCGCCAAAAAACTTCCTGTAAATGAGCAAAAAAACGAAGGTCATGCTCTTTGGCTCAAAGCCATACCTTGCAAGGGTCACCAATTTAAAAACCTCGTTACACGTAGTAACCCCTGCAGGCCCACCTCTTGACACTGTATCCTCCTTTAAATACCTAGGAGTGACTCTTGATCCCTCACTTACCTACAATGACCACATTTCTAACACTGTGAAGACAGTCCACCAGAAGCTGGGGGCAGCCTACCATGTTAACCACCTCCTGACCCCACAGGCTCGTCTTGCAACTGCCCAGGGAAATCTACTGCCCTACTTGACTACTGCTCCCCAGTGTTCTCCTCCATGTCCTCCTCACTTCTTTCTTGTCTAACTATCACATACAACTCTATCTGTCGCTTCGCCCTTCAGGTCCCTTCCTCCACTCATCACTGCTCTTTACATCAGTCCTTAGGCTGGCTCTCTCTGCAGAGCCATTTTGAATATGCTATGGGCTGTCTAGTCGACTCCTCTCTCAGGAACTCACGCAAGTCCCCATACTCCCCGCCACCGACAGGGCGTAACTCGGTGTCTCAGGGTCTCTTCCGCCCCCAGTAGTCCCCGTGTATCCACTGTCATGGAAGCAATGCTTTCTCTGTCTCTGCCCCCTACCACTGGAACAGAATACCACCTGCTATCCATATGTTACCCTCTCATCAGTCCTTCAAATCGAAGCTACGAGATTGGCTCATGTCTCAGGCCACCTATGCCTGCTCCCTTGGAAACACCCTTGCCAGAAATCCACCTCAGGGGCCCAACGTACCATTTGCCTTACTTCTGAAATACTAGCTACTACATATACAATTGACACATTTTTGACTCCACTGTGAAAATGCTGATTGCTATATTGCAATCCCTTATGCACTTTACTGTAAACCTTGGACTGGCTGAATAATGTCTTGATTTGCTCTAAGTGTATGTCCTTGTTCTCTGCAAGCAGAGAAGCGTCACTATTTGTCATGAACTTGTTTTTTTTTTTTATGTCCTTAATCCCTATTTTCAAAATATGATGTTTATGTGTCACTGTTTCTGATACCACTGTACTCACTGTATTATGTGTCCCTACTACATTAAAACTTGTACCTATTGTCTGTGCCACTGTATGGCCCGGGTTGCAACTGAAAATGGTCCTTTGGATCCGATTGCTCACCCGGTTACCAAAAATATAAATAAATAAAATGCATCAGTGTCAGTAGGGGAGTGCCACACTGAAGAATTCCGCACTGTAAACATAAGTTTTTGTGGACATTTAACAAGCAAAAAAAAATATAACAGTTCATCAATGAAGAGATCAACTACTGACACAGTGGTGCGCTGCAGGGAAAAGACAAGGCAATTTCACTTTTCTTAATGCCATATCTACTTCAGCCAGAGAGGACTCATTACAGGTTGCTCCAATTGCTCAGGCTACTGCTACTCCTATGAGAAATTTGTTTCCCCCTTCTGTGATGGCTTGACTTCAGCAGCACTCTCCCGTTGCCTAGCTGTCTGTGGTGAGTCAAAGGTGAGCTGGGCTTGACCAGGTGAAAGTGTAACAGTTCTGCACTGTAACTTTTGGATTCCCACCTGCACTTTACTCCCTCCCTGCTGTACTGTCCCGACCTCCAAAGTGCTCTACCATCACCTACTGCGTGGTGAATCAAGGAGAATAGGCCTAACCAGCTAAGTGGAGCCCCTCTGTACTGTACCTTTCGGCTGTTCCATCCTGACCTCCACAGTCCTCTCCAGATGCCTAGTACGGGCACTAATCAGCTAAAAGTGGAATCCCTCTGCACTGTACCTGCCGACCGCCCACCTGCGCATTTCTTGTTCCAGCTGCTTTCAGACTGCTACTGCTGCTGTGAGAACTTTGCTTCCTACCTGCTGTGTCATCCTGACCTCTGCAGCGCTCTCCCACTGCCTTCTAGTTTTACGATCCCTAGGATCTCCATATAAGCATTTTATTGCTCCTCTTTTTTCTTTTTTTGTTGTACTTTGTTTTAAAAAAAATAAAAATACAGCATGCATATTCGTAAAATATTGCAAGAGTACATAGCAAACATCATGCCAATAAATAACTGGGGTTACATAACAGCTCATCTTACATTCTGGTACAGTAGGAGTGGGGGGAATAAGAGATTGGTAGTCCATAATTGCCCCAGTATTGTCAGCCCCATCAGTGGCAAAGGTTAAAAACCATAGGAAGAATACTTAGGAAAAGAAATGCACAACATCAGTGGTGCTGTGAACCAGTCCAAATACAAGATTCATTAGGAAAAATATGGCTTTCCCACATCCCATTTCCCAGCTTCATTATACATTATGATAAACAGTCACTGAACATACAACAACTTTTTATAACACATTATACCATGTCAAGAAAGAATCCTGGACTGGTCAGTGTGTGTCTGAAACAGTGATGTTATTACACAATAACATCACTGTATTGATATTCCACTACAGATACTCTCTTTTTACATTATAAAAATCTATTAAAGACATTTAAAAAATGTTTTATTTTATTTTGTGGAACATCGAGCCATTGTATAATTGCAATAAGGCACTCCAAGGTGTGTGTTATCGTGTAATAACGTCACTTCTGGGTGGTGGAAGCACTCGGCTTCACCTCGTGCTTCAACCCACTCCAGGAGCGACATTATTACACGATAACACACACCTTGTCGTGCCTTATTGCTGAAGTATACCCCAGCTTAAAGAAACCACCAACCAGAGAACTAAACACAGCTGAAGACAAAGGATGGGGCAGAGACATACAACCAAAGAAATGTTGCTTACAAATGCAGGCAATAATCCACAGGAGCCTGTCCCCATAGGCTAAGTCCACAAAGCCTCTGTCACCCATAACAAATACCCTAGCTAAGATTCAAAAGCTGGAGAGAAAAGTTAATGTTCCAATTCAGTCTTTTGGGGTGCAAAACTACAGAAAAAATTATAAATAGTATTCAAAACTGTCTCAGAACTCATCCTTCTACCGATTCAGAATCCTCAACAGCATTCCCTTGTGGTGTTCAAGTCTTGATCTTAGACTCCATTTTTTCAATCCAATGGCCCGCATCTTTCGGGTCCAAAAATTACCAAGCCTTGCTAACATAAGTAATACGAAGTCTAGCAGGAAGTAGAAAGGTGTGTACTATACCAAGGGCTCTTAATTTCTGTCAGATAGCGATGAATTGTCTCTGCCATGCCCTGGTTTGGAAAGATAAATCGGGAAACAACTTGGTGTCCTGCCCTTGTATGGAGAAGGGGGTACACAGAAACATAGAATCTGATGTCAGATGAGAACCACTTGACCCACCTAGTCTGCCCATTTCACTATCTAATGGATAAGCTGCAGATCCTAGTTAACCAACAGCCTACTCCGTCCTACTCCCCCCCCACTAGAACTGCCTTATGTCTGTCCCATGCATTCTTGAATTCCCCCACTGTTTTTGACTCCACAACCTCCTCAGGAAAGTTGTTCCATGCATCCACAACCCTCTCCATTAAAAAAGACTTCCTCACATTACCTCTGAGACGTCCCCTCTCTACCTTCAAATTGTGCCCCCTTGTTCTTGCACATCTCTTTTTCTGAAAGATGCTACCCTCTTGGACTGTTGATCTCCTTGAGGTACTTGAAAGTTTCTATCATGTACCCCCTCTACCTCCCTTCCTCGAGGGTATATATATATATATATCTATTTAAGTCTCTCTTCAAGTGTCTTCTGGTGCAGACCCTGCACCATTTTGGTTGCCCTCCTCTGGACAGCCTCCACCCTATCTATGTCTTTGCAGAGATGGGGTCTCCAGAACTTCATGCAGTACTCCAGATGGGGTCTCACCAACTGTACAGAGGGATGACAACTTCCTGTTCTCTACTGGTGATGCCTCTCCCTATGCATCCCAGTATTCCCCCAGCCCTCCTTACTGCCTTCTCACATTGCTTGCCCACCTTTAGGTTATCTGATATAACTACCACCAGGTCCCTTTCCATTTTTGTTGCTGTCAGTATCTCCCCCTCCATTGTGTACTCTTCCCTTGGGTTTTTGTTTCCCAAGTGCATTACTTTGCACTGAATCTAAGCTGCCATACAGTTGACCGTTCCTCCAACATTACCAAGTCCTTTCTCATTCTTTCCATCCCACCTCGTATATCAACCCTATTGCAGATCTTTGCGTCATCTGCAAAGAGACAGACTTTTCCTTTCAGCCCCTCTGCAATGTCACTCATAAAAACATTATAAAGGACCACACCCAGTACTGAACCCTGCAGTATCCCACTAGTAACCCCCATTTCTTCACTGTGGACTCAGTTTACCATTACCCTCTGCATCCTGTTGTCCAGCCAATGTTTTACCCAGGCTACCACTCTGGGACCCACTCCCAGGCTGGCTAATTTGTTTATTAATCTTTTCAATCAATCAATCAAAATCTTTGTTTATCCAGGCAGGCACCATTGAGCAGGGCTCATTTGCAAGATGGATGGTCCCTTTTGTGCGGGACTGTGTCAAATGACTTGCTAAAGTCTAGGTAGGCTATGTCCACAGCCCCTCTCTGGTCTACTACTCCGGTCACCCAGTCAAAGAAATCTATTAGATTGATCTGACATGACCTTCTCGCTGTGAATCTGTGTTGCCGTGGGTCCTGTCCTCCACTGGCCTCTAGGAACTCAACAATACTTTCCTTCAGAAGTGAACTCCATCATTTCCCCTACCACTGAGGTCAAACTGACATGTCTGTAGTTTTCTGCCTTTGTCTTGCTCCCACTTTTGTGAAGGGGAATCACATCCACCCTCCTCCGGTCCTCAGGTACCACACCATCCTCCCATGATTTGTTAAAAAGGGTAGTCAATGGTGTTACTAGTTCTCCCCTTAGTTCTTTTAGAATTCTGGGGTAAATCCCATCAGGTCCCACTGCTTTGTCCACCTTCAGTTTTAGGAGTTCTTTCAGAACCCTTTCCGCTGTGAAAGGACTGATATCGACCCCCCCCCCAATCCAAAGTGCTTCTATTGACTGTATTAGGTACCTCTCTCCTCTTCCTTTGTGAATACTGAGCAGAAGTATTCGTTCAGTATCCCTGCTTTTTCACTGTCCCTCTCTGCCCACCCACCCTCCTCTTTATTCAGCCTCAGTATCCCTCCCTTTGTCTTTCTTCACTCCCAAATGTACCTATAACAGGTTGTATCCCCCTTCTTAACAGAGTTGGCTATCTTTTCCTTGGTTTGGGCCTTTGCTATTCTGACTGCCTTCCCCACTTCGTTCTGCTTTAACTAGTACAGTTCTCTGTCCTGCTCCTTCTGTGTTTCCTTATACTTCCTGATTGCTATATTTTTCTCCCCAACCTTCCTCGCCACCTCTTTTGAGAACCAATGTTTTTTTCTTTCGTTTTGATTTATTTGCTTCACACAAAGGCCTGTTACCTCTGGGATGGCAGTTTTGATGCTTCCCATTGTTGCTCCACCCCTCCTTCTTGCCTGTTTGCTAGTGCTTTTCTGAGGCACTCTCAAATTTTGACAAAATCAGTCCTCCTGAAGTTCAGTACCTTCACTTTTGTATGGCTTGACTCTACAGCAGAGTTTATTGTGAACCACACTGTTTGGTGGTCACTTGTTCCCAGATGGCTACCCACGTCTAGATCTGAGGTCCTCTCTCTGTCCCCATTTGGGAGTAACAGGTCTAAGAATGCTCCCTCCCGAGTGGGTTCCAACACTAGCTGTCTGAGGCATGCCCCCTGTAGGGCATCGAGAATGGCCCTGCTCTTGGATGTGGCTGCAGCAAAGGTGCTCCAGTTAGCATCTGGCATATTCAGGTCCCCCATCAATAATATCTCCCCTATCTCTGCCTTCCCAACATTTCTGTGTCCATTTTCTCCTCATGAGACAGGGGTCTGTATACAACCCCTGTGCAGACTGTGGTGCCATTTCCAGTCTCCAGGGTGACCCACAGTGCCTCCTCTCCTCCCCGTTTACCCTTTAGTTCTGTTGCTTTGATACATTCCCTTACATAAAGAGCCACTCCTCCTCCTCCTCTTCGACCCTTCCTGTCCCTCCTGTTGATTGTGTACCTTAGTATGTTGACATCCCAGTCATGGTTCTCTGTGTAATATGTTTCTGTGACTGCCACGATATCCAGCATCCCTCTTCCATCAAGGTCATCAGTTCAGGGAGCTTGTCACCTAGACTATGGGCAATGGTACTCTTTGCCCTCCATTTTTTGATGGCATTACCCCTTTTTGCCCCATCACTGTCCTTACTGCCTTTGTCTTTTTCTCCATTTACCCCTGCCCTTCTCCTTATCAACTTCTCTATCTTGGTGTTTACCTCACTAACTACCCTGATTTTTTTGGGAGGAGGGGCTAGGATTTCTCTTCTCCTTTTCAGTGCCTCCCCCTTGGCTAGTTTAAATGCTTGCCAATGAAGCATTTAAACCTATCACCTAGGATCCTGGTTCTCCTCCTGGACAGATGCAAACCATCGCGCCAGTATAGGCATGCATCCCTCTAGGTGGACCCGTCCCCCATCCCCAATGAAGCCAAATCCCTGAGCTCTGCACCAGTTTTTCAACCACTGATTGAATCCCATGGTGCAGAGCACCCTAACCTCAACCATACCATAGACAGGCAGCACCTCCAAGAAGGTTACCATGTGTGCTACTTGTCCAAGGCCCCTCCACAACTCCACAAACTCCTCCTGCACTGTTCTGATCCCTTTCCCAGCCAGGCCATTTATCCTTCGGTGGACAATGACATCCAGCTCCCTCCCCCATGCAGCTGCTCCCAATGATCCTGAGGATTCGCTCCCTGTCCCTCTAAGCCATGGCACCAGGCAGGCACCTTACCTCCCTCCCTCTCCACTCCAACGGTTCTTAAAAGGACAGTCCGGGGTTGAGCTGGAGTTGTAGGCCTGACCCTGGGGTTTGCCCGATAAGCTTGTCGGAGGGTAGCCCAATCAAAGTCATCAGGCAATGATAACATTCCTGCCAGCCCGGTTTAAAAAAAAATTTAGAAGGTGGGTACCCTCTGCCCCTTCTGGTACCCCCAATAAACGAATATTGCCTGATCTGATTTCATTTTCTATAGTTTCTAGCCTCCCTCGTAGCTGCATGTTTTCTTCAGTGAGGGTGGCTACTGCAGCTTGTGTTGCCAAAGATCGTTTATCTGCATCAGCAACTGTTCCCTTCAATGCGTTGATAGTAATATCGTGAGACTCCAGTTTAGTCAGAGTCTTTTCTATTTTAGCATCCATGGCCCTCATAAATTCTATCATAGTTTGCCAGGGAGGTTCCTGTAAACAGCCCATTAAGGAAGGGCCCAATAAGTCCACCGCTGATCCATGTTGTGTTGCTTGTGGCGCAGCAAGCCGTGAGGCCTCTGACAACTGTTGCTAGGTATTCTTAGTGCAGCTCATAGTATATCTGGTATTGCTCTGCAACTCAGAATGTGTAGAATCCAGATATCGGACAAGATACAGTCTGCCCAGTGAGATTTAAGCAAAAAATATAAACTTTTTAAGGGCTGTGAAACAGAGCTAGTGGGAAAAACGTCCTGCCTGAAAGCCGTCTCTCTGTTGCCCCCCCTCCCCAACTCTTCTTTTTTCCTACAAAGCCTCCTGTCCCATGTAACAGTGATGCATTCAGGGCCATAGATTCAGCAAGTACTGTTTTACAGTCAATTTTTCAGTACAGCTGTGATTTTAAACAACTTTCCTTATCCAGCAAGCACTAATAAAGGCTACATTTACAGTTTTGCAAACTCCAGAGGGATAATTGAGTGGGCTACTCCATATGGAAATGGCTAGAGCCTTCACTAACTATAGCAAGGATGACCTGGGACAACTTGTGCACTTTTTATTTATTATTTATTTGAAACTGTTGACCCAGGAAAGGCACACTGAGCCAAGACTTGTTGCAGGTGCGACCCAGGAACGGAAAAAGGGAATACAAAGTACACAGCATAGATGCAGAATTTCAAAGTACATAGCATAGATGCAGAATTTCAGTACAATCAAGCGCAATCAGACAGCACACATTTATGGCTGTGACTAGTCTGATGAAAAGCTTTAAAAACAAAAAATATACTCTGCTAGCTAGACCTAGACACATACCTAGAAAATTGCTGGATAGACCTAGACACATACCTAGAAAACAAAAACCAGTGAACTAGAAAAAAAAAATTACTCACCTTAGTAATGTTGTTTCTTCTAATGGAGTCTTGCTATATTATGACAGTAGCAGTTTGATCCAGCTCTAGAACTGCTCCGGAGGTGAAATGGTTAATACCATTCCAAAATAGAACTTTGAGCACAAGCTCTAAGAAGCAGCTCTATCTGTGTAATTTCAAACCTGAACTGTCAGATCTTTACGAGCAAAAACTCACTAAGGTCTGTGTGGAAGCTGTAACCTACACTAGCCAAATGGCTACCTAAATACCAACAATCATTGCTGGTCCCAACACCCAAGACTCAAGTCAGGGGACCAGAACTACTAATACAATTCTAACAACATGAGAATAAAACAACAGTATAATAAAACACCCCAAACCCCCAAAAGGGGAGAAAGCAGCTAAAAGGGCACAACATAGTGCCCACACTAGGTGCCGCACCACCCAAGTAGAAGTTCTGAGAGGGGCAGGCTTGGGGAGGTCATATATAAGCAAGACTCCATTAGAAGAAACAACATTACTAAGGTGAGTAATTTTTTCTTCAAACAACATGAAGTCTTGCTATATTATGACAGTAGCAGACTACACAGCAGTACCTCCATGGAGGAGGGGCAGAACCTACTTAGGGAATAGGCTCTGAAGAACAGCTGTGCAAAACCGAGCATCTTTCCTGGCCTGGACATCCAGGGAGTAATGCTTGGTGAAAGTGTGTACCATTTTCCAAGTAGCAGCCTGGCATCTCTCTAATATAGGGATGTCTCTGGCAGCAGCTAGAGACGCAGTTGTACCCCTGGTAGAGTGAGCCCTCAAGCCAGAGTGGGGATATCTGCCCAGTTTCTGATAACAAAATTGGATACAAGAGACAATCCACCTGGCAACTGATCTCTTAGTGGCAGGTTTGCCTTTCCCAACTTCACCATAGGTAAGGAAAAGTTGGAGGGATTCGAACCTGTGACCTTTGGTACACTCTATATAGTAACTAAGAGCCTCTTAACATCCAGGTGTGCAACCTCCTCTCACCAGAAGAGGAGTGATCAGTGAAAATACTGGAAGGGAGATAGATTGGTTAAGATGGAAATCTGAAACCACCTTAGGTAAAAATTCCTATTAGTCCTAAGGACTACCTTATCCCTGTGGAAAGAAATAAAGTCAGTTTACTGACAAGGCTTGTAACTCACTTATGCTGCCTAGCAGAAGTGATAGCCACCAGAAAAACAGTTTTCCAAGTTAGATACTTAAGCTCTGCAGAAAACAGAGGTTCAGAAGGGGTTGCATTAACTGGGCAATACAAACATTAAGGTCCCAGGCAGGGGCGGTTCCCGAAAGGGTGGATTAGTATGGAGTAATCCCTTAAAAACTTGGAAACACAGGGTGAGAGGAAAGAGGGATGACTTTCCGTTGAAACAAAAGCAGATACAGCTGCCAAATGGACTCTCAGGGTAGCTGGTCTGAGACCCAAGGAATTAAGATGGACCATGTAATCTAATACAATGGGCAAATCAGCAGATTCTGGGAAATATTTTCCAGCACACCAATGGAAACCTTTTCCATTTAGAATTATAAGTAGCCCTAGTGGAAGGCTTTCTGAAGCCTTTAGGATTTCAAGAACACCCTGAGAGAGGTGTAAATCAGCAAACTCTAACTCCTCAAGAGCCAGGCCTTGAGGTTGAGGATTGAGGTCCGGATACCAAACCCTTCCCTGGGCACAAGTTAATAGGTTGTGATTCCTGGGGAGGCAAAGGGGAAGATGGATTGTCAGTGACAGAAGGAGTGGGTACCAGGGCTGCCTGGCCCAATCCGGGGCAATCAGAATCACCCTGCAAGGCTGAGATCTGATTTTGACTAATACTTTGAATAGGAGAGGGAAGGGGGGGAAAGCATAAAGAAACTTCCCGCCTAATCCAGGAGAAGGGCATCCAGGGGGACTGAGCCCAGCACTGGAGGCCTGCAACAGAACACAGGAAGTTGGTGATTGTCTGGGGCTGCAAAAAGATCTATCTGAGGGGTGCCCCATCTGGCAAAGACTATCCCCAGCACTTGAGGATCCAGGGACCATTCGTGATGGCCCTGGGAAATCCTACTGAGAGCATCTGCTAGGGACGTTGTCCTTCCCTGGAAGATGAACTGCTATGAGGGAAGTGTTCAGGGAATAGGCCAGAGACCACAACTTCATTGCCTCCGTGCATAAGGCTCAAGACCGAGTGCACCTTGTTTGTTGATGTACCACATTGTTGTGGTGTTGTCTGTTCTGACTTGTATCACCTTGTTGTGGACAGATGCAGAAAATGCTTGAAGAGCTAAAAGACAGCTCTGAGTTCCAGCAAATTGATGTGGAGCAGAGATTCCTGGGGACCACACTCCTGAGTGGAAAGGTCGCCCATGTGGGCTCCCAACCCATAAGGGAAGCATCTGTAGTGAGAGTCAAATTGTGAGCAGGGGAAATGAAGGGACCCCCAATCTTAAATTGCTCTGATCCTGCCACCACTGGAGGCCTGGATCAAGGTTCGAGTCACTGGGACCAACTTGGAAAGGGGTCTCCTCTGAGACCAATAGGTTCTCAAGTGAAACTGAATGTCTCTCATCTGAAATCTTGCTCCCTGCACAACAGCTGTGGATGCAGCCATGTGCCCCAGGAGCTGCAGAAAGTGTCTTGCTGGTCGAGAGACCTGCAGAGTGAAGGAGGAGGCCAGAGCCACTAAATTCATCACCCTTTCTAAGGGAAGAAAAGCTCTGGCTAGCTTTGTGTCCAACTCTGCCCCTATAAAGGTGAGTACCTGGACTGGTTCCAGAACCGACTTTGGCAGATTTAGCAGAAAGCCCAGGGAGGTGAGAAGCTGCTGGGTGACTTGCAGGTGAGATTTTACCTGTTCTGGGGACTGGCCTACAATGAGCCAATCGTCTAGATAGGGAAAAACAGCAATCCTTTGCCTCCTTAAGTGGGCCACTGCCAGACACTTTGTGAATACCCTTGGGGCAGAGGTGAGGCCGAAGGGCATTGCTCTGAACTGGTAATGACCTGAGGGTAGTTTGAATCTGAGATACTTTCGATGGGAGCTTCTGATTAGGACGTGGAAATAGGCATCCTTGAGGTCCAGGGAGGCTAACCAGTCCCCTGGCCTTAGGGAGGGTAAAATCATTGCCAGAGTTACCATTTTGAACTTTGGTTTCAAAAGATGCTTGTTCAGATATCTGAGGTCTAATATGGGCCGCCATTCTCCTGTCTTTTGGGTAAGGAAGTATCTGGAATACAGACCCCTGCCCTGGTGCAGGGGAGGAACCCTTTCCACTGCTCTGAGAGCCAACAGGGTTGAGACCTCTGCTTCCAGAGCAAGAGTCTCTGAAGCACTTGCAGGTAGAAAAAAATCTGTTTCTCAACTTGGGAAACTTTTTGAAGCTGAGAACCAGACCCTGGCTTACTACTTCCAGAACCCACTTGTCTGAGGTTAAAGAAGCCCAGTTCTGACTGAAGTAAGCCAGCCTGCCCCCTACCGGTAAAGGAGAATCGGCCCTGGGCACCCCATCAGGGTGCCTGCTTAGCAGGTGCTTTAGGCTGAGGGGTGGGAGCAGGCCTGCCCACCCCTCGTCTGCCTCTGCCTCTGAAGAAGCCCCTCTGAGAATAGGCAGAGGAGGCCTGGGTCTGATAAAAAGGCCTGTGAAAAGGCCTACCCCTACCCCTGGGGGTATGCCTCTGGGGAGTGGCTTGCCGCTCCTTAGCTTGGGCACTTTTGTAAGTAGTCCCATATTCATCCATCTTTTTCATGTAATTCTCTGTCTGCTCCCCAAACAGAGAATTTCCCACCAGGAAAATCCATAGCCTTAATCTGGGTATCCTGTGACAGGCTAGTACACCTGAGCCAGGCCAACCTACAAAAACTACAGATGTGGCCATGACCCTAGAGGAAACATCATTAACATCCACAGCAGCATGAAACTGTACCTTAGAAGCCTCAATGCCATCAGCAGCCACCTGTTCTAGTTCGCTAGCCAGCTGGCCATGGGCTTGCTTAGTAATTCCATAACAGTATCCCATCTAGATTTCTGATACCTAGCTACATAAGCCATATAATTTGCTTGCCTGAGTCCCAGAGAGGCTGCCATATACTGTTTTAGCCATGGCATCAATCTTCCTGGAATCCTTGTCAGGAGGATGTGAAGCCAGGGGAATATTAGCTTTATCACAGGCTGCAGCCTAAACTACCCCAACATGACTGCATTGCTGAGAAAGGAATTATGTATCAGGACCTGACAATGTGTACCTTCTGTCCATCTTTTTAACTACAGGAGGCACAGAATTAGGAGCTTTTAAAATTTTTATCGTTTGCTTCCTAAAAGACTTATGCAAAGGAATAGACAATTTCCTAGACTCTGGAATATCCATCATTTCTACAAAATCAGGCTCCTCTTGCTCATCCACAGCTTCTTCCAAGGGAAGCTGGAGGGTTTCAGCAACTTTTTTGTAAAACATAAACTGAGATGGGGACTCAGATAGCATAGGGGGAGATTCTAAAGGTCTGTCTGGGGAAATGTCCGGTTCAATGGGCACACCCAGACCTTCCCAGCCACATTCATACTGTTCATAATCATCCTCCCCCTCCTCTGGTTCATAAAACTCCTCAACATCATATTCCTGAACCACTGGAACCGGACAAACCGACCTTTTCCCAGATAGTGGCGGTTCGGACGGAACCTGAGACAGTGACTGGACAATTTGTATGGCTTTTGCTATCTCTGCAGCAGTTGGAGAAGGGATTTTGGACTCCAAACCTGCTGACTTTCTTGTTTTCTTTACTGGAACTGGTTCCTCAGAACCAGCTTTTCTTTTGCCCGAGGAAGTCTCGCCCTGGTCAGAGGGCACTCCCTCCGGTTCGGTTGGCACCGAACCGGGCTGGCCATCCGGGTCAGCGGACTTTTTGGCCTCTCGTTCCCTGAGCCTGCCCAATCTCTTTTCCAGGGTGGCTGCAGGGAAATTCTTACATATCTGGCAGTCTGACTGGAGGTGGTCAAACCCCAGACAATAGACACATGTGGTGTGTCGTCAGCCTTGGCAAAGGCTTCCCCACAGACATCACAGTGTTGAAACCCAGTGGGCCCAGTTTTTCTTTTGGGTTTCTCAGACATAATGCCAGCCTAACCAGAAAACTTGCCCTTTAAATGGCAGTGCCAGGCAAGACACCCTTATCGGTTCCCAACCGTGTCACGGGTATTGGAAAAAACCGTAATAAAATCCGTTTTTTTTAGAACCGATAAGAACCGGGAACCGCACTCTAAAATGTTAAACTTTAAAATTAATGAGTTTTAAACCCAGCTGATCGGTTCAAAACCGAACCGATAAACTTACAAGTTCCACACAGACAAAACCTTTTAATTACTTACGATTACCACAGACAGAGCTTGAACCGAACGGTTTTGCGGTTAAATTAAAACTATTCTCGGTTGAATCGGACTGAGAAAACACTGTTTAAACCGAGAAATGAACCAAGCAGTAGGAGAAATCTCCGGAGCGACTGTTCACTGAGGCGGAGTAAAGAATCTGACAGTTCAGGTTTGAAATTACACAGTTAGAGCTGCTTCTTAGAGCTCGTGCTCAAAGTTCTATTTTGGAATGGTATTAACCATTTCACCTCCAGAGCAGTTCTAGAGCTGGATCAAACTGCTACTGTCATAATATAGCAAGACTTCATGTTGTTTGAAAGAGTTATTAAGTTGAGGCTTCTAAGCTCCTAAGAGCAGACTGGTACTACAGCAAATTTCACTTACTGAATCGGGGTCCTTAATACACCACTGTGACATGGGACAGGATGCATTGTAGGAAAAAAAAAAGAAGAGCAATACAAAATGATACCATGCAGGTCCCCAGGGACCATAAAACTAGCAGGCAAATGTAGAGAAAACTCCTAAATAATAAACAAAGGGAAGGACACACTAGGACTACACACAAATGAAAACATTCTGCACAACATATGTTTTGGAAAATTTTCAATGCAGTACTCCTTTAAGTGGTGACATTCATTCAAATTCTGGTGCTCCCATATGCAACTGGAACTTTTGTTTTTTTTTAATTATAGTAAAACTTTAGACTTTCCTTTCTTCATGTCAATGCCTTAAGCATTTTACCTAAAACGGATAAAAGCAGGGAATAAGTGTTATCTTATAACCACATTTTTTTTAATAGTTTCCAAGACTTGGCTCTCCTCAAAGATTCTGGATTATTTGAACTCCATCCTGGGTTATCAAATCTGGTGATTAGATAGCAGCAAAAGAGAGAGTGGTCTCTCCTCTGTATGCTGCTAATCTTTTCCAGCTGATTTAATCAAACCCAATTCATCCTTCTAAATTTGAAACCTGCATGGTTTAAATCAAACTGTGTGAGGTCAACCCAGTTTGCCTGATCTCTTGCTATCATCCCCAAAAGCACCAATGTTAAACACACAAACACACATTTCTTTTCTAAGACTGTACCATTTAAAGTTTCTAACAATTTTTTTTTTTTTTTTTTTTTTTTTTAGAGAATTTAAACTAGTGCTAGGAAAAAATATGAGTTACATTTGACTTAATCGCAG
The DNA here is from genome assembly GCA_016271365.2 of Neoceratodus forsteri. NCBI lineage: Eukaryota > Metazoa > Chordata > Ceratodontiformes > Ceratodontidae > Neoceratodus > Neoceratodus forsteri. The sequence continues at coordinate 1,724,484,416 of CM057452.1, forward strand.
AACTAACTCACATTATTGTAAAAAACCCAGTAACTGCTAAAGTTCTTGATGCTATTCTAGTTATTAAATCTGACTGGCAATGGGCCGGCCCAGTTTCGCGGAGGGCTGAGGCGCTGGATGCCACACCTTACGCTATGCCAGCAACCCAGGCTCAGGAACAAGCTTGGGCCGCCGGGGGTCGGCTGGGGGGGAGGGAAGGGATCGAGCATCCGCAGGACTGCTCTCCCTTCCCAGGAAGGGATCCGGGGAATGCATGGCTCCTGGGTGGCCCCTGACAGTGGTTGGGGGCAGGGCAAGGAACAGGTGGCGCTGCTGACACAGGGGTGGAGTTGCGGCAGACGTCAGCAAGTAGTGCCCTGATGTCATTACACATCCGAGCTCCGAGAGGGTAACCAGGAAGAGAAAAATCCCTACTCGGTCTAGGGAAGCAATGAGGGCTCCAGTGGCAGTCTCCCACATCCCCACCGTTTGGCTCTCTCTCCCCGAAGGCTGCCTGAGCCCCCCCCCCACCAGAGGGACCCCCTAATCCCAGAAAGACCGCCAGGTAGGTGAGGCGGGCCCTCCCCCGAGGGGGGGGTGATCCGGGGGGGCTGGAAAGTCAGACTGGGGGTGCTGGAGGGGAACATGGACTCAAACAGGGGAGCAGAAGAGGCTGGCCATGTGGGCACCTCTGAGAGATGCCCCAACTCAGAGGAGCATAAAGAGATGGTAAAAAAACAAAAAAAAAAATCTGATTTGTATGTCTTTCATCGTGTGATGGCACTTATCCAGGGACTATAAAGATTTTTAGTTGATAAAACACAAAGTTAAAAATGCTGTTTATTCAGAGGCCAGTGGCATGGAGGGCTAAGGTGCTGGGCACATCACCTCCTGCCATGCCAGCGACCTAGGTTCAGAAAGGGACACGGGTCACTCAGGTGCTGGCCAGGGAAGGGAGGATTGAGCGTCCAGAGAACAGCTCTCCCCTCTCATGGGGGGGAGGAATTGTGGCGTGCTGACTGTCTGCTACTCAGAGGTGTCTGGGTGACAGCACTAGCGACTACACTCAGAGGAAAGGCATTCCATGTTCAGGGCACTGGGGTTGTCTCAGCGGAGGTGGAGCTCATACACTGCACCTATTACACATCTATTAGGCCACAGGCAAAAATTAATGGACCCCCAACAGCAGGATGATGACCGACCTCTTAGGCTCCATACTGGTGAGCAGGCAACCATCCCAGGTCCTGCGGCAGAGGACCATGAGGGAAGGTAAGTTCCAGCAAAGCCACACGACAGGGCTGTGTCGGTCGGTCAGAGTAAGGTTGTTAGGCAGAATCGAAGGATAAAAACCTGTATGTAAAAAGATGCAGTTTTTAAAAAAAACATTTTATACCAACAAATTAGCACTTCCACCAGAAGCTGTGCCAACCCAATCAACCAGTCCGCTCTCAGGCTGGGAGGCAGAGAGGATCTCATCAGGAGATGAAAAGAACCTTCATTATACACAAGGAGGCGTGGAAAGGATGAAAAGGGACTTGGCAAGGCTGGAGGAATGGTCAGAAGTATGGCAGCTTGGATTCAATGCAAAGAAGTGCAAAATAATGCACCTGGGAAACGAAACCCAAGGGGAAGATTACACAATGGGGGGGAGGTAGTAACAACAACAAAAACGGAAAGGGACCTCGGGATTATCATAGCAGATGACTTTAACGTTGGCAAGCAATGTGAGAAGGCGGTAGGGAGGGCTGGGGGGATACTGGGATGTATAGGGAAAGGCGTCAACAGCAGAAAACAGGAAGCTGTTATCCCCCTGTGCAGACAGTTGGCGAGACCCCATCTGGAGTACTGTGTCCAGTTCTGGAGACCCCATCTCCGCAAGGACATAGACAGGATGGAGGCAGTTCAGAGGAGGGCAACTAAAATGGTGCAGGGACTGCAAGAGAAGCCATACGAGAAGAGACTAAAGGAGCTTATTACGTATACCCCTGAGGAAAGGAGGGAGGGGGGGGACATGATAGAAACGTTTAAGTACCTCAGTGGAATCAACAAAGTCCAAGAGGGTAGCATCTTTCAGAAAAAGAGATGTGTAATAACAAGGGGACACAATTTGAAGATGGGGGGACGGCTCAGGGGCAATGTGAGGAAGTATTTTTTCCACATAGAGGGTAGTGGATGCATGGAACATCCTTCCTGAGGAGGTTGCGGGGTCTAAAACTGTGGGAGAATTCAAGAATGCATGGGACAGACATAAGGCAATTTTTGTGGGAGGTAGCAAGAAACAGGCTGTTGATTAAATAGGATCTGCAGATTATCCTCTAGGAGGGAAATGGGCACACTAGGTGAGCCAAGCGGTCCTTATCTGCCGTCAAAGTCTATGTTTCTATACAGGCAAGTCTCACCTGTCCTATGTCACTTACCATGCCTTTCTTCTCTCTCACAATCATTAACCAACTGCCTCCACCAGAACCCCACTTCAAGCAAGGAATGCTAGGCAAGCATCCCTCACAATGGTGCTGGGGATTCCAGCAGCTGGCCATGAGCAGACTTTCAAACCCAGGGATTCTCTGCTCACCCCGGGGACCATGGCAGTGGTCTCACACACCTCCCTCTTTTTTTTTCTATCTCGCACTATAACAGGCTTGGGGGTGAAATTGAGTAAAAGTTCTGGCAGAGGGAGAAGAAAAGGGCAGATATGTACCATCCTTACACAGAAATATTGGGGCTTCCTTTTTATTCACATGGGTGAAGGCCCAGCCCTGAACCTCCCCAACTCACATGCTACAGTCCTGGGGTCCAATTATTTTTTATTATATGCGTAATGAAATGTTTCTATTTTTGTTTAAACAAGATAGATAACCAAAAAGAGGTAAACAAAACAGTTACAAAGGGGTTGCATACAGACAGTACAGTGGTCCACAGGAAAGAGCAATGAAGTACAGAGTCACAATAACAAATTAAATGAGGACAGCATTTGACAATTACTGTGGTCCAATTCTACATTTCTGTACAGCCCATATCTCTGGTGTATCCTCAGGGGCACTACTGTCTGGATATTCAAGACTTGCTCCAAAAAAATATCACACTGTTTTTCTCTATCATTACAAGACTGTCTTTTTCTGTCTTCCTGCTGTACAATCGCCAATGCAATGATTCTACTTATTTCATTGTGAAGATATTCTTTATTACAGTGCTACTGCTAACCAGTCACTGTTACCAAAATAAGATATTCTATTTAATTGCATAGCAAGATTTTTACTGCAAGTTCCATTTCTTAATTATAACTGCTGAATTGTACACCAAGTGAAATAGCTACATCTAACAGGAGACAACCACATGGACTACAGTTAATGTACAAGTGTTCATTTCAGCATACCCCAGTAACATTACAGAATGCTTTTAGCATCAAGCCTTAAACCCAAAAGGTATTGAGTATGCTGTTCCTAAAACAAAGACAAGATCTGGCCATACTCTTTCTTGGTTCAAGGTTCTGTTGCATGGATGGAATAATCTTCCACTCATCTGGAGACCATATTCTCTTCAGTCTCTTTCACCACCACCACTAAGTGATTAATTTCATCTGTTTCACAAAGACAATTTTTTATATATAAAATGTAATTCTTTGTAAGTAATAATTTTGTATTTACTCTTCTCCATCATAAATAAACTTGTGCTCAATTATTGATATACCCAATTTTAATAAACATCACTACTACTACTACTTACTATCCTGGGGCCTCAAGGCGCCATACAAGCAAAATTCAATTCAAGAGAAGACTATTGCAAATAACATCCAGATAAAAAAGGATGACTGAGCTATCACAGGAAAGATAAAGGACTACTGAACTTGTAGCCCATCTGTCTTTCCCCCAATCAACTACTGGTGATCAAGGATACAAGAGGCAAAGACGCTTCAGGGGCTTTTGTCCCAAAAGGTACATGCAGCGGGACAGTGGGAGGAAGGTTAAATTTACAAAAACAAAAGTTTTGTTTTTCAGATAAAAAAAAAAAGGGCCCTGGACAGGAACAGGAGCATGGCACAATCAAGAGATAAGCACAATGGTGATAAAACAAGTTGATTAAAAATACTTCTGATCAGAACCAGCTCAGTGGCACAGAGGGCTGAGGCGCTCCAGCACCTTACCATTCAACAAGCCACAACTCAAGTTTGAGCATGAGCTTGGGCCAACAATGCTGTTGGGGGGTCTGAGACAGGATCTCCACTCCCAAATTGGGGTGGTGTGTTATCCCAGCTCTTGGCTGCTTCCAGGTGAAGGCCTGGTGGTAGTGCTAAACTTAGGCAGGCAGACTAAGGTCACGGGGAAGTGAAAAGAACTGTGCCACCGCGGGTCTGGGAACAGGAGAGGAAAACAGAAAAATGGTCTGCCAAGCTCTGTGATGTTCCGTCTGCCAAGCCTCTGGTCCACACTGCTGTCTGGTCATGCCCTATAACTGGATGGAGGCCTCTGGATGGGGGGAAAATTGCCTTTCCCGCCTAGCCCTGCCACAGGGGACAATCCATGGGGGTCTAACAGTCCCAGCTGGGTTGGGGCAGAAAGCTGAGCAGGAAAGGGGAGGAATAGCACAGATGAGCCTGCATGGATAAACTGTGGAGAAAAAGTTCAATGAAAACAAGAACAAACACAAAATAAAAACTCTGATCAGCTGCTCCCCAGTCCAGATGTCCTTGCAATTCTAAGTCATTCAAGTCCCATTCCAAGTTATCCCTGGCATCCAGTGGCTCCCCCTTCCTTTCCCCAACTTGTGATGTAGTACAAAAACCAGACCCTCCAGCAGCAGGCAGATTATACCATTAAGGCAGCTCCAGAGGGAGGCAGAAAAGGGCCCAAGAGCAGGTAATGTGAAGTTACCAAAGATATGTGTGGGACGGGTACCAGGGAACAAACAATGGAGAGAGGGGGAATTAGTTAATCTGTGAGGTGTGGTGGAGGACACATTATTGGGCTCAGAACAGGGATAGGAGAGCTGCCAGGAAAGGGGGGCATAGGAGTTTGTAATGGGGGAATAGACAGATGAGGGAGGGCAGAGGATGTCTATGGAAAGCAAGTCATGGCACAGAGGGGACAGATGAACGGCAAATGGGGCAGGGGAGCTAGTATTCTGAAGGGGCAGATAAAAGAAATAGGGGATGTGTAAGGGGCAAAGGTTACAGGGAGGGTATGCAAATGTGGACAGGAGAGCTGGTAATGGAATGGGAGGCCCAGTTAATGTACATGTTTGTACCTTAACCTTTCTACTGCAGGGGAAAGGGGGCAAGGATGGAGTGGGGGGCAAAGACAACAGACAGGGTCATCCAAGGTGATAAAGAGTTCTGAAGGGCCTTAAAGCCTTGTGGGTAGACAAGGCACCAGAACCGGAAGGTGTACACCCAAGGGTCCTGAAGGAACTGGCAGAGGTGTTGATAGGCCCTCTGACAGACCTGTTCAACACCTCCTTGGAGACAGGGAATGTACCCAGGGACTGCAGGATGGCTCACGTGGTGCCCCTTTCACAAGAGTGGACCCAAGGACCAACCGGGTAACTACAGACCAGTGACCTTGACTTCCATAGTGGGGAAGTTAATGGAGACTGTTCTGAAGGAAAGGATGATAATCTTTCTCGATAGCAACTGTCTGCATTATGAGACAGCATGAGTTGGTCAAGGGGAAGATCATGCCAAATTAACTTGATCGATTTCTTTGACTGGGTCACTAGGGCAGTTGATGAAGGCCCACGCTGTGGATGTCCTGTATCTGAACTTCAGCAAGGCTTTCGACTCGGTGCCGCACAGGAGGTTAATGAGCAAGCTGAGGAACATGGGGGCGGGAGAAAAACTGGTGGGGTGGGTTGAGAGCTGTCTGTAGGGCAGACCACAGAAGGTAGTTGTAAGGGGGAGACAAGGCCAGTAACGAGTGGGGTACTGCAGGGTTCAGTGCTGGACCCTGTTTTGTTCAATGTCTTCATTGGAGACATTGCAGAGGGGGTTAAGAGTAAGATCAGCCTGTTCGCGGACGACACTAAGATTTGTGCAAAAGTTAACAATGAGGAAGAGAGGATCTAGCTAAACTCAAACACTGGTCTAGGGAGTGGCATTTGGGGTTTAATGCTAAGAAGTGCAAGTTTATGCACCTTGGAGCCAGAAATCCCAGGAACAGCTACTGACTGGGGGAATGCAGGCAACGGCTTTAGAGGAGGAAAGGGACCTGGGGTAACAGTCACAAGTGGCACGAAGGTATCAGCACAGTGTAGGAGGGCGGCAGCAAGGGCAAATAGGATGCTAGGGTGCATTGCCAGAGGAATCACCTCTTGAATGGGGGAGGTCATCCTGTCACTGTATAGATCACTGGTGAGGCCACACTTGGAGTACTGTGTACAGTACTGGTGCCCATACCTCAAAAAGAATGTGAGATTACTGGAGGGGTTGCAGCGTAGGGCTACAAAAATGATCATGGGACTAGGGGAGTTGCCGCACGAGGAAAGATTGAAGGAGCTCCACATGTACTCGCTGGAAGACAGAAGGGTAAGAGGGGACGTGATAGAGACCTTTAAGTACTTGAAAGGCACAAACAAATTCAAGGAGGGAGGACTGTTCCGCTTAAAGGGGGGGTAAGGGTCACTAGAAGACACAGTCTGAAGTTGGAAAGGGGAAGGTTTAGGAGGGAGATGAGGAGGCACTACTTCACATAGAGAGTGGTGGCGGTTTAGAACGTACTGCCGGAGGAGTTAATCGCTCAAAGGACAGTGGATATCTTTAAGCAGGGTTACCATAGAGTCAAGGGCAGGGTTAGTACAGACAAGAACACAAAAGGGGGAAGGACCGGAAAAGAGGAGGATGGGAGATTTTTGGGTGGGGGTGAGGCAGCTGTAGTGAATCAGTGATATGAAACTAAGAGCTGCACAATCGGGCAGACTTGACAAACCCATTGGCCTTTTTTCTGCCGTCAATTTCGTATGTTCGTTTCAGGTAAATGCATTAGCAGCCACTAAGGCTCTTTGTTTTGCTGGGCTGCCGCACATTTAAAACTGGGGTTTGTATTTTAAGTTTAGCCACTTACATCTGTACTTTTCATCTTACTTTAACGCAGCTGGCTCCCTGAATGTGCGTTGAGAAAACACACACTTTCACGTGAATGGATGGTCAGTCACAGAGTAACAAAATGTACAACACTGTAGCATAGTAAATCCAACAAGTTAAGATCTGCATGAAATACTCTCTGCACACTAGCGGCACGCACCATCGTGGTAACTACAATGTAATGTGGTGGGTCTATACAGACTGACATGTACATTATATGTACTACATGTATTGTTTTTCGTGTACAAAACATTAGTAACTCGTATTAACTAATGCATTTATGAACAAGCAGACGTGGACGGCACACGCTTGACTGCATTACAGGAGAAAAAGGTTCCTCAGTGGTGACTTCAGCAAGCATCAGGTGACAGGAATTAGTACAAATACTCCATTTACTGAAACTGTAGTGTCTTTACCAAAGTGGTTGGGGAATATTTACACAAAATATACAATAAAAACGGGGAGTAGCAGACTTCCTTGTTCCTACCTTTGCGTATTCCATGTGCGCCGCCAGTGTTGACAAATGTATAGCTGTCCTTCAATTACCATCACATTATCTAGCGCCACACGATTTGCAGCAACAGTCGTTACGCGGGCGTTGGACACACAGAAACAGAAAGCACGGGATCGAACGGCTCCGCCCCTTGCGACGTCCCATCAGCCACCGGCGGCGTGCCAGCGCGTGATGTGTAGAATGCAGAGGATATCCCCCGCAGGGCTGTTATGGGTTCTATGGGCTCTCCACATTTTAACAACCACTTCATTTTCCTGCTGGTCGACTGACATGTTGCCTGTAGCAGTAGACCTTCATCAAAAGGGTCAGTCCTTACACAAGCATTGGCCAACGCCAAATGTTCGCTTCCTTCATACGTCTCAACCTTTTGTCCCCCAAACGTGGAACATTGCCTGTCAAAATGTGGAACACTTAATTACAGCTTTACCTAAGACACTCAAAACACTGTTAAAATGTTGCATTTATGTTCAGAAAGTCTGTTATTAATTGAATAATATATTTTCTGCATTATTTACTATGGATGTTTGTTTTAAAATGTTGACTTTGAATGTGGAACAGGGAGCTTTTGTGAAGTAAAATGAGGAACGTTCCTCCTAATGTGGTACAGTTGAGAGGTATCGCTTCCTTGTATTTGCTGTGCAGTTGTTGGGCTTGGGCATAGCTTAGATTCTGCCAGAGATACCGAGGTACAACACTCTTTATGGAAAGACGGCTGTCCGTATCATCATCCTTAGGCATGGAATAAATTGCATTATACAATGACAAGAAATAATCTTGGACTGTGATTGGTCAGTTTGGGGCTGAACCCATGGCGTTATCCAAGCATAACGCCACAGGTCTACTCTCAGCACTGTGAACCCATTTGGATGACCACATGGATTGTTTAATTAGTATTTCAGAAAGACCTTTGAGCTTGAGCTCTTTTACAAAGGTTCCACGTCAAGGTGGACAATAAGACAATACACATATTCAGTGGTTACAGAGGCCTTATCATTAGGCATTAAATAGAGAATAAAGTATGGGTCTGGGTGTGTAACGAGAATTTACACACACCCGAGGGGTTTATGCATTGCATCTAACCCCGAGGGTATGTGTAAATTCGAGTTTACACACACCCAGAACCATACTTCATTTTATATAATTGCCGGGATGTCTTTTTTCCCCACACAACTATATAAAATAAGAAAAGACGTTGTTGTGCGACCGCGGCAGTCTGCTTAGCTGTGAGCGGTGCTCTACGTTTGTTGGTTGCTCGCTATTTATTTATATATTTTTTTAATTTCATTTTGAGGTTATTTCCCTCATTTGGATTCATTTCTGCCTGCCAGCACATACTGCAGTTAAGAGTAGCGGTCCAGAGGGGGAAAGATGAGGCGGACAGTGGCTGGGAGGAAGAGTGTCAGAGGTGAGGGCGCCTGCTCAGTGTGAGAGAAACCGGGTGCGTGTTCACCATTATAAACACTCCTTTATAACGGCGAATTATGCCACGGTTTCCAAATGGGAAAAAGGACATGCCAGTTATTATAGAGCGATTACATGACAATTAGAAAAAAAACTGAGCATTTGTAATTGAATACTAAGCTATTTCTAATTGCCCTAGATAGCACACCCCTGGAAACCTCCAAATCCGTTGATAGACTATGGCAGAATAACTGCATAGGGTTTAATGCTAACCCAGATGGCGAGACACTGGGTGACACTGAAACAAGGGGGACTGGGTTTGAAACCAAACACAGAGAGCGAGAGGTGTGGGGGGATAGTGAAAGGGGGGCTGTGATGGGGGAGCAGCTCCAGAGGGCTTTGTTGAGTATGTTGTGTGTGGGGGGGAGGTTGGGAGGGGCAGTACCAAGTGCGTCTAAAGAGGACTGATAGCTTACTTAAGCCCTTGGCTAGGCTGGAATGGAGGCAGGGTTCTCTAGGTAACCCTTCTGGGTGTTACCTTGGGGGTAGGCCTGTCTATCAAGTGGGTCCTGAGAAGCAGGTGTATTTTGAGTTAGATATTAGGTGCTGTTTGAGGCCTACTTTGAATTGAGACAGGCTGTTTGTTTGTAATTTCATCGGGAGTTCATTTATCCAGAGGGGGGGCCCGATAGGAGAAAGCACACTGCGCTAGTGAGGTTCAACGGAATGGTATGGACAGTGCTCCATTCTTCCTCCATCTGGTGATGTGTGTTGAAAGAGAAGCCTCGAGCAGGTTTCCTATACAGGGTGGGGTTTTTCCAAGGAGTGCTTTCTTTCTCAGGAGGCAAGTTTGGTATTTGTTCCGGTCTTTTAGGTTAAGCCAGTTTGTACACTCATACAGGGTGCAAGTATGAGTGTAGTGATCTGCACACAAGGTGAGGCGGCATGCCTTACTGAGTGCAATTTGGACCCTTTCGAGCACTGTATCAGTAGCAGCTCCGTAGACCACCAGCCCGTAGTCTATCGTGGAGAGTATGGAGCTGGAGACTGAGATTCTGAGTGCTTCCGGGGTGAGGGATTTCTTATGCCTATAGAGGACCCCGATCTTTGTGTTTATCACTTTGACAAGGGAGTCTACGTGGTGCGTATAAGTGAGAGAGTCATCAATGGTGACTCCAAGGTACTTGAACAAGTGCACCTGCTCAATCTGCTCACCCGCCTTGGTGATTACGAGAGGAGCATGCTTGTGTTTGTTTTAGGGGCTGGATTGCAGCATGGCCTTGGTTTTCTTGTAATTTAGTAGCAGCTTTTGCCTACTGAACCAGTCCTCATGTTTATTGAAAGAGTTCTGTAGTTCTGTCTGTAGGGCAACCTTAGAAGTGCTGCTGCTCAGTAGCACGGCATCGTCCGCATACAGAATAAGTTTGGTGTCACAGGCTGTGGGTAGGTAATTTACAAAGAGGCTGAAAAGCAGGGGCCCTAGAACTGATCCTTGAGGGACTCCTAGGAGTACATCTCTGGAGCTGGATAACGTCTGCCTGATTTTGACTCGCTGGCTCCTGTGTGTTAGGTAGTCATTGAACCAATTCATGGCATTTGGTGCTACACCCAATCTTTGGAGCTAGAGAACTAGTAGAGAGTGGTTAACTATGTCGAAGGCTTTGGTGAGGTCAATGAAGATGGACCCCACTAGTTTGCCTTCATCCAGTGCCTTGTGCGCATAGTCAGTGTATTCCAGCAGTGCCGTGGTGGTACTGTGTTTTTGCCTGAAGCCATGTTGTTTTGGGCAGAGCAGATTGTACTTATTGAGGTATTCTGTGAGTTGATTTGCCGTGATTTTTTCCAAAGCTTTGGATAGTGGGGAGAGGATAGATATTGGCCTGTAGTTTGACACCAGTGCCTTGTCACCATTCTTATGCACTGGAGTTGCCAGGGCTTGCTTCCATACCTCTGGAAATTGAGCTAGGGCCAAAGATTTATTAAATAGCATTGTTATGGGCATAATAAGAATATCAAGGGTGAGAGATAGTAACTTCATGTCTAGCCCGTCACTCCCCAATCTGGTTTTGCCTAGGACTTTCCTGACCATCGTTAGGGCCTCCTTCACCGTCACCTTCTTAAAGTAGAAGGCTGGGTGGTTGGAGCATCAGCCTATGCTATTTTCTGCATCTCCTCTTAAGAAACAAAACTATTTTTGTACAGTAATAAAAACATTTTTTTTAACTATTTTTTTTATTTTATATATAACAACAAGTCATTGTATAACAGGAATAATGCACTCCAGGGTGTGTGTCGTGCTGGGATAATGCCACCTGACATATTAACCGTGCCTGCCCGGCCTCACATGCCCAACTCCCCCAGGCGTATGCTATCCCAGCACGACACACACCCTGTTATGCATTTTTCCTTTAAAATACACAGGGAAATATATGCAAAAATATATGTTCCTATAGAAACATAGACTGGGACCGCGAGGTCCATCTAGTCTAGCCAAATTGGTTTCTACCCTCCTCCCTATATGTCCTTCTGGACAATGATACCTTTGTGTCTGTCCCACGCTCTCTTGAACCCCTGACAGTTTGGCACTCATAGCCTCTGGAGGCAGGCCGTTCCAGGTGTCCACCACCCTCTTAATGAAGAACTTCCTACCATTGGTCCTGAATTTTCATCCTTTCAGCCTCAGATCATGCCCCCTTGTTCTACTGCCTTCCTTGATATGAAAGAGATCCTGAGTGTGTACTTTATTTATACCCTAGATGTACTTGAAGGTCTCGATCATGTCCCCTTCCTGTGATCCAGGGAGTACATGTTTAATTCCCTTAACCTTTTCTGATGTTATCTGGTATAACCCCAGTATCATTTTTGTCGCCCGTCTTTGCACCATCTCTGTCCTAGCAATGTCTTTTCTGAGGTTTGGCCTCCAAAACTGTATGCAGTACTCCATGTGGCGACGGACAAGTGCCCTGTACAGTGGCAATATCGCCTCCCTCCTTCTGCTCGTGAGTCCCCTCCCAATGTATCCCAGCATGTCACTGGCCTTTAGGGACATCTTCTCATGCTGTCTACCTACTTTCAAGTCATCTGATATCAAGATCCCCATGTTGCATTCCTGGTTGGTTGCAGCTAGTCTCTCTCCTCCTAAGTAGAACTCTCTTTTTGGGTTGCTTCTTCTCAGGTGCATTATTTTGCACTTTTTGGTGTTGAATTTCTGCTGCCATGCTCTGGACCACTCCTCCACTTTCTTTAGATTTGATTCCATTTTCTTTATTCCCTCTGGGGAGTCCACCCTGTTGCATATCTTGATATCGTCCCTGAACAGACACACCTTTCCCTATAGGCCATATGCAATGTCGGCAGTGACTACATTGAATTGTAGAGGCCCCAACACTGAGCCCCAGGGTATCCCGCTGGTCACCTCCCCCACATCTGATAACGTGCAATTTACCTGTACTCTTTGTCTTCTACCGCACAGCCAATTTCTCACCCAGTCTACCACCTCCTGCCCCACCTCCATGTAGTCTAGTTTTTTTACCAGCCTTCTGTGTGGAACAGAGTCGAAGGTCTTGCTAAAGTCTAGGAATACCACATCAACTGCTCCCCCCTTATCAACTGCCTTAGTAACCCAGTCAAAGAATTCGATCAGGTTTGTTTGGCAAGACCTCCCTGCCGTGAACCCGTGTTGTTTACAATCCTGCTGGTCGCTGGATTCAAGGAATGTTATTCTCTGCTTGAGTTAGGATTCCATCAGTTTCCCTACGACTGAAGTGAGACTCACTGGGTGATAGTTTCCTGCCTCCTCCCTGCGCCCAGATTTATGAAGTGGGACCACTGATGGCCTCCTCCAGTTCTTTGAAACCTCTCGTCTTCTAAGTGATCTAGTAAATACTGTAGGTTCACTAGGTGTGCCACCAGTTCTCTCCCGCATTCTTTTAGGATTCTGGGATATGTATCATTAGGTCCCATGGCCTTATCTACTTTTAATTTGTTTAGTGCCTCCAAGACTTGTTCTGTGAAGGGCTTGTATCGGCTGCTAGTCCAGTGGTGCTGTTTCTTGTTGGCTCTGGTCCACTGCCTTCCTCCTCCTATGTAAAAATTGAGCAGAAGTACCTGTTTAGGACTTCTGCCTTCTTTCTAGCCTCCAATACTAGTTCCCCTTCCTTCACTGCTAGTCTAACTATTCCCCTTTAGTTTTCCTTTTTTCTCTTATGTACCCAAAGAAGGTCTTGTCGCCTTGCCGTGGCCCTTCTGCAGTCCTCACCTCCTTCTGGGCTTTAGCCATCTTCCTTACTTGCTTCCCTCAGTTTCTCTTTATATGCTTCCCTGTCCTCCTCCTTATTTGATGTTTTGTATTTCTTATAGGCAGCTTTTTTTTCCTTTCACTATGGTTACTACTTCTTTTGAGAACAAGAGAGGGTTTCTTTCCTTTTTTGCCTTACTTACCCTTTTGGCGCATTGGTCTGTGACTGCCTTAAGAGCTCCCTTACGGCTTTCCCACATTTCTTCCACCTCACTCCTTTCTGTGGTACTTAAGATCCCTGCTATGCTTTCCCTCATTTTCTGGATGTCAGCTTTCCTAAAATAAAGGACCCTAATTTTGGAGTGGCTTGTGTCCTCTGCTGTGTTCACTTGGAATCCGACCATACGGTGGTCGCTATTTCCCAAATGGCATCCAACTTTAATTCCTTTTACCCTCTTGCTGTTGATGAGAACCAGGTCCAGGACTGCTTCTTCCCATCTACAAACTGCCTCAGGCCTGCTCCCATTAGGGCCATTAGAAAGTCCTTGCTTCTTCTTGTTGCTGCAATGTTGTGTTTTCCAGTTTATGTCAGGTAGGTTCAAATCCCCTACCAATATCACCTCGCCTTTGTCTGTCATTTTGTGAGTTTTTCCGAGTAGTTCTTTGTCCTCCTTTTCCCCCTATGTTGGGGGCATGTATACCACTCTGATTCTGATATTTGTCCCTTTCCCTGTATCAGCTGTTAACCACAGTGCCTTGGTCTCGCTAGGAGACCCCTGTATTTCTGTGGTTTTTATTCCTTCCCTGAATTATATTGCCACCCTCCTTCCATTCTCTCCTTCCTGTCCTTCCTGTATAGGTTGTACCCCAGGATTGCCCTGTTCCAGCCGTAGTAATCTGTATATCCTGTTTCCGTTACAGCTCCATTTGTCATGCTGAATGTCAGCGCAGCCCTGCATGTCACCTCTGGCTCAGGCCAAGTCAGTGGTATTTCAGCTTCTGTGTGTGAGGCCCTTCCCTGTACAACTGTTCCATCTCATACCCCTAGATGCAGGTTGGGTGACCTTATAAATAATAACAACCCCCCCCCCTTCTCTCCTTCCTGTAATTACAGTAAACCATAAATACTGATGTAGGCTGATCTGATTCAGTAGCAACAACAAATTCCAGTTGTATATTAGTATGGTTTACGCACCACTGAATATCCTTTACTGTTAGGGTCTGTTAAGTAATTGTATAATAGTCAATATATTATATAGGCTTACTAAATTCTCTTTCATTCTTGTTAGAGCTTTTTATTTTTCCCTATTGCCTACTCTGAATATCCTTTACGGTACTAAATTAATATCCTCCTTTTGCAGTATTTAGTGTGAACAGGTCCAAATGACAATGTACAATATATATGGTTTAACAGGGATGGAATTGCAATTGTGTCCGTCCATTTTGTATTCTACTGTATCTGTACCTCTTTTCTGTATGCTGGCCTATCCAGTACCCCCTTGAAAATGAGCTTGTTCAATGGAGCCTCTTCCTGGTAAAAAAATTGAATTGAAGTGAAAAATAGCACAGCAGTTAAAATTCACAAATGAATAATATGTATATACCTTTCAACTGCCCCTGATTTTGCCTGTTTTCTTGTGTCCCTCATAAAATGTGTATTTTTGTGACCCAACAGTGAAGACTGTAATCACAAAATAATGTCTAACATTAAAGTACAGACTTGTTCTTCAACAAATGCATCTTAGACTGATCCCCTTATTCTGTTACCTTTATGAGAGAATATTACCAGTTTTTAAGATGTGTCCCTGATTCTGGGTCTTTGTCCCTGATTTTTAAAGCCTCGTCCCTGATGTACGAGGCAAGAGGTTGAGCAGTATGAACATGAGTTATAATAGTGATTGTCATACCGAAGCCAAGGGGTTCAAACATAATTGGGAAATGAAGAGGTTCACACATTACTTTGTTGTTTCCTTAGGTTGTGACCCTACATTATCAAGATAGCATTTCATTACCCCCAGCATATGAACATAGCAGGTGTCAGTTATCAAATGCCAACTGTGGCAGAAGGACTGGTTTTGGAGGGGGATTTGAACATTTGTATTTATTTATTTCAGATCTCGGATTAACCATTTGAGCTCAGAGCTCTTTACATAGGTTCCACATTAGTACATTTAGAACAAGTAGGTGATTATACAGAGGATTGAGACAAACAACACAATAGAATTAGAATGAGAACATTTAGGTACACTTGATCTTTAAACAAAGGAATGCAAAAAACACAGCGAAATCTAAAACTAGAATAAGTAAACACAGTCAGATACATAGAGGAACAGACTAAATAACTATGCCCAACAGGGAGCCCGTTAGTTGTCAGCAACATGAGGGGGTTAGGGTATAGAAGTGCTGGAGAGATGGGGTGCGGGGTTGAGCCCCAAGTGCAGGGTGTCCAAGAGCGAGAGAGAGAGATCTGTTTGGCAGAAGGGCAGATGGTAGGAGATGCCTTTGCTAGGTGCTAGTGATGGCAGACACATTGAGATTCCTGTATTAAATGGTTCTTTAGGTTCTTTTTGAAGGTCCACAGAGTGGGCAGGCTAATAATGTTCTCAGAGGGAGATGAACCACAATGGTGCCCAATAGGCAAAGGACCTTTGTCCTTGAGATGTCCTACATTTTGGAGTCAGGAAAGACTGCAGTTGTGAATTTCGGGTGGGCGGAATTAGTGCTGGGAACTAGAAGGAGTTGAACCCCAGTCAGGAGCTGACTAAGGCAGATCTTTTTGGCTAGGAGGCAGGATTGATATTTTAAGTGACCAAAGAGCGTTAGCCAGTGAGCCTTTGCATAGAGATCGCAGGTGCGGGTTAGTCGGTGTGCCCCTAAGGTGAGCCTGCAGGCATTGTTAAGGACAGTTTTTATACGTCAGAGGGCAGTATCTGTGGCAGAGCCATTTATCAGCAGTCCGTAGTCCACTAGGGAACCCACTCAACTATGGACCGCTATGCTGATGAGAGCTTCAGGGGTCAGGCTCTGCCTATGGTGATAAAGTAGCCCTAAGCATTTGTTGATTGCTTTAGCTGTGATGTCTATGTGGAGGGCGTAGGAGAGCGAGCTGTCAAGAGTGATTCCGAGATATTTGAAGTGATGAACATGTTCAAGAGGAACACCACCCCTATCATATATTGATAGTGGGTAGTTTTTGTATTTGTTCTTAAGGCTGGTGAACAACATGGTTTTTGTTATTTTGTAGTTCATTATCAATTTATGATTTTTGAACCACGACTCAATGCTGATGAAGTCACGTTGTAGCTGTTGATGAAGAGCAGTGGGGTCAGAGCCATTAGAAAAGATAACCGCATCATCCGCATAGAGGAGGAGGATATGGCACTGACTGGCTAGGGGGAGGCAATTCAGAAATAGGCTAAAGTGTGGAGGCAGTATGGTGCAGTGGTTTAAGGCTCTGAGCTGCAAATCTGGAGACCTGGGTTTGAATCCCACAGCCCCCACTTGCATACTGTGTGACCCTGAGCAAGTTACTTAACTTCCTCATGCTCCCAGGTTGCACCTGCAAACAAGCTTTCAGCTTAGTGTGTCTCACCTGGTAAAATAATTGAAAAAATAAATAAATAAATAAATAAAGAGGAGGAAGCCCAGTATTGACCCCTATGGAATGTCTCTGCACACAGGCTTGGTGTCAGAGAGAAAGGTAGCTATCCTGAATTGCTGTGAACGGCAGTGTAGGTAGCAGCGGAACCATGCAGCCGCCTCGGAGGCAAGGCCTATGGCAGTAAGTTGGTCAATTAGGAGGGCATGGTTGACCATGTCAAAGGCCTTTGTTAGGTCAAAATAGATAGCCCTGACGAGCTGACCAAGATCAAGGGATTTGTGGATGAAGCCTGTGTATTCCAGGAGGGCTGTAGTGATGCTGTGCCCAGCCCTAAAGCCATGTTGCTCTGCACATAGGAGCATGTGCTTGTCCAGATAATTGACAAGTTGGTTGGCAATGATTCGTTCAAGGGCCTTCAAGAGTGGTGGTAGTATAGAGATGGGTCTATAGTTCCCAGGGAGGGCACAATCCCCACTCTTGTACACAGCGGTGACTACTGCAGGTTTTCATTTTTGGGGGGATACTGTGAGACGGAGCAAGAGGTTAAGGATATGGGTGAGAGGAGACAGGATTTCTTCGAGTGAGAGCGAGATTAGTTTCAGGTCGAGGTTATCTCCACTGAATCTCCCCTTCCCAAGCACTTTGCGTAGATATTTCCTGGTTTCTCTGAAGGTAATAGTCTTGAAGTGAAAGGGAGGATGCGATGGGGATGGTGTGGGTGCAGCAGCGATGGGGGGAGAAGAAATCAGTGGGGAGAACATGCTGCAAGTCGGTGACGGCATTGTTAAAGGTGTTGGCAATAGATTTAGGGTCAAGGATGGGGAGCCATCAACGCAGAGCATGGTAGGGGCCATTTGGGTTCTCGCCCGGTGACTTCATTTAGGTTGGCCCAGAATTTGCACCCATCATTCCAGTTCTTGGTTAGGGCATCTTTATAGTATACGTTTTTGGCTAATCAGATGGTCCTGGTACAGTTGTTCCTCGCACATTTGTAGTTCAGGATATCAGACTGCTTGCCTGTGGTCCTAGCTATATGTTAGAGGTGGTCTCTATTTTTCATTAGTTCAAGGGTATCAGGACTCATCCAGGAGTTAAAGTAGCCTTTGATCTTCCACTTTTTTATGGGAGCATGGGTGTCACAGATTGTATTGGCGAGGAGGATGAAATGGTCAAGCGCATCGTCAATGTCGGAAGCCTCAAAAACCGAGGACCAGTCAGCACTGAGGAGATCCGTTTTGAAGCGGTCAGCGTGACCAGGTTTGAGAACCCTGCTGGTAATTGTTCTAGGAGGCGGTTTGGAGAAATTATTAGCCCAACTGAACATGACGGGGGAGTGGTCACTGATGTCATTCGGGAGGACAGAGGCATTAGAGGCATGCTCAGGTCGGTTGGTGAGCACCCAGTCAATCAAAGTACTAGTGCACATCCTGTAGTTAGTCCTAGTGGGTGTTTCAATGAGCTGGGTAAAGTGGATAGCCTGAATTGCATCCTTGAATTTTTTAGCTTCAGGGGCAAGCTAATTAATATTGAAATAACCTAAGAGTATAACCTCAGAGCTTAGGGGTAGGCTTCCAAGACAGTCTATGACGGCATGGAGACCTTGGGCCGAGTTCTTTGGGGGGATGTAGACAGAATTGCGACAGTTTTGTTGTGTACCCCAAGAAGAACCTTAATGGCAAGGGCCTGGGCGAACGACCCTAGGCTGGGTAAATTCAGGACTATGCCCTGAAGGCTGTCCTTAAGGTAGAGTGCACAGTTGCCACCTCTTTTAGATTTACGATCTTGCCTAAAGATTGAGTAGCCCGGCAGACTGATGGCTTTGTCGGGGATCTTGGGAGTGAGCCATGACTCTACCACAGACAGTATGTCTGGATTATGTAGGGCTACCCAGGCTTGAAGGTTGTCAAACTTTGCCGTCAGGCTGCAGATGTTTAGTGACGCAAAGGTTAAGGTTCCCTGGTTTCGGTGCACTCAACCCCTGATATAGAGGGGGGCCTGGATTAGAGCGGATGTTGCCTGACAGCAGTAGTAACAGGAGTACCAATCTGACCAGGTAACTTTTAAAGTGTTTAAGGTTAGTTTTGTGCTGTCTTTGTGGATTCATTTGAGCTGCATGCTTATCAGAGAGAACGGCCAGTTTAGGCAGGACTGTAGGAGGGGGAAGCCCTGGATGCATTGTGTTGTTAGGCATGCAGTTGGCATAGGGGCCACAACTATGCACATACGTTATAGTGCTGTAGATGTAGCCATAGGAATGCTTCGTGATAAAAGGGTCAGCTGATTTAGGGTCATTCAGTGGCTGCAAACAGAGAGTGAGCAGGAGTATAAGAATTAACATTAGTCTGGTTGCCAAGTCCAAGATTGGAAAAGGGTAGTGGCACAACTAGAAGGGTCTTGGGAGGGGGTAGGAAAGTAAAATAGATAAAGATGTGATGGAGCTAGAAGGGTGTCCTGGCCTTATAGGCTGCTGTGTACCCTTACAGTTTGGTGGTGACCTAAAAAGCAAGATGTCTTTAAGGGGAGGACAGGGCAGGTGTTAGCCCTAATAGCTGCACTCTGTATCTTTAAGTGGAGTTGCAATATTAGTGAGAAGGAAGGATGAAGATTGCCTAGGGGTGGTGCCGAGGGGGGAGGGAGAGTAATAAAGGCTGGAGGTGGGGGAGGGGGTGTAAACATTCAAGCAGGAAGGAGAAAGTAGGAGAGAAAGTGAAGCCTAAATTGGATTATTTGCAGGGCAAAGCTTAAAACTGTGACCCAAATGAAATCTAGTCTAAACAGAAAAAACTGTATCACTTTAAACTTAGTTTCTGATCCAGGGTAGATTACCACTGGACCTTAAAACAAAAGAGAGCTGTAATACTTTAAAATCTACAAACCTGCAGCCTAAAAGAACTTGCACTTCAAACTACCCTAGGAGTGCAAAATTGCTGTAAACAGGCTTAGGTTCACGTTTAAATTAGGATTCACAGGACAATTTGGAGAGGCTTAACCAGTACCACAACCAGTATGTAACATTAGCTTAAAGTCCAGAAGGAAACGGAGTAGCAAAGAAATTGAAGAACTGCAGCAGCCTGTCAGCAGGCAGAGCCGATGGATTTGGCCAGTCGGGTTTCAGCAGCGTACCTTAAGTCTGGTGATTGGCGGGCAGTACAGCAAGGAAGGCAGCCAGCGGACAGAAGAGGCCCACCCAGCTGCTTGCAGCAGCAGAGGCACCCGTGTCAAGGGTGAAGCTTCGGTCTGGTGATTGGTGGGCAATACAGCGAGGAAGGCAACTGGTGGACAGAAAAGGCCCGCCCAGCTGCTTGCAGCAGCAGAGGCACTGTGTCAAGGGTGAAGCTAAGGGGACGCCTGCCATGTTCATGAGATGGGGTACAGTAATGACTGTTGAAAATGTGGGTTCATAAAGTAAAACAAGGAGTGGCTTTCACTGTGGCAGTGCAAATGAGATTGACTTGTTTGTTTAGTTTGTTTTGTTTAAAAACATATTTTAATGAATAAGAAAATTAATAACATACAATAGAAATGTTGTATATGAAATAGAGAATGAGCAGATTCTCAACACTGCAATAGATCGGTGACATCAGGGGCACGAGAGCAGAGCTTGCTCGAGTGCTTTCTGATGTCACTGATCTAATGAGCTGTTGACAACTGTGAGTTCTTAATGAAGAGGGGTTTTGTTATTATTTATAAGGTCACTCTCCATGCATCTAGGGGTATGAGGTGGAACAGTTGTACAGGGAGTAGCTTTACACAAAGAAGCCGAAATACCACTTACTTGACCTGAGCCTGAGGTGACATGCAAAGCCACACTGACATTCGGCATGGCAAATGGAGCTGTGGAAGGAAGGGGTTAGCAAAGCTTGGACACATAACAAAGGCAAATGTCCAAACGGGGTTTTAATGGACAAAATAGGATTCTTTATTCCTCCTACATGGGCTCACAAGACAAGCTGTTAGAGTCTAACTCTTGTCTCACATATTTTGGTCGGCACAGTCTGTTTCTGGTCATAGTGGCACCATAGGCGAACACTTATTTTTACTTCTAGGTTGGCTTCAACCCTGGTGGAATACTTTCACTGGCAAATACTTGCCCTGATGGAGGCATTAAAACTCTTGAAGTCCCCCACCATATGCTGTAGCAACGGGTGGGGACTCCCTGGGCATCTCCTAGCCCTTATTTCCATTTCACATAACCTTGGCAGACTTTGCAGCTTGCATGCTGGCAGCTGAGTAGCACTACTGTATCCTGTGAGGGACTTTTTAACTCATTCTGTACTTTCCACAGAGTCTATTCCTCTACTCTTCTCTCATAACTTTCTTTCTGTTTTTAGCAAGGACACTTTGCCCACGTGGATATCGTGTATGGTTCATACTGGCACTACGCAGACCTTCTGGGGTAATTCTGGCTCACACTTTAACTCTGAGGTAAATTCCTGTTTTCTATACAGGAATTGTGCAACTTCACAGTCACTGTTCCTCTCATAAGGAGGGAAGGCACTGCTGAGTGCAAAACCAATCACTTTAAATATCAAATGGAGTGAACATCACCTCAGATCCTTTGTCTATAGGACTCCCTTGGACCAACTTCCCCTTAGGCAGGCCTCTATTTCTTTCTTCAGCTGCCTTTTTCTCCTGCTGAGAAGGGGCACCCCCTTTCAAAGGTTGTTTTCAATGGCAGCCACCACGAGCGAGTACTTTTTTCCTCGATGTTAGGCTCTATTGAGAAACGTTCAGGACAGTGAAAACTGGCACAGTGTGCCAGGTACCAGTCTCCCACCAACTCTGACTTACCAGTTTCTGCCATTCAGCACAGACCACTGACTCCTCTCCTTTGGAATGCCAAGTCAGACTAGTCGACCCAGTCCCCTAAGGGCATACAAACTGGCACAACCTAGAGATTAGTGGACACTCTTTAAGGTATATTACATAGTTCCTGGGGGGGAACTACACAGCTAAAACTGTTCTCAGTGATGAACTGATCAGTCATACTTCCTGTATTAAGAAACAGAGAAAGAGGAGAACTACCTAGCACTACAGTCTCAGCTGGCCACAACTCAGTCCCTCCATGCACAGGGTGCTACCTCTTTTGAACCCCAAGTTTCTGAAATTGAGGTAGAAACAAAGACAAGTTGCCCTCAGACATTTAAAGCAACATTCATATGAGAGGGGTTCTAGAGCCTTTAAAATTTTGGCATTCCATCTTCGCAGGCAGACGATGCAGCATGGTGTCACACAAATCAAATTCTCAACTTCAAACAGGGCTGTTACAGATCCAACCCAAATACTAGAGGCCATTAGGCATTACTACATGGATCAGTATTCTACAGAAAATAACCCCTCACCTTCTGACTTAACATAATACTTACAGCTGCTAAACCTTACCAAACTATCCCTAGACATAGGCCAGACACTCATAACCCCTATTCCATCTGTGGAACTGGAAACAGTTATTAGATATCTTACAAATGGTAAGAGTCCTGGCCCTGACAGTTACAGCAGCGAACTGTGTAAAACATCAAGGGAAAACCTTTTTTCTCCTTTATTGAAGAAGTGCCAGGAAGTCCATGATGGCATTCTAGTCTGTCCATCTTGCAACCATGCAGCAGCCTACAGAAACAAAGAGCTGATCCGAGCTACAATGCCATGTGTCAAGGTTAACAGATACATTTCCACTACCTTCCTTTTACATCAGGGCATCCGTCATGGATGTCCCTTATCCCCATTATTATTTGCACTCTACTTAGAACCCTTAGCCCAGTCTATTAGGTCACATCCATATAGTCACCCACCTGGGTGACAAGCGTCAGAATCTGGTTTTATGCGCAGATGATCTGTTAAGTTATTCAAAGGACCCAGGCTCATCCATGCTCAGCTGTGGCAGATACTTACTAAATTTTGTCTACAAGTGAAATATAAGCTCAATACATCAAAACACACGATTTTACAAATTCACTATTCCCCCAGTATAATCATTCAGCAAAATTCTGAATTTCACTGGAACCACACTGTATTGGGAAACTTATTTATTTATTTTCAGACATTTTACCAGGAAAGACATACTGAGCTAGAAACAGCTCTGTTCCAGATGCGTCTGGGGGGGAGGGGGAGGTCAATTCATCCTACTCATTTTGCTCTGCAACAACTTGCCCAGGGCTATTATCTTTGGTGTCAATCAGCTCCCACGTCAGTTCATCCCTGGATAATTCGCTCCCACTACATATTGTACTGTACCCCAACAGCAATTACAGTAGGATTCCACTTCTGCAGCACTCAAACACATTGCCTCATCTGGAGGGTGAATTGCACCCACCTGGAGTTTATAATATTTGTGCTGGTGGTGAATTGTCTGTGAACAAATTGACATGGGAGCCAGTTGATGCTGGAGCTAATAGTCTGGAGTGAGTTGTCACAGAGTGAAATGACCAGGATGAATCATCATGTAGCCACATCCTGGGGTAAGGGGATGAGAGTAGAAGAGAACAGATACAAAATGCAGAGTAAAAATGCGTAGAATAGAAATAAGTATATCAAAAACAAAACAATAATGCTAAAAAATAGAAATGGACAAACAATAAATTACATAAAGTATATTGTGGAACTGGTGAAAGAGCAGATACGTATTAATCAACATATCACAGCAAGGAGCAGAGGGAATTAATGATGCAAGGGAAATGGGAAGTGTTGGAAAAACATAAGAGCTTCCTGAAAAATGGGGTTCAAAACAACATTAGAAACAACTGCTGGAGTGGGAAGAGAAATCACAGAGCAGAGCTTTAACAGCAGGAAAGGAGGGAGCAGAGTTAATAGAAAGGTACTGGGTCAATATGTCATAACCTGAACAGCGCAGTTAAAACTTCGCTGCAGGAAGCGCTAACATATGTACAGCGACAGGTGTATTACAGCGTTCAGGCATTAACGCTACCCCTGTTGCTGTATGCTCTGACGGGGGAGTGATGAAGTAGCTGCAGGTGCGGGTTCCTGGTCAAGCAGCTCCAGTGGTGGAGTGGCTAAGGCACTATCTCCTGGAGCATAGGAGCAGTGGGGACCAAGGTTCGGTTTCCTGTTTCCTGGTGTTGCAGCTGTTTTTTTTTTTTTAAAAACACATTTCCCCCTCCCGAGTTTCTCCTTGCCCCGAGGTCCACACCCCCTAGGAGTTGATTATAAAACTTCCTGGGGGTGTGGAGGGTGCAGGGTGCCCCCTACAAAAACAAAAACGTTGCATTTTCCCATTGATTTCTATGCTGTGAACGCATTTTGTCTCAGTGTTTTTTCTGAACTTATTTGCGCACACAGCATGTTACTTGCAGCATTGTTTGTCGCACTGTTTTTGCAATGGCATTTTGACACCGTTCCAATAGAAAGGGGAAGAAAACCCCATAGTTTACGGAAAGGAATGAGAAAGCAGCTTGACCAACAGTAAGTATCACATGAAGGAGAGCAAAAGAGCGAGAACAAACATTGCAAAGAGAGTAAGAGGACAAACGGGAAAAAGAGAGGAGAGAGGCAAGATATGAGGGAGAGCACCAAACCAGAATATGAAGATAAAGGAAATGCAGTGGGTAAGGCACCTGGCATCAAGAGAGGGGAGGGAGAGGAAGAATACAGGGTACAATGATGTGTACGTAAGGGTTTATTAAGGACAAAGAGACAGAAGGAAGTGAAAGAGAGGATCAGTCTAGCTAAAGTGAATTTTGTAGCAGTACTATATATAACATCTCCATAGCCAAAAATAGGCAGAACCATCTTATTGAGGATTTCTCTGCATGCAGGAAGTGGAATGCTTCTCTTATTTCTGTATAGTGCCCCAAGCTTGACGTGGAGCTTCTTGTGTAAAGCAGCCACATGCACAGACAAATCTAGATGGGGATCAAGCCAGACCCCAAGGTACTTGAAGGAGGAAGCATCTTCAATAGTTGTACCACCAGGGGTGTAAAAGGAAGGAAGGGGGGGAACTTTAGCAAGTCTCTGTCTAGTGCCAGAAGTCATAGAGAGTGTATTTTTGGCATTAAGGGATAGCTGATTATCATGGAACCAGTACTGGGTATTGTCAAAATCCAGTTGGAGTTGATTCTTGATGTCAGGGACAGAGGAGCCAGAGGTAGAGAGAACTGTATAATCTGCATACATATGTGTAGACACAAAGGAACAGGCCTTGGGGAGGTCATTTAGAAAAATGGTGAAAAGAATTGAACCCAAGACACTCCCTTGGGGGATGCCTCAGCTTGTAATGAAAGGAGGGGAAAGGGAATCTCCAATCAAGACTCATGTCTCACCTGGTTAAACAGTTGGGGAAAAAAGACAGCTTGTGACCTGCCCTCAAGGAAGGAGCAGACCACTCAACAGAAGATACAGAGAGTCCAGCTGCCTTATGCTTGTCCAGGAGAATGGGATGGGCTACAGTGTCAAAAGTTTTGGCTAAGTCGACAAAAATAGCTGAGGTGACAAGGCTGTGATCCATTTCAGAGAGGATAACATCAGTGAGCCAAAGGATAGAAGTGGAACTGCAATGAGACTTTCTAAACCCAGACTGAAAAGGAGTGAATAAGGATGCTGAGTCGAGAAAAGTGGAGAGTTGGGATACAAAAGGTGTTCCTGCAGTTTAGCCAGAGTGGGAAGGAGAGAAATAGGTCAGAAATTACTAGGGCATGAGAAATCACCCCCCATCTTTTGGGAAAAGGAAAAACAAGTAGCTAACTTCAAAGAATTAGTGACACAGGATAGGAAGAAAGAGAGATTAAGGAGGCAGGTAATAGGAAGGACAATGGTATAGGAGTCTACTGTCAAGACCATCAGGACTTGTGAGGATTTAGAGACAAAAGGGCCTTAAAGGGACACTGTCAACCTCCTTAGGTCTCAGTGTCCCAAGTTTAAAAAACACAGTTTATGATTGTTCACATTCTATACGACTGTTGATGCAGCTCGTAGTTTGATTCAGATCCTTTTTTTCTTTAAAAAAAGTGAAAACTGAGTGCCCACCATAATGGTGTTACCACACCAGAACATGTTTGTTTACATTTCATGACTAACTCCCACAACATCTTTCCTGGACTCAGGAACACCCCCAATACAATCTAGCCACTCGTTATGCAGTGGGAATAGAGGAGACCATGGTATCATAAGTGGCTGCACTCTTTGAGGGTATTTCTAATGTTCAAGAAGTATACATTTAGAGTAGATCAATGATTTGAAGCAAAACAAGGCTGGGTATAGCTATACATTTTCATGCATTTTGGTTCTAATAAGCAAGGAGGCAGATAAAACAACCAGCAGCATCAATGAATTTTAGAGGAAGAAAGCAACCAAAAAGTGTGGGTTTTTACCTAAAATTAATATGATGCAAAGAAGGTTGACAGTGTCCCATTAAAAATAACAGCAGGGGTAATGGGTGAGAAAGAAGAAAGGGAGGAAGGGGACAGAGGTAGAGGTTGAAGGATAGGGTGAAAGGGAAGAGAAGATGAGAGAGAGGCAGAGGAGGAGGAGAGCAGTGATTGGGCACAGGAGGTAAAAAAGGAATTAAAAGAAGAGACAGCTGCAGCAGTATCAGAGATAAGTGTATCATCCATCTTGAGAACAAGTAGAAGGGGCTGGGTCAGAGGGAAGAAAAGGGAATGAATAACCTTCCAGAACTTAGAGGGGCAATTAAGGTTTTCTGGACTATGGATGCAAAGTACTTAGACTTTGCAAGTCTAATAGCTTTAGTACAAGCATTGCGAAGAAACCAGTAATGAGTAAGGTCAGAAGTGGAGCCAGAGGATTTATAGATTCTCCAGACAAGGTCAAGGATACATGGGGGTGATGATACCCATAGATCCTGCTCAGTTAAGTAATATTCTCTATGACCCCATCACGCAGCAATTTATGACAGACATGGACATCTCCTCTCTTTGCTGCGTGCTATTGACAGTGTCAACACGGTCTTACTCCCCAGCATGCTATATTTGGCTCAAACACTGCCAGCTCCTCCACCCTCACAGTCCTTCAGAAAATGATAGATTCATTTCACAGTATATTTGGTGGGGAGACCCCACCCAGGATTACATTTTCCATTTTACAACTAGCTAAATCCCAAGGGGGCCTTGTTTTACCTAATCTTAGTCACTATCATACTGCAGCTCAAATCCATACTGACTTACACTGGGTCACAAAGGATTACAAGGCCCATTGGAAAACAGAACTGGTGGAAAAAGACATTTTACGCACCCATAAGACCTTACTAGCACATTCCATGCTTAGTTACCCCTTTTTCCCATAACTGTCTTTCTACCAGCTCAATAGCATCTTGGATACCTTAGATGGGAACAGTCTGGTCTGTCCATGCCTTACCAGTTCCTTCAATACAGGGGTATTATTCCATTTGCTGAGAAGCAGGCAAACCACTACCATTACCTACAGGTGGCTAACTATCTGAGATATGCCCTCTAGGCATGAGCTATAGGGAAAGATATACCATTATTCCACCAACTTCTAATTATAGTGTTACATGAAGAGAACATATAATCTTTTATCTCCCAATTGTACCAGGCTTTTCTCCAAATAACTGGTACCACTGTAGATGCACTCTGAGTTTGGTGGGAATCTGACTTGCAGTTGCAGATTGACCCATTTTCTTGGGAACATTTATGTAATGCACATACACAGACCAACATCTTTACATATCTGGAGGGAATTCTCCTGGAATATGATTATACATTTCTTCTGCACTCCCCAAATAGTACCCAAGTACCACCCAAACCAGGGTGCTCACTACTGGAGGAGGGTGGCTTGTCTATGGCAATGCATGGGCATGTTTTTTGGCAATGCCCTTCCATCCAGCCATTCTGGAATCAGTAATAATGCAGATCATTTTTGGAGACGATTGTGTATGCCCCCCATGTCTAGGGGTATGGTGGTGAATGTCCTAAGGAGGGGGGCATTATACAGCAGAAAGAGCCCACATACCTGGTTGGCCTGGCTTACCAGACCTGAATGAAACTGTGGTGCCCTGTTCTTCCTCATGCAGAGCCGGACGACTGGAGAGATGAACATGCTGGCCTCACCTGCCTGGCCTTGTCATCTTCGCCTCAGAGGCCTTTGTAGGCAGTCTTCACCAGGCAGACCTCTTGATGTCTTCCTCCTTGGTCCTCTGGTTCTCCCGAGCACACCCTGGAACACACACTGGGGGCTGGGCTGTGGAGGCAAACTTCTTGTAAGCAGCAAACTGTTCACCCAAACAAATGAGGCAAACACCAAAACTGCAGGAATGAGGGGATCCCATCTAATGAACAATTAATGTAGACAGGAAACAGTCACTCCAAGGAATAGTAAAACACATTATAGGTCCTGTAAGATCAATTATCCAATCAGTGTATTTCTTTACATAGCTCGTGAAGCACTCTTATAGAACGACTAGTGCTTCACAAGCTATGCAAAGTGAAGCTGAACACTCAAAAATCAAAATTCCTTAAGTGCATTCTCTCAGCACACTTTTAAAATGCAACTGTCATCAACCAGTACAGAGCACCAAAGCATCAGAAGACAACATCATAGTAAATAAACAATACAAAACCAACAAAAAAATAGAAAAGTAATTAACCCAATTACAGTCACCGTGCATAAGTAATTTGTTTGTCTCCGTTACCCTGACTAGAGTTGTTCATGAAATACAGACAGCGAAGTGTAATATGAACGTATAGCTGCACCTACGGCTGTAGTGAAATCATGCACTGTAACGAAATTCTTTAAATAAATCAACATGTTTGTTGCATATTCATATTCATTTTTTTATCTAGTGCTGTACCTTTATGTATATTTATTATCTGTACATAAAAGTGTTATTCTTGACCTTGTGTAACGCAGGTCCACCTTGTAAATGAGCCTACTCAATGGTGTTCACCTGGATAATAAAGACTGATTGATTGATTGATTGATTGATATGTCCAACAGAGCCACTCATTCCTTATCCAGCAGTGAGTGGCTCCATAGGACATATAAGAGATCATAGTTTCTTGAGTTGTAGAAAGGACCACCCCCTGATATCTTGCGTGAAGAAAAAAAAAAAAAACAGACCTCGACTTTATTCTTTGCTAACTGTTACTAACGCCTACTTACATTTTTGACTCACAAGGCTCATGATTGAGTAGGTTTGTGTTTTGGTTTATTTGGCACTGATCACATGCACAGGTATTTGCCATCGCACAACATGGGCTTGCCTTTACTGACCTTTGACCCCTACTTCCTCGTGAATGTCAGCAAGAAACCTTATTATTAAAATACAACAAAAACAACAGCAAGACATGCATCAGGCACCTTAAATCAACCCCCAGCAATTCATCCTCTCCACGATTGGACACAGTACAGCTAGACAAAAAGAAAAAAAAAAAGAAGCCGCCCATCTACCTCGATCGATTGCACTGTACCATTACCACAGTAAGTAGTCATTCATGACAGTTGGATAGTAAGAAAATTTTTTTCACTGTACATCAAGATTTTGTTTTGAAACTTGAAGGACC
The DNA here is from genome assembly GCA_016271365.2 of Neoceratodus forsteri. Taxonomy (NCBI): domain Eukaryota; kingdom Metazoa; phylum Chordata; order Ceratodontiformes; family Ceratodontidae; genus Neoceratodus; species Neoceratodus forsteri. The sequence goes on from CM057452.1 coordinate 1,724,513,708, forward strand.
TATAATATATTTTTATGTCCCATGTTGCCACTTTTTGCTGGATAAGAGTGGTTTCACTCACGTCCTGCTCATGTCAGAACAGCTCAGCTTTGCTTTACTGTTCTCTCACGAGCAGAACGCACTTGAAACCACTCTTATCCAGCAATGAGTGGCTCCGTGGGACATAAATATATAAGCAAGTTGCTCTGGACCGCAAGGTCACATCAGAAGCTAATTGATGCTCTGGACTGTTAAGGTCACATCAGAATCTAATTGATGCTCTGGACTGTTAAGGTCACATCAGAAGCTCATTGATGCTGTGGACCATAAAGGTCACATCAGATTACAGAGTTCAGGCAGCTTCCTATTTGGCAAGGCAGACACAGTCCAAATACATGCAGCTTAACTCATGGCTGAAACAGACTTCCAAACAGTAAGTAGCATCAGTTAGTCCTCAGCCAGAAACTGGAACAGTTTCTACAATGGGGGTGACCATGGAACCAGGGGAGGCGCCTCTGAATCCCCTAGCTCCTAAATGACCCCACTTACACTCCCTCCATAATTATTGTTCAGATTTATAGTCTTTGGGACCAGGGGCTTTGCCTGAACCCCTGGATCCCCTCACCTCTCAGGTGCCATTCTCTTTCCTAATCATCTCCTCTTCAGTTGTCAAGTGTCTAAAATGGCTTCTCCCTCTGCTTCTGTCGGAGTCACAAGTTTGTTTTCCTTGGGGGTTCCACTCAGCAGTGTCCTATGGGCCAGCCAGACTCAGCACACCCCCATACTGCAGCACCTCAGTCTTCTTGGGCAGGGCCAGCTGCTCTCTCCACTGCTCCCACAGCTCCCCTCCAATGGAGCCCCGGCAAGAAGCTCACCACAGTACGGCCACCACCACGTCCAAGCTACAGTCCTCGGCACCTACTAACAGGGATAAAAAAAATAATGCAAGCTTCCTATGGCCAAGCGGACAAACACCCCCACTCCAGCCTCTTCCTCTGATTTCTTGTGATTACTACCTCAATCTCCCCCAAAAGACACCAAACAGACCCCTTTTATTCATTTCCCCAGGATGCCAAAAAACACCTGGATCTCATCCTGGGTGCCAAAGTCACTTTGCCCCCAATACCCTATGGGACATCTAGTCCCAAAATAAACTATTTACATTCCCCGCCCGCGCACAGCACCAGGCGGCGCCAACACTACCGGAGCAGGTACTCTGTCCCAACTCCACGCCAAGGTGGCCGTGCATGCACAGAGCACGTACTGCTGAAAACTATTTACATTATGTATTTATTTTTGGAGTTTTCTGAATGCAGTCCTGAGCCCGGCCGGCCCTAAAAACAGCCGGACCCAGGACCTGGAGCAGCTGATCCACCACCCTTGCTCTAATGGCAACTGTGCACCCCACCAAGGTGTGCCCGCTATTCTGTTTACAGGACCCGCAGTCCCATCACCATGGCAACCTTCCCCCAGGACTGAAACCACCCCAAATGCGCCCGGAGGCGTGGAAACAAAGAGGCAGCACCTGGCCCACCTGCCAAGGGCTGGGCCATCACTGCAGGGTGTCTGGAGCCACGAAGGACACCTACAGACCAAACCTGGTCAGAATCCCACCACAGCCACTGATCTGATGACAGGGAGACATGGAGCAATAGCTCCAAAAAAGATAAGCCCAATTTGGGGGGCTTACAATTGTACTTTGAAGGAATCAACCTTGCTATATCTGGCCCCTCACCAAGTTACTGGGGACCCAGTACTAAAAAGCTAATGTGTATCTGTGTTGTTGTTGTTGCTAAGAAATTCCTTACAGAGCTGTTGCTTACCCCTTATATCCCAATGTTGCACTAATGGCAAGTGTAATGTTGCAGATTTATGACATGGTGAAGCTAACAGACAAGCTAAATGATTTAACCACTAACTTTCACACAGTATGGAATAGATGGGTTTTATATATGCTAGACCGAAGAACAGATTTTCCTCCGTGACCTGTACTGTTCAAATTTAGGTTCTGCTCTGTAACAGCCACTTATGGTGTCTACAGCCTTCCTCTCGGTAACCACATGTTGTGATGCTCCATATGTTTGTATGTATTGTATTGTTCTGTGCTGTGTTATGATTGACAATAATTCAATAAAAAGAAATGTAAAAAAAAGTGAAAAAGATGACAGTAGCATTATAAAGCTGAACACATATGGAAATTTTCATTAATTTGTAATGAATAATTGTGCACAATCAGTTAAAAAAGTATTGCCACTGATCTAGTGTCATATTTTGTTTTTCAGAATAACAGTGTATAGTTTGAATAGTTTTTGACCCGGTTGTGCCTGGTGGTGGAGCTGTCGAAAGGCGACTGCAGCTCCTTGTTTCCATTCCGCTTCGCGGCGGTTAGTGGGCAACTGCGGCAGCAGATGGGTCCGAAGTTGGGGCAGGGTACAGGGAGCTTGTTGTCTATCAGAAAGGATGAGCCCTTCTTGAAGCAATACCTCCGGTCTCTGGTGGTTTTGTGAGTTAAATGGACGAACTACCTTGGCATCCCTAGATCTGGTCGTGGCAACTGGGGACATAAACCCTTTTTGGCTGTTTTCTGTTGACTACAGAAAGACTTACTTCAAACATCGGACTAAAGAAACAGATTGGAGAACTTACTGTGGACCACTGACTAACCACCTATCCTGGTAAACTCCTTTGATTTTGCCAGTATCTACTGTCTGCATTTGGGCTAAATAAGGAGGGAGAGGGGGGACATGATAGAAACGTTCAAGTACCTCAAGGGAATCAACAAAGTCCAAGAGGGTAGCATCTTTCAAAAAAAGAGGTGTGCAAGAACAAGGGGGCACAATTTGAAGACGGGGGGGCGGCTCAGAGGTAATTTAAGGAAGTATTTTTTCACAGAGAGGGTTGTGGATGTATGGAACGGCCTTCCGGAGGAGGTTGTGGAGTCAAAAACAGTGGTGGAATTCAAGCATGCATGGGACAGTCATAAGGCCATTCTAGGGGGTGGGGGTAGGAAGAAGTAGGCTGCTGGTTAACTAGGATCTGCAGCTTATCCAGAGGTAGGGAAATGGGCAGACTGGGTGGGCCAAGCGGTCCTTATCTGCTGTCAAATTCTATGTTTCTATTAAGGAAATAATTGTTCAGTTTCCATTTCATGGGGCAGTGTAAACATTTGTCAATGACCTTGTTGGAGTGAGAGTCCTGCAGGAATTGGACATTAACATCGAACAACCATAGCAGGTGGGAGTTCCTAGGTTGGACTGACAAGTCTTTTTGCTTCTTTACAATACTGAATCACTGGACTCCTTAGGGGTGAGAGTGCTAAGGGCCTGGCTGTGGACAATTATTAGTCCTAGGAAGTGGGAGATCCAAAGACTACTTTTAAGAACACTTTTGGAGTGGGTTTTATTATTTTGCTTAAATATAAGTTTATTTGTTAAAGTATTGTTATTGTATTTGTATGAGTGGTTGTGTGATTATAGGGGTGTGTATATATGAATGTGTGGGGATCTTCCTTTTGAAAAGTAAAGTGTAGTGTAAGGGGAGGGGGGTGTATGTGTGTTGGATGGTTGTTGTTAATTAGTTGATTATTGACTGCTGCTAGTTTAGCCTCTAGGTTATCATGTGCTGGCTCAGGACATCAGTGGTCGGGCACTACTCTCCCACCAGGCTCAGGGACCTCCGCCCATTTGACTGTCCCCCTTTGCCAGTGGAGGTGTATGGGCGTTGTCAGGCATTGGCGATAGCCAGAAGGGGGAGGAAACGGGGAGAAACTGGGCCTGGTGGGGTAGTGGAGCGGGGTGGTTGGATTGGAGTGGTGGGGACAAGAAGACGCTCTGGGGCAAAATGGGTCCAGGAGCGGGGACCTCCCTGTCTGGTTCCTATACCCAAGGGCTCCACTTTGAGTGGGCAAGTCGCTCAGTCTACCTCGTCCATGTATCCTATTTGGGCAGTGTCGTGCAGTGCCAGGTCCATAAAAAACAAGGCAGCTATTATTGCTGATCTTGTTGGTACAGCTGACCTGGCTTGCATCACTGAGTTCTGGCTGGATGAGAATGATGGCCTAGTGTTGGAATCAGCAATTCCAACTGGGTACTCAGTGATACACCACCTGAGAGAGGATCGTAGGGGTGAGGGAGTAGCCATTTGTTTTAAGTCAGATCTGGGCCTTGTAGACACCCCAGTGGGAGTGACCAGATCCTTTGAATGTATCGTGGGAGCAGGTGTAGGTTGCAGGATGCTTCTCATCTACCATCCACCCGGTGATGAGAAGGAATTCCTGCAGGAAGTCGCAGACTTCATCGTCAATCTAGTGTTGGAGTCCCCCAGATGGGTAATTCTGGGGGATTTCAGTGCCTGGATTGACCATGAACTCTCACAGTTTGGACAAGACTTCCTCGAACTGATGAGTTTGTTGGGTCTAACACAGGTAGTTACCTCTGCTACCCGTAGTCACAGTCATACATTGGACCTTGTCTTCCTATTGGCAATGGAGATCACCGATCTCATGGTGGAGCCAGTCTGCTGATCGGATCATCATACTATAAGGTTCAGATTCGAGGCTCCCCCCCAATAGACCTGCCCCTACAGAGATGGTCTGGTACTGCCCCTTAAGGGGCTTGACCCCAGATGGTCTTATGGCAGTGCTGGACATATCAGGTGCGCCGAGTGTATGCAGGGAGATGGGAGTGCTGGTACTAGTCTATAATAAAGCAGTGACAGGGGCCCTCGACTTCCTAGCTCCTGTCCATGTTCACCTGTGAAGGGGTTATGGGATAACAGATGGACCAGACACACAACTTCAGGTTTAACACACAGTCTTTCTGGGATGTTTATTTAAAACACAGGATAACCTTAAGCAATGGCATATCCTTTCTTCAGTACATCAGTTTGCAACAACAGACTATGCATGTACTTCCTCGGCACTTAGTCAACATCCACTGATCTACTGATCTATCTCTTTAGTGAAAATTATTTAATTCCCTATGTTGATCTTGTGTGCTTGGGTGATGGGGAGCTCAAAAAGAAAGAAAACCCCCAAAACAAGATGAAGACAAAGAAACTCAGTGCAGAAGCACTAAAGCAAGGGTTACCCCAAAGGACATTGGCAATAAAGCCAAGTTTCAAAGAAACACAACATCACATGTAACCCCATAATGCAAAGCATCATGGGATGTATATGCAAATCACCATGCAATTTTAGGTTGGTTCAGCTTAAAGCAGGGATGCATGGTGCCAAAGGGCCTCTAAAACAATCTGTAATTTACATGCATTTTAAAATAACACAACAGGGGTTTTCTTATATCTCTATCACGGTAACTTAATTTTCATAAAACAGTCCACTAGTAACTATTCACCTTTATCAAAAATACCTAGTGTCATGGTATTTTCAACATTTACAGGTTTCATACACATAAGGCATATACATCAAGGTATTTTATGACATAGTGCTATTGCATACTAAATCCAACAATAAGGAACAGCCTGTTGTTTTACATCAGCTCATAGATCACCACAATAACTTCCCTGTACGAGGACCTGAGAGGGAAAAGGAATAGTCAAGAAAGGGGAGGGGGCATCCATAGGTGGCCAACCTTATGGACTAGAAATTGTAAGGGATAGATTAGGCTAAGAAACAGAAGAACTGCTGCAACAGATTTAAGAAAAGGTCATTCTTCAAGAGTGGTAGGATCTCCCTGTTACATCGCCCCCTCACTCTTCACCCAAAAGCCCCTTGGTTTGATGGGACTTTGAAGGAATTGAGGTGAAGGGGTCGAATGTTGGAGCGGCGCGAGTGGAAATCTAGCCTGGTGGTCAATAAACTTAGATTGATAGCCCATTATAAAGACTGTCAAACATTAATCTCATATAAAAAGACAGAATTCTTGTCCGAGGAGATTGCTGCGGCAAGGAATCGACCAGCTCAGCTCTTCAGACTGTCGACAGGTTGTGCAATCCAACCTGCCTTCAGCCGCAGGGAGCATTTTCACAAGTTAAGTGTGATGAGTTTGCTCTGTTCTTTGCCGATAAAATTGCCGCCATCAGATCAGAGATCCATTCAGCGCCCTCAACTGGGTATTGTGGAGATCGGCATGAGGTTGCAAGCACCTGGTCTGTCTGGTCCAACCTCGGCCGGTTGGTGATTGTAGACATTGTTCAGGTCATCCAGAGTATGTGCCCAGCCTACTGTAGTTTGGATCTGAGCCCAACATGACTCCTAGTGGGGTGCGTTGAAGTCATCAGCATGGTCCTTGCTGAGATAGTCTGGTGTTTGTTGGCGATGGGTGTTTCCGGACCCCCTGAAGGAGGCAGTAGTGGTACCTCTCCTGAAGAAATCCTCTCTCGACCTGGACTACTTAGCAAACTATAGACCTGTGTCTAACCTGCCCTTTGTGGGCAAGGTTATTGAGAAGGTGGTTGCAGTGCAGCTGGCCGACCATTTAACATCTCGCAATATCTATGATCCTCTCCAGTCTGGGTTTAGGAAGAGGCACATTACCGAGACTGCTCTTGTTCAGGTACTGAATGATCTCCTGACAGTGAGGGATCGGGGGAGCCATTCTATCTTGGTTCTCCTCTATCTCTCTCTCTGCAGCATTTGACACTGTAGACCATGGGGTATTGTTGGAGCTCCTGCAGATTCTTTGTGGGCTGTCTGGTACAGTTCTCAGGTGGTTTTGATAGTTTCTCACTGGCAGGACTCTGAGAGTGATGTTGGGGATTTATTCCTCTGCCCCTCTCCCCCTGTCATGTGGAGTTCCACAGGGCTCCGTACTGTCCCCCATGTTGTTTTCTGTGTACATGCTGCCATTGGGAGACATTATAGGCAGTATGGGCTGAGTTTTCACTGCTACGCAGATGCTACTCAGCTCTACATGTCCTTTGTACCCGGGTAGAGTGGAGCGGTCTCAGTTTTCAACAGCTGCCTCTCTCAGATCCAGGGTTGGATGAGTGTCAATTGGCTGAAGTTGAACTCTGGCAAAACCGAGGTGTTGGTGGTGGAGCCAGGTCACCAAGGGATGGGGTTGTTGGCAGGTCAGCCATCTGGGCTTTGGCTCAGGGGTGACCAGCTACTTACCTCTGACCAGGCATGAAATCTGGGTGTTGTTTTCAATAGCAGCCTGACACTGAAATCTCAGGTGTCTGTTGTCATTAAAACCTCTTTTTATCATCTGAGGAACATCACATGGATTAAGCAAACTTTGAGTTTTCTGCAGGAGAAGGTCCAGAGGAGGACTACAAAGATGATAGCTGGTCAGCAGGGTAAGGCCTATGAAGAGAGGTTGAGGGCACTGAATATGTACTCCCTGAAAGACAGGAGAAAGAGTGGACATGATTGGGACCTTCAAGTACTTGAAAGTGATAAATAAGATTGATAAGGGGAGTCTCTTTAAACTGAGTGGCAACCATAACACAAGGGGACACAGTCTTAAACAGGAGGGTGGGAGGTTTAGGAGGGAGATCAGGAAGCATTTCTTCACAGAGAGGGTGGTGGACACTTGGAATGCACTGCCAGAAGAGGTAATCTCATTGAAGACAGTGGGCAGCTTTAAGAGAGGCTGGGACAAGTATACGGGGAGGGTAAGGCGTCATGGGTAGGAGGATGGGCGGAGTGGGGAGAGGGGGCAGGGACAGTAGCTCAAGCTGTGGACCCTGCGACATGAGCAGGCTTGATATACCAAATGGCCTTCTTCTCCTGACTTCTTCATATGTTCATATGTAAGCACCTGGTCCCACCTGGTGATCTTCCAAAGCTGGTCCACACCTTTGTAACCTCACACCTTGATTACTGCAATGCCCTATACCTAGGGCTACTGGGGGCTGATATCCGCCGACTACAGTTAGTGCAGAATGTGGTGGCCAGGTTGTTGACTGGCTTATCTAGATCTTGCCATGTCACTCTTGTGCTCTGTGGCCTGCACTGACTGCCTGTTCATTGATGGATCACCTTCAAGGTCGGGTTACTGACCTATAAAGCCCTACACAGACAGGGTTCACGCTACTTGCAAGACCTTCTCTGCACCTACCGCCCACTCTGCTCATTTCATTCTTCTGATGAAGGATTGCTAGAGGTTCCCAACGTACGACTGAAGACCTCTGAGGCCCACTCTTTTGCATTTGTGGCCCCCCCTGTAGAATTCTCTACCTTTGTTGAATTAGAGAATGCCTGACTGTCGAAAGTTTTAAAACTGCTTTAAAAACTCACTTATTTCTCGTAGCATTTCCTGACTCAAGTGATAGCATACCACCATTTGTCGTATTTATGAGCATGTTTTAGAATTGTAGGTTTTTAATTTTATTTATTGTTGTTTTTATGATTTTCATTGTTTCTTGTTCAGCGCTTTGATCTGTTTGGAATAGCGCTTATAAAGTTGTTGATGATGATGATATACAGTATACAGAAGATATATGTATACTGTATTTCATACATTAAGGTGTCTGGGAGTGCACTCCATTTGTTTGGGTGAGTAAATGTAGGGACAATGCCAGCATTTTGTGGGGGGGGGGAGAGATTGGGAAGGGAGGGAGTGATAGAAAGAAAATAAGGGAGAGCAGGAAATGTGAATGATGATGAATGGCAGGATTTGGAAGAGCAGAGATCAGGGAGGGGGAAGGACAGCAAGTGGCGTACAGTTGCAAATATATATTGAGCATGGGAGGATGTTGGGCATCAGAGATGGGGTTGAAGAGAACTGGAAAGCAAGTGCTGAGGGCAGTTAATGTATAGAGATAATAGCAGCATTGTAGGGCTGAAGGTACAGATGGAGGGGGAAGAAAGGGGAAGTGGAACACAGAGGGTAATTTGAAGTAGTGCCGAAAGCAGTAGGATGGGGAGGCAGAGATGGTGGAGGAAAGAAGAGAGAAGAGCAGGTACTTTAAAGTAGGGGAAATGGTGGGGGGGGGGGAGAACATGTGATGGATATGAAGATTGGCAGTCTGACTGAGAGATGGGGAGGGGGAGATTAGAGAGGGAACAGAGAGGCAGTGCCACTGAGTGGCTAAAGTATACGGACAATATCAGTGATTTGGGGGGGCAGAGCACAGATCGGTGAGAGGAAGAATAGCGATCAAGTAGCGAACAGCGGATAATGTGAATCATCTTCATGAATATGTATGTTATGCATTTTTGGAGCATATGTATGATGAAGAAATAGAAACAAAGTAAAAATGTAATTTGTAGGAATCTCAGTGTTCATACAATAAAGAGCTCAGTGAAAATGTATGTGGTGGTGCACAAGATTGTTAAAAAGCAGAATGATGCACTTTAATTCCTGTGTAACTGATATAGCCATTATTTTTATTTTTGCATGCACATGTGTACGTAGCAAACATTTTGTCAGAACAGAGTTTTAGAGGTGTGTCACTGTAGAGTTCAGTGCAGTTCAGGCAACAATTGGCTCGATCATAACAAACCAGTGTTCAGTGAGGCTGATCATGACAGTGTTCTCTGCTTGCTGGGTGGAAACTTCTCATAGTTGAAAGGAGCCAGCCGTTCCAAAGCAGAGTGCCTGCCTGGCTGCTGTAATGTGCATGATGGCCCAGCAAGCAGAGAATAGCAAGTGTAGCCACATGACCCCATCATCAGTGACTGTAACCACATATTTAACCTTATCATCAGCGAGTATAGCCACATACTTAACTAACACCCCATCCGTGAGTGTAGCCACATACAGTACTCGGTGGTCAAAAAGGAAGAGCCAGAGCCAGGAAGAGACAAACTGCCACTCGACACAGAGGGAAACACCACATGCAAAATGAAAAGATGTTGCTACTATCTTTCTGATTTCATCTTGCATGTGCTTTCATAGCAGGAAAGAAGCAGAAAGAGAACCAGTTGAGCTTTTTTTTTTTTTAACCAGCAGTTACTGTACTCAGTTTCTAGCACTCCATGCTTACTGACCAGCAAACAGCAACCGCCTGACATGAAATCGTAAAACTACAGAGTGAGTCAGTCAGTTCATCTTTATTTTACTTTAAAGAGAAGTGGTATCATAAAATCCTAGAGAGGAACAAACTCAACTCTTAGCACAGCCTTCGTGCTTACCAGCTGGCAACCAGTGACTGCCCAATACAAAACCACAGAACCACAGTGTTAGTCAATTCATCTTTATCTTACTTTAAACAGAAGTGGTATCATACAGTCTGAGAAAGGGACAAAGTAGGCTGTCAACACAGCAGAACCAGGGACACAAAAACTGCTAGCAGAAAGCAGAACTGGGAATCAGGGTGGGTTTTACCTGTCCGTAGGTCCCTTGTTTTTGGGGGCCTCCTTTGCGCACTGTATTTTGAGTGTATTCACATGCAGCATACCCCCAAGGGGTGGGACCACCTTGGTCTCCTTCCCCCAATGGAGACTAGTAGGTGACATGGGAGCAGGGGCCCGGGCGGTGGTGTGAGGTCCATTACATGGGGTGGACATCATCCTGTGGAGAAGAAACCTCCAATTTTCTGTGTTTTTTCTCCCCAGGAGGCATGTGGTGCAAAGACATTAGGGCGGCACACCAAATGTCTGACATGCCTCCCTACTGATACAGTCCAAGCTGCAGGACCCCCTAACTGCCACACAGGGCCTCACGAGCACCGGAGACTCCCCCCCCAGAGAAGGAGAGCAGTCCCTAAGATGCTAGATCCTCCTCCTCCCTGGCCGGCCCTCTGACCACCTGACCCCGTTCCTGAACCCAGGTCATTAGTGTCGCAAGCAGTAGTGCTACTGCTGCACCGGTGGGCCGGCAACATTATCTCCTTTTTCCAATTTGCTGCTGCCTTCTTGCCAGAACTCAGATGTCTCTTCCCTTATGTGTGAGAAGGCCTACTAAACGTAAATCACTGACATACAATGTCATTAATCCTACCACCTACCCTACCCTCTGTATGCTTTCTGGCTTTCTTGTGCACATGCCCCGCTGATTTTGGCACCAAGTTAGTTGTCTCACATCGCATGTTTGGTCAGTGACTCTCACTTCCCTTGCCGTGCCTCATTTGTTCTGGCCTGTTCACATGCATGTGTTATTGTCAAGGAGGGGAGGTTGGGTCTTGTTGGAGTGAACAGCAGTCAGTAGAAAGTTGGAAACAAATATGTGATGTGCATAGGGAGTCAGAACATCAGTCCCTCTAGGAAACAGTCGGTCGGAGATTGCGCGATGTAGTGAGCCACAGCTACCCAGTTTATAAGGCAGAACTGAAGTGGTTGAGGTGGCCCGGCTATGGTGGAGCCCAGAGTGAAGCAAGAGAGAAGTAAGAAGGACTTGAAGCTATGTCTGGTTGGAACCAGTGGCTCCGATTCAGGAATGTTTAAGAGGACAGGTCAGTTGATGCCATCTGGATACTCCATGTGTATTGTCGTGCATCCGTGTACCCAAAGCTTGTTCCGTCTCCAGTCATCATCATAGTCAAGAAGCATTGTTGGGGGGGTGATAAACAAATAGTTTTGCATTTTATACCTATCAGATTCCCTCATTAAAGGTCTGTGGAAATGTTTTTTGAAACAAAAGCTATAGTAAGTAGTAAACTACTCATGATGTAAGTTTGTTATACCATATCCCATACTGGACCTGGTGCTTTCAGATAGAGAGCATGTCCAAGAGATAGCTGTGGCAGAACCCCCTTACGGGTAGCAGCCACTATACAGTGTGGTTTTACCTCAGTATGGGTAAAGAATCAGCTAAGACCAAGACGAGGGTGGTAGACTTAAAGAGAGTGGACTTTAGAGGAATGGAGGATATACTTGAAGGGCATCTTGCAGAAATCAGACTGGGGATGGATGCAGAGCAGAAATGGTCCATCATTAAGTTGGGTCTGAATGAGACCACAAAAGACTGCACAAAGATCCAGAGTATGAAGTCCAGGACCAAGAGACCAAACCGGTTCAACAAAGAAGTGGTAGTGAAGGTAAGGGAGAAGAGGGCAGCCTTTCAGAAGTACAGATGTAGTATGAGTGAAGAGGACAAAGAGATATTTTCAGGGAAATCTCGAGAGGCAGAGAGAGTGGTCCAGGTGGCTAAAGCTGCAAAGGAACTAAGGCTAGCACTGGGGATCAGGGAGGGAGAAAAGGAATTCATGTATAAGGGAGAGAAGAAGTAGTAAGAAAGGGATTGCTAGGATCAAGAAGGGGGGATGGGCAGAAATCAGTGAATAGGCTGAGGCACTGAATGTGTACTTCTGCTCTGTATTCACTAGGGAAAAGGACGGACCTATGCTGCAGGGGATTATGGGGGTATGAATGGGGAAGGGGGATGAAACAGATAGGGACATCAAGATAAATAGGGTTTTGGAAGGTCTCATGTCCCTTCAGCTGGACAAGGCACATGGCCCGGATGGCATACACCCGAGGCTCCTGAGAGAACTGGTGGGGGTGTTGGTGCCCCCCCGGCAGATCTGTTTAACACCTTGCTAAAGATGGGGTATGTGCCTTGGGACTGGAGAATGGCTTATGTAGTGCCACTCTACAAGTGTGGTCCCAGAGATGAGCCTGACAACTACAGACTGGTCAGTCGAACATCCATTATTGGTAAATTAATAGAGACTATTCTAAAAGAAAGGCTGGTAAACTTTCTGGAGGTTAACGGTCTCCAGGACAACATGCAGCATGGGTTTGTCATGGGAAGATCCTGCAAAACAACTCCAATATAATTTTTTGACTGGGTCACGAGGTCATTAGACAAAGGCCTGGCAGTGGATGTACCTCCCCCTGATGAAGTGATAGAGCGTGACACTGGTCGGGGTCTGTTTGTTGGCAACCTGATGGTGTCCTTTGAATGTGGTGGCACATTTTAAACCTATTTGGAATAAAGCTTTTTTGTACTTCAGAGGTGAGTGCAGATCTTGTTTGAACTGACACTGTGTGGTTAATCCCACCCACATCTCGCACCATGCCAATGACCTGGGTTCAGTGATGGACTCTGGTTACTGGGGGTTGGCAGGGGAGGAAGAAGATAGGGTGTCCGGAGGACAGCTCTCTTCCTGGGGAGGTTCCAGGGTTGCTCGGTGTCCTGGCGGCCCCTGATGGAGATCAGGAGTACTGCAGATACACCAGCCAGTGTAGTGGGTGGAGCGTGTCAGATGCCAGCAGGGGAGCCATGCGCAGGCATCATTGCACACTGCGCTCCAAGGGAGGAAACTAAGGAGAAAATCCCCGACCTCGGGGATAGGCTATGGAACCTCCACACCATCACTGAGATTTGCTCCTCTCCAGGGCCAACCACACAGCCGACACATTAGATTGTGAGATAGAGTGCCCTGGGCGGATAAGATGGCCCCACCTTGGGGGATGCAGAGCCGAGGGATCTGCCAGGCTGATGCGGGGGAGAAGAGAAAGCTTCAGGTAGGCGGTAGAGCCTGCGGTGGTAGCGGCTGCTGGAGAGAGTTCCCCGAGGGTCAGTGCAGAAAAAGAATTTGCAAAAGAAAATCCCACACCCCTGGACAGTGGAGCTCTGATTGTTAGAGCACGTGTGCATAAGTGCATATACTTCAGTAAGGCCCTCGACTCCTGCCACAGGTAGGTTGTTTAGCAAACTAAGTAGCCTGGGAGTCGAGGTTAAGCTGCTCGGGTGGGTCAGGAGCTAGCTACAGGAAAGGAAACAGAGTGCTGTTAGGGGGTGAACTATCCAAGCCTAGACCTGTAACCAGTGGGGTATCACAGGGATCAGTGCTTGGTCCAGTATTATTCAACATCTTTATTGGTGACATAGCAGTAGAGGTCAAAAGTAAGGTCTGTCTTTTCGCAGATTATACTAAAATCTATGAGAGGGTGGACATAGAGGAGGGGAGGCAGGAACTCAGGGAGGATCTGACCAGACTTGAGAAATGGTCTGGAATCTGGCAGTTGGGATTTAACACCAAGAAGTGTAAGGTCATGCACTTGGGAGCTAGGAACTTGGGGGCCAGCTACTGGCTGGGGGTGGGGGGTACAGGTGTCCAGCTTAAAGGAGGAAAAGGATCTAGGGGTGATAGGGGTGACATGAAATACTCTGTGCAGTGTTGTAAAGTGGCAGCCAAAGCAAGTAAAATGCTGGAATACATCGCCAGAGGAATCACCTCCAGGAGGTAGAAGTCATTCTGCCCTTGTACAGGTCATTGGTTAGACCACACTTGGAGTACTGTGTGCAGTTCTGGTGCCCTTATTTGAAGAAGGACATAAATCTACTTGAGGGGGTCCAGTGTAGGGTGACTAAGATGATCCAGGGCATGGGAGACAAACCATATGATGAGAGGTTAAGGGAGCTAAATATGTATTCCTTGGAGGACAGAAGGGAAAGGGGTGTATGATAGAAACCTTCAAATATCTAAAGGGTATAAACAGGGTTGGAGTGGAGGGCAATTACAATTTAAAAAAGGGAGGGGACCACTAGGGGCGACAGTCTGAAACATGTGGGGGGTAGATTTAAAAAAGAAATGAGGAGGCACTGTTTCGCAGAAAGGTTGGTGTCAAAGTGGAATGAACTGCCTGAGGAGGTGGTATCTTTGGAAACAGTAGGAAGTTTTAAGGGGGTGGATGGGACAGGGTTAAAATGAGAGTGGCAATGGGAGGGAGGAGGGGGATGGGGGAAGAGGGGTGGAGGATCGCTCTTGGAGGCAAGAGGAGGGTGGGGCAGCTCCAGTAAAATAGACTGAGCTGCACAATCTAACAGACTTGATAGACCACTAAGGCCTTTATCTGCTGGCAATTTTCATATGTTCATATATACAATCAACCACATTGGCTTGCTGTTTCTGTATGATTTGGTATTAAAATACTTCAATTTATTTGTATTTTGTCTATAATTCAAATTATAAAATGTTTACATAAAAAACCTAATGAATTAAGTGAAGGAGGGGGACTTGAGCTCATGTCAGAGAAGGAGCTGCAACAAAGAGACAGGAGCAGTCACCTGTCACCATAAAGCAGGTTAGTCAAGTCAGACCTGAGCCCTCAACCCCTGTAACTGGAGAAAGAGGAGCTGCAGCCTGAGGCGGTCACAGCCGAGCATGAGCAGAGCCCAGCCCTGCCAGTCCAGCAGCAGTGCTCAAGGAGTCTGAAGACCAGAAAGGCTGGAAATGGGGAGACAGCACATTTGGTAGTGAAGCAGGTCTCTTCTGTCATCTGGTGGTTAGTTAGAGGTAAAGGACAGGCACATGCAGTGTGCCAAGGGCCAAGAGAGGAGAGTCATGGAGAACCAAGTGGATAGAGGCAGCAGGCAGAAAGGAATGGAAGGGGGGGCGGTACAGAACCAGCTTCAAGGCAGGACGTAACTTGCATTGGTTCTGCAGCCTGGCTGTGCAAAACTTGAATTATTTAGAAATATTTTTGTTCTTCAGCCTCTACCTGCTCAGCACTCAATTTCTCAGGTGATACGGAGTATACAGACACCAAACTCTGTTATGGGGCGGCAGAAAACCCAACAGTCCAGTAGGCAGAAATCTTAGCCACCACCTTCTAATAAAGTTGGATACACTATGAGTGTCGGAGGTGGTGAAAGTCCAGGCCCTTCCGTTGAACCACCCTGGCAGATACTTTTAGAATCCATCAGAAGGATGGATGCGAAAATGGAAAAGACTTAGCAAATTAGAGTCTCAGACATGACACTGCTGTTAAGGGTCTGCTCAGGTCAATGACAGAAATGGAGAAACGGACCACCGTGACCCATGCTGCAGTCACAGCCTTAACCCGGGAAAATACTCAAATCCAAGGGCACCTAAAATGAAGCACGGTCTGGGAATCTGTGTATTGTTGGGGTTTCTGATGGCGTTGAATGCACCGATTTGCTGCTTTCTATCAGGCAGTGACTCCAAGGGGCTCTTCAGATACCGGAAGATTTCGTCTAGCGGCAGTTAAAGCGGGCCTATAGAGTTAATCCACGGGTTCGATATACAGACCCAACCCAACCCAGAATGATCCTGGTACCCACATCGGGAGTAGATATCAGAAACCAGATTATCTCGGCTACTCATGCAGTATATCCACTCATGATAAATGAGTCAGGTATAAAACTCTATCCAGATTTGTCGTTTCAAACCAGAGCCCGGAGAAAAAAGTTTGCTGCAGTCCATTAACATCTCCTGGCTTTGGGAGTTGTTCATTCATTTCTGCTGCCCGCCAGACAAAGGATTACTTATGGTGGGAAGTCCTGGCAGTTCACCGACCCCAAGACATGGGTCAGTGGCTTGAGAAAACAGCAAGAATTCACTGCCAGGACATTAATGGAGGATATGACTGAAGAAACAGATGCTTATGAAGATTGAACTGGGACTTACCATTCACTGTGATTTGTAACTGTTGCAGCTTGGGACCCTCTATCTTTTGTTGATTTCTCCTCATTCTGAGGAAGAATATTCTATCTACAGCTCTTTTTGATTTTATCAAGGAACTGGAGTTTTATAGGGTCCTTTTGTGGATGTTAAGACTTTGGCACAATGCAACTTAGCTTGCCTTGTGCTCTGTGGCAGTCCTCCGCCATTTCAGAACTCTGTCCCTTTCGAGCTCACAATGCCCTGAAGTGTAGAGGGATCCCTATACAGTATTAAGAGTGTAGCGGTCATTTAAGTTTTTATATTTTGTATTGTTACCCCAGGTTAGGTAAGCAGTTTTTCATTCAGTGATGATCCAGGTTTTGCATTTGTGGGGTGGGGGAATTCAAGTGAGTCTACGCTATCTGTTATCAGGACTAGTTAATGGTCAACAGCAATCTGTGGTTGTGTCTAATAGCTCTGCAAACTCTGCCTTTGGACTTTGCCATAGCCACTGAAGCAGCTAGCACTATGGACAGTTTAGTTCTTTCTTATCATTATTCAGATTATCCTCTCACTCCTATTATACAAGATTGCAGGGATACATTGTATGTTTATTGACTTTACCATTTGAGTAATTGTTAATTGTTCAGATGTGTACTACTTCCCTGTATAAGGAAGTGATGTGTTTTCATGTTTTATTGAAAATAATAAACAGAGGACAGGATTCTCATAGCATTTGCACACAGCACATCTCGGCTGCCCAGCGCAAATGAGATGCACTGTGCCCAAACTGTGGTATTCACGGAAGATGCCCTGGAACATGCTCCCAGTGCATCCCCTCTGTGAATACCACAGCTGCGCCCAACCTGAGAAGTGCCGTGCATCCCCCTGTTCAGGCTGGGAAACCAATGGGGCAGTGCATCTCCAGATGTGCTGCACCCAATGATGACATTCACAGCCACAAACATGCAAATGGGGCCGTTAGGCATGCAAGGTTCAATGGGGCCATTTGCATGTCATTATGGACGGTTCAGTGTATTTTAATAGGGATTTGAACTTGGTGGCATAACTTGGCTGTTTTCGAATATTTTTGCCCCAAATTTTCTACATCCCTATTTTGGGCCCCCACCTAATGAACAGTTACAGTGACATTAGGCAAATCTGTCCTGAAAGGTGATTTTGTGGTCACTGCGCAAAATCAACTTTTGGGCAGGAGTTGAACATTTTTTCTGCACTTGTTCATAAGGTGGGGTCATAAGAAGGCTATGTTGAAAATTTGGCATTAAAATATTAAAAAACAACAAAGTTTTGAACCTACGTTGAAATTTGCGAACTCAGGCTTGTAACTTTGGTAATCTTCAATATTTTGATCCCAAATTTTCAACATAGCCATTTCTTCACAGCACCTCATGAGATGTGGCAGCTGTCATTTTTCAAATTCTGGCCAAAATGTGTTTTTGTTTCCGGAAAGGTGATTTTGCAGATCACCTTTCTTGCAGCAGTTG
The DNA here is from genome assembly GCA_016271365.2 of Neoceratodus forsteri. Taxonomy (NCBI): domain Eukaryota; kingdom Metazoa; phylum Chordata; order Ceratodontiformes; family Ceratodontidae; genus Neoceratodus; species Neoceratodus forsteri. The sequence goes on from CM057452.1 coordinate 1,724,531,392, forward strand.
AACATTTTCTCTGTACTTGTTCATGAGGTGGGGTCATAAGAAGACTATGTTGAAAATTTGGGACAAAACTGTTAAAAACAACAAAGTTATGAACCTAACTTGAAATTTATAAATGCAGTCTTGTAACTTGGCTAATTTTTAATATTTTGACCCCAAATTTTAAACATACCATTTCTTCACAGCACCTCATGAATGTGACAGCTGTCATTTTTCAAATCCTGGCAAAAATTTGTTTTCATACGTTTGGTGTGGAATGACGTTTTGGTGGTGTGGAATGACATTTTGGTGGGGATTTGAAAATCTTCACCTGCCGGGTCCATTAGATGAGGAAATATGAAGGCTATGCTAAATGTTTGGTGTATAAATATGGCAAAATGCCCAGGTAATGACTAAACGGTACATTATTTCAGCGTTCACTCATAACTTTGCTAATTTTCAATATTTTGACTCCAAAGTTTCAACATTGCCATTTTTCCACACCACCTCATAAACTTGACGTGTCATTTTTTGTTTTATTTACATTTTTTGTCTGGTTGTTTACCCCCATTTTCTCCCAGTCATGTGTGCCATGATACCAGGACACACTCCCACTATTTTTGCTGCCCGTTCACCTGCACTGCCCTTGGACCTCCCCCCAGGGGCAGTGAAACTACGATGGGCGACAGAGACCTCCCCGGGAGAGGAGAGCTAGTTGCTCAATCCTGGACCGACTGGACACCAGGGAATAGTGTAACATTATGGTACAGGTGATAGAGGTGGGTGGGGCTGCTATACACCAGGGAATAGTGTAACATTATTTTAAAGGGGATCGGGAGGTGGGAGGGACCACTGGACACCAGGGAAAGAATATATCTGACATCCAGATGGTGATCAATGAGGGGGAGGGACCACTAGCCACCAGGAATTTATGTTACTGTACATCAGGATGATGATCATCAAGGGGAGGGGCCACTAGCCATCAGGAAATTATGTTACTATACATCAGGATGACGTTCGTCAAGGGAAGGGGCCACTAGTCACCAAGGAATTATGTTGTTATACATCGGGATGGTGATCGGTGGGGGGAGGATCTACTGAACACCAGGACCTACTGTGCTGGTGGTGGGGGGCAGCAATGCATTTCTTCTGTCAACCCCTAGGGTTGTGTGGGAGTAAGTTGGGATTTCAATCGGTGGTATGTGTGCCGCACAAGGGAACCAGGCAAAATGAATTGCACCAATATTCAGGTCCCCGCCCCTTCATTTAAACTGCACTCCCCTCTCGAAATTTGCCCCGGTGCAAACCCTGTTTGCCTGCGCCTAACTGGGCTTTTCAATATTGCACATCTGCGAAAAACACAGTTTTGTGTGGGCAAACTCGGATTTGCGCCTGTACAATCTTTTGATTATCGGGCCCCAGACTCTGTGCTGTGGTGTCAGTCCTGCAGCAGAGAGAGCAGGCGCCATTAAGAACTGGCAGGAGGCAATATGGTGTTGGGTTAGAACATAAAGGCTTGAGAACCAGAGGACCCAGGTTCAGCCCCCCTCCCCCCATTACCGCTTACACACTGTGTGAACTTGAGCAAGTAACTCTAAGCGCTGTAGTCCACTCAGCTACGGAAATAGGTAAAAGCAGAACTCCACTAAAAATGAGATTATACATTACATACCACCACATTCAGATATATAGCACACAAAAACACAGTCACATGCACACACAGCACTACCATAGAGAAATACACACACACCACCACTACACAGATACATGCACACCACCACCAAACACATGTATGCAGTGGGGTGGGCTCGGTTGTTGGCGGTTGTTACTGGCTGGTGATGGTGCAGTGGCTCAGCTTTGTCTGAGACAAGGATGTCTTCTAGTCTGCTGTTGAGCCCATGACTAGCAGAAGGTGATGCTCCTCAGCCAGAGGGCAGTAAGCTGGTGAGGGGTTCGCTCTGAAGGATGAGGACCCTGGATCGGTGGTAAGAAAAAGCTACAAGTGATACACGTCCTCCCCTTCTCCCGGGGCTCACTCCCTTCCCTGTGCATCTCTGACACTTACTTCTCTCCATCCAACCTCGACTGAGCTTACCATGTCAGATCTAAAACTCTCATCTCCAGTGGGGGCAGGGAGGCATGAGATTTAACAAGAGGAGACGATAGGAAGTTACGATGCACTACAATTTACTCATCTCACTACGCACACCTGCCACACACACACACTGTACACACAAACATTCAGCATTAACAAATGCTTGTTAAAATAATTAGACTGTATCCTGTGAGAGGTATGCAGTGGTATTATTAGTAAAACAGTGAACTTAGAGGATTATGCATGCTTACATACAGTACATAGATACATAGATACATAGACAGTGTCGGCAGATAAGGGCCTATGGCCCGCCTAGTCTGCCCATTTGAGCTTGTAAGTTCAGTTTGTTTTCCTAGAAGTCTGTTTCCCCTTACCCCTGCCCTCTAGAATTCCTTTATGTCTATCCCATGCATTCTTAAATCCCGTGATTGTTTCAGCCCCCACCACTTCCTCTGGCAGGGTGTTCCACTTGTCCACCACCCGCTCTGTGAAGAAATTCTTTCTCATGTTTCCTCTGAATCATCTCCCTCCAACTTCATCCCATGCCCTCTAGTCCTGAAACATCTTTTCACTTAAAATAGTGTTTTCCTGCACCCTGTTCCTCCCTGTAAGATACTTGTATGTCTCTATCATATCCCTCTCCCTCCTCTCCTCCAGGAGTACATGTTCAGTTCCTTCAACCTGTCTTCATAGGACTTGTGATGCAACCCATGCACCATCTTTGTTGCCCTCCTCTGAACCTTCTCTACCCTGTCTATGTCCTTACATAGGTATGGTCTCCAGAACTGTACACTGTACTCCAGGTGGGGCCTCACTAGTGTCTTGTATAGCGGAATTATGACCTCCTTTTCCTGCTGGTGATGCCCTGCCTATACATCCCAGCATCCCATTTGCTTTACCTGATGCCTTGTCACACTGTTTCCTCACCTTGAGGTCATCAGAGATGACAACCCCAAGATCCCTTTCCTGCTTGGCATGCTATGTCCTCACCCCCCAACTGATTTATTGTGCCAGGGTTTTTGTGCCCCATATGCATTATCTTGCACTTCTTTGCATTGAATTTCAACTGCCAAACCCTTGACCATTCTTCAAGTTTCTGCAGGTCCCTTCTCATTCTGTCTACACCCTCTGGTGTGTCTACTCTGTTACAGAGCTTTTGTGTCATCAGCGAACAGTGAAATTCTGCCTTCTAGATCCTGTGCAATGTCACTGATGAAGATGTTGAATAGGACCGTCCCAGCACTGATCCCTGTGGTACCCCACTGGTTACTCTTCCTCTGTGGAGTGACAGCCATTTACCACCACCCTCTGTGTCCTGCCACCCAGCCAGTTACCTACCCACCACACTACTGTCCTGCCCACACCCATATTCCCCAGTTTGTGTAATAGTCTTCTATGTGGCACAGTGTCAAAGACCTTGCTGAAGTCCAGATAGGCCATGTCCACTGCCCTCCCCTGATCCACCTCCCTAGTCACCCAGTCAAAAAATTCAATGAGGTTGGTCTGACATGACCTCCCCCTGGTGAAACCATGCTGCCTTGGGTCCTGTAGTCCATTGACAACCAGATGTTCCACCAATCTCTCCTTCAGTAGTGCTTCCATGATCTTTCCCACTACCGAGGTGAGGCTGACTGGTCTGTAGTTCCTGCTTCCTCTTTGTTCCCACTTTTGTATAAGGGACTACATCTGCTGTCCTCCAGTCTTTGGGTACCTCCCTGTTTCCAGTGATTGGCTGAACAAGATAGCCAGAGGTTCAGCCACCACCTCTCTTAGTTCTTTAAGGACCCTGGGGTGCACCCCATCTGGCCCCATTGCTTTATCAGCTCTTATTATTCCAGTTCCTTCAGGACCTCTCTCGTGTAAAGGGACTTGTGTCCATTTCTGCACCATTCTCACCCTTGTACTCCCTTCAGACCCATTCCCCCTCTTCCTTAGTAAAGACTGAGCAGAAATACCTGTTCAATATGTCAGCTTTATTGTTGTCATCCTCCACGCGGCTCCCATCCTCCCCCTTCAGTCTCACTATCCCTCCCTTTGTCTTCTTTTTTCACTTATGTACCTGTAAAAGGTTTTGTCCCTTTACCCACTGATTTTGCAATGTGTTCTTCTGTCTGAGCTTTGGCTTCCTTACTGACTTCCTGCCTCCTTTGTTTCTCCTGGTACTTCTCCTATCCCCTTCTGCCTGTGTCTTTTGTATTGCCTGAATGCAATCTTTTTGGCTTTCACTTTCTTTGCTACCTCTTTGGAAAACCATAATGGTCTCCTCTTCCTTTTCCTCTTGCTAACCTGCTTAATGCATAATTCTGTTGTTCTTATAATTCCCATTTTAAATACCCCACTGTTCCTCAACCCTGATTCCTGTCCCATTCCTTAATGCCTCTTTCAAGTATCTCCCCATTTTCCCAAAGTCTGCCCCCCTAAAATCCAGGATACGTGTTTTTGTGTGGTTTGGTTCTGCTCTTTCTGTGATTTCAAACCACAATGACTGGTGGTCACTGTTACCCAGGTGCTCCCCCACTGTTACCCCCATCACACTGTCCCTGTTTGTGAGCACAAGGTCCAGTATTGCCTTCTGCCGAGTTGGTTCCATGACCAGTTGCTTGAGGAAGGCATCCTGAAGGGAGTCCAGGATAAATCTGCTCCTAGTTGATGCTGCTGCTGGGATGCTCCAGTCCACGTCTGGTATATTGAAGTCTCCAACCAGTACTACCTCACCCTTGTCTGCCATCCTTTGGATGGCTAGCATCAGCTCCTATCTGTTTCTTCCTCCTGGGCTGGTGATCTATAGACCACACCTCCAGCGGATGGCTGGCCCCCATTTCCTTTCCAGCTTAACCCACAGTATCTCTCCCCCATTTTGTTCCTCCTGATCTGTGGGCCTTATGTCATTTTCACATACAGTGCCTCCTCCTCCTTCCTGCCTGCTCTCTGTCTTCTGAATATGTTGCTAGCCAGGTATGGGCATCTCCCAGTCATGGTTATCATTACACCAGGTTCCAGTGATGGCCACAATGTCCAGGTCTGACTGTACCACGACAGCCTCCAGATCTTCCATCTTGTTGCTAAGGCTCCTGGCATTTGCATACACATAGCTTTCCATGATTTGACCTCCTAGACTGCTTCACTGTTCTACTCCAGCCCTTCCTTGGTTGTCATTTATCCCTGGTTCTCCTTGCTGTTTGCCTTCTGCTGAATTTTGCCTTTTCTGCTTATCCACCTTTTGGACACTAATCTCCATCTTTTGCACACTGCTTTGCAGAGATAGCCACTCCTCTGGTTCACTGGTTCCACTACTAGCTGTGGGGGGTGAGCAAGTAGGTACCGTCCTTGCTGGCCTGCCACCCCCCTTTGCTAGTTTAAATGCTTGTCAATGTAGCATTTAAACTTATCATTGAGTGCTTGGATTCCCCTCCAGGATGGATGCAGGCCGTCAGGCTTGAACAAACCTCCATCCCTCCAGGTGGGTCCCCAGTCACCAATGAATCCAAACCATTCCTCACAGCACCAGTTCTTCAACCATGAGTTAAAGTTCCTGGTGCATGCACTCCTATGCTCTCCCTTGCCTCTCACAGGTAGTACTTCTGAGAAAGTGACAGAAGTAGCTACTTGCTTGAGACCCTCCCAGTTTCCTAAACTCTTCCTGAACTTCCTTTGGCTCCCATTTGCCAAGTCATTAGTACCTAGGTGGATAATGACATCCAGCTCACCCTCCGGCCTTGCCTTCCCAGTGATCCCCAGTATCTTCCTTCCATCCCTCCATGCCGTGGCACCTGGTAGGCACCTCACCTCCCTGTACTCCCTCCTGTGTTCCTAGCTGGATCCCTCTTACGATGGAGTCCCCACCAGGTTCGCTTCCTCCTCCTCTGGGGTCCACTGCTTTCCCACTTGGGTCACCTCCTTGCCTAACCTCCACATCCTTTCCTTCCACTTCCTGGGTACCTCTATTTGGTTGTCCTCATTTGGCAGTGTGGCATATGAGTTCTTGAGAGGAATAGGATCTGGGATGTGCCTCTGCCTGACTGCTCTAACCTCCCTGAGCCCACTGTCATCCAAGTGCTCCTCGTTCTCGGCATCCTTTGAGGCAGCTGCATTGGACTGGGTGGTCCCTGGATAGGGGTGATGGTACTCCTGACCCAGTTTACTTCCGCTCTGAGTCTGGCTACCTCATCCCGCAGTCCAGAGAGATGCATGCAGATAGGGCAGCACCTCACTGTCCAGAAGGTCTGCCTGAATATGGCTGCCCCACAGCCACTGCATTGCACCACTCCCCACATTATACTGCAATTCCACTACTTCTCTGCTACTGAAGCTCTCTTAGTTCTCTTTTTATTTATTTACAGTACTAAAAATCCTGTAACTGATCGTCAGATATATATTTTTTTTTAAGGAAAAAAACCAATAAATAAATAAATGAGTCAAAATACTTATCGTGCTGAGGGTGGTCTTTCCTTATGCCCCTCCTACTTCACACCTCTTACTATACCCTGTGTTTAGCTCCTGTCAATCAGATTTATCAGGCATATAATTAAGAGTTGGGGAAGGGGGCTAAAATTTGCAGCAATTAAAGACAGCACAGAATTACACCACCACTATGTTTTAAATTTTCAACAGCCCAAAACAATTATAGGTAAAGACAACACTGAAAAGAAAGTATAGTGTCACTACAAGCCTACAATCTAAGTTTAAAAGAAAATACCAATTACCAGTTACTCTAAAGCACTGAATTGAATATGTTTCCTTCCTTCACCTTCTGGCTTCTTCTGAGAAGATGAACCTCTGTTTGCTGCTTTAACTGTGACTAAGCCCCACCTCCAGTTATCACGTAGCTGAGGTCAGAGGCCAGACAATTAACACCCTTCACCCAGCTACAGGACAGTCAGACAAGCCAAGATAAAATTTGCAGCAATTAAAGACAGCACAGAATTACACCACCACTATGTTTTAAATTTTCAACAGCCCAAAAACAATTATAAGTAAAGACAACACAGAAAGAAAGTATAGTGTCACTACAAGCCTACAATCTAAGTTTAAAAGAAAAATACCAATTACCAGTTACTCTAAAGCACTGAATTGAATATGTTTCCTTCCTTCACCTTCTGGCTTCTTCTGAGAAGATGAACCTCTGTTTGCTGCTTTAACTGTTACTAAGCCCCACCTCCAGTTATCACGTAGCTGAGGTCAGAGGCCAGACAATTAACACCCTTCACCCAGCTACAGGACAGTCAGACAAGCCAAGATAAAATTTGCAGCAATTAAAGACAGCACAGAATTACACCACCACTATGTTTTAAAATTTCAACAGCCCCAAAAACAATTATAAGTAAAGACAACACAGAAAGAAAGTATAGTGTCACTACAAGCCTACAATCTAAGTTTAAAAGAAAAATACCAATTACCAGTTACTCTAAAGCACTGAATTGAATATGTTTCCTTCCTTCACCTTCTGGCTTCTTCATGACATGACGTGTAAATTATGAAAAGTAATGTAGAAATGATGGTGGCTGTATTGCTATTATGCTCAATAAAAAAATGTTAAAGAATGAAATTAGTTTCACAGTGACTGAATCATTGAACTAATGCAAAGTTTATAAAATTGCACACTGGTGTATTTTAAATTTGTTCTAGACCACTTTTATGCAAGTTCAAGACAAACTTTATTACAAAGAAGAATTAGGGAAGATAATGATAAAGGGAGGAGGAGGAGATGGGGGACTAGTTGAGAGATGAGGTAGACAGAATAAAAAATGAAATACATTAATACTTAAGTATAATACTGTCTAGCACAAGTTTATATATCCTGGGCTCACTCTCTGCATCAAACAAGAACACTATTAGCCAATCAGAGATCACAGTCAGTGCATGATCAGAGCATGACTGTGGTCTCTGAACCAATCGGAGGCAGGCTTCAGACCACCCACAGACTCTCAGCAACAACTTTTCCCCGTGGGGCACCAAATGTATCCTGTATATTTTAAAAAATACGTAATTCCTTCCCGTAACCTGTTTTGAGCACACAAAACCTGAAAATACGGGAATCCCCGTAGATGTGGGAGCACTGGAAATATATCAAGTGCTCTGGCCAATGTAGTGTCATTGGCTCTGTCGATAAGTCACTATCTTTTGATGCATTGTGTAAATTAACTATATTTATGTTTACCTATTGCTTTGGGCAATATATCATCATTGGCTCCTGTTCAGTTGGCACAAAGTGACAACAAAAAAAAAGGAGAGGGGGAAGCAGTGGGAGGAAGAAAAGTAGTTGTGGTAGAAATATTTTGCACCGCATCTCTCAGTGTTTCTCCTGCCCTGTCCCCCATCTTATACCTTCCCATCAAGATAATGACTCCCAAGTGACAAGGAGAGAAAATGGCACAAAATCACAGCGCATGTCATATCGGCGACTGACTGTTCCCCCTCCCTGAGGTCTGCCCCCCCCCGGAATTGGTATATCAAGTAAGGGGAATGGGGAGATGCCTCCACAAACAGAAAGTCTGCAATATGGCATACATGTGATTTTGTGCTGTTTTACCTCGCTGTTTGGGAGTCATTATCTTGTTGTGGAACCCTCCCTCCATCCCCCAGCCTCCTTTCCTCTCCTCCCTACCCTCCCCATCCTTGTCAAAGTTAAAAATAATCCACATATTCAACTACTAATTTGTCGATTTGTCAGTTCCATTAGACTCAGTTTTATCTGCAAGTTCTTCTGCTGTTTGTTCAGAATGATTTGTATTAACAAGACTTCCGTTAAAGAGTCAGGTTGGCTGGAGCTCATAAAAGTAACCTTCCATTTTTGAAGAGTTGTCATGGGAGCTTGTGTTTTAGACTTATGGATAGTAAAGTTGTTGCAGTGCTTTGCACATGGGTACGGGTGTGTGAAGGGCCTGTAATTTTATGGTAGGATTGGCTGTCTTGTTTACTAGATTTAGCCCCAGAATGACTGTAATAAGATTCAAAGGCACACATAGCTTCTTCTGGGTCATTTAGGCCCTGTACCCACTCTGGTACTTAAACTGTGTTAGAGAGCTAAACATGGTTTAAGACCAAGCTAACTCAGTTTGGAGACCCATTTCAGCCGTAATTAAACAGTTCTTGATAACTGTGCTTTAACCCTGCTGCTCTACCTAGTCTGTAGTCCGGTTTCAAAAATGGTTTAATTGTAACACACCTATCTCTGGTAATGTGTACGCGTTTCTGTGCTTCATCCCCCTTCAAAGTACAGTAATTGTGGGATATACTGCTATAAATAGCTAAGCAAGGTAGTTGCCATTGTACTGCAGTGTATATGCCATGCGTGTTTGAGATCGGACTAAAGAACGGTTTAAAAAGCAATGTGGATGCTTCAGCACGGTAAGCATTAATCTGATTTTTTAAAAAAAGTTTCTAAATCCAGTTCACAAGTATGTACAAGGCCTGAAGGTGTGGAGTCTCTTATTCACAACAAATCTGATTTTGCCTGGTGGAATGGTAGAGGATCTGTTACCTTTCTTTTACAACTTGTGTTTTAATAAGTTAAGTAATGTTTGTTTTGTTGACATTCCAATGACAGATCCTGGTTTACATTAAAATGATGGCTTTCACATTTTAAACCTTTTTCTGTCCTTGCTTTGTGAAGTATTAATGAATAAACCAGGCAAGACAGCTCCGCTTCACTGAGTGTGCTGTATGTAAGTCAAAAAGGCAAGGCAATGCCAGCATCACTCGAACTGTGGGCCCAAAAAGCTTCAATTAAAAAAAAAATCATTAAAAGCATGCCATATCAAGCAGTTCAGGTAGTTCAAAAACTATGGGCCATAACAGAAAGACCCAACCGGTTTTGCAACTCAGTCCCCATGACTAAGCACTGAGTTGCAAAACCGGTCAGAGTCTTTCTTTTATGGCCCATAGATTTTGAACTGCTTCAACTGCTTGATATGATATGCTTTTAATGATTTTTTTTGAATAAAGCTCTTTGTGCCTACAGTTCGAGTGGTGCTGGTGTTGCCTTGCCCCTTTGTGAAGTATTGCCTCATGATCTTGAAATCTGTGGGGTCTTATAAATATGGTATGGAGTTGCAGAATATTGTTCAGCATTGCTTTAGGGCCCCCTCTGTGAGCTCTAGCCAGTACAATTTTTTCTCTGGGTGGTAAATGGCAGCACATTGGAGGAGCAGAGAACAGGGAGGGAGGGAGACCAAATAGCAGCTGATCTGTAGGAGTAATGCTAGCACATGGGGGGACAGAAATTGGGTAGGGGAGGGATACAGACCAAGTGCTGCAGAGCAGGTTTTGGGAGGGTGGCAGAGAATGGTGAGGACAGAGAGGAATGGCCAGAGTGACTAATGTATAAAGAGAATACAGACATGTTGGGGAGAGATTGGGGAGGGGAGGGATAGAGAGCAAGTGCCAAAGAGTGACTAATGGGAATGATGGTGAATGGCGGCATATTTTGGGGGGACAGCAAGTGCCAAAGAGCAACTAATGTGTAGGCAAAATACAAGTATGTTGAGGGGGAGCAGAAATTGTGGAGGAGAGAAATAGAGACCAAGTGCGGCAGAATGGCTAATGTGAATTTCGACAATTGTGGAGGAGAGAAAGCGACTACCACAGAGTGGCTAATGTATGGGAAGAATACAGGCATGTTGGAGGGAGGGGCAGAGACTGGTGAGGAGAGGGATAGAGAGCAAGTGCCAAAGAGTGGCTAATGGGAATGACGGTGAATGGTGGCATATTGGGAGTGCAGAAACCGGGGAGGAGGGAGAACAAGTGCTGAAGAGCAACTAATGTGTAGGGACAATGCCAGTATGTTGGAGGGAGGGCAGACATTTGGGAGGGGAGAGATAGAGACAAAGTCCTGCAGAGTAGCCAATATGATGATTGTGAAAGTTGGCAGGTTTGAGAGGGGGCAAAATCAGGGAGGAATAAAGAGAGTAAATGCCACAGAGCAGCTAATGTGTAGGGACAATGCTGGCACTTTGGGGGGCAGATATTGGGAAGAGGAGTAATAGACAGTAAGTGCCAAAGAATGGCTAATGCATAGGAAAAATGTTAGCATGTGCTGGCTTGCCCAAACCCCTTCTGGTACCCCACATGACAGCCATGATATCATAACTAAGGTTGTAATATGTTTAGTAAGATGGAATGTAGGATAGTATTATGTACTTTTGTTATATATGATTGTAGTATGTCCTAGATAGGCAAAACACAGTTAGTATAGCTTTGTACAGGCTACATAATGCAGTTCCAAGTACAGTATATAGCTGATACATCTGTATTTCTTTTATGCAAGCTAAGCATTTTCCTTGTGCTGGAACCCAAGAAAACCAGTTCTAGCTAGTTAGCCTTATCTCTGTCTACATGCAAAACTAAGGATGAGCTAAACATAGAAACATAGAATCTGATGGCAGATAAGGACCGCTTGGCCCACCTAGTCTGCCCATTTCCCTACCTAATGGATAAGCTGCAGATCCTAGTTAACCAATCAATCAATCAATCAATCAACTTTATTTAACCAGGCATAAATACCATTGAGCAAGCTCATTTTCAAACCAACAGCCTACTTCCTCCTACTCCCCACTAGAATTGCCTTATGTCTGTCCCATGCATTCTTGAATTCCCCCACTGTTTTTGACTCTACGACCTCTTCAGGAAGGCCATTCCATGCATCCAGCACCCTCCCTGTGAAGAAATACTTCCTCACATTACCTCTGAACCGTTCCCCCTCTAACTTCAAATTGTGCCCCCTTGTTCTTGCACATCTCTTTTTCTGAAAGATGCTACCCTCTTGGACTTTGTTGATTCCCTTGAGGTATTTGAAAGTTTCTATCTTGTCCCCCCTCTCCCTCATTTCCTTGAGGCTATACATCTTAAGCTCCTTTAGTCTTTCTTCATATGTCTTCTGGTGCAGACCCTGCACCATTTGGGTTGCCCTTCTCTGGACAGCCTCCACTCTGTCAATGTGTTTGCGGAGATGGGGTCTCCAGAACTGTACACGGTACTCCAGATGTGGTCTTACCAACTGTCTGTACAGAGGGACAACTTCCTGTTTTCTACTGGTGATGCCTCTCCCTATGCATCCCAGTATCTTCCAGCCCTACTTACTGTCTTCTCACATTGCTTGCCCACCATTAGGTCATCTGATATAACTACCCCAGGTCCCTTTCCACTTTTGTTATTGTCAGTATCTTACCCCCCATTGTGTACTCTTCCCCTGGGTTTTTGTTTCCCAGGTGCATTACTTTGCACTTCTTTGCATTAAATCTAAGCTGCCACATATTTGACCATTCCTCCAACCTTGCCAAGTCCCTTTTCATCCTTTCCACCCCACTTACATATCAACCCTGTTGCAGATCTTTATGTCATCTGCAAAGAGACATACTTTTCCTTCCAGTCCCTCTGCAATGTCATTTATAAAGACATTAAAAAGGACCGGCTCCAGTACTGAACCCTGTGGTACCCGACTAGTAACCCCCCTTTCTTCACTGTGGACTACATTTACCATTACCCTCTGCATCCTGTTGTGCAGCCAGTGTTTTACCCAGGCTACCACCTTGAGACCCACTCCCAGACTGGCTAATTTGTTTATTAATCTTTTGTGTGGGGCCGTGTCAAATGCCTTGCTAAACTCTAGGTAGGCCATGTCCATAGCCCCTCCCTAGTCTACTACTTTGGTCACCCAGTCAAAGAAATCGATTCGATTTGTCTGACATGACATTGCTGCTGTGAATCCATGCTGCCTTGGGTCCTGTGCCCCACTGGCCTTTAGGTACTCAACAATTCTTTCCTTCAGACGTGATTCCATCATTTTCCCTTCCACTGAGATCAAACTGACAGGTCTGTAGTTTCCTGCCTCTGTCTTGCTCCCACTTTTGTGAAGGGGAATCACATCTGCCCTCCTCCAGTCCTCAGGTACCACACCATCCTCCCACGATTTATTAAAAAGGGTAGTCATGGTGTTACTAGTTCTTCCCTTAGTTCTTTTAGAATTCTGGGGTGAATCCCATCAGGCCCCATTGCTTTATCCACCTTCAGTTTTAGGAGTTCTTTCACAACCCTTTCTTCTGTGAAAGGACTAATCCTTATCCAGAGTGCTTCTATTTGACTGGATTAGGTATCTCTCCCCTGCTCTTCCATCGATAATGCTGAGCAGAAGTATTCATTCAGTATCCCTGCTTTTTCACTGTTGCTCTTTGCCCAACCACCCTCCTCTTTTTTCAGCCTCAGTATCCCTACCTTAACCTTTCTTTGCTCCCTAATGTACCTATAAAAGGTTTTGTCCTCCTTCTTAACTGAGTTGGCTATCTTTTCCTCAGTTTGGGCCTTTGCTATTCTGACTGCCTTCCCCGCTTCCTTCTGCTTTAACTGGTACAGTTCTCTGTCCTGTTCCTTCTGTGTTTCTTTGTACTTCCTGAATGCTATCTTTTTCTCTCTAACCTTCCCTGCCACTTCTTTTGAGAACCATAATGTTTTTTTCTTTTGTTTTATTTGTTTATTTGCTTCACATAAAGGCTTGTTGCCTCTGTGATGGCGGTTTTGATGTTTCCCCATTATTGCTCCACCCCACCCTCTTGCCTGTTTGCTAGTGCTTTTCTGAGGCACTCTCCCATTTTGACAAAATCACCCCTCCTGAAGTCCAGTACCTTCACTTTTGTATGGCTTGACTCTACGGCTAAATTTATCATGAACCACACTGTTTGATGGTCACTTGTTTCCAGATGGCTACCCACTTCTGGATCTGAGATCCTCTCTCTGTCCCCATTTGAGAGTACCAGGTCTAAGATTGCTCCCTCCCGACTGGGTTCCAAAACTAGCTGTCTGAGGCATGCCCCCTGTAGGGTATCGAGAATGGCCCTGCTCTTGGATGTGGCTGCAGCAAAGGTGCTCCAGTTAACATCTGGCATATTCAGGTCCCCCATCAGCAATATCTCCCCTTTCTCTGCCATACTAAGGATGCTTTCTATCATTCCTTTGTCCATTTCCTCCCCCGAGACGGATGTCTGTATACAACTCATGTGCAGATTGTGGTGCCATTTCCAGTCTCCAGGGAGACCCACGGTGCCTTCTCTCCTCCCTGTTTACCCTTTAGTTATGTTGCTTTGATCCCTTCCCTTACATAGTGAGCCACTCCTCCTCCTCTTCTACCCTCCTTGTCCCTCCTGTAGATTGTGCACCCTTGTATGTTGACATCCCAGTCATGGTTCTCTGTATACCATGTTTCAGTGACTGCCACAATATTCAGGCATCCCTCTTCCATCAAGGCCACCATTTCGAGGAACTTTTTACCTAGACTACGAGCACTGGTACTCATTACCCTCCATTTTTTTATGGCCTTATTTCTTTTTTCCCCATCCCTGTCCTTACTGCCTTTGCCTTTGTCTCCATCTACCCCTGCCCTTCTCCCTAACGACTGCTCTATCTTGGTGTTTACCTCACTAACTACTCTGATTTGGGGGGGGCTAGGATTTCCCCTATCCTTTCAGTGCCTCCCCCCTTGGCTACTTTAAATGCTTGCCACTGAAGCATTTAAACCTATCACCTGGAATCCTGGTTCCCCTCCTGGACAGATGCAGACCATCACGCCAGTATAGGCCTGCATCCCTCCAGGTGGAGCCCCAGTCCCCAATGAAGCCAAATCCCTGAGCTCTGCACCTGTTTTTCAAGCAGTCATTGAATCCCATGGTGCAGAGTACCCTAGCCTCATCCATGCCATAGACAGGTAGCACTTCTGAGAAAGTTACCGTGTGTGATACTTGTCTAAGGCCCCTCCCCAACTCCACAAACTCCTGTTGCACTGCTGTGATCCCATTCTCAGCCAGGTCATTTTTCCCTAGGTGGATAATGACATCCAGCTCATTCCCCCTTGCAGCTGCTCCCATGACCCTGAGCATTCGTTTCCTGTCCCTCCAAGCCATGGAGCCGGGCAGGCACCTTACCTCCCTTTCCCTTCCCTCCCCCAGTTCTACCCCCCTAACAACTGAGTCCCTCACCAGGAGTTGTTTCCTTCCCCTGTGGGGTCCTGTGCCACCCTCCTGTGGGTCTCCACTGTGGAGGTTCCCAGCATCCTCCTTGGTCTCCACTGCAGGTGCCTCCATAGAGTAATCATGCTCTGCCAGAGTGGCAAATGAATTGTGTAGAGGAACAACTGGAGGGATGCACCTCTGTTTCACCACCCTCACCCTCTCTGAGCCCACCATGGTCCAACCACTCCTCTTTCTTGGCAACCTCTGAGGTAGTGGAGGTGGCTTGGGTGATCTCTGGGTGGGGTAACAGGTTTTCCAAAACCTTGCCAGGTCAGAATGGAGACAAGCAACCTCCTCCCTCAGACCAGAGAGGTGCCTGCAAAAAGGGTAGCAACGCAGTCTCCAGAATGTCTCCCAGAAGAGTGCACTGCACCACTCCCCACATGTCTGTCTCACAATTGTCTTTTGACCAGCTACATGTCAATAAGAGAACCGTAGTTACCATACGCCTCCTTGTTATCGCTAATATAATAGTCTGTGTAATACTATTTCTTTAGTGAGTTCTTCTTTTGTTCGGACAACCTGTGATCTCTATGTGAACTCCAAGTATGGTAAACTGTAATTTACCGTTGTCTTAGGGGAACCTATAATAAATGTTATTACCAATTACTCTATCACTTTTTCCCTGGTTGTGATTCACCATTGGTCAGAACACTACAGAGACTGAGGGTCTCATCAGCATGGTGGGGGTGGCAGAGATTAGTGAGGGGATGGATATAGAGGAAGTGGCACAGAGCAGTTTTACAGTGAACAGCAGCAGGGGCATCATGCAAACAAAAATTTTGGAGGGGCTCAAAATCCACACCTCTCAAAAGGGGTTGGGGGCATGCCTGCGGGGAAACTATTGAAAAAGTGATGCCAAATTGTGCATTTTGGTGACTTATAGCAGGCTATAAAGCTGTCCCTTCCTACAACTTACAACTCCTTCCTATATTTAAACTTAAAAAAAGAATTACATTTAAATTTGCCTGCCCAAGCCTGAGTGTCTTCTGATTGGCAGAGCATCATACTGATGGCTGTAAGTACATGAGGTCGGGTGAATGACTGCCTTGGTATGGTTGGTTAATTGCTGACTTGCTTTGCTCGCTGTGAAGGAGACCATCCTATCCCACACCACCATTTGAACCTTGTGCACCCTCCTTGATGATCTTTCATTTAAATGTATTTATGTGTGGCTGCCAGGCTGAGAGTAGCCTGAACCAGTCCAGTCATCAAGATAACTGGGCTGGCTCAGGCAGCTTTCAGCCCAGCAGTGGCAAATTATAATAAATTTAAGTGAAACTTTCATTAGTTTGCCAGAAGCTTGCTTGCATAAAAACAAGAGGATTATGTTTAAAAAGAAAAAAAGTGTCTGAAAAAAGAATCAATCAGTGAGGTACACAGTGTGTAGTTTGATGTTGTCTCCAAATCCCTTTTCACTCTCAGGTCCATGGGTCTTACCTGGCAAGTCGCTATCCCCTCCAGGCTCCTTTGAGCTCTGCTCCTGCCTTTTGCCACCTCCTCCACCACCAAGGCTCCATCATTCTTCCTTTCTCAGTCCATAGCCTCACAACTTCTTGTGGGCCTCTGGTCTACCATATCAGCTGGCTAGTGACCTGCTCTCTCCAGCCAATCACAGCTCTCTTTTTCTCAGGAGGAATTCCTACACTCCATGCTCTCTGCTACTGGCCGGTCAGAGTGCCTGTCTCGCTCTCTACTTAGTGGTCATTGGTGATGACCTGATGCCTCAGCTCCCTGCTACTTACTGCCTGTCCTTGAGCCAGGGTCACATCTCATGGTCTTTCTCGCTCCCTGCTTGCTGCTGACTGGCTGCAAGTATTCACTCCAAGATGAGTGCAACTCCTTCTCTTATTTGTCATCCCAGTCTGGCACCTCACCACAGCAGGAAAAAAAAAGACTGACCATCTTTATAGCCAATTAGAGCTTTTCACTGTCAGCAGTAGTGTCTGTGCACACTGCACAGTGACTTCTGTTCTGCAGTACTTGCACCTTACACAGACCAAAATGTGACAGGCGGCAACCTCAAATTGACTCAATTAAAAAAAAAAGGAGTCAAAACAGACGCAATGCAACCCACTCTTAAATGGTGACAAAAAAAGTGACATATTACATCTGGGGGGTGGGGGGGGCACATGCCCCCATGTTCTATGGGCATGATACTACCGAATGGTGGCAGTTTGTGGGGGGCATATATCGAGCAAGGGGGAGAGAGAGCAAGTACTATAGAGCAGGTAATGTAAATGATGGGGAATGGGGACACATTTGGGGCAGGGATCAGGGAGGTGGGAAGATATCAAGTGCCACAGAGTGGCAAATGTAAATGGAGAATTTTGGCTCGTCAGGGGGGATGAGGGGATCAGGGATAGGGTTGAACAGAGATAGAGCCAGAGAGCATATCATGTATGTGGAGAATGGTGGTATGCTGTGGGTAGAGATTGGGGGGGGGGATGGACAGCAAATGGCACATAGTGGGGAATATGAAGTACCAGGAGTGGCAAGACATTTGAGGGTGGGAGAAAGTAACTGTAACAGAGCAACTACTGTGTAGGGACAATGCCAACATTTTTTCTGGGGGCAGATATTGGGAAGGGGAGGAACAAAGAGCAAGTGCCCCAGAGTGGCTAATATGAATGACAGTGAGTAGCAGCAGTTTTAGGGGGCAGAGATCAGTGAGGGAGGGAACAGCAAGTGCCACAGAATAGCTAATGTATAGGGAAAATGTTGGCATGTTGTGGGCCAGCAGAGATTGGGGAGAGGATGAATATAGAGCAACTGGCGTAGATCAGCTGAGGTGAATTAGGGTGAATGGTAGCAGTTTGGGAAAGGAGATATTGAGGGGGGCTGAGAGAGCAAATACTATGGAGAAGGCAGTATGAATAATGGGGAATGGGGGTACACTGGGGGCAGAGATCGGTGATGGGGAGTACCACAGAATGGCAAATGTATAGGGAGAATGGCAACATATCGGGGGTCAGAGATGGGGTAGAACATGGACAGAACCAGAAAGCATGTCATGTATATAGAGAATGGTGGTATGTTGGGAGGAGATTGGGCAGAGGAGGATTAGAAAGCAAATGGCACACAGGAGGTAATATGAAGTACCAGGAGTGGCTAGACATTTGAAGGTGGGTGGGAGAGAGTACATGAAGCAGAGCAGATAATGTGTATGGAGAATGTCAGATAGCACATGTGGATCTTAATGGCTTATGTTCCAAAATGCATGAACTTGAAGCCTGGTCCACTCCATATTCCCCTGAAATATTAGGCATCTCTAAGTCCTGGCTCAAAACTGCTGTACTCACTCATGAAATTGACCTGCCAGCCTATTCTGTCTTCAGGAAGAATAGGATAGGTAAAAAAGGAGGTGGGGGTCCTTAATGTTGAATCATCCCTCAATGCCCATGAAACCACCCTCAGTGCTCTTAAACAGCCCCTGTGAAGCAATCTTCGTGACTCTAACCTTGGGAGGGAGTAGCACTCTTCTTATTAGCTGCATCTATAACTTACCAAATGTGGCACTATCTGCTCTGTCCTCACTGACCAGTTGCCTGACTGATCAAGCCCTAGGTAAATTAATTTGTATGGGGGACTATAACATTAACTGGTTGAACAGTGGTCACAAAGGGAGTAAATTGGCACTATCCAACCTCCACCCATCCCAAATCATTGGGGAACCAACCTGAATCAACACAAGAACTGGCGATCACTCTCTCCTGGACTGGAGTTTAGCAGATAGGCAAGACAGGATCAGGGCATCTGGAATCCTCCCAGACTCCTTCAGCAGTCACTACCTGTGTTCTGCATCTGGAAGATTAATGTTTCTAACCCACTCCCAATACTCATTAAGGCCAGAGATCTCTCTAATTTTGATGTGAATTCCTTTTTAGCCAGCCTAAGGAAATAAACTATGGGACCATAAATGACTTCTCCAATGTGGACTGTGCCCTTGATTTCTTTGTCAATAACTTTACCGGCATGGTCATAGAAACATAGAATTTGACGGCAGATAAGGACAGCTTGTCCCATCCAGTCTTCCCATTTCCCTACCTGATGGATAAGCTGCAGATCCTAGTTAATCAACAGCTTACTACCTCCTGCCCCACACTAGAATTGCCTTATACTTGTCCCATGCATTATTGAATTTTCCCACTGTTTCTGACTCAACAACCTCCTCAGGAAGGCTGTTCCATGCATCCACAACTCTCTCTGTGAAAAAATACTTTCTAACATTACCTCTGAACCATCCCCCTTCTATCTTCAAATTGTTCCCCCTTGTTCTTGCACATCTCTTCTTCTGAAAGATACTACCCTTTTGTGCCTTGTTAATTCCCTTGAGGTACTTGAAAGTTTCTATCATGTCCCCTCTCTCCCTTCTTTCCTCAAGGGTATACATATTAAGCTGCTTTAGTCTCTCACGTGTGTCTTCTGGTGCAGACCTTGCACCATTGGTCACCCTCCTCTGAACAGCCTCCACTCTGTCTATATCTTTGAAGAGATGGGGTCTCCGGGTGCAGTACTCCAGATGGGGTCTCACTAACTGTCTGTAGAGGGATAACACTTCCTGTTTTCTACTGTTGATGCCTCTCCCTATGCATCCCAGTATCCCCCCAGCCCTCCTTACTGCCTTCTCACATTGCTTGCCCACCTTTAGGTAATCTGATATAATTACTCCTAGGTCTCTTTCGATTTTTGTTGTTGTTATTAACTCATCCCCCATTGTGTACTCTTCTCCTGGGTTTTTGTTTCCCAGATGCATTACCTTGCACTTCTTTGCATTGAATCTGAGCTGCCACGTATTTGACCATTCCTCCAACCTTGCCAAGTCCCTTTTCATTCTTTCCACCCCACCTTGTGTATCAACCCTGTTGCAGATCTTTGTGTCATCTGCAAAGAGGCATACCTTTCCTTCCAGGTGCTCTCCAATGTCACTTATAAAGATATTAAAGGGACCGGTCCCAGTACGAACCCTGCGGTACCCGCTAGTTACCTCCTTTCTTCACTGTGGACTCTGTTTACTATTACCCTTTGCGTCCTGTTGTCCAGCCAGTTTTTATCTAGGCTACCACCTTGGGACCCACTGCAAGGCTGGCTAACTTGTATATTAATCTTTTGTGTGAGACTGTGTCGAATGCCTTGCTAAAATCTAGGTAGGCCATATCCACAGCCCCTCCCTGGTCTACTACTTTGGTCACCCAGTCAAAGAAATCTATTAGGTTCATCTGACATGACCTTCCTGCTGTGAAACCATGCTGCCTTGGGTCCTGTGCCCCACTGGCCTCTAGGAACTCAACAATTCTTTCCTTCAGAAGTGATTTCATTATTTTCCCTCCACTGAAGTCAAACTAACTGGTCTGTAGTTTCCTGCCTCTGCCCTGCTCCTACTTTTGTGAAGTGGAATCCCATTTGCCCTCCTCTAGTCCTCAGGTACCACTCCATCCTCCCATGATTTGTTAAAGAGAGTAGTCAGTGGTGTTACTAGTTCTACCCTTAGTTCTTTTAGTATTCTTGGGTGAATCCCATCAGACCCCATCGCTTTGTCCACCCTCAGTTTCAAGAGTTCTTTCAAAACCCTTTCTTCTGTGAATGGACTGGTATGGACCCCCCTATTCAGAGTTTCTCCCTTGTTTGGTTTGGGCACCTCCCCCTCCTCATCTGTTGTGAATACTGAGCAGAAATATTCATTCAGTATCCCTGCTTTTTCACTGTCACCCTCTGCCCACATTCCTTCCCCTTTATTAAATCTCTGTATCCCTCCCTTGGTCTTTCTTTGCTCCCTAATGTACCTATAAAAGGTTTTATCCCCCTTCTTAACAGAGTTGGCTATCTTTTCCTCAGTTTGTGCCTTTGCTATTCTGACTGCCTTCCCTGCCTCTTTCTGCTTTAACTGATAAAGTTCTCTGTCCTGCTCCTTCTGTGTTTCCTTATATTTCCTGAATGCTATCCTCCTCCCCTTAACTGTCCCTGCCACCTCTTTTGAGAACCATAGTGGTTTTTTCCTTCATTCTGTTTTATTGATTTGCTTCACACAAAGGCGTGTTGCCTCTGTGATGGCTGTTTTGATTATTCCCCATTGTTCCTCCACCCCTCCTTCTTGCCCATTTGCTAGTGCTTTTCTAAGGCACGCTCTCATTTTCCCAAAGTCAGCCTTCCTAAAGTCCAATACTCTTGTTTTTGTATGGCTTGACTCTATGGCTGTGTTTATTGTGAACCACACTGTTTGGTGGTCACTTGTTCCCAGATGGCTACACACTTCTGAATCTGAGATCCTTTCTCCTTCCCCATTTGAGAGTAACAGGTCTAAGATTGCTCCCTTCCAAGTGGGTTCCAACACCAGCTGTCTGAGGCATGCCCCCTGTAGGGCATCAAGAATGACCCTGCTCTTGAGTGTGCCTGCAGCAAAGGTACATCCGTTAACATCTGGCATATTCAGGTCCCCCATCAACAATATCTCCCCTTTTTCTGCCATTTTAAGGATGCCTTCTATCATTTCCTTGTCCATTTCCTCCCCCTGAGATGGGGGTCTGTACACAACCCCCATGCGGACTGTGGTGCCATTTCCTGTCTCCAGGGTGACCCATAGTGACCCATCAACTTCCTGTTTACTCTTTAGTTCTGTTGCTTTAATCCCTTCCCTTATATAGAGAGCTACTCCTCCTCCTCTTTTACCCACCCTGTCCCTCCTGTAGACTGTGTATCCTGGTATGTTGACTTCCCACTCATGGTTCTCTGTGTACCATGTTTCAGTGACTGCCACAATATGCAGGCATCCCTCTTCCATCAAGGCCACTAGTTCAGGGAGCTTGTTACACAGACTGCGGGCATTGGTACTCAACACCTTCCATTTATTTTTTATGGCCTTACCCCTTTTAGCCCCATCCCTGTCCTTAACACCTTTTTCTGCATTTATCCCTGTCCTGCTCCCTACTGACTTCTCTGCCTTGGTGTTTACCTCTCTAACTATTGTGCTTTGTGGGGGGAGGCTGGGATTTCCCTGCTCCTTTCAGTGCCTCCCCTTGGCTGGTTTAAATGCTTGCCAATGAAGCATTTAAAACCCTGTCACCTAGGATCCTGGATCCCCGGAGGATGCAGACCATCGTGCCAGTATAAGCCTGCATCCCTCCAGATGGCTCCCCAGTCCCCAGTGAAGCCAAAACCCTGAGCTGTGCACCAGTTTTTCAACCATTCATTGAATCCCATGGTGCGGAATACCCTAGCATCATCCTTGCCATAGACAGGTAGCACCTCTGAGAAGCTTACCATACACGCTACTTGTCTAAGGTCCCTCCTCAACTCCACAGACTCTTCTTGCACTGCTCTGATCCCATTTACAGCCAGGTCATTTGTCCCTAGGTGGACAATGACATCTAACTCCCTCCCTCGTGCAGCTGCTCCCACGATCCTGAGGATTTGCTTCCTATCCCTCCAAGCCGTGGCACCAGGCAGGCACCTTACCTCCCTATCCCCTTCCTCCCCCCGTCTGCCCCCCTAATGATTGATTCCCCAACCAGGAGTTGTTTCCTTCCCCTGTGGGGTCTCGTGCCACCCTCCTTTGGGTCTCCTTTGTGGAGGTTCTCAGCATCCTCCTTGGTCTCCCCTGCAGGTGCCTCTATAGAGGAACCACTCTTTGCCAGAACAGCATATGAATTGTGGAGAGCTACAACTGGAGGGATGCACCTCTGTTCCACCATCCTCTCCCTCTCTGAGTGCACCTTGGTCCAACCACTCATCTTTCTTGGCAACCTCTGAGGTAACGGTGGTGGCCCTGGTGGTCCCTGGGTGGGGGAAGAGGTTTCATGAGTCCTAGCCAGGTCTGCCTGGAGATGGTCAACCTCCTCCCCCAGACCAGAGAGATGCCTGCAAACAGGGCAGCATCACAACCTCCAGAATGTCTCCCGGAACACTGCTGCTCCACAGCCATTGCACTGCACCAATCCCATCTTGACTTATTTTGTGTCCCCTCTCCTGTTGCTTTGCATGCATATTGTCCCCTCCCTCTATGTATTTTTACACTTACTTTCCTACTGCCTATGTGCCCTTACAACTCTTACCCTTCCTGTTCTGGGACAGGAACTTCCTGTAGTCTTCAGTAGTCTCCTTCCTCCGTGCTTAGATTCAGACCTCCAGCAGCCAGGGGGGGATAAAGAGTTTTTTTCCCCCAATAAAACAATGAAGGGATAAAGGACACTGTTCTCAGTGGTTTGGTAGTGACCTCCACACTGCAGTGCAACAGAGGGACAAAACCTGTGGTCAATTCAAAAACTCAGGTTTAATGTCTGATCGGCATTCCTACTGGAGCCTTAGAAATGCTTGGAAGGTGAAACTTAAAAGTGCCAAAAAGGAATACCTCCAAAACCTTCAGGTCAAAAACTTATTCAACCGAGGACTTCCGGCGATGTCGCGGTAATGGTGGCTGCCTAATCCTTGCTGCTCCCAATACCAACCCAGCCATCTAACATAATCCTCCTCCTAGAAAGCTGTATCGGGTAGCTTAATACTCTGTGACTGTCCGAGAAGCCTCCTCACTCAAAAGGGAGCAGAAAATCCATGCAGAAAGGCACCATGAAACAACTTTCGATTGATGCAGACATCAAAAGGTTTGTGACCTCGGCTCAGACCCACTGACCATCTGAATCAGCATGGGATGCAGAGCTAGAAGATGAAAAGCCCACTAACAAAACAGAGAAAGCCTTACAGAAAATGTTCAAATCCGCAAATACAATTGAAACATCAATCGCGGACCTGCAAATGGACATTAAAACCATCAATAACAAGATTAATTCGAATGAAAAGAAAATTTCTCAGGCAGCAAAAGCACAAGAAAGCAATGATAGAATTCTGCTCTGTCTGTTACAAAGAAATAGACAGGTGCATGCCAGATCTTGGATAGTGCGTATGCTCCACTACCAGACCAAAGAATATATTTTGCTTGAAACCTGGAGACATAAAGAATTGAAATTCCCAGGCCAGAACATCTATTTCAACCATGATTTTTCAGCGGAATTACAAGCAAGAAGGATTCAAGTTAGACAAATGATCTGAGAACTAAAGGAGAAGAAAAATATCAAAGCTCAGTTAAATATCCCCGCTAAATTAAAAATATACCTAGAGAAGGGTCCAAAAATTTTCAATACTTTGGCTGAGGTGGCTTCGTTTTTGGCAGAACAGAAACTGGCTATACCAAGCGAGGAACTAGAAGTAATAGTAGTAGAATAGTAGAATAGTAGTAGAGAAGCAGCGTGCTCCCTGCTAACTTCTTCAATCCCTCACCACAAATGACCCACAAGGAAACAATTGCCTCCCCATGACCAACCACTATTTTGCTTCAAAGTAGTCTCGAAGCTGATGCCAGAAAATACCTGGAAAAGGTACTAGGGAAGTCAAGACGCATTAGGGACTCCCTAGACCTAAAATTTGTTAGCCTGACACTTGAGGAAGTTCTTGGCCTACTGACTCAAATTATAAACCTCTCACTCTGTCACTCACAGGTCCCTCAATGCTGGAAATCTGCAACTGTTACCCCGGTGCACAAAAGTGGTGATCGGACTTTGCACAATAACTATAGACCAATCTCAGTATTCCCCCTGTTCCCCAAGGCCCTAGAGCGCATCATGGCCGATCAACTTGTGGAATACCTCAACCACCATCAACTACTGTGTCCTGAACAGCACAGGTTCAGGGGTGGCCACAGCACCATCATGGCCTTGCTAGAATTTACAGGATGCATCCACCACACATTAGACCAAGGCCTTCTGGTAGGAGCCACATTCATTGCCCTATCAAAGGCATTTGATACAGTACATCATGGGCTCCTCCTCAAACAACTGGCTGACGTTGGGTGCTCTTTTGAAACTTTGGACTGGTTCACTAGCTACCTGACCAACCACTATCAGCAGGTTAGGATCGGGGATGTGATCTCTGACAGCAGACTTGTCAGATCTGGTGTACTGCAAGGATCCATATTAGGACCACTGCTGTTCAGCTTATTCTAAAATAACCTCCCGACGTCTAGCTCATGTTAAATGCTCCTTTATGCAAATGTGGTTTTATTCACCAGCAGTCAACACCCTGAACATCTGGGGGTGGATCTACAAAGTGACTTTGCATCTGCAGAGCAGTGGTTTAAGGACCATAGACTGGTCTTGAATTATAAAAAAACAAAGACCATGATGTTCTCCACCCCTCAAAGCAAACACAGAGCCTTCCCACTTGCAATTATGAACGTTGGGAGTGCCAATCTCTAACTTGTTCGGCACTTCAAATACCTTGCATCACTATCAATTCCACCCTATCATATGCTGAGCACAGCGACATTACTGCAAGGGCCATTAATGCCAGAATTGGGATCCTGTATCGGCACAGGCACTGTCTCACATGAAGCCCTGAGTACTGCCATCAATAGCTCAATCGTCTCACTCATCGATTATGGGCTGGTGATCTGCAGATCTGCAACAGACACAGTCCTCCAGCATATCTCAACCGCAATGAATAAAGCCTGCTGTCTCCTCACAGGTGCTGCTAGACTCATGCATACCTGTGATCTCTATACCATGGCTGGCTGACTACAGCTCAGTGGAAGAATCAGGTATCAAACCTGCCTCCTTGCCAAAAAGCCTCCTTAAGCCTTCTACCACCAGGAGTCTGGAACCTACTGACCCCTTGCCAGAGCACAAACCAAACCAGAATCACTGCCTCTCAGGAAATCCATGTGCCAAGGTGCTGCACTACCTTGGCTTAATGGGGTTTCTCATACCAGCCCCCTCTGGACAAATCGCTACCTCAGGACATTTGTGATGCAGCAACGACTGGCTCTTTTAAACACAAACTGCGCTAACACCTTCTCACCATGGGTACCTGTGCCTGCCCCCAATAAATCCAGCCTCAAGTTAGTAATCCCATTGCCGTAGTCTGCACTTACTCTCTAGCACTTCTTCACCCTGTCACTGTTCCACTGGGTAGACTTGACCTTGCACTTCACTAACCCACCATCCTCTCCCATGGCTGCCTCACTCCCCACCTCTCTTCCTACCCCTATCCCTCCACCTCTACCCCACCCACCCCTTCCTCTTACCATTACCTCTCTATCTTCTCCCCTTTCTTCTCCCTCTGTCTACTCTATTGATTTTGTCTCTTCTTGATGTGGGCATACATTGTACAATGCTGCAGTATAGTGTAACCTTGAACTTTAACTGTATTGCTGTACTGTAACATGTGATTGTATATTTGCTACCGAACCACTCTGTATTTGAATGTTTACGTTTCACTCTGTACTTGATAACTGACATGGAACCAATTAAGGAGCATCCGCTCACTGGTGCTATCCAAGATTTCAAAATAAATAAATAACAAGCATTTGTCAATGCCGAATGTTTGCTTGCTGGCATTGGCAGTGGTAGTGTAGAAGTTACAGAGCTGCGTAATAGGAATGGCAGTGAAGTATTGAACTGAAGCCAACCCCACCACCACCCTGCAGAGAGTGACAGGCATTGGGGTGTGCATTTGGGTCGTCAGGCATATCGGCCACGCCATTTCACCACACCCCACCCTGCAGACACTGACAAGTGTCACAGTGTTCCTTGGGGTCTTTGGCCCTTATGCGCACCCCATTTCATTAGGAAATATGGTGAGATGGGTGCGATATAAGAGAATGGGGTGAACTTTGGGTCTGAAGAATCCAAGGCATACCTCGATGCCTCTCACTGGCTGCAGGGTGTGGAATGGTATGAGCATTACAGGCAAGAATCCCAAGTCACACCCCTGATGCCTGTCATTCTCTACAGGGTTGGGCGTTATGGTTGGAAACCCTAATACCTCAGGCATTCGTTGGTATTTTCACTCCAGATTTTCAACATGTTTTTTTTGTGACCCCACCTCATAAACAGGGAGAATATCAGTTTGTTAGCCGAAAGCTGCTTATGCACAGTGACTATGGCATTTAGCACCACAGGTCATACCTCTCAACTGTACCACATTATGAGGAACGTTCCTCATTTTACTTCACAAAAGCTCCCAGTTCCACATTGTGAGGACTTGTTCCACATTCAAAGTCAACATTTAAAAGCAAAAATCCATAGTAAATGATGCAAAAAATATATTATTCAATTACTAATAGGCTTTCTAAACATAAATGCAACATGTTAACAGTGTTTTGAGCTTCTTAGGTAAAGATTTGTTTAAGTGTTCCACATTTTGCCCATTTGTTCCACATTTTGCCAGGCAATGTTCCACATTTGGGGGACAAAAGGTTGAGAGGTATGCCACAGGTGCAAAAACATTCCAAACAGGATGTAAAAAATGACAGCTGTACTGTTCATGGGGAGGTGTAAAAAATGGCAATGTTGCAAATCTGCAGTAAAAATATTAAAAAAAATGGTGAAGTCACGAGCGTACATAGAAACTGTGCAACGCACACCCGTAATATAATTAGGTTGGGAATTTTTTTACAGCAGATTGTCAACACAGGCATTTTGGTGCCTCAAATCATGAACAGTGTCACTGTGATTTTCTTTATCTGTGCCGAACAATGATTTCCCACAGCGACCACGCATTCAGCGCTGAAAGTGTGAAAACACACTTGAGCCATGTTGTGAAAAATGACAGCTGTACTGTTCATAAGGAAGTGTGGAAAATGCCACTGGTGAAAATCTGACTGAAAATATTACAAAGTCATGAACTTACGAGGTGCGTGGAAACTCGCTAATGCTCACTGTGAATACAGTCATTTTATGGACTTTTTGTCGTACCAAATTTTCAACATAGCCATTTTAAGACCTCTGCTCATGAACAATGTAATTGTGATTTTCTTAATCTGTCCTAAACATTGCTTTCGCACACCAACAGCACCATTGTGCATTACATGTGCGAAAACACATTTTGGGCGACATATGAAAAATGGCAGCTGTACTGTTCATAAGGAAGTGTAATAAAATGGCAATGTTGAAAATCTGGAGTGAAAATATTAAATTCAGAAACTTACGAGACATGCATAGAACTGCACAACGCACACTCATAAAACAGTCATTTTTAGGAATTTTTTCACCAAATTTTCAACATAGCCATTTTAAGACCTCTGCTCATGAACAGTGTCACTGTGATTTTCTTAATGTGTCCCATACATTGATTTTGCACATCGACTGCACCATTGTGCGCTACATGGGCGGAAACATATTTTGGGCAAGATGTGAAAAATGACAGCTGTACTGCTCATAAGGAGGTGTGGTAAAATGGCAATGTTGAAAATCTGGAGTGAAAATATTGAAAATTAAGTGAATTCTGATGGCGAGGAACTGCACAATGCACCCTCGTAAAACAGTCATTTTAGGACTTTTTCACCAAATTTTCAACATAGCCATTTTAAGACCTCTGCTCATGAACAGTGTCACAGTGATTTTCTTAATTTGTCCCGTACATTGATTTCGCACACCGACGGCGCAACTGTGTTCTACATGGGCGGAAACACGTTTTGGGTGAGATGTGAAAAATGACAGCTGCACTACTCATAAGAAGGTGTAGTAAAATGGCAATGTTGAAAATCTGGAGTGAAAATATTGAAAATTCGTGAACTTACGAGCGTACGTAGCAACTGTACAATGCACGCTCGTAAAACAGTCATTTTTAGGAATTTTTTTACCAAATTTTCAACATAGCCATTTTTAAGACCTTTGCTCATGAACAGTGTCACTGTGATTTTCTTAATTTGTCCCATACATTGATTTTGCACACCGACTGCACCATTGTGTGCTACATGGTCGGAAACACGTTTTGGGTGAGATGTGAAAAATGACAGCTATACTACTCGTAAGAAGGTGTGGTAAAATGGCAATGTTGAAAATCTGGAGTGAAAATATTGAAAATTCGTGAACTTACGA
Source organism: Neoceratodus forsteri (assembly GCA_016271365.2). Taxonomy (NCBI): domain Eukaryota; kingdom Metazoa; phylum Chordata; order Ceratodontiformes; family Ceratodontidae; genus Neoceratodus; species Neoceratodus forsteri. The sequence continues at coordinate 1,724,560,323 of CM057452.1, forward strand.
GCATGCGTAGGAACTGTGCAATGCACGCTCGTAAAACAGTCATTTTTAGGAATTTTTTCACCAAATTTTCAACATAGCCATTTTAAGACCTCTGCTCATGAACGGTGTCACTGTTATTTTCTTAATTTGTCCCGTACATTGATTTCGCACTCCGACGGCGCCATAGATACATAGACAGTGTCAGCAGATAAGGGCCTATGGCCCACCCAGTCTGCCCATTTGAGCTTGTAAATTCAGTTTATGTTTTCCTAGAAGTCTGTTGTCCCTTACCCCTGACCTCCAGAATTCCTTTATGTCTATCCCATGCATTCTTAAATCCCATGATTGTCTCAGCCCCCACCACTTCCTCTGGCAGGGTGTTCCACTTGTCCACCACCCATTCTGTGAAGAAATTCTTCCTCATGTTTCCTCTGAATCGTCCCCTCCAACTTCATCCATGCCTCTAGTCCTGGAACATCTTTTCGCTTAAAAATAGTGTATTCCTGCACCCTGTTCCTCCCTGTGAGATACTTGTATGTCTCTATCATCCCCTCTCTCTCTCTCCTCCAGGAGTACATGTTCAGTTCCTTCAACCTGTCTTCATAGGACTTGTGATGCATTCCATGCACCATCTTTGTTGCCCTCCTCTGAACCTTCTGTACCCTGTCTATGTCCTTATGTAGGTATGGTCTCCAGAACTGTACACTGTACTCCAGGTGGGGCCTCACTAGTGTCTTGTATAGCGGAATTATGACCTCCCTTTTCCTGCTGGTGATGCCCCTGCCTATACATCCCAGCATCCTATTTGCTTTACCTGCTGCCTTGTCACACTGTTTCCCTGCCTTGAGGTCATCAGAGATGATAACCCCAAGATCCCTTTCCTGCTTGGTGCATGCTATATCCTCACCCCCCAACTGATATATTGTGCCAGGGTTTTTGTGCCCCATATGCATTATCTTGCACTTCTTTGTATTGAATTTCAACTAGAGCGGAACTGCCAAACCCCTGACCATTCTTCAAGTTTCTAAAGGTCCCTTCTCATTCTGTCTACACCCTCTGGTGTGTCTACTCTGTTACAGAGCTTTGTGTCATCAGCGAACAGTGAAATTCTGCCTTCTAGGTCCTGTGCAATGTCACTGATGAAGATGTTGAATAGGACCAGTCCCAGCACTGATCCCTGTGGTACCCCACTGGTCACTCTTCCCTCTGTGAGTGACAGCCATTTACCACCACCCTCTGTGTCCTGCCACCCAGCCAGTTACCTACCCACCACACTACTGTCCTGCCACACCATATTCCCCAGTTTGTGTAATAGTCTTCTATGTGGCACAGTGTCAAAGGCCTTGCTGAAGTCCAGATAGGCCATGTCCACTGCCCTCCCTGATCCACCTCTCTAGTCACCCAGTCAAAAATCTAACGAGGTTGGTCTGACATGACCTCCCTGGTGAAACCATGCTGCCTTGGGTCCTGTAGTCCATTGACAACCAGATGTTCCACCAATCTCTCCTTCAGTAGTGCTTCCATGATCTTCCCACTACCGAGGTGAGGCTGACTGGTCTGTAGTTCCCTGCTTCCTCTTTGTTCCCGCTTTTGTATAAGGGGACTACATCTGCAGTCCTCCAGTCTTTGGGTACCTCCCCTGTTTCCAGTGATCGGCTAAACAGGATAGCCAGAGGTTCAGCCACCACCTCTCTTAGTTCTTTAAGGACCCTGGGGTGCACTCCATCTGGCCCCATAGCTTTATCAACTCTTATTACTTCCAGTTCCTTCAGGACTCTTTCTTGTGTAAAGGGACTTGTGTCCATTTCTGCACCATTCTCACCCCTTGTACTCCCTTCAGACCCATTATCCTCCTCTTCCTCAGTAAAGACTGAGCAGAAATACCTGTTCAATATGTCAGCTTTACTGTTGTCATCCTCCACGCGGCCCCCATCCTCCCCCTTCAGTCTCACTATCCCTCCCTTTGTCTTTCTTTTTTCACTTATGTACCTGTAAAAGGTTTTGTCCCCTCTACCCACTGATTTTGCAATGTGTTCGTCTGTCTGAGCTTTGGCTTCCCTTACTGACCTCCCTGCCTCCCTTTGCTTCTCCTGGTACTTCTCCCTATCCCCTTCTGCCTGTGTCTTTTTGTATTGCCTGAATGCAATCTTTTTGGCTTTCACTTTCTTTGCTACCTCTTTGGAAAACCATAATGGTCTCCTCTTCCTTTTCCTTTTGCTAACCTGCTTAATGCATAATTCTGTTGTTCTTGTAATCCCATTTTAAATACTGCCCACTGTTCCTCAACCCTGATTCCTGTCCCATTCCCTTAATGCCTCTTTCAAGTATCTCCCCATTTTCCCAAAGTCTGCCCTCCTAAAATCCAGGATACGTGATTTTGTGTGGTTTGTTCTGCTCTTTGTGATTTCAAACCACAATGACTGGTGGTCACTGTTCCCCAGGTGCTCCCCCACTGTTACCCCATCACACTGTCCCTGTTTGTGAGCACAAGGTCCAGTATTGCCTTCTGCCGAGTTGGTTCCATGACCAGTTGCTTGAGGAAAAGCACCCTGAAGGGAGTCCAGGATAAATCTGCTCCTAGTTGATGCTGCTGCTGGGATGCTCCAGTCCATGTCTGGAATATTGAAGTCTCCAACCAGTACTACCTCACCCTTGTCTGCCATCCTTTGGATGGCTAGCATCGGCTCCCTATCTGTTTCTTCCTCCTGGGCTGGTGGTCTATAGACCACACCTGTGCGGATGGCTGTTCCCATTTTCCTTTCCAGCTTAACCCACAGTATCTGTCCCCATTTTGTTCCTCCTGGATCTCTGTGGCCTTTATGTCATTTTTCACATACAGTGCCCTCCTCCTCCTTCCTGCCTGCCCTGACTCTTCTGAATATGTTGTAGCCAGGATGGCCATCTCCCAGTCGTGGTTATCATTACATCAGGTTTCAGTGATGGCCACAATGTCCAGTTCTGACTGCACCATGACAGCCTCAGATCTTCCATCTTGTTGCTAAGGCTCCTGGCATTTGCACATGGCTTTCCATGATTTGACCTCCTAGACTGTTTCGCTGTTCTCTCCAGCCCCTTCCTTGGTTGACCTTTATCCCTGGTTCTCCTTGCTGTCTGCCCTTCTGCTGAATTTTGCCCTTTTCTGCCTATCCACCTCTTGGGCACTAATCTCCATCTTTGCACACTGCTTTGTAGAGATAGCCACTCCTCTGGTTCACTGGTTCCACCGCTAGCTGTGGGGGTGAGCAAGTAGGTACCCTCCTTGCTGGCCTGCCACCCTTTGCTAGTTTAAATGCTTGTCAATGTAGCATTTAAACTTATCATTGAGTCTTGGATTCCCTCAGGATGGATGCAGGCCTCGAGGCTTGAACAAACCTCCATCCCTCAGGTGGGTCCCCAGTCACCAGTGAATCAAACCCTTCCTCACAGCACCAGTTCTTCAACCATGAGTTAAAGTTCCTGGTGCATGCACTCCTATGCTCTCCTTGCTCCAAGTAGGTAGTACTTCTGAGAGAAGTGAGCCATTGTGCGCTACATGGGCGGAAACACGCTTTGGGTCAGATGTGAAAAATGACAGCTGTACTACTCATAAGAAGGTGTGATAAAATGGCAATGTTGAAAATCTGGGTGAAAATATTGATTGAGTGGCGAACTTACAAGCGTCTTGTGGAACTGTACAACACTGCGGCTCGTAAAACAGTCATTTTTAGGAATTTTTCACCAAATTTTCAACATAGCCATTTTAAGACCTCTGCTCATGAACAGTGTCACTGTGATTTTCTTAATTTGTCCTGTACATTGATTTTGCACACCGACTATGCCATTGTGCGCTACATGGTGGAAACACATTTTGGGTGAGATGTGAAAAATGATAGCTGTACTACTCATAAGAAGGTGTGGTAAAATGGCAATGTTGAAAATCTGGAGTGAAAATATTGAAATTCGTGAACTTACGAGCCTGCGTAGGAACTGCATAACCCTTACTCAATAAAACAGTGATGTTTGGAATTTTTGCACAAATTTTCAACATGGGGTTTGGGACCCCTCTCATGAATGATGTCACTGTCATGGCGTTATTCAGGCCCAAGGTGATTTTGCACAGTGACTGTGAAATCACCGCCGTGCCAGCCTTAAACCATGACAGTGACATCAATCAGAGAAGGTAACTTCATGTTGAATATTTGGTGCAAAATTCCAAAAATACCTAGATATGCAATAAAGTTGAAAAACCCTATCTAGCCCATTATACAGCTTACGGCATTTCCTCAGTTCGCGGTCGGCTTTGAAAGAGTGCAGGCGTGTTCCCGGTCCACCGAAGATCGTCGCGCCGAGGTCCGGAGGTAAGTATGGGGTGAGGGGTGTGGGGAGGCAGGGTGCGCAGTGGGTGGGTGCGGGTTGTGGGAGGGGCTGGGAGAAGCACCGTGGGACCGTTTTTATTTTGCAGGTTAAAAAAAAAAAGACGGCGTGGGATGTTTGCCACGCTGGGGTGGGCTCCCAGCATGGCACAAGGATGGCTTAGGGGGCCGTGGAGCCGGCGGGGATTGGGCACCCCATCGGCCATATGATCAGTTGTCACGCTGGGGTGGGCTCCCAGCGTGGCACCCAAATACTCGGGGTGAGGACAATTGGAGCCGACGAGAGTTAGGCACCCCGTCGGCTATTCTATCGGTTGCCGCGCTGGGGTGGGCGCAGCGTGGCATGTGAAAACTTGGGCGGGGGCGCGCGCAAAGCCGGCCGGGGATTGGGCACCCCGTCACGGCCACGTGTGTGCGGGGAGGACAGCACGCAATATCGCGTGCGTTCTGTGTGTGTGTGTGTAGGGGCTGTGCATGAGCAGGCGATAACTTATCGCTGCTCACTGAGCGTAGCTCCCCTTTCAACTGTATGCCACTGCATTTTGGACTTGTCATAGACAGCTCCAGCATGCGATTGGCTTACAGAACCACGCCTGCCAACACACTGACTGAACTGGAGGAGGAGTGACACACCTCCGAAATCTCGGATGATGGCACTATGTTTCTTGCACATGCGTGCAAGCAAACATAAAATAATGGAACACAGACTGTTGGTGGTTTCCTGGGGAATGATTTCAAAGGGACACAAGAGATCCCCTCATGGTTTATCTCACAATGACTGGCACCAGAGATTGTTAAGCTAATGAAAAAATGGATGCTCCAGGAATTCCTCAACCACTGTTGCAGCGGAGAACACCCTCACATACAGGTGACTTTGGTTCTTTGGTGAGGAGGTGATTTATAGCTTTTCAGGTTGGAAGGATTTTCAGAGTCCTGATTAGAGATGGGGCAGCATGATCCTCTGACTGAAGTACTCTGTCTGTTTGACTGGAAAAACAAACATACTAATTATAATAGCGGGGAGAACTTTTGAACTGTTGATGGGGTTAACTCCAGTGCACCCTCCCGAGTGGAGGGTGGTTGGAGTTTTCTATTCCTGACCCCTCTTCCCCTACATGCTGTGAGACTTATGAATCAATGGAACTCCAGCAGAAACAAGCCAGAGCCTTCACTAATTATACCAAAAAATATGTAAAGAGCATGAAGTGGACTATACGAACACAGACTGTCTAGTTATTGTCTAGTCTGTCTGCTGGGGGGGGCTCTTGGGTTACTGTACATTACTCCAGAGGTTGGTTAAGAAAGAGTGAATAAAACCAGACCTTTATGAAGGTGCCAATGATGGGAGGGGGAAAATTACCATAAAAATTGGATTAAGAGGCAGAAATGCCAAAGTAAATGGCTGGGGAGGGGGGAATGGGACTGGTCACCATACATCTAATATGACTCAGAATTACCAAGGTACTCTGATCTTACTAATAAGCATGTTTATACCATCTTTATTAATTATAAAAATGCTTGGGTATTACCATAGCGGCACTACAATGGTACTTTGGTCTACTCCAGTGGCACATCAGTGGTGTTTCACAGAGTTGTTAAAACTCACCTAGGAAGTAAGTTTTGAACTAGGTATTGACATTCCATTTTTATACTGCATTAAAGCACAGCAGTATACTTGTTTTGAGGTTCTTGTTAAAATGTTATTTGAATTGTTAATTGTTCTAATTATGGTTCACTGGCTCATATTCAATAGTTCCAGTACTTATAACTGGATTTATGTTTTTTTCTTTTATAACTATCTGTCACAAAAGCTGAGTTGTAGGGCTTACAGGTTGCAAACTCAGGTATTTTAGATGAAAATGGGACACTGGAGTTGCTTGACCATAAGAAGTAGAAAGATGAAAATCCTTGCAAATTACAACTTGAAAAATTAGTGAACTTAAAATAATATCATATAATGTAAAAGGGATACATTCACTGATAAAATGAACCAGACTATTGGGGGAATTAAAGAAGATGAATCGTACAATTACTTTCTTACAAGAAACCCACTTACCTATGCCCAGGTGAACCAACCCAAATTTAATTTCAGACTGGTAAATAGGAAGGAAATATGCCATAAGTTGTGGTGTATAAAAATGAAGGGCTCCTTTGGATATGTTACCCTGGAATGCCGATTCATATTAATTACAGCTCCTGTCATTGTCACACCCTAACACTTCTTATCAGTAAATCACTCCTCTGTGGTATCATTCTGGAGAAATGGAATACAACCATTGTGGTCCCTATCCATAAAGTGGTGCTTAAGAGAGCCTAATGAAAATTACAGGCCCATATCTCTTTTATGTACCCTAGCAAAAATACAAGTGAGGCTGGTGTTCAGCCAGTTACAGGATTACGTGGAGTTACACTGTTCTCTCACTCCAGTGCCAACATGGGTTCAGAAAGGGTCATGGTACAGGCAATGCTCTGGCGAGGTTGACGACTGACATATTAGAAGCGGTTGAGCATAGTAAGGCTACTGCATTCAAGAGAGGCTGGGACAAGTACAGGAGAAGTTGAGGTTTACAGATGTATCTTAGGGGACCCTGGAGGAGTGTGGGGAACCTGGGATGGGACAGCTGTGCCCACTAAGGGTACAGGCTCTTGAGCAGACTCAATAGACCATTAGTTCTTTTTCTGCTGCCATTTTAGTAAGTTAGTATGTTACTGGCGCTTTTTATGGACTTCATCAAGGCCTTTGACCTGGTGAACCATGTGCTATTGCTTGACAGACTTAGAGCTACTGTTCTGGATGATCTGACTCATCTGTGGTTCAGTCACTACTTGACTAACTATAAAAAAACTGTCAGATGGCAGGGCTGTCTCTCTAAACTTAGAGACATAATGGATGGTATACCTCAGGTTCTACCCTGGGCTCCCTCCTTTTTCTCTCTTCATTAATGATATACCTAATAATTGTGGCGGAGCCTTCCTGCAACTTTATGCAGTTGGCTGTACTCTTCACAGCTAGGGAATGATTTCAATCAACTGGAGACCTGGCTATTGAAAAACAAGTTAGTATTAAATGTCAATAAAACAAAAGTCATATTATTTGACCCAAAATGCTAGGTGCTGAGAGGATGACTCTACCCTTTTAGCCCCATCCCTGTCCTTAACACCTTTTTTCTGCATTTATCCCTGTCCTGCTCCCTACTGACTTCTCTGCCTTGGTGTTTACCTCTCTAACTATTGTGCTTTGTGGGGGCTGGGTTTTCCCTGCTCCTTTCAGTGCCTCCCCATGCTGGATTTAAATGCTTGCCAATGAAGCATTTAAAACCTGTCACCTAGGATCCTGGATCCTCCTGGAGGGATGCAGACCATCGTGCCAGTATAAGCCTGCATCCTCCAGATGGCTCCCAGTCCCCAGTGAAGCCAAACCCTGAGCTGTGCACCAGTTTTTCAACCATTCATTTGAATCCCATGAGTGCGGAATACCTAGCATCATCCTTGCCATAGACAGGTAGCACCTCTGAGAAGCTTACCATACACGCTACTTGTCTAAGGTCCCTCCTCAACTCCACAGACTCTTCTTGCACTGCTCTGATCCCATTTACAGCCAGGTCATTTGTCCCTAGGTGGACAATGACATCTAACTCCCTCCCTCGTGCAGCTGCTCCCACGATCCTGAGGATTTGCTTCCTATCCCTCCAAGCCGTGGCACCAGGCAGGCACCTTACCTCCCTATCCCCTTCCTCCCCCACGTCTACCCCCTAATGATTGATTCCCCAACCAGGAGTTGTTTCCTTCCCCTGTAGGGTCTCGTTGCCACCCTCCTTTGGGTCTCCTTTGTGGAGGTTCTCAGCATCCTCCTTGGTCTCCTGCAGGTGCCTCTATAGAGGAACCACTCTTTGCCAGAACAGCATATGAATTGTGGAGAGCTACAACTGGAGGGATGCACCTCTGTTCCACCATCCTCTCCCTCTCTGAGTGCACCTTGGTCCAACCACTCATCTTTCTTGGCAACCTCTGAGGTAACGGTGGTGGCCCTGGTGGTCCCTGGGTGGGGGAAGAGGTTTCATGAGTCCTAGCCAGGTCTGCCTGGAGATGGTCAACCTCCTCCCCCAGACCAGAGAGATGCCTGCAAACAGGGCAGCATCACAACCTCCAGAATGTCTCCCGGAACACTGCTGCTCCACAGCCATTGCACTGCACCAATCCCATCTTGACTTATTTTGTGTCCCCTCTCCTGTTGCTTTGCATGCATATTGTCCCCTCCCTCTATGTGTTTTTTACACTTACTTTCCTACTGCCTATGTGCCCTTACAACTCTTACCCTTCCTGTTCTGGGACAGGAACTTCCTGTAGTCTTCAGTAGTCTCCTTCCTCCGTGCTTAGATTCAGACCTCCAGCAGCCAGGGGGGGATAAAGAGTTTTTTTCCCCCAATAAAACAATGAAGGGATAAGGACACTGTTCTCAGTGGTTTTGGTAGTGACCTCCACACTGCAGTGCAACAGAGGGACAAAACCTGTGGTCAATTCAAAAACTCAGGTTTAATGTCTGATCGGCATTCCTACTGGAGCCTTAGAAATGCTTGGAAGGTGAAACTTAAAAGTGCCAAAAAGGAATACCTCCAAAACCTTCAGGTCAAAAACTTATTCAACCGAGGACTTCCGGCGATGTCGCGGTAATGGTGGCTGCCTAATCCTTGCTGCTCCCAATACCAACCCAGCCATCTAACATAATCCTCCTCCTAGAAAGCTGTATCGGGTAGCTTAATACTCTGTGACTGTCCGAGAAGCCTCCTCACTCAAAAGGGAGCAGAAAATCCATGCAGAAAGGCACCATGAAACAACTTTCGATTGATGCAGACATCAAAAGGTTTGTGACCTCGGCTCAGACCCACTGACCATCTGAATCAGCATGGGATGCAGAGCTAGAAGATGAAAAGCCCACTAACAAAACAGAGAAAGCCTTACAGAAAATGTTCAAATCCGCAAATACAATTGAAACATCAATCGCGGACCTGCAAATGGACATTAAAACCATCAATAACAAGATTAATTCGAATGAAAAGAAAATTTCTCAGGCAGCAAAAGCACAAGAAAGCAATGATAGAATTCTGCTCTGTCTGTTACAAAGAAATAGACAGGTGCATGCCAGATCTTGGATAGTGTATGCTCCACTACCAGACCAAAGAATATATTTTGCTTGAAACCTGGAGACATAAAGAATTGAAATTCAGGCCAGAACATCTATTTCAACCATGATTTTCAGCGGAATTACAAGCAAGAAGGATTCAAGTTAGACAAATGATCTGAGAACTAAAGGAGAAGAAAAATATCAAAGCTCAGTTAAATATCCCCGCTAAATTAAAAATATACCTAGAGAAGGGTCCAAAAATTTTCAATACTTTGGCTGAGGTGGCTTGGTTTTTGGCAGAACAGAAACTGGCTATACCAAACGAGGAACTAGAAGTAATAGTAGTAGAATAGTAGAATAGTAGTAGAAGCAGCGTGCTCCCTGCTAACTTCTTCAATCCCCTCACCACAAATGACCCACAAGGGAAACAATTGCCTCCCCATGACCAACCACTATTTTGCTTCAAAGTAGTCTCAGAAGCTGATGCCAGAAAATACCTGGAAAAGGTACTAGGGAAGTCAAGACGCATTAGGGACTCCCTAGACCTAAAATTTGTTAGCCTGACACTTGAGGAAGTTCTTGGCCTACTGACTCAAATTATAAACCTCTCACTCTGTCACTCACAGGTCCCTCAATGCTGGAAATCTGCAACTGTTACCCCGGTGCACAAAAGTGGTGATCGGACTTTGCACAATAACTATAGACCAATCTCAGTATTCCCCTGTTCCCCAAAGCCCTAGAGCATCATGGCCGATCAACTTGTGGAATACCTCAACCACCATCAACTACTGTGTCCTGAACAGCACAGGTTCAGGGTGGCCACAACACCATCATGGCCTTGCTAGAATTTACAGGATGCATCCACCACACATTAGACCAAGGCCTTCTGGTAGGAGCCACATTCATTGCCCTATCAAAGGCATTTGATACAGTACATCATGGGCTCCTCCTCAAACAACTGGCTGACGTTGGGTGCTCTTTTGAAACTTTGGACTGGTTCACTAGCTACCTGACCAACCACTATCAGCAGGTTAGGATCGGGGATGTGATCTCTGACAGCAGACTTGTCAGATCTGGTGTACTGCAAGGATCCATATTAGGACCACTGCTGTTCAGCTTATTCTAAAATAACCTCCCGACGTCTAGCTCATGTTAAATGCTCCTTTATGCAAATGTGGTTTTATTCACCAGCAGTCAACACCCTGAACATCTGGGGGTGGATCTACAAAGTGACTTTGCATCTGCAGAGCAGTGGTTTAAGGACCATAGACTGGTCTTGAATTATAAAAAAACAAAGACCATGATGTTCTCCACCCCTCAAAGCAAACACAGAGCCTTCCCACTTGCAATTATGAACGTTGGGAGTGCCAATCTCTAACTTGTTCGGCACTTCAAATACCTTGCATCACTATCAATTCCACCCTATCATATGCTGAGCACAGCGACATTACTGCAAGGGCCATTAATGCCAGAATTGGGATCCTGTATCGGCACAGGCACTGTCTCACATGAAGCCCTGAGTACTGCCATCAATAGCTCAATCGTCTCACTCATCGATTATGGGCTGGTGATCTGCAGATCTGCAACAGACACAGTCCTCCAGCATATCTCAACCGCAATGAATAAAGCCTGCTGTCTCCTCACAGGTGCTGCTAGACTCATGCATACCTGTGATCTCTATACCATGGCTGGCTGACTACAGCTCAGTGGAAGAATCAGGTATCAAACCTGCCTCCTTGCCAAAAAAGCCTCCTTAAGCCTTCTACCACCAGGAGTACGGAACCTACTGACCCCTTACCAGAGCACAAACCAAACCAGAATCACTGCCTCTCAGGAAATCCATGTGCCAAGGTGCTGCACTACCTTGGCTTAATGGGGTTTCTCATACCAGGCCCCCCCCTCTGGACAAATGCGCTACCTCAGGACATTTGTGATGCAGCAACGACTGGCTCTTTTAAACACAAACTGCGCTAACACCTTCTCACCATGGGTACCTGTGCCTGCCCCCAATAAATCCAGCCTCAAGTTAGTAATCCCATTGCCGTAGTCTGCACTTACTCTCTAGCACTTCTTCACCCTGTCACTGTTCCACTGGGTAGACTTGACCTTGCACTTCACTAACCCACCATCCTCTCCCATGGCGCTGCCTCGCCCCCCACCTCTCTTCCCTACCCCTATCCCTCCACCTCCTACCCCCACCCACCCCTTCCTCTTACCATTACCTCTCTATCTTCTCCCCCTTTCTTCTCCCTCTGTCTACTCTATTGATTTTGTCTCTTCTTGATGTGGGCATACATTGTACAATGCTGCAGTATAGTGTAACCTTGAACTTTAACTGTATTGCTGTACTGTAACATGTGATTGTATATTTGCTACCGAACCACTCTGTATTTGAATGTTTCGTTTCCTCTGTACTTGATAACTGACATGGAACCAATTAAGGAGCATCCGCTCACTGGTGCTATCAAGATTTCAAAATAAATAAATAACAAGCATTTGTCAATGCGAATGTTTGCTTGCTGGCATTGGCAGTGGTAGTGTAGAGATTACAGAGCTGCGTAATAGGAATGGCAGTGAAGTATTGAACTGAAACCAACCCCACCACCACTGCAGAGAGTGACAGGCATTGGGGTGTGCATTTGGGTCGTCAGGCATATATCCAGCCACGCCATTCACCCCTTACCTGCAGACACTGACAAGTGTCACAGTGTTCCTTAGGGTCTTTGGCCCTTATCGCACCATTTCATTAGGAAATATGGTGAGATGGGTGCGATATAAGAGAATGGGGTGAACTTTGGGTCTGAAGAATCCAAGGCATACCTCGATGCCTCTCACTGGCTGCAGGGTGTGGAATGGTATGAGCATTACAGGCAAGAATCCAAGTACACCCCTGATGCCTGTCATTCTCTACAGGGTTGGCGCGTTATGGTTGGAAACCCTAATACCTCAGGCATTCGTTGGTATTTTCACTCCAGATTTTCAACATGTTTTTGTGACCCCACCTCATAAACAGGGGAATATCAGTTTGTTGGCGGCTGTTTATGCACAGTGACTACGCACTTCATACCTCTCAACTGTACCACATTATGAGGACGTTCTCATTTTACTTCACAAAAGCTCCCAGTTCCACATTGTGAGGACTTGTTCACATTCAAAGTCAACATTTAAAACAAAAATCCATAGTAAATGATAAAAATATATTATTCAATTACTAATAGGCTTTCTAAACATAAATGCAACATGTTAACAGTGTTTTGAGCTTCTTAGGTAAAGATTTGTTTAAGTGTTCCACATTTGCCCATTTGTTCCACATTTTGCCAGGCAATGTTCCACATTTGGGGGACAAAGGTTGAGAGAAGTATGCCACAGGTGCAAAAACATTCCAAACAGGATGTAAAAAATGACAGCTGTACTGTTCATGGGGAGGTGTAAAAAATGGCAATGTTGCAAATCTGCAGTAAAAATATTAAAAAATGGTGAAGTCACGAGCGTACATAGAAACTGTGCAACGCACACCTGTAATATAATTAGGTTGGGGATTTTTTACAGCAGATTGTCAACACAGGCATTTTGGTGCCTCAAATCATGAACAGTGTCACTGTGATTTTCTTTATCTGTGCCGAACAATGATTTCCCACAGCGACCACGCATCTCAGCGCTGAAAGTGTGAAAACACACTTGAGCCATGTTGTGAAAAATGACAGCTGTACTGTTCATAAGGAAGTGTGGAAAAATGCCACTGGTGAAAATCTGGACTGAAAATATTACAAAGTCATGAACTTACGAGGGTGCGTGGAAACTGCGCAATGCTCACTGTAACACAGTCATTTTATGGACTTTTGTCACCAAATTTTCAACATAGCCATTTTAAGACCTCTGCTCATGAACAGTGTAACTGTGATTTTCTTAATCTGTCCTAAACATTGCTTTCGCACACCAACAGCACCATTGTGCATTACATGTGCGAAAACACATTTTGGGCGACATATGAAAAATGGCAGCTGTACTGTTCATAAGGAAGTGTAATAAAATGGCAATGTTGAAAATCTGGAGTGAAAATATTAAATTCGCAAACTTACGAGCATGCATAGGAACTGCTCAACGCACGCTCGTAAAACAGTCATTTTTAGGAATTTTTTCACCAAATTTTCAACATAGCCATTTTAAGACCTCTGCTCATGAACAGTGTCACTGTGATTTTCTTAATGTGTCCCATACATTGATTTTGCACATCGACTGCACCATTATGCGCTCACATGGTAGGAAACACACATTTGGGCAAGATGTGAAAATGACAGCTGTACTGCTCATAAGGAGGTGTGGTAAAATGGCAATGTTGAAAATCTGGGTGAAAATATTTGAAAATTCATGAATTCTGACGTCGTAGGAACTGCGCAATGCACCCTCGTAAAACAGTCATTTTAGGACTTTTTCACCAAATTTTCAACATAGCCATTTAAGACCTCTGCTCATGAACAGTGTCACAGTGATTTTCTTAATTTGTCCCGTACATTGATTTCGCACACCGACGGCGCAACTGTGTTCTACATGGGCGGAAACACGTTTTGGGTGAGATGTGAAAAATGACAGCTGCACTACTCATAAGAAGGTGTAGTAAAATGGCAATGTTGAAAATCTGGAGTGAAAATATTGAAAATTCGTGAACTTACGAGCGTGCGTAGCAACTGTACAATGCACGCCAGAAACAGTCATTTTTAGGAATTTTTTACCAAATTTTCAACATAGCCATTTTAGACCTTTGCTCATGAACAGTGTCACTGTGATTTTCTTAATTTGTCCCATACATTGATTTTGCACACCGACTGCACCATTGTGTGCTACATGATGAAACACGTTTTGGGTGAGATGTGAAAATGACAGCTATCTACTCTACGTGAAGGTGTGGTAAAATGGCAATGTTGAAAATCTGGAGTGAAAATATTGAAAATTCGTGAACTTACGAGCATGCGTAGGAACTGTGCAATGCACGCTCGTAAAACAGTCATTTTTAGGAATTTTTCACCAAATTTTCAACATAGCCATTTTAAGACCTCTGCTCATGAGCGGTGTCACTGTTATTTTCTTAATTTGTCCCGTACATTGATTACGCACTCGGCCAGCGCCATAGATACATAGACAGTGTCAGCAGATAAGGGCCTATGGCCACCAGTCTCCATTTGAGCTTGTAAATTCAGTTTATGTTTTCCTAGAAGTCTGTTGTCCCTTACCCCTGACCTCCAGAATTCCTTTATGTCTATCCCATGCATTCTTAAATCCCATGATTGTCTCAGCCCCCACCACTTCCTCTGGCAGGGTGTTCCACTTGTCCACCACCCATTCTGTGAAGAAATTCTTCCTCATGTTTCCTCTGAATCGTCCTCCCTCCAACTTCATCCCATGCCCTCTAGTCCTGGAACATCTTTTTTGCTTAAAAATAGTGTATTCCTGCACCCTGTTCCTCCCTGTGAGATACTTGTATGTCTCTATCATACCCCCTCTCTCTCTCCTCCAGGAGTACATGTTCAGTTCCTTCAACCTGTCTTCATAGGACTTGTGATGCATTCCATGCACCATCTTTGTTGCCCTCCTCTGAACCTTCTGTACCCTGTCTATGTCCTTATGTAGGTATGGTCTCCAGAACTGTACACTGTACTCAGGTGGGGCCTCACTAGTGTCTTGTATAGGCGGAATTATGACCTCCCTTTTCCTGCTGGTGATGCCCCTGCCTATACATCCCAGCATCCTATTTGCTTTACCTGCTGCCTTGTCACACTGTTTCCCTGCCTTGAGGTCATCAGAGATGATAACCCCAAGATCCCTTTCCTGCTTGGTGCATGCTATATCCTCACCCCAACTGATATATTGTGCCAGGGTTTTGTTCTATATGCATTATCTTGCACTTCTTTGTATTGAATTTCAACTAGAGCGGAACTGCCAAACCCTGACCATTCTTCAAGTTTCTAAGGTCCCTTCTCATTCTGTCTACACCCTCTGGTGTGTCTACTCTGTTACAGAGCTTTGTGTCATCAGCGAACAGTGAAATTCTGCCTTCTAGGTCCTGTGCAATGTCACTGATGAAGATGTTGAATAGGACCAGTCCAGCACTGATCCCTGTGGTACCCACTGGTCACTCTTCCCTCTGTGAGTGACAGCCATTTACCACCACCCTCTGTGTCCTGCCACCCAGCCAGTTACCTACCCACCACACTACTGTCCTGCCACACCCATATTCCCCAGTTTGTGTAATAGTCTTCTATGTGGCACAGTGTCAAGGCCTTGCTGAAGTCCAGATAGGCCATGTCCACTGCCCTCCCTGATCCACCTCTCTAGTCACCCAGTCAAAATTCAACGAGGTTGGTCTGACATGACCTCCCTGGTGAAACCATGCTGCCTTGGGTCCTGTAGTCCATTGACAACCAGATGTTCCACCAATCTCTCCTTCAGTAGTGCTTCCATGATCTTCCCACTACCGAGGTGAGGCTGACTGGTCTGTAGTTCCCTGCTTCCTCTTTGTTCCCGCTTTTGTATAAGGGACTACATCTGCAGTCCTCCAGTCTTTGGGTACCTCCCTGTTTCCAGTGATCGCTAAACAGGATAGCCAGAGGTTCAGCCACCACCTCTCTTAGTTCTTTAAGGACCTGGGTGCACTCCATCTGGCCCCATAGCTTTATCAACTCTATTGCTTCCAGTTCCTTCAGGACTCTTTCTTGTGTAAAGGGACTTGTGTCCATTTCTGCACCATTCTCACCCTTGTCTCCCTTCAGACCCATTATCCTCCTCTTCCTCCAGTAAAGACTGAGCAGAAATACCTGTTCAATATGTCAGCTTTACTGTTGTCATCCTCCACGAGGCCCCCATCCTCCCCCTTCAGTCTCACTATCCCTCCCTTTGTCTTTCTTTTTTCACTTATGTACCTGTAAAAGGTTTTGTCCCCTCTACCCACTGATTTTGCAATGTGTTCGTCTGTCTGAGCTTTGGCTTCCCTTACTGACCTCCCTGCCTCCCTTTGCTTCTCCTGGTACTTCTCCCTATCCCTTCTGCCTGTGTCTTTTTGTATTGCCTGAATGCAATCTTTTTGGCTTTCACTTTCTTTGCTACCTCTTTGGAAAACCATAATGGTCTCCTCTTCCTTTTCCTTTTGCTAACCTGCTTAATGCATAATTCTGTTGTTCTTGTAATCCCATTTTAAATACTGCCCACTGTTCCTCAACCCCTGATTCCTGTCCCATTCCCTTAATGCCTCTTTCAAGTATCTCCCCATTTTCCCAAAGTCTGCCCTCCTAAAATCCAGGATCGTGATTTTGTGTGGTTTGGTTCTGCTCTTTTGTGATTTCAAACCACAATGACTGGTGGTCACTGTTCCCCAGGTGCTCCCCACTGTTACCCCATCACACTGTCCCTGTTTGTGAGCACAAGGTCCAGTATTGCCTTCTGCCGGTTGGTTCCATGACCAGTTGCTTGAGGAAAAGCACCCTGAAGGAGTCCAGGATAAATCTGCTCCTAGTTGATGCTGCTGCTGGGATGCTCCAGTCCATGTCTGGAATATTGAAGTCTCCAACCAGTACTACCTCACCCTTGTCTGCCATCCTTTGGATGGCTAGCATCAACTCCCTATCTGTTTCTTCCTCCTGGGCTGGTGGTCTATAGACCACACCTGTCAGGATGGCTGTTCCATTTTCCTTTCCAGCTTAACCCACAGTATCTGTCCCCATTTTGTTCCTCCTGGATCTCTGTGGCCTTTATGTCATTTTTCACATACAGTGCCCTCCTCCTCCTTCCTGCCTGCCCTGACTCTTCTGAATATGTTGTAGCCAGGTTGGCCATCTCCCAGTCGTGGTTATCATTACATCAGGTTTCAGTGATGGCCACAATGTCCAGTTCTGACTGCACCATGACAGCCTCCAGATCTTCCATCTTGTTGCTAAGGCTCCTGGCATTTGCACATGGCTTTCCATGATTTGACCTCCTAGACTGTTTCGCTGTTCTACTCCAGCCCCTTCCTTGGTTGACCTTTATCCCTGGTTCTCCTTGCTGTCTGCCCTTCTGCTGAATTTTGCCCCTTTTCTGCCTATCCACCTCTTGGGCACTAATCTCCATCTTTTGCACACTGCTTTGTAGAGATAGCCACTCCTCTGGTTCACTGGTTCCACCGCTAGCTGTGGGGGGTGAGCAAGTAGGTACCCTCCTTGCTGGCCTGCCACCCCCCTTTGCTAGTTTAAATGCTTGTCAATGTAGCATTTAAACTTATCATTGAGTGCTTGGATTCCCCTCCAGGATGGATGCAGGCCGTCAGGCTTGAACAAACCTCCATCCCTCCAGGTGGGTCCCCAGTCACCAGTGAATCCAAACCCTTCCTCACAGCACCAGTTCTTCAACCATGAGTTAAAGTTCCTGGTGCATGCACTCCTATGCTCTCCCTTGCCTCTCGTAGGTAGTACTTCTGAGAAAGTGAGCCATTGTGCGCTACATGGGCGGAAACACGTTTTGGGTCAGATGTGAAAAATGACAGCTGTACTACTCATAAGAAGGTGTGATAAAATGGCAATGTTGAAAATCTGGAGTGAAAATATTGAAAATTCGCGAACTTACAAGCGTGCGTAGGAACTGTACAACACACGCTCGTAAAACAGTCATTTTTGAATTTTTTCACCAAATTTTCAACATAGCCATTTTAAGACCTCTGCTCATGAACAGTGTCACTGTGATTTTCTTAATTTGTCCCGTACATTGATTTAGCACACCGACTATGCCATTGTGCGCTACATGGGCGGAAACACGTTTTGGGTGAGATGTGAAAAATGATAGCTGTACTACTCATAAGAAGGTGTGGTAAAATGGCAATGTTGAAAATCTGGAGTGAAAATATTGAAAATTCGTGAACTTACGAGCCTGCGTAGGAACTGCATAACCTTACTCAAATAAAACAGTGATGTTTGGAATTTTTGCCAAATTTTCAACATGGGGTTTTGGGACCCCTTCTCATGAATGATGTCACTGTCATGGCGTTATTCAGGCCCGAAGGTGATTTTGCACAGTGACTGTGAAATCACCGCCGTGCCAGCTCTTACCATGACAGTGACATCAATCATGAAGGGTCACTTAATGTTGGTATTGGTGCAAAAAATATACCTGAGATATGCAATAAAGTTGAAAAACCCTATCTAGCCCATTATACAGCTTACGGCATTTCCTCAGTTCGCGGTCGGCTTTGAAAGAGTGCAGGCGTGTTCCCGGTCCACCGAAGATCGTCGCGCGAGCTCCGGAGGTAAGTATGGGTGAGGGGTGTGGGAGAGCAGGGTGCACAGTGGGTGGGTGCGGGTTGTGGGAGGGGCTGGGAGAAGCACCGTGGGACCGTTTTTATTTTGCAGGTTAAAAAAAAAAAGCGGCGTGGGATGTTTGCCACGCTGGGGTGGGCTCCCAGCATGGCACAGGATAACAGGGGGCCGTGGAGCGGCGAGGATTGGGCACCCCACTCGGCCACATGATCAGTTGTCACGCTGGGGTGGGCTCCAGCGTGGCACCCAATACTAGGGGTGAGGACAGTATTGGAGCCGACGAAGTTAGGCACCCCGTCGGCTATTCTATCGGTTGCCGCGCTGGGGTGGGCGCAGCGTGGCATGTGAAAACTTGGGCGGGGGCGCGCTGCACAAGCCGGCCGGGATGGGGCACCCCGTCACGGCCACGTGTGTGCGGGGAGGACACGCACAATATCGCGTGCGTTCTGTGTGTGTGTGTGTAGGGGGAGCTGTGCATGAGCAGGCGATAACTTATCGCTGCTCACTGAAGCGTAGCTCCCCCTTTCAACTGTATGCCACTGCATTTTGGAGCTTGTCATAGACAGCTCCAGCATGCATTGGCTTACAGGGGCCACGCCTGCCAACACACTGACTGAACTGGAGGAGGAGGTGACACACCTCCGAAATCTCGGATGATGGCACTATGTTTCTTGCACATGCGTGCAAGCAAACATAAAAATAATGGAACACAGACTGTTGGTGGTTTCCTGGGGAATGATTTCAAAGGGACACAAGAGATCCCCCTCATGGTTTATCTCACAATGACTGGCACCAGAGATTGTTAAGCTAATGAAAAAAATGGATGCTCCAGGGAATTCCTCAACCACTGTTGCAACGGAGAACACCCTCACATACAGGTGACTTTGGTTCTTTGGTGAGGGAGGTGATTTATAGCTTTTCAGGTTGGAAGGATTTTCAGAGTCCTGATTAGAGATGGGGCAGCATGATCCTCTGACTGAAGTACTCTGTCTGTTTGACTGGGAAAAACAAACATACTAATTATAATAGCGGGGGAGAACTTTTGAACTGTTGATGGGGTTAACTCCAGTGCACCCTCCCCGAGTGGAGGGTGGTTGGAGTTTTTCTATTCCTGACCCCTCTTCCCCTACATGCTGTGAAACATATGAATCAATGGAACTCCAGCAGAAACAAGCCAGAGCCTTCACTAATTATACCAAAAAATATGTAAAGAGCATGAAGTGGACTACACGAACACAGACTGTCTAGTTATTGTCTAGTCTGTCTGCTGGGGGGGGCTCTTGGGTTACTGTACATTACTCCAGAGGTTGGTTAAGAAAGAGTGAATAAAACCAGACCTTTATGAAGGTGCCAATGATGGAAGGGGGAAAATTACCATAAAAATTGGATTAAGAGGCAGAAATGCCAAGTAAATGGCTGGGAGGGGGAATGGGACTGGTCACCATACATCTAATATGACTCAGAATTACCAAGGTACTACGATCTTACTAATAAGCATGTTTATACCATCTTTATTAATTATAAAAATGCTTGGGTATTACACGCGGCACTACAATGGTACTTTGGTCTACTCCAGTGGCACATCAGTGGTGTTTCACAGAGTTGTTAAAACTCACCTAGGAAGTAAGTTTTGAACTAGGTATTGACATTCCATTTTTATACTGCATTAAAGCACAGCAGTATACTTGTTTTGAGGTTCTTGTTAAAATGTTATTTGAATTGTTAATTGTTCTAATTATGGTTCACTGGCTCATATTCAATAGTTCCAGTACTTATAACTGGATTTATGTTTTTCTTTTATAACTATCTGTCACAAAAGCTGAGTTGTAGGGCTTACAGGTTGCAAACTCAGGTATTTTAGATGAAAATGGGACACTGGAGTTGCTTGACCATAGAAGTAGAAAGATGAAAATCCTTGCAAATTACAACTTGAAAAATTAGTGAACTTAAAAAATATCATATAATGTAAAAGGGATACATTCACTGATAAAATGAACCAGACTATTGGGGAATTAAAGAAGATGAATCGTACAATTACTTTCTTACAAGAAACCCACTTACCTATGCCCAGGTGAACCAACCCAAATTTAATTTCAGACTGGTAAATAGGAAGGAAATATACCATAAGTTGTGGTGTATAAAAATGAAAGGCTCCTTTGGATATGTTACCCTGGAATGCGATTCATATTAATTACAGCTCCTGTCATTGTCACACCCTAACACTTCTATCAGTAAATCACTCCTCTGTGGTATCATTCTGGAGAAATGGAATACAACCATTGTGGTCCCTATCCATAAAGTGGTGCTTAAGAGAGCCTAATGAAAATTACAGGCCCATATCTCTTTTATGTACCCTAGCAAAAATACAAGTGAGGCTGGTGTTCAGCCAGTTACAGGATTACGTGGAGTTACACTGTTCTCTCACTCAGTGCCAACATGGGTTCAGAAAGGGTCATGGTACAGGCAATGCTCTGGCGAGGTTGACGACTGACATATTAGAAGCGGTTGAGCATAGTAAGGCTACTGCATTCAAGAGAGGCTGGGACAAGTACAGGAGGAAGTTGAGGTTTACAGATGTATCTTGGGGGGACCCTGGAGGAGTGTGGGGGAACCTGGGATGGGACAGCTGTGCCCACTAAGGGTACAGGCTCTTGAGCAGACTCAATAGACCATTAGTTCTTTTTCTGCTGCCATTTTAGTAAGTTAGTATGTTACTGGCGCACTTTTTATGGACTTCATCAAGGCCTTTGACCTGGTGAACCATGTGCTATTGCTTGACAGACTTAGAGCTACTGTTCTGGATGATCTGACTCATCTGTGGTTCAGTCACTACTTGACTAACTATAAAAAAAAACTGTCAGATGGCAGGGCTGTCTCTCTAAACTTAGAGACATAATGGATGGTATACCTCAAGGTTCTACCCTGGGCTCCCTCCTTTTTTTCTCTCTTCATTAATGATATACCTAATAATTGTGGCGGAGCCTTCCTGCAACTTTATGCAGTTGACGCTGTACTCTTCACAGCTAGGGAATGATTTCAATCAACTGGAGACCTGGCTATTGAAAAAACAAGTTAGTATTAAATGTCAATAAAAACAAAAGTCATATTATTTGACCCAAAAATGCTAGGTGCTGAGAGGATGACTCTTCTCAAACTTGCTGTTGGGGGGGGGGCTCACCCAAACATCGTGAACTCTCTGAAGTACCTGGGGGTTATGCTTGATCACGACCTATCATGCATTGTTCATGTTGACACCATATCCAAAACCCAACACCAGAAACTGGGCTTACTGTCATATATTGTTCATGTTGACACCATATCCAAAACCCAACACCAGAAACTGGGCTTACTGTCATACGTTGTTCATGTTGACACCATATCCAAAACCCAACACCAGAAACTGGGCTTACTGTCATACATTGTTCATGTTGACACCATATCCAAAACCCAACACCAGAAACTGGGCTTACTGTCATACATTGTTCATGTTGACACCATATCCAAAACCCAACACCAGAAACTGGGCTTACTGTCATACATTGTTCATGTTGACACCACATCCAAAACCCTACACCAGAACTGGACTTACTGTCATACATTGTTCATGTTGACACCATATCCAAAACCCTACACCAGAAGCTGGGCTTACAGTATAGACTCTTCCCCTACCTCTCTAAGGATGCCAGACTAGCTATAGCTAATAACACACTTCTGCCAGTTCTTGTGTATGATGCCCCTATCTTATAATCTTTTAGGGCCATGGAACTTGGTGAATGCAACTGCCTTTATAATAAGTATGTTCGCTTTGTAGCTCATGCCTTCCCCCAAGGGAACACCATTGTGCAATCTTGGCTTCCCTCGGGTGGCCATCTCTTAATACATGGATTCCCTACCCTGCCTTAAAGGTGTCCTTAGGTGCAATTCTTTGCTCCAGCCCCAGCCCATTACTTGAAAACCCAAGGGTCTGTACCATGCCAGGCAAGCAGGCTTTCTCCTTTACAGCCCCATTGCTCTGGCCCACTCTTCCAAGTGAGTTTCTGAATGAACTGTTCTACGGTTGCTGCTTTTGAAAACAAGTTAATGGGTTGCCCTGCAGTGATGAATCACTGCAGGTGCAACCAGTGAGGTTTGGTCCTCTACCTTACCCTTATGGGTTTTTGCTGCCCTTCCTGGTGGAATATGGTACTCATCTGCTACAGTGTGTAATATTTACACCCTATGAAGCCTGAACTTTTTGCATTCTCACTTCTTGTAATACATGTAACTTAAATATTATTCTGTGATCTCTAAATGCTATGTCACAATCTAATGTTATATGTCTCTGCTTGGCAACTGTGTAATTCCTTGTTGTGTAATGAACCAGTGACATTGTGGTTTCCTCTTATACAATGGGTGTTTGTGCAATTTTACCCACTGTATGAACACTATGAATGTAATGTACGATATCTCCTTCTGTCCTTACACTTAATGTAATTAACTCCAGGTTGCCCCTGAAAAGGGACATGCTGTCTTAGTGGGCCCACCCGATTATCAAAGTTCAAATAATTAAGTAAATAAATATGAATGAATTAATAAATATAAATATTGAAAGGGATGATATTGAGGAGGGGAGAAATAGAGAGAGCAAGTGTCGCAGTGTCCTGAGCACTTGTGGTAACATCTCCCATGAGCACACTGAGCACAGTATGCCTCTCTGACAAAGAAAATGTGTTTTGCTGTTTAAAACTTTATGTGGGGAGTAAGCTACACTAATGATGCACTGATTTGGGCAAACTAGATTGGCCAAATGGTCTTTTTCTGCCTGCACAATTCCATGATTCTATGATTAAAATCTTGTAAAAACAGTTGCTGTGTAGCATCAATGAGTTCCTGATACTGTTAACAGTTGCAAACTAATGTTACATGAAATTAATTATCTGAAGTTGTTTAAATTCTAGGACCACTTCCCTTTGATAAAGTTGGCAGCAGCAGACAAAACTGTTGGGGCATTTCACAGAGAGCCGAGCAATGAATAAATGAAATTTACTGAATTTTTCAAGAGAATTTTGGTTTCACTGGTCTAATACCATCCATTTTTTTGCTTGAACCATCTGAAAAAAAGCACCTTGGGGTCTATGGACGCTGTTCCCTCTCCTTTTCGAATACAGGATACTACCAAAAAGAAAAACAGCACATTTGGAAAGACAGAGATCACACAGAAAAAACTCACTAAAAGCTAACTAAATTTCTAAGTACAGTAGAAGCTTACCCCAGCTGGGCTCTTTGTACGTTATGGCAAACTGGAACATGTGATGTTACAGGTTCAGTGACCAAGCACAATTGACTTACTCCGAGAAACATAAAACAGAAAAAGTCATGACAGGCAGGTCTCTTGTCTGCATCACTAGCCCTGCTTCTCTGACATCACACACTGGACATTTGTTTACTTTTTTTAATGTAGATTTTTGTGCCACCATAGTCCAGGGGTGGCTAATCAGCTCTGTCCTCATTCCCCTGAGCTGGCACTCCTCTCCCCCAGGACACACCTTCGGTCCGTAATTCCCTGATGAATTCCTCATCATTTCGGTGACGAGGGGGGGGGCCTCCATCCTTCCCAGTATGAAAATCCAGAACAGACCACTGGCTTGCCCCCGGTGGTAGAACAGGCTTGAAGGCAGGCAGGCAAGGCTTCATTAAACCCCCGAACTGTTCCATCTGCTTGTTTTCTGCCTGCCCCTTGTGCTGTAGGATATCAGCGCATGCATGGAGATGCACACACAGGCTGTCCCTCTGGCCACCCTCCCTTCTTGTTGCCCATGCTGCACCCCCACCAGTCCTCCACCTGGTGGCAGTCCAAGGCTGGGACAGCATCCCTCCCCTCCCCAGAAGGGGAGAGCAGTCCACTCCCTTGGATGCTTGGTCCTCTCCTGCCCTGACCGACCCCCAGTGACCTGAATCTGTTTCTGAACCCAGGTCACTGGCACGGCACTGGGTAAAGCACCAGTGCCTCAGCCTTCCATACCACGGGTCTGACCACCCTAGATATTTCTTTTGAACTTTGAGTCAACCTTCCCCAGAAAGCTAGTCTGAACTAGTTATTCATATTTGGACACTGTCCTATTGTTTCTCTAGTTCATGACCTAGCAGAGTGCCATCTGGCTTGACTAGCCATTTGTTAATTATCAGAACTTAGCCTCTTTTAGATTAAAGTGGCTCAGCCCTTTGATGCTTACCTATAACAAAAGCCTTTAGATGACAGGAACTCTTGCAGTCCACACCCAGCCTACTTCTCCAGCCAGCCAGTTCGATAGACTGTAATCTCATTTCCCACATATCTCCTTCATGAACTAAATAATTTTACAAAATAAAATAGTGAAATTGAAAAAACCACTGTCCTGGGTGTTACATTTTGCACACCATGTAACATCCTCTCCCCGCTGTGGGGGTCAGGGTGTTACCAGCAGTTCTTAAAGGAAAACTCCATGTTAAAATCAGAAAAAGATATGTAGTAGTCTTTTTTTTTCTGTGTTCTAACCAATTCCCAGTATTTTCTTTTCCTCTGGCTGAGAGATGTTTTTTCT
Organism: Neoceratodus forsteri; assembly: GCA_016271365.2. Classification (NCBI taxonomy): domain Eukaryota; kingdom Metazoa; phylum Chordata; order Ceratodontiformes; family Ceratodontidae; genus Neoceratodus; species Neoceratodus forsteri. The sequence goes on from CM057452.1 coordinate 1,724,585,611, forward strand.
AACTTTCCCTAACTGTTTTATTGCCCGTTGGAGGCTGCCATTCTGGTTTCTTTTATGGCCTCTAGTCTTCCCAGAGTACCCTTTGGTGTGATGTCTAATTGCCCCTGCAGGAAGCCAGTGTCTTGTTACAGGGTCTGTCACAGCTCAGGCACAGAGAAAATACTTCTTCCAGAGAAGACAAACTGCTAGATTTTGGGTGAGTGTAATCATTATTATTTTTTGATTTCAGTACCTTGTCCTGCTATGTTCTGCTGTGTGTGTGTGTGTGTGTGTGTGTTTGTGAATCATGTCACTGTTTACTCTATTCCTCTCAGTCACTTTCAGTTTTTGCAACAGTACTAAGTAGCAAAAATTGAACATCAACTTATAGGTTGTAACATAGCAGGACAAGGTACTAATATCAAAAAATAATAACGATTACACTCACCCAAAATCTAGCAGTGTGACTTCTTCTCTGAAAGAAGTATTATCTTTGTGGCTGAGCTGTGATAGACCCTGCTAAATCTAGGGGCATAGCTACATCAGTGTCACATGAACCAGGGTGCATCATAGGAGAAAGAAAGCCAATAAACCTATTTGTGATGGAGATCCCCAGGGGTCGTAAAACTACCATACAGCTAGCAGGCTAATTTAGGAAAAACTCCTAATCACAGACAGAGGGAAGGACACACTAGGACTTAACATACATATCAAAACACTCAACATAACATATGTTTTTGCACATTCTGGGTGGACTTCTCCTTTAACGGAGCACTGGCTGCCTTGGCACCACTGTTCTTTCCATAGTGGGAGGGGAGGAGACAGGGGACAGGGAGGTAAAAGGAAGGTTTAGATGGGGTGATAAGAACCAGGAAGTTGCTTGACAAATTGCCCAAGGGTGGCTCCAAAACTTGCAGCTGGATCTGTTCAGGGCAGCTGGATGGGGTCTACCAGGCCAGACAAGGTGGCAGGACATCAGGCCCGGGGTGGCAAGGACACCCTCCAGTCCCAAATAAATGTCTTGGTTGGGGGTCTAGTGTCCCCATTCATGGGGCAGGCCCAGATGGATGAGAAGGATATCCAGCCAATGACAGCAAGGTGGGTTTCCTAGGTGGGCATCCCCTCAAGGAGTGTGCACCAGTGGCTTTCATGCCTGGAGGAATGATTGATTTAAAACAATTGATAACATTTATTGATCGTCATATGAAAGACATTACAATTATTATAAGTCAGGTAAAACAATAACTTCATATAAAATAAGACAGCATCAATATATAAATAGTCCATTCTTTCAAGACTAACAGTCTTATTTTGTAAAATAAGATTCCTACAGATTTCTTTTCACTGTTAATAAAGTTTTTAAAAGTACCGAAGTATCAGTAAAACTTTAGTGTAAGCAAAACTGAAAAGATAACACAGGAGGACATTTTTCCCAAATACTGTTTACCAACAGTTTTTCCTAACCATGTGTTTCTTGGTTTATCATAGTGGGGGCTTATTAATACTATAAGCACCAGATCTTCAGGCTGATTTTATTTGCAGTAACAAAAGTCAGAGATATTTTTTTGTCTTTGTTACATCTTTTTTGAGGATTTTATTTGGAAAAAAATCCAAATCAAAGTTTAGTTACTTTTCATATTGATTTCAGGTTGACTATGGTTATTAGATACTTTTCAGTTGCTTTTTCTTGTATCAGATCAGCTAACATAGGATGGAATCAACTTTTTGCTAATTTATTTCCATAGTAGATTGTCTATTAATGTCTGTTAGCCAGATTTTTAACATTGGACTCTTTAAGCTGGCTATAGTGGCGTATTGTAAGGCCCATTGACACAAATATCCTTTACCAATGTTATTTAAAGAATTTTTAACAAATTCAAGCCATGGTATGTTATACTTTTCTACAATTATAATTTTCTCATCCAGACAATATTTTGCTAATGCAGTACCATTTTGTACCTGTAGCCAGTAACTAAATAATCTTCAACCACCTAAAGATTGCACTGATGCTTGACCTAGTTCTAGGCATGCTCTATATCCTGGGATAGCAGCTGGTAAACTAAGTAGTCTTTTATAAGAGTGGTCTGCAGGATTCTCAAATTTATCATGGGTCCCATATCCCCGATGTCAGTGCCATATGACCCCTGAGCCTGTGCTTTTGCATTATACACTTTAATTGCTGTCTGTATAGTATTTCTTCCATAATTTGATTTAATTCCTAATACTGGACTACCTCTCTGTGACATTTTATTATGTGCTGTTGATATCTGTTGTTTCCATGTCAGATTATTGTTAAATGGCAGTCCTAGATAAGTATATTCCTTTACACACCATAAATGGGTTTCTTCTATTTTATAGCAAAACGATTTCTTAGTATAACTTCTTTTTTTCATTGACCACACTTATTTCATTTTTGCTTAAATTTATTTTCCAGTTCAGCTCTTTAAATGTCTCAGCTAATTTATGTGGTTGCAGTTGCAAGCCATTTTGAGTCAGATAAATGAGGTAATATTGTACGGGACCGTCACAACTGACTATTTTTGGATGGCAGTAATGGTGGTTATCTGCTGCTTGGATTAGATCATTAATGCAAATATTAAGCAAGATGGGAGCTAGTAATACCCCTGCTTCACAGCAACATTAATCCTAGTTTTGTTTGTAAGGTTTCTGGATTTGTTATATTTGACTCTGCAAAAATTGCCTAAATAGAGATAGTCAACGACAGAATTAAAGCATTATCTAGAGTGCACAATTTGTTACCCCAAGATATTATGATTTAGAGAATCAAATGCTTTGATAAAATCTATAAATACAGTGTACACTAACTGTGATCTTACTAAGACATACTTCTCCAGCAGATGGTGCAATACAAAACAATGCTTTATGGTCGAGACCTCTTTCCTGAAGTCTGTGTGTAGGTCAGAAATTAACTTGCAATGATCAAAATGATTTTGTAACTTTGTACATGATAGTTTCTCAAAGATTTTAGAGGCTGAGTCTAACAGGCTTATTGGCCTATACATTGAGGCAAGGCAAGGCGATTTTATTTTTAAGGTGCCCAATCCCGGAGGCTCTGGGTGCCATACACATTATAACACAGTATATACAAATACTCTTAGCAGCAGCAAGAGGTTAAAATCAATACTCAGTAATTAAGTTTAACTATAGCTTTAACCCTTGCAGGGCTGCGGATTGCTATATCAGTCCAAAATTCCTATACGTTCAAATTCTGTTGACAGCCTAAGGGTTAACTATACTGTAGATGGGGTTGGAAATAAGTTATTCAGTAAACGCCTGGCTGAAGAGGTGGGCCTTAAGTCTCTGCTTAAAAACACCAATTGAGGGGGCCTCCCAGACTGCAGTTGGAAGCATGATCCACAGGGTCAGCCCAGAAACACTGAAAGCTCAATCACCAGAAGTTCTGAGCCAAACCCTGGGGGCATCCAGGAGGCCCCTTGAGGAGGAGCAGAGGGAGTGAACGGAGGTCGCAGGTGTCAGGAGCTCTGACAGGTAGCCAGGACCCAGTCCGTATAGAGCTTTATAGGTGATCAAGCCCACCTTGAAAAGGATCCTTCACCCGACAGGCAGCCAGTGCAGAGCATACAGGACCAGGGTCACATGACATAACCTGGGTAGGCCTGTCAGTAACCAGGCCACCATGTTCTGCACCAGCTGCCACCTGTGGAAGGTCCCTCCTGGGACCCTGAAGTAAAGAGCATTGCAATAGGAGAGCCTGGAGGTAACAAAGGCATGTACTAGGGTTGGTAGATCCTCAGGTGGAATGAAGGGCTTGATCCTGGTGATGTTCCGTATGTGGTAGAAGCCACTCTTAACAACAGATGACACCAGATCTTCAAAGGTTAGCCTGCTGTCCAGGATCACACCAAGATTATGCACACTCGGGGAAGCAACCAACGGAGCAGACCCCAGGAAAAGACTTGTGTCTGCTCAAGGCAGCAACCCATCATGCACGTGACCCGGCTCAACCACCAACACCTCTGTCTTATCCGGGTTAAGTCTCAGCCAGCTGAAAGCCATCCAGTCATTGATTTTAGCCAGACAGATATTAAGCACATCAACGGCAGTGGACGTTCTGGGAGCAAATGACAAATACAGCTGGGTATCATCTGCATAGCAGTGAAACTCCACGCTGTATTGCCAAATGATCTCACCTAGGGACAGCATATACAGTGTGAACAGCATCGGCAACGAGATCGAGCCCAGTGGAACTCCACATGACAGAGGCATTGGAGAGGAGGAGAAATACCCCAGCATTACCCGCTGCACCTTATCTGAGAGATAGGACTCAAACCATCTAATGACAATGCCGGTGAGGCCACAAAATTCACAGAGCCGATCAAGAAGCACAACGTGGTCCATGATGTCAAAGGCTGAAGAGAGATTGAGAAGTACAAGAACTGATCTGGCCCCTCTATCTCTAGCCCAGAGTAGGTCATTATGCACCCTCACTAGTGCCGTTTCTGTGCTGTGAGGTGTTATGCAGTTGACCTTTTTTGAAAATGGCATATACAACAGCTCCTTTCCATGTGGCTGGAAGAACATTATGGGAAAGAAAGCCATTACAAACTAGTTAACACTAGGATCCAAAATTGGGGGTCTACTTTGAATATTTCCATTGGGACTCCATCGGGTCCTGGTACCTTGTTCCATTTAATGAAAAATAAGTGCTGTTTCAATACCATTAGTGGTGAAAGTGATGTTAGATTCCTGGGCCGGAGCCCATTTGTACACTTTTATATCTTCATTAAAAAATTAAAAAAAAAAGTCCAAAAATGTTTGCCAAGCCGGTGGATGTACATGAGAGTCTATATAATCCTGCCAATTACAGGTTCCAAATGTTACCATTCTAAAACTTTTTACAGTCAACATTCCTTACAGCCTCTGACATCTTTTTAAACAAGTTATTTTGGAAACGTCTGTTTTTTTTTTATATGATAAAAAGTTTATGTATTCTTTGCAGGCTTCATTCAGTTTCATGACATGTATACTTTGGGGGCCTTTTCCGACTTATCTTTTTTGTTCAGTATTTTCTTTGCTATCCTACAATCTAGGTGAAACAAACCATTATGTACATTCTGTTTGACTTCCTTGTAACACAAGGGCATACACATTTCCAGAATTTGATTATAATACTGGAACTGTTTCTTACTATTCTTCTCAATCAGGAGTTTCTCCCTTAATGACACAAACCTCTCATAAGATAGCATTTGCAATACTTTGTCTTTCTGGAACTCATCCCAAATGATTCTTCAGTTATAAGTAATTTCTACTTGTCCTTTATTCTTATCAGTTAAGGGATTTTATTGTGCATTAACCTTTTAAGGTATATGGATAGATGGTCATTTTCTTTTCTAGTGATAAACATACATTTTAACATATTTATATACATCACGAAAAAAACGATCATGTAGTCAATAACAGATGTATAACCTCCTGCTAGGTGAGTAAAAGGCCCTTCTGTTTCCCCTTTAGCCTTCTGTTCAAAATATGTTGCTTTAGATTACTGCATAAGTTCAAAAGGCCTCTTCCTGCACCTTTAACTATTTTGTCCTGTGAATTTCTTGAGATAAAGCAGGTATTATTTAACAAGTCAGTATCTTCATCCAGGTTATTGCCAAAACCCACTCTAGCATTCATGTCCCAAGCAGAACGACTGCATAATTACTGTCTCCTAAGGCAGGCTGAATTTTCTCTTTAAGGTTAGCAAAGACATCAGAGTCATGATTTTCTCAACCAGTCAGTGTATTATAGACATTACAGATTAGTCTGGAGGGTTTCTATGAAGATCAGGCATCTGAGGGGATTACATGTCAAGTCTGCAAAAAACAGTATGGCATGGTAGAAAACAGCCTGGAGAAAACCGCACAAGTCAAAACAGTGCCTGTCAATAACACCTAAGCAAAAAAAACAGTGAATGGAGATTTACTAATAAAACACCACACCACCATGGATCACCACTCCAGCAAATATTTGGCTTGAGTGTAGATTTATTATTAAAACACCATACCGCCATGGACCACCACTCCCGTGCTATTTTTTTTCACTCATGCTGTTTTTCGCTTCGGTGTTATTGACAGGTATGGTTTTGACTTGAGCGGTTTTCTCCATGCTGTTTCCTACCATGCAGTATTGTTTCTTGCGGACTTGATGTGCTACCATCTGAGGGTAGCAGCTGGTACTCTAAAAGGCAAGCCAGGTGATTACGGCTAGGACCCAGAAATTACAAGGTAAAAAGAAGTATGCTGAGACATTATTTTCAAAGGCAGGTGTCAACTGGCTGTGCCATTTGTCTCGGTGGAGGATACCAGAGGATGGGTTGGCAGGGTCAGTGCCTGAACCATTACAGGATATACTGTGGTGCCCTGCAGGGAAAGTTGGGTCCCAGGATTCCTAACACACCCTTCTATGAGCTGAACCTGCCAAGTAAGTTGGTATCTTTGAATCAAGGATGCAGCTGTTTACAAACTGCTCCAACCATACAGTATCTGAACATGAGTATCCGAAAGCATGATGAACCAGAATCCAAGATCAGTTGGCTAGTAAGCCAGGGTAACAGGTTACAAGGGTTGGTGAGTCAATTAACTAAATCTGGGTCTTGTGGTTCATGTGATGTGGGCATTTCGCCCTAAGTGATCTTGTAACATTAGTGATGAACTTTTCAGAGCTCTGTGCACCAATGTATCAATGAAATGAATTGAAACTGCTGGAAATTAGCTTTCTATGAACAAAGGCTATTACTCCAGTAAAGAAAACACATTTGAATTGCCACTATGTGTATTCACTATCAGTTTTTATACTGTAAGAGTGAAAGTGTGGCAGCTTTGCTGTGTCTAATTGCAAGGGGGGTACTGGTGGGTTAAAACAACAAATTACCCCCATACACAAGGGTTACCCTGGTCCATGCCCCCTCCATCAGGACATACATAGGATGGGTTGGCAGGACAAAGGGTGGGTTGCATCCATTTAATTAGAAACTAGATGACATATGCAAAGACACTCAGAGTTTGGAAGGTGTGGATGAGGCCAACCGGGTTGGGGGATGGGTGCTCACCTGGAAATTTCAAGTGATAAGTCCAACTTTGGTTCCAAAAGCCAGGCTTCCCACTTTCACCTATGCCCAGCCATCTGACTTGGCACAAGCATCTGTGGTGTGGGTGGGGAGTGGATATCCTTGGTACACAGCCCCAAGAAACGGGTACTGCAGGGGTCCAAGGTAAATAAGTGCTCAGCCAAAGCACAACATTGACCAAGAAGGTCATCAATAATAAACACTGACCCAGAAAGCATGACAGTCTATTCTCTCCAACAACCTGACTTACTAGCGTGCAGTGGCACAGGAGAGAAGCACATTTTTTTCTTGAGCTCCAAATGAAGTGCTTCTCACAGACAGGGCTGTAAATTTTAAAAATTAAACATTTTCCCTTAACATTCCATAATAGAGCTGGGCATTCAATTGCTCCAGGGCTCTCACTGAAGTTCTACTGTCCAAGGCAACCCATTCCACCTTTTCTCTTTGTTTAAAGTCCCAGTTGCTCAAAGGGGGATCTAATAAGGTGGAGTATTTCTGCTCCAGATGCAGCTGAAGTTCACTAAATACAGTCAATAGGAGCCCATCACTGGTACCGCACTTCTAATCCCCCTTAGCACCCACAAAATTAAATATGGCCACCAAAATTCCATCCTCCATGGATTGCTTCTCTTGGTTCCCCTTGTTAAAGTGCATCCAACAGTAGTCTATCCCTGGTAGCCTGATTCTATTATCCCCCTCCTCCCTGAAGTCAAATGTGGCCACTAGGATCCCATCCCCATTTGCCCACTTCTGCTGCCCTTCCGAAGTTAAAGCTGGCCACTCAGAACCCCTTCCTAGTAGGCTGATTCTGCAACCACCACATGTTTAACAATTAACAGTCTAGTGGGGAGGGACTGTCCCATGGAGGCATCCATAGTGGTGGCAAGGGAGGATGTGGGGGTCATCGGTAGTGGAGACCCCTAGGAGGGCTGCAGAATACCCCAGAGGAGCATAAAACAGCTCCTGGCGGACTCTATTGTAAGGGAGATACATTTGGGGGCAGGAAAGGAGCAAGACAGGGAGGTTAAATGCCTTCCTGGTGCCACAACTGGGAGGGATGGGAAGCAGGTCCTGGGGATTTCTACTGCAGCAAGAAGGAAGGGAGAGCTAGATGTCATTGTCCACCTAGGGACAAATGACCTGGCTAGGGATGAGGACAGAGTGGTTCATGAGGAGTTCAGGAATTTGAGGATGGGTCTTAGACAGGCAGCACACTCAGTGGCCTTTTCTGAGGTGTCGTCTGTCTATGACAGGGAGAGGTTAGGGTACTCCATACCAGGAGCTTCAACTCATGGTTGAAGGACTGGTGCAGAGAGGAGGGTTTTGGTTTCATTGGGGATTGGGGTCACACCTGGAGGGATAAGGACCTATTCAAGGGGATGGCCTGCATCCATCCAGGAGGAGTACTTACCGCAGTCCTTAGTAAATGGTTTAAATGCTATATTGAGAAGCATTTAAATTAGCCAAGGAAAATGACAGAAGGAAACAGGGTGACATGAACTGCCCCCCCAAGCTGTGATAGTCAATAGAGAGAACCCTCTAATGGATACCTATTAACAAGAAGAAAAGAATGGTAGAAATGAAGGGGGGAATGTAGACAGAGGAGATGAGGAGAGTACGCAAAAATGGAAAAGGGGGGCAGGCAGGAGGGGTGGCAGCAGTATTTGGAAGGCCCTGTGTGCAAATGCTAGAAGCCTGAGTAATAAGATCTCAGACCTACTGGCCATGATGGCAGAGGCTGACCTGGACATTGTCGCTGTTACCTAGTCATGGTGCAGTGAGAACCATGACTGGGATATAGCCATACTAGGTTAGACTCTGTTCATGAAGGACACAGTGGGTAAGAAAGGGGGAGGAGTGGCTCTTTACATGATGGATAGCATTAAAGCAACAGAGATATAGGGAATTCAGGGAGGGACAAAGGTATTCTAAGATGGCGGCCACGTTGGGCTAGCCACGTCACAGCAGTAGTAATCTTAGTTTATCAGTTTTTATGTTTATTTTGTCAATTTATTTTGTTTTTTCTGGTCATTCGTTATGTGGAATATCTGCCCTTAGTTGTCGGCAGAGATAGCAATAGTGCGTTGCTATTTTAATGTCGTTTCCCTTCGAGATCGAAAAGACGTCCAGGAGTAAGATTCAAGACTTTTTTGGAGTACTCTGATTAAAGACTGGGAAGTTTTTTACCATCTATGATCGGGAGCTGGGAGTCTGCTGACTGGGACTGTGAGCTGATTGTTGGTTTTTCGCTGCTCTGGGACTGTACCATGGATTTTGTGGAGTGCCTGGAAGATACAGCCCGGAGTAGAGTATTGGGACTCTGAAGCTGGGTTTTGTGAGACTTAAACGATTTCTGTTTTCAGGCCTTACGGACTGCAGCATCTCCGGTGTTGTTCTCCGGAGTGTTGGCCACTACGGCGAGCCCGCTGAACCTGGTCTGAACCCAGGGTGGTTTACTGGGGCTGTTGGCTGTGAGGGTAGATTGGGGCTGGTGCTGTCGAAGGACAGGCTCCAGTGTGCCTGTGGTTCCTGGGTTTTGTGGTGGGCAGGCTGGAGAACCTGCTTGCATGGACCCAGTCGCGGGTCGACTTTCCTAGTAGCCTCTCGGGGGATGACTGGGGTGAGAATTCTCCTCAGCTGGGTAGCTCCCATTTAAGTGGTCTGAACCAACCTGAGGACTTGAAGCGATTTTCTGGCTACAGCAGAGGTCTGTTTATGTCACCATGGAGCTCACGGAATAGTGAGAATGTCGTCTTCTATCTGAGAACAACCCAGGTCAGACTGTTCCTTTTCCTTTCCTATATACTTTGGTGAAGCAGTGAGAGTGCTTCATTTTTCTACCAAGAACAATTGTGTGACTGTTTAAATATTACCCTGCCTATGTGAGAGATAGGCTTGGGACTAAATCCTCAGGGGTGAGAGTTCTGAGGGTTTCCACTATTCTAAGTTTTTAGTGGTGCATAGGTGGAAAAGTGACTGGGGCTCTGTGCCCAGACAGTTTGAACTTTTCCTGAGGATCCAAAATCTGCCTGAAGGGGAATGGACAGTTGTTTTATTTTGTTTTTTTGTTAAGTGCTCTTCCATGCTATGTGAGAGGTGGGAGGGAGTTTTTTTTGGCTTAATTTAGTTTTAAAATAGTTTATTATTGTTTTTTGTTAGATATTTGTTGTATAAGTTATTTTAAATAAGCTAGTGGCTTTGATAGTGTTAATCAAATTTGTTGATTAACAGTAGTTTTTAAATATTTGGCAGCATGTGCTGGGACTGAGCTTCTGTGGGCAGGCGCTACTCCCCCTCTAGGCTGAGGGACCTGCGCCCTTCGACAGCCCCCCGTTGCAACCCGAGGTATATAGGTGTTGTTGTGCCTTGGGGATTGTACAGAGGAGGCGGAGGGGGATTCTTCAGCTGGGGGGGGAGCGGAGTGGGCGGATAAGGGTGGTGAGATCAGGGAGATGCCCTGGGGCGAAATGGGTCCAGGATAGGGGTTTGCGATGCCTGGTTCCCATAACCAAGGGTTCCACTGATAGCGGGCAAGTGACCCGCTCCTCCAAGGCCTCTCATCCAACCCGGGCGGTGTTATGCAATGCCAGGTCTATAAAAAATAAGACAGCAATTATTGCTGATCTTGTCGAGTCATCTGACCTGGCTTGCATCACCAAGACCTGGCTAGACGAGAATGCTGGTCCCATATTGGAGTCAGCTGTTCCAGCCGGGTACTAGGTGATACATCGCCCAACATTGGATCGAGGGGGGGGTCGCTATTTGTTTTAAATTGGAATTGGGCCTTGTAGAGGTTCCAGTGGTGATGCCTAGATCCTTTGAGTGTATCATGGGAGCAGGTGTGGGCAGTAGAATCTTACTCATCTATCGTCCACCCAGTGACGAGAAAGTTTTTCTGCAGGAAGTTGCAGACTTCATTGTCGACCTGGTGTTGGAGCCCTCCAGGTGGTTGGTGCTGGGGGACTTCAATGCCTGGGTCGATGATGAACTCTCGCATTTTGGTCAAAACTTCCTCCAATTGATGATTTCGTTGGGCTTTACACAGGCTGTTACCGCTGCTACCCATATTCAGGGTCACTCTCTGGATCTGGTGTTCACCCTGGGGATGGAGATCACGGAACTGGTGGTGGAACCAGTTGGGTGGTCTGACCATCACTCTATAAGGTTCAATTTTGCGACCCCTCCGTGAGACCAACCCCTTTGGAGATGGTCCAGTACCGCCCTTTGAGGGGAGTTAGCCCTGAAGGTCTGATGGCGGTACTGGACCTATCAAGTTGGCCATTGGAGTGCTTGGACCCAGGTGACCTAGTAGTGCGCTATAACAACATGGTGCTGAGGGCTCTGGATTCCATAGCTCCTGTCTGTGTTCGCCCCCTCTCCCTCCGGCCTCGGTCCCCTTGGTTTGATGGGACATTGAGGGAGTTGAGGAAAGTGGGGCAAAGATTGGAACGCTGCTGGTGGAAATCCGGCCTGGAAGGTGACAGACTTAGATTGATGGCCCATTATGTGGACTATCAATCAGAAATCTCCCGTAAGAAGGCAGAGTTCTTGTCCAGGAAGATATCTGCACCAAGAAATTGACCAGCTCAGCTCATCCGGACCATGGACAGACTGTGCAGTCCAGCCTGTCTGCGGGGTCGGACAGCTTTTTCACAAATAAAGTGTGATGAGTTTGCTCAGTTCTTTGATGACAAGGTGTCATTGATCAGGTCGGAGATCTGCAATATGCATTCAAATGAGCGTGGCAGTGATCGATGCGAGGTTATAGGCCCTCGGGCTGCCTGGACAGATTTTGACCAGCCAGCGATCACGGATATCATGAAGATTGTCCAGGGCTTGTGACCGACTTGCTGTAGTTTGGATCCTGGTCCTATGCGCCTCCTTGTGGGGTGCATGAATGCGATCGGACCAGTCCTTGCTGAGATAGTCTGGTGCTCTTTGGACCAAGGGGTGTTTTCAGAGTCTCCAAAAGAGGCTATCATGACACCCCTTTTGAAGAAACCTTCCCTTGACCCAGACTGTCTCGCAAGGTTATTGAGAAAGTAGTCGCGTTGCAGCTCGATGACTTTCTTACCACCCATGAAGTCTATGATCCTCTCCAGTCCAGTTTCAGGAAGAGGCATAGTACCGAAATGGCGTTGGTTCGGGTACTGAATGATCTCCTAATAGTGAGAGATCGGAGGAGCCATTCGATCTTGGTCCTCCTTGATCTCTTTGCAGCATTTGACACCATGGACCATGGGATGTTGCTAGAATGCCTGTGGCTGCTCTGTGGACTGTCAGGGACAGTCCTCAGAAGGTTCCATTCTTTCCTCATGGGCAGAACTCAGAGGGTAGTATCAGGAATTTTTTTCTCTGCTTCCTTTGCTCTGCCCTGTGGGGTGCCGCAGGGTTCTGTGCTTCCCCCATGTTGTTCACGGTGTACATGCTGCCATTGGGAGACATTAAAAGGCATTATGGGCTGAGTTTTCACTGCTATGCAGATGATACTCAGCTCTATATGTCCTTTGTACCCGAACAGGATGACACATTATCTTTCTTTAACAACTGCCTCGCTGAGATTCAGGACCGGATGAGTACTAACTGGTTAAGACTAAATTTGGACAAGACTGAGGTGTTGGTGGTGGACCCAGGTCACCGTGCAGAGAAGATGACTCCTGGGTTTCCCTCTTGCCTTGTGTTCAGGGGTAACCAGTTGAGACCTTATGAAGAGGTGCGGAATCTGGGCACAATTCTTGACAGCGAGCTGACGCTGAAGACACAGGTGTCAGCCATTGTCAAGTCTTCCTTTTACCATCTGAGGAATATAGCATGGATAAAACACCTTGTTCCACACGATGACCTTCCTGTGCTAGTTCACGCCTTTGTTTCTTCGCGTCTTGATTACTGTAATGCTCTATATCTAGGGTTGCCGGGGGTGGATCTCCGTCACCTGCAGCTGGTGCAGAACGCTGCAGCCAGGTTGTTGACTGGGTTACCAAGAACTTGCCATATCACACCTGTGCTGCGCAAACTGCACTGGCTGCCGATGCAATGGAGAATCACCTTCAAGGTCGAGTTGCTGACCTATAAGACCCTACATGGTCAGGGACCAGGCTACTTGCAAGATTTCCTTCAACCCTACTGCCCTCTCTGCCCACTCCGCTCCGCCGACGAGGGATTGTTAGAGATTCCCAGGGTTCGTCTTCAATCATCTGGGGCCAGAGCTTTTTCTTTCATGGCCCCAACCCTGTGGAATTCTCTATCTCCTCGGATCAGAGAGTGCCTGTTCACAGAGTCATTCAAAGCAACTCTGAAGAGCTATTTATTTGAATTAGCCTTTGTATAAGTCTCCTGCTGCATTTTAATTGTTTTTATGTTGGTATTTATTGTGATGGATGTTATTTTGCTATGTATCTGCGCTTTGATATTTTGAAAAGCACATCACAAATAAATTTTGATTTGATTTGATTTGACAGTAGGTCATGCTGGAGATGGAGAATGGAGCGACTATTCGCACTGGCGTGATCTACAGACCTCCAGCATGGAGGGGCAGAAATGGATAAAGTTCTGTTGGAAGACATTCAAAAGATGGCAAATAAGGGGAGGTGCTGCTGGTGGGGGACTTTAATCTGCCGGATATAGATTGGAGCATCCCAGCCGCAACTTTGGCTAGGAGCAGTGACATCCTGGACTCCTTGCAGGGGGTGTTCCTAAAGCAACAAGTAGGAGAACCTGCTCGTGGTGGAACAATATCGGACCTTGTACTCACCAACGGGGACAGTGTTGCAGACGTCACGGTGGGTGGCTACCGGGGAACCAGTGATCATCTTATCATGTGGCTCAGTATAAGGACTGTGGCAGAATCGAACTGCACAGAAGCAAGGGTCCTAGACTTTAAGAGGGATGACTTCACAAAGATGGGAGAATGCCTCAAAGGTGCCCTGGAAGGGAGGGAGGGTTTGTGTGAAGTGGAGGAACAGCGGGCAAAAATAAAGGAGAGCATAGTGAAGTCAACTAACCTCTGTGTCAAAGAAATACAAAATCACACATACTCCCATAATGCAAAGCATCATGGGCTGTATATGCAAATCACCACAAAACATTATGCTGGTTCAACTTTAAGCAGAAATGCATGGTGCCAAAAACCTACACAGTCTGCAAAGGGTGTCTTCTGTTGCACGCGAGACTGTGTAAAGCAGCTTCAGCAATGCATTCTGACTAAAGACTGAACCAGCATAATATTGTCAGTGATTTGCATATACAGCCCATGATGCTTTACATTACAAGAGTATGTGTGATTTTGTATTTCTTTGAAACTTGGCTACCTGGCCAATGCCCTTTGGGGTAACCCTTGCCTCATTGCTTGCAACTAAGGTTCTTTGTCTCTAACCTCTGTATCAGGCAAGTTAGCAAGAGTAAGAGGAAAAACAGGCCACTATGGTTCTCAAAAAGGGTGGCTAGAAAGATAAGGGCAAAATAGCACTCAGGAGATATAAGGAGTCACAGAGGGAGGAGGATAGGTAGGTGCCTCAGGAGAAGCTGAGGGAGGCAGAGAAAGCAGCCAGTTGTGCAAAAGTGCAAATAGAGGAGAAAATAGTCCCTGGTAGTTAAGAGAAGGGACAAGACATTTTTTAAGTAAGTAAGCAAAAGGAGAAAGACCACGGGAGGGATAGTAAGATTAAGGGGGGAAGGGGAAGGGGGAGGGAGGAGACTGTGGAAGGGGACCTAGAAAAAGCAGACATCCTGAACAGATACTTTTGTTCAGTGTTCACAGCGGAGGGGATGGCAAGGGATCACACATTAGGAGCAGGAGCATCAAGGGAAGGGAAGTAGACATAAGTCCATTTACAGTGGAGAGAGTCATGAAGGAACTTGCAAATCTGAAAGTGGACAATGCAATGGGGCAAGACAGAATACATTCCAGGATACTGAAGGAGCTCAGGGAGGGGCTGGCTGCTCCTGATTTTCCTGTTCAGCCATTCACTGGGGACAGGAGTGGTTCCAGAGAACTAGAGGAGGGCAGATGTAGTCCCACTTCACAAAAGTGGTAGCAGAGAGGAGGCTGGAAATTACAGGCCTATGAGCCTAACTTCAGTGGGGGGGGAAATAATGGAATCACTACTGAAGGAAAGGATTGCAGAATATCTTGAAACAAGGACTTACAGGATCTGAGGCAACATGAATTCACAACATGAAAGTCATGTCAAACAAATCTGATAGATTTCTTTAACTGGGTGACCAGGGAAGTAGCCCAGGGCAGAGCTGTGGATGAGGCCAGCCTAGATTTCAGTAAGGCTTTCAACATAGTTCCACATAGGAGACCTGTAAACAAGTTGGGCAACATAGGAGTGAGTCCAAAGGTGGTAAACTGGGTAAGAAGTTGGTTGGGGGATAGGAGACGGGGGTGGTGGTAAATGGAGTACACTCCAAGGAAGGGAGAGTGACCAGCAGGGTGCCACATGGATCAGTAGTGGGTCCAGTCCTTTTTAATGTCTATTAGTGACATTGCAGAGGGTCTAGAAGGGAAGGTATGCCTTTTTACAGATGACACAAAGATCTGGAGTAGGGTAGACACTCTGAGGGGGTAACAAATGAACAGATATCTAAGAAAGTTTGAGGAGTGGTCAAAAGTGTGGTAATTGAGATTCAATGTGAAGAAGTGCAAGGTCATGCACTTAGAGCACAGAAACCCAGGGACAGAGTACAAGATGGGGGGAGTGGTACTGTGACCACCAAGCAGGAAAGGGACCTAGAGGCATAGGTGCTGGAACGGGGGGGCCACTAGGGCCATGGCCCTACCACTTTCATAAGTGGCCCTATCACTTTTTGCTATCATGGTAATATATTTAATAGGGGAAAATTTACCCCTTACATCCTTGGCCCTACCACTTTTCAAACCGTTCTGGCACCACTGCCTAGAGGTAATCATTTATGGTGGCCTAAAGGTGGCCAAACAGTGTGACAAGGCAGTGGGGAGAGCTAGTAGAACGCTAGGGTGCATAGGGAGAGATATCACTAGCAGAAAGAGGGAGGAAGTCATTCCGCTGTATAAAAAACTTGGTGAGACATCACCTGGAGTACTGTGTTCAGTTCTGGAAACCACATCTCTGAAAGGACATAAACAGAACTGAAGTGGTCCAGAGGAGAGCAACTAAAATGATGCCTGGTCGCATTCAAAAGCCCTATGAGGAGAGGCTAAAGGACCTCAATATGTATACCCTGGAGGAAAGCTGAGAAAGAGGGGATATGAAAGAGACTTTCAAATACCTCACAGGTCTAAATAGGGTACAAGTGGAAAGCATTTTTCAGAAAAAAAAGATGTTCAAGAACACGGGGTCATGCTATGAAGCTGGAGTAGGGTAGATTCAGAAGAAATGTTAGAAAGTAATTCTTCACAGAAAGAGTGGTGGATGCCTGGAACAACTTCCAAATGAAGATGGTTGAAGCAAAAACTGTATCGGGATTCAAGAATGCATGGGATAGACATAAGGGAATCATATTAGTGGAATAGGAGGTAAAGCCAGAGACCAAGTACAGTCTGTGGTATTGCAGTAGGTAGGGAAAACGGGCAGATTAGGTGGGCCAAGCAGTCCTTATCTACCGAAAGTTTCTATGTAATAGTAATAGTAGAAGTAGTAGAGTTTATGTATTAATCTATGCAGTTAATAAACCAGTGTCTTTAAAGGGGCAACAGGAGGCCATCCCCAGTGTTGCCAAAGACCTCCAACTTCAAAACCAGTCCCCCCAGATGGCAGTCAGCAGAAACCCATCACTCATCTCCTCAGCGGACGACCTAGTAAACTAATAAAAACAGACATTGTCAGCAGCAAAGGCCGGCAACTGACTTCTGATTCTAGATGGTGGCTGCATGCTGTGTTGCTGTGGAGTAGCGATTCAAGCGAATTACTCACTTAGAACAGGTATGCCACCTTTGCCTCAATAGTGAAGTGAGCATATCTTTCCAGTCGGTCTTGTGCCATCATCTTGGATACTGTGCTTGTTCTGCCTGTGTTTTGTGTTTCAGCTTGTCTCCGTGGAATGCTAGCGGTGGAGAAGCCCGGTGTACCGGCTGAGGTTCAACCGGCCCTGCGGGGGGTCGGAAGCTGGGGGCGCAAGCATACAGGCTGTTCAGAAGAATCAAGAAGAAAGGGTTTACAAGAAGCAAGAAGCTGTTTACAAGAAGCAAGAAGCTATTTACAAGAAGTTGAATCTGACTTGAGATGTGTTACATTGGAAAGTGATATTGGTCGAAGAAAGAGGTTCAGAGACTGAGAAAGAGTGATGAAGAAAATATGTTATGTTTTTGAAAACAAACAGTTATTGGATTGTGTTTTTTCTTGAAGCAATACCTGTCCTGAATTTTAATAAGAGTGCTATACTAAAGTGACAGTGTGATATTCTCACATTGTCGCATTGGTATAACTGTGACTGATTTTTTTAGAGTGTTTTAAAACTCCTTTTAAATTAGTTTTTTCACTTCAGTTTTACGTTTTATTCTGTCAATTTTAGATGAGTTAGGTTAAACTCCTCCTTATGGTTTTCTTTAACTGAGTAAGTGTTTGAGTAGTCAAGAAATTGAGAGATATAGTGGATTCCTCAGCTCCTTTTACCACTAATCATTTACCATTAACCTTTAAGGTACCTAAAACTGTTGATTAGTTGGGAGAAAGAATAATTAGTGCCTGTTTTCGTAAGTGCCACACTTCTCTGATTACTTAATTGTAATTGGGAGTCAAGCTCTGCCCATTTAGCATCAGCTGTTATATGACGCACTAAGCATTCTCGTGCTAGGGAACAGTAAAACCGGGTGCAGGATTGGAAAATAATTCATTTTTGTTTGGTTATTGTATGAGCTATATAGGCTGGTTGTGGTTACAAGGCTGGCTGGTGGCATCTTATGAGCTGGGTTCCATTTCGATCTTGTAAACCTGAATGGCCTCGAACTGTTCTATTACTGACTGTTGGTCACGAGCAGTCATTTGTGTTGGGTGCTGCTTTCTGTCCAGCTAAAGTACTTCCCTTGCTGTTATTAGTAGGCTGATAAGTAAGTAGAGACCTAAAACCGTTGGCTGCTCGGGAATCCAGTTATAATTAGATGTCACCACAAAGTTTTTTTTTACTTTTTTTTTTTGAATTGTGGTATGATTTCGCTGTGTTTTTGACCTTCAACAATAGTAGTAGCCTGTATAACACTGATAAGTAGATAATTTAGTTAATTTTAGAATTAGAGAAAGTTTCTATTGTATTTCAGTCGAGATATTCTGCTAGAAGGAGTCATATCATGGATGTTTGATTTCTAGAATTGAAATAATTGTTCTCCATTGGACCTGGCTTTAACTAGATATTATAGTAAAAAATTATAATTTTTTTTTTGCCTTTTTCTCTTGTTATAGTCCCCAGTAGAAACAGGGAGGACAACAACATCAGTTAAATATAGGCTCGCAGTGATTTCAAGGACTGTGATTACGATCTCTCTGGGTTCCTGTAGACTGGCTAAATGAGTTGTCTAGTCCCATCTCAGGAATCTGTAGAGGACTGATGAGTATTTGTCCTTGAGTGAACAAAACTATCTGTCTGGGTTGTTCTATATTCGAATTGTAATTACCAGGATATTCTACATAGGGAATGATAGTTTTTACTAGGCAACAGAGAAGAAAAAATGGGGCATCACCCCTGAAAGAACTCTCAGGTAGAGACAAAGTGAAAGCCGTAAATGTTAAAAAGGGGAGTTTTCAAACCAAAATTACGGACCATTTATTGATCGATCTGCTGTGGTAAAACTTCAACCCCTAGACTAACTTTGTCTGCTGCACTGCACTCTACAGCCCTGGCTGCCTTAAGTGAGCCAATCAGAGGATTTGGCTCAAATTCAGACAAACTTCTGTCTGTGGAGTATTCGAATGAAAAAATGGAAGGCAGTTGGAGGGTAGTAGACTCACACCCTGAAGGGTTTCAGGAGGAAGACAAGAACCTAGATATATCCTCCTGTTCCTTTCAGCTTTTCCATTTACCCCAAGAGAGTATTCATGAGAGATCAGTGCCATTAGCCAATTTATTAGGTGACTCTAAGGAATTGGAGGAAAAAGGGAAGATTAGTGCAATGCAGTCTATGTCACAAAAAAATGAATTGGAGTCAGTTATAGAGGACTTACAGTACACTATAGGTGGATTAAAACACCTAGATGAGCAAGTACCTTATATGGGGTTAAATGTGGGACAAGATGTGGATAATTTTATGCTGATGTATGTAAATAAAGAGATAGCAGAATTATTGAAGAATCCAGCAACTGCTTCTCTTATTATTATGGATCAGTTACTGACTAACAAAAATGTAATAGAGAGTGTGAGCAATGAGGTTGCTCTTATTAGAGATAAGATGGACCAGATTTGTCAACAAAGAGATACTCCCACGAGGGGGAGGATACTCCACAATATTTTGAAAGAACAAGAGAAGAAAAAATAAGACCAGATTTTAATACTTTATCTTTTCCAGAATCCCCTAGGACAATAGAGAGGAAATTGAAAGTTGATAAACCAATTAAAAATAAGAAAAAAAAAAAAAAAAAAGAATAAACGGAAGTGTATGAAGTGTGAGAAGTGTAAGAAGAGATCAGATGGTGATAATAGTGAAAACAGATTGGGAAAGGCAGATGAGCTGGATATGTTGGAAATATATAGTGAAAACAAATTTGAACAGCTAGTGGGTGTGTCAGAGATAGTCAGAGAAGGTACAGTAGGAAATGAATCAAATAAAGTTCCGTTGAACTTGGCCTCGCAGGTAGAGAGATTGGAACAGGAACTGGTGAAGTTCAATCAGCAAGTTGATGCAACTATAAAAGGGAATCATCAGCCTAATAATCAACAGGTCTTTTACCAACAATCACAGCAAGAACAAGCATGTCAGTTAAAGGAAGGGAATAATAACAATTAGATTTGAATGTTGCTCTGTTTGGACAAGGTGAGTAAGCTGAACTGGCCCTACATGAAGATCAGATTCAGCACTTGTTTCCGTTTATCAGGATACATGGTCCTGAGAATTTGTGGAATTGGGAGAATATTGATGGTGGAAGGAGAAGTTTTCAGGTTCTGGAATACCTGAATGAAAGGATAGGGACTGATTTAATTGAAGATGATATAATAGAAATAAAGAATACATAAATAACCTCTGCAACTCTTATAGACATTTTCTTGGTTTCACCCAGATTGGGGAAATTATATCTGGATAAATAGTGGAATGACTCAGGAAAATGGTATTTCACTTTCATATCCAAAAAGAGAGAGGTTTAATAAAAATTATGAGCTCTAGACTGAGGAGAATAATCAGATTACTTTAAATATGTTTGGAATGGAAAATTTGAAACATGAAAATGAACATAAGTTAATGAACGTGATAAGTGACTTTTTCACCAACTTTTTAGCCATAGAAGTGGAAGAATTAGGGACAATCTTAGCTAGAAGAGCTAACCTAGATAGTCAGGTGGTCATTCAAGTTTCGAATTGGAAACTAGCTGAGACCATGCTATCCAAAATGTCACAACTTGATGCGTTGGGTCTTTACCTAACGGATTCATGTTTTTGGGGGACTACTGTGATGGCTAGACATACACTAAGTGATACAAGTCAGGCAATAGATAAGGGTGCCTTGTCACCAATACCATTGGCAAATAGGTTTACGTACCTTGCTGGGTATAGGGAGGAATGACTACCTAGCAACAGTGAAATGGCTATAGATCCTCAGATCCAGCCAATAACAGGTTTTCTATTTTTATCTTGGAATATTGCAGGGTGGCAAAATAAATTGATGGATGAGGAGTGTAGAAACTTTTTGTATAGTTTTGATGTAATCTGTGTCCAAGAAACCTGGTATACTATGAAGGATAACTTGCAGTTTAATGGTTATGAGTGCTTTCAGTCACTGGGGGTTAGAAATACTAACTTTGGAAGGAATTCAGGTGGTTTAATTACTTGGATTAAGGTGGGAAGTTTTATGATAACATCAAGCTGGAAAATTTACAGACATTTTCTGGGGGCTTATTTAAAGTGGGCTGGTCAGGAGATAGTGATTATTAATGCCTATATCCCTCCAGAGAATTCATTATACTATTCAGAATCACTTTGGAAAGATTTAAATGAACTTATAGTGGAAGTTTATCAAGATGTTCCTAGGGTGGAGCTTATGGTATTGGGTGATTTTAATGCTAGAATAGGTGCCTTTGATGGCACCATAGAAAATTCTCTGTTTTCCTATGTTTATCAGGAGGCCATAATTGGGCAGAGGCAAACTAAGGATCAAACAGTGAATAATACAGGTAGAAAGATGATAAAGATATTAGAGGAGCATAATATTTATCCTCTAAATGGCAGATTCACGGGAGATAAGGATGGTAACTGCACCTTCGTTTCTTCAAGAGGTGCCTCTTCTATAGATTATATCTGTTGGACAGGGATTAGCAGATCTTTGGAAAGATCTGACAATATATATGTGAGCAGAAAGTGATCATTTTCCTATAGTGATGGAAACTAGTAATCCTAAAAACACTGGATTGACCTTAGCAGTTGACTCCTTTAGGTTTACGGAAATAAAAGCATCCAAAAAGTTAGTATAGAGGCAGTGTTTTCAGGGTGATACATCTTCCCTGATTAATAAATCATCCCTGAATAAGCCCGTACAAATATTCAAGGTCCAGGATTTGACAGCTTTATCCAGACAAATGTGCCTATTATTCGAAGCAATAAAAATAAAATGGAGATTTCAGTAACTGGAAAATCTATTGTGAGAAAGAAGACTTGGTTTGCTAAAGAATGTAAGGAACTGAAAGCAAATATTAGGAAATTACAGAGATTTTATTGTAAACATAAATCTAGAGAAAGACTGAGGGAGTTAAACCAAGAAAAGCACATTTATAAGACTTTATCGGATGAGAAGAAGAAAAAATAGTATGTGCTGCAATGGGAGCAAATGTTAAAGGCAGTAGAGAATAAAGATGCCAACACTTTCTGGATATTGGTGGCAAAAGGAACAAATAATTATAAAGTCAATATTGATACACATATCTCAGAGAATAGATGGGTTGAATATTATGGGAATATTTTCTGTGATCAAGGGGACACATCAGTTACTTGCTGTCTGCAGTTATCCCTAACTGATCTGGTATCCATAAATTTTTACGTTGGATGAGGTGCTTATGGCTATTTACTCATTAAAAAAAATAAAGCTGCTGGACCAGATGGGATCTCTGCAGAAGTGTATTTATTGGAGCCCATTATATGGGGTAGTTATCTAATGGTATTTTACAATAAGTGTCTGGAGGTTAATAAATATCCAGAAACATGGAATGGTGCAAACCTAGTCCCTATTCATAAGAAAGGCAATTTATCGAATCCAGCGATGTACAGGCCAATTAGCCTCTTAGATGTAAATCTGAAGATTTTTTTCTAGGATAATACTTCACGGCTTAGAAAAGAAGTGGAGCAGACAGGAGGGATTTCTACATACCAAGTGAGTTTTAGGCCCAATTACTCTACTATTGATAATTTACAGTATATGTACTGAATCATCTGATAGAAAAAATATGTTAAATTAAGAGGCCAAAAATTGTATGTGGTCTTTATTGATTATGCAGGCACTTTTGACAGTATATCAAGGAATATTCTGTGGGAATCACTGATTAATCAAGGTATTGACCAAGAACTAATAAGAATTATGGCTCAATTATATTCTAATACTTGGGCCAAGATCAGATTAGGGTGTGAGGGGCAACTGTCTAGCCCTTTTGTTAGTAATAAAGGTGTAAGACAGGGTTGCCTTCTTGCCCCATTACTTTTTGTACTGTATATTAAGAAAATGTTAAATGATGTTATCTATGCTGATCAGGATTCCCCAAAAATTTGGAATATCCCGTGCCCGTTGTTGGCCTATGCGGATGACATTGTTATGTTTTCACCAACAAAAAAAGGATTACAGTCTAAATTGACTTTCTTATATAAAAGTTCGGAATGCTTGAAATTAAAGATGAACATGAACAAATCGAAAGTTCTGGTTTTTGGCCAGAAGGCTCCAAAATGTAAATGGTTTATTGGTAAGGATGAAGTTGTGATAGTACCGTCCTATATGTACTTGGGAGTAATGGTACAGGCAAACCAGGCTTGATCCAGACAAACAGACTTGCTCCAAGTTAAATTAAAAAATACTGTACAAGGCTTGAGCAGGTTTTATCGTAATTACGGTGGCATGAGCACCAGGCCTTTAATCCAAACTATTAAGATGAAATATCAAACTTAACTCCTTTATGGTACTGAAATCTGGGGGATTAAGGATCTGAATAGATTGATGGTACCACTTTTTAAAGTCCTCCGTTATTTGTTTAAACTGGGGAATTCCTACCCTGCGGCCTATTTGAGGTCAGAATTTGGCATTTCAGAGATACATGCCTTAATGGAGCAAAAAAGCTTAAATTATTGGATTAAACTAACAAGAAGTGAAAAGACCAGATTGATATATCACTGTTTAAAAGAAAAGGAAATGTGGCATAGTTTAGGATTTCATTATGGATATTGGTACAATGGTATACAAAAATTATTGGAAAAACATAAATTATCTCATCTCGGATGGGCCGTGAAGCAAGGAATTACGATTAGTTTCAAATACAAAAATTATATTTCCAAACGAAAAAATAGGTACTGGGATGAGACTGATATGAAAATCGTCTCAGCTTCTCACTATTCACGTTGGTTTACTAGCAATCATTTTTACCATGGATATAAACCCTACCTAGATTTAATTACAGAGCCGAAACTGAGAGTGATCTTTATGAGATATAAATTTGAGCAGTTTGACAGTAATGTTCTGGACTTGAGGTATAGGAAGTTAGGAATCCAATCAGAAGAATGTGACTGTGGGATTGATCAGAGGGAAGATTTACTTCACGTTCTATGGTACTGCAAATGGTATGAGAAACAAAGGACTTATTGGCTGGGTCCTTTTCTGTCTGCACTTTATAACATAGATAGGGTTTTATTAACAAATATTTTAATGCATACAGCAGATTCATGGTCCCTGTTAAGGCTTGCAAAGTACTTATCCTCTATTAGTCAACAAAAAAATGATTTAAGATTATCTAAGGATGAGCAATTAACCAAAACTGTTTTGAAGAGTTATTTGTAGTATAAATTGTGTATGATCATTAGAAAGATATTTATTCTATAACAAGGAATGATGAATGTCAGATTGTATGTTTTACTGCTGAGGTTGTTGTATGTGTACCTTGCTATAAATTGATTGTAAAGGCTGTTTAGCCAAACAGTAAACTTGTTTGAACTTGTATCTGGTATAAAGCCTTATGCACCTGCTGTCAGTCCTTCTCCAATCCACTGCAGAATGTTGGGCATGTGGTGTGCTCCCAAAAAGGGAATCTAAATTAAAACAAAAAATGTTTTACTCCCTACATAAAAGGGAGTTTGTCTTACAATAAGTTAAGGACTTGAAAAGGGTCATTCTCAAATTTTAGCTGTCCTTTCAATACCTGGTGGCATCTGGCAGCATATATAACCAGAAAAGCTGCTGATGGAATAGAAATTGCTCCAGTTTGCTTAATATACATAAAAGGCACACATAATAAAAATAATAAAAAGCCAAAGCACATTCAAGAGAAGTTTGCTTTCTTTTTGTGTATAATGAAAAAGACCATGAAATTTTCATGTAATATGTCTAATTCATTTTTTTCGCGTTATATGATCTGTAAGCATATATTTATATATTCTAATAAATTACATAAAACATGGCAGCAAAGGCCATGCGGCCCATTGAGTCTCCCCAACCCTACCACCCTGTTGTTTTTGTGAGGGCCCTAGTGGCATTGGTAGTATAGTGGTTAGCACAGCTGCCTTCCAAGCAATTGATATGGGTTCAGTTCCTGGGCAATGCAGCAGCTAATTTCAGGATAGTAAGCAGCATGGATTCCTGGCAGGGAGGTTTTGTCAGACAAACCTGATAGTTTTCTATGACTGGGTGACGAGGGAATTGGATAGGGGCCATGCTGCTAATTTGCTCTACTTCGACCTCTGCAAGGCTTTCAACTTGGTACCCCACAGATGCCTGCTGAAGGAGATGGGGGATCTGGGTGTGGCTAAGGTCATAGTAAACTGGGTAGGTAACTGGCTAAAGGGGAGGCAGCAGAGGGTGTGGTCAACGGGGTTAAATCAGAAGAGAGGGAAGTCATGAGCTGGGTTCCACAGGGATCTGGTCCTCTTCAACATGTTCATCAGCTACATTGGTGAGGGGAACCCAGGCAAGTTGTGTCTCTTCATAGATGACACTAAGCTCTTTGGGAGGGTGGATAGTGATGAGAGAATAAAGGAAATGCAGAGAGGCTTACAAAAGCTGGAGGGGTGGTCAAGGGTTTGGCAGTTGAAATTCAGCACCAAAAATTACAAGGTGATGCACCTAGGGAATAAAAACCCCAGGATGGAGTACTGGATGGGAGGGGTGAGACTCAGTACCACAGCTGAGGAATGAGACCTTGGAGTTATCATAAACAACTCCCTAAAGCAATTGAGTCAGTGCAAAAAAACTTATAGTAGGGCAAACAGGATGCTTGGATGTATTGGGAGGGGTACTGATAGAAGAAAAAGTAGGGTAATACTTCCACATATAGATCCTTGGTGAGGCCACACCTGCAGTATTGCACCCAGTTCTGGGGTCCTCACCTCAGGAATGATAGGCTCACGACAGTGCAGTGCAGGGTAACAAAAATGATTCAGGGCCAGCAGGGCACGTCCTATGAAGAGCACCTCAAGGCACTGAACAGGTAGGCGCTGGAGATGAGAAGGGTGCGGGGAGATATGAGAGAGACCTTCAAACTATTAAAAGGAATTAACAGGGTGAACTGCAAGCAACTATTTGACTTGAGTACCAGCTTGCAGTCATGTGGTTATGAGTGGACACTCACAGGAGGGAGGTTCATGAGGGACTTGAGGAAATACTGTTTTACAGAATGGGTGGTGGAACCATGAAACAGGCTGCCAGCTGTGGTGGCGGCTGCAAAAATATTGCCGTGATTGTAAGCATGGCTGTGACAGAATGAAGGGTATAGTGGTTACTCAGGGCATCAGAATTGGGGAAGAGAATGGAGTGGGGTGGGGAGGGCTAGGATCATGGAGGAACAGTAGGCCCCAGGGCTAGAAAGGAACCTCTGGCAGGCTGGATGGACATATGCTGTTTTTCTGCCATCATTATCTATGTTTCTTGCCGGCCTGGTGGTGCTGAGGTTTGAGGCGCTGGATGCCACACCTTGCACCACGCCGGCGACCAGGGCTCGGGAACGAGCTCGGGCCATCAGGGGTTGGCAGAGGTGGGAAGAGGTCGAGCATCTGGAAGACTGCTCTCCCTTCCTGGGGAGGGTTCCAGGGACTGCACCACTCCTGAGCAACCTCTGGCGTTAGAGGCATTGCCAGGAACTTGCGGGGCTAGCATATGCTGCAGCGGAGCTGTGGTGGACATAGGAAGATGTCATTGCTTGTCCAAGCTCCGGGGGAGGGAGGGGAGAGGAGAGGAGAGAAGCAACAAAAACTAAGAAAAACCCTGGAGGACTGAGGAGGCGATGAGGGCCTCAGGAGCCATCCCCCGCACATCCCCAATGCCAGACTGCCGCATCCAGAGATCCCCAGGTGCCACCCATGAGAGACAGACGCCAAGATAGGAGTGGCAATCCCTCCCCTGGGGGGGTGATCTGGGGAGCTGGGAAGTCTCCGTGGGAGGGATTACTGGGTGGGAGTCTTGGCGGGGAGTAGATGGGGGATGAGCTGAGTAGGCACCTCTGAGAGATGCCTCAGACCAACGGAGAATAAACAGAGTTAGGAAAAAAAAATTATCTATGTTTCTATGCTATTATGTTGCACTCCCCTTTCCTCTCTCCCCTTTTGACACTGTTCACAGCTCCAAATGCCTCTCCTACCCGTGTTTGAATTGTCCCACTGTTCTGCACAAACTATTAGGAGTTGGAAGACTAGGTTTGCTGGCAAAGGCACCTAGCTTCACTTGAGCTCTTTTCTTCTTGGTTTGCTTGTAAGGACAGAGCAAGGAACAACATTATCAGAGCAAGGAAAAAGATTAAGGCTTCTTTTTGCTAGGCAGATTTACTGTGTGTTACTATTGTCTTTTGTGCTCACATGGTTTAATACTGCTTTTTGCTTACATTTTACTGCTGTAATCTTATTTGATTCAAATTGCTGTTGCAGGGTATACTTTCTGCTGTATCATTACAGGGTGTGCCTACAGATTTGTTACTGTTTTGTCCTTACAGATTACTGCTCAGCTGTAGTCTTCTCTGATTCAAACTGTTTTCTGCAAGGTATATCTTCTGTTACTGTTGTATTTTTCTTTGTAGCAAAGTGTTTTTTGCAGGTTATATATTCTGTGAAATTATTACAGGTGATGCGTACAGGGTTTACAGTTTTATCTATCATTAGGCTAAGCTTTCAGGGCTACTGCATTTGTTGTTGGTTGATTGTTTCTGCTCTTACCTCCTTGTTTCTTTCATCTGTGGTTCTTCTTTTTCGGCAGGGGAAGGGCTCAGCCACCCACCCACCCCATCCCCAGCCACCCCATACTATACTGCTTTTATAGAGTAGCACAGTCATGACATTTCTTGTAGCAAAGCAGGAAGGAGGATCAGAGGGGTATCCACACAGTGACCTCACTTACAGGGGCACAAGTAATTTAACATGTTAAAACAAGTTATACAAAAACAAAACAAAACTAAAAAAATCAAACTTTTGCTTTCATTTTCCTCCTGCTAATTACTCTGACCATGTTATAAACTCGACAGCTCAGCTGGAATGGATATTATTAACTGCAGGCACTGCTGGACACTTTTCAAAATGGCAGTTATACAGGATTTAGGACGTTGTCCTACATGCTAGACCATTGCAGACCTAAGGGCTCAGCTCCAGGCAGCATGGGCAGAGATTGCGCACCTCAAATCGCATATTCAGGAGAAAATGTATTTTATGAACCGCCCACCATTTCCCAAACATCCAACTGAAGCACCTCGACCACAGAGGGTAGTTGGTACGGGAGGTTGGCAGGTGGTTAGAAGGGGCAAATTAGGTGCCCGACCACTCAGTGCTCTCCAGCGTATCACCTCCACAAACCATATAAAAACTACAAACAGGTATCTGCCTCTGTCTCCAAAATCAAACAAAGGGGTAGAGGATGCTGCAGAGCAGAACACTGCTGCACAGGAACTAGCACAACAAAACTCATCCAAAACAGGGACCAAAACCAAAAAAAGGCAAAACGGAAATCCAAAAAACTTCTGATCATAGGAGACTCCATGATTTGGGGAGTTGATACCTACCTCCAGCCGGGGAGTAATGGGCAGATGTCTCCCAGGTACATCAGCGTGGAGAGACACTGACTGCATTGCTAAAATTGTGCAGGAAGCAGGAGAAAACATTGATGTCCTGGTACATATGGGGACTAATGATCTTGCCAGGTGGTCAGTTGTAGAGACCAAGGAACACCTGACCAGGCTGGGAGACAAACTGTCATCCATTTCATCCGGCATCTCCTTCTCTGAGATCCTGCTGGTCTGGGAGAGGGGAGCAGATGGACAGAAGGTCAGAGAAGGGGAGATAGGGCAGCTAAACATGTGGCTCAAGGGCTGGTGCCAGGAAAAAGGACACAAATTTGTAGGTAACTGGCAACAGTTTTGGGAGCGAAAGTCCTTTAAATTTGATGGATTGCATCTGACTAAGGAGGGAGTCAGTGCATTGGGGTAGAAATTTGACATCTTTGCAGAATATTTAAACTAGCCAATGGGGAGAGGGGTGCAGCACCCGCTACATCGAATGGGAACACCCTTCCCCCTCAGCTAGTCATCAAACAGGAGCTCAGCATGTTTGTAGTTCATTTGCATCACAAGGTAAGGAAAAAGGTCTGGCTCCCCATACAATGCACAGGGAAAATGCTGGACCTTGCCCAACAACTAACGCACTGAAATCTGGCCAATGGAAAATCATGTACACAAATGCCCGCAGTCTGGGAAACAAGATCCCAGACCGGCAGGCAACAATGGCAGAGGCTAAACTGGACATAGTAGCCATTAATGAGACATGGTTCACCAGTAACCACAATTGGGAGACTTCAATACCCGGCTATTTACTGTTCAGAAGAGACTGAGGTGCAAAGGGGGAGTTGCCTTTTATGTCAATGAAAATATCAAAGCTACAGAAATTCAGAATACACATAAGGAGCCAGAAGAACTGTGGGTCACCCTGGAAACAGAAAATGGAACAGCCATACAAATTGGGGTTGTCTACAGGCCTCCAGACTAGGGGGAGGACATAGACACATTATTGTTAGAAGATATACAAAACATGACTGCTAAAGGGGAGGTTCTGATAATGGGAGACTTCAACATGCCAGATACAGATTGGTCAGTACCAGCAGGAACATCCGCCAGAACTAGACACATAGTGGATTCCCTGCAGGGTGAGGGCCTCAAACAACTGGTACAACAACCCACAAGAGACAGGGCTATCCTAGATCTAGTACTGACTAATGGGGAAAGGATCACAGATCTCCAGGTAGAAGGTTACCTGGGTCCAGTGACCATCACATGATATGGTTCAATTTGGCCACTAGAACTAAATCATCCCATTCCAAGGCAAAAATATGGGACTTCAGAGGAGCTGACTTTGATAAGATGGCCAACAGAGTTAAGCTAACCCTGGCAAGAAGAAATACAGGTGAGGGGGTACAGGCAAAGTAGGCAAGCATTAACGATGCAGTACTTAAAGCAACATCCCATTGTGTTAGGGAGAAAAGCAAGAGCAAAAGAAGGAGGAAACCCCTTTGGTTCTCAGAAACAGTAGCAGAAAAGGTCAGAGCCAAAAGGTTGGCCTTCAGGAAATATAAGGGAATGCAGTGGGACGAAGCTAGGGAGGCATACCAAGCTTCCCTAAAGGAAGCAGGGAAGGCAGTAAGGCAGGCAAAGGCCCAAACCGAGTAAACACTAGCACAAACAGTAACAGAAGGGGACAAGATTTTCTTTAGATACATTAGTGAAAGGAGAAAGTCCAGAGGGGGTATTGCTAAGATCAAAGGAGATAAGGGGGAGTGTGTGGAGGAGGACCAAGGAAAAGTATCTATCCTAAATAGATACTTCTGCTTAGTATTTACTGAGGAGAAGGCAGGGCAGGGCCCACAGCTCAGCACCATGGACACAGAGGGGACAGAGGTGTGCACTAGTCCCTTCACAAAAGAAAGGGTCCTACAAGAGCTCTCGTTAAGCTCAGGGTGGACAAGGCAATGGGACCGGATGGCATACATCCCAGGGTACTAAAGGAGCTAAGGGTGGAACTAGCAGAGCCATTATCAGAATTGTTTAGTGAGTCTCTGAGCACAGGAGAGGTCCCAGAAGACTGGAGAAGGGCTCATGTGATCCTGCTCCACAAGAGTGGAAGCAGGGAGGAGGCAGGGAACTACAGACCAGTCAGTCCTACCTCAGTAGTGGGCAAGATTATGGAGGCACTCCTTAAGGAAAGGATAGGGCAACACTTGGAATCCTTAGGAGCACAGGATCCAAGACAGCATGGGTTTACAACAAGAAGGTCCTGTCAAACTAATCTCATAGATTTCTTTGACTGGGTAACCAGAGTGGTGGACCAAGGGGGTGCAGTTCATGTCACCTACCTTGACTTCAGCAAAGCTTTCGATACTGTTCCACATAGAAGACTGATTAATAAACTGGGTAGGCTCGGGGTGGGTCAGAAGTTGATCAACTGGGTATGCAAACTGGTTGGCGGGCAGAAAACAGAGAGTGGTGGTAAATGGTATACAGTTAGAAGAGATGCAAGTCACAAGTGGGGTACCTCAGGGATCAGTCCTGGGGCCAGTCCTCTTCAATATCTTCATCAGTGACATTGCAGATGGACTGGAAGGTAAGGTTTGTCTGTTTACAGATAACACCAAAATCTGCAACAGAGTAGATGATCCGGATGGGGTGGGCAGAATGAGAAGAGATCTGGATAAACTGGTAGAATGGTCAGAAGATGGCAACTGGGGTTTAACGCAAAGAAGTGCAAGATCATGCACGTAGGGAAGAGAAACCCTGAAGCCACCTATAGGTTGGGAGAGGAGTTGCTGGCAATCACAAGGGAAGAAAGAGACTTGGGCATCATCATTATCGATGACCTGAAATCATCCAAGCAGACCACTAAAGCAGAAGGTAAGACTAGGGGGTTGTTGGGGTGTATTAGGAGGAGTATCACAAGTCATAAGAGGCAGGTAATAATCCCTCTTTACAAGACATTGGTTAGGCCCCATCTGCAGTACTGCATGCAGTACTGGAGGCTACCCCTGCACAAGGACATTAACAAAATGGAGGCAGTCCAGAGAAGGGCAACCAAAATGGTGCAGGGACTACATCAGAAAACATATGAGAACAGATTAACGGAGCTCACTATGTATACCCTAGCGTAAAGGAGGGAGAGAGGTGATATGATTGAAACCTTCAAACATCTTAAGGGCATTAACAAGGTGAAAGTGTCTAACATGATTCAATATAAGAAAAATAGCAAGACAAGAGGACACAGCATGAGATTAGAGGGAGGCCGATTAAGGGGTGATGTGAGGAAGTTCTTTTTCACAGAAAGGGTGGTGGATGCATGGAACGGCCTGCCTCAGGAAGTGGTGGATATGAATACAGTGCAGGGCTTCAAACAGGCATGGGATAGGCATAAGGGAGCAATACAGATAAGTATGAATAGATAGGCCATTGACAGAGTAAAGGTCTATGGCACATTAATAAGGTAGAAAAAATGGGCAGACTAGATGGGTCTTGCGGATCTGCCATCAACTCTATGTTTCTATGTAAACAAACAGATGGCACTATTCTAACTGACCTGTATACAAAACCTATGGACAGGAACAGTTTACTGCATGTAAACTGCTGCCACCCAGCACATACTGTGAAAAAACTGCGAACTACACCCAGGGCTGAGGCTCTTTTATTCCCAGCTTATCTTACTGGGGGGCGAAAATCCTGTCTTACCAATTTGCACTTCCTCTGCTGAGGTTTCATGATTCAGTTAGCTGTGTTAACTGTCTCCCAAAGCACGGGATCTACTCCCTGCCCTGACTGCTCTCTGAGGGTTTACCTAGTAAAATCCCTTCCCATTTTTCCCTGTCTCCCTCCTCCCCACTCCTCCTAATCTCCCTATCCCTTCTGCACCCCTAGGATTTATGGCTGAACCCCTGACTGCACGATAATGACCATGCCTGTATATATGTTGTTATTTATCTATCAATTGAATCTGTCAGTGCTTGATGTTATTGTATGTTACCTCGACTCTGCCGAAATGCTGATGGTATTGTTCCCTGTAATGTTCTAAATGCTGATGGTATTGTTCCTGTAATGTTTATATCTGTTACCTTTGTAACCTCCCAGGTCGCTCCTGAAAATAGGCACTTGGCTGTCTAGTGTGCTTACCTGGTAAACAAAAGCAAAATAAAAAAAAACAAAAGGGCCAGTATATGCAGGTAAGACGCAACTGCAGCAGCACTGAGTTGTATAAGAAAAGGGTGGAGGAATGCACAAATAAACTCAGAGAAAGTGAGTACAGTGAAGCCAACATAGATAGGTAAATTCAACATACGGGAGAAATTGAAAGGGAGTCACTGCTGTTTCCAAAAGAAAAAAAAAAAAAATGGAACAACTAACCTCTGTGACTACCTTCAGTGAGGGGACCACTGAGATTGTGAATACAGTACAAAGTAATTTACAGATACTTCAGGGAATACCAGAACTGAAATACATTATAGAGAAACCCCTTAGGGTATCATACAGAAGTGGTAAAAATCTTTGTGATTGTTTGGTACACAGCTATCAACCAAAATCAAAAATGAGCATTGTTAGAAAAAGATGGGAATGCAGACCATGTGGGTTTTGTCATACATGTTACCTGATGGATAAAAAAGAAACGTTTGTTAACCCAAAACAGGTAAAATTAAAAAAAATCAGGGGACACATTGACTGTGAGACTGAAGCAGTAATGTACCTTCAAATCTGTTCTTGTGGTAGTTACTATGTGGAACAGACAAAGAGAAAGTTACATTTTAGGCTAAATGAGCATGCACTGGCAATAAGAAATAATAATTCCGAATATGCTATGGCTGTGCACATCTATAATTCGGCACCCAATACTTCTCACAAAATTAAGGCTATAGGTATAGAAGCTGTCACAAAAATGTGAGAGATGGAGACTTAGAGAACTAGCTAAACCAGAAAGAACAAGAATGGATCACCAGGTTTGAATGGAAAGGTAGAAATTTCCCTCTTTTTATTGAAGCAGCACTAATGCCATAACTGGTGGTATATTCATAGAAACTGAATGTTTGAATAAATCTAGATACCAGTATACAGTTATTTGTAAGATTTACTGTGGTTAGTAATATCAGTACATAATTTCAGCACAAAGTATATTTCAGTG
The DNA here is from genome assembly GCA_016271365.2 of Neoceratodus forsteri. Classification (NCBI taxonomy): domain Eukaryota; kingdom Metazoa; phylum Chordata; order Ceratodontiformes; family Ceratodontidae; genus Neoceratodus; species Neoceratodus forsteri. The sequence continues at coordinate 1,724,619,155 of CM057452.1, forward strand.
GATTTAATGTGGCTAGCTGTATAAGTACCTTTTTTTTCTCTATAGGGTGGTTGGTGGAGATCTTCTGTATATGTTGTATGACATCTAAGACGTGGTAAAACAGCTTCATAACTGATTTTCATGCATCTTGATATTTTTTCATTACAGGTACTCTGTAATGTCACAGTGTTGCAACAGACAAGGAACTGAACAAGAAATATATTAAGGCTTACTGCACTGGTGGTGGTAAATGTAATTATGTGATTGTTTATATTTCTATTCCTTTTTGTGATGCTGAGAGACCAATAGGTTTGCTTTATTTACATGTCTTTTCAAAATTTAGTATAATGCATTCCCATTGGTTGATAGAATGTATTGACTGATATCCATTTGTATAAAGGGGGGCACCTATTCACTGCTTGACTTATCTCTGTTGAAGCCCCTAACTGGAGGGGTGAAATGTAAGAGCTAGACAGTGCGAAGGCACTGTCATCTTCTTGTGTGTGAGCCGGACTGATAATGGCTACATAATAAACTTAAAAGTTCACTGAACTACACAGTTTTAGTTTGAAGTTGCGTTCTGCAAGGGGCCAGCGCTCTCTTACTTTGTTAATTTGGGAGAATTGGTTAAGCCATGAGAGAGTTATCCGAGAAAGTGGTCACTAAACCCAGAGGTGTTTGAATGATTGTGCAGAAGGCTCAGGTGGCCCCAGATACTGGAGATCTGTTTGGGTCAAAGGAAAATGCTCAGGTTCCACTGTTTTTCAGTCAGCTTTGGTGCCCGTGGATGGAAACAGTGGAGGCCCTATCCCAGCAGTGGGGCTTCAATGGGCATATCTATTCTGACCACTCATGATGTTTTCCAGGGTTTTACAAAAGGTTCAACAATCAAAATGAAGCTTCCCCCTGGTAGTCCTGAAGTGGCCAAGAGGGCTATGGTTCTTAGACCTGATAAATCTGGTAACTTGCGCACCAATTCAGCTCCAGTGTTGCAAGTACCTGACTGGTCAGGGTTCAATTCTGCATCCAATCCCAGAGATGATGCATTTGGCAGCTGGCAACCTGGATTCTGAAAGGAGGAGACTCCTGAAACAAAGTTTTTCAGAAAAGTAAGTAGATACCTTAGTGGCCTCCAGGAAGGTTTTCATGACGCATTGTCAGCAACATATGAAAGAGTGCGGAATGTTTTTTAGATTGGGCCAAAATAAGGAGTATTAAACCTACCAAGGCTATAGTCCTGTAGGTCTTAGACATTTTGCAAGTAGGAGTGGAAAAATGACCAGTATTAAGCACCTCACGACACCAAGTGACTGCATTTGGAGCAGTTCTGCGTCTGGTAGTTACTACTTTCTTGGGAACCAACTCGGATGTTAATTATTTTCTCAGGGCAGTCAGTTGGGCCCCCCTGTCTTCCTAAAAAGAGTGAGTCTTAGAGATATAAAAGAAGCATTTCAAAATTAATTTGGGAGAATAACAGATGCAGAATGGAGCAAAAGAAACTATGTCAAAAGACAATGGCGGTGTGAAGCTCCCCGACTTGTATTACTACTATTTAGCCTGTAGGGCACAACAGATCTCTAAATGGTTTAACACTAAGAAAGAGCAAACTGGGAATCCTGAATGGTTAGATATTGAAACAAGACTAAAACTCAGATATCAATGTATGCTCTTTATTCTTCGCTAAGCCATTAAAACCCTTTTAAAAGAATCTGAGAATAATTTCGGTATGGTCTAATTTACTTAACATGAACCTCAATAAATCCATTTTACAACTCAACTGCTCAACTGGAGGAACCCCAACATCAACCAAAACAAAACTGTGTTTGAAAATGATGAGTAAGCAAACAGAGGCATAACAAGAATAAAGGTCATCTTAGAAAAACTTGAAGTAAAGCAGTTTATTGAGCTTATACAGGAATGTGATATATCAAATGCTAACTCAGATTCCTGTAATAAACTTAGTAAAGCATAAAGTGAAATTTTAACAGTAATCTGCAGTTAGCTGGAACTAATGAAAACACTGACAATTTTATGGCCTGCATATAAATAGATCCTTGGGCACAGAGTGTTACAGGCAGTGGTTAACAGATGAATACAGTAGCTAATAGATTCCCTCTTTGCCTCTGTAGCCTACCTATTCTTCTGCCACTGATTGGTGGGACACTACAGCTCTGCACTATTGCACTGGCTTTCAGCACTGCAGCTACCCCCCCACCCCAGTATTTTTTGTACTTCTCATCACAGCAGTTCTCCCCTTTGTTTACTGTAATTTCTTCTTCTCACCCCTACCCTAGTCACTGATAACCTACCCATCTTGGTTTATCTTCTCCACCATGTTCTTACTCAGTCTTTCTATCCTCCCTCTATTATTCCCTGTGCTATCCCCCCCCCCCATGCCTGTCTTACTGGTTAACAAATCTGCGCACTTCTCTCTTGCTCTCTCCCTGCCTCTGACACCTCCTCCCCCTACCACCAGCTAAATCCTGGCCGCTGACCCCTTGGCCAATAAGCCCTTGATACTCCCCAACCCCTGTTTCCACTCTGGACTGATTCCTCTAAACACCTCCATTGGGTCTCCCTTAGTCTTCCCCCTCCCCTCTTCTCACCACAAATGTCTGGCACCACCCATAAAGTTTGTGCTAACACTGCTCCTACTGTTAGCAGGCAACATTGAACTCAATCCTGGTCCTGACCACGGCACACCCAAAAAACGTCCCCATGGCCTAAAGCTAGCTCACCTAAACATCAGGAGTCTCCTCAAAATCCTCGCTGTGTCAACCCTTAGCCCTCTCTCTAAATCCTGATGTTCTAATCATTACAGAAACATGGTTAAAACCTCATATCCAAAATGACAGCATCTCCATCTACTCCCTCATCCACCAGGACAGGTCTGGTAATGGTAAGGGCGGTGGTATAGCCATGTATGTAGCCCCTTCACTCACATTCACACCTATTCTTGCAACATCCATCCCACAGGCTCATGAGTCCCTGTTTGTGAAACTCACCTTCCCTTACTCCATCCCTATTTTCATCGCTGGCTCCTACTGTTACGCCAGCGCTCCCATGTCCTCAATTACCGACCTCTTAGCCACCCTTCAAACTCAAGCAGCTAGTGGCGCACTCCATGTCCTGGGTGACCTCAACGTAAGTCATCCAGGACATGTAAACTGTTAGCAAGTAAATTGACTTGCTCCTTCTCACTGCAAAATTTGGCAAGACATAGCTGCCCTAAACATTACTCGGCTGCTCAATGAACCCTCCCATCTACATACCAAATCCCTCATCCGCTCTCTGATTGATTGAGTCCTCTCTTCCCACCTGCACTGTATTATAGCAGCAGGTCTACTTCCTGATTCTTTAAGTGACCACCACCTGATCTATGCAGTTCAGAAAATATGTTGCTCCAAATCCCACCCAAAACCCTGCTGATCCAGTCCTATAACTCCCTGGATATCACTTCTCTCCTAAATGATCTGACTAGCATAGACTGGTCTTATATCACCGGTGCCCCCTCCATCGACTCTGCACTTGCTTATTTCAACGCAAAATTTCTCTCCTCCTGGAATAAACATGCACTACTGAGAAAGTTCCATATGTGTGGTACACACCTGCCCAAGGTCTCTGTTGAGCTCTTGGTCTGTCTTAGAGTTTGGGACCAAGCATGGAAAACCCACAGAGCTACCTGCTTTCCCATAGACTTCCAGGAATATTGAACACTTCCAAATGCCTGCAGTAGGGCAATCAGACTTGCAAAGTCAGAATACTTCAAGGACACCTTCCTAACTAACTTAAATCACCCCTCCAAATTCTGGAAAGTGGTCAACTCCCTCTTCCACCCACCATCCCAGCTCTCCACACCCATGATCAAAATTGGCAACAGCACAATATCGGACCTGCTATCTACAGCAATGGAGTTTAATTCCTTCTTTACCTCCTGCGCGTTGTTCCTGCTGTCCTCTTTCCCCTCAGTCTCGGCTGGTCATGCCCTCCCAAATTCCCCCACAGTCTTCCCCCTCTCCCTACTCCTTCATCTTCAGCCCCCTTACCCCCAAGGAAGTCTTCAATGCTCTGATTACCCTCCGCTCCTCGAAGGGCAAGTGCCTCTCTCAGCTGGATGCCAAAATGCTCTACCTGTCTGCCCCTTCTATTGCGTCCCCTCTGGCCTCTCTTCTAAAGTGTCAGTGGCTCAGCAGGTTGCACACTCGCCTCTGAGGCTAGAAGATCAGAAAGCTGTAGGTTCTATCCCCATATCAGGCACTTGGGGTAAATCCCAGTACTGACACTGTGGTGAGGGGGTGCTGCACTCCTGAGGGACCGTCTTTCGGATGAGACGTTAAACTGAGGTCCTATCTGCCTGTTCTGGTGGTAGTTCAGGTGGATGTTAAAGATTCTATGGCACTTCTCAAAAAGAGTAGGGGAATTATTTATTGAAATCATCAAATTAAATCATAACAACAGTATTACATCATACTTAAAGGAAATACAATGCTGGTGTGAACAAACAAAAGTAATAGAAATTACATAAATCATACAGTCAGAAATCATAACATGTGGAAAAAACAAAGGAAAGACTTAACCCTAGAAACCATTAATAACCAGAGCCAAAGGAAATGTTACACGGGAAAAGGTATTAATGTATACAGAAATCTCCATGAAGGGTAAGCTACCTCCCAAGACACAAAGCTGACAAGAAATCAAGTATTATTATGTACAAACCCTTGTATAAATCCAAAAAACATTGTCAGTCTTGTGCTAATAATGAAAAACATCCAAAACAACACCTGGTGACACACCTATACATCATGAAATCCTATGTCTGCCCCAAAGGTCAGGAAGTCAGACTGTACCTATGAGACTAAAATAGCCATAGAAGTGAACCCCAGTTTTGGTGCCATAAGGTATCATCCATACGGATGCTCTCAGTTAGTCTAATTTTAGCCAAATCAGTCTTATACATTTGGAATAATTCTGGAACAGATATATACTGTTTCTGAAGCACCAATCTGCATCATTCCTGCCAAATCCAGTATAGGAAAGCAGCCATTATCAACCTGATAGAAATATTAGGGAAGGGCTGCCATCTAGGTGTCATATGGCCTCTATACAAAAGAGAAGGTGATAATCCCAACTGGAGGTTCCATTTCCCCTCAACTTCAGCCCAAAATGATATGATGTATGGACATTCATAATATAAATGGGCCATACTTTCAACCACAGCACTACAGCAATCCCTGGGGCAGTACCTTTCACTAACCTCTTTTTGTTTCTGGTTTCCATTCACATTGATCTTCCCATGCACCCCCCAACCATACCACATCTTGCATCTTAGGTGGAATTCATGGTTCAGTGAGAAAAAGACCAATACTCTTTTGTTCACAAACAGAAAAAGTTGCAATGGGGGAAACTGAAAAATGCATATGCAAAATGGATGAATACAAAAATTTCCGTGGAAGGGTCAGTACTTGAGTAACTGACACCCCCAATTCCTAATATAGTTAAAACAATATGTTCATGTGTCATTTAACTTTGTAACCCTCATGTTTTTATGAGTAAATTGATTCATTCTCCATTGGCCCATAATTTCATCCAATTATGGGGACACCAAATGGATCCAACAAGTATCTCTAGACCTTAAGAGAGGGTAAATATTCACATACACAAAAATACTCCAAAAAAAAAACACAATAGGCTATAACATCCCTAAACCTCCTTCCTTAAGTGGGAGGTATATGACATTTCATTTGACGGGGTTCAGACGGCTACCCCAGAGACAGGAAAAGAAACAATAATATAAAGCAGTCTCAAGCCGTTTCAGAACAGGATAAACATAACTCGAAAATAAAAATAGGGGGACTAAAAAGGTTGTGATTAAATACATTTTCTTCTGCTTCCCCATATGCCATTTATTCCAGTTTTGTACCCTCCATCTGGCAATATTAATTTGGAAGTCCCAGTTAAAATAAACTAGATCCCCTAGGCTAAAATATACTCCCAAGAGTTTACACAGTTCCATTTCCAACTGCAAAGAAGCCACCTGAGTACCTAATGCAACTGTTCCTGAAAGTGAAAGGCAGACACTTTTCCCTAAATTTAACTGGGCCCCCATCCCTTGGGATAGGGACATCATCAAGTTAATAGCCGTAAAATCCAAATTAGGATCTGCTACAACCAGAACTGTGTCATCTGCATACGCTAACACTTTTAGCTGGGTATAAGGACTAAATTTAATACCCTGAATACCTGGAGATAATAACAAGACCTGCAGTAGAGGGTCCAAAGTTAAAATATAAAGAAGTGGGCTAAGGGGGCAGCCTTGCCTGACCCCCCACCCTAATCCCACATGCTTTCCCTATCCACCTATTATCATAAGGCCTACTGAAAACTCCCTCATAGATTAACTTAACCCAATCCAAATATTGATATGGGAAATTAAAGGATTTCATAACTTCACATAGCCAAATATGACTAACTCTGTCGAAGGTTTGTGATTGGTCAAGACAAATCAAAAGGCCCTCCATCTCTTCCTTTTTCACTTCATCCATCATTTCTCTGATAAGGAAAAGATTATCAGTGATTTTCCTACTGGGGATGAAACAAGCCTGCTTTTCCTGAATACTTGAATCTAAAACTGCAGACAGCTGCTTCCTCAAAAATTTGGTCAGCAACTTGAAATCCATGTTAAAAGAAAACATTGGAAAAGGCACAGCTTTACCCAGGCACTACAAAAATTCCCAATTAGTGCTTTCAGACAGTAACATTTTTTTTTTAATTCCTCTAATTGCTTTTTTAGTGATTTAAACAGTGACCATCAGCTTTCACTTTCTAATGTTGGCAGCCACCATTTCATGAGTAGCAGAGAGCTTCCTGAGCTCAGTTTATGCTAATATATCCTGCCAACCAATAGCTGAGATCAAACAGCCATATTAGCATACAATGAGCTCAGGAAGCGCACTGCTGCTCATGAAATGGCGGCTGCTAGCAACAGAAAGTGGAAGTTGTTGGTGGCTGTTCTAAATCATTAAATAAAGTTGTTACTGTCTGAAAGCAGTAATTGAGAGTTTGTGTAATGTCTGAGGAACGCTGCATCTTTTCCATTGTTTTCCCTTAAGAAAAGTAATCTGCCTCCAGTTCTCCAGGGAATCTTTATCACCCTTTTAAAAATGAAGGTTAATAACCCTTCATACATCTGGGGAGTCAGAGACAGTCCTGTCAACATAAATTGATACGTGGCTAATGATTCCTCAGGCAGAAACTCACACAACATCTTATAGACCTTCTCTGGGAGGCCCAGGAGCCACCCCATTTTTTAACCCAGAAACTATATCCCCAACTTCCCATTGTTCTAGCGGTATGTTCAATAAATTCTGTTGGTCCTGTGTTAATTTAGGCAGATGGGCCACCTGCAATATTTGCGTAAGTTTAGAAATATCAGGATCGCCCACAGTCTGCTGGTCTGAGATAAAATCTTCCATCACCCTCAATATTCCCCTGTTATCCAAAACAATGTCACCTGTCTTATTCAGTAACGCTGTAATGGATCTCTTACCCAATCTAGTTAAACAGGCCTCAAAAGGGTTGGTTTGATTTTTCCTCCCTTGTGTCCCAAAGCACTGCTCAGCCTCCAGAGAAGAGTGCCATTTGTATTGATCAGAAAACATTTCTCATTTGGTGTCTGCTATCTGCATAGAAAGATCTGCCCCCATGTCCACCTGCAATGAATATAGGTAATACAGTTTGGAGTGAAGTTGGTCGTGAGTATGCTTCTTTGTATTCTATCTTTGACGAGAAATATGCTGAAAATAGACTGTTATGCAAATTTTCGTGTCCCTCCACCACTCCAAATGGGAGTCATAAAGGAAGAACACAGATTGTCTCTTTTAATATAATAGTAAAACCATGCTCTACCTCTGGATCTAACAACAAGCTTACATTCATTCTCCACACCCCCTTTCCTGAAGATCATGTATTCCAATTAATACACGGTCTGAAGTTTCAACTGGTAGAGCCTCAATATGGGAGACTAGGAGTAATTTGGAGACAAACCAATAGTCAATTCTGGTAGAAAGTCTACCTTTAAAAAAAGCATGGGCTGGATTCCTACTGAAGGATCCATGCACATCTTTCAATTTAGATTTTATAATCAGTTGTCTCAGAAAGTGGACGTCACAATACATTTTACTTTGAGGTACAGTTCTATCAGAGTTGTAAAGGCCAATATTAAAATCTCCTCCAAATAAAAACTGTTTACCAGTGTATAAATAAGGCTGAACAAGTTGCAATAGATCGATCCTGGAAGCCTTGGACTGAGGGCCGTAAAGGTTTATTAATCTAAACTCAGTCCCTTCAAAACAGATCCAGAATTATGACCCTACCAGGAGAAACATCAATCAGTTTATTAACCTTAATCCCTGAATTCATAAAACATATTCAAAGACCACAGCATTGATCTTCACCAATGGACCAATAAGAGTCACCATAAACCCATGCATAAGTCGCAGAGTCTGTATCCACTTTGGTATGTAATCTGGTGTCCTGCAAACAGAAAACATCATATGATAGTTGTGACAAAGTGGAAAAGGTTGTGGACCTTTTCCCCACAGATTTAACGCTATTAACATTCAGACTTGCTAAATTAAGAGGTAATAAGAACTCGTGTTATTTAGGGGGGGGTGTTTCTTGGAGCTCGACCTAGTCAGCTTTTTGGGAAACTGGAGGTTCTACGTTCATGGGCATATTCACTACAGGGTCATTCTGAGGTTGAAAAGATGAAGAAGCCAAATCATCATCTTCCATCTGTTCACCCCAGCTCTGAAACACTTCATACCTATTCCCAGTAACCACCCCTTTATCTGGTGGGTTCTTCTTCTTCTGAGAACCATTAAACATAGAAGATTTTGCCAGAACAGCAACAAAATCCAACTCCCCTGCTATCTGCTGCCTAGGAGGTGAGGGTGGGGGTGGTGTATATCAACTACAGGTTCCTCGGGGTGACAACCTCTGGCATTGTAGAAGGTGGTGGTAGGGTCTGGGACTTCCTCCTGCACTTCTCTTCCCATGGGAGCTACAACAATATCATTCCTAGGTATGGAGAAACTAGATGTGTAGCAGTCTGCACCTGGATGGGAAGCCTGAAAGGCCCTCTGTGCTCTCCATAAATAAAAATCATGTTCAGCAGTATCAACTGGGTTATGAGCAGCCCAAGGACATGATCTAAAGGAAGGCTCATCATCATCACACAGGTTACAAATGGGGGGGACCATACAACTATTACCTGAGTGGCCTGAAGTGCGACATCGAAAACATTTAACCTGGTCACAATCAGTATTAAGATGAGTCAAAGAACCACAATAACATGATTTGGGCTGAACAGGATAAAACAAAATCCCATGGTCACGGCCTAAATAAAAACAATTCAGCAGATGTTGAATGCCTTGGTCAGTGTGTTTTAGGCGAACATGAAACTTACAACCTAAAGTCCAAAACCCGTTGTCATCCATTACACTCTCCAGGTTAACTTCCAGATCACACCTCTTCTCCATCCAAAAAATGATGTCACTAACACAAACCTCTTCATTTCTGAATAAGATAGTCACTTTTTTGTAGTGGGTTTGGTAATCGGAATGGCGACAAAGGGAATCCATAAGGGAGAGTCTCTTGCTGAATAATATAGATTCCAAAGTTCATCCAACAGTTGATTTGTGCAAAAACTAATGTCAAAATTATAATCCCCTGAAGCATGGATAAAGGCATAGACCTCTGGAGGGGTGAAGTGAAGTGATTCCTTAATTAAGCAAATGCCAACATAATTCCTATCAAGTGCTTGAGATACCCCCCCCCCGATACCTTAGGCGAACCACATTACATTGTTTCACTGCTTCATGGGGGTTGCTGAAACAAGCTGGTGTAGGTAGTGGCTTTAACTTTATCAGGGGGTCCTAATCTACCAGCCAACGGCTCTGACAAGTCATTTCCTTCAGCAAAACTGTCCTCAGTATTAACCCTATGGAGTCTATCCATTTTCTCAGTAAAAGTGCTTCAAACAACATGAAGTCTTGCTGTATTCTGACTATTGCAGTTAGCCCCAGCACTCAAACTGCCCCGGAGAGTAGAGGGTTAATTTCTATGCAGAGCATAGAACGTTGAGCTCGAACTCGGTTCAGACCTCTGTCTGCTTCGCTTTGAAGCGCATCTGTCAGATTCTTTACTCCGCCTAACTGAACGGTCGCTCTGGAGATTTCTCCTTTGCTCACGGTTCGAAAGTCGGTTAAAGTCCTCGGTTTTACCAATTATTTTTCGCAAGTTTCGGTTCAGATCTCTGTCTGTGGTACAGTAAGTACTAAGTAATGAACTAGACATAGTAAACTTGTGGAAATTGTAAAAACTGATTTTTGGACTGGTTCGGCTGAACCGGCCCTTTAGTGAGTTATATATTCTATCTTTGTTTTTAAACTTAGGGAGTGTGGTTACCGGTCCTTATCGGTTTTAAAAAAACTGCATTTTCTTGTGTTTTCTTCCAATAACCGTGACATGGTTAGAAACCGATAAGGGTGTCTTGCCTGGTTGTTTGCCATAAAAAGGGTAAGTTTGTGGTTAGGATGGCTACGTCTGAGAAACCCTAAAGAAAAACCGGGCCCACTGGGTTTCAATACTGCAGTGTGTGTGGGGAGGTCTTTGCTAAGGCTGATCCCACCACCTGTGTTTATTGTCTGGGGTTTGATCACCTCGATTCAGACTGCCAAATCTGTAAAAAATTCCCTAAGTCTACCCTGGAAAAAAGATTAGGTAGGCTCAGGGATAAGGAGGCCGTGAAGTCTGCTGACCCGGATGACCAGCCCGGTTCGGTTCCAACCGAACTTGAGGGAGTGCCCTCTGACTAGGGCGATACTTATTCAGGCAAGAGGAGAGCCGATCCTGAGGGATCAGTTTTTACAAAAGGAAAAAGAAAAAAAAATCGGCCGGTTTGGATCCAGAGACCCATTTTCCGACCACTGAAGAGATTGCCAATGCGATAAGGATTGTAGAATTGCTTCGGCTGGTTCCGTCTGATCTGGCGCCTTCTGGCAGGCGCTTGGTTCAGTCAGTTCCTCTGATTCAAGATTATGCCCCTGAAGACTTCTATGAACCGGATTTGGAGGGGGATGAAGATTATGATGATGATGATGACGATGACGATGGTGTGGGAGGTCTGGTTGAACCCATTGAACCGGATATCTCCCCAGACAGGCCTTCTGGTTTTTCCCCTCCTAGGCTTTCTGAGTCCCCTTCCCACTACATGTTTTACTGGAAAGTGGCAGAAAACCTCCGGCTCCCTGTGGGAGAAGCTGTAGAGGAACAAGAGGAACCTGATTATGTGGAGATGATGGACATCTCAGAGTCCACAAGACTGTCTATTCCCTTCATAAGACTTTTGGGAAGCAGACACAAAAGATTTTAAAAACTCCAAATTCTGTACCTCATGTGGACAGAAGGATGGACAAAAGGTACACCGTATCAGGTTCAGTTACAGAGTACTTGTATCAACAATGCAGCCATGTTGGGGTTGTGCAGGCTGCAGCCTGTGATAAGGCTAATATAGCCTTGGCTTCACACACCCCAGATAAAGACTCTAGGAAGCTGGATGCCATGGCAAAGAAACAGTACATGGCATCTGCCTTGGGACTCAGGCAGGCTGATTTTATGGCCTATGCAGCCAGGTACCAGAAGTCCAGGTGGGACACTGTACTGGCACTGGCTAAGCAGGCCTCCCCCCAGCTAGCCTCGGAGCTGGGGGGGTGGCTGCTGATGGGATTAAGGCATCTAAGGTACAGTTCCATGCTGCTGTGGACTCCAATGATGTGTTATCTAGAGTCATGGCTACATCTGTGGCTCTTCGGAGAATGGCTTGGCTCAGATGTACTAGTCTCTCACAGGACACCCAGACTAAGGCCATGGATTTAACTGTGGTGGGTAATTCTCTGTTTGGGGAGCAGACAGAGAATTACATGAAAAAGATGGATGAGGATAGGACCACCTATAGGAATACACAGGCCAAGGAAAGGCAGGCAACTCCTCAAAGGAAGCAGGCTAGGGGCAGGCCTTTTCATAGGCCTTTCTACCAAGCACAGGCCTCTCCTCCCTTTCCTCAAAGGGGGTTCGTCAGAGGGAGAGGCAGAAGGGGGATGAGCAGGGCTGCATCCATCCCTCAACCTAAGGCTCCTGCCAAGCAGACACCCTGATGTGTCAGCCGGGTCAAACTCCCCATTCCTTTAGGGGCAGGCTGAAATCACTTGGTCCAGGACTGGATGTCTGTTACCTCAGACAAGTGGGTCCTGGAGGTGGTAAGCCAGGGGCTGGTTCTCAGCCTCAAGAAATTTCCAAAGCTGAGAGCCAGATCTTTTCCACCTGCAAGCATCTCCAAAACCATTGCCCTAGAGGCAGAGGTTTCATCTCTACTGGCTCTGAAGGCTGTAGAGAGAGTTCCTACATTGCACAGGGGCAAAGGTCTGTACTCCAGGTACTTCCTTACCCCAAAAAAGACAGGGGAGTGGCGACCCATCCTACACTTAAGATACCTGAACAAACATCTTTTAAAACCAAAATTCAAAATGGTGACTCTGGGAATAATCCTTCCATCTCTAAGGCCACGGGACTGGCTAGCCTCCCTGGACTTAAAAGATGCCTACTTTCACATTCCCATCAGGTGCTCCCACAGAAAGTACCTGTAGGGCAACCAGTTCTGAGTGCTGTATAATATTTTTTATATAAAATGTATTATGACTATCTCTGCTGAAAATCTAATGCTCTAGGAATTACCTCTCTCATCTCCCCCAGATTTTAGCTGACAGATGCAGGCCAAAACACTTCTAGAGCCGTGTTACTGGAAGACTTTTATTAAGGATCCTGTTTCTCTGAGTTAATTACAGACTTGTTTAAGTTTATTTTGTTAAGAGAGAAATCATAAACAAGGTTTATGCCGTTAGAAGGGGAAGCTAGGATGTTACATAGGGGTGTAAGGTTGTAAATGATCCTGTGAAGCCTGTGTGAGGGAGGGTACAGAATGAGATCAAAGAGGTGCCATTTGAAATTGAGTTATGCTAAGGTTGCAGAATTAATACTTTGAAATTACATCCTGTGGTTGTATAGCAATATATATTTTTTAGATATTTTGACAGGGAGGAGCTAGATGACCTCATGCAAAAGAGGTGAGCAAAACCAGCTTTTAAAGATTATTCTGTTTCACTACAGACCCACTTTTATCTGACACTGACCAAGAAAACATCTGAGCACTGAAAACAGGTATTTAGAAAGATAGACAAATCTAAATATTGTTGTAGGAATTGCACTGTTTTAAACCTTGTTTTGTTTAAAGATATGTATGCCTTGTGATATAAGAGTTCTGTATTGTATGTTTGACTTATTATTATATATTTTAGTAAAAACTCTAATTTTAGATTCCATGCAAAGAAGTGCAAGGTAATGCACATGGGAAACAAAAACCCAGGGGAAGAGTCACAATGGGGGGGTGAGATACTGACAACAGTAAAAATGGAAAGGGATCTGGGGGTAATTATATCAGATGACCTAAAGGTGGGCAAGCAATGTGAGAAGGCAGTAAGGAAGGCTGGGGGGATACTGGGATGCATAGGAAGAGGCATCAATAGTAGAAAACAGGAAGTTGTTATCCTCTGTACAGACAGTTGGTGAGACCCCATCTGGAGTACTGTGTGCAGTTCAGAGACCCCATCTCATAAAGACATAGACAGAGTGGAGGCTGTCCAGAAGAGGGAACCAAAATGGTGCAGGGTCTGCACCAGAAGACATACAAAGAAAGACTAAAGGAGCTTAATATGTACATACCCTTGAGGAAAGAAGGGAGAGAAGGGACATGATAGAAACTTTCAAGTACCTCAAGGAAATCAACAAAGTCCAAGGGGGTAGCATCTTTCAGAAAAAGAGATATGCAAGAACAAGAGGGCACAATCTGAAGATAGAGGGGGTAACAGCTCAGAGGTAATGTGAGGAAGTATTTTTTCACAGAGAGGGTTGTGGATGTATGGAACAGACTCCCTGAGGAGGTCGTGGAGTCAAGAACAGTGAGGGAATTCAAGAATGCATGGGACAGACATAAGGCAGTCCTAGTGGGGGGGTAGGAGGAAGTAAGCTGTTGGTTAACTAGGATCTGCAGCTTATCTGTTAGGTAGGAAAATGGACAGACTAGGTGGACCAAGCGGTCCTTATCTGCCATCAAATTCTATGTTTCTATGTTTCTATAGAGCATACCCGGTCTTTGAATTACTTTCTTTTGCTAAGAAATATTTATGGTTATAACATCAGCAGACATAAGCTTGTATGGTGGTACCAAACTGGAAAGAGAAGCATTTTAAATCTGAGGTTGTTATTAAAGTTTTAAAGGGTTCATTTCTGCATGCCTGGTTAGGTGCCCATAGGTAAAGATATCTGGCCCCCCGAAGACAGATATATCTGAGCCTGTGCATTAGGTATGCTAGCAAGAGGTTAACAGTTTGAATCTCTCCAGAACTTGAGACCAAAGGTTGATCCAAACTCACAAAACAGACAAGAGGGTTACCTTGTTCTGTTCACTGTTCACAAGACTGCACTCAGAGGTTGGCACTTTGGGAGTAGAGGGCCTGACCGGCTGAGTGGGTGTGTGACAGTACCTCAGGTTCGAATTGCCTTCAGGCCATTATCAGTTCAAAGCTATGCCCTTCGGCCTGACATCAGCTCCAAGGGTATTCACAAAATGCCTAGCAGTAGTAGTGGCCTTTTTAAGAATGAAAAATATTTCCATATTTCCATACCTGGACAACTGGCTCATTGTGGATCAGTCCCCAGACCAAGTCAAGTCAGACCTTCAAGTGACTTAGCAAGTGCTCACTTCCCTAGGATTCCTTCTCAACCTTCCCAAGTCAGTTCTCGAGCCTGTACAGCTCCTCACCATCATAGGAGCAGAGTTGAAATCAGTCAAAGCAAGAGCTTTTCTTCCCCTGGAAAGGGCAAGGGCTATTGTAGAGCTGGCCTCTTCATTCCACCTTCTGGTCTCTCGGCCAGCAAGGCACTTCCTTCAACTTTTGGGCCACATGGCAGCTTCTACAGCAGTGGTCCAAGGGGTCAGATTTCAGATGAGGGACATTCAGTTTCACCTGAGGGCCTTTTGGTCTCAGAAGAAAGATTCTCTGACCAAACTAGTTCCAGTGACCCAGACTCTGATCCAGGCTCTCCAATGGTGGCAGGATGAGGGCAACCTCAGGCAAGGAGTCCATTTCGTCACTCAGTCTCACTCTGTGGTTCTAACCATGGATGCTTCTCTATTGGGATGGGGAGCCCATCTCGGGGCTCTCACAGCCCAGGGACAGTGGTCCCCTCAGGAATCCCTTCTTCATATCGATCTCTTGGAACTCAGGGTGGTCTTTCTGGCCCTGCAAGCTTTCTCTCAGTCAGTGCAGAACAAGGTGGTTCAGGTTAGGACAGACAACACCACCACCATGTGGTACATCAACAAGCAGGGAGGCACTCGGTCCACGGCCTTGTGCATGGAAGCCATGAAATTGTGGTCCCTAGCTTATTCTCTGCAGACCTCTCTGATGTCCACCTTCCAGGGAAGGATAGTGTGCTAGTAGATGCATTGAGCACGATCTCCCAGGGTCATCACAAATGGTCCCTGGACCCTCTGGTGTTGAAAGTGATTTTTTCAAGGTGGGGCACTACAGAGATAGATCTCTTTGCAGCCCCAGACAATCACCAACTTCCTCTGTTTTGTTGTAGACCCCCAGTCTTGGGCTCAGTCCCCCTGGATGCTCTGATTTTGAACTGGGAAGGGAAATTTCTATATGCCTTCCTTCCCTTTCCTCTACTATTCAAGGTTCTAGTCAAGGTAAGGTCACAACCTTGCAAGGTGATTCTGATTGCTCCAGATTGGGCCAGGTAGCCTTGGTACCCCCTGTCTCTTCCCAGGAATTACAACCTGTTAAACTCCTCTCAGGGGAGGATTTGGTACCCCAATCTTCGGTCTCTCAATCTCAAGGCATGGCTCTTGAAGAGTTAGAGTATGCAAATTTGCATCTGTCCCAAGGGGTTCTGGATATTCTCAAAGCCTCTCAAAAGCCTGACACCAGAAAAACTTACAACTCCAAATAGAAAAGATTCAGCATTTGGTGTTACAAGAAGCATATATCCCCAGACACTGCTGAATTGCCTACAGTTCTGGATTATATGTTTCATCTTAATGGCCTAGGCCTCAGACCAGCTACTCTCAAAGTACATTTGTCAGCTGTTTCTGCTTTTCTGTCAGCGGGAAAGCCTTCCTCACTGTCATCTCACCCTGTATTCTGTAAATTTTTCAAGGGATTGCTTCATACCAATACCCCCTTTAGGGATCCTACCCCTGCTTGGGATCTTAATGTTTGCATTGCTCAGCTTATGCAACCCCCTTTTGAGCCTTTGTCTTCAGCAGAGCTTAAGTACTTGACTTGGAAAACTGTGTTCCTGGTTGCTATTACATCTGCCAGGTGTATCAGTGAATTGCAAGCTCTGTCAGTGGAGCCTGATTTTATCTCATTCCATAGAGATAAAGTGGTCCTTAGAACTAATAGGAGGTTTTTACCTAAAGTGGTTTCAGATTTTCATCTGAACCAATCTATGTCTCTCCCTGTGTTATTCACTGATCATTCTTCTTCAGGAGAAAGAAGTGTACACAGTTTGGATGTTAAAAGAGCCCTTAGCTGCTACACTGAGCATACTAAGGCTCACAGGTTTGACTCCCTTCAGTTGTTTCTCACTTATGGGGAAGTGAGTAAAGGCAAACCTGCCACTAAGAGAACTATTGCCAGGTGGATTTTCTCTTGTATTCAATTCTGCTATGAGAAGTTAGACAAAATACCTCCCTCAGGCCTGAGGGGCTCATTCGACTTGAGGTACAGCTGCTTCCCTGGCTGCGGTCAGGGATATTCCTTTCCTAGAGATATGTAAAGCAGCCACCTGAAAAACAGTCCATACATTTACCAAGCATTACTCCCTGGACATCCAGGCTAGGAGTGATAATCGGTTTGGTACAGCAGTACTGCAGAGCCTATTCCCAAGGTATGTTTGATTTCCTCCTCCATGGAGGTACTGCTTGGTAGTCTGCAATAGTCAGAATACAGCAAGACTTCATGTTGTTTGAAGAAAAAATTACTCACCTTAGTAATTATGTTTCTTCTAATGGAGTCTTGCTGTATTCTGATCTCCCTCTGTACCTCCCCTCTCAGAACCTATTTTTGAGAAGTGGGCTGGCAGCTGCAATGTTGCACCCAAGGGGGTGCATTTGGGTACTCCCTCCTTTTAGAGAGGAGGAGTGGATTATATTATTAATTTAACAGTCTTAAGTTGTTCACTACCTGGTTTTTGATTTTGGATTTCTTGAAATCAGTCTTTTGGGGATCCACAATATTTGGTTGCCATTTGGCTAGTAAAAATGTTACAATTTCCACATAGTAGTTAGTTAGTATTAGCTTGTAAGAATCTGACAGTTGCGCTTCAAAGTGCAGCAGACAGAGGTTTGAACTGAGCTTGAGCTCAACGTTCTATGCACTGCATAGAAATGAACCCTCTACTCTCTGGGGCAGTTTGAGTGCTAGGGCTAACTGCAATAGTCAGAATATGGCAAGACTTCATTAGAAGAAACATAATTACTAAGGTGAGCAATTTTTTCATATTTGTCTAAACACTTTTGAGAATGGCATTGAGATATCTGTTTGCTCAGCATTCCAGTGATCCAGCATCCACCATACCATGTTATCATAAACACCAACACATATGTCATACTGTATCTTAATCAGGGGACGTGAAGAACTAAACACCATGTGATTACACCCCTTAGATTGAGGGTATCAAAATGGGAAACCTGTGAGTCATTTTTTTTTCAGACTCCAGGATTACTGTGCACCAAACTGCCAGTCCAGAAAAAAATGACTCCCAGCTCCAAAGGGTTAACTGGGTTGGTAGTAGTCATACCTGGATTAAGCATTATACTGTCCATAGCATCCTCACCATTCCCCGAGCTGACCTCTGCATCGACAACCTCCTATCGTAGAGGGAGAGATGACTCCACCCTGTCCCTCGCAGTACTGGTCTGGGCCCTTGTGTCTGATGCAGCACTGCCCAAAGGAGCTTCATGCACCACTGCACTGTCTAAAGACTGCGAATGACAATCCAGTCCAGCATCTGCCACCACACCCCTCGCCCCTGGTCTCCCCAACAACAGAATTGTGGGGTCCGGAATCCACTGTGTATTTTGGAAGAGCCATCCAGCTTTTTGAAGTGCATTCTTGGGACACCACTCACCTGTGGAAGGAATATTTTGCGAATCATAGAAAATCTCCAGGGACGCTGAACCATCATCCATCGAAATGGGCTGTTCGTCTGTCAGTAGATTCCTCTTTCCAACAGCCCCTCCTGGGCTGATTATAGACCTCTTCCATTTTCTCTCCTCATCCAAACATTGCTTTTGCAGAATAAAATCCAACTCTGCCTCATTCGTCATGTCAATGAGGTGCTTTTTCTTTTTTAGCTAACTCTATTTGCAGGTGCAGCTCCTCTTCAGATATAGTTGCTGTGTGTTCTTCTGGTTCGTCAGGCAGTACTACCTTGGTCCCCACTTGGGCATCAACCTCAAAGCTGGTAGGGTTACAAGCAGACAGAAAGCTCTGTTCCACATCCATAATAGGCAACACGCTGTTGAACATAATGCTGGTCTCCGTCAAATCAATGTCCATATTCTGGTGAACAAGTTTCACAGGAGCTCCAAACGAAGCATATCTTTTCCCTTCCACAGCCACATCCTGACTGGAGTTCTCCATCCTGCAGCAGGCAGCACAACGCCCCCTTCCACAGAGTAGGGGAATTTCCCCGATGTCCTGGCCAAATTTCCCCCATTCACTAAAAATACTACTAACAGCTTAATCTGATTCAATGTCAGTTGGCATCCATCTGTGTCCCCCTCCCCAGGACAAGGCTGAAAATAGGCAGAATTGTCTAGTCCTCCTTTCACAGTCAACAAAAACTAGGAAGAAAAATCTTTCTTTCTTCCTTGCTTTTGTTCCTGCCAAGTGGAAACATGCCACTGTTGTCCTCCTTCCTAAAGGAGGTGACTGCTCCTCTCCTGGTAACTACCATCCTATCTCTCTCCTCTCCATTCTCGCTAAACTGCAGGAACATCTTGTACTATCTCAGCTTTCCCCCTTCCATGACTCCACTTTCTTTTTCACTCCTTATAAGTCTGGTTTTAAGAGATCCCATTCAACCATCGCTTCCCTCCTAAGGATCACTGACTCCATCCAAACAAGCATGAAGTGGGGTCACAACACCACTGCCATCTTTGTCGACCTCACAAAGGCTTTCAGCAGTGTGTCACATCCCCTCCTCCTAATTAATCTTTCCAATACAGGGCTTTCCAATGAGGCCACCAGCTGGTTCCACTCCCACTTTGTAGGTAGGTCACAATCCGTCTGGATTGGTAACTCTCACTCTGCCCCACTCTTCATAACCACTGGTGTGCCCCAAGGCTCCAACCTTGGTCCCCTGCTGTTTTCTGTCTTCCTAAACAGCCTGCCCACATACCTCTATTCATATGTATGCAGATGACGCCATCTTGTATGCTTCTGGCCCCTCTATCACCGATGTGGCGATCAGACTTCAGAGTGACTTCAATAATGCTAAATTCTGGTTTCGCTCAAACCAACTTTTCCTAAATGCCAAGAAAACAGCCTCCATGACCTTTGGCTCAAGGCAGAGACTCTCTCAGCTCCCCTCCCTCCCTTCCCCTCCTTCCACACCCTGGATGGGACACTGCTTGAGGACTGCTCCTCCTTTAGATACCTCGGGGTCTGGCTTGACCAGCACCTCAACTTTTCTGTACACATAGAGGCCATTCATAAGCAATTATATCCTAAACTGGGTGCCCTGTACCATAACTAGGGCTGTACCCCACTGCCGGCTTGCCTGGCCATTGTACAGAAAATGATTCTCCCCATCTTTGACTATGGTGATGTGGTATACAGTGCCGCGCCCTCCTCCTCCTTAACCAGACTGGACACAGTCTTCCACTCCTTCTGCCATTTTGCCCTTGACTGTCCACCCTGCACACATCACTGTACCCTTTACCAATCCCTGTCCCTCCCCTCCTTAGAAGACAGATGGCATACCCACTGTGCCAGCTTCCTGGCTAAATTCTGGTCCCAGTCACTGCCTTCCTACCTCTCCTCCTCCCTCTCCACCCTTTCCTCTCCCTCTTATTCTCTCGGAAACTCTGACCCTCTCACCTTATCTGTCCCCATTGGACCTCCTCAGCAGGTCAGGCTGCCTTTTCCTACAGGTTCCCAATGCTGTGGAACTCCCTTCCTCCCTCGCTCCATTCACTTCACCCCCTTCCCTCGAGTTTGCATTTCCCTCATTAAAAACTATTTCCACACCCCCCTGCACCTGTTTCTAATTCCCCACCACACCCTCCTCCACCTGTTCACCCTTGTCTATCACTTTAATTACCCTTGAGCATCCTTCCCTGATTGGCTGCTGCTGGGTGATTTACTACTGTCGTCCTACAAATAACTTACAATATATAATTCTGTATACTCTGTATTCTAATTTATAAAATTTGCATTATAAGTTCGGTTATTCTGCTGTATTGTTGCTTTCAGTCTGTATTTGCATTTGTTTTACTCTCTTTGTTTTAAATTGCTCACTTCTATTTCATTCTGTATTTATTAACTGCTATAACTGTTTACATATACTTGTCTGTACTCCCTCAATTGTCCCCGGCATCTGGAAATGAGCACTTGCTGCTCAGTATGTTCTTCCTGGTAAAACTTTAAATAAATAAATATATGGGCAATATTCTCCCCCTCACTGTTCCAGGTGGGTACTGCTTCTTTGATCCCATATGTACTAAATACCCTTCATTAACAATGTGGAGTGATACAGAAAAGGGACATTCGATCCATAATTTAACATCCTTTTCTATTAGCTCCAATATTGTCATTGGGGTTTCTCCTTAAATATTATATATTTGCAAAAAACTGTGTTAAAGCACCAGTTAGAGTAACAATACCACAGAAGTGGGAAATGTGGCATTAGGGTTTCCAGCCCTAACTCCCCACCCCCACTCCTCAGGCAGCAAAAGAAAAACATCATTACAGTTTTGGCTGGCCTGAGTCTTAGCAAATTAGGGGTGGGGTCTTCCTTGGGGTTGTCAACCCAAATGCTCACTCCATTCTGATATAGTCTTCAAACATACAGAACTGTGTCTCCCCACAAGTTGCAAACAACCTGTGGGGCCTACCTGAAGAAAACAGACCTCATGTGACCTTATTTGCTCAAGGAATGGGTGAGCGTTAGGGTTGAAAACTCCAAGTAAGACCCCACCTCCAGTTCCCCAAGACTCAGGAAAGCCAAAATCATAATTATTTTTCCTTTTGCTGCTTGTGGGTGGGAGTGAGGAGTTTGGGTTGGAAAATCCCTAACACCACATTTCCGTTATTTTGTGGCATTGAGTTACAATAACGGGTGCACTAACAAAATTTTTGCAAAGAATTTCCTTTCTTTTTGAGATCGTGGAATCATATCCTCATTCATGCAGGTCCCTTTGGGACCTACGTGAACAAGTGTGGATGTACAGGGCCCTTTTGTCCCAGAGCCATGGGAAAAATCTGTCTGCCTGCAGAAGTGCAGGGCCTAGCACATCATTCACTCTTTACACATTCACTCTTTATTTTATTCTTTTCTTTTTTTTTTTATGACTGTCCTTATAAACATGACATGTAGCACTTACAGTATATTGGCCAAAATATAATTTTGCACCAGAAGTGCAGAAAGACATCTCATCCAAGATTTAAAAAACATAAAATCTCACATTTATGAAGTGGTGTGGAAAATGGGTATGTTAAAATTTTGGAGTCGAAATATTGAAAATTAGCGAAGCTATGAGTGAATGCTGAATTATTGCAATGCTCAGTCAAAACATCGTCATTTTGCCATATTTGTACACCAAAATTTCAGCGTAGCCTTTTTGTTACCCCACCTCATGAACCGAAATGCGATTCCATGCCACCAAAATGTCATTATGTGCCACATGTGCAAAAACATATTTTGGCCAGGATTTGAAAAGTGATAGCTATCATGTTTGTGAGATGGTGTGAAAAAATCGCTATGTCGAAAATCTGGGGTCAGAATATTTATTATTACTGAAGTGATGAGGGACCATAGGCAAAAATTTCAATGTACACTCATAACTTCACCATTTTTACCTTAAATTTTCAACATTGCCTTCTTGTGACCACACCTCATGAACAATGGCAGTGAAAATGTTCAAATCCTGCCCAAAAGGTGATTTCACCAAATGACTGCAAAATCACCTTTCAGGCCTGATTGGTATAATTCCACTGCCACTGGTTATGAGGTGGGCTCCCAAAAAGACCATATTTAAAATTTGGGGTGAAAATATACAACATGACAAAGTTATGTATCAAAGTTCAAAACCCCATTGAAATACACTGAACTGCACTTACCTTAACTTCTCATATTGCATTCATCGGTTCCAGCTGCAAGACGTGTCTTCGATTTGAGAGTGGATCAATGCTGTGGGACCTGTTCAGGTGAGTGAGGGCATGTGTGGAGTGTAGTGGGGGTGATGGGTGGTGAGTACTGAGTGGGAGGTCAGGGTGGCGGGGTCAGATCATTGAGGAACTATTTTCTTTGTTACAAGTTTTTAAAAAAACATCAGGGGGCCATTTTCTTTACTACAGCTGAAATTTCCCACATTAATGTGGGGACAGTGATTAGAGTGTGGGATGGTGTCACTACACACCAGGGAAACATTATATTATGTAAGGGGATGGCAAGTGGGGGGGGGGGCACCACTAGGCACCAGGGAAACATTATGTCACATAAAGGGATAGTGACTGGAAGGTGGGGAATGCCACTAGACACCATGGAAACATTATATACATGAGGGGACAGCAATCAAGGGTGTGGGGGGTGCCACTCGACCCCAGGGAAACATAGCATACACAAGGGATGTCAACTGGAGAGTAGGGATGCCACTAGACACCAGGAAAACATAACATACATAAGGGGATGGCGATCAGAGGGTGAGGGTGCCACTAGACACCAGGAAAACATAACATACATAAGGGGATGGTGATCACAGGGTGAGGGTGCCACTGGACAGGGAACATAACATACATAAGGGGATGGTGATCAGAGGGTGAGGGTGCCACTAGACACCAGGGAAACATAACATAAATAAGGGGATGGCAATCAGAGGGTGAGGGTGCCACTAGATGGGGAACATAACACACATAATGGGATGGTGATCAGAAGGTGAGGGTACCACTAGACAGGGAACATAACATACATAAAGGGATGGTGATCAGAGGGTGAGGGTGCCACTAGACACCAGGGAAACATAACATACATAAGGGGATGGCGATCAGAGGGTGAGGGTGCCACTAGATGGGGAACAATATGCATAAGGGGATGGTGATCAGAGGGTAAGGGTGCCACTAGAAGCCAGGGAAACATTATATACATAAGGGGACAGTGATGGAAGGGTGGAGGTGCCATTAGACACCAAGGAAATGGTGGCTCACTGCTTTCACAGCAGCCTGCAGCACAAGTTGCAGCTGTAGCTGCAGAACTCAAGAAAGTCTTGCTGTTCTCATACAGAGAATGCGGGTCAAAGGCTCCTCTCACTAAGTTGATCACCCAGGATTTTGGGGTGCCCAAAAAGGTATTTTTGGCCATTATTTTAAGAAACAAACATAGAATCTAGTTAAACAGGGCCCGTTTAGCTAGATTCTGATGTGTTTTTTAAATGGCGACATTTTTATGTATTTTCCATGCTTATTAGTTCAAGGAGAAAAGAAAGGATGGCATCTCTCATGGCACAAAAAAAATGTTTCATGCTGTGAGTAGCAAGTGGAAAGAAAACAAAAACAGTCTGGCAACACAGAATTTGTGGTGTCATTTATCAGAACGTTATCCCAAGAACCCTACTGAGCATGCTTAGAACAGAAAAACACAAAACTTTTAAGCCTTTTAACTTTGTAACTAGGTAATATTTTTTTCACAAAACCTTTCAAAGGCACTTCCTTAGACCATCAGACCTGTATCTTGAAAGTTTGGGGGAAAAAATCCATTCCATGTTGACTGTAGGTGACAGTAAAAAAAATCCCATATCAAGTATAGGAAAAAAATAGACAGCTACAGAAAAATGACATATGCGGATCTCAGAAACCACACAAGCTGCCGCTGTCACAAAACATTCCACAGCAGTATAGCACAGTGGTTTTAGGCTCTGAGATACATACCTGGAGACCTGGGTTTGTGCCGTTTGACCTCGGACACTTCACTAGTGGCTTATGCCACTCGTGAGGTTACCGAGGTCAAACAGCACTTGTGTTGATAAATCATTTATCTGACAGCTCACCTTTGTATACCCCTTATGCATAGTGCAAGTTTGTACATTATACACTGAAGCAAAAACAAATATCTTTAGTACTAATAAAGGTAAACGTAAACATACCCTCAAACACTTCAACACAGAAATGTTTGCTTTGTAACCCTTGGGTAGGAAAGTGAGGATAATGACATAGTAGGGGGGAAAGGGCAGAGGGTTGGATAGCAGATGTTAGATACAGGTTTTAGATATTATGGATTCATAGTTTTTTCTCTGGGCATAACATTAAGTGAATTTATTGTTTGCATAATATGCAACTAAGCCATGTGGCTAGGATTTCATGACGTTCACAGTTCTTTGGGGTGACCTATATGAGTACACCTCCTCCTGTTATTAGAGTCGAGATTAATTGTTTAACAGGAGTGTTATGTAAGCTAATACCCATGACAGGGCATGGGTATTTTAGGCATTAATGCACACCCCAGGTGCATTGTGAGGCATGAAGCCAAAGGCCCAGTGACCTCCAACCACCTGGCAAGTGCATTAATGCCCAGTACACCCATGCCCTGAAGTAGCTTATTGCACTTAAAAATGGGTTATTGTTGTTTTTAAATAAAAGAAGCAGCTGTTTTTGGGGTGTTTAAAGAGGACTGCCAGTTCATTACCTGGTGATCTAGTGCCCCCCTCCCCACCCTGACAGACAGTGGTCAAGCATCCCGCTCCCCATCCTCAATCAGCTTCTGTGACTGGCACCTCCCTCCACACACCACCACAACAAGGTGCAGACTGTGATTGCATGGATCATGTAAGTGACCAGTACATCTACACGGTCTGTGCAATCGCATTCTACTGCTGGCTGTGGTGGTGTGCGGAAGAAGTACTCAATCATAAGCTGGAGATGAGAATGAAAGTAAGGTAGCGATGTCAGGAAGTAGTTTGAGACATGGAAGACCACTAGACCACCAGGTTATGAGCTGGTAGTTCTGTGCGAGCAAGGCAGGAGTGTGGGGGGGACACAGACTGGGACCGGGCTATTTTTTTTTTTTTTTACAATCAGGGATGAGGAGCAGGGCTACTTGTGAGTTGGAGGGAGCCACTATAGCACCACTGCATTTTGGGCCTGATTTTAAAAGGGCTTAGAGTGACACAAGGATTTGCGTCAAATGTTTTTGACGCAAGTTGTGATTTGCCTCACAACTTGCGTCAAACATGGTTTTATAATGTGGGCTGCATCTGTTCCAGACACAGCTGCATCAAAGCCCACTTGTGTCAGGGTTGTGTCCAACAGCCCAGTGCACCTGGTTAAAGTGGGTTTGCATCATAGTGGGGTGCCACATCCCCTTTTTGGGGATTTTGGAAGCCCCACCATAGATGCAGGAGGGGCCGCCACTTAGACTAGCCTGGAGGTGGCCTACATGGCTTACAACATGCAGAGCTGTGGAGCAGTCAGACTGTGGGGGATCACCAGAGCCATAGAAGCCAGTAGTGTGGGGAGAGATCAGGTGCTGTGGCCCCGTAAGGCTGTGGCATGGGGCATCTTGCCCCTATAGTCACTGTCCCACTTTTCTTGGGGCACTTGTATGCTACTAGTGTGGAATGCCTGCTGTGGCAGGCTATTGTCAACCTCAGCAATCCCCAATGTAGTCAAAATGTGGTGGTACTATAGTGCCCATCCCCAGCTCACAGGTAGCCCTGATTCTCATCCCTGATTGAAAAAAAAAACCCTGTCCCAGTCCATGTGCCTTCCCCCTCCGCACACCTGCCGTGCCTGCACAGAACTGCCAACTTGTTACCTGGTGGTCTAGTGGCCCCCACCATCCCCACCCCAACAGACAGTGGTTAAGCACTCCACTCCCCCAGTCCCTGACCAGCTTCTGCAACTGGCACTTCCTTCCACACACTACCACGGCCAGTCACAGACTATGATCGCACAGACTGCATAAGTGACCAATACGCTGACATAGTCTGTGCGATTGCATTCTGCGGCTGGCCATGGTGGTGTGTGGAAGGAAGTGCCATGTCGCAGAAACGGTTCAGGGATGGGGGGAGAGGGGTGCTTGACCACCGTCTGTCGGGATGGGAAGGTAGGGGGCTACTAGACCACCAGGTAATGAGCTGGCAGTTCTGTGTAGGCACGGCAGGAACATGGGGAGGGGGGACATTTACTGGGACCAGGACTGGGCTTTTTTTTCACAATCCGGTACCAGGATTGGGGCTAAATGTGAGTTGGAGGGCTACTATAGCACCACCACATTTTAACTATATCGGGGATTGTGAGGGTTGGGAATAGCCTGCCACAGTAGGCATTCCACACTAGTGGCAAATGAATGCTCCAAGAGTAGTAGGACAGTGCCCTATGGGGACAAAATGCATCATGCCACAGTCTGGCATCAACTGTCCCTTCTGTGTCTGGGTTCTGGGCTTGTTGCTCCTTGGGGTACCTAGGCTGACCCCTACACACATGTCTGTGGATGCGTCTGCAGACTTGTGCCAGGAACCCCCAACTGCGGCCATCTTTTGGCCACAAGGCAGACATTTGTGGCTATTAAAGAAGGTTTGGCACAGGTCTCCAACTTTTTGGAATAGCAAGTTTTATGTTTGCCCCAACTACATTGGACGCAGCCACTTTTCTGCCGCAAGTTGCGCCCAATGCAGGTGGCTTCTAAAATTGGGCCCTTGGTGTTCATCACCAAAGAAATGAGTTGTAGACCCTCTCAGATAGTGAAAAATAACCAATGCCCATGCCAGCTAACTGGGCCTCCACCATGAAAAGAGAGGGTGCCCAAAATGTTATCTGAGAACAATAGCGTATCTTACCTTCTGAAAATGCATGAGTTACCATCAAAGGCCATTATATGCAACTTATTAATAAGCCATTTCTTGTTTTGTTCAATAAACCCAATGCCTGGATCAGGGAGTTGATAGTACTAAGGGATGCAGTGAAGACATTTAATGTGATAACTGTTGTTTATGGAATTTTTTTTTTTTGCAATTGTATTTATTTATTTAGTTTGTGTTTACCGGGTAGGTGCGCTAGCCATAACAATGACTATTTTCAGGCACGACCAGAGAGGATACAGAAACAAACATAAGATACAATTACACACATTTTTAGATTTTGTGAATGAAACTTGTAAAAACAGGCAAGGAAAAAATAACACTGGTAGGATATAAATATAGGGTGGGATATTCAAAGGGGTTACGCATGGCGCAACAGTGTTGCACCATGTGCAATCCACTGATGCACCCCAGTGCAATATTCAAATGGGGATTTTGCACCGCATAGATCCCAATGCACTGGGGAGCACCAGTAATGTATGCAGCGCAAGTGCGGGGGGCGTGCCCATGCATATTCCGCACATCCCGATATTCAGCCTGGGATGTGTGGTGCATATGCTGGTGCAGCCCCTACTTGTGCCACACACTGGTGCTCAAAGTTTTGCCAAAAAGAAACAGGAGCAGGCTGGCCACCCACAGTTGAGCTGCCATATTGCAGAGGCGCTCGGCAGCTGCCAGCTGTGGGTAACCACCCGAGCTCCGGAGACAAAGTCTGTTGGCGTCGCGCCCCTCCCACGCCCAATCGCGGGCATAGAAATATAATTGATATCCCTGGTGGCCCAGTGGACTGCTACCAACCCGATCGCGTGCATAAGTATATATAAACACGCGTCCTATACCCCTGGTGGTCCAGTGGACTGCTTCCAGACCCATCTCGGGCATAAATATAATAAATACATTTAAAAATATTTATTTATTTATCTAATTCATATATCGGATTTACAAACCTTTGAGTCAAAGACTCATTTACAAAGGCACCTCGTCGCAGGGAGGGGAAACAATATATTTGTGAGACAAGACAGTGGGGAACAGTACAGGTGAGATACATGCAGCATACATAACAAAAATTTCAAAGAGCAAGTAAACATAGGCAAGTTGCAGAAGAGCACACAACAATAAGTCATTGGGGGTCCCAGTGGGTCACACAGGATACAGTGTGTGGTATACAGACTGAAAACAGGCTAATCGAGAGAACTGTTGTATACATAATACTATAGGAGCAGGTTGGTGTGAAAGGACTCACGGGAAGCCCTATAATAGGCATATACAGCTCCGGAGTGCTAGTGAGGTGTTTGCATAGGGCGGTTTTGAAGGGGCCAATTTTGGAGGTGTCTGTGATGTGCATGGGGGAGGGAGTTATACCAGGACAGTGCTCTGTGGTGAAAGGACCTTTGGGCAAGTCAGGTCCTGGCTCTAGGCACCTGGAAGGTGGCTTTGGTAGTATTACGGGTGGCGACCGAGTGGGAGGCCTGTGGAAGCAGTGCAGTGACTCCTGTTCGGACATAGCCCAAGTAGAGCCTTTTTAGCCAGAATGCAGGTGTGATATTGCAGACATTCTTCAAGACTGAGTATGTTAGAGATGGAGTAGAGTTGGCACGTGTGAGTTCTGCTTGGGGCACCGGTCAGGAGTCTGCAGGCTTTGTTGATAGAGGTCTGGACTTTGGTGAGGGCAGTGGGGTCAGCGGCTGCATAGGTGGGGAGTCCATAGTCAACCAATGACAGGATGGAGGAAGTGATAGCCAGCCATAGGGCGAACTCGGGGGAGGCAGTCTTTGTGACGGTAGAGGAGTCCAATCCAGGCATTCATGGCAGAGGACAAAGCACTGACATGGGCATGGAAGGAGAAAGCCGAGTCGAAGGTGATGCCCAGGTATTTGTATGTTGATACCTGCTCAAGGGGGTGGAGGGTACTGGGAAAGATGCAAAGGGGAGCATTTTTGGAGTTACTGTGTTGGTGTGCAAAGATCATAGATTTTGTTTTCTTGAGGTTCAGAACCAGGCGATGGTCGAGGAACCATTTTTCAGCTTGGCTGAAGAAGAGTTGCAGAGAGCTCTGGAGAGTGAGTGGGTCGGGGTGTGAGGCGACTAGGACTGCATCATCGGCATATAGTAGCAGCTTGCCTATACAAGAGCTGGGAAGGGTGTTTAAGAAGAGACTGAACAATGTAGGGCCCACAATGGAGCCTTGTGGGACTCCAGAGCATACAGGCAGTGCAGTAGATAGGGTACCATTTAACTTGACCCATTGGGATCTATCACAGAGGTAGCTGGAGAACCAGGCCAGAGGGCCAGATGAGAGTCCCAACTTACGGAGGGTGTCAAGCATTAGCGGGTGATTCACAGTGTCGAAGGCCTTGGATAGGTCAATGAACACTGCCCCAGCAATCTCCCTGGTGTCTAGTGCAGAGTGTATTTGGTGTGAAAACTCCAGTAGGGCTGTGGTGGTGCTGTGACCAGGGCGGAAGCCATGTGCTGTTCTGGGCACAGTATGTTGTAGTTGGATAGATAATCCACGAGTTGCGTAGATACTATTTTCTCCAGAGCCTTAGAGGGGGGGAGGATGGAGATAGGTCTGTAGTTGTTTGGTACTGTGCGGTCTCCATTTTTATGGATGGGGTGATTTCAGCCTGTTTCCATGCACTCGGGAATTGGCCAAGGCACAGAGAACGATTAAGAAGGTCCATGAGGGGGGCTAACATGACATCCATTGTTAGGCAGAGCATCCTGGAGTCGAGGGGGTCACAGTTCGGGTTGTGGGAGGAGAGGGCTCTTAGGAGAAGCAGTGTAGCATCATGGGGGGAGATAGCCCTAAAGAGAAAAGGGGGCCGAGAAATAGCTGGGTTGTTGGTTACCAGGATGGGGTCAAAGAAGTGGGCCAGAAGGATTGTACTTAGATCAGAAAAAGTTGTGTTAAGGCAGTCAGCAACACGGGATGGGTCTGTATTAATTGTGCCATTTATAACCATCTGTGAGGGAGGAGGGGAGCGGGTCTTCCTGTTTAACTCCTTTATGTTATCCCAGAAGGTTCGGGCAGTGCCCCAGGAGGAGGTCAAGGTGGATTGATAGTAGTTGGCTTAGGCTTGTCTTATGGCCCAGGTACACTGGTTGCAAGCTGTATTATAGGCTTGCCTGTCTGCTAACCTGCTGGTCTCGACAGCAGTGTGCCACAGGTTATCACGCAGCTTCAGTTGTAGGATCAGGGAGGGGGAAATCCAGGCAGCAGTGTATCTCTTAGTATGGGTGTTGGTGACAGGGGCAAAAATGTCACAGGCCTTGCAGAAGGCACTGGTGAGGAAGGTTAAGGTGATATCTATATCCGTTGCGAGGGAGATCAGGGACCAGTCGATCTGGGCAAGGTGCCGCTTTAGCTTGTTTAGTCCTCCGGGGTGGAAGCGTCAATGGGGGGTAGCTTTGTACGCAGGTTTGAGCGTGGGGGAGGACCAGAAGCAGAGAACAGGTCAGTGGTCACTGAGGGAATTGGCTAGGATGTTAACATCCTTTACTTTGTGTGGGCGGTTAGAGAGCACGATGTCTAGTAGGGAGCTGGTCCCACTTGATTGGTTAAATCTGCTGGGTCAAGTCACTAATTGGGATAGGTCAAGGGCTCTGAAGTTGTCCTTAATTTGTGGTGAAGTGGAGCCAAGCCAGTTGATATTGAGGTCTCCTAGGACGAGCTGTTCAGCCTTGTGTGGCAGGGTAGTGAGATAGTCGGTGAGGGAGCGGATAGCTTGACTTTGTTCATGTGGGGGTATGTAGAGGGTTGTGAGGTAAAGAGGGCCACGGCCTGGGTCAGGGGTAATTTTTAAGGTGATGGCTTGTGCCCCATGGTCGAGCTTGGGGGCGGGTAGAACATGACCCAGGAGGGAGTTACTTAGGTAGACAGCACATCCGCCGCCACGCTTACCCACACGATTTTCTCTAAACAGGGTGAAGCCAGGGAGAGAGACAGCCGAGTCTGGAGTCAATTGGGATAGCCAGGTCTCCACTATGGCAAGAATGTTGGGCTTATGTTGAGAGACCCAACATTGGAGTGCAGCAGTCTTCCTTGCGAGACTGCAGATATTCATGGAGGCAATGCGGAGTCCATGACCTGTGGGGGCGATGTAACAGGTCCTGGTCCGGGTTAGGTGGACATTCCCAGAGAGCAGGAGGAGTAAGATGATGAGTCGGAGAAAAGGACTAAGGCGGTAGTGGTAGGGGTGCTTGGGCAGATGCGAGGATCTGGGGGGGCAGTGCAGGGGATGGGTAGAGCTAGGACAGAGGGATACCACCTACCACTGTGGGCTGGGGGGTGGTCAGCGGTAGCCCCGCTCCACCCGCCCACTGAGCCCGCCACCCGCTCCCCCCTCGGCGCAAGCACCCGGCCCCCACCAGCTGACTGCATACAGTACAGTTGTAGCCCGATGGTCCACAGTGTGGGCTAATGGGCATGCAGGCTAATGCCGTACTACACAGTCCGATATGTGAGCGGATCCATTCACATATCTGGACTGTGATGTATTCGATCTACATGCCGATGGCCCATGCTGTGACCAATGGGTGTATAGCCATACTGTATGCAGTCAGTCGGGCGAGTGCCGGGCGGCTTGTGCGAGGGGAGCTGCAACCCACCGCTGAGTGGGGGAGCAGGGTGGCAGGGCCCAGTGGGCGGGTGGGAGGGCTACGCTGGACCACCAGGATATTTTAAATGTATTGTTTATGTATATGCCCATGATCGGGCTGGAGCGGTCCACTGGACTACCAGGGATATGGGACGTGTGTTTATTTACACTTATGCCCACGATCGAGCTGGAAGCAGTCCACTGGACCACCAGGGATATGAGACATGTATTTATTTATACTTAAGCCCGCGATCGGGCATTGGGGCACTTTGCCGCGATGTGCAGGGGGCATCAGCCCCAGATGGCTGCAGCCTGGCAGGGCGCCAGGCGCAAGTTGCCGGGATCAGTGCACCTGCATGCAAATGGGGCCATAATGACATGCTAATGGCCCCAGTTGCACCTTGCATGCATTATGGCTCCATTTGCATATCCACCGCTGAATATCAAGGTTCCTGTGCCTAGCACAACCACACTTGCACTGGCACATCCCCCTGCTCCTCCCTTGCCACTTGTGCTGGCGCAGTGCCACTGTGCCATGCGCAATGCAGGAGCCCATGTTGCCATATTCAACGGTGCTGAGCCATGGTGCAGCACCATTGAATATCACCCAGCACACTCCCTGGTGCATCCTAGTTGCGCTGCGCCCAGGCTTATGCTCCTGCCTGGCGCACTCTGAATATCCCACCAATAGTACTACAGAAATATGCAGGAATGAGAGACAAAAATTGCACTAAAAAAAATTAAAATATAAACATTACAAAAATAGACCAAACATTGGAATGAGGAGAAAACAATATCAGTAATACTGTAGTTATCAAGGCAAAAAATTTGAAGGAAGGATAGGAGTAGGGTAGATAGAAATAGGAGGGTGGAAATAGAGTAAGGAAATATGGTCAAGGAAGAATGGTATGAGTCAATAATATAGAGGAGGTAAGCCAAGCAGGCTGCGGTAAGTACAGATTGTAGAGGAGGACAAATCTAATATAGGCAGGGGGATACTGAGTATTAGGGTCAAACGGCCTAAGGTGGTTTGAAACAGGAGCATTTGCAGGACAGAAAGAGATTGTTTCATAGTTCCTTCTTGAAAGAGACATGGGACTGAGCCTGGTGAATAGTTAGTGGGAGGGAGTTCCAGTATTGAGGGGCATGACAGGCAAAAGCACTGGCACCTTTTGAAGTAGTGTGTCTAGGGACATGAACTGGGGCATAATCTGCAGAGCGTAGGTCATAGAAGGGTGACTGTTTTTGAAAGAGATCTGCTAGGGGCTTTGGAGTTTGTGATCTAATAATGCTGTCAGTGATGGAGACAAAAGCATATGACCTAGACAAGTGAGGAGGAAGCCATCCAAGGTCTGAATAAAGGATGCAGTGGTGTTTCAGCCAATGGGAGGAGGAGACATACCGACAGATATTATTGTAGGTGACATCCCATTTTCAAAGACTTGATATACACGCAGAGGTATAGGTGGCAACCCCGCAGTTAAGTGAGGGCAGGAGTATCCAACGGGCTATGGGAAGTCTAGCAGAGAGGGTGAGAGTATAGCTGGTTCGATAGGCAGTACCAAGTTTAGTGTTTACCGACTTGCAGGTTTGTAGAATATGGATATAGAAATTTAGTGAGGAGTCCAGAGTGACACCCAGATATTTAAAAGCTTTCCACTTAAGATGGAGACTTTAAAATTGTGTTGGGCGTATTTGAGTTTACAGTTCGAACCAAATAGTATAGCTTGGGTCTTTGACTCATTTAGAACTAGTCTGTGACGATCAAGCCACTGTTGGATGAGTTGAAAGTCATGGGAGAGCCATTCGTTGATGTCATCACTGCTTTTAGCACTAATGTACAGGACAATGTCATCCACATACAACAGGGAGGCAGTCTCCATAAGGTTAGAGGAGATGCTATTTTAAGAAAATAGCAAATAGCAACAGACCTAGTATGGACCCCTGAGGTACACCAATGTTAGTAGTAGACTTGTCAGAGAGGGTAGAGTTATATTTTACAATTTGAGTTTAGAGTTAGTCACCAAAAAGTGCAGGGAGTTCCCAGACAAAAGAGACACTACAGCTACCAAGCATGCACCAGAGACCACACATCCCATCGGGATACCCAAGACAAGTGCTGCACTATCATACACTGTATTCATTTCTAGAAGGGCATCACCTCCAGGTGAGCTTGGAAAAAAGTCTACACAAGTAGAGGCACCACACACCAAGCAAATCAAAGTACAGCAGCTCAAAGGACAGGCACTCTAAATTCCTTAATTATAATGTCTCTTGTGCCAGGGCTTCTACATCTTTATTGACAGGGGTTACAACTACATTTTTGCTACATTTAAAAGATTATTGTTCCTTAACAATGATTACCCTTGGGGATGTGGCCAGCAGCCTAGCAAGCTACACGTGCTTTGTTTGAGTTCCGAGATTCTTGTGATTTCGATGGTTTATATAGCATTTCTCAGACCGGAAAACATGATAATTTTACAGTAGCCTGGTGACTTTTGACTTGGTCCCTCGACAGAGTTCTTTAACTAAGGATACAAGATGATGGGAAGGCAGAAAAATGTAGGAAAGAGTGATGCTGCAGGAACTGCTGCAGAAGCTGGTGCAGGCCCATCGAGAGCACCAAAGGAGCAGCAGCATGGTGACCCCGACAGATCAACTCGCGATGCTAGAATCGGTACAATGGGCACTCGCAGTGATCGCTGCCATGATTCAGCATACTGACAAAACGCTGAACATACCAAATGAAAAGGTGGTGGTGTTAGAACAGAGAATGGAAGTGATGGTGGGCTCCATCACAGAGGCTGAAAAAATGGTAGGGAAAGCACTGGGACCCTCCGCTGCTACGATTAAGGAACAAGGGGCTAATCGAGCCAGACTGGAGCAGCTGGAAAATATGGCAAGACTGGAGAATATTCATATTCTTGGATTACCCGAGGGCACAGAGGAGGGAGATTTGCCTATCTTCTTAGAACGCTGGCTCACTGAAGCTATCGGACTGGGATCTGTGGCTGCTATATTGAAAGCCTATTGGATTAATCCTAAAAGAGCTGTGAACACTCAAGATGGTTCATGAACTGTGCTGTTTACAACTACCACATGTACAGTCCGGGATCGAATATTAAAAGCAGTCATGGAACACTCACAGATTATGTTAGGGGATGGCAGACTTCTATTTTTCCGTAACTATGGCTATGCCATGAGGCTCCAGCAGAAAGCATTTGAAGGGGTAACTGCAAAACTACGAGCAGTGGGCGGCCCTTGCAGAATACTGTTCTTGGCTCAACTTCAGTTTACCATCGATGTTAAAGCAATTTCACAGATCCCAAGGCCACTAGAGATTTTGCAGGAAAACTCTTGGTTCGAGCAGAACCTGATCCTGAAGGAGAACAATCAGGCAGTGAGTAAATGAAAGACTTGATAAACTCTATCCCTTAGTATCTATTGTATATGGGAGGCCTGAACTGATTAGTGGAACTCCTTTACAGGAACTGTTATTGTGTTCATTTCTGGGTATCACAGACCTTCTACCCACACCCGATCCATGTATATTTTCAAGTATTAGTCTTTTTGTACTACAAATGTTTTATTGGTTATGTGGATGAGGTGGTGGTGGTGGTGGGAGGATTAAATATAAAAGATAGACAGTTATTGTTGGGTTATAAAATAACAGCAGCCACCACGAGGTTAAAATGGTGGCCCCCACAAGTGCAGCTTAAATCTCCATATGGTGCGCAATGATCAGAGACTGGGTATCCTGGATCTTTGATTTCCCTGAGTGGTCTGAGGGGGTGCATGGCTTGCCTGAGTATCCACTGAGGAGAGTGACTGAATATTAGTGACTGTCAGAACGGCGACTCATACTCAGCACTATCCTGATCGGCTGCCCTGCAAGGGTAGCGACCTATGCAAAAACCGAACCTATGGTAGGGTGACCGGAAGGGGAGGGATAGGAAAGAAGGTTTGTGAGGGGGTAGTGTGCCTGCTGCAGCCGAGCTGGCCATGTAGTCATATCAAATCAAATTTTATTTATAAAGCGCTTTTCAAAATTATCAAAGTGCAAATACAATACAGATAAAACAACCAACAAATAAATGTACATTTAAAAACAATTAAAAAACAATAGGTTGGCCTAATCAAAGGCTTTCTCAAACAAATAGCTTTTTAAAGAAGCCTTGAATTGCTCCATGGACTGGCACTCTTGGATCCGACGAGGTAGAGAATTCCACAGGGCTGGGGCCATAAAAGAAAAGGCTCTAGCCCCAGATGATTGCAGATGAACCCTGGGAACCTCTAGCAATCCCTCATCGGCAGAGCGGAGTGCACGAAGAGGGTGGTAAGGCCGTAGAAGATCTTGCAAGTAGTCCAGTCCCTGACCGTGTAGGGTCTTATAGGTCAACAATGCAACCTTGAAGGTGATTCTGCATCGCACTGGCAGCCAGTGCAGTTCGCGCAGCACAGGTGTGATATGGAAACATGAGTATTGGTAGAAAGACATCACTCACCACAGCACTGTCATTTCAAATTAGTTTATTTTCATCATAAAACACACATACACAGACCCTACCATATCACCATCATTTATCCATGAAAGACAACAGAGGAGTCAAGTGTAGCGATGTGGTTATACAATCCTGATATAGAGGGACACTGTGCCAACAAGTACCTTTACCTTATTCATTACAAAAGGTAAAGAAACCATGGGCCAGATATTCAAAACTTTGTGCCGGGCAAAAACCGTTTGCACAGGTTTAGCACGGGATTAACGCGGGTCAGCTATATTCAAAAGGCCAAATAGCATGGGCAAACTGCATTAGCACCGGGCAAAATCATAATGTATGCAAGGGGCAAACTGACATGAATACAGGCGCAATATTCTATTCAGCGACTAGCGCCGTGCTAAGTGGGTTTGCATGACTTAGGACGACACTTAGCACGGTGCACATTACTGCCCAGGAAAAGCTTGTCTTAACCCTGGGCAATCAGCTTTGCACAGTGTTTGCACGGCTTTGCGTGACCCTAACAAATAAATATGACACAGACAAAGCCAGACATAGAGGAAACATGCTGCTAACTGATGGCATCACAATGATGCCATTATCTGCCACCAGTCTCAGCCATGCCAGGCAGCAAGTGGTGACCCTGCCACCAGTGGACAGCATGGCAGTGTGGCCATACAGCACACACCTGCCGACCACTCTTCTGTGGACACCAACAGATGCCAGCACACACATGCAGCACTGTGGGCATGGAGGATGTTGCAGGGAGAGTGTATGGGTGGCCAGGCTGTGCCACAGACCAGGCTGGGACACATCATGCAGTGCACATGGGCCAGTATTAGGAATATCCCAACTCCAGTGTGCCTTTCTGATAATATATGCCCCCCCCCCGGCACATACTGCACAGCTGTACAACTGCCACAGCACACAAAGCCGGACATGTATATGTCACTGTGAGCCTTCCATGCCAGAGGTGCAGCATCTGTGGGTCACACAACAGCGTAACAGTAATGTCCACTGTCAGTAAACACCTACAGGTTGAGCCTCTCACTGTGTATAGTGCAGTTATCATCACTGCCCTACACACCATAGGCATTGCTGTGTCCACACACTACTTCCCCCCTTGCTACTGTAGCGTCTGCTGTGCACTGTAGCATGACCTAGAGTGTGACACTTGCATGCAGCACCACCACCATCTCTGCCTATATTGTGTTGTCACTGTACAGTTGCAGGCAGCAGTGCATGTGAAAGTACAGTGTTCAAAACTGTATAATATTCCCCAAGCTGTTTGCGCAGCGCTAACACGTTTGCGTGGGTTTAGCGCAGGGCTAAACTGTTAGCCCGGCACAAACTACATGCAAATCAGGGCATAATGAGATGCTAATCTGGATGTTTGCCCAGAGACTACCTAAGTAGGCTCATTTGCATGTCAGTTTTGAATATGGCAAAGTTTAGCACCAGGCAAACGTGTCTGCACTGGGCTAATGGTTTAGCCCTGCGCTAAACCCGCGCAAACGTGTTAGCACTGCACAAACAGTTCGGGGAATATTTTACAGTTTTGCACATTGTACTTCCACATACGCTGCTGCCTGCAGCTGTACTGGGTCCACGCCTTTGCTAGCACACACATTGGCTACATAGTTCACCTCTACCTACCTTCACATCGCTGTGCACTGTGTCGCTGTTGTGGTTTGCACTTCCTGGCTGCCATATTCAGAGCTGTCTTATTCCAGGGCTAAGTTTGCCCTGCAGTCCCAGCCCAGTTTGCCCGGCCTCATTCCCATGCTACATTCAGAAGCTGTTTGCCCTGGGCTATTCCTTTTGAATATGGCTTGCTTTGTGCTCCGGGCTAAGTTTGCCCACCGGGCAGTGCTAATTTAGCCCCTGGGCAAAGGTTTGAATATCTGGCCCCATGTCTCTTATAGGAGAACTGCACTGAAAATGTAAGTAACTTTTCCCAGTAGAAGCTGTTCTTGTAATACTGGTTCCATCTGTATGGGCCCTTTAGAAACTTTAGAGGGTGCTTCTGATATGCAGTACACACTGGTGGTGAGTATCATTGAGCTGCATGATGCAGTTTATGTCCCTGTCACCTACAGAGTTCTATTGTAGAACACTAATGCATTGTGACAACAGCACAAGAGCATTACAGTGGCATAAACTACATCACACTGTTCTTGTTTTTTTTTTTTGGGGGGGTGCCGACAGGGAGCTCTGGTTCCTCCCTCAGAGGGACTCATTCTCCGACCCGGTAGTCAGGTCCTCATGGACTCTGTCGGCTCCTGATTTTGTTCTGCTCCCGGCCCCCAGGCCTATGACCATGCAATTGGGTGGACTGTCTGTCTCTGTCTCCCTGGAGGCAGCCTAACACCCTGGATGTGGACCCTTCCCCGTTCTTGGCAACGCACCTGTGCTGACAGCCAGCCATCACTGGGAGCCAGTCTACAGTGTGCCATGCAATCCCCCTTCCCCCGAGTAAGAAACGCTATCTACAGATGACTTATCAGCAGTGTGTAAAACAGAAACATCCACAGAGTTTACAAAAAGCCTGTATAGATGGAACTATTACAGAATTGGAACCAGTATTTAAAAATCGACTTTTACATGGAAACAAGACTTACAGGTTCAGAGCCATTCTCCTTTTAGAGACATGGTTTGAGAATTGCCTCCTGTTAAGATTGAAACTACTCAAGCATAGATATTATAGCAAACACACAATTTTCTGCCCACCCTAAATACGTGACCAACACAATCATGAAACCTTAGTTGTGCTGCTGTGTATCTGGCTATGTTGGTACAGACCTCTCTCAGTGATTTTTTTCTGTCTCAACAATTTGGATAGGCCAGATTGGTTGGCAAGAAGTGAGGTGGAGTTCTTAGTGTATGATCTTATAAATGACATCAGTCTGTGGCCGGAGAGAAACCTTGCCACCAAGGGGAAATGAAAAAACCTTGCCACCAAGGGGAAATGAAGTTATTCTACCACAGATATAAACCAGTTCTGCCACAGAAATTGAGGAATAGTGGTGCAGAACTTGGGGGATGAAGTGTTGCCAAGTATTATGAGTATATCACATGTTTTATACGAAAGTTTATACCAAAAGTTAAGAAGCGAAGAAGGCGGTATGCCCATATGAGCTCCATCTCATTACCCGTAGTTGGAAAGTTCCTGTACTTCAAGTATGTATTTGTCTAATCTGGTTTTCAATTCACTCTTATCCTTAGTAATTATTATGTAAAGAGGTAACTTATTCCACGCATTAACTATATGCTGTGTATAGTATCCCTTTCTTTTGTTTGGATGAAACATCCTTAGTTTAAGTTGTAGCGGATGCCCGCTGGTGCTTAGATTATTGTTCTTAAATTCCAGGTTAACTTCATTCATTGGGTACTCATCCTACTCCATACTATACCATAATGGTAGATCATCCCTCTTCCTTAGTATTTCTAGCATCATTAGATTAAGTTTTCTTAGGCGTTCCAGGTAACTTAGATCTTCTTCGGGGCCCAGTGGGCTTACCCGGTTAACAAAATTTAATAAAGACAAAATAAATTTAGTAGTTTAATAGTTCAACATTGTACCGTCATAATTTTATTGATTTCCCCCCTTTAGGATGGACTCCAAGCTGGATCCCATAATCCAGGATAGGTCTCATGTATGCCCTATACAGTGGCATAATCACCTCTGCCCTACTTATAAAGCTTTTTTTGATAGTTGCCAGCCAGTCCCATGGCGCAGCAGGCTGAGACACTGGATGCCTTATCTCGTGTCACACCAGTGACCCAGGTTCTGGAACAGACCAGGGTCACTGGAAAGCCGACATGGGGATGGGTGATGGAGCAGGATTGAGCAGTCGAAAGGCTGCTCTTCTCTTCTGGGGGGCTGTCACCCCTCATAGTTTCACTGCCATCGGGCGGAGGTCTGATGGTCAGCATAGGTGGGAGGCGGCAACAAGTAGCAGGAGGGGTGTCCTGGTACCACGGTGCGCACATGCCTCCGGACTTGCACGCATGGCCAGGACAGGGACCAGGAGAAAATGGGGAAAAACATCAGAGCCATAAAAACTTAAATAAATAAAACTTTGTTGCCCATTTGATATGAGTGTTTGCAATGATTACCCGTGAGCATTACACAACATTTCTCCAAATGAAATCATTCCAGATTTACTAGCCCATGTGTGTATTTTATCTAGCTCCACCTGGATTTCCTTTTTTTCTTCTAATATACTTACTATTCCTGCTAGCTTTTTATGGTCCATATATTTTCTGGACCAGTTATTCACTTGCTTACACATCAGATATAAATATCTGAAATAAAACTGGTCCTAGAACAGATCCCTATGATACTCCACTAGTCACACTACCCAGCTTAGAATAATAGCTGTTTATACATACTTTTTCAGTTCTGTTACTTAGCCAACTGTGTATCCATTTTATTACATGGGGCTGTATACATAGAATTTCCATTTTCTGAATTACAGCTCAGTGTGGTACTGAATCAAATGCCTTTCAAAAATCCAAGTAGATGCAATCCACAGGTTTCCCATCATCGAGGGCCTGAGAAATTTTCTCATAAAAGCAGAGTAAATTGGTTGTACATGATCTTCCTACCATGAAACTGTGTTGCTCTGTATCTGATAGACTCTCTTTATGTAAGTGACCAATTAAATCATCTTCGATAATGGATTCTAAGATGTCGCCTGGTACCGATGTCAAAGTTATTAGACTATAATTTTCATACGCCATTTTGTTACCTTTTTCGAATATTGGTGTAACCCCTCTATGTGTCCACATTTGTAGCATGGATATACATAGGGTATCTATGGGTTCGGGGAAGGATGAGGCTACTTGGCACAAGAGGCCTAGGTTTGACTACTCTGCACAGGGGCACCCAAGTAAATCCAACTACAGGAAGCAATAACTGTAATGTCCAGAACCAGAATTGGGATTTTTCAGTGTGGCTTTATTTATTTATTTATTTATTTGCTTTTGTTAACCGGGTAGGGCACACTAGACACCAAGCGCCTATTTTCAGGTGTGACCCGGGAGGGTTACAGTGGTGGAGGCATACAGGAAACAGTTACATAGAGTTGGTGGTAAACCTGAGTCAGTTTCATACAATAGAGGTAAACAACGGGATTGACAGAATAAGCAAGCAGTAAAGTACATATAAGGTAATCAAGAAAAACAACAAACATTACCTGAAAAGAAAAGGAAGCAATGCATCATTAGAGCTTGAGGTTGGGAGGCATGGTACACACAATTGGGGAGTAAGGCTAAGAGAATTTAAAGGTAAAAACAAGATGTATTCGGTACACTTTGTGAGGTTAATGGGTGCTAGCAGGAGTAAGTGCATTGGATGGGGGAAGAAGGATGGGGGTGAGGTGGGTGGGAGGAGGCCAAGTTGGGAGGAGGAGAGAGGGGTGGAGGTGGGGAGTGAGGACAGTAAGTGTTGTCAGGTATGAAGGGGTACAGAGCAGTGAGGCCCAGGGTGCTCAAGAGACTCGAGTAGGAGGGGTAGAGCTAGGAGGTACAGGGACAGGCAGAGGAGGGTTTCAGGTAGTGCCAGAGTGAGGTTTTGAAGCGGGAATGAGAGGGGGTGGACCGGGTAAGGATTGGGAACGAGTTTAATTCACTGAACATAAACAAAGCTCTGTATGGTCCTCCACAGGGCTACGTAACTGTAATGCAGATTAGAGGTTAAACACAGCGGTCCATTTGAGGAATGAACACTACAACAGTTGTCTGGCTTTGGACCCACCAGGCACTCAGCCCGGACTTTGCATGCACATTGGATACACAGTCTGACTGGCCTGGCTCCCCTGCTGACCACTCGACTGACGGTCCACTTGGCAATGAACCCAAACTCTACTTGGAAAGACATCCCATCAAACAAGGAGCTCCCAAACTGTGGCTCCCACACCACTTGAAGTCTACGACTCCTAGAGATTTTGTTTCGTACTTCCAATTCGAAACTCTCATCAAACAGGAGACTCCCATCAAACAAGGAGTAATGTTCCCATCCTGTGGCTCCCCACACCACTTAAGTCCTGCGACTCCTAGAGATTTTAAGTTAGAGCCCACATCTAGGTACCCACCCCATCACTGGCCAGCGCATGAGGCAGTAGCAAAAACACAGAAGAAATCCGTAGAGGTGGACCTGGTTACTAAAGATGGGGATCTATCCACCTCCAGCTCCCACAGCCCATACGGCCATTTCTCTGGACACACAGAACTTTAGACTTTAAACTGTAGATTGACGGTGGATGACCTGAAGCACCCCCTCTACAATGAACTTTAACACTTTAAACAGATGACTGCTCTATTTGTTTGTCCTAGTTGACATAGTTCTCCCAAATAGCAGTCCCCAATACTTGAAATCCAACTGAAGAAAAGAAGTTGTTTGCCCCTTCCAATGAGGCCAAACACTCACCCATTCATTGCAGGTGCCCCACAGGCGAAGAAATGTAACCTTTGCTGCTATATATGAACAGACTGAACTTAAATTAAAACAGGCAGCTTTCTTCCCAAGGTGGGAGAAGGGGATTGCCCCTGGAACCCACAAAGAACCCCCCCCAGAGGAAGGGGGGTAAATAGACACTACTGGTGTCCTTCTTGTTTGCTTAAGGACAAACTGAAGACTGACTTTGAATTCCCAAGATTCTAACTTACTCTGAGCTGAAGATTCCAAATGTGGCTCATGCAGCTGTGACAATATATAATGATGTCATCCCTCTAGTCTCAGCTGTGACTGAGGACAGAGTGAGACAGTGTGAAACCCATTTAACTGGAGTTTCACAAGCTGCCTTCCCTGCCTACCACTAGGTCTTACTGGGATTCTAGTAACCCCGGTAACAAAGGGGTTACACTCGCCTCGACCAGGAAAATGACTGTCCCCAGTCATTTATGCACCCAGCCTTAGGCCATCCACCCTATGTGCTACCCTGCGGAGGGGGGTGATCAGATTCTCCCACCATGTGCAAGCACAGGTAGGCAACACTAAGGGCCTGGAGGCCTACAGCTGACATATCAGCCTCTACTCTATCCACTTACTATGGACACCCTAGTGGCTCTGGTAGAACCCGTCCAGGCATAGCCCTGATAGATCAGCACTGCGGCCCCCTGCAGGTTAGGGCCACAGCCTCCATCCCCCTAACCCTCTAGGGGAAACCCATCTGCCTCTAACATAACATCCCAAACAAAAACAAAACCCGGGGACCTCCCCGACCTTGGGCAGCCTGCAACTACAACATTAGGAACACAAACAGTACTTTAATTTCTACACATAAGCACTGAAACGAGGAACTCCGATGAGCCCCTCCTCCTCTTCTTGTCTTCTCTTCTGTCTTCCAGGAACACCTGTAAGAAAAGACAAAAACAAAACAAAAAAACACACCCTAATCTGCATTTACGATCTACCTAAACAACAACAGTGACAAAAACAGCAACAACCCTTACCATACAGGAAAAACAGAACACTAAACAATCCCAAAAGAAAAATATATATATTTTTTTTTTAGAAAAGTAGAAAAGACAGTATATACATTAAGTACAGAAATTACATTGATAACAATACACCTTTTGGGGGGATGGAATGCCCTAAATGTCCCACTAGTGACTACAAGGCCTGAAGACCAGTCCATTAAAGAGTCTCTCCTGGGCCGGAGCCCCGTGAACATAGTCTTTTAAGGCCATAATCCTGAAGGGGAGAATCTTTTCGGACAATTCACACACTGTTTGAAGTCTGTAGTGTAAGGTGTATGTCGCAATGTCATAAAGATAGAATAAAAAGATTGTGACTCACTAGCCTCTTGAAGTATTGAACTAAGCAAACCTGGTCCCTTCCGAAAACTCTCCCTGGCAGCATTTCTTCTGATACAGCTGGGCGGACATCTTCTGGGAACCCACAGGAGTGCAC
Source organism: Neoceratodus forsteri (assembly GCA_016271365.2). NCBI lineage: Eukaryota > Metazoa > Chordata > Ceratodontiformes > Ceratodontidae > Neoceratodus > Neoceratodus forsteri. The sequence continues at coordinate 1,724,663,417 of CM057452.1, forward strand.
ATCTGGAAACAGCTGGGCTGATGTCATAACTGGAGAAGGAACCTTAGAAAGGGAACAAAAAGAGAAACAGCTGGTCCGGTGTCATCCGATTACCAGGCGATGAACAGGCAAACAGCTGGGATGGTGTCCTCTCTGGATCTGAAGTCATCTGGCGGTAGCAGTAGATGGTTATTGATTAGGGCAGTACACTGTGGACTGAAGAATGTGGAGCACCTGATTTGTTGTTTATTCATATTGGCAGTTTAATAAGGTTACTTCACAGTGTAGATGTGGCAGTATTGATTAGCACTGCTCGGCTCTCCATTTTGTAGGCACAGGCTTAATTACTGGGAAGTCCTTGCATTGAGGCCAATAGTAGAGGGGGTCAAGGGCATGAATTATTACTCCATCTGGACGCACATAATTCACACAGTGGGAGACTTCACGTGCCTCTCCGTCCACTATTCTCACTCTGTCCATAAACAGTGTCCTGCCTCTCTTCCACTGTGTATACTTTTCGTGGAACAGTCTATTCTTTACATGCTGGTTAGCCCCAGGATGCACATGTTTCATTGCTTCATCCCAGATCCAGAGTTTCCTGCAGTTCTCAATCTCCTCCCAGACTCTCCGAGGAAAGGTCATACCAAAGATTTCATTGGCCTTTCTACGAACCAGTCTCTCCTCTTTACTTGCTTTGGTCAATCTGAGACCGCTGGCCTGGCTTGGGGTGGCCAGACCTGGTTCTGCAACCCATCCTCTAGCAAGGAATTAAAATGGATCCTGACTTCTTCTTCTTCTGGTGAAGCCAGGGCAGTGGCATCACCACCTTCTTGAACACATTCCTCGAGGCAAGATCTTGAGGCTGTGTACCGTTCCTATCTCACAAGGCCACTTAGGTTCCTCCTCATCTTCCTCTTCACTGAGGATCTGAGCCCAGGAGTAAGCAGTAGTTCTCAATCCCGAGACTATCCATTCATCACTAGGAGCGGAGGTCGACACCTCCCATTCAACGGCCTCCCGCATCTCATCTTCACCTTCGAGACTTGGGCTCGGCCCCCCCACCCAGGGGTCTATTGATGCTTTATCTGAACTTGCCTTCTGAGATCCAGCATCCAAAACTTCAATTTCAGATTCAGTCTCTAATTCTGCACTCTCTAACTTTGTACCACACTCCCCCGGAGGACCTTCCTCCACAGGCTCTGCCTGATGCTGTGTGCTGCCAACTGCAGATTCTTGAAGTTGTGTCCATGTGGGAGCCAAACGAATCTGAGGCGCTTTATACAAGCCATATTTTTGTAGACAACCAGCACAGTGAGGAATCATGAAGACATCCCTTCCAGCACTGTGAAAAGGCAGAGATACTAAACAAATATTTTTGCTCAGTATTTACAAAGGAAGGGAGGGGGGGGTACCTAGAACAAACAGTAGAAACACACTGGATACAGAAGTTGATACCAGCCCATTTACAGAAGAAAGAGTTCTGAAAGAACTCTTAAAACTGAAGATGGACAAAGCAATGGGGCCTGATGGGATTCATCCCATAATTCTAAAAGAACTAAGGGTAGAATTAGTGACACCACTGACTACCCTGTTTAACAAATCATGGGAGGATGGGGTGGTACCCGAGGACTGGAGGAGGGCATATGTGATTCCCTTCACAAAAGTGGGAGCAAGGCAGAAGCAGGAAACTACAGACCTGTTAGTTTAACCTCAGTGGTAGGAAAATGATGGAATCACTTCTGAAGGAAAGAATTGTTGCGTATCTAGAGGCCAGAGGGCACAGGACCCAAGGCAGCATGGATTCACAGCAGGAAGGTCATGCCAGACAAATCTGATAGATTTCTTTGACTGGGTGACCAAAGTAGTAGATCAGGAGGGCTGTGGACATGGCCTACCTAGACTTTAGCAAGGCATTTGATACAGTCCCACACAAAAGATTAATATACAAGTTAGCTAGCCTGGGAGTGGGTCCCAAGATGACAGCCTGGGTAAAAAATTGGCCGGAAAATAGGACACAGAGAGTAATAGTAAATGGAGTCCACTCTGATGAAAGGGGGGTTACTAGTGGGGTACCGCAGGGTTCAGTATTAGGACCAGTCCTCTTCAATGTCTTTATAAGCGACATTGCAGAGGGACTGGAAGGAAAAGTATGTCTCTTTGCAGATGACACAAAGATCTGCAACAGAGTTGATGCACAAGGTGGGGTGGAAAGGATGAAAAGTGAATTGGCAAGGTTAGAGGAATGGTCAAATGTATGGCAGCTTAAGATTCAATGCTAAGAAGTGCAAGGTAATGCACCTGGGAAACAAAAACCCAGGGGAAGAGTACACAATGGGGGGTGAGATACTAACGACAACAAAAATGGAAAGGGACCTGGGAGTAGTCATATCAGATGACCTAAAGGTGGGCAAGCAATGTGAGAGGGCAGCAATGAGGGCTGGGGGGATATTGGGATGCACAGGAAGAGGCATCACCAGTAGAAAACAGGAAGTTATTATCCTCTGTACAGACAGCTGGTCAGACCCCATCTAGAGTACTGGTGCAGTTCTGGAGACCCAGTCTTGCAAGACATAGACAGGATGGAAGCTGTCCAGAGAGGGCAACTAAAATGGTGCAGGGTCTGCACGGAAGACATATGAAGAGAGACTAAAGGAGCTTAATATGTACAGCCTCGAGGAAAGAGAGAGGGGACATGATAGAAACTTTGAAGTACCTCAAGGGAATCAACAAAGTCCAAGAGGTAGCATCTTTCAAAAAGAGGTGTGCAAGAACAAGGGGCACAATTTGAAGATAGAGGCGGCTCAGAGGTAATTTAAGGAAGTATTTTTCACAGAGAGGGTTGTGGATGCATGGAGCGGCCTTCCGAGGAGGTCGTGGAGTCAAAAACAGTGGTGGAATTCAAGCATGCATGGGACAGTCATAAGGCAATTCTAGGGGATGGGGGTAGGAAGAAGTAGGCTGCTGGTTAACTAGGATCTGCAGCTTATCCAGTAGGCAGGGAAATGGGCAGACTGGGTGGGCCAAGCAGTCCTTATCTGCCGTCAAATTCTATGTTTCTATGTTTCTATGTAGCACTAAAGCACATCTGGCATACACGCACTGGATTATTAGGAATTGCCACATCAGGAGGGAGTTGCCCTCTATAGCACCAATTTTCAATGTCTCTCAGTCTATTTACTGCTGCTGTTATTGCAACCCGGGCATGATCCGAGTAACAAGCTGGTCCTGAGGCCATAACTGCAGAAAAACAAACAAAAGTTCACTGTAACTGAAAGTCCCACTTTAAATGAACACTCTGTAGCTTTAAAATGGTTCCTCTGCTGCTGTGTTTACTTACTACCCCACCCTGTAATGGCGGCACTCCTGTGCATCAACATTCAGACTCTGGGTCAAGCCACTGCGCACCCGATTTACATCAGCTACTAATAACTTTTATTTCAAACTGCACAACTTGCTCTTTTCTGGCTGTTCTCACATTTGCAGGATTTTCCCTGGACTTTTTCACATGCTGGCAGCATTTATTTAATCACAGTCCCTTTTAAAACTTCAGGTTTCAGCACAGGATTGCCTGCTTTTACTAGTGTTGCACTTATTTTATAACCCACAGTCTCTCTCTGGCTGCAAACTTTAAACTGAGGCTACTTTCATTGCTATGCACACATTTAATGGCTTTACAGACTTGCACTTGCCAGCAGGATATCACACAATCGCTACTTGCAAAGCGACTATACAGCTGCACTCACATTTTATATGGCATTACTGAAAATCACTGATTTGAGCAGTTTCAAATCGTTTACTCACTGTTATGGTAGCAGATTGTTGCGATGGAGGAAAAGCGGCCTGCAGCCAGATTTTTGAAGGCCTCGGTTTCAAGCAGGAGGCAGTCTCCGCGATCGTAGTATTAATCACGCAATTCACTGATCCCACGACCGATAAGTGGGTTGAGCCCAATTTTTAACTAGAAAAGTCACTTTTCACTGTTTACAGCACTTTGAACACTTTGCGAATGCTCCTCCACTGCCAGTACATGCACTACTCTCTGTCTCCCTCTCGAATGCTGAAGCAGACTCTGAAGAGCTGGCTGAGGGGCGGGACTAATGGCAAACTGACCAACGACATGACGCCATGCAAATGAGCCTCTTCTTCCTCATGAGGGCTACTCTCCTCACGGCGATCGTCGAGCAGGCAAATTTAAACTGAAAAGATGCACATTTTTTTTCAACTGACTCCACGGCAGGAGCCCATTTCAACCATGTAACATTGCCATTAACTCTGCAGTCTCTAGTATTGCACAGAAAGCATTTCCAACATCCAGGGCATAATTTCTCTGTTGCTACCCCTAGTTTTCCACACTTTTCTTCACAGAACTTTATTTTAAAACTGACAAACGCTGTAAACTATGTTGATGCAGGACAAGGACACACACTTTGGCTTTACAGCTCCTTGGTAAACAGTTGGCATTTTTTAAACAGCAGCACAAGATTCACAGCACACACTAGGGAAATTGCTTCAACTTTTTTGGGCTACCGACTGCCAGATAGCCAAAACACTAGCCTACTTGCCCAAGCACCTTCCTTCCCAAACAAATCCAAAGCGGTGCCTCCATTTTTGTAACCCCTCTATGTGTCCACATTTGCAGCATGGATATACATAGGGTATCTACGGGTTCGGGAAGGATGAGGCTACTTGGCATAAGAGGCCTAGGTTTGACTACTCTGCACAGGGGCACCCAAGTAAATCCAACTACAGGAAGCAATAACTGTAATGTCCAGAACCAGAATTGGGATTTTTCAGTGTGGCTTATTAACTCACTGAACATAAACAAAGCTCTGTATGGTCCCCCACAGGGCTACGTAACTATAATGCAGATTAGAGGTTAAACAGAGCGGTCCATTTGAGGAATGAACACTACAACAGTTCTCTGACTTTGGACCCACCAGGCACTCAGCCCGGACTTTGCATGCACATTGGATACACAGCCCGACTGGCCCGGCTCCCCTGCCGACCACTAGACTGACGGTCCACTTGGCAATGAACCCAAACTCTACTTAGAAAGACATTCCATCAAACAAGGAGGCTCTCAAACTGTGGCTCCCCACACCACTTGAAGTCTGCGACTCCTAGAGAGATTTTGTTTTCGCACTTCCAGTTCGAAACTCCCATCAAACAGGGAGACTCCCATCAAACAAGGAGTAATGTTCCCATTCTGTGGCTCCCACACCACTTTGAGTCTATGACTCCTAGAGAGATTTTCAAGTTATGACCCATGTCTGGGTACCCACCCCATCACTGGCCAGCGCATGAGGCAAGTAGCAAAACACAGAAGAATCCAGAGGTGGACCTGGTTACTAAAGATGGGGATCTATCCACCTCCAGCTCCCACAGCCCATACCCGGCCATTTCTCTGGACACACAGAACTTTAGACTTTAAAACTGTAGATTGACGGTGGATGACCTGAAGCACCCCCTCTACAATGAACTTTAACACTTTAAACAGATGACTGCTCTATTTGTTTGTCCTAGTTGACATAGTTCTCCCAAATAACAGTCCCCAATACTTGAAATCCAACTGAAGAAAAGAAGTTGTTTGCCCCTTCCAATGAGGCCAAACACTCACCCATTCATTGCAGAAGCCCCACAGGTGAAGAAATGTAACCTTTGCTGTTATACATGAACAGACTGAACTTAAATTAAAACAGGCAGCTTTCTTCCCAAGGTGGGAGAAGGGAATTGCCCCTGGAACCCACAAATAACTTTTCCTCACCCCCCCCAGAGGAAGGGGGTAAACAGACACTACTGGTGTCCTTCTTGTTTGCTTAAGGACAAACTGAAGACTGACTTTGAATTCCCAAGATTCTAACTTACTCTGAGCTGAAGATTCCAAATGTGGCTCATGCAGCTGTGACAATTCTATAATGATGTCATCCCTCTAGTCTCAGCTGTGACTGAGGACAGAGTGAGACAGTGTGAAACCCATTTAACTGGAGTTTCACAAGCTGCCTTCCCTGCCTACCACTAGGACTTATTGGGATTCTAGTAAACCCCGGGTGACAAAGGGGTTACATTGGTATTACATTTCCTGAGAGCCAGTCTGATGGCATTTCACTATGTAGCATGTAAGCCTGAAAAATATATTTTAATGGTTTAGTAATTCCTGGGGTTAGTAGTTGTTGCATTCTTGTGGCTATGTGATCTGTGCCTGTTGATTTTTTTTTTATTATTATTTTTATTATGTCTTCCTCTGATATTTCTAATGTAGTAAGTCTATTGTTGGGACTATATATGGTGTATGGGATATTTCTGGTAAAAATAGAATGGAAATAATCATTAAATACTTCATCAATCTGAGTAGGGTCATCTATGACTTCATTATTTACTATTAATAAGCTTAATCTAGTATTGGTGTTTTTTAAGGATTTTGTATAACTATAAAAGTCCTTTCCAGGATAGACATAAAGGAATTCTAGAGGTCAGGGGTAAGGGGAAATAGACTTCTAGGAAAACAAACTGAACTTACAAGCTCAAATGGGCAGACTAGGTGGGCCATAGGCCCTTATCTGCCGACACTGTCTATGTATCTATGTATCTATGTATTTGTAGCTGTGTTGATTGCCATTCTTAACTCAAATTTATGTTTAGATGCCTTGATTTTGCTTTTACATTGTTTTAGTATTCTTTTGTTACTGTTCCATGCTTTGTCAATTTTTTTTTCATAAATGTTATATAGCTCAGTTGTCTTCTTTATTAATAGTTCTATGTCTTTGGTTAGTCAATTTTACTCCCATTTTGTTGTATTTCTTTATTTTCCTAATATGAGTATTGCAAATTTTTTTTAGTCATGTTCTTAATTACTAACCACATTTTCTACTGATTTATCACTTAATATGTGCTCCCAATTTATGCTACTTAGGTCCTCCAGAATGCTATTTATATTGTCCGTATGAAATAAATAAATTTCCCTACATCCCTTAGGATATGACTCCCACCCAATGCCATGCACAGCCCGAACTGCTTGACAAACTGGGAGGGGCGATGTACTTGACTACAGAAGACCTGACAAAGGGGTACTGGCAGATGGAACTGACTGACAGAGCTAGGGAAAGGTCAGCATTCATCACCCCAATGGCCTGTTTAAGTTCAAGGTCATGCCCTTTGGGATGAAGAATGCCCCTGCTACATTCCAGCAGTTAGTAAATCAGGTGTTACAGGATATGGAGGAATTTGCAGTCGCCTACCTGGACAATATTGCTATCTTTAGCAATAGCTGGGAGAAACACTTGACACACCTGAGGGAGATGTTTGGCTGAATACAGGCCACAGGGTCTGACTATTAAGGTGGAAAAGTGCCAGGTGGCCATGGCAGAGGTTGCTTATTTGGCACATATGGGGGGGCGATGCCAACTCTACCCCAACCAGGCAAAAATAGAGGCAATTGCATCATGGCCCATGCCCGAAACCCATAGACAAGTTAGGAGCTTTCTTGGGACAGCAGGGCATTACAGAAAATGTGTTCCCAACTACAGCTCCCTGGCCACTCTTTTATCTGGGTTGCTGACAAAGAATAAGCTTATAAAAGTAAAATGGGACACAGACTGTGAGCAGGCCTTTACACAGCTGAACATCTTGTTGTGTAGGGCCCCAGTGCTGGCTAGCCAAGACTACAACAGGCCATTTGTTATGCAGATGGATGCCTCAGATGTGGGAATAGGAGCAGTCCTCAGCCAAGTATCCAATCAAGGGAGAGAGCACCCCACTGTATACTTAAGCAAGAAGCTGCTTCCACAGGAACAAGCCTATGCAACAGTAGAAAAGGAATGTCTTGCCTTAGTCTGGGCATTAACAAACTTAAACTGTACCTTTATGGGAGACATTTTAAGGTCCAAACAGACTACAACCCATTAGTATGGTTGGGCCAAATGGGGAAGACAAATGGAAAACTTCTGAGATGGAGTATTGCCTTGCAGGATTATGACATGGAGATTTCGCATTAGCCTGGATACAAGAATTGGAATGCAGATGGCCTATTCTGCATACTGGATCTATAACAGAACTGGGAATAACTGCCTCCAATAGGGGCGTGTTCCCCCCGGGTTCTGTTTTAGGAGGGATGGATGTTGCATGATATGCCTATATCCTTTATTTGGGTTCCTATTGTACAGTATGTGCTGTAATACACTTTAGAGTAAGACACTTTCTCTTTAAAAGGCTTTTAGGAGTGAGTACAAAATAGCAAGAGTTTCTATAATGGCTAGTGTGGGTCTGCTACATCTCCAAATAAGGGAGACAGATTTAGGACCCAGGAAGACATAAACTATCATACAAAACTGAGCATGTATGTTCCAATGACAAGAGAGAGGGAATGGAATGACCTAGGGGTCAGGAGTTAAGCAAAATGCAAGAACCAGATGTTACTGTGGTTGACATGAAACATGACATGAAACCACAGTGACACCTGCAGGAAAAGGTAAACTGTTACACCCCACTGTCTGAACTTGGTTACCATCCCAGAGGAAAGAGAAAAGGTCGGGGTGTTTTAAAGACGACCAGCTTGTATTTATGAGACACACATTTTGAACTCAGTGCAGTTGAACAGGTTTTAGTTTGGAGTCAGGTAGGCTGACCAAGCTGGTATATACTTTTACACCACAAAGCATATGTGTAGGCCTGGAAAAATCTCTAAAACTAGATCAGAGTGTGTGGAAATTGGATGTTTCACATACTGAACAGAAAATTCTGATTTTAAGTAAGAATTTTGGAAACCAAGACTTTTCACCAAGGGGGCACCTGAAGCCTTGTAAAAGGACTTTTCAGAGAACTAACTTGGGTGATCACAACTTGCTACAAACTCTTTTGCTTAATTGACTTTCACCCACAAGGACATTTAATCTTTCTGTACTCTTAACATCAGAATAAGGTATAATTTAGAGCAACAGTATCTAGTGGTTTCTATAAACCATCCAGTTTTATTTTTGGCATTAACTGCAGTTCAAAGCTCTTTCATATTGTAGAATTTTCTGTATTGCTTTTATTTAAGTAAACTTATATGATTTTCTTATCAACTCTGCCAGGGGTCTGATTGTGTGATATAACATTTTAACAGAAGGGTTTTGCAAAGACTGTATGCCTTGATAACAAAGATAGTGACCGCTCAGCTATTCTACAAAACTGCTTAAGCAGGAGGTAGCCAGTGGCGGTGGTGGGATTCAAACCCTGAACGTAGTGCAGACTCAGGGGAACTCGAAACTACAGTTTTCACCCTCCCACTGGGGAAAAGAAGGTTGATGATTCTTCCTGAACCCTACAACTGCTCATGAGTTCTGTAAAAAGGGGGATCCTCCCTGCAAACAGGAGGTCCTGTCACCCCCCCCGAGATTAGGCTCGTGACACCCTCCCTTGTACACCAGTTTTGTAACAGTGCATTCATACATTCAATTGTTTTGCTTTTCTCAGGATGGCATTTTAGTACAAGTAAAACACTGGAAATAATTGCCTTTGCTCCCTTTTAATTTTTTTTACAATGCATCCAATCTCTCTGATGTCTTCACATATATCTTTTTCATGGTCTTTTCCAACATTATTTATTCCAGTGTGTACTGCTATTATCAAATCAACTCAAACTCATCAGTGAGTGCCTTCACTGCCAGCTTTGTACCAACCAATTCATGGGGCACTTGATATGTCTGAATAAAGCGTACATGGTGGCCGTGCTGCTGTTGTATAATACTGTTTTGTGATTTTACTGTCTCTCCCTCTCTGTACTCCCCAGGTCACACCTGGAAACAAGCTTTGTCTCAGTGTACCTCTCCTTGTCACCTCTAAATAAATAAATAAATAAATAATAATACTCTGAATAACAAAAATAAAGTTTCTTTGTTTGGGAGGAGGCTAAATAAGCAATCTGAAAGTTAACTGTTGTACACATACAGTACTTGCTGTTTCACAAATGTATTTGTGGTTTATGTGGTCTTCCACAAGGAAACTTCCCCCTTTCAAGTGAAGGAAGCTCAGCTATTTTACTGAATTACAAAATTAGAAACCATCATTGAAGTGCTCTAGTGCAGGAAGTTCATCTTCCTGATTCATTCACCTCTGCAGATAGTACTATTACTTTTTTACTTCTTCCTACTACTCTTTAGCTTCCTGGTAGAAAAGTCAACTATGAACAGAGCAGACCATTATTAGGACGGGGGACTCCAAATGAATGATAGTAGATGTAAGAAAATGGGAATAATAAAAAATGTAAAATATACCCACAGCCCACCAGCACTTATAATAGCACACTGCACTACCATGTGAGAGACCCTGGGGAAGGGGCTTCATCCTGGCTGCTCTGTATATCTAGGCCTATCTGAGCATTAGGTACTATGAGACATGGAGATGGTGGAAGTTTATCATCAGCTCCACCCACGTGACCACAATTATACCTTCTATTCACATTCCCATTGCAGTTATTCAAGAATAGACTATTTTTTTGTTAAGGCGGAACACTTAAATTTAAAAGAGGACAGTGCAGTTGGCTCCATCTTACTGGCTGCCATGCCCCTGTTACACTAACACTCACTGTAGGGCCACAGAAGAGGAACACTCAATGGAGACTGGATCCTGTTATTTTAAATGACCAGCCTTCGGAGCCCTTATGGTGCAAAGAAATCACCTTAACATTACAGGAAAATTCAGACCCTGTCATAGGCACTGACTTGAGAATAATCTAAATGGTCATGTGAGGGAAAAGCATAGCTTTCTATATCCATAAAAAACTAAAAAGAGAAGAACAGATGAATACTTTAATAGAAACCCTCAAATTCTTTCAGGAAGCACATACACAGAGAAACAACTCCCTGCTGCTTCATCACAAGAATACAACAGGAAATCCAGGGATATAAAATGTATCTAATTTCAAAACAAGAAAGAAAATCCAGGGATTACTAAATCACAGAAGTGGCCCTCCATTATTTAAAGCAACACTATTACAAGGGGGCTCAAAAGCCTCTATAGTGCTGGCATATAACTAAGCTATGGCAGCAGAGCAAGCTCTCTGCCATATTGAAGCTGTGAGAGGTGTCTGACTGCTCTCTGCTCCATAAAACAGAAGACATACTGAAGATTTTAAAAACTTACTATGAAACACTGTATGCCGATCTGGTAGAACCCCCACTGGAGGAGTATACTCTTTTTTTTCAACATTTCCCCCTCCCCAAACTGACAGCAGGGCATGGATTTATGTAAGCCATTACAAGGAGTGGAACTTGCTCAAGCCCTCTCAAAAATAAACTCTGGTAAGAGCCACGGCCCTGATGGCTATGGCTATATCTTTTCACACCACTACTGGCTATGTTCAAGAGGTCTTTAAAGGTCTCCTCCAGCCTCTTGGCAATATGCAGACATTTCAGCAATACTGAAGCCTGGGAAAAATTGCTGCACCTGATTTCTTGCCTGCATTTGGCCTTTCTCCAGGTAAAAGATATTCCTCCCATCCCAGTCTTGGATAGTTAAAGTTAATTTCCAAGAAAACTCCATTGAGCAAGCTCATTTTCAAGGAGGTCCTGAGAGGCTCAAGACAAGACAAAGCAGTAACATGTCAAATACAAAAGTGCAACCTATAAAGATGAATAAATTGAGACACAGGATTGGACAAACAGAAGGAACTGTACACATTTTGTTACCTGATAACGTAACAGATTTCATTGCCTAACAATGTGAATGAACTGTACAAATTTCATTGTCTAACAATAAAGAAAACATATAGTAGTTTTTAGACCGTATAGCCAGTGCTGCATAGTTAAAAATATAGATCAACATAGTGTATAGGGGTGGAAAGGAGGCAAAAAAGGGGTAGAGGTAGGGGAAAAGGATAAAGCAGGCAGTAGGAATTGGGCAGTGGAGGGACAGAGATCAACTAAGCGCAGGACGGATAATCATGAGTGGCAGTTGCACATTTCTGCCAAGTGGTCACTGAGTAGAGATTTAAAAGCATTTAGAGGTACTAGGTAAGTTAGTTTGAGCGTGGTTTGCAGGATTGTTGGACCAGAGAAACTTCTCAGCCTCTTACCCCACAGCAATGGTAGTTGGCATGTTACAATTTGCATAGAATTTCTGCTTCTTTAATGTGGTGGGAATTTAGCTGGAAATGTCTGATTTACTATTTTTTAACTCCAATCCAGCAAATGCACCATGGTACGGTGCAAAACGGCTACTGCTGGAGGCAGTGTGGAGAGGAGCAAGAGGAGCATTATCATATTGTATGGGCCTGCCCTCAGCTAGCTTTAGTTATTGCCTCTATAGAGGCTGCAATACAAGAAATTCTTTCCCTGCAGTTTCAACTGACTGAGCACTTGTTCTTCATGCTGTACCCACATGAAATAAAAGACAACACTATTAAATATCACCTTGGAATTCATATACTTATAGCTAAAAAATGTGTTACAAAGTGATGGCTGCAGGGTAAGGTTCTGTCTAGGGAGGATTGGATAGCATTGGCTAATTCCACCTGCACAATGGAAATGTTAAACATATAAAATACATAATCAGGAAGACAAGGGGAGGTTTAGGTGGAGTAGATGGATAATATATATGTCATGGCACGGGATCCCAACTTTGTCCCATAAGAAAATGAGAAAGGCTGGAGATATACAGGGCACAGGCTTATTACTAATATCTGGAGACCTGTGGGTTTATTCCACACCCTGCTCTTATAATTTAGGGGTTCTGATTTTGACTGTACGTTGCTAGTCATGATGTTGCTAATGAACCAAATGTCATCTTATCAAATAGCCCTAGATTGTGTTCACCATTGTCTGTGTTTGTATTTGGCATGTACTTGTCTGTGCTGAGTGTGCTCTGAAGAAAATAACTAAAATTTGATTATAAAAGAAGGAAACCTGGAAAGAATGCCATAAAATGTGAATTATGCAGACCCATATCAGTCTTAAACAAAGATTACAAAGTATTGATGGCAGTCTTAGCCATGAGGCTGGATGGGGTGCTCCCACATATTACTGACCCTGATCAGCTGGAATTTATGCCTCAGAGACAGACACAAGATAATATATCAAAAGAAACTTTTCCATACTTCATCATGTAACAGCCACCCACCGCTTCGCTGATCCTAAGTCAGGATGCCGAGAAGGTGTTCTACACAGCATCATGGAGATCCCTCTATCAGCCTTAGGTTTCTGGCAGCAGTTTAAGGCAGTTATATAAGGCATTTATGCCACTCCTCAGGCAGTAGTGAAGGCAAATGGCTCCTACTCAGACCGCTTCAACTTAGAACTGGGCACGAGGCAGGGATGCCCACGGCTTCTGTTGCTCTTTGCTCTATATGTAGAGCCCATAGCAGAATACATGAGAAGGCAGATCAATATAAAAGGAGTAGAGATAGCTGGTAGTCGGTAGACAGCAAAAACTTCTTGTTTATTATGCAGATGATTGAAATTGTCTATCTGACAAAACCAGAGACTTCTTTGCCAGCCCTATGGACCTCCCTACTTTGAGACTCTGATAGGATACTGTCATAATCAAGACAAAATGGCAGTTCTTCAGCTTGCTTATGACCCCAATATGGTAAAACATCAATACAAATTCAAATGGGGCCAAAAAGTGGTAAGATATTTGGTAGTTATTATACCTCGGGATATCACCCTTCTGAACTATTTAAAATTAAAACCCCACTCACGGTGGCACTGACCACAGATCTATAACACTGGTGTAAATACCGGCTCTGCCTTTGATCAGCTGTGCAGAGCAATACGAATGAACCTGCTCCCCAGACTCCTGCATTATTTTCAAATTCTGACAGTCATCCCCACTGATAGATAGTTTACCTCCTGGGATAAAATTATATCTAGATTTCTGTGGGGAGGTCTCCCTCTCTTGCCCCAAAAACCTGGAACCTCCTACCTCCAGATGTAAGGACTGCCCTCACCCACAGTTGTTTCAGGTCCTCTCTTTGGGATTACCTAAAACAAGCCTCAAGCTGCCTCTGTCCCTTGTAGTCCCTCCCTCTGTGAAGTGCCTGAAATAAAAAAAAAATAAAATAAAAAAATACCTGGCTGCGGGCGTGTACTCATTCCAAAAATAAATAACAAATAAGCAATATTCACAAATATTGTTACTGCTGACACTGGCTCTAATTTTTTTCCTGGCTGTCCTCCCTGGGTTGTTCTGCCATATACTGAACTGCACTAAAATTGTTCTCTGCCTGTTACCTGACTGTAGATGATTGCTTATACCTGTCTGTACCTTGCCTGACAGTTGGACCCAAGCCTTTGTACTTTGTTTCGGCTGGTCCTTCTTGCTTGTATTCTGACTGTACCTTTGTGTAACTTGATGCTACCCTCTGCACTGTTATTGCTTGTATCTCTGTAACTCTCCCAGGTCGCACCTGAAAATAGACACGTGACTGTCTAGTGTGCTTACCTGGTAACAAAAGCAAATAAATGAATAAATAGCCCAAGTTGCGTATAAATAAAAATACAGCTTCCAAAAAGTATATGTGTGTGTGTGTGTGTTGGGGGGGGGGGGCTGCCCTTCCAAATTTACAAGCTTACCACAGTGCAGCACAGTGAAGACATATTTGCATGTGAATGGAGCGTATGTACCAAAGCCACTGGAATAATATCGAAATGAGAGCTTTCCTTCCAGACCTAGACACTGTGCTCTTTGCCTTCCCTTCACCCCCCCCCCATATCAACAGTTACAGAGGTGGATAGTCTACATACCTACCTCAAAACTTGGGAACAAATTAACAACCAGTCCTGCCCCCCAACACACACACACACACTCCCACTGCAGGAATGCCTTTATGTGCAGACTTAGCAAAATAATGATAAATTCCTGCCGCAACAAACAGACAATAGTTTTCACAGCTGGGCATGGCTTGGTCTTAGATATACATGTATCACAATTTTATCATCAAGGGCTTCCAAAACTGTATGATCAACTTAAGATGGAGTTCCTGCTCCAGACTTCAGATTTTTATAGATTCCTTCAGGCCCTGTATTTTCTCTGGATTAAATTAAAGTTTCCCTTGGTCCCCTTGTTTTTCTTTATTATTTCTTCTCCAAACTTAGTGCTGAAGGAGATTGGGGGATGCCACTAATGGAAGTGCTGAATTAGATTGTTTAGAGAAGGTGTGGCCCTCAA
Organism: Neoceratodus forsteri; assembly: GCA_016271365.2. Classification (NCBI taxonomy): domain Eukaryota; kingdom Metazoa; phylum Chordata; order Ceratodontiformes; family Ceratodontidae; genus Neoceratodus; species Neoceratodus forsteri. The sequence goes on from CM057452.1 coordinate 1,724,678,537, forward strand.
CCCCCAGAAACAGAAGACAAACTTCCTTTAGTAAATTTCCATTCATGAAACCATTCTATTGAAGAAGTGAATACAACATTAAATCATGAATCCACATGTGAGTCCACAAGAAATCCACACTCACATATTCTGGGACTGCTCCATATTGTGTCCCTTCTGGCAGCAGGTTCTGGCTGAAATCATAGAGGTCCTAGCAGGGGTGGATTGGCTTACACATCAGCTGGTCATGTTATCCTCTTTAACTCAATCACACACCTCCCATTTCCCATTATTCACATATTCTAACCTCCACACCCATCCTCTTCCCCATCTCAACCCCTCTCTTCCTCTCCCCATCCTAACCCTACCATCCCACCAACCCACTCCCTCTCTATCTCCTCCCCCTCCTCACTCCCTCTACCGCTACCTCAACCGCTTTCCCATTGTTTCTCATCCACTTCCTCCTCCCCCGCTGACTCTCCAGTCTCGCCCTCCTCTATCGTATCCCCATCACTTTGTCCCCCTCCCCAACTCTATACTTGCTGTCCCCAAACCTTATCCATACCCCCACTTCTCGTCTATGCTGCCCTATCTTCCTCTCCTTTTTTCCCTTCCCCCTCTCCTATCTCTCTACTCTCCCACCTCTCCTTTCTCTCTCCAGTACCATTCCTGCTGCTCCTCCCTGTGGCCCTTCCTGATTTAATGACCACTTCCTTCCATGTCCTGTTCCTGATGTACAGCCTGCAAGTGCCTGGTACCACACACTCCTCATGTACCCAACTCAAATTGTTATTAATTGCCTATATGTTACAGTGTATTACTGTACATTGCAGTGCCTTATGCACTATTATATTCTGCGCTTTTTTCACTTGTTATCATGTACTTATCCCTTCCCCTAGGATGCATCTGGAAACAAGCTTTATGGCTCAGTATGTGTTTCCTGGTAAATCTCTTTTAAATAAATAAATATATAAAAGAGCAAGTGCTTAGTAAGGGTGTGTATCTTAAAGAATGAAGGTTTGGGGCCATTAGACACATCTGCAGTCATTCAGTTTGCTTTTATTATTTATTCACCTTTTCATCATTTTATTTGTATTTTTCCAACTACCCATTAAAAAAATAATCCAGTGGAATCATATTATGAAGTCAGAAATTCTTTACTGGCAAGGCTGGCAGTGTATTTCAATGGGAAACTGCAAATCTGCTTTTAGATTTTATGGAGAAATAATTTCCACCATCAAAATATTATATATTTAATAGAAATATGTGATTTTTGATAACCTGTGATATTTTGCTCTGATTTAGCAGGTGACGTTTTCTTCATAACCAGATTTTACTTGGGAAGAAGAAAAGAAAAGCCAATTATTATTTTAAAAATTGTAAAGTCTTCCTGATGGGCCACAGTAGTGCAAACATACAAAAAGCAAGGTTATATGCTGATAGAAGTTATCTATTTCTTTTGAAAAGATATAAGAATTTATGCAATAGGAGTGGTGATAAATTTACTGTGCTAAATATTGTTATCTAAGCAACTATATGTATAAATGAAATTATAACATGGGTTGCTGAAAACGTGGAACCCCATTGGTCCACCTGGTATGAGTAGCCATGCATTAAGCCGCAATATTGGCACAGTTGATGTGAGCTGTCCTAGTAGCATGATCCCTGCTGACAACCCTGCACTTGTTGACTGGCTAGACACAGCAAAACTCTGCAGCAGCCATTTAATTCCCCCACTAACACTGAGTAGTGAGAAGAAGAGTGTGCCACTGCAGGTTTTCAGTAACCCATGTTATAACAAACAAGTGACTGTGCCCACAGCAGTACATTATTTCCCACTCACTTGCCCCATGGATCTCCTACTTTTCCCCATAGTGACCAGCGATACACCAATGTCAGCTCCTGTGTGTGTGCTACTGTGCCGGGTTCTGTGTCTCAATCCCACGGCTGCAGCTCTTGCGGGTGCACTGCTCGCTGGCTGTCAAACCACCTACAGTGGAGAGTGCTTGACGGTGTTATGTCCCATCCCCTGCTGTGGTGTTGGGCAAAACTTAGCTCCCCCCATGAGAGAGCCAGGGGGAGATGACGATCTGTCCCCACCCACCTGCCCTGTGGAACTCTGCTGCCCGAGCCACGCAGTGTAGTCCCCTGTGTGTGTCTACCCCCCCACTCACCCCGCAGACCTCCGCTCACCCACTGCTGCCTAGAATGTCTTCCTGTGGGCATTTGAGAGAGAGAGAGAAAAAGAGAGTGCTGTTGGGTCCACTGCAAAAGCGACAGAAAGAGACTATGACAGAGAGTGGAGGAGTGAGCGAAATGGAATTAACATGTGCCACTGGTGTTCAGTCTGTGATTGTGTGCCCCCCTCACCCCTTTGCTCAAGAGCCACTGGCAGCCTGAAAGTCAGAGAGATGCAATTTGCCTTTGTCCCATTCTGCCAACCCCCCACCCCCCATCCCAGTGAGAAAGAGACAGAGTGCTTAGCAATATGCAGTGCAGGTCGGGGAAAGGGGAACGGAGGAGATGGTAACTGCAGAGTGCCAAGCACAGGGATCATTGCTGCCATGACAGTAAAACACCAAGGTGACACACAAGTTAACTTGAGGAGAGGGAGAGTGTGAGATAGAGAGAGCGAGACAGGGAGAGTAATAATGAGACAGAGACACAGAGGAACAACACTGAATGGACAATGTGTGCTGCGTCTTCTCTCTCTGCCTCCCCCCGCAGACACTGTCTGATGGCAAAGTGGAGCATGATCAGGATGCTATCTCCTGAGAAGCTGTCCCCGATACCTGAGTGAAGTGTTGTGTACCCCCAAAGCAGTGCAGCTTGCACGAGAGAGAGAGACAGGAAACCTGTTGCGGAGCCACACTGAGAGGTACTTAAATGCACACACTGACCACTCTGAAACACTAGGCAATGTTTTGGAGTCAGTGGGAGAAATACAGTAATTTCTGTTGTGTGGCACTTGGGGGGTGGTGGCAGAGATGGTAGTGAATTCCGTGTTGTTCTTCACGGGACAATCCAGTACATTATTTTTTCCCCCATTGTAGCAGTACTGATGTGAGCTCCTCTGTTCTGCAGTGCTGTGGCTATCACAATTGCCCAAATTGTGGGGAACTTCAGTGTCTGTCCTCTGGACTGTTTAGTAATGAATGTCAGATGAGATGACACAGAGGGAGACAGTGATGTACTGACAGCCAGTGTTACAGCTCCCTGTTTTGTCAGAGCTGTATGTAGATGGGGGGGGGGCAAGGAAATGTTTTAGGCAGGGCATTATAGCCTATTATGCACAATAAATATCATAGATCATGTGAGCAGTGTATCTGCTACATTTCTATGTGCATAAGAGCAATGCAGTATACATTATTTGTTAGGGACTTATATTGGGGATTAATGCACACCCGGGTGCTGTGAAGAAACGCTGCCTGTGGCCGCATGCCTCGCAACACACCCAGGTGTGTGTTAACAACACACCCTGGAGTAAGTTATTGCTTACTCTATACATATAGTAACTATGCCATCACAATTAATACACACAGTGAGTAGGTCATCCAGATCTAGAATGTTCGGCCTCAGTAGCAGCGTTAACCATATTCAAATGCTAATAAATTTAAAACGAAAAATGACAACATGGTACTGTGAGCATGAAGGTTGTTCAGCACAAAAATAACTACAAAATGAGTAGTGTTTCATTTCATAGATGCCTTTTAGATTTTCTTATAATTAGCAAAAAACAGCAGAAAATTCAATTTTTTGCACTTTTTCATCAAACAAATGCAAATAACTTTAAAATGAAAAATGATAGCATGGTACTGTGAGCATGCAAGTGTTCAGCATAACAATATCTACAAAAGGAGTAGTGTTTCATTTATAGATACTTTTTAGATTTTCTTATAATTGGCAAAAAACAGCCAAAAATTCAATTTATTTGCACTTTTTCATCAAACAAATGCAAATAACTTTAAAACAAAAATTGATAGCATGGTACTTTGAGCACAAAAGTTGTTCAGCATAAAAATATCTATAAAATGAGAGGTATTTCATTTACAGATACCTTTTAGATTTTTGTAATTAGTAAAAAATGGCAGAACATTATTTTTTTGCTTTTTAGAATAAAATATGCCCCAAGCAAAAAACAAAAGAATTGTGCATCAGACTTTTTCATTATGTACTGACCATAATATAAAGTTGGAGTGTCCATAGCAACCTTTTAGCAAACACTATGCTAAGCTGAGCTACACTGGGAAACATTTATAAAAATAAAACACAAACTACACTAAACATAAATAAAAAAAAGCATTCAAAACCTTCTCTCCTATTGCATAAATGGAATATGCAATTGAAAACTCGTGGAATAAATGATTTATCTGCACTCGAGCAGTTTGACCTTGGAAACATTGCTCGTGGTTTATGCCACTCATGAGGTACCCGAGGTCAAAATGCTCTTGTGTAGATAAATCATTTATTCCACTCATTTCTATTGCATATCCCTTATATAATGTATGGAGAGCCCTTATTACTGCTAAAAAGTGGCAAGATTATTTTCTTGTAATCCCATTGCTATGATGTCAGGGGTTGAAAACCTCTCTTGAGTACATTATACCCTGAGCCAATCTGCACATGCATACATTTTAAGTAGTGGTGCAGAAGAAATGGCCACAGTGGTGAGAGCTGACCATTACGGAGAGTGGTGGCATTGGGGAAATGGCAAAGTAAGGGCCTTTTTCTGTCAAACAGGTGCTCACTTGATTTTTTTTTTTGCCCCATACACTATAAAATATAATGTATAGGGATTCATCAGTAACCTTGCTGAAATCACATCTCGAGATTACTGTGACAACGTAAAACCTCTCGAGATTCGCTCTCGAGGTTTACAAGGTTGTCACGGCAACCTCTCGAAGTGATTACAGTGTGGTTACTGATGAATCCCCATACATTATCCTCTATATATTTTGTTTCTCACAGTGAAATACACTGGGCCCCTAAGCAGCTGGCAGTTTCTGACATCACAATACCAGAATTCTGTTGAATCCTTTTTTACTAACAGTGTGAAAAGCAATGGAGAAAACCTACCTGTTTTCACCACACTAGCAATTCATTTATTATAAAAGTGGAATGTAATTAAGTAAGGTTATCGTTCAGGAGCTTTTCCAATTGAAAGAGGGTGGGGGAATGAGAGAAGGCATGACATGAGGCTGAAGGGAGGTTCAGGAATAATATAAGGAAGCTCTTCTTTACAGAGGTGGACCAATGGAATAGCCTACCCAAGGAGGTAGTGAGGGCCAGCATGGTATGTGAGTTCAAGAATGTATGGGACAGAGGTAAGGGTAACATACAGAAAGCCAACGGAGGGGAGGGGGAATAGCACCAGGAAGGTTCTTGGGCAGACTAGATGGTTCTTGCAGTCCCCTTCTGCCATCACTTTCTATGTTTCTATGTAATTACTAGCATATCAAAATACTGTACAAAAAATAAAATAGTGAGCTGTTTGTTTATTAGAAGTAAATACCTGCTCTTTAAGAGCACCTTTTGTGGTGCTCACCATAGAAATACTGTAGCTCCCTTGCCTGACCCAAAGTCTAATACTGGTAAGGAGTTATGGGTTAGTATTGTGACTCCATGTAGCCAAGAACCAAATCCCTTCCACTTGCTGATTTTTTGACACGCCACTGTGCTCTCACGTTTTGTGATGTAGGAATAGGGAGAGCGGGGGCGGGGGTTAACACCATAAACTTGTATAGGGTTGCATTTTAAACTCCAGTTTTGGCAATTTTAGAGGGCCAATTCAAACAAATCAAGGTTACTGCTCAACTGACAAAGCCCCTATTAGTTGAGCAGTGGCTTTGATTTGTTCAAATTGGCCCTCTAAAGTAGTCAAAACTAGAGTTTAAAATGCAACCCTATACAAGTCTATGGTGATCGCTCCAACACTCTTCTTATACTTACATCACAAAATGTGAGAGTGCAGAGGTGTGTCTAGGAATCAGGATGTGGAAGAGATCAGGCACTTGGCTACACAGAGTCACAATACGAACCCATCCCACCCGAAATACAAGTACATTTACATTAATCAGTTGCCAGTATTAGGCTTTGGGGCAGGGAAGTGAGGTACAGTATTTCTAAGTGGGGATTTACAAAAACCGAGTAAAGGTGCACTTTGACACTTTATCCTCGTGGAATAACTATCATGCCACATGAATATCTACTTTCTTCAATGGCACTTGCAGTGAAAAAATGAATAACGAAACAGTGGTTACAAAGGATTGCTCCAACCACAAATCTCTGGGAGGAACTCCTGATACATATATACAAAATGGAGAAAATCACTTTTAGTTGACGAAACCAACTAGCAGCCTTTAACAGTCAGTGGACATCTTGGCTGCTGCATATAGTGGACTGACATGTAAATTTTGTCCTGTGACCCCTGGGATGTATTGTAGCTGAAAAGGGCAGATGATCCTATACCTGCAAAACCCCCAAAAAAGGAGGAATGGTAATTAAAATGTTGAGAAGGAAGAGACAGCGATATAATTTATAAGACACATCTGGGGAGAATGGGGAAATTACAAGTATCACATCAGTTTCAGGTCCGCTCACTGGGGCCTGTAGTGGTGGTGGAGGGGGGGGGAGGGGCTTGTATTATGTATTATCTGTACTGAATGCTTGCTCATTCTCTCTGACTTCTATTGATTTATGGATGGAAATACTGACATAAATGTTTCCCTATCTATGTACTGGTTTCATCAAGCTGCAGCGACGGCAGTCCTGCCGACATCCCTTACAGTGAACAAACCTGCCAACATCTTTAACACCGATGCATCCCAGCTTCAATCCTGCTATACACTGCCACCAACCGCCACACTTCAGTGCCCCCCACACCCCCCTTCTTTAAATATCGAACTCCATGTTGCACAGACAGTGACGTTAGATGCATGCCCCTCCTCAATGAGAAATCCTTGTCGATGTGAAATTCCCGTTGAGGAACAGTCCGTCGATGTTAAGGTTTCACTGTGAGGGATTCACTGTTGCAGCATTGTTGTCATAACAGTATACCCTATGTGCCTCTTCAAAAAAAAAGTTCCATAAAGTGCAATTTTCAAAGAAAAAAAGTCGATAAGGAAGAGTTCCTTGTTATGTCTTGAAAGCTGCAGTATTTAGCAGTTATCAAACAATGCCATCGATTTTATCATTTTTAGCTGTCCCCCCACACTGGAACTGTGGCTCCATGATATCTCTACTAGGACTGAATGGGTTAACTTCTGCATCCCTAAAAGGCTGGGTCAGTTGATCTGCTCCAGAATTCTACAGGAGGGGAGCTAACTCTCACGTTTTGTCTCCTATGACCAAACTGCTTCTGTTCTGTGTAGAGTAGTTAATCCTGTCACTGTCTGGCTTTTTGTGAATTTGTTCTCTACATCTGATGTGCTGTATATTCAGTTGGTTGCATATTAGTTATCCTGGGTCGCCCCTGAAAAAGGGACCTCTGGTTCCAGTGGGCTTACCCGGTTACCAAAATGAAATAAAGAAATAAAGAAATTAGCTGTAAGTGGAGAGTTGCAGTAGTTTCATCAGTTTGGAAGGAGCTGCTGCCTGCATGGCACATGGTTTGATGCCACTTGAGTTTGTATCTACGTTTAAGATATACTGCATTTCTGCACATATTTCTGACCTGATTATTTATTGCTATCTGTTATTTTAGTTGTTTTATTTATGTTTTGTTGTAAGGTGCTCTGAGCCCGTGGGAATGGGCACCTGAAAAATAAACGTTTACTGTATTACTTACATTGCACCAGAGATCCCTTTGATAAATCTTGTTTCCAGAGCAAGAAATCACCCAACATTCTTAGGAATCACGGCAGCAGCCATCGAGCAAGTGCCCCCGAAGGATAAATCCCCACTGGAGAAGAAGACTCCTGAGGAAACATAATTCAGAGAGAAAAGACAAGTTAAAGGCTGCTACTGGCCATACTGAGCTAAAAGGTCTTTTTTTTTGAATTGTGGGACAGTTTTGGGTACCCCTGCGGTGCCCACTCTGCCTCCTTGCAGCCTGGCAGGAGGGTGAAGATCATGTTCACTGTATAATTCAGCCTGGATCCCTCTGCCCCATGGGGGTCAGTGCTTGGGAGAAGGTAAGGGGCATGATCCATTTCAGCTGGACCTCCCGTAGGTGACTGCCCTTCCCAACCCTATATAAAAGTAAATTTACCATCAAAAGAAGTATGGACAGGAACCTGGATGGATTTTGTAGTCCAAATTCAAGGGCAAAGGATGCCCAAGTGTGAGCCAGTATAGGCAGATACCCTTTAGTTTGCTCCAATACCTGGATGGGTAAGGGGGAGTACATGCTTAAAGGGCCAGGTACAGCTGCTATGCACAAGGTCTATGGGAATGTGAAGTACGTTTTCAGGGCAGTTATCTCCATGGACAGAATGCCCTGTGGCCCCATGCCAGGTTCCCCAGCCCTTCAGATTTTAGGTAAGTAAAGATGTCTATAAGATACTGCCTGCTGTAAAAAGTACCTCAGAGTAAAGACCTACAGTTGGAAGCTGCTGTCGAAACTGTGCATCTGCCCAAGGAGGGCTAGGCTACTTGCTGTGATGTTCACATGAACTGAGACTTGGTGCCTATACCCATTTGGATTGTACGCAGCCCCAAAATTATATTTGGATTTTGGAAATTGTCTGGAAGAAGTATTCTCTGATTAAGGGCTCCTGAGTTTTTCCCCTCTTTGGGACTCAGAACTCAGAAACAAGGACTCTGACCAGACACCCCTCCGTGTGTGGTTTACTGTATATCCCTGCTACCAACATGCTCATGATGACCCCTGTCCATTAAATGGATCCTGCTTAGTGTTTACTCTAGTTTGGACCCTCAGTTATTGTTGGAGAATGTTTGTTCACTGTTCCCTTTTGTTAGCAGCCCTGCATTGTCCTGGAGAGCATCCGAGCACCTGGGAGGTCACTCCAGTCCTGGAAGGTCAAGTAAGTGGTTGGGTGGTTTCTTTGCTCACCTCTCCTATTTTACTATCAGCATATCCATAAATATGGGGAGGGGGCTACACAGCAATAATGTATTCTGGCTAAAACATCGATAAACACATTTTTATTTTCATTTTGTTTCATTTCTTAACAGAGATAGGTGGTTTTGAAGTTTTTAAAAGTTCCTGTTCTCTTGCTGTGCCCAGTATGAAAGAATGACATATCTTAGGCTCTCTCATGCAACATTAGATAGGAATGGGCAGACACGATGTGTCAGTGGGCCTCTGTCTGCCAAAAGATTATGTTTCTTTTACAATTCAATTTAATTCATTTTGTTAACCAGGTAAGCACACTAGGCTAAAGCCCATCTTCAGGAACGACCCAGAGCTTCAAACAAATGGATGCTAAGGTGTCATACACAACAATACAAATACAAATATACAATATATGTTTACATATTTAGAAACAGTTACATGAAACAAGGGACTGTAAATAGCTTGATAAGGCTTTCTTGAATATTACAATGGAGGAAGCATTTACACAATCAAGAGGTAAAGAATTCCAAAAATGTGAACTCTGTATATAGAAAAAGCCCTCTCTCCCATGCAAGTAGAAAAGTTAGGCAAAGACAAACACAAAACAGTAGAGGAGTGAAGCAGTCTGGTGTCATCCTTAATTTTTACAGAACAGATGGGAGATTTACAGCCCTGTGTAAGTGTACTGTTAATCATACAACCCAAGTTGTAATAGTAAGTCTGTTTGGGGGGTAACTAGCCAAGGGCATCATATAAGATACAATGGTGAGTTTTAAATGGCTTAGCCAGAACAAATCTGCATATTGATTTGAAAGTTGTGTTGGCTAAATCCAGATCCTTTTTCAATAATTTAGTAAACAAAAAAGAATTATAATGTAATGTGGACAATAACATGCTTTTAGATATGATTTCTCTAGCTTCTCTAGCTAAGCAATCTTTGATTTGGTACAAGGCACCAAGTTTTTGATTTACAGCCTTTACTGTCTTTCTTATACGAGACGAAAATACGAGATTAGGATCTAATAACACTCTGAGATATTTGGTAGCAATGACCTGTTGTATCAAGGATCCAGCTACATCATAAACCAATAATGGTTTAGCATTGTGCAATTTAGGTATTGAACCAAATAAGATACTTTGTATTTTTTACTATTTAATTTTAAACTATGTTGCAGTAGCCATTTGTTTAAAGCAGTAAAATATTGGTTTAGTGAAGTATTAATTTCATCTACTTTTGTGGAACTGAGAAATAGAATAATGTCATCCGCATAAAGCAACATTCTTGAGGTATTGGAAACCCTGGATAATTCGATCAATAAATAAGGAAAACAACAGGGGTCCCAATATGGACCCCTGTGGAACTCCTTGTTGAAGCATGCATGTCTGTGAATCAATCCCACCCAAATTAACTTTTACAGGACGATTAGTTAAATAGTGAAACCATTCACAAGGACCATCTGTCAGGCCAGAATCCCTCAGTCTCCGGAGCAGCACGGCACGATGGACCAAATCGAAAGCTTTTGACAGATCAATGAATACTGCACCTGTCAACATCCCCATATTTATTTATTTATTTATTTAAGAGATTTACCAGGAAGGCATACTGAGTGGAGTACCGCTCGATTCCAGATGCGTCCTGGATTAATATCCATTAATCTTGAAAAGCACCTTTCACAATGGTCTAAAAAGTTGCATCTTGTAGTCATTATATGCAGTACTAGACCTGAAAGGGCATGTGCATTTGTTATTTTTGGCCAAGGTTTACTCTGCCTTCCATAATTTGGATTTGTTTTGCTGCCCTGCTGCACTTGCCTTTGCTGTTCAGCTGCTGGACTGCTGGCTCCTGATGAGATCACTATAGGGCAGATGAGTGACTCACACTGTGCAGTTGCAACATTGTTGTAAGGGAAAACTACCAGTGCTCATTGTACATAGTGTATTCCCCCTTCTCCAAGACACCCTGTTAGCAATACATTATGCCAAAATCCAAATGCCTTGTCAGTATGTTTTTATTTAAATTTTTTATTGTTGTTTTCTTAAGTTGACTCTGCCCTATAGTGATGTCAGCAGTACAACCCTGTCCTCACAGTTAACAACGTGCTTGCTATAGACGCTCTGGTACACCCTGCAGTTTTTAGCAGCTCAGAAGGCAAAAACTAGCTGCAGCGGACAGTAATGAAATACAGTCCAGAATCAATGCAAGAAGGGATAATTTATGCATGAAAGTCAAAAGTACCATGAAAGGTGCTCTTTTGTGAAATGTGCCATTACAGTACCAGTGATGTGAAACATTCGGAAGCCATGCTGCCCCAGAGAATGATATCCTTCAGCCTCCAAATATCCAACTATTTGACTATTAATAATGTTTTCAAATATTTTACTCAAGGGAGAAAGTATGGATATTGGACGATAATTGTCTAAATCATGAGATGAGACAGACTGGGGTGTAGGCTTAATTATTGTTTGTTTCCAAACTACAGGAAACTCCCCAGAAATCAAAGAAACATTGTATATTTGTGTTAGTGGCCAATATATAAAGTTGGATATGAGTTTTAAAAACCGAGGTTCAGGCCCATCAAATCCCGCACTTTTGTTAATGGGCATCTGTGTCAGTAATTTAAATACTTGCTGCAGTTTCATAATACAAAAGTAAAAGGGATGGGTAGAGACTAAGGAAGAGCCAGTTGTTATCTAAAGTAGAAAGGCCAGTATTAGTTAAATAATTCGAAAGATCTGTATTTTTTTTTTTAAAAGAGATCATGGATCTCTTAGGTATCAGTTACTGTAACCCCGTTTTAAATAATAGTGCCAACCCCTGTATTTTTGCCTGGTTCTGTCAATTTTTTTTTTTTTTTTTTTTTTTTTAGTTAGGTTCTTTCTGGAGGCTCCCAGTCAGCCTAAGTCTCTAAGTAAACTTGTCCTCTGGCCGCCGTCTGTCCCGTGCTGGATTCCCATGAGGGCAATCACCCAATTACCCCACGTCTTAGTCCACCATAGCAGGGCGGCAGGGGTTGACCAACTCCCCCACCGAGACCGGATCCACACTGGTGATCCCCTCCGGAGCCAGCGCTGGTACAATCAGGAAACCATCAAGCCTCTGCGACTGGGGCACCCCATTTTTTCGTTTTCTCCCCTGCGCTGAGAGCATGCAATGGCGCCAGTGGAGGGAATGTGTCGTCCCGCTCTCCCTCCTGGCGTCACCCCAGCTCCTCCCAAGCCCACAGTACACTGTGTCCCACAGCCTCCGCGGGGCAATCAGGCTCTGACTGTCATGGACCCCCTCCCTAGAGAAAAAGAGCTGTCAGGCGGATGCTCAATCCTTCTTCTCCCTACCAACACCTGGTGACCCATGTACATTCCCGAACATGGGTGCATGACGCTCTTCAGAGTTAGTGACCAGCACCTCCTGAGCCACCAGGCTGGCTCGGTTCTGTCAATTTTTTAATAGAAAACTTTTAAGAGTTGCCTAAAGAATCAATTTGTACTCTTTGAAAAAAAAAATCTGATTTGTTTTCATGTACTAAATGTTACATTCTCTGCTGTCTTAATTATAATCCAATCAATCAACGAATGTTGATTACTTCAGAATTTCATATGGGTATAATCTGTAACCAGCTGATTGAGCCCTGCATTTGAAATAGTTAATTCAAGCTCAGAATGAGCATCCCCTTTTCAATTTAAATTAAAATCCCCAATTATCAGAACATGCTTATTTAACACAAATTGCTGAAAATAATCCAGGAATTCGGCTAAGCCCATTTTATCAGTTTTAGGGGGGTTATGCACAGTACAAAGTCCCAATTTAATACATGTGGCTAGTTGAAGATCTAGATGTAGCCACTTGCAGCTAATGGGAGACTGACCAGGGACATCTTTAACAACTGCTTCAATACTCTCCTTAATAAAAAAAAAATATCCCCCCCTTCTTCTTGCCTGCCCTGTCCTTTCTAAATATTTTATAATCCTCTATTGAACATAACACATCATTAATTGTAGCTTTTAACCAAGTCTCAGTTATGCTAAAAACATCTGGTCCATGGAGTCCAATCTAGGCCTCAGTTTCAGCCTTTTTACTTAAAAAAACTCCTAGAGTTAATATGAGCAATTCTCAGTCCAGCTGACCTCCAAATGTGAACATTTTTATGTGCATAATTTGTAGGCCCTGGACTGGGTTCCACATCCTCAGATATAAATAACAAAAACCTAATAATCATGGAAGTGAAATTCACCTGGGTTAATACACCCTGCATGGAAATTGTAGTCCTCTTGGTGTAGTATACACTTCCCAAATCAGCTGCAGCCTGCTTTGATAAGCAACCCAAAGCAACTAGACTGTTTTTATTTGTTTTACTGGACTGAACCCAAAGGTTGGAAAAGCCAAATAACTCAGTTGGTCCATCCTGTTTATCTGTCATGACAGTAATCTAAAATGCTCCAACATCCACAAGGACTAAACCCATGAATATAAGCAAAACATTAATCTGTACTTTCGTCATAGTGATATGATAACTGGTAAATATTAAAAATTAAAAAATAATATAAATAAATAAAATGCCAAGCAGTACTGAGCATAAATTATTTGACCCACATAAGGTACCGTATGGTCACTATAATAGAGGAAAGGTAAAACATGCCCCACTAAATAATAGTTGTAGACATAAGTTATCTAAATTTATGTAGATGCATTCAATGTGTCAGGAGAGATTAAGACATTCCCCACTGGATGTTATTTACTGCATTCAAATCACCAGTACTTGTGGTTATTTGCATGGTGCATAGTAGTAGAACAACCCTGCTGAGTAAATAACACAACCAGGTCTCAAAGAGACTAAAAAAGGTATTAAAAGATGTCCAACTTACCAATGCGCTAGATGAGAACACAAGGAAAACAACCACAGTTACTGTAATTTCTCTACACGCTCGCGCTCAGTGAGCGGCACGAGCTTTTAATGTGTAGAAGCCCTGCCTCAGTCGTGATGTCACCGAAGGCTCTGAAACCTTAACTGAAACACAGTTTAAACAATGAAAAAGTTCAAGTGAAGTATGAAAGTGCTGTTGGAAAACACTAGTCAACACACTGCAGCAGATCTTGCTTCTCCGGCCCAGATCTAATTAGTCAGAGTGTGCTGCAACAGTGAGTAATGCTGGTGTGGTTCTCTGCTGTTTTCCATGAGATACATGAACTAGGGGGCCAGCGCGGTGGCATGGAGGGCTGAGGTGCTGTGCACCTCCCCCCCTCCAAGCCAGTGACCCAGGTTCAGAAATGGAAGGATGCCGGTCACTCGTGGGCAGGTCTGGTGAGGGATGATTGAGCACCCATAGGACTGCTCTCCTCCCTCACGGAGGGGGGGTTGCTATGGTTCGCTGCCTGACTGCCACCAAGATGCAGCTGAATAACAGCACATGTGACATCAACAGGAGAGGTAAGGGAAGACAAATTCAGGGCATTGGGGGTGTCCCAGTGTGTAGACGGAGCTCACACATTGCGCCCACTGCACATCCTGTGTGCCCAGGTAGAAAATTGGTTTAAAAACACCCCAGCTACAGGATGACCGACCCATCGCAGACCCCGCCCCAGTGACTGGACATCCCCCACAGTTGCGTGGCAGAGGATGATGGCAGGAAGTTAAGTCCCAGAGAAGCTAGGTGATGGGGCTGGAAGGGGGGTCAATAGGATGGGGGCAGCCAGGGCATCTCAGGAGATAAACAAATGATGGACAAGGAGCATGTGCTAGTACCAGGGTAATACATCAAACATTACAAATCTCATTTGTATGATACAACTGTACAGGTAGAAGACAGAGTGCTGGTGTATAGTCACATTTCAGAGTGGGGGGATGTGTTGTGTGGAGTACCTCAACTCGGTGCTGGATCTGTTGCACTTTAACATGTTTTTTTAACTTATATTTTATTGTTTTAGCGTAAACAATAACAGACAGGTAATACATCCTACCAGGCATATAATCCTAAAAGAAAACAGGAGCTATCCAATAGATTACAGAATATCTAAAGCCCAAGCAGTGTGGTTTAAGGAGGTGGGGGTATTTCATACAGTGCTATAAAAATAATAGTCCAAAAGGCTGCACCTCACAAGAGCATGTTGATCTTTCTAAGAAACTCTGGTCAGAGCTGATACCATTGCAGCTGAGCTTGTGGAGGTCTCAACGGAACACGGTACAGTCTGCCATGTCTAAGATGGCCACCAAACTGTACTGCGCATGCGCGAGTAGTTACGCATGCGCAACTTTACTTCTTCAGTTACGGTGAAGTCATGCATGTACACTGAGCTCTGGCAGCCATCTTGGGCACATGATCCAAATCCAAACATTGTAAGTATAAACAAAAAAAAAGGTAGCGCATCACCTCAGCATTGCAAAACCAAGTGACTACCACCTTAAACACCATTAAAAAACATCATATTCACATTCCCAGCATGGAAGCTGAAAAACTTGCAAAGATAAACATTTAATAACATAGAGCATACTGCAAATACTGGCAAAAAGTAATATAGTAGATAATATAGATATATTCCAGGGAAACACTCTTACAGTAAAAGTGAAGTTTCTGCCCAGTTTATTGTAAAAGCTCTGTATCCAGAATAAAAGAGGTTGAGCTTATTGTGGCAGCAAAAAGAAAGCAACCCCAAAGTTAAGGACAGAAGTACACTAGGCAAATGCTCAAATCATCACGTGGCGTCCACCGTTACTGTACAATACAAAATATGCTTACCACCTAGCTACAAGGAGAGCTACAAGGAGTATATTTTCCCAATCAAGAGATTTTACCATTCCCAAGAGTACACAGTATGACAATAAGCAGGAATAAAGTACTCTTGTAAGAATTTGGTGTAAGTTCATTTGAGCCCTGGTTTGAAGTTCCACAGAAACAACATAGAAACATAGAAGTTGACAGCAGATAAGGACAGCAAGGCCCATCTAGTTTGCCCATTTCTTTTTCTACCTTATGAATGTGCCACAGACCTTTGCTCTGTCAATGGCTTATCTATTCATACTCATCTGTATTGCTCCCTTATGCCTATCCCATGCCTGTTTGAAGCCCTGCACTGTATTCATATCCACCACTTCCTGAGGTAGGCCGTTCCATGCATCCACCACCCTTTCTGTGAAAAATAACTTCTTCACATTACCCCTTAATCGGCCTCCCTCTAATCTCATGCTGTGTCCTCTTGTCCTGATGTTTTTCTTATATTGAAACATGCTAGACTCTTTCACCCTGTTAATGCTGTTAAGGTGTTTGAATGTTTCAATCATATCACCTCTCTCCCTCCTTTGCTCTAGGGCAAGATTTCTCAAATGGTGAGGCTAGCCTCCTTGGGGAGGCCCCAGCATGTTCCAGGGGAGGTTCAAGCAAATCTGAAAAAGTACTGTATAAACATTTTGGGTGGGATAGTCAGACATGTGCCAGAGGCCGGCGCAAGACCTGCAGAGCGCAACACCACTGTGCCAAAGCACACTGAGCGCGAGATCCAAAGGCTGCTCTGGGCGGCATGCACCAGCGCAGCATGGCTCAATATCACACAGACGTGCCATAGCACAGCCAGGGCTGTGCCAGGGAGCAACCCAACCTGCGTAATAGTGCAACCAGGGATGCACAAGGGGCTGAGGTGCATGCACCAGGACACATATGGACTGGCAACAGGCACAGCAAGGAGCATGCCACTGGTGTGGAATGTGCTGTCACCAGGATGCCAAGGGTGCCAGGAGTGAGGCATGGCAGGCACACAATGGAACACCACCCAGTGTGCATGGGGATGCAGCAGGCCCCTGCCCACGTGCACCACAGTGGTGCAAGGAGGTAGGGTGGCACCAATGGCCATTGGTGAACAACCACTGGCAACCCCCCACAGGAAGGCATGCAGCGTGCTACCCAGATCACAACTGGCAACACACAGGCAAACAGCACACAATGCACATGCCACACAACCAGAACATACAGAACACGGCTGCCGCAGAGCACAGCCACTGACCAATGGATGAACACCACCAGGCCCACCCCCCTAGTCACCCTAGGCGCACCACACAGCCACCATGCACACCACTGCATCATGGCTCCACACGCCAGCCTCAAATCAGATGCGGACACAGATTGTTAACCATAAGAAATGTACTAATAACGGAAATAAAACACAACTATATACATATATACAATGAACAGGGGACAGGGAACAAGGCATGGGAAAGCCATGTACAAAACGGATAAGCCAGGGAAGGGAGGGAAGGGGACAGGGCCAGGTCTAGACAAGGGGACAAGGGAGGGCAAGGGAAGTGGGGACAGGGATGTACAAGGGGTACGGGCCAATGTGCCTTACGGGCGGCCTCGCCCCACCACTGCCTGGTGCTGTTGCCTGTGGAAGGACCTCTAAATCATCCTTGCCACCCACAGCGTGGCAGTGGTAACCTCCAGAATATGCCTCAGGAGGTGGGTGTTTACAGCAGGCCGACGGACACCTAGAACAAAGGAGGGTACATGGTATCAGTTCATGTTCAGAATACCCCAACCCACCCACTGTGCGTAGTGTACAGTGGTGACACGCGCCCCTGTGATGGCACCCAGCCACCCACAGTTGGTACGCCCACACGTGCCACCAACCTGGCATACCACAGCCATGCAGAACACTGCACACCAACACTGCCCATGGTTCACCCACCACCACCGTGGCAGGCAGGCGACATGGTACAGCGACAGGATGGCAGAGGCACAGCTGGCACCCGGATGCACCCACAGCCCACCTGCGGCAGCCACACACATGTGCGATAGCCACAGCATGGTGCAACTGACACTGCAGGCAGCACACAGCGGCAATGGCCATGTGCACAGGAGGCCATGGCCCACCCCCCCCGCTGCCCACCCTGCACAACAAAGTAGCATGTAACTGTGCCTACCTGCACGCCGTGGCACACCATGCACCGGTCCCACAGCACTGCCACCGCGGACTGCACTCTGGAAGGTCTCCCTGCGGTGGCCCGCCCTGGCCCACCTGCAGCACCAGCCAGTCGGGCTCTCCTCCGGTCCTCAGGGCCTAGGATGGAAATGTTGAGAAGAACACATCAGTATCTGGCATCACCATATGCCCCCCCCCACCACAGCGTGCTCCCCAGCCCAACCCAGCCGCAGCGCGGTGTCACAGCACACACTTGTTGCACCGCCCCGGACCACAGGGCACACAGCCCCCACACACCCCCAGCATGGTGTGCCACCCTGCTGGACCCACAGAACACTGGATGGTCACAGTCATGAGCAATGCACACCTACCTGGCCATGGCACGGCAGCGAGGTCGTACACCACCTGTGGGTTGGGGCATCACCCGGGATCCCCTGGGCGCTGACCCCTTGCCCGAGCACACCCATTTGCTGCGGGACTCCGTGGAGCAATAGGTACTGCTCATGGCAGGGGTGCATGCACTCCGCACTGAGATGCGCCAGGCTGCAGAGCAGTGAGAACGGGCCTTTGCACAGCTTCTGGCCAAAAAACAATCAGCTGTGGGAGGACACGACCACAGCCCTGGATCAGCTTACCACTGCGGTCATGGTCGGCCTAGCACCACTGTCCACCATGGTGCATGGCCAGCTGCTGCAGACCCCTCAGAGTGCATTCTCCACCCCTGGGACATGGCGTCGAGTGACCCCCTCAGTGTCGATGCCGGGTTCTGCTGTGGGCATTCCGTGCATGCCTGGGGTGGGCATGTTTAGGAGCCTGCAGACCCCTGGGAGGACCGGGTCATGATCCTGCAGTAATACCCCTGGGGGACTGTCACAGTCACCCCCTGTGGCCGTCGCACAGCCTGGGTCTGCTGGGTGGCCTCGGCATGGCCGTCCACATGTCCATGGTGGCCGCGCAACCATGCGGCGGACCTGATCTGCCCACCTCCCTGTCCGCAGTCTGCTGCTGCTGCCCTGTGTGTACATTGGTGTGGTGTGTGCGTGTGCATATCACAGACGTGGCATCCATGGTGTGTGACACTCACAGGCTGTGTGCACACCCACCTGGCCACTGGCCTGTGTGGCATGTGCATGATGATGCCAGCTCGGCACCGACTGCCACTATGCACCGGTGTTCAGTGTCTGACACATGCCGGGTGCCAGCATCCGAGCACGTGCTTGTGGGTGCCAGTGTGCGTGTGTGTGTGTGTGTGTGTGCAGGGGTGTGTGGGTGGGTGTGATGTGCTATGCTGCGTGTTGCCACAGGGTCCCATTCCAGGACCGCCCATGCCCACCCTCCATCCGTTCCTGTCACAGGGCCCACCCACACATGCCTGTGTGCTGTGCCACAGGTGCTATTCCGTGCATGGGTGCATGTTCACCTACCTGTGTGCACCGCAGTGCTCCTCTGCGATCGTGCCCCGGTGCTGCCAGGCCATCCTGTTCAGCCAGGGTTCTCTTCACCCGGGGGGGTGCTACCCACCACCACATGGCCCGGTGGCCACATTGTCCCCACTGCTGTTCCCCTTTTCGACCTCGACAGCTACCCCATGATCAGTGGCCATTTTGTGCAGTATACAGCAGGCCAAGAATAGGCCGCAGGCCTTTGAGGGTCTGTACTGTAGGACACCGCCAGACCTGTCCAGGCAATGGAACCATGCCTTCAGCAGCCAAACACACACTCGATGATGTTCCATGTACTGGCGTGTGCCTCACTGTATCGCTCCTCCACAGGGGTCAATGGGCGTTGGTATGGGGTGAGCAGCCAGGGCCGGAGTGGGTAGCCACTGTCACCTGTGTGGAGAGAGGGATGGTTAGCATGGTGGACTTTGTTGCTGCAACCCCCCTTCCTTCCCGACTGCACCCTGCAGTGCCCCTACCCTGGCAGGCCCCACCCCTTGCCCTGTTGTGCCAGGATGCCCGTGGTCCCAGCATACTCACCTATTAGGTGGCCAGTGGGGATGTCCCCACTCTCAAATCTGTGGCACAGTGCTGAGCTGTGCCAGATGAAGGCATCGTGTGCTCCTCCAGGGTGTGTGGCCAGACATTGATTATGTGCCCCCTGGCATCACACACCACCTGGCAGTTGACACTGGGGTAGCCCTTTCTGTTGATGTAGGCTACCCCCTCCGGGCCAGGTGGCATGCGGATGCCAACATGGGTGCAATCGATGGCCTCTAGCATGCCAGGCATACGTGCTATCCTGTGGAACTCCTGCATGTTCGCTGTATGCCCTGCCTGTGTGCTGGGGAAGTGGATGTATTCTGCAGCATGTGGCAGCAGTGCGTTGAGGAACTGTATGAGAAGACATGACGTGGCCCACTGGGTTATGCCTGTGGTGTTCCCTGTTGGTCTCTGGAAGGTGCCCGTGGCAAGCAGGCACATGACAGCTGTGACTTTAGCCTCCACCATCAGGGCATGGCTCCGTCTCATGGGTGCCTGCATCTCCTCACTGCACAGCTCACATAGCTGCCTCAGAATCACCCGGTTCAGGTGATATTGGCCCACAATCTCTGTATCGCTGTATTGTTCGAACGTGGTGCGGGCACGGTAATGCCTATTCCAGGCGTAACACCGACAGGCCCTTCCACGGCCGCGCCGCACTGCCTCCTGCCTCCCCACACCCCTCATTACCACATCCATCTGGAATATGGCATTGGCCATGGCCTCTGCTCTCCGGCCCCCCTGGGCGCCTGACTCCACTGGCCCCCTGACTGTGTGCTGCGCCATGTGTGTCTGTGCTCAGTACTCACCTGTGTATCCTGACCCTGGCTGGCGGCCTGTGGACTGTGGCCTCCACCTCCCACCTGTCTGGGCACCTAGGTGGTCCCTTCTGAACCAGGTGTCTCAGGCACACACTGTGGCAGTTGCCTGCCCGACTGTCTCACACACACACATGCACGCACGCGCACACACACACACTCCCTCACTGCCTCTGTCCCTCTCTTGCACCTCTCCTGCTGTTCTGCCTGGCCACTCTATCTCCTCTCTCCTGTTCCCCCTCTGGTGCAGGTGTCCTTCCCCTGCTTGCTCCCTCTTTTTATAGGCACAAGTGTGCGCCGTGCATTTCCCGTTTGCTCCATGTTTGTGCCATTTGTCCGGTGTTGAATATCGCACTGCGCCGCTTATTCATGTCTACATCCCCTGCACTTGCACATACATGCATTACCATTGCGCACTGGCTCATGGCCACTTGCACTGCGCAGTTGCTGCTGCTGAATATTGCTCTCGGGCACATTTCATTGTTGGGCAGGTGCAACCCTGTTGCTCATTGCGCAACTGCTCTGAATATCCTGCCCTTTGAGTTTTAAATATTTTGTATGAAGGGATGAGGCAAACTGAAAGAGGATAATAGTAGGAGAATTTATGTATTTGTTTACAAATCAGTGGCCAGGAAAGGCAGATTGAGACAAGTCTCATTTCAGGTGTACCTGGGGAAGGGTAGGGAGTGCACACAGTTCAAAATGTAACTGCGAAACAGTCGAGCAATACAAAATAAGCAATACAGCAAACAAATAGGAGCAATTAACAGATACTGAGAGGTAACATATGACCTATTAGATTGGCAGCAGAACAGCCGAAATACAAGGGTTAAGTAGAGCAGTTCTAGGAGCAAGAGCAGGAAGGAGCAAAAGGATCCCTGAGAAGTTGCTTAAGAGCAGGGTAAGAGGGAAAGAGGCAGAGGTAGGTAGGAAGGTTATTCCAGATAGAGGGAAAACAGACAGAGAATGCAGTCTTACCCATAATGGTACTGCAGCAAGGGGTGACAATGGTTCAAGAGTCAAAATAGGGGAGCAAGTAGGCTGGCATGGAGGGGAGTTACAAGAGGGGTTCACAACAAGCTGAATAAAATGAGAGCCAGCTACTCAAAGGAGGATTACTTTATTCCTGGTGTACTGTGGAAAGTATTCTGTTTTACTACGGGGTGGCCCAACATTATTTCAGTATTTGGGGGAGGCTCAAGATCTTTTCCATGGCTTGGGGGAGGCTCATAATGACAAGGTCTGAGAACTAATGCTCAAGGGTATACATATTGAAGAAAATACAAAATCACACATGCCCCCACAATGCAAAGCATCATGGGCTGCATATGCAAATCACCACAGAATGTTATGCTGGTCCAACTTTAAGCAGAATTGCATGGTGCGGAAAGGCCTTTCACACAGTTTGCAAAGGGTGCTAACAGAAGACATAGACACGTGTTTCGTCCTACCAGGACTCATCAGTATGCCTCGCCTGTTTGACACCCCAGTGGAATGGACCAGCTACCCCTAAGGCAGTGTGCCTGGGATATATTGTGGTGAACCCATTAAAATAAAAAACTATTTAAAAGACAAAGAACCTCTGTGCGTAAACACTGAGGCAAGGGTTACCCCAAAGGGCATTTGGCTGGGAAGCCAAGTTTCAAGAAAATACAAAATCACACATGCCCCACAATGCAAAGCATCATGGGCTGCATATGCAAATCACCACAGAATGTTATGCTGGTCCAACTTTAAGCAGAATTGCATGGTGCCGAAAGGCCTCTCACACAGTTTGCAAAGGGTGCTAACAGAAGACATAGACACGTGTTTCGTCCTACCAGGACTCATCAGTATGCCTTGTCTGTTTGACACCCCAGTGGAATGGACCAGCTACCCCTAAGGCAGTGTGCCTGGGATATATTGTGGTGAACCCATTAAAATAAAAAACTATTTAAAAGACAAAGAACCTCTGTGTAAACACTGAGGCAAGGGTTACCCCAAAGGGCATTTGGCTGGGAAGCCAAGTTTCAAGAAAATACAAAATCTACATGCCCCCACAATGCAAGCATCATGGGCTGCATATGCAAATCACCACAGAATGTTATGCTGCCAACTTTAAGCAGAATTGCATGGTGCCGAAAGGCCTCTCACACAGTTTGCAAAGGGTGCTAACAGAAGACATAGACACGTGTTTCGTCCTACCAGGACTCATCAGTATGCCTCGTCTGTTTGACACCCCAGTGGAATGGACCAGCTACCCCTAAGGCAGTGTGCCTGGGATATATTGTGGTGAACCCATTAAAATAAAAAACTATTTAATACATATTGAGCTCCATTAATCTGTTCTCATATGTTTTCTGATGCAGTCCCTGCACCATTTTGGTTGCCCTTCTCTGGACTGCTTCCATTTTGTTAATGTCCTTGTGAAGGTGTGGCCTCCAGTACTGCACGCAATACTCCAGATGGGGCCTAACCAGTGTTTTGTAAAGAGGGATTATTACCTCCCTCTTACGACTTGTGCTACCCCTACTAATACACCCCAACATCCCCCTTGCCTTACCTACTGCTTTAGTGGTCTGCTTGGATGATTTCAGGTAATCTCTGTGATGATGATGCCCAAGTCTCTTTCTTCCCTTGTGACTGACAGCAACTCCCCTGCCAACCTATAGGTGGCTTCAGGGTTTCTCTTCCCTATGTGCATGATCTTGCACTTCTTTTCGCTAAACCCCAGTTGTCACTCTTCTGACCATTTTGCCACTTTATCCAGATCTCTTCTCATTCTGCCTACCCCATCTGGATCATCATCTACTCTGTTGCAGTTCTGGGTGTCATCTGAAAACAGACAAACCTTACCCTCCAGTTCATCTGCAATGTCACTGATGAAGATATTGAAGAGGACTGGCCCCAGGACTGATCCCTGAGGTAAGCCACTTGTGACTTGCATCTCTTCTGACTGAATACCATTTACCACCACTCTCTGTTTTCTGCCCATCAACCAGTTTGCCACCCAGTTGACCAACTTCTGACCTACCCCAAGCCTACCCAGCTTATTAATCAATCTTCTATGTGGAACAGTATCGAAAGCTTTGCTGAAGTCAAGGTAGGCGACATCAACTGCTCCTCCTTGGTCCACCACTCTGGTTACCCAGTCAAAGAAATCAATGAGATTAGTTTGACAGGACCTTCCTGTTGTAAACCAATGCTGTCTTGGATCCTGTGCTCCTATGGATTCCAGGTTTTGCACTATCCTTTCCTTAAGTAGTGCCTCCATAATCCTGCTCAATACTGAGGTAAGACTGACTGGTCTGTAGTTCCCTGCCTCTTCCCTGCTACCACTCTTGTGGAGCGGGATCACATGAGCCCTTCTCCAGTCTTCTGGGACCTCTCCTGTGCTCAGAGACTCACTAAACAGTTCTGATAATGGCTCTGCTATTTCTACCCTTAGCTCCTTTAGTACCCTGGGATGTATCCCATCAGGTCCCACTGCCTTGTCCACCCTGAGCTTATCAAGCTCTTGTAGGACCCTTTCTTTTGTGAAGGGACTAGTGCACACCTCCCTCCCCCTGCGTCCATGGTGCTGAGCTGTGGGCCCTGCCCTACCTTCTTCTCAGTAAATACTGAGCAGAAGTATCTATTTAGGATAGATGCCTTTCCATGGTCCTCCTCCTCATACTCCCCCTTATCCCCTTTGATCTTAGCAATACCCCCTCCGGACTTTCTCCTTTCACTAATGTATCTATAGAAAGTCTTGGCCCCTTCTTTTACTGTTCATGCTAGTGTTTTCGGTTTTGTCCTTTGCCTGCCTTAGTTCCTTCCCTGCTTCCCTTAGGGAAGTTTGGTATGCCTTCCTATCTTTGTCCCGCAGTGTTCCCTTATATTTCCTGAAGGCCTGCCTTTTGGCTCTAACCTTTTCTGCTACTGTTTTTGAGAACCAAAGTGGTTTCCTTCTTCTTTTGCACTTCCTTTTCTCTCTAACACAATGGGATGTTGCTTCAAGTATTGCATCCTTAATGCTTGCCCACTTTGCCTGTACCCCCTTACCTGTATTTCTTCTTGCCAGGGCTAGCTTAACTCTGTTGGCCATCTTATCAAAGTCAGCTCCTCTGAAGTCCCATATTTTTGCCTTGAAATGGAATGATTAATTCTAGTGGCCAAATTGAACCATACCATGTGATGGTCACCGGCCCCCAGGTGACCTTCTACCTGGAGATCTATAATCCTTTCCCTGTTAGTCAGTACTAGATCTAGGATAGCCCTGTCTCTTGTGGGTTGTTGTACCAGTTGTTTGAGGCCCTCCCCATGCAGGGAATCCACTATGTGTCTAGTTCTGGCAGATGTTCCTGCTGGTATTGACCAATCTGTATCTGGCATGTTGAAGTCTCCCATTATCAGAACCTCCCTTTAGCTGTCATGTTTTGCATATCTTCTAACAGTAATGTGTCTATGTCCTCCCCCTGGTCTGGAGGCCTGTAGACAACCCCAGTTCATATGGCTGTCCCATTTCCTGTTTCCAGGGTGACCCACAGTTCTTCTGGCTCCTTATGTGTATTCTGAATTTCTGTAGCTTTGAATTCTTTCATTGACATAAAGGGCAACTCCACCCCCCCATTTTGCACCTCGGTCTCTTCTGAACAGTACACACCCAGGTACTGAAGTCTCCCAAGTGTGGTTACTGGTGAACCATGTCTCACTAATGGCTACTATGTCCAGTTTAGCCTCTGTCATTGTTGCCTGCAGGTCTGGGATCTTGTTTCCCAGCCTGCGAGCATTTGTGTTCATGATTTTCCATTGGCCAGGTTTCAGTGAGTTAGTTGTTTGGCGAGGTCTGGCATTTCCCCTGTGCATCGTACGGGTGCATATGGGTGTGTTAGTTGTTGGGCGAGGTATGGCATTTCCCCTGTGCGTCGTATGGGGAGCCAGACCTTTTTCCTTACCTGATGATGCAAATGAACTACAAACATGCTGAACTCCTGTTTTATCACTAGCTGAGGGGGGAGGGGTGTTCTTCCCATTCGACGTATTGGGTGCTGCACCCCTCTCCCCATTTGCTAGTTTAAATATTCTGCAAAGACGTCAACCTTCTGCCCCAATGCACAGATTTCCTCCTTATTCAGATGCAGTCCATCGAATTTAAAGAACTTTAGCTCCCAAAACTGTTGCCAGTTACCTACAAATTTGTGTCCTTTTTCCTGGCACCTGCCCTTGAGTCACATGTTTAGCTCCCCTATCTCCCCTTCTCTGACCTTCTGTCCATTTGCCCCCCCTCAGACTGGCAGGATCTCAGAGAAGGAGATGCCAGATGAAATGGATTTGTCACCCAGCCTGGTCAGGTGTTCCTTGGTCTCCACAACTGACCATCTGGCGAGATCGTTAGTTCCTATGTGTACCAGGACATCAATGTTTTCTCCTGCTTACTGTACAATTTTAGCAATGTGGTCAGTGTCTCTCCATGCTGATGTACCTGGGAGACATCCGACCATTGCCCCTGGCTGGAGATAGGTATCAACTCCTGAATCATTCAGAAGTGTTTTGGATTTTCTTTCTGCTTTTTTTGTTTTGGTTCCTGTTTTGGGTGAGTTTTGTTGTGCTAGCTCCTGTGCTGCAGTGTCCTGCTATGTGTTGTCCCATCTGCAGGCACCTCTCTGGGCTGAGGGAGGAGGTTGCTCATCTCCAGGCTGAGTTGGCCAGGATTTGTGGGACCTCCTCTTCCATCCAGGGACCACCAGTGCCACTGCCGTTGCCTCAGAGGTTGCCAAGAAAGAGGAGCGGTTGGACCACAGTGGGCTCAGGGAGGGTGAGGGTGGTGGAACAGAGGCGCATCCCTCCAGTTGTACCTCTCCACAATTCCTATGCCATTCTGGCAAAGTGTGGTTCCTCTATGGAGGCACCCACAGTGGAGAGCAAGGAGGATGCTGGGAACCTCCACAAAGGAGACCCACAGGAGGGTGGCAGGGGACCCTGCAGGGGAAGGAAACAACTCCTGGTGGGGGACTCCATTGTTAGGAAAGTAGAACTGGGCAAGGAAGGGGAGAGGGAGGTAAGGTGCCTGCCTGGCGCCATGGCTTGGAGGGACAGGGAGCGAATCCTCAGGATTGCCGGAGCAGCTGCACAGGGGAGGGAGCTGGATGTCATTGTCCACCTAGGGACAAATGACCTGGCTAAGAAAGGGATTAGAGAAGTGCAGGAAGAGTTTGTGGAATTGGGAGGGCCTTAGTCAATAGCACGACGGTAACCTCTCGGAGGTGCTACCCATCTATGGCATAGGAGAGGCTAGGTGTTCCGTACCATGGGATTCAATCAGTGGTTGAAAAACTCGGTGGGAGCTCGGGGATGGCTTCATTGGGACTGGGGTCCACCTGGAGTGATGCAAGCCTACTGGCATGATGGGCTGCATCTGTCCGGAGGGAACCAGGATCCTAGGTGATAGGTTTAAATGCTTCATTGGCAAGCTTTTAAACTAGCCAAGGGGGGAGGCACTGGAAAGGAGCAGGAAAATCCTAGCCTCCCCCAAACAATCACGGTAGTAAGTGTGGCAAACACCAACATGGAGGTGTCGATAGGGAGAAGGGCAGGGTAAATGGAGAAAGTGACAAAGGCAAGGACAGGGATGGGGCAAAAGGGGTGAGGCATCAGGAAATGGAGGTAATGAGTACCAATGCCCGTAGTCTGGGCAACAAGCTCCCTGAGCTATTGGCCTTAATGGAAGAGGGATGCCTGGATATCGTAGAGTCACAGAAACATGGTACACAGAGAACCATGACTGGATGTTAACATATCAGGGTACATAACCTACAGGAGAGACAGGCAGGGAGAAGAGGGAGGAGTAGCTCTCATGTAAAGGAAGGGATAAAAGCAACTGAACAAAAGAGTAAACAGGGAGGAGAGGAGGCACTGTGGGTCACCTGAGACTGGAAAGGGCACCACAATCTGCACAGGGGTTGTGTACAGACCCCCATGTCAGGGGGAAGGAATGGACAAGGATATGATGGAAGACATTCTTAGAATGGCAGAGAAAGGGGAGATACTGTTGATGGGAGACCTGAATATGCCAGATGTTAACTGGAGCACATTTGCTGCAGCCACATCCAAGAGCAGGGCCATTCTTGATGCCCTACAGGTGGCAGGCATTAGACAGATAGTTTCGGAACCCACTTGTGAGGGAGCAATCTTAGACCTCGTACTCTCAAACGGGGGCAGTGAGAGGATCTCAGATCTAGAAGTGGGTTGCCATCTGGGGACAAGTGACCATCAAACAGTGTGGTTCACGTTAAACTCAGCTACAGAGTCAAGCCACACAAAAGTGAGGGTACTGGACTTTAGGAGGGCTGACTTTGGCAAGATGGGAGAGTGCCTCAGAAAAGCACTAACAAACAGGCTAGAAGGAGGTGTGGAGCAACAATGGGCAATTATCAAAACTGCCATCATAGAGGCAACAAGCCTTTGTGTGAAGCAAATAAACAAATCAAAATGAAAGAAAAAGCCACTATGGTTCTCAAGAGAGGTGGCTTGAAAGTCAGGAAGAAAAAGATAGCATTCTGGAAGTATAAGGAAACACAGAAGGAGCAGGACAGAGAGCTGTACCAATTAAGGCAGAAAGAAGCAGGGAGGGAAGTCAGAATAGCAAAGGCCCAAACTGAGGAAAAGATAGCCAACTCAGTTAAGAAGGGGGATAAAACCTTTTATAGGTACATCAGCGAGTGTAGAAAGACAAAGGGAGGGATAGTGAGGTTGAATAGAATGAACGGTGGGTGGGCAGAGGGGGACAGTGAAAAAGCAGGAATATTGAACGAATATTTCTGCTCAGTATTCACAAAAGAGGAGGGGAAGTGCCTAATCCAATTAACAGAAGCACTCTTGATAGGGGGGTCGATCCCAGTCCTTTCACAGAAGAAAGGGTTCTGCAAGAACTCCTAAAACTGAAGGTGGACAAAGCAATGGGTCCTGATGGAATTCACCCCAGAATTCTAAAAGAATTAAGGAAGGAACTAGTGAAACCAGTGGCTACTCTTTTTAATAAATCATGGGAGGATGGTGTGGTACCCGAGGACTAGAGGAAGGGGATGTGATTCCCTTCACAAAAGTGGGACCAAGACAGAGGCAGGAAACTACAGACCTGTCAGTCTGACCTCTGTGGTAGGGAAAGTGATGGAGTCACTCTGAAGGAAAGAATAGTTGAGTACCTAGAGGTCAGTGGAGCACAGGATCCAAGGCAGCATGAGTTCACAGTGGGAAGGTCATGTCAGACGAATCTAATAGATTTCTTTGACTGGGTGACCAAAGTAGTAGACCAGGGAGGGGCTGTGGACATGGCCTACCTAGACTTTAGCAAGGCATTTGACACAGTCCCACACAAAGATTATTAGTCAAATTAACCAGCCTGGGAGTGGGTCCCAGGGTGGTAGCCTGGTAAAACATTGGCTGGACAACAGGACACAGAAGGTAATTGTAAATGGAGTCCACTTGAAGAAAGGGCGGTTACTAGTGGGGTACCGCAGGGTTCAGTATTGGGTCCAGTCCTTTTAATGTCTTCATCAGTGACATTGCAGAGGGACTGGAAGGAAAAGTATGCCTTTTTGCAGATGACACAAAGATCTGCAACAGGGTTGATACACAAGGAGGCGTGGAAGGATGAAAAGGGACTTGGCAAGGTTGGAGGAATGGTCAGACGATGGCAGCTAGGATTCAATGCAAAAGTGCAAATAATGCACCTGGGAAACAAGAACCCAGGGAAGAATACACAGTGGTGGGGAGGTAGTAACAACAACAAAACAGGAAAGGGACCTGGGGGTAATCATATCAGATGACCTTAAGGTTAGCAAGCAATGTGAGAAGGCAGTAGGGAGGGCCGGGAGTATACTGGGATGTATAGGGAGAGGCATCAGCAGCAGAAAACAGGAAGTTGTTATCCCTCTGTACAGATAGTTGGTGAGACCCCATCTGGAATACTGTGTCCAGTTCTGGAGACCCCATCTCCGCAAGGACATAGACAGGATAGAGGCAGTCCAGAGGAGGGCAACTAAAATGGTGCAGGGTCTGCAAGAGAAGCCGTATGAGAAGAGACTAAAGGAGCTTAATATGTATACCCTTGAGGAAAGAAGGAGAGGGGGACATGATAGAAACTTCAAGTACCTCAAGGAATCAACAAAGTCCAAGAGGGTAGCATCTTTCAGAAAAAGAGACTTGCAAGAACAAGGGACACAATTTAAAGATAGAAGGAAGGCGGTTCAGGGCAATGTGAGGAAGTATTATTTCACAGAGAGGGTAGTGGATGCATGGAACAGCCTTCCTGAGGAAGTTGTGAGTCTAAAACTGTGGAGAATCAAGAGTGCATGGGACAGACATAAGGCAATTCTTGTGGGGGGCAGGAAGATATAGGCTGTTGGTTAACTAGGATCTGCAGCCTATCCTGTAGGTAGGGAAATGGGCAGACTAGATGGGCCTAGCGGTCCTTATCTGCCGTCAAAGTCTATGTTTCTATGTTTCAGTGTCCTCTGCCCCTTTGTTTGATTTCAGGGATATAGTCAGATACCTGTTTGTAGTTTTTATATGGTTTGTGGAGGTGATATGTTGGAGAGCACCAAGTGATGGGGCACCCGATTTGCCCCTCTTAACCACCTGCCTGCAACAAAAGGCAAAAAGACACTTTACTCATGGTTCCTCTTCTCCCTCAGAGTTGTGCTCTACTGTAGGTCAAGTTGCAGTAAATTCCCTCTCCAAGGCCTCCACTTTCTTCTCAGCTTCATGAGGATCTGTGTGTTAGTATATAGGACCACCATAGTGGATGTGGAGACACGCCAGCATAAGGAGGGAATTAGCAATACCTAGGCTGCAAAGGCGCACCCTCACTGCGTCAAATTTTTTACGGTGAGAGCGGGTTGCAAATGATAAATCCAGAAAGAGGTGTAGAGTTGTACTTTGAAAATCAGAATCCTGGAAATCGTGTGCTGTCTTCAATAACAGGCAGCCTGAGGTGACCATTAACAGTGCATGGTAAGTCCTGTTGAACGGGTGAAGACCGCGGGGAAATCCAATAAACCCTGATGAACGAGGGTGTTAACCCTGCTCCATGTCCACCTTCAGGGCTCCTGGTAGCCAGTTTTGTAAAACGGAAGTCAAGTCAGGACCCCCGCTACTCTCTGAGAGCCCCACAAGGTGAAGATTCACAGCTCTCTAGGCATTTTCCTCTGCCTCCAAACAATAGCATAATTGACTGTTTTCTTGAAGAAGCTTGGCCATAGTAATAAGTGCTTTAGTTGCTTGTGCATCTGCTGAGCTTGCAGTCCATGTAGCCTGCTCTGTTTTTAAATCCTGCTCCCTGAATTGTTTACGGATGTCCTCAACTTTACTGTTGATGGTTTTCAAGGATAGCATAAGGGATCGCCAAGGTGGATCACTCGTTCCCACTGATCCCGTCAGCGCTGTAGTGGCCTGCTGTTCCATTGCCTGCTGACTTTTAAGGCCGCCTGTTTTACCCTATATTTGAGCAACCCATTGGATGTTTTGATATCCTTTTAATCCTTGCAAGGTAAGGAATCAAGCACAAAGACTTTTGGAATATGAGAACATAAAGTAATCAAATAATATAGGCTGAAATGTCCGTGGTCTCCAGATCTGAAATGAAGCACATCTCAGTGAGTGTGCGCACATTAACATGTTTATAAATGACTTGGAGGAGGGACAGCAGCAAGCTGCTGAAGTTTGCTGATGCCACTAAACTGGCAGGAAAAGTGGACACAGCAGAAGAAAGGGATGCAGTACAGGGGAACCGCACACATTTGGGACAAGGGTGGTAGTAAAAGTGGACAAGATGGACCCTAAATACCTTTTGTCATGAGAATCCTATGTTACTGTGTTATAGTCAGAAAGTAACCTCAGTGAGACAGCCAGCATACTGCAGTAGCACTACCCCTGCCACACTAGCGGCTGGGGTTTGGGAGTGGGCTTTGATCATTTTGCTTCAACTGGAGAGAGAGAGAGAGTGAGAGGATTTCAGCAACCAAATACTGCTTTTCTCTCCTTTCTCAGGGGAAGTGGCTCCAGGTGTCCTGCTTGGTGGCTGGCACCTAGTGGAGACCTGGTGATGAGTGCAGCTGGGATTGCTTTAGTAGGAGTAGGGCCTCTCTCAATGCTGATCTGCATGGCATGCAGCAGCACACACGTACATGATGCATTACTGCACGCTAGTGGCCCTGGGAACTAATTGGAGGAAAATCACACAATGAGGACAGCCCTTCCCCCTCTGGCCCTGACATGGGAGGCAGTCCCTGGTGAACTTGTCAGTCTCAGAGCCAGTATGTCCAAGAGAATGTTGCTAATGGGACTGGGTAGGCCAAATGACTATGGGGCAAGAGGGTAGCGGAACCATAAATACCTTGATAAAAAATGATAGCCTCAGTGGAAGAAATTCACAAGAAATTGCTAGGGGGGCATATTTATTCGAGTCATTAATTACAAAACTAGCACTAAAAGTTGTTTTAAAAATATCCTCATCAATAAAAAATGCACTGATGATGAATCAAAAGATGTCCAATACATTATGCTGAAATACTATGAGATGAAATATTTTGCCAGCTACCAAACACGTCTGCTTTACCAGATTTCAGAGGTTATGAAAAGGTCATGCAAGTATCAAAATATTCTCGTCGGACTAAACAAGCTTTGGAACTGTAGTAGATTTCCTACCTTGTCCAGCTGCCTGTATCTTTCTGTTTGCAACTAAGAAATATCTGTGTCTGTGTAGAGAGATTTGAGAAGAAGATATGCTGAAGCTGTTCTGTGTACATAGTTCTGATTTATAAAAGGGATACAAATAATCTTGTTTTTTGAGAATGGGCATTCTTCATACACAACCCTCCTAAAGAGATAGTCATTTCCCCTGCAGGAAAAGCAATACCCCCCACACACACATATGTGTCCCCATACCCTGCCACGTGCTAGTCAGCGTCTCTTGGCATAGCACAATAGCAGCTGGCTCACACCACTGCCCTTGAAAATGGAGGCATCATGAGAGAAGCCATGGCAGTAGCAGTGATAATGTTGCCTACATCACGGACCACCTGGTTGTTCATATTGCAGAGGACTTTCCTGTTCCAGTACACCTCCAAACTGCCACAGAAGGCCATGATGGTAATGCGGGCAAACAAGTATCATGCACAACCATGCCCAGCACATTAGAGAAGTGGGCCACGTAGAAGAAGCCTTCCCTTCATTTGTGCTGCTCAGTTTCTTCGCTGTGTTTATATAAACCTTTTTGCCAGGATGGCACACTGAGCCATAATTGGTTAATTTCCAGGTGCATTTGAGGGGAGGGAATAACAGTTAAACACTTTACAACACAAAGAGGATTATGCATGGGGGCCTGTGAAGAATAATGTGTAATTTTATGGGTGAAGCTGGGGCACAATAAGCCATGAGGCCAAAGGCTGAGTGGCTTTTACTGCTCATCACTTCCCTTAGTGAAATTACCACCTTATTCTTCACGGGCCCCTAGGTACAAGGCTTTCTATAGCATGGCTAGGAAGATACAGTATATGTTTAGAATACTGACTGAAGGAGGAAAAACACATTTTGTTTTCTAACATAATCCATTACGGGTTTTAGGCTAGGCAAGGCAATTTTATTTTTTACGCGTCTTTCCCTGAGGCACAGGGTGCCATGCAATGACAACAAACAACTACAAAATAAATGCAAAATCAAAACAAAAGAAAATGAAATAATAATAACAATATAAATATTTATTTATTTAAATGTTGATGACCAGATAAGCCCACTGAAATCACTGATTCCTTTTTCAGGGGTGACCTGGCGCTAGTTACACATATTATGTACAATATGGCAAGTTCATACATTCGGGGAAATACAGATAAATAAATAGATAAACAAATGTCTCCAATGAGCAATTTATCCTCTAGCAGCAGTTCAGTAAATTAAATTAATTAAATTAATTTAGGCAGAAGGCTATCTCAGAGAAGTAGGATTTCAGGGCCCCTTTGAAGGCCTCCACTGAGCTGGCTGAGTGGATGTGAACAGACAGGCCATTCCACAGCACTGTAGCAGCCACCATAAATGATCTGTCCCCAGATAACTTCAGCCTTGACAGGGGCACAGACAGTAGGCCAGCATCAGTGGAGTGGAGAGGTATATGGAGTCAGGAGATCTTTTACATAACCAGCTCCCAAACTCTGTAAGGCTTTGTATACCAACAAGCATATTTTGAAGTCAATGTGCCACTAGCCAGTGCAGTTCATGCAGCAGAGGTGTAGTATGATCTCTGCGAGATGTCCAAATCGAATGTGCTGCTGTGTTCTGGACCAGCTGCAGTGGTGCAGTAAGCTCCTAGCTAATCCTATGTAGAGAGCATTACAGTAATCCAGCCTAGATGTAATGAAGTCATGGGCTACTGATACCAGGTCACAGAGTACTAGAAATGGTTTAATCCAGGCAATGTTTTGAAGATGGAAAAAGTTGCTACAGACAACTGCCAACACCTGGTATTCCAGAGTCAACCTGCAGGCCATGGTAACCCCAGATTTTTTACCATCTCCACTGATCCAAGGGCAATATAACTTAGAGATGACAACCAGGTGTCACTCCTTATCTAGGCCAAAGAATGGAACTCGGCTTAATAATCAGAATCTCAGTCTTGTTTGGGTTGAGACTTAGCCTGTTGGAGGCCGTCCAGTCATTGATCTCTTTTAAACATTGACACAGCACAGCGTCAGGAGCAACCCCATCAGGGGCACGCAACAGAGATAGCTGGGCATCATCTCCATAGCAGTGAAACTCCAAACCATATCGTCTGATGATTTCAGCCAGTGGGAGCATGTTCAGGACAAACATAGGAGCCAGAATCAAGCCTTGAGGCACACCGTAGTCAAGTGCAGCCATCTAAGACTACCTGATGTGTTTGTCTGGACAGGTAGGACCTAAACCTTCATAAAACAGTGCCAGTGAGCTCCACATAGTGTTTCAGGTGTTCCACGAGCACCCCATAGTCCACCGTGACAAATGCCAAAGAGAGGTCAAGAAGGGCACTAATGGAGTGATTCCCACCATCTCTCAAGAGGAGATCACTGAACACCTTAATGAGAGCAGTCTCCATACTGTGACAAGGACGAAATTCTGATCGAAGAGGCTCATAGATGTCATATCTTTCCATGTGAGTCTCCAGCTGTGTTGCTACAATCTTCTCAATTACCTTCCCCAAGAAGGGAAGGTACCAGATAGGCCCTGAATTCAGAAGAATGTCAGGATCCAGAGATTGCTTCTTGAGGAGTGATTTCACCAACGAAGGAGCACCCCCTCCACAAGTGATGACCTGAAAGTTTCTAAAATAAGCAGGCTCAGGGCCTCACAGCAGCTGATAAGCAGTCTGTTGGGCCCTGGGTCCAATTAACAGTAAGTGGGATGCAATCCCAACAACACCTGGAACAACCTTCTCATCCTAAACTGGGTAAAACTCTGCCCAAGACAGCAGCTCGCCTGAGCTCATTACGGGAATGGTACTGCCAGCCCATGACATGCCACTTGAGGAGATTTCAGTCCTGAACAGAGGACACCTTGCTGAGGAAAAAATGATTACACCCATTTCATCTTTCAGCTGAAAAAACTCTGTTTGACTGTAGATATTGGGGGGCAGCAGTTGAGTCGGGTGGTTTATCTCCTCAGCAGTAACCCTTGACACAAACTTTGTCTTAGCACCAGTTTATCCTTTAGAGAGTGGAACCTCCTCAAAGAATGCTCTGACCTCTGCCCTTTAGTCTTCCACCACCTCGGCTCCTCACAGTACCATGGAGAGCTGCATCAGGATGTCAAGCAACAAACATGGTAAGGTTCCAGGGAGTCGAGGGCAGATGTAAGAGTGATATTGTGACTCTCCTTGGCCTCCTCAACCCCACTGGCACAAGCTGACATCATGCTCGATAGGTCCAATACTGACAAGTGCATGCGAGGCTCCAGATTCTTTTTAGGATGGTATCGGGCCATCTTCACAGGGTGGCGGGGAATAACCAGGGAGTCCCAGAAAGGAAAAACATAGCAGGATGATCTGACCAGACAACCAGATCGACCTTGACTTCATTTATGTCAAGACCTAAGAAAACCATGTCCAAGGTGTGGCTATGCAAGTGGGTACCAGTTGCAACTGCCTGCAAGTGTCTCAGCAGTGCCATCTGCTGGAGGAACTGTTAAGCAAAGACAGAGGCTTCAATGTTGACCCAGGCATTGACGTTCCTGACAACCAATCCTGGGGACTCCAACACTGTGTCAGTCACAAAGTCTGCTAGTGCCTGCACGAAATTGCTACCATACTGTGGAGCTTGATACACAAGAATAAACAGACAGCCTGCACTCAGATCATCCCTAATAGCCTCATATTCAACCTAGTCAATCCTGTGGGGCATGCAGTAAGTCCCAGAGTGACTCTGAAACAGGTGGCCACCTCTCACAATCCCTTCTAGGGCAATGTACCACAGAATACCCAGCCAGGAAGGAAACCACCAGCACAAGGCTGGAATCGTCCCCTAGCCAGGTTTCCATTATACAGACAAGGTCAGCTAAGGATTCCACGATGAAATCCTTTATCACTGTGGTCTTATTCCTCAGTGGCTTTGTGTTGCACAGCATGACCCAACGGGGAGGCACACAGTCAGCTGGACCGGTTATCACCTGCCTGTTCATTTTAGGCAGAGCCCTCAGTACCAGAACCAAGCAGGAGTTTCTCCAATCCTGGCTCTTATATATTCCTGCACATCTCCATGACTTTTCACCTAGACTATTAGCATTTAGTTATCCTTTTCTGGCTGATAGCACCAGGTCAGGTTTTTTCTGTGCTACTGTCTGCTTTTGATTAGACATAGAGTGAATTAGAATTTTGTCGGAGAAGTTGGTTTAAAGTTGGGAATTTCACACGATGCATAGCATGTCAAAGTTATCATAACTTCACCAAACTTCATGTGGTGACTTTCTAACATTTTTTTTTTATTTAGGTTCCGTACCATGCCACTTTTTCCACGGCAGCCATGTCCATGGTCGGGAATATCCCAGGAGGTCCTAAGGCTTGGAGAATTTTCCCCGTTTAGTACCCTGATCCCAGAGGATGGTGGCATACAAGGGAGTCCAAGGAGGCGTACGCAGACAGAGATGTGCTGCCACTCCAGACCCCAGCTGTCATCCTCCCCTCCCACATGTTGTTCCTAACTGCACTGCCACCTGTGGTCACCAATGGTCACCAAGGTGGCAGTGTTACAGCGGGTATGGCAACCCTCCCTCCCCAGAGGAGGACAGTGTCCTTAGGACACTCAATCCTTCCTCCCTCCAGCCGGCTCTCTGACAACTGGGTCACCGGCATTGCAAGCGGTAGTTCTAACACTGCACCAGCAGGCTGGCTCAAATCTTTGATGTTTTAACATTTAATGCACCACCCACCCACCCACCCACTGTGCAAACCACTCCCACCCCAAGCCAGCAGGACCTTTAAGAATATTGCACCCTACCCTGTCACCGTATAGCACACACCTGCCTCCTTCCCCAACCACAGTGACAGCAAAGTTTCCTTATTATCATCTCAGTATGTCTTTTAAATAATAATCATGCGGTACATTTTAGGCATCAAAATAGTTTATTAATCCCTTTCCCATCCACTCCAAATCCTGTAACTTTAATCACCCACATGCCCCACCCGACAATATACCCTGAATGTCACTGTCAATTCTCCACCCTCTAGCACCAACCTCCTTCCTTCCACCCCAGGTCTCCAAATATTTGTATTTATTTATTGAAAGTATCGTAATTACAAATCTTTTAGTCATAGACTCCTTTACAAAGGCTCCACGGCATACAAACAGAAGGTACAGTGGAGAGGTGCAAATACATAATCACAAGCAGCAAAAGACAGTACAGAAGCAATTTCCAGTAAGATATACAGGAAGACAAAGTACGAGGAACTTCAATATCACTCAGGGAAACTGGGAACTTGGCTACAAAACTGATATACAGAGTTAAGAAGACTATTAACAGCATGAGTTAACAGGTGGGCTATAATGGATGATAATCATAGCTAGAACAAACATAAGTGCAATAATTAGAATCAAAACTCTGTCTTAGAAGAGACAGTTACAAAGAGGGGATACATTTAGGGAGGCAGGGAATACAGAGAAGGGGGACAGGAAGCAAGAGAGGGGGAGGCATAGGGGATGGAATCAGGTCAGATGGGAAAAGAGGGGACAGATGGAGGAGGAGAGTTAGGGGGTGGGGGAAGGGAGGTAAATTAGAAGGGAGCAGCCAGAGTTGGCCTTGTCATTGTAGATCATCAAGTCAGGGAAGAAAGACAGGGTAGTGAAGGGAGAGGAGAGGAGAGGAGGCTAGGAACAGTCACATCTGCATTTAGCAAGAAGATGCTGTCAGAATGAGTGTTTGAAAGGGCCTAGATTATGTACAGATGAGACTTCAGTGGGTAGGACATTTATCCAACGGGGAGCCCGATGCATGAAAGCCCTCTGTCCCATGGAAGTCCTACAGAATGGGACCAGGAAATCAGCTTTAGAAGAGCTTCTAGTAGCCCGCCAGGAAAGGACAGGAGTTATGAGATGTGAGTCCAGGTGGGGAGAGACCAGAGGATATCTTTTTGGCTAACAAGCAAGTCTGGTAGGTAAGCCTTCCTTGGATATTTAACCATTGTACTTGTTTGTACAGGTCACAGGTGTGGGTGAATCTATCACCATCAACCACAAGGCGACAAGCTTTGTTCAGTGCGATTTTAATGCAACTCAACGCAGTATACCCTGCAGAGCCATAGACAACTAAGCCATAGACAACTAAGGACAGGACCGAGCTGGTAACAGCCAAGCAGAGGATGTCGGGTGTCACACACTTCCTGTGCCTGTACAGTAGGCCAGTCCTGGTGTGAACCCCCTTGCATATAAGGTTGCTATGTTCATGAAATGATAGTGTAGATTCAAGAGTGATGCTAAGGTATTTGAAATATAAGGATACTCTTAAAACACATAAAAAAAGAAAACCATCTAGCGATGGAGCAATCCTGCTCAGTCTTCAGTGTCCTTCCTAGAATGAATGAACACTGACGTACTCCTGTAGTGACATCTGATGGTCTGCTTGTCAGCCAGTCAGGTGTTGCTGTAGAAATATGCCAATATTCATTTATTTTGTGCAGGACACTGAAGACTTGGCAGGATCACTCCACCATGGGATGGTTGTCTCTTTGCATGGGTTTTAAGACTATCCTTATAGTTGGGGGCGTGGGGGCAGGAGGGAGGTTGGATTTTAGAGAAGGGGTTGACAGCTGAATTTGGGGTGTACTGATGGGATGGGGAGATTGGAGGTTAAAGTCACATGATTTGGTGCAGGTGGGGGGGGAGTATAATATACTTAATTATGAACAAACCTTGCTGTCAGTGAGTGTGGGAGGAAGGAGGTGGGCGCTAAAGTGTGGAAGTGAGGTGGAGCAACTTTTTAAAGGTCTGGGTGGCATGAGGGGGTGGTAGTGGTTTGCACAATAAGTAGGGGTGCATTAAATTTTAAAAAAAGCTTTTCTAAACAAAATGAAAAATACTTTTATTTAGTTATTCTTATTGACAGTTCTGGTCAAGGCTTTTTCGGTGCAGTGTTTTCTTGGATTCAGCTGCTGGAGGCTTGCTTCTGCTCTACTGATGGATGCACTTTTTTTCTTTTCCTCTATAAACATGTCAGTTTTCTTCTTTTCCTAAATAAATATAGCTGCTTGTTTAAATATTGCTAGTGTGTGTGTGTGTGTGTGTGTGTGTTTTGAATGTAAGTGTTTAAGGTGTTGTATTCTGAAATTAGGCATGTTTTAGTTTGTTAAGACTGTAACCTGGGATTTGATGGGGCAGTGGGGCACCCTTGCCATGCACCTCACCAAGCGCTCTGTAAGCATTCATGCCCGAAAAGTCCCTTGGATGTTCATTTCTTTGCTTGATCTGCACCTCTGGATTCATTCCATGTCGTCAGGCCACGTTTCTACTTGCCTTTTGGTTTTTCCTTTGCAATGCTTGTAATTTGTTTTGCTTCTTTTTCGTTTTCCTGCTTTTCAGCTGTAACCACCTGGCCGTCTGGTCCCACTGTACCATGGCGACACCATCCCTGCTCTTATACAGCCCCTGCTGTTGCAGCTGTGCCTGAACTCCAGCCTTCACTGCTTGGTACAGTTCCTACCTTCAGATTCCACACTGGTGCCTGGCTGTTCTGGCCTCCAGCTATTAGGACCTCGCTCCCGTCCCCCATCTCCAGTGCCACTGCTGCTCAAAGTACCTCCTAACTATACTTGTCACCACCTTCCCCTCCCTTGGATCAGGGTCCTTGCCTGTAAGAAGCTCTCTTGGGACTCACCTGTAGTGCGTGCTACCTTGATTTCGATGAACAGGCCTTCTGCCTATCAGGAACTTGTTTCTATTTGTGCGTGATTCCACAAATCATTTTTTCTTAATCTGGCCCATTTAGCTCTGTGCCCATCCCTCTCTTGTTAGTCAGAGTTGACATTCCAATCATTCTATCTATGCCTTCAGCTCTGACACATGGGCTTTTCACTAAGGCACCTTTAGCCAAAGGGGACACACAGTTCTGTTGCACCTCTAGGGGTAGAATATTCCTCAGAGTTCCTGTGCCATCAGTACCCTGAAAGAGTGGTAGTCCCCATTTGAGCTAGAGAGTGTGAAAGGACACATGTACGTAACAACAGTCCACCACTTATTACAGTCCTGCTGACTTATCACTACCCTACAGACAGTATTGAGTCACTGACAGTACTCAGCAGCCTTATCCAATCCAAGCT
This sequence comes from Neoceratodus forsteri, assembly GCA_016271365.2. NCBI lineage: Eukaryota > Metazoa > Chordata > Ceratodontiformes > Ceratodontidae > Neoceratodus > Neoceratodus forsteri. The sequence continues at coordinate 1,724,719,020 of CM057452.1, forward strand.
GCACAAGCACTACATTTCACAATTAGACAGTTGCAGTTGTTAATCCAAACTTGGTTGCCTGCTAAACCAATGAAACTGGGCTAGCATTTGATTTTAGTCGATTGCACGTTTTTATCTCTTTTAGTTTGGCTTGTTAAGTTGGGGAAGGGGGTAATATAGGCAAGATCCTACTAGTCTAGTTTTGCAGGAAGGTAAAAAGCATACCTCTCAACTTCTCAGCATTACAATTCATAACACTGGTCTTACAAATTCAGAGCCAAATGGTACACATATTGTATGGGCAGGGGATAAAGGCATAGTGACAGTTTCAAGGAGGAAATGATCATGCCCGCTGAATGAGCAGTCAAAAGCAGCTAAGGTCAACTTATGTTCTGACTACTGGCACCATGTTACATGCAAGGGATCCAACAGCATGCCCTGCTGGGATGTGAGTTCCAGTAACTAGGAGGCTGTCCACACATTGCTGGTGCACATGTCCCCTCAGTGTCACATTCAGGCAGCCAAATAAACTAATTGTAAAGTGTCTTCTATGCCTCTGGCATACTTGTCTTGCAGAGTGTCATCATTATTGTGATGACTAAAGACATACTGAATCTTACGGGGATGATGCATCCTACAGGAATTTATTTTTAGAAGCATCTTACACTGTGACAACTTGCAATTTATTTTTTTTCCTGTGTGTATGTTTTTTTTATATACTACCCATCTATCCTCTATAAAGTATTTCAGCTGAGGTGGGAGGTCTGGTGGAAACTGAAAATTACATTCCTCTGTAGCCCATGCCTTGGGGTACTCAGCTAGAAGAGGTCTTTTGTCTGAGCATTCCTAGGTTCTCACAGAGGTTGGGTGAGGACAGCAACAGTTCCTCTTCTGTTTTACTTAAATGAAAGGGCTGTACCCCTTTTCATCTAAAAAGACTATGTTTGTATGGTGACTTTAACACTAACTGGTCAACTGGCACCAAGCTACCATTACACAGCAACTTCCACTCCAGAATCAAAGCCCTGAACTTACACCAACTAATCTTATCACCCACATGTTTCAACCCAGTCAGACAATCCCAGCATGATAGACAGAGTGGTATTATCCTACCCACAGAGAATTCTGTCCTCTGGTACCTTGCCAGACATTTTCAGTAACCATTGTATGACATACTGTGTGTGAAAAATTAAAACCAGCAATCACCCCCCGATAACCTATGCCAGGTCCCTTAAATCATTCTGCCCTGTCAGATTCACTCAGGATCTCCTAGCAGCCAACTGATCCCCTGTCCTATCAACCCTTGTCCCGGAAAAGGTGCTGGCACACTTTTCCATAATATTCCTAGATATCTGTGGCAAACATGCACCAACTAAGCAGCAAAGAGTCCATGGCCATCACCTCCCCTGGACTGCACCAGACATAGCTAAACTCTTCCAGCAGAGGAACTTAGACTGTGTCAGGCACAAGTCAAGTTTGCTACCCCAAGATAGGCAAGCCTACACCGCACTCCAGAATCAGTGCACGCACCAGGAGCATATGCCTAGCCAAAGCCAAATAGTTCCAGAGAAAGCTATCCTGCAACGCTCTTGATTCTTTTAAATTCTTAAAAATGATCAATAGCCTAATTAAAGCCTCCCCAGTGGGGCACAGACACCATCTTGTTCCCCTTACCCACAGACACCCTCAACCAATACTTCACAGAAAGTCCCAGGGCTCTTATCCTTAACCTCCTCGAATCCCACTACCCAGTCCACCCACCAGTGGCAATGTTTCCCTGCAGGCAATGTCAGTGGCTGATGTTCACAAACAGCTTTCACTGCTAAATGCAGCATCCAGCTGTGGAATGCAAATTCCTCAAAAATCAGAGCTTCAGCAATAGCTGTTTCCATTGCTCTCGTATTTAATCGATCACTATGTACCAGCCCCTTTCCTTGCAACTGGAAGGATGCACTGGTAGTTCTGATCCACAAAGGTGACCCAGCTGACTCACCCCTCCAACTTCTGCTCAATTTTTATGCTCCTAATCCTATTAAAAACCAAGCTGGCCTGGTGGCGCTGAGGGTTGAGGTGCTGGATGCCACACCGCATGCTACGCTGGACTCGGGCAGCCAGGTGTTGCCAGGGTGAGACTAGGGGACACTACAAGGTGTGGATCTGCAGAAGGGGTGAGGTGACGGCGGACGTCAGCGGGAAGGGACAGAGTGCACTCTTCAAGTGTAGACATCACTGCATGTCCATGCCTCAAGGGAGTAACCAAGGAGGAAAACCTCGGCTGCTGGGGAGGTGACAGCAAGGCTCAAGTGACCTGCCCACATGTCTATGCCAGCCTGACCTGACTTGACTCTCAATGGTCCCTGCCTCCTCCTGTATGGGCCGGTGGGAGAGGGGGGGATCCAGCACCCGATTCCTTGGTTGGGAAAGGGGTTCAGGTGGGTGGTAGAGGCTGCTCGAGTGTGTCCCTGTCTGAGAGATGCCCCAGTAGTCGGTGACCAGGAGTGAAAAAAGAAGTGAAAAATAAAATCCTATTCAAAACCCTTGAGAAGTTTGTTAGCAGGCAGCTATTGAACTACTATGCCCAAACTGGCTTCCTAACTCCCTACTAATCTGGCTTTCATGCCAATCACTGAGTGTCCACCTCTCTTCTTAGCATCACCACCCACATATTCACCATCATGGACAAGGGCCTCGGCACACGGGCCATATTGATAGACCTAGCAAAGGCCTTTGACACCATAGACAACTATCGGCTGCTACTCAAACTAGTCAACTCTGGTGTCTTCCCCTCAGCCCTAGCTTGGTTCCAATCATACCTGACCAACCGGATCCAGTCTGTCAAGCTTGACCCAAGCTCCTCCCCCACCCTACTAGGCTCCTTCTGGGTCTCACAAATCTCAGTTCTGGGGCCCCTGCACTTCTCTACCTAAATTAATGACTACTCAACTCCTTTATTGCCAGCAGCATACACTTGTACAAAGATGATACCATCATCTATGTATCCAACACCTCCACTGTCTCCATTGAGGGTTCCCTCCAACAGAACTTCACCACAGTACAAAAATGGCTCCCGCATAACTGCCTCATCATGAACCAAAAGAAAATGGTGTCCATGTTGTTTGGCACCAGGAACTGGCTTAGCTCTACCACCCCACTCTGACTTTACACACACCAGATGGGTCCTGCCTAGACTTAGTTTCCACCTAAACATACCTCGGTCTCCACCTGGACCAGCACCTTGACTACTCAAGGCACATCTCCAAGGAAGTAGACAAGTCATACACAAAGCTAGGTGCCCTAAGCCTCCATTAAAACATCAAAACACAGACTGTGTAACAATCAATCCTTCCCCTTATAGACTATGGGGACATAGTCTGCTCAGGTGTTACCTCCATCTCCCTTGATGAAATCAACACTCTCTTTAATGCACTGTGTAGATTCACCATGGGCTGTCCACTGCTCCCACTGATGCTGTATGTACAACAAGCTAGAGTGGTCCCCCCCTCCAGGAGACAAATTATGCATGCTGCCCTCCTGGTGCCAAGTATTGGTCTGGACAACTGCCCAGATATCTGTCAGACCTCTTCTCCTCTGAAGCGAAACCTACCTATGTCCTCAGATCCAAGGCTGGATGCCACATCCACATCCCGTGGTACAAGCACAACCTAGGACAAGCGTCCATCAGCTACAGGCTCACTAACATCTGGAACAATCTCCCAGCCAATGTCACTGCCCCCTCCCCCACATCAAGCAAGGCTCTGATCAAGTCCCACTAGAAATCCACAACACCCCCCAATGCCAACCCCCCCAAGTGTATCTAATGTAAGTAATTTAGTTAACGCATATCATATTAACCCAGTGATGTATATTGTGCTAACTGCTGTGGTCCTCTGCAGGACAACCATGGTTCTGCCTTCTATTTTCTTTCCCTGGGGTTTACCCGGTCATGTTGCTACAGAGCACTGTAGTAGGACATGCTGCTTACAGTGTACTTGCTTAATTTACTCTTTGGAATGTGTGTTATATGTAATGTATGAGTGCTGTAAGATTCCTCACTGTCCTGTTCCTCCCCTCATCCCAGGTCACAGCTAAAAATGAACAGAAAGGAGCTCCACACTCATGGCGTCAAATATTCCGGGCAAAGATACGTTCAAAAAGTATTTATTTCAACACCATGAAGGTCCAGACTATCACCCAAATGCCCTGGCACTTCAACCCAACAGGGCCTTTGTCAAGAGGTGGATCTAGTTCATAACAGACAAGACACCATTTTAAAGTTACCAATTAAAGGGATACACATAAGAATAAATGTTATTAATAAAAAATAAAATGTGTGTGTGTGTGTGTGTATATATATATATATATTATTATAGTGGCATGGTAGTGCCACTATAGTTAGGGTTGAGTGCCCCATTTAAGGGTAAATCTGAAATTTGGCAGCTTAATAACTTTGCCACTGTAAGACAGATTTGCCTGAAATTTGGCACACATGGTATAGTGCCATAGATCTCTGGATCTACCAAGTTTCTTTATGGTCAGATATACAGTTGCTAAGCTACAGAGCACTGAAAAACACACAAATTTTGCATTTTTGCACATTCTTTTCTCGCACCTACAGGTCTCACAGTCTGCACGACCAGTTCAAAACCTTCAAGGAACATGCAACCAGGGTCCCCAATGTGCCTTTTGAAGATTTTGTGAAAAAATATTAAACTGTTCAAAAGTTGTTCAAAAAACAAGTTTTCCATTATAGTCAATGGGAAAAGTTAACAAAAAGTTCGAAAGTGTTGCAAATGCAGTTTTTAGTCTCGTAAATGACCCCTGTAGTGTTGCAAATCTGCCATCTTGTTTTCAGTTGGTGGTCACAGAAATGCTTGGCATTTAAGTTTGGGACCCTGTAGGGACACAATTCTTGCTGTGTTCGCCTAGCCGAGTCCTGAGGATGCTAGCCATGTCTTTTTTGGGGGGTTTAACACCCCAGAAATATGTTTTTAAAATTTTTGTAAACAGAAGTGTCACACATTCTACCCTTTCATGATTTTTTTTGCGAAAGTGTCGCAAATCACGACACTATTTTGCGACACTATGCCAAAAACAATAGGAAATATTTGCCACCCTGCTGCAAAAGAACTGTTTGGTCTTTTGGGCTGAAATTTAGAAGGAAGAAAGCTAAAATCCCACAGATGTGCTATTTGGTGATTTGGTGACAAAATATTAGAGGGCTGCAAAGTTATGGCACTCCAAAGTAGACAATTTTTCCCATAGGCTAATATTATGGTGTCCACTGCACCTTTCAGGGCCCGTATCTAGAAAATGCTTCAAGATACAGACTTTTCGTCAGAAAAATACTTAGCCCCTTGCTAGGGGGCTAAGTAAAAAACTAGCTAGGAAAGTCATAAATTATGAGATTTAAATTTTTTTTCTACGTCGTACGGTTCCTGAGATATAAGCAATTTAGTATTCCAAGTGTTCATTTTCTGCTCCGAGGGCCATTATGCATACATTCTTTGTATTCACTGTGCTTTTGAATTCACCTTTTTGGGAAACAAAGTGTGTGCTTTTGCGTTATTGTTACATTCAGCGTTTCTGCTTATGTTTCCATTACCATTTACGTTAGCGTTTCCATTTTCGGCACCGTGTGTGTTACCCTTTATATTTGCGTTTCCACTTGCGTTTGTGTTACATAAATGATAATGCAAATGGTAAGAGAAAGCCAAGATAGCGCGATAATGAAAACAGAAATGGTAACGCAAATGCTAATGGAAACAGAAACGCAAATGGCAATGGCGACGCAGAAGGAAACAGTAATGCAACTGACAACAGAAACACTACTGAAGACGCAAACGCTAAGGCCAACAGAAATGAAAACGGTGATGAACACACAAACAGTAATGGTAACTCAATTGGAAATGCAAATAGTTATGGTAACACCAACAATGATGCCAAAGGGAACATTTGTGTTTCCATTACTGTTTTTGTTTCCATTTCCTTTTGCATCACCGTGTGCATTACCATTTGTGTATGCGCTTCCGTTTGTGTTTCCATTTGCGTTTCTGTTTCCTTTGACATCATCGTTGGCATTACCATAACCGTTTGTGCTTCCAATTGCGTTACCATGACCGTGCACGTTTGCATGCGCGCTTCCATTTACATTTCCGTTTGTGTTACTGTTCCCTTTGGCATAATTGTTGGTGTTACCATAACTATTTGCATTTCCAATTGAGTTACCATTACTGTTTGTGTGTTCATCACCGTTTTCATTTCTGTTGGCCTTAGCGTTTGCGTTTTCAGTAGTGTTTCTGTTGTCAGTTGCATTACTGTTTCCTTCTGCGTCGCCATTGCCTTTACTGTTTGCATTTCTCTACCGTTTGCATTTTAATTACTGTTTGCATTTCCATTGGTGTTAGCATTTGCGTTACTGTTTTCATTAATGTTTGCGTTTCTGTTTCCATTAGCATTTGCGTTACCATTTCTGTTTTATTAACGTTTGCGCTTGCGTTTCTCTTACCATTTACGTTATCATTTATGTTTGTATCACCATGTGCGTTACCATTTGTGCTTCTGGTTGCATTACCATTACTATGTGAGAAAAAAATCACATGGTGGGAGCGCGGGGCCCAAACACACCACATTCCTTTCACTATTTATAGTGCACATTCTCAAAAACAAGAGAAATAAATGGCAAAAAACTCCATTTAATGCATCAGTTAGGGTTGTTCCACAGCAACAAATGTGAGGAAATTCAGTGTTAGGGTTGAAAACCCTAACTGTGCATCCTCCCCCCCCCACCACACACACACACGTACATGCAAGTAGGGGAAGAACCAAGGCAACACAACCAGTCGCACACAACCAGCAGCAGGTGACAGAAGTAACATACAACTATCTAAACCACAAAACCACACACCCATGCTCCTGTTGGGCTGTGGCATGGGGTTGTCACTGCTAAATCTGATCCCGGACATTCCATGCACCGCAAAACACATATCACTACACACAACTGGGCATCTTGGGCTGCACACTGCCATCAACACATAACATAGACTACACATATAGGCCCAGATATTCAAAAGGGTTCCGCATGGCACAACAGTGTTGCACCATGCACAACCCACTGATGCGCCCGGCGCGATATTCAAAAAGGAAAAGTACGCCGCACAAATCCCGATGCACTGGAGTGCATCAGTAATGTATGTAGGCACAGGTGGGGGAGGGGCGTGCCTATGCATAACCTGCACAGCCCAATATTCAGCCCGGGATGTGCAGAGTCATGCATGCGCAACCCCTACCTGCGCCTGCACAAAGTTAAGCCAAAAAAAACAAGGAACAAGTGATGGCCACCCACAGGTGAGCTGCCGCATTGCAGGGCGCAACATGGCAGCTTCCACCTGAGGGTGGCCACACGAGTTCCTGCCGCACCTGGCGGCACCCCCCCATGCCCCATCGCGGGCATCCCTGTAGTGAAATCCCCCCCTCCTATATCCCTGGTGGTCCAGTGGACCTCTATGTGCCTGATCGCAGGCATCAGTATAGTACCCCCCCATGTCCAATATCCTTGGTGGTCCAGTGGACCAATCGCCGCCCGATTGCGGGCATCTGTAACACACTACCCCTACTACCCTGGTGGTCTAGTGTACCCCCCTCCCCACCTGCCCACTGAGCCCTACTGCCCCGCTCCCCCCTGTCAGCCGGCGGGTGGCAGCCCCTGCCTGCCGCCTCACTGCCCGCCGACCCCGGCAGCTCGGCTCGCTGCGCCCGATGGTTCTGGCGTGAGCCAATGGGCGTGCAACCCTCCCATACTTCTCGATCCAGATATGTGAATGATTCACTCACATATCTGGACTCGAGTATAGTGAGGACTGCATGCCCATTGGTTCATGCTGTGAACCAATGGGCAGTCAGCCCTATTGAGCTGTCAGTTGGTGGGCGGCGGGGCGGCAGGCGGGTGGGTGCTGACACCCGCTGACTGACGGAGGGGGAGAGCGGGTTCTGTATTTCAACAACCCAATGCAGAACCTATAAAGACAAAGAAAACAGTGATCAACGTATAAAAAATAATTTTGGTAATGATGCAAAATTCTGGGTGGAGAACAATGCCAAATGCAACAAATAGACACATTGAATAAACAGTAAAATTAATATACATGTCATTAATTCCTACAGTCAATTTCAAAGGACTAGTTCCTGCAAATAGCAAGGTTAACAAATTGTTAAAGGGAAAGATAACAGCAGTGAAGTGAGGCGGGGGGAAGAAAAGAGAGAAAGAATACAGGTGGGGGTAATTGTTAACTCAAAGCTCCTGATGCAAAATGTGATACTCCTTATTGAACAAATGAGAAACAAAATAAGTTTAAAGGGAAGGTCCCACCAGTCTTTTATTCTGTTTGCCTGTGTAGTTTATAGGCATGAACAATGATTGCCTGTACTGCAACCCCCTAATTTCATCAAGATTTAAAAACAAATGAAGTTACTTAAGTCTGTTGTGAAACTCTGTTCAACTCCATTGCAAAGGTCATGTCCTGACTCATGTAAGGCACACTGGAATTTTATGATGGTTTCATGCTAAAGCCTGCAGCAGTTATACTGCATTTGTCAGTGCTGTTGCTGCCCCTACAGACCTATGCTCTTGTCTTATGCTGGTTACGAAACTTTTCAAGGCATAGTAAGTGCCCTGCTGTTTTCTGTAGTTTAAAGTGTATTTGAGTTTTGAAAAAATGCTTTTAGGGAATACAGGGATTTCATAAGACGTGTAACAGAATTGACTGAGAGCATAAATTCCATTGGTTTATGCATGTAGACATCATCAAGCCCCATTATGCCTTGCGTGAGTGTGGTCATGACCTTTGCAATGGAGAAAAACAGGTTTTCACACCATGGCAAACCAGTGTGAAGCAACCTCATTTATATTTAAATTAGAATGAAATATGGGGCATGCAAAAGAGGGAATCATTGTTCATGGCTACAAACTACACAGGAAATGGGTTGAGGGGATTTTCCCTTTAACAATGGGTATAGAAAAGGTGGGAGGGGGAGATGAAAAAGAAAGCATGCAAAGAGTATATAATAAAAATAGCACTCAGGAAGGGAATTAAACCATAAATTAAATGGGTATATACAGAAATTCCAGGTAACAATGAAAAGGTGAAAAAAGGGAGGAGATTTTGGGGACCAAACTGGGAGTGGGAAGGGTTTGGGTTATGGTATTTTCGGGAGAAAAAGAAGAAACTTGGTTCAATTAAAACACATGAACTGAGAAGTCCCTATCTCCAGTCTAACGCAAGTATTATCCTGTTATCTGTCACCAAATAGGATACAAATTAAGTCTCCATTTGGATATAATGATTCAGATATAGATTACATAGATAGATTACATAGACAATACTGAGCATAAAGACATTCGTCCGTGAGCTCGCAAGTAACACCTAATTATATCCTTTTATATTCTTCCTTTCCAAGAATTTATCTAGCTGTGTTTTAAATTCCTGCATTGTACTGCTTTCCACAACCTCTCCTGGTAGCATATTCCAAATTTCTGTTACCCTATTACTTAACCAGTATTTCCTTCTATTTGTTTTATATCTATCCTCAACCAGTTGGTAACAATGTGCTCTAGTGTCATATATTTGAGCCCTTTTACCCAAGCCCAGTAAGTCCCATAAGTTAGTATGCCATGCCCTATATATCAAACACATATCGCCTCTCATTCTACGATATTCCAGGGAATACAGCTCCAAATCCTGCAGTCTCTGCTCATAACTCAATCCATCCAATCCCTTGATTCTCTTTGTAAGTCTCCTCTGCCCCTCCATCCGTGCAACATCCCTCCTCTTATCACGGGGCCAAAACTGGACACAGTACTCCCGTGAGGTACCAATGCATTATACAGAGGCATCACAACCTGCCTATTTCTACTTTTTATGTGTCTCAATATACAGTGTGTTATACTACCCGCCTTTTTTTTTTTTTTTTTAATTTCCTTTTTATTAAAAAACACACAAAACCTAAATTTTCACCTTTTTGACAGACAGGTACATACACATCCACGGTACAGCAGTAGCGGGATCACTTAATTACAGAGTTGATTGGATTCATTATCGGTATTCTCATTAAATGTTACTTTATAATTCATACAGTACATGAATTACTAGAGAGTACGGAACTTCAATTCCTAGGCATTAATTTTCAGTTGTCCATCTGGCCTCCTGTGTTGACAACACCCCTCCTGATTTAACCATTAATGTACTCATACCCTCTATGAGGCAGTTTCACTATATCAATCATGCCTGCCCCTTAATCATGGGCTGTGTCTTCCTCAGAGGCCTGCCTGCCTCAACCACCATAAAGCAGTCTCATCTTCCGAGCAGCTCCTGCTCTGTTCCCCTGTCTTCTACTACAGCCACCTATGGTACAAAGGCGTCATCCAGGGGCGTGTAGTATAGTACCCAGCGGGACCACCTTTCAGCAAATTTCTCCTTCTTCTCATTCAGGCTGTGTGTAATTTGTTCTAACCGATAAATCTGTTTGGTTATATCCCACCAATCTGATATTGTGGGTTTTTTATCAGTCAGCCACAGTCTAGTAATAGCTTTTTTGGCTGCCATTATCAATAGATGTAACAGGTATCTGCTATTCGGATTCCTTAACTCCTGCGGTGTGTCTAAGAACAGAAACATCTCCCCTGTCAGGTGGAGCCGCGGGTCAAATATCTTCCTCAGGTGCTCTTGTAAAAGATCCCTAAATGTATCCAAAGCTCCACACAACCACATTATATGCGTGTGTGTGGCCCTGAGTTCCCCGCACTGTCTCCAGCACTCGGCCGAGGCCTCTGGTGAGTAGTGTCTGGTGATTACCGGAGTCTTAAAGAATCTAATTAGATTCTTCCACGCATATTCTCGCCATTGATGGGAGCATGTGACTCGGGCTGCGTACTCACAGGCTCTCTGCCAGTCCTCCTGTGTGAGGGGTTTCCCAATTCCTTCTGCCACTGTGCTCTGATCCCTTCTGTATATGCTTCTCCCTGTGTATTTTGGACCCTGTAATAAAGAGAGTAATCTACTTGTTCCTATCCCACCTTTATTCAATTGAAGTTGGGCCTCTAACAATGGAGGGTATCTCTCAGGCAGAGACCACCTCTGGAAGCCCCTGAAGGTAGTGCGAAGCTGCAGGAACCGATAAAAATCCCTGCTTGGTATGTTGAACTGTTTCCGCACTTCACTGAAAGGCCACATCCTACCTTGTGTCATTATTTGGGGGAGGTATTTCAGCCCATATCTCTCCCAGGTCCTGAATCCATGATCCAACCTGTTAGGTGGGAAGTCCGCTAAATTCGCTATGGGGCAGAGCAGGCTCAACAAAGGTTCTAACCCCTGGCTTTTTTTAATTTGCTGCCAAACCCTACCACGTGCAATCAACCAGGGATTGTCTGAGATGGGTTCCCGACCTCTTCTCCATTTTATAAATGTTTTGAAAATAATCCCCGTCCAGTACTAATGTTTGTTCTATCTGCAGCCAGTGTGGCTGACCCACCCCATTTGCCTACTTCATAATATGTGTCATCATCGCTGCTTGATAGTATAACTGTAAATCGGGTAGTGCAAGCCCCTCTTTCAAAGTGTCAAGATCCTCATCCTGACTCGGGGTCTGCCCCGTCCAGATAAACCTGGAGATGCATCGGTTCCAACCCCTGAAGGTTTTCTTTGAGATGTGTAGAGGACATTCGGAATAGATGTAGGGCCCGGTAGGGTGATCATTCTTACTACCTCTATCCTGCGCCCCAGCGAAGGTAGCATAGCCCATGATCCCAAGTCGTGTTTAAGTTGTGATGTAAAAGGATCATAATTGTTTTTAAAGAGTCCTCATGTCTCTGAGGATATATACTCCCAGATATTTTAGTTTGGTGAGGCCCCAATTGCAGGAAGAGGGAAGCAACATATGATGAGGTGTATAATGAAATGTGAGAATTTCTGTTTTAGCCAGGTTCAGCTTATAGCCAGAAACCCGACTAAATCGATCCAAGAGTAACTGGAATGTCAGCATGGACTGTTCAGGATTCGATAGATATAGCAGCACATCATCCGCGTACATGGCAATGCGGTGCTCCACACCCCCCATGTTCACCCCAGTAATGTTTCTTGCTTCTCTTACTGACTGAGCTAATGGTTCAATAAATGCCGCGAAAAGTAGGGGCGACAGGGGGCATCCCTGCCTCGTCCCCCGCCTCAGAGGGAAGTAACCAGAGTGATGGCCCCCCACTTTAACACGTGCTCGAGGGTCCGCATAAATGTTTTGTAGGACCTCAATTAGAGTTCTTGGGATACCAAGTTTAGCCAAGACTTTATAGAGAAAGGGCCATGAAACCCTGTCAAACGCCTTCTCGGCATCAAGGCTTACAAGAACCGAAGGGGTATTACTCGTTCTCATTCTATGAGAGATATGTAAAGTGCGTTTGATGTTGTCCGTTGTGGCTCGTTGCCTAATAAAACCTGTCTGATCTTGATCTATTAACTGGGGCATAATATTATCTAAGCGTTGTGCTAGTATATGCATGAATATCTTATAGTCACAATTAAGAACCGAAATAGGTCTGTATGAACTGCAGAGCTGGGGATTTTTCCCAGGTTTCGGGATTACTGAAATATTTTCGAATGCCCAGGACGGTGGCGGGGTTCCCCTCCAGAATAGTGTTATACACGGGTAAGAGCCGCTTAGTTATTTGTTGCTTCATTGCTTTATAGAACTCGTTTCCATACCCATCGGGGCCTGGGGATTTTAGAGTTTTTGCACTAGATATCGCCTCCATTATTTCTCTCTCTGCTATGCCTGCCCCTAGAGCATCACTCTGCTCCACTGTTAGTTGTGGCAGCGTTATCCCATTCAAATATTCCGAAATCATATTCTCGGTAGGAGAGCTTTCTGGTGAGTACAGACTAGAATAATAATTTGCAAATGCTTCAGCAATTTCATTTATTTTAGTTAAGGGATGGCCTCCAGTGGGGTGTCGAAGTGACGTAATCGTCGAAACCCTCTTTTGCCGCCTAACCTGGTGCGCTAGTAAGCGGGATGCCCGGGGACCCACCTCATAGTATTTCTGTCTCAGAAATGTTAATGCTATCTCAGTCTGTTGTATGGCTAACCGGTCTATTTCCGCCTTAACCTCCTGAAGCCTAGGAAGCACTGTCAAGTCTCCCATCTTATGCGCCATTTGGAGGAAGTGTAAATTCTCCTCCAATGTGTTCCTATACTCCTTTCTTTTCCGGTTCATTTCTGTTGTGTGTTGTATAATATGCCCTCTAAGAACTGCCTTTACAGTGTCCCAGTGCAACGCCGGTGTGGTGTCCGCGGGAGGATTGAATTCCAGTATCTCGGCCAATTTATCCGCAATAAACTCTCGGAATTTCTCTGAGCGTAAGTAATAGGGGTTAAGTCTCCATTGTGTGTTTTTAACACAAATCCCCAGCTCCCATGACGAAGTCACCGGGGCGTGATCCGACAAAGACATGTCCCCTATCCATGCATTCCCCAATTGGCCCAGATATTCCATCTGGGTGTATGTGTGATCTATACGCATGTATGTCCTGTGGGCTGCTGAATAATGTGTGTAGTTCCTTGCCTGAGGATGTAAGTGTCTCCAGACATCAATCCACCCTACCTCTTTAGTAAATCTCTTAAAAAACTTCTGTGCTGGTGATTGCCTATGGATTCTTAAGTTAGTAGTATCCAGCGTGGGGTGTTGTGTCAGGTTGAAATCACCTGCTAAGAGGAGCATGCCCTTTGTGTTTTGCAGGATTTTATCGAGGAGCATTCTCAACTGTGGGACCGGTGTTGCTGGGTGGAAATATGCATTCGCTAGGGTGACCTGAACTCCATTTAGCGTGCCTTGCACCATTACTAACCTCCCTCTGGGTGCACAAATAGTTCTTTGCTGTTGAAATGGGGTCCCAGCCGGGATAATGATTGCCACCCCCCTTCTTCTCCCGAACCCGGCCGATGAGCTATACATGGTTCCCCTGCTGAGCTTAGCCATCTTGAGGTGTTCCTCAGCACCCAGATGTGTTTCCTGTAGGTACACCAAATCTGCCTTACTTCTGCGAATGTATGCCAGTACCCGTGACCTCTTGATTGGGGAGGTTATACCATTTATATTCAAGGACAACAATTTAACTGGAGATTTAGCCATCACTTTTCAAAGGTGGCCCCGCTGGGTAAGAGGGTCCCCCCCCAATCATCCAATCGAACCCTGTTTGTAATCTTTAGATTTGTACCTGCCAAACCAAACTGGTACCCTGTCATCCAACTTATATACATAGAACAGACATTCAGATCTAACAGTGACCAACTATATACAAAACTGGTACTTCCAACTATAGGGAACTGCATCAGATCCCTTGGTGAGGGAGTGACCTCACCTTGAGGCTTCATCATCCAAGGAGATGCCTCTTGACACCCTATGTGTCAATTCGGGAATAGGGAAAAAAGGTGGCGAATCCTCTGCTCCAATACGTCTGATCCGCCTCATTTCTTTCCCCTTCTCTTTCCTGGAACGATGAGTGTGGTGTTCCTATATTATCTTCTGTGCCTGCCTAGTCCTTTCTTTCTGTGCCACTCGGTCTCTGGAGTCCTCCCTCTACAGGGAAGACCCGGAGAGCTCTCCTGTGTTGTTTATTACATCCTCGGAGCCTCGAGCAGGCTGATCTCCCTTCAGTCCTTTTAATCCTTCCCTCCATTCCTAACTAGGAGTACTTCACCTTAAGGTTCAGCAAGCGGGGCACCTCGGTGGGCCCCCGATGCTCCGGGGCACCCCCTCTACCTCTGCTGGCTGTCTTCTCTCTCGAGTGTTGTGAATCTGAGACAAGGCGACCTGTTTAACCTTGTAGCTATTTAGTCCTCTGTTACCTTCTGTACTATCAATTCATCCTAGGTGCACGCTCCCCCTTCCCCCCTCAGTCCAACCCCCTTTTCCCCTTTCCTCCAAAACCTTCCTAAACTCCTTGCCTCCCTCAGGAACCACATCATGTATTATTATTCTACCTTCCAACTTCTGCCATACTGAAGTTATGCCTGATAATATCCATATCCTCTGTACACCTACTTACCCCCTTCCGTCTGCGTCCCCGTCAGTGCCCCTCCCCGTTATATCTCCCCTTCAGCCCTTATAATCCTAAATCCCTCCCACTTTAACTTTGCACTAGGTCCCACTGAGTTTGGGAAGCAGTATTATGTGCCCTAGAATAACCCAGCCTTGAATATTTGAGTGTTCTTCCAGTCCCTCTGAGTATAATTTATTCTGACCTTAAATGTATGCATAGGCTCGTCTCCTATCTTTCGGTGGGGCAGCGTGCTAGCTTACTGCCCCCTAATAGGCCGGCCCCACCAATCTGTACCAACTCTCACTCCCTCGGTGGCTCCCGGACTGCATCAGGGGCAGCTCTGTACCCTTCTAACCCAGAGTCAAGGTGGTTCTTCCGAAGGCTGCGGCTGCCATGCTCGTATAACACCCCTCTACCCCAAAAGAGCATCCCAGCGCAACCATTCCTGCATGCTGTGTCAACAACAAAAAAAAACCCTTTTAAGTCCTGAATCTTGAGTTCCCGAGGGGATATTCCTCTGACCAGTCATGTGGGGGGTGATGATCAGAAGGAAGGCCCGTCCGGCCAAATTTCTTCACGCCACTCTGTCACTATCCCCCAATTCCGCCCCTCTCCCCATCCCGGACCCCCTCAGTGTGGCGCGTCTGCACCTGGCCTTCTGGAGAACAGCTGAGGCAACCCCCGCAGGGTTCCAGGCCTCACAGAGAGGAGAACAGCAGGGGACCCCACCCCCCTCCCATCCACACCCACTGACTCTGCTGCACCCCCACAACACAGGTTCTGCTCAGTTCCTTACTCCCGGGCATCAGCCGGGAGTCCACTAAAACCCTCCCGGGCCTACCCTCCCGACTCCAGCCCCATTGACCCCTTGGGTGAGCACCCTCCCAATCTCCAACCACAACATTCCTTCCATCCTCCTGCTATATCTATCCCCCGATATTAATTCCGCTCGGAATCAGGTCTCGGTTGTGGACCGTCTGTCATAAATTGCCATATTATCCAACCCGCCCCCTTCATTTCCAAACAATCCTTCAGTATCATCCTTATTATAGTGGTCCCATCCCTTCTCTTATTCAGTAACACCTTTCATTCCCCTCCCCTTCCCTAGAGAGCAGTTGATTATCAATTGCTTACAGACTCTTCATTAATTCCCCTTCCCCCTCCCCAATGTCTCTTTGTGTCTGGAGTTTACCCCATTGACCCAGACCAAACTTGAGACAGTTACTCTCCCGATTATATCAGTATATTATTGTCCAGCCAACAATCATCTACTTGCAGTTTTCAGCCCTCCGCATCCTTCCGTTCTGGTCCTGCCAGTCCTGTAGTAGCTTGTTTATTAGGGCTGCCACAATGTTTTGGATTGCCTCAGCTCCTTGGCTCTCCTGGCCTCTCGCTGTCCTTGCCACATCTGCTGGGATAGCTTAGCAGCTAAAGAAGTCTCCGGGTTAGCTCGCTGTGGGGGGGGTGTCAAATCCTCTAGATCGCAGTTCTTGTGCTGCTGCAGCAGGATTCTCAAACGTTAATGGACCCTTTTCAAAGAAAACCACAAGTTTCGCAGGATATGGTGTTCTGGAGCGTATTCCCTTTGCCTTGAGTATCCTCATGAGGGGATGTAAGCTTTACGTTTGGCCATAATTTCTGGAGAGAAATCATTTTCAAAATACAGCCTGTTGCCCTGCCACATTACCACTCGGGCTTTCCATGCTGTGTGAAGCACTAATTCTTTCTCCTGAAATCGCAGGAACCGGACCAGGATAGTTCTAGGCCTCGCACCTGGGGAGGCCTCGACTAAAGTCTGATGTGCCCTGTCTATCTCTAACGAGGCAGAGGGTGGAAGTGTGAGTAAGTCTCTCAGTGTTTTTTGAATGAAGCTCCGCATCTCGTTGCCCTCCGCCCCCTCTGGCACCCCGGAGATTCGAATGTTATTTCTTCTGCTCCGGCTTTCTGCGTCCTCCGCCCGGTTTTGCAGGGAAGTAATCGTATTATGCAGTTGTACAATAGCCCTCTCGGTCTCCGTGATGTGTTGATCCGACGAGTGGGCCTGGGACTCCATCTCTTCTTGCCGTTTCTCCAGCTTCCTGATGTCTGTACGCAAAGCTGCTGTGTTCAATCTGATTTCCTTCCTGAAATCTCGTAACTCAGATAGCATCTGAGTCATCTGTTTTTGCAATGTTGTGATGGGTAGTTGGTTCCCTTCCACTACTTCCCGGGAGGATCAAGCAGAGCCTGCGATCCTTCGCTCTCTGAGCCATCATCAATTAATCTCTCGCATCCGACATGTGGGAGCTTTAGATTTCACTCTTTCGTTCTTTTTCCCCATGTTGCCACCTCTCTCTGCACCAATTCTCCATTTTCACTTGATTTTAATAGTAAATGAGAGGTTTTGTTGGCGGATCGCGACGGAGCTCTCTGGCTCAGGCTGTTACTCGGAGCATGACATCACCAGAAGTCTCACTACCCGCCTTTTTAATAGCTGTATTACAGTGTAAGCTGAAGCCAAGATCTTTATTAACCATAACCCTCAAGTCTTTCTCTTCATCCACTACTTTTAGTACAGATCCTCCTAAATTATACTGGAATTTGTTATTTTTCTTTCCAAAGTGCATAACATTACACTTTCTGATGTTGAAAATAGATTGTTTCTGGGAGGCCCATGTGTCTAGCCTATCCAGAGCTGTTTGTGAGACTAGATGTTCTTCCCAGTTTTTACTGGACTCCCAACCTAGTGTAGTCTGCAAATTTAGATAGCCACACATCTGTATGCATCTGCATGGATGAAATATACATATTAAACAAACATGGTCCCAAGACTGAGCCCTGTGGGACACACTAGTCACTCCGACATAATCAGAGTATTCACCTTTTATGCAGACTTTCTGGACTCTGTCCGTAAGCCAAGCCTTCACCACGTTTGTATCCATATTGGTATCTCCAGCTCATAAAGTGCTTTAACAAGCTCCCCATAGGGCACTTTATCAAAGGCTTTTACCAAGTCAAGAAAGATCACATCCACTGCATTACCCATATCCATAGCCTTGCTAATAACCTTGCCGTAGAATTCTAATAAGTTGTTTGGCATGATCTTCCCTTGGTGAATCCGTGCTGAGTCATGTCTATCCTGCCTGTCCTCTCAATATGTTCCATAATACAATCCTTGATTACACCCTCCAGAATCTTACCAAGAACGGAGGTTACACTAATAGGTCTATAATCTGAGATGGTCTGCCTACAACCTTTTTTGTATATGGGTACAATCACAGCTTGCCTCCATGTCTCAGGAACCTCACCAATGTTAATACTTTCCTGAAAAAGGTAAGTTACTGGCTCCACTAATAGTGTTGCCATTTCCTTAATCACCCTTGGGTGAATCCCATCTGGCCCCTGTGCTTTATTTTGGTTAACCTTCTGCAATCTAATAAGTGCTTCAGCTGAGTCTATCTTTGGGCTCTGTTCTCTATGGCTAATTTTCTTATTATCCCACGAAGTTGGAAGACTTCTGCCAAAGACCGACGAAAAGTATACATTATATTCTCCGCAAGAGCCTTATTTTCTGTTATAATATTTCCATCATACGTTTTTAAGGGTCCTATGACTTTACTTTTCCCTTTTTTATTATTTATATATGAATAAAAGGTTTTGTAATTATCTTGGACCTTAGTTGCTATTGTATACTCGTATTCCCTTTTAGCCTGGGCTATAGCTCTTTTTGCTATTTTAAGATTAATCCTATAATATTCCCAGCCTTCTTCCATATTATTATGTCTTGCTAGATGGTATGCTTTATTTTGGTTTTTAATTAATCCCTTTATAGAATGGGTTATCCAGGGTGCAGTTAGACTTGTAGACCCCTTAAATTTGTTCCTGGTTGGTACATATCTAGTAGTTAGGCCGTCTATAGTATTTGTTAATCTTCCCACATTTGATCTACTGTCTGTTTTCAAACTCAGATTTCCAGTCCCATGTTGCCAGGTCCTGTCTCATCTGTTCATAATCTGCAGCATTATATCGATGTGTCAATGTAGTACCCTATTGTCCCTAAGCGTGCGAATTACTGAAACCCTATTATAGCATGATCGCTTGAACCCAAAGGTGGGAATATCTTACTGTTTATAATATTGTCATAGCGTCACTTAATATTAGATCCAATATATGATTCCCCTTGTATTAGCTGTACATATTGATCTAACCCTCCAAGACTGAAAGTCTCCAAAATGTATTCTCCACGATGTACTTGCCTTTAAAATATCCACTCAATACCTGGGAGGTTGAAGTCACCAACTAGTATTACATTACCTGCTGCTGATAACTGGTTTACAAGATCTAGTATAGTTTCATCCTCTGATATCCTAGCGGATGGTGGCCTATAAATTACTGCTAGATTGATTTTAGCAGCTCTATGGGGGCTAATCCTTACCCAGATTACTTCAGCATCTGTCCATCTGGTTGTATCTATACTCTCTGTGGGGATACCCTCAGCAACATATAGTGCCACCCCTCCACCTCTAGATATATTGGGGACCAAGAGTATTCCTCGCCAGTGATTCAAACATCCAAGGGATGAAAGTCCAGTTATCAATAATACAAAAAGAAAAAGAGAAAGGGAAAGATTCAGATAAATCCCAAGATCTCAAAAGGGCTGAACTCTACTTCATTTAGTCCAAGAGGAAAGGCAGTTACCAGTACCACAATCCATTCTGTTTCTCTTTGTAATAAACTCCTAAGTCTATCCCCTCCCCTTGGATGTCTGGCCATATGTTCAAGCACCATAAATTGCACACAATCTGGTTTGGAATCAGGGGCTTCCAAAAATGGGCACCTAAGGCACTGTGCATGTTTTCATTGATTATAGCTCTTACATGTTCCTGTATGCGAACTTCATCTGGTCTTGTAGTTCTCCCCATGTAATACTAATTACAAGTGCACCAGCAAACGGTGTTGTACATATAAAAAAATCTTCAATTTCAAAAGAGTCATTATTCCTAATACATTTGTCCCCAGTTTTGGCATATTTGCAGACATTACATCTGCCACATTTGAAAAACCTTGTGGTTTATTCCAAAACCAATTATTCCTCTCCCCTGGTTTTGTTGCTGTGAAACGACTGTGGACTATTCTATATCCCTTATACTTCTGCACTTACTGAACATAACCCTTGGTTTGGGTCCAGTGTTTTCTTTAAGAATAGGGTCAGTGAGAAGAATAGACCTGAGTCTGTGTGCAATCCGTCCACCCTGCCTGCTAGTGGATTATATTTATTTATTTCATAATTCAGATTTACAACCTTTGACAAAGACTCATTTACAAAGGCACCCCATCGCAGGGAGGGTAGACAACAATTGGTGGTGGAGTACACCAATGGAGAACATTACAGGTGAGATACAATAAAAGAACACAAAGCAATTCTAGTAATACAAAGGTGTTTTCTGTAATAAAGCTGACAACTGGTGGAAATTTTTCTGATGCCGAGTCTTCTTCTAGAACCTGCTCAGTATAGCCCCTACTCAGGAACCTGTTTTTAGGTCAACAATTTGTTCATGAAAAACTCCATCATCTCAGCAATTCCTTTGCAGACTAATCATTTCTCCACAACTGGAAATGAACCCTGGGTTCTGTGTGCTTACCTGACAAAATATGTTTACAATAAATAAAACATTTTGTCTGTAAACAAAATGACTGGACCAGTGAGACAGCACCCTGCTATGCAGGGAGCTGCAGGAGCAATTCAAGCTAAAGACAATCCATAAGACCAGTTTGGACCTGTTCTGGAAAGTGGTGGTCCCCAGAGATCAAAAGCAGGTCCAGGATGTGATGTCAGACAGTCACGTATGATGACAGAGGTCTAGTGGGTAAGCCAGCCAAAGGCATTTCTGTTTTATGTTTACAGTGACAAGGCAGTTATGTCCAGGATTTTGAACTAGCAACATCACAGATCTGAGTCTGCCATAATAACTCATCAGTTTCTAGTTAGAGGTAAGCTTTGTTTATTCTACTTAGAATCTAGACAGCGTTGAGTTAAAACTCTGTGTGACCTCTGTCTTTTCAAATGTGTTTATTTTTATCTCTGTAGAAATAATGTATTCTCCATAGTCTTCAGTGTGTATTATCCTGTAATATATGTAAATATCATGGAGTAGTAAATGTTATTTTTATATACGTCATGCTTTCTGTGACAGAGTCCATTTAAGTACAGATAACCAGGGGGTCAATTGGCAAGCCTGTTCCAAACAGACAGGGTATGGTTACCATAACTAAAGCAAAGCGTTCTCAGTTGTTCAAAAGGGATGGGTCATTTGCCCTTTGGTAAAAATCACTGTACTGTGTGAGCAGTGGATCTGGTGGGATTTGGACCTAGAGATACCCCGAGTCAGAGCCATGCTAAGTGATAGTGGCTTACCAAGGTAACACTTTCAGGCAAAGGGCATCTGAAGAGTTATGAAAACTGGTAGCAGTGCAGACTGAGTTCTAGGAGAGAACCACTTTGTTATACACACACACACACACACACATTTACACTAGACCTCCAGGGCATTTATGTGTAGATATTAGCCATTACATGATATAGCAGCTACATGACTTCCAATCGTGCCCTTTTTAGACCTCCCCTGCCTACATAGAGCCAGAGGGGTTAGTACAAAAGGTTTTCAGATTTCTTCCCTTCTGCATAAACCTTATGTACTGGAAGCAGACATTATGTCATGCATAATCTATCAGAACTAGGCCCTTAAGGCTGGGGAGGTAGGCATGAAGGGGTCTGGCTAGTGATGAGGGGCATAAACAAGATAACTGAAAAAACAAACAAAAAAAAAAAGAACTAGGACTTTAACAATTTAGAAACCTTCTTTCCTGGGTTTACTACCAGAGGTGTAGACTTTTCAAAGGGTCATCCAAGCTGGTTTCAGTATTCTGAGTCTCCTCCAGCAATTTGTCCTTTTTTTTGTTTTAGTTCCTTGGTCATTAATAATATCTAGTTCTAGGGAGCATTTATTCAATACCTGTTCCCATTTTTGCATGTAAACTTGATTTTCATTTCCAGGTGCCGGAAGTCTTTTACTTCTCAAATCAATTGGGATGTTCTGTTTGCACCAATACCCTGACAGAGTGATGGCATGCCAGTACAGTCTCTGTTCACATTTCCTGGTATTCTCTAGTGTGGTAGTTTACTCTTGTGTTGGGATTTCTAAAGTAGGAGCTCTAGTTGTAGTTCAGTGGTGATTAATTACAAACTGTGCCCTCTTTGTGTTAGCATAGTTGAAACAATTGCTCCCTCTGTCTTCTGTTATCCACATTTATCGTATCCCTAACTGGTTCTTTATCAGATCTCTGTCTCTGTGCAAACACTCTGGACTCTCAGCTGCAATGCAGAACTATTACTAGTGCAGTTCACAAACAATTAGCATATATTTTCAAATAGTCGCAGGAGAATGTCTCATATTTCTATCAAAATTACAGAATTTTTTTGATCATATCAGTATGTACTGGTCAGGATCTGTGTCGAATTGATGCAAGTGCCATCCTCCCATCCTCTAATCTCTCCCCTGCCCACCTAAGCCCTGCTGGGAAGCTGCTTGACCTGCCAGTTTTTGATGCTCTTTCGACTTGCTCTCCAGAGCAGTGTCTCCTGTCAGTGCTTTGGCAGGAAAATCCACCCTTACAGGTTATAGTCAACCTTTTTTTGCATCATATTATTTCCAGTTTAAACCCCACATTTTATGATTACTTACCTTCTCTAAAATTAACTGATGTTGATGGTTGTTTTATTTGCCTTCTTTCTTATCAGAACTGAATGTATGCTAATGTATAGTTATACTCAACCTTGTTTTGTTTCAAATTCATCTACTCTTATTGTGTACTTCCTGAATATTATGAAGACCCCCAAAAAGTGCAGCCACTCATGATGCAATAGAAACATAGAAACACAGAAAAAAAGATGGTAGAAGGAGACCAAGATCAATCTAGTCTGCCCATGTGTTCACTGGATCTTCTCAGATCCCAGGACCTAACCCTCCTTCTGTCTAATGCCTCCTTCTGCTCCTGTTGCTTTTGAACACACTTTAGCCTTGTCTCACCCCATCTTGAATGACGTCACAGACTTTGCTTCCATTACCTTAGCTGGCAGTTTATTCCAGAGCTCCATGACTCTTTCTGTAAAACAGAGTTTCCTAAGCTCCCTCTTGAAGCTCCCCCCCTCAACTTCCACTCGTGCCCTCTAGTGTTAGACTCAGAGGCTCTGTTGAACAAGTCCGAGGATGGCACCTTATTTATTCTTCTCAGGAACTTTTAGGTTTCAATTATATCTCCCCTCTTCCTCTTTGTCTCCAGTGAGAACATATTTAATGCTTCCAGACGCTCCTCGTACGAGTGTCCTTGAAGGCCCTGGATCAATTTGGTCACTCTTTTCTAAACAGTCTCCAACCTGTTTATATCCTTTTCAGATGTAGACTCCAAAACCGGACACAGGACTCCAGATCAGGCCTTACCAGGGACCTGTAGAGTGGCAATATTACCTCCTTCCTCCTGCTGTCGAATCCCCTCCCTATGCACCCCAGCATTTTATTGGCCTTGCTATCAGCTTTGTTGCATTGGCTTGTCTGTTTAAGGGTGGTGCTTATAATGACACCTAGGTCCCGTTCTTCCTGCGTGGTGCTGAGCTGGACTCCACTGAAGTGGTACTCTGTCCTTGGGTTCCCTTTACCCAAATGCATAACCTTACACTTTTTTTGCACTGAACTTCAGCTGCCAGACGTTGGACCATATTTCCAGCCTCTGTAGGTCTTTTTGTAGGTCCTTAACCACCTCCTCACTGTCAACCCTTCCTCCTAGCTTGGTATCGTCCACAAATAGGGCAGTTTTGCCCTGAATACCTATGTTGATGTCACTGCTAAAGGCATTAAACAGGACTGGCTCCAACACTGAGCCTTGGGGCACACCACTAGTGACCGCACCTTCATAGGACCTCACCCCATTGACCACTACTCTCTGTTTGCTGACCCTAAGCCAATTACCTACCCAACTGACTATGCACTTGGCTGCACCGAGGTCCTCCAACTTTTTCAGCAGGAGTTTGTGCAGCACTGAATCAAAGGTCTTACTGAAACTGGAATAGAGGAGGTCCACTGGGTGGCCTCTGTCTAGTTCCCTAATGACTAGTGTTGCTTGGACAGTGCCTCTGTGGATCCGACTGTGATCCATCAAATAGCGGCACTGTCTGAGTCGAAACTGACCTGGAATCTGGCTGAATTCGGAGGTCAGATCCCAGGTCAGATCCTGTGTTATCTGATGTCGGATCCAGGGATCTGACATTGGATAACATGGGATCTGACCTGGATCCGGGGGGGTCAGATCCGCGGTCAAATAGTGCTGCTATCTGACTGGATCCCCTATCCTGCCAAATAGCAGGTAGTTGGTGGTATACTAATTGCTAGGATACTATATGAGAAACACTTCTAGTGACCCAGTCAAAAAATGTGGTTAGGTTAGTTTGGCATGATCTTCCCTCAACTAACCCATGTTGCCTGTCATCCTGCAGATCATTCTTATCTAGGTACTCTACCAAGTCTTATTTTATTGATGTCTCCATCAGTTTCCCCACTACTGATGTATGTCTGCTTTCTCCCAACTCCCTCCCTTCTGGAGAGGTACCACATCAGCTCTTCTCCAGTCTCCTGGCACTACCCCTGTCTGAAGCGATCTTCTAAATAAATGTGTTAAGGAACCTGCTAATTCAATTGCTAGCTCCTTCTGCATCCTTGGGTGTATTCCATCAGACCCCGGTGACTTGTCTTCCTTAGGTTGATCCAGGGCCTTTCTAAACCTGTTGTTGGTGATTGATGGTGCTTCCATTTGTGCAACACCTTTGTCAGCAGCCTTGATGCCACTATCTGGTTTTGGACCTTTGTGTTCCTCGGTGAACACTGAGCAAAAAAAGTTGTTTTGAATAGTGGCCTTTTGCCTATCCTCCTCCACTTCTCTCTCACCATCTTTAAGTTTAATTATTTCTCACCTTTTATTTCTTTTTTCTTGTATGTATTGAAAAATGTGTTTGTTCCCTTCTTCAACCCGTTTCGCAAGCTGAAGCTCCATTGCGACCTTAGCCGATTTCACCATACTCTTTGCTTCTTTGTTCTTCTGAACGTAGGCTTCCCATGTGCTATCTTCCTGAGTTCTTTTCTAGTTGCTATACACCTCCCTTTTGGTTCTGATTGCGGTCCTTACCTGGTCACTGAACCAGATTTTTTTTTGTGTTTGTCCTTTTTGGTCACTGTTCTTACACATATCCTGGTAACCTCTAAAATGGCTACCTTAAGCAGCCCCCAAATTTCTTCCACATCTAAATGCTCCTGGATCCTTAACAGCTTGCATCTGATTACATCCCTCATTTTGTCAAAATTGGCTCCTTTAAAGTTTAAAACCTGTCTTGGATTCAAATTTTTCTACCCCTCCGGCTAACTCAAACCACACTGAGTTGTGGTCACTGTTGGCCAGTGGCTCCACAAATTCTGTAGCCCTTACTACCACCGAGTTAATAAGGACCACATCCAGGATGGTGTCCAGCCCAGTTGGAGCACTAACTAGTTGTGTAAGTAAGCAGTCTTGTAGAGTATCAACCACCTTTTGGCTCCTAGCAGAACCTGCCACTGGGATGCTCTAGTTAACATTGGGCATATTCAGGTCTCCTGCCACCACTGTATCCCCTTTTTGTGCTACACCTCTGATCTCCTCTAGGGGCTTTTTGTTCTTGCCCTCAGCCTGCCTCTGAGGAGTTTACCTATGCTGAATCGACAACACTGTTGTCGAAGTTTGCCATAGCGAGATCCCAATGTCGGCTGGCGATATTTCACCTGTCGGCATTGGTCTCATTCATGGGGGCTATGCTAGAAACACCATCAGAGAGAGGCTACACCTTCTATAAATTCTCAACTCTGAGTTGGAGTTAATTTGAAGGGGAGGGAGGGGGCAAGCATGGCAAAGGGCGAAATTTCACCCACGGGTCCCTCACAGCGACAATCTCGAAACCAGTCGAGATTGTCACTGTGAGAGATTTTGCTGTGAAAGTTCTAAAGTGCAGTCAGCACCTTCCCTCCCCCCAGGCTGGTACACCATACCTATGTAGATCCTTTACCCTGTTGTTGAGCTGAGTACCATCCACAGGGATTCCACATCCTCCTTTTTGATGCCATTTACTGAGATAGTATTTATCCATCCTTTACATATAATGCTACCCCTCCCCCCACCCTCCCTTCTATCCTGTTGGAACAGAGCATAGCCCATAGAAACATAGAAACATAGAATTTGATGGCAGATAAGGACAGCTTGGCCCACCAGTCTGCCCATTTCCCTACCTACAGGATAGCTGCAGATCCTAGTTAACCAGCAGCCTACTTCTTCCTACCCCCACCCCCCTAGAATGGCCTTATGACTGTCCCATCGTGGCAGATTCCACCACTGTTTTTGACTCCACAACCTCCTCCGGAAGGCCATTCCATGCATCCACAACCCTCTCTGTGAAAAAATACTTCCTTAAATTACCTCTAAGCCATCCCCCCTCTAGCTTCAAATTGTGCCCCCTTGTTCTTGCACACCTCTTTTTTTGAAAGATGCTACCCTCTTGGAGTTTGTTGATTCCCTTGAGGTACTTGAAAGTTTCTATCATGTCCCCCCTCTCCCTCCTTTCCTTGAGGCTATACATATTAAGCTCCTTTAGTCTCTCTTCATATGTCTTCCGGTGCAGACCCTGCACCATTTTAATTACCCTCCTCTGGACAGCTTCCATCCTGTCTATGTCTTTCTTGAGATTGGGTCTCCAGAACTGCCGCAGTACTCAGATGGGGTCTAACCAGCTGTCTGTACAGAGGAGAATAACTTCCTGTTTTCTACTGGTGATGCCTCTCCCTATGCATCCCAGTATCCCCCAGCCCTCCTTGCTGCCCTCCCACATTGCTTGCCCACCTTTAGGTCATCTGATATGACTACCCCCAGGTCCCTTTCCATTTTTGTTGTTGTTAGTATCTCACCCCCCATTGTGTACTCTTCCCTGGGTTTTTGTTTCCCAGGTGCATTACCTTGCACTTCTTAGCATTGAATCTAAGCTGCCATACATTTGACCATTCCTCTAACCTTGCCAAGTCCCTTCTCATTTTTCACCCACCTTGTGCATCAACTCTGTTGCGAGATCTTTGTGTCATCTGCAAGAGACATACTTTCCTTCAGTCCCTCTGCAATGTAAACTATAAAGACATTGAGAGGACCAGTCTAATACTGAACCTGCGGTGCCCACTAGTAACCCCCCTTTCCTCTGAGTGGACTCCATTTACTATTACTCTGTGTCCTATTCTCCAGCCAATTCTTTTACCCAGGCTGTCATCTTGGGACCCACTCCCAGGCTGGCTAACTTGTATATTAATCTTTTGTGTGGGACTGTGTCAAATGCCTTGCTAAAGTCTAGGTAGGCCATGTCCACAGCCCCTCCTGATCTACTACTTTGGTCACCCAGTCAAAGAAATCTATCAGATTCATCTGGCATGACCTTCCCAGTGTGAATCCATGCTGCTAGGGTCCTGTGCCCCTCTGGCCTCTAGATCTGGCGACAATTCTCTTTCCTTAGATGATTCCATCATTTTCCCTATCACTGAGGTTAAACTAACAGGTCTGTAGTTTCCTGCTTCTGCCTTGCTTCCACTTTTGTGAAGGAATCTCATCTGCCCTCCTCCAGTCCTCGGGTACCACCCCATCCTCCCATGATTTGTTAAAGAGGGTAGTCAGTGGTGTCACTAGTTCTACCCTTAGTTCTTTTAGGATTCTGGGATGAATCCCATCAGGCCCCATTGCTTTGTCCACCTTCAGTTTTAAGAGTTCTTTCATAACCCTTTCTTCTGTAAATGGGCTGGTATCAACTTCTGTATCCAGAGTGTTTCTACTGTTTGTTTTAGGTACCTCCCCCTCTTCATTTGTAAATACTGAGCAAAAATACTTGTTTAGTATCTCTGCCTTTTCACAGTCTCCCTCTGCCCACCGTACCTCCTCTTTATTAAGCCTCACTATCCCTCCCTTGGTCTTCCTTTACTTCCTGATGTACCTAAATAAGGTTTGATCCCCCTTCTTAACTGAGTTGGCTATCTTTTCCTCAGTTTGGGCCTCTGCTGTTCTGACTGCCTTCCCAGCTTCCTTTTGCTTTAACTGATACAGTTCTCTGTCCTGCTCCTTCTGTGATTCCTTGTACTTCCTGAATGCTTTCTTTTTCTCTTGAACCTTTACTGCCACTTCCTTTGAGAACCATAGTGGTTTCTTACATCGTTTTGTTTTGTTTATTTGCTTTACACAAGGCTCATTACCTCTGTGATGGCAGTTTTATTATTCCCCATTGTTCTTCCACCCTCCTTCCTGCCTATTTGCTAGTGCATTCCTTAGGCACTCACCCGTTTTGCAAAGTCAGCCCTCCTAAAGTCCAGTACTTTTGCCTTTGTATGGCTTGACTCTATTGCTGTGTTTATTGTGAACCATACTGTTCGATGGTCGCTACTTCCCAGATGGCTACCCACTTCTATATCTGTGATCCTCTCTCCATCTCTATTTGAGAGAACCAGGTCTAAGATTGCTCCCTCTCGAGTGGGCTCCCATGCTAGTTGTCTAAGGCATACCCCCTGTATGGCATCTAGAATAACCCCTCTTCAAAGTGGCTGCTACAACTGCACTCCAGTTAACATCTGGCATATTTAGATCACCCATCAGCAATATCTCCCCTTCTTCTGCCATTCTAAGTATACTTTCTATCATTTCCTTGTCCATTTCCTGCCCCTGAGAAGGGGGTCTGTATACAACCCTGTGCGGATTGTGGTGCCATTGCCTGTCTCCAAATTTACCCACAGTGCTTCTTCTCCTCCCTGTTTACCCTTT
Organism: Neoceratodus forsteri; assembly: GCA_016271365.2. Lineage (NCBI taxonomy): Eukaryota > Metazoa > Chordata > Ceratodontiformes > Ceratodontidae > Neoceratodus > Neoceratodus forsteri. The sequence continues at coordinate 1,724,747,972 of CM057452.1, forward strand.
TGTTCTGTTGCTTTTATTCCTTCCCTTATGTAAGAGCTACTCCTCCTCCTCTTTACCCTCCCTGTCCCTCCTGTAGATAGTGTATCCTGGTATGTTTCGTCCCAGTCATGGTTTTATGTGTACCATGTTTCTGTGACTGCCACGATATCCAGATGTTCCTCCTCCATCAAGGCCACTAATTCAGGAAGCTTGTTACCTGGACTATGGGCATTGGTACTCATTGCTCTCCATTTTTTGATGGCTTTACCTTCTGTTGCAGCATCTCCCCCACTGACCTTTCTACCTTGGTCTTTTTCTCATTTAGTACCCTGTTTTGTAGGGAGAGGCTGGGATTTTCCTGCTGCTTATCAGTGCCTCCCCCTTTGACTAGTTTAAAAGCTTGCCAATGAAGCATTTAAACCGATTGCTCAAAAGACTTGTTCCCTTCCTGGACAGATGCAGACAATCCTGCCAGTACAGGCTGGTGTCCCTCCAGGTGGAACCCCAGTCCCCAATGAAGCCAAACCCCTGTGCTCCACACCATTTTTTCAACCATTCATTAAACAGCATGGTGCAAATTACCCTTGCCTCCCCCATGCCATTGACAGGCAGCACCTCTGAGAAGGATACTGTGTGTGCTACTTGTCTTAGGCCCCTCCCCAACTCTGCAAAGTCCTCCTGCACTGCTCTAATCTCATGATGAGCCAAGTCATTTGTCCCTAGGTGGACAATGACATCCAGCTCAGACTCCTGTGCAGCTGTTCTCGTGATCCTGAGGATGCGCTTCCTGTCCCTCCAAGCCATGGCACCAGGCAGGCACCTTACTTCAGTTTTCCCTGCTCCCCCCAGTTCCATCCCCTAATAATTGAGTCCCCCACCAGGAGCTGCTTCCTTTCCCTGTGGTGTCCTCTGCCTCCTTCCTGTGGGCCTCCCTTGTGACAGTTGTCATCAGTCTCCTCTGCGGGTGCATCCATAGGGGAGCTATGCTCCCCCAGAATGGTGTATGGATTGTGGAGTGGAACAACTGACTGGGTGTGCCTCTGTTCCACCATCCTCACCCTCTCTGAGCCCACCGTGGTCCAACTGCTGTTCTTTCTTCACAACCTCTGAGGTAGTGGTGGTGGCTCTGGTGCTTCCTGGATGGGTGAGGTTCCCTTCCTACTGTCCAGTGTGGCCTGGGGAAAGGTTCCCTTACTACTGTCCAGTGTGGCCTGAAGACAGGCAACTTCCTCCCTCAGGGCAGAGAATTGTCTGCAAATAGGGCAGCATCTCAGCCTCCAGAAAGACTCCCGGAAGACTGCTGCCCCACAGCCATTACATTGCACTACTCCCCACATGTTTATCTACTTTTGTTTGTTTGTTTTTGTGTGTGTGTGTGTGGTACGTGCATGTGTGATTGGTTTGTTATATAGAAATAAATATATTATACAATGTGTATGCTTATATTGTCAGTGCATTGTGCTAGAGAGGATATGACAGTGATATGTACCTTGCACTTTTGAGGAAATGATGTCAGACCCCAGGTATAAAGGAACTATTTCCAGGGGTGGGTGGGGTGAGGGGTGGGAAGGGTTGGGCCTAAACTGTGCCCTCACAAAACAATCAGCTAAAAGCTCTGACCCACCGCTGCAATGAGTGCCTTCCTGTCAGCAAGATGCCCTACACAACAATTTGACAGAGAAAATACCCTGCTAATCAAACAGAGAAAAATCCAGACATCCAAGTCAGACACAGGTAAACCTCCCCAGCCCCAAAACAGCCTGGTGGTTTGTTAGCCACAAAGGAAAATCAAATATGCAGTTATTTCAACCCTTCTGAAGATGCTCACAAGATAAGCAGTTTTGAAAACCCCCTTCCTGAATTAAAAACTAAAATAATTAAACACAAAGCAATACCAATGTAAAGGTAAGGAAAACTTCCCTCAGATGTAAGCAAGAGAGAGTTGTTGCAGATATCTAGTCCAATATAGTATATCCCATGCAGCTTTTCAGTTGTTTCAAAGCACACCCATTTACACAACTTGGAAGAAGATGGACTTCTATCTGAAACAGGATCACACCAGTAGTTTATAGTAATTGATAAATGCTGAAATGTTCAAGCTAGAACAATTGGCTGTGATGCAGGTCTCCCTGACTTGTGAAGACAATTTCCCCCACGTCAGGCTATGTTTGGCATCCAATTACAAACTGCAGCCTTTGCTATTTTAAAGCACACAGCCACCACCAGCAAATATTGCAAAATATATTGATGCAGATTGTCACAGAATTCTAGTAGACAGTCCAGTTAGCCACAAAGGAAAACCAAATATGCAGTTATTTCAACCCTTCTGAAGATGCTCACAAGATAAGCAGTTTTGAAAACCCCCTTCCTGAATTAAAAACTAAAATAATTAAACACAAAGCAATACCAATGTAAAAGTAAGGAAAACTTCCCTCAGATGTAAGCAAGAGAGAGAGAGAGAGAGAGAGAGAGTTGTTGCAGATATCTAGTCCAATATAGTATATCCCATGCAGCTTCTCAGTTGTTTCAAAGCACACCCAGTTACACAACTTGGAAGAAGATGGACTTCTCACACAACTTGGAAGACGATGTAATTTCTTTATTGTAAGGAATAGAATCCAACATAGGGGAACAGGCATTCAGCAAAAAAATGAAACAAGTATATACATACAGATATAAACAGCTCTGCAAAAATCAGAAATCAGAAAAATAAACAAACAAAAACAATGACAGGAGCTAGGAAAAGAACATTACCATATACCCATTCTTGGTTTCCATCTAGATTTCCACACATGCATGGAGAAATGAGATTTATCATATTCATACGATCTTTGCAACTCATGCTCAACAGTCAGCAGTACAATAAGTGGAGTACAGTCTACCTGTCTTAACACATAGCTGCACCTATTCTGCCAAAGTACAAATTTAATACAAGTTAAAATAAGCCTCACAGTACCTGCAGGTACAGCATGCAAAGAAGAAGAAGAAAACCCCCCAATAAGCTCCTCCTAAGTCAGTGTGTTCCGGAAAGGATCGTGCCATCTGACAGCCAATAAAGTCCCAAAGGCTCATACATATGGACAAGTAAGCAGAAAGTGAAGAACTGTTTCCTTCTGTCCAAATGAAAAAAAAGAAGGTCCCCAACACCACAATTTTTGGGCTGCCAATACAAGAGATTTGGAGTTCAAACGGGTATCCTGTAATAAACAAATGTCAAAGTTAAGGTCCTTAAGGATGGAAAAAGTCACCAGACATCTTCTAGCTGCCTTTAAGCTATGGTATTGAGAGAGGCCCCACCGTAAAACTGGAGAATGCATGAGGAGAAAAGGAGGGCACGAATCATTTCTTCCTCGAGCTTCTCCACACATTACCCCCTTGCAGAGTAGTTTTATAAACAGGAGGAGGTTTAACTACCATGGAGTCATCCTCAGAATCAGAAGTAACCATACGTTGGGATGAAATCATAGAGGATGACTCAGAATCCTCATCAGCATCAGAACCCCGAGTGTCAGTTTGTAAAACAGTAAATCTATTGGAAACACTCGATGGGGGAGATTTCTTTGGTGCTTTTTGTGGCTTGGTCGTAGTGTTTGGGTTCTACAAAGGACGCTTCTTAGTGGACATAGGTGAAACCGGGGGAAGCATAATATGAGAACCAGGTTAGAGGGAAGCCAAATCTGTAGAAGGCCCAGAAAAATCAGAGGTTATAGGATCAGGCAGAGGGGGAGAACCCAAAAGGGGGTCTCCAGCCGCCGCCTCAGTTCAAACTGGAAAGGAGTCCACAGCTACCAGCTGTGGGGAAGGTTCAGATTGAGAAGTAGAAGGGTCCACTTACACTAGGTCAGGGGAGGTCTCAGGTGCCCCCTGCTGGTCGTCCGCACTTGGAGCAGCCGACGAGGTAGTAGATCGTTATCATTTACTGTGATCTATATCAGACCTCTGGGCTGTAGACAGGATGTCCTCCTGGTGAGGCCGGTCATCCCGATTATGTGTTGCCCAGGGACAGGCCCTATAAGTGTGCCCAGTCTCCTCACAGAGATTGCATTTCATGTCAAAGGTACAATCAGAGCCCAGGTGGCCAAAGTTGAGACAAAGGTTGCATCTCAATCTGTCACAGGCCAAACTTAAGTGTTGAAAGGACCCACATTTAAAACAAGTTTTAGGTTGACCCAAGTAGAAACAGTGGCCCCTGTCTGGACCCAGAAACGAGCTACTTGGTAAATGTTGTGGGCCAGAGCTGGTCATTTTCAATTTAACCTTATAAGTCCAACCACCCGTCCACAAATGTTCACTGTCAAAATTGGGCTGAGGAGGGTTCATAACATCACATTGTTGGGAAATCCAGTGGGTAATGTCATGAACAGAGACACCCTCATTCAGGAATAAAATTGTTATAGTCTTAAATGTAGGCTTGGTGAGCGGAATGGTGCGGAAAGGCAACCAAGGTTCAGAAAATCGAAGCTTTTCATATGTTGTCCAAAATCAGTCTAGGCCCTGTGGCTTCTGGAAACTGACATCAAAAACACTGTCCCCGCAGATGTGGATCAAGGCATAAATTTCATTTGTAAAGAAACCCATAGAAAGTTTTAATAGAGTTTTGCCCACATAAACTCTATCAGAGGGGCAGTCCAAACTGCCTATATACCGTAGATGCACCGCATTTCTCCATTGGGCTGGCATAGAATGCATCTGGAAATGATCCTGTTTCTGAAAGGAGGCCCATGAAGTACTGGATTTATCATCCGAGACAGGCTGAGGCTTAGTGAGGGGCCTTTCATGATCCATTTGATCCCCCCAGGTCAGTTCTAAATCAGAAGGGACTGGGGTCCCATTGTCACCATGCTCAGAGGAGGTGGACTTGGTATACACCCAAGGGGGAGAGGAAACTACATCCTCAGCATGTAGGAGGACTGAAAGGTCCCAGTTGTTTTTCTCTGAGGCTTAAGTCTCTGTGATGGCCACCTGGTCCACTTGGGAATCCGCCATCATTGCCTGCAGGCAACTTATTTTGTTTCCCAGGCTTCTGGCATTCATGTATACCCTATTCCATAGTCTGGTACCCCTGCTGCTATTCGCTACTATTGGATCTGCTTTTGGGCCTGTGGACACATGGCCCTGCGTTTGGTTCCTGGTAGTTTCCAACCATTATCTACATGTTTTCTTAGGTAGTGGGAGAGAAACTCCTGCTTGTGGGGGAATGACGATTAAGTTCCTATCAGAAGTGTATTTTTTTAAAGGTTCCCTATATATTTTCCCCTTCACCTAGTTTAAATGGTCGAGATGGATGCTGAATTTCTGCATAAGTGCACTCACTTTTTCATTTATTAGGTGAAGTCCATCAAACATGAATAGCTTCCTCTCCCCGAAGCTCCCTGTGAGCCTATGACTTGATATCCTTTTTCATGACACCATCCATGTAGCCAAGCATTGAATTCCTCAGTGTCCTTATTCTTGATTTTGTCTTTGCAATCCCCTTTGCCCCACACTGGGAGGATCTCTGAGAATGTCAGGGCAGTTGTTCTAGCCTCCAGCCATTCCCCCAGCCTTATGAAATTTTGCTTGGTTTCTTCCACTGTTTCAGCAGACAAGTCATTTGTACCGAGGTGAATCAGAACATTGGATCCTTTCTCTGGTTTGTCTACTAACCTCCCAATGTGTTCAGTGTCTCACAATGCTGAAGCTCTAGGGAGGCATTTAACCATCACCTTAGGTTGCATATCTTTACTCAGAAGGGACTCGACTCCCCTGATCATTGAGCACCCCAGAACAAGAAATTGTTTACTCCTGGATCCACTACACATTTCCTTGCCGCCTTTGGATGCCATCTCTCCACTACGCCTGGTCCCACTATGCTTGGTCCCCTCGATGAGCTCAGGGTCACCTCTCACTGAGTCAGGATCCATCATCTTCTCCAGTGATTCTGCATATTATATCAATATTTTTATTAAGTTTTATATGTTAATTTTAAATGTTTTAGAGTTTGATGTTTTGTACAGGGCTTTGATACTTGTGAACTGTGCTTAACAAATAAAGCTATTATTATTATTATTATTATGCTTATTATAAGTGGTGAAAAACGGTTCTTCATTGGAATGGTATTGGTCCGAACAGATCCTGCGTGGTCCATCCTTGAAACATCCCGCTCCCTTGACCCACTACCCTCCAACCACAGGGCCAGTGGATCTCTGAGGGAGAGGATAGGGTTAACTGGAACTCCAGATTAGCAGGTGATGCAGGCTGGCTATCTCCCTCCATGCTGCTTTCAGCTGAGCTCAAAGGTTGTTCAGACTCCTGCAAGTAGGACACTGACCCATCCTTCAGAGCAGACTCCTGAAGACGAGTGCCCCACAGCCCATGCAACTTACCACCTCCATCCGTAAAACCAAATCAAACAATTTGGCATGTGTGACAGTGATAGGGGGAGGTTCCTGCCATGGACCTTTGCTCCCTCACTTCCTGTTCCTGCCCAGGAACTGCCTGCTTTCAATCACTTTTGTTGCCTATAAAAATAGGACTTCCTCCGGGTGGGTGGCTGGGAAGTGTGAGTACTGAGTGTGTTGCAGCTGTTCTGTGTGCTGTAACAGGTGACTCTGACTCTCTTGCTGAGTCAGAAGTATTCTAGTAGAAAAGTTCTAGTTCCTTAGTCAGCTGCCTCCTTGCTGTGATAGCAAGATTGCTCTCAAAAGCTAGCAACAGGGAAGTCTATTCTACTTTCACTGCATTAGGAGTGGCTTGACTGGGTTAAGGGTGTCCCTAATATGGTGAGATAAGGCCATATTTTATTATTTTGGGACATGTTTTATATAACTTTATGTGAGAAATGTATCAGATGGCAAGGCAAGGCAAGGTAAATTTTATTTAAGAGACGCCCATCCCGGAGGCTCTGGGCGGCGAACATTTAAAAGATTAATACTATACATTACAAAACAAAATACATAACAATATCTCAAACATAACACAATACATCAACAAAAAACTACATTTATATAAACATTAACTTAAGCAATAACAGCAAATTCATAAAGAGCCAGGGCTAACTTAAACATAGGTTCTGAGAAAGCAAGAACTATAAAACGCAGTCTGGGAAGGCCTGATTATACAAGAAGGCCTTGAGGCAGGCCTTAAATACCTCCACTGAAGGGGCCTCCCTAACAGCTGGAATAAGTGAATTCCACAGGATGGGAGTGATGACACTAAATGCTCTGTCTCCTGCTGTTTTTAACCTTGTCCTGGGAATCGCAAGAAGGCCCCTAGAGGAGGAGTGGAGGGAGCAGGCCAAGACAGCAGGAATGAGAAGGTTCTTCAGATAACTAGGGCCCAGGCTGTGTATGGCCTTAAAGGTGAGTAAACCCACCTTAAAGAGGACCCTCCACCTAACTGGCAGCCAGTGCAGTTGACACAGGACCAGAGTGATATGACAGTACTTAGACTGTTCGGTCAACAACCTTGCCACCATGTTCTGCACCAGCTGCAGTTGGCGCAGGGTACGTACCCCCAGAGACCCTGAGATAGAGTGCATTACAGCAGTCCAGCCTGGATGTCACGAAGGCATGTACCAAGGTGGGGAGGTCCTGCAGTGGAATTAGGGGCTTTATCCTGGCGATATTCCTCAGATGATAAAAACTAATACTGACAGTGGCAGACACATGAAACTCAAGTGTCAATCCACTGTCCAGAATAAATGCCCAGATCCCGCACCCTAGAGGAGGTCTTCAAAGATGCCCATAGTAGCCAGTGAAAGGGCAAGGAATCATGGGTACCAGTACATGCACCCTAGAATAATGTTGGAACTCTTGTTACTGAACAGAGGCTAGAGTTAATTAAATTATCTAAATGGAAACAAAAGAAATAATTAAGTTGAGCTGGCCAACTGGCAGGTCCATTTGTGTCTCAATGGACCCCAGCAACATCTGGTGCCTCCTCATCTACCTTTCCTTTGTTTTTCAGCGGCTACCTCAGCTAAGCTTCTTAACAAATGAATAACCTACCATTTATGTAAAATAGCTGTATTTAGGGTTGATTAAAGACAACTGCCTCCCACAGGGAGGCCGAAATGTTTTCACAGAAAGTCGGGTTTGAGCTAGATAACCTTTTTTTTATATATATAGTCAAAAAAATGCAAATCTGTGATATAGCAATAAAATGCTGAACTCTGATTGGTTGCATAATCAATAGAAACTGAAATATTAGCCAGTCACCAGCCAGCCACTATCGAATGGACCTGCCCTTGTGAATCCCTTTAAAACCAGGATGCAGAGGGGTATCTGGACTTTTTTGCTGCCGTCTTGCTTGAAGCACTTGGGACCCTGCCAGTCTTGAGCAGAGACCATTTTCTCCTGGACCGCTGAGAGCCAACACTTCATCGACCACACTTTTTAAGGACACTTTCTGCCCTTCAAAATTCCAACTAAGGACTCCAGATAGGCTTTTAACCTCAGAGTTTAGAGTGTAGGTTTTTTATGTATATTTTCATATTTTTTTCCCAATATCCTGTAACCATGGTCTAAATTGTTTTGCCTTTTAGTTATTTATTGTTTTCATATTAATTTAATTAGTAAAGCCTTTGGCTTATTTAAAAATAATTCTGCCTATGTCATTTGTGCGTGTGGCTGCCTGGGTAAAAGTTGTTCAAATGATACCATGCCTGTGTGACTGTTTAAAGGGCCAAAACACTACCAAAAGTGAAGTTCACTAGGGACTTCATGACGAAGGAGGGGAGGAAATATGAAGGGTCTCAGGAGGAGCCTGTGGTGGGATTTGAACTGAGCACTGCATTTCTGGGAAAGACACATAATCGGGTGTATAGGGCCCCCCCAAAGCCTATACACACCGTGACTTTCTGGTTTGTGGTGCAGTGGCTGAAAAGGGTTCTACCCCTGGAACACAGACTCGAGACTGTATTTGTATCCCCTCACATGGAGAAAGGGTATCTCTGACCCCATTTCTCTCTCCCCGACACAAGAGGGATTTCGCTGTGATGCAAAGAGAGGGAAATCCCACCCCACGGGAGTGGGCTTGTCACACCTAAGTCCTGGAAAGATGCAGTGGGAGTCGATCAAGGAATGTAATAAATACATATTTTTGCATGGTAACACCAGCATGGTGGGCAGTCTGTTTTTTACTCTGTAAAAGAAAAAAGAATCAGAATCAAACTACCAGCTACGTCAGCAGTCTCTTCAGCATGTGAACAATCATAAAGTGTGTTTTTTACGTAAGTGGCACCTTGAGGCCTGAGGGTGTTGACAGCATATCTTTAAAATCCAGCCATCTATAAAGAGGGAAGGAGCACCCAACATTATTGCTTAGAAGCAGGTGGCTGGAGCTCTTGCTGGGTGTGGGGTAGAAGGGGCATAATCTCATTGACTGAGACCATGCTTATTCCCTTGTTTTAAATTTATGTTTATTGCATTGTAAGAAATACAAAAAACAAGTAACACCAAATGCCAGACGTCAGATACAACATAGGAGCCATTCAATGGTATAGAAGTACTTAATCTAAATATTTAGGGTACGGATAAGGGGGGAAACATGTATAAAGAAGCCAACACATCAAAACAGATGGCTGCACACTACAAGATTATGGTAATCAGTCCAAATCATAGACAGTCCCAACATATTATAACTTCAACAACTTATGCTGATATGACCTCCAATTTATGCTGATGTGACCTCTTTCTGAACATCATAATGTTCCACAAATGGATAGTGTTCCAAAACAGGTTCTTTTCAAGGAAACAATGTTAAGTATGAACATTTACAAATATTAAAGTCAAACCTTAAAATAGGCAGCAAAAAAATATCTGTCCACTAAGAATTTATAACCAGACTAGAATAAAAGTGAGGGGAAGAGAATGGATCCCAATGAGTCCCAGAACAGTCTGTCTTGAACCCTCCCGCCAACTTACAGCATTCAAAGGACAGATAGGCAGTGGAAGACAGAGACAGTGTGATAAACTGCACAAAAAGTGAGGCCACTGTAACATCATCTCAGAAAGACAAACAAGTCAAGGCAACTCTAGTCCATACAGGCACCAGTACCTCACAGCCTCAGGTGTCCTCCTTATCTGAACTGCGATTGGGCAGAGCGTTCCTGTGGACTACCTCAGACTCCTTTTGGATCTGCTTGACCCATTTCCCAGCTTTTTCTGGATCGGTGAACTGAAAGATGTTCCCACCATAGGAAATACGTTGGCAAGACGGCATCAGCAATGAGTGGACCACTCCTAGGCTGCGTAATTTAGCCTGGACACCATCACATTTTTTTCAGGGAGCCCTCGTGACATATGACAAATCTGGAAACAGGTGTAAAGTGTGGCCATTATAGCTAAGCTGATCTGTGGTTCAGGCTGCTTGTAACATCTTGCCTAGCATGGTAGCCCCATCTGTAAACAATAAGACAGTCCACAGAGGATCCTGTTGAGCCTCTGCAGATCATGGGGAAATATGATAGGCTTGATGAAAATGGTCCACACATTCTGGGTCCAGTAGGAGAGCTGCAGGGAACCAAGATTCAAAGAGGTTAATACATCCGGGTCCTCTTGTCCTTCTGGCAGACCAACTAAATGGACATTGGAGACATTATGGGCATTTTCAAGGGCCTCCAGATGATACTGGAGTTATGCATTTTCTCAAATGAGCTTTGTCAAGGCAGAGAGAGCGTTAATAACTTGGGATTCCGCTAATGCTGCAGTTTTAGTTGCGGCTTCAATGTTTATGTTTTGCTCCCAGATCCTCTGCAATATGGTCTCAACCTTAATGTCAATGGCTTGCATTGAAAGCAGGAGGGCCTTTCATGGTGGTTCTATGCCTGCAGGATTGGGTTTGGGTGCTGAGGCCTGTGGCTCCAGCGACGACTGAGACTTGGCACCTCCAGGACTTCCCTTATTTGAGCACCCCATTGGAAAATTCAGTATCAAACTGCTCTGCTTGCTATTCTCTATTAAACTGCTGCTGTAACTTTGACAAAATAAAGCACTCAGAAGGTAAATTCTAGCCAGATTGTTTTGTCGAGACACAGAGCTGCAAGGAACATGTCCTATCAGTAGATGTGCTCAACAGTGCCCCCCCCCCCGATTCTTCCCATTTTTAACCTGTCCCTCCCCAAGCTGTCTTGATATTGGTTGCTGGCAAGTCAGATACTGCCATGTCTTCATCTATTCACCCACCCCAGTCCACATCCCTGCACTGCATGCTGTGGTCCCCAAGGGTTGGTAATGCAGCAGGGACTGAAACCCTCTCTCTTGAGAGAAGGAGAGCATCCTCTGTGATACTCATTCCTGCTCCTCTCACTGGCCACAGCAATGTTCCGAAATTGGGTACAAACACAGAGCAATGGCATGGCAAGTGTCTAGCTACTACGCTATCAGCGTATACCAACCATCAAAAAAACTTTTGATGGGGAGATCTACTCATGGGTCCTGTATGGTACCAATTTTGTTAGTAAAGACTAGATGAACTTTCTTATCTATCCTCAACTGACTGTGTATCTATTTATGCATGAATAATATTTTGACATAGACAGCAAAACTGCACATTGTGCAGATGGACGGAGGATGCCCTGCCAACCACAGCCCAATGGAGAGTAGTGCTATTTAACATATTTTTGTAGGTGGTTGAAGTTTTTTTAAGAGGCTCTGTGCTTGGATGGATACTGTAGGCAGACACTAGATAGATAGATAGATAGATAGATAGATAGATAGATAGATAGATAGATAGATAGATAGATAGGAAGAGACATACGGAGTCAGAATGTTACTTTTATACAGAACAAACAAAAGAGACTTTGAGAACAATTTTTTTTCTTCAGTAAACCAAATGTAACATGTTCAGAAAAAATATTTCTGCAGTCTTTAATCAATTGCTAAGGACTCGGGTAGAGTCGTCTATTAATGATCAATAAAGTTAATACTAGTACACACCTTAATAATACCTCTCAGAAGCACTGGTAAATGATTTTTCAGGAGTTTGTAGTCCCCCCCAAGAGATGCAAACAGAATGTTCTGCATGTCCCCCAACCACGTAAAAGTTAACCCCCAGAACTGGGTCCCTAACTCATAATAAGCTCAAAGGGCTGCCATAGGCTGTTAAATCTTCCACAGCTGCAGCTTAGGTGTGATGTCAGCTGCAGGGGATTCTGGAATTCCTGGCTACAGCAAATGTCAGGATGGGATTCCACAGATCAGCCAGATACACTCCAATATACGGCAGTAAACAGTAAGTAAAAAAAAAATAAATTGCACACAAACTACAAACTGGACCAACCCCACACCTTGGTGTGGGGCTATTAGTGCTGACTGTTCCCCTTTAAGCTCCCTTCACTCCTCCACCCTACAGTCCCTCCAAAGCTCCCATGGCCTACTAGACCCCCTGCACAACCTTACCTGATCACTGGTCCTCCACTGAGCCATGGTTCTTTTTTTGGTGGGGATGGGGTAGGGGTAGGGGTGATAGAACCCCAAGCATCTTACAGCATCAGGCAGTGCACAGAGGCAGGTGTGCTGAGCCTGGATATATTGTGGTCCTTCATCTTGGTTGCTGGGCCATTTTAAATTTTTCTCCCCCTCCCCCTCACAGACATCTCATGCCATGTTGTCATGGACCCTCCACGCAAGGTATGCCTAGCGCTGATGACCACAACGACCGCTCCCCCAGCCTTCCAGTTGCACTATGAAGTGTGGTCACCCAGGTGAAATGCCAGGATTTTTTCCCCTGTTTCCTGGCATGACTTTTAGGGTTATCTCTGTGTGCAAAGCATGACCTTTTAGCCATGCTATGACCTTTGGGAGATGACTAGGGCTGTGCGAATACCTTTTCCCGAATATTCGGGCGAATATTTGGTATTCGGTTCCCAGGTATTCAGTATTCGTTACTCGGTCAGAAAAGGTGTTTTTTTAAGGAAACTTTAAAAAAGCACTTTAACAACACCATTAATCGCCCATTAAACCTGGTGTAGCATATACACCTCAGTGAGACTTCAACCACCAATGCAGAACTCTCATTAATGCAACACAAGCTACATCCGGCACACTTGATCCACCACACCACACATATAGCACTTCAAAAAGGATAGCAAGCATTGCATTGGGTCAGCACCGGAGGGTGTTCATGGTCACAGACATGGTAGCCCATAACATGGGCATCGGTGATTGAGTGCTTGCAATAATGACAACTCAATCTTGGTGCATGTTGAAGGGGCTACTGCTGAGGAAGGGTGACTGGATGGGGGAGGTGGGTGCATATAGTGACAGGACATCACTATGTGTGTATGTGTGTGGGCGGGTGGGGTCCAGCATGACAGAAGGGAGGGAGGGGTGGCTTGGTGTGGTTGGTGTGGGGCTGCCAAGCTGGCCCCATAGCGTGGTTGGTGGTTGTCAGCCAAAAGGTGCAAGGGTTCCAGGTTCAGGTCCAGGCATGCCTACATTTTTGTGTGCCCGGCCCCCAATTTTTTCTCTCCAGATTTTGCACCCCTCGACATGCACCCCCCCCAGAGTTAAGAATTCTTTAGTAGGGGTGTGTGGGGCAATGCAAGGGGCACAGCCCACTGCATAAACAATAAAAATTTAAGTCCCTGGCACTGTTTTCCTGTGCGTTGGGGGTGTACATCACTGAAATCGATTTTTGGTGATGTATACTTGCCCTGCCACCAATCGTGATTGCGCTTTCGTGGTTATCACAAAATCCACAGACACGGGGTAGACGGTGCTTTGGCCATGGGAATAAGAATAGTGGTAACAGTGGCTGCCATAGTGGTGACAGCTGAAAGGGTGGCTGCTGCATGAATGGCACCGGTGGTGGTGGGAAGCACACTGACTGTAGATGTAGCAGCCATAGTGATAGCAGTGGGAACACTGGTGGTGGTGTCTGCTGCTTCCTGCACAAAGCATGTATGCACTAATGCCCTCCTGCTACTGCACAAAAGGATGTGACAGTGAGTGTATAGATGGAACAGGTGGTGACACCAGTAGTAGTAATAGTTCTGCCAGTGGTATTAGTAGTAGTAGTACTATTCCCAATGCTACAAGAACTAAAAGGCTTGCTTGGGGAGAAAAATTTTTGAGACCATCTAATAAAGAGACACCTGTCTGTCATCATCCATGTCTTCTATCTCACTGCCTTCTCTGGAATTGTATTATGTATCAGTAGTATACAGTGAAGCAAGACAAGATGCAATTCAATACTTTGCAGTAAATGCTGTCACAAAATATTGGATAACTAGAAATTAACTGCCATTGAATTACAGTGCTCCTTGCAGCATACTGCAGCACTTTGCAATAATTTTGCAGGCAAAGAAAATAATTGAGACTGGTGATGCCACACTGGTAACCGGAATATTTCAGGCATGTGAAATACTTAGGACTGGTGATGCCACACTGGTAACCAGAATATTTCAGGCATGGGAAATACTTGAGATGGGTATGCCATACTGGTAACTAGAATATTTCAGTCATGTGAAATACTGGAAACTGGAGATGCCATACTGGTAGAAACATAGAAACATAGAAGTTGACGGCAGATAAGGACCGCAAGGCCCATCCAGTCTGCCCATTTCTTTTTCTACCTTATAAATGTGCCATTGACCTTTGCTCTGTCAGTGACCTATCTATTCATAGTCATTTGTATTGCTCCCTTATGCCTATCCCATGCCTGTTTGAAGCCCTGCACTGTATTCATAGCCACCACTTCTTGTGGTAAGCCATTCCATGCATCTACCACCCTTTATGTGAAAAAGAATTTCCTCACATTCCCCCTTAATCGGCCTCCCTCTAATCTCATGCTGTGTCCTCTTGTCCTGCTATTTTTCTTATATTTAAACATGTTAGACTCTTTCACCTTGTTTATGCCCTTAAGGTGTTTGAATGCCTCGATCATATCACCTCTCTCCCTCCTTTGCTCAAGGGTATACATATTGAGCTCCATTAATCTGTCCTCATATGTCTTCTGATGCAGTCCCTGCACCATTTTGGTTGCCCTTCTCTGGACTGCCTCAATTTGGTTAATGTCCTTTTGAAGGTGTGGCCTCCAATACTGTACACAGTACTCCAGATGGGGCCTAACCAATGTCTTGTACAGAGGGATTATTACCTCCCTCTTACGACTTGTGATACCCCTACTAATACACCCCAACACCCCCCTAGCCTTACCTACTGCTTTAGAGGTCTGCTTGGATGATTTCAGGTCATCAGTGATAGATGATGCCCAAGTCTCTTTCTTCCCTTTGTGATGCTAGCAACTCCCTCCCAGCCTATAAGTGGCTTCAGGGTTTCTCTTCCCTATGTGCATGATTTTGCACTTCTTTGCATTAAATCCAGTTGCCACTCTTCTGACCATTCTGCTAGTTTATCCAGATCTCTTCTCATTCTGCCCACCCCATCTGGATCATCTACTCTGTTGCAGATCTTGGTGTCATCTGCAAACAGACAAGCCTTACCCTCTAGTCCATCTACGAGGTCACTAATGAAGATGTTGAATAGGACTGGCCCCAGGACTGATCCTGAGGTACCCCACTTGTGACTTGCATCTCTTCTGACTGTATACCATTTACCACCACTCTCTGTTTTCTGCCAGTCAACCAATTTGCCACCCAGTTGACCAACTTCTGACCCACCCGAGCCTACCTAGCTTATTTATCAATCTTCTATGTGGAACAGTGTCAAAGCTTTGCTGAAGTCAAGGTAGGCGACATCAACTGCTCCCCTTGGTCCACCACTCTGGTTACCCAGTCAAAGAAATCTATGAGATTAGTTTGACAGGACCTTCCTTTGTAAACCCATGCTGTCTTGGATCCTGTGCCCCTATGGATTCCAGGTGTTGCACTATCCTTTCCTTAAGGAGTGCCTCCATAATCTTGCCCACTACTGAGGTAAGACTGACCGGTCTGTAGTTCCCGCCTCCTCCCTGCTACCACTCTTGTGGAGCGGGATCACATGAGCCCTTCTCCAGTCTTCGGGACCTCTCCTGTGCTCAGAGACTCACTAAACAATTCTGCTAATGGCTCTGCTAGTTCCTCCTTTAGCTCCTTAAGTACCCTGGGATGTATGCCATCAGGTCCCATTGCCTTATCCACCCTGAGCTTAGCAAGCTCTTGTAGGACCCTTTCTTTTGTGAAGGGAGTAGTGCTCACCTCCCTCCCCTGTGTCCATGATGCTGAGCTGTGGGCCCTGCCTACCTTCTCTTCAGTAAATACTGAGCAAAGTATCTATTTAGGATAGATGCCTTTACAGGGTCCTCCTCCTCACTTGCTCCCTTTTCTCCATTAAGCTTGCAATACCCCCTCTGGACTTTCTCCTTTCACTAATGTATCTATAGAAAGTCTTGTCACCTTCTTTACTGTTGGTGCTAGCGTTTCCTCAGTTTGGGACTTTGCCTGCCTTACTGCCTTACCTGCTTCCTTAGGGCAGTTTGGTATGCCTCCCTATCTTCATCCCGCTGTGTTCCCTTATATTTCCTGAAGGCCAGCCTTTTGGCTCTGACCTTTTCTGCTACTGTATTTGAGAACCAAAGTGGTTTCCTTCTTCTTTTGCACTTCCTTTTCTGTCTAACACAATGGGATGTTGCTTCAAGTATTGCATCCTTAATGCTTGCCCACTTTGCCTGTACCTCCTGGTAACTGGAATATTTCAGGCATGTGAAATACTTGAGAATGGTGATGCCATACAGGTAACCAGAACATTTCAATCTTGTGAAATACTTGAGACATGTGATGCTATACTGGTAATTGGAATATTTCAGTCATGTGAAATGCTTGAGACACGTGATACAATACTCGTAACCGTAATATTTCAGTCATGTGAAATACTTGAGACTGGAGATGCCACACTTGTAACTGCCATATTTCAGGCATGAGAAACACTGAGACTGGCGAATGCCACACTTGTAACTGCCATATTTCAGGCATGGGAAACGCTGAGACTGGTGATGCCACACTTGTAACTGCCATATTTCAGGCATGGGAAACACTGAGACTGGTGATGCCAAACTTGTAACTGCCATATTTCAGGCATGGGAAACACCGAGACTGGAGATGACACACTTGTAACTGCCGTATTTCAGGCATGGGAAACACTGAGACTGGAGATGACACACTATTAGCTGCCATATTTTATGACGCGAAATACTTGAGACTGGTGAGGCCACACTGGTTACTGGCACCTGGAAAGCTGTTAATGGGATCGATGGAATATGGGCACGAGCAACACAGGGGATGAGAGATGTAGCAACAGCAGTTGAGGATTTTGTATTGGGAACAGCAATCAATAGGTGGGTGGCAGTTTTAGGCACTGGGAACTGCAGGGCATGCTCATTCAAAAGAATACACCATGATGACAGTGGAAGTAATAAAGGAAAAGGGTGCTGGTCACAGATTTGTATTAGTATGACTTTGAATATGAATGTTAACATGTGCTTATTTGCTAACAGAACAATGATGGTTAACACATAATGGCTTGCGTATGGGTCAATGCTACAACACACAAATGTTGTATCCAGTACAACACAATTATTTAATGCAATGGTTAGTGGCCATATGTGTTCCCAAGGTGAGGTAGATTTATTTTTATAAACACAAGTTGTTTCACATGTGCTGGGTCAAGTGAGATCGGTGAGGTTCCACCACATCCCCAGCAGTGCTGAACATTTGTTCAGACGGTACGCTGGTAGGGGGGCAACAGATATATTTAAGGGCCAACTGTACTAAGTGCGGAATGCTTTCATCCTTTTGATCCAGTACTCCACTGGATTTATGGAGAATGACTCCAGAGGCTCATTGAAATAACTGTTCAGCAGATTGGGTGCCGACTGTGGCTGCTGTTCTGTTTGTTCTCTTCCGCTGCTCAGCCTGTAGTGATGAGCTGAGTTCAGCCCAACAGTCACCCTCCTTCTGAAGGTTTTCCATACTGCTTTCAGTTTGTGATTCTGAGACTGGCTCATCAATAGGGTTACCTGCTGGTTTCATTGACCCAAGGATACAGAAACTAAGTTCTGAGCACATCTGCTTCTGAACGTCTGTAACCCTGTGAGTGGGCATTATAAGGTGTAGTACCTCACACTTGAAACGTGGATCCAACATAGTGTCAAATATGTGCTTTTTATTGAAACAGAGATCAGAAAATCTAACTTCTAGTTCTGTGGTGAGGTTTTCCACAAGGGATATCACTGTTCCTGGTGTCTGGTTTGGATCTTTCTCAGCATTTTCACTGAATCTCCTCATGGCTTTTTTCAGGATCAGTACAGCAGGAATTATCTGACTTAGCAGTGCAGAATCAGAGCTAAGGTCACGAGTGCTCCTTTCAAATGGGGTTAAAACTTTTACCAAGCCCTCAATCACAACCCAGACCTGAAGTCTGAGGACTCCTCCTATATCAGTTTCCATGCTCATCTCATGAAGGGCTCACTTTTGCTCCAGAAGCTTTTGCAGCATGTAGTAGGTGGAATTCCACCGGGTCTGTACATCCTGGCTGATATGATGCTGCGGCATTTGAAGATGCTCTTGTAGCTGATGCAAACAGTTTATGGCTTTCACAGAGTGATGGAAGTGGCTGCATATGCTTCTGGCTACTCTGACTGTGTGATCTGCCTCCACTGTGTATGCCAAAGCCTTTGTCACCACCAAATTTAGTGTATGAGCAAAGCAGCGTATCCCATAAAAATTGCCATCTCTAAGTGCTTTTATCATATTTATGGCATTGTCAGTGACCACAAACCCTACCTGTAAATTGTTGCCATCAATCCACGGGCTCAACATCTCTTGCAGGAATGACAGTATGTTTATAGCCCAGTGATCCTTTTCACTAACACTGACATTTAGCAAAGCAGACCTGCAGGGAGAAGGAGAAGAGACAGAACCAGCACCAATACCACCATCACCACCAGTAACTACCACATCTGCACCACACCAGTGTGCTGTCAGTGACATGTATGCATGATTTGAATTCATGCCTGTCCATATGTCAGTTGTGCAGTGGAAAACTCCACCAACAGCCTGTGCTAGTAGTCTGGCAACTTCTTTTCTCAAATCATGGCAAATGTTGGGTACTACAGTACATGAAAATGTGGTCCGTGATGGTATATTATACCTAGGGTGCAAATGCTGCAGCAGCCTACGGAAACCTGTGTTTTCCACAATGCAAAATGGCTGCAGATCCAAAACCATCATCTCACCAATTAAATTGGTGATCTGCTGTGCTGTAGAGTGTGATGCCTGGTATTTGGTGTGGGCATGGAAGACTTGCATGATGGGTGTAGTCAAAGCGGTACCACATCGCATTGATTTTGACTTTGAACCCATGGTGGAGGGTGTTACAATAATAGACGATTGAGCAGAAGTCAGAATGGGTAATGCTCCTGTACGGGGATGTGATATAAGTGGTGTAGGGGGAGTTGAGGGCACACTGTCTGTCTCAGTAATAAAATCACTAACAATACTTTGTGCATCTACTGGACCAGTACCAGAAGAGTGGCTGACAGGCACATGTTGTGGAGGGGGAGGAACAGCTGTGGATCATTGAAGTGCACTGGGATGTTTCATTTGGAGGTGGTTCGTCATTGATGTTGTTGTGAGATTTGAAAGGTTTTTACCATGACTTATAGTACAGTCACACACACAGCATACTGCCTTTGTTGGATCATCTTTTACAACACTAAAGTACAGCCACACCACACTTTTCCTTGCACTGACAGTGGAAGTACAGGCTCCAATAGGGTGACCATGGGCATGTTTTGCCCTTTCCCTTATCAGACCTGGGTGCAGTGGATGCAGTTGTTCTACCCTTTTTCTCCGCAACAGATGTAGTTTAAAAACTACTTTGTGTATCAGATGAGTTGAACTTGACACAACTCTTTGAAAGGACAGGGTGGACTATTTGTTTTTTTTAGGAGGAGGAGGAGGGTGACCCTGACTGACCTGCTTGCCACAACAAGAAGTACTGCATTTTTTGGCAGCTGCACATTCACGCTTCTCATACAGATATTCGGCCTCATCGTCAAATTCACTTAGGTGGGTATCACTATCAGATGATGTACTTAGCAAGTCTTGAGGCTCTGGTAAATATTCAGAATCAGATGAATGCTCTTCTTCAGAATCCTCCACATCAGCAAAAGGAAATGTGGTGAGAGGAAACTTTCGAGGCTGAGCAACAGTGCATTTTGGCAACACAATTGGTGCAGTCATTGTAACAGTCTGATGGTCAGTACTAGTCACAGTACCTATGGTCATGGGCACAGTTGGCAAGGTAGTAGCACTGTCGACAGTAGTCCTGGTGCCAGAATTACAATCAGGAGTTACAGTCAAAGAAATTGTCATCATATTACAGCTAGTTGTAATATTGGCAACAGTAGTCATGGTGACAGCAGAACACTCAGGACTACTAATGGAAGCAAAGGTTGTGGTGACAGTGGCTGTGCAAGGAGCACTAATAAGAGTGCATACTGTTATGGCAGTGGTGGTGTCAACAGTACAGAAAGAATGTGCTCTGGTTGCTGAAATCACGGCACTGCTGGTGGTGGGGAGGAGCACACTGATAGGTGATGTTGCCTCTATGGAGGCAGTTGTGTGAATAGTACTACCACTGGTAGTGGGGGTGGGTTTTTGTTCTTGTATAACTGGAGATGTCAGCTGTAAAGCCCTCCTACTTTTATAAAATGATGGTGCTGCAAATGCAGTACTAGTAATATTACTGGCAGCAGTTGAAGTTATAGTAGTACTAGTACTACCCCCAATCTTACTGACACCAGAACCTGAAGGCTTATCAGGGGAGAAAACTATTTTAGAGTGGCGAATACAAACAGACCTTCTCTCACCCTGCTCCTCACCACTTACGACTGGTGGTGAAGATGACTTGCTTGGGCTGGACCATGCACGTTTATGTGATTGATGAGACATGGTCCGTAACTTACTGTGTATATTATTTGTGATTAGTGTCTTTGTTTATGTTGGTGCTTCTTGCAGAAAACAACAATAGCAACACCGCGTATGTGGCAGCTAATAAAGTCAAGCTGATACTAGAAAGAGATGGAGTCAGCAAACAACTTCTTACGTGTACGGTGTCAGTTGTGCAGTCATATATTACAGCAATTCAAGGTTTGAAGGTGCACCAAACAACTTACAACACACAGAACCCAGTGAGTCACACCTGACACACACAGAAATACTAAAGCAGTTCACAGAAAATTTATGCGTACACACTCACAGTAGTGCACACACAGGGGGCGAAGACACACAAAAAAGAAAAAACTCACATGCACAGGAGGCCACTCAGGTGCAGTGAGCTGTGGAGGGAGGAGTCACCTGTGACATCCTCTTTACTCAGTTGTACAGGGAACTAAGCCAAGAACCAGACTACAGTCAGCAACAATTCAATGGGCCAAGCCTGACCCAGTGAGAAAAAAATAGGCTGCTTTGTATATCACAAAAAAAAAGGAAAAAAGGCATGCAGACAACTGTGCATGCACTTGTAGGACACAGATTACAAGAACAACAATACAACGCACACACAGATGATGTATGCATCGCGGGTAGCTGCAATGCAGATAAGAGGGAGTCAGATGACAATCACACCTCATTTATGCAGGGAACCGAGCCCGGAACCTGATTACAGCAAAATACCAATTTGCTTCACAAAAGAAATAGAAAATACCACGGGGGCTGTGTGTGGATTTGGAACAAAAAGCTAAGCAAGCACAGCAGTGGGGAAGGGGCAGCCAACAAAAGCTTGAGCCACTCACTGTTACTGAGCCCTGTAACAGTTACCCACTACATGCAAAAGCCAAACTGGACTTTGTTGACAAAAAAAAATCCTGATAAGAACTAATTGGTTCTTAAGCAAAAAAATCAAACCACACTGCTTCAGCTGAGCTGTGAAACTGTAAGCAGTGTGGAAGGGGAGTCAGCATGCAGAAGCACACACACAGATTCACTCACAAACAGACTCTCCTTTTCCTTGAAACTGATGAAAAACAAAACTGCAGTCAGATGCAGTCACAAGGTGATCAGATGTAAAAACTGGATCACACACAAAACATTTTTTAAACAGTTATAAAAGTTACAAGTGGTAAACTAAACAGAGCTAGCTCTCTGAAAAACAACTGTCTCCTCTCACCTACACACTCAGAGTGAGGAGATCACATGGTGTTCCTGGCTTTGAGCTCCAAAAACAGCCTCTGATTGTCCAGCGAAGCTCTGTGAGATTTTGAAATCTCACTCATCGAATAGTACGTCCCAGATAGTAGCCGAAGAGTGAACTATTTGGAATGTCCATCCAAATATTCGGCAAGCCTATTGTTCATGGTATTCGGTAAATACTATTCGGACCATGGACAGCCCTAGAGATGACATCCTATCTACCATTTTAGTAAGATTGGGATAAAGTCTAACAGGCATGCTAGCAAGCATGGTTGGGTGTCCTATTGGATTAGTGGGGTCTTGGAGATATCCCAGATCAAGAATGTTTTTGTCTATTTGACTGGATCCAATTATTTTATCCCTGTGGCTGTAAATGTTGAATTCATTGAAGTCACTGACATGGTTGTGACAGTGGGAATTTGCTCTGGGGCAGTGTGACTTACCCAAGTATTGAAATACCCTAACCTGTACACTATTTATAGTTTTGTGGGATGTTTCGGGCAATGTAAAACCCTGCAGAGTCCAGACCTGGGTGTATCATAGAAACACCTACCTACATATGTAATAATGCTATACATTTCAAACTTTCACAATTTAGTAAATGAGCATAACTTTTGGTAGTTAATTTTAAAGTGCCCGCATGGCATATATAGCAGCAGTCAAAGAACAGTGTACCTTTCCGTAATACATCTATGGAGTTATAAATTGTGAGACTATTTAATTGACCAGGAATACCAGGAGATGCCATATTGACTTAAAAGTTGTCTTTTATTCATTATATTTGAAAATCTGATAATATTCTGAATAGCAGTTCAAGCAAAATAACATAAACCATGCTGTTAAAGGAGAAAACAGGCTCCTTATACCATAGGTGCAATAAATAAATAAATAAATAAAAATAGAAATAAAAATGATGGCAAACATTTAATCCTCTCTGTTACGAAAAATGCCAGAGTTGATAGACAAAACTTACTGCACCAGTCAACCAGATGTCAAGATGAAGCTCTGGAGTAAGGAATGTCCTCTGCCTTCCTCCTCTCTCTTACCTCGACTGAGTTGTTTACAGGTTTATACAGTTTGTCAAGACAGTTGGCTGGGTTAGTAGTTTTACAGTTTTCAACTTTTTGTGGGGTTTGAGGCAGTAATTTTTTGGGTTAGTAAGTAGTTTTTTGTGTTAGCTAGTAGTATTTTACATTAGAAAAGTATTGGTAACTGTAAAGCATCTGATTAAAAAGGGTTTTTTAAGTGATAATATGGGCTGCTTATAATAGTTTGACGTTATGGTACTGGGTCTAGTATGACCAGGGAATTTTAGCTAAATGCAAAAATAAATTTATATTTAGAGACAGCACACACTACCTAGGGTAGTGAGTTATTTTTTTGTAGTAGCCGAGGGATGTGATGGCCCAAGATGACATTTGGTGGCCTTGTGATTAAGCCTTTTAAAAGAAACACATTTAAAAATACGTAATGTGATTTACAAGAAGAGTATTTAAAATATCTGGGCATATAATTCTTACTGAAACTGTCTAAAGCATTTGACACTTATCAAGTAAAAGAATCCACACTCCGTAATAAGTATTAGTACAAATCAATAAGTAGACCAGTAAGCACTGAACACAATCTAGATCTATAAATGAGTATAATTATATGTGGAAACATATACCCAAATGGCCAGTTACATGATACTAATGTGCAAGTCTGCTTGCTAGTTTATTGCAATAAAAAGTGATATTTGACATTTGGCGGCTTTGCGGTTAAGCCTTTTACAAGAAAGACATTTAAAAATATTTAACTTGTGATTTACAAGAAAAGCATTTAAGATATCTTAGCGTACAATCTTTTACTGTAAGTGTTTAAGACATTTAATATTTGTCAAGTAAGAAAGTTTATACTTAGTCACGTTAATAAGCATTGAATACAAATACAAATCAATAATCATGTCAGTAAGTATTAGATTATAATTAAGTATAATTGAAAGTGGTTAGCTATTAAAACCATAAACCTAAGTATTAAACATAACTGTAATTGTATGTTTAGGCAGGCAAGGCTGAGTCCAAGCTGCAAGGTATTAATGCTTAAGTCTGCTTATTGGTTTATTGCAGTGGACAGTGATATTTTAACACACCAAAACAAAGAATAATTTTATTTCATGTTGCTTAGAATTAATTTATGATGTCTAACAGAGGAGCCACAGGTTGGATATTTGGAGCAGACCAGCTGGCCATTATTTCTTTAAGCTCCTAGGCAATTTTTTCATTGGTCAGGATTGTTAAGATAAGCAGACCCATTGGGGGCTGAACTGGATTGCAAATTGAGCACAGGTGGTAGTATAGCAGCAGAGGGCAGTTCCCTCCCTTCCTGTAAAAGGAGAGCGTCCTCTGGGATGCTCAGTCCTCCTCCCCCCGGTCAGCCCCCGATAATCTAGACTCGCTTCCAAGCCTGGGTCACTGACATCACGTGAGCAGATGGGGCAGCTTTGCATGCAGATTTGAATCTCAGCTAGGAAAATCAGTTATCCTGAGACAGCAACTCCAGAATGGATCGAAAAGATTATGTAAAAATTGGATTTTTCTTCATAGTTTTTTAAAGTTAAATGTTATCAGGCTAAATTTCCAAGTTTCTCTGCTTCACCAAGGTTAGTGCTGTAAGTCTTGATTTGTTAGCCAGCCCGCTGCCGCAGCAGTAGTACTACCGCTTTCGACACAAACAACCCGGGTTCTAAAGTGAGCCCAGGTGTTGGATGGCTGACTGGTGGGGAAGCATGATCAAGCATCCTATGGACTGCTCTCCTCCTCCGGGGGGGGGGTTTAAGCTGATGGTGCATGTATGACCCCTAGCGGAGGCTGGGGATCTAGCAAGCCAGAGATCACTGTACTGCAAGGTGTGACAGATGCATGGCATTCATCATGCCCACGAAATCACTGCACATCACACCTCTCCCTCTACCAGCATTACAAAAAATGCTGGATGTGCATAATGCTGCCCACCTTGCCCAACTCTGCTCCAGTTGACTGTGGCGCCACCCCGGACACCAAATGTGGCATCCAAAGGGGTAGGCATTTCCACTGTTTCCACAGTTTCCCATTGTGTCTCTTTTTTATCCAAATTCTGGTTTGGCTCCCTTCCCTCACATTCCTCCTACCCCCCCCTCCTTCTTTCTCATACCCTTTCTGCTACACTACATCCCATTCTCTCTCTCTCTCACTTCCTTCTAGAAAATCTGCTGTTGGTCAATCTGCTTTTTCTTATCACGTTCATAAACTTTAGTCCTCCTTTCCCCTTTCTATTTGTTCTGCCTCTTCTCCTTCCTCCTTAAAGAGCAACTGTTATTTTGCCTTCCCCGAGAAGCACAAAGAACCCTTACCTGCCCCAGAATCCAAACCATGTAAAAATAATTTTTTTTGGTGCCCCGGTTTAGGAAGGGAAGGGATCATATTTTTGCTCCAAGGAGCCTCACGGCACAGATCCCTTCCACTTCCTTATAGTGGTACAGAGTGCACTCCACCCCCGATCCACCCCCACGCTGCCATGTTTTGTGACATCGGTGTTTGAGGGGAGCAAGGGCTTGCACCTATAGATATGATTGGGAGCTGCTTTTTAAAGTTAAATTTCAGTACTTTAAATGACCATTCAGAATAAATGATGGCCACCAGTTAACTAACCAGATTTGTCAGTTATGAGGATCTGAGATTGTAGGTGTTTAGTGATCAGGGATTTAGCTTGCTCAATAGGTAGGATGGGACTGAATTCGCAATGAAGTTATATACACAGGTATACCAGTGTAGTTGTCTCTGCACTGCTAGAGGGGTCCAGCCCACTGCCTCATATAAGTGACAGTGATGGGTGTTCCACGGCAGACCTGTAATGAATCTCAAGGCACTATGATAGAGGGGTCCAGTACTCCCAGGAATGTTTCTAAGGCATTTCTAAAAATGCAGTCCCTGTAGTCCAGTTTGGACAAAAATAATGAGTTGACCAGATTCTTCCTAACTGGTAGGCTAAACAATATCTTCTTCCTATAGAAGAAGGCTAGGAGGCATTTCAGTTTGGTTGGCATGTTATGGATATGGGAGCTAAATGACTGTTGCTCATCTAAGTAAATACTCAGGTATTTATAGGTGGCTATTTTTCCCTAGAACTGACCCTTGAGGTACCTTTTGTTGATAGCGGCCAGATCAGAACAGTGATCCCCTGCCCTGACACGCTGATGTCTGTAACACAGATAGGCTAAGAACCAAAGTAGTGTGTTGATGCTCAATCCAGAAGTTTTGAGCCTGTTTAGTAGGATATTGTGGTCAACAGTGTCAAAGGCTTTTGACAAGTCAAAAAAAAATTGCAGGGGAAACAAGTCATTTATCAAAGACACAAATCATGTTGTCATTTACCCTGGACACTATGTACGTTGTGTTGTGCCCTTTCCTGAAGTCTGACTGGTACTCAGTTAATACACTGTATGTAGTAAAGTAGGAGGTTAGTTGTTTATGTACTAGTTTAACTATTTTAACTATGGAGGAGAGTATAGATATAGGTCTGTAACACCCAGGGTCAGAGAGATCACCCCCTTTGAAGATTGGTATTATAAAGGCAGTTTTCCAGTCATTGGGCATTTGGGACATTGTTAGGGATAATTTGAACAGTTGAGACAAGTGCTTTGCCAGAAGTGTTGCAGCAATTTTATAGAAAATGGGTTCTATTCTATCATAGCCAGCTCCTTGTTTTATATCCAGTTTAGTGAGTTCCCATAGGACGGCCTTCTCGCTAATGTTTTTTGAAGGCAAATGGGGCCGCTGAGAGACAGCAGAAAAGTTTGTATCTAGGAACTAGCCAAGGTGCTGGACACCCTACCTTGTGTCATGCCAGCAACCTGGTTTCGAGAATGACCTTGGGTCATCAGAGAGCTAGCATGGGGGGAGCAGGAGCAGGACTGAGCAGCCAAAAGGCAGATCTCCTCTCCCAGAGAGGTTGCACCCCCCACCCCATAGTTCTGCTCTCATCAGGTGGAGGTCTGATGGGCAGCATAGGTGGGAGGGAGCAGCAAATAGTAGCAGTGCACCTCGAGGCGTGTGCGCATGCCTCCAGACGCACGCGCACGCCCGAGGCATGGGGATGGGTAAAAACGGGGGTACAACTCAGGATAAAAATCTGTTAAGAAAAAAAAAGTTTGTATCTAATTGGGTTGGTAGCATGTCAGGATTTTCCTTATCAAAGGTTAGGCCTACCTATGCAAAACATTTGTTGAATGCTGCTTCCTGATCCTTGGGGTTATGCAATGAAGTGTTCTTGTAGTGTAAGACTGTGGGTAGGGTCGATTTGGAGACCTTGCCTTGGAGACTTTTTAAGCCTGCCCAGACCTTTCTGGAGTTTGTAGGGTCATTGAGAAATCATTCATTGAAGTATCTAAGCTTAGCTTTGCGAATTTCAGAGGTGCACCTGTTCCTATGTGATTTATAGGCCATAATGTTGTGGGGGTCTTTAGTGGCCTAAGAATTTAGCCCACAGTCAGTCCTTTTCCTTTAGAAGCCTTATTAGATTGGGGTTAATCCAGGGTGCTGGAAAAGCCCTGATTCTTTTTCTAACGTAGGGGGCATACTTGTTTATTACTTCCAAAAGAGATGCATTGAAGAATTCCCAGGAAGAGTAAAGATCTGAGCAGGTATACATCAGCGACCAGCTGATGCTGGCAAGGTCTAGTAAGAATGCTTGATAGCAGAAGGGTTTAAAGTTATGAGTAATAACTGTTCGAGATGGCGAGTGGGTTCTCTTATGTTGTCTAATACAAGCGGTGTAACAATGGGGCAAATACAGAAGCAATATATTTTGAGGGCATGGTGGTTAGAATCAGGCCCAGCAAGGAATCCCATGCTTGCTCTAGGAGGTCATGTAGGGGAGGTAATAATCTGGGTCAGGTTCAGGGCAGCTAACTGACTCAGGAGCACCTGGGAGGGGTGAAATGTATTCCGGTTTAGGTCTCCCATTAGTGTGAACTCATGATCAGTATATGAGGCTATTGGAGAACTCAGTTGTAAAAATGCTTTTTTCAAACTGCAAAGCAGTTTTTCATGCTTGTTTTCTCAAACCACTAATTATATATAAAAAATAAAGTAATGGGTATCAGTCATTACTCAATATATTGACACCATCTCGATGTGTGATACTTTTATGAACTACTCATACCTCGCTCTTGTGCATTATTTAGTATCGCATGCCTCAGGGGTGTAAAAAAATCTCAAAACACATTGACATCCATATTTTATTCTCAAGTATCCTAGAATGATTTATAATACTGTATGTTGCAGGTTCTTTTTCCCTTTAAAAAACTGAATGTAACCATCTTCCTCGGTGCTGCAGAAGTGTGGAAACTTCCACATGTCGCTGCATGTGATACAGGAACCACACACAGGGTTAGACATTCTCTGGTTCATATACGTAATTTATAATTTAGCTAAAACATTTCTGAAAGCACTTCGTCACCAATATGCTGTAACTGTACTTTCTTTTATGTGATCAGAACATTCTTACAAACTAGGCTTCGGTCTTAAGAAACGTTCCTGCTCTATGGAACTTTTAATAAATAATTGGGAGTATGTTACAGAGAAGAGCCGTGTCTCCATTAATAAACCCATCGATATTGCCAGCCCCTCAGTGCAGTGGCTGCACTACTGCTCATGATGCCAGTGACCTGAGTTTGCGAGTGAGCCAAAGCCACTGGTGGCTGGATGGAGGACAGGGTCGAGCATCCCAGAGGACATCCTCCTCATCCTCCATGGAGAAAGGGCAGCTGGCTCTGATGCAAGACTGCCACCAGGGTGGCTAAAGGTGGCAGTGCATACTAAGTGACCCACAGAGTGGGGGGATGCTGGCTGGTGATGTGCTAAGCATGTTTGCGTGCATAGCTTACACATTCTAGCATGCTAGCGACCCACAGGGAAATGGAAACATATGGATGGCCAGCCTCCCACAGTCTGTCCTGAGAAGCTATGACAGAACATGTAAAAGAATTAGAGAGGCGTTCTGAAGGAAATAGTATGGGTTTGTTTTGAAAGAAGCCCTTGAAGGATAAAAAGGTTAAAACAGGAAAATGAAACAGCAAACATAAAGGGAAGTCTTTATCAAAATAAAAACCAGGATTGACCTATCCCCATTCAAAAGGAATTATGGTACAAAGGGAAGCCAAGCCATTGATAAAGATATTAAGAGGCACCTCCTGACGAAGCCTACATGGTGTAGGTGAAACATCGAGCAATGGGCCTTAAAGAAATACTAATAAAGTTTATTTTGGAAAAGAATGACAGTGCTGTCCATTATTCCATTGCGCCCCCAGATGACTCTTTTTTGTAGAAACTTTTTTTTAGCCTCCCACAGGCCCTGGACTGGTGACGTGGCCCTCCTCCAGGTTTGGATCCTGATTCAGAGCAGGAGTCTGAGAAACCTGCCATCCATTCACAGAGGGAAAGCTGTGATGAATCCAGAGCGGCGGTGAGCCCATGAGAAGCTGAGTGATGGGGCTGGGGAGACCAGAGCATGAGGGGGCATGGCTGGCGGACAAGGGGGAATACACATAAAAAAATTAATCAGTCTATAAACCAAATTTAAAGATGCACGATTTGCTAGTTGGGGAAAACAGTGCATCACGCAGCTTAGGAAAAATTTATACAATGTTGGTAAGAGTTAAAACTTACAGATAAATGACTTATTTTAGTTACTGAATCATCACTGCTGTGTTTTGAGTGCAGCAGAGGCCACTGTAATGTTATCAGGCATTGTGCAAGCTGCTCTCCTGTTGGTTAAGAGCTCCTTTGTTTATTTTATTTATTTGTTTATTTCTAGGAAGTACCTTTGAGCCAAAGGCTCTTTTACAGAGGTTCTTCGTCATAGTAATACATGGGATAACATCATTTACAATGGTTACAAGTATATCAGACACAAGGAGGTTCCATGCCTAGAAAGACATGAGTACATCGGGTTACATAGATTACATAATTACAATAACAGGGATTACATAAGTAAAACTATACAGACACATAATTTAAAGCAGGCTAGGCTGACAGGTTGTTAAGTGAACAACTTGAGAATCTACAGGATATAGAGTGAATCAGGTATGGAACAGGATGATATAGTCTGTAAAATAATTAACTAATACTAAACGCAAGGAGGCGAGAGCTTGATGGGCAGCAGTTCTTTTGTCTTAAGTGCTAAAGAGTGTAGTCATAAAGGAGGGCTAGACTCATGGGACCTGGAGCCTACTAGGGGAGTGTTAGTTAGCAAGAAGAGAGAGAAGGCAAGGGTGCAGGTTAGAATGAGGGTAGCAAGAAAGAGGAGGGAAGAGTGTGGAGGAGTTCAGGTCTTTGGCCTTTGTGACCAACTCAAAGTTGAAATAAATGGTGATGATTCACCTAGCACTGAAATAAATTATTAGTTTTATTTAGAATGCTTCAGTGGTATTTAGGAACTCTCCAGTGGTCACCTGTGAGCCTCTTATGGGCCAGCACACAGATTAAAAAAAAGCAGTGGGAAGTCAGCTCACATTGGCATCTTTAAATTGAAAGTGTAGATACCTGACCTATTGGGGGGGGGGAGAGGCATCTTACCATCAGTGGTCTGGCTAATCATGATTCAGGCGAGCAATGAGATTGAAAATCTCCTTTAAAATGATGAAATGAAAACAGAAGTGAGTAAGAAAATGTAATAACTTTAAATGATTTGAAGGCTCTTGTGTGCAGCACTCGGGGGAGGGGAGCCCTGGTTCTATAACTATTTGATTCTGAAGATGGCCACACATCAGCAGCACTCCTACAGAATTGAAGAAAAATGTATGAGAAAAGTGAATAAACTCAGTTAATTCACCTGGGCTGAGCTTGCAATGCCTTTAATGACTCACTCAGTCTATAATCCTCACTTGTGAGGGGGCAGGAGTTACATAGCTTACTCATGGCTCTACCACTTGTGAATTATGGTCCTGCCCCTCACTCATGAGGCATATATAAAGTCAGACTTTGCTTATCCTATATATATTCCTAACATCCTTAGGTTCATCAACTGCATATTTTTAATGCCCTCAGACATGTTTAAAAAGAACAGTTACTTACTTACCATTAACAGTAGATCTTCGAAATAATCTCTTTCATTAGACCACACCTTTGGAACTAGTGTATACTGCGTCAGCACTAGGATCACATGGAAACTTTTGCAAGCAGTCAGCCAGGGGCCACCCATGATGACATCGTGCATCCACATCTTTATAAACATGGGTGGCTCCTCCTCTCCTCAGTTCCCCACTGGAGATCATGCTCGGAGGACCTCCTTGTAGGGAACCAGGAAAAACCTCAGCACCCTGCATGCCAGATGAGACAGAGGGCAATGAGTAATGAATAATTCTTTGCCAGAACCCCAGACAGGGGGAAGAAGGGTGGGATGGCATGGCATGGCCTGATGAAAGAGATTCTCTCAAAGATCTACTTTTATGGTAAGTACATAACTATTCTATCTTCATCGAGGATATCTCTTTCATCAGGCCACACCTTTGGAGTGAATTCCAAGCAGTACCAAAAGCAAAAGAGTCTGGGCAGTTGAAGCCTATAGATTTATGACAGGATGCCTGATAGTACAGCAGGACCAGAGCCAACTCTTCTACGAGAGCCAATATCCAGACTGTAATGCTTAGAAAGAGTATGGACATTACTCCATGTGTCAGCTGCTCAAATCTCTTTAGCGGCAACAATCTTAAAACAAGCAATGGAAGTATGCGCCTCTGGTGGAATGACCACAAACCACACTAGGAAGTTCCTTATTGTATGTCCTATAACAGAACGTGAGACAGTATACTAGCCATCTGGGCATGCTCTAATTAGAAACTGGGGTGCCCTCTTTCCAAGGGGTGAATGAAACAAAATCTGTGAGGACTTTCTGAAGTCCTTTGTGTAGTGTGTATAATATTTAAGTATGCTATGCACAAAAAAGTATGGAGCAATGCTTCTCTGGATTTGACATGCTCTAAAAAATACACTGGTAGGTGGATGTTTAGAATTAAAGTGAACTCAGACACTACCTTTTGGAAGAAACATAGGAGTGTGTGCAAAGACCCTCTGTTTTTGTGGAATATCAAATATGAAGGCTCACACATAACAGCCTGCAGAACTGAAATCCTTAGAGCAGAAGTGACTGCAGCTAAAAATAATGCTTTCCCAGAGCTGAGACACCATAGGCTGTGGCAAGGTTCCAAACTGGGATTGGATGCCAAATAGGAGGTTTTATATGTAAAATGTACCCCCAAAACATACAGGCTACCTCCACTGGAGTGACCATACAGCCATTCACAGGAAAATTAAGAGCTGATATGGCCACTCTGGGCACTCTGAGTGAAGAATCCTGCAGGCCTGAATCCCATAAAGTCAGCAGGTATTCCAAAATCTGATTGTACTGGACAGGTAAACAGGTCCAGATTATGGGAAGCAGCCCATAAAGGAGACCATCACCCTCTCATGGAGTAAGTATGGTTTGCGGCCAGTTTTCTAGCCGCCATCAGAACATCCGCCACTTTCTGTGAACTCCCAAAATGAGCCATGACTATGTCTTCAGGAGCCATGCAAGCTGAGGAAGGGATGTCAAGACCGGGTGAACTTAGGTTCCCTTGTCCAGGGAAAGTGGGTCCTTACACTGGGGCAGAAGTACAAGAGAATCTGCTGCCAGTTGTTGCAACATAGAATATCATATCTACGAATACCCTAGGGGAGCAGTGAGTATTCTAATTGCCCCTCACTCTACAGCTTGAGTAGTGCGCTCCAGAATCAGCAGGAAGGAGGGAAGGCATGCAAGAACCTCCATTGGTCCCTGATCTCTTCATATACAGGGAGAACAGGGACAGGGTGACAGTGGACATTGCCATTAGACCTAGCAGGCATGGAAAAACCCATGCTGAACATAAGGGGCTCGATTCTCATTGACGGACGCAGGGCTTGCATAAGCTCTGTGTCAAACCCTGTACTGCACTGACCGAATCGGTGCACCTTGTGCCCAATTCTGCAAGGCTGCACGCATTTGCAACACTTTACCCTTTTTACGGTGGCTTGCACCAAATATTTGGCACAAATCCCATAAAAAGGTCCATGAAGATAGACCAGCAAAAACTGGTCTAACTCGTGGCATGTGGCGCAAGGGGAGCTAGGGGATTGAGAATGCAGAGTGCCGGCCGGGGAATGCTGCAAGCCCCATGCACCCAACGTTTGGCACACCTGGGGCTTGTGGAATTCAAAGGCCTTTGCGTATTGAGCCCCAGGAGTGTGGCAGGCCAAGGATGCATCTGTAAGGAAGTGGTGCCAAGTCAAATGACAGAAAAGGACAGCCATTAGGGTGCCACAACTGCCCCATGAATGACTGGCAGGCACAAACAGGTAGAATAGATTTAGAGTGGAGGGAGGATAAAAAGCAATAGGGAGAGGGAGCAGCTTTACTTAGTACCCCTCTGAAGAGTGAAAGTGGGGAAGAAGATCCCATTAGTGAGGACTAGTGCAATAGGCTTTTTATAAAGAAGGTTAATCCACGTGATGAAGTCCTCTGTAAACCCATATAATGACAAAGTCTTCCTACAGAATGTTACCAAGTTATTCTATCGAAGGCCTTCCCAGCATCATTAGATTGTTCAGCTATACTCATCAGGTGCATTACATTCCTCATGTTATCAGAAGAGAGTCTCTTTTTAGGAACCCTGTCTGAGATGGGCCAATTAAATCTTGTATGTGTGTCTCTAATCTGCCTGTTAGTATCTTAGATAGCATCTAATTGTTGGGATTTATTAATGTAATGGATCTGTAATTCTTACAATCACTCAAGTATTTCTCTGTTTGGATATTAGGGCAATTATCCCATGTTGTAGGGAGGAGGGTAGTTGTCCTTTCACCCAGGATTCAGTAAAGACTTCCGTTAGGACAGAGCCTAAATTAGTCTTGAATGTATGGAAAAAGTTTACCAAAAAACAATTAAGTCCAGATAATTTTGTTCTTGTTACAGGAATTAACTGAGTGTGCGACTTCATCTACCTTGACTGGTTTACCAATTTCATTCTTGTTTGAGGGGCTAAGAGAGAGTCTCAGTTTCAGAACAGGATTCTGATACACTCTCTCCAATCTGCATTGATTTCAGTATATACATTTCTGTAGTATTTTGCAAAGATTGAGTTTATTCTCACCCCAGGAGTCCTTTGGCATCAGCATACCTCTCAACTGTCCCTGATATTCAGGGATGTCCCTGATTTTACCTCAAAAGTTTACTCTGTCCCTCCTAAAAATTGTGTTTCCATGACCAAACAGTGGGGGCTGTAAGCATAAAATAATGTCAAACATTAATGTTACTGACATGTTCTTCCTTAGAAAATGGATTTTACACTAAACCACTTATGCTACCAGCTTTCTGAGTGGATATCACCAATTTTTAAGGTGTGTCCCTCATTTAAACCTTTGTCCCTGATTGTGTTGAGCATTGTCCCTGATTTATGAGGCAGGAGGTTGAGAGGTGTGGGCATCAGTAACAGTACCAGTAAACTGGCTGGTCGAGCTGCATCGGAGGTGGAGATTATGGTAATGAGTCAAATGAATTAGCCAATCAGAAGAGAGTTAGATGGTGTGCTGACTGGAGCTTGCCCAGAGAGCACCAGAATTTTTCTCCACCTGACTGAGTAATACTGCCTCTCAGGTGCACTCTCATTCCCAGCTGAAGAGAATTTCTACACAATTTTCTTCTACTTTTCCTTCATTTTTGTCCTGACTTTGTGATTTTTTCTATATTTTCATATATGTATATATTTTTTCGCAGTTCCTCTGATTTCAGGAAACTGCAAATTTTCTATACCTGCTATTCCTCTCGTGGTTCCCTCTTTTTTCTGAGGCATTTATTTTATCAGTACTCTAAATCATCAGGTATTTATTTCTTTATGTTTTACAGAATTTTCCCTCCTGGCAGCCGACTCCAGTCCCGCCCCTCAGAGGGAACTCGGTCTCCAGTCCCACCTTTCCCCATCAACTGACCCTGCAATCTGCCACAGGTTGCCCCCATGACAGGATAGAGACAAAGGGCACCAGCTTAGCCCCCACCCTGGAGACCAACATCCAGATTTCAGGCGTCAGGATGGGGCACTGGTGGAGCCATCATGGAGCCTGCCAGCTCCATTTTCCTCCTTGTTTTTTCTCTGTCTCCCCTCCCCATCGATGTCGTACATCGACAACATACCTACTGACCCATATCCCCCTCCAGCCATCGCTAGAGGGCAATCAGCAAGTAGGACAGCAATCCCTCCCTCCCTGAGAGAGGAGAGCAGTCCTCTGGATGCTCAATCCTCTCTCTCTCTCTCCTGCTGACCCCTGGTGGCCTGGGCTCGTTCCTGAACCCGGGTCGCCGGCGTGGCACGAGGTGTAGCATCCAGCACCTTAACCTCCAGCACCACCAGGCCAGCTGCAGTTCCCGTTTTCATGGAACCGCATTTTTCTTAGTTTTTATGAACCTTTTACCACGAAGAGACAGATAAGCTTTAACTTCTTTTCCTCTTTGGAACATTATTTACAAGTTTTTTCTGATAAATGGGCATGTCAAGAAGACCAAAGAAAAGGACTGGACCTACAGGATTTAAAAATTGTCTGAAGTGCTTCAAAATAGTGGCTAAAGCAGACGGCTACAATTTGTGTTTAAAGTGTTTAGGTCCAGACCATTATTGTGAGCTTTGCTCTAACTTCTGTTAAAAACTATGAAAAGAGAGCTAAAAGATTGGAAACTATGGCTTCTCAGTCTGTCTCCCTCTACTAAAACTGCTGAAGAGGTACCTCTTCACAATATAAACTAAGGACAAGTCCCTAGGGACTCTGTTGAAAACAAGTCTGATAAAACACTAATAATAATAATAATGGTGACCGGCAAAAAAGACATGGAGAGCAGGTTACTGATCCAGTACCTGCAAAAAGAACTATAAAGAAAAACATATTACTGCCCCTCCTACTGAGAAGCAAAGGGAGATGCCAGTGACTTATACAGAAAAACAAAAAATACAGAAAAAGATATGCCCTCTGCTGAAGAACTGGCCAAGGCTTGGCACCTTTATCAGACTATTCAAAGCATGGGCACCTTTTTCAATGCCCCTATTACCCCAGTTAATCCGCATAGTCCTGCCCCTTCTTATGGGCCTGACTACTATTATGGGGACGATGATGATGAGGATGATGAAGAGGTAGAGGGCCAAACTTTAGAACTTGATGTGTTCCCTGACCAGGAGTTTGATACTTTTCTCTATGGTCAGGAGTTTTTTTTCTTTTGATTGTACATTTATCCAACACATGGTGGACACCCTAGAACCTCTCAATCCTGGAGACCACTGAGGAACAGGAGGATGAAGACTGCAGGGAAATGATGGGTCTTCCCCCTCCAAAAAAGATAATTTTGCCATTCATAATTGTCTCAAAAGGGCTACTATGAAGTTGCTCCAGCACTCCACTTCTGCTCCTGTAGTGGACAAAAAAATTGCTGTCAGATAGACAGAACTGATGCTGATTTTCTTAATGTACACCCTAGCCATGAAAGACAGGTACAGGCTATAGCTTGTGACAAAACCAAGTTACCCCTTTCTTCACAGTCACCTGAGAAGGAGTCCAGAAAATTGGACACTATGGCCAAGAAGTCATATACTACAGCTTCTTTGCTTCTTCACCTGTCCACTTACATGGCATATGCAACCAAACAGTGGAAAGCCCTCTGGAATTCAGTCCTGGTCACCCTGCATCAAAACCCAGACAGGATGGTACACTATATTACAGAGGCAGTGGAAACTGCTCTTGAGGCAACCAAGTACCAGTTCACATGGCTGTGGACAATAATGATACTGCCTCCAGGGCCATGGCCCAGGGCATATCTTTGAGGCATTTTGCATGGTTGAGAACCACAAACCTTTCACAGGATACTCAATCCAAGGCCATGGATTTTCCTCATGAAAATAATTATTTCTTTGGAGACAAAACCAAAGCTTACATGAAAAAGGTGGAAGCATATGAAACCACCTGCCAAAGCAA
Source organism: Neoceratodus forsteri (assembly GCA_016271365.2). Taxonomy (NCBI): domain Eukaryota; kingdom Metazoa; phylum Chordata; order Ceratodontiformes; family Ceratodontidae; genus Neoceratodus; species Neoceratodus forsteri. The sequence continues at coordinate 1,724,785,109 of CM057452.1, forward strand.
TGCAGCCAAAGAGAAGGCCTCTACTTCTCAAAAAGCTCACTGCAAGGGAAACAGAGGTAGGGGATACTTTCCAAGGTATTTTTACCCCATGCCAATGCCCATGGACTTCTCCCAAATGAGAGTTTTTTTCAGGTGAAGAAGCAGGAGAGGACAGAAAAGAGCTACTTCCACTCCTGCTCCCACCACTCAGTCTAAACCCTGACTTCAACAACCAGGTCACCTCCCCTCTTCCAGTATGGGGCAGGCTCTCCCATTACCTCCATCTTTGGGATCACATTATCATAGATAAGTGGGTACTGGATGTAGTGGGCGAGGGCCTAACTCTGCAGTTCAAAATGTTTCCATCCTTTCCGGGTCCCTGAATGTCACAGTCTCTAACACCAACAGAGAAGCTACTGTTGGAGCTGGAGGTCAAGACATTGCTGTCTGCAAAAGTAGTGGAGAGAGTTCCCTTTTCTCAGTGGGGAAAAGGCCTCTACTCCAGATACTTCCTCAAACTAAAGAAACATGGGGAGTGACGACCTATCCTCCACTTGAGGTACTTGAACAGGCACTTACTGAAGCCAAAATTTGAAATGGTTATACTCTCAACTGTGATTCACTCTCTGCAGCAGGAGACTGGCTAGCCTCCCTGGATCTGAAGGACGCCTGTTTTCACATTCAAATTAGGCAGTCTCACAGAAAGTTCTTTAGGTTCAGGCAGCCCTCAGGACACTACCAGTTTGCAGCCATGCCTTTCAGCCTCAAGCTCAGCTCCAAGAGCGTTTACAAAGTGTCTGGCAGTGGTGGCTGCTCACTTAAGGAAACACAGCATATCAGTCTTCCCATACTTGTATGACTGGCTGTTGGTGGGCAAAACCCCATATCAAGTCAGAGGGTCTCTCAGCCTCACAAGACACTCTCTGGAATCCTTTGGGTTTCTGATCAATAAAAAGAAGTCCCATCTGGAACCAACACAGCTCCTAAAATTTATAGGAGCAGAACTCAACTCCCTGCAGGGCAAGGCCTTTCTTCCAGCAGACAGTGTTCAAAATGTCATGTCAGTGGTGAACTAATTTGTCCAAGACCAGCCAAGACCAGCCAGACATTTCCTAAGACTTCTAGCACACAGGACAGACGGGGGAAGAGGAGAGAGTAGTTCTCTATGTAAGGAAGGATAAAAGCAATGGAACAAAGAGTAAACAGGGAGGAGAGGCACTGTGGATCACCTTAGAGACTGGAAATGGCACCACAATCTGCACAGGGGTTGTATAAGACCCCTATGTCAGGGGAAGGGAATGGACAAGGATATGATAGAAGGCATCCTTAGGGTTGCAGAGAAAGTGGAGACACTGTTGATGGGGACCTGAATATGCCAGATGTTAACTGGAGCATATTTGCTGCAGCCAAATCCAACAGCAGGGCCATTCTCGATGCCCTACAGGTGGCATGCCTCAGACAGCTAGTTTTGGAACCCACTTGTGAAGGAGCAGTCTTAGACCTTGTACTCTCAAATGGGGACAGTGAAAGGATCTCAGCTCTAGAAGTGGGTAGCCATCTGGGAACAAGTGACCACCAGACAGTGTGGTTCATGATAAACTCGGCTACAGAGTCAAGCCATACAAAAGTGAGGGTACTGGACTTCAGGAGGGCTGACTTTGGCAAGATGGGAGAGTGCCTTAGAAAAGCACTAGCAAACAAACTAGAAGGAGTGGTGGAGCAACAATGGGGAAACATCAAAACTGCCATCACAGAGGCAACAAGCCTTTATGTGAAACAAATAAACAAATAAAATGAAAGAAAAAGCCACTATGGTTCTCAAAAGAGGTGGCGGGAAGGTTAGGAGAAAAGATAGCATTTAGGAAGTATAAGGAAACACAGAAGGAGCAGGACAGAGAACTGTACCAGTTAAGGCAGAAGGGAAGCAGGGAGGAAGTCAGCATTGCAGGGCCCAAACTGAGAAAAGATAGCCAACTCAGTTAAGAAGGGGATAAAACCTTTACAGGGAGTGTAGAAAGACAAAGGGAGGGATAGTGAGGCTGAATAGAATGAACAGTGGGTGGGCAGAGAGGGACAGGGAAAAGCAGGGATACTGAACAAATACTTCTGCTCAGTATTCACAACAGAGGAGGAAGGAGGTGCCTAATCAATTAACAGATGTACTCTGGATGGGGGTTGATCCCAGTCCTTTCATAGAAGAAAGGGTTCTGAAAGAACTCCTAAAACTGAAGGTGGACAAAGCAATGGGACCTGATGGAATTCACCCCAAATTCTAAAAGAATTAAGGGAGAACTAGTGACACCACTGACTACCCTTTTAACAAATCATGGGAGGATAGTGTGGTACCTGAGGACTGGAGGAAGGTGGAAGTGATTCTCCTTCACAAAGTGGGAGCAAGACAGAGGCAGGAAACTACAGACCTGTCAGTTTGACCTCTGTGGTAGGGAAAGTGATGGAATCACTTCTGAAGGAAAAAATTGTTGAGTACCTAGAGGCCAGTGGAGCACAGAACCCAAGACAGCATGGGTTCACAGCAGAAAGGTCATGTCAGACAAATCTGATTTCTTTGACTGGGTGACCAAAGTAGTAGACCAGGGAGGGACTGTGGACATGGTCTACCTAGACTTTAACAAGGCATTTGACACAATCCACAAAAGATTAATAAGCAAATTAACCAGCCTGGGAGTGGGTCCCAGGGTGGTAGCCTGTGTAAAACATTGGTTGGACAACAGGACACAGAAGGTAATTGTAAATGGAGACCACTCTGAAGAAAGAGGGGTTACTAGTGGGGTACCGTAGGGTTCAGTACTGGGTCCAGTCTTTTTAATGTCTTTATAAGTGACATCGCAGAGGGACTGGAAGGAAAAGAATGCCTCTTTGCAGAAGACACAAAGATCTGCAACAGATTTGATACACAAGGAGGCATGGAAAGGTTGGAGGAATGGTCAGAAATATGGCAGCTTGGATTCAATGCAAAGAAGTGCAAAATAATGCACCTGAGAAACAAAAATCCAGGGGAAGATTACGCAATTGGGGGGGAGGTAGTAGCAACAACAAAAATGGAAAGGGACCTGGAGGTAATCATATCAGATGACCTTAAGGTTAGCAGGCAATGTAAGAAGGCAGTAGGGAGGGCTGGGGAGACACTGGGATGTATAGGGAGAGGCATCACCAGCAGAAAACAGGTCGTTGTTATCCCTCTGTACAGACAGTTAGTGATACCCCATCTGGAGTACTGTGACCAGTTCTGGAGACCCCATCTCCGCAAGGACACAGAGAGGATGCAGTCCAGAGGAGGGCAACTAAAATGGTGCAGGGTCTGCAAGAGAAGCCATATGAGGAGAGACTAAAGGAGCTTAATATGTGTACCCTTGAGGAAAGGGGGGGGCATGATAGAAACTTTTAAGTACCTCAATGGAATCAACAAAGTCCAAGGGGGGTAGCATCTTTCAGAAATAAAATGAGCAAGAACAAAGGGACACAATTTGAAGATAGAGGTGGGGACGGCTCAGGGGCAATGTGAGGAAGTATTTTTTTCACAGAGAGGGTGGTGGACGCATGGAACAGCCTTCCTGAGGAGGTTGTGGGGTCTAAAACTGTGGGAGAATTCAAGAATGCATGGGACAGACATAAGGCAGTTCTTGTAATGGGTAGGAAGAAATAGGCTGTTGGTTAACTAGGATCTGCAGCTTATCCTGTAGGTAGAAAAATGGGCAGACTAGGTGGGCCAAGCAGTCCTTATCTGCTGTCAAAGTCTATGTTTCTATGTTCCAGGTGTAAGGTTCTAAATGAGGACATACAGTACCTCTTGTAGGCACATTACTGCGAAAAAAGACACTCTCTGTCAAAATTGGTACGGTCACCAAGACACTTCTCCAAGCCTTGGACTGGTGGAAGGAGGCAGACAACCTCTCAGTAGGAATTCCTTCCAGCTTTCATGTCCCACAAACATTCTCATTACAGATGCCTCTCTCCTCTGCTGGGAGCACATCTGGACAACCACTCCATAAGTGGCACTTGGACTCCCAAAGAATCTACATGCCACATCAGTCTTCTGGAACTCAGAGTTGTGTACCTAGCCATAAAGGCCTTTGCCCCACAGCTAAAAGGCCACACAGTCCAGATCAGAACAGACAACACCATAGCCATGTTCTACATAAACAAACAGGGTGGCACAAAGTCAACTGTGCTCAGCACAGAAGCCATGAACATGTTGTTTCTGGCCTACTCATTGGACATGAGTCTCTCAGCCATACACCATCGGGGCAAGGACAACACCTTGGCAGATGCCTTGAGTTGCATCAGCCAAGGCCACAATGAATGGACTCTGAACAAGCAAGTCTTTGCCACAGTGTTCAGTATGTGGGACAAGCCAGAAATAGGTCTCTTTGCATCCCACCTCAACCATCAGTTTCCTCTACATTGCTGCAGGCCCCCAGCACTGGTTACCCTGACAGCAGATGCTCTAACTTTGGACTGGGCAGGGAAGTTTCTGTATGCCTGCCCTCCCTTCTCTCTGATTCACAGGGTGCTGCTGAAGCTGAGGGACCAGTCAGTAACCATGATCATAGTTGCTCTGGACTGGCCAAGACAACCTTGGTATCCTCTGCTTCTAGCCCTATCTCACAAGAAGCCTATTCGACTTTCTCCGAACTACACTCTCCTGACTCTTCTATAGTTTCCAGACACCCAATATTTAAAACAGGTACTGAAAATTCTTTGCATGGCCAAATAAACAAGTACTAAGAAAACCTATGTAGCCAAGTGGAAGAGGTTTTCTCTCTGGTGCAAAGGAAAATGAATAAATCCTATTAAGGCTTTATCTTCCAACCTTTTTGACTATTTGGTACACCTACAGGCCTCAGGCTTTAAGGCCTCATCACTTAAACTTCACCTGGCTGCTGTTTCCAGCGTACCCTTCCACAGGGAAAGAGATCAGTTATTTCACAGCCTATTTTTAAGACATTTTTCAAAGGCCTGCTCCATCTTCAACCCCCAATATGAGAACCAGTTCCTCCTTGGGACCTCAACCTCTGCATTGCCAAGCACATGGGACCTCAATTTGAGCCCATGGCCACTGCCCACTTAAAATATGTCACCTGGAAAATGGTTTTCTTAGTAGCCATCACTTCTGCCAGAAGGATTTCAGAACTGCAGCCACTCTGCACTGAGCCAAACTACATCATCCCTCATAAGGACAAAGCAGTGCTCAGAATAAACAGAAATGTTCTTCCTTAGGTGGTCTCTGAATCCCATCTTATTTAGTCCATTACCATTCCTGTCTTCTTCACTGATACAACCACTTCAGGGGAGCGCAAACTTCATAGCTTGGATGTTAAGAGAGCCCTGTCCTACTACCTGGAGCACATGAAGCAGTTCAGAGACTATAGTACACAACTTTTTTTCACCAATGGTGAGGTAGGCAGAGGAAAACCAGCTACCAAGAGAACCGTATCCTATTGGATAGTCTCCTGTATCCAGTTTTGTTATGAGAACGCTGGAAGACTGCTTCCTCAAGAACTTAGGGCCCATTCCATGAGGGTCACTGCTGCCACAGTGGCAGCTGCAAGGGATATTCCCTTACTTGATGTCTGCAAAGCAGCCACTTGGAAGACTGTACACACATTCATGCAGCTTTACTGCCTGGATGTACAGTCCATATCTGATGCCAAATTTGGCAGGGAGGTCCTGCGGAGCCTCTTCCCTAAGTAGGTTCTGTACCCGCCTCTCAACTACACTGCTTTGTAGTCTACTGCTTTACTGATGCTAAAGGACTCCTGGGGTGAGAAGAAAAAATAACCCACCATAGTAATATTGTTTCTTCCAAGGTGTCCTTTAGCATCAGTAACCTCCCATCCTTCCTTCCCTACATAACTTAACTGAGGAGGACTCTGCATTATGTAGTGTTTGCTAAATTTGCTCTAGTTTTTCTCTGCATTTCAAGCAAAGTTCTGCTTTCCTTATTACTTTTTCTGGTTTTGCATCTTTTAGACAGTTTTATAATCATGTTAGGACAGTCTTTCATATGGACATGTTTGCCATCATAGCTCTGAAAAGATTCTGGTGGCCTCTGGTCAAGCTCCAGTCAGCACACCCTCTAACTGTCTTCTGACTGGCTAACTCCTGTGACTCATTACCATAATCTCTATCTCCGAGGCAGCTCAACCTAGCCAGTTTGCTGCTACTGTTACTGATGCTAAAGGACACCTTGGAAGAAACAGTATTACTTCAGTGAGTACTTTTTTCTTTCCTTATAGTCTAGAGTTTTACTGTCAGCATCTGGGTTGAGAATGTCCGAAATCTGGCATCTAGTCAGATTCTGCTTTTGCCGACGGGCTAGGAGCTTTTCACCCTTAGGCACAGCAGCGATATACCTCAGTGTTGCTTTCCTGATATCAAACTCAGCTCTGCCCCAACAAGTAAGTCATCATATTCTCATTTTTCCTAGTCAATTTGTCCAAATTTCTTCTACACCTTGTCTGTTCATTTTTCTCTAAATCTTGAATTTCAGTGAACTTTCGGTTATTTTTGTTTGTTTTTGTCTTTTTAATTCTAGATGGTATACTAATCAGGACTCCTCTCAATGTACATTTGAAGACATCCTATATGCTGTCCCATGATGCTTCTGCAGGAACATTTATCTCAATGAATCGTTTATTGTGTTTTTAAATTCTTCCTTTATTTCATCTAATTTGAGATTAAAGTTATTAATCCTCCATCTACAGTGTCTTTTATTCAAAGTGTCTACATTTAGTTGTAAAATATCTGGGGAATGATCAGAGATTACAATGGGGGTAATATCTATGTTCTTAGCCCCTTGAAGGAATTCTGCACTTGTAAATATGTGATCTATTCTAGATCCAGTTTTGTGTACGGGGTCCAGAATGAGTATTCCTTTGCATTCCCATTAACCACTCTCTGGGTATCTAACAGATTTAGATTTTGTTAAAAAAAAGTCCATTAAGGCCCTATTAGATCATGAGAGGGTATAGATCTTATAAGATGTATCTAACAGGGGGAGAAGGATGCATTCTTTATCTCCTGCCACAATGGCATTAGAATTCAAAAATGGTTGTATGGCATCTAAAACTTAATGTAAACATTTCATGTATTCCATTTTTAGGTCCATATATATTAATCAGGGTGATTGGTTTACCTTCAAGTATGCCATGCAATATTAAGAAATGACCGTCTTTATCTTCTATGATTACTTTCTTTTCAAATTTAACTCCTCTAGAAAACAGAATAACTCCAGCATTCTTTGATGAAGCCCCAGAATCAAGCACCTGACCAAGCCATTTTCCTTTCATTAATTCAGTAATCCTGCCTTTTAAGGTACAGCAGATTTCTTGCAGAAAAGTTTTTTTTGAATTAAGAATTTTGAGGTAATTTAATACCTTATACCTTTTAATTTTGTTGAGACTGCTAATGTTCCAAGTAGTTACAGTTATGCTACTGTCCATAAAGATGTAGAGTAAGATAGATGAAATAAATTTTGCTTTGCAAGCCAGTCAGCCTGATTTAAAAAGGTAGCAAATATGTGATATGGTAACATGAATCCTGTACTTACTGGATAGGATAAACTTGAGAGATGGCCAGAAGAGACACAGAGCACATGAGGGGACTAAGCAAGGCAAGGTGAAAGCAAAAGGGGAAGAAAAAAGTGAACAATTTAGAAGTAATAATAGCAGAAACCCCCAGAGTATATCAAAGCACATCAATACATGAAGAAATAAATTCAAATAAGCAACTCCATTTCTGGAGTTATGTTTCCATATTACATCAGAGCTACACAGTAAATTCAAGTTTAAATCTCAAAACTATCAGAGGTCAAAACCAGATTGATTATTCAAGAATCGGCAAGACCTAGATGTCACCCCACCACAGCATATGTACTGAATAATACGTTACAAATTTGGAATCAAGTCTAGACATAGTAAACCTGTTGAACAGCGATGAGAAATCTGTGAATAGATGTAAAATGAATGTAAGGTGGAAATCTGAACAAACAATACAAGCTAGTGTATTATTATTATGAAGCAATCACTCATTTGTAGGAAATTAATTTTAGATGAGTGAGCATAGTTTAAACTTGAATAATCTTAGTACATTAATAAATTATATATTATACAGCCAGTTCGATATCAGACAGTAAGCTTGTCACATTGTAGAATAGAATATAACCTACAAACTGAATTTAGTGTTATCCACAGCACCATTAATCATAAGTAAACATAAGGGTCTCTTGATGGAAAAGCAGCTGCAATATTAGCTACGTAACATAACAACTTTCTTAGCATGCAGTCAGTTAGGACAAACAATTATAAACATGCTACATAGTTAGAGTGTGAGTGTAGAAACAGAGGTTTAACACAAAATAAAAAATCCTTGTCTGTCATGTGAAAGTTGTTAGTACATTTAGTCGTGTAAGCTTGAAAAAAACTGTTCAATAAGATTTTGCCAGTGAAGGATTTGCACATTTTCGTAAAGTCTTTGTGTTCAGGAGGCTTCCGTGAGCTCGGCTCTGTTATGGTGTTGCCATGTTTTAGAATGTCAGCAAAAGAACCAAGCATGTGCGAGTTTTAGTTTTCAAGCCTCACAGTTTCAGGATGTCAGTTACAAGTAAGAGAAAGAATTCAGGATTTAAAAGTATGCTCCAAGATTAGCACTTGGTGTCTCTGTTTTCAAAATTGTGCCATTTCAAGATTTTTTGAAAACAATCCTCTATAAGTAAATGCATGTCCCAGCATTGGGACAGCCGAAAACAATCAAACAGTGCAGGAATCCTATATTCATTTAAATAAAAGAGTAGTGTAGGAGACTTCATTGTCTCACTTGTACAAGTGCTATGGAACTAAAGTTCAAGGCTATCTAACTAATAATCTACAACAAGGATGTAGTAAAGGTTCCCTTAGAGCAGCTGGTGGGGTTGACTTCTTACTTCCTAAAAGAAATATGGAAGTAGGCAGATCCCACTTCTATTATAGGGGCCCAAAACTTTGGAACACTATTCTAATACTGTTGAAACCAGTTGAAGTTAACTTTAGCCTGAGTACTTTCAAAATATTGTATCTCAAACAAATACAAGAAATGTTACCTTGTTGTTTAGTGACAGATATGGGCTGATTATATTTTATTTAGAGCCACTTGGTGAGTCATGTGTATTTAGTATTGTGTTAATATGCAGTTCTAGAATTAAACTTATAATATGTGCATTGTGAATGCCTGTCTCAACTATTTTCAGACATTCCAGACCTTAAGTGTATAAACTCTACGATGGATGGTCTTGTTTGTTGATTGTATGTACTGTATATATGTAATGGGATGTATTCAAGGTAATTGTATGTAACAAGTTTATATGTTAAAGAGCAACTGACATGGCCCAGGCAGGCAACTCATTCCAGGAAGTTGCCTGCCTGATAAGCTAAATGAACTAGTTTTAACACATTTTTTTTATGAGCGTAAATACTTTAGCTTAGAGTGCCCAGCTTGTAACTTCCATAAACGAGCTTAAAGGCTGCCCAAGCGCTGCAGCCCTGCCCCAAAATACAGCACTTTAATGACATTAGGTAGGGAATGGGGCTGCGAGTGCTCTATGTAGTAAGTAATAGGAAGAGAATACAATCGGGGAGTGGGCCTGTCTAAATGTATTAACATTATCTTTGCTGGCAGTTCTACATGTATGGGGCTATGATATATGTGATATATCTGCCCCTTACATGTAGAACTGCCAACAAAGATAATGTCAGTACATTCAGACAGCCCCCCCGATCCTACTCCCATTCTATTACTGACTACATAGAGCACCTGAAGCCCCGTTCCCTACCAAATGTCATCAAAGTGCTGTTTATTTTGAGTGGGCAGCAGCACTCGGGTGGCCACATAACTCTATGTGGAAGTTGCGAGACAGGCACTCTCAGCCAAATTATAGTATGTAACCTCAGTAAAAAATTGCTGAAACTAGTTCATTTAGCTCATCAGACAGGCAACTTCCTGGAATGAGTTGCCTGCATGACTTCTCTGAATGTGTCAGTAGCTCTTATTTATTTATTTAGTGTTTGATGACTGGGTGGGTGCACTAGACATTAAATATGCCTATTTTCAGGCATGACCTGGGAAAGTACAAGTCATAAAACAATCATGAAACATTAAAATATATAATGTGAAGGATAAAACTAATAACATATACAAAAGTAGTTGAATGAGTCAATACAAAGTAACAAGGATAAATTAGCATAAATAATAATGAAACATAGTGCAAGACAGTAAAATATACAATATAGGGGTAAAGTAACTGCAGATACAAAAACAGTATAAACATAAATACAGTGTATCAGGGAGAAAATCAGTACAAGAGCAGGAAACTCAGAAATGAACAAAGCAGTGTGGCAAACAGACAAGATGCAGCATACGTAAGTGCAGTAGATTAAGCAGCAAAGACAAGCAGTAGTGGGGTAGCACAGGTAGGGTGATCAAGGAGGCAGGAAGCAGGTACAAGGGTCAGAGACTAAGAGGTAGTGGTGTAGCTCTATTTTGAAGCACACAAGAGAGGAGGGAGAGTAAAATGGACACAGACAGGAGCTCCAAAAATTTGGGGAAAAGTAGGAGAAGGCCTGGGATCCCATGGTCATCATGCATATAGGAACAGATAATATGGACTGGTCTCCAGAGCAAAGAGGGTAGGGGAAGCTCGGGGGAGTCAACATTATGTTTAGGGAGGAGGAAACTCTAGTTCTGATAATTTTATCATTTATGGTGCCAAGGACATAGGAGTGGTTGGCCTCAGGGGATAGCCAGTTTAGACCACTGTAGAGCTGAGAGTGGTGGGTAAGATGATGAGATGCCAGCTGGAATGACAAATGTTATTGTAGTTGGTGTCCCACTTGTGAGATTGACTTTGGCAGCACTTATGAAGATAGCAGAGTCATAGGTGAGGTAGGAAGAAGGATATCTTATACAGCAGCAAAGGCAGTTTTGGCACAGGGTGTGGACATAACTGACTTTAAAGACCAGGCCAAGCTTGGAGTTAACAGGTCTACAAGTGTTTGAGATGTGTTGGACAAAGTCCAGAGAAGGGTCAAGTGTAATTCCAAGGTATTTGAAGTTGGTTACATTTTCAAGGAGGAGCCATTGCTGCTGAAGATGGTGATGCACATAAACTTTCGTAATCTAGAGGCACAGCGAAACATAGGGTAGATTTTGCTGGTGTTTAGTAATAGCTTGTTAAGGAAGAGCCAGGAGTGATTATTGCAGAAATCAGACGTAAGGGTAGTGTTAAGGTCAGCAAGCTATTTAGAACTAGAGTAGAGCATTAACTCATTTCCTCCAAGAAATGTCTGTATTCAGCAGGCTCCTGTATCCTCTTGTGTCCGAGAATGACTCCAGACATGAGCTGCATTGTCCCTGTGTGCCCAGCCTACGTCTGGTGTCGTCACTAAGATTTTTTATTATTTCTTGCCAGCCAATGAAACTAGGGCTTCTCAAAACCCCTTTGGTGATACCTCACATAGTCAGCCTCCTTTCACTGGCTGTCAAGTCTAGGGGTCCCATACGAAATTTGTTGTAAAACCCGGTTTTAAACTCTGCGTCCTCACTTTGCTGCTGCATGCAGGTAGCGTAGGAGCTGAGCTGCATTTCAACGTTCCAGTGAGTTTGTCCTGATTTGTGAGCTGCCAGCTAACTTCCCCTCTACAACTGTGCTCTTATCAGGTATCATTCATTTATTATTTATTTTGCCTTTATTGCAATTTCAGTGTATTTTTGGGGTCTTTTTGTGAGCCAATTCACTGAGAGGTCGAAAACTGGGAGTTAGGTTTCTCAGTGAAGATGGCTCACAAACTCTGTCAGCTTCTCTGTTATTGTGGCATTTTTAGGGAAGTTTTTGAGGTTTAGTTATCTTTTTCCTCCTGTTTGGTTGATTCGGTTGATTCTGGGTGGGTGAGGGACCGTTGGCAAGCTTGTGGGGGCTCCCGTCGCATTGTTGTTTAACTCGACCTCTCGTCGTGGGAAAAGACCTAATTTGCCCTACTCAGTGTTTATTTTTTCATTTATTCCATTTTGTGTGCTCCACGCTGACCTAGCTGCATTATTTTTCCACTTTCTGTCCTGAATTGTGGACCGCAATGTTGCCGACACTGTTTGCATGCCATGAGGTAATGAGGTCATACAGCCCATCAGCCAGGTAACGGTGTTTAGGGCATTTCCAGCTGAATGTGTTTCTGCCCATTGAGATGTGGCTACATGTGCAAGGGAGGTGGCCAGGGACTCTCAGAGGGTTTGTTTCAAAGATACTGAAGGACTTTGGGGGGGCTTGTTGGTGGTTTTTCATGTGATTTGGGGGAGTGGGGAAATGCTGTTTGGTGCCATGTGTCTGGTGGTGGTGGTGGACACCAGGTAATCCATTTTGCAGTGCCCCAAAGAACAGGGGAAGCCTCCCCTCCTAGCATCAAACACCTGGTACCAGCTGTGTCTCTCTCCACCTCCCCCAACTTGGTTGCTGGGAATTTGGAATCCAGTAGTGCTGTGGGGGATGTTGAGTCTTGGCGGGGGTGTAGCCATCCAGGTAGAAGGGCAGTCCATGACACCGGTGCCAGGTCTCGGGAGGTGGGAGGAGTCCACAGACAATGGGCAATGCTGTTTGTGGGCTGGTGGCCAGTGTAGGTGCCATCCAACAAACAGCAGTACCTGGTGTCATGGTGCCCCCCCCAGCCTCGAGGGCCTTGTGCCATCACACAAAGTCCTGGAGGTTCCAGCTATCCCTGCTACTTATTGGTAACAGATGTTGCAGGGCATTGGGGGTTGGGGGGGACACTGTGAGAACACCGTGGGGAATGCTGTCATGTTTGTTAGTGGACACCGTCGGGTGTGGAGACCACAGACCACCAGGGAATCCATTTTGTGGAATGGTTTCATATGTTGGGAGGTGAGATGGAGGACCCTGACAGCATGGCAACCATTTTGTGAGCTGGCGTCAGGTCTCGGCCGGGGGGGGTCACCCGGACAACAGGTAGTGCTGTTTATGATATGGTGGCGGGTGATGCAAGGCCTGGCACCATCCAGCAAAGAGCAGTGCCTGCTGTCTGGGTGATCCCCCCACCCTCCAAGACCTGACGCCAGCTCACAGAATGGTTGCCATGCTGTCAGGGTCCTCCATCCCACCTCCAAACATACAAAACCATCCCACAAAATGGATTCCCTGGTGGCCTGTGGTCTCTAACTCATGGCTAGCTGTCTGCAAAAGGGATGTGATATAAAGAGAATGCCATTTTGTGTTGTTGCCGGGCATTGGGGGGTGGGGGCTAACTCCTTGAGAACACTGTGGGGAATGCTGTCATGTTTGTTGGTGTACATCATCGGGTGTGGAGACCACAGGCCACCAGGGAATCCATTTTGTGGGATTGTTTCATATGTTGGGAGGTGGGATGGAGGACCCTGACAGCATGGCAACCATTTGGTGTGCTGGCGTCAGGTCCTCGGGGTCACCAGACAACAGGCAGTGCTGTTTATGGTATGGTGACGGGTGACGCAAGGCCTGGCACCATCCAGCAAAAGCAGTGCCTGCTGTCTGGGTGATCCCCTCCCGAGACCAGACGCCAGTTCACAGAATGGTTGCCTTGCTGTCAGGGTCCTCCATCCCACCTCCAGACATACAAAACTATCCCACAAAATGGATTCCCTGGTGGCCTGTGGTCTCAGGCTTCGTGGCTAGCTGTCTGCAAAGAAGTGATATAAAGAAACCATTTTGTGTTGTTGCGGGCATTGGGGTGGGAGGAGGGACCACTGAACATCGTGGGGAATGCTGTCATGTTTGTTAGTGGACACCGTCAGGTGTGAAGACCACAGGGCACCCTACGGTAAGAGAATGCCATTTTGTGTTTTGGCCGTGCATTGTGGGTGGGGGTGGGGGCATCACAAAGCCAGCTATCTGCCATTTGGCTTGTTGTGGTTGGGTGAAGTGCATTTCACGGCTGATCTATGAAGAGACCCGTGGTGTTCTTACACTGTTCCTGGAAAATGTGATCCGGAACGCTGTCACCTACACCAAGCATACCAAGAGAAAGACTGTTAATGCTATGGATGTAATCTATGCACTCAAACGAAAAGGCCGTGCTCTCTATGGCTTCAGAGGAGGGACTGATTACAGGCTTAGGCATATGCCCTGGTGATGTGTGTGCATACAGATTATACTACTTGTTTAGGTTTTGAAGGTGGTGGCCTCGGTGAGTCATGTCTGCAGTGCAAAGATGTTTTCTTTTGTATTGCAGACGATCGAAGACCGAGCCCGCTCTGAGATTTGAGAGACAGCTCCAAGATTTGAGACACGCTCCGAGATTGAGAGACCACTCCGAGACTTGAGAGACCATTCTGAGATTTGAGAGACCGCTCCGAGATTTGAGAGACTGCTCTGTGATTGAGAGATCGAGAGACTACTCTGAGAAACACTACCCTGAGATCAAAAGACTACCACGAGATCAAGAGAGACAGCTGTCCTGCGAGAAACCGCAACCCCCAAGATCATCACCGGAAATATGGCGAATGTGTACAAAAATGACCTGGTAGACCTGTTCGATAGTGCCAGTGACAATGAAGAGGATGAATTTCAAGGTTTTGATGATTCCGATATTGAGGTGGAATTGGTGCATATGATGCCTTTGGTTACACCAGACAGTGACAGTGATTTCAGTGATGATGATGATCTGCCCCTGGCTACGCTGCACTGGAAGAGGCACTGCATGGAGAGTGATGAGGATGATGTGCCACTGGCAAGCTACATTGGCAGAGGAACGACACGGACAGCGAAGATGATCTTCCTTTGGCTACACTGCAGCGTCACGAGTACCCACATTGATGTTGATGATTATGATGAACACTAAGTTGATGCAGAACAACCTGAGCAACCTTTGCCACATCTGAATGCGGGTCACAATGATGGATGGACAAGTTGCTTACAGCATGTCCATTTTGAGAATTTCAAGGAGCCTGTGGGTCCCACCACACTGATGTATGCAGAGAAGACTCCCTTGGATTTTATGAACCTGACATTCCCACCAATTGTCTATGACCTGATTGCTGAGGAGACAAACCGATACAGTGCCCGTAAGCAGGCAGAAGCTAACAAAGTGGACCACCGATGGACTCCAGTAACTGCGTGTGACATAAAAGCTTTACTTGGAATGCAACTGTACGTGTCAGTTATAAAGGCGCCACACTACCGCATGTACTGGGGGAAGCACCATCCCTATGGACATTTACCATTTTCAAAGTTAATGACCCGTGAGCGTTATAAGAAGATTGTGCAGTATCTGCATGCCAGTGATAGCACGCTAAATCCACCAAGAGGATCGCAAGACCATGATATGCTACATCACGTTCGACCAATTATCAACCTTGTTATCAAGGCATGCAAAACGGAGTACAACCTACACTGAGAAGTGTCAATTGATGAGGCAATGGTGGGCTTTAGAGGATGACTGTCCTTCAAGCAATACATGCGATGCAAGCCACAACGGTATGGGATAAAAGTATAGGTCCTTGCAGATCCTCATAACGGTTATGTGTCAGACTTTCAGGTGTACACTGGAAAGGTTGCTGGCTCTGTGGAAGTGGGCCTTGCAGAGAGGGTTGTGAAAGATCTGACTAAGGATCTTCGTGGCAAAAGGCACCATGTATATTTTGACAACTACTTTACTTCGGTTCACCAGGCAAAAGAACTATTGAACATTGGCTTGTCCTCATGTGAAACAATGCGGACCAACAGGATTGGATGGCCTTCGGAACTTAACAAATTATCAATGAAAAAGAAAGCTCGTGGTTATTATGAACAATGACAGAGTGGTTCACTTGTTGCCACAGTGTGGAAAGACAACCATCCTGTTTTCTTGCTCTCAACAAACCATGACCCTACCTCACCAGCAACGTCTGTGCCCAGGAGACAGAGAGATGGCACTGTTGTATCAATTGCATGTCCGGACGCATCGCAGCAGTATAACATGCACATAAACGGTGTGGACGCCGCTGACCAGCTTCAGGGGCAGTACCCACGTGCCAGAAAATCAAAGAAGTGGTGGATATACCTTTTCTGGTTTTTGTGGGACATAGCATTGGCAAATGCATTTACTCTGTTCCGAGAGAGCGTGAATCATGTTCGGCAATCGAAGACTGGACGAGTGACAAAGCACAGCCAACTGAATTTCCGCATGCTCCTCTCTGAGAATCTGTTGGAAGGATATGCACATAGAAGACGTAGTGCCTTACTTCAAGTAATTGCACAGAATCCAACTTGTGATGGACTACACTGCTCTGTGAAAGGGAAAAAGGGGAGGTGCAAAAATTGTTCGCAGAAGAAAATACGTGCCGAACCATCATATACATGCAGCACATGCAAAGTACACCTCTGCATTGATTGTTTCCTGAGTATCACCTGTACAGATAGAGGCTCAAACTGGCAACACAAGAAGACTTATGCCCAGTATTTCCTCTGCAGCTTCTCTGACTGTACATGATGGGGAGTTGCTGGACAAAGGAACAGACATAACAGATTGTGTGAGTTTGAAGACCAGTGCTGCGACTGTGAGAGAGAGACCAAGCTGCGACTGCGAGAGAGAGGGCCGGGACCGGAGGGCTGCGACTGCGAGAGAGAGACCGGAGTGCTGTGACTGTGAGAGAGAAACCAGAGTGCTGTGACTGTGAGAGAGAAACCAGAGACCAGAGTGCTGCGACTGTGAGAGAGAGAGACCGGAGACCAGAATGCTGTGACTGTGAGAGAGACTGGAGTGCTGCGACTGTGAGAGAGAGACCGGACTGCTGCAACTGTGAGAGAGAGACCAGAGACCAGAGTGCTGTGACTGCGAGAGAGAGAGACCGGAGACCAGAATGCTGTGACTGCGAGAGAGAGACCCGAGTGCTGCGACTGCAAGAGAGAGAGAGACTGGAGTGCTGCGACTGTGGGGGACAGACTAGAGTGCTGCGACTGCGAGAGAGGGACCAGAGTGCTGCGACTGCGAGAGAGGGACTGGAGTGCTGTGACTGCAGGGGAGAGAGGGACTGGAGTGCCAGCCAGCGTTAAGAAGCTGTATTATGGGTTGCCATGCTTGTGGGCAGCTTAGGCCATCCATATGGATTGTTTGGAACAGACTCTCTGGATGTCTGTTTGTGGGGTGGACAGAACTTGAGTTGTGGACATGTGGTTGCGTGATGTGAGTTTTGATTGCCCTTTGAGTTGAATGGAACATCTGTGGCTAGGTGAAGACACAGCAGCTTATGCAGTCTTTGGCACTGTGCCAAATAAAAATACAAAATGCTGAGCTAATGTGGACCGGTGACTGCGATAACAAGTGGTGATCCATATCTCATTCACCAGACCAATGGGGCAAGCTGACAGAGGTACTGGAGAGCATGACTGGTTCGAGCACACCAGCTGGTGCATTGTCTCGCGACGAAACTTTCTCCACTAACTCTTCCAGCACTGTTGTGGAGTGGCAGATTTAGCTCGCATTTTTATTTTCATTTGGATGCAGAGCCCCATGACACGCATGCGGCCAGCCAACGTTAAGAAGCTTTGTATTATGGGTTGCCGCGCACTTGTAGGTGGCTTAGGCCATCCATATGGGGTCTGGAAGAAGGTAAGTGCAGTGACACAAATTGCATCATGCTGCGGGCCTTTTTGGTTGGAAGAAGGCTGATGTGCAGTGGGCATGGTTGTTCACAGCTGCAGGCCAAGATTGTTTGGAACAGACTCTCTGGATGTCTGTTTGTGGGGTGGAGCGGAGCTTGGATGGTGGACATGTGGTTGCGTGATGCAAGTTTTGATTGCTCTTTGAGTTGAATGGAACATCTGTGGCTAGTGGAAAGACACAGCAGCCTATCAGTCTTTGGCACTGTGCTAATGAAAAACAAAATGCGGAGCTAATGTGGACTGGTGACTGCGATGACAAGTGGTGATCGTATCTCACTCCCTGACCGATGAGGCAATGACAGAGGTACTGGAGAGCATGACCAGTTCCGAGCACACCAGATGGTGCATTGTCACGTGTGATGAACCTTTCTCCACTAACTCTTCCAGCACTGTTGTGGAATGGCAGATTTAGCTCTGCATTTTTATTTTCATTTGGATGCAGAGCCCCGTGACACATGCTAGCCAGCCAGCGTTCTGAAGCCGTATTATGAGTTGCCGCACTTGTGGGCAGCTTAGGCCATCCACATGGGGTGGCCTAGGTGAGTCGTGTCTGCAGAGCAAAGATATGTTGTTTTTTGGGGTTTTGTATTGCAGACAATCGAGAGACCGCTCAGAGATCGAGACTGCTCCAAGATCGAGACCGCTCCGAGATCGAGACCGCTCGAGACTGAGAGACTGCTCCGAATTGGGAGACCACCCTGAGAGACTACCTCGAGATCGAGACTACTTGAGACTTACCAAGTGATAAAAAGGAATGGGGAAGACCTCAGAAATAGAAACTAGTATGTGACTATTCAAGTGTGCCTTTTTTTTGTCTCCAGTACCTCTTTCAGTGTAAATTATGTGGAGTGGAGGTTTTAGCTCCATATTTTTTATTTTCATTTGGCCTCAATGTTGCTTGTTCTGTGTTTCACGCAGTCCTTCATGCTGTCCATTGTGTGTGACATTGACTGTGTGGTTGAAGCAAATTCCGGGAGTGAAGGGTGACTACCAGAGAGACCAGAGTGCTGTGACTGCCAGAGACCAGAGTGCTGTGACTGTGAGAGAGAGAGAGAGAGAGACCAGAGTGCTGTGACTGCGAGAGAGAGAGACCAGAGTGCTGTGACTGCGAGAGAGAGAGAGAGAGAGACCGAGACCAGAGTGCTGTGACTGCGAGAAAGAAAGAGAGAGAGAGAGAGAGACCGAGACCAGAGTGCTGCGACTGCAGAGAGAGAGAGAGAGACCAGAGTGCTGCGATAGCGAGACCAAAGTGCTGCGACTGTGAGAGAGAGGAGCCGAGACCAGAGTGCTGTGACTGCGAGAGAGAGAGAGAAAGAGACCAGGGTGCTGTGACTGCGAAAGAGAGAGAGACAGAGACAGAGAGAGAGAGACCAGAGTGCTGCAACTGCGAGAGAGAGAGAGAGAGACCAGAGTGCTGCAACTGCGAGAGAGAGACCAGAGTGCTGTGACTGCTCGAGAGAGACCAGAATGCTGTGACTGCGAGAGAGAGAGACCAGAGTGCTGCGACTTTGACTGTTTGGTTGAATCAGATTTCTGGAGGGGGGCAACTTCAAGAGACCTTAGAGAGACCAGAGTGTGCAATTTGGAGTGATGAGATGCGCAAAGGTGGTAGGAGATGCATATTAGTGCAGGATGAGGAAGTGGTAGAGGAGAGAAGCGGCTGATGTGAAGAATGATGCAATGGCAGAAGCGGGAAACTGTGGATGAAATGGTTTGATGGCAGGTAGGTGGTGCTGCAACAATTGAGTGGTGGAAATGCAGCATATGTATTGTAAAGGTTGTAAACATAGGTATTATTACTGATTTGGGAAATAAAAACTTTGCAGATTGAGACAAAGAAAAGGTCTGATGCAGTGCCATGGGCGTGAATCGGATTGTCTTGTGATGGTGGAACTCCTGCTTGCCCCGTTGGTTTTTTAGAGGTAATGTAGTGATATGCCAGTCATTGAATGGGCTGCGCCAAATGAAAATTAAAACTACTGAGCTAAAAGAGATCTGGTGAATGAAAGTAAGGGAACAAGTGGCGGAAACGTTACTTGGGAGTTCCCGGGTGGTGAGATAAAGATATGGTAGAAGTGTTGCATTGAGAAAGGATCCTAGCGTGGTATCACACAGCAGGGTACAGTTGGTGTTAGGTTTCTTTCCTCCCCAGACCAAGGGGCCAACTGAAAGAGCTAATGGAGGGCTGAACCAGGCAGTACTGTGGGAGTCTGCCATTACATTTTATATCTGAGGTAGTTTGTTTCCACTTGGTCAGCTAGGAAGTGCTGTCACCTGCCATTATGTGTGACAAGCATAGCAGATCTCAGCCTGACAGCGGACATGTGTGTCTCTGGCCAACCACCATATCACTGTCACAGTAGAGCAGCCAATCTGTGGCTACACAGGCAACGTTTTGACTGAGCGATCACAATGATGAGGTGGTGGTATAGTGGCACAGAGGTTGGAGTGTCAGCTGGCAGACTGAGAACTGTTGTAACAAAATATTGTTAAAGTATAGGACTGGAATGATCAAAAGGAATGGGGGAAGACCTCAGAAATAAAAAGTAGCAAGTGACTATTCCAGTGTGCCCGTTTTTGTCTCCAGTACCTCTTTCAGTGTGATTTATGTGGAGTGGAGGTTTTAGCTCAGTATTTTTTATTCTCATTTGGCTGCAATATTGCCTGTTCTGTGTTTCACACAGTCCTTCACACTGTCCATTGTGCATGACATCTACTGTTTGGTCGAAGCTAATTCCTGGATGGTGCGGCGACTTCGAGAGACCAAAGTGTGCGAGTTCAAGAGTCTGTTGTGCGTGATGTTGACTGTTTGGTTGAAGCAAAGTCCTGGAGGGCGAAAGGACTAAAGACACCAACTAGACCAAGTTCCGATGAGATGCAAGACAACGTATCGCCTACAGTTAGACTGGCTGCCGTAGAAGGAGTGATGAGATGAACACAGAGGTGGTGGCACGCAACTCTCTGAGGGTAGTGGTATGACAGGAGCACAACGAGGGAACTGCAGAGGATCACAGAGGACAAGAAAGTTTCAACAGACCACTTTTTCATTTTCCATCACAGGAAACCACTGACAACGGGTGAGGCTGAACCTTTTAATTTTTATTATAAAAGAATGCCACAGACAACAGAGGAGAGGATTGAACTACTTTATTTGCAGGATGACACAGAGAGCAGAATAGAGGTTGGAACTACACCAGGTAAGAATGTAGAAATCTCTTCAGTGCAGATCATCATGGGATGCCATCTGAAAAGGTAAGAAAAATGTGATTGTGATCATTGTAATAATTTTGTTGTTGACATTCTATATTTTAAATGATAAGACTTGTGGCCGCCGTGCCAAATACCATGGCTGCTGCCGTGCACATGTTTGTCTGTGTTGTGATGTTATGCCCATAAAGTGCACAACACTGCATACTACATGTGTGTGTGTTGTGTGAGAGGTTGTGCCGTCGAGCATGTCCGAGTTGTGAAGCTGCTGTGTTGTTGAATGTCTTTTGATATGTTGATGGTGAATTGTGTATGGTTGGACACAAGTGATAAAGAATATATAGAGGTATGTGTGTGTGAGTGTGTGTGTGTGTGTGTGTGTGTGTGTATGTGATATATATATATGTATATATATATATACACACACACACAATATATATTATATGTGTGTGTGTGTATGTGTGTGTGTATATATATACACACACACTATATATATATATTGTGTGTGCGTATATATATATATACACACACACACACACACACATATACATGTGTATATATATTGCAGAATTTATCTGAATGAGTGGCAAGTGAGCTTGGGGAATATAACAAGTGGTGGGGTGTAGCACTGCCACAAGCGATGGTTCCCTGAGCTCACTTGACACGCATTCAGATCTATTCTGTATCACATACCTGGCCAGAACGTAGTCCCTTTATGCAATCCAGACTGTTGTGTGTTTTTTGTTTGATGAAATCACAGTGAGATATTTCCACGCTGCTCACTTTAGGAAGCATGCACAGTCTGTGTAGGGTATGGTGTGTATGGCAGACATGTGTCTATATGAAGACCCAACATTTGTGTATATGAACAGCACTAATCACCTAGAAAAAAAAATGCACTTTTCCGCCATTTCAACATGTATAAAAAAATGTTTTTATTACAATTGACTGCATAGCACTGTTGGAAAGGTAATTTAATGATGAACAGATCATCTGCTGACATTTTGTGTGTGTCATGTATACTTTAGGAGTTATTTGCATTCGTTTATGGCATAGTGTGTTGTGACTGACCTTTTGTCCATCAAGAACCACCTAGGCACTTTGAATAAAACAGAAATTCTGGGTATCTCAGTCAGTATAAAACAAACCAAATTGATTACAATTGATTGCATGCACCGTTGGAAAGGTAATTTAGTGATGAACAGATTGTCTGCTGCCATTTTGTGTGTATCATGTATACTTTAGGAGTTATTTGCATTTGTTTATGGCATGGTGTGTTAGCTGACATTTTGTCCATCAAGAACCACCTAAGCACACTGAATAAAACACACATTGTGGGTATCTCAGACAGTAAAACACAAAAACCACATTGAGCACAACTGTTTGCATAGCAACGTCGGAAAGGAAATTTTGTGCTAAACAACTTTGCCGCTGATATGTAGTGTGTATCGCGTATACTTTAGGAGTTATACACATTTGTTTATAGCATGGTGTGTATGGTTCAGTTCCGTGCCTCAAACCTCACCAAAGCACCTTGACTAAAATGGTAAAAAACGATGTTTTATACTACATAAATATCTTCTTCTTTTACAAAAAAATTATGAAAACTACATCTAGTGTCTGGATGCTTAATTTGGTGCTAATATGTAACATATTTCCCAGCAAAACAAGGCTTAAGGCGCATTTTTTAGTGGAAATATTTTTTTTTCGCTATTTCGACCAGCATAGAGAAAAAAACTAAATTACTTATTATTAGTTGCATACTACCATTGGAAAGGTAATTTTATGCTGAACAAGTTTGCCACTCATACTTTGTGTCTAGAACTTATGGTTCTTGAGCTATTAGCATTTGTTTGCGGCATGCTGATTGTGGCTTGATTTTGCTTACAAAGCCCCAGGATTCACTGTTAACAGTATACAGGACACATGTGCTGCAACTTCAGAGAGCACCTGAGGAGTAGAGCAGAGAATAGCAGGATGTGTCATTTAGGGATATGTCATTTATGAACATAGTAAAGAGGAGGGGACCAAGGATAGAACTTTGAAGAACACCAGTGTTAATAGTGGATTGATCAGATACAGTAGAGTTGTATTTAACAGACTGTTGTCTGTCTGTAAGGTAGCTGTCATACCAGGTAACCACATCAGAGGAGATGCCTAGGGATATAATTTTAGATTTAAGAAGAGACTAGTCTACCAGATCAAAAGCCTTTGTAAGGTCAGTGAAGACTGCACCTGTTAGTAAACCTTTCTTCATGGCAACTTTGTTATTGTTTGTGAATTTGAAAAGAGCAGTGGTGGTGCTATGGCCTTTCCTGAAACCATGTTGGGCATCGGAGAGGAGACTGTGGTCATGGAGACAGTTGATGGTTTGGACAGAGACAATTTTTTCTAGAAGTTTTCTCAGAACTGAAAGGATAGTTATGGGGTGATAACTGGCGATAGATTTAGAGTCACCCTTCTTAAAAACTGGGACAACCTTAACAACTTTCCAGATATAGGGAGCAACCCCTGAGCATAAGAACAAATTAAATATTCTAGCTAGAGGGGAGGCAAGAAGAGGGCAGCAAGTTTTAGCAGCCTTGATTCAAGGCTGTCTGAGCCTATACTACATCAGACAGAGATTGAATTTAGTAGCTGATGCACCTCCATATTAGGGATTGTGTGTAGGTAGAAACAAGGGATAGTATTGGGAGTGTCCTTGGTGAGGAAGGGGGTAGAAGCCGGGAGTGTCAAGGTCAGACAGGTGTATCTGGAAAGATCAAAGAAGTGGAGGGTGAAAGCACTGGCAGTAGTGACTGGGTAATTACAGTGAAATCCATCTAGTACCGTATCATTAGTGGACTGAGTTTGCTTACCCCCCATAAAACTTTTGATGTGATTCCAGAATATTTTTGAGTCACCTGCTGCATCGAGCAACAGACTTTTACAATAGGAGCTCTTTGCAAGGTGTATGGCCTTTTTTTACAAGTGTTTCTCTTTGTCCAGTACTCCATCAAATCAAGCAGTATTTGTTTCTGGCCTTTATTGGGGCAAGGAAGTCTTTGTGAAGCCACCTGGTGGGACAGCCTCTGATCCTGCGTGACACTAAAGGGATATGCAAGTCTTGGAGAGCACATAAATCAATGATAAGATAGTTTAAGGTCTCATTTACATTATTAGTGTCATAAAGTGGCTTCCAATCAATCATGGATATGTCGGCAAGGAAAGCAGTGGGGTTTAGTTTAGAAAAAATGAGATTACCTTGTGAGACTAGATAGTGCACAAGCCTGCCAGATGCAGTAAACAGGGGAGTGGTCAGAAACTGCACTGGACAGGGTACCAGTCCTTGTGATCCTGTCAAGCCTCTTTGTCAGGACCTAGTCAATTATGGTATGATTGCCAGAGGCCAGAGGCCAGAGAAAGTCTGGTTGGGTATGAGATAAGCTGATGCAGATGGTGTTTCTGCACCAGTACGTCATGGGATTTGAAGGATTTACCCCCATCAAGACTGAAATCACCAAGTAGGATAGTTTCATTATTACCAGCTAAGGAGGTGGAGTGAGAGAGAAGTTCATTAAGACCTGCAACACCTCCTTGGGGAGGATTATAGGCACAAATAATGTAAAGTTTCTTAGTACCCCCCAGAGGGAGGATGGTATGCAGAGCCTCACAAAGGGAAAGTTGTGGAGTGAGAAGCACTGAGAAATTTAGATGTTCCTTAAAATAAATAGCTACACAACCTTTTGGAGGAGGGGTGATCACACATCTTAATAAGTTATTATACTGTGGTACAGAGCATGGCGAGTCAGGAATGGAGGGTTTGAGCCAGGTTTCAGAGACACATGAAACATCAGGATTGTATGATGATACCCAGGCTTCTAACTCTGGAAGATTACAAAGCAAGCTTCAGATATTTAGGAGTACAATTCTGAGGCTTCCTAGCACCAGACCAGTGAGGTCAGAGCTATTAAGAGCGGAAGCATGACCAGGGTTCAATTCAACAGCACCAGATAAAATCAGACTAATAAGTAACGGTACCATAGGCCATGATGGATGGAGGGGGTAGGGCAGCCAAATAGTGAGTGACAGTTGTGCTTAGTCACAAATTTTGTGATCAGGCACAAGTGACCAGAAGATAGTAATGGGGTCAAACTGAAGTAGGACACCTGAGTTACTAGGGTGTTAGAGAAAGAAAAATCATGAAGTTCCAGCATGCAACCTTTGGCAGGTAGAAGGGGCACAGAGATAGTCCGAGATAAGACATAAAGATATCAGAACAGAGCACCATAAAATAGCAGATAGGAGGAAGGCCATAATGGTGTGTAATGAGACAAGACACAACTAAGAGATATAAATAGAATAAGGTGCCCAACCAAACAAGGCAAAGTGGACACAGGTATCTGATTGCTTAGACCAGTGTGAAGTAAGCAATTTGGGTGAGGAAGACCAAAACTGAGATCAGAAACTTACAGAGAAATCACTCCATAATTCTCTTAGCCTATTGTATAGAGCAAAAGTACTTTATCCTTAACAAATACACAGCAGACAATATGTGGGGAGCTTCGACAAGTAAAAAGCTAGAGCAGATAACATCGGCAGAAAGAAATAAAATAACATAGTCAGGAAGCAGAGATCAATAAACAGGCTCTGACTACTGTATTAGATTAAGCTATTAAGGAAATAAACCTCAGTAGAACCTAAACTACAGTATGTGCTGCGGAGCAGCTAAGACAGATAATAAAGACGGCCTCAGTTGTACCTAAATACAGTAAATGCTGAATGAGCAACAAATGCAGATTATAAGGTAAGCAATAAAATAAGTAGAGGTTACCAACCCCATAAGGCTTACAGAGCAGAGCAAGCAATGAAGTCCCGACATTAATGGTATGGCAGCAATAGATCCTAAGGATAACATACAACCCAGGGTGGAGGAAAGATGTCACACAAAAGGGACAATGTGGCTGGCCGACTCGACTCCCATAGCTGTCACTCACAGTGCGATACCCTTGTCGCTCCAGCCCTTAGTATGGAGGACCAGTAATGTGGAGGAACGCTGGGAAGGCCTGGAAGAAATACCCCCTGGAGTCCGTGGGGAAGGCCCTGGAATCAGGTGGAGGAGGGCCTTAGGTGGGGCTCAGAGCTCTGATTGGAGCAGGGGGAATGTCCCAGGCAAGCCTCTTTGGGCTGCTTCCCACGGCAAATGTGGGGGGGGGACAGTAGAGTTTCTGAGCCCTCTCACAACCCCTGCTTCTGTCCTAGAATGGCATCTGCCATGTGATGTGTGACCTTTCAAGCTGGGACACCTGTGTAGAATAAAGGGACTTCCTTGCTGCTGTTTCAGTCCCACGATGGAGTCTGGTGGAGGAGGGCCTTATATGGTGTTCAGAGCTCTGACTGAAGCAGGGAGAAAGCCCCAAGCAAGTCTCTTTGGGCTGCTTCCTGCAGCAATCAGTGGTAGGAGAGGGGGTAATAGAGTTGCTGAGCCCCCTCACGACCCCTACTTCAGTCCTGGAATTGCATCCACTGTGTGGTGTGCGACCTTTCAAGCTGGGATGCCTGTGTAGAAGAAAGGGACTTTCTCGTTGCTGTTTCAGTCCCCCCGATTGGCCCTGGAGTCAGGTGGAGGAGGGCCTTAAGTGGTGTTCAGAGCTCCAATTGGAGCAGGGGGAAAGTCCCAGGCAAGTCTCTTTGGGCTGCTTACCGAGGCAATCAGTGGGCAGGAGGGGGATAGTAGAGCTGCTTAGTCCCTTCATGCCCCCTGCTTCAATCTTGGAATGGCGTCCACTGCGTGGTGTGCAGTCTTTCTATTTTTTTTTAAATTTAGTATGCTTTTTCTTACTGTGGACCACCAAATGCACAGCCTTGCCCTCCCAAGACCACCTCCTCACCCCCATGGACTTACCTCCTGAAAGATACCCCCTGGGTTGTCCCCCAAGGTGAGGCCACCTGCACTGACATGAACCAACACAGCAACAGGAGAAGTACACGGCAGGTGCCTACCCATATTGCCTCCCTGGCTTACCCCCTCTGGGCAAGGTGCTGGGTTGGCCAATGCCATTGGAGGACGGGATAGGTCAGCTTGGGGAGTGCCATGGTTGGTAACTGGGGCCAGGAAGTGGGCATCATTAAAGGTGTCTGCAATGCTTTTTTCCTTGTTGCTGTTACCCTGAAGAAGGCGTGGCATGCAATGATGCCAGCATCCGACACACCTCCTAAGAAGTCCAGGCACCAGTTGCAGCAAAGCTCCCAACCTCCACTAGGGGTCCAACTTGTGCCAGACACACAGCCCCTTCCCCCCAGAGAAGGAGAGCCATCCATAGGACGCTCAATCCTTCTCCCCCCTACTGGCCCTCCAACTTCTGGTGTGCAGTCTTTCAAGCTGGGATGCCTGTGTAGAACAAAGGGACTTCCTCATTGTTGTTACAGTCCCCTGACTGACCCTGAAAATGAGCTTTGCTCAACTGAGTATCCAATTCATATAAGGAATAAAGGTGTTTACTACTACTACTACTACTACTACTACTACTACTACTACTACTATTTAAATAAGCCTAGCACAACTACAAGCACTTGGAGTTAAATCATTGGGTGACTAAAAGATATAGTAATAACACCTTAGTAAGCCCTGATGGAAACATACTATACGCATTTTTTGTTATGATCTCCTATGAAGAGCCCCATTGAAAAGGAGAAGTCAATGCCATCCAGTGTTAGTGACACCCTCCCAAAGCAATGCTGCATAGCTTTAAAGAGCAGCTGACGCCTTCAGGAGAACTTTACCAAAACATAATATTTAGATGCAGTCCAGCTTGTATTTCATATTAGTTCTGTTTTCCACCTCTCCTTTATTTATTACTGAGATCCTTTGCATAAAAGTAGGATTTTGCTCCTGAAGAGATCATCTATTCTTGTTGCTTCCTACCTGAAGTCATAATGCACTGCTTGTGACATCAGTTACTCCCATGGCAACAGTGTGTGATGTCACAACAGAAGATCATGACTTGAAGTAGGGCATCAGCTGTAGAGGCAGATGAACCCTGAGAGATAAAGATCATGCATTCATGCAAATGTCCTTAATAATAAATATTGGGAAGAGAAGTCCAGAATATATACTGTATGGAATGAAGCTGAATTGCACCTAATTATTGTGTTTTCAAAGAAGTTTTAAGGGCGTCAACTAGCTCTTAGGCTCCATATTAAACTTACCCCATGCACACACACTTGCCTCAGTGGTTGTTACCCAAATGGTAACCATCCATGGTTGCTGAAAGGTGAAATAAGAGCTTAGCAAGATGCAGTAAAAAAATACATTTCTAAAGTTAAATTGCTTAAGAAGACTCCCAACTGGCACTGATGCTGAAGGGCGCTAACCCCACCCATCAGAGCAGATCAGATTTCAACAACCTCCGCTTGCTCCCTCTTAACATCCTTAACAACCAGTCCCTGTAAAATTGTGATATTTAATTACAGTGGTATGCATAGTGTAATATACGCTGCAGAGGGGAAGGTTTAGTATGTATTGTGGGAGGAAGGAGACCTAAACATGGTGGTATTGAAAAAAACAATAGTAAATACAGTAAGCATCGGAAGGGAACTAAGCTGGGAAATTCAGGTACTTTTACAATGCACTTGAGGTCTCTACTTTTTTACCAATTAAAAGTCCATGATAATGGGCTCAGGCTGGATGTCTACAAAGTCAAACCTGGCAAACATTCTAGGTAAATCTCTTCTCAGTCCTTTTCTGCAGTCTGGAATCCACTCTAGGGTACCTTTTGGAGATCAAACACAAAATTGCGTTGGAAAAAACAGGCTTATTTGATTCCATTTTCTGTAAGCTTTTTTCTTAATGGGTATAAAAGCATCTCTTTTTTTAAAGTTCTCTGGTGGAAGGTCATTAACAATTTAGATTTTCCAGCTCTCATATTGTATTGACTGTCTCTCAGGGCCCTTTGAACATGAATTTTGAGCTGGAAATTCAGAAGTTTAAGGAAGAATGACCTGAGATGGTCGTTTGGACCAGGTTTTGGTTTTAAGGCTCTGTGGGCTTTTTCAAAGTGTAATCTGGAGCCATCTGGTGGGAAGGCCTGCTATTGTGTTTAACATTTGTGCAGTAAAACTGACTGAGTCATTTCCTTCTAGCCCTCTTTTAAACCCAAAACTCACAGTTTATTCCATCTGTTTCTTGTTTTCCAGATCCTCTAATTTGTGTTTTAACTATCCTTTGTGTATTACATACCCTCTCAGCAAATTCTTTGTTTTGTCTTCAGCACTGGAGACCCTGGCTCCTGCATCGAAATCTTTGTTTCATGCTCTGCAATTTCAGCCCTCATCTTCTTAAACCCAGAGACCATTTCAGCCATTTAGATTTTTAAAATGTTAAATTCAGCCATTAATTGCTCAAATGCTCTATTGTTATGGTGTTCATGAATCTGGCTTCTTTGTAGTAATATTTATACCGGAGACATTTTCCTCGACTAAGGAATCTCTTGAGAGGGTTAATGTCATTGCTCATTTCATGAGAAATGTCACTGGAACAGGGATCCATTTTGATAATTAAATAAAAAGCTTTAAGTTCCTTTAAGTCTGACAGTTAAATCGATGTTTGACAGTGTGCAGGAGAATGAGGAACAGTTAATAAATTGTTAAATGTTTGCTGTATGTAGATAACCTTAAGTGCTTATGTGACAACCTGCCCCCCTGGGCTGTCCCAACCTGCAGGGCAGTTGTCTGGGTATACTGGTTCCTTAGCCACCACCACCTGATTGTATCAGGAAACTTCGGCCCTGTGCTCAGGGCTAGGGAGGTCAAACACAATAATATTAGGTAGAGTGCACTTCGGACAGCAGACTGTAAATGGGGAATTTGTTGTGCCAGCAGAAATATTAAAATTACCTTCCCAATAAAAAGGTACTGCTACTGATTCTATAAAGATAGAGCTTTTACTAGTAATTACTACAGGTATTAACAAACAAACAGGATATATACAGTAAAACAAAACATTTACATGTTTACTGGGAAAGGAAAATAATATCAAGAACACAGACAGGTAATTCATAGATGAATCTCAAAATATAGTCTCTCTTAGCGTCTAACTTTACCTGCTAGCTAAACTGAAAGGGGGCAGTCCTCTAGACGGCACTTTCCTCACACATAGAAACATAGTCTTTCATGGTATATAAGGACCACTTGGCCCACCTAGTCTGACCATTTTCCTACCTACTGGATAAGCTGTAGATCCTAGTTAACCAACAGCCTATTTCTTCCTACCCCCCACAAGAAATGCCTTATGTTTGTCCCATGCATTCTTGAATTCCTCCACTGTTTTTGATCCCACAACCTCCTCAGGAAGGTCGTTCCAAGCGTCCACCACCTTCTCCGTAAAAAAATACTTCCTCACATTGCCCCTGAGCCATCCCCCTCCCCCCATCTTCAAATTGTGTCCCTTTGTTCTTGCACATCTCTTTTTCTGAAAGATGCTACCCTCTTTGACTTTGTTGATTCCCTTGAGGTACTTAAAAGTTTCTATCATGTCCTCCCTCTTCCTTCTTTTCTCAAGGGTATACATATTAAGCTCCTTTAGTCTCTCCTCATATGACTTCTGCACCATTTTAGTTGCCCTCCTCTGGACTGCCTCCATCCTGTCTATGTCCTTGCAGAAATGGGATCTCCAGAACTGGATGCAGTACTCCAGATGGGGTCTCACCAACTGTTCGTACAGAGGGATAACAACTTCCTGTATTCTACTGGTGATGCCTCTCCTTATGCATCCCAGTATCCCCCCAGCCCTCCTTAGTGCATTCTCACATTGTTGGCCCACCTTTAGGTCATCTGATATGACTACCCCCTGGTCCCTTTCCATTTTTGTTGTTGTCAGTATCTCACCCCCCATTGTGTACTCTTCCCCTGGGTTTTTGTTTCCCAGATGCATTACTTTGCACTTCTTTGCTTTGAATCTAAGCAGCCACACATTTGACCATTCCTCCAACCTTGTAAAGTCCCTTTTCATCCTTTCCACCCTACCTTGCATGTCAACCCTGTTGCAGATCTTTGTGTCATCTGCAAAGAGACATACTTTCTCTTCCAGTCCCTATGCAATGTCACTTATAAAGACATTAAAAAGGACCTGCCCCAGTACTGAACCTTGCGGTATCCCACTAGTAACCCTTCTTTCTTCACTGTGGACTCCATTTACTATTACCCGCTATGTCCTGTTGTCCAGCCAGTGTTTTACCCAGGCTACCACCCTGGGACCCACTCCCAGGCTGGCTAATTTGTTGATTAATCTTTTGTGCGGGACTGTGTCAAATACCTTGCTAAAGTCTAGGTAGGCCATGTCCACAGCCCCTCCCTGGTCTACTACTTTGGCCACCCAGTCAAAGAAATCAATTAGATTTGTCTGACATGACCTTACCGCTGTGAATCCATGCTACCTTGGGTCCTGTGACCCACTGGCCTCTAGGTACTCAACAAATCTTTCTTTGAGAAGTGATTCCATCATTTTCCCTACCACTGAGGTCAAACTGACAGCTCTGTAGTTTCCTGCCTCTGTCTTGCTCCCACTTTTGAGAAAGGGAATCACATCCACCCTTCTCCAGTCCTCAGGTACCACACCATACTCCCATGATTTATTAAAAAGGGTAGTCAGTGGTGTTACTAGTTCTTTCCTTAGTTCTTTTAGAATTCTGGGGTGAATCCCATCAGGCCCCATTGCTTTATTTACCTTCAGATTTAAGAGTTCTTTCAGAACCGTTTCTTCTGCGAAAGGACTAATATCAACCCCCCCAATCCAGAGTGCTTCTATTGAGTGGATTAGGTATCTCCCCCTGCTTTTCCATTGTGAATACTGAGCAAGTATTCATCCAGTATCCCTGCTTTTCACTGTCACTCTGCCCAACCACCTTCCTCTTTATTCAACCTCAGTATCCTTGCCTTAGTCTTTCTTTGTTCCTAATGTACCTATAAAGGTTTTATCCCCTTCTTAACCGAGTTGACTATCTTTTCCTTGGTTGGAGCCTTTGCTATTCTGACTCCCTTCCCCGCTTCCTTCTGCTTTAACTGGTACAGTTCTTTGTCCTGCTCCTTCTGTGTTTCCTTATACTTCATGAATGCTGTCTTTTTCTCCCTTACCTTCCCCACCACTTCTTTTGAGAACCATAGTGTTTTTTTCTTCAGTTTTGATTTGTTTATTTTGCTTCACACAAAGGCTTGTTGCCTCTTGATGGCGGTTTTGATGTTTCCCCATTTTTGCTCCACCCCACCTTCTTGCCTGTTTGCTAGTGCTTTTCTGGGGCACTCTCCCATTTTGACAAAATCAGCCCTCCTGAAGTCCAGTACCTTCACTTTGTGTAGCTTGACTCTACAGCTAAGTTTATCATGAACCACACTGTTTGGTGGTTGCTTGTTCCCAGATGGCTACCCACTTCAAGATCAGAGATCCTCTCTCCATCCCCATTTGAGAGTACCAGGCCTAAGATTGCTCCCTCCCGAGTGGGTTCCATAACTAGCTGTCTGAGGCATGCCCCCCGTAAGGCATCGAGAATGGCCCTGCTCTTGGATGTGGCTGCAGCAAAGGTGCTCCAGTTAACATCTGGCATATTCAGGTCTCCCATCAGCAATATCTCCCCTTTCTCTGCCATCCCAAGGATGCCTTCTATGCCATCCAGAAACAACTACAATTCTGACCCTCCACCCTAGGGAGTGTCTTCCTTCCTTTCAGACACCTGTTTCACAGAGGTTAAGTAACAGGTCTAGTCACAAATGACTGCAAATATCTCCCAGCTATAGTTCCTCCCTGGCAAATTAAAGTTAAAACTAAGACCTTGCATCTGCCATATTGTTATAATGTGGGTCTACAGGTAGACAAATAACATACACAGAAGCAGCTTATGAGATGCAACCACTGTTTGCTTGGTGGGATGTTCATTAAATTCATAAACAGTCTTCAGCACCAAAAGTACAAATAAACACAGAAAACAAAATAACAAACATTCAGGATCTTTCCAAAGCTTCTTTCCACTCACAAACTGGAACTTTCCTCTAGCTTGGTCAGAGGGCCCTGACCTTCTCATCTCCATCCACACTCTCTATCTAACCAACACTGGAAGAGGTCAGGCTTATATACCGCCTCCTGATCAGGTGACTCAGTATTCTTTTGGAACAAGGTAAAATCAACGAATAACCTTCAAAATAGTGTTCATTACCATAACCTTGTTTTATACATCAATATAAACTTCCTTTTGAGCTTTTATACAATAAAACTCTATATAAAGGATTTGATACAAACAACAGTCACCTAACATTTGATTGCCACTCACTCCCTATAGTGGCTCTCATTCTGCTCAGAGCTACTAGTAAGCAGGCCTCCTCTTAGCTTCCAAGGAGCAGCTCAGCAACAGTATTCTGGTAACTTCCTTGTTTGTTTAAATGTTTCAGTTTTTTCTAGGTTTGCAGTAACAAAACCTTCTTTGGTCTACTAAGACACAGGAGGCCCAGATATTCAAAAGGGTTGTGCATGGCACAACACCGTTGCGCCATGCACAACCCACTGATGCGCCCCGGCACGATATTCAAAAGGGAAAGAGTGCGCCGCACAAATCCGATCCGCTGGAAGCGCATCGTAATGTATCTGAGCACAGGTGGGGATCGTGCCCATGCATAACCTGCACAGCCCGATATTCAGCCCGGATGTGCAGAGTCATCATCTAACCCTCCTGCGACTGACAAAGATGTGCCACAAAAAAGGAACAAGTGATGGCCACCCACAGGTGAGCTGCCGCATGCAGGGCACAACACAGCAGCTGCCACCTGTGGGTGGCCCCCCGAGTTCCTGCCGCACCTGGTGGTGCCCCCCATGCCCCATGGCAAGCATCTGTACTCGAACCTCCCCCAAGTCCAATATCCCTGGTGGTCCAGTGGACCACATTGAGCCAGATCGTGGGCATCTGTGATCGAACTCCCCCCAAGGCTAATATCCCTGGTGGTCCAGTGGACCACACTGAGCCTGATCGCGAGCAACAATTGCCTCATCAAAGACCCCACTGCCTTGGTGGTCTAGTGTACCCCCACCCCACCCGCCCACTAAAGCTCCACGCCCGCTCCCCCCTTCAGCCGGTGGGCGGCAGCATCCACCCTCCTGCTGCCCCACCGCCACCAACTGACAGCTCGGTGGGGCTGCATGCCCGATGGTTCCTGGCATGAGCCAATGGCATGCAACTCTCGCTACTCAGTCCCAATATGAGATAGATTCATTCACATATCTGGACTGAAGTAGTCTGATAGCGACTCTACATACGATAACTCATGCTGGCAGACAGTGGGCGTGCAGGCCTACTGAGCTGTCGGTTGGCGGCGGCGCGGAGGAGGTGGGTGCTGCCACCGCCAGCTGGACGGGGAGGGGCGGTGGGACTCCAGTGGGTGGGTGGGAGTGGGGTACACTGAGACCACTATGGTAGTAGGGGTCTGATGAGTACTGATGTCTGTGATGGGCTCAGTGCGTCCACTGGACCACAAGGATATTGGACATGGGGACTGTACTGATGCCGCGAGATCAGGCACATAGGGGTCCACTGGACCACCAGGGATATTGGATGTTTTTTTGTTTATATTACAGGAATGCCAGCGATCGGGCTGCAGGGGGTGTCGGTCCCCGACGGCTGCTGCCTGGCAGGGCGTCAGGCGCAAGTCGTTGGGGATCGCTCGCATTCTGATAAAGACGGCATGCAATGGGGTCAGAATGAGATGCAAATTGCCCCCCTGTGCGCTTTGCATAAATTAGGGTCCCATTTGCATGTCCCTCGCTTGAATATCGGGTGCTGTGCATGGCGCAATGGCACTTGCACCAACGCATCTCCATGCTTCACTCTGGCCACTTGCGTTGGCGCAGTGCCACTGCGCCATGCACAGTGGGAGTGGCCAGGGTGCAATATTCAAAGCTGCTGTGCCATAGCGCAGCTCCGTTGAATATCGCCCAGGCCACTCCCCTGCGCAACAAAGTTGAGCTGCGCCCAGGCTTGCACCACAGCCTGGCGCAGTTTGAATATCCAGGCCAGGAGTGTTTAAAAGACAGAAAAACTTTAACCATTTCCTCCTTTTTCAGGTGTTTGCAGCACAGGAGTTTGGCTTTAATTGTGGTTTGAAATCTCCAAACATATTTTTAGGGGCAAAACAACTGGCTGCAGCTCTGGTCTGTGTTTCCTTAAACAGAAACAGCTTTTTAACAACAGAAGCTAAGTAAACTAACTTAGCTATTCCTTTTGCTTCCCAAATAGGAGCACACCAAATGGTGTTTGTAAAACACAGAGTCCAGCCAGCAGCTAACAGCTTAGTCTCTGTAGCAGAGACACTTTTTTAACAAAAAGAGGAGTTTTCCATACATGTGCTAGCTTGGCATTTCTGAGCAGGAATACTGTTTTAGGGGGATTTATTTACACAATAGAGGCTTTCCTCTAGCCTACCTTTGCATCACAGGTACCTGCAGTTTACAAATGCCTTTATTCATAATGTGCTGCTTGTGTAACAGAGTTTCTTTTACTTAGGAACTCAGGGCAACATGAATAGACAAGAAACCAGGAAATGAAGAGAAAATTAAACAGCAGGGATAAGAAAGGGAAGAGGGGAGTTTCGTAAGGAGGTGGCCTGCCTCCATGCAGAAAAATTGGGACAGCATATAGAGAAGCAGGAAAGTGGTTGCAACCAGAGGTTTAAGAAAAGAAAAAAGGTCCCAAGTCTTAGTGGCAGGGACAGACCCTGTCACACATATGTTGAAAACAAACTTGCTAGCTACAATGCACTAAGCTGTGTTTCTAGAAATAAAAAGAACGATAGTAAACAATGTAATCCTTTCGTATATCCTGTTTCATGACTGTTAAAGATAACTTTCTACTGTCACTCTTTGTTTCCTCATGTGCTAGATAAGGCTCTTACCTCTGTCCCAGTGATCCTAGTCCCCTAGGAAAGCACACTGCACACATATTCTGGCTCTCAATTTGTGCATTGCTGTGTGTCACTACCAAAGTTTCTGACACTGATTCTACCACTACTGCCACCAGTTTGTGACAATCTGTCCCCTTGGGCCATACCAGCTTACAGGGCAGTGTCTGGGTATACCAGTTCCTTAGCTGTCACCACCTGGTTGTATCAGGAAAACACCCCGTCCTGTGTTAAGGGCTAGGGAGGTCAAACACAATAATATTAGGTAGAGTGCACTTTGGACAGCGGACTGTAAACAGAGAATTTGCTGTGCCAGCAGAAATATTAAAATTACCTTCTCTATAAGGAGGCACAGCCCTGATTCTAAAAAGATAGAGTTTTTACTAGTAATTACTACAGGTATTAACAAACAAACAGGATATATACAGTAAGACAAAAAGTTAATATGTTTACTGGGAAAGACAGGTAATTCGTGGAAGAATCTCAAAATATATTCTCTCCTAGTGTCTAACTTTACCTGCTAGCTAACCTGAAAGGGGCATTCCTCTAGACTGCACTTTCCTCACACAGACAAGTTAGCTATCTCAGCAGGGCTCCCACCTTCTTCTACTGATGTAAAAGGTCAGAGAGAGAGTGTCCAGTCCCAGTTTTACGTGCTCAGGGCTGTGGGGGGAGTGACCTCTCCCTTGAGTGACAGTTCCTCACAGTATTCTGTGTGCGTGTGTGTGTGTGTGTGTGTGTGTGTGTGTGTGTGACATCATCCAGGCCAACTGGCATCCTTCACACCTATGACACCCTTACTCCCAACTTTTATGACCTTATTTTGTAGGCTGTCTCAGGTACTGGGACTAGTACCCTCACATCTGCCAGGGTCTAAAACTAGCTAAGCTCATGGGAACCTTACCACTTAGCAGTTGGACAGTATTTCTCCTAAGAGCTGCCTGAACATGTGACCTTGAAGACATGTTTGTATCCACTCCAAACAACAGAACTGATAAAGAAAAATGAATCACACTAACAAAAAAAAAAAAAGAATAAATTAATCTGGCCACTTTTGATATCACAGCTTAGTCTCCTCTGGGTCACATGTGAAATGTTGTAGCTGAAAGGAGATTTCTTTTAATTTCTTACCACAGGGATGTACTGAGCTTTGTTAGAGAACAATGCTGAGCGATGCTGAAGGTCAGACTGCTTCACTAGGAAGTGCCATTTTGTTCAATGACTGAATACAGCGAGCTGCGAGCACTAGCGAGGGCAGGAACCTCTATTTGTCGAAAAGCGGGCTAAAAATCACAACTCGGTGAAATGAATACAAAATTGAAAAAAATGCATTACTGAAGAAGTAGTATGAAAACTAAACAAGAGTTCAAGAGTTGTCAGAAAATCATGTACCAATTTGTCATTAGAGAAGGGGGCAGCAGGTAGCAGAGCTCAGCGCGTTGCGCCTGCACTCACTGGTGCCATTCTTAGACTCTCCATTATGATATTGGTGGCAGATAAGGGGATTACGCCTTCAAATGGGCATGTGCTGTGTCTTCTAGTTATTTCAGATTCAGATGTTCTCTGAGCCTCTTTTTGATGTTATTGTCACTCACGCTCACCTTGAGTTTGGTTCATCATCCCCGATTTTGTGAGATGCTGTCCCTGAGATTTGTCTGTCAGAGGACTGGAGTTATTTGCATGGCTACAGTTATGTCTGTCAGATGGATCACAATTGCAGACTGCTAGAAACTGATAGTTGTGACCCCCCCCCCCCAGTATTCTGCAGAGTGCCACAGGGCACAACAGAGTTCTTTGCAAGAGGTCAGGAACTACATGTGCCACTAACCACCACCGACCCTGCACATAACAGAATATATGGGCATCAGAGGGTGGAGGTGCCACTACACATGATCGATAAAGGAAAATTTCATGGGGATGCCACTAAACTTGAAAGGGGTAAACATATTATAAATATTAAAATTAATTTAAAGAATACTTTTCAATATTATACATTTGGGTGGGGGTGCCACTAGACACCAGGGATCTTCAGTAAAATAACACGGGAGGGTGGGGGTCCACTGAGAACCCATGTTACAATTGTTGAAGCAAAGCAAAAAGTATTCTTTATATTAATGTATAATATTGATGATATGTCCTGTTGGTGTTTAGTGGCACCTCACCCTCCCATGAAATTTTTCTTTATCCCTGGTGTCTAGTGGCACAGCCCCACACTCCGATTTCCATATATTCTTTTATGTACATATACATTGGTGGTTAGTGGCACCCCCCACCCTCCCATGTCTCTGTGAAACTGAAAATAAGAAAACCACCCTTCAATGTCTTTTATTTTTTTTTAAACCTGTAAAAAAAAAAAGTCCACCGCCAATCACATGCGCATCAACCACCTGACCTCCCACTGTGTACCCACCTCCCCATACCCCCTTTGACCCCCCACATGCCCTCACTCACCTGAACTGCCAACACCGTCTACATCCACTCTCCAACTGAAGATGTGTCTTGCTGTTAGAAACAGTGACTGCTCTGGCAAGTGAAGTAATATTATCTTACTTATCAGAGATTGTCAGAGAGCAGTCGCCGTTGCAGCAGCAAGACATGTCTTCAATCGGAGAGTGTATTTTGACTGTGTTGGCAGTTCAGATGAGTGAGGGCATGGGGGTCAAGGGGTGGGGAGGTGGTGCACAGGGAGGTCGGTGGGTGTGGATCGGCGGGTATATTTTTTTACAGGT
Source organism: Neoceratodus forsteri (assembly GCA_016271365.2). Lineage (NCBI taxonomy): Eukaryota > Metazoa > Chordata > Ceratodontiformes > Ceratodontidae > Neoceratodus > Neoceratodus forsteri. The sequence goes on from CM057452.1 coordinate 1,724,823,608, forward strand.
TTTTAAAAATGTAAAAAGATATCGAGGGACTGTTTTCTTATTTACAGTTTCAAAGGCACATAGGAGGGTGGGGTACTAACCACCAAATGTCCCCACACAACAGAATATATGGGCATCGAAGGGTGGGGTGTCACTAGACACCAAGGATAAAGGAAAATTTCATGGGAGGGTGGGGTGGCACTAAACACCAAAGGGTAAAATACTATAAATATTAAAAACTAATATAAAGAATACTTTTAATATTATACATATGGATATTGAGGAAGGGGGTGCCACTACACACCAGGGATCTTCAATATAATAACATGGAAGGGTGGATGGGCTCCACTGAGAACCCATGTTTATTGTGTATTGAAGATAATCACATACAACCTTTGAGCACAACTTAACTCATTTGCAAAGGTTCCACGTCAAATGAGAAACAATACATTAGACAATACAGGAAACAAATTCAGTACAGGTTCAGTAATTAGTCAGTTCAAGTGAAGCCTCATTGCAGGGTTACTCATGGTTACATAAAGTAATATATGATTAGTATGGTACACTATGATACAGGTAAATAATCCATTTGCAGTAAATAAGGTAACTGTGTGATAGTGCAAAATAGTATAAATTACTCATTTGTGGGAAGATCAGTTAATAGCAGGTAACAAAGTATGATCAGGAAAATGTTACAGTTGTTAAGGCAAAGCAATCCTTTTTCGCCAGCGGAAATCTTTTTCCGTGAATGCTTTGCCATATTCATGGTAAAGGAATCCTTTTCCATGGACAAGGAACCCTTTTTCATGAATTCTTTGCCATGGTCACAGAAAAGGATTCTGTCTTACGAAAAAGGATTGGGGAATTAGTTTTATTTTAAATCCTTTTTTATGAACTGATTTCCTTTTTCACAAGAACAAAAAAGGAATCGCGAAAAGGAGCTTAGCGAGTTGTGAAAAAGGATTGAAATAGCTACATAAAAAAAGTTTGGAGGGCATGACACCAATAAAAAAGTACACAGTGAAGCTCATCAGCTCCCAACAAGCAACATAATGTTTGGATGTCTGTAGAAGACATCCCTGCAGGGTTATGACAGTTTGTTGTGTGAAAAAGAGAAAACAAGATGGCAGCTCATGAAAAATGATTTTTTCTGGTGAAAAGGATAGGCCACTCATGAAAAGGATCCTTTTCTGTAGGCCAAAATCCTTTTCATTCCATTCCTCTATCCTGGAAAGTAAAATTCCTATTGAAAATAATGGGATCTTAAAAATGCAATAACTTTGGAATGGATTCATATTTTTTCACCAAACAAGTGCTAGCCTGTTCTGTGGCTGAAACTCTTTCTACCATACAAATTTGCACAAAATTCACACCATCTGCACATAGGCGATGAGAAAAAAGTGCAAAAGGGTGAACTTTAAAGTTTTAGCACTATCTGGATTTCAGAAGCCACACATCTGACCACAGCGAAACTTTGCACGTCAAGAGATCCACTCCACAAGACAGTGCATGCCAAATTTTGTGAAAATCCCTTGAACGGTTGCAGTGTTATTAAAGTGCACAATCTGAGGTTTAACACTAAAGTGCTTACTCAACCCTAACTATAGGGGCATCAATCATTCAATCAATCAATCTTTATTTAACCAGGGTAAACACCATTGAGCAAGCTGATTTGCAAGGAAGCCCTGGGAGGGCTTACAAAAGGTAAAACATAACACCACCACATGCAAAACATTAACTACAAACATTTTGTAAAGCAAAATTAAATCAAAAACAAAAACAAATATATGAACGCAGTAAGCACAAAGTAACAAAGATAGGGAGGTATAACACGTAAGTCTTAAGTCGGGGTGGAACTCGGGGTAGTACAGGGGGTCTGAGGGCGCTGGTGTGTAGGTTGGAGGGGGAAAGGGAAGGAAGAGAGGGGTAGTTAAGTACATGGGGGGACTAGCTAGGGATATAGGGAGTGTTAACATGGCAGGTAAGTGCAGAACACAAGAGTAGGGTGACCTCTAAGTAGCTGAGTAGGTCATGAGTAGCAGCTGCATGATTCCTTTAAGGAATGGTTAAGTAGATTCTTGAAGGGAAGCAAACCAGTGAGGTTTGAAAGTTTTAGAGTTTTTTGGGAATTATTCCAGAGTGATGGAAGAACATGAGTGATGGGTGGCGGCAGCGCTGAAGCGGTTTCGAATCTTAGTAATGTCAAGCAAAATATAGGCATATTTCCTGAGGGAATAAGCCCCCATGGAACAGAATAACAGCTTGGGGATGTAATTAGGGAGTTTATATGTGAGGGCCCTGAACATCCAGGTGACAGAGTTTTTAGTTCTCCTTAATTTCATATATATATTTATTATACACATTATCACACATGCCCACACAATGCAAAGCATCATGGGCTGCATATGCAAATCACCACAGAATGTTATGCTGGTCCAACTTTAAGCAGAAATGCATGGTGCCAAAAGGCCTCTCACATAGTTTGCAAAGGGTGCTTGTGAAGGCACCCTTTGCAGGCAACAATGGTCTTCCTTTCATGCATTCTGCTGTGGACCAATTATATTGATCGTAGTATTCATGTCACAACCTGATCTTGTCTGGCTGTTCTCCTTCTTAGAACTTGGCTTCCCAGCCAAATGCTGCTCTTTAGGTAACCCTTGCCTCAGTGTTTGCGCTGGGGTTCTTTGTCTTATATATATATATATATATATATATATATACAAGCTTTAATATAAATGAAAGCTATTGCTCAACTAATAGGGCTCTTATTAGTTGAGTGATGGCTTTCATTTATCTCAAAGGTTGTTTTAATATATGTAAACGTTCAGAAAATGTCCTCCATGGACTTCTATGGAGTGCGCCCTTGTGCTCTCCTGGGTTAGATGTCACAAAATGTCTGAACTCAGGGGTGGGCATGGCAGACCAGGAAGTGGAAGGGATCAGCTGGCCATCTGATCAGCACAGTTTTTGACCTTTTCTTCCCAAAGTGGAGCAAATGAAAAAAATTTATTTTTTGGGCTCAGAGAACTATTGCCCATGTAAGGTAATGGGTTAATGTATTTAAAAAGCCAGTATCAAATTCTTATACATTTCCTTTAACCGTGTGTGTGTGTGTGTATGTGTAACTGTGAGAGAGTTGGGGGAGCACATCACCATCAGCACACCAACCTGCAGACTTACATACTGAAACATCATCGCTCTGAGTCAAACTTCACTTCCTTTCTGATACAGACAGGAAGTAGGCTCATAAGACTACATAAACAGCCATCTTTGGAATTACAGTGTAAACTGCAATTTTTATGTTTTAATATATGACAAATGGAAATGCTATGGTGATGACGCCTACTGGCTCCTAAATATGTGGTGACATAAACTACTAAGTCACTTAATCCCATTTTCCTTTCATGTCCCCTTTAATAAATAAAACAAGAGCAAGCCCAGTGGTGCAGAGGGCTGAGGTGCAGGACGCTTACTCTCGACCACCGCTGTAATCGAGTTCGGGAACGAGCTTGGGCCATCGGAGGCTGATGGGGGAGTACGGAGCTGGCTAGAGCAGCCGAAAGGCAGCTCTGTTCTCCGGAGAGGATCTGGTGCATCCCTCAGTGCAGGTCTGCCTGCTGGTGGAGGCTGGGAGCGGAACAGCCGAGGGAGCACACAGGCATTAGGCCAGAGGGTGGGTGGATGGGGCTGTCACTGGGGCTGTAGTACGCATGCGTGCCTCCATGCGCATGCATCTCTACTCCTGGGGCCCCAGGTTAACAAGGCAGAAAAATGGAGGAGAGAAATTCCCTGGCGGCTGTATGAAGCCCAACCTCCCGCAGGCACCACTCTTGGGCTGGGCATAAGGTAAGTCCTGTAATTCCATGAGTCGGAGCTGGGGCCGGTCGGGCTATGGGGCACCGGGATAGGCGCACAAATAAATACACACAAAAATAAATAAATAAAACAAAAGGGACCCCACACTGCTTTTTACCATCCCAGTTACTCAGTATTCCCAGATTTTAACATACAGCTCTTCCAGCTTCCTATGTCCTACAACCATGGCTCCGGGGCATGTTATGTAGGACAGTGGACTATGATATGTAATGTAACAACAAACACACTTGGAAGAACCAGTTTTCCCACAGGTGTTTCCCTCCATTGTGTTATAACACAATAGCATTTTAAGCAAAACAAATGAAACTTTTCACAAAATGATGTACATGGCTAACATTTTCTCTTTCGGTAATGTGGGTTATGTGCTTTTGTCCATAACAAGTGAAATGCTACGGAGTTCAGTAAGGCTTCTCTGTTTTTTATGTTTGCTTGTGCATATGCACAAAGCAAACAGATTGTCATGAGTGGTGCAGCGGACTTCAGAGGCATGTCACTGTTATGTCCTATGCAGCTCAGGCTGCAGAGCGTTTTACAGCAGTAGGCCAATGATCAGCGAGGCTGATCATGATGCTGTTCTGCTGCCAGATGGGTGTAAACGTTATGTAGATGACAGAAGCAAGCCTCTCCTATCACACAGCATCTGAATGTTTCATCTACATGACGCTGCCCAACAATCAATTCAGCGGCATCGCTATTAGCGTATGCTTAATACCCTTTGAGTTCCCTCTGGTCCTTCTCTGGTTCAGTTCGGTACCCTGAATTCTCCAAACTGTTTGCATCCATTTTTTTTTTTCTGTACTTTTTATTTATGGATTTTATGACATCACAGCATACACCATAACACACAAAAATAAAGGGTAGGGTATGCAGACCCAAACAATAAGTGTACAGGCATTTTGTGATTAAATCATGACAGAACAGGTCATTGAGTCCACTCATTGTTTGGAGCTGCCAGGGTCCAGCAATAAACAGGAGTAAAGTCCAGCTTGATATTGCTGTAGGATACAATGCTCTCACCTTAAGATATTATAAATCTGACAATACACCATCATTCCAGGGCCTGTGCAGGTTACTGCATTTCTGTTGGAAGGCTCACAGACAGAGTGAGAATAAAATATGGCATAAACAAAAGCTTGGGCTCAGTGAACTTGGAGTGCATCCCCACACTGTATGGCAGGCTGCTTTTGCATTGTGGGGTAAAAGGCATAAAATACTAAGACTATGGTAAAAGTTCACAGACTGAGTGGTGTTTTATACCACACCGAAACATATAGCTTATTCTTACACTGGTCAATGGGTCTATTATATTTAGGACTATAATAACATAAACAGCAGATCACAGCAAACAGTAGAACTGTAAAAAGGCAACTAAGAGTCTGACTGAGGGTATGTTAAAAGCATAGCTATAGCCGGCACCATGGCGACGAGCGATGGATGATCACTCAGCATGCTACTGACCCAGGTTTGTGCCCGAGCCCGGGATGTCAGAACTGGCTGCCATCAGTTAGGGAGTTCAGATTGTCCTTTGGCGTCTTCTCTCCTGAGGTGGTAAAGGTGCTTTGCCGCTCATCTAGCGGCTCCTGGCGGTGGCTCCAGGGTGATGTCCTAGGCAGTGTGGGTGACCACGCACTGCCAGACATCTTCACCTAGGACATGCACTGCAGTGCACCTACAGTGGGTGGGCAGGGCCAGAAAAATTAAAAAATGGTCTCTCAGCCTGCCGGATGACAGACGCTCTTCTCCTCCATGCCGCAGTCCCCAGAGCACACCTGCTCCATCCCCGCATCTGTCCTGGGAGCACCGCTCCAGTAATCTCCTCCCCCTTGAGCCCCCCCGGGGGAGGCCTTGGTAGGGTAAGTGCCGGATCTCCTGGATGCAGATTGCAGGATGTGACCAGCAGAAGGCAGGCAGGCAGCAAGTGTGAGACTGGTAGGTATAACGGGATCTATGTGAGCCTGAAGGAGTGGCAAGCAGAGCTAAGGGAGCAAAAAAAAAAAAAAAAACACAGCTATATCAGGATCTCTGCTCCAACACAGCAAAGTAGAAATAGCATCTTGGCACTTTAATTCACCCCTTGTCATCCTGGGTATTTTCAGATGGACTGAGCTGTGAAACAAATTTTTTTGCAAAAGCCGTCGCAGAGACAGGGTCCACAAATACATGAGTTTTTGAATTATAGCAGACCTGTAGCCGAGCTAGGAAAATGAACAGAGCCGAGATCTCATTTTGCAGGAGAGCTTTTTTGGTGACCTGCAGCTCCTTCTTCCTAGCTTGAGTTTGAGCATAAATATCAGAGAAGAAGGCCAGCTTACTTCCTCCCAAATAATGTCACCTCGAGATCTAGCAGCCTGAAGAAGAGGGATCTGGACTTCCGTCACTGATAGTGTAGCAACTGCCATCAAGCTGTTCTCTGAGGTATCGCCACATGGCCGGGATTGTTGTGGAATGGAGAAGGCTCTCACCACTTTAACCCCCATGTCCACAGGCAATAACTGAAAATCATCAAAGATCAATTTAACTGCTGCCGCTAGAATGTCCGCTCTGCCCGTATACCCGGGGAGGGGGCGAGAACCCACAATCCTGATATTAGCTTGTCTTTGGCTGTTTTTGATTGTCTCTACCTTCATTCATAAAAACTGAAGGTCCCAAGAAAGGTAGCATTGCATTCCGATTGCAGGACATTTGCTTCTGAAAGTTCTTTATCACCACGGTGTTCTCCTCAATTTTGCCATGATCTTGGCCCCCACAGCCGCTAACCATTTATTGGTGTCTTCACCCGTGGCTTGGATTTTAGTGAGCACAGCCAAGATCTGAGCCATCAGGATGTCTGTCGCAGTAGCTCCACCAGATGTCATAGGCCCGGGTCCTTTTGAGGAGATGGTATGAGGAAGGCATCAAGGCTTTGAGGAGCATGTTTTGTGTCTCTTTATGGCCCAGTGTCATGCTGAGATAGTTCAGCTAAGTACCAGCACAGTTTCTGCTGCTTATAAGTGAGTGCTATTTATTAGGTCAGTTTTATTATTTCATCAAGCCAAGGAGTCTTAGATTGCATCCGCCATGTTGCTGCTTTGCAGTGCCTAATGTGCGTCTAGTTTCTAGTACATCACTCGGAATCTATCTAAAAACAAGCATTTATCAATGCTGAATGGTTGCTTACTGGCATTAGCATTGAAAGTGCAGGAGTTAGAACGATGCAGAATAGGAATGGCAGTGAAGTATTGAAGTGACACCAGTGCCATCCCACCATGCAGAGATGGACAGGCATTGGGGTGTGCCTTTGGGTTGTCGCCCATAATGATCATGCCATTTCACCTCACCTACCTGTAGACACCGACAAGTGTCGAGGGTGTGCTTAGGGTGTTCAGGCTTCCTCCCCCATTCCATAGAAATCGCTGAAATGGGTGCAGTATAGGAGAATGGGGTGAATTTTGGGGCCGAAAAGTCCAAGGCACACCTCAGTGCCTATCACTGGCTGCAGGGTGGGGGTGGGGGTGGAATGGCTTGAGGATTGCTGTCGACAATCCCAAGTCACTCCCCTGACACCTGTCAGTCCCTACAGGGTAGGGCGTCATAGTCGGAAACCCTAATGCCCTGGGAGTTTCTTGCTATTTTCACTTTAAGTTTTCAACATGGGCTTTTTGTGACCCCACCACAGGAACAGTGACACTATCAGTTCATTAGCTGAAAGGTGATCTTGCACAGCGACTGTGCCATTTGGCACCATAGGTGCGAAAACACATTTCGAACAAGATGTGAAAAATGACAGCTGTACTGTTCATGAGGAGGTGTAAAAAAAATGTAATGTTGAAAATCTGGAGTGAAAATATAACAAAATTGGTGAAGTCACGAGCGTGCGTAGAAACTGAGCAATGCACACCCATCATGCAATTATTTTGGGGATTTTGTACACTGGATTTTCAACATTGGCATTTTGGGACCTCTGCTCATGAACAGTGGCACTGTGATTTTCTTAATCTGTCCTGAACATTGATTTTGCTGGCGACAAGCGCCCATTGTGTGTGACAGATGTGAAAACATGTTTTGGGCAGGATGTGAAAATTACAGCTGTACTGTTCATCAGGCAATGTGCAAAATGACAATGTTGAAAATCTGGAGTAAAATATAAAAAATTGGTGAAGTTACGACGTGCATAGAAACTACACAACACAGGCTGGTAACGCAGTTATTTTTGGGAATTGTTTCACCAAATTTGCAACATGGGCTTTTTGGGACCTCTCTTTATGAACACTGTCACTGTAATTTTCTTAATCTGTCCCCAACATTGATATCGCACAGTGACCGCGCCCCTGTGAGCCACATGTACGAAAACACATTTCAGGCCAGATGTGAAAAACAACAGCTGTACTGTTCATACGGAGGTGTGGAAAAATGGCACTGCTGGAAATTTGGAGTGAAAATATTAAAAATGCTCGAAGTTACAACCGTGCGTGGGAACTGCATAATGCACGCTCGTAACACAGTCATTTTGGGGAATTTTTTCACCAAATTTGCAACATAGGCTTTTTGGGAGCCCACTTCATGAATAGTGACACTGTCATTTTTTCATTAATCAGACCCAGAAGGTGATTCCATGCAGTGACTGTGAAATCACCTTTTGGGACCGAATAACGACATGACAGTGACTGAGTTCATGAGGTGGGGTCCCAAGAACCCCATGTTGAAAATGTGGTGCTAAAAGTCACAAAAATAGCCAAGATATCCACCTAACTGAGGTTCAGGTAGCAGTCAGAGAAAAGAAGGCGGCCTACAAAAATATAAAACAACAAGAGGGATAGGGATAAGGAAAAGTACCATCTTGCATCTAGAACAGTCACCCGGATGGTGAGGGGGGCAAAGTCCAGTAAACAGCAGCGGCTGGCACAGAGGATACATGGAGGGAAAAGGGGTTCTTCTGGTACATTGGGAGTGGAGAAAAACTAAGGCCATCTCAGCAGATTGAGATCAGAAGGAGGGTGGGTGGAAGAGCGAGGACCAGGCAGAAGTATTTAGCAGTACTTCGCCTCTGTGTTCACTAGGGAGGGGATGGGATATCTACAAAGCAAGGCCGATGGGGATAAAGCGGCAGTGAGTGGGATCTGGGGAGCAACAGAAATGGAGCAAGAGGGAGGGAACCCAGAGGTGTCACATCAGGATAAGGATAAAAGGCCAGTAAGGTGGAGGGACGGATGATGCTATCTCTGCGAAGGGTGTGGTTAGCCCTCAAGGCCCTAAAGAAAGACAAATCTCCTGGGCCGGATGGCATTCATCCAAGAGTACTATGGGAATAGGCGGACATACTGGCTGCACCCCTGGCGGAGCTCTTCAACAGGTCACTTGAGACAGGGAGAGTACCTAGGGATTGGTGAGAGGCACATGTGGTGCCAATCCATAAAGGGGGGGTTGAGGGAAGTACCAGGTAACTATAGACCCATCAGTTTCACCTCAGTGGTGGGAAAATTAATGGAAAGTATACTAAAGGAACGATTGGGGGGTGTACTTGGAGGAGGTGGGAGGTCTGGATAGTCGGCAACATGGGTTTGTGCCAGGTAGATCATGTCAAACTAATCTTGTGGAGTTCCATGAATGGGTAACATCAGAACTGGACAGGGGAAAGCCTGTGGATGTAATATTCTTGGACTTCAGCAAGGCGTTTGACTCTGTCCCCCACAATGGTCTGGTGGAGAAACTGATGGGGTTGGAAGTAGGCCCTTTGATGGTCAGATGGATTGAAAACTGGCTAGCTGGATGCAGAGAGTAGTGGTCGGTGGGAGCTCTTAAACCCTAGAGGTTGGTAGTGGGGTACCGGAGGGCTCGGTCCTGGGTCCGATCCTGTTTAATGCATACATATCGGACATCAGGGATTGTATAGGGTGTGAAATGAGTCTCTTCGCTGATGACTCCAAGATGGGAGCAGTAGTTGAGGGAGAAGAGGGGAGGTTGGCCCTGCAAGTGGACCTGGACACCCTGGAAAGCTGGGCTCACACATGGAAATTAAATTTCAATATCACCAAGTGCAAGGTATTACATCTTGGGCGGGGAAACCCTAAACACAGGTACACCCTGGGAGGGGAGGCATTGGAGGCCTCAATAGGGGAAAAAGACCTAGGGGTCATGGTGGATGCATGTATGAATAACTCTGAGCAGTGCAGGAGGCGTAGCAAGGCAAACAGAATGTTGGGATGCATCGTAAGAGGATCACCTCTAGGAGCAAGGAAGTGATTCTGCGCTGTACAATGGACTGGTTAGACCACACCTTGAGTACTCTGTACAGTACTGGAGACCACACTTGAAGAGGGACATACAGCTCCTGAGAGGGTACAAAGGAGGGCAACTAAGATGATATGAGGACTAGGGATTTGCGTATGAGGACAGACTTGAGGAGCTCTGCCTGTTTTCATTGGAGGAGAGGAGGCAGGGGGACATGATTGAGGTCTTCAAGTACCTCAAAGGAATAAATAAGGTAAACATGGAGGATCTTTAGACTAAAGCAGGGAGGTATCACCAGAGGGCATGGTTTGAAGTTGGAAGGTGGAAGGTGAGGGGAAAGAGGAGGTTTTCCACTGAGAGGGTGGTGGACCCTTGGAATGCACTGCCTGGTGAGCTGGTTCAGAGATCCACAGTGGAGAGCTTCAAGAGAGGGTGGGACAGACACAGAAAGTGGATGTATCAGATGATGCCTGTCCCAGGGGTGGGATGTATGATAAGGGTTTCTGGGACACAGGGGGCGCTCGGCACCTACTACAGATCTGAGGTTCGAGTAGACTCGATGAGACCATAAGGCCTAATCTGCTGGCAGTTAGTATGTTAGTAAGTTGAAAACCCCCCATTTATGCCATTATACAGCTTACCGGCATTTCTTCATTTCGCGGTCAGCTTTGAAGAGTGATTGTTGCACCAGGTTCTGGAGGTAAGTATGGGTGAGGGGGGTGTGTGGGAAGATGGGTGCGCAGAGAGTGGGTGTGGGTTGGGGAAGGGGGCACTGCGGACAACGAGGGACCATTTTCTTATTTACAGGTTAAAAAAAAAAACATTATGGGAAAGTTTTCTTGTCTTACAGGTACATTTGACACGCTGGGATGGGCTCCCAGTGTGCCACCTGTAGTTTTGTGGAGGGGGAGTGGAGCCGATGGGGATTGGACACCTTGTCCACAAAGAAAAAGGGTCTGTGTTTGGGGAGGGCATGGTGCTGAGGGGTACTGGACACCCCCTCGGCAGACAAATTATGGGGGGACATTATGCCGATGGGGATTGGGCTCACCCATCAGCAAATAAACTGGGAGGGCCATACTGATAAGGAGTTGGACACCCCACAGCTTTCCTGGGACTGTAGAGGCGATGGCAACAGCTGCTGCCATGTTTATTGAAATGTAACACCAGGTAAGGCACACCCTGCAATGATGGGGTGTTCCCTCATTGCAGTGGCAAAATCGTTTCAAATTGGTGGCATGCGTCTGAGCTTCTGTCATAGACAGCATGCTCATTTAGTGGTGCCACAGACATGAGCCCCCAAAAGCAGTGGTGGCATTGGCCACAACACGACTGCACCACCACAACTTGCTTCTCCAGCAAGCTATCTCAACATTTTTCTTGCGCATGCGCGCAAGCAAACACAAAAATGGATGTTTGTAAAAGGCTGTAATTGCCATCAACTTTTAGGTTGATGCCAGTGGTTTGGAAGGGGTTGCCCAAATGACCACTGCAACAGGAAGGGGGGATGATTTGTAATGGAGCTGCCAGAAAACTGCTGCTAATGCCATTTCAAGCTTGCTAACAAGCATTATAGACTCTTAGTTGGGGATTTTCAGCGGCAGCAGACATTTTTACTGCACCAAAAATGTTGCTGTGACAGTGGCATGTTTCTGCAGCAGGACCATGTTTCTGTGGCAGTTGCTGGAACCGCAGAATTGCAGATAACGTGGGGCCCTGCTCTTGTTGTAGAACCCTCAATGCCTGCTCTTTAAGTAATCTGTCTAGTCCTGACAGAAACAAGACAATTTTGTAAATAGAGTTTACTGTCGTAACAGTTTATCCTGTATAAGAATAAAGGTTTTTACTTACTTTATGGCCATTCTATCTCTGGTCTTTATAGGCCATTCCAGCTGTGGCATTTTATTTGGGAGAGCAATCCATGTATGACATTTCATTCTGGTTAGGAGCCATTTCAGGTAGCTGTGGCATTTATTTTCAAAGGGATTACCAAATGAACAGTCCAGTTTTTACTATTCTGAATCTGGGAGGAGTGTCTTATTTATTTATGTTTCTTTTTTTCAGCAGAAAAGGCACATTAAGATGTGATACAGGTAGCTGGTATCCAGTTGCATCCTGGAGTGGGTTACATGGATCTGTTTTATTGATGGGGGAGTGTTAACCATGACATTAGGAAAACTCCTCTACTCTTCTTCGATAAGTGCCGGGGGTCTTTAACTTCCATCTGGATGGTGAGAAGAGATGGGCAGAAGGGACCTCTTATACTGCACTACAGTGTCAGTTATGGATATTACCCCAGGTACCTGGTGTGGTGCTAAAATCCATGACCTTCTCATCTTCTGGCCCTACATGGGCCACTATGTTTCTGAATGCATTCCTGTTTTCATCCATACCCCTATAGTGATTGATCTGTGTGCTGGAGTAGGGGATGATGTCCAAAAGAAATCCCGTGGCCAGCTCAGGTAAGTCTTGCAGTGCTGCAGTATAGCTTATTAAGCAATAAGGCATGACCAGGGGTTATGTTAATGGTCCGTTAATCACCCTCGAGGGGTGTAATGTGCATGAGGCATAGCCAGTGCTACATGCCTAGAGGGTGGTTATGACAATAACATAACCTAAGAATGCCTCATTACTAATATGACAAAATGTTTTTTTAATAGAGTTAAACCTTGTGCGGTATATGCTTAGGCTGTACACGTATGTTAATCAAAGATTAACATAGGGCTGATAGAATATTTGCAGCCAATCAGAAAGCTCTATGTCTCAGACCCTTTTTATAATATAAGTTACAGTACAAATCAACAGGTCAGGATGCCCAGGCTGTGCCCTCCCCTGGGGTTGCACATGGGGGAAGGGGATACAATCTGCATTACCTCCACCCGGCTTTCCCAAATAGCAACAAAAAATGGATGATTCCAAATCCGTTCCCATCCCTTATTTGAATTTTTTGAGGTTGCGGGCATGACATGGAATAAGGTAAGGTAGTGTGTCAAACGGGGCTTTTAGTTTGAAATGCGTGGAGCTGCGCTGGCAGGCAATGGGTGGATGGAGAGGCCAGGGTTATCACCTTCAGGTTCAGTCCAGATGTTGATTCTTATGTTGATTCTCATAACAGCTTCCTTAACGCAGCAGTGTTGTGATATGCCCGGAGTCTTGTGCCGGTCTCGAGATGTTGGTATGGTAGTTCCCGTGTCGGAGCCGAGCGCATCTTACTTAGAAGAGCCCAAGTTCGACTCCCTGTAGTTTCTTTTCCATAGTGAAGGATTACCTCCACCCCAACCCCTTTGGGAGGGGGGGGGGTGTATTGACATGGATCATTCTGTTGGACTAATTGGCTGTCAATCGCATTGACTGGCAGCAAGCTGGTCCAATAATAGTATTGTAGAAACATCTATATAAACACAGGCACACACATGGTACTTAACTTCTTGGATTGCTTCAGGGAGTCAGAGCACTTCAAACAAGGATGGAGTAAAGACGGAGAACTTAATGCATTGACACTGATAGGATAGAAGTTCCCGAAGCACGCGACCCAGTAAGAAGCATTTTGAGTTCCGTCAAGTACAGGTTGGGTATATCTAAATTATGTGCCTTGCGCTCATCTTTAGCGTTTATAAATTGGTGCTTTGATGGACCGTCATTAGTCATCTTTAGTTTAACCACGTGTCCTGTGTGTCTTACATACTGTACTGTGATTTTGGGAGGCTGATCATTTGGAGCACTGATAGGGTTTTGCCTGGTTGTCTTTGCATTTAGCAGGCTACAGTACAGCATGCAATAATTATGTTTTGTGTAATGCAGAACACACAACCCTTGATTTCACATGGCTGGAATATGACCAATGAACAATGCCTAAGATTTCTTCAGCTGCGATTCCTGGCTGCTGCTGACCATTGCAACCACACAGTATTCGCTACATTATGCAGTTGTAATGCAGGGGTTCGATGATGTGTTTCTGTAATCAGTGACTATTGATTTGCTCAGGAAAGAACAAATGGCTTTCTATGGAGTATGGACAAAGGGCTCCTGTATGAAAAGCCATTTGCATATAACTCTAAAGGTCCAGTGTACGTGCTTTAAACAGAAAGCTAATGGGGATTTAGAATACTCATATTTAGACAGCATACATTCTTTAATACTGTTAAACTTTTATAGATGCCTCTCTTTTTTTGGGCTGAACAAAACTGGTTCAGTTTTCAGAACGCTAGGGTGCAGCTACTAGGGGAGGAATGTAAATGATAAAGAACTGTCTCTTAGCCTCCTGGGGTGGGGAAGGGGTGGAGGGGAAGAACTGTCTATGACAGTTCAGATGCAGTGTAACGTGCAGGCAATTTGCATACTGCCGATGTCAGTTTGAAAATTGCCTACACATTACCACCACTGATTGCAGCGGTTTTTCACTTTCAACTGTACACCACTGCATCTAAACTGCTGTCATAGACAGCTCCGACATGTTTTGGTGTGGTGAGACAGCGCCTGCAAAAGGGAGTAGGGCATTGGAAGCTGAGTGGCACACCTACGAAAATTCATATGGTGGCACTATGTTTCTTGCACATGCATGCAAGCAAACATAATTATAGAAGGCTAAGGACCCCCTCACTCTTCAGCTGTGTGTCCTTGCTTCAGTTTTGCATTTCTGAATATGTAAGCCAAGAAGATTTTGGTAAGAAGTGAAAATCAGGAAGTGCTACATAGGTCCTAGAACAAAACAAGGTCTACATTCTGGTTTTATTACAGAAACATATCTGAGGGAAGGCAGTTGTTTTGTCAGGAGACTTACTTTCTTATTTATTTGATGCACTGTAAGCTTATTTTTTTTCTTGTTGCATGCCCAGGTCGTTCAAGCCTCTGTTCTATTTCCAACACTCCCGGACTATATGTCTGGCTCCTTTATAATCAGACATTGCCAGTCTTCCCGCAGGCCTACCACTTTTGGTGCTATCACTATGTTGTTGTTTTTTAAACTAAAGTAGAGCACCCTGCATTGTTTGTTATGGCAGTTCTGTTATCTGGTCAGAACAACCAGTGTGGCATGGACCGAGTGGTGAGGTAGCATGACAGACAGTTCGAGAGAGTGCAGGCAAGGGGATTCAGCTTCTAGCCCTTGGGAATTGGAGTCATTGCTGTAGGTAGTTGCTTTTATGTATTGTTTATCGGGGGCAGATCATAGCATTGCACTGTAGTATGATACATCAAGATTTGTTTGGGGTGAACAATGGCGTGCGCATGGTTTACTGCCAACTGATTGTTCGGCTTGCTCTCTTTCTCTCCCTCTTTGTTTTGGTGAGTAAAATCCTACTTTGAGCTGCTGCAGCTATGGGCTTGGTGCTGAGAAGACCTTGTTTTGTCTTCAATGCTGCTGCTGCTGCTGCGCATGTCTTCTTGCCTGATTGCTTTCTCTCTGTTGGGTTTGTTGATCAAAAGCTTTCTTTGTTAGATCACCTGAGATCCCATTCCGGAACAGGCGTCAGCTGTAGGTAGTTGCATTTATGTATTGTTTATTGGAGGGCAGATCTTGACATTGCACTGAAGTATGATGCAGCAAGATTTTTGAGGGAGGGGTGGCAATGATGTGCATGTGGTTTACTGGTGATCAATGGTCCTGGCTTGCTCCTTCTCTCATTTTTGTTTTGCAAGTGAAGTCCTACCCCAAGCTGCTGCTGTTATGGGCTTGGTGCTGAGAAGACTTTGTTTTTGTCTTCAGCGCTACTGCTGCACCATGTCTACTTGCCCGATTGCATTCTCTCTGTTGGGTTCGCTGACCAAAATCTTTCTCTGTTAGATCATCTGAGATCCCATTTTGGAAAATGAGGTTTACACACTGATCCATTTGTAGAGACCATACTACACAGAGTACTTAACACGCCTTGTGCAGATCGCAGTGCAGACTTTGATCTATGTGTTACACAATTTTGTATAGTAGGACACACACTGATGCAACTGATCCAATATTTGAAGTACAGTAAGGTACATTATATAGGCATGCCCTTTGTAGCTGAACTTTGTTTTTTTTTTTACTTTATAGTTATCGAAAACAGAACAAAAAAATATATCCAATATTCAACAAACCTTAGAACAGCAATACTGTTTAACAGAAAGGGATGTGTGCAGATAAAAAACAAGAACTTTAAGGTGTGACCATAAATAATTAACCATGTAGACGTACAGATTTAGTCTTTGTCATATTGGTCCTTGTAAGAACAGATCCAGAAGCAAATGATTTGATACCTTTTATTGCACCAACATAGATGTAACAAAAAGAACAACATGCTTTAGCTTTTAGACTAACAAGTACTTCTGAGCTTCTGAGGAAGGACTTTGTCTGAAAGCTAAAGCACTTTGTTCTTTTTGTTACATCTATGTTGGTCCAATAAAAGGTATCAAATAATTTGCTTCTGGATCATAAATAATTAAGTGACCTAGGACAAAAGTATGTTCTACAGCTTGACTCATAAAAAAATAAATTCCATACATATTACTGCAAACTTATTAAGACAACTAAAGATCTTATAGTGAAAATAAATGGAAATCAGGTGGCTGATGATGCTGTAGAGCGGGCCCCCAAGGAACTCTACATATAAGATATTTAAGTTCTGCCTCATTATGGGACAAAGTGTGGCCTCAGTGGTGTTATATAAAATACCCATCTCCAAAAGATTTCAAAAGAATCCAGACGATGGTGTAATTGTGCCATATGTTTTCCATATAATATATTTTAAGAATTACCTCTTGCCATAGGGTAAGTGTCGGTATGGAACTTGAAAGCCAATTTTTTGCAATGGTCTTTTTGGCAGCTAAAAGATAGATATCAAGTAATTTTCTAGTAGGTAATAAGCAAAAAGGAGTTAGGTAAACGGAAAATAAAAATAAATCTTCCATCAGTGCAATCGGACTTCAAAAATGTCCGACAATGCCCCATTTAATTGAGTGATGAATGGCTGTAGCTTAGGGCAAGTCAATGAGTGACAGGGGAAACACAACCTCACCACCCACATACAGTATTGCTAAGCCTCTCAGAGTATATTCTGATTGCATAGCAGGCACCTTAGAAAAACTTACCATAAATTTCCAAGAACATTTTTTCTACAGATGAGACACTGTGCTTGAATGTAGGTATTGAAGATGCTGTGTCAATGCTTGTGGATCGAATGGATGATGTTAGTCCCCTTCCCAGGCTATACAGATATTGTGAGCAGAATCTGCTCATAGTTGATGGAGGGTGTTATAAATATATGAGATCATATGTGACAGAGGGGCTCAGCCCTCCAAAGCCCTTCATAAAACGTCAGTCACTGGGGGGACTATGGCATCTCTTTCCAGAGATGGAAGAAATTTTTAAGAAAAGCCACCACTTGAAAGTAATGAAAATTATCTGAGGGCCTCAGGGAATACAACTATTGTATTTCCAGAAAAGGAAATAATGCATTTATCCTTAATAAAATGTAACAAAAGATGTAAGCCCAATCTTTCCCAGTCGTGGAAACCATGGTCCATCTTGGCTGGAGTAAATACATCTAGATAGGGGGAGAGATTATAAAAGGATCTACAGTGTCTGAGAGATGGAGAGTCCAACAAATGGCCCTGAAGTCTCAAAGTGTCCTGGGTATAAGGATTGTCAGTAATTTCAGTGGGTGGGGGAAGTGGGTAGGATAATAGAATGTTATTAAAGCAATGGAGGTCCTCTTCTTGAATCTCCAGGGTCTTCCAGTGGGCTTGATAAGAAGAATACAGCCAACAAAAAACTGTGCAAAGCTGAGCAGCCCTACGGTGATGAGCAAAGTCTGGAAGTGCCAGACCCCCCAACCATTTAGGCAACTTAAGTAAAGAAAAATCTAACGTGGGGCATTGAGTCCCCCATATATAATGAAATCTTTTATTTAGGGCCTTAAAGAAGGTCTGGGGAGGATCGGAAGGTTTGGTCTAAATAAAGAAACCAGGAAGTAAATTCATATGGATTACATCAATCCAGTGAATCAAAGGGAAAGGAATATTGTTCCAGGATTCCAGATCAGAGATAAATTAATGGAGCAGTGAGTCATAGTTATGACTTACCAATAATGTGAGATGCTCACAAGATACATTCCCAGGAATTTTATGAAGGAAGGTCCCAACGACAGGGAAGGTATTTGGGATATCTGGGGAAGATGAGTAATGAACTCGGAAGACCTAGGTCTTAGTAGTGTTGCGTGTACCCAGCCAAATCACTAAACCATGTTAGAGTGCACCAGAGGTGTAGTAATGATTGATCAGGGCAGGTAAGATAAATTAATAAATCATGGGCATATAATGCCAACTTGTATGTCTACCCCGGGTAACTCCAGATATCACCTCATTTTGCTGAATGGTCTGAGCCAAAGGTTCTAAATAAATAGCAAATAATAAAGGGGAGAGTAGGCATCCCAGATGTGTACCTCGAAATAATGGAAAAGGCTCTAAAATTTGGCCATTAACTTTAACATGGGCCATGGGAGATGCATAGAGATACTGGAGGAGGCCATTAAACTGTGAGGAGAAGCCCATCTTTGTCAAAGTCGCAACCAGAAAAGGCAAGGCCACCCGGTCGAAAGCCTTCTCCGCATCTAAACTTAGCAGAAGTAAGGGAATTTTCAATGGGATGGCATGGTAGAGAATGCGGTGGTTGCATTTAATATTATCTTGAGTTTGCCTGTTCACAATAAAACCCATATGATCCTGATCAATAATACATGGGAGTGTTTGTTCCAGTTGTTTGGCTATAATTGCTGTAAAAAGTTTATAATCTATAATAAGAACCAAAATTGGATGGAAGGAAGAGTAGTAACTGTGGTTCTTCCCAGTTGGGAATGGTAGATATTGTAGCATATTTCCAGGTTGGTGAGATGGGCTTCACAGCATAACCTCCTGACATGTCTCCAACAAAGTAGGGACTAATAGCTCTTGAAAAGTCTTATAAAATTCCTGTGTAGCTGTCAGGCCCTGAACTCTTACCGATGTGAGGTCTGTAATAGCTGCTTGTAATTCTGCCTGGGTAATAGATGCATTCAAAGAGCTATTTGGTCTGTGTACAAAGTAAGAAGTTGCAAAGAATCAAGGTATATGACAATATCCTGGGGACAGGAGTTGAATCAGGGAAGAAAGAGTCTGATAATAACATTTAAAGGCATTCAAATTTCCTACGAATGCCATAAAAAGTATTGGAGGTTGGGCATTTCATTTGGGCAAGGGTTATTTGGGTCCATTTCTGGTGAAGATGGTAAGCTGAAACTTGGGCAGCTGGGCCACCCCCATAGTATTTTTGTTTAGGAAATTGAAGGGCTAATTCAGTTTTAATATCCAAAATACTCTGAATTATCTGACTTGTGGCCACTAATAGGGGACCCACAGAATGGTCCCTCTGCATGTTGATCTTATATCGACTTTGGTTGTTGAGCAGCCTGTGTTTGCTTGTGCTGGGAAGCATATTTTATAACCCCACCCAAAAAAATACTGCTTTAAGGATATCCCACAACAAGGAAGAGGAAATTCCTTCTGTATTATTATCAGTAGGAATTATAGGGATTTTCTCCCAGATCATATTCTTAAAATCTGGTAAATTGAAGAGATAATTATTCAATCGCCAAAGAGTAGTTCCTGGCTGAGGATCCCAATCAAGGGTCAATAAAACAGGCGCATGGTCAGAGAGTAAAACTGAAAGCAATCAACAGTCCCTTAGTAAGTGCTGATGCTCCTTCATGACATGGCAAAGATCAATTTATGTATAAATATTATGTGGAGTTGAAAAAATGGGTAAAACCCTTAGTATGGGGGTGGAGTATCCACCTGTATAAAGCCAACCAAACTCTGTAATGTAGAAGTGGGAAACCTTCTGGGCAATAGTTTTATGGGGGTGAGGCGGTTGGTAGTATCTATAAAATGAAAAGTCATATTATTATCCCCATCCATTATAAACACCCCATCCTGATGAGCGGTGATCTTCCCAAACAAGGTGCAAACAGTGCTCGTGTCACAGCCAGGGAGTATAGTAACCAACAAGTGTTACCTTTGTACCCAAATTAGTACCTGTCAATATTGCCAAGTGGCCTCAGGATCTGTATATGATGTGCAGGGTTGAAATGAAGTGGTCTTGGGATTAAAATGGCAGCACCCTCCTTTACCTTTTCTGTATGAGGCTGCCACTACACGGGCATAACCACATTTATGTAGTTTATTATGCTCTTCACTGCTAAGGTGGGTTTCCTGTAAAAACAAATGTAGGACGCTGCTTTTAAATGTATGCCAATACCTTAGATCTTTGACCGGATTGTTCAGGCCATTAACATTATGAGAATATACTCAAACCTTATGTAAAGTAATCATACTGGAAAACTGAGTAAGTGGGCCCCATTAATGTCATCTCTGCCTAAATAGGAAAAAATGAAAAAGATATGAGAGCAAAATAAGAAATCCCAGAATAGTGCAGAGAGCCAATCCAGAGCCTCATAATAAACTCCATTCCCATAAATAAGGCCATAGAGACATCCAAGGTCTTATAATAACTAGGGGCACACTCTGCAGCAACATGATAGCAAAGGTTGCTCAGTGTCATTAATGACCACAAATGTTGCACAGCCAAAGACATATTGTAATAGAGAAACAAACACTTAACTAAACAAATCACAATAAACGACAACTGCAGCCGAATAGAAAAATTATAAAATGAACCTTCAAGGTAGGAAGGTATAGAAACAAACCCTCTAAAGAGCCAGGAAGTACTGTTGAAAAATAGCAGATCCCAGCTGGGAAGTAAAAAGTCCACATAAAGTGGGGGACCTACCTGGTCTCACAGGTGACCAGACCAAAGTGGGGTAAGGGAGTCAGGAGAAATTATCACCCCCAATAGCAGGCCCAAGTGAGCCAACAGCAACTCAAACAAAAAGGGCATTACTCTAATGCAAGTAGATCTCTGCCCATATGTTTAATGCAAAATAACAAACAAAAACTTCCCAAATGGAAATTAATGCATATGGTCCCCTTAACTAATAGGGAACAATAAATGTAAAAGACAACTGTGGCACTATAGTTCTATAAATAACGTAAGTGGTTAGAAATAAATCAGAATTCATAGCCATCCCTGCTTTCTCCCCTTCTCGCCCCCGTCCCCCCCAACATTAAACATAGCTATGTAGGGACAAAAAAAACTAACAATAGCTCCTCATGATGAGGATGTAACTTAGAAAGTAATAGTATATGCAGCACCCATATGAATGGGGGGGGGGGTAACTGGGATACAAGGAAAAAAAAAACAGCTCAATGCCATTTCTTAAAAGAAAGCAGGAGAGTCCCAACATAAGTAAAGTCCAGGGCAAGAATGTCTCACCATATAAAGAAGACTAGTAAGAAAAAAAGCTCCAGCACTGCCCAGATGGAACAGGGTAACTATACTAAAAGTCACATGCAATATGGGTCATGTAAATCTCCAAAAATGCCATGCCAAAATGGGCAACTTGTGAAAAGGGCAGCAATTAAAGTACACTAAAAGCAGAAACAAAGAGGAAAGGACAGGCTGTTTAGTGGCCATGTCCGAAAGGGGTGAATACATAAGATAATGTTAGAATAAAACATAGTCCCACAACAGAGGTACTTAGGAAATGCGTGTCTGGGTTAGCTAGCACCAGGCAAATAGCAACTGAGCACTGGTTCAGCATAATATTCATGAAGTAGGTTCAGTGTCCATAGAAGCTGATGCTCGATCGTCTTTAAAGGAGTGCAGCATATCATGAATGTCTGCAAGGGTAGTAGGTGCAGCTTTCTTCTGCAAAGCTTTACTGTTGTGAAGATGGGCTGGCAGCCAGGCAGATTTCAGTACAGCACCCAAATGTGCAGAAGGAATCTCTCCTTGATTTAACCAGATGCACTCCACCAAAGTCCAATGAGCCTCTTCTGGGGAATTATATAGTACAGGCCCAGATTCCCAGAACACTTGCAGAAGGGTCAGGTATGGTGTCTAAAGGGCAAGATGGGATCATAGTGTCCAAAGAATCCCCGCGTATGCCAGCCGTTATTTCAGAATTGTAGGTGGATAGTCATGATCAAAGATAAGACGAGTGTCGTTCAATCTGATTTGTTTCCAGCTCCAGGCAATCCAAAGTATCTTCTCCTTGTCCTTATAGCTGAAGAATTTCAGGACAACAGACCATGGTCTAGCCTGAGGATTGGAGGACTTCAGAGTGAATACTCTATGCACACATTCGAGGTGAAAATGAAAGGAGGCTGAAAGTTGTAAAACATCCCAACGGAGGTCCTCCATGTAGTCAGTCATATCGCCGGTCACTGAGCTCTCAGGTGTTTCATAAATTTGTATATTCTCCTTCCGGGAGCTAGCCTCCAAGTCTAAACTTTTTTTTTTTTTTAACTTGAATATTTTATTAAAGCTTCATATATATCAAAATCCATTCATGGAACATACATCAACATATTGTCATTACATGAGAGACACACTCAAATACCATCCTATGTACTGTAGAAAACTAACCTTATATTTACAATCCATATCATTAATATAAAAAAAAACAACTAAAGTTCGTGATATCTTTCGTTCCACAGGTGTCGACTTCCTGAGAGGACCATCGGTTAATCATATGCTGTGTTCTTCAACCAACCTGTTAGTCGATAAATTGTTAATGGAAAGAAGATGCACTGTCTCCCATGTCCATTTCAAGCTAAATAAAATTTAGACCTGCAGCATGTGCCAACATATCAAATATGACAACAAGTGCACAGTTTGAAATAAACTAATTTTACATAAATAAACTATTAAACAAAACCAACATTTGAACCATGTCTGCCATGTGGTCATTTAACACCGTATATGTTCTACAAGGAAAAGCCACTCTACAAATACATTAACCATGCTACTACATTCTGACTATATAGCATAAAGTGAATTACAACTCCACCATCCAGCAGGTTCCCTGCCAAGCCACAGATGGCCAGTCAGTGTGTAATTTTTTATTTTTACCACCACTCTATTTTTCTCACCTGCAGCCACAGTCCTGCCATACATCCAGCAACCACTCCAACTTTCACCTCCAACCCCGAAGCCGACGTGCCCAGCTGGCATAGGCAACTACGACCGTCAAGAGGGGCTCCCCTCTTCAGCCCCCACCCCCGGTGAGGATCCACTACTGGCACACGCTCTTTCAGGCATTGGTCGGCGTGAAGCAGCGGCCATCAAGCTGCCTTGGACCATGCTGCTTTTTCCCTTTTTCTCCCAATGGGAGCAAAACCCATGCAATGATGTCCATGCACTAGCGTGCAGGTGTCTGCTGTGCTCCCCCCCACAGAGCACCTGCACCACTGCAGTTCCTCCAGGTGTCCCCAGGGACCACCAGAGCGCAGTGTGTACCTACCCTCTTTACCAAAGGACTAGGAGAGCTGTCGTCGGACGCTCGATCCTAGTCCTCCCCTGCTGACCCTCGGTGACCTGGGCTCATTCCTGAACCTGGGTCGCTGGTGTGGAGTGAGGTGTGGCATTCAGCGCCTCAGCCCTCAGTGCCACCGGGCCATAGTGTGTAATTTTTTAAGTAAGATATTGGTCTAGTATTGAAATGGATTCAATTTCTTCCACAAAAGAGAAGAATGGCAGTCACCTGGCATTATATTTTGCCACTTTTAATTGTAATTTAGGCAAAATAGCTTACAGATGTTGCAGTTGTGTTACATTTCTTCGCCACTGGGTAGTTGTGGGCCGAACATTTGGCAGCCAATTTTGTGTAATAACTTTATTAGCTGCTGCCATAAGAATATAAAAAGATATTTTTGATCCTGCCCTCTCAGCTTAGCAGGGATAATCCCAGGACTAAATGTTTGAACTGAGGAAGTAGGATCATTTTAAATATCCTCATCACTATCTGTTGAATTTTCAACCAATAATCCTGGATCGCTGGACATGTCCAAAAAATATAAAGGTGTCAACCCCTCATCCCAAATTTTCTCCAACAAAGATCATGGGAATAGGTACCAAAATGCTTGGAAAGGGTTGGGACAATAAAATACCTCATATATACTTTCCATCTGAATTCTCTCCAGATTTTTGAATAGGTAGTTTTATGTATACCTCCTCCTATTTGCCTCCAGGATTGTTGCGGTAAAGAATATGTCATTTTCTCCTCCCATTGTCTTTGTACAGTTTCCCAAGCTACAGTACCTGTCCATTCCCTTCTTTCAAAAGGGAGTACATTTGGGCTATAAAACTTCTCATATCCTTGGAAATGGATCTTTGCTTTAGAAACACAACCCCTTTCACAGATGTCCGCCTGATTTCCTGAATGGTGATATCTGTAGTAACCATAGGTCTGCATTCTAAAAATGTGTAGAAGTCTGGATTTGACAAATTATATTCCAGCTTTATCCTCTCAAAAGATTTCATCTGATCCACTACTTCTGGTAATTGTGGTAAAAACCAAACCTCTCCTCTCCTATAATTTGAAGTTTAAGTTTTCCTGTTTTGAAGTACTTTGGGTACATATTGCAAAGGACTATACTGCCATACTGGGACAGGTATCTCCATGTTCACCGAACTTTTAACTGAACTGTTAAAGAGTGTTTGGTCCATCTATTTGAGATCCCAAGATAGTATGACTAGTCACAGTCCAGGGTAGTAATTTCAATGGAATATTGGATGTACCCTCCTCTAAATCTAGCCATCCACCCACCTCTTCCGCCATAACATTTTTCAGAATTGGCAGCACCTGAGCTGCCTCACAATATTTCTCCAAATTCGGCACTCCTCACCCCCCACCCCATCCCAATGTTTTTGGTTCTGTTAGTAATTGTGTCCTAATTCTAGGTTGCCTGCCTGCCCAAATGAACTGTGCCAACTTCTTCTGTAGTTCTTTCCATTCCTTAGATGGGACAGGAATAGGGAGAGCGGAAAATAAGAATAAAAATCATGGCAACACATTCATTTTAAGTGTTTCTATTCTATGGGAGAGGCTTAAGTGAAACAACAACCATTGTGCCAGATCAGCATATACTTGTTTCTTTAGAAAGTCATAGTTATAAGCATATATGTGACTTAATCATGTTGGAATCCAAATTCCTAAATATCTAATAAACCCTTTAGCTCTTTTAAAAGGAATAATGTTTTTACTTCCTGCATAAGATGACCTGCTACAACCAAAACTTCTGATTTATCGTTATTAATTTAAAGCACCACATTTCTGAGTCAGTTCCATAAAGGGTGGTATTGAATTTAAAGGGTCAGACAAATAAATCAGTGCATCATCTTCATATAATGATAGTTTATTGATATGACCATTGACTGTGGTACCATGCATATTAGTAGCTTGGCGAATCACTGCAGCTAAGGGATCCAAACTGATCGTAAATAGCAAGGGCGATAAGGGACACCCTTGTCTTGTCCCACACTCAATATCAGTCCTAGCTGATACAGTTCCACTCACCCTCACCTGTGCCTTGAGATGGTCATATAAGAGATGTATCCATTTTAGAAAACTTTCTCCAATTCCCATAACCCCCATCACTGCGATTAGATACGTCCAGTTAAGATGATAAAATGCCTTCTTGGCATCTAAGAAAATTGCCAGTTTTGGGATCAGGGGGAGGGTAACATAGGCCAAAATATTCAACAGCCTCCTAATGTTATCTGTCAAATGCCATCCAGGTATAAATCCTGTTTGGTCAGTATGTATTAACAAGAGAATATAAGTTTGTAAATGGTATGCCAAAAGTTTTGTAAAAAATTTTAGGTCCTGATTTAAGACAGATATTGGATGGTATGCTGATCACTTATCTGGTGTTTTTCCTTCTTTAGGTATAACAGTAATAACAGCATCATATCCTAAACATGTTTCTTGAAGTGCAGAAGTTTGGTCCTGTAAAAAATCAAGGGCTGTATATAACTGTTGAGTAACAGTCTTCTATCTGAAACACCCGATCCTCTGCATCTTGAATCCTTTGTACTACTGCCAAAAATTAGAAATGAGACTTTGAAATTCTGCTTGCACCTCGTTCCTGAAGTTTTTTATTTCATGTAGAAGAGTCTCAAATCTAGAGCGGGTGAACAGGTCCGTCTCCATGTTTATGTCTACGTCCATGTCGGTGGTGCTAGCCAGAGAGGAGTGCCTACTATGTGGGCCATGAGGTAAGTCGTATCTGCAACCACCCTTTATTAATGCAGATCTTTGCCCCTTGGATCTCAATAATTTGCCTCCTCCAACTTTGCCTGGGGTCATAATTGTCAGATTTACACAATATGGTTGTAGTTTAGAGGAGTCTGTTAAAACCCACTCAACTGAGCTCAGAGGTTAGGATGCCATCTAGGAGTTGACATCGCCAGAAGTCCCTGTAGCTGAACTCTTGCTGGCCACAGGTTACTGGAGATCATTTCACGTGTGTTCCACATTTCAGGAATTATTAAGTGCTGAGATTGCATGATTGTGACACAGTGTCTTATTTTCAGTGGCATCCTACATGTCTGCTCAGATTTATAGCTTGCAGGACTGATTCCAAAAGCCCAAGGTTAAGTGACTTGTCGGATGCACAATGGTGTCATTTTGCAAGAATGTTGAATTGAACGCTGAATTAGCTTATCATCCGTGCTTATCAGCCCATTTCACCACGTCCCTCTACTACCAACTCCTCCTCATCCCTCACCCCTCCTCCCGTC
This sequence comes from Neoceratodus forsteri, assembly GCA_016271365.2. Classification (NCBI taxonomy): domain Eukaryota; kingdom Metazoa; phylum Chordata; order Ceratodontiformes; family Ceratodontidae; genus Neoceratodus; species Neoceratodus forsteri. The sequence continues at coordinate 1,724,850,318 of CM057452.1, forward strand.
CCATGACACCCTTACTTGTCCACCTACATTTCCCCTACCCTCCCTAGTCCCATTCCATTACCTCCCTTCGTGCCTTTGTCCCAAGTCCTTTGGCCTACACCCTGACAATGCCAGCTCAGGCTGCTCTTGCCCCCACTGCACTCTGAGGCCTTGACCACTCTCCTCTCTCTTCCTGTACCCTGCACCATAGAAGCCCTATAACACCCCTATCTTGTTCATCTATTATTTCCCACCCCTCCCTATTCCCATTTCATAACCTCACTTTTTGCCTTGTCCTCAGTCTTCGCCCCCCCCACCCACCAATGCCAACTCAAGCTACTATTACTCCCTTCTCCACTGCTCTCTGAGGTCTCAACCGCCTTCCCTTTCTCTCTTTCCTCTACCCTGCAGTTATAGAAGCACCTCTCCACACTTTTAACAGTGTTACTATAAATGACACCTCTGAATTTGTAAATAAGACTGTAAATGAGATACTTCATACTCTGTTAGCTATGCCTGCCTAATTTGCTGTGTTTCCAATGGTTTTTGTTATGTCTTGTACTTGTACCATCTCGTACTGTATCTGTCTGACTTGGAACTTTTGTAAACAAGCCTACAGTTCAAAGGTATTAATCCTAAACTGAAATAAATAAAATTAAATAAATGTTAGGGGTTACAAAGCCTCATTTCCATAGAATCATGGGAGATGCATGTGTAACCCCCACTGTGGAAAGGGACTTACCTGGACAACTGTTGTGCTGCCCGAGGAAGCCCTGTCCCTCTGACTTCCCACTCACTTCGCCCCAGAACTGCTGTTTTGAAGGGAACCAGAGGAGCCACCACAGAGATGAGGGGGCAGGAGTTACAGCTTACTCATGGCTCTACCACTTGTGAATTATGGTCCTGCCCTCACCAATGAGGCATATATAAAGTCAGACTTTGCTTATCCTATATATATTCTAACATCCTTAGGTTCATCAACTGCATATTTTAATGCCCTCAGACATGTTTAAAAGAACAGTTACTTACTTACCATTAACAGTAGATCTTGAAATAATCTCTTTCATTAGACCACACCTTTGAACTAGTGTGTATACTCGTCCAGCACTAGGATCACATGGAAACTTTTGCAAGCAGTCAGCCAGGGGCCACCCATGATGACATCGTGCATCCACATCTTTATAAACATGGTGGCTCCTCCTCTCCTCAGTTCCCCACTGGAGATCATGCTCGGAGGACCTCCTTGTAGGGAACCAGGAAAAACCTCAGCACCCTGCATGCCAGATGAGACAGAGGCAATGAGTAATGAATAATTCTTTGCCAGAACCCCAGACAGGGGAAGAAGGGTGGATGGAGGATGGCCTGATGAAAGAGATTCTCTCAAGATCTACTTTTATGGTAAGTACATAACTATTCTATCTTCATCGAGGATATCTCTTTCATCAGGCCACACCTTTGGAGTGAATTCCAAGCAGTACCAAAAGCAAAAGAGTCTGGGCAGTTGAAGCCTATAGATTTATGACAGGATGCCTGATAGTACAGCAGGACCAGAGCCAACTCTTCTACGAGAGCCAATATCCAGACTGTAATGCTTAGAAAGAGTATGGACATTACTCCATGTGTCAGCTGCTCAAATCTCTTTAGCGGCAACAATCTTAAAACAAGCAATGGAAGTGGCCACGCCTCTGGTGGAATGACCACAAACCACACTAGGAAGTTCCTTATTGTATGTCCTATAACAGAACGTGAGACAGTATACTAGCCATCTGGGCATGCTCTAATTAGAAACTGGGGTGCCCTCTTTCCAAGGGGTGAATGAAACAAAAATCTGTGAGGACTTTCTGAAGTCCTTTGTATGGTGTGTATAATATTTAAGTATGCTATGCACAAAAAAAGTATGGAGCAATGCTTCTCTGGGATTTGACATGCTCTAAAAAATACACTGGTAGGTGGATGTTTAGAATTAAAGTGAACTCAGACACTACCTTTTGGAAGAAACATAGGAGTGGTGTGCAAAGACCCTCTGTTTTTGTGGAATATCAAATATGAAGGCTCACACATAACAGCCTGCAGAACTGAAATCCTTAGAGCAGAAGTGACTGCAGCTAAAAATAATGCTTTCCCAGAGAGAAAGCTGAGACCATAGGCTGTGGCAAGGTTCCAAACTGGGATTGGATGCCAAATAGGAGGTTTTATATGTAAAATGTACCCCCAAAACATACAGGCTACCTCCACTGGAGTGACCATACAGCCATTCACAGGAAAATTAAGAGCTGATATGGCCACTCTGGGCACTCTGAGTGAAGAATCCTGCAGGCCTGAATCCCATAAAGTCAGCAGGTATTCCAAAATCTGATTGTACTGGACAGGTAAACAGGTCCAGATTATGGGAAGCAGCCCATAAAGGAGACCATCACCCTCTCATGGAGTAAGTATGGTTTGCGGCCAGTTTTCTAGCCGCCATCAGAACATCCGCCACTTTCTGTGAACTCCCAAAATGAGCCATGACTATGTCTTCAGGAGCCATGCAAGCTGAGGAAGGGATGTCAAGACCGGGTGAACTTAGGTTCCCTTGTCCAGGGAAAGTGGGTCCTTACACTGGGGCAGAAGTACAAGAGAATCTGCTGCCAGTTGTTGCAACATAGAATATCATATCTACGAATACCCTAGGGGAGCAGTGAGTATTCTAATTGCCCCCTCACTCTACAGCTTGAGTAGTACGCTCAGAATCAGCAGGAAGGGAGGGAAGGCATACAAGAACCTCCATTGGTCCCTGATCTCTTCATATACAGGGAGAACAGGGACAGGGTGACAGTGGACATTGCCATTAGACCTAGCAGGCATGGAAAAACCCATGCTGAACATAAGGGGCTCGATTCTCATTGACGGACGCAGGGCTTGCATAAGCTCTGTGTCAAACCCTGTACTGCACTGACTGAATCACCATTTTGTGCCCAATTCTGCCAGGCTGTCGCATTTGAACACTTTACCCTTTTACGGTGGCTTGCACCAAATATTTGGCACAAATCCCATAAAAAGGTCCATGAAGATAGACCAGCAAAAACTGGTCTAACTCGTGGCAATGTGGCGCAAGGGGAGCTAGGGATTGAGAATGCAGAGTACGGCGGGGAATGCTGCAAGCCCATGCACCCAACGCTTTGCACACCTGGGGCTTGAGAATTCAAAGGCCTTTATGTATTGAGCCCCAGGAGTGTGGCAGGCCAAGGATGATCTGTAAGGAAGTGGTGCCAAGTCAAATGACAGAAAAGGACAGCCATTAGGGTGCCCAACTGCCCCATGAATGACTGGCAGGCACAAACAGGTAGAATAGATTTAGAGTGGAGGGAGGATAAAAGCAATAGGGAGAGGGAGCAGCTTTACTTAGTACCCCTCTGAAGAGTGAAAGTGGGGAAGAAGATCCCATTAGTGAGGACTAGTGCAATAGGCTTTTATAAAGAAGGTTAATCCAAGTGATGAAGTCCTCTTGTAAACCCATATAATGACAAAGTCTTCCTACAGAATGTTACCAAGTTATTCTATCGAAGGCCTTCCCAGCATCATTAGATTGTTCAGCTATACTCATCAGGTGCATTACATTCCTCATGTTATCAGAAGAGAGTCTCTTTTTAGGAACCCTGTCTGAGATGGGCCAATTAAATCTTGTATGTGTGTCTCTAATCTGCCTGTTAGTATCTTAGATAGCATCTAATTGTTGGGATTTATTAATGTAATGGATCTGTAATTCTTACAATCACTCAAGTATTCTCTGTTTGGATATTAGGGCAATTATCCCATGTTGTAGGGAGGAGGGTAGTTGTCCTTTCACCCAGGATTCAGTAAAGACTTCCGTTAGGACAGAGCCTAAATTAGTCTTGAATGTATGGAAAAAGTTTACCAAAAAACAATTAAGTCCAGATAATTTTGTTCTTGTTACAGGAATTAACTGAGTGTGCGACTTCATCTACCTTGACTGGTTTACCAATTTCATTCTTGTTTGGAGGGGCTAAGAGAGGAGTCTCAGTTTCAGAACAGGATTCTGATACACTCTCTCCAATCTGCATTGATTTCAGTATATACATTTCTGTAGTATTTTGCAAAGATTGAGTTTATTCTCACCCCAGGAGTCCTTTGGCATCAGCATACCTCTCAACTGTCCCTGATATTCAGGGATGTCCCTGATTTTACCTCAAAAGTTTACTCTGTCCCTCCTAAAAATTGTGTTTCCATGACCAAACAGTGGGGGCTGTAAGCATAAAATAATGTCAAACATTAATGTTACTGACATGTTCTTCCTTAGAAAATGGATTTTACACTAAACCACTTATGCTACCAGCTTTCTGAGTGGATATCACCAATTTTTAAGGTGTGTCCCTCATTTTAAACCTTTGTCCCTGATTGTGTTAAGCATTGTCCCTGATTTATGAGGCAGGAGGTTGAGAGGTGTGGGCATCAGTAACAGTACCAGTAAACTGGCTGGTCGAGCTGCATCGGAGGTGGAGATTATGGTAATGAGTCAAATGAATTAGCCAATCAGAAGAGAGTTAGATGGTGTGCTGACTGGAGCTTGCCCAGAGAGCACCAGAATTTTTTCTCCACCTGACTGAGTAATACTGCCTCTCAGGTGCACTCTCATTCCCAGCTGAAGAGAATTTCTACACAATTTTCTTCTACTTTTCCTTCATTTTTGTCCTGACTTTGTGATTTTTTTCTATATTTTTCATATATGTAATATTTTTTTCGCAGTTCCCTCTGATTTCAGGAAACTGCAAATTTTCTATACCTGCTATTCCTCTCGTGGTTCCCACTCTTTTTCTGAGGCATTTATTTTATCGCGTGTACTCTAAATCATCAGGTATTTATTTCTTTATGTTTTACAGAATTTTTCCCTCCTGGCAGCCGACTCCAGTCCCGCCCCTCAGAGGGAACTCGGTCTCCGGTCCCACCTTTCCCCCATCCGACTGACCCTGCAATCTGCCACAGGTTGCCCCCATGACAGGATAGAGACAAAGGGCACCAGCTTAGCCCCCACCCTGGAGACCAACATCCAGATTTCAGGCGTCAGGATGGGGCACTGGTGGAGCCATCATGGAGCCTGCCAGCCCATTTTCCTCCTTGTTTTTCTCTGTCTCCCTCCCATCGATGTCGTACATCGACAACATACCTACTGACCCATATCCCCTCCAGCCATCGCTAGAGGGCAATCAGCAAGTAGGACAGCAATCCCTCCCTCCCTGAGAGAGGAGAGCAGTCCTCTGGATGCTCAATCCTCTCTCTCTCTCTCCTGCTGACCCCTGGTGGCCTGGGCTCGTTCCTGAACCCGGGTCGCCGGCGTGGCACGAGGTGTAGCATCCAGCACCTTAACCTCCAGCACCACCAGGCCAGCTGCAGTTCCCGTTTTTTCATGGGAACCGCATTTTTTCTTAGTTTTTTTATGAACCTTTTACCACGAAGAAACCGAATGCTTTAACTTCTTTTCCCTCTTTGGGAACATTATTTACAAGTTTTTTTCTGATAAATGGGCATGTCAAGAAGACCAAAGAAAAGGACTGGACCTACAGGATTTAAAAATTGTCTGAAGTGCTTCAAAATAGTGGCTAAAGCAGACGGCTACAATTTGTGTTTAAAGTGTTTAGGTCCAGACCATTATTGTGAGCTTTGCTCTAACTTCTGTTAAAAAACTATGAAAAAGAGAGCTAAAAGATTGGAAACTATGGCTTCTCAGTCTGTCTCCCCTCTACTAAAACTGCTGAAGAGGGTACCTCTTCACAATATAAACCTAAGGACAAGTCCCCTAGGGACTCTGTTGAAAACAAGTCTGATAAAAACACTAATAATAATAATAATGGTGACCGGCAAAAAAAGAGACATGGAGAGCAGGTTACTGATCCAGTACCTGCAAAAAAGAACTATAAAGAAAAACATATTACTGCCCCTCCTACTGAGAAGCAAAGGGAGATGCCAGTGACTTATACAGAAAAACAAAAATACAGAAAAGATATGCCTCTGCTGAAGAACTGGCCAAGGCTTGCACCTTTATCAGACTATTCAAAGCATGGGCACCTTTTCAATGCCCCTATTACCCCAGTTAATCATAGTCCTGCCCCTTCTTATGGGCCTGACTACTATTATGGGGACGATGATGATGAGGATGATGAAGAGGTAGAGGGCCAAACTTTAGAACTTGATGTGTTCCCTGACCAGGAGTTTGATACTTTTCTCTATGGTCAGGAGTTTTTTTCCTTTTGATTGTACATTTATCCAACACATGGTGGACACCCTAGACCTCTCAATCCTGGAGACCACTGAGGAACAGGAGGATGAAGACTGCAGGGAAATGATGGGTCTTCCCCCTCCAAAAAAGATAATTTTGCCATTCATAATTGTCTCAAAAGGGCTACTATGAAGTTGCTCCAGCACTCCACTTCTGCTCCTGTAGTGGACAAAAAAATTGCTGTCAGATAGACAGAACTGATGCTGATTTTCTTAATGTACACCCTAGCCATGAAAGACAGGTACAGGCTATAGCTTGTGACAAAACCAAGTTACCCTTTCTTCACAGTCACCTGAGAAGGAGTCCAGAAAATTGGACACTATGGCCAAGAAGTCATATTACAGCTTCTTTGTTTCTTCACCTGTCCACTTACATGGCATATGCAACCAAACAGTGGAAAGCCCTCTGGAATTCAGTCCTGGTCACCCTGCATCAAAACCCAGACAGGATGGTACACTATATTACAGAGGCAGTGGAAACTGCTCTTGAGGCAACCAAGTACCAGTTCACATGGCTGTGGACAATAATGATACTGCCTCCAGGGCCATGGCCCAGGGCATATCTTTGAGGCATTTTGCATGGTTGAGAACCACAAACCTTTCACAGGATACTCAATCCAAGGCCATGGATTTTCCTCATGAAAATAATTATTTCTTTGGAGACAAAACCAAAGCTTACATGAAAAAGGTGGAAGCATATGAAACCACCTGCCAAAGCAATGCAGCCAAAGAGAAGGCCTCTACTTCTCAAAAGCTCACTGCAAGGAAACAGAGGTAGGGATACTTTCCAAGGTATTTTACCCCATGCCAATGCCCATGGATCTCTCCCAAATGAGAGTTTTTCAGGTGAAGAAGCAGGAGAGGACAGAAAGAGCTACTTCCACTCCTGCTCCCACCACTCAGTCTAAACCCTGACTTCAACAACCAGGTCACCTCCTCTTCCAGTATGGGGCAGGCTCTCCATTACCTCCATCTTTGGGATCACATTATCATAGATAAGTGGGTACTGGATGTAGTGGGCGAGGGCTAACTCTGCAGTTCAAAATGTTTCCATCCTTTCCGGGTCCCTGAATGTCACAGTCTCTAACACCAACAGAGAAGCTACTGTTGGAGCTGGAGGTCAAGACATTGCTGTCTGCAAAAGTAGTGGAGAGAGTTCCCTTTTCTCAGTGGGGAAAAGGCCTCTACTCCAGATACTTCCTCAAACTAAAGAAACATGGGGAGTGACGACCTATCCTCCACTTGAGGTACTTGAACAGGCACTTACTGAAGCCAAAATTTGAAATGGTTATACTCTCAACTGTGATTCACTCTCTGCAGCAGGGAGACTGGCTAGCCTCCCTGGATCTGAAGGACGCCTGTTTTCACATTCAAATTAGGCAGTCTCACAGAAAGTTCTTTAGGTTCAGGCAGCCCTCAGGACACTACCAGTTTGCAGCCATGCCTTTCAGCCTCAAGCTCAGCTCCAAGAGCGTTTACAAAGTGTCTGGCAGTGGTGGCTGCTCACTTAAGGAAACACAGCATATCAGTCTTCCCATACTTGTATGACTGGCTGTTGGTGGGCAAAACCCCATATCAAGTCAGAGGGTCTCTCAGCCTCACAAGACACTCTCTGGAATCCTTTGGGTTTCTGATCAATAAAAAGAAGTCCCATCTGGAACCAACACAGCTCCTAAAATTTATAGGAGCAGAACTCAACTCCCTGCAGGGCAAGGCCTTTCTTCCAGCAGACAGTGTTCAAAATGTCATGTCAGTGGTGAACTAATTTGTCCAAGACCAGCCAAGACCAGCCAGACATTTCCTAAGACTTCTAGCACACAGGACAGACGGGGGGGGGAAGAGGGAGAGGAGTAGTTCTCTATGTAAGGGAAGGGATAAAAGCAATGGAACAAAAGAGTAAACAGGGAGGAGAGGAGGCACTGTGGATCACCTTAGAGACTGGAAATGGCACCACAATCTGCACAGGGGTTGTATAAGACCCCTATGTCAGGGGGAGGGAATGGACAAGGATATGATAGAAGGCATCCTTAGGGTTGCAGAGAAAGTGGAGACACTGTTGATGGGGACCTGAATATGCCAGATGTTAACTGGAGCATATTTGCTGCAGCCAAATCCAACAGCAGGGCCATTCTCGATGCCCTACAGGTGGCATGCCTCAGACAGCTAGTTTTGGAACCCACTTGTGAAGGAGCAGTCTTAGACCTTGTACTCTCAAATGGGGACAGTGAAAGGATCTCAGCTCTAGAAGTGGGTAGCCATCTGGGAACAAGTGACCACCAGACAGTGTGGTTCATGATAAACTCGGCTACAGAGTCAAGCCATACAAAAGTGAGGGTACTGGACTTCAGGAGGGCTGACTTTGGCAAGATGGGAGAGTGCCTTAGAAAAGCACTAGCAAACAAACTAGAAGGAGTGGTGGAGCAACAATGGGGAAACATCAAAACTGCCATCACAGAGGCAACAAGCCTTTATGTGAAGCAAATAAACAAAATAAAATGAAAGAAAAAGCCACTATGGTTCTCAAAAGAGGTGGCGGGGAAGGTTAGGGAGAAAAAGATAGCATTTAGGAAGTATAAGGAAACACAGAAGGAGCAGGACAGAGAACTGTACCAGTTAAGGCAGAAGGAAGCAGGAAGGGAAGTCAGCATAGCAAGGGCCCAAACTGAGGAAAAGATAGCCAACTCAGTTAAGAAGGGGGATAAAACCTTTTACAGGGAGTGTAGAAAGACAAAGGGAGGGATAGTGAGGCTGAATAGAATGAACAGTGGGTGGGCAGAGAGGGACAGGGAAAAGCAGGGATACTGAACAAATACTTCTGCTCAGTATTCACAACAGAGGAGGAAGGGAGGTGCCTAATCCAATTAACAGATGTACTCTGGATGGGGGGGTTGATCCCAGTCCTTTCATAGAAGAAAGGGTTCTGAAAGAACTCCTAAAACTGAAGGTGGACAAAGCAATGGGACCTGATGGAATTCACCCCAGAATTCTAAAAGAATTAAGGGGAGAACTAGTGACACCACTGACTACCCTTTTTAACAAATCATGGGAGGATAGTGTGGTACCTGAGGACTGGAGGAAGGTGGAAGTGATTCTCCTTCACAAAAGTGGGAGCAAGACAGAGGCAGGAAACTACAGACGTGTCAGTTTGACCTCTGTGGTAGGGAAAGTGATGGAATCACTTCTGAAGGAAAGAATTGTTGAGTATCTAGAGGCCAGTGGAGCACAGAACCCAAGACAGCATGGGTTCACAGCAGAAAGGTCATGTCAGACAAATCTGATTTCTTTGACTGGGTGACCAAAGTAGTAGACCAGGGAGGGACTGTGGACATGGTCTACCTAGACTTTAGCAAGGCATTTGACACAATCCCACACAAAAGATTAATAAGCAAATTAACCAGCCTGGGAGTGGGTCCCAGGGTGGTAGCCTGTGTAAAACATTGGTTGGACAACAGGACACAGAAGGTAATTGTAAATGGAGACCACTCTGAAGAAAGAGGGGTTACTAGTGGGGTACCGCAGGGTTCAGTACTGGGTCCAGTCTTTTTAATGTCTTTATAAGTGACATCGCAGAGGGACTGGAAGGAAAAGAATGCCTCTTTGCAGAAGACACAAAGATCTGCAACAGGTTTGATACACAAGGAGGCATGGAAAGGTTGGAGGAATGGTCAGAAATATGGCAGCTTGGATTCAATGCAAAGAAGTGCAAAATAATGCACCTGAGAAACAAAAATCCAGGGGAAGATTACGCAATTGGGGGGGAGGTAGTAGCAACAACAAAAATGGAAAGGGACCTGGAGGTAATCATATCAGATGACCTTAAGGTTAGCAGGCAATGTAGAAGGCAGTAGGGAGGGCTGGGGAGACACTGGGATGTATAGGGAGAGGCATCACCAGCAGAAAACAGGTCGTTGTTATCCCTCTGTACAGACAGTTAGTGATACCCCATCTGGAGTACTGTGACCAGTTCTGGAGACCCCATCTCCAGCAAGGACACAGAGAGGATGCAGTCCAGAGGAGGGCAACTAAAATGGTGCAGGGTCTGCAAGAGAAGCCATATGAGGAGAGACTAAAGGAGCTTAATATGTGTACCCTTGAGGAAAGGGGGGGGCATGATAGAAACTTTTAAGTACCTCAATGGAATCAACAAAGTCCAAGGGGGGTAGCATCTTTCAGAAATAAAATGAGCAAGAACAAAGGGACACAATTTGAAGATAGAGGTGGGGACGGCTCAGGGGCAATGTGAGGAAGTATTTTTTCACAGAGAGGGTGGTGGACGCATGGAACAGCCTTCCTGAGGAGGTTGTGGGGTCTAAAACTGTGGGAGAATTCAAGAATGCATGGGACAGACATAAGGCAGTTCTTGTAATGGGTAGGAAGAAATAGGCTGTTGGTTAACTAGGATCTGCAGCTTATCCTGTAGGTAGAAAAATGGGCAGACTAGGTGGGCCAAGCAGTCCTTATCTGCTGTCAAAGTCTATGTTTCTATGTTCCAGGTGTAAGGTTCTAAATGAGGGACATACAGTACCTCTTGTAGGCACATTACTGCGAAAAAAGACACTCTCTGTCAAAATTGGTACCGGTCACCAAGACACTTCTCCAAGCCTTGGACTGGTGGAAGGAGGCAGACAACCTCTCAGTAGGAATTCCCTTCCAGCTTTCATGTCCCACAAACATTCTCATTACAGATGCCTCTCTCCTCTGCTGGGGAGCACATCTGGACAACCACTCCATAAGTGGCACTTGGACTCCCAAAGAATCTACATGCCACATCAGTCTTCTGGAACTCAGAGTTGTGTACCTAGCCATAAAGGCCTTTGCCCCACAGCTAAAAGGCCACACAGTCCAGATCAGAACAGACAACACCATAGCCATGTTCTACATAAACAAACAGGGTGGCACAAAGTCAACTGTGCTCAGCACAGAAGCCATGAACATGTTGTTTCTGGCCTACTCATTGACATGAGTCTCTCAGCCATACACCATCGGGCAGGACAACACCTTGGCAGATGCCTTGAGTTGCATCAGCCAAGGCCACAATGAATGGACTCTGAACAAGCAAGTCTTGCCACAGTGTTCAGTATGTGGGACAAGCCAGAAATAGGTCTCTTTGCATCCCACCTCAACCATCAGTTTCCTCTACATTGCTGCAGGCCCCAGCACTGGTTACCCTGACAGCAGATGCTCTAACTTTGGACTGGGCAGGGAAGTTTCTGTATGCCTGCCCTCCTTCTCTCTGATTCACAGGGTGCTGCTGAAGCTGAGGGACCAGTCAGTAACCATGATCATAGTTGCTCTGGACTGGCCAAGACAACCTTGGTATCCTCTGCTTCTAGCCCTATCTCACAAGAAGCCTATTCGACTTTCTCCGAACTACACTCTCCTGACTCTTCTATAGTTTCCAGACACCCAATATTTAAAACAGGTACTGAAAATTCTTTGCATGGCCAAATAAACAAGTACTAAGAAAACCTATGTAGCCAAGTGGAAGAGGTTTTCTCTCTGGTGCAAAGGAAAATGAATAAATCCTATTAAGGCTTTATCTTCCAACCTTTTTGACTATTTGGTACACCTACAGGCCTCAGGCTTTAAGGCCTCATCACTTAAACTTCACCTGGCTGCTGTTTCAGCGTACCCTTCCACAGGGAAAGAGAGATCAGTTATTTCACAGCCTATTTTTAAGACATTTTTCAAAGGCCTGCTCCATCTTCAACCCCCAATATGAGAACCAGTTCCTCCTTGGGACCTCAACCTCTGCATTGCCAAGCACATGGGACCTCAATTTGAGCCCATGGCCACTGCCCACTTAAAATATGTCACCTGGAAAATGGTTTTCTTAGTAGCCATCACTTCTGCCAGAAGGATTTCAGAACTGCAGCCACTCTGCACTGAGCAAACTACATCATCCCTCATAAGGACAAAGCAGTGCTCAGAATAAACAGAAATGTTCTTCCTTAGGTGGTCTCTGAATCCCATCTTATTTAGTCCATTACCATTCCTGTCTTCTTCACTGATACAACCACTTCAGGGGCGCAAACTTCATAGCTTGGATGTTAAGAGGCCCTGTCCTACTACCTGGAGCACATGAAGCAGTTCAGAGACTATAGTACACAACTTTTTTCACCAATGGTGAGGTAGGCAGAGGAAAACCAGCTACCAAAGAGAACCGTATCCTATTGGATAGTCTCCTGTATCCAGTTTTGTTATGAAGCGCTGGAAGACTGCTTCCTCAAGAACTTAGGGCCCATTCCATGAGGGTCACTGCTGCCACAGTGGCAGCTGCAAGGGATATTCCCTTACTTGATGTCTGCAAAGCAGCCACTTGGAAGACTGTACACACATTCATGCAGCTTTACTGCCTGGATGTACAGTCCATATCTGATGCCAAATTTGGCAGGGAGGTCCTGCGGAGCCTCTTCCCTAAGTAGGTTCTGTACCCGCCTCTCAACTACACTGCTTTGTAGTCTACTACTGTTACTGATGCTAAAGGACTCCTGGGGTGAGAAGAAAAAATAACCCACCATAGTAATATTGTTTCTTCCAAGGTGTCCTTTAGCATCAGTAACCTCCCATCCTTCCTTCCCTACATAACTTAACTGAGGAGGACTCTGCATTATGTAGTGTTTGCTAAATTTGCTCTAGTTTTTCTCTGCATTTCAAGCAAAGTTCTGCTTTCCTTATTACTTTTCTGGTTTTGCATCTTTTAGACAGTTTTATAATCATGTTAGGACAGTCTTTCATATGGACATGTTTGCCATCATAGCTCTGAAAGATTCTGGTGGCCTCTGGTCAAGCTCAGTCAGCACACCCTCTAACTGTCTTCTGACTGGCTAACTCCTGTGACTCATTACCATAATCTCTATCTCGAGGCAGCTCAACCTAGCCAGTTTGCTGCTACTGTTACTGATGCTAAGGACACCTTGGAAGAAACAGTATTACTTCAGTGAGTACTTTTCTTTCCTTATAGTCTAGAGTTTTACTGTCAGCATCTGGTTGAGAATGTCAGAAATCTGGCATCTAGTCAGATTCTGCTTTTGCCGACGGGCTAGGAGCTTTTCACCCTTAGGCACAGCAGCGATATACCTCAGTGTTGCTTTCCTGATATCAAACTCAGCTCTGCCCCCCAACAAGTAAGTCATCATATTCTCATTTTTCCTAGTCCAATTTGTCCAAATTTCTTCTACACCCTTGTCTGTTCATTTTTTCTCTAAATCTTGAATTTCAGTGAACTTTCCGGTTATTTTTTGTTTGTTTTTGTCTTTTTTAATTCTAGATGGTATACTAATCAGGACTCCTCTCAATGTACATTTGAAGACATCCTATATGCTGTCCCATGATGCTTCTGCAGGAACATTTATCTCAATGAATCGTTTATTGTGTTTTTAAATTCTTCCTTTATTTCATCTAATTTGAGATTAAAGTTATTAATCCTCCATCTACAGTGTCTTTTATTCAAAGTGTCTACATTTAGTTGTAAAATATCTGGGGAATGATCAGAGATTACAATGGGGGTAATATCTATGTTCTTAGCCCCTTGAAGGAATTCTGCACTTGTAAATATGTGATCTATTCTAGATCCAGTTTTGTGTAGGGTCCAGAATGAGTATTCCTTTGCATTCCCATTAACCACTCTCTGGGTATCTAACAGATTTAGATTTTGTTAAAAAAGTCCATTGAGCCCTATTAGATCATGGAGAGGTATAGATCTTATAAGATGTATCTAACAGGGGAGAAGGATGCATTCTTTATCTCCTGCCACAATGGCATTAGAATTCAAAAATGGTTGTATGGCATCTAAAACTTAATGTAAACATTTCATGTATTCCATTTTAGGTCCATATATATTAATCAGAATTGATTGGTTTACCTTCAAGTATACCATGCAATATTAAGAAATGACAGTCTTTATCTTCTATGATTACTTTCTTTTCAAATTTAACTCCTCTAGAAAACAGAATAACTCCAGCATTCTTTGATGAAGCCCCAGAATCAAGCACCTGACCAAGCCATTTTCCTTTCATTAATTCAGTAATCCTGCCTTTTAAGGTACAGCAGATTTCTTGCAGAAAAGTTTTTTTTGAATTAAGAATTTTGAGGTAATTTAATACCTTATACCTTTTAATTTTGTTGAGACTGCTAATGTTCCAAGTAGTTACAGTTATGCTACTGTCCATAAAGATGTAGAGTAAGATAGATGAAATAAATTTTGCTTTGCAAGCCAGTCAGCCTGATTTAAAAAGGTAGCAAATATGTGATATGGTAACATGAATCCTGTACTTACTGGATAGGATAAACTTGAGAGATGGCCAGAAGAGACACAGAGCACATGAGGGGACTAAGCAAGGCAAGGTGAAAGCAAAAGGGGAAGAAAAAAGTGAACAATTTAGAAGTAATAATAGCAGAAACCCCCAGAGTATATCAAAGCACATCAATACATGAAGAAATAAATTCAAATAAGCAACTCCATTTCTGGAGTTATGTTTCCATGTACATCAGAGCTACACAGTAAATTCAAGTTTAAATCTCAAAACTATCAGAGGTCAAAACCAGATTGATTATTCAAGAATCGGCAAGACCTAGATGTCACCCCACCACAGCATATGTACTGAATAATACGTTACAAATTTGGAATCAAGTCTAGACATAGTAAACCTGTTGAACAGCGATGAAATCTGTGAATAGATGTAAAATGAATGTAAGGTGGAAATCTGAACAAACAATACAAGCTAGTGTATTATTATTATGAAGCAATCACTCATTTGTAGGAAATTAATTTTAGATGAGTGAGCATAGTTTAAACTTGAATAATCTTAGTACATTAATAAATTATATATTATACAGCCAGTTCGATATCAGACAGTAAGCTTGTCACATTGTAGAATAGAATATAACCTGCAAACTGAATTTAGTGTTATCCACAGCACCATTAATCATAAGTAAACATAAGGGTCTCTTGATGGAAAAGGCAACTGCAATATTAGGCTACGTAGCTTATAACAACTTTCTTAGCATGCAGTCAGTTGGGACAAACAATTATAAACATGCTACATAGTTAGAGTGTGAGTGTAGAAACAGAGGTTTAACACAAAATAAAAAATCCTTGTCTGTCATGTGAAAGTTGTTAGTACATTTAGTCGTGTAAGCTTGAAAAAAACTGTTCAATAAGATTTTGCCAGTGAAGGATTTGCACATTTTCGTAAAGTCTTTGTGTTCAGGAGGCTTCCGTGAGCTCGGCTCTGTTATGGTGTTGCCATGTTTTAGAATGTCAGCAAAAGAACCAAGCATGTGCGAGTTTTAGTTTTCAAGCCTCACAGTTTCAGGATGTCAGTTACAAGTAAGAGAAAGAATTCAGGATTTAAAAGTATGCTCCAAGATTAGCACTTGGTGTCTCTGTTTTCAAAATTGTGCCATTTCAAGATTTTTGAAAACAATCCTCTGTAAGTAAATGCATGTCCCAGCATTGGGACAGCCGGGAAAGCAATCCAAACAGTGCAGGAATCCTATATTCATTTAAATAAAAGAGTAGTGTAGGAGACTTCATTGTCTCACTTGTACAAGTGCTATGGAACTAAAGTTCAAGGCTATCTAACTAATAATCTACAACAAGGATGTAGTAAAGGTTCCCTTAGAGCAGCTGGTGGGGTTGACTTCTTACTTCCTAAAGAAATATGGAAGTAGGCAGATCCCACTTCTATTATAGGGGCCCAAAACTTTGGAACACTATTCTAATACTGTTGAAACCAGTTGAAGTTAACTTTAGCCTGAGTACTTTCAAAATATTGTATCTCAAACAAATACAAGAAATGTTACCTTGTTGTTTAGTGACAGATATGGGCTGATTATATTTTATTTAGAGCCACTTGGTGAGTCATGTGTATTTAGTATTGTGTTAATATGCAGTTCTAGAATTAAACTTATAATATGTGCATTGTGAATGCCTGTCTCAACTATTTTCAGACATTCCAGACCTTAAGTGTATAAACTCTGCGATGGATGGTCTTGTTTGTTGATTGTATGTACTGTATATATGTAATGGGATGTATTCAAGGTAATTGTATGTAACAAGTTTATATGTTAAAGAGCAACTGACATGGCCCAGGCAGGCAACTCATTCCAGGAAGTTGCCTGCCTGATAAGCTAAATGAACTAGTTTTAACACATTTTTTTTATGAGCGTAAATACTTTAGCTTAGAGTGCCCAGCTTGTAACTTCCATAAACGAGCTTAAAGGCTGCCCAAGCGCTGCAGCCCTGCCCCAAAATACAGCACTTTAATGACATTAGGTAGGGAATGGAGCTGCGAGTGCTCTATGTAGTAAGTAATAGGAAGAGAATACAATGAGTGGGCCTGTCTAAATGTATTAACATTATCTTTGCTGGCAGTTCTACATGTATGGGGCTATGATATATGAGATATATCTGCCCTTACATGTAGAACTGCCAACAAAGATAATGTCAATACATTCAGACAGCCCCCGATCCTACTCCCATTCTATTACTTGACTACATAGAGCACCTGAAGCCCTCGTTCCCCTACCAAATGTCATCAAAGTGCTGTTATTTTGGAGTGGGTAGCAGCACTGGGTGGCCACATAACTCTATGTGGAAGTTGCGAGACAGGCACTCTCAGCCAAATTATAGTATGTAACCTCAGTAAAAAATTGCTGAAACTAGTTCATTTAGCTCATCAGACAGGCAACTTCCTGGAATGAGTTGCCTGCATGACTTCTCTGAATGTGTCAGTAGCTCTTATTTATTTATTTAGTGTTTGATGACTGGGTGGGTGCACTAGACATTAAATATGCCTATTTTCAGGCATGACCTGGGAAAGTACAAGTCATAAAACAATCATGAAACATTAAAATATATAATGTGAAGGATAAAACTAACATATACAAAAGTAGTTGAATGAGTCAATACAAAGTAACAAGGATAAATTAGCATAAATAATAATGAAACATAGTGCAAGACAGTAAAATATACAATATAGGGGTAAAGTAACTGCAGATACAAAAACAGTATAAACATAAATACAGTGTATCAGGGAGAAAATCAGTACAAGAGCAGGAAACTCAGAAATGAACAAAGCAGTGTGGCAAACAGACAAGATGCAGCATAATGAAGTGCAGTAGATTAAGCAGCAAAGACAAGCAGTAGTGGGGTAGCACAGGTAGGGTGATCAAGGAGGCAGGAAGCAGGTACAAGGGTCAGAGACTAAGAGGTAGTGGTGTAGCTCTATTTTGAAGCACACAAGAGAGGAGGGAGAGTAAAATGGACACAGACAGGGAGCTCCAAAAATTTGGGGAAAAGTAGGAGAAGGCCTGGGATCCCATGGTCATCATGCATATAGGAACAGATAATATGGACTGGTCTCCAGAGCAAAGAGGGTAGGGGAAGCTCGGGGGAGTCAACATTATGTTTAGGGAGGAGGAAACTCTAGTTCTGATAATTTTATCATTTATGGTGCCAAGGACATAGGAGTGGTTGGCCTCAGGGGATAGCCAGTTTAGACCACTGTAGAGCTGAGAGTGGTGGGTAAGATGATGAGATGCCAGCTGGAATGACAAATGTTATTGTAGTTGGTGTCCCACTTGTGGAGATTGACTTTGGCAGCACTTATGAAGATAGCAGAGTCATAGGTGAGGGTAGGAAGAAGGATATCTTATGCAACGGCAAAGGCAGTTTTGGCACAGGGTGTGACGGCATAACTGACTTTAAAGACCAGGCCAAGCTTGGAGTTAACAGGTCTACAAGTGTTTGAGATGTGTTGGACAAAGTCCAGAGAAGGGTCAAGTGTAATTCCAAGGTATTTGAAGTTGGTTACATTTTCAAGGAGGGAGCCATTGCTGCTGAAGATAGATAGTCACCAAATAAACTTTCGTAATCTAGAGGCACAGCGAAACATAGGGTAGATTTTGCTGGTGTTTAGTAATAGCTTGTTAAGGAAGAGCCAGGAGTGATTATTGCAGAAATCAGACGTAAGGGTAGTGTTAAGGTCAGCAAGCTATTTAGAACTAGAGTAGAGCATTAACTCATTTCCTCCAAGAAATGTCTGTATTCAGCAGGCTCCTGTATCCTCTTGTGTCCAGAATGACTCCAGACATGAGCTGCATTGTCCCTGTGTGCCCAGCCTACGTCTGGTGTAAGTCACTAAGATTTTATTATTTCTTGCCAGCCAATGAAACTAGGGCTTCTCAAAACCCCTTTGGTGATACCTCACATAGTCAGCCTCCTTTCACTGGCTGTCAAGTCTAGGGGTCCCATAGAAATTTGTTGTAAAACCCGGTTTTAAACTCTCGTCCTCACTTTGCTGCTGCATGCTGGGCGTAGAGCTGAGCTGCATTTCAACGTTCCAGTGAGTTTGTCCTGATTTGTGAGCTGCCAGCTAACTTCCCTCTACAACTGTGCTCTTATCAGGTATCATTCATTTATTATTTATTTTGCCTTTATTGCAATTTCAGTGTATTTTGGGTCTTTTGTGAGCCAATTCACTGAGAGGTCGAAAACTGGGAGTTAGGTTTCTCAGTGAAGATGGCTCACAAACTCTGTCAGCTTCTCTGTTATTGTGGCATTTTAGGGAAGTTTTGAGGTTTAGTTATCTTTTCCTCCTGTTTGGTTGATTCGGTTGATTCTGGGTGGGTGAGGGGACCGTTGGCAAGCTTGGGGGCTCCGTCGCATTGTTGTTTCTTTCGACCTCTCGTCGTGGGAAAAGACCTTATTACTTTCTCAGTGTTTATTTTTTCATTTATTCCATTTTGTGTGTGCTCCACGCTGACCTAGCTGCATTATTTTTCCACTTTCTGTCCTGAATTGTGGACCGCAATGTTGCCGACACTGTTTGCATGCCATGAGGTAATGAGGTCATACAGCCCATCAGCCAGGTAACGGTGTTTAGGGCATTTCCAGCTGAATGTGTTTCTGCCCATTGAGATGTGGCTACATGTGCAAGGGAGGTGGCCAGGGACTCTCAGAGGGTTTGTTTCAAAGATACTGAAGGACTTTGGGGGGGCTTGTTGGTGGTTTTTCATGTGATTTGGGGGAGTGGGGAAATGCTGTTTGGTGCCATGTGTCTGGTGGTGGTGGTGGACACCAGGTAATCCATTTTGCAGTGCCCCAAAGAACAGGGAAGCCTCCCTCCTAGCATCAAACACCTGGTACCAGCTGTGTCTCTCCACCTCCCCAACTTGGTTGCTGGGAATTTGGAATCCAGTAGTGCTGTGGGGATGTTGAGTCTTGGCGGTGTAGCCATCCAGGTAGAAGGGCAGTCCATGACACGGTGCCAGGTCTCGGGAGGTGGGAGGAGTCCACAGACAATGGGCAATGCTGTTTGTGGGCTGGTGGCCAGTGTAGGTGCCATCCAACAAACAGCAGTACCTGGTGTCATGGTGCCCCCAGCCTCGGGGGCCTTGTGCCATCACACAAAGTCCTGGAGGTTCCAGCTATCCCTGCTACTTATTGGTAACAGATGTTGCAGGGCATTGGGGGTTGGGGGGGACACTGTGAGAACACCGTGGGGAATGCTGTCATGTTTGTTAGTGGACACCGTCGGGTGTGGAGACCACAGACCACCAGGGAATCCATTTTGTGGAATGGTTTCATATGTTGGGAGGTGAGATGGAGGACCCTGACAGCATGGCAACCATTTTGTGAGCTGGCGTCAGGTCTCGGGCGGGGGGGGTCACCCGGACAACAGGTAGTGCTGTTTATGATATGGTGGCGGGTGATGCAAGGCCTGGCACCATCCAGTACAGTTTGTCGGGTGGATCCTTACCTCCAAGACCTGACGCCAGCGGCAGGAATGTTGCTTGCGGTTTGGTCTGATCCCACCTCCAAACATACAAGGTCCCACCTGATGGATTCCCTGTGGCCTGTGTCCTAACCTGGTTAGCTGTCTGTAAAAGGGATGGTTGGAGAGAATGCTCATTTTGTGTTGTTGCCGGGCATTGGGGGGTGAGGGCTAACTCCTTGAGAACACTGTGGGAATGCTGTCATGTTTGTTGGTGTACATCATCGGGTGTGGAGACCACAGGCCACCAGGGAATCCATTTTGTGGGATTGTTTCATATGTTGGGAGGTGGGATGGAGGACCCTGACAGCATGGCAACCATTTGGTGTGCTGGCGTCAGGTCTCGGGGGGGGGGGGTCACCCAGACAACAGGCAGTGCTGTTTATGGTATGGTGACGGGTGACGCAAGGCCTGGCACCATCCAGCAAAGAGCAGTGCCTGCTGTCTGGGTGATCCCCCTCCCTCCGAGACCAGACGCCAGTTCACAGAATGGTTGCCTTGCTGTCAGGGTCCTCCATCCCACCTCCAGACATACAAAACTATCCCACAAAATGGATTCCCTGGTGGCCTGTGGTCTCCGACTCGTGGCTAGCTGTCTGCAAAAGAGAAGTGATATAAAGAGAACGCCATTTTGTGTTGTTGCCGGGCATTGGGGGTGGGAGGAGGGACCACTGAACATCGTGGGGAATGCTGTCATGTTTGTTAGTGGACACCGTCAGGTGTGAAGACCACAGGGCACCCTACGGTAAGAGAATGCCATTTTGTGTTTTTGCCGTGCTTTGTGGGTGGGGGGGGGCATCACAAAGCCAGCTATCTGCCATTTGGCTTGTTGTGGTTGGGTGAAGTGCATTTCACGGCTGATCTATGAAGAGACCCGTGGTGTTCTTACACTGTTCCTGGAAAATGTGATCCGGGCAGCTGTCACCTACACCAAGCATACCAAGAGAAAGACTGTTAATGCTATGGATGTAATCTATGCACTCAACGAAAAGGCGTGCTCTCTATGGCTTCAGAGGAGGGACTGATTACAGGCTTAGGCATATGCCCTGGTGATGTGTGTGCATACAGATTATACTACTTGTTTAGGTTTTGAAGGTGGTGGCCTCGGTGAGTCATGTCTGCAGTGCAAAGATGTTTTCTTTTTGTATTGCAGACGATCGAGAGACCGAGCCCGCTCTGAGATTTGAGAGACAGCTCCAAGATTTGAGACACGCTCCGAGATTGAGAGACCACTCCGAGACTTGAGAGACCATTCTGAGATTTGAGAGACCGCTCCGAGATTTGAGAGACTGCTCTGTGATTGAGAGATCGAGAGACTACTCTGAGAAACACTACCCTGAGATCAAAAGACTACCACTAGATCAAGAGAGACAGCTGTCCTGCGAGAAACCGCAACCCCAAGATCATCACCGAAATATGTATGGCATGTGTACAAAAATGACCTGGTAGACCTGTTCGATAGTGCCAGTGACAATGAAGAGGATGAATTTCAAGGTTTTGATGATTCCGATATTGATGTGGAATTGGTGCATATGATGCCTTTGGTTACACCAGACAGTGACAGTGATTTCAGTGATGATGATGATCTGCCCCTGGCTACGCTGCACTGGAAGAGGCACTGCATGGAGAGTGATGAGGATGATGTGCCACTGGCCAAGCTACATTGGCAGAGGAACGACACGGACAGCGAAGATGATCTTCCTTTGGCTACACTGCAGCGTGCGAGTACCCACATTGATGTTGATGATTATGATGAACATGAAGTTGATGCAGAACAACCTGAGCAACCTTTGCCACATCTGAATGCGGGTCACAATGATGGATGGACAAGTTGCTTACAGCATGTCCATTTTGAGAATTTCAAGGAGCCTGTGGGTCCCACCACACTGATGTATGCAGAGAAGACTCCCTTGGATTTTATGAACCTGACATTCCCACCAATTGTCTATGACCTGATTGCTGAGGAGACAAGCCGATACAGTGCCCGTAAGCAGGCAGAAGCTAACAAAGTGGACCACCGATGGCCAGTAACTGCGTGTGACATAAGCTTTACTTGAATGCAACTGTGCGTATCAGTTATAAAGGCGCCACACTACCGCATGTACTGGGGGAAGCACCATCCCTATGGACATTTACCATTTTCAAAGTTAATGACCCGTGAGCGTTATAAGAAGATTGTGCAGTATCTGCATGCCAGTGATAGCACGCTAAATCCACCAAGAGGATCGCAAGACCATGATATGCTACATCACGTTCGACCAATTATCAACCTTGTTATCAAGGCATGCAAAACGGAGTACAACCTACACTGAGAAGTGTCAATTGATGAGGCAATGGTGGGCTTTAGAGGATGACTGTCCTTCAAGCAATACATGGCGCAAGCCACAACGGTATGGGATAAAAGTATAGGTCCTTGCAGATCCTCATAACGGTTATGTGTCAGACTTTCAGGTGTACACTGGAAAGGTTGCTGGCTCTGTGGAAGTGGGCCTTGCAGAGAGGGTTGTGAAAGATCTGACTAAGGATCTTCGTGGCAAAAGGCACCATGTATATTTTGACAACTACTTTACTTCGGTTCACCAGGCAAAAGAACTATTGAACATTGGCTTGTCCTCATGTGAAACAATGCGGACCAACAGGATTGGATGGCCTTCGGAACTTAACAAATTATCAATGAAAAAGAAAGCTCGTGGTTATTATGAACAATGACAGAGTGGTTCACTTGTTGCCACAGTGTGGAAAGACAACCATCCTGTTTTCTTGCTCTCAACAAACCATGACCCTACCTCACCAGCAACGTCTGTGCCCAGGAGACAGAGAGATGGCACTGTTGTATCAATTGCATGTCCGGACGTACTGCAGCAGTATAACATGCACATAAACGGTGTGGACGTCGCTGACCAGCTTCAGGGGCAGTACCCACGTGCCAGAAAATCAAAGAAGTGGTGGATATACCTTTTCTGGTTTTTGTGGGACATAGCATTGGCAAATGCATTTACTCTGTTCCGAGAGAGCGTGAATCATGTTCGGCAATCGAAGACTGGACGAGTGACAAAGCACAGCCAACTGAATTTCCGCATGCTCCTCTCTGAGAATCTGTTGGAAGGATATGCACATAGAAGACGAGTGCCTTACTTCAAGTAATTGCACAGAATCCAACTTGTGATGGACTACACTGCTCTGTGAAAGGGAAAAAGGGGAGGTGCAAAAATTGTTCGCAGAAGAAAATACGTGCCGAACCATCATATACATGCAGCACATGCAAAGTACACCTCTGCATTGATTGTTTTCCTGAGTATCACCTGTACAGATAGAGGCTCAAACTGGCAACACAAGAAGACTTATGCCCAGTATTTCCTCTGCAGCTTCTCTGACTGTACATGATGGGGAGTTGCTGGACAAAGGAACAGACATAACAGATTGTGTGAGTTTGAGAGACCAGAGTGCTGCGACTGTGAGAGAGAGACCAGAAAGCTGCGACTGCGAGAGAGAGGACCGGAGACCGGAGGGCTGCGTATCATGCAGAGAGAGACCGAGTGCAAGTACTGTGAGAGAAACCAGAGTGCTGTGACTGTGAGAGAGAAACCAGAGACCAGAGTGCTGCGACTGTGAGAGAGAGAGACCGGAGACCAGAATGCTGTGACTGTGAGAGAGACTGGAGTGCTGCGACTGTGAGAGAGAGACCGGACTGCTGCAACTGTGAGAGAGAGAGCAGAGACCAGAGTGCTGTGACTGCGAGAGAGAGAGACCGGAGACCAGAATGCTGTGACTGCGAGAGAGAGACCGGAGTGCTGCGACTGCAAGAGAGAGAGAGACTGGAGTGCTGCGACTGTGGGGGACAGACTAGAGTGCTGCGACTGCGAGAGAGGGACCAGAGTGCTGCGACTGCAGAGAGGACTGGAGTGCTGTGACTGCAGGGGAGAGGGACTGGAGTGCCAGCCAGCGTTAAGCTGTATTATGGGTTGCCATGCTTGTGGGCAGCTTAGGCCATCCATATGGATTGTTTGGAACAGACTCTGGATGTCTGTTTGTGGGGTGGACAGAACTTGAGTTGTGGACATGGCGTGGATGAGTTTTGATTGCCCTTTGAGTTGAATGGAACATCTGTGGCTGGGTGAAGACACAGCAGCTTATGCAGTCTTTGGCACTGTGCCAAATAAAAATACAAAATGCTGAGCTAATGTGGACCGGTGACTGCGATAACAAGTGGTGATCCATATCTCATTCACCAGACCAATGGGGCAAGCTGACAGAGGTACTGGAGAGCATGACTGGTTCCGAGCACACCAGCTGGTGCATTGTCACGTGCGACGAAACTTTCTCCACTAACTCTTCCAGCACTGTTGTGGAGTGGCAGATTTAGCTCCGCATTTTTTATTTTCATTTGGATGCAGAGCCCCATGACACGCATGCCGGCCAGCCAGCGTTAAGAAGCTGTATTATGGGTTGCCGCACTTGTAGGTGGCTTAGGCCATCCATATGGGGTCTGGAAGAAGGGTAATGTGCAGTGACACAAATTGCATCATGCTGCGGGCCTTTTTTTGGTTGGAAGAAGGCTGATGTGCAGTGGGCATGGTTGTTCACAGCTGCAGGCCAAGATTGTTTGGAACAGACTCTCTGGATGTCTGTTTGTGGGGTGGACGGAGCTTGGATGGTGGACATGTGGTTGCGTGATGCAAGTTTTGATTGCTCTTTGAGTTGAATGGAACATCTGTGGCTAAGTGAAAGACACAGCAGCCTATGCAGTCTTTGGCACTGTGCTAAATGAAAAAACAAAATGCGGAGCTAATGTGGACTGGTGACTGCGATGACAAGTGGTGATCCGTATCTCACTCACCAGACCGATGAGGCAAGCTGACAGAGGTACTGGAGAGCATGACCAGTTCCGAGCACACCAGATGGTGCATTGTCACGTGTGATGAACCTTTCTCCACTAACTCTTCCAGCACTGTTGTGGAATGGCAGATTTAGCTCTGCATTTTTTATTTTCATTTGGATGCAGAGCCCCATGACACGCATGCTAGCCAGCCAGCGTTACGAAGCCGTATTATGAGTTGCCGCACTTGTGGGCAGCTTAGGCCATCCATATGGGGTGGCCTAGGTGAGTCGTGTCTGCAGAGCAAAGATATGTTGTTTTTTTTGGGGTTTTTGTATTGCAGACAATCGAGAGACCGCTCAGAGATCGAGAGACTGCTCCAAGATCGAGAGACCGCTCCGAGATCGAGAGACCGCTCCGAGACTGAGAGACTGCTCCGAGATTGGGAGACCACCCTGAGAGACTACCTCGAGATCGAGAGACTACTTTGAGACTTACCCAAGTGATAAAAAGGAATGGGGGGAAGACCTCAGAAATAGAAACTAGTATGTGACTATTCAAGTGTGCCTGTTTTTTGTCTCCAGTACCTCTTTCAGTGTAAATTATGTGGAGTGGAGGTTTTAGCTCCATATTTTTTATTTTCATTTGGCCGCAATGTTGCTTGTTCTGTGTTTCACGCAGTCCTTCATGCTGTCCATTGTGTGTGACATTGACTGTGTGGTTGAAGCAAATTCCGGGAGTGAAGGGTGACTACCAGAGAGACCAGAGTGCTGTGACTGCCAGAGACCAGAGTGCTGTGACTGTGAGAGAGAGAGAGAGAGAGACCAGAGTGCTGTGACTGCGAGAGAGAGAGACCAGAGTGCTGTGACTGCGAGAGAGAGAGAGAGAGAGACCGAGACCAGAGTGCTGTGACTGCGAGAAAGAAAGAGAGAGAGAGAGAGAGACCGAGACCAGAGTGCTGCGACTGCAAGAGAGAGAGAGAGAGAGACCAGAGTGCTGCGATAGCGAGACCAAAGTGCTGCGACTGTGAGAGAGAGAGAGACCGAGACCAGAGTGCTGTGACTGCGAGAGAGAGAGAGAAAGAGACCAGGGTGCTGTGACTGCGAAAGAGAGAGAGACAGAGACAGAGAGAGAGAGACCAGAGTGCTGCAACTGCGAGAGAGAGAGAGAGAGACCAGAGTGCTGCAACTGCGAGAGAGAGACCAGAGTGCTGTGACTGCGCGAGAGAGACCAGAATGCTGTGACTGCGAGAGAGAGAGAGACCAGAGTGCTGCGACTTTGACTGTTTGGTTGAATCAGATTTCTGGAGGGGCAACTCAAGAGACCTTAGAGACCAGAGTGTGCAATTTGGAGTGATGAGATGCGAAAGGTGGTAGGAGATGCACATTAGTGCAGGATGAGGAAGTGGTAGAGGAGAGAAGCGGCTGATGTGAAGAATGATGCAATGGCAGAAGCGGGAAACTGTGGATGAAATGGTTTGATGGCAGGTAGGTGGTGCTGCAACAATTGAGTGGTGGAAATGCAGCATATGTATTGTAAAGGTTGTAAACATAGGTATTATTACTGATTTGGGAAATAAAAACTTTGCAGATTGAGACAAAGAAAAGGTCTGATGCAGTGCCATGGCGTGAATCGGATTGTCTTGTGATGGTGGAACTCCTGCTTGCCCCGTTGGTTTTTTAGAGGTAATGTAGTGATATGCCAGTCATTGAATGGGCTGCGCCAAATGAAAATTAAAACTACTGAGCTAAAAGAGATCTGGTGAATGAAAGAAAGGGAACAAGTGGCGGAAACGTTACTTGGGAGTTCCCGGGTGGTGAGATAAAGATATGGTAGAAGTGTTGCATTGAGAAAGGATCACAAGCGTGGTATCACACAGCAGGGTACAGTTGGTGTTAGGTTTCTTTCACTCCCCAGACCAAGGGGGCCAACTGAAAGAGCTAATGGAGGGCTGAACCAGGCAGTACTGTGGGAGTCTGCCATTACATTTTATATCTGAGGTAGTTTGTTTCCACTTGGTCAGCTAGGAAGTGCTGTCACCTGCCATTATGTGTGACAAGCATAGCAGATCTCAGCCTGACAGCGGACATGTGTGTCTCTGGCCAACCACCATATCACTGTCACAGTAGAGCAGCCAATCTGTGGCTACACAGGCAACGTTTTGACTGAGCGATCACAATGATGAGGTGGTGGTATAGTGGCACAGAGGTTGGAGTGTCAGCTGGCAGACTGAGAACTGTTGTAACAAAATATTGTTAAAGTATAGGACTGGAATGATCAAAAGGAATGGGGGAAGACCTCAGAAATAAAAAGTAGCAAGTGACTATTCCAGTGTGCCCGTTTTTGTCTCCAGTACCTCTTTCAGTGTGATTTATGTGAGTGGAGGTTTTAGCTCAGTATTTTTATTCTCATTTGGCTGCAATATTGCCTGTTCTGTGTTTCACACAGTCCTTCACACTGTCCATTGTGCATGACATCTACTGTTTGGTCGGGTTAATTCCTGGATGGTGCGGCGACTCGAGACCAAAGTGTGCGAGTTCAAGAGTCTGTTGTGCGTGATGTTGACTGTTTGGTTGAAGCAAAGTCCTGGAGGGCGAAAGGACTAAAGACACCAACTAGACCAAGTTCCGATGAGATGCAAGACAACGTATCGCCTACAGTTAGACTGGCTGCCGTAGAAGGAGTGATGAGATGAACACAGAGGTGGTGGCACCGCAACTCTCTGAGGGTAGTGGTATGACAGGAGCACAACGAGGGAACTGCAGAGGATCACAGAGGACAAGAAAGTTTCAACAGACCACTTTTTTTCATTTTCCATCACAGGAAACCACTGACAACGGGTGAGGCTGAACCTTTTTATTTTTATTATAAAAGAATGCCACAGACAACAGAGGAGAGGATTGAACTACTTTATTTGCAGGATGACACAGAGAGCAGAATAGAGGTTGGAACTACACCAGGTAAGAATGTAGAAATCTCTTCAGTGCAGATCATCATGGGATGCCATCTGAAAGGTAAGAAAATGTGATTGTGATCATTGTAATAATTTTGTTGTTGACATTCTATATTTTAAATGATAAGACTTGTGGCCGCCGTGCCAAATACCATGGCTGCTGCCGTGCACATGTTTGTCTGTGTTGTGATGTTATGCCCATAAAGTGCACAACACTGCATACTACATGTGTGTGTGTTGTGTGAGAGGTTGTGCCGCCGAGCATGTCCGAGTTGTGAAGCTGCTGTGTTGTTGAATGTCTTTTGATATGTTGATGGTGAATTGTGTATGGTTGGACACAAGTGATAAAGAATATATAGAGGTATGTGTGTGTGAGAGTGTGTGTGTGGTGTGTGTGTGTATGTGATATATATATATGTATATATATATACACACACACAATATAATATATGTAGTGTAGTGTGTGTGTATATATATCACACACACACTATATATATTGTGTGTGTGAATATATATATATACACACACACACACACACACACATATACATGTGATATATATTGCAGAATTTATCTGAATGAGTGGCAAGTGAGCTTGGGGAATATAACAAGTGGTGGGGTGTAGCACTGCCACAAGCGATGGTTCCCTGAGCTCACTTGACACGCATTCAGATCTATTCTGTATCACATACCTGGCCAGAACGTAGTCCCTTTATGCAATCCAGACTGTTGTGTGTTTTTTGTTTGATGAAATCACAGTGAGATATTTCCACGCTGCTCACTTTAGGAAGCATGCACAGTCTGTGTAGGGTATGGTGTGTATGGCAGACATGTGTCTATATGAAGACCCAACATTTGTGTATATGAACAGCACTAATCACCTAGAAAAAATGCACTTTTCCGCCATTTCAACATGTATAAAAAATGTTTTTATTACAATTGACTGCATAGCACTGTTGGAAAGGTAATTTAATGATGAACAGATCATCTGCTGACATTTTGTGTGTGTCATGTATACTTTAGGAGTTATTTGCATTCGTTTATGGCATAGTGTGTTGTGACTGACCTTTTGTCCATCAAGAACCACCTAGGCACTTTGAATAAAACAGAAATTCTGGGTATCTCAGTCAGTATAAAACAAACCAAATTGATTACAATTGATTGCATGGCACCGTTGGAAAGGTAATTTAGTGATGAACAGATTGTCTGCTGCCATTTTGTGTGTATCATGTATACTTTAGGAGTTATTTGCATTTGTTTATGGCATGGTGTGTTGCGGCTGACATTTTGTCCATCAAGAACCACCTAAGCACACTGAATAAAACACACATTGTGGGTATCTCAGACAGTAAAACACAAAAACCACATTGAGCACAACTGTTTGCATAGCAACGTCGGAAAGGAAATTTTGTGCTAAACAACTTTGCCGCTGATATGTAGTGTGTATCGCGTATACTTTAGGAGTTATACACATTTGTTTATAGCATGGTGTGTATGGTTCAGTTCCGTGCCTCAAACCTCACCAAAGCACCTTGACTAAAATGGTAAAAAACGATGTTTTATACTACATAAATATCTTCTTCTTTACAAAAAATTATGAAAACTACATCTAGTGTCTGATGCTTAATTTGGTGCTAATATGTAACATATTTCCCAGCAAAACAAGGCTTAAACATATTTTTAGTGGAAATATTTTTTTCGCTATTTCGACCAGCATAGAGAAAAAACTAAATTACTTATTATTAGTTGCATACTACCATTGGAAAGGTAATTTTATGCTGAACAAGTTTTGCCACTCATACTTTGTGTCTAGAACTTATGGTTCTTGAGCTATTAGCATTTGTTTGCGCATGCTGATTGTGGCTTGATTTTGCTTACAAAGCCCCAGGATTCACTGTTAACAGTATACAGGACACATGTGCTGCAACTTCAGAGAGCACCTGAGGAGTAGAGCAGAGAATAGCAGGATGTGTCATTTAGGGATATGTCATTTAGAACATAGTAAAGAGGAGGGGACCAAGGATAGAACTTTGAAGAACA
Source organism: Neoceratodus forsteri (assembly GCA_016271365.2). Lineage (NCBI taxonomy): Eukaryota > Metazoa > Chordata > Ceratodontiformes > Ceratodontidae > Neoceratodus > Neoceratodus forsteri. The sequence goes on from CM057452.1 coordinate 1,724,880,156, forward strand.
CCAGTGTTAATAGTGGATTGATCAGATACAGTAGAGTTGTATTTAACAGACTGTTGTCTGTCTGTAAGGTAACTGTCATACCAGGTAACCACATCAGAGGAGATGCCTAGGATATAATTTTAGATTTAAGAAGAGACTAGTCTACCAGATCAAAAGCCTTTGTAAGGTCAGTGAAGACTGCACCTGTTAGTAAACCTTTCTTCATGGCAACTTTGTTATTGTTTGTGAATTTGAAAAGAGCAGTGGTGGTGCTATGGTCTTCCTGAAACCATGTTGGGCATCGGAGAGGAGACTGTGGTCATGGAGACAGTTGATGGTTTGGACAGAGACAATTTTTTCTAGAAGTTTTCTCAGAACTGAAAGGATAGTTATGGGGTGATAACTGGCGATAGATTTAGAGTCACCCTTCTTAAAAACTGGGACAACCTTAACAACTTTCCAGATATAGGGAGCAACCCCTGAGCATAAGAACAAATTAAATATTCTAGCTAGAGGGGGAGGCAAGAAGAGGGGCAGCAAGTTTTAGCAGCCTTGATTCAAGGCTGTCTGAGCCTATACTACATCAGACAGAGATTGAATTTAGTAGCTGATGCACCTCCATATTAGGGATTGTGTGTAGGTAGAAACAAGGGATAGTATTGGGAGTGTCCTTGGTGAGGAAGGGGGTAGAAGCCGGGAGTGTCAAGGTCAGACAGGTGTATCTGGAAAGATCAAAGAAGTGGAGGGTGAAAGCACTGGCAGTAGTGACTGGGTAATTACAGTGAAATCCATCTAGTACCGTATCATTAGTGGACTGAGTTTGCTTACCCCCCATAAAACTTTTGATGTGATTCCAGAATATTTTTAGTCACCTGCTGCATCGAGCAACAGACTTTACAATAGGAGCTCTTTGCAAGGTGTATGGCCTTTTTACAAGTGTTTCTCTTTGTCCAGTACTCCATCAAATCAAGCAGTATTTGTTTCTGGCCTTTATTGGGGCAAGGAAGTCTTTGTGAAGCCACCTGGTGGGACAGCCTCTGATCCCTGCGTGACACTAAAGGGATATGCAAGTCTTGGAGAGCACATAAATCAATGATAAGATAGTTTAAGGTCTCATTTACATTATTAGTGTCATAAAGTGGCTTCAATCAATCATGGATATGTCGGCAAGGAAAGCAGTGGGGTTTAGTTTAGAAAAATGAGATTACCTTGTGAGACTAGATAGTGCACAAGCCTGCCAGATGCAGTAAACAGGGAGTGGTCAGAAACTGCACTGGACAGGGTACCAGTCCTTGTGATCCTGTCAAGCCTCTTTGTCAGGACCTAGTCAATTATGGTATGATTGCCAGAGGCCAGAGGCCAGAGAAAGTCTGGTTGGGTATGAGATAAGCTGATGCAGATGGTGTTTCTGCACCAGTACGTCATGGATTTGAAGGATTTACTTCCATCAAGACTGGAAATCACCAAGTAGGATAGTTTCATTATTACCAGCTAAGGAGGTGGAGTGAGAGAGAAGTCTCATTAAGACCTGCAACACCTCCTTGGGGAGGATTATAGGCACAAATAATGTAAAGTTTCTTAGTACCCCAGAGGGAGGATGGTATGCAGAGCCTCACAAAGGGAAAGTTGTGGAGTGAGAAGCACTGAGAAATTTAGATGTTCCTTAAAATAAATAGCTACACAACCTTTTGGAGGAGGGGTGATCACACATCTTAATAAGTTATTATACTGTGGTACAGAGCATGGCGAGTCAGGAATGGAGGGTTTGAGCCAGGTTTCAGAGACACATGAAACATCAGGATTGTATGATGATACCCAGGCTTCTAACTCTGGAAGATTACAAAGCAAGCTTCAGATATTTAGGAGTACAATTCTGAGGCTTCTAGCACCAGACCAGTGAGGGTCAGAGCTATTAAGAGCGGAAGCATGACCAGGGTTCAATTCAACAGCACCAGATAAAATCAGACTAATAAGGTAACGGTACCATAGGCCATGATGGATGGAGGGGGTAGGGCAGCCAAATAGTGAGTGACAGTTGTGCTTAGTCACAAATTTTGTGATCAGGCACAAGTGACCAGAAGATAGTAATGGGGTCAAACTGAAGTAGGACACCTGAGTTACTAGGGTGTTAGAGAAAGAAAAATCATGAAGTTCCAGCATGCAACCTTTGGCAGGTAGAAGGGGCACAGAGATAGTCCGAGATAAGACATAAAGATATCAGAACAGAGCACCATAAAATAGCAGATAGGAGGAAGGCCATAATGGTGTGTAATGAGACAAGACACAACTAAGAGATATAAATAGAATAAGGTGCCCAACCAAACAAGGCAAAGTGGACACAGGTATCTGATTGCTTAGACCAGTGTGAAGTAAGCAATTTGGGTGAGGAAGACCAAAACTGAGATCAGAAACTTACAGAGAAATCACTCCATAATTCTCTTAGCCTATTGTATAGAGCAAAAGTACTTTATCCTTAACAAATACACAGCAGACAATATGTGGGGAGCTTCGACAAGTAAAAAGCTAGAGCAGATAACATCGGCAGAAAGAAATAAAATAACATAGTCAGGAAGCAGAGATCAATAAACAGGCTCTGACTACTGTATTAGATTAAGCTATTAAGGAAATAAACCTCAGTAGAACCTAAACTACAGTATGTGCTGCGGAGCAGCTAAGACAGATAATAAAGACGGCCTCAGTTGTACCTAAATACAGTAAATGCTGAATGAGCAACAAATGCAGATTATAAGGTAAGCAATAAAATAAGTAGAGGTTACCAACCCCATAAGGCTTACAGAGCAGAGCAAGCAATGAAGTCCCGACATTAATGGTATGGCAGCAATAGATCCTAAGGATAACATACAACCCAGGGTGGAGGAAAGATGTCACACAAAAGGGACAATGTGGCTGGCCGACTCGACTCCCATAGCTGTCACTCACAGTGCGATACCCTTGTCGCTCCAGCCCTTAGTATGGAGGACCAGTAATGTGGAGGAACGCTGGGAAGGCCTGGAAGAAATACCCCCTGGAGTCCGTGGGGAAGGCCCTGGAATCAGGTGGAGGAGGGCCTTAGGTGGGGCTCAGAGCTCTGATTGGAGCAGGGGGAATGTCCCAGGCAAGCCTCTTTGGGCTGCTTCCCACGCAAATGTGGGGACAGTAGAGTTTCTGAGCCCTCTCACAACCCCTGCTTCTGTCCTAGAATGGCATCTGCCATGTGATGTGTGACCTTTCAAGCTGGGACACCTGTGTAGAATAAAGGGACTTCCTTGCTGCTGTTTCAGTCCCACGATGGAGTCTGGTGGAGGAGGGCCTTATATGGTGTTCAGAGCTCTGACTGAAGCAGGGAGAAAGCCCCAGCAAGTCTTTGGGCTGCTTCCTGCAGCAATCAGTGGTAGGAGAGGGGGTAATAGAGTTGCTGAGCCCCCTCCGACCCCTACTTCAGTCCTGGAATTGCATCCACTGTGTGGTGTGCGACCTTTCAAGCTGGGATGCCTGTGTAGAAGAAAGGGACTTTCTCGTTGTTGTTTCAGTCCTCCGATTGGCCCTGGAGTCAGGTGGAGGAGGGCCTTATGGTGTTCAGAGCTCCATTGGAGCAGGGGAAAGTCCCAGGCAAGTCTCTTTGGGCTGCTTACCGAGGCAATCAGTGGGCAGGAGGGGATAGTAGAGCTGCTTAGTCCCTTCATGCCCCTGCTTCAATCTTGAATGGCGCTCACTGCGTGGTGTGCAGTCTTTCTATTTTTTTTTAAATTTAGTATGCTTTTTCTTACTGTGGACCACCAAATGCACAGCCTTGCCCTCCCAAGACCACCTCCTCACCCCCATGGACTTACCTCCTGAAAGATACCCCTGGGTTGTCCCCCAAGGTGAGGCCACCTGCACTGACATGAACCAACACAGCAACAGGAGAAGGCTACCGGCAGGGGTGCCTACCCATATTGCCTCCCTGGCTTACCCCCTCTGGGCAAGGTGCTGGGTTGGCCAATGCCATTGGAGGACGGGATAGGTCAGCTTGGGGAGTGCCATGGTTGGTAACTGGGGCCAGGAAGTGGGCATCATTAAAGGTGTCTGCAATGCTTTTTTCCTTGTTGCTGTTACCCTGAAGAAGGCGTGGCATGCAATGATGCCAGCATCCGACACACCTCCTAAGAAGTCCAGGCACCAGTTGCAGCAAAGCTCCCAACCTCCACTAGGGGTCCAACTTGTGCCAGACACACAGCCCCCTCCCCCCAGAGAAGGAGAGCCATCCATAGGACGCTCAATCCTTCTCCCCCCTACTGGCCCTCCAACTTCTGGTGTGCAGTCTTTCAAGCTGGGATGCCTGTGTAGAACAAAGGGACTTCCTCATTGTTGTTACAGTCCCCTGACTGACCCTGAAAATGAGCTTTGCTCAACTGAGTATCCAATTCATATAAGGAATAAAGGTGTTTACTACTACTACTACTACTACTACTACTACTACTACTACTACTATTTAAATAAGCCTAGCACAACTACAAGCACTTGGAGTTAAATCATTGGGTGACTAAAAGATATAGCCAATAACACCTTAGTAAGCCCTGATGGAAACATACTATACGCATTTTTTTGTTATGATCTCCCTATGAAGAGCCCCATTGAAAAAGGAGAAGTCAATGCCATCCAGTGTTAGTGACACCCCTCCCAAAGCAATGCTGCATAAGCTTTAAAGAGCAGCTGACGCCTTCAGGAGAACTTTACCAAAACATAATATTTAGATGCAGTCCAGCTTGTATTTCATATTAGTTCTGTTTTCCACCTCTCCTTTATTTATTACTGAGATCCTTTGCATAAAAGTAGGATTTTTGCTCCTGAAGAGATCATCTATTCTTGTTGCTTCCTCCCTACCTGAAGTCATAATGCACTGCTTGTGACATCAGTTACTCCCATGGCAACAGTGTGTGATGTCACAACAGAAGATCATGACTTGAAGTAGGGCATCAGCTGTAGAGGCAGATGAACCCTGAGAGATAAAGATCATGCATTCATGCAAATGTCCTTAATAATAAATATTGGGGAAGAGAAGTCCAGAATATATACTGTATGGAATGGAAGCTGAATTGCACCTAATTATTGTGTTTTTCAAAGTTTTTTTAAGGCCTCAGCAGCTCTTTAAGGCCATATTAGTAGACTTACCCCATGCACACACACTTGCCTCAGTGGTTGTTACCCAAATGGTAACCATCCATGGTTGCTGAAAGGTGAAATAAGAGCTTAGCAAGATGCAGTAAAAAAATACATTTCTAAAGTTAAATTGCTTAAGAAGACTCCCAACTGGCACTGATGCTGAAGGGCGCTAACCCCACCCATCAGAGCAGATCAGATTTCAACAACCTCCGCTTGCTCCCTCTTAACATCCTTAACAACCAGTCCCTGTAAAATTGTGATATTTAATTACAGTGGTATGCATAGTGTAATATACGCTGCAGAGGGAAGGTTTAGTATGTATTGTGGGAGGAAGGAGACCTAAACATGGTGGTATTGAAAACAATAGTAAATACAGTAAGCATCGGAAGGAACTAAGCTGGGAAATTCAGGTACTTTTACAATGCACTTGAGGTCTCTACTTTTTACCAATTAAAAGTCCATGATAATGGGCTCAGGCTGATGTCTACAAAGTCAAACCTGGCAAACATTCTAGGTAAATCTCTTCTCAGTCCTTTTCTGCAGTCTGGAATCCACTCTAGGGTACCTTTTGAGATCAAACACAAAATTGTGTGGAAAACAGGCTTATTTGATTCCATTTTCTGTAAGCTTTTTCTTAATGGGTATAAAAGCTCTCTTTTTAAAGTTCTCTGGTGGAAGGTCATTAACAATTTAGATTTTCCAGCTCTCATATTGTATTGACTGTCTCTCAGGGCCTTTGAACATGAATTTTGAGCTGGAAATTCAGAAGTTTAAGGAAGAATGACCTGAGATGGTCGTTTGGACCAGGTTTTGGTTTTAAGGCTCTGTGGGCTTTTTCAAAGTGTAATCTGGAGCCATCTGGTGGGAAGGCCTGCTATTGTGTTTAACATTTGTGCAGTAAAACTGACTGAGTCATTTCCTTCTAGCCCCTCTTTTAAACCCAAAACTCACAGTTTATTCCATCTGTTTCTGTTTTCCAGATCCTCTAATTTGTGTTTTAACTATCCTTTGTGTATTACATACCCTCTCAGCAAATTCTTTGTTTTGTCTTCAGCACTGGAGACCCTGGCTCCTGCATCGGAAATCTTTGTTTCATGCTCTGCAATTTCAGCCCTCATCTTCTTAAACCCAGAGACCATTTCAGCCATTTAGATTTTTAAAATGTTAAATTCAGCCATTAATTGCTCGAAATGCTCTATTGTTATGGTGTTCGCAGATACGGCTTCTTTTGTAGTAATATTTATACCGGAGACATTTTCCTCGACTAAGGAATCTCTTGAGAGGGTTAATGTCATTGCTCATTTCATGAGAAATGTCACTGGAACAGGGATCCATTTTGATAATTAAATAAAAAGCTTTAAGTTCCTTTAAGTCTGACAGTTAAATCGATGTTTGACAGTGTGCAGGAGAATGAGGAACAGTTAATAAATTGTTAAATGTTTGCTGTATGTAGATAACTTAAGTGCTTATGTGACAACCTGCCCCTGGGTGTCCCAACCTGCAGGGCAGTTGTCTGGGTATACTGGTTCCTTAGCCACCACCTGATTGTATCAGGAAACTTCGCCCTGTGCTCAGGGCTAGGGAGGTCAAACACAAAATATTAGGTAGAGTGCACTTGACAGCAGACTGTAAATGGGAATTTGTTGTGCCAGCAGAAATATTAAAATTACCTTCCCAATAAAAAGGTACTGCTACTGATTCTATAAAGATAGAGCTTTTACTAGTAATTACTACAGGTATTAACAAACAAACAGGATATATAAGTAAAACAAAACATTTACATGTTTACTGGGAAAGGAAAATAATATCAAGAACACAGACAGGTAATTCATAGATGAATCTCAAAATATAGTTCTCTAGCGCTTAACTTGCTGCTAGCTAAACTGAAAGGGGGCAGTCCTAGACGGCACTTTCTCCACACATAGAAACATAGTCTTCATGGTATATAAGGACCACTTGGCCCACCTAGTCTGACCATTTTCCTACCTACTGGATAAGCTGTAGATCCTAGTTAACCAACAGCCTATTTCTTCCTACCCCCACAAGAAATGCCTTATGTTTGTCCCATGCATTCTTGAATTCCTCCACTGTTTTTGATCCCACAACCTCCTCAGGAAGGTCGTTCCAAGCGTCCACCACCTTCTCCGTGAAAAAAATACTTCCTCACATTGCCCCTGAGCCATCCCCCTCCCCCCATCTTCAAATTGTGTCCCTTTGTTCTTGCACATCTCTTTTTCTGAAAGATGCTACCCTCTTTGACTTTGTTGATTCCCTTGAGGTACTTAAAAGTTTCTATCATGTCTCTCCTCTTCCTTCTTTTCTCAAGGGTATACATATTAAGCTCCTTTAGTCTCTCCTCATATGACTTCTGCACCATTTTAGTTGCCCTCCTCTGGACTGCCTCCATCCTGTCTATGTCCTTGCAGAAATGGGATCTCCAGAACTGGATGCAGTACTCAGATGGGGTCTCACCAACTGTTCGTACAGAGGATAACAACTTCCTGTATTCTACTGGTGATGCCTCCTTATGCATCCCAGTATCCCCCAGCCTCCTTAGTGCATTCTCACATTGTTGGCCCACCTTTAGGTCATCTGATATGACTACCCCCTGGTCCCTTTCCATTTTTGTTGTTGTCAGTATCTCACCCCCCATTGTGTACTCTTCCCCTGGGTTTTTGTTTCCCAGATGCATTACTTTGCACTTCTTTGCTTTGAATCTAAGCAGCCACACATTTGACCATTCCTCCAACCTTGTAAAGTCCCTTTTCATCCTTTCCACCCTACCTTGCATGTCAACCCTGTTGCAGATCTTTGTGTCATCTGCAAAGAGACATACTTTCTCTTCCAGTCCCTATGCAATGTCACTTATAAAGACATTAAAAAGGACCTGCCCCAGTACTGAACCTTGCGGTATCCCACTAGTAACCCTTCTTTCTTCACTGTGGACTCCATTTACTATTACCCGCTATGTCCTGTTGTCCAGCCAGTGTTTTACCCAGGCTACCACCCTGGGACCCACTCCCAGGCTGGCTAATTTGTTGATTAATCTTTTGTGCGGGACTGTGTCAAATACCTTGCTAAAGTCTAGGTAGGCCATGTCCACAGCCCCTCCCTGGTCTACTACTTTGGCCACCCAGTCAAAGAAATCAATTAGATTTGTCTGACATGACCTTACCGCTGTGAATCCATGCTACCTTGGGTCCTGTGACCCACTGGCCTCTAGGTACTCAACAAATCTTTCTTTGAGAAGTGATTCCATCATTTTCCCTACCACTGAGGTCAAACTGACAGCTCTGTAGTTTCCTGCCTCTGTCTTGCTCCCACTTTTGAGAAAGGGAATCACATCCACCCTTCTCCAGTCCTCAGGTACCACACCATACTCCCATGATTTATTAAAAAGGGTAGTCAGTGGTGTTACTAGTTCTTTCCTTAGTTCTTTAGAATTCTGGGTGAATCCCATCAGGCCCCATTGCTTTATTTACCTTCAGATTTAAGAGTTCTTTCAGAACCGTTTCTTCTGCGAAAGGACTAATATCAACCCCCCCAATCCAGAGTGCTTCTATTGAGTTGATTAGGTATCTCCCCCTGCTTTTCCATTGTGAATACTGAGCAGAAGTATTCATCCAGTATCCCTGCTTTTTCACTGTCACTCTCTGCCCAACCACCTTCCTCTTTATTCAACCTCAGTATCCTTGCCTTAGTCTTTCTTTGTTCCCTAATGTACCTATAAAAGGTTTTATCCCCCTTCTTAACCGAGTTGACTATCTTTTCCTTGGTTGGAGCCTTTGCTATTCTGACTCCCTTCCCCGCTTCCTTCTGCTTTAACTGGTACAGTTCTTTGTCCTGCTCCTTCTGTGTTTCCTTATACTTCATGAATGCTGTCTTTTTCTCCCTTACCTTCCCCACCACTTCTTTTGAGAACCATAGTGTTTTTTTCTTCAGTTTTGATTTGTTTATTTTGCTTCACACAAAGGCTTGTTGCCTCTTGATGGCGGTTTTGATGTTTCCCCATTTTTGCTCCACCCCACCTTCTTGCCTGTTTGCTAGTGCTTTTCTGGGGCACTCTCCCATTTTGACAAAATCAGCCCTCCTGAAGTCCAGTACCTTCACTTTTGTGTAGCTTGACTCTACAGCTAAGTTTATCATGAACCACACTGTTTGGTGGTTGCTTGTTCCCAGATGGCTACCCACTTCAAGATCAGAGATCCTCTCTCCATCCCCATTTGAGAGTACCAGGCCTAAGATTGCTCCCTCCCGAGTGGGTTCCATAACTAGCTGTCTGAGGCATGCCCCCCGTAAGGCATCGAGAATGGCCCTGCTTTTGGATGGCTGCAGCAAAGGTGCTCCAGTTAACATCTGGCATATTCAGGTCTCCCATCAGCAATATCTCCTTTCTCTGCATCCCAAGGATGCCTTCTATGCCATCCAGAAACAACTACAATTCTGACCCTCCACCCTAGGGAGTGTCTTCCTTCCTTTCAGACACCTGTTTCACAGAGGTTAAGTAACAGGTCTAGTCACAAATGACTGCAAATATCTCCCAGCTATAGTTCCTCCCTGGCAAATTAAAGTTAAAACTAAGACCTTGCATCTGCCATATTGTTATAATGTGGGTCTACAGGTAGACAAATAACATACACAGAAGCAGCTTGTAAGATGCAACCCACTGTTTGCTTGGTGGGATGTTCATTAAATTCATAAACAGTCTTCAGCACCAAAAAGTACAAATAAACACAGAAAACAAAATAACAAACATTCAGGATCTTTCCAAAGCTTCTTTCCACTCACAAACTGGAACTTTCCTCTAGCTTGGTCAGAGGGCCCTGACCTTCTCATCTCCATCCACACTCTCTATCTAACCAACACTGGAAGAGGTCAGGCTTATATACCCGCCTCCTGATCAGGTGACTCAGTATTCTTTTGGAACAAGGTAAAATCAACGAATAACCTTCAAAATAGTGTTCATTACCATAACCTTGTTTTATACATCAATATAAACTTCCTTTTGAGCTTTTTATACAATAAAAACTCTATATAAAGGATTTGATACAAACAACAGTCACCTAACATTTGATTGCCACTCACTCCCTATAGTGGCTCTCATTCTGCTGCAGAGCTACTAGTAAGCAGGCCTCCTCTTAGCTTCCAAGGAGCAGCTCAGCAACAGTATTCTGGTAACTTCCTTGTTTGTTTAAATGTTTCAGTTTTTTCTAGGTTTGCAGTAACAAAACCTTCTTTGGTCTACTAAGACACAGGAGGCCCAGATATTCAAAAGGGTTGTGCATGGCACAACACCGTTGCGTCATGCACAACACTGATCGCCTGACACGATATTCAAAAGGGAGAAAATGGCCGCACAAATCCGATCTGCTGGAAGCGCATCGGTAATGTTCTGAGCACAGGTGGGGATGCGTGCCATGCATAACCTGCACAGCCCGATATTCAGCCCGGGATGTGCAGAGTCATGATGCGCAACCCTACCTGCGACTCGCACAAAAGTTACACAAAAAAGGAACAAGTGATGGCCACCCACAGGTGAGCTGCCGCGTGCAGGGCACAACACAGCAGCTGCCACCTGTGGGTGGCCACCGTCCTGCCGCACCTGGTGGTGCCCCATGCCCCATGGCAAGCATCTGTACCGAACCTCCCCAAGTCCATATCCCTGGTGGTCCAGTGGACCACATTGAGCCCGATCGTGCATCTGTAATCGAACTCCCCTGTGATGATTTTCGGTGGTCCAGTGGATCACACTGAGCCTGATCGCGGAAGGTCAGTATCTCATCGAAGACCCCACTAGCCTGGTGGTTCAGTGTATTCCACCACCCCACCGCTTCATTGCTGCCTTCTTCGCCGGGTGGGCGGTCATCCCACTTTTGTCTGAAGAATAGCCACCAACTGCCAGTTAGCATGCCCATTGGTTCACAGTATGAGCCATCGGGCATGTAGTTTATTTCAGACATTTGTCCCAATATGTGAATGAATTATCTACATATCTGGACTGAGGTAGAGGTGAGCTTGCACGCCCATTGGCTCATGCTGTGAACCACGGGCGTGCAGCCCACTGAGCTGTCAGTTGGTGGGCGGCGGGCGGGAGGAGGGTGGGGCTGCCACCCGCCAGCTGACGGGGAGGGGGCGGGACCCAGTGGGTGGGTGGGTGGGGTACACTAGACCACTATGGTAGTGGGGTCTTTGATGAGGTACTGATGTCTGTGATCGGGCTCAGTGCGGTCCACTGGACCACCAGGGATATTGGACTTGGGGGGGACTGTACTGATGCCCGAGATCAGGCACATAGGGGTCCACTGGACCACCAGGGATATTGTATGTTTTTTTGTTTATATTACAGGAATGCCAGCGATCGGGCTGCAGGGGGTGTCGGTCCCCGACGGCTGCTGCCTGGCAGGGCGTCAGGCGAAGTCGTTGGGGATCGCCGCATTCTGCATAAAGACGGCATGCAATGGGGTCAGAATGAGATGCAAATTGCCCCCCTGTGCGCCTTTGCATAAATTAATGGCCCCATTTGCATGTCCCTCGCTTGAATATCGCAGGTGCTGTGCATGGCGCAATGGCACTTGCACCAACGCATCTCCATGCTTCACTCTGGCCACTTGCGTTGGCGCAGTGCCACTGCGCCATGCACAGTGGGAGTGGCCAGGGTGCAATATTCAAAGCTGCTGTGCCGCCGCGCGCCCAGCTCCGTTTGAATCGCCCAGGCCCTCCCTGCGCAACAAAGTTGAGCTGCGCCCAGGCTTTTGCACCACAGCCTGGCGCAGTTTGAATATCCAGGCCAGGAGTGTTTAAAAGACAGAAAAACTTTAACCATTTCCTCCTTTTTCAGGTGTTTGCAGCACAGGAGTTTGGCTTTAATTGTGGTTTGAAATCTCCAAACATATTTTTAGGGCAAAACAACTGGCTGCAGTTTGGTCTGTGTTTCCTTAAACAGAAACAGCTTTTAACAACAGAAGCTAAGTAAACTAACTTAGCTATTCCTTTTGCTTCCCAAATAGGAGCACACCAAATGGTGTTTGTAAAACACAGAGTCCAGCCAGCAGCTAACAGCTTAGTCTCTGTAGCAGAACACTTTTTAACAAAAGAGGAGTTTTCCATACATGTGCTAGCTTGGCATTTCTGAGCAGGAATACTGTTTTAGGGGATTTATTTACACAATAGAGGCTTTCCTCTAGCCTACCTTTTGCATCACAGGTACCTGCAGTTTACAAATGCCTTTATTCATAATGTGCTGCTTGTGTAACAGGAGTTTCTTTTACTTAGGAACTCAGGGCAACATGAATAGACAAGAAACCAGGAAATGAAGAGAAAATTAAACAGCAGGGATAAGAAAGGGAAGAGGGAGTTTCTGTAGGAGGTGGCCTGCCTCCATGCAGAAAAATTGGGACAGCATATAGAGAAGCAGGAAAGTGGTTGCAACTAGAGGTTTAAGAAAGAAAAAGGTCCCAAGTCTTAGTGGCAGGGACAGACCCTGTCACACATATGTTGAAAACAAACTTGCTAGCTACAATGCACTAAGCTGTGTTTTAGAAATAAAAGAACGATAGTAAACAATGTAATCCTTTGTATATCCTGTTTCATGACTGTTAAAGATAACTTTCTACTGTCACTCTTTGTTTCCTCATGTGCTAGATAAGGCTCTTACCTCTGTCCCAGTGATCCTAGTCCCTAGGAAAGCACACTGCACACATATTCTGGCTCTCAATTTGTGCATTGCTGTGTGTCACTACCAAAGTTTCTGACACTGATTCTACCACTACTGCCACCAGTTTGTGACAATCTGTCCCCTTAGGCCATACCAGCTTACAGGGCAGTGTCTGGTATACCAGTTCCTTAGCTGTCACCACCTGGTTGTATCAGGAAAACACCCGTCCTGTGTTAAGGGCTAGGGAGGTCAAACACAATAATATTAGGTAGAGTGCACTTTGGACAGCGGACTGTAAACAGAGAATTTGCTGTGCAGCAGAAATATTAAAATTACCTTCTCTATAAGGAGGCACAGCCCTGATTCTAAAAAGATAGAGTTTTTACTAGTAATTACTACAGGTATTAACAAACAAACAGGATATATACAGTAAGACAAAAGTTAATATGTTTACTGGGAAAGACAGGTAATTCGTGGAAGAATCTCAAAATATATTCTCTCCTAGTGTCTAACTTTACCCCTGCTAGCTAACCTGAAAGGGCATTCCTCTAGACTGCACTTTCCTCACACAGACAAGTTAGCTATCTCAGGAGGCTCCCACCTTCTTCTACTGATGTAAAAGGTCAGAGAGAGAGTGTCCAGTCCCAGTTTTACGTGCTCAGGGCTGTGGGGAGGACTTCCCTTGAGTGACAGTTCCTCACAGTATTCTGTGGTGTGTGTGTGTGTGTGTGTGTGTGTGTGTGTGTGTGACATCATCCAGGCCAACTGGCATCCTTCACACCTATGACACCCTTACTCCCAACTTTATGACCTTATTTTGTAGGCTGTCCAGGTACTGGGACTAGTACCTCACATCTGCCAGGGTCTAAAACTAGCTAAGCTCATGGGAACCTTACCACTTAGCAGTTGGACAGTATTTCTCCTAAGAGCTGCCTGAACATGTGACCTTGAAGACATGTTTGTATCCACTCAAACAACAGAACTGATAAAGAAAAATGAATCACACTAACAAAAAAAAAAAAAAAGAATAAATTAATCTGGCCACTTTTGATATCACAGCTTAGTCTCCTCTGGGTCACATGTGAAATGTTGTAGCTGAAAGGAGATTTCTTTTAATTTCTTACCACAGGGATGTACTGAGCTTTGTTAGAGAACAATGCTGAGCGATGCTGAAGGTCAGACTGCTTCACTAGGAAGTGCCATTTTGTTCAATGACTGAATACGCGAGCTGCGAGCACTAGCGAGGCAGGGAACCTCTATTTGTCGCAAAAGCGGGCTAAAAATCACAACTCGGTGAAATGAATACAAAAATTAGAAAAAAAATGCATTACTGAAGAAGTAGTATGAAAACTAAACAAGAGTTCAAGAGTTGTCAGAAAATCATGTACCAATTTGTCATTAGAGAAGGGGGCAGCAGGTAGCAGAGCTCAGCGCGATGCGCCTGCACTCACTGGTGCCATTCTTAGACTCTCCATTATGATATTGGTGGCAGATAAGGGATTACGCCTTCAAATGGGCATGTGCTGTGTCTTCTAGTTATTTCAGATTCAGATGTTCTCTGAGCCTCTTTTGATGTTATTGTCACTCACGCTCTTGAGTTTGGTTCATCATCCCGATTTTGTGAGATGCTGTCCTGAGATTTGTCTGTCAGAGGACTGGAGTTATTTGCATGGCTACAGTTATGTCTGTCGATGGATCACAATTGCAGACTGCTAGAAACTGAGATAGCTGACCCCCCAGTATTCTGCAGAGTGCCACAGGGCACAACAGAGTTCTTTGCAAGAGGTCAGGAACCACATGTGCCACTAACCACCACCGACCCTGCACATAACAGAATATATGGGCATCAGAGGGTGGAGGTGCCACTACACATGATCGATAAAGGAAAATTTCATGGGGGATGCCACTAAACTTGAAAGGGGGTAAACATATTATAAATATTAAAAATTAATTTAAAGAATACTTTTCAATATTATACATTTGGGTGGGGGTGCCACTAGACACCAGGGATCTTCAGTAAAATAACACGGAGGGTGGGGTCCACTGAGAACCCATGTTACAATTGTTGAAGCAAAGCAAAAAGTATTCTTTATATTAATGTATAATATTGATGATATGTCCTGTTGGTGTTTAGTGGCACCTCACCCTCCCATAAATTTTTCTTTATCCCTGGTGTCTAGTGGCACAGCCCCACACTCCGATTTCCATATATTCTTTTATGTACATATACATTGGTGGTTAGTGGCACCCCCCACCCTCCATGTCTCTGTGAAACTGAAAATAAGAAAACCACCCTTCAATGTCTTTTATTTTTTTAAACCTAAAAAAAAGTCCCATAATCACATCGCATCAACCACCTGACCTCCACTGTTTCCACCTCCCATACCCCTTTGAGCCCCACATGCCCTCACTCACCTGAACTGCCAACACCGTCTACATCCACTCTCCAACTGAAGATGTGTCTTGCTGCTAGAAATAGTGACTGCTCTCTGGCAAGTAAGGTAATATTATCTTACTTATCAGAGATTGTCAGAGACAGTCGCGGTTGCAGCAGCAAGACATGTCTTCAATCGGAGAGTGTATTTTGACTGTGTTGGCAGTTCAGATGAGTGAGGCATGGGGGTCAAGGGGTGGGGAGGTGGTGCACAGTGGAGGTCGGTGGTGTGGTGTGATCGGCGGGTATATTTTTTTACAGGTTTTTAAAAAATGTAAAAAGATATCGAGGGACTGTTTTCTTATTTACAGTTTCAAAGGCACATAGGAGGGTGGGGTGACTAACCACCAATGTCCCTGCACATAACAGAATATATGGGCATCGAAGGGTGGGGGGTGTCACTAGACACCAAGGATAAAGGAAAATTTCATGGGAGGGTGGGGGTGGCACTAAACACCAAAGGGGTTAAAAAATACTATAAATATTAAAAACTAATATAAAGAATACTTTTTAATATTATACATATGGATATTGAGGGAGGGGGTGCCACTACACACCAGGGATCTTCAATATAATAACATGGGAGGGTGGATGGGCTCCACTGAGAACCCATGTTTATTGTGTATTGAAGATAATCACATACAACCTTTGAGCACAACTTAACTCATTTGCAAAGGTTCCACGTCAAATGAGAAACAACATTAGATTAACAACAGGAAACAAATTCAGTACAGGTTCAGTAATTAGTCAGTTCAAGTGAAGCCTCATTGCAGGGTTACTCATGGTTACATAAAGTAATATATGATTAGTATGGTACACTATGATACAGGTAAATAATCCATTTGCAGTAAATAAGGTAACTGTGTGATAGTGCAAAATAGTATAAATTACTCATTTGTGGGAAGATCAGTTAATAGCAGGTAACAAAGTATGATCAGGAAAATGTTACAGTTGTTAAGGCAAAGCAATCCTTTTCGCCAGCGAAATCTTTTCCGTGAATGTTTGCCATATTCATGGTAAAGGAATCCTTTTCCATGGACAAGGAACCCTTTTTCATGAATTCTTTGCCATGGTCACAGAAAAGGATTCTGTCTTACGAAAAAGGATTGGGAATTAGTTTTATTTTAAATCCTTTTTTATGAACTGATTTCCTTTTTCACAAGAACAAAAAAGGAATCGCGAAAAGGAGCTTAGCGAGTTGTGAAAAAGGATTGAAATAGCTACATAAAAAAAGTTTGGAGGGCATGACACCAATAAAAAAGTACACAGTGAAGCTCATCAGCTCCCAACAAGCAACATACATGTTTGGATGTCTGTAGAAGACATCCCTGCTTAGGGTTATGACAGTTTGTTGTGTGAAAAAAGAGAAAACAAGATGGCAGCTCATGAAAAATGATTTTTTTTCTGGTGAAAAAGGATAGGCCACTCATGAAAAAGGATCCTTTTCTGTGAGGCCAAAATCCTTTTTCATTCCATTCCTCTATCCTGGAAAGTAAAATTCCTATTGAAAATAATGGGATCTTAAAAATGCAATAACTTTGGAATGGATTCATATTTTTTTCACCAAACAAGTGCTAGCCTGTTCTGTGGCTGAAACTCTTTCTACCATACAAATTTCGCACAAAAATTCCACACCATCTGCACATAGAGCGATGAGAAAAAAAGTGCAAAAAGGGTGAACTTTAAAGTTTTCGCACTATCTGGATTTCAGAAGCCACACATCTGACCACAGCGAAACTTTGCACGTCAAGAGATCCACTCCACAAGACAGTGCATGCCAAATTTTGTGAAAATCCCTTGAACGGTTGCAGTGTTATTAAAGTGCACAATCTGAGGTTTAACACTAAAGTGCTTACTCAACCCTAACTATAGGGGCATCAATCATTCAATCAATCAATCTTTATTTAACCAGGGTAAACACCATTGAGCAAGCTGATTTGCAAGGAAGCCCTGGGAGGGCTTACAAAAGGTAAAACATAACACCACCACATGCAAAACATTAACTACAAACATTTTGTAAAGCAAAATTAAATCAAAAACAAAAACAAATATATGAACGCAGTAAGCACAAAGTAACAAAGATAGGGAGGTATAACACGTAAGTCTTAAGTCGGGGTGGAACCCGGGGTAGTACAGGGGGTCTGAGGGCGCTGGTGTGTAGGTTGGAGGGGGAAAGGGAAGGAAGAGAGGTGAAGGTATATGGGGGACTAGCTAGGGATATAGGGAGTGTTAACATGGCAGGTAAGTGCAGAACACAAGAGTAGGGTGACCTCTAAGTAGCTGAGTAGGTCATGAGTAGCAGCTGCATGATTCCTTTAAGGAATGGTTAAGTAGATTCTGAAGGAAGCAAACCAGTGAGGTTTGAAAGTTTTAGAGTTTTTGGGAATTATTCCAGAGTGATGGAAGAACATGAGTGATGGTGGCGCAGCGCTGGAAGGTTTCAATCTTAGTAATGTCAAGCAAAATATAGGCATATTTCCTGAGGGAATAAGCCCCCATGGAACAGAATAACAGCTTGGGGATGTAATTAGGGAGTTTATATGTGAGGGCCCTGAACATCCAGGTGACAGAGTTTTAGTTCTCCTTAATTTCATATATATATTTATTATACATTATCACATGCCCACAATGCAAAGCATCATGGGCTGCATATGAACACTAGAAGAAATGTTGTCACTTAGCGTATGAAGTAAAAGGCTCTCGATAGTTGCAAAGGTGCAATAGAAGAGCATTCCTTTGCAAACTGTGTGAGAGGCCTTCGGCACCATGCATTTCTGCTTAAAGTTGGACCAGCATAACATTCTGTGGTGATTTGCATATGCAGCCCATGATGCTTTGCATTGTGTGGGCATGTGTGATTTTGTATTTCTTAAAACTTGGCTTCCCAGCCAAATGCTCTTTTGGGTAACCTTGCCTCAGTGTTTACACAGAGGTTCTTTTGTCTTATATATATATATATATATATATATATATGCAGCTTTAATATAAATGAAGCTATTGCTCAACTAATAGGGCTCTTATTAGTTGAGTGATGGCTTCATTTATCTCAAAGGTTGTTTTAATATATGTAAACGCTCAGAAAATGTCCTCCATGGACTTCTATGGAGTGCGCCTTGTGCTCTCCTGGTTAGATGTCACAAAATGTCTGAACTCAGGGGTGGGATGGCAGACCAGGAAGTGGAAGGGATCAGCTGGCCATCTGATCAGCACAGTTTTTGACCTTTTCTTCCCAAAGTGGAGCAAATGAAAAATTTATTTTTGGGCTCAGAGAACTATTGCCCATGTAAGGTAATGGGTTAATGTATTTAAAAGCCAGTATCAAATTCTTATACATTTCCTTTAACGTGTGTGTGTGTGTATGTGTAACTGAGAGAGTTGGGGAGCACATCACCATCAGCACACCAACCTGCAGACTTACATACTGAAACATCATCGCTCTGAGTCAAACTTCACTTCCTTTCTGATACAGACAGGAAGTAGGCTCATAAGACTACATAAACAGCCATCTTTGGAATTACAGTGTAAACTGCAATTTTTATGTTTTAATATATGACAAATGGAAATGCTATGGTGATGACGCCTACTGGCCCTAAATATGTGGTGACATAAACTACTAAGTCACTTAATCCCATTTTTCCTTTCATGTCCCCTTTAATAAATAAAACAAGAGCAAGCCCAGTGGTGCAGAGGGCTGAGGTGCAGGACGCCTTACCTCGCACCACGCCGGCGACCCGAGTTCGGGAACGAGCTTGGGCCATCGGAGGCTGATGGGGGGGGAGTACGGAGCTGGCTAGAGCAGCCGAAAGGCAGCTCTGTTCTCCGGAGAGGATCTGGTGCATCCCTCAGTGCAGGTCTGCCTGCTGGTGGAGGCTGGGAGCGGAACAGCCGAGGGAGCACACAGGCATTAGGCCAGAGGGTGGGTGGATGGGGCTGTCACTGGGGCTGTAGTACGCATGCGTGCCTCCATGCATGCATCTCTACTCCTGGGGCCCCAGGTTAACAAGGCAGAAAAATGGAGGAGAGAAATTCCCTGGCGGCTGTATGAAGCCCAACCTCCCGCAGGCACCACTCTTGGGCTGGGCATAAGGTAAGTCCTGGTAATTCCATGAGTCGGAGCTGGGGGGGCCGGTCGGGCCTATGGGGGCACCCGGGGATAGGCGCACAAATAAATACACACAAAAATAAATAAATAAAACAAAAGGGACCCCACACTGCTTTTTACCATCCCAGTTACTCAGTATTCCCAGATTTTAACATACAGCTCTTCCAGTTTTCTATGTCCTACAACCATGGCTCGGGGCATGTTATGTAGGACAGTGGACTATGATATGTAATGTAACAACAAACACACTTGAAGAACCAGTTTTCCCACAGGTGTTTCCCTCCATTGTGTTATAACACAATAGCATTTTAAGCAAAACAAATGAAACTTTTCACAAAATGATGTACATGGCTAACATTTTCTCTTTCGGTAATGTGGGTTATGTGCTTTTGTCCATAACAAGTGAAATGCTACGGAGTTCAGTAAGGCTTCTCTGTTTTTTATGTTTGCTTGTGCATATGCACAAAGCAAACAGATTGTCATGAGTGGTGCAGCGGACTTCAGAGGCATGTCACTGTTATGTCCTATGCAGCTCAGGCTGCAGAGCGTTTTACAGCAGTAGGCCAATGATCAGCGAGGCTGATCATGATGCTGTTCTGCTGCCAGATGGGTGTAAACGTTATGTAGATGACAGAAGCAAGCCTCTCCTATCACACAGCATCTGAATGTTTCATCTACATGACGCTGCCCAACAATCAATTCAGCGGCATCGTTATTAGCGTGCGTTTCATACTCCTTTGAGTTCCCCTCTGGTCCTCTCTCTGGTTCAGTTCGGTACCCTGAATTCTCCAAACTGTTTGCATCCATTTTTTTTTTTCTGTACTTTTTATTTATGGATTTTATGACATCACAGCATACACCATAACACACAAAAATAAAGGGTAGGGTATGCAGACCCAAACAATAAGTGTACAGGCATTTTGTGATTAAATCATGACAGAACAGGTCATTGAGTCCACTCATTGTTTGGAGCTGCCAGGGTCCAGCAATAAACAGGAGTAAAGTCCAGCTTGATATTGCTGTAGGATACAATGCTCTCACCTTAAGATATTATAAATCTGACAATACACCATCATTCCAGGGCCTGTGCAGGTTACTGCATTTCTGTTGGAAGGCTCACAGACAGAGTGAGAATAAAATATGGCATAAACAAAAGCTTGGGCTCAGTGAACTTGGAGTGCATCCCCACACTGTATGGCAGGCTGCTTTTGCATTGTGGGGTAAAAGGCATAAAATACTAAGACTATGGTAAAAGTTCACAGACTGAGTGGTGTTTTATACCACACTCAAAACATATAGCTTATTCTACACTGGTCAATGGGTCTATTATATTTAGGACTATAATAACATAAACAGCAGATCACAGCAAACAGTAGAACTGTAAAAGGCAACTAAGAGTCTGACTGAGGGTATGTTAAAGCATAGCTATAGCCGGCACCATGGCTACTGAGCGATGGATGATCACCAGCATGCTACTGACCCAGGTTTGTGCTCGAGCTCGGATGTCAGAACTGGCTGCCATCAGTTAGGAGTTCAGATTGTCCTTTGGCGTCTTCTCTCCTGAGGTGGTAAAGGTGCTTGCTGCTCATCTAGCTGCTCCTGGCGGTGGCTCCAGGGTGATGTCCCAGGCAGTGTGGGTGACCACGCACTGCCAGACATCTTCACCTAGGACATGCACTGCAGTGCACCTACAGTGGGTGGGCAGGGCCAGAAAATTAAAAATGGTCCCTCAGCCTGCCGGATGACAGACGCTCTTCTCCTCCATGCCGCAGTCCCCAGAGCACACCTGCTCCATCCCCGCATCTGTCCTGGGAGCACCGCTCCAGTAATCTCCTCCCCCTTGAGCCCCCCCGGGGGAGGGGCCTTTTGGTAGGGTAAGTGCCGGATCTCCTGGATGCAGATTGCAGGATGTGACCAGCAGAAGGCAGGCAGGCAGCAAGTGTGAGACTGGTAGGTATAACGGGATCTATGTGAGCCTGAAGGAGTGGCAAGCAGAGCTAAGGGAGGAGCAAAAAAAAAAAAACACAGCTATATCAGGATCTCTGCTCCAACACAGCAAAGTAGAAATAGCATCTTGGCACTTTAATTCACCCCTTGTCATCCTGGGTATTTTCAGATGGACTGAGCTGTGAAACAAATTTTTTTGCAAAAGCCGTCGCAGAGACAGGGTCCACAAATACATGAGTTTTTGAATTATAGCAGACCTGTAGCCGAGCTAGGAAAATGAACAGAGCCGAGATCTCATTTTGCAGGAGAGCTTTTTTGGTGACCTGCAGCTCCTTCTTCCTAGCTTGAGTTTGAGCATAAATATCAGAGAAGAAGGCCAGCTTACTTCCCTCCCAAATAATGTCACCTCGAGATCTAGCAGCCTGAAGAAGAGGGATCTGGACTTCCGTCACTGATAGTGTAGCAACTGCCATCAAAGGTTTCTCTGAGGTATCGCCACATGGCCGGGATTGTTGTGGAATGGAGAAGGCTCTCACCACTTTAACCCCCATGTCCACAGGCAATAACTGAAAATCATCAAAGATCAATTTAACTGCTGCCGCTAGAATGTCCGCTCTGCCCGTATACCCGGGAAGGGGGCGAGAACCCACAATCCTGATATTAGCTTGTCTTTGGCTGTTTTTGATTGTCTCTACCTTCATTCATAAAACTGAAGGTCCCAAGAAAGGTAGCATTGCATTCCGATTGCAGGACATTTGCTTGAAAGTTCTTTATCACCACGGTGTTCTCCTCAATTTTGCCATGATCTTGGCCCCCACAGCCGCTAACCATTTATTGGTGTCTTCACCCGTGGCTTGGATTTTAGTGAGCACAGCAAGATCTGAGCCATCAGGATGTCTGTCGCAGTAGCTCCACCAGATGTCATAGGCCCGGTCCTTTTGAGGAGATGGTATGAGGAAGGCATCAAGGCTTTGAGGAGCATGTTTTGTGTCTCTTTATGGCCCAGTGTCATGCTGAGATAGTTCAGCTAAGTACCAGCACAGTTTCTGCTGCTTATAAGTGAGTGCTATTTATTAGGTCAGTTTTATTATTTCATCAAGCCAAGGAGTCTTAGATTGCATCCGCCATGTTGCTGCTTTGCAGTGCCTAATGTGCGTCTAGTTTCTAGTACATCACTCGGAATCTATCTAAAAACAAGCATTTATCAATGCTGAATGGTTGCTTACTGGCATTAGCATTGAAAGTGCAGGAGTTAGAACGATGCAGAATAGGAATGGCAGTGAAGTATTGAAGTGACACCAGTGCCATCCCCACCATGCAGAGATGGACAGGCATTGGGGTGTGCCTTTGGGTTGTCGCCCATAATGATCATGCCATTTCACCTCACCCTACCCTGTAGACACCGACAAGTGTCGAGGTGTGCCTTGGGGTGTTCAGGCTTTACACTCACCCCATTCCATAAGGAAATACGCTGAAATGGGTGCAGTATAGGAGAATGGGGTGAATTTTGGGGCCGAAAAGTCCAAGGCACACCTCAGTGCCTATCACTGGCTGCAGGGTGGGGGTGGGGGTGGAATGGCTTGAGGATTGCTGTCGACAATCCCAAGTCACTCCCCTGACACCTGTCAGTCCCTACAGGGTAGGGCGTCATAGTCGGAAACCCTAATGCCCTGGGAGTTTCTTGCTATTTTCACTTTAAGTTTTCAACATGGGCTTTTTTGACCCCACCACAGGAACAGTGACACTATCAGTTCATTAGCTGAAAGGTGATCTTGCACAGCGACTGTGCCATTTGGCACCATAGGTGCGAAACACATTTCAACAAGATGTGAAAATGACAGCTGTACTGTTCATGAGGAGGTAAAAAATGTAATGTTGAAAATCTGGAGTGAAATATAACAAAATTGTGGAAGTCACGGCTGCATGAAACTGAGCAATGCACACCCATCATGCAATTATTTTGGGGATTTTGTACACTGGATTTTCAACATTGGCATTTTGGGACCTCTGCTCATGAACAGTGGCACTGTGATTTTCTTAATCTGTCCTGAACATTGATTTTGCACAGCGACAGCGCCCATTGTGTGTGACAGATGTGAAAACATGTTTTGGGCAGGATGTGAAAAATTACAGCTGTACTGTTCATCAGGCAATGTGCAAAAATGACAATGTTGAAAATCTGGAGTAAAAATATAAAAAATTGGTGAAGTTACGAGCGTGCATAGAAACTACACAACACAGGCTGGTAACGCAGTTATTTTTGGGAATTGTTTCACCAAATTTGCAACATGGGCTTTTTGACCTCTCTTTATGAACACTGTCACTGTAATTTTTAATCTGTCCCCAACATATGATATCGACAGTACCGCGCCTGTGAGCCATACATGAACGAAACACATTTCAGGCCAGATGTGAAAACAACAGCTGTACTGTTCATACGGAGGTGTGGAAAAATGGCACTGCTGGAAATTTGGAGTGAAAATATTAAAATGCTCGAGTTACAACCGTATGGAACTGCATAATGCACGCCAGAATACAGTCATTTTGGGATTTTTCATCAAATTTGCAACATAGGCTTTTTGGGAGCCCACTTCATGAATAGTGACACTGTCATTTTTTCATTAATCAGACCCAGAAGGTGATTCCATGCAGTGACTGTGAAATCACCTTTTGGGACCGAATAACGACATGACAGTGACTGAGTTCATGAGGTGGGGTCCCAAGAACCCCATGTTGAAAATGTGGTGCTAAAAGTCACAAAAATAGCCAAGATATCCACCTAACTGAGGTTCAGGTAGCAGTCAGAGAAAAGAAGGCGGCCTACAAAAAATATAAAACAACAAGAGGGGATAGGGATAAGGAAAAGTACCATCTTGCATCTAGAACAGTCACCCGGATGGTGAGGGGGGCAAAGTCCAGTAAACAGCAGCGGCTGGCACAGAGGATACATGGAGGGGAAAAGGGTTCTTCTGGTACATTGGGGAGTGGAGAAAAACTAAGGGCCATCTCAGCAGATTGAGATCAGAAGGAGGGTGGGTGGAAGAGGCGAGGGACCAGGCAGAAGTATTTAACGAGTACCTTCTGTGTTCACTAGGGAGGGGATGGGATATCTACAAAGCAAGGCAGATGGGGATAGAAGGCAGTGAGTGGGATCTGGGGAGCAACAGAAATGGAGCAAGAGGGAGGGAGAGGTACCCCAGAGGTGTCACATCAGGATAAGGATAAAAAGGCCAGTAAGGTGGAGGGGACGGATGATGCTATCTCTGCCGAAAGGGTGTGGTTAGCCCTCAAGGCCCTAAAGAAAGACAAATCTCCTGGGCCGGATGGCATTCATCCAAGAGTACTATGGGAATAGGCGGACATACTGGCTGCACCCCTGGCGGAGCTCTTCAACAGGTCACTTGAGACAGGGAGAGTACCTAGGGATTGGTGAGAGGCACATGTGGTGCCAATCCATAAAGGGGGGGTTGAGGGAAGTACCAGGTAACTATAGACCCATCAGTTTCACCTCAGTGGTGGGAAAATTAATGGAAAGTATACTAAAGGAACGATTGGGGGGTGTACTTGGAGGAGGTGGGAGGTCTGGATAGTCGGCAACATGGGTTTGTGCCAGGTAGATCATGTCAAACTAATCTTGTGGAGTTCCATGAATGGGTAACATCAGAACTGGACAGGGGAAAGCCTGTGGATGTAATATTCTTGGACTTCAGCAAGGCGTTTGACTCTGTCCCCCACAATGGTCTGGTGGAGAAACTGATGGGGTTGGAAGTAGGCCCTTTGATGGTCAGATGGATTGAAAACTGGCTAGCTGGATGCACCCAGAGAGTAGTGGTCGGTGGGGAGCTCTTAAACCCTAGAGAGGTTGGTATTGGGGTACCGCAGGGCTCGGTCCTGGGTCCGATCCTGTTTAATGCATACATATCGGACATCAGGGATTGTATAGGGTGTGAAATGAGTCTCTTCGCTGATGACTCCAAGATGGGAGCAGTAGTTGAGGGAGAAGAGGGGAGGTTGGCCCTGCAAGTGGACCTGGACACCCTGGAAAGCTGGGCTCACACATGGAAATTAAATTTCAATATCACCAAGTGCAAGGTATTACATCTTGGGGGAACCCTAAACACAGGTACACCCTGGGAGGAGGCATTGGAGGCCTCAATAGGGAAAAGACCTAGGGGTCATGGTGGATGCATGTATGAATAACTCTGAGCAGTGCAGGAGAGCGGCTAGCAAGGCAAACAGAATGTTGGGATGCATCGTAAGAGGGATCACCTCTAGGAGCAAGGAAGTGATTCTGCCGCTGTACAATGGACTGGTTAGACCACACCTTGAGTACTCTGTACAGTACTGGAGACCACACTTGAAGAGGGACATACAGCTCCTGGAGAGGGTACAAAGGAGGGCAACTAAGATGATATGAGGACTAGGGGATTTGACGTATGAGGACAGACTTGAGGAGCTCTGCCTGTTTTCATTGGAGGAGAGGAGAGACGGGGGACATGATTGAGGTCTTCAAGTACCTCAAGGGAATAAATAGAGTAAACACGGAGGGGATCTTTAGACTAAAGCAGGGAGGTATCACCAGAGGGCATGGTTTGAAGTTGGAAGGTGGAAGGGTGAGGGGGAAAGAGGAGGAGGTTTTCCACTGAGAGGGTGGTGGACCCTTGGAATGCACTGCCTGGTGAGCTGGTTCAGAGATCCACAGTGGAGAGCTTCAAGAGAGGGTGGGACAGACACAGAAAGTGGATGTATCAGATGATGGCCTGTCCAAGGGGGGTGGGGATGTATGATAAGGGTTTCTGGGACACAAGGGGGGGGGGGCCTCGGCACCCTACTACGGATCTGAGGTTCGAGTAGACTCGATAGACCATAAGGCCTAATCTGCTGGCAGTTAGTATGTTAGTAAGTTGAAAACCCCCCATTTATGCCATTATACAGCTTACCGGCATTTCTTCATTTCGCGGTCAGCTTTGAAGAGTGATTGTTGCACCAGGTTCTGGAGGTAAGTATGGGTGAGGGGTGTGTGGGAAGATGGGTGCAGAGAGTGGGTGGGTTGGGGAGGGGCACTGCGGACAACGAGGGACCATTTTCTTATTTACAGGTTAAAAAAAAACATTATGGGAAAGTTTTGTCTTACAGGTACATTTGACACGCTGGGATGGGCTCCCAGTGTGCCACCTGTAGTTTTGTGGAGGGGAGGAGCCGATGGGGATTGGACACCTTGTCCACAAAGAAAAAGGGTCTGTGTTTGGGGAGGGCATGGTGCTGAGGGGTACTGGACACCCCCTCGGCAGACAAATTATGGGGGGACATTATGCCGATGGGGATTGGGCTCACCCATCAGCAAATAAACTGGGGAGGGGCCATACTGATAAGGGGATTGGACACCCCCCACATCGGCTTTCCTGGGACTGTGAGAGGCGGATGGCAACAGCTGCTGCCATGTTTATTGAAATGTAACACCAGGTAAGGCACACCCTGCAATGATGGGGTGTTCCCTCATTGCAGTGGCAAAATCGTTTCAAATTGGTGGCATGCGTCTGAGCTTCTGTCATAGACAGCATGCTCATTTAGTGGTGCCACAGACATGAGCCCCCAAAAGCAGTGGTGGCATTGGCCCAACACGATTGCACCACCACAACTTGCTTCTCCAGCAAGCTATCTCAACATTTTTCTATGCAAAGTGCCGCAAGCAAACACAAAATGGATGTTTGTAAAGGCTGTAATTGCCATCAACTTTTAGGTTGATGCCAGTGGTTGGAAGGGTTGCCCAAATGACCACTGCAACAGGAAGGGATGATTTGTAATGGAGCTGCCAGAAAACTGCTGCTAATGCCATTTCAAGCTTGCTAACAAGCATTATAGACTCTTAGTTGGGGATTTTCAGCGCAGCAGACATTTTACTGCACCAAAATGTTGCTGTGACAGTGGCATGTTTCTCAGCAGGACCATGTTTCTGTGGCAGTTGCTGGAACCAGTAGAATTGCAGATAACGTGGGCCCTGCTCTTGTTGTAGAACCCTCAATGCCTGCGTTTTAAGTAATCTGTCTAGTCCTGACAGAAACAAGACAATTTTGTAAATAGAGTTTACTGTCGTAATAGTTTATCCTGTATAAGAATAAAGGTTTTACTTACTTTATGGCCATTCTATCTCTGGTCTTTATAGGCCATTCCAGCTGTGGCATTTTATTTGGGAGAGCAATCCATGTATGACATTTCATTCTGGTTAGGAGCCATTTCAGGTAGCTGTGGCATTTATTTTCAAAGGGATTACCAAATGAACAGTCCAGTTTTTACTATTCTGAATCTGGGAGGAGTGTCTTATTTATTTATGTTTCTTTTTTTCAGCAGAAAAGGCACATTAAGATGTGATACAGGTAGCTGGTATCCAGTTGCATCCTGGAGTGGGTTACATGGATCTGTTTTATTGATGGGGGAGTGTTAACCATGACATTAGGAAAACTCCTCTACTCTTCTTCGATAAGTGCCGGGGGTCTTTAACTTCCATCTGGATGGTGAGAAGAGATGGGCAGAAGGGACCTCTTATACTGCACTACAGTGTCAGTTATGGATATTACCCAGGTACCTGGTGTGGTGCTAAAATCCATGACCTTCTCATCTTCTGCCCTACATGGGCCACTATGTTTCTGAATGCATTCCTGTTTTCATCCATACCCCATAGTGATTGATCTGTGTGCTGGAGTAGGGGATGATGTCCAAAAGAAATCCCGTGGCCAGCTCAGGTAAGTCTTGCAGTGCTGCAGTATAGCTTATTAAGCAATAAGGCATGACCAGGGGTTATGTTAATGGTCCGTTAATCACCCTCGAGGGGTGTAATGTGGCATGAGGCATAGCCGAGTGCTACATGCCCCTAGAGGGTGGTTAACTGACCATTAACATAACCCCTGGGAGTGCCTCATTGCTATTATGACAAAAATGTTTTTTTTTAATAGAGTTAAACCTTGTGCGGTATATGCTTAGGCTGTACACGTATGTTAATCAAAGATTAACATAGGGCTGATAGAATATTTGCAGCCAATCAGAAAGCTCTATGTCTCAGACCCTTTTTATAATATAAGTTACAGTACAAATCAACAGGTCAGGATGCCCAGGCTGTGCCCTCCCTGGGGTTGCACATGGGGAAGGGGATACAATCTGCATTACCTCCACCCGGCTTTCCCAAATAGCAACAAAAATGGATGATTCCAAACTGCTCCATCCCTTATTTGAATTTTTGAGGTTTGGGCATGACATGGAATAAGGTAGGTAGTGTGTCAAACGGGCTTTTAGTTTGAATGCGTGGGCTGCGCTGGCAGGCAATGGGTGGATGGAGAGGCCAGGTTATCACCTTCAGGTTCAGTCCAGATGTTGATTCTTATGTTGATTCTCATAACAGCTTCCTTAACGCAGCAGTGTTGTGATATGCCCGGAGTCTTGTGCCGGTCTCGAGATGTTGGTATGGTAGTTCCCGATGTCGGGCAGGCATCTTACTTAGAAGAGCCAAGTTCGACTCCCTGTAGTTTCTTTTCCATAGTGAAGGATTACCTCCACCCCAACCCCTTTGGGAGGGGGTATTGACATGGATCATTCTGTTGGACTAATTGGCTGTCAATCGCATTGACTGGCAGCAAGCTAGTCCAATAATAGTATTGTAGAAACATCTATATAAACACAGGCACACACATGGTACTTAACTTCTTGGATTGCTTCAGGGAGTCAGAGCACTTCAAACAAGGATGGAGTAAAGACGGAGAACTTAATGCATTGACACTGATAGGATAGAAGTTCCCGAAGCACGCGACCCAGTAAGAAGCATTTTGAGTTCCGCCAAGTACAGGTTGGGTATATCTAAATTATGTGCCTTGCGCTCATCTTTAGCGGTTTATAAATTGGTGCTTTGATGGACACGTCATTAGTCATCTTTAGTTTAACCACGTGTCCTGTGTGTCTTACATACTGTACTGTGATTTTGGGAGGCTGATCATTTGGAGCACTGATAGGGTTTTGCCTGGTTGTCTTTGCATTTAGCAGGCTACAGTACAGCATGCAATAATTATGTTTTGTGTAATGCAGAACACACAACCCTTGATTTCACATGGCTGGAATATGACCAATGAACAATGCCTAAGATTTCTTCAGCTGCGATTCCTGGCTGCTGCTGACCATTGCAGCCACACAGTATTCGCTACATTATGCAGTTGTAATGCAGGGGGTTCGATGATGTGTTTCTGTAATCAGTGACTATTGATTTGCTCAGGAAAGAACAAATGGCTTTCTATGGAGTATGGACAAAGGGCTCCCTGTATGAAAAGCCATTTGCATATAACTCTAAAGGTCCAGTGTACGTGCTTTAAACAGAAAGCTAATGGGGGATTTAGAATACTCATATTTAGACAGCATACATTCTTTAATACTGTTAAACTTTTATAGATGCCTCTCTTTTTTTGGGCTGAACAAAACTGGTTCAGTTTTCAGAACGCTAGGGTGCAGCTACTAGGGGAGGAATGTAAATGATAAAGAACTGTCTCTTAGCCTCCTGGGGTGGGGAGGGTGGAGGGAAGAACTGTCTATGACAGTTCAGATGTAGTAACGGCAGGCAATTGCATACTGCCGAGTCAGTTTGAAAATTGCCTACACATTACCACCACTGATTGCAGCGGTTTTTCACTTTCAACTGTACACCACTGCATCTAAACTGCTGTCATAGACAGCTCCGACATGTTTTGGTGTGGTGAGACAGCGCCTGCAAAAGGGAGTAGGGCATTGGAAGCTGAGTGGCACACCTACGAAAATTCATATGGTGGCACTATGTTTCTTGCACATGCATGCAAGCAAACATAATTATAGAAGGCTAAGGACCCCCTCACTCTTCAGCTGTGTGTCCTTGCTTCAGTTTTGCATTTCTGAATATGTAAGCCAAGAAGATTTTGGTAAGTGAAAATCAGGAAGTGCTACATAGGTCCTAGAACAAAACAAGGTCTACATTCTGGTTTTATTACAGAAACATATCTGAGGGAAGGCAGTTGTTTTGTCAGGAGACTTACTTTCTTATTTATTTGATGCACTGTAAGCTTATTTTTTTCTGTTGCATGCCCAGGTCGTTCAAGCCTCTGTTCTATTTCCAACACTCCCGGACTATATGTCTGGCTCCTTTATAATCAGACATTGCCAGTCTTCCCGGAGGCCTACCACTTTTGGTGCTATCACTATGTTGTTGTTTTTTAAACTAAAGTAGAGCACCCTGCATTGTTTGTTATGGCAGTTCTGTTATCTGGTCAGAACAACCAGTGTGGCATGGACCGAGTGGTGAGGTAGCATGACAGACAGTTCGGAGAGAGTGCAGGCAAGGGGGATTCAGCTTCTAGCCCTTGGGAATTGGAGTCATTTGCTGTAGGTAGTTGCTTTTATGTATTGTTTATCGGGGGGGGGGCAGATCATAGCATTGCACTGTAGTATGATACATCAAGATTTGTTTGGGGTGAACAATGACGTGCGCATGGTTTACTGCCAACTGATTGTTCCGGCTTGCTCTCTTTCTCTCCCCTCTTTGTTTTGGTGAGTAAAATCCTACTTTGAGCTGCTGCAGCTATGGGCTTGGTGCTGAGAAGACCTTGTTTTTGTCTTCAATGCTGCTGCTGCTGCTGCACCATGTCTTCTTGCCTGATTGCTTTCTCTCTGTTGGGTTTGTTGATCAAAAGCTTTCTTTGTTAGATCACCTGAGATCCCATTCCGGAACAGGCGTCAGCTGTAGGTAGTTGCATTTATGTATTGTTTATTGGAGGGCAGATCTTGACATTGCACTGAAGTATGATGCAGCAAGATTTTTGAGGGAGGGGTGGCAATGATGTGCATGTGGTTTACTGGTGATCAATGGTCCTGGCTTGCTCCTTCTCTCATTTTTGTTTTGCAAGTGAAGTCCTACCCCAAGCTGCTGCTGTTATGGGCTTGGTGCTGAGAAGACTTTGTTTTTGTCTTCAGCGCTACTGCTGCACCATGTCTACTTGTCCGATTGCATCTCTCTGTTGGGTCTATGACCAAAATCTTTCTCTGTTAGATCATCTGAGATCCCATTTTGGAAAATGAGGTTTACACACTGATCCATTTGTAGAGACCATACTACACAGAGTACTTAACACGCCTTGTGCAGATCGCAGTGCAGACTTTGATCTATGTGTTACACAATTTTGTATAGTAGGACACACACTGATGCAACTGATCCAATATTTGAAGTACAGTAAGGTACATTATATAGGCATGCCCTTTGTAGCTGAACTTTGTTTTTTTTTTTACTTTATAGTTATCGAAAACAGAACAAAAAAATATATCCAATATTCAACAAACCTTAGAACAGCAATACTGTTTAACAGAAAGGGATGTGTGCAGATAAAAACAAGAACTTTAAGGTGTGACCATAAATAATTAACCATGTAGACGTACAGATTTAGTCTTTGTCATATTGGTCCTTGTAAGAACAGATCCAGAAGCAAATGATTTGATACCTTTTATTGCACCAACATAGATGTAACAAAAAGAACAACATGCTTTAGCTTTTAGACTAACAAGTACTTTGAGCTCTGAGGAAGGACTTGTCTGAAAGCTAAAGCACTTTGTTCTTTTTGTTACATCTATGTTGGTCCAATAAAAGGTATCAAATAATTTGCTTCTGGATCATAAATAATTAAGTGACCTAGGACAAAAGTATGTTCTACAGCTTGACTCATAAAAAAATAAATTCCATACATATTACTGCAAACTTATTAAGACAACTAAAGATCTTATAGTGAAAATAAATGGAAATCAGGTGGCTGATGATGCTGTAGAGCGGGCCCCCAAGGAACTCTACATATAAGATATTTAAGTTCTGCCTCATTATGGGACAAAGTGTGGCCTCAGTGGTGTTATATAAAATACCCATCTCCAAAAGATTTCAAAAGAATCCAGACGATGGTGTAATTGTGCCATATGTTTTTCCATATAATATATTTTAAGAATTACCTCTTGCCATAGGGTAAGTGTCGGTATGGAACTTGAAAGCCAATTTTTTGCAATGGTCTTTTTGGCAGCTAAAAGATAGATATCAAGTAATTTTCTAGTAGGTAATAAGCAAAAAGGAGTTAGGTAAACGGAAAATAAAAATAAATCTTCCATCAGTGCAATCGGACTTCAAAAATGTCCGACAATGCCCCATTTAATTGAGTGATGAATGGCTGTAGCTTAGGGCAAGTCAATGAGTGACAGGAAACACAACCTCCACCCACATACAGTATTGCTAAGCCTCTCAGAGTATATTCTGATTGCATAGCAGGCACCTTAGAAAAACTTACCATAAATTTCCAGAACATTTTTTCTACAGATGAGACACTGTGCTGAAGTGGTATTGAAGATGCTGTCAATGCTTGTGGATCGAATGGATGATGTTAGTCCCTTCCAGGCTATACAGATATTGTGAGCAGAATCTGCTCATAGTTGATGGAGGGTGTTATAAATATGAGATCATATGTGACAGAGGGG
Organism: Neoceratodus forsteri; assembly: GCA_016271365.2. Taxonomy (NCBI): domain Eukaryota; kingdom Metazoa; phylum Chordata; order Ceratodontiformes; family Ceratodontidae; genus Neoceratodus; species Neoceratodus forsteri. The sequence continues at coordinate 1,724,912,922 of CM057452.1, forward strand.
CTCAGCCCTCCAAAGCCCTTCATAAAACGTCAGTCACTGGGGGGACTATGGCATCTCTTTCCAGAGATGGAAGAAATTTTTAAGAAAAGCCACCACTTGAAAGTAATGAAAATTATCTGAGGGCCTCAGGGAATACAACTATTGTATTTCCAGAAAAGGAAATAATGCATTTATCCTTAATAAAATGTAACAAAAGATGTAAGCCCAATCTTTCCCAGTCGTGGAAACCATGGTCCATCTTGGCTGGAGTAAATACATCTAGATAGGGGAGAGATTATAAAAGGATCTACAGTGTCTGAGAGATGGAGAGTCCAACAAATGGCCCTGAAGTCTCAAAGTGTCCTGGGTATAAGGATTGTCAGTAATTTCAGTGGGTGGGGGAAGTGGGTAGGATAATAGAATGTTATTAAAGCAATGGAGGTCCTCTTCTTGAATCTCCAGGGTCTTCCAGTGGGCTTGATAAGAAGAATACAGCCAACAAAAAACTGTGCAAAGCTGAGCAGCCCTACGGTGATGAGCAAAGTCTGGAAGTGCCAGACCCCCCCCAACCATTTAGGCAACTTAAGTAAAGAAAATCTAACGTGGGGCATTGAGTCCCCCATATATAATGGGAAATCTTTTTATTTAGGGCCTTAAAGAAGGTCTGGGGAGGATCGGAAGGGTTTGGTCTAAATAAAGAAACCAGGGAAGTAAATTCATATGGATTACATCAATCCAGTGAATCAAAGGGAAAGGAATATTGTTCCAGGATTCCAGATCAGAGATAAATTAATGGAGCAGTGAGTCATAGTTATGACTTACCAATAATGTGAGATCGCTCACAAGATACATTCCCAGGAATTTTATGAAGGGAAGGTCCCAACGACAGGGGAAGGTATTTGGGATATCTGGGGAAGATGAGTAATGAACTCGGAAGACCTAGGTCTTAGTAGTGTTCGGCGTGTACCCAGCCAAATCACTAAACCATGTTAGAGTGCACCAGAGGTGTAGTAATGATTGATCAGGGCAGGTAAGATAAATTAATAAATCATGGGCATATAATGCCAACTTGTATGTCCTACCCCGGGTAACTCCAGATATCACCTCATTTTGCTGAATGGTCTGAGCCAAAGGTTCTAAATAAATAGCAAATAATAAAGGGGAGAGTAGGCATCCCAGATGTGTACCTCGAAATAATGGAAAAGGCTCTAAAATTTGGCCATTAACTTTAACATGGGCCATGGGAGATGCATAGAGATACTGGAGGAGGCCATTAAACTGTGAGGAGAAGCCCATCTTTGTCAAAGTCGCAACCAGAAAAGGCAAGGCCACCCGGTCGAAAGCCTTCTCCGCATCTAAACTTAGCAGAAGTAAGGGAATTTTCAATGGGATGGCATGGTAGAGAATGCGGTGGTTGCATTTAATATTATCTTGAGTTTGCCTGTTCACAATAAAACCCATATGATCCTGATCAATAATACATGGGAGTGTTTGTTCCAGTTGTTTGGCTATAATTGCTGTAAAAAGTTTATAATCTATAATAAGAACCAAAATTGGATGGAAGGAAGAGTAGTAACTGTGGTTCTTCCCAGTTGGGAATGGTAGATATTGTAGCATATTTCCAGGTTGGTGAGATGGGCTTCCACAGCATAACCTCCTGACATGTCTCCAACAAAGTAGGGACTAATAGCTCTTGAAAAGTCTTATAAAATTCCCCTGTGTAGCTGTCAGGCCCTGAACTCTTACCCGATGTGAGGTCTGTAATAGCTGCTTGTAATTCTGCCTGGGTAATAGATGCATTCAAAAGAGCTATTTGGTCTGTGTACAAAGTAAGAAGTTGCAAAGAATCAAGGTATATGACAATATCCTGGGGGACAGGAGTTGAATCAGGGGAAGAAAGAGTCTGATAATAACATTTAAAGGCATTCAGAATTTCCTGCGAATGCCATAAAAGAGTATTGGAGGTTGGGCATTTCATTTGGGCAAGGGTTATTTGGGTCCATTTCTGGTGAAGATGGTAAGCTGAAACTTGGGCAGCTTGGGCCACCCCCCATAGTATTTTTGTTTAGGAAATTGAAGGGCTAATTCAGTTTTAATATCCAAAATACTCTGAATTATCTGACTTGTGGCCACTAATAGGGGACCCACAGAATGGTCCCCTCCTGCATGTTGATCTTGTAACGACTTTGGTTGTTGAGCAGCCTGTGTTTGCTTGTGCTGGGAAGCATATTTTATAACCCCACCCAAAAAAATACTGCTTTAAGGATATCCCACAACAAGGAAGAGGAAATTCCTTCTGTATTATTATCAGTAGGAATTATAGGGATTTTCTCCCAGATCATATTCTTAAAATCTGGTAAATTGAAGAGATAATTATTCAATCGCCAAAGAGTAGTTCCTGGCTGAGGATCCCAATCAAGGGTCAATAAAACAGGCGCATGGTCAGAGAGTAAAACTGAAAGCAATCAACAGTCCCTTAGTAAGTGCTGATGCTCCTTCATGACATGGCAAAGATCAATTTATGTATAAATATTATGTGGAGTTGAAAAATGGGTAAAACCCTTAGTATGGGGTGGAGTATCACTGTATAAAGCCAACCAAACTCTGTAATGTAGAAGTGGGAAACCTTCTGGGCAATAGTTTTATGGGGGTGAGGCGGTTGGTAGTATCTATAAAATGAAAAGTCATATTATTATCCCCATCCATTATAAACACCCCATCCTGATGAGCGGTGATCTTCCCAAACAAGGTGCAAACAGTGCTCGTGTCACAGCCAGGGGAGGTATAAACTAACAAGTGTTACCTTTGTACCCAAATTAGTACCTGTCAATATTGCCAAGTGGCCTCAGGATCTGTATATGATGTGCAGGGTTGAAATGAAGTGGTCTTGGGGATTAAAATGGCAGCACCCCTCCCTTTACCTTTTCTGTATGAGGCTGCCACTACACGGGCATAACCACATTTATGTAGTTTATTATGCTCTTCACTGCTAAGGTGGGTTTCCTGTAAAAAACAAATGTAGGACGCTGCTTTTAAATGTATGCCAATACCTTAGATCTTTTGACCGGATTGTTCAGGCCATTAACATTATGAGAATATACTCAAACCTTATGTAAAGTAATCATACTGGAAAACTGAGTAAGTGGGCCCCCATTAATGTCATCTGCCTAAATAGGAAAAAATGAAAAAAGATATGAGAGCAAAATAAGAAATCCCAGAATAGTGCAGAGAGCCAATCCAGAGCCTCATAATAAACTCCATTCCCCATAAATAAGGCCATAGAGACATCCCAAGGCCCTATAATAACTAGGGGGCACACTCTGCAGCAACATGATAGCAAAAGGTTGCTCAGTGTCATTAATGACCACAAATGTTGCACAGCCAAAGACATATTGTAATAGAGAAACAAACACTTAACTAAACAAATCACAATAAACGACAACTGCAGCCGAATAGAAAAATTATAAAATGAACCTTCAAGGTAGGAAGGTATAGAAACAAACCCTCTAAAGAGCCAGGAAGTACTGTTGAAAAATAGCAGATCCCAGCTGGGAAGTAAAAAGTCCACATAAAGTGGGGGACCTACCTGGTCTCACAGGTGACCAGACCAAAGTGGGGTAAGGGAGTCAGGAGAAATTATCACCCCCAATAGCAGGCCCAAGTGAGCCAACAGCAACTCAAACAAAAGGGCATTACTCTAATGCAAGTAGATCTCTGCCCATATGTTTAATGCAAAATAACAAACAAAACTTCCCAAATGGAAATTAATGCATATGGTCCCCTTAACTAATAGGGAACAATAAATGTAAAAGACAACTGTGGCACTATAGTTCTAAATAACGTAAGTGGTTAGAAATAAATCAGAATTCATAGCCATCCCTGCTTTCTCCCTTCGCCTGCCCCCCCAACATTAAACATAGCTATGTAGGGACAAAAAACTAACAATAGCTCCTCATGATGAGGATGTAACTTAGAAAGTAATAGTATATGCAGCACCCATATGAATGGGGGTAACTGGGATACAAGGAAAAAAAAAACAGCTCAATGCCATTTCTTAAAAGAAAGCAGGAGAGTCCCAACATAAGTAAAGTCCAGGGCAAGAATGTCTCACCATATAAAGAAGACTAGTAAGAAAAAAAGCTCCAGCACTGCCCAGATGGAACAGGGTAACTATACTAAAAGTCACATGCAATATGGGTCATGTAAATCTCCAAAAATGCCATGCCAAAATGGGCAACTTGTGAAAAGGGCAGCAATTAAAGTACACTAAAAGCAGAGAACAGAGGAAAGGACAGGCTGTTTAGTGGCCATGTCCGAAGGGGTGAATACATAAGATAATGTTAGAATAAAACATAGTCCCACAACAGAGGTACTTAGGAAATGCGTGTCTGGGTTAGCTAGCACCAGGCAAATAGCAACTGAGCACTGGTTCAGCATAATATTCATGAAGTAGGTTCAGTGTCCATAGAAGCTGATGCTCGATCGTCTTTAAAGGAGTGCAGCATATCATGAATGTCTGCAAGGGTAGTAGGTGCAGCTTTCTTCTGCAAAGCTTTACTGTTGTGAAGATGGGCTGGCAGCCAGGCAGATTTCAGTACAGCACCCAAATGTGCAGAAGGAATCTCTCCTTGATTTAACCAGATGCACTCCACCAAAGTCCAATGAGCCTTTCTGGGGAATTATATAGTACAGGCCCAGATTCCCAGAACACTTGCAGAAGGGTCAGGTATGGTGTCTAAAGGGCAAGATGGGATCATAGTGTCAAAAGAATCCCAGCATTATGCCAGCCGTTATTTCAGAATTGTAGGTGGATAGTCATGATCAAAGATAAGACGAGTGTCGCTCAATCTGAGTTGTTTCCAGCTCCAGGCAATCCAAAGTATCTTCTCCTTGTCCTTATAGCTGAAGAATTTCAGGACAACAGACCATGGTCTAGCCTGAGGATTGGAGGACTTCAGAGTGAATACTCTATGCACACATTCGAGGTGAAAATGAAAGGAGGCTGAAAGTTGTAAAACATCCCAACGGAGGTCCTCCATGTAGTCAGTCATATCGCCGGTCACTGAGCTCTCAGGTAAGCCATAAATTTGTATATTCTCCTTCCGGGAGCTAGCCTCCAAGTCTAAACTTTTTCCTCTTTTTTTTTTTAACTTGAATATTTTATTAAAGCTTCATATATATCAAAATCCATTCATGGAACATACATCAACATATTGTCATTACATGAGAGACACACTCAAATACCATCCTATGTACTGTAGAAACACTTATATTTACAATCCATATCATTAATATAAAAAACAACTAAAGTTAGGATATCTTTACGTTCCACAGGTGTCGACTTTCCTGAGAGGACCATCGGTTAATCATATGCTGTGTTCTTCAACCAACCTGTTAGTCGATAAATTGTTAATGGAAAGAAGATGTGCACTGTCTCCCATGTCCATTTCAAGCTAAATAAAATTTAGACCTGCAGCATGTGCCAACATATCAAATATGACAACAAGTGCACAGTTTGAAATAAACTAATTTTACATAAATAAACTATTAAACAAAACCAACATTTGAACCATGTCTGCCATGTGGTCATTTAACACCGTATATGTTCTACAAGGAAAAGCCACTCTACAAATACATTAACCATGCTACTACATTCTGACTATATAGCATAAAGTGAATTACAACTCCACCATCCAGCAGGTTCCCTGCCAAGCCACAGATAGCCAGTCAGTAGTGTAATTTTTATTTTACCACCACTCTATTTTTCTCACCTGCAGCCACAGTCCTGCCATACATCCAGCAACCACTCAACTTTCACCTCCAACCCCGAAGCCGACGTGCCCAGCTGGCATAGGCAACTACGACCGTCAAGAGGGGCTCCCCTCTTCAGCCCCCACCCCCGGTGAGGATCCACTACTGGCACACGCCTATTTCAGGCATTGTCGGCCGGTGAAGCGAGCGGCCATCAAGCTGCCTTGGACCATGCTGTTTTTTCCCTTTTTCTCCCAATGGGAGCAAAACCCATGCAATGATGTCCATGCACTAGCGTGCAGGTGTCTGCTGTGCTCCCCCACAGAGCACCTGCACCACTGCAGTTCCTCCAGGTGTCCCAGGGACCACCAGAGCGCAGTGTACCTACCCTTTACCAAAGGACTAGGGAGAGCTGTCTGTCGATCGCTCGATCCTAGTCCTCCCTGCTGACCCTCGGTGACCTGGGCTCATTCCTGAACCTGGGTCGCTGGTGTGGAGTGAGGTGTGGCATTCAGCGCCTCAGCCCTCAGTGCCACCGGGCCATAGTGTGTAATTTTTTAAGTAAGATATTGGTCTAGTATTGAAATGGATTCAATTTCTTCCACAAAAGAGAAGAATGGCAGTCACCTGGCATTATATTTTGCCACTTTTAATTGTAATTTAGGCAAAATAGCTTACAGATGTTGCAGTTGTGTTACATTTCTTCGCCACTGGTAGTTGTGGGTTTAACATTTGGCAGCCAATTTTGTGTAATAACTTTATTAGCTGCTATAAGAATATAAAAGATATTTTTGATCCTGCCCTCTCAGCTTAGCAGGGATAATCCCAGGACTAAATGTTTGAACTGAGGAAGTAGGATCATTTTAAATATCCTCATCACTATCTGTTGAATTTTCAACCAATAATCCTGGATCGCTGGACATGTCCAAAAAATATAAAGGTGTCAACCCCTCATCCCAAATTTTCTCCAACAAAGATCATGGGAATAGGTACCAAAATGCTTGGAAAGGGTTGGGACAATAAAATACCTCATATATACTTTCCATCTGAATTCTCTCCAGATTTTTGAATAGGTAGTTTTATGTATACCCTCCTCCTATTTGCCTCCAGGATTGTTGCAGTAAAGAATATGTCATTTTCTCCTCCCATTGTCTTTGTACAGTTTCCCAAGCTACAGTACCTGTCCATTCCCTTCTTTCAAAGGAGTACATTTGGGCTATAAAACTTCTCATATCCTTGGAAATGGATCTTTGCTTTAGAAAACACAACCCTTTCACAGATGTCCGCCTGATTTCTGAATGGTGATATCTGTAGTAACCATAGGTCTGCATTCTAAAAATGTGTAGAAGTCTGGATTTGACAAATTATATTCCAGCTTTATCCTCTCAAAAGATTTCATCTGATCCACTACTTCTGGTAATTGTGGTAAAAAAACCAAACCTCTCCTCTCCTATAATTTGAAGTTTAAGTTTTCCTGTTTTTGAAGTACTTTGGGTACATATTGCAAAGGACTATACTGCCATACTGGGACAGGTATCTCCCATGTCTACCGAACTTTTAACTGAACTGTTAAAGAGTGTTTGGTCCATCTATTTGAGATCCCCAAGATAGTATGACTAGTCACAGTCCAGGGTAGTAATTTCAATGGAATATATGGATGTACCCCCTCCTCTAAATCTAGCCATCCACCCACCTCTTCCGCCATCAACATTTTCAGAATTGGCAGCACCTGAGCTGCCTCACAATATTTCTCCAAATTCGGTACTCCTCACCCCCACCCCATCCCAATGTTTTTGGTTCTGTTAGTAATTGTGTCCTAATTCTAGGTTGCCTGCCTGCCCAAATGAACTGTGCCAACTTCTTCTGTAGTTCTTTCCATTCCTTAGATGGGACAGGAATAGGGAGAGCGGAAAATAAGAATAAAAATCATGGCAACACATTCATTTTAAGTGTTTCTATTCTATGGGAGAGGCTTAAGGAACAACAACCATTGTGCTGATCAGCATATACTTGTTTCTTTAGAAAGTCATAGTTATAAGTATATGTGACTTAATCATGTTGGAATCCAAATTCCTAAATATCTAATAAACCCTTTAGCTCTTTTAAAAGGAATAATGTTTTTACTTCCTGCATAAGATGACCTGCTACAACCAAAACTTCTGATTTATCGTTATTAATTTAAAGCACCACATTTCTGAGTCAGTTCCATAAAGGGTGGTATTGAATTTAAAGGGTCAGACAAATAAATCAGTGCATCATCTTCATATAATGATAGTTTATTGATATGACCATTGACTGTGGTACCATGCATATTAGTAGCTTGGCGAATCACTGCAGCTAAGGGATCCAAACTGATCGTAAATAGCAAGGGCGATAAGGGACACCCTTGTCTTGTCCCACACTCAATATCAGTCCTAGCTGATACAGTTCCACTCACCTCACCTGTGCCTTGAGATGGTCATATAAGAGATGTATCCATTTTAGAAAACTTTCTCCAATTCCTATAACCCCATCACTGCATGATTAGATACGCCCAGTTAAGATGATAAATGCCTTCTTGGCATCTAAGAAATTGCCAGTTTTGGGATCAGGGGAGGGTAACATAGGCCAAAATATTCTACAGCCTCCTAATGTTATCTGTCAAATGCCATCCAGGTATAAATCCTGTTTGGTCAGTATGTATTAACAAGAGAATATAAGTTTGTAAATGGTATGCCAAAAGTTTTGTAAAAATTTTAGGTCCTGATTTAAGACAGATATTGGATGGTATGCTGATCACTTATCTGGTGTTTTTCCTTCTTTAGGTATAACAGTAATAACAGCATCATATCCTAAAACATGTTTCTTGAAGTGCAGAAGTTTGGTCCTGTAAAAATCAGGGCTGTATATAACTGTTGAGTAACAGTCTTCATCTGAAACACCCGATCCTCTGCTTCTTGAATCCTTTGTACTACTGCCAAAATTAGAAATGAGACTTTGAAATTCTGCTTGCACCTCTGCTCCTGAAGTTTTTATTTCATGTAGAAGAGTCTCAAATCTAGAGGAGGAACAGGTCCCTCCATGTTTATGTCTGGGTCAGCCTGTCGGTGGTGCTAGCCAGAGAGGAGTGCCTACTATGTGGGCCATGAGGTAAGTCGTATCTGCAACCACCCTTTATTAATGCAGATCTTTGCCCCTTGGATCTCAATAATTTGCCTCCTCCAACTTTGCCTGGGGTCATAATTGTCAGATTTACACAATATGGTTGTAGTTTAGAGGAGTCTGTTAAAACCCACTCAACTGAGCTCAGAGGTTAGGATGCCATCTAGGAGTTGACATCGCCAGAAGTCCCTGTAGCTGAACTCTTGCTGGCCACAGGTTACTGGAGATCATTTCACGTGTGTTCCACATTTCAGGAATTATTAAGTGCTGAGATTGCATGATTGTGACACAGTGTCTTATTTTCAGTGGCATCCTACATGTCTGCTCAGATTTATAGCTTGCAGGACTGATTCCAAAAGCCCAAGGTTAAGTGACTTGTCGGATGCACAATGGTGTCATTTTGCAAGAATGTTGAATTGAACGCTGAATTAGCTTATCATACCGTGCTTATCAGCCCATTTCACCACGTCCTCTACTACCAACTCCTCCTCATCCCTCACCCCCTCCTCCCCGCCCCATGACACCCTTACTTGTCCACCTACATTTTCCCCCTACCCCCTCCCTAGTCCCATTCCATTACCTCCCTTCGTGCCTTGTCCCAAGTCCTTTGGCCTACACCCTGACAATGCCAGCTCAGGCTGCTCTTGCCCCCACTGCACTCTGAGGCCTTGACCACTCTCCTCTCTCTTCCTGTACCCTGCACCATAGAAGCCCTATAACACCCCTACTTGTTCATCTATTATTTCCCACCCCTCCCTATTCCCATTTCATAACCTCACTTTTGCCTTGTCCTCAGTCTTCCGCCCCCACCCACCAATGCCAACTCAAGCTACTATTACTCCCTTCTCCACTGCTCTCTGAGGTCTCAACCGCCTCCTTTCTCTCTTCCTCTACCCTGCAGTTATAGAAGCACCTCTCCACACTTTTAACAGTGTTACTATAAATGACACCTCTGAATTTGTAAATAAGACTGTAAATGAGATACTTCATACTCTGTTAGCTATGCCTGCCTAATTTGCTGTGTTTCAATGGTTTTGTTATGTCTTGTACTTGTACCATCTCAGACTGTATCTGTCTGACTTGGAACTTTTGTAAACAAGCCTACAGTTCAAAGGTATTAATCCTAAACTGAAATAAATAAAATAATAAATGTTAGGGGTTACAAAGCCTCATTTCCATAGAATCATGGGAGATGCATGTGTAACCCCCACTGTGGAAAGGGACTTACCTGGACAACTGTTGTGCTGCCCGAGGAAGCCCTGTCCTCTGACTTCCCACTCACTTCGGCCCCAGAACTGCTGTTTTGAAGGGAACCAGAGGAGCCACCACAGAGACTGCTGTACATTTGCACAGGGACTGTGCGTACATTTGATTCGTCGCCTGCTCAAACATGCAAGCTGACTTTGCTGCTCAAATGTTTTTTGGCTGTGGGAGTGCCCACTGCTCAGCAACAAGGACTGCATCAGTGACCAGCCACAGTACCTCTCCTAGTGTGCTCTGGCCCAAGGGACACAAGTGGGCATCAAGGGGCATGGAGACACAAGGAGGGAGAAGAAGGAAAAAGAGTTTGATATTGTGATTTGGTGCACTGCATCTTGAAGAGACTGCCAGCCACATAGACTCATCCAAAAGGAACCTGCACTCTATAGCACCAGTATAATCACACCAGACCAACTGTCCAAAGAAAAATGTTTAATGCAATTAAAGATGGATATAATATAATCACACCACCAGCTTGCCCAAAGCTGGTGGTGCAATTTATTTGTATCACATGTTTTTTTTTGCATTGAAAGCATTTTCTTTGGACATTTGGTCTGGTGTGATTATACTGGTGCTACAGAATGTGTATTCCTTTTGGATATGTTTGACTCTGTTTGGACTGGCTGCCCTTATACCCAGCACTGACCCTGCACAGAGGAGTTCACGGTCTTAGTTTGGAACTGTGCAGCCACACAGACTGCCTGCAAAGGATGAGGGAGTAGATAACAGAACTCCCGATGGAGCGCTCATAGCTCCAACCCACTCCACACTACTACTGGATAGTGAGGCACAGATGTGCCTATCAGACAGGGGACAGTTTATATGGAAAAAAAACTTGGTGGTTGCTCTCAAAATAAACTTTTAAGCAAAAGCACTGTGTGGGTAGAAATGCAGCTACCATTTTGCTGACCTCTGACCTCGCTGGCAGCCAATCAGAGGTCAGGGATCTTGGCAGCTAGCTCCATAGAGGATTGTGGGGATTAATACAGTAGGATCCTCCCAAATGGACTGGTGGGCTGTGAGGGGCCAATCAGAGGGCAGAACGGCCAAAAAGACTGATGGACAGCCCTGCTTGTCGAATGAGACCTTGAATGGAGGGAAAGAGATTGCCGGGCTATGGAGAAGTGTGGGCAGTCTGAGAGGGAATGAGAAGGGTACAGACCTGCTGCGGGTGAAAGAAAGCAAGAGGCCTAGCCAAGCCAAAGTATCTGGTGAGCCCTCTCCAGGGTTCAAGCAGAATACCCTTTGTGAACCTTTCCCTGAGTTCATCCAATCCATAGACAGTTCCAGATGAGCCCTGTGAGGACGAAATTGCTGACAGAGTGAACCAGTGAGCCTCTGTTGCATTCCAAAATTTCTGAGCTGATCCAAGCGTGAACAGAGATCTGCATCCTGTCCAGACTACTCCAGATCCAGGTAAGGGGCCAGCTAGCCCTTATGCAGTGGGGTGGAGTGGGGAACAGGGAGCCAGGGGCATGTGCCTGAGTGTAGGTGTACTCTAGATCCATAGGGGAGTCAGACTGCAGGGTTGCTCCAGGGTCTGGGCTCCTTGGGAACTGGGAAGCCGCTGCATATTGCTCTTGGGGTCGAGAGTTGATCCAGAAGAGCTGCATCCAGAGAGGTGTGGGCCAGAAGGGCTGAGCTGTTGTTGTGTGTTCGAAAGAATCCAAAGCACCTGTGACAGCAGGGACGCAGGGCAAAAGTCTAACTACGTGGAAATACAGGGTAAACAGCAAAACTGACTCTATTCCTTTGTAATCTACTATGTTTAACAAGCCACGGGACAATGGGTTAGTCAGTGATATAATAAACACAATAGTCAAGAGTGTTTGAGGATAAATTGGTTCCTAAACTGGCATCCTTATTACCTGCACTGTAAACAAGATATACCTTATATACATTAAGACCTCCCTTGCCCCGAAAACCTCTACATTTCACTGGGCAAATGAATAAGAAATGCTGAGATAAGCATAGAATGCATTGCTAACACAGTATATATCAATATAATTATATTGCCTGCAGTACTGGTGGGTGTAGGTGAAACATACTCCAGATCAGCGGGAACAAAGCCGTTGAAGCGTGTTCTGAATTAATTCCTTTTTAACTTGGGATTCTTATGGCCTCTTTTATTATTACTTATTGTTGAATAGCCTGGTCTTAAAACTTGATCTGTGCTATATCAGTATTTAGTTGCATCCCTACTAACTGCCCTTTTACTTTTCATTTAGTTGGGGGAAAAAGTACATCCTTTTTGCTTGTTTTCCATATATACATATATACCTTCTCTCCCCTGACTACAAAAAGTCATTTGGTAGATTTTAAAGTGCTGTTAGGGTGGGTTCTCAGAATGGGTCGCAACAAGGCAATATGGATAATATCAATATTAGAGATAATACAGAACCAATCCACCATGCAAAAAGCACTTATTACAAAGAAGCACTCACTGACTCATAGAACAGCAGCAAGTCATTTTGGGCCAACCTTAGTGATATCACAGGGAAAGACACCAAAACTGCCCCTTCTATGCTCATGGTCGATGGTGCACCAACATTGGACCCTCTGCTTATTGCCGGCTCCATGAACCATGCGTTCACTGACCTAAGTAGTGTGCTCCTGATTGACTTCTTCAATTCCCCTAACCCAAGGGTCACTCACCTAATGCCTGCATTATGCCTGAACCAGCCACTATTCTACTTCAAAAAGGTATCTGAAACAGATACTAGGAAATACCTAGAAAAGGTACTTGGAAAATCAAGGCACAGCGGAGACTCCCTGGACTTTACATTTGTTCACCTGGCACTAAATGAACTCCTAGGACCACTAACCAAAATAGTTAATCTGTCCCTCTGCACTCCCAATTCCCCCAACGCTGGAAATCCACAACAGTAACCCCCATACACAAAAGTGGTAACCGGACCTTACATAGCAACTACAGACCAATTTCCATACTCCCGCCACTCTCCAATGCTCCTGAAAGGATTGTGGCTGACCAGATGGTAGAATACTTTAACCAACACCGACTTCTTTGCCCACAGAAACTTGGGTTCTGGGGTGGCCACAGTACCACTGCAGCCTTACTTGAGTTTACCGGATTCATTCATAATGCCTTAGAGTTAGACCATGGCCACCTGGTAGGGTCAACCTTCATTGACCTATCAAAGGCATTTGATACAGTGCATCATGTGCTCCTCCTTGAACAGCTATCTGGCATTGGTCTTGCTCCAGAAACCATGAGCTGGTTCAGCAGCTACTTGAGCCACCGCTCCCAGCAAGTCAGGATTGGGGAAGTCCTCTTAGACAGCCAGCCTGTCAAACCTTGTGTACCACAAGGGTCAGTTCTGGGACCCCTGCTGTTCAGTGTGTTCCTAAACAATTTCCTGGCCTCCTGTCACTGCCGTATGCTCCTATATACAGATGATGCGGTCATTTTTGTCAACAGCCCGCGCCATGAACTTCTTGAGGCAGATCTTCAAAGAGGCTTCACATCTGAGGAAAAGTGGTTCAAAGAACAAAGGCTAGTTATGAACTATAAAAAGACTAAGACCATGCTCTACTCCACAGCACAAAGCAAGCTCAAAAACTACCCCCTGGCAATAAGGAATGACAGCGGCACCACACTGGAACTAGTCCCTCATTTTAAATACTGGGGGTAACAGTAGACTCCTCTCCGTCCTTCTCCCAGCATATTGATATCACTGCAAGGGCTATCAATACAAGAATCGAGATCCTCTACTGGCATAGACACTGTCTAACTCATGAAGCACTAAATCTGGCAATCAGCAGCGCTATTGTCTCCCTCATAGATTATGGACTGGCTGTATATGGCCCTTCAACGCATTGCAATTGCCCTAAACAAAGCCTGTCATCTACTCACAGGTGCATCGAGACTAACCCACACCTGTGACCTTCATATTCGGGCTGGCTGCCTTCAACTGAATGACAGAATCCGGTATCAAACCTGCCTAATAGCCAAAAAAGTCTCTTTAAAACTGTTTCAATCTGGGGTTCAAAACCCTGCTGTCTCTGCCTTTGAGGACCAGACTTACCAGAAGCTCCACCTCTCAAGTTTTCCGTGTACCCAGATGCTACACTGCCATGGCACAATGTTCGTTCTCACACCGTGCAGCCCTCTGGGTAAATGCACTGCTCCAGACATCTCAGGCACATCAACGATTGGATATTTTAAATACAGACTGCACCAGCACCTCTTTGACTTGAGTAACTGTATGTGCCCCTGCTAAGCCACTGCAAGCAGCAGTAAACCGGCACTAGCACTTCATCCCCACCATTGCCTGTTCTGTATTGCCCAACCACAGCACTTCTACTACCACTCTACCTCCTCCTCCCAGACACTGCCCCCCACTTGCCCCGATGATCTATCCTTCCTGCTTCTCACCCTGTGCTACATGCACTGCCCCTGCAGCCGTCCCTCTCCCTTTGTATTGCCTCTACGATGCCGAGTTGACAACTAACTCATTGACTGGCATTGCAGCACCAGGCTCCCTGTTGACTGCGAGTTGCGGTCAGCAGAGACCCGCATGGTAGGGACTTTTTTCTTCAAGGGCCTGCCCTGAACCCTCTGAGGCTGCGCCTGCATTTATGGATAGCAACTCCTGGTCGGAGTTGGTTCAGAGAGGGGCAAGAAGGGAAGAATGTTGCCGGGTCCCGAGCGCATCCCCTACAGCAACATGACGCTGTTGTCGGCAGCGACGTATGTTGCTGTAGGGGGTTCGCTGTGGGAAGTGTATAACCTTTGTATTCGCTCCCCACTCTGTCTGTTTCTCATCTTGATACAGGCATACATTGTACAATGCCTCAGCATACCTTACCCATTGCTTATGTCTGGAATTTTTTGTACCTCATATATATATTGTCCCCAGTCTTTGTACCTGCTGTCTTATGCAACTGACGTGGAACCTCTTAAAGAGCATCCGCCCACAGGTGGTTTCCAAGATCTCAATAAATAAAATAAAAAAATTAGAGATATACTCAAACAACTAGTGCAAGAAGGATCGATAAAACAATGTTCAAAATGCTATATGCATACACAGGATGTTCCTCCTATCAGCATACCTGATTTCCTGTATAACAAACGCCAGCTAATAAATACCACAAATACTGAGAATACCACACTGAGGAATGAATTAAAGTAAGCAAATGAAACTGCAAATACACAACCATTTGTCAGGGTTTTAAATAACTGCAAAACTGAATAGCACTTTCATTGTAAACAATTGTGAAAAAGTAGGTATATGCATTTTCTAGCAGTTTACATTGGCTAATTAAATTGAGACACATGCTAAGCATTATCACAACATATAAAACAAATCCCTGCCAACCAGGGCAACTTACAGAATTCATAAGTCACCTATTTCCTAGTTTCCATCACAAACATGGCTGCAGCCTTTACTCATCTATAAAAAAAACTTTGACTAGGCCCTAAAAAATAAAAGTCCATTAAATTAAATAAAGTAAGTAAATAATTTAATGTTATTTACACTCATAAGCCCCCCCCCACACACACACACACATACACAAATTTAAAAAATCAAGTACCATTCAGAGTTTCCATTACATAGATACATAGATACATAGACAGGGTCGGCAGATAAGGGCCTATGGCCCACCCAGTCTGCCCATTTGAGCTTGTAAGTTCAGTTTGTTTTCCTAGAAGTCTGTTGCACCTTACCCCTGACCTCCAGAATTCCTTTATGTCTATCCCATGCATTCTTAAATCCCGTGATTGTTTCAGCCCCCACCACTTTCTTTGATGACCATGAAAAATCCCCCTCTTGTCCCTACCACTTTGTCAGAGAACTTCCTATTCCTTACCTGGCAACAGATAAAACGGAGGTTCTGGCTCCACTTCAGGCCTGTGTGCATGCCAGCTGAGCTCTGAAGAATGTTGAATTCATATTCCATGTTACCATTCTGTGTGTGTGTGTGTGGGGGGGGTGGCATTCTACTGCTGGAATAATGCAGAGCACTGAATTATTCTATTCTTTGGTAAACAATCACACAATGTATTGAGTGTGAAGAAAGACAGATGACTGACAGGTGAAAAACATCTGTGGAAGGACTATTTTGCATTACTGTATTTAGCAACATTTTAGTGTATTTTTTTGTGCCTGAAAATTTTTAGAATGTTCTTTTTTTCAAAGTTACATGTGGGCCCATTTTATATAAGCAATAAGACATGACTGGGTGTTGGTAGTACTGAGATACCCGCACACCCAGAGGCTGAAGGCACTCGACCTGTGGTCTCGTGCCTAACTACGTCTCTAGGTATGCGGGTATCTCAGTACTACCAATACCCAGCCATGTCTTATTGCTTACTGATTGGCAGTTTTACTCATGAAAATGCTAATCAATTTTGCAGTTATTTAAAATCCTGTTTGTGAATTCTGTAGAAACTGAGGAATCCCACTTAAATAGTTTAAATAACCCAAAAAGGAAAAGAACCCAGGAACTAAACAACAGTTACTCTGATTCTTTAGAAAATGTATGTCATCTGAACAAAGGTAGGGATAATACCCAAAGATAAGATAGTGCATGATCACAAGTTACATATAGAAAAAGGAAAAAAACGATACAAATGTCTTGTCACAGGTCCCATCTAATGGATATTCCTGTCTACAAAATGAGGTAAACCTGAATGCTGAACAGAACTGTTTTACACTCCCAGAAAGATTAGTAATTGGTGATTCTATGATCAGATTTATTGATAGCCACATCTGTAAATTAGCTAGAGAAAATACAACCATGTGTTTGTTGTCTCCCCTGGGGCCAGCATTAAAGATGTAACTAATGAACTGGGGAAAATCACCCTGCCTGACAAATCTGTTGTTATACTCCATGATGGGACAAATGATGTCGGCCGAACTCCCAAAAAAGATATCTGCTCTGATTTTCTGGATTTAGGTATCCAGTTAAATAAAAAAGGGCACCAGACGGCAACATCTGGTATACTACCTATCCCATGAGCTCATCCTAAAAAAAAAATCTTACTATCCAAAGAATTAACACCAGGCTGTTTAACTGGTGCAAAAATAATGGATTGACATACATAAACAATTGTGAGTTATTTAATAACAAAAAAAGAATAGTTTTCACGAAATGGTCTACACCTTAACAAAATTGGGGCTAGACTATTAGCTGAGAATATGGAAGAAACTCTAAATACACTGAGTTTAAACTAACTATTTGGGGGAACTTCACCATGTCAGTTACACAACAAGACCCCCCACACAAAAAGAAAAAACAGACAAACAATTTATTACACAATTTAACAGTCCTCTCATTCAACGCTAGGAGCACGAAGAATAAAATTGACGAGCTACGTGCAATTATTAATACTAACCTGTGTGATATTATTTCCATATGTAAAACATGGTGGACAGAAAAGTCAGATTGTTGGGGTGCATGACTGATTGGTTATACCCTATATAGTCGTAGTAGAGAAAATAAAAAAAGATGGCAGTATCGCTATGTCAAGAATAACATCAACTCTGTGGACATCTTCCATAAAGTTAAATCTGATCAATCCACCACAGAAACCATGTGGATTAGAATCTGTGGAGGATATTCCCAATCCATAATTATTGGAACTATCTATCATTCCCCAGCATCCACCATAGACATAACTTAAAATATAATTACAGAAATTGATACTGCAGGGGAAATGGCTGATTTAGTCATTTTAGGAGAAATAAATTTGCCAGAAATAAACTAGTCAGATAATTCAGCTACTGGTGCTATGGGTAAGAATTTCTTGGATTGCTGTAATAGGACAGATTTGATACAATATACTACTGAACCGACAAGAGCTCAAAATATTTTGGATGTAGTTTTATGCTCAGCAAATTTAAATATAACTAACTGTGTTACGGGACCACCAATAGGCAACAGTGATCACAACACTATCACCTTCCAAATTATATGATTACATGCTCTCTGTCCGCTTGGGGCTGCTCCACGGCCACCACCTGTAACTAAGAGAAGCTGCCCTCCTTCGCCCCAGGCTCTCTGCCCACTCACAGCTGCTCCACGGCCACCGCCTGGTCTAAGAGAAGCTGCCTTCCTTCGCCTTGGCCTCTCTGCCTGCTCAGAGCTGCTCCACGGCACCGCATGCAACTAAGAAAAGGTATGGGATCTGTATCTTTGAGGCAGCCTGCCAGGTCTTACTAGACTTTTAAAATTGGAGCCATTTTTATCTGCGCTCCTCAATTCCCCCAGAGCCCAGCAACTTGGCTGCCCGCTTCTTCTGTCCTCTACTTTTCCTGACTTTAATTTTAAATATATTACTAGGACTGTGGACTGCTCAAGTCACTGTTAAGTCTTTTTAATCACATTTCTTATCTCCTGTTCTGCGTGTAAGTCTATTTTGTAAAAATCTAACCTAAGCGCTTAGCTTTGTTAAATTAATTTCTACGTGGCTGCTACTGATTTTGTAAAAATCTAGCCTCAGCGCATAGCTTTGTCAAATTAATTTCTACATGCTGGTGACTGCTGCAAAATTAATCCATAGCTCACAGCCTGCATTTGCAAACTATTTTTACTGTGGACTGCTGCAAAATTAATTCCGAGTTCACAGCCTGCATTTACAAGCTAATTCTACTTCTGCCAGCTGCTCCTTTGGTGTTAGTTATTCTTGATGCAATTTAGCCTGCTTGTTTTGTGGCCACTTGCTAAACTGAATTTTATCCCAGAATCTGGCCCTGCGGCCAGTGTTTTCTGCCGAACTAGAGGAATTAGGACAAGTACTTCATTGTGATCTGTGTGTGCCTGTTACTTGCTGCATAGTGCTTTTGTTTAGGTTACCACAGAGTTGTAATCAGGGTTTACTAATTCTATCTACTGTTAAAACATTGTCTTGCTGCTTTCTCCTTCCCGCTTTCCTACAGTCACTCTATGCCACTGTTCTGATTCACTACTCACTGTCTCCTGCTGTGCCTCTACTCCCTCCCTCACCTCACTTCGTCATGGACCTTAACTTTTCTCTGTCCCTCCTCCACCAATTCTTTCCCTCTTCTTCCACTGTTTTGATTCACTGCTCACTGTCTCCTGCTGTGCCCCCCGCCCCACTTTGTCACCGACCTTAACTTTCCTCTGTCCCTCCTGCACCAACTCTTTCCCTCTTTTGTTACTCCCTACCATCCTTTGTTTCAAGTCCCCTCCCTCTGCCCACCCTCCACTTAATATCTACCTCTTCTCTCTCCCCAGCTGCCCTCCTTCACCCTGGGCTTTCTGCTTGCTCGGTGCTGCTCCACAGCTGCCACCTGCAACTAAGAGAAGGTATGGAATCTCCATCCTTGAGGCACCCTGCCAGGTATTACTAGACTTTTAAAACTAGCGCCATTTTTATCTGCTCTCCTCAATTTGCCTGGAGCCCAGCAACTTGGCTACCCATTTTTACAGCCCTCTACTTTTCCTGGCTTTAATTTTAAATATATTGCTAGGACTGTGGACTGCTCAAGTCACTTTTAAGTCTTTTTAATTGCATTTCTTATCTCCCATTATGCATGCAAGTTTATTCCAGTGCCGCAGGCTGCTACTGATTTTGTAAAAATGTAGCCTAAACCCATAGCTTTGTCCAATTAATTTCTACATGCTGTGGACTGCTGCAAAATTAATCCCTAGCTTATAGCCTGCATTTACAAGCTATGTTTACTTTAGACTGCTGCAAAATTAATTCCAAATTCATAGCCTGCATTTACAAGCTAATTTTACTGCAGCCAGCTGCTCCTTTGATGTTAAAGTTATTCTTGATGCAATTTAGCCTGCTTGTTTTGTGGCCACTTGCTAAACTGAATTTTTATCTCAGAATCTGGCCATGCGGCCAGTGTTCTCAGCCGAACTAGAGGAATCCCCAATGCCTTTGGCATCTCCCCACCCACCCCATCTGAGCATTTACTTTTATAGCATGTACCAACCAATCACTGCTTAGTTAATCTCCTCACTTTTCCATTGGTTCCTTATACTGATCTGTCACTAGAGGGCACTTTCAGCTCACACCTCCATTCATAAAAGCCAAGAGCTATTTTAAACACATTGCTGGCTAAATAACAACTCCGTGCCATTCCTAGCTTAGTTACCCTTTAGAAAATATCCCTTTTTAACTTATATTTTCTGAATACCTACTATAATGGATAAACTAGATGGCGTAGCTATTATCTCCTGCCCACTACTCCTATGCTTGGCAGACTATCTCATTGCACACTCTTAGATGCACCCCCTCCTATCAGCAGACTGCACTCCACTCCATTTAGCTTTACACCTGATTATACCTATGTGCCTGTTTATTGCCCAAGCATCCCTAATTGCTGTACTGTTTACCTTGGCCATTGGCTAAAAAAATATATGTGCATTCCTACAAGTACTGTAGACGTCAACCTCGCAACTCGTCATTGACCTTCCTTCCTTCCCGTAATCATCCTGCTAATTAGGACAGGAGACATTAAGCTTAACCCTGGACCTACCTATACACCCTGCTCCCCTAACATAACAAAATGATACCCCAAAGGGCTGAAAATTGCCCATATTAATGCTCAAAG
This sequence comes from Neoceratodus forsteri, assembly GCA_016271365.2. Classification (NCBI taxonomy): domain Eukaryota; kingdom Metazoa; phylum Chordata; order Ceratodontiformes; family Ceratodontidae; genus Neoceratodus; species Neoceratodus forsteri. Next base: position 1,724,933,606 of record CM057452.1, read on the forward strand.
TATTCGTCCCAAAATGGCTGAACTCGATGCCTGGGTCCAACAGCATGCTCTTGACATACTTGGCATCACTGAGTCCTGGCTTAAGCCCAGCATCAGACAACATGAGGTTGCATTATCTGGCTATGACTGATTTAGGAAGGAGAGGGTAGGTAAAAGGGGTGGAGGAGTCCTCGTGTATGTCCGGTCTGACCTAATCTCTACTGGAATTCATTTGCCTGGTCTTGGCCCCCTTGTTGGGGAATTCTTATTTCTATCCCTGACCCTTGGATCTACCAAGAAAATAATTGAGGATTGTGCTTACCTGCCACCTAAGAAAACCACTACCAGCCTCCCTTCCTTCATTACCTCCCTAGCAAATCTCCCTCGTCATGACCTCATGCTTTGTGGTGACTTCAGCACTGACTGGTTGAACCCCCATTTTGTTAAATGATTCTGTTCTTGCTGCAGAAATAGGTTGTAATCCTAGAAAAACCTTTTCTAAGGCAGAAAACCTGAGGGACAAATTGGTCCATAGCAGGTACACAGTTAAGACACCAAGTCTGAGAATGTGGCTACCCTCACTACCAAATGACATGCATATATGTGGCAGGTGTAACGTATGTGACTACTGTAACCAAGGGAAGATACTGAAAGACAGAAACATAGATTTTGACGGCAGATAAGGAACGCTTGGCCCACCCAGTCTGCCCATTTCCCTACCTATTGGATAAGCTGCAGATCCTAGTTAACCAGCAGCCTACTTCTTCCTACCCCCACCCCCTAGAATTGCCTTATGACTGTCCCATGCATGCTTGAATTCCACCACTGTTTTTGACTCCAAAACCTCCTCTGGAAGTCCGTTCCATGCATCCACAACCCTCTGTGAAAAATACTTCTTAAATTACCTCTGAGCCGCCTTCTATCTTCAAATTGTGCCCTTGTTCTTGCACACCCTTTTTTTGAAAGATGCTACCCTCTTGGACTTTGTTGATTCCCTGAGATACTTGAAAGTTTCTATCATGTCCCCCCTTTCCTCGAGGCTATACATATTCAGCTCCTTAAGTCTCTCTTCATATGTCTTCCGGTGCAGACCCTGCACCATTTTAGTTGCCCTCCTCTGGACAGCCTCCATCCTGTCTATGTCCTTGTGGAGACTGGGTCTCCAGAACTGCATGCAGTACTCCAGATGGGGTCTCACCAACTGTCTGTACAGAGGGATAATAACTTCCTGTTTTCTACTGGTGATGCCTCTCCCTATGCATCCCATTATCCCCCCAGCCCTCCTTGCTGCCCTCTCACATTGCTTGCCCACCTTTAGGTCATCTGATATGACTACCCCCAGGTCCCTTTCCATTTTTGTTGTTGTTAGTATCTCACCCCCCATTGTGTACTCTTCCCCTGGGTTTTTGTTCCCCAGGTGCATTATTCCTGACACTTCTTGGCATTGAATCTAAGCTGCCATACATTTGACCATTCTTCTAACCTTGCCAAGTCCCTTCTCATCCTTTCCACCCCACCTTGTGCATCAACTCTGTTGCAGATCTTTGTGTCATCTGCAAAGAGACATACTTTCCTTCCAGTCCCTCTGCAATGTCAATATAAAGACATTGAAGAGGACCGGTCCTAATACTGAACTCATGGTACCCCACTAGTAACCCCCTTCTTTAGAGTGGACTCCATTTACTACTATCTCTGTGTCCTATTCTCCAGCCAATTCTTTACCCAGGCTGTCATCTTGGGACCCACCCCAGGCTGGCTAACTTGTATATTAATCTTTGTGTGGGACTGTGTCAAATGCTTTGCTAAAGTCTAGGTAGGCCATGTCCACAGCACCTCCCTGATCTACTACTTTGGTCACCCAGTCAAAGAAATCTATCAGATTTGTCTGGCATGACCTTCCCACTGTGAATCCATGCTGCCTTGGGTCCTGAGCCCCTCTGGCCTCTAGATACTCAATAATTCTTTCCTTCAGAAGTGATGCCATCATTTTCCCTACCACTGAGGTTAAACTAACAGATATAGAAGGGTATGACTATAAAGTCAAAACCAGAACCTTCCTTAATTGCAATAGCACATATGTAGTTTATGCAATCTGGTGTTCTTATAACCTATTGTACATAGGCAGAACTATAAGACATGTGAAGCAAAGAATCCAAGAACATGTATGCAAAATTAAAGCAGGTCTCATGCACAAACCACTAGCAAGGCACTTTACTGAAAAGCATAACCAAAATATTGAGGGTACTAAATTCAAGGCATTGGAACAGGTGAGTGGCAATCCAAGAGAGGGAAACAGACTTAATAAACTGCTTCAGAAAGAAAGTCTTTGGATTTTCACTATGGATAGCCTAGAGCCAAAGGGACTTAATACTGAATGGGATTTTAAACCTTTAAAAAAAAAAAGCTCTTGTACCATATAAATTCTCATGGCCTTCTCTATTTTTCCTTTTAGTTCTATGTCTGGCACCAGGAAACTGTGGACTGTGGATCCCCCTATACTTACGATGGAATTGGAAAGGGAGTGATCACTTTATTGGCTTGGACAAACCCAGGACTATTAGTGGAGAGGCCTTCTACCACATAGTAAGACTGAGTTTCCAAAGTTGTTGCTAAGATTAGCTCATTAAAAGTTTTTTGTTATGCACTTTAAGTTTAAATTAAGAGCAGATCTTGTTATTATGAGTCAGCAGCTTCAGTTTTCAAGTGACTGGAATGTCATTGTGATTCCTGACTTATTGTTTATTATTAATTAGTTAATATGATATTTGAAGAGATGGTGAAATTTTAATTTAAGAGTTCAGTAAGAACAGGTCAGAAATAGCAAGTAAACATTTGTTATGATAAATCTAGATCATTTTCACTGTATAATGAACAGAATATTTAGGACATGATTTGTTAAAAAAGCATATAAGGAAATGTCTGGATTAAATATTTTTTGTGATATGTATGTATAACAAACTTTCAGCAATCATAGAATACTCCCCTTGAGAATAATATTCACAATTAGATAATTGTCCCCTAGAAAATTAGCTTTTACTGCTATTTTCACTTTCTGTACTTAATTTTATGTATTCTGTGATCTTAGGTTCTAATCCTCCCAGAGCCATTTATAAAACAAAGAGTTGCTTTGAATTGAAATTAACCATAGGGGGAACCCTAGAGTTTGATTAGAAGTTGTCTATTTAAGGGAGGCTACCTGTAATAATACTCTACCCCCTTAGGAAGACCACACCTTGGTCGAAGCGCAGGGAAGAGTTGGAGAGAGCAGCACAGCTCCACAAGTGAGGACATCCTGTATTAATTTTGTATGTATCAATAAAGTGTTGGAATTTACTTTGGAACAGGTGTATGCCTCATATCATTTGTTTGGAGTGCAGAGTGTTCTTAGACCTTTTAATGTGAGTCTTGGGGTTTGCAACCCCCCTCTTCTGCACCTAACCTCTACAGCAGTGCACACAGTGGTGAAGCAGTGGATTGTACCAACCTGAGAAGAGGATTGGACGTGGACTTGGAGGTAGGTGAGGTAAGGGTAGTCACAGTGTGGGTAGGTCAGGGCTGAGTCACCATGTGGTGAGACATTAGATTAAGAATGCAGCAGAGGATAAGGGTACAGAAGGATTGTCTGAGTGGTGGAGAGGGTCTGTGGTTAGAGACAGGTGAGGTTAGGTACAAGTACAGACTGGGGAGGTATAGACATGGAATAAAGATGAAAGGGCTGCTTGAGTCAGTGCGTCTTGGATGAAGAGGGGAGGGTGTTCCACAGTTTAGGACAGCAGTATAAGAAGGCAGACTAACCTACAGTGGTGGACCTTTGGGGGAGAGCTAGGAATATGTGACTGGTGATGCAGAGGGAGTAGGAGAGAAGGGTGGAGTTAAAGAGAGTAGAGGTGAGGTAGGAGGGTAGTGTCCTGAATCAGAATATGGCCACAAAGCTAGCAGAATGGCTGAGATGTCTGGATTCTAGAGATGGGAGGGAGAGGGCTTTATAGAGATCACAGTGATGGGTCCTTGTGGGGAGTATGGAGTGAAACGACAGAAGGAGTGAAAGATGGTGTCCAGTCTGGCAAGGGAGGACTTAGAAGTGGCACTGTAAACTATGTCAGCATAGCCAAATATGGGGAGGATCATTTTCTGTACAATTCCGCAGCGAGCCAGTAGTAGAATGCAATCACGGTTTCTGTATAATGCGCCAAGCTTGGGGTGCAGTTTTTTTTTTATTGCGTTCACATGTTCAGAAAAGTCCAGGTGCTGGTCTAGCAAGACCCTAAGATACCTAAAGGAGGTGACGTTCTCTAATGACATCCCATCCAGGGTGTGGAAGATAGTGGGGGGGGCATCTAGAGAGTCTCTGCCTTCTGCCGAAGGTCATGGAGACAGTCTTTTTGCATTTAGGAACAACTGGTTTGAGTGGAATCAATGCTGCACCTTGTTGAAATTCAGCTAAAGTCTTTCTGCCACCTCAGCTTGGTATACATTTTGGGGGTATACATCTCTGAGGCACTTCAGTTCCTTACATCAAGGGTTATAAGTCTACCTGATAGCCTGCTGATGTACATGTAACATCATAGGTGAAATCCAACCCAGTAGGTCAGTGGTTTGACCAGTCTGGGTCAGTTTTGATGTCTTCCAAAGTTATGGCCTGAAATAAAACTGGTTATACAATTATCCTTGTGACTAGACGTGAGACAAAGACTTAGAATATAATAAGCAATGTACTGATTTATTTCCTATTGCTACAGTCTAAAAGAGTATCTGGTATGTACGGCATGCTGGTGTAATGTGTCATACTGTAATCCGAACACAGTGGTCTCTAGGTTGGGATGTGGAGTGCCTCAGAGATGTATACCCCCACATTCACCTTTACCAGGTGAGTAAACTACCACTGTGAGGGTTAATCTCTGAGGCACTCCAGTTCTTTACATCAAGGGTTCTAAGGAGCAATGCCCAGAAAGGATGGGTGGAGAGACTCATTTTCGCACCGGGTCGGCTTAATAGCGTACGGCATTATGGCAAAAACCCGGATCTGTGCGCACTCGAGTTGGACTCCCTCTGGAGTTGGAATCTTTAGTGGGGGGGGTCTGGGATGCAGCCCCCCTTAACAGGGGGGTGGGGGTGAAGCCCCCCACAGAACAATAAATAAATAGAAATCACGCAACTCGATTCTGCTGCACAGCATTCTGCCGTCCGACATTATGACTCCGTGCCCTGATTATGCTCAGATGGATGTGATATGGCTGCTAGGACAACTGAGTGGCTAAAACTGGTCTTGTGTTTGGAGGATACATTGAGTCTATAGTGTCCAGTGAAAGTATGTACTGAGGTCCATGTAGCTGCTGCACAGATCTCCTTTTTAGTGGCCATGTTTCTTTCCACCATGGAGGTCACAACAACCCTGGTGGAGTGAACTGTAAAGTTCTTGAGCGGAATCTTTGTGCTTGCTTTATAGGTATCGTGAATAACCAATTTCAGTCGAGACGTGGCTGTGTAATGTGACACAGCTTGGCCCTTTCTGCATCCCTGAAATATGACAAAGTCTATTGGATTTGTGGAAATCATGTGCTCTGTTCAGCGGGACACTGTCAACACCCTTTGGCCTCAAAGTGTTTCTAGTTTAGAAAACACATGTTATGACAAATATGAAATGTCTGCGAGAAACAGCCCTATGGGAAGTAGTGTAGGGGATTAAGATACCCAAACAAAATGGTCACCGGGAGTCAAAATGGCCGTCCAGAGAAACCACCTTGTAGGGGATACAGTGACTCCCCACTTAATATGGCCACCGGGGGCAGACCAGCATGTCACTTCTGGCTTCTGAGGGTATAGTAGAGCGAAACATGCCAGGGCAATACCAGGAATTGATAAGATGTGGGTTCAACATATGTGTGTGTGTGTGTGTGTGTGTGTGTAGGGGCTGATTTGATTGATGGCAGTATCTAGTAGACTGCAAATGTAGAGAAAAATATGGTTGGAAGGAAATGGGGTCAGCACAGTGACCAAGATGGCACTGGCTACACTGCACATCTGCTGCTGAGCAGACATCTGAATCATGACATCAGATGCTCAGTGCGCACACATGAACAGTGCCAAAAAGGGGTGGGCCAAGAAAGGAAGAAGGCGACTCCACATGGCATGTCCACCATGACAAATAAGAACACTGTGTGGGTTGGGCAGAACTCAGGAAAGTATGCTAGTTGTGGCTGCACATGTAGGATTCAAACATTTACAGCCAGACTACTAGGGTGCCCCAGAGATCAGAGAAGAACTCCATGGCCAGTAGCAGCAGAAGGTAAAGCAGGGGGTTATATTTATTGGCAATAAGTAGTGCAAGGCTGAAGTGTCTTGAGAGGTGGTTGTTCTTGGGACTGCTAGCATGGGTTCCAAGACACCAGAGGCGCTTGAACAGCTTGAAAAGTCCTGTTGACAGGGTGGCTTTCAGCCAGTAGTCAGTGCAGCACATTGTAAGACTGCTGCAATAGGGGTCATACACTTGCATCAGCACATTGATAAGCTAGAGTGTGCAGTGAAGGCATCAGGGTGATGAATTCGAATTTCAGTACATCTCATACAGATCAGGATAAGAAGGGCTCCTAGAATCTGTGAAGTGCCTGTATAACCGACAAATGCACGATGCCAGCCCTCTAGAGCCATAGGCTGGCTCACCATAAAACCCCCAAATAGTTAGAAATTAGAGGAAAAGTACAGCTTGCTGATACAAATATATCTGTAGAGGTTCTGTCACAAGCCTAGGTAGCAAAAGTTCTCATATCTTCAGCAGCCGATCGTAGGTTGTGTCTAAATTCAGGCTGCTGAAGGCAAGATCAAGGATCGTGTGCCACAGCCCTAGTCAGATGCACATTCGAAACTGGCCAAAACTGGCCAAATCACCATCCTACTGGGTCGGATTTCACCTATGATGTCACATGTGCATCAGCAGCCTTATCAAGTGGACTCATAACCCTTGATGTAAGGAATTGCAATGTCTCTGCGGGTAATTTCCAGAATCTCTTTATCAAGAATATCTGTCTGTTAGCTGGTTTCTACTGAGCTAGCCTATGAATGAGTTGCCTGAATACTTTCAGTTGGAAGTCACATCCTATAACTCAAAGGAAACAAACAACAACAAAACTAACCAGCTAGTGTAGTTGGCAACTTATTGCAATCACATAAAAAGAATTGGTTGCAAACTGCCTGCACTGTCTTATCCCAATTAACATTAAGACAAACACGAACTGTTGGATAAGCTGCAGAGCTCTTGGCAATGAGCTTTGTACATCTCAAGTGTCAACAGGAAATTTTCAGCATATGAGAGAGATTTACAGCTAAAGGAGCCAATCTCTGTACCCCAAATGCCGATGTCTTGTCTGATAGCTATGCACAGTGGTTCTATGGCTAAGACGAAAAGTAATGAGGAGAGTGGGCAGCCTTGTCTCGTTCCTCAGTAGAGTAGAAAAACAGGGGAATTTACCCCATTTATAGGAACTGTCACTAATGGAGATGCATACAGTGTCCTTACCCATGAAACAAAAGAGAGTCCTAGTCCAACCCTATGTAACATCTCAAATAAATGATTCTACTCCACTGAGTCAAAGGCTTTTTCCACATCAATTGCCACAAATGCTGCTGACCCCAAAGACCTCTTGGCTCTTTCCATCAGGTGTACTACCATTCTTAAATTATCAGCCCCCTTTCTGCCCTTCATAAACCCTGTTTCAGATCTATGAATGATGTCATGGAGGGCTCTCTCCAATCTCTTGGCCAGTATTGTTGCCAGAATGCTCTGGCATCCACATTCAACAGAGATATTGGCCAGTAGCTGGAACATAGAGTGAGGTCTTCATTAGGTTTGGGGAGTGCAGTTACTGTTGCTTCCCTCATTGATCTGGGCAGTTGCTCAAGTTCCTATGCCACCTGTAACACTCACATCAGGTGTGGCACCAGGATGTTATCAAATCCTTGCTAAAAATCTGCACTGAGCCCATCCAGACCTGGGGCCTTCCCACTGGCCATGCTATTAATGGCTCACAGCAGCTCCTCCAGAGTGATTAGTGCTTCCAGGTCCTGCACCAATTCCTGAGGAACCTGTGGCAGAGGCAGCTGATCTAGATATTCAAAGATATCCCCTTCCCTCACCTGGAGGTGTGAAGTATATAACCCCCTGTTAAATTGTTGAAAGATTTCACTAAGTCTTCCAGCATCGGATGTGAACCCACCCCCTGGTGTCCTAATTCTCGAGATCATAGCCTCAGTTTTCTTCTTTTTCAGCCGATACACTAGTAGTTTACTCCTCTCTCCATTCTCTAACTTTTGCTGCCTGGTAAAAAAAAGAGAGCTCTCTTAGTCTGCTATATAAGGATATTATTTAGCTTACATTTCAGCAGTGTGACTCCTCAAGTCAGCTGGTTATTTTTTTGAAAGCTCATTAATATTTAACCTCCGCTTCTTTTAACTGTTAGTATGGACCTCCTCCTTTCACTTCGTGTTTTGAGCAGAAACATAACTAATAATCTACCCTCAAATGAAGGCTTTAAACGCATCCCATATTGTGGCCTCCTGCAGATCAAGATGCTGTTTTAGATCAAAGTCCATTAATTCTGCTGACCCCAAAGACCTCTTGGCTCTTTCCAACAGGTGTACTACCATTCTTAAATTATTATCCCCCTTTCTGCCCTTCATAAACCTTGTTTCAGATCCATGAATAATGTAAGGGAGGGCTCTCTCCAGTCTCTTGGCCAATAGGGAGCAGCATGGTTTCCGAGCTGGTCACAGCTCTACGACCACCCTCACAGAATTCGCTAACTCCCTGCACTCCATGCTTGACAAGGGGCACCTCACGGGGGCCATGTTTATAGACCTCTCAAAGGCCTTTGACATGGTTTCTCACCCCCTCCTTCTTAACACATTAAAACAAATTGGGGTCTCTCATTGTCCACTCTCATGGTTCTCCAGCTATCTTTCATCTAGAACCCAATGTGTTAAAATTAATAATACCATATCTACTATGGTGCCTGTGCACTCAGGAGTTCCCCAGGGATCTATCCTGGGTCCCCTGCTATTCAGCATCTACCTCAATGCCCTGCCAAAATCCTGCCCCAGCAACCTTCTCCTCTACGCAGACAATGCTGTTCTTTGGCCACACATTCTGATCCTCTCTCTCTCCAGCGTACCTTACAAAACTCCTTCTCTCAGATTGAACACTGATTTGCTGAACACAGATTGGTGGTCAACATTAAAAGAACTAAGATGATGCTCTATGCCCACTGCCAAAACAGATCAAAGGATTTCCCCCTGGAAATACTCTCTGCCTCTCTCATCCCACTGGAACAGGTCCAAAAGTATAAGTATCTAGGTATTACATTTCACTCTTCCCTCTCATTCCATGAACATATAAAAATCCTCACCTCCGCCATCACCACCCGCATTGGCCTCCTGTACAGACATAAAGACTGCCTGCCACCTGAAGCACTTCACCTAGCCATTGCCTCCTCAGTCTTATCGCTGGTGGACTATGGCCTCACAATCTATGCTGCCGCCGACCCTATGGCGCTTCATCAAATACAAGTAGTCATCAATAAGGCCTGCCAGCTCCTCTCTGGTGCTGACAGAAATACACATACCTACACCCTATATGCACTCACCAATATCCTTTCCCTTGAGGAACGACTATTATACCAGACCTGTCTCTTCACCAAAAAAACCCACATGGGTTTAACCCCAATAAGTGTCATGGCTTCTCTTCAGGCAGCCACCATCTCAGCGTCCATACAGGCCACCTCAAAAACTATCTGGAAGGTGCCTAGGGTCAGGACCACCCTAGCCCAGTGATCCTTCCCCCTTAGAGCTCCATCCTGGTACAATGTCCTCCCACCGGCTGTCATATCAATCACCAATCTAGGTCCTTTTAAAGCTGCCTTAAGGGACCATATCCTCTCCTCATGTCAATGCCAGTGTAACCGGTAACCTGTGGATCCTGCACCATGCCACTAGGCCACACACCCGCCCTTGGCATGGCAGTGGAGACCCCTCACTATTTATAGCCTACAGGCACCTCACCTCCCTCGGTTACCATATAGTTGCACTGGACTATGAATGCATTATATTTTGTATAAGACAAGGCCTCCCTGAGGTGGCTTACTACCAACTCATATCATGCATTGCTTTAGCTACCAATTGTATAGGTCTTAACCGCTCATTAGGTAAATATGTCGATAGCTCTGCCCTGTTTTAGCTATCAGATGTATAGGCATTAACCAGTGCTCATTGTACTTATACTCTGTATGATTGCTCACCCACATTTATTCTATGTATGTACTGTATGAATGTCTATGTTTTAGTCTGATGTGGAGCTTTTGGAAACGAGTCTATGACTCAAAGGGTTGTAATTTCGATTTCATAAATAAACAAATAAATAAATAGTTTCTCCTGTCAGCCACTCTTGAAAGTGTGTTGACTGCAGCAAAAAGTGACTGAACCTCCACCTTGGGGTTTTAGAGGTTGTTTGAGCCATGATCATTGTCATAAGCACTGGTGCGTGATTAGACATCAATATTGACTGACTAGAGCTATCCAGCACTTCTAAGTCACACTGCGTACTGACTAGAAAACAGTCAATCTGGCTACATGATTGTTGTCTCAGCATACGATACGTGTAATCTATGGCAGTGGGGTGAAGTAACTGCCAAATGTCTGAGATTGTAAACTACTGTCCCCAGTTTACCACCACCTCCCTAGCTCGCTTATGTGATGCACCCCCTTGGTTGAGGGATTTATCGAGAAATGGGTCCTGCAGAAAGTTAAAGTTATCTTCCACTATAAGAATAGTATTCTCAGATATCTTATCTGCTATCTTTTGCATAACACCTAAGTAAAAAGAGGCATCATCAGTGTTAAGACCATATACATTGAATACAACCACTTCTGTAGTGTGCACCTTTCTGTTTACCATCACCCATCTACTGGCTTTATCAACCTCTGATTCCTCAACTATGAAGGAGCACCCCCACTTTATCAAGATTATCTCCCCTCTTCATTTAGTTGTATAGAAACTAGAGAACTGCCGACCAACCATCCTGCTACTAGTTTCTGAGCCTCCACTTCCATTAGATGCATCTCTTGCAGCACAGCAATATCACATTTGGCTGATCCAAGACAGTCGAGTATTTTCTTTCTTTTTATTGGACGATTAATCCCGTGTATGTTCCACTCACCCATCTTAGTTCAGCCATAGTGCATTGTGTACAGAACAGTTACCCAAATGGCCTGTAAGTAAAGCATGACCTTACTTGCATTGTGCCTAAGCACATATCTCTTGTTTAAAAGGAGTACCCGATCCAATGTCCCATGGAAGTAGCTCCATCGCATGTACTTTCGGCTAGTCTGCCACCAAAGTTTGTTGACCACTTTAAAAAGGAATTAACAGCATTTAGAATACCAGAATAGACTGTTGAAACTGCATTCTACTGGTAAGGGGTGGAACCTTGTCACATAATGTGTCCCTGAAACCATTCCCCTCCATAAATTGCAAGATAAGACATATAGTCCTAAATATAATAAGTATCAGCAGGAATGGAATTAACAAACCTTGAGCCCAAGCTAACCACTTTTGTAGGGGTTTTAGCTGTGAAGAGTGACTAGCATCACCCAGGTCCTCAACCCCTATGCGGTGCGCTATATACACCCTGTTACTGTAGTTGCCCCACACAGAACCCTGACTCCAGCCGAACTCTTTTCCTTGTAAAGCTGAATGCTGACTAGAAATGCCACTCTTGGTGCCTTTGCCCAGGTAATAGATAGACCAAACCCTTAGCCAAGTTTACCCTCCTGCCCCCTTTTGATGCTCAGTATATAGAAACAATGAAAAACAGAATTTGACAGCAGATAAGGAGTGCTTAGCCCTTCTAGTCTGCCCAATTACCTACCTACTGCATAAACTCCTGATTCTAATTGATCTGCAGCTTACCTTCTCTTTCCTACCACTAGAGTAGTTTTTTTGTCTATCCCATGCATTCTTGAATTCACCTATCGTTTTTGCTCCTATGACCTCTGCAGGGAGGCTCTTCCAAGCATCCACCACTCTTTCCATGAAAATATACTTCCTCACATTGCCCCCCAGCTTCATACTGTGACCCCTTGTTCTTGCACATCTCTTTTTCTGAAAGATGCTGCCCTCCTGAACTTTGTTCTTCCCCTTGAGGTACTTGAATGCCTATATCATATCCTCCCTCTCCTTCCTTTCCTCCAGGGTATACATACTGAGGTCTTTCAGTCTCTCCTCATATGGTTTCTGGTGGAGTCCTTGCACCATTTTTGTTGCCCTTCTCTGGACTGCCTCCACTCTGTACATGTCCTTTCGGACCTATATCACCCCAGATACACCCTCTATTCTCCAACGGATCAGAGATCCACCCAGAGGAGGTAAAAATGTAAGATTACAGATAACCCCCACTCCCCACCTGTAAAAGAACAGACAGTTCTATAACTAAATAAATTTATAGCTAGGCAAAGAAAGATGAAAAGCAATATACAGTACCAATATGTACCTGTCATACCTATATAACCCCATGTCCCCTTAGTGCCCAATCTAATTCCCCTCCCTCTAGGTGTGCTCAGTGCCACCTCCAGCAAATAAAACTATTCCTCGGCTAGTCGCTCTCATCTCCTTTCTACCTCTATGACTTGCCCTGCCCTGTGTATGAGGAGAACCTGGCCACAGCATAAGTGGGACCTAGTTGCAGTGTCGCTTTGGGAGATGCACCCTTTAAAAGAGATGGATCCTGCTGCCCTATAGACCACAGCTTTAAGAGCCCTTTACTTCCATCCTCCCCAGGCCCTTGGGCCTCACTGCTGAGACAGCTCCCTGCCTGTCAGTGGACTGGAGGCAATGGATATACCATCCCTGAGGGGGAAACCCCAAGCATTTCTCTGGTAACAGTAGCAAACTGACAACAGGAATCCCCGTCTATGTCTTAGGGTGTACCCCACCATCAAGCACTTAACTCCATTTATACACTTTGGTATTCCATTACCAATGGAACCCCTTCATTAGTACAAGTATGTGGTCAGCCCCACCATGAACCAGGAGCTAAGGCAGAACACCGTCATCTCCAGTATGTTCAGATAATGGAAGAGTATAATTGGACCTGCCACCATTGCATTACTGAGAGCAGACCACGAATATTCAGGCCCCCCCCCAAGTGAACTAAGCTGAATTTGATAGTAATGCTGCCCCTAAGCCACTGGTACAGTTATGTCCCTACTCTCCCCAGTGATCTAGTCAGTGTAAACCAACCCAACTGTGAGCCAGTATTCCCTCCAAGAGAGCAAGAACAAGCTTTAGTGGCTTCTCACTCTGCTGACGTTATGCCGACTGTATAATGCAACTGCTACATTGTCCCTCAAATCTTTGCAATCCTCCATGCCACAATTGCCAGCCGCTACCATAGTCTGGACATTTACAAAGTAATTCTTTACAGCACTCAGCAATAAAACCCCTCTTCCTGCCTGCACCGACCAATTTTCTGTTCAATAGCTAACTACTGTTAACTGCAGACTAGGTGGTTGAATGGATGCAATGCCCTCCCCTGCCCCCACTCTGCATGAGCTTGTCTTTGCTCCCCTCAAACTATCCCCTGCTTGAATGTGTGAGACTGCGAACATTTCATTGTTGGTGAGTCATCTTGAAGAGGCTCATTACTAGCAATGCAAGGTGCAGGAAATGTCAATGCTTGTTGTGAGAGGGAAATAGAAGGAAAAAACTGAACCTAGCAGTATGGAATGCCTACACTGAGTGCACCAAAGCCACAACAATCCAATAGGTCATCTGTGTCATACTGTAAACCCAATGTCCCATTCAGCATTCCGTTATCTCTTAGCAACCCCCATTACCAACTCCAGGAGAATTTCCTTTCAAACAAACAATTATAAGCTTCCCCCTTTCAAGTAATTCCTCCACCTGCTCCAAGGGCACTGGGGTGCTGTCTATTCCACGTCCCCCACAGCTCTACACTGTTGCTTACCACAACACTTTACCACAAAACACCCAACCCACCCCCAACCCTTGCCTCCCTCTCATCGAGCCCATAAATTAGTATAAAGAAATAGGCAAACCTACCCAAGTCTGGAAATCACTGTCCTCCCTTCCTTCTGGTGTTCCTCAGTCCCCTGAGATCTATGGCATTATTTCTGCAATTAAAAGAAAAGACAGAGAAAGAAAGAAAGATAGCAGATGGCAACACACACACACATACATACACTAAGTCCAGCTTAATCAGTGGTGCCTTTATCGTTCTCTCCCCTTGGCAGCAGTTGTTGTAATTTCTGTGTTGTCCTAGTGGAATCCACTTGCATATCACAGCCCAGCTTGGACAGAGAGAGACATGCTCCATAGATGCAAGCATGCACATTGGATTAGACTCCATGAAACCCTCTCCGTCCATCTCTTCCTGCGGCTCCTGGGCCTCCTCCACCACCGGCTGCATTGACAACTTCTGCGGCAACTGCAGAAATTATGAGGGTTTCCTGCTTTTTTCATGACCTCTCTGCCTATGTCTTTTAGGTTTGGCTGTTTGCCACAGTTCCGATGAAGCAGGAATCTGTTCCTCTCTCACCAATTCTCTGTGACCCTAAGAAACCTTTGCATTGTCTTTTGCAAGCATTTTACTCCTCTGATGATGCATGTTAGCCAAACCTCGATGATTACGTTCAGACGATCAGTGTCCCACCATTCCCTTATGCTGGTATATAAAGCTAGCAGCCCCTGAGGGCTCTGAAAAGTACTTAATTTATCATGTCAGTAAATCTGCATTATCACTGGATAATACATACTGCCTGTCTCTCTAAAAGAGGTGGAAGACCTACTGCTGCAATAGGACACCAGGAAGGGAGCAGGCTCCAACTTCATAGAGCCATACTATCTGAAATTGCCTACCATGTGCTTGCGGTGCCAATCACCCACCTATTCAACATGTCACTCTCCCAGGGTAGCCTCCCCACCAATGGAAAATAGCCCATGTCATTCCTCTATTAAAAGCAGGTGACCCCTGCGATCTAAATAATTACAGACTGATCTCCCTCCTCCCCATCCTGTCTAAATTACTAGAAAAAACTGTGTGTGGCCAGCTAGGGGTATACTTAGAATCCAGAAGCCTATTAAACCCGGTTCAGTCTGGATTCAGAGCAAAGCACAGCACCATAACAGCCCTAGCTAAGGTGATCAATTATTGGCTCTTAGACCTTGACAACAAGAAGCATGTCTGTGCCATTTTCTTGGATCTTAGTAAGGCATTCAACACAGTAGATCACAGCCTGCTTCTTTTCTCCCTAAGCACCTTAGGCCTGGATCATAAATCTATGTGCTGGTTTGCAGAATGGAAACAGCAGGTTAAAGCTGAAGGTGATCTTTCTCCATTAAAACCTATGCTGAGGGGAGTGCCCCAGGGCTCTATCCTTGGTCCCCTCCTCTTTGAAGTCTACATTAACAACATCACTGACCCCATCAAAAAAGCCAACATCCACTTACTCGCAGATGACGCTGTACTGTACTTGAGTTGTCCCACGCCGGAAGCAGCCTGTGAAGACCTCCAAGCTGAAGTTAACCTTCTACAATACCAGCTCATAAACAAAAAGCTTTTGCTCAATGCGAAAAAGACAAAAGTCATGTTCTTCTCCCCTTCCTTGCATACGGCAATTCCTGCTGGGGGGAGGCTATCCCACAAATTGCCACTGTTCTTGGAGAAACACTAGAGTATGTAGCTAAATTCAAATATCTAGGAGTTTGGCTCGATCATAAACGTTCCTACGCCGACCATCTTAAAGAACTACAGAAGAAACTAAGGACTAAGATTAGGACTATTCTACAGAATTAATCACCTGCTCACAAAGGAGGCCAGGATTCAATTGCTTCAAGCTACCTTCCTATCTTTAATAGATTACGCGGACCTGCTCTACAGCCACTGCACTGCCTCTGCACTGGCTAAGTTGGACAATCTCTACCACAGAGCTATCAGGTTTATTACTGGCCTTCCACTTTCTACACACCACTGCTCCCTGTACTTATCGTCAGGCTGGACTTCCCTTCACTATAGAAGGAATAGAAACGCCGCCCTATGGGCCTTCAGAGCAGTGACCAACAAGCTCCCCTCATATGTCTCAGATTGTATTTCCCAGAGTCTGTTAGGCACTTACGCTCTAAGGAGCTATTCCCTAATTGCCCTCCAAGTTCCAAGGGTCAAAACTCATTTTGGCAAAGCTGCTCTAAGCTTCTCTTTACCCACATTGTGAAACGGTTTACAAAGGAACTTGGAGCTGAGCTGCCCTGTTAGCCTGAATATCTTCAAGGCACTCTACGATCGCTACATGAAAGCACCTTACAAATGTTTTCCTCACCGCTATCCCACTAATTCTGCAACTCCCCCTTTCCATCCTGACGTTCGCCATGTTTCTACACCTGGCTCTCACTCTTTCCCTATTAACTCTTCCTGCTGCACCCACCCTTCCCTGTCTGCTCCAGCCTGGATAAAGTCCCACCCCATCCATAGTAGTGTCCCAATTATCTACCCCATCTCTGTCATTATCATAATAAACAAGTATATGACAGCCATCATCACTTTCTGTGGTTTTAGCCCAATTTTCCCCCAGTCATTGGTAATATATCCCTCCTCTTCTTTACCACTCTAACCTGCCACCCCATACATGGCCTATTTCCCCTATATGTGTAGTTGCCAGCTGCCTCACTCAAAAGATCTCTGCTTATAACTCCTGTATGCCTATGGTTGATTGTACATCTGCTGACTTCTTCAGTTGTAAAATAATGTTGTTGTTTTTTTTATTTATTTCAACCTTGTACTGTACTGTATACACTGTATATACTTTTTCTTCCTTGTATATTATTGCTTTTTGTATACATGCTTCTGTACTGTACTTTGATGTATTCATGACCAGGTCCACCTTGCAAATGAGCCTTGCTCAATGGTGCCCGCCTGGATAAATAAAGATTTTGATTGATTGCATGGCACACTCCACTCTTGCTAAATCTCTTTATATGTAAGCATAAGGCTTCCTTCTGTCAGCCACCATTTTTGAGAAGCCCCAAAAAAGTAGATATGGTGACCTTTCCAATTAAGAAGTCCCTGCTCCTGTGCCTGTTTTAAAATCTGCTCCTTCACACTATATCTCAGAAAGTATGCAATTATTGGCCTTGGGGGTGCTCCTAGATTTGTCTTTGTCACCAGTGTTCTGTAACCCTGTTCCACCTCCAAAAGATAGTCTCAGAAGTAACTAAGAGCTTGTGGAATGAGGGTTTGAAGAAACATAATCGTGTAACCGCCTTCTGATCCCTCGGGGATCCCCACTATCCTGAGATAATTCCGATGATTTCCGTTTTCTATGTCATCCAATTTTGCCCACATCAGCTGAGCCTGCAGCTCTAAACAGTCAGTTTTTTCAATATATCAGGCTGCTCTGGATTCTACTTGGCTAACGAACAGTTTAGTATCAGCAATACGAATTTCAGCCCCCTCAACACACTGCTCCACCTCCACCACCATTTTCTGAATTCTAGGGATGTCCTCTATTAAAGATTGTAGCATCATTTGTATTTCTGTCAGGTCAGTCACTCTGACGACTGTCTGGGCTGCCATGTCTGCCATTCCTGCCAGAATGTAGTGCTGCTGTCAGAATTTTGTTCGCAGCTCCCGTCGTAACCATTTGTCCAATCAGAAAACAAAGCTCTCCGGAGAACTCAGCAAAGTAAGACCTAGCACCTTGTGATAACTTTCCCAAAATCTGAAGGCTTTAAACAACTATATTTCATGAATTTTTTTATAGGGCTCTGAGGAGTCTCAAGACTAAGTGACTATATTGGACGGTGGTTCACTAGTGCCCCCAGCAAACTGCTTGCACAATAAATTTAATGTGAACTCTACTGCATGGACACAAGGCTAAAGTGGTGTTACGTTACATTAATTATTATGAAAACACAATGCAATAAGTGGTAGGGGTTGAAGAATTTTTTTACTGTTGTGCCACTCCACCACTCCCAGCAATGACCTGCTTACTCATCTGAGGCATGGGCATGTACTGTATTGGCATTTGTCAACATTTATTCATAACGTTGCAATAGTTTTACTTTTGAACCTACATTTTCAAAATAGTCATGTTTTTCACCCCATCGAATGAACACGGCAGGTGTCATTTTCAAATCCCCAACCAAAACCTGTTTTCATGGTCATTCCACAAAACAATGTTGCAGGTCACAGAGGACAACAGAGACATTTTGCTTCCATAGGCCAAAATGTACGCTACAGGAAAATATAGGAATCGTGCCATGGAGTTGGACCTCAAAGCTGACTCCTGTTTGCAGTTATGCACCACTGTGCCGTGCCTGTAGTTCCGCATCTTAGTGCTATGACACAGGCATAATGTCATGTGCTGCCTCTGATGTCATCATTGTGCACAGCCGTACATGCTGCAACACTGCATAATTGTGTTATGTAGTGCAGCATGGCACATGCCCAACATGCGCATCTGTGTCCTGCGCTCGTACTGCCTCATGTGGGTGACATGCCCCAGGCCAGCCCCCACCCTGAACTTGCATTATGTGCAGCTCAACATGACCTAGCACTGTGCTAATGTGGCAATGTATCGTGCAGTAGCCAGACAGGCCAGAGCCAGATGCAGCCACAGTTATGGGACCCCTGTCGCTGCCAGTGGTGGTGATGGCTGTTGCTGCCAGTGGACCACCAATGAACTCAGCCAGCTGTGCACACAAGATGTGTAACATATTGCAATATTATGAGTAAATGTTGACAGGCCATTCAGCAATTGTTTTTCCCACTCTCTTTGCAGAGCAGTCTGAAGCAGTCATGTGTCAGCATGCCTGCTGTACACAGTGCAAACTGACAGTCCCAGTCATGTACAGCTGTGTTGTGTACTCCACATATGTGTGTGCCTGTGCCCCATCCCAGCTGCAGTCCAGGGAGCCATCTGGATGCCTTTGTACTGCACACCAGTGTTGGCCTGAGTTCTGGATGCCTGGTCAGTGGCCGCTGGGTGTGTGGGTGCACCTTCTTGACACTCGGGACATGACACTGCTTGTCAGACTCTGGCATGGTGCTGCTGTTGCATGTGCTGCATTCATACCTCTGCATGCCTGCCAATAGTGTGTGTGTACATCCCATGGCCAGACTTGCTCTGGTGCGGCATGGCACAACTGTTGCATGTGCACTCTTCCTCTGTTCAGGTCAACAGTGCTGTCACTGGTATGCCACATCTGTACCACTGTGGATGTCAAACACCCATTGTCCTTGTGTGGCATTGTGGCGCATGTGTCAGCTGGTTATACCTTGGCTGTGTATGGTAGGCAAAACCTGTGTTTCCTGTCTTGTGTGCACAGCTGGCTGAGTTCATTTCACTTCAGCTGAGTGGCCCTGGTGCTGCTACCTGCTGGCGGTCAGACCTCTGCATCCAGCCCACCACCCCTGACCAAGAAAAGCAGCCACAAGGCTAAACCAGGCTCTCCACTTCAGTCGAGTGGCCCTGGCACTGCTACCTATTGGTGGTCGGACCACTGCATCCAGCCCACCACCCCCTGACCAAGGAAAGCAGCCACAAGGCCAAACCAGGCTCTCCACTTCAGCCGAGTGGCCCTGGAGCTGCTACCTGTTGGCGGTCGGACCTCTGCATCCAGCCCGCCACCCTCTGACCAAGGAAAGCAGCCACAAGGCTAAACCAGGCTCTCCACTTCAGCTGAGTGGCCCTGGTGCTGCTACCTGCTGGTGGTCGGACCTCTGCATCCAGATCGCCAACCCTGACCAAGGAAAGCAGGTACGTTTGGTCAGTTCCTAGCTCGGAGGTGTCAGGCTTCAATCCCCGTGATTGGACTGGCTCCTGGGGACTGTGGCTGCTTCCTGATTGGATGCTGCAGATCCCCATTGAGAAAGAAAGCATACAAGGCACCTTTTTCAAAACACAGCTTGGCCACTGCCTTGCTGTACTGCTTTCTGGACAATTTTTCGCCCATGCCCCCTCCCCCTCCTCCCTTCTTTATTAAGTACACTTCCCCAGTGATTCCTGCCCCCTGAGGCCTCACACTAGTCAATTAAAGCAACTCCTTAAAGGGGCTCTCCTTTCTGTAACTTCTAAAAGGGGTGATCCTCTCTCATGCTCAGATAACTTATCGTCCTCAATGGATCTGGGATCAAGTGCATTGACACTGACTATGGTCCCCCTCCTACTTCCTGCACCAGCCCCACCTTATTTAGGATCATCACCCTCTATGCGTAGTACCCCCCTCTTATCTGCAACACCTCTACCAGACCTTCTGACGCTTGATCACCTCCCCCCCTCGATAGCCCCCCACACTTCCACCCCTGCTACCTTTTACTTCCCACTCATACCTTGATCTCTTCTCCTCAATGCCTTTCCCACCCGTTGTACTCTACCCACCCCTTGCACCCCAGCACCTGGCCCCATGTCCAGTCACAAGGGGAGATGCCACAATCTCTACCACGCTTTGGTGTGCCTAATCACCCTCCTGTTGCTTCTATCAGGTAACATTCATCCAAACCCTGGCCCCATGTCCAACCTTATGAACAAGCCTGCCCAGGCTCAAGGACTCTGCATAGCTTCTATGAATATTTGCAGCCGCTGCATTCCAGTGCTGGGTTACTCAGCACCAGCTGGACATTGTCGCACTCGTTGAAACCAGGTTATCCAAATCCACCCGACTCTTTCGTCTCCCTCCCTGGTTACACCCTTTTCAGGGAAGATCAGGTGGGTAAACATGAAGGTGGCTGTGCTATCTATATGCGTGACTCCCTCCTTGGACATGCACTTCCACCACCCAAGCTTGATAACGGGGCACAAGCCCTCACACTAAAAATCTCCCCCAAACCTGGTAAGGGCCCACTCTTTCTCATCATTGCTTATATTCCCCCCCCAGAAAGCAAGACCTCACCATTCAGGCACTTGCTGACCACCTCTCTGGCCTACTGCCAAAAATGGCCCAGATAATTGTTGGTGACCTGAATATCAACTGGCTCTCGGCCACGGCCTCCCAAACCAGAGATATCTTTGCCGCCCTTGACATGTCCCAGCTTGTCACCACCCAGCTAGATTCAACACCTCTACTGGCTGCAGCACCCTCCTGGATATCACCATTGCCAACCGCCCCCAGAGGGTGCTCGATATCTGTGTACTTCCCAACCCACTTAGTGACCACTCCCTGGTTGTATTCTCTTGGTCTGCTGCCAACAGCAAACCTGCACCACAAACCACCCAGCGACATTGCCTACTCCCAGGCAGCCTGCGTCACCTTAAGCTGTACCTCTCACAACTGGATTGGTCCCCAATCAGGCTTGCACCGTCCATAGATGAGGCGTTGGATTTTTTCACTCGCACTTTTAACACTGCCTGTGACCTCTATGCCCCCTTCGCTAGAAATTGCACCAAAAAGCAAAACATGCCCTGGGTTACCCCTCCCTCCTTCACAAACTTAAAATGAGAGACAACCTATGGCACATTGCCATTGAATCTGGCAAACCAGCTGATAGGCAAGCGTACAATGCTGAGTGCTATAAGTGTACTTGGGCCATTTGACAGGCCAAAGCCCAGTACTAGCAATCCACTCTCGTTTCCTCCTGGGGGTCAGCTAGAAACTTTTGGGATAATGTAAAGGAGCTGAATGGGAAATCCCACTCCCCACCCTCCTCTCAACTCTTCTTTAATGGAACTGTCTGCTCTGACTCCCTTGGCATTGCAGACTGCCTAAACCACACTTTCTCAGACCTGAGTTCAGTCCTGCCCAGTAACTTCTTTGACCTCATCCCAGTAGCACCCCTGCCCACTCTTCAGAGACCTCCTTTCTACCTACATACCATCTCCCTGTTGGAGGCTAGACCCCTTCTTCAAAAAGCCGTTAGTAGTAACAACCCCGGCACCTACCTACTGGACACTAGGCTACTTCGTCTGACATTAGATGCTTTCCTGGTCCCACTTACTGAGCTGCTCAACCACTCTCTGTGCCAGGGGCAGTTCTCCAGCACCTGGAAAACCCCCATCAACACTCCCATCCTAAAGAGCGACGATCGAGCAACCCCAGGTAACTATTGACCTATCTCCATCCTCCATCCACTCTCTAAGGCCCTTGAAAAAGTAGTTGCCAACCAGCTTGCCAAATACCTGGCCATGCACAATATCCTGTGCCCTGAACAGCATGGCTTTCGTGCTGGCAACAGCACCACAACCACGCTAATTGAATTCTCCAACTTCCGGCACTCCGCTCTTGATGCCAGAAGTCCTGCCGGTGCCGTGTTCATTGATCTCTCCAAGGCCTTTGACATGGTTTGCCATCATCTCCTACTTGACTCCCTCAGATGCCTTGGTTTCTCCCCTGGCCTCATTGCATGGTTCACAAGCTACCTCTCTGCCAGAACTCTGTGTAAAAATCAATAGCACCCTATCTGACACACAACCTGTCTGCTCTGGAGTTCCCCAGGGCTCCATTTTAGGCCCTCTCCTCTTCAGTCTCTACCTCCACTCCCTCCCCTTGGCCTGCCCAAGTAAGATCCTCCTCTATGCGGATGGCACTGTGCTCTTCATCGCTGACCCCAGCCCCAACACACTCCAGGCCACCTTCCAACAAGCTTTTGATAGAGCTGAGCATTGGTTCACATCACAAAGGCTAGTTCTGAACCTGAAAAAGACCAAAGCAATGCTCTTCTCGCATCGCCAAAGTAAAGCCAGTGGTGCCCCTGTCGTGATACTGCCTAGCACACTAAACCCCATTGAGCAGGTTTCCTCCTACAAGTATCTGGGCATTACCTTTGATTCAGCACTCTCCTTCCATTCCCATATCAATGCCTTTTCTGTTGCCATCAATGTCAGGACTGGTCTGTTATACCACCATAGGGACTGCCTACCACAAGAGGCCCTTAGATTGGCAATCACCTCCTCTGTCCTGTCGCTAATCGACTATGGGCTGCCCATCTATGCTGCAGCCGACAACACTGCACTTGCAAGAATCCAGCTCTCTATAAACAAGGCCTGCAGGCTAATGCTGGAAGCCCCTAGGTGCACCCACACATGCCTGCTGTACTCCACCACCAACTTGCTCAACCTTGAAGAAAGACTCCACTTCCAAACCTGCCTTCTTGTAAAAAGACCCTGCTAGGGCTCTCCCCCCCGGTTGCCTCCTCCCTGCAATGTGCCTCTCCCTCAGTCTCCACCCGCATCACTGTCAAAACTTCCCTTATTGTCCCCAGGGTAAGGACCTCTATGGCCCAGAAATTCTTTTGCTATCGGGCTCCCTCCTGGTTCAATTCCTTCCCAGCCAATATAGCTGACTCCACTAAGCTTGGTCCTTTCAAGGTCTCCCTCAGAAGCCATCTGACAAGCACTCGCTGCTGTAACTGCACATAATCCCCCACCTGCCCCTTACCTTCACGCCTAGGCTGGGTCTGCCCTGTCTACTTTTAATGTATATACCTGGGGTCTCATGCAACATCTGCTGACTAATGTAATAAAATATCTCTGGTTGATAACTGACGTGGTACTCGTGTACCTACATTATTACGACTGTGATCTACCTATTACCAAGCGTGTACCACCAGTGAATGCCTGTAACACTGGTTGCTTTTTTAATCTAAGCGTTATGTACTGTACTGTTTTGTTTGCTGTGATGTATTGCTCTCTTGACAAGGTGCCATTGTAAATGAGTCTATGACTCAAAGGTCTGAAACCGATGATCTAATAAATAAAAAAATAAATAAAATTGTCTTCCTGTTCCTATGTACCTAGAGGAGTGCCAGCCATCGTGGCAATCACAAGTACCAGGAAGGGAGGGGAGATCTCCTGCAATGAATAATCTGTCAGCAGTGACTTCTCCACCGGGTGGCAGACATCTCAGAGGCCATGCTGGAGCTTGTGTTGGCCCACTGGCAGCAACAGTCATCACCACCACTGGTAGCAGCAGGGGTCCCATAACTGTGGCTGCATCTGAGACATTCCTGTTCTCTCCATGGGTTTTCTTCCCCTCCTGTTTCTAGACAGTTTTCCCTATTGTTATTCCCTACCCCAAATCTAGTTTTTGTTGTTTTTTTTTTCTGTTTGTACAACCTGTTGCCATTTTTTTGTATTAAAGTTTATTTTTTAAACTGAAGCAGCTATGTCGTGTGTCTGTGATTGGTGCCCTCCTTGCCACTCTCAGCCACCACCATTGTGCCACTACATGTCAATGGTTCAACAGGTTACACACTCGCCTCTGAGGCCAGAAAATCAGAAGGCTGTGGGTTCTAGCCCCAAACCAGGCACTTGCGTTAAATCCCAATACTGACACTATAGTGCAGCATGAGGGGGTTGCTACACTCCTGAGGTGCCATATTTCAGATGAAATGTTAACCTGAGGTCCCATCTGCCTATTCTGGTGGAAGTTCAGGTGGATGTTAAAGATCCCATGGCACTTCTCGAAAAGAGTAGAAACATAGAAACATAGAATTTGTCGGCAGATAAGGACCGCTTGGCCCACCCAGTCTGCCCATTTCCCTACCTACTGGATAAGCTGCAGATCCTAGTTAACCAGCAGCCTACTTCTTTCTACCCCAACCCCCTAGAATTGCCTTATGACTGTCCCATGCATGCTTGAATTCCACCACTGTTTTGACTCCACAACCTCCTCCGGAAGGCCGTTCCATGCATCCACAACCCTCTCTGTGAAAAAATACTTCCTTAAGTTACCTCTGAGCTGTCCCCCTCTATCTTCAAATTGTGCCCCCTTGTTCTTGCACACCTCTTTTTTTGAAAGATGCTACCCTCTTGGACTTTGTTGATTCCCTTGAGGTACTTGAAAGTTTCTATCATGTCTCCCCTCTCCCTCCTTTTCTCGAGGCTATACATATTAAGCTTCTTTAGTCTCTCTTCATATGCCTTCCGGTGCAGACCCTGTACCATTTTAGTTGCCCTCCTCTGGACAGCTTCCATCCTGTCTTTGGGAGTTGGGTCTCAGAACTGCCGCAGTACTCCAGATGGGGTCTGACCAGCTGTCTGTACAGAGGATAATAACTTCCTGTTTTCTACTGGTGATGCCTCTCCCTATGCATCCCAGTATCCCCCAGCCCTCCTTGCTGCCCTCTCCATTGCTTGCCCACCTTTAGGTCATCTGATATGACTACCCCAGGTCCTTTCCATTTTGTTGTTGTTAGTATCTCACCCCCATTGTGTACTCTTCCCCTGGGTTTTGTTTCCCAGGTGCATTACCTTGCACTTCTTAGCATTTAATCTAAGCTGCCATACATTTGACCATTCCTCTAACCTTGCCAAGTCCCTTTTCATCTTTTCCACCCACCTTGTGCATCAACTCTGTTGCGAATCTTTGTGTCATCTGCAAGAGACATACCTTTCCTTCCAGTCCCTCTGCAATGTCACTTATAAAGACATTGAAGGACCAGTCTAATACTGAACCCTGCGGTGCCCACTAGTAACCCCCTTTCCTCTGGGTGGACTCCATTTACTATTACTCTGTGTCCTATTCTCCAGCCAATTCTTTACCCAGGCTGTCATCTTGGGACCCACTCCCAGGCTGGCTAACTTGTATATTAATCTTTTGTGTGGGACTGTGTCAAATGCCTTGCTAAAGTCTAGGTAGCCATGTCACAGCCCCTCCCTGATCTACTACTTTGGTCACCCAGTCAAAGAAATCTATCAGATTTGTCTGGCATGACCTTCCGCTGTGAATCCATGCTGCCTAGGGTCCTGTGGCCCTCTGGTCTCTAGATACTCGACAATTCTTTCCTTCAGAAGTGATTCCATCATTTTCCCTATCACTGAGGTTAAACTAACAGGTCTGTAGTTTCCTGCTTCTGCCTTGCTCCCACTTTTGTGAAGGGGGAATCTCATCTGTCCTCCTCCAGTCCTCGGGTACCACCCCATCCTCCCATGATTTGTTAAAGAGGGTAGTCAGTGGTGTCACTAGTTCTATCCTTAGTTCTTTTAGAATTCTGGGATGAATCCCATCGGGCCCCATTACTTTGTCCACCTTCAGTTTAAGAGTTCTTTCATAACCCTTTCTTCTATAAATGGGCTGGTATCAACTTCTGTATCCAGAGTGTTTCTACTGTTTGTTTTAGGTACCTCCCCTCTTCATTAGTAAATACTGAGCAAAAATATTTGTTTAGTATCTCTGCCTTTCACAGTCTCCCTCTGCCCACCCTCCTCCCCTTTATTAAGCCTCACTATCCCTCCCTTGGTCTTCCTTTACTCCTGATGTACCTATATAAGGTTTTATCCCCTTCTTAACTGAGTTGGCTATCTTTTCCTCGGTTTGGGCCTTTGCTGTTCTGACTGCCTTCGAGCTTCCTTTTGCTTTAACTGATACAGTTCCTGTCCTGCTCCTTCTGTGATTCCTTGTACTTCCCAGAATGCTTTCTTTTCTCTGAACCTTCACTGCCACTTCCTTTGAGAACCATAGTGGTTTCTTACATCATTTTGTTTTGTTTATTTGCTTTACACAAAGGCTCATTACCTCTGCGATGGCAGTTTTTATTATTCCCCATTGTTCTTCCACCCCTCCTTCCTGCCCATTTGCTAGTGCATTCCTTAGGCACTCACCCATTTTGGCAAAGTCAGCCCTCCTAAAGTCCAGTACTTTTGCCTTTGTACGACTTGACTCTATTGCTGTGTTTATTGTGAACCATACTGTTCGATGGTCGCTAGTTCCCAGATGGCTACCCACTTCTACATCTGTGATCCTCTCTCCATCTCCATTTGAGAGAACCAGGTCTAAGACTGCTCCCTCCTGAGTGAGCTCCCATGCTAGTTGTCTAAGGTATGCCCCCGTAGGTCATCTAGAATAACCCCACTCTTCGAAGTGGCTGCTGCAACTGCACTCCAGTTAACATCTGGCATATTCAGATCACCCATCAGCAATATTTCCCCTTTTTCTGCCATTCTAAGTATACTTTCTATCATTTCCTTGTCCATTTCCTCCCCCTGAGAAGGGGGTCTGTATACAACCCCTGTGCGGATTGTGGTGCCATTGCCTGTCTCCAAATTTACCCACAGTGCTTCTTCTCCTCCCTGTTTACCCTTTTGTTCTGTTGCTTTTATTCCTTCCCTTATGTAAAGAGCTACTCCTCCTTCTCTTTTACCCTCCCTGTCCCTCCTGTAGATAGTGTATCCTGGTATGTTTACGTCCCAGTCATGGTTTTGTGTGTACCATGTTTCTGTGACTGCCACGATATCCAGATGTTCCTCCTCCATCAAGGCCACTAATTCAGGAAGCTTGTTACCCAGACTACGGGCATTGGTACTCATTGCTCTCCATTTTTTGATGGCTTTACCTTCTGTTGCAGCATCTCCCACTGACCTTTCTACCTTGGTCTTTTTCTCATTTAGTACCCTGTTTTGTAGGGAGGCTGGGATTTTCCTGCTGCTTATCAGTGCCTCCCCTTTGACTAGTTTAAAAGCTTGCCAATGAAGCATTTAAACTGATTGCTCAAAAGACTTGTTCCCTTCCTGGACAGATGCAGACAATCCTGCCAGTATAGGCTGGTGTCCCTCCAGGTGGAACCCCAGTCCCCAATGAAGCCAAACCCCTGTGCTCCACACCATTTTTTCAACCATTCATTAAACTGCATGGGGCAAATTACCCTTGCCTCCCCCATGTACTTGACAGGCAGCACCTCTGAGAAGGATACTGTGTGTGCTACTTGTCTTAGGCCCCTCCCCAACTCTACAAAGTCCTCCTGCACTGCTCTAATCTCATGATGAGCCAAGTCATTTGTCCCTAGGTAGACAATGACATCCAGCTCAGACTCCTGTGCAGCTGTTCTCATGATCCTGAGGATGTGCTTCCTGTCCCTCCAAGCCATGGCACCAGGCAGGCACCTTACTTCAGTTTTCCCTGCTCCCCCAGTTCTATCCCCCTAATAATGAGTCCCCACCAGGAGCTGCTTCCTTTCCCTGTGGTGTCCTCTGCCTCCTTCCTGTGGGCCTCCCTTGTGACAGTTGTCATCAGTCTCCTCTGCAGGTGCATCCATAGGGGAGCTATGCTCCCCCAGAATGGTGTATGGATTGTGGAGTGGAACAACTGACTGGGTGTGCCTCTGTTCCACCATCCTCACCTTCCCTGAGCCCACTATGGTCCAACTGCTGTTCTTTCTTCACAACCTCTGAGGTAGTGGTGGTGACTCTGGTGCTCCCTGGATGGGGGAGGTTCCCTTCCTACTGTCCAGTGTGGCCTGGGGGAAGGTTCCCTTACTACTGTCCAGTGTGGCCTGAAGACGAGCAACTTCCTCCCTCAGGGCAGAGAGTTGTCTGCAAATAGGGCAGCATCTCAGCCTCCAGATAGACTCCCGGAAGACTGCTGCCCCACAGCCATTACATTGCACTACTCCCCACATGTTTATCTACTTTTTTTTGTTTGTTTGTTTTTGTATATGTGTGTGTGCGCGCGCATGTGTGATTGGTTTGTTATATAGAATATATATATTATACAATGTATGCTTATATTGTCAGTGCAGTGTGCTAGAGAGGATATGGCAGTGATATGCACCTTGCACTCTTGAGGAATGATGTCAGACCCCAGGTATAAAGGAACTGTTTCCAGGGTGGGTGGGGTGAGGGGTGGGAAGGGGTTGGGCCTAAACTGTGCCCTCACAAAACAATCAGCTAAAAGCTCTGACCCACCGCTGCAATGAGTGCCTTCCTGTCAGCAAGATGCCCTACACAACAATTTGACAGAGAATATACCCTGCTAATCAAACAGAGAAAAATCCAGACATCCAAGTCAGACACAGGTAAACCTCCTCAGCCCCAAAACAGCCTGGTGGTTTGTTAGCCTCAAAGGAAAATCAAATATGCAGTTATTTCAACCCTTCTGAAGATGCTCACAAGATAAGCAGTTTTGAAAACCCCCTTCCTGAATTAAAAACTAAAATAATTAAACACAAAGCAATACCAATGTAAAAGTAAGGAAAACTTCCCTCAGATGTAAGCAAGAGAGAGAGAGAGTCGTTGCAGATATCTAGTCCAATATAGTATATCCCATGCAGCTTTTCAGTTGTTTCAAAGCACACCCATTTACACAACTTGGAAGAAGATGGACTTCTATCTGAAACAGGATCACACCAGTAGTTTATAGTAATTGATCAATGCTGAGATGTTCAAGCTAGAACAATTGGCTGTGATGCAGGTCTCCCTGACTTGTGAAGACAATTTCCCCCACCTCAGGCTATGTTTGGCATCCAATTACAAACTGCAGCCTTTGCTATTTTAAAGCACACAGCCACCACCAGCAAATATTGCAAAATATATTGATGCAGATTGCCACAGAATTCTAGTAGACAGTCCAGTTAGCCACAAAGGAAAACCAAATATGCAGTTATTTCAACCCTTCTGAAGATGCTCACAAGATAAGCAGTTTTGAAAACCCCCTTCCTGAATTAAAAACTAAAATAATTAAACACAAAGCAATACCAATGTAAAAGTAAGGAAAACTTCCCTCAGATGTAAGCAAGAGAGAGAGAGTTGTTGCAGATATCTAGTCCAATATAGTATATCCCATGCAGCTTCTCAGTTGTTTCAAAGCACACCCAGTTACACAACTTGGAAGAAGATGGACTTCTCACACAACTTGGAAGAAGATGGAATTTTTTTATTGTAAGGAATAGAATCCAACATAGGGTAACAGACATTCAGCAAAAAAACGAAACAAGTATATACATACAGATATAAACAGCTCTGCAAAAATCAGAAATCAGAAAAATAAACAAACAAAAACAATGACAGGAGCTAGGAAAAGAACATTACCATATACCCATTCTTGGTTTCCATCTAGATTTCCACACATGCATGGAGAAATGAGATTTATCATATTCATACAATCTTTGCAACTCATGCTCAACAGTCAGCAGTACAATAAGTGGAGTACAGTCTACCTGTCTCAACACATAGCTGCACCTATTCTGCCAAAGTACAAATGTAATACAAGTTAAAATAAGCCTCACAGTACCTGCAGGTACAGCATGCAAAGAAGTAGAAGAAAACCCCCCAATAAGCTCCTCCTAAGTCAATGCGTTCCAGAAAGGATCATGCCATCTGACAGCCAATAAAGTCCCAAAGGCTCGTACATATGGACAAGTAAGCAGAAAGTGAAGCACTGTTTCCTTCTGTCCAAATGAAAAAAAAGAAGGTCCCCAAACCACAATTTTTGGGCTGCCAATATAAGAGATTTGGAGTTCAAACGGGTATCCTATAATAAACAAATGTCAAAGTAAGGTCCTTAAGGATGGAAAAAGTCACCAGACATCTTCTAGCTGCCTTTAAGCTATGGTATTGAGAGAGCCCCGTAAAACTGGAGAATGCATGAGGAGAAAAGGAGGGCATGATCATTTCTTCCTCGAGCTTCTCCACATTCCTTGCAGAGTAGTTTTACAAACAGGAGGTTTAACTACCATGGAGTCATCCTCAGAATCAGAAGTAACCACACGTTGGGATGAAATCATGAGGATGACTCAGAATCCTCATCAGCATCAGAACCCCGAGTGTCAGTTTGTAAAACAGTAAATCTATTGGAAACACTCGATGGGGGAGATTTCTTTGGTGCTTTTTGCGGCTTGGTCGTAGTGTTTGGGTTCTACAAAAGCCGCTTCTTAATGGACATAGGTGAAACCGGGGGAAGCATAATATGAGAACCAGGTTAGAGGGAAGCCAAATCTGCAGAAGGCCCAGAAAAATCAGAGGTTATAGGATCAGGCAGAGTGGGAGAACCCAAAAGGGGGGGTCTCCAGCCACCGCCTCAGTTCAAACTGGAAAGGAGTCCACAGCTACCAGCTGTGGGAAGGTTCAGATTGAAGTAGAAGGGTCCACTTACACTATGTCAGGGAGGTCTCAGGTGCCCCCTGCTGAGTCGTCCGCCTTGGGCAGCCCGGCCAGGTAGTAGATTGTTGTCATTTACTGTGATCTATATCAGACCTCTGAGCTGTAGACAGGATGTCCTCCTGGTGAGGCGGTCATCGATTATCGTTGCGAGGACAGGCCTATAAGTGTGCCCAGTCTCCTCACAGAGATTGCACTTCATGTCAAAGGTATAATCAGAGCCCAGGTGGCCAAAGTTGAGACAAAGGTTGCATCTCAGTCTATCACAGGCCGAACTTAAGTGTTGAAAGGACCCACATTTAAAACAAGTTTTAGGTTGACCCGAGTAGAAACAGTGGCCCCTGTCTGGACCCAGAAACGAGCTACTTGGTAAATGTTGTGGGCCAGAGCTGGTCATTTTCAATTTTACCTTATAAGTCCAACCACCTGTCCACAAATGTTCACTGTCAAAAATGGGCTGAGAAGGGTTCATAACATCACACTGTTGGGAAAGCCAGTGGGTAATGTCATGAATAGAGACACCCTCATTCAGGAATAAAATCGTTATAGTCTTAAATGTAGGCTTGGTGAGCGGAATGGTGCAGAAAGGCAACCAAAGTTCAGAAAATCGAAGCTTTTCATATGTTGTCCAAAATCAGTCTAGGCCCTGTGGCTTCTGGAAACTGACATCAAAAACACTGTCCCCAGAGATGTGGATCAAGGCATAAATTTCATTTGTAAAGAAACCCATAGAAAGTTTTAATAGAGTTTTGCCCACATAAACTCTATCAGAGGGGCAGTCCAAACTGCCTATATACCGTAGATGCACCGCATTTCTCCATTGGGCTGGCATAGAATACATCAGGAAATGATCCTGTTTCTGAAAGGAGGCCCATGAAGTACTGGATTTATCATCCGAGACAGGCTGAGGCTTAGTGAGGGGCCTTTCATGATCCATTTGATCCCCCCAGGTCAGTTCTAAATCAGAAGGGACTGGGGTCCCATTGTCACCATGCTCAGAGGAGGTGGACTTGGTATACACCCAAGGGGAAGAGGAAACTATATCCTCAGCATGTAGGAAGGCATCAAAATCATCTACAGAGGCCACAGGGTTCTCAGATCCAGAAGGGGGAAGGACGTGGGCAAAGCCTGTGCAGAAGGCACACCCAGTGTGGGAGTCCCAGGAATAGGAATGGAAGGGTCAGGCAGCCACTGTCCCTTACCATTATTCTTCCACCTGGCACTCTTTAGAGAATTTTCCAGGGACCACGCTAGTTTTTTTTTTGTTCCCTGAGGGATCCGCAGTAGGAGTGGAGCCGGGACTCCCCTTGTGGAGAAAAACACCAGCTCCCGAAGATAGTGCCGAAAAGAGAAAATTAATACTCACAGAGCCCTCAGGAAGAGGCAGAGAACCAGAGGCAGTGTCCAAATCCCGAACATGTTCCGCAGGAAGAGATCCTAGCATTTCAGGAGCTGGAGAAGAGTTTGATAGAACGGGCGACAGACAGCCAGGTGGCATGTCCTTTGATGCTACTGCATCATACTGATCATCTGGCTACCCGCTGTCAACATGTCCAGCCGGTTCCATCACAAGCACAGTGTCCCGCTCACTCAAAGCAGGCACCCGAGCAGGAACTCCCAAACAGTCAGAACTCACAGAGGAAACTGCAGCCAAAACCATATCTCATTTATCATGGAGAAGAGCCTTAAGCCATTCTTCTTCCGTTCTTCCACACAGAATACTATCAGGCAATGTCAAGAGCTCTGCACGGCTTAGCACTACAAGGCTAGATAGAGCAGGGGCCTTCTGCACAGCAACGATCTCCACAGCTGGACCTGCAGTGGGGGAGATCAGCAACTATGCAGGTACACCAGCATTCAATATCTCCACACTCTCATCCACCATCTTGGATGCACCAGTTCCCCTTACCGAAAAGAGTAGAGGAAGTTTTTATTGAAGAAAACAACTTAAAAGAGAAAACAATACAGGATATTTACAACAGAAGAATCATGTAGCAGGAAAATCAGAATCAGTAATCCATGGCATCAGTGTCCATAATTCTAGAAGCAATACCAATGGCAAAAGTTTCAATTCAGAATAATATATGTCCTTCAAATCTCATTCAATTCCCTGAAAAATGGTAACAAGAGAGACACATCCTGTTGTTGTAAATTAAAACGACAGCTAGCATTCCATATATGCCATTTGATAATTACAAAAAGCAAATTCAAAGTGTTCACATTCCAATGTTGCCAAGAAGGTGGAAAAAAAACATACATCAATATTTCATATGTTATTGTAGTAAACAAAGGTTCTCGCCATCTGGCAGCCAATAAGGTCCAAAAACTAGATATATAAGAACAGAAAAAAAAAAGTGTGGTATAGTTTCTTCTTGCTGATGGCATCCAGGTCTTGAACAGAACCTCTCCTGTAGTTGTTTATGTTTGTGATTGTGTTTAACGTTAATGCATTCACGGCAACTTAGCCAGTGTAAATGCCACATTTTCTGGGGAATTCTAGATTTCACAGTAAAACATATAGGGCAGTCAGATACTGGTTTGGGCATTTGGGAAAAACTATATCATCTAAGCAGACACAATCTATGAGGTATCTATATAGGGCCTTTCTAGAAGTAGTTACCATCATATGGCTAGTAACATTCCACTGTTTTAGATGAAGAAAGGTATCCCTGACATAAGCAGGGATCTGGGGAGAATGTTTCAAAACTGTCAACTTACTTAGTTCCCACTTGTGAAACCAAGGACCACAGGAATCAAAGAACCAAGGTTCCCACCCTCTATCCCAATTAACTAGAAGAGGCCTAATATTATTTATTAGAAAAATGTTAGTATAAAAAAAAAATAGGCTGAACCATGGCAAGACCACCTTCCTGAATGGGTAGATATGTTACAGGGCATTTAATGGGGTTGAGACGGCTGCCCCATAAAGCTTGAAAAAAAAAGACTTAGCAATCTGGTCTCAAGTTGTTTTTGGGGGGAGGAGACGTAGGCTAAAAAAAGGAATATGGGGAGTAGATATGTCTTAATCATATAAATCCTCTTTTTCTTACACATCTTCCAGGCATTCCAGCGGGAGACCATGGGCTGAGCATAGTCCACTTTGGAAGTCCAATTAAGGATGTCCAAAGGACTTTTCCCATATAATATGCCCAGAATTGTAATCAGCTCATCACTAACTGTGAGGCCAACAATATCAAGCTCACCCAGTATTGGAGGACCCAGTCTTCGACCCATGCATTTGTCCAGACTAAGTGTTGCACCAGGAACAGCCGCAAATATAGCATAATGCTGCAAAGCAGAACATGCAGAACCAGCATCTGCTACCATCAGACTCATGTCATCTGCATAAGCTATTATGGAATGAGGAGTGGAGGGGAGTGGCAGAACAGTTTGTGCCGCATTGATGGATGAAGTAAAGGGTCTAAAAATAACACATATAAGAGGGGGCTAAGGGGGCAGACCTGTCTAACCCCTCTGTGCAGAGGTAGTAAAGGACCTTTCCATCCATTAACCAAAGGGACAATGGTGGCAGATCGGTAGAGCAGTTGAAGTCTAGAAAGGGTACATTCAGGGACTTTATAATGACGTAGAGTATACCATAAAAATTCATGACGTATAGAATCAAAGGCTCGTTGCTGATCTAGAGAGAATATGAAGCCTTGTAAAGTGTTGGAATTCCCACACTCAATGAATTCCCAAAGTAAATAATATGGTCCTGTATGCATCTCCCTGGGACGCTGCTCAATTGAGTGGTGGAGATCACATAGGGGGCCAATTTGGAAAGTCTAAGTGCCAAAATCTTAGTCCAAATCTTGAAATTGGTGTTCAAAACAAAAGACACAACGGTCTCCAATTGGAGAGAAGTCTTCTATCACCCTTTTTATACAAATAAAACAAACAACCCATATTGAAATCCAAAGGGAGATTATCATTTTGTAGCACGGAATGATATACTGTTGCCAATTCAGAACACAGGTCAATAGATAATATTTTGTAGAGCTCATTAGGGAGGCCATCCAAGCCTGGTGTTACTTCTGGGTGTAAAGACTTGATCACTGCTTCTATTTCCTGAACATGTATCTCAGTATCTAACATGTCTATAACAGGAGTGGGGATGTCAGGAATCTGGATGAGGGAAAGATAGTCTAATATATTAGTGGAGGGAGGAGGCATAGGACCAAACAATCTTTCCATATGACATGCAACACAATGTCTAATATCTGAAATAGTAGCGAGTTCAGAGAGCTTATCATCAAAAATTGTATCAAAGGTCTTACAATCAACCCTTTTCCTAATATTAGCATATGGGCAGACAATGTCACTGGTGCCAGAAGTCCCAAAGTGCTGTTGGTGCTGGATGGAGGAAGCTTTCAGGAGGTGGTAGTCCATCAAACAATGTCTAAGATTATTAATTTGGTCAGAAAAATTATGGCCAGTCGTGTGAGACAAAGTAAGGAGTTTCTATAGATGATGGCTAGTTTTATGATAATGAAAATATAAGGAGTCATAGTGATTTTTACTATAGCGTTTGAATAAAGTCCGAATGCCATTTTTTGTTTCATGCCACCAATTCCACAGAATATCATATAAGAAAAAGACAGATTTCCGGTTCTTAATATAATCAGTCAGTTGATGTAACAATTGAGAATCATTTAAAAAGGAAGTATTCAATTTCCAGGTACCGGGACCAAAATATTTTTTCATGGAAGGGCAAAGGAAATAGATAATAAATTATGGTCTGAAAATTCTGCAACCTGAATGACAGCATCAGAAAGACGTAGATGGGAGGAGATAAAAAAAAATCAATACGGGTCGCTAGGGGTCCTTTGTGAAAAGTGGGAGTATGCTGACCTGTAAAGGATAAATATGCATCCTGTAATTTTGTAGAATGAATCAATTGTCTGAGGAAATTCGTATCACAAAACAATTTGGTAGTTTTAGAGGTAGAAGTCTTATCTCTGCTGGATAAACCACAGTTGAAATCACCTCCAAAAACAACATTCATAGACGTGTACAAGTAACGTTGTATGAGTTTCAGTAATTTGATTCTATGGGATTTTATTTAGGGAGCATATATATATTTATTATCCTAAAAGGAACAGAAGAAATCAAAATATCCAATAAAAGAAGTTGGCCAGGGTATAAATCCAACATTTTGAGAATGGTAACATTTGATATACTAAACAGGACACCCAAACCTGAACAGAGTTCTTGTTCAAAAGACCAATAAGAAAGTCCAAAAATCCAGGCATGTGTTGCCTTGTAAATCTCTGGAAGGGTGTGGAATCATACATACTGTAAAAGGATGAGTCCTGCAGTTAAGCTGGACAAAAAAGAAAAAACTGCATTTCTCTTAGTTTGTTTTTTAATACTGTTAACATTAACAGTATGTATGGAGAAAGCAGAAGATATTTTGAAATGGAAAAAAACAAACCAAATCAGAAAATAGAAATCACCTGGGTCTACCTTTCCTAGGGGTACCTTCCCTGTGTTTCAATTTTGCCTTCGCTTTCCTTTTCTGGGAATCCATATTGTCAATAGCTACTTCTGTGTCTGTGGTCACCTCGGGATGGGATGATAAGACAGAAGTGTCAGAGTCTGTATTATCCTGAGGGTGTCACAGCAACTCAAATTTATTGGTTTGAACTATAGTTGTGGTTTTCAGAGCCTTAGAGGAAGGTGAACTACCTCTTTTTGACCCCCGTGTCACTCTAGTGAAGGGTTCGGGGGGGGTTCCATAGAAGTTACTGAAGTGCTAGGGGATGAAATAGCAGGTACCTCTTCCAGGATTGAAACGTTAGGTGGGATTGTAGGAGGAAGGTGTGCTAAAATATTTGTAGGTGACTCAGAAGTTTGGACAGGAGCGGGCTGTTCCTGAACTAAAGAAGGGGTATCTACAACAGGAGTAATAGATTGGGGGGGATGTGCTGAGGCACAGAAAATGTGCCATCAAGTCTGAAGCATTGAGCAACTGTAATGAGCAGTCTTTGTTCCTCCCCATCAGCAAGAGTCAGGGAGTTGTGGGCTGCTCAGGTGCATGTTTGAAAGGTATGCCCTAATTCATCACAAAGGACACAGAGGGGT
This sequence comes from Neoceratodus forsteri, assembly GCA_016271365.2. Classification (NCBI taxonomy): domain Eukaryota; kingdom Metazoa; phylum Chordata; order Ceratodontiformes; family Ceratodontidae; genus Neoceratodus; species Neoceratodus forsteri. Next base: position 1,724,970,533 of record CM057452.1, read on the forward strand.
TCCTCAACACATTGGGAACCCGTAAGTCCAATGGCTTCACAGACAGAGCATTTAACCCTGTCACAAATGCTGCTGATATGGTTATTAGAGCCACATTTATAGCATGTTTTTGGTTGACCAGAGTAGAAAAGTACTCCCCTATCTTTCCCTAGCATAAAACTATTCAGTAGGTGTTGAATCCCAGTATCAGAAGTCCTAAGCATAACCCTCGCTTTCCATCCACCAGTCCACAAACTCTCTGAATCAAACATAGCCTCAGGATCAGAAAGTAAAGTACATCTTTGTTTTAACCATACAGTAATGTCATTTAGACTCACTCTGTCATTATGAAACAAGATGGTAACAGTTTTCTGTGTGGGTTTAGTCAAAGGAATAGCATTAAAAGGGGCCCATAAGGGAGAAGTTTTGAGCTCATGAAATTTCCTCCAAAATTTTTCTAAACCAGCTAAAGTCTTAAAACTAACATCAAAATGCATTTCAGAGGAAACATGTATTAAAGCATGTATTTCATAAGCAGCAAACTTCATTGAGTCTTTTAGGAGGGTGCGACCGACAAAAAAACGATCTGGCAGTTCAGATAATCCCCGTAAGTATTGCAGTCAGACAGCATTGTGTCTTTTGGCTTGCTGCACAGGAGGTTGAAAACAAGCAGCATATGATTTAGAATTAGTGACAGATGAAGAAAAAGTAGATGCAACAGGTCGAGGGTGAGACCCAGGGCCCCGGGGAGTTTGGTGGTGAGTTTGTTCAGCTGTGGAAGGTCCAAACCGCAAAGTAGGATTCTGAGTCAGAAGAAGTTCATCAGGTAGGGAGACACCTAAAGAATCATCCGGTAGCATTGACTTGTGAGAGGCAATGAAGTCTGTTGTCACTGGTAACTGCATTCGAATTGGGTAGGAACCAGAACGCCAAGTCCCAACAGCCGGATCCTTCACCCACCCCGCTGCCTCAAGGGCTGACTCAACGGACCATTCCTTCATCAGCGGTACACCAGGCATTTCAGAAGAAGGCAAAGAGCTAGGCAAAGTAACAGCATGAGAGTTACCTGAAGGAATCGGAGTGGGAGGTGCAGTCTGTGTAGGCGTCCGTGAGCTAGGAGAAGCCACTGAAACTGGCAAAGAATGCAGAAGTGTCAAAATCGGTGAGGAGGCATTAGAAGCCACATTGTTAGACGCTGAGTCAGTAGGAAGATTCACAGGTAAGGAATCAGGCTGAGTCTTAAGAGCTAACAATCGCTGTCTAGTAGTAAGATAACACTGCTCTTCAATTTGGAGAAGTAAATCCACATCTTGAGAAGTAGAAGGAGAAGTCTTACTATAATTAATTGAAGTTGAGTCAGTAGATAACGGATCCATAACAAGGGAAGAGGAGGAAGTATCTTGGGCTGAACTCTTCATGCATTGATCCACAGCAGTAGCAGGGGAAATAATCAAATCCACAGAAGAAATCTTTTCAGCAGGCAACAAGATAACATTTTCAGCAGTTGTGGTCTCTCACACTACAGAGACAGGAGGAGACCATCTCCTCTGCCTCCAACATCTCCATGTCCACCTCTGCAACTCCAGAGACTGCCATCTTGGCAGCAAGGCTAGGATGTAAGGGGACCCCCACAGGAGAGTAGGGGAATTTCCCGGTGTCCTGGCCAAATTTCCCCCATTCACTAAAAAAAATACCACCAACAGCTTAATCTGGTTCAATGTCAGTTGGCATCCATCTGTATCCCCCTCCCCTGGGATGAGGCTGAAAATAGGCAGAATTGTCTAGTCCTCCTTCCCTGGTCAACAAAACCTAAATAAATAAATAAACATACCCCTTGCTCTGGTCAGGGCTGCACACTGTTTGCTCCCTCTGTGGTCCACACTATCCTTGGTGCTATATTCAAAGCTGCGCTGCTGCAGTGTGCTGTGAATTTGCCTGCCATTTGTGCAACGTGCAGTCTGCCCTATATTCATAGGGTTTTGTTCTAGCGCTATGCCTCTGAATATGGTAGGCTACAGTACTGGTGCAAGTGCAAGGCAAACATTGTGATTGCACACACCTTTGAATATCTGGCCCCAAGTAACATAGACTACATTATTTCACCCTGGTACTTTAAACACTGGGTAATAATCAGGCCACTGATCAGCATGGGCTAAGACTGTACCCAACCACTTAATTTCAGCAGCCCTTTAACTTATTATATCAGGTGCTGTGAATAATGTCATCATAATACAAAGTTAGTATGCTTTCCCCATGGCTTCAAAAAGTTGTTCTCAACATACTTTAAGAACATCTTCTTCAGAATATTAACAGCAACTTTGAACTTTGAGCATGAGTTTTGCAGCAGTTGCAACTGTGCTCATTAGAACAGGGCATTCTAGTGGAGTTTTCACATTCAAAAACAGTCCCTCACCAACACCATCTCCCATAGTAAACACCACAGCTATAAAATAATTTCTCTCCATATAACTTTTAACTCATGTAAACATGTGTAACCCCCCTGCCATTGCAGGGAGTTACTAAAAATGCCTTTAAGACACGAAGAGTGTGTGCACCCCTCTGGGGGCACGCACACCCGCATTAGAGTTTTGCACCTATCAGGCGTGAGGGGAAGTGTCAGTTGGGAGAGAGTTGAGAGAGAGAGAGTGTGCGAGAGGGAGCGGGGAGCAGCATGGCGGTTGGTGTAGCATCGGGCAGCCCAGCATGTGAAGGCCGGCAAGGCCTGTGGTAGAGGAGGATGTCAGCTCCTCTGCTTGAAGTAAGGCAGCAGGAGCATTCTCACCTCCATCGGTGGGGCAGGAGCGAAAGAGGCAGCAACCACGAAGAAGTCTATGAGGAGACAGGGTGTCTCCTCAGCTAGTCCAGAGATATGGTGGTTGCCATAAAGGGCCAAGATATTTGGGTGGAAGCTGGCTCAATGGAAGGGTATGAAGTGGCAGTTCCTATCCTTTGTGCTTCCCTGTGTCCACCAGATAAAGCCTATCTAAATTGTTGGTATCTCCTGCTATGTGCTTTCTGAAAGGTAGGCCCCATCCCCAATGTCCTCCTTTCTGGGGCTGGGTGTAGGGGTGCCTAGGTGTATGGACATATAACCCCTCTACAAATGGGGGTTCCCAAAAAGTCTTCCTTGAGCTTGCCTAAATGCTCACTGCCAGGCTGGTGTCCTGCGTTTTAGCAGTTTAAATGTGATTACCAGAGTCTGTATAGCCTCTGTGTACTGTCTCTTTAAGAGCTGCCTGATTGCAACATAAGTAATCTGAGAGGGAGATCTGTTGAGAGATGTAACTATTGAATGAAAATAATTTAGAGTGATAATAATAATGTAGTTTGTCTAACCTGCTTTCTTTGTAGCAAGGACTGTTTTGTTTGTCTCCACAATCTTGGTCCTGGACTGCAAATTGGACCAAACAGTACTGGTGGGACCTAAAATGTAGCCGGACTACAGGAGCTGTCTGAATTCAAAATCTGTAGGAACTTTAGTTTGGAGTTTTTTGCAACTGAAGGGGGAGTGCTTGCTTTGACTGACAGCCAAATCAGCCAACCAAATATTTTGAATCTTGGGGAAGTCCCGAGCTGCTTGCAGTTTTTAGTTAATTCTGAGCTGGAAAGTGAAATGAGAGGAGCTGAAGTGATTCTGAGCAGCAATCCTGAGTGGATTCACATGGGAAAACTGTGAAAGGGCTAGAGTTTGGCTTACATGTCTGTCTGCTGCTCCTGAGAGGGAGAGAAGAGAATTATTTTGGACTAAATCCAAGTTTTGTGTGACTAAAGTAAGCTACTGTAGTGGGCCAAGCTCAACCTGAAGAAGACCGAAGATTTTGCGGAATGCGATCAGCCTGTCAGGAGTTCCAGCTACCCCTAACCTCCCGGTGTGTGCAGAGACTTTGCGATTGTGACCGGGGAGCGCTTTGCCTGGTACAGTAGAATTCCCGTACATGTAAATGTGCTATGAGCTGCTAGAGGGTTGTGAGTTAGTTCCCCACTGTGTGAACTGTGTTCTGCTTGCTGGAAGCTGTATCCAGCCCAAAACGGACTACATCCAAATTTGTCTCCATGCGGTCTGGGCCTTGCCAGACTGGCCCAGCCAGATTACCCACTGCACAGAGAAGCCATCAATGAGAGACCTGCCTGGGGATCAGTCCCCTGTTCCACACTTGAAGAGGAACGATGCCTCTGCAACTCATGTGGGCCCTGCTTCTCCTGGCATTCTAGATCAACCACCTGCAGTCTCGATTTTCATCCAGCCTGTGTCCAGTCTTGGGTATCGTGAGTAAATACCAGGGTAACTCCCTGCAACAACAGCTCAATCTGAGTTTGTCATCTGATTGTCTTGTTGTTTTGTTTCCTTTATGAACTGAGCCCTCTGGCTCCGGATTACAAATATTGTGTACTGCGCATGTTGTGTTTTCCATCACAGGGCCCCAACCAGCTGCAACCCCAGGCATCGGTCCTGGCTAGTCCATCTCTTCTCCATGTGGGTACCCAGAGGTGACTGTGTGGGGGGACTCAAAGCGCATGCATAACTGCTTGATTGATATAACCTGTAAGCTAATTAACCTGATTTTGCCCCTCCCTTGTTCAAGTCCCTTTGAGTAAATCAGATCTAACTTTTTCTGCATGTAATCTGACTGTGGTTCCAGTTTGTGCTCAAAGTACTGTACTGTTGCTATTTGTTGTGCATAACTTTGTTTTACAGGGGGTCCCCAGGGTTGAGCCAGAGGAACCAGCCCTGGTGGTAAGTGCAAACAGTGTGGGTACTTGTGTGGTGTACCAGGGGTATTGTGAAAGTGATTATTGTACAGTGTTCAGGGGAAAGAGGGGGATTACAGTGTCCCAGAGGGCTGTGCCCAGGTTAGCTTGACCACTACCAACCCTGATCTCCGGGTGGAGGCACCCGTTTCAGAACTCAGGCCCCTTAACCTTCTACTAACCAAGCAGGCAGGGTTAGTAGCCCTTAGGATAGCGCCACCTAGGGGTTACAGACATGTGTGGGATAAATTAAGAATTGGGTCCAGCTTTCCCCCATTTGAGAAATCTGCCACTGGGACAGTAATTAGAAATGTAACCCACCCCCTCCGGCTGGGAAAGCAGCAGACTCTCTCAAGATGTCAGTAAAGTGTGACGTAATTTTCCTCAAGTTAATTTTTATTTTTTATTTATTTAGTTATTTATTTTGATTGGGATTAATACCTTTGAGTCAAAGACTTATTTTCAAAGGTTCCAAGTCAGGGACAAAACAGAGCAATACAAATACAATACAATACATACAAATTAAGATAACAGTGAAAAAAAGAAAACATGGTAGGCATCATGAAAATCATTAAAATGGCACATGAGGTACAAGACTTGCTAGTTTCAGGTACATTTTAAAAGTAGAGTAAATTACATTGCATCAAGTTGTTGCAGGGTAGGGATACACTGGGAATAGTGAGGCATGTCAAATAGGTCCGTGTTAAGCTTTGGGGATGATGGGGGAAAGGTAAGCAGCCAGATTGGCGTTGTCAAAGTAGCTAGAGGTGGTGTGGGACAGGAGCAAAGGGGAAAGGTGGTGTAGGAGGGTTGTAAGTTGAAGGGGGAGGGGGGAGGGGAAGAGGTGAGGAGGTTGGGGATAAGGCAGGAGGAATATGTCAAATTATTTTCTTGCACAGTTACAGATGGTTACATTCTTAAGGTGGGACCGTAGCCCCCTTTTAAACAAACTCAGCTTTGTGTTTCCTGTCAGCATTTCGGGCAGCTCATTAAATCATTTGGGGCCCTTAAAAGTAATTTCTGCTAAGGAAAAATAGTGGTTAATAATGCTAGAGAAGTGGTTTGGAAAAGTTGGGGAAGAACAAAACATGACCCCTATGGATTGAAATAGGAGGGCATGAAGGAGCCCTTTTGGCCATGAGGTAAGCTGCAGGTTGGAGGTTCAAATCCTTCATCCCCTTACGTAATATGCCGTAACTTAAAGTCGTAGTGAGGGAGGAACGAGCTCAGTAAAATGTGTACTTCTGTAAATGTTACCTTAAGGAAAATGTGGCTTGAGCATTTTACTTTAAATAAAATAATTGCCTGTTGCATTTAAACAGGGAAGCAGTATAGCGCAGTGGTTTAAGGCTCTGAGCTGCAAACCTGGAGACCCAGGTTTGAATCACATAGCCCCCACTGGCATACTGTGTGTCCCTGAGCAAGTCACTTAACTTCCTTGTGTTCCCAGGTCACACCTGTAAACAAGCTTTCAGCTTAATGTATCTCTCCTGGTAAAAAAACAAACAAACAAACAAAAAAAAACAAACAGTTGTGTGGATCTCGGATATTTGATATGTGGTGCATGCCCGTGGTGTCTCCTAACCCCATGTTGTACAGGAATAACATCAAACCATGGACTTTGAATTCTTTGAGGGCTTACAAGGATGCTAAATCTGTGTCGGTGGTCTCCAGCTGCCTAGAAATCGAACCCCACGTAATAAAGGTCAGTAACCACCTTAACTGTTGTCAATGTGAAGCAAAAGGACCCACGGGGTCGGATCCCTTCCCTCCCTCTCTGAGATAATATTCCATCAAACTTCTAGACACGAGGGGTGCGGGTGAAGGTCTGCCCAGTGCCTTCTGTCAAGTCAAATGCTGGTGACTATTTTATTCTTTAGTGCCATAATCTAAGGAACAGACAGAGTTGTGAACTGTGTAGCCTGTGTATAGCCCCATACTGCATACCAGTGCAAGAGAAAAGAAGAAAAGGGTTGCACATGCTAATGGCTGTATTGTAAAATATAAAAACACCAAATTGTGAAGAACTTGAAGGTTCACACACCTCATGGGTACTGCGACATCACTGAGGCTCTTCGCTCTTGTGCCCATTGTCATCACAGCGCCCACAAGGCGTGCGAACCAGCTTGTTTTTCATGCTTTGGTGTTAGGTGTCCTCCACCTCTTTATCATTAGGCTTTCCACAAACCCTTTGAATTCAAGCTGCCAGAATAAGTAAGGGTTTCCTAACTAGCCCCTGGAACCCTTTTTTTCCTCTACGTCAAGCCATTTAACCCTTTGTTAACCCCTTCAGGCCATAATCAAAGGAGAAAGGGGAAAAAAAAAAATTTTGAACATTTTTTATTCTTCAGTTCAGTACACTTATACATTTTTCTGTACATTTCTATGCACAGTTTTGCACAGCCTCTGTGTGCTTTTCTTATCATAGAGTGTTTATCAAGGGTTCTGTGGCCCAGTTGGGCTGTGGGCCTTGAAGGGCAGTACATCCTGGCACATAGCTGTTACAAAACTTCTCTCCTCTACATCCTCATCTGTTCCCCCGCAGCAGGTCAGATTTATGGTATTTATTCTATGAATGAGTGGATAGCTGCCAGTGTAACATAAGCAGAAATGTACATTCATGCTGTCCAGGGCTGACCTACTGTAACTCCTGCCTTAGACTCATCTTTTCAGCTCAGTCAGATTTATATGTTAAGTTTAACAACAGGAAAAATTGGGGTAGCTGGTTCTTTGATGAGCAGTTTTTATTTTTGAACGGTTTGTTTTAAAATACTAATATCAGTTTTGCCTGAATTGGCTGTTTACATAACTCTTGTGGACAGTTTATTCATTTTTCAGAGTGGCTACGGCTATACAGGAATTGATACTTAAGCAGTAAGGCATGACACAGTGTATGTTATCTTGTAATAACATCACTCCTGGGGTGGGTTAAAGCACGAGGTGAAGCCGAGTGCTTCCACCAGCCCAGGAGTGACGTTATTACACAATAATACACACCTTGGAGTGCCTTATTGCAATTATACAATGGCTCGATGTTATACAAAAGAAAAAAATATTTAAAAAAGGTTTTAGTAGATTTTTAGTGTAGCAATATATCTCTGTTTCTGAAGAGAGAATCAAAGAACAATCCAACAAATCAATACAGTGATGTTATTGTGTAATAACATCACTGTCTCAGACACACACTGACCAATCAGAGTCCTGGAAATGTTCTTGCCATTGTATAATAATAACCATACCATAGTTAAATGAAGTCATGATGGTTCAACCCCAGAAGTATGAAACAGGAGATTACCAGGTTGAGTCCATGACAGCTATTGATTCTTTATGTGATCTTGAGCAAGAACCTTGATTATCTTGGGTAAATAAAATGTAAACAATTTCAGACAGCATAGTGATTTTTTGTAATCAAAAGCTGGTATTGAAAACCAGTTTAATCAGGCCTGTCAACTCTAGTTGATAGTTCACAGAGAAGACCTTTCCTGTTTTCCTCCAAACCAATGTTTTACAGTAGGGTGGGACCGAGTCAATCAATTGTGGATTGCTCAGGACTGGGTTTATACGTTTACAGTTATTGTGCAGCACTGCTGTAGAACTGGCTCTTCTTCAAAGTGACAGAACAAAATACAATTTCGTTTTCAAATGATCAAGGGTTACAGGAAGAAAAGCTATTCTAGAAAATGCAAAAAGAATAAGAGATTAGCTTTGTCTCTAAATAAAAATAGAAAATAATATGCAGGTGTGATTGCAATGAAATCTGAACACTGTTTCATAGTTACCATGGTAACACTTGGAACACTGAGTTTCCTTTAATAAAAGATCACGGGTTTTCCTCCAGGTTGCTAAGATACAGGCTGTTTCAAAGTACACATTTTTTTTTCTTTTTGTTAGGTCTTTCAGGTCTTTTACATAAAGTTACATGAAGGTAAACTATGAAAAATGAACAAATAATTTTAAAGAAGACTAGTAGAAGGGGGAATTGCCTCCACATTTGTTTTTCTACCATAGCTAATTTTACTGTTCAAACCAATTTTTTTCTACCATACTTCATATAGTTGCTGCTTAAGTCAACAAAAAGACATACAACAAAGAACACACTTGTCAGTGGATTGAGGAGAGGATATATGAACAAAGCTCTAAGTTAAACTTTTTCCAGTTTCTTTGCGGTTTTGGAGGTACAAGGTGCTTGTTATGGTGAGCTGAGTCCTTTCCTTTTGTAAAAGGTGCCTGTGTAAATGCAAAATGCCGGACTTGAACTACAGCTGAAGATGCAAGAACATTTAAAATGTCTGGGATTTTTTTCTCTTTTTGCTAGATCTCTAAATGTGCACAGTGTTAGCTGTAAAGATAAGGATATGAGGCTCGATATTCAGAAAAGAGCAAAGTGAAGCGCAAAGGTTTCTGCTGTGCTTTGCAATTGGCCAGAGGTCCAAGGGTGCTATATGCAGTCGGATAGCACACTGGTACTATCCGACTGCATACAGGGCCATGTCGGCACAGCGCTAAGTCAAGTAGCACTGCCCGGACATGGCCCCCAAAGTGGGCCTCAAGAGTAGCTAGCACTAGAGCACTGTCTGCAGTATTCAAAGGGATGCATGCAAATGAGACCATTGGTCATTCAAGGTGCTAAGGGACCATTTACATGCCCAATATGGGCCCATTTGCATGGGTAGCGGGGGCAGGTTAGCGCATCACTGCCCCCCTTCCCCGGTCCCAGACATGTAGATATCCCTGGTGCCTAGTGTTCCCCCCAATCTTCCAATCGCCAGCCCACATATCACCCGATCCCTGGTGCTAGTGGTCCTCCCTTGATGATTGCGAGCCTTTATGACAAAAAAAAAACCTCCCTGGTGCCTAGTGTTCCCCTCTGATTGCCAGCCTGTATTAAAAGACAACTGCATCCCTGGTGCCTAGTGGTCCCCCCTTCCTCTGTTTGCCAGCCTGTAACATTAAACAAAAACCTCCCTGGTGGCAAATGGTCCCCTCCTCCCAACGATTTCCATCCTGTAACAGGAAACAGAAACCTCCCTGGTGACAAGTGGTCCCTCCTGCTCGCTAGCCCATAGTAAGACTAGGTAATCCCTGGTGCTACTTGTCCTTCCCCGATCACCGGCCCATGTATGTCGCAAAACCTCCCTGGTGGCAAGTGGTCCTCCCTCCCACTGATCGTCAGCCATGTCCCAACAGAAGGAAACCCATGTATCTAGCTCCCCCAGCACCTGAACCTTGGCCTCGTCATGGTCAATATAGTCCCTGGTAGCAAGTGAGTCCCCCTCCCCACCCTGGCATCTGAACCCCGACCCTGTCTAACCATTCGACAACCGGTGGACCAGTCCCAACCCCCAAAGTTTGATCCCAGCCCGTACACAAACAACAGTGCCCTGTGGGACATGCCCAACTGTCAACAGGCAGTCCTGGGGTAAGCTCAGTAACAGATTACAACATTCACAGTCCTCCTGCTGGACCCCCCACCCCCCACAACAGTCCCTGGTGTCTAGCAGCCCTCAGCCATGGCACTGACCACTCATCCATCCACCCCTTACCAGGAAGTTTGGTGCTGTGAGACCTGACAGCGACCGGCACAGCCCTCTGCTCACCACCTCAGCCAGTCACCATCTGAATAGGCAGGGAGAGTGCTGCACCAAACTTTTTGGTAAGGGGATGGAGGTGGATGGGTGGGTGGTTGGTGCCGCAATTGGGGGGGCCCTGGATGCCAGTGACAGTTGTGTGGCCACTGGTACATTCATCAGGGGGGTCTACCAGAATGACTGTGCATGTTGCAATCTGTCACTCAATTTACCCCAGGGCCTCCGACAGGCAGTTGTGCAAGTCCCGCAGTGCACTGTTGTTTGTGTACTGGGGCTGGGGATTGAACATGTGGGAATTGGGACTAGTCCACCAGTTGTCACAATGGTTGGACATGGTCGGGGTTCAGACACCAGGGGAGGGGGAGAGGGGACCACTGGCTGCCAGGGACTCTGTTAATGGTGACAGGGCTGAAGTTTGGGTGCCGGGGGGGAAGAGCTAGGCATACAGGTTTCCTTCTGTCAGGACAAGGCTGGTGATTGGTGGGAGGGGAAACCACTTGTCACCAGGGCAGTGTTGCGACATACATGGACTGAAGAGTTGGGGGGGACACTAAGCACCAGTGAGGGAATATTTGTATTGTACAGTCTGGCAATCAGAGTGGGGCACATCAGGCACCAGGGAGGGGTAATTATTCTAGTACTGGCTGGTGATGGGAGGGTGTAGAAGACCACTGGGCACCAGGGAGTGGGTTTACATTTTACAGGCCAGTGACTGGGGGGGGGACACTAGAACCAGGGATTACCTTTTATTTCTACAGGCTGGTGATCAGAGAACAGGGGGAACTGCTAGACACTAGGGAGATTTTTACTGCAGTATGGCTACAGGCTGGTGATCAGAGAATGGGGGGGGGGACCACTAGGCACTAGGGAGGTGTTTACTGCAGTTTGGACAGGTGTTTAGAGGGAGGGATGGCACACTAGGCACCAGGGAGGGTTGTTTTGCATACCAGGCTGGCAATCTGTGGGTGGGTGCAATGGACCACAGGGGGTGGGTGTGCTCCCTCACCGGCCAACGGGCTCGTTGGCTGCATTACCTCCAGCAGCCGCTAGGATTGCACAGAGTAAGAGGTGGTTTTGTTCAGCAGTATTTGTGCTGTGCAAAAGGACTGCACCAAACCCTTCTGTGCAACACAAATCTGCTGAATATCAGATTGCACCAATATTCTTGTACCCTCATTTGCATACCTCCACACATTGTAGTTTGCGTGGGAGCTAACCCTGTTTGTCAGCACAATCAACCCTTTTGAATACTGGGCTTTGGCACAAAACCCAGTTTGCAAGGGTAAAGCACTGGTTAGCGCCGTACAAACTTTTGAATATCGGGCCCATGATCTCTTTTGTTAAAAAATATCTTATTTGTAGGATAAGAGTTCTATGACACTGTGCACTTCAGATATTGTTTATGTAAATATTAAGTCATGTCATGGTGTGCATTATAGGATTATAATTACTGATGTATGCTTTTTCCCATAGGGAAACCCGGTTATAATTTGCTGTTATAACCAGCTGGTTATAATGACAAACACACGCCAGGTTTCCCTCGGACCACGCATGCGCCATTCTTCTTTGTGATGTTCCCGGAAGCAACATGGCCGCAGACTTAACCACTCCTTGCAGTCAGTGGTAACTTTTTTTAAGTCATCTCCTCCAGTGACCCACAAAACCATTTAAAAACCAGGGATGTTGAAAGGGCACCATATTTCCCTGTCAGCACGCATTGGCCAGCTCTTCTCCCAATCTTTTTAAACTGAAGCTTGATGAAACTTCGCAACCGTCACTCGGCGGAAAGTTTAACTAAAACAAAAGTAGACCAATTTAAAAACAAATCAAACATGTCACACTCCGTGGGAACCATCTAACTTAGCAGACTCAGAATTCGGACTGGTTCCTGTCTGTGTGAACACCACTGCTTAGCGTATTCTATTTTCTATAATTGCTGAGGTAAAAAAGCACACAACAATTATAAAAAATAAAATAATGGGGTGGCATGTGTAAAACTCGATTTTACACACACACCCTCGTTGTGGGATGCTTTTCACAAACTCCTCGGGCTTCACCCATGGGGTTTATGTAGCATCCCACAACTCAGGTGTGTATAAAATCTCATTACACACTCCACCCCATATATTATTCTCTATTTAATACGCACCCCAGGGAAGTAGTACAGCACAATGCTGAAAGCTGAGTGTCCTTAAACCCCAGGGAAGTGCATTTAAATCCTGCACTGCACACCCTGAATAGGCTTATTACACTTATAAAAGGGCTCTAAGTAGTTTTCTTTGGGAGGGAATGAGATTCAGCACCTGACCATGCATTTATACTTACAGATATTTAATGCATGGTCAGTTGACTTCTCTCAGACAATAACATTTCTAGATTGATTCTTATCATTTAATAAATACTACTATAAAATGGGTAGGAAAAAAATCTTCTTCTTGACTGGTAGAGAAGGTTCCAAAGCAGTGCGATCCAGGAATAGTAACCACACTGTTAAATTTATCTTAATTTTCTTTTACAGTAGGCCCATTTTATAAGTGTAATAAAACACTTCCGAGTCTGGATTACTATTTCAGAACTACACTTCCTGGTGGTTGAAGGCATCGGGTGCAGGTGCCTCATGCCTTACAATGCACCTAAGCATGCAGTTCAGGAATAGTAACCCACACACACCCAGTCGTATCAAACTGCTTACATAATATGCACAATAAAACCAGTGAACTGCATTTTCATGTTACTCTACCAATACAGTAAGTAACCAAGTGCTGTTTTTTTACTTTAAAAAAAAAATCAGATGTACCATGCTAAGCAGTTTGAAAACCAGAATTTAATTTTATGTGTGACACAATCAACTCCCGTTTTAATAAAAAAAAGCCCAAATAGGCGGTGTCCCTGTGAAGCATCGTGCTCTTCACACACCATAATCTGTTACAAGCAGCTATGAGAATTGCAGGCTGTTTGAATACATGCATGTACAGTGTGAATATTCACCACCCAATCAACTGTAGCACAACTGCCCCCTCTGAATATGTATACGTACTGTATGAATAATAACTCCCCCTCAACAGTAGCACAACTACCACCTCTGAATATGAGCACGTACTGAATGAATAATTACGTCCCCCTCAACAGTAGCACAACTGCCACCTCTGAAAATGTGCATGAACTGTATGAATAAAATGACACCCCTCAACAGCAGTACAACTACCACCTCTGAATATGCTCATGTACTGTAAGAATAATGACCCCCTCAACAGTAGCAAAACTACTACCTCTGAATATGTGCATGTACTGTATGAATAATGACCTCCCTCAACAGCAGCACAACTGCCACCTCTGAATATGTGCAAGTACTGCATGAATAATGAATGAATAATGACCACACCCTCAAGAGTAGCACAACTGCCACCTCTGAATATGGGAAAGTACTGTATGAATAATGACTCCCCCTCAACAGCAGCAAAACTACAACCTCTGAATATGTGCATGTACGTTATGAATAACGACTCCCCTCTACAGCAGAACAACTACCACCTCTGAATATGTGCATGTGCTGTACAGATAATGAACCCCCTCAACAGCAGCACAACTACCACCTCGGAATATGTGCATGTACAGTATGAATAATGACCCCCCTCAACAGCAGCACAACTGCCACCTCTCAATATGTGCATGTACTGTAAGAATAATGACTGCCCCTCAACAGCAGCAAAACTACGTCCTCTGAATATGTGCATGTACTGTATGAATAATGACCCCCTCTACAGCAGCACAATTACCACCTCTGAATATGTGCATGTGCTGTACAGATAATGAACCCCCTCAACAGCAGCACAACTACCACCTCGGAATATGTGCATGTACAGTATGAATAATGACCCCCCTCAACAGCAGCACAACTGCCACCTCTCAATATGTGCATGTACTGTAAGAATAATGACTGCCCCTCAACAGCAGCAAAACTATGTCCTCTGAATATGTGCATGTACTGTATGAATAATGACCCCCTCTACAGCAGCACAATTACCACCTCTGAATATGTGCATGTGCTATACAGATACTGACCCCCTCAACAGCAGCACAACTGCCACACCTGAATATGTACATGTACTGAAGGAATAATGACCAAGCTCAACACCAGCACAACTACCACCTCTGAATATATGCACGTACTGAATAAATAATGAAATCCTCCTCAAGAGTAGCATAACTACCACCCCTAAATATGGGCAAGTACTGTATGAATAATGACTCCCTCAACAGCAGCACAAATACCACCTCTGAATATGTGAATGTACTGTATGAATAATGACCCCCCTCAACAGCAGCACAACTGCCACATCTGAATATGTGCATGTAATGTATGAATAATGACCCACCTCAACAGCAGCACAACTACCACCTCTGAATATGTGCACGTACTGTATGAATAATGAATCCCCCTCAACAGCAGCACAACTACCACCTCTGAATAAGAGCACGTACTGTATGAATAATGAACTCCCTCAACAGCAGCACAACTGCCACCTCTGAATATGTGCATGTACTGTATGAATAATGACTGCCCCTCAACAGCAGGAAAACTCCGACCTCTGAAAATGTGCAAGTACTGTATGAATAATGACCCCCCTTTACAGCAGCACAACTACCACCTCTGAATAAGTGCACGTGCTATATAGATAATGCCCCTCCTCAACAGCAACACAACTGCCACATCTGAATATGTGCATGCACTGTATGAATAATGACCCACCTCAACAGCAGCAAAACTACAACCTCTGAATATGTGCATGTACGTTACAAATAATGACCCCCCCTCTACAGCAGCACAACTACCACCTCTGAATATGTGCATGTGCTGTATAGATAATGACCCCCCTCAACAGCAGCACAACTACCACCTCGGAATATGTGCACGTACCGTATGAATAATGACCCCCCTCAACAGCAGCACAACTGCCACCTCTGAATATGTGCATGTACTGTAAGAATAATGACTGCCCCTCAACAGCAGCAAAACTACGTCCTCTGAATATGTGCAAGTACTGTATGAATAACGAACCCCCTCTACAGCAGCACAACTGCCACATCTGAATATATGCACGTACTGTATGAATAATAATTCCCCCTCAACAGCAGCACAGCTGCCACCTCTGAATATGGGCAAGTACTGTATGAATAATCACCCCCCTCAACAGTAGCACAACTACCACCTCTGAATATGTGCACTTACTGTATGGATAACGACACCACTCAACAGCAGCACAACAGCCACCACTGAATAAGTGCAAGTACTGTTGGAATAATGACTCCTCCTCAACAGCAGCAAAACTGCCACCTCTGAATATGTGCATGAACTGTAGCAATAATGACTCCACCTCAACAGTAGTACAACTACCACCTCTAAATATGTGGACGTACTGTGTGAATAATGAAACCCCACAACAGCAGCACAACTACCACCTCTGAATATCTGCACATGCTGTATGAATAATGACACCCCCTCAACAGCAGCACAACTACCACCTCTGAATATGTGCATGTACTGTATGAATAATGACCCCCCTTCAACAGCAGTACAACTACCACCTCTGAATATGTGCACGTGCTGAATAATGACCCCCCTCAACAGCAGCACAACTCCCACCTCTGAATATGTGCAACATTATATAAATAATAACCCCCTCAACAGCAGCACAATTACCACCTCTGAATGTGTGCGACTACTGTATGAATCATGACCCCCTCAACAGCAGCAAACCAACCACCTCTCAATATGGGGATGTACTGTATGAATATTCACACCCCTCAACAGCAGCACAACAACCACCTCTGAATATGTGCATGTACTGCATGAATAATGAATGAATAATGACCACACCCTCAAGAGAAGCACAACTACCACCTCTGAATATGGGAAAGTACTGTATGAATAATGACCCCCCTCAACAGTAGCACAACTACCACCTCTGAATATGTGCATCAACTGTATGAATAATGACTCCCCCATAAGAGCAGCACAACTACCACCTCTGAATATGTGCATGTACTTTATGAATAATGACTGCCCCTCAACAGCAGCAAAACTACAACTTCTGAATATGTGCATGTACGTTATGAATAATGACTGAATAATGACTCCCCTCTACAGAAGCACAACTACCACCTCTGAATATCTGCATGTGCTGTACAGATAATGAACCCCCTCAACAGCAGCACAATTACCACCTCTGAATATGTGCACGTGCTATATAGATAATGACCCCCTCAACAGCAGCACAACTGCCACATCTGAATATGTGCATGTACTGTATGAATAATGACCAAGCTCAACACCAGCACAACTACCACCTCTGAATATATGCACATACTGTATGAATAATGAATCCTCCTCAAGAGTAGCACAACTACCACCTCTGAATATGGGCAAGTACTGTATGAATAATGACCCCTCAACAGCAGCACAACTACCACCTCTGAATATGTGAATATACTGTATGAATAATGACCCCCCTCAACAGCAGCACAACTACCACCTCTGAATATGTGCATGTACTGTATGAATAATGACTCCCCCTCAACAGCAGCACAACTACCACCTCTGAATATGTGCATGCACTTTATGAATAATGATTGCCCCTCAACAGCAGCAAAACTACAACCTCTGAATATGTGCAAGTACTGAATGAATAATGACACCCCTCTACAGCAGCACAACTACCACCTCTGAATATGTGCACGTGCTGTATAGATAATGACCCCCCTCATTAGCAGCACAACTGCCACATCTGAATATGTGCATGTAATGTATGAATAATGACACACCTCAACAGCAGCACAACTACCACCTCAGAATATGTGCACGTACAGTATGAATAATGAATCCCCCTCAACAGCAGTACAACTACCACCTCTGAATAAGAGCACGTACTATATGAATAATGAACTCCCTCAACAGCAGCACAACTGCCACCTCTGAATATGTGCACGTGCTATATAGATAATGACCCCCCTCAACAGCAGCACAACTGCCACATCTGAATATGTGCATGTACTGTATGAATAATGACCCACCTCAACAGCAGCACAACTACCACCTCTGAATATGAGCATGTACTTTATGAATAATGACTGCCCCTCAACTGCAGCAAAACTGCAACCTCTGAATATGTGCATGTACGTTACAAATCATGACCCCACCTCTACAGCAGCACAACTACCACCTCTGAAAATGTGCATGTGCTATACAGATAATGACCCCCCTCAACAGCAGCACAACTACCACCTCTGAATATGTGCACGTACTGTATGAATAATGACCCCCCTCAAGAGCAGCACAACTGCCACCTCTGAATATGTGCATGTACTGTAAGAATAATGACTGCCCCTCAACAGCAGCAAAACTACATCCTCTGAATATGTGCAAGTACTGTATGAATAACGACCCACCTCTACAGCAGCACAACTGCCACATCTGAATATATACACATACTGTATGAATAATGAATCCCCCTCAACAGCAGCACAAATACCACCTCTGAATATGGGCAAGTACTGTATGAATAATGACCCCCCTCAACAGTAGCACAACTACCACCTCTGAATATGTGCACTTACTGTATGAATAATGACTCCACTCAACAGCAGCACAACAGCCAGCATTGAATATGTGCAAGTACTGTAGGAATAATGACTCCTCCTCAATAGCAGCAAAACTGCCACCTCTGAATATGTGCATGTACTGCATGAATAATGACACCCCACAACAGCAGCACAACTACCACCTCTGAATATCTGCAAGTGCTGTATGAATAATGACTCCCCCTTAACAGCAGCAAAACTACCACCTCTGAATGTGTGCATATACTGTATGAATAATGACCCCCTCAACAGCAGTACAACTGCCACCTCTGAATATGTGCACGTGCTGAATAATGACCCCCCTCAACAGCAGCACAACTCCCACCTCTGAATATGTGCAACACTATATGAATAATCACACCACTCAACAGCAGCACAACTGCCACCTCTGAATATGTGCACGTACTGTATGAACAATGACCCCCCTCAACAGTAGCACAACTGCCACCTCTGAATATGAGCATGTACAGTATGAATAATGACGCCCCTCAACAGCAGCACCACTGCCACCTCTGAATATGCGAATGTAATGTATGAATAATTACTCCCTTCTTAACAGTAGCACAACTGCCACCTCTGAATATTTGCACGTACTGTATGAATAATGACTCCCCCTCAACAGCAGCAGAACTACCACCTCTGAATATGTGCACGTACTGTATGAATAATGACTCCCCCTCAACAGCAGAATAACTACCACCTCTGAATATGTGCATGTGCTGAATGAATAATGACCCCCCTCAACAGCAGCACAACTACCACCCATGAATATGTGCACGTACTGAATGAATAATGAATTCCCCCTCAACAGTAGTACAACTACCACCTCTGAATATGTGCATGACTCCAGCCTCAACAGCAGCACAACTGCTGTCTCTAAATATGTGTACGTACTGTATGAATAATAAACCCCCTCAACAGTAACACAACTACTACCTCTGAATATGTGCATGTACTTTATGAATAATGATTCCCCTTCAACAGCAGAGCAACTGCCATTTTTGAATATGTGCATGTGCTGTATAGATAATGACCCCCCTCAACAGCAGCACAACTACCACCTCGGAAAATGTGCACGTACTGTATGAATAATGACTCCCCTCAACAGCAGTACAACTGCCACCTCTGAATATGTGCATGTACTGTAAGAATAATGATTGCCCCTCAACAGCAGCAAAACTACAACCTCTGAATATGTGCATGTACAGTATGAATAATGACCCCCCTCTATAGCAGCACAACTACCACCTCTGAATATGTGCGACTACTGTACGAATGATGACCCCCTCAACAGCAGCACACCAACCACCTCTCAATATGGGGATGTACTGTATGAATAATCACACCCCTCAACAGTAGCACAACTACCACCTCTGAATATGTGCACGTACCGTATGAATGATTCCCCTCAACAGCAGCACAACTACCACCTCTGAATATGTCCACATACTGTATGAATAATGACCCCCTCTCAACAGCAGCACAACTTCCACCTCTCAATGTGTGCATGTACTGAATGAATAATGACAGAATAATGACCACCCCCTCAACAGTAGCACAAATACCACCTCTGATTATGTGCAACTACTGTATCAATAATGAACCCACTCAACAGTAGTACAACTACCACCTTTGAATATCTGCATGGACGATATGAATAATGACTCCCACTCAACAGCAGCACAACTACCTCAGAATATGTGCATGTACTGTATGAATAATGACTGCCCCCAACAGCAGCAAAACTACGACCTCTGAATATGTGCATGTACTGTATGAATAATGACCCCCCTCTACAGCAGAATAAATACGACCTCAGAATATGACCATGTACTGCATGAATAATGACTCCCCTTCAACAGTAGTACAACTGCTACCTCTGAATATGTGCATGACTCCCCCCTCAACAGCATCACAACTGCCACCTCTGAATATGTACATGTACTGCATGAATAATGACCTCCCTCAACAGTAGCAGAACTACCACCTCTGAATATGAGCAGGTACTGTATGAATAATGACTCCCTTCAACAGCAGCACAAAAGCCAGCTATGAACATGTGCAAGTATTGTAAGGAATAATGACTCCCCCTCAACAGCAGCACAACTGCCACCTCTGAATATGTGCATGTACTGTATGAATAATGACTGCCCCTCAACAGCAGCAAAACTACGACCTCTGAATATGTGCACATACTGTATGAATAATGATTCTCCGTCAACAGTAGCAGAACTGCCACTTTTAAATATGTGCATGTACTGTGTGAATAATGACCTCCCAACAGTAGCACAACTAACACCTCTGAATATGTGCATGTACTGTATGAATAATGACTGCCCCTCAACAGCAGCAAAACTACGACCTCTGAATATGTGCATCTACTGTATGAATAATGACCCCCCTCCACAGCAGCACAACTACCACCTCTAAATATGTGCACGTACCATATGAATGACTCCCCCTCAACAGCAGCACAACTCCCACCTTTGAATATGTGCACGTACTGTACGAATAATGACCAACCTCAACAGCAGCACAACTGCCACCTCTGAATATGTACATGTACTGAATGAATAATGACAGAATAATGACCACCCCCTCAACAGTAGCACAAATACCACCTCTGAGTATGTCCAAGTACTGTCTGAATATTGAACCGCCTCAACAGTAGTACAACTACCACCTCTGAATATGTGCATGTACTGTATGAATAATGACTCCCCCTCAACAGCAACACAACTACCACCTCTGAATATGTGCATGTACTGTATGAATAACGACTCCCCCTCAACAGTAGTACAACCGCAACCTCTGAATATGTGCATGACTCCCCCCTCAACAGTAGCACAACTGCTACCTCTGAATATGTACACGTACTGTATGAATAATGACTCCCCTCTACAGCAGCACAACTACCACCTGAGAATATCTGCAAGTACTGCATGAATAATGACTCCCCCTCAACAGCAGCAAAAACTATGACCTCTGAATATGTGCATGTACTGTATGAATAATGACCCCCCTCTACAGCAGCACAACTACCATCTCAGAATATGTGCATGTACTGCTTGAAAAATGACTCCCCCTCAACAGTAGTACAACTGCGACCTCTGAATATGTGCATGACTCCCCCCTCAACAGCAGCACAACTGCTACCTCTGCATATGTTCACATACTGTATGAATAATGGCCCCTGTTAACAGTAGCACAACTACCACCTCTGAATATCTGCAGGTACTGTATGACTAATGACTCCACTCAACAGCAGCACAAAAGCCAGCTATGAATATGTGCAAGTAATGTAGGAATAATGACTCCCCCTCAACAGCAGCACAACTACCACCTCTGAATATGTGCATGAACTGTAGGAATAATGACCCCCCTCAAGAGCAGCACAACTGCCACCTCTAAATATGTGCATGTACTGTATGAATAAGGACTGCCCCTGAACAGCAGCAAAACTACGACCTCTGAATATGTGCAAGTACTGAATGAATAATGACCCCTCTCTACAGCAGCACCACTACCATCTCTGAATATGTGCACGTGCTACATAAATAATGACTCCCCTCAACAGCAGCACAAATGCCACATCTGAATATCTTCATGTACTGTATCAATAATGACCAACCTCAACACCAGTACAACTACCACCTCTTAATATATGCACGTATTGTATGAATAATGAATCCCTCGCAAGAGTAGCACAACTACCACCTCTGAATATGGGCAAGTACTGTATGAATAATTCCCCCCTCAACAGTAGCACAACTACCACCTCTGAATATGTGCATGTACTGTATGAATAATGATTCCCCCTCAACAGCAGCACAACTACCACCTCTGAATATGTGCAATTACTTTATGAGTAATGACTGCCCCTCAACAGCAGCAAAACTGCAACCTCTGAATATGTGCATGTACTGTATGAATAATGAACCCCTCTACAGCAGCACTACTACCACCTCTGAATATGTGCATGTGCGGTATAGATAACGACCCCCCTCAACAGCAGCACAACTGCCACATCCGAATATGTGCATGTACTGTAAGAATAATGACCCATCTCAACAGAAGCACAACTACCACCTCTGAATATGTGCACGTACTGTATGAATAATGACCACCCTCAACAGCAGCACAACTGCCACCTCGGAATATGTGCATGTACTGTATGAATAATGACCCCCCTTTACAGCAGTACAACCACCACCTCTGAATATGAGCACATGCTATATAGATAAAGACCCCCCTCAACAGCAGCACAATTGCCACATCTGAATATGTGCATGTACTGTATGAATAATGACCCACCCCAACAGCAGCCCAACTACCACCTCTGAATATGTGCACGTAATGTATGAATAATGAATCCCCTTCAACAGCAGCACAACTACCACCTCTGAATATGGGCAAGAACTGAATGAATAATGACCCCCCTCAACAGTAGCACAACTACCTCCTCTGAATATGTGCATGAACTGTATGAATAATGACTACCTCAACAGCAGCACAACAGCCAGTACTGAATATGTGCAAGTACTCTAGGAATAATGACTCCACCTCAACAGTAGTACAATTACCACCTCTGAATATGTGCATGTACTATATGAATAATGACTCCCCTCAGAGCAACAGCTGACCATGTCCTGAATATGTGCATGTACTGTGTGAATAATGACCCCATCGACAGCAGTACAACTACCACCTCTGAATATGTGCACGTGCTGAATAATGACCCCCCTCAACTGCAGCACAACTACCACCTCTGCATATGT
Source organism: Neoceratodus forsteri (assembly GCA_016271365.2). Classification (NCBI taxonomy): domain Eukaryota; kingdom Metazoa; phylum Chordata; order Ceratodontiformes; family Ceratodontidae; genus Neoceratodus; species Neoceratodus forsteri. Next base: position 1,724,993,265 of record CM057452.1, read on the forward strand.
GCGACTACTGTACGAATGATGACCCCCTCAACAGCACCACACCTATCACCTCTCAATATGGGGATGTACTGTATGAATAATCACACCCCTCAACAGCAGCACAACTACCACCTCTGAATACGTGCCGTACTGCATGAATAATGACCCCTCTCAATGGTAGTACAACTGCCACCTCTAAATATGTGCACATATTATATGAATAATGACCACCTCAACGGCAGCACAACTGCCACCTCTGAATACGTGCATGTACTGTATGAATAATGACCCCCCTCAACAGTAGCACAACTGCCACCTCTGAATATGAGCATGTACTGTATGAAAAATGACCCCCCTCAACAGCAGCACCACTGCCTCCTCTGAATATGTGAACGTAATGTATGAATAATTACTCCCTTCTTAACAGTAGCACAACTGCCACCTCTGAATATTTGCACGTACTGTTTGAATAATGACTAACTCTCAACAGCAGCACTACTACCACCTCTGAATATGTGCATGTGCGGTATAGATAACGACCCCCCTCAACAGCAGCACAACTGCCACATCCGAATATGTGCATGTACTGTAAGAATAATGACCCATCTCAACAGCAGCACAACTACCACCTCTGAATATGTGCACGTACTGTATGAATAATGACCACCCTCAACAGCAGCACAACTGCCACCTCGGAATATGTGCATGTACTGTATGAATAATGACCCCCCTTTACAGCAGTACAACCACCACCTCTGAATATGAGCACATGCTATATAGATAAAGACCCCCCTCAACAGCAGCACAATTGCCACATCTGAATATGTGCATGTACTGTATGAATAATGACCCACCCAACAAGCACACTACTACACCTCTGAATATGTGCACGTAATGTATGAATAATGAATCCTCAACAGCAGCACTAACTACCACCTCTGAATATGGGCAAGAACTGAATGAATAATGACCCCCCTCAACAGTAGCACAACTACCTCCTCTGAATATGTGCATGAACTGTATGAATAATGACTACCTCAACAGCAGCACAACAGCCAGTACTGAATATGTGCAAGTACTCTAGGAATAATGACTCCACCTCAACAGTAGTACAATTACCACCTCTGAATATGTGCATGTACTATATGAATAATGACTCCCCTCAAGAGCAGCACAACTACCATGTCTGAATATGTGCATGTACTGTGTGAATAATGACCCCATCGACAGCAGTACAACTACCACCTCTGAATATGTGCACGTGCTGAATAATGACCCCCCTCAACTGCAGCACAACTACTACCTCTGCATATGTGCGACTACTGTACGAATGATGACCCCCTCAACAGCACCACACCTATCACCTCTCAATATGGGGATGTACTGTATGAATAATCACACCCCTCAACAGCAGCACAACTACCACCTCTGAATACGTGCCGTACTGCATGAATAATGACCCCTCTCAATGGTAGTACAACTGCCACCTCTAAATATGTGCACATATTATATGAATAATGACCCCCTCAACGGCAGCACAACTGCCACCTCTGAATACGTGCATGTACTGTATGAATAATGACCCCCCTCAACAGTAGCACAACTGCCACCTCTGAATATGAGCATGTACTGTATGAAAAATGACCCCCCTCAACAGCAGCACCACTGCCTCCTCTGAATATGTGAACGTGATGTATGAATAATTACTCCCTTCTTAACAGTAGCACAACTGCCACCTCTGAATATTTGCACGTACTGTTTGAATAATGACTAACTCTCAACAGCAGCACAACTACCACCTCTGAATATGTTCATGTGCTGTATGAATAATGACCCCCCTCAAGAGCAGTACAACTACCACCCATGAACATGCGCATGTACTGTATGAATAATGAATCCCCCCTCAACAGTGGTACAACTACCACCTCTGAATATGTGCATGACACCAGCCTCAACAGCAGCACAACTGCCGTCTCTAAATATGTGCACGTACTGTATGAATAATGACCCCACTCAACAGCAGCACAACTACTACCTCTGAATATGTGCACGTACTGTATGAATAATGATTCCCCTTCAACAGTAGCGCAACTGCCACTTTTGAATATGTGCATGTACTGTGTAAATAATGACTATCCCAACAGTAGCACAACTACCACCTCTCAATATGTGCACATACTGTATGAATGACTCCCCCCTCAACAGCATCACAACTGCCACCTCTGAATATGTACACGTACTGCATGAATAATGACCCCCCTCTACCGCAGCACAACTACCACCTCAGAATATCTGCATGTACTGCATGAATAATGACTCCCCCTCAACAGCAGCAAAACTATGACCTCTGAATATGTGCACGTACTGTATGAATAATGACCCCCCTCTACAGCAGCACAACTACCATCTCAGAATACGTACATGTACTGCTTGAATAATGACTCCCCCTCAACAGTAGTACAACTGCAACCTCTGAATATGTGCATGACTCCCCCCACTACAGCAGCACAACTACCATCTCTGAATATGTGCAAGCGCTATATAGATAATGACTCCCGTCAACAGCAGCACAAAGCCAGCTATGAATATGTACAAGTACTCTAGGAATAATGACTCCCCCTCAACAGCAGCAGAACTGCCACCTCTGAATATGTGCATGAACTGTAGGAATAAAGACTCCACCTCAACAGCAGCACAACTACCATCTCTGAATATGTGCATGTACTGTATGAATAATGACCCCCTCAACAGCCGCACAACTACCACCTCTTAATATGTGCACGTACTGTATGAATAATGAATCCCCCCTCAACAGAAGCACACCTGTCACCTCTGAATATGTGTACGTGCTGCATGAATAATGACCTCACTCAACAGCTGCAGAACTGTCACCTCTGAATATCTCCATGTGCTGTATGAATAATGACTCCCCCTCGACAGCAGCACAACTACCACCTCTGAATATGTGCATGAACTTTATGAGTAATGACCACCTCAACAGCAGTACAACTGCCACCTCTGAATATGTGCATGTACTATATGAATAATAACTCCCTCAACAGCAGCACAAGTGCCTCCTCTGAATATGTGCAAGTAGTGTACGAAAAATCACCCCCTCAACAGCAGCACACCAACCACCTCTCAATACGGGGATGTACAGTATGAATAATCACACCCCTCACCAGCATCAGAATTACCACCTCTGAATATGTGCATGTACCGTATGAATGACTCCCCTCAACAGCAGCACAACTACCACCTCTGAATATGTCCACGTACTGTATGAATAATGACCCCCTTTCAACAGCAGCACAACTACCACCTCTGAATATGTGCACTTACTGTAAGAATAATGACCTCCCACAACAGTAACACAACTACCACCTCTGAATATGTGCACGTACTGTATGAATAATGATTCCCCTTCAACAGTAGCACAACTGCCACTTTTGAATATGTGCATGTACTGTGTAAATAATGACCCTCCCAACAGTAGCACAACTACCACCTCTCAATATGTGCACCTACTGTATGAATGACTCCCCCTCAACAGCAGCACAACTACTACCTCTGAATACGTGCACGTACTGTATGAATAATGACTCACCCTCAACAGTAGCAGAACTGCGACCTCAGAATATGTGCACGTACTGTATGAATAATGACCCTCCAACAGCAGCACAACTGCTACTTCTGAATATGTGCATGTACTATATCAAAAATGACCCCTCTCAACAGCAGCACAACTACCACCTCTCAATATGTGCATGTACTGTATTGAATAATGACCACCCTTCAACAGCAGCAAAACTACCGCCTCTGAATATGTGCACGTACTGTATGAATAATGACTCCCCCTCAACAGCAGCGCAACTACCACCTCTGAATATGTGCATGTACTGTATGAATAATGACTGCCCCGTAACAGGAGCAAAAATACGACCTCTGAATATGAGCATGTACTGTATGAATAATGACCCCCTTCCACAGCAGCACAACTACCACCTCTGAATATGTGCACGTACCGTATGAATGACTCCCCTCAACAGCAGCACAACTACCACCTCTGACTATGTCCACATACTGTATGAATAATGACCCCCTCTCAACAGCAGCACAACTGCCACCTCTAAATATGTGTATGTACTGAATGAATAATGAGAGAATAATGACCACCCCCTCAACAGTAGCACAAATACCACCTCTGAATATGTGCAACTACTGTATGAATAATGAACCCACTCAGCAGTAGTACAACTACCACCTTTGAATATCTGCATGTACGATATGAATAATGACACCCCCTCAACAGTAGACAATTACCACCTCAGAATATGTGCATGTACTGTATGAATAATGACTGCCCCTCAACAGCAGCTAAACTACAACCTCTGAATATGTGCATGTACTGTATGAATAATGACCCCCCTCTACAGCAGAACAAATACCACCTCAAAATATGTCCATGTACTGCATGAATAATGACTCCCCCTCAACAGTAGTACAACTGCTACCTCTGAATATGTGCATGGCTCCCCCCTCAACAGCAGCACAACTGCCACCTCGGAATATGTACACGTACTGTACGAATAATGACCCCCCTCAACAGTAGCAGAGCTACCACCTCTGAATATGAGCAGGTACTGTATGAATAATGACTCCCCCTCAACAGCAGCACAACATCCACCTCTGAATATGAGCATGTACTGTATGAATAATGACTGCCCCTCAACAGCAGCAAAACTATGACCTCTGAATATGTGCACGTACTGTATGAATAATGATTCCCCTTCAACAGTAGCAGAACTGCCACTTTTGAATACGTGCATGTACTGTATGAATAATGACTCACCCCTCAACAGCAGCACAACTGCCACCTCTGAACATGCACATGTACTATATGACAAATGACCCCTCTCAACAGCAGCACAACTACCACCTCTCAATATGTGAACGTACTGTATTGAATAATGACCCACCTTCAACAGCAGGAAAACTATGACCTCTGAATATGTGCACGTACTGTATGAATAATGACTCCCCCTCAACAGCAGCACAACTACCACCTCCGAATATGTGCATGTACTGAATGAATAATGAATGAATAATGAAGCACCCCTCAACAGCAGCACAACTACCACCTCTGAATATGTGCACGAACTGTATGAATAATGACCCCCCTCAAAAGCAGCACAACTACCACCTCTGAATATGTGCAGATACTGTATGAATAATGACTCCCCTCAACAGCAGCACAACAGCCAGCTCTGAATATGTGCATGAACTGTAGGAATAATGACTTCACCTGAACAGCAGCTCAACTACCACCTCTGAATATGAGCATATACTGTATGAATAATGACCCCCCTCAACGGCCGCACAACTACCACCTCTGAATATGTGCACGTACTGTATTAATAATGACTCCCCCTCAACAGCAGCACAACTACCACCTCTGAATATCTGCATGTGCTATATGAATAAGGACTCCCCCTCAACAGCAGCTCAACTGACACCTCTGAATATGTGCATGAACTGTAGGAATAATGACTTCACCTCAACAGCAGCTCAACTACCACCTCTGAATATGTGCATGTACTGTATGAATAATGACCCCCCTCTACAGCAGAACAAATACCACCTCAAAATATGTCCATGTACTGCATGAATAATGACTCCCCCTCAACAGTAGTACATTTGCTACCTCTGAATATGTGCATGGCTCCCCCCTCAACAGCAGCACAACTGCCACCTCGGAATATGTACACGTACTGTATGAATAATGACCCCCCTCAACAGTAGCAGAGCTACTACCTCTGAATATGAGCAGGTACTGTATGAATAATGACTCCCCTCAACAGCAGCACAAAAGCCAGCTATGAATATGTGCAAGTACTGTAGGAATAATAACTCCCCTTCAACAGCAGCACAACTGCCACCTCTGAATATATGCATGAAGTGTAGGAATAATGACCCCCCTCAACAGCAGCACAACATCCACCTCTGAATATGAGCATGTACTGTATGAATAATGACTGCCCCTCAACAGCAGCAAAACTATGACCTCTGAATATGTGCACGTACTGTATGAATAATGATTCCCCTTCAACAGTAGCAGAACTGCCACTTTTGAATACGTGCAAGTACTGTATGAATAATGACTCACCCCTCAACAGCAGCACAACTGCCACCTCTGAACATGCGCATGTACTATATGAAAAATGACCCCTCTCAACAGCAGCACAACTACCACCCCTCAATATGTGAACGTACTGTATTAATAATGACTCCCCCTCAACAGTAGCACAACTACCACCTCTGAATATCTGCATGTGCTATATGAATAATGACTCCCCCCAACAGCAGCACAACTACCACCTCTGAATATGTGCATGTTCTGTATGAATAATGACTGCCCCTCAACAGCAGCAAAACTACGACCTCTGAATATGTGCATGTACTTAGAAACATAGAAACATAGAAGTTGACGGCAGATAAGGACCTCAAGGCCCACCCAGTCTGCCCATTTCTTTATCTACCTTATAAATGTGCCATCGGGCTTTGCTCTGTCAGTGGCCTATCTATTCATACTCATTTGTATTGCTCCCTTATGCCTATCCCATGCCTGTTTGAAGCCGTGCACTGTATTCATAGCCACCACTTCTTGGAGTGGCATTCCATGCATCCACCACCCTTTCTGTGAAAAATTCCTCACATTCCCCTTAATCAGCCCCTCTAATCTTATGCTGTATCCTCTTGTCCTGCTATTTTTCTTATATTTAAACTTGTTAGACTCTTTCACCTTGTTAATGCCCTTAAGGTGTTTGAATGCCTCGATCCTATCACCTCTCTCCCTCCTTTGCTCAAGGGTATACATATTGAGCTCTGTTAATCTGTCCTCATATGTCTTCTAATGCAGTCCCTGCACATTTTGGTTGCCCTTCTCTGGACTGCCTCAATCTGGTTAATGTCCTCGTGAAGGTGTGGCCTCCAATACTGCACGCAGTACTCCAGATGGGGCCTAACCAGTGTCTTGTAAAAGAAGGATTATTACCTCCTTCTTACGACTTGTGATACCCCTACTATCACACCCTAACACCCCCTAGCCTTACCTACTGCTTAGAGGTCTGCTGGATGATTTCAGGTCATCAGTGATGATGATGCCCAAGTCTCTTTCTTCCTTTGTGACTGCTAGCAACCCTCCCAGCCTATAGGTAGCCTCAGGGTTTCTCTTCCCTATGTGCATGATCTTGCACTTCTTTGCATTAAATCCCAGTTGCCACTCTTCTGACCATTTGCTAGTTTATCCAGATTTCTTCTCATTCTGCCCACCCCATCTGGATCATCTACTCTGTTGCAGATCTTGGTGTCATCTGCAAACAGACAAACCTCCCCTCTAGTCCATCTGCAAGGTCACTAATGAAGATGTTGAAGAGAACTTGCCCAGGACTGATCCACAATTGCCTCTGTGACTTGCATCTCTTCTGACTGTAAACCATTACTACCACTCTCTGTTTTCTGCCCGTCAACCAGTTTGCCACCCAGTTGACCAACTTCCGACCACCCGATCCTACCCAGCTTATTTATCAATCTTCTGTGGAACAGTGTCAAAGCTTTGTTGAAGTCAAGGTAGGTGACATCAACTGCTCCTCCTTGGTCCACCACTCTGGTTACCCAGTCAAAGAAATCTATGAGATTAGTTTGACAGGACCTTCCTTTTGTAAACCCATGCTGTCTTGGATCCTGTGCCCCATGGATTCCAGCTGTTGCACTATCCTTTCCTTAAGGAGTGCCTCCATAATCTTGCCCACTACTGAGGTAAGGCTGACTGGTCTGTAGTTCCCTGCCTCCTCCCTGCTACCACTCTTGTGGAGGGGATCACATAAGCCCTTCTCCAGTCTTCTGGGACCTCTCCTGTGCTCAGAGACTCACCTAAACAGTTCTGCTAATGGCTCTACTAGTTCACCTTTAGCTCCTTAAGTGCCCTGGGATGTATGCCATCAGGTCCCATTGCCTTATCGACCCTGAGCCTTAGCTCTTGTAGGACCCTTTCTTTTGTGAAGGTGGTACTACCTCCCCCCCCATGTCCATGGTGCTCAGGCTTGGGCCCTGCCTACCTTCTCTTCAGTAAATACTGAGCAAAAGTATCTATTTAGGATAGATGCTTTTACATGGTCCTACTCCTCCATGCTCCTTTTCTCCATTAAACATAATACCCCCTCTGGACTTTCTCCTTTCACTAATGTATCTATAGAAAGTCTTGTCACCTTCTTTTACTGTTTGTGCTAGTGTTTCCTCAGTTCGGGACTTTGCCTGCCTTACTGCCTTCCCTGCTTAACTTAGGGCAGTTTGGTATGCCTCCCTATCTTCATCCCACTGTGTTCCCTTATATTTCCTGAAGGCCAGCCTTTTGGCTCTGACCTTTTCTGCTACAGTATTTGAGAACCAAGGTGGCCTCCTTCTTCTTTTGCACTTCCTTTTCTGTCTAACACAATGGGATGTTGTTTCAAGTATTGCATCCTTAATGCTTGCCCACTTTGCCTGTACCCCCTCACCTGTGTTTCTTTTTGCCAGAGCTAGCTTAACTCTGTTGGCCATCTTATCAAAGTCAGCTCCTCTGAGTCCCATATTTTGCCTTGGAGATGGGATGATTTAGATGTAGTAGCCAATTGAACCATACCATGTGATGGTCATTGGCCTCCAAGTGACCTTCTACCTGGAATCTTGATCCCTTCCCTGTTAGTCAGTACTAGATCTAGGATAGCCCTGTCTCTTGTGGGTTGTTGTACCAGTTGTTTGAGGCCCTCCCCTGCAGGAATCCACTATGTGTCTAGTTCTGGCAGATGTTCCTGCTAGTAGTGACCAATCTGTATCTGGCATGTTGGAGTCTCCCATTATCAGAACCTCCCTTTAGCTGTCATGTTTTGTATATCTTCCTAACAATGTATCGTCTATGTCCTCCCCTTGTCTGGGGGCCTGTAGACAACCCAGTTCTTATGGCTGTCCATTTCCTGTTTCCAGGGTGACCCACAGTTCTTCTGGCTCCTTATGTGTATTCTGAATTTCCGTAGCTTTGATATTTTCATTAACATAGACCACTCTTCTCCCCTTTTTGCACTTCAGTCTCTTCTGAACAATACACCATGGTACTGAAGTCTCCCAAGTGTGGTTACTGGTAAACTCGCCTTCATCATCTGCTACTATGTCAGTTTAGCCTCTGACATTATTGCCTGCAGGTCTGGGATCTTATTTCCCAGGCTGTGAGAATCTAATGTACATGATTTTCCATTGGCCAATTCGGTGTGTTAGTTGGTGGGTGAGGTTTGGCATTACCCCGAGCGTCATATGGAGAGACAAACCTTTTTCTTACCTGGTGATGCAAATGAACTGCAAACATGCTGAATCCCTGTTTGACCACTAACTGAGGGAGGGTGTTCTTCCCATTCGACGTATGGGTGCTGCACCTCTCCCCATTTGCTAGTTTAAATATTCTGCAAGACATCAAACTTCTGCCCCAATGCACTGACTCCCTCCTTAGTCAGATGCAGTCCATCAAATTTAAAGAACTTTCGCTCCCAGAACTGTTGTCAGTTCCCTACAAATCTGTGTCCTTTTTCTTGGCACCAGCCCTTGAGCCACGTGTTTAGCTCCCCTATCTCCCCTTCTCTGACCTTCCGTCCATCTGCCCCCCCCTCCCAGACTGGCAGGATCTCAGAGAAGGAGATGCCGGATGAAATGGATGATAGTTTGTCACCCAGCCTGGTCAGGTGTTCCTTGGTCACCACAACTGACCGGCTGGCGAGATCATTAGTCCCTATGCATACTAGGACATCAATGTTTTCTCCTGCTTTGTGAACAATTTTAGCAATGTGGTCAGTGTCTCTCCATGCTGATGTTCCTGGGAGACATCTGACCATTACCCCTGGCTGGAGACAAGTATCAACTCCACGAATCATGGAGTCTCCTATGATCAGAAGTTTTTTGGATTTGTTTTTTGCTTTTTTTGTTTTGGTTCCTGATTTGGGTGAGTTTGGTTGTGCTAGCTCCTGTGCCGCAGTGTCCTGCTCTGCAGTGTCTTCTGCCTCTTTGATTTCAGAGATAGAGGCAGTTACCAGTTTGTAGTGCTTATATGGTTTTTAGAAGTAATATGTTGGAGAGCAGAGAGGGATGGGCACCCGATTTTCCCTTCCTAACCACCTGCCAACCTCCTGGTCCAACTACCCTCTGTGGTCGAGGTTTTTTTGTTGGATGCTGGGGAAATGGCAGGTGGTTCTTATATATTTCCTCTTGAATAGAAATTTGGGCGTGCAATCTCTGCCCATGCTGCCCGGGCTGAGCCCTAAGATCTCAATGGCCCAGCATGTAGGACAGTGTCCTAAATCCTGTAAGACTGTCCTTCTGAAAATTGTTCCACAGTACCTGCAGTTAATGATATCCATTCCAGATAAGTTGCTGGGTTTATAACCTAGTCAGAGTAATTAGAAGGTAGAAAAAATGTAAGTAATGGTTTGATTGTGTTTTGTTTTTGTTTAACTTGCTATAACAAGTTACATTACTAGTGTCCTTGTAAATGAGCTCACCTTGTGGATGCCCCACTGATCTGCCCCTTCCTGCTCTGCCACAGGAAATGTCACAACTGTGGTACCCTATAAAAGGAGTGTAGTGTGGGGTGGTTGGGGATCGGGTGGGTGGCTGGGCCCTTCCTGCTGAAAAGAAGAACCACGGATGAAAGAACAAGAGGTAAAAGCAGAAACAATCAGTCAACAACAAATCAGTAACCAAAAGCTTATCCTAATGTTAGACAAAACTGTAAAAACCTGTAAAGCACCACCTGTAATAATTTCAGAGAAGATATCGCTATAAGAAACACTTTGCTACAGAGAAAAATAAAGTAATGAAATGTGAGCAACAAAAGTAGCAATCCCTGTGGTAAAAATAAAAACAACACCACACAGTAAATCTGTAGCCAAAGAAGTCTTATACTTTCCCTTGCTCTGGTAAGGTTCTCTACTCTGCCTTTCAAGCAATCTTGGAAGGAAAGAGCTCAAGTGAAGCTAGGTACCTTGGGCCAGCAAACCAAGTCTTCTACCTCCAAAATATCAACTAACCTGACCTTTTAACCCTTCTTTCTGTTGGAAATTACTGACAGTTTGCCAGCTCCACCCTCACATACACACCTAATCCTTTGGAAGAGCTATGGGAGGAAAGCAATTAGCTCCTTCAATGTGAGAAGGAGACTGAAACACCTCTGAGACAACAAACCTTTTCAAACAAAAAACAAGAAAATAAAACAGTGTCAAACAGTTATTTTGCTCAGCTCAATGATAAAAAAGTCACAAAAATGCAAGCTCCACCTGTAATAATTTCAGAGAAGATATACCCTGTAAGAAACACTTTGCTACAGAGAAAAATAAAGCAGTAACAGAAGATATACCTTACAAAAGACAATTTGAATCAGAAGATTACAGCAGTAATCTGTTAGCACACACCTGTAGGCACACCTTGTAATGATGCAGAAAAAGGTATACCAGTAACAACAATATGAATCAGAGAAAAATAAAGCAATATAATGTTAGCAACAAATGGTAGCAATCCCTGTGAGTAAAAAATAAAAACAACACAACACAGTAAATCTGTTTAGCCAAAAGAAGTTATAATCCTTTTCCCTTGCTCTGGAAACGTTCCCTACTCTGCCTTTCAAGGAGTCTTGGAAGGAAAGAGCACAGATGAAGCTAGGTGCCTATTGAATAATGTAAGAATAATGAACCCACTCTAGACCAGCACAACTACCACCTCAGAATATGTGCATGTACTGCACGAATAATGACTCCCCCTAAACAGTAGTACAACTGCTACCTCTGAATATGTACACACACTGTATGAATAATGACCCACCACAATAGCAGCACAACTGCCACCTCTAAATATCTGCAGGTACTGTATGAATAATGACTACGCTCAACAGCAGCACAAAAGCCAGCTATGAATATGTGCAAGTACTGAAGGAATAATGACTCCCCCTCAACAGCAGCACAACTGCCACCTCTGAATATGTGCATGAACTGTAGGAATAATGACACCCCTCAACAGCAGCACAACTGCCACCTCTGAATAAGTGCATTAACTGTATGAATAATAACTGCCCCTGAACATCAGCAAAACTACGACCTCTGAATATGTGCAAGTACTGTATGAATAATGACCCCCTTCTACAGCAGCACAACTACCATCTCTCAATATGTGCACATACTATATAGATAAGGACTCCCCTCAACAGCAGCACAACTGCCACATCTGAATATGTCCATGTACTTTATGAATAATGACCAACCTCAACACCAGCAAAACTACCACCTCTGAATATGTGCACATACTGTATGAATAATGAATCCCCCTCAAGAGTAGCACAACTACCACCTCTGAATATGGGCAAGAACTGTATGAAAAATTCCCCCAGTCAACAGTAGCACAACTACCACCCCTGAATATGTACACGTACCGTATGAATAATGACCCCCCTCAACAGCAGCACAACTACCACCTCTGAATATGTGCATTTCCTTTATGAATAATGACTGCCTTTCAACAGCAGCAAAACCACAACCTCTGAAAATGTGCATGTACTGTATGAATAATGACCCCCCTGTACAGCAGCACAAATACCACCTCTGAATATGTCCATGTGCTGTATAGATAATGACCCCCCTCAACAGCAGCACAATGGCCACATCTGAATATGTGGATGTACTGTAAGAATAATGACCCACCTCACCAACAGCACAACTACCACCTCTGAATATGTGCACATACTGCAAAATAATGAATCCTCCTCAACAGCAGCACAACTACCACCTCTGAATATGAGCATGTACTGTATGAATAATGACACCCCTCTACAGCAGCACAATTACCACCTCTGAATATGTGCATGTGCTGTATAGATAATGACCCCCCTCAACAGCAGCTCAACGGCCACATCTGAATATGTGGATGTACTGTAAGAATAATGACCCACCTCAACAACAACACAACTACCACCTCTGAATATGTGCACACACTGCAAAATAATGAATCCCCCTCAACAGCAGCACAACTACCACCTCTGAATATGAGCATGTACTGTATGAATAATGACACCCCTCTACAGCAGCACAATTACTACCTCTGAATATGTGCATGTGCTGTATAGATAATGACCCCCCTCAACAGCAGCACAACTGCCACATCTGAATATGTGCATCTACTGTATGAATAATGAGCCAACTCAAAAGCAGCACAACTACTACCTCTGAAAAAATGCACGTACTGTATGAATAATGAATCCCCCTCAACAGCAGCACAACAACCACCTCTGAATATGGGCAAGTACTGTATGAATAATGACCCCCCTCAACAGTAGCACAACTACCACCTCTGAATATGTGCACATTCTGTATGAATAATGACTCCCCTCAACAGCAGCACAACAGCCAGTACTGAACATGTGCAAGTACTGTAGGAAAAATGACTCCCCCTCAACAGCAGCAAAACTGTCACCTCTGAATATGTGCATGAACGATAGGAATAAGGACTCCACCTCAACAGTAGTACAACTACCACCTCTGAATATGTGCATGTACTGTATGAATAATGACCCCCCTCAACAGCAGCACAACTACCACCTCTGAATATGTGGACGTACTGTATGAATAATTACACCCCACAACAGCAGCACAACTACCAGCTCTGAATATTTGCACGTGCTGTATGAATAATGACTCCCCCTCAAGAGCAGCTCAACTTCCACGTCTGAATATGTGCATGTACTATATGAATAATGACCCCTCGACAGCAGTACAACTGCCACCTCTGAATATGTGCATGTGCTGAATAATGACTCCCCTGAACAGTAGCACAACTCCCACCTCTGAATATGTGCAACACTACATGAATAATAACCTCTTCAACAGCAGCACAACTACCACCTCTGAATATGTGCGACTACTGTACGAATGATAACCCCCTCAACAGCAGCACACCTACCACCTCTCAATATGGGGATGTACTGTATGAATAATCACACCCCTCAACAGCAGCACAACTACCACCTCAGAATATGTGCACGTACTGTATGAATAATGACCCCCCTCAACAGCAGCACAACTGCCACCTCTGAATATAAGCATGTACTGAATGAATAATGACTCCCCTCAACAGCAGCACCACTGCCACCTCTGAATATGTGAACGTAATGTATGAATAATTACTCCCTTCTTAACAGTAGCACAACTGCCACCTCTGAATGTTTGCATGTACTGTATGAATAATGACTCCCCCAAAACAGCAGCACAACTACCACCTCTGAATAAGTGCATGTGCTGTATGAATAATGAACCCCCTCAACAGCAGCACAACTACCACCTCTGAATAAGTGCGCGCACTGTATGAATAAAGTATCCCCCCTCAACAGTAGTACAAATACCACCTCTGAATATGTGCACGTAGTGTATGAATAATGATGCCCCTTCAGCAGTAGCACAACTGCCACTTTTGAATATGTGCACATACTGTATGAATAATGATTCCCCTTCAACAGTAGCACAACTGCCACTTTTCAATATGTGCATGTACAGTGTGAATAATGACCCCCCAACAGTAGCACAACTATCACCTCTGAATATGTGCACGTGGGTCTAGTACGATTTCCCGTCATGGTGTATCCCGACTGTATTTATCCAGAATTTTATTTGCCGTCTTTACATTTCCCGATGCGATCTTTCCCCGTATATTATTTGACCGTAAAGTGGCCCATAAATGGCATTTCCCCACCTCCAGATCACCAATAAGGATCGTTGCTGCAGAATGTCATTTAATGCTGCTAAATAATGCTGCTTGCTTTGCTTTGCTGTCGTTGATGCAGCGCTTTACTTTCTTTTTGAAATAATATAGTGCACATTTATTTTTGTTGCTTATTGCAAATGCACCGTGCATAGTGCTTACTGTAGTTACTGCAAGTGCATATTTAGTTTGATGTAAAGTCTAGAAAGTTGTAGGTTCATGATGTCACAGTGAGATGTAAGCCAAGGCACACATTTCCAGGATCGATCCGTGTTTTACCTGTAACCTGTACAATCAATTACAGCACAGCATTTCGCAACTAGTAATTATAATTAATTAAATAAATGTAAGCAAGTGTGTGTCACTTTCTCCTTGCTACAGCAAAAGTGTTCCTTGCATCATGGCTGAAGCAGATCCCACCGTTTGTAAAGTTGTTGCATCTAAAAGAGGGCATGACAAGCTCTGCATTGAGGGGTATCTGTATGTAAAAGAGCGCAGTCGTGGAGACCTATGGTACTGGTGCTGTCAGCAAAGAAAGTCACTGTGTTGTCACGGACGAGCTTCTACAGTTCTTGTTGGGGGACAGCACCACCTTCGTAGCACAGCTCCACACTGTCACTCACCAGATGCAAATGATTTTTTTGTTGTTAATGCTGTGGCATCTCTAAAATCGCGAGCTGTTTCCACGCGTGACACACCTGCACAACTCATTCAAACAGAGCTTGCAAAGGTGTCCGCTGAAGTTAGGCACAATATGCCCTGCCGTCAGGTGCTACAACAAATGGTGAAACGAGCAAGGCGTGAAAATATGCCTCCTGAGCCAAGAACATTGGCTGACATAATAATTCCAACAGAGCTTAGCGTCATAAGTGGTGAACTGTTTTTACTCCGTAACTCAGATTTGGGTACTGATAAAATTCTACTGTTTAGCACTAAACAGAACATCGAAATGCTGAGCAAAGCAGATTATTGGTTAATGGATGGAACATTTAAAACTGTGCCTACATGTTTCGGCAATTGTATTCTGTGCATGCCCTGTGAAATCAAGATACATGTTGCATTCTACCACTTGTCTTTTGCCTAATGTCAAGCAAAACACAGGAATGCTATCTTCAGTTTTTCAAGATTTAATAGATGTTGCTGATGAGTTTGATTATGCCCTTCTGCCAAAATACATAATGACTGATTTTGAGCAGGCTGCTATCAATGCGACAAAAGTTAATTTCCACATCAGCGAACAAAGGGTGCTTATTTCATCTCGGCCAAATTTTATGGAGAAAGATACAGGGCTGTGGCTTGGCTTCTAAAGTATGGTGCTGAACCTGAGTTCAGCTTATTAATCAGGCAATTGGTGGCACTGGCATTTCTACCACGGATGAGATACCCACAGCATGAAGAAATCAAAGCTGAAATGCCCACTATCACTAATCCAGTGTTAGAGTGGTTTGAAGAACTACATTTATGGGCGCATAAGAAGACGGATGAGAAACAACAGTACAGTAAGAGCCCCACCACTTTACCCACCACAGTTTTGGTCTGTCTATGAACAAACAGTCCATGCTATGCCAAGAACACAAAATAATGTGGAAGCTTGGCATCGTAGACTAGGCACTCTTGTTGGGACCACCCATGTTGGACTCCTTCGTTTCATTGAAGAATTGAGAAACGAGCAGCTGATAACCTAGTCCAACATTGAAAAAATTAACCGTGGCATGCCTAAATCCCCCCTGAAAAAAAAATACTTGAAAAGGGAGGAAAAGATTACTAATATTATTGCAGACCGCCAGCAGCGTGTCGGAAAGGACTTTGTTAGAGGCATAGCTCATAACATGGTTTTGTGAAGCTGAGAAATCTTCACATTTTAAATCGATTTTTAATGTTTTTTGAATATTACGCTAATAAAGTTTGGAACTATTTAATTTCAGATATATCAAGTAGAGATGAAGAGGGGGCTACCGGACAGGTTACAGGTTCTAATAAATGGATCCTGGTCCAACTATGACAATCCTGCAGTTGCCCTGATGAGCTTTAAGTCTACACTACCAGACCTATTTAAGGATCCCTGAGATGTTGTGCTCACAGGATGGAGAGCTGTGTGAAGCTGAGGATGGAACTCTCGTTTTCTCCTTTTTGAGAAACCGTTCAGTGTGAATGTGAGGGAAATTTCCCTGTTTGTTTGGACTGGGGGATCAGCACAGGCAGCTTGCTACTAGTTTCTTTGGTTCCATTTACAGAGGGCCCATGCGGGTTAAGGGCAAAGGACACTTAGGGACTCGGCTTGTTACGGGGAACAATATTTCAAGTTTTAGTATTTTTTGTGTGGTAAACATAACAGAGAGGGGAGTTGGTTTTGTTGAGATTTAGATTTGGAATTATTTCATCTGGATTGGAATTAGAGCAGTCTTGGGCTTTCTCTGTAGCTCGTTCTCATGCTATCATGACCTGAAACTGGTCACTAGAGGGCGTATCAAGTATTAGTAATTCATGAGGGTGCAGCCCTCAATTCGAGAGGGATCTCTCTGAATTTTTTCACTAGACTCGAGTGTAGGACAGTTAACTCTCACACAGAGAGCCAGTGCACTTGGAGGTGGGTTAACTCTGGGAAGACGCAATTTTTCTGCCTTCCCTTCCTGCAATGTGATTACTATCTTTTTCTCAATTCCTGCTCTCAGTCTGTGGTATAGGTCACTCCCCCTCACTGGGTTCCTGTTTTGGTTTTAGTTCCGCCATAATTGCCTCATGAGGCAAGGATGTTTTCAACTTTCTCTCTCAGTTTTGTTCGGGTTTCCATGGCTACCTGAGTTGTACATGGCTCTCGCTGTGGCCCTCTTCTAATAGGTTCCCAAAGGTTTACACCTTGGTGTGGTGGTAGTGAAAGCCCAGGACCATTCTCTCTTTTTGGGGATAACCAGCACTGTTTTGTTTTTCTATACAAGGATAGCGGAATATAAGAGTTTCTATTAACAGGGATGCATTATCGGGGGCGGAGATGAAGGAAAGCACCAGTACTGTGCTGAACATTGCTTGTGACAGTTTAGAGGGTTGGGGGCAGGTATCGGGGTATTGCTGAGGGTAGAGGGGCGGTAGGGGGATGGGATGGACTTAATTGTGGGGGGTTAGGGAGGAGGGTGGGCTTTACTGCAGTAACCATGGGTGTACGTTTGTAGGGGACTATGTAGCCCATGTGCTGAGCTGAATACACTAAGTTTAACTATCATTACTGGATGGCTAATGAGATAACTTTTGTGACTTGGAATGTTAAGGGGATCAGAAAGAAACACAAACAATATCAGGCTCTCAAACATTTAAGCTTACTTAGCTCTCAGATAACTTTTTTACAGGAAACCCATTTATTAGAAGTGGAAGCTTTACAGTTAAGGAGACAACAGGTGGGATTGATTTACAATGCCCAGGGATCTACAAATAGCTGCGAGGTCATGCTCATGATTAACAGAGGTATTCCCTTTGTTTCTACACAGGTCATTAAAGATCCCGAGGGAAGGTTTATCCTTGTTAAAGGTACTCTCTGGTCTGTTCCAGTGTTACTTGGCAGTATTTATGGCCCTAACATAGATGACCCAGGATTTTTTATGAGGCTTATATCTGCTATTCTCCCAATGCTTCCTATCAGGATTATTTTAGGGAGGAATTTTAACCAAGTACTTGAGCCTAATTTAGACGGATCAGGCAGAGGTCTAGGAGGGGTCACTCCGGGGCAGAAGGCTTTTAAAGTCCTATTGGACCAATGCAGGCTCTGTGATGTCTGGCGTGTTTTACATCCTGATTCTAGGGAGTTTACCTTCAGGTCAATGACGCACAGATCGCAGTCCTGCATTGATTACATACTTACTTCTCAGTGCCTATTACCTGGGATTAAGACTTCCTTGATTCAACCTGGCCCAATCTCTGACCATTCACTAGTATTATGTAAATTGGTACTGCTTAATTTACCTAAAAGGGAAACCAGATGGAAACTTAATGAACAACTTCTCAAGGACGTTAGATACTGCAAACTTATAAGGGAACAAATTGAATCCTTTTTTTCATCTAACCCATTAGATAGTGCAAAGCCGGACATTTTGTGGGGGGCCTATAAGGCCTTCATGAGAGGGATCCTTATTAGCATGGCGGTGGGCAGGAAAAGGGCACAGGAGAAGGAATTAATATCTTTATTATCTCAAATTAGATCACTTGAAAATAATTTCTCGATTAATCCTCTCGATGAGGATATGAAGAAATTCTTAGTGTTGAAAGATAGATAGTTGGAGTTACTCAGAGATAAAGCAGAATTAGCTATTATTCGTACAAGAGCTAGTTACACCGACCAGGGAGAAAAGGAGGGGCGCCTATTGGCACTGCGTATTAAGCAACAAGAATCAGTGAGATTTATCCCTCCTATCAGGGCAATGGCTGATGGATCCTTAATAGTATCTCCCACTGAAATAGTTCAAGAATTTGCCCATTACTATACAAACCTGTACAGTGACATGGAGCATCCCCCTTGCCCTGGGAGTATGGAGAGTTACCTGAAAGATTCTCATTTGTCCCTCTCTCTGATTGACACAAGGATTTTCTGGTTGCTCCTATTTCTCAGGAGGAAATTGCTAATGTTATTACGTGAATTGCCAGCAGACAAGGTCCCAGGCCCCGATGGTTTTTCCTCCCTATTTTATAAAGTTTTTGGGACCTTCTATTACCAGTACTTTGTCATTTATTTCAGCATATTTTAGCAGGGAGACCCGATTCCCACCTTTTGAGGCTTTGATTGTTCTGCTCCCCAAACCAGATAACAATTTTGAGCTGGTTCAGAGTTACAGACCTATCTCACTTTTAAATCAGGATATTAAAATTCTCTCAAAATATTAGCCAATAGGTTAATGGTAGTTCTTCCTGAGTTGATAGGTATAAACCAGGTAGGATTTATGAAAAGCGTCATCTTCTGACCACTTACGTACCTTATCATATGTCTTCTCGGCTACCAGGGATGCTGAGTTCCCTGCAGGACTGGTCTCCTGGACGCCGAGAAGGCATTCGATGAGTGAACTGGAACTTTCTGTTCTGAGTTCTGGAAGCATTTCATTTTCCTCTCTGTTTATTTTCTGTATTGCCACACTTTATAAAACCCCACTGCAAGAATTTCTGCGAATAGGGCATTCTCTAAGCCCTTTTCACTTCATTCAGGAACTAGGCAAGGATGCCCCTTATCTCCTTTGTTATTGAATTTATATTTGGAACCTCTCATTCAAAATATTCTCAATAATGTTTCTATACAGGGTGTTAGAGTTGGGCGACATGAAATTAAAGTCACTGCATACGAGGATGACCTGCTGATACACTTATCTCACCCTGTATCCTTTGTTCCGGCTTTGCTAAGGGAAATAGCAAGATTTAGTGACCTGTCCAATTACAAACTGAATGCTAGTAAATCCCTATTTTTCCCACTAAACCATAAAGTTTTCAAAAATGACATTAGCCCTTTTGGTTTGTGTTGGACTTCCAGGTCATTTAAGTATTTGGGTATTAAACTTTTTCGTAACCCTCTACATGGTTTAAGGAAAATCTGGAGTTTCTCTTGCAGTTGATAGCTCATGACCTTGAGAGGTGGTCCAAACTTCCTATTTCATTATGGGGCCGGATCAACATAATTAAGATGAACATCTTTCCTAGAATTTTCTATCCATTATCTCTCCTTAATACCTTTATTCCTTTACTCTGGTTTAAAAAGACACATGGTGTATTCACCAGATTTATCTGGGCGACAGATATCATCGGTTGGCTTATCATAAACTGGCAGCCCTGAAATTGGAGGGGGTTTACGAATTCCCCATCTGGCCATATATCACTGGGCTAGTCACTTAGCAAAATGTTTGAGATGGGTATCCCCGGCCCAGAAAACGAGCAACCGGTTTGGCTTAGAATAGAACTGGATGCAATTAAGTCCAAGAACTTGGACCCTCTTACACTATTTTTCCTTAAGTTTCCCCAGGTACATATGACCGAAGAGTGCCCCATAATAATGACCTCTTTACAGATTTATTCTCAAATGTGTTCATTTTTATAATATTCCCCTCATCGGGATCTTGCCCAGTATATTTGGAACTCCCCATCTTTCACTATTAATAAGAACCAGATTTCCTGTCAATGGTTGCCCCAATTGGGAGATGGGAAGCTTTTTCTTTCACTCAGTGGAAGATATTAAGAAATTTCTCATTCCGTTTCCTCTCATTTCAAAGTTATACAATTAAAGCATTTACTAGTAATCAATTTACGCAATACTCCTCCCTCCCAGACCATCACTTCTCTGATATCTGAGGTTTCCCCACTCTCTGGATCTTCAGGTGTAATTTCTAAGCTATATCAGGTTTTGTTCTACAAAAATATGGGGTCCCTTTGGGTCTTCAAGATTCTGGAATAATTTTTCCCTCAACATTATTTGGACTGGCATTCTTTGTGGAATCATGCCATAAATACATTTCTCAAGACAGATTGCATCTCATGCAATATCATATTTTACATAACTTGTACTACACCCGGTTAAATTACAGAAGTGAGACTACCTGAATTCCAATATATGTAATAAATGTTTGCAGGAAGAGGGAACACTTCTGCACATGTTTTGGTCCTGCCCTAAAATCTCCCCCTTATGGGATTCAATTAAAACTTTTCTGGACCCTCTGCTGGGCCTTCAGGAATACTTCACTCCCGAGATCTGCCTGTTAGGGGACTTATCATCTATCAGAATTAAGGTACAAAAGTTTCACATTTCTATGATTGCCTTATCGGATAAGAAGCTTATTCTACGTCACTGGAAAGATAAGTCCTCTCCATCTGTCCAGAAATGGGTAAAAGAAATTCTGTCCAATCTGCACAGAAAAGCAATTGCCAGTCTCCACAATAGAATGGCAGCATATACTAAAATCTGGAATCCCTTCACTCTCTAATTTCCTGGTTCAAGTCTAAGTGTATCTCAGACTATATTGTAATGTAAGACCTTAAGTAAGGTGCTTGGCATTTGACGGTATTAGGCTGGGTTACTGCAGTATGGGGAGGGAAGGGTGGGTCAGGCAGTTATTCCTTTACATTGTATCGGAATGTCACTGTCACTGTCACTTAAACTGCCTTTTATTGTGGAAAATGTATCAATAAACTTTAAATTAAAAAAAAAGTATGGCTGATTAGAAAATAATCAATTCTTGTAGACGTCCCATGGACATTTGAATGGAATATATATTCTCTCAATGAAGGAAATAAGACCCTCCAGGGATCCACCAAGCCAAGTTGATCAGCCAGGTCCCTAATGGCCCCTCGTGCAGGTGAGAAACCAGATCTTCTCACTTCTAATCTGTCAAGGTCAGGAGTAAAAGATAGGTTCCAATTCCCCCCTAAAATCAGAGGAAGGGAAGCATAGGGGAGCAAGGTTGTTAATAAGTTAGAAAAAAGGCCAGAGAGTCAGAGTTAGGACCATATATACAGCATAGCACCAACTCCATGTGATCCAGCATCCCCTTCAGAATTAAATACCTGCCATTTAAATCTCGAATACAATTTTCACAAATAAACAGTACAGTTCTTGCCAATAAAATGGCCACACCTCTGCTTTGAGTACTATCCCTGCATTAAAGATTTGGCCCACAAACTGCCTTTTTAAACAAGGAGCCCTCTGACTCAACAAATGGGTTTCTTGCAAGAAAGTAACTTTAAGCTGTTGTATATGTTTCAAAATTTGGTAGTGTTTAACTTTTTCTGGCCCCTCTAACATTCCATGTAAACATGTTCGTGTTACCCACCATATTAGTGTCCCATGCACCTTCAATTTTAAAACCCTATAGAATGTTTTGCCCTTATTCATAGTAGCAGCCAAGTTCACAATCCCCACCACCCACCATCTCTAATACCCAATATCCCTGAAAAAAGAAACAAAAGAGACCACAACCCCCAACAATCCCGTTGGTACTTCCAACATGATTTGCATGTAAAATGTAAAATGTAAACAAATAGACCCCTCCCACCAACATAAACAGTTTCTGGTACGTGATGAACAGATACAACGCAACACCTCCTCCCTCCCACTTGCCCATTTTCAAATTTCTCCTCACGAGCAAACAACGTAAATCTTTTCTGATCCCAATATAACCAGTCAAACCCTAAACTAGTGTAACAGGCACTATAAACACTCTAAATAAGAAATATTAGATCTGGAAACACAGTAAGCATTATCTTTTGCTGTTAAGACCTCCTTTGTACATATATCTGCCTCCTATAATGTAGACCATTATCCCACAAAATTTGTAGGAGTCACCAATTAGATTTTGATAATCAGTATGCCCTGTTTAAGCTACAGTATATAGGTCACCTCTGCAAATGGTGCCAGGATGCTAGTTAGTCCCGCTCTCCTAGTGACCTCATAAAAGTAAACTAAAAACGTAACATGACATAGGTCACCAGCCTGCATATTTAAGCCAAATAAAATGTCCTGAAAGTTCTGTGGACTTCAGTACACCCGTACGAAATGCCAAAAAGGAAATGCGCATCTTTCTGCTTTAAGTCTCTCAGGTTCAGTTACACAAGCCAGCCCCATCCATCTCTTTTGGTTGAAAATGTTCAGATAAAAGTCAAAAGAAAGAGTTGCAATGTCCCCAATCAGTCTTACTGGTGATAAGAATGCTGTTGATTTCTACTTATCCAAAACTTTGTCCCATTACTCTTTCAGCTGTCCTTTAAAAGATTGGGCAAAGTGGCTCTCAGGGCAGACTCCGCGGCCTTTGGATTTTCAAAGCTGGCCCAGGTACCCTCAAGTAAAACTTGAAATTTTGCTGGGTACAGCATCTTAAACTTTATTCCCGCTCATATTAATTTGTTCACAAGGGGATGAAATTGAGCTCTGCGCTGGTATACGGACACTGGTAGATCTTGTGTGATTCTCAGCTGAGCTTCACCCCATTTGATTTCCTCCAGGTTGTGGATTTTCATCAAGAAATGCTGCCTTTCTAAATAGTTGAGAAAACAGAATACTAGTGGTCTTGGGGGAGCACTCACTGCAGGCATAGGGCGTAAAGATCTGTGAGCCCTTTTGATTAAATAATCAGAGCCATGCAGGGAAGAGCCTGTCAGTTTGTCACCAGCTTTTGAATGAAAAGGACTGTGTCTGATCCTCTTCCTTCTCTGGCAGGCTGATTATCACCACATTATTCGCCTTCTCGTCCCTCGAATCTTCAATTTTAGCTTCTAGACAAGCCATTTTTGCCTGTTCAGTGCTAATTCTGGTTCTAGTCTGCCCAGGTGTTTCTCTACCAATACTATCACACTTCATTATCCCCTACTCTTGTGGTGGTGCTATCCAGAGCTGTGGTCATGGATTTGAATTCCGATGTCAACAAACAGAATTCTACGTGAAAGGGCTTAAATTCCACAGGAATTGATCCACAGTGAGTACATTGGAATCCTAGGCTTGAACTGTGTGCTCAGCCAGAGTAGATTTGGCCTGTTTTTCTTACTGGCTTTTGGCGTTTGAGAGTCGTATGTTTTTAGGCAAGGCTTGCCTCATCTCTGCTTCCATATTAGAGTGGAAAACTGCAGACTTGTCTTACTGAGCATTTCTTGCTTCCTGTGTAGTTTCTATTGATTACAGTAGTAAAAGAAGGCTTTAAATTGAGTTTTAGACACAGAGCGAGCGGGAGACAGTTGGAGTGCTGCTACTTACGATCCTGCATCACGTGATCTCCAAGCAGTAATTTACAATGGTTAGAGTGCTCATTTTGAAAACAGCACCACTTTTCTGAGTTCAGACAAGGATATAGACACTGGGAGATAGTTTGCTGATATGCCTAAAATATTTTCTAACTCATTTCGTGAAAGAGTGTACCACACTGCTCTGTGCATATCTCATCATGGACATGTAGGAGCATCAGTCAGCAGGCCTTTGGGTCAGGATGAACAAAATGTAGTTTAGCCCAGCTAATGGCTAGCTCTTACATTAATGCAACTATATTAATATTTTTAAATTTTGTGGGCAGAGTTTTTTCAACAAGGTTCACAGGTAACGTATACTGTGAAAAATCTGGAAATGATAAAAAAAAGCTGACAGTGTCCCCTTAAGTGAAATAATACACTCCACTGTGGGCAGGATGGGAACTACCACCCCTTGTGGGGGCTACTGTATAAGGCCCTGGGCAGGCAGGTATACCCCAATGCCACCCACCTTATCATGTATTACCACTTGCTTAGAGCCCAAGCCACAGTTGGGCTCACATATGGATGATTTGCACTTTACCAGCACACACAGCTGCTCTCCTTCCCCCAATGTCACTCCACACTAGGCAACATCTGTGGACCCTGTTTGCCGATGGAACCTTCCAGTAAGCATTTGCAGCATACGTTATGTGCTATAGAGGGCTGTGGAGTTCAGACATGTCCTTGTGGCAACCACAACTCAACTATTTGCAAAGATTTGAGGACTGGGTTTGGGCTGTCATCTGTAGGTGGGTGGAGGTTTCCAGCAATACCTCTGCTCAGTATTTGCAAAGGAGGGGCTGCTACCTCAGGGTAAAGATTTCATTAGACTAGAAGGAAGTTCAATAATGTTATTGTAACCAATGACCACTGAATCAGTACTGAAGGGGCTCAAAACCATGAAAGTAAGTAAATCTCCATGGTCAGACAGGCTGCAATCCAGGAAGATTTATTGAGCTGTTCTGTTTAGTCTGGGGAGGTATCTACAGACTGAAGAATGACAGATATGGTGCCCCTATTCAACAAGCATTTGTCAATGACAAATGTTGTCTTGCTGGCATTGGCATTGGTAGTGCAGGAGTTAGAGAGATGCATAATAGGAATGGCAGTGAAGAAATGAACTGAAGCCAACCCCACCCCCTACTCTGCAGAAACTGGCAGGCATTGGGGTGTGCCTTTGGGTCATCGGCCATAATGCTCACATTATTTCATCTCACCCTACCCTGCAGACACCAACAAGTGTTGCAGTGTGACTTGAGGTCTTCCAGCCTTACGCTCACTCTGTTCCATACGGAAATACACTGAGATGGGTCCAAGGCACACCTCAATGCCTGTCACTGGCTGAAGGGTGGGGGTGGGGGTGGAATGGTGTGAGCATTACGGCTGACAATCCCAAGTCACACCCCTGATGCCTGTCAGTCTCTACAGTGTCTGACATTATAGTTGGTAACCCTAATGTCCCAGGCGTTTGTTGGTATTTTCACTCCAAATTTTCAACATGGCCTTTTTGTGACCCCACCTCATGAACAGTGGCAATATCAGTTCATTAGCCTAAAGGTAATTTTGCACAGCATCTGCACCATTTGGCACCACAGGTGCGAAAACACATTTTGGCAGGATGTGAAAAACGACAGCTGTACTGTTCATGAGGAGGTATAAAAAAGTGACAATATTGAAAATCTGGAGTGAAAATATGAAAAATTGGTGAAGCCATGAGCGTGCAAAGAAACTGCATAACACACGCCCATAACACAATTATTTTGGGGATTTGTTTAATCAAATTTTCAAAGTAGGCATTTTAGGAAATCTGCTCATGAACAGTGGCACTGTGATTTTCAA
The DNA here is from genome assembly GCA_016271365.2 of Neoceratodus forsteri. Classification (NCBI taxonomy): domain Eukaryota; kingdom Metazoa; phylum Chordata; order Ceratodontiformes; family Ceratodontidae; genus Neoceratodus; species Neoceratodus forsteri. The sequence continues at coordinate 1,725,019,629 of CM057452.1, forward strand.
TCTATCCCAAATAGTTAATTTCTCACAGCAACCATGCCATTGTCACCAGATGTGCAAAACACATTTCGAGCAGGATGTGAAAATGACAGCTGTACTGTTCATAAGGAGGTGTGAAAGAATGACAATGTGGAAAATCTGGAGTGAAAATATTAAACATTGTCAAAGTTATGAAAGTGCATGGAAACTGGGCAGTGCATGCTCATAACACAGTCATTTTTGGATTTTTCACCACATTTGCAGCATAGGTTTTTTTGGGGCCCCACTTCATGAACAGTGGCACTGTCATTTCATTACTAGGTCCCAAAAGGTGATTCTGCACAGTGACCGCAAAACCACCTTTCAGGAATGCATAACAAGATACTCTACAGTGCATGTGTTCATGAGGTGGGGTCCCAAGAACCCCATGCTGAAAATTTGTAGTCACAATTAAAAAAAATGGCCGAGATATCCACCTAAGTTGAACCCCCCACCACCACTGATGCCATTATACAGCTTAACGGCATTTCTTCATTTTGCAGTTCGGCTTTGAAGAGTTCAGATGTGTTCCCACTCCACCGAAGATTGCAGCGCCAGGCCTCTGAAGGAAAGTATAGGGTGAGGGGTGTGTGGGGAGGTGGGGTGTGCAGAGGGTGGGTGTGGGTTGGGGAGGGGGCACTGTGGGACAACATGGGACCGTTTTCTATTTTTCAGGTAAAAAAATAAAAATGGAACCGGACATCGTGGAATGGTTTGTTGGCACACTGGGGTGGGCTCCCAGTGCCACACAATGGGGTGGGGGAAGGAACATGCCGACATGGTTGGCTTTGTGTGAGTGGTGGCACACTGGGGTGGGCTTTCAGTGTGCCACACAATGTGGGGGGATGGGGGCATGCCTACATGGGGATTGCACCCCCAATGTTGGCTTTGTTTGGGGATTGTGTGGCAGCAGCAGGAGCCTCTGCCATGTTTATTGAAATGTTTTACCAGTAAAGGCACGTATGGGAGGCGTGTCATCTCTGCCATGGCACGACAAGCTTGTCTCTGATTGCAGCGGCACATTTCTTTCAAGTTGATGGCACTTTACATAATTTTTGCATCAGCGCTAGCATGCTGACTAATTGGGGAATGAGGGATGCGCCTACTAAAGTGTGCTCTGCATTCGCCAACATTGAAACACCTCTCACTGTGCTACTACCACAAGATGTTGCTTGTGCACACACACGACAACATAAAAATGTATAAAAAAGGATGAAGTAAAGAACTAAGGCCAGTCAGTTTGACATCAATAGTTGACAAACTACAGGAAAATATAGTTAAGGAGAGGCAAGTGCACATCCTGGTAGCAACTGGGCTGCAAAATGAAAGCAGCATTGTATGTGTCAGGCAGATCTTGCAAAACAAATCTGACTGACTTTTATACTGGATAATGCAGTCTGTTGATAAAGGACAGGCAACTAACATAATATATCTGGACATTGACTCAGTTCTGCACAAGTGGCTGGTCAAGAAACTAGGGGACCTCAGTGTGGGAGACAGCTTGAGAAGATGGATAGGAAACTTACTTAGAGAGAGGAGGCAAAGGGTGAAGATTAAAGGAGAATTCTTGGGTGTGAGGTAGGTCACTAGAAGCTTTCCACAGGGGTCAGTACTGGTGTCAGTATTCCAACATCTTATCAGCAACCACCTGTAGGAAAAAGTAATACAGGGAAAATATTACTCTTTGCAGATGACACCAAGTTATGTGGCAGGGTCAACTGTGAGGAGGGTATCAGCAAATCAAGACAAGACCAAGAGAGGCTTGAGAGGTGGTCAAAGACCTGGCAGCTGTACTTCAATGACAACAATTGTAATGACATGCATATAGGCAGCAGAAATCTTGGGGTTGAGTACAGGTTGGGGGTTAGTAGTTATGGTGATTGAGGAAGAAAGGGATAAGTGGTGATTTCCAACAACCTCAAATTGTCAGCATAATGTGACAGATCATTAGGGAAGATGAACAGAGAATGATGAGATGCACTGGGAGGCATTCAGCAGCAGAAGAAAATGGGTCATCTTGCCCCATACAAAACACTGGTTAAACTGCAACTGGAGTACTGTGACCAGTTCTGGAATCCTCACTTTAAAGGGACACTGTCTACCTTTTTTTCATAGTATTATTTCTAGTTAAAAAAAACTACATTTTATAATTGCTAACCTTCTAAAATTAATTATAGTTGCTGTTTATTTTGTCTGTCTCCTTGTTTAGTGGAACTGAAATACATGGTAATGTATGTTTATAAACAACCCTATTTTGTTTACAATCCTGGATCTGTTCTTACAGCATGCTTCCTGAGCATTACAAACACACCCAAACAGTGCAGTCAGTCATGAGGCAGTAGCCTCCTAAACTTCCACTGCATCATGAGGGGCTAGACTGTGTTGCGGGTGTTTCCAAGTCCAAGAAAGATGCAGTTAGACCTGATCAAGGAATTTAAGCAAACCTATGTTTGTGTGGTAACATCAGTATGGTGGGCAGTCTGTTTTTCACTTTTTTTAAAGAAAAAAGGTCAGAATCAAACTACCAGCTATATCAGCAATCTTTACAGAATGTTGGCAATCATAAAATGTGTTTTTTAAACTAGGGACACTCTAAGATCTAAGAGGGGGTTGACAGTGTCCCATTAAAGAGCTACTGTAGTGGATCAGATTTGCCATGCTGATCAGAAAGATTGTGTTCAGTGATGTAAAATAACCTGTTTTATATTCATACTTACAAACAGAAGAATGTGATCAGTGACTTTTTTCAATTATTTTCCAGACTGCTGGTTTGCCAGCTATAGTGATTGCCAATGGAGCTGCCAAAACCAGAAGTGATGGAGGAGAATTGAATTGTAGTCAGTGCTTTCATGTCCCTGTGTTGTCTATCAGTAGCAAAGTCTCACTCTTATGCAAGAGAACTTGCCTGTCTCATGTCTCTTGCTGCACATTCAGGTTGGCTTTTTGAAAACAATAAGGGATGCGAGACTGGTTCTGTCAGCAAAAAATACCCGATCATACTGCACATCTTAGCTGCGGCACTAACACCATATCATACAGCATGCCAAAATAATAACCAGCGATACTACAGTAAGGAATGAACAAAAGAGACAAGTTTTTTTAATTATTTTCAGTGGAAATTGCATCTGTTGTTTGTGCTTCACTTTATCCTGTTGATTTGGCAAGCTCAGCAGTAATAAGGACACACAGAGCTGTGCTGTCGGGAGGGGGCAGTGCCCAACAGAGGCTGCTGAACCAGGAGTATCATTATACAGAAGAGACATCCATCTTGCATGCTGTAACAGCAATACACCAACTAACCACTGACAAACATGAGTCAGGCAAGGATACAAATTAAATTAACCAGCTTTATTTAGCAAAGTCACTGGTATTTAGGATGAAAAAGTTAAAAGGTAAGGAATGATTTAAAAATCAGTAGGGCTCTGATCACAGCTACTTGTGTCTTGCCTAGAGTTCATGCACCATGCACTTGGTGGATCTCCTGCATCTTCAGCAGCCTCAGAAGGAGGGTGCAGATAGTTACTCAGGCTAACTCTCGAGCCAAACAATGCATTTTTGAAGGCTTCCACTGTTCATTTGTGGTCAGTAAAAGGATGCTAAGTAAACATGCTTCTGGTCTTGTGAATGATGAGCAATGTTCAGCTGACTCCTCTTGTGTTTTCAGTCATTATGATCTGCCATCAGTATTGTAAAGAATGAGGCTGTAGGATGGTGAAAGGATAATAGATTGCAGTACAAGTTTTTAAGGTTAAATGTAAGCAGGCTGGAATTATTTTTCTTAAATTGATTGAATTAAATTGATTCATTTCATTTAGCTTGCTCAGAATAATGCTTACTTGAAAGTTGCTGATGCTCGCTACTTTGACAAAGTGAACTAGAGTTTGGAGGACATAGTGGCATTTCACATAATCTGTATATTTGAATAATGGGAAGGGGACAGAATCATGATTGTACTATCAATGTAACGAGGTGTAACAATGCATCTAGAGAGCATTCATTCAGCAACACTAAACCTGCTCAAAAATGGGCGGGCAGAAGTTTGAGTCATTTTCTTGTTGTGTAAATAAGACCTGTTAAAATTACACAACCTAAATATGAATTTCAAAGATAACAAGATTGTTTTTCCTTTTATAGTATACAGTAATAGAGTCTGAAACATATGTTGTTTGAATTACAGTACCTTGACAATCATCAGTCTGACAGACTAGCTCTCAGTAGCAGCAAGGGTTTCCTCCAGTTGTGTAATTTCGGTCCAGACTGAAACCTGCAAGTGCTCCCCATTTGTAGATGGAGCCAGGCAAACAGACTTCCCACTCTGCAATTTGAAACCTAAAACTGCAATAAACTTAAATTTGATGCACCTGAAGTACTGTATATGTAGCAAAGAACAATCTTATTACTCCAGTGCTACATGTAATACAAACAGCAATCCGTCTACTAGCTCTTTAAGGAAAGACCTAAATAGATTAGAGTCAGAACAGAGGATGGTGACCAAGATGATACAGTGTTAGCAAGGGAGAACTTACAAGCAGAGACTGAATGCCTCAACATTTATTCACTGTCAACTTGACAGTAGAAGGAGGGATTTGACTGAAATATTTAAATACATACAGAGTATATAAACAATGGCTCAACAACATTTAAATAAGTAACAAACACCAGAAATAGAAAAAATTGAAAGTATTTAAGAAAAATCATAATATTTTCATAGATAAAGAAAGTGAAACCACCCATGCTTCAATACAACCACTAGAAGTGAAAGAAAGGTAGATTAACATAAAAACTGGTAAAAGTCTAATCATAATGGGAAGATGGTCATGAAAAACACAGAGGGCATATGCCACCTCATAGGGCAGACTGGATACCCACCAAGTCTTCTTCTGCCAAATTTTTAAAATTTCAGTGTTTCTAAGAATGCATGGGATTCATGTATCTGTGGAGCAGAGCTTCTGCACATCCAGGGCCACAAACTCTGTGGTTTGAGTCCTTAGTAATAAAGTTACAAAATCTATTACACAGAACACTGTCTCTATCAGGCTGTCTGCTACCCCTAACTATCAGATCTAAGGCTTCTCTACTAGATATAGTTCCTTGACTCCAGTTATATTAGTCTTTTATAGTTATGTTTATTAAGGCAGACCCTTACTATAGCAATATAAAATGTTATTTGATTTTATTTGACTGAAGGCCTCTGGACAAATATTACCCCTTTTCATGTGTACTGATGGTCAAAATGAAAACAAAACATTAAATGTATACAACTACAATATACAATTACACTAAAATTACAATATTTCAGAAGAATGAACATAGTTTTTTTAGTTGCAATACATATGGGTAAAACCTTTCAATATCTAATAGGTGTTTTGGCATTGAATTCCAAAATGAGGCAATACGGTAAATAAAAGACAATTGTCCCACACATTTCTTTTTACAATTAGACAACCTGAAGATTAAGTCGATTTATGATCTAGTAAAGATTCTAGTCTGAACAGGGGCCATAAGTAGAAAAACTAATTTTTTTGGGACACACTTACTGGCAGGTTCCTTGCCGCTTTAAATCTTGCCGGAAGGTCTTCAAGCTGGCTCCTCCCACCCACCCGGGTGATAAAACTTTCGGCTCCACCCCATGACGCCAGATCTTCCTTACCACTTGGAAGCTCAGGTTCCCTCCTTTGCGCTCTGCGTTTTAGGCCTGGATCCTAAGTCATCGGTTAAACCGAAACTTATATTAAAATTTACTAGACTTCTGTCTTTTTCTTCCTTCATGGCTGCGATGGACAAGTCAACTCCCGGATTTCAGCGGTGCCCCTGTGGGAAGAAGATGTCCTGGACCAATCTGCACTCCACGTGTGTTTACTGCTTTGGGCTCGATCACGATTCGCAGGCCTGAGAACTGTGCAAGTCCTTCTCGGCCACGGTTCTTGAGGATCGCGCTGCCAGACTACAACTTGGGCGCCCCGAGAAACGTTATCCTCCGGTAAAGTCAAAGGAGTCCCATTGGGTGGTGTCCATGGCTGTGGGCTTGGCTGAACAGCTCAAAAAAATGATCGCCCTTGAGGAGGATGCGCCCCAGGCCACATCAACTTCTTCCTCGGTCGCGGAATTTATCCCGCTCTCTTTGGGCTCCTCCTACACGGCTTCGTTCAAGGAGCTTTGTCAATCCCTCTCCACCAAAGGAGAGGGCCCTTCGGGACATTCCTCTCGGTCCAAGAAGAGGGACTCCAAAGGTAAGTCCCACCATCGATGTTCGTGGGAGCTGGAGAGGTCCCCTTCCCTGGATAGTCGACACTCGACTTCGGTCGAGGTTGCAGCTAAGGCCGCTGACTTCATGGTGTCCCAGTCAGGTCAGCCGGCCAAGACACCCGTCGACGCAGTCGAGATTTTTCTTGACCCATCGGACGGGCTGCCGACTGGAGAAGCCGACAACCCTTCTTCACCGGTTCCTCCGGTGGAAACCGAGGACTTGCCTGTGCCTCCTGTGCCGGAGTCCCCGGTTAAGGTCCCCAAACCGATGGAGGAGCAGATTTCCCCCGCTTCCTCCCAGACCCACCCTTGGAAACACCGAAGGTCTCGGTCTCAGTCTCGGACCTCTTCTCGGTCCAGCCAATCCCGACGACATCGGTGGGCTCGGTTTCGGCACCGAGGAAAGCGGCGGCGCTGCTCATACTCGTCTTCATCCTCTTCGGAGGATAGGCTCTGGTGCAAATTGCATTGGCGCTACGAGGATCTGATGTGGCAGCAGCTCCTTTTGACTGGGAACAAGCCGACTCCATCGCCTTCCCCGGCCATTAAGTGGCTGTCACCAGAGCTGCCGAAACAACCCCTTGTTGTAATCGAGGAGCCAAAGCCAGCACCGGATGTTTGGCCGAAACCAGCTGCACCACCAATTGTGGTGGAATCCCCACCTCCACAACCTAAAACTGGGGCACCGGACAAGGACTCTTGGTCAAGCCAGGGGTTGCCCCATCGGTTGTCGGTCATCCTCTCTCCCAATCGGTCTCAACAAATGGAGGATGGCTCAGGCCCTTGGCAGCTGTTTGCAGACTCCTCAGAGTCTGATGATGATTCCTCGCTGTTCTCCAGGCCCCTCGACCAGGAGTCCACTGGGGGTCAATCGGTGGACGAGAGCCCATCCTCATTCCTGGGAATGCTTCAGCTCATCTCAGAATTTACTGGGATGAAGCTCAAATCCATTTCAAAGAGGGCCAAGTATCCCTTCATGGAGATACTGGACTGAGGGGATTCCCCTACGGAGGCCTTTCTGGTGGCCAAAGCCATTGTTGTCCCAGCTCTGGAGCTGTGGCAGTGGCCAGCTTCTTGTCCAGCACCTTCAGCCAGGATGGCCAGAAAGTATGCTGTTCCCAACGGTTAACTCTCCAGATTCTCGGAGCACCCCTCCACGGAGGGGCTGGTGACCGACAGCATTTTACGGCGCTCCAGAAATGCTCAGGATGTGGACAAGCCACCCGATAAAGAGTCCAAGAAACTGGACTACTCCGGATGTAAAGTCTATGCTGCGTCCTCCTTAGGCCTTCATCAGGCCAGTTCGGCCATTCTGATGGCACACTTTTCCCATGCCCTTTTGGGCTCCCTGGATAAGGTGATTCCTCATCTCCTGGCTGACCTCCAGACTACGGTCAAGCAGGTGCGGGATCAGGGAAGGGCGGTGGCTAAGCAACAGCTCCAAACTGCTTTAGACATTGGAGACTGTTGTGCCCTGTCAGTAGCGGCCGCAGTGGCCATGTGCCACAGAGCATGGCTGCAGATCTCCACTTTCATGGTGGATACCCAGCACAAGCTGGCAGATGTTCCCTTCCTGGGTACTGACTTGTTTGGTCCCGGGGTGGAGGGTCATCTGCAGAGGATCGAGAAGTCCAATGCCACCTTGGACTCGGTCACATCTGCCCAGAAGGACAAAGGCCACCAGCAGCAGCGTAAGCCCTTTCGGCCTTCTGCCCCTGAGGCACGTCCAGCCCAGCAACACCAGCATCAGGGCCAGCAGGCTCGCACTTGGCACCCCAAAGCCAAGCCTGCAGTTTCCTCCAGCAGGAAGCTGGGAGGGAAAGGCCCAGGAGGCCCCTTGGTGGGTTCTTCCTCCAAGCCTGCCCAGTGACGGGTTGAGGGGTGTCGTCCCCAACCTTGTCACTCCTCCCTGGGTTCCCCCCATGGGGGGACAGCTCCGTCACTTCCTTTCTGCCTGGTCCACTATCACCACAGACTGCTGGGGGCTGGAATTGGTAGGAAAGGGTCTGCCTCTGGAATTCGAGCAGGCCCCACCCTATTGAGCCGTCACCCCACGGGGGGCTACAGGGTCCATGGCCTCTCTGTCAGCTCATCGAGCCAACATTGCCCTGCTCCTCCAGAAGGAGGTGATCAGGCAGGTGGCAGATCCTTCAGCAGACCCAGGGTTTTTCTCCAGGTATTTCCTGGTCCCAAAACGGACGGGGGTCTGGTGCCCCATTCTAGACCCACATGACCTGAACAAGTCCCTAAGGTCTCGAACCTTCAGAATGGTCACTCTGGCCCAGATCATTCCATCCTTGGAACAGGTGTGTGGTTCTGTTCTCTGGACCTCCAGGGCGTGTTCTTTCAAGTCCCAATCAGCCCGTCCCACCAGCGATTCCTCCGCTTCAGGGCAGGGGGATCCCTTTACGAGTTCTGGGCCATGCCCTTCGGCCTCTCTCCAGCTCCCAGGGTCTTCACCAAATGCATGGCAGTGGTGACAGCATTCCTGCAGTGCCGAAGGGTCCAGGTGTACCCTTACCTGGATGACTGGCTGATTGCAGCCCCCTCCAGACCGGAGGTGGAGTGGTCCAGGGATCTGGCCCTCCAGGTCTGCTCTCAGATTGGCCTCCTCATCAATGAGGCCAAATCAGAACTCGTGCCTATGCAGGTGATCCAATTCATCGGGTCAGAACTCAACTCTCTTCGAGCCAGAGCACGGCTCCTGGCGGACAGGGACGAGGTTCTTTCCTCCTTTGCCCAATCATTTCTGGTTGGGCAATTGTGCCCAGTCTGGGACTTCCTGTGCCTCCTGGGCCTCATGGTGGCCTGCACCAGCATGGTCCATTGGGCCCATTGGCACATGCATCCCCTACAATGGGGACTGGCCTGCCAATGGTCACAGTGCTCTGGCCCTCTGGACCAGCCAGTGACAATGACCCAGGAGATGTGGAACACTCTCCAGTGATGGATCATTCCAGCTCATCTGCAGGAGGGTATCCCATTTGTCCGCCCGAGCCGACGGTCACTTTAACGACCGACGCCTCTCTGATGGGTTGAGGTGCCCATCTGGGGGAGCTCAGAGAGCATGGCCTCTGGTCCCCTCAGGAGTCTCGATGTCACATCAACCTGCTGGAGCTTTGAGTGGCCTGACTAGCTCTCACCACCTTCACTCCGTTTGTAAGGGGTGAAGTGGTCCAGGTCCCAGATGGACAATACCATGACCATGTACTACCTAAACCATCAGGCCGGGATGCGCTCCTTGCCTCTGTGCAAGGAAGCTCTCTGCATTTGGTCTCTCGTGAGCAGACTGGAGGCAGATCTCCTAGCCATCCATGTGGCAGGAGCCTCCAACACTCTGGCCGATGCCCTAAGCCAGATAGGTGGTGCATCTCACGAGTGGTCTACATGATCTGTTCTCCCACTGGGGCACACCTCAGGTGGACCTGTTTGCCTCCAGGGAGAATGCAAAGCTGAGGCTGTTTCATGCCCGCCCCCCTCAGCAGGGCTCACTGCAGGGGGATGCCTTCTCAAGGCCGTGGACCCCGGGCCTCTTCTACACCTTTCCCCCATTTCCCTTGATCCACAAGGTGCTTCTCAAGGCAAGGAGGGACAAGATGCAGGTGATTCTGGTAGCCCCAGACTGGCCCCACCAGTTCTGGTATCCAGATCTCCTTAGCCTCAGCTCCAGGCTCCCGAGGCAGCTTCCAGTCCACCCGGACCTGATCTCAGTAAACCAGGGGAAGGTTCTCCACCTGGACCTTCAATCTCTGCACCTGACAGCCTGGTTCCTGAGTGGCTAGAATTCCAGGCTTTTGGTCTTTCTGACAAGGTCCTCAACATTGTTGAGGCATCCGGGTAAGGAGTCGACCAGGAAATGCTGTGCCTTCAAATGGAAGAGATTCTCCATTTGGTGTCAGGGTAAGGGGTTGGACCCTTCCTCCTGTTCCTTGGCCAGCATTCTGGACTTCCTGTGGTCCCTTTCTCAGCTAGGGCTTTGGTCGATGACCCTTAAGGTGCACCTGACAGCCATCTCTGCTTACCAGGCGTGGGCCGGAAAGCAGTCAGTGGCACAGGAGAAGGTGGTCGGGTGCTTTTTCAAAGGCCTTGATCACATATCCCCTCCGATGCAAGAACCTCCACCTCCATGGGATCTACTGCTGGTAGTGGCTAAACTCATGGGGAAGCCATTTGAACTGATCCACAGGTGTGACATCTCTCACCTGTCGTGGAAGAACACCTTCTTGGTGGCTATCACGTCAGCCAGAAGGATGGGAGAGCTCCAGGTGCTTTCTATCGAGTCTCCCTATCTGGTCTTCCACAGGGACAAGGTTGTCCTGCACCCCTTCCAGAAATTCCTTCCGAAGGTGGTGTCGGAGTTTCACCTTAACCAGGTGTTGACTCTGCCGGTGTTCTACCCCAATCACACCTCGGAGGCCGAATATAGTCTCCATACTTTGGACCCTAGAAGAGTGCTGTCTTACTATAAGGAGTGAACGGCTGAAGTTTGGGGAGAGGTTTGCCAGCTGTTTGTCACCTACACTGAAGCCACACCTGGCAGACCTGCAGCCAAGCAGATGATAGGCAGGTGGGTCACCTCCTGCATAGATCTCTGCTATAAGTTGGTGGGCGTGGAGCCTCCCAAAGGGATAAGAGCTCATTCTACCTGCCATACCACTGCTTCGGTGGCTGCTTACAGGGACGTCCTTATCCAAGAAATCCGCAGGGCTGCTACCTGGAAGTCAGCACACACCTTCATTACCCACTACCACATCAACCTTGAGTCATGCCGGGATGCTGGTTTTGGGATCTCGGTTCTCCAGTCCTTATTTCCCAAGTAGGGGGTGTGCACCTTGCCTCCCTCCTCCCGGAGAACTGCTAGGAGTCTGCCAGTAAGTGTGGATTGAACAACATATCCATATCCCTAGAAATACAGGTTACTCACCTGTAACAGGAGTTCTAGGAATGGCATATGTTGTTCATCCTAACCACCGACCTCCAGTTTTGGCCTTTGGCCTGGCTTCCAGCGACTAGATCTAGTGTCATGGGCGGGCCGAGGTTTTATCACCGGGTGGGTGGGAGGAGCCAGCTTGAAGACCTTCCAGCAAGATTTAAAGCAGCAAGGAACCTGCCAGTAAGTGTGGATGACAACATATACCATTCCTAGAACTCCTGTTACAGGTGAGTAACCTGTATATCGGAGCATCATTATTATTCAATTTCAAGCCCTATAACTGAACTGATAATGAATACATTGGGTCAGAGTTGACTAGGGTGAAAGCGTTAAACAAATCTACAAGCTCTTCTTAGCAATAATTATAAATGATGTAGTAATGACTGGAAGCTGTAGAATAAATAACCAATACATAATCTGTTATAGGAAGATACATATGTTATTTGAATGTGAACTGGTGAGTACAAGGTAAAATTCCAGAATTGGGTTGGCTGAACACTGGTAAAAACAAAGATTTCATGGAATTTACATTTTATACCAGATCAGTAAACCTACAAAACTTGCATTTTTCTTATAATTGCTTCCTGTACTATTTTCAATTTGCTTTATTTAATGTTCTGTATATTAAGCCTTCTTTATTCTTCTTATTTATACACATGCTAAAAGAATAACAGCAGAATCCTGGTAAAATCTGGAAATTAGAGTAACTACCACCAGTGCCGTTTCCAGAATTTGAAGTCTTGAAAATGGAATTTCATTGTTTTAATCACCATAAATCAGTGTCCATGGTAATGTATGTAATTGGTTACATAATTATTTGATAAATAAAAAACAGAAAGTAAACTTGGACAACATTACATCTACATTAGAAACAGTCAATATTGGAGTCCCACAGGGGTTCATTTTAGGACTGCTGCTTTTTAGCCTATTTTGAACACCTTGCCTTCACTGCCAGGTCTGCAAAGTCTTGCTTTATGCTGATGATGCAGACCTGGCAACCAATAGTAGGAATGCTGCAGCTCTCACTGGACCTGTGAAAACTGAGGACTGGTTTATTAGGAGCAAGCTAGTGAGAAATGTTAATAAATCCAAGACCATGGTGTTCTGCAGTTCTAAAAGAACTGGAAAATGTTAACAGTTGAACATTAAAGCAGTTACAGGTGAGGTTTTGGAACAAGTACAGTCTTTTAAATATCTGGGTGTCCATCTGAACAGTGCACAGTCCTTTACCATCCATGTAGATAAGGTAGTAAAGGAAACAAATACAAGACTGGGCTATTTGTATCAAAGTCTAGGGTTTTTACAAACTTTATCAATAACTGAAAACACATCCTATGGTTATTTCAATTAGTTACATAATTTAGACGTACTGCAGTGGCATAAAGTAAATCATTTTGTTCTATCGCCCTCATGTGTTCCCCCAATCTCTATTTAAATTGTCTTCTCATCTTTCCCACATAAAAAGCAGAACAAGTGCATTGTGTTAAATAAATTACACCACTCATGTTACAAATGGTGAACTGTCTCATACAGAACTCCCTATCAGTATTAATGTTTGAAAAGTGTTACAGCTCATCACATTGTCACAATACATGCAATTTTGCATTTCAAAACCCTTGTTGGCTATTAAGCCAAATCACTCCTTCTTACATAGGTTGCATAGGTTATATAGGTTAGACAGAGCTGAAAAGACCGTAGTCCGTAATGCTGCCAATAATTAATTATAACCACCTATACAATTTTGTTTTAAGTATATGTCCAACTGATTTTTAAAACATCAATATTATTGCATGCCACAATTTCCACAGGTAATTTATTCCAAACCTTGCAAATTCTTACTGAAACCAGTTACTCCTATGTTTTGAATTGCAATGTTCCATGGTCAATTGCCAGGGATGAGCCCTAGTTGCATAGGTTTTATCTTTGACTTTTAGGCCAAGTAAGTTATTTAGATCATTATCCTGCATTGCTTTATAAGCCAGGCACAAATCTCCTCTCAATCTATGATATTCAAGGGTAAATAAACCTAAGATGTCCAATCTGGCTTGATACTCTAAGCCTTTTACTTCCAAAATATTTTTCGTTGCCCGATGTTGAATCTTTTCTAATAATTTTATAGTGCCCTTATCGCCAGGTGCCCAGAACTGTGCACAGTATTCCAAATGGGGCCTCACCAAGGAAGTATACAAAGGGAGTAGGACATCACGACTTGTACAACTAATGTGTTTGTTAATGCAGTGAACACGCTAGCTGCCTTTTAATAACAACCTGACAATGAAGTTTGGGGCTAAGATCACTAGAAATCCTAACACCCAAATCTCTCTCATCAGTTACAGAGTTAAGGAGTTTGCCACCTAAGAAGTATTTGTTATGTAAATTTTTTTTGCCCAAATGCATAACAACACATTTATCAGTATTAAAGGATAATTTCCTAAGAGTTGACCACTCATGTAACTCATTCAAAGCATGCTGAAGTGTTTTACTGTCTTCAAGGTTAACAATTGGATATCCTATGCGTGTGTCATCGGCAAACTTAGTTAGCCAAACATCTGTCTTGGTTATCAGTGAAGCAATATATAAATTAAACAAACACGGACCCAAAACAGAACCCTGCGGCACTCCACTGGTGACCTCAGCCCAGTCAGAGAAATAGCCTTTTATACACACACGCTGGGTGCATCCTTTGAGCCAAGATTCGACCCATCTGGATATATTGCCACTAATACCAAAGTGTATCAGATCATCTATAATTTGTCCATCACGAGACCTTATCAAAGGCCTTAGAAAAGTCAAAAAATAACATCCACAGCTTTACCACAGTCCAATGCCAAGCTTACACCATTATAAAAGTATAGCAAGTTAGTCTGACATGATCTTGCCCTGGTAAAACCGTGCTGTGTAGGATCTGGGACAATCATAGAATTTAAATATTCTTTAATAATTCCTTCTAATAGTTTACCCAAAACTGAAGTCAAGCTGATGGGCCTATAATTTGACACATCCTGCTTAGAACCCTTTTTGAAAATCGGGGTTACAGTAGCTTGTCTCCAAACGTCTATAACTTCACCTTCCTCTACAGATTTGTTAAATAGAGCAGCAACAGGACCTGATAGGGGCGCTGCAAGTTCTTTGAGGATACGAGGATGTAAACCGTCAGGTCCAGGAGACTTGTAGGGGTCCAATTTTAGTAGTAAATTGAATACAGTGGTAGTGTCTATAGTAAGATGTTCCTTAGTAATGTGGTTATTATGTTCCTTCTGACTTAGTGTTAAAACAGATGAAAACTGATTATTACATATTGCGCCATACCAGCTTTATCCACAACTAGATCACCAAAGGTGTTTTAATGGGCCAATGGTAGGAATATCACCCCTTTTATTATTGATGTATTTATAAAAGGATTTATAGTTGTCTCCCACAGTTTTGGCCAAGTATAGCTCATAATCTTTTTTAGCTTTTTTGATACTATATTTGGAAACCTTTAAATGGAATTTGAAAATTTCCCAATTTTGCTTGGTACCACTAGACTTTGCTTTTTTATAAGCCCTATTTTTATATTTAATATGTTTTTTGACAGTTTTGTTAATCCATGGTCTTTTCGTGTTAATTCTATCCATTTTTTAATAGTAGGAATATATTTATTTGTAAGTATGGTTAAGTATGTAATCAAAATTTGCCAAATGTCGGAGAGTGAATGGCCATTGAAAGAATGCTGCCAGTCCCAGGATGCACAATCAGCTATCATACCTGTGAAGTCAGCTTTTTTGAAATTATAAAGCGTTATGATACTAGGATCATGCCCTAATTTCACGCTAAGTGTAAAATACACAATGGCGTGGTCACTTGAACCCAGCGGATGAAGGACTGAGCAGTTTGATACTAAATTACCCAAATTATGTAACACTAGGTCCAGAATATTATTGCCCCTAGTGCTAGTTTTAACTACTTGTTCCATATTTGCCAATAAAAATAGATGCAGATATCTATTTTCAACGGAAGAGTGGGTATACAAATTGTTCCAATTAATTCCAGAAAGGTTAAAATCACCCATCAATAAAACATTTTTAGAGGAGGATAATTTCTCTACAAAATCTAGCAACTGAGTTTCGTCTATCAATGAAATTGCTGGTGGTCTGTATACTAATCCCACATCAATGCTAGGTAGAAGTAGGAAAAATTTTAACCCATATGGCCTCAATACTGGGCCACTGTGTCGTTCTACTCTCTCAACGCTTATAAAATTTGTCAGATACAACGCAACCCCGCCTCCTGAGTAGTACTTGATCTTTATGAAACAAGGGTATAACCAGGAATATTCTTATCCAAGGAATCATTTTCATGCCACCATGTTTCTGTGACAGCACACATATGTATATTTAATTGGTCTAATAGTATGGTAAGTTCGTCAAACTTATTCCCTAGACTATGTGCATTGATGACTAAACAATTCCAGTCCGATTGACATATGGGAGTATTTCTATTACTAATATTATTTGAGTCAGGGTACTGAATATTATCCCCCCCATCTGTTAGTTTAAACAGTAGTCAATCTGGTGTCGCAGTCTTGTAGCGAATATACGCTTACCTCTGCCTATTTAGGTGTACACCATCTGTTGAAAATAGATTTTTATTCAGAAAGCTAGACCAGTTCTCCAGAAAGTAAAACCTTCCTTAAACACCAGCGTTTAAACCAACCATTTAAAGTCATGATGTCTTTCTGTTTATTGATGCATGCCCTAGGTATTGGGAGGAGTCCTGAAATGATCAAGTTACCCCCTTGCTGTTTGACAGAATCACCAATGGCTTCAAAATCCCTTTGTATTTGTAGAATTGGTCTCTTACCTAGATCATTTAGACCTGCCTGAATCAGGGTAAGAGGTGACAACGTGTGCTCCTGTAACCCTGGAAACATATTCAATATGTCAGAAATACCGGCTCCAGGGAGAGCACTAACAGTGGTGTGTAGGTTACGGTTTTTACACAATATATGGTCAGTGTATCAATATTAGAATACGCCTATCACCACTGACGTCCCTAAGAGTACTTGTTTTTCCAATTTCTGAGCTGTCAATGGGTTATGTGTTTGTAAAACATCAACAGTACCAGAGGAAGGTAAGTTATGATTGGGAACATTACTCTAAAGCAGTGAATGAGGTGTTTCAAATGTGGGTGAGGGAATAAAATAGCTGAGGTACTAGGGGACCAGTAGTAAGGGAAAATGGTACTGATGGTGAGTTCTCAACTGAGTCCATAGTACAAAAATCTGACATCAAACAGTTAAATTTGTTTTCAGTCTGAATATTGTAATTACCACCAATGTTTCGTCTGCCTTTTTTCCATTGATATTTTGAACTAAACACCACTCGTGATCTTTTGTACCTCATTAGTTACACTGAGTTGTAATGGGTCTTCTGTAAAGTGGCTATGGACTAATCTATCTTTGAATGGGAGCTTTTGTATAGGACATATGAGGAACTGTTTTAGCCAACTCTTTTAATGCTGGATCTTCCCCAAAACATTCCAGTGTTTACAGAGAATCTGCCTCACTTCACTTGCCTGAATGGAGTATGTGGTGACAAAATTAAAAATAGGGGTATCAGAGATATTCTTATCAACCCTTTTCTTAGTCAAAATATCCTTTTTTTCTGTACTATTGGCCAGAGCACTCGCAATATGACCTTTTGAGATTTCTTATTTGTAATTTTATAAATTATAAATATATCTTGTCCCTTGCATATTTGGGTCTTTGAATGTTTAACAAGCCCCCTCCCCTTTTTTACCTCTAACTTTTTCCTTTTTTTTCTCTTTGATGTTTCTATATATAATTAAATGATTTTAACCCCTGCATGGCCACGGAGTGATATATCAGTCCAAAATTCCTATACATTCTAATTCTGTTGGCAGCCTAAAGGTTAATGGTAATTTATGGGGTGGCTCAAATATCTATTTATGAGCCGAAAGACTGACTTATTAGATATATAATTAAGATTGTTACTTACGTGATGGGGTTGCACTAATGTTTATGTGTTGTGAATTATGATGTCATTGATTTGATTGTTTTAAGTATTTCAGGGTTGGCTTTTTGTGATTAGCAGCTTTTGAGAAAGGAAACAAGGGGTTTTGAAATGCGTAAAGCAAGTACCATTTGGTGATTTTCCATTTTGTGTTAAATAAAAGTGTTTACTTTATCTGGTCGAGTCTGTTTTTATTTGCTGGTGAGTGTCCAATTTTTGTGCATGGATTTAATGTTTATTGAGAGCACCGCCTTCCCAGTGCACACTTTTTTGGGGATTCGTATCACAGTATCATCTATGTGCAACAGTAGAGTATATTCAATTGGGATTCATATCACATTATCATCCAGGTGCAACAGTAGAGTATATTCAATTGGGATTCATATTACAGTATCATCCATGTGCAACAGTAGAGTATATTCAATTGGGATTCAGTATCACAGTATCATCCAGGTGCAACAGTAGAGTATTCAATTGGGATTCGTATCACAGTATCATCCAGGTGCAACAGTAGAGCATATTCAATTGGGATTCGTATCACAGTATCATCCAGGTGCAACAGTAGAGCATATTCAATTGGGATTCATATCACAGTATCATCCAGGTGCAACAGTAGAGTATATTCAATTGGGATTCATATCACAGTATCATCCAGGTGCAACAGTAGAGCATATTCAATTGGGATTCGTATCACAGTATCATCCAGGTGCAACAGTAGAGTATATTCAATTGGGATTCGTATCACAGTATCATCCAGGTGCAACAGTAGAGTATATTCAAAGTTTTATTGAAACATGACAGAGAAGAACATATATTTCAAAAGTTTACTTGTACATGGTGAGACAAATAATTGTGAAACCTTTGAAAATAGAATGAGAAAAGACCAGGTGCCAGACATTCAAACATTAGCACCAGCACTAATGGACTTTGCACAGGTACTATCTGGGTTTGTGACCATCATTGTGGGAGGGCTATATTCAGAGCCACTGTACCATAGCAGCTTGTTAATGCCCAGGCACTATCATAACACTGCGCCCAATGCAAATGAGGGGGTCTTCTCCTGTATAGAGGCACAACAGCAAGTTCAAAGGTTTGCAATGGCAGTTAATGACAGCACCCACAGTGGTGCAATTTATTGCTACTAAAGACCTCATCTTAACCAGGCATTAAGCCTGAACTCCAACCACACTGATGGCAGGAAGGCTATTGCAGCCACCTGCCTGTGATCGTAGTCACGTCAGCAAGGTTGCAGGCCCTGGTGTACATTGGACCTCCCTGAACACCCATGTCATTTATTATACACCTCTCCCTGATATCTAAGTGGTCCTCCCACACCTGTTCTGTATATATTTACTTCTCCATGGTACCTAGTGGCATTCCCTAGTCCCTGATCACCCATTCCATATATTGTGCACTTCTCCCAGTGTCTACTGGTACTCTTCACCCCTGATCACCTGGCCCACATACAATATAATATATACCCTGGTGCCCAGTGGTACTTCTGCTCCCACCCCCAAGTGCCTGTCAACAAACAGGCCAATGAACTTTGCCAGTCCATCAGCCACCCACCTGCCCTGCCTGCACCCAGAACACCACCCATTCAACACCCCACTTACAGATGTGTTTGGGGCCATGCAGTGACTCCAGATATTGTGACCAGCTCAGCCCTCCTCTTAGCTCTTTATCTGGCCACTGTATGAGGGGACAGTAAGCACATGTACAGTATACTGTATACTGTGTGCACACTCACTGTCAACTCATTCAGCATTTGGCGATGAGTTGAATGGAGGGATATTCTGATCACTGTATCAGGAGTCAATGCATGACCCCAGACACACTTGTAAGTGGGGATCAGCTGGGTGGTTTTCTTGGTGTGGGAGGGGCTGGTGGGGGCCACTGAACTGTCGTTGTTCACCTGTCTGTTTGATAATGGATATTCGGGGTGGATGTAGCCAAGAGTACCACTGGACTCTGGGAGATTATACAGTGAAAGGGCCAGGTGACTGGTGGGGGGGTATTGCTAGAGACCAAGGACCAAGGAGAGGTGCACAATATATGGACCAGGTGATCAGAGGGTGGGGGGGTGCCATGTGCTATTAGACACCAAGTAGATATCTTCAATCATAGTAAAGGTAATTGGGTGGGGTGGGGTGTCACTAGACACAAGGGAGATGTCTTGTAATCATGGGACAGATGATTGGGGGGTGCCACTAGCACCAGGGATGATGTGTCAGGTGCCCACAGATGGACATTAAAGGGCCACCACCCACCATGCAAATGAGCCTATAATGAGCACAGAAATGGCCCCTTAGTGGCTTGCATGTCTAATGGACTCATTTGCATAGTGTGGCTTAATATATCCAGCATGGCTCCTGGTGCTATCTGATTCATGGGCACTATTCCCTGTGAGCTGGATACAGCTCAGGTTTCTGTTGGGTCAGAGCCATTTGATTTAGCACTGCTCTGATACCAGCTGATATTCAGTTAGATAGCACCATAGCAGCGCTTGGTCAGGTGCTAGTGCAAGTGCAACAAACATATGGGCTGCACTTGCACACTTTTGAATATGTGGGTCCAAACTTCTAAACTATTTAAAAGTAATGGATGTTGAACAAGGTCAAACACCTTGGAGAGATCATATATATATAGAACCCACACATTCACCACTATCCAAGACCTCCTGAATATAGTTTGTAAAATAGGCAAGAGCTGTAATAGTGCAATGTTTCTTTTAAATCAAGTTGCTCTTGATAAGAATTTTAAATTTCTGTAAGTAATCCATAATTTGATCATGAGCTATATATTCTGAGACCTTGGATAATGGGGAAAGTGCTGAAATTGGCCTCAAATTAGAGACATCCTATTACCACTTTTAAAAATAGAAGAAACAAAAGCTATCTTCCAAGCAGAAGGAATGTTGTCATGCACAAGTGAATAATTGAACAATTTAAAAGCAATTTAAAACAAATTAGTTTAGTAACAATCTAAAACAAATGAGCCACAAAAACACATTTAGAAAGACAGTCCTATGTACATAATAAAATAATAACTAACATGGCAATTTGAGTTTGGAAGGGACTCTAAAACCTCCTCCCCGGCCCTTCCCCAGCTTCATCAGCAAGGATAAATACATATGCTGTGCACACATGAACTCACTGATAGGGATAAACATATAATTCAGGTTTTGTGTAGGTCTAAGTCATGTTTATATTACTAAATTATACTTTCCATTTTTCCAAAGTTGGCAACAGTAATTAATGTGGCATAATTCAGAATGTAAAATAAAGCTTTAACCCACAATACCTTTAATTTTTAATGACACTTCTGAC
Organism: Neoceratodus forsteri; assembly: GCA_016271365.2. NCBI lineage: Eukaryota > Metazoa > Chordata > Ceratodontiformes > Ceratodontidae > Neoceratodus > Neoceratodus forsteri. Next base: position 1,725,040,166 of record CM057452.1, read on the forward strand.
TGTGTAGTCAACAAGACATTACAAGTTACGTGTACACAATATACCCAACTAATTAAACAAAATCTGCCACTATAGTAGAATTTTATATTATTTGTTTTTACGTGTTCAGTCATTTTCTTTAGCAGTAAACTGGAGTTATAATTTATCAAAGCCTTCATAGATTTAGAGTAAGATCAGACAGTAACTCATGTTATATAATAGCATTACAGTTACTCACTATAGTAGATGAATAATTCATTAGACTGAACATAAAAGTGTGACTTCAAGCTCAGCATCTTTTTCTGAGAACTTCTTTTCAATTTTCCTGACTTGCTGTCTGCATGTTAAAGCACTAATTAAAGCAAGTTTAAAATAATTTAGATGGCACCTAGAACCAACATAATCACCAACATTCTCATTTTTGCTTAAGACTTATTCAAATACTTAGGCAATTTTAAGTTTTGGGAGGGTTTTTATAAGCACTTGATCACATGCTACACTCACTATGATGGATCTAAGCCGCTCTGGCTGATACAGTGCATTTTGCAAACTTTTGCCCAAGGCCGCCTCCTCCTACAAGATATATAGGTATAACATGAATACATAGCTGGGTAGTGACCACTGGGAAGGAAGTTGCTGGGGCAAGGCTACTAACATTATTGTAAACTAATACTAATTACAAAACAAATGATAGCATCTATCTTAACACAGTAGAATTTCATTAATATAGTATTGAACAGTGCAGCTAACAAACAAGTGAGATAATAAAACAGTTATGCATTAAACCCTTAATTAATACAGTGGTTTAGTTGTATTTACTTCAGGCAGAGGCCAGCTGAATAAGTGAGTAGATTATTGTGCTGGTTGGGGGCAACACTGGGCTTGGGGACATTAGGGAAATCTTGGAGGGAGAGAGCCTGCCACTGGATGCTAGGAAATGCTTCATCTGAGAAGAAGAGAAAGAGTGGGTACCAGTGAACACCAGGGACTTATTGGATGGGATGGGGAGAGAAAAGAAGGATGCCACTGGAAAACAGAGTGTGTGTGTGAAGTGGGATACTTTAAGAGAGAGCATGTCACTGGAAATCACAGAGTTGTTGGAGTGGGACAAAAAGAAGGACTGGATGTCACTGGAAACAGGTGAGTGCTTGGAACAGGACAAGAAAAAGAAAGGAATGCTGTTGGACAACAGGGAATGCTTAAACCAGGACTGGGAAAAGTACTGTATACCAGACAATGACTGAAATGAGAACATGGAAGAGTGGGAACAAAGTGGTGTCACTTGACACCAGGGATGATTACCGGACTGGGATATGGTTAGCAAGTGGGTACCACTGGACACCAGAGGGATGTTGGAATGGAATAAGAAGAGTAGGTAGGTGTCACTGGATACTAGGTAGTACTTAGGGATAAGGGTGAGGAGGATACTACTGGACAGCAGAGAGTGTTTACAACAGTGAATTCAGTAGGCATGACACCACATGCACTCACGATGTAGAGGGTCGAGCCAACTCACAGCAAAGGCTGTAAGCACACACAGGCAACACTCAGTGAAAATAACAAAATCAGTGCAGGTCAGTCTAATCCAACATTTTATTTTTGATATAAAGGAAAATGTTGGATTAGACTGACCCGCTCTGATTTTCTTATTTTCTGCTGAGTGCTGCCTTGTATGTGTTTGCAGTGTTTACAACTGGACAGGGATAGTGAAGATGTTCCACAAGGTGTGAGGGTTTATTTACCAGTGTAGGAAAAAGAGCTCTTGTTATTGAATCAATCATTGTGGGTGCTCTTTTAAGTCAGGATTGATTACTAAAACTTCTTTAAGATAATCTTTAGTTGCAGGAAAGGCTAAATATTCAGAAAACCAAGGTTGGCATTTTCAGGTTAATAACCCTAACTGTACCTATTCTCTGTAAAGTACTAGGTTTGCATATTTAGTTGGGTGTCAAACAATTTAATTAAGAAATGCTTCCTGCAGAATTTGATGGAACAGGCAAACTCAGTGTTGTTGACCTAAGAGCCCTAATTGAATTACCTAAGTTTTTGCACATTGCGCATGACCATAGAACAACTGTGGTTCAACATTATCATCAGCAATCTGAAAACTGGGATCTTCAACAGGCTGCTTTAGTTTGCTGATGACACTAAGCTGGCCAGGGTAGTGGACTTCAAGAGGATGGAGAGAAATTTCAGTGGACCACAACAAGCTGATCAATTATTCAGATGCATGAAGTCTCAGATTCAAAGTAGCAACATGGAAGCACAGGCATGGACAGTGAGGGCAGAAAAGAACCAAAGGTCCATCTAATCTGCACAAATTAAAGTGCATTAAAATAGAACTGAGCAGAACCTGATAACCATTTTACCTAGTAAAATCTGTTTTTCAAATAATGGTTCTAATATTATCCTCCATCTGTGCAGGCCTATTAGTAGCCTCAGTAGGTGTCTCAGAATTACACTCTAGTGGTAAGTACCGCTTCCGAACTGTATGATGTAGTTTATGCCCCTCTTAACCTCAGAGCTGTGTACAGTAGAATGCAGATGCATTGTGGCAACAATGGAAGAACTGAGATGTGACATACACTACATCAGATAGTTCTAAAATGGTTGTTGCCATCAGTGTGAATATCAGAAACACCACTAGGATAACCAAGGCTACTGATTTCTGGTGATTAAAATTATGATTTTCAAGACTTGAAATTCCAGGAATTGCACCAGTGATTGTTAGTCTAATTTCCAGATTTTACCAAGATTTTATTGTCATTGTTTTAGTACATATATAAATGATCAGAATAAAAAAAGGCTTAATATACAGAGCATTAAATGAACAAACTGAAAATAGTACATGAAGCAATTATATAAAAAAAAATACAAGTTCTGTAGATTTACTGATCTGGTATAAAATGCAAATTTCTGTGAAACTCATAGGGTGGAATATTCAGACTGCACCAGGCAGGGGTGAAAGCCTGGGTGCAGTGCAACTGAGCTGCACCAGGGCATGGACCAGACGATATTCAATGGTGCTGCGCCATGGCTCAGCACCATTGAATATGGCACTGAGGGCTCATGCACGGTGCAGTGGCACTGCACCAGTGCAAGTGTCAGTAGGGGAGCAGGGGGATGCGCCAGTGCAAGTGCAGTTGCGCTAGGTGCATCAACAGCGATATTCAGCACTGGGCATGCAACTTAGGCCATTATGCATGCAAGGCACAAATGGGGCCATTTGCATGTCATTATGATACCATTTGCATGTGGTGTGCCGATCCCCGGCGACTTGCGCCTGGTGCCCTGCCAGGCTGCAGCCTTCGGGGAACCGATGCCCTGCTGACCCTAGGTGGTCTCCGCACCCGTACGCCCAATCGGAGGCATAAGTTATTTAAATCCCTGGTGGTCCAGTGGACCGCTCTCAAAAGCCCGATCATGGGCAGAAGTGAATCAAATCCCTGGTGCTCCAGTGGACCGCTTTCCAATGCCCGATCGTAGGCTTAGATGCTACATATCCCTGGTGGTCCAGTGGAAGCCCCACAGTGCCTGATTTGGGCAGAATTAATGAAGGACACCCTAATGGTCCCAGTGGTACCCCTTCCCACCCATCCACTGAGGTCCCCGCCACCCAGCTCTCCCCCCAGTCAGCGGCAGGCAGCAGCACCCCAACCGCAAGCCACCTGGCTGCCCTCTGACTGACAGGATACAGTATGGTCTGTATGCCTATTGGTCCACTGTCACCCGCCGCTGACTGGGGGGGTGCTGGGTGTCGGGGGACTCAGTGGGCAGGTGGGGAGGGGTTACCACTGGACCACCAGGGTGTCCTTTGTTAGTTCTGCCAGTGATTGGGCACTGGGGAGGCTTTCACTGGACCACTAGGGATATGTAGCACCTAAGCCCACGACTGGGCATTGGAAAGCAGTCCACTGGACCACCAGGGATGTCTGGAACATATGCCTGTGAACGAGTATGGGGGGGCACAAAACTCCTTGGGCAGGGGGCATGTGGACCGTGTTCTGGGTGGGCGGGTGGCCATCCACAGCAGGCGGCTGCCGTGTTGCACCTTGCAATATGGCAGCTAGCCTGTGGGTGGCCAGGATTTGTTCCTGGTTATACCAGACACAACTTTGTGCCCCCCTGAGAAGCACAAGGCAGGGTTGTGCCAGCATCTACGCTGCACATCCCGGGCTGAATATCAGGATGTGCTGCATGTGCATGGGCATGCCCCCGCACTTGTGCCACATACATTACTGATGTACCCCGACTCATCGGGGATTGCGCAGTGCAACATTCCCCTTTGAATATCGCACTGGTACGCATAGGTGGGTTGTGCATGGCACAACCTTGTTGAATATCCCACCCTTTGTTTTTACTGGTGTGCAGGCAGTCCAAATTCTGGAATTTTACCAGGTTTCCCAGTAAAATCTAAAAAGAAAAAGTGGCCTTGAGGATAACTAAAAAGTCTGCAGCTATGAAACATTATGGCCTGGATATTCAGAACTGCACTAAAGGCTGGCTCAAGTCCGGTGCAGTGCAGGTTAGCTGCGCGGTGGCCCAGCTGGTGCCATATTCAGCAGTTGCGCATGCCAGCGCAACATGGCTGAAAATGGCACAGGTGCCTCTAGCACAACCAGAGATGCACTGGTGCAACTGTGGAAGTGCCTAGCAAGTTGAGCAACAACAGTGAGGGGCAGCAGAGACAACTGACCCAGGGACACAGCCGCAGAAGTACAATGATGATGGCCACAGGACCATGCCAGCAGAGCACACCAGTGCACACACACAGGCATGGTGCAGGGTGGAAGAATGGGCCACAAGTGATGGAGCACAGCCACCAGCAGTGGTGCCGCCGCACCACGGCACCCATAGGCGGTCCACTGGTGATGGACAGGAGGATGCCCAGGAACCGGTACTCAGAAGATAGACATGGCATGGCCTGGAGGTGAGGGTGGCCACCACAGGGCTGCCAACTGTGCCTCCCCACCAACCGCCAGCTCATTGTTCCCACTGCCATGCTGCAATGGATGTCCATTCCCAGGACCATGGAGCTAAACACACCCAGGCCCCACATGTGCACAAGCAACCCACATGCTGGGCAGTGAAGGAGGCAGGACCCAGACAGAATGGCAGCTCACATGGGACTGGGGACCCAACAGGGGATGCAGACACCCCCACCCCAGCAGGAGGACAGGTCCAGAAGGAGGACCATGGCAATGTGGCAACACCATGCACACACCCGCCACCACTCCTGACCACAGCCCCATGACGAGCCTGAAGCCACACTGCAAACCCACAAAACTGGGTGAGGAACCCCAGCACAATGTGACAGACCACTGCACACACAGCAGGAACCACAGTAGCACCACAACCCCACCCCCAAACACCATGGATGGAGATCTGAGCACAGTGGGCATGGCTCCACATGCCACCCGCAAAACAGACATGAACACAGGTATGTAGTTGGTAAAGCTTTATAAAAGTGAAAGACACATACAGAAACAGAAACAGGGGTCAAGGACAGGGAAGATACAAAGAGGGATGAGGACAGGGAACAGGGGCTGTACCATGGGACATAGGACTGTAGGGGAACAGGGCCAACATGGGTGAAAGGAGCTATTTACAGTCCAGTTAGAAAAGTCCATGGCTGGATTCTCCCCTAACATGCTGTCTTCTCCTACTAGCTATAGACACGTGGTGGATCACCACCACAACATCCAGGATCCTCCGCACTACATTCAGGATCTGGCACAACAAGCATGTCTGACCCTCACGGCCTCCAACCTGCAGTCCGCCTGACACCTATGGCATGGGACAAGACAGGTAATCAGTGAAATGGTCCAGGGAACCATACCCACCCACGGAGCACAATGGGCAAGATGTGGACACACCCCTGGAGAGTCTGGTATGGAATCCCACAGGGGAACAATGGCTGCCCATGGCACTGATCACCAAGCGAGTACAAAGAGGTGGATGATGCCACACAGTGGCCACAGGACCGCACAGTGTCGGCCACATGGTACACAGTGCATGGCCTGACAGGCACAATGCAAACACCAACCCGGCTGTGGCACTGCACCATGCTGCATGCGCTGCCTCCTCCAGAGGCAGGCAGGTGTCCTCCCGAAGCTCCCCATAGCAGTGCCTTCACTGCTCAGGTGTTCGTGACACACCATCCTCCTCTCCAGGATCATAGCAACTGACTGCCTCATCTCTCCCTGGCCTGCTGCAGTTGCACCATCCCAAACAGTTGCCCCTCAAAGGGATGGACGACTGCCACCAGTTTCACCAGCTCCACCTCACTCCATTTCACTGCCTGTCTACCAGTACCCTGCACCATGGCAGACATTTGAGGTGGCAATGCAAATTGCGGTGCACAGTGCATGTGGCTGCCACATGTGCAGGGTGCCTGATGTGCAACACACTGCTACAATCGTGCAGCACATGGATGCATGCCGGGATGCACAATGAGGGGGCGGTTCACAGTGCATGTGGCTGCCACATGTGCAGGGTGCCTGATGTGCAACACACTGCTACAATCGTGCAGCACATGGATGCATGCCGGGATGCACAATGAGGGGCCATTGCACAGTGATGGGCATGCACACAATGCCAGGGTCTAGCAGGGTTATGGGGTCACATAGGTGACCCGTGGATCAGAGGTCACCAGCCGTCATGCAATGAGCATGTGCACAATAGGGTGCATATCATGATGCAAGGGCATGTGCGTAGCTGCCCCTGCTCCACTTGTGCAGTGCTGCTGCATTGCACAGTTGACTTGGGCATGATTGTACCATGGGACACACAGCGCACAAGTGCACTGCAGGCATGCAGACCACGCATACCTGACTATTGCACCACAGTCTTGCTCCGGTGCAACACAACTTCGCACAGTGCAGTTTTGCGATATCAGAAGTCCTATACAAATGAGCTCATCAGCCAATGTGCAGCACAGTGGGGTGCATTAGCATATCATTACCATTGAGCACAACCTAATTTGCATGAGCTGCTCCAGATAAGCACCACTGAACAGCACAGGCCATGGACTGGTATTGCAACTATGACAGGTAAGTGTGGGATGCTGCAGCAACACAGGGAGACAGCAGCACTGCAAGGTGGGACTGCCCTGGCCTCTGCTGCTGCTGACACACTGTGCTGTCCATATTCATTGGTGGCAACATGTCAGGACAGGAAGCGGGCGACGTGCAGGACCAACTTCACAATGGGTGAGACTGAAGCCCTGTTTGAGGCCTACCTCAACAGGGAGGCCCTGTTGAATGGTGCCATGGGCATGCCACATGACAGGGCCATCAGATGGGACGAGGTGGTGGCCTGCATCAAACAGCATGGCAGCTACCAGTGGTCAGCACAGGAGTGCCACAAGAAGATCAGGACAAACAGGCAGTGCATAAATGAGAAGGTGACAGCCATCAGAGCATCCTGGAATGCCACCGCGGAGGGCCAGTGGATGCACCCACACTGACACCTACAGAGGAGTTGGAGGCGGCCACCATCCAGTGCAGATCGGTGAAGGATGTGCCTGGAAGGGCTTCCAGACAGGTGGCAGCCTATCACTGCATGGCATGTATGTTGGTCACACACAGGCACCGGCCCTGAGGGTGCGTACATGTGCATGCCACTGGGGTGCAAGCACTGCTGGCAGAAGTGCACCAGCTGGCTGACCAGCAAGACAGGGGCACCACTCAGATCCTGGAGAGGGCAAACATGCATGCAGGAGGCCATGACTGCGGCCATGGATCACATTGCTGGTGCCATTATGGCTGGCTTTGCATTGCTGGCTGCCACGGGGCATGGCTGTATGCAGGGGGCCCCCCACAGTGTGTCGTCCACCCCACAGACCTGGCGTCGGGTGATGCCATCATAGTGGATGCCAAATTCAGGTGTAGGCATCCCTGGCACACCCAGGGCTAGCCTGTTTGGCCACCTACACATCCCCACGAGGACATGGTTGTGATCCTGCACATCCACCCCTGGGGAGGGTGTCTGACACACACCTCATGGCCGATACGCAGCCTGCGACTGCTGGTCGTCCCCGGTGCAGCTTGCCCCATGGCCGTGATGGCTGTGGTGCCACATGGCAGCCTGAGGTGTGTGCCACCCTGCCCACAGTCTGCTGCTGCTGCCTGTGCACACATGGGCGGTGTGTGTGTGCATCACACCTGTGGTGGCATGCATGCATGTCATGCCGCATGCTGCCTGTGTGTGTCTGCCAGCTGCTGGGCCATATGGAGTGGGCATGATGAGGCAAACTAGCACCAGTTGCACCTGTGCACTGGTGCACTTCGTCTGAACCACACAACATGCCACTGCCTGTGTGTGTGTGTGTGTGTGTGTACGTCATGCGGTGTGTTTGTGTTGCTGTGTATTGATGTGTGCCACTGCCACTCCTACCCTGCATAGCGCCACTGTCTGTGCATGCCTCCCACTGTGCACACCCCTGCATGTATGTAGTGTGCTGGTCTCGTGGCCCATGCATGTGTGCCACACCACCTACTCTGCGTTCCAAAGTGTTCTTGTGCAACTGTGTAGCAGTGGCATCATGCTGCCAAAGTTAGGGGTTTCCTCCTCCCAGGGGGTAGCTGCATACCTCCCTCTGGCCCATTGTCATCATCATCCCCACTACTGTCACCCTTCTCAGCCTCAACAGCTATCCTATGGTCCATGGCCATGTTGCGCAGTGTGCAGCAGGCCTGGAATAGGCCACAGGCTTTTGAGGGGCTGTATTGTAGGGCACTGCCTGACCTGTCTAGGCAATGGAATCATGCCTTCAACATGTCAAAGACATGCTCGATGATGTTGCGCATGCTGGCATGCACCTCTTTGTATCATTGCTCAGTGGAGGACGCCAGTCACCGGTAGGGTGTGAGCAGTCAGGGCCTCAGTGGGTACGCATTGTCACCTGTGTGGGGATCAACATGGTTAGCCCTCTGCTCTGCTGTTCTGCACCCCTTGCCCTGTCCCTGGCCTCCCTGCAAAACCTATCCCAGCTCTGCAATGCCCCTCTCCCCTGGCCTGTGTCATACTCACCCACTAGGTGGCCCGTGGGGATGTCCCCACATTCAAGCCTGTGGCACAGCACAGAGCTGTGCCAGATGTGTGTGTCGTGTGCACTCCCAGGGCGTGTGGCATAGACAGATGATGCGCCCATGGCATAGTACACCACCTGGCAGTTGATGGTCAGTCTCTCCTTCCTACTGATGTACACAATGCCCTCAGGGTCAGGTGGCATGCAGATGCCCATGTGGGTGCAGTCAATGGCCCTTTGCATGCCAGGCATGCGTGCAACCCTGTAGAAGGCCTCCATGTTTGCTGTACACTTTGCATGTGTGCTGGGGAAACGTATGTACTCTGAAGCACATGGCAGCAGAACATTGAGGAACTGTGTGAGGAGATGGGATGTGACCAACTGGGTGATGCCCATGGTGCCCTTTTTGGTCATTAGAATGCCTGTGGTGAGCAGGCACATGACAGCAGTCACCTTGTTCCCCATGGACATGGCATGGCTACATTTGGTGGGTGCCTGCATACCTCATGGCCCAGCTTGCAGAGCTGCCTCAGAATAGCCTGTTCGGGTGGTACTGGCCCATGATCTCTGTTTCACTATAGTTCTCGAATGTGATGCGGCACGGTACCGCCTGTCAGGCATACCGCCACTGGGCCCTTTGTTGGCCGTGTGTCTGTTCCTCCTGTCTCCTCATACCTCTCAGTACAGCCTCCATCAGGAATGGCACATTGTCCATCCCTCCTTCTCCTTGTGTGTCCCCTTGGGTGGTTTTCTGCCTGTCTGTGGCCCAGCTTCCTGTTTCTGCGTCTCTCTCTCTCTCTCTCTCTCTCTCTCTGCCCTCTCTCCCTCCACCTCTCTGCCTCTCTCTCTCTCCTCCCTGTCTCTCTCTCTCTCTCTCTCTCTCTCTCTCTCTCTCTCTCTCTCTCTCACAATCTTGGTGCAACTGCTGTCTGTCTGTTTGAGCCCTGTTTTTATGGGACCAAGTCTGGTCGACACATCTTGGGTTTGCCCCGGGCTTGCGCCATGGCTTCCCAGTTGAATATCCCATTGCATCGCATATTCATGGGAATGCCCTCTGCACTTGCACTGCATAAATTAGCATTGCGCATTGGCACACTGGGATTTGTGCTGCGCCTCGGCTCCCTCTGAATATCGCTTTGGGGCACATCTTTGCACTGTACCACATCTCTGGTTGCACCATGCACAAGTGCTCTGAATATCCAGGCCAATAAGTATAATTAACTAATTATGAGCCTGGTGAGGCTTCTAAAAGGCTGCTGGATTGGTCATTAATGTCTTAGAAATGAACAATCCAGCTGCCATCTGGTGCAGTGCAGCATGCAATATCAAGCATGCAAGTCATACTCATACTGCACTGCTTGTAACACACCACTCAAATGGCAAAAGTAAGTAAAAAAACTTGAATAATTAAAGTTGTTATTGTGATTAGACTTAGAATCACAATATCAGTCTTGAAACTGGCCAGTTACTTTAATTAGCAATGGCAGGAGGAAGGTGCCCGGGGGGGGAGCCATCCTCCCATTGGTCATTAATTCCTCAGAAATTACCACCTTCTCAGTTGTTATTGCTTAAGTAACATAATTAGAACCAATATTTAAAAAATCATCTTAGGCAGGGAAAAGTACTCACAGGTTCAGTACAGTTCTCTTTTTTTCTTCTTGGTGGTGGGGAGTTACGGCAGAGCAGGAGAAACAATCCTGCTATGCTGGAGCACATCAGATCAAACATTTCTGTTCAAGCTTGTCAAGATCCTTGAGCATGCAGTCTCCTCCATGGCTCTGTGCTGCACCCTCTTGAACACGCCAATATTCTTGTAGTACTGAGGAGCCCAGAACTGCACACAGTATTCCAGATGGGCTCTTGTTAGGGCCTTGTCAATTAAGATTCTATGTCATGCCAGCAGAAATGAAACCAGCATGGTAACAAACTGCATTTGAAATACAGTGCACCGTAAGACTGTGCTGTTAAAAAGCAGCTAGAAAATTAATCACCACACACAGAAAGCTAGAAAATTAACCACCACAAACAGAAAGCAATACCCATTACCCACAGTGATAAGTGGAGGAAAGGTGGAAAAGCAGATGGATTATAGGAACCTTGGGGTACGCAACATGGGGGTTCTCGGGTTGGCAGAAAAGGAAACAAACCCTGGGGACTCAACTCTGGGTGGAGTTTGGGATCGTACTGGAGTTACTATGCCAAATCTCTCAAGAACAAACTTGGGGGGGGGTTGCTGGATGGCATGACAGCCAAGAAATGCAAACTACAACACATGACAATGATGGGGCTAGAACTGAACCCAGGCAAGACGTACATATCAATGGTACTCTCAGACTGACACTCTGACCTCCACTATGTTGGCACACTAAATCAACACACAATCAGGACCTTAGAGTGTTTCACCCTACAGATAACAGGCATGTTCTGCTGTATGATCCATGCAGGCCTATGTTACATACTGTATTTACACCTCTGAACCCCATTACTGTATATAACCATTGTCAAGTTTACCAAAACACTACACCAAGATGACCTATCACATTAATATTCATAGTAATCGCCACATAAGACTATACTGTTTTGATATGCCGATGCGCTATACCCACCATGCACTGCAGTTTGTCCCATGCTCAGTGCAGTAAGTGCCTTCACTGCACAGCATTTGACTCATGGTTATTGCACTTGAGGAGCTGATGTGGAACCCTCCAGCAGGACATAGAGACATCCTAAAGCTCAAAGGTGGTAAATACAAGGGTAATATTAGAAACCACTTTTTACCCAAAAGGTGGTGTACTTATAAAACTACTAGCTGAGACAGTGAGCCTGAAGACAGTACTACAAATCTTTAAGGTAGGCAAGGACAAATGTCTGCTTTCAAAAGGAATCACAGGTACCCTAAGTAGTAGAATGGATAAACAATGCCATTAAACTGGTACATTTGCAAAGTTTATTTATTGAGCCTTATTATGATGGGGGGCGGACATGATGGAATTACAGTCCCTTCCAACTCTAAATTACTATGTTACTATAACTCTAATGCATACCTCTCAATCTGCTAGGCCCAAAATCAGGGACACTTCCTCAAAATCATGGACAAATGACCAAAATCAGAGACGCCATATTTTACTCAGCATAGTGCTTGTGCCATCGCATGACATGTACATCACATGATGTAGTGCACTGCAACATATGTAAAGTCCCTTTAATTTATGCTTTTAAAATGTCAGATTCAGTTGCATACTACCAAATGGCTCAGTAAAAAAATGACAGGCAAATGTTTTTCATCTTCTTCCGTTGCCATTTCTGTTCATTTACCTACTTGAAACTAGTGTAACATGGGCACTGCTAGAGAAATAATTTTCTTTGCAATCCAGTGCTAAGTTATTTTCCAGGCTTTTAAGGATTCAGTGTTATTAATTTCAGACTTTTCTAATTTATATTTTTGCTGTAGAGCCCTCTTACATCCCTGGCCGCCCCTTACAGCCCACCGCTGCCACCCCACCCCCATGGAGCCACAGTTTACCCTCTGGGCAGGGGCAAGAAATGGTCAGCTACACCCCCCAAACTCAACCAGGTGTCATGCAGTCCTTAGGCAGTGGCAGAGAGGAGACCGGTCGGGGCTATGTTGATTTTTTTGATTCCTGGGATGGGGAGGTGTGGCATTCAATGATGCAATGGCGGAACCCTGCCTAGCATATACATACCTCCCAGCCTCAACCTTGACACTCCAGGAAGCTGCCCTTGTAGTCACCCAGGGGCGCTACATTGGGAGGTACCACCCCCTCTGTCCCCAGAGATGGAGAGTGTGCAATTGCCACTCGATCAGTCTCCCTCCCAGGTGACCCTCCTGCCTCCTGGGCTCATTCCTGAACCCGGATCACTAGGCCAAGCAGTGGCTCCACCACTATGCTGATGGGCCGCCCAATTTTCAGACTTTACTGAACAGAAATATACTGTATACTGTACTTGAATGCAGTCTCTCTCTCTCTCTCTCATTAGTGAAACAGATAAGCCTGTGGAATGCCAGGGAGGGCTGTCTCCTACAAACTGCTTTTGTGTGCTTGGGAAAGTTTAACCCTTGCTGTGTTGTTGACTGATATATATGGGGTGTCGCCAACCACACAACAGTGAATACAAGTTTATAAAAAAAACTCAGCTAATCTGGGATCAGGAATAGAACCCTGGTCCACAATTGCTGCACTGCCCTCCACTACCAGGGCTCTAACCACTGAGCCACAGCAGCTACTCAGTGTGATTTCTGTCCAGCAGAGATCTTATCCTCTGCAACAGTGCCTTCGAAACAACTACTGGGGTACTGCTACCGCTCTGCACCATTTGTTTCATGAGGCATTGTGTACACTGTAGCTGTTGTTCTGCATGCTGTTAATGCTGCATGGTTTTGCCCGCTGCATTATGCATTCGACATATTGACCTGGTACCTTTTGATTCTGCCACTGCATATCCCCAATGCATCATTTTCCCTACCCCTCACTGATCTTATCTCTGAAAACAGCACAGCTAACACCACAGTGATTACTGATTAAAATACATGCCCTCATTTAAAGTAGTGCAGCAGTGTTAAAAAAGATACCAGTTAAAATGAAGAAAAAAGATTTGCAGAACTGAGCAAGTAGCCTAAGTACTGCATTTTTGTAAGTTTATGTCCTCGGTACTGTTCTCTTGCCCTGTTTGTGTTGATAATTTACGGTCGGGGGGAAATGTACAGCTGCTAGGACACATCACTAGAACTGCATAGATCTGCACATTGTTGCAGAGTAACCTAGTAACATGGCATTGTGATGATGGAAGGATTTAGGGCCATCTTGTCCACACCTTCTGCTGCATGTCAGTGGCAATACTCAAACTGAGTATGGACACCCATCTGAACCTAACACCTAGAATGTTACTGTCATCCTGGGTCCCACTCTTTCTAGCATCTTTATTAGTGACATCCCCAATAGTTCAGGGAACTTTATTTTAAAATTCACTGATGATGCCAAGTTGGGTGGAGAGATGAATACATTTGAAAGATGTGAATCCATTGTTAGGGACCTAGATTTGATTGAATACTGGGCAGAAATAAATAGAATGTTTTTTAATCATGATAAGCTTTATGTTTTGCGCTTTGGAAGAAATAATCCTTTATAGACTTACTTACAAATAACATCCAGATTCAGTCAGTTAACAAGGAATGGGACCTGGGAGTTAGTGTTAATGATAGCGCATCATCTGCTGATCACTGCAAAAAAGTGGCAGCAACCGCAAATGGGTGTTTACTCACCTGGTAAAGGTGATTGTGTTGGTTGGCATCCATGGCACTCCAGACATTACCTCATGGGTTACAGCCCACCTGATAGGCTAATGATGCACATGACCCAGATCAGATTTCCAGGATATCCAGGTCCCAGGAACCCCTGCTCTCCAGTTTGAATCTTCCATAGCTGAAAGAATCTAGTTAGTACAATAGACAAACAGAACAACGCACAACAACGAGTGCAAGGACATATGAATAAAGGAGGTCCACTACAACATGTTACAAAGGCAAGGCCGAGGCCTGAGTTTATTTCCTATTAGATACAATCTAGCTCAAACTGAAGTTCACTTAACTTGTGGTAAAGATAATGTTCCCCTGAACCCAGAGGAAGTAGGGACCTGCAAACGCCCATGATGATACTCCAAACACTCAAGGGTTTGAGGTGCCATGGATGAATCCAACACAATCACCTTTACCAGGTGAGTAAACACCCATTGTGATTGGTTGGCATCCATGGCACTCCAGACATTACCTCATGGGAGATAAGAAGCAGTTAGTACTCCGGGTGGGAAAAAGAATGTTTTGGAGTGTCAGGGTGGGTGAGCTGCTGTCAGAACCTGGGTGGCGAAGGTGGTCCTGAGGTCCCGTAGCTGTTCCAGCCTGTAGTGTCTGGCGAAAGTATGGAGGGAGCTCCAGGTGGCCGCTCTGCAAATATCTTCAGGGGACACTGATGCCCTTTCTGCTCACGAAGTGGCCACCGACCTGGTGGAATGGGCCCTGATCCCTGCGGTGGAGTCAGTTGGTTGGCCGAGTGGGCCTGCTGTATGACCCTCACGGAGCCACCCTGCGATAGTAGTCTTGAGGCTGCAGCCCTCCTCCGCCCTTTGAGACTATGAAAGTCTCTCCGCCTTGTGGATGGAACTGCTTCGGCCAGATAGACTGCAAGAGTCGATCCAACGTCCGGGAGTCGGGGTACTGTCCTCGCCTGAGTGCCGCCTCGGGCAGGGTAGGTAGGTCAATCGGTTGTTCCCTGTGGAACTTGGTCGGACCTTAGGGTTGAAAAGCCGCACTGCTGTTAATCTGACTCCCTGTGAAGTGAAGGTGGGTAAGGTTCGGCGCAGGATAGGGCGCCGAGCTCACCGATTCTTCTGGCCGAGCAAATGGCCACAAGGAAGGCGGTCTTTAGACCGATCCAGAACAGATCCGCTTCAGGATGCGGTTCGTATGGGGAGGCCCTAAGAGAGAACCCAGCACCGGTGGTAGGTCCCATGGTGCGATGGTCGGTCGGATCCTGGGGCGTAGGAGCTCTACTGCCCTTAGGAATCTAATGGCGTCTGGGTGGGCCCCAGGGGAGCCTCCACGAGGCCTCTTGCCACTCGATAGCAGCCAACTGCACCTCAGTGAGGTGGGCTAGTCCCTTGTCCACTCCCTGTTGAAGGAACAGGAGGATGGTGGGCAGGTCGGCCTGTTCCGCACGGACCCTCAGGCAGCACCACTGCCAGAAGATGGCCCACTGCCTCTCGTATGTGGATGTGGTGGAGCCGCGCCTGGATTGGAGCACAGGGACATCTCTTTGACCGCGGTGAACCAGGACCTCCGTGGCCAGGGGGCCACCAGGATGATGGTGAGTCGTGATTCGCGAATCTTGTTCAACACTTGTGGGAGCAGTGGTAGTGGCGGGAACACGTAGGCGTGTTCCTGAGTCCACGCTTGAGACAGGGCATCGGTGCCCAGAGCGTGCATGCCCCTGAATCGGAGTAGTAAGAGCCGACCTGGGCATTGTCCTGTGTCGCCATCAGATCGAGGGAGACGGGTCCCATGCTGTCTGGATTGACTGGAACAGGGTCGGTGGAGTCGCCACCCCCGGATGAATTGGTTGTCTGCTGAGCCAGTCCGCCTCACGCTCAGCTTTCCGCCAGGTGTACCGCACTCAGGTGTGATAGATGGATCCGTGCCCAGGCCATCGCCTTTGCGGTTTCTCTTGACATGGCCCTGCTCCTGGTCCCTCCTTGTTTCGCTGATGTACGCCACCGCCACGCGATTGTCGGACTTGATTAGGATGGAGTGGTCCGGGATGATGACCGAACGCCTGTAGGGCGGGAAGACTGCTCTCATCTCCAGTATGTTGATGGAGAGGTGGGTCTCTGCTGGGGACCAAGTTCCTGAGCTGAGGCATCCCCTAAGCAGGCCCTCAGCCGGACAGACTGCGCCCGCCTCTATCGGGATTGGTCGCAGGCCCTCCAGAGAAGCCTCTGTTCAGATTTTCCACGGTGGTCCACCAGCCAGAGGGATGACCTTACCACCATGGTAGAGGTACCGTGTGCTGGAGGTTGTGTTCGTCTGGGGCCCCGAGTGACAGGGTGTAATTCTGTAAGGTCGCATGTGCCGCCTGGCCCAGGGCACGAGGTCGATGCAGGAGGCCATGCACCCTAGGAGTTGAGCCACCTTCTCCATCATTGTGTGGGGGTGCGATTTTAGGTCGCGCGCCAGGTTTTGGATGTTTTGGATTCTGGCCGGTGATGGCTTTGCCCAGCCCTGGGAGGAGTTGACAACTGTTCCGAGGTGCTCTATCTGTTGGGTAGGGTGGAGGTGACTCTTTTCCCGGTTCACCACCCAACCGTGACTGTCGAGGACCCGTAAGGCAAGTTCCGTGTGTGTTTGTGCCTGTTCCGTGGAGTGGGCGCGAATGCCAGTCATCCAGGTAAGGAATAATGTCCAGCCCCTGCTCCCTGAGACTGGCCACCAAAGTGATTGATACCTTGGTGAAAACTCTGGGTGCTGACGACAGACCGAAGGGAAGCGCCTTGTACTGGAAGTGGTGTCCCAGGATGTGGAAACGCAGGAATTGCCTGTGGCTCCTGATGATCGGGATGTGGAGGTAGGCATCTTTCAGATCAATCGACGTCATGAAGTCCCCTACCCTGAGGCTCTGTAGGGTGGACCGGATGGTCTCCATCTTGAATCGATGGGCCACCATGTGACGGTTCAGTAGTTTTAGGTCCAGAATCGGTCTTAGTTCTCCCGATTTTTTTGGGAACTAGGAAAGATGGAGTACAGGCCCTGGCCTTCCTCTTGGCTCGGAATGGGTTGGATGGTCCTGTTCCAGATTAGTTCCATTAGGATCTGCTGGACCTGGTGAGGAGAGACTCGTCCTTTTGGAACGGGGGATGAGACGAACCGGTGCGGTACCGGTAGCCCGGTTAACTCGATGGAGTAGACGTTGGACACCACGTCCCTCACCCACCTGTCCGAGGTGGTGTGTAGCCAGCGGTGGTGAATAGGGTCAGCCTGCCCTACCGGGTGGGCACGACACCCGCCTGTGGTTGGTAGGTGGTTGGAAGTCACCGCTTCCTCTGAAGCCTCTATCACTCCCCCAGCTCTTTGACCCCGTGGTCTGAAAGAGGGCTGGTAGGACTGGGGTGAGTGGCCGGGGTTGGAAGAGAACCCCCTACTCCGAAAGGAATTGTTCTGTGGCAACGATTCCCTACGATTCTGACTCTTGATCCCGGGCCGAAATCTCCGTCTTGTGGAAGGTAAGTAGGCGGACTTTGTTTTAGACTTGAGGAGGTCCCTACCTTCCTCCCTCTGTTTGAGATAGCTCTGTAGACCCTCCCCAAAAATGTGATTCCCCTTCAGGGGTAAGTTTTGTAGCAATGTCTTCGATTCAGTATCGGCATCCCGGAACTTAAGCCATAATGCTCTGCATGCTCGGTTGATGATGGTAGCGGCCCTGGCCTGAAGATGTAGGGAGTCCACTGCCATGTCAGCGAGGTACTTGGCTGCATCTAGGGAGCATTCTAGTGGCTCTGCTTCCCTTGACTTGGGGATAGTCTGTTCTTGGAGCTCCTCGAGCCAGCGAATCTGGGCCCGGGAGGTGTAGATGGCAGTGGTCATAGCTTTTGTGGTTGTACCCTCGATTTCGAAGGTTTTCTTGAGCATGTCCTCAACTTGCTTGTCCGTGGGATCCTTGAGGGCTATGGTGCCACAAGGTAGGACCTGCTTTTGCTCAGGGCCGCTACCTGAGGGTCAATGATGGGTGCCTTGCACCAAAGGTCAGCCTTTGTCGCTCATCAATAATACATTTTATTTAGGTTTCCGTTTGGCATTCTCCTCGGTTCGGAGGACTGCCACTCTGAGAGGACCACTTCTTCGATGGCCGGGCACACTGGGAAGGTTTCTGCGAATGTGGATCTTAACTGGATCATGGGATCAAGTTTCGACCGTTTTTCCTCCCTGGGCCCTCAGTGGCCAGGCCCAGAGTAGACTTGATGACCTTCACGAGGCCGGGAGGTATCAAAAGAACATAGTTTGGCGGTCAGGGACGGAGTCGCCTGGAGGTCTGTGTCCTCTGCATCCAATCGAGTCCGGCCTCTTCCTTCCTCCTCCTCTGCGCCGTCCCTCTCCACGCTTCGGTGGTCCGCTGAGGAGCGACAGGTCGAGCCCCTCCGCATGGGTGGTCCTTCCGGTGTCCCTCTAGTCCGAAGGTGTTCCGAGCTGGAGGGTCTTGTTCTGTGTTGGGTGATGGCCTCCAGTCTCTCCATAACCTTGAGCATAAAATGTTTTGCTGGCTCTCCATCATGGATGCCGCTGCCTGCTGGTTCTGTATCAATAAGGAACCTGGGTGTAGCCATGCCGACTTGCTGGTACCAGGGTTGGAGGGGGCCGGTGGTGTCCTCTCCATTGAAGAGAGGTCGTCGTCTAGGAGGCAGGCCACACACAGTGGCCCTGGGGTTTGGGGGAGGAGAGTGGCGTTGCAGGGTGAGCATTTCTTGCCTTGACCATCTGGAAGTAAGATGAGAGGGTCACTGGATACATCCCTATATCACAGGGAAAGAACACTCTGAGCTTTTCTTTCCATTTAATTAATTATCTCTGGCTCTGCCGAAAGTACAGGAGGAGCACCTGGGGATAGGGGTGCTGTGGGAGGACCCCTATCGCAGGGCTCGTGGGGAAGCCATGGCCTTTTGCCTAATGGGGAGCCAGAGCCTGCTGTGGGAAGGGGCCTAGGTCCGCCGTGAGTGGGGGGTTCTACTGGGGTCACTGTGGGAGGGACCCGAGTAGGCCCAGAGGTGGCTTCCCCCCTTTGTTTGCTTTTCTTCACTCTCCCCCAGATTATAGATTTTTTTTTTTTTGAACTGGGGGGGGGGAGAGAGAGAGAGAGGTAGAGAGGGGGGAGGGCCGAGACGGCCTAGGAGGGGAGTAGTCTGGGGGGGCCCTGGGAGCGAGGCCACCCTGGGCTAACTGCCCTCTGGGTAAACCTGAGGGTCCAAGGCTATCCCCCTATCTGCCTCCTCGAGATGTGATGGCCCCTGCCAGCTGGTGGAACGTTGTCGACCCCTGGCGGTTCCCTTACCCCTTTTTTTTTTTTCTTCTTCGTCTTATTTTATTTTATATTGTCGTGGCACCGACCTCGCACCGCCAGACTGAGTGAAAACTGGGCGGGTGAGTTGGTATCCTCTGCATGTAGAGAGCGAGACGGCAAACTCTAGATTGGAGCTGTGGGCGGAAGGCCGTAGGGGCTGCGAGACGCGGCATGGAGGTAAGGAAGTCCGTCTCTAGTCCTCTGCCTCCTTCGCCCTGGAGCTTGGCCTTTGGCCTGAGTTGTGAGCAGGACCCCCCCGACTGGAGGGCCGCAGCGCTGAGAGGGGGATCCACCCCCCCGGACTAGGCCGCGGAACCCCGCGGTAACGGGAATGGATCCTGAAGGAGCGGAGGAGCCGCTCGAGAGATACGGCCGCTCCAGAGGGAGTGGGAAGGAGAAGCAAGGCCCTGCGATTGAGGAGGATGCCAGGAGGAGGGGAGAGGCCGGAGCATGTCTGCGCAAGCGGCCGCGCGGTGCGGCCTGGTGTGGGGCCTCACTGGGGAGAAGCCTAAGGGAGGGGCGGCCGTGGGAGCATACAAGCACTCCAAAACACTGACGGGAAGGCTCCAGGGCTCCACGCTGGATGGAGAGGCCCGATTGGGCCCGGATGGCGTGGGGTTGTGAAAGAAACGGCTCCGAGGAGCTGATAGATGGCCGGGAGGCACTCCACGCTACAGGGAGGCACCCCTGGCCCACAAACAAGATAGTGGCTAAACAATCTTTTCTCCTAGCCCAGAAACGAGTGGAAAGGCGCTATATCTTTAATCCTGGCGGTAGATAAGGGGAAAGGAACGCCAGAGACCCCCTATACTGGTACTGTTTGCTAGGGCAGGATTTGAAGCAAGTTTTTCCATATAATTGAGAAAAAGGTATCAGAAAGCAATCCCCACAATCCCTGGTAGGGCATAAAAAACAGGACAACAACCAGTTACACATGAAAAGTTATAGAATTCCTTCCTACCTTGAAAAGAAGAGCAGACAGGGGTCCCTGGTATGCTTCTTGCCTGTTCAGATGCACGATTCAAAACTGGAGAGCAGGGGTTCCTGGGACCTGGATATCCTGGAAATCTGATCTGGGTCATGTGCATCATTAGCCTATCAGGTGGGCTGTAACCCATGAGGTAATGTCTGGAGTGCCATGGATGCCAACCAATCACAATGGAATGTTCAAAATGATAAAATGCACCTTCATTTTAAGAAATTAGAAGTTCCTGATTTCCTTGTATCTAATTTATGTTCGACCATACGTGGATTATGGTTCTCCATTTTGAAGCCCATATTTGAAGCGGGGTATGGAATTGGTGGTGAAAGTGCAGAGGTGGGTAAACAAAATGGTTCCCCAGTTAAAAAATAAAACCTACAATGATAGACCCATGGAGACTGGAATATTCGATCTGCAAATCAGAAGATCAAGAGGTGACCTACTACTGTTATTTTAAATTCTCCACTCCACAGAATAAATGTCACAATGTGGGTTGAGTTTCTGCACTGGAATACCTAATCTAAGGTCCTAGAATAAGCAGCTTTTTCTCCCTACTGTAAATACCAAGAGAAATAAACTTCATTATTAGGTTGGCAAGAGTTTGTAATCAATTACCTAAAGAGATAGTTAACCAAACCTTCCTGGGATTTGAAACCGAGCTAGGTAATTATTTCAAATCAAAACAATCCTTGGTATAATTCACCCACTAGGAGTGGAAGACAATCCCCATGGGCAATTTGCCTACTTTCGTCTTCTTTACTAGTAAACCTCCACTCTTGCTGTATAACCTTAAAAGTCATTCTTCATAAGGAATCTGTCTAGTCATGATATGAAAGGATGAGCAGTTCTAGTTTTCACAACCTCATAGGGCAGGCAATTCCACATGGTAGCCACCCTGTGTGTGAAGTAATGCATTCTGATGTTTACCCTTATTCTGCCTTACATACAGAGAAGACCACTAGGTACCCTGCAGATGTTAATGTATGCCTTTTTTACTTGAGGGCTTATCTAGGCAAAACACAGTCTTGTACAGAAGAAGTCAGCCACTCCTTAACTCTGCAGTCAGTATCCTTTATTTTATCAATATCAAGTGAGACCCCCAGCTCTAATCCCAATGTTTTACCCCAATGGGCTTCTTCAGGGGATGGTGGATCTAATTTAGAATATGCACAAAATATTTGCTGTAAAAATCATAATTAGTGCAATTAAAATTATGTGTTGAATTATTCAAACAGAACACTCAGACTGCATACCACCATTGCTCTGACACAGTGAACCTTCAACAATCTATTTATGGTTATCTCTGTAGTTTATTAATATATATAATGTACAGAATTAGTAAAGCACAAAGTCACTCATAGCTACACGTCCTCCAAATTGTGTCATTTAATAAGCCATGTTTGAGTCTCTTGGTTTCAGCTATAACCCAAGCAAAGTATCACAGAAAGGGTGGTAGATGCATGTAACAGCCTCCCAGCAGAGGTAGTAGGGGAAAACAGTGATGGGATTAAAAAGCCTGGGATAGGCAAAAGGGAATCATAGAGAAAGGAAGAGGGTGGAAGAGATGGTGCCATAGACCAAGGGCAGGCAGCAGCATAGCGATCACAATAAAATGAGCAGACTGGATGGCCAGGCAGCCCTTACCATCAGTGTATATATTTCTATGTAATACCACCCATATTTCTATGCAGGTACCATACTGGACTATAAATTATTCCTTAAAAACCCCATGGCAGCGTATATTTGATTCATAACTTGAGAATACTATGCCTTTTATATTACACTCAGTGAAACATCGTTGATCATATTTAACCAATTTCACCATGTTTGCAAATAATAAAGGAAACAACAGACACAGCAGATATACAAGCAAAAGACAGTATAACAATATTTTATTCAATGTGGACCAAGTTACAGCTACTGAGATCCAACATGGCCACTGAGGGAGCAGCATGCATTGTTTAGCTCTCAGAATTTGAGTGATTGTTTCTCAGTTTAACATTTACTTTTGTACTCAACTTGCTTATCCTCAGCTGATTTAATGGAGACAGCAACCTCCACTCCTACTCTCTCAAAGAAGAGTCATAAAAACAAAACTGAGAGAACAATTTAAGAAAAAACAAAACAGAAAGACACCAGTTTCTTGCCCTCCAAACCAGGACAAATCCTACTTAAAAGATAACTTAATTCATGCCTACTCACTTGATTGGGTGGTGCCAATGACTAAAGTTGGAAGTGAGAACTGCATGATACCCAGTGCTGGGAGCTGTAAACCAATACTGTACCAGAAGGAAAATGAGAAGATATTGAGTTGCTTGAACTACAAAGTGTAACAATGTATACGGCTACAGTATCTACCCAAGAGCACATTTCAAATCAAAAGTCTCATGCAGAAATGGAAGTTAAAGTTCAGGACTCAGCAGAGGTGGTGGTGGTGGTTTCAAAGAGAAGGTACAAAACACCAACCCCCAAAACCTGTGCTATCTTCTCTTGCAGAGAAAAGAACTGAGGACGTTCAAGGATGTCAATAGATCCTTTGCTATTCTGATAATTATGATCCAAAAATGGTCTTAAAAGTTCAGAGGAAAGTTTGATAATATTTAAAAGTAAACAAAAACCAATGAAGTTAAAACACAAGAAAATTAGAAAGTGCTTAAACTTTCAGAGAAGTCAAATGTTGAATTAAAAACAAAATTAGAGACAAACTCGGCCTTGGCATCTACCTTAATGAGGTAATCAATTGCTACACTACACATTCTAGAGAGTATAGAGAATAATCAGATGCTCTTTAATTTGCACTCTGTAGGAGTTCCCCATTTGAGCACACAGGCATTAAATACTTGGGGCTGGATATTCGGACTGCGCCATTCTGTGGCGCAAGCCCTTGCGCTGCTCAAAAAAGTTGCACAGGGGTGTGGCTGGGGTGATATTCAACGGAGTTGCGCTATTGAGCAACTCCTTTGAATATCGCCCCCCAGCCACAGCCACTGTGCATGGTGCAGTGGAATTTGCGCCACCGCAAGTAGTCAGAGTGGAGCATTCAAGATGCGGTGGCTCAAGTTCCATTGTGCCATGCGCAAATTTCCGATATTCAAAAGGTGACATGCAAATGGGGACATAAGTTATGCAAGGCGCAGGGGGGGCCATTTGTATCTACTTATGGCCCCATTTGCATGCCATTAGCAGGTGCGCTGATCTTCGACAACTTGTGCCTGGCGCCCTGCCAGGCAGCAGCCATCGGGGACCGATGCCCCCTGCAGCCCAATCACGGGCATAAGTAAATCTCCCCCACCCCACTGGCCCGATCGCGGGCATAACAGCATTAACCCCCCCCCTGACTGGCCCGATCAAGGGCAAAACAGAACCCCACCCCTGACTGGCCCGATCGTGGGCAAAACAGAACCCCACCCCACTGGCCTGATCGCGGCAAAACAGAACCCCACCACCCTGACTGGCCCTATTAGGGCAAAACAGAACCTCACCCCCTCGACTGGCCCAATCGTGGGCAAAACAGAACTGAACCCCCACCCCCACTAGCTCGATCGTGGGCAGAATGGAGTTCAACCCCCAAGACCAATATCCCTGGTGGTCCAGTGGACTGTGAAGCCCGATAGCGGGCATTAGAGTCAAACTCCCCAGGTCCAATTTCCCTGGTGATCTAGTGGCCCCACCCACCCACCCACGGCCCCACCACCCTGCTCCCTCCATCAGCGCGGACAGCAGCACCCCACCTGCCTGCCGCCCGCCACCTGCCGACTGACTGCTCAGTAGGGCTGCACGCCCATTGCTTCAGAGCAAGACCCAATGGGCATGCAGCCCATACAGCTAAGGCAGTCCAGATATGTGAATGAATTAACCCTATGAGGCAAAACTGAGGTATTACTCCCTGAGCTTCATGTTTAAGCTTGTCCATAAATTCACACTCCCTTGCCTCTGTGAGACTATACAACTAACACAAGCTACCTCGCGCTCCGATCTGCCTCATTCCCACTGCTTGTCATTCCAAAACTACATCTGCCCATTACCCATAGGTCTTTCTCTTTTGCAGTGACATCAGACTGAAATTCCTTCACACCTCTGTCCTCTCTTGCTCCTATCTCTCTCCATGTTTCAATCCAATCTGTATGCCTCTTTCTCAGTTTTTTATCCTGCTGCTGCTTCCATTAATGATTCATCCTTCCTTCCCCTTATCCTGCTACTCCCACAGCTCTGTGCTTCTCCACAATCCATGCATTCTGTCCTTCACCCTCTTCTTCCTCGTTGTCTGTTCCCTCCTTCCCTCTTCCCATTCTTCCATTCACTTTTAGTTGCTACTCTAAGTTTATATTTTATATACCTTTGAAATTGTGTTTGTTATTAAAAGTTTCCTCATTTGCCACATTTTTGTAAATACCTTGTTGTATCACTATATTTCTGCCATTGTTTATATTGTACCTCAATGTTTACCATTGTATTTGCTGTACCTCCTTATCTGCGATTATATTTGTACCACTGTATTCCTGTTGTCATTCCAAAACTACATCTGGCTACTGCCCATAAGTCTTTCTCTTTTGCAGTGACATCAGACTAGAATTCACTTCAACCTCTGTCTCTCCTGCTCTTCTCCTCCACTTCAATCCAATCTGTATGCCTCGCTCTCAGTTTCTGTATACTGCTCCTGCTTCTCCTCTCCCTAGTTACCAAGACCCCAAGTAGACCCTGAAAAATGTAAGGTATTGTCTCAGTGGACTTACCCAGTCACCAAAACTCAAATAAATAAATATATAGAAAAGACTATTCTTAATGAAATTAAATGAATGATCACAATGAAAAGCAAATAAAAATCTTTTCTTAGGTAATTGTAAGCTGCTAAAGC
Source organism: Neoceratodus forsteri (assembly GCA_016271365.2). Classification (NCBI taxonomy): domain Eukaryota; kingdom Metazoa; phylum Chordata; order Ceratodontiformes; family Ceratodontidae; genus Neoceratodus; species Neoceratodus forsteri. Next base: position 1,725,065,629 of record CM057452.1, read on the forward strand.
TCCCAGCAGACTTTTTTAACACTAATGATTCAGAATTAAGTGAGATACAGAGTTCCAGCTCACGTTCTATGGATGTCTCCCCAAATATTTCAAATATGACCCAAATCAAAGTTTTACCCAAACCAGAAGAACTGGAAACAAACGTGTCAGTGGCTTTGGACAAGAATGAGTGTACCTGATGTGACCACATTGAAACTGCCTGAGGTTACTGTTTTCACTTAAAAACTTGCTGAGTAAATGAAAAAAAATAAACCTCCTGCTTTGAAACACCATCAAACTGAGTTCAAAATTTTTATTATTATTTTGAACTGACCTGACTTGAAACTAATCTTTAAGATGATTAATTAAACATCATTCTAAACTATAATATAGAAACTGTAGAATAATGCTGACAAACCGAATGTGGGACAATTAACTTTTGTTATTGTTTCTAGGGATTTAATCTGTAATCTATTTGTTCTATCTAATCTATTTCTTTATGAACATTCTTTAAACAAATGGTGACTTCTCTATCCCAAAATTGTGCTTGCTAATTATGCTCACTGTAACATTGATGGAACAGATAATTGTACTACACCAAAGAGAACATTTTTTTTCTAATATGATGAGAATGAAAGGAAATTCACCTTCATTCTTCACCCTTATTCTTGTATTTTTGCATTCTATTTGATACTGGATTCTACAGACCTTAATCTTCTGGGCTTGACTGGTGCATAATGTAGAAATGTATAATGTAATATAAGAACATTAATGTTTTAATTGTTTTTTTTTCGTGACTGTGTATTTATATGAATTTGGAGGCTATATTCTATTGTCTAATGTGCTCATGAAAGTAAGCATTACATTTTCTGTATAGAGATGTATAAATACCTATAAATAAATAATGTACAAAAGTTACAGCTATCAGGAAAAGTAGACAAGTGTGGCACTTGAAGTTTAGCAATGGATGTATCAATGTTGTTTCTCTGTATAGCATCCCTTGACATTTCATGATAAAGCAGTACTTTTCTTTCAGAAAATCCTATGATATGATAATCAGTTCATAACAGCCTAATTGGTAAGAACTGTCTAATATAAAAGCATTGGCTGGTCCACTGGAATGGATGGCAGTGAACTGCGCTGACACCTCAGTGACTGAGGTTTACATGCAATTCAAAACACTACAGTGGGGCCAGGTGAGGGTCAAACGTGTTGCACAGTTGAGATATTTTACTTAAGGGGATGGCAGTAGGAATGGGTTACCTGGCATCCATGTACTATTGGTGACCAATGAAGGAGCCACCCTGGTAGAAACTGGGAAGGCATCTGTTCACCCAGCCTCTTCGCTGTAGAAAGAAGACCACAACTGTGATTCTGAATGTTGGCTTAGTAAACAGGGAAAATAAGGGGACAAATATGGGGAAAAAAAGAAAAAAATGGGAATGAATAAAGCTGTGTAAGGACTGCTCTAGGTGTGCAGAGGCAGAATGTTGTGCTGCCACCTCAGAAATTAAAGTCTGACTGCAAGCATCAGAATCTGTTAGTGAGGCTGGCTAGGGGCTGGGCACACTGTGGAGGTGAGTCAAGTGTTAGCTCTCCTCTGCAAGGATTCTCCTCTGCAATGGGGAGCTGGGATAACAGTTCACCCCAGGAGTTGAAGCTGAAGCTTAGGAGTATGCTCCAATCAGACTTATTAACTGATGAGACTACTTGGGGGCTGAAAGAAACATTCCTGCCTGTATACCAAATCCCCACATACTCCCCCAGTTGAGCCCTGATTCAACCATTATCATGCTGGTGTGCAACTCGTACACTTGGCAATCCTTCCTGCAACTCAAAAGGGGCTCTAGATGTACAGGTATGGTGCTACAATTGGATACATTTGGAGAAATATTGGTCTTCATAGCTTTCTAGAAAACCTACAATGAACTTACGGTGTGGCTGCCAACCCCTGAGAACAGAAACGCAGTAGGAGGAGTCTCTTAAATAAAAATCTGGAAACCTAGCTTAAATATTAGAATATGTCCTCATTCCCAAAAAATGTACTCTATATAGAAAACAGTACTTTAATTTTATATCAATTACTGGGACTTTGTGTGCAACATTTTGGTTCAGATTTGGGTCTTTACAGTTGCAGTCTGTAACAAGTTATGGCATATCAAGATATATCACAATATATTGCAGGAAATTCCATTCATTTTAATGAGATTATCAGTGATACTGGTATATGGTAATATGTCAGAACATATCTGAATGTACAACTTGTCCTCCCTGCAGCTATACTTGGATCCTGAAGGCAAATCCTAATGGACATTTCTGCAAGGTCCACTCTTGATAAATATAGAACAATGGCAGTATGTCCAAGTGGCACAATGGCTCATTTTGTCTAACATAAGCATTTTTTCATATAACACTCAGCATTCTGCTTTTTTATTTCTTATTTATCCTACCAGGTTAGAAGAGTGAATCTTGAATCTCTAGTTGTAAAATTCACAGTCAGAATAGTGCTCTGCAATATAGCGATAGGAATAGAATGCCACAAGTCAGGCTAGTGCTATTCATGTGGCTGTATTGCAGTAATGGGGTGGTAGGGAGGGAGAAAGGGATGAAGCCTGTGCTGGGAGGGTTCCATTGAGCATCTGCTGTGGTGCAGAGGTAGTGCCACAGGCAGCAGAGGAGCAAGAATGCTGGTGGACTGGGGTTTGATTCCTGGTCCTGGGAGATATGTTTCTTTTGTTTGTTTTTTAATACTGGGATGTGTGTTGTATTTTTGTTTTGTTTCTCCCCTTCTGACCTGTGGGGTACTGTTTCTCCCTCCTGGCTGACTTGTGCCATTCCTTCCACTCCACAATGCCCCCTGAGGTTTCACCCTTCCCCAAGTTGCCTCCCCAGAGGTGATTATATAAGTTGAATGGGTTAGGTGGGCAAAGCCCCCCTACAAAAACAGAAATCTTTTTTTTTTTTTTTTATGGTAGCAGTCTGTTTCTTCTGGGACTGCTACCATTGCTGCTGTTCTAGTGGTCAATGTTTCAGGTGGGAGCTGTTGTGGAGAGTGATATTTTTAAAGCACTCATGGCACATGCTGTTTCGGCAAGAGTGATCCTATTCTAGTGCCCTATTTACACTCTTTCATCCTTCACCTCTGACTGGCCCTCCTTCCTACAGTCCCTCACAGCCCCATCACCAGGCATTTCCCTGGACTTCCCTTCTGAGTCCGCCACAGCTTGCCCTCTGTGGCAGGGTGGCAGGAGTCCCTCAACACGCTGATCAATGGATCCAGATTTCAGGAGGTGCCTGGGTTAGTGGTGTAGGGCATTTTGGGGGTCTGTCATCATCCTGCCACCAAAGATGTTTTGCAACCTCTTCCTCTCTTGTTATGGCATGTAACCCTCCCTGTAGGGATGCCAGAGTTGGGATATAGTCCCCAGCATGAGTATACATCGGCATATTCATGCTACCACATCATGGTGCATCCCACTCTCTCTGGGTTCCACGTGACCTACCACCCATACATCTGTAGGTGGCAGTGCTGGAGTGGGATGTGGAAACCTCTCCCCTGTGAGAAGGAAAGTGTCCTCTGGTATGCTTGATCCTCCCCTCCCCTCGGCCAGCCCCCCATGACCCAGGCTCATTCCTGAACCTGGCTCACCAATGTATGCCGATGGGCTGGCTACAAATTCTGCTTTTTGAAAAAGCAAATCATTTCAGTGCTAATGAAAAGGCTGAATTACATGTTTTCTGCTGAGCTTTACTATCTTGGCAGAGAAGCAAACTTTTTTTTACAATATTTCATTCTAATAGCAAGTCCAGATTTCTAGATTCAGAACCATTCTCATTTAACTATTCTTATCCTGCCTTCTCTCCCTCTCATCAGGAAATGGAGGGTAATGAGTACCAATGCCCATAGTCTGGACAACAAGCTCCCTGAGCTGGTGGCCTTGATGGAAGAGGGATGCCTGGATATCGTAGCAGTCATAGAAACATGGTACACAGAGAACCATGACTGGGATGTTAACATACCAGGGTACATAACCTACAGGAGAGACAGGCAGGGGAGAAGAGGGGAGGGAGGAGTAGCTCTCTATGTAAAGGAAGGGATAAAAGCAACTGAACAAAGGAGTAAACAGGGAGGAGAGGAGGCACTGTGGGTCACCTTGGAGACTGGAAAGGGCACCACAATCTGCACAGGGGTTGTGTACAGACCCCCATGTCAGGGGGAGGGAATGGACAAGGATATGATAGAAGGCATTCTTAGGATGGCAGAGAAAGGGGAGATACTGTTGATGGGAGACCTGAATATGCCAGATGTTAACTGGAGCACATTTGCTGCAGCTACATCCAAGAGCAGGGCCATTCTCAATGCCCTACAGGTGGCAGGCCTCAGACAGCTAGTTTTGTAACCCACTCATGAGGGAGCAATCTTAGACATAGAAACATAGAATTTGACGGCAGATAAGGACCGCTTGGCCCGCCTAATCTGCCCATTTTCCTACCTAACAGATAAGCTGCAGATCCTGGTTAACCAACACGTCACTTCCTCCTACCCCCACTAGGCTGCCTTATGTCTGTCCCATGCATTCTTGAATTCCTCCACTGTTCTTGACTCCACGACCTCCTCAGGGAGGCTGTTCCATGCATCCACAACCCTCTCTGTGAAAAAATAATTTCTCACATTACCTCTGAGCCATCCCCCCTCTATCTTCAAATTGTGCCCCCTTGTTCTTGCACATCTCTTTTTCTGAAAGATGCTACCCTCTTGGACTTTGTTGATTCCCTTGAGGTACTTGAAAGTTTCTATCATGTCCCCTCTCTTCCTTCTTTCTTCAAGGGTATGCATATTAAGCTCCTTTAGTCTTTCTTTGTATGTCTTCTGATGCAGACCGTGCACCATTTTGGTTGCCCTCCTCTGGACAGCCTCCACTCTGTCTATGTCTTTGTGGAAATGGGGTCTCCAGAACTGCACACAGTACTCCAGATGGGGTCTCACCAACTGTCTGTACAGAGGGATAACAACTTCCTGTTTTCTACTATTGGTGCCTCTTCCTATGCATCCCAGTATCCCCCAGCCTTCCTTACTGCCTTCCCACATTGCTTGCCCACCTTCAGGTCATCTGATATAATTACCCCCAGGTCCCTTTCCATTTTACTGTTGTCAGTATCTCACCCCATTGTATGCTTCCCTGGGTTTTGTTTCCCATGTATTACCTTGCACTTCTTTACAGTGAATCTGAGCTGTATACTTTTGACCATTCCTTCAACCTTGCCAAATCCCTTCTCATCCTTTCCACTCCATCTTGTGTATCAACCCTGTTGCAGATCTTTGTGTTGTCTGCAAAGAGACATACTTTTCCTTCCAGTTCCTCTGCAATATGTTACTATAAAGACATTATAAAGAACCGGTCCCAGTATTGAACCTTATGTGTACCCCGCTAGTAACCCTCCCTTCTTCACTGTGTACCCATTTAATACTACCCTTTGTGTCCTGTTGTCTAGCCAATTTTTTATCCAGACTACCACCTTGGGACCCACCCAAGGCTGGCTAACTTTGTATTAATCTTTTGTGTGGACTGTATCAAATGCCTTGCTAAAATCTAGGTAGGCCAAGTCCACAGTCCATGTCCACAGAGACCTCGACTTCAAATGGGAGCAGTGAGAGGATCTCAGATCTAGAAGTGGGTTGCCATCTGGGAACAAGTGACCATCAAACAGTGTGGTTCATGTTAAACTCAGCTACAGAGTCAAGCCATACAAACGTGAGAGTACTGGACTTCAGTAGGGCTGACTTTGGCAAGATGGGAGAGTGCCTCAGAAAAGCACTAGCAAATAGGCTAGAAGGAGGGGAGGAGCAACAATGGGGAATCATCAGAACTGCCATCACAGAGGCAACAAGCCTTTTTGTGAAGCAAATAAACAAATCAAAACAAAAGAAAAAGCCACTGTGGTTCTCAAAAGAGATGGCTGGGAAAGTCAGGGAGAAAAAAATAGCATTCCAGAAGTATAAGGAAACACAGAAGGAGCAGGACAGAAAGCTGTACCAGTTAAGGCAGAAGGAAGCAGGGAGGGAAGCCAGAATAGCAAAGGCCCAAACTGAGGAAAAGATAGCCAACTTGATTAAGAAGGGGGATAAAACCTTTTATAGGTACATCGGCGAGTGTAGAAAGACAAAGGGAGGGATAGTGAGGCTGAATAGAATGAACGGCGGGTGGGCAGAGGGGGACAGTGAAAAAGCAGGGATATTAAATGAATATTTCTGCTCAGTATTCACAAAAGAGGAGGGGGATGTGCCTAAACCAATAAACAGAAGAACTCTTGAGAGGGGGGTCGATCTCAGTCGTTTCACAGAGAAAGTGTTCTGCAAGAACTCCTAAAACTGAAGGTGGACAAAACAATGGGGCCTGATGGAATTCACCCAGAATTCTAAAAAAATTAAGAGGGAACTAGTGAAACCACTGGCTACTCTTTTAATAAATCATGGGAGGATAGTGTGGTACCCGAGGACTGGAGGAAGGCGGATGTGATTTCTCTTCACAAAAATGGGACCAAGACAGAGGCAGGAAACTACAGACCTGTCAGTTTGACCTCTGTGGTAGGGAAAGTGATGGAGTCACTTCTGAAGGAAAGAATTGTTGAGTACCTAGAGGCCAGTTGGGCACAGGAGCCAAGACAGCATGGGTTCACAGTGGGAAGGTCATGTCAGATGAATCTAATAGATTTCTTTGACTGGGTGACCAAAGTAGTAGACCAGGGAGGGGCTGTGGACATGGCCTACCTAGACTATAGCAAGGCATTTGACACAGTCCCACATAAAAGATTAATATTCAAATTAACCAGCCTGGGAGTGGGTCCCAGGGTGGTAACCTGGGTAAAACATTGGCTGGACAACAGGACACAGAAGGTAATTGTAAATGGAGTCCACTCTGAAAAAAGAGGGGTTACTAGTGGGGTACCGCAGGGTTCAGTGCTGGGTCCAGTCCTTTTTAATGTCTTTATAAGTGACATTGCAGAGGGACTGGAAGGAAAAGTATGCCTCTTTGCAGATGACACAAAGATCTGCAACAGGGTTGATACACAAGGAAGTGTGGAAAGGATAAGAAGGAACTTGACAAGGTTGGAGGAATAGTCAGAAGTATAGCAGATAGGATTCAATGCAAAGAAGTGCAAAATAATGCACCTGGGAAACAAGAACCCGGGGGAAGACTACACAATGGGGGGTAGTAACAACAACAAAATGGAAAGGGACCTGGGGGTAATCATATCAGATGACCTTAAGGTGGGCAAGCAATGTGAGAAGGCAGTAGGGAGGGATGGGGGTATACTGGGATGCATAGGGAGAGGCATCACCAGCAGAAAACAGGAAGTTGTTATCCCGCTGTACAGACAGTTGGTGAGACCCCATCTGGAGAACTGTGTCCAGCTCTGGAGACCCCATCTCCGCAAGGACATAGACAGGATAAAGGCAGTCCAGAGGAAGGCAACTAAAATGGTGCAGGGTCTGCAAGAGAAGCCTTATGAGGAGAGACTAAAGGTGCTTAATATGCATACCCTTGAGGAAAGAAGGGAGAGGGGGGACATGAAAGAAATGTTTAAGTACCTCAGTGGAATCAACAAAGTCCAAGAGGGTAGCATCTTTCAGAAAAAGAGACATGCAAGAACATAGGAACACAATTTAAAGATAGAGAGGGGATGGTTCAGGGGCAATGTGAGGAAGTATTTTTTCACAAAGAGGGTAGAGGATGCATGGAACAGCCTTCCTGAGAAGGTTGTGGGGTCTAAAACTGTGGAAGAATTCAAGAATGCATGGGACAGACATAAGGCAAATCTTGTGGGGGATAGGAAGAAATAGGCTGTTGGTTAACTAGGATCTGCGGCCTATCCTGTAGAAAGGGAAATGGGCAGACTAGATAGGCCAAGCGGTCCTTATCTGCTGACAAAGTCTATGTTTCTATGTTTCTATGTTGTGCCACACCTTTGCGATCTCTCATGATTAGATAATATTTGCTTCTTTAGGCCTCTTTTTTCTCCTGGTATAGCTACAGGCTAACAGAATTAAAAAATAAGTATCTCCAGGTCACCATTTCACTGTAGGTATTAAAATAAATTCCCCAACTTTGGGAAGATAGGTGAAATGGAGCCTGGAGAGGCTCTTTGGTTGTCACTACCATGGGTAGAAGGAACAAAAATTTATATTGTATGTGTTTTACCAATACATTATGAATCAATGTATAGTGTAATTCTTATGTATTGGGTTGACATATTTGAGAGCCTAATTCTCATTGTCAATACTGAATGGAGTTGTAATTTTCTACAAGATTTCCCTGACATGTAGACATTGTCTCAGAAAATGGTCTGATAATAATCTTTATATAGACTTTCATTATCCTGTATCCCAACTATCCATTCACCAGCCATGCATCAGAGATAACTGAAGCCAGAGAGCCAAACACAATTATTGTCTTCTTTTATTACTTTTTCATAGCTCTAATATGGTCCAGCACCTTCATTTACTCTTTCTTGCAGTCACAACATGTCTGCTGTAAAAATGCATCTGCATTTATTCAAGGGAAACTTGATCTTCTGGAAGTGTTAGCAGATGAACAACCTTTATTGGTGTAAGCTATGCTTGAACTCTGTGGCACCCCTTTGAACCAAACAAAAATCATCCTTTGATACATTTAATGCCTACTGAACCCTGGTGATCTCCTTTCACAATTGACTACATAAGGTAGTTGCATTCTTCCTTCAGCTGGAACTAAGCCTCAGTGTGAATGATGGTTCAGGTGGCATGTACTAATATAATGGGGTCTGAATACTCTGTGCACTGAATCTGAATGTTCTTTCTCTTTTTTCTGTGACGAGTTCTAGCCAAGAATCCATAGATGTGCTTAGTTCTCATCTTATCTCTCAGTAATTGACTCTTGCTCCTTGTCTCAAAGTTCAGACATGCCTGTACTTTATGTGTTTTATATAAAAAGCAAGGAAATGATCTCTTTTTATGTTGAGAAAATGTAAGGTAGATGTTCATGCATTACATTACACTGCGAACATAACTTTTAAACACAATGGGTAGTTGCTTGTTAACATCTATTGGGGCATTTCAACACACACAGTCGGGGGGGGCTTATAAGAACTTAAGAATTTTACAGGCAAAAAAGGCAATATGGCCATTCGTATTGCCTGTAATTACACACTAATATCTCCCAGTCTTTTTGTCTGTACCATGTGTTTATCAAGCCTATTTGCAAATCCTCACTTAGTATGTCCTCTTCGTAGGCTATTCCAACAAGAGATTATTCTTTGCATAAACCATCCTCTCCAAAGATCTGTTTTAAAATTTTCACCTGCCACTTTCAGATTGTGCCACAGCAATCCTGCCTTACACTCCTTTCCTTTAGGTTAAGTAATTAAAACAGTACCTGGTCCTTTGATGCTTTGAAAGCAAGGATTGTATCTCTTCAAATTCTTCTCCTCTTGAGTATAAACATGTCCAGCTTTCTAAGTCTGTCCTCATATCACATGTCATGTAATCTTCTACATATCTTTGTAAACTGCATCTAGTCAGGGCCCCCTCTTACCTGTTCACTTTATTTTCTGTGTTTGGACACCAGAATTGCCCTCCATATTCTTAATGTGGCCTCACCATTGACAGGTACAGTAGCAGAATCACCTCTTTTCTTTTGCTTGTTGTATTTCTGACTGTGTGCCCCAATATTTGTCCACGTGTCTTTACAACTACAGTGCATTCCCAATTATCCAAACTCATTATCTGGAAGTTCCTATCTAACAGATCAGACACTTGCCCCCCCCCCCAAGTGTTAAACTAAGGCTAGAATGGGGATAATCAGGTTGGATAATCAGTAGGTTGTACAGTACTGTATTTTATTGTTGTTCTACTATTCATTTTATGTTTCTGCTCATTTTATTTCTACCAAAAGGGATCACTAGTTGACTATTTTAACCTTACCCTAGAAGGCTAGCAGGCTGCAGTGGAAGACATCCAGGAGAGAGAATCATGCAATTGAAAGAAAAAGTGAAATGAGACTTGCCATCACGGCCCTTCCCTGGGTAAATCTTTTTTTTAAACTGAACAGCTCCCACAGGAACAATTTTCCTACGCTGAGAAACATACAGAAGAGCTCTGGGGAAGAGCTGGCAAGGAGCAAGTATTTTTTTTTTATCGTTTTCTGTCCCCAGACTATGCCATCTAAACCGTTCAGCTTCTCGGAACATTCCAGAGTTTCATTTTGTGGTTTCACCTAATAGCCTATAACTCTGTTCCAATATTCCCTTTAATGGCTATTGGGGTGATACTGTACTTCTGTTTTCAAACAAGTGTGATGAAGTTTGCACTAGTGTATCTATTGACATTTCCTGCTCCCCTCAGTCAATGCCATCAATGCCGTTCCAGCTTCTCAAAGCATTTCTGAGTTTGGGTTTGCAGTCTCACTGAACAGGCATGTGCAGTACCTGGAGCAGAAAGCGGATTGGGCATTTATTGATCCCACCAAGAACCAAACAGTCCTGTAACTGGCAGAATCAGGATGAGAGGCACAGTGAGCCCATCATCAGTGGGTATGGAGGAGAGCAAGTAGAGAGCTGGTCAAGTTGATTTTAAAATTTGCTGTGCAGTGCCCACCATTTGTGTATGGTCAATTGTCTGATCTAGATGACAGTGTTCTGAAAGTGTCTGTCGGTGTTTGAAAGTATTGCCAGTGGGTGTACAGTTGTTTTGATATGGGTAGCAGGGTAAGAGAGTACAGCAATTATTTTCATTGCTTTTGATTGTGTAATCCGATCAGCTGGAATCATGATTATCTAAACTGATCTGATGTCTCCCAGGCAGTTCAGATAATCGGACTGCACTGTATGTCACACTATTTATCCTATTTAAGATTATCAGTGATACAAATTTCCAGATCCCTTCCTCAGATCAGTTACAATGTGGTTGGCCATTTAAGATGTAAGCTGCCTTTTATTTGGGGGGGGGCTTAGATGCAACAATGCACACTTGGCTATATTAAAATTCATTTTGGAATTTGCTGCCCATTGCCCCAACTTATCGATGACCTCCTGCATCTTCACAGTGTTTTTGTTCTTATTATTCCTCCCAGCACGGTGTCATCCACAAACTTTGAGGTCTAGTCATTCAACCAAATACCAGAGTCCCAGACTTAGAAATTGAACAGTATTGACCCCAGCACTGAACTTTGAGGGACCCTACTCAACACTTCTCCCCAGGTTGATGCTTCTTCATTCACTCATCCTTTGTCTCCTACCTAATAGCCAGTTCTTTATCCATGTGTACAACATAGCTGGTAGTTATACCTGGTGTAGTTTGTTTAAAAGCTCAGTATGAAGTACTGTGTCAAAGGTCTTTAAGAAGTCCAGGTAAACCACATTCACAACCTTCTCCTCATCCAGTGCCTTATTTAAAGGGTCATAACAATGAAGTTTGTAATGCAGGACCTACCTTGTCTAAATACATGTTGCTTGTTGTTATTTATATTATTTTCACTGAAACGGTTTTCTAGTTTCTCCTTGACTATCCTTTCTTGTAACCTGCATAAGACAGCGATCAGGCTAACTGGCCTATGGCTACCTATGCAAGATTACTGTCACGAACATGTTTTTTGTTTCTCATCCTGCCACTGAATACTCAGCAAAGAAACTATTCAAATCTCCTGCCATCTTCTTGTTTGTGTCAGTCATGTTATTCCCATCCTGTAGCAGACCAATCTGGTTTTGTTTTGTATGTAAGAATAACATTCTTTGTCATTATTTTTGCATTTCAATGTATTTTTCTTCCATCCTCATCATATATTTTCTTTTACATTTGCCCAGTATTTCTTTATACTGTTTAACCATGTGTTCACAATTTTTCTCCTTCATTTGCTTGTATAGTCTTTTTTTTGTTTGTTAATCTCAATGTGCTTTGTACACAATATTAGAATTCCCCATTGTATTTTTTATTAGAATATATCTCCTGCACAGTTCATTACTTTTAAGAATGTTCCACTGGGTTCCCACATGCTTGTTGCTCAGTGACTTCTCTATTTCATTTTTTACTCTTCCTCATTCCACAAAGTTTTGCCTCCTAGGTTGTAACATGTTGTGGATCCTGATTTGGGCTGAAACTTTGCCTTGGCTGTTATGATTGCTTGTTCCTAAAGTTTCTTGTACTTTGCAGTTGGCTAATATATTTTCACTGTTTGTAATTACCAAGACTTGTATTGCACTTCCTTTTGTTGGCTACACACAACTAGTTGGTATAAATTGTTATCACTGATCAGTTCCTGAAATGCTTTTTTAAAAGCTGTCTTCCCACCTAATGTTGCACATTTTATACCCATCAGATTGAAGCATTCTGCTGTAATAAAGTTCTAACCCTCACTTAATTCCTCCAAGAGTTCTAGTATCACTTCAGGTGGTCAGTATTTTAGTACTACGAATAATGTCATTGCTGGTGCATGTTTGCTTTCTTTTTTTCCAGTTCCTACAATTACTATTGGTGTTCCCATTTTCCACAGCTAAATTCTGCAAGCTGCAAGTTGTCTTTTAATATACATGGCGACTCTCCCATCTCTTGTACCCTCTATGTTTTTGCAGAACAGTATAACCTTGTGTTTCTTTACTCTAGTTATCATGATCTGGCAAACAGGTTTCTGTGATCCCAACTAGATCCATGTTCTCTGACTAGTTATATATTTAGATAGATCTAGTTTTTGCAATACTTCTGCATTAGTTACTATGCATTTAAGGCCTGTTATTTTTTAGACTATTTAAAAAAATTCTTATAGCTAATATGCCCCTCTGGTTGCTTGGTCATACCCCAAGTTGTGCCCTAAGCCCTGTGGTCTTTGTTAAGTAGAAGCTTAATTTCCTCTTACACGAGCTCTCTCCTAAGTGGTTATAGAGAGCTTGGATTCTAGCTGTTACTTCCCACTATTAAATTTAAAACTCTGTTGATTGTTTTCCTTTTTCTGTCTCCTAAAATAATGTACACCCTTCTTTTTAGGTGTAAGCCATCATTTCCATATACTGTACCCAATTTCTTTGGGGTTTCTCCAGTTTACAGATAAGCAAAATGTCTGTTGCATAGTTTTACTAACTTGAAGAATATGAACTATTGTTTTAATTTTTGAATAATGTCCTGACATCACAATCTTCAGATGTAGACTGGTTGTGGATAGGTGTAGGAGAGGACATCCAAGGCTCAACACTCTAGCCAGGAATGCTAAAAACATGCACTTCAGTATATGAAATGGACTTGAATCTGGGACTAAACTTGACTTGGATTCAGATTCCTGAGGGCTAGTTAATTCTAGTGAATGAGAAGTGACTTGTACATTAAACCTGAAAATGAAGCCATGTTGATACCCCGAGCTTCTAATAGCCTGGGCAAGCTGAGACAAAGAAGCTGAACCCAAGGCATTCAGGTATCTAAGCTACAGTATGTACCATCTAAGTTGTGCACAGCATCTGATTCTAAGGTAGGTGCTGGACAACTGACTCAGCTTTCTGCTACTAAGATCCCCATGCACAGGCAGTGCGAAGACATGTAACTGACAAAAGTCAAGTGATTGCCACCTGAACTGTAATCCTGCTAGCCAGCATGAGTTGCTAATTGTTGGAACAAGCCACGGTGAAAGCATAACCTAAGCTGATCCAGCTGAATTTATAGGTGAGATTCAAACCTGAGACTTTGGACTTACAATTGAACTTTGTAACTGTAGGAATCCCAACTCTGATCTTTGTGTGCCAACCCTGGAGAAGAAAGAAGAAGGAAAGAAGATACCAGGAATGACACTCTCAAGACAGTGGTGGCTAGAACAGAGCTTTTTGGACTCCCTCTCTTGCTTCACCTCCAGGATCGTGTCAGCATAAGGAAAGTTATGATATCAGGACTCCTGGTGTTATTATAATACTATAAATCTCTATCTCTCTCACACACGCTTTATTCTGTCAATTTATTCTAAATAAATCTGCTTGATTGAGAGGAGAATATCTCAGTTGTCATACTTGTATCCATTATATAAATGAGTTGTTACTTGCTTGAACTACTGATAAACAGCCTATGTTTAACCGTGTGTGTGTGTGTGTGTGTGTGTGTGTGTGTGTATGGGGGTTATTGTCATGCCCTTGTGAATCTCTAACATAAAAACTTACTAAACAAACCATCAAAAGGGGGAGTTTTCTGAACATTTCTGATGAATCAATGTGGTGGTATAAAAAGTATCTAGTAACCAGTGATACGCTTTATTTGACAAATAAAATAACGAATGGGTACAGGTGCTGAGTGGTAAAGCTCATTATGTTGAACAAAAAGCATGCTTGGAAAAGTGCTTAGAACTGTAATTTGAAATCTATGTGTACATTAATGCTTCTGAAAATACAGGTAATTGACTACTAGGATTGTTAAGGTTGGTGATGGAATATAGTATGTGGTCAGTTTCTCCATTCTCTGAGGCACATTTTGCTTTGTAATTTGTGCAAAGGGGTAGTTGTGTAAATATGACTAAATTGTTATTGGAGGAAGAAGTCTTTCCTTTTTTTATTATTCTTTGGTAACTGGTTAAGGCCCACTGTGCCCATAGCCTCTTTTCAGGGACAACCTGGGAGCACTGGGGAGGCTAAGTGACTTGCTCAGGGTCACGCAGTATGCAAGTGGAGGTTGTGGGAATTAAAGCAAGTTCTGCTGGATATACCAAGCTCATTCATAGTACATTACACTAACTTCTAGGCTATACTACCAGCCTGAAGCTTTAGCTGTGATACCTCAGAATATGCAAAATGTTAACCCTGAGATAGACAAATGGATAAACATAGAAACACAATTTGATGGCCTATTAGGACCACTTGGGCCACCCAGTCTGCCCATTTTTCCCTACCATGCAGACCATAACTGATCTCCCACTCTTTCTTTCTCCCCTCTTTCTTTCCACTAAGATTCCTTTATGCTCATCCCATGAATGCTTGAAAGCAACCAATGTTCTTGCCCCATCATCTCCTCTGGAAGCTATTTCAGGTTCCAGAAATCCACCATCTTTCTTTGAAGAAGTACTTCCCACCATCTCTCCTGAATCTACCCACCTCCAGCTTCATAGCATGTCCACTTGTTCTTAAGCTCCTTTTTCTAAAAAATACTTCCCTGTACCTTATTTACATCCACAATATATTTAAAGATGTCTATCATATTCCTCCTCTCCTCCCTCACCCTCCTGTCTTCCAGGGTGTACATAATGAGGGCATTTGATCTCTCCTCACAGGGCTTTTGATGCAGACCCTGTGTCATTTTAATTGCCTGCAGAATGGGATGCAGTACTCAAGGTGAGTCTTCCCAGTGATCTATACAGGAAATGCCACCTCCTCTTTCTACTGGTGGTGCCCCTCCCATGCACCCCAGCATCCATTAACCCTCCCTACTGCCTTGCCACACTGCCTGGCCAACTTTAGATAATCCTATATGATTACTCCCAGGAGTCCTGCTTGGTGGTTGTCAATACCAGCACCCATGTTGTACTCCACAGCTTGGTTTCTGCACCCTAAGCACATTATTTTGCACTTTTTCACATTGAAATCCAACTGGCATACCCTTGACAAACCCCATGCTTCCCCAAATCTATGCTCATTCCTTCCACCCCCCCCAACCAGAGTGTCCACCCTATTGCAGAGTTTGGTGTCATCCACAAAGAGGCAGACCTTCTCTTCCAGTTCCTCTGCCATGCCCCTTATAAAGACTTAAAAGAGGATTGGTCCCAGCACTGATGCTAATGGCACCCCACTGGTCACTTTCTCTTCCTCAGAGTTAATACCATTTACCACCACGCTCTCTTTTTTTTTTTCAGTTGGTAATTTTTATTGAGTTTTTCCACATAGCATACATACATACGAACAGGAAAACAGTCATACATATACGGCAGCAGAGAAGGATCACTATAAGGATACAACCACTGATCTGTAGTAAACAGTATACACATGAAATGAGAAAGAAACCATGGTTTATGATGGAGGGACTCCCAAGTGAGCATAGGCATGGTCTAGACAAAGTAAATTACTTTAAGGATCACTGTTCACTGCCCAAGAAAAGGGGCTACAGGGGAGTAGACTCGCTGATCCATAACATTATTAGAAACATAGAACATGAAAACATACAATTTGATGGCAGATAAGGACCGCTTGGCCTACCTAGTCTGCCCATTTCCTTACCTATTGGATAAGCTGCAAATCCTAGCTAACCAACAGCCTACTTCCTCCTACCCCACACTAGAATTGCCTTATGTCTGTCCCATGCATTCTTGAATTCCCCCATTTTTGACTCTACAGCCTCCTCAGGAAGGATGTTCCAAGCATCTACAACCCTCTCTGTGAAGAAATACTTCCTCACGCTACCTCTGAGCCATTCCCCTCTATCTTCAAATTGTGCTCCCTTGTTCTTGCACATCTTTTTTTCTGAGATTGCTACCCTCTTGGACTTTATTGATTCCTTTGAGTTACTTGAAAGCTTCTATCATGTCCCCCTTCCCTCCTTTCCTCGAGGCTATACATATTAAGCTCTTCTAGTCTTTCTTCATATGTCTTCTGGTGCAGACCCTGCACCATTTTGGTTGCCATCCTCTGGACAGCCTCCACCCTGTCTATGTCTTTGCAGGAATGGGGTCTCCAGAACTGCATGCAGTACTCCAGATGTGGTCTTACCAAGTGTCTGTACAGAGGGACAACAACTTCCTGTTTTCTACTGGTGATGCCTCTACCTATGCATCCCAATATCCCCCCAGCCATCCTTACTGCCTTCTCACTTTGCTTGTCCTCCTTTAGGTCATCTGATATGATTAGCCCCAGGGACCTTTCCATTTTTGTTATTGTTAGTATCTCACCCCCATTGTGAACACTTCCCCTGGGTTTGTTTCCCAGGTGCATTACTTTGCACTTCTTTGTATTGAATCTAAGCTGCCATAGATTTGACCATTCCTCCAACCTTGCCAAGTCCCTTCTCATCCTTTCCATCTCACCTTGTGTATCAACCCTGTTGCACTCTCCTTGTCTGGCCTTTCCACAGAGAAGTAAAGAGTTTTACCTTGAGACAGGTCACACAGACATGAGCCATTAGTGCAGTACTGTATCAAAGATGTGATCAGGATAACTGAATTCTTGCCAATGCTAACAAAGCACATAGTGAAGTAGAAAGGAAGCATTCTGAGTATTGGGGCCCTTCTTGCAACCATGTGGGCACTACAACATTTCACCCAAACCATCTGTGAAGAAAAGGTAATTATGTAAACCCATCACCAGTTCCTGGCCTACCTGTGAACTCCAGGATAAAAGAGGGAAGGGTGTCCAGCAGCAGGATCACTTCCTGGACCTTGGCCCTCCAGGGCCATGTTACTGGAAGTAAGGTATGCAAGAAAACAAGAAAAATACTGTGACCCAGGTCCTAACTGACCTCTACCCATCCACAGACATTGAACTGAAAGAATTTATCTATGCCCCAGTCTCCCAATCTTTCCTATCATAGGCACTTTTACTTATGAAAAGAATGGTAGTCTGGGATTGTCCAAGGCCCATGCGGATGTGTGCTCTTTCTACAAGGAAGATAAACTCGTGCATGTGTAGGATTATGCTGGAAGGAGACACACCTGCCACATCCCAGAAATTCCAACTAGGACCAAAATATAGTAAGTATGTAGAAATAGCAGGTAGTTTGCTAACAGTTTAGACTACGGTAAATTTTCAACTCACAGAATTTGTAATCTGCTCTGATTCTAACTATGCAAGATTAGGTTTCACCACCTGCTTTCCAAAGAGGAAGGAACAAGGGCTCAGAACTGAAAGGGAAAAGAAACATGTTGAATTGGTTACTGCTATTGATCAGTTTGTACAGGAGAAGGAATGACTATTTGTCGGAAAAAGGTAAAGGGCCACTCCAAAACCAGTGGACCTGATAAGTATGGCAATGATAAGGTTGACAGCCTCACCAAGGAGAGGTCCCTGAGCAGCATCCCTTGGAAATTTCTCCATGGACTCGAGGCCAACCTAGCTGCAGTCATTCAACAGCAGGCCAAGCAAACTGTACGTGTACCAGAAGCTGAGAGCACACCAGAAGCACCCTCATGGGGCATTCTGGTTACAGTTAGAGAAGAACTTGACCCTGACATGTTAAAGGCTCAATTAAAAGACAAGACTCTTTCTAAATTGTATCACTTTGTGGAGAATCCTGAGTCAGCCCATTAATGTTGAAGACTTGCAGCAGAACAGGGAATTAAATTTATGTATCTCCAGAAATATAGGTTCAACCTACAAAGGAAGTTGCTCATATATATCCATGAATCCTCTGGCTTTCCCAGGTGGGTGGTCCCTACAGGATACAGAGGAATGATGATGTATCACATGCATGATGAGCACTCTAGTGGTCACTGATGCCTTAAGGAAACTTGCATATTGGTCTGGCATGCTGGAAGATGTACAGTAGTCACTTAAACTAGAGGTTATCTCACTTGCTGTAGGTTCCAGCCCTCAAGACATTGATTTTGAGCACTCCTGAAAGTGAAAGGAGTCAGTTTTCCCTAGTTTGATATTCAGATTGATTAGATAGGCCAACTCCCTACTTCAGTCAAAAGAAACACATACTTGATGACTGTGACCTGTATGTTTACCAAATGGGTAGAATGCATACCAGCTCTCAGTGATACTGCTAAGAATACAGCTGCATTCTGATTAGACACATACCTCTTTACACCGCTGGGGTTTACCTTTATGGATAGAATCACAGAGAGATTACCATTTCATTTCAATATGATGGCTCAACTATGTGAGATGTTGAGAAATCAAAAGAAACTTCATGCAGCCTACCACCCCAATCCTCTGGACAAGTAGAAAGAATGAACAAATCTACTGCAAGCATACTAAAAAGTATGTTTCAGAAAATGCAAAGGATTGGGACCTCAAAGTGCCAAGTACCTTAATGGCACTGAGATCAACACCAAACTGACTCCATTTGAAATCACTGGCAGGCAGATGGCTGTGCCCATGAATCAGTTGCACCAGCCCCCTGCTGAAAACATGTCAGCGATTGTTGATATTCACCAGTACATAACTGATTTAAAGTGTCACCTACAGAATAGCTTTTCATTTGCAAGACAAAATCTAGAGAGAAGTGTAGAAGGAAGAAAAGCTTAAGATGATTAAAAGACATCTGACACCAACTAATAGATACTGTAGGTGATAATTTGTTCTGTTTCAAGTATAAAAAGGCAAAAATTAATGAGAGGAGAAGGTTTGCAGAAAAGATGCTAGGCCCGTATTTGATTGTGAACAAAGCCAACCAAATCTGCTGTGAGATTAAGATTCCATGAAGATGCAAGGAACCCCATTTCACAGCAGTCTACTGAAGCCTTACAAGTCAGACCAACAATACTTTCCTGATTCCACTCAGGAGAAGCATTGAGAAGTCTAAAACTGTATCTACTGCATACCTGTCCTCACCGTATTCCTGTCCTCCACATTTTACCACACTCTAGGGAGTCATGCTAGAAATTATCTCACATAATTGATGATCTGAGTTAAGTAGTGAGAGTGGTTTACATGTTTTGTTTTTAGATGTATCAGCTTATCCTAAGTCTCACCCTGATCATATCCAGCCATGCTGCTAGGGTTCACACCCCTGATGACTACATGGTCAGAGGACTCCCCAACAAGACTGAAGAAGTAGCTTTATTTAGGGGAAACTACTTGCCAAAAAAATGCATACCTAAAATTGGAATTTCACCTTTAGCAGTAATACCAGTAGAACCAATCTTACTGAAGATATTTGTCAAACCCTGAAGCAATTACAGAGTAAGGCTGAGGATGTCCAGAGATTAGTAACTGTCTTTCAGGTTGCTGATATCAGTGAGATATGGGAGTCAGTTTGCCTCTATTTGATTCTTATAACAATTCTCAGTATTCTAAGCATTCTTTGTAAAATTAAATGGTAACAAAGAAACATGACTTTAGCCTTGACCTGCAAATTAGAAAGATTACATTGTCAGTTTAGGCAACTGACAACAGACAATTACAGTAAATAAAAGTTATCCAGTGTTTGTTTTAGTGTATTTAAGTATTATGTAACACACTATACAATGAATCAGCTTATAGCCATTACTGCATATTAAACTATGTATAACATTTATATATTATATAGTGTGCAAATTAATATGTTGGTATGTGAATTTTGGACACACATGGGGTGACCATAGCCCATATGGGGAGGGGCAGAGATGTAAGTAGAGCTCTTCAAATATTGATTTGTATGCTGAACATAATACTAAACATGGAAGTATATTGTCAATATTTGAAGAGCTCTACTTATTTGAAGAGCTCATGTTAAACAGAGTATAAAGTTATCACTGTAACATTAGGTCCTACAGGCTAAATGAACCAGATATTAAAGATAGATATTGCAGTCCAGTGAGTCAAAGACACTTGAGCATTTAAAGCTCTCAAGGATGAGATACACAGAAATGGAGACAAGGTACTATAGGGCAGATTGCCTACACAGCCTGGATCACAAGTGTAGACAATCCTTAGCATTAGTTCCATGCGGTGGGGTCCAGTGGACCCCTGTGCAAATGCACAGAAGAGACATGTGTCCCTTCCACACAGGATCCCCCAGTCAGTCATGAGCCAGGCACATGGATGGCCCAGGGGAGTGTCATGGGCATGCCCACACTCCACATCATTCAAGTAAGTGCAGAGTGCCAGGTGAGGGGGACCACAATCTGGCAATATTGACTAGAGCCTGTGTGGCTGGCTGTTGTGTTTGTCTCTGTCAGTAGTTTAGTTTTTGTGGTTTCTCATGTGTTTCTGCTTGGAGGAACTGGACTATCTTGGACATAACATCTATGAACATTTCCTGGACTAGAAACTGTAAAACATCACCAGCAGGTATTGGCATTCTCATCATAAATCAACTTTTTTGGAAGTCATCATAAGCAAAAGGTCAGTAATTCTGCTATACAAGCTCTGAGTTGTGAAGTGATGCATTGAATCCACATTTCCATTTAACTTGCTCTTAAAGGGTGTGTGCTTGTCTTTGAGGTCTATTCCCAACCATTTTGGAGAACAAACGGAAGATACGAACAAAGGATTTTTACATCTTGCATATGCCCCAGGCCAGTGTTCATCACCTTTGCAACTTTAACACAGTCTGGGTCTTTGATCTACAGTAACAACAGTTTTCTGGTCCCCAGTAGCTCACCATGAGTCACTCTGGAACACTCACCCTTGCCACAGTAAACATTTGCAGTCTCCTGGCAAAACCTGATGCCCTGCAAATATTTGTAAATCAGCACAAGCCAGACATCCTTGCAGTTGTTCTAACCTGACTCTCACCTAAAATCTCAGATATGGCTATTACCCTGCCAGGGTACAACATTTTCCAACTTGACAGAATCACTAAAAGAGGTAGTGGCTGCGCCTTATATCTCAAAGATGCTCTCTAAGACCACCTTCTAAAAACACCCATCTTTGACTCATCCTCCCAAATTCTCACTGTCAAAGTTCTACTAGGGGCCCACAATAAAGCCCTGTCCATTGCTGCAGTTTACATCCCCCCCAAAGAACAAGGAAAAGGCCTCAACTCAGTCCTTGACCTCATTCGATCCCAACCACCTGACTCTGAGACAATCCTCATGGGTCACTTCAATATCAACTGGCTTGTTCTAGAATCAGGGGGCTTCATAGATGCCATCTCCTCAGCAAACCTTGCTCAACTGGAGCCTCCCCACTAGGCAAAATTACAAAACAGGTAAATGTACTCTCCTGGACTGGATACTGACCAGTCACCCATCCCGCATCTCAAACGTCTCTGTCCTTCCTGACACTATAAGTGACCATTCCCCTGTAATCTGCATCTGGACAAATAAATTTATCATGACCCCCCTCAAAATTAATCAACAGCAGAGTCCTTCCATGTGGGCAGTTGAAACACCTAAAATCCTGCCTAAGACTGCAAGATTGGCCACCAATCTTCCACACTCCAGATGTCAATACTGTCCTTGACCTCTTCATCAAAACCTTTAATGCTGCCTGTGACTCTCATGCCCCTTTCAAAAAGTGGAAAGTCAAAGGCCTGTGCAACCCCTGGCTCTCTTCTGAACTAGTAGCACAACTAAAATCCAGGGACCATCTCTGGGCATGGGCTCAGGAAACTGGAAAGCAAATCAACATACAGAATTATAAACAAGCTCATAATAACTGCACAAAATTAGTCCGCCAATAGAAAAGTACCTACTATAAGGATGTTCTGACAAACACTTGGGGCAAGGGGAATTCATTTTGGTATAATAGTAAAGAAATGACAGGAAAGCAGACAAAAACCTCACCCACTATGCTGGTCATAGATGGTATCACAATGTTGGACCCGTCTACCATAGCAAATTCATTCAACTCAGCTTTCACTGACCTCAGCTCTTTTCTTCCACCTGACTATTTCAACAAAGATGACCCCCAATCTCTCCCTTCAAGTCCCACCCTCTCTCCAAACTGGCCTCCATTCTACTTCCAATCAGTCAAATCGTATGAAGCTCGCAACTACATCAGTAGAGCTATTGCTAGGTCCAGATCAAGTGGGGACTGCCTTGACCTCAAGCAGCTTGCCCTCACCCTCAATGAGGTTTTCCTACCATTAACACAAATCTTTAACCTCTCCCTCTCTCTTGGCCAGTTCCCTGACAGATGGAAATCTGCCTCTGTCACTCTGGTCCACAAGAGTGGGGACAGGGCCCTCCTGGTGAATTATAGGCCTATATCCATACTTTCCCTGCTCTCCAAGGCCATAGAGCATATAGTTCGGACCAGATTATGGAATACCTTGATAAATATGATGTCCTGTTTGCTCAACAGCACGGCTTTAGAAAAGGTCACAGTACCACTTCAGCCCTCCTTGAATTTACTGGTACAATCCATAGTTCCTTGGACAATAGCCTTCTTACAGGGGCGGTCTTCATTAATCTGATGAAGGCATTCGATACCATCCATCATCATCTACTACTCTCTCAGCTGCTAAATACTGGACTGTTCCCTGAATCTATGTGCTGGTTTAAGAGCAATCTGGAAAACTGCTAACAAAGAGTGAAAATAGCTGACTTTCTCTCTGATGCCAGACCAGTGCACTCTGGAGTGCCACAAGGGTCAATCCTTGGGCCTCTTCTCTTCAGCATCTTCCTAAATAGTCTTCCACAATCTTGTCTGAAGCAACTCCTCCTATACGCTGATGACGCTGTCATCCACTCCACCCACAAGGACTCCCACCTTCTGCAAAGCAAACTTCAGTATGGTCTCTCCTCAGTTGAAAACTGGTTCAGTAAACACAAACTTGTCCTCAACTATAAAAAAACAAAGTCCATGCTCTTCTGCAGCTTGCAAAACAAGCCCACCCCTCCCTATTACAAACTGACTAGGTGCAATCCTAGAACAAGTGCAAACCTTCAAATACCTTGGAATCGCTCTTGACAGTTGTCCATCCTATATGCTCACATTGACAATGTTGCCAAAGTGACTAACACATGTATTGGCCTGCTTTTACAGGCATAGGCAATGCTTAACTCTGGAAGCCTTAAGGATTGCAGTTCAGAGCTCAGTGATCTCAACTTTTGACTATGGTCTCATTATCTATGGTTCCAGTTCCACCATGCCCTCAGGCACATATCTATGGCTTTGAACAAAGTTTTCTGACTCATCACTGAATCCATCATCTCATCCATATGTGTGACCTATCGCCCAAACTGGTTGGCTTCAACTCTCGAGCAGCATCAAGTATCTAACATGCATAATGGCTAAAAATGTTGATGGGCTCTGCCCTCCTGGAGTTCAAGCTCTGCTATAAACTGCACAGAATCCCACCTCACCAGGGCTCTGAATCTCAATTACTGCATATTCTAAGATGCCAGACCTCCACAGGACAAAGATCCTTTGCCTAGAGAGCTCCCAGCTGGCTAATTGGTCTCACCAGGGACATCTACTCCCTACCTAAGCTAGGCCTGTTCCAATCTAACCTCTGCTTATTCCTCTCTGCCTCTAGCACATGCAACTGTCTTTCTAACCTGCAGTTCCTTTTGGCAGTTGTCCCTTCTCAACCGCTTCCCTACCCCCCTACCTTCCCCTCCTACTCCTCCTCAGTTGCACTTTCCACTTGCACTTCCTGTGTGTTTTGACAATTGCCTCTGGCAGCATCTTCTTCTTGTGTCTCACCAAGTTCTTGTTATTAATGTTATCCCTGTCCTGTGCATGCCCGTAGTACCACCTAATCTGTATGTACTCATGTGATGATAAACAACTGTAACCTGTTATCATGTAATAATTAATGTCTGCTTTTTGTTCTCATCCTGATGTGGAACCTTTGTAAAAGAGCCTTGGCTCAAAGGTAATTGTAATCCTAGACTCAAATAAATAAAAAATACGGTAGCAGGGACTCTTCTGTAACTGTTATGTGCTCCCACAGCATGCCCCCATCTGCTACAGGAACCCATAGCCCCCCTTCCAGCAGCCCCAGCCCTCCAGTTAGGCAGGGAGGGCTAGGGGCATCTTTTTGGGCACTTACCCAACATTGCACAAATCCTGGGCTTGCACCATCCCACAATCCCTTGCTCTGCATGGAGTAGGGTATCTACCTCAGGACCAGGTCAGGCATCTGATTGGATGCCCCTGTGCCTCCAATCCAGCCCCACAGTCCTGCACATTGAGGGGTTGGGGCCACAGACAGGCACCCAGTGATTGCGGTAATGCTGGCCACCACATGGCTGTCTATGGGCGTGGAGTTGTGTGAGCCAAGTACATGTGAAGTGCACGCCTCCGCACGGGTACATCAAACCCGAAACAGAAGCCTTTCTGATGTATTCCAGCTTCTGATACCTGGGATAGGCTGAGACAAAGAATCTGAAATCAAGGTGATTAGACCATCAGGCTGTCTACTGTCTAAGCAGTGCACATCATCTATTTCAAAGGTAGGTGTTGGGCAATCAACTGAGCTTTTTACTACTAAGATCCACATGCAGTGACAGTGGCAGTGCCAGTGCAAGGATTTGTAACTGCCAAAAATAAAGTGATTACCACCTGAGCTGTGATCCTGCTTGCCAGCATGAGCTGCTAATTGTGTGAACAAGCCACTTTGAAAGCATAACCTATGCTGCTCCAGCTGAGTTGATGGGTAAGATTTAAACCTGAGATTTTGGATTTACATTTGAACTTTTGACTGTGAAAATGCCTGAATCCTAACCCTGACCTTTGCATGCCAACCCAGAAGAAGAAGACAAGAAGAAGGAGAGAAGATACCAGGCTAACTCCTTGAGACAGTGGTGGCTGGAACAGAGCTTCTTGGACTATTTCTCTTGCTTCCTCCAGAATTGTGTCAGCATACAGAAGGGTAACAGATCAGGACTCTTTGTATAACTGTAATACTATGTGGTAAGCTATGCTCGATCAATCTCTCTCTCTCTCTCTCTGCCTCTCTCATTCATTCTGTCAATTTATTCTCTCTCTCTCACTTAATTCTGTCAATTTATTTTAAATACATTTTCTTGATTGAGAGGTGCATGTTTCAGTTGTCATACTTATCCATGCGCATCCATCATGTACTGTATAATGAGTTGCTAGTTTCTTGCCACTACTGGTAAACAGCCCGTGTTTAACCATATGGTAGGTTATTGTCACATCCTTGAGAATCTCAATCATGAAAGCTAGCCAAACAACAAATCAAAAGGGGTAATTATCCTGACAACAAGAAGGGGTGGGCATGCCTTGTTATGATAAAGGGGACCAGGTTTAGGCAGAGCTTTTTCTGGATGGCATATATGGGTGGAGAAATCAAACATCAGTCCAGCCACACACTGAGGTATTGAAATGAGAAATCTCATCAAGTGGTGTTCCATCCACTGTTTTAAATATTAGCGGGTAGCTTGGCCTTGAAAGCTTTTGACTATAGTACCAAAGGACATGAAAACTTTCCTGTTTATGTTGGCTTATGCATGCACAAGCAACATCTTGTGGTAGTAGCACATTTCAGAGGTGTGTCAGTGATGTCGCCAATGCAGTGGATGCTTTTGTGTGTGCGTCCCTCAGCCTCCAATCAGTGAGCATGCTGGAGATGACAGCAAACTTCAAAGAGTGTCAAGTTGAAAGAAATCTGATGCTGCAGTCAGGTGCAGTTTCATCATTGCAGCCAGCAGATGACAAGACTCCGGCTATGTGCATTACAGTGCACGTGTCGCATAGCCAGAGTTATGAGCATGGATGGAATTCTGAGCAGTTTCTCAGTGTGCCAATTCTGGTGAAACATTTCAATAAATAAATAAAACAGCTGTTGGCGAGGCTTTCCACAATGGCAGTTCCTGCCACCAGCCACACACTCCCACAGAGCTGACATTGGGGTGCCCAATCCCCGTGTCAGCATGTATTCTTCCCCACAGCCACATTGTGGCACGCTTGGATCCCACCCCAGTGTGCCCAGACATTTTTATTTTTCCCAACACTGGGATGCCCAAACCCAATGTCAGATACCCCACCCCACCCCAAGCTCAATTTCTTTTGCCAACAGGGTGCTATATCCCATCAGAATCATGTTTCCCCTCCCCCATGCTTGCTGATGGGATGCCCTCCCTATGGCCATCATGTTCCCCCAAACTCATGTGGCACACTGGGAGCCCACTCTAGTGTGCCCAAATGTTGTTTTTTAACCTATAAATAAAAACAGTCCCCGAGTCTTTTTATTTGTTTGTTAAATTGTAAAAAAAAGGTCCAGTGTTGTCTCCCCAGCCCAGCCCCTCCCCCACCCCAACCCTCCCTCCCTCTGCATACCCACCTGCCCACACCTCTGTCACCCACACTTACCCTCCTGAGGTCTGGCACTTGATCTTCAGTGGACGGGATGCGTCTGCACTCTTCAAAGCTGAACTACAAACTGAGGAATTGACAAGTGCTATATAATGGGACTCAATTGGGAGTTTCTACTTAGGTTGATATCTCAGCCAGTTTTAGGAATTTTGGCCCCAAAAGTTCAACATGGGTTCTCGGAACCACCACGAACATGTCACTGTCGTTTTGTTCTCAGTCCCAAAGGTGATTTCACAGTCACTGCGTGGAATGACCTTTTGGGACAAATCAACAAAACAACAGTACCACTGTTAATGAGGTGGGGTCCCAAAAAGCTCATGTTAAAAATTTGGTGAACAAATTCCAAAAAATTACTGCATTATGAGTGTGCATTGCGCATTTTCTATACACACTCATAACTTCACCAATTTTTTATATTTTCAGTCCACATTTTCAACATTGCAAATTTTAACACCTCCTTATGAACAGTATAGCCATCATTTTCACATCCTGCCTGAATGTGTTTGTGCACCTGTGGTGCAGAATGGCATAGTTGCTGTGCAAAATCAATTTTTGAGATGGATTAACAAAATCACAGTGTCACTCTTCATGAGGGGAAGTCCCAAAATGCCAATGTTAAAAATCTGGGGAAAAAATTCCAAAAAAGGGCCACGTTATGGACATGTGTTGCGCAGTTTCTACACATGCTTGTAACATCACAACTTTTTCATATTTTCACTCCAGATTTTCAACAGTGCCATTTTTTCACACTTCCTTATGAACAGTACAGATGTAATTTCTCACATCCTGCCCAAAATGTGCTTCCACACCTATGGCGCCGAATGGTGTAATTGTTTTGAGAAATCACCTTTCAGGATTGAGTAATGAAATGATAGTGCCACTGTTCATGCAGTGGAATCCCAAAAAGCCCATTTTGAAAGTTTGGAGCAAAAATACCAACAAACACCTGGGGCATTAAGGTTTCCAACTGTAACACTCACCCTGTAGAGACTGACAGGTATCAGGGGTGTGACTTGGGTTCATTAGCCATAATGCTTATGGCATTCTACACCCACCCTACAGCCACTGACAGGCATCAAGGTGTGCCTTGGGTCTTCAGCCCTAATGTTCACCCCATTCTCCTATAATGTACCCATCTCAGCTTATTTCCTTATGCAATGGGGTAAGCGTAAGGGCCGAAGACCCCAAGGCACGCCGCTACACCTGTTGCTGTCTGCAGGGTGGGGTGAGGTGGAATGGCTTAAACACTATGGCTGACAACCCAAAGGCACACCCCCAATGTCTTTCAGTCTCTGCAGGGGAGGGAGGGTGTTGACGTTAATTCAATACTTCATTGCCATTTCTATTATGTATCATTCTAAGTCCTGTACTACCAATGCCAATGCCAGCAAGCCAACATTTGGCATTGACAAATGCTTGTTGTTTTAACTATTGTGTGTTGTTACTGGAACCAACAGTGGATGTTGTTATGTCACCCTCCAGCAGCAATTCCAGATCACTGACAGTGCACTGGTGGCAAAGAATATGACACCATCAGCATACTGTACTTATGGATGTCTATTTCAACACAGACAGTGCGAAGGTCATTTAGGAAGATGGAAAAGAGGATGGGTCCCAAGTTAGACTCTGAATAAATCAGTAGACATACATTTACCTTTTCAACTGTTTTCATTGTGGTAATAACTCAAAATGAACTCAGAATCCTGAGTTGCACAACACAGAAAAATCTATAGAGTTTTTGGTTTGCCTATCACCAGGAAACTAGGCAAATAGGAACTAATAGGTTTCTATTAATGTACTATAATCTTGTGAGACCTGGCCTATTTATTTAAGGATATTGTTACCATTTGCATAGTTGCTGTCCTCCCTCTTCAGATCACCAGAAAGTGGTAGAGGAAGGTAAAATTGAGAATGTATTCATATGTGTTTTTGAGATAAGGAGCTACAGTAGCAGGAACCATACCACCCCGTCTGCTTTTTCACACATCGCTTGAGGAAGGTCCATTATCAGATAATTTAGACTAACATGAGCAATGATTTTCTCACTTTATCAGCAATTCTCTGTCCTCTTTAAATTGCCTTCCTAAAATGTTTCAAAATAACAATCAGTTTGCCTTTAAAACCTTTATTTTCAATAAATAAATACAAAATGCATACCCCTACCAGAACTGCATCATGAGATGTAAAACTAAAAGTGTTTTAAAGTTGGAAACTGCTTTGCTATGAAAGGAAAAAAGAAAAAAAGAAAGAAAGAAAGAAAGAAAGAAAGAAAAGAAAGAAAGAAAGAAAGAAAGAAAGAAAACTAGATCACTGAAAATACATTGCCAATTTATGCTGTCCTTAAAATGACATTTTTCTGCTACAAATAAAAAAATGTTTCTGTTTATTGCTATGGATCACCAGATAATAGTAGCAATCAGTTACTTACAATAATTCTTTGTTGTATTTCTAAATATGATCCACAAAATAATTATATCTGCCAAATGCATAAAAAGCCCAGTCTCATGTTTCTTCTATTCAGTTTCATTAATTAGACATATAACACCTGGTAATATTAACATCTCATTCTTCAGACACTGTAATAAAACTTCTTTAGTATAATGAAATTTCAAGCAGGTTTTTGAGCATTCTGTAAGCATGGAGTAAACAGTAAAATGATTTATAGTACATAAATACAGTAGAAGCCCCTTAGGGCCCTATCCACAAAACAGTTTCTCCTATTTTGTGCCTAAGGCAAAAATATTTTGTGGACAGGGCCCTTAATGAGAACAACATCATTAACAGCAACAATATAAAATGTTGCACCCTCCCACCCCTGCCCCATGGGAGGGGCTGTAAACTTAATAATGGTTTCATCTCTAAGGCTTCCCTGCAGTTTTAATGGTTGAAGCATGCTCACCACTGGGGCAGAAGATAAGATGGTTGCAGGTTCTAGCACCACACCAAGTACTTGTTGTAATATCCATAAATGACACTGTAGTGCAGTACTGGTGGGAGTGCACCGGTGAGGTGTTGTCCTTCAGATAAGATGTTAAACTGAGGTCAGTTATGCCATCTTTGTTCACTGTCCAGTTGGAAGTTAAAGATCAATGGAGCAAAAGAGTTTGCACACCTTGCTAAACCAAATTCACAGGGCAAAAGCAGGGTTAAATGCAATTTAAATCAACTGTATTGACTATGGCTAGTGCCTAGAGTGTCACAAGACTTCTGACACAGACACAGATATATTGGGCCTGATTCTCAAAGCTCCTGGCATGGCACAAGAGGCTTGAACCACAGAGAATAGTGTAAAGTTCCCCTTGTGCCAAGAGATGCACCAGAAGCAACTATCAATGGCAACCTGCATCAACCGCAGGCTGTGGGCACCGAAGAGGGCTTGCGTCATCCATAAATTACTGTGGCATGGTGCTAGGGTTTGTGGCAGATGCAGGTTGCCAAATCCCCTAAATTGGAATTCTCAAAACTCTCCCTGAGGGCAAATTTCTAAGTATCATTAGACCTGGCAGGGCTGATCTAAGAGTACTTAGAAATTTGAACTGAAATGGATTAGCATCCTGTGACAGTGTGCCTCAGTCCCCTATCCCAGCCCTGATCCCCTTAGTAATAAAATAATTACTGTCCCCAGTGGTCTAGCAGTCCCCCTCATCCCCGATCCTCTTATTAATATAATAATAAGGAGACAGTATAGTGCAGTGTGTTAAGGCTCAGAGCTGCAGATCTGGAACCTGGGTTTTAATACCACAGCTGCCTAGGTGCATACTGTGTAATCCTGAGCAAGCCACTTAACTTCCTTGTACTCTCATGTCGCACCTGTAAACAAGCTTCAGCTTAGTGTGCTACTCCTGGTTAAACAATGTTCCTTTTTCATAATTACTGTCTCTGGTGATCTAGCATCCTGCTCCCAGCCCTGATCCTCTTACTAATAATAAATATTAATGTCCCTGGTGGTCTAGTGGTCTCACTCAGCCCTGATATGCCAGTATATTACAATGTTATTAAACTTATTCCATAGCAATCTCATTGCCCCAAAACCCCGATATGCCCGTATATGACAATGTTCATGCAAGTGTGCCCTGGTGGTCTAGTGGACACCCTGACCCCTGCAGGTAGTGCCGATCATCCTGTTCTCACACATCCTGAACTCCAAGCTGGCAATCGGCACAGCCCTCCTCTCACCACCACAGCGACCACCAACTGAACTGTCACTGAGCGCATACTGTATAATACAATATGCTGTAGATCCATGACAGCATACTGTATTATACAGTATGTACTCAGTGACAGTTCAGTCAGCAGCCTGCCATGGTGGTGAGAGGAGGGCTGTGCTGGTTGCTGTCTCAGGATTCAGGATAGGGGTAGCAGGATGGTGGGCACTACCTGCAGGGATGGGGGTCCACTAGACCACCAGGGAACACTTGTATGAACATTGTCTTATGCAGGCATATCGGGGCCTGGGGGGGTACCGCTAGACCACTAGGGACATTAATAGTTATAATAGGATCTAGGCTGGGGCAGGACTGCTAGACCACCAGGGATAGTAATTATGTTTTTTTATAATTTATATTTTTAATAGGTTTCATACTTTCTGAACATACAGTTATTTTTTTTTGAAATTTAAGTTTATTGATTTTCCAAAAAGACAACCAACAACATATGACCGAGATAGCAATCCTATAATATACATGGTATAACATAAACAAAAAACACAAAATAACTGCCCCTCCCCCAACCACACCCCTCTCCCTCCCTACCCCAAATTAGTGTGCTAAGCACGTGACACACCTGATCTGGATACTAAGAGCAATAACAATTCTGAAGATGCTCTAACCTCCGAGTAACAGAAATGCAAGTACCAAAATAAGACAGACAAAAGAAATCACTGCAGGCATCAGAGAGGAGGCCAAGAATCACTGATGAAGATATAATGAGTACAGCTTACCCCACTTTTTTTGGAACAGGTCCATACGGTTGCACGAGCTGGCTACCAATCTTTCAGCGTTGAGGCAGGCAGAAAGCTCGGTCAACCATTCAGCATAAGACAGGGTCAATTGGTCAGTCCAATGCCTAAGGACCAGTCTCTTAACCACAATAGACACCATAGCCATATGATAAACGACGTTCCACACTATCTATATTAGCATAGTCCCCAAAATACAGATCTCGGAGCAAAAATCTGAGAGACCCAGTAATGGATCTAGATTGTCCCTAATAGAGGATCACAGAGGGGCAACCTTGTTACAACCCCAAAAAATATGCAGGGAGTCTCCTTCACTTTGCATACACCTGGAACAGAGGGGAAGGGGAAGTTTTTTGAGCTGGAATAGCTTCTTAGGGGTGTAATACATGTTATTTACAATGTAGTATTGTGTAAGTCTTAATCTGTCCTGGTATGGAATTTATGGAGGTCCCTCCAAATACGGGGCCAATTCAGAGCAGAATCAGGAAACAAAGAGGGCCAAATATTAGAGCCCACAACAGGCTCCGAAAACTTGTAATTTAGGAGGAAGGAGTAAATTAACGAGATGGAATGCAGTTTAGAAGCAAGTGTTAATATTTGAGTGAGAAAGGGGAGGACTACCGGTTCCCTAAAGTGAGTGCCAAACTTCTCCACCATTAGGTGCCTCAATTGATAAACTTTGAAAATTTTTGTATTGGGAATAGCATACTTACCAAGGATGTCTACGGAAAGAAGGAGGGATCCATGGTCATAGAAATGCTCAAGATTGGTTTCCTTAACTTGCGGAAGCCAGTCGGGGGTAATCATTGAGTTGCCCAACCTAATATTGGGATTAAACGTAACCGGTTGACCTAGATCCTTCCCGGAAAATATTAACAAAACGCAGACACTGTGAAAGGGATTTGAGGGATAGAAGAATTGTTTGGTCAGTTATCCACTGTGAGAGTATGGAGGGGGGGAGTATAAAAAATAGCGTAGGGATCAACTCCAGAATCTGAGAGAATCGACTTCTCAGTCTGGAGCCAAATCGGGGAAGAGGATCAGGGTTGGCAGGCAACCACCTCCTAATTTAGCGAGATGGCTGCCCAGTGATAAAGCAGCAAGTTGGGAAGCACGAACCACCCTTATGCTTGGGAAGGGATAGCTTAAGGAAAGAGCCGAACTCCTTTCCTGCCAGTTAAAATTTGAGAACATCACATGAAACTGCTGCAAGTAGGAGATGGGCAGCCAAAGATTTAGTACATTTAGGGATAAAAATACTGGGAAGGACATTCATTTTAATGATGTTAATCCAGCCCAAAGAGAAATGGGAAGGTGGACCACCGTTGTAAATCCTGCTGAATGTGACTTTTGAGATCATCTAGATTAAGTTTCCTAAGTAAAGAAGAATCTGTTGAGAAATGGATCCCTAAGTATTTAATTGAGCTAGGGACCACCTCATACCAGAGCTGGCGAGATCATGTTTATATCTTTGGTTATTTAATGGAAAATCTCAGATTTGGAAATATTCAGTTTGTATTGAGAAAAGGGCCCCATAGTGCTTGATAACATCCAGCATGTCTAATGGAATCCATGGGATGCACGACATGCAGGAGTATATCATCTGCATACACAGAAAGAACCAGCTCCTGCTGGCGCACTGAACACCCCTTGATAAGTGGGGAGGATTTAAGTTTAATAAGAAGGGTTAGAGGTATAGATTAAATAAAAGGGTGAAGAGGACAGCCCTGCCTAGTACCGTTATACAACGGAACAGCGAGGAGAACAGTCCGTTACAGTATATCTTGGCGAAGGACATTTGTAGAGAGTCTGGACCCATTGTAGGAAGGAACTGGAATCCCATCCTAGTCATCACCGCCTAGAGGAAGGACCAGTCCACCCGGTCAAAAGCCTTTCAGCATCTAACGAAACTAAAGCCATAGGGAATTGAGCTACGAGGCATATTGGGAAATGTGAAAGAGTTCTAAGGTGATCTGATGGAGATCGAGTATACAAAACCAACCTGTTCTGGACTAAGAAGATGGGTCCAGACCTTCTTAACTCGTTCAGCCAAGATTTTAGAGAGAATTTTCATACCATAGTTTTGAGCGATATGGCGATAACTCGCCGGATCAGTAGGTGTTTTACCTGGCTTAAGAATCAGAATGATGGTGGCTTCAAGGAGCGTGGGGTCTATGACCGGGAGGAAAAAAGGTGCTCATAGAGTTTGAGAAGTATAGGAGCAAGCTCTTTAGAGAAGATCTTATAAAAATTGGCAGAAATCCATCCGGACCGGTGCCTTATCCAGAGTCATAGAAACATGACATTCTCTATCTCAGAAGGGAGATAGGGGCATTTAAGGCCTCCTTATGAGATGGCAAAAGCTGAGGAATATCAATATCCACCAGATATGTTGTAATATCTGAGGGGAAACAAGGGATTGGGCAAATTGTAGA
Source organism: Neoceratodus forsteri (assembly GCA_016271365.2). Taxonomy (NCBI): domain Eukaryota; kingdom Metazoa; phylum Chordata; order Ceratodontiformes; family Ceratodontidae; genus Neoceratodus; species Neoceratodus forsteri. The sequence goes on from CM057452.1 coordinate 1,725,099,859, forward strand.
GATCTCTGTAATAATTCTCAAAATCCGTACAATTTCTTTGGGAGAAGTTTTAGTGGAGCCGACGGGTTGCAAGGCCAGAATTATTCTAGAGCTCTCTAAAGTGCTAAGTCTTAAGGCTAAAAGCCTCCCAGCTTTTCACCATGATCAATGTACTTAGCCTGGGTTTTAACAAGGCAGTATTCTGCCCTTTCTTAAGAAGGTCAGTATATTCATTTTTACCACCAAAAGGGCTTCAGAGAGGATAACTGCGAGGCAGGAGGATGGGCAGTCTCCAATTCTTTAATTTATTCATTAGGAAAGAGCTCGCCTGTCGGGCTTTTTTCTTGCTGAGGCTAACTAATTAGCTCTCCCTAAGATAACATTTTAAGGAACACCAAATGATATCAAATCTTGAGGTAGATCAAGGTTATCTGCCAGAAAAAGAGATTAGGGATTTTATTTGAGTCACCATATAGGTATCCTTAAGCAATTGGGTATTAAGCCTCCAAGTAGTATCCCGTTGGAATTCCAGATCCGGAGAGATTCTAATCCAGACAATTGCATGGTCAGAAAGGATTATCGGCTCAATGCCAGATTGGAGGAAGCCTGGGAGAAGGGTCTTGCTAATCAGGATATAATCTATCCTAGACCATGACCTATGGGGTTGGGAACAGAATGAGAAAGCTCGGAGAGAGGAATAGGAGAGCCGCCAGGGGTCACACAGTCCTAGCATGTGGGAGAAATCTTGCAAGACCCTCTGCATAGGAGTGAAGAACCAGTTAACCTGGGGGTCTCTATCCAGGGAGTGAGATGGTGAAACATTCCAATCTCCCCCCAGGACTATCTGCGAGGAAAGCAAGCCACTGATTTTGTCCGTAAGAGTCATAAAAAAATCAGGACTTCCCCCGACAGGACCATAAATTGAACCCAGGACTACAGTGTTCCCATTAAGGTATCCCTTGACCAAAACGAACCTCCCGTCTGGGTCCTCTACTACTGAATCCTTCAAAAATAAAACATGCTTTTTAATGAGTATAGCTACCCCTCTACTAGAGCTAGATCCACTTGCCGCATAAATCTGAGAAAAGCCAGATCGAGATAGCCACTTTACCTCTGTACTAGTTAAATGGGTTTCCTGAAGAAATAGTACATCTATTTGCAACAGAACACAGTGGTTAAACACTTGGGTTCATTTGACCTTCTCTCTGAGCCCACGCGCATTCCATGACGCCATTTTAATAGCTCCTATAGCCATTTTAACAACCATATAAAAGGGAGGCAGGTATTAAAAGATCCAGAAACAAAACAGGAGGAAAAGCACACTCGAACCCCAAAACCCCATCTACCCCGAGCCTGCCATTGAAGAACCATTAGAGGTAACACCAACTTGAAAAGGCCAGCTGTCTCTGAGGTGCATTTTGACAAGTATTGAAGTTGGCAGGCTAACCCTCCCCCCCAAAAAATACCTCCCCTAAACCAAACCAACCAACTATATACAGTGCGGTGCCAGGTCTGAAAAATATCAAAACCAGTATAAAGACACCAAAGTCCTGGACACCAACCCCCAAAGGCGAATCCAAAAAACCCCATCACGCAGGGACCCTCTAAAAAAGGGAAAGTCCAGAACTTTAACAAGCAAAAGAAACAACCTTTCCCAATCCAGACCAGAAAAAACAACAAGGACCCTATATAAGGGGCTGGATTAGCAAACCCCCCTTCCATAGGCTCGTGATTCAGCTACCCCCAGACATAGGGGCCCAAAAACCGCCCCCCAACCCCCAACTGCCTATTCTACAAATAAACCTTGACATTTATCGATCCATTTAAACATATTCTCCCTTACTATTTAGATATGAGAGGAAAAAAAAAAGCATCCAAAGGAGAAGCTCTACTCAACCACTGAGACAGACGAGGAGAAGGGACTCCTAAGTAGGCGAAATAGGCCGCAAAACAGGAAGCTTGTCCTCGGTTAAACAGTATTGTTCCCAGGGGCTGTTATTTGGTGAAAGGACCAGAGCAGGTCCTACACCTAAAGCCGGCACCCCCAGGAAACACAACCCCTTACAGTGAGTTCCGGGAGAAGACCAACGGTCTCACCTTCGCGGCCCAGCTTCCCCACTACTCGACCATCCAGGATCGTCACTCAAAGCAGCGATCCAAGGGCAGCCCAAGCAGGTAGGACACATCAGGGTGAAACCAGGGGAAAAGCAACCAGGGAGATGAGGGGCATCCCAAATGGGAATAGACATAAACAGCAAAACTATGGCCTTTTCAGCACCCCAACTAAACCCGAAACCTCACTAAGAGCACATTGCCCTTTATCAGTATTTCAACCATTCAGTTTAAACAGGTTAGGAAGTTTGGTGCTAAGGTCTTTGTGAGCCATATCTGGAGAATCGAAACCGTAGGTAGCGCTGCCAATGGAGACCTTGAGGGTAGCAGGGTACACCATCTTAAATGGAATAGATGCCGCAATCAGTTTCTGGACAATCGGGTGGAATGCAGCCCTCTTCGTTCTTGTTTCTTTGGGGAGATCCTGGGCAATACGTAATTTGGCTGACCCCCATGTAATCGCCTGCAACTCTCGGGACTTGGTAAAGACATGCTGTCTCTCAATATAACTTAAAAACTTCATAATTATAGGCCGTGGGGGGGAACCCGGTGGAGGCCTAGGCCTCAGCGATCTATCGCCCTCTCAAGATGGTAACTTGGATTGAGTGGCGAGGGCCCTAATTTTGACAAGGAAATGCTGCAGGAAAGCCATCAGGTCTGGCCCTCTTCTAATTCCGGCAAGCCCAAGACAAGAAGATTATTTCTCCGATTACGCCTTCTAGATCTTCGGTTTTCAGCTGAAGTTTTTAACCTGTTCGCCAGCCCAGCTATCTCAGACTTAGCATTCGCCTCCACTGTTCCAAACGAAAAGATCCTAGCTTCTGTATCCGATACCCTCGTAGTAAGGGAGGAAAGATCCCCGCAAAGACTTTAATTCAGTAGTGATGTCTTGGAGGATATCTTTTAATGGGGCCAGCTCCTGCATAAACTTATCCTCCGTAAAGAGCCAGATGGCTGAGTCTTCTCTCGGTCCTTTCCGAGCGCTGTGCCCGTTTGGTTTACCGTGACTTCTTGGGGCAACTTTTCTGGGGTACGCAGGTGGCATGTGCCTTATCGCGGCCTGTTTTTATCCACCTCCATCTCCCTGTACCGCTGGGGAATCCGAAGAACAGCCCCTAGGGTCAACAGGCGAAACTTAGGCAATCCACTTTCGCAGTGAGTTAGATAGATTTACGGTTGTTAGGATGCATGGATTTCGGCAGTTAGGGCTGACAGGAGGAGAGAGCTCTAAGCCCCTGCTGCCTTTCAGCAAGCTGTCATCACGTGACTCCTGAACATACAGTTATACAGTCTGGTATTGGCACATAACTAGTTGCAGTAACGCAACAACAATTTCCCTTGCTGAGTATAAAACCCATGGATGAACAGACTAAAGTAGGAGAAATAAAAACTTGTATACTTTTTGTATAGCATGCAGATAGCAAACATGCTGAGCCACAGTAAAATCACATACAGCAATCAATTAATTGTTATATTGGTAAGAGGATCAGGGTTGAAGGGGACCACTAGACTACCGGGAGCAGTAATTATTTTATTACTAAGGAGATTGGGGCTGGAGGGACTGCAAAAGTCGATATCCAAAGGCACAGCTGCTGCTTGCGGCACACCTTGTACATGCACCATCTGTTTGGCACTGTACCACTGTTCCACAAGCTGCAAGACTTAGGTGCCTGGATCCTACCCAGTAAAGAATTGGGAGCAGGGTCCCTGGTGCACTGGCAAATGATGCAAGCCACCGTTGGTGCAGCTTGCATCACCTTTTGAGAATCAAGTCCATTAAGTCATTTGAGTGCAATTAAAGTTAATAAAATGAGCAGTAACTAATGGTAAAGGTACATAATATAATACTGGATCAGAACAAACCTCCTAGTCACCCAGTGCTTCAACTCTAGACTGAGCCTTCCTTTCTTTGAGGTAGTAAGGTGTGCAGACTTTTGCTCTGTTGTGTTGTGTGAGGACTGGCTGCCCTGAGACTGAACCCTCTCTTATTCTGTGTGCTGCTGTTTTCTGGTCTTTGTGAAAGTTAAAGATCCCATGGCACTTACTGAAGAAGAGTAAGGGACTTTTTTATTTTTAAAGAAAAAAGAACCATATGCACACAAATACACAAATGGGCAACACAATTTATACAGAAATACAGACATATAGGTAATCGAGCTCAAACCAACTTCCATCAAATAAAAGTCCAAAACATAACCAAAAATACAGCAACATTTACATTTAATTTGTTCTGCTGGGTTCTCCTACTGCAGTATAGTTTTAAAACATTTGTGGAAGCAGGGAGGGTATTTGCATCTCTCTGATATGAGAATATGATGAAACCTGATACAGAAGACAAATGTTCTGCATACCATACCACATTCTTCTGTAATAAAAAGTCACATCTTACTTGCCACAAATAATATTTCAGAATAGCAAGTATGACTGGTGTTATTTTATCATATTTATTCCATGCAGCTGAATAGATCCTAAGTACCAGGAGTCAGTAGGACAAAGATGAGAACCACCATTCTTTCCACTTGATTGCCACATAACTCCAAAATCCTTGTACAAAAAAGGCACTCTAGAAACAGATAGGACTGGTTTTCCATAGTTGAGCCACATTCTGATCACATGCAGTTCCTTTCTTCAATCTGCTTATGCTTTATATGTTTTTTAACCCCAACCTACCATGACAACTCAGCCACACAAGGTTTCACATGGTGGGGGAAGTCTGTCATTTGCCAGTTAGGTTATTACTAAACTCTATTTTCCTGTCAGACAATGCTTAAAGGTCAGAGAGCATGAACATTTTCTAGTAGTATATTATCATAAATCTGGGACCTGGCTTCCTCTTTTGATAGTTTATGTGGTACTGCCACTGTTCTATCTTTAACAAAGCCTCTCCAATGAACCCATGGGCTTGGGATATACCACCTTATTTTACTGATCTTAACTTGTTCACCTCCTAGTCCATCATAAAGGGTTATCTCTACTGTGTTCTGCATGGTAACCATAAGTTTTCTGCTTCATTACATAACCAGTTGGAAATTGACTGGTGATGTATGTGGAAAAGAAAAAACTCCACTGGATCTATCATCTCTACCACACTTTATTTTATCTCTCAGTATGTTACTATTTTTTTATAGGATTTAATCTGCCCCCTCCCCAGAAAAATAGGAAAAAACAAAAATAATTAATATGTTCACTTCCCAACCAGTTTGAAAAGGGTACACATAATTAATAAACAAAATATGGGAACTAATAGAAATGAACTAAAAATAATTTTTCCCCCCAAGATTTTCCATGCTTTTCCAGTATTGTACCCTCACACCTGAATTTGTAGTTCCCATTTTTTTATAGCCGTGTCCTTTTCTGTTTCAAACAGAACCCCCAATATGTTTGTTATGCCCTTTATTTTTGAATTCCTGTGAACGTTAGTGAACAATTTGCCATATAATCATTTCTACTACCTTATCTTCACTCTTCCCATAGTTTATTTGGGATCCAGAGACTATCTCATAAGTTTTTTTTAATTCCTATTCTATAACTTCTTCCTGTGTTACAGGGGTTAAAAACTGACAAATATGATCCACATCAACCATAATTTTCCCCCCTGGTATTCTGGATATAGGAATTATACTCATAATCGGTTGTTGCATCTCAATGTGTCTTAGTAGGGGGTCAATAAACAGGATGTAGAGAAAACATTCAGCTGGCAACCTTGTCAGTCTCTCTTCCTCACCCCAGTCTATAAACCTACCCACCTATTCATAATTGGTCTCACCCTTGCTGATTCACACAAATGTTTTAGCCAATTAATGAAATCCTTTGGGAAACCATACTTTCCTACAAGTTCTACCAGGTACCAAGCTGGTTTGATAAGGCAATATGACCTAGTTGCAGCACTGGCTACTCTTTTGGCAAGAACTTTTGAAAGGATACTTATCAAACTAATACACCTCAAATAGTTTAAATTGAATTTACCCCCTTTCTTAAATAAAAACTGTAAAAGTGCTGTTGGCATGTAAAGAGTAACTTCTCCTAATTCAAGTATATAGTTAAATAATGACTGTAGAGTTGGAGCCAATGGTGTTGAAAAATGTTATAAAATTCAGATGGTAATCCATCATTTCCTGAAGCAGTGTTGTTCATCAGTCTTTTAATGGCTTCCCCATTACATAAAAAATACTGGAGCTTTAAGCAAATTGCAGTCTGCTTCTGACAGAGCCCTATCAGGTGTTTGTGACAAAAAGGTTTCATTTTCTTGATCAGAAGCTGAATATCTAGAATTATACCATGGACATAAGTGAACAGCTAATGAAATTGCCAGACTGGCAGTTTACCACAGGTGTAAATCCTATGATAATCAAAGGCTGTTGATAAGTATATCCAAGAAATCATCTGCAGCACAGGAATAAACACAATAAAAATAAAAAAAACAAAGCAACCTCTTTAATATTTGTATTTTATTATAGCAAAAAAATGAACCACTACAGCTGAGGTAAATTCCCCAATAACCCACACCCCCTAGTGGCTTATTGCTTAATTATACAGTGGCATCAATCCAAAATCGAAAATCCCATAATCTGATTGGTTGGCTGGCACCTTCTCAGCCTGATAAATCCTCCAGTGTACCCACTGGAAAAGGTACCAGCCACCAGTGAGCTGCAGCAGAAACCTCCTGTAAAATCACTCCGACAAAGCCAGCACTTGAAAACACAGCGGCAATCAGACGGGAGATGGGAAGACGACCCCAAAGATAAAAAAAAAGCTGCCATCTTACATCACTGGTAAACACACAACTTGTGTCCCCTACAAATGTCAAACTAAACAAAAACTAATTCAAGTTTCATCTGCTTTCACTGCACTCACCTCAGTGAACATGTTTTATTTTCCCTGCCACTCTGTCCATACATTCCATAACAACTTGTGAGAATGCCCAAACATGCACATTTTCTGCCTTCATGGTACTTCTCTAAAGCCCCAAACAATCACTGGAAACTTGACTAGTTCAACAAATAAGAGCCGGGGAACAACAGGGGCAGAAGGTGCTAACGCACAGACAACAGTCTACGAGCAACTCCCAGTAATACAGAAATAAGTAGCAAAATGCCCACAGTGGGAGAACTCTCCAAGCAGCTCATGGAAGTCCATGAATTAGCACCAACATGCCTACAGTGGGAGCATGTGACCATAATGTTGAGTGTGGATGTTTGTGGCAAAACGTTCCTGTCATACCTTGGTCCATGATAATACACTTTTTTTTCCTCACACCCTCATTCTCTTCTACAAATACATGGTTCTCATGCTGACTCCCTCTCTCCTAAGCCCACTCTTATCTGACACCAGCTAAATGGTACTCTGGTTGGACACTGGACTATTTAATCTATGGAGGAAGAATATTTTAATGAAAATCAATAAAAACAAAATGATTAATTTAACTTACTCCTATATATTTCCAAAAATAAAGAAAAACATTGCATAAACCTCCAGGGTGTGGGTATATGGGTGAATTTACTACTTGTGGTGTGGTTAAGTAACTCAGCCTGCAGCCTTTCTGGCCAAACCACACCAGACATGGTAAACCCACCCATATACCCACACCCTGTTGTGGTATATTGCTTAAATAAACTGTCCGGCTTGTCATAATGCCTTGTCTCTCAGTACTAACTGCCCCTTGCTGTGTCTTAATGCCCATAGAAAAACTTTGTGACACTATCTAGTTACAACTTTTAAAAATGTCAGCATTTTTTCTGGTGCTCTGAGTGCCAAATTGCATCTCTTTTTGTAGAGTTGATGCCCTACTGTACTGCAATTTAAACATACTGTTTTAAAGCTGCTTAATTTGTTCTGAGAAATTGCCCGTTTTTCTATGGGTCATGTCTATCAGTTTATGTAGTGGTAGTCTTAGCCCAAGGTACTTTTTGTACTCAGCCTTTACCTTTGATGATGTTCACCCCTTCAAAAAGTTCCTGAAATCATTTTTCAAGTCCTTCCTCCATAATATAATATTATCATTTGCCCAGTCTATAGAAATTCAAGCCTTAAACAATTGTTCCCATTTCACCTTAGCCTTGTCTTTCTACAACACTGAGACATTCATACTCCACACCCCCTTCCCTTTTGGGGGGAGGAAACCACAGCACCTGTACAGTGTAACAACACATGATCAAAAGTTTCTATTGTTTTTGTAATTGCTGAAGTCAAAATAATCCCCCCACCCTGTGAAAAAAGCTGAAGTGAAATCTAGCAGAGACTACCACATGAATATATATCTGACCCCCATGCTGCTGTAGTGCTCTATATGTATCTATCAAATTTGCCACATAAATAAGATATCTTGCAAATTAGAGTCACACTACAGGTTTGGTTTTTTTGCATACCTTTTCTAGAAATATCCAGAGGGCAGTTTAAATCACTCACAAATATAGCAAATGAGAAGTAAAAAGGCAAGGTTTAAATTCCTTTCAGCAGATCTAGCCAGCTCATCTTTGTTTGGGGTGCATATATACAAATTACTCTGACCCTAAACCCCTTTGGAAAGATCCAATAATAGGGCTCTTCCCGGGCAGATATCCATCAGACTAGAAACTTGCCAATCAAGACTTCAATAAAATTCTATCGATCACATATTTCAGTGCCTATTCTGAAACATGAGGGACCTATTGTCTATAATGTCTGAATCTGGCAACCTCAGATGTTGTTTTCAACCTTGAATTAAAACAATACTGTCCAACAAGGTGTGCAAAATAGTGCTGCAACTTTATTTTATGTGACTTTAAACTGTTGAAATTCAGTAAATTTACTGCCACAGAATACAATACTATTACTATTAAGAGAAGTAACATTTTAATTTTCTAATTTTGTTTGAGATCTAGTAGTTCTAATTCTTTTAGAAGCTGAGGATTCTGAAAGAAGCCTTCAATATCTGAAGACAAGTCGATCTGGCTAGTAGGAGACTTTTAGTCTCTATTCTTAGCCTCAGTGCCACCCATCTCTTTCTTTTTATCTTAATGCAGCATATCTATTCCATACCACAAGGGGTTCCTGCCATGGAAAATGTTTTTAGTTGTGATGACCTCAGTTCAAAGGATTTCAGAGCTTAGGTTCTAATTTGTGTCTCCTTATTTGAATTTTCACAGAGTCAGGTCTCTTTCCATATGAATCCTAAATTTCTACTGAAGGGGGTATCTGAGTTTACACCAAATCAACAATACACATTCATGTATACCATCATGAGCATACCAACCAGGGTGAGACACTGCTCCATACTTTGGATACACATAGAATACTGTGATACTGTGTTGCTTACAGCAAGAACTACAGAAAATACTTTCAGCTTTTGGTTTCATTCACCCCTGGGAAAGAGGGTGCCCGTGAGTTTATACAATGCCAACTCAAACTGGTGGCACATTGTATTACATTCTATTATAGAAAGTATTATAGGAAATTCTAGTTTTGTTTGTGGCTATTCCACAAGGGTATGGCCACATTGGTTGCTTATTTCAAAATGTACTTTCTGACATACAGTATGCTGCAGCCACACAGAGCACTGTTCATACTTTCACTAAATATTAAAGTCTGGACATAGTCTGTCGAGACGCCCCAGCTTTGGGCTTGCTGTACTGCATGGTCTTCTGTCTTAATTACATATCAGATTGTGCCATCTGCCCAGTTTACTTTGTACTGCTTGGAAATTATTCCAAAAGTGTGGCCTAATGAGAGTATCATTAAAGAAGATAGAACAGTTGTGTAAGAACTTACTTTAACAGTAGATCTTCAAGAAGCACTACTCCATTAAGCCATGCGTACCATCCCTCCTTCCCCTCTTGCTTTCAATGAGGGTCATAGCAGATGCTGTGCCTAAAACATACTCCATTTATCCTCTTTTCAGCTCCATGCCGCTCCTTGTATGCTTGGTGCTGGTCTCATATCATGGTTACCCATGGTTGGAGGTCCTCCCAATAAACTTGGAAGGAACTGAGAAGTGATGGGCCACCCACATGTATATACCTGAAGATGCTGCACATCTTTGTGGGTGAACCCAGCTAGCAAAAGTTTCTTAGTGGTCCTAACACTGATAGCTTATAGTTTCAAAGGTGGGCTAATGGTGGAGAGTCTTTTGAAGATCTACTGTTACGGTAAGTTCTTTTCTTACATAACTGTTCTTTTCATCTGCAATTAGGATCCTTTTAAGAGAAGGACAGACCATTATGCAGTGTATAGGTTACAGTTAAACAGAAAAGAAGCCAGTTGCTTGGGTATATAGTAGGTTTTAAAATACCATCGGCAGACATTCAAATTGAATAAACAGGGGCAACAGGTTATGCACATGTCCATATCAAATAACAGAGAGGGCAAATTGTGTCAAAATGTAAACTGTTAGAGATCAAATTGTATCACATTATAATAAGAACAGATGCAAAGGGAATAAGGAGAGTATATGGCACTGCATACTTTTCAGTACAAGATGTTTAAAAATATAGAACAATCTGAAGTAAAACAAGTCATTTTTGAAAAACAATATAAGCATCATATCACAGAAACATGGTAGAATGACTGACATAATTGGAATAAGGACATCACTGAACATAAGCTTTACAGAAAGGAAATGAAAAGCAAGAAAGGAGAAAGATTACATATAGCTACATATAAAGAACAACCTATTTAGTATAGATTTGTCAGAAAACAAATCAAACAAGATCTTTTCAAGACCTTTTAGACAACAGACCATGAACTTATGATTGGCAACTTAAGTAAATTGGGTTTTGAAGATTTGATCTACAGCTGGATTTGTAGTTACCAAACCAGCAGATGTCAGTTGGTCTCTGTTGATGGAGCCGAGTCAGTATACCATGAGTATAGCAACCAAATATGGGTGCTGCATCAAAACGGTGACTCATATTTGACGCTATACTCTTGGGTTACCCTGCAAGAGTAGCAACCATAAATGAACGCGGGTGTAGAGGATGGTAACAGGAATGGGGGAATAGTGAGGGGAAGGAGGGACAGGGAAGGGTTCTGAGGGACGGCTGTGCTCGCCACTGCCAAGCTAGCCATGTGGTGTGGTGGTATGGATGGCTAGCTATAGTGCAGCAGGTACAGGGTTTGGGATCTGGACCACTGCATAGAATTTTTGCCACTGCATGTGGTAGTGGCACTTAATGTTGCTGTGATGTGGGATTTTGCCCGCCCCTTGACATGCGTCCACCGGGAGTTGATAATCTATAGTCAGGGGTGTGTGTGTGGGGGCAGCCTCCCAGCAAAAACACTTTTTTCCATTCTGGATTTTGGATCACCTGGAAGTGTATATCACTGATTTACTTTTGGCGATATACACTCTATAATAGTGATTGCTTTTCTGTGATTACTATTATGACATGAAATCACTGAGTCCAAAAAGATCTACATGCAAATTGATGATTCCTAGGGCTCTCTTTGGGGCTGCTACCTCCTTACTGTTTATATAAATAAGTTAACAGTAGACCAGGACAATGTTGTTGTCCATTTATATGCAGACAACACTGTTGTCTATGGTTGGGATGTGGATCCATTTTCATTGCAGAACAATTTACAATTGACTTTTGATGAACTGTAGGCTTCTTTTGAGACAACAGTTTAAAGATGAATGAACAAAAACATAGATTATACAGTTTGCTACATCTTGCAAATTGAAAAATGTTTGACTTTGATTTGGCTATTGCCACTGAAAATAATGCTAAATTACAAAAACATGGTGAATTATAAATACCTTGGTTTCTGGGTTGATGAGAACCTTAAATGGGATCATCACATCAATAAGTGACAATGGCAGACAACAAGTGGTGGCACTGTGGGTAAATGAGTCCATTTGTGCTAGGCTAGCTCAATCAGTACATTTTTAAGGGATATAGCAGTATATGCTAGTATTAGCTTAGGCATTATTAAGCAGTGAGACCTTCTATATTTATGATTCATGTGCAGAATGGCAGAGTTTGAATGGACACAACTGCAGTACTCCATTTGCATGCTGCAACAAAGGTTGTGGAACTCCTCTCCTGGTCTCTGCAGGAATATGGCATAATTTCAGACAGATGTCTCATGGCACATCCAACATGTACAGACTACACAATGCATAATGTGGTAAGCCACCATTTGAAAATCGGATCTAAAATAATTCTTATTTTTTTTCTCTTGCTTCAGCTTCATGGATAATTATGGAGGCACTCAGGCTAGGGAGAGGAGTTCCAATGGACACCAGGAAGTGCATATGAACTGTGGGGCAATTTGAAGGGATCACTTAGCTACCAGGGACATGACCAGTGGGTAAAAAAAACCAAAGGACTACTATGTACAGAACTGGACTTTAAGGTAAAGGAGGTTGGGGTTTCACGTCTGAGTGACACTCTTTTTAGACAGAGCAACTGGTGTTATGTCATGCTACAATTTCATGAGAGTTACACAACCCTGTTAGTACCTACAATGCTGTCCAGTGTGTCTGGTTCCCTCATCTCCAGTCAAGTCAGTCAGTATCTTGAGTGAAACACCATTGACATTAGTCAAGGCCCTCACTTTGCACATTGCTTATTCTTATAATTTGCCAAGCAACCTACAGAATCTTCATATTAAGGGGCTTGTAGAGGCACATACCTGCACGACATTGTTTTAAACAAGGCCACCATGTGACTCTTTAACAACCCTGCAGATGACGATGTACATTTTTAGCATTTAATACCAATGTCACTAAGCATGAGAACTTGTTCTGACTGAGGCTGTTGTGACGGCACTATCAGGATAGCATTAGTCATGATGGAACCTGACACTGGGCACCACTGTACTAGTATATGGTTCCATAATTTACTTTGAAACATAGTCCCATGGCCCCTCTCAGCTATGCACTTTATTTGTATAAGGTATGAACTGGTGGTGCTGTGTTGGGGCTACAGTTAGCCACCCATTCTGCCCCTCCACTCACAGCAACTGTAAATAGGGCCATGGATTTTTTCTGTGCTTGTGAAAGGTGCACTGCATTTCATCTATTGTTTCATATGTACTGGAGAGCTGCTTCTCTGTGTCAAATGTACTATTTTTATTTCTTTTATTTGATACACTGAAGAGGAGAAGGTTTGGACTAATTGAAAAGTGCAATACTTTTTTTAGGCCAGTATAAATATTGTGGCTAGTAAATATAATATACAGATTCTTGGGGCCACATAGGTTGCCTTCTCCTAGAACACCTCATAAACAATAGAGTTGTCTTAAGAAACAAACATTCAGAAAAATAACTTCTGTATAATTACTGGTTAACGTTGTTTCCCTAAGGGAAACAATGTTATAGTTTGCCATTATAACTAGCTGGTTATAATGGTAAACACACGCTGGGTTTCACATGCTCCACACATGTGCCAACCTCTGGTCTCTCCTTCCTCAGCTGCCAGCCACCATAACTTACCGCCAGACACTTCACCACAACTCGCACTTGGCAGTAAGTTAAATAAAAAAAAACTATTTCATGGGCTGCCTCCACTAAATAACTGGATTTAAAAATTAAAAAAAGAAACATTTCTGATTATGGACTGTGCTTCATCCCAATTGGAGTACAGCTGACCATAGATGTATCTTCATTTTATACAATTGCTGTGTCAAAAAATAAACATTGCCAAGCAATTATATAAAATAAAGGATGGGTAGGTGTGTAAAACTCAAATTTTATACACACCCTCAGTGTGGGATGCCTTTATAAGCCCCGAGAGCTTTGATCTTGGGGTTTATGTGGCATCCCATGCCTTGGGTGTGTGTAAAAATCTCATTATAATAACTCCTACCCAGCCATTCTTCTATATGTAATAACCAAAACAGAAAGTCTGTCATTTATTCTGCATTAGAGAAGCATAAATAAATAAGTTGATAACAATCATTTATTTATGCATTTAGTTTTGTTGACCGGGTAAGTACACTAGACAAATTCTGTCTATTTTCAGGCACGACCCAGAGGAGGGGGACACAGATGAATGCCAACTGACTTTGAACCAGTTTAAGCTGTTAATCGTGAAGGACATCAAAACTGTTCTTCCTTACTGTACCTCAGCTGAGTATGTGAAACACGTACATAGATTTATACAAAATAGACCAATATTTAACAAATAAGCAGATTATAAATATGTAGCACTTTTCTTACGGTAGTTAATTGTATAAATTATCATTAATTGCCATTGGCCTGCCATTGGTTTGTTGCTTATCTGCTAGTATTTAATTGTGCAGAAATGATTTCTTCTTGCTTTAATAATACTATACTAGATAATCTGATTTTAGTGTGCTGCCACACATTTTATCTGTTAAATATTAATAGTAAAGCTGTATGAAACTGAAAACATTCTCATCTAAATTGTTTGTGAAACTAAAAACAAAAATGTGCAGATTTTGAAACAAATGAGGCGAGAAACAGATTATGTATAATAAATAGTGTACTTGTTATATTTGTTTTGCTACTGGGTGATAACAGACAGACATCAGGAATGGGAGATTGAAGTAATAAGGGCAAACATTGCTTTTCTTGCCATTCAAAGACTCATTATAAAAGCGCATATGCACTTTGCATGATGAAGGAAGACAATTAAAAAGCTCCACTGCCAGAACCAGCAGTTTCAACAAGTTATTCATTTCATAAAGTTGTCAGTTGTTATAGTTGCTTTCTGAGGCATTTTTCCTATTTGTTTGGCCAATTAGAACACTTTCTGCCAGCCGTGTTAGGTGTGATGAACAGAACAGTGCTCCGCTGGAAACTGGCAACTCTAGTGCAACTCCTCTTGATACCTTATCAGCATTTGCAGCTGCAGTCATTGTGACAGCAGGAGTGAACACTGGCAGAAGGTGAGTGGCTATCCTAAAAGTGTCACCACTGTTCTCTTTCGAAATAATGCATGTTTGTTTTTTTCATGTGGCCTCTTAGCGCAGATGTTTCCTCCCTTGGGTATGCATTCTCCTTACCTCTGTTAACACATGTTACTTAAACAGCAAATACAACTTATGAAGTCCTTTCTTGTCGTACAAAAAAGCCGACATCAATGATATTGCTTTTCAGCTACAGCATTTTGTATTTGGAGTGATTTGTGCATGGTCCTGCTGTGTAAATCCCTCCTTTCCATTCTCACCATTAAAGCTGCCTCCAGCATTTCATTAACTTCTCTTTCTTTCGTGTTTCCTTGTATACACTCCATGCTGCTCACTCACTCCTATTTCTGCTCAAGTACCCGTCATCTTTTCTGGAGCCACTGAAAGCAATGATAAGCAGCTGAACCGGGGGTCTTTACACTTGGTGCTTATATGGAACTTCATATAATGTAGGGTTCAGCCTCTGTGCAGAACACCTACTCATCTATCTATCTATCTATCTATCTATCTATCTATCTATCTATGATGGAAGGTGCCCTTCGGCCCCCTTGCTTATAGGGCAGTTCCTCTGTTGTGGACTTCTAATCCATTACCACCACCTGATTTTTACCAGGAAGCAGGTAACCTGTCTTTGTCTTCTGCTCATGGTAAGGTAGGTCACCACAATAGCTATGGGTAGAGTGCCCTTCAGAAATGGACTACAAACAGAGCCCAGCAGAAATAGTAAAATTACCTTTTTAAATTAAACAAGCAGTAACTGATTCTATAAAAAATGGATTCATTTAATAGAAGAACTACAGATATTTGCAAACAGGATATATTTACAGTAAAACAAAAGGATTACCACTTTACTAAGAAACAGAAAATAAAGCAAGTTACACAGACAGTTGACATATAGAAAAAATGAGCTCAGCTCACTCTAAAAAATATTTGCCTTACTTTCCCTTAATCTTACACCTTACCTAGCTGTGGGGCCTCTTCTTCTAGAAGTTGAGTGTCCCAGAGAAGACAGCATGCTGTCTCTCAGCATGCTAACTTATACCCTACTCACTGTGGGAGTGACTTCACCCATTGAGTGATAATACCTCACTTTCACCCCAAAATGTCTGTGTGTGTGTGTGTGTGCGTATGGTGTGTGAGGATGACATCATTGGAGCCAATAGGTCTCCTTCACACATAGACATCCTCTGTCCAGCTTTATTATTCTGTTTTGAGGATGTCTGAGATGTTCAAAATCACACCGAGACATCTGCCAGGAATGGATGTGCAGCTTAGATGAGCTTGTGGGAAACCCACACTAAACAATAGCCAATATTTCCCATAAGATCTGCCTGAACATGTGACTTGAAAGCTATGTTTTCATCCACTTTCAAATAACAATACCTATAAATGGAAAATTGAACTAAACTAACAAAATACATGAACAGATCAATCTGGTCATATGCCTGTCACATTCTCTCTCTTCTCTCTCTCTCTCTCTCTCTCTCTCTCTATTATTTATTTGCTCCTCTTGGGAAAGGGACACTGAGTCAAGGCTCAGTTTCATGTGCAACCAGGAGAGGGGTACTGTACATGGAGATAAGGTGCTTGATGTCAAGAATACCATAGATACAATGGTAAAAGTACTGTGTGCAATGCTCAGAAATACAGACAAGCAAATAGTCACAGTCTAAAGTGCAAAAGAACACAAGAGTGCAAATAAAAACAAATAAAATAGAGCACAAAATACAATATGCTGTGAAGGAAAAAGCAAGGTGACATAAGAGGAAGGAAAATGGATGAAAGGAGTGAACTAGTGTAAGAGGTCTAGAGGATGAGCAAGCACTGGGCTTCTTTAAATGGGAGGAGGAAGCCATAAAACAGGGAGCAGAAGGGGCAGAGGCTAGGAAAACAACAGCGAAAAATGCCATGGGTGTAGGAGTTGAATTGATAAGGAAGAGGCAGAGATTTCGAGAAGCAGGAAAGAGCAGGAGAGTGGAGTAGCAGGAAGTTAAGTACAAGCAAATAAAAGAGTGAAGTAGTCCAGTAGGAATCCTTAAAAGAGAGGTAGGAAGGCAAGAGGTGGAGGTGAACAGGAAGGTTATTCCAAGGTCTAGGGAAATGGATGGAAAAAGTAGTCTGACCAATGGAGGTTCTGCAGTGTGGGATGTCAAGGGTGCAGATGTCAGCACACTGGTGCTGGTATTAAGAAGGGAAAGATAAGGAGAGGAGGGTAGAGATATAAAGGGAATAAAAGAGTACCAGCACTTAGAGGAATGAGAGGCACCAGGTGAGTTGTCAGCACTCAAGGCAGCAATGTGAAAGGTTTAAGTAGAGGTTGCAGTGGTGGTTAAGTAAAGGAGAGCTGGAGATAAAGTGACAGAAGGAATAAATGAGAGTGTCCAGCCTACCTAGGGAGGACTATGGAGTGGTTAACCACATCTGTATAGTCAATCATCTACAGAGTTATTTTGAGGAGGATTTAATGGCTGACTGTCAGGGGGAGGCAAGCTTTGTTGTGGTACAGGGCATCAAGTCTGGGGTGGAGTTTGTTATGGAAGGCATCCATCTGTGACAAGAAGTGCAGATTTCAATCCAACCGCACACCAAGGAACTTAAAGTGTGAGACCTCTTTAAGCGGGTGCCATCCAGGGTTTTAAAATCATGCACGATGATTAGCCTATTGAGTTTTTACCTAGTGGCAATGAACATGGATACTGTCTGTTTGTTATTTAGTGCAAGCTAGCCTGAGCAGAATCAGCATGAAGGATTGTCAAAATCATGCTGAAGTGATGATTCCAGCTCAGAAATTGAGGCATCAGTCGCAGAAAGAACAGTGTCAGCAACCTGAAAATGTATGTTCCACTCAATGCAGGCTGAGGGAAGGTCATTTAGGAAGATGGAAAAGATGATGGCAGGCTGGAGCCATGGTGACAGCAGAGTCTATGGAAGGAGAGGGTATAAAGTGTCCCCTACCTGAAGGAACTGATGCTGGTCCAATGGATAGATGAGGAATCATTTGAACAAAGAATCCAATAGTGCTGCCCCTCTGGCTTATCCAGGAGGAGGGCTGGGCCATCATATAAATTACCTTTTTTTTAAAGGTCAATAAAGATAGCAGTGGTAACATGTACATGGTCCATCCCATTCAAGATGAAGTCCGTGTCTCGGAGGAGGGAGGAGACAGTATAATGTGCATTGTAAAACAACAGGCTGGAAAAGGGAGAGGAAATTGTGGAAGGCCAAGAAGAAATGAGCTGGGAGAGGACAGTTTTTTTTTCCTGGAGTTTGGCTAGGGTAGGGAAGATGGAACATGGGCAATAGCTCCCAGGACATGAGTCACCCTCTTTGTAAAGGGGGACTATTGCCGTCTTCCATGCATGAGGAACAGAACTGCATTGGAAAGAGAAGCTGAGAAGGCTAGTAAGTGGAGGGGATAGAAATAGCAGGAGCAGAAAGGTAGAGGAGTTTTGGGTTAAGGCCAACTAGTTTGTGACCCCTGGTAGGATTCAGAGAAAGGAAGGCAAAGAGGGCAAATGTACTTTGGGGGGACCTTGGGATGCTGAACTCTGCCGACACAGCAGACCATACAATGGTCACTAAGAAAGTCTGGAAGGGTGCCAGCTGAGGTGATGCAATGAGGGTGAGAGGCAAGGGTCCAATCAAAGAGTGATTGGTTATCAGAGAGAAGGTTCAGTTGAATGGGCTCAGTGATGACTTGAGTGAGGTTTAAATTATCTGTTTTCTTGGTCAGTTGAGAATATCAGGAAGTGAGTTTATATTCAGTTGCTTGGACATTTGAATATTGTTTTCAATTGTTGGACGTATGCCAAGCCCCCACCATTACCTCAACACCATGACTGGTAATCAGCTGTAATGACAGTAAGCAGGCTATGACTGACATTGAGTGTTTGGAGTTTTTGAGCATCCAGTTATGGCTAGAGATGCAGCAAAATTAAATTCTGCTGGCTAAGTAGAGTGGCCAATAGGAAAGGCTCACTTTGCCTTGTAATTATTACTTTGCGTTATCATTCCACCTTAATGTAAAGTAAGGCAGAGTGGCAACAATATTGGCAGCTCCCCAGTGCCCCCACACACACAGTCACCAGAATTAATGTGCATCCCCAAAATGCTCCTGTCTTGTGTCCAGAAAATTCCCCAGTGCTGACAAAGTGAAATGAGAGCGTAACAAGAAATACAAAGTCTCCCAGAATTAATGGTGTACTGAAAATGCACAGACAGAGTAAGATTGAACTGTGCACCCAAGAGATGCAGAGTCAGATGCAAAGGCACAACAACACCTAACCAGTGCTCACAAGTCACAAATCCAAATCTGGAAAAGAATATCTTTTGTTAGGTGGGTAGTGACAGCAGTAACAGTCCACTACCAGTAAAGATTCCGTAAGCAGTATAAAAATTCATGCAGGTGCAGTGGGTAGCAGTTTCACACTGCTGCAATTACTCTGGCACAATAAAACTTGTCTGATTTAATGGTATGCATTGCACACACAGTCACACACACACTACAAGTATTGCGTAGCAAACTGAAAACCTTTAGCAATATAACCAAATGTTTTAAACAAACTGAAATTATACACTGCTGCACCACTATAATCGGTAAAAAAATTTCAAGAATTACTGTAAATGTTACTGTGTGCACAATAACACACTTATACAAGAAAAATATAACCAAAACAGAAAGACTGCCTTTTTCTCCAAGTTAATCTACTTACACCACAGGTACGCCCCTCCCCCAAAGCACATTTCACGTACACTGATTGACTGTTCTAAATTAACATTCAAAATTCACACACAAACAATAAACACTGGATGATATGAGCACAGGCGGGTTTCCTACAATCTATGCACTAAATTTTGAGGAAAAAAATGGCTCAAAAGGTTTTTTTAACAGCTTTTGGAGGATTTGAATTGCAGAGCTCTGTGAGGAAGCTGTCTCCATCTTCCACTACACACACGCTACACAGAAGTGAGACTGTGCAGAACAATCTAGAGCCTGTGTGACCTGCAATCCCATTAAGCACTGCAAATTCGCCTTGGAGCTCAATAACAAGGCGAGTATGCTGGTACATTGATTTCAATGTCCGCCATAAAATTGGAGGTTGGTTTTGGGAAGGCGGAAAATGTGAAGTCATTGGTTTCAATTGGACTTTATGACCTATTGAAACGTGAAGTACTCCACTGCTGCTAGGGAGCACTTCGCATGATTCCGTATTACTCTGTGAATCACTCCATGGAGCAAATTTTGGCCACTTTGCCAAGCTCTAGTTATGGCATGTCTCCTTCTCATGGACCACTCTCTGCTTCAGAAACCTTGTACATCCCTTCGAACTATAATGATACTCCCCTGATTGTCTAGGATCCTGGGCTCAAGAATCAAATTCAGGTCTAGCAGGTCAACATTGCCATCCACCTTTACATGGACAACACTGTTGTGTAGCTGGAACTTTATTCCCATCACTGCAGACCAACTTACAGTCTGCTTTTACTGAAGTTCAGAGGTTCTTTAGTGAAAATAAATTTACAATGAATGAACACAAAATACAGGAGATGCAGTTCGATTATGTACGTAGGATGAAAACAAATTCCCCAACTAACTATTTTTACAAGTAATATGAGAAAATTGAAACATATTCCCTAGTATAGGTATCTTGGACTCTGGCTACATAAAAATCTCAAATGGCTTTAACACCCAAAAGTTAACTCCAAGGTAGGTTTCATGTACTGGAACAAAACATACTTCTCAACAGATGTGATTGAAATTTGTACAAACTTTGATTCTCTCTTTGGCTATGGAGACATTATTTACACTGGTCTGTCACAAACACATTCACAGAAGCTAGATTCCCTGTATTTTAAATGTGCTTTTTATGTTTGCTTGCACGCATGTGCAAGAAACATAGTGCCATGAACGGAGATTTCGGAGGTGTGTCACCTCCTCCTCCAATTCAGGCACTGGGCTGGCAGGCGCGGCCCCTGTAAGCCAATGCATTTTGGAGCTGTCTATGACATGCTCCAAAATGCAATGTACTCTGATTGAAAGGGGGCTCGCTTGAGTAGACAGCAATAAGGAGGCTGCTCCGCAGCTCCCCCCAGCCGCAAAGCGTGCGCCCCCCTGCACGCGAGCGCATAGCCGACGGGTGCCCAATCCCGCCGGCTGAACTATTTGTCTCCTCCTCCCATTAGTTGCTGCCATGCTGGGAGCC
This sequence comes from Neoceratodus forsteri, assembly GCA_016271365.2. NCBI lineage: Eukaryota > Metazoa > Chordata > Ceratodontiformes > Ceratodontidae > Neoceratodus > Neoceratodus forsteri. Next base: position 1,725,121,005 of record CM057452.1, read on the forward strand.
CACCCAGCATGGCAATCTGTTATGTTGCCGACGGGGTGTCCAATCCCCGTCCGCTGAACGCGCCTCCCTCGAAGTCATTGTGCCATGCTGGGAGCCCACCCCAGCGTGGCAAATGGTCCCTGCTTTTTTGTTTTTTGCCGACGGGTGCCCAATCCCCATCAGCTGAACGCCCCCCAAAGTCCTTGTGCCAAGCTGGGAGCCCACCCCAGCGTGGCAAGCGTCCCGTGACGTTTTTTTGTTTTTACCCTGTAAAAAACTGTCCCACGGCACATCTCCCGAGCCCCTCCCACATCCCGCACCCACCCAATGCGCACTCCAGCCTCCCCACACCCCCTCACCCCATACTTACTCCGGACCGCGCGAATCTTCGTGGACGGGAACACGCCTGCACTCTTCAAAGCCGATCGCGAACTGAGGAAATGCAGGTAAGCTGTATAATGGGCTAGATAGGAGGGTTCTAACTTTTGCATATCTCAGGCATTTTTGAATTTTGACCAAATTTTCAACATGGGGTTTTTATCCCTTCTCATGAATGATGTCACTGTCATGATGTTGTTCGGGCCTCGGGGTGATTTCGGCAGTGACTGCGCAGTGACTGCAAAATCACCCTTCAGGACTGAATACCACCATGACAGTGACATTATTCATGAGAAGGGGCCCAAACCCCATGTTGAAAATTTGGTGCCAAAATTCCAAAAAATGACTGTTTAACGAGCGTGTGTTGAGCAGTTCCTACACAGGCTCGTAAGTTCGCGAAATTTCAATATTTTCACTCCAGATTTTCAACATTGCCATTTCACCACACCATCTTATGAGTAGTACAGCTGTCATTTTTCACATCTCACCCAAAATGTGTTTCCACCCTTGTAGCGCAGAATGGCGCAGTCGGTGTGCGAAATCAATGTACGGGACAAATTAAGAAAATCACAGTGACACTGTTCATGAGCAGAGGTCTTGAAATGGCTATGTTGAAAATTTGGTGAAAAAATTCCTAAAAATGACTGTTTTACGAGCGTGCGTTGCGCAGTTCCTACGCACGCTCATAGGTTTGCGAATTTTCAATATTTCCACTCCAGATTTTCAATATTGCCATTTTTCCACACCTTCTTATGAGTAGTACAGCTGTCATTTTTCACATCTCACCCAAAATGTGTTTCCACCCATGTAGCGCACAATGGCGCAGTCGTTCTGCGAACTCAGTGTATGGGACATATTAAGAAAATCACAGTGTCACTGTTCATGAGCAGAGATCTTAAACTGGCAATGTTGAAAATTTGGTGACAGAATTCCTAAAAATGACTGTTTCATGAGTGTGTGTTGCACAGTTCCCACGCACGCTCGTAGGTTTGCGAATTTTCAATATTTCCCCTCCAGATTTTCAACATTGCCATTTTCCACACCTCCTTATAAGCAGTACAGCTGTCATTTTTACATCCTGCCCAAAAGCGTGTTTCCGCCCATATAGCGCACAGTGGCTGTCGGTGTGCAACCTCAATGTATGGGACACATTAACAAAACCACAGTGACACTGTTCATGAGCAGAGGTCTTAAAATGGCTATGTTGAAAACTTGGTGAAAAATGCCTAAAATGACTTTTACGAGCGTAAGTACAGTTCCTATGCATGCTCGTTAGTTTGCAAATTTAATATTTTCACTCTAGATTTTCAAATGTCCATTTTATTAACTTCCTTATGAACAGTACAGCTGCAATTTTTCATATGTCACCCAAAATGTGTTATCACATGTAGCGCACAATGGTGCTGTTGGTGTGCAAAAGCAATGTTTAGGACAGATTAAGAAAATCACAGTTACACTGTTCATGAGCAGAGGTCTTAAAATGGCTATGTTGAAAATTTGGTGACAAAAGTCCATAAAATGACTGTGTTACGAGTGAGCATTGTGCAGTTTCCACGCATCCTCGTTAGTTCATGACTTTGTAATATTTCCAGTCCAGATGTTCACTAGTGGCATTTTTCAACACTTCCTTATGAACAGTACAGCTTCCATTTTTCACAACATGGCCAAAGTGTGTTTTCACACTTTCAGTGCAGAGATGCGTGGTCGTTATGGGAAATCATTGTTCGGCACAGATAAAGAAAATCACAGGGACACTGTTCATGATCGGAGGCACCAAAATGCCTGAGTTGACAATCTGCTATAAAATATCCCCAACCTACTTATATAACGGGTGTGCGTTGCACAGTTTCTATGTACGCTTGTGACTTCACCATTTTTTTAAATATTTTTACTACACATTTGCAACATAGCCATTTTTACACCTCCCCATGAAAGAGTACAGCTGCCATTTTTTACAGCCTGTTCGGAATATGTTTGCATCTGTGGTGCTAAATCCCATAGTCACTGTGCATAAGCAGCTTTCGGCTACCACACTGATATTCCCCCTGTTCGTGAGGTGGGGTCACAAAACAAACATGTTGAAGATTTGGAGTTAAAATACCAATGAATGCCTGAGGTATTAGACTTTTCAACTAAATCGCCCAACCCTATATAGAATGACAGGAATCAGGGGTGTGACTTGGGATTCTTGCCTGTGATGCTCATACCATTCCACACCCTGCAGTCACTGAGAGGCATCGAGGTATGCCTTGGACTCTTCGTCCCCAAACTTCACCCCATTCTCCTATCGCACCCATCTCACCATATTTCCTAATGAAATGGGGTGCGCATAAGGGCCAAAGACCCCAAGGAACACGTGACACTTGTCAGTCTTTTTGCAGAGTGGGTGTGGTGAAATGGCGTGGTCAGTTATGCCTGACAACCCAAATGCACACCCCAATGCCTGTCACTCTCTGCAGGGTGGTGGTGGGGTTGGCTTCAGTTCAATACTTCACTGCCATTCCTATTACGCAGCTCTGTAACTTCTACACTACCACTGCCAATGCCAGTAAGCAAACATTCGGCATTGACAAATGCTTGTTTCATCTTGCAAGTTCCTAAATGAACATACTATTGTGACCTTCTGAGATCCCTTAATGGGCTTCCCTTAAAACAAATAAGACATTTGCATATATTAATTTTTATGTGGACATGTGTCAAACAAAGGTATCAACCTACATTACCAATCTTTTCTGTTATGGTACATTAGGACCTGGATTAAGGGCAGCCAATGGATTTGGATTTTTATATCAGGAGAACTTAGAATCTCATTAGTCAAATGGCTGTCTCACACAAAGAGTACTAAATGCTGTAACAATTTACCCTGTACATTCTGGAAAAGTAATGAAAATGTACCATCATTGTGCACTTTAAAAGGATGGTTCAAAAATTGCATGCAGATGTGTGATTTTTTATGAATTTGTAAGTCTGCATTTTTCTGTGCTGCTATGTATTTTTAATACGTTTAAGAAACTGGAGCACATTGTTTGTATCTGTATAATGTTGGACTAATATGACTAACTGCATTGGATTTATTTTACTATGTAACATATATCAGTAGGCCATTGAAAATGAGTAAAAGCTTGTCTATATGTCATCTTTATCTGTTTTCTTTAATAAATACAAATTCCCCCACATGAAGACAACAGGCTGGTCACTTGCAAGTTTTTAACTTTTCTTTGGGTCTTTCTTCAACATAACTTGGCTCATTTTATTTTATTTATTTAGTTTTTGATGACTGGGTAGGTGCACTAGCTATAGCAATGACTATTTTCAGGCACAACCGGAGGGTACAAGACAGAAACAATTAGATGACAGGTTACAATATATGGAGTCACAATATACAAACATAGGAATTAGAACAGGCTAGAGTTTAAAAACAGGCTTAGTAATATGCTTAAACAAAGACAAAATAAGAAAGAAGAGTAAGGAGAGTAAACACTGCAATAAGAAAAATATCAGTTTGATTAGGTCATAAGTGCCAGCAATACCATGGAATTCAAGGAGGATTATAACTAGGAGACAGAGGCATCATAGTAGGCAATATAGGACAAATCGGTAGAAATTAAAGTTGAAATAGGGAAATTAATAGGGATGGGTAAGATAAGATAGGAAGAAGGTGACCCAGTGAGAGATAAAAGTCACAAGGTTATAAGAAGGCAGGAAGCAGGTGTAATGAAGAAAGAGCTAATCATTGGCAAGGGTCAGTAAACTATGAAGTGGTGTAGGTTCAGCAGACATAAGGAGAGTAGCCAAAGGCTAGGGTGGATTGAAACAGGAGCAACTGCTGGATTCTACAAGATAGAGTTGAAGTAATTTTTAAAGGAAGCATGGGATGATGCCTTCATCTAGTCAAACAGAAGACATTTGTATGTTCTTTCCAAAATGGTGCTGCTGACAGTGATGAAAACAACAGAACTGAAAGAGAGTGAAGTCAGGGCACACAAAAAGAGTTGCAGTTGCAGTTCCAAAGTAAAATGCTTAACTAGGCATATTAAAGCAAAACATGATACAGTGACACACAGTGCTTACAAAACAAAGAAAACTTGTCTCAACTATATATCACTGCTATAAGCAGCTTCTTCAGAGGTGATATGTAACAGAGTCCATTTCTATTTAATTGCTTTGTAAGCATTGCATGCCACTGTACTATATCACATTTTACCAGATAATGCCTGACTGAAAGTTTTCCTTTGGAACTGCAATAGCTCAGTTTTGTGTCTGCTGACTGCACACATCTTTCCTCAATCTTACTGTTACTTCCACTTGATTATTTTTTAATTTTCATTAATTTATTTGCTTTCCTCTGAATCTTACTGTATATTTTTGGTGATTCTGTCTATAGCCACTGCCACATTACTCACCATCACCCCTAATTGTCCCGGATTACCCCCTTTTTCCCTCACAAAAGACAGAGACCATTGTTTGTTGTTGTGCTCAGATTGGCAATTAATTTATTCATATTCATAACCCAATATTCCATTTCCATTTCTTTATTATCATATTTCAGAAATTTCATTTATTTCATCCACATATCAATCTCTGCTTATCCTTCCCCCAGGTGAAAACCTGGGTGCCTTCTGTTTCTCCTTTTCTGCTAGGTGACGGAGAAAACCGAGACCGCTTTCTTCTTCCTCATCTTCCTCTTCTTGTGTTATTCCTTTTTTCGTCCCCCTCCCCCTTCCCCCACCATCCACCTTTGGCAGTCCATAACCTTATCATTACCTGCCATCCACCTTTGGCTGTCCAAACTGTCCAACCGGACTCATCTGTCCTCCGACTTGACAGATCCATCATACAGTCCCCATTTTTGACTGTCTTTCCCCTTGCTCTGCCTTTTTTGGCAGTCCATGCCCATATCATCACCTGCCATCCACCTCTGGCAGTCCAAACTGCCTGATTGGACTCGTCTGTCATCCGCCTTGACAGACCCACCATACAGTCCCCTTTTGACTGTCTTTTTTCTTGCTCTGTCTAGTAGGGTGAGTGGGAGGAATCAAAAACTCCAGCAAAAAGTGGTTGAGAGCCCCTTGTGCTGTCCCTTATGTACCTCCCTTTTGGCCCTCCCTTTCCTGCTACCTGTCCTTTGTTCTGTCCTTAGTCCCTCCCCTTCCTTCCCCCCTTCCCTTCTGAACACTACCATTCCCAGACAGAGGGAAGGGGTGCATCAGGACAACCTGGTCTGCCCCTTAAAGGGCAAACTCCATTGTCCCAGATTCCCCTCTTTTTCCCTCACAAAAGACAGAGACCATTGTCTGTTGTGCTCAGATTGGCAATTAATTTATTCATATTCATAATGCAATATTCCATTTCCATTTCTTTATTATCATATTTCAGAAATTTCATTTATTTCATCCACATATCAATCTCTGCTTATCCTTCCCCCAGGTGAAAACCTGGGTGCCTTCTGTTTCTCCTTTTCCGCTAGGTAACGGTGAAAACCGAGACTGCTTTCTTCTTCCTCTTCTTCCTCTTCTTGTGTTACTCCTTTTTTCTTCCCCTCCCCTTTTTCCCCACTAGCCAGTCCCCAGCTTGCGTTGGATGACTGGCTTCCCCCCATACTTAGGGTATACTCTCCCTTACCTCAGGGACGATCCTACCTTCTTTTTTTTTTTATCTACCAGCTTTTATCTGTTTTCTCCATTCCTCTATGAATCCCATTGTTTCTGTGTTGAACATATCTATGGCTAGGTCTGACAGGTGAACACTATCTGGCCTGTAGAAGTCCTCCACCCATTCTTCTACCCACCATAGTATCACCTGTCCCCCCATCTGCCTTATCAACGTCCACATCCTCCTATTCATCTTTCTCCTGGCCCTCTCCACCACCCTGCAGCTGTGTTCCTGTCTCCATACCCTTCATGGTATCATATCTGACCAGGCAAGGCATACTTGAGGCCACCACTGTCTTATTGCCACTAGGTCCCTTTTTATCTGTAAGTATGTGTGTACCTATGGTCTGCCCACCAGGTCGTTGCCCCCTAGGTGTATAATGATTAGGTCTGGGCTGGTCCAATGTCTTTTGAGTTCTTTTAAAGCTGGCAGGAGCTGTGCCCATCTCATCCCCCATATGCCGTGCCATACCAACCTACACTGTCTTACATCCTGGTACAGTTTTTTCCCCCAGCTTTCTTCTCTGCTCTCTTACCAGCCCAGTAAATATAGGAATGGCCACAGAGCCAGACTTCTATGCTCCTCCCTCTACCTATGGGGTACAAAGAAAATTAATTAATTTACACTTTCTCTTAGTGCCCTCACTGTATTCCCCCCCCGCCTTCTTCTTTCCTTTTACCTGTGCTCCCCCATAGGAGCACCATAATTCCATCTTCTTTTTCTTTTTTTTTTTTTTTTGAAGAAACACTTCTTTTTCTCTCTCTCTTTTTTTTTTACTTCAGTGCTTTGATGTATCTCTTATAACTGGCTGACCGCCAGCGCCCTTTTTCCAAAATGTCCTTCACTGGTTCCCCCATTGCTGCCCACTGTGAGGCAGCCCCAATCTGTAGGGAATGGGATGAATAATTAGCTGGGTCCTTCCCCAGAAAACGCATGCCCTTTTTCAGCACTGCTGTGACTTGATAGCCGGTGACCCTTTTTCTGTCACCATGTACAAATAGCTTCCCCGTCCTGGTCACCTGCTTTGAGGTGAAAATACACAGAGCCTGCACTAGGCATATCACAATCTCCGATCACCCTTTCAGTGTCACCATACAACCTTGCCCTTTTTGGTCCATTTTTGATCTCCTTAGCTTGATCCATATCTCTCTTATCCCCCAACTCACATCCTTCCATTCCACACCTCGTTCCTTGTCATCTTTCCCATGGCCTACCACTTCACTCATTCTCATAGCCCCCACAAACATTATCACATAAATTGTGTGAAATAGCTGGGCCTCCTCCTTTGATCTGCATATAACCGGGAGCACCTCTTTTAGCTTTATTAGCCACTGCTCACCTATTGGCCTCCTATTATCCCCTGGCCCACATTTCAACCTGCCCCATCCCTGCATCATTCTCCTGATGATCAGTGATTTTGTTGGGTTATTCAACCCTTTTAGGCTGTAGATCACACTGATCCTGCAAGATAAACCCCCACTGTGGCATGAGCGGCTCTTTATGCCATTGTTCCACGGTGAACATTGCCAACTGTTCCTCAGAGAGTGGCCCACTTACCTCCATCTGGTGTTTTGCCCTGAATGTTTGAAAACTCTTCAGGCCTTATTATGAGCCCTCAGAGTCTAGAGGCACCCATGAGCTCAAAACAGCAGTTCTGCTCCTTCTTGCCAATGTCCCAGATATTTCGTTGGTATAGGCGTTTTTGTTCCTCCTGCTGTTGGTGCCAGCTTCCGGAAATGGTCCAGCTGCAGGCGGAAATCTGTCAGCCAGGTATTGTGTACCCCTTCTATGTGTTTTGCTCTGAAAGACATGTTCAGCTGCAATGCCCTTAACACTAAACGTCGAATACCTGCTTGACTGTATCCTACCTGGCTCCTGTTGTTTAGTGCATCAACCACCGACCTACTGTCACACCAAAATGTCACCTTCTGATCCCGTAATTCCTCCCCCCAAACCAAGGTACATGCCCATATGGGCATGATCTCCAGTAGTGTTATATCTCTCACTTTCCTGTCCCTCACCCAACTGGCCAGCCATGGCTCTGCAAACCACCTGCTCCTTAGGTAACGCCCCATGCCTAGCCCTCCAGCAGCGTCAGTGTAGAGGTCGAGGTCTGTGTTGTACAGCCACTCATCCTGCCAGAATGAACACCCGTTATACTCGTTAAGGAATTCTTCCCATATACTAAAATCCTCCCTGACACCTTGTGTCAGATCAGCCCAGTGATGTGGTCAGGTGACCCCTGCTGTAGCCCTGGCTAACCTCCTTGTGAATGCCCTTCCTGGTCCTATGGCCCTGCATGCGAAGTTCAGGTGCCCCAGTACCTGCTGGACCAACTTTAGTTGTACCTGTCTCCTGCTGGCATGTACCTGAATTAGTTCCTTCAACCTCCTTATTTTTTTGTCCGTAGCCTAAATACTTGTCTGTGGCATCTATCTCAATCCCAAGGAATTCCATAACCTTGCTGGGCTCCTCTGTTTATTTTGGTGCCAATGGGACTCCCAGCTCCCGACACAATTCCTAAAACTTACCCAGCATCCTCTGTGTTTCCCTCTCGCCGTTCCCAATGAGGAGAACATCATTCAGGTAATGGATGACTGACCTGTAACCCATTTTTTCTTGGAATATCCACTGCAAACATGTGCTGAACGCCTCAAATGTAGCACATGCTGTGGAACATCCCATTGGCATTGCTTTGTCGAAATAATACTGTCCCTCACTCTTAAAACCCAACAGATCCCAGTCCTCCCTCCTGACTGGAAGCAGTCTGAAGGCGGACTCAGTGTCCATTTTTGCCATCCATGCATCTTCTGTGGCCCGGATTATCCGGACTGCGTCCTCTAGTGTCGCGTATGTCACCCTACTATGTTCCTCACTGATAAAGTCATTCACTGACTCCCCTTCCGGATAAAACAGGTGGTGGATCACCCTGTATTCCCCTTTTTGTTTCTTGGGTACCAAGCCCAAAGGCGATATCCACATGTTTTCCAATGGGGGGGTGTTAAATGGGCCCTCCACCCTGCCTGCTGCTTTTTCTCTCTCAGTCTTCTGTCTTAGCATTTCCTCTTTCCCTTTTACTGACCCCAGGTTTCTTGCCTCCCTTGCTTGCCTGGGTCTCCTAGACTGCAATGAAAACCCTGTGTTGAAACCACTTAAAATCATATCCCGCACACTTGTGTCTGGATATCTGTCCAGGCAAACTGTCCATGCTGCTAGGTTGATGGGGTTTCTGGCCATACCAAAATGTTCCTTGTTGTGCCACCTACCCCCCCTTGACCCTTCCCTCTCTTCCTGTCTGATCTTCCTTGCTTCAGTGGTTCTGGCCCCCTCTATTCCTGTTCCCCCTGCCCCTCCTTCCCTTGTTCCATGTTTGCCCTCTAAACCCCTGGCTATCTCAAAAAAACTGTTGGCCTGATCCTTGCCCCCCATGCCCTTGTGCTCCCTGTGTCCATGTTGTTCTGCACTTGCTTGCCGGGTGCACCCTTCTGCATTTTGAACAGGCATGTCAAAAATGACACTGAGGCCACGAGAAAAAAGCCCTATTATAAGCCCAGCAGCATCTCTGTGGTGTAAACCCCTTTTTGCCCCACCCACCCTCAAGTGTGGACTGATCTGTTACGTAATCCATCCATAAATCTATTTGCTTGGTGTCCCATCTTACATCCCCAAATGTTGCCATTCTCTGCCGAAAACATTCATTGTAGTATATCCATCCTACCCCGCCTTTTGCTTTTGCTCTCCTTATTATCAATGAATAGGTAATGAGCGGGATGCCTAGCTCCAGCCTCTTTTCCAGAATGATGGCTGAAAAAGTGGCAAAACCTAGAAACCACCCATCCCAAGTCTTCCCTTTCGTGAACTTGTTGTCCTTTTTTTCCTAAGAGCACTATGGCAGCTGCCATCTCACTCTTACCTATGCCCTCAGTTTCTTCATAGTTGGCCGCTGCCTCCCGGCTCACCAAAGCAAGTATATCCACATATTCCCCTTTCCATATTTTTTCCTTCGTGGCCAATGGCACATGTTCGCCTATTCTCATCCCAGGTGCACCTATCTCTCTTGTACCTTTTCCCTCTCTTTCCACTCCCTTTTCAGTATCTCCTGGTACCTCTTTTCCCCTCCTGATCTCCACCAGAGCAGACTCCATTTGCCCCAGCCCTCCTGTTCCCAGTGCCACCACAATTTGCCCTATATATTCTTTTATACTATCACTCACTGCGTTGGATGTGTTACCTGTAACCTTGTCATGGCCAAGCTGCCTGGAGTCCTCCAAAGGTCTCCTTGCTTCTCCTGTGATTGAGGTGGAGGTGGAGGAGAGCTACTGGAGTCTGCAGCAAGGATCTCCTGTTCTGGGCTTCATGTCTGGGTTCCACTGGGAGATCCCCTTGATCTGGGGTGGGTCCTGGTGTCACCGGGTCCACCGGCCATGTGGGTACTGGATCAACTGCCTTGGCGGGACCCGCTATCACTGGTGCTACCCTAGCAGGACTGTGTAGCCCTTCGGCTGGCCATTTCCCCTTGTCACCTTTTCCAAGACCTGCTTTTCTCTTCTCCCCGGGCCTCTCTGGTTCCTCCCCCTCCACCAGTTCCCACATTTTTGTTTGCTTTTTCTGCTAATTCAATTATAGCCTTGTAGACATCTTCCTTCGATGGCCTGCTCTTCTTGGGTGCCATGTCCATCTTATCTTTTGCTCTGCGAAGACAACTACAGGAAACAAAAAACAGGGTTATTCGTATGTCTGTACTTCCCTGTACACCTTCATCCTGTCCATCGCACCACCCACCATGCTAACACAGACCGGGATACCTGTGAAGGACCGCCATCCTGCCATATCCTTTTGCCACTCTCCTCCATGCCCTATCAAGCCATCCGCGAATGGCCAGGCACCCCCCCCTTTGTCTCCAACTCAAGTGCCTCCCTTATTTGAATTTTGCCTTGTGCCTATGAAAGCAATCTGCTGCCCTTAGGCAGGCCGTATTGTGCTTCCCCCCCAGGAGCTCCCACCCGCTAGCTGCTGCCATTTTCTGGTTTTCTCGCCTGCCTGGGCTGACCAGGGCACCCCCTGTCCAACTCCTGCAAGCAGCACCTAGCCAGCACGGGCCCACATTCACTGTGACCCCTTCACCACGTGGGATTTGCCCGTGAGGTCCCGGGATGGGATCCCCCCATTCTGCCCTCGAGCTCTCCCAGTCCCTTCATTTTTCCCCCCAGCATGCCTCCCCCAACAGGGAAGGCTTCCCCCTGACCCCCATACTCATGAAAATTGCCCTAACTCATGGACACGCTTCCATCCCATATCTCCTAGCGGCGTGTGACACCACGCTGCATGGTCCCTCGTCTACTCGCCCTCCTGTGTTCCAGGGCCCCTTCCCCCCAGCCTGTTCTCTCTATATATTTTTTTTAAAGTCTCACCCCACCCCCATCCGTCAAGAGAAAACTGGTGAGTGTGCTTCTCTGCAGCCCCCCAGGTGGCGTGTGCCATGAGCCACATGGTAAAAGCATAAAGGCCCATTAAAAAAAGCCTTCCTTCCTTCCTGGGTGACCGAGCAGCCCGGTGAGCCTTATCTATAAGTTCCTTTACCCACCACCCCCAGTGCACAAAACAAGGCCCCAGGATGCTTGCCACGTGGTCCCAGTAGTTAGCTGGGGCCTTCCCCACTGCCCCTCTCACCCTTCCCAGTTTTCCAGGGTCCTACAGGCCTCTATATAGTAAACCCAAGCAGCCACCCCATGCCGCCTTACCGTGAGGAAAACCCACAACCAGTGTTTTTCAAGCAACGCCCCCTGTGGTGTGTGATGCACGCCATGCTTCCCCCTAATCTCTGGGCCTCTTCTAGGCGTCACACTCCTCCTCTGGCCCGGAATGTCCCCCCTCCCCCCTTTACCCCCGACAGCTACCAGTTCCAGAAAAAGCCAGCAGGGGGTCTGCCCCCGGTTCTCCACACCTTCCTGCTGCGTGTGATGCCCATCCACGCTGACCATCACCTCAGGGCCTCCTTTAGGCCTCCCATCCCTCTCCTGGCCTAGCAAGGCCCTCAAAACAGTGCCAGGGCTCCCCAAAACTTCCATGAGGGTTTTCCAAACCCCCACCATGTGTCGTGTGATGTCACGCCCGTGTGGTCACCCTGGTGCCTCGCCCATCCAAAACAGCCTACTTCTTGGCCCACAACAGCTACCAAACTCCAGAAAAGCCAACAGGGGCTGTCACCCGGTACTACAGACCTTCCTGTGGCGTGTGATGCCGCCGCCCAAGCCGACCTTCACCTCGGGGTCTCTTCTAGGCCTCCCGTCCCTCTCCTGGCCTATCAAGGCCCTCCAAACAATGCCAGAGCTCACAAAGTTCCCATAGGAGTTTTCCCAACCCCACCGCGTGATGTGTGACATCACGCCACATGGTCTCCACTCGCGCTCGCTCCCCCATCCAAACAGCTTACTTTCTGGGCCCGCCACTCGTATCCTGCCACCACTAAAAGGGGTAGCTTTACACCACATGCATTCTCGCAGGCCTGTTTTGTTACCATCTCTTCAGCAAAAACACACTGCATCATGCCCCACCTTTCAGACACTAATTAAATGTCACCATACCAAGAACCTAAATCTTTATGAGACAGGACTCTCATGAGGCTGTATTTTGCCCCACGCGGTCCTAGACTGCTTTTCTATCTACATTCTGAATACTCAGTATCTGCACAAACCTCAAACTTAGCCAATCCGACATGCTGCAGTTGATGTAAATCAAAAACCCCAGCAAAAAGTGGTTGAGACCCCCTTGTGCTGTCCCTTATGTATCTCCCTTTTGCCCCTCCCTTTCCTGCTACCTGTCCTTTGTTCTGGTCCTTAGTCTCTCCCCTTCCTTCCCCCCTTCCCTTCTGAGCACTACCATTCCCAGAAAGAGGGAAGGGGTGCACCAGGACAACCTGGTCTGCCCCTTAAAGGGCAAACTCCATTATCACTTAAATCAACTGATATTTCCTCAGGAACCAACTGAATCAATTTCCTCCTCCTCCTTCTCCAGAGACTGCCACAGTAGAAATGCAAACCTCCTTAAATTCATGGGTCTTGAAAATGTGTCAACAGGGGCAAAATTTGGCTGCAGATTAAAGAGGTTTTTACCCAAGGAAACATACCAGATTTTATGCTAAATAGCCTCAGAGCTGTTGAGGACTGGGAGTTAAAACACTTTCTCTGAAACCAGAAACCACAGTCTGCTTAAACAGTTAGCATGTTTTGCCCCCACCACCCACCCCAAAAATTGGTTCTGAAACATGTTGTGCACTAACTAGTGCTGTGCAGAATGTGGAATTCCAGCAGTGGAATTAGTGTGAAATGACCATTCTGCTGGCAGAATTTCCACCAGAATTTCACTTGTTTGCCTGTGGAATTCTGCCTACTGTGATCCGTGGAATAGTAATTTTTCTGCAGAAAATTATTCTGCAGCAATGTCCACAGAAAATACTGAGATCTGCGAATAATATTCTGCAGAACAGTGATTTTGCATTGGAAAATCATTCTGCAACTATTTTATGCTGTGGAATTCTGCCATTCCATTTCTGGTGGAATTCGGTGGAATTTTGACAGAATTTTAAATATTCTGCAGAATTTCATTCTGCAGGAATTTGAAAATTCCACACAGCACTAACACTAATCCTCCCCCCAAAACTGATTGAAATTCATGGGTATTTTCTGGTGTTACTATACACCTCTCATATAATTCATTGGACTGATCTGTACTTTGCTTTTATATAATGGAGCAGGTGGACTCCTTTAAATACCAGGGCATCACCTTGGATCCAGGTCCTAACTTTCATGAACACATCCACCACCTATTCAAGGCCATAAACCTTAGGCTAGGGCTTCTACACCGCTTCAAGCACTGCCTTACCCCAGATGCCCTCAGGCTGCAAGCTCCTCCTCAGTCCCTCTCGCTGCTTGACTATGGCCTATTGATATATGGGGCAGCATGCACCTCTTCCTAGGCAGACTCAGATCTCTCAAACAAAGCCTGTCACCTCATATTAGGTTGTGACTGCTCTTACACATACCTGCACACTCTATAGTGCTACCAACTGGCTTAATCTAGACAACAGGATTAGGTTCCATACCTGTCTGCTGGCCAAAAAATCACCTTAGGCCTCTCCCTCTGGACTCACCCTCTAATCCATTCTATCACAAAGGTCAAGTTTTCCGTAGCTTAGCTCACCATCTCTTCTCAATTCCCTCTAGTCGTATCTCACATTCCAAGATCTTTCAACTACAGGACCCCCCTGTGGATGAACAGCCTTCCCTCCACCCTCTCAAAAGAGCAGAGTATTGGACATTTTAAAACCATCCTAAGGGCCTATCTTCTGTCTTCACATTACTGTGACTGCCACTGAACCCTGGCCTCTACCTCCTCCTTGTTCTATGACAAGGGCCCTAGCCTGCCTCTTCTCCAAAAAGTCCAACCTGAGTTGATCTTATGATACAATGTGTACTGTGTAAATTACTCCATTAAGTTTACCCAAGTATTTTGAATGTTAGACTAGCTGATTCCCTGTAAACAAACTCTATCTTCCCCTGTAATCTGTCTCTGTAATTACTGCAAAATCTGTCTGTTTATAACCTACGTGATGTGGAACCTTTGTAAATGAGTCTGTGACTCAAAGGTACTCTCCGATTCTGTAATAAATAAATAAATAGATACTTTGTTTACCTTCCAACCTTTTCTTATAGGAGTCTCTCAACCCCTGTTATTTGTATAATTTAATTTTAGTCTTCATTTTTTCTTAGGGCAAAACAGCAATGCAGTCCTGAGGCAGTAGTTCCTCAGGCAACTCAAATATCTCTTGTTTCTCACGGAGACTGCAGTACAACTCTAACTGCACTACCTGGCTTTGACTGTCTAGCATGTCAGCCAGAATCTCTAGGCAGGGATAATTATGCTCCGAGATTGTATTATCAACTGCCCTTTTTCTTGCAGTTCCTTGTTTTTGATGCATGTTTTTTGAAGATTTTTATTAAATTGATTTCTCTTTGCCTGTAATCACCAGCCTTCTGTCATCCTTTGCAAGTTCCCTTTCTAAGATTTGATCTGGGAATGCAACACATTAAAATTTTTAAAATGGTGAAATGGATTTGTTTGTCTCTTTGTTTCACCATCACTTTTATTGCCACCCATTTGAAGAAAATTGTTCCATAATTTGCATCATGTGACCATGGGGGGCATAACGGAACTGGGATCAGGTTAGGAGCCCACCACCTGTGGAAAACACTGTTTGGTTGAAGTACAGGGGTGCCTTCTTGTCTCCTATTTGATGATGTTGATGTACTGTCCTGAATTTGCAATAAAAGTGAACTGGCTATTGTACCTTGGTCTACATGTCTGATTTATGGGTGAACACGAAGGGTGTGCAATTCCTATTGCCCCGTCTGGGGCAAGTAAATTTCCTTGATGGGCAAGTACAAAAAAATAGGCAATTTCATTGAAATGTATAGGGGCAAGTGAACATTCAGCTACAGTCATGGCTGGGAAAGTCCTAAAAGTTTTGATCTGAACACCCTTGGTGAACATATCTCCCTCTTATGAACATACAAACATACTAAATTTACCAGCAGATAAAGGCCTAGAGGTCTATCAAGTCTGCTCAAATGTGCAGCTAGCACCCCTTATTCAGCAGCTGCCCTCCCTTCCACCTTACCCTTCATTGAGCCTCCCCTTGTCCTGTCCCATCCCCTTTGAAGCAGTCCACTGTTCTACTGGATACCACTTCTGCAGGTAATGCATTCCACCCAGCCACCACCCTCTCTGTAAAAAAGTGTCTCCTCATCTCCCTCCTGAACCTTCCTTCCTCCAGTCTCATATTATGGCCCCTGGTGTCCCTCCCCTTCCTTACTTTGAACAGCCCCTCTGTACCTGTCTTGTTTATTCCTTTCAGGTACTTAGAGATTTCAGTCATGCCCCCCCCGTCCCTCATCTCCTCCAGCAAGTACATGTTCAACTCCCTCAGCCTCCTCTCATATGATAAGTCCCCCAGCCCCTTGATCATCTTTGTCGCACTGTGCTGCACCCCCTCCAGTAACTTAATGTCCCTCTTCAGATACAGGCACCAGTACTGCACGCAGTACTCTAGGTGTGGTCTAACTAATGATCTATACAGTGGCAGAATCACCTCCTCCCTCCTCGAGGATATACCCCTTGCAATACAACCCAGCATTTTGTTGGCCTTTGCAACTGCCTTCCTACATTGTGCTGAGTTGTTCATTGACCCTGTAATGAGCACCCCCAGATCCTTCTTCTCCTTTGTCTGGGCTAGCTGCACTCCCCCCAGCTGGTAACTCCTCCTTGGGTTCTTCATCCCAAAATGCAGCACCTTGCACTTTTTGGTATTAAACCCCAGTTACCAGGTGTCTGACCAGGTTTCAAGCTTTGCCAGATCATCCTGCAACCCCTGCCATTCCCCTAGGTCATCCACCACCGCTCCCATCTTGGTATCATCAGCAAACAGACTGATCTTGCTCTTGATGTCCAATGATATGTCTGCAATGAATATCTCAAACAACACGGGTCCCAACACTGAGCCCTGTGGAACACCGCTCATCACTACCCTTGGGTGTGAGAGCTCCCCAACCACCACCACCCACTGTTGCCTTCCCTGAAGCCAGTTCCCTACCCATCTCACCAGCTTTGCACCCGCCCCTGTGCCTTCTAACTTAATTCCCAGCCTTCCATGTGGCACCGAGTTGAATGTCTTACTGAAGTCCAGATACAGGACATCCATTGCATGGCCCCTGTCCAATTGCCTAGTTACCCAGTCATATAACTCCACCAGGATGGTTTGGCAGGATCTGTCACATATGAAGCCATGCTGGCTGCTGTCCTGTAACCCATTGGCCTCTAGGAGGGCCACCAGTCTCTCCTTCAGGATAGTCTCCATTAGCTTACCCATAATGGATGTGAGGCTCACTGGTCTGTAGTTTCCGGGTTCATCCTTGGGGCCACTTTTGTGGAGGGGCACCACATGAGCCATCCTCCAGTCCTGAGGAACACACCCCGAATGTAGTGAGGCATTAAATAGGTCTGCCAAAGGTCCTGCAAGGACTTCTGCCAGCTCCTTCAGTACCCTGGGGTGGATACCATCTGGGCCTGGTGCCTTGTCCACCCTCATTGCCTTCAAACCCTCCTGAACTCTGCCCTCCATGATTTCCCTATCTGTCACCCACTCTCCCCCGTTTCTGCCATTCCTCCCCTTGGTGTCACCCCCCCTTCTCCTTAGTAAATACCAAGCAGAAGTAATCATTTAGTGCTTCTGCCTTATCAAACTCCTACTTCCACCTAACCCCCTCCTTCCTTATCCTTACTATGTGGTCCTTACAGCTCCTTTTTTCCCTGTTGTACCTAAAGAAGTCCTTCTCCCCATTCTTAATGCCTTGTGCCAGCCTGAGTTCCGATGATGCTTTGGTTCCCCATAATGCCCTTGTCACCTCCTTCGATTCCGTCAAGCACTCATTCCTGTCCCCCCCCATTTTCTTGTACCTCCTAAAGACAGCTCTTTTCCTCCTTACCTTTTCCATGACCTCCTTGCTCAAACAGCTCAGTTTCCTAGCCCTAGCATTCTTGCTCTGGGCCTTGCAGCAGGTTTTGGTTGCCTCCACTATCCCCAGCTTTATGAGCTCCCACCTCTGGTTAGTGTCCATACTAGATTGAATTCTGGCCAGGTACCCTTTTACCACTTTCCCCATCCTCCCAAAGTCAGCCCTCCTGAAGTCCAGCACTCTTGTGCAAGATTCCACTCCTTCCTTGCCCATGTCAAATGTTAGCCATACTTAGTGGTGATCACTCCCTGACAGCAGTTCCTCAACTGTAAGTTCTTTCACAAGTCCCCATTTCCCAGCACAAGGTCAAGGCTATTCCCTAACCTGGTTGGTTTACTGACCATTTGCAGCAGGAAGCTGTCCTGGAAGGCATCCAGCAGTACCTGCTCCCTTCTGTTCCTGGTTGTTGGGGTACTCCAGTCCATTCCTGACATGTTGAAGTCCCCCACAATCACCACCCTACCCTTCTCACAGGTTCTCCTGACCTGTCCCGCTAGTTCCCTGTCTAACTCCTCCGTCTGAGATGGTGGCCTATACACCACTCCCATTCTGAGAATCCTATTCTTGGAATCCTGGATTTGCATCCAATATGACTTCGTACTGTTCTCCTCCCCTTCCTCCCTTACATACTTTAGCCCTTCCTTCATATATAGTGCCACACCCCCTCCTTTCCCAATCACCCTGTCCCTACGAAATAACCTGTACCCTGGTACAGACAGGTCCCAGTCATTGTATTGGATGGCCCATGTTTCTGTGATGGCTGCAATGTCCACCTCTCCCTCTGGCATGAGCACCTGCAACTCTACAATTTTCCTCCCAAGGCTCCTAGCACTGAGGGTAACAAACCTTCCACCCTTCCTCCCCCATACTGCCCTCCTTTACTAGCATCACCAACAGTACTTGCCATTTGTCCTTTGTCACTGTTATGGGGGGTTAGCTAATATGGTTTCCCAACCTGTGGTCTCTGCATGTCTCTTGCCCAATTGCCACCCCCCGCTCCTAGTTTAAATTCCCAACTTTCTTTATGTGCTCCTCCATCCTCTGTTTCAACACTTTCCTTCCCTTCTCATTCAAGTGTAGTCTGTCCTTGGCAGAGAGTCTACTGTCCTCCCAGGTCCCTCCCCCCCCAACAGCCCATACCCTTTAGCACAACACCAGGTTCTTAGCCATCTGTTAAATTCCTCTATTCTCAACTGTCTTGTTGTGTTTGCCTTGGGCAATGGAAGTATCTCTGAAAAAGTTACTGATCTTTCTGCCCTCTCACAAAATTGTCCTAGTTCCTCAGACCTCCTCTGGACTATATCTACTGTCTTGTCAGCCAAGTTGTTTGTTCCAAGATGTATAATTAAATGAGGCTTGTCCCTAACCCTTCTAGTATATTTCAGAAAAGATTATCCCACCCTTTCCGTTATCATTCCTGGCATGGCCTCCACCCAAATGTGTCTATGTCTATGCCTCTCCCCCTTGCTACCCCACCTGACTCCTCTTAGTATCGAGTCCCCCAGCACTAAGATTCCACCCCTCTTACTCCCTGCTTGCTTCCATTCATCTCCCTCTCTCATTTCCAGCTCCTCTTCTTCCTCCTGCACATTATTTCCCCCTTTCGCCCCTATTGCAATTCTCCCAGCAGAACTTCCCCCCCGCTCCGGTTTGGTTCAAGCATTTATCAATTACTCCTCTAATTTTATCATTTCCGTCCTCCTCCTTCTTCCTCTCTAGCAGTGCAAAACTATTTTCTGAAGGCCCTTCACAAATGCCCACTCCCCCCTCTCTTAACCTGTTCTCTCCTTTCCACTCCATGACTTTTGCCACTTCTTTGCCTCCCATCACAAGTCCCTATCTCCTCCTTCCATTTGTCTTTTGTCTCCTGGCCTGGTTTCCCCAGCAATTGTTCTTCCTGGCCTGGGCCCCTTTGTCTCTGCTTTCCTTCTTCTGACCCTCTCCTCACCACTGTTGGCTCAAATAGCCCTCCCTCATCGCCCCTCCTTCCTCCCTCCAGTATTGGGCTAAACCCACCCCCAGCATGCCTTGCCTGTCTTAGTTCCTCCTGCAGACCCTTGATCTCCTTTCTAAGTTTCTCTATGTGGTTGCACACTAAACATCCCCCCACACTCCAGACAATTTTTAGAAAGATTGGTGCACCATAGTTGTTGCAGCCTACCACCCTACCCATTTCTGTTGTTTCCCACCAGCAACCCCCCACCCTTCCAGATGAAGGATACCAAACGCTCCCCCAAGTTTTCCCCTCTCCCCCCTCTATCAGTGCAAAACATTATTTTCTTCATTTCTGTTACTCCTTTTGTTGTGTTGCTTCATTCAGCTTGGGTCAGCTAAACCCAGAGACTGCACCAAGTAGATTTTCTGCCTGGTGCACTCAGGCCACTCCTTTCTTATTTATCTTTACATACAGCCCTGCTGGTCTCATTCTGCTAAGCTTTGTTTTCTGTATATGAAAGGTAAAGCTTTCATTATGAACTGCTTCCCTCACTTGCTTGTCTAGTCAAAGGGTCTTCTTTTGCTTCTTTGTCTTATTAAAAATGTTGATGCAGTCTTTGGCAGCTGTCATTATTGCCCGTTTAATTTCTACACACTTATCCACCCCTTCCCATTTTGTATATGCCCTTTAGCTTATCTTTAATGACTTCATAAATTTTGTTTAAGTCCTCCTTCCTAAAATCAGGGAATAGTTTGCAGCAGTTCAGTTGCTGAGATTCTAGCACAATATTAAATGTAGTATTGTTCTGTTTGTTTCATCCAGTTGGGTCATTAATCGAGATATCCCAGAAAATGGGCAAGTTGGACATTACTAGGTTCAAAGTTATTTCTCCTTCTCACCTTTTATGTGGAAAAGCTGTCTATATAAACTTCTGAATTTTTTGGCGTAGTCCAATTGGAATGTCCCAGTCTGTGGAAGAAGAAGAATGTCTCCTATGACTACAGTTTTACCTAACTGGCTGCCATCCTAATCTTCCCTTACAGCTCTTCATCTTTGTCCATCACTGCATCTCCAATCCTTTTTTCCCTCTATTGTCTGTTATTTGGAACTATAGTTACTCAACTCCCATCTCCCAGTGACAGATATGGCCTCAGAGACCCTTATGTTCTCCTTTATATACACTGTTAAAACCTCCCTGTCCCTCCTAAACAGAGTATAGAGATACACATTTACATACCAGTTTTTGTTTTATTTGCCTTGTTTTGGGTATTGCTGCTACAGTACATTGCATTCCATTCCACTCCACTTACTCTGTACCATACACCCTTAAGCTGGATAGCAATATAATGTGAACAAAAAAGGAGTTTCCCAAGCCACTGCATGGGCCCGTATCAAGAATTTACCTGTTATACTTTATTACAGCAGACAGCTACAGCAGACACCAATACTTCGAGACAAGGTGCCAACTCAGCCATTGTCCACCCTCCAGACTACCTTATACAGCAATAATGATGTGTTGATGTAGCTTCAGGCCTGTAGTTGACAGCCCATTGCTTCCTCTCTGAAGCAGAAGGTACAGTTCCATACCAGTGCCTCATACTGATACATTCTTCAAAGATATGAATATTCAAACATACAAAAGAAGCCAGCAGATAAAGGCCTTGTTGGTCTATTAAGTCTGCTTGAATGTTTAACTTGTGGTCCATATCCCAGCTTACTCACCCCCTCCCTTCACCCCATATCCTCTCCTAGACAGGTCTCCTTTTGTACTTATTTTACCAACTAATTTTGTGATGCACTCTCCTGTCTGAGCTTTAGCTTCCCTTACTGACCTCCATGCCTCCCTTTGCTTCTCCTGGTACTTCTCCCTATCCCCTTCTGCCTGTGTCTTTTTGCATTGCCCGATTGCAATCTTTTTGGCTTTCACTTTCTCCGCTTTCTCTTTGGAAAACCATAATGGCCTCCTCTTCCTTTTCCCCTTGCTAACCTGCTTAATGCATAATTCTATTGCTCTCGTAATTCCTGTTTTAAATATTGCCCACTGTTCCTCAACCCCTGATTCCCACCACATTCCCATTAATGCCTTTTTGAAACATCTCCCCATTTTCCCAAAGTCTGTCCCCCTAAAATCCAGGATATGTGTTTTTGTGCGGTTTGGTTCTGCTCCTTCCGTGATTTCAAACCACAGTGACCGATGGTCACTGTTCCCAAGATGCTCCCCCATCACACTGTCTCCATTTGTGAGCACAAGATTCAGTATTGCCTTCTGCTGAGTTGGTTCCATGACCAGTTGCTTATGGAAGGCACCTTGAAGAGAGTCCAGGATAAATATGCTCCTGGTTGATGCTGCTGCTGGGAGGCTCCTCCATATTTTGAATCTTGAAGTCTCCAACCAGCACCACCTTCCCCTTGTTTGCCATCCTTTGGATGGCTAGCATCAGCTCCCTATCTGTTTCTTTTTCCCTGGGCTGGTGGTCTGTAGACCACCCCTGTGTGGATCACTGACCCCATTTTCCTTTCCAGCTTAACCCACAGTATCTCTCCCCCAATTTTTTGCTCCTGGATCTCTGTGGCCTTTATGCTATCTTTCACATAAAGTGCCATTCCTCCTCCCTTCCTGCCTGTCCTGTCTCTTCTGAATATGATGCAGCTGGGTATGGCCATCTCCCAGTTTTGGTTATCATTACACCAGGTCTCTATGATGGCCACAATGTCCATTGGAACACAAATCGCTTTCCATGATGTGAACTCCCTGGACTGTTTAACTGTTCTAGTTCAGCCCTTTCTCTGGTTGCCCTTTATCCCTGGTTCTCCCTGCTGTCTGCTCTTCTGTTAAATTTTGCCTCCTTTCTACCTATCCACTCCTTGGGTGCTTATCTCCATCTTTTGCACACTGCTTTGTAGAGATATCCACTCCTCCTGTTCATTGGTTCCACTGGGAGCTGTGGGGGTTGGTAATTAGGTACCCTCCTTGCTGGTCTGCCACCCCCCTTGGCTAGTTTAAATGCTTGTCCATGTACCATTTAAACTTATCACTGAGTGCTTGGATTCCCCTCCAGGATGGATGCAGACCGTCAGGCTTGAACAAGCCCCCCATCCCTCCAGGTGGGTTCCCAGTCATTAGTGACTCCAAACCCTTCCTCACAGCACCAGTTCTTCAACCATGAGTTAAAGTTCCTGGTGCTTGTGCCCTTATGCTCTCCCATGCTTCTCACAGGTAGTACTTCCAAGAAGGTGACAGAAGTAGCTACTTGCTTGAGACCCCTCCCCAATTTCCTAAACTCTTCCTGAACTTCCTTAGGCTCCCGCTTGCCAGGTCATTAGTACCTAGGGCGGATAATGACATCCTGCTCACCCTCTGTCTTGCCTTCCCAGTGATCCTCAGGATCTTCCTCCCATCCCTCCATACTGTGTCACCTAGTAGGCACCTCACCTCCCTGTCTTCCCCTCCTGTGTTCCTAGCTGGATCCCTCTTATGATATAGAGTCCCCACCAGGATTCCCTTCTTCCTCCTCTGGGGTCCACTGCTCTCCCCACTGAGGTCACCTCCTTGGCTGACCTCCACATCCTACCATTACACTTCTCTGGGTACCTCTGATTGGTTGTCCCCATTTTCCAGTGCAGCATATGAGTTCTGGAGTGAAATAGGATTTGAGATATGCCTTTGCCTGGCTGCCCTAACCCTCCCCAAGCCCACTGTCATCCAAGTGCTCCTCATTCCAGGCATCCTTTGAGGCAGTGGTGTTGGACTGTGTGGTCTCTGGATAGGGGCAAAAGTACTCCTGGCTCAGTTTATTACCAGTCTGAGTCTGGCTCTGAGTCTGGCTACCTCATCCCACAGTCCAGAGAAATGCCTGAAGACAAGACAGCATCTCAATGTCCAGAAGGTCTGCCAGAATACGGCTGCCCCACATCCACTGCATTGCACCACTTTCCACATTATACTGCACTTATACTGCCATTCCAGCACTTGTCATTTACTGAAGATCTCCTTGTAGTTCCCTCTTTATTAATTTACTGTCTTGAAAATCCTGCTGCCAATCCTCAGATACTTTTTTCTAGAGAAGGAAAATAAAACAAAACAAAAATAATTAGATATTATTTTATTACAGTTAGAAGGGAGAATGGGCAACCTGGAAGGAGGGGTCAAGGGAAGCAGTACCGGGGGATGGGCACTTTGATCCACTTAAAATAAAATATATATCTAGGATGGATAGATAGATAGATAGATAGATAGATAGATAGATAGATAGACAGAATTGAAAGAACAAATAAAATTCATGACAAGTCTAGTGCTTGTGTCTCTACGTACTTTATATTACAAATATGCTTTACATGTAAGGCTTGTGAGAAGGAGACTGAACTCTGGAGACAGAATGACACTGCACCAGTTGCACTATGCTCACAGACACAGGATATCAAGTTGGCTGACAGGAAGGGAGTAAAGGCAGTGATGTGATGGGATGGATCCCGGTGTATCATGAGAGATACTTTACATGTATGTATGAGGATGACTACCAGCCCATCTCAAAAGAAGCCGAAGCAGCAGTGAGTCAGTAGCTGGCTGACAGCTCTAGGTTCAAGCAGTGAAGGACAGGTACAGCACTGGAGCAGCCCAAATGCAAGGAGGAGAAAGATACCAGCTGCACAAGGGACACATTCTGGGACACTGGCAGGCTGCAACTTCAGCTTACAACTGGAGATAAAGCTAAAGACAATGGTGGGACAGGACTGGGAGGGAGCCATGTCTCAAGAGAGTCAAAAGACACTTATTTGGGTTTGGGATGATGATGATGACAAACTGAGCGTGGAGGATCTGCCACATGCAGTGCACTGTCACACATGCCCCCCAACAGGCTCACTTACTCAGGCATACCCCTCACGTCATTCGACCTGGATTATGGGAAGCTTAAATTGTCAAGTAGCCCTTATACTTTTTACAACCGGGAGAAATGAAGCACTGACAGTGACAAGCTCAGTCTTCCTTGGGGTTGTCAACCCTAACACTCATCCCATCGTGGCAGCAAGAACGTTCAGATGTGATGGACACAGGTGTGTAAATTTCAGAAGTGCATAAAATGGGGGGAAGCGTTAAGGTTGACAACCCCAGGGAAGACTGCACCTCTGATTTGCTTCAGGTGTGGGGGTGGGATTTAGGATTGGAAACCCTAAAACCACATTTTCCTACTTTTGCCACTTTAGCCTGAACCCTAAATGTTGCATTAATGCATTTTTTTGCAAAGAAAAAATATATATATATATATATAGTGAGAGAGAGACTCTGAGACTGTGGCACCAGTCAGCTGTTTGCAAAGCTAAATCACTTCTGGCTGCTGCATAGTGAAGTGAGGTATGGTAGTTACTGTTGCCTATGTGAGTGATCCTATAGTCTTGAAGTTCATGAGTAGCAGAGAGTCACAGCACAGTAACTGATGTATGAGAAGCTCTGGCAGAGGCAAGGGCATAAGGGAGTCAGAGAGGGAGTGAGAGAGATATGACTGGAAGGTAGAGATGCAGCGAAGTTTAACTTTGCTAGAGTAGTATAGATGAAGTGGCCCACACCAGCTTGACATATAGCTACATGAAGTGCTCATTGAAATGCAGTACTTCGCCACTTCGTGTTTTGATGACTCCACATTACTTCACATTATTTTCTTTTAAAGGTGGAGTGAGTGAGCATTGTAACAGCCCACAGATCACACGGCTCACAGTCTACAAGTCACATCCTTCAGGCAGGAAGTTAATCATGCAAGAGAGTGAAAGACATTCACTTTCACCTTACCTAGTGTGGAAGAATGAGCTGTGTTTGAGAGGAGACAGAGAGATGCCAAAAATATGAACCCCGCATCTGAACCGGAGCACCTTCTGGGCTAGTGGTCCCCTCCCTGAAGCAGGAGGTAGTGGTGCCATGGAAGCACCATCTCTGGTGGCACCTACCAATACCCCCCCACCAGTGCCACCACCTGCCATGGCCCCTGCACCAGTGGCTCAGCAGGAAGTGAGGGAGGAGCCACAGCAGTTGCAGCCACAGCAGCAGGTTCCCCACCCCTGGCTCTAACTGAGCAGCAATAACATCTGGGCCCCCCCGCCTTTGCCTGGTCCTCCCCCACAACTCATTAGTGTGGGAGTTCTTCACTACTCTGCCTGTGGACACCAGTGTAGTGAAGTGCAATTTGTGTGATGAGGTGGTGCACAGTGGCCAAAAGTGAAGTCATCTGGGTGCAGGTGGTCAGTGCACCCACCTATACAGCCACCACTGTGCAGATTGGTAGGCCAAGCTTACTAAACAGGGCAGGAATGTGCCTGCTGGCCCTGCTGGGCAACAGGTGACAGCATGACCTCCACCTGTACATGGTGTCAAGTGGGGGTGGGCCTTGCAGCAAGTGGCTGCACCACAACCTGCAGGTGATGGTGGCAATCCTGCATGAATACTTGCCACACGTGCCAATTTGGGCCTGATGTGGAGTGAGCTGGACCATGTGAGCCACTGGATTGACAACGTGGAGCAGCAGTTGTAGCATATGGAAGTGCACCAACTCCAAATAATGGGTATGCTTCAACTGCTGCTCTCATACCACAACTACCTCTCAGGAAGGCAACAGTACATGAGGTTCCAGAAAACCCAATCTGAGCTTGCACCAGTGACCTGTGGGGTGCCTTAGGGGTGTGTCTTTGGCCCCTTGCTGTTCTCCCACTTTATCAACCTGCTACCCTTGATCCCTGATCACCATTTATGCTGATGACCTAGTGCTTCTAGCTAGCTCCCAGGATATCAGAGACGTTAACACAAGACTTAACTCTGACTTTGATCGTATTCAGTTCTGGCTCAAGATGAACAAGCTTGTCATTAACCTCCAGAAGATGCAGGCCATGTTATCCGGCTCCCTTGCCAAGGTTAGAGCCTGCCCGGCCCATCTCAAAGTCGTTGGTGCCGATGGCGTCCCTGTGTCGGTGGTTGACTCCTTCAAGTACCTGGGGGTAACCCTCAACCCCCAGCTGGGCCTCTCCCTGCACATACGTAACTTCTGTAAGGCCACTAACTGTAAGCTGGGGCTGGCATACAGGGTGAAAAGCTGCCTCACCCTAGCTGCCCACCTTGCCCTTGCAAAAGGGGTTCTTCTCCGCACGCTCTGCTATGAGCTGACATCCTTTGTGAATGCCCCAACAACCTGGCTCACAAAATGGGACTCCATGTACAACAACGTATGTCACCTTGCCCTATCCATCCCCCACCTCACCCATCACTGTCAACTCTACACCAGGCTGGGGTGGCTATCCCCTAGCAACCACAGATCCCTTGTTATGGGCAACTTTATAGACAACATCATATGATCCTCCACCCCTATTGCACTTGCTGATCTGCTTAAGCAGGCCCCTCTGCCTATCAGCTGAGGTCTCAGCCTGGAAGCTACTCCCAGCTTATGTAAGGGTTGCCCCCTCCCAAAGGTGCTTCAGGTCCTCTCTGGGACCACTTAAAACAAGTCTCCACCTGCCTGTGCTCTTAGCTGACCCGTGCTCCATGGCGTGCCTAAGCACCTTCTGACGGCAAGAGTGCAGATGTCTGTAGAGCTCCCCTCGACATCGTCCTACTGATACCAGCCTACCTCCTTGACCGCCTCCTTTAGCTGACATGCCCTAACACTGCACTACCTTTAATTAGTTATCTGATTGTACCTGACTGTAGTCCTCTGCCATCCCTGGCAATACCTTGTGTGATAGCTGTGTACCATATCTCTGAATTTGTTATTGCCTGTGGTCTACTGCCTGTACCCAACTGTACCCTGTTAAGTGCTGTTACCTTGTCTCTGTAATGTTATTGCCTGTACCTTTTGTAATTCTCCCGGGTCGCACCTGAAAATAGGCACTTGACAGTCTAGCATGCTTAACCAGTAAATAAAAGCTGAATAAAATAAATAACATTGATCATTAGTTTTTGTTTGGCCTTGCAACCACCACCTTCTCCATGAAAAAAATAGTTCCTGATATTGCCTCTGACCTGTCCCCTCTCTATCTTCAAATGTTGCTGCCTTGTTTGTGCACATCTCTTTTTCTGAAAGATGCTACCATCTTGTACATTGTTGATTCCCTTTTGGTACTTGATAATTTCTATCATGCCCCCCCTTTTCCTTGTGGTTATACAAATTAAGCTTTAGGCTCCACAATATTTGGGACACTGGTTAACTTGTTGTCACGGGTTGAAATTGGAGCAATACTCATGCCATCAGCAACTTCACTACCACCAGCAGGGACAACAGCATCTCCAACCATGATTGAAGCTATGGATTGTGCTGTGAAAACCATAGAAAAATCCCTTTATTAGCATCGACAATACACTTCTGCTGCACACTTCCATGCCCATGGCCACTCTTGCCACTGGCAGCAGTGCCATGGCCAGAAGCATCTTTGCATGCACGTCTCATTGCAGGCATTTTTTGGGATTACACAGAAACTTCACAACAAACAGATTTCTGAAATTTGCGGATGATAGGAAGCCAAAAAACAACAACTGTGACTTACAGGTGCAGACTGAGCACTAAACAGATGCAAACGCACAGACACAGATTGCACACTATAAAGAGCTGCAGCTGCACAGGCACAAAAACACCTTAACCAGTGGCCACACAAATCCCAAACTGGAAAAAAAAATTATACCTTTTGCTGGTTGGAGGAGGGGTTGCACTGCAGTAGCAGTCCACTAGCTAGATAGAAGGAAGCAGTAAAAAAAGACCACAGCTGGATAACTGATTCAGAGTGCGGTGATTACTGTGCGGCACAATAAAATGTGTTCGACTTGATGGCACACGCACTTGCACACTGCTGGTAATGTGCAGAAAATGTAACAGTACAGTGCACTCTATAAACAAATCTTTTAAACAGAATAAAAATATGCCCTGCACCACAACAAACAGAAAATAATTATCACAAATTACTTCAAGTATTACTGTGTGTATATAAACACACAAATACTAACACACACTACTAGTACAAAACAATTAGAAAGACTGCCTTTCTCATGTGAATCTCACACCTCCACATGTACGCCCCTCCCCCGAGGCACACTTCAACAGTGTCTGTCAGTACAGAGGCTGAATATTCGAAATTAACATTCAAAATGCTCACAAAAACAATAAATACTCGATGATCTAAGTACAGAAGGGTTTACTACAGTCATTGTACCACATTTAGAACAAAATAATTGGATGAAAAGTGATTTTTTTAAAGCTTTTAAGATGGTTTGAGCCTCAGAACTCTGAGAACAAACTGTCTCCAGCTTTCCACTACACACACTATGCAGAACTGAGGCTGTGTAAGACAATATAGAGCCCATGTGACCTGCCATCCCATGAATTAATGCAAAATTCACCTCAAATAGCAATAAACAGGTGAAGCAAAGCAAAGTCCATTAAAATCAATGGCACTTCATGTTAAAATTAAGGGGTAAGCTGTAATACAAGGTGAAGTAACACAAAGTCCATTGGAAACAATGCACTTCACGTTCAAATTTATAGGTGGAGTAATTCGCTTTGTGTTGAGGAGCACTACACAGATTTGGGAATTATTCGCAAAGTGATCCGCGTAACAACGGCGGAGCACCTGCCAACCTCTACCAGAAAGTACTGGGGGCAGCGAAAGCAATGAATTAGAGAAAATGCAGAGAGCGTGGAACAACATCATGAATTAAAGTAGATACCTCTCTCTGAAATTATCACAGATTTTCATTTGTTCTGTTATCTCTGAAAATGATCGCAATCAAAATGGTATGACAATGTTTCCTTTTTTAGCTTTTTCAGCTGGTAACATTACAACGGCTAACCGCTGTACTGAATGAAATGTCCTCACACAGAGCAGTTTGTTGTCAGTGGTGCTGACTGTATATTTATGTCCCCTGCAACCACTATTATTTGACATTCATCCATAATTTTTGTAAGCACTTTGTATTTAGTACAGTACATTACCCTCCATTTGCTCTTGCTCCCACCTCTTGTCTTCTTAACCCTGTGCAATTTCCATTCCCTATTACTGCCGCCCTATCCTTTATCTGCCTCCCATATAGTGGAGCTGAATGTCATGTTCTTGCTTCTCTACTCATGTCAATCAGCACCTTAAGACAAGTGCTAGCAAGAATGGACAGAGCCACTACTGCTAATTGACTAATTGCTTTATGTTTTCAGTCATCATGTCCAAACATCAATTAGGGTATCATGACAATAGTGCAATACAAATGACTATGAATAGATAGGCCACTGACAGAGCAAAGGCCGATGGCAAATTTATAAGGTAGAAAAAGAAATGTGCAGACTGGATGGGCCTTGCAGTTCTTATCTGCCATCAACTTCTATGTTTCTATGTTTCTATGTGTCACAACCTGACTAGACAAGAAGGAACATGTCACTTGAGCACCATGGTATATTCTTTTTTTTAATTGAATAAACTTTATTGAGTTTCACAAACAATGGACACCACTGTATAAGCTTATATTATGTGTATACTGCGAGAGATTCATCTCCCTTCCCTTCCCTTCCCTTCCCCTCCCCTCCCCCTTATCTAGCTTAAAATGTCACCGATTGCTGCATTCTGCTTGTAATCTAATGCACTGATTCCCCAACAGTTCCACCTAAATTAGAAGTATCTGAATCATCAAGATCTTTGTAGAATACTAGGAAGTTTTGGCAAATGGCTAAAGCAAAACCAATTACCTTTTTTTGTCAGTAAAATGTTTTGCTTCTAATGTGACAGATGTAAGACAGGGACTGGTGACGGGGTGGAGTGTATAGTATAGGGCAGTAGGACCTGAGGTCAAGAGCTGAAACTGAGGGGACGGTGGAGGATACAGGGAAAGATTAGAAAGGATAATATATGAAATAATGTACCACTGATGTTGTGGAAATGAGCACCTTTTAAAGAGCTGGTGACATGTTCAGGAGAACTTTAACTACACCTAATATTTAGACACAGCCCAGCCTGTATTTCCCATTAGTGATGTATTCCTTCTCCCTATTATTTATTATTGAGGCCATCTGTACAAAAACAGGATCTTTGCTCATGAAGAGTTTGTCTAGTCCTGCTGCTTTTTCCCTACCTGAAGTCACAGAGCCCTGCTTTTGATAACATAGTTACCATCATGGCAACAGATTGTGATGTCACAACAGGGGATTATGACTTGAAGTAGGGAGTAAGCTATATTGGTAGATGGACTCCGAAGGAAATCTAAGAGACAAAGATCATATATTCATGCAAACTTCCTCAGTAATAAATAATGGTGAGGAGTAATATAAAAAATATTAATGGAATGTAGGCAGAATTGTACCTAATTATTATGCTTTTTAAAGTTTTCTTTGATGTGTCAGTCACTCTTAAAAGTAGAACTAGACAGATTCATTATAGAGAATGTTTAGTCAAATCTGATATAGATCACAGCCACGTAGTCGATGGTGGGGGGGGGCAAGATGTTTGATAAGTCTTTCCCTTAATCCCAATACTTTTATGTTACATGGGCATTATGAAAAGTAATACACTAAAATAGGAGATGCTGCACAAAGCTGTAGTAAATCAAACAAATACACTTTAAAGCCTTTCCAGCAAGAAGATAAATAATGGGACCTATTCACAAAAGGGCTGAAGTGGATATGCGCCATGTAACTTTAGCCATCCCCACCTATTCATGCCAACTGCGCCCCCTCGGTGGCATGCGCAAAAATAGTACATCCCCCTCCTGTGCACTGATCCCTGGCCAAGTGTGGAGCTCTGAGTGTGGGTGGGCTGGAGGTATGCCAGCACTCTGCAACATTCATGAAAGTGCAGCCTGCCATACATGGGGCAGTGGCCACGCATCTGGAGAGCAGCTGTAACAGATATGCACCCCATTTGGATGCCATCGCTGGACCCGCTGGTGTAGGTGGGGGGTCATCAGACCTGCACAAGTGTGGAGGTTGCCACTGGAGTTGGGGGCAGTGGTCGGGCCGGGGGCAGATGGCCAGCAAATGCTCCACCGACAGCATGACCGGTGCTCTGCATGCCCCCTGCAATATGGCGCCATACCGGTGCAAGTGATCCACTACGGACCCGGGTAGGGCAGCTGATTGACTGCTGACCCAGGTCTGCAACCCTGCCCCCATGAACCTCCATTCCAGGGGGCAGGGATGCATAGGGGAGCCAGGCGGGGACCACTGATTCATGAATGTGGTCCCCGTGTGGATCTCCTGGGGGTGTGGAGCTGCAGATGCCTTTGTGCACCAACTCCAAACCTCTTAGTGAATAGGGTCCTATATGAGTAAATGAAAAGATATAACCAGAAAAATAAATGTGGTTCTCCTTGATGGAATACCACTAGTATCTTGTGATGCAGCAGTTAATATTATAATAAGTGTTGCCTGCCTCCATCTTGAAAAGATGGACACTTGCTTTGTTATATTTTAAGTGTGTTAACTCATTTTAATCCCCCTCCAAAATATGGTTCTACATTACTGCAAGTGTATTGATGAATATCAATGTGCATAAACATACGAAAGCTGTATTGACAGGATACAGCCATAATGACATGACTCAAAGCTTTAATTACAAACAAAAATATAGCAAACACCTTTCTTGTAAGTTTCCAAAGTTAAACCTTCTCAAATGAACTAGCTGTACAGAACTTCCATCAAATTTCTTGAAGAAGCCACCTACTGGGTGAAATGCTGGGGCGATGTTAAAATACATGCTGGAGCTTTTTGTGTTTTCTGCAATTGCTACTATAATTCACATCCATTTATTTAATTTATTTGAAAATTGGTAACAGAAAAGGTGCACTGAGCTGGACCTTGTTCCAGGCATGACTAATGGAGGTGAAACGGGGGGTACAAACAGTTCAAGCAGTTGAGACTAAAAGATGGTATGTGCAAATGCAATGTGGTAGCAGAGTGCTACCAAATGACAGCAGTGGAAGAGCAATAACTCATAAATTCAATAAGATTGCAATGTACTGGTTCGCACTAGAAGAGGAAAGTAGGCTGACTAGGTAACTTACTTAGGCGTACTGACTGTTTTGTTCTTGTTGAATTACTGTTTCAAAGAGTTTATCAGCAGCCCCATAGCCCAGTGTGCAGGATATTTGCTTGTCCTTGGTATGTTCATTCAAAGTTTGTTTAAAATAAGTTTTTTTAAAGATGCTTAATACATTGCAGGTTTGGAGCTGCTCTCACAGTATCTGGCCAAGTATTTAGTGAAATACAGTAGATGCTGCAAATTCAAAGGAGTGATCAATTGCCAGTTTTAACCTGAATGGAGAGATTTTCAGTATTCCCCGACTCCTGAAATGGAGGAGACAGAGAAATGTATTGGGGATTGGAAGGTCAAAAAGATAGGTAGGCCCCGGTTTGTTCCTGGCCTTATACTTCATTACGGGAACCTTAAACGACCTCAGTAACATCCAACATCCTTTTGGATGTCCAGTACCTGGTCATTGCATTCTTCACTAACAGCAGTTTACAAAGCTTACTTGCTGGAAAGCCCTCATGGAGCATTAGGGCTGTGCAAGTATTTATTTCCTCATATGAAATTTGGTAACCAGGGAAGGCAGACTGAGCCAAGGCTTGTTTCTGGATACAACCCTTGAGGAGAGTGAATGAAGTGGCAAAAAGTAACAATGGAAGTAACAAGGTACAATAATGCAGTACAGTACATGAAATTGCAAACATCATGAAATCAAACATGGACAGTTAGCTGGTATAATATACAAGAAGTGTCAGCTCAGATGCAGCCTTTAGGCAAAATCAACTAGCTATAGGAGATAGGGCTGGCCAAAACAAGAGAGTGTACAAAAAGGCAAAAAAAAAAAACCCAAAAAAACACACTAAGCAAGTCAAGGGCACAAAAGTGTAAAAGTTCAGAGAACTAGTACAGCAGGTTAAAGATAAAGGGCAAGAGTGGGGGAGGGAAGAAAGTCTGAAAAGAGGGTTTGAAAGCTTGATAAGAGGAGGAGATGTGAAGGGAGGTTTGAATATTGTTCCAGATTGATGGGATGTAATATAAAATACATGTATACATATAATAAATAAATGTAAAATAGATAGGAAGTAATGAGTATTTATCCTATAATACAGTGCTGTACTCCAAATAATGGACTCTTCATTATTCATGATGACTAGTATCAATATTTCAGGGTATTTGTTTTCAGGCTAGAATTCACCAACAAAAGCTAGTCACAAGGCCACCTCCATCAAGTCATCTCACTCCTGCCAATCCACAAGATCCTCCGGTATGATTATACATAGTATTTAGAAAGTGGTTGCATACATCCTGCCAGACCTTTCCTCTCTCATAATAGTATATTTTAATTGCCTGCACTGCTATAACCTGACTGGGACTAGTACTAATAGTCCCCTCTTCTGTCTCCCTTAGGGACTCCAGATCATCAGCCGCAGGACGAGTGGCCACTGGGAGGTCGGCGCTTCTCTAGCCGCCGCCCGAGACCACTGCCCCGGGCGCTCCCAGCCAGTAAGGTACGGCAAAGCCACAAATTTTCACCCACTCGCCCATCCCCCTCCCTGAGTGTTATCATATATCCCCACTAGCCACACCCTCAATTTTTCATTGGTCCTTTCCACTCTGCACAGGAATCTCCACAGTCCCTAGTGAAGAAACATCAAATCTCTTGAAACCTAGATATTCTTCGTCATCCTCTTTAGTCTCTTCCTCCCAGTAAAGATTCTGCATTAAATTAACATTGTTTTGACATGTGTTACAGCCAGGGCTAGACTAAACTTCCTTTACTGAACACTGACTCCCAAAAATTTTGTTCAGCAGTACCAACCTTTAGAATAAACTTGGGGATCCAAAGACCCTGGTTAGCAGCTCCCCTGGTAGTATAATTCACTGTTGTGCAAAAGCAATCAAGGGACGTCTCGGCTGGCTTTGTTTACTAGCCCACCTTTCCATGCTATCTAATATGAATGGACCTCCAAATATATCTGATTCCGGTAAAGAGACATGCCCCATGCTACCAATATACCTACATAATAAGAATATGTACATATCATGCTACTCCTGCTTGTCTCTGATTCACTCAAATTATATTGAATCTACTAGAAGTGGGACAGCAATCTACTCAGCTATGCATGGCCCCAAACTTCAGCCACCTAAACACTGCACAGTCTGGTGTTACTCTGCCTGGACCCTAAGCTACACATTGACAGGACAACACAAGAGGACGAGTCAGTCCCTGGATCCAAGCAACAGAGCCTGCAATAAATGCAAAAAGATCCGTGCTTTTAAAAATCTCCTTGCCAACCTGAGAAGAATTCTGCTCCTTCTACTATTATGCCCAGGAGACATTGAACTTAATCCTGGCCCCACAAAGTTGATTTCATCACCATCTGACATTGCTACTCTAAAAGGAATCAGTTTTCTGCATGCCAGTGTCTGCAGCCTTCTGAAGAAGCTGGATTCCGTCCAGGCCTGGATTATTCATACTGCCCCAGACATTCTTGTGATCTTGGAATCCTGGCTTTGGGCATCCACACCAGACAGTGAGGTCAATATCCCCGACTACCTCCTTTTCAGAGCAGACAGAAAGACGGGGGAGTAGCCATTTATGTTAAAAATAAATTCACAGTATCTATATTAGATGCTACTTCCATTGCTGGGGGATTTTTTTGGTGTTTATTTTTCTCCTCAAGCTCCGGCTACAACCCCCCCCGCACTGTGCCATTCCCCTGGCGCCATCCCCGGACATGAGACCCCTCCTTCCGCACCCCACGACTTACCCTTCGCGGCAGGGTGGTGAGGAGCGACTCGACCCACCACAACGGATCCATGCCAGGGAGGCGTCCTCCAGGAATGGCACCAGGGAACGACGCAGTGCAGCCGGACACCCATTTTCTTATTTTCTCCCGGCGAACCATTATGGCGTGCAATGGCCTTAGCGGCAGTGCTCGCCTCCCATCGTGCACCAGTCAAGTGTCTGCCATGTCCCGCCCCTTGTCTTTACTGCCACGTGTTGTTGATCCCCAGCCTCGCTAGGGTCAGACAAACACCAGCCGAACAAACTTCTCACCCCGAGATGGAGAGCAGTCTGGATGCTCAATCCATCTCCGCCCTGCCGACCCCCGGCAACCCGTGCCCATTCCCAAACATGGGTCACCGGCATGGCGCGAGGTGTGGCGTCCAGCGCCTCAACCCTCAGCACCACTGGGCCGGGGTTTGCTGGGGGATTTGAATGCCTGACTCTTAGGGTTGAACTATCCCAATCTGTGGCATTATGAATAATAGGATGCTATAGACCACCAGCAGCAGGACCACAGCTCTTGACTCATCTATCATCACAAATGGACGAGACACCTCTGGAAACAATTATACTAGGTGACCTTAACTACGACTGGTTATCTAACGGATCACTACCCCTAAAACAATTCTGTGTCTCCCATGGGTTCTCCCAACTTATAACTGAACCAACTCGCATCAACAATAAAATCCAGTGAGAAGCACCCTCCTGGATGTCCTCCTTGTCAATAAACCACACTACTTTTCTCATGCCGGTATCCTTCCAGCGGATGTTAGTGACCACTGCCTTATAGCTGGCATAAGAACCATCACTAAGCCACTAACTACATCAAAGTTCTCTACCAGAAGATCTAGACTGAATTTTGACCCTCTGGCCTACTTCAATGATCTAAAAAACTCTCTGCTCTGACAGAGTTTCTACCTGGCTAAATCAGTAAGTGATGCCTATGATCTTCTCCACAAAATCATAGCCAGTGCCCTAAACAAACATGCTCCTTTGACCAAAATCCAAATAAAAACAAGAACCTGCAGTTGGTTCTCACCAGACCTGAAGAAAGCTTTACTCAAAAGAGACCAACTATGAAAAAAGGCATGGAAATCGCATGCCGACACAGACTGGTGTCTCTTTAGGACAGCTAGGAATGCCTGCATGAAACTCATCAGAAAGGCCAAGGCCAATTTTTACCAAAATGAATTGCTCTCCGCATCCGACAGCCTTACCAAATGTTGGTCCACCGTAAAGGAACTGTCTGGCCATTCACCATGTACTGTACTACCTTCCAAAATTACCATTGACAATGTCACTATCACTTACAAATCTGAGATTCTTCAAGCCTTCAACTACCACTTTGCCACCGCAGGCATGGCATTTGATAATGCACCAGTAAGCAGTCTTCGTCCACAGCTCAAAGCTCAGCCGCCTGAACCAAGTAACAAAAATATGATCTTCAACATTACCCCAACTACCATTAAAGAAGTTGAAGACCTTCTGCTACAGCTAGATATTAGAAAAAGTGCAGGAGCCAACTCCTTTGACCCATACTTTCTGAAAATTGCATACCACATATCACATACTTGCCACACCTATATCACACCTATTCAACTTGTCCCTAGCCCAAGGCTCTCTTCCCACAGAATGGAAAACTGCTCATGTCATCCCACTATTTAAAGCAGGGGACCCAATTGACCTAAACTATTATAGTCCAATCTCTCTTTTACCAATACTTTTGAAAATGATGGAAAAAATTGTAAATATACAGTTGGGATAGTTCCTAGACAACTCTTCATTGCTTAATCCTATGCAGTCCAGCTTTAGAGCAAAGCATAGTACTATTACAGCGTTGGCAAAAGTCACTAATGATTGGCAATGGGACCTTGACAATAAAAAATGTGTTTGTGCGGTGTTTTTAGATCACAGCAAGGCCTTCGATACCGTTGACCACTGCCTACTTCTCTCCACCCTAAAATCCATATGCATGGACTCAGTCTCATTGGATTGGTTCCTGGATTACCTCTCCAGTAGGCAGCAACAAATCAAGGCTGAAGGAGAGCTCTCTCCACTCAAACCAATAAAAAGAGGAGTCCCACAGGGATCCATACTGGGCCCTCTACTGTTCGCCATCTACATCAACAACTTGGATTCAGGAATCAAGGAAGCCAGTATACACCTGTTTGCCGATGATACGGTGCTCTATCTAAGCCGTGACTCTCCTGGAGCCGCGTGCTCAGAACTACAAAATTAATTCAATACACTGCAGAACCAGCTTCTCCATAAAAAGCTACTACTAAATGCAAAAAAACCAAGGCCATGCTCTTTTCATCGTCTAGCACTGGGACCTACTCTGCTGCTGCTGGTACATTTCCTCCCATAACTACTTTACTAGGTGAAAAGCTTGAATTTGTACCTAAATTCAAATATCTGGGCATATGGCTTGACAACAAACTCTCCTTTTTGGAGCACACAGAAGAACTGATGAAAAAACTTAGGCAGAGGCTTGGCCTCTTTTTCAGAATTAGGCGCCTCCTGACTACAGATGCAAAAAGACAGCTTGTTCAATCTACATTCCTCTCATTAATCGACTACGCTGATATTATCTATAGCCAATGCTCCATCTCACACCTTGCAAAACTAGATGTCCTGTACCATAGAGCTTTAAGATTCATAACCGATCTCCCGTCCTCCACACATCACTGCTCTCTATAAGCAGCAGTAGGGTGGCCTTCCCTGCAATACAGACGGTGTAGAAATGCAGCCCTCTGGACACTTTGAGCCCTCACCAACAAACTCCCAGATTACATTGTTGCCTGTCTCCCCTTAAATCCAATGAGTAGCTATGACCTACAAAGCCATTCACTAATTTCTCTGAACATCCCTAGGATCAGTAACCATTTTGGTAGGGCCGCCATAGGCCACGCTTTGCCTACACTCTGGAATAAGATACAAAGATTGTTGAGACTTAGTTCTCCTGTCAGTATTGCCCTTTTTAGGACTATTTATGACAAAACATTTGCCGAAATCTGTAAGTGTTTCCATAATCCCTAGCAGTCCTGCAGATGGTTCCCTCTCTGGTTTTACCACATTCAGCCAAGAACCTAGTTCTATTCTTCCCTATCTAACTAGTCACTAATCAGCTGCCATATTGGCCCTCGGAACCCTTGGCACCTCTTTCTCCCTTCTACTCTCCTGTCACCACTGAAGCAGGAGAGACAGTCTTCACTGTGGGTCCTTCTGTAGCCTAGGACCCTCACCCAAGCACATAAACAGTTGCTGAGGGCTGAAATGTAAATAATTGTACCTTTCTATACAGGCATTAATAAACATGATACCTTAACTTCTATGTACATGAAGGTTGTAAATACCGCAATAATGTTATGTAATGCATGTAGGTTCTTATGTGAACAATTGGAATGTATATATCATACCTACAATGTTGCTGTAAGTTTGTTTGTATCCTTTTGCTCATTTTGTATACTGCACCTTAATATATGTATGTATAACTGTCCTTGACAACAGCAGGTCCACCTTGTAAATGAGCTTGCTCAATGGTGATCACCTGGATAAATAAAGATTTGATTGATTGATTGATTCTTCCAGCCCCAAAGGGATGTATTATTAAAAAAATGTCCCCCTCAATTAACCCTGGATCTGTGATGTGGAAATTTAGGTTCAGCTGTCTGCCCTCCCAAACCCATAGCATACTGTTGTCTTTCCTAATAAACTATCACATGACTGCATTTATAAAAGTGGTAGATAGTTTTCTGAATCCTGATTGGTCAGGGCCCATGTCCTTGTAGGACAATAAACATTAAGGTGGCACTTTTTGGCAAGCTGGACGTAGCACTGCTAACATATCCATACCTGCCAGAAACTTGATAAATACTGTAATTTCTAGCAGCCATGCAACTATGTTAAATGCTTATTACTTGACTTTACATTTAAAATATTATTTTAACACTTGACATAGCTCCCCACCACCACACCACACTTGAGAAACAGTACAGAGATGTAAAATAAGCATTTAGCTCAAGGCCTGTAATCTATAGTCAGGAATAAAATCTGCACCAAACTCAAAACATAACTGCAGCTCTGCTCTTGTCCATGTCATCCCACCTGGTGGCCTGCTGACCTGCTTGCTGGCCAGCCGCTAGATGTCCAGTAATCCCCAAACACAACAGACCTCAGAACCACACGAGGGACTTTACAAAACACTTTACAAAGCATAACCAGAATTGTCAAAGTTAGTATTTGACTTCAGTCCATGATCCATATTTGCAGCCACCAGAGCTCACCACAGCACAGAAGTCGCTCTCTTGCTCACCTACAGTTACAGCTGGCAGTGCTGTAAACAGAATGCTTCTACTGCTGCTCTGAATTCTGCAGACAGTATGTTTCTCTGGTGCTTATCAACTGTGAATCAAAATATTAAAATAAATACAATGGGGAGGGATGAAGTCATACAGGAAAGATTAAACAAAAATCCAACTAAAAAAATGCAGTGCCCTCAAGCAGCACTCACGTCAACAATACAGTTGTAATATAGCTCACTATATACACGAATTACTTAATCCAGAACTTCAAGAAAACCTTTTAAAAGCCTACCATTACATTTTAAATTTAATCACCTTTCTAATTTTTTAGTATTGGAACCCATTTTATAAGGGTAATAAGACACTTCAGAGATATGGATTGTTGCCTGATAAGAGCACTTCCAAAGTGCTGAAGGCACTCATGCAAGTGCCTCATGCCTCACTTATCTGGCAAGAACCCACACCTTATTGTGTCTTATTGCTTTCTTAACACATGGTGGGGAATCTGCATGTCACTGAGTGACACAAGACAGACTATCAGTCCCAAGGAAGGACTGAATGGGTATAATGTCTGATTTACTCTCTCTGATACAGGGTGGTTCTACTATGACAGGATTGCATCACACTGTAATGGTAATAAAGGGAAACTTGCACCATACCTCTCAACTGTACCACATTACAAGGAACATTCCCCATTTTACTTCACAAAAGCTCCCTGTTCCATATTGTGAGGACTTGTTCCACATTCAGTATTAACATTTTAAAGCAAAAAATCTATAGTACTGTAAATGATGCAACAGATATATTATTCAATTAATAACAGACTTTCCGAACATGAATGCAAACATTTTAACTGTTCTGAGCCTCCTAGGCAAAGGTTTGATTAAGTGTTCCACATTTTGCTCATTTGTTCCACATTTTGAGAGGCAGTATTCCACATTTGGGGGACAAAGAGTTGAGAGGTATGTCTAGCACTGTAATTGCTTGTGCTGCATTTGTCATGAGTCTTTATACTACAGAGGATTTTCTGCTATCAGTGCTGCATATATGGCAAGTTTCCAACTTTTATGGGATCTAAATTTACTAAAAGATCTGTTTAGAACAGCAGTAGTAATCAATGTATGTACCTAACTGGGAACCCATTATAAACAAGACTTTGTCTTAAATTATTATATCCCATCTTGTACTGGATTGATGGATGTAGACAAATGAATAAATAAATAAATAAATCAAGCAGTACATACATACATGAATAAAGAAATAAGAAATAAGTAGCTTCATCAGAACTTGATCAGCTAGTCCCAGAATATCTAGTCATATCACAAAAAATCCCTAATCATTTCAATAGGATTTGCAGTGATATATCTGGATATATCCAGCTATTTGTATAATCAATAAGATATGAAAGGAAGTGTTTACTGTGGTATAATGGCATGCATTGATTGGGCAGTGAGGCAAGAGGCATTGCTGAACATTCTTAACCACTCAAAAAGTGGCATTATAGCACAATTAACACCACCCCCTGGAGTGTCTTATTGCAATTGTAAATGGGGTCAAAATTAGTCAGCTTGGTAGTGTAGAGGGCTGAGGCGCTTTGCATCTTACCTCTCCTATGCTGGTGACTGGAGTTCAGTAATAAGCTTGAGGCACTGGGGGTTAGCCATGAGAGTCTCGGGGTAGAGGGCTGGGAGTGGATTGAGCAGCTGCCAGGTAGATCGCCT
Source organism: Neoceratodus forsteri (assembly GCA_016271365.2). NCBI lineage: Eukaryota > Metazoa > Chordata > Ceratodontiformes > Ceratodontidae > Neoceratodus > Neoceratodus forsteri. The sequence continues at coordinate 1,725,162,308 of CM057452.1, forward strand.
CTCCAAGATTGGGGAGGTGAGCCTTCCCTCCCCTCAGCTGCCACCAAGTAGAGACTTGATGGTAGCACAGGCATCTGGGGGGCTAGGTGCTAGGCCATGTGGGTGGACTGGGGCTGTTTGGGTCAGGGCATGCATGAACACCTCTATGCACATGCGCAACCTTGCACTAAGACACTGGGGACATAAGGGTGAAAAACAGTAGGAAAAACCCTTGACAAGAGGATGAAGACAACCCCCAGAGGCTCTGCACCAGTGGCTGGGCACATGCTTCAGTGCTGTGGCAGAGGACAATGGTGGCAAGGTAAGCCCTGGAGGAGCTGGGTGATGGGGCTAGGGGGTCTGGTCAGAAGGGGGTTGCTAAAGCGGGAGGTGGAGAAACACTGAATGGAAAAAAATAAATGGAGGCAACATTTATCAAGAAGTCAATAAAGAGTTTTAGGTTAAAAAAATGTTTTTCTAGCCAGCCCAGTGGCGCTGAGGGCTGAGGCACTGGCGCCTTATCTCGTGCCATGCTGGTGACCCGTGTTCGGGAATGAGCATGGGCTACTGGGGTTTGGCAGGGGTGGAGATGGGTCAAGCATGCAACAGATTGCTCTCCATCTCTGGGGAGGGGGGAGTTTGATGGCTGGTGCACACCTGACCCCTGATGGAGGCTGGGGCTCGGTGCCACAAAGTCACTACAGCATGGGGTGCGGTGTGTGGCAGACGCTTAATGGGGATATGTGTGGGAGTGTGCATGACCCGGTCATAGGCATTAGTGCACACTGCGTGACAGCAGAGGCACAAGAAATACCATGAAAAATAGTTCCCGGTGGATGATGGGGGAGCTTGCAAGCCCCACACCTGGCTAGCCATGGCACAATTACTGATCCGGTTTTGGTAGCGGAGGGCCCCCATCTCCGACCCCACCAGGGGCAGTAAGCCTTTGGATGTAGCACCAGATGGTGGGTGCCAAGGTGATGGGGCTGGGGCTACCCCAGAATGAGAGGGCCATTAGAGCAGAGAAGTATAAATAACCACAAAAAAAAAAAAATTTCTATAGTTTTTATAAAATGTATTCTCACACCACAGAGGGTATAGCACGCCTAACATTCTATGAGTGGAATTCATCAAAAATCAATGGATTCCATGAAACATAAGAATTCAAAAGTCTGCTCAGTTCACTGACAGAATGTTCAGCCCCTCAAAGACAAACAGACAAAGGCCTCATTTGGAGGCAGGGTCTTAGTTTTATCCATGGCATGGTAAACATCAAAGATTTCCCCAGAAAGTTTGTAAAGATTGGGGGAAGGTCATGATCACTTTAGAAACCACAGCAAGGAATACTTGGCAGGATTTTCAAACTGTGACCAAGAGAATGGCACAAGTGTCTGCACCACACAACTGAGTTGTGCCAGATAGCAGCATAGCAATATTTAAATGGGATGCACAATCATGCATCCCATCTGAATATGGCACAAGTTGTGCACAGCACAAATGGGGGCTGCTGAAGATGCACCAGCGCATCCCCCTGTGTGATCTGAATACCTGGAATTTGCGATGCGAGGCACATCTGCTGGATGCACCAGATGCACATTCCAGATATTCAGACTGCGACATGCAAATGGGACCATTATGCATGCAAGGCACAAATGGGGCCAGTTGCACATGATTAAGGCCCCATTTGCATGTCTGGGGCAGGAATGCAACTAGCAGACTGTGCCAGGTGACCTGCAAGTGCTGCAGTAAACACAGCACACCACCCCCCTAGTAGTTTAGTGCACCCTACCCTGATTGTGCCACACAATAAAAGTAAATACCAATCCCTGGTAGTCTAGTACCCCTCCATCCCCAATTGTGCAGTGCAATACAAGTAAATCCTAATCCCTGGTAGTATAGTGGCCTCCCCTCTCCCCAAACCTGTAATAATGGTCACCCTTTTCCCCTATCCTGGCAGTCTAGTGGTATCCCCTCCTGTCCCCAAACCCCGGCTATGTTGTCAAGCGATACACACACACCCGCTAATAGCAAATTACACACAGTCCCATGTTGTCATGTTAGTCCAGAGGACCCCCACCCACTGAGATACCCACACCCCACCCCACCCCCAGCAGCAAAGCCAGTGTAGTCAGCAGGCAGCAAAACCCACCTGCACTTCTCCACAGCTGCCCACCAACTGAGCCCTCACTGAATGACAGTTTATAGTAAACACTGCAGTAACATTGGTCGACACTGTCGACCAATGGGCTTGCAGTGTGTACTGTAAGCTTTCATTCACAAAGTATTGTGTTATTGCAGTGTGTACTGTAAGCTGTCATTCAGTGACAGCTCAGTCGGTGGGCATCCATGGAGGCGTGTGCATGGCTTTTGCTGCCCACTGACAACACTGGCCTTGCTGGGACAGGTGAATGGGGTGGGGTGTGGGTGCCTCAGTGGATCGGGGTCCACTGGACTACTAGGTCAATATGGGATTGTGTGCAATTTGCTGCGAGTGGGTGTGTTGGTATCGCTTAACAATATGGACAAGTTCAGGGAAGGAAGGGGGTACCACTAGACTGCCAGGGTTAGGGAAAAGGCTGTTCTTTATCACAGGCTCAGGGATGGAGGGGCTACTAGACTACCAGGGATCGGGGTTTACTTTGCTTGCATGGCACGATCGGGAACAGGAGATGGGGCCACTAGACTACTAGGGATGTGTGGGGTTCTACCCTATAGTTTACGATCAGGGCCTGGGGGGCTAGCCACCAAGGGGCTGGGCTGCTGTGTTGCACTGTGCAATACAGCAGCCCACCTGTGGGTGGCTACAACTTAGGCATGTTTTTTCCACACCTATCTTTGCACGGTACATCTCCAAGATGTGCTGGCAGCTGCATCACACATCTCTACTGCATACATTATCTTTGCACTGTGGTGCATCTGGATTTGCTCTGCACATCAACCACATTTGAATATGACCCAGGGGGTACATTTTAGAGATGCACCAGCACAACTCAGTTGTGCAGAGTGCATCTCCTTTGAATATCATGACCACTGTGAATAGTGTTTCATTCATTTAATTTATTTGGGTCTGTAAGGAGGGGACTATGAGAGGAAGTAACTTTCAATTATGTATTTCCTTTTTATGTAAATATAAGTGAGTTTTACTTTTTAAGGCCCAGTTGATGATTTTCTGTAAAAAAGAGATGGTAGCCACATATATGATGGAAACCAGGGATGAGAGAAGTGGCTCATGAATTCTGCATGTGATTTGCTCATATTTCAAATCCCACTGCCCACACTGTTTTCCAGCTGAGCATTCATTGGGAATTTATACATGGGTCTCATATTTAACCAGTAAGGAAGCAGGACATTTCCAATCCAATTCTAACTGGAATGTAGTATACTGTATGTATTTGACAACCACAGTAGGTCTCAAGACAAAGCAAACCATATAGCAGTGAACAGCAGATCATAACTCATGGTTAAATTAGTAATTACGATAAATATTCAAAAATCCTCAAGTAGTGGTACAAATGTGTGTTCATATTAGGTTTTGTCACAATTAAATATGTGGCCCATAACTTACACAATAGTTACATCCACAGTGCTTATCACACTCCACAACTTGAATAAGTACATTAAATCACCATGGCCAATATTTGGAAATCCTCAGGAAGTGGTGAGGTACTATCAAATGCCTGCACTAAATTAGATTACAAGTGGATAAGTAGTTCTTAAGATTTAACCAAAATAGAATAGCTACTCACAAGACTGATCTCATACAGTGTGAGCTGGTGATCATAGCCACAATTCTGAAACCCTGACAATCTTTCTTGCGTTGTTGTATTGCACTTGTCAAAATATAATATTCAGACACCTAAAGAGCAAATCTTCACTCTGTCTTTTCATAACAGTTTTTATTTCATTTTTAGTTAGAAGAGTTGGCTGAATAAGGCAGTCTGAACCAAAGCTTGATGCCAAGTGTGATTCAAGAGAAAAATAGGGTTTCAGCTATTATAATTACTAGACAACACTTTTTTTATTTTTTTAACTTTTCTTTCAAAGGTTTTGAACACATTTTGGTAGTCTGCCTAAAATTGTTGTGTAAGAAGCATGTGACTATTCCCATCTATCCTCAAAGGCATACCTCTCAACCCCTCAGCATTAAAGATCATAGCAGTGGCCTTCAAAAATCATAGCAAAGGGCCAGAATGTGTAGCACTTTCGTATTGTAAACAATAATTTGTATACAGATAGTGGGGCCCATATAACTACTAATAAGACATGTTTCTATCAACTTAGTTCAATGATTTAGTAGTTTGTGTGTTCAGAAATAGTTGTAAATTTATGAGGAACATTAGTAAACCTATGAAGAGCAAGGGTAAATTTGAGTGTGAAAATCATAGTGCTATGCAAAATTCATAGCAGTTGAAAGGTATGCTCAAAGGGCCATAGTTTATGATATTATGGTGACAACGGGCTGTGACATTGCAAACTGCAATGTGAAGGTCAGCTGGGGACAGTCAGATTCATTTTGAAAGGAACAGTTAGCTGAGTGCTTTGTTACCTAAAATATTTATTTATTTATTTTTGTTTAAAGTTGGCAACTGGGAAAGGCATATTGAGCCAAAACCCATTCCCAAATGCAACCCCTGGGGAAGATTCTGTGGTAAAAATACAGACCATAAAAGCTAATTCAGAACAATTGTACAGTTAGGTACAATACTGTGCAGGTATGCAGTGGAAAACTGATACAACAGAACTATATAGTGTATAATATTATATTGAATACATCATGGGGATATACTGTGTATGAGGGAATGCAATAATAAACAATGGAATCAAAAGGGGTGCTAAAAATAAGCATTGATTCAGATGGTGCGTAGGGCAAAAATAAAGCTCTAGCTAAAGAAAAATAAGGTCACCTTAACTAGGAGCAGAGTGTCAAAAGTTATTATTTGATTCACAGCAGGAACAGGAGGGAGCAAAGTAGAGCTTGGGAAATATATTTTAGCAGGTCAGTAACCGGAGAAAGTAAAAAACAAACAAACTAGAAAACACTGTAGTTAATCATCATTCTTGTAAATAAAACAGTGCTTAGCCTTTTATTTTAGAAGCGACTTGCTCCTTAAATTTCATGTATTTTCTGCTGTTATACCCCCATTTTCCTTTTCAGTGTGAATACTTGCATGGTAACGTTATCTCATCTTCCAGCAGCCCACCCATGAAGCCATAACGCTTCTTTCCGTGACATCACTATCTGTAGCTGTGGAAATGGATGATGTTAAATGATTATGACATCAGAATGGGGTAAAAGAGATTGGTAAGATGAAGCCTGGGACCCCAAGATTATGATTTCATGCAAATGACCTGAGTAATGTTATATTCAGTGGGTTGGGCTATAATAGAGGGTTTGGGATAAAAAAGAACAAGGAGCCAGGCCACCTGTAAGTTCTGGAGACTACACATTGAGGCCGTTTGAGACAACCAGGATTAGGAGGCAGGAACCATTGAATTAGCGTATGCACTACTGAACACCAAAATTGATGAGATTAGAATAAGTAGTTTGTAATAATTTGTAAGATACTGTTTAGCCAAAAATGTACCAAATACAGGCATACAGTATGTACATTTTCATTGTATTACCAGACAGGAACATCCCTTCCCCACCACACACACACACACACACACAAACACACACACACACACACACACACATATACAACTGCAAGGTATAATGAAAATGTTGAATGATGTTCATTTGGATATACAGAGTCAGAAAATGTTGATAGAATTGGCAGGAAAGGTAAGAGAGATATGAGAGAGAGAGAGAGGTCAGAGATTCAGATTTGTGGAAAAGTAAATTTAAGTCTTCATGCACAGTACCCCAAGCAGTTCCAGTAGGAAACAGTAATCCGCATTATGTAGCACATTCATAGCACTCTGTGCTTTGGTGACAGAATCTCTAAGTCTGCTGCTTAGTCCTAATGTTACCTCAGAAGTACTGTAACTGTTGATTTTTGAAAGATCCCCTCCAATGAGAGGCTTAAAGAGGTGGAGGGAAGTTCTAATGCCAAACCCAGAAGTCTAATTTCTGCTGACAAGTATCCAAGCTTATCAGTCTAGAAAATACAGTTTATGTTATAAAGATGAGACTCTACAGAATGTGACTAAAAATAAGAATTTAAGAGTGATTTATAAGATAGCAGGTGGGATGAAATTAGATCTAAAAGCTCTTGTACAAAATTTGTTTTTCTCCTTGTTGCATTTACTAGACAATTCTGATTGAAATATTGACAAGCAGTATAAATGCCCTACAACGGCTCCACAGAGAAATACGTCATTTGTAGATGAAAGTGAGACAACAATTAATTTTCACTTTTTTATCACTATTCCAAAAGGAATTGATCTAATTGATCTAAAGAACTGCCCGTCAGAAAAGAAAATGACGTATTAGGAAATGTACATTCAAGTGTGGCTTTATCTATCTGTAGATTTATCTAACCTAACTTTATTCAAAACTTTTTACAAAATTATTGTTTGGTAGAAAGGTGCAAGCTAAAGTAAAGCAAAGTAAAAACTCAGGATACAACAGATCTGTTTACTGACTGTGAAATGGTAAAAATGATTTAGAAAACTATAGTGGAGCTTGGGAAATGTAACATCTTGTGTGAGGCCTCTTCAGTTGAAACAAGAATCACATATTAGACATAGAAAGCCAGGGGTAGAGATGCAGTGAATTTAAAATCCGCCTGTGAAGTGAACGCAAAGTGGTCACTTCACATTGGCAATTCGCTACGCTGAGTACCCCATAGGAAAGGCTCACTTCACCTTGTTATTATTACTTCGCATTGTCATTCCGCTTTAAACGCAAAGTAAGGTGTAGTGACAACAATACTGGCAGCACCCCACCCACACAGTCACCAGGATTAATGTGCATCCCCAAAGTGCTACTGTCTTGTGTCCAGAAAACTCCCCAGTGCTGATGAAGTGAAATGAGAGCATAACAAGAAATGAAAAGTCTCCCAGAATTAATGACACACAGTCATACACGCAGTGGTCACACACAGAGTCACCAGAATTAATCTGCATCCCCAAAATGCTACTGTCTCGTGTCCAGAAAACTCCCCAGTGCTGACGAAGTAAAATGAGAGCAAAACAAGAAATGCAGTCTCCCAGAATTAATGGTGCAGTGCAAACGCATAGACAGATTAAGATGGTGCTGCGCACTCAAGGGATGCATATGAAAAGTCACAACACCACCTAACTAGTGCACACAAGTCACAAATCCAAATCTGGAAAGGAATACATTTTGCCACTTGGGGGATTAGTGCATGGCAGTAACAATCCACTAACAGTAAAGATACCACAAAGCAGTATAAAAAATTCATGCAGGTGCGGTGGACAGCAGGTTCACACTGCTGCAATTACTCTGGGGCACGATAACAGGTGTCTGATTTAATGGCACACATTGCACACACACTCACACACACACACTACAAGTAATGTGTAGCAGATTGAAAACCTTTAGTAATATAACCAAATGTTTTAAACAGACAAATTATACACTGCTGCAGCACAACAATCAGCAAAAAGTCAAGAATTAGTAAAAATATTACTGTGTGTACATTAACAGTTATACAAGAAAAATATAACCAAAACAGAAAGACTGCCTTTTTCTCCCAGTTAATGTACCTACACCACAAATACGTCCCTCCCCCAAAGCACACTTCACAGTACACAGACTGACTGTTCTAAATTAACATTCAAAATCCACACATAACAAAAATCACTCGATATGAGCATAGAAGGGTTTCCTATAATTGATGTAGTAAATTTTGAGCAAACAAAATGACTCAAAAATACACTTTAAACAGCTTTTAGAGGTTTTGAATCGCAGAGCTCTAAGAGCAAACTGTCTCCAGCTACCACTACACACACACTACCCAGGCAAGAACTGAGACTGTGCAGAACAATCTAGAGCCCATGTGACCTGCAATCCCATGAATCACTGTAGAATTTCATTTGGCACTCAATTACACAGTGAAGTGAGGCTAATTACATTGATTTCGAAGTACTTCGCCTTAAAATTGGTGCAGAAGTGGTTTGGAGAAGGCGGAATCAAGCAAAGTCATTGGTTTCAATGGACTTCGCGTTCCTCATTATGAAGCGAAGTACTCCACTTCACATTGTGGACTACTCTGTGGGTTCCACGTTACTCTGTGAATCACTTCATGGAGCAAATTGGGACCACTTCACCCACCACTACTCACAGTACTGTAACTCAAATGCTGTACAGGAAGGAATGCGATTGCCTATGGCTGTACTTCCCCTATGAGCTGCAGCACAAAACTAACCGGGACCCCGACTTAAAAACACATATTAATGAGTATAATGGTGGGGTGGGGAAGCCTGGAGAGATACTACAAAACAGGCTTACATTACATTCAAGTAACTAGAAAAAAAATGAATGTTGTGAATCGTGACGTGATCGTGAATCGTGATTTGTGACTGCATTTGTGACCATGATAATGAAGAACATGATTCAGTGTCGATGGTGTGAGATAACAAATATGGAATTGTATTGGGAATGCGAATGCCTACGGCTGTACTTCCCCAATAAGCTGTAGCATGAAACGCCCAGACTTAAAAACACATATCAGTGAGTACAATGGTGGGGTGGTGAAACCTGGACAGCTACTATAAAACAGGCTTACAATACATCCAAGTAACTAATAAAAAAATTAATGTTGTGATTCATTACGTGATCGAGAATTGCGATTTGTGACTGCATTTGTGACTGTGATGATGAAGAACATGATCTGTATCACAAGTGACTCATGATGATGGTCCTGACTTAAAAACGCATATTAATGAGTACAATGTTCATGCAGAATTATGCACCACACCAGTCCAGTACCCTGAAGGGAAGCCAAAGAAACAACTGTGACTTAAATTACAGATGGAGATTAGGCCCTAAAGAGATGCAAATGCACAGACAGATTAAGATTGCGCTGAGCACTGAAAAGATGCAGACACAAAGGCACAACACCTAACCAGTGCTCACCATCAGAAATTCAAATCTGGAAAAGAATACCTTTGCTGGTTGGGGTGGGCCTGGGGGGTGGCAGTGTACTGCACTTCTGCAGTAACAGTCACTAGTACTAGTACCAGTAAAGATACCACAAAGAAGTTCAAAAATCACACAGCTGCAGTGGATAGCAGGTTCACATTGCTGAAATTACTATGTGGCACAATAAAAGGTGTCTGATTTGACGACACAAGTCACAAACATACTCACACACACCAAGTAGTGCGTAGCAAATTAAAAACTTCAGTAATATAACCACATATCTTAAGCAAACTAAAATTATGCACTGATGCACCACAATAATCAGCAAAAGAATGGCAAGAATTATTGAAAATATTACTGTGTGTACATTAACACAGTTATAAGAAAAATATCACCAAAACAGAAAGAACTGTCTTTTTCTCCAAGTTAATCTACCTACACCACAGATACGCCCCTTCCCCAAAGCACACTTCCACTGTCTCTCAGTACACAGACCGAATGTTGTACATTAACATTCAAAATCCACACACAAACAATAAATGCTCGATGATATGAGCACAGGAGGGTTTTCTACAATCAATGAACTAAAGTGTCAGCAAAAAAAAAAAGACTCAAAAACGCTTTTTTAACAACTTTTAGAAAGTTTGAATCGCAGAGAGCTCTCAGTGCAGACTGTCTCCTACAGCTTCCTACACACACTACCCTGAACTGAGGCTGTTCAGAACAAAGTAGAGCCCATGTGACCCGAAATCCCATGAATCACTGCAAAATTCGCCTTTGGAGCTTAAAAACAAGGCGAAGTGAGGTGAAGTACATTGTTTTCAATGTACTTCACCTTAAGAATTGGTGGAGTAGTGGTTTGGAAAGGTGGAGTACTAAGTCATTGTTTTAATGGACTTCACAGTTATCCATTATTATGCTGGCACTGCCTGCATTGTGAGCACTCCACCATCTTGGCTTTCACTCCGCAAATCACTTCGCAGAGTGAATTAGGGCCCCTTCACCCATCTCTAGTCAGGGGTTTGCACCATGCTCTCAAATTTGACTTGTATCTATATTATATTTCAGTAACCCTTACTGCTGCAGCATTTTGGTATTTTGCCTGTTCATTGAATATACCAAGCCTGCCAACGTGTGATTTTTTGTGCTTTTTGCTTTTTAGTTGAAGGAAAACTATTTATGATGGGATAATAAAGGATCCTAATATCAGGGTTTAATTTTTTTACCAGTCCTCTGGCCAAATATTGATACTTTTTGTATTGGGCCAATTATACTTTCCATTTACTGGAGCTGCTAGCTAATTACGAGGCCATATGGATTAATACTTACAGCACCAGATTTGGAATCAGGAAATCATAGGTTCAAACCTCACTAGAGCCAGTACTCACTGTGTGACTTTGGAAAAGTCATTTGGCCTCTCAATGTTCAAGTCCACTTAGTTGTGGAAATAATTTAAAGCAGGACACCACTGGAAATGAGATGTTGCATCTCATCTGGAGTATCCAGGGTCAATAAATTGTAAGGTAATAAAATAAAGAAACACATTAATATTAGAGGAGGAGTAATTGCAGTAAGTAGAAGATGTGAGCAGAAGATTAATTCCTGTAATACTACTGACTTGCTTTTTCATTTGTGGATGGTAGCAAATGGGAATAAAAATCAACAAAACACTAAGGAATTTGCAGAGCAGCACCCCTCTAAAAAGGGAACAGAGTTCCAAAGTTCAAGTTCAGAATTCTCCACTCCAAATCCATTAAGCCATTTTCTGACTGCTTTAAATATGGCTATACAGAAACCTTGTGTTGGGCCAGGAGGAGGTACAATTACCAGAAAACTGTCCAATCTCAACCCACCAGTTACATCTAAGCAGTGCAGAAACAACAATTACCTAAAAGGGTACATAATCTTACCACCATAGTCAGATTCACTTTATAGTCTTCTATTTTCCTTTTGTTATTTATGAATATGTTCTAGTATTATAAAATAAATACTTCTGCTCTAGCCCCTGTTATTTTCAATTGCAGGGGCTGTCAATTGTACCTATATAGAATCCAAAGCTTCACTGTACATTAATAGTTCTATAGAAACATAGAAACCGTCAGCAGATAAGGACCGCTAGGCCCATCCAGTCTGTCCATAGGCCCTATACATTGTATGTGGCCACTGACCCTATGTGATCAATGGCTTTTCATCAATCCTTCACCTCTCAAGCTTCCCTTGTGCCTGTCCTAAGCATGCTTAAACCCCTCCACTGTGCTTGCCCCCACTATCTCCTGTGGCAAACTATACCAAGTGTCGACTATCCCTTCTGTGTAAAAATACTTCCTCACATTACCTCTTATTCTACCCCCTTCCGATTTCATATTGTGCCCCTTGTTCTTATACTTTTTCTACATTGGAAAAGGTCACCCACCTGCACTTGTTTATGCCCTAGAGGTACCTGAAAGTTTCAATCATGTCCCTCCACTGTCTCCTCTCCTCTAGTGAGTACATATTGAGGTCCTTTAGTCTCTTCTCATCTGTTTTGTGGTGCAAGCCCTGCACCGCCTTTGTTGCCCTTCTCTGGATAGTCTCCACCTTATCTATGTCCTTGCACAGGTGTAGCCTCTAGAACTGCACACAATACTCCAGGTGAGGCCTTACCAATATTTTATACAATGACATCACCACCTCCCGCCTCCTGCTAGTGATAGCCCTGCCTATGCATCCCAGCATGCCACTGGCCCTCCCTACCACCTTTGTGCACTGTTTTGATACTGTAAGGTCAGCAGAGATAATAACCCCTAGATCACGTTCCTCTTTGGTGACAGTCATCTCCCCCGCCAACCTGTAGCTCTCCCCAGGGTTCCCTCTACCCAGGTGCATTATTTTGCTCTTCTTTGCATTGAACCTCGGTTGCCACATCTCCGACCATCTTTCAAGTTTCTCTAGGTCCCTCTTCATTTTCTGCACCCCTTCTGGAGTATCCACCCTGTTGCAGATCTTGGTGTCATCTGCAAACAGGAAGACCTTTCCTTCCAGCCCCTTTGCAATGCCACTAATGAAGACATTGAACAGGACTGGTCCTAGCACTGATCCCTGTGGTACCCCACTGGTCACCCCCCTCCCCAGATTGTACCCCATTTACCAGCACCCTCTGTCTCCTTTCTGTTAACTAGTCCCTAACCCAGTTCACCACCTTGTCTCCCATACCCAGATTACCCATCTTGTTAATCAGCCTTCTATGTGGGAAGGTGTTGAAGGCTTTGCTGAAATCTAGGTAGGCGACATCTACCACCCCTCCCTGATTTATTTCCCTAGTCACCCAATCAAAAAAATCTATTAGATTTGTTTGACATGACCTTCCTGCTGTGAATCTATGTTGCCTCAGATCCTGATCACCACTGGATGCCACTATCCTTTCTTTTGGCAGTGTCTCCATAATCTTTCCCACCACTGAGGTGAGGCTGACTGGCCTGTAGTTCCCCACCTTCTCCCTACTGCTGCTTTTGTGCAGTGGGACTACATGTGCCCTCCTCCAGTCCTCTGGAACAACACCCATGTTGAGTGACTCTGTGAACAGGGCCACCAGAGGTGCTACTAGTACCCTTCGCAGCTCCTTTAACATCCTCGGGTGGATACCATCTGGCCCCATGGCCTTATCCACCTTCTGCTTTGTAAATACTTCCAGAACTCTCTCCACTGTAAATGGACTGGTGTCCACTTCTCTCTCCCCCCCCCCCATTGCCACTGCAACCCAACTGTGGTCCTTGACCCTCCCCCTCCTTAGTAAATACTGAGCAGAAGTATTTGTTCAGTATTTCTGCCTTGTCCAGATCCCACTCCTTACACTCTCCCTTCTCCCCTTTGAGCCTTACAACCCCCCACTTGGTTTTTCTTCTTTCACTGATGTACATATAAAATGCCTTATTCCCTTTTTTTACAGACCGTGCTTAGCCTTCTTCTGTCTGAGCCTTCACCCCCCCAACAGCATTCCCTGCTTCCCTTAGACATTCAAGGTACACATCCCTGTCCTCCTTCTCCTTTTGGCTCCCCTTATATTTCCTAAAACTCAGCCTTTTAGCCCTGACTTTGTCCCCCACCTCTTTGGAGAACCATAGAGGTTTCCTTCTTCTTTACTCTTTGGTCACTATCCTAACACATTGGTTTGTTATCTCTGCTATGGCTCCTTTCAGTTTTTACCATTGTTCTTCCACCCCCTCTATTGCCTCTCCCTTCCCCAAGACTGCTTGTATACATCTACCCATTTCAGTGAAATCTGCCCTCCTGAAATTTAATACTCTTGCCTTTGTGTGGCTTAATTAAGTCCCTGTTTCCATGCTGAACCACACCATGTGGTGGTCACTGGACCCCAGCTGCTCTTCCACCTGTATTTCTTTGACTGTGTTCCCATTGGTACATACCAGGTCCAGAATTGACTTATTCCTGGTTGGCTTATGCACCTGCTGGCTGAGTCCAACCTCCTGCAGGGATTCCAGGATGGCTCTGCTTCTGGTTGAAGCAGCCACCTGGGTGGCCCAATTCATGTCTGGCATATTGAAATCCCCCAGTAGCATACAGTTTATAGATGAAGAGAAAGGGGTTTTAAATACTATATTTGGTATCTGTGCTGCTTGGGATCAATTCTTTTAAATCCCTATCTTTGATTTTGGATTCTGTACTGCTCCCAAAAGAACGTACTTACTAAGTTTTAACAGTGGTTATACTATCTCAAAAACAATTGAGGTTAAATACCCATGGCCGGATTTTCATCCAATTGTGGGACTAAGACCACTCCACAGCCACCATTGTGGAAAACCAATCGCCGCACCAGTGCCAATTCCTAATTGTCACATGGGCAGCAGGATGTTATGTGTGGTACAATCAGATGTATCATTTTGTCACAGCTGCACCAAAAATTGGCTACAAGCTGTCATGAATCAAATAGTCAGTCACAAATGGCCCTGTAATTGAAAATGCAGTACAAGTGGAAAAACTTAGCAGACTCACAAAGGTTTCCACATGGGCACTGAAAACAGCCATCTATAAAACTACTGACTCCACTTCTTTAAATGGATACCCCCCCCCAAATTCTGCTTTGTGTCTAAATTAACTAATTGGAAAATGAAGGAATATTAGATTATAGATGATTTAAATTTAAATTGGGGAGGACCAACTATAAATAAATATGTAGTAGGACAAAACATGAAGTATATAGTTTAGTGAAGCTCTTAAATACCCCCACTAGGCTGAACACTAAGACTAGGGAAGACACCACAAATGACTGGATAATGATGAACAAGGTTCATGGGATAAAAGCTGCAGCACAGTTATCAGATGTCCTAAGTGATCATTTGACAATATTTTGTACTTGGAACTGTAAAGTAAAAAAAGAAAAAAAAAGCCTTTTTCAATGCCAGATGCTTGCCATTGATATTAATGTTGAACCAGGTCAAGGTGCAGGTCCTGTGCCATGCCAGAAAACTAAGGGTTGGACCCAGGGGGAGGGGCCAGTTATGGTGGGGCAACAACTGACAAACTGAAGATAATTTAAAAGAATAAAAAATAAAGTTTTCACCATTCTCTGCTTGGAGCAGGGGCTGGGCTCTCAGTGTAGAGGTTCCTCTGCAGCAGTGCTGCTGTAGTCTAGTGTACTTGGGTGACTTCAGAAAGGAATGTGGCTTCTATTCCCATCAGACTGGTGTGACAACATCATAAAACTGAACTGCAGGCTGCAGTACAGCTGTGCTCTGCGTTAGGAATAAATGGAGCACCCAGGGACATATTTTTCTAACCGCTCCCCTTTTCTGTCTTAGTAGTCTGCTGCAGCAGTGCCATTTTCTTATGCTATTTATTTCCCATTTTATGCCTTGGTAGATTGGCCACATACCTAGGTAGTCTCCCCTCTCACTATTCTTTCTCTTACATTTTTTTCCTTTTCTATCCATATGTGGTGCTAAAGTGCCTGCTGTGCTGAATAAAATGCTTGATATGCATATGAATAAGAAACGCTGCTTAGGAAAGTGCTTATAGTGCTTTAGCAATGATACATTTCAAAGCTTTGCTGGCTGTTGATATAAATAGAGTGCAG
The DNA here is from genome assembly GCA_016271365.2 of Neoceratodus forsteri. Classification (NCBI taxonomy): domain Eukaryota; kingdom Metazoa; phylum Chordata; order Ceratodontiformes; family Ceratodontidae; genus Neoceratodus; species Neoceratodus forsteri. Next base: position 1,725,177,409 of record CM057452.1, read on the forward strand.
AGAGTACTTTGTAAAGAGTTTACATGTTGTTTAAAATCCTGATTCTAAAAAAGCCTGCACTGCTTGAATTCAGGACAGAAGCAGCCTAGCTGGAAGAAAGCTGGAAGTTAATTAAAAGAATGTGCATGATGAAAGATCAGCCATTGCATGACGCAGACATTAACCTTTTCCTACTCTGATACAGAGAGGATGAGATCAGCTGTGCTTGCTGAAAGAGTTGATTTATGAATGTGTCTGTTGGCACAATGCTTTGAAGTCCATGTACTTCATGCCTGATCAATGTCATTATCAGGCTGGCTAATTATTGGTCAAGCCCCCTGTAGAGTCCCATGCACTGGATCACTACAACATACCTGTCAAAGCCCTGTACTATACCAAAATGCTTTGCCTGATGGCAAGCATGAAAAGGCCACCTGATGTTGTAACAGTGAAGCATTTTACAAAACTAAATAAGGAAAGAGTTTTACAATATTAACAAACCATTGGTTGTTCATATCTTAATGCTGTACCACATATCAGTTTGGTTGTGCAGTTCTTTGAGTCTGAATTAATAAAACATTTTTTATACTTTTTTTTTACCTACAATATGGTTAAGAGGCAGATCTCTGGTTCTGACCTAAGGTGGCTTGATAGCTCTCGCACAATAATGCTGAAACCTTGGGATAAATTAAAAGCAAGGTATCAAAATACAGTTTTAGAGGCCACCTGGAATAAGTATACTGTATGTGTAACCAAAGTCAATGAAAAATGCAATAAAGTTGGCTAAGGGCTGATAATTTAAACCAAAATGTGGAGATTATTTGTGTAATTCTAAAACATTATGGCTATAAGTTAATGAATTGATTATACCTGAAACACAAAAAATCTCAGTTGTATTACAATCTTGGGAAAATGGGGTTAACAATGAAATGGACATAGCAAGTGCAACACACTTTAATTATAGTTTCTCTGGTCTTTGCAGAACTACAGTATCAATACCAGGGACACTATACACTGTGGTAAAAGGAGATAATGTGGAAGGAGTGATAAATGCTGGTTGAATGGATGACCCATGAATATGTATGGAGTGCAAGTGCAAACTGTTACTTTTGGCTAGCGGAGTTCCCACCCTTTGATCATTACGCTCACCCAATTCCATAAGAAAATAAGCTAAGATGGGTGCAGCATGGGAGAATGGGGTGAACATTAAGGCCAAAGACCCCAAGGCACACCTCAATGCCTGTCACTGGCTGCAGGGTTGGGATGGGAGTGGAATGTTATGAGTATTATGGCCGATGACCCCAAGTCACACTCCCGACGCCAAGGTGGGGCGTTATGGTTTGAAACCCTAATGCCCTAGGTGTTTGTTAGTATTTTCACACCAAATTTTCAACATGGGCTTTTTTGGACCCACCTTATGAAAAGTGGCACTATCATTTAATTAATCCCGAAAGGTGATTTTGCACAGCGACCACGCCATTTGGTGCCACGGGTGTGAAAACACATTTCTGGTAGGATGAAAAAATGACAGCTGTACTGTTCACAATGAAGTGTGAAAAACTGGCAATGTTGAAAATCTGGAGTGAAAACATGAAAAACTGGTGAAGTTACAAATGTACGAAGAAAGTGCACAATGCATACCTGTAACACAATAATTTTTTGGAATTATTTCACCAGATTTTCAACATGGGAATTTTTGGACCTCTCCTCATGAACAGTCACACTGTGATTTTGTTACTCTGTCTCAAAAGTTGATTTCCCACAGCAACTGTGCCATTGTGCACCACAGGTGTGGAAACATGTTTCGGGCAGGATGTGAAAAATGACAGCTATACTGTTCATAAGGAGGTGTCAAAAAAATGGCAATGTTGAAAATCTAGAGTGAAAATACAGTATAATCTCATTTATCCAAATGTGCTGGGGGACAATGGAATTGTTTGGATAAATGGGGTTTTTGGATAACTGAGAGCATTTTACAATGACGTCTGTTAAACTGGAAGACACACCATAGTTTTGGATAACTGAGAGTTTTGGTTAACTGAGGTTTGGATAGCTAGGGTTTTACTGTATTAAAAATTTGCGAAGTTACAAGTGTGCATAGAAGCTATGCAATGCATGCTCATAATGCAGTCATTTTTTGGAATTTTTTCACCAAATTTGCAACATGGGCTATTTGAGACCTCCCCTCATGAACAGTGGCACTGTTGTTTCATTAATCAGTCCCAAAAGGTGATACCACCAGCAACCACAAAAATCACCTTTTGGGACCTAGCAATGAAATGACAGTGACATGTTCATGAGGTGGGTTTCCAAGAACTCCATGTTGAAAATGTGGGGCCAAAATTCCTTAAAATGGCTGAGATACTAACCTAAGTTGACCCCCCCATTGACTCCCATTGTATGGCTTACCTTGAAATGTTCAGTTTGCCAGTCACCTTTGAAGAGTGCAGATGTGCCCCGCTCTGCTCTGAAGATCACTGCTCTGGACCTCCGGAAGTAAGTATGGGATGGGCGGGGGTGCGGGGAGGTGGGTGCTCAGTGAGAGGGTGGGGATGGGGGAGGGACTAGGAGATGATGGTGGACCTATTTTTTTACTGGGGGAAAAGACTTTGGGGATCATTTTCTTTATATTACAGGTAAAAACATAGATACATTTAGGCGCACTGGGGTAGGCTCCCAGTGTGCCACAATGGTGGGGGCATGCAAACATGGGGATTGGGCATCTCGATGTTGGCAAAACAAAATACCTTTAGGAACACTGGAGTGGGCTCCCAGTGTGCCATAATAGTGTGTGTGTGGGGGGGGGCATGCTGACACAGAGATTGGGCACCCCTATATTGGCAAATATTACCAACGGGGTTTGGGGGAGGGGTGCATCCAACACTGGGAGTGGGCATCCTGCTGTTAGAATAAATTAAACAATTACTTTGGCTCACTGAGGTGGACTCCCAGTGTGCCACATCAATGAGGGAAGGGGGGATAGATGCTGACATGGTGATTGGGCACCCTGATGTCAGCTTTCTGTGGAGTGTGTGGCTGGAAGCAGGAGCCACTGCTCACTCACTTCTTTACTGATATGTTTCACCAGCAAAGGCACACTGAGCAAACAAGTTGCTTGTGGAGCAAGGCCCAGGAACAGAGTGCTCGATAGCAGGAGCCTACCTGGTTGTGACTCCGAGGGAGGGGGGAGGTGACACTGCAATGATGAAACTGTTTGTGATTGCAGCAGCAGGTTTCTTTTAACTCCTTGGCTCTCTTTGAAGTTGCCATCATCGGCAGCTTCCCCATTGATTGGTGGCTGCAGGATGTGCCCAGTAAAGCGTCCACTGCATTGGGTGGCAGTGACACACCTCTCATTTCCTGTTATTGTTCCAAAGAGTTTGGTGTGCAAGTGCATCAGATGTAAAATGGAGGCTGATGCAAAATGCAATAAGCCCAAAGAAACCAGAGACATGGCGTTTTGTAGTAGCCAGAACCATGGCTCTGGAGGTTCATGGGCTATCCAACTAACACCCAAGTAAAGTGATTTACTGAATGGCTCATATGCACCAAATGTCTGTGCAGCCTGTCACTTTTGGTGGCTACTGGAGTTCCCACCCTTTAGGAGGTGCCCAAGTGAAACTTTAGCAAAAGAATCTGAATATGGTCAAAATATGTAATTGGTTCTGATGTGGTCACACTCTCAACATAACCATAGAATGGAAGATAGGAAAACCTTCAACAGGGAAACTTCTGTGGAACCTAGGCCATGATTAACACTGCTTCTGAATATTTGAAACATCAGAGAGCTGAAAAATGGGCATTATGTAATTCTATAGTTCAACATATCACTCAAATGGTTGGAGGTCTGTCATCCATAGAGTTGATGACATGCACTGGGCTGTTCTTCTGTGATACCTTGGCAATAGCTCTGATACAAAATGAGTGGTCTGAGTAGATGACGGAGTATGATCCCAGAGTCATTAGGACATTTTGACTCAGACAGCTATGATGGCCATGATATTATTTTCTTCAGTCCTGAGGAGAGAGCTCAGAATGGAGGAAGGTGTTTGAATCACAGATATGCATTGAATGTTACTATAGGACAAAGTTCATTGTGAGTAGTAAAATATGTAATGAATATGCCATGATTGTTCAGTATTGGAGAAAGAGTGATGAATGAAAGAGGCATGTTTCCTCTGTGTTCTGTAGGTAAGATAGTTTGAAAAGATTAGCTAATTCAAAAGGTAGTGACAGAGCGCAGAATTTTCCAGGTTGTAAAAATCAAAAGAATTCAAAGAAATGGCTGTTTGAAGCAGCTGATCTAAATATGGGGTAATATTGCCTGCTTGGAAGCATCTAATCATTTTCTGGATGACAGAAGGAGTAATTGCCCTTCTTTGAAGTGAAGATGGTGGTTGGGTACATCTTAAGCCTAGAAGGAATGCTTTGATGGGGTTTGGAGTAGTTAAGAAAAAAGCACTAGGAATGTATATGGTACAGATGAATTAGATACTTGCCAGTTATTGTTTTATGGCTGTGTAGGGGAAGTGAAGAACAGTGTTGCCGAAGGTGGAGAATGCCAAAATAACATTTGAGGAAATCTAAATGTGGGTGTATGCCATGGATGGTGGAGAATAACAAACACCTTTTCCAGTCTACCAGGTAAACAGATCTGGCAAGAGCAGCAATGGAATGGCAAATTGTCTTGTGAACTTTAGTGACATCAAATCATAGATCCAAATAATTCTTGCAAAGGCAAATTAATCATTGTTGTGGCATCTGCAATGGGATAGGATGATTTGAATGCCTGGAAGTTAAAATTGGAGAAGGCATTGGCTTCTGAATTACTTTTTCCAGGGATATATTAGTAGCTTCAATCTAGAAATGAAAAAAACTGGTGGAGGGAAGCTTCTAGAGGGAAGTAAGAAAGTTGTTTTTTACAGAAAGCCCAGCAGATAAGTGGAATGTATTGCCAGAGGAATTGGTTGGCACAGAGTCCACCACTGGCTTTTATCACACAGATGGGATAGGCATAGGGGACTGGTCCAAACCAGCAGAGGGGGGTGGGAAAACTAGGGAAGAGGATGGGTGGACTACTGGGGAAGAGGATGAGTGGACTAGGGAATTGGTGTCTGAATACAGTCAGAGATATCAGTAGACTAGTTCTGGTCCAGCATTAGGCTGGTGCAGAATCAGGCAGGTACTGGGCAGACTTGATGGGCCATACAGCCTTTTTTCTGCCGTCAGCACCTATGCTTCTATGCACAGTATGTGTCTGTTTATTGCAGAGAAAGTAATGTTAATTCTTGCTAGATGTATGACAGATGCTTTTATTTCCACCATATGATTTCTAAGTCATCAAATGGCACAGCTTGCTGTGAGGAAGGATTGGCATTAGTCTGCAAAGCCATGGAATACAAACTAATGAATTGATTCTTCTTTTCTGGAAAGGAACAGGATGCCTATGCACTGCAGAACAGTTATTTATTTAAGGGTGGTCCACTTTTCCTGGCTGGAACACAAAACACTGAAGAGTTAGAATGATCCAATGAAAGAGGGATAGGATGGAACATGACAAGTTGCGTGCAGACTCTAGTGCAGACCTTGCTTGTGAATTAATGCATGTGTTATAACTTGCATGCAACATTAACATCAGTGCAGAAAATATGCATGCAGATTAATGCAAGTACAGAGCTTGTGTGCTGACACTTGTGCAAGCACAATGCAGAATATGCATGGTAGATAAGTTTTGGGGCTTGTGTCCAAGAAATGCAACTGAATGCAGTGGGGCAGCGCACATATGCCTACTATTGCATCTGCAAACTACAGCTTAAGGCATGCTGGCATGCAATACCATCAGGTGAAACAAAATGGTTCTGCAGGTTGCATGACACACTCAGCTGGCAGGGACTCTCATAGAGCAAGCTCCCACAGCAAGAGGCATAATGGACTTAGAAGTGGCCACCCTGATGGAGGAGGTGACCTTGGCTGTGTAGATCAAGTCACAGCTTGGGGGGGGTTAGGAAGACCAATCCAGTGGACATGAGAGCCTAGTGATGGCCACTCTGGAAAAGCTTGGCGTCCTGGTAGGAGGGCCTCTGACAGTGACAGCCTTTCAGGAGTCTAGCATGCAAGACTGTCAGTGGCCAAAGCTATATGGAGGATTGGCACTATAGCAGAAGAGTGAAGTGGAGCAGAGCAATGTGACCTGCAGGTGAGGGAACAGAATTTACTGCTATGGCAGACAACTAAAATAAATGAACAGTCAAGGAATACAGGTAAGGGCTGGATGGCCCAAAACCTGAAAAGGACCCTAGTCAATACATACAAAACATGTACTGTGATGCAATAAGCCCCTAAGGGACGAACTCATAGTGTTCTGTTCTGGCCAGAGTCAGTTCTTTGGAAGTTCATGAGACATTCAGTAAACCATGGTCTAAAGGCTTTAGATTCTAGGCTTAGTTTAACATTGGCTAAAGCCAAGGGGGTGCATAAACGTTGCACTAAATGGAAACATATAAATGGTGTGGATTGTGATGACATAAGTTAAAAAAAAATCCTTAGGATTGCTTCTCCAGGAATTTTAGGACACATAGCAAAAAGTTTGAATGTATCTATTATTTTGGGCATAACACCAGAGAAGTAGAATTGCTCTGTGGTTACACCAGTCTATAAAAAAGGTTTGAAGGTTGGTGGACAATTACCATCACATTTTGATCCTGCCTTTTTTAACAAAATTAAAGGAGAAACTGGTATGTAAGCAACTGGTAGAACAGTTTGAGAGACAATGCTTATTTGCCTGGAACAACATGGCTTTTGAAAGGAGCATGGGACATCAAATGCCATGGTCATGTGATGTGCACTGTAGTACTGAAACTGGAAATTAGTGCACATGTAACCCCTAGGTGGCACTATCCCAAAGGCTACTACCCCTGCCTGCTTGGCTAGTAGCAGGTTAAGAGGCCTGGGTAATGAAATGGGTGCCTCCACCCAGAGGTCAGGGTAGTTAGTGGTTAAGCTAACCTGGGCACAGCTGTCCGGGACACTGCAACCCCCCTCTTTCCCTTTTAGTGGCCTGAATAATATACAATAATTACTTTCACAATGACCCTTATTGACCAGGCAATTACCCACACTGTTTGCACTTACTACCAGGTGTGGTTCCTCTAGCTTGACCTTGTGGACCCCCTGTAAAACAAGTTAAGCACAGCAAATAGCAACAGTACAATACTTTTGGTACAAACTGGAACCACAGTCAGGTTAAATGCAAACAAAGTTAAATCTGATTTATTCAGGGGACTTGAACAAGGGTGGGGCATAATCTGGTTGATTTGCTTAAAAGCTATATTAATTAGACAGTTATGTATGCAGTTCAGAGTCCTACACAGTCACACACTCTGGGAACTCAGGTAGGAAAATGGTGAGCCAGCCAGGAACATTGTAGCTGGTTGGGGCCCTGTCACTGAAGAAAGCAACATGCACAACACACACTATTTGTAATTTGCAGCTGGAGGGCTCAGTTCATGAAAGAAAAGGCAACAAGACAATAAGATGACAACACTTTTAGATTTAGCTGTTGTTGCAGGGAGCTACCTTGATGTTTACTCACAATACCCCATACCGGACACAGGCAGGATGAAATCGAGACTGCAGGCTGTTGAGCTGGAGTGTCTGGAGAAGCAGGGCTCACACGAATCACTGAGGTGTTGTTCCTGTTCAAGGCATTGAGCAGGGGGCTGATCCCCAGGCCACTCTCTCATCAATGACTTTCTCAGCGTAGCAGGTATTCTGGCTGGGCCAGTGTAGCAGGGCCCAGGCAAATGGAAATGGATATGGATTCAGTTCGGGGAGCTGGATACAGCCTCCAGCAAGCAAAACACAGTTCAGACACACAGTGGGGAACCAAATCACGACCCACTATAAGTATACAGCACATTCACATGTAAGGAAATTCCACAGTATTAGGCAAATGGCTCTCCGGTCACAATTACAGAGTCTCTGCACAATCCGGGAGTTCAACGGTAGCTGGAAGTCCTGACAGGCCGATCGCATTCAGAAAATCTTTGGTCTTCTTCAGGTTAAGCCTGGTCATAATTCAGTGGTTTAATTTGCTCTCCAAATTTGGATTCAGTCCAAAAAAAAAAATCATAAGTTCCCTTTCAGGAACAGCAGGCAGGCATGCAGGCCAAACTCAGACCTTTCCACAGTTCTCCCACGTGAATCCACTATGGATTGCAGCTTGAACTATCTCGAGTTGTTACTTCTTCACTTCCCAACTAAGATCTAACTGAAACTGCAGGCAGTGTGGGACTTTCCCCGAGATCCAAAAGGTTCAGTTTGCAGATCTGTCTGTCAGTCACAACAAGGGCTCCCCTTCCAGGTTTTTTAGGTGCCAAAAGCCCAAAACTACAATTCCTACAAGTTTTGGCCCCACCAAGCCCCTGTAGGCAGGCTTCATTTTAGAGTCCGAAATGTACTGATTGGCCCATTCTGCAGTCCAGGTCCAAGATGATGGAAACAAACAGAACTGTCCATGCTGCAAAGAAGGCAGGTTAGAACAAACTGCAATATTATTACTACTCTAACAAATGATCAGCAAACAAGTATATCTTCTAACAGAGCTTCCTCTCAGATTAATTATACCTGCAATCTAGGCAGCTCTTAAAGAGACAGTACACAGAGACTATACAGGCACTCTCTGGCAATACATTTAAACTGCCAAAATGCAGAACACCAGCCTGGCAGTGAGCATTTAGTCAAGCTCAAAGAAGACTTTTCAGGAACCCCTATTTGTAGGGGGGTACACACTCTTCGTGGATCTAATCACAGCTTTCAACCTGGTCAGTCATGGCCTGTTATCAAAGAAACTCAGTGAAATGGGAGTTGTACCTCCAGTAGTTGGCTGGTTTAGTTGCTGTTTAGATGACAGGAGACAGTATGTTAGAACGGGCCAAGCATTTGCAACTAATGTTGACACCATGAGCGGTATTTCTCAGGGATCTATACTAAGGTCCACATCACATAATTTATTGTGTTTTGTTACTAGTTTACCTGCTAGTATGAACAAAATAAATGCATGAGTCTAGTCTGTGCATCTGTACCATTTAGAAGCTGTTCCTTCAGGGGGGCCCGTGTTCCTTGACCACCTTGGGGAGCTGGCACTTTTTGCCATTTTAAGGATCAGGTCCTCATTGCCATGGATGCATCTTTAGTTGTATTCACCATACTCTGTGACACCTTCAAGTTTGGTTGCCTCATTAGAGAGATGGAGCAAGAGTTTACATTGCTTCTCCCTCAAATTTATTATGTTGCCACCATCACTATTCATTCCCATATTTCAAGTACTGTAGTGCTTGTGCTGGCATTGCCTTTAATGTCATTTTGTTTTCTAATTTTAGCTTAGCCCAGCTGTCTCTTTGGATTTTTGGGGCATCTTAAATGCAGATAGCAAGCCTGGAGGGAAGGCTGCTTTAGGCCTTTGATCTCCAAGATTTCCTTCACAGTTGGGATTTCCTCTCCTCTGTGATGAAGGCCATAAAATGATTACTCTGTGAGTTGGGGCCTGCATGGTGTCCTCTCTGTCTAGTTTGCCTCTATGGATAATGCTATTCCCTCTCTCCTTACAAGAAAGTGCTTTATCATTTTGCATTTGCTCTTCTATAATTTCTGTGCCATAATATAGTGTCAAAAATACATGGGCAAGAATAACTCAATCATAGTCAAAAAGATGAGCGATGCATGGAGTGAGAATAATGCAAGCTGCATCCTAAAGACAATGCATGGGGTGAGAATTTGAGTCAAGTTGCATCAAAAAGATGTTGCATAGGGAGAGAATGACTTGGACTCAGTCAAAAAATGCAAGGGATGAAATAGCCAAGACAATTGCAGGTTAAGCTCACAAAATGCTCTAAACTTGTCCCACGGGGGAATATTGGCTCGATAACCAACCCGCTACATAGTTTTCCCTCTCGTTTATATGCTCCAGTGACAGTTAGATCAGCTCTGGCTGGACTAACAGTGGTATATATCTTTGGTGCAGTGTCAACAGCTTCCACCTTTGAAAATCCAAAAAAAGGGGATGGTGCATCATTTTTCAATGCAAGCCCCACTGTGACATGGTGTACCCTTTTTTTTGATGCAAGCCTGAGTCGAGCCACTTTGGTGCAGAGAGTTCCGCTTTTGATGAATGCAGTTTTAAAAAATCAGAATTGACACAAGTTTTGATGCAGCTTGCTCCTTGTGTCATTCTTTTCTTGTGCAAGCATTCTTAGTCCTTAGAAAATCTAGCCCCTTGTGTTTTGGGGTGGACGCTCATGGTCATTTTTCAATTTAGTTTTAGGAACCATATACTATAAAAGAATAAGCATGGAAAATCATGCACAGAAAAGTCATATATTTCCATCCCAGGGTTCTGTTGAAATCAGCGACCTCTCAGGCTTTTTTATGGAGCTCAATGATGTCATCAAAACTCCTCAGTGGAATCACAGTGCTGCTGTGCGTGGCTTCCCATCCATTATGCCATTTGTAAAAGCCACAACTTCAATGCACCAAGTACTGTAACTTTACTGAGAACACCTATACCTGCTCTGTCGATCAAAATCAACAGTGATGCCGGGTTGAACTGTCCATCTAACAGCAAAAAATACCTTCTCTACCCCCTACCACTACTATTCTGATGCTTTTTCATCTGGTGATCCATTTCCCCTGTGCCAATCAAGCTGACGTGCAGTACTAGTCATGCTGCCACACTAGGTCACATAAGCCCCCTGGTGTTGTGCTAACTATCCTTACCGAGTCATGGAAGGGAGACTTTAGTGCCCATGTGGAAGTTGTCGGGTCATGATCACTGGTCATCTTACCACATTTTCTCTCTGAAATTGGAAGCGGTTACCTGCTCTAGACAGCCCGCCTGTTGGGAATGAGAGAGCAAAGTGAAGGCAGCCTCTGCTGATACTGGCAGTGGACCAAGCTATTCTCAGGGACTTCCCGGGCAGACACAGGTGTGGGATGCCCCCCACAAATATCACATGGATGCTGGAGGCCTTACTTGTAAGGGTGGATAGAATTGGGGCAGCCCTGGCAGGAAATGTAGCGGATGTCAGATGTTTGGAGGATAAACAGAATGTTCTTGAGCAAAGAGCTGACGATCTGGAAAGGCAGCACATTTTGGTATGACAGACTGAGAGAACATGAGGCAAAGTTTGCCAGACTCTGGGAGAGGGCAGAGGAGCAAGAGAATAGGGGAAGGAGGAACAACATTAGGATTCTGTGGGTCCCTAAGGGTGTTGAGGGCCTCAATATGGAGAGGTTCACTAGCGAGCTCCTGCAGCAGCTCCTGGTGGACAGGTGGAAAGAACCCATCAAGGTGGAAAGAGTCCATAGGATAACAGGCAGAATGGAAGGTTCCTCTGCCCCACAAACTTTTATTGCCTGTTTACTGTGCCATTCAGTGAAAGAGAGAATAATGAGGCTGTGAGAGATCTTGGAGAACTTACCTGGGGGGTGACCCCATCTTACTATACCAGGATTTCTCTCAGGAGGTGGCAGCTAGACAAAGGGCATTTGGCCCCATTAAGAAAGCCCTGCAGGCAAACTCTTTTCAATACCGGCTCAAATGACTTACCGTCCTGCACATCTGAAAAAGTGACAATGTTTTTTTGGAGGAGTACCCCGGAGATGCCGAAGTGTGGCTTCCCAACCACTAGCCAGGCCTTCTCCCTAAGACTACATCGCCAAGACGCCTCTGGGTACCTGGGGGGCACGACAACAAACAAGCTAAAGAAAATGAGAAATGGCTCCCGAAGGACTTTAATCACAAGCAGACTGGTTCTGCTGCTAATGGATCCCCCAGCCCCTCTTCTCACGAGTATAGGAAACATGCTGATTTGGATAGCAGACTTGTTGATAAGCAACCCCCGGTACCGCAAGAAATGTCCCGAATGCAGTACCAAGGGCAACACCCTCTTCCTGCACACCAGTGCCAGTGCTCCAGAAGGCCTTGCCCCACAGCCACTGGTACAGCTGCATCCTCCCTCCCTGCAAAGCTTTCTAGAGCTGAAACCCTGTTCTCAGAAAGGCTTCCAATCTGTGATCAATGTGAAGAAGACCTTAGTCAGCCCATGGACTCTATCACCCCGCTAGACTGGGCATATGTAGTAGATGAAATGTAGAAAGACCAGGCAGAGGTTTCTGGACTACTCAGACCTGGAGCTAAGACATTCACGAGGCCTTGGCTACTCCAGCAGAATATGCAGGGGTGAGGAGACATGATTGAGCCACCCTGCCCACCTGGAAAGAATGGATGACTTCTAAGACTACCTACCTATGGCTAAGACTCCTTCATAATGTTGTTGCTGTGTTATTCTCTGTTTTTTGCATAGATTGTTAGCCTGGAGAGTGGCATGCGGGCGGCTGGTGGTGCCTGCAGCAAGGGCTTAGCCCAGCTGATGCATCTGACATCCAGATTAATCTTAGTGACCCATGGGTCCCACTCTCTCTGTTGCTACTATTTATAAGTGCAGATGCCCCCACCACACCCCACAGAGGGATAGTGCTATTAGGGAGACCTTGGGTATCCTGTGGGTCAAATAGGAATCTCACTGCCAATTTCTGACTGTCAGATTTGTTATTGACAGACATTGCTACCTCTTCTAGATGCCTTTCTTGTGAGAAAGCAGCAGGGGAGGCATTTCTCCCTCCCTCTCATATTTCCCCCCCTTTCCCCTTTTCAGCTGTTACTTATCTTATACGCTGGCTGACGGCTGGGATATCCTGGCCTCAGGAGCTAATGTCCCTCTGTACTATGAGGCCAGGCAGGGATAGGTTGTGGTTAATTTGTATAGACCTTCCCCTCCCACTCTTGGTACCTGAATCAGTGCGGCTAGGAGACCCATCTGGGTCTTCCCTCACACGCTTACCTCAGTACCATTAGCTTGGTTATTTCTCTTCAATATCTCACTATTATAGTTACACCTACAGATTGTATATTGTTATTGTTCTTACTGCATTTTAGTGCAGACTTTTTCATATTGCACTGCATAGCTAAACTGTTTTTGTTCCCTGACTAGGTTCGATCACAGTGTGGTGATACTTGTCTTAGCCCTCCTTGGCCTGTGCTCCATCTTCTCTCCCTCTCTTTGTCCCCTCCAGACTTCATGAACCTCCTCTGCACCAGCAATCTCTTTCCTGTTTTCAGCTTTTTCTCTTCTTCCATCTCCTGGTGGACGATCATGGCTGGCAAGTCTCCTGCAGCCTGGGCTGGTGGTGCAGCTCCTGGAATGTAAAAAGACTTAATCTCCCCACCAAGCGCACCAAGGTGTTGCAATTCCTGAAATATCTGGGTACCAATGTGACCCTACTCCAGGAGACACACCTCACTGCCAGAATGGTTTTGCGGCTCAACAAATTGTGGGTAGGGTCTGTGATAGCCAGCTGTGCTTCGAGCAAATCCAGGGAGGTGGCTATCCTGCTGCACAAGGCATCCCCCTGGGTGGTGGAGGACACCTGAACAGACTCCCAGGGAAGGTGGGTAATGGCTAGACTTTCTTATCCTGGGGGAAGGTGCTTATAACCAATGTATATGGCCACAAAAGTGATTCAGGAGAGTTTTTTCCAGATATCAGCCAGGCCCTCTCTAGTCAAACAGAGGGATTTGTCAACATCCCAATATTTATGGGGGCAATTTCAACTTAGTTTTGGATATTTTTCTTGACAAATCCCTCCCTACTCCACAGTCCCACCCTAAGGACCTGGCTGAACTCACCGATTTGATGTCAGAGTGAGGTTTGTGTGACCTTTGGAGGAGGGACAACCCGCGGGGTGGGACTACTCTTTCTTCTCAGCAGTCCACAATACTCATAGTGGGCTAGACTTTTGGCTGGCTAATCAGGCAGCCACAGCTGGAGTCTTAGAGGTCAAAATAGGGAATATTATTATTTCCTGTCATGCCACAGTATCTCTCTTGCTCTGTCCACCCAGTCAAGGGGCTCCCTCCACGAGGTGGAGGTGCAACCCCCTGCTGCTGCAGGATAAAGAGTTCCAGGCCTTCATAAAGGATGAAGCTTGTATCTATTTCTCACTGAATGCCTCGGATGAAGTCTCTGCCTCCTCGATCCGGGAAGCCTTTAAGGGGGTCATCAGAGGTAGGATAATCTCCTACTCAGCAGCTAAGAACAAGGCCCAGGCAGCTGAGGTCCACAGATTGCAGGTGGAACTCACCTCCCTGGAATCACAATTTAAAGCCTCAGTGCCGCAGATGGATAATGCCTCCCTCCTTCCCACTATTGTGGGCCTGAAATATCGCATTAACAGCCTCCTGAGCAAGAAAGCAGAATGGTAGCTCCTCCGCTCTAAGCACAAATTGTGGGAGGGGGCGACAAGGGGGGCAGACTGCTAGCTTTTCACCTGCGTAAGCAACAAGCTGCTTCCAGAATCCATGCACTTAGAAATAAAGAGGAGAAAGTAGTCTCAGCACCTAAGGAGATCAACAAGACGATGAGTCTCTTTTACCAGGCCCTGTACCAGACATACTCCAAATTTGTGCCTGAGGAGATCTCCAAGAAGATCTTAGAAATCTGTCACGGGGTTCACCTCCCCAAGTTCTCACAGTGGACTGCACTAGTCTAGATGCCCCCATTAAAATAAAGGAACTCCAGACTGCCCTCTCTCAAATAGCAAAGGGGAAAGCCCCTGGATCTGATGGAATGACTGTGGAGCTTTATCAATTCCTCAAGTCTGAAATTATCCCCCCTCTCTTGCGGGCCCTTAAAAAGGCTCACTGCAAGGGCTCACTTCCCCCCACTATGCGGGAAGCACTCATCATGTTACTTCCCAAGAAATCTTTTGACACTTTTGACTGTTCCAATTTTGGTCTATTTCACTGTTATCAGTGGATACCAAACTACTGGCTAAAGTCCTGGCAAATAGGTTGCTTTGCATCCTTCCCACCATGATCCATCCATCGCAGTCTGGTTTTTCAAAGGGTAAGTAGGGTGTGGACAACCTGCGTCTGCTCCTTAACCTTAAGTGGTTGGTTCTTCTGTCTCCTACCCCTATAGTTGCCCTTACAATTGATTTCTTGAAGGCGTCTGACTCCCCTAAAGTGGGATTATCTCCATAGTGTTCTCCAGCTCTATGGTTTTGGTACCCACTTTTGTTCCTGGATAACCACCCTCTACCACCTGCCCACAGCGAAAATCCTCACTACTTGGGATATTTCCTCTCCCTTCTCTCTGCAGAAGGGCACCAGGCAAGGTTGTCCCCTTCCTCCTCTCTTGTTTCTTATAACTTTAGATCCCTTGATCATGAGACTTCTGTATACCCCCAGGATCACAGGGATCCCTGACAACAGCCATAGCTTCCTAGTATATGCATATGCAGATGATATGCTCCTCACACAATCCAACCTGGATCTCTCTTTCCCAGTGATGATGCCAGTGCTACAGGCCTTTGCACTTCTTTCTGGGTTATTTATTAACCAAACAAAAAACAATACTTTCTCCACTGAATCCCAGATGCAGCAGGAGCTGCCTAGCAGGCACAGACATTGACTGGGGCCCACAGAGCTTTTCCTACCTAGGCATTTTCATCTCCGCAGCATGGAGGAATCTGGAAAGGACCAATTTTTCCCCCCTTCTTTCTGCCCTGACAGCCAAGGTCCAGCATTGGTGCAGACTACAGCTGTCCCTGAAAGGCAAAATTGAGGCCATGTGGATGTTTGTGCTCCTGAGAGTCTCTTACCTCCTGTCCAACCTCCCAATTCCTCTGTCCCCTGCCCTGCTTTCCTCTCTGGACAAACTAGTATCCTCTTTCCTGTAGGAAAGGAAAGCAGTCTACTGGGGCCACTCTAAGCTGAGGGCTCACTGGTCCAGAGGTGGTCTGGGGCTCCCCTGGTTCACTGGCTATCATTTGGCATACTGTATGGCACAGGCTATTGCATGATTTGTCCTGGGTCCTTCTTGTCCCCCACAGTGGGTCACCCTAGAGTCCACTCTTTTCCCGCACAACTCCTTCTTTTCCCTGTTATCAGGAGGGAAAGCCCCCATGAGCCAGATCACCCCGATCATGGCTGAAACCTGTAGAGCCTGGCGGTGGGCCATGGCACTCTTGGGTACCCCCACTCTGCCCCGTTCTCCTCCGATACTATACGCTCCCCTTTGCACAATAGCATGATCATGGCAGACAATCAACCCCTCTCTTGGCCCCGGTGGTTAGTAAAAGGGATAAGGACAATGGAGGAGCTCCTCCTCCCTGACACCACAACTTTGATGTCTTTTGAGAAGCTGAAGGACTGTTATGGTCTGGAAGCTCAGAACTTCTGGAGATATCTTCAAATTAGGAGTGCGGTGGGTAGACGAAGGGGATTGGAGCTGCCTAGGTAAACTCCACAAGTTCAGTCAGAGACAAGGTCTTGTGGGGACCATTTATAAGGTCCTGAGGGATTTGCAACCAGACACCACTTCCAAATGCAGACTGGCATGGGAGACTGAGCTCCAGTGTCTTATTTCCCGGAGCAATGGTCTGCCCTCCTGAGGGCAGCACATGGTGCTTATGCTGATGCCAAGAGTCAACTGATACAGCTGACGATTCTTATTCACTGGTACAGGACTCCAGCCATGCTCTTCCAGCTTAAGCTGCTTAGCCACGACAGATGTGGGCGCTGCCAAGAATACCCAGCACATCTACTTCATGTTCTATGGACCAGCCGTACCCTCAAGAAGTTGTGGCTGGCTATATTGAAGGATTGCTCTAAAATTGTAGAGAAAAGAATTTCGCATTTGCATGTCTCTCTTTTGCTGGGAGATGTCTCTTCCCTCGAACCCTTGGCCCCACAGCACAAAACCTGGTTCCTTGCTGAGCTTATGGAAGTGAAAAAGGCTATCCTGACAAGATGGAGGCAGCCTTCTCCTCCCTCCATTCTGTCCTGGCATGCAGCGCTAGCAAAGCTAGCCATCTTTGAACACCTTACTGCTGCAGAACGAGGACAACTCCCCAGATACTACAAGAAATGGGATGCATACCTACATGCTCACATCTGCACTATGCCACCCACCCCACCCAGGAACCCACCTCTGGTCTAGACCCTCTCCCTCCGTCTTTGTCCTTTTTTCTCTCTTGCATCTTTGCAAGTCATCATTGCTACTTCTCTAATTGATCGATACTTCTTTTCTCTGCCTCTCTCCATCTCTCTGGCCTTCACCTTACACTCCCGGTATGGATGGTAGGCGCATGGGAGACATATAAGGTGCACTGATGGCTATAGGTTAGTTCACCCCTGCATTTTTCTTCTGATTGGTATTCATACCCTCTGGAGTTATTATAGCATGTTTAGCTGTAGATATGTGGCTTCTAGTTGGACTTTACAGATCAATGTATTGCCACTCCTGTTTGACATCATGAAATAGCTATGTGGCTAGTGTTGCATTCTGCAGACTTGTCTCTTTTTTGCCTGATACCTACCTTTGTATTGGGGGTTGTTGATATCATGGATATGTCTTTTCAAAATATAAAACTCAATAACATCTTAAACGATAAAAAAAAATCATGTTTGTCCTAGTATCAGATTCTGATTGTGACACCATTCTCCAGCTCGCCAGAATGAAGGATGGTTTGACAGAGGATCATGAATAGATGTTTGTTTCTGATGTCTGTGTGACTACTCAATGTAGATGGATGACATTTTAAAACTTGAAACAATAGGCTTCTAATATTGTCTTTACTTTTTCTCCACATTTCCACTGTAAAGCCAGGATTATTTGGAAGGATCAAAGATTTATATTCTTTAGTTCTGATCACATCGATAACTTCATTTGAGGCCAGCAGTAAGTTACTACAGAGGATTCATCATCTTCATCTTTCAATTACTGTGCCTTCAAGGCTCACATTTGACAGATTGATAAGCATATTTTATTTATTATCACAATCTTAGAAGAAATTGTTTGAATGCATTGGGCCATGGGCAATTCACCATCAAGATCTACCCTTCACTGACTTATTGTAAAATGATTAAAAGATGAATATTAACTCGCTCTTTAATTTCACAGATAAAATATATTAAGATTGGCTTCTGCCTTTCTAGCTCCTAATGTCTACAGTAATGTAGGTGGGTGATTGGAGTCTATTGCTAGGTCTTTTTACTTTCTTAGTCATTGTATTATATATGATTTACCTAAGGGTATGATATACTGTACTGTATGTAAGTGGCAATTTGTTTTTTACTGTTAGTGTCATCATTATTACTAGACTGTGGCAGTAAAGCAACTGCCATGATAGAAGATATGTCTCATTAAAGACATCCATGTTTTTTGATTAAATTAACATTTTAAGTATATTTAACTTTCTTTACCCTTTCATATAGACTTAACAGTTGTATAATTGCAGAAAGCAGTGTGGTCTAGTGGTTAGAGCACCAGGTTGGAAACCTAAAGATGACAGGTTCAAACCCTACTAGAGTTAATTAGCTCACTGTATTACCTTATGCAAGTCACTAAAGTGGCAGTGCATATTAGGGTGATATTTTTGACCCACAGTGTACCTTTCTATTCTGTTTGAGAATGCCCTTATTCTCCAGTATTTTAAAAATGCTGTTTTGCCCCTGTGTCAGTGTGCTATTGTATCTTTTTATCATTTGAAATAATAAAATAAGTGCTCCATTAATATGGGTTTTTCAGATTTTCATCACTATTTGCAGTTGTTATTGAGCACACTTTGCCCCCACAGAGTTAGGATGCTGTGTCTTCCACATCTTACTTCATCTTAGTGACAAAGAAAGTGATTTTATATAGAATCATAGAATGTGACATCAGAAAAAGGCAATTCATCCCCTCCAGTCTGCCCAGCCCTACCTAATACCTGAGTGATGGACCTATTGATTATCCACTTTTTTTTCAAATAGCATCCTTATCATTTACTGATCTGATCCAATCACTGTGCCTGTCCCCTCCCCTGCTATAGTCCCCCTCTGGTTTACCATATACCATGGGTGTTCAAAAACACCTTGGAATAAGGATGGATACCTGGGGGACAGCCATAGTTAAAGCAGCAGTTCAATGACATTAGGCAAAAAAAGTAACCCAACTTTGTTCACTATAAAATATTCCAGGAAACTTCCAGGATTATTGGGTGGTAATTCTTTTTAGTTCCATTAAAGTCTGAGCATTTTATAAATGTTTTAATTCATTTTTTTAAGAAGAAAAGATGGCCTCCACATTTGGCATAGAAATAGCATTGTACACCTGTCAAGGATAAGATCAAGAAATACAAAAATAACATGGTACAAAGCATGGGAGGTCACTAGAAAAGTTAACTGTAGCAGAAATGAATTTTCTGGGAAACATTTTTCATTGCACTGCTGCTTTAAAGGTGTGTTCCTTTTAATTATTTCAAATGTAAAAAAAAAATCTAATGTGAAGCAGGAATAGGGGAAAGGGGCATCATACAAGACAGAAGATAAGGATACGGTAAAACGAAAAAAATCATTTTTCACCCGAAATATGCAGTACTGCTGTAATGCCCCCGCTACAGTCCACCAAGCTACAGAAATGAGCAGAAGCTGGGGCTTACTGGATATGACATGTTACATCTCAGCTGAGCTATCCTAGATAAATAAATTGCAAAAGAATAAAAAGAAATATAATAAAATAATGAACTACTATGGGGAGACACATTTTACATTGATCCTTATTCTGTTTGCTAAGGATGATCTCAATTACTGTGACCATATTGTATTTATGCAATACAATGTAAACCATTTAGTTTCTCTTTCTTAGAGAAAAATCATAAAATGTTTAGTCTGAATAAAAAATAATTTCAGTACATTCACCAATTTGGCCAGCGGAATGTTTGGGGCCAGTGAATTTTCTCTGTCACTAGCCTTGCTAGCTACTTGCTAGCTACTTGTTTCTACTGTAAACTCAATTTTGACCTTAGAAACATGGCAGCAAGGGACAACACTGCACACAATGGGCTTATGCAGTACAGCAGATTGTGTGCACATGACGGGCATATACCCAACCCACACCCACCTGTTCCCCTGTAGGAGCATGGTGGGGAAGGGTGCAGATGGGATGATGGACACTAGCAGAGTGGATCCCCTGCTCCGCTCAGAGCAGGTAATTGTGGGATGTGGTTGGTCCCGAAGTTCCTTAAAGGAACATAATTCTGTGTAAATGCCTTGACAGTTCACCCCAGCCCTTGCTGCAGGTCCAGAGACTTAGGGCAACTTGGCAGAGAGGAAGCTCGCCCCACTTTGGCTAGTCATGGTGGAAGTGATGGGGCACATAGCAGCAATGACAGGGCCCCTACCCACACAGCCTGCGCCCCTTCTCCTGCAGTCTGTGCCTTAGTGTAAGGTGTGGAGTGTAGTGCTGCCCCCCCCGGCTACTTCCCTGGTCCATCTGTGTGACCTCTGATATGTGGTGGCTTCTCCTACTGAAACCTATATGATGCTGGAGCTGGCAGTATAGACTAAAAGTTAGAGATATCAGCTGTGCCTGTTCAGCAGACCTGGATTTGATTCCAACACTCGCCACTTGCATATTGTGTGATTCTGAGCAAGACTCTAACCTTTTCCAGTGCTGCTGGGTTGCCCCTAAAAACAGATAGCTGCCTAGTGGGCCTTACCTGGTTACCAAACAATAACCAAAATAAATAAAAAAAATAGTATCTAAATTACCAGCAGTTTGCAAACATTAAGTGAGAAAAACAAATATTCAAACATGATATGCAAACCATTTGCTCAAAAATGCAGTAAACACACACACACACGCGCGTGGCCTTATTCTCAATTGCATTTGCTGGGGATCATTTTTAGTCACTGTCACCATTTAACACCAGGCGTAACAGTGCTGCACTATGACTCACAATGGGGTCACCAGACTTCACTACATTTATTATTAAACAGTTGCAACCATGCAGGGAAAAGGGTGGGACTGCCATTCAAATAGCCCATGGGCCCTTTCTAACCCTATCACCATGTTTACAACACTGACATCCTGCACACAGAACCACTGCAGGCAGATGACAGGGGATCACAATGCTGCACCAGAGTCATTAGCAGTCACCAGGGAAGGGGTTAGGGGATAGATGTGTATGTCAGTCCACAACTTTAGCTTCTGAATGTCCATTGCAATTAATGGGACTGTGTTTAAAAGTTTAATTTTCATAGTTTAGATGGCAAGTCGGAATAAATCATGGCTACCGTTTAACTAACAAGGTCCTGTTAGTTAAGCGGTAGCCATGATTTATTCTGACTTGCCATCTAAACTATGAAAATTAAACTTTTAAACACAGTCCCATTCATTGCAATGAATGCTCGACCCCATACATCCTCATATGCTGATGTCACAAAACATAGTAGTGCAGGTGCGGATCGGGGCAGATCAGAGTCAGCAAAGGTACACGGAAGTGGAAGGGATCGGCACGGCGGAGCTCCATGGAGCAAAAATACTATCTCTTCCCTTCCTAAATCAGGGAATTTAATAAAGAAACTTTAAGAAGGATTTGATTTGGGGGCAGGTAAGGGTTCTTTGTGCTTCTCAGGGGAGGAATTCAATAAAGAGTGTGATAGTTGCTCTTTAATTTACCACTACTGAAAAACTATGGGCCATAACATTCACTTTTTCAAGCCTTTGCTTTGGAGATGACTCACAATTCTGCAGCCTATATAGCAATAATTGCAAACTGTTTTGCAATAAACAAAAATAATATGAATGAAGCCAGTATGCAAACAGTGTATTAACTTGAATAGGTGTGGAACACAGTAGCCTGACTATAATATAGTCAGAATATATTTTACACTCTGGAAATTCAATAATTTACAGAGGCATAGCTTTGCACCTGTCAGATCATTCTATTGTCCATGCTAGTTAACCGCGAGTGTTCCCTGTTTTTACCTTGTTATTTTACTTGGCAGATGCCATAGGATTGTGTAAGCTCATGTCACAGCAATCAGTGATTAAGCCTGAGTAGCACAGGAACACAGCGATCAATGGGAGCTATCCTGTGGTGGTGAATGATACTTTTAATTGTGTCTTTTCTTCCTATTTTGTCAATGACTGGAACAAGTTTTCAAAAGCTGCTTATTAAAACCTAAAATAAAACACAGTATAACCTTCTGCTAATCTAAGCAGTACATTCAGATAAATAAAAACTGCCCTTAATATTCAAGTAAGTGTTCTTTATAGCCAACTTAATTAGGGCTTAAGGTTTTTTTTTTTTTGGATGTAGGTCAAATATTTACTGTATAATGAACCAGACATGGGAGTTACTCTAGAATTCTTGCAATCCTGAAAATATTTTTCCGGGTCCAAATTTAGGAAGGCATTTCTAAGTTTGATCTACTTTTGAAATTTAATATAAATTTGTTACAAAAACTACAGTATGTTCAAGTCATCTTAGGGGTTGCAGACAAAGCATAAATTATTAGGAAATCCAAAGTTTGGGTTTCTGATGATAGTTCTAACTGTACCTGTTCTGCCAAATTTCACAGGTAGAGTTCGATTTACCAGAACAGAATGTTAGCCAACTATGTAAGGATTAAGCCACGAGAAAGCATGGGTCCACTGTGGTATTAATCCATGGTTGGGGGGGTTGGACCACAAGGCTGAAGGCCGAGGGGTCCAACCAACCAACCATGGATTAATTCCACTGTAGACCCATCCTTTCCGAGTGGCTTAACCCTTGTAACATGGCAATGAGTGTATGACTAATAGTCTTCAATAAATGAGTACAACCACACTGATTTACTTTTAGAATATTATAAATTGAGCTATTAAACATGATGTATATATACTTGAAAACAATTGGAACACACCTATTGGAAATATCGTGGCTACTATTTCACTTTTGTTAAAATAACTTTCATTACAAGCTTTCTAACATCGAAACCTATTTTACAACTTGTCAAAAACTTGCAATTCACTTTCTATTCTAGGTGCTTTGATTTTTCTCTCTATGTATTAGAAGATATGGGCTGCACTGCATGATGGGAGTGTGCTATGGTACATTTTAGTTTTCTTTCTCCAGTTCCTTTGCAGACCAATAGGTGGCTGTCACACAATCCTAGTAGCACAAGCACCTTTTCTCCAAATGTACTGAACTAAGCCAATCTGAAAAACACTTTATTGAATAACTACTATTTTGCGGAATATTATTTTCACCTTTTTTCCCTCTAAACTACCTAACTCAGCAAGACATAGAACAACATAATGTTTACTGCTTTCATCTTTCAAATACTTGTTTTGACTACTATTGTTAGTCTGTTTCTTTGATTTCTTTTTGTTTTTCTCAATTTATTTCTCTTTTCACCCACAGAAGTATCCTCTCTCTTTAATTTTGCTTTGTTTATCTCAGTGTCTGTTACTTGTCCTTTCGGTTATAGAAGCTGCATGCTCATCTTTACCACTGTGTATTCACCAAGACAAGGCTAGGCCAGATAATGTTATTCAGTCATCCACAATGCATTGCACCCACAGTTGCTTAGAAAGCAGTAGATCAGAAGGGATGTTAACAGTATGTAACTGTTCACTTCTACAGAAATATTGCTGCAGCATAATTAACAGTATATGTGGAGTTTAAATGTACAATCTTTAGTAACTCATGAACTTCTGTTGTGGTTACAACATAGAACAATCTTGAAAAAGTCAAAAACCCTGTGCCAGGAAAATTCTTAGTGAATACAACTTGGGACAGCTACACACTGCAAGCTATTTGCATATTGCTTTCACTTGTTTACTGCTTCTTACCTGTAGTGGATTGACAAGGTATTACAATACAAACCATGATCTACTATGGTATTAGACCATGGTTTCTACTGTACCACATGGTGTGTTTGCACCTATCTGACTGCTTCATTTCGTTTTTCTTTTTTTATGCCATGTTACAAAAAATGTTACTACCCTGCTTCCAAAGAAATTGGATCATTAACTTATGTTTCCTGACTTTTTACACTTTGACCCTAATGTTATTTTAAAACAAATGCTTACATACAACAGATTCACCATGTTGTGAGACTAGAAAGACCCAGTTAGCAGAACTGCACTGAAACAATGTCTTATATTCTGATTTTTTGCATAGTTTCTCTGGTTCATACTCCAACCCCCCCCCCCACAACATACCATCCCATTTTCAATAATATCCCGATGTTCTCCATGACTGGTGTGAATAAGGGACTCAGCCACAGGGACATCAAAAGTCTATAGTGGCTAAATGTACTTGCCATTGGGATTGGAGCATATCCATATCCTAATGTGCCTTCATAAGGTGGAGGGGGTGGAGTGAGGAATCACTGGGGTAGTAACAGGAAAGGGGAATGGATTTATGTATTTGTGTGGGAGCAAGTGAGGTGTGATGGGAGGATTATGAATGGATGTGAGACATAGCAGGTGGGAGGGATGACATTTTCTTTATGTCTCTTGTGGTTAGAGATGGGTGGGATTGTGAGGAGGGACCATGGACCCAACATGAAATGGAGAGGGGTTTTATTATTTTTATTAGAGCTAGTTATAGGGCAAAGGAAGAAGGGAGCAATCAAGGACCCAGCAGGATGGGGAGAAGGGGGATGGTGAACTTACTAATGGGCGTAAAGGTTTTTCTAAAGTCAAGAAAATGTTGGGCTGGGATAGGATGAGTGGGAAGCAATCAATGTTTCAAAAGGACAGGAAAGGGATCATCGATCTTGGGGGGTCTGAATCAGGTAGGGGATTTGGTTTGGGATCAAAGACTAAGCAGGATGGATGACAGTGATTACTGATCCTTCTTGTTGTCCAGGCTGGGCAGGAGAAATTGATATGAAGGCTCAAGTGGGAAGGAGGAAGGTTATTTAAATATAGAAATTTATCAGGTCCATTGGGGAAGCAAGGAAGGATCAGGGACACAGTGGGAAGGAAATAGATGTTTTTGTTGATTCTGGATTTTGAGAAAGGAGCAGGAAGGGTGACAGTTTTTTGTTGTATTTTTAGGTAGTCATGGTCAGGTTAGGGGTGGGGACAGATGGCTGCAACATGTTTATGTCTATGCATCTGCATACATGGCAACACATTTTTTTAATTTTTATTTTCTGTTTCTGCCATCTTCTGACTCCCCAGCTGTCCCTCTCTCTCAGGGACTCTCAAGGTGTCCTGGGGCTTGGCCAAACTCCCAAGTATGCCCAGTGTACCATCCCCCATCCAGTCACAGTTTATCCCCCAGGCAGAAAAGGAGAAAGTGCTGGCCTCTATCTGCCTACACAGCTCATGTCAGGAGGTCCTGTTTGGGTTCCTCAGGGTTGGTCTTATTGCTAGGCATCAGAACTCATCACCAGGGATGGAGGTGGTGATCCATTTTCCATTTGCTTACTAACCTCAGGGATGGCAGCATGCTAAGAGGTCCAAGGAGGCATGCACATGCAATTATGTGCTGTCGCTCCAGACCCCAGCTGATGTCCTCTCCTCCTTCTTGGCATTTCCAGCTGCCTGTCACCCATGGTCATCCAGGTGGCAGTATTGCAGTGGGAAGAACAGCCTCCTCCCAGAGGAGGAGATTGGCCCTAGGCATCAGTCCCCCCCAGCTGGCCATCTGACTACACAGGCTCATTCTTGAACCCAGGTCACTGGTATAGTGAGTGGTATCTCTACTGCTGTGAAATGGGCTGGCCACAGCAACACATTCACAATGAATTATCAACAATTTGTACTGTTTGAGGAGAGAAGGGATTTTTTCTCCAATATCATCACAGCTGCGAGAAACAGGCCTGCATCCTTCTTTAGGGTGGTTGGTCTAATCTGACTGCTATGGCCCAAAGTGGAGCCACATTCCATGGAAAGAGGAGAGTTGTTTGTCCAATTCTTTTGAACCAAGTTGTCTTTTTTAGGGCTTGGATTATCTCCTTTGGTGCATTTGAAGTAGCCTCTGAAACAAGGTGAATGAATCTCCAAGAGTCTGGAAGGGAATTTCAATCTGTTTATTGTGGAAATTCTCTAAATGTTAATGAACTACATCCAGCTACTTGCAACCTGGACCCAATCCCTTCATGCAATGAAGGCTGGATGCAACGTGTTGGTGCCAGAGTTCACAGAGATTATTAACACTCTCTGAATGAGGGATCCATTCCAGCAGCCTTGAAGAAAGTTGTGTTGATGCTCATTCTGAGGTGTCTTTAGACGCTGATGTTCTTTGCCTTATTAGTCTATCCACAATCTGCTCTTTTGGTTATTCAGAAAGTAGTAGCATCACTGCTGGTGAAGCACTTGGAACAGTATAACTTCCATGAGTTATGCCAATCTGGTTTTCAGTCTCAGGATAGTACTGAAGCAGCTCTAGTATCAGGGATGAATAATCTCCACCTGGTTAAGGACTGTGGGAAGCTATCACTGTTACTACAGTTCTTCTTCAGTTGTCATTGATGTTTGATATCATGGATCATCAGAGGAACTTTGGTGGTCTGGTCAGAACTGCCCATAACTGGTTCAGGTTGTTCCTTGAAGATCATCAGCAGGCAGTGGTGTAAGGTGTTTCTTGATCTTTCTGGCCACTCTGTAGTCTGGAGTGCCACAGGGATTAAATGTGTCCCCTTTACAGTTAGCAGTATACATACTACTTCTATGAGGTGTTACCCAAATGTACAGTTTCGGTAAAAGGCATGGTCAGATATTTCCAGAAGTTTTGCAATATTTCTGAAGAGATTCTCTCTGATGATCCTAGTGTGGTGCTATAGGCAGGCAGGAAATTTCTCTAGAGATTCCACAGACATATCAGTAACTATCTGATCTTTCTTTGCTGCAACTGTACTGCTTCAGTACCTTACTCAAGTTTGGTACCGAATGAGATGCACATGCCTCCCTGACTTCTACTAGGCCCTGCATCTGACTGATCACAGAAAGCCCTGCTAAACTAGTAACCATACAATCCATTGAGGAGTTACAGGAACTACCTCCCAACAGAAATGAGGGCAGAGAGGTTATGAATTGAAAGGATCCTCTGTATCTCATAGGGAAACATAAAAGCTCCCCAAGAAAACTTTGCACACAGGGCTTTTGATGGTGTAAGGCTGCAAGGCAGCTCAGGCCTATGTAGGAATTAATTAAATCTACCAGTAATGTAGGGAAGCTTCTCTGTGCTATCTCAGATGTGCTCAACTGCTTTAGAAGCCCCACTGAGCAGAACATTATCTGCATTTTCTCTGTGGGACTAAAAGAAACCCTCCAACAAGCAACCACTCTCCACAACATGGGAAAAGGCCCAGAACCGTATGGATCCTATCTAAATTCTGCCATCCCAGTTCCCTACTGCCACATCCCATGGCTTTGCAAGCTCAACCACCCTTCAGCAATTAAAAGAGACTACCCACATTGTGCCAGCACTGTCCCTAAACACTAACAGACCTGATACACTCACAAAGATGACTGCCAAGCGGAAAGATAGTGGGCCCAATTCTCAAAGTTCCCAGCATGGAGCAAGGGGTTTGCACCATAAGGGATGGTTCAAAGTGCCCCTTGCACCAAAAGATGTGCCAGGAGTGATTCTCAAATGCAGCCTGCATCAACCAAATGTGGCTTACACCATCCATGCAGGACACAAAATGAGCTGTGGCATGGCAGTTAGACTTTAACATCAAGAAGTACAAAGGGATGCATGTAGGGTAAAAATCAGAAAATTAAATACAGAATGTGGGTCTGCAATGGAAAGCACAGCACTGGAGAGGGACTTGTGTGTAATAATTTCAGATACTCTGATGACAATGCATAATGTAATAGACAAGTGGGAAGGGAAAATAGGATGATAGGATGTTGAGGACAATAGGAGGGAATAAGCAGCCAGTGAGGACAGGTGTTTGTACCACTGTATAGGTCAGTGGTTCTTCCTCACCAGGAACACTGTGTGCAGTTCTGAAGACTGCATTTGGTGAAGAAAAGAGACAAAGTGGAGGTGGTACAGAAGACGGTAACCAGTGGAATCAACAAAGTCCAAGAGGGTAGCATCTTCAGAAAAGAGACGCAGCAAGAAGAAGGGGACACAATTTAAAGATAGAGGGGGGGTGGTTCAGGGGCAATGTGGGGAAGTATTATTTCACAAAGAGGGTAGTGGATGCATGGAACAGCCTTCCTGAGGAGGTTGTGGGGCCTAAAACTGTGGGAGAATTCAAGAATGCATGAGACAGACATAAGGCAATTCTTGTGGGGGGTAGGAAGAAATAGGCTGTTGGTTAACTAGGATCTGCGGCCTATCCTGTAGGTAGGGAATTGGGCATACTAGATGGGCCAAGCGGTCCTTATCTGCCGTCAGAGTCTATGTTTCTATGTAAGAACTTACAAGGAGAGGTTGTAGGACCCAAATATGTATATGCTGTAGGTGGATTGGGAGAGGGGACATAATTTTAAAAACACAAATACCTCCATGGGGTAAACAAGCTGGTATTGTTCAAACTGAGCGGGACATAGTGAAACCTCCTTTAAGAAGTCAAAATCTTTAGAGTAGTTTCTTGTAGTGATCTGTGGCCCCAGAACAAAACAGTAAAATGCATTAGTTGAGAGTCAGACATTAATGTTCTTTATTTATTTTAACAGTGCTTTGAAATGAGTTGTTTAGTAAAACAAGACAATGAGCAGAATGCATAGAAGCCTGGATGTTTCAATCAGGTATGGGGCATTATAGCAAGAGCAATAAAGTATTATAAAAGGGACAGAATAGGTGCTCAAACCAGAATATTTAGTCCTTTTGTTACATGCTGCAGATAGCAATGTGCATCTTTGAAAATTCTATTTTCTGTGATTTGAAGTATAACACACAGAAAGAAATACTGTGAATTGTTTAACAAGATATTAAATGATTTAAAGCACTAATAACTAATATAATTTTAAGTACAGTATATATGACAAGATAAGAAGGTTATTGCAAAGCTGTTTATTTTTATTTAAAGGTATAAACCCATTTGTGAGAATTGAATAGCCACTGACCTATGAATTGATAGGACAGACTCATTAAGGAGTAGAAATGATAAGATCAGTTATCTACTAGTTATTATTTGGTTTAAACATAAGTTATTTAAAACATTCTTTCTTCTATTAAATCATAATAATAGGAAACACTATGGGGCCAATTTCAAAAGCAAATAGACTGACGCAAGATGCTTGCATCAAACATCAATGATGCAGTTTGCACCTTGCATCATGAATTGCATCAATCCCAATTCTGAAATGCAGTCTGTGTCAGAGTGGGAAGCCGCTGTGGTAAACAGGCACTGCTCCACCCTTGCGACCTATATCAAGGTATGCCAGGTCACAAAGGGGTTTGCACCATGGCAGTGCTGCAACATCCACATTTTGGGGATTCTAAAAACCACACCATGGCCATAGCAAGGGACTCCTCTTAGACCAGCCAGGAGGTTGTCTACACTCCTTATGCCAGTGCCACACACACTGTGGTGTGTTGGGAGAGAGAGCTACATGTGGGGTCAGGGAGCAGGAGGGGGAACAGGGTGAGACAGAAAGACAGCAGGAAAGTAAGGGATTGCTTTGGCAGCCAGTGGGGTGCATATGACTCAGTATTTATTATACAGAGGCATTTTTACCCCATACCATTAAATTTGATAGGTTCTTAGACCTTTCAAGGAAACCGTGTATGCCAATTTTATAAATTGCTTGCTGCCAGAAATTGCAAAATAACATCTGCACTTCAAGTCAGATCCCATGAGTCCTTGTGAAAATTGTAGAATGTCATGAAAAATTCTATAAAACTGGAATTGCTAATTTCACACAGCCTTATCTGGGTGATTCTAATTAAAGGATAGGGGTATAAGAGGCAGGCCACCAGGTTCAGGAGTTAGATTCACAGTTTCACCAAGAAATTGACAGCTGGGCTGGGTAGCATGACAGTGGTAGACCCCCAGGTTGGAGCAAGGAAGCACAGATTGTCAACAATTCCAACCTGAAAGGATATTTAAGGATCACATCCAGCAAATTTATGATTCAGGGAGCCTGATGTACATGCAAGTCTGGGACTTATAGGTACTCCAAGATGTAGTAGAAGAAGACAATGTCTGGTGCAGCAGGAAGGAAGACTTATGGCTACTCCAACAGAGTAGGTCAATAGGAAAAAGAGTAGGTGAGTCGCGTTTTAGGGGAGTTTGTCACTGTAAAGAACAAAGAGAATATCAGTGGGATCGGTAGTTCTACTGATTCAATCTGGCTACGCAAAAAGAGAAGAGGAGTGATAGCCACCTGGAGACAAACAGCAGGACTGCAAAAAGCTCAGCCCAGCTTATCAAATGAAGTAGTGATACTGTACGTGCATTGTTAACGTTAAATGCCACAAAAAGAATTATGTGTGCTTCATCAATATTCTTCCACAAATATGTGAGAAAATGTTACCAATAATTTTTTTCTACTGCAAATTTAAAACTGCTAAACCAATTTATCCAGTTGTGTTGGACATCAGGATATGCTGATTATGGATATGCATGTCCAATGTTAAGTCTATGCCTGCAAGAGCAGAGAAGTTACAAACATCCACATTTTGATAGTTTCCATACACTTTTGCAAATAATTACATAGTATGATTTTAACCCCTCTAACTTAAAAATCTCTAATCCAATTCTCTCCATATTTAGACCAATCCTATAAATATTACTACAAGGTTATTCATGCTAACTTACACATGTCTAGCTCCAAAGGTGCCTGAGTTATATGCAGATGAAATGTTTTCATGAAATTTCTTGCAAGAAATAAAATGACAGATTTTGAGCAAATATAATTTTGAAATGATGCATCCTATTGTCATGAAATCTTGCACATTGTTAGAACACCTATTGTCAAGAAATCATACCAAACTTATGATCTCTGATCCAATAGACAGCTGAGGTATATGCAGTTAAAATGTTCATGAAATGTTTCACAAAAATAAAATGACAGATGTTACGCACCTAATCTTGAAACTGTCCCTCTGAATTTCAAGATATTTGGCATGTTATTGGCCATCTAATCAAAGAGTGAATGTGCCAAATTTCAGAGCTGTAGCTTATACAATGGATGTGTTCTGACCAAGTTACTAAATTTAAAATAGTCCATGACATTCCAATGAAATTTCACAAAATTTAGTGGAATTCCATAAAGCTCTTATCGAAATTCCACAAATTTGGAATTTAGAATTTTTCCATTCTGCACAGCTCTATAAGCCACCTATTCTCCTCTACCTTCTCTTCCCATGCTTTCCTATCTTAAAATTGTACTGGGATATGATATGATATGATATGATATATTGCAAGCCATGCTTCAGATGTTGAAGCTGCAATTTGTTTCTTAAAAAGTATGTCATAGTCATTTTTAATGTTTTATCAGTACTTTTTTTTCTGCCTGCCTCCCAATTTTTTGTGTCTGGCCACACCCCCAGAATGATGTCATACAAGGGATGTTTTAGATACAACAACAAGGAATTCTGAGTAAATTATAAAGGTGACTAAAATGCTCATTACTCAGAGGTGCAGCCCCTTATTTTGGTAGTGGCCAATGTAGTACTGTACCTAATATGTAGACATATTTATATATGTATTTTTTAAAGGTTTCACCTGGGGGAAGAGGGGAAAGGGATACACAGTAGGTACATATGTAGCAAGGCATTGTGGGTACAGTACATAGCTGTTTTTTCTGTCTCCCTACTCCTATTTTGCTAAAATACTAAGACTGACCAACAGAGGTCTATGTTCCAAACTAACTGGTGTTTACGTCTAGTAAAGAGAATACAATTGTATTTATTGTATGTTGATGTGTTAGTAATTACCTTTTACTTTAATGATAGATATCTGTTGGTGTAGTTACACAAGTGGATTTTCACCTTTGTTCCTCTCACTGCTAGTAAAAAAGAATTCAGCAGACTTCTGGTATTGCCATGTCAGAAACCGCCAGCTACTTTTCTCACTAGCAATTGATGATATATAAAAATAAGTAAAAAAACAAATAGAAGAAAACTGAATGACTGCAGAGGCATCTAAGAGCACCAATCCTTCATTCTCCCTGCGACAGTATAAACACTACACTGGGAAACAAGAGGTTAACATCTTGCTTGAGGCTGAGGAAATGCAGGGAATGCAACATGAACAGGGAAGGGGGGGTGCCTCCCCAGGTGTTATGGGTGCTAGGAATAAGACATGGCTACCGCTTACTTAACAGTACATTGTTAGTTAAGCGGTAGCCATGATTTATTCCGACTTGCCATCTAAACTACAAAAATGAAACTTTTAAACACAACCCCATTCTTTGCAATGGACACTTTCCCCCATGCTCCTCATATACTGATGTCACAAAACGTAGTAGCGCTGGGGTGGATCGGGGTGGATCAGAATCGGCAGAGGTACATGGAAGTGGAAGGGATCAGTGGAGCAGAGCTCTATGGAGCAAAAATACGATCCCTTCCCTTCCTAAATCAGGGAACTTAATAAAGGAACTTTAAGAAGGATTGATTTGGGGCAGGTAAGGGTTCTTTGTTCTACTTGAGGGGCTGGGTCAAAGGTTACTTTAAGCTGAATATATTCTGGTGAAACTTTTACCTCTTGGCATAGAGCCTAGCTTTTCAGGATAGTAATATTTTGGTTAGCACAATGGACAGATCTTTCCTTCATTTGATGGAGTAAATAAGTATCCCTGATGTTGGGCCCCTAGTTCATTCTTTTGCTGCAGTCACAACTGGAGTGTTAGCAATAATACTACAGTGTTCAGTTTGAGAAGCTGAAGCAGAAGTAAAGTTTATTTCAAATAACAGAACAAGTGGGCTATGAAAAAATATTTCACTGGTAATGCTGTGGATTTCATCATCTCATAATTCCATGAATTTCATTGCCTGAAACTACCCCAAACAACCTATATACTCTTCTATCTCTCCGCCACTAACCAAACTAAAATAATGTCCCATGCCCCATCCTGTGCATAGTGGGGACATAAAGTGCAGCAGGTTAGTGTTCCTTATACTTGCAAATTATTTTCCCAAACTTCTCATCAATCCATTGCCTCCTCCCTGACATATTCAGTAAGCCTGAGGGCAGCTCTTGTGGTAGGTTTGGTATTACGATATATTGTGTGACGGCAGTACTAGGTTTTGGCTGGGGTAGAGTTGGCATGACAGCAGAAGTTAGGATCAGGCTCATATAAAGCCTCCAAGCCCCAGAAAAGGACACTTTGTGTCCCCAAAGTGAGTTATATTTTTTTATTTTAAAATAAAAGCAATAATAGAATAAATTGTGGACATGCTGCCACCACCACTCTCACCCAGTGATGGGATTAGGGGCAGAAATGTATGGCCCTGAAAGCTGAGGACATGCTTTTAATTTTAATTGAGGTAAGATGGGTTTGGGAGGGTGTGTTTGATATTTAACATGGAAAAGGGTATGAAAATGTCCTTTTGTACAAGTTAATCAAATCCGAAAACATTCTGAATGTGTTTTTATTTTTCGTGAAGTTGTGTGAAGAAAAGGCATTGTTTCGGAATTTCACATACTGCTGGTGAAAAAGTCACTTAAAGCATTTCCGGAGTTGGTCATTACATGGCCAAAAAGTGAAACAGTATATAGAGTGAGCCACTCCCACTGCAAAGACCCATGAGTTCAGAAGGCGCTCAGCCTCTTGAAGGTTTTCCTGCCTCTGTGATGATGTCACTGAGCTAGACTGTCCCATAAAACAGAGCTGTGCACTAATTAGCCTCAGTTAACACACTTTGATAGTGTTTGTGTGCTGTATGACTCAGCACAGTTTACAAAGAGAAAGTTCTGTAGCCAAAAAATAGCCAAGGTAGGGGTTTAACAAAGGCAGTCACTGCTGCTTCTTTGTGACATAAATGACAGCGCAGACATACACATATGTCCACCAGATAGTGTGGATACGATGGTGACTACAAAGATCTTGTTTACATAAATAATGAAATATTTAAAATGCATCACATGGTTACTGTTCTGCAAAATGTACCCATGCAAATCACCTGTGGTGCAACTAACACTTGTGGGAAAAGTAATCTGGCAGATACACAATTAATGCTTCAGCTTCACAATTATGAAACACTCCAGGGTTTTTATTCTTAATAAACAAATCAGAACTACTAGATATAACATGATTAGCTAATCCGATGGCTTCATTCAAAGGGATGCCCAGTGGTTACATAGCATGGCAGCTTGTGGGAAGCAAAACAAGCCATTAGTTACCTGGATAAGTGGCTCTGCTGAATGCAGGGAACAGTGCCTCTAGTGAGACGTGGAAACTCTTGTGCTTAATCCAATTAGGGAATGTTCTAAGCAGCTATAAAATGAACATTCCTCTATGTCTGCAAGGTTAGCTTGATTTACACAAAGCCAAAATTATAACACTTCTCTCCTAACTACATTGTTTCAGGGACATTTGCTGAGCTCATCTGGCCTACTCTGACCACTAAACAGATTATAAAGAATGTAATTTCATAAAGCAAACTACCTATGATAAATCAGAACCATGATCTGATTTCTTATTAGCTATAAACCTCCACTAAAGGTTACTGGAATAAGAGCTAACTCCAGACATGATCTTATCGGATCTATGTCATAACGGCGAAAGCCTAAAGTCGATCGCGGTTATGCAGAAGTCAAGAGTGCCAAAATGTATTTTGCACTCTGACACCCCGACACACAGCAAAAGGGCAATTAGGATTTTGTTTTTAATGTTTTCTGTGGGTGCTGTGCCCCCACCCCCGCGGTGGCTTTTGCCCCACCACCTACTATAGGATTCTCAGCTCCAGGTGTGCATGTCGGGGGTGAAAACATTAAAAAAAAAAAAAAGGTTTGAGCTGGGCATAACAAAATGCACCAGCACCCGGACCTGAACTCAGTACTCTGCCGACCAGTGCCGGCAACCCACCCACCACACCATGGGGTCAGCATGGCAACTGACTGTGGCCCCACCCCCACATCCCTCACTGTGTGTGCCTGGCTCCCACCCCCCTACACATGTATATGTATAGTGACAGGATGTTGCTATAGTTGCCCACCTCCCATCCGGCCGTATCCCCTGAGCCATTCCTGCATTGCATTGGGGAGTGGGTCACTGCTATTGTTGGCACCCTCTCCCCAGTGCCCCTCATCACAGGCTACCATCTTATCACTTCAAATGCCATTGCTATAAATACAAGAGAAAGGATATAGGCTACTCAGTGCCTGGTATTCAGCACTAAACTGGAATAGTTGATCATGCAACTGTCTGAGAAAGGTGCCCTTCTGTATGGTGCACACATACTGTCAGTAGGGGTGTGTTAGTACAGTTTTTGAATACTTGGTGAGTATTCATACTCAGCACTCCCAGATACTTGATACTTCGTACGTTCAACCAAAACTGAAAAATACAGCTGTATCCCTCCCAAGAAGGGCTAGACCCTTGGCCAGCCATGTTCCAACCCTAGTAACAAAGCATTAAACAAGACCAATTAGTCTGCCCAATGATGCTTACTGTTCTGCCTCCTCCTCCTGGTTATATCGTACTTCATGCTGTATTGCTAATTTAGAAAATGGGTTGAAAAATCTTGAAACCTGATTGGCTAACAGTAATCGCATGACATCAATGTATCAGTCAACTCCTCCTGTTACTATCTGCTGCCTCCACTCTGCTCATCACTGCTTGCAGCACATTACAATCCCATCCTATCAATGGGATCTATTCACAAATGGGAGGGTAATAAGCAGGTGCACACTGGCCAGTATTCACTACCAGCCACCATCTGTCTGCAGCCCCACCCCACCAGCACGCAGATGCATGGAGAACATTCCCGCAGACTGGACGCCATCTAATGGATGCTCTGGACCTGGTCTGTGAATGGATCCCTTGTGCCCATGGGTGTGGAAAACAGCAGAGGGCATGATGTGTGCCACTAGCTCAGGGCAGGTGGGTGCCTGGTCAGTCACCCCCAGCCCTCCTTGATGATCCATGGGCTGAGGTGGCATGTTGGGGTCTGCAGTGCCCCCACATCAGGGCCACTACTGGCGGCATCCCGGGGGGTGCATATTCCTTATGGCTGGGTGTTACTTAGTGTAAAGTGTGCCATCCCCATGCCCAGCACTCTGCACCTTTGTGAATGGTGCAGAGTGTGGGCCAAGCCCTGTCATGCCCCCTGCCCACCCCCAGCTCATTGCTGTCCACACGGCCAGGGGATTGGGTGCCAAGGGGCTGCACATGAATGGTGAATTCAGCATGGGTGCACAATGGGTGTGGAGGCTATGTGCCCCAGATATGCAGCATGTAGCCACTCCTCACAATAGCGCATGGGGCTCATGGTGAGAAAATGGATTGTGCTAGGCCACCATAGTCCATTTTGTAAGCGGTGATAACACCCTTCAGGGTGTGGTTTCTTAGGATACCCACCTTCCAGAGCTGTAAGGCCCTCTACTTGTGGCATCAGACCTCACTACACCCTTTGACGCGGGCAGGCATTCCCAACAACCCATACCCTGTTGGGTCTTATTGCTTACATGATAGACTGATAGAGCTGAGCTGAGCTGTTCTCATACTGTGTGTGTGTGTTTGTGGGGGGGGGAGTAACCGTCCCAGCTGAAATTCTTACCATCACACTCCAAATCACAATCAATGATCAGGACTAGTGCTGGGCAAAATTGCAAAAATCTATTGCATGCAGTTTTCATGATATTGAACCATTTTCATGAAATGTTGTGACTTGAGCACATTATGCAGTACAATGTGGCTTTGTACACAAAGCAAGCAAAACTGTGCAATTAGAAAGATTAAGGTTTATAAAATGTGTACTTTCAAAAGTGCTATTGTTTCTTTGTGTTTACTGTAGTCTTTGGCATTATTGGTTAAAATACATTTTAAAGAATTCCTGTTTTGAAAATGTGCAATTTGAGAAAAAATAGTGTTATTTGTGAAATTGCACATTTTTAAGAGCTCACATACTTAAACATGTACAATTTGGGAAAAGAATGGTGCTATCTGTGTTTTAAAGAACCTGCATTTTTAAAAGTGTGCAAGTTTGAAAAAAGGAAAGTGTCATTACGCCTGATTTTGATGCAATTTCTTGAAAACTGCCCAAATGCAAAATCCCCAATTTTATGCAATTTCAGAAGAATACGGACTTCATGAAAAAGACTGTAAAATATTAAAGGGCGTGTTGTCTATTGGTTTGATCACAGAATTCTTCAACAACTGATTCCCAGTTTGAATCCTGTATACTGCTATAAAGGGTGCAGTAATGTGGCGCCCACAACTTGATGTGTGACCAATGTTGCCATTTAGGGCATGTTAAACTGTAATGCGTCCTCGATACAGGGTGGAGAATATATATACAGTAGGGGGAGTGCAGGGGGCACAGCTCCCCCTGCAGAAAATCATGCAGACATCATGTGCGGTCTGGCTGGAGTGCTACCAATTGCATGCCGCCAGCTACTGACTTACTGTGACAACTTGAGCATGTCAGTTGATCTCCCTGTGCTTTAATCCTCCCAGCTGTAAAAGTTAGCAAAATAGGAACCCAAAGAAAACAAAAGGCTGTATCTCAGTTGGCTTATTCTGGGCAAATGTATGTTCAAAACAAATACAAGTGAATCCTAATTTAATGACCGCGATCATCTCAAATTCTCTTTTGGTCCTAACCCTCATCACTCATTCTTTACAGCATTTATTGTTATTCAGTTTATGCTGTCATCTTCTTACCTCATTTAAAGCACAGTATTTTCCTAGGCAAAAACTTTTTCATTATATAGTTATTTTAGTAAAAGTGTATTTCTTTTTAAATTTTTCCAACTTTTTTTCTGGCTCTGGCAACCGGGGAACTCTCTTGGGCATCCACCTGCTCCTCAGCTCTACCTCTGGGCCTGAAACTCCTCTTTACTCCTGGCAGTAGCTGGCTATACCCCAGCTCTGAGCCCCAAAGGTGGGGCTGCCCTATCCTCCCAGGGCACTCTATCTACAATTCAGGCAGGGCTGGGCTCAGCCAGGAGAGGAGGAGTCCGGCCAGTGGGTATGGCGGTAGGTGGTGCCATCACCAATCCCTGAGGTGAGGATTTTCTGCTTAGGTTTTGTCCTTGTCCCCACCCCCCTGGCGGAGCCACAAGCATGCAGTGATACCAGGGGATGTCTGTTGTGGCTCTGTGTCCCTCTTTTTGTGTGCCCTGAGTGGAGCAGTATCTCTGGTCTCCACTGGAGGCCACTGTGGTCCTGAGCAGCACCTGCCCCCCCGAGAGAGGAGAGCAGTCCTCCAGATGCTCAATCCTCTCTCTCCCCCTTGCTGACCCCTGACGTGAGGTGTGGCATCCAGAGTCTCAACCCTCAGAGCCACCGGGCCAGCTTTTAAAAATGTATTTCTAACATCCTTAGATTCAGCCACAGTGCACATTTAATTTTTCAGATATTTTTATGTTTTTAAGCTAATTTTGTAAATAATGACTCAAGTCATTAAAGATGGCCACCTCTTAACATTTTTAAAAATTTCTTCCATTGAGGGTACCCTATTGAATGTACATACTAGATTTATATTGTGGCTGTATTAGCATGGTTTTACAACATGTTTCTGATGATAAACAACACTGTGCCAAGATATTTAAGTTTTTCATTACAGTAAAGAGTACAGTATATTGATGTTTTGCAGAAAAATATTACTGAAAAATACTACATGGTAACTAAGAAATACTTCTGTTTTGATGTTGTTGCTGGAGATGATCTGGTGCTGTGTGGAAATAGCATGGTTTCAGCTGCATGGCTGTAACTTAGTTTTATCATGTAAGGCTGTGTTATGTTTCTGGATGCAGTTTCAGTGAAGCAGAAAGGTGGTGACTAAATGTTTTTTCACTTCTGTGCTCACAGAGCTGTTTTGGGAAATGCTGGTGGGACTTCATTAGCATGCTCTGGGTGTTTCCTCCTAATGAGCCATGGGGGCTAGAAAAAGCAAATATCATGGCTAAGTGCTCAGAGGATGCTCATTTTCCATTTAGCAGAATTTCTTGATCGCAGCTGCATAGATTGATTTTCTTTACCTCAGGGATCATCAAGAAAACTGCCACAGCAATGGGGTACAGGCATGGTACCATTAAGAAAGTGAAATGTCACAGCACAGTGACTGCCTGCATTCTGAGCTTGGGGTAGTGAGTTAAAAAAGTGACTTTGTGTCTTTGTAACTTGCAATGTTAGCTACAGTACTGTAGCTTGCTAATGCAGATTTAAAAAATGTACTGTATGTGACAAGAGGGAATTCTATGCGAGTAGCAGGGTTGATCAGAGTCAGAGATCTTAACCCTTAGACTGCCAGTAGATTAAGAACTTATAGAAGTCCAAAACAAAACAAGGGTTAAACAGCTGAGCAGAACAGGCAGTCTGGGTTAACTGAACTCCTTATTATCCAAACAAAGCTGATGTTGTCCAGGTGATTGGATAATCGGATTCTGCTGTTATGCTATAGAAAGAACTGTTGCAATGATACCAACTTTTTTAGAGGTACCTATTGAAGTACCTACCAAGTACATAGGAACAAACACTGTAGTTTAAAAAAAATAATTTGATGGGCACTACAGGGGCTGTACTGACCTATACCTACACACTACAGAAACCAAGATGACCACTCCTTCCAAATGTCGAGTGCTAATTATATAGAGAAGAAGAAAGGCAGGTGCGAAAAGAACTGTGTAAATGCCTCTGTAATCAGAATTAATTACCTCTACTCTGTTTCAAGTAAGCAACAACACATGACAATGTGTGCTCAGTATACCATGTTTACAGGTGTTGCAACTGTGAGGCATGGCTAGGTGGCTCCAATTACTCATAAGAGTGGTATATTGAGCACAACCCCCAAACCCCTTGGCAACAGTCATTGTGATTAATCAAATGTGAATTGCTATTTAAAAGTAAAAGGGAAGAACAAAATGACAAAAGAAAAAAATAGACTACTGTTGTAAACATGGAAGTGAAACTATTTGTGCCTATGACTGGGGCTGAGAGGTCTTGAAACAGTAGCAGAGGTAAAGTGCAATAAAGTCTACTTAAGTTGGGCTTCACGAA
Organism: Neoceratodus forsteri; assembly: GCA_016271365.2. Taxonomy (NCBI): domain Eukaryota; kingdom Metazoa; phylum Chordata; order Ceratodontiformes; family Ceratodontidae; genus Neoceratodus; species Neoceratodus forsteri. The sequence continues at coordinate 1,725,217,344 of CM057452.1, forward strand.
AGCTTTCAAACTGTGTATGGTTGTGCTGGACTAAATAATGGTTCTTGGCCAATCAGACTGCAGGATTTTCAAAACCCATTTTGCAATCATGAACTATTACAAGACAGGGTGTGAAATATCATGGTATATTGCCACACCTGGAGTGCATTGTAAGTCACATGACCATAGTCTGAGTGAGTAATGCACTCAAGAAGTAGCAGTATCATGTGACATACCACTTCTTGGAGTGTATAATTACTAATATCCAAGGGTGGTTTTGTGTATGTTTAAAAAAAAATGTTTAAAAAGTAACATTTGCCAGTGCATGTGTACATCTAGAAAACTAGCTCCCTTACTTTGTTATATGTTCAATAGATAGCACTGCTGTAGTAAATTCTACAGGAAAGGAGAACTGGAAGTGGTGTTGTAATGGTAGGAAGAGGGAATGTTCCGAGCTCATATGATAGCAGCATAGTCAGGTCTTGTTTTTCTGGCTGAAGCCAAGCCTGAAAGTGCAGTGGTGGCAGCAGCAGCAGATTAGGTGTTTTGAAAACCTGGGACTAGTAGAGATATACAGCAGTGGTTGTGCTGGCTGAATTGTGTCCTTTGTTTAAAACTCTTTGATGAGAAAGGACACCATGGCAGCTATATTACGTGTACGTGTGGGCAACGGAGGGCAGAGTACTATGAAGGCAAGGAAAAAAGGCTGTTGCTGGCACTTTTGTTTTACTGTGGGTATGTGTAATGATGCCCCCACAGTCATTAGCCAGTCAAGTTTGACTATCTGTTATAGCCATTGAATAATGCTAGTTATAAAATGAACAAGGAAAATTCAGTGATATGATTGGTCAATAGCTGCCCATACCTATGCAGTAATTGCTTAATAACTGCATGGGTCTTGAAAGTGCCTTGCAAGTCTTGGAACTAGACTGCTTTGGAATTCTCAGTAACTGTAACAGTTGGGGAAAAACTAAAAAGGTTTGACTAATATGTAAGCTGAGTGACTCACCTGCCAACCAACTTGACCTCTCTAGTGAGGGAAACCTAGTTGTTTGGTATGAAAACCAATTTAACAATGATGAAGATTTACTTATTCTTTAATTTCATGATTTATTTAGTCCTGTTTTTCTAAATTTTGTGCCATTTTATAAGCACAATAGTACACTTCTAGGCTTGTGGTTGTTTTGTAATTACTGCACTCACCCTGCCCTGTGATTGAAAGACACTCAGCTAAAGCCACATGCCTCTAACCCACAGAGTTGGGGGTAGGGTGTGTGGTAATTACACAGTAACCGCACACTCTCTCATGTGTTATTGCTTACATATACTAATGCTCCCTATCTATACCTTAGTAATGCTTGTAACAGCAAATTACATCTGTATATAATCTTCTGCACCTACTGTACTCAGACCAGGGATAGAGCTGACAATAAGCAGTTTCCTAGCTAACATTTCACAATCATTAAAATTTAAATACATACATAAGATGGCTGGGTTTCACAACCATCAAGCAGTGAAATATCCTTCATGTTACATAAGCCATCACTCACATCCCCAAGATAAGACTCAGAAACCCACACCACCCATCTACAAATACCACCCATTATTCAGTAACGATGTCCTCTTAGCTACTAAATCCACATTGTTAACCTCTTTTTGAATTTTTCCATCTTGCCCCACCCTCATACCCACCCCAAAATAGATGTAATATTATGGATTCATCAGATTTTCATGTGCTATTTCTGAGTGCCATAGACATGCTACGTGACACCACTATGACTCTGCTGACTCCCTTCCTTCCAATAGTCACCTGAAAAAAAACCTGTCTGATGAATCAAATTAACCATTTTGGATGATGTCTTTAATTTTAGTTGGATCAGTGACAGCAGCACCAACAGCATCATAATAGGGCTGCTCTCAGAGTAGTCAGTGATTCCCTAATATAAGTTTTTTTGAAAAAGCAACAGTGACTGTCACAGTGAAAATGTTGTACCTATACTTTCTCAGACAATTTTAGATTGCCCATTTTCTCATGTGATGGTAAATGTCCTTCTTCCCTGTTTTGAATCTGCATTAGCCTTTATTTGTATTTTGAAATAACTACAGGAGCACGCCTTTTAATATGGCTATACCCGTGTATTCATAAGTGTACTCAGCTGTTTTTAATTAGCCAGTGTATCCTAAGGTCAGGAAGTCAGATTCCAAGATGAATGTTGCAACTTGCCAGCATTAGCCTTTATTTGTATTTTGAAATAACTACAGGAGCACACCTTTTAATATGGCTATACCCATGTATTCATAAGTATACTCAGCTGTTTTTAATTAGCCAGTGTATCCTAAGGTCAGGAAGTCAGATTCCAAGTTGAATGTTGCAACTCGCCGGCGTATGCGAGTTGCAGTATTCGCTGCTATGCCAGGGACTATGCGCTTCATTCCAAGAGTGGCAGAGTTCAGGCACTTGTGACATGTGGGTTACACCATATGGAGGCTAATGTCACGGGCATGGCATAGAAGCCCTGCAGGTTGCAAGTCATGGAGCACTACCAGCAGCCTCCCCAAAGCCCCCTACCCCGGAACACCATGGCACACACCAGGGGGCATGGGGGGACAGAACAGGTTGCACAGGAGTCCTGGAGGCACTGTAGATCAGACCCTGGGGTTCCCATCTTTCAGGGGTGGAGGATAGGAGTGTGCTTGTGGGGGCAGGGGGAGCACATCAGCACTGTTGCCATGGTGCTGCAGAGTGGGCATCCGATGGATGGAACCATTGGATGCTACTAAGAGCAGCTCTGAGCTGCTCTAACTTAGATCCACCAGTGTGGCTCTTAGAATCACAGCAGTGGGATATGGCAGCTGCCCTCTTGGAATTGGGTGCTGTTGCTTCCGTAACCTGCACTTATGGGCTGCGACATAGTGGGTAGCAGAACCGATGGTTGGCATAGTCCGCAGCCAACATGGCACAGGTTGCCTCCTGGAATTGGGGCTGGCGTAATGCTTGGCATAAGTCACCAAATACACCAAAGGGTTTGGCATATCTTGGCTTATGTTGGCATACACTGACTTGGAATCAGGCCCAGGAAACGGTGTTTGTGGCATATTATTTCAGTTCTGGCACAAGAAAAGTGATGCAGAACAATGGCTATTAAAAAACAGCAGCGATTACTGAGACAACCTAGGGATAACGATAATAAAAGGTGTTCCACAATTTATTTTTTCATGTAATCAGATTCAAAGTGGGGGAAAATGGCACCTTACAAGACAGGTAAAAAGAGGCAAGCTAACACAGATTAAAAAGGTACAGGTGCAGATGTATCACCATTACATGCACTGATGCTTTAAAACCAAAATCATAGTCAAGGGATATGGGGTTAACTGTATATATGGTTATGAAAGAGACTCCAGTTGATTGACTTCATCCATACTTTTTTTGTCAAGTAGTCTCTAATGTCCACTGGCATTCTCCTTTTCAACCCAGTACAAAGCAGTCTTTTGGATTCAGTGGTCTGCCCCCCTCATCATGTGCCAATCAATACCCAGAATCCAGGGTCATGCCCATCCTTTACTCCATTCCCATGCCAAGGAGTCTCTTGTGTCCAGTGCCACCTCCATCCCTCACCATACCACACTGCCAAGCCATCCATGGTGTCCAGGTGCACCACCTCCCTCACACTGTCCCAATGCCAAACAGTACCTGGCATCCAGTGGCGGCCCTCCCTGACCTTGCCCAAATTCAAACAGTCCCTCCCTGGCCTCCAGTGACAGCCATCTCTGAACCTGCCCAAACTCAAACAGCCCCTGGTATCCAGTGGTAGCCCTCTCTGAACCATCCCAAATTCGAACAGTCCCTCCCTGGCATCCAGTGGCAGCTCATCCTGAACCTGCTCAAATTCAAACAGTCCCTGGCATCCAGCGGCAGCCCTCCTAAACCTGTCCAAATTCAAAGAGTCCCTGGTATCCACTGGCAGCCTTCCCTAAACCAGCCCAAATTCAGACAGTCCCTGGCATCCACTGACAGCCCTCTCTAAACCTGCCCAAATTCAAAGAGTCCCTGGCATCCACTGGCAGCCCTCCCTAAACCTGCCTTAATTCAAACAGTCCCTGGCATCCACTGGAAGCCTTTTTGATCCTGCCCAAACTCCAATGTCCCCTGGCACCCAGTGGCAGCCCTCCTTGAACCTACCCAAATTCATGCAGTCCCTGTCATCTAGTAGCAGCCCTCCCTGAATCTGCACACATTCAAACAGTCCCTTGCATTCAGTGGAAGTCCTCTCCATCACCCTGGCCCAAGCCAAGAAGTCCCTTGCATGAAGAGGCATCATCTCCAACACTGCCCAATGGAAGCAGTCCCTGGCATCCAGTCACATCCCCGTTCCCAACAACCTGTCCCATGCCAATCTGTCCCTTGCATCTGATGGCATCTCTCCCAGGAGGTGGACTGTGAAAAATCTCTTCTCACCTCCTCAGCCAGCCACCATTGAAAAACGTTATGGTGAATGCCGATCTAGAAAATAGACGTATACTAACTGATTTTAGTGTAATTTAGAAATTCACCCAGTGGTGTCTATTACTTATATTGCAATCCTTGAGAATGTTCTTTGATGTCAGATGGGTGTGGAGGTGAGAGGAGGGATTTAGTCTGTCACCATTCGGAAGGGGCATTGGGGATAAATCACCCTACTAAACATGGCCGAAGAGAGTGGGAGTGTAGGGGGAATGAGTATTTTACATATAGACTGTAAATGAGATTGGGCTCCAGTGACAGAATCAGTGGAGGAATCTTTTGCAACAAGAGTGATAGGTTCACGAAATTGCATGCAGTGGCATGAGGGCTATAATTTGTGACACTGATGTGTGCTGAGCTCAAAGTGATGGGGGGAGGAAGATATGTTATCAGTAGAAAGTATGGACTCCATCGCAGGATTTAGGTAAAAATGAAAGCTAAAACAGTGCACTGGCACCAGGGATAGATTTCAGGTGATACACGTAGCAGCAGTGCCGTGGACATGCTATTAGTGTAACCACTGACCACTAAGTGTTCACATACTTGTAATCGCTCAGTGCGCATCAACTTGCAGTATGGCAAACCATGAAAAAAAAGTGTGCATTTATGGCCTGTACTTTTGTGTATTTTTATAATAGAAAGTACCCTGGGCTTATATTATTTATTAAGAAAAAACTACAACAACACTGTCTTGGGGCAGAATCCAATGAACCTAAAAATGTAAAGTTTACTGTTTTTTAATTACTGGAGAGCAACAACAGCTTTATGTTTCTGACCCCCTCAAAAAACGAATACCCCTCTAACTTTAAAACTACTGAATCAAATGCCACCACATGTGGAAGTTTTAGAGAGCCTGCCTGAAAGACATGTTTGATGATTTTTAATTCACTAGGTCAAAAAATGGCAGAGCTGCAACAGTCTAAAATAATGACTGAACATTAACAATATGATTCTGCTCCACTCTTTATAATTGGTGCTTTGGATCCCTTTCAAAGGAGAAGTGCAGAGAAGTAAATAAAGCATAAACTTGCAGTGGCTCCTGAAGGACACGTGCTGCAGTGTATTTTATTATGAAATGGTAAGAAATAATGCTGAATCCTGATTGGCAGACAGGTACTTTCAGCTAGGCCATTAACCCAGCACAATAGCCCAGCTGAAAGTAGCTCAACAAAAATATGTTTAAAAATACCTGCAATTTACTGAAAAGGACCCGTTTCATAATTGCAATGAGGCACTCCGGAGTGTGCATTATGGTGGGCTAACGGCCCTTTTTGGGTGGTGGAAGCACTTGACTTCGCCTCATGCTTCAACCCACCTGAGATGGTCTGTTATCCTACCATAACACATCCCTTGTCATGCCTTATTGCTTAAGTAACACACCAAGGCTTACTGGTATTCCAGTCAAATTATTTTTTTTTGTCTCTTCCACAGCTAGCAGGGCTCAGTGGTGGTATTGCCAACCATCCATCCCCCGTCCCCACCCACTAACTTGTTGGCCAGAATCACGCTAGATGGCAGTAGGGGCTAAAGCTTTATTATATGTTTTTCTCCTGTTACCATTTGGCCTGAAACTAGATTTTTATTCTGCTGAACACTGCTATAATTCTCCATAGTAAGTGTTCTCAAACAAAAATCTACAGGTTACAGAAATTCAGTATTCAAACCTTTTATCTTTTAATTCCTAGGCAATACTGGCTGGACTGATGGACAAACTTTAACGTAAGCTGGAAGTGCATGCCTTTTCAAAGTTCTGTTGTTGTTTTTATTCCATATAGCTGATTATTACAGGGCTGGCAGGCGGCTCCAGACCCCCCCTCTGGGTACTCAGTCCTCTCTCCAATGGCATGCCTCCCAATCTTACCCTCACCCAGGTGATTCCCCCATGGATTTCCCCCCTGGCAGGGCTGGAGGAAGGAGGCTGGCTTCCCCTTCCCCTCAGAGCACAATCCAGAATCTCAGTGGCCCCAGAATCAGAGGCCTCAACAGCAGAGGTCATGGAGCCTGCCAGCCCCATTTTCCATGTTTTTCTCCTCCCTTTATTGCGGACGTGGAGGCATGTGAATTCTGTGTTCCTGCAACACCCTTGCTTCACGCTGTCCTGCACTGCCCCCAGGTCTCCACCTGGTGGTAGTCGTGCAGCGGAGGTGAAAACATCTCCTCCCCAGAAGAGGAGAGCAGCCTCCGGCATCTCAGTCCAGCTCCCACCCTCCTCCCCCATCAGCCGACCCCCAACAATCCAGGCCTTTTTCTGAACCTGAGTCACCAGCATGGTGTGAGGTGTGGTGTCCAGTGTCTCAAACCTCTGTGTCACTGTGCTGGACCAAAGCTCTGATTATGATGTTGTGTGACAGCCAAACACCCCCACAAATACATATGCTAGCCATGCATGGCTTCCAGCCTATTCTGCAATTTGTCCAGCTTGTCACACAGTACATCTTGGGAATTTATACATGAAGGACCCCATATTTAAAGAATTGAGTTTGTACCATGCCAAATCCTAATTCCAAGTGCATATTAGTGCAAGGCCCTAAAATTGTTATATTCAAAGGGGTTTGGAGCACAGTGTGGGTGCCTTAAACATGTTTAAAGTGGAACAGTCAGTATAAAGGGCCCCACAGCCAAGTGTGGGGTTGGTCCCAATTTGCACTTTGTGTGCAAAAACTTTTTTTTTACTTGCTATTTACTGTATAATACCAGATTATATTAGAGTAACTTTGCTTACTTCCAGACTGTGTTTTCTATAACTACAAATCCCAGAATCCCCTGCTGCTGATATCAGAGCAGGACTGCACCACTGGGAGATTCAGTAGCCTGCAATGTATGTTAGAGCTGTAGCTCCAATTCAGTGTTTTCCAGTCCTGCTGTTCTTCCAGGACTAATTGCAATCCTCTTTGACTATACTTAGTCTCAAGAGGACAGTGGGACCAGCAATCAAAAGATCAGGGCTTTTAGAAACTCTAACATGCACTGTAGGCTATTGAATCTCCCTCTGCTGCAGCCCTGCTCTGCTGTCAGCTGCAGAGAATTCTGGGATTTGTAGTTACAGAATACATCAGCCTGAAATAAAGTAAAATGAGTTTGATGCAATGTACTATATTACAGTAAGTAAAAAAACATTTTTGCACACAAAGTACAAATTAGGACCAGCCCCCACTTAGGCGTCAGGCTTATAGTGCTGACTGTTCCACTTTAAATACAGACCCCTTGAGTCAGCCCTAACAAATGCCCTGAAAGGTGAACTCATCATTAAGCAAAACCTCCTGCTATCCTCAAAGAGATATGTGCTTATACTTATCAAAGGCTATCAAGGAGCAGAAGCAACTAGGGTGTCCCAAACCTCCCAGTGCGTTTGCACTAACCTGCTATATTCACAAGTCACCATGCAAATGAACAATAGCCCATACAAGGTGATAAGAGGTAATTTGCATCCCATTATGGCCTCATTAATTTATGAAGCACTAGCTTTTTCCCCTGAATTGTTTGTAGGCTGCCCCATCCCCACTTTGTGGTGGTGGTGATGGTGGTGGTGTGTGTGTGTGTGAGTGTGTGTGTGTGTGTGTGTGTGCGTGCGTACAACAAAGAAACAGCCACCCCAATTCCTGTCAGTAAGGAAATGAACTAGGCTGAATCCTGGATAGTTGATGGTACCCCCTTCTTCACCTGATCCCTGTCCCTCCCACATTACACAACATGGAGTAGAGTTTCACTGCTATGCAGGTAATACTCAGCTCTATCTGCCTTGCATCCCTGAGGGGTTAAATGCAATTTCAGTGCTTGGGCGGTGCCTACAACAAATCAATGACTGGATGGCCTCCAACTGGCTGCATCATAACCCTAGCAAAACAGAGATTATAATTATCAATCCAGGTTGACATGGGTTGGCACTGACAAGTGGTAGCTTCTTTTTCCATCTGAGAATGGTCAGTCACATCGAACTTTGGAAGTGATGAAGAATCTGGGTGTAATTCTGGAGTACAAGCTAACGTTAGAAGGACAGGTGTCAGTGGTAGTCAGGAATCATTTTCACCATCTCCGTAATATCTCCTGAATCAAGCCACATCTAGTGTCAGATGACTTGGAGGTGATACTCCATGCATTTGTCACCTCCAGGCTGGATTATTGCTACTCTTTCTACGTAGGGTGATCTGCAGGCTTGATACACCATCTGCAGCTGGTCCAGAATGCTGTTGCCCAACTAGTGACAGGAGCTACTAGGAGGGGCCACATCACTCTAGTGTTGTGCAGCCTGCCCTGGCTGCCTGTGCATTGATATATTACCTTCAAGATATGTTTTGTTAACACTCAAGGCCATACATGGATTGTGTCCAAGCTACCAGAACAGCCTTCTGATGTCCTACACACCTACCCACCCCCTCCAATCCAACAATGTGGGCTTGTTATGTCCCTTGTTCCTGCCTTAAGACATCTGGGGACAGGGCCTTCGGGTTGCTGCCCCCCTTCTCTGGAACTCCCTGCCAGAGGCAGTTAGATGTGCTCATAAAGTGGAGGCTTCTAAACATCAACTGAAGATGCATTTGTTTACACAGGCCTACCCAGATAAGCTTACTGAAATGTTTTCTGTGTATTTATTATTATTTTTTTTACTTTTTCATGTAATTATCGTATGCTGCTTTTGCTGCTGTAAGGCATCTTGACCCATTGGATAGGGCACCAAACAAATAAAAATGCTTTACCATGCCATGCATCCTAGTGTCTTTTTATTAAATAAACCCTTCTAGTCTAGAGCAAACATAGGGTTTTGGAAGCATTAAACAATGCTACTAAGTAAGCCTATTAGTGCTTCCAATACCAATTGACTATACCAATGCACACTCTACATATTCATTTTCATAGGTACATGGTATCTGTTAGAGCTAGTGTACTTTGGAAACTGTGCATTAATGGAATCCCAGATCTGTGCACCCTTTATGTGGTACATACAGCTGGGATATGCACATCCTGGGTGCCTGATGGACACCCATGGATGCACTATTACTGCATGCCTACTCCACAACCCTGCCAGGACCATGTGTGGGTGATCTTGCACAAGCACACAGACTGTTCAGGTGGAGTGGATAGGGAGTAGGCATGCCCAGGAGTGTTGGAGGGCTTACCAATATACCAGCCAGAGGGTTGCACATGACTGTGCAACCCTGACTGGCCGACACAGGGTGGAACAGCACCCTGCTGCCATGGACCCCAACTCTCAAAGCCACGGAGAGCTAGGGGTGGTTGAATGTTGTAGATTGCAGGGTGCCAACCTGTAGAATCCATAAGTTGTGTGTCAGCTGTTGGGGACATGGTAGCCAGTATGCAACCCACCATGTCCCATGACCCCCCCTGCTTCCACAGAGAAGGATATCCACTGTGGGGCCCATTCAAGACTTCTGACTGGAAACCACCAGTGCATCCCATGTCCAGCCCCCACCTCCCAGCCAGCCCTGCTGTTGGTGTGGAGCTACAAGGCCACACTCAGGCCACCCAGGCCCACCCAGAGGACATGCATACCCGCCCTGAGCATCTCACAGTGGCTACCTATACTATATGCAGTTGTGTGGCCTGGTACACACCCTTACTGGTACATGCCTGGCTTAGTCATGAATAGGGTCATAACAGATTAGGGTGCACTAACTGTGTGCCTGAATATAGCAGAAGCTACACTAACAGGCCAGCAGCTGCTCTATTCACACTTAAGGCAGTGCTAGTTCTATTAGTGCAGTGGTAACCTTTTGAATATCTGGCCAAAAGTGTTTGAATCCTGAAGTGATGTGACCTGGACTCCTCTGCCTTATTAGATCACATGCTAAGTAAAGATGTTAGCAGCTTTAGGTAAAATAAAAATCTGATAAAGTACTGATAAGCCTTGGTATATTATTACTGAACACTGCAGCACATGCCTGTTTCATATGTCTGCTACTATGCAGCACTCATTTCCCACATAGCAAGCAACATGAAGCTAGGGAATCCAACTGAAGCCAGGAAGTATTTATATGATTCGGGATGCTACATTAGTCCATAAGACCATGCTAATGATCACACATCTCGGCCACCTCCAAATGTAGCCCCCACTTTCCATCCCCCCTGGTTTACTCCCTGGTGTGGTAATTTCTTGAATCAGGTCCCCCATCCTCACCAACACATCTTTGGGTAGTAAGGGGTGGAATGCACTGCATAGGACCTATGTATAACAGTCATGCTACAGGCCAGGACATTTTGCCCCTTATGTCAGTGCTGTTTGGCAGCCTGCACGCTAGGGCTCCAATTCATGTGCACGTCATCACTTGGAGCCATCAACCCTCCCCTCCAACTCTGCCAGCACTACCTCCTGTAGTCACTCAGGTGGCAGTGCTGCAGTGAAGTCTGAGTTCACCCCTCTGCAGAAAAGGAGAGCACCTTCTAGGGTGCTCAGTTCTTCTTCCCTCACTGGCCTTCTAATGATTCAGACTTGGGGGGGAGGAAAAACTGGAGCACTAGCATCCTGATCGGCAGCTCAGCCACTGTACTGCTGGGACAGCCTTTTGAAGATTACTGTTACAGTACATTTAGTGTGTGAGAGTTGGTTAGGGTGAGGTCTGAGTTGGGACCTGATCAGCAGAATGTGATGTCAATTGAGAGATTTTCTTTATAGCATACATCCCCTACACACACAAAAGCACAGGGACACCCATGATGCTTAATGCATAGTTATATGGTCTATAATGCTTGCATATGTCTTGAAGAGATTTGCTTAACACATGGGTATAATGCATGTATATCCCTTGGAGAAATTTGCTTAGTACATGGGTTATATGTTCCATAATGCATGCATATCCCTTGGAGAGATTTGCTTAACACATGGGTTAAAGGTTCTATAATGCATGCATATCCTTGGAGATTTACAAAGTCAAACTTATTGGACATTATCTGCAAGGCCATTGATTTCTGATGATTAAAAATAATGAAATTCCGTTTTCAAGACTTCAGATTCCGGAATTACACCGGTGATTGTTACTCTAATTTCCGGATTTTACCGGGATTCTGCTATCATTCTTTTAGTACATGCATAAGTAATCAGAATTAAAGAAGGCTTAATATACAAAGCATTAAATAGAGCAAATTGAAAATAGTACAGGAAGGAATTAAAAGAAAAACACTAGTTTTGTAGATCTACTCATCTGATATAAAATGCCAGGTTCCACGAAAGCTTTGTTTTTACTGGTCTTCAGGCAGCTCTAATTCCGGAATTTTACCAGATTTTCCGGTTAAAACCGAAAAACAGTGGCCTTGATTATCTGTCAGTTTGTATTGTTTATGCATTCTGCATTCTGCCCTTGTTGCAAACTGCCTTTGCTTCTCATGCATGGCATGCCAATAATAATAGGTGCCTCATAGATTGGGCTTGATGTTTTATTACGGAAGTGTGTGCATTGTTAAATACGGTATAGTCAGCACTAAATGTTAAAGGAACTTCATTACTATTTAGTTGACAGCCATACATGTAAACTAACTAGCAATGAGCTTAAAGCACGCAGTCCAAAGAATCTGCAGTTTAGTGGTTGACAATGTCACTCATTTCACACATCATTCTTTTGTTGAAATTTTACATATTTTAGGTTTTAATTACATTTATATGCAAATCCAGTCCTTAAAATGCATATCTTCCTGCAATTAAAGTTTAATGTAGACTGCACTGCCTGTCTTGCTCCTCTGTGGCTGGCATTCAGCATGGCCCAACAATTGGGAAGATATAATGGAGGGAATGTTGAAAGAAAGTGTTGAGGGGATTGAATACATCAAGGAAAAGGGAAAAGGGTTGCTTTGGCATCTCTTGGTACAGTAACTTTAGTACTTTGACTAATGGTAGTGAATGGACTGTAGACTACTATGGAATTTTCATTTATGTGACTCACTCTAATTTAGCTCCCTCTCCTCGGACACAAAGATTTGCATACCCATGATGCAATGTACTGGGTTTTCAGTTTTAGAATAAATGTATATTCCTTTCTGAGTTTTATAAAACCCAAGTAAATTGGAAATTATCTGTCTTCTTGTATTGTTTATGCATTCTACATGCTACCCTTGTTCCAATGTGCCTTTCCTTCTTATGCATATCATGTCAAATGTAAAGGGTGTCTCTGAACATTTTATTGCAGAAGAATACACCTTGTATAATATTTTCTTACTCCTTTCTTGGTGGCGTAGCAAGCTGATTGTTCATGTCATTGCATGTTGTTGAACAAAGCTAGCTGACACACAGTATTGCTCCAGAATCTGGAAGAAATACTGGAAAAAAAATGAAAGTAAGAGTTTAGGAGATTGAAGAAATTAAGGTGAAGAGAGAAGGACAGCATAGCAGCTCTCAGTAGCATTACAACTTTAATCAAACATGTGTAGCATGTATACTGTAGAATAGTATAGAATTTGCATTTATAGAATGCTTTTTATATTCTGATCCCAAAGTGATTTGCAATTGATATATTTACAAAGAGGCTGACAGTATAGCCTAAATTTTAGAGTAATGAGCTGTGCATGAGCTTGGTACATCCAGCAGACCTGGGTTTGATTCCCACCACCTCCACTTGCATACTGTGTGACTCAGAGCAAGTCACTGAACCTCCCTAGTGGTCCCAGGTCACCCCTGAAAACAGGCACTTGTGCCTAGTGGGCCTTACCTGGTTACCAAAGACTAAAATAAATAAATTAAAATAAAAGAGAAGCCTAACTCAGATGTTACATCTCATGTCATGTGGGGGTCTTGTTTCTGTTTGGTACACCATGATGTCATTCAGTACCACTGGTACTTTGAGTCTATCATTTTCTAAACTCAGTATCCCAAAAAATATACAGATGTGGTGCTCTCAGGATAAGTGGCATTCCAAATTGAAATTTATTCAGACATAAAACTGGTGACAAGTAAGCTTCCTGCCAACTCCCAAGCTGTTTCTATTATGAACACTGTTAATGCGAACAAATGTTACATGCTCTGCTGCAGTGCTTTGGACCTGTGTCATTAGGGGGACAGTTTAATCGATCTAGAGCCATGGAGCAGATTGGGGGCCATATAAAAAGACCTTGTGGGCTGCATGTAGCTCATGGACCATATTATGAGTACTGCTGAAAGGATAAAAGGTTCTCTCCTGTTCACTTTTCAGAAGATTTTCTTTTCTTCATTATGTTAATTATTGTTTAAATGACTTACAGCAGTAAAACCTCTGATTGTAGTTTAAACATACACTGTCATAACTCTAAATTAAAATCGTGTCTATTTTAATTGGCTTCTGCTGTTTTTGTTACCTTGGCTTCATCTGAGTTCTGTGAAAGCTAGCTTCCTTCAAATAAATCATTTTAAACTGTTCACTGTCAAAGGAAGGGTGATTTGCACAGATGAACAAGAGGGAGCCAGAGGGTGGTTGAGTATCAGGAGTACAAACTGAAAGAAACCAAAAAGGTAGCGTGCTTAGGTTGGCATTAAAACAAGTACTTTAAAAATATATTTCTGGTCTCATTTTCTAGTCCAGAGTCAGAGTAAAGTTTTGAGTGTTTTACCCTTTGTTAGGGTCGTGCTCTCTGTTCCACTGTTTCAATGTTCCAGTGACAACAAAGGAATTTACAAAAATGAAATTAGGGTAGGGTTTTAATTTCTTTTTTTCCCTTCTGATAGAGTGTTAAATCTCTCTTCATGCCATCACAATCTGTTGCAGTGGACATTATTTTGGTCTGATTAGCTGAACTCTCTCTGAATATTATATTTAAAGAGCTGCTAACATGTTCTATTATTCAGGGTAGGCATCTCATGTCCAGCAGCTGCCTACCCCAGGAACCAAAGTAGCCATAGTTTTAATTTTTTTGCCCACTGAGAGATAGAGTTATACCTTAGTAAAAGCACAATCACACTTCCTAGTATCCCAGAAGTCACTAAGCACCTGCTGCAGCCCTACCCAAAAAACTGCCGTTTGATGACATGAAGTAGGGAAGGGGCTGAAAAACTGTAGATAGCATTATAATGCTGTCGGGGCAGTGGTGGCTTTAGGTGAAACTTGTGCTTAAGACAGGCACTTGTACATGTTAAATGGGTGGTGGATCACATGCACTGTACAAGTGCCTGTCTTGCAACACTACACCTAAAGGCTGCCACTCACCTCTAATAGCATAGTGATGCTATCGATAGCCCCTGCAGCCCCTTCCCTACTTTTGAGCCAATATCAAAACAGTTTCTGTGAGGGCAGCAACTGGTGCTCGGTGGCTTCGGGAGCACTAGAAAGTGTGATCGCACTCTATTAAGGTAAACACTTACTTCATCCATTGGTTAAAAAATAAAACTATAGCTACTTTGGGTCCTGGGACTGGCAGCAACTGGACATTAGTTGTCTTCCCCTAAGGTGCCAGCTGCCCTTAAAAAAGTTGCATCAGATCAGAGACTGATGACTTGCTTTAATGTAATACAGATAACAGCCTGAACTTATTCACCATGCACAGCCACTCCTAACATTCACTGTAACCCTCTCAGGGGTTGGGTTTTTGCTTGTCATACAATGGGAATGAAAATAAAATGAATTTAAAGGATGCTTGATTAAACAACACTCATCACAGCACTCAGGATAATACTTTGAAAAGTTTTGACCCTGGCACAATTCCTGATTTCGGGATGCACCTGATTAAAATAAGTGTCAAATCATTGACTGCTTGTTACAGAAGCTTTGACACAATTGAAAGAGTTTTCCTGCTTTCTGGTAAATGTAAACAAACTCTCATCAGAGCCAACACAGCTGCGTCAGAGCAGTGAGTCTGAGTGAAACAGTACTTGGAGCTCCTGCCAAGGCTGACACTGTACTTGCGTGGTACTCACATATTCAGTGATCGATAATTGCATGTGTGCAAGAAAGAGCCCACCATGCCAAAGATGGCCACCATGACAACAGCACACATTTAGATTACCACAGACTGTGGATCATACCTCTTAACCTCACTCAACACAAATCAGGGACAATGCTTAAGATGATCAGGGACAAATGACCAAAATCAGGGACACATTTGAAAAAAATAGTAATGCTAGTTCCAGAAGCTGTGTACAACATGCTTCTTAGTATGAATAGCATTTTCTTAATGAGAACTAGACTGTAACACCAATGACTGTCATTATGTTGTGAAACAAATCCCTATTCTTCAGTGATAGCAATGCCAAACTTAGGAGGTACAGAAGAAATTTCTGAGGCAAAATCAGGGACATCCCTGAAAATCAGGGACAGTTGAGAGGTATGCTGTGCATGCCGTGATACTCGTGATTGGGCAGTGAGCTCACAGTGGCCATCTTGGGGACTGTGGGCTCTTTTTTTTTTTTACCCACCACCGTGGAAGTGATAGGCAGAAATAAAATAGCGTGCCCATGGAGGGGTGGGCCTACTGCAGCTGCGGAGGGGAGGGACAGTGGAGAAACAATGCTATAGCACTGACGCTGCAGCCCTGTGTAAGGCCACAGTGCCAAAACCAGTCACGTGCTTCTGTCCCTTTTCTCCTCTTCTAGCAATATATCTGCAGGGCTCCACCCATGTAGTCATAAAATGACCCATGTGAGAACCAAGGATTCTGTCAGTAACAGCTTTCACAACTACTGCACATTGTGTTTCTTTGTAGTGATTGCTTTTTTCTCCTATATACTACTCATATGCACATTACATGCTTGGGATTCAAATTTAAACTCCAATGATGGTTTAAAATGTTGTTGTGGCTGATTGTGAGGAAATGAATGACACTAGCTCAATGCAGACAAGTGGAAAATTCATGGTTAGGGGATGCTATAGTTTATTTATACAGGTCTAGCTTTATTTTTGGTAGGGATATGGCCTTTTTTTTTAATTTATTTTAGATGTTTTGGTCAGGAATGGTACACTGAGCCAAAGTTTCTTTCAAGGAGCATCCAGGGAGTGTAGGGAGGTTATGTGACTTGTCCAGAGTCACACAGTAAAAAGCTGGCAGTTGTGGGATTCAAATTTAAGTCAGCTTATTCTCTGGGTTCACAGTTCAGTGCATCAATCTAACATAGGCAATTTAATCCTAGGATAAATTATCTATAGTTCTTCTGACACTGATGTAAGTAACAATGCAGAAGTTTGGAGACTGCACAAAGTGAGATAGTGGATCCTCAGCGTATGTGCAAGCCTTAAAAAGCAAAAAAAAGTTGGTTTCAAAGACTCCAGCAATAAAGGCAAGGTCAGGTTCCTTCATCAGATAACCATTTATTCAATCTTGAAAGTAAATAAAAAACACCACACCAAACACGTGTACCCACAATACTTCTTTCCTCTATATTTCAAGCCACACTGGCTTTTTGTCAAGTGACATAAGTAATCCATATGTAAGTGAAGTCAACTTTACTTGACCTTACCATTGTTAGCTAATGAACTGCGGTGGGACAAAATGAAAAGTTACTATGATTTCTTGATCACAGCACTTTCTGTCTTGTCTTGCCACAGTTCATGCCCTAGTAATTCTGCAGTAGGCTTTTCTGCTATTTCAAAGTGTGTTCTGTACAAGCATAAGACAACAGAAACACTCTGGTTTACAGAATAATGCTACAAAACTGGAATAAGGAATATGTTTATGGGTCAGGGTGGAGGACCTTTTATGGATGAGTGTTACATCATGTATTCTTAGGAGCAGGGAACTGCAAATCAAAGGTGTACAGGTTTGACATGCCAAGGATGCAAGAGGTGACACTCGTATCCATAAGAGGCCCTCCAACCTAACCAAAAAAATTATAGATCACAAATAACCTTTTTTAATTACCTTTTTACTTCAGAACTTTGACAGCACATGTGGTTAGTAAGAAGCCTATTGCTGCAGTACTGCAGATTAGACACGTATGGAAATAATTGTGTCTTATGCATAGCTAAAGAAAGTACTGTGATTGAATGGGAGCAAGAAATGCCGCTCCCATGATCTATAATATGGAATAATCAAAACTATGCTAGCTAGCAATGTATTCTTATTTTTGAACTGCCATTTTTACTTTAATAAAATTAAGCTCTTGCAATGAGTGCCACTTGTTTTCAGCTTGTGGTATTGAGGAAGCTACACAACAGTGAAGCCTCACTCCCTGATGAAGTATGTGATCCACACCAACCACAGTGGTACTCAGTCTTTGCTCTTAATTCAGATGTCAGTATATGCATCAATGCTAATTACATTTTTATTGATTCAGCAACTTTCTGTATCATTAAGTCCGTGGGAGTGGTGCCTGGAGTCCATTTTGTTTTTTACTCTTACATTAAGTGCCATGGATCTGTAACTTCTACATGAACAGGCACCAGACATGGGCAGAAGAAACCTCAGTTTAACATCTCATCCAAAGGACGGCATCTCAACAGTACAGCACTGCCCCCCTCCACTACACTTAAGTGTCAGTTATGGTTGTAGTAGCCCAAGTTCCAGTGTGGAATTAAAACTCACCATCTTCTAATCTTCTGACCCCAGCGGTGAGTGTGCAACCTTCTGAGCCACTAACAATATGCCTTTTTAGATTTGAACCCTGTATCCAGAGGTGAAAGGAGGTGAAAGTAATGTACTAAATCCTCTAACCATAATCCTCTATATAGTAAGCATTATACTATGCAAACACCTGCCTCAGATAGTCCAAAATGTATAACAGCACTGAATGACATTTACAAACTCCTTTCATGATATGCCATTTGCCATGGATCTCTGTAATCTAAAATGGAACCATACTCCAATTATGACTCATATCTGATGGAACTAATGCCCTCAGGGATTCCAAACAACCTTTACATTGCAATATCATCAACATTATTAGATGAAACCATGAATGGAACGATCAAGTGTATGATTAATGCACCATACCAAGAAATCTCATCAGGATGCTTTGGATAATTTAACGGGGACATAACATACCTTTTTGAGATATATTCAGAAAACTAAGGAAGGTTTGCATACTATGAATGCCTTACAAAACATTGTGTTCCCCCAGAAAATCTCTTCTATCATAAATACAGTCCTTAGTCATGTAGAAGTGATATAAAATAGAATTTGCAATAAAACACACCCAGATTCTTGCTGCTGCACAATGTGTGGTCCGTAAGTGGGCTCAGTTTCTCAAGCAGCAGCACATTGCAATGTAGAAGCAAACACCCAGATTCATGAGTAACTTTTGTATTTCCACTCACCAATAGGATGGAATGGAGTTGCACTGCACTGCAGTCCCTCTATGGTAAAGGGTTTGGCACTCACCACTGAACATTGCTGATGTGACTGATTAATGAGCCCGACATGGCATCAGTCTTGAAGGAGAGTGTTCACCCTTGAATGAAGTAAGGGGACTTCAACCAGTTGGAAAAGACAGAGACAGAAACAGAGGCAGTGCTTTTGAAACATGGATGTAGGAGAAAAATCACATTATGGTTAAATAAAATTATAACATGGGGTACAGAAAGACAGGTACCTGATTAATACAGAGCATTCAGGTGACCATTAGATACTGTAGATATATAGACAAGACAGATAGATAGATAGATAGATAGACAGATAATAGATAGATAGATAGATAGATAGATAGATAGATAGATAGACAGACAGACAGACAGACAGATAGATACTTTATTTCTATAGTGCCCCATTCTGGGGACTTGGAGTGCTTCACAGTTCACAAAATAAAACACAATACAACAAATCAGACAATCAGTTCACTAAAAATCCAGTTGGCACAAACAGCAATATACATAACATTTATCTATCCATACAATAAGCAGTAAATCAAAATATTTATCCATTGAAAGTCTGGTTGAATAAAAAAGGTTTTAGACCCTTTTTAAAGGTTTCCATGGTGGGTGCCTCCTACAGTTGTTCAGGCAGAGTTCCACAGAGTCAGCATGGCAAATAAAAATGCTCGATCATCAGAGTGCCGCAACCTAACCCTGGTAACACTAAGGAGGCAACCCTCGGTGGAAGAGAGAGCCTGGAAAAGATGATGCAGTATAAGGAGATTTTGCAGGTAGACTTTTTCCCTTTTGTGTAGGGCCTTATAGGTCAGTAATCCAACCTTGAAGGCAATCCTTCACCTAACTGGCAGTCATTACAGTTCACGGAGGACAGGTGGAATATGGTCACACCTTCATGTGTCTGTCAATAATCTTGCTGCCGCATTCTGAATCCAGCTCCAGCTGGCGGAGGTTACTTCCAGATAACCTTAGGTAGAGGGCATTACAGTAATCCTGCCTGAATGTGACAAAAGCAAGTACCAGTGAGGTCAGGTCCATAGGTGGTAACAGGTTCCAGATCCAGGCAATGATTCTCAGATGGTAAAATCCACTCTTATTGACAGGCAACACTGCAGCATCAAATGTCAGGCCATTGTTGAGTATCACACCCTGATCCTTCACCTGTGTGGATGGGATCAGTGGTACCCCTCCAGTACTAGACCGGGATCAAACAAACTCCATTCTCACCACCATGACTGGATCTACCACCAGCAACTCAGACTTGTCTGGGCTGAGTCTTAACCAGTTATGAGTCATCCAAGACTGGATCTCTGCCAGGCAGTTGTTAAACACGATGTCCACCATCTGGTTACTTGGTGCACAGGACAAGTACATGTGGGGTATCATCTGCATAGCAGTGAAAACCCAGCCCATACAACCTGGATAATGTCTCCCAGTGGCAGCATGTACACCATAAACAATGAGGGCGACAAGATCAATCCCCTGCAGAACTCACAAGTCAGAGGATTTGGGTTAGATGAGGCTAACCACGTCACCACCCTCTGCACTCTGCCTGTCAAGTATGACCTGAACCATTTTATGACATTACTGGACAGGCCATTCCAGTACTGTAGTCGGTCAAGCAGCACCTCATGGTCCACAGTGTTGAATGCCGCTGAGAGATCCAGGAGGCTCAAGATGGTGGATCAAGGGAGGGCTGGGGTATACTGGGATGCATAGGGAGAGGCATCAGCAGCAGAAAACAGGAAGTTGTTATCCCTCTGTACAGACAGTTGGTGAGACCCCATTTGAGTACTGCATCCAGTTCTGGAGTCCCCATCTCTGCAAGGACATAGACAGGATAGAGGCAGTCCAGAGGAGGGCAACTAAAATGGTGCAGGGTCTGCAAAGAAGCCATGGGAGGAGAGACTAAAGGAGCATAATATGTACACTTTTGAGGAAAGAAGGAGAGGGGGACATGATAGAAACTTTTAAGTACCTCAGTGGAATCAACAAAGTCCAAGAAGGTAGCATCTTTCAGAAAAGAGACATGCAAGAACAAGGGGACACAATTTAAAGATGGGGGTGGGGTTCAGGGGGCAATGTGAGTAAGTATTATTTCAGAGAGGTAGTGGATGCATTGAACAGCCTTCCTGAGGAGGTTGTTGGGTCTAAAACTGTGGGAGAATTCAAGAATGCATGGGACAGACATAAGGAAATTCTTGTGGGGGGTAGGAAGAAATAGGCTGTTGGTTAACTAGGATCTGCAGCCTATCCTGTAGGTAGGGAAATGGGCAGACTAGATGGGCCAAGTGGTCCTTATCTGCCATCAAAGTCTATGTTTCTATGTTTCTATGGTACGCTCTCTCCTGTCTCTCGCTATCGGGAGATCATTAACCACATTCACCAAGGTGGTCTCCATAATATTCCCTGCCCTGAACTCTCGCTGGAAAACCTCACAGGTGGAGGAGGAGGCAAGTCGCTCCTCAAGCTGAATGGCCAAAATTTTTTCTATAACCTTCCATAAAAATGGGAGGTTAAAGATCAGTATGTAGTTGCCGAGGCAGTCTGGGTCCAATGAGGGCTTCTTTAGTAGAGGTTTAACCAGGGTCTCTTTCAGGGCCAATGGGAAGACCCCACTCCTCAAGGGACTCTAGATGATCTTGGCCACCACGGATCCAATCAGGTCCAAACATCCAACTAAAAGTCGGGTTGGACCTGGGTCCAGATTACAATGTGTTGGTCGCAGCCTCAATGCAACTTCCACCACCTCCTCCACCCCAACTGGGTCAGGTACAGGTTCATTCCACAGACTTCTTTTTTTCTGGCTAAAAAATGACAGATCTAAGCTCCTCGCTTTAACTCACTGGTAGCCCCTAATTACTCTCCCACACCTAAACTCACCAACAAACTAAAAATATCTAAAAACTTACAATAAAACAGGTTAAAATTTCTGGCAATGCCCCCCCCCCCTTATTGTAAGCAGCCCAGCGTGGCCGCCATGTTGCTCTGTGTGACGTGCATGGCTCCAGGTTCTCTGCCACGATATATCCATGATACATGCACAGTAAGTGGAAAGTGTCTGCCCTGAGAAATCAGTGAGTGCTCCAGATCCAATTAGTCTGGCAAAAAGCTAGTCAGAGCAGCAGCCATTGCTGTGCCCGCTAAGAGAGTGAAAGCCAAAGCCAAAGTTGCTGCAGTGTATGCTGTGTGACTGTCTCTCTCTACCTATTTGTCTCTGTATTGAGGTGCACTGTAAACAGAGCTGCATTTATGTGACATATTGCCCTTCATTAATGTTTGCAGGAACAGCACCCAACATTATTAGCATTTTCCCTTAGTCACTGTCTAGCTACCTACCCACCCAGTCTGCGGACCTCCAGGGACTCAGTGCACAGTGCAGCCTGAAGTATTTTGCAGAGTGGTCTTCTACATTTGTCAGACATGCACAACTGTGATGGCAATCAGATAGAGAGAGAGGTGAGCAGAAAGCAAGATTTGCAGAGCACAGCATGCCCCAACACAGACAGTGATAGTGCAGCCATTGTGGTGGGAGTATCAGTGTGGTCTGCAGAGAGGGTGAGAGAGAAGGCAATAGTAGCACTGGCATGGAGCGGGGGAAGCAGCTGAGGGAACGGAGAGTTATTTCTGTAGATGGGGCAGTGCTGAGAAAGAGAAACACAGACAGACAGGCAGACAGTGACAATCACACTGGGAGGTGTACGGTAGAATTCCAGCAGTTTGTCTATCTCTGTGTCTCTGTCACTCTTTGAGAACAACATCATCCTGTGTGCAGTGCTGCTTGTTGTCTGACACAGCGAGTGAGAGAGACCAAGAGCAACAGTTTGAAAGTCACAGTGCTGGACATTTTCTGCTTCTCTGTGTCATGCATATTTCCACGACTGAGACAGAGAGAACGACAGAAAGTGAGCAGTGGGGCATTAGGTGTGAGAGGGAGACAGTGGCAAGTAGGGCACACAGTTGCACACCAGTTTCTGATGGCTCAAGTCAGCAAAGATCTGTGAAATGAGTAGTATGGTGATTCCCTCTGTCCCCATGCTGTTCTTCTGTCTGTATTTATTTGATACTGTATTTGCACATGTTCTGTTATCTGCACGCTAGCTGCATCTGGAGGTGTGGGTGTTCGGGAGGGGGGCATAGACTTAACGTTCCGGGGAAGGCAGCAGGTGTAGTTATTTACTGGCAGTAATTTTCAGCAATCAGAGAGAGAGAGAGAGAGAGAAAGCAAGTTTTGCACCAGTCTTCTCTGTCTCTGTCCAATAGCGTTGGATTGTATGTCTCTCTCTCTCTACAGTAGTATAAAGTCACAATTCTTTTTTCCTCCTTGATGTTATGCCCCCCCACCCCATGTGCGTGCAACACACAGCATGCTCTCCCATCATGGCTTGAGAGAGACATGAGCTGCAGAACAGCAGAACAAGGCAGTCTCATTGAAATTCATGCAGTCCTCACCACCTCTACGCTCTGGTTACCGCACCATGCTTACAACTGGAGAGAAAGGTATGTTTTCCATACTGCAATTCACATAAGAACATGAAATGTTGTGCCAGTTAGTTGCCATCCTGTAATTAGCACACTGTGATACCGACCACTGTTGCTTAACTGTGTGTGGTGAGAGGGAGACAGCAACAGACATAGAACCAGTGTAATGTTGCCGTTGTTAATGTTTACTTGTGCCGGACCAGCGGGACACAAACTGCATAACTTCCTTGTGTTGTGTTGTGTTCATAAACTCAGCAGTCTCAGCAGTGCATACATAGTTCTGTTCACCAGTGTCAACAACACAGTAGTTCTGCTGGTGGCAGAACACATAAAATAGTTCCTATGTTTTCGTGACTTAATCATACTTTCCTGGTGCTTTTTCACCTCTGGCTCAATCCCATGTTATAGGTGCAATAACCCACTCCAGGGTGTGCAGTTATTGGAGATTAATCAACACCCTAGGTGCTGTGAGGACATTTGGCCTGCAGCCTCGTGCCTCAGAATGCACCCGTACTGTTGATTAATCCCCAATAACTGTACACCCTGTCATGGGTTAATGCTTGCTAAATCTCTATAAGCGTTGTCCTCCATTATTATTTTCCTTACATCACCATAAGTCACAAGCATCTGATAATGCTGACATTTCTGGATGTTAAAAGATAACCAAAAGAGGAAAAAGACAATTTACCAGAGACAATACAGAGGTGCTACAAAAGGTAGGTAATGTCATTGCTAAGCAGAAAATAACCTCTGTTTAGCAGATTAATGACTGCACTACAGGTAGTGGGATGCATATTTATAAGAATATAATTTGCTGGCAGAACTAGACAGCGAGGTCCATCTAATCTGCCCGGGTTTTGTAACCCCCACTTTCAATTTGTGTTGCTATGGTGACTATACTGTTTATCCCATGCCTGTTTGACTTCACTGACTGTCTTGGCTGCCACTACCTCTGGTGGCAGGCTGTTCCAAGGGTCCACCAACCTCTCTGTGGAAAAGTACTTCCTAACCTTTGTTTTGAATTTACCTCTTATCAGGCACATGTTGTGTCCTCTAGTATGAGCAGCTCTGTTTTCCTGGAAGAGGTTCATGGTTTATACTGTGTTGAGTCCTTTAGCAAATGTAAATGTCTCAATCATGTCTCCTCTGTTCCTCTTCTTTTCGAGGGAAAATAAATGTAGCTGGCTGAGCCTAGATTCAGATATTTATGGTGCAGACCCTGCACCATTTTGGTTGCATGTCTCTGCGTGATTTCCAGACAGACTATGTCCTTTTTTATGTGAGGTCTCCAGAACTGCACACAGTACTCCAAGTGAGGTCTCACCAGGGAGCTGTACAGCGGGAGGATTACATCATGCTTCCTACTGGTAATATCGCTACCAATACACCCGAGGACGCTGCTTGCCTTTAGTGTCACTTTTTCACATTGCTTCCCTATAGAAACATAGAATTTAATGGCAGATAATGACCGCTTGGCCCACCTAGTCTGCCCATTTTCCTACCTAACAGATAAGCTGCAGATCCTAGTTAACCAACAGCTTACTTCCTCCTACCCCCCACTAGGACTACCGTATGTCTATCCCATGCATTCTTGAATTCCTGCACTGTTTTTGACTCCACAACCTCCTCAGGGAGGCTGTTCCATGCATCCACAACCTCACTGTGAAAAATACTTCCTCACATTACCTCTGAGCCGCTTCCCTCTATCTTCAAATTGTGCCCCCTTGTTCTTGCACATCTCTTTTCTGAAAGATGCTACCCTCTTGGACTTTTTGATTCCCTTGAGGTATTTGAAAGTTTCTATCATGTCCCTCTCTCCTTCTTTCCTCAAGGGTATACATGTCAAGCTCCTTTAGTCCTTCTTCAGAGTCGCCTGGTGCAGACTCTGCACCATTTTGATTGCTCTCCTTGGACAGCCTCCACGCTGTCTATGTCTTTGCAGAGATGGGGTCTCCAGAACTGCAGACAGTACTCCAGTTGGGGTCTCACCAACTGTCTGTACAGAGGGATAACAACTTCCTGTTTTCTACTATTGTTGCCTCTCCCTATGTATCCCAGTATTCCCCCAGCCTTTCTTATTGCCTTCTCACATTGCTTGCCCACCTTTAGGTCATCTGATATAATTACCTCCAGGTCCCTTTCCATTTTTACTGTTGTCAGTATCTCACCCCCCATTGTGTGCTCTTCCCATGGGTTTTTGTTTCCCAGGTGCATTACCTTGCACTTCTTTGCATTGAACCTAAGCTGCCATACATTTGACCATTCCTCCAACCCTGCCAAGTCCCTTCTCATCCTTATGACTCCATCTTGTGTATCATCTCTGTTGCAGATCTTACTGTCATCTACAAAAGACCTACTATTCCTTCCAGTTCCTCTGCAATGTCACTTATAAAGACATTATAAAGGACCGGTCCCAGTACTGAACCCTGCTCTTAAATCGTTTAAGATCATGACACCAAAATCCCATTACAGCTTTGTTTCTCCTAGTAGCTGCCCTCCAGGACATACTTCATGCATGGGTTCCTTCTTCCCAAGTGCATGACTTTACATTTTGGGCACTGAATCTCAACTGCCAGTTTCTGGACTATTCCTCTTGCATCCTGAGATCTGCCTCCATTTCTGCGATCCCTTCCTCTGTGTTCACCCTGTTGCAGAGCTTGTATCATCTGCAAAGAGACAGACTTTCTCTTTCAGTTCTTCAGCGATGTTGCTGATGAATATGTTGAAATGCCAGATACAGTACTTATAGAATGCTATCCTTTATTGATGGTTTATTTTCATTAGTTTGTATTCAGAAAATAACTCACTATAGGCAATTTTGGAATAGAAATAGTTTGAATTATAAGCATGTGGCTTTGAAAGGTACATCTTTATTAATTAACTTAAGAGTTAATTTCAAATTTCCTAAAATGGTATAAGTACAGTATTAATAACAGCCTTCACATGTTCACAAACATGCATTCACATAGACACTCTAATTATTTGACAAACAGACAAAATATTTTATTCTGCTTTATAAAAGTGTCAGGTTGAGAAGGAACACTACAATGTAAGTAATAAAACAAATCTGCTTAACAGGAGGCTTTCTATAAACAAATTCCTATTGGCTGAAGTTGATTTTAAGCAGCTGCTGTACAGTAGTGTAAAACAGAGTTATTTAAATCTCCCCTCCCTTGATAGCTCCCTTCATGGCTAAATAATGACTTACCCATGTTCCCACCTACCTCTCCAGTCTCATGACCCCTGCCGCCCTGTCCTCCTACCCCTCAGGTCATGATGCTCATTTTCTCATTGCTCATGGTAAATCAGAACCAGGCCAGCCTGTTTTATCTTTCTGCCTACCAGCACTGCAGAACAACCTCTCTCCATATTCATCTTTCATCTTCCTTCCTTCTCTCAAACCACTCCTGCTAGCACACGTCTCAAAAGCATGCACCTGCAGCTAGCAATCTCCTCTCTCTCTCCAGCATTACAAACCCTTGTCCTCTTTATCCTCTCACGTCTTACTTATTTTCACCATCTTCTCTGATGCATAGTTTAACATTCAGAATACTGTATCTCCTTCATTAGGCCACACCTTTGGAACTGGAACTGTCAGCTTTAGGCCCACATGGAAACTTTTGCTAGCCAGCAGCTGCCCACAATGATGTGCAATATCTAAGCGTATAAAAACATAGGTGGCCCCATAACTCCTCAGTTCTTTTCCCATTGTTGATCATCCTTGTCAGACCTGCTGAAGGAAATGCCATCAACCTAGCCATTTCCATTTTTTATTTTACTTTGCTTTCACTCATTATATCTGCATGCCTCCAAAGTTGAAAGGGCCTTTATTTTGGTATTGTAAGTGTGGAGATAAAATTTATAAAGAAGACAAACATGCAGTTTGAGTGTGCTGTCCGGACCTGTCTCACAACATAAGGACTTGTGGGATTTGCCAGAGCTTCAACCAGGCTATGAGGCAATGCTGTAAGAAAGATCTTGAAAGTTTTCTTCTCCTCAAGACATTGAAAGACATGGAGATGGAACAGGGCTCAAATTCTGTGTCTTCTAGCTGGCCCGGTGGTGTAGAGGGCTGAATTGCTGGATGCCTTACCTTGCACTATGACAGTGACCTGGGTTTGGGAATGACCTCAGGTCATCAAAGAGCCGGCATGGGAGGGAGGGATGGAGTGGGATCGAACAGCTGCAAGGCAGCTCTCCCCTCCCAGGGGTAGTTTCCCGCAGCACCGTAGTTCTGGTCCCACCGGATGGAGGTCCAGTGGAAAGCTGAGGTGGGTGGAAGTGGCAGCGATAGTAAAGGGTGGGGCAGAAGGGGCTGATCTGGTGCCCAGCATGCTTGTGCACTTCCATGCATGCATACGTATGTATCTGCTGGAGTCCCTGATCCGGAAGAAAACTGGGTAAATACCTAAAATATATGTAGAAAAATAAATCTGTTTCTTCCTCACTGTGGGCCAGAAAGTGGCCACCAAAGACTGAGAAAAGGAACAGCCATAGTTGCAGGCTCTCCTCGCCTGACCATAAGCACAGACGCAGCAGAAAAGGAAAGTTTGCTTCACTGTCAAAGTCCTGATCACTGTTGAGACAAGGTAAACCCTCATCAACGCCTGCTCTGACGGTGTTGGCTATAGCCCTTGACCGTTGCTGGAGACACAAAAGATCAGGGCTTGACTTAGGTGCTGCCATACCAGCTATGGATGGTATGATGTCATTATCATCACACAGGTAGTCTGTCCCTTTGCAGGGCACCATTGACTCTAGACTGTGCTAGCATCATTTCTCAAATGATTTGACACATTCTGCCAGGATTGACAGTGCAGATGATTATCCTGTTGATGGGAACTTCTGGTACTCAGACCCTGTCGGTGGGTCAAAATAGCATGTCACAGAATCCTGCCTCTCAGTCTCTGCTGGTATTGCCAGTGTATTCTATGGCTCACATCGGCGATCACATTGACAACTATGAAATTGAATATAAGCCTGACCTCATGCACCTAGAGGAGGATTTAGAGGAAGAATATGAGGGTGAATGATTTCTGGAGGGTCTCCTTCACTCTAGCTCTACCCTATCATCCAGTAGTGAGGAGTCTGTGATCTATACCATGAGATCTCCTCCAGAGGAGCCATCTTTTCAAGCTATGACTGCAGCAAATGCAGCCTGCTGTGGGCTTTGACGTGGAAGAGGAAAATTCTACTAAAAGGAATATCATGACGTTTTGGAGGTGACCTGCCCTCCATCATTATTCCACTTAAATATCCTGCATTAGAGGATGCTACTTTGGCTGTTTGCTACAGATGAAACTCCCTGCCTGCAGTTCCCAGGAAGGCTGGCAGCAGTATCCTGCACCATCTGCTAAGTCTTATTATACTAACCAGCCAGAGGTTCTGATAATGGAGACTTCAACATTCCAGATACAGATTGGTCAATACCAGCAGGGACATCTGCCAGAACTAGACACATGGTGGATTCTGCAGGGGAGGGCATCAAACAACTGGTACAACAACCCACGGTATACATGAGAATGGTAATGCAAAATAACAGGTTCAGGAGAACATTATGGTTTTCAGCAAAGGCCAGGGAAGTGGTGAGGGCCAGGAAAAAGGCCTTCTACAAATTTAAAGAAAAGCTAGGGGAGGAAGAATGTGAAGAATATGTGTTGAAAAATTGGGAAGCAAAAGTAGTCATAGTGCTCCATATTGCAGAGGGGGTCAAGAGCAGAGGAAACACAGTTCTTCAGCTAAGATGGGGAATTGTGAGGCTAACAGGGGGATTGGGTGACTGAAGCAGACAGACAAAAGGCCACCATCCTTAATTATAGTACAAGTTACATTAAACTGTTCCTCCAATGAGTTGGTGTAGCATTTCTGAGTGAGTTGCATAAGTGTTGCTGGATCTAGTTCAGCGCTATGCACAAGCTGGTTCTGAAGAGTTATAACCCAGTTTTGCATTGCATTGTTACTGGACTGCAGATGCATTCTAACTGAGTTGCAAAAACATTTTATAAACATTGCTCTTGAGCTGGTTAAGCATTTAAAAATAATGCAATATGAGTTGCCAGTGTATTGCTATTAATCCAATTAATTGCTGGAACAGTTTAATGTGACTTGTACTGTACTTTTGCTCAGTTTTCAGTAGGAAAGATAACAGACCTTTGCTAAAGAATGGCATCAAAACAGCCATAAAGCGGCTTCCAAAGACGAGGTAGCTAGCATTTACTAGCAAAAGGGCCCTGAAAGGGTTAGCAGCTGTAAAGATCGATAAGGCCCTAGGAACAGATGGGTTACATATGAGAATACTCAGAAAACTGTCAGTGGAACTGGCTGATGCCCTGGGAGATCTATTCAACAGCTCTCTAAGGATGTGGTAGTTCCAAAGGATTGCAGAGTGACTGATGTAGTTCCACTCCACAGGGGAAATTATGAAACTCACAGGGAAGTATGGACCTGTCAGTCTTAC
The DNA here is from genome assembly GCA_016271365.2 of Neoceratodus forsteri. Lineage (NCBI taxonomy): Eukaryota > Metazoa > Chordata > Ceratodontiformes > Ceratodontidae > Neoceratodus > Neoceratodus forsteri. Next base: position 1,725,246,970 of record CM057452.1, read on the forward strand.
CCCTATTGAAGGAAAACTGATGGAGTCATGGGTCAAAGAGGATCTCATGGACTACTTGGAGAGCAATGGTCTCCAGGCTAGTAAGCAGCATAGATTCATGGCAAGGCGATCTCATCAGACTAAGTCAATTTTGCTTGACTAGGTGACAAGGAAATTGGATAAGGGCCAATTTGACTTCATTAAGGCTTTCAATTTGGTACCCCATAGACACATACTGAAGAAGATGAAGGATATGGGTGCAGCAAAGGACATAGCAAATTGGGTAGTCACTGGCTAAAGGGAGGCAGCAGATGGCAGTAGTCAATGAGGTTAAACCAGAGGAGATGCAGGTCAAGATTAGGGTTTCACAGGGATCTGCCTTGGATCTAGTCCTCTTCAACATGTTCATCAGTGGCATTTATGAGGAGATCCTGGGTATACTATGTCTCTTTGCAGATTACACTAAGCTCTGTGGGAGGGTGGATACTGACAAGGGAATAAAGGAAATGCCAAGAGACTTGCAAAAGCTGAATGGGTGATCTAGGATTTAGCAACTGAAATTCAACACCTGAAAGTGCAAGGTGATACACCTAAGGAACAAGAGCCTCAGGATCGAGTCCTGGATGGGAGGTGTGGGATTCAGTACCATGGCTGAGGAACAAGACCTTGGAGTTATCATCAGTGACTCCCTAAAGCAATTGAGTCAGTGTAACATGGCTTATAGCAAGGCAAATAGATTGCCTGGATGTATCGGGAGGGCTACTGATAGAAGAAAAAGGGAGGTAATGCTTCCACTATATAGTTACTTGGTGAGGCCATACCTAGAGTACTGTGCCCAGGTCTGGGGTCCTCACCTCTGGAATGACAGGGATAGGCCTGATGTGGTGCAGCACAGGGTAACAAAAATAATTCATGACCAACAGGGCATGTCTTATGAGGAGCGCCTGAAAGCGCTTAACATATACTTACTGGAGACCAGAAGGAAGAGGAAGAGATATGACAAAGACCTTCAAATCCCTGCAAGGAATTAACCAAGTGAACTGTGGGATCTATGCAACTTGAAAACTAGCTCACAATCACTTGGTTATGAGTGGAAGGTAACAGGAGGGAGGTTCAGGAAGATGTAAAGAATGCTGTTTTACAGAAAGGGTGGTGGAACCATTGAACAGTCTACCAGCTGGGGTGGTGGATGCCAAAACTTAATGATTTTAAGCAGGAGTGTGACAAAATGAAAGGTGTAGTGGTTGCTCAGGGCATCAGAATGGGGGAGCAGAATAGAGGTAGGGTGATGAGAGCTAGAACCTTGGAGAAACAGTAGGCCCCAGGGATAAACAAGGAAATCGGCAGACTGGATGGACCTGTGGTTTTTTTGTGCCACTGTTGTCTATGGTTCTATGTTTCTAAAAGGAAACACATTGACAGAAAAATATTACTGGATTAGGCAGACCTCTGCATACATGTTTTACAATGAGCATTACTATGTCAGCGAGTCTTTCTCAACAATTGATCATGGATTTCAGCTGTTTGAAATAACTGAATTTTGCCAGTCAGTAGCACATTAGAATACATTTCACACAACAGTAACTGAAGAATTCAGATATCTGAAAGAAATTAATGCATAGTGTTGGTAAGGGGGGTGTGCTTACACATTTGAAATTCTTATGATAACACTGAATTCAATCAGACATTCAAGTGGAATTACAACTCCTTGACACAGTAATGATGTGTAAGCAAAGAATACTCACCTACATGAAAAATGTAAAGGCTAAAAATGAGCTGCACATAACAAGGTGCAAAGTATAGAGCATAATGACCACAATCTCAGTGCATATGTGTTGCAGGTTTGCAATGAACCATGTAGGAGTTAATTACATCATTGTTTTGCATGACCATCTCGTGCTACATGCAGTCAGTATTAACAAAAAAAGAAACAGAGTGAACCATGTAAATGATACCTGAAATAAAGGTAAAAAAACTTTGCGTTGGCAAAAAATAAGCCTAAATCACATTCACATGGATCAGAAACTCATAGGCAACCGGTTAATGAATAATTTGCTTTTTAATGTGTTTCCTGTCTCCTTTAAAGGAGATAGAAAATGAATCTGAATATGCAGTAAAATGGATTGTGCTACATCGCATGTGTCCTGTGTGTGTTGTTTTATAGTGTGACATTGTATTGTTAGCTTTTCTTAGTGGTTACTGCCTGCAAGCTTGATTGCTGTAACAGTACTGCTTGTCAGGTCAATGTGAGATCTGTACTACAGCTCATTCAGAAAATGTTGCCCTTTGCTCCTGCATCAACAGTAATGCTGTGACACTAAAGCAAACTGCCTGTTTTATACCAGCATTCATAATCAGATTCAGTTAGAGAGATGTGTACTGAATGTGTGTTTTTTTTATTTTTACCACTTGAGTGATCTAATTTGAGCTTTGTTTTAAAGGAAGACTGTCAGCTAACAGACACTTGTTTTTTTGTTCAAACCCAATAAAACTAAAGTGTGAAATCAAAAGGGTCTGGTGTATTATTTAAAATTCCACTGTTCTTTTTAAGTCACACCACACAAATAGGTGATTTTACAATTTGAAAATATTATGAGGCAATTTCCACAAAATCTGTGGCTCAGCTCTGCTGTGTGCCATCTCACTAGTACAGTAACTGTCAGGCTAGGCAGCTGCTGGGGACAGGCAAGTGGGATTAATCAGAGTGGACACACTCACTGAAACCCTTGAGCCAGCACTTTTACTGTCAGTCAGTGCTGTTAGCAAGTGACACCCTGCTAAAAGGTAGTTTACTCACCTGGTAAAAGTGTTTGTGGGGAATATATCTCTGAGGCACTCCACATTCATGACATCATGGGTTGTGTACATCTGATAGTTTGCTTGATGCACATGTGACTTGAGGAAAGTCCATCCCCACCTGGGAGGGTCTGCTCTCCTATGGTCAATTCAATGTATTCAAAGCTGTATCTGTAATAATAATCTGTTAATACCTTTTGATGTCAATGAGTGTAGATATGTAGTGACCACTTAGAGGTATAAAACTGTTGTGTAACTTTGTTATTACACTATACATATAGGCGTTGGTGATGTCTGAACCTACTAATTTGTAATAGTGAGTATCATACATTCATACAATGTATGAAAACTTGTTGAGTCTTTCACACATCTGTTGGTCAGGATGTGGAGTGACTCAGAGATACAGTATATTCCCTCATAATCACCTTTACCAGGTGAGTAAACTAACATTGTGGGGGATAATCTCTGAGGAACTCCACATTCATGACATCATGTGTCACTAAAAAGCAATAATCCTCTGCTAGGGTGGGTCAGACTTGTACCTTGTCCTTGCATGCTGCTAAAGGAGATTTCCTTTGCAGTATTCCTATTTTTCTGCCCAGGAAGGTGTGATTGCTCTGGTAGAGTGAGCCTTCAGATCTTTTGGTGCAGTCGAGTTTTCACTCTATATGGTTTTGTGATTGCTGTTTTGAGGTTTATGGCAATCAATCATTTTGAAGCTGGTGTTCCTTTTCTTTTTCCATGTAGCATTACAAACAGTCTGTTTTGTATATTTTGTCTGTCCTTGATAGGTATGTGCTAAGTACCCTTTTCATACCCAGCATTTTAAGCTGAGGATTGTTTTGTATTTCCCCCTGAGGAGTTCTGAAAGTATTTCAATAGTTTGGTTGATGTGGACTGTCAATGATGCTATTGGTCAGAATGATATTATAGGTGTAAGGATATTCTGTTAGTGTAGATTGTTAGGAGTGGGAGTCTGCATGAGGCGTGCCTGTGGTTCTCCTCCATGTCTGGCAGATGCTAGTGCCATCAGGGAAGGTGAAAGTGTTAATGTCTTTGCCAAGCTTATGTCATCACGCTGGGCCATGTTTGCTCAAGAAGGGTATGAGAGGTCTCATGTTGCACTTGACCCATGGCACTATGTCTATCAATGATGGCATTACTCCCAGTACTTGTGAAACTGTTTGAAGTTCTGGATTTCTGTGTTTCTGTAATTGTGTAGTCTCGCAATAATTGAGTAGACTTGGGAGTTTACTGGGTTGCCTGACCCAGATTTATGTCAGTCAGCGAGCCTAGATGATCTATAGACTGGCTAAGGATGATAGGTAGCTTTTTGCTAGATTATTACATAGCTGAGCTTCTGTAGGCAGTGTACTACCAGGTTTGTTCTCGAACAGACTGTTGTACTGTTCTGGTCTTGATCAGTTGGTCGTTCAGTAGGGTATTACTTGTATGCCCTTAACTCTCATTTTTGCTGTGAATGCTATTGTTACCATTGTGAACATGCTTGGGGTTGATGGTAGGTTAAATGGTAACACTTGTATTAGTATAATTTTCCCAATACGTGAAATCAACAGAATTTGTAGTGTGGTGTACATGTCCTACAAATGTAGTGAAGTTAGGTAATCTCCTGATCTTTTAACCGTGAGAGTGGACCTGATTGTTTCCATTTCAAGGGTCTGAATTGTATAGAGTTGTTTAGGTCTAGAACTGGGCATGCCCTCAGTCCCTTTTGGGTACCTTGTAAAATATGGGTATCTTCATTTCCCCTTTGTAATGTATTACCTGTCTATGGTCTTGTTGTGCAGTAAGTCTGTCAGTTCTGTTTGGACTTGTGTTGGGGTAACTTGTTTTTGGCACAGGAATAGGACTAGAAGGTTCTGTGTTGGTATCTTGAAGATGTATCATATATCCTAGTCTTATTACTTATGAGGACCCACCTGTCTTTTGTGGTTTGCTCCCATTCTAGCATGAAGAGTAGTAGTTGGTCACCAACTGGAATGTTTTGGTATTGCTTGTAGCAATAGTAGTTGTTGTTTCAACTGGTTTCTGTGAGGGAGCAGTTTCCCCTACCTGGTTGGGAACCCTTCTAGCTCGATATCTGATGTAATTTTTTTTTGTGGGTAAGGCTGACTGTAGTAGTTTAGCCTGTAGTTGTAATTGTCCCTGTCTTGTCTCGAAAGGAATGTGAAGAGTATGTTTGTCTAGCTGGCAGATAAGTGGATCTGTTTGACTGGTCTTTGGTATCATGTCATCCTCTTTACCCATGAGGTATCTTTCTAGACCCTAACCAAACAGTAGATTGCCTTTAGAAGGTAATTTATGTAGTATCAATTTAGAGTCATTGCCCTCATTTCCTCAGACTTGTCCACAGAGCCCTCTGTGTTTTGTCGTTAGGAATGTGGCATGTGGATTAATCTCTAAGAAAACCACTGACATGTCAGCCAGGTATTTGGTAAATAGTATAGTGTTTTGAAGGAGTTGGGATTCCCACATATTTTTTTCTCTTTTTTCATTATGACCTCTTGTAATTATGTGAGCTGCACTCTAGTAGCATAGATGGCTGTTGAAGCAGCTCTATCTCCTAAGCTGGTTATTAAGCTACCCTCTAATTTTAGGTCTGTGGGTTCTTGGGACATGAGGCCATTTCGGTAGATAGCATAGCCTTTTATTAGCAAATCAATATGAGGGTCTGTTGTCAGTGGTGTGTACCCTAATGCAAGTTGTCTGCTTGAAGTGATTATAATTTGTCCCAAGATCTGCGTTCTGTACTCGCTCCAGTTTGGCAGACTCCCATTCTTTAATCACCACCTCATCAATAGACTGGCATACTGGGAATACATCTCTGTGTTTTTACCAACTGTTAAGATGTGGGGATTAGCTTGGATAGTGGGGTAGGAGTTGATGTGTGAAACCCCACCATAGCTATTGTGTTTCACACTAATGCCTGTATCTGATCAGGCAAACACCCTTTGGATGTTAGTGATCGTGTAACCACCTCCATCTCTGTTTCTAGATTGGATTGTGTTTCTGAGTCCGGCTGTGGTGAGTGGGGTTCTGGCCCTGCCGACACCTGACTATTTCACATGGTGTTTTACACTAGTTGTTGGGCCTGCATCGGTTGATTATTTTGGTGGGGAATTGTTGCTGTGTCTAAACCCTTCCCAGCAGATGATTAAGGATTGCAGGTGGCATATTTGTTTGTGCCTTGTCTTTTGTGTCTTCATTGGTGTCTTCCCCAGCATCCTTCTGTTCAGATGGCATGGGTGCATCTTCTGCATCTGATGCATGCAGTATGCTTAGTTGTTTTGGGGCTAGCGTCACTTTGCGTTGGCTGCAGCTCTTTATTTTGGCCATTGCAGTAATCTGAGAAAAGGTACATAGAGCGGGTGTTTCATGTTTTTTTTTGGGGGGGTTGGAATTTAGATATATTGTTTTATTTATTTATTATTTCCCTTAATTCTTCCCCTGCACAGTAATCAATAACGTTCTGCACTGTACAGGCTATTGCTGTGCCTGTGCATTAAAGTGTGCACTGTCATTTTAAATGTGGTTAGAGTGAGTGAGGGACTCAGTCTTATGCTGCCTTGCCCACAGTTGTGGTAATAGTGCTGCTCCAATGTATTTTCTCCATTGTTAATTGATTTTCAAATCGTTGCCCTTATATTTAATTATTTGCATTTTGGTATGCTATTGCAAATTGGTTGGTGCTTTTAACAAACGCTCTCTGTGCTGGTTAAACATTTGTGAGCTAGTTACAGACTCCACAAGATGGCAGCAGTGACCCTCAGTCAATCTACAATGTAGACTCTAGATGTAGCAGTGACTCTTAGTCAGTCTACTCTCTGGAAGCCACCTACACCCTTAATCTCGCATGGATAAGGGGTGAGTGGAGAGCTTTTCTGAGATCACAGCAGCAAGTCTCACGATATTTTTTCTTGTGGCTGCTGAACTGGATAGGCAAGTTAGGTTTAGTTTAGTTTAGTTTATTAGTCTAGGAATTAATACCTTTGATCCAGGGCTATTTTACAAAGGTTCCATGTCACAAAGAACATTTAACAAAGCACGATACACATTACAGGTAAAACCAGACAGGAAAGTTACATCATAAATTTGCTATTAACAGTTTAAGGCAGTAACGTTTTTAAGTTTCATAGAAAAAAAGCTATAACAGGTTCAGCGGTAGACAATTTCGAGGTTAAGAAACTTCCAGGGAGAGGGTGATCATTAGGCACCAAAAGGAGGCCAGAGAGGAGGAAAGGTGGTGAGCGGAGAGTTAGTCTCTCAGTGCTCCTCCTCCTCAAGAGACCTACTTGTTTATGGTGTTTCAGTTAGGTAGATGATAAAGGAATTTCCTCTACTTTGATAGAAGAAGGTGGTGAGTTTAAAAGACATAATGTGCCATAAAACACTCTAGAGAGCATGTCATTTTGAGGTGAGGCACAGAGGGACTGAGAAAATAACATTTGGGTGGCTCTATTCTGGTCCATAGAGCTTCCTTTTCTCTGTGGGACTGTTTTTGGGTAGAAGATAGCACAAAGTGGTTGTGGGTGCTTTTATTTAGTACTACTGAATTCCAGTAATGTCTGAATACAGCTCAGGCATTTTAAGCATGTTCCAGTGCTAGGAAACTTTTCTGGGTGAGATTGAAAGTACCTTTGTATAAGATAGTGAGATTAGCATGGTCACCAGATTCTTGTTGGTGATTAATACAACTCAGGAACCGTTGTCAGGGGAACCTGGTTGATTATTTATTATATTACCTCCTATAAATCATTGCATAGATTCTGTGTTCAATTATTATTTCAGCTACTGGCACCACTAGCAGGGGTGGTCAGGTATCTAATAATCTCTACACTTGCACAATGTGATAATGTTCATAATTTGAATACTATGCTGACAATTTCTCAGCTAACATTTTCCTAGACAACCAACACTAGTAGAAGCCACAGTGCTAACATCTCTAAGACTGCCAGTTTTACAATTTTAAACAGTTGCATATCTGCAGAAACATACTATTGTGGTCTTGTTTGATGTTTGTTGTAGGATATTAATAAATGGCTTAGCCAGGTGGCTTCTTACCTTCGCAATGAAGTTGTTCTTTATAATACACATTGTTGGCAGAGAATTTGAGGTGAGACATTTCAGTGAAAGAAACTGCCTCTATTTTCTCACAATAAATATTTCTACACTGTCACCTGATGCTATTTCTGTCACTCTGAAATGTAGTGATTACATTGTAAACAGCAACTGCTGTTACCAGCAATGCAGTGCATGTGTGGTCTCTGTGATACCTGTTACCCATTCTCTCAGTATTACAGCACTTTTATTGTATGCATTTTATTAAGTGGAACATGCTGTAAAAAATTAAATAAGGTAGTTTCCTACCTGTTTATAACTTTAACTATTTCATTTTCAGTTAGAGGGAAACATACAATACTGCTAAGAGAGCACACCATTATTAGAAGCTGTGCTCTGCAATAAGAAATATTAATCATATCAACAGGGCTATCAAATGTCACTAACTTGTTATATGAAAAATAGGGACTAGAGAGATGATCATCCTTATTGTGAGCATTATGTAACTTTTTATGTCACTGTGGCAGCAGACATTAATCAAATGAAACTACAGCATCTGAAACTCTGATTGTGAGACTGAAGCATTTCAAAAGAGTAAAATGTGTTTATCACATTTGTCATTTGTAAATCACATGATTTAATTAGATCCAGATAAGAGGATGCATATTATTCCACTTTCTGCTTACATTTTAAAATGGCACTCTTCAACTCATGTCTGCAGTAAACTAATTACACTCTTAAAATTGTGTTTGCTGAAAACTAAGGGCAGGATTCACAAAGGAAATTGGGACTAAATCCCACACCACAATGGCAGCTGCAGTCTGAAATCCTCGCAGCTGCAGAGAGTGAAATAGAGAGCCACAGCACTTGCAGCAGAAGGAATGGCTGGTCTGATGAGCCATACAGATCTCCACAGCTGTGGTGATCTCCCAGGTAACACTGCCCACAAGCCGCGATAAGTTGCGGAGTCAGTTGTAATCCAGCTCCCCCTCTGTGAATACCCTACAGCTGTGGGAAACCTGTGGAGCCATAGGTGGCAACCCACTTGTGGCTATTTTTTTTCCACAGCTGCGGGTATATTAGGTGGTTCACTGATTTCACCCTAAGTGTGCAGTTCTACACTATCAGATTAGGCTGGTTGTGCATGGGGAGGATCAGATGACATTCTGTTGTGATAGAGTGAGAGGCTTCATCACATCTGGACAAAAAGTTATTTACAAGCACACTTTAAGAAATACTGAAACAACTATGCTTACAGCAGACATAAGGTTACAATGTCACTGTTTTTATTAAGCAGAGTGATTCGGCAGTTCATTGTTGTGTTCAGTCCCATGGTAAGCATAGCATTTTAACTGGTTTAGTCCCTAGCAAATGAAGCAGAAGGCTTCACATAAATAAATTCTGTGTTAGGCAGAATTAATTGAATGAGCAAGATGTAGGGAAGATAGGTAGCACCATAAAAAATTACTTGTGCAGGCATAATGTAAATGAGAATTATTCATCCCCTTTTCCACCTGACCAAACAGTTTGCTGCTGCCATGTCACACTGTATGTTCAAAAGTGTTGAAGACTTTTAATTATGCATGCTGTGCAAGGTACCTCGATAGACAGCATGCTCCATTAGAGTATGCTTTTCTATATGTATCTGTACCCCATTGAACAATTTCTAGATCTGCTGCTGAAACCATTATGTCCACATCATTACAGGGGTCTGTCTGCATAACTGCATGCCCCACAGAGACATGCCCATCTGAAGCCAGAGGTCAATGTTCTGAAGAGGTACAGACAGAAGTGGTGTTGAAATTTTGGTATCCTGGATTTTATTGTGCTTGCACCTCTGCAGCCAGAGGTCATTATACATATCTTACACTTGTGGCTGCAGAAGTGCAGGCCCATCAAATGTGTGTTTGCCTTACAGTGTACTTGAATACACATGACTACAGAAGCACTGCCCCTTGGGGCATATGATTCTGCATACAGTAGAACTCTTGTAATTTGGGTATTTTGGATTTATACCTGTGGCTGAAGGGGTCTGTGCTTCTGCACACAGAAGCAGTGTTGTGATTTGAGTGCTGTGGATTTGCATCTGCATCAGCAAGTGAGTGTGTATGTTTTGTGGTGTGCATGCCACAGATACAAGTCTACTAAGGTAGCATGTCAGTGCTACTGCATTTTAGCCATCTTGAAACAGTTGTGTGTTCTTTGTCTTGCCTGATGATGGCTGGCTGTGGTTGCTTGAGTGAAGCTGTCTTTTTGGTATTTTGAGGAGTGGGAAGTTAGGATTGGAAATCCTAACACTCCATTTCCCTACTTTTTTTACATTAAATTGAATGTTGCTGGGGACTAATGCAGTTTATTTTGCAGTGAATTTATATATAGCTATATGGGATACATGATGGGCATGAATGTGATATAGCAACTAGTGCCACTCCTGCAGCATTAGCTCTGGATATCTCATGAGTGCTGAAGGCACAAGTGAGATATCTAGAGTTCATGATGCAGGAGTGACAATATTTGCCATAGCACATGATCTGCACATCATGTATTTGAGTTATACAATAGGGCCAGGAGTTTCAGAAGTATTGCTATGTTGTCTTGTGTTCTGTTCCTGTTTATGTGTTTGCTTATTTTGCGAGTGAGTTTTTCTGAATGGGCTGGCAGTGTTACAAACTCTGGGAAATAGACGAGTGTGTTTGCAATGCTAAATTAGTTAGTTTTAGGAAGGAGCGAGAAATAGACTATTTTGTGAAGCTGTATTCATTAGAAGTCTGGCTGCAGTCAAGCTATGAGTATCACAGAAATTGTAATGGGCTGAGAGGCAGAGTTTGAGGAACAGGTGAGTGTTTCTTAATGGTAATTGAGTTAGATGCAGGCAGGAGTGAGGAACAGACTGTTCTGTGAAGCAGTGCTCTTTAGAATTATGGCTGCAGTCAAGCTGAGAGTATCACAGTAATGAGCTGGAAGTTAGAGTTTGGGGAATAGGTGATAGTGTTTTGTAATGCTGAGTTAGCTGTAGGCAGCAGAGAGATCTCTCATGTAGTTCTGCATTTGTGTCTATGGTTTTTTTTTGTATGCTGAGGGGAAAGCTGCCAACAGTGATGATATCAGTGGCCTTTGTGTGACCTGTGTGTGTAAATGGCTGATATCAACACAGTAGAGCAGAAGGTAAAAATATCACACTGCAGTGGATAGTGCACTGTTTTATGTCACTCATGTATCACTCACCCCATTGTATAAATAAATATATATATATATATATATATATATATATATATATATATATATATATTAGAGGCAAAAACTCCATTTAATGCATCAGTTAGGGTTGTTCCACAGCGACAAAAGTGAGGAAATTCACTGTTAGGGTTGATAGCCCCCTTGGACCCTCAGCCCACCCCAACTGGCATTGGGAGTGCGCATTAGGGTCATCAGCTGTAACTCTCACCCCATCACATGTGTAAAGAAGCTGAGGAATAGGAGCATGGGGTGAGAGTCAGGACTGATGACCTCAATGCACATGCTGATGCCGGTTGGGGGGTGGGCTGGAGGGGTTCAATGGGGGCTTTCAACCCTAACAGCAAATTTCCTCACTTTTGTCACTGTGGAAAACCCCTAATTGATGCATTAAATGGAGGTTTTTCCCTCTAATTTCCCTTCTTTTTGAGAATGATGATGATAAATGGTGAATAGAATGTGGCGGTGGGAGCGTGGAGCTCCTGCCATGTGATGTCTTGTGAGATAGTAACAGGAACAGCAATGCCAACAGAAGCACAAACAGTGGCACACATGGTAACGCAAACATAAATGGGAAAGGAAATGTTGATAGAAACGCAAGCGCAAAGTGACGCCAAAGCAAACAGTGATGCAAATGGACATTGAAGCAAGTACAAAAATGCAACTGGTAACAAGAACAGTTATGGCAGCAGTATTTCAAATGGAAATGTTAAGTGTCACAGCAAAAAGAACGATAAAAGGAACAGAAAACAACGCTTAATGCAAGCGCACACGTGAATGCAAACTGTAATGTGCACAGGCATGGTACCCACAATTGTAAATGCAAATGGTAAAGTTTAGATGAAGAATAATGCCAAAGGAAATAGAAACAGAAATAGAACAGAAGCTTGCGGAAATGCAAACGAAGGTCAGCAGGTCACAGTACATAACTGTAATACAAATGGTAATTGTAACAGCAACAATAACTACAAAGGAAACAGAAACAAAAGGAAATGCACATATGGAAACACATACCATAATGCACAGGGCACTTGCAAACACAAATGGTAACAGTAACAGAAAGAAAGATGCAAAATGAAAGAGAAATGGAAATGCAAATGAAAGGGCTGAGAGAAACATAAATGGCAGCATGCGGTGATGCAAACAAAAAGCAAACAGAAACAGTAGTGGAAACACAAATGGTAACATTAACAAAGCATAGCGCAAATGACAATGCAAAGGGTGCATACACAATGGTGTACTGCAGTGTACGGTAATGCAAATAGGGACATAAGCATGAAGTGGAAACAGTAACTATAACAGTAACGGAAGCACACACCCTGTTTTTGCTGAACAGGTGCATAGATAAGCACAGTGTGTACTAAGAATGTATGCATTGTAAAGGGCATCGAAGCTGAAAAGGAGCATAGGAAGTTAATTGCTAAGATCTCAGGAACTGCACAACGTGGAAAAAAATTTAAATTTCACAAAAATCATGATTTTCCTGGCTAGGTTTTTGCTATTCCATAGCCCAAAGGGCTATGTAGCTCACAACAAAAAATCTGTATCTCGCATAATTTTTGAGATACAAGCTCCGAAAGACGTGGCGTATGCCACCATGTTAGTTTATGGTAAAAAAATGGCAACTTCAGAGTACTGTAACTTTGCAGCCATGCAATATTTTTTCACCAAACCACACAAAGGCACATATGTGAGATGTTGGCTGCGTTCCCTCCAAATTTCAGCTCAAAAGACCAAACAGTTCTTTTGCAGCAGGGTGGCAAAGAACAACTGTCATTTTGGCCATAGTCTGAAAAAGTAGTGTTGCAATTTGCGACACCTTTCATAAATTTTGTGAAAGTGCCATGAGTGCGACACTACTTTTGTGACACTGCTTTTTCCAGAAACTTGAAAAACATATTTCTGGGGTGTTTAACCCCAAAATAAATATATGGCTAGCATCATCAGGGTCCGACTAGGTGAACACAAAAAGAATTGTGTCCCTAGAGGGTCCCAAATTTAAATGCCAAGCATTTCTGTGATCACTAACTGAAAAAAATTTGTGACACTGAAAAAGGCTTGTTTGACACTTTCACACTTTTTGTTAACTTTTCCCATTGACTTCTAATGGGAACTTGTTTTTTGAATCACTTTTGAACTGTTTAATATTTTTCACAGAATCTTCAAAAGCACATCAGGGACCTCAGAGGCATGTTCCTAACGTTTTCCTTACTAAGTCGCGCCAAACCATGCGACCTGTAGGTGAAACAAAAATTTGTAAAAAGCAGAAACACACATTACGTTAGCACTTAAAAACTCCATGATCGTATATCTGACTGGTATAAAGTTAGCAGATCCCAAGATCTACCATGCCCAATTGGGCATACTAAATTTCAGGCAAATCAGTTGAACAGTGGCAAAGTTATTAAGGTGCAAATTTTGACCTTTAACCTTAAATGATCCTCACCCTAACTATGGTAGCACTACTGTGCTACCATTATATATATATATATATATATATATATATATATATATATATATATATATATATATATAAAATTACTGGTGACCAATTTTTAAATGGGCTAACTGAGTTGATATTTGCCATAATAACCAGTTGGTTATTACGGCATTCACGCTCCATCTATCAAAAGTGCTCCCTCATTGGCTCCCATTTTATGAGTGGGTGGGCTAACAGTTCCAAAACCATGGTGGCTCTGTATGTTAGTGAGGAGCCACCATGGTTAACTCTACCTCCCAATTTTTTAATCTATTTTAGTGATCTTACCATTTTTTTAAGTATCTGGTTGATCCTCGCTTCACTAGCTTTGGGCAACAAACAACAGTGGCAACAATGAGTCTGTGTCTGTCTGACACAGGTAAGCACAGTCCTAATCACGATTGTGATTTTAGTTTTAAATTGTAAAAAAAATTAACTTGGAGCAGAGTGAGCAGGAGGGTACTGTGAGGCAAGAGACAGAGGGACTGTGGAGTGTAGCACAGCTCAGCTGGGAATTTAGAGTGGGAGGAGCTGCTACTGGGTGCCCAGAGAACTTGAGTAAAGGTGCCACCGAATGATAAAGGGAGACAGACAGCAAGTGTGTGTGTGTGTGTGTGTGTGTGTGTGTGTGTGTGTGTGTGTGTCTGTGTGTGTGTGTGTGTATGTGGGAGAGACAGAGTCTGTGTGGGGAAGGTGGATCACAGCACTGATTTGCAAAAATTGGTCACCAACAAATTATATAAAATAAAAGATGGAGAAGTGTGTGTGCATATGAGAATTTAATTCACGACCTCAGTGTGGGATGCTATGATAAACCCCTCGGGCTTCGCCCTTAGGGTTTATGTAGCATCCACCTGCAGTGTGAATTAAATTCGGCAGCACACACTTCCCCATCCATTATATTCTCTCTCTCTCTACATATATATATATCTTCTTTGCAAAAACTTCATTAATGCATCAGTTAGGTTGTTTCCACACTGACAAAAGTGTGGAAATTCCATATTAGGGTTACGACCCGCCCACCGCCCTATGCTACCTCCTCAAACCCTAACTAAGCATTCCCTCAACCCTACCCCACCCCCACACACACATGCAAGCAAGGCTAGGGGCCAAAGCAAGACAAGCAACCAGGGACAAGGAGGATCAGGTAACAGAAGTGACAGACAACTCTGTAAACATTCCAGAAGATAGAGTCCATGAAGTTTATGAGTTATGCAGCCGTCATAGTGGCTTGGGGGTACACAGACTTACAGATGTTATACACACATTGGCCCAGATATTCAAAAGGGTTGCGCCATGCGCAAGTCCAAAATGCGCCATTCTGCGATATTCAGCAGGAGGCAGTTACGCCATTGGCAACAGGTTGCACAAGAGAGCAATGAAAATGAATGCATGCTCAACAGGAGGGGAAGGATCCATGCATAACCTCGCCAACCGATATTCAGTCGGTTAGCATGAAGAGTTCTCATCTTAACCCCCAACCTGCGCCGCACAAGCGAGCCAAAAAGGCTTAAGTTGAGGGCCACCCACAGGTGAGCTGCTGCATTGCAGGCGCAACACAGCAGCTACCACCCCTGGCTGGCCCCCAACTCCCGGTCCCTGTGCCCCCACCAGCCCGGTCGCGGGCGAGAACTGCGTCTGTCCCCTCCCACATCTCCCACAGCCCGATTGTGGAAATTTATGTCGTCTCTCCCTTCGATATCAACAACAAGTAATGGTGGGCGACATGTGCGATATTCTGCCGATCGGGCTGTGGGAGATGTGGGGGTGTCATGTAACTGTGATGCCAGCGGTCGGGCTGCATTGTGCTTCGGTCCCCAACGGCTGCTGCCTGGCAGGGTGGCCAGGAGCAAGTCCTCGGGGATCGGCGCACCTACATGCAAATGGCATGCAAATGGGGCCATAAATAGATGCAAATGGCCCCCCCTGCGCCTTGCATAAATTATGGCCCCATTTGCATGTCACCTTTTGAATATCGGAAATTTGCACATGGCGCAATGGTACTTGCACCACCGCAAGTTTAATGCTCAACTCTGGCAACTTGCGGTAGTGTAAGTTCCACTGCACCATCTTGCAAGTGCTATTTCGGGGTGATATTCAAAGGGTTGCTCAACAGCGCAACTCCTTTGAATATCACCCCGGCCACACCCCTGCGCAACTATTTTGAGCAGCGCAGGGGCTTGCGCCTCAGACTGGCGCAGTTTGAATATCTGGGCCATAGTGTATTAGAAATGACAGTTCCTGTGAGCCTAGCAACAGTCATTGGATGTTTGCATTTTGTTTTGTGATACAGTGAGTTAATCCTAATAACAAACAGTGGTTGTAATAAAAGTAATGTCTTGTAGCATAGTTTACAAGAAAGATCTAAAAGCAACAGTTATAACATGTAATGGTAATCATAAGATACTGTTAATTAGTGTTTCCTGGTAATGCTGCAGCAGAACAACATGTGTTGGTGGTAGCATGCCATCGAACAGTATAGTATCTCCAAAGTACTGTGTATGTGTCAGGTGTTTCTGTCCTGCTATCAAATGCCTGTGAGGTAGAGACGATACTTACAGTGACCCAACTGTTGGAATATGACACATATATATCAATATTTTGAAAATCTGAGCAGAGTAAGTGGAATTGTATTGGAAAGATATGCCAGCAGTAATGTGTGATCACACTGTGCTAGCAGTATAGAGTTGCTTATACTGTATTTGTTTTTCTATTACATGGTGTTATGTGAAAGTAGTACAGTGCTGTGAATAGTGTGCTTACAGATGTGCCTGAGTGGTATAGTATTGTACAATGTTGCATGTGTCTTGCATGTGTGTGGGGGGTTGGGGTTGGGGGAATGCGGAGTTAGTGTTTTGAGGAGGGATGTGGGGTGTGGTGGTGGGGTGGTAATCCCAACATGGAATTCCCACACTTTTGTCAGTGTGGAAACAACCCTAACTGATACATTAACAAAGTTTTTGCCAAGAATTTTCTTTCTTTTTTGAAAGTGTACTGTAAGTAATAAATGGGATGTCTTGGTGGGAGCGCAGGTCGTTTTGGGCCCTGTGCTCCCACCAAGCTGTCCATTTGTGCACAATGGTATGTGTGTGTGGGAGTGTGAGCCCTCCGGGCTTTATGCTCCCACTTACACATAGCTATGGAGCCATACCACAGCCCTATAATCAGGGATCCTTTGTAATAGTAAGTTGCCCATATCTCGGGAACTGTAGGAGGTGGGAAAAAAATACAAGTGTGGCTGTAATGGTCAGAGTGAGTAGGTTTCGCAGCATAAGTTAATTGAATATGTATCTCGCATTGTTTTGGAGCTATAGGCACCAAAACACAATGTGAGTGCTAAGTTTGACATCATAATTGTGGCCTACAGCCATGAAAAGGAGCAACTGGAACATTAATTCTCAAATATCTCAGAAACTGTACAAGGTAGGAAGAAATTAAAATTTCAGGGGTTTCATGGCTTTGTAACCTAGTTCTGTACTTAGTCCTCTTTTAGGGGGACTCAGAAAGTTTATGAGGAAAAGTCCGTATCTCAAACCATTTTCGAGATACGGGCTCCGAAAGGTGAAATGGGCACCACAATGTTATCCTATGGGAATATTTCCAAACTTTGCACTCTGCTGTAACTATAGCAGTGTTCAATGGTTCCATACTAAGCCACCTAAAGACATATCTGTAGGCCTAGAGCTTTGCACCCTGGAAAGTTCAGACCAATAGCGCAATCCATGTTGCCACAATGAAAGGACAAAGAAAACAACCACTGCAATGTTATCATATGGGGAAATGTCTGAAATTTGGAATGCTGTAAATATAGGCCTCTTTAATTTTTCTGCTCTTAACCAGTGAAAGGCACATCAGTGACACAAGGGTGTCCTACCCTGAAAATTTCAGGCCAATAGCATAATCCAGCTTGCCACAATCAAGTGACAAAGAAAAGGAAGACATAGGAGAATTCTCCTATCTCTATAATAGGAATGTGACCACGATCAAAAAAATCTTATCATGATCATATGCAAAATGTTCATGATTGTTTTCGTGGCATAAAAAATGTTGTCAAGATCAAAAAATTCAAAAACATGGTTCCAGACTATCTGGCCACAAACTAATGCCATGGGCATGTTCCTTGGGGCCTGTTTAGGTAAACCCAATGATTGCTGTGTTTGGAAGTGCAGTATTTTTTGAGTTATAAGGTTTTTTCTCTCACGCTAACTGAAAACAAGATGGCAGCAGCAAGACAAAATTTTGGCAAACTCGATCAAAAAATGCGATCACGATTGTTTTCGAGCGCAAGTAAAATTTTCCCAGTGGCTATATTGGGACACTAAAATGCTATAACTCATGAACAGAGCAAGATTTTGTCAAGAAATCTTTGAAAGGCACCACTGCTAGTTAGAACCCATGCAGACAACACAATTTGAACTCACTCAAATGCATTTTTCAGTGCATTATGGGTGGACAAAGAAAACACAGTGTTGGGGATTTTCACTTTTTGAGCACACTATGATTCCATAACCATATATCCAATCAACAAGAAATTTCCAGATCTGGAGATCATGATAAATCTTTCTACATTCCAAATTTCAGGCAAATTGAACAAATGGATCAAAAGTCATTAAAGTGCAAATTGTGATGTTTAACATAAGAATGGCTACACAACCTAACTACAGTGGCACTACTGTGCCACTATAATATATATATATATATATATATATATATATATATATATATATATATATATATATATATATATATATATATATATATATATATATATATATATATAGATATATAGATATATCTATATATATATATAGATATATATATATATATATATAGATAGATATATATATATATATAATAGTAACAGTAGTGCTACCATAATTAGAGTTGAGTTGCACTCTTAAGGTTAAAGGGTGAAATTTTGCACCTTAATAACTTTGCCACTGTTCAAAGATTTGCCAGAAATTCGACATCCATGATTGGGCATGGTAGATCTTGGGATAATACCAACATTCGTACTGGTCAGATGTGTGGCTGGAGTTATTAGTGACAACCAAATCTGTAATTATGTTTTTGCAAATTCTTTGCTCTCACCTACAGGTTGCATGATTTGTGAGACCGGTCCGAAAACTTCAGGGAACATGTTGCTGGGGTCCCTGATGTGCCTTGTGAAAATTTTGTGAAAAAAATATTAAATGGTTTAAAAGTTATTCAAAAAACAATTTCCCTTTATTAGTCAATGGGAAAAGTTAACAAAAAGTTTGAAAGTGTCACAAATGCACTGTGTAGTATCTCAAATGGCCCTAGTAGTGTTCAAATCCACCATTTTGTGTACAGTTAGTGATCAGAAAAATGCTTGGCATTTAATATTGGGACATCTAGGGACACAATTCGTTCTGTGTTCACCTAGTCAGACATTGAGGATGCTAGCCACATCTTTCTGTTGAGGTTAAACACCCCAGAAATATGTTTTCATATTTCTGGAAAAGTGTTACAAATTGCAACACTACTTTTCGAACTATGGCAAAATGACAGCAGTTCTTTGCCACCCTGCTGCAAAAGAACCGTTTGATCTTTTGGGCAGAAATTTGGAGGGAAGGCAGCCAACATCTCTCAGATGTGCCTTTTTGGTGGTTTGGTGAAAAAATATTGCATGGCTGCCAAGTTACAGTACTCTGAAGTTTATGTTTTTTCCCATAGACTAACATGGTGGCATACGCCGTGCATTTTGGGGTTCGTATCTTGAAAACAGTGTGAGATACGGAATTTTCGTCATGACAATGCATAGTCCTATGGGCTACACATTTAGTGAAAACCTACTCCGGAAACACATGAATCATGTGAAATTTACATTTTTTCTCGTCATACGGTTCCTGAGATATAAGCAATTTAGTATTCCAACTGCTCATTTTCTGCTCCCAGGCCCATTATTATGCATACATTCTTTGTACACACTGTGTTTCTCTATGCAGCTGTTGGACAAAACCAGGATGTGTGCTTCCATTACTGTTACAGTTACCATTACCACTTGTGTTTCCATATGCATTTGCATTACTGTTCCCGTGTCACGACCATGTGCATTACCCTTTGAGTTCATGTTTGCATCGCACTTGCACTTGCGTTTCCATTTCTCTTTACTTTGCCATTATTTCTGCTGTTAATGATACCATTTGCACTTCAATTGCCATACTGTGACCGTGCATGTCATGGTTTGCATTTCCATATCTTGCATTTCCTTTTGCATTCTGTTTCCTATGGCATTATAATTGCTGTTATCGTTACCATTTACATTTACAATTGTGGTAACATGACCATGCACGTTATGGGTTGTGTTTCCGTATGCACTTCTGTTCCCTTTTCCATTTCTGTTTCTTTTGGCATGTTAACTTTACCATTTGCATTTACAATTGCAGTACTGTTCCCGTGCGCTTTACGGTTTGCGTTTCCGTACATGCTTCTGTTCCCATTTCCATTTCTGTTTCCTTTGTCATTATTCTTCATGTTAACTTTACTATTTGTGTTTACAATTGTGGTACCGTGCATGTGTGTGTTACAGTTTGCATTTACGTGAGCACTGCCATTCGCATTTCTGTTTCTATTCCCTTTGGTGCTCTTTTTGTTGTAACATTTAACATTTGAGTTTGAAATACCAGTGCAGTCACTCTGTGTGTTAACAGTTGTGTTTTCGTATGCTCTTGCATGTCCATTTGTGTCACTGTTTGCTTCGGCATCACTTTGAACTTGTGTTTCTATTAACATTTGCTTTACCATTTACGTTTGCATTACCATGTGCATAACTGTTGGCGCTTGCATTTGCATTGCTGTTCCTGTTACTACTGTGTGACAAGACATCACGTGGTGGGAGCGCGGGGCACTTTGGGCCATGCATTCCCGCCACTGCATTCCATTTACTATTTATCATCCTAATTCTCAAAAAGAAGTGAAATTAGAGGCAAAAACTCCATTTAATACATCAGTTAGGGTTGTTCCATAGAGACAAAAGCAAGGAAATTTGGTGTTAGTGTTGAAAGCCCACCTTGGACCCCCCAGCCCATCCACCCCCAACCAGCATCGGGTTGCGCATTGGGATCGTCAGTCCTAACTCTCATCCCATTCTGCTATACCTCTGCTTCTTTACACATGTGATGGGGTGAGAGTTAGAACCAACAACCCCAACATGTACCCTGATGCTGGTTGGGGGAGTGGGCCTGGGGGGTCCTAGGGGGGCTTTCAACCCTAACAACCCATTTTCTCACTTTTGTTTCTGAAACAACCCTAACTGATGCATTAAATGGATTTTTTTGCTCTAATATATATATATATATATATATATATATATGTATGTATATATATATATATATATATATATATATATATATTGTGTGTGTATAGAAACAGATATAATACTAGCATGATAGCAGCAGTATAGTTAGGGTTGAATGGAGTGCTCTTTTGTTAAACATTTAGATTGTTTGTCTTACCTAATGATGGCTGTCCGTAGTTGCTTGCATGGCATTATCCTTTTGGTACTTAGGTGGGGTGGGAAATTGGGCTTGGAGACCCTAAAACCACATTTCCCTACTTTTTCTGCATTAAGTTGAACCTTAACTGGTATATAAATCGCGTTTTTACTATGATATATATATAATACTAGCATGGCAACACTAGTATAGCTTGGGTTGAGTGGTGTGCTCAATGGTAAGACTCTAAATTCTGGTGCATATAACCCCACTAACTTGATCACCCTTCATCAGAAAATCTTGAGGGTGGAAGACCATCTTGATGATCAAGAAGGGCGAAGCCATCATAACAGTTTGTAATCCTAGCCGCCTGTAACAGAGTAAGAGAAAAGATATGATATTTAACAGCACCTCGTGAAACATTAGCTGGTCTGTCTCCCAATGGCCCACAGTATGTGGTGATATGGGCTCATAAAGCACTTAGACCTATGAAGCCAATGGGGCAAACCTCAGCCCCTGATTTTTAGGCTCCTGAATTACCTGGATTGCCAACATATACTGGTTTAAGTTAGGAGAATGCAACAGTTTTTTTTTTAGGAGGACAAACAAATCTACATACATCAGTATCTTCCATTACAAATCCATCAGAAGACAGCTGCCCACCCTTACCAAATGTGACACAATGGTAACACCATGGAACCATAATAGCAACACAGTGGTGAGCTACAAAATGTGCAATGGTACTACCCAGTGGTACCATGGTTGTACTATGGTAGTTTATTTTTTGATTACTTTTGTTGCTATGGTAGGACAGTGGTACAATGGTATCACAATGGAATTGAAACAAACCACTGTGATACCATGAAAACCTTAATGGTAGTACAGTGGTAATCACAGTAGTATTACAATGGCAAATGAGTGGTATTACAGTGGTAGTCTGAAGAAATTTTTGTAAGGGTATTATCCACTGACATCTAAGTTATCTGCTGCCAATAATAAATTTAGACTTTTGTATCCAGTTAAAATGCAGATTTCTTGGAATGGGAGCCGGAAAGCCTTCCTATCTGCCATACAAGCCAAGGCAGAGTTACCTGGTCATTTCCCTGATCTCGTCAAAAAGACTTACTGTAAATTGAGGCGTTGTGGTCTCCTAACTTCACAAATTACTGCTTTTCTCTGATTTTAGGACAACTTTACTTTAGTATTAGTGGACTTGTAGGGGTATACCTGGTTTTTGGTCTGGTTTAGCCTTATTGTGTTTTTCATTCAAGACATTCAATCTTTTTTATAATACAGTACTCTGAAGGTTCTGATATCTTATTTCCACTGCTTGATATTTTTATATTCTGCTGACTCTCTGTTTTAAGACATGAGTTTGGGTCATGCTTTATTGTTCCATTCTCTACTACCTCTGACTGGCTGTACTCTGCGTGCGTTTTTGTTTTCTGGTTTTTATTATACAGTATTATTTTAATGCTATGGGTCCCCTATACAGTTATATATTAATTTAGTTTTAAACAAGAGGATTACTTATTTCAAGCATTTGTTTTGGGGTGGGTCCAGTGGTGGAACTGGGGGGGTCTGGGGTGCAGTCACCACTTCCTGACTGCCCCAGTGTGAGTAGTGGTGCCCCACCATAATCTTCAGTCACTGTTTAGTGCCCACTGTGGAGCTCAAAAATGATTGAATTCCACCCCCCACCCCAGCTCCCAAATGCTCCCAAACCTGGCTCTGCCACTGGGTTGGTTGGGGCCATACTACCTTATGGAGAAATGGTGAGGATTGATCATGGACCTAATGGATGTGGAGTGGCTGGCTTTGGAACAGGGGATGTTGTTTCTAGTTAATTCTATATTTTATGGAGTTTTTGTTCTCTTTTTACTTTTTTTATTTCATGTGTAGATTACGTGATCATAGAATGTTGTGTCGGATTTGTACAGGTGTGGGGGGGGGCTGCTACAGTAATTACCCCATTTCTGTCTCTGTGTCTTGGTTGTTTATGTTTGGTTGTTTTACATTATTTATCTTAAGTAATGGGAAGTCATTATTTCTTTCTCACATGGAATGTGAAAGGAGCTCAGGATGCAAGGAAACAATATGCCATTTTAAAGCACCTGAAGCAGATGGGCACTGATATTGCCTATTTACAAAAGTCTCATTTAAAGACAGATCAGCTTACCTACCTGAGACAGGACTGGATAGGTCAGGTCTATGGAGCAGGTGATAGTACTAAGAAGGGCTTGCATATTAATAGCTAGGTGAGTTCCATTTCAACTAATTTCTGAAAATGGGAGAGAGGGTTGCTATATATTTATCCATGGAAGGCTGGGATTACATGAAGTGCTTTTAAGTTGTGTATATGACCCTACTTTTGATAACTCCCATTATTTTACCAATCTGGCTTCACTACAAGCCCCACACACCCCTATCCCCATCATAATTGGTGGAGATTGGAGCATTGTATTTGAATCAGACATTGATAGATTGGGCAGTATTAGGAAAGGTATTACCCCTGTACAAAGAGGTTTGTGGGAATTTTTGAATCTCCTGGGTGTGACAGACCCTTGACATCTGTTACAACCTATGGAGCATAGGTATACCTTTATTCACCCCTTATAATTCCTTTTCCAGATCAGATTTATTTTTAGTGAATCAAGAGAATGTGCATGGGTTAGTAGATTGTGAAATCAGGGAAACAATTCTCTCTGACCATACTTTGGTTTAGTTAGCCCTGACTATTAAGGGTGGACTGGACAGAGACACTGTTTGGCATCTCAGTAAGCAATGGTTATGGGATGATAGCTTGGTAAATAATTTAGAATGCTATTTACAGCCTTTTTTTGCCTTTAATAGGACTTCAGCTAATTTATTATGGGTTTTATGGGGCTAGGCAAAAGTTACAATTTGGGATGAATGTATTCAACTCACTTCCAAAAAGGCTAAGATATGTCAATGACACATTAATAGTTTGCTGTCACAAATAAGGTCTACTGAGGTGTCACTTTCTCCAACTACTCCAGAACAAACTTGGCTAACCCTTAATACCCTCCATTTCAGATATGCAACTTTACTGAATGAATGAGCAGAACTACCTATTTTTAAAACCAAAGTGCGGTATCTGGACCAGGCTGAGTGGGCCTGGAAATTTTTAGCCTTACAGCTGAGGGTGCAGGGATCTCTCAGGGTAGTTCATAGTCTCAGGCTCAAGAATTCTTTGGATCTTGTTTCAAGACCAAGGGACACAGATGAGATTTTTGACTTTATTATGAGCATTTGTATTCCACTGACCACCTTCATAACCATATTCTGGACTATTTAAGAGGCACACCTTTATCACATCTTTCTGATGAGCAAAGTGTCTCACCTTCATGTACCATTACTACTGCGGAGGTACTCTGGGCTATTATTTCTCTTCATATTGATCATGCACCTGGTCCAGATGGTTTCTCATGTAAATTTTTATAAGGCCTTTATAGAAGAACTTACCCTTTTGTTGGCAGACATCTTCAATTTCCTTCACTCTCAAGGTATCACAAACATGTCTCTCACACAAGCTTGTCTACTCCTTCCTCTTAAACCCAGGAAGGATAAGTTTCTTCCTTCTAATTACCACCCTATCTCTCTCATTAATACAGATCTTAAAATGTTAGTAAAAATGTTGTCTCATAGACTGGAGGGAGTATAGTCCAGATTAATTGACAAGAACAAGCATGATCCATACATGAAGGGCCAAGTTTCTAGTAAGCATACTCTTTAATTACTTCATTTTATCTCGGCCTTCAGAGAGACAAGGATTCCCATGGCTCTGGTTTCCCTGGAAGCTGAGAAGGCCTTTGATTGAGTCTCATGGCCTTTTCTGTTTGAAGTACTTTGTGCTTATAATATACCAGTTGAATTAATCTGACGGGTGCAACTTCTTTATACCAATCCATCAGCTACATTATTTTGTAACAGTATCCTTTCTAAACCTTTCTCAATTACCTTGGCACCAGGTAAGTCACCATATGTCACCCCTACTTTTTAATTTATATTTAGAGCCTTTGAGTTTAAGGCTTAAGAAAAGCTACAGGTTCAGGAAATATGACTTCAGTAAGTGGAATACAAGCTCTCCTTTATACAAATTATATTTTATTGCACCTAACCTACCCAAAGTCTTCTATTCCTACTGCCCTAGCTGAGATTAACACCTTTGGGAAGGTTATGGCATATAAATTAAACTTAGGAAAAACATGTGTTATGTCCTTAAACTCCTTTGTAACTAAACAATAAATGACTGATTTATTGCTTCATTGGGAGCCAATACCTCAGCCTGTTTATCTCAAGATATCTTTCTGATTTAAAACAAAATACATTTATACCCTCTATTTTGTGTCATTAAACAGGATCTACACAGATGGATGACCCTCCCCTTATCCTTATGGCGGATGATAACTGTGTTTAAAATGAATATCTTAACTAGTATTTTGTACCCCTTGGGGTTTTGAAAACTTCAGATAATTAATCATTTATTTTTATGGCAGGGTAAATCAATCAGGAGAGCTTATAACTAACCCAAAACAAAAAAAAAGTGTCTTCTTCTCCCCAATATTTACTTTTATTACTTAGCCCTTCAGGGCAGAAAGTATTTCAAATGGAACAGACTATCCAAAGGGTGCAACTTGATTATTATGAACTTCAATGGCTAGGTCTTGAAAGACCTTAGTGCAGGAGATTCATCATTCACTGTCCTGCTTTGTTATTTCTCTCTCCCATCTCTCTTCACAATACCCTGAAAAGTACCCTCATATACTGGTCCTTATGGGCAAATGTGCAGTTGTGTAAGCATTTTCATATTTCATTTACACATAGCCTAGCTCTGCCTATATTCCTTAATCCAAATTTTAAAATTGCACACCATCCTGTACTAGGGAATTTCCTTCCCTTGGCAGAAGCAACAACTGTGGATATCATTTCTTCAATGGAACAATTGCTTGACTATCCTCCTTACAATCTGTATCTACAACTATCTTAGGCCCTGTTGTCCCTTAGGCTCTCCCCAATGGGTTGACAGGGGGCTTCACATTTTTGAGGAGCTGATGCACATTGCAGAGTCACACCATGCAGTTTCGCAACTGTATTATACATTAAAACCCTTGGCCTGATTCAGTTAATTCAAACCTGCTTTTATTGGCTAAGGTCCTTCATCTTCACTGGGCTCAATAGGATTGGCAAAGAGTCTGGGCTTCCATAAACAAATATGAAAACAGGATCTCTATAGACTGCTCCAGATAAAACTTCTACATAATCTTTACTTCACCTTTCGGAGTCCCTGTAAATTGGGTAGGCATGACCATTTCATCTGTTCCAGGTGCAAAAAGCTAGATGGGTATTTGTTTCACATATTATGAACCTGTGAGAAGGTCATACCATTTGGATGGATATTAAGTCACCGTTAGATCCATCCTTTTTTTAACAAATGTGTTAACTTCGAAGTTTGTTTGCTGGACCATTTTAATGGCATAGCCTCAGGATACAGTAAGTGCTATATTGCCCTAATGGCAGCTGCTGTTAAGACAGTCTTTCTACATCATTGGATGGAGATAAAATCCCATCCTGGTCAGAACAGCATGCTGAAATCCTTAGCACCTTGAATGCTGATTGCATATAGCTAATGGTATGAATAGACATCAATTATTTTGACAAGTTGGATCATTAAATGCTTGATTAGTTACTCTCTAACATTTTTATCTGCTTGTATGTATTCTTTTCAGAAATCTATCATACTTCTTCTAGATCTCAAAATTGTTGCTCTTGTTTTTTTATTTCAGCTGCATCTTGGTTACTTCATTATTTGCTGTGGGGATCTGCACATGAAGGAGAGTTGTATTGATGAGGGGTTTCTTTTCTATGTTTCTATGTTTGTATTTTTTGTGGGTCTGATGTTTGTTCCATTTATGGTTTGTACTAATATGTTAGTTTGTCTCCTTTTTTCTTGTTTGGAAAATTAATAAAGCATGTGATTAAAAATTAAACCTCTAAAATTGCACCTTAATAACTTTGGTGGTGTTTAACAGAATTGCCCCATATTTGGAATGCACTGACCAGGAGCATAGCCTCAAGATGTGGCACATTTTGTGATGGTAGCTTATGTGATATCTGAGATCTAGAAGTGTCACTTTTCACAAACATTTTTACATTTTCATGTTTTTATTACACTTTATTTCTCTCTCTCTACATCCTAGAAAGTATGGCCACTTTTTTCCAAAACATTCTGGGTTGAAAGGGGCCTGTGCCAAGGTAGTGTTTTTCAAAGGTTTCATGAAAAAAATATTTATCAGTTCCAGAGTTATAAGTATTTTGAGTTTTCTTTTCTGAGCATACTCAGTAGGGTTTTAGGATAACCCTCTGATACAACACTAAAATGATACTTTTGCAGAGCATTTTTCTTATACAAAGTTTTTTTGGGGGGGAGTTGAGAATGTTTTGGGTCATGGCAACCTTTTTTTAACAGAAAGCATGGAGAATACATAAAAATGATGTATGTTCAAAAACAAACACCTAAACCTAGGTGCAAATTTGTTTGCATTCTGATGTTTTCCTTCCTAAATCAGCCCAGAAATACCTTATATAGAAATATTCTCTGGCCCAGCTTAGCTAGAGGAACTGTTTTTAAGGTCAACAGCCAATAATTCTCCTGTCACAGTGAAAGTGCTGTGACAGGGAAAGGTTTGTCTGGCACCCAAAACATTGCTACTACTGACATGCTGTGTGCTCTCTTCTCCTAGCTTAGCCAGCCCTGCTCACACCCCCTCCTGGCTTAGGCAGCTCTCCCTCATACTATCCTACTGATCCTTTGCAGCTTTGTTTAAGCAAACTGGCATGCCCACCCCTGGTACCATTCACAACCCCCTTTACCATCCACATCATCCACCACCCAAAACACATAGGTAATGACTCCAGGGTACTCACCCTCAGTGCTGCCAACCTGATGCTGACACCGGGATGCCCAATCCACAGAACCAGTTCAGTACCCTTGCTAAAAAAAGAAAACTCCTTTTTTGATCATGTTTTATTTTACACTTGAAAAAAGGTTGCTAATTGATCTCTGTTTGCTCCACACACACAACCTCACCCCAATGGACCCCCACTCAGCACCCGGCCCACAACCCCTTATACCCTGACACATCTAAAGAGTGTTCCACATCATAGATCCACTCTCTGATCAGAAAGACATCTTCCTCTGGTAACCATGTCTGCAATATGAAGAACTAGAGTAAGTTCAGCTGATGTAGTTAAATGTTTTTAAATGTTACTTATAATTTTCTCATTTTAAATATTTTTCAACCAAATTTTCAACAAGATCTTTTAAGACATCATAAACCAGGAAGGTGAACATTTTCAAATCCAGCCAGAGAAGTGATTTTGAGATCACTCTGGGAAATCACCTTTAGGGTAGGATTTGAAAATTTTCACCCAACAGGTTCATAAGGTGGGGTCATAAGAAGACTACATTGAAAATGGGGTGGACAAATATGGTAAAATGACCAAGTTATTAGTGAATGTTGTAATATTTCAATGTTAATGCCTAACTTAATTTTCAATATTTTTCCACCAAACTTCTAACATTTTTTTTAGGACCCCACCTTATGAACAAGATATTTTCAAATATGGACAAAAGGTGATTTCATATTTGCTCTGCAAAAACAACTTTCAGGTGGTACTTGGAAAATTTCTCTACTAGATTCATGATATGGGAACACAAGAAGACTATGGTCAAAATTTTGGGTCAAAATATTAAAAAGGTTATGAGTGCAAATTGACGTTTAGACAAAGGGAGTTATAAAATGACTGCTGAAAATTTAGGGTCAAAATTAAAAATATGTATATATTATTAAGAAACATCTGCCATGCCACATTTTGTCCCATTCTGTAATGCTAGTGACCCTGTGCTGGTGAGCTGAGTGCAGGGGTGAGCTGAGTGAGCTAGATGGATGGGCTGAGACTGGAGGGATGGTTGCATAGTCACATGGGACGTGCATTAACAGAGGGCTCTCTGGTTAATGCACGTCCATCATTCTATCTAGTACACAGGTCCAAAGTACATCTGCCAGCCAAAGCACAGGGCCTTGTGGCAGACGCAGGTGCAGAGGTGCAGGGCCTTATGTCAAGAGAAAAGTTCTCTTCACTATTTGGTATTGGGGTGGGTGTGAGCAACCCTGTAACTTCCCTTACCTGTCTTGGCTGTGTTGCCACATTGCAATTCCATCCCTCCAGTCTCAGACAGCCCCACAAATTCTTGGCATCCACTGCCACATGGAAGTACTGGGCCTGGGAAGCCCTGAACTTCTGAAAGCAGACAGACTCCTTCCTTGCTGCAGGGTCCAGAGGACCCTACTTGTCTTGATCTGTTAATTCTGGTCCCCTTTGGGACCTGTGTTAATAAGGATATGATTCTACAATCTCAAAAAGAAAGAATGTATTGCAAACAAAACTGTTAATACTCCAGTTAGGGTTTAGCTTACTGCAATGCATGTGGGGAAATATTGCATTAGATTTAGCATTTAACTAAATAGAAGAAATTTTTGCATACTTGGTCTGACTGGTAGGGTCTCAAGATGTGAAAAGAATCTTTATGAAATCTTGTGCAGTTTCTGAGATACGGAACATTGGTTTCTAAGGAATTACCTTTTTTTTACATTTTGATGCACAGACAGCAAAAATGTTTTGGGACAAGTCCACGGGGATTTGGGAGGTGTGTCACTGCCAAGCCCATTGCAGTTCACAATACCAGAGGCTTGACTGTCTACACCAAAGACCAGGCACTGTGGTCTGACACAGCACTCTTCTTTGTGAGCAGAAACTTCTTGTACTTCAAAGGACCAAAGCTGTTCCAATCAGACAGGGCTTTGATCCTTTGATCTGCATGAAGCTGCATCAGCAAACAACTGAGTGGCTTTCAACTTCAGGAGCCAGTGTTTGGATCCATAACTCTGGCAGGTGCATTAGATTCCATGCTAATGTGTATGCCCCAAGTCACGGACATTCCTAACATTCCAACAAAGAAAACTGTCTTTTCATGTCTGTTGCTGGAGCTCCATAACTGTTCTTCCACCACTGGAGCCTCCTTCTCAGCACCCACCACCCCTTCCCCCCAACAAACATAACATTGACACTGGGGGTGCCCAATCCCCAGTGTCATTTTTGTTAAATATATATGGCCTGTAATAAAGAAAACCACCCATCGATGGCTGTTACTGGCATCCCCTAACTGTTCTCACCCAACCCGACCTCCTCGCAGCACCCATCCTCTCAACAAACATAACACTGACACTGGGTTCCCTAGCCTCGGTGTCAAAACCTGAACTAAAGAAAACCTTCCTCTGCATTTTGTTAAAATACCTTGCAAAAAAAAATGGTCCACCAATGTCTGTTGCAGCTGCCACCATAACTTCAATGCCATTCTTTGTTTATTTTTACATACCTGTAAAACAGAAAATGCTCCATCAATGTCTATTATAGCAGCCACCACCCCCGTCATTTCTAACACTGACACTGGGGTGCCCAATCCCAATGTCTACTGCTGGTGCCGCTATAACTGTAACTAACCTTCTACTCAGCAGCCACCATCCCACATGCCCTCAAGCCATTACTTACCCACTGGGGAACCCACACCGTGATCTTCTCTTAATTGCAGACATGTCTTCACTCTTCAATGCTGGACCATGGACTGAGGGAATCAGGTATGTGATTCAATGTATTTCAATGGGGTTTTGAAGTTAGTTGCATAACTTGGCCATTTTTCAATATTTTTGCCCCATATTTTCAACATACCTCTTTTGGGACACCACCTCATAACAATGCAAGTGGCATTGGGTAAATCTGTCCCAAAAGGTGATTTTGTGGTTTCTGCATGAAATCACCTTTTGGGTAAGAGTTGAACATTTTATTTGCCCTTGTTCATGAGGTGGAGTCATAAGAAGGCTATGTTGAAAATTTGGAGTAGAAATATTAAAAAACAACAACTTTACAAGCCTAAATTGAAATTTGCAAATGCAGGCTCATAACATTAGTAATTTTCAATATTTTTACCCCAAATTTTCAACATAGCCATTTATTTATAGCACCTCATGAATGTGACAGCTGTCATTTTTCAAATCCTAGCTAAAATGTGTTTTCGCACCCCCAAAAGGCTATTTCACAGTTGTTGCATGAAATCACCCCTCAGGCTGAAGTTGAATATGTTCTCTGTATTTGTTCATGAGGTGTGATCATAAGAAGACTATGTTGAAATTTGGGACAAAATATTTAAAATAAGTTATGAGCCTATGTTAAATTACTCACACAGGCTTGTAATTTTGTAATTTTCAGTATTTTTACCACAAATTTTAAACATAGCTATTTCTTCACAGCTCCACATGACTGTGGTAGCTGTCATTTGTCAAATCCTGGTAAAAATGTGTTTTTGTACCTGTGGCATGGAATGACATTTTGGTGGTGTGGAATGACATTTTGGTGGGGATTTGAAAATGTTCACCTAATGGGTTCATTAGGTTGGGTAATAAGAAGGCTGTACTGAAAATCTGGTGTACGGATATGGTAAAATGTTCAGGTTATGACTGAATGTTACAATATTTCAGCATTAACTCATAACTTTGCTAGTTTGCAATATTTTGACTCCAACCTTTCAACTAAACATTTTCACACCACCTCAGAAACGTGACATGTGCCATTTTAAAGCCCTGAATGAGATGTGTTTTCACACCTATGGTGCAAAATTACATTTCAGCCAATATACTTTAAATGGTATATGTCATCTGTATAAGGCAAATCCTAAAACAAGCATCTTCAAAATTTGGGCACAAAAATGAATTGTTTATCAAGCATTAAACATTCAGTATTGACAAATGCTTGTTCCCATCTTAACTAGTTTTATTTGCTCTCACATATTACCTAGAAATGCTTCATGAAACTTTCAGGGTGGAAGTGTTTTGTACTGTGGTAGTACCTTTTAAAGGTTTCATATAACAATACTAAATTGTTCCAAAGTTATAAGGATTTTAAGGTTTTTTTTTTCTGAGGACACTCAGTAGACTTTTTCGAAAACCCACTGATATGAACAATAAGAACATCAATCATGAGTGCTTTTCACTCATGATTTATTAATCGTGAGAAAAATATCAATCATGAAAGCTGCCATTTTATTTTTTATATGAAGAAACACTAAAAATACAAGCAACTGATGTATTTTCAAACACAAAACACCAAAACCTTGGTAAATGGGACCCATTCAGCTAAATGCTGGTTTTTGTTTAAACAGAAAACTGTGAGAAATATATTTTCTGGGCACCCCAAAATCCAGGGTGCCCAGCATTTTGCAATTTATATATATTATAAATTACAAAGAAATGTGTTAATGCTCTACTTAGGGTTAAAACAACAAAAGTAGGTAAACATGGCATTAAGGTTTCCCACCCTAACACCCTCCCCTACCCTTTCCACACCAACAGGCATCGGGAGTGCCTTGGGGTTGTCAGGCCTAATGATCTCCCCATTCCATAAGTAAATAAGCTGAGATGGATACAGTATAGGAGAATGGGGTTAGCATTAGGGCTGTCAACCACAAAGAACCTCCCCACTGATGCCTGTTGGTGTGTGCAGGATGGGGGTGGGTGTTAGGGTTGGAAACCCTAATGCCACATTTCCCTACTTTGGTTGTTTTAACCCTAAATAGAAAATTAACAAAGTTTTTTTACAATTTGTTTTGTTACTTTTTGAGATAGTATAATTGTGTCCATATTTGCCTGTGGAAGTGCATGGTCCTCCAGAGCCAGTGCTTCCATTGATAGGACAACAGTCACCAAATTTCAGCATAGCCATCATATTGCCCCACCTCACATACCCATTACAGAAAATTTTCAAATCCTGCCAAAACATTATTCTGTGCAACTGCAATGACCTTATGTGCCACAGCTGCAAAAACACATTTTGACCAGGATTTTAAAAATGACAGCAGTGACATACATGAGGAGGGATAATAAGAAGGCTATGTTGAAAATCTGAGCTCAAAATATGAAACATTTCCAAAGTTATGAGCGGGCATAGGCAATGATTGGTCATAGCTTTGGAATTTCACATTTGACCCATTTTCAACATAGTTTTCTTTTGACCTCACCTAAAAACCCATGGGGAAATTTGCAAATCCACACAAAATGCCATTCTGTGCAAAAATACATTTGTGACAGGATGTGAAAAATGACTGCTGTACTGGTCATAAGATGGTGTACAAAATGGTTATGTTGAAAATGTGGGGTCAAAATATCAAAAATTACCAAAGTTATGCATGCGTAGAGACATTTCAATGATTGCTCATACCTCAGGCATTTTTGGGGATTTTTCTGCAAATTTTCAACATGGCCTCTTTGGGACCCCTTCACGAACACTTGTGTTGATATTTCGTTATTCAGTCCCAAAACTTGATTTCACACAGTGACCACAAAACCCCCTTCCAGACCTGAGTAATGAAATTACAGTGCCAGTGTTCATAATGTGGGGTCCCAAAGAGGCCATGTTGAAAAAATACCTAACAATGTCAAAGTTATGAACATAAGTTAAAAACATGATTGATATACATTATACAGCACTTACTTGATTCCTCAGGTCATGGTTCTGCCTTGAAGAGTGTAGACATGTCTCGGTCCACAGAAGATGACACCATACAACCTTCAGTGATAAATATAGGGTAAGGGTGGTGTGAGTGGTGGGTGCTCAGTGAGAAGGTCAGGAGGAGGGAGGTGGACAGCGGGGATGATGAAGGATATTTTTTTTTCAGGCTTAAAAAAATACATTGTGGACTGTTTACTTTTTATAGGCTTACACTAAATAATTATTTTGGGACACTGGGGTGGGCTCTCACTGTTGCATGCTACTGGGGTGGAGTGCTTAAGGAGGACAGTGATCAGAGGGTGGGGGTGCCACTAGACACCAAGGAAAAGGGCAACTCACAGCTAGCACTACAGCCAGCAGCACGACTTTAGCTGCAGCTGCAGAAGTCAAAAAATTCCTGGTGTTCTCATACAGAGAACAGGGGGAAGTGCTCCTCTCACTAAGATCGGCACTTGTGATTTTGGGTGCCCAGAAATCACATTTGTGGTCACAATGTTAAAAAAAGACATCAGAATCTAGCTAAACAGGTCTCATTTAGCTAGATTCTGGTGTTAGTTTTTAAAAATGTCAGCATTTTTATGTATTTTCCATGTTTAGCATTTCATGGAAAAAATCAGTAAGATGGCAGCTGGCAGTTGGCAGTTGGCAGATGGCAGTTGACATGGCATAAAACCTCTGTTGCGCGTCGCGAAAATGTTATCTCAAAACCGTTCTCTGGTACATGTGCAAGTCAGGAAACAGTAACATTTAAAGCCTTATAACTCTGGAACCCTTTGATATTTTTCACCAGACCTGTCAAAGGCACTACCTTAGGACATGCCACATGTCCCCTGTAGGTCTTGGACAAAATTCCTTTCCCTGTTGGCTGTAGGCAAGAGCAAATAAAAAGAATGTTAAGTATAGGAAAAAATGTTTTGTTTTCTAAAAATGACACATGCAGATCGGAAACCACATAAGCTGTCATCACTAAAATTTCCACACATCAAGACTGTGCATCCTAGACAACATATACACAATTTCAGCTCATTCTGTCAAAGAGCTAAATGTATTAATGTACAAAATTTGAGGTTTAATGTTAAACAGGCTATTCAACCCTAACTGTATGGGTGCTATCGTGCCCCTATAAAATATATCTCCAACAGGACTGGGGTAAATATGACACAATAAGAAAGATATCTTAGCTAGTAACATCAGTAATAGTAACATCAAATTAATGATGTTGTTACTGTTGTCACAATGGATATTTTTAAAGTTGCTTGCATCACAGTAGAATACTAAACAAACCAGAGAGAAGCTTTCACAATGCTAATGACATCACAGTGTCAAGTGCAGCACTGAAGCAAGCTGTTAAAGTCAAAGAAAAGCAGCAAAATCTTCAAACTGCAAAATAAAAAGCTATAACCTTTAAACTACTGTGGTATATCTCAAATATAAAATAACTTGACTCAAAATAGGCAATTTATCATCATGTGTGAGTGGACAGGACTTTCATAGCTCACTCAGTGCTCTACCACTCATGAGTTATGGTCCTGCCCCCATACACTTGAAGATAAATTGCATATTTTGAGTCCTCTCATTGTATATCACATATACACATTATACTATGTAAATGAATACATTCTATCCCATGAGGAAGAATAACTGTACAGGAAATTCTGTGCCATAAGACATAGAAATTATTACTGACAAATTGCACAGTATGGAGTGTAATATCCCTTGGGAAGACTTGAATAAGGTTACTAAGGGATTGTGGAAAAGCAAAGTGCAATTTGGATATAGAAGACAGAAAAGGCAGATGTGTGCATCAAGTATTAAATAAACAGAGAAGCACTGTACATGTGTAGGAAATAGAAATGTTTGAAGTAGCTGGATCCAATACCCTACCAGAAAGAGAATTCATGAGCTCTATCTCGTTTGCTCATAATTTATCTGAAGATGAAGATGATAAATCTAAATCCTTTTACATTTATGTCTGTTTTTTTCTTCTACAAATAACATTTTGAAAGGTACCATCATGTCCTATATGCTAAGAATGATGGAACTGAGCTGAACTGTAGTTTGGTCTAAAATTCTGTTACATGTCTTAGAGTTCTGGTTCAGGTTCTGCATTCACTAAAAGCAAAAAAACAAATATATAGAGAGGGGTACTTTACCAACATAAATACAAAAATGTTGAACTGACAGCTATTAATCCTCATGAAGAAACCCACCCATAAGAAGAATTGACAACCCTATTTGAAATCTGCACACTCTATCCTCCCTTAAGTTTATGCACACACTCTTCTCAAAAATGAAAGACTGTATCTATCCAAAACTGTGAGAAACATGCCACTCCAAAAATCTGCATTGTGCCTTCCTCCTTATAATTACATCTTGCACCATTGTCAAAACACAGTGCTACATCACTCTCACAGTTTGCTCCTCTCTTCAAAAATGTCCAAAATGTTCATTGTACACCTCTTCCAAACTGTACATGCATAGCCTTTCAAAGTTTACCCAGTAACTCTCGGAATATTTGACTTGTAAATTTTGAAAATGCATTGTTGTCATTATGGGATGGAAATAGAGAATTGTGAGGGGGTAAGCATTAAGACTTGGCGGTGTTGTCAAATTTTAGGAAAGTATGAGATGTACATTTAGGGAAAGGTATGGGATATCAATTTGGGACTCTCAAGTCTGAAGGTGGGGGTGTACCTACTTTGGGAAGAGTAGCAACTTCAGAAGGAATGGGGTGTCAAATTTAGAAAGGCTGTGTGGTTTTAATTTTGGGATGGGTTTCACCTTTGGAGTATTTTACAAAATTTGGAAGGATTGAAGTGTCTTAATTATAGTAAGGGTGTGCAATTTGGAACGGGTATGAGGTATTGACTTGGGGAATGGTGTGGGATATCAGTCTGTGAAGAAGTCTGCCAAATCAGGATGGCATGGAGTATCAGTTTTGGGAGAATGTAAATGGGAATGTATCAAGTTTGGAAGGGATTAAAACTATCAATTTTGGGAAATGTGTCAAATTTGGAAGGAGTATAGGTGCTAATTTTAGGATATACTGTATATGTGTGTGTGTCAATTTGACAAAGGTTGTTAAATTTGGAAAGAGTTTGAAATGCCAAATTTGAGATATCCAATGGCACTAATTTTGAGATATGTTTGGAATGTTGGTTTGGAATGGCTGTGGAGTGTTAATATCATAGGCGTCAAATATGGGATGGATGGAGTGTCAATTTTAGGAGGAATATTAAGTTGGAAGGAGTGCATGATGTCAACTTTGGGAGGGCATCTAGGTGCATCTTTAGGAGAAAATAAAAATGTTAATTTGGGAATATTTTATGGTCACAATTTCAGGACTGCTGGGCTCAAATACAGGATGGGTGTGAGGTGTAAATGTCAGGAGGAAGATGAGAAAGTGTCATTTGTTTTGGAGTAATCACAATTTCTTTTAGCTTTGAAAATAAAATTAGTCAGTTAAAAGGCACTTTCTTTCTTTCTTTCTTTCTTTCTTTCTTTCTTTCTTTCTTTCTCTCTTTTTCTCTTTCTCTCTTTCTCTCTTCCTTCCTTCTTTCCTATAATTGGATGGGTGCACTCGTCACACGACCCTTCTGCAAACATGACCCAGCTACAAGGGACATACATAGGATATGTTAAAACAACTGCAGCATAACACATTAGTTAATACAAAATGCATAAATATTTACTTATTTATTTAAACATATTTTACCAGATAAACAAGCAGAGCCCAGAAGATTAATTTCTGGTTGCAGCATTGGGGAGGGGAGTAATAGGTAAAATAGATTCACCTACACAGGTTCTAGAAAGCAGCCACAGTATATGATATGAAACAAAAGAATACATTAACACAAGGATCTTAAAAATAGCAGCAGATTGTAATATAAGATGCAAATACAAATACAAACATGGTGCAAAACTGAGTCAGGTATTGCCTGTGTCCTTACAATAAACACACACGTTACCTACATAGTATGTTACATATGTTGCATACAGCAGGCAATGTGCCAGTAGATTTCAGAAGAAGATGCATGTCATAGTAGTTGGTGTTGGTTGTATCAAATACTCCTTGGTGTTTGAATAGGAAGCCAAAAGTAATTGGTGAAACAGCAGTTCCACTATGTAGCAACAGGCCTATGTCAGTTACCAGCAGTGTGTGTGTGACTGGGGCATGGAATCAAGGAGTCATGGTGAACCTTGATTAGCTTCTTGCATGAGATAAAGGAACTGGCTATGATGATTTTGGCAGATAGACTGTTTCCAAACAGAGGAAAGCCTATAGGCAATTGAGATTTGCCCTAAGTTTCTCCTACAATGAGGATCTGGAAAAGGCAAACATTCTCAGACCTGAGGGACTATGTGCGATTAGTTGATGTCATAAAATGATCCATGAGGTATTTTGGGGGTTAACCTGACCAATACTTAGTGCCAACTAGAGCAGTATGCACAGAGTACCTCTCTGAGTTAGAGATGCAGTGAAGTTTAATTTTGCTAGCGAAGTAGAGGTGAAGTGGCCCACTCCGCCTCGACATACAGCTACGCGAAGTGCCCATTGAAATGCAGTACTTTATCACTTTGCATCATAATGACTTCATGTTATGATGACTCTGCTTTACTTCGCTTTATTTTCTTTTAAAGGCAGAGTGAGTGAGCATTGTAACAACCCACAGATCACATGGCTCACAGTCTGCAGGGCACATGTTTCAGGCAGGAAGTTAATTATGCAAGATAGTGAAAGACTTTCAAATTTACCTTACATACTGTTGGAGAAAGAGCTGTGTTTGAGAGGAGACGAAGAGATAGCAAAAAATATAAGCTCCACTTTGAAATGAGACAGAGAGATAGTAAAAAATATAAACCCCGCATCTGATCCAGAGCACCTTCTGGGATAGTTGTCCCCTCCCTAAAGCAGGAGGTAGTGGTGCCTTGGAAGCATCACCGCCGGTGGCACCCTACCAGTGCCCCCTCACCAGTGCCACCACCTGCCATGGCCCCATACCAGCGGCTCAGCAGAAAGTGAGGGAGGAGCTGCAGCAATCACAGCTGCTGCAGCAGCAGCAGGTTTCCCAACCCCTGGCCCCAACTGAGCACCAGCAGCAGCCAGCAACAAAATCTGGGCCCCCCCAGCTGTGCGCAGTCCTCCCCGCAGCTCATTAGTGTGGGAGTACTTCATTATACTTCCTGCAGACACCAGTGTAGTGAAGTGCAATCTGTGTGGTGAGGTGCTGTACTGTGGCCCCAAAGGAAGTCATCTGGGCACATGTGGTCAGTGTGCCCACCTATACAACCACCTCCTTGCAGATTGGCAGGCCAAGCTTTCTGAACAGGGCAGGAATGCACCTGTGGGCCCTGCTGGGCAACAGGTGGCAGCTCAGCTTCCACCGGCACGTGGTGTCAAGTGGGGGTGGGCCATGGAGCAAGTGGCTGCTCCACAACCTGCAGGTGATAGTGGCAACCCTGCATGAACACCTGCCACAGATGCCAATTTGTCCTGATGTGGAGTGCGTTGGACCATGTGAACCACTGGATTGACGAAGTAGAGCTGAGGTTGGAGCACATGGAGGTGCACCAACTCCAAGTAATGGGCATGCTTCAACTGCTGGTCTCAAACCATAACATTGTTCATTAGTTTTCATTTATCCTTGCACCCACCACACTCTCCATGACATAATAGCTCCTGATGTTGCCCCTGATCCGTCCCCCCTCTAGCTTCAAATTTTGCCCCTTTGTTCGTGCACATATCTTTTTTTCTGAAAGATGCTACCCTCTTGCATGTTGTTGATTCCCTTTTGGTACTTGATAGTTTCTATCATCCCCATCCCTTTTCCTTGTGGTTATACATATTAAGCTTTTGACTCCACAATATTTGGAAAACCTGTTAACCTGTTGTCATGGGTTGAAACTGGGGCAATACTCATGCCATCGGCAACTTCACTACCACCAGCGGGGACAGCAGCATCTACAACCATGATTGAAGCTACTGACTGTGCTGTGAAAAACATAGAGTAATCCCTTTACTGCCATCAACTATGCACTTCAGCTGCATACTACCATGCTCATGGCCTCTCTTGCCACTGGCAGCAGTGCCATGGCCAGAAGCATTTTTGTGTGCAAATCTCTTTGCATGCATTTTTT
Source organism: Neoceratodus forsteri (assembly GCA_016271365.2). Classification (NCBI taxonomy): domain Eukaryota; kingdom Metazoa; phylum Chordata; order Ceratodontiformes; family Ceratodontidae; genus Neoceratodus; species Neoceratodus forsteri. Next base: position 1,725,286,774 of record CM057452.1, read on the forward strand.
TGGGATTACACAGAAAATACACAACAAATTTAGATTTCTGAAATTTGGGGTGGATGGGAAGCCAAAAAACAACTGTGGCTTAGAGATGCAGACTGGGCACTAAACAGATGCAAACACACAGACTCAGATTGCACACTATAAAGAGATGCAGCCGGACAGGCACAAAAACACCTTAACCAGTGGTCACACAAATCCCAAACTGGAAAAATTAATTATACCTTTTGTGGATGGGGGGGGGAGTCGCAGTGCACTGCAGTAACAGTCCACTACCAAGATACCACAAAGCAGTAAAAAATAACACAGATGGATAACAGGTTCACCCTGCTGCAATTACTGAGTGGCACAATAGAATGTATCTGACTTGATAGCATGCGTCGCACACACACACTCACACACACATTACAGGTAATGTGCAGTAAATTGAAAACTTCAGTAATATAATCAAATATTTTAAACAAACTGAAATTATGCTCTGCACCACAACAATCAGCAAAATAGTTTCAAAAATTACTGAAAATATTACGTGTAGATAAACACAGTTGTACAATAAAATATAACCAAAACAGAAAGACTGCCTTTCTTCCAGTTAATCTACCTCCACCACAGATACACCCCTCCCCAAGCACACTTCAACAGTGCCTGTCTGTCACAGACTGAATGTTCTAAATTAACATTCAAAATCCAAATAAAACAATAAACACTCAATTATATGAGCACAGGAGGTCTCTACAATCGATGTACTAAATTTTGAGCAAAAAAAATGGCTCAAAAGGCTTTTTGAACATTTTGTAGAGGGTTTGAATCTCAGAGCTCTGACAGCAAACTGTCTCCAGCTACCTACACATACACTACACAAAACTGAGGCTATGCAGAACAATCTAGAGCCCATATGACCTGCAACCCCATGAATCACTGCAAAATTCACCTTAGAGCTCACAAACAAGGTGAAGTAATATGAAGTACATTGAAATCAATCTACTTCACGTTAAAATTGGTGTAGAAGTGGTAGGGCAAAGGTGGAGTAATGCAAAGTCGGTGCTTCAAATAGACTTTGCAATAATGATTGGAAGGCGGAGTACTCCGCTTTGCGTTTTGGATTACTTCTCTGATTCCGCTTTAATACGTGAATTGCAGCACATAGCGGATTTTGGCCACTTTGCCTGCCTCTATTTTGAGTGTGGTAGCTATCCAAGATTATTGTACATTGTACAGAGGTGTGTTCTGGCTAAGGGCATGGGCCAGTGCAAATCTGCAATCCACACGCCATACTTCACATTATTCTGTCATACAGGCCTATATGAATTTACACCAGCAGTGCAGTGCAGGTACTGTTTGAAATGCATCTTGAACAGAATGCTTGATTGGCTATTGCTAGGAAAAATTACATTCCAAGCTTTTGCTCTCAGGCACAAGAAAGGTTTTTGACCTACTGTACCATTGACTTGAACAGAGGTATGTCCAATGTTAACACATTGTTTGAGCTCAAATGGTTCCTGTTATTTTGCACCTTGATTAAGTCAGAGATAAGGTGCTCTGCTCCTTTGATGATCACCATTTAGGTCACTACACCAGTGTTTAGCTGGTCCCTGAGATCTAGTCGTAACCAGCCAAGGTCTGAGTACAGGACACAATGATGCTCTATCTTTTTTGCATGTAATGTGAATCTGCAGACAGCACTGTATGGTACCTTACATTTTAGTGTACCTCTAGAGGAGGCTGCTCCCCATACCTGGCTATCATAGTCAAGTATGGGGAGGACACTGCTCTGGTCTATGGCTTTATGTGTCTCATCAGCTAAAAGATCTCCATCTGCATAAAGTGCCCCTAGCCTTTTGTATACCTGCATGGCTACTTGCTTTATATGCAGTTCGATGGATAGGGATGAATCTAGGAAAACTCACAAGTGTTTAAAGCTTTTCATTGTTTCCAAACACTCATTCTCACTAACAGTGATCTTGAAATCCTTATTGTAGTTTTTGTTTTTCTGGGCTGTGCAGAAAAACATTGCTTTAGCATTCTTTCTATTTAGTAGTAATCTATCATCACTGACCCATTGTGTCAGTTTTCCAAATTCAGATTCTAGAGCAGCATTCAGTATTTGTACATCCCTATGTGCAGTATCGGTCCCACATCATCTGCATGTAATATGATTTTTTGTATCTGTCGTACACCTGCTAAATTTACTACAGTTTTTTAATGTATGTGTGCATTTATTTGTGAGAGATTATCTACAAAATTGTAATGTTTTATGACAAACAATAAAATGTTTACCTACCTACTTGGTAACTCATTTACAAATAAGGTGAACAGTAGGGTCCTTAGACAGACCAGCAGGGCACCTAATGGCAGAAACAAAGAAGCACAACAAATGACAGCAGAAAAAAGACAAAAGGACCATTTAGTCTGCCTGCTGTTTCATATCTGCCCTGTGACCTATTGTCCGTATGGGGTTTTTATCCCTCCCAGCCCATCCCGTGACCAACTCCCTACTGCTACCAACCTGAGCAAACACCAAACCCGTCAATCTGTCCTAGTCATGCTTGAAGTAGTTTATGGTCTTGGTGCCTACTACCTTCAGTGGCAGAATTTTCCATGGCTGCAGAACCTGTTCTGTAAACTAGAACTTCCTCATATCCATATTAAACCTTACCCCTATGTGTTTGTGCACATGACCTTGGGTTAATGACTCTGTACTCCTGCTAAATAGTTCCCCACAATCGACCTTGTTTATTTCCTTCAGGAACTTGGAGGTCTCTGTCACATCCCCCCATCACCTGGTCTCCAGTGAGTATATGTTCAGTGCCTTGAAACAATCTTTAGAAGATCTGCTCTGTTGGCTCTGAATCATCTCATTCAGCAACATTGCACCATATCCAGCCTGTCCCTATCCTTCCTTTAGTGAGGACTCCAGACTCAGCACTGTATTCCAGATGTGGCCTCACGAGTGACCTACATAGAGGTAGTAGCAAAGTACCTCCTTTTACCCACTGTCAATAGCCCTCCCAATGCACCTCAACATCATATTAGCCTTATTATAGGCCTTGATACACTAGCTTGATTGTTTGAGGGAGTCACTAATGATGACGCCTACGTCCACTTTCTCTGGCTTAGTGCTCAGTTTAACCCCTCCCATCCAATACGTTATCCTGTTTGTTGGTTTTTTCCCATTGTGCATAAGCTTGCATTTTTTGGGATTAAATTTCAACTGCCAATCCTTGAACCACCTCTACAGATTTTACAGAGCCCTCTGCATCTCCTTGATCCCTTCTTCACTATCTACCCTACCACAGAGAATCTGTCATCTGTGAAAAGGCACAACTTGCCCTGGATACCCTCTCCAATGTCACTTATGAGCATATTGAAGAGGACAGAACCCAGGAACGATCCCTGCAGCACACCACTCGTGACCTCCCTCTCTTCTGATTTGACTCAGTTTACCACCACCTTCTACTGTGTTTCCTTCGGTCAGTTTCCTACCCATTTAACTATGTCCCAAGCTCCCCAGGTCCTCCAGATTCTTCAGCAATCTTCTATGTGACACCAAGAGTAAATCCACAATGTGGCCCTTATCTACTACCTTTGTTATCCAAAGAAAACTATCAGGTTGTCCTGACAAGACCTCCCTGCCACAAACCCATGCTATTTACTGTCCTGTAGGCTGTTGCTCTGTATGTAGTCCACAATGTCCTCTCTGATCAAGGACGCTATCAGTTTACCCACTACAGATGTAATACTGACAGGTCTGTCATTCCCGGGTTGCTTCTTTTCCCTCCCCTCCTTGTGTAGTGGGACTACATCACCTACCTTCCAGTCATTTGGAACTAGCTCTGTCTGAATTGAGCTATTGAATAGGCCTACCTAAGGATTCAGCCAGTTCTGCAGCTAATTTCTTGACCACCCTTGGATGTATTCCATCCAGTACTGGGGCTTATCTACCTTTAAGGCGTCAAGCCCCTTATGGACCCTTTCTCTGGTAAATACTGGCTGCTTCATTTCAGGAATGCTCCTGATTGCCACCTTGATGTCACTTTCAGGCAGGGGCCCACTATCTTCCTTGTGAAGACAGGGCAGAAGTAATCATTAATTATGGCTGCTTTCCGTTCATCTTCCTCTAGTACTCTTCCCACCTCTTGTAGCCTAAGAATATCCCTTCCCTGCTTCCTTTTTTCCTTAATATATCTGAATAAATTTTCCCCCTCCCATGACCCCCTTTACAATACACAACTCTGGGCTCAATTCACAAAGCCCCTAGAATGACGCAAGGTGCCTTCGTCAAACATTTAAAGATGCAAGTGACACCTTGTGCCAAAAGATGCCTCAGGAGCATTTTAGAAAGGCAGCCTGTGTCAAATACAGTTGCATGCACCACAGGTGGCTTACCATGCTCCCATAAAATGGGCTGTGGGATGACACTAGGGGCTTGTGGCAGAGGCAGGCTTCCATATCCCCCTTTTGGTATTCACAAAATCCTCCCAGAGGGCAACATTCTAAGTACCCTTGGACCAGACAGGGCTGGTCTAAGGATACTAGAATGGTCTCTAGGAGGTTTTGACAGTTATAACAATGTGCGCAGCCCCCTCCTCTATCCCCAGTCCATGTAAAAATACACCAAACATCCCTGGTGATCTAGTACTCCCAAATCGTCACCAATTCCCAATGCATAAATTACAAAATCAACTTGGTGGTCTAGTGGTCCTCTGATCATCCTGGTATATAAAGAACAAAATAAACCTTGGATCTAGTGGACCTCCACCCCAGCATGCACTGTCCACCACCCACTCCCCTGCAACCTGAAACAGAGCTGGTGAACTGCATGGCCCTCCTCACACACTACAGCATCCGGATGCAACTGAGCTGTCAATAAGGAGCACATACTAGCATAGTACATGCTTCTTACTGACAGCTCAGTTGGCAGCTGGATGCGGTGGTGTCAGGAGGGCTGTGCCAGTGCAGCTCTGTTTCAGGTTGAGGGAGGGGTGGTGGGACACTGCCTGCCAAGGTGGGGTCCACCAGAGTACCAGGGCTATTTTGTTCTTTATATATTGGGGATGACTGGGGTCACTAGACCACCAGGTTTATTTTCTACTTTATGTATTGGGAGTGGGATGATCATGGGTCCACTAGACTACCAGGGACTTTTATTTTAATACATTCACTGGGATTGGGGCTGGGGAGGTGCAATAACCACCAGGGACTGCTGTCCATGGTACTATTGCCACATGGCTGCCCCACGGCTTGCAGCACACCTTCAGAATGCACCATCTGTTTTGTGCTGTTCCAGGGTTGGTGCAAGCTGCAAGACTTTGCTGCTGGGACGCTACCCGATAGTGAATCGGGTGCAGGATCCCTGTATATTGGTGGTCAGAGCAAGCTGCTTTCGGTGCAGCTTGTGCTGACCTTTGTGAATCGGGCCCTCTGTGTCTACCTTTGCCTCCCTGACCATCCTCTTTGCCACCCCAGATTTTATTTGGTACTCTCCCCATTCATCCTCCCCCTGTTTTCCTTGTACCTGGTGAAAGCCTTTTTCTTGGCCCACAGTGCTTCTCTGAACCTTTCCAAGAACCATATTGGTCTCTTTTACCTTTTTGTTTTGTAACAATTCTTGTACATGACCTTGTTGCTTCCACAATGGTCCCCTTATTTGCCTCCCATATTTACTCTACAGCTATGATGCTGTCAACCCTGGTCAATTTGACTTCTACCTGCTCATTCATCTGGTTGAAGTCTGCTCTTCTGAAATCTAGGACTTCAGTTTTTGGTGAGGCATTCTGGTTCCAAGGTCCAGCCTGAACCAAATGAAATTATGGTTGCTGGACCCCAGTGGCTCCTGTACCCTCACTCCACTCACAACCTCTGAGTCAGTGAGCACCAAATCATAAACTCTTACCTATCTAGTGGGTTCCCTAGCCAGCTGTACCTGCAATCTATCCAATAGGGTCTTACTTATGGTGCACCTGGCTGCTAGAATGTCACAGTCGATATTCAGCAGGTTCAGATTATCCACCATGGTTTCCCCCTTCCCCATTCCCCTTGCCAGCTCTTCCATGAGCTCCCTAGCTCTCTCTTTCCTCTTTGTTCTGGTGGTCTACAGATCACTCCCACTTGCATTTTCTTGCCTCAGGGCACTGGAAGGTGAACCACTGTGTCTCCATTTTCCCTTTGCCTCTCCTGATGTGCCCATCCTCCACATGCTCTATGCCCTTCCTTACATATAGGGCTTCCCCCTTTTGTCTTTCCCTCTAATCTGTCTAAACATTGTATAACCTGGGACTGACAAGTTACAGTCACTATTCTCTGTGGATGAAGTTTCACTGATGGCTATGAGGTCCGCCTCAGTGTCTGCCAACAATGCCTGGAGCTCACTGATTTTGTTACCCAAACTCTTGGCATTAAGGCAGACCCCTTTCCCACTAGCTTAAGATCCTCTTTTGCTGTTTTGTGATCCTGCACCTACATTCCTTCTCATTCTCTTTACCCTCTTATTGTTCATATTACCTGCAGATCCTAAGAGCCTTCACCTTTTTGCCTCTTCCACTACTTCTTTTTGAACCTAAACATTATTTTTACTCACATTATTGCTACCAATATCCAGTATAGGAAGAGCATTACTTAGGTTCCCATCCCGCACTCCCTTTACCATGGTTCCCCTAGCCTCAGTGTCCCACAAAGTTTAAATTACATCAAACTTCTGCCTCAGACTACTGGTCCCCTATCTTGGTGGGCAAAGGTCATTACCTTGGAAGAGTCTTCTATCCCAGAACTCCTCCCAGTCCCCAAGAAAGTGGTTCCTCCTTCTTCTGATCCTGGGAAAGCAGAAGGCTTTTCTCTCTTTACCTTCAGTATTTGAGTTCTTATAATCTACAAGCCATTTAACAACTGATAAACCAATACCCACTTGCACAAGCCTTGTCTCAAGGATGGCATGGTCCACCTGCTTGAAAGCCTTGGTCAAGTACACAAACATTGCACTGGTTAGGAGTATATTCTCTATGTTCTAGCACAGGTCAGCTTTGAACATTATCAGGTAGTTAACATGCCACAGTCCCTCCTGAAGCCATTCAGTGTATGAATCAATACAGTGTACTGATCTACAGTAAGTAACTGGTTAACTGGGCATGCTCTAATTTCTCCTGAATTGTACCAATGCCTGACAGTATTTGATTAAAGTAGGAAATGGCATTCTAAAATGCAACAGTTCAAAAGCTAAAAATATACACATTTATGCTGGGATTTACAAATGGCTTTATTTCATATCCATTCACCTAGATTTTCTAAAGTAGACATGTGCCTCTATCTGTTGGAGTGGCTAGACAGTCTATTAGACAGTCTAACAGATCCACGTGTCTGTCCTAATTTTGGTTGGAGTCACATGAATGAATGAAACAAATTAAATTTGTGTATTTTTAAGCAAAATACTCCAAATCAAACTTAGAAATAATGCTGTTGGCTAAAAGCCCTCTAAACTACAGAATCATTTTCTTACAAAAACAAACTCAGAGCAGATGTATCAACCACACTTCATTTTCAGTCAAAACTTCAAACTGAAAATGTTTGCACTCACTTTATATACAGATGATTGTACCATGTAACCTACAGTCGGACTTGTTTACCAAGAGTGTCTGTTGGAAACCTTCTTCCCAAATGCAATTACTTCTCCCAAGGCAAAGTTCACTGCAATCGTTGGTCATGAAGTACATATGGGAAGTGGTCACAAAGTGGTTGCAAAGTTAGTCAAGAAATTGGGAAAACTGCAAACTAATTCACAGTGCAGAATATGGTTACATCACTACAACTGTGTGAGTGAATTAAAACTTTACATCTTTAGTTGTTTACATTTTATTATGTCAGATTTATTTTACTATGTATGGTATCCATACATAGTTTTGAAATGAATGGCATTCCATAGATGTAGACTTTTTTTTCAACCACTAATTAGTGACAAGGATGATAGTAAGTAGTTTTGAGCCCAAACAAAAGCTTAACTGTTAAAATCCCAATTAGTCAGATGAATCAAAAGTTATACTCTTCAGAACCCAATGTCAAACAATGGGGACCGCAGAATAGTTGGATATTGTAACATACACAGGAAATAAGCTAGAAGTAGTTAGTGCCTATATATACCTGGGTCTATGGATAGATGACAACTGTAAATGGAATGTCCACAGTGAACAAATGACTAAACATCGTCATAGAAAATTAGGGGCATGTCATAGAGTTCAAAATTAAATACTAAGAGAAGCCAGAATCAGGATAGTGGAGACAGTGTTTCAGATTACGGTGACGTCTTGTATGGAGGTGCACCCAGTACCAAACTAAATAAAATTGACATATTTTATGATAGGTTTGTAAGATTCATACTTGGGGCTCCATGCACAAGGTACCACTGTTTAGTAAAGACTGAACCATCATGGATAAGCTTGAAAGTCCGGAGAAAGAGACACTCTAAACCGCATGACTAATGTGTTTAAAAACAGCTCTCAGAGTACATTCTGGACAAACCAGAACATAAAATAACAAGTCTGCTCTGGATCCACTAACAGCATGGAATTCAGGATGCAACAGATGATAACTAACATCAGCAGGTCATCATTCCTTCTCAAGGGCCCTTCAGCTTGAAATCATTGTCCATGCAATTCAGACTGAAAACAAAATCAGTAAGACTCCAGCCCTATAAGTGATTAATGCTAGAAACCATGAAATCCTTGGCTTGCTGCCTGGACTATGACAAAGGATAATTCATTCAGTGTATGGCATGCCACTCTCTCACTATGATTACTGTAAGGTCCTAAGATTTCTCTCAGAGCTAGTACCACCCCTTTCATAGTATATCTCAAGTTGTAACACTTGTGATGCTAATGTATATCCTGATTTGTAAATGCTTATGTTGACCATTCTGTACCACGGATGCCTTTGTCTGAGCAACTCTATATTTTTTTTGCCTATGGTACCCACTGAAAATGAGCCTAGGCTCAACTAGGGTCTGACCATGCTCATATCATGTGTAATTAGGAATAAACATTTTATTTACTTACTGGCGTACTAATCTGAAAAGGTAGAACTGACTCCAGTGTTGTAAAATTACTTGATTCCAAAGTTTGTTTCTGTTAGCAGCCTACGTAGGAAGGGCACGATCATTTTTAACCATTATTTTATCTCTAATTAAGCAGTTATGGTGTTCTCTGCCTTTTCTTTAAATCACAAGTGTTTGCCCACATCCAAGCACTTGTTTTATTTCTATTACACTGTTTACTGTATAAAGTATTGTGCAAGGAACTACATGCCAAATTGCCTTCAGTGCCTTAGAGGAGTGCAGTCCTGTGATCAGATCATTTATTAGGTACTGAGTGCTCATAAATATTTAGCTGGAATATTGCAAATGCTACTTTGTTTTACTGAAACTAAACCTTGGCCACTTGGTAAGGTCATCATTCTTCACGTGAAAAGGGAGGCAAAAGATTTCCCTTTGAACCAGCCATAAACTAATCACTAAACATTTTCAAAAGGGCATTATTGAGAAATCCATTACCAAAGTATTTTCTAGTTGTAACACAAAGTTACTTTTATCTAGCAGTCTAATGCCAGTGACTTCATTCCTGTGTATCAGAATAGAGAAACCTTATTTAGTAAAAATAACTAACTGTATGGCTGACAACCTCAAAAGCTCTCAAGCTAAACAAACATTGATCAGCATCTGAATAGCAAAACACTTGATTGACTGATTTCAAAAATGGTAATTTTCCATAAAAAAAGCCTCATGATTATATTAAAGCCCTCTATGCATGTGCTAAATATATTGTATGCGTACTGAAAACAAATTACCCTCCTGTCCATCTCCCAATCTATATGGGGAACTTGTCCTTAAAACTGCTATACAACATGGATTATAATACAGATTTAACATAGCATAATAGCACTGTGATGATAGAAGGAATCTATGGCAATCTTGTCTACCCCCCCCCCCCCCAAGAATAATTATGACTATACCCAATTTGAATATTTATTTATTAAAAAGATTCACCAGGAAGGCATACTGAGCATAAGCTCAATTCCAGATGCATCCTGGAGGAAAGGGGCTAGGGGAGTACAAGAAAATAGATACAATAATAAATGGATAGTTGCATAGTAAATACAAATAGAAACAGTGCAATAAACACTGGCAGTGTGGTTGGTACATTATGAGGTAACAACAGTGATATATTGTAGACAGGATAGGAATAGACATGCAGTAAACACATTTGGTGTAATAAAATGGTACAGAAAGAATTAGGCAGCTAGCAAGGTTGAGTTATTGCAGTAGCAGTGCAGTAGATACACTGAATGCTTGGCAGCAGGTAACAAGGGCAGCAGCACAGTGTGGGTGAGATGTAGAAGAGTACACAGTAACAATATGAAAGGTTAGATGCAGACAGGTATAAGAACAATATGTAATATATATTTAAAACAAACACAATAATGTTGAGCTGCAAGAGGAGGTTATGGAGATAAAGGCTGTGTAGATGGCCTAATGAAAGCAGAAGAAAAGTGTTCTAACTGATTGGCAACTAGGGACAGAGTCTAGGTAATGCTGGTTATAGGAAGTATATTAAGAGGATTAAGATTTGGGGGTTGAAGGAACAGGGAAGAGGAGATGGCAGAGATTGGCAAGAGCATATAGGTTTGTGAAATCTCTTAGAAGGGACGAGAGGAGTAGGAAGAAGTGGCTTTGTGGATTGAGACAGGAGGGCATTCCATATTTTAGGGCAATAGAAGGAACAAGCAGATTGGCCAGAGGATGTTGAATGGTGGGAATTGTGAAAGTTAGAAGGTCAGAGTTATGAAGGAATAAGTGCCAATAGTTCTAAGGACAGAAGATAGTAGGAAGGTAGATTACCAGACCAGAATTTGGGCATAAAAGTTGCAATTTGAGTGATACATCTGGACTCAGGGATGTGAAAGATGGGGTTTTATACAGGTCACAGTGGTTGAGTATGAGGGGACAGGAATGCACAAAATGACAGAAAGAGTTGAAGAGGGTGTTCAATCTGGCCAGTGTGCTTTTAGTGGTGGCACTGTAGACTATACATGTATAGTCAAAGCTGGGAAGGATCATTTTTGCACAATAGCACCATGTGCCAATTGAGGGATGCAGTTATTGTTTCTATATAAGGCACCAGGCTTGGGGTGTAAGTTTTTTTGAATTGCATCCACATGTGCAGAGAAGTCCGAATGGTGATCTAATGAGAATATGAACACATATCCAAATTAAGCTTGGGTCCCTCTGTGTATCTCCATAACCTTCTCTAAGGGGACCTGCCTGGACTCTTGCAGTAGCAGGACAACTAGGTGAAGATTATAATGACATGGTACCGCCACCTGAAGTAATTTGTAAGTGCCCCAGGATACCATTAAGCTCAAGAGTTACTGAAGTTAATGAGCTGATGGCTTTAATGTAAGGAGTACCTGATGAAGATACTCAAGGTTACTATCTCCCCAATAAAATAATTTAGATCCCCCACCTATACCGTAGCACCCCACAAGCCATGGGCAAAAAAAATTACTTCAAAGGGAGTGATAGAAAAGCAATGGGACAAAATGGAACAACTGGAGTAAGGAGAGGCGGTAGTTCCTATGCACTATATTTCTCAATTCCAGCACCTGCTGACTAATTCAAATACAATGCCTCCACCTATTGTTGCACCACATTCCCCCTAATACCTTAGGGAGATCCTAGAAAATATTGGTTGGGTAACACACAAGATAAGTGTTGCAGGCTTAATAATACAGCAGTCAACACAGATTTATGTTGGCATGCTTTTGCAATAACAGTAAATTAAGGTGATTACTTCTTTTAATCCAAAAGGAAATGCATATCCCTGGAAGTTGCTGATGGTCTTCAGCCAGGGCTTATCAACTTAAACATAGTCTACCCAGGACCTCAGAGGTTTACAGTAGTTCCTAACCTTAATTAAACTCCAAGTTGTAGGACTGGAACTCTGAAGGAAAGAAACACAACATGAAGCACCAGGTCTTGGTGCTGTGTTTTTTCTACTGCATTAAACCTGCTTGAATGGCTTATTTCCATGATTTACATAGTAACATAGTAGTTGACGGCAGATAAGGACTGCCAGGCTCACCTCATCTGCTCATAATTCCTGCATTCATCAGCATCTGCTGACCCTACTTGGTCACTGGCTTTTGCCTCTCTTTCTCACATCTAGGGTTCCCTTATGTCTATCCCATGCATGTTTGAATCCCCCTACTGCGTTAGTACCCACTGTCACAAATGCACCCAGCAGGTCAGGTCCTCTGCTCCCACAGTGCCAACCTCCAAGCACCGTATTGTGAACAGGTAACAGAACAGGGTAACCCACCTGTCTGCTTGTGGGTCTGAATCACCTTTAGTCTCAAGTTCTGGGGGATTCAAACTGTGAACCTTAAGCTAGTGTACCCAAATGTACAGGCTCAGATAATCTGCTCTTTGGAGGGATGCCAGATATCTTTCACCTAAGGGCATCTAACCAGGTCTCCAAAATGAACCCTTAAAACTCTATAAAAGACCTTAGGTATATTCTTACCTTTTTCCAGTTTGGTAACACCATCATGCTCTGAACAGTTTTTGTTAGTCTTAACCCTCAATACATCACATGCAAAAAGAACTTCGAAGACACACCCAGGCAGTCTTTGGAATAAAGGGTTTACTTAAAAATGGATAAAAATATGTAAAATGTAAACACAGAACACTATATCAAGAAGCATACAATCACTTAAAAAAAAAAAACGAGGAAAAGTACAAACAAAAACTCCTACCACAATACAATTAGACTTTTTTATCTAATGTATTACCTCTATGTGCTTATAGTAAGATATTGTTTCTTAAGAGTCCAAAAATAAAAATGTCTCCTAGTTGAAGCACAGAATACAGTTTAAACTCTGTGTTTCCACCCCTTCTATGATGTCATCTAGCTCCTCCTTTTAGAATATAAAATTATACAAACAATGATCTTCCTGTCAGGAGATATTTTGAATACTGTGACTTCAGCAAAAAAGTAATTTCTCAAATTATGACAGTCTTTAATCAACATTTTCTTTGATCGTGTGTGGTTTCCTGTTCCTAAGGCATCAAAGATTTTATAACCTTTTAGCACCATGGTGAGATAAAAATGTTTTTCATCTAAGACGTCATAAATGTTTATTATCTCCATCCTCTGGCAGACTCATAAAGTCCCATTTCATTTCCACTTCAAAGAGCATAGGCATATCATAAAAAGGTAATAAAATGACAATCTGATTTAAGTCAGTTAATTAAATGGTTCCTCCTTCTCTGAAACCGGGGGGGGGGCATTCATGGAAGCACTGTGACAATCACACACTATATTTTTATATTACAAATATCATAGAACAATCATAACCAGCTGGCCAAGCATCACAATCCTTCCAACTTAGATTAAATTTGAGGGCTCTATCCCCCTGCATGGGATGAGCTTCCCAAATCAGTTCACTCTTCATAAAGACATGACAAGCCATCTGTGTTCTGATTGGTCGCTCCAGCCCTATGTAAGATTGTCATGTCATACCTTGCAAGGCAAGATTCCACCTTAATAGTCTACCATTAGTTTTTCCATTTTGGGCCAGCCAAACCGGGGTTGTGGTCCATTTATATCTCAAAATGCTGCCCATAGAAGTATGACTCTAACTTTTTAGGGCCTGCACTATGGCAAGACACCTTTTTCCACAGTAGAGTAAGCCTGCTCACTGCAGTAACTTTTATTCAGGTACACTACGGGGTGATCTTTCCCTTGGTTGGATGTCTGACCCAGTACTGCCCCAATACCCATGTCTGAGGCGTCAGTCTGAACTATAAAGGGTCTGCTAAAGTCAAGACTTGTAAATACAGGAGCACTGCACAGTGCCTCTTTCAGTCTAGTAAAGTCTTTTTCACAGGTTGGTTCCCAGGAAATTTTCTTAGGCATCCTTTTCTTAACAGGTTAGAAAGAGGAGCAGCCAGGGCATTGTAATTGAGTACAAATTTTCTATAGTACCCTGCTGTCCCTAAAAACTCCTGACCTGCTTCTGCATTTCTGGTCTGGGCCATGCCTTGATCACCTCTATTTTTACTTGGTTAGGATGGAGCTGTCCCCAGCCTACAACATGCCTGAAGTATGCCACTTCAGCCATGGCCACCTGGCACTTCTCAGCTTTGACAGCGAGCCTGGCCCTCTGTATCCTGTCCAGCACTTCCCTAAGGTGGGACAAGTGTTCCTCCCAGCTGGCACTAAAGATGGAAATGTCATCCAGGTACACCACGGCGTACTCCTCAGCACCGTTTAACACCTGGTTCACCAACCTTTGGAAAGTGGCTGGGGTGTTCTTCATTCCAAAAGGCATTACTTTAAATTCAAATGAGCCTATTGGAGTGATGAAGGCCAACCACTCCCTAGCTCTGTCAGTTAGCTAGACCTGCCAATACCCCTTAGTCAGGTCAATAGTCATAAGATAGGTTGCCCCTCACAACTTGTCTAGGAGTTCATCCATCCGGGGCATCGGGCGGGCGTCTGACTTCATGACTGCATTAAGTCCACAATAGTCCACACAAAAATGAGTAGAGCCATCTGGCTTAGGCACAAGGACTACGGGTGAGGCCCAGGGCTGTGGGATCTCTGGATTACCCCAAATCCAGCATCTCTCCATCTCCTCCTAATGTCCTTTTGGACAGCTTCTGACACCTGATATGTTGTCTACCATATCGGCGTCTGTGTCCCTGTCTCCACATCATGTGTCACTAAGGGGTTAGTCAGGCTTGGTGCTAAACAATGGGGCAAAGTCTGCTAAACCTCCCTTACTTCCTGGATCTTGTCCAGGGCCAGCTGGGGAGACAATTTAACTGTTTCCACAGAGGACTCCACTTGCTTTCTTCCAGCAAGTCCAGAATGGGGTCTCCTTCATCCGTCCCTCCCCAGGACTACATACTGCAAACACCATGTCAGCCCTATTAGCATAAGGCATCAAAGGTTTTATAACCTTTTAGCACTATAGTGAGATAAACATGTTTTCCTCTAAGATGTCATAAAAGTTTATGATCTCCATCCTCTGGCAGACTCATAAAGTCCCATTTCATTTCCACTTCTAAGAATCAAGGCATATCATAAAAAGGTAATAAAATGCCACTCTGAAGTAAGTCAGTTAATTAAATGGTTCCTGCTTCACTGAAACCTGGGGGGGCACTCATGGAAGCACTGTGACAATCACACACTATATTTTTATATTACAAATATCATAGAACAATCATAACCAGCTGGCCAAGCGTCACACCTACCACTTCCAGGAGGTAGTCTATGCCAAGCATCCACCACTCTCTCTGTGAAGAAAAATGTCCTCCCATTTCCCCTTATCCTACCTCCTCCAATCTTGTATCATGCCCTCATCCTTGTACAACTCTTGTGTTGAAAGATGTCACCTCCTTGCACTTTGTCGATACTTGAAAGTCTCTATCATATTCCCTATTCCCTCCTCCCTTCCAGTGTATACATATTGCAGTCTTTTAATCTATTCTCATATGTTTTCTGATGCAAGCCCCACACCATCTGGGTCACCGTCTCTGTACTGCTTATACCCTGTCTATGTCTTTGTGAAGATGTGGCCTCCAGAACTGAACACAGTATTGAAGAAGAGGCCTCACCAGCATTTTGTACAATGGTATCACTCCTTCCTTTTCTGCTAATGATACCCATTCCTGTGCACCCCAACATCCCACTGACCCTCCCACAGCCTTGTTACACTGTTTGGCCACCCTTAGGTCATCTGAGATAATTATCCCTCGATCCCTGTCTTCCCTGGTTACTGTCAGCAACCCCCCCCCATTCTATAGCTCTCCATAGAGTTTCTTCACCCTAGGTGCATGATTTAGCATTTTTATACATTAAATTTCAACTGCCACACCTTTGACCATTTTTCCAGCTTTCCCAGATCCCTCCTCATTCTTTTGGCCCTCTCTGGAGTGTTTACTCTGTTGCAGATCTTGGTGTCATCTAAAAAGATGCAAACCTTCCCCTTGAGCCCTTCAGCAATGTCATTGATGAAGACATTGAAAAGGACTGGCCCCAGGACTGATCCCTGAGGCACCCAACTGGTCACCCTCTTTTCCACATATTTAATTCCATTTACTACCACCCTCTGCATCCTATCCCTCAACAAGTTTCCAACACAGTTTTCCACTTTGTGGGCCACCCAGAGGATTCCTAGCTTATTCACCAGTCATCTGTGGGGTACAGCATCGAAGGCCTTATTGAGATTGAGGTAGGTGATATCCACCGCTCCTCTCTGATCCACTTCCTCCATTACCAAGTTAAAAAAGTCAATCAAATTTGTTTGACATGACCTTCCTGCTATGAAACCATGCTGCCTTGGGTCCTGTGCTCCCATCATTTTCAAGTGTTCCACAATCCTTTCCTTAAGCAGTGCCTCCATAATTTTGCCCACTACTGAGATGAAGCTGACTAGCATATAGTTTTCTGTCTCCTCCTTGCAACCACTCTTGTGGAGAGGAACCACCCCTATATCGAGCGACTTACTAAACAGGGTAGTCAGTGGTGCTGCTGGCACTGTCTGTAATTCCTTTAATATCCTGGTGTGAGTATATGATCTTGCCCCATTGTTTTGTCCACCCACAGTTTTATGAGTTACTCCAGGACCCTCTCTCCTGCAAAAGAACTGGTTTTCACCTATCTCCCACATTGTTTCTGCTGCCCAGTTGGGGTCCCTGTCCCACCTCCTCTACCGTGAATACTGAACAAAAGTATTCACTCAGTATCAATGCTTTTTCTAGGTCACCCCCTTCCCAAATGCCTTCCTCCTCTTTGATCCTTAGAATCCCTTCCCTGGCCTTCCTTTGATCACTAATGTATCTATAAAATATCTTGCCCCCGCTTTAAAGTCTGTGCTAATCTCTCCTCTGTTTGCATCTTCTTGATCCTGCTTTCCCTGCCTCCCTCTGTCCCTCTGGGTACACCACTGTATCATCATCCTTCTGAGTCTCCTTGTATTTTCTTTTTTTTCTAATTAGTATGCTTTTTGCAGCACTGCCTAGTACTGCAGCCCTTGACCACCTCTGGACCCCATCCTAACCCACCCAGAACTTACCTGGCAGTCAATACCCCCTGGATTTCCCCCAGGGTGGGGCCACCTCACTAGCATGATCCCACAATGATGGGAGAAGGGTGCTGGCAGGGGTGCTAACTGGAATTGCCTCCCTGGCTTGCCCCCCCAGGGTGGGGTGCAGAGTCGGTTGGGTACAGCAGGCAATGGGATAGGGTTTTCTGTTTGGAAGCACCAAAGTGGATGACCAGGGCAGGGGAAGCAGGTGGGCATCATGGATGGCAGCTGCTGATTTTTGGCCCTTGAAGGAGGAGGCATGACATGTAATGATGCCAGTGTCTGCATGCCTCCTAAATAATCTGGGCACCAGTCACTGTAAGCCTCTACTAGGTCCAACTTGCACTGGGCACTCAACCCCCCTTCCCCACAGAGAAGGACAGCCATCCCTAGTATTCTCAGTCCTTCTCACCCTGGCTGGCCCTCTGTCTTCCTGGTTCCGTTACTGAGCCCAGGATGTCAGTGTCGCAGATGGACACCATGCAGCTGCCCCAGTGGGCCATCCTCCTTCTATTTTCTGAAAGTGTATACCATTACAACAGTGATGTATTTATGTCTTGGCATTTATGGTGACTCACTTTTGTAGACACTGACAGGGGTGACCTTGATTTCTGGTCATCCACTGTCAGGTCAACTTGTGCCCCCCAATGGGTTTTCCTCTTTCCCCTACATCCACCCCTTGGAATTTGTTATATAAAGTCTGGGTGGTGCAGTGGGTGGTGCCCCCTGAAAAAAAACTGTTTTCCTTCTAGAGCAGTTTGGCGTTCTGCATCTGGGATCATCACTGCCTGGCACTGTAAAGACAGGTGGCAGATTCCCTGTACCCATGTTGGTGTCAACAAAAATGTTGTCACATTGACATGGTTGAACCCTCACTTTCTCTGCCACCTCCTTTGTGAACCATAGTGGTTTGCTCCTTCCTTTTCCTTGCTGCTAAGCCTAAAGCACTGATTTTTTGCCTTCACTATGGCTTCTTTTAGGTGTGCCCACTGCTCCATAACCCTTCCCCCTAGATCTCTTCCTGCCAGGGCTTTTGTGACCCCCTCCCTATCCTACTGAAGTCCAGCCTCCATAAATCCAGGACCCTTTTCATTGTGTGGCTCTCCTGTGACACTACTGATGCTGAACTGAACTGGACCCTAGGTGCCTATCCACCCTGACTTCCTTTATCCTTTCTCCATTGGTCACATATTCATTCATTCACATATCTGGACTGACTAGTACGGTATGGGCTGCATGCCCATTGGCTCATGCTCTGAACCAATGGGTGTGCAGCCATACCGTGCTGTCTGTCGGTGGGCAATGGGGCGGCAGGCGGGTGAGGTGCTGCTGCCCTCTCACTGACAGGGGAGTGGGGTGGTGGGGTTCTGCGGGTGGGTGGGGGTCCACTAGATCACCAGGGATTTCATACTAGGGGAGGCGAGGAATGCCACCTGCGATCGGGCTCCGTTCGGTCCACTGGACCACCAGGGATATTGGACTTTGGGGGATGCTGATGCATAATCGGGCTAATGGGGGGGTTAATTTACAGTTATGCGATTGGGCTACTCGGGGGACATACAGTTATGCCCGATCGGGTTGCTCGGGGGACATAAGTTATGCCCATGATCGGCTAATGGGGGACGTTACACTTATTCCCATGATCAGGCTACTGGGGAGGTACAGTTATGCCCACGATCGGGCTAATCTCGGTCCACTGGACCTCAGGGATATTGGACTTGGGGGATACTGATGCCGCAATTGGGGAATGAGCGCTGTCAGGTGCGGCGGGGAACAAGTCGAGGGCCACCAACAGGTGGCAGCTGCTGTGTTGCACCCTGCAATGTGGCAGCTCACCTGTAGGTGGCCCTCGACTGTTCCTTTGACTCAACTTTGTGCAGGCGCGGGTAGGGTTGCGCCTGCATAACTCTGCATGGCCGGGCTGAATATCGGGCTGTGCAGTTTATGCATGGCACGCCCCCTACTGTGCCTGCATACATTACTAGCGCACCTTGGTGCATTGGGATTGTGCGGGTGCACTTTTCCCTTTAAATATCACCGGGCGCATCAGTGGGTTTGTGCAACACTGTTGCGCCATCGCCTTTCTCACCCACGAATATCTGGGCCATAATGTTCTGAAACTGATTCCCCAGAGCAACAACTTGCAGAGGCTGAAACAACTTATTTGCACTAGTAAAATCGTATCAAACAGTAGGCATCAAAAAAGTGGCAATCTGATTGGCTGACTGGCACTTTTAACTGTCAGAAAATCTGACAACCACCTATGCAAAAAGTACCAGCTAGACATATCAAAGCCACATCAAAAACAAGGCAAAATCAAAATCCACACATCAGATCCACTTCCAGTTTCAATATCATCTCACCTCAGCCGTGAAGCAAAAATAGGCGGCATTCAAAAGTACAATATGGATCAGTACACTGTCAATTTTAAAATCAGAGCACTAGAAATTGATGAGATGATACAAATAATCATCTCACAGATAAAACAAAGCTCTAACCCCATCCAGATCCACTTACTTAATAACAGAGATGAGTCAGACTTTCCAGTTGCTGAGCTGCTGACAGCAGCTGTGAGAAACTCAGGCCCGTAACCACAAACTCCTACAAAAGAAACAGTTCTGCAAGACAATTTAGAACCCACACTGAGTACCACAACAAAAAAGGCACAGCATTATATCCAGCCCCAAAATAAACCTGTTAGAAATTAATAGGAACAAAAAAATGAAGAAACAGCCAGATGGCTACTTCATGTGAACATAGCTGGTACATAGTTTAGTTTAGTTAGTTTTTTTTTGACCAGGTAAGTGCACTAGACAAATTCTGCCTATTTTCAGGCACGACCAGGGGAAGAAGGATACAGATGAATGCCAACTGACCTTGAACCAGATTAAGCTGTTGGTGGCATTCTCAGTGACTGAGGGAAATTTGGCCAGAGCAACAGGGAAATTCCCCTACTGCATTGCTGGCAGTAGGGGGGACCTGCTGATGACAGTCTGCAGAATGGCAGACCCTGCATGACCGTGCATGGAGTTGGACGGTCTGGTGAAGGCTACAAGTTTGAGTGTGGCTGTAGCTGCTATTATGGATGATTCTTCTCTGTTACAGGAAAACATGGTAACTATCAGGCATTTACCTGATATTGCAGCAAATTTAACAGAGAATGCTGGCGGAGTTCCAGTATCGGAGAGTGTAGTGCACACGGCTGGTGGTGCTACGGTTCAGGAGCCATATTTTCTGAGTATGGGAGATCTCCCTGTTGACACTTGTATGGATTCTTCAGAGTTGGTTGGGGCCCAGTGTATCATTACAGAAACTGTGCCAGGGGAACAGAACGCTGAGGAGGATGCTTTCCAATCACAGTCTAGTTTCTCCATGTCACAAGCTATGCGACGACAGTTTGGACTTCCACAAGAGGAAAAGGACTGTTTACCAGATGACTGGTTGGTGGCTAAAGCGCTTAGTGAGTCGGGATGGACACGCACAGCTTCGGGACAATAAATCCCCGACTTTTCTTGGGGCAACGATGTATCTGGCAGTACGGCTGCAGCAAAGCATGCTGCCGGAGACAAAAACCTGAGCTCAGGTACTGAGTTTTTGTTTTCAGACAGGGCCCAGCCTGTTATGCCAATACAAGTGGGAGGGGATCATGTGTTGGTCTTGTCTAGGTCAAGCACATCCAAAGAGGGATGATAGGGCTCTGGGCAGGGGCAGGCAGGCTCTAAACCTTCTGAATCTGATAGCCATAATACTCAGCAGTCTAGATGAATACCTATGTCAGAATTATTTAAAAATAAAATGGAACAGTCACTAAGAAGAAATGCTGTCAGACTACATTATAAAGGGGGTTTAATTGAGCACCCTGATCTGTATTATATTTCCAAACAGCTTTTAAAAGGTTCTATGAGTTTTTTTCCTGCTGACATCTATGCCTTGATTCATGTGTCAGGGGAAGATTCTTTCAACATCAGTTTCAAGGCTAATGCTCACTTGGAAAAATTTTGGGAGAAATATGCTGCCTTCAAATCTACTCCTTTATGGACCCCCTTTTATGCCATCCCACTTACCAGACCCCAGATTCGTTATGTGACTATAATGTTTTGTAATGAGGGAGTCAATGTCAGTGACATATATCACTGGCTTCAGAACAGATGTGACATTCTAGGCCCTCCTGAAACCCTCCTTGACACAGAAGGAATATGGACGGGTGGATGGAAATTTAGGTGAAACTTTTCAGGTCATTTCCGATATTATCCATCTCCCCAACAGTTTCTTTTGGGAAAGATAGAGGGTTTGTTTCTATGGAGGGCAGCCACGAGCCTGTTATAAATGTGAGCAAAACCCATATTATTAGTAGTGCTTGGACATGTTGAAATGTTCCTATGTGGGGTATGGACATTCCATGGACTAATGCGATAATATTTTCCAATGTAACTTATGTGATGACAAGGGACATGCTTTTCATCAATGCCCATGGGCAAAACAGAACTATTCTGAAGGCTGGGATCAGGATGATTTATTAAATAAAGCCCAGAAAGAGGAGGGACTCCACTTGTAGTTCCCTCCAGATGTGCAGGATGGAACAAAACAACACGATTCCACAATGGTGTCTGAGTCTTCAGTAATAGAAGATGTGGACATGTCTACATCTGGGTCACAAGCCCCTGAAGAAGGTGTTATACACCAAAATATGCCCTTGGTTTCTGAAAACAGGTCCTCCCTAAATCTATGCCACCGCCTTTTGAGACTGTGAAGGGTAGGCGGTGTACTAAGTCTTCTCTCAGACACTCCAGCTATTGGCCCATCCCTACAGAAAATATTTTGCGCCTTTGCAGGATCATGTGGGGGATTCTGATTTAGAATCCAATACCTCACATCAGTCAGAATTGGCTACTGAAGATGAGGATAGTAGGGCTACAGAACTGGCAAAGGAGAAAAAGGAAAAAGGAAAAAGGAAAGCAAGCCTTAGCCAGAAGGGGGACATTGACCTTAACTACACTTCCTATGGCTACTCTAAAACTAGCTTCTTATAATGTTTGTAGCCTAAAGGTATATAAAAACAAATTTCAGTCTTGGCTTATTTAGATCTATTGAAGCTGGATGTAATTTTTGCAGGAAACAGAATTTCCTCTATTTTGAAATAGAACAATTGAAAAGACGCTGGGTTTGGGGGCCTTCCTATTGGACATTTGGGTAGGATACTGCCGATGGGATTGGGATCTTATTTAAAAATACTAATTTCAAAGTTACTAAATTGGTGGCTGTAAGGCCTGGCTGAGCTCTAATTTTAGACTGCTCATTAGGGGATTTTGTTTTTTGTTTTATTAATATTTACGCCCCCCAAACTAAGTTAGCTCAGATTGAATTATTTGAGAATAACACCCTTTCTTTACACTAGAAGCACATTATATGGGGTGGAGATTTTAATTGTGAGATAGATGTAAAATATTCTGGAGATTTAGTGAAAAAATGTATTGATTCACACCTTCTGCAAAAATTGTAGGGATACAGGACTCTCTGATACCTATAGAAGTTTACATTTGCATCATGGGGCAACCTATTATAGACATATATATGCTACCCAGATGAATCGATATTCATATCCAAATATATTAAACCTATTTTTAGTACGGTGGCACCTATGGAATTTTCTGATCACCACATTCTTGTATGTGATTTTTGCTTAGCTGACATTCCAACTAGAATGTTGTCCTCCATACAAAGGTGGAGGTTGAATATGTCTTTTTTAGAGATGCCAGACTATTATCACAAATTAGAAGTTTTTTTTGCAGCTAAAAAGCCAACTATATATATGTTTGATAAAGTGTACGATTGGTGTTTAAACACTAAACTAGAACTGAAGGCTCTATTTATTAGTTGGGGAAAGTACAGAGCTAATTCTCATTATTTACAATATTTAACTTATAGAAATCAGCTATATAAGCTTATGTCTTTTCTCCCAAAAGATCATGCAAAATATAGTTCACAAATTGCTGAGATAAAGTGCCAAATGAAACTTTATCAATATGATAGGGCCAAATCTTTGGAAATGGAGTTCAGATTTGGGACACAAAAACAACCAGCTTCTGACCCATATAAGGCTTGCAAATCAAGACTAGAAAACAGTGATGTCAGGTTTGTATAAATCTGATGGTAATATAGTAAACACAGATGTAGAAATGTTACTGGTAATGCAGCAATATATTAAGGAGCTTTTTTCCGACAATAGCAGTTTTTCAGCAGATGCCCTCCCTAATCAGTTTTTGGCTCCATTGCCACAGGTGGGAGAATCTATGAACCAGCTTTTAACCCAACCTGTTTCTACACACAAAGTTGAAGAGGTTATTAAGCATTTAACTGTAGGAACATCTCCGGGACTAGACGGCATCCCCAATGACTTCTATAAAACATGTGTTACATATATGGGGTATTTTTTACCTTTAGTATTTAATTACATGTTAACCGCTGATTCTCCTTGTAAAGATTTTAATATTTCTCTT
Source organism: Neoceratodus forsteri (assembly GCA_016271365.2). Lineage (NCBI taxonomy): Eukaryota > Metazoa > Chordata > Ceratodontiformes > Ceratodontidae > Neoceratodus > Neoceratodus forsteri. The sequence continues at coordinate 1,725,310,398 of CM057452.1, forward strand.
TTGAGTTTTCTCTATAAGAAGGGAGATAAGAAGTCATTATCGAATTGGCGACCTATTAGTCTCCTTAATAGTGACTACAAGATTTTAGCTAAAATTTTGCACAACCGCCTAATACAGGTAGCAGAGTCTTTAATTCATCCTGCTCAGACTTGTGCTATTCCCTCTTGAAAAATTCAACATAATTTATATTTGTTAAGGGATCTTTTTGAGAGCAGTAAACTTAATACTAGTCCAGGTTTTGTGGCAGCTTTGGATCAGGCTAAAGCTTTTGATAAAGTTAGGCATTCGTATCTTTTCCATATATTATTACAATACGGTATCCCTAAGAAATTTGTACAGTGAGTTACCTTGCTTTATAGCCAGGCGGCTCTAGTTCACATAGTTAATGGACTTTTTGCAACTAAGATTAGAATAGGTAGAGGGGTTAGGCAAGGTTGCCCTTAAGCCCCTGCTGTATGCATTGTGCTAGATCCTGTTATTAGGAAGATTAATTGGGATCACAGTATAATTGGGCTTTCTCCAGCTCCTGAGTTAGAAACAGAAAAAATTACAGTTTATGCTGATGATGTGACTTTATTAGTGGAAGATGTCACCTCTTTGAAAAAGGCATTAGAGGTTTTTAATTATTTTGGGCATTTTTCTGGTGCACAACTTAATATGGATAAAAGTTTTGTTTTTTATTTAGAGTCTACTCAATGTAATCTGAATGATTGTTTAGGTATATCATTTTCTGTTTCTCCCCCCAAAATTTTAGGCATCTGGTTTGGACATGGAGATATGGCCACCTATAATTGGGAGCAGCAGTTGCTTTTGGGGAAAGTAAAATTAACTTATGGAAACATTGGAAATTTGGGAAAAAAGTGGGTTTTGATTATTAAAAATTTTTTATTGCCGGTATTTCTCTATTTAAGCTACCTTTATCCACCACCAGTTCATTTAGAGACAAAATTATACAGTGATTTTTTTCAAATGGTATGGGGTAACCGGTTAAATCCTGTAAAACGGGATATTACATATCTTCCTATTAAAAAAGGGGGGTTGCAGATGGTGACTCCTGTGGTTTTTTTACCACTGTATTTTTTTATTTTCTTCTTTTAGTTTTCTATGGGCTTTAGCTATTTTGAAATGGCAGCAATGGGCACAGTTTCTATGGCATCGGTATTTTAAGAAATGGTCTTTGCTGCCTCCTAAAAATTTGAGTCAGATAATCTTCCTAGTTATGGATTTCTTCTTTGAAGAAATTGCATCAATGGAAAGTCTCCTTTCAAAAATTACTTTCCTTAGATAGGAAACCTTTATACATATATAGTGTTTGAAGTTCAACATATATCACTTTTTTTCCAGAATGTATGCCTACTAGAATGACTTTTGCATTACATAAATTGAAAGATTTTTAGATTGCCTGTTCAGATATGGCACATTGTATGGATTTCAGCTCAGGAGATTAGGAGTCAGAGTGAATCTGAAATATAAACCACAATCCGATAGCTATTGTCTTAGGCCCACATGTATCAATATGGAAGAAAGCAGTCTCATTTTTTCTAGACTGTACTGAGAGCAAATTGTTTTGAGTACAGCATCTCTTCACTGGGATATGCCATATTTATCTTTCCTTTCCTATAGCACCTTAGTTTTAGGTGATTATACAGGGTTTGGAACAAATATCATAAAAGTACTTTACATGTTTTTTGCATGTCTTCAGTATTTCTTATGGCAGGCCAGATGTCAGTATGTATTACAACAGCAGCAAGTTATACATTCTGTTATTATTTCATAAGTTGAGGCAGGGATGTTACAAGTTAAAGAAAAAGATTATTGTAAATTTTCTGTAGAAAAACTGGCTCGTTTTTGGAAATTTTTTCCTTTTTGAATGTATTTATTTCTCTTTTATTGTATTGGATTTAGGATTTTTTTTATGTATGTATTGGATGTTATTAGTAATATGAACAATTGTTTGGATTTCTTTCATTTTTTTCTGTGATGTTATGTTTATTTTGTTTAATAAACTTCCGCTACTCTTTTCAGTAAGTGCCAAGGGATCTTTAACATCCACCTGAACTACCACCAATCCAGGCAGATGGGACCTCAGTTTAACGTCTCATCTGAAAGATGGCACCTCAAGTGCAGCACCCCTCTCATGCTGCACTACAGTGTCAGTACTGGGCTAGTAACCCAAGTGCCAGATGGCGAACTGAACCCACAGCCCTCTGATCTCCTGGCCTTCAGAGGCGAGTGTGCTACCTACTGAGCCACTGACACTGCTAAAACAAGATAACCACTAACTTAAAAACACCAAAGAAGAAGAAATCAACCACACCCTAAGACTGATCAACAATTATTTCAGAAACACCACAGGGGAATGAGACAGTTTAAATAGCTATGTCATACTCAGATCAGGACTGAACAGATATATTAATGATCCTCCAAACTGTAGACCCCTCAACCAAATGACTAACACAGCTTTCACCACAGCTAATAATGTCATCAAAGGGGTGATTAAAGAAATTCAGAAAAGAGGGCTGAGACAAGACAACCCTCTATCCACCAATGACAGCAGAAGACTTAAACTACTTGCAGAATTCACCAGCCCAGCATGTCACCAAATACCATCACAGGCCTCATAAGAAAACATTGGTTTGACATCATGTTAAACATGGCCTGTCACAGTAATGAAAGGGTTTAATTCTTAAAAACAGAATGCTTTGAAATAAAAACAAACCTAGAGGGACTACATTATCTCACAAAAACCTTCAACGAGGAAAATAAAAATCACAAAAAACCTCATGACCCAATCAACAACTTACCTGAAGTTTTCATTTTGAGCAATCTAACAATCCTCTTTGTCCTGCCCAAAGTGATCTTAAATAATTCTCAAAGCTCCTTCCAAACTGTTTTGTTGACCAAAAAGGCAAAGTTAGGACATACTGGACAAATTGCCCCACCCGGTATTCCCTAGAACCTATGAGGAATAAACTACCTCAACAACATGCTACCGCATTTCAAAGAGGAAAAATAACCACCATATATACCAACCACTCACTCGTGCAGCAGCTGTTACCTACTCAGACACAGGACTTCTTTCCAGAGAAAGAATGTGCATAACAAAGGAACAAAATGAAGGATCTCTCTGGCATAATTGACAACCTGACCTAAAGAGCAGACAAAAAGTGGTGCAATATTTTTTCATGTAACATAGCCACAAACAACAAAGAACAGCAACCTCCTGCAATGCAAGAAGAACTGCACAGAGTACCTCAACAGAAACACTACAACCCACTCAGCAAAGCAACACAATAAAATCAGCAGTTCTGCACCCATTTGTCCATTCGAAACCCAGATGCACCTTCAACAAGTGCACATTTGCATCCTAGTTAGAGTACAATAAAGCGGTAAGAAAACGAACAACTTCCATGCAAAAAACCTTGCAGAAATCAACTTCAACAATTGTCTGCTCCCAAATACAGCAAAACAAAATCATATTACAGGAAAAAAGACAATGTCCTCAATACAGTACAGCTAGAAAAATAGAAATATAGAATTTGACGGCAGATAAGGACTGCTTGGCCCACCTTTCTGCCCATTTTCCTACCAAACAGATAAGCTAGATCCTAGTTAACCAACAGCTTACTTCCTCCTACCAGTACAGCTTACCCACATCCATAAAGCATAGAAACTGATGTGAGCAATTGAATTCAAGCAGCTCTGCAAGAAATGCCTTCCAGAAATGTAGAACCTGAACCAGAAACTAATGCACAGCAAACACAAACCTCAAAGACTACCGAAAAACCAAGACAAGTCCTTGAAATTCCACCCAGCATAAATCCTCCAAACTTACCAACCCTGACTAACTTAGTCAACTACAGTACAATTAACTTTTACTTCAGACCACAGTAAGAGACAATAGCCTTAACTTTTCAACTTATGCATAATTCCGATTATTTTCAATAAATAAATAAATAAAATACTGTAAAAAAACCTGTTCACTTGTGAACATATGCATTGCCATTTCAGCAGCCATTTCCTGCTTTTGGCTACAACTACAGGAAGCTACTCACTTGTTCCGTTAAAAAAAAAAAACTTCTTTTTTAAATTTGAAGTAATGCATTGCTGTTTCTGCAGCCATTTGCTCATTTTGGCTACAACTACAGAGAGCAACTCAGTTGTTCTCTTTAAATGCAAAGTTTTTTCTGCATTTTCTCCTTGCTCTATTGTTGGAACACAAGTTACAAAATATGCTTACAAATGAAATGTTTTCTTATTCCTCGAAAAATAACTACTCATGCTTCCAAATGAAATGTTTTCTTGTCACTATGAAAAGAACTACATATTTTATCGTATGGATAATTATGTACACAACCTAAAAAAAAAAAGTTAACAAACCTATTTTGACTCCTTGCTCATTTTTTAACAACAAGACCTTTGCTTAATCACAATAATCCACTCCAGGATATGTGTTTTTGTGGGATTTACCCACACCTGGTAAGATTTTCATCACTTGGCCTATGGCCTCATGACACACTACACCAGGTGTGGGTAAATCCCACAACAACCCATACCCTGTCATGGATTATTGCTTAATTAACCCATTACTGGCTAGAGTGCCTAGTCTGACACAACCAGTAGGGAAAGTGTAGGCACCCCAAATGCTTCAAAATGGGGATTACTCAATTTTAACAGCCGGAAAGTCACACTACTCATGCTATTTGGCACTTAATGCAAGTCTCCTTGAGAAATCCATCTAGTCCTACTTTAAAAGTAGAGATGCAGTGAATTTAAATTCCACTTGTGAAAGGCCGGCAAAGTGGTCAAATTTGACTGGTGAAGCAGTTCGCCAAAAGTTTGCTGCCTAAGGCTGAATTTCGTCTAGGTGAAATTTCATCTTCCAAGGGCAAAATTCCACCTTCTGCAGTGAAATTGCACCTTCTCAGGGCAAAATTCTGCCTCTCGCTAAAGAAATTTTGCCACTGAAGGCGAAATTTCACCATGAGTGAAACTCCACCTTTACCGCCAGGCACAATTTCTTAACTCATCGCAGTGAAATTCCACATTTCACTTCATGAAATGGATGTGATTTTGTGGACTGCTCTGTGGAGCAAATTTTGCTCACTTTACCTAGCTCTATTTAAAAGCCAGAAGGATTTTCTTCACAACCTTACTGGGTTGACTATTCAACAATAATTTATTTCTGTATTCAAAATTTGGAGACCATGAATGCACACTGAGCCATGGCTAGTTTCTAGACATGAACTGGGGGGGGGGATGGGAGGCAATAAAGTCACATCATCAGAAAAAATACAGAGTGAAATATCATTTAATAAGCAAATACAGGCCACCACAAGGGAAATAAGAACATGACATAACCCAACCAGGGCCCCCAAGTAACTCAACCAGGATACTGCAAGAGAGGGGCAGATAAAGAGGGAGCATCTCAGCAAGAAGTGAGAACTACAAAAGAGGGTACCGTAGTGCAACAAGAGAAAGAAAAGCTTCCAGGAGTAAAATCAAAAGGAATAGGAGAGGGCAAAGTGAGCTAATTGGAGAAGTTTCAAGGAGGGAAGTGATTAATGTAGAGGGGGAATTTGTTCCAGAAGTGAAAAAGATTGATGGAGAAGGTATACTGACCAGCAGAGGTTTTATATTGTGTGAGGGAAATATAGTGAGAGTTACAAGAAAGAAGCGTGTAGAGAATGGAAGGCGAAAGAAAGGTATATAGGTACAGCAGGAGGAAAAAGTAACCACTCTCTTTATGAAATAATGTTTCCCCTTGCACTGCCCCCCTCAATTTGAGGTCATGCTCTCTAGTTCTGTTTGTACTCACCAGCTCAAACATCTATGTACTTTCCATCCTATTATTCCCCCTAGTACTCTGAGAACTGTAATCATGTTCCCTCTCAGCCCCCTTTTGTTTTAGGCTGAATAATCTGAGTATGTCCAATCTCTTCTCATAGCTCTTGCCTCCTAATCCACTGATCTGCTTGATGGCCCTGTGTGGAACCCTTTCAATCTTTTCAATGCCCATTTTGTACTGTGGTTGCCAGTACAGACTATAGCACTTCAGTGAGTACCTCAGTTGGGGTCAAACCAAGTCCTTTTACAGGGAGACTGTCACCTTCCATGATCTGTTACTTACCTCCCCCCTGGCAATGCATCCCACCACTGTATTTGGTTTATTGATTGCAGAAGCACACTGACTGTTTGGCATCAGTACACTGTGCACAGTTACGTCTAGACCCTTTTCCATGGTTGTGTTGTCCACTGTTGCACCATTAGGATTCAAGTGTGACCCAGAATCCTTGTCCCTAGTTGTAATACATTGTGTTTCCCTACATTATCTCTAAGTCAACATTTCTCATCCTATGTGCCTAATATGTTCAGGTCTCCTGTAGTGTGTCCCATCACTCTGTCCACTCTTTTGTCCCTAAAACTCCCCTAAATTCATATACTGTACTTCAAGTCATTTAAGTCACTTAGCTTGGCCTCTCTCTCTGCAGTTCTTTGGTCAGTCGATTGGTTCCCCTTCTCTACTGCCAGTAATAAAATTCTGCCCTACATTACTTTCAGTCTAATTTCTTGGCTTTATGGGATAGTCATGGACACAGCATTAAAACAGAGGTGGGGTTCACATCTTCCTGGATATTGGCTGAGGTACTTGCTCTCCACTCCAGAGACCTTGCCTGGCATACTTTTTAAGTCACTGGCTCCCAATCTTCATGGCCAACTACAGACACCTTTGTAACACCTGTGCCAAAGTCATCAGGCTTGCAAAATCTGAGTATTTTGGTTCCACGCTCCAAACATTAGTAACCCCTCCATTTTTTGGAAGGTTAACCATTCCCTTTTCTCCCCTCAGACTCGGTTTCCCTTTCCCACTCTAAAGATTGGTGACATCTTATCTCTGATGTTTCTACTGTTGCTAAGTCTTTTAAATCCTACTTTGCTACTTTTGCCCTTTCTGTTATCCCTTCCTCCATAACCCCCATTCCTGTCTTCTCCTCCTTTGTTTTCTTTCTCTCTATCACTCCTGCTGTTTCCTTAAAGGCCCTGCTTTCTCTTAATCCACTAAGGAGGTAGTCCTGATAGTCTTGACCCTAAACTTCCCTTCACTAGGTACCTGCCATTGCCCTTCAATTACCTTACTTCTATATCTCTCCTTCTTCTCTACTTCTGTTCCTGATGTCTGAAACAGGCTATTGTCATACCTATTAACAAAGATGGTGATCCCACTTCTCCAGGTAACTTCTGTTCAATTTATCTCCTTCCTACCTTGCCTAAGTTACAGGAATGTATTACTGTATCTGAGCTTACTTCCTTTCTTTATGACTCCTCCTTTTTCACTCCCTTCCAGCCTGGTTTCAGGAGATCCTACTCCACTTCTACCTCCCTCCTTCAGCTCCCTGATTTTATACTTACAGAAATGGAGAAAGGACCAATTACTTCTGTCATTTTTGTTGATCTTGCTAGAGCTTTCGACACTGTGGCATATCCCCTCCTACTGGACAAACTTAAAGCTGTGGGCCTTTCTGACACTTCAGTCAGTTGGTTTTCTATCTCTCTTGAAGACTGGTCTCAAGCTTTTTGGAAATGAAAATCCATTTCACCTTCACTTCCCATTAGTTCAGGTGTCATTCAAGGGTCTGTCCTGGGTCCTATTATCTTTTCAATATTCCTAAATGACCTACCATCTGTCTGTTCCTCAGTGCCCATTAATATGTACATTGATGACACAGTTCTTATTGCTTCGGGCTCCTCTTCTCATGACCTTACCTCCCAACTACAGTTGGATTTTGACAACATTCAGCTCTGGTTCATGGATAATCAACTGTCTCTTAATGCCAAAGAAACAGTCTCAATGACTTTTGATACCCATCAGAGGGTTGTCAAACTTACTTCTCCCCAACTATTTAATTCCCTTGATGATGCTAAAATTGAAGATATCTCCTCCTTTAAGTACTTAAGGGTCTGCCTTGACCAGCATCTTGCTTTCTCTGTGCACATTGATGCAATTCACCATAAGCTTCACCCTAAATGTGGTGCTTTATATAGGAATAAAGCATGTATACTGCTCCCTGCCACTGAGAAATTGTACTAAAAATTATGCTTCCAATCTTTGACTATGGTGACTTAGTCTACAATAGTGCCCCTAAATCCTCCCTCATCAGACTGGACCACCTTTTTCATTCTTTCTGATGCTTTGCTTTAGATTGCACTCCTCATACTCCCCCTTGCTCTGTTTACTCAGCCCTTTCTCTCCCCTGTCTTGATGCTAGGCACCTTTCCCATTGTGCCTCTTTTTCATCCAAATACTGTTTCGGCACACTTCCCTCTTATTTCAAATCTCTTCTTTCCCCTCATCCTTCTCCTTTCTAACCTCTGTGCAACAATACATGCCATTCCCTCAATATTCCATCAAGAAAATCTATTGCTGGCCAATCTGTTTTTTCTTACCACTTTCCTAAACTTTGGTCCTCCCTTCCCCTCTCTATTTGTTCTGCCTTTTCTCCTTCCTCCCTAAAGTCTTTTCCTTTTCACTTTTGTCATTCTACTTGCAACTGCCTATGACCCTTCCTCTTTTTCTCCACTTTCTTGTCTTGCCCTCTTCTTGCTGTTCCACTATTTTTCCTTTCTGTATATATTAGAGTGTGTTTTATGTTTTAGTTGCCTTCATTTACTATTCTACCTATACTATTTATGATTCTGCTTCTAATTACTATATTATTGTATTTTGCTTTGTTTATTCTGTTTATTAATTTTTATAGTTCAGCTATCTCTTTCTCCCCTCTTCACCAGCACACATCTGCAAATGAGTTGTTTTTCAGCTCAGTATGCATTTCCTGGTTAAACAGTTTAAATAAATAAATAAATAAATAATCCTGTCCCTCTGCACATTCTTGGTGAGACCACACCTAGAGTTTTTTCTGAAGTTATTTTTTTTTAACCCTGGTGTCCTGCTGGGCTCAGTTGGGGTGGCCTGCTCCAGCTCAGTCACACCCACCATCCCCACATCTTACCCCTGGTACCCCATGACTTATCTCTCATGACAGGGCAGGGGGAGACTTGCCCTTGCCCTTGTCCCCAGCTAAGCAGGATCCTGTGTAGGTACCTGGCTGGTGGTCTGCAGGCCTGCCAACTTCACCCTGCACATCAGGATGTTATTTTCCTCATTTTTCTCCCCCTATCAGCGTGTAATGACACTATCTTTTGCCCACTTCACCATGCCCTACTGGACTTCCCAGCTGCCTTGACACCTAGCCTTCACTGTGTGTCAGGCACAATGGGAAACACTACCACCCTCTCTGGGAAGGACAGCAATCCCCAAATGCTCAACACCCTCCAGGCCAGCCCTTAATTAGTGAATTTGCTCCTGAACCTGGGTTGCCAGTGTGGAAGGTAGTAGTGCTACTGCTGTGGTAGTAGGCTGGCATCTGTGTGCAGTTCTGAAATCTTCACCTAAAAGGACAAGACTGAGCTCAAGTTGATCCAAAGAAGGGTGACCACAATGATCTCTAGACAACAAGGGAAGAACCTACTGGGAAAGATTGGCTGGCTTCAATATGTACTTCCTGGGATCAAGAGAGAGAGAGAGAGAGAGAGAGAGAGAACATAAGTAAAAGCTTCAAATATCTGAGGAAATAAATAGGGTGAACTGTAAGAAACAAGGGTTCCATTACTAGGACTATAACTACAAGCTAGTGTGGTGAGGAAGGGTATTTAGGAGGGTCATGAGAAAGTATTTCTTCACAGAAAAGGCGGTGAAGTGGAGCAGTCTACCATAGGGGCTGATCAATGTCAAGACAATGACAACTTTTAAGAGTGAGTGGAATAAATACAGAGATCAGATATTGCTCATCCTACTAGAATTGCCTCCTCCTCCCCCTCTAGGGTCCCATTCTTCAACACCTCTCTGGGACAGAGATCGCTCTCATTCAAGGGCCCCAAACTATTCAACACCCTACTGCCCAACCTTGTGGTTTGCACCTCCATCTTTTCCTTTAAGGTTAACCTAAAAAAAACACTTGCTCAAAAACAGAACCCTGCAACTGTTTCTAGCTACTCCATTCCAGGATACGTAAACTACCACTCTCCTCCCCTCCCCTCCCCTTTCTGTTTAACTTATCTCCCTTACTTTAATATCTCCTCTTCCCCTTTCTTTCACCCTACATCCCCTACCTGTCAGGTTCTGTTTTCTTACATATATACAGTGAGGCTCTAGCTTTTTAGGTGCTGTTCATAGTTATACAGTATCTTAATGTATGTTCTTGACATGCTTTCTGTACAGTTAACATGTTAATATCTTGTATCGATGTAGTAAGTGTACTTCTGTAAAATTGATTTTTTCTGTAATTGTACATATGCCCACCTATGTAATAAGTGTTTTTTTTCTGAACGAAATTGTGTTTTCTGTAATTGTGTGTGTGTATATATCTATATATATATATATATATATATATATCCCTGTTTTGTTATAACTGGATGCTTATGAAAACCTGCATTCTGACACCACATGCCTTTTCAGTATAAAATATAAATGAAATCAAATCAAATGAGTGATGACGATGGGAGGGATGGGGAAACAGAACACTGTAGTAAACGAAGCAGAACTTCATAATGGAGACTCCACATGGGACTTGACAGTGCAGGACTCGTGGGCACCTACAGTACTTAGGAACCAGTCTAACTAGATGAAGTATGAGTCTTTCTGTCCATAAGTATCTCTGTTTCTATGTTGCATTGGCCTGGACAGTTTCGATCCTATATTGTTTATGTAATGTCCTTTATACTGCTGCCTTCACTCTACCACCAGCATTCTTCCACATCTCGTATTCCAGCTTTTTATAAATAAACATCCAGTGAAGGTTTTTAGACAACTGTGGATGACTCCATGTAGCCCTCTTGCCCTTATTGCACATGAGAAGACATCTGGTAACTACTTCAATTATATTTTATGCTTCAGGCCATAACACTCTCCATTAGCACTCACACTCAGTGAAGAATTTATGTAATTAGCCACAACTCTCTGATCATTCAAACTCTCCTGAAGTTTAGTGTCATGGGGCCAGACATTCAAAGTGTGATGCAGGGCTTGCATCAAGCCCTGCTTCAAATGCTTAGAGTGCAGTAGCCGTGCCATAGCCAAATGCTGCAGCTCAACCTGATTTTATAATCTTGGGTGCAGTTGTGAGTAGATCCACCTCATTGACAGCTTCTTGCAATGTTCAGCCAAAGGCTGCATGAAGGGGCCCCAGGACTTACATCAGCAAGACCAAATTAGGTTGGTCTAGTGAACTAGTAGCTGCATGGATAGACAACTCATTCAGACTGATGCAAGTTCAGTGTGCCACATAGTTGACTTACCCTGAACTTGCAGCAATTCTAGATGTTAGAAATTTGTTCCCTGGGCTTTGTGTTTTCTTTTTATCAGAAGTCTTTTTTTTCCTCCTTGGGAGAGCTGCTAAGCCCTGTCCTGCCTCCCCAGCCAGTGACTGTCTCCAGATCTCACCTGGTATCCAGTTCCCCACAGCTTTTATCCAACTGCATAGCCAGAGGAGGGTGGAAATCCTCTCCCTAGTGCAATTATCCAGAGTGGACCATGGAACCTGGTGATGGCACAGACTCAGGAAAAGGTGGACAGGCCTTCCTGAAGCCCCCAACTCCAGTTTTTCTGCCTTTCTTTCCCACTCTTTCACAGAACATCAATGTGTGCAGGTGGAGGCATCCATTTATGATATACCCACAGATTCTCCAATTTTGCTGCCCAGAGCTGTACTGCAGGACCCCATGTTCACTGCAGCAAACTGGATCTGCATTCTGTGGCAGGACCTCATGCTTGCTGCGGTCAGACTATAAGCAATTCTGTGGCAGTTCTGTGATGGGCTTTTCATTCTCTCACAACTCAAATGAGCCACAAAGTAAAATCTTGTTACCCAGAAAGAATGATTGGGAAAAGGCAGCCTGGGGAAGTTTGACAGATGCACAGCCAAGGCAATGCAAAGCAATTCTGGTATCATGATTTGGATTGGATATACAGCATGGGGGAATTGAAGGGTTATTTATATTTTTACTGCAGTCTGATTTATTGTCCCATGGCTCCCTCCCACTTGCCCAGTGCTGCTTTACCACACCTATGCTGCTGAGAATTTCTCCCCCTGCTTGCCCAGTTGCTTAAAGACTAGTATTGCCTAGTTGTAAAACAGTGCTGCTCAATGGCTCTCCCACCCACCCTCCTGTTTGAAGCCTGGCAGTGATGATTTCTGTTGCAATGCTGCGATAGTTGCTTCCTCCTGCTCGCACAGTTGAACACCGTTGGTGTCATTTATGTCAATGCCACTTGGCTTCTATATCATCTTCTCTTGCACTCTGTAAGGATTTACTGTAAGGTTAGAGAGTAGCTGGACCATTTTACATTAGACAAAGGTCCAGAAAGGCTCCTATATTTTGTCTGCAATAATTACTAATACTTTTTTATTCCACAGTTCTGCAATTGGCAAATAGAACCACCATCCTTTAATATGAAATAAACTTCCTGAAGTTTCCTCGGTGTTTGTAGAAGGCCATAATGGTCATAAGCTTCAGAGCTGAGTGCCTTCAGATTGGAAAGGGGTGGCACCACTGACTACTGCAACCCAGATGTAAAGGATGTATAACGGAGCTGCCAACAACTCACACTAATGCCATTTTAAGCTTACTCACAGTCAGTTTAGCCATTTAGTTGGGGTTTTCAATGGGGATGGCCATTTTTACTGCACAAAAAAAATGCTGTTTCTATGGCAGAGGCTTGTTTTTGTGGCAGGACCATGTTTCTGTGGTAGCTGCTGCAACCACAGAATGGCAGAAAACACGGGGCCCTGCTCTACTGCCACCAGGCTTGCACCTGGTGACAGTCTAAGGCCAGGCTGACAACCCTCGTCTCTCCAGTAGATTAGAGTAAGCCCATGGATGCTCAATCCCCTCCCACCCCCACCAATCCTTGGCAACCTGAGTCCATTCCTGAACCTGGGTTGCCGGCATGGCAGGAGGTAAAGTGTCCAGCACCTCAACCATCATCAGCAATGGGTTGGCTCTTAGTCTTATTTTTGAAGTACTGTAGCTTCCCCTCATCACCTGTAATTCAGTACTTTGATGGTCACTGTTACTCACCAGCTCTGCAACATATATTGCTCTGATTATGTCATCCCTACTACTCCTTAGCAGATCAAAAACTGCATCCTCTCTTGACCCATGCTTGATATGATGAAGAAAAAGAGCCCTTCATGACAGACACACACACACACACAAATAAATTCCTCCCTGCTTTCCTATGGGCACTCTCCCTCCCAATCAATGTCAGGTAGGTTGAAATCCTCAAGGAGAACCTCTGGCCCCATTGCTTGATGCTTTTTTTTTTTGCCAATTTTACGTCCTGTTCTGCCATGCTACCTGTCAGTCAAACATTCTCCCAGAATTGTATCTTTGCTTCCGTGAGACCAGGTTTCAGTTACAGGCTTCTTGTTGAGCTCCCACCCCATCTCTCTTTCTCCCTCTTTCTTGCTTGCAGCAGTCTCTTCATGACAAAGAAAGCAACCTCTCCACTTCCTGTCCATTCTGAAGACACTGTACCATTTTAACCTTGCAGCTCATCTTATTTTCTTCTACCACCAGGTCTCATGAGTCTTACTACTGTACATCATACAGTAGTTGTGCCAAGAACAGATCTGCAAATCAGCTGTTACCAGCTCAGCCTGTCTTTTTCCTTTTAAAAGCTTTGAAATAAGTAAATAAGTAAATAAAAAAACAAATAAATACATACATAGATACACTTTGTCAAGACAATCACCCTCTAGCTCCTCCATCTTATTTGTTGCATTCCTCATATATGCACAACTGTGCTTATCTCACTTAATGTGTTGGGTCTATCCTTTCGATCCTTTCTTGTAGTTTGTTATACATAGTAAATAGTATCATAATACTATCAGGCATACAGGTAACTGAGTGTAACAGGTGTCTCCTTTTAAGATACACCACGCTGTTCTTTAGACTGTTTATCAGATAATGGAAATTCACCAATTTATTACTGAAAAGGCTGGGCCACACTTCAGCAGAAAAAAGAGAAATCATTATTTCATAATGTTTCCAAATCACTGTTTAATTTGTAAATTCCAATTTTATAAATACCAGATCTACATCAATCAGCCTTTGCTAAAATCTCAAAGGAACTGCTTGCAAACTACATTTTCTATAAGTGAGAAATGTTAAATAACTAGTTTTGAATCTGAGCAAGGTTAATACATTTTGACATATGATTTACTATAATTGCAGCAGTGCACTGCATAGTAAAAGTCACTTTTTTCCATAAGCCCCATCCCTATTACCTTCGGAATTGATTTACAACCACCATTAACTTATGTCTTTACACAGAAAAAATGCTTAGAGATTTTGTCATGCTGGATACATCAATATGTGTCTGTATCTCCATTAACATTCAGAATAGGGAGGCAGTATAGCGCAGTGGTTTAAGGCTCTGAGCTGCAAATCTGGAGACCTGGGTTTGAATCCACAGCCTCCACTTGCATACTGTGTGACCCTGAGCAAGTCACTTAACTTCCCTGTGCTCCCAGGTTGCACCTGTAAACAAACTCTCAGCTTAGTGTGTCTCACCTGGTTAAACAATTGGAAAAAAAAAAAATATGATACCAAAGACCAAATTCACTTGCAGAATATACAAGTTTAAAAATAGCATAGCCTGACCTTGTGGCATATAAGTTTAAAAGTTACATTCCTAGGGAAAAGATTAGATGTCAGACTAATTGTGTTGAACCTCTAAGTGCACATTCCTCTTGAATTCAATATATTTTAATCTAAGGTGGCAGCACTTCTTATCTTTATCAAACGTATATACTGAATATAGATATATCTATCTATCTATCTATCTATCTATCTATCTATCTATCTATCTATCTATCTATCTATCTATATATATATGAAATGCACTTTAAGCTTCTCTTTAGAGGCTCCATTCTTTCTCTGTTCACCTGTTATATTTTTAAAATTTTCTTTTGGTTCAATCTTTGTTGTTAAAGAGTATTATTCAATGGCTAAAACAAATACTTTAGCTTAATTGCTAGCAGTCCTCAGTAACCAAAAAAAAAAAAGAAAATAGTGCTGCCAATAGCCTTTTCACTTGTTTTCATAATACTGCACCTTTTCGCTCAAATTGTACACACATATTATGGCTGCTGTAGTGTCCATTCCTTAACAGTGTTAAAAAGGCTCATCCATTCAACCAGGTCAACCATGTTTGCACATCTCTCCCAGTCCTAGGTTTTCAACATAAGCAAGAAGAATAGCCCCTGGCATTGCAACTGTAGCTTGTGGTGCTTAGCTCTAATCAGAGCACATAAATGAAAAAAAGGCAAATGTACTCAAAATACCATAAGTTCGATTTATGAGAAGCCGACATAAAGTGAAAAGTGCTAAACATAAGGATGCCCTGTGTAGAAAGCTACTCAAAAGTCACCCCATGATTTCCAGATTTACAACACACTTTACCTCACTCTGCTGTACTCTCAGGCTCTGGGCCCATGATACAGATCAAGAACAGCCTAGCTAACTATCATCCAAACTCTGAACCATCCTTCCTCATTAGGGGTGTGTGAGTAATGAATATAGTTTTCTGACTACCATGAATAATGCGGTATTCATTATTCAGAACCCGAATAATGTATACCTGCACTGTTCAGGACCTGCTATTCGGAAAATTTATATACATATATATATATATTTTTAATGAAATAAAGCCCTTAAAGCCCTGGTGCCCCCACCACTGATCACAGAATTGGGCCACTGAATTGGCAAATAAAATATAAAATATATTTTTGAAGAAGTAATTCAATCCCTGGTGTCTAGTGGACCCCTCACCCCTCACCCTATCAGGGAGCGCCCCACCACAACCGCATCAACCCACTCCCTCCCCATCCTGATCCCACCCCAATGGGCCACCAGCACAGCCCTCCACTCACTTGCATGGCCAGTAGCCCGACTGAGCTCTTAAAGAATGAGCATGTGCTTGTTTGTCTAATCACACACTTCTATCACCTCACCGGAGAAGGTAAAAAATTGGAAAGCCCAATGGGGAAAAAATGGTAAAATTCCATCCCATTACTTAAGGTGATACCATGGTGGGACAGCAGGTTCACTACTTCATGGTTCCACATCTCTGCTTTTTGAGGAAAGGATATCTGATAGTGAAACAGAGGCAGAAAGAAGGCAGAGCTTTACTACACTGCCCTCATGCTAGGTGCTAAAGAAGTCCTGAGTTATTCCCAGGCTTCTGGTCACCAATTCCCAGAGTAGACCAGGACTTTCCTAGGCACATCTCCATGTCTGCCACCAGCTCTTGGAATCACTTCCACTGCAATTGAGAAAGAGCAATAGCCATATTGTTTTCAATACCAGGCTTCATGCTTTGTTCTGAACTCTATATTCAGAACTAAACACCTAAGTATGAATAACACCATCAGATTTCCATGGGGACTGTGCCCCTAATTGCCCATTTGTGCTGTAAACTACCCGTATTGTCCATCTTAAAAGTCACTTTCTTATCATGAACCTGCTCCCCCCAGATCACTGATGCCACCACAATGGGGAAGAATTCCAGGAGTATGACCTAATGGAGCAGGCTTGTGGCCTCCCAGGACTGAGGCCTGTGTCTCACGAACCAGGACCCCCCAAAATAAGCCCCAAAGCCAAAGTCCCTGGAAGCATCTTTGTAGAGCCTGCTCTTGGCTCTTGATCTCTTTCAGCCAAATCGTCACCCCATTGGAACATGACAAGAATGTCAACCAGACCTTGATTTCATCATGCACGTGCCGATAACCCAATGTCTGCAGTGGGAGTGATGCAGCTCAACCCACATGGGGCTAATCATCAAAGGATGGTTCTCCTCATTAGGAGTACCTTGTGGGCAAAATTCAGGTGTTCCTGAAGCTGCTGCAACTCTGGCAGGGTGATTTTCTGTACCTGTATTGCCTCATGCAGCACAGCTGTCAAAGCTCTGACCTTATCTTCTGGCAGTCAGAACTCTGTGACTGTATCAATTTTGATACACAGAAGGACAGGCATGTACACAGCCCCTAAATCTTGTTATGGGCTTGTGGCACCCCCAAATCCTTTCAGACAGTATAAAAGGACACCATCAGCTGTGCACAGTGATCAGTCTCTGCAATGCCCATGAACAGGAAGTTGTACAGATAATGAATGACTTCCAACTTGCCTACTAGATATGTGGTGGCCCAATGCAAGAAGGAGCTGACTTATTCAAAAAACACACACCCCATGGCACAACCCAGAAGCATTCAGTTGTCAATGTAATACTGATCTTCAAATTTCATTCCCAATAGATCCCTGTCCAGTGGGGTGCACTGGCAGCAGACAAAAAGTCAATTTGATATCTGCCTTGCCTACAAAGGTGATCTTCCCATACCCACTCACCACTTCAATGGCTGTGTCAAAAAGTGCCTAAGATATTGCAAATTTGCTGGATCAGTGTGGTGGTAGACCAAGTTGCCCTCTGGGTAAGGTAGGTGGTTAATCATTCTGGAATTGCCCAGCACTTTCTTTGGCACCAGTGCTATTGGTGATACCTGGAGGTTGGGGCAGGGTGCACAAATGGCCCACTAACCCTGCCTAAGGTTACTTCCTTTTCCAGCTTAACCTTATCTACATCTAGGTGGTTCCTGGTACATTTCAGTCTCTCTGCCTCACAAGCTTTCTGTAGTTTTGTGTATGGAATCCTGAAACCCCATGCAATGTGCTCTGCCAGCAGCCAAACAGACTGTATGCCTGAATAAGCCAACCAACCATGACTCAGCACACTCCACCTTTATGGGAGTTGGGAGTTTTTCCCTACAAGTTCTGAAAGGGCTGCAGTGTGCTCCCTTTTTTTGCACAGCACAAAAGGGTGGCTCCATCCACTCACAAGCAATGCACTCACATTTGCATTTACATGTGTCTGTCTTGCAAGTCCCATGGTTATCATGGTAACATTCCCCTTCCCTGCCCCTTTTCCCACTGCTCCTGATGGGAACCTTGTAGAGGAGGGCCCAGTGTTCCTAGAAACTATTTTGAGAAGGCTGAGTCATTTCACCAGCCTTGATGAACCATAACAAAGGGAGATCCAAGACCCTCCAGGCCCTGCTGGGGCCATCATGCTTCCTCCTGCAGAACTCCTCATCATTTTTGAGCCACCCCCATCCACCTTTGCAGCATGCATTGCCATTATGGGACTACAATAGCTCCAAAATCCCTGGGCTTTCTGCAGGAACAAATCCATTAACAAGACTGCATAGATGGCAAAGCCTGCTACGCAATTTTCTCAAGAGCATCTGATGACCACGCTCCTCCAGCACTGTACCCTGTCCTGCCTTTTCCATATCCTTCTCCATATTCATATCTGCCTCTGACTCCTTGGGCCTGTTGAGCAATGTAATAATATTAACAAATTTACTACTAGCAATCTGCTGTTGCAGCTTCTCTGAAGGATGTGATTCATTGACCTCACCAGTGGTCACACAAGACCCATGCACTTGCTGCACTGCCAGTGGCTGTGCTATTTCTTTGCTTCCTGCCTGCCCTTCCCCCTCCCTGTATTATCATCAGGGTGCCCCAGCTGTTTTCTGTACTCCACCAACAGTGCCAACACCCTGTCCAACACTAGAAAGGGCTGAATGAAGCTCTGTGTCTGCTGTGCTATAACCAAATACTTGTTGTACAGTACCAAGTAGCCTGAATAAGGGCAATTAGAGACATCTAATGGGGTAGTCTGAGCATCTAGGAAGACACATTGTGTGTCCATAGGTGTTCCCCCATGTTTTATATTTTTAAACTTACTGCTGTAGCTGACTTTTTCCTCTCTAGGAGCAGAAGATCTTTTTTGCACACAGATTGTGTAGAAAACACCACTTTACACACTTTTAATGACTAAAAACAAATAGTTTGATCCACAAGCGAACTGTAAGTGTCCATGACATTACTTCTGGTTCTTTGTGCTTAAAACTGGTGCCCTAGTGAGCAGAGGCACTAGAGAGGGCTGAGTGAAGCTCTGTGTCTGTGTGTTATAACCTAAATACTTGTTGTACAGTACCAACTGGCCTGAATAAGAGCAATTAGAGACATCTAAAGGGCATTGTGAGCATTTAGGAGGACACATTGTGTGTCAATAGGTGTTCTCCCTAGTTTTACGTTTTAAACTTACTACATAGCTGACATTTGACCTCTAGGAGAAGAGTATCATTTTGCACATAGATTGTGTAGAAAATGCCACTTTAAACACTTTTAATGAGTAAAAACAAGTAGTTTGATCCATGAGTGAACTAGAAATGTTCATGAAGTCACTTCAAGTTCTTCATGCTTAAACTGGTACCCTAGGCAAGTGCATGGTGGAGACGATGCAGGCAGATGCAAGCAGCATCTGCCTGCATCAGCCGAGACAGCAGAGAGAGTAGCCCAAACTCTATAACAAAAGTGACCAAACTTCACAATCTAAGGTTAGTAGCATACGGTAGCTGTATTGTCAAAATGAACCAGGCTCTTGAAATTGTGGAAGTACTGATTAGACAGGGTTGTATCCAGAACTGCAAACAATGTAATGTGCTATCCATGGATATCATAGCAGGTGATATGTGTAATAAATGTAACCAGATTGGTACTTTGATCATAGAAATAAATGCCTTAAGAAAAAACCTGCAGGAAGCAGTGGAGATTAACAAAATAGCTGATTTCATTAACACAACTGATAGTCAAGTTCTATGAGTTAATACAGATAATGACAAAAGAAAACACACTATAAACTCTCGTACCAACAGCTTATCACCTGAAGTGCCCATAGCACAAAAAAGCGGTGGGTCATAACTACAGACGCTAGTAAAGTTACCCATAATGCCCCTAAGAAAGGTAAACATACTATACAAATGGATAAATATATCAACATCTAACAGATTCTCCATCCTAGAAATGGAAAACAATCTAGTAGCCCTAAGTACAGCACTCCCCACTCTCTAGACACCACATCTCAAAACAAGGTAATTAGTGACTCCATTATTAAATACATGGATGAATACCTACTGTATGTAGAACAGATAAAAGAACACCTTGGTATACTGCCTTCCTGGAGCTAAAATTGCAGATGTGGAAAAAGTATTGATCAAATGTGTATACCACAAAATACATCAATCATACTACATGCAGGAGGAAGTAATGTTGGAAGGAGTCATGAAAAGACACATGCACTGATTTACTATCTCTAGGAAAGAAACTCATAAATAAAGGAAATAAGGTAACTATCTCTGGCATACTACCAATTCCAAGGGCTCACCTGGAAAAAAAAACATATCTAGGATAAATGTATTTATTTATTTTTATTTATTCCCATATTGGATTAACACCTTTGAGCTGGGAAGTTCTTTTACAAAGGTTCCAAGTCAAGGTTTACAAAGGACAAAACATCAGGTTACATATATGTAGGACAAAAATGGCAGTCTAACATTTTGCTGAAAAATAAACAATTACAAAAGTGCAGTTTAATACAAGTAACTGAGGACTGGGAGATGAGGGTGGGAAGGGGGGAAGGTGGTGAATGCTAAGGGGGGGTTCATTAGGAGACTGCAGAGCAGCAGCAGTAAGGCAGCCTGGCAGGGCTTTGTCAAGTGAAAGGTGTGAGTGGGAGAATTATTGGGGTAGGGTGCATGGTTGGATCTGATTAAGAAGTGCTAGGCAGTAGTGGGTTAGCTGCCTGTGAAGCATTGTCAGTGGAACCTTGGAGGACGTTGGAGGAGAAGTAAAAGGGTAGACGTAGGGAGTAAGAGGATAGGGATTAGAGAGTGAGGTGGCAAACAGCAAAGGTGTGAGTCAGAGTGTCTCATGAGGGGCAGGCACACTGAGTTTCCCCCATTAAAAGGAGGTGGAGTTCTCATTTAAATGGTATTAATTTCTCACAGTTAAGGAGGGAGGCAGGGAGGTCATTAAGGTACTGGGGCCCAGTAGGATAGCACTCTCTGGGCAAATGAGGTTCATGCAAATAGGATGTGGAGCACATTTTGACAGCACTTCTAGTAGCTTTAGCAGATAGATCATGCTGGAAGATGTCAACCATGGATGCGGAGGAGTGACTAGTAAGGTCTTTTACCAATTAGGTAAATTATAGACTTTCAAACTGGTGTACAAACAATAACATCAATACATTAACAACTGACATGATTTCAATAATAGGCATGAATTATATGCCAAAGATGGCTTGAACTTAAACAAATTTGAATCCAAACTTCTAGGGGTCAACTTTGAACAATACCTAATGGATCTGAGGTTAAACCAATAAGGATAGGGGAAAAATAATCCTGATACATTTACAATGTATAATAAGTCCCCTAATAAGACAATTCATAATATTGATGTTCTGCTACTAAATGCCAGATGTCTCAATAACAAAATGGATGAACTACAAGCCCAGATACAAGTACAAACACCGCATAAAGTTGCCATTATGGAGACATGGGGAGATGATAAATCAGCTTGGGAAAACAAGATTCAAGGTTTTAAAATGCACCAAATTAATAGAACATCTTGGAAGGGAGGAGGTGTAGCTATATTCATAAAATGAACATTTTACATCATTAGATGTGATTGATAAGGTCAAAACACACCAGCTTCAGTGCCCACTAAAACATTATCGGTTAACATCAGATTAAATCACTTAGTTCCCCTGTATATTCGCATCTGCTATCGCCCTCCAAACTGTTCACATGATCTGCACAATGCCATGATTACCGAGATAAAATCAGCAAGTGAATTAGGTAACATAATTATCATGGGTGATTTTAATTTAAGAGAAATAGATTGGTCAAATAAACAATGTACCAGTTTTAATGGAAATAGAATGTTAGCATTGTGTGATCGGTTACATCTGGTGCAACATGTCAGAAAGAATACTAGGGGCAATGGAATTCTGAACTTAGTAATGGGAACTTAGAATTTGAATATAAGAAACTGTAAATGTTCACACCTGCTTAGCAATAGTGATTATAATAGTTTCAATGTCTAACTCTGCTGTGATACAGCTAGTTCCAGTAACAAGATGTAATAGAGCTAACATCAAGAACATTAATAAGACACTTGGAAAAATTGACTGGACTAGTACACTTATAAATATATCAGCCACTGAAAAGTGGCAAATCATCAAAGACACAAATCCAAATACTTGTAATAAATATATTCCATCTAACAAAGTAGGACCAATTGAATATGAGGGATTATTTTGAAATGAAAATGACAAAATGGCAAAAGTTTTTAATACTCATTTTTGCAATGTATATTCCCTAAATAAAATATCTATATCTACTGTATTAGTTAAAGATGTTTCAGCTATTGAATTTGCCCAAAAGGATATACACACTAAACTTACTAAACAAAAAGGTAAAACAAATATTGGACTAGATGGTATAAGTGGTCACATGCTATATATGTTAGCAGATTCATTAAAACTCCCCATGAAAATTCTATTTGAAGGCTGTCTTAAAGAAGGATATGTACCTCAAGACTGGAGATTGGCATATGTTGTGCCAATCCATAAAAAGAGCCCAAACCAAGACTGTGGCAACTATCAACCAATAAGTCTTACCTCCACTGTAGATAAAGCTATGGAAAGTCTACTTAAAGACTTACTAATCCCCATACTAAAAAAAGCTGATGATAACCAACATGGATTTATAAAAAAAAAGTAGCACAATGACCAGCCTTATGTGCTTCTATGAAAAAATAAGTAACATGTTGAACAAAAAGATAGCTAGTGATGTTATTTTCTTAGATTTTAGTAAGGCTTTTGATCTGATACCACACAGTGCTCTAATAGATAAAGTCAGTAACCTGAACATCCACAGTTCAATAATTATCTGGATCTGTGAATGTCTAAAGATAGGACCAGAAAGTTATAATTGAAGGCAGTACGTTTGATATAGGCAGGGTCACCAATGGGGTCCCACAGGGATCTGTGTTGGGACCCATCTTATATCAACTGTTTACCTCCGCCATAGCTAAAGACATGGTAAACCTCTTAGTAAAATATGCAGATGACATCAAAATAGGTGGCCCTTGTAACTCCATTGAGGCCAGACAAGATATTCAAAATGATCTAGGTAAGATCTTACTGTGGATAAATAAGTGGTGTATGAGACTGAACCCTGATAAATGCAAAGTGATGCACATAGATAAGTTTAACCCAAAAAACAAATATATACTAAACGGTATTGATTGAAACATCATGGACAACAAAAAAGATCTAGGTGTCCACATATCAAGCATGCACTCAACATCTGAACTCAGCAATAAGCAAAACCAATAAAGTAATCTAGGCAATAAAGAGGAATATAAGATCAAAAAGAGCCGAAGTTTTAATGCCACTATATAGGGCATATGTAAGACCTCACCTGGAGCATGCATCACAACTGTGAAGCCCATACAAAAAGCATGATCGTACATCACTGGAAAAAGTTCAAAGAAGGTTCATCAAAAATATATATGATGTAAAAAACAAGTTACTCACAAAGGTTGGATATACTAAAATTAATGCCCTTGGAAACAAGAAGGCTCAGAGGAGACCTGTTATTTATTTTCAAAGTTATGAATGACCCATATCTCATGTGTGAGTTAGGCATTGAATTCAGAAATGATACTAGAGATTGTAGAGGCTATCCAATACAAATCATGGGTAGGAAATTCAACATTCTGAATAGAAAACATTTTTTTACATGCAGAATTGCCTACCCCGTAATAGCCTACCTATTGATGTTATATCTAGCAAAACAAAGGATATTTTTTAAGAGAAGATTAGATAAGTTAATTATATCAGGTTACAACCTGAAGTACTATATATACATATGTATGTGTATGTGTATATATATATATATTATGGTAGCACGGTATTGCTACCATAGTTAGGGTTGAGTAGCCCTTTTAAGGTTAAAGGGTCAAACTTTGCACCTTAATAACTTTGCCACCATTAAACAGATTTGCCTGAAATTTGGAAAGCAAGATCAAGAACCATACATTTTGGGATCTGCCAACTTTTGTACCAGTTGGATATATGGCTGCGGAGTTATTAAGTGTGATCTGTGTGCACGTTTACGGTTTCTGGTGAATTCTTTGCTCGCACCTACAGGTGCACTGTTTGCGCTACTGGTCCAAAACTTCAGGGAACATGTGGCCAGGGTCCCCGATGTGCCTTTCAAAGATTTTGTGAAAAAAATATTAAACGGTTCAAAAGTTATTCAAAAAATAAGTTCCCATTATAAGTCAATGGGAAAAGTTAACAAAAAGTTTCAACACTTTCGCAAATGCACTTTTTAGTGTCGCAAATGGCCCTAGTAGTGTCGGAAATCCACCATTTTGTTTTCAGTTAGCGATCATAAAAATGCTTCCCATTTAAATTTGGGAACCTCTAGCAACACAATTCTTTTTGTGTTCACCTAGTCGGACGCTGAGGATGCTAGCCATGTCTTTATTTTGCAGTGAAACACCCTAGAAATATGTTTTCCAAATTTCTGGAAAAAGTAGTGTCACAAAGTAGTGTCGCACTCCCGACACTTTCTCAAATCTTGCAAAAGCTTGCCAAATCACAACACTACTTTTTCAGACTATGGCCAAAATGACAGCAGTTCTTTGCCACCCTGCTGCAAAAGAATGGTTTGGTCTTTTGAGCTGAAATTTGAGGAACACAGCCAACATCTCACAGATGTGCCTTTTGGTGGTTTGGTGAAAGAATATTGCATGGCTGCAAAGTTATGGTACTCCAAAGTTGGCATTTTTTTCCCATAGACTAACATGGTGGAGTATGCCATGCCTTTCAGGGCACGTATCTCAAAAACAATGTGAGATACAGATTTTTTGTTGTCCAAAAAACTAGCCAGGAAAATCATGATTTTTGTGAAAGTTAGATTTTTTTTCCTATGTCGTGTGGTTGCTGAGATATTAGCAATTAAGTACTTCCAATGCTCGTTTTCAGCTTCGAGGCCCATTACATTGCATACATTCTTTGTACACACTGTGTTTCTCTATGCACCTGTTTGGCAAAAAACGGGTGTGCGCTTCTGTTACTGTTACAGCTAGTGTTTACACTTGCGTTTATGTCCCTGTTTGCTATACCGCTTCCGTGTACGCCACCGTGTGCGTTACCCTTTGCATTCTCATTTGCGCTTGCGTTTACGTTACTGTTACCATTTGCGTTTCCACTACTGTTTGTGTTTGCGTTTTGGTTTGCATCACCGTGCGCATTTCCATTTGCATTTCCAGCAGCCCTTTCATTTGCGTTTCCATTTCTCTCGTTTTGCGTCTTTCTTGCTGTTACTGTTACCAATTGTGTTTGGAACTGCGTTCTGTGCCCGTGTGGAATGAGGTTTGCGTCTCCATATGCACTTGCATTTCCTTTTGCTTTTCTGTTTCCTTTGCTGTTATTGCTGCTGTTACCTTTACCATTTGCATTTACAATTGTGGTACTGTGCCCGTGCGCGTTATGGTTTGCGTTTCCATATACGCTTCTGTTCCCGTTTCCGTTTCTGTTTCCTTTGGTGTTCTTTTTGCTGTGACACTTAAGATTTCCATTTAAAATACTGCTGCCATCACTGTTCACATTACCAGTTGCATTTTCACACGTGCTTGCATGTCCGTTTGCATCACTGTCCGCTTCGGCATCACTTTTCGCTTGCTTTTCTATTAATGTTTCCTTCGCCATTTACGTTTGTGTTACCATGTGTGCCACTGTTGGCACTTGTGTTTGTGTTGCTGTTCCTGTTGCCCGCCACCGCATTCCATTCACTATTTATCATTCTCATTCTCAAAAAGAAGGGAAATTAGAGGCAAAAAAATCCATTTTAATGCATCAGTTAGGGTTGTTCCACAGCGACAAATGTGAGGAAATTTGGTGTTAGGGTTGAAAGCCCCCTTGGACCACCAGCCCACCCCCCCAACCGTCATCAGGGTGCGATGGGTTGTCGGTCTAACTCTCACCCCATTCTCCTATACTCTGCTTCTTTACACATGTGATGGGGTGAGAGTTCGGGCCAATATTCCCCAATGCACACCCAATGCCGTGCTGGGGAATGGGCTGGAGGTCAATGATGGCTTTCAACCCAACACCAAATTTTCGCTTTGTCACTGTGGAACAACTTCAACTGATGCATTAAACTGATGTTTTTTATATATATATATATATATATATATATATTAGTATAGAAGCATATGGGCATACAAGCCCCCTGGCTTCTTATGACACCTAGTATGAAACCTAGTTTGAAACTTTTCCTCCAATGTCACAGAGGGAATGGGAGGATCAACTGGCTAAGGAAGTGGATCTGGTCCCCCCAGCTGCTGGGGGTTGCTGGGCTGTGGTACAAGGGAGATGGCAACAGAGGAGTGGGACCCTCTGGCTGTGGTCCTGCCAGTGGTACCAACAAGGCTTGGGCTGGTGGGGGAGGAGACAACAGCAGGCCCACTGGACCCAAAAGCAGCCCTGTAGCTGACAGTGACACCAGATGCAGGTGCAGTGGCAGTAAGTAGCAGACTGGTAGTGGACCTAATGCATAAGGAACTGAACCCAGTGTAGACAACAACTCCAGCTGCAGACTTGACAGTGATCCAAAAGAGGGCAGAACTAGCAGGTCCAGCCCTGGTACAGCAGACAATGAAATGGAAGCAGGGCATAGTGTCAGCAAGAGTAACAGACCTAGAGTCGAGGGGGGCTGGTGGCATCTGCTGTGTTGCCCCCGGACATGGCAGCTAAGGTGTCTTTCTCATGCTTCCTCTCTGTTTCTGCAATTTGGCAGCCCCAGGCCCAGACCCAGTCATGGGAACCTAAAAATATTTCCTAAGCAGCTCAATAACTCATTGTCAGACATACTATCAAAATCAGACATGACATCTGACTTTGGCAGTGTAGGAAGCAAATGGCCACCTCTGATCTTCTTTGACCTCACTCGCCTGCCCATTGGCTTTGTCACTGTCACCAGTTCTTGAGACTTGGCTGGGGCAGGGGGGTTACTGGCTCAGGCCATGGCCCTCCTGTCAGTTCCACCAAGCCAGCTTCCCTTGGACTGCGAAATACTCCATCACACCAACCCCATCTTCTCCACATACCAGGGACATTAAATGCTGTTCGATCTCAACATCTGTGCTGGGTCCTGCTTCCACCAAGGTGATGTCTTGAGCTGTAACTATTTAAAACACTGCAAAGTGTACAACCATCTCATCTGCTGTTTTAGCCTCCATCTCAACCACAAGAACAGGTAAACTGTGAGAAGGCTGAAATTAGCTTGGGCAACTGTGCCTTGCCGGGCCTCACACATACAGTTTTATGCCTAGCTTTCACTTCATCACCCCTATTGCTTCCCTGCTAGTCCCTGCTGCCCTTATAACCCCCCACCTAGTTTCTTGACTGTAGACAAATATTTTATTAGTATATTGAGTTTTACTACTTGCAATGCCACAGCATCCCCTGTGTGTCATTCTAAAAACCCACTGCAGAGAAAAGGAGACATCTGCTCACGCAAAGTTTTGAAACATCTGGCTAAATACTTTAATATTTATTTATTTATTTATGTATGTATGTATGTATGTATGTATGAATGTATGTATTTAGAACCATTAAACTTTATAGGTCTTCGTGGGCAAAATCCTGCAAATATTACGGTGTATGCATTAATAGTTTGTCCCAAGCATATCACATCATTCTCTTCTAACCTGATATGCAATCTCATACTGAACTTTTGTGCATCCTTTTACATGCCAAGGCTGACTTCTCAAAACCCAGTTAAGAGCTCATTATTTCCAGTGTGAGTCAAGCTGTAAGTGCCACAGATTTTCTTGACATTTAATTAAACATAAAAGTAATCTGTTTTAATAAGACTTCTCGCTTGTACCTGCTCATTTGCAGGCTCTTTCATTAAATTAAATATTAAACAATACACATTTTAAATATTTTCACAATGTGGTGTATTTAGTTTTGAGGGTATCCCTGCCACATAATATCCGGTGTCCTGACAAATGTGATCTAAAGATCTGACTGGCCTTCGGACCCCAGCCAAACTTGAATCAGCCATGAAAAAACCCTCAACAGTCCACAACACAAGTAAGCATTCCTGGAGGGGAAGGAATGGGAGGCTGTGGTAGAATGAAATGTTTACCACCCCATCCCTGGCAGTATGACTATTCTCCTGGACTCTGCCACATAGTATTTATATTGCAGTCTTGGCCATCTGGTGTCTGCATTCCACCTCAGACCACTGAGGCCCCCTGAGGAATCATCCACATTTACCATGACCTTCCTCATTAATAATACCATACCCTGTTGTGGGCTGAGAAAACTATGGAGCTGCAGTACTTAGAAGCAGCTGCTCCTGGAGTGATAGAAGAAGGATGCCACCTCCAGCCACCTGGCTTAGTATGGCATCCTCTGCCCCCTACTTTCTCTTTATTTTGTTTTATATTAATTCAAGTAGAGCTATTTCCAAACCCCACAAACACCAAAGAACTCCACTCTATGGTCCAAACACATTTCCCAGGACAGAGTATGCATCCTGGGTCTGAGGTCTAGTCTAATTCCTCTAAGCTGCTCTGTTTGATCTCCACAGGAGCTGTTTTTCACTGCCGGCTGAGTTACACAGATACTTGTTCCAATGTTTTTTTGACATTCTACCTTATAAACAAAAACCTCCCCACCTTGTTGCTTAACCCCATAGACCGACTACATGATTGAAAATGCCCCAAAACAAGAACAGATGACTCTACTCCCTGCTGCCCAAATGGAGGGCAGTGGTTGCTCTAACCAAACAATGAAAGATCAATGGACAGAGGTTGGCAGTACTGTTCTCATGTTCTGCAAAACCTACAGCCCCAACAATGGTAAAATTGAACATGTAACCCTGCTATAGCCCAGGGAGTCCCTTGATGCCAGAAGAATAATTGTCTTACTAGTTGCCAGTCTGAGCCCACAGGGACGGGGTCGGTCTCCCTGAAGCAAAGTGACCATTGGCTGCATGACACTGGCAATCCAGTCACCTACTGCAAAACCTGTGTGATTCCATCAGAATTAAAAACCCCATAGGAGCAGCCAGCTGAAGGCAGCTCCGTACCTGGCTGTAAGTCTTTCTTTTGCTCATTTTGTTTTTTGAAGCATCACAGAAATGTTTAAGCTCTTTATCCAGCCTGGGGCATACAAATTTGCCTAGCACCAAACCCAGCATGCAAACTGCATGTAACCTTCTGGTCCCAGATAGGATGTCTGGTCCTGTCACCTGTTAAACAATTCCAGGCTCCACAACTTACCAAAGCTTGCTGGTAACTGCTGGTCTTCTGCTCACCCAAAAATGAGACACTATCTGATGGAGAGGTAGAGGTATGAAGAAGGAGAGCCTTCCCTACACCAGCCTAAATTAGCAAAGCCTCTCCTTCAAGCAGGTAGTAGCTGCTGCCTCATGGGAACCCTCCCTACCTGCCTATTCTTGCCTGTTGTGGGTAGCAGTTACTCCCTTCCTGTCTGTTCATGTGTCATCTAGGGGCATGCCCACAGACAAACATCACTTGCTGCTATGCCCAATTTGGTCAGAAACTCATCATTGACAAGTTATAAAATATTAGACCACATACCAAGTTCGGTAGAGACCAACAACAGCAACTAAATAGTAAAAGGAAACTAGATTAAAAACATGATGATAACTGTAGTGGAACATGAAGATGCAATGGGACAGTCAGCTGTATTCATCTCCCACCACCTCTTCATTTGTGCATACTGGTCCCAACACATCACAGCTGCAGTCTTAATTCATCTGCTTTCTTTTTTTCCCACACTTGTTTGAAATGCACTAAAGGCACCAAACTATATTAAAACTAAATGAAACAGTTTAAAAACTGTTGACCAGGCTGGTGGTAATAGTGTAATGAAATCAAAATTCATGTGCAAATTGCAGCAAATTCAGATGTTATCCCCTAAACATAGAAGTTGCCTAGTGTGCACTATGCAATTCACAGTAATTGTGAACATTTTTTCTATGTAAATTGACTAGAAATGCAGCACATTTAAAATCCACTGGCAAAGTGAACATGAAGTGGCCACTTTGCTTTGGCACTTCGCTATGAGGAGTGCCCCATAGGAAAGGCTCACTTCACCTTGTTATTATTACTTGTGCTGTCATTCCACCTTAAACGAAGTAAAGCAGAGTGACAACAATATTGGCAGCACCCACCCACACAGTCACCAGAATGAATGTGCATCCCCAAAGTGCTACTGTCTTGTGTCCAGAAAACTACCCAGTGCTGATGAAGTGAAATGAGAGTGTAACAAGAAATGCAAAGTCTCCCAGAATTAATGGCACACTCAGTCATGCATGCAGTGGTCAGGTCACACACAGATTCACCAGAATTAATGTGCATCCCCAAAATGCTACTGTTTTGTGTCCAGAAAATTCCCAGTGCTGACGAAGTGAAATGAGAGCATAACAAAATGCAGTCTCCAGATTTAATGGTGCCATGCAAACACACAGACAGATTAAGATTGCACTGCATACTCAAGGGATGCATACAAAAGCACAACAACACCTAACCAGTGCTCACAAGTCACAAATCCAAATCTGGAAAGGAATACATTTTGCCAGTTGGGGGATTAGTGCACAGCAGTAACAATCCACTACCAGTAAAGATACCACAAAGCAGTATAAAAAATTCATGCAGGTGCGGTGGATATCAGGTTCACACTGCTGCAATTACTCTGTAGCACAATAAAAGGTGTCTTATTTAATGGCACGCATCGCACACACACTCACACGCACACTAAAGTAATGCGTAGCAAATTGAAAACCTTTAATAATATAACCAAATGTTTTAAACAGACAAATTGTACACTGCTGCACCACAGCAATCAGCAACAAAATTTCAAGAATTACTGAAAATATTAGTGTGTGTACATTAACAGTTATACAACAAAAATATAATCAAAACAGAAAGACTGCCTTTTTCTTCCAGTTAATCTACCTACACCACAAATACGCCCCTCCCCAATGCACACTTCACAGTACACAGACTGACTGTTCTAAATTAACATTCAAAATCCACACACAACAATAAACACTCAATGATATGAGCACAGAAGGGTTTCCTACAATTAATGTACTAAATTTTGAGAAAAAATATTACCAAAAAGGCATTTTAAACAGCTTTTAGAGGTTTTGAATTGCAAAGCTCTGAAAGCAAACTGTCTCCAGCTACCACTACACACACACACTATGAGCCAGAACTGAGGTTGTGCCAAACAATCTAGAGTCCATGTGACCTGCAATCCTGTGAATAACTTCAGAGTTTCATTTGGACTTCAATTAAAGGCAAAGTGAGGTGAATGACACTGATTTCAATGTACTTCGCCTTAAAATTGGTGGAGAAGTGGTTTGGGGAAGGTGGAATAACGCAAAGTCATGGGTTTCAATGGACTTCGCGTTCCTCATTATGAAGCAAAGTACACCACTTCACATTGTGGAGTGCTCTGCGTATTGCACATTACTCAGTGAATCACTTCACGGAGCAAACTGGGGCCACTTCACCCACCACTACTTACAGTACTGTAACTCACATGCTGTACGGGAAGGAACGCGAATGTCTATGGCTGTACTTCCCCGATGGGCTGTAGCAAAACACTCCCAGACTTAAAAATGCTTATTAATGAGTACAATGGTGGAGTGGTGAAGCCTGGAGAGATACTACAAAACATGCTTACAATACCTCCAAGTAACTAGTCAAAAAATGAATGTTGTGATTTGTGACGTGATCGTGAATCGTGATTTGTGACCGCATTTGAGACTGTGATGATGAGGAACGTGATTCGATGTCGATGGTGTGAGATAAACAATACGGAACTGTATTGGGAATTCAAATGCCTATGGCTGTACTTCCCCGATGAGCTGTAGCACAAACTCCTGACTTAAAAATGCTCATTAATGAATACAATGGCAGGGTGGTGAAGCCTGGAGAGATACTACAAAACAGGCTTACAATACATCCAAGTAACTAGTAAAAAAATTAATGTTCTGATTCGTGACGTGATCGTGAATAGTAATTTGTGACTGCATTTATGACCGTGATGATGAAGAACATGATTTGTGTCATGAGTGACCCGTGATGATGGTCCTGACTTAAAAATGCATATTAATGAGTACAATGTTCATTCAGAATTATGCACCACACCTGTCCAGTACTCTGAAGGGAAGCCAAAGAAACAACTGTGACTTAAGTTACAGATAGAGATTGGGCCCTAAAGAGATGCAAATGCACAGACAGATTAAAATTGCGCTGTGCACTGAAGGATGCAGATGCAAAGGCACAACACCTAACCAGTGCTCACCATCAGAAATTCAAATCTGGAAAAGAATACCTTTGCTGGTTGGGCGGGCCATGGGGGCAGTGTACTGCACTGCTGTAGCAGCAGTCACTAGTACTAGTGCCAGTAAAGATACCACAAAGAAGTACAAAAAATCACACAGCTGCAGTGGATAGCAGGTTCACATTACTGAAATTATTATGTGACACAATAAAAGATGTCTGAATTGATGACATGCTTCACACACATGCTCTCACACACACACACACTCACACACTAAGTAATGCATAGCAAATTGAAAACTTCAGTAATATAATCACATATTTTAAACAAACTAAAATTGTGCACTGCTGCACCACAACAATCAGCAAAAAAATGGCAAACATTATTGAAAATATTACTGTTTGTACATTAACACAGTTATACAAGAAAAATAACACCAAAACATAAAGCAATGTCTTCTTCTCCAAGTTAATCTACCTACACCACAGATATACCCCTCCCCCAAAGCACACTTCCACTGTCTCTCAGTACACAGACTTAATGTTATACATTAACATTCAAAATCCACACACAAACAATTAACGCTCGATGATATGAGCACAGGAGGGTTTCCTATAATCAACGAACTAAAGTTTCAGCAAAAAAAAATGACTCAAAAAGGTTTTTTAACAGCTTTTAGAAGGTTTGAATTGCAGAGAGCTCTTAGAGCAAATTGTCGCCTACAGCTTCCTATACACACTACCCCAAACTGAGGCTGTGCAGAACAATTTAGAGCCCATATGACCTGAAATCCCATGAATCACTGCAAAATTCACCTTTGGAGCTTAAAAACAAGGCGAAGTGAGGCGAAGTACATTGTTTTCAATGTACTTCACCTTAAGAATTGGTGGAGTAGTAGTTTGGGAAGGTGGAGTAATGTGAAGTCATTGTTTTCAATGGACTTCGCGTTACCCATAATAACATAAAGTGCTCCACTTCACTGTCTAGGGAGCACTTCGAATTCACCTTTCACTCTGCAAATCATCATGGAGCAAATTTGTCCACTACCATCTCTAAAATTGACACAGTTCACACTTTGTGGTGAATTTGACACAAAGTGCACCATTTCAGGTAGTAAAATGTGCTGCAAGTTGAATGGTGCACCAATTTGCACAGTAAAATGTGCATACATTTCACTACTGGAACTTCTACACCATTCTACACTGCTGACAGTCTGGTCCAGTAAACAATTGAAACATCAGAGAGGCTTAAATTGCACTAATTAAA
Source organism: Neoceratodus forsteri (assembly GCA_016271365.2). NCBI lineage: Eukaryota > Metazoa > Chordata > Ceratodontiformes > Ceratodontidae > Neoceratodus > Neoceratodus forsteri. The sequence continues at coordinate 1,725,344,038 of CM057452.1, forward strand.
TATCAAAAAGCTTACTAAAGTTTAAATGATGTCTTTGAGCTATCCCTTAGCTAATTAAAAGTATAATCTCCGGATATCTTTGCATTCCAGAACTGCTCAGATTTGCTTTGCAGTTCTCAAATGCAAAGATGTCTCGAGATGACACTCTTGATTAGCCAGGAGACATCTCAGAGACACCGTTTACCTATACTGAATTTCAATTTTCTCTTTTGCTTGATTTTGTCTCCTTCTTATTCTTACCATCCTGTCATCTTCTCCACTGTATTTACCTGTCCCTTTCATTTTTTCTCACCTATGTTTTCCTCACACTAGTATGTTTTTTTCAGTTTCTTCTTATCATGTTTTTACCTGGCAGTTTCTGCCCTTCTCTCATCTTTGCTAAATTAGTTCTGCGAATGATGGTGTGCAAGGTAGTTGTGGTACCACACTGGGGCCCTCCAGGGATATACCTCTTTACAGTGAGGGGATTGCCTAGGTTTTTCTTTGTTCATGGTGAACAGGAAAAAAATAATAATGATGTGGTGCCCACACCTGAGACAGCTGGTGAGTACCTCAGGACACTATGCACTCCAGGACAACTAAGCTGATCAGGACATCAAGAAAAACATACTTCAATATGCTTGGCATAATAGGTCTCTGGATATGTAGCACTTACAGTACAGTATGGGGAGAATTAGAACTGAGGCCTTTAAACCGGTATGGCTGGGCTGAGGGAGGAGGTTGCTCATCTCCAGGCTGAGTTGGTCAGGATTTGTGGGACCTCCTCTCCCACCCAGGGACCACCAGGGTCACTGCTGTTGCCTCAGAGGTTGCCAAGAAAGAGGAATGGTTTGACCACAGTGGGCTCAGGAAGGGTGAGGGTGGTGGAACAGAGGTGCATCCCTCCAGTTGTACCTCTCCACAATTTATATGCCATTCTGGAAAAGTGTGGTTCCTCTATGGAGACACCCACAGTGGAGACCAAGGAGGATGCTGGGAACTTCCACAAAGGAGACCCACAGGAGGGTGGCATGTGACCTCACAGGGGAAGGAAACAACTGCTGGTGGGGGACTCCATTGTTAGGAAGATAGAACTGGGGGAGGAAGTGGAGAGGGAGGTAAGGTGCCTGCCTGGCACCATGGCTTGGAGGGACAGGTAGGGAATCCTCAGGATCACAGGAGCAGCTGCACAGGGGAGGGAGCTGGATGTCATTGTCCACCTAGGGACAAATGACCTGGCTAAGAAAGGGATCAGAGTAGTGCAAGAAGCATTTGTGGAGATGGGGAGGAGGCCTTAGACAAATAGCATGCACGGTAACCTTCTCAGAGGTACTGTCTGTCTATGGCACGGGTGAGGCTAGGGTGCTCCACACCATGGATTCAATCAGTGGTTGAAAAACTGGTGCAGAGCTCAGGGATTCAGCTTCATTGGGGACTGGGGGTCCACCTGGAGGGATACTGGCCTTTACTGGTGTGGTGGTCTGCTTTTGTCCAGGAGGGAAACCAGGATCCTAGGTGATAGCTTTAAATGCCTCATTGGCAAGTATTTAAACTAGCTAAGGGGGGGAGGCACTGGAGAGGAGCAGGGAAATCCTAGCCCCCCCAAAAAAATAAGGGTACTAAGTGAGGTAGACACCAACATAGAGATGTCGATAGGGAGAAGCACAGGGTAAATGGAGAAAGTGACAAATGCAATAAGGACATGGATGGGGCAAAAGGGTAAGGCCATCAAGAAATGGAGGATAATGAGTACCAATGCCTATAGTCTGGGCAACAGAGCTCCCTGAACTGGTGGCCTTGATGGAAGAGGGATGCCTGGATATTGTAGCAGTCACAAAAACTTGGTACACAGAGAACCATGACTGGGATGTTAACATACCAAGGTACACAACCTACAGGACAGACAGGGAGAGGAGAAGAGGGGGTGGAGTAGCTCTCTATGTAAGGGAAGGGATAAAAGCAACTGAACAAAAGAGTGAACGGGGAGGAGAGGAGGCACTTTAGGTCACCTTAGAGACTGGAAATGGCACCACAATCTGCACAGGGTTGTATACAGACCCCATGTCAGGGGAGGGAGGAAAAGGATATGATAGAAGGCATACTTGGAATGGCAGAGAAAGGAAAATACTGTTGATGGGGACCTTAATATGCCGGATGTCCATTGGAGCACCTTTGCTGCAGCCACATCCAAAAACAGGGTCATTCTTGATGCCCTTCAGGTGGCATGCCTCAGACAGCTAGTTTTGGAACCTACTCATGAGGGAGCAATCTTAGACCTCATACTCTCAACTGGGGACAGTGAGAGGATCTCAGATCTAGAGGTGGGTAGCCATTTGGGAACAAGCGACCAACAAACAGTGTGTCTCATGATAAAATCAGCTACAGAGTCAAGCCATACAAAAGTAAGGGTTCTGGACTTCAGGAGGGCTGACTTTGGCAAGATGGGAGAGTGCCTTAGAAAAGCACTAGCAAACAGGCTGGAAGGAGGGGTGCAGCAACAATGGGGAAATATCAAAACTGCTATCACAGAGGCAACAAGCCTTTGTGTGAAGCAAATAAATAAATCAAAATGAAATAAAAAGCCACTATGGTTCTCAAAAAGGTGGGGGTGAAGGTTAGGGAGAAAAATATAGCATTTAGGAAGTATCAGGAAACACAGAAGGAGCAGGACAGAGAACTGTACCAGTTAAGGCAGAAGGAAGCAGGGAGGGTAGTCAGAATAGCAAAGGCCCAAACTGAGGAAAAGATAGCCAACTCAGTTAAGAAGGGGGATAAAACCTTTTATGGGTATATCAGGGAGTGTAGAAAGACAAAGGGAGGGATAGTGAGGCTGAATAGAATGGATGGTGGGTGGGAAGAGAGGGACAGTGAAAAAGCAGGGATACTGAATGAATACTTCTGTTCAATATTCACAAAAGAGGAGGTGGGGGAGGTGCCTAATCCAATTAACAGAAGCACCTGGATAGGGGGTCAATCCCAGTCCTTTCACAGAAGAAAAGGGTTCTGAAGAACTCCTAAAACTGAAGGTGGACAAAGCAATGAGGCCAGATGGAATTCACCCAGAATTCTAAAAGAATTAAGCAGAGAACTAGTGACACCACTGACTACCCTTTTAACAAATCATGGGAGGATGGTGTGGTACCTGAGGACTGAAAGAAGGCAGATGTGGTTCCTCTCACAAAAGTGGGACCAAGACAGAGGCAGGAAACTACAGACTGTCAGTTTGACCTCTGTGGTAGGAAAAGTGATGGAATCACTTCTGAAGGAAAAGAATTGTTGAGTACCTAGAGGCCAGTGAGGCACAGGACCCAAGGCAACATTGGTTCACAGCGGAAGGTCAGGTCAGATGAATCTAATTGATTTCTTTGACTGGGTGACCAAAGTAGTAGACCAGGGAGGGGCTGTGGACATGACCTACCTAGACTTTGGCAAGGCATTTGACACAGTCCCACACAAAAGATTAATAGTCAAATTAGCCAGCCTGGGAGTGGGTCCAGGGTGGTAGCCTGGGTAAAACATTGGCTGGCCAACAGGACACAGAAAGTGATTGTAAATGGAGTCCACTCTGAAGAAAGAGGGGTTACTAGTGGGGTACCACAGGGTTCAGTACTGGGTCCAGTCCTTTTTAATGTCTTTATAAGTGACATTGCAGAGGGACTGGAAGGAAAAGTATGCCTCTTTGCAGATGACACAAAGATCTGCAACAGGGTTGATACACAAGGAGGCGTGGAAAGGATGAGAAGGGACTTGGCAAGGTTGGAGGAATGGTCAGAAGTATGGCAGCTTGGATTCAATGCAAAGAAGTGCAAATAATGCACCTGGGAAATAAAACCCAGGGAAGATTACACAATGGGGGAGGTAGTAACAACAACATAAATGGAAAGGGACCTGGGGGTAATCATATCAGATGACCTTAAGGTTGGCAAGCAATGTGAGAAGGCAGTAGGGAGGGCTGGGGGATACTGGATGTATAGGGAGAGGCATCACCAGCAGAAACAAGGAAGTTGTTATCCCCCTGTACAGACAGTTGGTGAGACCCCATCTGGAGTACTGCGTCCAGTTCTGGAGACCCCATCTCCGCAAGGACATAGACAGGATGGAGGCAGTTCAGAGGAGGGCAACTAAAATGGTGCAGGGTCTGCAAGAGAAGCCATATGAGGAGAGACTAAAGGAGCTTAATATGTATACCCTTGAGGAAAGAAGGGAGAGGGGACATGATAGAAACTTTTATGTACCTCAGTGGAATCAACAAAGTCCAAGAGGGTAGCATCTTTCAGAAAAAGAGATGTGCAAGAACAAGGGGACACAATTTGAAGATAGAGTGGGGATGGCTCAGGGCAATGTGAGGAAGTATTTTTTCACAGAGAGGGTGGTGGATGCATGGAACAGCCTTCCTGAGGAGGTTGTGGGGTCTAAAACTGTGGGAGAATTCAAGAATGCATGGGACAGACATAAGGCAATTTTTGTGGGGGGTAGGAAGAAATAGGCTGTTGGTTAAATAGGGTCTGCAGCTTATCCTCTAGGTAGGGAAATGGGCAGACTAGGTGGGCCAAGTGGTCCTTATCTGCCATCAAAGTCTATGTTTCTATGTTTCTATGGCTGGGCACATTCGCATTTAGCAACTGACTATAATTTTCAAACAATTAGTTTCTCATTCTGGATACCCCCTTAGGATCAATGATTTTTAACAAAACGTCTGCCCATAGTTATTAGGCTTATGGAAACAGGGTACTCCTATGTAAACATTAAGTCAACAAAACAACAATTTATTTAAAGAGGCTGTGCATGGGACTAAAGTCACGCCTTGCTCAATCCAGTACTGTTACTTACAGGTTCCCATTATTCTCTACTCAGTCAGAGCCTGTGAGAAATGTGGTCACATACAGTAGTGTCAAAATCAGTTATTAGTATGGCAATCCACCTGCAGTAGCAGTGTGAAGGTTAGAAACCCTGGGGGGGCTCTTATCTATTTACTTATTTATTTTATTTATTGAAATGTTTCACCAGGAAAAGCACACTGAACAACAAGTTGCTTGTCTCACTGTGCGTCCTTGGGGAGAGGGTATAGGGAATTACAAATATACATTCATACATACATACATACATACATACATACATACATACAGTGAAGCCAGACATTTGCACAATTTAAACAGTGGAACTTGGCATTGTAAACAGTACTGAAACACAGAGGATAACGAGGTATAATGCATATAGCATATATACATACAGACAATCAAGCAAGACATTAGTACATTATGTACAGTTGAAACTTTGCATGGTAAATAGTGCTGAATTACAGAGGATAATAAATGTAAAGGCAAAAGTAACTTACATTTGCAATAACCCAGTAGGCAGTAAGTGCTACAAAACAGGATCAGATAGCTGATATGACTATTAACGTAGAGACCACCAGCAGGGAACACGAGGGAGGAGCTTATGCACAGGAGCAGTTTACTGTGAGGTAGTTTTGTAGAGCTAAGGAGAGTGAGTAATGTGAGGAGGAGAGGGGAATCTGGGGAGGAGGAGGAGAGTTCCATAATTTAGGTAGCCTATGCAAGAAGGCCATTTGGCCTATAGCAGTTGACTTGATGAGGAACTGCCAATGAGCGAGAGTCATAGGACCTGAGGGAATGGTCAGGAGGAGGGAGGAAGGAAAGAGACAAGGTAAGATAAGAGGGAAAGGTGCCAAACCAAAATTTGCTCATGAATTTGGCACAGTGAAGTTGACAGTGATTTTCTAAAGAGGAAAGAGCCAGGGAGTGGTACAAATTACAGTGGTGTGTGCGAAGGGAGAAATCAAGAGTAAAGTGACAGAAGTTAAGTAGAGTGCCCAATCTGGTGAAGGAAGACTTGGGAGTGGCACTGTAGACTACGTCACAATAATCAAAGAGAGGTAGAATCATCTTCTGGATGAGTTCACATCTGGCCAGCAGCAGGAGGCACCTATGGTTCCTGTATAAGGTGCCAAGCTTGGGGCACAGTTTCTTCAGGATGGCATTCACATGCCTAGAGAAGCTGAGGTGTTGGTTTAGTCAAACCCCCAAGTACCTAAAAGATAAGGTGTCCTCAAGGACTGTCCCATCAAGAGTATGGAAGGAGGTTAGGACTGGAGTAGCAGTACTCTTGCCTAGTGCCAAAAGTCATAGAGTCTGTATTCTTGGCATTGAGGAAGAGTTGGTGAGAGTTGAACCAGTGCTGAACTTTATTGAAGTCATGCTGAAGTATGGATTCAACATCTGCTGGGGACTGTCCTAACATGAAAAGGACAGTGTCGTCGGCGTACATGTGAATAGAGATGGAGGTGCAGGCAGAGGGAAGGTCATTTAGGAATATGGAAAAAGGATGGGACCCAGTACTGATCCCTGAGGTACATCAATGTTGATAGGGAGGGTGGGGGTTGAGTCGCTAGTCATACTGACTGGGTCCTACCTACCAGGTAGACACTGAACCAGTTTGTGGCAGCGTTGGATAAGCCAGTCATGGATAGCGAGTTTAGAAGATGTGTGTGGGGACAGTGTTGAAAGCCTTTGCTAGGTTGACAAAGATGGCAGATGTGATAAGGCCATTGTCCATCCCAGAGAGGATGGCTTCAGTGAGCCTAATCAGGGAGGTAGTTGTGGAGTGATTCTTCCAGAAACCAGATTGGAAAGCGGTGAAAAAGTTAGACTCATAGAGAAAGGAAAAGAGTTGGGAGAGAACAAGATGTTTTGGATCTTTGCAAGTGTGGAAGGAACAAAATCGGGTGATAATTATTGGGTGAGGAGGGATCACCACCTTTTGGCAAGGGGAGAACAGTGGCATACTTCCATACAGAAGGAATAGAAGCCGTAGTGAAGGAGAGGTTGAGAAGGTCTGTTAGTGGGCCAGAAATGACAGGTGAAGATTGATATTGGGGCCCAGGCCATCCGGTGAACTGCCTTTTGAGGGGTTAATCACATATAACGTATCTAAATTTTCAATCTCTCCCTCTGCTACAGCCAATTCCCTAGGAAATGGAAGGCTGCAGTTGTCACTCCGGTGCACAAAAGTGGTGATAAGTCACTGCCTGGTAACTATCGCCCGATATCAATACTACCACCTCTCTCTATGGCCCTTGAACGCTTGGTGGTGGACCAACTTTCAGACTACCTGGAAAAGCACAACATCCTATGCACCCAGCAGCATGGATTTAGGAAAGGGCACAGCACATCAACTGCCCTACTTGAATTCTCAGGAGCAATCCACAATGCCATGGAAACCTAACTGGAGCAGTCTACATTGACTTAACCAAGGCATTTGATACAGCACACCATGGCCTACTTATCAAACAACTACTATCCCTAGGGCTCTCGCAGGGTCCTAGTGACTGGGCAAAAAATTACCTTGCTCAGCGCCTCAATCTGTAAAAGTAGCTGAGTTCTCTCAGATTTAAAACCGTCTCACCAGGAGTTCCCAGGGATCCATACTGAGCCCCTCCTTTTCAGCCTTTCCTAAACTCCTCCCAAATCCTGCCCTGAACAAATAATCCTCTATGCCGATGATGCCATGATTCTTGCCACCATAAAGATCCGAACCTCTACGCCTCAACCTTCAGCATGCTTTTTCCAAAGTTGAGATGTGGTTCCTTGAACATAAGCTGGGTTCTAAACCACAAAAACTAAATCCATGCTCTTCTAACCCGAAAAATAAGAAACGGCAAGTACCACTCACCATTAATACATACCTGGAAATACCCTTGAACAAGTGCCAATTTTCAAATGTCTTGGAATCAACTTTGATCAAGGCCTAACTTTGCAACTCACATTGACAGTACAGCAAAACTATTAATCAGCAAATGGGATTCTGTATCTGAACCGACAGCTTACCCATTCTGCACTGAGGATTGCCATCCAACTTCTCTATCATCTCAGTCGCTGACTATGGCTTAGTTATATACTGGATCTGCCACTACTACAGCACTTAGTCGCATTACAACATCCCTAAATAAGGCCTGTCGGCTGCTCACTGGTGCACATCGACGTACCCACACATGTGAACTCTATGCTGACTCAGGTTGGTTGCAACTCTCAAACCGGATAAAGTACCTTACCTGCCTGATGGCGAAAAAATCCACTCTGGGCCTCACTCCACCTTGTATCCAAGACCTGTTATGCCCGAGCGCTAGCACCCATTTTACCAGAAGATCAGAACACCAGCCTCTCCAAGTCCCCCGATGCCGGACTTCTCAGGGACAAAGATCATTTGCCTATCGTGCCCCCAGCTGGCTAAATGCCCTCAGCACTCATATTACTGCCTCCACCTCTCTAGGTATTTTCAAATCAAGGCTGTTCTCTCACCTTGTCACCTCCAGCTCCTGTGACTGCCCTGATTAAACCTCCTATTTTCTCACTATCCACCCTGTTCCATTATTTGACAAAGACATGTTTGGGAAACCTTTTCTCCTGCTATTGTCTGCTCCCCACACCTTTCACTTAACCCTCTGTTCTGGACTTTTCCCTATTTGTTTCTCCTAATCTGGCATGACCTCTTTCTTGTAATAATAATGTGATTATTGATATCTCATGTCCTTTGCACAAATTATTTGATATGTATTTGTATATGTTTTCTTGCTTGACTCAGCACAAATTGTTGTGTTATCTATGTAACCTTTTTTGTACTGTACCTAATTGACGTGGAACCTTTGTAAAAGAGCCTCTGACTCAAAGGTAGTAATTCCTAGAACAATAAACTAAACTAAACTAAACTAAGGTGTCAGAGGGCGAGATTCTGGAGAAGGAGAAAGAGTTCGATAAGGAGGGGAGACTAGGAGTGGGGGAAGGGTCAGCAGGAGGAAGGGAAAATAGGAGAGCAGGGGCACAGGAGGTAAAGTAGGAGTTGAAATTAGTAGCAACACTAAGGTGATCAGAGATGTGAGAACCATTTATTTTAAGGACGGGGTAGGAGTGGCATGGGGAGAGAGTGAATTACCATCCAGAATTTCAATGGATTATTAATGTTGGTCTGGAAGGTAGAGCTGAAATATTCTTCCTTAGCTAACCGAGTGGCTTTAGTGCATTTGTTATGAAGAGATCGTAGATGGCATAGTTCTTGGGGAGCGTGGTAGTTTTGCAGTTGACCAAGCTTGATCATGAGCTCTTAGGCATGCCAGGAGTTCAGGGTTATCCATGGTAGGTGGTTTTCTTACCCTGGCATGGTGCAGTGGGGCATGCCTGTTCCAAATATCTAAGAACTTTTCATGAAAGTAATTGTAGCTTTCCGATAGAGTTGGAAGAGGTAATAGGTTCCCAGTCAGTGCTGGCCAATTCATGAAGAAGGATCCAAGTTCATGGATTTGTATGAGTGAAAATGAAGAAATTTTGGGGGCCTTGGTCCTATGAATTTTGCATACTAGCTAGACCATGCAATGGTAACTCAGGGTATCGGTAGAACACCAGATTTATAACATTGTGGGGAAGGGTAGTGAGGGCCCAGTCAATTGGGAGTGGTTTCAGACATAATATTCATGCCGGGTTGGTTCCTGGATGAGTTGAGTAAGATTATGGGCAAAGATATTGCTATGTGCTTTGCTAAGGGAGGGAGACAGTGGTTAAAATTATTGCCTAGTATATATGTTTCACCTGATGGAGTAAGAGAAAGCATTGTGTTAATTAAATCAGTGATGGCAGAGGAGAAGAGACCAGGGCGACAGTAGGTGCCAACAATATAAATGGGTATTGAGAAAAGAAGAGAAAGTTCAAGGATCAAAGCTTGTAGGCTTTTGGGACTGATGTTGAGTGGATGGTGGTGAACTGTAAGGCCAATGAGACAAAGATTGCCAGGCTACCACCTATAGTGGAGCAGTCAGGGTGGATAATGTTATAACCAGGGATGGAGGGAGAAGAATCAATATCTTTGCAATTTAGCCACATTTTGGAAAGGATGACTATATCACGAGCAAGTGACAACATTTGGGACTGAAGTAGATCTAATTTGGGAAGAAGACTACATACATTTAGATGTAAGATTTTCAGTCCATGGGGCAGGACCAGTGGGTTATTTGGGGATATATCAACAGAAGTGTCCCAGTGGATCCCTTCAGGATGAATTATTTCAGAGGGAACCTCAGACAGGCCTCTGCTATCCAGTTATGGTCTTTAGTCCAAGTGCTAATTGAAGCACTCACACAGACAATGTGCCTCAAGGGGACAGGTGCCACTAACCAGATCTGGGACCAATAGCATCAGCTCCCAAGCCTGACAAATCCCCTCATGCCAGTCACAGTCAAAATCACAGGGTGACAGACCATGTCACTACAACATAGATTTATCTTTCTTCAGGCTGACTCCTCTTCTAAATGGGATGAGATCCCTTTATTTATACAACCAAAGACAGACAGAACAAGGCTTCTTGTTTACTGAATAGCTAAGTAAAGGGTGTTCTAAAACTGACATGTTTCCTGGGCAGGAACTTGTAGAAGCTGTAAGCAAGTCAAGTTGCACTAGTGATAAACAGAATGCATTAACCTCTTTCTAACATGGGCAGTCTGGCACAGCCAGGATTTAAAGTGTAAGTCCTAAACTGCTGAAGAAAAAGGGGGTTACATGTGTCTATTGACTGAAAGTAGTAAAGCAGTTTCAAGAGGAAAGACAACTCACAGCCTTGCTCCTAGGTGTGGAGGCATTGTTTCTCCCATACTGATATCAAAACCTGCAGCACAGTAACCAAACACCATGTAGTGGGACAAGGAGGGCAATAATTCAGTGTAAAGAAAAGTCATATTTTAGTTGTGGTCCCATTCTGTGTCCCCAAAAGACTGTTGCTTTTAACAAGTCTTACAATGACCTGCACTTTGAGAATACAGTTGATGGGAAATGTAATCCCTGGTTTGTACACATTCACAACACTGGATAGACAAGCATTTGTCAATGGCAAACAATGCTTGATTGTTTTTGCTGTTTAGGTGATTGGCACTGATAGTGCACTTCCAGGCACCAAAGAACAAAGGTAAACTGCAGTACATGGGGAAGGGGGGGACTCAAGCACGTAGTGTCATGTTCCCGATCAGCTGCAGGTGTCCAAGCTAGAGAGAGAGTGAGTGAGAGAGTGAAAGAGAGTGAGAGAGAGATAGAGACACACACATACGTAAACAATAACCCATGACATGGTGTGCGGTAATTGGAGATTAATCAACACCTCAGGTGCGTTATGAGGCAAGAGGTCGCAGGCTGAGTGTTCTCACAGCACCCAAGGTGTTGATTAATCCCCAATAACTGTACACCCTGGAGTGGGTTTTTGCACTTATAACATAAGTTATGTTTAAACAACAAAAAAAATAGCCAGAAAGTTGTTTTTTTTCTGTTTAAACTGGAAAAATACTACTGTATCCTGCCACCTAGCAAAATAATTCCTAACAAATCATGCATACACCATTGCTGTTAAGCACATAGAAGTGTCCACACACACACTGATAACATCTGTGCCATTTATTGTGCATAACACCATCTGGTTCGTTGCCTACTATCTGTACTGTCATCGTCCCAACCAACAATCCACATGCACAGTATCTCTGTGTCTCCTCTGTGTGTGTGTGTGCGTGTGAATGTGTGTGTGTGTATGTGTGCATGTGTGTGTGTCTCTCTCTCTCTGTCTCTCTCTCTACTGCTCTCTCTCTCTCTCTCTCTCTCAACCCAGGCAGCTCACAGACCACACTGAAACAGTTCCTGCATTATACTGTATCACCCCAAGTTACATCAATAGAGAGGACATTGTGCATTACAGCTACTGTTGTCACTGTGTGTGACCCTTACTTACTTCTTCCTGGCTTTCTCTGTCATTCAATGCAGCTGGTGCTGTACTTGCTTGCTACCTCTCTCTGTTGGGGTTGTGCATGGGGTGGGGGGCTTGTGATGAGCAGAAACTTTCCCCCGGTGACTGCAGGGTGAAATGAACATGTGCCAAATTTCGCTTTGGGTAAACATCCTTCTGTCCCATTATATGTTCTTTGCTGCACTGCTGCTTTTGCAGCACTTTTTACTGGTTTCTCAAAGTAGGGGAAAGGACAAGTGACACAGAGAGAGAAAGAGAGAGAGAGAGATGCAAATGCTTTCTCAAATGAAATGCAGTCTACCTCTCTCTTTCTCCTCTCCTCAGTGCTATACTCTGCATCGGAATGACAGTACTGCTGCCGCTGCTTGGACACAAGCCAACAAACAGAAAGAGACAAAGGACAGTCATGCTACTGATGTCTTTTTTTCATGTATGGGTGGCCTGGGAGCAGCCAGCTTTGCAACCTGCCACTCCCTTTCTCTCTCTCAATGTCTTGCTGATAGAGGACCGGTGACACTTCTTCTGAGACCACTGTGCCCCCAGGCACCTTGTAATTCCAAGCTGTGGCTGCACCATTAAATCATGTAGGAGCCTGGGCAAGGGAACAGAAGCCAAAGACATGCTCCTCGTGGAGTTCACTCCAGGTTGATGTGCTTTACTAAAGTCTCATGCACACCACCTACTGCCCACTGTGCCTCAATGTCTCTAACACCTGTGGCCTGTAGGCAGACACTGTAACCATGCCTGGAGAGGGACTGACTAGGAAAACAATGTGATCTCCTCACCACCTGATTTCATTGATGCCACTTGGGAGGCAGGGGCAGGAAGACCAGGGCCAGGTGGCTGGTGGACATTTGTGTGGGATGAGGTGAGTCTATGCACCCTGGGCTCTTGCTGCACACCCCTCCTCTCTCTATCACTGCAGCTCCTGATGTGCTGCTCTCTGGCAACCAGTGTAGCATGCTTCCTTTCCATTGTGTTTTTTGATGGGATACAGGAGAGAGAGAGAGAATGAGGAAGACAGAAAACATCTAAAGTGGCATTTGTGTGTGTCACTCGGGGTGGACAGTACACTGACAGTGGGGGATGCAGTCTACTATGGCTTGGTTGTAATGCTGAGATAAGGAGGTGAGTGACTTTTGATGTAGAAGAAGACTTTTACCAATTGTTCTCTGAGAGAGAAGCTGCAGCGTGACAGTGATGGGAACTGCCTTGAGTCAGTCAAGTGTTTTCCAGCCACACAAGGGAAATCTACATGCCAGGGAGGTCATTTACAAGAAGGAGATGATGTGTTTGAGAAAACGAGTCATCATTGCTCTTTAAATGCAGTGCTCCAATGAGAGGGCACTTAGCCTTTCATAAAGCCACAAACAAAACGATGAAGCTCTCTTTCATTGGAGTGGTTCATTTGTTTAACTACACAAAGTTTCACCTATAATCTGTGAACCACTATCATACTTAGCTTGCATGATCATTGGTCTGTCAAGAATGAGCCCAGTGCAGCTTGACCTGCATGGGGCTAGTCAGTGACACATCTCTGAAATGCCATTATCTGTAGCACAATGTTTCTTGCTCAAGCAATGTAAAAATGGAATTTTCTCTAAACTGTAATCTGAACAGAATGTAAACTCTGTACACCACACATTGGCTGAATGCCTTAGGTCTGCAACTTTCTGTTAGCAGATAAACCACAAAACCTTGACAGCTTCAAGGTACAACTTGGAGGGTCAGGGCTAAGAATTCTCTTGGTATCAAAATCTGGTAAATCTGTGAAAAAGCATTTCCATCTTTATGGTAGCTGTAAAAAGGTTTATGAGTCATAATTCTTGGACTGTCACAGTGAAGGTACAGGTCTAGTCTAGTTAAACAAATTTGTGTTTTTAAACATGGTCAAACTGACCTTATACAAGCTGTGAAATACTGTTTAAACTGATGAGGAAGGTTGCTGTCATACAGTCTATAACCAGAGCCACTGGAAAATTGCTGAAATGGTTATCCAAAATTGCAAAACTTTTTCACAAAAAAATTGTGGGGAAATTGTGGGAGTTCTACTATAGACCCTGAGTGCTTCTCAATAAATCTTTTACTGTTTTCTGCAGCATATATTAGTCAGCATAAACTGCTAAATGAATACACTGCCATTTGAATATGTTTTAAACATGAAGGAAAGCATATGTTCCTAAAATGAATACTAAACTGATAGATGTGTTGCCTTTCATCAAATATTTAAAAACAAATCTGCCTCATACAGTGCTAAAAAGATTCTATTTAATGAGCCACAGCAAATCAATATTCAATATTTCCAAAATCAACAAATTTTGTGTTTCTGGATGTTGAATAATGAAGCCTGATCAACAGCTATTTATAGTGCTCTGTCAACTATTCACCCACCATGGTGCAAGAAAAAATAACGCAGATAGTGGCAAATAATCAAGTTTTAGTAAAATATTGTTAATGTGTTTAATGTTCATAGTTTGCACTGTAGGTACTGTGCACTGTTTTTGAAATCACACGTTAAACATTAAATCTGAGGGTAATTGGGTCTGGCAGTATAGCCTAGAGGTTAGAGTAACAAACTGTGAATGAGCTAGGTACATCCAGCAGACCTGGATTTGATTCTTACAACCTTCACCTGTACACTGTGTGACTCTAAGCAAGTCACTTAACCTTCCTAGTGCTCCTAGGTGGCCCCTGAAAACAGGCGCTTGTACAGAGTAGGCCATACCTAGTTACCAAAAAATATAAAAAAAATACCAGTATATTTTTATTGCATTACACAGTAATCATGATGCCCTGTAATTTACCTTTGTTTTACTCTGGCTGCAATGATTTTGTTTAGCTAAAGATAAATGTTCAGACACATTTTATGTGTTTTAGAAGCTTGTTTTCAGACTTTAGTCAGACTTTTATTGTAGTCTTTGCATGTGAGCATCTAGGTTGTAGATTGCTAAGCATGGGATCACTGTTATCAACTAGCTCTTTCAAATTTATGATCTGCAGGGACATCCAAAATCCTCAGCTGTTTGGACCAAAACTAGTCTGAATGAAAGTATATTCACAAGGAAAAACCTGCCCTATCACTTACAACAAACTCTGACCAGAGCTGATAGGGCTGCAGCTTGGGAATTTGGGGTATTAATACTGAAAATTATTGTTTTAATATTGTGACACCAAATTTTCAACCATAGCCAGTCAATATCGTGCAGCAATAACCATGTGGGAATAACTGTACAGAAATATCCATGTATGCAGTAATAGTGCAGGGGGCAATTGTGCACATCTCCAAGATAGTGCACTTTTTTCTAAATAAGGTGCATCTTGGAGTATGTAATTTTAAGTTGGAGGGGGCAAAACCCCTGCATGGGAGGTGCAGCTGGCATAGCTCCCACACGCCACACTGTATGTAATGTTTGGTGCTATATGTGTGGCTCAACTGTAAACTTTCACCCACAAAATTTTGCATATCACCTGCAATTTACTTGGGTGAAATGCATTTTAGAGGTGAAATTTTGCATTTCACCTGCAAAATGAATTTCACCTGCGAAATTTCAAGGGTGAAATTTTTGTTAGATATTGTGCCTCGCTCTTTTTGTGGCACGTGCTTTTTTTGCCATGCAGTTTTGCTTGCCCTCTCTTCAACCGCAGGGTAAAAAAATCGCCTTTATTGACTAGAACCATTTTCAACATAGCCTTGTTATGACCCTGCCTCATGAAGAAGAGCAGAGAAAATGTTCAACTCCTTGCTTAAATGTGATTTTGCACAATGACTGTGAAATCAACTTTCAGGATGAAAGAACACATTTTAGGTAGGAGTTGAAAATTGACAGCTGTCACATCCATGAGGGGGAATGATAACACAGTAACCAGAGGACATTGACTGAGGTTTATGTTTGTTATTGTTTAGTTTTTATTGAGTGTGAAAAAAGGTCTAGACAATAACTGCCTATGTCCAGCCTCATTGGGGAAGGGGAGTTGAACTAGATTAAAGGGACACTGTCAAACCTTTATGCATTATATTATTTCAAGTTGAAAACTCACATTTTATGATTACTTACCTGCTCAAAAATGTATTGGTGTTGCTGGGGCTTTAATCTGCCTAATTTCTTAGTAGAAATGCATGGTAATTATGTAATTGTACCCAACCTTGTTTTGTTGAAAATCCTTGATCTACTGTTATTGCTCACTTCCTGAACATTAGAAACACCCCAAGCAGTGCAGACACTAATTAATGAAACAATCTCCTCTGTTTCTACTGCATCTTGAGTGGCTAAACTGTGATGGTGGTGTTCCCAAGTCCAGGAAAGATGCAGTGGGAGTTGATTAAGGAATGTAAGCAAACACATTTTGGTGGCTAACACCAGTATGGCGGGCAGTCTGTTTTATACTTTTAAAAGAAACAAGCATTTGTCAATGCTGAATGTTGTTGCACTGGCATTGGCAGTGGGAGTAGCATAACTAGAGACACATAGTGCTGTGATTTTGTGAATGTGTCTCAAGGTGATTTTGCACAGCGGAACACGCCATTTGCGCCACAGCTGTGGAAACATGTTTTGGGCAGGCTGTGAAAAATGACAGCTGGACTGTTGATAAGGAGATGTGCACAAATGCCAGTGGTGAAAATGTGGCATGAAAATATTGCAGATTGACGAAGTTACAAGGGTGCGTGGAAACTGCGCAATGCACGCTTGCAACACAGTCATTGTATGGAGTTTCGGCACCAAATTTTCAGCATAGGCATTTTAGGACCTCTGCTCATGAATAGTGTCACCATCATTTCCTCAAACTGTCCCAAAAACTGATTTTGCACAGTGGCCGTGCAATTCTGTGCCGGACGTGCGAAAACACATTTTAGGCAGCTGCAGTGTTCATAAGAAGGTATGAAAAAATATAGGATAGTGCATGGGGAACAGTTGACAACAGGGCTATTCTTTCACCGAGTTGGCACTGTGATGACGGATTACCTCGAGGCGCAGCTCAGAGGTAATCCATCATTATAATTATAGCGGTATCAACTTATTCATACACCTTTCTTTATAGTGTATGGTGGAATGTCGTTTTCGGAAAAAATCAATACAGCATGTTTCTGCTTCAAAACATTTTTACTGGGTTACTAGAAGGAAAAAGAACTTTACATTTTGAACATTTTCACGCTTGACATTTTAACTGTTTAAGAACTTTACATTTTGAATGTTTTAACGCTAAACATTAGTATTGCCACTGACACTGCTGCTTTTCGCTATGTGTCCTGTCTATGGGCGAGCTAACACTGTCAAATGCTGCTCAGAGGACACACAGTGTGTGATATTCACAGTGCAGTAGAAAAAATCGCTCTGCTGCACTGCGAACTTCACTAGTGTGACTATAAGGTTTCGACAATGATGGATTTTGGTGAAGAACGACATTCCACCATACACTATGTGCCAATAATGAACAGCTGGAGTGAAAGTATTACAAATTCACAAAGTCATGAGCGTGCGTGCAAACTGTGCAATGCATGCTCATAAAACATTCATTTTATTGACTTCCATTCCTAAACTTTCAACATAGGCATTTTAGAGCATCTGCTAATGAACAGTGTCAATTTCATTTTCATCATGTGTCTCGACCACGGACTTTCCACAGCGACCACGCTATTCTGCGCCGGAACTGCGAAAACAAATTTTGGTCAGGATGTGAAAAATTACAGCTGTACTGTTCATTAGGAGGTGCAGAACAATGACACTGTAGAAAATCTGGAGTGAGAATATTAGAAGTTTGTGAACGTACGAGAGAGCGTGCAAACTGCGTAATGCACGCTCGTAACACAGTCATTTTATGGAGTATTGTCACCAAATTTTCAACACAGGCATTTTAGGACCTCTGCTCATGAACAGTGTCACTGTCATTTTCGTAATATGTCCCGAACACTGATTTCGCACAGCAAATGCGCTATTCTGCGCCAAAAAGTGCGAAAACACATTTCGGCAAGGATGCAAAAAATGACAGCTGTACAGTTCACAAGAAGGTGTAGTAAAATGCCTAATTTGAGAATCTGGCATGAAAATATTGTGAATGCGCTAAGTTACGAGCGTGCGTTGCGCAGTTGCTATGCACCTTGTAAAACAGTCATTTTATGGAGTATTGTCACCAAATTTTCAACACAGGCATTTTAGGACCTCTGCCCATGAACAGTATCACTGTCATTTTTGTAATGTGTCCCAAACACTGATTACGCTGGCGACCATGCTATTCTCGCCAGAAGTGTGAAAACACATTTTGGCAAGGATGTGAAAAAGGACAGCTGTACGATTCACAAGAAGGTGTGGTAAAATGCTAATGTTGAGAATGTGGTGTGAAAATATTGCAAATGTGCTATCTTATGAGCGTGCGTTGAGCAGTTGCTACACACATTCGTAACACAGTCATTTTATGGAGTATTGTCACCAAATTTTCAACACAGGCATTTTAGGACCTCTGCTCATGAACAGTATCACTGTCATTTTCATAATGTGTCCCAAATACTGATTTCGCACAGCGACCATGCTATTCTGCGCCGGGAAGTGCGAAAACACATTTCGGGCAGGATGTGAAAAATGACAGCTGTACAATTCACAAGAAAGTGTGGTAAAATGCCAATGTTGAGAATCTGGCATGAAAATAGTGCGAAAGCACTAACTTACGAGCATGTGTTGCGCAGTTGCTACGCACGCTTGTGAAACAGTCATTTTTGGGATTTTGCCCACCAAACTTGCAACATAGGCTTTTTGAGGGCCCCTCTCATGAACTGTGGCACTGTCATTTCATTACTTGGTCCCGAAAGGTGATTCCACACAGTGACTGTGAAATCACCTTTCGGGACCGAATAACGCCATGACAGGTCAAGAATTCCTGAAAGGGGTCCCAAAAACCCCATGTTGAAAATTTGGGGCCAAAATTCTCAAAAATGCCCAAGATATGCATTAAAGTTGAAAACCCCATATTCATTCCATTATACAGCTTACCAGCATTTTTTCAGTTCGCGGACAGCTTTGAAGAGTGCAGACGTGTTCCCGGTCCACAGAAGATCGTCGCGCCGTACTCCACTATAATGAACAGCTGGAGTGAAAGTATTACAAATTCACAAAGTCATGAGCGTGCATGCAAACTGTGCAATGCATGCTCATAAAACATTCATTTTATTGACTTCCATTCCTAAACTTTCAACATAGGCATCTTAGAGCATCTGCTAATGAACAGTGTCAATGTCATTTTCATCATGTGTCTCGACCACGGACTTTCTACAGCGACCAGGCTATTCTGCGCCGGAACTGCGAAAATAGATTTTGGTCAGGATGAAAAATTAAAGCTGTACTGTTCATTAGGAGGTGCAGAACAATGACACTGTAGAAAATCTGGAGTGAGAATATTAGAAGTTTGTGAACGTACGAGCGAGCGTGCAAACTGCGTAATGCACGCTCGTAACACAGTCATTTTATGGAGTATTGTCACCAAATTTTCAACACAGGCATTTAGGACCTCTGCTCATGAACAGTGTCACTGTCATTTTAAGTAATATGTCCCGAACACTGATTTCGCACAGCAAATGCGCTATTCTGCGCTGAAAAGTGCGAAAACACATTTCGGCAAGGATGCGAAAAATGACAGCTGTACAGTTCACAAGAAGGTGTAGTAAAATGCCTAATTTGAGAATCTGGCATGAAAATATTGCGAATGCGCTAAGTTACGAGTGTGCATTGCGCAGTTGCTATGCACCTTGTAAAACAGTCATTTTATGGAGTATTGTCACCAAATTTTCAACACAGGCATTTTAGGACCTCTGCCCATGAACAGTATCACTGTCATTTTTGTAATGTGTCCCAAACACTGATTTCGCAGAGCGACCATGCTATTCTGCGCCAGAAGTGTGAAAACACATTTTGGCAAGGATGTGAAAAGGACAGCTATACGATTCACAAGAAGGTGTGGTAAAATGCCAATGTTGAGAATGTGGTGTGAAAATATTGCAAATGTGCTAACTTACTACGACGCGTTGCGCAGTTGCTACACATTAAGTAACACAGTCATTTTATGGAGTATTGTCACCAAATTTTCAACACAGGCATTTTAGGACCTCTGCTCATGAACAGTATCACTGTCATTTTCATAATGTGTCCCGAACACTGATTTCGTTGGCGACCATGCTATTCTCGCGGGAAGTGCGAAAACACATTTCGGGCAGGATGTGAAAAATGACAGCTGTACAGTCACAAGAAAGTGTGGTAAAATGCAATGTTGAAATCTAGCATGAAAATAGTCGCAACACTACTTCACAAACATGTTGCTTGGTTACTTTCACATACGCTTGTGAAACAGTCATTTTGGGATTTTGCCCACTAAACTTGCAACATAGGCTTTTTGAGGGCCCCTCTCTGAACTGTGGCACTGTCATTTCATTACTTGGTCCTGAAAGGTGATTCCACACAGTGACTGTGAAATCACCTTCGGGACCGTAACCCATGACAGGCCAAGAATTCTGAAAGGGTCCCAAAACCCCATGTTGAAAATTTGAGCCAAAATTCATAAAAATGCCCAAGATATGCATTAAAGTTGAAAACCCCATATTCATTCCATTATACAGCTTACCAGCATTTTTCAGTTCGCAGACAGCTTTGAAAGTGCAGGCGTGTTCCGGTCCACAGAAGATCGTCGCGCCGTACTCCACAGGTAAGTATGGGGTGAGGGGCAGGAGCACAGTGGGTGGGCGCAGGTGGGGGAGGGGCATTGAGACTACGAGGGACCGTTTTCATTTTATAGGTTATAAAAAAGAAAAACATCACGGACAGTTTTTGTTTGCAGGGCATTTGGCACACTGGGGTGGGGTCCCAGCATGCCACCTAACTGTTTGGGGTGTCTGTAGCCGATGGGGATTGGGCATCCTCGTCGGCAAACAACATGGGGGATTTATGCCGATGGGGATTGGGCACCCTTGTCGGCACACAAAGAAGGGTGGGGGTGCAGAGCTGAGGGGTTGGACACCCCCTGGCATTAAACAATTTGGGGGTACTTTATGCCGCAGGGAGTGGGCTCCCCGTTGGCACATTCTGAGGGCAGGGGCAGCTGACAGGGATTGGGCACCCCTGAAGTCGGCAGTTCTATGGCCAGTGCCCGCCATACATAATGGTGGCGAGCACAGCAAGAAAGGACCTGCATCTGGCGAGCTTTGCTCGGTATGCGTGGACCTTTATTAGATTGCTCGCCACATTATGTATGCATGGTGTGGCGCCGGCATGCAGGCTGATTGGGGAATGCAGGACGCACCTACTGGTGCATGCCTGCATTCGCCCAACAGTGACCGCACCTCTAAAGCCGCATCGTCCCATCGATGCTGGTCATGTCGCCACCAACATAAAAGGAATCCAATCAAACTTCCAGCAACATTCGCATATTCTACAGAATCCAAACAATCTTAAAATATGTTTTTAAAACTAGGTACTGTTTCTCTTTAAGCTTCTGGTCATATTTTCATGAATGGTGAAAATTTATCCAGATACAATAGAGATTCCGTTTCTTTGAAAAGAGCCATGGAATCTATAATATCCAACTGAACAACCAGTAGCAAAGGGAAATCAGACCTCAATGTAATGTCTCATCTGAAGGATGGCACATCCTGACAGTACAGTATCCCCTTACAGTGGTACTGCACTCATCTACAGTACCAGCTTTTATGATATGAGATCAATCTCAGTGTGGGACTAGAACTCATGACCTTGTGACCCAGAGGCTAATGTGCTACCAACTATGAAAATCTGATACCAGATTGGTGGGGAGAGGGGAGAGATTCAAAATGGATATTAGGAAGTAATTTTTCACAGAGGGTTTCAGATTCCAGTCCTGCCAACCACTCACCTTTTACCAGCACTAAGTAGATCAACATGAGGAGATGCCTGCACTGTCCCTGCCCCAAACTGTACTTGACCCTATGGATAAACAAAGGGCTTCTGTCTCCAGTGATGTCAGTCCTTGCTTTCACTAGCATTAAATATAGCAGTGTGGGGAAACCTGTACTGTGTTTGGTCCTGTGAATAAATGGAGTCTCATTCCCCAGTATTGTCAATACCTCATCTTTTAACAGCATGAAATGCATCCCAGATCAGACAAGCCTGTGCTGCAGATTTCTGACACTGTAGCTTACCTACTGTATGCATAAACACAAGTCTTCAGTTTGCAGTGTCGACAGTCACTCACATTTCACCACCACTAAATGCATCATAGTGTGGAGAGGCCTGCACGTACATCACCTACACTGTAACTGGCAAATGGGTAAACAGGGGCTTCAGTCTCTAGTACTGGAAGTATCTTGCCTTTTAACTGCATTAAGTTCATCAGTGTGTTGACAGACATACATTGTGCCTACTGAACACTGTACTTCATCCTTCACAGGTTTTGGTTTCTAGTGCTGTTCATGTCTCACCTATCACAACTCTGAATACATTATCTCCAGTGCTCTCAGTCCCTCACCTTTCACCAGCACTAATTATATCAGTGTGAAAAAGCCTGTACTGTGCATGCCTCAAACTGTACTTGGTCACTGGATAAACAGAGGGCTTCAGTCATTAGTGCTTTCAGTCTCTAACCTTTTGTCACCATTAAGTACATCAGTGTGTGGATGCATGCACTGTACCTTTGTAAACTGTAATTGACAAGTGGCAAGGCTTTTTTTTAATAAAGCACCCCATCTGAATGGCCTGGAGCATTTCATAAAACACAATAAACATTGCAATAAATAAAAGTTTTGTATAAAATACTGCATATATTTGATCAGAAACTACCCTTGTTGCAAACTGCACAAAAATCAGATTTGTAATACAAGTCACTGCTTGTAAACGAAGATAAGACAGATGCAGGATTGAGACCTCTGGAGCCAACATTACATAATATTGCAGATAAAGCTTTTGTTAAAACTTCTGTAATGCCTCTTGTTCTCACCTGTTGCTCCCATGCTATTGCTAAACATGAAAAAAGCCTTACTTTGTTTCTTTTTGATTGGGAGATGTGTAGGTAAACTGACCACACCAATACCAAACAAAACAAGTATGAAAGAGCAGAAAAACAAAAAAGAAACAAGAAAAAAGAACAACAAGAAAAGGCACAAGTAGAAACAATGAAAACAATCTAAGGAAAGAAATCCATCATAACCATAACAACCTTAATACCAAAATCTGCTGCACAAAATAAGAAAAATACAAAAGCCACTTGGGTGATGAGAATGAAGACTTATATTTTATTTAATTTTGTGATGTTATTTTTTAGTTCATCAATGGGATGCCACTATGATTACCAGAGGCCAGGCACCAACTCATTACAAGCTGGACACAGGAGCTGGGGCAGCAGCATGCTGCAATTTGGCACACATTTGCTGCTCACAACCCAGATCACACCATCCAGACTACACTGCCCAGATCACACTGCGAAAAGTTGCTTCAGTACTCAGGAGGAGGAGGGAGGAGGAAGGAACAATTTTTTTTCCTTTTTATGCGATGCCACCAAGGTGCCATCTACCAGGGGCCCATGCTGGTTGACTGCCAGCTCAGCTGCATACTTTCTGCCAACTGTCTAGACTAGCTGTAAAAAGGCTGCTTCCAGGACTCAAGAGGAGGAGAAAGACTAATGTCTAAAAACTGCCACATCAATAATTACAACTGAAGAGGATGCCTCCAAGGTGCCAACTACCTGTGTCCAGGCACTATCCTGCTGCCAGCTTGCACACACTTACTGCCCATTCCAGTAAAAGTCTTAACAGAGTAACTTTTAAAATGTTTCTTCCAGAGGCTTATAATGCCCTGCTAAAATGCTACTTATGCAACAAAAAATGGCATTGGCAGACTGCAATCCCGTGTGCCCCATCTCCCCACTGCCCAGCCAAAAGTACTCTCCTCCACCAATCTCACCAGTAAGACAAACCCATGGTCCCAGAGGCCTGCTGCAAGCCTACAAGCTGCAACACTGCTGCTGCCTTTTTTTCATCCTTTTATTCCCTACCCCAAGTTGCAGCCCTGCTGTTCAGGCAATCTAATGGAAATTTTAACGGTGAAATAATTTAATTTTGTTTTTACTAGCTAATCTAACTAAATTTGTACAATACCCTGCCTGAGCTACCTATCAGCCCGATGCCAACTGCGTGAGTGAAATCTTCCACTGTCTCACATGGGGTTGAGCTGCATACAGTAGCTGCATCCAATAGGAGGCTGCACTATTCAGTGACTGACAGTCACAGTAAAGTTAACCATTTTAGTTGCAAACTGCAGTTTACAGTTTGACAAGTACACACATCATTTGGACCAGCTCATACCAGTCGAATCAAAAGTCCACCAACTTACCCTAAAAGTTCACCACTGTCTGAAAGAATCGAACACCCAAAATTCAAGCTGTTTGATTCTTTGATAGAATACATAAGGAAAACTGCAAGTGTGAGAGACTGTGCTAGGTTTTTCATATATGTTCGGGACATTGCCATACTATTTGCTTGTAGGGGGCTTGGTGAGCTGAATGCTTACATCACTGCTGAAGGTGGGGTTTAGGGGTTTAAATCACTGTGTCATTCACAAGCGCGAGCGTAGCGCAAGCGTTGTGAGTCCTAGACAGAATTTTATCTGGGAAGAAGGTTAGAACTAGAAGTTGAGTTTGATTTCCCCTAAGTGTTGGCTGAGTGTTATAATGTCGAGTTTATTGGGTTGGCTTGTGTTTTGCAGTTGCCTTTGTATTCATCATAGTCTTTGTATTAAGGCTGTGAATGAGTATGATGGGTCTGCATTACATTGGGACATAGATGTGTTTAATGTTTCATTTGATATGCATCTGTCTGGATGCTTTTTTAGCTATTCAACTTTTATTGTATTTAATTATTATTTTTGCAACAATGTACTATGGTCGCTACTTAAGAATAACATTGCTCAAATTGGTATAAAAAAAATGGTTACTCAGACATGAAGTTATGTTTGAAAATACTATTTGGTTCAGGAGGTTATTAGTCCTGTTGTTATTAATGTTGGGCTCAGTGCACCCCACACCCAGGCCCAAGCTGTTTCAATGATTTTGGTTCTATGGTCATACAGAGTTCAGCCAATAGCCAGAGATATTTTGGCTCTACTCTTAGAATAGTTCGTCTTAATGTGCAAAGTTTGTTGGCCAAATGGACACAGTTTGTTGCCTGGGTGGGGTGCAATGATTTTGACATAATTACATTATCTGAGACTTGGCTGAATAGTAATATTCTGGATGGAGAAGTTTCCTTAATGGGTATTAAACATAATCGATCTGATAGAGTTGGGAAACGTGGGGGGGGGGGGGACCTTGATTTATGTCCATGAGAGATTTCATTTCTCTACCCTTGATTGCCCTTTGGACGGCCTGGGTTGTGAAATGACATCAATAAATGTATTGCTTGGTCAAGATAAACAACTTTCTATAAGTACTGTTTATATTCCTCCAGGAAAAATTGAGTCAGGGATGGAATTAATAACAGCATTTCATAGTGGGTTTCCATTTAATAGGGAATGGATTTTGTTGTGTGATTTCAACTGCAATTGGTCCTTAGATTTACCAAATGGTCTTCCTGCATTTCTATTAGATTTGGGGGTTTGTCAAATTATAGAAGGTGAAACTAGACCCAATTATAAAATGGGTGGTGGAACAGTTCTGGACTGGATTGTGGTCACTCACCCTGATAGGATTATTAAGTCTGGTGTCTTGCCTGATGAGATGAGTGACCACTGTCCAGTATTCTGTAACTGGTCCACTAAGGTAAAGGGGA
Organism: Neoceratodus forsteri; assembly: GCA_016271365.2. Taxonomy (NCBI): domain Eukaryota; kingdom Metazoa; phylum Chordata; order Ceratodontiformes; family Ceratodontidae; genus Neoceratodus; species Neoceratodus forsteri. Next base: position 1,725,369,572 of record CM057452.1, read on the forward strand.
ATCCGCTAAGGTATATTGAATCAAGAAATCTTTCTAATTTGACATCTGATTATATTGAGACTGTTTGTACTGATTTTGACTGATCACTGTTTGATTCTCTTGGTGATTTGGATATGCTTCTGGATTTATTCCAAAGGGTTTTCTCTGAAATTGTTAACAGGGTGGCACCTTTAAGAAAAATGAGAATTAGAGCTAATAAGCAAAAGTGGTTGACCTGAGATTTGTTTCTCCTTATGAGATCTAGAGAGAAGATTTTGAAGCAATATAAGAAAAATAAAAACCCTGTTATCTTACAGATGTATGAATCCTTGAGGAATAAATGTATATTCGAAGTTAGGAGTGCAAAGAGGATCTTTTTTTCTCTCTGAAAGAAGGATTTGTTTGGGGATTCTAGGAAAACCTGGTGTACTTTGAATGAATTGATTGGTAGGGGAAAAAAGATGACTGATATTACTTTACAACATAATGGTCATCCTGCTAGTGATTCTAATTCAGTGGCAGAACTGTTTCATCAATATTTTGGTGACCTTGGGAGTTATAAAATATTGGGTCATGATTATAGCCAATTACAAACTGATCTGAAACATTGTCATGATGAATTTAAATTTGTGCCTGTTATACCAGAGTTAGTAAAGGATTATATATTCTTAAAAATGACCCATGACCTAGTGTGGGATATGATGGAATTGATTATAGAATTATTAGGTTATGTATTTCTTTTTTTTCCTACCCCTTGTCCTTGATTTTTAATAGTTCATTAAAAAATTATGTTTTCCCTCAAAATTGGAAGTTATCCACCATTAAACCAATCCTGAAAAATGGCAACCCTCAGATTGTATTTAATTATCGACCTATTTCTTTGTTGAATCCCTTTATCAAAAATTTGGAAAGGATAGTTTTGGATCAAACTTTAGAGTATCTTATTAATATCAAATGTTGACTGATTGTCAACATGGGTTTAAATTGTTATAATATTGAGATGCCTTTGATGAGGTTCACTAGCTATTATACAGTGTGCCCTTGATAAAGGGCACTGTTAGGGCTTTATTTGTGAACCTCACCAAGGCCTTTGACCTAGTAGATCATGCTTTAGTACTAACAAATTTGCATTTTTTGGTTGAGGCAGTCAGATGGTTTTCTGACTACCTTACAAATAGGGCCTTTAGGACCTTGATTGGTGATAGTTTTCCAAAAACAATTGTGATGCAGAGTGGGATGCCCCAGGGTTCTATCCTGGGCCCCCTTATTTTTTTTTTATTTGTTAATTCTGCCCTAAGTGTTTGTTCAAAAACATTCATGATTTTATACACAGATGATGTGGTTATTTGTAGAGAAGGAAGTAATTTAAGTGCAATAGTTAATGATGTTCAGACTGATTTTGATTATTTTCAAGATTGGTTGAGTTCAAACCATATGGTTTTGAATAAAAAAAAACGAAATTCATGATTTTTCATGTAGGCCTGGTAGAATTGATGACGTGGTTATTCCCATTAAGGATAGGGATGGGGTTACCATTGAGTTGGTTGAAAATTTTAAGTATTTGGGAATAGTTATGGATAGTGGATTATCTTTTGACTCACATATTAAACATCTAAAAAAGGTTATCCATCAAAGATTAGGTCTTTTACATCATGCTAAAGCCTTTTTAACTGTTGATTCCCATAGGCTTTTAGCCCATAGTTTTCTTTTAAGTGTTTTTGATTATAGTTTATTGGTTTATTCTTCAACCAAGGTTACAGTTTTGAATAATCTAGTTACCTATAATTCAATATTGAGGTTTATGCTACGTGCATCTTATCATACTCATCATTGTCATCTTTACATTTTCTGAGTGTCTATCCTTGTTGGATAGAATATCCTATAAAATGTTAGTTTTTTTATTTAAAATTATAAATGGGCTTTTAACAGTGTCACTTTCTGACCTTTTCCTCAGGCTTCTTCATGTTTGCAGTACCAGGTCTCAGAGTAAATTTGTATTCAAATTACCATCTGTTAAAAAATATGTTGCCCAAAGGTCACTTATGTAATGAGCACCTCTGTTTTTTAATTCGGTTCCCATTGACCCGGCTGAGTGTAAAACTGTCTCTTGTTATAAATTTCATTTTAAGCAATGGATCATTAATAAATTTGAATGTATTTGTTGATAATATGCTAGAAGGTAATGTTAAATTAAATGTAATTGACATTTTGTATTGTATGTTATTATATTGTCTTGAATGTTTTTCTTAATGTTGTAACTTGTTATCTGTGAAAAAAGGGCAGATATGCTCATCAGATTTACAAATATAAAAAATAAAATGAAATGATAGAACTGAACTTATTATGTCTTCACTGGTCCTGAAATGGTCTTTACTAGGGATAGGTGAATACCTTATTTCAAACAGTTAGCCAAATATTCATATTCGAGGCCCCACATATTCTGCATTCATATTTGTTATTCATGTGCCTGTGGGTGAGCAAAAACAAGAAAGGAAACTGACCCCACCCTCCTCTCCTTCCCAGTCATTTAAACTACAATCCCTATCCCCCTCACTCTCTGCTACAAGACCAGTTCCACCCTTCTTCCTCAGCACCTACAATTTAAGGTATATTTATAAACTTGCACTCCTCCACTCCACCCCCCAGCACCAACATTTTCTAAATAGAAGGGCACACCAGGCATGGCGAGGACAACCAGCAGCAACCCACCCTCCTCCACTGCCAGCTGCCTTTTTGTGAATGGAAGCACTCGCGCGCTTGCTCACATAATAAAACAGCTGATCAAGTGATCAGCCGTTTCATTATGTGATCAAGTGTATCTACGTAAGGACATAGACAGGGTAGAGAAGGTTCAGAGAAGGGCAACAAAGATGGTACAGGAATTGCATCATAAGTCCTAGGAGGACAGGCTGAAGGATTTGAATTATGTACTCCCTTGAAGAGAGGAGAGAGAGAGGGGATACGACAGAGACATACAGGTACCTTACAGGGAGAAACAGGGTGCAGTAGAACATAATTTACAGCAAAAAAGGTGCTCCAGGACTAGAGGGCATGGGATGAAGTTGAAGGGAGGGCCATTCAAAAGAAACATGAGGAAGAATTTTTTCAAATAAAGGGTGGTGAACAAGTGGAACACCCTGCCAGAGGAAGTGGTGGGGGCTGAAGCAATCGCAGGGTTTAAGAATGCATGGGATAGACATAATGGAACTCTGGAGGTCAGGGGTAAGGGGCAACAGACTTCTATAAAAACATAAAGGGAACTTATGAGCTCAATTGGGCAGACTGGGTGGGCCATAGGCCCTTATCTGCAGACAGTGTCTATGTATCTATGTAGGACATGGCACAGCTTACTACATGGGAGGAATTGAAGACATTCATAAGAGGGAGTATTATCAGTTATGCAGCTAAAGAAAATTAAAAAAAGGAAGCAGGAAGTCATGGAACTCACATAGAAATTCAAAGATCTCAAACTCAAGACCTGCAACACTGAATCAGACCAACTGTAGAGTTCAGGCATACTGGGTCATAATGTCATATGCTTAATAGCGACGGCATTATGTGCAAACCCGGACCTGTGCGCTTCTCGCTGTTGGACCCTGGAGTTAGAATACTAAGTGAGGAGGTCCGGGAGCACAGCTCCCTGTATCGGGGGTGGGAGCATAGCCCCACAGATCAATAGAAAGAATCAATCAAGACAATATTAAGTCACACGCATTCTGCCATGTAACATTTTGACCCCATGCTGAGTTCAGGCAGCTAGCATTGGTTAAACAGAAGTTTAACACTATACACCATCAGCAGGCAGAGAGGCCACTCTTTTGCACAAGGCAGAGCGACTGGGAAAATGGAGAAAGGGCTGTGAATATACTGGCTTACCGACTCAAGAAGTGGAAAGTGGAATATCAGATCACACCGTCAGGGCATCAGATGGGTCCCTTACTGGCAATCTAAAGAGGAACAACAAGATCTTCCAAACTTTTTATGAGTAACTATATACCTCCGAGTATGTACCTCCCACAAGGTCTAGATGAATTATTTCGGTGATTAAACCTTCCATCACACTCACCACAAACCTTCCAAGCATTGGAGGCAGACTTGATTCTTTAAGAAGTGTCGGTGACAGTGCTGGAGTTAGCAAAGGGCACGGCTTCAGGCCCAGATCATCTAAGTGCAGACTTTACCAGGCATTTAATCATCTTTTAGCACCACATCTATTAAAGCTATTTCAGGTGACACAGAATAGGGGAATTGAAAAGTATGATGCAAGAAGCCACTATCACAGTCCTACCTAAACCAGGGAAGGATATGGGACTCTTTTCCAGACATAGATTTATCTCTCTCCTGAATGAGGATACAAATTTTAGCCAAAGTTATCGTAAAAGGTTGGAAACAGCTCCTCCATATTTTGGCCATAAATGCAAGTGGATTTATGAAAGGAAAACAAGGAGCTGACAATGTACCTTTGGTGGTCAAGTTGTTGAACAGCGAGTCAAATGAAGGGCTCAGCTACATTGGTGGGAATAGACGAAGGAAAAGCTTTTGACTTGATAGAATGGAAATACCTATGGTACAAAAGAATGGAAATACCTATGGTACACAATGTCTAAGGCAAGAATAGAGCCACAATGTTATATCTTAGGTAAAAATACTCTACTCCACCCCAAGTGCCAGAGTCCTAACATATGGCCTGCTGTCTTCAGAATTCACATTGTATTGTGGCACTAGGCAGGGCTGCCCTCCCAGCCTTCTGCATTTTGTGTTGGCTATGGAGTTGTTGAATGCTACCTTAAGAATCCTTCTATAAAGGGCTTCCCTATGGGTTCAAAATCATATTCAACCTCACTATATGCAGATGATCTGCTGTTGGCAATAACTGATGTACTGTACAACATTCTGCCAAAGGCACTGAGCACTTTTAAAGGATTCCTGGACATCTCAGGTCTCAAATTGAACTGGAGTAAATCTGAGATGCTACCCCCAGTAGGATGTAGTCCCCAATGGGCCAAGGTAGGAGACCAAGAGTTGACACTGGCATAGGGAGGAATAAAACACCTGGGCATGTGGATAACACAAACAATGTATGCTCTAGCAGATCAAACATCACACCCTTATTAGATAACATACAACTAGATCTCAATAGATGGCAAAATTATACTTGTTCCTGATGGGTAAGATCGAGGTCTTCAAAATTATGGCCCTGCCCAGACTTTTGTTCTACTTGAGCAACCTTCCAGTAGCATTCCTGAAAAAGATATGGAAACAAATATCATTATCTCCACGTTCCTGTGGGACAAATAGTCACCCATATTCAGTAAGAGAATTCCAAGATCCCCTCCACATAAGGGTGGGCATAATTTACCATAGCTTTCGGCATACCATATCACCAGTAGAGTGAAGCAAGCACTGTGTTGGCTCTCGGGAGATGGGCCAAGCACACCACAATGGGTGGAAGTGGAAAAGGTCCTGTTGTGGGATTGTCCCTTAGGTAGGCTCCTCCAGGGAAGAATGTCAGATCATGCAAGGCATTCCCACACTATTCACTTTACTAAACAAGTGTGGTGAAAGCTGGCTAAGCTCAGTCATTGGCAGGAATTGCATATGGGACACCTTGAGCCCCTGCAGAATAACCCAGAGGTTCAGATAGAGGGGACAGATAGTCAAATGGACTACCTAGGCGGAGAAGGCATCACACCCTTTTCCATCTGATAGAAAGGAGGAGTGGATTCTAAATCTCACTCGTTACAAGAGGAGTTTGACCTCCCTAAGAGAAATCATCAAGGGTGTTCACAAATTAGGCATCACTTTTCAAAATGGATGCAACCTAACCATGTGCTGAAATGGAATAACATGGTGGACATATGCAACAATGGATAGGTAGAGGAAGTCAGAGAGGCAAGAGCATATATACACTAACACAGTCCCACCACTCTCCCATCTGGGAGACACAGAGGGAGAGATGGGAAAAAGAACTGTGCACATGTATTGACATGCAAAAGAGAGAGCTATTCTGGAAATATGCCCATACACTTACACTGGGCCCCAAGTACCAACTTATACAGAAGAAGGTACTCAGTATATGGCACAGAACACCAGACAGACTCATCTGAATGGCTAGCAATATTCCAAACTAGTACCAGCCCAGTGGCACAGAGGTCTAAGGTGCTGGATGCCTTATCTCTCACCACGCTGGTGACCAGTGTTCGGAACCAGCACGGGATGCCAGAGGTCAGCCAGGAGAGGGCCAGGTGAGGATTGAGCAGCTGCTGGCAGCTGTCTTCTCAACATGGGAAGATTGTCTCCCAGACTTTGACCGCCACCACGTGGAGGTGTGATGGTGTGGACAAGGGTAGAGACAGGCACTAGGCCAGGGGTGGGTGGGTGGAGCTGAGTCGACCTGGCCAAGGCATGTGCGCACCTCCATGTGCACGCTTGACCTTGACTGGGGCTCCAGGTAATGGGGTGAAAAATGTGGACAACGGGGCAGTGGCTAGATGAAGACCCCTACACTGGCTCTGGTGGTTCCATCTAGCAGAGGAGGAAGCTCAAACGATCGTGGAAGTCCGGTGTCAGGTGACCAATATAAGCCACTGCCTGCCGCTAGAGGATGAATAGCTCAAGGAAAGAAAAATATTCCAAACTAGTGATGGAGATGCCAGCACTTCCTAGAACATTAGCACACATCATCTGGGATTGTCCTGAAGTACAAAACTTTGCAAGGAACTAAGATCAAAGCACCTGGAAAGAAGCCTGCTCTTACAAGTTATTACAAAATCAGTGAACCATTTACATCCATGTAGGATACCAAATTGTGACAGAGCGTTCGCAGACATTATGGACCAACTGACAAGTGCACCTCTATTAAAGTATGCAGACCCAAACAAACCATGCAGCTTGGCAGAAGACACCAGGAGAAAGGACTGCTGTGTGACTGGACTTCTATGCTGGGACTATATTGCCCTCCTTCCCTCCCCTCCACCCCCCCCACCCAAAGCTAGTTCTATTTTTATAGGCACAGAATTTGACTGACAACAGGAACTTCCTGTTTAGGGGCAGGAAGTGGGTGATCACAGAACCACCAAGAACCCACCATCCTAGAAGGGCAAGAGTAGCTCTCCGGCCCCCTCTAGCTGCCTGAGGTCTGCCTCTGAGCAAGTAAGTGGTCTACTGCGAAATATAGGATATTCTTGTCTCAGAACAGGACAATCAGGAGCTTAAAGGGCACACAGACAGAAAGTAAGGAGAGAGAGAAAAAAAAACAGATGAAAGAGTAAGGATTGCAAATGGTTAAGGTGCCAGAAATAAGACATGATTGGAGTGGTGCAGTGCAGTGGCTGTGGAGCAGCAGTCTTCCGGGAGATGTTCTGAAGGATGCGGTGTTGTCTCATCTGCAGGCACCTCTCTGGGCTGAGGGAGGAGGTTGCTCATCTCCAGGCTGAGTTGGCCAAGATTTGTGGGACCTCCTCTTCCATCCAGGGACCACCAGTGCCACTGCCGTTGCCTCAGAGGTTGCCAAGAAAGAGGAGTGGTTGGACCACAGTGGGCTCAGGGAGGGTGAGGGTGGTGGAACAGAGGCACATCCTCCCATTGCACCTCTCACAATTCCCTATGCCATTCTGGCAAAGTGTGGTTCCTCCATGGAGGCACCACAGTGGAGACCAAGGAGAATGTTGGGAACCTCCACAAAGGAGACCCACAGGAGGGTGGCAGGGACCCTGCAGGGAAGGAAACAAATTCTGGTGGGGACTCCATTGTTAGGAAGGTAGAACTGGGGAGGAAGGGAGAGGGAGGTAAGGTGCCTGCCTGGCACCATGGCTTGGAGGGACAGGGAGCGAATCCTCAGGATTGCCGGAGCAGCTGCACAGGGGAGGGAGCTGGATGTCATTGTCCACCTAGGGACAAATGACCTGTCTAAGAAAGGGATTAGAGAAGTGCAGGAAGAGTTTGTGAATTGGGGAGGGGCCTTAGTCAAGTAGCACGCACGGTAACCTTCTCGGAGGTGCTACCCATCTATGGCATAGGAGAGGCTAGGGTGTTCCGCACCATGGGATTCAATCAGTGGTTGAAAAACTGGTGTGGAGCTCAGGGATTTGGCTTCATTGGGGACTGGGGTCCACCTGGAGTGATGCGCTCATACTGGCATGATGGGCTGCATCTGTCCGGGAGGAACCAGGATCCTAGGGTGATAGGCTTAAATGCTTCATTGGCAAGCTTTAAACCAGCCAAGGGGGGAGGCACTGGAAAGGAGCAAAAAAATCCTAGCCCCCCCCAAATAATCATGGTAGTAAGTGCGGCAAACACCAACATAGAGGTGTCGATAGGGAGAAGGGCAGGGGTAAATGAAGAAAGTGACAAAGGCAAGAAGGACAGGTATGGGGCAAAAAGGAGTAAGGCCATCAGGAAATGGAGGGTAATGAGTACCGATGCCCATAGTCTGGGCAACAAGCTCCCTGAGCTGATGGCCTTAATGGAAGAGGGATGCCTGGATATTGTAGCAGTCACAAAAACATGGTACACAGAGAACCACGACTGGATGTTAACATACCAGGGTACATAACCTACAGGGAGAGAACAGGCAGGGAGAAGAGGGAGGAGTAGCTCTATGTAAAGGAAGGATAAAAGCAACTGAACAAAAGAGTAAACAGGGAGAGAGGAGGCACTCTGGGTGACCTTGGAGACTGGAAATGGCACCACAATCCGCACAGCAGTTGTGTACAGACCCCATGTCAGGGGAAGGAATGGACAAGGATATGATAGAAGGCATTCTTAGAATGGCAGAGAAAGGGAGATACTGTTGATGGGAGACCTGAATATGCCAGATGTTAACTGGAGCATTTGCTGCAGCCACATCCAAGAGCAGGGCCATTCTTGATGCCCTACAGGTGGCAGGCATTAGACAGCTAGTTTTGAACCCACTGCGTGAGGGAGCAATCTTAGACCTCATACTCTCAAATGGGGGCAGTGGAGGATCTCAGATCTAGAAGTGGGTTGCCATCTGGGGACAAGTGACCATCAAACAGTGTGGTTCACGTTAAACTCAGCTACAGAGTCAAGCCATACAAAAGTGAGGGTACTGGACTTTAGGAGGGCTGACTTTGGCAAGATGGAGAGTGCTCAGAAAGCACTAGCAAACAGGCTAGAAGGAGGTGGAGCAACAATGGGGAATTATCAAACTGCCATCACAGAGGCAACAAGCCTTTGTGTGAAGCAAATGAACAAATCAAATGAAAGAAAAGCCACTATGGTTCTCGAAAGAGGTGGCTGTGAAAGTCAGGAAGAAAAGATAGCATTCGGAAGTATAAGGAAACACAGAAGGAGCAGGACAGAGAGCTGTACCAGTTAAGGCAGAAGGAAGCAGGAGGAAGTCAGAATAGCAAAGGCCCAAACTGAGGAAAAGATAACCAACTCAGTTAAGACGGGGATAAACCTTTATAGGTACATCAGCGAGCGAGAAAGACAAAGGGAGGGACAGTGAGGCTGAATAGAATGAACAGTGGTGGGCAGAGGGGACAGTGAAAAGCAGGAATACTGAATGAATATTTCTGCTCAGTATTCACAAAAGAGGAGGGGAAGTGCCTAATCCAATTAACAGAAGCACTCTTGATAGGGGGTTGATCCCAGTCCTTCACAGAAGAAAGGGTTCTGCAAGAACTCCTAAAACTGAAGGTGGACAAAACAATGGGTCCTGATGGAATTCACCCAATTCTAAGACAAGACCAGAGGCAGGAAACTACAAGACCTGTCAGTCAGCCTCTGTGGAAGGAAAGTGATGGAGTCACTTCTGAAGGAAAGAATAGTCGAGTACCTAAAGGCCAGTGGAGCACAGGACCCAAGGCAGCATGGGTTCACAGCAGGAAGGTCATGTCAGACGAATCTAATAGATTTCTTTGACTGGGTGACAAAGTAGTAGACCAGGGAGGGCTGTGGACATGGCCTACCTAGACTTTAGCAAGCATTTGACACAGTCCCACAAAAAGATTAATAGTTAAATTAACCAGCCTGGGAGTGGGACCCAGGGTGGTAGCCTCGGTAAAACATTGGCTGGACAACAGGACACAGAAGGTAATTGTAAATGGAGTCCATTCTGAAGAAAGGGGTTACTAGTGGGTACATGAGGGTTCAGTATTGGGTCCAGTCCTTTTAATGTCTTCATCAGTGACATTGCAGAGGACTGGAAGGAAAAGTATGCCTTTTGCAGATGACACAAAATCTGCAACAGGGTTGATACACAGGAGGTGTGGAAAGGATGAAAAGGGACTTGGCAAAGTTGGAGGAATGGTCAGAAGTATGGCAGCTAGGATTCAATGCAAAGAAGTGCAAAATAATGCACCTGGAAACAAGAACCCAGGGAAGAATGCACAATGGGTGGGGAGGTAGTAACAACAACAAAAAGGAAAGGGACCTGGGGTAATCATATCAGATGACCTTAAGGTTAGCAAGCAATGAGAAGGCAGTAGGGAGGGCTGGGGGTATACTAGGATGTATAGGGAGAGGCATCAGCAGCAGAAAACAGGAAGTTGTTATCCCTCTGTACAGACAGTTGGTGAGACCCCATCTGGAGTACTGTGTCTAGTTCTGGAGACCCCATCTCCGCAAGGACATAGACAGGATAGAGGCAGTCCAGAGGAGGGCAACTAAAATGGTCCAGGGTCTGCAAGAGAAGCCGTATGAGGAGAGACTAAAGGAGCTTATATACCCTTGAGGAAAGAAGGGAGGGGGGACATGATAGAAACTTTTAAGTACCTCAGTGGAATCAACAAAGTCCAAGAAGGTAGCATTTTCAGAAAAAGAGACTTGCAAGAACAAGGGGACACAATTTAAAGATAGAAGGAGAGGCAGTTCAGGGGCAATGTGAGGAAGTATTATTTCACAGAGAGGGTAGTGGATGCATGGAACAGCCTTCCTGAGGAGGTATGGGTCTAAAACTGTGGAGAATTCAAGAATGCATGGGACAGACATAAGGCAATTCTTGTGGGGGTAGGAAGAAATAGACTGTTGGTTAACTAGGATCTGCGGCCTATCCTGTAGGTAGGGAAATGAGCAGTCTAGATGGGCCTAGCGGTCCTCATCTGCCGTCAAAGTCTATGTTTCTATGTTTCTATGCAGTCTGCATATCTATGCAGGTTTTCAAGGACTGGGAACAGTGTTGTATCAGTCATATCCAGAAGGCCTGAGACCGGTAGCTGTCACAAGCAGATGTCTGACACCATCTGAACACAACTATCCAGTTCACAGGTTAGAATTTAGGTACTGAAATGTGCAATTGTGGGCCAATTTCATGTATACCTGTATGGCATTCACGTCATGGTACAAACTGATAATCTATTAATTTATGTCAAAGCCACAGCCGAGCTTAACGTAGCTTGTCATTGTTGGCGTTCAGCATTATCCACATATGATTACTGTATAAAGTATTGGCCTGGATTGAAACACATTGATGCTGATACTCTATCGAGATGCCAGCAGGGTGATACCCAAAACAAAGACTGGGTCATAACTCCTGAAGCAACTGTGCAAGCCCTGTGTAAACAGTATGACACCAGAGAGCTACCATCGACTGCAAATCCAAATCGCATTGTCGACAGTTTGGGCACCACTGATAAATGATTGCCTAAAGCTTTACTGTAATATCACAGCTCTTGACAAATCTTCTTTGCCATGCATGAACCAAAAAGACTTACAGGTAGAACAGCACTGAGACACATGCTTTAGAGACTTTATAAGAAATATAAAGGTGTTAGGGCCCTTTAAAGTCACATGCTGCACATCAGTTTCTGTTTTCGATACTTCTTTTATTTTATTATACCCTACATTTCACACTAGAGTTTGATCATGGTGTTTTGTCTGTATCTGTTAAAGATATAGTTATATATTAATGTTCTTCATTTTTATCAATACATTCTTTTCTAACTCCCTTACTTTTTGATCATTTCTTGTTTTACAAATTCATTAAAGCATATACACATGCCATTTATACAGTGTCTGCCATAAACCTTTCTGTTTGTATCTCTCAACAGGTTTATTTATACTTCACTCTTTAACTCTCTTCTTACACATGCTGTAGTTAAATCAATGTGCACAGTCAATTCACGAATGCCACAGTGCTTATGCAACCAAAGATTCTTGTTTCTGCAGCCATTTGGGGCTTGACCTCCATTTAACTTGAAACAGCATACCTTGTTAAAATGGCTGAGCTGCTATTGTGAGGCTTCTAAGTATATTGTCCCTGTCTGCTGGAGACATAACTTCAGTGTTTCTTTCCCATTAAAATTGTCATTAATATGCTTGCCCAGTTAAAGCACTATCAGGTTTGCTATAAAATGTTGAAATTTTCATGTGCTTACCTCCATAAATGCTTCGGTAGCTTCAGAATGTGTTTGGTTACTGCGTGGCAGCTAAAACACTGAATGACTGTTGCACAGTGCTGTTTGAATTTGTCCTCTTGCCTGTTTTGTGAAATCCTGCTGCCCTTGTGCTGTGACGTGGGGCTGAGTGTGATCATGCATGCGGAACCTGGTTGCTCAGGGTTCACAAAACAGGCTTTTTGCTCTTTAAAGTTGCTCAAGCTCTGTGGCTTCTCTCTATCTGTATTCTCTTTCTGTTTGCATGTTGAGGAATGACAAAGACGTACTGTAATAGCTCATGCCCATCTTTCGCCCTGGTGAGGGTGTGCGAGGTGATTTGCACAGGTTTCAGATGTATAAGTTTACAATATTCTCAGACTTTTTCCTGTGAACCTGAGCAAACTGTATATTTCTTGATACATTTTTTAATTACCTCTGGCATTATTTACATTTTTTGTTTTCTAAGATTTATGCTCGTAGTTCTTTAGAACAGAGGTCCGATACATCTGAACTTCCCATGCTCATTTTTGTTGTGTCAATAAAGTATTGAGAAAGGCAAGAAAGATACCTTAAACAAATGTGAATGTTAAAAAAAGCTGATTGATAAAAAAGGGTGTGTACATTATTTGTAACTTATGTTTTGTACATACCATTGATAGTAATTACTTGTTACTTAGTGCATAGCCTATGTTCATTATTCTTAAATGGGAGGTCAAATGAATTTGACCTCCCTGTTCTGAAGTTGTTGCTTATTCAGTTGGCAATCTTGGTGTTGTGCATGGGAGGTTAAATGAATGTGGTCCTTCTGCTTTGCATATTTGAAGGTATCGTTGTAGTCCCACCAGATTTTTTAATTTTTTTATTTTAGTCTTTGGTAACCGGTTAAGGCCCACCAGGCACAAGTGCCTGTTTTCAGGGGTGACCTAGGAGCACTGGTCGGTTAAGTGACTTGCTCAGAGTCACACAGTATGCAAGTGGAGGTTGTGAGAATCAGACTCAGGTCTGGTCTGCTGGATGTATCAAGCTCGTTTACACCTCGTCCCTCTAACCTCTAGGCTATACTACATTTTTACAACATTTGTTATAGGACTTTTTATACATAGTAAATTCATCAGTTTGATATTCCAACTTAACCTTATGCTTATTTCCTTTTTTTCCCTCAGTGTATATGGATTTCTAAGTTCATGCCTTTTCTAGTACATTATCCTTTTACAACATTCCTGTATGCATTTCAATCATTCAATCGCTTTATTTTATTTCTTTTTACGTTTATCTTTTTTGTATGGCTATTACAACATTCAGACCTTTAACCATTTGTGTCTTGTGTTTGAACCTCTGACTCTTTCCAATGCACCCGTCTTCATTTCTAATATCTTTGTATTATGTTTTCCTTACTATTCACATTATCCACCCTTTTATGTGTCACTATTGTCTCATCCACATTTTATGGCAAGTCTTTCTGTGCTTAATGTGTATACGGTTGTTTATTTCACATCCACAGATTCTGTCATGGTTTCCCTGTCACTGTCTCTTGGATGTTATTAAGTGTAGGCATTCCAGTTTGTTTCTATATTCATTCCTATGTTATGGTGAAAGGTTTTCATACAGAAAATCCAGCGCATTTCTGTGCTCAGCAGTAAGTCTCTATAGTTGCCCCCCTTTCTGGTTTATTCACTTTTTCAAGCCCCCAAAAATGTAATGATGCCCCATTGTGGCCTGCTTCAGCAAAATGTGTGGCTACTGGAGAAGTCTCGTCCCTTCTCCTTACGTCACCTCTGTGTTCTTGAAGTCTTGAGCACCCTGCTCATTTGTCCTACATATAACATGTCACATGGGCACTGTATAACATATACAGTGCCCTCTGTGGTGCAATCAATGTGTCAATTTATATAATGTCTCCGTACTGTGTGTGTGGATGAACAAATATATGCTTCTTCAAGGAATGGTTACACACTGAACATTTATCATGCCTGGTGCCAGCGGTCCCAGTAATAACTGATTTTCTTTTTCTCCTGATAATTTTAATTGGAACTGTACTAACTGGTCCTTCAAATTCTTTACTTTTTTGCTGCTATTATGGACCTGTTTTGTAGCTTTGGAATATGTTCATTGTCCGATTGTACCAATTGCCAGTGTTCGTTTACAATTCTCCATATTTCAGTCATTATGTGGTTGTACTTGGTTGCTACAACAACCCTCTGCACTCCTTCATGCTGTCTTTTTGGCCCTAGTAGATCCTTCCTTTCTTTTTGTTGCATTTTATTTGCTGCTTGTTTTAAAACCCCTTGTTTGTATCTTCTCTTTTTGAATCTCCCCAGCATTACTTCTGTTTCCTTATCCAGATCCCTTTTGATGCTACACTTTCTTTTTACTCTGGTTAATTGGGAATAGGGGATGTTATAATTTTATGTCGTCTCATGAAAACTAGTTCCATGCAAGATTGTGTTCCTGTCAGTCTCTCTTCGGTACAGAGATGTTTCGATTTTATTGTTCTCAAGTGTAGTTGATAAATCTAAATAAGGTATCTGTTTGTTATTGAAATTCATAATGAATTTTAAATTTTTATCTTTTAAATTTTGTTCTTCATGGAACCTTATCAATTCTTCCTGTGTTCATTCCCATATCATAAAGAAATCATCTATAAAACATATGTGTATATGCTTTAATGAATTTGTAAAACATGAAATTATCATAAAGTAAGAGAAAAAGAATATATTGATACAAATGAAAACAATTAATATGTAATGGGAAGGCTTTAAGCCTGAGGTTCAATGGGCAGACAACTATGTCACGCCCCCATCAGGCTTTAAAGGTCAATGATCCTGGGCCTCCCTAGGATTCATTTCTCATTGCAGTTGGAGGCTCGGCCCTCCGCGCTGCCCCTTCCGTTCCTCCGTTTCAGCCTCACAGCTTTTCACTTATTCGATTTGAGCTATTGTGGAGCATTTCTCCCTGTCTGCCTTCCTGAAGTGGGCCCTCCTGTTGGTCCCCCCAGCTGCAGCGCTGCATCAGTTTCCCTCTGACTCGCTTGCTTGTTACCCCCTCTCCATCTCTCCTTCCAGTGCTTCCTTCCCCATCATGCCCCTTTCCTGTACCTCATTTGCTTGTTTCATCTCTCTGATCCTCGCTTCCTTTCCATTCTGTCTCAGCTCAGTCTCCCTGCCACCACTCTGGGCATTCGTCACCTGCAACGTATGGCTCCCGGTGCTTGTGGGTCTCTTTCCTAGGCACTTGCCTTTCCTCTGGCAGTTCTCTCCTGGCTCGCTCCACTTCCCTTATCTAGGGCTGATAATCAAAGACTGCTCCGGGTGCTGGAGTGGCCATCTGGGGCAGTGGGTCACATATCTCTCCTCAGCTCTGGATTATGCCTGGTGCTCCACTCTGGCATTTCCCTTGTTCCCCTAGTACTGCACTGTGCTTCCTCATCCATCACTCATGGGTCAGGTTGGGGCTTCTCTGTTTTGCCCTGTCTTCTGCAGCATCCTTTCTACCCTTCGGGGATTTGCCATTATTTGTCCGTCTATTGTTTTCCATCTGACAGTGTTCCCCTTTCTGGTTCTTTGCTCTGCTTTTCACCGGCCAGCACTATGCATCTTCCTGCTGAGCAGTTTAAGAGGTCTGCCTGTACTGCTCCTCCTCTTCCATCTTGAATTGGGGACCAGCTTGCATCACCATCGGGGACACTAACCCAGGCCCATGGCCTCATCCTCACGTTGGTACTATTTACTTGCACAGATGCTTGCATAAGGAAGTTGTTTCTGAAGCATTTTCTGATGGAGACCAGGTCTGTAGCTTCCTGTTTACCTTTCTTTCGTGCTCCAATCCCTCTTGTTCAGTCTCACACTGCAGTCTTATGAGGGCCTGGGGACATTTTTGAGGTGAACTCAGGGTCAGTAGAGAGGTACGAGTCTTCTCCTGTTTCTCATGGGCTCCAATTTTCCTGCAATGTCATCTGACCCCTCCACTTCACCTCCGTGCTACCTGCATAGCCAGCTCAGGCCACTCTTTTCTCCCTTCTCATGGGCTCCTTCCACTTTCTCTTGCATATCTCATCTGCCCACAATATCAGGGGTGTCTGCACCAGTTGGCATCCCTCTTCCCCTCACCCAATTGCTAGTTTCAGTTCTGTCCCTCATCACTCCATGCTCCTGGTTTCTCTGTGCTGCACTTTTGTCCTGTCCGGTGTATGCTCCCATCATCTCTACTTCTTGCCCTCCTCCTCTCATTCCCTCCTCCCTCTGTTCTGTTCCTTTTCTGACCTGCGCTTTCTTTTAGGGTTTTCCTATCCGCCATCACCTTCCCCACTCATATCCTCCTCTTGCTTTAGCCACTCATCTGCCCTCGCCCTTTGGCCTCTAGGTAGGTCTTTTCATTCACATCGATGCTGCCCTCTGTTATGCTCCTTCTCTGCTCTGTGCTTCTTTGGGATTCTGTTCTTATCCTGCCATCTCCTTCCCTATTTGTATCCTTCTCTGTAGCCAGTATGTATCTAGGTTCATGAGTCCAGTCATCATTCACTCATTCTGACCTCATGGTTCATCTATTTACATCACTCAATTGAGCATACCTATCATTGAATCCTATGCCCGTCCATGCCTTTTGACTCAGTATAGGCCTCAGAGTCTACTTACTCACATCGATTATTTGAGCATCCCTCTCATTGGGTCTTATGCTATCTTATCAACCTGATGCACTCCTGCAGCAATTATCATCATCAGTCTTCATCATCTTCAGTCTTATCATGACCGATCTGGTTACCCCTCATCATCTGGCCTCTACCTGGGTCCACTCCTTCACACTGCATACTCGAGCATGCCCTCTGCGGTCCATGCTACCTTGACTCAACCTGCTCCCTAACCTTATCGTGCCTGCTCCCTCTTCTTCTCATGCCCACCTCTGGGTATTCCTCACTCATCTACCCCTCGCTCATCCAGCCTCTCGGCAGGTCTTTTCATTTGCATCGATGATCCTACCTCCATTCTGCTCCTTCTTTGATCTGTGCTTTCTTTTGGGGGTTTTCCCTATCCTGGCATTATCTTCCCTACTTGTATCCTTCTCTTTAGCAACATACAAACATACTAGCATACTAACATACTATTTGCCAGCAGATTAGGCCTTATGGTCTATCGAGTCTGCTCGAACCTCAGATCCTTAGTTGGGTGCCGAGGCCCTCCCCTCCCTTGTGCTCCAGAAATCCCTATCATCCATCCCCACCCCTGGACAGGCTATCATCTGATACATCCACCTTCTGTGTCTGTCCCACCCTCTCTTGAAGCCCTCCACTGTGGATCTCTGAACCAGCTCACCAGGCAGGGGTCCACCATACCCTCTCAGTGAAAAACCTCCCTCTTTTCCCCTCACCTTCCACCTTCCAACTTCAAACCATGCCCTCTGGTGATACCTCCCTGCTCTAGTCTAAAGATTCCTCCATGGTTACCCTATTTATTCCCTTGAGGTACTTGAAGACCTCAATCATGTCCCCCGTGTCTCTCCTCTCCTCCAATGAAAACAGGCAGAGCTCCTCAAGTCTGTCCTCATACGACAAATCTCCTAGCCCTCGTATCATCTTAGTTGCCCTCCTCTGTACCCTCTCCAGGAGCTGTATGTTCCTCTTCAAGTGTGGTCTCCAGTACTGTACACAGTACTCAAGGTGTGGTCTAACCACTCCATTGTACAGTGGCAGAATCACTTCCTTGCTCCTAGAGGTGATCTCCTTACGATGCATCCCAACATCCTGTTTGCCTTGCTAGCCGCCTCCTGCACTGCTCAGAGTTATTCACATGCATCCACCATGAACTCCTAGGTCTTTTTTCCTCATTGAGGCTCCCGCCTCCCAGGGTGTACCTGTGTTTAGGTTTCCACCAAGATGCAGCACCTTGCACTTGGTGTTATTGAAATTTAATTTCACGTGAGCCCAGCTTTCAGGGTGTCCAGGTCCTTGCAGGCCAACCTCCCTCTCCTCCTCAACTACTGCTCCCATCTTGGAGTCATCCACAAAGAGACTCATTTCACACCCTATACCCTCTGATGTCCGATATGTATGCATTAAGCAGGATCGGATCCAGGACCGAGTTCCCGCGTACCCCCATCAACAACCTCTCTAGGGTTCAGAGCTCCTACAGATCACCACTCAGGTGCATCCAGCTAGCCAGTTGTCAATCCATCTGACCATCAAAGGGCCTACTCCTAACCCCATCAGTTTCTCCACCAGACCATTGTAGGGGACAGAGTCAAACGCCTTGCTGAAGTCCAAGAATACATCCACAGGCTTTCCCCATCCAGTTCTGATGTTACCCATTCATAGAACTCCACAAGATTGGTTTGACATAATCTACCTGGCACAAACCCATGTTGCCAACTATCCAGACCTCCCACCTCCAAGTACACCCCAATCATTCCTTTAGTATACTCCATTAATTTTCCCACCACTGAGGTCAAACTGATGGGTCTATAGTTACCTGGTACTTCCTCGACCCCCTTTATGGATTGGCACCACATGTGCCTCTCACCAATCCCTAGGTACCTCCCTGTCTCAAGTGACCTGCTGAAGAGCTCCGCCAGGGTGCAGCCAGTATGTCCACCAATTCCATAGTACTTTCGATGAATGCCATCCGCCCAGGAGATTTGTCTTTCTTTAGGGCCTTGAGGGCTAACCACACCCTTTTGGCGGAGATAGCATCATCTGTCCCTCCACCATACTGGCCTTTTATCCTATCCAGATGTGACACCCCTGGGTACCTCTCCTCCCTCTTGCTCCATTTCTGTTGCTCCCCAATCCCACCTCACTGCCGCCTTATCCCCTTGGTGCCTTGCTTTGTAGATATCCCATTCACCTCCCTAGTGAACACAAAGGCAAAGTACTCATTAAATAACTCTGCCTGGTCCCTCGCCTTCCAACCACCTCCTTCTGATCTCAATCTGCTGAGATGGCCCTTAGTTTTCTCCGCCCCAATGTACCGGAAGAACCCTTTTCCTCCATGTATCCCTGTGCCAGCCGCTGCTCTTTACTGACTTTGCTCCCTCACCATCCGGTGACTTTTCTAGATGCAAGATGGTACATTTCCTTATCCCTATCCCCTCTGTTGTTTTATTTTTTGTAGGCCTGCTTTTCTCTGACCGCTACCTGTACCACACTAGACCACCAGCATGGTTTATTGGACCTTGTCCTTACGCTTCAACTTAGTGCAGATCCTGACTGCCTCATGAAGTCCCCATTTTATGACCTCCCATCTCCTTTCCACACTTGTCATTGATGTAATCCCTTCAAGTGATCCTTGAGTTTATTTCCATGCCCACAAAATCTGCCTCCTGCAGTCCACTGCCAGTGTCCTAGATCCCACCCTCCCCATGCTTATTTGAAACCAGACAGTATTGTGGTTGCTCCAGTCAGGGGTCTCTACAACCAGGTCCCTACCAGATCCCCATCTGCAGAACCACGCCCAGGATATGCCCTCCCTTGTGGGCTCCATCACATGCTATGATAAGAACACATCCTGGAAGCCATCCAGCAGCCTCTGCTCCTTGGCCACCTTAGTGACATGGTTCTCCATTTGTACCTGGTATATTAAGGTCCCCCATCAACACCACTCCTTCCCTTTGGTCCACACTGGGCAAATGATGTTGTCCAGCAAACCATCCTCTAGAACATCACTCATCCCGAGGCCTATATACTACACCCAGCTTGACCTTATCTCCTGCTGGGGATCGTGTAAGGCATTGCCAAGGCCTCCACGCTTTCCCTCTGCCTCTTCTACCCTAGCAATTTCTATGTTATCTCTAATGAACATAGCCACCCACCCCCTGCCTCCTTCTGTCCTTCCTAAGCATAGTGTCCCCACACGCTTAGGTCCCAGTCATGGTTTTTTTGCACCATGTCTCCGTGACCACCACCACATCCCCCCCGAACAGCATGGCCTGGAACTCTGGCAACTTGTTTCCAAGCTCCTGGCATTTACTAACACCAACCCCCACCCTTATCCCTGATCCTCTTGTCAAACCCAACCCAGATTCCTTATACTTCCATCCTCCTCTGCTCCTCCTGAAACCTCACCCCAGTCTGTTACCCCTCCCCCTGGGCTTGAAGGCTACTCCCCATCTGGAGAGAGGACTCTGTCAGCCCTCCCTATCCCTTCCCCTCACAAGTTTAAACCCCACCTTCTTGAATGTAGTCAGCCATCCCCTGTTTAAGGACTTCCTTCCTAATGGGGCAAGATGAAGCCTGTCCTGGCATATAGCCCTTATCCTCCCAAACCCTTTTCCAGTTCCCTAACACCCCAACCCACTCTCTTCACCCCACTTCCTGAGCCAGTCATTAACCTCTGTGAGCTTCATTTTTCTCCACTGAGGCCTTTGGTACTGGCAATATCTCCAAAAGGAAATGCTGCATCCATTATCCCGACAGACTCTGGCAAGTTCTTGAACCTTGCTTGGATTTCCAAACGCTGTTTCTGTGATCGTTAGTTCCTAAATGCACCAGGAAATCCAGTTTCCCACCACAATCCCTAACCATTTCATGCATCATGAACTTTGCTCTGTGCACTGTCAGCCCAGAGATACTCACTACCTTCACCTGGCTATGGCATCCACCACCCTGTCCCTCCCACTGGATACCTCTAACACTCCAATCTCCCAATAAACAGAACCTTAACACCGCCATCATCCTTATAGTTACCTCCACCATGCCTCTCAGCCTCCCATCCCCCTTTATTCTGTGATCTCAATCCATGGGAGTCTTCCTGCTGTATTAGAGACCCCTTGTTACCTCCTCCCCTTCTGCCTCCCCGTTATTTTGCCCACTTAACTCAAACCCCTCTGAATAGGTGTCCTTTAACCTCTCTTATCCGAACCATTTATCCTGGCCCTGATGGTTTCCCTTCCCCACACCGCCATCCTCCCCTTGTAATAGTACCCTGCCTCCAGAGGTTTCTTGTGGGTCCCTTTAGCTAGGGCCCCATCCTTGGTACTGACCCCTGCTGAAGGGGGCCTCTTCCACCTCCTTGTCTCCCAGTTTCTCTCCAGTCATGCTCTCTCCCTCATGTCTGCAATATGTTGCATCTCCCCATTTGCTTAACATTTATGTTTCCTCTCCTCTGGGACTAATTCTATCCTTTCCATTACCGGTCTGTGATGCCCTATGGGTATCCGATCTCTCCCAGCCTCTGTATCAGTTTCCTCATTTCACCAACCCTTTCTCCCTCTAGGTTGCTTAGTAGCTCAAATTTATTGTGACACTCTATGTCAGCCTCCATCAAGTAAACAGAGTTTCCTGACTGAACTTCTAAATTGCCCTCTTCTCCTCTTGCTCTGTTCATCTTAGGAGCTCCTTCCCACAGTCTGCTGTTTTAGGCTTCCCACAACAGCTCCTCCTGACTCTTCCCCTTCACTGTCTTTGTATTCAGAAAGTTCACCCTGTACGCTTTCCTTAGCGCCAACATCCCTCATCATCTAAGGGTCCTCTGTCCCTACACCTCCCTCCTGCTTCTAAACATAACGTCCTGTAATTTCAGAGCATTGCCCCAGCCTCCTCAGACCCACCCTTCTGCTGCCCATATCCACACCCCTTATCCTTGGACAACCCCCAGCTCCCCCAGCTTACTCCTTAACCAATATGCCTCACTCCTGATACAAGATAGCTGTCTACAGAGTGGGCAGCCTCCCTCTCTCCCGGCCCAATTGAGAATTATTGCCATCCCACAGCCTGTGCAGCCTACAACCCTTCCAAAGATGCCTGCCATGGTGGAATATGGCCACCCTGTTTATCCCCCTCTGTTTATAATGGCACACCCCCTTTTCTCAGTCCCTTTCCCCTGGAATACAGTTTCTCTCTATACTGACTGCAGTTATTTACAAACCCAATTTCAACCCCACCAATAAAGTTCCCAAGTCTCACAAACACATACAGTCCAGTGTGTGTCCAGTCCCACTAACAGTGTGTGTATGTAGACATCAGGTACAGTATGATGTCACAGGCCCACCAGTTCCTGTTGCTTCAAATTTCAGTCCCAAACAGAAATACTCAGCCCTTCAATCCCAACTCCCAGTGACTTTTCAGTATTTAAGAAACCCTACAAAACAGGATGGTTGGGAGGGCTCTTACCAACACCAGGCAAATAACACATTTAAATTTCACTCTAATTATCACTGCCAAACAAGTGTTCCCAGGTCTCAAAAGTTACAGTATCACAGCCCAAGTAACAGTTCTAGCTCAAAGTAGTAATTTTTAACACATAGAACTAATTTCACATACAAAACTATTAAAATATTTCAGTTAAAACAGAATATAACCCCAGACCTCTGTCCTTACCAGCCTCTTGCTTATGTTCCCAAGTGAACAATGAAAGACAAGGTAATTCCTGTTAATGTCCCTTCCCCCTAACACCAGGCAAACGACACATTTAAATTTCACTCTAATTATCACTGCCAAACAAGTGTTCCTAGGCCTCAAAAGTTACAATATCACAGCCCAAGTAACAGTTCTAGCTCAAAGTAGTAGTTTTTAACACATAGAACTAATTTCACGTACAAAACTATTCAAATATTTCAGTTTAAACAGAATATAACCCCAGACCTCTGTCCTTACAGCCTCCTGCTTATGTTCCCAAGTGACATACGTCCTTAAATCAAACGCCTTTCAGTCTGGGGAGAAGGCGACCTAGGCCTTGGCTCCCGAGCGGTTTCCTCCTCAAAGGTTTTTTTTTCCTCTCCTCCTTGCCATCCTCCTTGCCAATGGTCATAATATTAGTTAGGGTTAGTGCTTTCTTAGGTTCCTTAGTTAGGTTCCACTGTGGGATGAAGTCAGATGGTGATCCCAGCTGTTCCCTCTCTCCTTAGGAAGTCTGCCCTTAATCATCATCTCAGATTTCCTTTCATTCATCGTCTCGTCTTTCCTCGTCTTCTCCTGTTATTCCTACTTTTGTCTGTCACATTTATTTCCAGTCTAGCTATCTTCTGCTTCTCCCCTCTTTGATGCTAGACACCTGATTGGGTACAAAGTCACACATGCCCCCACAATCAAAGCATCATGGTCTGCACATGCAAATCACCAGAGAATATTATGCTGGTTCAACTTGAAACAAAATGCATGATGCGGAAGGCCTCTCTCACAGTTTGCAAAGGTGCCAACAGAAGACATAGACACGTGTTTCATCCCACCAGTACTCATCAGTATGCCTCATCTGCTTGACATCCCAGTGTAATGAACCAGCTACCCTAAGATGGTCTGTCTGGTTATATTGTGGTGAACGAATTAAAACTGATTGGGTATTCTTTTGAGGCTTCTTCTAAGCTACCTATAGCCAATGGAATCATTCCAGTTGTTGTATATGAGGGAACCTTCTCGGCTTCTTTGCATTGTACCCCTACAGGATGGTATATCCCACAGATAGAGAGGCGAATAGCCACAATTTAGTCAAGTCACACAAGCATCATCTCATCCAGTTGTGTAAGCACAATTGAATGGGAAGGCTTTAAGCCCGAGCTTCAATGGGCAGAGCAACTATGTCACTCCCCTATCAGAATTTAAAGGTCAATCATCCTGGGCCTCCCCAGGATTTGTTTCTCATTGCCCCACCATACACCCCTTCTCCTCCAGAAACCCATCTCTCTTACTCGTGGGCTTCTTCCTGAGCTACCTTTAGGCAACGGAATCATTCCCATGGCACCTACTGTATGGGGGGGAGCCCTCCTCTAGGGTTCCTTGTGTTGTACCCCTACAGGGTGGTATATCCCATAGATAGAGTGGAGAGTAGCCACAATGGAATCAAGTCACACAAACATCATCTCATCCAGTTGCATAAGCACAATTGAACTATATCTTTAACAGATAAAGAAAAAAAAAACAAGGTCTACTCTACAGCGAAACGTAGGGGATAATAAGTTTCCTAAGTTTATCAAGCAGTGTAGACTTGCGTCCATTAATTGCTTGCCCAGATTACACTATCCTGTATTTATTAACATAGAACTTCTCCAGTTTTATTTTAAACAGTTCAATAGTAGTACTGCTTACCACCTCAAGAGGCAGGGTGTTCCACATGGAAGGCACTCTTTGGCTGAACCAACTTTTTCTTTTTTTTAGGTTCCAGTGAAGTAACTCTAACTGTAAGTGGTGCCCCCTAGTATTATACTTAGATTCTTTTTTTTTGATTAGGCCATATTCTTTGCATAAAATATTATCATTGAATACCCTATAGAGCTTACACAGGTCACCTCTCAAGTCTTCTATATTGTGATGTATAGATATCAAGATGTTCTAATATTTCTTGTAGTATGTTAATTGATTCGTGCCTACTACAGCCTTAGTTGTGCTGCATTGAACTCATTCCAGTTTTAGGATATCCCTCTTATATGGGGCCCAAACTTGACTCCATATTCCAGGTAGGGCGTACTAGGCCTGATAAAGAGGAATAATGACCTTCCTGTCTCTACTTTTATATGGCTAAAGATACAATTTAATCTTTGATTTGCAATTTTGGTAACATAATTGCAGTGAGAAGTAAATTGTAGGTCATAGGATATTAGTTTCCCTAGATCTTTTTCCTCAATTATGGTGGGTAGATTGGTATCCTTGATTCTGTAAACAAATTTGGGGTTGAGTTTCCCCAAATGCATGACAGCACATTTATTCACATTTAATTCAAGTTTTTTATTAAGACTCCAGGTTGCCATAGGCCCTTATCTGCCAACACTGTCTATGTATCTATGCTATGTCTAGTAGGGCTTTTTGCATATTATTTTGCTCCTCCCGAGTATTAACTATAGACCCCAGTCTGCAGTCGTCTGCAAATTTTGTCAATCATATATCACTATATTTGCAGTTCAGTGATGTTATGTACATGTTAAATAAGCACGGACCCAACACGGACCCCTGAGGCACTCCACTCATCACCCACGCCCAATCTGATAATACTCCATTCACCATCACCCTCTGTCTCCTCCCCGTATCCATGAGGCAATCCAGTTAACCAATTTGGAATCCACTCCCAGTTGCTGTAATGTGCATACCATTTCTTTATGAGGCAGTTTGTCAAACGCCTTGGAGAAGTCCAAAAAAGCCACATCCACAGCATTGTAATAGTAGAAAAATTGAACAACTTGCTAGTATACTGAATACAGACTGAAGGGGTCATATGGGTCAAGGTGGATCCTCAGGAATCATCTGTTAAATGCTGTTCCATGTCATAATAGCAACTGCAAAATAGCAATCACTATTATGGTGAGTGTATATCACTGAAAAGCAAATTGGCAATATACACTCATAGGTAACCCGACATCCGTAAAAAGAAAACAGTGTTTTTGAATGGGGTCTGCGCACACACACCCCCCTGCATCCCCGCACTCTCCCAAATAAGGATTAGCAACTCCAGGGGAGTGCATGTTGGGGATGGGGCAAAATCCCTGCAGCAGGAAAAAATTAAGTGTCACAGCCACAGGTGGTAACAAAAATTTCCCACACCCAGTCCCGATCCCTGTACCTGCTGCACCTGAGGTAGCCACCACATCACCACACCACACAGCCAGCTGGGCAGCAGCAGGCACACCAGTCCCAAGAAACCCATTCCCTGTCTCGCCCTTCCCTCACTTCCCCTTTCCTGTCGCCTCTGTACTTTGCATTCACGCAGAGTCACTATCCTTAGAGGGTAGCCTAGAGGAAAGCACTGAACATGAGTCACTGCTTTGACAGGTGCTCATATTCAGTCACTGTCTTCACTGGATACCATTAAATGCAAACCAGGTAGTGCCTGAACCACCCCAGAAACACCAAACCAGATCTGTAGCTCACAGAAAAGCAAACACACCTCATCTTGGTGATGATTCTAACCCACAAGAAGCCACAAGAAGCCGTCAATGTGCAGTCCCACAAGTAGTGGCAGAGAAATTATCTGGTAATGAAATGGATCCTGCACAATACTGTTCCACAAAGGACATTCCTGGCCTTCGGAGGGAGGTCACTGCCAGATTGAAACCCAATAAAGGTAATACTCCAGTGAACCTAAGTTGAGGTTGTTGTGCCTGAGGAGCCAAGATTAGTCAGTGAAGATGTTCAGCCTGGTGATATGGAGGAACTTGTGGTGGAGCTCAATGCACATTAGGAATTAATACAAGCCATCCCAACTGAGGACCCTATCTTGCCAGATGAGAAAGACAGGAAGAACATCTGAGTATTGAAAGGAATGATTTTGTGACTGAGATGTTCAGAAAGACCAGTTAAGCCAGTTCTGGAACTTTTTTATGATTCCCCTCATGCCACCATCAATTTGCTCATGACCAGGATTATATAAATGTACATGAATCACCTGGAGATCTTTGCCACAAATCAAGTTCAGTAATGCTAATAGATGAGTTGGTAAATGGGACAATGAAATGTGGGTATCTCATTTATGCTAGTTAGCATGCACTAGTCTTGAAAGTCTTAATTGCGAGCAGTCTCCCAGGCTTGTAAAGTCACCGTAGGGGTCCCCCAGGGCTTTATACTGGGACCACTCTTGTTGAGCCTCTTTGTGAACAATCTTCCAGAGGCACGCCCTTCTGCTAGGATCCTGCTCAACACAGACAACATGGTTGTCTTTCTGCAGGATTCGTGACAAGAGACTCTCACCAGGCACCTGCAGCACAACTTTGACATGCTGCAGGACTGGTTAAGGACAGCCTATTGGTGCTCAACAGCAAAAAACAAAGACAATGCTCTTTGCAGGGCATCAAAAGAGAAGAACTATTGCACCCTTCATCATAAATGACAGCTCTCACTCTGCCCTCGCACAAGTGTCCTCCTTCAGGTACCTGGGGATCACTAACGATGAGTCCCTTACCTTTAACGAACATATTCGTACAGTTACCACCACTGCTAACAGGAAGTTGTGGGTCATCTACAAGCTTTGGTCCTGCCTCACTCCAGAGGCCAGGTATCAGGCTGTCAAAAGTATAATCCAACCAACCCTAGACTATGGAATTGTGGTCTACAGTGCAGCCTCCGACACCAGCCTACAGAGTCCACACCACCCTAATCAAAGCCTGCAGACTTGTCTTAGATGCTGATTGTCTTACACACACTTGCAATCTGTAAATTAGAACAAAATTACTTCCTCTCAAGGACTGGATCCGACTCCACTCCCGGTAATGAAAGCCCTGCTTGGACTTGCACTACCTTCTTTACAGGCTTTATTCTGCCCTGCTCCTTCTAAACATGTTACAAGAAGTGCTACAAAACATGTACTCATGGTGCCATTCAGAAGAACTGCCCTAGGGAGTCATGCCTTTGCAGTCAGAACACCCACCTGGCTAAATGAGCTCCCAGAAGCCATCAGAAGCCTCACCAGCATTAGTCACCTCAAATCCAAACTTCATAATTCCATCGTCCCACCTACACACTGCTACTGCTCTACCTAACCCCAAGGGCATTACTTGTGCACCCTACTAGACTATATCCATACATACTCCACTGAATCAGCTTCCCCACTCTCTTACCTATTGCCCACTACACATTCACTGAGATGTTTATACCTTTGCATCCTCTTGCCTATGACAAGGTTTCTTAGCTGCTATTTGTGAGTACCTAACTGAACTGTTAGCACCTTATTTATACTGTGGGTATTTTGTTCCTTATGTGCTCAGTGTTTTTTGAGGTTTTTTGTATACTTTATTTAAAACAGCAGAGAACTGGTTACATGTCTAATATATCAGGTAATACAGAGTAACATCATTTTGGCATATTCTTCACTTATGCACAGTTCAGCTGTAGATGTACACGCCAGTGGTAATATTACTTAATAAAGGTTAATCCTCTCAGAAAGACTCTTTTCAGAGTAGAACCCCTACAGTTGTCAGCAGGCCCAGGGGAAGCCAATGGTTTTAAAATAAAGGGAACCAAGGTTGCACTATTGCATCCTCCGCTGGAGACCACATCTGGTAATATTGTGCTATTTGACCTCTGACAAAGTATTGTTTTCTTTCCAGCTTTATACAGTCCATAAAGGAACTCACCTATTCAGCAACAGATGGCATTTCTGATGATTTCCAATACTGAGCTTGTAGTCTAATTGCCACTACATTTCCTAGCCTTCACAGATCAGTGGATAATGCTGGAGTTCTTCCCTGTTCTTCTAGGTCTCCTAGGGGCAGGCCCAACAGAATTTCGGCTGGGTGTAATACTATGGGGCATTGCAGGGTCGGGGCTATAAGTTGGTGGACTCCTGCCCAAAATAAATGCACTTTTGGACATTACCAAAGCAGATGATAAAGAATACCTTCATAAATTTTACATTTAGGCACAAAGGCGACACTGATGGGTCAATCCTGTTGGCCAGACATGGTGTAAAGTAAGCTCTGAAGAGAACATTGTATTGAAGAGCTCATAGTCTATTGTTAATTGAGAATTTTCCTATCTTTTTAAGAATGGTCAGCTAATCTCCCCATCAAGCCTTCCGGACTTAAATCTGATTCCCACTGGCTTTAATTTTATTAAAGAGTCAGGAAGTGCCCCAAGCATCAGTCTGCAACATTCAAGAGGCCTAAATGCCTTGTCCGTTGTTTGCACCATAAATACCTCCTCCAATGGTGACCTATCTCCTAATTGATCCTCCGGCACCCAAATTCCCATCCTGGTTATAATTGCCTGCAAGCACATGAATGTTGTATTTTCTAATAAGGGAGGAAAAGGGTAAAACCTTGTCTCCAAGCCACTATTGGCCTAGGGATTTTAATCCCCTATTATACCAAATTTTTAAAATTTTCTTTTCCCCGGCACCACTTATCCACTATTCAGCAGCACTGTCAAAAAGGGGGTGTCTCTAGAAACTGACTGTGTCCCACACCCCAGCCCTTGATGAACTTTCTGCCACACCCTCCACATAGTTCTGGTGAATGGGTTGTCTAATTTAACAGGTTGGGACAAACCCTCACCTCCCACCAGGACTTCATAGTATAAAGGGGTAAAAGAATATATTTCTAACCTCACCCATGCAGGCTATCAACCCTCCTTAAACAGGTCCTACACAAAGGTCAGCTGAGCAGTCATGTAGTAGTAATGAACATTAGGGGCCCAGAACTCCTTTCCCAACAGGGTGCCACAAAATCTCTTTCTTAATTCTTGGTCTCCCACCCTGCCAAAGGAAGTGTGTAATGGCACCTTCTAGTGATTTTATAAATTTGTGAGGGACCCAAAGGGGACTGTCTGGAAGAAGTACAAGAATTGAGGCACCACCTATATTTTAATTAAATTAACTTTTCCTAAAAGGGTCAGGAAGGCTCTCAGACCATACAATCATCTTTAACTTTTTAATGATACCTTTCAAGTTCAATTTCACCAATTTGGATATAGCGGAGGGATTATGATTCCTAAATATTTAATCTGATCCATACTGGGAATGCTAGTGTTGGCCACCATGATAGGATCCCTGGAACCTGCAGTGGCATCCATTCACTTTTCTCCTAGTTGATTTTATGCCCCAAAAATGGCCCATATATGGTAAAAAGCTCGGATAGACAGGGAAGAGATGTCTCTGGGGGTTGTAGGAAAAGTAGGACATCATCGGCAAAAAGGGACACTTTATGTCCCCCCCCCCAATATCCAGGCCACGAATACCCGAAGCAGCTCTAATAGCTTGTGTCAGAGCTTCAGTGGTAAGGACATACAAAAGTGGAGACAGGGGACAACCCTGCCTAGTTCCCCTTGTCAATGAAAACGGGGCTGATACCATACTGTTTGTAAGTATTTGGGCTTTGGGAGCCCTATATAATGAACTAACCCATCTCAACATCTGAGGACCCACACCAAATTTTGCAAGAACTGCAAGCATAAAGGGCCATTCTACATAGTTGAATGTCTTTTCAGTGTCAAGGGCCAGTAGCCCCCCTCCCTTACCCCGGGGCCAAGGATGCATAATATTTAGGGTACGCCTTATATTGTGTTTTGCCTGCCTACCTTTCACTAACCTTCCCTGGTCTGGGTGTATAAGTTGGGGCAGCAACCCCTCAATCCTGGATGCCATTAACTTGGCAATTATTTTATAATTTGTGTTTAAAAGAGAAATTGGTCGGTATGAAGAACATTTAAAAGAGTCTTTACCAGGTTTAGATAAAACAGTGGTAGTGGCCAGGTATTGAGACGGCAACAGGGTCCCCTGTTCAAAAGCATCAGACACCATCTGTAGCATCAGAGGGCCCACCATGTCCCAATTTGGTTTATACAGATCTGATGGAAGTCCATCGGGGCCAGGGCTTTCCCCTTTTTAGTCCCCCACACCACCTTACGTAACTCCTCTAATGTCACTGGGTTTCCCAAGGTTTCCCTATCACAATCCTGAAAAGCAGGTAAAACAATTTTCCCCAAGAAAGTCCCCAGGTCTGCTCCAGGTGGGAATTCAGAGGTATACAGGGTAGAGTAGTAAGCCTGAAAGGCATCATTAATCCTACCCTGGTCATAAGTGATCTCCATTGGTATCTTCTATACCCACATCGTTTTTTCTGCCCGCTTAGCCTTTCACTATTCCAGCCAACAGCTTCTGATTTGTCCTCATTGAGATAGGTATTAGACTTTGTTAACAACAAATCCTCTCTAGTTTCCTAATGGATAGCTGGTTTAGGGTACCTTTCAACGACTTAAGTTTTGTTATTGATTGTGGG
Source organism: Neoceratodus forsteri (assembly GCA_016271365.2). NCBI lineage: Eukaryota > Metazoa > Chordata > Ceratodontiformes > Ceratodontidae > Neoceratodus > Neoceratodus forsteri. The sequence continues at coordinate 1,725,400,507 of CM057452.1, forward strand.
GTCTGTTGGGCCATATTATATATGGACTTTTGGACTTTACTGATCATCATCTCAATTTTGGATTGACGGGGACATCAGTCTTTAGCAAGGGGAGAGTGTAAACCTCCCTCCAAAGATGGGGCTTACCTTTTGAGCCATTGAAGGCTCAAGGTGGGTCCACTTCCAATGCCTGCATCCTTCAGGTAGAACTGGTGCTGGAAGCCAGTTGAAAAGGAGTTATTTGCTTTGTTTTCTTTTCATTGTATGTCACTCAATAATTAGGGTGTCATGTAACTCAAAGATGACTATAGTCATCACCAGTTAATCATATACCACACTGTAATCTTAGCTGGAATAAGTGGTTAACCAAAGTCATGTAAGCAGCAAGAAGCTTGGATGTAAGCAGCAATCAGGTATGGAACAGACTAAACAAATGGACATTGCCATCTTGTTGACCCTTGATACCGGTGATCGACCAACCAGAATGCAAGGGGTCCTGGTAAAGACTCAGGCACTTTAGAGGAGCAGCAATAGAGTGCTTGGCACCCTTTTATAGTCACTGAAGGAGCTAGATTGTGAGTGACAAGCCTAACAACAGATAAGAGACTGAGCTGGGAGTGTGCTGGGCTGAACCCTTCCTCCAGCCTAGGAGGAATTCAGGGCAATCCATCCTAAGTATTTGGAGAGGAGAGAGATACTAAGGAAGAGAGCCAAGGGCCTAACCAGAACTCAGAGCAATAGATCCTGGTGCAAGCTGAATCTGGTTGCTGCAAGTTTCAGTCTAGCTGACAGAAGTGCTGTGAGTCCTGCAAATCTGTGAAAAGTCTGAACTGCTGCTTTTGATAATGAATCTCCTGAAGCCATGTGCAGACTGCTGAAACCAGAGGTGAGAACAAGCTGTTCTACCCAGTTTGGAGTGCCAAGGGAGGTGGTGGTCAGGAGCTTGTCTCCAGGGTACTCGTACACTTGATCGAGTGAGCACCCTTCTGAACTTGCCATGCTGCCATGTGCTGATAGAGAGGAAAGAAATCTGCAATGTAGTGATCAGGCTTAGCCTGGCTTCACAGCCACCATCCACCCGCTGCTGCAATATTGACTATCCAGAAGTGTCTGAGGCTATTTTCCATTGATTCTGGACATGTTAGTAGTGGCTTGCCAGTCAGAAACTGCTACTGCTGAAATGTCCCTGGTTTGGATTAAAATTTTGTGTTGGATTCCTTGTTGGATTATAATTTGTTCTTGTTAAAAAAGTGCTGTCTGGCAGAGAGTCAGGAGGGGTTCAAAGCAGCTTCCATATCTGTAAGTGCACCAGCGCAAGATCCCAGGCATTGAGACATCAAGCCTGCAACAGTGTAAGGTTTGTCTGGGTACCCAGTAGTTTGGACTACACTGCAGTTAAAGAAATGATTACTTTGAAATTATTTGAAACTATGAGGATCTACTACTGAGGGTAGTGGGAGGCCATACAGTACAGTAGGCCTTGATGGAAATCTTGTATGTGGGGGTGTTGGGCCTACTACATCATCGCTGTGGAAAGGCCTGGTCATGGGAAATTGCATAGCTTGGAATGATGCACTTACAAATAATGAAAGTAGTAACTGTATTTCTATTGCCTAAATCATTACTAAAACAGGTTTGTATCATTCCCCATTCTCTTCACAAGACCTGTGTTGGTGACTAATAAAGTCCTGTTATTAGTTTCTAAAATCTAGCATGTATGCATATTACTATCGATCTACAGTATAATTGGTACAAAAGTGAAAATGCACTTAAAGTGTGAGTGCTGGTAGCAGACAGACAGTGATAGCAGAGAAAGAACAGTGTGTCCATAAAACCCTAACAGACCCAGGAATTATTGTCCTTACAGGGTTGGTAACCTTCACTATTCACCCCCATACTCCTCACCCTACTGCTACCTCCTGAGCAACCACTAAACCCTTCACTGTGTCCCAGCTGTGCTTTGAAACCACTGGTAGTTTTGGGGCCAATCACTTCATCTGGCAGGTTGTTCTATTGCTCCATCACCATTCCTATAAAGGGAAACGTTCTCACTTCCCTCTTGAACCTCCCCCCATCAGTTTCCACTTATGCCCCCTTGTTCTTGATCCACTACTTACGCTAAACAGTTCCTCAAAGTTTACCTTGTTCATACTTTTCATGAACTTGAAGGTCTCTATCTTTTCTCCCCTCTGTTGACTAGCCTCCAGTGAGTACATGTTCACTACCTTGAGCTAATCCTGGTAAAATCTGCCCTGCTAGCCCTGAATCATTCAGGTCACTACACATTGCATGGTCTCCAGCCTGTCCATTTCTTTCCTTAGGTGAGGACTCCAAAACTGGGCACAATACTCCAGGTGGGGCCTCACCAGTGATCTACAGAGTGGTAGTAATACCTTCTTCCTTCTGCTGTCAGTGCCCCTTCCTACACACCCCAGCATCTTGTTTGCCTTACTGTAGGTCTTGTTACATTGGCTTGATTATTTTAGGGGAGTCACTGATGATGACCCCTAGGTTTGTTTCCTGTCAGAGGTCATGCACAGCTTTATCCCCCATCCAATACTCTGTACTGGTGTTCTTGTTCCCTAAGTGCATCGTCTTGCACTTTCTCGCATTGAGTTTCAACTCAGACCAAGAGATTCAGTTTTTTGCCATATTGGTCCTTGTAAGAACAGATCCAGAAGCAAATGGTCTGATACGTTTTATTGAACCAACATAGATGTTACAAAAAGAACAAAGTGCTTAAGCTTCCGGACTAATGAAGTCCTTCCTCGGAAGCTTAACTCAGACCAAGGGAAGATCCTATAGTGGTCACACCCAGAGAAATATGTCTTTATAATGTTAACCAAGATTTAGCCAAAGGACTGAGAACAAGCATTTGTCAATGCGAATGTTGCTTGCTTGTATGTGCTGTTTAGGTATTTGAAGTGACAGTTTCATGCCTTCCTCCCAAGACATCCACTGTGTCTTTCCGTTCAGTATTAGGTGTGGCAAAATGGCAATGTTGAAAATGTGGGTGAAAATATTGAAAATTCACGAACTACGGCGCGTGCGTAGGAATATGCGGCACAAATAAAACAGGCATTTTTTGGAATTTTTTCACCAAATTTTCAACATAGCCATTTTAACACCTGAGCTCATGAACAGTGTCACTGTGATTTTCTTAATTTGTCCCGTACATTGATCTCGCACACCGACTGCGCCATTGTGTGCTACATGGGCAGAAACACGTTTTGGGTGACATGTGAAAAATGGTAGCTGTACTGCTCATAAGAAGGTGTGATAAAATGGCAATGTTGGAAATCTGGAGTGAAAATATTGAAAATTCGCGAACTTACGAGCCTGTGTAGGAACTGTGCAACACACCCTCGTAAAACAGTCATTTCTTGGAATTTTGGCACCAAATTTTCAACATGGGGTTTTTGGAACCCCTTCTCATGAATGATGTCACTGTCATGGCAGTATTTGGGCCCTAAGGGTGACTGCACAGTCACTGTGCAAAATCACTCTTCGCCGGAATAACCCCATGACAGTGAATAATCCATGAGAAGGGGTCCCAAAACCCCATGTTGAAAATGGTGCAAAATTCCAAAATGTCCGAGATATGCAAAAGTTGAAACCCCCTATGTAACCCATTATACAGCTTACCAGCATTTCCTCAGTTCGCGGTCGGCTTTGAAGAGTGCAGGCCGTGTTCCAGTCCACCGAAGATCGTCGCGCGAGTCCGGAGTAAGTAATAGGTGAGAGGTGTGGGAAGTCGCCAGTGGGTGGGTGCGGTTGTGGGAGGGGTTGGAGATGGCCATGGGACAGTTTTTATTTTACAGGTTTAAAAAAAAAGAGTTATGGGACTTTGCCATGCTGGGGTGGGGTCCCAGCGTGGCACAAGGACTTGGGGCGTTCAGCCGATGGGGATTGGGCATCCCGCCCGGCCAAAGGACTACAGTGCTTGCCACGCTGGGTGGGCTCTAGCATGGCACCCACAACTGGGGGAGCATAGCTCAGCAACTGGGGGGCGCAGCTCAGCCGACGGGGATTGGGCACCCGTCGGCTGCCACAATCTGAGGCACGCCGCATCTGTCTGTGTGGGGGGGAGCTCGCGGCGTGAGCAGCCGATATCTCATCGGTGCTCACTCAAGCATAGCTCCCCCTTTCAACTGTATGCCACTGCATTTTGGAGCGTGTCATAGACAGCTCCAAAATGCATTGGCTTACAGGGGCCGCGCCTGCCAGCTCACTGACTGAATTGGAGGAGGAGGTGACACACCTCCGAAATCTCCGATGAAGGCACTATGTTTCTTGCATATGCGTGCAAGCAACATAAAAATGAGGTAAAAATCAACCAGTGAACTAGATAATAGCTTTCAGTTAATTCAGTGATTCAAATTTATTCATGCTTGGCCACCATTAGTGCTCCCCCTAACATTTTGCTGGCCCACCTGCCAGCTTTTTCAAGTGGAGTGGTCTTAGAGATTCAAAACAGAAAAAAAAAAATATATATATATATATGTATATAAATAGATGTTTATCCATTTAAGTATTACATTCTTAAGCATCATGCTGCACCAGTAACATACAGGCTTGTATGTTGCAATGAGAACGCCACCATGCAGACCAAATCTGGTGACGTTCACGCTCGTTATGGATTATGAGCCTGTGACACCTCAGCACTGTGATGTTACATGCTTCATGTCTGTGTGTGACATCACACCAAGATGTCAAGTGTGTTTCAGATGAGTGCACAAGGACAGGTGCCATTTTCACAGCAACACACAAGCCTGTGTGTGCAACCAGGGATTTACCTTTTGAATTGCATTAGCTAATTTGCAGACCTGGTGAGTTACTTCCTAATGAATTACATGAAGGATACCCTTTATGTTATTAAAATTAAAATGATTCAAGTTTATATAAAAATTATGGAGCCAATTTTCAAACACCCCTTAGACTGGTGCACCGTGTGCCGAACCACCACCTGTGTCAAACTTGTGTGCCCAGGGACCCTGCACCAGATATTGGAAGAACAGGGAACCCAGGGCCAAAGTCCCTGAGATTGCCACAAGCTGACCTGAGTGCCAAGCAACAGACACTAGGGAGGGGATTGCCACAGGCTGTGGGATGGGCTTGAAGCAGCAGCGGCCGGTGATGGTAACCCTCAGGACGGTAGCCCAGGTGACTGGTGGGTTGTGTTGGACAGGACATGGCTCATGGAGGGTGGGATGGTTTGGGATGGGGAAGGGTGGACAACAGCCCCTGATGAAACCAGTGTATGGCTACTACTGCGCAGTGCAAGTTTGTGGGGGAGCAGATGCACATCTACCACCATGGGGAGGGCAGTACCAGCCATGGACCACAAGCCACTCCAGCAGTGGTCTGGCAGGTGTTGGGGCAGTGAAGGCATCTTCACCAGGGGGGCACAGGTTCACCCCCACCCAGCGATGGTTCCAGGTATGGCACAGGGATGTTAAGCCAGCTCTGGCTGGTCTAACAGCAGAGGACAGTGCACCCTTTGGAGGGGGTTCAAAATCCTAATGTACAGGATACTGCAGCACTGGCCCGGTGTAAGCCCCCTTCTACCACGGTTCACCTGTGTGTCCATCCCAGGGAAAGTGCAAGCCCAGTTGGTGCAGGTGGTCCCCCAAGTGGGCAGACTGCATTACAAAATTGGGACTGGCACAAGGTGCAGCACAGGGTGCCACCTTTGTGCCATTTCTCCTTGACACAGCTCTTGCATCAGTCCTGATGTTTTGAAAATTGGGTCATATTTACTTAGGCATTATGTTACTGGTGCAGCATGATGTTTCAAAATGTAATAGTTAAATGTATAAACATACATTTTGAATCTTACGACCACTCCACTTGAAAAACTGGCAGGTGGCCCAGCAAAGTGTTAAGGGAAGTACTATGAAGGCCAAGCATGAATAAATAATGAGTCACTGAATTAACAGAAAACTATTGCCTGGTTCTCTAGTGGATTTTACCACCTTTTGCTCTGTTTGAATTTCATCTGCAAAACCTTTGACCACCTCTTGAGCCTTTGCAAGTCTCTCTGCATCTCCCTAACATTCTCCTCGCTGTCTACCCTACCAAGGAGCTTAGTGTTGTCTGTGAAGAGACATCTTGCATCAGATTCCTTCTCCCATGTCGCTGATAAACATATTGAAAAGGACTGGAAACAGGACTGATCCTTATGGCACCCCACTGGTAACCTCCCACTCTTCTGATTGGATTCTGTTAACCACAACCTTCTTCTGTCTTCCTTCCAACCAACTTCTCACCTATCTAACGGTGTCCTTCACTGCAACCTGTGGCCCTTATTCACTACCCTTCTGTTACTCAGTCAAAAAATACTATCAGGTTGGTCTGACAAAACCTCCAGGCAATGAGATCATGCTGTTTTACTATTCCTGGAGTCCATTGCTCTCAGGCATTGTAGTTTATGCAGGTCTTCTTTGACTGGTGTCTCCACTGCTTTCCACAATAGAGGTAAGACTGGCAGGTCTGTAGTTACCCAACTGCTCCTTGCCACCCCCACCCAATAAAGCAAGAATCTGTCTGCTACCCTCCAGTGTTTTGTAACTACCCCTAACATTTTTCACATCTGCAAGGCGACCCAGTTACACTCATGAGCGATGCTGACGCATAGCTGTGTATAATCAGCAGAGATACAGTTTTCCCCAAACACCTTCCACCATGTAACTACTGAATGTATTAAACAGGACAGTTCCAAAAACCAATCACTGTGACACTCCACTAATGGCCTCCTTGATTTAGCCCCTTTCACCGCTACCCTCTGTTGTTCCCCCCAAGCCAGCTTCCTACCACCTAACTAAAAACTGCAGTACTCCCAAGTCCTCCAACTTCTTCATCAGTGTCCCATGTGTTAAGGAATCAATGGTCTTGCTGAAATCAAAATTGAGAAAATCTACTGCTTGTCCTATGCCAATCACCTTGGTGACTCAATCTATAAACAGTATCAGCTTGGTCTTATATGACTTCCTGGACAAAAACTCATGCTGCTTAATGTTCTGAAGACCATTGTCTTCTACCTTGGCCTCCAAGTGTTCCATCAGCTTACCTACAATGCAGACAAGGTCAATAGGCCAATAGTTGCCTGGATCTTCCCTGCTCCCCCCCCTTTGTGGAGCTGTACTACATCAGGAGATTTCCAATCTGCTGGCATAACTCTAGACTTCAGTGAGTTGCTAAACAGATGGGTAATGGTACTGCCGGTTCTGCAGTCAGTTCCCTGAGCATCCTTGGGTGCAGGCCATCTGGTCCTGACATCTTGTCTACCTTGAGAGCTGAGGCCCTCTTCTACCCTGACAACAAGGATCTGTACTCCTCCAGTCTCCTGAACTCCCACCCATGTGGTGGTCTTGGTACAATTCTGCCAGCGGACCATTGTCTTCACCATTAATACTGATCAGAATTAATTGTTTAGTACATTTGCTTTCTGCTAATCTTTTTCCACTAGCCTTCCCCCTCAGCTAGTCTAACTATCCCCCTCTTATTTTCCTTTTTTCCCTTATGTACCAAAAAAACCATCTTTTACTTCCTCAGCAAGCTGTAGCTCCATGTCTGCATTTGCCCTCCTGACCTCAGTCCTTGCCTTTTGAGTTTAGCCTGATAATCCTACTTCTTCACCATTGTTCCTCTTATACTCAGTGAGGCCTTTCTTTTCACCCTCACAGAATCCCTTACACCATTCAAGAAGCAGATCAGCTTTTATGTGTTGCTTTTTGCAACCTTCCTTCCGGCCCTTCCTTGCACAAGACTTGGTTGCCTCCAGAAGTGCCCCTTAATCCTTCCCCATTGTTTCTCCACCTCCTCAATCAGGTCTACTCCTGCCAATCTTTCCATGACTAGTTCCAACATCTTCCCAAAATCTGCATGCCTGAGGTCCAGAACCATTATTTTTTAGGGGAGTCCATTGTGCCCCCCTGCTATTTCAAACCATACCCTGTTGTACTCAATGGACGCCAGTATTTCCCTGATAGTCACCCCACCACCACCACCACCATCTCTGCATTAGTGAATATGGTGTCCTGTTGTGTGGGATCTTTGACTAGCTGCACCAGTATGCAGTCCTGAAGTGCATCAAGCAGTGCCTGACTCCTGGTGTTCTTTGTGGCTCGGATATCCCAATCTATATCTAGAAGGTTCAGGTCCACCACCAACACCAGATCCCTTTGCAGCTCCCATTCTGAATTATTTCCCAACATTCTGCTTTCCTGCACTTTCTGTCCCAATGGTCTGTAAACAACTTCCAATTTAACCCTCTTACTAGTAGCTGTGGTCAGCTTCACCCAGATCGATTCTCTTCCCCTTCTTCCTCCTTCTCCTCCTCCCACCCTTCTTTACAGCTCCATCTCTGTTGCCTTGATACGTTTCCTAATGTAAATGGTTACCCTCTCATCTATACACTTGCCCCGTCTCTTCTAAGTAAGGTATACCCCAGAACAGCTAGATCACAGTTGTTGTTACCACTGGCCCAAGTCTCTGTGATTGCCACTAGTCTATTTTAACCTCTGCCACAATGTCTGCAGTTCACTGATCTTGTTGCTCAAACTTCTGGCACTCTCAACTTCTCCCCAACATTGATCAAGTTGTCAAAACTGCCAACATGAAACTGGGCATCCTCCATAGAAACAAGCACGCGATGACACCTGCAGCCCTCAAATTAGTCACAGGCAGCACCGTATTATCATCCATTGACTATGGGTTACCAATATTCATAGCAGGGTCAGACACTGCCTTAAACAGGATAAAACACTCATTAACAGGGCTTGTCTTCTGGCACTTGGGTAGCAGGATCAGACACTGCCCTAAAAGGATAAAAACACTCGTTAACAGGGCCTGTCTTCTGGCACTTGGGGCAGGACTCACACCTGTGTCCTCTACTCCGAGACTGACTGGCTCCCTCTGCACTTAAGGGCACAATATCAAACCTGCCTAATCGTAAAAAAAGCACAACTAAGCCTCTTGCCAGAATCCCTATGTGGTCTGTTCAAGAAGGCAGTGCAGACAAGGCAAACCAGGAGGACTTCAAGTCCCTTTCAAGCGCACATCTTTGACCCAGAAATCCATTACCTTTAAGGGCCCCAAATGGTTTAATGAGCTACCCGACACGCTGACAGGAGGCACAAAGCTGAGCCTATTCAAAGAGAGCTATGGTCCCATCTAAAGAGTGTATCTACCTGTAACTGTGCAAACAAATGATCCACCTACCCTCTTGATTTACTTGCCTTTCTTACTACCCCTCTCCACCCAATCCTTCCATTAATCAATTTACCTCTCTCTTCACCACCTAAGCCCTCCTCATTTTTCTCTACCCACACGCCTCTATTTGACAACACCACTCTGGTTGCTAACCCCTCTCCCCTATCATCCCTCTGCCATAACATTGTTTTATTGCTGACTTGTTATTTCCTACCTGGCTAGCCCTAACCTGCAATCAAATGATGTAATGCACTTCATCCATTGTTAAGTTGCACCTGAAACAAACAAGTCTTGAACCTCATGTGATACCATATTGTTTTCATGATGCCTACTCTGTGATCTCTGCTATCTGTAAGGTATTGTATTATACTGTTTTTGTCCTTGACTTGGAACCTTTGAAAATTAGTCTCAGATTTAAAGGTAATAATCCTAATCAAAATAAAAAAAATAAAATAATTTAGGCAAACCAACCTCCACATCCATCTTCCTCCCTCCCTTGTGTCTCATCAGCTTCTCATGCCATCCACTCCTCCCCACCTATCCTCAACCACTTCCAAGATACATACATTTTCTACCTGGTCTCCCCCTCACTACCTTCACCTCCCTATCACTGATGGCTTCCCCTAACTTCATTTCAATTTATCGGGGAACCTCTGCTGGGTTCACCCTGTACCTATCACCCACAAAGCATTTCCCAGCATCAGCTAGCCCATTTCAGTTTGAAAGACTAGCCAAATCTAATATTTGTTCTAGTGCAGTAGCCCCTTCCCTCACAAAATAAATGTCTAGGATAAAGTTTATCCCCCTTGAAAAGCCTTCTGCCTCAGAATCCTCCAAAGTCCCCCACAAATCCATATCCCTCCTTCGTTCACCATTCCTTCAACCTGGCATTAAATGCTTCAGTTTCTTCCTGCCTCATCACATTTTCTAGCCCATACATACAGCACCTCTGAAATGGCTGCTTTCTTTCCAAGTTCTCGTCCCAGGCTTTGCAAGTTGGTCTTAATAACTGCCAGACCATGATTTGCCAGGTCATTTCTGCCCAACTGCACTAGCACATGTGGACCTCCTTCATCCCTTCTAACATCCTCCCTATCCTGGCCTCATCTTTCATGATCAATGCACCAGGAAGGTATTTGACCTCTCCTATTGTAAACCCACACCTGCACATTACTCTCTCCATGCCCCTTACCACTGAATACCAACTTTGAAGATCTTACTTGCCCCATCCCTTGCTCCCTTAATGCTGCTCATTGGCTTCCTAACACCCTGATCCCTAATCGGAGTCCACCTCCTTGCCTGGTCCTTGGTAGTGACTGGCTCATGGACTTCCCCAACTGAGTCAGGTAACTTTGGATCATTTAAGGGTGCAAAATGATTTGCAGTTAGCACTGGTGGGCCCTGCATTCCACCCACAAACTGCTTCCCTCTCCTCCTCCTTCCTTCCTATCCCATCCCACCACCTTCCATCTTCCATGGCCATCTTCTTTGGCCAGTAGGCCTCTGCAGGAGGAGGGAATGGGTAGGGGTTCAGGATCCCAACTAAGCTGTGCACAGCATGAATATTTCTCCCTATGCTGCCTACAACTGTGCATGAAGCTCCTTGAACCTCCTATACATAGGGCAGTGATCGATCCTCCCAAGAGTAACCCTGGGGATGATTGCCCCACAGTCCCTAAAGCTAGCTTACACTCATCTTTATAGATTCTCTATCCTTCCTTCTATCTACACCCCCTCCTTCCTTAGTACAGGCCTACTGCAATAAGGTGTAGTGCCTGATGTTTGTTTACCCCACTTACTTCCTCACTACTTACTTACTCGTCAGTAACCCCTCCTTATCTGTCTGCCACTACTCTGCCCTACCCCAAATAGGGTAGTGATTAATGGGGGTTAGCCCCACCCCTTCTATTTATCCCTTCATAGTCCTATTCCCAATAAGGTATAGTGCCTAATGGTGTTTTTTTTTACCCCTCCTCTTCTACATACCTCTTCATAGGCCAACCCCAGATAAGGTGTAGTGCCCAAAGTGGATTAGCCCTCTTACCCTATTACTTACCACTGCTTTTACCTACCCTCCTTGTACAGTCCTACCCTAGACAGACACCTGGTACTCCTCCCTGCACTGCCTGCTACCTGTCCCCTGCTTGGCCTTCTATTTCCCAAGTCAGAAGTTCCTGCGGAACTGCAGACCTAATTGCAGACATCCTTGCAGATGCAGTCCTCCTCCTTCTCCTACTCTGAGGTCCTCACGTTCTGGGGATTTGCATGCTCTGAGATCACATGGTTCACCCAGAAATAAGTATAAACAGCAAGTGGCCCTCTAGGCTGCTTGCAGTCATATGCGCTAAATCTTCACACACACACACACACACACACACACACACACACACAGAACGCCTCTCACATTTGCTTCACACAAGCCCTGCTGCCACTTCCTTTTCAAGCTGAAACCTCCACCCCCAAGCAAACTGTTAATAACTCATCACTTCCAATAGTCTTCGTATGAAGTCCAAACTATCCGTTGCTTAACCTAACACAAAATGGCTGCCAGGAGATAATGCCAAATACAACATTTGTGCCCAGAAATGTGCTGCAAAATATGGTTATGTATAGTACTGTTGCAGCAGAGGTCAGCCCCAGCAGTTCCTTCCAACTTTGTGGTCTATCTTATTTTATGAATGTCCAAAACTTAGTGGTCACACTATTAGACCAGCCAGACAGTGTGCAGGAACATATGAGTGATATAAGACATGGCAAAAGAAGTTAGCTTTGGATGAACACATCAAAGAATTTCACAGTCATGATGCGAGGACCATTACGTTTTGTGCCATTGAGCATATGTCCCTCAAAATGTGACGGGTGAGGTCACATGATGATTGCTAGGAAAGCAGCTCGCTTGTTCTTTTCCCTCTCCGCTCTCTAATTCTGTGATTTATATATATATATATATATATATATATATATATATATATATATATATATATATACAGATTTGGAATCTCCTGAACTGGTGCAAAGCCTCTTGAAGCTCTTATTGGCTTTTCAACTGCAGGACGACAGCCTATGTCCTCGCAATGGAGGTTGTAATGAAGCCGGAGCTTCCATGCCATACCCCATCTCCCTCTCCAGAGAAGGTAGCAAAGAAAACTAAACAGCAGCCTGTTAAGTTTACTGCAACTCCCTCCAGTAAAACACCCGCTATGCCACTCATAGAGGAACGCTTCTTACTTGAAATGAAGCCACTTCAGGATGCTTTAATGCTGCTAACCTCCTAAATATCTTCAATTAAGAAGGACCTAGGGGACGTCTCCTGACGAGTGAAGGATAATGAGGCCTGGGCCATATCCTTGGAAAGATGGAGGGCAGTCACGGACCCTGAAATAATCGCCCTGAAATGGCAGCTAACCAAGATGGAGCTGAAGCTGGAAGATTTAGAGGGTCGTAGCCGCCAGAATAATCTAGTGGTACTGGGACTTCCTGAAGATGAGGAAGGGTCCACTCCTATAGGGTTTGCACAGAAATGTTTGGAGAAAGTAGCAGGCCCTTCTCCTAATGGGCCCTCTTACATCGTAGAGCGCGTCCACCAGGTGTTGCACCCCAAACCAACCCCTGGATCATCCCCTAGACTTTTCCCTAAAATTGCTTAATTTTCTTGACAAACAACATGTCTTGTCCAGGCTCCAGGACATCCAAACAGTGAAGTGGGAGAGCGATAAAATCAGGATTTTGCAGGACCTGCATCAGTGAGACAGAAAAGGGTCTCCTTCCATCCCACAGTGTCTCACCTGATCCCTGCTGGAGTGCGATTCCGTATGTTGTATCCCACTCAACTACAAGTGAGAGTTCAAGAGCAATGGCATTCCTTCGACTCTAATGAACAGGCAACTCTCGAGCTCCAGCACTTACTCCCTGATCTATTCAAAAAGTGAACCTCTCCTTTACACAAGGGGAAAGACTCAAGTAAGGATGTCTCGGAAGTGGCTTGTTTGCATGCTTAACAGTGGGGATAACCAGGGGTTAGATTAATGCAATATCAGGTACAATCACAACTCCTGACCTGTTTATCCCTTATGGCTGGATTTTCCGTGGTCTGCCACGGACGATCACTGACTCGATCTGCTCATCCTCCGTACTCTTTGTACTTGTGGGGCTGTACTCTAAAGGTATGATACTCTTCTGGAAGTAACAGGGTATTTTGACCTCAGCATAGATTCCATGAAGGAACTGTAGTCTTCAAGCCCCTCCAACAGCTGTGACAATTCAGGCCACCAGTTTGGGTGATACATGCAAAGTGCAACTCCAAGATTGTGCGGAGACTCAGGCAGACAAGCTGCAATCCATTTATGGTGTAGGGGCCCCCTGCTGCTCGATTGTGCACACTATATGTGAGGGTCATGGCTGCAGCTAAGTTCTTTCCAGTCTTCGCATCACCACATGGTATGCACAGTGGCCAGATCTAAACTTTGTACTTGGTCTGCTTTATTTTACTTGCATTTTCTGAAAGCACATTTATTTGGAACATGTCATCATATTGCTTATATGCTTGAAAGGGACATTGTTTGTTTCATCACAATGTTTTGCTATGGGGAGTATTGGCAGGTCTCATGGAGGGTATGGCAAACCACTTGTTCACATGTTATGTTGGTGTGGCTTAATAGCCACAGTTATTTTAATATAGTCACTTTAAAAGTCTATGGTTTGCTGTTTGGTTCACTGGTTGTGAGGTTAGTTAGCCAGTTTGGCAGTTCGGGTTCTACTAGATATTTTCAGGATTAGATGTTAGTACCAATAAAGGTTACAAAGGTTTACTGTTATTTTGGGGTGGGGGGTGGAGGGACAAGTGTTTTAACTGCTGTTTCTGGCAACATCATGCACCAAATCAAGGGAGGGGCCTAACCACCTTTCTAGTCAATTTGGGATTTATGGCTGTTTGGCTAATTTTGGTGGCTTGGCATGGTTTTAGGTTATACAAGTTTCTATGTTAACTCTAGAATTATAGTGGGAGGAGGGGGTGGGAGGTATATTGCATAGTGTGTTGTTTTGGGCAGAGTAATGAGGGGAGTGGGGTGGTTTCCATGGTATCAGCTGGGGGTCAGGCTTTCTATTATGGTACATTATACTCACTACTGAAAGCTGATATAAGGATATATGACTAACTGTATATAAGTTAATTCATGGAATGTTAAAGGAGCACTCAATAAGAGTAAGAGGTATAAAACACTTAAACACCTACAAATAGTTAATGGGCACGTTTCCTTTTCGCAGGAAACATATTTGCTTGAAACTGAAGCAAATTTACCGAGAAGACTTAGTGTAGGGCAAGTGTATGCAGCAGGTTCGAGCACTCTGAGAGGGGAGTTGCTATTCTGATAACCAAATCCCTCGTGTTTAAATGTAACCAATGTATTAGAGATCCGTTGGGCAGGTATGTTCTTGTGTTTGACACCTTGAGAGGTCGGATATAGTTCTGGGGTCCATCTATGGTCCCAACATGGATATTCCTCTTTTCATGGAACTGCTTAACCTTCTGTTGCCTTTCCTGTCCACCCCTGCTTCTGTTAGGGGGAGACTGCAACCTGCCATTTTCACCAGACATGGACAGGACAGCAAGAGGAAAGACGGGCCTGACTCCAGCACAAAGAGCCATTTGGGACTTAATAGATAAGATGGGATTATGTGACCCCTGGAGGGTATTGTATCCAGACCAATGAGAATACGCCCCGTCCATGGGATGTCATCCCGAATCAATTACTTTTTACAAAGCAAACAGCTTTTGCCAGGACTTCTGGACTGTCAGATCTCTCCAGAGGTAATTTCCGACCACTCACTGGTGTCCTGCAGTCTTGCAATGTCACCCACTTACCAGACAGATACAGTGTGGAAAATTAATAACAGGTTGCTAAAGTTTGAATGGGTTATAGGCAGTTGAAGGATTGCATTGACAATACAATAATGACAATTTAAACTCCACGGGATGGGTAGATATAGAGTGTGGGGCCTAAAATGCTTTTTTGAGAGAACTCATCAGAATTTCCTCAACTAGGAAAGCTTAAAGAGAGAGGCCAGATAGCGAATTACTAAATAGAATTAGAGACCTGGAAAAAAGCATTTCACCCTCTTCCACTGAATCACATCGACAGGAACTTATTCAGGTGAGGGCAGAATACAATGATATATTAATTTATTTTTTATTTTACTTTTTGTTGACCGGGTAAGTGCACTAGACAAATCTTGCCTATTTTCAGGCACGACCCATGGGAGGGGGATACAGATGAATGCCAACTGACCTTGAATCAGATTAAGCTGTAGGTGTGAATGAGGGAAATTTGGCCAGGACACCGGGGAAATTCCCCTACTCTGCTGTACGGGAAAGTGCTGGCTGTCAACCAAGATGGCCACTTCACGCCAGACCTCGAGTGATCGGATGGTGGAGGTTGGGGAGCTGTCTCTCCCTCACCTCCGAAATCTTAGAGACCACGATTCTGTTTCTGCTAATTTTTCCTATTCTCCTGCTATCATGGAGAATCTTGCTGAAGGAATGTTGTCAACTCTTCTGAAGTGGATGACGCTTTTTATGGATATAGAATTGAAACATTTCAGTCGGAAACCGTCAGACCTGATTCTCATTCGGCTCAGGTGATTGCTATAGAGTTGTGCATTGACATGTCTGCAAATCCGGAACAACAGCACTTGACTCCTGAAATCGCTGAACTGACAGACCGTGATTCTGTTTCTGGTGAGCTAAACCCTTTTTTGCTTCTGCTTTGAATGTTGATAAAAAATGACAGGGAATGACTGCCGCACCCTATAGTCCTCCGCTTGCTAATGTTGTGGTTTTACCTGTCGGCACGGCAGGGAGTTCAGATCTGCCTTCAGACCTTCCATGCCTTGCTCAAAGCCTACCTCTGAAGAAAACTCTGGGTGTTCAAAATAGGAAGCCTAAACCTGAAACAGGTAGAACAGGGAACCCCTGTCTCTCCCCAGGAAGAAACAGTTTGGAAGATGACCAATACCCGTATTTAACTTGAACCTTCGGACGCGCTTCATAATGTGGGTTGGGTTCCTGAAACAGACGGCTCCTGGAAACCGAATTCTTTGGATCCTGAAGTCGCTCAGTCTTCTGATGCTGAGATTATAAATACTGGTAAAATAGTTAAATCTCCTAAATCTGCTGTACCTCACTCTGTTATTCCTGGAATGTCTATTCAGCCTACAACTCACAGTAATGTCTTATCTGACACTAGTGCTATTAAAGATATCTCCTGTACTGAAAATGATGGTCAAGTTAAAACATACTGTACCTTGATATTTCTGACAGTGGTTGCAAACTGCCCGAAGAGGGAATGAACAAAGATCTCCCTGGTCCTTCTTTCTCTAGTTTTGAGCAGATCGGACAGGAAGAAACTTTGTCTATTGGTCTCAGTGTACAAAATTTGCAGGATCCTAACAAACGAAAGATGTTTTAAACCGAGGCTTCGCATGGCTGATCTGTTTAAAAATAAAAGGGAACCTGCACCTAGAAGGAATGCTCTGAGATTGCTTTATAAGGGTGGCCTAGAACTCCCTCCAGACAGGGTTTATATTGGAAGAACTTTATTAAAGGATTCCATGAAATTCTACGCTTCTGAGATCTTTGCTTTAATCCATACTGATGAATACAACTACGATGTCAGCTTTAAAACTGTGGAAGCCTTGGATAGGTTTTGGGTTCAGTATACT
The DNA here is from genome assembly GCA_016271365.2 of Neoceratodus forsteri. NCBI lineage: Eukaryota > Metazoa > Chordata > Ceratodontiformes > Ceratodontidae > Neoceratodus > Neoceratodus forsteri. The sequence continues at coordinate 1,725,417,418 of CM057452.1, forward strand.
GACTGTAAGAATTCACCTCTTTGGTCCCCATTTTTGGCCATACCCATCACTAAACCAGCAGTACGTACTATTACTATTATTTTTAAGAATGAGGGAATGAATATTTCTGACATCTTATATTGGTTAAAACAGAGATGTGAAGTTTTGGAACAATCAGTTCCAGTGATGGACTCGGAACAAATCTGGATGGGAGGATGGCGAGTGAAATGTAAATCGTTTATGTTAAATATGGGTATTGGTCATCTTCCAAACTGTTTCTTCCTGGGGAGAGACAGGGGTTCCCTGTTCTACCTGGGTCAGCCCAAATCCTGTCATCGTTGTGGCTCACGACTTCATTTGAGTAATGCTTGTGACACTCAGAAATGTACACATTGTTTGGAACTAGGACATCTTGTGAATGCTTGTATTAACACTTTTCGTTGTAACTTATGTGAAGAAAAAGGCCACTCATATGTGAAGTGTCCATGGGCTTCACATAATGGAGCAGATGTTACATTACATGAGGCCTTAATTACTCAAGCACAAAAAAAAGGTTGTGCAGTGGCCCTGAGAAAAGAATGCAAGATCTTTATAAGTAGCTATCAAAAGATACTGTTAAGGATGTCAACACAGTAACCAAAGTACCTGCTGACCAACCTATCCAAACAAAAGTTTCAACAGTTGATTTGTCAGATGATATTTTTCCTCAGATAGGCCAAGATCAAGATCTTCCAAATATAGCCCACGAAGTTGCCCTACCACAAGTTAATACTGATTTGACTTCTCTGCAGCAAGATGCATTTCCGATCTCACAACAGGATGTGGCACCCCCTTCAGTTTCTGATCCTATGCTTCCCCCCAATAGACACAGTCTCTCCTTTTACTACTGTGACTTACAAAAAAAGGCCTCGTTCTAAAACGGATAGTAAATCTGGTTCAAAAGGGAAAGGCAGGAAAACTTCTCAAGGAAAACCTAAATGGACTGTCGTAAATCAATACAAAGCTCTCTCAGTTGAAGACTCGGACGATGGCGATTCTGATTCCTCTTCTAGGTCTTCAATATCTAGGGGACCCTCCCTCAGAATTTGAAGACAGGTTCCACAGACACTGTGAAAAAGAAATGGATAACAAGGTCACAAAACTAAGGGACTGCTATCCACTATGGAAAATAAATCAACGTATAGGGTACCACCTCTTGCCTTATAATGTTATCTCTCTGGATTTTCACTTTATTTATTTATTTATTTATTTGCTTTTGTTGACCAGGTGGGTACACTAGACATAGGAATGCCTATTTTCAGGTACGACCCAGGAGGGTACAAATGACATACAAAACATCAGTGTGATGCAGCACACATAAACCATACAGTAAATAGTAAACCAGAAGAGTACAAAACATCTTTAAATGTTAACAGTATAAAAAATACTAAACGTAGAGTGACTGTTCTGATGGCTTTATCTCACTGTAAGGTGGACCTTATATGTTTACAAGACACTAGACTTAAGACCCTATCTGAGGTCGCCCATGCCACTCGGTTATGGAGAAAAAGAGTTTCCTTTTGGTCTCAGGTATTGGATTTGTGCGATGGTCTAGGGTTTTAATTTTTAAATCCTGATCTCAAAGTCTCCAGATTAGTGGAGATTGAATTATTACTGGATATCCAATATGATCACACTAGATTGAGAGTGATAAATGTATACGTCCCTCAGGGAAAGGTTAATCATATAGAATTATTTAAGAAAGTGCAACTCTATATACATACTGCTAGAATTCTTATCTGGGAAGGGGATTTTAACTGTAGCTTATCTATAACGGATAGGAGATTAACTACAAATAAGATTTTTTGTGATAGCAATACCTTAGCTGATATAATTTCTACTTCTAACTTAAAGGATTCCTTTCAGACTGTTCATAATACTGGTGGTTTCTCCTATATTAGAGGGTCTCACTCTAATAGAATAGATTTTTTTTTGTTTTACGGTTTTTAGAAGTCATTGCTGGAAAGATGTGGGACTTTTCCTTTTCTGACCATAGAGCCATTGAGATTGCCATATGTTGGAGTACTATGGCCCCTTGTGGAAAAGGCCCTTGGAGTCTCAATGCTTTATTGCTGGAAAATGAAACTATAAATGTGACATGGGGACATTTATGGTTAGCCAGGAAATCTGTTATTTGTATGTATGATATCTATGTTGATTGGTGGGAAGACTCGAAACAATACTTTCGACTGTTATTCCAGAAATCAGCAAAAAAAAACAAAATACACTTCTTTACTTGCAGTATTTGAATCTTAGAAAACAACTACAGTCTTTAATTTCTAGGACGGAATCCTTAGGAATTGATTACACGACACAAATCACTCTTCTTAAGAAGGAAATGTACCAACTCCAGTACAATAGTGCTCGATCCTTACAAGATGAAATGCGATTTGGCACTGAAGGTAAAAAACAGACCTTTGATCTGTATAAGGATAATAAAAAGAGGGTTAGTAACAAAAACTTTATGCAGTTGAAAGATAATTCAGGTAATCTATATAATACTAAAAGAGGTATTCTTGATATTATACACCAATACGTCAGTGATAGTTTAGGTACACCTCCTAGTGTAAGTACTGTTGGAAATTTTTTTTCAACAATCAAACCTCCTCAGTTATCTGATCTACAGAAACAAGGATTGGTTCAGTCGATATCTCTAATAGAGGTAAAGTCTGCAATCTATTCTTTGTCAAATGGTACAGTACCTGGATTAGATAGTTTGACCTCTGAATTTTATAAGTATTATAAAACACAACTACTTCCAGAATTAACGAAAGTGTTTAATGAGTTGCTGCAATCTGATCAAATTCCCGTTCGTTTATCTATTGCTGAATTAATTTTTTTTGTATAAAAAAGGCGACAAGGAATTATTGACAAATTGGAGACCTATTTGCATCCTGAATACAGATTTTAAAATATTGGGGAACATTTTGGCCAAACAGCTCAGTTCAGTCACTAATACTTTGATAAGTCAAACACAAACATGTTCTATTGAGAAAAGGGGGATAAATGATAACTTAATCACCTTACGAGAACTGTTTCATAAAACTCACACTAATAGTAGGTTTTTTGCTGAGTTTGGATCAACAAAAGGCCTTCGATTCCATTGCCCATGGTTATTTGTTTACTACTTTAAGGTTTTTTGGTATACCATAAGTTTTTGTGACATGGATTAAACACATGTCTGACTCAGTTACGGTACTACCAAGGGTAAATGGGTGGATGGGCCCCTTCAGTGCAGATCAAAAAAGGGGTACGACAAATTTGCCCCCTTAGTCCCTTACTGTATGTATTTTGTATTGACCCTTTATTGAGAGTGATACAGTGTAATAATAGGCTTATTGGATTTCATCTAACAACCAATACAAGCCCAATATCCATTATGGCATATGCAGATGATATTGTTCTGACCCTTACAAATTCGACTGATGAGCAAGAAGTAGTATGACTTTTGACGGAATACTCAGAGATTTCAGGGTCTTGGGTTAACACGGGTAAAAGTGTTGGGTTACAGTTGGGGGGCACAGATTTGATGTAAACCTCTTATGCAGGTATTCGATTATTACAAATCCCTATCCCTATTTTAGGGGTTCTATTTGGTTCTGGGGACCTACCTTTTTTAAAATGGGAAATAAAATTGAATATTGCAGACAATCTCTCTAAGTCATGGACTAATAGACAAATTTCCAAAAGGAAAAGAATATTATTGATTAAAACTTTGTTGATTCCCATTTTTGTTTATATTAGTGCTATTTTTCCTCTCCCAGTACAATTTGAGACAAGATTGTTTAGTATTTGTTTAGGGAATTTTGGAGAAGTCGTTTGAACCCCATAAAGATGGCTGTGACCTATAGACCCATTAAGAAAGGTGGTATAGGAATGATTAACCCACTGATTCTTTATTATAGTTTATTCTTACATATTAATGTAATCTGCTGGAATGACCAAATTACTAAAATTTGGCAGAAAAGTATTTCAGAATGGGTTAGACTTGGCCTAAATGTATGGGCTCAAGGGAAGAGTAGGTTATTGTCCAGAATACACATTATACCACCGTTTGTTAAACCAATTTTTCAAAAATTGATAAAGTGGAAGGTTCCCTATACCCAACTTTTATTTGCTTCTGAACAACGAGTATACCCTACCATTATGACAGCTGTCTGTCAAGAGGTGGTGCCCTACCTATGTGTCCTGATGGAGGAATGACAAAGGCAATTTCTCAATTGACAAATGAAAGAATTCCAGACTTTGCTTGGGATTTATTATGGCTGACCATTCATGATAGATTGAATGTAAAAAATAATAATAAGCATAAGTCTAAAGAAGAAAGATTCTGCCCAAGACATACCTGCATGAATATATTGGAAACTCAAGAACATCTTTTTTTGGATTGTATCTATGTACGACAGTTGTGGGATGAGATCATTTGGATTGGGAAAATTCCTTGGACATTCTCCTTGACTTACATAGAATTGATTTTTTCATTATACTCTCCATGTTGGGATCCCTGTTCTGCAAATACCCTACAAGTGATCTTTGCCATTATTAAATATTATATCTGGCAATCCAGATGTAAATGGGTGTTATAGCAATGTCATGTAACCAAGGAAGTATTTATTAATAATATACAGGTCTCACTATGACAAGTTTATGACTGAGATATGAACAAATATTCGAAACTACGGATGAATGAATTATGGTTCACCTGCTCTTCTTTAATATGAAAATTTGAACACTGCATGATATGTCACTAGTTTTCCTTGAGTCAACAATGGCATGAGAAACATTATCAATTAACATGTCTGTTACAATGAACTTTCATGACAATGGAATAGTCTGATCTTATATTTTCTTCTCTCTGACACCGGAACTCTTCAGTACAGCTGTGGTTTGTCTTGAATTCTGCTTTTCCCATTTTCCCCCCAAAATTCCCCTGCTCTTCTCGATACATGCCAGGGGATCTTTAACATCCACCTGACCTACCACCAATCCAGGCAGATGGGACCTCAGTTTAACTTCTCATCTGAAAGACGGCACCTCAGAAGTGCAGCACCCCTCTCATGCTGCACTACAGTGTCAGTACTGGGATATTAACCCAAGTGCCAGATGTGGGAACTGAACCCACAGGCCTCTGATCTCCTGGCCTCAGAGGTGAGTGTGCTACCTACTGAGCCACTGCCACTGCAATATAATTGGGGAAAAGGTGGAATACGCCATTCTTAAAATGAATCTACATACGTTGATCAGGGTGAGAAGGTGGGCAGGTTACTGGCATTATGTGTTAATCAACAGGAGGCTTCTAGACTTATCAATGCTATAAGCTTGAATAGGGATGGCTCGCTTAAGTCAAACCCTAGGGATATTGTGTCTGAATTAGAAGACTTTTACAGACAACTCTATTGTGCCAGATCAGACCCACCCTCGGAGGCCCAGATGGATGCTTACCTGGATGGTTTGCCTTTACCTGATTTCACTCCTGAACAATAATCCCTTTTGACCTCCCCCCTCACAGTGGAAGAGGTAAAATTAATGATCAAAGCCCTCCAGCTGGACAAAGCTCCAGGGCTGGATGGCTTTTCCCCCTACTTTTACAAGGTATTAATAGATGAGTTGGCCCCATGGCTGCACCGACTGTTCCAAGCCATTCTAGAGGGACAATGTCAAGACCCATGCCTGCTTGAAGCTCTGATTGTTGTGTTGCACAAGGAGGGAAGGGACCTGGAACAGGTGTCAAGCTACAGACCAATTTCACTTTCAAATTATGATATTAAAATTCTAGCCAAGCTCCTGGCTGATAGGTTGGGATGGGTTATGCCCTCTCTGATCTGTGCAGAACAGGTGGGATTTATGGCTGGTAGGTCTTCTTCTGACCATCTGAGGAAATTAGATCATATTTTCTCTGCGTCCTGGGACAGTGGGGCCCCTGCAGCTCTGATGTCTCTGGACATGGAGAAAGCATTTGATACGGTGGATTGGAGCTTTCTTTTCAGATCATTGTACAGGTTTGGTCTCCCTCCCTTCTTTGTGCAATGTATTAGGGCCCTATACTTACATCCTATGGGATGTTAACATACCAGGGTACATAACCTACAGGAGAGACAGGCAGGGGAGAAGAGGTGGAGGAGTAGCTCTCTATGTAAAGGAAGGGATAAAAGCAACTGAACAAAAGAGTAAACAGGGAGGAGAGGAGGCACTGTGGGTCACCTTGGAGACTGGAAAGGGCACCACAATCCGCACAGGGGTTGTGTACAGATCCCCATGTCAGGGGGAGGGAATGGACAAGGATATGATAGAAGGCATTCTTAGAATGGCAGAGAAAGGGGAGATACTGTTGATGGGAGACCTGAATATGCCAGATGTTAACTGGAGCACATTTGCTGCAGCCACATCCAAGAGCAGGGCCATTCTTGATGCCCTACAGGTGGCAGGCATTAGACAGCTAGTTTTGAAACCCACTCATGAGGGAGCAATCTTAGACCTTGTACTCTCAAATGGTGGCAGTGAAAGGATCTCAGATCTAGAAGTGTGTTGCCATCTGGGGACAAGTGACCATCAAACAGTGTGGTTCACATTAAACTCAGCTACAGAGTCAAGCCATGCAAAAGTGAGGGTACTGGACTTTAGGAGGGCTGACTTTGGCAAGATGGGAGGTGCCTCAGAAAAGCACCATAAAACAGGCTAGAAGGAGGCGTGGAGCAACAATGGGGAATCATCAAAACTGCCATCACAGAGGCAACAAGCCTTTGTGTGAAGCAAATAAACAAATCAAAATGAAAGAAAAGGCCACTATGGTTCTTAAAAGAGGTGGCTGTGAAAGTCAGAAAGAAAAAGATAACATTCCGGAAGTATAAGGAAACACAGAAGGAGCAGGACAGAGAGCTGTACCAGTTAAGGCAGAAGGAAGCAGGGAGGGAAGTCAGAATAGCAAAGGTCCAAACTGAGGAAAAGATAGCCAACTCAGTCAAGAAAACGGATAAAACATTTTATAGGTACATCAGTGAGCGTAGAAAGATAAAGGGAGGGATAGCGAGGCTGAATAGAATGAACGGTGGGTGGGCAGAGGGGGACAGTGAAAAAGCAGGATACCGAACGAATATTTCTGCTCAGTATTCACAAAAGAGGAGGGGGAAGTGCCTAATCCAATTAACAGAAGCACTCTTGATAGGGGGGTTGATCCCAGTCCTTTCACAGAAGAAAGGGTTCTGCAAGAACTCCTAAAACTGAAGGTGGACAAAGCAATGGGTCCTGATGGAATTCACCCCAGAATTCTAAAAGAATTAAGGGAGAAACTAGTGAAACCACTGGCTATTCTTTTTAATAAATCATGGGAGGATGGTGTGGTACCCGAGGACTGGAGGAAGCCGGATGTGATTCCCCTTCACAAAAGTGGGACCAAGACAGAGGCAGGAAACTACAGACCTGTCAGTCTGACCTCTGTGGTAGGGAAAGTGATGGAGTCACTTCTGAAGGAAAGAATAGTTGAGTACCTAGAGGCCAGTGGAGCACAGGACCCAAGGCAGCATGGGTTCACAGTGGGAAGGTCATGCCAGACGAATCTAATAGATTTCTTTGACTGGGTGACCAAAGTAGTAGACCAGGAAGGGCTGTGACATGGCCTACCTAGACTTTAGCAAGGCATTTGACACAGTCCACACAAAGATTAATAGTCAAATTAACCAGCCTGGGAGTGGGTCCCAGGGTGGTAGCCTGGGTAAAACATTGGCTGCACCACAGGACACAGAAGGTAATTGTAAATGGAGTCCACTCTGAAGAAAGAGGGGTTACTAGTGGGTACCAATGGTTCAGTATGGGTCCAGTCCTTTTAATGTCTTCCTCAGTGACATTGCAGCGGGACTGGAAGGAAAAGTATGCCTTTTGCAGATGACACAAAGATCTGCAACAGGGTTGATACACAAGGAGGCGTGGAAAGGATGAAAAGGACTTGGCAAGGTTGGAGGAATGGTCAGAAGTATGGCAGCTAGGATTCAATGCAAAGAAGTGCAATAATGCACCTGGGAAACAAGAACCCAGGGAAGAATACACAATGGGTGGGGAGGTAGTAACAACAACAAAAAGGAAAGGGACCTGGGGTAATCATATCAGATGACCTTAAGGTTAGCAAGCAATGTGAGAAGGCAGTAGGGAGGGCTGGGGTATACTGGGATGTAGGGAGAGGCATCAGCAGCAGAAAACAGGAAGTTGTTATCCTCTGTACAGACAGTTGGTGAGACCCCATCTGGAGTACTGTGTCCAATTCTGGAGACCCCATCTCTGCAAGGACATAGACAGGATAGAGGTAGTCCAGAGGAGGGCAACTAAAATGGTGCAGGGTCTGCAAGAGAAGCCGTATGAGGAGAGACTAAAGGAGCTTAATATGTATACCCTTGAGGAAAGAAGGAAGAGGGGGGACATGATAGAAACTTTTAAGTAATTCAGTGGAATCAACAAAGTCCAAGAGGGTAGCATCTTTCAGAAAAAGGAAATTGCAAGAACAAGGGGACACAATTTAAAGATAGAGGGGGGATGGTTCAGGGGCAATGTGAGGAAGTATTATTTCACAGAGAGGGTAGTGGATGCATGGAACAGCCTTCTGAGGAGGTTGTGGGGTCTAAAACTGTGGGAGAATTCAAGAATGCATGGGACAGACATAAGGCAATTCTTGTGGGGGGTAGGAAGAAATAGGCTGTTGGTTAACTAGGATCTGAGGCCTATCCTGTAGATAGGGAAATGGGCAGACTAGATGGGCCTAGCGGTCCCTATCTGCCGTCAAAGTCTATGTTTCTATGTTTCTATACACTAGGCCTAGGGCTCGGACATATTGCAACAGTGTCCTCTCATCATACTTCCCTCTTTCCTCTGGTACCCATCAGGGTTGCCCTCTATCCCCCCTTTTATTTAATTTGTACCTGGAGCCCCTTCTGGCTCAGCTCAAGATGGATAAAGGGGATAAAGAAAGGGAAAGAAGAACTCAAGTTGTCTGCATATGCGGATGATATACTTCTTCATTTATCAAACCCAGGGGCCTCTATGAGTAGGGCCCTGAGCCTGATCAAGGAATTTGGCCTATTATCTAATTATAAATTGAATCTGGACAAAACGATAGCCTTCCCCCTTAATTTGGCCACCCGCAAACAAGAAGTGGAGGATTTGGGACTAAGATGGGAAACTGAGAAGCTGAAATATCTGGGTATTTTCCTAATCAGAGAGGCTAAACTCTCAAAGTAATGTAATTTGGATGCCCTACTACAGGTGATACAACAAGACCTGGACAGATGGATAATACTGCCACTATTGCTCTGGGGCAGAATAAGTTTGATAAAAATGAATGTTCTTCCCTGCCTTTTTAACCCCCTCAACATGTTAAATCTATGGCTGCCACAAACCTGGTTTTCCAAAACACACACCCTGCTAAATAATTTCATTTGGAAGAGTAAACTGGCCCACAGAGCTTTCTGCAAGTTAGCTGCCCCCAAGCACAAAGTAGGTTTACGACTCCCCCACTTTAAATTGTATTACTGGGCCAGTCATTCAGTGAAATATCTGAAATGGTTGATGAGAGAGGAGACTGTGGGTACAGACCAGTATAGGCTCTCGTGGCTTACAGTTGAAAAGGTCCTGATGGCCGAACACGGTTTGTCTTCCCTAGCTCTGTTGCAAATTCCCACTAAACTACTCCCATCAAAACTGAATAACACACCGATTGGCCTCTCTGTAAGAGTCCATTCGCAGATGTGTATACCCCTATCCTACAGACACACCCAGGACCCCAACCAGCCTATATTTGGTAATCCAAATGTTAAGATTGGCGGCAATATCATTAAGGAATCATGGCTACCGCTGATGGCAGGATCCCTGGTGGCTGACCTCCTGCATAACGGTCAATTTCTAACCTCAGGGCATATTATTAGGCATTACAATCTTGGGAACCACTCAGGGTTTAAAGTATTCCAGCTCAGGCACACGTTGGTTAGGTCCCAGTTAGTAAAGGAACAGGCAGAGGAAGGAACGTTCCTGCAGGCTTCTTGCTTAGCTGCTTTAGAACCCCAAGCAGTTTCAAATATCTATTCAGAACTACTTGAGAGAGCATACCCACATTTAGATGGCTCTTCATCATATTGGAATGGTCAATTCTCGGACAAAGCATTTAATTGGTCTAAGATATGGGTAGATACCCATAGATTCATATCTCAAGGTAAACTACGCTTGATGCAATTTCAGATCATTAATAATATGTATTACACTCCAGTTTGATTGGCAAATATGGGTAACTCTATTTCCTCGAATTGTAGACGTTGTATGCATGCAGAAGGTTCAGTAATTCACATCTTTTGGGAATGCCCAAAAGTAGCCTGATTTTGGTCCCTTATTAAACAAAGGGCAGACCCTTGCTGGGGGTAGCTGTACACATTGAGCATGCCACCTGTTTAATTGGGGATTATGCTCACATTTTTGTTACGGAAAGGAAATACTACTTGGCCTTGATAGCAATGTGGGTTAAGAAACTTGTGCTCTGGCATTGGCTGGATGAGGAGACCATTACCTATTCAGAATGGTTGCAGGAACTTCTGGCTAATCTTTCAATAGAAAAGATAATTGCCAGTGTCCATAACCGTCTATCGAGGTTTGAAAGGATCTGGAGTAAACTGCAGACTGTATACTCTATATAACTGGACTCATCAGTCTAACAAGGATGCTCCACTCTTACAGTCTCTTACAATAGATTGCTGATACCATAGAGTAGGGGGGTGCGGAATAGGGGTTGGTTGTTTGTCTGTCTGTTTGTTTTGTGGTGTGATCATTTGTATTGTGGCATTTGTGTATAACATAGGCCACTCTGTGGCCAGGTTTGAAAACCAAAAAAAATGTTCTGAATTTCAAAATGTGAGGGGGTGATAGATTGCAGGAACTTATAAGAAAAGGATACAGATGGATTTATATACTTAAGGCTCTGTATCCCATTGGTCTGAACAGGAGTTAGATGTGTCAGGTTTTTTTTTGTAATATACTGTACTTATGGTAACAAATTAGTGATTTGCAAGAAAAATAGTAGAAATGATGGTATCAGAGGTACCATGAAATATGAGAAGTCTTGTTACACCAGTTTAAAAAAAATTCTTACAGGTCCAGTGTATCCTCTATTCCTGTACTTGAAGTCTTGTTCAAAGGGTTTGGCACTGGAGTGCAAATATATCTCTAAAAAGTTTTTGTAAACAGGTGGGGGTCATTTGATAGCGTGAACAGCTATCACTTTACAGTGTTCGCATTTCCATTTGGCATGGGGCTTTTGGATCAGTAGTAAAAACATCAGTGTTATGTTCTCATTTGCAGTTAGTTGGTGAACACTGCATAAAAGTGCTAATACAAAATAAAATAAAATAATTGTTTTTCACAATGGTTCCTGGAGTATCAGCAACTCTATTTTGCTAGTTTGCTAATTATGTATGTTTACAGTGTGATAATGAATCTTAATGTATATCTTTTTAACATGTTTGCCAATACCCGCATCAATGCTTTTTAAAACATTATCAAGTATTTACATATCAGCACCCCCCCTTCCCCCATCCCCACTTGGGGAATATTTAGAAGCACAGTTAATGAGATCACCTCACTGGCAGATCCATTAGTGATTAAGTTCAGCTGCTTTCTGCTTTAGTATTTGAGTGGGAGTTGCCATTCATTCCATGACCACATCCCCTGATGAAGTGGCAGAGTGCCATGAAGTGCTGGGGTACATGGCTGCACAGTGGCCTTATGTGACTCATGTGATTTATACTAATATATTTGTTGTTTTTGTATCCAGTAGTGCACTGTCCTTTTGTCTTGCTCAAAAATGCAAAAGGAGCCAAATAAAGGAGCTGAAGACAAAACTTTCAAGGCATGACCGGCAGAAGAGAAAGGGAATAATGGTAAGTATAAGTGAGTTGGTAGTACTAGTACAGTGTAACGGCTGAGCTCTGAGGAGGGAACGGGAACTGGAACAACCACTTTGGCATACTTAATGGCATGTTTACTAGCAGTGGGAGGCTGGCCCAAAACATAGAAGGGTGTGGGCCAGGTAGTGGAAGAACAAAATAAAACCATGATGTATGTTCAGTGCAGTCCTGAGGAAAAACTGAAAAGGAAAGGAGCCCAAAGAGAAATGGGACAGATGAAGCACTAGAACAAAGGAGAGGCCAGGAGGCAAGGGGCAACAGGGCCAGTTGAAGGGGGGGGACCAGAGGGCCAAAGGTAGCAGAGACATGGTGAAAACAGGGAAGGCAGGCAGAGGCGCAGGCAGCAGAGGAAGGGAGAGTAGCCCTGACAAGGAACACAGGCAAGCAGGGACACAGCAGCCTGGAACCACCAATGAAAAACAGGTGGCCAGCAGCAGAGAAGCACCAGAAGGCAATGGGGGAAGCAACAAGCAGGCAGGGCAGGGAAGGGTAGGACACTAGTACAGAGCTCAAAAGTACTGCCATGGGTCTCCAGTTCCTTTTATAGATAAATGAAGTTAAAGGAGTCCAAACAGCAATGCTGCTGAATCCACAAAAACACAAAATCTTTTTGTTCTCCACTCCAGGGTTAATACAAGTTCCTATTTATGTGTAGCAAACTTCAATAGTCAGCTTTACAAATCATCATTTCATAGTTCAGTCAATTCTGATGCTGTTCATCAACATACAGTTTTAAGATGCCACTAGTATTTTTGCTCACTAACATTTTGGAACATCGGTTCCTTCATCAGAGACAGCTTAATTTTTCCTGGTGGAATTCCATTGTTCAAGAGGGGAAGAACAGCTCATCATTTTTATGTTTGCCCTTAAGCTTCCTGTACAGTATCTGGACAGAATAAGACTCACTCACCAGAAAATACAGCTCAATTGGCAATGATACAGTACTGTAACCAGATTGGCAAAATAAATGACTGAAACTATGTTCTGATGAGTGAGTCACATTCTCTCCAGATACTGTACAGCATTGTCAAGGTCCTTGTCTGGAGAAGACTCCTCCCACTGTGCTTTACATTACATATACTGGGCCACACTGGACTCCTGGAACTATGCCCTTGGACTTGCATAGAGTGAACATATTGCTATGATACTGCATTTCAGACTTCTATCACTTTTGGATCCAGTGAAGCTCAAGCTGCAGTGGGCTCGATTGTGACAGTCCAATTATCAGTGAGGCTCATCATGACGCTGCTCTGCTAGTTGATGGGTGGAAACTGCATGTAGCTGAAGAGAGGTAATTGTGTCTATCATACAATGGCTGCCTTCCTTCATCTGCATGATACCACCCACCAACCAGATGAGAAGCATCAAACATGTGACTCACTTTTTTCTAGCATACAAGCATCAGATATCCACCTTCGAATATGTGCTGTCCGACCTGTTGCCATCATGTATTTGTTTTTCCCTCTCCCCTGAGTCTGTGCTCCACCCTCCAACTGGATCATGCACCTCTAATACTGAGCACCAGGAAAAACTCAGATAGCAAGGACATGTATGCATTGCTACATGCTCAGTGAGTCAAACTTGGTGGTGGCACTCTCTGGCAGTGAGTTACGTATCTGGGTCTGCCAGAGCAAAGAAAGGGGGGGAGTTGTAATGTGCAGCTTGTAGATGCTTGCCTCTGTGTTTTTCTTATTAGGGCATTTTGTTTTTCATTTTTTGTGTAGTTATGTCCTTGTTTTCCACTGATGAGGGGTGGGAGGTGTGGACTGTCTGTGATATCCTGATTCCCAGCCCTTAGTCATGTTCAGAGTCACACCACCATTTATTTTCATAGAATGCCCCCTAGATTGTCAATTATCCTCCCCTTCAGTGCATGTGTCCTATTAATAAGACTAGTGCCAACTCCCAAACTGCTGCACGCAACACCTGAGAGTAGCAGTAGCAGTGACCTGAAATCTGTCCCTGAGTCAGTCAGAAACCCTGGGAAAGTGATTACAACTGCAGACAAGCCCTGTTTTACAGCTAGAATTCAAGTTGCAGGGTCAAGTGCTAATGAGTGGGCTGGTGAGCAGGCTGATAAAAGCAGTGAGTGAGTGAATGAACGGCCAAGAATAACAGCCGGGCAATGGCATATCAGTAAGAGTCTGGCTAGAGTTCCTGTGGCTGTTTCCGGTGAGGGACAGAGCCTCAGGGAAGAGTGATCATGGCATGGATGTAGGGACAGCTTGTGTTGTAGAATGGTATCCTGGATTGAGCAGTAATCAATGAAGTCCCAGTGGTCAGCCAGTGACTCAGAGTTGGAGTTGGAACAAGGGACTCAGAATGTAGAGGCGACTGATGTATAAGCAGCCAAGGTAAACAGGTCTTGAACCAGGTTCTCCATGGCAGGCAGCAAGGAAAGATGCAGGGAAACATGATCTTTGTTACTGTTTTTTTTTTTCTTATCAGGTTAGCCCTTTGTTTGTTAGTAGCCAAAATAGATGATAATAGGATCATTGGATTACTATTATTATTCTGGATTATATTGTATTGTTACAGAGTTGCATGTTGTGTTTGATTTGATGGGGTTATTTTCCTGCATGGCCGCTTACAGTAATTGCTAGGATTCAAAATAGTTTGTTTGTTTGTTTTCAAGCAGGAAAATCTTGTAGCATGTGTGATGGGTTAAACATGGTATGGGCTATGTGGAGCTAACTGGGGTAGCTAGCGTGTTTTTTCTTCCTACTTTTCTAGCATCTGTCCTCTAATTTGAGTTGTGTTTTCTATGGGGTTTTAGCTAGAGTTACCACCTGTCCCTATTTTCTCAGGACAGTCCTGATTTGGGCAGCTGTGTCCTGCAAAAAAACATGAAAAATGCTACATGTCCTGACTTTATAGTAATAAAAATATTTTCTAATTTTCCACTAAATGGTGCAGAAAACTATCATACCTTAACTAAAGTACCTTAAAATGATAAGAAACAATAGAAACAACTAAAAAACTACAATACTTAGCCTTAATTCTGATTTTGTAGAGAAAACAAGTCTGTTGTATTGGTTGAGATTGCGTACTGTCCTGTGAAAAATCATGTTTTAGTAAAAAATGTCCCACTTTGGGCTTCTTAAAAGGTGGTAACCCCAGTTTTAGCCCGCACTGTTGTTCTCATTTGTTCTTCAGTTAGCTTATTCAGGAAGTGTCTCATTCACTGGCTTTAGTTTCACAGGTATGTTCAGAAAGTTGTCCCCAGAGTCGTTCTGCATTCAGGATAAGCACTGTGGGCTACCACAGTTTGCAATGTAGATTTCTAGCATGGATATTGGAACAGTGCATAATATTTAAAATCATAATACTAACACCTTTTGACTAATTATTGTTCAAGCAAGAACAAACAAGGCTGTTCATGGCAATAGCGGTGCTACAGGTAAGATACAATTCAGAGAAAACAAAATACCTGGCACAGTCAGCAGTAAGATCCCAGCGAGCAGCCAGTGACTCAGAGTTGAAGTTGGAGTGAAATAGTTAACTCACAGAGGCCAGTATATTGCAGGCGAAGGGCAGTACAAAAATGTGTCAAAGCAGGAACCCACTGAAAATCAGATATTGGATGTCAACCAGGTTATCCTGGGTAAATATAATGCAAAACTGCAAAAACAGGGCCTTATAGTAGAACCACACTGAAAAGGAGATGTTGCTTCTGATCTGTCCTAAAAATACATTATTAAAGCAGTGACACACTAAAAGCGAGATATTGTGTATTACCTCTACTATACTGAGTAAATGCAGTATAAAAATGTCTAAAATTAGGACACCATTGCAAATGACATATTACACCTCATCTGGTCTATCTTGGCTTAATATATAGTAAAAATGTGTACAAGCAGGACCCAGTACAACAGCATTGCAAGCAGCTAACATTTGACATTGACAAATACTTGTAATAAAATGCAGTAAGGTTCTGATTACCTTCTGCAGTATTTGTCTCCGTGCATTCTGGACAAATGTTACTATCCCAATAGTTTGATAGGTCAACTCCACTGCATTAAAAAATGCCACTGTCAGAAACACTGTTTCATTGTGTTGCTTCTTGGATTGCAGAGCTGCCACAGGGACACCCCAGCGGAGCAGCAGCAGAACCAGCCAGTGAAGGCCGGGCAGTGAAAAAGGGAGGTCAACAAAGAAGAGGCCTGAGGCAAGCACTGAGCAAGTAGGAATGGACCTGCAAAAAGAGGGAAGCAAATCAGGAAGAAGCATAAAGCAGGGTAGGCACTGGCAGTGCCCTTAGGAAGGTAATGGAAGGAGTACAACAGAAGCAACAGACAAAGGGGGAGGGCAGTGAGGAGGGGAAGACCACCAGAAATAAAGCAGTAGGAGGCTGGCAATGGCAGCAGCAGCATATCAAGAGTCTGGGGAGGGCAAAGCAAAGTGGCAGATAGAGCTGAAGGCCATGCCCTCCTCAGGCAGCAACCACAGCAATGAGCCCTGAAACAGTGAGAGACATAGTTGTAAGGGATCAGGAGGAGGCCAGGAGCAAGAGCCATGAGAGCTGCAGAGAGCAGAGCAGAGCTGCAGCTAGGTGAGGGAGCCACCAAGCTAGGCAACCACAGCCAGGAGGAGAGGGAACAGAGCAACTGGTGAGAGAAAGCAAGGATGCCCCAAGTCGCAGCCATGTGGCAGGGCCATGGAGGAGGATAGGCGGGGAGAGCAGGAGAGCCAGCAGCAGCATAATTGCAGAAAAAAAAACTGGGTTTCTGAAGGATGCTTGGGCATGCACGGTATAAGTACTGCTTGATGGCTGGTGGGGTGAGTATCACCTGCTCCCGCACTGAACTAGGGGCTAAACCCATTGATTATAATTCTGGGCTGGGAACCAGGAGACCAAGATCTGATCCCCACTGCTGTGCACTGTAGAAGAAAATAAGAAATTAAATATCAAAAGGCTGTAAAAGGACTGAACATGATGCTGTTTATCAGCTATTCAGCACTACAGCTCTTCAACTGACATCTTGCTTCGCTCCAGGATTCAAAACTCCTTCTCTTTCTAGTGTCAAAATGTAAATCACAATGCCTACCATGGCCACTTACTATGTGACTTACAATGTGACCATGAGTAAGTCAAACCTCCATGTTCTTGACCTCTTCTTTCTTCGCTTCTCTTCCTGTTACTTGTTAATAGCTGATGCAACTGTTCAGGGCTTGAAAAGCATTAGAAACATAGAAACATAGACTTTGACAGCAGATAAGGACCTCTTGGCCCACCCAGTCTGCCCATTTCCCTACTTACTGGATAAGCTGCAGATCCTAGTTGACCAACAGCCTACTTCTTCCTAACCCTCACCAGAATTGCCTTATGTCTGTCCCATGCATTCTTGAATTCCCCCACTGTTTTTGACCCCACGACCTCCTCAGAAAGGCTGTTCCATGTGTCCACCACCCTCTCCATGAAAAAATATTTCCTCACGTTGCTCCTGAGTCATCCCCCCTCTATCTTCAAATTCTGCCCCCGTGTTCTTGCACATCTCTTTTTTGAAAGATGCTACACTCTTGGACTTTGTTGATTCCCTTGAGGTACTTGAAAGTTTCTATCATGTCCCCCTCTCCCTTCTTTCCTCAAGGGTATACATATTAAGCTCCTTTAGTCTCTCTTTGTAGAGCTTCTGGTGCAGACCCTGCATCACTTTAGTTGTCCTCCTCTGGACTTTCTCCATCCTGTCTATGTCCTTGCGGAGATGGATCTCCAGAACTGCACACAGTACTCCAGATGGAGTCTCACCAACTGTCTGTACAGAGAGATAACAACTTCCTGTTTTCTACTGGTGATGCCTTTCTCTATACATCCCTGTATCCCCCAGTGCTCCTTACTGCCTTCTCACATTACTTACTTACCTTTAGGTCATCTGATATGACTACCCCCAGATCCCTTTCTATTTTTATTGTTGTTAGTACCTCCCCCACCATTGTGTACTCTTCTCCTGGGTTTTTGTTTCCCAGGTGGATTACTTTGCACTTCTTTGCATTGAATCTAAGCTGCCATACTTGCGACCATTCCTCATACCTTGCCAAGCCCCTTCTCATCTTTTCCAACCCCCTTGTGTATCAACCCTGTTTCAGATCTTTGTGTCATCTGCAAAGAGGCATACTCTTCCTTCCAGTCCCTCTGCAACGTCACTTATAAAGACATAAAAAAGAACTGGTCTCAGTAATGAACCCTGCGGAACCCCACTAGTATCTCCCCTTTCTTCGGAGTGGGCTCTGTTTACTATTATCCTCTGTGTCCTGTTGTCCAGCCAGTTTTTACCCAGGCTACCACCCTGGGACCCACCCCCCAGGCTGGCTAACTTGTTTATTAATCTTTTGTGTGGGACTGTGTCAAATGCCTTTCTATAGTCTAGTAGGCCATGTCCACAGCCCTTCCCTGGTCTACTACTTTGGTCATCCAGTCAAAGAAATCTATTAGAATCTTCTGGCATGACCTTCCTGCTGTGAATCCATACTGCCTTGGGTCCTGTGCCCCGCTGGCTTCTAGGTACTCAACAATTCTTTCTTTCAGAAATGATTCCATCATTTTCCCTACCCCTGAGGTCCAACTAGCAGGTCTGTAGTTTCCTGCCTCTGCTTTGCTCCCACTTTTGTGAAGGGGAATCACATCCACCCTCCTACAGTCCTTGGGATACAGTGTGCTGAAGGAATCTATAAAACAACAAAAGTTCATTCCTTTCCCTAAATTGCCAGTGTTTCTCCATAAGCATCCCTTTGTCATAGTACTGCCGAGGGGTGTGGTGATGCAGAGGTACTTTGGTCACTTTAACAGGAAATTTAGCTGAGTGGTTAGAACACAGATCTGTAAACTTGGAGAAACAGGTTTGAATCCAACAACAACTACTTATTGACTTTGTGACCCTTAGCAAGTTACTTATCCTCCTTGTGCATAATGTTTCAGTAAACTCTCTCTAATCTACTGTATGTGCAATTTCAATCCCTCTGTTCTCTTAAATAACAGCAACATTCTCTTCATGCCCTCTCCCCACCACCCCCTCACCCCCACCTCTTACATATTGAACAGTGCTTTAGGGTGCAAAGGATGCTCTATAAAACCAAATTCCTTTCCTTAATAAACATATAGATTTGAGACTGCTGACAGCATTAAGATGACCCTAGTAAGTGTATTGCTGCATTTGTTTGCGACACCTAAAAAGCATTTTTGATGTTTGGTACACTAACAAGGAATAAGACATTATGAGGAAACCATTAAATAACTATTGCATTACCTAGCTGCACTGCAGCAGCAAGTTTTCTAATCTGTCAGGGACAATTAGAGACCCATTTAAAATGGATGAACCTGCCAGCTCTGTTTCATTAAGTAGTGGTAGGCCACTCTGACATGCTGTTGACTGGGTTTGTGCCATTAGCCCAGAATGATTAGTAGAGCCCTGAAGGGAGGCTTAAAGCATTTGGAGGCCACTGCTTTTAAGGTGACACCTAGGGGTGGTATGGTGGAGGTGTCATTCATTAGAAGTGTGGGTGACTACATGCCACGGGCCACCACTTTTGGGTTACGAACATACAAAATTTGCCAGCAGATAAAGGTCTAGAGGTCTATCAACTCTACTTGAATGTGCAGCTAGCACCCCTTATTCTGCAACTGCCCCTCCCTTCCACCCTTCCCCTACATTGACCCTCCCCCTTGTCCTGTCCCATCCCCTTTTGAAGCAGTCCACTGTTCTACTGGATACCACTTCTGCAGGTAACACATTCCACCCAGCTACTACCCCCTCTGTAAAAAAGTGTCTCCTCATCTCCCTCCTGAACCTTCCTCCCACCAGTCTCATATCATGGCCCCTGGTGTCTGTCCTCCCTTACTTTGAACAGACCTCTGTACCGGTCTTGTTTATTCCTTTCATGTACTTATAGGTTTCAATCATGTCTCTCTCCCTCCTCTCCTCCAGCGAGTACATGTTCAATTCCCTCAGCCTCCTTCGTGTGATAAGTCCCTAGCCCCTTGATCACCTTTGTTGCCCTCGCTCGCACCCTCCAGTAACTTAATGTCCCTCTTCAGATACAGGCACCAGTACTGCATGCAGTACTCCAGGTGTGGTCTAACCAATGACCTATACAGTAGCAGAATCACCTCCTTCCTCCTCGAGGATATACCCCTTGCAATGCAACCCAGCATTTTGTTGGCCTTTGCAGCTGCCTTCCTACATTGTGCCGAGTTGTTCATCGACCCTGTAATGAAAACCCAGATCCTTCTCCTCCTCTGTCTGGGCTACCTGCACTCCCCCCAGTTAGTAACTCCTCCTTGGGTTCTTCATCCAAAAATGCAGCACCTTGCACTTTTTGCCATTAAACCGCAGTTGCCAGGTGTCTGACCAGGTTTCAAGCTTTGCCAGATCATCCTGCAACCCCTGCCATCCCCCTAGGTTGTCCACCGCTGCTCCTACTTTGGTATCATCAGCAAACAGACTGATCTTGCTCTTGATGTCCAATGATATGTCTGCAATGAAAATTCCAAACAACACTGGTCCCAACACAGAGCTCTGTGGAACACTGCTCTTCATTACCCTTGGGTGTGAGCACTCCCCACCCACCACCACCCTCTGTTGCCTTCCCTGAAGCCAGTTCCCTACCCATCTCACTAGCTTTGCACCTGCCCCTGTGCCTTCTAACTTACTTCCCAGCCTTCCATGCGGCACCGAGTCGAATGCCTTACCGAAGTCCAGATACCCTTTTACCACTTCCCCCATCCTCCCAAAGTCGGCCCTCCTGAAGTCCAGCACTCTTGTGCCAGATTCCACTCCTTCCTTGCCCATACCCAATGGGAGCCATACTGAGTGGTGGTCACTCCCTGACAGCGGTTCTTCAACCTTAACTTCTCTCACAAAGTCCCCATTTGCCAGCACAAGGTCAAGGGTATTCCCTAACCTGGTTGGTTCACTGACCATTTGCAGCAGAAAGTTGTCCTGGAAGGCATCCAACAGTATCTGCTCCCTTCTGTTCCTGGTTGTTGGAGTGCTCCAGTCCACTCCTGGCATGTTGAAGTCCCCCACAATCACTACACTACCCTTCTCACAGGTCCTCCTGATCTGTCCCACTACTTCCCTGTCTAACTCCTCCATCTGAGATGGCGGCCTCTACACCACTCCCATTCTGAGAATCCTATTCTTGGAATCCTGGATTTGCAACCAAAGTGACTCCGTACTACCCTTCTCCCCTTCCTCCCTTACACACTTCAGTACTTCCTTCACATATAGTGCCACCACCCCCTTTCCCAATCACCCTGTCCCTACGAAATAACCTGTACCCTGGTACAGACAGGTCCCAGTCATTGTATTGGGTGGTCCATGTTTCTGTGATGGCTGCAATGTCCACCTCTCCCTCTGCCATGAGCACCTGTAGCTCTGCATTTTTCCTCCCAAGGCTCCTAGCATAAAGGGTAACCACCTTCCACCCTTTCCCACCCCTCCCATCCTGCCCTCCTTTCCTAGCATCACAAATAGCACATGCCATTTGTCCTTTGTCACTGTTATGGGGGGTAAGCTCATATGGTTTCCCAACCTGTGGTCTCTGCATGTCTCTTGCCCACTTGCCACCCCCCCCCCGCTCCTAGTTTAAATATCCAACTTCCTCTATGTACTCCTCCATCCTCTGTTTCAACACTTTCTTTCCCTCCTCTCAAGTATAGTCTGTCCTTGGCATAGAGACTACTGACCTCCCAGGTTCCTCTCCTCCCCCGACCCCCCAACAGCCCATACCCATTAGCATAACTCCACGTTCTTAGCCATCAGTTAAATTCCTCAATTCTCAGCTTTCTTGTTGTGCTTGCCTTGGGCACTGGAAGTATCTCTGAAAAAGTTACTGATCTTTCTGCCCCCTCACATAATTGTCCTAGTTCCACAATCCTCCCCTGGTCTATATCTACTGTCATGTCAGCCAGGTCATTCGTCCCAAGATGTATAATTAAATAAGGCTTGTCCCTACCCCTTCTAGCATATTTCAGAACAGATTGTCCCACCCTTTCCGCTGTCATTCCTGGCATGGCCTCCACCCAAATGCGACTATGCCTCTCTCCCTTGCTAGCCCACCTGGCTCCTCTTAGTATTGAGTCCCTCAGCACTAAGATTCTACCCCTCTTACTCCCTGCTTGCTTCCATTCATCTCCATCTCTCATTTCCGGCTCCTCTTCTTCCTCCTGCACATTATTTCCCTTTGCCCCTGTTGCAATTCTCCCAGCAGAACTCCCTCCCCCCCGCACCGGTTTGGTCCAGGCATTTATCAATTGATCCTCCAATTGCATCATTTCCTTCCTCCTTCTTTCTCCTCTCTAGCAGTGCAAAACTATTTTCTGAAGACCCTTCACAAATGCCCACTCCCTCACTTTTCATAGTGACCTGTTCTCTCCTTTCCCTTCCATGACTTTTGCCACTTCTTCTCCTCCCCCTCACAAGTCCCTATCTCCTCCTTCCATTTGTCTTTTGTCTCCTGACCTGGTTTCCTTGGCAATTGCTCTTCCTGGCCTGGGCCTCTTTGTCCCCGCTTCCCTTCTTCTGAAACTCTCCTCACCACTGTTGGCTCAAATCACCCTCCCACATCTCCCCTCCTTCCTCCCTCCAGTATTGGGCTATACCCACCCCCAGTCTGCCTTGCCTGTCTTAGTTCCTCCTGCAGACCCTCAATCTCTTTTCCAAGTTTCTCTATGTGGTTGCACACTAGACATCCCCCCACACTCCAGGCAATTTTTAGAAAGATTGATGCACCGCAGTTGTTGCAGCATACCACCCAACCCATTGCTGTCATTTGCCCACCAGCGACCCCCCACCCTTCCAGATGCAGGATACCAAACACTTCCCTTAAGTCTCCCCTCTCCCCCCTCTATCAGTGAAAAACATTCTTTTCTTAATTTCCCTTACCCCCTTTGTTGTACACGTTTAGATAGATTGAGCAACTGCTTTTTACTTTCCTATCCTTCCTATCCACACTCAAAAAGAGACTTTAAGTAGCCATTGCACAACCTTCTTCAAACTCCTACTCCTCCTTTCCACAATGCAAATAGCAATGCAAAAAAGTAGCAACGAAAGCTCCTTGATTTACAGTTACTTCCCTTCCACTGAGATAGCAGTCACCTCTTCAGTCTCTGCTGTTCCTTTCCTGGATTCCTGGATATCGGCTTCTGCTATGACAGGTGCATGTCCTTTGAAAAAGTGATGTCAGAACCCCTGGTATAAAGGAAATCACAGACCTGGATCAGGTGGGGTGAGGGGTTGGGGGGGTGGAACCAGCCCAAGTCTTCCAGAAACAATCAGGTAGCTGAGGCCCCTGGTCAGACCATTAGCAACCTTCCTCCACTATGCACTAAACTTTGCAGCTAGTGAGGCCAGCAAAAAGGAATCGCAATTCTACTCAAAGCCCCAAAAATAGGTTTGCTACCAAAAGAAACAGGTCTCCAATTCCAACAGCCCCAAAACAATACCCTGCTAGCCCCTTAGAAGTAGTAAGAAAGAAAATAAATAACCTTCTACCAAGTAAAATCCACAAGAAACAATGTAAAAACAGCAAGAAGAAGCTACTATACTGGAATTCATCTGATCCCTTCCCCTTCTGGATACTTCTGAGAAGCCAAAAGCTACTGACACCACAAACCTGATTCAGCTCCGCCTCCTGATAGCTGAGTGAGACCTGGCCAGACCATTAACACCCTTCCCCCACTATGCACTAAAGTTTGCAGCTAGTGAAGCCAGCAAAAAGGAATCACAATTCTACTCAAACCCCCAACTTTGCTACCAAAAGAAACAGGACTCCAATTCAAACAGCCTCACCAACAACATATTAAAATAGGCTTGACTTTAGAAGATATGGGTCTCCAATTCAAAGAAACTGTCCCAATTAAATCTTACCAAATAGGTTTTAAATCAGAAGAAATAGGCCTCCACAAATGCAGCCTGCTACACAGTGAAACATCAAACAAATGAGCCCACTTATAGCCACCAAAACAGGTTTCAAAATTCCAACAACCCTAAAACACTACCCTGCTAGCTCCTTAGAAGTAGTAAGAAGAAAAGAGATAACCTTCTACCAAGTAAAATCCACAAGAAACAATGTAAAAACAGCAAGAAAAAGCTACTATACTGGAACTGATCTGATCCCTTCCCCTTCTGGATACTTTCTGGGATTTGTTGATGTGTGGAGGCACCATGTCACAATGTCTCACCAGTAGAGCATAGGAGAGATGGGTGGGGGCTTACAGGGGGCACAATTCAGTGCCCCATGACATTTAACATCTGTGCAGGCCCCCACATAACACTGCCCTGTGTGAGGTATTATATATTTTAGCCAGTAGAAGGAGCTCTGCTAAGGTAGAACTGAGTAAAGGGATGGAACAGGGAGACTTTTAGAGGATACACAGACCACAGAGTAAACAGCCTGGAGCAGACCTGCATGTGTTGTTCAGGACTGTAACTAGATATACTGGGCTGGCAAATTTACAGAAGTGGTGTCAGTTCAATTTTATTGTTCATTCCATTTCCTTTTGTTGCTTTAAGTTTAAATATTCCAAAGTACCCTTCTGTCCTGGATAATAAACTCACAAGGTCACCCTGTCTCTGGCTTCGTTTTTGTAATTTTGTCAGCCCAGTATATCTTGTTACGGTCCTGAGCCAAACGTAACTTAGCTAATACAAACAATATTTGTTTACTTATCAGTTACATTTTTTGAAAACCTTTTGCTTTACATAATGTAGAATCAGCATTCTCTAATACTTCAACACAGTGGCAGTTTTTTAACCTAAGTAACTTGTTTGTATTGTACTGCACCTTTTTTGAATCCCCCTCTGTCTTTAACTGCTGTGTTTAAATTCTGTGATGCCAAGAAGAGCCTTGTCTCTTGAGAAAGTGCAGCCACGCAAAACGTTGAGGCTCTTGTCTGTGCCTGTCGCCTGCATTCCATGCGCTGCATTCACAAATAAACACACAGCAACCTTTGGTGTTTTGTTTATTGGCATGTGAATGCAAAGCTTCTCTGCTCCTGCCTTGCTGACATGCTGTCCTGGACTCTTAAACTATCTTTCCTATTGCTGTTTATAAGTTCTTCCAGGTTTAGCCTGAGCCAATGCCACCTTTCCCAGTGCATAAATGGGACCTTAGCAGCATGAGCCCAGCTCCAGCACAAGTTTGTCCTTCACTGACACAGTATTAAACCCAGATTTGTTGATTTCCCTACACAGCCCCGAAGAGAAGAACAGGCCTCAACATCAGCATCTACATATGTTAGTAGACCTCTCGCTATAAAATAATCATTTGTTCAATATGAAAGTTTGACTCTCAAGTTGCACCATTTAGTGCGGTAATAAGTGACATTTGAGAAATAGTTACAAGTTAGGAGGGTGCCTCAGGGCCTCAGAATTCTAAAGGTTCCAAGGTTTGGCAGAGATAGAAACAAATTCTTTGAGCCTTGAAAACAAGAACTCCATGACTTTTCACTAAGGTTAATTAAATTGATCTTAGTGAACTCAGCCAGAGTCCAGGAAAGACTCACTGCCAAACTTAAACAAAAAGAGGAAATGAAATCAGTTTGCAGCCTCTGCAGAGTTGGACCTTAAACATAAATTCAACAACACTATTGAGGCCTGTGACAAAACGATGCAGGCAATTAAACATAAGCAATTCTTGAGAGAGGAAAGAGACTATTTTAAATTCTCTATTTTTAAGAAGCACTTCAAAAGTGCTCTTCTAGTAAAAGCATCTTGCAGTTGCTAGATCCTATCAAAAAGAACATATTGTTCAATACCTTTTTGGTGCTATAAGGCAGAGAGCACACCAAACTATATTTCTGTCCTAGCTATGTATCTACAATGTTATAGTCTTTTGTAAACTGTTTTTATCATCACTTGTTATGACTTGATTGTGCTGTCAATGACTGTATTATTATGTTTTTATCTCAGTTTCCATGTACATGTATACTAAGACTGCAACCGTATCTTTCTTGCTCAAACTTGTCCTTCTATGTGCCATCTAGATGGCCCAGGTTGTGCCTGAAAATGGTCCCTGGGACCAGTGTAATCACCTGGCTATCAAATACATAAATAAATAAATCGATAAATAAATCAATAAATAAAA
Source organism: Neoceratodus forsteri (assembly GCA_016271365.2). Taxonomy (NCBI): domain Eukaryota; kingdom Metazoa; phylum Chordata; order Ceratodontiformes; family Ceratodontidae; genus Neoceratodus; species Neoceratodus forsteri. The sequence continues at coordinate 1,725,443,451 of CM057452.1, forward strand.
AATGACTGTGTGTTCAACTGGAAACAGTTCCAAAGGCAACAACAGGCCAAGCCCTGTTCCATCCTCAAGAAACAGCCAGGTTTCAGTGATAACAGAGGCCAGGGGGAAAGTAAATCTAATGAAGCATCTTCTATTTTTTTAGAAGACTCCCATCCTCAGGCACCTGCCCACCCTACTCCCACCCCACCCCTGCACTACAGGAGCCCATGCACCTCCTTCCAAAGACAAAGAGGACAAGGCAGGGAAAGAGAGAGAAACAAACCAGAGAGGCAAGGACAAGAGATACAGGTTGAGGGGTCAGTACCAGCAGCACAGACCAGGACAGAGGCAGTAAACCAGCTAAGTAATGTTATTAACATATCCTCTATACAGCTGACAGAGACTGAAATCAACATCCTCAGCAAAGGACTCAAATTTGTTACCACAGCCAAATTAGACCATTTCTCCTCCATCACTGACCTGCACAAGTTTACTCGTAATCTCAACTTGAGGTGTATTAACTCTGAGTGAACCATGTGTCATGGAACCCCAAGAGATAACTGCCAAAGTGACACTCAAAGCCAAATATCACAAGAGAATGTGACTCAAAGCCAAATATCACAAGAGAATATGACTAACACGCAAACAGGACAGAATGTGGTATTCAGACAGACTGACCTTTGTGCTCGCTATAAATAATGTGATTGGTGTATTTTCAAGGCCTATGAGCAGGATGTTGAAAACCTGATGAACAATCAAGGGCAGCTGAACTTTGCAAACATGACTACACAAGAATTTGCAGCCCTGCTAAATTTGAGTGTAAGCCCCTCTGGGAACTTACTAGTTAATTTATCTGGGAGCTCTAGTTAGTGCAAAGGAAGTTCTGGTGCCTGTAGGTCTGGAGCTGGCAGTCTGCCTACAAGCAGGGGTGCCCCAGCTCAGAGGGTTTAAAAAGGGCAGGTTTTTGGAGCCAGGGGAGAGAAAGATCCTAGGGGAGAAGAAGAGAGAGAAGTCAGGGGGTTCGGCCCACCAGTTCAGCCGGAGGGCTGTTGCGGGGCCAAAGTGGGTCAGTTGACACCCCAGCCCTCCTCTTTTGAAGACCCGCATATGAAGGTGCTGCTGTTCATGCCTTAAGTGGCAGGGGAGCAGTGGAGCTTGAGTCTGGGGCCTCTTGGTGCAGTTTGGGAGCCAGAGCCCATCAGGAGCAGAGGTATGGAGGTCTGCTGGGTGATCTACGGCACCTTGGTAGGGTAAGCACCGATGGCCCTGTTTTCTAAGTAATCTCACCTGTGTGCAAGTGCAACCTGTAGGGCCAGTGAGTGTTTCTGTGGTTGGGCCTGCTCTGGCAGATGGGGCCTGGGGCGAGGTTCAGAGGTGGAAGCCTGGACTGTTGAGGGTGTAGTTATGGCAGTCTACCCATTTTCCTGGGCCGTGGATGCTATAGTGTTTAGGCTCTCAGGGGTGCAGCCTGTCGAGGCAGGAAAGGATCCATGTGGGGAGTGGTTGGTTGGGACCCCAGTGGGGTGGCAGTCCATCCGGGTGCGCCATGTGGTGCAATCCGCAGATATCTGGGTGAAGGCAGTCCAGAAATTAAAATTGCTGCATGAGAGGATAGTGTCTTGGGACTCTGTAGGTCCAGAAAGCCAATTTTGGACAAAACCTGGTCAGGAGCTTTTAGAAATGTGTTTGTTGCACGGTTTTTATGTACTACAGCTACGAATACATTATTTTTGCAGCTGATTACCTGGTGCCGGTTCGTTTTTGTAGGAGTCCTACTGATTTATTGTACCTGGCACAGGTATCCATGAGGACTGGAGCAGATTTTTTGATCAGTTAGGTCCAGGAATATGCAGAATTCCTTGGGGAGACCAGCCAGGCGTGTGGCATCAGCGACTGGGTATCGGGTAGGTCTTTCGAGGTTCAGTTCTTGTTAAAAGGAACACCATTTTGAATGTGTAATAGCTCCCAGAAAGAAGAGTGCTCCCATGTGTTTTAAGTAACCCCCTGTTTGTAACACGGCAAAGTAAGAAATGGGATTGGGACAATAGAGATGTCTTGTGCTGTCACAGTTGCTACCTCAGTTTGAGTTTTGCTGAGACTAAGAGAAGTGAAAAGTAAGCAAGTGCCTGGTGAAGACAGAATAAAGTAAAGGGATGTGAAATGAAAATGCTGCTGAATTTGAAACACCTCTAAGTGAGTCCTGTTTTGGCCCACCATGCATGCTACTGTCAGGAATGTAGCCTTTTTGTCTCGAGGGAATGTCTGAATGCAATAAATAAGTCTGTTGGAAAAAGAGATTGTTGCAGAAGAGAAGTCATTTTTGTTTTGCCTGTGAAGTGTTCCTACCATATATGCTACCCGCGCACTCCATGGAGTGGTTATTAAGTATTCTCATTAGTATTAAATCAGTTATTGCACTTTTGATTCTGGAGTAGACAATGGACTTAATCATTTTGCACATTGTGTTTCTGCACTAATCAAGTTGCCCCCACAGCTGCTGTACCTCTGGGCTGCTAAGTGACACCAGCACCCCCTGTGACATTGCATCTGAACTCAGGTAACAAGGGCATTATTTTCTGAGACTGTGTTTCTGGCTGTATAGTGCTCCCATCCTCCAAAGTGCCAGCAATCATACCCCTAGACACGGTGAGGGGGGGCTTACAACATGGGGGCTCGTCCAGGACTTTACTGCTCATTTTAGGGGTGCCAGAACTGTTCCTGGACTGTAACTCTGAGGGTGCAGCAGTGCAGATTTCTTTGCTGCTGCTAGGCACCATTTTGAGTTTGTGAAACCTCATACCTTCTGTGCTATTTTGTATGCAGAACTTTATGGACTATATCATTGGCTGGAGGCAGCAGGGCTGGGGCCAGAGGTCACAGTGTGAGGGGCAGGAGCACCATTTTGTGAAGCCACAGTGAACTGCACCACAAGTGTTTGTACCTCAAGGAGAAAGATTGCTTCCTAGGACTCTATATTTTGAGCAGCAGCAGAAAGAATCTCAGGGATTACAGTAATAGCAGAAACATCTGGTGATGGGGACAGGATGGTCCCTGTTCCCGCTTCGCTCCTATCCTGATTATGGGAGATGGCGAAAGAGAGTGGCATGCAGGAGAGATGCATGGCCTTCCACCAAACAGGAGGAAAGTGCTACCAGTTTTTTGAACTGTGCCAGCAGTGGAGTACCTCCTCTAGCCCAGCCCGCCCTGCCTTACCAGTCTGCCTGAGGTTGGACCACCACCTCAGTGCTAATAAACATGGAGACTTCCAGTTTAGAAGATTGGGATGGAGAGGAAACTGCAGCATGTGAGGTAGATTCTAGGGAGAAGGGCACTAGCCATCTGCCCAGCCTTTCTTCCCCATCTGTGCCTGACCCTCCCCGTGGCAGAGGGAGAGGCCGTGGAATGGCAGGGAGTCCCCTGCTCAGGGTACCCACCCATCAGCAGCAGACACCAAGAAGACCATCCAAGGATCTCCCCTCACCACTGCAGGTGCTGTAGTAGTTAAGCCACCAGATGTGGTGGTGGAGGAGGTCACCTCCGAGAAAGATTCAAGCACCATGAAAGACACGGAAGGACTGGATGCAGTATCCCCTGTTCTGGGTGTCTGTGCTAGGTCCTTCATATTCGATGATCCTTTTTGGGAGTGGGACATCCCAAGGCCTTACCTCTTTTCCAGTTTGAGATACCCAGACAGGATCCCCCAGCAACAGCAGGTCTGTCAAAAGGGAAGGAAGGACATGGACTCCCTCTGCCCAACTGACCCACGCTACTCTTAATATACCTCGAGGAGCTGGCTGCTAAAGGGTACTGTCCCGAGAACCAGTGTGAGGAGCATACCTGACTGGTCACAGGCTGAGCACTGGGTAAGAAGGAGGCTCAAAAAGAAGTTTCCAGACAGAACTACCCATACTTGTGCCAGAAGATCTGGGACATCATCGAGGAACGGAGAGAGGACTGGGTCTTCCAAGGAGACCTAGACATGGTCAAGCAGAGAAGCAGAGGGAGTGCCCTATATCTGGGAGGCCACAAGCAGTAAGCAATCAGAAAAGTGCAACAGATCTATACCTCAGTGGAGTGAACTGGAGTGACACTGTTTAAAACTTTTGCAATGTTCCAGGATGGAGAGGGACAGAGGACAAAGTATTACATTACTTGTAAGCTTGCTTTTGGTGAGGAATGTACTAGGCCTAATCCGAAACTGTATTGTGCCTCAGAACCCAGAAATAAAGCTGCTTGTTTTACAGACTGCTCTAAGACTGCCCTAAAAAGATTTGTGTCTGGACTGATCTCCCCTCGATGCAGGCCTTGGCATCAGGTGCCCTGGCAGGACTAGAAAAAATATGGACTCCCACCGCTGGAGGCTGGGTGAGATCAACCCCTTTTATTGTTCTTTGTTGTGAAATGTTTAAATGTTTTAAGAGGTTGGCTCCCCAGTAAGTTAAAATGTGTGTTCTTTTGTTGGAAAAAAAAATTTCTTGTAACATCCCCATCCTCAATTTTTGTTTAGGGGTCCCGATGTTATAAAGGGGGGGGGGGCACAGACCAGACAACCTTCCTTGCATTTCCACATTATTTGGAGAAAACAAAAGGCCTTACAGATGGTTTCATTCGCAAAGCCTTTTCTTACTCTGGAGATGGATCAAAGCACCAACAGGATCCCACTGATCTCGAACCTGGAGAAGGAGGAGGGGCTATTTGGCTACTGAAAGGGTAGGATAACGTTTGTGTTAAAAATTAGTACATTAAATCACACAACATGAGGAAAATCATAGCAACCATAAAATACTTTATTTTGGATGGGAAAATGATTGCATCCCAAAGAAATAATAAACAATAAGGAGCAGCTCCATGGGGCTGAGAGCATGGCAAAAGCACAGACAGCATTTAAGCAATGAAAATCGACACCACAGCTAAGATTTCTTTCAGGCCTAGAGCATAGACCACACTGGCTCCACACTGAAAACTTCCCTTGGGCAGAGATTTTGAAAACACCTTTGGCTTGCTTTCATTTCACACTGCTGTCTGGTCCTTCTAATGGGAGAGTGCCTTACTTATGTCTTAGGTGTCAGCATGGCTCAGTTGGTGGCACATCCACCATGGACCAGAAGGTCGTGGGTTCTCAACCCACAACAGGAGATGACTCATGCCTAAAACACTGGCACCTGAGTACAGTATTAGGGGGGTGCTGTACTGTTGGGTTGTGCCATCCTTCAGATGAGATGTTAAACTGAGGTCACTTCTACATATCCTGGTGCTGACCTGGTGGGTGTACAGGTGGAAGTAAAAGAACCCAAAGCATTCTTTACAAAGAGTAGGGGACATTCTTGGTGTCCTGGCCAACATTCCCCATCCCATAAAACTGGTTCATGCAATTGTCCAGGCTGTATGTGTGTGTTTATGTGCGATATGGCTGCCATTACATGTTCAGTCACTTGCAGGCTGTTGGTTAACTAGGATCTGCAGCTTATCCAGTAGGTAGGGAAATGGGCAGACTGGGTGAGCCAAGCAGTCCTTATTTGCTGTCAGTCTGTTTCTATATTTCACTACCAGTCTAGCATTGCTTGTAAAGTGCTTTTGGATACACTGTGTATGAAAAGCACTCTGTAAATGCTGATTCTTCTTCTTCTGCTCCTCCCATGCCAGCCTAGCCAAAATTGGACCCTGGGGCAATGCAGTCTAATGCCTCTGTGGCTGTTCCCAAAAACAGATACCTGCTCATCAACTGAGACAAAACTGGTGCAAACCTCTCCTTTTCTTCCGAGCCCACCTGGGCTGGACCAGAGCCTGAACAACTGTTCCCTCCCTACTTTAGTTGCCAGTTCCCCATAAGCCACATCCCTAAATGAGTCTGACAGGCCTGCCCCAGACACGGGCACGGCAGGTCCCAAGGTGAATCCCAGGATGCAGCTCCCATTTCTGAGCTCACCACCATGCAGTGTGCCACCCGGGAATGGTACCCTGAACCTGCCACTTCCAGAGAACCTTGTTGCAGCCCTGCCACCATTGCAGCAGCCCCACTGCCTGGAAACTCCAACCATACTTTTTTGGTTACCGGGACAATTACTCCTTCACAAACAGGTTCCAAACCCTTTTCCTCCTTCCTCCCTCTTGCAGCAGCTAATGAAAACTCCCCGGACCCATAACCACCAAACTCCTAACTGCCCTCCCTATAAAGTCCTCTCCACATTGCACTGATGCTGCCAGCCAGCTCCTGTTGGGCTGGAGGAGGTTGTCCTCCAACTGCCTTGCCCTTCTCAATACCACCGTCTCCCCATCTCTCTCCAAACTCGGAAAAACCCAGGGCTTAAATACTCTTGAAACCCTGCCCCCTGGTGGCAATAGAAGAGCATCACCACATGCTGACTAAATTGGGGCCCTACCCAGAAGGGAAGATCAAACCCAAAACACAGGCTAGTAAGCCCACTCCCCGAGCAGGGGGCTTACACTCTCCCCTCCCTTAAAAAACATTTCCTCTTGGAAATGGGGGCAGCATAATAGCCACCAAAAAGAAAAAGTATGCGCACTCCCTACCCCAACCCAGAGCTCTTTCTCTCTGGTACACCAGACCCCCTACCTCCTAACTCCCTACCTACCACTGCCCAGTGGAGCAAGTTTAGTCCAAAAAATGAATAGTAAAATCTTTCATATTTTCATAACAAGCCTAGAAACTTCTAAAAAGCGTAAGCTGTTTCTTATTCTAGCCAGGCTGTCTCTGTAATCTTATTATCCAAACTGGAAAAATTAAGCATGCAGATTAAATCTGTAACTTTTAATCTTTAAGTTTACCACTATACTCACACTCCATTCACTCACCATTCAGACAGAGGTAGTGCTTGTATTGAATTAATGATTTACTAGACCACTACAACAGGGAGCAGCATTAGTAGCAAACTCTAAAATTGTTCAATAAAAAAGTTTCTCTTTTCTTTTATCAACCAGGAACATTACAGTCTCGGGGTTGGGGGGGGCTGGAAATTGTCCACAACAACGACATCCCTTCCCCTGGGCACAATACTTCTGAACCATAACTGAGATGATTTTAAAGTGTCTTCCTTTTCAAGCTTTCAAAAACAGAACTGAACAAACCTGGTGATCCACAAATCAAGGAGTACAGTCATCTTGTCCCTTTAAATAGAGGGCCCACTGCGCGGAGAAAATAATAGTCAGGATCTGGCTTTGTTGTTTCTTGGCCAATGGAATCCATGGAGAGTACATAATATTTCATTCTGTTTCCTGCCTGATCCTGTACCAAGGCAAAATGTTTAAAGAGGGTGAGCCCATCTCATGGTGTGGTGAAATACAGGGAACGCACCTTCTGAATAAGCACCTGATCATGTCTTCCTGGGGCTCCAGGCTGCTGCTGCAGCTTCTGAATCATGGCATTAGAGACCCAATCTAACCTTTGTTCCTCAATTATGCCCCATAGTCATTCGGGATACTCCACGGTGGGGTACTCCACATGAATACGTCTTCTCACCCACCTCTGTTTTGACTATTCTGGCAGTTCTCATACACTAGGGTGTCCCCTAAGGAAGGCCACGAGCTGAAGCGCAGGGGCTAGCATGTTTCTGTCTGTTATTCTATGGTGATTTTGCACTATTTATGGTTTTGTGATGTGCTACAATGTATTAAAATCAGCACTAAGCACTGATTCATGTTGTGCTGGATTCTTTTGTGAAATTGGAGTAGCTTTTGTATCTGGATTTGGCGATAAGGTGGAGGAGCTCTACTTTAACTGCACTGGTAGATGTACCATCACCAGGCAGGGAACTCACAGGTGACCCCCTGGGCCTTGGGGAGTCACCAGATGACTTTTGCAGTCCCCTACCTCTCCCTCTGCCATGAGGATAGACGATGGCCAGTGGGGTGGAGCTGGGCAGATGGCTATGCTCCACATCACTCTCTTTAACAACCTCCTCCACAGCCTCCACATTTACATCAGGAGACTCCCACTTTAACTCTTCAGTTTGTACTTCTAACCTCACCTCCACTCCTAGATCCACGCTCCCCTGGGAGAGCAAAGAGGCCATTTCCACCAATATGCTTACTAGGTAGGGCCAAGAATACCCAAACGTCTGACCTTCATACAGTCCCTCTAAGGTGGCATTTGTACAGATTCTGCAAAGTGGGAGCTTCACCCCCCAACAGAAGCCACATCTGACACACCTCTCCACGGCCTGTCCCTTCCCTGCAGAATTCCAAAGTCATGCAAGCAGGGAGGCTGGCACTGTAGCAGGGGGTTTCTCAGAAGAAAACCTTTCTGCCATCTTTTTATTCATTCTCCTTTTGCACCTTGTCCATCTGTGTCACTCACTCTCTTCCAAGGCAACAAAATGGCACCTCTGCTCTGCTCTCTTCCAGCTTGCCTCACAGAGCAAAATAATCACTGTAGCTGCTTTGCCTCACATGATCAATACTTTGATGCAGGAGGTGCCAGAGAGTGATACATCTACCAGGAGTCTGCCACCATACCACCAGGCCCAACAAACTGCACCATCACCAAAGCAGGCCTCACTGCTGCAGTGGGACCTCTTTTCCTTTTTAGCTCCAACTCCTCCACAATCAGCGGTACCAATACCTTTTCACACAAAAAGCAAAAAAGATCCCGGATGGGCCCCCACTTCTGTAACCCCCCCCTCCTCAATTTTCATCTAGGGGTCACGATGTTAAAAAGAGGGGGGACACAGACCTGACAACCTTCCTTGCATTTCCATATAATTTGGAGAAAACAAAAGGCCTTACAGATGAGTTAATTCACAAAGCCTTTTCTTACCCTGGAGATGGATCATAGAGCCAGCAGGATCCCATTTATCCTGAACCTGGGAGGAGGGGCTATTTGACTACTCAAAGGGTGAGAATAACATTTGTGTTAAAAATTAGTTAATTAAACTACACATAACGAATAAAATCATAGCAACCATAAAATACTTTATTTTGGACAGAAAAATGATTGCGTCCAAAGAAATAATAAATAATAAGGAGCAGCTCCATGGGGCTGAGAGCATCCATGAAAACTGACACCACAGCTAAAACTTCTTTCAGTACTAGAGCATAGACCAGACTGGCTCCACACCGAAAACTTCCCTTGGGCAGAGATTTTGAATCCACCTTTAGCTTGCCTTCACTTCACACTGCTGTCTGGTCCTCCTAATGGGGGAGTTCCTTACTCCTCCCATGCCAGTCGAGCCAAAATTGGACCCTGGGGTGATGTAGCCTAATGCCTCCACGGCTGCTCCCAAAAACAGATACCCGCTCATCCACTCAGCCAAAACAGGTACCAAATCTCTCCTTTTCCTCTGAGTCCACATGGGCTGGACCAGAGCCTGAATGATGATTCCCACCTTACTTTAGTTGCCAGTTCCCCATGAGCCATGTCCCTAAGTGAGTCTGATGCAGCTGCCCCAGACATCGGCACGGCTGGCCCCAAGGTGAATCCCAGGATGTGGCTCCCCTTTCTGAGTTTACAGCCATGCAGTGTGCAACCCGGGAATGGTCCTCCAAACCTGCCACCTGTGGAGGACCAGTTGCAGCCCTGCCACCACTGCAACAGCCCCACTGCCTGAAAACTTCGACCAATCCTTTTGGTTACCGGGACCACTGCTCCTTCACAAACAGGTTCTGAACCTTTCTTTCTTCCTCCCCCTTGCAACAACTGATGAAAACTCCCTGGACCCATGGCCGCCACATTTCTAACAGCCCTTCCTCTGAGTCCTCCCCGCATTGCACCAGTGCTGCCAGCTGACTTCTGTGGGGCTGGAGGGGGTTGCCCCCCAACTACCTTGCCCTTCTCAATACCGCAGACTCCCCATCAATCTCCCAACCCAGGAAAACTCAGGGCTTAAATACTTGTAAAACCTTGCCCCCTGGTGACAGTAGAAGGGTATCACCACATGGTGACTAAACTGGGGCCCTACCCAGAGGGAAGGGTCAAACCCAAAACACAGGCTAGTAGGCCCATCCCATGAGGGAAAGCTTACTTTCTAGTTAGTAAACATTTAGCAGTGGTGACTGGACTGGAATATGCTACTCTGGGTCTAATAGTTAAGCTCTTATGCTGTGAGTGGCATGGATACGTATGAACTAGTGTCAGTGAGTGTGAGTGAAATTCTGCATAAAGTTTGCATGTGTGTGAGATGTATGTGCCCACAGGTGAGAATGGTTAGCTGAAAAAAATAGAATGTTGAAATGATAAAAAGTTTATGCCTCTGAAGTTGTAGTGTGTTATGCCTTTAGAGTAGCAATGTGTTTTGCCTGCCTAAAATAACCATGTTGTTTATTCTGTTATCTAAATCCTGTTTGCTATACAATGTTAGCATGGGGGGAATGCTTTAAGCCTTTCCTGACAGCAGCAATCCTAAGGATTTTGGATAGTTTGGGAGACTGATAATGGAGACTGGACATCACTGCTGCAGTACCTGGCAATTCATCCAAGGGGACCAGTGGGTGGACTGCCATGGAACCCTTAGTTTGGTAATATAATAGCTGTATGTTAGTGTAGTAAAAGTGTCCTTAACATTGGGAGGAATTAGGTTTCACCAACACAGTAGTGGTTCTGTGTTGCTCTCCTGGCTTGCCTGGGTGGGGGGGAAGAGATGTGCATATCTGGGTCAGGGGGTAGCAGCTGGTAGGTGTTCATCAGGAGGTGAACATTTTATGTGGGGGAAAAGTGTAAGCTCCCTCTGGGAGCTTACTAGTTGATTTATCAGGGAGCTTTAGTAAGTGCAAATGACGTTCTGGTGCCGGTAGGTCTGCAGCTGGCAGCTTGCCTGCAAGCAGGGGGGCCCCAGCCCAGAGGGTTTAAAAAGGGTATTTTTTTGGCACCAGGGGAGAGAGAGAGATCCATGAGAAGAGAGAGAAGTTGGGGAATTCAGCCCACCAGTTTAGCCGGAGGGTCTTGGCAGGGCCGGGGTGGGCCACTTGCCACCCCAGCCCTCCTCCCTCCAAGATCCGCATATGAAGATCAAACTTTCAAATCAAATCAAACTTTATTTTTAAAAAGGCACTTTTCTTAAAACCAAAGTGCCTGTACAATTTCATAGAACAATAAATAACAAAATCTAAAACTATTATAAACCAATAAAAGCTATGTTAAAAAGGTGGGTCTTCAAGGCTCCTTTAAAACTCAGGACAGTCAGACTATTTCGCACCTGATGAGGTAGAGAATTCCACAGGGTCGGGGCCATAAAACTAAATGATCTAGCCCCTGAAGTCTTCAAACGGACCCTGGGAATTTCCAGCAATCCCTCGTCAGTGGATCGGAGGGGGCGGGAGGGACAGTAGGGGCAAAGGAGCTCTTTCAGGTAAGTAGGTCCCTGGTCATGTAGGGCTTTATAGGTCAGCAAACCGACCTTGAAGGTGATTCGCTGAAATACTGGCAGCCAGTGCAGTCCGCATGGAGCACAGGCATTATATGGCTGGATCTAGAAGAACCAGTCAATAACCTGGCTGCCGCATTCTGCACTAGCTGCAGACGGCGAAGCTCAACCCCGATAGCCCTAGGTACAGGGAGTTGCAATAGTCAAGGCGGGAGGTAATGAAGGCGTGGATCAATGTTGGAAGATCTTCTGGAGGAACCAGGTGCTTCACCCTGGCGATATTCCTCAGATGGAAAAAGGAAGTTTTGACCACCGCTGACACCTGAGCTTAAAGTGTCAAGTGGTCGTCAATTATTACGCCAAGATTCCGCACCTGATCTGAGGTCGTCAGCGGAACGCCTGCAAGCCTTAAGCCTGAGTGCGATCCAGCCGGCAAACCCTCCTCACAGCGACCTTTGTCCACAACCAACACCTCAGTTTTCTCGGGTTTAACCTCAACCAACTCCCATTCATCCAATCTTGGATTTCTGCAAGGCAGTTATTAAATACCGACAAGGCAGCATCCTGGCGGGCACAAGACATATACAGCTGGGTATCATCGGCATAGCAATGAAAACCCAGACCGTATCGCCTTATATCGCCTCCCAACGGCAGCATATATATCAAGAATAACATGGGCGCTAGAATAGAGCTCTCCGCGTACCCTTACAAGATAGGGAGACTGATGCCGAGGAAAAATTCCCGACACCACCCTCTGAGTCCTACCTTTGAGGTAAGATCTAAACCACCCAAGGACCATACCAGATAATCCACAGATGGACCGCAGATGCTCTAACAGCACACCATGATCAACAGTGTCAAATGCTGCTGAGAGATCAAGAAGTACCAAGATAGAACCGTCCCATTATCTCTGCTATTAGAGGTCATTTAGTACCCGAACAAGTGCTGTCTCGGTACTATGCCTCTTCCTAAATCCAGATTGGAGAGAATCGTAGATAGTGTTGTTGGTCAGATGATCCTCCAATTGCCTTGCACATACCTTCTTAATAACCTTACCCACAAAGGGTAGGTTAGAGACTCGTTCTGTAATTGCTAGACAATCTGGGTCTAAGGAGGATTTCTTTAAAAGAGGCTTAACTATAGCCTCTTTAAGGGGATCTGGAAAGATCCCCCTCTCCAAAGACTTCCAGACTATCAAAGCCAGGACTAGGCCGATTTTATCCACACATTCCACTAAAAGGCGTGTGAGGCCAGGGTCCAAATCACAGCTGGTTGGTCGCAATGCTCGGATGACCATCACAATATCATCGATTTTGGGGAGGCTGAAGTCAGACCATACCAACTGGGTGTTCAACATCTCCAGCTGACCATCACCACTCCCATTGGAGAGGGAAGAACGGACGTCTGATCTGATTTTGGCCACCTTATCTGCAAAGAAGAGAGCAAACTCATCACACCGTTCTGTGGAAAAGACCCTTCCGGGCTGAAGACAGACTGGATTGCACAGTCTGTCCACAGTCCGAAAGAGCTCAGCTGGTCTATTCTGTGCAGCCGCTATCTCCCTGGACAGGAACTCTGCCTTCTTATGAGAGATTGCGGATTGATAAACCATATAATGGTCCATCAAACTAAGTCTGTCATCATCCAGACCAAACTTCCGCCAACACCTCTCCAGCCTTCGTCCAACCCTCCTCAACTCCCGCATGGTCTCATCAAACCATGGAGACCTGGGACGAAGAGTGAGAGGATGAACATGAACAGGTGCAATAGAATCCAAGGCCCCTGTAACCACCCTATTATAGGCCTGTACTAAGTCACCAGGATCCAAGCAATCTATTGGAAGGTCCGATAGGTCCAGCACCACCATCAGGTCATCCGGGGCACAGCCCTTAATGGGCGATACCGGACCATCTCCAAATGGGCTGACCTAATAGGGGCGGCCTCAAAATTGAACCTGATGGAGTGATGGTCAGACCATCCGACCGGTTCCACCACTAAGTCAGATATCCCCATCCCCAGAAGGAACACCAGATCCAATGAGTGCCCACCAATATGGGTCGAGGAGGAAACTACCTGCGTGAAGCCCAGTGATAACATCAACTGGAGGAAGTCTTGACCAAAGCGTGAGAGTTCATCGTCAACCCAAGCATTGAAGTCCCCCAGAACCAACCATCTGGGGGACCCCAACGTCAGGTCGACAATGAAATCTGCGACTTCCTGCAAGGAAGCATTCTTGTCACCTGGTGGGCCGGTATCACGAGAAGTATCCTGCACCCCACACCTTGCCTAGAACACACCAAGGATCTGGTGACTCCACCGGTACTCTACCAGGCCCAATTCTGATTTAAAAATGGCAACACCCGCCTTCAATCCTGCCTCAGGCAGTGTATCACCGAGTACCGGCCGGAACTGCTGCGGCCAAATTGGCTCCATTTCCATCCAGCCAGGTCTCGGTGATGCATGCTAGGTTAGTTGACCCAACAAGATCGGCTATAATGGCCGTCTTGTTTTTAATAGATCTAGCATTGCACAACACCACCCGAGCAGGATGAACCTCCGATGATGACCGCCTTACCTGCTGATAACCAGAACCCTTGGGTATGGGCACAAGACAGGATGCAGCGGATCATGCTGTAAGTGGCAGAGGAGCAGTGGAGCATAAGCCTGGGGCCTCTCAGTGCAGTTTAGGAGCCAGAGCCCATGAGAAGCAGAGGTAAGGAGGCCCGCTGGGTGATCTCCGGCACCTTGGTAGGGTAAGCACCAATGGGGGCCCTGTTTTCTAGGTAATCTCACCCATTGGCAAGTTCAACCTGTAGAGCCAGTGAGTGTTTCTGTGGTTGGGCCTGCTCTGGCAGATGGGGCCTGGGGCACAGTCCAGAGGTGGCAGCCTGGACTGTTGAGGGTGTAGTGATGACAGTCTACCCCTTTTCCTTGAGCCGGTGGCCACTACAATGTTTTGGCTCTCAGGGGGCGCAACCTGTCGAGGCAGTCAAGAATCCATGTGGAGGGTGGTTGGTTGGGACACCAGTGGGGGGGCAGTCCATCCAGGTGCTCTGTGTGGTGCAGTCAGCAGTCCCCTGGGTGAAGGCAGTCCAGAAACTGAAATCACTGCTTGAGCAGATAGTGCCTTGGGTCTCTGTAGGTCCAGGAATGTGCATAATTCCTTGGGGAGACCAGCCAGGCGCATGTCATCAGTGACTGGGTATTGGAAAGGTCTTCAGTGGTTTAGTTCTTACTTAAAAGAACACCATTTTGAAAGTGTAAGATCTCCCAGAAAGAAGAGGTGTCCCATGTGTTTTAAGTAACCAAAAAAAGGAAAACTCGGTGCTCGAAGTTTGGTTTTGTGCAAAAGTGCAAGGTGCAAATTTTATTTGGCAAGAAGCCCAATTTAGACCAGTAGTCCCTAGCACCTCAATTCTTCATCAGACCTTCCAATGGGGGCATATCTGGAAATTGATACATCAGATGACTTTTTATACAAATATATTTAAAGTGGTACACTCTTAATATGCAAATAGTGCATCAAACATGTTTTATAAACGAAAATTCAAGTGCAGATCATTTTAAACTAGATGCTTATCACTGAGTAAGATCTATGCACTTCTATTTCATCAAGTTAGTTCATTTTCTATCTTTTTAGTTGCACCTAGGTTTTTATTAGTTTAACATACGGAGAAAAGATTTCTATCACTAAGAAAAACTCTAGCAAATCACTTAAACTTGAAAAAAACCTCTTTACATAACTCTATGCTAAAACAGTATCAGTAAGTAGTTCTATAAGCACCAAAAGCTAAACAAATTCATCCATTCTGAACACAAAGTGGGAGGTCATATGTTAGTGCAAAAGGTCAACTATGTCCAATGTATCAACTAGAAAACTTTTATGGAGCAATACTTCCAAAGGCTGCTTTTAATAGCTGAAAGAATGAGGATTGTGGGGGGAGTCAGGGAGAGGAAGGTTAGTATTTAAGGAGAAAACTATTAAACGTTTGGATATAACAGGTTAAAGTTAAAACCAAAGGGGCAAGAAAAGAAACAGCAGCAAACACAACCCTACATGCTACTAGTGCATATCCAAAAAAACTGATAGCATCAATACCTTATGGAGAAATGATAAGGCTCCAATTTAATTGCACAGATGGACATGAATTCCTAGTAGAGGCAAATAACCTAAGAAACAGACTTAAAAACAGGGGCTATTCAAATGAGATACTTGATAATGCTTGGGAGAAGCTTCAGAAAATTAACAGATGTGACCTTTTAACATCTAATAAAGATAAACAATGTAAGATTGGGAATTCTAACAGGGGATTAGAGCAAGGAGAAGAACACAAGACATAAACTTTCATTACTGACTACAGTCCTGTAGCAGGAAGAATTGGAGGGCTACTTCATAAATATTTATTTATTTATTCTATTTATTTATTGAAATGTTTCATCAGGAAGGCACACTGAATAACAAGTTGCTCATCTCCCTGTGCGACCTGGGGCGTACATATGGATTAAAGATTAAACATACAGTGAGCATTTACCAAGACAGTGGAAATTCATGTTCAGGTATATTTGTAAAAAGAACATGCAATTAAATTTGTAGAAAGACATACAGTTGCCTTTCATCATGACTGAGGATTTTACAAACTTTCATATCTGGTATACAATTACGAGTGAAGAAGGTCACATTCAGTTGCATTACTAGGACAGCATACAGTTAAACACTTAGCATGTCTTCGGATTAAAGGAAAACTACACCCAAAACTTGAAAAAATATATGTTGTGGAGAGTGTTTTAATTTGTATGTGACTTTCTAGTGTTTTCTTTCCTCTGACTGGTATTAGGAGTTTTTCCCAAATTAGCCTGCTAGCTTTGTACTAGTTTACGACCCCTGGGGATCTTCATACCTGATAGTGTAATTGTATTTCTTGTTCCCACAGTGCATCTTGTCTCACGTGACTGTGATGTAAGAGAGACCCAACATTCAGCACACACATGCCAAATAAACTAAATATCTTTGAAGCTTTACAAGCTGCACAAAATTACCAGCAGCAAAGTTTTCAGGACAGTAAAACCTTTAGGATGAGGGTGGTCACTAGCTGAATTCTACAGATTTTAAAATATAGCCATCTCTATTGTTGTGAACTGATTGTAATGCAATGCTTTCTGCTGGATTTATGGGCTCTGCTACATCACCATCACATGAAACAAGGTGCATTGTAGGACAAAGAAATGCAATAAAGCTATTTGATATGGTGATCTCCAGGGGTCGTAAAACTACCCTAAAGCTAGCAGGCTAATTTAGGAAAAACTCCTAATACCAGTCAGAGGGAAGGAAACACTAGGGCCCGGATATTCAAACTGTGCCATTCTGAGGAGCAAGCCCTGGCGCTGCTCAAAATAGTTGCGCAGGGGTGTGGCCCGGGCGATATTCAAAGGAGTTGCGCTATTGAGCAACTCCTTTGAATATCACCCCCCAGCCACAGCCACTGTGCATGGCGCAGTGGAACTTGCGCCACCGCAAGTTGTCAGAGTTGAGCATTAAACTTGCGGTGGTGCAAGTACCATTGCACCATGCGCAAATTTCCAATATTCAAAAGGTGACATGCAAATGGGGCCATAATTCATGCAAGGGCACAGGGGCCATTTGCATCTGATTCTGGCCCTCATTGCATGCCATTAGCACGTGGGTGCGCCGATCCCCTGAGGACTTGCGCTTGGCCGCCCTGCCAGGCAGCAGCCGTCAGGGACCAACGACCCTGCAGCCCGATCGCGGCTCAACGTGAAAACAACCCCCGCCCACACATGGTGTAAATGGTACAGTCAATTAGGGTGCAAGCAGTTAATTCTTGGGGCAAAAAATTGCTAGATATCTACCAATACCCATTATCCAAATCTAGGTACTGATGTACTTGGCAGACCTGATTTGATCTAATAAACCACAATTCAAGACATTGATAGCCATTGAATTCTGACACTTACTATCCTCGAAATCAAACATAACAAGTCCTCCTCCTTCTTGTATTACCAAAGGAGACCGAGACAACGGAAGAACAATCACCCTGCTTCTCCATTTCACCTCAACAGTAACTGGCTAATTTTCTGGAAACCTATATGGTTCTGGTGGATAGGTTTAGTTTGTGTGACTCTCTGGCCCCATTTTGATCTACCTGGGTTTGGTAAAGTCCCTGGAAATATGCCAAGAGATCAATCTTTCTCTCTTTGTCTGGTCTAACTCAGGGTTATTCATGCCATCCTTTGTCTTTGCCTCTAACCTTCATAGGCCGCCTTCTCAGTTTCTCCTGTTCCGCTTAACAAACAGTGTTAGCATGTGGTTTTCACCCACTTTTGTAGATTTGATGGTAGGTCGCTGAGGTCTATAACACGCATTTCAGTTTCATAATTGACTACACCAGTCTGGCGTAATATCACATAAAATACCATTGTCAGCAATTTATTTTCAGAAGATGGTAACAACACTACCTAACCAACATCTTGTTTTAACCCCACATCAGACAAATTGTTTTTGCTTACCGTCATCTACATTCTGTGCCATTTCACATATTTCACAAACAACTTCTCAAAATGTCTTAAAATGTCATATACTCTAAATGTTTTACTCCACATCAGTCCTACTCCCAATGTTCTTTTATCATCAAGGACCTCTAAGTTCAAATCATATAATAGGATAAGCGGAGAATCCTGTGGTGGACTAGGCACCTCCTGTGGCGAATAACAAATAGGCAGGACTTATCCAATCCTGCCTTACCATGCACAAACTAGAGCACGTTTTGAGTCTCATTAAAGCGCCCACCACAAATCAGTTTGGGGATGATGGGGGGAAGTTCTAATAGCTGATACTCCAACAGTTTATATAACTCCTGCAACATTACAGATGTGAGTTGCTACTTCTGTCAGTTAAGAATGACTGGGGATTCCATCCGACTACACAATTTAACCCAATGCGAGGCAGTGACAGTCCTCTTTGGGTGACAGGTGCAGTGCGTAATCCATATCACTAGAATATTTGATCATTGGAGCTCTTAAGGTGGACCAACACATCCGCCACTCTATCAAATGGGGTAATAACACGAAGTATAGACTGCAGAACTGAGTCCTTCTTCCTTACACGGGCCATTAGTTGGCATTTGGACAGACCCGACAGTATATAGCTACATCTTGGTGAACCCCTGGAAACAGAATCGAGACAGAATGCCTGCATTCTCTCTCTTCCTCATGTCCAGCCATGGAGATGCCATGTACTAAAGACATCACTTATCCCTGTACTTACTGGTACTACTACTTCAGTTTCTTCAGCAGTTACTGGATCATCAATACTACGACAGTATGTTTTTTTTTAAGGATAAAGCATGATTGTACAAGTACATCCTTGTTCACCTGCAAAAAAAGTTGTAAAGTCACATCTGTTTCTGCTCCCAGCAATGTCATTGCAGCACCTAATATATTAGACTGCTCCAACCTGATGCAAGTCCTTCCAGGCTTCTTTCCCTTTTTCAGTTTTTCGTGATTTTCAAGTTTGCTGTCAGTCCAAATAGTCTGCATCAAAAGGAAATGTCCTGCCGCTATGTTTTAGCCTGGGACCTGGTAACTACATGTACAGGTTCTGAGTTATTACAGGCTTAATCAGAGATCAAGGGAGAAATCCTGACCAACGATAACAGGAACTGGTAGATGCGATAATCCCATATATTATAACTCTTGTTGTTCAAGTGATGTCTAAACAAGCCAAGATGATGGAGGTTCCATAACACAAAACAGTTGTATCACAGTCAAGTTTGGGTACATCCAGCCATCTGCTCTGATCAATGTCTGAGACTCCTGAGTCTAATAGGCCCAAGGTTTGCTGTTTCAATTCCCAGATGTCACCTATCCAAAAGTAGCTAGCCAGGAGTTAGGTCAGGTGTTTATTGGGCAGTTCTCACGGCGCCCCTTCTAGCAACCATGGCAGATAATCTCTGAGTAAGGATCCACCACCTCTTCCCTTCTATAGATCTGTCTGGGAATTAGAATCAGAAAATTGGTTTCTTAAGGACTGGATTGTCTCGTTACCTTGGTACCATGGCTCTGGTGGCTGCTGCAATAGTCTGAGTTTGATGGTGTCTTCAGCTGTTTCCAGGTTTGTGTTCTTTCACCCAGACTTGTACATCCATAGGTAACCTTGGATAAATAACCGATCATAATCAAGTCCATAATCTGCCCAACTGACTTGGTGGTAGGTTGCAGCCATTTCCCAAAGTAGTCTTTAGATGGGCAAAGGTCTCCAGGGGTATTCAGGCTAGTCATTTCTGTGAGCGAAAACGCACTGTAGGTTTCTGTGCTGATGTTGTACCTTCACAAATCTTTCCTTGACCTTGTCATAAGTGGTAGCATCAGTCCCACTAAGCTGACTGTAGACAAGTTGCACTGTTCCGGATAAATAGGGCACCAACCAAATCACCCACTGGTCC
This sequence comes from Neoceratodus forsteri, assembly GCA_016271365.2. Taxonomy (NCBI): domain Eukaryota; kingdom Metazoa; phylum Chordata; order Ceratodontiformes; family Ceratodontidae; genus Neoceratodus; species Neoceratodus forsteri. Next base: position 1,725,463,204 of record CM057452.1, read on the forward strand.
CTAGGCCAGTTGCATGTCTGGGCCACCCTCTCGAATGTCATGAGGTAGGCCTCGATATCGTCATTCTCCATCAACTTGGTTAATTTAATGTCTCTAGGGGACAGTCCTGTCTGGTTGGCCCTATGTCATCGTCGAATGGCCTAAAAGTGGCAGTCCATTTCTCATCCTGGCATAAATCTTTCCTCTGCTTGAAGTCTCGATCCTTGTCCCTCACCTCTGGTCCTCCTCTCGTTTCTTGGCTCCATCTCGGGGTTAAGTAAAGACAAAGCCATTTTAACAACTCACTAGGGTCATCTGGTGCTGGGATGGTCTGGCCTTCTTCCTTCTTCTCCTTTTTAGGATTGCCTAGCTGCTGCTGTGCGCACCTTCCACTTTATTCTCTCTCTCGGTCTGCATTATCTCTCGGTCTGGTTACTGGATTCAAACCTGTAATGGTTGTATACCAGTTCTTTGACTTATGGACCGTGTCAGATGAAATACTAATGTCTGGTTGCTCATTTACTCATCTCGTTAGGTGTTTTTTATAGCAACACCTCGGGCAGCCTCTCGACGAACCAGGGTAAGAGAATCCCACTTCTCACACCAGTTGTGGTAGCGAGGATTCTTTATAACAGATTTAGACAGACAACTGTAATATAGTGCATAAAAAAACGCATATTCTGCGTTTGTCAATTTATTGTCCAAAAAGCAAAATAAAGAAAATAAGGGATATTTACAAAAAGGAAAATAAGAGGGTGTTAATTCTTTACACTAGTGAATCATCAGGACATCATTCTTCTTCCATTAAGCATCAAAAATCGAAAGAATTCCTGAGATCTTCCTTCTTGACAGTGTGTAAACCTCCACACTCAGCTCTTCTTAGCTCTTGCTCAGTCTTTGATCAGAAAGCAACTGACCATCCTCCATACTCTCTCTCCTATCTATCTCTCTAGCCCTCTGGTGGACATCATTTTATGGCAGCCTGACGTGACATCAGAGGTCAGGTGACAACATCAGTTAGCAGGGACACTTTATGTTAAGCCTCTACATTTCATAAAACAATGTCCTAGCCTGCCTAGCTTAATGCTATTCTCTGTGTCCACCATACAGGCTCTTAAGGAGTCTATTTTGAAGAAAAAGGCTAAATGAAACCTTAATTACAGGGGCATGACATCACACTTGGGAGCTGACTCCTCCCGTACTGTGATGTCACTGACTGCTTCTCCCATAAATACAGTCAGTTCAGTGGCTGCCAGCCCTATAGCAGGACCTCTGGAAACATCACTAGGTAATGACCCTTTATCTTTTATTTCTGGCTCATTGTAATATTTTAAACCAGAAGAAAAATATTCAGTAGGTATCACTAGGCTTGAAAAATGTAAGCAGAAAAGGGCGCACTCCTTATCTGTTTACTCTTGCAAGCATTAGGAACCTACTGCTTTTTTAAGAGAAATAAACCTTTTTTAAAGAAAACATACAGAACGGAAGACAATTTCCAGGGCATAGATTTCTTTATAGCTAGAAACAATAACTACTTGTAATTTATACAAATACTTTCATTTTTTTATTTGAGAAACAACTTTTTCTGTACCATAATTAGCTTTGCAAAACAGCTGTTGGCTGAAAACTTTCAGCTGTCTGCTCCCATTTCATTTTCAGCCCTGTTTTGTTTGACAGCAAAGCTAGCTTCTTTACTGTACCTGATACATGCAGCATTTCTTTATATGGGCATCATAGGGCTTTATGTGCTTAAACTCCCTTCATTTTTTTCTAAGGGAGTGCTTTTCTGTGTTTCCCCGACTGAGTTAGCTCAGTCTACACACTTGCTGCAAGACACAGGAGCATGAAACAACAAGGGCAAATTTTGTGCCTTCTTTGAAACTCTGCATCAATTTTTCCACTTCAGAGCTCTATCTTCTTAATAAGAAATCACTCCTGGTGGTTAAACAATCATTTCCTTATTCTCCCAGTTTTTCCTTCACGATCGTGCACACGATCACCAGCACGAATGTGCGATCTGATGCGATAATGGCACATCAAGATCGCATATCTGAAACAAATTCAGCATACTGCTTGTAGCAGCAGAGAACCACTGCTCTTTCTTTAAGGCACCAGTTATATTTTTCAGGAGCTGCTTTTAAATGGGAACACAGGCATTTTAACAAATAGGGGATAGAAAGAAAAGAAAATAGATATCAGGTTGGCCACCCTGGTAGGGAAAAGGACAGTCAGAAAAAAGAGGAGAAAGGACAGAGTGAAATAGAACACCTAAGGGGATTGCCTGTTTTATATCCTCATTCTGGCACAGACTGCTCTTACGCAAGCAATAAAGCAGTGGTCACCAACATCGGCAGAAAAGATCCCAGCATGGGAGAAGAAATGGGGTTTGCTTACTAGAAGTACATCTAATAGTGTACTTTTCGTAGGTTTTTTTTATTGATACGAGTAGGTTCATGAATAAGCAAAGTGAGCTCATGAGAGTCACAGAAGGATTTAAGTGGAAGAGATGCGCTTGACAGCCAGTCGTAGTTAAGGTCCCCTAGTATAATTGTTTCCATTGTGTCGGTACTCATAGTAGATGATAGGTGGGATAGGAGCTGTGACCCCGAGGACGGGGGCCTATAACATCCTATGACATGGAGTGTCATTGATGTAGATATTTCAATTTTTAAGGACAGGCATTCAAAGGCATTGGCAATTGATGTAGTGTCGAGGGTAGCGACCGCAAACTTGTCCTTAACATAGATGGCTACACTCTGGTTAGTCTATCAGCTCTGAATAACAGATAGTTGGGGATATTGACCTCTTTGTCTGGCGTGGATGAACGAAGCCAGGATTCAGATATGACAAGTACATCTGGCCCGTGTGGATAGCCCAAGCCTGTATTGAGGTGAGTTTCTTTAAGAGGCTACACAATTAACATGCATAAAGCTGATACCTTTATACTTCGCTTGACTTGGACGGTGAAGGTAATTGTTTGTAGGACCAGGGTTAAGTTTAACATTACCTGAGCATAGCAAGCGGAGGAGTACAACTTTCCTCAGGGCAACAAGTGGTAATTTTGAAGAACTAAACCTTCTTTGGCTAGTGGAAGTATTGGTGTAGGAATGCAAGGACCTATTCTTGGTACTGTTCAGTCCCAGTGATACACATGCTAAGACCCTAGCCGTATGACACCAGTAGATGCAGGTACTGGGATGAGTAGGTAACATTCCTTGGGTAGGTAATGAGATGCCGGTGGCTGTCCGAGAATGAGACTCAGCTGAAAGTGGGTACGACAACTTGGGGGCATAGCACGAGTTGTATAGGGACTCCATGAGTAGACATTCTTGTGGTAGGGGATACGAGTCCTCTTTGGGGTAAATTCCATCTGGCATGTACCCTAATAAGGGTAGGGTGCATAAGGCGGTAAATAGGTAGAGCCAGATTGCAAGTTCCATGGTTAAAGTCTGGGGGTCAGAAAGGGAAACAGTTGTAAGGGCTTAATCTGGGCAAGGTATCACCAGGTAAGGCTACACGCCACGGGGTCTGAAAAGGGATATAGGTGCCGATACCACTTGAAGGGAGCAAGGTGATGTTTCTATGGCACAGCGAATAGAGATAGTTACAAGAAGTCATAAACCTGATCCAAGAAGTATCACCAGCTAAGGCTACACACCACAGGGTCAGCAGAGGGATGTAGGCACTGAAACCACTTGTAGGGAGCAAGGAGAATTTACTGTGACATAGCGACTAGGGACAGTAATAAGAAGTCACAAATCTGATCTGAGGCGAGTGGTAGGGGAGACTGCGGTGGATTAGTTAGGATGGGACACTTGAACCTGAAGTGGCAGTCCAAAATTTATATGTCTGTGGGCGTCCTACGGCGATGGGGAGGATAGATTTGTAGGAATGCCCATGGCAGGGGAGGGCGGGGCAAGGAGGTCTACATAATAATGGTCAGGGAGGGGGATGGGGGTGTGGGCGTAAAATTTGTAGCTGTGCCGTACCTCTCTGGGTCAGGAGGCCGAGCAAGTGGTCTCGGGTGGCGGCTTCGGAAGCTCTGACTGCCTGGTGGCCACGGTTGTTGCGGCAGATGAGCTGGGAGCCCTGGAGGGTTCTCGGCTGAAGGGGAAGAGAAAGCGAAGCCAATTAATACTGGTCCCAGACAATGGTCGAGCTACCCAGTGACAAAACTAATTTACAAATGAAAGGGGTCGATTTCCTTGGCGTCCTGAAGTCTGGGTGGCAGTTACAGAGGCAAAGGAAAGGGCTGTTTCACTTAATCAATCTAGCAAGAGCAGTTTGCAAGTATTACAGCCTTTTTTAGGCAGTTTACTGGCAGATTCTAACAAAATAGTCATACATTAGCAAGCATAAGTAAAAAAAAAAAAAAAAAAAAAAGACAGTGCCTTTTTAGCTCAGGAGACAGAGAAAAGATAAGAAGGGGTGAAGGACCAATTGGAGCAAGCTTGAAGAAGGCGCTCGCACTCTGATTGGTTTGCAGCTTCGCCGTACCTCTCTGGGTCTGGAGTCTGAGCAGGTGGTCTCGGGTGGCGACTTCGGGAGCGCCGACCGCCCAGTGGCCGCGGTTCTTGTGGCAGAAGAGCTGGGAGCCCTGGAGGGTTCTCAGCGGAAGTAGTAGGAGAGAATTAGCGTGGTCAGCCTTATGAAGGGGAGAGGAGGGAGTGGTGAGGCAAGGGGCTGTCAGAAATGTAGTTCTGTGGGGCAGGACCACACTCTAGGAGATGTTCTGCAGCTTTAAATGTGTGTAGGGCAAGATGGCCAATGGGAGGAGGTGCACAGAAGGGGGAGTGGTTTAGGTGTATTTAAGAGCTTGTGGAGGAGGGGGTCGGGGGAAGGTGGAAAAAAAATCACACACAGAGACACACAAAGGAGAGAATGGGAAGATTAAGGGGTCTAGCTAGGCTAAAACAACGCAAACAAACAGTATTTTACTCTCTTTTTTTTTCTACCAGAATAAGCAAATACAGGCTAGTAAAAGTCCTTAAACAAACAAAAAATCAGCATTAGGAATCTCGGTTTTCAGCTTAACTGTAATCGGTATTATGTGCACACACTAGTAGTGAGGGGCAGGCAGCATGGACTACAAAATTTGTGCACGGGCATGCAGTTAGTCCTGGGAAAGCAGCCATGCTGAATTCCAGAACTAGCCACTCAGGGAGTTCACCAAGATGGTGAACAGCCAATGGGGGCACTGCAGTCAGATGGCGCCAGGAATTCGGGAAAACAGTCCAGGATCTTCGCTGCAACAGCTGCTGAGGGCTGAAGATCTGGCTTCGGCAATTATCTGTGCTTGGAGAGCAGTGGGCGGGTGGCAGCAGGCAGGCTCCCGGTCTCACCGCTGTAGTTGGCGGGCAGCTTAAGCTTAAAAGCAGCTACAAGGATGAGGTGCTTGCCCGAAGTGGGCAGCAAGCCTGCAGAGAAAGGGGCAGAGGTCAGATATAGATCATCTGGGGACTCAGTGGGAGGGTTAGGAAATTAGCAATAAAACAGAGGGGTAATGCACAGAAACAAGATTAAGCTAAATCAGGGGGAGGATCACAGACCACAGGCAAGTGCCAGCCGAGGACTGCTGGGGGAAGGAGACGCACCAAAATCACACAAAGAGACACACAAAGGGGAGAATGAGAAGATTAAGAGGTCTAGCTCGGCTAAAACAAAGCAAACAAACAGTATTTTACTCTCTTTTTTTTTCTACCTGAATGAGCAAATACAGGCTAGTAACAGTCCTTGAACAAACAAAAAATCAGCAGTAAGAATCCCGGTTTTCAGTTTAGCTGTAATTGGTATTATGTGCACACACTAGTAGTGAGGGCCAGGCAGCACAGACTACAAAATTTGTGCACGGGCATGCAATTAGTCCTGGGAAAGCAGCCACACTGGATTCCAGAGCTAGTCACTCAGGGAGTTTACCAAGATGGTGAGCAGCCAGTGGGGGGCACTGCAGTCAGATGGTGCCAGGAATTCAGAAAAACAGTCCAGGATCTTCGCTGCAACAGCCTCTGAGGCCTGAAGATCTGGCTTTGGCAATTACCTGTGCTTGGAGAGCAGTGAGCGGGTGGCAGCAGGCAGGCTCCCGGTCTCGCCGCTGTAGTCGATGGGCAGCTCAAGCTTAAAAGCAGCTACGAGGATGAGGTGCTTGCACGCGAAGTGGGCAGCAAGCCTGTGCTTGGAGAGCAGTGAGTGGGTGGCAGCAGGCAGGCTTCCGATCTCGCCGCTATAGTCAGCAGGCAGCTCAAGCTTAAAAGCAGCTACGAAGATGAGGTGCTTGCCCGAAGTGGGCAGCAAGCCTGTGCTTGGTTCCCCCAGCCCTCCCTACTGCCTTCTCACATTGCTTGCTAACCTTAAGGTCATCTGATATGATTACCCCCAGGTCCCTTTGGTGCAGGTCCCTCTAGCTTCAGATGGAGTGGGTAACTCTGATACTCATTGCTCCCCTTTGGCCTCATCAGATCTGGCTCCCCCTACCACAGCAACTAGCAGTGGAACCACCAGTGCCTCTGCCTGTGTACAAGGGCCAGCTGTCACAGGAACAAGGAAACCTGGTCCAACCGGACCTTAGATCTCTTCATCTTCATGCATGGCACCTGAAAACATACTGATTGCACAGTTTTGAGTTTCTCAAAAAGTGGTTGATGTCCTGATGGCTTCCAGAAAGCCTTCCACCAGATCTGCTTATCCTGTGAAGTGGAAGCAGTTTGCTCTCTGGACCACTTCTTATCATCTAGATCCATTTACCTGTCCAGTTAACCAGGTTCTTGAGTACCTACTGTCCTTATCAGATGGAGGCCTACAGTATTCTTCAGTCAAGGTGCACTTGGCTGCTATTTCAGCTTTCCATGTGCCCAAACAAAAACCCAGGGGAAGATTACACAGTGGGGGGTGAGATACTAACAACAACAAAAATGGAAAGGGACCTGGGGGTAATCATATCAGATGACCTTAAGGTTAGCAAGCAATGTGAGAAGGCAGTATGGAGGGCTGGGGGGATACTGGGATGTATAGAGAGAGACATCACCAGCAGAAAAGTTGTTATCCCTCTGTACAGACAGTTGGTGAGACCCCATCTGGAGTACTGCATCCAGTTCTGGAGACCCCATCTCCACAAGGACATAGACAGGATAGAGGCAGTCCAGAGGAGGGCAACTAAAATGGTGCAGGGTCTGCAAGAGAAGCCATACGAGGAGAGACTAAAGGAGCTTAATATCAGTCAATCAATCAACTTTATTTAACCAGGCGTATAACACCATTGAGCAAGCTCATTTTCAAGGCGGTCCTGTACATAAATTCGATACAATACAGAGAATACAGTAAGCGAAAGGTAAAAACAAAAACATGACATAGTACAGATATGGTAGTCAGTAATGTGGTGATAGTGAATAGGTGTGGGCCAGGGGAGGCATATACATAAGGTCCAATATAGTTACATACACAGTTACCAACATGATTTACAAGAAAGTAAAGATTACCATCCTAGCTGTTACCACTAATTTAGAGGCTAGTATCTTTATACTAGAAGCAGGGGAGAGGGGAAAGAGCAGATACGGGAGGAGAAGGGGAGCGAGAGTACGCCAGGAAGGGGAAAAAAGGAAGTTAGGCTAGGTTTAGGGGGGAAGGAATAAGTGCTGGGGATCGCTTGCTAAGAGAGAAGGGGCGACAGTTGGAGTGTAAGGTTTGAAGAAGGGACCAGTAACTGAGGTGAAAGAGTCATCTGAAGTAACTGCATGTGTCCTTCAACAGGTCCCATATCAATGTTTTGAATGTGAAGATGCTAAGGAGCGTGGAAAGCTTTAAAGATTTTTGCATAGAATTACGCAGTGATGTCAAAGAAAAATTGATTGCTGCCAGGCCAAGGGTTGTTTTCACTCTAGGAGTCTGGAAGCAAATCATGGAGAAGCGTCTTAATCCATAAGATCCCTTGGCACATACAAAGGAGCTCGAGATGTATGTAGGGAGATTATTGGATAGCGCTCTAAACATCCAAAGAAGAGCGTTTCTTTTTCTCCTGGTTGAGAGTGAGGGCCATCCCAGCTCCTGGTATAATAGACAGTGGTGAATGCGACGGGGTAGGTTAAAGATAAATCTTAGGGCCCGGTGGTAAAGGGTGTCAAGTTTGTTGAACGTAGTAGTAGGGCAATGACTGTAGAGGAAGTCAGCATAGTCCAGCACAGGTAGAAATGTGGATTGCACTAGCCTCTTCCTGGCTTCTAGGGTAAGCAGATGTTTAAGGCGATAAAAAAGGCCTAATCGCTGCCTTAGTTTCTTCGAGATTTCATGTAGGTGGTACAGGAAGTTGAGCTTATTATCTAGTCAGAACCCTAGGTATTTAAAAGTATCAACTGTCTCTAGGGTTTTGTCTAGCAGCGTTTAAATCTGGGGGGTATATGAACCAGAGGCAGACTTTGGCGACAGGATCATGGTTTTAGTCTTTTGGCATTGAGGAGAAGCTTATGTTTGATGAGGTTATATTGGAGAGTGATGAAGTCTTGCTGAAGATTCACGTGGGCCAAGTCCAAGGAAGAGTTAGTGGTATAGAGTACAGTGTCATCTGCAAATAAGTGCACTTTGGCTGTGCGCGAGTGCGAGTCCAAGGAGGGAGGGGGGACATGATAGAAACTTTTAAGTACCTCAGTGGACTCAACAAAGTCCAAGAGGGTAGCATCTTTCATAAAAAAGAAATGTGCAAGAACAAGGGGACACAATTTGAAAATAGAGGGGGGGGGGGAGACTCAGGGGCAATGTGAGGAAGTATTTTTTCACAGAGAGGGCGGTGAATGCATGGAACAGCCTTCCTGAGGACGTTGTGGGGTATAAAACTGTGGGAGAATTCAAGAATGCATGGGACAAACATAAGGCAATTCTTGTGGAGGGTAGGAAGAAATAGGCTGTTGGTTAACTAGGATCCGCAGCTTATCCTGTAGGTAGGGAAATGGGCAGACTTGGTGGGCCACGCAGTCCTGATCTGCCATCAAAGTCTATGTTTCTGTTAAGTACCATCTGGAGGTGACCCATACATTCTTGAGAGGCATTCTACATCTGAAGCCTCCCATCTGTAATCCAGTCCTGGCTTGGGGACTTGAATTTCTCTCTCCTAAGCTGGTCTCCGGGCTTCCATTCTATTGGGCCGTACCTCCTGATGCAATCATGCAGGCAGGAACCAAAACTCTGCAACCTGGATATCCTCTCCTCCACTTCCTGTGCACACCAGTTTACTTCCTGCCTTCCAAAAGGTGCGTACTCTGTAGCAGAGCTCTTGTCACCTCGTGGCAGGGCTAAAGGCATCAGACTGTAAGTCTCATTTTTATTTATTTATTTTATTTTTTATTTATTATACTTTTGGAGCCGCCTGGTACCTCAGCCAGGTCACAGACCCTTGCTTCCACTTCCACATTGGATGCGCTCCCCCGATACCCCCCTGGCTTACCCCCCAGGGCGGGGCCATGGCACCGACCCCCTATACGGTGCCGCAGATGATGGGATAGGTCAAGGAGGCCATCCTGGAGGGTAATTGAAAATGAGGGCTGGCTTCTTCTAGGGTGGCCGGCAGCTAGGATTTTCTATCCTCTAGGTGGGGGCGTGAACGTGCAATGATGCCGGCGTCCATCCCGGCCCTCAGAGTCTTGTTGGTGCCGGTTGCTGTGGTGCCTTGGCCTCTGCCAGGGGTCCATCAAGCACTGGTCACACACCGTACCCTCCCCCCTGGAGAAGGAGAGCAGTCCATGGGATGCTTGATCCTTCTCCCTGGCTGGCCCTCCAATGACCCAGGTCCATTCATGAACCCAGGTCGCCGGCATCAAAAGCAGCAATCCAACTGCTGCGTTGACGGGCCAGCCCTTATTTTTCTCTTTGGATATTCTCAACGTTGGACAGAGCAGCATTACAAAAGCTCTTTTCTGTTTGGTTCCAGTCTCAGCCTTGCACGCCACACAGACTGGCCCACACTCCTAGCGGAGTTTTTCCCGTGATGTGGGGCTCAGTTGTGTTGCTGCACTGCCCGCCTTGAATTTCCCCTCTGCTCTAAAAAGCCATCGATCAACATCATGGCCTCAGAAACAGGGATATGTGTGTGTGTGTGTGTGTGTGTGTGTGTGTGTGTGTGTGTGTGTGTGTGTGTGTGTATGTATGTATGTATGTATGTATATATATATATGTATATGTATATGTATTAGGTTAAGGAGAATACTCCCTGTCGATGGCAGTAACCAGCGATCTTGTCGACGGCTGGAGGCATTCATACAGCCACTCGTCAACGCTAACAGCCCCAGTAACTGACGATCTCTTCGTTGACAGCTGGAAATGTTCATCCAGCCACTCATCGATGCTAACAGCCCCTTAGCGCTTCTGGATTCATCAATGGCGCCATGCTCCCCCCCCCCCAAGCAATTGAGGGGCTACCAATCAGCCTTTCTTCCAAGGCTTGCATAGCTATAACATTTCACAGGATCAGTTGTGAGCAGCATTTAAGGGGCTAGCAAGCAGCATTTCTTACAAGCCACAGCAATAAACTCAGGAAGCCTCTCGGTGGGGGGGGGGTCCCCAAAGGATAACTCTGAGGACTAGCCCCCCCCCCCAGGGTCAGGAAGTGTTAGAGATGCAAATCCCCCTGCTAGTCACTTTTGCTGGCTCGCTATGTTTAAATGCAAAAAAGCAGCGACTTCGGACGTGGAGGATCTGATGGAGGCCTCCAGCTCTTGATGGCAGCGCTGGGGCATAACGGCTTTACAGAAGCCCCAATTTTTAAGAGCATGGTGATCCTCAAGGGCATTGGTTAAACCGCAAAATTCCTCCTTTTGCCACCTTTACAGGCTTTCACACTGGGGCTCGATCCCCGAGACTCAATGGGGAAGGGGACCCCATTCCTTAGGGACATTGAGGTTAGGCCACACTATGTTGGCAGACAAGCCTCCCAAGGGCAGGAGATATTAAAAAAATGCAGATCCCTCCTTTTTGGGCCACCTTTGCAAGCTATCTCTGTTTTGCAGTGCGAGAAGGGAGCGACCTCCAGGCAGCGTGAAGACAACCAAGTTCCCTACCTTTGATGAGGAGCACCTCTCTGCACATCTTGCCGAAACAAAGAAAACCATTATTTTGGCAGAGGGAGAGGCCACATTATGAGACCTGATGGTCAGGAAACTGGATGCATCTTAAGAAGGCCTTCCAAGCTTCAGTAACTGAGCTCAAGGCAGCGACAGCTAATCCTTCTAAGCCAGAGCCCCTGTTTTATGGATCAAGGTCCTAGCTTTCCAGCTGGTGGAAGATTCTGAGAAAAACAAGGCTGCACTGCAGCAGTTCTAATCCTTTTTAGCCAGAGTCCCTCTTTTATGGGCCAAGGTCCTAGCTGTCCAGCTGGCGAAAGATTCTGAGAAAAACAAGGCTGCACTGCAGTAGCTCCAGCTGTTTGGGTTAGCCTCCATTTATTCAGCAGATGTGTCGGAGGCAGCAGTCAGCTGCGTGGCTAGAACTGTGTTCTGTCAAACTCTGCGCGGCACAACCTCTGGCTTCGCGCTTGACAGGCAGATGCTTCTTCAAGATTCCCTTGGTCAGTGCTGCCTACAAAGGTTATCTACTATTTGGCTCCACCCTCCAAGAAGCTGTGAATAATCAGGGGAAACCACTATGGGGTGCAGGCTGCAGACAAAGACCAGAGATCAGTCCTGGTCTGCAGGCCCACGGCAGAATTAGGTCATCTTCTGTCCATCTCCTCCCTCAAAGAACCGGTGCAAGAATCAGGGGGAACCGCTATGGCATGCTTGCCGCAGTCTCACACCAGAGATAAGTCTGGGTTAGCAGGTCACCGGCGGAATTTTTCGTGGCGAAAATTATATCAAAGGGCATAACAGAACTTCTCAGGCAAACAAACGGGGGTTCTCCTCCCGGAACCAGTGTAGCTTCAGAGGAAGAGGAAGTGTCGCCTAAGAGGCCCGGGGAGCAACAACATCAGTGAAACATTTCAAACCCATCCTCAAGAAGGGCTCATCATTGACGGGCTCCAGGCTCAGCCTTGCACGCTGCACAGCCTGGTCCCATTCTCACTACAGGGGCAGGCTTTCCAATTTTCATGAAGAATGAGTACATACCACAACAGACAGATGGGTTTAGACATCATGTGCAAGGGATACCTAATAGAGTTCAACTCGGAGCCACCATTACCTCATGTGGTACCCTCACCCATTTTGGGCAACTCAGCATAAAATGTGCGACGTTCTAGGCAAATATAAACCCTATACAACCAGGGGCTAGCAAGTGGGCTCACCACTGCAGAATTCAACGAGGGCCTCTTCTCACTTTTCTTCATTGTTCCCTAATGCACAGGGGGATTCATACCAGTCTGGGACCTGAGATTTCTAAACCGCTTTGTGCGAAACAGATCCTTCATATGGAGACCCTGCTGTCCATAAGGGAGCTCTGTCAAGTTGACTGTTTGGCATCTATCGACTTGCAAGATGCCAAGTTACACATTTCCATCCGAGAGGCACACAGGCAATCTCTCAGATTCAAAGTAGGGGGACATCTCTTTCCATTCAAGGCTCTTCCATTTGGGCATTCATCTGCCACAAGAGTCCTAGTGACAGCCGTAGCTTGACTTCGGAGCCAGGGATTACAGCTTTTCCCTTATCTGCACGCTATTCTCATCAGGGCACCGCATTTTGGCAGGTGGTACAAGCTGTGGCCGAAGTCATCTGGTGCCTCTTGGCTTGGTCACAAATGGAAGAAGAGCACCTTAATTCCAACGCTGACCTTGAGCCTTGTTTCCCACAGAAACAAAATTCGAGGACCTGTAGAAGCTCATCAGGAGATTTCAGATAGCCCACCAGCTGCCGCCTCAAGACTTCATGCAGCTCATAGGGACTATGGTTTCTCTGGCCAATACAATCCCCTGGGCACTAATTCACATGTGACCCATCCAGGCAAACCTCCTCAGACTGTGGTCCTAGTCCAGATACAACCAGGACCAAGAGATCCCAATTTCTCATCAGATGAGGACTTCCATTCATTGGTGGACTGAAGACCAGTATCATGAGAGGTCACAAGTTGGGGCATCCACGCCAAATGAGAATCACTACCGATGCAATCCTCAGGGGCAGGGGAGCATACCTGGGTCAGATCTCAGCCCAAGGCAAGTGGTCTCTGCTGGAATCCAGATGCAACATCAGTGTTCTCAAAATGAGGGCAGTTCGCCTAGCTCTGCATCGGTTCCAGGAGCAAATCTTCAACCAGGACGTGCTGGTCCTAACAGACAATCAGACGACAATGGCGTACATCAGTCATCAGGGCAGCTCAAGAAGCTTGCGGGTACTCAGGGAATCTCTTCTGTTTCAATGGGCCCGAACGTCACTTTGCAAGCCTGATGATGGTGTACATTCCAAGTCAGGAGAACATCACGGAAGACTGGCTCAGTCGCAAGGACGTCCTACTGGGGGAATGGGAGCTGAAGGACAGTGCATTCCAAGTCCTCACAGAATGTTGGGGCTGTCCTCAGGTAGATCTTTTCACCTGCCGGCAAAACTCCAAGGTCAAGCAATTCTGCTTCCTAGCCATGGCTGAACTAGTGGTGGCTCAGGACGCCTTTTCCCTAAACTGGGGTCAGTACGGTCTCTGTATGCCTTCCCCCCCCATACTTCTCCTATCCAGAGTTCTGCGCAAAGTAGCGTTTGATCGGGCAGAGCTGATGCTAGTCTGCCCACACTGGCTCCATCGTCCATGGTTCCCGTTTCTGATTCACGTGACAAGGCAACCACCTCTAATTTTTCAAATCAGCCAGGACCTTCTTCATCAAGATCCTGTGCTACATCCCAGTTTGCGCAACCTGTCCCTCTCGGCCTGGCGATTGAGCGGGAAACTCTCAAAGAGCTAGGATATACAGCTCTTGTGATTGAGATGATGGTTCACTTGCGTCGCACATCTTCCTCCAAAGTGTACTGCAGGATTTGACAGAAATTCCTGTTTGTGCTTCAATCCCAACAAACACCAAACCAGCCAGTATTGTTACCTATTCTGCTCCAGTTCCTTCAAGAAGGATTCGACAACGGGCTGCAACCGGCCACCTTGCGAGTTCAGATTTCTACACTGGGGGCGCCTTTGTTAGTAGATTCAGGGGAGTCTCTGGGTTCTCATCCCCATGTTAGAAGGTTCCTGCGGGCAGCAACTCTAAAATGCCCACCAGTCAAACCAAAGGTACCCCCCTTGAAGACTCAATTTGGTCCTCAAAGCATTGACCAAGGCTCCCATTGAACCTCTCAAGGAGGCATACCTTGTGCATCTCACAATGAACGTCTCCTTTTTCATAGCCATTATTTCAGCCAGAAGAATCAGCAAGCTGGGAGCTCTGTCGACTAGAGAACTTTATACTGTGTTTGATCAGGACTCTGTAGTCCTCTGAACAGATCCAGGTTTTTTGCCTAAGGTAATGTCTCTCTTTCATTGCACCCAGGAGTTGATTCTGCCTTCCTTTTGTCCTCAGCTAAAAAAATGACAAGGAGTGGGAATTTCACACTCTGGACCCCAAAACAGCAGTGAGGCCTTACATTAAAAGAATGGAGTCAATGTGCAAAACTTCTAGTTTGTTCATTTTCACTGCTTGTTAGAATATGGGCAGAAAAAGCTTCTAAAGACTAGCCAGATGATTCCGTTCAACCATCACCACTGCCATCATTCAGGCTGCAGTGCCTTTGCCTGGGCCAGTGGAAGCCCACTCAACCCGGGCTATGGCCACCTCGTGAGTGGATTTTACAGAAGCTTTTCCAGCAGACTTATGCAGGGTGGCGACCTGGTCGTCTATTCACACATTCACAGAAGTTTTACAAACTGGATGTGACGGTCTCGGCTGAGGTGTCTTTTGGCTGCCGAGTTCTCCAGGCAGTGGTGGACCATTAAGGGCAATTACATTCTTCCCACTCGGAATATCAGGAGATGTACTGCTTTAGGATATCCCATCAGTATGAAAGCCCAGAGACCAGCTTAGGAAAGGGAAAATGAAATTTCAATACCTGTAAATGTTGTTTCTCTGATGGCTGGTCTCTGGCTTCTGTCCTCCCAGAATGTACAAAGTTGGCCAGTTGGCCGAATGTTTGGATAATATTTGTCACTTTTGTTTCCATGTTTTATATAGTACTACCAGATTTGGACAGCTTTAGGAAGAACTGGTGTGCACAGGAAGTGGAGGGGAGGATATCGAGGCTGCAGAGTTTTGGTTCATGCCTGCATGATAGCATCAGAAGGTACAGCCCATCAGTATGGAAGTCCGGAGACCAGCAGTCGGAGAAGGAAAATTTACAGGTATTTAAATTTCGTTTTTTTTTTTTTTTGGAGAAGCTTACTTTTGGCTTCTTTTGAGCCAGCTGTGATTTGTGGCCTAAGCTTTCTTTCCTGGAAAGCATTATTTTTGCTTGTAGTTACTTCTGCACAAAGGATTTCAGAGCTACGGCTCTAATGTGTGAGCCTCTGTAATTGAGTTTTCACAAAGACAGGATGTCTTTGTGTACCAGTCCTAAGTTTTTACCAACGGTGGTGTCTGAGTTCACTTTAAATCAAACTATTCACCTGCCAGTTTATTTTCCTGAGCATGCCAATCCAGAGGATGCATTGTTCCAAACTCTAGATGTACATAGAATACTTGGGTACTGTATACTGTACATCGTATGAAAGACCGCAGAAAGTCCTCACAGCTTTTTGTTTTGTTTGCCCCTGGAAAAAACAGCGCTTCAGTTTCTAAACAGTGCTTGTCCAAATGACTAGCAAACTGTATTACTTTCTGTTACAGGAAGTATGGTATGGAACTTCCCGGAGTGGTTCACGGTCATTCCACAAGGGGCATGGCCACCTCTGTTGCTTGTTTCAGAAACACGTCTGCTGCTGACATCTGTGCAGCTGCCACATGAAGCACTGTCCACACTTTCACCAAGTACTATGGTCTGGACATTGTCTCTCGAAAAAGGGCTGGCTTTGGCCTTGCTGTGTTTCAAGGCCTTCTTTCTAGGCCTCTAGGCTCCAGCCACAGAGACTGTTCTTGGTACAGTACTGCTTGGTTCTTGTTCCATAGGTGTGGTCTGATGAAAGAGATACCCTTAAAGAAGATAGAACAGTTACGTACTACCGTAAGCAGTAGATCTTACTTCGAGAGGGTTCCTTCAGTAGGTCATCACTTATAGGACTGGCGCCACCTGGCGTCGGGCCACATGGCAGACTTTTCTAGCAATCCCTGATGGGGGACTGCCCACCCGACATCACGTGACCGACATCAGCGTGACTCTATATAATGGGCAGTCCCCACACCGCCCTCCAGTTCTTTCCCACCGTCGCCTCGTGTCAGTTGCATTTCAGACTTCCATATAGTGATCGTCATGAAAGTGTCTTGCGTCGGAATTTCCTTCGCTATAATTCTCTCCTTTTACATTGTTTTCATTGATGTCTTCACCCAAGAAGAAGTGCTTATCCTGTAGCACGCAGATTCCGCACAAGGACAGTCATCTCAAGTGCATCCTTTGTTTAGGCCCAGACCATCCTGTCTCCTCCTGCCCGGAGTTCCAGACCTTCAGCCATGCCACTAAGAAAAGGAGACAGCAGGCTTTGGAGGCCCATCTCTTGAAAGCCCGCTTGGCTTCCCTAGAGAAGAAGATGGACTGTTTGAGAGAGTCCTCTGCAGATAAATCTTCTCCATCGAAGAAACATAAAGAGAAGTCTAGGGAGCGCTCCACGGACGACACGCGGCGCTCGATGAGCAAGGCCCAGCTGCCGCCCAGGAAATCGGATGGTAAGTCTAGATAAATTGTAGTGAGTCAGACGATCATCGGCTCCTCCGATGACCGCACCATGCCAGCTGATAAGGTGACCCCTGGCTCCTCCGGGGACTGCACGGCAGCCGGTAAGTCAGCTCCCCAGTCTGTGGGGACCCTCCCGGCACCCGTCAGTGAGTCTGCTGGGGCTTCTCCCCACCCTGCTGCTATCTGCTAAGATGCCCGTCCCTGGCGGCCACTCAGTGTGGTTCCCCAGCCAGAGACCTAGCAGTGCATCACCGGACATCCTGTGGAACCAGGAGAAGGCCCTCTCCCGCCGCCTGTACCCTCACGTCACCCGGCGGGTACATCTGGCGAAGAAAGCTGAGAGCTCCTTGATGTAGTCAATTCTGCGGGGTCTACTCCACGCTCTCCTCTTGGGGTCAAAGGGAAGGAGGTCCCTCCTCGGACAGCTGGCCTTACTGTGGAGGCCCCCTCCTCTAGGCGGGATCCCTGTAGAGCCGGCCCCGGCCAAGATCCCGCCAGCGGATGTTCCTACGCTGGATGTCCCGACTACTGTTCCTCAACCGGGACCCAGCGATCGGCCTCAGCTGTTGACTCTGATGCCAGACGTCCCGACGATGGTTCCTCAGCCAAGATCTATCCATTGGCCTCAGCCATTGGCCCAGATGCCAAATCCGGTCCTGCCGTTAGGGCCCCTTCGTCTGGTTCTGATGCTGGCCCCTCTGATGCCGGCCCTGTTTCCGGTGCTGGATCGGGGTCTGCTGATTCCGATGTCAGTTCCCCTGATGTGGGCTGCCCTGATGCCAGACCCCCAGCCTATATATACCACGGCAGGTCCGATGTGGGTACCCCCACCACCAGGCCTGACGACAGGGATCTACTCCAGACCCCGGACTGTCCCTCACTACCCGTTGGGTTTTCCTGGGGACCACTACCCGGCTGGCTCTCCTCCGGACTACAGCCACCATGGACAGTTCTACCCTGGGTTCAGTCCCTACTCTCATTACCAGGGATTCCAGGGCTATCATTACCCACCCCCAACGGTAATGCAGCCTCCTCCGCCTCCTCCTCCACCCCCTCAGCCCCAACCTCCTCCACCACCCCGTCCGGTAGCATTGGACTTCAAGACTCTGATTCAGTCTTGGTGGCAGGGGGCTCGGTCGGAGTTAGTGTCGGACCTGGAGATAAGACTCCCTCTCCCAAAGTCTCCTAGGTCCCCCTTCCCCCGAGTAGTTCTTCTGTGGCTACAGTGCATATCTTGGGGAAGACTCGCCAGGACGTCACACTTTCGGATATCCATCACCGTCCTGACGAAGCGGCAGACGATAACAATGGTGGGGCTGACGATTCTGGGGAGGATGTCCTGGAGGAGCCTGAGGGCCCGTCAGGCAAGGTTTCCCCAAAATCCCCACCAGAGGACCCTGCCTTTTCGGATCTTCTGAGGTCTATGAAGGATTTCTTTGACTGGGAGTCAGAGGATCAGGACCCTATGAGACAGAGACTAGCAAAGCATCTGACTTAGAGTCCCTATCTCTGGTCCCCATTCCTCCATGGATTGGACCTAATCAGGACCTCACCTCTACCATCTGGCAGATGCCTCATTCCCTCCCAGCTGTCCCCAAGAGGGTGGACAGACTTTACGAGTGTCAAAGGATGCCCCGTTCTTGAAAACGCACCCTAAGGCTGACTCTGTTGTCATTTCTGCTGCTCATGACCGCTCCGCTGCACCCAAGCACATGAGCACATCTCCTCTGGACAAAGAGTCAAGGCAGATGGTCCAGTTCGAGAGAAAGTTCTGTGCTTTGGCCACATGCGCTCTTTGGTCCCTTAACTATGTGGCCCATTTGGTGTCTCACCAGAAAGCTACCTTGGCCAGGTTACAAGCATGGGTCCAGGCCATGGATCCCTCAACTTTAAAGGAGGAACTTGTCAAGGATCTTCACCTCTCCAGGTACTCTTGTAGGTATGCTTTGTGGGCCACATACGACTCGGTCACTTCTGTGGCTTGCACCTCGGCAACTGCCATTGCCCTTAGACGGCACTCCAGACTTCCCCTTTCTCGACTTGCTAGTGAGGTTCAGTCGGCGATTCAAGATGCCCCCTTCAGGAGCTCGGTACTCTTTGGTGGGGACACCAAGGACATTATCATTGACCTGCAGGACAGAGATCTTGCCCTCAGATCGGTGAGGACCATGTACTGATCGAACAACCAACAACAGCAGCCCTTTCGGAAAAGGACCTGGAGGCAGAGAAAGCAAGCCCCGGCACGTCGCCAGGGAAAGCGTAAGGTCACGGGTACAGCCACCCCTCTTGCCTCCAAGAACAAGGACGTGCAGGGAGTCCTCCCCCTGAACGTCTGGCCACTTCCTGACTTCCCATCCCCACTACCTCCTCAGTCTCTCGACAGGGAGCAGGTGGGGAGGTTCATCCGCCACTGCAGCGCGGGAGTGGGGGCGATCACCTCCGATGAATGGATTGTGCAGCTAGTGTCTTTCGCATACCCCATCGAGTTTCTCGACTTCCCTCCAGAAACTCCACCAAAAAGATCCTGCTATTCAAGGGATCAGGCTCTTCTCGTCCGAGAAGAGGTGGACACTCTCTTGCTCAAGGAGACAATAGAGCATGTTCCCCTTCGGCAAAGGGGAAAGGGGTTTTACTCCCATTTTTTCCTGGTTCCAAAAAAGATGGGGGATTTCAGACCTATACTCGACCTCAGCAACTTAAACCAGTACAAAAAATTTCGGACACTGACTCTCCAGAGCCTCCTTCCACTCCTTCTGGAGAACCATTGGTTGTGCACTTTGGAAATACAGGATGCTTACCTGCATAGCCCCATCTTCCCCAGCCACTGCCGGTTCCTGCGGTTTCAGTTCCAGGGGGAACACTTCCAATTCCGGGCGCTCCCCTTTGGTCTGTTTTCGGCACCCCGGGTGTTCACCAAGTGCCTGGCAGTGGTGGCGGCATTCTTACGTCTCAGGGGCATTGCAGTTTTCCTTTACCTTGACGACTGGCTGATTTCAGCCCCGTCCGGGGATTCTTTACTAGAGGCTCTTTCTTTCACTTTGGACCTTTTCAACAGGCTAGGGATTACTGTCAGTATTCCCAAGTCCTCTCTGACCCCTGCCCAGAAACTTCAATTCACTGGGGCAGTTTTGGATACGGTCCATTGCAGAGCCTTCCTTCCTTCAGACAGGGTGGAGACACTGATCTGTCATCCTTCCCGAGTGGCTTCTTCCAGGACCATCCCAGCCCAGGAGAACCTTTGCCTTCTCGGCCTGATGGCGGCCTTCATCACCACTGTTCCCCTAGCGAGGCTGCACATGAGAGTCACTCAGTGGTCCTTGTGTGTGCAGTGGGATCAACTCCTGGACGACCTAGACCATCCGGTACTGGTCTCCTCAACAGTTCAGAAAGAATTGCTTTGGTGGAGGGAGCCCTGCAATCTTTCTTTGGGTCTTCCTTTCAGGAACCCAGCTCCCTTAGCATTCCTAACCACGAATGCCTCGAACATGGGATGGGGAGCACATCTAGGGGAGCACCAAGCCCAAGGACTGTGGACCAGCTTGGAGACTACGTTACACATCAGTGTTCTGGAGATGAGGGCTGTCCTGTACGCCTTACAGGCCTTCCAGACCCTCCTTCCCAAGGGATCACTGCTGGTCCAAACGGATAACATGTTGGTAGTTTGGTACCTCAACAAACAAGGAGGAACTCGCTTGTACTCCTTGTGCAGGGAGGTGATGCGGGTGTGGAACAGGCGGTCCAGCACAATCTGACCCTCGTTGCCGTGCACTTGCCAGGCGTTCTAAATGTCCTGGCGGACAGTCTCAGCAGATCTCAGACCCTAGCTCACGAGTGGGAATTACATCAGGAAGTGACGGAATCCATCTTCCTACATTGGGGGCGTCTGGAAATCGACCTTTTTGCCTCCAAATTCAACGCAGAACTACCCAGTTTTTGCTCACTCATTCCAGGGCATGGTGCTTTCTGGCATAACGCGCTGTCTGTCTCTAGGACAGGGACATTTTTGTACGCCTGCCCTCCATTTCCCGTTCTCCAGGGTTTTCTCCTCAAACTCCAGGCAGAGAGGGCAAAGATGATTCTCATCGCTCCTCTCTGGCCGAGACAGATCTGGTTCCCGCTGTTGCAACAGCTTTCCAGGGAACCACTGGTTCCACTTCCAGTGACGCACGACCTCCTGACTCAGGATCAAGGTCAACTGCTGCATCAGGGGCTCATGACTCTGCATCATCATGCATGGCTCCTGCAGACATCGTGATCTCTCGCTTTGGGGTCTCCTCCCAGGTTGCTCAGGTCCTCATTGAGGCCAGAAAACCCTCTACTCGTTCCACTTATGCCATGAGGTGGAAACGGTTTTCCATCTGGGCGACCGCCAAGGGTTGAAACCCCTTCTCATGTTCTGCCCCTGAAGTCATGGAATACCTCCTTCACCTGTCAGACTCTGGTCTTTCATATTCGTTGTTGAAGGTCCACCTTTCGGCTGTTTCGGCATACCACGAGCTAGTGGATGGTAAACCCGTGGCTCAGTTGGAAGTCTCAAAAACCTTTCTGAAAGGGATTCTCCATCTGAAACTCCCCATCCGAAGCCCAACTCCTCCTTGGGATCTGAACTTTGTTTTGGAAAAGCTCACCCTTCCTCCTTTTGAGCCGGCTATGAGCTGTGATTTGTGCTTCCTCTCCTGGAAGGTGTTGTTTCTGGTTGCCATCACGTCAGCCTGGAGGATTTCGGAGCGTCACGCTCTGGTTTGTAAGGAGCCCTGTCTGATTTTCCACAGGGACCGGGCTGTCCTCAAAGTGAATCTGAAGATCTTACTTCGAGACACAGCTCTTGCAGCAGGTTACACCATTAGGACTGAAGCCGGCAGGCATCAGGACCCCACGGAAAAATTCTAGCTAGCTGTCTTCAGCGGGGACCGCCCCTGACGTCGGTCCCGCCTCCGACATCAGGCATAGTACATAAGGGGGCGGTCCCGCCAGATTCCCCAGTTCTTTCCCACCATCGACTTGCATGTCTCGACCCTTCGGTTCAGTTTCTAGCGTGCGACGCGTGGTAAAGTGTTTTCCTACGGGAAGTTCGTTCTCTGCGTTCAGTTTTTTCTCTGATGTCCTCTCCGACCTCCGGTCACTCCTTGAAGTGCACCTGTGGGAAGCAGATCCCATTCAAAGATCCGCACTCGGCTTGTGTCCGGTGCCTAGGCTCAGACCACGACACCCGGTCCTGCACCTTTTGCCAGGGTTTCAACAGCTGAACCCGGATCCGTCGCCAGAAGGCCCTACAGGTATTCCTACTAGAGGAACAACTCAAGACCATGGCTTCCAAGGGGGATTCTTCGCAGAAGGCCCGCAAGCATGCTGAAAAGCAGAGGGAGAAGGCCCCTTCCAGGTCCCCTTCTAGGGCCTCCGACTCGCGCAGCTCTGGCTCCAGGTCCGACCGCTCTCCTTTCCGGGCCAGCTCTCAGCCTCCCCCCGCTGCGGTGAGAAAGTCTTCAGGCTCCTCTTCCCAGGCCAAGACTCCCAGGCCTTCCTCATCCTCCAAGGCCCTGGCTAAGTCTGGGGATCGCTACCATCACCACAAGTCGGGTTCCCGCCATCCTGAACCCGACGTCAGGTCTGCTTTCTTGCCTCCTCCTCCTCTCCACCGGAAAACCAAGGAGCTCACCTCACTTAAGAGGCCGCTGGACCCGACGCCGGTTCGTCCGACGTCAGCCTCTCGCCACAGGTCCCCAGAGCCGTCGTCTGTCAGAAGACCATCGCCGGCCAGGCCAACTCATCACTGGACGCCGGTGGGGGGATGGCGCCCGCTCCAATTGAGAAGAGGACTCCGACGCCTCCGACCGACGTCGGTCAGGAGACCAACACTGAGGAGGAGTTAACTCAGCCCGAAGACCAGACGGGCGACCCTGGTCCTGTTGAGACTCCCAGGGAACCCTCGCCACAACCCGAGCCCCCTGTGGAGCCGACACCGGGACCCGATGACCGTCCACCGGCGCCTGGGCCGTCGTCGGGCCTTTCTTTTTCAGAGGTGAAGGAGCTTTTCACTTACTGGTGGGATACCATCAAAAAGGACATGGTCCCCACTCCACCTCCGCTTCTTCCTCCTCCTACACCGGTTGCTCCTCCGGTTCCTGCACCCCCTTCTCTGTCTGGGTCTGCAGGCCGGTTACCTCCTCCCAGGGCCAGGACCCCTCAGGAGACTAGATAAAGGAGACCTCCGTCAGATCCTCTTCTAGGTCACCCAGTCCCAAGAGACCCAGAAGACACCGCTGCTCGCCGACGGAGGACACGGGATCAGAGTTTTCAACATCCAGATCCCCATCTCCTCTCCATCCCTTCTCCGGACCCACGTGAGCTGCCAAAGTCTCCTCCGGATGACCCTTCGTCTCGGATATTAGACACATCCAAGAGAACATGGGATGGGATGCGGAAGAGTTAGACCCCGAAAGGCTACGCCTTGTGAAGTATCTTCGGCAGAAGGACCCCAAGCCTGTGGTGGTGCCACCCTTGGTAGACACTTTCGTGGACATCACCAAGGCAGTGTGGAAGCGCCTACATTCACTCCCGGCGATGATGAAGAAAGCTGACTGCTTGTACAAGGCTCCAAAAGAAGACCAGTACTTGACTCAGCATCCTCAGGCCGACTCTCTGGTCATAACAGCCTCTCATGACCGGTCCCAGAGACCGCAACATTTGAGCACCCTGCCACCGGACCCAGAGTCCAAGCAGCTGGACGCCATGGGTAGGCGCACGTATGCTTCCGCTACCTGCGCCATCAGATCCCTGAATTATTTGACCCACATGGTGCAGTTCCAAAATGCCCTGTGGGAGCAGGGTCTGGATGCGGCTGAGAAATTGCCGGAAGGTGAGCAGAAGGAGGAGATGTTGCAGCTCCTCTGTACGGGTTCGGACGTGGGAACCCAAGTGCTACGAGCCGCGTACGACTCCGCGGACTCCTCGGCCCGAGCAGCAGCTTCAGGCATATGCCTCTGGAGGCACTCTTGCCTCCGTGTCTCCGGTTTTACCCCGGACGTCCAGAAAAACATCATGGACGCCCCATTTGAGGGAGAAGTTTTGTTTGGTAAACCCTCAGAGAAGATAATTACCAAACTCCAAGAGGCCGGGAAGGCGGTGAGGTCGGTTCAGGCCATGTACCGACCCAAGCTTAGTTCCTTTCATTAGGAACCAAAGCCGATTTCGCGGGACGGACGAGAGACAACAGTCCCGCCTCTGCCACAACAGAGGGGCTCCGGCTCAGAGAGCCCAGGGAAAACAACCCAGGTCGGCCAGCGACTCGAGCCGGTCCAGCCAGCGGGACCCTCAGCGCCACAGCCTGACTCCTTCCTGGCCCGCCCTCAGGATCAGCAGGGCGTCATGGTCGGGAGTCGCATTGAATTTCCTGCCAGGATGGCAGACTATAACCACCGACAGGTGGGTTCTACTGATTAGTCGGAAGAGCCACTTTATAGAATTCAGCGGAAAAACCACCCTCGAGGCCCTCCTTTGCTCTCCCGGTACCCGGGTCAGCACAAGTCATTGATCAGACAAGAAGTACTCGCGCTCCTGCAAAAGGGAGCGATAGAGTACGTCCCAGAGAACCAGAGAGGACACGGATACTATTCCCACTTCTTCCTGGTTCCAAAGAAGACAGGGGACCTCCGTCCGATTCTGGACCTCAGCGACCTCAATTTGTCAGGTCGCCTACAAAAGATTCCGCATGGTAACTCTTCCGGGTCTTATTCCCATGCTGAAGCAGGATGCCTTTTTAGCATCTCTAGATATGCAGGACGCTTACCTGCACATCCCTATAGCTCAAGCGCACAAGAGGTTCCTGCGCTTCGGGTTTCTCGGCCATCATCTCCTGTTCCGAGCCCTTCCATTCGGGCTGTCATCAGCACCCAGGGCTTTACCAAATGCATGGCAGTCGTGGCAGCATCTCTAAGGAGACAGGGCCATTATGTGTTCCCGTACCTGGACGATTGGCTTCTCATGGCCGCCTCCACAGAGGCGTTGTTACGGGAGATCCAGAGCACCCAGGACCTGTTTCGATCTCTGGGTATCCTAATCAACCACGAGAAGTCTCTCCTGGTACCGTTGCAGAAGCTACAGTTCATAGGCACAGTACTGGACACCGTTCAGGGAAGAGCATTTCTTCCAGACGACAGAGCGGAGCGTATCAGATCCCTCATCAGGGAGCTTTCGTCGAACAAGACCATCCCAGCCAGGTCGGTCCTTCGCTTGCTTGGCGGCATGGCTGCGGCCATTCCTACTGTCCCTTTTGCAAGGCTCCACATGTGGGTAACTCAGTGGATGCTCAAGGTGCAATGGGACAAAGGCAAGACCACATGCAGCATCCGGTCAGAATCACGAACACCGCGATTCGAGACTGGCAGTGGTGGCTAGACCCAGGGACACTCTCTTTGGGCGTCCCGTTTATAGCGCCGTCCCCGGAGGTAATCCTCACCACAGACGCCTCAGGTCTAGGGTGGGGAGCACACCTGGATGGGGTGAAGTCCCAGGGAGCATGGACCCCTCTGGAGGCCCACCTCCATATCAACGTCCTAGAGATGAGGGCGGTCCTTTATGCCCTGCAGGCATTTTCAGTCAGAGATCCGCCAGGTACTCTCCTGCTTCAGACAGACAACACGGCGGTGATGTATTACCTCAACAAACAAGGGCGCACCCTCTTTGCAGGAGGCCATGAGGGTGTGGATTGGGTAATCTGACACAGCGCAAACCTGATCACAGTACATGTTCCCGGGTGGACAACACATTTGCAGACGGCCTGAGTTGCTCCCAGGCCAGAGTCCACGAGTGGGAACTTCTTCAGGAGGTAGCAGAGGATCTGTTTCTTGATGGGAACTCCAGAATTGGACTTGTTCGCTTCCCCATCCAACATAAAACTGCCCAATTTTTGCTCGCTAGATCCAGGGCCTGGTGTTTTCTGGCGGGCAAGTTGTCCCTCTCCTGGGCGGACAGATTCCTCTCGCTTTCCTCCCTTCCGTTGATCCAGAGTTCTTCTCAAACTGCGCAGGAGCATGCAACAGTGATCCTGGTGGCCCCTTTCTGTCCCAGACAGATCTGGTTCCCTTTGCTAATTCAGCTATCCCGGGAACCTCCGCTCCCGTTGCCATTCAGCTCCCATCTCTTGTCTCAGGAGAAGGGTTCACTGGTCCACCCGGACTTGCGCTCACTTAACCTGCATGCATGGCTCCTAGAGACATAGCCATCTTGCGTCACGGGGTCTCGCAAGAGGTTGCGGAAGTTCTTTCTGCAGCCAGAAAGCCGACAACGCGCGACGACGCCATGAAATGGCGCTTTTTGTCTATGGTCGCAAGCACGCGGCCTTTCCCCCTTAGGTTGTCCGGTGAAAGCGGTGTTAGAGTACCTGCTCTCCCTTTTCCGTTCGGGTCTCACCTACTCCTCTATCAAAGTGCACCTCTGTGCCATTTCAGCTTATCACCTCCCAGTGGGACAGCGCACAGTGGCACAATTAGATGCCTGTCAAGAATTCTTGAGAGGGGTGTTACATCTTAGGCCGCCCATTAAGGACCCAGTGCCTCCATGGGACTTGCTCTTTGTCCTGGAGCAACTCACGCTGCCCCCCTTTGAGCCTGCCGCGGATTGCGAGCTGGGTTTTCTGTCGTGGAAAACGTTGTTTTTGGTTGCTGTTACGTCAGCGAGAAGAGTTTCTGAGCTTCAGGCTCTCATGTGCAAAGAGCCTTATTTAATTTTCCACCGGGACAGAGTTTCCCTGAGGACGAATCCTAAATTCTTGCCTAAGCTGGTTTCCACACTCACTCTCAATCAGTATATTGACCTGCCGGTCTACTTCCCTAATTATTCTAATGGAGGAGAGGTGCTGCTTCACACCCTGAATGTTCACCGCAGCTTAAGGTACTACCTGAGCAGAACTAAGCAGCTTCGTACTTCGGAGCAACTTTTCGTTTCCTTTACTGAAAGGATGATGGGCCAACCAGTATCCAAACAGTCCCTGTCTCGCTGGCTTGTCCAGTGCATCTCATACTGTTATGATATCAAACAAAAGCCCCTCCCAGGATCAGTCTGGGGCCATTCCACTAGGGGTGTGGCCACCTCCTTTGCAGCACTTCGAAACGTCTCCACCTCTGCCATTTGTGCTGCAGCCACTTGGAGCTCTGTTCACCTTTATCAGGCATTATAGCCTGGACATTGCTTCCTGCAATGAAGAGCAGGCTTGGCCTGGCGGTGCTACAGGGTCTCCTGTCCTAGATTCAGGACCTGGAGCGTTCTTTCTAATTTCCTCCTCCCAGAATGTTTGCAGCGCTACTGCTTGGAATCAGTCTAATGGTGTAACCTGCTGCAAGGCTGCTGTCTAAAAGTAAGATAGTACAGTTACGTAAGAACTTACCGTAACAGTAGATCTTCGAGAACAGCTCTTGCAGCAGGTACCTTCCCGGCCACCTTCCCCCTTGGAGGAGGCATGGCTTAAGCCTTTGTTAACAGGAATTTTTCCCGTTTGTCTTCTGACGGTGGATCCTCGGTCTCCCATTTCGATGTCAGCCTGCGGCCGGAAGTCTCCGGCGGGAGAACTGGGGAATCTGGCGGGACCGCCCCCTTATGTACTACGCCTGACGTCGGAGGCGGGACCGACGTCCGGGGCAGTCCCGCTGAAGATAGCTAGCTAGAATTTTCTCGTGGGGTCCTGATGCCTGCCGGCTTCAGTCCTAATGGTGTAACCTGCTGCAAGAGCTGTTCTCGAAGATCTATTGTTACGGTAAGTTCTTACGTAACTGTACTTTTCTTCCAGGGTGTGTCAGAAACCACGCTGAACCAATCGGTAGAGCTTCCTGTATACTATCCATCCCCCTCTAACAGAGGTGAGGCACTCCTCCATACCATGGACGTACATCGGATTCTTCAGTGTTACTCACCGGATTAAAGAATTCTGTAGCTGTGATCAGCTTTTTGTTTCTTTTGCCTCCAGATCGAAGGGCAAACCAGTTTCTAAGCAGGGCCTTTCCAAATGGTTAGGCAACTGCATTAGATATTGTTACCAGAAGGATGAAAGACCTCTGCCGGGTACCATCAGAGGTCATTCTACTAGGGGCATGGCTGCTTCTACTACCTTTTTGCGAAATGTCTCTGCGGCTGATAGCTGTGCCGCAGCCACTTGGAATTCTGTCCATACCTTTACCAAACATTACAGTCTGGACATTGCTTCTAGGTGGAAGGCTGGTTTCGGCCTAGCTGTATTATAGGACCTTCTATCCTAGATTGGGTCCATTCTGGATTCCAGTTTTTCTGTTAGAGTTCTTTTTCCTCCTCCCTAGTTTCTCTCGGTCTCTCTTTGGAGGGACTGCTTGGGACTCTGTCCTATAAGTGATGACCTACTGAAGGAACCCTCCCGAAGTAAGATAGTACAGTTACTTAGGAACTTACCATAACAGTAGATCTTCGAGAGAGGTTCCTTCAGTAGGTCATATTTTTCCCTCCCTCCTTCCCCTCATTTTGTGTTTTACAGGGTCTCCAAATTCTGTTCACTCCTGCTGTCAGACCTCTTCCTGGCTTCAGCGGGAGAACTGGAGGGCGGGCGTGGGGACCGCCCACTATATACAGTCATGCTGATGTTGGCCACGTGACATCGGGTGGGTGGTCCGCCGTCAGGGATTGCTAGAAAAGTCTGCTGTGCGGCCCGACGCCAGGTGTCGCCAGTCTTATAAGTGATGACCTACTGAAGGAACCTCTTGAAGATCTACTCTTACGGTAAGTTCCTACGTAACTGTACTATCTTTGAGAGAGACTGTTTCATCAGGCCATGCTGTCCCACCCTCCTTCCCCCAAGGGTCCTGAGACCCTATTTTCTGCTGCCTCTATCTCCATTATGATCTTACTATAGCTCTCTGCCTCACCTGGGCCACAGAGTACAGGGTTCTTTACTGGATCCCTAAAGAGAGGTTCTCCTAGCATGATCTCCGGTGGGGAACTGAGGAGAGTAGGGGCTGCCCAAGTTTATGTACAGTACCAGGTGACATCTGACATCATTGTGGGCAGCCCCTGGCTAACTGCATGCAAAGTTTTCTGTGTGGTCCTAGTGTCTGACAGCTTATAGTTCCATAGGTTTGGCTTGATAAAAGAGATTCTCTCGAAGATCTATTGTAACGTTAAGTACATAAGTGCTCTTTCAGTGGAGGGCACTCTTGCCTCTGTGTCTGGAATAGGGGTGTCACGATGTCACATTTCTAGTATCATGATATTTTAGTAAAAAAAAGATCACAATATGTTGATTATCCCAGTAATCAGCAGAATGTTAAATTTTGTTTTTTTTTCCCATTTAGCTGTTTTGTACCCGGTCACCACCAACTCCAGCCTACGGGCATTCTGATGCCCCCGACCACCACTCCCACCACAGTGTGATCAGTGGGGATCAACATGGGGAGAGATCCGAAGTCTCCTGTTTGCCATTAAGTTAGTCGACTGGTGCACATACCTTCCCCCCATTTCTTTTTCCCATCCCTCAGGCTGGCACATGTGCAATGGTGTGGGTGTGTGACGTAAAGAAGTTGCACATACTCAGCCCCTGCACCCAGACAGTCAGAAGGCTGTTACTGCTGCGTCATCCAGCCTCAACCAGATGGTGATCAAGCAGTGGCTTGCACTGCCCCCCTCCCCCAAAGAAGGAGAGCTGTCAATGGATGCTCAGTCCTCCTTCATGCAGTCTGCCTTTGAGCAACCAAGGTCTATTCCTGAACCTGGTTTGCCAGTGTAGTGACAGGTTAGGCACCCAGGCTCTCAAAATTTCATGCCACTGGGCCAGCACTGTGTTTCTAATTTTAAGGAAAAACAGTAAAAATCTGATAAGAGGATGGTGGGGAATCTGGAATCATGGTTGCACCTGGAAAGGGACACGGTGCCAGAAAAGCAAGCTGAGGTGCTTTACCACTGTATATTGTGGTATGTCATGCTGCACGATAATCGTGATGTCTGTTTTTTACAACAATAAATTCAGTGGTAATTATCATGATATGTTATCATATCGTGTTATCGTGATATCCCTAGGCTGGAAGATCAGAAAGAACCGAGTTCTAGTTCCATACCAGGAATTTAAACTAATATCCAGTACTGACAGTGTTAGTGCAGCACTAGTGGGGTGCTTCACTGGTGAGGGGATGGCCTTTGGATAAGATGTAAAATCAAGGTCTGTTCTGCTGTTTCAAACAACATGAAGTCTTGCTGTATTCTGACAATTTGCAGAGAGGTCCAACCTTCGAACTGCCCTGGAGATGAAAGAGTTAACTTTCCATGCCAGGCATGGAACGCTGAGCTCGAGCTCGGTTGAGACTCTGTCTGTTGCTGTTTGAACTCAAACCATCAGATTCTTTACTCCGCCTCACTGAACAGTCGCTCCGGAGATTTCTCCTTTGCTTGGTTCAATTTGTCAGTTAAAGTACCGTTTTTCTCGGTTTTCGACCGAATTTAAACTGCAACCTATCGGTTCAGTCTCTGTCTGTGGTATTTGTGAGTACTAGATAGGTTTATATTGTTTTTTATTCTGTGTGGAACTTGTAAACGTGTCATCGGTTCGGTTTGAACCGATCAGGTTGTTTAAAAATCTTTACTTCTACTTTTAGAGTGTGGTTACCGGTTCTTATCGGTTCTAAAAAAAACGGATTTTATTACGGTTTTTTCCATGACCCGTAACACGGTCAGGAACCGATAAGAGTGTCTTGCCCGGTAGATTGCCAAAAAAGGTAAGTTTTGTTTAGGACTGGCCATGTCTGAGAAACCCAAAAGAAAAACCGGGCCCACTGGGTTTCAACACTGTAATGTGTGTGGGGAAGTCTTTGCTAAGGCTGATCCCCACACCACCTGTGTTTGTTGTCTGGGGTTTGACCACCTCGATTCAGACTGCCAGATTTGTAAAAATGTTCCTGCAGCTACCCTGGAAAAAAGAGTTGGTAGGCTCAGGGAAAGGGAGGCCAAAAAGTCCGCTGACCCAGATGGCCAGCCCGGTTCGGTTCCAACCGAACTAGAAGGAGTGCCCTCTGACCAGGCGAAACTTCTTGAGCAAAGGAGAACCGATTCGAGGTCGGTTCCGGTTAAAGATCAAGAAGGACAAATCAGCTGGGGCGGATCCAAAGTTCTTTCTCCGACCGCTGATGAAATAGCCAAAGTGATAAAAATTGTTCAGTCGCTGTCCCGTTCCGACCGAACCCGGCACCACTAGGAAGGCGCTCGGTTCGGTCGGTTCCACCGGTTCCGGATTATGATTTAGAGGAATTTTATGAACCGGAGGAGGAGGAAGGAGAGTATGAGGAAAGTGATTGTGATTTTGAAAATCTGGATGTGCCTATTGACCTGGACATCTCCCCAGACAGACCTTCAGGAGTGTCTCCTCCTAGGCCTTCTGAGTCCCCCTCCCATTTCATGTTTTACAAGAAAGTGGCTGAAACCCTGCAGCTTCCTGTGGAAGAAGCTGTGGATGACCAGGAGGAGCCTGACTATGTTGAGATGATGGATATCCCAGAGTCTAGGAGGCTGTCTATTCCCCTTCATAAGTCCTTTGGGAAACAGACAATAAAAATGTTAAAGACTCCTAATTCTATACCTCCTGTGGATAAGAGAATGGACAAGAGGTATACTCTTCCAGGCTCAGATACGGAGTTCCTTACCCAGCAATGCAGCCATGTTGGGGTAGTGCGGACTGCTGCCTGTGATAAGGCAAATATACCCTTGGCTTCACACCCCCCCAGATAAGGACTCTAGGAGGATTGATGCCATGGCAAAGAAACAGTACATGGCAGCATCCTTGGGACTCAGGCAGGCCAATTATATGGCCTATACAGCTAAATATCAGAAATCTAGATGGGACACTGTAATGGCTTTAGCTAAACAGGTCCCTGGCCAGCTGCCAAGGAGCTGGAGCAGGTAGCTGAGGATGGTATTGAGGCATCCAAGGTGCAATTCCATGCTGCAGTGGACTCCAATGATGTTTCATCTAGAGTCATGGCTACATCTGTGGCCCTTCGTAGGATGGCTTGGCTCAGATGTACTAGCCTGTCTCAGGATACCCAGACCAAGGCCATGGATTTTCCTGTTGTGGGTAATTCTCTGTTTGGGGAGCAAACAGAGAACTACATGAAGAAAATGGATGAATACAGGACCACCTATAGGAGTGCTCAGGCCAGGGAAAGGCAAGCCACTCCTCAGAGGCAACATCCCAGGGGCAGGGGCAGGCCTTTTCATAGGCCTTTCTACCAAGCCCAGGCCTCCTCTTCTGCTTATGCTCAGAGGGGGTTCTTTAGAGGGAGAGGCAGACGGGGTACAAGCAGGCCTGCTTCCACCCCTCAGCCTAAAGCCCTGCCAAACAGGCACCCTGATGGGTTTGCCAGGGCCGATTCTCCACCACCTGTAGGGGCAGGCTGGCTTACTTTGTCAGGACTGGATGTCTTTAACATCAGACAAATGGGTCCTGGAAGTAGTAAGTCAGGGACTGGTTCTCAGCTTCAAAAATTTTCAAAGATGAGAACCAGATCCTTTCCACCTGCAAATCCTTCAGAGGCACTTGCCCTAGAGGCAGAGGTCTCTTCCCTCTTGGCTCTCAGAGCTATAGAAAGGGTTCCTCCCCTGCACAAAGGGAAAGGATTGTATTCCAGGTACTTCCTCACCCCAAAAAGACAGGAGAATGGCGGCCCATCCTAGATCTCAGATATTTAAACAAGCACCTTTTAAAGCCAAAGTTCAAAATGGTGACTCTGGGAATAATTCTACCCTCTCTAAGGCCAGGGGACTGGCTAGTCTCCCTGGACCTCAAGGATGCCTATTTCCATTTCTCATCAGAAGCTCCGATCGAAAATACCTCAGGTTCGAGCTGCCCTCAGGCCATTACCAGTTCAGAGCAATGCCCTTCGGCCAAACCTCTGCCCCAAGGGTGTTCACAAAATGCCTGGCAGTAGTAATTGCTTCCCTAAGAAGGCAAAGGATTTCCATCTTCCCATACCTGGACGACTGGCTCATAGTAGGCCAGTCCCCAGACCAAGTCAAGTTACACCTACAGATAACTCAGCAACTGCTCACTTCTCTAGGTTTCCTTCTGAATCTTTCAAAGTCAGTTCTAGAGCCTGTACAGCTCCTCACCTTCATAGGCAGAGCTAGATACAGTAAAGGCAGAGCCTTCCTTCCCTGGACAGGGCAAGGATCCTTATTACACTGGCCTCTTCATTCACCCTACAGGTGTCTCGACCAGCAAGGCATTTTCTACAGCTCCTGGGGCACATGGCTGCTTCTACAGCAGTGGTGCAGGGAGCAAGATTTCAGATGAGGGACATTCAGTTCCACTTGAGAACTTTTTGGTCTCAGAAAAAGGATCCTCTGACCAAACTGATCCCAGTGACTCGAACCCTGATCCAGGCATTGCAGTGGTGGCAGGATCAGAACAATCTAAGACAGGGAGTTCGTTTTGTCACTCAGTCTCATTCTCTAATCCTTACTACAGATGCCTCCCTCTTGGGGTGGGGAGCCCACTTGGGAGACCTGACCACCCAAGGGTTGTGGTCTCCTCAGGAATCTCTGCTTCACATCAATCTATTAGAACTCAGAGCAGTGTTTCTAGCACTTCAGGCTTTTTCCAAGTCTGTTCAGAACAAAGTAGTTCAGATCAGGACAGACAATACCACCACAATGTGGTATATCAACAAGCAAGGGGGCACTCGGTCTACGGCCTTGTGCACAGAAGTAATGAAGTTGTGGTCTCTGGCTTATTCCCTGAACACTTCTCTTACAGCAGTACACCTCCCAGGCAAGGACAATGTCCTGGCAGATGCTCTCAGCAGGATATCTCAGGGCCATCACGAATGGTCACTGGATCCCCTGATTTTGAAGGTGATTTTCTCCAGATGGGGCACCCCACAGATAGATCTTTTTGCAGCCCCAGACAATCATCAACTTCCCTCTTTGCTGCAGGTCCCCAGTGTTGGGCTCAGTCCCCCTGGATGCCCTAGTTCTCAATTGGGAAGGGAAGTTCCTGTATGCTTTTCCCCCCTTCCCTCTCCTGTTCAAGGTGCTAGTCAAAATCAGGTCTCAACCCTGCAAGGTGATCCTGATTGCTCCAGACTGGGCCAGACAGCCTTGGTACCCTCTCCTGTTGTCCTTAGCAGTCCACCTTCCCCTGTTTCTTCCCAGGAATTACAACCTGTTAACCTGTGCTCAGGGGAGGGTTTGGTATCCGATTCTCAAATCTCTCAATCTCAAGGCCTGGCTCTTGAAGAGTTGGAGTTTGCTGATTTACACCTCTCTCAAGGTGTTATGGATATCCTAAAGGCTTCTTGGAAGCCTTCCACCAGAAGCACTTACAATTCCAAATGGAAAAGATTCTCCATATGGTGCTCTGGGAAGCATATTTCTCCAGAGTCTGCTGGCCTGCCCACAGTCC
Source organism: Neoceratodus forsteri (assembly GCA_016271365.2). Lineage (NCBI taxonomy): Eukaryota > Metazoa > Chordata > Ceratodontiformes > Ceratodontidae > Neoceratodus > Neoceratodus forsteri. The sequence goes on from CM057452.1 coordinate 1,725,497,347, forward strand.
TTGACTATATGGTTCATCTCAATAGCTTGGGACTCAGACCAGCTACACTAAGGGTGCATCTGGCAGCTGTCTCTGCTTTTCTTTCAGCAGGTAAGCCTTCTTCCCTTTCAGCTCATCCTGTATTCTCTAAGTTTTTCAAGGGATTGCTTCATACCAATCCGCCATTCAGGGACCCTGCCCCTGCTTGGGACCTTAATGTTTGCATTGCTCAGCTTATGCAACCCCCTTTTGAGCCTTTGTCCTCAGCAGAGCTTAAGTACTTGACTTGGAAAACTGTTTTCTTGGTGGCCATCTCTTCTGCCAGGCGCATAAGCGAGTTACAAGCCCTGTCAGTAGAGCCTGATTTTATCTCTTTCCATAGAGATAAGGTGGTCCTCAGGACTAACAGGAAGTTTTTACCTAAGGTGGTTTCAGACTTCCACCTTAACCAGTCTCGTCTCTTTCTGTGTTCTTCACTGACCATTCCTCCTCTGGTGAGAGGCTGCACAACTTGGATGTGAAAAGGGCCCTTAGCTACTACATAGAGCGTACCAGGGGTCACAGGTTTGACTCCCTCCAACTGTTCCTCACTTATGGTGAGGTGGGTAAGGGAAAACCTGCCACTAAAAGATCCATTGCCAGGTGGATTGTCTCTTGCATTCAATTTTGTTATGAAAAACTAGGCAGGATTCCACCCTCAGGCCTGAGGGCTCACTCTACCAGAGGTACAACTGCTTCCCTTGCTGCTGCCAGGGATATTCCTGTCTTGGAGATATGTCAAGCAGCTACCTGGAAAACAGTTCACACTTTTACCAAGCATTACTCTCTGGATATCCAGGCTAGGAGTGATGCTCGGTTTGGCACAGCAGTGCTTCAGAGCCTATTTCCTAGGTGGGTTCTGTCCCTCCTCCATGGAGGTACTGCTTGGTAGTCTGCAAATTGTCAGAATACAGCAAGACTTCATGTTGTTTGAAGAAAAAATTACTCACCTTAGTAATGTTGTTTCTTCTAATGGAGTCTTGCTGTATTCTGACCTCCCCCCCGCCTTCCTCTCTCAGAACCATTGTTTTGGGATGTGGGTGGGCAGTAGTAGTGTTGGCACTCAGGAGGTGCCCCACCTTTTTATTGTCACCCCTTTTCTTTGGGTGAATGGGTGTTGTGTTTATTTCATTTTTTGGGTTTCCTGACTTGAGTCTTTGTTTTGGGACCAAAAAATCTGTTTATTATATTTAGTAGCCAGTTGGCTAGTGTAGGTTTACAGCTTCCACACAGGACACTCAGTGAGTTTAGCTCGTAAAGATCTGATGGTTTGAGTTCAACAGCAACAGACAGAGTCTCAACCGAGCTCGAGCTCAGCGTTCCATGCCTGGCATGGAAAGTTAACTCTTTCATCTCCGGGGCAGTTCAAAGGTTGGACCTCACTGCAAATTGTCAGAATACAGCAAGACTTCATTAGAAGAAACAACATTACTAAGGTGAGTAATTTTTTCTTCTGGTAGCTACCCAGGTTAAAGTTAAAGATGACACTCCTTATAAGAGTGGGGGATTTGACCTGGTTTCCTTGCCAACATTCCCCCCCGTTAGTAAAACAGGTCTTTGTTACTCACTCCCCATGACACTCCTGGAAACACAGTGTCACTGCTCAGTGTGCCCTCCTGATGAAAAACTATAAATAAATGAAAACAGTTTTATTATTTGTTTACTTTGTTTACCTTCATTACCTGGTGGGACAGTTTTTCCCTCTGTTCGTTCCGATGACCTGGATCCCAGACCTACTGAAGCAGTTGCCTCTTTTCCCTAGATACTTACTGCTTTTATTTATTTATTTATTGAATTTTGTTAACCAGGTAAACCCACTGAGACAATGGAGTCCCTTTTTCAGAGGCGACCCAGGTTAGTTACATAGCGTTGAAATGCAACAAATTACAATATAGGTCACATTCACACCAGAGGTTAAGGCAAAGAACAGGATCCAAACATAGTAACAACCACAGTATGATTAGGGAGGCAGTAGCACAGTGGTTTAAGGCTCTGAGCTGCAAACCTGGAGACCTGGGTTTGAATCCCACAGCCCCACTTGCATACTCTGTGACCCTGAGCAAGGGACTTAACTTCCCTGTGCTCCCAGGTTGCACCTGTAAACAAGCTTTCAGCTTAGTGTGTCTCTCCTGGTTAAACAATTGGAAAAAAAAATAACAACAGGCAATTAGGTACTGTATATCTAAGCGACAGATAAATTCAGGGACAAGGATGACCGTGACAAAGTGCTGGGGTCCACAGGAGAGCTTTAAGCCTCCTCTTGAATTGCAAGAAAGTTGGACTCATGTGGACGTCTAGGGGAAGGGAGTTCCACAGGGATGGGACAACTGCATCAAATGATCTCCCGATGGGAGAGCAGACACTGGGAGTATCTAGTAGTGAATTAGAGAGTGATCTCAGTGACCTGACAGGCTGCCTAAATTGAAGCAGGGTAGTGAGGCTGGGAGGAGCCACTGTACTGGATTTACCCTTCTAGGCTGGGAAGAGAACTGGCCACAGCTTTCCTGACCAGGTCGTGGTGGGGGAATCCATAGGTTCTGCAACTGGACAGGGATAGTAGCAGTTTCATTTCTATGAGTGGCATCGTTGTTTCCAGCAGTTTTTATCCCTCTATATCCTTTCCCACCCTGCTGTGGTCTGGCCTTAAATGGGAAATCATTCTGGCCTATCGGGGGGTGGGGGGATACTCGCTGGCACTAGATTGGTTGTTTGACCCTACCACTTGAATAAGCAGGAAGTGAGGCATTTTTCAGATTTTTTTTTTTCACGTTTACATAACTTTTTTCTTGAATTTCTGTTTTACAGAGTTCTTCCCTTGAAGCAACACAGAGCGTAGAAGACGATCCTCTTCTTGATGAGCCACTCATTCCTGTTGGAACCTTGGATTCTGAAATCAGACCTCAGGTCCATTTTGTGCCTACTGCCTGTTTTGCTGTTTTGCTAGCAATTATACATGTAAGAACTTTTTTAAAATAGTGCTTTATTATATTTGGAAGCAGCATAGAGCAGAGCAGACAAACTGTAGACTCGAGTTTGAATTCCACATACTGTGTGAGCCCATTTCTACAGGCAGGTGGAATGAAGCACTGCTCAGGGTCACACAGTGAGTATTTGGCCTTGAAGGAATTTGAACCTGTGATCTTCAGGTTCTCACGCCAGTAGTCTAACCACTAGATCACACTGCCTTCTAAATGCTGTTAAAGGGACACTGTCAGCTTTGGGGGCTAATTTTAAAGTCACCGCCTGAAGATCCCTGGTACAAGGTTTAATTATGTAAAACACGTATGTGAGAACAGTATTTCACAGAAATGCCATATGTTTATTATTTTTGTTAAAATTCCATTTTGTACTGCCCCAAAGTATCAGCTCCGCATGTCCATGAACTAGTATGGTGCGGAGCCAAGGGGAAACTCCTTTATGAACAAGGAGTTACTTGTTCTAGGTGCAGTATGAAAAAAATGTATTTTCTGTAAGTGTCTACAGCACTGAATATTACAAAGTCCATTGCAGTCGAAAACGAGTGCCGTAACCTGCATTTTTATATTCTAAATGTAAAAATGGAAGCCGTGATTCCGGGCATGCGCATTAACACAACCAGGGCCCGATGGCTTCACCCCCGAATTCTATTAACTTTTCAAAAAGAACTAACCCCTCTATTAGGTAAGCTTTTCGGCGATATACAGGAAGGAGAATCCCCACCACCCCCCAACTGGTAATATGCAAATATCTTGGCAATTTTAAAACCTAATAAAAACCCTTTGAATTGCAACTCCTATAGACCAGTTTCTGTTTTAAATCAAGATTATAAATATTATGCCACCATCTTGGCTAAAAGACTAGAACAAATTCTCCCAGACATTATTAATAAAGACCAAGCAGAGTTTATAACCCGTAGACAAACATCAGACAATATTAAACGCATGTTTTATTTGTTAGAAAAAGCCCAAAAGGATGCCACCCCGCTTTTGCTATTAAGCATGGATGCCAAAAAACATTCAACAGGGTGTTGTGGAAATTTCTCCAGTATACCTTAGAAAAATTTTACTTCCCCGAAGAGTTTAACCGAACCATAAATAAACTATATACTTCTCCACAAGCAATGGGTAAGAGTAATGGTACATTCTGTGACCGTTTCCCCCTGATGAGAGGAACCCAGCAGGGGTGACCTCTCTCACGTCTACTATTCGTATTATACGCAAAACCCTTGGTGCAGGTAATTAGAGAGAATTCCCAAATTTCTGGACTGTCGTATTTAGGGGTGGAGCATAAAGTAGCCTTTTATGCGGACACTTTATTAATTTACATGACCAACCCTGAATCTTCCCTGCCCAAATTATTTGCTCTCTTGGGGGAGGAGGAGAAACTTGCAGGATATAAGTTGAACACAGATAAGACAGAGGTGCTCAGGTTTTGGTACAATCCAGACCCGGAAACTATTAGGTGGTTCCCGTTCCGCTGGCACAGCACAAAATTTAGATATCTGGGAATCATTTTACCTCCAGATTTAACTTCCTTATAATGTACGGTAGAATATTGTTATGTGGTGATTTTGATCTTTTCCCCATGTTGTTATGCTATCGATGTGACATAATTAAGTTGTTAACCCATTGATGGTACGTCACATCGATGGCATAACAAAAAAGAATGCTGTCGAGATAAACATTCCACCGTACCAGCGCATCACAGCCTTTCACAGTACTTGGCAGCATTTAAACTAAAACGGTGGTTCCTCACTTGCTTAGTTTATTTTTCATTAATTTAGTGTGTTACTCTATGTTATCAGAGGTGCTTGTTTTTCACCTGGTTCCCCATACACCATATAAGACGCAGTCTTTTCTCCTCTCCTATTCTGTCCCGTCTTCTCACAGGCAATATCCATGAGTTAAAACATCTGCAGAGTGATGACGGAGTCTATCAAATGTTGTACGGCAACTCTGCTTGGCTGTCCTCTGTCACGTTTTTCTGTCACAAAATAGCAGAACGAATTTTGTTTTTCCTCCGATGGCTTACTGTCAACATTAGCATGTGTGTTTTGTTTGTTAAATATACCGAATACTCATAGCATAACATGGTAAACAGTAAATTTGGTGAGTAAATAAATATTGAATGTTCGTCAAACGATACAGACTATCTTTGTCATCCTAATAAGTAAAGAGGCTGTTTTTTTATTTGGAGTGCTGCTTATGCTTGCTAATGTTCCAAACATCGATGCCCATATACTGTAAAAGACAATGTATGGGCATCGGTGGTCAACCACACTATGCTGGGCCTCGTGGTTACCTTGGCAACTTTTGATTAACCTCTCGAGCTGCGCTCTCGAGGTTAATTAAAGTTGCCAAGGTAACCAGTTGGCACTAGCATAGTGTAGTTAACCACCGATGCCTATATATTATCCTCTATATATGAGGCAAACTTCACTGCCTTAGTAACAGCCATTAGAGAAGATTTGCGGAAGTGGTTCCATTTACCACTCCCCATGATACAGAGAAGCAACACTGTTCGTATGAATATTCTCCCCATACTCTCATATTTATTTCAAAATATCCCGATTCTGCCAAAGAAAACTGATTTTAGGAGATGGGACAAATTAATTTCTAGATTTATTTGGGAAGGAAGAAGACCAAGAAAAGCGTGTACTGTATTATTGCTTCCTAAGCACGGAGATGGATTAGCCCTACCCAACTTAGAAAATACTGTCAAGCAGCACATATTTCACATGCATTGCAGTGGTTTGATAGCAACTCAAACCAACATTGGAAAGACTTAGAAATTAGGGAAGAGGGAGGGCCTTATTGATGCGATGCTATTCAGAAAGTTTATAAATAATATAGATATGGAAAGTGAGATGCGATCAATCTATACCCAGCCTATTATTAAAACCTGGAGGAGCTTATTAAATTATCCAGCAATCAAACAGACTACTCTGTATCTCGAAAACTTAACATTAGAGCCTAGCTTCGCTCCAGCTAGGTTTGACAGCACATTTAAAAAATGGCATAGACTTGGCCTAAAGTATAACTATTAATACTACGATAATGGGGTTTTCCTAGACTTTTAGACATTAAAGCAGAAGTTTCAGTTCAGGCATCAGGACCATTTTAGATACTTACGGATTGGCCACTACTTTGAAGAAAGACTTGGTCTGACATGGGCTAGGGGAGGTGCACCCTTTAGTACAGATTATTATAGAGACTATAGGGAAGAGAATGCTGGAGCATATTATATCCCAGGTATATAAATCCATCCAAGAAGCGAAAGCACTAGCTTTGCAGAAAACTTAACGTAGTTGGGAGGAGGAAATGGGAATAACCCTGTCAGAAGAAGGTTGGAGAAGAACATATACAATTCAACATAAAGTTACGGCCTCGCATCTGTGGAAAGAGTATGGATGGAAATGTGTTCTTAGATATTTTAAAACTCCAGAAATTACAGGGAAATAAGATACACTCAAAGAACGGGGTGTTGTAGAGAATGCGGGAAACCCTGTGCCATGCACACACACATTTTCTGGAGCTGCAAGGAATTGATGCCATTCTGGCAAGCGCTGGAGAGGGCTATTTTAGAGTTGTTCCCTGAAGTGGTGACTCTTACCCCCCGCCATGCCATATAACTCCACTTACCGGATCAGGTGCGAAATGCTCATACTAAGAAAATGTTGGCTATTCTGTTACAGGCAGCCAAGAAGGTAATTTCCTGCAAATGGTTACAGAAAGAAATCCCAACACAAAGGGAATGGGAGGATGTGGTACATAAGCAATAAGACATAACAGGGTGTGCGTTCGACACTTTAACTCATGGCTAGGAGGCGTAGTGAGGCACGAGGCCACTGGCCGAGTGCGTCCAGCCTCCTAGCCATGTGTTAAAGTGCCTAACACATACCCTGGAGTGGCTTATTGTGCTTATGAAATGGCTATCTGTAGTGCAACTGCATTTGGTAAGTAAAATTCATAATCTTAAGTAGGAAAAAATATGTATTTTGTGTCAGTTTTTAATAAAATAGTTCCTCCGCCTAAGTGTTCTGTGTGTTTTTTTTTTTTTTTTACTTTGTCCTCCAAAGGCTTCTGTAGTTTAGGTCCGGATAGCACTGTTCACACACACCCCAGTTTACAGCGTGAAAATGTATTGTTTATTGAGTGACACGCTGAGAGGAATATAGTAAATGAATTAGTTATACAGAAATCGGAAAATAGACAGTATGCGAGGGAAGTTGCGATCAGCTGGCACGTTAGCAGTTGATCAGAAGAGGCACTGAGTGGGCGGGCAGGGAGAGAGAGCGATCGTGGAAGTAGATTTTTTTTTTATGTGATGCCTCTAGGAAGTGAAAATGGTATTTTGTGGCACAAATTGTTTTATTGTTCAAGTGAGAGGCTAAGGGAAGGCAGTTGTGAGTGGCTGGGCAGTCGGCTGTTGATTACGATGGAGAGTGTGCGGGCTGAGAGAGAGAGAGATTGCCGCAGTTCGTTTTTTTTTTTCATTTACTGCATACTGCATCCACGAGGAGAGGGGCAGATGGATTTAAAAGACAAACATCCAAAGACTGAGGCCAAGGCGTCAGACATAGTAGACCGGTAACTTCTGACTGTTTATTATTCCTGCTGAGTGGTGGCATAAAACAAGATGGCCGAGTTTATTTTCTGAACGTTCTATGTGGGCACTTCACTGGAATCAGTGCCCAGCTGGCATAGCCTGATCTTGCTTGTGTGTGTTAGAAACTTTAACACACTGTTGGCATCCAATGAGATGGCTTGAAATTGACATGCCATCTCATAAAACAAATTTATCAAATGGAGAAAATTACAGCAGGTATTAATCTGAAAACAAAACGGTTCACTGAATTTTGGAACACGTGGCTAATCTGGTTGATGAACCATAGACCTGATGTTGTACCCTAACATTCCAGTTGGGGACATAGGACAAATATTCAGGAATGATATATAATGAGATGTATTCACCGAACGGATGATAGAAAAAGGTGATAAACTTATTGATGTCGAATGATAAGTGCATTAGACAACCTGATGTTTGGCCTAGATTCTGACTGTACATCTTAAAAAAATATATATATATATATATCTGTACTGCTCCTGATAAGTTCATTAAAACTTAAATAAAAAAAAATAATAAACGTGGCATTTCTGTGAAATACTGTTCTCACATACTTCTTTTACATAATTAAAGCTTGTACCAGGGACCTTCAGGCTATGACTTTAAAATTAGCCTCCAAAACTGAGTATCCCTTTAAAGTACCACTTGTATCAATTTTTTTCTAGTTAGAATAAAACTAGAGTATATTCTCTTGTGTTTTTCTACTCACTAACAAGTAAATCCCAGATGAAAACATACTAAACATCATACAGAATGCCCTGCTTTATGTCATTTATACTTTTTTCTCTTTAAACCAGCAGTATTTGTTAGTCGGCAAAAACATTTATCATAAGGTTTCTTTTTTTTAAGAAAGAATTTATTTTGGTAGCTGTATTGGGGAAACTGGTACCTGCTTAAGGCTAGGAGTGCTAAGCAGCTACTTCCTTTAATGCTCTCGGTACAAATTGCTGTGCTTGTAGAGTATTTTCCAAAACAGTGTTTCACTTGTATTAAATATTCAGAGAGATACTCACACACAGTAAAAACAATCCAGTATTTGATCCACAAACCAGTGGAGTCCTGCTCCCCAAAACAAACTACAGGTCACTGGTCACCTGATGCATTTTGCACATGATGTGCTTTTTCAAAGGTGGACATAGTGGCTGAAACACCTCCGTCAAATAGCTGAAATCTCTTAAAGGGACAGTACCATCTATGTGTTGAGTTCATTAGTTTTCAACATGTTTGGATCCGCATAGATTCACAGCAGTTAGAACATACATAAATTAGAAAATACAAAGAAAAACTTTAGAGCACCATCAAATCACCACTATTAAATATCTAAAAAAACCTTTATACATATTACAGTGACAGCACATGTAACTGTAACCTGCTCATAAAATGTCATAATCAATTGTATTTTTATACCAACTGCATTGCTATTATATCCTTCATGATTTAGAGAACATAAATGACCAGTGCACACTTCTTAACCCCCTACGTCTATAAGGCACCTGCTCATATAAATGCATTAAAAAACAGTGTAATAAAGGTAGAGAAATATTGCACAGAGTTTTACTTCTTGATAAAACTTGACTGCACACAAAAGTAGGTTGCTGGTGCAAATCTGCAAGAGAAAGAAAAAATAGAATAATGGATAGGTCTCTGGGCATTACTGGTGAGTAATCACCAGCATATTGTCCCCCCTCCCTATCACCATGGGAGTTCCTCAAGGTTCAGTCTTGGGCCCAATCCTTTTCTCAGTTTTCCTGAATGAACTACAGCAAGTCTGCTCCCGTTCTGCTATACAAATGTACGCAGACGATACTGTGCTATACAACACTGGCCCATCCACAGAAACAGTGCATGCCCAACTGCAGCAGGATTTCAACGCTGTTCAACATTGGCTCAGATCAAATCAGCTTTTCTTAAATGCAAAAAAGACAGTCTCACTAACTTTTTGGCTGCAGCCTCGCTCTCCCGACTCACCATCACCCCCTTTTCCTAACCCTGGACCTTGCCCCTTAGAATCCTGTACCCTGTTCCGACTACCTAGGCGTCTGGTCTGACCAATATCTAGACTTCTCAACCCATGTAGACTCCCTTCACAAAAAATTGCTTCCTAAACTGGGGGCCCTCTATCGTAACAAAGACTGCCTGCCCACCCCGGTCAGGCGTGAACTCGTGCAAAAAATTATACTTCCAATTTTTGATTACGGGGATGTAGTCTATGGCACCGCCTCAACATCCACTCTGACCAGCCTGGACACACTCTTTCATTCCTTCTGCCGCTTCGTACTGGAAAGTCCCAAACTGACGCACCACTGTGACCTATATAGCTCCCTGGCCTTTCCCTCACTCTCAGCCTGCAGACTAATCCACTGCTCTAGAGTTGCTGCTAAATACTGGTCCCATACCCTTCCTCCCTACCTGAATTCTACCTTAACTTCTCAACCCCCGGCGGCTTACTCGCTGCGGCTCTCAGATACGAGGCGTTTCCATATCCCTCGTATGCGTACCTCTATGGGCCAGGCTGCGCTTAGTTACCGCTTACCTAAACTATGGAATGACCTCCCAACAGATATCCGCCACTTCTCTAATCTTAGACACCTCAACACCAGCCTCCACGAAAATTTCCTCACGGTCTGCTCCTGCACCAGGCCTACACATTAGTAGGCCCCAAGCCCTACTGGGCTACCATACCATGTTATATTAACCGTACGTTCTGGCATGGTATGCAATCCTTCTTTAAAGTCTACAAATCAATAGTTGTGTTAACTTTATATGTACAATGCAATGGCATTTGTAATGTTTTGTCTCTGTGCCTGCCTAGTCTTAAGTTGCATGTCTGCCCTAGCTACCTACGTGTATAGTCTCTCATATTGTGCCTCCTCAACTGTACAAATTATTTGTGTTTTGTTGTCCCCTTCCCTGTTCCCCCAGGTCACATCTGGAAATGAGTGGTTAGCCGCTCAGCATGCCTGCCTGGTTAAACTCTTAAATAAATAAATAAAATACCATCGAGAGGTTCTGAACACATAGGAACCTAGAGAGTGAAGCTCAAGAGGTTCCTGTGTCCAGAACCTCGAGATGGTTTTACACTGGTAATGCCCAGAGACCTGTCTTTTATTTTTTAAATATATGGATCCAAGTTTGTTTGTTTTTCAGTCATTTTGTTTAGGACTCTGGGTCATAGCCAACCGCCACAGTTTCTGGCAGTGAGTTCTGTCATGCTCTTGTCTTGCTTCCCCACCCCCACCGCCCTACGCATACATGTACAGTGTGACAAAACATTTTTTTTTTTTTCCCTTACGTCTTACCTTTTGTTTTTCTTTGGGGGGAAGCGCAGGATCAGCCAGATAAATCCTTTTTTTTTTTTTTTATTTAAAAAAAAACTGGGAAGAATCTTGGACGCTGTAGACTCCGCCACCATGTTTTCGAAACTGTTTAGGATGCCCACAGACAGAAAGCGGCCAATGATGAGCTGTGGTTTGAGTTTCTGTGCTTGATTGACATTTGGGAGCATCAGTGATTTCGATAGTCGTGCGGTTGCGCTATATAGGTATTGTGATAATACTATTGTTCAGCTGTGGAACGACAGTATTAACACTGATTGACAGTACTATTACCAGTGGAACTTCGCTGGTATTACTGGATTTCTTTGTATGCTTTATGACTATATTAAATGAAGAATCCATATATTAAAAGAGAGTAATAAATACATAAACATAACATGTCAGATAAGCCCACATTTACATTTTCTTCTTTAAAAATGGTTTGATCTCAGTTTTATCGAGTCCGTCCTGGACAATCCAGAGCTTTAAGAAAATAGATCCAGTATTGTTCCCTTCTCAAGAGAAGATTATCATAATCCCCCGGTGTGACATAACTGGTTTTTCAGTTCCTGTAAATCTAAAATCATGTTCCTCTTTATTCCTGGCTTTCAAATACATGCATAGCCAGTGCTCTTTGGAACAACACGCAAAGGGTCTTTAAGCTTTCCTTCCTGCCTAGCCTTTACGCATTCAGGCATCTGCTCTACCAATGCCTGAATTTGGTGTGTGACTGCTTCAGGTGATCACATGTATTTGGACAGCGTAGCCCCCTAGCTCCTGCACTTACCCTGGCCTTCTTATTCCCCCCTGTCAGCTGGCATTCCTACGCGGGGTAGCTACCTCTCTTCCTCCTGCCTTCCCTCCTTCCCCTTGGCATCCCTCCCCTCTGGGGTGTTCTGCTCAGGCAGTGTTGCCCCTCCCCCATTCCTCTTATTCGCCTTGCCCTCCTCCTTTCTCCCTTCTTCCTTCTATTAGCTCCTATTTTACCTATGTCTGTATTTGCCTTTGTTAATTAAGCCTGGTTCCTGATGCCTAATGAGTAAATTTTTTTAAAACTTAGCTTGTTTTATTGACTTGTGTTTTGTTGAATTTCTGTATCTGTATATGTCCTTTGTGTCCAGGAGCATCTTGCAAATGAGCTCGCTCAATGATGTAACTGCCTGGTTAAATAAAGTTTGATTGATTGATTTGTGACATCTCCATTCTCAATGGCCTGACTATGTTCACCAATCCTAAGTTTGAATCCCCTTTTTGTTTTGCCTATATAAAAGCATCCACTTTTATGTATCGCTCTATATATCAAACCACAAGTGCTGCATGTCATAAACCCTCTAACAGGTGTTTCCTTTCCTGTAACAGGGTTCAAAATGATTTTGTGTTTTGCACTTTGGGTCAATACTTATTATTACCACATTTGTTACTACTGTTGTCCCTTTTGTGTAGCACAGAGTGTATGATCATGTCCTGTATACTTTTTCCTTTTCTATAGACAATTTTAGGACCTCCCCCTTCAAATCCCTCAGTCCAGGATTCTGAGACTCCATCTGCCAATGTTTTTTAACTATTTCTACTATCTGGTGTGATTGGGGGTTATAAGTGCTCACAAACATCAGTGGTTCTATTCCTGACTTTTTCTTGTAATAAATCCGCTCTGGGTGTTTAATCTACCACTGTTTTTGCATCCTGTATCAGTGATTCATTGCACCCTCTCTCTCTTAATCTCTGTCAACTCGTCGTCCCGTTTAGTGTACATCGCCTCTGCCACAGTTTCGTTTTGTCCCTGAGAATTGTCCCTTCGGTATAGCCCTAAGTATATGAGATGGGTGGCTGCTGTTTGTCACTACCCCACTCAGCAGGTCAGGCCCTCTGCTCCCACAGTGCCAACCTCCGAGTGCAGTATTATGAACAGGATAACAGAACAGGACAACCCTCCTGTCTGTTTTGTGCGTCCGAGTCACCTTTGGTCTCAAGTTCTGGAGGGATTCAAACTGTGAACCTTCTGCTAGCATACCCAAATGTACAGGTTCAGATAATTCTGCTCATCGGGGAAATGCTAGATATCTTTCGCCAAGGGCACCTAACCAGGTATACAAAATGAACCCTTAGAAACTCTATGAAAGACCTTAGGTAAAGTCTTACCTTTTCCCAGTTTGGTATACCATTAAGCTTATGAACAGTGTTGTCAAAATCTTAACCATCCATGCTTCACAGGCAGAAGAATTTCGAAGACACAGGCAGTCTCTTTAAAATAACAGGTTTACTTAGAAAATAGATAAAAAAGGTAAAATGTAAATACAGAACAATATATCACAAAACATACAGTCACTTAAAAGAACAAGGTAAAATACAGCATAACCTCCTACCACAATACACTTAGACTTGTCTATCTAATGTATACCTTCTTACAGTGCTCTAGTTAGCTGTTGTTTCAAGAGAGAGTCCAAACAAGAATGTCTCTAAAGGTCAGCCACAGCATAGTTAAAAAACTGTCTTTGAATCTGCCTCCTCTATGATGTTACCCAGCTCCGTCTCTGTTTATTAAAAATTATACAACCAGGATGTCTTATCACTCAGGACATATTTTAAATAAAGATGACATAAGCAAAAACTCATTTCCAATATGACTCTCTGATCTGGAGTGGTTTGCTGCTGCTCTTTGATCTAGTGTGTTTTCCTGCTTTTCAAAGACATCAAAGAACTTTTACAACTCTGCAGTTTCCAACTTAGCTGACATATAGCTTTTTTTAGCACCAGTTGAAATCAACTGTTCTTTCCTCTGAATACATCATGAAATGGATATTTTAGTTCCTGGCCTTCAAAGAAGCACAGCTCAACAACAAGACCATAAAATGTGAGTCTTTGGAAGTTAATCACATTACAGAGATCTGCTGTTTAACATATCCTGTCCTTTGAAGTGATACCGGGGGGGGGGGGGTCATCCCAGGAGCACAGGATTTCTCATGACAGATAATCACACTACATTTTTTTATATTACCAAAATCATAGAGTAATCAGAACCAGCTGTCCAAGTGTCACACTGTTGACCAAAAGTAACATATTGCAGTTAGTACTTTTCCTGGCTGCTGGTCAGATGGAGGGTTATCTTCAAGGTGGTCTAGCTCACCTTTAAGGCCCTACATGGACTAGGCCCTGGCTATCTGTCTGATGATCTAACACAGGCTGTCCCATCCCGCTCCCTCCGTTCCTCCTCTAGGGGCCTCCTGGTGATTAGAAACATAGAAATGTAGAATTTGACGGCAGATAAGGACCGTTTGGCCCACCTGGTGTGCCCATTTCCCTACCTGATGGATAAGCTGCAGATTCTAGTTAATCAGCAGCTTACTTCCTCCTACCCCCCACTAGAATTGCCTTATGCCTATCCCATGCATTCTTGAATTCTCCCACTGTTCCTGACTCCACAACCTCCTCAGGAAGGCTGTTACATGCATCCACAACCCTCTCTGTGAAAAAATACTTTCTAACATTACCTCTGAGCCGTCCCTCCTCTATCTTCAAATTGTGCCCTCTTGTTCTTGCACATCTCTTTTCTGAAAGATACTACCCTTTGTACTTTAATTCCCTTGAGATACTTGAAAGTTTCTGTCATGTCCTCCTTTCCTCAAGGTTATACATATTAAGCTGCTTTAGCCTCTCCTCGTATGTCTTCTGGTGCAGACCCTGCACCATTTTGGTTGCCCTCATCTGAGCGACCTCCACTCTGTCTATGTCTTTGCGGAGATGGGGTCTCCAGAATTGCACGCAGTACTCCAGATGGGGTCTCACTGTCTGTACAGAGGGATAACAACTTTGTGTTTTCTACTGTTGATGCCTCTCCCTATGCATCCCAGTATCCCCCCAGCCCTCCTTACTGCCTTCTCACATTGCTTGCCCACCTTTGGGTCATCTGATATAATTACTTCTAGGTCTCTTTCGATTTTTGTTGTTGTTATTAACTCACCCCCCATTGTGTACTCTTCCCCTGGGTTTTTGTTTCCCAGATGCATTACCTTGCACTTCTTTGCATTGAATCTGAGCTGCCACATGTGTGACCATTCCTCCAACCTTGCCAAGTCCCTTTTCATTCTTTCCACCCCACCTTGTGTATCAATCCCAGGGCAAGACTAAAAACTGCTGGCGACAGGGCAGTTTAGTGTCCCTGGCCCTGTCCTGTGGAATTGTGAAGTGGCCAATCTTTCAATCTAGTCTAACTCTCTGCCACGCTTTCTCCTAACATGTGATTAAGGTTGTCCTTTAGGAAGGTCCTCATTTTTGAGAAGTCCGCCCTCCTGAAGTCTAGGACTTTCCGTTTTGAGTGACTGGAGTCTTCAACCTTGTTTACTCTGAACCACACAGTGCGGTGGTCGCTGGTTCCTAGGTGGCTCCCCACTTCGACACCTAGGATCCTTTCACTATTTGTAAATACCAGATCCAAGACTGTATTTCCTGTCATGGGTGTCTTTACCAACTGACTCAGACCTGCCCCCCCATAGTGCAACTAGGAAGTCCGTACTTCATTCCGATGCTGCTGTGTGGGAACTCCAATCAATGTCTGGTAGATTGAAGTCCCCCACAAGCAGAATGTCCCCTTTGTCTGCCATCTGTTGGATGATTTCCCGGAGTTCTTAGTCCCTGACTTCCTCCTGATTTGGGGGTCTGTAGACTACCCCTACTTGAATGGGTGCACTGTTTCTATCCCCGATTGTAATCCACGGGGCCTCTGCTTCCCCCTATGACCCCTATATTTCCGTTGCTTTGATAGTGTCCTTGACATAAATGGCTACCCCACCCCACTTTTTTCCAGTTCGCGACCTCCTGAACAGGTTATACACTGGGATAGCTATATCCCAATCATGGTTCACTGTGAACCATGTTTCAGTCATGGCAACCCAGTGTAGTCCTGCCTCCACTATTGTGGCATTGAGGTCAGGTATTTTGTTAACCAGGCTGCACACACTGAGGCTTAACGCATTCCATTCCCGATTGTCCTCTGCACTTGTGATCCCGCTTTTATCCTTGTTGTTACCCACACTGTTTTTTGCTGTTTGGCAGATCCTATTTTAGCTGCATGCTCTCTATCTAGTGTAGCTCCCATTGTAGTGTGATCTGTAGCTTTTGCACTAGCTTGAGGGGGAGAGGTGACAGGCTCTACATGAGTTGTTCCTTGAGCTGCTGTCATCTCCCCGCTAGCTACAGTAGTTTAAATGACCTGCATGGATGTTGAATTTCTGACCCAGTACTCTGACCCCCTCCTCTGTAAGGTGGAGGTTGTTGAACTTAAAGAACTCCCTTTCCCAGATGTCCTTCCAATTTCTGACAAAATTATGCCCTTTTTCTTGGCACAAGTCCCTTAGCTATGTGTTTAGATCTTTTATATCTTTTTCCCTGATTTTCTTCCTGTTTCTCCCTTTTTCCCCAACAGGCAGAATCTCTGAGAAGGCAATGCCGGACAAAAGAGAAGCCAGTTTTCCCCCAGCTGGGTAATGTTCTCCTTAACCTTGTCTTCCGGCTGGTTAGCAAGGTAATTTGTCCCTACGTGTACCAGGAGGTTTGCGCCCATTCCTTCAGTTCATATTATGTTGATAATTCGGTCAGTGTCCCTGCTTGTGGAAGCTCCCGGGAGACATCTATCCAGCACATCCGTATGCTCGTTTTGCTTCAGGTGGGGATCCATTCCTTGAATCATGGAGTCCCCTATGATCTGCAGTTTCTTTCTATTGTTCTTAGTTGTACGCACGTCGTGGTTATTATTTCCTGTGTTGTGATTGACTTTGTGCTGGTCTTCTACCTCCTCTGCATCTTCAACTGTTTCTGATGCAAGAGATGAGAACCTGTTCACTGTTTGTAAAGGGTTCTGTTTATTTGGGTGTTGTGTATGAGATCTGCCTCCTTTTCTCCTAACCGCTCGCCAACCCCCAAGCTTAGTAGTTCTTTGAGGGAGAGGCATGTTGGTTTGGTGCTGGCAGTTTGGAGGACTTGTCCCATAATAAGTGATTCTTTGTATTTGGTTTTGTTGATAGTTGATCTAACCCCAAGCTTCGCGGAGCTGAGCTTTGAGGTGATATATTTCCTAGCAAATGGGACAGTTGCCCAGTCTCTGGGCAATGTACTCATTAAAGAGTGTCCCACAGTGCTGGCAGTATATGGCCTCCATATGTACCGTGAGTAGGGCCAGTGGACAAAAGAGAGAATTTGATGAAATATGTCCTCTGTCAGAAGAATGAGTGGATGAAAGTGAGAGTAGTAGCTGTTTTTTAGATGTTGACTAGGGATGGGAGGTTAAAGAGCAAAAGAAATGTTTTTTTCCTTTTTGGTTTCTTTGCTATGTGTCCTGCTATATCTCTTCCCCTTACTATTTGTAGGCAGTAAGTAGGAGTGTGGTGATCGGCAATAAATTGCAAGTAGCCGCCCGGGGGAGGGTGGGGTTGGCGGGGAGGGGCAGTTCCTTGTTTTTTTCCCTGCTGGGACAGGGAAAGAAAAACTATCAGCCCACTCTGTATTGTTTAAGGGCAAGCTTGTCCTGTCTTCCCCTGTACCGGTATTGAGAGGAGAGTTTGGACCCATCGGGGATGAGGTAAGTGGCTGTGGAAAGAAGAATAAAATAAAACAAATTAAAAGTAAAATCAGTTAGTTAGAGAGGCTAATCAGGAGTCTGGTTCAGTGCTTGTTGTCACACTGTACCTGATGGAGAAAGCTAGAGGGGTACAATCACAAACAACACCTAGGTTAGTTAACTGATGTAGCCAAAGGGGGAGCGCAAGTCAAGAAAAAACAGCACTTAGGTTAGTTTACAAAGACTGCTTCTGGATGCGCCTGAGATGCAGCTGATTGGTACGGAGCTGCGGTCAGTCTGTACCTCTGCTTCATTGACTGGCCGAGTTCCGTCGCTGGCTTTAAGGGGGAGCTGAGAGTTGTTCCTGCACTTTTTGCCCTCTGTCAGCTCTTTTTACCTCTTCTGTGAAAGCCCTGAGTTCCGTTGGTGGCTTTTAGGGGGAGCCGAGAGGTGTTCCTGCGGTTCTGTCCCCTGCTCAAATCACTGCTCCTGGGAAGGTGGTCTGGCCGTGAGAGCAGCTGGAGGGGGGAAGCACAAGTCCTGTTGAACTTACAGCACCAGCCCCTTGGTAGCCCGAAGTTTAGCTGTGGCTTAGTGAGGTGGGAGCTGGCTATTTAAAGCCATCAGTCTGTTTGAGTGCGGCGCAGAGTTTCCTAGTGCTCCTTTTGGCTGAGCACCTCCTACGTCACCAGGTATGTTGCTCCCTTTGCCCGAAAGTCAGTGGCACACGTTCCTTGTTTTCCCTGCTAGGACAGAGAAGGAAACATTATCAGCTCACTCTGCGGTGTTTTAGGGCAAGCTAGTCCTGTCCTACTCTGTACCACTATTGAGAGGAGAGTTTGGGACCCATTGGGGATGAGGTAAGTGGCTGTGGAAAAAAGAAAAAACAGAAATTAAAAGGTAAATCAGTTTGTTAGTGAGGCTAATTTGGAGTTGGGTGCAGCGCTTGTTGCTACACTGTACCTGAGGGAGAAAGCTAGAGGGGAACAAACACAAGCAACACCTAGGTTAGTTAACTGAAGTAGCAGAAGAGGGAGCGCAAGTTAAGAAAAAAACAGCACTTAGGTATGTTTACAAAGACTGCTTCTGGATGTGCCCGAGATGCAGCTGATTGGTATGGAGCTGCAGTCAGTCCGTACCTACGCTGTTTTGACTGCCCCGAGTCCCGTCGCCGGCGTTAAGGGGGTGACAAGAGTTCCTGCGATTCTGTGCCGTCAACCATTTTTCCAGTTCCATGAAAGTCCTGAGTCCAGTCGGCGGCTTTTAGGGGGAGCCGTAGGTATTCCTGTGGTTCTGTCCCCTGCTCAAATCACCACTCCTGGGAAGGAGGTCTGGCCGCGAGAGCAGCTGGAGGGGGGAGCACAAGTCCAGTTGAACTTTTACAACACCAGCCCCTTGGTAGCCTGAAGTTCAACAACCTGTTTTTGTGTGTTGTCAAGTTTCATCAACAAGTAAAACTTAGTGCAATCTTTCTGTGCCTCTAGTACACTGGTTGTATTCATATGGCCATGTGATAGACATAGGGGGTTGAGAAGTGTGCACTGGTCATTTATGTTCTCTAAATCATCAAGGCTATAATCTGTCTTATTGCTGCTTTGCTCCGGGAATGCAGAACTAAATCCTAGTCCCCCAACACCTATTGCAGCTCCTTCTGATCTATCACAGCTAAAAGGCCTGCATTTCCTATACATCAATGCCTGCAGTTTACTTAAAAAGCAGGGCATGATTCAGGCTTGGGTCTGCCACACCAAGCTTGATGTGCTGGTGATTTCAGAATCCTAGCTAAGAGGTTCAGCACCCGACCACAACATTAATATTACTTCATATAACGTGTTTAGGGCCGACAGGGGGGGTTGCAATATACATCTTGGATAAATTCACGGTTTCGGTCATTGGCTCATCTACTGTATCAAAAGAGTTTGAAAGCCTCACCCTAAAAGTGTCTGTATCATCTGATGTGTCTATATCCATAACAGGTTGTTACAGACCTCCATCGGGGGACCTTGAGATATTATCTCATCTCCGCAATTTGCTGGAAGCTACTAATTCAGAATTGATCATTACGGGAGACTTTAAACTTGATTGGCATTCCCCTTGCTCCAAACTCTTAAAAGATTTATGTGACACCTACTGCCTTACTCAGCTCACTTCTGAGATTACTTGCCCTAATACTAAAAACTCTGCGCATCGCTCCCTTCTTGATCTAATCCTTGTTAATAAACCCCATACAATTGCACATACCGGGGTATTCCACAATGACATCAGTGATCATAGGGCCATAGCATGTGCGAGGTCCATATCAAAGCCTGCATCTACTGCCACTTTCATATATAAAAGAAGTCACTGCAGATTCAATTGCACCGATTTTCTGACTGACTTAAGTCAAATTAGATGGCAAGATTTTTATCTTGCACCCACAATGACAGAGGCCTACAGTCTGTTTCAGAACCTTGTCCTGAAGGTGATCGACAAACACGCACCTCTTGCAAAAATCAGAACAAGGAAAAGGTCATGCCCCTGGTTTAATAACGCCTTAAAATCAGCCTTGCATGACAGAGCTATTTTTTTCCTATGTGTAGTTTGTAGGTTTTTTCCGTTTTTCTCCCCGATCCCCCAGTGTACTGGGATAGCGTGCACATGTGGAGGCATGCGCAGATCATGCACTACGGGTTGCCCCACCCTACCAGTCACTTCATTACCTCCTACGCCTGGCACCGGACCTCAATCCGGTGGCGGCAGGACTGCAGACGGCTGACCCTCCCTCCTGGGAGAGGAGAGCCAGTGCTCTATCCTGCTCCCACCCTTCTCCCACCGTGCCGGCACCCCGATGACCCAAGGTTGTTCCTGAACCCGGGTGCCGGCATAGCGCGATGTAAGGCATCCAGTGCCTCGGGCCTCAGTGCCACAGGGCTGGCCTGACAGAGATATTCTATGGAAGAAGGCACGTAAAACCAAATTAATAGCCAATTTGGTGGCCTTTAGAAATTCTAGGAATCATTGCACTAAACTCATAAGGGCCAAAAAAAAACTAAATATTTTCAATCTGCACTGGACTTTTCCAAAAACAATGCTGCCAAATTCTGACAAATTCTAAGGGAAATAAAAGGGCATAGTCCCCCGACATCTCTGCCTACTAAAATTATTACTAGTGATAATACTTTCACAAGCAATGTGTCCTAGAACAGCTAAACAATCATTTTGCCACTGCTGGTTTGTTTTATTTATTGAAATGTTTCGCCAGGTAGGCACACTGAGCAATGAGTTGCTCATCTCCCGGTTTAGCCTTTGACATCTCCTCAGCATGCAAACTTCTCACTCAGCCCTGCAATAAAGACCTGTCATGCCCCTCCGCCAAGGCTTCCCATCATTCAGTCAAGTTTAGTTTGAGCCCAATAACCTTTAAGCAGGTTGAGGACCTTTTATTTACCCTGGACATTAAAAAAGCACTGGAGCTGATCAGCTCGAACCCTTCTCCCTAAAGTTAAGTTGCTACTTTCTGACATCACCCATCACCCACCTTTTCAACTTGTCCCTTTCACAAGGGGCTCTCCCCTCCACGTGAAAAATAGCACACATTATCCCGCTGTTTAAATCTGGTGACCCAAGCGACCCTAACAACTATATCTCTGCTACCCATTTTATCAAAATTATTTGAAAAAATGGTTAATTCACAACTAAGAACATCTGGAAACCTCTGACATGCTCAGTCCTTTACAATCTGGTTTTAGGCCAAAGCACAATATGGTATCTGCCTTGGCTAAGGTGACAAATGATTGGCAAATTGTGCTTGATTTTAAAAACTGTCAGTGCACTCTTTTTGGACCTGAGCAAGGCATTTGATGCTGTAGACCATGATTTATTACTGCTTACATTGCGCGGCATTGGTCTCGATGAGATTGCTTTGCAGTGGTTCTCCTTCTACCTTATACTGTAGGTAGACAACAGCAGATCAAAACCCAAGATGCCCTGTCCCCCCTTAAAACCCTGCGCAGAGGGGTTCCATTGGGGTCGATCCTGGAGCCTGTATTATTTGTGATTTATATTAATAATGACTCTAAAATCAGTACAACAAGTGTCCACCTCTTTGCGGACTACACAGTACTCTACATCGCTAGGCCCACCCTCGAGCTTGCATGCTTACAGCTGTAGCACAAATTCAACCTGTTACAACAAAACCTGCTGCACTTGAAACCGTTGCTTAATTAAAAAGACCAAAGTTATGTTTCTCTCCCCACAAGCCCAAGTGGTGACCGCTAGCTCCTTGGGCACCAATCTCCAAATCACGACCCTTCTGGGAGAACTACTTGAGGTGGTGGATAAATTCAGATACCTGGTATTTTGGCTTGATTGCAAGCTCTCATTTATTACACATATCAAGGAACTGTCCAAAAAGCCAAGACAAAGGTTAGGCCTTTTCTTCCGTGTCAAGTATCTACTTAATCATGATGTAAAAATAAGACTGCTTCAGACCACACATCTCCCCCTTGTTGACTATGCAGACTTTCTCTATAGCCATTGTTCCAAAACCGCCTTAGCTAAACCAGATACTCTGTACCTTAAAGCATTGAAATTCATTACTAACGCCACATTTAATACCCATCACTGCTCCCTCTATGCACAACTAGATTGGTCTTCACTTAGCACTAGGAGGTGGAAAATGCCTCCCTTTCGGCTATAGAGCCATCTCTAGCAAGCTTCCTTCATATATCTCTGATCTTTTCAAATGCACTCCGGGTGTGCATTCACTCAGAATTTATTTATTTAAAAGTTGGTAACCGGGAAAGGCACACTGAGCTGAGGCTCATTTCCAGGTGCGACCTGACTCTTATATCCTGCCTGATACTCCTAGGATCAGAACTCACTATGGTGCTTCATCCCTAAGTCATGCTCTCCCTACCAATCAATCAATCAAATCTTTATTTAATCAGGCGATCATCTTTTGAGCAAAACTCATTTTCAAGATGGACCTGGATTGCTTTGAGATCAGTGTACAATACATTTA
Source organism: Neoceratodus forsteri (assembly GCA_016271365.2). Taxonomy (NCBI): domain Eukaryota; kingdom Metazoa; phylum Chordata; order Ceratodontiformes; family Ceratodontidae; genus Neoceratodus; species Neoceratodus forsteri. The sequence goes on from CM057452.1 coordinate 1,725,519,836, forward strand.
AGACATCAAAGTTCACAATGGTGACAGTATTTTGAAAGAGTGTCAACTAGAAAGCGGTAGTATTAGCGAGTACAACGCATTTGGCAAATGATGACAGTATATACACAAGAGCCAGCACAAGAAACATGAGCATAATTACAACATATTACAGCAGATGTCCACAACATATCTCCAGCAATCAAAAAATAATTAGTAGGACTAGGAGAGCACAGCAGGTGAAGAGGGGGCAAAGTACCTTGAGGGCAAAAAGGAAGGTAGGAGGGAGAAAAAAGGTACAAGGGCAGTATGGGTGGGGAGCATTAAGGGGGAGGGGCCAAGGTGTTGAAACAGGGGGTATACGTTTCAGCAACCATAGACTGCTGTTCCTGCCTAATTAGTGGTAGGTAGGGCAATGGAGCATGGCTATGGGAATCCAAAGTATTTAGGTATCAGCACAGTGACCAAAAATAAGGTATTTAGGAGCTAAGGGTGAGAAGATGGATGATAACAAATGGGCAGGGGTGTAAGCAAAGAAGCTGGAAACGATACAGAAGTGCACTACTTACAGCAAAATGGGAAGATAAGGGGCGAGGAAAGCATTCACAGGATTCCTTAAATGAATGAGCATATAGAGTCTTGAAGATAGACAGGTTGGTAAGAATGATGAGTTTCAATATTTTTTGCAACTTGTTCCACAGAATGGGCAGCACATAACGTATGGCAGCCCTACCAAAGCGTATTTTTACCTTTGGTACTTTCAGCAAGATATAGGCGGTACTTCTTAGTGCATAGGTACCTACCAAACTTAGCGGAAGGCAGTCAAAAATGTACTGGGGCAGTTTTTTGGTAATAGCTCTGTAAGTCCAAAGTGTAGCGTTTCTTTGACATCTATAGGGTAGGGAAGTCCACCCCACAGCCACATATAGGGAACAGTGGTGTGTTGAGAAGGGGAAGCCAGTGGTGAACCTTAGTGCTCTATGGCAGAGTGCATCAGGCTTGGTTAGCATTGAGGCAGGACACTGGCTATAGAGGAAGACCGCATCATTTAGCAGTGAAAGGAAGGTAGTTTGGACCAACCTCATCTTGGCTTCTTTAGTGATACCCTATGGAATACCCTTCAAAAATCCTTAAAACTTACACAGGTGTTTTGGATGTATACTTTTAAATGACTGCTAAGACACTCACTGAGGGAAACTTGTAACTGTTATTCCTAATCTGTACCACAGCCATGAGGAACCCCTATTGCACTATCTGTTCCGCACTTGTTTTCCTCCCTTAGTTGGATGTTATCACAACTGCAGTTGACTCTACCAGATGTGTCCCCCAGACCTCCATTCCTCACTCATCCTCCCTACCAGACCGTCAGCCTCCTCGAGCTCCCCCTTCTTCACCCTCCCTATTGTCAAAAAATGTACTCCTCAGAACACTAGTGTTTTATCCTAGTGTACTTGTTCCTATCTTGTGAAGCTAGAATTATACTGTTCGGTATATTCAATGTATAACTTGTATTGACTTCATCTGTAAAGCGCATTGCCCTTGTATTGTAGCAGTCCCTTTTGTGACCTTGTATTGCCCTTGTATTGTAATGGTAATGTTGTTTTGTACTACTCTTCATGTTGTGTCCTCTCAGGACCACCTTGTAAATTAGTCTACTCAAGTGGTGTTTTTCCTGGTAAAATAAAATTGAATTGAATAGTGTCTGCAGTTGGTATAAAAATACAATTGATTATGATGAGAGCTTATGAATTGGTTATAGATACAGGTGTTGTCACTTTAATATGTATAAAGTTTTTTAGATATTTAATAGAGGTGATTTGATAGTGCTTTAATGTTTTTTGCACCTTCTAATTTATGTATGTTCTAACTGCCATGAATCTATGTGGATCCAAACATGTTGAGAACTAATGAACTCAACACATAGATGGTACTGTCCCTTTAAGAGAGTCTAGATATTCGAGGGAGGTGTTTCAGCCATTGTGTCCACCTTTGAAAAAGCACATCATGTGCGAAACCCATCAGGTGACCAGTGGCCTGTAGTTTGTTTCGGGGAGCGGGGCTCTACTGGTTTGTGGATCAAATACTGGATTGTGTTTACTGTGTGTGAGTATGTCTCTGAATATTTAATAAAAGTGAAACACCGTTTTGGAAGCTACTCTATGAGTATAGATAGCATTTTGTACTGAGCGCATTAAAGAAAGTAGCTACTTAGCACTCCTAGCCTTAAGCAGGTGCCAGTTTCCCCAATACTGCTACAGAAATAAATTATTAGTAAAAAAAAAAAAGAGAAACTTTATGATTAATGTTTTTGCCGACTAACAAATACTACTGGTTTAAAGAGAAAAAAGTATAAATGATATAAAGCAGGGCATTCTGTATGATGTTTACTACGTTTTCATTGGGGATGTACTTGTTAGTGAGTAGAAAAACACAAGAGTATATACTATATTATACAAGTGGTATTTTAACAGCATTTAGAAGGCAGTGTGATCTTGTGGTTAGAGTACTGGTGTGGGAACCTGAAGATCACAGGTTCAAATTCCTTTAAGGCCAAATACTCACTGTGTGACCCTGAGCAGTGCTTCATTCCACCTGCTTGTGAAAATGGGTAGAAGCAGGACCCCTCTGGAAAAGAGATGTACAGTATCTCGATAGACAAATTGTACAGATCATATCTACATAATCTTCCATAGGGGCAAGGTAGTCTTTAGAACCAGTGGATAATGCCTTCCAAAATGGTGTTTGAATGCCATCTGAATCAGTCAGTCATCCATCTGATTTTCTCCACAGTTAAAATCCAGCTCTGGAGAACAAAAGCTCCACAGCCTGGATGTGAAGAGGGCACTGAGGGTACTACTTGGACCACACATAGGATGTCAGATCCACTAACAGTTATTTTTGTCATCTATGGTGAAGTAGGGAAAGGTGAGCCAGCATCCAAGAGAATCATTCCTCGTTGTATAGCCCCTTGGATACAGTTCAGTTATGACAAAGCTGGTAAATTGCCATCTGAAGGCCTCCATGCTTATTTCACAAGTGGCACCTCGTGCTCTGTGGCAGCCTCAAGAGGTGTTTCCCTGCAGGAAATCTGCAAAACAGCTATGTGGAAAACAGTACACACTTTCATAAAGCGCTACTGTCTGGACATACAGTCCAGAAGGGGTGCCAGCTTTGGCTCTGCTATCTTGCAGAACCTTTTCCCTAAGTAGGTTCTGTACCCAGCCTCCCAAGGTACTGCCATTAATTCTGCAGTTTAAGTATAAGTGAGGTATTTTTGGGGTTTGAAGAAAAAAATGCTCATCATAGTAATGTTTCTTCTAAAGGGATCCCACGCTATGTTTAGCAATTCCTAATCCCTACCTCCCCTTGCAGAACCTGTTAAAAGATTGAAACAAGAATCAGTACTTTCTGTTTGCTTGAGCATTACTTTTTACAGTGACGTTACTATTGATTCTCAGTGGTCTTATTTTATTTTCATAACATTTAAAAATTGAATTGTTTTGCCACTTTGAAACAGTTTTTACAGACTTTTCTGCAATACATTTTGTGTATTTGTTGGTACATTGTAGTTTGTTTTAGTGGTCATTGTCCACTCTAGCTTCACAGATAAATCTGACATTACATTGCAGGAATGAGCATGACCACAGCAGAGTTTGAATTTCATTCTAAGATTCCGTTATTAGTATACAAATCTAGGGGCACGGCTCGTTCCAGGAGAATGATAGCAGTTGTTAATCACAGTGAGGGATCCCTTTAGAAGAAACAACATTTTACTAAGGTAATTTTTTCTTCTCACATATGAGAGTAAGAGCACAGAGCTACAAACTACCCCAGCACTTTGTCTTCGTTCAAGAGGTTTCTTCAGGCGGGCAGAGCAGCTGTCTCTTGTCCTTTTTAAAATATATACAGTCTGACATCAAGTGAATGCGTCAGAGGTAGGACAGTGCCCATTCAAAAAACGTTTAACCTGCAGATTGCCAAAAAAAACCAAAATCCAATTCCGAGTGGATGAGTACTGTATTACCCAGGAAAGATAAGGCGCTTAAGTAGTTTTACTACTATGTGGGCTTGAAGGGCATAAGCAGGGGATTGGATGAGGAGGAGAGGGCAGCTACTGAAAGTAAACCTATTGAATTTAAAAGATCCAAGGGATCAGTCAAGACTGATGTCCAGTTTCTGACAGACAAAACAAATACACAAATGTTGGTGTGACCCACAACACCAATAAAGCGATGTGTGTGTATATATGTATATATATTCATTACAAAAAATGTTGTTAATGCATCAGTTAGGGTTCTTACTAAAGCGACAAAAGCAGGGAAATGTGGTGTTTGGGTTTCCAGCCCTAACATGTACCCCCACCCTGCAGATGCTGACAGGCGTTGGGGTGTGCCTTGGGGTCGTTAGCCCTAACGATCTCTCCCATTCCATTAGTAAATAAGCTGAGATGGGGACAGTATAGGAGAATGGAGTGAGCGTTAGGGCCGTCGACCTCAAGGCACACCCTGATGTCTGTCAGTGTCTGCAGGGGTTTGGGGGTGGGATGTTAGGGCTGGAAACCCTAACACCACATTTCCCTGCTTTTATTGCTTTGGTAAGAACCCTAGCTGATGCATTAACAAAGTTTTTTGCAATGAATTTCTTTACTTTTTCAGATGGTATAAACATATCCTTATGTGTCTGGGCCCTGCACCTGCGTCAGTCCCTCCATAGATTTGCTTATGTATGTAGGTGTGGAAGCACAGGGCCTTCTGGGCCCTGCACTTCCATTTATGGAACAACAGTAACCAAATTGACAGCATAGCCATCTTATTACCCTGCCTTATGTACCCCGGTACAGAGAAATTGTCAAATTCATGCCAAAATGTAATTCTGCGCAACTGCAATGCCATTCTGTGCCACAGGTGTGAAAACACATTTTGGGCAGGATTAGAAAAATTACAGCTGTGACATATGTGAGGTGGGCTAATAAGAAGCCTATGTTGAAAATGTGGGGTTAAAATATTTAAAACTTCCAAATTTACGAGCGGGCGCAGTAAAATTGCAACGAATGGTCATAACTCTGGCACGTTTTCATATGTTAACCCTAAATTTTCAACATAGTCTTCTTATGACCGCACCTCATAAACCCAGTAGGTGAAAATGTTAAAATCCATGCTGAAACACCATTCCGCACGTCGGGTGCGAAAACACGTTTCGGGCAGGATGTGAAAAATGACAGCTGTACTGTTCATGAGGTGGTGTGGGAAAATGGCTGTGTTGAAAATTTGGTGGCAAAATATTGAAAATTACCAAAGTTATGCATGTGCTTAGAAAAATGTCAATGCATGCACGTAACGTGGGCATTTTTAGGGATATTTTCACCAAATGTTTAACATGTCCTTTTTGGGACCCCACCTCATGAACACTGGCACTGTCATTTCGTTAATAGCTCCCGAAAGGTGATTTTGCGCAGTGACCATGAAATCACCTTCTGGGCCCGATTAATGAAATGACAGTCACTGTGTTCATAAGGTGGGGTCCCAAAAAGGCCATGTTGAAAACTTGGTTAAAAAGTACCAAAAATGCCAAAGATCAACATAAGTTCAAAACGCCATTGAAATACATTATACGGCACTTACCTTGATTCTTCAGTTTGCGGTTCAGCTTTGAAGAGTGCAGATGTGTCTCTGTCCACAGAAGATGGCAGCCAATAACCTCCAGTGGTAAGTATAGGGCAAGGGGATATGTGAGCTGGTGGGTGCTCAGGTGGAGGATCGGGATGGGGGAGAGGGGACGGGTGACAACGAGGTGACAACGAGGGACGTTTTTTGAGGATAAAAAGACGTTGGGGGATTGTTTTCTTTTTACAGGTACAAGTTACACAAAATATTTGGAATTGGTTGGGTTTGGGCTTCCCAGTGTCCCACACTGCTGGGGGTACAACATATCAGGGGACACTGGGAGTGGGCTCCCCAGTGTCCCACACTGGCAGGGGGGCTTCTAGTGCCAGCACAGGGATTGGGCACCATGCTGTCAGCAAATGAATGGCTTTCATTTCAGTACATATTTAGGGACATTTGGAGTGGTCTCCCCAGTGTCCCACACTGCTCAAGGGTGGGGGATTCATATCTAGGGACACTGGGTGTGGGCTCCTCAGTGTCCCACACTGGCGGGGGGAGGTGTTTTTCAACTGCAGTCACGAGGATTGGGCACCCTGATGTCAGTAAATATATTTTATATTTAACATGCCTCAGCCCCTTCCCCCTTAGAGGCAGTAAAAGGGGGAAGAGGACTTAATTTAGGTAAACACCAACAGGTGTTTCCTGAAATGGGGGCTGAGGAATCAGATTCTGGGGTCAGCCCCAGAAATGTTCTGAAATGTTTTTGTGGCCACACAGCTGTTTGTGCCTCAAATTGTGGCAACCCCGTTGTTTTGCGAAACAGTGGCAGAATTTGTGCAACCTCCTGTGTTTATGCAAACAGTGCTGCAATTTACAGCACTTTCAGAATTGTGGCAGTACAAATGGCCCGATTAAAATAAACACATTTGTGGGCATTATTATGAAAAAGTAAGCACAGAATCCGATTCCTTGGCCCCCAATTAAATAAACACAACTGTTGGTGTTTACCTAGGGGCAGCCTTTTTTGAACTATTTAACGTTTCCTGCCTCGCTAACTGAAAACAAGATGGCAGAATCTCAATACTATGTTCCCCATTTGCGAAAGCAACTACTGCTTTTGCTGCAGCAAGAAAGTGCTTTCGGATGGCACATCTAATTTTTCCCATGGGAAATAATGGGAAACTTTGAATTTTAATAACTTTTGAACAGATCAATATTTTTTCAGCAAACATTCAAAAGGCACATCTGTGACCCAAACTCCATATATCCTGAAAGTTTCAGACCATACCCCCAAGCCATTTTGGAGAACCGATGTGATAAAGAATTTGCATAAAAATGGTAATTTTCAAATTTTTTTACATTATGCATCTCTGCAACCGCACATTCGACTGGAACAAAACTTGGCACATCAAGAGATCTTTGGTCACTGATGGCGCATGCAACATTTCATGCAAAGTTATTAAAGTGCAAAAATTTGGGTTTAACATAGAAGTGAAGAGTGAACCGTGACTACAGTGGTGCAACTGCTCCTATAGATATATATATTAGAGGCAAAAAACTCAGTTTAATGCATCAGCTAGGGTTGTTCCACAGCGACAAAAGTGAGGAAATTCGGTGTTAGGGTTGAAAACCCCCCTTGGACCCCCCAGCCCACCCCAACCAGCATTGGGGTCATCGGCCTAACTCTCACCCCATCACATGTGTAAAGAAGCAGAGGTATAGGAGAATGGGATGAGAGTTAGGACTGAAGACCCCAATGCGCACCCCAGTGCCGGTTGGGGGTGGGCTGGGGGTCCAAGGGGGTTTCAACCCTAACACCGAATTTCCTCACTTTTGTCGCTGTGGAACAACCCTAACTGATGCATTAAACAGTTTTTTTTGCCTCTAATTTCCCTTCTTTTTGAGAATGATATAGAGAAATAGTGAATGTAATGCGACGGCGGGAGCGGGCCCCGCGCTCCCACCACGTGATGTCTTGTGACATAGTAACAGGAACAGCAACACAAACAGAAGCGGTAACAGTGGCACACATGGTAACACAAGCGCGAATGAAAACAGAAAGGGAAACGCACACGGTGGCGTAGACGGGAACGGTCCACCACATGATGTCTTGTCACATAGTAACATGGTGCCCGCAAACGCAAATGGTAATGGGCATGGTGACGCAAAGCGAAACAGAAAGAGAAACAGTACTGTAGACAGAAATGGTAAAAAATAATGGAAACGTAAGCAGAAATGAAAACTCAAAGGATAACGCACATGGTGGTGTAGACGTGAATGGTAAGTGAAACGGGTACGGAACTGCAAGTGGAAAGGGCAACGGTAACAGTAATGGAACCGCACAGGCTGGTTTTCCCCAAAAGCTTCATAGAGAAAGACAGTGAGTACAAAGAATGTATGCATAATAATGGGTCTCGGAGCTGAAAATGAGGAGTTGGAATACTAAATTGCTTATATCTCAGGAACCGTAAGACGTAGAAATAAAATTTAAAAGTCATATGATTTATGACTTTCATGGCTAGTTTTGTACTTAGCCCTCTTTAGGGGGCTAAGAATTTTTCTGATTGAAAAGTCCAGTATCGCCCGTTTCCGAGATACGGGCCCTGAAAGGCGCGCTAACGCCATAATGTTATCCTATGGGAAAAAAAGAGAAGTTCGGAGTGCCATAACTTTTTGCTCCCTGTAATATTTTTTCACCAAACCACTAAAAGGCACATCTGTGGGAAGTTGACTGTCTTCCCTCCAAATTTCAGTGCAAAAGACCAAACCATTATTTTGCAGCATGGCGCCAAAGGATTGCTGCAATGTGTCAGACGCCGTAATGTTATCCTATGGGAAAAAGCGTAAACTTTGGAGTACCATAACTTTGCCGCCGTGTAATACTTTTTCAACGAAACACTGAAAGGCACATCTGTGAGAAGTCGGCTGCGTTCCCTCCAAATTTCAGCCCAAAACACCAAACCGTTCTTTTGCAGCGGGGTGCCAAAGAATTGCTGTCATTTTCCCACAGCCTAGAAAAGTACTGTTGCAATTTGTGAAAGGTTTCGCAAATTCATTCGACAGTGTCGCAAGTGCGAAAGTACTTTGCGAAAGTACTTTTTCCAGAAATGTGAAAACCATATTTCTGGGGTGTTTTACCCCAAAATAAAGACATGGCTAGCATCCTCAGGCTTCGACTAGGTGAATACAAAAAGAATTAGGTTGCTAGAAGGTCCCAAATTTAAATGCCAAGCATTTTTCTGATCACCAACTGAAACAAAATGGCGGATTTGTGACAGTAAAAGGGCCATTTGTGAAAGTAAAAACTACATTTGCGACACTGTCAAGCTTTTTGTTAACCTTTCCCATTGACTTATAATGGGAACTTGTTTTTTGAATAACTTTTGAACCGTTTAATATTTTTTCACGAAATCTTCGAAAGGCACATCGGGGACCCCGCACGTTCCCTGAAGATTTCGGACTGGTCGTCTGCGCTGTGCGACCTGTAGGTGCTGTAAGAATTCCAAAAGTGTAAACGCATGCGCAGGTCACGCTTTAATAACCCGTAGCCATATATCCAACTGGTACGAAACTTGGCAGATCCCAAGGCGTGTGGGACTTGATCGTGTATTCCAAATTTCAGGCAAATCCGTCAAACGGTTGCAAAGTTATTAAGGTGCAAAATTTTGGGTTTAACATATAAATGGCTCCTCAACCCTAACTATGGTAGCACTACCGTGCTACCATAATAAATATATAGATAGATATATATAGATACACACACACACACACACACACACACACATATGTATGTAGTTAGGGTTGTATAGACAGTTCTATGTTAAATTCAAAATTTTCTACCTTAATAACTTTAGCATTTTTTGGAGAAATAGTCTGAAATGTGGCATATCTGGTCATGCTGTATATATCTAGTAGTAGTAACAGTAAAATGTTTTTATTCATCAAAAATCGTATGAATAAAAAATTAACTCGATTGAGTAAAACTCTTTTTCAACGAGGTCCCCAACGTTGTACACAAGTATCAACTTTAAAAAAAAACATTCACCATCTTACAACTATATAAAATAGGATATACAATAAATATAACCATAAGGGAGGGAACGGATCCAAGCACAATACATCACATAACGATCAGCAAAGACTGAGAAACTGCATACACTTATGTTAATAATCCACCTCTATCCCGTCTCACTTTCCCTCTATCTCAAGATGAGGAAAGTTTTGTGATGGCATCTTGTATGGTTTTTGAACTATACAGTGGTAAAAAACTGAAATAAAACCCACTTTTTCCTGTTGGTTAACATGGGATTTTTGGCTCTCGTCCAGAGATTAAAGGGAATAAAATGTTTTCCTGAAATGTTCAGGGATGATGGAGGCAGTGCCAAGAATGTGCCTTTGGATAGTTTGGTGAAAATAAATTTCACCATTTATGAATTATAACAAATTTTGCGATAGCCGACAGACAGGCAGGTTATTGAAAACTGTTTGAACTGTTAATTGTTAAGGATTTATTGGTCGAACCTCAGAGAAATATGGTTTGCGCTTTTGTCATCTTGTTTTTTTACACCCTTTTAAATTGGATTTCTAAAGAAATCCTACATGGTTAGGGATGACCAAGACCTGTATTTAGGTCTGAGTCACACGCTTAGCAACATTATTGTATTGTTATTTTAAAATTTTTAGGTCAAGTGTGTGTTTGGGAGCGAGAATCATACCGCCCGACACTTGCTTACTTAGGATCAATCGATCGGAAAATAACCGTTCAAAGTTCTTTACAGGTTGAACTTTACTGATCACAGTAAAGTTTAAACAACTCAGCATCAGTTTCCAGCAGACTGACAATAACTTCTCTATGCAACCGATAACATTAATTGCTGTCAGGCACTCACCAATAATGCCTTGTTCATTGTTTATTTTACATACACTCTTTGGTGTAGTCTTCAAAGAAGCTCGGCAAATCTGAACTTTATTTTTATGTTGTGTCAGGAGCTGCAGGCCGCATCCCCCATCATGCATCCCTCCCACCTCCAAATGCTGCAGCTCCAGACTGGAGCGTGAAATCCGCTGGACTGCGAACGTGCCAGCTGTCCATTCACGTCATTGTGATCCTGATAGTGCTGACTGCAGTTTCTGTTAGGTGGCTCTGTGAAAGATGGGCCACGTGTAGCTCAGTATAAATGGGCAGCCAAGCATGAAAGAGGGCAGGACCAGGACAAAGAGAAGAGCTCAGGCCAACAGGTACATGCACTTCGGACCCAGCCACACCCCCTTATCCTCCTGCCCCTCCACGGGACTTCACAGGCAGAGTGGGCGCGCTGACAGCTGCCTGCCGTTTCCACCTCACCGAGCACTGCAACATCATCTCCCCAAGTTTGGGCACACTAAGGGGGGGGGGGGTTGACACAGCAGAATGGTGGCAACTAGGAGAGTACAGTTGGGCAACCCAGAGACAGTGTGCCACCCTCTCTCCCAGCCCAGATCAGAGAGCAACACCAGAAAACATTCTCTGAGGAGCTTCAACCTGGGCTTTCCCCTCTCGGCCAACTCCTTCACAGTAGCAGTACTGAGTACTATGGATCTACTGCTCTTTGCCCCAGCAGACTTGCCCATTGGCTCCAGCAGCAGCATAAGCACCGCCACCAGCATCAGTTGAAGCAACAGCATCTGAAACCCAAACAAGAGACCACAATCATAAACTGAGCACAAAGCCAAGCTGCTGGCAGCCAACAAGCCCAAAGCAATCTGAAAGCTCAGTTTTGAGGATGAAGTAACCACTTCACCCGTTCTAGGGCTCAAAATGAAAGCGGGACCCCCTTGAGCCAAAACCAAGGCCTTGGTAGTTTGGGGCGCCATTAGGTGAATTAAGTTGCCTTCTGTGCAGAGCCCTTGCCCCTTGAATCTGAGTTCATCTGAGTGCCACCTTTGCCCAGTGTATGGGGAGACCTTACTCAACAAAGCCAGCAGGGGCATAACCTCCACCTTCTGCAGTCCTCCCGGATATTTCCCTGCAAGTACTGCACAGCCACTTTCTACAGCTGACCCAGCACATCAGTAAATGCCACTCATTGAAAAACTGGAAAGTCATCCTCTTCCCACCTGCTAGTAGCCACAAAGAAAGAAAAGACAGCAAAGGTGCTTTTTTAAGACCCAGACAGACCCATGTGGCCGAATTAATAAACTACCCCCCCAATCACTGAGTCCCTGTAATACAGACATCTGCCCCTCAATGTTTTTTGTAGACCTGCAAAAAAGAAAACGGGCCTTAGATGTCCCCACCTTCCCCCTCCCCATCCAGACCCTCCCACCGAGAATCCCCTCCTTGTGAACCGAGGCACACGTCTACACTCTTCAAAGCTAAACCGTCAACTGAGGAATCGAGGTAAGTGCCGTATAATATATTTCAATGGCATTTTGAACTTGCGTTCATAACTTTGCCATTTTTTTGAACATTTGCTCCAAATTTAAACATAGCCATTTTGGGACCCCACCTCATAAACACTGCCACTGTCATTTCGTTAATTGGGCTCAGAGGGTGATTTTGCGGCACTGCACAGAATCACCTTTCGGGACCGAGTAATGAAATTTCACCACCAGTATTCATGAGGTGGGGTCCCAAAAAGCCCATGTTGAAAATTTAGTGAAAAAATTCCTAAAAAATGGCAGAGTTACATGCTTTCATTGAAATTTTTCTATGCACATGCATAACTTTGGTCATTTTCAATATTTTGATGCCAAAGTTTCAACATAGCCATTTTTTCATGCCACCTTATGAATGAACAGTACAGCTGTCATTTTTCACATCCTGTCCAAAACGTGTTTTCACACTTGTTTCGCGAAATGGCATTTTGGCACAGATTTGAACATTTTTCCCCATGAGATTTATGAGGTGGGGTCATAAGATGACTATGTTGAAAATGAGTTAAAATATGAAAAAATGCCAAAGCTATGACCATTCGTTGCAATTTCGATATGCAAGCTCAGAACTTTGGATATTTTAAATATTAATGACCCCAGGTTTTCCATTTAACATTCTTATTACCCCACCTCGTGTATGTCACAGCTGTCATTTTTCAAATCCTGCCCAAAATGTGTTTTCGCACCTGTGTCGTGGAATGGCTTTGCAGTTGTGCAGAATTACGTTTTGGTGAGGATTTGAACATTTTCTATACTGCGTACATGAGGTGGGGTAATGTGCCTATGCTGACAATTTGGTCACAGTTGCCCTATAAATGGAATCACAGGGCCTGGAGGGCTCTGTACTTCCACAGCTACATACATGTATGCATCTATGGAAGGATAGGGTCTGAGGGACCCTGCACTCCCACAGTAAAATAAGGAGACTATTATGCTATCTCAGAAAGTAAGGAAATAAGTTGCAAAAGACTTTGTTAATGCTCCAGTTAGGGTCAAAAGCAACAAAAGTTAGGAAATGGGGTGTTAGGGTTTCCAACCCTAACACCCCACCCTCCAAAACCAGGCAGTAGAGTAAGTGTGGTTGGTTGTTCCTTGGGCTTCTCAAGCCTAACACCACATTCTCATAAAATATACACATTTGACCTTATTTACAGATGGAATGGGGTGAGCGTTAGGCTTGAGAAGCCCGAGGCACACCCCACACCTGCTCTGCTGCCTGGTCTGGAGGGGGTGGGATGTTAGGGTTGGAGACCCTAACACTTAACTTCCCAACTTTTGTCACGTTGACCCTAAGTGGAGCATTAATGAAGTTTTTTCTGATATATATTTCTACAATAGGGGGTGGACATAAATGGAGTGTTATAAATCTGTTTATCTGAGTAACTCTGTGGATACATTTCATTTATCCACACAGTTTCTCATTTGTCCACAGTTATTCATTTATCCACACAGTTACTAGTTAATCCACACTAACCATATTCAAATTCGAATAACTTTAAAATGAAAAAAGATAGCCTGGTACTGTGAGCATGGAAGTTGTTCAGCACAAACATGTCTACAAAATGAGTGGTGTTTTATTTATCAATACCTTTTAGGTTTTTTATAATTGGCAAAAAACAGCAGAATATTAAATTTGCTTTTCACTTTTTTGACAAACAAATGCAAATAACTTTAAAATGAAAAAGGTAGCATAGTACTGTGAGTATGACAATTGTACAGCAAGAAGTTTTCTACAAAATGTGTAGTGTTTCATTTAATAACAACCACCACGCTTGGCGTACATACACTAGGAAAGTTAACTGAAAGTCCTAGAAATGATCATTTAAAACAAAGATAAATAGTCGAAAGCAAATGTCCCTGCACCGACAGAAAGTATCCCTGTTGCATAAATGAAATATACAGTGGTGAGCTGTTAGATAAATGATTCATCTACACTTACGCTGTTTGACCTCGGACACCTCACTCGTGGCTTACATCACTCGTGAGGTTACCCAAGGTCAAACAGCACTTGTGTAGATAAATCATTTATCTGACAGCTCACCGTTGTGTATCACATATATATAATAAATATTACTATAAATCTTCATTAGTAAGGGAAGATGAGGAGCCTAAAGGGGTGTCTGGGGCTGCTTTAGCAGTAGAGTGGACATGCGAGAGTAATTCTTGACACGCCTTTAGGCTCCCACTTTCAGCTGTATCTCAGTAGTCACTCCTGGTGCACATCCTTTGCTGGCATTGACCACATCCCACTGAACCCCAGAGGTGGGGACAAAATGGATACCCGGTTATGGAGAGAGTCAAAATTGATTCTCTCATTAGGCCGGCCTGGTGGTGCTGGAGGTTGAGGCGCTGGACGCCGCACCTCGCACCATGCCAGCTACCCAGGTTCGGGAATGAGTCCGAGCCACCGAGGGTCGGCAGGGAAGAGAGAGGATTGAGTGTCCGGAGGACTGCTCTCCTCTCTCGGGGAGGGAGGAAGGGATTGCCGTCTCGCTTGTCGATCTCCCTCTGGTGCTGGCCAAAGGAAATGTGAATCAGGAGGCACATTGCCATCTTATGCCATCGGCTGGGAGGGGGTGGAGAAAAAGGTGGTGGAAATGGAGCTGGCAGGCTCCGTGATGGCTCTCATGTGCCTGTACCAGTTCCCGAGCATCTGGATTTTGCTGTGGGGGTGGGGGAAGCCAGCGCCCCTTCGCCTCAGTCCTGTCATGGGGGGAACCCTTGAGAGATTATAGGGGAAGTCGGGTGGGGAATGGAGAGCTGGAGACAGAGTCCCTCTGAGGGAGGGACTGGAGCCGCCTGCCAGGCTCCCAACAGCAAAAATAAATAATAGAAAAAAAAATTGAGTTTCTCATTGAAAGCAATGCAAATTGAAGATCCAAATGATCATATAGACCTAATTCCATGTCTTTGAATAAATGCCTGTAAGTATACTATTAGATTAAATATATGAGGAAATGTTAATATCTATGGCAGTCTATTTGATGGCATTATGGCACATTTAATTTTCAGTTAACATTTTTGTTACTTACAGGGTGACGTTCATGCTGGATTTGAAGTCATCTGTCTTTTCTTAGTCTTATTTATTTGTCACCTATATGACTCTGTTATTTTGTGCACTACCAGACTTACAAATTTCTAGTAACATTTTTTATTCTTGGTGTTTCTATATATATATATATATAGCTTTACATCACTTTATTGGTATTGTGGGTCACACCAACATTTGTGTATTTGTCTTGTCTGTCAGAGACTGGGCATAGGTCTTGGTTGATCCCATGGATCCTTCGTATTCAGTGAGCTTACTTTCAGTAGCCAGCCTTGCCCCCCCCCCATCCAATCCACCTTTTGTTTGCCCTTCAAGACACATAGTAGTAAAACTACTTAAGCACCTTAGCTTTCTTGCGTAATAGTTTCACTTCAGCTTCCTGAGTTTTATTTGCTCCACTGTGCATTATTCCTGTGTACTCCTTTGGGCCAAACAATGTGCCAAGGCTGTGGGGAGAGCCAGTGGTATGCTGGGATGCATAGGGAGAGGTATCACCAGCAGAAGAAAAGAGGTGGTGATGCCACTGTACAGGTCATTGATGAGGCCTCATTTGGAGTACTGTGCCCAGTTCTGAAGACCACATAGAAACATAGAAGCATAAAAGTTGATGGCAGATAAGGACCACAAGGCCCATCCAGTCTGCCCATTTCTTTTTCTACCTTATAAATGTGCCATTTGCATTTGCTCTGTCAATGGCCTGTCTATTCATACTCATCTGTATTGCTCTCTTATGCCTATCCCATGCCTGTTTGAAGCCCTGCACTGTATTTATATCCACCACTTCCTGAGTTAGGCCGTTCCATGCATCCACCACCCTTTTTGTGAAAAATAACTTCCTCACATTACCCCTTAATCAGCCTCCCTCTAAGTCCATGCTGTGTCCTCTTGTCCTGCTATTTTTCTTATATTGAAACATGTTAGACTCTTTCACCTTGTTTGTGCCCTTAAGGTGTTTGAATGTTTCGATCATATCACCTCTCTCCCTCCTTTGCTCTAGGGTATACATATTGAGCTCCGTTAATCTGTCCTCATATGTTTTCTGATGCAGTCCCTGCACCATTTTGGTTGCCCTTCTCTGGACTGCCTCAATTTGGTTAATTTCAACGTGAAGGTGTGGCCTCCAGTACTGCACGCAGTACTCCCGATGGGGCCTAACCAGTGTCTTGTAAAGAGGGATTATTACCTCCCTCTTCCAACTTGTGATATCCCTGCTAATACAGCCTAACATCCCCCTAGCCTTACCTACTGCTTAAAAGGTCTGCTTGGATGATTTCAGGTCATCGGTGATGATGATGCCCAAGTCTGTTTCTTCCCTTGTGACTGCCAGCAACTCCCCTCCCAGCCTATAGGTGGCTTCAGGGTTTCTCTTCCCTATGTGCATGATTTTGCACTTCTTTGCATTAAACCCCAGTTGCCACTCTTCCGACCATTTTGCTAGTTTATCCAGATCTCTTCTTTCTGCCCACCCCATCTGGATCATCTACTCTGTTGCAGATCTTGGTGTCATCTGTAAACAGACTAACCTTACCCTCCAGCCCATCTGCAATGTCACTGATGAAGATATTGAAGAGGACTGGCCCCAGGACTGATCCCTGAGGTACCCCACTTGTGACTTGCATCTCTTCTGACTGTATACCATTTACCACCACTCTCTGTTTTCTGCCCGTCAACTAGTTTGCCACCCAGTTGACCAACTTCTGACTTACCCAGCTTATTAATCAATCGTCTATGTAGAACATTATCGAAAGCTTTGCTGAAGTCAAGGTAGGTGACATCAACAACTCCCCCTTGATCCACCACTCTGGTTACCCAGTCAAAGACATCTATGAGATTAGTTTGACAGGACCTTCCTTTTGTAAACCCATGCTGTCTTGGATCCTGTGCTCCTATGGATTCCAGGTGTGGCACTATTCTTTCCTTAAGGAGTGCCTTCATAATCTTGCCCACTACTGAGGTAAGACTGACTGGTCTGTAGTTTCCTGCCTCCGCCCTGCTACTGTTGTGGAGCGGGATCACATGAGCCCTTCTCCAGTCTTCTGGGACCTCTCCTGTGCTCAGAGACTCACTAAACAGTTCTGATAATGGCTCTGCTAGTTCCACCCTTAGCTCCTTTAGTACCCTGGGATGTATGCCATCAGGTCCCATTGCCTTGTCCACCATGAGCTTATCGAGCTCTTGTAGGACCCTTTCTTTTGTGAAGGGACTAGTGCTCACCTCCCCTGTGTCCATGGTGCTGAGCTGTGGGCCCTGCCCTACCTTCTCTTCAGTAAATACTGAGCAGAAGTATCTATTTAGGATAGATGCTTTTACATGGTCCTCCTCCTCACATGCCCCCTTATCTCCTTTGATCTTAGCAGTACCCCCTCTTGACTTTCTCCTTTCCCTAATGTATCTATAGAAAGTCTTGTCACCTTCTTTTATTGTCTGTGCTAGTGTTTCCTCGGTTTGGGCCTTTGCCTGCCTTACTGCCTTCCCTGCTTCCCTTAGGGAAGTTTGGTATGCCTCTCTGTCTTCATCCTGCTGCGTTCCCTTATATTTCTTGAAGGCCAGCCTTTTGGCTCTGACCTTCTCTGCTACTGTTTTTGAGAACCAAAGTGGTTTCCTTCTTCTTTTGCACTTCCTTTTCTCTCTAACACAATGGGATGTTGCTTCAAGTATTGCATCCTTAATGCTTGCCCAATTTGCCTGTACCCCCTCACCTGTATTTCTTTTTGCCAGGGCTAGCTTAACTCTGTTGGCCATCTTATCAAAGTCAGCTCTTCTGAAGTCCCATATTTTTTTCCCTTGGAATGGGATGATTTAGGTGTAGTGGCCGAACTGAACCATACCATGTGATGGTCACTGGTCCCCAGGTGACCTTTTACCTGGAGATCTGTGATCCTTTCCATAAGGACATAGACAAGGTGGAGGCAGTTCAGAGAAGGCCATGAAAGATGGTGCAGGTCCTGCATTAAAACTCATATGAGGAGAGACTGGGAGACCTCGGTGTGTATACCCCGGAGGAGAGGAGAGATAGGGGAGATACAATAGAAACCTACAAATATCTAAAGGGCATAAATAGGGTACCAGAGGGTAGCATCTTTCAGAAAAGGAGATGTTCAGGAGCAAGGGGGCATGACATGAGGTTGGAAAGGGGTAGACATGAGGAAATATTTCTTTACAGAAATGGTGGTGGATGCATGGAATAGACTCCCAGCAGAGGTGATAGGGGCAAACACAGTGAGGGAATTCAAAAATGCATGGGATAGGCATAGGGGAATTTTAGTGAAAGAAATGAGAAGGTAAAGCTAGAGATCAAGTAAGGTCTACAGCTTTTGCAGTAGATAGTGAAAATGGGCAGACTGGATGAGCCTAGCGGTCCTTATCTGCTGTCAGTTTCTATGGATAGTGGCTTTTTTTTTTTTTTTTTTTAAACTGCACCATCCTGGGATTATAAGCATATCTGCATGTGCCTTCTCTGCAGAGTATCTAGCAGGGCTTTACTTCTGGTGCTTCTGGCTGCTGGGATGTCCCATTTAATGTCAGACAGGTAGAGATGCCCCACTACTATCACCTCCTTCTGCAAACTCCCCTGTCTGTTTCTGCCCCTAATTCCTTATCAGTCTCGTCCCCCTTCCTTGGTGGTTTGTAGACCACCCCATATTCAGTTTCTTACCTGATACCACTGTGAGCCTAATTCACAGTGATTCAAACAACATGAAGTCGTGCTATATTCTGACATATGCAGAGTCCCAACCTTTGAACTGCCCCGGAGATGAAAGAGTTAACTTTCCATGCCAGGCATGGAACGCTGAGCTCGAGCTCGGTTGAGACTCTGTCTGTTGTTCTTCAAACTCAAACTGTCAGATTCTTTACTCCTCCTCACTGAACAGTCGCTCCGGAGATTTCTCCTTCTGCTCGGTTCAGTTTGTCAGTTAAAGTACCGCTTTTCTTGGTTTTCGACCAAATTTAAACCGTAACCTGTCGGTTCAGTCTCTGTCTGTGGTATCTGTGAGTACTAGATAGGTTTTATTTTATTCTATTCTGTGTGGAACTTGTAAACGGTTTATCGGTTCGGTTTGAACCGATCAAGTTGTTTAAAAATCTTAAATTGTGCTTTTAGAGTGTGGTTACCGGTTCTTATCGGTTCTAAAAAAACTGGATTTTATTACGGTTTTTTCCACGACCCGTGACATGGTTGGGAACCGATAAGAGGGTCTTGCCTGGCGGATTGCCATAAAAGGGTAAGTTTGGTTAGGACTGGCACTATGTCTGAGAAACCCAAAAGGAAAACCGGACCCACTGGGTTTCAACACTGTAGTGTGTGTGGGGATGTCTTTGCCAAAGCTGACCCCCACACCACCTGTGTTTATTGTCTGGGGTTTGACCACCTCAATGCAGACTGCCAGATTTGCAAAAATTTCCCTGCAGCTACCCTAGAAAAGAAAGCTGGCAGGCTCAGGGAAAGGGAGTCCAAAAAGTCTGCTGAACCGGATGGCTAGCCCGGTTCGGTTCAAACCGAACCAGAAGGAGTGCCCTCTGACCAGGGCGAGACTTCTTCGGGCAAAAGGAGAGCCAATTCTGAGGAATCATTTCCGGCTAAAAGAACTAGAAAAGAAAAATCAGCTGGTGTGGAGCCAAAACTTTCCTCCCCAACCGCTGAAGAGATAGCCAAAGCGATCAAAATTGTCCAGTCGCTTTCCCCAGTTCCGACCGAACCGGCACCATCAGGCAGGCGCTCGGGTCGGCCGGTTCCACCGGTTCAAGAGTATGAGTTAGAGGAATTTTATGAACCAGAGAAGTAGGAAGAGGAGTATGAGGAAAGTGAATGTGGATTTGAAAGTCTGGATGTGCCTATTGACCCGGACATCTCCCCAGACAGACCTTCAGGGGTTTCTCCTCCTAGGCTTTCTGAGTCCCCCTCCCATTTCATGTTTTATAAAAACGTGGCTGAAACCCTCCAGCTTCCTATGGAAGAAGGTGTGGATGACCAGGAGGAGCCTGACTATGTGGAAATGATGGATATCCCAGAGTCTAGGAGGCTGTCTATTCCCTTGCACAAATCTTTTGGGAAACAGACATTTAAGATTTTAAAGACTCCTAACACTATACCTCCTGTGGATAAGAGAATGGACAAGAGGTATACATTGTCAGGCTCTGACACGGAGTTCCTTACACAACAATGCAGCCATGTTGGAGTAGTGCAGGCTGCAGCCTGTGATAAGGCAAACATTCCCTTGGCTTCACACCCCCCGGACAATGACTCCAGGAGGATTTATGCCATGGCAAAGAAACAGTACATGGCAGCATCCTTGGGACTCAGACAGGCCAATTATATGGCCTATACTGCTAGGTATCAAAAATCCAGATGGGATACTGTTATGGCCCTAGCAAAACAGGTCCCTGGCCAGCTTGCCAAGGAGCTGGAGCAGGTGGCTGCTGATGGTATTGAGGCATCCAAGGTGCAATTCCATGCTGCAGTGGACTCCAATGATGTGTCATCTAGAGTCAATATGGGTGTGGGCAGGACAGTAGTGTGGTGGGTAGGTAACTGGCTGGGTGGCAGGACACAGAGGGTGGTGGTAAATGGCTGTCACTCCACAGAGGGAAGAGTAACCAGTGGGGTACCACAGGGATCAGTGCTGGGACTGGTCCTATTCAACATCTTCATCAGTGACATTGCACAGGATCTAGAAGGCAGAATTTCACTGTTCGCTGATGACACAAAGCTCTGTAACAGAGTAGACACACCAGAGGGTGTAGACAGAATGAGAAGGGACCTGCAGAAACTTGAAGAATGGTCAAGGGTTTGGCAGTTGAAATTCAATGCAAAGAAGTGCAAGATAATGCATATGGAGCACAAAACCCTGGCACAATATATCAGTTGGGGGGTGAGGATATAGCATGCACCAAGCAGGAAAGGGATCTTGGGGTTGTCATCTCTGATGACCTCAAGGTAGGGAAACAGTGTGACAAGGCATCAGGTAAAGCAAATAGGATGCTGGGATGTATAGGCAGGGGCATCACCAGCAGGAAAAGGGAGGTCATAATTCCGCTATACAAGACACTAGTGAGGCCCCACCTGGAGTACAGTGTACAGTTCTGGAGACCATACCTACGTAAGGACATAGACAGGGTAGAGAAGGTTCAGAGGAGGGCAACAAAGATGGTGCATGGGTTGTATCACAAGTCCTATGAAGACAGGTTGAAGGAACTGAACATGTACTCCTGGAGGAGAGGAGGGAGAGGGATATGATAGAGACATACAAGTATCTTACAGGGAGGAACAGGGTGCAGGAAAACACTATTTTAAGCGAAAAAGATGTTTCAGGACTAGAGGGCATGGGATGAAGTTGGAGGAGGACGATTCAGAGGAAACATGAGAAAGAATTTCTTCACAGAACGGGTGGTGGACAAGTGGAACACCCTGCCAGAGGAAGTGGTGGGGGCTGAAACAATCACGGGATTTAAGAATGCATGGGATAGACATAAAGGAATTCTAGAGGGCAGGGGTAAGGGGAAACAGACTTCTAGGAAAACAAACTGAACTTACAAGCTCAAATGGGCAGACTAGGAGGGCCATAGGCCCTTATCTGCCGACACTGTCTATATATCTATGTATCTATGTCATGTCTACATCTGTGGCACTTCGAAGAATGGCTTGGCTCAGATGTACTAGCCTGTCACAGGATACCCAGACTAAGGCTATGGATTTTTCTGTTGTGGGTAATTCTCTGTTCGGGGAGCAAACAGAATTACATGGAGAAAATGGATGAGTATAGGACCACCTATAGGAGTGCACAGGCCAAGGAAAGGCAGGCCACTCCTCAAAGGCAGCTTCCCAGGGGCAGGGGCAGGCCTTTTCATAGGCCTTTTTACCAAGCCCAGGCCTCCTCTTCTGCTTATGCCCAGAGGGGGTTCTTTAGAGGGAGAGGCAGACGGGGTACAAGCAGACCTGCTTCCACCCCTCAGCCCAAAGCCCCTGCCAAACAGGCACCTGATGGGGTTGCCAGGCCGATTCTCAGCTACCTGTAGGGGCAGGCTGGCTTACTTTGTCCAGGACTGGGGTCTCTGACATCAGACAAATAGGTCCTGGAAGTAGTAAGTCAGGGACTGGTTCTCAGCTTCAAAGTTTCCAAAGATGAGAACCAGATCCTTTCCACCTGCAAATCCATCAGAGGCACTTGCCTTAGAGGCAGAGGTCTCCTCCCTCCTAGCTCTCAGAGCTGTGGAAAGGGTTCCACCCCTACACCAGGGCAAAGGGTTGTACTCCAGGTACTTCCTTACCCCAAAAAGACAGGAGAATGGCCCATCCTGGATCTCAGATACTTAAACAAGCACCTTTTAAAACCAAAATTCAAAATGGTGACTCTGGGAATAATTCTACCTCTCTAAGGCCAGGGGACTGGCTAGTGCCCTGGACCTCAAGGATGCCTACTTCCATATTCTTGTCAGAAGCTCCCATCGAAAGTACCTCAGGTGCGAGCTGCCCTCAGGCCATTATCAGTTCAGAGCAATGCCCTTTGGCCTCACGTCTGCTCCAAGGGTATTCACAAAATGCCTGGCAGTAGTAGTTGCTTTTCTAAGAGGGCAGAAGATTGCCATCTTCCCTTACCTGGACGACTGGCTCATAGTAGGCCAGTCCCCAGACCAAGTCAAGTTACACTTACAAATAACTCAGCAACTGCTCACTTCTTTGGGTTGCCTTCTAAATCTTCCAAAGTCAGTTCTAGAGCCTGTCCAGCTCCTTACCTTCATAGGTGCAGAGCTAGACACAGTAAAGGCCAGAGCCTTCCTTCCCCTGGACAGGGCAAGGACCCTGGTCTCTCTGGCCTCCTCATTCACCCTACAGGTGTCTCGACCAGCAAGGCATTTTCTATAGCTCCTGGGGCACATGGCTGCTTCTACAGCAGTAGTGCAGGAGCAAGATTTCAGATGAGGGACATTCGGTTCCATTTGAGAGCCTTTTGGTCTCAAAGGAAGGACCCTCTGACCAAATTGATCCCAGTAACTCGAACCCTGATCCAGGCCCTACAGTGGTGGCAGGATCAGAACAATCTGAGACAAGGGGTCCCCTTTGTCACTCAGTCTCACTCTTTAATCCTTACTATAGTTGCCTCCCTCTTGGGGTGGGAGGCTCACATGGGCGACCTCACCACCCAGGGGTTGTGGTCCCCTCAGGAATCTCTGCTCCATATCAATCTGTTGGAACTCAGAGCAGTATTTCTAGCACTTCAAGCTTTTTCCAAATCTGTTCAGAACAAAGTTGTACCGGTCAGAACAGACAACGCCACCACAATGTGGTACATCAACAAGCAAGGAGGCACTCGGTCTACGGCCTTGTGCACCGAAGCAATGAAGTTGTGGTCTCTGGCATACTCCTGAACACCTCCCTCATGGCAGTTCACTCCCAGGCAAGGACAATGTCCTGGCAGATGCTCGCAGCAGGATTTCCCAGGGCCATCACGAATGGTCACTGGACCCCCTGGTCTTGGAGGTGATATTTTCCAGATGGGGCACCCCGCAGATAGATCTTTTTGCAGCCCCAGACAATCACCAACTTCCCCTTTTTTGCTGCAGGCCCCCAGTGTTGGGCTCAGTCCCCTGGATGCCTTAGTTCTCAATTGGGAAGGGAAGTTTCTCTATGCTTTTCCCCTTCCCTCTCCTGTTCAAAGTGCTAGTCAAAATCAGATCTCAACCCTGCAAGATGATCCTGATTGCTCCAGACTGGGCCAGACAGCCCTGGTATCCACTCCTACTGTCCTTAGCAGTCCATCTTCCCCTGTGTCTTCCCAGGAATTACAACCTGTTAACCTGTGCTCAGGGGAGGGTTTGGTACCCGAACCTCAGATCTCTCAATCTCAAGGCCTGGCTCTTGAAGAGTTTGAGTTTGCTAATTTACACCTCTCCCAAGGTGTAATGGATATCCTGAAGGCTTCTAGAAAACCTTCCACCAGGGTTACTTATAATTCAAAATGGAAAAGATTTTCCATATGGTGCTCTGGGAAGCATATTTCCCCAGAATCTGGTGATCTGCCCACAGTCCTTGATTATATGGTCCACTTAAATAGCTTGGGGCTGAGACCAGCTACACTGAAAGTGCATCTGGCAGCTGTGTCTGCTTTTATCTCAGCAGGTAAGCCCTCTTCTCTTTCAGCTCACCCTGTATTCTCCAAGGTTCTCAAGGGATTGCTTCACACCAACCCTCCATTCAGGGACCCTACCCCTGCCTGGGACCTCAATATTTGCATTGCTCAGCTTATGCAACCCCCTTTTGAGCCTTTATCTTCAGCAGAGCTTAATACTTGACTTGGAAGACTGTGTTTCTGGTAGCCATCACTTCTGCCAGACGCATAAGTGAATTACAAGCTTTGTCAGTGGAGCCTGATTTTATCTCCTTTCATAGAGATAAGGTGGTCCTCAGGACAAATAGGAAGTTCTTGCCTAAGGTGGTTTCAGATTTCCACCTTAATCAATCTGTGTCTCTTCCAGTGTACTTCACTGACCATTCCTCCTCTGGCGAGAGGAGGCTGCACAGTTTAGATGTGAAAGAGCCCTAGTTACTACATAGAGCGTGACTAAGGATCACAGGTTTGACTCCTCCAACTGTTCCTCACTTATGGTGAGGTTGGTAAAGGAAACCTGCCACTAAAAGATCCATTGCCAGGTGGATTGTCTCTTGTATCCATTTTGCTATGAAAAACTGGGTAAGGTTCCTCCTCAGGCCTGAGGGCTCACTCTACCAGAGGTACAGCTGCTTCCCTGGCTGCTGCCAGGGACATCCTATTCTAGAGATATGTCAAGCAGCTACCTGGAAAACAGTTCACACTTTACTAAACATTACTCCTGGACATCCAGGCTAGGAGTGATGCTCGGTTTGGCACAGCTGTGCTTCAGAGCCTATTTCCTAAGTAGGTTCTGTCCCTCCTCCATGGAGGTACTGCTTTGTAGTCTGCATATGTCAGGATATAGCAAGACTTCATGTTGTTTGAAGAAAAAATTACTCACCTTAGTAATGTTGTTTCTTCTAATGGAGTCTTGCTATATTCTGACCTCCCCCCCTGCCTGCCCCTCTCAGAACCTCTGTCTTTTGGGATGTGGGTGGGCAGTTCAGTGTTGGCACTTAGTAGGTGCCCACCTTTTTGTTTTCACCCCTTCTTTTCTTGGGGTGAGTTGGTGTTGTGTTTTTCATTTTTGGGTCTCCTGACTTGAGTCTTTGTTTTGGGACCAAAAAACGTGTTTATGTTTAGTAGCCAGTTGGCTAGTGTGGGTTTATATGCCACACAGGACCTTAGTGAGTTTAGCTCGTAAAGATCTGACGGTTTGAGTTTGAAGAACAACAGACAGAGTCTCAACTGAGCTCGAGCTCAGCGTTCCATACCTGTCATGGAAAGTTAACTCTTTCATCTCCGGGGCAGTTCGAAGGTTGGGACTCACTGCATATGTCAGAATATAGCAAGACTCCATTAGAAGAAACAACATTACTAAGGTGAGAAATTTTTTCTTCTAGTATTTTCCCATTCCCTTCCCTGTTGGATCCATCCTCCACTGCCTCAGTGCCTTCGCTGACATAGAGGGTTACCGCTCCATCTTTACCTTCCCCTCTGTCTCACCTATGCATGGTGTAGTCATGTCCCAGTCGTTATTCTCTGTAGCCCAGGTTTCTGTAATGGCTACAAGATCCAGCCTTGCATCTGCTACATTCCGTAAAACTCACTGATTTTGTTTTTTAGGCTCTTGGTATTATGGCAGACCTTTTTCATCTTGTGCCCATATCACTTTTTTCACTTTTTTTTTTTTTTTAGTTTTATCTTTCTCCTCAGGTTCCCACCAGCCGGCTTCTATCTTACAGCCACTCACCCAGCCCCACACCCGACATTAGGCAGCTAACCCCCTTCTACCCCCATGGTTTGCCCTCTGTGGCATGGCGGTGAGCAGGCCTCGCTCAGACACACCTTGAACAGGATCCAGATTCCGGGGAGCACCACTCTGAGTTGGGGCCTGCGGCGGGTGGCTGCTATCATCTGGCTTCGACCTGGGACCTCAGTTTCTCTCTTTTTCTGTGTTTCCTGTGGGTAGAGCATGCAGTGTCGTCAATGGCCGTGCCATGCGTGCTTCCGCCCACGGAACACCAGCCAACTGCTCCACCTCCACGCTGGTGACAGGCTCAAGACACGCTGGAACCCGGTCTGCTAGTTTTCAGGGAAGCAACGAGCCTGTAGCTCTTCTTTCCCTGGGAGAGGACAGCTGTCCTGTGAGCTCTCAATCCTTTCCCTTCCCGGCCGACCCTTGGTGACCGCTCGCACCACAAACATGGGTCACCGGCGTGGCAGGAGGTAAGGCATGGATGCCTCAGCCCTCCACAACACTGGGCCGGCCACACCACTTTTGTTTTTTTTTACACATCCTCTCCTTTCATTTTTCCTTAGCCTTATTAATGTCTGTTTTTTCCCATTTTTGTAGGCTTAGTGCCTCCCCTGGCATATTTTCCTACCCTTTTATGAACTCATGCCTTGCTGATTCCCTGCCCACTGTTTCTAGCTCCCAGTTCAGGGGAAATCCTAGCTAGATTCCCCACTTCTTCTGCCTTTTCAGTGGTTTCCCTAGTATCAGCCTCCACTGCAGTCAGTTTAACTGCCCACCAGTATAGACTTAAAACTTCTACCACAGTGCACTTGTCTTCTCCCGTTTTAGGTGAAGGTTGGCACCCTTGAAGAGCCTCCTGTCCTAGAACCCCTTCCCCGACCTACAGAGAATGCTATCCTTCCTCTTGCCACCATCCCTGCAGACACCCTTTAAACTCTTGATACCCTCCTTCCTCACTCTTTTCTTCCCATTCTGTCTACCCCGTTTAGGGAAGACCTTGGCAAAGGCCAGGGAAGGCAAGTGCCCCTTAAATCTGTCCACCAGCCTTTGAAAGTTGCACTTATTACCCCAGGGGGTCCTTTAGCATCAGTAACTGTAGCAGTCAGTTGGATAGCTAGCACTGCCCCGGAGGTGGAATGTATGGTAACAAGATTTAAGAATTAGTCAGTCAGATTGAAGCTATGGATTGTGCTGAGCTGTGAGAGGGAAGGAGGCTTCAGAATTTTTTCTCTGCTGGACTGACCAATACTGCCCCTGATGTGCTCTCTCTCTCCTGACAAGAAAAAATTGTTGTTTTTGAGACCGGTAGCTATTTTAGTGTTTTGATAAATTTTAGTGTGCTGAGTAGTTTTATTTAGGTTTTAGCTGTTCCCCTCGGTTCCTGGGAACTGTGGTTTTTCTCTCAGTTCCGTGGTTCCTCGAGGGTCCCTTTTTCTTCAGTTTTAAAAAATTTTAAAGGAGAGCGCCACACATCCTGGGCTCCCGCACCTGAAAAGCTAACCCTCCGATTTAGCTTTTAACAGCAAGAGTGGCATTTTCTTGCGCCGCAACTTGCTGGATTTTAATTTTAAAAATATGAAATCCAGAAGTACGGAGGATGCAGGGGGCGCTCCATTTGCTGAAAAGGTGCAGCGACGGACCACTCGCTTCAGTACTCCGTATAGTAATAAAACGTATAATATTTCTGCGGTTCCCTATTATTATTATTGTTTATTTTTATCGTGGTTCCCTTTTTTAAGTGAGAATCGATGGTTTTATATATTTTTTACCTCAGAAAAGTCACGGTTATTTACCGCGAGGGAACCAACCGTTGGACCTTAGATTTAAATGGTTCAGTATTCTTTTTAGGGGGTTTCTGTTAATTGGGCATGTCAGAACCCCCAAAGAAAAGGATTGGACCCACAAGTTTTAAAAATTGCTTTAACTGCCATTGAATTTTAGCTACTGCTAATACTCACAACCTGTGTTTAAAGTGTTTAGGTCCACATCATTATTGTGTTCTTTGCTCCAAATTCTTTCCAAAACTTTGAGAAATACAGCGAAAAGGCTTAGAGGAATGGCAGCAGGGTCTTCGTCTGGTTCCAAACATAGACCCAAGGCTACCGATGAGGGCCCGATAAAAAAATTAAAATAATACAGCTGCTGATGAGGCATCTTTGAAGTGCTCAGGAGGTGGGGCACACCAAAATGGATCTGTTTGCCTCCCACCTGAACCATCAACTTCTTCTGTTCTGCTGCAGGCCCCCAGTACTGGGAATTCTTCCAACAGACGCCCTAGCACTGGATTGAACAGAAAGGTTCCTTTATGCCTTTCCTTCTTTTTCTCTAATTTTCAGAACTTTGTTAAAGTTCAGAGATCAGCCTGCAATGATGATACTGGTGGCACCAGACAGGCCGAGACGGGCATGGTACCCACTGCTGATGTCCACATCATGCTGCAAGCCTATTCATCTTCCTCTGAGTCACTCCCTTCTGTCTCTTCCCCAGACAGAGGTGTCTTATCCAGACCTAAAACCTCTTCACCTCAAAGCTTGGCTCTTGAGGAGCTAGACTTTCCTGATTCTCAGTACTCCAAGCAAGTGTTGAAGATCCTGAGGATGTCCAAAATGCCTAGTACAAAAAAGACTTATGCAGCCAAATGGAAAAGATTTTCTATCTGGTACAAACCGAAGCACATTAATCCTCTTAAGGCTTCGATTCCTAGCATCTTGGATTACCTGGTATACCTTCAGGACTTGGGCTTGAAGCTCTCTTCCTTGAAGCATCACCTGGCTGCTGTTTCAGCCTACCTTTCTGTGGGGAAGACCAAGTCGGCCTATTCACAGCTGGTTTTCAAACAGTTTCTCAGAGGTCTACTTCATGCCCAGCTTCCAATAAGGGAACCTTTGCCTCCTTGGAGTTTGAATCTCTGTATTGCCAAATTTATGGAGCCTCCTTTTGAGCCCACGGCTACGACCCATATTAAGTATGTGACCTGGAAAACTGTATTTTTAGTGGCCATTACCTCTGCTAGAAGGATTTCAGAGTTGCAGGCCCTCTACACTGAGCCCAACTATTTCATCCCACACAGGGACAAGATTGAGCTCAGGACTAACAGAACGTTCTTGCCCAAGGTGGTTTCTGAATTCCAACTTAATCAGTCCATCACTTTACCTGTGTTCTTCACAGAAAAATCCACTCCAGGGGAGCAAATGCTCCACGGTCTGGATGTCAAAAGGGCCCTGCTCTACTGCTTGGTCCACACCAAGCTGTCCAGGGGCTCTTCTACACAGCTGTGTCTTACCTAATGGGGAGGTAGGTGGAGGATGACCAGCCACTAAGAGAACTGTCTCTAGCTGGATAGTCTCCTACATTTGATTCGATTATGACAAGGCTGGCAAGCAGCCCCCTGAGGGCCTCAGAACCCACTCTACTAGGGGTACTTCTGCTTTGGTGGCAGCTGCTAGGGACATTACCCTTCAGGAAGTCTGCAGAGCAGCAGACGTAGATGCCATGTGGCTCAGTAGCGACAGGAAATGCCTGGCTGGCCTGGTCTGACCAAGGACAAAAGAGTTTTGCCACTGCCTGTTCCAGAAGTGGAGGATGTGCACTCTAAGTTTGATGCCAGTTTTGGTAGGGCAGTCCTGCAGAGCCTTTTTCCTAAATAGGTTCTCTACCCACCTCCCATTAGCACTGCATTGTATTCTGCTATAGTTACTGATGCTAAAGAACCCCTTGGGGAAAGCAGAAAAAATTACTCACCGTAGTAATCTTCTTTCTTCCAAGGTGTCCTTTAGCATCAGTAAGCTCCCAACCATCCTCCTCAGATAACCTTCAGAAGAAGGCCCTGTCTTTTGCCTTAAACATTTTTAGTATGTTAAACTTTGGATTACATTTTGAGCAAAGTTTTTATGGTTATGATTCTGATATTATAAATGATTTTATTCCTGTTGGTTCTTTCCTGTGGGCATTTGCCCATCCTATCTTCGAATAAATTTCAAAGCCTCCTTCCCTCTCACTGCTCAGCACATTCCATAGCTTCAATCTGATTGGCTAATTCTTAAATCTCATTACCATACATTCCACCTCCGGTGCAGTGCTAGCTATCTAGCTGACTGCTAGAATTACTGATGCTAAAGGACGCCTTGGAAGAAAGAAGATTACTACAGTGAGTAATTTTTTCTTCCCTGCCTCCATAGGCTGGTTCACAGGATTGTTAATACCAAAGTGTACCAACAGCCCCGCCCCCCAAAGTTGCTCTACCATCTACCCTATCCTATCCATATTCCAGATGGTTGAGGCTCCAGGAAGGCATCTGACCACTCTACTTCCCTTTTCCCCTCTACCCACCATTTTCTCCACCATTCTAATAATTGAGTCCCCTACAGCCAAGATATTCATTGCTAACATCACCCATTAATTCAATTACAACTTAACTGTACAGGACCATTTCTATAAATGTATATGCAATAGTTGTGGATGCAGGCATTTGACTACAGTAGGTACATGTGCAAGTAAACATTGTATATATTTTTATATATCATGTATAAATAACGTGCTTTTCCTGAAATGCATGTGATTTGTGAAGTTCCTCTAGTTGTGATTAGACCATGTGATTAATAAAGCATACTGTATATACTATGACTATATTAATGAGTAAGCAAACAGCCAAGTTCTGTTTTAACATGCTATTACAGGTGGCCATCATAACGCTTACAGGATAAAGTGTCATGGGGTCATGAAATGCTTGCGAATTCTGGTCACAGGTTGAAAATAAATATGTAAAATCAAGTCTAATAGAATGGAGCTTCTTCATTCTTTTATACATACACAATGATGAGAATTACACATTCGACTATATTTCTGTCCCAGAAACGACACAGGGACAAAACAAAGGAAGTGCTCAGTGATGCATCCTGATGCTGCTGCAGGAGTGGCTATCTTCAGAGTCACAATCCACACACCAAGAGCAGATTCATAGAAGTAGGATAAAGAACAATGATTGTTGCTAGTCAAATTTATTTCACACCAGTGCACCATAGCAGTTGGGAGCACCAAGTCCAAATGCCTATTTGGCCTTTTGTTTTGCCATAGTTGTTGTCTGGTATCCTACCTGTTAGTGCATCTGCTGTTGGTGTGTGGATCAGGATGGACATGGCAGCCTGGGACCCAACATTGTAAAACAAAAAACCAAAAGGGAAACTGGCATGCAGTGAGAGAAAAACTGCAGCATGTGTTCTTGTCAAAATATGCCAGCTGCTGCATAGTAAACACTTGCATATTGCTGTTGTTATTACATGATTGCTTTTAAATTTAACAAGTGTATTCTCACATTGTCTTCTAGGTTGTTTACAGTGGCCTAACGTTTGCTTTGGGTATCATTTGTTCTGATCTGTCTGAGAATGACCAGCTTTATAACCAGTCTTGTGAACAAATCATCCACAAAAATAAGGCTGAAACTATCATAGCTATTGCAAAGGTAGCCCTTTGGCTGCTGTATTTTGTCTTTGAGCGATACATTGAGCATCACCATAACAAAGCCAGGAACCAAGGCTATTTTTCCATCTACAATGCAACAAAATCTCTGAGTCTCAAGCCTCTCATCATACATTCTGCAGGTGAGCAAAGATATTGCAGTTTGGCTGCATGGCTGAACCATGTACAGGAAGTAAGAGTAACCTGTGTTTAAGTATGTTGTAAGTGAAGGCAAGTGCTATGAGGCCAGATGATTTTAGTGGCTAGGATCCTAACAGAATGTACAAGTGTGAAGATATTCATTGGTGGCTTATGGAGACCAGTGCCACCCCTCTCTCAAACCTGTTCTGCTAGTAACATAGATTATTGGTAAACTGACAGGGGCTCAAACCCTTGTTGAACACAAATAAATTATGCATTTTAAAACAGCAGTGCAATGGAAAATGCTTTTTTCCCACAAAAAAACTAGTTTCAGCTACAGTTAATAAAAATACTGTATTAGCATACCTGTCAAATTTACTTTTCTTTTTTTATTTTGTCTTCTTTATTAAGGTTTTAGTCAGAGTAACACGAAACAAATAAAAAAAAACTAATAGTATTACACGGTTGGCAAATAGCTAAAAGCTAACTTTGGGTCTAGACTCTAGGGCAAATTTTATTTTCAGCACACTTCTCCAAGGACAAGTGGAACGCAGCTTCCAGGACCATCATCGAGCTCTCGCTCAGTGCGCATTTACCTGCTGTGGGAGTCGGGAGACTTGCACACCTCACTGCAGCAGCACTCAACGGAGGTAAAATCTAACTATACTGGAGCTGAAACTATTTTACTTTCGGTGCTGTAGTAAACTGATTGTTTTCTCTTTTGCAGGGGCTGCATAGCACTACCCTTCCTTCCCCAGATCCCATCCACCTGTGGTTATCGCCACCTGTAGTCGACTGGCACCACCCACTTCCTGTTACTGGAAGGGATGGGACACGGACAAATTTAGAAAAAATTGTTATATAGGGTTTTCCTTTTCTTCCACACCTCTTGTCAGCTTCGCCCACACTTCCTTAAAAAAACAAAAAAACAATACAGGACACAGGGTCAAAGGACTGGCATATGGTTAGAAGAAAGAGGCAAAGCAGTGGTTCTAGAAAGGAAGTCTTCACGCCAGATCTTCCTGGACTAAGTCTCCGTCACTCATTCACACTTGTGGGATAGCGCCGGGGGCGCTAGGACCTAGCGAGAGCCTAAAGTTTTCAGAAGGGTTGGGCGCGAGAGGGCCACACATGCGTGGCACCACGAGACTAGCTTCGCGCCTGTGTAGGCTATCTCGGTAAGTCGACCCTCCCACCGCCTTCAGTTCTTTTCTCCCGCCTGCCGAAAAGCGCTTTTGATGTCGACGCTGCCTGCCGGAGTCGGTTTAGTCTATACGACAACAGCTTAATGTTTTAATATTTTAAAGTAGTAATTTATTATTTTATGAAGAAGAAGAAGATTGTGAAGAAAAGAAATTCTTTCCTGCCATCAGCGGAGTCGTCATTGGAAATGATGGCGGTGGATAGGAGGACTTCGTTGAAAGTTTTTATGGCAGAGGGGCTGTGTCTGGTCCGCCACCCTTAATTAACGGGGGAATCTGACTACGGACAGTCCTGTGCTCGGGGAGGACAGCCCTCCAAAGCACAAATCTAATGGTTCCGTGATCCGACTCCTCTTCCTCGTTCGGGGAAGAAGAATCGGTGCCGCTTGAGGTTGCCCGTTGGTATGTCTGCACGAGGAATGTTCATCTGGAGGGGCGATAGGCCCGAACCGACTTTGGTGGGTTCCTCTTGGCCCTGCTCCTAACGGCTGCTTTCTCGACTCCGAGCTCCATCTCTGTCCTCGCTGGAGCTCCAGTGAGCAGTTTCACTTTTGGGTCGCCTCCTGTGGAGCAGGGGTTCGACTTTCCAGTTTTCCTGGCTCTGTTCCTGATTTGGGACCTCTGGGCCTCGGAGCCGTTGGACCGAGCGGGTTGATTGGATCACGTATGGTGAGGTGCCCTCTGGGTGCCTTTGCCATCGTGTCAACCCCTCGTACCTACCCCCCTCTCCCTTTTCCATGCAGGGGCTGGCACGGGCACCACCTTTTTCCTTCTCCCCTTTTCAGGATTTCCATTGGCATTTTCATTCGGCGCCGTGGCTCGGAGCCATGGTCGGCGCCGTGCCTTGGAGCCATGGCTCGGCTCCATGGTCGGCGCCGTGGCTTGGCGCCATGGTCGACGCTGTGACTCGGAGCCATGGCTCGGTGCCTTGGTCGGCACCGTGGCTCAGAGCCATGGTCGGTGCCGTGCCTCGGAGCCATGGTCGGTGCCGTGCCTCGGAGCCATGGTCGGTGCCGTGCCTCGGAGCCATGGTCGGCGCCGTGCCTCGGAGCAATGGTCGGCACCATGCCTCGGTGCCTTGATCAGCACCGTGGCTCAGAGCCATGGTCGGCGCCGTGCCTCGGAGCCATGGCTCGGCGCCTTGATCGGCGCCGTGCATCGGAGCCTTGGCTCGGTGCCTTGGTGCCATGGTCGGTGCCTTGCTCGGCGCCGTGGGTCGGTGCCTTGGTTGGCGCCATGGCTCGGAGCCATGCTCAGCGCTGTGCCTTGGAGCCATGGCTCAGTGCCTTGGTCGGCGCCGTGGCTCGGAGCCATGGTCGGTGCCGTGCCTCGAGCCATGGCTCGTGCCTTGGTCAGCACCGAGGTTCGAGCCATGGTCGCACTGCGTCTCAGAGCCATGGTCGGCGCCGGCCTTGGAGCCATGGCTCGGTGCCTTGATCAGCGCCGTGGCTTGGAGCCATGGTCGGCGCCATGCATCGGAGCCATGGCTTGGCGCCTTGATCAGCGCCGTGGCTCGGAGCCGTGGCTCAACGCCTTGATCAGCACCGTGGCTGGAGCCATGGTCGGCGCCGTCGTCGGAGCCTTGGTTCGGTGCCTTTGGCGCGTGGCTAGGGCCATGGTCGGCGCTTTGCTCGGTGTGGGTCAGCACCGCTCTCTCTGCGGCGCTCGGGTGCCTCTTTGCTGCCACTGGTTGTCGGCACCATCAGTAGTGCCGTGCACCAGCGGCGGCGCGTGCACCTGCAGGTACGTGCCCCGTGGGTGGTGCAGTGCTCCTGCGGGCGGCGCCTGGCGCCTGCGGGTGCCAGGGATGGTGCTGGGAGCACCCGTGGGTGCCGTGGGTGATGCTGTGGGCACCCATGGGTTCCATGGATACTTCAGGTGCCATGAGTGCCACTGGTGCCTTGGGTAACGGGTTGACACCCGTGAGTGCCGTGGGCTGGTGCCCTCAGGTGCCATGGGTGTCATTGGTGCCCTCGGGTGCCATTCTTGCCATGGATGTCATGGGCGTCGGAGGTGCCCTCAGTGCCATTGCTACATGGGTGCCGGGAGTACCTACGGATACTGCCATGGCTGCCCTTGGGTATCACCCAGGTTGGCATAGGCACTGCTTGGTGCCCTCCTGTGCCACGAGTGCTGCTGATGCCACACGGGTGCTAGTGGGTGCTGTATGGCAGAATTAGTGACACATTTTTCCTTTCAGACTCATTTCCACAGAACTTGTGGAGGGATGTTTACCGCAGAATGAACTCCTGTTCTGCGGATTATTTTTTCCACACATTTAGTGAGTGGTGGTCTATGTGGGATCTTGTGTCATCCAGCGGTTTTCTGCTATGGAACTCTGCTGTACCGTTCTGCCAGCGGAATCTCATTCTGCTCAGCATTTTCTCTGCTCCCTACGTGGTACCAAGCTTCTCGACATCCTCCTGATGACGGAGTCTCTAGTGGCTCTGACCTAGACCTCTATTGGAGGTCCTTCTGGGGTAGAAGTGCATCTAGATGAGTCTTTCCCTGTCCTTCTGGTCAGTAACACAGCGGACAGCTCATTTTATATACTGGAAGGTGCATCATCTCTATCTTCAGAGTCCATGTTGGAAAATCCTTTCAGTGGTTACGCAGTAACGAGGTCCATTATAGTATTTCACTGCGTCCGTGGACCATACTCTTCTGTGTCTAGACTTTTTCAATTGTCAAGACAGTTATACTCTGTGTAACATTTTAATTTAATGGTCAGGGGCCGCTCTAACTCTTCCGCTCCTTGATAGGGGTATATTGCCCTCTCGTGATATTGCCTCTTTGGTGGCTTCTTCGGCACAGGTGGTTAACTTCTCTACAGCTGTGATTGTTAGTCCGGTCATGATTTCAGTATGGACACTCAGGCTCTTTCCACACTCAGATGGAGAACATCTTCGTCTTTTTGTATCAAGACAATCCTCAAAATAGCAGCCTGAAGGCCTTCTTAGGCTCGGACTGAAAAAGAAAATGTTTTTTATATCATATGGTTTTTATCACAGCACATGGCCTAGCCGAATTATTTTGGCCCCTTTTTGGGGATCTGTCAGATCTCCTCAGCCCCTGAGGCACTGGCCTCGGATACGTGTAAAGAGTACCTGATTTTTTCTTCCTCTACGGGGAGTCCGATCTGGCGACGATATGGGTCATCTCTTTCTCTGAGAGATTTCTCTCATTCAGAGACATTTTCTA
This sequence comes from Neoceratodus forsteri, assembly GCA_016271365.2. Lineage (NCBI taxonomy): Eukaryota > Metazoa > Chordata > Ceratodontiformes > Ceratodontidae > Neoceratodus > Neoceratodus forsteri. Next base: position 1,725,555,721 of record CM057452.1, read on the forward strand.
GACCTAGGCGACTGCCTAGTCTGTTAATTCCTATTCTTTTTATCAGGCTTTCTTCTCTCGAACAGAGCCTTACAGCAGCAGAAGCGACTCTTCACAGAGTCAGAACTCAGTTTCCTGCTTCCTTGCTTGCTTAATTTAACAGGCGATTTTCTCCTTCTTGACGGATGTCAAGTAGGTCCCTTTTTCTGAGGAAGCTTCTCAAATATTCACACCTTCGGTTCCTGTGCTCTGGTCCATGCCAGTCGCTCACGAAGCTATCCTCTTCAAGTGTGAGAGGGAGTGGTGATGTTTCTTTTCAGCAAATGAACTAGAATCCTTTCCTACTCATTTCAGGAAAGCCAGAGTGTTTAGTGCCTCACCGCATTGAGTCACTGCCTCTTTCAGTCACTTCAACAAATGGGTTAGCCCTAACTTGGTCCTGCTGTGTCCTTCCTTGACGCACATCTGCCTCTATTGACCATAGAAATCCAGCCCCTGGGTTTTTTGTTGGAATGTTTTTTTCCGCAGTGGACACATCCTCCTGTACACCTTTTTCCTTTCTTCCCTGAGTTCAGAGACTGCTGCTACAGTTGTACACACAGGGGCAGAATTATTCCTCTTGGAATATACAGTGGGTAGGATCTAATTTTACTAGACCACCACGAGAGGCTTCTAAGTCATGCTTGGCCTTCCATCAGGAAGATCCTGTGGCTAAGCGGAGACCATTCTCCTTGGTGGGCTAACCCCACCTGGACCCCCTTGTTCACCAAGTAAGAGGTTCAAGTGCTTCTGGACCTGTTGTTTACAGGTCAACCATACTGGATAGTGGGGGTTCCCATCTGCACTTTCCGGTCTGCCCTGAACCAGTAGACTTTACCTCCAACTCTTTCAGTTCCTGAGGTTCCTTTACATTACATTAGTACATTTCTTTGACACTATTACTTTTGGTCCTAGACCAAATTGTGAGGCCAGGTTCTTACCACTCTCATAAAGTGGTTGTGGTTTCCTGGCAGACTTTCATTTTGTGCCCATTGCAGTCGTCTGTGAAGTGGTGAGTTACAACTCGAGTGCTTATCTTGTAAACACTATGTTCTAGATGCTCTTTACAAGACAGCTCTTTTTATTAGCAGGACAGTCCTTGGCCGTCCTTTCTGAGTGAACCCTAGCTCCTACACCCCTACTCAGGGCTGTTGATTTTAGCTTGGTACTCTCCCACAAGTGTGAATGAGTGATGGAGACTTAGTCCAGGAAGATATGGAAATTACGTACTTACCGTAATTATTGATCTTCTTGGACAGTCTCCATCACTCATTCACACGCCCACCCACCATCCCCTGGGTTCACATGTTTTCTTTCCTGGTCTTCACGGTCCTATGATTCAGACTGTGAGGACATTATTCTTTAGCCATTCTTGCAAAGGCCATCTGGTCCCTCTCAGGCCCAGAAACTCAGGATGAGTTATTCTCATTAGTCACGCTGCACCTCCTCGATCCGAAAAGGTACTGGCAGGGTGGTTGGAGGTCGATGCCGAGATAGCCTACACGAGGCGCGAGGCTAGTCTCATGATGCCGCATGCGTGGCCCTCTCTGGCGCGACCCTTCTGACTTTAGGCTCCCGCTTGGTTCTAGCGCCTCCAGCGCTATCCCACAAGTGTGAATGAGTGATGGAGACTGTCCAAGAAGATCAATAATTACGGTAAGTACGTAATTTCCATTTCCTAACCCTGCAATTCCAACCAGGAACAGGTTCACAATGTTCAAACAAACCATGGACACGACACATCTCGAAGCAGGAGGGGGATTCTGTCATCTGCGGAGTGGAAACCTACCTAGACCAAAGCAATGACAAGAAAATTGCAATTATGGGTCACTCAAGAGCCTCAGTACAAAATAATCATCCTGCAAATGCAGGAAAACATGATAAAACAATTAAAAACAAGAACAAGCAGAAACTTCTCATAGTGGGGATTCCATAATCCGCTGAGTGGAAATCCACCTAAACCAAAACACTACAGAAATTGTGGTCAGGTGTCTCCCTGGGCCTCTGCTGAAAGAGACACAGACTGCATAACAAAAATAGTCCAAAAAGGAAGGGATATAATGCATATAGCAGTACACCTCAGGACAAATGACTTGGCAAACCACACAATGGAGGAGGCCAAAACACATTTTGAGTCTCTTTCTACCAAATTATCTTATATTTTGCCCCAAATAGCCTTCTCAGCCATTCTGCCTGTATAGGAGCTAGGGAAAGGCACCAAGTGGGTCAGGGAGAATGACATCGGCAAGTTCAACTCATGGCTGTGTGACTGATGCCTTGAAAAAGGATTCCACTTCATAGGAAACTGGCAGAACTTCTGGGAAAGGGGAGTTTTTAAGTATGCTGGACTGCACCTAAATAGAGAAGGCATGCAGGCACTAGGACAAAAACTCGATGTCTACACTGGATCTTTAAACTAAGTAAGGGGGAACTGGGGGACTACACACACCAAAACCGCCAGTGTGCTAGTCACCACTTCCCAAAAGACCGCAGACACACGTAAAAACACAAGAAAGATGAAAGGGAATAACACACATCCAGAACGCTGGTGAACCAGTCGCCACGCCCCAAAATTGCAACGCTACACAACATCTCTAAGGCAAAAACATTAAATCAGGCCAGTCCAGGAAGGGGGTGCACCCTCACCCAAAAGAGGGAGCACACTCCTGGAGGTTAGTAGTTACAAATGTCAGGAGCCTGGCAAATAAATATCTAATGGCTGTCATAGAAGTGGAAAAGTTGGACTGGGTAGCTTTCACAGAAATTGGGTTCACGAAAAAAACATGACTAGGACATGAGTATACTGGTGCCTTGAAAAAGGGTACCACTTCATAGGAAACTGGCAGAACTTCTGGGAGAGGGGATTTTTTTAAGTAAGATGGCCTCCGTCTAAGTAGGGAAGGCGTGCAGGCACTGGGACAAAAACTCGATGTCTACACTGGCTCTTTAAACTAAATAAGTGGGAACTGGGGGACTACACACACCAAAACTGCCAGTGAGCTAGTCACCACTCCCCAAAAGACCGCAGACACATGTAAAAACACAAGAAAGATAAAAGGAATGACCAAGGAATGCTGGTAAACCAGTAGCCATGCCCCAAAATTCCAACACGCCATAACATCTCTCAGGCAAAAATATCAAATCAGGCCAGTCCAGGAAGGAGTGCACTCTCACAGAAAAGAGGGAGCACATTCCCGGCCTGGTGGCGAGGGTTGAGGTGCTGGATGTCACACCTCTCACTAGGCTGGCGACCCGGGTTTGGGAATGAGCCTGGGTCGTCAGGGGTTGGCCTGGGAGGGAGAGGATTGAGTGTCTACTGACTGCTCTCATCTCCCTGGGGATGGTTCAGGGCTTTTACCATGCTGCAGTGGCCCCTGATGGAGATCGGGGGTTCCACAGTCGTGGTGCACCTAGATCAAGGAGTACAGCGGATGTCGGCACACAGTGCCCAGATGTCACTGCACGTCCGTACTCCTAGGGGAATGAATCACAGCAGAAAATGGTGGTTGGTTGTGGCAGCTTGATGACTGTGCCTCTGCAAACTCTCAGACCCATATGGAATCATGCCTGGGTATTAGATCCGGGCCCGGGCAGCCAGGGATTGGGGGTCCCCGCCATGGGCACTGTGTGTGCTAGCCCTGTGCGAGTGAGTCATTCGGGATTACATGTGGTGTAGAGGACGTCGGCCAGATGAATGCAGAACAAGCCGCAGGAGCAGAAACAAATTCAATATAAAAAAAAAAAAGAGGGAGCAAACTCCTGGAGGGCAGTGGTTACAAATGCCAGGAGCCTGGCAAAAAAACTTCCAGATCTCATAGCCATCATAGAAGTGGAAAAGTTGGACTGGGTAGCTGTTACAGAACTCGGGATGACAAAAAAATCATGACTGGGACATAACTATACCAGGGTTCAACCTGTTTAGAAAGGACAAAAATGGAAAAAAATTAGTGGGGGGGAGTAGCTATCTATGTATAGGAAGAAATAAAATCCACAGAGTTGCAGATGCTCTCAGGGTGGACAGAGTCACTATGCCAACAGCGGATGCGGGTAAGGGAATATCCTTCAAAATTGGTGTCATGTACAGAGCCCCCAATCAAGAGGAACAGGAGAACAAAGAACTAATAGAGGTATTAGAGGACATACACAACATGACATTCAGAGGTGAGGTAATACTGATGGGGGATTTTTAACCTCCCAGACATAAACTGGAACACGCAAACAACAGCTACAGCTAAAGGTAGGGACTTACGTCGGCCCATCAGCGCGGCAGTTGGATTTACGCTTGCGACGCCAGCGACCGGGGCTCTGGTCATTGGAGGGCCGGCCGGGGGAGAGTGGCTGAGCGCCCCACTCACAGCTCGCCTTTGGGAGGGGGCCACGCCCACAATTTGTATGACCCTGCCGGAGTCTCAGGGTAATACAAGCCCTGCAGGGGAAGGGTGGCCAGATTACGCTGTGGACATCGGTGCGTGCGCCTCGACGTCACGGTCTGTACAGCATAGGGGAGAAAAATGGAGGATAATGCCTGCCAGGACTGGGAAGATGGGCTGCCTGGAGCATGCCTCCGTTGTGCCCTCACTCGCCCAGCCACCTCCAGACCGACACAGTATGTTGCTTGGGGTGTTGGGGCCACACCCTGTCCCCGCCCGGGGTGGGGGTAAACCCGAGGCGCCATTGGGAATGGAGGTAGGCTTGGGTATAGCAGGGTGTCAGGAGAATGACTCCTTGGAAGCCCCAAAGGGTCGGGTCTGGCAGGATGGAGGGGAGATAAACTGCAGTTTCAAAAAAAAAAAAAAGGTAGAGACTTCTTGTTGGCCCTACAGAGTGCTGTGCTGGTGCAGCTTGTCAAAGCCCCAACAAGGGGAGATGCTGTTCTTGATCTAATTTTCACAAACAGTGAGAGGGTTCAGGAAATCAATGTAGGAAGTAGTTTGGGAAACAGTGATCACCATATGGTTAGTTTTCAAGTAAACCTAGTAAAAACGCCTGTCACTCCAAAATTAACATCCTGGATTTCAAGAAGGCAGACTTCCAAAACATGAGAGCCAACCTAAAAGAATACTTGCATGAAGAGATAGAAGGGGAAGTAGAGGTCATGTGGGAAAGAAAAAAGAAAACAATCAGGACAGTCTCGGACCAATGCACCAGGAGAATCAGCAAGGTGAAATTAAGACGAAATCCACTCTGGTTCTCTGAGGAGGTGGTTTCCACAGTAAGAGAAAATAGAAGACATACGAGACATACCAGGAAACCAAGGACAACAGAGACTGGGACTCATACCAAGGAAAATTAAGAGAAGCAAATAAACCGATACGAAAAGCCAAAGCCCAGTCAGAGGAAAGGATCACAGAGGGGGCCAAGAGAGGGGACAAATCCTTCTTTAACTACATCAGGGAAAGAAGGAAAACAAAGGGGGGGGTATAGTTAGGATTGCTGGAGAGGATGGGAAATTAGCAGAAGACGACATGGAGAAAGCTGAGATCCTAAATAGGTATTTCTTCTAAGTGTTTACTGAGGAGGATCCAGGAAGCGGCCCGACGCTCAAGAAAAGCAACACCTCCGGACCAGGAGTCAACACTAGCCCATTCACGAAAGAGCAAGTATTGGAGGCACTAAATAAACTAAAGGTGGACAAGGCCATGGGACCAGATGAGATACATCCCAGAATCCTAAAAGAACTGAGAAATGAACTGGCAGCTCCTTTGGTAAAATTATTCACTAGATCCCTAGAGAGTGGAGTGGTTCCCGAGGACTGGCAAAGAGCAACAGTGGTCCCACTCCATAAATTTGGGAAGCAGGGAAGTGGCAGAAAGCTACCGACCAGTTAGTCTCGTGTCTGTAGTTGGAAAAATGATGGAGTCACTGCTCAGAGAAAGAATAATAGCATTTCTCAAAACAAATGGGCAGCTGGACCCAAAACAACATGGTTTCACATTGGGAGGGTCACACCAAACAAATCTGGTTGAATTTTTCGACTGGGTTACCAGGGCTGTGGATTATGGAGGAGCAGTAGATGTAGTCCACCTGGACTTTAGCAAAGCCTTCACCTCAGTTTCACACAGAAGGCTAGTAAAAAAGTTAGTCTTCACAGGGGTGGAACAGGAGGAGGTGGTAAAATGGGCACAAAATTGGCTGCAGGTGAGAACACAGAGAGTCTAGGTAAATGGCGCAGTATCATCGGAGGGTAAGGTAACCAGCGGTGTGCCCCAGGGTTCAGTACTGGGGCCTCTACTCTTCAATGTATTCATAGCTGACATCACAGACGAGCTTGGGGGAAGGTGTGTCTATTCGATGATGACACCAAGATCTGTAACAGGGTGGACTCCACAGATGGAGTAGGCAAGATGGAGTCAGACCTAGTAAAGGTCGAGGAGTGGTCTGCAGCATGGCAACTGAGATTTAATGCCAAAATGTGCAAGGTCATTCACATGGGAAAAGGAAACCCAACGACGGCATATTACTTGGGAGGGGTATGACTTTCTACCTTAAACCAAGAGCGTGATCTGGGACTCATGATTTTAGAAGACTTAAAAAAAGAGGAAGCAGTGCAAAAAGGCGACATTAAAGGCCTCAGGCATGCTGGGATGTATAGGAAAGGGAATAACCAGTAGGAGGAGAGGGGTGGTCATGCCACTGTACAGAGCCCTGGTCAGGCCACACCTGGAGTACTGTGTCCAGTTTTGGAGGCCACAGCTCAAAAAAGACATTGACCATCTAGAAACAGTGCAACAAAAGGCAACGAAAATGGTTCAGGGATTGCAGCAACTGTCTTATGAGGAAAGATTGAGGGAACTGAACATGTACTCCCTGGAGCATAGAAGAGAGAGGCAGAGACATGATAGAAACCTTCAAATATATGAAGGGCATAAATAAAGTACAGATACAGGACCTCTTCCACTTCAAGGAGAGGAGTAGAACTAGGGGACATAACCTGAGGCTAAAAGGTGGGAGATTCAACACCAATACAAGAAAGTTCTTCTTCACACAGAGAGTGGTGGATGCCTGGAATAGCCTGCCCCGGGGGGGGGGGTTAAAGACAGTGGGGGAATTCAAGATAGCATGGGACAGATACTATAGAGCCTTCACACGCAAGGGCAAAAAGGGGGGTAGAAATCAAGGGCAAACTAGATAGACTTAATGGCTTCTGCCGTCACCTTCTATGTTTCTATGTAACACAACCTTACAGTTCTAAACCCCAGTAAAATACATAAACAACCAAACCCCAACCACCACCCCCTCCCTAAAACCAAATTACATGAAGGCAAAATTTATATACATGGAAACATGCATAGAAATGGATACAGGGGGTAGTGTGAACATAATCCTCACATACAAAGTAATTAAGCATTAAAAGAGACCATGAAATATGTGTCACCAAGATAAACTGATAAAAGTAACACTCCAGATTATAAAACAGAACTAGTACAAGTTTGTAAATATATGGACCTGTAAGTACAATGAAGTATAATCAGAAGGACCTTTACAACCTTACAGCAGTAAGACAATTAATGGTAAGGGTTCGCTGCAATAAATAAAAAAATATAAAAGGATTAAATTATATAAGTTACCCCATTTGCATTGGAAAGAATTAGCCTTATTGTGAATATTGGCAGTTGAGCTACTGACACCTCAAAGAAAACTTTAAAAAGTATAATTAGGTACAATTGTGCCTGCATTCCACTTATATTTTATATATTTCTCCTCTCCCTTGTTTATTACTAAGGACATTTACATGAATATATATGATCTTTATCCATTAGAGTTTCTTTAGAGTCCACATACCTCTATAGCTTACTCCCTGCTTCGAGTCATAATGGGGGCTGACCAAACGAGCAGGCACAAAAGACTGTTAAGCCTATTCTGCTACCATTTTAGTATGTTAGTATAATCCTCTGTTGTGACATCACAATCTGTTGCCATGGGAGTAACTGTGCTGTCACAAACAATGTTCTGTGGCTTCAGGTAGGGAGAAAACATCAGGAACAGACAAACTCTTCTGGAACAAAGATCCCGTTTTCATACAGATGACCTCAGTAATAAATAATGGGGAGGAGGAATACAGCACCAATGGGAAATACAAGCTGGACTGTGTATAAAAATTAGGTTTTGTTAAAGTTCTCCTGAACATGTCACCAGCTCTTTTTTTTTTTTGTAATTAATCATCTTTATTATTTTCACAAACAACTCCACCATACAAACATGAGCAGGTGAACAAAACTGAAAGCGCGGAATAAGACCACACAGAGCAACCAATTGTCAAATTCGCACTTTCAATCGGGATATAGATCATCCTCCCTCCCCCCCCCACTCCACCCCACCCAAGGCTACACATATAAAGGAGCCCTGATTTATCAACCCTGAGGCATTCTGTCTGGGTCAACCTGGGCTAGATACCAGACCCATTTTTGCCATCTTTGGGTAAATTGGGGTCATTTGTCATGAATTATCACCGTGGGACGCTCCATATTGTAGATATCCAGTCCAGAGAACTTTTTTCAGTTTCTATTTGCCAATATAAAGGTTGAAGAGGTGCATCTTTATATTTAAATAGCAATAAGGTCTTGTAAATATTAGCAATAGGATGAGTTTTTTTGCAGACCAGCTTTAGTTTATTAAACATTTCATGAAATTCATTGGTCCAAGGGAATGGACCAAAATGCACTGTAAGAACAATTTTTACTAACAAAATGTTTCTTATGTATCTTTTACTCAAGCCTAAATTTTCAAGTATTGTATTACATAGAAACATAGAAGTTGATGGCAGATAAGGAATGCAAGGCCCATACAGTCTGCCCATTTCTTTTTCTACCTTATGAATGTGCCATTGGCCTTTGCTCTGTCAATGGCCTATCTATTCATACTCATCTGTATTACTCCCTTATGCCTATCCCATGCCTGTTTGAAGCCCAGCACTGTATTCATATCCACCACTTCCTGGGGGTAGGCCATTCCATGCATCCACCACCCTTTCTGTGAAAAAGAACGTCCTCACATTACCCCTTAATCGGCCTCCCTCTAATCTCATGCTGTGTCCTCTTGTCTTGCTATTTTTCTTACATTGAAACATTTTAGACTCTTTCACCTTGTTAATGCCCTTAAGGTGTTTGAATGTTTCAATCATATCACCTTTCTCCCTCCTTTGCTGTAGGGTATACATATTGAGTTCAGTTAATCTGTCCTCATATATTTTCTGATGCAGTCCCTGCACCATTTTGGTTGCCCTTCTACGGACTGCCTCAATTTGGTTAATATCCTTGTGAAGGTGTGGCCTCCAGTACTGCATGCAGTACTCCAGATGGGGCCTAACCAGTGTCTTGTAAAGAAGGATTATTACCTCCCTGTTCTGACTTGTGATACCCCTACCAATACACCCCAACATCTCTCTAGCCTTACCTACTGCTTTAGTGGTCTGCTTGGATGATTTCAGGTCATCGGTGATGATGACACCCAAGTCTCTTTCTTCCCTTGTGACTGCCAGCAACTTCTCTCCCAGCCTATAGGTGACTTCAGGGTTTCTCTTCCCTATGTGCATGATTTTGCATTTCTTTGCGTTAAACCCCAGTTGCCATTCTTCCGACCATTTTGCTAGTTTATCCAGATCTATTCTCATTCTGCCCACCCCATCTGGATCATCTACTCTGTTGCAGAGCTTGGTGTCATCTGCAAACAGACAAACCTTACCCTCCAGTCCATCTGCAATGTCACTGATGAAGATATTGAAGAGGACTGGCCCCAGGACTGATCCCTGAGGTACCCCACTTGTGACTTGCATCTCTTCTGACTGTATACCATTCACCATCACTCTCTGTTTTCTGCCCGTCAACCAGTTTGCCACCCAGTTGACCAACGTCTGACCCACCCCAAGCCTACCCAGCTTATTAATCAATCTTCTATGTGGAACTGTATCGAAAGCTTTGCTGAAGTCAAGGTAGGCAACATCAACTGCTACCTCTTAGTCCACCACTCTGGGTTACCCAGTCAAAGAAATCTATGAGATTAGTTTGACAGGACCTTCCTTTTTGTAAACCCATGCTGTCTTGGATCCTGTGCTTCTATGGATTTCAGGTGTTGCACTATCCTTTCCTTAAGGAATGCCTCCATAATCTTGCCCACTACTGAGGCAAGACTGACTGGTCTGTAGCTCCATGCCTCCTCCCTGTTACCACTCTTGTTGAGCGGGATCACATGAGCCCTTCTCCAGTCTTCTGGAACCTCTCCTGTGCTCAGAGACTCACTAAACAGTTCTGATAATGGCTCCGCTAGTTCCACCCTTAGCTCCTTTAGTACCCTGGGATGTATGCCATCAGGTCCCATTGCCTTGTCCACCCTGAGCTTATCGAGGTCTTGTAGGACCCTTTCTTTTGTGAAGGGCCTAGTGCACACCTCCCTTCCCTCTGTGTCCATGGTGCTGAGCTGTGGGCCCTGCCCTACTTTCTCTTCAGTAAATACTTTTCATTTTCATGTTTATTTTTTATACTTGTAAATCCAAATGAGCAAACTGCCCATTTTCATTGGAGACAAGTTTGAAGCTAAAAAACATACAAAAATACCAACATACATATATACAAACAATACATTCAATCAATAAAATACAATGCATAAAAAACATAGATTTGACGGCAGATAAGGACTGCTAGGCCCATCTAGTCTGCCCATTTCCCTACCTACAGGATAGGCCGCAGATTCTAGTTAACCAACAGCCTTTTTCTTCCTACCCCCCACAAGAATTGCCTTATGTCTGTCCCATGCATTCTTGAATTCTCCCACAGTTTTAGACCCCACAACCTCCTCAGGAAGGCTGTTCCATGCATCCACTACCCTCTCTGTGAAATAATACTTCCTCACATTGGCCCTGAACTGCCCTCCTTCTATCTTTAAATTGTGTCCCCTTGTTCTTGCAAGTCTCTTTTTCTGAAAGATGCTACCCTCTTGGACTTTAATTCCACTGAGGTACTTAAAAGTTTCTATCATGTCCCCCCTCTCCCTTCTTTCCTCAAGGGTATACATATTAAGCTCTTTAGTCTCTCCTCATACGGCTTCTCTTGCAGACCCTGCACCATTTTAGTTGCCCTCCTCTGGACTACCTCTATCCTGTCTATGTTCTTGCGGAGATGGGGTCTCCAGAACTGGACACAGTACTCCAGATGGGGTCTCACCAACTGTCTGTACAGAGGGATAACAACTTCCTGTTTTCTGCTGCTGATGCCTCTCCCTATACATCCCAGTATACCCCCAGCCCTCCCTACTGCCTTCTCACATTGCTTGCTAACCTTAAGGTCATCTGATATGATTACCCCCAGGTCCCTTTCCTTTTTTGTTGTTGTTACTACCTCTCCACTCATTGTGTATTCTTCCCCTGGGTTCTTGTTTCCCAGGTGCATTATTTTGCACTTCTTTGCATTGAATCCTAGCTGCCATACTTCTGACCATTCTTCCAACCTTGCCAAGTCCCTTTTCATCCTTTCCACGCCTCCTTGTGTATCAACCCTGTTGCAGATCTTTGTGTCATCTGCAAAAAGGCATACTTTTCCTTCCAGTCCCTCTGCAGTGTCACTGATGAAGACATTAAAAAGGACTGGACCCAATACTGAACCCTGCGGTACCCCACTAGTAACCCCTCTTTCTTCAGAGTGGACTCCATTTACAATTACCTTCTGTGTCCTGTTGTGCAGCCAATGTTTTACCCAGCTACCACCCTGGGACCCACTCCCAGGCTGGTTAATTTGACTATTAATCTTTGTGTGGGACTGTGTCAAATGCCTTGCTAAAGTCTAGGTAGGCCATGTCCACAGCCTCTCCTGGTCTACTACTTTGGTCACCCAGTCAAAGAAATCTATTAGATTCTGCTTTGACATGACCTTCCTGCTGTGAACCCATGCTGCCTTGGGTCCTGTGCTCCACTGGCCTCTAGGTACTCAACTATTCTTTCCTTCAGAAGTGACTCCATCACTTTCCTACCACAGAGGTCAGACTGACAAGTCTGTAGTTTCCTGCCTCTGTCTTGGTCCCACTTTTGTGAAGGGGAATCACATCCGCCTTCCTCCAGTCCTCGGGTACCACACCATCCTCCCATGATTTATTAAAAAGAGTAGCCAGTGGTTTCAATAGTTCCTCCTTAATTCTTTAGAATTCTGGGTGAATTCCATCAGGACCCATTGCTTTGTCCACCTTCAGTTTTAGGAGTTCTTGCAGAACCCTTTCTTCTGTGAAAGGACTGGGATCAACCCCCCTATCAAGAGTGCTTCTGTTAATTGGATTAGGCACTTCCCCCTCCTCTTTTGTGAATACTGAGCAGAAATATTCGTTCAGTAACCCTGCTTTTTCACTGTCCCCCTCTGCCCACCCACCGTTCATTCTATTCAGCCTCACTATCCCTCCCTTTGTCTTTCTACGCTCGCTGATGTACCTATAAAAGGTTTTATCCCCCTTCTTAACTGAGTTGGCTATCTTTTCCTCAGTTTGGGCCTTTGCTATTCTGACTTCCCTCCCTGCTTCCTTCTGCCTTAACTGGTACAGCTCTCTGTCCTGCTCCTTCTGTGTTTCCTTATAATGCTATCTTTTCTTCCTGACTTTCACAGCCACCTCTTTGAGAACCATAGTGGTTTTTCTTTCGTTTGATTTGTTTATTTGTTTCATGCAAAGGCTTGTTGCCTCTGTGATGGCAGTTCTGATGATTCCCCATTGTTGCTCCACACCTCCTTCTAGCCTGTTTGCTAGTGCTTTTCTGAGGCACTCTCCCATCTTGCCAAAGTCAGCCCTCCTAAAGTCCAGTACCCTCACTTTTGTATGGCTTGACTCTGTAGCTGAGTTAACATGAACCACACTGTTTGATGGTCACTTGTCCCCGATGGCAACCCACTTCTAGATCTGAGATCCTCTCACTGCCCCCGTTTGAGAGTACGAGGTTTAAGATTGCTCCCTCACGAGTGGGTTCCGAAACTAGCTGTCTAATGCCTGCCACCTGTAGGCATCAAGAATGGCCCTGCTCTTGGATGTGGCTGCAGCAAATGTGCTCCAGTTAACATCTGGCATATTCAGGTCTCCCATCAACAGTATCTCCCCTTTCTCTGCCATTCTAAGAATGCCTTCTATCATATCCTTGTCCATTCCCTCCCTCTGACATGGGGGTCTGTACACAACCCCTGTGCGGATTGTGGTGCCCTTTCCAGTCTCCAGGGTGACCCACAGTGCCTCTTCTCCTCCCTGTGTACTCTTTTGTTCAGTTGCTTTTATCCCTTCCTTTACATAGAGAGCTACTCCTCCCCCTCTTCTCTCCTGCCTGTCTCTCCTGTAGGTTATGTACCCTGGTATGTTAACATCCCAGTCATGGTTCTCTGTGTACCATGTTTCTGTGACTGCTACGATATCCAGGCATCCCTCTTCCATCGTGGCCACCAGCTCAGGGAGCTTGTTGCTCAGACTACGGGCATTGGTACTCATTACCCTCCATTTCCTGATGGCCTTACTCCCTTTTGCCCCATCCCTGTCCTTCTTGCCTTTGTCACTTTCTCCATTTACCCCTGCCCTTCTCCCTATCAACACCTCTATGTTGGTGTTTGCCGCACTTACTACCGTGATAATTTGGGGGCTAGGATTTCCCTGCTCCTTTCCAGTGCCTCCCCCCTTGGCTAGTTTAAAAGCTTGCCAATGAAGCATTTAAACTTATCACCTAGGATCCTGGTTCCCCTCCCGGACAGGTGCAGCCCATCATGCCAGTATAGGCTTGCATCACTCCAGGTGGACCCCCAGTCCCCAATGAAGCCAAATCCCTGAGCTCCACACCAGTTTTTCAACCACTGATTGAATCCCATGGTGCAGAACACCCTAGCCTCTCCTATGCCATAGATGGGCAGCACCTCCGAGAAGGTTACCGTGCGTGCTACTTGACTAAGGCCCCTTCCCAATTCCACAAACTCTTCCTGCACTTCTCTAATCCCTTTCTTAGCCAGGTCATTTGTCCCTAGGTGGACAATGACATCCAGCTCCTCCCGTGCAGCTGCTCCGGCACTCCTGAGGATTCACTCGCTGTCCCTCCAAGCCATGGCGCCAGGCAGGCACCTTACCTCCCTCTCCCCTTCCTCCCCCAGTTCTACCTTCCTAACAATGGAGTTTTCGAAAATAGCCACTGTTTTAACCTTGTCTTAAAGCCCTGACAGGAATTATTGTCAACAACTTCTAAAGATTTCATATGACCCTGAGAAGGACTATTTTGGACAATTTCTAACGGAATTCTGTTAGAAGAAGTAGGTGCTCTAAATAATAATGATCCTTGTCTGAAAATAGTCTTAAAAATGGTATTTTAAATTTATTGTTATACTGAGACCTAGTAAACAATGTATTAGTTAATCTGGGAAACATTATAAAAGTAGAAAAAGGAAAAAGATTGCATTTAACTTTAAATAAGAAAATGCCCATTTTATAAAGTGCTCGATTTTTAAAAGATAAAGAAAATGACTGTTTGTACAGATCGGAGCAATGGGTTCGAAAGGGTAAATCTAGCCAAAACCTCAAAGCTGAATGGTAAATTACTTTAAGAGGACTCAAAACATTGGTACACGAAGATGTGTAAATAAGTATACCATAATCAAGTATGGAAAACAGAAAACTATGTACTAAGAGCTTTCTGGATTCCAAAGTCAAAAAAGATTTAACTCGATAAAGCATACCCAACCTCTGATGGAGGGTCTTCCTAAGATTCTGAATGTGAGGTTCAAAAGAAAAATGTGTGTCCAACGTAATAGCTAAATATTTAAAAACAGAAACATTTTCAGTTATATTTCCTGTCTTATCAAAAATTGAAAGCAAATCATTAGATACATTTTTCTTACTGAGCAGAAGTACAGTATCTATTTAGGATAGATGCTTTTACATGGTTCTCCTCCTCCTCACACTCCCCCTTATCCCCTGTGATCTTAGCAATACCCCCTGTGGACTTTCTCCTTTCACTAATCTATCTATAGAAAGTCTTGTCACCTTCTTTTACTGTTCGTGCTGGTGTTTCCTCGGTTTGGACCTTTGCCTGCCTAACTGCCTTCCCCGCGTTCCTTAGGGAAGTTCGGTATGCCTCCCTATCTTCATCTTGCTGCGTTCCCTTATATTTCCTGAAGGCCAGACTTTTGGCTCTGACCTTTTTTGCTACTGTGTTTGAGAACCAAAGTGGTTTCCTTCTTCGTTTGCACTTCCTTTTCTCACTAACACAATGGGGTGTTGCTTCAAGTATTGCATCTTTAATGCTTGCCCACTTTGCCTGTACCCCCTCACCTGTATTTCTTTTTGCCAGGACGTGTCCATCAGATAACAGAAAGGCTATAGTGATATCTTGAGTGCCTGGTAGCCAAGCTTTTGTGAAATAATGTTTATTAATGTTGAAGTTAGGATTATAAAGAATAGGTTGATTGATATCATTAAAGACACATACCTAAAAATTTGCAAAGTTGGTTGTGAACTTTTATTGATGTTCCCAAGACAGAGTCTTTCAAGGCAGTGGGAATGTTTGCAGGTTTAGTGTATAACATGGCATGAGGAGAAATTTTGCATTTAATCAAAAGAGAAAGTTCTATATCTAACTAGATGGGATTGTATGTATATATGAATTGTTCGAAGGGTGAAACCATTTAAGGTATTTATAGCAAAGACTAAAATTGGGAATATTAATTCCCCCATGAGTTTTAAGACACATCAATTTGTGTAACTCAATTCTGACAGGTTTACTTAGTATTTACGTGGTGTTTTAGGGCATAAGAAGGCTAATTGCCCATCGAGAATTCCCCCCACAATTTTGTGGATCATTGAGACTTTAATTACCGTTTAGCCAGAGGTCGAGATTTGTTTTAAATAGATCAAAGTTTGTGCTATTCACAAGATGGTCTTGTAACTTATTCCACATTCTAGCAGCCCTTACTGTAAAAAAATGCAGTCTCTTGTTGGTACTAGCTTTCCCTAATTTCTAGTTGCCTAGAATACAGTCTAGGTACAAGTCTTATATCAGCAAGGTCCATCCCACATTGCTACATTAAGGCAGGGTTTTGTAAGGTTTTATATAGGAACAAAAGATTGCCCCTATTCTGCCTTGTCTCTAAAGAATGTAGTTTTAGTTTGTGAAGCCTGTCTGCGTAGCATAGATGTGCCAAGTGGGGTACCATCCTGGTTGCTCTCCTCTGAATGTGCTCAACCTTCTCTATGTCGTTCTTTAGGTAGGGGCTCCAGAAGGGTGACCCATAATCAGAGTGTGGCCTGATGTATGTTCTATAGAGAAGAATTATACAGTGTTCTGATTTAGTTACGAAGACACAATCTATTCTCCTAAGAAGTCCATTAGAATACTTGGCTAGTTTATTGCAGTTATCAGCTGAGGTGAGTTTGTTATTGACTATGATCCCAAGGTCCTTTTCACAACTTGTAACCTTTAATGTAATATTGTTTAATTTGTAAGACTGGAGTGGATTATTTTTACCTAAATGAAGTACAGTGCATTTATTAATGTTAAAATCCATGCTATTTATATTTGCCAATTTCTCAATTACAGTTAAATCTTTAAGCAGCTGATTCCCATTTTCTGGTGAATCCGCTTTCCCTCCCAATTTGGTGTCATCAGCGAATTTTGATAGGAGGGTATTTGAACTAACCTGCATATCTGAAATGAACAGGTTAAATAAAGTTGGTCCAAGGACAGAGCCCTATGGGACCCCACTTGTCACTTCATCGATGTCTAACAGTATTCCATAAATTTTTACCCGTTGTGTTCTGTTTGTTAACCAGTGATCTAGCCATTTGACAAGATTAATGGAAATTCCTTGATGTAACAGTTTATTAATTAATGTCTCATGAGATGCAAGGTCAGATGCTTTGCTGTAATCCAGGAGAATAATGTCCATAGGAATTCTAGCATCAATCTCCTAATAAATATGAGCATAAAAGGCTATAAGGTTAGAAGTAGTTGAATGTCCTTGTTTAAATCCATGCTGAGTGGTATCACTAAAAGTTCTGTTTCTAACATAGTTTTAATATTTTTTTCTAATAATTTACAGGGTACTAGGTTTGCTGGCCAAGGCAGCTAGCTTCACCTGAGCTCTTTTCTTCTAGTTTGCTTGAAAGGACAGAGCAAAGAACCTTACCAGAGCAACAATAAGGATTAAGGCTTCTTTTGGCTAGACAGGTTTACTGTGTGTTGTTATTTTTATTTTGTACTCACAAGGGATTGTTACTGTTTGTTGCTAACATTGTATTGCTTTATTTTTCTCTGATTCAGATTGTTGTTGCTGGGTGTACATTCTGCTGCATTATTACAGGGTGTGCCTACAGGTGTGTGCTTACAGATCACTGCTGTAGTCTTCTGATTCAGATTGTCTTTTGCAAGGTATATCTTCTGTTACTGCTTTATTTTTCTCTGTAGCAAAGGGTTTCTTACAGGTTATACAGTATCTTCTGTGAAATTATTACAGGTGGTACTTTACAGGTTTCACAGTTTTATTTGTCATTAGGATAAGCTTTCAGGGCTACTGCATTTGTTGCTGGCTGATTGTTTCTGCTCTTACCTCCTTATTTCTTTCATCCGTGGTGGTTCTTTTTCAGCAGGGGAAGGGGCCAGCCACCCACTTCCATCCTCAGCCACCCCACACTACTCTCCTTTTATAGGGTAGCACAGCCGTGACAGTTCCTGTAGCAAAGCAGGAAGGGGCGGGTCAGAGGAGTATCCACACAGTGACCTCATTTACAGGGGCACTAGTAATTTAACTTGTTATAACAAGTTATACAGAAACAAACAAACAAAACACAAAATCAAACTTTTGCTTTCATTTTCTTCCTGCTAATTACTGTGACCAGGTTATAAACCCAGCAACTTGCCTAGAATGGATATCATTAACTGCAGGTGCTGTGGAACACTTTTCAGACGGGCAGTTTTACAGGATTTAGGACACTGTTGTACATGCTGGGCCATTGGAGGTCTAAGGGCTCAGCTCCAGGCAGCATGGGCAGAGATTGCGCGCCTCAAATTGCACATTCAGGAGGAAATATATTATAAGAACTTCCTGCCATTTCCCCAACATCCAACAGAAGCACCTCGACCACAGAAAGTAGTTGGTCCGAGAGGTTGGCAGGTGGTTAGGAGGGGCAAATCGGGTCGCTACAAGGGTAAGACTTTCTTCAGGTATATAAGTGAGAAAAGGAAAGCAAGTGTAGTGATAGTAAGTATGAGAAAGGCGGAAGGGGGAAATTGTGCAGAAAGGGACTAAGAAAAGGCTGACATCTAAAACAGGTACTTCTGCTCAGTTTTCACTATGGAGGGTGGAGGGAATGGACCACAGGGAAGAAGTAGAAGAAGGGTTTGGGGTGGGGGAGGTAGACATGGGTCCATTTTCAGAGGAAAGAGTATTAATAAGACTTGCAGGTCTAAGGAGGGGACAAGGCTGTGGGACCAGATGGGATTCCCCCTAGGGTACTAAAAGAACTCAGGGAGGTGATAGCTGTCCCGCTGACAGCCTTGTTCAGTAACTCACTAGAAACGGGAGTGGTTCAAACCCCAGGAAATCTTACTGTATTCTGACATATGCAGTATGATTTCACCATAGGACTGCCCCGGAGCTGAAGTGGTTAATAGAACCTATGCTTACGATGGAATGCTAGGATCAAGCTCTGTTTTCAAACCACTGTCCCTGGAATACATCCTGCAGCTGTCAGATTCTTTACTGCGCTTGCCTAAGTAAGATGCCTCGGGGAGAGCTCTCCTTCATCTTTCCTGAAGATTTTATTTTCTCTTTTTCTTTTTTTTAAGTACTTTTGTTCTGTCTGTTTTTTAAAGCACTGTCCTTGGTTTTACAGGTATATTAGTCTAGATTTAGTGTTATTCCAGTAAGTTTTTTGGTTCCCTGCCATAGATACATAGACAGTGTCAGCAGATAAGGGCCTACGGCCCACCCAGTCTGCCCATTTGAGCTTGTAAGTTTACCTTCTGTTTTCCTAGAAGTCTGTCGCCCCTTTACCCTGACCTCCAGAATTCCTTTATGTCTGTCCCATGCATTCTTAAATCCCATGCCAGTTCTTCACAACTGGGAGGAAACCAAGCCTTTGTATATATTTTTTAAGGTAAACATTCTTCAAAAACTGCTTTCCTAGGGCGATTATTTGATTTTACTTATTTTGGGAAAGAAACTGGGGAACTCTCCGTTCTTTCATCGGTCGCTAAACCAACCGCAAAAAAAAGAAAAAAAAAGCTTTGTTTACTATTGTGGGTATCTAACTCACAGAAACCCAGTTTTAAGGGTTTTTCTTTGTTATGTCACTACCTAAGAAAAGAACTGGCCCTACAGGTTTTCAGCATTGTACAGAGTGTGGTGAACCATTTGCTAAAGCAAATCCTCACTTGGTTTGTATTTTCTGCCTAGGGTTTGACCACCTGAAAGCAGATTGTGAAATCTGTAAAAACTTTCCTCAGTCGATGCTTGATAGGCGATTGAACTGACTAAGAGAAAAAATGTCCGATAAGGCTGCTGATCTGGCGTTGGATAAACTGTGCCCTTCTCATCTTAAAGAGAAACCCAAGGAATGGGCACAACAGCCCTCTGACCAGGGTGAGGTTTCCTCGGGTAGAAAACGAACCTCAGATACTGCCTCTGAACCGGCAAGTTCTGCTAAGAAGAAAAAGAAGGAGAAGCACTCGGGCAAGGAACCGCAGCCAGCAAGCCCGTCAGTTTCTGTTGCTGAGGAGATAGCTAATGCTGTCAGAATTATCCAGACACTGCAAACCGGTACTGCAATGCCTGTTCAACAACCCGGTTCACAGCCCTCAGTTCAGGTTCTGAGTTCCTTCCCGGTTCCTTTGAGCATTACTCTGATGTTTATGTTGACGGTGAGGATGATGATGAGGACTTTAGGGAGCCTCCTGAACTGGATGTTTCCCCTGATCTTCAACGTCCTGACTCCTCTGACAAGGGTGCTGAGGATTTTTCCTACACATTTTGCTTTTAAGAAGCAAGTGGCATAGACTCTGGACCTCTCCACCTAGGAATATACAGAGGAGGAGGAGGAACCAGACTATATGGAGATGATGGATGTGCCAGCAGCTAAAAGGCTGTTATTGCCCTTCCACAAATCCCTAAAGAGACAGGCCACTGGAATTTTGCAGACCCCCACTTCCATTCCACCAGTGGATAAGAGGATGGATAGGAAATATTGAGTTGCTAAGGCTGGAGCTGAGTTTCTTTTCGGACATCCCAGCCATGAAGGCATGGTGCAGGATGCTGCATGTGATAAAGCAGGTATTCCCCTGGCATCACATCCACCTGATAAAGAGTCTAGAAAGATGGATTCTATGGCCAAAAAGTCCTACTTGGGTTCTTTTTTGGCAATTAGACAGGCCACTTACATAGCATATGTTTCCAGATATCAAAGAAGTCTCTGGAATACAGTTTTAGAGATTGGCAAGGCTAGTCCTGCACCTGTGGCATCAGACCTGGCTGAAGCTACAAAAAGGGGCATAGAGGCTTCCAAATGCCAATTTCGGAAGGCAGTGCATGCCAGTGACTTTGCAGCCAGGTAAATGGCAACTTCAGTGTCCCTGCAGAGGTTTGCTTGGTTAAGGGCCACTAATCTGTCCCAGTACACCCAGACAAAGGCCCTGTAGTTTCCTTGTGAGCCCAAATCCCACTTTGGGGAGCAAACAGAGGCTTACATGAAGAAGATGGATGAGAACAAGGTAGCCTACAGGAGTGCTGCTGCTAAGGAGAAAACAGCAACACCTCAAAACCAGGGCAGAGGGGATAGGGGTAGAATCCACTACAGATCTTTATTCCAGGCTCAGGCCCTGCCAGCCTATCGACCTCAGAGAGGGTACTTCAGGGGCAGAAGCAGGAGGGGCAGCAGCCGTGCTGGCCCCAGCACTCAGCCAAGTGCACAAGCAAAGCAGACCCCCTGAGGGGTCAGCCAGGGTCGCCTCCCCACTTCCAGTAGGAGGCAGGCTGGCTCACTACCTCCAGGCTTGGGAATCCATTACCACAGACAAGTGGGTCCTAGAGGTACTGAGCCAGGGGCTTGCCCTCCATTTCAAGGTCTTACTCAGACTGAGGGCAAGAGTTTTCAGACCTGCCACCCTATCAGAAACAGCTCTGTTGGAGGCGGAAGTAGCAAAACTCCTTCAGGACAAGGTAGTAGAGCCTGTTCCCTTTGCCCAAAGGGGACGGTGTCTCTACGAAACGTACTTCCTCACTCTAAACAAAACAGGAGAGTGGCGAACCATACTGTATCTCAGACATTTTAAACAAATATCTGACAAAGCCAAAGTTCAAAATGGTCACTCTGGCGATTATTCTCCCTACACTCAGGCAGGGAGATTGGTTGGCATCTCTGAATTTAAAGGACACTTACTTCCACATTCCTATCAGGCAGTCCCACAGAAAATACCTCAGGTTCAGATTGCCATCAGGCCATTATCAGTTCAGAGCCATGCCTTTCAGCCTGACTTCTACTCCAAGGGTGTTTAACATGTGCCTAGCAGTAGTGGTGGCACACTTAAGAAGACAAGGAGTTACAGTCTTCCTATATTTGGACTACTGGTTAGTGGTAGGCCAGGCACCTCAGCAAGTCAGAGATGCACTGACCACCACTTAGGATACCCTGTGGGCATTGGAATTCCTGGTAAACAAGAAAAGGTTAGTGCTGACACCATTTCGGCTCCTGGAATTCATAGGGGTGGAATTGGACACTCTAACAGGAAAAGCTTTCCTCCCTCAGAGGAGGGTGGAAAGCCTGGTACAGTTGACCAGCTCCTTCTAATTGCATACCCCCAGACCACCAAGGCATTTTTCTTCAGCTGTTGGGACAACATGGCTGCGTCAGCAGCAATTGTTCCAGGTTCCAGATGAGAGACATCCAGTTCCATCTCAGATCTCACTGGTCTCAGAAAAGAGATTCCCTGTCAAAAATGGTACCAGTCACAGGAACCCTTCTCCAAGCACTACAGTGGTGGCAGGAAAAGGACAACCTCAGGGAAGGTGTGCCTTTCTTTCAGCTACCACCATCAGTGTTAACAATGGATGCTTCCCTCCTAGGATGGGGTACCCACCTGGGGGAGCACACAGCTCATGGTACCTGGCTCCAGCAGGAGTCTCTGCCTCACATAAATCTGCGGGAACTCGGCAGTTTACTTGGACATTCAGTCCTTTGTCTCAGTGCTGCAGGGCAAGGTGGTTCAAGTCAGAACAAACAGTACAACCACAATGTACTACATAAACAAACAAGGGGGCACAAGGTCGTCCCCCTGTGGACAGAGGCCATGACAATTTAGAATCTGGCTTATTCCCTTGGGATTTCCCTCTCAGCAGTTCCATCTCCCAGGGAAGGATAACGTCCTTGCAGATGCCCTCAGCAGGATCAACCAGAATCACCACGAGTGGTCACTAAACAGATCCTGTAAATTGTGTTCCGATGGTGGGGTACCCCAGAGGTGGACCTCTTCACAGCCCCAGACAATCATCAGCTGCCACAATTCTGTTGCAGGCCTCCTGCAGTGGGCGCAGTCCCTCTGGATGCACTGCTGGTGGATTGGACAGGGAAGTTCCTATATGCCTTCCCTCCATTTCCTCTGTTGCTCAGAGTACTGAAGAAGCTCAGGGCTCAACCAGCAACAGTAATCCTCATTGCTCCAGACTGGGTCAGGCAGCCCTGATATTCTCTGCTTCTGACCGTGTCAATAGCCAATCCAATCTTACTACCCAGGAGGCACAACCTATTGACCTCCTCTAAGGGCAACATCCTTTACCCCAATCTCCAGTCCCTCAGACTCAGGGCTTGGCTCTTGAGGACATAGAGTATGCTGACCTGCACCTCTCTGAAGGGGTGCTAGAGGTCTGTAGAGTTTCTAGAAAACCCTCTACCAGAAAGACTTGCACCTCTAAGTGGAAGAGGTTTTCCATTTGGTGCCTGAAAAAGAGACTGCTGTCAGGATGGTTTGTCAGTCATTCTGGGATATCTGGCACACCTTCATCCTGTCGGCCTTAGGCCTTCCACCCTCAAGGTGCACCTAGCAGCTGTCTCTGCCTAGCTGTCAGCTGGTAAAGGGTCATCCCTGGCTGCTAACCAGGTTTTCAGAAAGTTCTTCAAGGGCCTACTTCACTTGCATCCCCTCACAGGGAACCCGCTCCTGCATGAGACCTCAATATGTGCATTGGCCAGCTAATGCAACCACCGGTTGAGACCATGACTTCAGCAGAGCTTAAGTATGTCATATGGAAAACAGTGCTCCTGATAGCCATCACCTCAGCAAGGAGGATCAGTGAGCTCCAGGCCTTGTCCACTGAGCCAGGTTACATAACAGTCCATAGGGACAATGTAGTCCTCAGAACTAACAGAAAGTTTCTTCCCAAGGTACTGTCGGACTTTCACCTAAATCAGTCCATCACTTTCAGTCGTTTTCACTGACCATTTCAGTTCAGGGGAATGTAGACTGCATAGCCTAGATGTCAAGAGAGCTATAAGCTACTACTTGTATCACACAAAGGGCCACAGGCAGGATAGCACTCAGCTTTTCTTGACCTATGGAGAAGAAGGAAAGGGCAAACCTGCCTCATAGAGGTCTGTTGCCTGCTAGATTGTTGCCTGTATTCAGTTCTGCTACAGCAAAGTGGGTAAAGAGTCCCCTGAAGGCCTCCGGGCCCATTCTACAGGGGGGTACAGCTGCCTCAATAGCAGCTGCAAGATACATCCCTTTGTTGGAAATTTGTAAAGCAGCTACCTGGAAAACAGTTCACACCTTTACCAAACACTACAGCCTGGATACCCAGGCCAGAAGTGATACCAGATTTGGCACAGCAGTACTGCAGAGCTTGTTGACTAAATAGGGTCTCTACCCTCCTCCAAAGGTATTGCTTGGGTAGTCTGCGTCTGTCAGAATACAGTAGAATTTCCTGGGGTTTGAAGAAAAAAATACTTACTATAACAATCTTGTTTCTTCCAAGGGAATCTTACTGTATTCTGAGCTTCCACCTTACCTCCCCTACTAGAACCTATGAGTACTGTAACACAGCTGTCCACATTGTTTGAAACCTGTGAGTATTTCTTTCTCGGGCTTTAGTGACTTGAATGTTAGTGTTGTCCACATTTTTAAATAAAGGGGATTGTTTGTTTTTGGGGGTTGTTAATTAGTTATTTATTAGTGTAGTTTAGATGGCTTGTTATTATGCATGCTCCTTAAGAATCTGATGGTTGCAGAATGTATTCCAGGGACAGTGGTTTGAAAACCGAACCCAAGCCTAGCATTCCATCATTAGCATAGGTTCTATTAACCATTTTGGCTCGGGAACTCCTATGGTGAGACCATACTGCATATGTCAGA
Organism: Neoceratodus forsteri; assembly: GCA_016271365.2. Taxonomy (NCBI): domain Eukaryota; kingdom Metazoa; phylum Chordata; order Ceratodontiformes; family Ceratodontidae; genus Neoceratodus; species Neoceratodus forsteri. The sequence goes on from CM057452.1 coordinate 1,725,580,064, forward strand.
CTACAGTGAGAGTTCCTTGGAAGAAACAAGATTACTATGGTAAGTAATTTTTTCTTCTGGAGAACTAGAGAAAGGCTTACACTGTCCCTCTACATAACAGCGGCAGCAAGGAGGAGGCTAGCAACTATAGCACAGTGAATCTCACTTCAGTGGTGGGGAAATTAATGGAAACACAACTGAAAGAAAGACCGATAGAGTAATCCAGTGGGCTGCAAGACCAAAGACAACATGGATTCATGGGGGCACAACAAACAAATCTGGTGGATTTCTTTGACTGGGTGAAGGAAATAGATCCGGGGAGAGTGGTGGATGGTGGCCTGTTTGTATTTTAGCAAGGCCTGTGACATGGTGACACATAAAAGGCTGAGTAGAAAGTTGACCAGCCTAGGAGTAGGATACCTAGTGGAAATGTGGGTTAGAAACTTGTTAAAGGATGGGGGACAGAAGGTGGTGGTTAATGTCCCTCATTCTAAAGAGGGGAGTGTGACAGGTGCGGTACTGCAAGGCTGAGTATTGGGACTAGTTCTCTTTAATATTTTCACAAGGGACATTGCAGAAGAGCTGGAAGGGAAGCTGTGCCTTTCTGCAGATGACATTAAAATCTGCGGTAGGGTGAAAGGGATAGAAAAAATGTTCAGGGGTCTCAGGGAACTCGAGGAATGGTCAAAAGAATGGCAGTTGGGGTTCAGTGCCAAAAAGTGCAAAATAATGCACCTAGGGTATAGAAACCCCAACACTGAGTATAGAAGGGGGGGAGACTAACAGTCACTAGACAGGAAAGTGACCTCAAGGTTATTATATCTGAGGCAGGGCAGTGTGACAAGGCAGTAGGTAGCGCTAGTGGAATGCTGGGTTGCTAGGGAGGGGTATCTCCAGTAGAAGGAGATTGGTGGTGTTGCTTTATATCGCTCACTGGTGCAGCCACACCTGGAGCACTGTCTTCAGTTTTGGAGACCCCCACCTCAGAAAGGACATAAATGGTAGAGGCGATCTGGAGGAGGGTGACTTAAACGAGGCATGGTTTGCATGGCAAGCCCTATGACGACAGATTGAGGGATCTCAACATGTACACCCTGGAATAGATTGGGGGGGGGGTCAAGACATGCTGGAGACCTACATGTACCTCAGAAGGGTGAACAGGGTACAGGTGGGGAGCAATGTTCCCTTTAATTTTTTGACCCTGTGGGTGGAAGTTTTGTGTGTGTGTGTGTGTGCAACCCTGTGTACCAAAAAAAAATATCCATGTACATAGAGTAAGTCTATATGAGGGATACCATTTATTGCCAAGAAACACTAAGACATGGATGACTGTAATACTCAAGGTAAAGCATATGTGCATTAGACAGTTTTAACACATGGCTAGGGAGAGTAGTGAAGCGCGAGGCCGTAGGCCGAGTGCGTCCAGTCCCTTAGCTGTGCATTAGAACTGTGTAACGCACATCCCCGGAGTGGCTTATTGCACTTATAAAATGGGTCTGTGTATTCTAAATGGGGTTTCTAGTTTTAGCCGTGTGTTAGAACAACCAATCAGATTGCTTGACATCCTTTGTCCATTTAATATGTATACTTTTAACACAATGCAAACAAATGCAATATACCACAATACAAACCAGAACTATTTTTGATTGCCCTTATCTCCTGTCCTGTAGTTGCCCTACCTCTACTGAATCTGCTTTGCTACTTAATGTATTTCTACATTTGAAATAATAAAAGAAGTGTTCTTTAACATGGCTCAGCCCAGGTTTCCATTGTGTTTTTGAACCCCCAAGGGATGACAAATCCCCAAGTCCAATGTCCATGTCTCACTGAAACTATAGGAGGACTTGAACTGCACAGCCCTCTTCAGTCCGAGGGACTTGGCTGTGCAGTTCAGTGTAGCGCACATGCGCAGTGTCTCCTGTAATGGCTAGCTCCTCAGTGGCTGAGACTTTCACTCCCTCCACCCCCCCCCCACCCCGTGAGCGCACTTATTTCCCGTTACGTTGTGGAGTCCTCTGGAACATGGGGGAGACATCTTGCAGAGCTGGGCTGCAGTTCGGGAACCCCAGTCGCGGTGTTTCAACGCACTTTGTGGCACAAGTATCGAGTAGTGATGTTTTGTAAAGAAGAACAGTCACCAGGAGATCACATGAGTAACAAACAGTGATCATGTTGTGGCTGTTCTTCGCATGACTGTCTGGCCGAAATCCTTAGTGCGCCATTTCGGAACAGACTTGAAAGGAGACTGACCTTCCTCTGTTTCTACTGGGCGTCATTGAAATTTTGAACTGTGGCAAAGCGTTTATATAAAAAAAATTATATATACCATTTTGTTAGGGAAGGAATACTTAGGAAAAGAAATAATACTTTGGGGGTTATTTTTGGTTGGGGACAAAGTCAGGGAAAACTGGAGGGAGTCACTGAACTAAACAGAACTGTCTGGGGCTACAGCTCTTCATGTAGGCTTAAAATAAGCCTAGTACAGTCTGTCATCGATGAGCTGAGCTGGGGTTACTATGGGACCCTAAAAACAAAGTACACATTTCTGCTTCTGAGAGGGGGAGACTATTTGTGACCTGTCCCTTTCTTTCAAGTTTAGTGTACAGGAAAGTGACTCACAGTAAAGGAAAAACAAATTTAAGCATCAAAGGGGAAATTATTTCTCTGAGCTTGGGTCTCAGAGTGATTAAGTTATTATTTTTGACTTTTGGCAGAATAATCTCTGGTGCCTTGTTTTTACTGCCTTATCTGAAAGCAGGACTAACAAGGCAAGGGGACATGTTCTTTTTGGCTGGAACCCATCAAGGACAGATTTGTATACTAGTCACAAAAGTTACTGTGCTTTACTTTTCTGGGCTTGAAGCAACTAAGCCTGTATTAATGAGTGACTGACTCTCTTCAGTGTTCCCAACAAAGCCAAGTAGTCTTGCTGTCCTAAATATTTGGCTGAAAGCAAGGCTGCTGCACTGACTCACAGTCACATACTAATCATACAGTCACTAAAATATATTTTTTTGTTCTGCAAATGCCAGCGGAAGGTCCTGATTTAGAAAGCTTTGATCCGGATCCTGCAATTGACTATTTGCTCGTCTGGTTCTGGCACACATCTCTAGTATCCCAAGAGAGCCCACACACAGTCACACAGGTTTTTTTTTAGCTTTCTGATTTTTTTTTTTGTGTGTGTGTCTGTCACAAGCCAGCCAGTCACAGACAGGACACTGGGCAGATCAGGTCACCCTTTTACACATGAGACACCTCTCTAGTATCCCAAGAGAGCCCAGTTAGGCTTTCCCTTTCTTTTTTCTTTGCAATCTTTTTTATTTTCTTTCACAAGTCCACCACAGGAGTGGACTGGATTGTGGATACTGGGCAACAAATCAACCTCTTTCACTCCTCCTCCTTTCCACACTCTCCTTGGCGCTCTCACTACAGCCCCACACAGTTAGGGTCAGTTCCTGTTCTTTTTACTAGTTGGTATAGGAGGACCTCTACTAAGTTGCTAGTCCATAGCTTTTTTTGGTTCTTAATTCACAATCTAGCCATGGGACACTGCACTGCAGGACAGGACATCTCACCTCCCTTCACTCCTCTCCCAACAGGCAGCAACAGCTTTTACTCAACAAAGTTAGGCTATATTTTTATTTAGTCTGCCCTGAAAGAACTAGAAGTTCTACAAATTGCTTTGCCCTGGCTGTGTGTTCAGATACTTGAATGAATGAGAGAGTCCTCCTGTTTCTCGGTGTTGTTTTTTTTTTTTTTTTTACTTGTGTGTTCTCGTAACTCATCTTCTTAGGCTTGTGTTGCACGGAGTAGTCTCTATTTTCTTGGTTTCTTGACTAGTGACCCCCAGATTCACTAAAAACTCAGTTATCTGGTAAGTCTGTCTGTCTTCCAACTGACCAAATCTGCAAACCCCTTCCCCAACTGCGTGCAGTCCTTCATTAGGACACAAAACACCAAACAGTCTGGTCTGGTCTCCTTCTATTTATTACTTGCCCCTGTTTTTTATATCATTACCAGCTGCTGATCTTCCTGGACTAAAAGTCTCCACCACTCATTCACACTAATGGGAATACATTGGAGGCGCCAGGAGCCAAAAATCTTAAGGAGGGTCAGTGCTGGGATAGGACTATGCATGTGCGGTGCTGCAAGACTATCTTGCGCCATATAGTTTATCTCGGTGTTGACCCTCCAACCGGCTCAGTTCCTTTTCTCCCACCGTCGAGTGTGCTTCGATGACGTTGTCGCTCGCCTGCCGGGAGTCAAGTCTTTGTCTGTATGACAGTAGCTATAGCCGTTCAGTATTTGATTAACTTAGTATTTTTAGATAAAGAAGAAGAAGAAGAAATTATCAGCATGCCATCAATGGAGTTGACCTTAGACTGTAGCGGTGACTGTAGGGAGACTTCTTTTGAAAGCTGTGATGGCAGTGAGGCTGTATCTGGTCCACTGCCCTTTGCGAGGGGAGAGAGGGCTCCTACCACGGGCAGTCCGGTGCTCAGGGGGGGGCGCCAGTGCGCCTGTAGCACAAAAGTAGCAGTCCCATTCCCGACCTCGATCGGGGACCCAACTACACTTGACCACGAGATTTTCTTCCTCCTGTTGGTGGAAGAAAAATCGGTACCTCTCGAGGTCGCCCTCTGGTACATCTGTGCAGGTGTTCAATGGAGGTGGACATCAGTTGGCCTGAACCAACTCCAGTGGGTTCTTCTGTGGCTCCGCTGTTAATGGCTGTGATCTTCGACACCGGATCCTGTCTCTGTCCTCAGTGGGGTCCCGGTGAGCAGTTTCACCTCTGGGCCGCTCTTTTAGAGCAGGTGGTATGGCGTCTGCCTGGTTGTCCTGGCCAGTGGACCTGTTCCCGGCCTTTGGGCCTCAGAGCCTCTGGGCTGCGATTGGACCAGTTGGGCCTGGATGTGCACGGTGCCCTCTGTGGTGCCAGTGGCATCGATGCCAGCTCCTCATGCCTACCCACCTCTCCCTTTTTTCCTGCAGGGTCTGGCACAGGTACCTCTTTTCCTCTCCCCCCCTTTTTTTTTTTTTTTTTTTTTGGGGTGTAGGTACAGCAGCGGTTCTAGTGATGTATTTGGTGCTGGCGCCATGTTGGCGCCAGGTGTGGTGCCAGTGCTGTATGTGGTGCTGGTGCCATTGCCAGGTGTGGCATCGGGTCTGGTGCCGCATCTGGCACTGGGTCTGGTGCCGTGTGTAGCACCGCATGTGGTGCTGGTGCTGTGGATGGCGCTGAATTCTTTGCCGATCCTGGTGTCGGCATCTCCCATGTTCCTGACCTAGACCTGCGTTTTGGAGGTTATTCTGGGGTAGAAGTGGATCTGGATGAGTCTCCCTGTTCTTCATTGTTGAAGATACAGCGGATGACTAATTTTATGGGCTGGAATTCAAGCTTTCTGTATCGGTGTGATGGAAGATCTTCTTTCCATTTTTTCCTCAGGGATATGACGTCCACCATAACATTTCAGTCTTCATCTGTGAACCAAAGCAGACTTCTACCTCTTGAGTTCCTACATTCCGCAGTACGAGTACATCCTGTGGAACACACTCAATGCAATAGTCGAGAGCCTCTGAAATCTAACGCTCCATTGCTAGGGGCATATAGCCCAATAATTAGCTGAAAGCTGTGCTTCTAGGGCAGCTGACACTGTCAGCAGGTGGTTAATGTCTCCTTGATGGTGCTTATCTGTTCGGCCCTCAGTTTGATCTCTGGAGGCCACTCAGAACAATAGGGCTGCCATTTCAACAACAGGTGGCGCCTACTGCTTCTCTGAGGAACGGGTACCATCGACATCTTCGTAACGGGCAGTCCTTTCAAGGTAGAGGCCTAGGTGCCTTTCTCAGGAACCAATCCCTCAGCCATGAAGAGAACACAGTAGAGGGCACAGGGCCCGAAAGCGTCCTGTACCAATCTCTGTCGATCCAGCCCAGGTCCCACCCCAGTTGTCTGAGAGGGGGATGCCTTTCGGTGGTAGGAGGGGCGTCTAATTCGATTTTACAACCAGTGGAAGTCCATTACATACAGATCATCAGGATTGTCCGAGAGGGATACTCTCCCAGTTTTGCAGAGTTCCCCAGACCTTACACCCAGACGGCAGCCCAATCTGTCCGCCTCTCAGTCACACTCTCCCTCTGCTTCTGAGATACAGGGCCTCTGTGGGAACTAGGCAGTAGAGATTTTTCCACAGTGGAACGGAGCACAGGTTCTTATTTCCATTGCTTCTGGTTCCAAGATGACAGGTGGCATGCGCCCATTTGTTGACCATGGAAGGTTAAACAAGTTCCTGTTCAGGGAAGAGTTCACTAAAACCTTGGTGTTCAAGTCTTCACTTCCTGAACATTTGGCTCCTAGCCAGACCATCTGGGCAAGAGACACAGGAGGCAGTCACCACAGCTTCTCAGGAGAGGCTGGACCAGGGTGGGCTCAGGGAGGGAGAGGGTGGTGGAACAGAGTTGCATCCCTCTAGCCGTACCTCTCCACAATTCATACCCTCTTCTGGTGGATAGTGATTCCTCTATGGAGGCACCTGCAGTAGAGACCAAGGAGGATGCTGGGAACCTTCACAAAGAAGACCCACAGGAGGGTGGCATGGGATCCCACAGGGGAAGGAAACAACTCCTGGCGGGGGACTCAATCATTAGGGGGGTAGAAGTGGGGGAGGAAGGGGAGAGGGAGGTAAAGTGCCTGCCTGGTGCCATGGCTTGGAGGGACAGGAAGCGAATCCTCAGGATCGTGGGAGCTGCTGCACGAGGGAGGGAGCTGGATATCATTGTTCACCTGGGGACAAATGACCTGGCTAGGAATGGGATCAGAGCAGTGCAAGAGGAGTTTATAGAGTTGGGGAGGGGCCTTAGACAATTAGTGCATACGGTAACCTTCTCGGAGGTGCTGCCTGTCTATGGCAAGGGTGATGCTAGGGTACTGCTCACCAGGGAATTCAGTGAATGGTTGAAAAACTGATGTGGAGCTCAGAGTTTTGGCTTCATTGGGGACTGGGAAGCCACCTGGAGGGATGTAGACTTATACTGGTGTGATGGTCTGCATCTGTCCGGGGGAACCAGGATCCTAGGTGAGAGGTTTAAATGCTTCATTGGCAAGCATTTAAAGTAGCTAAGGGGGGAGGCACTGAAAAGGAGCAGGGAAATCCCAGCCTTCCCCCACAAAACATGGTAGTTAGTGAGGTAAAAATCAAGGGAGAGAAGTCATTAGGGAGCAGGACAGAGGTAAATGTAAAAAAAAAGGCAAAGGCAGTAAGGACAGGGATGGGGCTAAAAGGGGTAAGGCCATCAAAAAGTGGAGCGTGATGACTACCAATGCCTGTAGTCTGTGTAACAAGCTCCCTGAACTAGTGGCCTTGATGGAAGAGGATTGCCTGGATATCGTGGCAGTCACAGAAACATGGTACACAGAGAACCATGACTGGGATGTCAACATACCAGGATACACAATCTATAGGAGGGACAGGGAGGGTAAAAGAGGAGGAGGAGTAACTCTCTATGTAAAGGAAGGGATCAAAGCAACAGAACTAAAGAGTAAACAGGGAGCAGATGAGGCACTCTGGGTCACCCTGGAGACAGGAAATGGCACCACAATCCGCATGGGGTTGTATACAGACCCCCATCTCAGGGGAGGGAATGGACAAGGAAATGATAGAAGGCATCCTTAGAATGGCAAAAGAGGAGATAATGTTGGTGGGGACCTGAATATGCCAGATGTTAACTGAAGCACCTTTGCTGCAGGCACATCCAAGAGCAGGGTCATTCTTGATGCCCTTCACAGGGCATGCCTCAGACAGCTAGTATTGGAACCCACTCTGGAAGGAGCAATCTTAGATCTGGTACTCTCAAATGAGGACGGAGAAAGAATCTCAGATTTAGAAGTGGGTAGCCATCTGGGAACAAGCGACCACCAAACAGTGTGGTTCACGATAAACACAGCCATACAATCAAGCCATACAAAAGCAAGAGTATTGGACTTTAGGAGGGCTGACTTTAGGAAAATGAGAGAGTGCCTCAGAAAAGCACTAGCAAACAGGCAAGAAGGAGGGGTGGAGAAACAGTGGGGAGTAATCAAAACAGCCATCACAGAGGCAACGAGCCTTTGTGTAAAGCAAATCAACAAAACACACCAAAGGAAAAAAACGCTATGGTTCTCAAAAGAGGTGGCAGGGAAGGTTAAGAAGAAAAGGATAGCATTCAGGAAATATAAGGAAACACAGAAGGAGCAGGACAGAGAACTTTATCAGTTAAAGCAGAAAGAGGCAGCGAAGGCAGTCAGAATAGCAAAGGCCCAAACTGAGGAAAGGATAGCCAACTCTGTTAAGGGGGCATAAGACCTTTTATAGGTACATTAGGGAGCGAAGAAGACCAAAGGAGGGATACTGAGGCTTAAAAAAGAGGAGGGAATGTCAGCAGAGGGTGACAGTGAAAAAGCAGGGATACTGAATGAATATTTCTGCTCAGTATTCACAAAGGAAGAGGAGGGACGGGTACCTAAATCAAACAAGAGAAACACTCTGAAGACGGGGGTCGATACCAGTCCATTTACAGAAGAAAGGGTTCTGAAAGAACTAATAAAATTGAAGGTGGACAAAGCAATGGAGCCTGATGGGATTCACCCAAGAATTCTAAAAGAACTAAGGTTAGAACTAGTGACACCGCTGACTACTCTCTTTAACGAATCATGGGAGGATGGGGTGGTACCTGAGGACTGGAGAAGGACAGATGCGATTCCTCTTCACAAAAGTAGGAGCGGGACAGAGGCAGGAAACTACAGACCAGTTAGTTTGACCTCAGTGGTAGGGAAAATGATGGAATCACTTCTGAAGGAAAGAATTTTAGGGACATGGATATGTTGTTCATCCTCATTATCTGGCAGGTTCCTTGCCGCTTTAAATCTTGCTGGAAGATCTTCAAGCTGGCTCCTCCCATCCACCCGGGTGGTAAAACTCTCGGCTCCGCCCCATGACGCCAGATCTTCCTTACCGCTTGGAAGCTCAGGTTCCCTCCTTAGCGCTCTGCGTTTTTTGACTGGTTCCTGATTATTCGGTTCGTCCGAATTTAGTTTGGAAGTTTTCTAAAACTTCGGTCTTCTTTCCCTCGTGGCTGCGATGGACATTTCGTTTCCTGGCTCTTGGAGGCGCCCAGGTGGGCGGAATACCTCCAGGACGGATCCGCACTCCACGTGTGTTTACTGTCTCGACTTGGACCGTGATCTGCAAGTTTGCGAAGTGTGCTGCGCCCTTTCGACCAACGACCTGGAGGATCGTGCGGCCCGATTGGGGCTCGGGCGACCCGGGGTTTTTTCCGCGCCGGAAAAATCTTTAGTGGCTCGTCGGGCGACGTCCGTGTCGGCTGTCTTGGTTGAGCAGCTCGATCTCTCTTCCTCCCTGGAGGAGGCGGTGGCCAAGGCTGCATCCCCCTCCTCCTCGGTCGCGGTGCTTATCCCGCTCTCTTTGAGTTCCTCTCATTCGGCTTCGTTCAAGGAGCTTCGCCAGTCCCTTTCCACGAAGGGAGAGGGGCCATCGGACCTGCCTCTTGGCCTGGGTCAAGGGAGTCGCAGGGTAAGTCCCATCATCGGCGTTTGTGGGAGTGGGAGAGGTTCCCCTCCCCTGTCTGCCGACCTTTGACTTCGGTCGAGGTTGCGGCTCAGGCCATTGGCTTCACGGTGTCCCCGTCAGGCCAGCCGGCCATGGCTCCCGTTGACGTTGTCGAGTCTTCTCTCGACCCGTCACCCGGGCGGTCGACTGCAAGAGCCGTTAACCCTTCGCCGGTTTCCCCAGTGGAGGCCGAGGTTCTGCCTGCACCTTCGGGGCGGCAGTCCTCGGTCATTCCGTCCGAGCCGAGGGAAGAGCGGGTGTCCCCTGCTCCTTCCCGGACCCACCCTCGGTTTCACCGAGGATCTGGGTCTCTGTCTCGGTCCTCTTCTCGGTCAAGCCGCTCCCGCCGACTTTGGCGGTCTCGGTTGGGGCACCGAGTTAAGTGGCAATACCGTTCTTCCTCGTCTCCCTCTTCGGATGAGGAGAGGCTTCGATGCAGATGGCGTCGATGTTACGAGGAGTTCATGTGGCAGCAGTTGCTGTTGTCCGGGAATCAATCGGCTCCGATTCATTCCCCGTCTATCAAGCAGCTGCCGACCGAACGGCCGACGCAACCGCTCGCTGCAGTCGAGGTGCCCACTTCTGGGCCGGTTGTTCGACCAAATCTTGCTGCCCTACCGATTACGGTGGAACCTCTGTCGGGTCACAACCTGTCCCACAGGTTGTCGGTCACCCTCACTCCCGCCCGCCCTCGCCGGGTGAAGAGTGGCTCAGGCCTGAGGCAGCTCTTTGCAGACCTTTCGGAGTCCGACGACGACTCCTCCGTGTTCCCCAGACAGGAGGGCCCGGGGTCCCTGACCGGGTCTCAGGATGACAGCCCATCGTCCTTTCTGGGTCTGCTTAGGCTCATCTCGGAGTTCACCGGAATGCAGCTCGAACCCGTGTCCAAATGGGCCTCTTATCCCCTGACGGGGATTCTAGACTGAGGGGGTTCACCCTCGGAGGCCTTCCCGGTGGCTGAGGCCATTGTCGGCCCGGCCTTGGAGCTTTGGCAGCGGCCTACTTCCTGTCCTGCGCCCTCGGCCAGGATGGCCAGAAAGTATTCTAGTATTCTGTCCCTATTATTTCTTTGCCTGGTTTTTTGGAGCACCCCTCCGCTGAGGGGTTAATTACCGATAATGTCTTCCAGCGTTCTGTGAACGCTCGGGATGTGGATAGGCCCCCCCGACAAAGAGTCCAAAAGGATGGACTATGTCGGGCGCAAGGTTTACGCCGCGTCCTCCCTAGGCCTCTGACAGGCCAGCTTGGCTGCACTGATGGCACATTTTTCCCACGCCCTTTTGGGCTCCCTGGATGAGGTGCTCCCTCATCTCCCGGCTGACCTGCGGACCACGGTCCGGCAGGTGCGGGACCAGGGTAGGGCGGTGGCGAAGCAGCAGCCTCAGACTGCTTTGGACATAGGTGATTCCTGTGCCAGGTCAGTAGCAGCCATGGTGGCAATGCGCCGCAGGGCGTGGCTGAGGATATCCACCTTCTCAACCGATACCCAGCACAAGTTGGCGGACATCCCCTTCTTGGGGACTGACCTCTTCGGCCCTGGAGTGGAGGGACACCTCCAGGGGACTGAGAAGTCCAATGCCACTCTGGACTTGGTCACCCCCGCCCAGAGGGACAAGGGCCGCCGGCAACCTTTGTGTAAGCCCCTTTGTCCTTCGGCTCCTGCAGCACGACCGGCCCATCAACACCAGCATGAGGGCCAGCAGGCTTGCGCTGGGCATCCTGACCCCAAGCCAGCGGCTTCCTCTAAAGGGAAGCAAGGAGGTAGAGGCTCAGGAGCTCCCTCGGCTAGTCCCTCCTCCAAGCCTGCTCAGTGATGGGCTGAGGGGCACCGCACCCGGCCTCGTCACCCCTACCCGGGTTCCCCCTTGGGGAGACGGCTCCGCCCCTCCTCCACCTGGTCCGCTATCACCACGGACCGCTGGGTGTCGGAGGTGCTAAGGGAAGGGCCTGCCTCTGGATTTCAAGCAGGCCCCACCTTTTCGAGCCGTCGCCCCTCGGGGGGCCACGATGTCCGCAGCCTCGCTGTTGGCCTGCCGAGCCGATTTTGCCCTTCCCCTCGAGATAGAGGTGATCAGGAAGGTGGCGGATCCTCCTCCAGACCCGGGGTTTGTGTCCAGGTATTCCTAGTCCCCAAATGGACGGGGGGCTTGCGCCCCATCCTTGACCCGCATGACCTGAACAGCTTCTTAAGGTCTTGGACCTTTGGGATGGTCACTCTGACTCAGATATCCCATCCTCGGAACGATGCATGTGGCTCTATTTCCTGGAGCTCCAGGACGTATTCTTCACACTTCAATCCGTCCGGTTCTTGGGAGACTCCTCCGCTTCTAGAGCGGGGGATCTCTTTATGAGTTCCAAGCCATACCCTTCGGCCTCTTCTCAGCAGCAGTCCTGCGGCACCGAAGGGTCCGGGCGTACCCCTACCCAGATGGTGGGCGGACTGCAACCCCTCCAGAGCGGAGGTGGGGTGGTCCAGAGTTCTGGCCCTCTAGGTTGCTCTCAGACCGGTCTCCTCTCTAACCGAGCCATGTCGGAACTCATGTCAAAGCGGGTGATCTTTTCATTGGGACAGAGCTTGACTCTTCGAGCCAGAGCTCGGCTTCCGACGGACAGGGCCGAGGTTCTTCCTCCTTTATCTAGTCATGTCTGACTTGGAAATTGCGCCCTGCCCGGGACTTCCTGCACCTCCTGGGCCTTGTGGCGGCCTGCACCAGCGTGGTCCGATTGGGGGCTGGCCAGCCAGCGATCACAACACTGCAATCCTTTGGACCAGCCCTTGACAGCAGCCCAGGGGTTGGGGAACGCTCTCCTACGGCAGACCGTTCCAGCTCATCTGCAGGAGGGCATCCCGTTCGTCTGCCCCGAGTCGACTATTTTCTGCGACCGATGCATCTCTGATGGGTGGGGGTGCCCATCAAGGGGAATACAGAGTGCACTGCCTCTGGTCCCCTCGGGAGTCCTGATGCCATTTCAACCTGCTGGAGCTTCATGCGGTCCGCTTAGCTCGCACCGTCTCACTCTGTTTGTGCGGGGTCTAGTGGTTTGGGTCCAGGTGGACAATACCACGACCATGTGCTACCTAACCTGCCAGGGCCGGACGAGCCCCTTGCCATTGCGTAAGGAGGTTCTCCGCATTTGGTCTTGTGTGCAGCCGGGAGGCAGTTTTCCTAGCCATTTCGATGGCAGGAGCCTCCAGCACTCTGGCTGATGCCCTAAGCCGGATAAGGACTGCGCCTCACGAGTGGTCTTCCCTGCCGGAGGTAGCACAAGATCTTTCTCCCTCTAGGTCACGCCTCGGCAGACCTTTTTCCCTCCAGGAGAATGCGGCCGAGACTGTCTCATGCCCGCCCCCAGTAAGGTTCGGCTGGGATGCCTTTGAGGCCGTCATGACCCCGGGCCTCTGCTATGCCTCTCCCCCATTTCCCTTGACCCACAGGCAAGGCGAGGAGGGACTAGGCGCAGGTGATTCTAGTAGTCCCAGACTGGTTCTGCCAGCTCTGGTATCCAGCTCTCCTCAGTCTCAGCCCCAGGCTCCCGAGGCGGCTTCCTGCCCACCTGGTCCTGATCTCTGTTGTCAGGGGAAGGTATTCCATTCGGACCTTCAATCCCTGCACCTGGTGGCCTGGTCCCTGTGCCGCTAGTGGCCAGGCCTTGGGTCTTCTGGCGAGGTCCTCAACGTTGTTGAGGCGTCCTGCCAGGAGTCGACCAGATATGCTACGCCTTCAAATGGAAGAGTTCTCCATTTGGTGTTAGGATAGGGCCTGGTCCCCTCTCCTGTTCCTCGGCGAGCATTCCGGACTACCTTTGGTCCGTTGTTCTTCTTTAGCAAGGGCTTCGGTCAACGACCCTTAAGGTGCTCCTGGTAGCTACCCCTGTCCTCCAGGCGCGGGCCGGAAGGTAGTCGGTGGCACAGGAAAGGTGGTCTGGCGCTTTTCCAAGGCCTTGATCATGCTTCCCCTCCAGGGAGAGTATCTCCACCTCCGTGGGATCTTATGCTGGTATGGGCTTAGCTCACGGGCAAGCCGTTCGAACCTATGCACAGGTGCGATTCTCCCACCTGTTGTGGAAGAACACCTTCTGGGGGCTACCACGCCAACCCAAAGGCTGGGAGAACTCCAGGTGCTCCTTCGAGTCTCCCTATCTGGTCTTCCACAGGGGCAAGTTTGTCCTGCGCCCCACCTGAAGTTCCTTCCATAGGTGGTGGCGGAGTGTTTCCCTAACCGGGTAATGTCTCTGCCGGGGTTCAATCCCATTCACACCTTGGAGGCCGCATATAGGATCCATTGGGACCCTAATTGAGTGCTCGCCTTCCCAGGGAGCGTAGGGCTGAAATTCGGGAGAGGTTCGCCAGCTGTTTGTCATCTACGCTGAAGCCGCACCTGGCAGACCTGCAGCCAAGCGGACGATGAGCGGGTGGGTCACCTCCTGCATAGATCTCTGCTATAGGTGGGCGGGCATGGAGCCTCCCAGAGGGATAAGTGCTCATTTTACCCACCCTTCCGCTGCATCGGTGGGTGCTTCTGGGGATGCCCCTATCCAGGATATCTGCAGGGCTCCTACCTGGAAGTTGGCACGTACCGGTTTACTCCCTACCGCATCGACCTTGGGTCACGCTGGGATGCCGGTTGGGGCCTCGGTTCTCCAGTCTTTATTCCCTAAGTAGGGGGTGTGCGCCTTCCTCCCTCCTCCTGGAGAACTGCTAGGAGTCTGCCAGATAGTGTGGATGAACAACATATCCATGTCCCTAGAAATACAGGTTACTCACCTGTAACAGGAGTTCTAGGAATGGTATATGTTGTTGATCCATACGACCCAACCGACCTCCCGGCTTCAACGCACAACCTGGCTTCCAGTGGGCTAGATCTGGCGTCATGGGGCCGAGCCGAGAGTTTTACCACCCGGGTGGGTGGGAGGAGCCGGCTTGAAGACCTTCTGGCAAGACTTAAAGCGGCAAGGAACCTGCCAGATAGTGTGGATGAACAACATATACCATTCCTAGAACTCCTGTTACAGGTGAGTAACCTGTATTTGTTGAGTACCTAGAGGCCAGTGGGGCACAGGACACAAGGCAGCATGGATTCACGATGGGAAGGTCATGTCAGATGAATCTAATAGATTTCTTTGTCTGGGTGACCAAAGTAGTAGACCAGGGAGGGGCTGTGGACATGGCCTACCTAGATTTTAGCAAAGCATTTGATACAGTCCCACACAAAAGATTAATATACAAGTTAGCCAGCCTTGGAGTGGGTCCCAAGGTGGTAGCCTGGATAAAAAATTGGCTAGACAACTGGACGCAAAGAGTAGTAGTAAACAGAGTCCGCAGTGAAGAAAGGAGGGTTGCTAGCAGGGTACCGTAGGGTTCAGTACTGGGGCCAGTACTTTTTAATGTCTTTATAAGTGACATTGCAGAGGAACTGGAAGGAGAAGTATGTCTCTTTGCAGACGACACCAAAATCTGCAACAGGGTTGATACACAAGATGGGGTGGAAAGGATGAGAAGAGACGTGGCAAGGTTGGAGGAATGGTCCAATGTATTGCAGCTCAGATTCAGTGTAAAGAAGTGCAAGGTAATGCACCTGGGAAACAATAACCCAGGTGAAGAGTACACAATGGGAGGTGAGATACTGACAACAGTAAACTTGGAAAGGGACCTGCGGGTAATTATATCAGTTGACCTAAAGATGGGCAAGCAATGTGAGAAGGCAGTAAGGAAGGCTGGAGGGATACTGGGAAGCATAGGGAGAGGCATCAGTAGTAGAAAATAGGAAGTTGTTATCCCTCTGTACAGAGAGCTGGTGAGACCCCATCTGGAGTACTGTGTGCAGTTCTGGAGACCCCATCTCCGTAAAGACATAGACAGAGTGGAGGCTGTCCAGAGGAGGGCACCAAATGGTGCAGGGTCTGCACCAGAAGACATATGAAGAAAGACTAAAGGAGCTTAATATGTATACCCTTGAGGAAAGAAGGAGAGAGGGGACATGATAGAAATGTTCAAGTACCTCAAGGGAATCAACAAAGTCCAAGAGGGTAGCATCTTTCAGAAAAAGAGATGTGCAAAAACAAGGGGGCACAATTTGAATATAGAGGGGGGACGGCTCAGAGGTAATGGGAGTAAGTATTTTTTCACAGAGAGGGTTGTGGATGCATGGAACAGCCTCCCTGAGGAAGTTGTGGAGTCAAGAACAGTGGGGGAATTCAAGAATGCTTGGGACAGACATAAGGCAGTCCTAGTGGGGGGTAGCAGGAAGTAAGCTGTTGGTTAACTAGGATCTGCAGCTTATCTGTTAGGTAGGAAAATGGGCAGACTAGGTGGGCCACGTGGTCCTTATCTGCTGTCAAATTCTGTGTTTCTATATTCTCTCCAGGGGGTTCTCTGATTCAGAGAAGTTGCCAGTTTCATCTTTCCAGCAGCTCCTCTTCTTAGGAGCCCTCCTGGATACCTCCAGGACGCCAATTTTCGTTTTAGAGAACGGGGAAACAACATCTTCAGATGGCTTGTTACATCACGGAAAATGACTCTATTTGGGCCCTTTTGGTTGCGCAGATGCTGTGACTCAGGGTGTCCACAGCAAGCACTGGTCTCCAACCACGGATGCGCAATCCTCCATACAAAATGAGAGAGCCTCGGACAAAATCTCTCATGGGGGGCTCACTGTCAAGACCTCCACACTCAGGTGTGGAGCCAGGAGGAACCTCATCTTGTCATAAATATCTTGGAGATGAGAGCTATCTTATAAGCAGAGTCCTGAAGGATGCCCTCTGCCACGAAGTGATCCTACTTCAGACGGACGACACATCTGTGATGTATTACATCAGCAGGCAGGGTGGGGCATCCTCCTACCCTCTCTGCAGGAAGGCCATGAGGTTGTGAGAGTGATACCTTGAGCATGATGTGTCGCTTCAAATTTCGTGCAGTCACTTTTAAACGAGTGGGGCAGTTCTGACCTGGTCCTTTTTGCATCCCCTCTCAACGCAAAACTGCCTCAGTCCTGCTTTGGAAATCCAGATCCTGGTGTTTTCTGTTAGGATGTATTCATTATAGTAGACAAGAAGCTCCCTGTACATTTTCTTCCACTCCCATTAATTCAGAGGGTGCTGCTCAAGTTGTAGGCACAGGGGGGCATGATGATTCTCGTTGTCCTAGACTGGCCTTGGCAGATATGATTTGCATTGATCTATAGTCTATCAGAAGTTCCCCCGTGGCGACTACCTCTACGAGCAGACCCTCTGACACAGGCACTTTAGTCCATCCTAGCCTGCGCTCCCTTCATCTAATGCTGTGCTGTAGAGGAAATGGAAGTGGGCAAGCTTTAGGTTTCCCAGACCATTGCAGACGTCTTCTAAGCCGTCCATAGTCTGTCCACCAGGAGGGCTTATGCGGCTAAGTGGAAACCCTTCTCCATCTGGTGTGCAAGTCCTGTCTGGACCCTTCAGTTGCCCACCAAGTTTGGTGTTGGGTGCTTCTTGGACCTGTCGAACGCAGATCAGCAGTACTTTGCAGTGAAGGTACTCCTCTGCGTGTTTTTGGTCTGTCTTGAGCCTACTGAGTCAGTAGGCCTGTCACTGGCTCAGTTACGTTAGTCAAGTTTTTCTTCTCCCTACTTACTTTGTTAACTCCAGAAGGAAGGAGAGTGCTACCTTCATTCTGTGGACGTTGAGACATTTCTGTGGTTCTGTATCGACAGAACAAAGGTTCAGCATGCCTCGGCTGGTTCAGCCTGTTGCCATGAGATGTTTTCCGCTTGTTTGGTAGCATATCTTCGACACTGTTAATCCATGACACGGGCAAAGTTAGAAGGCCGAGTTCACACCACTCTACCGGAGCAGTTGTGGCTTCCTAGCAGAGATTCTTAATATACCCGTTGCAGACATCTGCAATGTGACGAGTTGGAGCTCAGTGCATACCTTTGTAAAGCACTATGTTCTGGATGTCCATGCCAGGCAGCTCACTTTCTTTGGCAGGACAGTCCTTATGGACTTCTGTCCTCAGTGAGCTCTGTCTCCTGCCACCCTACTCGGGGGGGGGGGGGTTGATTTTTAGCTTGGTACTCTCCCATTAGTGTGAATGAGTGGTGGAGACTTTTAGTCCAGAAAGATATGGAAATTACATACTTACCGTAATCCTTGATCTTCTTGTACGGTCTCTGTGACATTTGGACAGCTGGTTCTGATCACTGTATCATTTTTTGTAGAATAAAAATGGGTATGGACTGTCTGTCATGAGAGATGCTGAGAAATCTGGTGCTCTTGGAGTGACCTCGCTCACCCGCCCCCCCCAGGTTTCAGCATGAAAGATGAAAGCCATGAGAAAATACTGAGACAGCATGTGAGATCACACACACACAGGTTTTAGAAGCAAGGTGTTACATGGCAAGCCAGAAGCTAAGTACAGACTTTTCTAAGTTAATAATAGCTTTAGCTGCTAAAAGGGAAATCAGCATCCCTTTTATGATGTTTCAAGAGGAAGAAGCCAGGTTTAGTAAACTGGTGCAAAATCATAAATGCTGATGTCTGTGTGAGAGGGGAAACTGATCAATAGATCAAAGAAATGTCATTTGAAGAGCATGAGTCATGCGGAGATTGCAGAATTTAATACTTGGAAAAGACATCCTGTTTTCATATAGATATTTTTTTTATTATATTCTGACAGGGAGGAGCTAGGTGACCTCATGCAAAATAGGTGGGGAAAACTAGCCTTTAAACATTAATTCTGTTTTCCTTCAGTCACTTCTATCTAGACTCTAACAAAGAAACATCTTTGGAGCACTTTAAACAGGTATTTAGAAAGAGAGACAAATCTAATTACTGTAGTAGGAATTGCACTGTTTAAAACCTTGTTCTTTTAAAATATTTGTATATCTTGTGATATGATAGTTCTGTATTTTGTGTTTTATATATTTTTATCTATTTTAGTAAACTCTTTTTAGAGCATAATTGGTCTGTCTTTGAATTTCTCTAATTTGTAAGAAAAGTATATATGGTTATAGCTGACACTAGGCATAAGCTTGAATGGTGATACCAAACTGGAAAGAGAAGCATTTTAAATCTGAGGTCTTTATTAAAGTTTTTAAGGGTTAATTTCTGTACACCTGGTTAGGTGCCCATAGGCAAAGATATCTGGCCCCCGGAAGACAGAATTATCTGAGCCTGTACATTGGGTACGCAAACAAGAGGTTCACAGTTTGAATCCCTCCAAGATTTGAGACCAAAGGTTGATCCAAACTCACAAAACAGACAAGAGGGTTACCTTGTTCTGCTAACTGTACACAAGACTGCGCTCAGAGGTTGGCACTTTGGGAGTAGAGGGCCTGACCTGCTGAGTGGGTTTGTGACAGTCTCCACCACTCATTCACATGCCTACCCACCATCCCCCGAGCTCACTCATTTTCTTTTGGTCTTCACTTCCTTGTTGTTAAGGCTGTGAAGACATTGTTGAATTGACCCTCCTTACTTGGGTTACTCGGGCCTTCACATGCCTGGAAGTTAGGGTTAGGTTTTCTTTTGTTAGTTTACGCTGCACCTCCTCAGTCGAAAGGGTACTGAGGTGGTTGGAGGGTTGAGACTGAGATAGCCTGTACTGCGTGGATAGTCTCGCAGTGCTGCGCATGTGCGGTCCTGTCCCGTCATCGTCCCTCCTGAAGATTTTTGGCTCCCGCAGGGTCCTAGCTCCTTTGGCTTAGTCCCATTAGTGTGAATGAGTGGTGGAGACTTCGTCCAAGAAGATCAAGAATTATGGTAAGTATGTAATTTCCATTTCTTTCTGGTAGTTATTGTACACAGTTATTTATATTTGTTCAGCAATAAGCAGTGGCAAGATAAGCAAACCCCCTTCCCTCAAACTCCGTGCATGTGCAGTCCTTAAAGTAGGAGACAGAAGAACACACGGTCTTCCTATTTAGTTTGCTCACTGTTCTTGTTTATATATATTAGCACTAGCACTCAGTAGTCTTTAGAAAGATTGGGAGCTTGTCTCCCATTTAGCTTAAGACTGCAGTGCTGTAGACAGTTTTAATCTGCTGGCGAGATTTTACAATAAAGAATCAGAAGCTCCACTCCGTCTGCTGATCTGTCATAAAATGGCGCTCTCACACTGTCTCCTGCTTACTATACCACCTCCCGGGAGCCTCCCACCCCTAACGCTGCCTGTTTGCTAGTTACCAGGACTGACTGGGTACTCTTCCACTTTTAACTCATTGACTCACCTGTGAGTCCTGGTTTCTTTGCAGCTGTACTGGTCCGTGATGACTGGAGAGTAATTCCAAGGAGGTGGGTCCATGCTAACAGCTACCGCGTGCTCGTGCGCTCCTGGCAGCTCTGTCAGCTCTGCACCACATGACTGTATTTACTGTACACATGTGACAGTCTGGGCTCCACTGGAAAAATATGTCTGGGGTGGTGGCACCTAGTGGATGGTTGACATATCGCAGCAGCCAGGTAGGGAAAGAAAAAACAAACAAACAAACAAAAAAAAAAACGCTCTGAGTTGGCTGTGTGTGGACAACTGAGGACTGTAAATTTACTTGTCCGACTGAAACATCCTGTAGCCCAGGACATCAGGCTATGGGATTTGTTGAACCCTACCTGAGCTGTTACTTATTTCATATATTATTTAATTCATAATATATATTACTATGTAGAAAAATAAGCAAACAAAGCAAAGTACCCTCTTTTCCCTTTGAAAATCCCCTTCCTTCTCCCCCAGGCCACTTCCACGCCATCTGGAATAGAACCTAGTAAAGTGCCTTCCTCAAAAAGTCCATGCCAGGAAAAGATTCAAAAGACTGGTGGTTCTGAATCTGTGGTATTAGACTTGACAGTTGATCAGTCATGTGAGTCAGTACCTAACTGTGCAGCTTCACAGAACATTTACAATGACAACAGCAGTAGCACATATTTGGTGGCATCAACATCACAGTCATTATTACAGCTACTTAACAAATAGCGACCTTTAGAAGATGCATCCACTGTGGTTTCAGTACCAGAGAAGATAAGCAAAGATAAAAGATATGACCAAGAAAAAAGGGCTAGATTGTTTCAACCTCACTGGCTGAGTCAGTTCACCTGGCTAAGATATGATAAAAATGTTTAATGTTCTGCAAAATGTGTGAAAAATACCCTTCACTTGCAGTTCCTTCATATTCAAGGAAACCAAACGTCTTGCCAGTGGTTCAAATAATTTTAGAATAGAATCAGTACGAGCCCACGAGAAATCCAGTCCACATGTTGTCTGTGATAAATTAAAGATCCTGGAACTGTTTAACAATTAGTTCGACACAGCTGGACTTGCCTTCGACTCTTCCCTGGCTAGCCAATTACGTGATCAATTTTGTGGAGAAGCCCAATCTAGCCCCCACATCTCATCCTCAGGTCCGGATACTGTGTTCTCCTGCTCCCCTATCTCTCTGAAAGATGTGGAAGATCTTATTTTAGGTCTGTGCACCAAAAAGAGTGCTGGGGCTGATCTCATTGATCCTTATTTCATCAAGCTAGGCTGTTGTGCTTTATCTGTACTGATAACTCATCTCTTTAATATGTCTCGTGCTCAAGGGGCCCTGCCCACCATCTGGAAAATGGTACACATCATACCTCTCTAAGTCAGGTGACCCCACTGACTTAAACAACTATAGGCTTATCTCCCTCCTTCCCACCCTCTCTAAACTACTTGAAAAAATAGTTAACACCCAATTAAGAAAATATCTAGAGTCCTCAGATTTACTTACACCTGCACAATCTGGTCTCAGACCCCACCATAGCACCGTCACTACATTAGCCAAGGTCTCTAATGACTGGCTGAAAGCCCTAAACTGTAGAAAACACGTGTGGGCCTTGTTCCTTGTTCTGAGCAAGGCCTTCAACACTGTGGACCATGCTTTGCTCTTGGATACTGTCCAGAATTTTGGTCTAGACACAATGTCCATGAAGTGGTTCAACAGTTATCTTTTTGGTCATTACCAACAGGTTAAGACTGATGGAGATATGTCTAACTTAACCCCGCTCCGAAAAGAGGTGTCCCACAAGGCTTCATTCAAACACCATGAAGTCTTGCTATATTATAACAATAGCAGTCAGCCACTGCAGCTGAACTGCCCCGGAGAGGAAGGAGTTAACTCCAGAAGATCTGGAGTTCTACAGCGCGAGGGCGCTGTGCCCAAAGCTCTATCTGGCAGTTTCAAATGAAACTGTCAGATTCTTTACTCCGCTTCACTGAACAGTCGCTCCGGAGATCAGCTCCTTCAGCTCGGTTCATTCTCGGTTTAAAAGAGTAGTTTTCGGTTCATTTGAACCGGCAAAGTCATTATTTTTACCGCATTTCGGTTCTAAAGCTCTATCTGGTAACCGTAAGTACAAAAATTCAAGTCTGTGTGGAATAATTATCGGTTCGGTTTTGAACCGATCGCTGTTTTTCTGTCTTTTAAATTATACTGTGGGTTTTAGAGTGCGGTTCCGGTTCTTATCGGTTCTAAAAACCGAATTATTACGGTTTTTTCAAATACCGTGACACGGTTAGGAACCGGCTAAGGGTGTCTTGCCTGGCACTGCCATCAAAAGGGCAAGTTTTTGGTTAGGCTGGCATTATGTCTGAGAAACCCAAAAGAAAACCTGGCCCACTGGTTTCAACACTGTGATGTCTGTGGGGACGCCTTTGCCAAGGCTGACCCACACACCACTTGTGTCTATTGTCTGGGGGCTGACCACCTCCTGTCAGACTGCCAGGTGTGTAAAAATTTCCCTGCAGCCACCCTGGAGAAGAGATTGGGCCGGCTCAGGGAACGAGAGGCCAAGAAGTCCGCTGACCCGGATGGCCAGCCCGGTTCAGTACCCACTGGACCAGAGGGAGTGCCCTCTGACCAGGGCGAGACTTCCTCGGGCAAAAGGAAGACTGGCTCAGAGGAACCAGTCCCAAGTAAAAAGACAAAGAAATCAGGAGGTTTGGAGTCCAGAATTGTGTCTCCAACTGCTGCAGAGATAGCTAAAGCCATTCAGATTGTCCAGTCACTGTCTCAGGGATCTGTAGAACCACCAACAGTTGGTAAAAGGTTGGTCTGTCAGTCCCAGTGGTTCAGGATTTTGAAGTTGAGGATTTTTATGAACCACAGGAGGGAGGAGGAATTTGATCAATATATGTGTGGCTGGGAGGGTCTGGACGTGCCCATCGAACCGGCATTTCTCCAGACAGACCTTTAGAATCTCCCCTATTCTGTCTGAGTCCCCTCTTTCTTTATTTTTACAAAAGGTTGCAGAAACCCTCAGCTTCCTTTAAGGAGGCTGTGGATGAGCAAGAGGAGCCTGATTATGTGGATGATGGATATTCCAGAGTCTAGGAGGTTGTCTATTCCTTTGCATAAGTCATTTAGGAAGCAAACAACAAAGATTTTAAAAATCCTCATTCTGTCCCTCCTGTAGATAAAAAAATGGACAGAAGGTATACTTTGTCAGGCTCGGATACAGACTTCCTTATTGAGCAGTGTAGTCATGTAGGTGTGGTACAAGCTGCAGCCTGTGACAGGCTAATATTCCTCTGGCCTCACATCCTCCTGATAAGGATTCTAGGAAGATTGATGCCATGGCGAAGAAACAGTATATGGCAGCTTCTTTGGGACTCAGGCAGGCAAATTATATGGCTTATGTGGCTAGATATCAGAAATCTAGGTGGGACACAGTATTGCAGTTAGCCATGCAGGCCCATGGCCAGCTGGCTAGTGAGTTGGAACAGTGGCTGCTGATGGCATTGAAGCCTCTAAAGTTCAATTTCATACTGCTGTTGATGTTAATGATGTTTCCTCTAGGGTCATGGCCACTTCTGTAGCTTCCCGTAGGTTGGCATGGCTCAGATGCACTAATCTGTCCCAAGATACTCAGTCAAAGGCTATGGATTTTCCTGTAGTGGGAAATTCTCTGTTTGGGGAGCAAACAGAAAATTATATGAAAAAGATGGATGAATACAGAACTACCTACAAAAGTGCCCAGGCTAAGGAGAAGCATGCCATGCCACAAAGGCATGCTCCCAGAGGTAGGGGCAGACCCTTTTCCAGGCCTTTTTACCAATTTCAAGCCTCCTCTGCTGTCTCGCAGAGGGGTTTCTTCAGAGGCAGGGGTAGACGTGGCGCTAGTAGATCGTCTCCTCCCTCAGCCTAAGGCTGTTGCTAAGCAGGCACCCCTGATGGGGTGCCCAGGGCCGATTCTCCTGTACCAGTGGGGGCAGGTTGGCTATTTCAGCCAGAGCTGGCTGTCCCTAACTTCGACAAATGGGTTCTGGAGGTAATAGGCCAGGGTCTGTTCTCAGCTTCAAATATTTTCCAAAGATGAGAGCCAGGCATTTCCCACCTGCAAGTCCTTCAGAAGCCCTTGCTTTGGAAGCAGAGGTTTCTTCTCTTCTGGTCTGCAAAGCAGTGGAAAGGGTTCCTCCTTGCCATCAGGGCAAGGGCTTTATTCAAGATACTTTCTTACCCTAAAAGACAGGAGAATGGCGGCCATTCTGGATTTAAGATACTTGAACAAGCATCTGTTGAAACCAAAGTTCAAAATGTTAACCCTGGCAATGATATTGTCCTCCCTAAGGCCAGGGACTGGCTAGCTTCCCTGGACCTCAAGGATGCCTATTTTCATGTTCTGATCAGGCCTTCCCACCGAAAGTACCTCAGGTTCGAACTGCCCTCAGGCCACTACCAGTTCAGGTCAATGCCCTTCGGCCTTACCTCTGCGCCAAGGGTATTCACAAAATGTCTCGCTGTAGTAGTGGCTCATTTAAGAAGGCAAGGGGTTGCTGTGTTTCCCTACCTGGACGACTGGCTCATTGTGGGTCAGTCTCCAGGTCAGGTGAAATCCACTTACAAGTCACCAGCAGCTTCTCACTTCTCTGGGATTCTGCTAAACTTACCAAAGTCAGTTCTGGAACCAGTTCAGGCCCTAACTTTCATAGGCGCAGAATTGAACACAAGGTTAGCCAGGGCCTTTCTTCCTCGGAAAGGGTGGACAGACTCATCGCCTCTGGCATCCTCCTTACTCCCCGCGTGGTCTCTCACCAGCAAGGCATTTCCTGCAACTCCTCGGACACATGGCTGCTTCCACAGCTGTTGTGCAGGGAGCAAGATTCAGATGAGGACATTCAGTTCCATTTGAGGGCCTATTGGTCTCAGAGGAAGGACCCCTTACCAAATTGGTCCCAGTTACTCAATCCTGATCCTGGCCCTACACTGGTGGCAGGATCAAAACAATCTGAAACAAGGGTTCCTTCATTCCATTTCTCCCTCCCTCACCCTCACCACGGATGCCTCCTGTTAGGGTGGGGGCTCACCTGGCGACCTTACCACTCAGGGGTGTGGTCTCCTCAGGAATCTCTGCTCCACATCAATCTTCTGGAACTCAGAGCTGTCTTTTAGCTCTTCGGATCTTTCAGATTCTGTCCAGAACAAAGTGGTTCAAGTCAGGACAGACAATACCACCACAATGTGGTACATCAACAAGCAAGGGGGCATTCGGTCTTCAGCCTTGTGCACGAAGCAATGAAGTGTGGTCTCTGGCTTATTCCCTGAACACCTCCCTGATAGCGGTTCATCTCCCAGGGAAGGACAATGTGCTGCGGGCGCCTCAGCAGAATTTCTCAGGGCCATCACTGAATGGGCTCTGAATCCACAGTACTGGGGTCCGCTTGCCAGTTGGGGCACTCCTCAGATAGATCTTTTCGCGCCCCAGACAACCACCAACTTCCTCTTTTTGCTGCAGGCCTCCAGTACTGGGCTCAGTCCTCTGGATGCCTTTCTGTTGGATTGGAAGGGAAGTTCCTGTATGCTTTCCCCTTCTCTCCTTTTCAGGGTACTAGTGAAAATCAGATCTCAACCTTGCAGAGTTATTCTGATTGCCCCAGATTGGGCCAGACAGCCCTGGTACCCTCTGCTCCTGTCCCTGGCAGTCCACCCTGCCCTGAGCCTGCCCAGAGTTCACGACTTACTGGCCTGTGCACAGGGAGAGTGTGGTATCCGGACCTCAAGTCCCTCCACCTCAAGGCTTGGCTCTTGAGGAGCTAGAATTTGCTGATTTACACCTTCTCAAGGTGTTATGGATATTTTAAAGGCTTCAAGGAAGCCTTCCACTGAGCCACTTATAATTCTAAGTGGAAGAGGTTTTCCATCTGGTGCTCTGAGAGGCAGATTACCCCAGAATCTGCTGATCTTCCCATTCTTTGGACTATTTGGTCCATCTGAATTCCTTAGGCCTTAGACCAGCTACCCTGAAGGTTCATCTGGCAGCTGTCTCTGCTTTTGTGTCAGCAGGAAGCCTGCCTCCTTTCTTCTCACCCTGTGTTCTCCAAGTTTTTAAAGGGTTACTTCACACTAACCCTCCTTTGGAACCAGCTCCGCCTGGGACCTGAATATTTGCATTGCTCAGTTAATGCAACCTCCTTTTGAGCCTCTGTCTTCAGCAGAACTCAAGTATTTAACTTGGAAAACCGTTTTCTAGTAGCTATCACCTCTGCCAGGCGATAAGTGAGTTACAGGCCCTGTCAGTGGAAGAAGATTTTATCTCTTTCCACAGAGATAAGGTAGTCCTTAGGACTAATAGAAAGTTTGCCTAAGGTGGTTTCTGATTTCCACCTGAATCAATCTATCTCCCTCCTAGTATTTTCACTGAGCATTCTTCCTCAGGTGAGAGGAGACTGCACACCTTGGATGTCAAAAGGGCATTGTTACTATCTAGAGCGCACCAGAGGTCATAGGTTCAATCCTCCAACTGTTTCTTACCTATGGCGAGGTTGGCAAAGGAAACCTGCCACTAAGAGAACAATTGCAAGGTGGATTGTCTTGTATCCAATTTTGTTATCAGAAACTGGGTAGAGTACCCCCTCAGGATTGAGGGCCCACTCCACCAGGGGTACAGCGCGTCTCAGCGGCTGCTAGAGACATTCCTATTCTGGAGATTTGTCAAGCTGCTACCTGGAAGACAGTTCACACCTTTACCAAGCATTATTCCCTGGATATCCAGTCCAGGAAAGATGCTCGGTTTGGCACAGCTGTGCTTCAGAGCCTATTTCCTAAGTAGGTTCTGACCCTCCTCCATGGAGGTACTGCTGTGTAATCTGCTATTGTTATAATATAGCAAGACTTCATGGTGTTTGAAGAAAAAATTACTCACCTTAGTAATTGCTTTTCTTCTCATGGAGTCTTGCTATATTATAACCACCCTCCCTCCTGCCCCTCTCAGAACTCCTACTTGGGTAGAGGTGGCAAATTGGTGCAAGCACTGTGTCATGCCATTTTAGTTTTCCCCTAACCCTGTTTTCCTTTGGGTTAGGGATCTAGATTGTTCTTTTAGGTTATTTTTTATTGCCCCCTTCTTGGACTTGAGTCTTGGGGGGAAGGGGGGTTCATATGTGCTTGTCAAGGGTGGTAAAACGAACCATAATACCATCAATCTTTGTTATTATGGTTCTGGGTGTTTCTTTGTTGTTTATATTGTTGTTATTACTACTAGTAGGTAGCCATAGGCTAGTGTAGTTTTTCCACACAGACTTTTTTCCGTCCTTTGATGTTGGCTTCGTAAAGATCTGACAGTTTCATTTGAAACTGCCAGATAGAGCTTTGGGCACAGCGCCCTCGCGCTGTAGAACTCCAGATCTTCTGGAGTTAACTCCTTCCTCTCCGGGGCAGTTCAGCTGCAGTGGCTGACTGCTATTGTTATAATATAGCAAGACTCCATGAGAAGAAAAGCAATTACTAAGGTGAGTAATTTTTTCTTCTGGGCCCTCTTTTATTTGTGGTTTATATCAACAACTTAAACTCCGACATAATCTCTGCTAATATCCACCTATTTGCCAACGATATCGTTATCTGTATTGATAGGCCATCTCTGGAAATGGCATATAGGGATTTACAACTCGATTTTGATCAGCTGCAGCTTAATCTCTTAAACCGCAAACTGCTACTGAATGCAAAAAAAAAAAAGGTTCTAGGGACGTGGATATGTTGTTCAATCCACACTTACTGGCAGGTTCCTTGCAGCTTTAAATCTTGCCAGAAGGTCTTCAAGCTGGCTCCTCCCACCCACCCGGGTTGTAAAACTCTCAGCTCCGACCCATGACGCCAAATCTTCCTTACCGCTGGGAAGCTCAGGTTCCCTCTTTAGCGCTCTGCGTTTTAGGCCTGGATCCACACTCTTCGGTTCAACCGAAACTCATTCTAAAATTCAGAAGAATTCGGTCTTCGTTTACCCTCGCGGCTGCGATGGACACATCGACTCCAGTTTGCGTTGGTGCCTATGGACAGAAGCTGTCCTGGACCGATTCTCACTCCACGTGCGTTTACTGTGTAGGACTGCGCCATGACTCACAGGCTTGTGAGTTATGCAAATCCTTTTCGGCTTCGGTCTTGGAGGACCGTGCTGCCTGATTGCTCTTGGGGCGACCTGAAAAACATTATCTTCCGGTCAGGTCGAATGAAGCCCATTGGGCGGTGTCTGTGGCGGCGGGCTCGGCAGAACAGCTAGAGCAGATGATCGCCCTCGAGGAGGAGGCCGCCCAGGCCGCATCTTCATCTTCCTCGATCGCGGCATTTATCCCGCTCTCTTGGGCTCCTCCTACACTGCTTCTTTTAAGGAGCTTTGCCAGTCCCTCTCCACAAAGGGAGAAGGGCCATCGAGACATTCCTCTCAATCCAAAAAGAAGGACTCCAAAGGTAAGTCCTACCGTCGATGTTTGTGGGAGCGGGAGAGGTCTCCTTCCCTGGATAGTCGACACTTGAC
Organism: Neoceratodus forsteri; assembly: GCA_016271365.2. NCBI lineage: Eukaryota > Metazoa > Chordata > Ceratodontiformes > Ceratodontidae > Neoceratodus > Neoceratodus forsteri. Next base: position 1,725,608,386 of record CM057452.1, read on the forward strand.
TTTGGTTGAGGTTGCTGCTAAGGCCGCTGGCTTCACGGTGTCCCCGTCAGGTCAGCCGGCTGAGACACCCGTCGAGGCGGTCCAGATTTTTCTCGACCCGTCGGAGGGTTTGTCGACTAGAGAAGCTGACAACCCTTCTTCACCGGTTCCCCTGGTGGAAACTGAGGATTTGCCTGTGCCGGAGTCCCTGGTTAAGGTCCCTGAGCCGAGGGAGGAGCGGGTTTCCCCCGCCCCCTCTCTGACCCACCCTCGGAATCCCAGGTCTCGGTCTTGGACCTCTTCCAGGTCCAGCCGATCCCTCCGACATCAGCGGTCTCGGTATATGGAAAGCGGCCGTTGCTCATCCTTGTCTTCTCTTTGGAGGATAGGCTCGCGCAGTTAAGGTCTGCAGCCATAAGGATTTAATGTGGCAGCAGCTGTTATTGTCCGGGAACAAGCCGATTTCATTGCCTTCCCAGCCATTAATGGCTTTCACCGAGTGGCGACAACCCCTCGTAGAGGTCGAGGAGCCAAGCCGGCACCAGTTGTTCGGCCGAAACCGGCTGCGCCACCCATTGTGGTGGAACCTCCACCTCCACCACCGAAGACGGGCCCCGACCAAGAATTCTCGGTTGGGTCAGGGTTTGCCCCATAGGTTGTTGGACACCCTCACTCCTGATTGACCTTGGCAGGTTTAGGGTGGCTCAGGCCCTCGGCAGCTGTTCACAGACTCCTCGGAGGCTGATGACGACTCCTCCTTGTTCTCCAAGCCACTTGACTTGGAGTCCACTGGGGGTCAGTTGGACAAGAGCCCATCCTCGTTCCTTGGAATGCTTCGACTCATCTCAGAGTCCACTGGGATGAAGCTCGAACCTGTTTCAAAACGTGCCAAGTATCCCCTCACAGAGATACTGGACTGAGGGGATTCCCCTACAGAGGCCTTCCTGGTGGCCGAAACCATTGTTGGCCCAGCCCTGGAGTTATGGCAGCTGCCAGCTTCCTGTCCAGCACCTTCAGCCAGGATGGCTCGGAAGTATACTGTCCCTACTGGTTCACTCTCCAGTTTCTCGGAGCAGTCCTCTGCGGAGGGGCTAGTGACCGACAGTGTTTTCCAGCGTTCCAGGAATGCTCGGGATGTGGACAAGCCACCCAATAAGGAGTCCAAGAAATTGGACTACTCCGGGTGGAAAGTCTATGCTGCTTCCTCCCTAGGCCTTCGTCAGGCTAGATCGGCCGTCCTGATGGCACACTTTCCACACACCCTTTTGGGCTCTCTGGATGAGGTGATTCCTCATCTCCCGGCTGACCTTCAAATGACGGTCAAGCAGGTGCGGGATCAGGGAAGGGCGGTGGCCAAACAGCAGCTCCAAATTTCCTTGGATATCACTGATTCGTGTTCCCGCTCAGTAGCGGCCGCAGTGGCCATGCGTCACAGAGCTCGGCTGCGGATCTCCACCTTTACGGCGGATACCCAGCACAAGCTGGCAGATGTTCCCTTCTTGGGTACCGACTTGTTTGGTCCCGGGGTGGAGGGTCATCTTCAATGGATCGAGAAGTCCAATGCCACCTTGGGCTTGGTCACGTCTGCCCAGAAGGACAAAGGCCGCCAGCAGCAGCGTAAGCCCTTTCATCCTTCAGCCCCTGCAGCATGTCCAGCCCAGCAACACCAGCATCAGGGCTAGCAGCCTCACACTTGGCACCCCAATGCCAAGCTTGCTGCTTCCTCCAGCAGGAAGCCAGGAGGGAAAGGCCCAGGCGGCTCCTCGGCCAGCCCTTCCTCCAAGTCTGCCCAGTGACGGGTTGAGGGGTGTCGCCCCCAACCTTGTCACTCCTCCCCGAGTTCCCCCCGTTGGGGACGGCTCCACCACTTCCTTTCTGCCTGGTCCGTTATCACCACGGACCGCTGGGTGTTGGAAGTGGTAGGCAGGTCTGCCTCTGGAATTCAAGCAGTCCCCACCCTATCGGAGCGCCGCCCCACGGAGGGGTTACGGTTTCTGCAGCCTCTCTGTCGGCTCGTCGAGCTGACATTGCCCTGCTCCTTCAGAAGGAGATGATCAGGGAGGTGGCAGATCCTCCTTCAGACCCAGGGTTTGTGTCCAGGTACTTCCTGGTCCTAAAACGGATGGGGGGGGGCTGGCGCCCCATTCTTGACCTACACTACCTAAACAAGTTCCTAAGGTCTGGCACCTTCAGGATGGTCACTCTGGCTCAGATCATTCCATCCTTGGAACAAGGCGTGTGGTTCTGTTCTCTTGACCTTGAGGACGCATTCTTTCATGTCCCAATCCATCCATCTCACCAGTGATTCCTCCGCTTCAGGGCAAAGGGATACCTTTACGAGTTCCGGGCCATGCCCTTCGGCCTCTCTCCAGCTCCCAGGATCTTCACCAAATGCATGGCAGTGGTGACAGCATTCTTGCGGCGCCGAAGGGTCTGGGTGTACCCTTACCTGGGCGACTGATTGATTGCAGCCCCCTCCAGGTTGGAGGTGGAGCAGTCCAGGATCTGGCCTTCCAGGTCTGCTCTCAGATTGGCCTCCTCATCAACGAGGCCAAATCGGAACTCGTGCCATCGCAGGTGAGTCAGTTCATTGGGGCAGAGCTCGACTCTCTTCGAGCCAGAGCATGGCTCCCAGTGGACAGGGCCGAGGTCCTTTCCTCCTTTGCCCAATCATTTCTGGTTGGGCAACTGCGCCCTGCCTGGGACTTCTTGCACCTTCTGGGCCTCATGGCGGCCTGCACCAGCGTGGTCCGTTGGGCCCGCTGGCATATGCGTCCCCTGCAATGGGGGCTGGCCCGCCAATGGTCACAGCACTCCAGTCCGCTAGACCAGCCAGTGACAGTGACCCAGGAGATGTGGAACGGCCTCCAGTGGTGGCTCATTCCAGCTCATCCGCAGGAGGGTATCCAGTTTGTCCACCCGGAGCTGATGGTCAGTCTGATGACCGACGCCTCTCTGATGGGTTGGGGTACCCATCTGGGGGAGCTTAGAGCTCACGTCCTCTGGTCCCCTCAGGAGTCTCGATGCCACATCAACCTGCTGGAGCTTTGAGCGGTCCAACTAGCCCTCACCACCTTCGCTCCGTTTGTATGGGGTCAAGTGATCGAGGTCCAGACGGACAACACCACGACCATGTACTACCTAAACCATCAGGGCGGGACGCACTCCTTGCCTCTGTGCAAGGAGGCTGTCTGCACTTGGTCTCTAGTGAGCAGCCTGGAGGTGGATCTCTTAGCCATTCATGTGGTAGGAGCCTCCAACACTCTGGCCGATGCCCTCATCCAGATAGGTGCTGCATCTCACGAGTGGTCTCTCCTGCTGGAGGTAGTACAAAATCTGTTCTCCCACTGGGCACTCCTCAGGTGGACCTGTTTGCCTCTAGGGAGAATGCGAAGTTGAGGCTGTTTCATGTCCTTCCCCCTCAGCAGGGCTCGCTGTAGGGGGATGCCTTCTCTAGGCTGTGGACACCGGGCCTCTTCTATGCCTTCCCTCCATTTCCCTTGATCCACAAGGTGCTTTTCAAGGTGAAGAGGGACAAGGCGCAAGTGATTCTGGTAGCCCCAGACTGGCCCCGTCAGTTCTGGTATCCAGATCTCCTCAGCCTCCGCTCCAGGCTCCCAAGGCGGCTTCCAGCCCACCCGGACCTGATCTCAGTCAACAAGGGGAAGGTACTCCACCCAGTCCTTCAATCCCTGCACTTGACGGCCTGGTTCCTGAGCGGCTAGAGTTCCAGGCCTTGGGTCTTTCCGACAAGGTCCTCAACGTTGTTCAGGCATCCCATAAGGAGTCGACCAGAAAATGCTGTGCCTTCAAATGGAAGAGATGCTCCATTTGGTGTCAGGATAAGGGGTTGGACCCTTCCTCCTGTTCTTTGGCTAGCGTTCTGGACTACCTGTGGTCCCTTCTCAGCTAGGGCTTCGTCACCCACCCTCCAGGTGCACTCTGGCAGCCATCTCTGCTTACCAGGTGCGGCCAGGAAGCAGTCGGGTATGCAGGGAGAAGGTGGTCAGGCGCTTTTTCAAAGGCATTGATCACATATCCCCTCCGGTGCGAGAACCTCCACCTCCGTGGGATCTGCTGCTGGTATTGGCTAAGCTCATGGGCAAGCCATTCGAACCAATGCACAGGTGTGACATCTCTCACCTGTCATGGAAGACCGCCTTCTTGGTGGCTGTCACGTCAGCCAGAAGGATGGAAGAGCTCCAGGCACTTTCCATCAAGTCTCCTTATCTGGTCTTCCACAGAGACAGGTTGTCCTGTGCCCCCACCCGAAATTCCTTCTGAAGGTGGTGTTGGAGTTTCACCTTAACCAGGTGTTGACTCTGCCGGTGTTCTACCCCAATCACACCTCGGAGGCCGAATTTAGGCTCCATACTCTGGACATTAGAAGAGCACTCTCTTATTATAAGAAGCGGATGGCTGAAGTTCGGGGAGAGGTTTGCCAGCTGTTTGTCACCTACGCTGAAGTCGCACCTGGCAGACCTGCAGCCAAGCGGACGATAGGCAGGTGGGTCACCTCTTGCATAGATCTGTGCCATAGGTTGGCGGGCATGGAGTCTCCCAAAGGGATAAGAGCTCATTCTACCCACCATACCGCTGCTTCGATGGCTGCTTCCAGGGACGTCCCTATCCAAGAAATCTGCAAGGCTGCTACCTGGAAGTCAGCACACACCTTCATTACCCACTACCACATCGACCTTGAGTCACGCCGGGATGTTGGTTTTGGGACCTCGGTTCTCCAGTCCTTATTCCCTAAGTAGGTGGCACGCGCCTTGCCTCCCTCCTCCCAGAGAACTGCTAGGAGTCTGCCAGTAGGTGTGGATTGAACAACATATCCACATCCCTAGAAATACAGGTTACTCACATGTAACAGGAGTTCTAGGAATGGTATATGTTGTTCATCCACACAACACACCCGACCTCCCTGTCTTAGATGTGCAACCTGGCTTCCAGCGGGCTAGATCTGACGTCATGGGGTGGAGCCGAGAGTTTTACCACCCGGGTGGGTGGGAGGAGCCAGCTTGAAGATCTTCCGGCAAGATTTAAAGTGGCAAGGAACCTGCCTGTAAGTGTGGATGAACAACATTTACCACTCCTAGAACTCCTATTACAGGTGAGTAACCTGTATTTATGTTTGTCTCAGTACACCTGAAGCAACCAAACCTCTCTTTCTTCTTCATTACCTAAAATTTGCACACTGCTTGGCGAATCTCTAGAATATGAGACCAGGTTTAACTTCCTAGGTATATGGGTTGATCACAAGCTTACCTTCTCTGAGCATATCGAGGAACTAGTGAAAAAAGTTAAAACAGAGGCTTGGCACATTTTTGAGGATTAAGCACTTACTTACTGGGGAAGCTAAAATCAGATTAGTCACCTCCACCTTTCTCCCCCTGTTAGATTATGCAGATATCATCTACGGTCGAAGTACTAGTACCATCCTAGCTAAACTAGATACCCTTTATCATTGTACCTTAAGGTTTATCACAGGTGCCCCCTATTGGACTCATCACTGTTTTCTCTACTCGTTAGTAGGATGGACATTGCTCGGCTTTAGGCGTCAAAAAATCGCAGCCATCTGGGCATTCAAAGCCATCACCCATCTGCTTCCCTAGTACATCTTTGAGTGTTTACCCCACTGTTCACCTAGTAATTATACTCTCAGGAGCCTTTCTTACCTAACCCTCTTTGTCCCCAAAATTCAGAATAGATTTGGCAGAGCATCCAAAAGTTTTGCTCTGCCCACTTTATGGAACAAACTACAAAAAACGATGAAATTGGTGTACCCAATGAAGTTGGCGTCTTTCAAAACCCTGTTCTCACAGTCAGTCACCGAATCCTGCAAGTGTAATCGCTGATGAACTGGCTTATGCTACCCTACTTATTGTACGTTCTTTTAATCTATCTTGTCCCTGTACCTATCACGCTTTCTTTTCTCACTCTCTATTCCTTTCTTTTTTCCACAAGAATCCTCTACATACTATGCACCTACTTAGATAATGACCACTAGTATTGTATAGTGTCAGTCTATTTTTCCTGGCTGTATATATATTTACCATATTATTGTGGTTTTTTTTTTTTGTTTGTTTTATTAGTCATCTGTTACGTAATTACATGCAATGTTAAGTGTTTTGCTTATGTATATTGTTCTTCCATTACATTGTCATGTACTACATTGCCCAGGTCCACCTTGAAAATGAGTTTGTCTCAAAGGTGTTTTGCCTTGTAAAATAAAGATTGATTTATTGTGACAGTCAGCACAGACATGACAATGGCCACCATGCAGTTAGCTTTGATGTTTGTGAAACTGCATTATATCACGCATTTGTTTCAATGAAAGAGTCCACCAAAAACAAAATGAGATGCCTATTTAACACCGCATATATCATAGCTAAAAATATGCATCCTTTCTCCTATATGGAGTGGCTATGTGCATTACAAGACAAAAATGACATTAAACTAGGAAGCACTTATGCTAATGACAAGCAAGCCAGGGACTTCTGTAGCTGAGTATCAGCTGTCATGTCTAAAACTCAGATTCAAACAGTTAAAATTAGAAAGTTTGTTACCATTCTTGCTGATGACGACTCAAGTTTCATTGAGTGGGAAAATGTTTTTCTCCAGTTTGCGGACTGCACGTCAAAACAGGTCACAACTATTTTGATTAAAGCTGTGCCGCTAGAACAATCTCATGCACAAGTCGTGTTTGCATAGAAACATAGACATTGACGGAAGGCAAGGACTGCTTGGCCCACCCAGTCTGTCCATTTCCCTACCTGTTGGATAAGTTGCAGATCCTAGTTAACCAATAGCCTACTTCCTCCTACCTTGCCTTATGTCTTTCCCATGCATTTTTGAATTCCCCCACTATTCTTGACCCCACGACCTCCTCAGGAAGGCCGTTCCATGCATCCACCACCCTCTCTATGAAAAAATACTTCCTCACATGGCCCCTGAGCCATCCCCTTCTAACTTCAAATTGTGCACATCTTTTTCCAGAGGATGCTACCCTCTTGGACTTTTTTGATTCCCTTGAGGTACTTAAAATTTTCTATCATGTCCCCCCGTGCCCTCCTTTCCTCGAGGGTATACATATTAAGCTTCTTTTGTCTCTCTGTATGGTTTCTGGTGCAGACCCTGTACCATTTTAGTTGCCCTCCTCCGAACTGCCTCCATCCTGTCTGTGTCTTTGCAGAGTTGGGGTCTCTATAACTACATGCAGTACTCCAGATAAGGTCTCACCACCTGTCTGTACAGAACAGGGCTTGACAAATTTTAAAATTAGGTATTTGTCCATGGACAAGTGGCTTGTCCAAAAGCAGTTTCCCAGTGCTTGAGTTGGTAGTCCCGGTATAAAATGGCATATTTTTAATGGAAAGTATCAAACTACAGAAAACTCAATGGATTTATTGTAGTATGTTATTTAGTGTTGAAATAGACAATAAGGAGAATAAATAATATGATTTTATTTTTGTCAGCAGCATGGTGAGCATAGACAGAATTAGCATCAGCAGCGAGGGACTGACAGCCAAGTGTGGTTGCAGCAGCAGCACAGAGTGCCAGCCAGCAGCACAGTGAGAACATCATTACAGCAGAGTAGCATACACAACATCAGCATCTGGAAAAGTTACAGGAAGCCTGAACTTGCTCCAGCCGGAGCATCATATTCAGTCATGTCATCATCAAGACTAGTGACAGCCTCAGGGACATTTTCGTGTGAATCAGCAGAACTAATAGTTGAACTAGCATGACCATGATGACCATGAATGTGGCGTGTGCCAGGACCAGATAGTAGCCAGTGGTTGATAACTTGATCCGGATCAAAGCTGTCTAATGCAGGGCCTTCAACTGCTACATGCAGAAGTGACTGGAGTGTGTCATCAGCCAAACTTGTTCTTATTTTTGGTTTTATAAGATTCTGAATGGAGAATACTCTCTCACATTTAGCTGTAGACACACTCATAGCCAGTAACATTTCTATTAGGTCAAGGATGTGAGCAAGCTGGGCCGGTTTCTCTCGTAGTAGTCGTGAATACACTTGCAGATATGGCTTATCAACTGCAGACTTAAGCATTGCTTTTAATGCACAATACTCCCTTTTTATACTGGTTACGTGATCTTCAGAAAAAAAGTTGTGAAAGTAGTCTAATAAATGACTTAAATCAGTTGTGCCAAATTGTGCAAGTTCTTCTCGTGACAGATCGAAATTTTTGAAATCTAAGTAACTGAACCATTTTAGAGGTTCTTCCAAGAAATTCCGAAAACGTTGATCAATGTGAGATACTGCTGCATCTATTAAACTGTGCAGCTGTGTATCAGTCGTAAAATTTACTTCTGGACAGTTCCCTCTGAAAGTGAAAGGAACAATCTTGTCCTGACTGCCACGTTTTGAAATTAGATAGTTAATGCATTTCTCTGCAGGATTATATTGGTTTAGAAATGATGTCATAAACTTTCCTGGTCTTGTTTTTAGCTCAGTCAACTGGAGTAAGCATGTATCAACGAGTTGGGGGACTTCTAATATTAGTAGGTCATCCTTCTGAAATTCAAGTGATAAATTTTTCAATATTGGCAGAAAATCTTGAAGAATAAACAGTGATTTTACAAACTGTACTGCGTGCGCATCTCTTAGAAGTGCCTTTGCTTTGGCCCCATCATCACCAGCAGAGTTTGAGACATGTTCAAGATGTTGAATTACTGTAGGCAGGTTGACTTGAACAGCATGAACTGAACGCGTCTTACTTGCAAGCCAACGCACTTGCTTTATTGCACTGAAATGAGCCAACTCGGTGTGTATGACATCTGCTATTTCCTGCAGTTCCCTAAGTTTCTTGGGGCTGTAGTGGTAAAATTTAAAAATTCCTTTCAAGGTGTTTTCTACTTTTTGAACAAAGGGATTTTTTTTCATGACATCGAGAACTGCTAACTCCAGTTTGTGGGCTACGCAATGCATGGATATTACAGTGGGGACATGTTCTCGGATTTTTGCTATGGTGCCACCTGTATGGCCCATCATCACACTGGCACCATCAAAGTTGGCACATATGAGAACTGGTCCAGGTCTCCTCACATCGTTAAGGTCCACAAAAGAAAGATCAACAGACTCAAGTGCGGAGGTTATTGCTTTAAAAACTCCATCTGCGTGAGAATGTTTTAAGAGGTACAGCTTTAGTTAACACAGTTGTAACTTTTTTTTCTGCACCATCAACAAAACGAAGGAAGACATTTTCCCACTCTACAATGCTTGCATCTGTACTGCCATCTGCAAGAACGGTAACGAATTTTGTATTTTTGACAGTCTGGATCTCTGTTTTAGACATGACAGCTGATATTGCGTTACAGAAATCTCTGGCCCGTTTACCATTTGCGTAATTGCTGCCGAGTTTAACCCATTTTTCTTGCAATGTGCAAAGCCACTCCATATCTGAGAAAGGATGTAAATTTTAGCTAAAGGAATATGCGATGTTAAATAAACACCTAATTTTATTTTGTGACTTCCTCCATCTGAGAAAATGCGTGATATATTGCAGTTTCAGATATGTTAAAATTGACTGCATGTTCACCAGTTTACGACTATGCTGGTTTGCACAAATTATATGTGGATTTGATTTCTCATGGGTTCTCACGGACTCAATCCTGAAATTATTTGAACCAGTGGCAAACACGTTAGGTTTTTTTGAATAAGCAGGAGTCGCAAGAGTGGGATATTTCTCACAGGCAGAGCAGTACATGACGTATTTTTGGTCATCATACCTTAACCAGGTAAACTGATTTAGCCAGTGATGCTGAAATGTTCAAGCCCTTTTTTCAACGTCATATTTTTTATCTTTACTTCTTTTCTCATCAGACTTTAAGTTTGTTGTTTCATTTTCCTCATCTAAAATCAAAGGTTGCTTTCTGCTGCTGCTATAATTTTTCTCACTCATTTCAGAAATTGGTATGACCAAGTCAGATTGATCACCTCTTATGTCTACAGATACTACAGACCCAGACTGAGAATCATTGTTTTGGTCGTTTTCCTGACTAGGGTGGTAAGGACTCGGAGGGAGGGCTGGTTGGGACTGGCTTGACTGTGAAGAAGGCTCCGAGTCTGCATCTTTACTTTTTGTTCCTGAAGAAGATGAGATGGAAGATTGTTTTCCAATTCAAAGGGAAAATAAAGTAGTTTGCTTTGGCTTATTTTTTTGCATTTTTTTACCTTCTAATGTCATTGTAAAAAATATTGAAATATTGTTGTACACAACAAAATTGTATTTTATATTTGTGTGTGTTGTGTAATATTTTACCTGAAGCTGTTGTGCTTAGAAGTTAGTGCTTATGCTTAGAACACTAGTACAAAAGGGCCTGTGGGCAGGACAACAGAGTAGGTGGGAGTAGGAGTGAGAGGGAGGTAGAGGTGGTGGTGGTGGTCGCCAAGTACTACTCTTCTGCAGTTGTTCACCCCAAGTTCCTATACCGTCCTTCAGGGCAGGTTAGGTCTCTCACAGCCACTTACGCACACCTCCACCAAAGAAGAGTTTATTTTTGTTTACCAACAAATGTTTTTCCCCTTAGTTTGTATTAATTGCTTATTTCTATGAAGTTTGCAGTTGTTCCCCAAGTTCCTTCCTCTACCCTCTAGTGCAGCAGGTTTTATTTGTCTCACACACCTCCGCCAAAGTAAGTAATATGCAAGTAGCTACACTAGGTGGTTTATTTGTTTTTTCGGTGTAGCACAAAATGGTCCAAAAGTCCGCAGTTAGTTGTTGAAGTTCCTCAAGGCTCTACCCTCCCACTCCAGGGAGGTTAGGTCTCACACACACAGCCACACAATGTCTCACACACCGTCCTTCAGCAAAGTAGGTAATATATAGATAGCTAGGCTAAGGCTAGGTTTATTTAGGTTTTCTGTGTATCACAAAAAATGTTTTCCCCTTCAGTATAGTTTATATCTAATAAGTCCACAGGCGGGCGCAGCGCAGTTCCCCAAGTTCCTCTACCTCTCAGCCTGGGGGGTGCAGGGTATTAGGTCTCACAGCCACAGTGTCTTGCATACCTTCACCAAAGTAATAGTAATATATATAGGACAGGTAAGTAGCTACACTAGGTGGTTTATTTGTTTTTTCTGTGTAGCACAAAATGGACCAAAAGTCCGCAGTTAGTTGTTGAAGTTCCTCGAGGCTCTACCCTCCCAGGGCAGCAGCACTCAGGTTGGTTAGGTCTTGCACACACAGCCACACAATGTCTCACACACTGTCCTTCAGCAAAGTAGGTAATATATAGGTAGCTAGGCTAAGGCTAGGTTTATTTAGGTTTTCTGTGTATCACAAAAAATGTTTTCCCCTTCAGTATAGTTTATATCTAATAAGTCCGCAGGCGGGCGCAGTTCCCCAAGTTCCTCTACCTCTCAGCCTGGGGGGCGCAGGGTATTAGGTCTCACAGCCACAGTGTCTCGCACACCTTCACCAAAGTAATAGTAATATATATAGGACAGGTAAGTAGCTACACTAGGTGGTTTATTTAGGTTTTCTGTGAATCACAAAAAAATGTTTTCCCCTTCAGTATGTACTCAGGCGCAGTTGTTCCCCAATCCCCAAGTTCTTCTACCTCTCAGCCTGGGGCGCACCAGCGCAGGGTATTAGGTCTCACAGCCACATAGTGTCTCGCACACCTTCACCAAAGTAATAATAATAATATAGGTAGGTAACTACACTGGGTTTATTTTTTTGTGTAGCACAACAAAGATTTTCTCCTTCCTGTAGTTTATTTTCTGTAAATCCCCAAGTCCATCCTCTACCCTGGCTCTCAGGGCAGCAGGTTACACCTTCACCAAAGTAAGTAGGTAGGGGTTAAGGGGTATAGGTAGCAGATGCCAGACTAGCAGCAGTAGCAGGCAGTTGGGTTGGTTTTCTGTAGCTAGCAAAAAAAGTTCCCAAATGAGGGCAGGTTATTAGGTCTCACAGCCCCAGCTACACACAAACACACCAGAAGTGGGGTACTAGCTAGATTTAGGTACTTATAAGTGTACTAGTTATTAGTCTCACCCCTCAATCAGCAGAGTAAGTTAAGTTTAGTTGACTCTCAGACACAAACACATACACATACAGCCCTCTGATTCACTACTGCAGTGCTGCTGCCTGCTTGCCTGTTACTATTTTTATTTATCTTCTCCTCTCCAAGTTTCTTAATTTTCTCATCACTCCCTGAGTCTCCCTCCATGGAGTCCATGCTTGTATTCCCTCCCCCGCCCAGTCTCTCAACTAATCCGCTACCCCTCAGTGCCCTCTCAACAACTGGTTTTATTTTTTATTAGTTCATTTAGTTGTAGTATTTAGTATGCGGCCCCTCAGGCAGTCGTTTCTCTCTGTTCCTACCACGCAACCACCCACCACAAGCTAGCAGTAAAAATGCCTCTGCTCTGTGCAAGTGTCGGTAGCGAAATGGCGCATTTTCCATCCCGTGCCAGCTACCGACACTCCCAGCTCCCCCTCAAGATGCGTGTCCTCCAATAGCAAGGGACGGTCACGTCACGGCAAGACTAGTATCGGTTCTAGTCTGAGCTCTGCCGCTCCCGTAGTCCCGCCCAACCTGTTTTCATATGCTCCACCAGTGCTCCACTGCTCCCCGGCCCCGAGATAGAGGGAGACAGTGCCTGCTAGCGCCTGTAACAGGGGCGCGCATTCCAGACCAGTGCCACATGACTACAGTTGTGGCTAACAGGTGACTGAGCCTCTGAGGGGGGTTTGTTGTGCTGCTGAGAATGTTGCTGCTGCGCTGCTGCCACCTAGTGGCTGGGAAAAATGAAACAAAACAAAAACAATAAAATAAAGATTTGGTAGTCTGTGGGACAAGCAGTGCACAGCAGACTGCTTGTCCCTAGTTAAAAAATAGTTGTCCAGGACATCGGGCTATGGGATTTGTCAAGCCCTGGTACAGAAGGAAAACAACTTCCTGTTTTCTGCTGGTGATGCCTCTCCCTGTGCATCCCAGTATACCCCCAGCCCTCCTTACTGCCTTCTCACACTGCCTGCCTACCTTTAGGTCAACTGATATGAATGCTCCCAGGTCCCTTGCCATTTTTGTTGTTGTTAGTACCCCCCCCCCATTGTGTACTCTTCTCCTGGGTTTTTGTTTCCCAGGTGCATTACTTTGCATTGAATCTAAGCTGCCATACTTTTGACCATTCCTCCAACCTTACCAAGTCCCTTCTCATCCTTTCCACCCCCGTGTATCAACCCTGTTGCAGATCTTTTTGTCATCTTCAAAGAGGCATACTTTTCCTTCCAGTCACTCTGCAATGTCACTTATAAAGATATTAAAGAGGACCGGCCCCAGTACTAAACCCTGTGGTACCCCGCTAGTAACCCCCCTTTCTTCAAAGTGAACTCCGTTTACTATTACCCTCTGTGTCCTGTTGTCCAGCCAATGTTTTACTCAGGCTACCACCCTGGGACCCACTCCCTGGCTGGATAACTTGTTTATTAATCTTTTGTGTGGGACTGTGTCAGATGCCTTGCTAAAGTCTAGGTAGGCCATGTTCATAGCCCCTTCCTGGGCTACTACTTTGGTAACCCAGTCAAAGAAATCTATTAGAATTGTCTGACATGACCTCCCTGCTGTTAATCCATGCTGCCTTGGGTCCTGTGCCCCGCTGGCTTCTAGGTACTCAACAATTCTTTCTTTCAGAAGTGATTCCATCATTTTCCCTACCACTGAGGTCAAACTAACAGGTTTGTAGTTTCCTGCCTCTGCCTTGCTCCCACTTTTATGAAGGGGAATTACATCCACTTTCCTCCAGTCCTCAGGTACCGCACCATCCTCCCATGATTTGTTAAAAAAGGTAGTCAGTGGTGTCACTAGTTCTACCCTTAGTTCTTTTAGAATTCTGGAGTGAATCCTGTCAGGCCCCATTACCTTGTCCACCTTGAGTTTTAGGAGTTCTTTCAGGACCCTTTCTTCTGTGAATGGACTTGTATCAACTCCCCCTATCCAGAGTCTTTCTGTTGTTTGGTTTAGGTATGTCCCCCTTCTCTTCCTTTTTTTTTTTTTTTAACCAGGAGAGAGACACTATGCTGAAAACTTATTTACAGGTGCAACCTGGAAGCATAAGGAAGTTAAGTGATTTGCTCAGGGTCACACACTATGCATGTGGGGGCTGTGAGATTCAAACCCAGATCTCCAGGTTTGCAGCTCAGAGCCTTAAACCACTGCGCTATACTGTCCCTCTTCTTTTGTGAATACTGAACAAAAGTATTTGTTCAGTAACTTTGCCTTTTTACTGTCACCCTCTGCCCACCCCATCCCCTTTATTAAGCCTCCCTATCCCTCCCTTGGTCTTTCTTCACTCACTAATGTACATATAAAAGGTTTTATCCCCTTTCTTAACTGAGTTGGCTATCTCTTCCTAGGTTTGGGCCTTTGCAATTCTGACTGCCTTCCTTGCTTCCTTCTGCTTTAACTGATAAAGTTCTCTGTCCTGCTCCTTTTGTGATTTCTTATACTTTCTGAATGCCATCTTCTTCTCCCTAATCTTTCCTGCCACCTCTTTTGAGAACCATAGTGGTAGTGGTATTTTCCTTTGTTTTGTTTCATTTATTTGCTTCACGCAAAGGCTTGTTGCCTCGTGATGGCAGTTTAGATTTTTCCCCATTGTTCCTCCACCCTTCCTTTCTGCCCTTTTACTAGTACATTCCTTAGGCACGCTCCCATTCTGCCAAAGTCAGCCCTCCGAAAGTCCAGTACCCTTGCTTTTGTATGGCTTGACTCTATGGCTGTGTTTATGTTGAACCACACTGTCTGGTGATCACTTGTTCCCTTGTTCCCAGATGGGCACCCACTTCTAAAGCTGAGATCCTCTCACTGTCCCCATTTGAGAGTACCAGGTCTAAGACTGCTCTGTCCCGTGTGGGTTCCAACACTAGCTGCCTGAGTCATGCACCCTACAGGGCATCGAGAATGACTCTGCTCTTGGATGTGGCTGCAGCAAATGTGCTCCAGTTAACATCTGGCATATTCAGGTCCCCTATCAGCATCATCTCTCCTTTTTCTGCCATTCTAAGGATGCCTCCTATCACTTCCTTGTCCATTTCCTTCCCCTGAGACGGGGGTCTGTATTCAACTCCTGTGCGGATATGTGGTGCCATTTCCTGTCTCCAAGGTGACCCACAGTGCCTTCTCTCCTCCCTGTTTACCCTTTAGTTTGGTTGCTTTGATCCCTTTCATTATGTAGAGAGCTACTACTCCTCCTCCTCTTTTACCTTCCCTGTCCCTCCTGCAGATTGTGTACCCTGGTATGTTGACATTCCAGTCATGGTTTCTGTGACTGCCATGATATCCAGGCGTCCCTCTTCTATCAAGGCCACTAGTTCAGGAAACTTGTTACCCAGACTACGGGCATTGGTACTTATCGCCCTCCATTTTTTGATGGCCTTACCCCTTTTAGTCCCATTCACTTGTTCTGTGCTGTGAGGACAATCGGAACAATCCAGTTTGAACCTCCTGAGGCCCTGTCTAGCTCTAATACACAACTTGACTGACAGCAAGAATGAAAGAACACACCAGTGAAAACGTAAATGTCTGTTACATAAAGTCCCCAAAATACTAGCAAGCTACAAATAAGCCACCAGATTCACAGAAAAAGGAAAACAAAACAAAATCAGCAGTATTTGAATCCCTCTGTACATACAGTAGCAATCTACAGAAAGATCAGCAGTACTGCAACCCCCTTCTTGAGTTAAACAAGCAAAAACCAATGTAAAATTAAAAGTAAGGCCCACCTCCTCAGAATTCGAGAAAGAGTGTGCCTTCCTCCAGTTTCACAGTTCAAGATTGTGCGTCCTTCCAGGCTCCAAGTTCAGTTTTGCAAAAGCAACCTTTACCTTCAAAATATACGGCCTTTCTGTCTGAATCTGCTTAACACACATGTGGCTTATACAAGTCAGAATGAAAAACTCCACACAAAAACTATTGGCTGACAATACCTGTGAGGTGAGCAGCTCCTGAGGCCTTGTCTGGCTCTAGTACACAACTCAGCTGACTGCAGAAATGAAAGATCACACCAGTGAAAAACTTAAATGTTTGTTGCAAAACATCCCCAAAATACCGTACTAGCAAGCTACAAATAAGTCACCAGATTTGCAGAAAAAGAAATAAAAAACCAAAATCAGCAGTAGTTTAATTCCTCTGTATGTAAAGTAGCAATCTACAAAAAGATCAGTAGTATTGCAACCCACTTTTTTTGATTCAAACAAGCAAAAAACAGTGTAAAATTAAGAGTAAGGCCCACTTCCCTCAGAATTCGAGCAAGATTGTGCCTTCCTCCAGTTTCCTAGTTCAAGATTGTGCATCCTTCCCAGCTCCAAGTTTATAGCAATAAGCACAACATTGGAATCCATAAATCTTTCTTTACCTCAGTGATGTGAGCAACATATCTCTTAACTGTCCCTGATTTTGCCTCAAAATTTTACTCTGTCCCTCCTAAAAATTGTGTTTTTGCGACCAAACAGTGGAGGTTGGAAGCACAAAATAATGTCAAACATTAAAGCTAAAGAGTTGTTCTTCCTTAGAAAATGCATTTTGGACTAAGCCCCATATTCTACCAGCTTCCTGAGTGGATATCACCAAGTTGTAAGATGTGTCCCTGATTTTCATCCTTTGTCCCTGATTTTTTTAAACCTTGTCCCAAATTTATGAGGCTGGAGGTTGAGAGGTATGGTGAGCAAGCCTAGGCCAGTTCTCATTTCAGCAAACTTTGATGGTGCCAGTGTTATGATGGGCCATACAGGTGGCACCATAGCAAAAATAAGAGAACATGTTCCAGCTGTTATACCAATGCATTGTGTGGCTCATAAACTGGAGTTGGCAGTCCTTGACACCATGAAAAAAAAATCATTTTGTTAGTAAAGTCGAAAACACTCTGAAAGGCATTTTTTAAATTCTATCACTATAGCCCTAAGAAACTGAGAGAGCTGCAGGAAATAGTCCATGTCATAGACACAGATCTGGCACATTTCAGTGCAATTAAGCAGGTTCGTTGGCTTGCAAGTAAGACACGTTCTGTTCACGCTGTCCAAGTCAGTCTGCCCACAGTAGTTTAGCATCTCAAACTTGTTTCTAACTGCTGGCGATGATGGTGCTAAAGCAAAGTCACTTCTAAGAGATGTCAGGAGTGTACAGTTTATCAAATCTCTGTTTATAGTCCAGGATTTCTTGCCCATTCTGAAACATATGACACTTGAATTTCAAAAAGATGACCTGCTTTTATTGGAGTCCCACAACTCATAGAGACGTGCATTCTCCAGTTAATGGAGTTAAAAATGAAGCCTGGAAAATTCATGACATCCTTTCTTTTTTTTTCCATTTAAACTTTATTAATTTTCAGCAGAGCAAATGTCAACCAGGACATACAATATAAATGTTCACAACAAAGGAATAAATGTCCCATCATATACAATTAAAACTTACCCTGCAATTACCCCCCAACCTAATCCCCACTAATTATAAAACCCAATAAAACGACAACAATACCCCAAACCCCCACTCAAACACCAATCCTCCAACACATACAAACCCCCCAAGGCAATACATAATAAAAGTAGTATTAGGATAATAAAGTTAAGATCTACTTAGAGTAACAAGTTTCAAACAGTCCCCAGATCCTTTCAAAAGGACGTAGTTATTATGGATAATGGCTATCGTTCGCTCCAACCTTAAAAGGCCAGGAGCTCGCTTAACCACTCATTGTAAGAAGGACAGAACTTATCCTTCCAATGTTGAAGCACAAGTTCTTTAACTGAGACGGCAATCAAGGACATATAAATTTCCTATTCCTGGCGGAAAGGCAGTCATTTCACCCAGTACACAAACCTCCGGTCTAAACATATCTTCCAGACCCAAAAGTGGATTCAGGTTGTTTTGAATCACAGCCCATAAGGGGGCTATCAGAGGGCAGCTCCAGAAAATATGCAAAAGGTCTCCTGAACCTGCTTCGCATCTATAACATTTAGGATCTCCTAATAAGCCTAGATCCTTCAACTTCTGGGGTGAATAATAAATATTATGTACAACCTTAAATTGTATAAGCCTTAGTTGGTCATGCTTAAGGTATCTATGACAAGCTGTCCAAATTCCTGTCCAGTCTAAGGTAGCCTCTGGGAACGCATCATTCCAATAAGTACATGGTGCTAGATTCATCGAGTAAGCCCACTGAAACAAAACCGCATACATCTTAGAAATGACCTGCGATACGCCAACCAATGGGCGTACAGCCTCAAAAATCCAATGGAGGGTGTTTGCTCCATACTGTACTCCACTTCGTAGAGCAAACATGCCTAAGCTGCAGCACTTTGAAGATGTCCTTACTGGCCAAATTGAACCTTTCAATTATTACCTGAGCCGGATTACGCCACCATTTGCATCAAAAAAGTCCCCCAAGGAACAATCCCTTAGCTTCTCCAGCCAACCTGGTTTAATTACTTTATTGCCAATCAGAAATCGCGGATTCCCCCAGACCAGCTGCCCCCGGTCTTCCAGATGGTTATATTTAATAAATCTACATAACTGGTAGTGAGACCTAACTGCCACTCCAATTGGAGATCTTTTCAACGCCAATGGCAATATTCTAGGAGATAGGAAAAAAAGAGCACCAGGATTAATCCCATGCCTAGTAATTAATGCTCTTTCCAATTTAACCCATAAAGGGACATATTCAAGTGAGTTAGTTGTGTTATCGAACAATGCCCATCTACCATATTTACTCAACTGTGCTGCCCACCAATATAGGCCAAAATGGGGTAACCTTAGCCACCTAGTGGTTTGGGAGCAGCCAATTTGTGGTAGGCCATTCTCGATTTTATGCTTCCATACAAAGTCCACAATTATAGCATGCAGGCTCTTAAACCAGGATAACGAGGAAAATGTCCAACCTACTGATAGGGTAGAAAAGCCTGGGAAATATATTCATTTTCACTACGCTAATTCTTCCCCATAAAGACAGAGGGAATTGAGTCCATCTCCTGAGATCAAGTTTAATAGTGTGGATGAGAGAGTCCAGATTTAATTGACGGAGACGCCCCATACCTCGAGTTAGAACCAGACCCAGATATTTAAGAGAGTCCGGACTCCATTTCAGTCCAAGTTCTGTTATTTCCCTTTTAAATACTCTGGTATTAAGAGGATAGACCACAGTTTTGTCTAGGTTTAGTTTATAATTGAGACCTGATTAAATCGCCACAAGTCCAACAATCTAGGAATAGATTTACCAGGTCTCGACACACATATATCAGAAGATCATCTGCATATGCAGTAACCTTGATAGAAATCCCAATATCTTAATAGGCTCTATCTCCTGCTCATGGAGTATCCTTCGTATCAAGGGTTCTAAATACAAGTTAAATAATAAGGGGATAAAGGACAACCCTGTCTTGTACCCACACTAATGGAAAAGGATTGGAGATAACTCCATTACAACTAATTCTAGCTGATGGATTGGAATATAGGGCTCTCAGCCACCTAAAAATTTTTCAGGGAACCCGAACCTTGCATAGTTTCAAATAAAACTCCCAATATACCTATCGAAAGCCTTCTCGGCATCCAAGGAGACCAACGCCATTGGAAGTTGGCTTCCCCTCGAAGCCGAGAAAACATGAGCCAGGGTTCTGAAATGATCAATCGATGACCTGCCCTTCATAAAGCCTACCTGTTCGCTCCCTATCAATTTGGGCAGTATCTTATTAATACGATCTGCCAATAATTTGGCTAGGATCTTTAAATCACAATTTAACAACGATATGGGTCTATAACTGGCCGGGTCGGTAGTGGGTCTATTAGGTTTGGGGAGCAGAACAATAAAGGCTTCATAAAACACTTTCTCAGTCTCATTCCCGGCACATATGTGTCGGAACAGTCTGAGAAGGTGGGGAGCCAGCAAGGAAGAGAATTTTTTGTAAAAATTTGACGAGAACCCATCCGGACCTGGGGTATTATCTAAGGCCAAGCTCTTAATGGCCGATTCGACCTCGGCTAAAGTAATATCCTCCAAAAGGGAACTACCTTCCCGCTCCGTAAGGACGGGTAGATCAAGATCTTTAAAAAAAGCCGTCATATGGCATTTCAGGGGTTGGGTAGCCATTTCCTTGTATAAATTCCCAAAGTATTGACAAAAAAGTTGGGCAATTTCGACTGGGGATGTTTTAACCATTCCATCTTCCCCGGAGACAATTCCCTCAATTAATCTGGAAGATTCCAACTGTGACAGACGTCTCGCTAATAACTTCCCAGGCTTTTCACCCTGATCAATATAATTGGCCTTCGTCTTAACCAAAGCCAACTCAGATTGTTCCCCAAGCAGCCTAAGATAAGCATCTCTGGTCTTAATTAACTCCTCTTCCTTATCCCTATCGGAGTGACTGGTACATTCCACCTCTAAAGCCCTAATGCGTGCCAGTAACTCCCTCATAACTCTATTCCTTTCTCTTTTCCTACTCACTGTTAGGCTAATCAATACCCCCCGTAAATAGGACTTAGCGCCCCAAAAGATATCTGGACGAGTCTCATTACCCAAATTGTTCCTGTAGAATTCTCAATCTGTTCAGTTATAAACTTAACCACACTCGGTGCCCTAAGTATTTGATTATTAAATTTCCACCTGTTTTCCTTTCCTCATGAGACACCAGCGAGATAACTATCATTAAGGCAGCATGATCTGAGATAGGCCCAGGCAAAATTTCAGACTTAAGAACACCTCTAAGGAGAGACCTGGAAAGAAAAACATAGTCCAACAGAAGAAGTCCCATGGACAGGGATGTAAAAGTAAATTCCTTGAACTGGGTGAAGAACCCGCAAATATCGGCCAGCCTAGCTGATCTAGCAGCTCCGACAATGCCCGGCTTGCAGGGTTAAATAAACCTGGATTTACTAGACCTGTCCAAAAGGGTCCAAGGTCAAATTGAAGTCACCTCCCAGAACTATCGGAAGGTGGACGAAGAGCAGCAACACCTTGAGTAGCCCCACAAAAAAGTCCTGGGTATCCACATTAGGACCATATATGGATCCCAATAATATTTCCATATTTAGTAATTTTCCTCTTACTAGCACATACCTACCCTCTGTATCCTGAATAATCTGCAACGGTCTAAACGGCAAAGATCTATGTAACAGCAACATAACCCCCCTGCTTTGTGTACTGCCCTGAGAGGCAAAAACCTGGCCCACTTGTAGCTTCCTCATAGCATTTGCTTCAGACAGTAACAGATGCGTTTCTTGTAGAAACACCACTTCCGCCTCAGAAAGGTCTATATGCTTAAGAATTCTGTATTGCTTATCTTTAAGTCGAGCTCCTTTAACATTCCAAGTAAAAAACTTAGTGCATATCAATGTGTCCATATCAGCCTCAGAAATGCAACATGAATACAATTCTTCATTGCTGACAATACCAGAAAGGAACCGAGAACAGCTAACCATAATCCTAAATGCGTAGTGCCTTTAATAAAAGTAACCTCCTCCCACCCCCGATCCCGATCCCAAAAGAGATATCCCAAACCCAGCAAAACCCAACCCCCACATGTACACCGCTTGGCCCATGATTCCAGGACACTCAGCTTATTCCCCGCCTCCCCGAAGCAATCAACCACATTAACAAGGATATGACCCCTTACCTATTAAGATATATCCCGTGATACAACCAGTTTAACATCATATTACTATTAATATCCCCTTCTCAAAGGTAACCATGTACATACCATAAACTCTGTCATCTATACCAAATACAGTTTGTGGTTCCTGTATGACCCATATCCATCCCATTAAATGCAAAAAAAAACCCCGCCAGAACCCCAGGGAGGATTAGCCCCAAATACTTGAGTCATACAGATGTATACATCGATCAGGTACCCACATCCAAACATGACACTAAGGAGAAAGAAAGGAGAACATGGATAACATGCCACAATCGCTATTCAGTTGTAAAACCTTAGCGTACAAACCATCTAGCCAGGTTCGACCCCCTATATAATGACCCCGATCCGGCCTAAACAGTGTCAGGCCAGCCGTACTATCAAGTCAACAGGGGCCAGAAAGGAACAGGGCTCGGCCGCAAAGGCATCATGCCTCACCAAAATATTAACTACAACAAATCAGTCCCATAGGAGTCCGGGTTCACCCAAAGGTCCATTAGGCATTAGTACTAACTGATTAAGGTTGTCAGTCCAGAAAGTACCCATAGCCCCACCATGAAAAAACATAAAAGTTCCATGATAAAGTGAATCTTCAAGGGTCCTTAAATAAAGCAGGCAGACTCTTCTGTAGGGTTTCTTTAGCTAGCTCTGGTGATTCAAATGTTTTCCATTCGTCTTGAATCTTCACCTGGAGTCTTGCAGGATAAGCCATCCGGAACTTAACCTCAGCTGCAATCAGCTTTGACCACCACATGAAACGCTGCCCTCCTTTGCCGCACGGTAAATGGAAGATCCTGCACCACTCTAAGTTTCGCCCCTTCCCAGTATAACTCCTTATTATCTTTGGCCTTAGTAACAAATAACTGCCGCTCCTGAAAATTTAGGAACCGAAAAATAAATGATCTCGGTGGCCCACCCAGGGGTGGCAATGGGCGTAAGGCTCTATGCGCTCGTTCAATTATATAAGAGGAGCCAAAGGGCGAGGGCCCAGCCACTTTCACAATTAGCTTTTGTATGAACTTGATTGGATCCGAACCTTCAGCCTTCTCGGGCAAGACAATAATCACAACATTGTTGCGATGGCTTCTCCCCTCTAAATCTTCAAGCTTAGAGTCCATCTTAACAATTTTTTGTTGCAAAGCAGTTATGCTAGCTTCCATCTGTTCTCTAGTTGTTTCCAAGGACTTGATTCTTGCAAAGTTATCCGATATTTTCCTGTTTAAATCTTCCATCGTTGTAGAAAGGGACTTGATTTCACAAGCCATGTCGTCCAAAGTAGCCCGAAAAAGTCTGAATTCCACTAAGAACTTAGCCAGAGTTAAAGGCTCCTCTGCCCCATGCAACTCTCCTGAGCCTTGTGATAACTGCAGCGCCGAGGCCTTAGATTTTTTTGCGGCTTTCTCGGGAGTAGTCGGGGGTATGTTTAGGCGAAAGTTTCATCTCCTCCATATGCCAAGGTTCAGACAGCTCAATCGTATCTCATGACTGCTGATTTTAGCGAAGCCGTTAAACGCCAAATGAGGGGTCAAAGAAGAAAAAATCGGGTTTAGATAGCAGAGCTCGCGGAGAACACAGCCGTTACGCGCTCTGCATCACGTGACTCCTCATGACATCCTTTCTGAAACAATACTGTCATGAAGAGAAATGCATGGATTATGTTGTTTCAAAGCATGAGGAGGAAAGGACTGTTCGTTTATGTTTAAAGGCAATTGTCCAGAAATAAATTTTACCACTGATTCACAACTTCACAGTTTAACAGATGCAGCAATAACATACATTGATAAGAGATTTCAGAACTTCTTACTTCAATGGTTCAGGTGTTAAGATATTAAAAATGTTGATTTGCCCCTGAGAAGAACTAGCTGAATTTGGGACAAGTGACTTATCTAAGTTGTTAGAATACTTTCACACGGTTTTCACAGAAGAGCAAATAAGCTGTATGAACATGAAATATGCTGCATTTAAGCACAACTAAAAACTGCAGGTGATGAACAATATCTGGTAGTCTATTCAAGATTGCTGAGAGAGGGAGAGAGAGAGACCGCCCAACTTGCTCACGTCATTGACCTCATAGAAATGCTAATGGCCATGAGTGTGTTCACAGCAAAACGTGAGAGGGTGTTTTCTATTCAGAATGTTATTAAAAGCAAAATAAGAACAAGATTGGCTGACGAACCACTCCAGTCACTTCTGCAAATACCAGTGGAATATTCTGATTTAGAAAACTTTGATCTGGATCCTGCTATCGACCATTGGCTCCACTCTGGTCCTGGCACACGTCACGTTCATGGCCATTCTGCTACTACTTCCGCTGGTGATGCTTCTTGTTCTTAAGATAGTGTTGCTGTCCACCTCCATGCTAATGATGATGATGCTCCTTCCCCAAGTGCTCCCGCTGACACTTTTGCTGCTAGCTGTTCTTCAAACAACATGAAGTCTTGCTATATTATAGACATTAGCAGTTTGTTCCAGCTCTAGAACTGCCCCGGAGTGAAATGGTTAAAACCATTCCAAAATAGAATTTTGGCACGACAGCAGGTCTTCTGTGTCAT
Source organism: Neoceratodus forsteri (assembly GCA_016271365.2). NCBI lineage: Eukaryota > Metazoa > Chordata > Ceratodontiformes > Ceratodontidae > Neoceratodus > Neoceratodus forsteri. Next base: position 1,725,632,567 of record CM057452.1, read on the forward strand.
TTCAAACTTGAACTGTCAGATTCTTTACTCCGCCTCAGTGAACAGTCGCTCGGAGATTTCTCCTTCTGCTCGGTTCATTTCGGTTTAAAGTGTTTTCTCGGTTGGATTTAACCGAGAATAGTTATTAACACATAAAACTGCTCGTCTAAGCTCCATCTGTGGTAACCGTAAGTAAATGAAGGTTTTGTCTGTGTGGAACTTGTGTTATCGTTCGGTTTGAACCGATCAGTGGGTTTAAAACTCATTTAAAATTAAAAGTTACTATTTTAGAGTGCGGTTCCGGTTCTTATCGGTTCTAAAAAAAGCGGATTTATTCTGGTTTCCAATACCCGTGACTACGGTTAGGAACCGATAAGGTTATCTGCCTGGCACTGCCGCTAAAGGGCAAGTTTTTGTTAGCTGGCATTATGTCTGAGAAACCCAAAGAAACCGGCCCATTGGTTTCAACACTGTGATGTTTGTGGGGAAGTCTTTGCCAAGGCTGACCCACACACCACATGTGTTTATTGTCTGGGGTTTGACCACCTCCAGTCAGACTGCCAGGTATAAGAATTTCCTGCAGTCACCCTGGAAAAAGATTGGGCAGGCTAGGGAACGAGAGGCCAAAGTCCGGCTGACCCGATGGCCAGCCCGTTCGGTGCCAACCAAACTAGAGGGAGTGCCCTCTGACCAGGCCAGACTTCCTTGGGCAAAGAAAAGCTGGTTCTGAGGAACCAATTCCAGTAAAGAAAACAAGAAAATCAGCAGGTCTGGAGTCCAAAATTCCTTCTCCAACTGCTGCAGAGATAACAAGAGCCATACAAATTGTCAGTCATTGTCTCAGGTCCGTCCGACCACACTATCTGGTAAAAGGTCGGTTTGTCCGTCCCAGTGGTTCAGGATTATGATATTGAGGAATTTTATGAACCAGAGGAGGGGAGGAGGATTTTGAACAGTATGAATGTGGCTGGGAAGGTCTGGTGTGCCCATTGAACCGGACATCTCCCCAGACAGACCTTTAGAATCTCCCCTATGCTGTCTGAGTCCCCATCTCATTTTATGTTTTATAAAAGTTGCTGAAACCTCCAGCTTCCTTTAGAAGAGGCTGTGGATGAGCAAGAGGAGCCTGATTTTGTAGAAATGATGGATATTCCAGAGTCTAGGAGATTGTCTATTCCTTTACATAAGTCTTTTAGGAAACAAACAATTAGCATTTTAAAGCTCCTAATTCTGTGCCTCCTGTAGATAAAAAGATGAACAGAAGGTATACATTGTCAGGCCCTGATACAGAATTCCTTTTCAGCAATGCAGTCATGTTAGTAGTTCAGGCTGCTGCCTGTGATAAAGCTAATATTCCTTGGCTTCACATCCTCTGACAAGGATTCCAGGAAGATTGATGCCATGGCAAAACAGTATATGGCAGCCTCTCTGGGACTCAGGCAAGCAAATTATATGGCTTATGTAGCTAGGTATCAGAAATCTAGATGGGATACTGTTATGCAGTTGGCCAAGCAGGCCCATGGCCAGCTGGCTAGTGAACTAGAACAGGTGGCTGCTGATGGCATTGAAGCCTCTAAGGTTCAGTTTCATGCTGCTGTGGATGTTAATGATGTTTCCTCTAGGGTCATGGCCACATCTATAGTTTGTAGGTTGGCCTGGCTCAGGCGTACTTACTTTGTCACAGGATACCCAGACTAAGGCTATGGATTTTCCTGTGGTGGGAAATTCTCGGTTTGGAGAGCAGACAGAGAATTACATGAAGAAGATGGATGAATATAGGACTACTTACAAGAGTGCCCAGGCTAAGGAGTGGAAACCACTCCTCAAAGGCATGCCCCTAGGGTGGTAGGCCTTTTCACAGGCCTTTCTACCAGACTCAGGCCTCCTCTGCCTATGCTCAGAGGGGCTTCTTCAGAGGCAGGGCAGAGAGGGGTGGGCAGACCTGCTCCCACCCCCAGCCTAAAGCTCCTATGAACAGGCACCCTGATGGGGTGCCCAGGGCCGATTCTCCTGTACCAGGTGGGGGCAGGCTGGCTTACTTCAGTCAGAATTGGGCTTCTTTAACCTCAGACAAGTGGGTTCTGGAAGTAGTAAGTCAGGGTCTGGTTCTCAGCTTCAAAAGTTTCCTAAGTTGAGAAGCAGACTTTTTCACCTACAAGTGCTTCAGAGACCCTCGCTCTGGAAACAGAGGTCTCATCCCTGTTAGCTCTCAGAGCAGTAGAAAGGGTTCCTCCCTTGCATCAGGGCAGGGTCTGTATTCCAGATACTTCCTACCCCAAAAAGACAGGAGAATGGCGCCCATTTTAGATCTCAGATATCTGAACAAGCATCTTTGAAACCAAAGTTCAAATGGTAACTCTGGCAATGGTTTTACTTTTCCCTAAGGCCAGGGACTGGCTAGCCTCCCTGGACCTCAAGGATGCCTATTTCCATGTCCTAATCAGAAGATCCCATCGAAAGTACCTCAGATTCAACTGCCCTCAGGTCATTACCGTTCAGAGCAATGCCCTTCGGCCTTACCTCTGCTCCAAGGGTATTCACAAAGTGTCTAGCAGTGGCAGTGGCCCACTTAAGGAGGCAGAGGATTGCTGTTTTCCCTATCTAGATGACTGGCTCATTGTAGGCCAGTCCCCAGAACAGGTAAAATCTCACCTGCAGGTCACCCAGCAGCTTTCACCTCCCTGGTTTTCTGCTAAACCTACTAAAGTCGGTTCTGGAACCAGTCCAGGTACTCACCTTTATAGGGGCAGAATTGACACAAAGCTAGCCAGAGCCTTTCTTCCCAGAAAGGGTAAGGAATTTAGTGGCTCTGGCCTCTTCCTTCACTCTGCAGGTCTCTTGACCAGCAAGACACTTTCTGCAGCTCCTGGGGCACATGGCTGCATCCACAGCTGTTGTGCAGGGAGCCAGATTTCAGATGAGAGACATTCAGTTTCACTTGAGAACCTTTTGGTCTCAGAGAAGAGACCCTCTTTCCAAGTTGGTCCCAGTGACTCTGAACCTTGATCCTAGCTCTCAGTGGTGGCAGGATCAGAGCAATTTAAGAGCGGGGTCCCCTTCATTTCCCTTCTCACGACTTGACTTTCACTACAGATGCTTCCTTCTGGTTGGGAGCCCACATGGGCGACCTTTCCACTAGGAGTCTGGTCCCCAGGAATCTCTGCTCCACATCAATTTGCTGGAACTCAGAGCTGTTCTTTTAGCTCTTCAAGCTTTTTCTGCATCTGTCCACGACAAGGTGATACAAGTCAGAACAGACACCACCACAACAATGTGGTACATCAACAAACAGGGGGCACTCGGTCTTCGGCCCTTGCACCGAGGCAATGAAGTTGTGGTCTCTGGCCTATTCCTGAACACTTCCCTCATAGCAGTTCATCTCCAGGGAAGGACAATGTCCCAGCGGATGCCCTCAGCAGGATTTCCCAGGGCCATCACGAATGGTCCCTGGATCCTCAAGTGCTGGGGATAGTTTTGCCAGGGGCATCCTCAGATAGATCTTTTGCAGCCCCAGACAATCACAAACTTCCTCTGTTCTGTTGCAGGCCTCCAGTGCTGGGCTCAGTTCCCTGGATGCTCTTCTTCTGGATTGGGAGGGAAGTTCTCATGCTTTCCCCTTTCCTCTCCTATTCAAAGTACTAGTCAAAATCAGATCTCAGCCTTGCAGGGCGATTCTGATTGCCCTGATTGGGCCAGGCAGCCCTGGTACCCACTCCTTCTGTCTCTGACAGTCCATCTTCCCTGTGCCTCCCCAGGAATCACAATCTGTTGACTTGTGCCCAGGGAAGGGTTTGGTATCCGGACCTCAAATCCCTCAACCTCAAGGCCTGGCTCTTGAGGAGTTAGAGTTGCTGATTTACACCTCTCTCAGGGTGTTCTTGAGATCCTAAAGGCTTCAACCTTCCACTAGGGCTACTTATAGTTCTAAATGGAAAAGGTTTTCCATTTGGTGTCTGGGAAAATATTTCCCCAGAATCTGCTGAATTGCCCATTTTGTTAGATTACATGGTACATCTTAATTCTTGGGTCTCAGACCAGCTACCCTGAGAGTTCATTTGGCAGCTGTGTCTGCTTTTGTGTCAGCAGGAAAGTCATCCTCTTTCCTCTCATCCTATGTTTTCCAAGTTTTTAAGGGATTACTCCATACTAATCCTCCCTTTCGGAACCGGCCCCTGCTTGGGACCTTAATGTTTGCATTGCCCAGTTAATGCAACCCCCTTTTGAACCTCTGTCTTCTGCAGAGCTTAAGTTCCTAACTTGGAAAACTGTTTTTCTAGTGGCTATCACTTCTGCCAGACGCATAAGTGAATTGCAAGCCTTGTCAGTGGAGACTGACTTTATTTCTTTCCACAGGGATTAGGTAGTCCTTAGGACTATTAGGAAGTTTTTGCCTAAGGTGGTTTCAGATTTCCATCTTAATCAATCTATCTCCCTTCCAGTATTTTTCACTGATCACTCCTCTTTGGGTGAGAGGAGGTTGCACAGCTTGGATGTTAAGAGAGCTCTTAGTTATTATACAGAGTGTACCAAAGGTCACAGGTTCGAATCCCTCCAACTTTTTCTTTACCTATGGTGAAGTTGGGAAAGGCAAACCTGCCACTAAGAGATCAATAGCCAGGTGGATTGTCTCTTGTATCCAATTTTGTTATCCGAAAGTGGGCAGAGCCCCGGTTTGAGGGCTCATTCTACCAGGGGTAGCTGCGCCTCTAGCTGCTGCCAGAGATATCCCTTTATTAGAGATTTGCCAGGCTGCTACTTGGAAAACGGTACACACTTTTACCAAGCATTACTCCTGGATGTCCAGGCCAGGAGAGATGCTCGGTTTGGCACAGCTGTTCTTCAGAGCCTATTCCTAAGTAGGTTCTGCCCTCCTCCATGGAGGTACTGCTGTGCATTCTGCTAATGTCTATAATATAGCAAGACTTCATGTTGTTTGAAGAAAAAATTACTCACCTTAGTAATGTTGTTTCTTCTAATGGAGTCTTGCTATATTATAGACCTCCCCCCCAACCTGCCCCTCTCAGAACCTCTACTTGGTGGGGTGCGGGCAACTTAGTGTGGGCACTACTTATGTCCTGTTAGCATTTTGTCCCCTTTGGGACTTTGGGGGTGTGTATGTGTACGCGAGTGTGTGTTTTATTATACTTATGTTCCATTTTCATATTATTAGAATGGTGTTAGTATTTCTGGTGTCCTGACTTGAGTCTTGGGTGTTGGGACCATCAATGGTTGTTATTATTTAGGTAGCCATTTGGCTAGTGTAGGTTACAGCTTCCACACAGACCTTAGTGAGTTTGGCTCGTAAAGATCTGACAGTTCAAGTTTGAAATGACACAGATAGAGCTGCTCTCGTGCCAAAATTCTATTTTGGAATGGTTTTAACCATTTCACTCCGGGGCAGTTCTAGAGCTGGAACAAACTGCTAATGTCTATAATATAGCAAGACTCCATTAGAAGAAACAACATTACTAAGGTGAGTAATTTTTTCTTCTCTTCCTCACTATTCTGACTGATGGGTTGTTGTGATTTTGCCTGTGTTTGTGCGTGGCACACTGTACTCTACTGCTGCTTTCTTTGTCCTTGACCTAGGCTGTCCTTTCCTGAAATGTTGTGGTTTAGTTCTGTCTCACTGTCTCATCATAAGGACCACAATTGGTTCTGTCTGACCTAGAACACAGAATCACACATTTTCAGATTGTAATTTACATATTAGTATTTAACCCCTGCCCCCCTCCTCCAAAGTACATACAAACACTTTGTTCTTTACTTTTACTGATTTTCTTTAAAATATGCCCCTTTTTAACTGGACTACCAGTCCCATCACGGGGACTATTACTTTTAGTCAGGCCACTTTTCCTTGGATTAACAGTAAATTTTTAAGATTTGTCGATCCCTGCATCTCTGCTGGTGCAGGCAAGTCAGTGTGTGGTGTATTATCTGAAGAACCATGGGGACACACATTCGTACCCATTGTGCTGCAAGGCAGTGAGTGTGGGGGGACTGGATGGTAGCACAACGTGTCTAGCTAGTTGCTGTTCACTTTGTGGGCTCTCTGAATGTCCTGGCAGATATCCTCAGCCATTCTCGTCGTAGTTCATCCTCCTAAATGAAAACTCAAGTTATCACAGACCAGTTGTTTGACATGTGGGAAAGGCCAGAGCTGAACCTTTTTGCATCCTTACACAATGCAAAACTGCTGCATTTTTGCTTGCTTATTCCAGGGTGTGGTATTGTTTGGTACAACCCCTCTCTGCTGGGGAGACAGATTCTGCCAACTTGGATTCAGTTTCACACTGGCATTTCAGCTGAGCTTTGCTCAGTTACCGTACACTTTCAAGCTTATTTCTTCCCAGCATTTGTGGTATGCTCCGTCCCTTGCTACGTTAAATCTCATTGTCCGCTGGAAGGGTCAGATCTCCTTCATTACTCCTGCAGCATGTGAAGAATCCAGTCTTTAAGCACTAAAGTTTGGCAGTTTTCTTCAAAATGTATTTGTTTTTGACTGATGGTGTGCACCCTGTCTACTATTTACCACAGTCAACAAAATTGAGATGGAATGCAAAAAGCTGGGTTTAAACACTGAGTTCGGTGCGTGCAAAAAATGTAGTGCAGTGGATAGCCACAAAATGTCTGTACTACCTGGGGCCCCGACCATGATGTCGGGAGGTGTCCATTGTGTCAGGGTATGCATCCTTCAACATTGGACAAATGAAAGGATGCACGAGCCTCAAAAATGTAGGTTTGCCTCTGTGGGATTGAAGGCCCAGTTAGTGACCATGGAGGAAGAGGTAGTGGCAGGGCCCTCATTGGCCCTGGCCTTGGTCCTTATGGGTAGGTCACGGGCACTCTTTTTTTTTTTTTTTTTTGGCTTGCCCTGAGTTCAGAGAGTTGTACCTGGCTATGCAAACTTTCGATGAGAGCCCTCTTTTTATTCTTCGATAACCAGGTATGGCCCACTAGGCACAAGTACCTGTTTTCAGGGGTGACCAGGGAGCACTGCAGTAGTTAAGTGACTTGCTCAGATTCACAGAGTATGCAAGTGGAGGTTGTTGGAATTCAACCCTGGTCTGCTGGATGTACCAAACTCATTCACAGCTTGTTATGCTAACCTTTAGGCTATACTCCCAGACCCCCCTTATTGAAAGAAGCATAAGAAATGTATAACTGTTGACTGTGGGAGTGGGAATGATCTTCCCTTGTCAATCTTCACCATTCATTACTTCCTGGGTGTAAGCCGGAGGGCCTGACCCGACACTTTTTTTTTTTTTTTTTTTTAAAGTTTGCTATGACCCCTCAAGAGCCGACGTCATTGTCATGCGCGCAGGGCGGCCGTTAGTAGCGAATTACCCTCCTCCAACTCAGTTCTGTTTCTCCCGCCGTCGAGGCAGCACCTGTTTCGCGGTGGAGCGCCAATTCAATCTCGCGCAGTAGACCGACTCGATTTTCTCGCTTTTTCGCCATACTCTGTAAGACTGTTCCTTTTTTCTTTTTATGCGGTGCGGGTGTTTTCTTTCTGTATTTGACCTTGTTTGTTTCGCAGTTATGTCCGGTTCTGGGCGAGCGTTTCAAGACGGGCCGCGCCCCTATACGTCCGGTGCTCCTGTGGCTGCATTTCCCCGCCTCGACCGGCATGACGCTTTGTCTCCGTTGCCTGGGACCCAACTATGACATGGATTCTGCAACGCTTGTTTCTCCATGGACCGCCGTGGTCCTCAAGTCCGCGCTGCCTGTCGTCAAGCCCCGCCACCTTCTGGGACGGCCGCTAAGGGATTCTCAGGTAAGGTCTCTTGGCCTTTCCCCCGGGTCCCCTCCCGGGCCTATACGGTCTGAGGAGGAGGGGGTCTCCTCGTCTTTTCTTGCCGAGGAGGAGGCCCCTTCTGCGGTGTCGGGGGAGCGTCGTAGTCCCTCCCGGGGCCGCGGCGCTGACACCGCCTCGCAGTCACCTCTTCGGAGGTGCAGGCCCTCGCGGCGCAGGCCCTGACTTTTGGGCCTGGGTCGGTGGACCCTCGACGCCGCCTTTCGTGCCGCTGATCCCGGCACCGCTCGCAGCGCCGTGATCGGGCGGCGCGCTGGCGGTGCCGCTTGCGTCCGGCGCCGCCAGGGCGCCGATGGACAGGGCAGCGCCAGCCGGGCGGTGCCGGGCCGCCTCGATGCGCCCGGGGCCAGTGGGCCTTGTCCTTCTTCCAGGCTGTGCCGCCTTGCCGGCCACCGCTGGGGGTGTGGAGCTTGGCCTGGCTGTTACTGGCGTGAGGGGAGGCAAGCGGCGCCCTTGGTACTGGGCCGCCATGCCCCGTAGCCCTCGGGGACCCTGGGTGGCCAGCATTGAGGTCCTGCTGGTCTTGTCCTCCTCGAGGGCGATGATTCAGACGTGGACCCATCCTGGCACCCCACTGAGTCTGGGTCCCCGGTGGCTAGAGGTGCCAGGCGGTGCAGCGGGCCCTCCTCTGTCCCCTTCCGTCTGCTCCTGAGGGTTCCTGGCTGGGGTGGCTGGAGCCCCGGGGCAGGCGTGGGGTGACGCAGGGAGGCTCCTCTCGAGGCCCAGTGACAGCTACTCTGGTGCTGCTGCCCCTCTAGGGACAGGGGACGCTGTGGTCGAGGAGGAGGGCCTCTCAGAGTCCCGAGGGTTGAGGGGTAGGGGGTCTGCTGCTGGGTCTTCTTTGGCCACCTCCAGGGGGTGGCCAGGAGCGAGGTGCTTGAGCCTCGCCCCTCCCTCCAGGGTTCTAGGGTGTCCTCCGGTGGCGTTTGTGGACTGCCCTTCTGGATCCATGCAGTCCCGCGCTACAGGGAGGTTCTCCCCAGGGCTCTCCCAGGCTCCGCTCCCCAGAGTCCTGCTCTGCGGCCTGGTCTGATTTCCGGGATCCCTCTTCCAGGGCTCCCTTTCCCGGATTCCAGAGCCCTCGCAGAGAGCAGTTGCCTCCGCGGAGGTGCCCCTCTCCCATCTCTCTGCCTTCACCCCCGCCTCCCAGGCCATGTCGGTCCACGGGTCCGTTATCCTGGGAGCAGTTCAGAGGTTCATGTCGGCCCTTCCCTATGTTAGATACATGCATGAGCGGGTCTTCGACTCTCCCCACCGCCGCAGGAATCCTCTGGGCATTCCAGTTCCCCATCATCCTCGCCTCCCTCCTCCGAGGGAGAGGAACCCCTGCTCATCTGTCCTTCCGATGCTGATTTCACAGAATATCAGCCGCTTCCTCGAGGATGGTGAGGACCTCCGGATTTCTATGTTTGAAGAGACAATACGAACGGGAGATCGTGAATTCCTTTGGTGAATTCAGTGCCCAGCATCTGGTGGTACCTTCCTGGCTATCCCTTCCCCAGCCCCGGCGGACTGCCAGCGTGAGGTATTGTGCCCTCTGAGTCTCTAGGTTCCTTCCAACCCGTCCTCAGGTTTGGTATACCTGGATACTCCTTCTGGGCGCCGCTGCTCGTGCACGCCATCACCACCGGATTCGGACTCTTCCAGTTCGACCGCTGGAGTGAAGAGTGTTCTCTTCTTCTCGCATGAGTGCATGTATTGCATCATATCAGGCTCACCACGCTGCTACAACCGCATCTGTGGTCGATGATGTCCCAGCTGCTGGCATCTATGCCTGATACGAGCAAACCAGACAAGCCGCTGCTCTCTCCGCTGTAGGCCTGGAGCTGGCAAGACACCACGCAAGGGCATCTTATGACGCCAATGAGGTGGCTTCCAGGCTTATGGACAGCGATCTGCATCAGGCGGATGGCATGGCTTCGTTTTTCCAGGTTGTCACCCCTGGCCCGGCGAGGGTGATTTGCTCCGCCTCCGGGGACCCTTCTTTCTCTACCAGAGCTAGGAGACTTTACAGGCTCCCTCCGCCTCCTTGTCCCTCGGAGGCACCTCCTAGTCTTCTCCCACCTAGGCTTTCTGAATAAGCCAGGTGCTTCCTTCTGTTTCTCACCAACAGAAGGCTGGGGTCTTGTTCCCTCAGGGTTTGGCCTCTTCCCTCCAGGGAAGAGGAGCTTGGTATCATGAAGTAATGAATGGTGAAGATTGACAAGGGAAGATAGGAAAATTACGTACCTACCGTAATTCTTGATCTTCTCTTATATCTTCACCATTCATTACTTACACCCACCCACCATCCCCTCAGTGGCCTCTTCCTGTGGCTTCTCCACCTCCCGTCTCCTTCCTCTCTCTGCATTTTTATAAAATTTAGGGAAAATTGCTTAATTTTTCCAAAAAAAAAAAAAAAAAGATCTTTCTTTGGAAATCCAGAAAAATTACTTACTCTAAGATTCATGGGCCATCTCGCGGATTGCATTGGCGATCGGACTGCACAACTATCTCTTGCTATTCTTATGGCAGGATACCTCTGGGGTTTTTTGGCCTGGCTCAGGCTATTCAGTTTTGATCCTGCAATCCCGTGTTCAGATAGTTGCCCTGAAATCTAAATCCCCCCCTCTATTCTTGCCTTGCAGAGCAGAGGAACGAGTATGTCTGTTCCTTTCTCTTTTAAAAAAAAAAAAAAATGCTGAGGGAACTCTCTCCGACTGCTATAGGCATCTTGGTATCTGGGTCATGCATCTAGTCAAAAAAAAAAAAAAAAAATTTTTATCTGTAAAAAAGGAGAAATCAAACAAGAAGGCAAATGAGAAGGTAGGCTATCCTTCTCGCTGTTTTGCTAGTGGTTTCTCCCTTTAAGTGTCCTCCTGGACAATTTTTACAGTAGAGCTCTGCTGACCATATCCAATCTTAGCCAGCTTAGGCCTAGTCCTTTAGCCAGTCAGTCTGAGTCCGTTTCTATCTTGAAACGCCTGAAAGGCTTATATTTTCCATTTCTAAACCCCTGAGCAGCGCTCTCATGCTGCTGGGGTTTTATTCTTCCCTCGGCTGTCCTCCAGTTAAAGGCCTTCTGCGCCAGAGCCCGGTGGGTGTCAAGAATCAATGGCATGTTGAAGATTAGGACTATGCCCTCCTGAGTCTGTCTAGCGGGTTCGTGAACCTTCTCTTCAGCTCTATCTCCGGGGATTCTTGCTTCCTTTAGTCGAGCCTTCAGCTACAAGCTAACTATGTTCGCTGGGCATTCTGGTCCCTTCAACATCCCATCTCTCTCTTCTTCTCTTCTTCTTCTTTCTATTTTCTCATTTCCTACTCATCTCTCCTCCTAGAGTCGCCCAGGTAAGGAGGCCCTGCACCCCTAGGCTAGGATTTCTTATCTCCTCTGTCCTTCCTCCATCGGCTTATTCCTTTTCAGTTCATTCTTCCTTGCTTTTGCTATCCTCGGCTATCTTGCCTCGCTATCTATATTTTCTGCTTTCACTTTTGCCTCTCCGGCTCACAGAACTGAGTTGGAGGAGGAGAGTCGTGTCGCTACTTAACGCCCGCCTCGCATGACGCCGCTCTGAGGGCGGGGTCAAGTAGGGCAAACTTTTAAAAAAAGCCTTCGTGGGCGGTGCGCCCTCCGGCTTACACCCAGGAAGTAATGAATGGTGAAGATACAAGAGAAGATCAAGAATTACGGTAGGTACGTAATTTTCCTTTCCTGCTTCTCCCGATCATTTGACTCACCAGACTGGTCGACCCATTCAAGCATCCACTGGTTGATGGGTTGGTCGATGCTTCAGCTGTACCCCTGTTGGAGCAGTTGACTTTGACTCTGGGTGATGCTCAGGGGTCAACAAGCCAGTTCACATTGTTCTTGAATGATTGACCATGAGCTGGAGATGGATGAGTCTTCATCCCTTTCCAGGACCTGACTGCTGCCTGGGCACTTTCTGGCTTTGGGGGGGCAGATCATGAACCCAGTCGACCTGGCTCCATTGCCTCCTCCATCGGTGATCCATCCTTAGGCACTCCATTGTAGTCAAGGTGCCACAGCAAGTAGTCTGTATGGTGCCCCCATGGTGGAACTTCCCCCCCTCGACCCCAGGGAGGTCGAGATCTTGCTCCAGTCAACTCCATCCCTGTAGACACTCATTTAGTTCGACCTCCTCGTTGGATGACTGCTGACTGCTAAGGAGGTATGAAGACCTGCTATGGCACTATGGTACCAATTGTCCTTTTTGGGTCAGGGTGGGGTAGGCCTTTGCTTCCAGCCTTCTCTTTGGTGCCCCCGCTGTCACGTGTCCAGTGGTTCCATCTCCAGCAGTCCCTAATCAGCTGATTCTTGTGAAGCCTCCACCTTTGTAGCAGCTCGAGGGGGCTGCCTCCAAAGCTTCTTGACCAGAAACCAGCTTGCTTGGTCTATTGTTGGTGGTGGTGGTGATCACCCCAGGTAGTAGAGTGGTCCTTCTACCGAACGCAGTTCCTAGCCCTTGGTTGGGGGCTTCGACTCTGACTTGGAGGAGTACTCCACAGCCTTCTCCCAAGGTTGAGTGGATATCAACTCTTCCAGTGGAAGTTCCACCTCAGATGAGTTGACCTCTTTTGCTTCCTTTTTATAGCATATTTCCACTACCTAGAAAGTCCCCTTAGAAGAGGTCCAGAAATGAGAGATCTACCTCCTGATTGACATCCTGGAGAAGGATAAATCCCTGGGGGTAGCATTCCCTGTTGGCAGTTTTGTCTTGGGCTCTGTGCTCGGGATCTGGCAGCACCCTTCATCCTTCCAGACCCCCTTTGTATGGACTGAAACTATACAGTCCCTATTGGGTGCCTCTCTGGATTTTCAGAGCACCTCTCAGTGGAGGGGCTAGTCTTAGACTAAGCCTTCTGTAAACTGAAGGTATAAGGCAGTGCAGACAAACCATTGAACAAGGTGTCCAAGAAGCAGAACTTCCTGGTTTGCAAGGTGTATGCAGCAGCAGGTTTGGGCATGTATTAGGCTAGATACATGGCTCCGTTGGCCTGTTTTATTCATGCAGTTTTAGACAGGCTCACTGAGCTGCTTCCTCTGCTCCTGATGGACAGCCAGACAGAGGCCAGGACCTTGTGGGAATTGGGCTTTTCACTATCCAGACACCAACTGCAGGCAGCTTTGAACTCATGCGCCTGCACCATGGCCACCTCAGTGTCCATGCGCAGGAGGGCATGCCTGTGTCTCTCTCAGCTTTTATTCCTGAGACCCTGCGCAAGTTGGCTGATAGGCCATTTCTGGGTACTGACCTCATTGGTCCTGGGGTGGAGGATCACCTCACCATATTGAAAAGTCCACTGCTACCCAAGACTTGGTGGCATTGTCGATAGCAGGCAGAGCAGCCACCAAAGCCCAAAATTATTCTTTTCATGGCTTAGGTTACCAGCAGTTGTAGCAGTACAAGCACTGCCATACAGCGAAGCCCATGTGCCGCAGTCAGGCTCGGCGGGGGGTGCATTTTGAAGCCAGTTCTTCAGAGCCCCCTCTAAGGTCAAAAAGTAACTGCTTGCAGGGTGTCATCCCCTCCCCCACACACACACACACAGTCAAGAGATGCAGCTCATGGTCAGGAGTTGGCTCCTTCACTTCTTTCACAGCGTCTACCTTTATGTTGGAGAAGTGGGTACTGAAAGTGGTGGGTTCAGGTCTGTCTCTGGAGTTTGGGGCTCTCCATGTGTACTGAGCACTGAGGAAGTCCGTGGTGCCTATGGACATGCTAGCCGCACTGCAGAGCATTATCAGGCAGCTCTTGGAGTGCAGTGCTATCAAGCTTGCCCTGGGTGCTCTCACCTCTCAGGGATATGTGTCTCACTACTTTTATGGCTGTGGGCAGAGCCTACAACCATTGTGCTGTCTGTAGCTCGAAAAATGGAGGAACGTGGAACACATTTTTGGACACTTCAGTATATCCTTCCAGAACTATAAATCACTATGCCAAATGAAATAAAATACTCCCTTCTTTCTGTTTAGAATGTTAGAGACAGCACTAAAGTTGCTTATCAGATGGCCTTTAGGAAACTGAAACAGCTTGTTAAATGTCGGTTGATTATTAAACTGGAGATGTGTTTACCCCCTTCGAAATGCAACAACTTGCACATTTAAATACTTTGCATTTAAACATTTTATTGCTACTAAGTTCAGTTCGGCAAGTATTGTCTTTCAAGAAAGAGTCATAACTCGTAAATGTCACACTTTCCCTGGAACAAATCTAAAAAGAGTTACACTGTTTTCTTAACCTTGTAGGACACTATCTGATAAGAACTGTCTCAGACATATGCTAGATTTTCTGTGAACTATCCAGGTTTTTACTGTGCTTTTTTTTGGGAAAAAATATATTGAGCTACAGCAAACACATCCACATGCGTGTACACACATACACACACACACCAGCCTCATGGCCACAACATTCAAAATAAATACTGCAATCTAATATAGTATAAAACAATAAAGAAACTGTTTATGTCAGTGAACACAGTGAAGTTCACTTTACAGTAGATTTCCTTTAAAGAGCTTGTGCACTGCCTAAAACTAATATTAGATTTTAAAAGCATCCAACCATTACCTTTTATATCTGAGGCACTTTTTCTTTTCCCTTTGTTTAATTAGAAGATTGTTTACCTGTTGTTGGTAGGTGTGATGTGTGGAACAACTCTTAGCCTGGCAGCTGACATATCTTACTCTACTGCCTCACACTAGTTTATCAGCATTGTGACCTCAGTGACTGTGACATCTCTGCTACTTTGGAACAGCAAGTGACTGACTGCCTGGTCACAGTCAGTGAGATCACAGTGCTGATGATGTAGTGTGGGTCAGTAGAGAATGTTATGTCAGCTGCCAGTCTAAGAGCTGTTCCACACATCCAGCACAATATTATCACATAGAATACTTTCTGATGAGCAAAAGGAAAGAGACAAATACTTCAGAAATAAAAAAAATTACAACTGACTACTACTAAAAATTCGTATTATTTTCCTGTCTGCCTGTTTTGGCTCCACTGGCTCTTTAAATATTTCTTATCCTATGGTTTATATCCTGGATAGCGTTGAAGACATGCTACGTCTCATTGTCAGTGTGATCTGCATTTTACACTTTTTTGCACTGTATTTACTCAGAATGTCCCAGATTAGATGCAATATGTAGTTTTCAGTGGGGTCATGATTTTACCATTTTTATAATGTATTTATTCAGGGTAGCCTAGTCCAGATGTAAAATATTGTTGTCAATCAATCAAACTTTATTTAACCAGGCAATTACATCATTGAGCAAGCTCATTTACAAGATAGTCCTGGAAATAAAGGACAAATGTAGGTACAGTAATACATAAAGGAACAAGTACAGGTACAGTAGTGCAGTGGAACAAGGGTCTGCAAACAGAAAGCAGCAATCAATGTACGCAATAGGCCCCCAAAACAGGGTTTAATTAAACAAGAAGGCATGTACAAGAATGTATGTAAGACAGGAGGAGACTGTACTAAAACAGCAAACAATGTACACAAGAGGCCCCCAAAACAGGGTTTAAATAGGCAAGGAGGCATGTACAAAACATATGTAGGACAGGAGGAACTGTGGTATGGAGTGGTAGAGAGGTGATCTAAGAGGATTCCCAGGAAGGGGACTTCATTGATGCGAGGGGGTGGCCACGAAAGGGGAGGTGGTCTGGGTAAAAGTAGGGGGGCGAAACCTGTAAGGAAATTAAAGTGGCAGGACTGACTAACAAGGGACCCGGAGGGGGTAGGGGCAACAGAGATAGAAAACAGTATCGGAGAAGGACGGGGGGGGGAGGTACAAACAAATGCAGTGGGAGTGTAGACAGATGGAGGGAGTAAGGAGGGTAGGAGTACGTGCTGAAGGTTTGGGGAGCTGGGCAGGCCGAATAGGAGGGATCATCTAAGGCAGTTGCACGCAGACTTCAGTCATTGGTAAAGCAGCTGCCTAAAAGAATAAGGCCCTGGCAGGGAGAGGAGCTTAAGGGCCTTTTGCATATTGTTCCAGAGAGAGGATAGAGAGTGACTAATAGCAACAGTGCCATATCGTGTCCTTGTATGAGGTACCTTGAGGTAGATGAAGGATGAGTTCTGTAGGCCATACATGCCCTTGATCCGCTTAAACAGATTACTGATGTAGGGCAGGAGCTTGTCGGAGAGAGCCCGGAGGAGCCACAAGAGGACATTAATTCGCCTCCTCACGGTGAGGGATGGCCAGTCAGGCACCTGGTATAGCAGGCAGTGGTGTATGCGAAGAGGCATGTCCAATATAAATCTCAGGGCACGGTGATAGAGGGTATCAATCTTATTTAACGCTTGTTGGGGGCAGTGACTGTAAACCAGGTGGGCGTAGTTGAGCAACAGTAGAAAAGTTGTTTAGACCAGCTACTTCCTGACCTCAAGAGTGAGTAGGTGTTTTATGTGATAAAAGATGCCAAGGCGTTGTCTTAGCTTTTTTGTTAGGTTGCTCAGATGGACCATAAAACTAAGTTTATTGTCCACCCAGACACCTAGATACTTGAACTTGTCAACTATTTCCAGGGGTTCGCCATGAAGGGTGGTAATCTGGAAGTTTGCTGTGGTCCCTGGAGTATAGGAGGCAGGTGGGGAAATGATCATGGTTTTTGTCTTTTTGGTGTTAAAGTGAAAGCTTGCAGTTCAGCAAGTTGTGTTGGAGGGTGACAAAGTTGTGCTGAAGCTCCTTGTAGGCACACTGAAGGGAGGGGTTGATTTTGTAGAGGACTGTGTCATTTGCGAAGAGGTGAACATTTCCCAAGAGTATGCAAGAATCTATGCGATTTATATAACGTGCGAAGAGGGTAGGGCCCAGAATTGAGCCTTGCAGGACACCTCGGGGCAGGGATTTGAGTGGGGACAACTCCCCATGTGCCTTGACTTCCTGCCAGCGGTTTGTGAGATAGCAATGGAACCATTTTAAGGCAGCAGTGGTTAAGCTAGTGATGTTCAGAGTGTCGAGCAGAATGGCATGATCAACTGTATCAAAGGCCTTGCTAAGGTCAAGAAAGAGGGCATAGATGTGCTGTTTACTATCCAAGGCATTTTGCCACTCATTAGTCACTTAGGCGAGGGCCGACACTGTGCTGTGCTTGGGTCTAAACCAGGATTGGGCTGGATGTAAGATGTTTTTACTGTAGGGGTACTCCCTCAATTGTGAATTGATGATTTTTTTCCAGGAGCTTAGACAGTATTGGAAGAAAAGAGATTGGTCAGTAATTGTTCAATTCGGTAGGGTCCCCAGACTTGAAAAAAGGGATGACATGTCCAGTTTTCCAGATCGGTGGTAATGCCTCATGGGTCAGCGAGGTATTAAATAGATGGATGATGGGAGTTGTCAAAAAACTAGCAGCTTGCTTTTAGAAAGAATGGTTCTAGGGATTCGGCACCTGCACTCTTATTAATGTCCAACGAGAGAAGAAGGTCCTCCACCTGTTTGAAGGTTACTGGCTGAAAGCTAAAGGAAGGGTGGTCCGCACTGAGGACAGTACCGTGGCTAATACCTACACCAGCAGCACCGTGGGCACTTAACTTGCTAACCAGCGAGGCATCAAACCTGAGGCCTGCTGTGGCAAAGTGATTATTGAGCTGGTTGAGCACATCCGAACTGTCGGTGTAGAAGTGTTGCCCATCACAATTTTTGCAGGCAGAAGGGAGGCTGGGGAATCTGTTTGACCTCTCTCGGAATTTGTCAAAATTTGGCAGAGAAGTTTTTATTGTTCTTGAGGGCAGACTGAAAGAAACATGATTTCTCGGCCCTGATGAGTTTGGTGCAGGCTTTCCTGGCTACCTGAAAGGAGAGCCAGTCTGAGACCGCCTGCATCGTCCTTGCTCTTTTCCACAATACATCCTTGTCCCAGAGAGCCTTCTTTATGGTTGGAGTAAACCAATTAGGAGCCATTTTCCTTGATTTCACTTTTCTTAATAGTGCATGTTTATCAGTTACCCTCAGTAACAGATCCTGGAAAATACTGTAGGCTTTGGATACCGAGGGTGTGAGATAGAAGTTCTACCCCTTAATTCTCCCATGGTCTGCCAAGAAGGCAGGGAGGCAGAAGTGTTTTAGGCTACATTTTAGCTTAAAGGTGGAGGTAGACGACTGGAGGGAGGAGGAGCTGACGCAGGCAATGGCACAGTGGTCACTTAAATCACTGAATTCTAATTTTACGCAATGCAGCATAATATTGTGTAGCTGTAGAGCCCCACTAAAATAAGATGCAATGTCTTCTGTGGACTATCCAGGCTAAACATATAGCAATCGGCAGGCATATTCTAGGAAAACACATTGTAAAAATGTGTAAAAGGAAGACCACATTAAAACTGCCTCTCAGCAGATCTGCATTGTGCAGATTCATTAGAAACAATGGGTAAAAGCATCTCAAAAGCTCTCCACAGCCATATCTGCTCTGACTAGTGTTTTAGTACTGAAGTGGATATGAGGCTGGTGCCTCATTCTAGACCTGCATGATACGAACAAGTTCATCTGTAGGTGAAAGTTTCATGTGGTCATTCTGAACTAGATCATACTGTCTTTGGAGCTAGAGGCATAGTCGAAGCCCAAGGAATCCCACACTGCTTAACAGCTGCAGTGTCACTAATGTCACTAATGAATAGGAACAAAAAAAAAGGAAGATGCCCATTAAGTAGCTTCATTAAAATTCTGTGTAGTATTTCATATCCATGCCATTTGCTGTGTAATTACTGTATCTAGTCTTTTTTGAAGATTATCTGAAATGGCAAAGGAGCTGCATCACAAGAGTTCTTCATCCTCTCTGGCCTCTTCTTTTTCTTACAAAGAGAAGAAATCGAGCGGCAAACATAAGCACTGGGAAAAACACCAGAAGAGATCCCGGCAGATGACCACTCCAGGTCCCCAAAGAAATCGGCGACCCCACTAGGGGACCAATATCTAAACCTCTCTGCCCCATCTCCTTCACAGGAGAAGGTTCTTCAGAGCACAGGAATGCTTCACCTGCCCCACAGCCCCTTAAGCTTAGGCTCATTGGCACTGCGGGCTCTAAGCAAAGTGGGCCAGAGAGTGGATCTTTGTACCGCCGGCCTTTGTCTGTCGTCTTCCCAGCCAGGCTGTCTGCTATGTCTCTCACGACTTCAGGGACTGATGCCCCCAGGCGACACCCAGGACCTTTGTCCTCCTGCTCCGGGAAAGAAGGGCGTTCGTCTGATTTGGGAGCCAGCTCCCCTTCTCAGGTGACCCTGCCTAGGCGGCTGGTGGATCAATCTCTGGCCCGGCCTCAGCCTACACCAGTCACCTCGATGCCAGCTTTGTCGGCTCCTCCTCGAGCGACATTTTCACCGGATACTCCGAAGTCAGCAACTGGGCCTGACACCTGCCCCCAACTGACACTTGAGGTTCTGATGCCCAGTGATCAGACACCAGATCCAGTTCATTCAATGCCAGATGGCAGTGTTCCTCTGGGTTTGAAGCCAGGCAACATGGATCTCCATACACCGACGCCTGAGTTATCTCAACCTGATGACCAGACACCAGGGCCATCAAAGCCTAACCACCCGACGTTGGATGTGCCAGTTCCACAGGATCCACCACAGGGCCTAACCAAACTTTTTTTGGCCTGGTGCACCCCAACCAACCCCTCAGGGGCTGCCACCAAACAAGCCTCCAGCCTGACCACCCATTCCCCCTCCCAGGGGGACCACTCCAACACCAGATGGGGGTGATGGACCCCTTCCTCAGGGCCAGCCACGCAAACATCCATCCCCACCCTTCCCCTCCCAAGACTTGGAGGATTTGGACACATATTCCTCCTCTTGACTCCAGCCGAGGGGATTTGGACCTGCCATCGGAACCAGAGGGTGGCAAAGACACGTCTGGGTCCCCACCCGCTGACCCATCATTTATGGATGTGATGCGTTACATCCAACAGCCGAATGGCTGGGACACTGAGGAATTGGACATAGAACGTATATGTCTAGCTGTCTTCCTCGGGAGGAAGGATACCTTGCCCAAGGTGATCCTCTATGGTTGAATCATTCCTAGGCAGTATCTAAGTGCTTACTGGCTGTACACAGTACCCAGGGAAGACCCTTATTATGAGGAACAACCAGATGCAGATTCTGTTGTGATTAATGCTGCCCATAACGAGTGTAAAAGGCGTAGGTACCTTAGTACTCAACTGCCAGATAAGATTCTAAGCAATTCTACTGTTTGGCCAAGAAGGTATAATCCTCTTCTATGTGAGCCATATGATCTCTAAACTTCCTTGACCACATGGTCCAATACCAGAATGCCCTGTGGGACAAGGCAGAGGAAATAGCCCAAGCCATGCCAGATTGCCCATGCCGGGCTGAGCTGATGGTGATTCCTGAAATCAGGCTCTGATGTTGGTAATTACATCCTCCAGGCATCATATGACACCGTGGACATGGCCAAGAGGGCCGCAGCTTCGGCTGTTTGTATCCGCCGGTACTTCTGACTCAGAGTGTCTGGATTCGCCCCGGATGTACAGTGCAGGATCATGGATGTTCCCTTCAGAGGACCAGTTTTGTTCGGTGAGGATTCACAAAACATTATCACCCAGCTGCAAGAATCATGCAAAGCCATTAGGTCTGTATATACAATGTACAAATCTCAGCCAAAACTGCATTCCAAGCAGACCTTTTGGAGGAATGACAGGCAACAGTCTAGAGGGCAACAGCAGCAGCAAAGGACAGCCTTTAAGAGAAGGGCCTCCACTCCTGCCTCTGGAAGCTCAGCCCCTCAGGCTCCCTGAACCTTCCAGCCTCCCCTTCCCGGTACCTTAGCCTGACATGCTGCCCAACTCCACCCCCGGCCGACGCCACAGGGGAGGTGGTGGAGGGTCGGTTTTCATTGCATACCGAAGGGTGGCGTTGAGTAACCACCGATCAGTGGGCCCTGTAGCTAGTCAAAGGAGGACATACTTTCGAGTTCACCGAAGTTCCTCCAGACAGCCCTCCAATTCAGTCCCCCTACTCCCAGGCCCACAGTCTTTTCATTGTGGAAGAAATCTAGGCCCTTCTGAAAAAGCGAGCCATAGAGCCAGTTCCACTAGCACAACAGGGGAAGGGATTTTACTCCCACTTCTTCCTAATGCCAGAGAAAATGGGGGATCTGTGTCGATTCTTACACCTCAGCTGCCTGAACCAGTACATCGAATACAAAACATTTAGGATGGTCACCCTGATATTAGACCCTACCTCTGCTCCATCAAGGGGATTGGCTATGCCCCCTGGATATGCAGGACGCATACCATCATATTCTGATTTTCCAGTTACACAGGACGTTTTTTCACTTCTGCTTCCAGGGGCGTCACTACCAGTTCCAGGCATTGCCTTTCAGCCTGTCCTTGGCACCCTGAGTGTTCATCAAATGTCTCGCCATGGTAGCTGCAACTCTCAGGAGGCAGGGACATTATGTCGTGCTCTACCTCGATGATTGGCTGTTAACTGCTCCCATCAGGGACTGGCTGCTGTGCACCATGCAGGCCACTTTTCACCTGTTCCAGGACTTGAGGATCATGTTAGATCTCCCAAAGTCCTCCCTTTGGCCAAGTCAATGGCTACACCATATGGGGCAATTCTGGACATAGCCCAAGGCAAAGCCTTTCTCCCCCATGACAGGCTCTTGCACGGCATCTCTTCTTGGTTTATCAGGTCTTTGCCAGGAATGTCCTCAGACTCTTAGGGCACATGGCAGCTGCCATTGCCGCTGTCCCTCTGGCCAGGCTTTATATGAGAGGGATCCAGTGGAACCTGGGAGTTCAGTGGGATCAGCGGTCAGACAGTCTGGACCAACCCATCTTGGTATCCAACCCAGTCAAGTAAAGCCTGAACTGGTGGTTGGATCCCTCCAACCTTTCCAGAGGAGTGTGTTTCCGGAAAGAGGCCCCCAGACAGATCTCAACCATGGGTACATCAGGTCAAGGCTGGGGAGCTCACCTGGGAGATCGCCAGATGCAAGGGTCCTGGGAGTAGCACGAGCTTCATCTCTATATCAATATTTTGGAGATGAGGGCAGTTCTCTGTGCTCTTCATGCCTTTCAGACAGTCCCACTGTTGGGTCCCCTGTTTATGCAAACTGACAATAGGTTGGTGGCATTTTACATTAACAAGCAAAGAGGGGGGTCTCATTCCTATTCTCTCTGCAGGGAGGTCAGGCGAGTGTGGACATGTGCAGTGGACCATCACTTGGACTTATCAGCAGTCCATGTCCCAGGCGTACAAAACACCCTGGCCGACAGCCTAAGGTGATCTTGATCCAGGGCCCATGAGTGGGAGCTTCATCCCTCAGTGACAGAAGATCTTTTCTACGATGGGGTCATCTAGAACTGGATCCATTTGCCTCCCCATCCAACGCAAAACTGCTCAGTTTCTGCTCACTAGATCCAGGGCCTGGTGTTTTCTGGTGAGATGTGTTGTCCCTCTCTTGGACGGGGAGGTTTCTTTATGCATTCCCTCCCTTCCCCCTACTGCAGAGGATTCTCCTCAAGCTGCAGTCGGAGGGGGCAGATATGATCCTAGTGGCATCTTTCTGGCCATGACAGATTTGCTTTCCACTGCTTCAGCAGCTGGCTGTGGAACCTCCGGATTTCCTGCCCCTTTGCTCAGACTTGCTGTCCCAGGAACAGGGAACCCTGGTCCATCCGGATCTCAGATCTGCATCTCCATGCGTGGCTCCTGCAGAACTAGTTGTTTCCAGATTTGGTTTGTCACCCAGAGTAGCAGATGTCCTAGTAGCTGTCAGAATAACCTCTACTAGGGCGACCTGCGCTGTGAAATTGAAGCGGTTCTGCGTTTGGGCCTTCGCCTAACTTCTGGATCTGTTCTCCTGTCTGGTGAACTCAGTTTTAGAGTACCTCCTCTCTTTATCTGATGCAGGACTCAGTTACTCTTTGCTCAAAGTGCACTTGTCTGCCATTTTGGCCTACCATGTGGCTAGTGAGGACAAGACTATTGCCCAGCTGGACCTTCCCTGTACATTCCTTCAGGGCATTTTGCACTAGAAGCCTCCCATCAGGGATCCTGTCCCACCATAGAATCTTTCATTTGTTTTTGAAAAGCTCTCACTGCCTCCCTTTGAACCTGCTACAAGTTGCAAGCTGAGTCTTCTGTCATGGAAGGTGTTATTTTTAGTTGCCATTACTTCTGCTCGAAGATTTCTGAGCTTCAGGCCCTGATACATAGATACATAGACAGTATCAGCAGATAAGGGCCTATGGCCCACCCAGTCTGCCCATTTGAGCTTGTAAGTTCAGTTTATGTTTTCCTAGAAGTCTGTTGCCCCTTACCCCTGACCTCCAGAATTCCTTTATGTCTATCCCATGCATTCTTAAATCCCATGATTGTTTCAGCCCCTACCACTTCCTCTGGCAGGGTGTTCCACATGTCCACCACCCGTTCTGTGAAGAAATTCTTCCTCACGTTTCCTCTGAATCATCCTCCCTCCAACTTCATCCCATGCCTTCTAGTCCTGGAACATCTTTTTCGCTTAAAAATAGTGTATTCCTGCACCCTTTTCCTCCCTGTAAGATACTTGTATGTCTCTATCATATCCCCCTTCTCCCTCCTCTCCTCCAGGGAGTACATGTTCAGTTCCTTCAGTCTGTCCTCATAGGACTTGTGATGCAATCCATGTACCATCTTTGTTGCCCTCCTCTGAACCTTCTCTACCCTGTCTTATGTCCTTACGTAGGTAAAGTCTCCAGAACTGATGGTGCCTTATTTGGTTTTTCACAAGGACAGGGTGTCTTTGCGGACTAATTCTAAGTTTCTTCCAAAGGTGGTGTCAGAGTTTACTTTGAATCGGGACATCCACCTTCGTGTATTACCCAGAGCACTTGAACCGAGGGGAGGCATTACTACATACTCTGGATGTGCACAGGGTGCTCTGTTATTCAGTGGACTGCACCAGATTCACTCGGAAATTCAATCAGTTGTTTGTTTCTTTGCCCCCGCCACCCGTTAGTGGCTCCAGTTTCTAAACAGTGTTTATCCAGATGGCTGATAAATTGCATTGTTTTCTGCTACAAACAGCATGACAAACCCTTACCTGGCTCGGTTAAAGGTCATTCTACCAGGGGCATAGCTGCTGCTTTTGCCTCATTGAGGAACGTGTCTGCTGCTCACATTTGTGCGGCTGCCACTTGGAGTTCTGTCCACACCTTTGGGAAGCACTATAGTCTGGACATTGCTTCTCACTGCAGAGCAGGCTTTGGATTTGCTGTCCTTCAGGGCCTCTTGTCCTGATTTCTTCGGGAGACTTCTGCCTCCACCCTTCTGACTGTGGTCTCTCTGTTGCTGCTTGGGATTCTGTCCTAACAGTGTTATTTGCTGCAAGAGTGAATCTCAGGTAAGATACAGTTATGTGAAGTTACCATAACAGCAGATTTTCGAGAGGGCTCTTGCATGAGCACATTCCCCCCCACCACCACACCTTCCCTGGTAGCTGCTTCTCCATCTCCGATGACCTTGTTTTCCTGTTGGGGAGGATCCTCTTTGGTCCTTCATTTTTACTGACTTGCCGGGGTCTCCGGCAGGAGAACTGGGGATGGGCTGGGGGACCGCACTTTTTATACCATACATGATGTCAGGGGTGGTCCTCCGCTGGATACTGCTAGCTAGAAGTTTTCCGTGGGGTGCTGGTGGCTTATTCCTAATGGTGTTACCTGCTGTAAGCTCCTCTCGAAGATCTACTGTTATGGTAAGTTCTTACGTAACTGTACTTTTCTTTATGCTTTCCCTCCATTTCCACTCTTATTGAGAGTGCTGCTGAAACGGAGGGGAGACTCTGCAGCCACGATTCTGATAGATTCAGATTGGGCCAGGCAGAGCTGGTACTCAGTGCTCCTGTCCCTTTCCATCAAACATCCTATCAGTCTTCCTTTGAGGTGCAACTTGCTGACATTGTACCAGGGCAGTTAGCTTTCCCAGACCTGATATCCCTTCGTCGCAGGGCATGGTTCTTGAACAGTTAGAGTTCTCAGGCCTAAACCTTTCTGAAAAGGTTTTGGAGGTGCTTAAGTTTTCCAGAATCCCAGCAGCAAGGAAAACCTACCCCTC
The DNA here is from genome assembly GCA_016271365.2 of Neoceratodus forsteri. Classification (NCBI taxonomy): domain Eukaryota; kingdom Metazoa; phylum Chordata; order Ceratodontiformes; family Ceratodontidae; genus Neoceratodus; species Neoceratodus forsteri. The sequence goes on from CM057452.1 coordinate 1,725,657,420, forward strand.
AAAGTGGAAATGGTTTTCACTGTGATGCTCCTCTGGGCAGCTCAGCCCACTTCAAGCAGACCTCCCTGCAATCCTGGACTATCTGACCCATCTCCAGTCCCTGGATCTCAGGCCATCAACAGTGAAGGTGCATCTGGCAGCAGTGTCGGCTTATGCCTCAGCTGGTAAGGCCAGGTAATTGGCCTCTCAGTTAATTTTTAAAAAGTTATGGCCTTAACTACCTGCATCCTTCTGTCAAGGATCCAGTCCAAGCATGGTACCTGAATCTGAGCATTGCCAAGTTCATGAGCCTCCTTTCGAGCCCATGGCAACTGCTGATATGAAGTATGTCACCTGGAAAGCAGTTTTCCTGGTGGTTGTGACATCTGCCGTAAGGGTAAGTGAGCTGCAACCCCTCTGCATGGATCCTAACTGTATCATATTCCACAGGGACTTAGGTAGTCCTTGGAACCAACAGAAAATTCCTCCCTAAAGTGGTGTCTGAATGTCATCTGAACTAGTCAGTTGCACTTCAAGTGTTCTTTACAGCAAAATCCAGTACAGGAGAGCAGAAGCTCCACAGTTTGGATGTTAAGTTACTGAGCTACTGTTTGGACCACACAAGAGGTAAGGTCCGCCAGTACTCAGCTAGTCACTTGTAGTGAAGTGGGTAAAGGTAAACTAGCATCCAAGGGAACATTTTCTCATTGGATAGTCTCCTGCATATGGTTCTATCACAGCAAAGCTGGTAAGCTGCCACCTCAGTGACATAGGGCACTCTATGCATGGCACATCTGCCTTGGTGGCAGCATCAAAGGGTATTTCCTTACAGTAAATCTGTAAAGCAACTAACTGGAAAACAGTATGCACCTTCACAAAGCACTGTTGACTGGATGTGCAGTCCAGAAGGGATGCCAGCTTTGGCACTGCTATCTTGCAGAACCTTTTCTCTAAATAGTAAATAAGTAAGTAAAACTTTATTTGTGTTACGCGCCCTTCCAGAGCTCAGGGAGCCTTAATAACATAAATAAAACAAATACCAAGTCCATAATACACTAAAACAATAAATATACATATTCTCACAGTGTTTTGGCAGCAATTTTACCAGGATCCATCAAAGGGCTGTTTAAACAAGTATGCTTTTAATGATTTTTTAAAACCCTCCATGGTCAGACTGTCTTGTATCTGACGAGGCAGAGAATTCCACAGGGTAGGAGCCATAAAGACAAATGATCTTCTTCCTGATGTTTTCAAGCATACCCTGGGAATCTCTAGCAATCCCTCATCAGAGGATCGGAGTGGGCAAGTGGGACAGTAAGGAGACAGGAGTTCTTTCAGGTACCCTGGTCCCTGGTCATGTACGGCCTTATAGGTCAGCAATGCAACCTTGAAGGTGATCCGCCACTGTATTGGCAGCCAGTGCAGTTCACGCAGCACAGGTGTTATGTGACTGGATCTAGGGTTCCAGTTAACATCCTGGTCGTCGCGTTCTGCACTAGCTGCAGACAGCGGATATCCACCCCCGGTATCCCTAGGTAGAGGGTGTTGCAGTAATCAAAACAAGTGGTGACAAAGGCGTGGACCAAGGTGGAAAGATCTTCAGACAAGACCAGGTGCTTCACCCTAACTATAGTCCTCAGATGGTAAAAGGAAGATTTGACCACGGCCGAGACCTGAGCCTTCAGGGTTAGGCCTTCATCAGATATCATGCCCAGGTTATGCACCTGGCCCAAGGCATTTAGTGGGGCCCCTCCAAGGTATAAACCCAAGGGTTTTCTCATCCATGCCCCAGTCGTCCTACGATCAGGGTGCACTACCAGTACTTCAGTTTTTCCCCGAGTTCTGCCTCGGCCAACTAGCACTCATCCAGTCCTGTGTCTCCGACAGGAAGTTGTTAAACATCGAGACAGAGTCTAACTCCTGTTCGGGCACAAAAGAAATGTGCAGTTGAGAATCATCTCCATAGCAGTGAAAACTCAAGCTGTACAGTCTTGTAATGTCCCCTAATGGCAGCATGTACACTGCAAACAACATAGGGGACATCACCAAGCCATTCGGTACCCCGCAGGGCAGCCAGCGAGGGGCCAAGGAATAAATCCCTGACACCACTCTCTGAGATCTGTCCTTGAGGAAAGATCAAAACCAGCTGAGGACCTCCCCCCCCCAAAGTCCACAGAAAACCCGCAGGCACTTGAGCAGCACCCAGTGGTCCACAGTGTCTCATGCCACTGAAAGATCAAGGAGAACCAAGATGGACCGGGCTGTCCGATCTCTAGCCATTAGAAGATCATTTAGCACCTGCACCAGGGTGGTCTCAGTACTATGCCTTTTCCTGAAGCCAAACTGGAGAGGGTCATAGATATTGTGGATGGATAAATGATCCTCCATTTGCAGAACGACCACCTTCTTGATAACTTTCCCTATAAAGAGTAAGTTAGAGACTGGTCTATAGTTTGCCGGACAGTCCGGGTCAAGGAAGGGCTTTTTTAGGAGGGGTTGCACTATTGCCTTCTTTAAGGGATCAGAAAAGATAAGATCCCTCTCTCCAATGAAACCACCCACCATCTCGGCAAGGACCGTGCCAGTGACCTCAACACACCCCACAAGAAGGTGGGTTGGGCCCGGATCCAAACTACAACAAGTTGGTCGCAGAGTCTGGATGATCCTCACTGTATCCAGGACTAACGATTGGTTGAAGGGGGCCAGGTCATCTGGGTATTAGTACCACCTGATTGATTAATGCAAGGTCCACTGGGGAGGCAGTGGCTGATCCCATCCCTAATGGAGGACACCTTATCAGCGAAAAACTGTGCAAACTCCTCACACTTTTCTTGTGACAGTGCCCGACCAGAATGCAGACAGGCTGGATCGCACAGTCTGTCCACGGTCCGGAAGAGCTGAGCTGGTCTGTTTTTCGCTGCAACAATTTCCCTGGACAGGAACTCTGCCTTCTTATGGGAAATTGCTGATTGATAGATCTTATAATGGTCTAGCAATCTAAGTCTGTCCTCCTCCAGGAGAGTTTTCCGCCAGTGTCTCTCCAACCTTTGCCGTTGCCTCTTCAACTCCCGCAGTGTCCCGTCAAACGAAGGGCACCCAGGCGAAGGGTAAGAGGGTGAACACGTACCGGAACAATGACATTCACGGCCCCAACAATAGCCCTGTTATAGGCTAGTACAAGGGGCCTTGGGTCAGTGCTCTCTGTTGGAATTCCTGAGAGGTCCAGTACTGTCATTAGGCCTTCTGAAGTAACTTTCAAAGGACGATATCGTACCAACTCCTTAGGGGCAGGCCTATTACGGGGAGGGGGCTGCAAAACTGAATCTCGGAGTATGATGGTCAGACCACCCAATTGGATCCACCTCCATATCGTTGATTTCCATCCTAAGGTAGAACACCAAGTCCGAGTGCCCCCCCACCGATGTGTTGCAGTGGTAATAACCAGTGTTAGGCCCAATGATTCCCATCAATTGGAGGAGGTTTTGTCCAAAGGGGGAGAGTTCATCATTGACCCAGGCATTGAAGTCCCCCAGAATCAGTCATCTGTGGGCCTCCAGTACCATCTTGGCGATGAAGTCCGCAGCCTTCATCAGGAAAACCCTATCATCACCTGGTGGACGGTAGATGAGAAGGATCCTGTAGCCTGCTCCTGCACCCACTATGCACTCAAAGGAGTTAGTAGTTCCATCTGGCACCTCCTTGATCTCTAGTTCCTGTCTAAAACAGACAACACCCCCCACCCCATGATCCACTGTTGGGTGGTGTATAGGTTCTATACATTAGGCGAGCTGAAAAGAGCTTAGTTCCACAGACTCATAGTTTTGGTGCGTTTTTTTAAACTAACCGTTCTCCTATCATTTCTTTTTGCTTGGTTCATTTTAGTTTGCCTCTGTATTTATTTTACAGTCGTATCGTAAAGTTTCAACCCTCCCCCAATTTGGAGCATTGTCAGTGCCGCTCCATGGTTACGAAATGTGCACTGGACTGTGCAACTGGGTTTGCTGCCATCCCGAAGATGGGAGATGAGGGCTTGAACTACTGGAAGAGGTTCCCCTACGGTTTTCTGTGGTTTCTCCTGTTTGCTGATTTGAGAGCCAAATTGTGTTACTGTACTAGTGAATGCTCAGTCGAGAGCGTGGGGTGGGGGAATAAGTTGTGATCCGACAGAGGAACTTTTTATGCTTTCAGAGTAAACGTGCTTTTAATTTGGAATCTGACACGGAGTGCGGAAATATATCTGCGCTGTGGAGTAGTGGCTGTGCATGATTAAAATTTGGAGTGAGTCGTGAGAGGGAGCGCTGCATCGGTGGTCGGGTTACCTTGGATTTATCACCCAGGATATTGTATGTGAGCGACCTGAAATCTGTCTGTGGCCCTGTATTTGTGGGGTTGGTCTGTTGGAGGCTGTCTCTACCCGGGAAGATCAGGCCTAGATCAACCGGGGAGCCAGCTGACAGGTCTGTGAGTCCTTCCATGGCCCTCAGCTGACCAGCTGGTGGGCTGGTACAGGCTGAGTACCGAGGTGATGGGGTAGCCATTTCCAGCAGCAAACCCTTGCAGACAGGGTACTGGGATGCTCGCTTCTGCTCTGGTTTGTGACTGGGTGTCCTGTTAAACTCCAAAGAAGATTGGATTTCATTAAGAGACTCCCTTGGAGAGACCATTTCTTGAACTTGAGGTGCCAAAACTTGGGACTTACGGGCAGAACACTTATTGTCCTTTCTGTTTTTGGGCAGTGAGAGTGCCCTGTTTATTTTTGCCTCCCAGGTAGTTTGAATGCCTGGGGGCTAAAACTTAAATTTTCTGAAAGATTTAATTTGGGCAGTGAGAGTGCCTGGTTCATTATCGACTCCCAGACAGTGAGAGTACCTGGTGCCGAAATTACATCTGACACTGTATAGTTTAATTTAATGTTCATCCCTCAGTGAGAGGAGGGTATTTAATATTTCATTTCTATTTGTTTTATTTCATTTTGTTTTGTTTCAGCTTAGTATTATTTATTTTTCTGGGATTTGGACTTTCTCTGAAGTGAACTCTGCATGGTATTTTCCCTTATTGGATCCGTATTATCAATCTATAGACTTTGGAGTTCTGATTGACATTCTATAATTTTAATTTACTGTTCATTATTATAGCATAGTTTTGTTTAGGTGGGAGGAAAGTTAGTCTGTTTTTTATCTTAACTGTTTAGTTTGGATTTTTGTTTTGGGGTGGGTAGTTAGTTTTTAGAGTGCTGTGATTTTTAACTTACTACTTCATATAAAATGTGTTGGGGAGGTTTAGCGATGGTCAGGCATTATTCCTCCACCAGGCTCAGGGAATTACATCCCTCTGAATGTCCCCCACTATCATCTGACACCTATTTCAGGTGTTGTGCTTTGGGGATAATTAGCGTACAAGAAGGGGGAGAGCTGGGCCTGGTGGGGAAGAGGAAAGGGGAGGGCGGATTGGAGTTGTGAGGTCCAGAAGGCACCCTGAGGCGAAATGGAGCCAGGACAGAGGTCCTTCCTGTCTTGTCTCCATACCCAAGGGATCCGAGGTTAAGCAGGCAAGTGCCGACGTCTTCCCCGACAGCTCATCCAACCTGGGCAGTGTTATGCAATGCCAGATCTGTTAAGAACAAGACAGCTATTATAGCTGATCTTGTTGGAACAACTGATCTGGCTTGCATCACCAAGACCTGGCTGGACGACACTGCAGGTCCAGTATTGGCTTCGGCAGTTCAGAATGGGTTCTTGGTGACACACCGCCCAAGGCTGGTTTGTAGGGGTGGTCGCGTGGCCATTATATTGAAGACTGAGCTGGGCCTTGTGGATGTGCCATTGGGAAATGCCAGATCCTTCTAGTATATCCTGGGAGAGGGTATAGGCTGCGGGATACTCCTCATTTACCATCCACCAGGAGATGATGGAGAATTCCTGCAGGAGATAGTGGACTTCATCATCGACATGGTGTTGAGGTCCTCCAGATGTAGAATTCCGGGGGACTTCAGTGCCTGGGTCGATGATGAACTCTCGCATTTTGGTCAAAATCTCCTCCAGCTGATGACGATGCTGGGCCTCACACAGGTAGTTACCGCCTCGACCCATGTAATGGGTCACTCGTTGGATCTGATCTTTCTCTTGGGTATGGAGACAGCTGACTTGGGGGTGGAACCAGTCAGCTAGTCTGACCATCACACCATAAGGTTCAGCTTCAGGGCCCCCCAATTGATCTACCCCTATGGAGATGGTTTAGTACCGCCCTTTAAGGGGAGTTACCCCCAGTGATCTGTCAGCGGTGCTGGACCTATCGGGTTTGTTAGGTAAATGCACGAGTCCAGGTGATCTTGTATTAGCCTATAATAAGGCTGTGGGAGATGCTGTGGACAAGATTGCGCCTGTTCGTGTTCGGCCTCTCACCCTTTGCCCAAGGAGCCTTTGGTTTGATGGTTCCTTGAAGGAGCTGAGGCAAGTTGGCCGAAGGATGGAGAGAGCCTGGCGGAGGTCTGGCCTTGATGCTGACAGGCTTAAGTTGATGGCACATAATGATGCCTATCAATCAGAAATAACCTGTAAGAAGGCAGAATTCCTGTCCAGGGAGATTTCTGCTGCGCAGAATCGACAGGCTTAGCTTTTTCGGACTGTGGACAGATTGTGCTATCCAGTCTGTCTCCAGTCCAGAGAAGCCTTTTCTCAGTCTAAATGTGAGGAGTTCACTCGATGTTTCGCAGATAAGATTGCCAGCATCAGGTCTAGCATCGGCCTGACCTCCCCTGTGAGGGATTGTAGAGATCGGCATGAAGTGGCGTGCACTTGGTCTGTTTGATCAGATTTCTGCCGGCCGGGTTTCATGGACATTATGAAGATCATTCAAACATTGCGCCCAACCAGTTGTAGTTTGGATCCAGGCCCTACACCCCTTTTAGTGGGATGTGTAGATGTTATCTGCCCGATCCTTGCTGAAATTATCTGGAAATCCTTGGAGAAGGGGGTCTTTCCAGACCCCCTCAAGGAGGCTGTCATTCAACCACTCATTAAGAAATCTTTCTTTGATCCAGATTGTCTAGCTAACTACCAGCCTGTCTCTAGCCTGCTATTCATTGGTAAGGTTATTGAAAAGGTGATTGCGCTGCAACTGGACAATCACCTTACAACTCACAATGTCTATGATACTCTCCAGTCTGGTTTTAGGAAGAAGCATAGCATGGAGACTGCACTTGTCCGGGTATTGAATGACCCCCTAAGGGCAAGAGATCGAAAGACACGTACTATTCTGGTACTTCTTGATCTCTCTGCTGCATTTGACACTGTAGACCATGGTGTGCTGTTGGAGTGCCTGCAGCGTCTTTGTGGGCTGTCTGGTGCAGTCCTCAAATGGTTTTATTCGTTCCTTGTGGGCAGGTCTCAGAGAGTTGCCACTGGAATTTATTCCTCTGGTGCTCACCCCCTCCCCTGCGGGGTGCCGCAGGGGTTCATCTTGGCCCCCATGTAGTTTGCAGTGTACATGCTGCCATTGGGAGATATTATTAGGCGATACAGTCTGAGTTTTCACTGCTGTGCAGATGACACTCAGCTGTATATGTCCTTCCTACCTGGACAGAATGATGCACTCTCTGTGCTAAATAATTGCTTTACTGAGATCAGAACTTGGATGAGTATCAGCTGGCTGAGACTGAATCCAGATAAGACTGAAGTGTTGGTAGTGGACCCTGGTCACCTAGGAGCGGGTTTGGGGGCTGGACAGCCATCAGGTCTACTGCTTGATGGTGTACTGCTCACTATCTCAGATCAGGTGTGTAACGTGGGCATTATTTTTGATGATGGTCTGACACTAAAATCTCATTTGTCAGCTGTTGTCAAATCCTCTTTTTACCATCTGAGGAATATCGCCTGGGTGAAATACCTGGTTCCCCCGACTGTTTTCCAACACTGATCCATGTCTTTGTCACTACTCACATTGACTACTGCAATTCCCTTTACCTAGGGCTATCTGGGGTTGATATCCGCCGCTTGCAGCTGGTGCAGAATGCGGCGGCCAGGCTTTTGACTTGGACCTCTAGGTCCAGTCACAATGTGCCTGTGCTTCGCGAGCTGCACTGGCTGCCCATTCAGTGGCGGATCACCTTTAAGGTTGGCTTTCTAACCTTTAAAGCCTTACATGATCAGGGACCCGGTTACTTGCAAGACCTCCTGGTGCCCTACTGTCCTCTCCACCCTCTCCGATCCGCCGATGAGGGATTGCTAGAGATTCCCAGGGTGCGACTGAAGGCATCTGGAGCCCAGTCCCTTTTTATTTTTTGGCTCCAACCGTGTGGAATTCTCTGCCTCATCAGTTAAGAGAATGCCTGACCGTCGACAGGTTTAAAATTTAGTTAAAAACGTATTTATTTACTCTGGCCTTCCCTAATTATGGTTAATTTATTTTATTGGAACATTTTTAAAGCTGTCCAGGATGACCTCAGGGGTCACCTTAATTAACAAAACACTGCATTTTTTTAACCCTTAATGTCATTAAACACAGGACTTAGAATACCTATTAGAATGTTCTCATAATTTCTCTTATACAGAATAGTTTCTAACTGTTCTCTCTAGAACATAAAAGGCAAAAACTTCCTAATTAGGTAGAGGCGACATCACAGCAGTAACTCAGCTCCTCCTACTGTGTGACATCACTCCCCCTACTACCATAAAACCAAGCATTTCAGGGGCTGCCAGCCCTATAACAGGAGCTTACAGCATGAGACGTACCTCTAGGTAACACAGCTTTTCTTTCCAAATGTGTGCTATAAAGATGCAGTCCATAATTCCCTGTCCCTTTTCCCTACTGAATTAGAGCCTCAGAAATTGTTTGTTCCAGTTCCTGAAATAGCACTATGCGCTTTAGTAAGCAAGCGAGTGTTGTGGCGACGAGGTGTGCGCACGATCGCACCATCACACACTCGCACACTCGCACAGGACCTTGCGCATGTTCGTGCAGGTGCTGGTCTAATTGCGAGAGCCACTGAAATAAGGAAAAGGCAATTGCTTGTTGTGTTGCTGCAGGGAATTAGGCTGAAGCTCAAAATTAAGAGGAAGTAGGAGCAACTGTGTTTTGTTGCCATGGCGCTTATTCTAATAAGCCCTGAAGCGCTGAATACGTATCCTTGTGTTAAAAAACGTTTATAAATGGGCTACAATATAAGAGTATAATCAAGGACACTACAGGCAGATGAATTGGAGTTCTGTAGCATCTAAAAAAGTTATGCAAAACGGAGGACTGGTAGAACAGCATGACCTTGAACTGGTACAGAACCTCTCCCAAACAGAAACGGAGGTAACATCTGTGGGACAGACAGATGGAGATGTGAAAGAATGCCTCCTGGAGGTCCAGGGAATGAAAAGAAAAAAATTACTGTCCATAGTAATGTTGTCTCTTCCAAGGGATCCCTCACTATGTTTAACAACTGCAACCCCTGGAATGAGCTGCCCAGGAGCCTAGATTGTTATGCTAATTATGGAATCTTAGAATGAAATGAGTGAGTTGTGAAAAAAACATTTCTGTTTGGGAGAGGTTCTGTACCAGTTCAGGATCATGCTGTTCTACCAGTCCTCAGCACCCAGGATGCTCATCAAAGTGCCTGTCGAAATCAGCACCTACCTAGCGTGCATGGGTTCCAGGGTATATCAGGACAACTGGCTCACCATTGACATCTCCTGGGAAGCAGCAGAGCTATCAAGGAATTTGGCCTCCATAACTTCTGGGACCAGATCTTTCTGATCAACCCAGCAAAATTAGAACTAGTGCATAAGCAGGTGATCTGTTTAGTGGAGTGGACTTGGACTCCCTCCAAACTAGGGCTTGCTTACCTGCCAGCAGGGCGGAGGATGTTACCTCCTTTAGCTGATAATTTTAGGTTGGGCAATTGTGCCTGGCCTGGGAAATCCTCTGGCTGTTGGAGTTCATGGTGGCCTCGACCAGCATTGTCCATTGGGCTTGCTGGCGCATGCTCTTCTTCCAGTTGTGGCTGTGTCCCCAGATCATGGCAGAGGGAATTCTGTTAGTCTGCCTTGAGCTGTCCCTCATGCCGACCGTAGATGCATCTCTGGTGGAATGGAGGGCTCACATGTCCAACCACAGAGCCAGCTGGTTCCGGGTGCCAAGCGAAGGCTGTCAGCATATCAGCCTGCAAGAGCTCCTGGCAGTGCGATTTAGCTGATTCAAGGTTGGGTTGTTCAAGTCCAGATAGACCACATGAAAAACATGTTCTAGGTGAACAAGCAAGGTGTAACACACTCTTTTTGTCTGTGTCTGTGGGCTTTCTGCACCCAATCCCTGGTACACAGCCTGCAGGTGATCTTGCAGTGCACATAGCGGGGTAGGGCAACCAGTTGGTGGATGCTCTCTTCTGAGTGGAAGCGGCATCTCACATGTGGTCCTTGCACCAGGATGTGGTGAAACAGCTGTTCACCCAGTGTGACACCTCTGGTGAACATGTTTGCCTCCTGGGAGAGCAGAAAGATAAGGCTGTTCTTTGCCTGTGCTTCTCAGACTGGAATGCTGATGAGGGATGATTTCTGCTGGCCCTGTAGCTTTAGTTCGCTTTTCCTCCCTTTTCCTTGATTAACTAGGTTGTGCTCAAGGCATGCAGGGATAAGGAAAATCTTATCCTCATAGCTGCAGACTGGCCCTGTACAGTTCTGCTAAAAGGATCTCCTCAGTCTCAGCAGCATGTCACTGTGGCAGCTTCCTCTCCACCTGGACTTGCTGACAGGACAAGGGGAACTGTGTGGCACCACCTCATAGCCTTGGTACCTGAGTGGCAAGAGTTCCATGCTTTGGGCCTTTTGGGAAACGTTCTCTGTGTCCTGTAAAGGGTGGACTCCTAAAACAAATTTGGTGAAGTGGAACAGATTCTGTCTTTGATGTTAAGGCAGGAGATTGACCTGCTTAACTGTCCAGTGTCACAGATCTTCAGCTACCTCTGGTCCCTGTCTTGCAGTTATGAGCCACATCCCCTGAGGTACACCTGGCTACCTCTTCTGCCAGGCGGTCAGGCTGGTATACTGATGGTGGCCGAGGGAAAGGTGATCAGGTGCTTTTTCAAAAGCCTGGCCTATCTGTTCCTTCTGGTGTGAGAGTCTTTGCCACAGCGGGAGTTACTGCTGGTGGTTGCGATGCTGATGCGTAAACTGTTCAAGCTTATCCCCAAGTGTTAGATGTCACTTGTCACAGAAGACCACATTTTTGGTTGCCATAACCTTGGCCAAGATGGGTGAGTGAATTCAGGGTGCTTTTTGTGGAGTCTTCAGATCTGGTTTTCCACAGGGACAAGGTCATCCTTCATCCCCATGTGAAGTTCCTGCCCAAGGTAGTCTAGGACTTTCACCCTAACCAGATGCTGTACCTCCCTGTGTGTTTCACGATATAGGGTGGCCGGTAGAGATGTTTTAAACGTAAAGATCTCCAGAAAGGTATTGAGCCTGATGTGCAGCTTTGGATGCCATTTGTTCTAGAGAAGTGTTGTGCATACTGAACTGCTGTCTGGTCCAGTGCACATTCATTCATATCCCACTGCAGCTTCACGTGCTCAGTTGTCGTGATACTGCATTTGGGTCCTCAGTCCTTCTATCTCTGTTCACCAAATAGTTGGGGTGTATGCCTTCCTGCACCTCCTGGAGGACTGCTTGGAGTCTGCCGTACTGTGGATATTGAACATACCTGTAACCATAGATCTTCTTCGAGGGTATCTCAGTAAGCCAGTTACACTGTAGGAACCTTCGCTGTCAGTGAAAAGGAATTCACACAAAAGATTTTCAGCAGTACAACTGGGGCCGCCCATGCCATCGATGTCAGCTGACATCACCAACCCTATATAGGCATAGGCGGCCTCGCTCCCTCCTCAGTTCTCTCCCACCGTCGATTCGCTTGCATGGGTCTCTGTGGAAGCTTCATCTCGGTATTCATGCCTTTTTTCAGCCTACGGCTTTTTCACTTACTTTGTAAATATTCTCTTTTTCAAAAGATTTCTTGATTTGTTTATGCTGAGAGTTAATCCTTCCTCTTCTTTTTTTCATCGCTGCGACTGCGGGAAGAAGATCGCCTCTACAGACAAACAGTCTGTTTGTGTCTGTTGTTTTGGGCCTGACAACGAAGTCTCCGACTGTGAGCTCTGCCAGAAGTTTAACCAAACCACCCTTCGACAACACAAACAGGCTCTTAAGAAGCTTCTAATGAAACAAGTACCCAGCTCCAGGCAGGGGACCTCTGGGGGCCCCAGCCTCCCAGTCGCCAACTGGATCTTTAAGTTGCAAGGCCTACGAGGCCTGAGACAAGTCCTCAGGGAAAAGTCACAAAAAAGACAGAGATTGCGACCATTTCCCCTGGCGTTGATTTCGCTCCCAGTCAGCCTCTCCTTCTTCTGGGGGCTCTTTGTTGGCTGTGGCCGCTCAGGAAAAAAGAGAACTGCTGACCAGGTCTCTGTGCCTACCAGACCCATACTGATGGCACCTTGCCTGATTCACAGGTTGCCCAGCCATCGACCTGCAGGTTGTCTGCCCCTCTGTCGTCGACAACTGGTTCGTCATTGATGACTCTCCCATCAAGGCTTGCCTCTTTGCCAATCAGGGCTGCAGGCTTATCAGGTTCCCAGGACACAGCAGGCTGGTCATCACAGCCCCCTTCATCGATGTCCACTGTTGACCTGAATGAAGTACCAGTCAAGTTCATGAATGTACTCATTCAGCAGCTAGGTACCTTAAAGGACTCGTAAACAATGCCGAGGAAATGCAGCCAACAAAAACCACAGCAGCGTCAGTTACCATTTTACTCACAAAATGCTGCAGTCCTTTTAGGTGTAAAGTTCAATCACTTGAAATTACAGTTTAAATATCATGGTATAGTAAACAAACCGCCGCGTGAGTTCAGTTTCTGTAGTTCTGTAAGATGGCTGCCAAGATTCAGGCAGATGTATGGTAGCGCATCACTCTCAAGAGTTGTGTTTGTAGGGGACTTTATAGTATATATGATAACTTATTAAAAAAAGCGCTGCTGCATCAAATCCTATACTGTGCAGGTGTGATAAGGTTGTTACACCTGCACAGTATAGGATTTGATGAAGCAGCGCTTTTTTTAATGAATTTATCATATATACTTTATAAGGTCCCCATACAGAATACAGTAGCTCTCGGGAGCGATGTCGCTTACATTACATCATCGCGTACAGACGTAGCCGCCATCTTAGGAGGCTACAGGACTGTCCAGTTTCAGTGCAGACTGAGGGATTTGTTTACACAGTACCATGATGTTTAAACTGTAGCGACTCAGAGGTGACAGACTTCGCAAGCAAAATGACTGCAGCATTTTGTGAGTAAAATGGTAACTGACATTGCTGTGGTTTTGGGGCCATGATTGGGCACCCCTGTTTATGTTTCCTTTAAATAGGCCCACTTCACTGATGCCATTGACTGCTGCTTCATCATCGACACCTGTTCCTCGATCCTGGGAGTGTCCCTCTGGGCTGCCGCTGGCTAATCTGATGCCAGACCCAGAGGTAGAGGAGGTCGTCGACGAAGAGGAGTATCACCCTGACCTCATTCTTCCTGATGATGTAGAGGAAGAGATCTTTCTTTCTGACAAGTTCACTGCCTTCTCTGTCAGTGAGGACTCTGTGAAGCATACTCCCAGGTCCCCTCCTGAGGACCCCACATTTCTTAATGTGATGAAGCAGTTGTCCTCCACCATAGGCTTCCATAGTGAGGAAGAGGATGTCACCAGGAAAGATCTGGTAGACTTACTGGAGATTCCAGAATCTCCCCAAAAGATCATTCCTCCAGTGCTCCCAGCATTGAAGAATGCAGCCATGGCAGCCTGGCATAGACCAGACATTGTGCCAGCTCTGCCATGCAGGGTGGACAAACTTTATCACTCCCCTCAGGGTCTCCCCTGTTTTGTTGCCCAGGTTGAAACTGATTCAGTAGTCATCAAGGAAGCTCATGACAGATCTAAGGTGCCTAAACACTGTAGTTCCCTTCCCCATCAAGGAAACTCGTAGAATAGACCTCTGGGGAAAAAGGGTTTATGCCTCCTCTGCCTTAGGCCTGAGGATAGCAAACTATCTGTCACACATGGTCAAATACCAGAATGCTAACTGGAAGAAGAGCAAAGCCACAGCTAAGGCCATTCCTGAAGGCACACAGAAGCAGGAATTGTTGCAGTGTTTCCAGATGGCTGAGTGTTTTGTAAACATCTCCTCAGAGCACTGTATGACATTGCTAATACCATTGCCAGAGCAGCTGCCACTGGCATATGCATCCGTAGGCACTCCTGGTTCAGTTTCTGGATTTGCAGTGGAGCAAAGTGCTTAATGCCCCTTTCAGTGGCACCAAGCTGTTCGGCCCTGATGTCCAGGACCTCTTAAATGATCTGCAGGTCTGGGCACAGCCATCAAATTGGTCCATTCTCTCTACAATATCCAGCCAAGGAGCAGAAGGTGGTTAGGCCTGGATCCATTCCTTGTACCCAGGAAAAACATAGAGCTCAGGCTCCCTTTCCCGCCCCCTCCTGTGCTGGAGCAGCAGCCAGACACCCCAGAAGTGAGGGACCATCCGATGCGACTGGCTTCACCTCAGCTTGACTCCTTGCCAGATCCCCATCCCCCCCTTCCCGATTCAGTCCCAGGAGACAGTGGTTGGAGGTAGATTCCCCCTCCATCTGAAACAATGGAGTACCATACTTCAGATGCATGGATTCTGCAGATCATAAAAAAGGGTCACACCTTGGAGCGTTTGCAGCAGTCTCCAGACACCCCTCCTCCACCCTCCAAATACCCCCCAGCTCTCCTGTCTGTTCGGGAGGAAGTACAGTCTCTTCTGTTCAAGCAGGCCATCGAATCAGTGCCCAGGCACCAGAGAAACCAGGGGTTTTATTCCAGGTTTTTCCTGTTCCCCAAAAATCCAAAGATCTGAGAACTCAGCTTGCTTGTCCAGTACAAAAAGTTCTAGATGGTAACTTTTCTAGGCCTAATGCCCCTCCTCAAGACTTGGGGCTGGCTTTGTTCACTGGACATGCAGGATGCTTACCTGCACATCTCAGTCTTTCCTTCTCACAGGAGGTTTCTTCATTTTGCCTTTCAGGACGAGCATTATCAGTTCAAAGCGCTGCCCTTTGACTTATCCTCTGCACTGCGAGTCTTACCAAGTGCTTGGCAGCGGTCACAGCAGCTCTCAGAAGAGAGGGACTATATGTCTTTCCTTAGCTGGAGGATTGGCTTCTCAGGGCCCCATCCTGGGAACAGATTTTGCTGACTCTGGAGCACACTCTCCAGCTCTTCTACTCCCTGGGCGTTACTGTCAGCCTGCCCAAGATGGGTCTAGTACCATGCCAAAGACTGCAGTTTATAGGAGCGGTTCTGGATTCCACATGAGGGAAGGCCTTCCTGCCCTAAAACAAGACAGAGTGCCTTATTAACCAAGCTCAGAAAGTCACACGGAGTTGGTACATTCCTGCCTGGGTGTACCTCAGATTATTGAGCCCAATGGCAACGTCCATTCCCACCGTTCCACTGGTCAGGCTTCATATGTGTACCCTTCAGTGGACCCTCAGGGTACTACAATTGGACCAGTGCATGGATGAGTTGAACCAGCCAGTCCTGGTCTCTTCACTACGCAAGGTATCGCAGTGGTAGATGAATCCCTTGAATCTACTTCAAGGTGTTCCTTTCAGATTTTTTCCCTGCATCAGATCTTAACCACAGATGCTTCAGGTCTAGGCTAGGGGAGCACACCTGGGTCTCATCCAAACCTAGGGCCCCTGGTCCCAGTGGGAATCCGCCCTACATATCAGTGTCCTGGAGATGACAGTGGTGCTCTACGTCATGCAGGCCTTTCAGGAGGATCTTGCTCTGGTCCAGGTGCTGGTGCAGTTGGACAATTTGAGCGTAGTATACTACATCAGCAAGCAGGGCAGGACTCACTCATACCCCCTTTGTCGGGAGGCCATGAGAGTGTGGTACTGGGCACTGGAGCATAGTCTGTCACTCTCTGCAGTCCAAGTGCCAGGTGTCTTAAACACCCTGGCGGACAGTTTCAGCAGGACTTGGTGCAGCATGCATGAATGGGAGTTTCTCTCATCTGTCACAGAAAACTTGTTTGACAGATGGGATCATCCAGAGTTGGACCTTTTTGCGTCCCCACTCAATGCAGAACTGCACAATTTGTGCTCACTAGATCCAGGGCTAGGAGTTTTCTGGTGAGATGTCATCGTCTCTCTCTTGGAGCAGGAGGTTTCTGTACATATTCCCTCTGTGTCCTCTGATTCAGAGGGTGCTAATCAAGTTGCAGTTGGAGGAGGCCAGCATGATTCTGGTGGCTCCGTTCTGGCCTCGCCAGATATGGTTCCCTCTACTTCAGCAGCTGGTGGAGGAACTCCTGGCCCCTCTTCCTCTTTGCAGGAATCTGCTGACCCAGGATCAGGGGTCCCTGGTTCATCCCAACCTCAGGTCCCTTCATCTGCATGCCTGGCTACTGAGAAGGTAGCCATCGGCAGGTTCAAGGTTTTTAACAGCATAGTGGACATCCTGGTGGCTGCCAAGAAGTCTTCCACTCGAGCCACATGTGCCATGAAGTTGAAGTGGTTTGCCATTTGGGATACCTGGTCAGTGAATCATATCCTGGACTACCTACTCAAGCCTCCAGTATTCACCCCTCAGGGTCCACCTTTCAGCTATTTGTGCCTTTCATGAGCCCATGGGTGACCACATGATTGCTCAGCTGGATGTCTCCCGTACCTTTCTTAGGGGCATCCTGCATGTAAAAGCTCCAGTCTGTTCCCCGTCCCAGCTTGGGATTTCAATTTTATTTTGGAAAAATTGACCCGATCTCCCTTTGAGCCATCCGCGTCTTATGATTTGTGCTTTCTCTCTTGGAAAGTGCTATTTTTAGTTGCAATTACTTCTGCTCAAAGAATTTCAGAGTTTCAGGCCCTCTGGTGTGAGGAGCCTTATTTGATTTTTCATAAAAACTGTATATTGCCCACAAATCCTAATTTTCTGCCCAAGGTGGTTTGAGTTCACATTAAATCAGTGTATCCGCCTTCCTGTTTATTTTCCTGAGTGTGCCAATCCAGAGGAAGCACTGCTCTATACATTAGATGTGCGTAGAAGTTTGAAGTACTACCTGCTTCGGTCTAAAAGAGTCCAGAAAGTCTAAGCAGTTATTTGTTTCCTTCACCCCTGGTGCTTCAGTTTCTAAGCAGTGTTTATCCAAATAGTTGGCAAATTCCACTGTGTTCTGCTGTAACTAGTACGGCAAAGAATTACCTGGTGCTGTTAAAAGCTCATTCCACCAGAGCCATAGCTACCTTGATGGCTTGTTTCAAAGGGGTCTCAGCCACTGACATTTGTGCAGCAGCCACCTGGAGTACAGTCCACACTTTCACCAAGCATTATAGTCTGAATATGGCTACAAGAACCCATGCAGGATTCGGCAGGGCTGTGTTACAAGGACTCCTGTCTTAAGTTTATGGAGATCCAGCTTCCCAGACTGTATGTTTACACTTGACACTGCTTGGTACTCATTCCTAGGGTGTAACTTGATGACTGAGATACTCCCAAAGAAGACAGAACACTTATGTAAGAACTTACCGTAACAGTAGATCTTCGAGGGGATTACAGTCATCAGGTATGATATCATTCCCACCGCGCCCCCCCCCCTTTTTTGGGGCTCCTGTCTGGGAACTGGCTATCTGTTGTATCCAATCTTTTTACTTAGGTCTGGGTATATCTTTCTCTCCCGGTTCCCCGCGGTGAGAACCTTGCTCCTTCATCTCCGGGGGACTGGGAGGAGCGGGGCCACCTATGCGATGGCATGGGTGGCCCCAGTTATACTGTGGAAAATCTTCCATGTGGATTCCCCTTCGACGACAGTGAAGGTTCCTGTGGTGTAACCTGATGACTGAGATCCTCTCAAAGATCTACTGTTAGGATAACTTCTTACATACTGTAACTGTTCTGTTACTTGTATTCAGTTCACCTCCACTGTTTATTCCCCTCCCAGACAATATCACCTTGTGATTGAATAGCCTGCAGCAGAGAGATACGGGCTTCAAAGCTGGAGAATGTAGCTATGGCAGTGAGGGGCTGCAGGACATCTGCTCCAAATGGTCAGGCTCACACAAGGATGGTAAATGCCTGAAGGACAGTGATGCCAGAGTCCGTTGGTAATTAATGCAGGTCAGTGCATATCAGCCTGTTGATCGTAGGTAGCAGATCTGTTTTCCCAGCCAGATGAAGAGGGAGACCCACAATCTGGATGTTGGCTTGCCTCTGGGTGTTTTGTAGGGCTTCCACCTTGTCTCTAAGAAAATTGAGATCCCGCACAAACTGCATGTTCTGTTCTTGCTGCCGGATGACATCCTGGGACAGTTCACTTATGGAGATCGCAATTACTTGAATTTGGGCATCCATCTCTGCTAGTTTTGTCTCCACTGCTGCAAGGTGACGGTTGGTTTCTTCTCCTGTGTCTTGAATTTTGTGCAGCATTGCAAGGATTTGGGATGTTGGCAGTTCCGAGGTTCTAGAAGCAGCAGAGGTAGTTGGCCCTAGCCTGGACCCCTGGTGGGTTGGCTGCCGGACAAAGAAAAGCATCTTAATTTTGGTGTAGCAGTTTTTGCTCCCAATTTGGACTCATCTTGTACTGTGAGGTGAGAAAGGTATCAGCAATACAGCCAAGTAGCAAGGTAGTGCCAGCTAAATAGATAAAATGGATTGTTAATAGGAGCGATTGTCTGAGCTAAGGAAAGTTGCATCTGCCATGTTTGCCACTCCACAGCACCCCAAAAAACAACATTTTGATAAACAAGAAACACTACACAAACAGTATGCGACCGATTAGATCACAGTACAGATGATAGTGCACTCAAGCAAACAAAACCAGATTGCCAGAACTTGAGGCAAAATTCAAATAGTTTATGTGTACATGGTGTCTTCACTGAACCTCAGTGGGAATTCTTCAGTGCAAGGTGAAAAGTCAGTTACAGCAGTCTGCTTGTCCTAATCCTCAAACCAACTGCCTCAAGTTCTGGCAAGCTGTGGTTTTTGTCTGTGTGCCATCATCTGTACAGTGTTAAAGTTTGGGTCTAGAGTGTAAATGTAAGGACCTCTACCCCTTCAAAATGATTCAAGTAGTAAACGTTTGCTTTTAAATCAGAGATGTCTTTAATATTTTATTCTTCTTCTTAAATGTTTTTCTCAAATAACTCAAATCAACTCTCTTTTGGTTAACGTTTCAGGACTAATCCTTATCCCTTCCTCAGAACCTTAGAGCTGTAAATTAAATATGCATATACTATAATAACTGGGTATTGTTTTTTCTTGTAGGGAAACTCGGTTATAATTTGCTGTTATAATCCGCAGGTTATAACTGCGAACATGCGCCGGGTTTCCCTAGCTCTGGGCATGCGCTAGCTGTGATTCTTCTTTTCACACTGGCTGCCCACAGTCGCTGAAGTTGGATGGGGATTTCACAGCTACTCAAACTAAGTGGTGAGTTGGTAAACAAAAGCACTGGGCTAACCTGCAAACTGTTCTGCCTTTTAAAAAAATGTGTTGCTTTTTTTTGCAGGGGGGGGAGAGAAACACTAACATTTCTCGCTGCATGTGCGTCCCACCATGGACCATACTAAAGCCCAACAGGTCTGTGGTAGTACAAAAGCCTCATTTATTTTATTTATTTGTTGTGGTGAAAAGATGATACCCAGCAATTATATAAAATAAAATATGGGGTGGTGTGTAAAACTTGATTTTACACACACCCTCATTGTGGGATGCATTTCATAAACCCCTCGGGGGTTTTGTAGCATCCCACAACTCGGGCGTGTGTAAAATCTTGTTATACACACCACCCCATACATTGTTCTATATGTTATCATATTTCATAATGTATAATCACTTGTGTAAGCAAACATATATATATATACACACTGGTATCACACTAAGCAGGGGGAACATACCTGCTAGTCTACAATGGTCACCCTTTAATTTCACAGTTCACTTTTCACCTCTTGAAATGTCTGTTCAACACGGAAATAAAAATATTTTTTGGATTCAGTTCACATCGTGTCTTTGTAATTATCTCTCCTCCTCTTACTTTATTTATAGTGTAACTAGGGTGGGGGGGGGTTGTTGAAAACTCTAGGCATATTTTCTAGGCTTAAAATCCTTGTTTTTCTTAATGTGCATATATATATATATAAATTAAGTTTATGTAACAAAATCACTAGTACCCAGGGACTACTTTTCACTAGAATCAGTATCTGTTGCATTTTAAGGCTATATGCTCACAAACGTTTACTTCAAAAAACCTTTTTACTTTTATTTTGACCCATATTATTATTTCAGGTAATGGAAACACATACCTAAGGAAGGATGTGTTGCCTTATTGTTATTCTCCTTCTGCCTTACTATTTAGTATTTTGACCTGTAAATAAACGATTGAGATTACACTTTAGATCCCTTGAGTGAAGGACTTGTCGCCCTTTCTTTTTATTTTTTTTCTTTTCTTTTATATCTTTTTAAAGTTTCCCACTTACCCTATTTCACATGTTACTGCTGAATTTCCGGTGACTCAGAGTGTTGGTCAAAAGATCCACTTGAACTGAATTTACTTTTCTAGACTGCGCGCACTAACACCATTACACTAGAACGCCAACCGGCATTTCCAACAGTTGCTGCTTCACTGTGCAGCGTGAAGGAGGCCGAGCTGCAGATTTCACACTGTGGAAACAGCATGATGATGTCACCGGAGTGACTGTCTCCCGCGGCTCGGTCTTTTATAAGAAACTCTAGTGCTCTTAGGAGTTGTTTGTGGTCCCTCCTTCAATCTCCATAATGAGGTTTAAAAAGTGGCTGCAATTCTGTCCTCTCTTCTGGGGCCAAATCGTGTAGATGTTAGTATAAGTGGCAGGGCAAGGACAGTAATGGTTCAAAAAAAGGGGGGGGGAGATTCCTATATGTGTTTGCTCCAAGATTAATGAGCTCAAGGTCAAATCAGTGACCTTCCACTATGTGTCTTTTTTATATATATGCCTGGATAAGAAAAGGGAAATATTTTTTATGTTATGTTTTTTGGTTAACTGTAAATGTTATATTGCATAGTGAAATTACCGTTTATAAATAAAATTTGAATTTCTAAGCTGAAATTAACATCCATTTTTAAATCCCATTGAATTAATATGCAATGCAATCAAAATACCATTGAGATTTATCATGTACTCAAATATTGTACTATCATATGTTCTCCTATATGCTTTTTTACAGACAAATAATCATATAATAAGTGACCAATTTAAGCTTTCATTTAGTCCATATCTATTTTTGTAGGTTTTCAATGTGAAAATCCGCCATGCTTCTCTTCTCAGCATCAGTGTTTCCTAATTCCCCCCACTCACTATTATTTTCACCTTTTCAATACCAAGGAATTTCAGTGTTGAGATCTGATGTTGACAGGAATTAAAATGACGTGCCACTGTTCATTAATCATCTTGGCACCTAATTTTACTTTTGTGCTCTGTGATTCTTGTCTTTAATGATCATGAAGTTTGTCCAGTATAATACTTAGAGCCATGGACATTATGATACAATAGATCACATGATTGGAACTACATGTTATAAAGTCCCTTATTTAAATGTTTTTTCCTGACATGTACTTTTGATGCTGAGACAGTTGTTACAGTGTACACAATTCCCACAGCTGTAACAATCTTTCAGATCTCTGTTTAACCATGTGGTGGTGGTGGTGGTGGTGGTGGTGGTGGTGGTGGTGGTGGTGGGGGTGGTCAGGCTTCCAATGTTGTGTTTTGATTAAATAATTTCTAACATTTTTGGTTTTTCTCACAGTGAACCATAATTGTCCTTGCCCCTGCCACGTATAACGTCTACATGATTTGGCCCCAGAAGAGAGATCCTAGAATTGAAGCCATTTTTTAAACCTCATTATGGAGATTGAACGAGAGACCACAAACAGCTCCTAGGAGCACTAGTGGTTTCTTATAAAAGACCGAGGTGCAGGAGACTGTCACTACAGTGAGATCATCACGCTATTTCTACAGCATGAAATCTGCAGCTCGGCCTCCTTCATGCTGCACAGTGAAGTAGCAACTGTTGGAAACGCCGGTTGGCGTTCTAGTGTAATGGTGTTAGTGCACTTGGTCTAGAAAAGTAAATTTAGTCCAAGTGGAACTTTTGACTAGCGCTTTGAGTCACCAGAAATTCAGCAGTAACTTGTGAAATAGACTAAGTGGGAAACTTTAAAAAGATGTAAAAGAAAAGAAAAAAAATACAAAGAAAGGGAGACAAGTCCTTCACTCAGGGAATCTAAAGTGCAATCTCAAATCGATTATTTACAGGTCAAAGTACCAAAAAGTAAAGAAGAAGGAGAATAACAATAAGACGACACATCCTTCCTTAGGTATGTGTTTCCGTTACCTGAAATAATAATATGGGTCAAAATAAAAGTAAAAAGATTTTTTGAAGTAAACGTTTGTGAGCATATAACCTTATAAATGCAACACATACTGATTCTAGTGAAAAGCAGTTCCTGGGTTCTAGTGATTTTGTTACACAAACTTAATTTATATATATATTTATATGCACATTAAGAAAAACAAGGATTTTGAGCCTAGAAAATAAGCCTTGAGTTTCCCACAACCCACCCCCCGTTACACTATAAGTAAAGTAAGAAGAGGAAAGATAATTACATAGACATGTAGTGAATTGAATCCAAAACGTGTTTATTTCCATGTTGAACAGACAGTTCAAGAGGTGAAAAGTGAACTGTGAAATTAAAGGGTGACCAGTGTACACTAGCAGGTATATTCCCCCTGCTTAGTGTGATACCAGTGTTTATATGTTTGCTTACAGAAGTGATTATATATTATGCAGTATGATAACAGTATATGTATATTTAATTTACAGCACTAAGGTTCTGAGGAAGGGACAAGGATTAGTCCTGAAACGTTAACCAAAAGAGAGCTGATTTGAGTTATTTGAGAAAAACATTTGAGAAGAATAAGATATTAAAGACATCTCTGCTTTAAAAGCAAAGGTTTACTACTTGAATCATTTTGAAGGGGTATAGTTCCTTACATTTACACTGTATCTTCAATTACTAGTTTTTAAGTAACTCCCCCTCTATACAATCAGTTTTAAAGCAAACAAGGAATACTCACGTAAAGAAACACAAAAAAAGAAGGTGTGGACAGCTACATTCATGATTCTAAAGTTTGGATCTAGCCACCCTGATAGTGGCACCTCCCTGCTGCTGATATTCATAGCGCCTGTGTGGAGAAGACCGACTAGATCAAGAAGGCACTTTACTAAAGATCTGTACTATTGGGGTGCTGGGTCCTGCTGTAACACTAGATGGGGAGGGTTTCTTATTCTCTGCCTGTGCCGAGGGAATGTGTCCTAGAAGAAAAACCATGCAGTGCTCCCATGGAATTGTTTCCTCTTGGCCTAGATTGTACCCTGCCACAGCAGGGCTACTTCCACTGCCAGGAGAGGATCGATATAGTTCCCCCAACCCCAGAGAAACAGTTCCTCGCTATCATGCAGGGTGTATGCTAATCTCTCCAAAGCTAGGGTATTTATCACTGGTGCTTTCCGTTGGGCTAGCGTAGGTTTAACATAGAAGACCCATGTATTTTGTATGCACTGGCGGGCTAACACCAACAGTACTCTAACCATTCTGGGGTATGGTTCTCGCCCTAAATAAATCAGGTTACATCACTGTGTGGCCACCAAAGCTTTTTTTTTTCACAGTCACTCTTACAACAACAGATTGTAATGCCACAAGTAGGGGATTGTTACCTCAACTGTAAAATAAGCATCCAGAGAAGTCTTTGAGTGATACAGATCTGTTACCATGCAAATGCCCATACTAATAAAGAATGGTGTGGCACCAGTTCAGGGGTGTGTGTGTGGGGGTGTGTGTGTGGGGTGGAATGTTGTGTAACTGTTGTTTTTTTTTTTTTTTTCCCTGATCTCAATTGTAACTGTTTGTTAGTCTGCGGATTCCCATTTTTAGTCCCTAGCAATTGAAATGTTGATCTCGTGGATGACACAGTAGACCTGGTTTCAGATTCGCAATCTTGGATTGCAGCATTCAGCTCTGATAATAATATGCACTATATCTTCTTTTCTTTTTTTTATTGTAAACATTGTATGCCCACTGTCATTATCGTTTTAATGCGCTTGGAGTTACCTACATGTATGTATGGTAAAAGCAGTAAAAATTAAAGTAAAAAAAAAAAATACCTGGTTAAACTCCAAAACCTCCACTTGCATATACAGTGTGATGTTGAGTTGAGCAAGTCACTTAACTTCCTTGTGCTTAATTTATTTATTTATTTATTGGGAACTCGGAATTACAAACCTTTGAGCTAAGAGCTCGTTTACAAAGGATCCTCGTCAACACTTAAGGAGATGCATTTTGTTGCAACAGCATAATTATAGCAGACAAATTGACACTGGGGTTGTACTACTAACATAGAGTTTACATAGGAAGGGGTAGCAAATATGTTTATGGTTTATACAAGTCAAGACATGAATGAAGCAGCTGGTAACATTGTCGGTTACCCAGTGGAGATATGCAGTTGTAACCCCCTTGTTACCCAGGGTTACTAGAATCTCAGTAAGACCTAGTGGTAGGCAGGGAAGGCAGCTTGTGAAACTCCAGTTAAATGGGTTTCACACTGTCTCACTCTGTTCTCAGTCTCAGCTGAGACTGAGGGATGACATCACCATAGAACTATCGCAGCTGCATGAGCCACAATGGAATCTGCAGCAGGGAGTTGGAATAGAATGTTGGGAGGTTTGAACAGTAGTCTGTGGTCAGTTGGAGTTTGGAGCTTGCTGAGAGAGGAGCACAGCAGCTCTGGTTAGGCTCTTGGAGCCTCAGCCCTGACATAGGGCTACATTCTGGGAAAAAGGTGTGTGTTTCCACCAAAAGAGAGACACAGAAGCAGTTTGTAAGTGGTGGAGACCGCTGATTCGGGTCTCAGTGCCCCACCCCTCAGGGGATGGGGCAGGAAAGGGTTTCCTGCATATTCCAGGGGCAACCCCCTGGTTTTTTCTACTAGTGGAGAAGCTGCCTTATTTGTTCAAGAGTTTTTAGGAAACAAGAAGATTTGTGAATCGCCTGTGGGACACCTGCAACCGGAGGGTGAGTTTATGCTCTTTCTAAAGGGCCCATGTTTTTACCCTGGGACTTGTGTGATAGTGAGGATTGGACTACTGAAGTAGTGGGAGGCCTAGAGTAATAGACTTAGCCAAAAGTAAAAGTATGTTCAAGTCCAGCACATAGTGGAAGTCAAGACATGTAGAGGAGATGTGACATACAGTACGTCTACCCAGTAATCTACATTGCCAAACTTTCAGTAAAAGAGTTGTTTAGTTTCCAGAGAAATGGCCGGGTATGGACTGTGGGAGCTGGAGGTGGGAGACCCCCTCCATCTTTAGTAACCAGGTCCACCTCTACGGATTTGCTCTGTGGATTTCTACTGTGCCTCATGCACTTGGCCAGTGATGAGGGAAGTACCCAGATGTGGGATTGGAAGGAAAATTCCATCTAGGAGTCAAAGGCTCTAAGGTGGTTTGGGGAGCCACAACAGGAAAACTGGTTCATTTCCCAAAATGGACCACGGATCAAGTGGCCGGCGGGGGAGCCGGGCCAGTGGGGAAAACCCAAGTGGTGTACAAGTCGGGCTGTGTACCCAAAGCTGCATGCAAGTCCGGGCTGTGTGCCTGGTGGGTTCAGAGCCTGAGGGCTGGAAATAGTGAAGAAGTGTTCTGTTGTCTCTAATCTGCATTAGCAGGAATGTAGCCCTGTGGGGGGTCCATCTATGCTTTGTTTGTTCAGCTTGGATGTGAATAAAAGCCACACTGTAGAATCCCATTCCTGGTTCTGGACATTACAGTTATTGCTTCCTGTGTTCGGATTTACTTGTGTCCCCTGTGCAGAGTAGCTAAACCTAGGCCCCCTGTGCCGAGTAACCTCATCCTCCCCGAACCCAGTCCCCACCAGGTACTGCTGTCAGCTTCAACAGCATGCCACGTGTCATTTGCAAAAAGACAGGGGTTCGGGGGTTACACAGTGTATAGCCATCTGAAAGAAGTTAAGTGCAGAGAGACAAGTTGGGGTTTCGCAAGTGCAGGTAGGTGGGGGGGAGGAAGAGGTCAGGAATGGGCTAGAGGTAGTGTGGGTGTGCTGTACAGAGGGCAAATTGGGGGACAGAGGAAGTGGACAGGGCACCAGGCAGGAGGTAGTGTCGGTGAACTGGACAAAGGGCAAGTGAGGGAAGGTAGTGAGGGGTAATGGACAAAGAACAAGTAGGGGAGTTGGGGAGGGGAGTAGGTGCAACCTGGTCAGAACAAGTAAGCAGTTGAGTGGTTGGCTGGATGCTGGGATTATTTATTAATTTTTATTTATTTATTTAGATTAGGATTAACACCTTTGAGTCAGAGACTTATTTTCAAAGTTTCCAAGTCAAGGACAAAACAATGCAAACAATACAGATGGCAGAGATCACAGGGTGAGCATCATGAAATCAAAAACAGTGTCACATGAGGTTCAAGACTTGATAGTTTCAGGTACAGTTTAACATAAATAAAGTGCATTTCTTCATTGTTAGCAGGGTAGGGCTAGCCATAGTAGGAATGACATGTCAGCAGTTTAACCAGTTTATTGCAGAAGGATGATTGGTGGGGGGGGTAAGCAATCAGAGTGGTGGAGTCATAAAGTGGTGAAGTGGGCAGGGAAAAGGGGGGTAAGGTGGTGAAAGGGGGGTTGAAATCGATTTATGAAAGGTTTGGTGGGAAAGGGGGTTGCAGAGAAAGACAAGGAAAATCAAGTGGATTGGTAGATCATTTTCTTGGTGCAGTTACAGATTGAAGTGCTCTTTAGATGGGACTGTATCCCTCTTTTGAAATGGCTCAGTTTTATGCCCCCAGTCAGAGTGTCAGGTAGTTCATTAAACCATTTAAGACCCTTCTAAGTGGTAGATTTCTGGGCCAGTGATGTGCGCTTGAAAGGGACTTGGAGACCACCTTTTGACACACTTTTGGTTTGTGTAGTTTGCACTGCCTTCTTGAATAGACTGCATAGGGACTCTGGCATAAGGCCTGGTTGTGCTTTTTGTACTATCAGACAAGTTTGGTATTGGGCTCTTAAGTGCAGTGGAAGCCAGCCAGTCTCGGCATAGAGGACACAGGTGTGAGTCCAGCGGTCGGCCCCAAGTGCCAGATGATAAGCCCTATTAATGAGGGGTTTTATCTTGTTATGGGCAGTGTCTGACCTTGCTGTGTATATTGGAAGGCCATAGTCAATGGATGGCAAGACAGTGCTGCCTGTGGCTATTTTGAAGGCAGCAGGTGTCATTGAGTGCTTGTTCCTATGGAGGATGCCCAGACACGTTTGACACAGGCAGCAGACTGGAGGAGAGATGGACTTACGGAGTTCAGATTTGAAGTGCCCTAGATGTTGAAGGCTGGTGGTTGTGTTTGGAAACTTGTTTAGCCAGGTGGAAGCCCTCCTGAAGGGAACAGCCAAGGCATGCCTGGAGACGCTTCTTGTGGCCTGCTCACCTGGGGCAGGTCTGAATAATGCCTGCAGGGAGACAGGTGTCAGTCCCAGTAGGGCCTTCTTGCCTAGTAAACAGGCCTGGAGTTTTATTCTATCCCAGAGGGGAAGCCAGTTTGTACTTATGTAAAGCTCGCAGATGTGTGTGATGCGATCCGCATCCAGGACAAATCTGCAGGCGTTATTGAGGGTAAGGTGGATTTTGTGTAAGCAAGTGTCTGTGGCAGCACCATAAACCACGTTTCTATACTCCAGGATTGTGCCATTGACTGCCGGGAGCCTAGTTTCAGGAGTGAGGCAGAAGCGGAGTCTGTAGAGTATCCCCATCTTCTTGTTTGCAGCTTTAGTGATATTACTTT
Source organism: Neoceratodus forsteri (assembly GCA_016271365.2). Lineage (NCBI taxonomy): Eukaryota > Metazoa > Chordata > Ceratodontiformes > Ceratodontidae > Neoceratodus > Neoceratodus forsteri. The sequence continues at coordinate 1,725,685,348 of CM057452.1, forward strand.
GTCGAAAGAGAGGGGACTCATCGATTGTGACCCCAAGGTACCGGAAAAAGTGAACCCGTTCGAGGGTGGAGTCCATATTGAGTGCTGTTTTAAACGGTGTGGTAGATTTCCTCTCTTGACGACTGGTAAAGAGCACTGTTTTAGTCTTTTTATTATTGAGTACTAGGAGGCTGGTGTTGAACCATTCCTGTAGCAGGTTGAAGCTGCACTGTAGGTTCCTGGTTAGAGTGTCTTGGCAGGAGCCTCTAAGGAATAAGCACCATGTCATCTGCATAGAGCAGTCCTTGGGCAGAGGGACATGCAGCTGGGGGGTAATTTAGGAAGAGGCTAAACAGGAGGGAGCCCAGTATGGACTTTTGTGGGACCCTGACCCGTGACTTTCCTGGCTTTTGAGATAGTACCATTAATCTTTACCTTCTGTGAACGCTCAGACAGGTAGCTAGAGAACCACCCAACCGTGTCCGAGGACAACCCATTGCAGGTTAACCTGTGGAGCTGCAGCTAGTGATCCACAAGGTCAAATGCCTTGAATAGGTCGATATAGATTGTTTCAGCTAGTTGTCCCTGGTCTGGTGCCTCGTGGACATAGCCTGTGAATTCAGTGAGGGCCGTGTTGGTACTGTGGCACTTGTGGAGCCCATGTTGTTGCGGATTGAGGAGATTGTATTTGTGTAGGTGGGCAGAGAGCTGATCTGCAGTGATTTTTTCCAGTGCTTTGGAGAGAGGAGACAGGATGGAGATGGGCCTGTAATTGGCCACAAGCGGACAAGCCCCTCCTTTTAGAACCGGAATAACCAGGGCAGTTTTCCAGGTAGATGGGAAGGCTGACATCCGAAGTGACATATTAAAAAGCTTAGTGATAGGTACGACCACTTCAGGGAGGGCGATTGAGATAAGTTTCATATCAATCCCGTCCCCCGCCCGTCCTTGTTCTACCCAGCACTCTTGCAAGGTATTTAGCAGTCTCCTTGGTGGTCACCTGCTGAAAGTAGAGTTTTGGGCTGGTGCTAGGAAGGGGGGGCTGATGTTTTTTGTCCTTGTGAGTAGTTGTTTTAGGTGGTATGACTGCACTGTAGTCAGTAAATGCCTAATTGAAAATATTGGCTATGGTAACTTTGTCAACTGTGACTTTGTCACTGTGGTGGAGCATTGTTGGTGGGACATGTCACAAGTCCCTACAAGGTCTTTGATGGTAGCACAGAATTTTTTGCCGTCTTTCAGACACTGGGACTGCTGATTTCTGTGGTGGGAGGCCTTGGCTTGCCATATTGCCCATGTGCATCTACTTCTAGCAGCTTTGTAATTCTGGACATTCTCTACTGTCCCTGATACCCTTGCTTGGTGCCATAGTAGATCACGTTCCCGTATCAAACCAAGGACTTGGGGGGGAGATGATCCAGTCCATGCTCCTTCCTTTTATCATTTTCTTATGAAAGGGGGCATACTTATCTGTAGCTGAGTTAAATTGATCGAGGAACAGCTGGAGGGCTGCGTCAACAGAGGGACAGGTATCCAGGGTGCTCCAGTCTGTGTTAGACAGGTGTTTCTTGAAGGTGGCCATAGAGCAATTTCTGATGACTCTGTTCCTCACCAGCCTTGGGGGTAGTTTTAGCAGCTTGGAGGACCATTCACATAGGACAGGGGAGTGGTCACTCAGTGCATCTGGGAGCACCTGGACATTGGTAATTCTCTTGGGGTGGGAGGTCAGTACCCAGTCAATCAGGGTACTTATTCCCATTTTGTAGTTGGTTCTTGTGCAGCTGTGGACCACTTGTGTTGGGTATAGTCCAGTAATCAGGTCCCTGTGTGAGGAACTGGAGCTGGCTAGCCAGTTAGAATTGAAGTCACCTTGCACAATAGTTTCCTTAGTGTGACTTGCCTGGGTATAGATGTTGGTGAAATCATTTAATACCGTTTGCTGGCGTCCAGGTGGAATGTATACCGACATGACAGTCAGCCCTTTCTTCCCCTTGCCCATGAGGATTTTTACTGCAAAGCAGTCACAGTCATTGCTGGCAGCAGGCAGTTGGGCTTTATGGCACTCAAGCCTATACAAGTTGTACCCAGGCAGGGAGACTGCCGTGTCAGCAGTTCTGGGCATGAACCGGGTTTTGGTCAGCGCAGTAATGTCAGGCTTCATAAGTGCCACCCAGGCTTCAAACTGAGTGAGCTTCGCCAGCAGGCTGCCAATGTTTAGGGATACAATCCTCAACCTCCCTGTGTGTGGCTGGGTCTGGGTGTTGGCAGGCATAGGGCCAGGATTGGGGTGAACGTTTCCCAAGATCAGTAGTAGGATCAGGATGAGCATCCTACATAATTTAGGGAAAAGGCGGGTTGTTCTTGTTCTCCAGCGAGTCTGTGCCTTGTGTGTTGTTGAAGGGGTGCAAAGGCTGCTAATCAGTCCTGGGTATAGGCACAATATTGGCATGTTGAGTCCTGGTGGGCTGTGGTACCTGGCATGGGGTAGGGGAGGACGGTCAAATAGCTTGGTGTTACTGCAGGTCTCCCACTGGGCTAGAGGACTCTCTTCTGCAAGTACACAGCCTTGGTGGTTCGAGGTGTTATCCAGGTACAGGCCCATTATAGGCAGAGTTACCATCAGGAGAATGATATACTGTGCGTTGAGGACTGGGGTGGAGGTGGGGGTGGGGGGGATAGTCAAGACCCATTCTTCTTCTTCTCGGTTTCAGCAGGAATCTGGTCATTAGTCTCAGCCAGGCAGCACCAACTTGTGAGCTGACCTTGGGCACTGGTCCGTGGCCTTCAGTATGTGCAGTTTAATAATTAAGATAGCTGTGTCTGCAGGTCAGTGAGATGCACCTATTCCTTCAGTTGGTAAAAGGCTGGTTCAGAGTTCAGTGTGATGTCTTCTGAGAGTAGAAAGTGAGTAGATGCAGGGATGCCTTTAAAGGGGGAAGAAATTTGGCTGGTTTAGAGTTCAGTGTAGTGTCTTCTAACTTAAAGGGTTAAGATTAACACCGACAAGTGTTAGGCCCTCTCACACATTCTGTATCTTTCAGGGGAGTTGCAGTATTAGTGAGAGGGGAGGATGACGATTTACCTAGGAGTGGTGCCACGGGGGCAGGAAGAGTATTTAATAAAGGCTGGGGGAAATTCAAGCTGGAAGGAGAGAAATTGAAACAGAAATGGGATTAGTTGCAGGGCATAGCTTACAACCGTGACACAAATGAAACCTGGTCTAAACGGAGAAGTGTTCACAAAAAGCTGTATCACTTTAAACTTAGTTTCTAATCCAGGGTAAAATACCACAGGACCTTAAAACAAAGAGAGCTATGATACTTTAAAACCTAAAACCTGCACTCTAAAAGGTCCTGCACTTGAAACTACCCTTGGGGTGCAAAATTACTGTAGACAGGCTTAGATTCACATTTAAGTTGGGATTCACAGGACAATTTGGTGAAACTTAACCAGTACTAGAATCAGTACATAACATTAGCTTAAAGTCCAAAAGGAATGGGAGTAGCAAAGAATTAAAGAAGTGAAGCAGCCAGTCAGCAGGCAGAGCCAATGGTTCCAGGCAATCGGCATGGAGACGCCAGAAGTTTCAGCAGCGTACCTTCGGTTTGGTGATCGGCAGGCAGTACAGAGAGGAGCAGCCGGTGAACAGTGGGGATAGCAGCAGCAGAGGCACCTGTGTCAGGGGTGAAGCTAAGGGGAGAAGCAGAAAAAGCAAGAGGTTCCTGGCTGGGTTGCACCTGGAAATGAGATTTGGCTCAGTGTGCCTTTTGCAAGGAAGAAACTCTGAAACAGTAATTGTGAAATAGATCTTTCTTTTGCCACCAGGTGGCATTCCAACCTAAAAAAAAAAATTGCTCGATTTTGGTGCTATGTTAAGTTAGCAGGAGGAAAATCCATCTCACATTTTGATTTGACTACTTCAAGAATTTTTATTCAGGCTTTTGGGATCTTTAAGGTCTCTTTATTGTGTCAAGGGAACTTAGAAATATTTCAGAATATAAAAGGTTTTTATGTCCTTTACCTGTCTCTCTAACAAATAAAAAAGAAAAATTTTGTGGGTGTATGCTTATTTATTTACATCAATAAGGGATATGTCACGGGCTGATCCGGAATATCTGTGATATTTCTCACTAGTGCCATTTAACCTTTGACATCGTGAATGGCAAAGCCACGAATGATGCCCATGGTCAAACATCCTGAGTGAGAAATATCACAGATATTTCTGATTGGCCCATGACATATTCCATTTATGCAACACTTCAAGTTGCTTGTTTATTTATTTTTTTTGGCAGCTTTAAATAGTTTTGTTAATGTTGTTTTTAACCCTGTTTCTGGATGACCAAGCGGCAGGTGGCAGCATGTGACACAATTGATGCTGGTGCATGTGTCATGCATCCTCACATATGAGGAGGCTCAGTGAATGTGTGTGTAATGTGTAACCAAGCGGCCAGTACATGGTGAGAAGTGCAAGCTGGTGAGGCTGGGAGGGAAGCCGAAGAGGAGACTCTGATTTAGGGGAAAGGGAGTTGGGAAGTGCCCTGTGCAAGAGCTGCATGAGACAGAAAGGTATGGACTCAGCGAATGAAGCTGGATGGAGGTGATATTTCATAATGCAGGATTTAGATGTCAGGCAGTAAGAAGAAAAGTTCCAACAGTGTGAATTTTATTTTTTATGTAAGATTGTTTTGCAGGAGAGAACAGGGGAGAAAGTGAAAGTTACTACTGAGAGGTTAGATACAGTTGAAACCAGAGAGTGGGAGCTGATGTGCAGGTGAGCTGCTGTGTTCTACAATGTTCTACACTGTGTATCAGGAGTGACACTATTTCAGTAATCTCACTCTGGGATCCAGGAAAGGAAAATATCACTGATATGTGCCCTTTAATATTCTTACAAGTGTTGGATAAATGTATATGTAACCCCTAGGTGGCGCTATCCCAAGGACTACTACCCCTGCCTCTTTGACTAAGGACAGGTTGAGGAGCCTAGGTCCTATGGCGGGTGCCTCCACCCAGAGGTCAGGGTTTGTAGTGGTTAGACTAGCTTGGTCACAGCCCTCTGGGATACTGAGACCCCCTTTTATTCCCTCTAGTGGCTCACACAGTACACCGGAGTTACAGCCCCAATACCCCACGTATACACACTGTTCACTCATATAGATACCACTTACCTTCGAGACTGATTCTGCAGCACGTCTCTGAGGACCCCCTGTAAAATAAGATTAAACAACATACACAGCAAAACACAATACTGTTTCCATAAGTACCACACCACAGACAGTGTATAGTATAATAACAACAAATCTGATTTGTTTAGGGGGCAGTAACATGGGAGGGGGAAATCAGGTTAATTGGTGGCATTAAATCACAGTACTGTGCACACATACAGGGTCTGAAAAGTCACACTCTGGGTACACAGGTTGAGGGGGGGGCTAGCCAGGTCCGTTGCCTGGGGTTGGCTGGCAGGTGCAGATGGATGGGGCCCTGTAGAAGAAAATATATGCACAACACCCAATTGTAACCCGGAGCCGGATGGCTCAGTCCATGAAGCAGGGAAACAACAAGAATTAGATGACACACTTGTGATTGAAAACAGACTGCAGGGGAATACCCTGATTTGTACTCACAGTACCCAAGCTGAGGACCGGATGGTAGATGTTCTTCTGGATTGCCAGAACAACAGAGCATGGAGACAAGGTCCTTGTGACTGGACCCTACTGCAGTTGATAGCAGACGTATTTAGTCCAGGCTAAGCTGAGGTTTGCGTCCAGCTTCAGCACACAGCATGGGGGATTGGAAACAGCGATTCCCCATAAGCAGTATGCACATTCATATGTAAAAGGAGAGTACTGTACCAGGCAGGCTGCTCCTCAATCCCGATCGCAATTACTGCAAAATACCCGGGAGCACACACAGCAGCTTCAGTTCCTGACAGACCGAGCGCGATTCCGCAATTTCTCCAGTCTTCTACAGGGTGAATCTGGTTTCCACTCTTCAGACTTCCTTCTTTCTCCTCACAATCGGATTCAGTCCGAACTAGCACTTGTAACAGCTGCAGGCCGAACTTCAGGGCCTCACAGCGCTTCCCGCGCAAAACTATACACCGCAGAAGCACAGAGCTCCTTTCTCTTCACTGTCACAACTGATCTGAGCTTTTTAGTCAAAGAGCAGGGCATTTCCTTTAGCTCCACACCATTCTGTTGGTTGGTTCGGCTGTCACCCACAATAAGACTCCCTCTGTTGGTGGAAAAAGGCGCCAAGGTCAAAACTACATTTCCCAGAGACACTGCCCATACAATCCCCTTGTGGCTGGCTCAAAATTAAGAGTCCAAGTTCTGATTCATCCACAGGCTCCATTTTAGGGCTCCCTTAACCCAGTTGGCCCAGCACAGCAGTTCAGGACCAAAATGAAAGAGCTACACTGAAACAGTTCGTGCTAAAATAAAGACAGGTTAGACAAACTACATTTTCTCAGTCACTCTAAATGATTTTTAGAAACAGTTATATCTTTCAACAAGGCTCCCTCTGCACATGTAGCAACGGCAGAAACTGAGCAAATTGGCGGCAGCTCGGGTGGGATTCGAGCATTAAATACACAGGCCCCCCCATACAAACAAATTAAGTCTACAAGCAGACAGCTCTTAAAGAGACAGTACGTGGAGGCTCAAATAGCACTCACTTGGAACCACATTTAAACAGTTCAGACACCGAACACTGCCCAGTCTTGGAGCATTCAGGCAAGCTTCTGGAAGACTTTTGGGAACCCCCATTTGCAGGGGGGTTTCATATATATAATTTATTTGTTTGTAATGTTTGACCAGGAAAGGCGCACTGAGCTGTGATAGCTCATTTCCAGGTTCATTTTGGGGTGTGGGTTACATTGGTCGGTTTATAACTAATGAGCTATATTCTAAAATCTTGCATAGTTCCCTCTGCACCTGAAAAAGAAGTTTGTGTACAACCCCCTCCCTTTTACTCAGTTTACAAACTGAAGTGTCTGTACCAGATGGGGGTAACATGACCTAGGGTACTTCTTTGTCTAGGGGTATAGTATCTTGAGGATTTCAGCTTGCCAGGAGCCCCTTACAAATAGTCACACATTTAGACTGATTGACCCTTTCGCCTTTAACAGGGATCTGCTGAGACAGGCATTTAACTTGGAGGAAAATACCACTCGTACACAGGATGTCTAGTTCTTGATTTTCCCTTATTAAGGCAGTTGGGGCATAACAGGTTATGGTCACAAAAACCTAAATCTGTTCAATATCTATACAGTTAGTTACAGTACTCCCATGCATATTTGTTGAACCCAGCACCAGAGCAACAGCCTGACATGTAACCTTCATGCTGGACTCTCCCAGTTCCTGTTTCCCATGGCATAGGCGTCTAGTTGGACACTTTCCTGGTCCCACTTTAGCTACAGTGCTGGAAATCTTGGCTCCCTGAATGCATACTGTTTCTGCCTTTAGCAAGCTCTCTAATGATATCCCATTAGTAATAACAGGCTGAAACAAAGCATCTAGAAGTCGTTTCAAAATAACTAGAAATTTAGCCCCCTAGTCCAGTATCCCTTAGCTGCGACTCTGCCTAATTGGAACTTTTGATGCCCTGGTAGACATATCTATACTGTCACTTTGTCTAAAGATATGCAGTGCTGCATTGCCCACAGCAGTGCAGAAGAGTGTGTGTGTGTCAAAGGCCCTTAGATCCTAGCCCCAAGGATCCATATACTGTATTATAAAAAACTAAAATACAAGTGAATTAAGATGTGCGTCCATTTTGGGGCTCTTGGGACAACAATACACCAGAGTTCTTTTTTTCCCTAGTTTATAAATGATACTGGCAAACACTAAAATAAGTTCCACTACTGTTTGTGCAAGTATAAAGAGCCAGAAGAACAAACAAAAAGACATCACCATCTGCAACCATATGTAATGCAACTTTAAGCTCCAAGTCAGTGTTCCCCTTGTTTGTGAATTCATTCTGTTTTTTTTTTATTTCCCATTCTAGGGATGGGACGTGGATATGGTCACTTATCCACAGTGTGGCAGTCTTGTTTTTCACTGTAAATCAGCCAGAATGTCTTCAAACTAAGCTCCTCCAACCCACCTGGGTGGTATCCTCCTCAGCTCTGCCCCGTGACATCGGATCTTCCTTTGCACTGGAAGAATCAGGTTGTAAATCTGCCTAGTCTTCAGGTGAATTTTTCTAACGCCTGAGAAGTCATCCATATTGAGGATCTCCATGAGGGGGTACTTGGCCCACTTCTGCCACAGCTCCAGGGGAATCTCCATGGATTTGGAGATGAGACAGAGCAAGGACCCAAAGGAGACTGGCGCATGCTTGGTTGTGAGCTCGTCAGTTGACTTGCAATCGAAGTCTGGGGTCCAAGAGGAATGCACGGAGGACCCATTGGGAGTCCGAGGACTCCACAAACACTGCTTTCAACCCTTGCTCTCCGTGGACCACTCAGGACTCGTCCGAGTGAGTTATCTGCATGGGCAGCCATCTGGGGAGGCCAGAGGCAGAGCAAGCAGACTTTGGACAGTGCTCTGTGCAAGGGCTGCTTAGGCAGGTGTTCCACCAAGATTGGCAGGGAGGCTGGCACAAGCTCAGTCGGTTGGTGCAAGACCAGAGCGGGCCACTTCGGTGGAGAACAAGGGAGAGCTGGGGTTTGAGGCGTAGGTTGACTGTGGCCGAGGATCTGCTGCTGCCACATCAGCTCCTAATAGTGCTGCTGCAAGTTGTGGTGAAGCCTCTCATCTTCCGAAGATGAGGAGGAGGAGGAGCATCAATGGCACTTCTAGTTGAATGTCAAGAGCGGAAACGCCGATATTTCCTAGAACACGATCTCAAGCGAGACTGGGTCCTCAACCTGGATCTTGACCAGTGAGCATGTCGCTGACGAGGAGATGTGGGGGAAAGGGCTGTGTACTCAGCATGGAGCGGTTCCCACTGCAGAACCCCAGAGAGGTTGATATCCCAAGGGGAGAAAGCCTAGTTGTCTGGTTTATCTGCCCCCTCTTGGGAGAGAGCAGAAAGGACCTGAGTCTTGAGAGTATGAATTATCCTCGACCGCTTCTGACGACAGGTTGACTGGGTCTAGAAAAATCTCAACTGGCTGGTTGGCCCACGTCTCGGCTATCAAATCTTGTGGGGGCACTGTGGAACTAGCGGCCTGTCCAGAGACTCCAGAAGGATTGGCCAGAGCAGACTGCTTGACTGCTGTCGAGACAGCAACAGAATAGCTGGAACAGGAAGAGCGAGCCCATTCTACACCTTCATTTCCCATTACCACATTGGCCTTAGGTCATGCTGGGATGCTGATTTTAGGGCCTCAGTTCTCTGCTTCCTGTTTCCTACATAGGGGTGTGCATCCTCCTCCAGGAGAACTGCTAGAAGTCTGCTACAGTGTGTATAAGTGCCCCATATCCACATCCCTAGAAACGAGGCTCTTCCAAGAATCAGTCTTCACCATTCGTCACTGGTGGGTCAGGACCCCGCAGAAGCACATGCCTTCAAAAGCTTTGGAGGTAGAGGACTGACATTGGAGACTGCACCAACCATGAGAATAAGGTATGAGGTGGCATTTGTGTACTGGCTAGTAACTGATGCCGGCCCCCTTGCCTCCTCAGTTCTGTTCACACGGCCTTGGTTCTGTTCATCGACGCTGTATAGCATTTTCGACCTCTGTCTCCGTCTTTTCTTTTTTTGGTGCTGATCTCTATTTTTGCTAGTTTTTCTTATTTTCTTTGAGGTGGTCATGTCCGGATCCCAAGGGCCTAAAAAACAGAAGAAAACGTCCCAGGAGACGGAATCTCCCCTCTTGCGTCAGTGCCTCTGTGGGAGGAACGTGTCCGTCCGGGACCGACATGATTGTTGCTGGATCTGCCTCTGAGTGGACCATGACATGGATCACTGTGATGCCTGCTTCTCGATGGACTTTGGCACCTTGGAAATTCTCACAGTGAGGTAAGGACAGGAACCCCCTACCTTTGGAGGCAGGCATCACACCCAGGCCTCAAAGGTAAGATCCTTGGGCTCTTCCCCGAGCGCCTCCCCAGTACTATATTTACTGAGGGAGTCCGGGCCTCCACTAGTTCTCATCTCCCTGAGACAGGAGGCCTAGAGGAGGGCTCTGTGGGACAGCTGGTCCTCCCCAAGGGCTGGTTGCACACCCCTCCCAGTCCGATACCCCCTCGGTGGTTCGGATGCCCCTGGTAGCGGAGTCTTAGCTGTATGCTGGGCCTGCTCTGGTGGGTCCTTTGGGGTCATGGTTCAGCGCTGCTTTGGCTTCTGGCACTAAGGCTGGTGCCAGTGAGCGGTTCGGTGCCACCCATGCAACTAGGTTCCCTCCTGGTTCTGTTTGCGGCTCTGGAAGGGGGATGGTCTCTGTAGCCAGTTGCCTGTTGGAGATTTTCTGAATCTCATCACTCTGAGTGGTTGGATGATCCGGAGGGTAAAGACTGGGATGAACCCGACTGACTTCCGGGCCCTGGTGAAGGAGATTTTTCTGGGTCTAGCCCTAGGCCTTTAGCGTTTGGATTGTTTAGGGCATGTTTTCCTCTTGGCGCTGACCACGGCGCCACCTCCCGTGTGTCCTGTGATGTCGCTTGCAGTGCTGGGGATGCCTCCGGTGACAATTCTGGTGCTGTAGGGTATGACGGTGTCGGGTTGGGTTCCAGTGCTGTCTTTGGTGCCAGGTCGGGTTCCAGTGCCGTTTGCAGTGCTTAGGGGGGTTCTGTTGTCGCTCGCTCCAGGATTCTGCTGCTAGAGATGTTCTTAGGCCTACCCCAAGGGGCAGAGTCCATTCAGGTAAGGTGGGTGCTGGTAGGTCCTGGTTGACGCCACGCTCTGGGTTGAGAGTGGCTTGGGGCTCTAGCAGGAGTTGTAGTGTTGAATCGGGTCTTCAGGGCCCCCCGTAACCATCTGTGTCTGTGGTAGGTGAGGATGGGGCCACCCTGTGGAATTACCATGGCTTCGACCTCCCCACCTGGGGGTTCCCCCCAAGGGCAGCATACAGCTCACCCTTCTACAGTTGGGCATTCACGGGAAGATGAGATGCATAGCCCCTTCCCTTGGGAGTAGGTCACCTTTTCACTCTCAAAGCCCTGGCAGAGGACCTGTCCTGGTCCTTCATGACCCACCTCCTCCTCTAACTGTCCCTCCTCCTCTCCTGGGCATTTTTGGTCCTGTGGGGACCCCTGACCTGGGAGCAGTTCAGGGCCTCGGAGAATGCCTTCCCAACCTACCTGAGGGCAACAGACCAGTCTGTCATTCAGCCTGAAACCCTGGCACCGTTGCTACCTGAGTTGAGCTCCTCTTCTTCTTCATCTTCCTCCACTGAGAAAGAGGACTGATCTGTCCACCAGAGATGATGAGGGAGCTGCGACTGTCCCACTTTTCCGGCCACAATCCTGCATGCCTGATGCTGTACTTCCTTGGGGAGTACAGTCATGACTCCACAGTCATACCCCCATGGCCCCGGCCATTTGTGGAGGGGTCAAGAGATGCCTAGCTCCATCCCTCTCTCCCCCTCCAGCCCCATGGGATGTCCAGTGCAGATATTGCACACCCCTGGGATCTCCAGGAGCCATACCATACCCCCTCTTCTGGGATCCAGCTCCTGGACATTCCCTCTGGCCATAGGCGCCCAGTATGTGACCGTCCCACCGAGTCAGACTCAGCTGAGTTCAACATCTGAGGTTGTAGGGTTTTGTTGGTGATGCTCACCATGTTGTACATTGCTGCACACCGGGGTCTTATGGTAGACACCTGTGGATGATGCTGGATCATCTCCTAGCATCTCTGCCAGATTGAGAGGCAAGCAGACAGGCCATATGCCTTTCTGTCAGGGTCTGGAGCTGGCAAGGGCATCCTACGACACCAGTGAGGTAGCCTTCAGACTAATGGGAACTGCAGCCTACATTAGGCAGAGAACATGGCTGCATCTTTCCTGGTTGTCACCTTTGGCTCAGCATAGGGTGATCACCTTACATTACCAGGGGGCCTAATTTGTCTCCCATAGGGCCAGGCATGAGCTTGAGGGGTGCATCCCTGCTCCCAGGCCAAGGGAGCCTCCTCCTGACCCTGACCAGTCTCAGGTGTTGCCAGGCCCATGAGGGGCCACTGCCTCTCTGTGTCTTCTCCCACAGGAGGCTGAAGGAACAGCCATTTCCCTCAGGGCTTGTCAGTACCACCATTGTTAGTAGCTTGGTACTCAGACCCACCAGTGATGAATGGGGAAGATTGGTTCTTGGATAATAAGAAAATGATGTACTCAACATAATTCTTGATCATCCAGAGAATCGTTATCATTCATCACTGCAGCCCTTCCACCTTCCGCTACAATGGCCAGGCTGCTGGGCAGTCTTCTTCCATTCCTTTTCCTTGAGCCTTACTCCTTTCTTGTTTATTAACACAAAAAAAGGGGAGGGGGACATCAAGGGGTAAACCCCTTCAGGGGACTTAATCTTCTTCAGGGATATCTCTGTCACCAGGTCACACCTATGGAATTTAGGCATCAGGATCCCACAGAAGCTTTATCTGCAGCAGTCTACTAGGGGCCGACCATGGCAACGTCAGGCTCTGATGTCACATAACTTACATAAGTGTGGGCGGCTCCGCTTCCTCTTCAGTTCTTTCCTGCCTTCAACCATTCGCGCATGGACTCTGCGGAAGCTTCATCGCTCAGTTCAACTGCCAAAATTACTCATTCTCTTTTCTTTTACTTCCCTGTAAATTGCTTTAGTTTAAAGTGATTCTCTCATCCTTTGTATGTGGAGAACTAATCCCTCGTTAACTGTTTTCCATCACTGCTGCTGCGGAAAGAAGATTTCTGCAACCGACAAACATGAGCTCTGTGTCTGCTGTCATGGGCCTAGCCACAACATTCTTGCCTGTGAGTCCTGCCTAAAGTTCAACCTCACCACCCAATGCCGTGCAAGAAGGCCCTGCAGAAGTTCGTCATAGAGTAACAGGCTGCCAGTGGAGAGCAGTGGTCCTCTGGAGCCCCTCCCCCACCAAGTTGCCAGTGTCTTCTTCAGGCTCTCAGGCCACCAAGGCCTGGGATAGATCCTCAGGAAAACATTCTCAACGGGACTAGGATTGGCCTAAGGACCCTTCCCCTCCCCCCCCATGGCAATCCAGGTCCCTGTGAGATTCCTCCTCTTCTTCTCCAGGGATCACTTAGTCAACTGCTTCGGTGTTGGCATCTCGCCCTGTGCAGGCCTTTGCGCTGATCAGGCCCCCCCACGGAGGACTCTTCTCCCAGCTGTCACAAGGCAGCGGAGGGCTGTCTACCTCTGCGTTGTTGGTCCCTGTCCCGTTGTCGAGACCTCTTGATCCTCGAGGTCCTCAAGCGCTAGCCCCGGCTGCTTCTGCCACTGTTAGTGGTTCATCATTGGACCCGAGCTACAGGCCCCTCCATCAACACGTGTGTCAATGACGATTCCCTATCCTGCCATCAACCCCAGTGCTATCCCTTCCTGTATTACTACATCTCTAATTCAACAGTTTGTTCAGCGGCCCGGGCCGCTGTCGCCCATGCTGTCAGCTGCTGCTTCGGTGTCTATGCCAGTCCAACCTGTTCACCCTTTGCCATTCAGAGAGATGTTGGTACACCGCTCATCAGTCCCTGTCTCAGATCAGGCTGATGTTGAAGGGGAATACCATCCTGACCTCATCCTCTCTTAGGAAGAGGATGAGGAGGAAGATATCAAAGTGAACTCCTCTGATAGGTCGACTGTCTCCTTCAGGAGTAAGGATTCTGTCAAACACAGCCCCAGGTTCCCCTCAGAGGACCCCTTCTTTTTCAATACAGTAGGAAGCAGCTGCCCTCCACCATGGGGTTTGAAACAGCAGAAGAGGATGAAACCAGGAGGAATCTGATGGACTTCTTGAGTCTCCACCCAAAGTTATTCCTCCTCTGCTGACAGCATTGAATGATGCTGCCATAACAACCAGGTGCAGGACCAACATGGTACCAGGTATACCCAGAAAGGCTGACAGGCTATATCAGGCACCTTGGGTGTTGCCCTTTTATGCTGCCCAGTCTGAAGCCAATTCAGTGGTTATCAAGGTCTCTCGTGACAGAATTAAGGCTCCTAAGCACATTACTGTAGTTCCCTGCCCCGTGACTGGGAGTCCAGGAGGCTAGACCTCTGGGGCAAGAGGACTTTTGCCTCTCTCACTCTGGGCCTTGGGATTGCCAATTTTCTTACCTCAGGAGTCCTTTAGCATCAGTAACATTAGCAGTAAACTGGCTAGGTTGAGCTGCCTTGGAGGTGGAGATTATGGTAATGAGTTAAATGAATTAGCCAATCAGAAGAGAGTTAGAGGGTGTGTTGAGTTGAACTTGCCCAGAGGGCACCATCATTTTTTCTCCACCTGACTGAGCAGTACTGCCTCTGAGGTGCCTTCTGTCTCTCTCTTTCTTAGCTGAAGAGAACTTCTGTTGAAGTTTCTTGTGTTTTTTCTTTACCTTTGTGCTGAATTAGTATTTATAATTTTTAAATATTTTCATTAGTTATTTAGCAGTTCCTTTTGGTTCCAGGGAACTGTGTTTTCCCCTTATACTGCGGTCCCTCCTACGATTCCCGCTTGCTTTTCTGAGATTAAATTTCACTGCGTCTAAGTAAAATCTACTGTTCTTTATTCTGTTATACTTAAAGTTAGTGGTTCCTGTTTTCAGCAGGAACCGCATTTTTCTTTATTTTGGCAGGCAGTATAGCGCAATGGGTTAAGGCTCTGAGCTGCAGATCTGAAGACCTGGGTTTGAATACCACAGCTGCCTAGGTTGCATACTGTATGTTCCTGAGCAAGTCACTTAACTTCCTTGTGCTCCCAGGTTGCATCTGGAACAAGCTTCGGCTTAGTGTGCTACTCCTGGTTAAACAACAACAACGTTCCCTTTTAAACAACTTTTCACTTCTTTAGTTTGTGGTTCTTCACCGTGAAGGAACTGACCACAAATCTTTATTTTACCTATTTGGGAGTATCATTTTACGGGCTTTTCTGTCAAATTGGCATGCCAGAAAAACCAAAGAAAGCCAGCCCAGTGGCCCTGAGGGTTGAGGTGCTGGACACCACACCTTGCACAATGCCAGCGACCTGGGTTCGAGTATGAGCCTGGGTCAGTGGAGGCGAAGGCTGGGAGACATATTGAGCGGCCGCTAGGCAGTTCTCCTCACCCGGGTGGGGATCCAGTCGTGATTACTGCAGAACTGCCCCTGGGTGGAGGCCCAAGGGTAGTGCAGACAGGAGCTGCAAGAGTCGGGAGGGTGCCGTGGATTGCTGTGTGTGCGTGCCTCCACACACGTCCAAGTGGCTGCAGCAAGGTGAGGGGAGAAAAAGTGAAAACCGGAGCTGGCAGGCTCCATGATGCCCCCCCCCCACAGTGCTCGTGCTGCCCCCTCCCGGAGTCTAGGTCTTGGTCTCGGTAGGGGGGGTGTCGACGCCTTTTGCCTCAGCCCTTACATGGGGGGGTGAACCCATGGGGGACCTACCGGGAGAGTCGGGGGACTGGGGGGGGCAACCTGGGAGGGTCGGGCATGGTAGAGTCGGGGCACTGGAGAACGAGACCCTCCGAGGGAGGGGCTGGAGCTGCCTGCCAGCCCCGCTGGATGGGGAGAAAAAAAAAATCTGTATAGGAAAAAAAAAAAAGAAAAGGGCTGGACCTACAGGTTTTAAAAATTGTTTAAAGTGCTTCAAAGTAGTGGCTAAAGCAGATGGCCACGAAACATAGAATTTGACAGTAGATAAGGACTGCTTGGCCCACCTAGTCTGCCCATTTCCCTACCTAATGGATAAGCTGCAGATTCTAGTTAGTCAACAGCTTACTTCCTCCTACCCCCCCACTAGAATTGCCTTATGCCTGTCCCATGCAATCTTGAATTCTCCCACTGTTCCTGACTCCACAACCTCCTCAGGAGGGCTGTTCCAGGATAAGATGATAACAACAATAACAATAATAATAATGGTGGCCAGCCAAAAAAGAGACATGGAGAGTAGGGTTCTGATACAGTACCTGCAAAAAAGGAATTTAAAGAAAAATATATCACTGCCCCTCCCGCGCTTGAGGCAAAGGAAGATGCCAGTGACTCATAAAGATAAAGAAAAATAAATAGACTTGGAAAAAGATTTACCCTCTGCTGAGAAAGTGGCTGAGGCTTGGCACCATTTTCAATACCCCTTCTACCCCAGTTAACCCTCTCAGTCCTGCCCCTCCCTACAGGCCAGACTGTTATGGTGATGGTGATAAAGACGATGATGATGAAACAGAGGGTCAGCCATTAGAACCTGGTGTATCCCCTGACCAGGAGTTTGGTACTTTTCCTAATGGCCAGGAGAATTTTTCCTCACTTTTTACTTTTCTGCAACACATGGTGGACACACTGAATTTTCCTACCCAGGGGACTACTGAGGAAGAGGAGGATGAAGACCATAGAGAAATGATGAGTCTTCCTCCTCCAAGAAAGATTGTTTTGCCTATTTATACATCTCTGAGAAAGGCCACAATGAAGGTGCTCAGACTCCTACTTCTGCCACTTGAGTGGATAAAAAGATTGACAGGCAATATCAACTCTCCAGGACTGATGTGAATTTCTGTTTGTGCACCCAAGTCATCTAGGGGTGATGCAGGCTGCGGCTTGTGACAAAGCCAAATTCCCACTTTCTTCACAGCCACCTGAAAAAGAGACCAGAAAATTGGACTCCATTGCTAAAAAATCATACACTACAGCTTCCTTGCTCCTCAGTTTGTCCACTTATATGGCATATGCTGCCAAATACCAGAAAGCTCTCTGAAATTCATTCCTGGCCATCCTGCACCAGAATTCAGACAAGATGGCACAGGACATAACAGAAACAGTAAGGACTGCTCTTGAAGCAACGAAATATCAAGTTCCACATAGCTGTGGATAATTATGATACTGCCTGCAGAGCTATGGCCCAGGCCATATCTCTCAGTTGTTTCACATGGTTAAGAACCACAAATATTTCACAGGACACTCGGACCAAAGCAGTGAACTTTCCCTGTGAAAATAATTCCCTCTTTGGAGACAGGACGGAAGTGTACATGAAAAAGGTGGAAGAACATAAGACCACCTATCAGAGTAATGCTGCCAAAGAGAAGACCTCTGCTCCCAGAAGGCCAAGTACAGGGGAGACAGAAGCAGAGGCTACTATCCTAGGGCATTTTCCCTATGCCAGTGCCTGTGGACTATTCCCAAATAAGAGGCTTTTACAGGGGAAGAGGCAGGGGAGGGCAGAGAAGAACTGCTACTACCCCTGCTCCTGCCACCCATTCCAAACCATGATTCCAGCAACCAGGTCGCCTTCCCTCTTCCAGCAGGGGTCAGGCTGTCCCATTACCTCCAGCACTGGACTCACATTACCACAGATAAGTGAGTGCTGGGGATAGTGGGCCAAGGCCTAGTCTTGCAATTCAAAAAGATCTTACATCGAGAGGGCTCTTGCACTAGGTAATAACCATTAGAACTAGAGTCGTCAGGCACTAGGACCATAAGGAAAACTTTAGCTAGCAGTGTCTGGTGGGGGACTGCTCACCCAACGTCACGTGACCGATGTCAGCGTGACACTATATAGTGGATGGTCCCCATGCCTGTCCTCCGGTTCTTTCCTGCCATCGACCTGTGCATGTTGCACCTTACGGAGAACGCTGCTTCAGTCAACCACCATTTTTATATGAGTATTTCCCAAATATTTCTTTATTTTCTGTATCTAGAAAAGTACATCTTTTTCATGCATGTCTTCTCCGATGCCTTCCGAGTCGCATACGAACAAGTGCGATTCCTGCGGTACTCGACTCCCGCAAAATGATGGCCATTCCCTCTGTCTTTTTTGCCTCAGACCCAGTTTCTGCATGCTCGTTCCCAGGCGTGGTTTTTTTTCTGGTGAGACACCCTGTCTCTCTGCTAGACAGGGAGGTTTTTGTACGCCTTCCCTCCCTTCCCACTTTTGCAGAGGGTGCTTCCAAAACTACAGCAAGAAGGGGCTCATATGATTGTCATAGCCCCTTATTGGCCTTGCCAAGTATGGTTCTCACTACTTCAGCAGCAGAGGGTAGAGCCTCAGATTCCTCTTCTCCTCTACCAGAACCTGCTCACTCAGCACCGGGGCAAGTTGGTCCATCTGGGCCTCAAGTCCCTTCACCTTCATTCGGGGCACCTGCTGAGGTAGCTGTGGCATGCTTTAGGGTCTCTTCCAGAATGGCACAAGTCCTTGTGGAGGCCTGGAAGCCATCTACTAGAACCACATATGCCAAGAAATGGAAGAGGTTCTCCATTTGGGCATCCTCCAAGGGTTGGGACCCTTTCTCTTGCCCTGTACCACAGGTCATGGAATACCTACTGCATTTCCCCGAATTTGGCTTTACTTACTCTTCCCTGAAGGTCCACTTGTTTGCCATTTGTGCCTGCCACACTCTGGTGGATGGCAAAACCTTGGCCCAGCTGGAGGTTTCCAAAACCTTTCTGAAAGGAGTTCTCCATCTGAAACCTCTGATCAGGAACCTGGTTCCTCTGTGGGATCTGAACTTCATTTCTGAGAAACTCACTTTGCCTCCCTTTGAGCCAGCTGAGAGTTGCGTCCTGTGCTACCTTTCCTGGAAAGCACTCTTTTTAGTTGCCATTACTTCTGTACAAAGGATTTCCGAGCTTTAGGCCCTGATGTGTAAGGAGCCGTATTTGATTTTCCACAGAGACTGGGTGGCTCTATGTACAAATCCTAAGTTTCTGCCAAAGGTGGTTTCTGAGTTTACTTCGAATCAGATCATACACTTTTTGCTTCCCCACTCAATGCGAAACTGCCATGTTTCTGCTTGATGGATCCAGGGCCTGGAGTTTTCTGGCAAGATGTGTTGTCCCTCTCCTGGAAAGGTAGGTTCTAGGGATGTTCATATGATGTTCTGTCCACACACTTCAGGCAGTGTCCCTTTCTCCTTTAAATGAGCAGGAACCTCTTCAAGCTGGCTCTTCCCACTCACCCAGGTGGTAACTCCCATAGCACCACCCCATGATGTCAGATCTTCCTTTTCACTGGAAGAAGACGGTTCCCTCCTTATTGCTTTCATGCTAAGTTGGCCCTTTGCTTATAAAAAAAACCAAAAAAAACTCTACCGTATTAAAAACCTTGTCTTCCGGTGATGACTTCTCTTCATCCGGTATGGACGATGCAAAGTTGATGCCGGGATTTAAGAAGTTTGTGAGCAGACAGATGTCCCCGGCGGACCCACACACCATGGATGTTTACTGCCTGGGCCACGAGTACGATTCCCAGGCTTGCGGCCTGTGCCGCGCACCCTGCATCCCTTCATTTTAGAAGATCGGCATGCCCGCATTTATTTGGGTCATCCCATATGACCGGGATCCTCTTATTAAGTCCAAGGATGCCCATTGGGTGGTCCCTGCAGCTGCGGCGGCTGCTGAACAACTTGTGGCTTTTGAGGAAGCTGCAGCCCAGTCTGCAGCATGAGCTTTCTCAGCTATAGCCTTTTTACTGCTTTCCTTGGGTACTTCATTCACGGGGGTGTTCAGGGACTTGTGCCAGGCCCTTCCCACCCATGGGCAGGGTCCCTCCCTGGGCACCAAATCAAAATCTAAGAAAGAGGCCAAGAAACGGCCTCGACATCTATCGTGGGATCATGAGTACTCTCAGGCCTCAGATTCCCGCGCTTCTTTGGAGGTTCCAACTTCAGTCGATCCTTCAGCCCAGGCCACTGACTCCACGGTCTTCTTGTTGGGACAGTTGGTAGACACAGGTCGATCTTCCGACAAATATTTTTCTTGAGCCGGTTGACCTGTTGTCACAGGACGAGGCCACTACTTCTTTATCTAGGACTCCAGTCCTACCACTCACCTCTCAAGGAGGGACGGACCAGTCCACTGATCTGCCACTTCTCACCGAGGATCTTTCGAACAAGGAGGAAGCTTGATTCTTGCCAGCCCTGTCTGAGACTCACCATCTGTGGCCCCGATGGTCAAAGTCATGGTCCCGATCTCATAGCCCTGAGTCGAGCAGCCCACGTTAGCATTGATGCTCGCACTGTCGACATTTGGGCAAGCAGCGCTGCTGCTATTCCTCTTCTTCTTCATCCTCCTCAGGTGAGGAGAGGCTCCGGCGCAAATTGCATTGGCATTACAAGGATCTGATGTGGCAGCAGGTCATGTTTTCTGTGGTAAAGCCCGTGCCAGCCTTGCCTCCAGCTGTTACATGGCTTTTCCCACAGAGGTCGCAGCCTTCCCCACCTTGGCAAGAGCCAACCTGACAGGTACCGGCTTGGCCTCCCCCTGCCTCTCCGCCAATTCTGGTCGAGCCGCCACTGAAACATCCGAAGTCTGGCCCTCTGTCTAAGGAGGCCCACTTGGCATTGGGACTTCCTCATCGGCTTTCGATCACCATTGCTCCTGACTGACCCCGTAGGTTCAGCGGGGACTCTGGCAGTCAACCTTTATTTAATGAATCCTTGGAGTCTGAGGGTCTCTCCTTGCACGCTTGTCCAGTGGACGTGGAGCCAGCTGAGGATTTGTCAAAAGAGCAAGGCCCTATTTCTTTCATGAGTCCTCTCTGCCTCATCTTGGAGTGCACGGGTCTTCCGATGGAGCCTGTCCAGAAATGGGCTTGGTACCCGCTCGCTGAGATACTCGACCAGGGTGACTCCCCTTGGGAAGCCTTCCCGGTCACGGAGGCCATTCTTGACCCTGCATTGGTGCTGTGTTAGCATCTGGCCTCTTGTCCTGCGTCATCGGCCTGGATGGCCCACAAGTATGTGGTCTCTACTGGTTCCCTTTCAGGATTCATGGAGCACCCCTCGGCTGATGGTCTGGTAGCTGACTCTGTGTTTAGGTGCACAGGCAATGTGGGAGATGTTGATAAGCCTCGTGACATGGAGTTCAAGAAACTGGACCACTTGGCCAAAAAGGTCTATGCTGCCTCCTCTCTCAGTCTTCAGCATGCGATTTCGGCACTTTTAATGGCCCACATTGCCCTTGACCTCCTGGGCGTGCTTGATGAGGTGCTTCCTTATCTCCCAGCAGACATACAGACCATGGTCAAGCAGATCCGTGATCAAGGCCAAGCGGTGGCTATGCGCAGCTCCAGACTGCTGTGGACATCTGCGACTGCTACGCTCAGTCCGTGGTGGTCGCAGTTGCCATGCACCACAGTGCTTGGCTGAGGATCTCAACCTTTATGGCAGATACCCAGCACAAACTGGTGGATGTCCCCTCTTGGTCACTGACTTGTTCGGGCCTGGGATCGAAAAGCACCTCGCCCGCATTGAAAAGGTCAGTGCCACCTTGGACTTGGTGACTTCTGTCCAGAGGGATCCCAAGAGCACTAAACAACAGAAGAAGAAGCCCTTTTGGCCCCTCTCTGCCCCAGTGGCCAAACTGGCCCAGCCTCAGGCTGGAAAACAGGCTCAAACTTGGCGTCCCCAGCCGAAATTAGTTGCTACTGTCGTCCAGAAGCCATGTGGTCGGGGTCGCGGCGGCTCCTTAGCCTATCCTTCCTCCATCTCCATGCCTGCCCAGTGACTGGATGGGGGTTGCCTGCCCCATGCTCATCTGGTCTCCCTGGGTCCTCCCGTGGGGGCTGGCTCTGCCACTTCCTTTTCACCTGGTCTGCTGTCGCCACGGACAGGTGGGTCCTCGAAAGTGGTCAAGTCAGAATCTGCCTCTGGAATTCGAGGCTTTACCCACCTTGCTGAGCCCATGCCCGATGGGAGGACATAGTGTCCGTCGACATCCTGTCGGCTGTTTGGGACATCACCCAGCTGCTCCACAAGGAGGTCATTGCTCCTGTCTTGGACCCCCTCCAGCACATCCGGGGTTTGTCTCCAGGTACTTCCTGGTTCCAAAATGGATGGGGGACAGGCAACCCATCTTAAATCTGCACAACCTGAACAAGTTTCTCAAGCCGCACACCTCCAGAGTGGTCACAGTGTCTCAGATCATACCATCTCTCGAGCATGACTTGTAGTTTTACTTTTTGGATGTTCAGGATGCATTCTTCCACGTCCCAATCTGTCTGTCCCAGCACCGGATTCCGGGCTGAGGGGATCCTCTACGAGTTCCAGGTCATGCCATTCGGCCTGTCCTTTGGCTCCTAGGGTCATAACATAGTGCATGGCAGTAGTGGCAGCTTAACATGAGGTGCTGAGGAGTCTGGTTATATCCCTACCTGAACAACTGGCTAATTGCGGGTCCTTCCAGGCAGGAAGTGGAGAGGTCCAGGTAGCTGGCTTTCCAGACCTGCGTCTTTCTTGCCCTCCTGGTCAACAAAGCCGAGTCAGCTTGTGCCCTCGAAGGTGATTCAATTCATTGGGGCGGAGCTCGACTCTTACAGAGCCAGGGCTCAGCTTCCAGCAGACAGGTTGGAGACTCTTCTCCTTTGCTCGCTCATTTTGTGTTGGGCAATTGTGGCCTGCTCAGGACTTTCTGCACCTCCTGGGATACATGGCGGCATGCACCAGTGTTGTACATTGGGCCCGCTGAGTATGCGGTCTCTGAAGTGGGAGCTTGCCCGTCAATGGTCTCAGTGTAAGGGCCACTTCGACCAGCCAGTCACTGTGACCCAGCTGATGTGGGATGCCCTCCAGTGGTGGTTAGTCCTGGAACATCTACAGGAAGGTATCCCGTTTGCCCAGGGCCGAAGGTTATCCTGACGACCAGTGCTTCCCTCATGGGCTGGGGTGCCCACCTGGGGGAACACAGAGTCCATGGGCTGTGGACCCCTGAGGAGTCTTGGTGTCACATCAACCTGCTGGAGCTCCAGGCAGTTTGGCTGGTGCTAACTGCTTTTGCTCCACACATCCGGGGTCAGGTCGTTCAGGTCTAAATGGACAACACCACAACCATGTACTACATCAACAAACAGGGTGGGACACATTCCCTTCCTGTGTGCAGGGAAGCTCCCTGTATTTGGACCCTTGTGCACAGCCTGAAGGCCAATATCCTGGCCATCCATATGGCTAGTGTCTCCATCCAACTGGCTGACGCTCTCAACCGTGTGGGTGAGGCTTCTCACAAATGGTCTCTCCTCCCATAGGTAGTAAATTGCCTGTTCTCCCAGTGGGGCACCCTTCTGGTGGACCTGTTTGCCTCCAGGGAGAATGCAGAGGTGAGGCTATACTGTGCCTGACCCCCTCAGCAGGGAACGCTGCTGGGGGATGTCTTCTTTACGCCTTCCATCCATTTCCCTTGATCCACAAGGTGTTGCTCAAGGTGAGGAGGGACAAGGCTTGAATGATCCTGGTGGCTCTGGACTGACCTCACCATTCTGGTACTCTGATCTCCTCAGCAGCAGGCTCCTGAGATGTCTCCATCTATGACAGGCCTGCTCTCGCTCAGTCAGGGGAAGGTACTCCATCTGGGCTTTCAATCCCTGTAACTGACTGCCTAGTTCCTGAGTGACTAGAGTTCCAGGCTTTTGGTCTCTTTGAATATGTCCTTAACTTGGTCGAAGCTTCTCAGAAGGGGTCGACTCGAAAATGCTATGCCTTCAAATGGAAGAGGTTCTCCCTTTAGTGCCAGGGCAAGGGGCTTGACCCCATATGTTGTCTAGTGGCTAGCATTTTCAACTACCATTGGTCCTTCTCTCAGTTGGGCCTTCGATCGATGACCCTTAAGGTGTACCTGGCAGCCATCTCTGCCTACCGGGTGCAGGCTGGTATGCCATCGGTTGTGCAGGAGAAGGAGGTCTGGTGTTTTTTTTTTAAAGGCCTTGACCACATTTTCCTTCTGGCATGTGAATCACCAACACCTTGGGACTTGTTGCAGGTGCTGGCAAAGCTCATGGGCAAGCCATTTGAACTGCTGCACAGGTGTGAAATGTTTCACAATTCATGGAAGACCACCTTTCTGGTGACTATTACATCAGCTAGAAGGATCAGTGAGCTCCAGGTGCTCTCAGTGGAGTCTCCTTACCTGGTCTTCCACAAGGACAAGGTTGTCCTTCACCCCAACCTGAAGTTCCTCCCAAAGGTTGCGTCTGATTTTCAGTTTAACCACGTGATTAACCTCCTGGTGTACTGCACCAACCACACTATATCTAAATGAAGTTTAAAAATATTTCCCTGTACAAGGACATCAGTCATATAATAATGTAATCTGCTTTGAAGCAGAATAAGGGCAATTAAGTCAAATTAAATCGGGTATTTAAATGATGGTTGTACATGCTAATTCCACCCCCTGATGAAGACCTACGAGAATTGGTCGCTACATAGGGGTGTTAGCACTGGTGTATGACATGCTGTGCCTGTAATAAAAAGAACAGCAATCTAATTTAAATTGAGCCTTGGTATGTGCCCAGTTATTTTTTTTAATTTTTATATACCAACCACACCTCAGAGGCAGAGCACAGGCTCCATACTTTGGACCTGTGGCGGGCACTCGCCTATTACAAGGAACGCATGGCTGGAGTTTGGGGAGAGGGTCACCAGTTATTTTTCACCTACACTGAAGCCACACCTGGCAGACTGGCAGCTAAGCAGATGATTGGCAGGTGGATTGTATCCTGCATCAACCTCTGCTATAGGTTGGCTGGTAGGGAGCTTCCTGTAGGGTTAGAGCTCATTTCTCCTGCCATACCACTGCTTCGGTGGCTGCTTCCAGGGATGTCCCTATCCAGGAAATCTACAAAGCTGCTACCTGGAAATTAGCACACACCTTCATTTCCCACTACCACTTCAACCTTGAGTCACGCTGGGATGCTGGTTTTTGGGGCTGCAGTTCTCCAGTCTCTTTTCCCTAATAGGGGTTGTGCACCTTGCCCCCTCCTCCTGGAGAACTGTTAGGAGTCTGCCTGAAGTGTGGATAGAACATTATATCCACATCCCTAGAAAAACAGGTTACTCACCTGTACTAGTAGTTCTAGAAGTAGTATAAGGTGTTCATCCACACTGACCCACCTGACCCCCTCGGCAAGTGGTACACCGGTGTTGCTTCCAACAGGCAAGATCTGATGTCATGGGGCAGTGCTAGGGGAGTTATGATCCGGGTGGGTGGGAGGAGCCAGCTTGAAGATGTTCCAGCTGATTTAAAGGGGAAAGGAACACTCCTAGAACTACTGTTACAGGTGAGTAATCTGTTTTTTCTTTACGTATTCCCTTCCTTCCCTCTAATTCAGAGGGTTCTCATCAAGCTGCAAATGGAGGGGGCCACCTTAATTCTGGCGGCCCCATTATGGCCTCAGCAGATACGGTTTCCATTACTGCAACAATTGGCTGTGGAACTTCCAGTTCTAGGAGCGTGGATATGTTGTTCATCCACACTGTCTGGCATGGCCCTTTCCCCTTTAAATCTGGCCAGAAGTCTTCAAGCTAGCTCCTCCCACCGCCCAGGTGGTAAATACCTCAGCGCCGCTCCATGACGCCAGATCTTCCTTTCCGTTGGAAGATTCAGGTTCCCTCGTGCTACTCAGCAATTTGTAGGCCCTGGATTCGCAAAGTCGGTTTTCACCGCAAATTACTTTGAAACTTGTCAGAGTTCACAATTCCAATTACAACACATCGGACATGGAGGACAAATCATCCCCCGGATTTCACTGGTGTCCCTGCGGCCAGAAAATGTTGTGCACTGATCCCCACCTCTCGTGTGTCTATTACCTAGGTGTCAGACATGACACCGTGTCTTGTACTATATGTTTGGCCTTCCATCCCAACGTTCTGGACAACTGCAAGGTGTGCCTAAAATTGGGGAGACCGGAGCTTAGAAACCCACCGGTGAAATCTAAGGAGGCAAGGTGGGCAGTTTCCGCAGCCACGGGATCCGCCAAGCAGCTTGAGCAGATGGCTGCTTTCGAGGAGGAGGTGGCTCAGGCTTTGGCCAGTCACAGTTTTTTCGTTCCACTCAACCTTGACTCTACCTTTTCCAGCTCCTTTAGGGAGTTGTGCCAGTCTCTGCCCACCAGGGGTGAGGCGCCCTCGGGCTTGCACTCCTCCCGCCCTTGGAAGAGGGACAAGGACCCCAAGTCGTCTTCTTACAGACGAAGATGCTCCTGGGACCGAGAAAGGTCCAAGTCCCAGGAACATGTGGTCTCGACTTCGGTCTAGATCGCTTCCTCGGCCGCCGGCTTTACCGACCTTCTGTCGGGCCAAGGCACCAAGACCGAGGAAATGGCTGAACCGGCCGAGATTACTTTCGACCCAATGGAGCCTTTATTGACGACTCCGGTCGATGATTCCTTACAAAGGACGCCAGTCCTTTCTTTTCCCGATGAGGAGACATTGCCCTCGGGTGTCCCCATTGAGGATAAGCTTCCGGAACCTCGGTTTTCACTGACTCCAGTGTCCCCTGATCGAACTAGCTGACCACGTTGATCTTGATCGAGGACCAGGACCCCTTCGGTCGATCGGCCAAAAAAGGGCCACAAACATTCTAAAAAGAGGCGCTGCCACCGGTCCTCATCCTCCTCGCACGAGGAGAGGCTTCAACGGAAACTCTGTCGACGCTATGAGGATTTAATATGGCAACAGCTGATTTTGACTGGGCAGAAGCCAGCTCCTCCGGCCCCCTCGGCTATTACTTGGCTCCCACCTCCTAAGTTGATGCCTACCACTACAGAACCGAAGGTCTCAGTTCCACCTCCCGTGAGTCCGGCATGTATACCGGCTCGGCCTATTCCGGTTTCTCCACCAATTTTGGTGGAGCCACTACCCAAGCAGCCACAGGGAGGGGCTCCCTCTAAAGAGGACTGTGCAGACACCGGGCTTCCCCGACATCTGTCCATTACGGTCACCCCCGACCGCCCTCGGCGGACCGAAGGGGATGTAGGCGGTAGGCCACTATACCCCAACTCTTCGGACTCCGATGACACGGGGTTACACTCTCATCCCAGGGATGATGAGTCGTCCGTAGCCAGACTGGAGGAAGGCCCTTCCTCCTTTCAGGGCGTTCTCCGCCTGATCTTGTAAGACCACCGGAATGCCCCTTGAACCAACCCAGAAAAAGGTGGAGTACCTCCTTACGGATATCCTCAAAAGGGGGGATACCCCGACGGAGGCCTTTCCAGTGGCCGAAGCCATCGTTGACCCAGTCTTTGAGCTTTGGCAGCATCCTGCTTCCTGCCCAGCTCCATCTGCCCACATGGCCCGCAAGTATACCATGCCCATGGGGTCCCTGGCGGGATTCACAGAGCATCCTTTGGCCGAAAGCCTAGTAACTGCTTCTGTGTTCAGGCATACTGTTAGCTCAGCAGACACTGACCAACCCCCGAACAAGGAGACCAAAAATATGGACCACTCTGCCCGTAAGGTCTATACGGCCTCTTCCCTAGGCCTTCCTCAGGCCAGCTCGGCTGTTATCATGGCACACTTCTCTCATGCCCTCCTGGGGTCATTAGATGAAGTCCTCCCTCATCTCCCAGCGGACATGCAGACCACAGTGAAGCAAGTCTGTGACCAGGGCCGTGCTGTTGCAAAACAGCAGCTCCAGACTGCCCTGGACATTGGAGATTCCTGTGCCCGCTCTTTGGCAGCCACAGTGGCCACTCGCCACAGGGCTTGGCTGAGGCTATCCTCCTTCCCGACGGATACCCAGCACAAGTTAGCTGACGTGCCCTTACTAGGCACCAACCTCTTCAGTCCAGGAGTGGCTGGTCACCTCCAGCGCATAGAGCAGTCCAGTGCCACCTTGGATGCTACCTCTGCGAAGGGTTCTTCGGGCAAGAACCAGCAGAAGCGCAAGAAGAAGCCCTTTCGGCACTCTTCCCCTGCAATTAGGCAGCCCTCCTATCAAGGAGGCCAGCTGCAACAGCAGGCCCAAGCAGGGTCCTCAACAGCCCCATAAAGGAGGCTGAGGTGCCGGTCCAGGAGCCTCTTCCTCCTTTAAGCCTTCCCAGTGGCAGGTTGGGGTTGCCACCCCCTACACCTGTCACGCCAGCTCTGGGTCCTCCCGTGTGGGGCCGGCTCTGCCACTTTCTTTCTGCCTGGTCCGATATCACCTTGGACAGGTGGGTTATAGAAGTGGTCGGCCAGGGACTACCTCTGGAATTCAAGCAGTACCCTCCTAGCTGAGCCTGCACCCCTCGGGAGGAAAGGATCTCAGTTCGCACTCAGTTGGCTCTTCGAGAAGACATTGCTCAGCTCCTCTGCAAAGAGGCGGGTAGCTCCAGTGCCGGATCCTCCTACAGACCCAGGCTTCATGTCCAGGTACTTCCTGGTGCCCAAGCGGATGGGGGGTTGGCGCCCCATCCTAGATCTCCACGACCTGAATCAATATCTTAGGTCTTGCACCTTCCGCAAAACATGTGGTTCTGTTCACTGGGTCTGCAGGACGCATTCTTCCATGTCCTAATCTGTCCGTCCCATCAGCGGTTCCTCCACTTCAGGGTCGAAGGGACCCTGTACGAGTTCCGAGCCATGCCATTCGGTCTGTCATCGGCCCCAAGGGTCTTCACCATGTGCATCGCAGTGGTGGTAGCCCATCTCCGGTGTGGAGGAGTTCGAATTTACCCTTATCTCGACGATTGGTTTTTTGCAGGTTCCTCCCTCAAGGAGGTGGAGAGATCCAGGGATCTGGCTCTTCAAACCTGCTCCCCAACTAGGCCTCCTGATCGACAAGGCCAAGTTGGAACTCGTTCCCTCTCAGGTGATGGGCTTCATTGGGGCAGAGCTCGACTCTCATCAAACCAGAGCCCGTCTTCCGGCGGACAGGGTGGAGGTTGTTTCCTCCTTTGCCCAGTCATTTCTGGTTGGGCACTTGCGCCCTGCCCAGGACTTCCTGGCCTTCTGGGTTACATGGCGGTGTGCACTTCAGTGGTCCATTGGGCCCGATGGCACGTGCGCCCCCTCCAGATGGGAGCTGGCCGCTCAGTGGACTCGGTGCCACAGTCACTTCGACCAGCTGATCACTGTGAACCAGAAGCTGTGGGATGCTCTCCAATGGTGGACCGCCCCAGACCGGTTGCAGGAGGGGATCCCATTTGTCCGCCCCGAGCCGACGGTCATTCTCATGACCGATGCCTCTCTCATGGGCTGGACAGCCCACATGGGGGACTACAGAGCCCATGGGTTCTGGACCCCCGAGGAGTTCCAATGCCACATCAACCTGTTGGAGCTCAGAGCAGTCAGACTGCACTGTCAGCTTTCGCTCCTCAGCTCCGGGGTCAAGTGGTTCAAGTCCAGACGGACAATACCACGACCATGTACTACCTCAACAAACAGGGCGGCACGCACTCCTGTCTGCTGTGCAAGGAGGCGCTCTGCATCTGAACCCTCGTAAGCCAGTTACAGGCAGATCTTCTAGCCATCCATGTGGCAGGAGTCTCGAACCAGCTGCGGATGCTCTCAGCCGCATAGGCCAGACATCCCACAAGTGGTCTCTCCATCCAGAGGTAGCTTACAGCCTGTTCTCCCATTGGAGCAAACCGATGGTGGACTTGTTTGCCTCCAGGGAAAACACCAAGCTGAGGCTGTTTCATGCCCGCCCCCCTCAGCAGGGCTCACTGCAGGGGGATGCCTTCTTGAGGCTGTGAACGCCAGTCCTCCTCTACACCTTCCCTCCATTTCCCTTGATCCACAAGGTGTTAGTCAAGGTGAGGAGGGACAAGGCAAAGGTGATCCTGGTAGCCCCAGATTGGCCGCGCCAGTTCTGGTACCCAGATTTCCTCAGCCTCAGCTGCAGGCCCCTGGAGCGGCTTTGTACACTCCCGGCCTGATATCTCTGAAACAGGGGAAGGTATTCCATCTGGACCTTCAATCCCTGCACCTCATAGCCTGGTACCTGAGTGGCTAGAGTTCCAGGTTCTGGGTCTTTCCAAGGATGTCTACACTGTAGTGGCGGCATCTCATAAGGAATCGACCAGGAAATGTTACACCTTCAAATGGAAGAAATTTTCCATTTGGTGTCAGGGTAAGAGTTTGGACCCCTTATCCTGCTCTGTGGCTAACATTCTCTACTACCTTTAGTCTCTGTCCAAAGGGGGTTTACGGTCATCGACCCTTAGGGTGCTCCTGGCAGCCACTTCTACTTACCGGGCGTGGGCCGGTCAGCTGACATTGGCACAGGAGACAGTGGTCGGGTGCTTCTTCAAAGGCCTGGATAACATATCCCCTCCAGTGCGTGAACCTCCACCTCCGTGGGATCTGTTGCTGGTTTTGGCAAAGCTTATGGGCAAGCCATTCTAACCCATGCACAAGTGTGAGCTCTCACACTTGTGGAAGACAGCCTTCCTGGTGGCTATCACGTCAGCCAGAAGGACAGGGGAGCTCCAGGCGCTTTCGGTGGACTCCCCTTATCTGGTCTTTCACAGGGACAAAGTTGTTCTGCGCCCCACCGAAATTCCTTCCGAAGGTGGTGTCAGAGTTTCACCTTAACCAGGTGTTGACTCTGCCAGTATACTACCCTAATTACACCTGAGCCGAGTACAGGCTCCATACTCTGGACCTGAGACGTGCTGTCTCCTATTATAAGGAGAGAATGGCGGAAATTCGGGGAGAGGTTCGCCAGCTGTTTGTCACCTACGCTGAAGCCACTTCTGGCAGACCTGCAGCCAAACAGACCATTGCAAGGTGGATTACATCATGCATAGGTCTGTGCTATGAGTTGGCAGGCAAGGAGCCTCCTAGAGGGTTAAGAGCTCATTCAACCCACCATACTGCTGCATTGGTGGATGCTTCCAGGGACATCTCTATCCAGGAAATCTGTTGGGCTGCTACCTGGAAGTCAGCAACGCCTTTATTACCCACTACCACATAGACCTTGAGTCACGCCGGGATGCTGGTTTTGGGGCCTCAGTTCTCCAGTCTCTATTTCCCAAGTAGGGGGTGTGCGCCTTGCCTACCTCCTCCCGGAGAACTGCTTGGCGTCTGCCAGAGAGAGTGGATGAACAACATATCCACGCTCCTAGAAGAGCAGGTTACTCACCTGTAACAGTAGTTCAAACAACATGAAGTCTTGCTATATTATGACATATGCATTGAGTCCCAACCTTCGAACTGCTCCAGAGGTGAAAGAGTTAACTTTCCATACCAGGCATGGAACGCTGAGCTCGAGCTCGGTTGAAACTCTGTCTGTTGTTCTTCAAACTCAAACCGTCAGATTCTTTACTCCGCCTCACTGAACAGTCGCTCCGGAGATTTCTCCTTCTGCTCGGTTCATTTTGTCGGTTAAAGTATTATTTTCTCGGTTTTTTGACCGAATTTAAACTGCAACCGGTCGGTTCAAGCTCTGTCTGTGGTATTTGTGAGTACTAGATAGGTTTACATTACTTCTCTTCTGTGTGGAACTTGTAAACTGTTTATCGGTTCGCTTTGAACCGATCAGGTTGTTTGAAATATTTTATTCTGTCATTTAGAGTGTGGTTACCGGTTCTTATCGGTTCTAAAAAAACGGAATTTATTACGTTTTTTTCCACGACCCGTGACACGGTTGGGAACCGATAAGAGGGTCTTGCCTGGTGGATTGCCATAAATGGGTAAGTTTGGTTAGGACTGGCACTATGTCTGAGAAACCCAAAAGAAAACCGGCCCACTGGGTTTCAACACTGCAGTGTGTGTGGGGAAGTTTTGCCAAGGCTGACCCCCACACCACCTGTGTTTATTGTCTGGGGTTTGACCACCTCAATGCAGACTGCCAGATTTGTAAAAATTTTCCTGCAGCTACCCTGGAAAAGAGAGTTGGTAGGCTCAGGGAAAGGAGGCCAAAGTCCGCTGACCTGATGGCCAGCCCGTTCGGTTCCAACCGAACCAGAGGGAGTCCTCTGACCAGGGCGAGACTTCCTCAGGTAAAAGGAGAGCTGACTCTGAGGGGTCGGTTCCAGCAAAAAGGACTAGGAAATCAGCTGGTGTGGAGCCAAAACTTTCCTCTCCAACCGCTGAAGAGATAGCCAAAGCTATTCAAATTGTCCAGTCGCTTTTCCCGGTTCCGACCGAACTGGTGCCATCAGGTAAGCGCCCGGTTCGGCCGGTTCCTCCAATTCAAGACTATGATTTAGAGGAATTTTATGAAGGGGGGGAAGAGGAGTATGAGGAGAGTGAATGTGGATTTGAAAGTCTGGATGTGCCCATTGACCCGGACATCTCCCCAGACAGACCTTCAGGAGTGTTCCTCCCAGGCTTTCTGAGTCCCTCTCATTTTATGTTTTATAAAAGTGGTTGAAACCTCCAGCTCCCTATGGAGGAAGCTGTGGATGATCAAGAGGAGCCTGACTATGTGGAAATGATGGATATCCCAGAGTCTAGGAGACTGTCTATTCCTTGCATAAATCTTTTGGGAAACAGACATTTAAAATTCTAAAAACTCCTACACTATACCTCCTGTGGATAAGAGAATGGACAAGAGGTACACATTGTCAGGCTCTGATACGGAGTTCCTTACACAACAATGCAGCCATGTTAGTAGTGCAGGCTGCAGCCTGTGACAAGGCAATATTCCCTTGGCTTCACACCCCGGACAAGGACTCCAGGAGGATTGATGCTATGGCAAAGAAACAGTACATGGCAGCATCTTTGGGACTCAGACAGGCAAATTATATGGCTTATGTTGCTAGATATCAGAATCCAGATGGGATACTGTTATGGCTCTAGCAAACAGGTCCCTGGCCAGCTTGCCAAGGAGCTGGAGCAGGTGGCTGCTGATGGTATTGAGGCATCCAAGGTGCAATTCCATGCTGCAGTGGACTCAAATGATGTGTCATCAAGAGTCATGGCTACATCTGTGGCACTTCGCAGAATGGCTTGGCTCAGATGTACTAGCCTGTCACAGGATACCCAGACTAAGGCCATGGATTTTCTTTGTTGTGGGTAATTCCTGTTTGGGAGCAGACAGAGAATATATGAAGAAAATGGATGAGGACCACCTATAGGGAGTGCACAGGCCAAGGAAAGGCAGGCACTCCTCAAAGGCAGCTTCCCAGGGGTAGGGGCAGGCCTTTTCATAGGCCTTTTCACCAAGCCCAGACCTCCTCTTCTGCTTTTGCCCAGAGGGGGTTCTTTAGAGGGAAAGGCAGACGGGGTGCAAGCAGGCCTGCTTCCACCCCTCAGCCCAAAGCTCCTGCCAAGCAGGCACCCTGATGGGGTTGCCAGGGCCGATTCTCAACTACCTGTAGGAGGCAGGCTGGCTTACTTTGTCCAGGACTGGGAGTCTGTGACATCAGACAAGTGGGTCCTGGAAGTAGTAAGCCAGGGATTGATTCTCAGCTCAAAAGTTTCAAAGATGAGAACCGATCCTTCCACCTGCAAATCTACAGAGGCACTTTGCCCTGAGGCAGAGGTCTCTTCCTCCTGGCTCTCAGAGCTGTGAAAGGGTTCCACCCCTACACTCAGGGCAAAGGGTTGTACTCCAGGTACTTCCTTACCCCAAAAGACAGGAGAATGGCGGCCCATCCTGGATCTCATATACTTAAACAAGCATCTTAAAACCAAAATTCAAAATGGTGACTCTGGGAATTATTCTACTTTCCTAAGGCCAGGGGACTGGCTAGCGCCCCTGGACCTCAAGGATGCCTACTTCCATATTCTCATCTGTAGCTCCCACCCAGTACCTCAGGTTTGAGCTGCCCTCAGGCCATTACAAGTTCAGAGCAATGCCCTTTGGCCTCACCTCTGCTCCAAGGGTATTCACAAAATGCCTGGCAGTGGCAGTTGCTTCTCTAAGAAGGCAAAAATTGCCATCTTCCTTACCTGGACGACTGGCTCATAGTAGGCCAGTCCCCAGATCAAGTCGGGTTACACCTACAGATAACTCAGCAACTGCTCACCTCTCTAGGTTTCCTTCTGAATCTTTCAAAGTCAGTTCTAGAGCCTGTCCAGCTCCTCACCTTCATAGGCGCAGAACTGAACACAGAGAAAGCCAGAGCCTTCCTTCCTTTGGACAGGGCAAGGACCCTGGTCTCTCTGGCCTCCTTATTTACCCTGCAGGTGTCTCGACCAGCAAGGCATTTTCTACAGCTCCTGGGGCACGGGGCTGCTTCTATAGCAGTAGTGCAGTGAGCAAGATTTCAGATGAGGGACATTCAGTTCCATTTGAGAGCCTTTTGGTCTCAAAGGAAAGACCCTCTAACCAAATTGATCCCAGTGACTCAAACCCTGATCCAGGCCCTACAGTGGTGGCAGGATCAGAACAATCTGAGACAAGGGGTCCCCTTTGTCACTCAGTCTCACTCTTTAATCCTTACTACAGATGCCTCCCTCTTGGGGTGGGGAGCTCACATGGGCGACCTCACTACCCAGGGGTTGTGGTCCCCCAGGAACGAACCTCCTGCTCCACATCAATCTGTTGGAACTCAAGGTTTTCTAGCACTTCAAGACTTTTCCAAATCTGTTCAGAACAAAGTTGTACAGGTCAGAACAGACAATACCAACACCAATGTGGTACATCAACAAGGGGCACTCGGCTCATGGCCTGTGCACTCAAGCAATGAAGTTGTGGTCTCTGGCTTACTCCTGAACACCTCCCTTACGGCAGTTCACCTCCCAGGCAAGGACAATGTCCTGGCAGATGTCTCAGTCGGGATTTCCCAGGGCCATCTACAAATGGTCACTGGACCCCGGTCTTGGAGGTGGTATTTGCCAGATGGGGCTCTGCAGATATATCCTTTGCAGCCCCAGACAATCACCAACTTCCTTTTGCTACAGGCCCCAGTGTTGGGCTCAGTCCCTCTGGATGCCTTAGTTCTCAATTGGGAAGGAAGTTTTCTATGCTCCCCTTCCTCTTCTGTTCAAAGTGCTAGTCAGAATCAGATCTCAACCCTGCAAGATGATTCTGATTGCTCCAGATTGCCCAGACAACTCTGGTATCCACTTCTACTGTCGCAGCAGTCCATCTTCCCTCTGTCTTCCCAGGAATCACAACCTGTTACCCTGTGCTCAGGGAGGGTTTGGTACCCGAACTCAAATCTCTCAATCTCAAGGCCTGGCTCTTGAAGAGTTAGAGTTGCTGATTTACACCTCTCCCAAGGTGTATGGATATCCTGAAGGCTTTTGAGAAACCTTCTACCAGGGCTACTTATAATTCCAAATGGAAGAGATTTTTCCATATGGTGCTCTGGAAGCATATTTCCCCAGAATCTGCTGATTTACCCACAGTCCTGGATTACATGGTCCACTTAAATACCTTTGGGGCTGAGAACAGCTACCCTAAAGTGCATCTGGCAGCTGTGTCTGCTTTATTTCAGCAGTGTCTCTCCTCTTTCAGCTCACCCTGTATTCTCCAAGTTTTCAAGGATTGCTTCACACCAACCCTCCATTCAGGGACCCTGCCCCAGCTTGGGACCTTAATGTTTGCATTGCTCAGCTTATGCAACCCCCTTTTGAGCCTTTGTCTTCAGCAGAGCTTAAGTACTTGACTTGGAAAACTGTTTCTGGTAGCCATCACTTCTGCCAGACGCATAAGTGAATTACAAGCTTTGTTAGTGGAGCCTGATTTTATCTCCTTTTATAGAGATAAGGTGGTCCTCAGGACTAACAGGAAGTTCTTGCCTAAGGTGGTTTCAGATTTCCACCTTTAATCAATCTGTCTCTTCCTGTGTACTTCACTGACCATTCCTCCTCTGCGAGAGGAGGCTGACAGTTAGATGTCAAAAGTGCCCTTAGCTACTACATAGAGCGTACTAAGGGTCTAGGTTTGACTCCTCAACTGTTCCTCACTTATGGCGAGGGTTGGTAAGGAAACTACAATATAAGATCCATTGCCAGGTGGATTGTCTCTTGTATCCAATTTTGTTGTGAAAAACTGGGTGAGGTTCCACCCTCAGGCCTGAGGGCTCACTCTACCAGAGGTACAGCTGCTTCCTGGCTGCTGCAGGACAAACCCTATTCTGAGATATGTCACAGCTACCTGGAAAACAGTTCATACTTTTGCCAAGCATTACTCCTGGATATTCAGGCTAGAGTGATGCTCGGTTTGACAGCTGTGCTTCAGAGCCTATTTCCCAAGTAGGTTCTGTCCTCCTCCATGGAGGTACTGTTTAGAGTTGTATATAGTCATAATATGCAAGACTTCATGTTGTTTGAAGAAAAATTACTCACCTTAGTAATAATGTTTCTTCTATTGGAGTCTTGCATATATTATGACCCCCCGCCTGCCCTCTCAGAACCTCTGTTTTGGGATGTGGTGGGCAGTGCAGTGTTGGCACTTAGTAGGTGCCCACCTTGTTGTTTTTCACCCTCCTTTTTGGGGTGACTTGGTGTTGTGTTTTCATTTTTGGGTCTCCTGACTTGAGTCTTTGTTTTGGGACCAAAAATGTGTTCTTATGTTTAGTAGCCAGTTGGCTAAGTGTAAGTTTACAGCTTCCACACAGGACCTCAGTGAGTTTAGCTTTCAGAAGATCTGACGGTTTGAGTTTGAAGAACAACAGACAGAGTTTCAACCGAGCTCGAGCTCAGCGTTCCATGCCTGGCATGGAAAGTTAACTGTTTCACCTCCGGAGCAGTTCGAAGGTTGGGACTCACTGCATATGTCATAATATAGCAAGACTCCAATAGAAAAAACAACATTACTAAGGTGAGTAATTTTTTCTTCTAGGAGTGGTATTTTAGACATCATGAAGTCTTGCTGTATTCTGACTATTGCAGTCAGCCCCAGCCTTTAAACTGCCTCGGAGAAAAAAGGGTTAACTTTCTATGCAGAGCATAGAATGCTGAGCTGGAGCTTGGTTGAGGTCTCTGTCTGAAGCCCTTTGAAATCCAACCATCAGATTCTTTACTCTGCCTCACTGAACAGTCGCCCGAGATTTCTCCTCTGTTCGGTTCAAAGTCGGTTAAAGTCTCGATTAAGTTGTTGGTTTTACGAATTTATTTCTGCATAGTCGGTTCAGTCTCTGTCTGTGGTACCGTGAGTACTAGTTAGGTTTTGTCTTTTTTCTGTGTGGAAATTTCAGAAGTGTTAGACTGTTCGCTGAACCCACCATTTGTATTGAATCCTTGTGTTTTACTGTAGCGTAGACAGCCGGCTCATCGGTTCTAAAAACGTGTTTTGAACGTGTTTTCAACACCCATGACATGGTTAGGAACCCATAAGAGTCTTGCCTGGTGGTTGCCATAAAAGGGTAAGTTTGTTAGGTTGGCCATGTCTGAGAAACCCAAGAAAACCGGGCCACTGGTTCAACACTGCAGTGAGGTGGGGAGGTCTTTGCTAAGGCCGACCCTCACACCACCTGTGTTTTTGTCTGGGGTTTGAACACCTCGATTCAGACTGCCAATTTGTAAACATTTTCCTATCTACCCTTGAAAAGAGACTAGGTAGACTGAGGAAAAGGAGGTCGAGAAGTCCGCTGACCCGGATGGCTAGGCCCGGTTTGGTTCCGACTTAACCAGAAGGAGTGCTCTCTGACCAGGCGATACTTCTTTGGGCAAGAGGAGAGCTGATCCTGAGGGTCGGTTCCTACAAAAAGGAACGCGAAGAAAAATCGAATCGCTTGGATCCAGAGGTTCATGTTCCGGACCACCGAGGAAATAGCCAGAGTGATTCAAATTGTGGAATCGCCGCCTGTTCCGACCGATCCGGCACCTTTTCAGGGGTTCGGTTCGGTGTCTCTCTAGTTCAAGATTTTACCCCCTGAAGATTTTTATGAACCAGAGTTTGTGGAGGAGGGGGAGTTTGAAGATGATAGTGATGATGATGAAAGTCTGATGCCTGTGGAACCGGACATCTCCCCAGGCAGACCTTCTGGTGTATCCCTCCTAGGCTTTTGGAGTCCCTTCCCATTTTGTGTTTTACAGAAAAGTGGCTGAAACCTCCAGCTTCCTATGGAGGAGGCAATGGAGGATCAGGAGGAGCCTGATTATGGGAAATGATAGACATCCCAGAGTCCAGGAGACTGTCTATCTCCTTCACAAACTTTGGGAAACGGACACAAAATCCTGAAGTCTTCTCAATTTGCACTTCTGTTGACAAAGGAATGGACATGAGGTACACACTATCAGGCTCAGATAATGGAGTTTTATACCAGCAATGCAGCCATGTTGGGGTAGTGCAGGCTGCTGCCTGTGACGAAGGCAACATTCCTTGGCTTCACACCCCAGACAAAGACTCCAGGAAGATTGATGCCATGGCAAAAAAGCAGTACATGGCATCTTCCTTGGGACTCAGGCAGGCGAATTATATGGCCCATACAGCCAGGTACCAGAAGTCCAGGTGGGACACTGTACTGGCACTGGCTAAACAGGCCTCCCCAGCCAGCTAAGGAGCTGGAGGAGGTGGCTGCAGATGGGATTGAGGCATCAAAAGTTCAGTTTCATGCTGCTGTGGACTCAATGATGTGTCATCAAGAGTCATGGCTACATCTGTGGCTCTTTCAGAGGAAATGGCTTGGCTTAGATGTATTAGCCTTTACTGTAGGATACCCAGGCTAAGCCCATGGATTTTCCTGTAGTGGTAATTATTTGTTTGGGAGCAGACAGAGAATTACATGAAGAAATGGATGAGTACAGGACCACTCTACAGGAGTGCTCCAGGCCAAGAGAGGCAGGCAGCTCCCTCAAAGGCAGCAGTCTGGGGCAGCGCAGGCCTTTTCATAGGCTCTTCTACCAGCCACAGGCTTCTTCCTTTCACAGAGGGGTTCTTCAGAGGGAGTGGCAGAAGGGGGTGAGCAGGCTGCATCCACTCCTCAGCCTAAAGCCCTGCCAAGCAGACACCCTGATGGGCCTGCCGGGTCGACTCTCCTATTCCAGTAGGGGTCAGGCTGGATTACTGTCCAGGACTGGATGTCTATTACATCAGACAAGTGGGTCCCAAGTAGTAGGTCGGAGACTGGTTCTCAGCTTCAGCACTTCCAAGATGAGCCAGATCTTTCCACCTTCAGGTCTCTCAGAAACCCTTGCCCTAGAGGCAGAGGTTTCATCTCTGCTGGCTTTAAGAGCCGCCAGAAGAGTACCTACACCTACACTAGGGCAAGGTCTGTACTCCAGGTACTTCCTACTCTAAAAAAGTCAGGGGATGGCGACCCTTCCTAGACCTAAGATACCTAAGCAAACATCTTTTAAAACCAAAGTTCAAGATGGTAACTGGGAATAATCCTTCCTCTCTAAGGCTAGGGACTGGCTAGCATCCTGACCCTCAAAGATGCCTATTTTCACATTCCCATCAGGTGCTCCCACAGAAAGTACCTCAGGTTCGACTTGCCCTCAGGCCACTATCATTTCAGAGCAATGCCCTTTGGCCTAACTTCAGTCCCAAGGGTTTGCCAACGTGTTGGCAGTAGTAGTTGCCTTTCTACAGGCAAGATTTTATTTTTCCATATCTGGATGACTGGCTCATAGTGAGTCAGTCCCAGACCAAGTCAGTCAGACCTGCAAGTGACCCAGCAAGTGCTTACTTTCAGGATTTCTTCCCAAACCTTCTCAAGTCAGTTCTCGAGCAGCAGCTCCTTACCTTTATAGGGGCAGAGGTGGATACTGTCAAAGCAAGAGACTTTCTTCCCCTGGAAAGGGCAAGAGTTCTTATAGAACTGGCTTCTTCCTTCAGCCTTCTGGTGTCTCGACCAGCAAGGCATTTCCTCCAGCTCTTGGGCCACATGGTGGCGTCTACAGCAGTGGTCCAAGGGGCAAGATTCCAGATGAGGGACATTCAGTTCTATCTGAGGGCCTTTTGGTCCCAAAAGAAGGACTCCCCTTACCAAACTGATCCCAGTGGTCCGGACCCTGATCCAAGCCCTTCAGTGGTGGCAGGATCAGGACAATCTAAGTCAGAGGGTCCCATTTGCCACTCAGTCTCATTCAGTGGTCCTACCACGGATGCTTCCCTCCTGGCTGGGAGCCCATCTGGGGCCCTCACTGCCCAGGGACTGTGGTCCCCCTCAGAGTCTCTCTTCTCCATATCAATCTCCTGGAACTCAGGGCAGTTTTTCTAGCCCCTGCAAGCTCTCTCAGTCAGTGCAGAACAAGGTGGTTCAAGTCAGAACAGACACCACCACCATGTGGTACATCAACAAGCAGGGAGGCACGCGGTCTATGGCCTTGTGCACAGAAGCTATGAAGTTGTGGTCCCTGGCTTATTCCCTGCAATCCTCTCTGATAGCAGTCCACCTTCCGGGGAAGGACAATGTGCTAGCAGATGCACTGAGCAGGATTTCACAGGGCCATCACGAATGGTCCCTGGACTCTCTGGTCTCGAAGGTGATTTTTTTCAAGGTGGGGCACTCCAGAGATCTCTTTGCAGCCCCAGACAAATCACCAACTTCCTCTCTTTTGCTGCAGACCCCCAGTCTTGGGCACATTCCCTCTGGATGCTCTGATTCCGAACTGGGAAGGAAAATTTCTGTATGCTTTCCCTCCCTTTCCTCTACTGTTCAAAGTTTTAGTCAAGATAAAATCACAACCTTGCAGAGTGATTCTGATTGCTCCAGATTGGGCCAGACAGCCTTGGTACCCCCTGTTACTGTCCCTAGCAGTCCATCTTCCCCTGTCTCTTCCCAGGAATTACAACCTGGTAACCTCCTCTTAGGGGAGGATTTGGTACCCCATTCTTCAGTCTCTCAATCTCAAGGCATGGTTCTTGAAGAGTTAAGAGTATGCAGATTTGCATCTGTCTCAGTGGGTTCTGGACATCCTCAAAGCCTCTTGAAAGCCCGCCACTAGAAAGACCTATAACTCCAAATGGAAGAGATTCAGCATTTGGTGTTCTGAGCAGCATATTTCCCCAGACACTGCTGAATTGCGTACAGTTCTGGATTATATGGTCCATCTTAATGGCCTAGGCCTCAGACCAGCTACTCTCAAAGTACGCCTGTCAGCTGTCTCCGCTTTTCTGTCAGTGGGGAAGTCTTCTTCACTGTCATCTTTTCCTGTGTTCTGTAAATTTTTCAAAGGATTGCTTCATACCAATCCTCCATTCAGAGACCCTGCCCCTGCCTGGGATTTAAATGTTTGTATTGCTCAATTGATGCAACTTCCCTTTGAGCCTATGTCCTCAGTAGCGCTTAAGTACTTGACTTGGAAAACTGTGTTTTTAGTAGCCATTACCTCTGCCAGACGTGTCAGTGAACTGCAAGCCCTGTCAGTGGAACCTGATTATATCTCCTTTCATAGGGATAAAGTGGTCCTTAGAACCAATAGAAGGTTATTGCCCAAAGTGGTTTCAGATTTTCACCTGAACCAGTCTGTCTCTTCCTATTTTCTTCACTGATCATTCCTCTTCAAGAGAGAGGAGGCTACACAGTTTAGATGTTAAAAGGGCCCTTAGCTACTGTATAGAATGTACCAAGGGTCACAGGTTTGATTCCCTCCAGCTGTTCCTCACTTATGGAGAAGTGGGGAAGGGCAAACCTGCCACCAAGAGAACTATTGCTAGGTGGATTGTATCTTGTATACAATTATGCTATGAGAAACCAGGAAAAATTCCACCCTCAGGCCTGAGGGCTCACTCCACCAAAGGTACAGCTGCTTCCCTGGTTACTGCCAGGGATATTCCTCTCTTAGAAACTTGTCAAGCAGCCAGCTGGAAAACAGTCCATACCTTTACCAAGCTTTACTCTCTGGATATCCAGGCTAGGAGTGATGCTCGGTTTGGCACAGTAGTACTTCAGAGCTTATTCCCAAAGTAGGTTCTGTCACTCCTCCATGGAGGTACTGCTTGGTAGTCTGCAATAGTCAGAATACAGCAAGACTTCATGTTGTTTGAAGAAAAAATTACTCACCTTAGTAATTATGTTTCTTCTAATGGAGTCGTGCTGTATTCTGACCTCCCTCCCCTTCCCTCCTCAGAACCTGTTTTTGGAAGTGGGTGGGCAGGTGCAGTGTTGCATCTCAGGGTGCTCCTTTACACCTCTCTCTTTTGTTTGGGTGTTTGTCTTTATCTTTATACTTATTTGGATTGTTTTTTTGTTTTGGGTTTCCTGACTTGAGTCTTCCTTGGGGATCCAAAACTTTTTGTTGCCAGTTGGCTAGTAAATATTTTGCAATTTCCACGTAGAATAGTTAGTGAGTTTTTGCTCATAAGAATCTGACGGTTGGATTTCAAAGGGCTCCAGACAGAGACCTCAACCGAGCCCGAGCTCAGCATTCTATGGTCTGCATAGAAAGTTAACCCTTTGTTCTCCGGGGCAGTTTAAAGGCTGTGGCTAACTGCAATAGTCACAATACAGCAAGACTCCATTAGAAGAAACATAATTACTAAGGTGAGTATTTTTTTCATGTTGTTCATCCACACACACCCACCCGACCTCCCCGGCTTTAGGCGCACAACCTTGCTTCCAGCGGGCTAAGATCTGGCGTCATGGGGTGGAGCCGAGGTATTTACCACCCAGGTGGGTGGGAGGAGCTAGTTTGAAGACTTCCGGCCAGATTTAAAGTGGAAAGGGACATGTCAGAGTGTGTGGATGAACAGCATATACCACTCCTAGAACTACTATTCAGACAACATGAAGTCTTGCTGTATTCTGACATATGCAGTGATCACCAACCTTTGAACTGCCCCGGAGAACAAAGAGTCAACTTTCCATGCAGGGCATGGAGCGCTGAGCTTGAGCTCGGTTGAAGCCTCTGTCTGCTGTTGTTTAAACTCGAACCGTCAGATTCTTTACTCCGCCTCACTGAACAGTTGCTCCGGAGATTTCTCCTTCGCTCGGTTCAAAAAGTCAGTTAAAAGTGTCATTTTTAGCTCGGTTAATCTAATTTCTGCTACTGAACCTGTCGGTTTAAGTCTCTGTCTGTGGTACCGTGAGTACTAGAATGGGTTTTTATATTGTTTCTGTGTGGAACTTGTAAACATTGGATCGGTTCGGTTTGAACCGATCAGGTTTGTGTAAAAAAAACTTCTGTCTTTATTAGAGTGTGGTAACCGGTCCGTATCGGTTCTAAAAAAAAACGGATTTCATTACGTTTTTTTCCAAGACCTGTAACACGGTCAGGAACCGATAGGGGTGTCTTGCCTGGCAGATTGCCGAAAAAAGGGGACGTTTTGGTTAGGACTGGCCATGTCTGAGAAACCCCAAAAAAAAGCGTGCCCACTGGGTTTCAACACTGTAGTGTGTGTGGGGAAGCCTTTGCTAAGGCTGATCCCCACACCACCTGTGTTATTGTCTGGGGTTTGACCACCTCAATTCAGACTGCCAAATTTGTAAAGGTTTTCCCAAAGCTACCTGGATAAGAGTAGGTAGACTGAGGGAAAGGAGGCCGAGAGTCCGTGACCCAGATGGCTAGCCCGGTTCGGTTCTGACCGAACCAGAAGGAGGCCCTCTGACCAGGGCGAAACTTCTTCGGGCAAAAGGAGAACCGATTCTGAGGAGTCGGTTCCGGTTCAAAGAAAGAAAAGGGATAAATTATCCAGTTCGGATCCACAAGTTCTTTCTCCGACCGCTGATGAGATAGCCAAAGCGATAAGGATAGTTCAATCGCTAACTTCGGTTCCGGCCGAACTGGCACCATCTGTCAGGGGCTCAGTTTGGTCAGTTCCCCGGGTTCTGGATTGTACTTTAGAAGAATTTTATGAACCGGAGGAGGAGGAGGGAGAGTATGAAGATAATGATGATGATGGTGATTATGAAAGTCTGGATGTGCCTATTGACCCGAACATCTCCCCAGAGAGACCTTCAGGTGTTTCTCCTCCTAGGCTTTCTGAGTCCCCTTCCCACTTTATGTTTTACAAGAAAGTGGCTGAAACCCTCCAGCTTCCTATGGAGGAAGCAGTAGAGGATCAGGAGAAGCCTGATTTTGTTGAGATGATGGACATCCCAGAGTCCAGGAGATTGTCTATTCCCCTCCATAAATCTTTTGGGAAACAGACATTTAAAATTCTAAAACTCCTAATTCCATACCTCCTGTGGACAGAAGAATGGACAAGAGGTATGCTCTTTCAAGGTCGGACACGGAATTCCTTCTCAGCAATGCAGCCATGTTGGTAGTGCAGGCTGCTGCCTGTGATAAGGCAAATATTCCCTTGGCTTCACACCCCCCAGATAAGGACTGCAGGAGGATTGATGCCATGGCAAAGAAACAGTACATGGCAGCATCTTTGGGACTCAGGCAGGCTAACT
Organism: Neoceratodus forsteri; assembly: GCA_016271365.2. Lineage (NCBI taxonomy): Eukaryota > Metazoa > Chordata > Ceratodontiformes > Ceratodontidae > Neoceratodus > Neoceratodus forsteri. The sequence goes on from CM057452.1 coordinate 1,725,729,253, forward strand.
ATATGGCCTACACAGCTAGATACCAGAAGCCCAGGTGGGACACTTGTGCTGGCTGTAGCTAAACAGGCCCCTGACCAGCTTGCCAAGGAGTTGGAGCGGGTGGCTGTGGATGGGATTGAGGCATCCAAGGTGAAATTTCATGCTGCTGTGGACTCCAGTGATGTTTCATCTAGAGTCATGGCTACATCTGTGGCCCTTCGGAGGATGGCTTGGCTCAGATGTACTAGCCTATCACAGGATACCCAGGCTAAGGCCATGGATTTTCCTGTCATTTATAATTCTCTGTTTGTGGAGCAGACAGAGAACTACATGAAGAAGATGGATGAGTACAGGACCACCTACAGGAGTGCTCTGGCCAAGGAAAGGTAAGCCACTCCTCAGAGGCAGCATTCCAGGGGTAGGGGCAGGCCCTTTCAAAGGCCTTTTTACCAAGCCCAGGCCTCCTATTCTGCTTTTGCTCAGAGGGGGTTCTTTAGAGGGAGAGGCAGACTGGGTATGAGCAGGCCTGCTTCCACCCCTCAGCCTAAAGCCCCTGCCAAGCAGACACCCTGATGGGTCTGCCCAGGTCGATTCTCCAATACCTGTAGGGGGTAGGCTGGCTTACTTTGTCCAGGACTGGAGGTCTTTAACATCAGACAAGTGGGTCCTAGAAGTAGTAAGCCAGGGACTGGTTCTCAGCTTCAAAAAATTTCTCATCCATCAGAGGCCCTTGCCCTAGAGGCAGAGGTTTCTTCCCTCTTGGCTCTCAGAGCCATAGAAAGGGTTCCTACTCTACACAGGGGCAAAGGATTGTACTCCAGGTACTTCCTAACACCCCAAAAGACAGGAGAATGGCGGCCCATCCTGGATCTGAGATATCTAAACAAGCACCTTTTAAAGCCAAAGTTCAAAATGGTGGCTCTGGGAATAATTCTGCCCTCTCTAAGGCCAGGGGACTGGCTAGCCTCCCTGGACCTCAAAGATGCCTATTTTCACATTCCCATCAGGTGCTCCCACAGAAAGTACCTCAGGTTCGAGTTGCCCTCAGGCCACTATCAATTCAGAGCAATTCCCTTTGGCCTAACATCAGCCCCAAGGGTGTTCACAAAGTGCCTGGCAGTAGTGGTTGCTTTCGTAAGGAGAAAAAAGATCTCCATCTTTCCATACTTGGACAGCTGGCTCATAGTGGGTCAGTCTCCAGACCAAGTCAAGTCACATCTTCAGATAACTCAGCAACTGTTCACTTTCTTAGGATTCCTCCTAAACTTTCCAAAGTCAGTTCTCGAGCCAGTACAGCTCCTCACCTTTATAGGGGCAGAGCTGGATACAATAAGAGGAAAGGCCTTCCTTCCCCTGGACAGGGCAAGGACACTAATAGAACTGGCCTCTTCTTTCACCCTTCAGGTGACTCGACCAGCAAGGCACTTCTTGCAGCTCCTGGGCCACATGGCAGCCTCTACAGCAGTGATCCAGGGGGCAAGATTTCAGATGAGGGACATTCAGTTCCACTTGAGAGCCTTCTGGTCCTAGAGAAAGGACTCCCTTACCAAACTAGTACCAGTGACTCGAACCCTGATCCAGGCTTTGCAGTGGTGGCAGGATCAGGACAATTTAAGGCAGGGAGTTCCTTTTGTCACTCAGTCTCATTCACTAATCGTCACCACAGACGCCTCCTTCTTGGGTTGGGGAGCCCACTTGGGGGATCTTACCACCCAAGGGCAGTGGTTACCTCAAGAGTCTCTGCTTCACATCAATCTGTTGGAACTCAGAGCAGTGTTTCTGGCACTGCAAGCTTTTTCCAAGTCTGTACAGAACAAGGTGGTCCAGATCAGAACAGACAATACCACCACAATGTGGTACATCAACAAACAAGGAGGCACTCGGTCTTCGGCCTTGTGCACAGAAGCAATGAAGTTGTGGTCTCTGGCCTGTTCCTTGCAAACTTCTCTGATAGCAGTTCACCTCCCAGGGAAGGACAATGTCCTAGCAGATGCTCTCAGCAGGATATCTCGGGGCCACCTCGAATGGTCCCTAGAGCCCCTAATTTTGAAAGTGATTTTCTCCAGATGGGGCACTCCACAGATAGATCTTTTTGAAGCCCCAGACAATCACCAACTTCCTCTCTTTTGCTGCAGATCCCCGGTCTTGGGCTCAGTCCCCCTGGATGCTCTGGTTTTGAATTGGGAAGGGAAGTTCCTGTATGCTTTTTCCCCCCTTCCCTCTCCTGTTCAAGGTGCTAGTCAAGATCAGGTCTAAACCGTGCAAAGTGATTCTGATCGCTCCAGACTGGGCCAGGCAGCCCTGATATCCACTGTTGCTGTCCTTAGCAGTCCACCTTCCCCTGTCTCTTCCCAGGAATTACAACCTGTTGACATTCTCTCAGGGAAGGATTTGGTATCCGAATCTCAATGCCTGGCTCTTGAAGAGTTAGAGTTTGCTGATCTGCACCTCTCTCAGGGTGTTCTGGATGTTCTTAAGGTTTCTCGAAAGCCTTCCACCAGAAAGACTTACAACTCCAAATGGAAAAGGTTCACTGTTTGGTGCTCTGGTAAGCATATTTCTCCAGAATCTGCTGGGTTGCCTACTGTCCTGGACTATATGGTTCATCTTAATGGCTTGCGACTCAGACCAGCTACACTTAAAGTACATTTGGCAGCTGTTTCTGCCTTTTTGTCAGTAGGCAAGCCCTCTTCTCTATCAGCCCATCCTGTATTTTGCAAATTCTTCAAGGGATTGCTGTACACCAATCCTCCCTTCAGGGACCCTTCTCCTGCTTGGGAACTTAATGTTTGCATTGCTCAGCTTATGCAACCCCCCTTTGAGCCTTTGTCCTCTGCAGAGCTTAAGTACTCAACTTGGAAAACTGTGTTTTTGGTAGCCATTACCTCTGCCAGGCGCATCAGTGAATTGCAAGCCCTGTCAGTGGAGCCTGATTTCATCTCTTTCCATAGAGATAAAGTGATCCTAAGAACTAACAGGAAGTTTTTGCCTAAGGTGGTTTCAGATTTCCACCTTAATCAGTCTGTGTCTCTCCCTGTTTTCTTCACTGACCATTCCTCCTCTGGGGAGAGGAGGTTGCACAGCCTGGACATAAAAAGTGCCCTTAGCTACTACATAGAGCGCACCAAGGGTCACAGGTTTGAGTCCCTCCAGTTGTTACTCACTTATGGGGAGTTCGGTAAGGGCAAACCTGCTACTAAAAGATCTATTGCCAGGTGGATTGTCTCTTGTATACAATTCTGCTATGAGAAATTGAGTAGAACCCCACCCTCAGGCCTGAGGGCTCACTCTCCTAGAGGTACAGCTGCTTCCCTGGCTGCTGCCAGGGATATTCCTATCTTAGAAATCTGTCAAGCAGCTACCTGGAAAACAGTCCATACATTCACCAAGCATTACTCTCTGGATATCCAGGCTAGAAGTGATGCTCGGTTTGGCACAGCAGTACTTCAGAGCCTTTTCCCAAAGTAGGTTCTGTCCGCCTCCTTGGAGGTACTGCTTGTAGGTCTGCATATGTCAGAATACAGCAAGACTTCATGTTGTTTGAAGAAAAATTACTCACCTTAATAATGTTGTTTCTTCTAATGGGTCTTGCTGTATTCTGACTCTCCCCGCCTCCCTCTCAGAGCCTGGTTTTGGGATGTGGGTGGGCAGGAGTAGTGTTGGCACCTAGAGGTGCCCCTTTCTCACCCTCCTTTATTTTGGGTGTGTGTTGTGTTTTGTTTTTTGGGTTTCCTGACTTGAGTCTTTGCTTTGAAACCAAAAAACCCTTTTTTAATAAATTTAGTTGCCAGTTGGCTAGAGTGAATTTTACAGTTTCCACACAGAACGCCTAGTGAGTATAGCTGGTAAAGATCTGACGGTTTGCGTTTAAACAACAGCAGACAGGGGCTTCAACTGAGCTCGAGATCAGCGTTCCATGCCCTGCATGGAAAGTTAACTCTTTGTTCTCCGGGGCAGTTCAAAGGTTGGTGATCACTGCATATGTCAGAATACAGCAAGACTCCATTAGAAGAAACAACATTACTAAGGTGAGTAATTTTTTCTTACAGGTGAGTAACCTGCTCTTTCCCTGCCCTTCTGCCAAGACCTGCTGACTCAGGTCCAGGGAGCCCTGGTCCATCAAGACCTCAAGTCCCTCCACCTTCATGCATGGCTTCTGAGGACATAGCCATTGCCCAGTTTGGGGTGTCTCAAAAGGTGGCAGATGTCCTGGTGGCTGCCAGAAAACCTTCCACTAGGGCCACTTACTTCATGAAATTGAAACAGTCTGCTGTCTGGTCACTTCTTATAGCCTGGACTCTTTCACCTGTCCAAGGAACCAGGTTTTGGAGTGCCTTCTGACTTTGTCTGATAGAGGATTCAAATATTCCTCCCTTGCAGTGCACCTGTCGGCCATATCAGCTTTTCATGATCCCATTGATGGCTGTACTGTGACACAGCTGGATGTGGCCCATACTTTTTGAGAGGCATTCTCCATTTGAAGCATCCAGTCCATAACTTCGTTCTGGTTTGGGACCTGAATTTTGTTTTGGAGTAGTTGACCCTGCCTCCTTTTGAGCCAGCCGTGTCTTACGAGCTATGCTTTCTGTTGTGGAAAGCATTATTTTTAGTTGCCACTACTTCTGCTTGAAGAATTTCAGAGCTACAGGCTCTCATGTGTGATTTTCACAAAAACAGGGTCTCTTTGCGTACCAGTCCTAAGTTTCTTCGTAAGGTGGTGTCTGAGTTTACCCTAAATCAGTCCATCCACCTGCCTGTTTATTATCCAGAGCATGCAATCCAGGGAAAGCATTGCTCCATACATTGGATGTGCACAGAATTTTGCATTACTATATGCACCGTACGAGGGGCTGCAGGAAGCCCTCCCAGTTGTTTGTTTCCTTCACCCCTGGCAGAGAGGGCGCTTCAGTTTCGAAACGGTGCTTGTCCAAATGGTTGACCAGCTGTACTAATTTGTTACAGGAAGTGCAGTAAGTAACGTCCTGGGGTTGTTAAGGCCCATTCCATCAGGGGCATGGCCACTTCTGTTGCTGGTTTCAGGGGCGTGTCTGCAGTCAGGATTTGCGCTGCTGCCACTTGGAGTACTATCCACACTTTCACCAAGCACTACAGTCTGGACATTACCTCCAGAAGAAGGGCAGGCTTTGTCATAGCTTTGCTTCAGAGCCTTATTTCTTAGACTTCTGGCCTCCTGCCACCCACACTGTACTTGCTTTCAGCACTGCTTGGGACTCGTTCCATAGGTGTGACCAGATGACAGAGATATCCCCGAAGAAGATAGAACAGTTGCGTAAGCATTTACCATAACAGTAGATCTTCAAGGGAATCTCTGTCATCAGGTCATGCTGTCCCTTCCGCCCTCCATCCCCCTTTCTGTCGCCTTCCCTCTCTGTGCCCCCCCGCCTCAGCTCAGCTGTCCTGTTGCTCCAGCCTTTCTGCTAGCTGGGCAACTTCACACTCTCCTCGGTTCTGTGGTGGGACTCCTGTATCCCATGGCCTCTGGATAGGCAAAGACTGAGGAATGAGCAGTGTGCTTATATAGGGTGTGTGACGTCAGAGCCTGACATCAGCATGGGTAGCCCCTGTTAGACTGCTGCAGATAATGCTTCCGTGCAATCCTGATGCCCAAGTTCCATATGTGTGACCTCATGACAGAGGTTGCCTTGAAGTTCTACTGTTACAATAAGTTATTACGTAATTATTCTTTCCCTCCACACGCCCCTGTGTGCCCCCCACACAAAAAGGGGGGGGGGGGATTTTTTATCTTAGGGGCACTTCTTACTCCAACTCTTTCCTTAGCTTTCCCTTTGTAGCTGTGTTAAAAAAAAAAAAGAAAAAGTTTTGGAAGGACTCACCTCTAACGCATTGTTTTTCTCCTTTTTCCTTTTCCTGCTTAACAAAAAAAGAGCTTTTTTTAATGGAAGTGGGCTATTCTTGCACTTGTTTAATTTCACCCCCACCCTTTAGGTGGAAGTGATTTGTAGTTGTTGCTATTGGGTAGTCTTTTCTTGTCCCCCTTGTGGTCAGAGCCTTTCGCGGGAGCTGGCACTCTAGGGACTGAACAGTTTTAGAATTGTAGCTAGGTTTGTACCTGTTCAACTTTCTTTCCTTTGCAGTTCTCCACTTGCATTTGTTTTAGTAGCCTGTTATACTGCTCTTTCTCTTAATACTCTGTTTTCAGAATGTTTCAACCAGAGACAAGAGGATGGAAATCCTTCCCTTTTTTGTGGATTCCTATACCTGTCTATTGTCCTGTGTCGGGGACCCCCTTTTTTTCAGTCATTTTTCCCCTCCCGGGGTTTGCATTTTTCTCTCCGAGCTCATTTTTAGATAGATAGATAGATAGATAGATATAAATAGGTGATATGACATGGCCCGACTGAAGATATCATGTTTATCTTCACGAGGCCAGTGATATCATGATATATCTCACGGTGGCGAAGCCACTGTGAGATACTCTTGATGTCACTGGCCTCGAGTGAAGATAAATATGATATCTTCAGTCGGGCCATGTCATCTGGTTTATACAACGATGCTTTGCCCCTGCCCCCAACACAACTCACTACGTGCCCTCTCAATGCAATGGGTGACATAAAGGTGATGGCCCTAGCAATACAACCCCTTTACAGAAACGCTGCAAAACAGCAGATGTCATTTATTGCTTAAGAAATATTTGTGGATTCTGCTATTTATGGTTAGTTTTAAGAAGCATAATCTGGTTTATCATGCCATGCCCCCCACACACACACACACACACAGGGCTCCACATGCTTCCCCAACATAATAGATTATATAGGGTTTTTAAATATCTGGTTGATCCTGTCAGTTTAAAGTTAGTAAAAATATCAGACGCTCGCGCTTCATTTTACTGTTGAAAAGCCGCCGGCTCGGTCACTGCTGCACTCTGTGTGCAGTTTGAAGCTTTTACAACGAACTACAGAAAAATTACAGGAAATTCTAACTTACTGAACTCGGGGCACATTCTAAAAAACATTTACCAATGTACAAATCGTCACTGTCTATAGCGCTCGGTCACGCTACAATTCTAGGGAAAGTGAAAGTACTCAGAGTGGCAGGATCAACCAGATAAGTTTCGATATGATGTATAGGAACGTGGAGATAACATATGACGTATAGGAACATGAAGATAACAATGTTATCTTCACGGCCCATGTGAGATATCATGTTTTATACTCTCATTTATCTGACAACATACGTTGTATAAATATAGATATATATTTATATAGATAGATAGATATATCTCCTTGGCTTGGAAGCCAGACCTACTGGTGCACTGCTAGCTCAGAATCATCTCTCTCAGACCTTCAAAATCGAAGGTTTTCTGTTTCCGTATTATGTTTTGGCCATATGGGACTCCTGATCTCTAGCCTGTTATGGTTTATGTGCCCTCTGGTGGACAACTATGGCTGGCAATATTTTTTCCCAGGGCTCACTGTTTTTTTCCTGTTTCTGAGACTTCAGGGAAGTATTCCTTTCCTTGCAGTCTACGTCTCAAACTGGTCCTCCGACATTCTCGTTGACTGTGTTCTTCGTGTAGAAGTCAACTAGTCTTGGATGGCATAACCATGGTCTTCTATGGCTGAGAGCAAGCCAGCTTTTTTGACACTTTGTTTTATGGCAGAGAATTTGGGGTCCATGCTGCTCAGTTTCCCGCTCTCTCTCTCTCTCTCTCTCTCTCTCTCTCTCCTGCCCAGTTGCTCTGGTCATCCTTGGCCACTTTGAAGACCCTCCTCCTAAAATCATCTTCTTTTGGTTGGTTCTTTATTTATTTGTTCTTTTTGTATCCTATATCCTTTTGTCTGTCCCTTGGGCTCCCTTGCCCCAGTCCTTCTCTTTGTCTTACCCTTTCTTCCTCTCTTAGGTGAATGGAACTGAGGAGGCAAGGGGGCCAGCATCGATTACTGGCCAGTTCACAAGCACCACGCCATACATTCACCTGGTTCATGGTGCTGTCTCCATTAGTCCCCTACCTCCAAAACTTTTTAAGGCATATGCTCCTAAGGATTTCTGGTGCCCTCCGGCACAGACCCACCACTAAGGAGTGGTATATGGTGCACATCCACATGACCCACCTGACCTCCCCTGGCAAGTGGCACACGGATCCCTGCTTCTAGCATGCAGGGTCTGATGTCATGGGGTGGAGCTGAGGAGGATACCACCCGGGTGGGTGAGAGGAGCTTAGCTTGAAGACATTCCAGATGTTTTAAAGAGGAAAGGAAGACTGCCACAGTGTGGATGTGCATCATAAACCAGTCCTAGAACTATGGTTACAGGTGAGTAACCCTCATTTCTTACCCCAGGAGTCCTTTAGCATCAGTAACTGTTGCAGTGAGCTGACTAGGTAGTACTGCCCCCGGAGGTGGAGATTATGGTAATGAGTTTATGAATTAGCCAATCAGAAAGAAGCTTTAGACTGTGCTGAGCAGAGGCTGAGAGGGAGGCACCAGAATTTTTTCTCCGCCTGACTGAGCAACACTGCCTCAGAGGTGCTCTCTCTCTTGGCCAAGGAAAAGGCATTTTACTTCTTGGTAGCTATAACAATTTTCTTTTTTTTCTTTTTTTTTTATTTCTAGGAAGTACCTTTGAGCCAGAGGCTCTTTTTTACAGAGTTTCCATGTCGTAGTAATACATGGGCATAACATCATTTACAATGGTTACAAGTACATACACAGATACAAGGAGGTTCAGTGCCTAGAAAGACATGAGTACATCAGGTTACAGAGGTTACATAATTACAATAACAGGAATTACATAAGTAAAAATATACAGACACATAATTTAATGCAGGCTAGGTTGCAGGTTGTTAAGTGAACAACCTGAGAATCTACAGGATATAGAACAAATCGGGTAGGAAACAGAGGATGATATAGTCTGTAAAATAATTAATACTAAACGTAAGGAGGCAAGAACTTGATGGGCAGCAGTTCTTTTGTCTTAAACGCTAAAGAGTGTAGTCATAAAGGAGGGCTAGACTCACTCGGGGGTACTGAGGCTGGGACCTGGAGCCTACTAGGGCAGTGTTAGTTAGCAGGAAGAGAGGAGAAGGCAAGGGTGCAGGTTAGAATGAGGGTAGCAGAAAAGAAGAGGGAAGAGTGTGGGGGAGTTCAGGTCTAACAGTCACAGTTCCTGTTTGTGGCGAGGGCCACTCGGAGTTTATCTTAAAAGGGGCCTATTTTGTCCTCTTTTGTGATGCCTAGGTCAAGTGCATTAAGCCAAAGTGGTGCCTAGTATTCGTAGGACCGTTGACCTTGTGTGGTTCCATGGAAAGGGACACAGAGGGCTGAGTTGTTTGTACCCGTAGTGCATCTGATGGAATTAGGTCAGCTAAGGAGGCTTTGCAGGCCTGAGGTGGTAAGTCCTAGCATAGACTTCTTGGCGAGCATACATACTTGATACTGGAGGCAACTGCTTTCAAAGTTGAGCCATTTTGTTTGAGTGTACAGCTCGCAGGTGTGAGTGAGATGGGGTACACCTAGGACTAAACGACACACTTTGTTTAGTGTTGTTTTGATATGTTTCAAAGCAGTTTGAGTGACAGTCCCATACACTGCTAGACCATAGTCTATTACTGAGAGAACTGAGCTATTTATAGCAGTTCTGAGTGCCTCAGGAGTCGGGCCTTTTCGGTGTCTGTACAGTAATCCTAGTTTTGCATTTGACGACTTTGTGACTGCGTCTATGTGTTGGTTAAACGAAAAGGTGTCTTCCAGTGTCAATCCTAGGTATTTAAATGTTTGAACCATGTCCAGGGAAATGTTCTTATTGTTATGAATGCAAAGTTGGTGAGTGCACTTTTTGTTATGTGATGATGCGAATAACATAGTCTTAGTTTTTTTATACTTGAGGAGCAGTTTTGATTGCAGGAACCAATGCTCAGCCGCAGTGAAATTAGCCTGCATTTGCTTTTCCAATATGTAGGGGTCAGATTACATGAATACAGGACCGCATTGTCTGCATACAGTAGTAGCTGCTCATTTACCGATTGAGGGAGGTTGTTTAAGAACAGGCTAAACAGTAGAGGGCCAAGGATAGAGCCTTGAGGAATGCCTGTGTTAACACTAAGGTTGTCGGAGAAGGTGTCCAGGATTTTCACTTTTTGGACCCTTTCAGAGAGGTAGCTTCCGAACCATGCTACTGTTGCAGGGGAGAGGCCGGTATTGGAGAGCTGATCCAGGAGCAGATTGTGATTGACGGTGTTGAAGGCTTTGGTGAGATCAATATATGTTGCCCCCACCAAGAGCCCTCTGTCTAGCGCATTATGGATAAAGCTGGTAAACTCCACTAGAGCGGTTGTGGTACTGTGTTGTTTTCAAAATCCATGTTGCTGACATTGTAAATGATACTTGCCTAGATATTCCATCAGTTGGTCGCTTACAATTCACTCCAGGGCATTGGAGAGTGGAGGAAGGATAGATCTCGGGCGGTAACACCACTTTTGTAAACGGGGGTAACCACTGCCACCTTCCAGATCCGTGGGAGTTCACCTGATACCAAGGAGAGATTTAAGATTTTGGTGAGGGGTTTGAGAGTTATGTCCAGGGTGAGCCTAACTGGTTTTAGGGCAAGTTGATCAGAGCTAGTTCTGGAATTACCTACCACTTTTAGGATGTACTTTTTTGCTTCCATAAAGGTGATAGCTCTGAAATAGAAAGGCGGATGGGAGTTTGATTGGGTCCCCGGGTTTCGTTCGGTGCAAGTAGTTGATTGGTGTTGAAGGAAGCTAGGGGGCAGCACTCTACTGAGGTCAGTAAAAGCTTTGTTGAAGACATTTGCTATGCGACTGTGATCCTGGGTAGGTTGGCCCTCAATGTTCAGGAAGGTGGGGGGAGTTTTATTAGGTTTACTGGTTAGGGACTTGTTCTCCCAGAACCTTCTACTGTCACCCCATGAGTTTGTCAGCTCATTTTTAAAGTGTGTGTTTTTAGCCTTGCGAATAGCCTAGGTGCATTTATTCTGTACAGCTCTATAGTTCTCGTAGTCTGCCTAGGTACCGGAGTTTCTTGCTTTGTGCCACAAATCGTCTCTATTTTTCATGAGGGATAGTAGCTGTTTAATTTACTTTTTATAGTATGTTGAATAGTTATTTTTCTATTTTTTGTGGTTCCCCTCAGTTCCTGGGAACCCTGTTTTTCGCCCGGTTCTGCAGTTCCCCCGTGGTTCCATTTCTTTATTTTCCAACTAATATTTATTTATTTATTGAGTAATCGGAATTACAACCTTTGAGCTAAAAGCTCATTTACAAAGGATCCTCGTCATAAAGGGAGGAGAGAATACTTGAGTTTGGGAGTCAATAGCAGCTAAATAGGCATTGTCAAAAACATCATAATGTGATCAGTAGCAATCAATAACATTGGTAATAGCAATGTATGTAGGTAACAAAGACAAAAGCAACATGTAGCCTGAGCGTGGGTACAGGGTATATCGGGATACAGTACACACAGCAGGACAGGCAATAAAGTGCATAAGTCAAGTTAGGTACTAGCCATACCTCTCAACCTTTCGTCCCCCAAATGTGGAACATTGCCTCTCAAAATGTGGAACAAATGAGCAAAATGTGGAACACTTGATCAAATATTTACCAAAGAAGCTCAGAACACTGTTAAAATGTCTGCATTTATGTTCAGAAAGTCTGTTATTAATTGAATGATACATTTTTTACATCATTTACTATAGATTTTTGCTTTAAAATGTTAATGCTGAATGTGGAACAAGTCCTCACAATGTGGAACAGGGAGCTTTTGTGAAGTAAAATGAGGAACATTCCTCGTAATGTGGTACAGTTGAGAGGTATGGTACTAGCTAGAGAAAATCAGAGGTTGAAGCTATACTGGAGCTTGTAGGGAGGAAGAGGAGATGTGGCTGAACATCATTCCTGATAACTGGATTGGTTAATAGCCTAAATCCAGGGGAGTAGTCTTAGGCATGATAAACAGTTGGGGTAGTAGGAACTATTCAGGAATAGGTAGCAGAAGAGAAATCAGAGGAGGGAAACGGAGGTTAGGCTTATGGGTAGGGAGGGTATGGAATAGGGAGGTGAGGGCTAATGGAGTAGGTGAGGGGAGAAGGGGGTGCAAGGCAGGTGGGCCGGTAGGACAGGTGTAGAGCAGGGAGCTTTAGGCCAATTTATAGAGTGCAAAATGAATCTTGGCAGGCCCTGGGTTCAGGGGCCAGATAACAGCCAGGTTAAGAGTGGCAGTAGCAGTGAACAGGTGGGGAGATAGTATTTATTGCTCATGTTTGCAGGGACAGTGGCATGCTGGGCTTATGGTTTAAGAGTGGAAGTAGCAGTGAGCGGGGTGGGGGTGGGATAGATTTTCTTAGTTCGGACTTGAAAGGACTGAGGCGTGCCAGTCTTGTGGCAGCGGGTGGTAGCTCATTTAACCAGGTGGGAGCCCTAACTGTGAAGGCCCACCTCCCTAATGCAGTCCTTCTGAAAGGAACAGCTAATGCTTGCTTAGTAACACTTCTAGTGGCATGTTCGGCTGGTAATAGTAACCGCGTTTGTGGTATTCAATGGTTCCTCTTCTTATTTTTATTGCGGTTCCCTTTTTTTAGGCAGGAACCGGCGTTTTTCTTTTCATTTGCTGTTTTTACCTCAGAAAGTCACTGTTCTTTACCGTGAGGGAACCAACCATTTCTCTATATGGAACCCTATTGGGATTTGAATTTGCTGGGGTTTTCTGAGTATTGGCATGTCAGAAATCCCTAAAAAGAGGACTGGGCCCACAGGTTTTAAAAATTGTTTGAAGTGCCGCAGAATAGTGGCTAAAGCTGATACCCATTTCCTGTGTTTAAAGTGCTGGATCCAGACCACTGTTGTGTTCTTTGCACTACATTTTGTTCAAAGACCTTAAGAAATAGAGCAAAAAGGCTTAGAATGATGGCTGAAGAAGGGTCTTTCTTTGTCCCCAAACAAAGACCCAAGGCTACTGATGAAGGGCCTTCAAAGAATAAAAGTTCTAATCAAGGTGCTGATGAGGCATTTTCTAAATCTAAGCCTACCAAAGGTGCTGATGAAGTGCCTTCAAAAGTAAAAATACAAATTCAGGTGCTGATGAACTGCCTGCTTAAAACTAAGGCTTCAAAAGGAGCTGATGAAGCCTCTTCTAAACCAAAAAATTCCAAAAGTGCCGAAGAGGTGCCTAGTTCAAAAAAAGAGTCTGACCAAGTCACTAATGAGGTGGCTACTAAGAAGCCTTTTAAAGAAAAACATACCACTGTTCCTCCTAGTGGTGCAAAAGGCAAGGCAGCAGTGAATAAAAAACATAAAGATAAATCCAAACATACAGAACCACAGGATAGTAATTCCCAAGATACACAGGGGGACTTACGTTCCATGGGAGATATGACTAAAGCCTGGCATATTTTTCAGACCCTACAGGGCATGGGGTCTTTTTTCAGTACCCCTTCCTTTCCTAGGTAAAACCCATCTGCAGCTCCTTCTGATGCAGGAGTTTATAAAGGGGATGATGATAAAGATTTTTATGATGCTCCATATGACATATCAGAGGGCAAGGTCCCAGAGCCTGATGTGTCCCCTACCCTAATTTTGGTATATCCCATACAGATCAGTAGGATACCTCCTCCCTGCTGACTTTCCTTCAACACATGGTGGACACCCTTGACCTTCCTTCTCCGGAGTCCACCCAGGAAGAAGAGGAAGACCAGGATTATAGAGAGATGAAGGGTCTTCCTTCTCCTCCTTAAAAAGTGGTACTTCCTATTTACAAAGCATTTAGAAAGAATACAATGAAGCTTCTCCAAACTCTTACATCCTTATCAGGAGTGAAGAAGGGAATTGACAAGAAGTATCAGTTATCCAAAACTGATACAGCTTTCCTGTCAGTGCATCCCAGCCATGGAGGGGTGATACAGCAGGTGGCATGTGACAAGGCAGGAGTCCCTCTCTCTCTTCCCAGCCCCCTGAGAAGGATTCCAGAAGGTTGGATTTTATGGCAAAGAAAACCTGTACCTCAGCTTCTCTTCTCCTTCTCCTGTGTTCTTGTATGGCTTACACATCCAAGTACCAGAAGGCTCTCTGGGAATTTGATTCTAGCCATAATTAAGCAGGGGTCTGACTATATGGCAAAGGACTTGGTAGAAATAGCTAAAACTGTCCTGAAAGCCACAAAGTACCAGTTCCATATGGCAGATGACAGTAACAATGCAGCCTCTAGGGTGATGGCCAGACTATCTCCCTTAGGTGGTTTGCATGGCTGAGGACCACTAACCTGACGCAGGACACTCAGTCCAGGACCATGGACTTTCCCTGTCACCAGAATGTTCTGTTTGACTCCAGAACACAAGACTACATGAAGAAGGTTGATGAATGTAAAACAACCTATCACATTAACACAACAAAAAGTGAAGTCTTCTGCTGCTCTGAACCCCCAACCTAAGGGAAACGGGGGTGGGGAAACTTCCCTAGGCCCTATTTTCCCCTTCCTCCTCAGTTTGACTACCTCTCAAATGAGAGGTTACTTCAGAGGAGAACTACCTCTACCCGTGCTCCTGCAACTCAGCATAAGCCCTGACTTCTCTGTCCGGGTTACCTCCCTTCTGCCTGTAGGGGGGCAGGCTCTCCCACTACCTTCAGTCTTGGCCCTTATTGCTTCAGACAAGTGGGTCCTGGAGGTAGTGGAAAAGGGCCTTCCACTTCAGTTCAAAAAGATGCCAGCCACTTCAGTTCAAAAAGATGCCAGCCCTCAGGTGCACCCAGCTGTCCCAGTCACTAACCCCAACAGAAAGGCTTCCATTGGAGCTAGAAGTAAAACACCTTCTGGCAGCAGGGGTGGTGGAGAGCGTACCTACCCATCAAAAGGGCAAAGATCTCTACTCCAGATACTTCCTGACACAAAAGACAAATGGGGGAGTGGCGACCTATTTTAGACCTCAGATACTTAAACAAGCATCTTCTGAAACCCAAATTCAAAATGGTCACCCTGAAAATGGTAATACAGTCTCTTCAGCAGGGAGACTGTCTAGCCTTCCTAGACCTCAAGGATGCCTACTTTCACATTCCAATAAGGCAGTCCCACAGAATGTTTCTGGGGTTCAAACTTCCATCAGGGCAGTAACAGTTTGCAGCCATGCCCTTCAGCCTGACATCTGCACCAAGAGTATTCACCAAATGTCTGGCTGTAGTGGAAGCACATCTAAGAAAAAAAGGGAATCTCAGTCTATCCTTACCTGGATGACTGGCTCATAGTGGGGAAAAACCCTGTACAAGTAGAAGAGGCCCTCTTTTTGACACAGAACACTCTGCACTCCTTGGGGTTTCTTATAAACCAAAAGAAATCCCATTTGGAACCAACCCAACTTCCGTACTTTCATAGGAGCACAGTTGGACACACTGCAGAGCAGAGCATTTCTTCCTCTGGAGAGAATCCAAAACTTGTAACCCCAGGAAATCTTACTGTATTCTGACATATGCTGTATGGTCTCACCATAGGACTGCCCCAGAGCTGAAATTGTTAATAGAACCTATGCAAAATGACAGAATGCTAGGCTTGAGCTCAGTTTTCAAACCACTGTCTCTGGTAAACAACCTATCAAACATTTAGATTATTTTCTTCGCTTGCCTAGTCAGACGCCTCAAAGAGCTCTCCTGCATCTTTCCTGAAGATTGTTTATTTTCTCGGTTTTATTCAGTACTGATAATTTATTTGTGTTTTTTGAACCACCATCTCTGGTATTCAGGTAGACTAGTCTAGATTTAGCAGATTTTATGTAAGTGTCTTAGTTCCCATCCAGTTCCACATACTGAGTAGAAACCAAGCCTTTCTTCTTAATTTCAGGTAAAAGTCTTCTTTATTTAAATTTTCCTAGTACTGCCTGATTTTTCTGTGATTTGGGATTTTTAAACTGGGCTGACACTCTGTTTCTCCCTCGGTTGCTAAACTGACTGAAAAAATGTGGGGGGGGGGGGTAAAAGCCTGGGTAGCTGGGAAGATTAGTTTGTTTTTCACCATGTCTCAGACTCCTAAAAAGAGAACTGTCCCTACAGGTTTTCAGCATTGCACTGAGTGCAGGGAACAGTTTGCTAAGGCTGATTCTCACTTGATCTGCGTGTTCTGCCTCAGGTTTGATCACTTGAAGGCAGACGGTGAAATATGTAAAAAACTTTCCTCAGTTAACGCTGGACAGATGACTTAATCGACTGAAGGAAAGGATGTCCAAGAAAACCGCTGACCCGGTTGTGGACAAACCCTCTTCTTTCCAGGCAAGGGAAGCCTCTAAAGAACCGGAGGAAACACCCTGTGACACATGTAATGGTTCCTATAGCAAGAAACAAACTGCAGACACTGCCGCTGAACTGGCAACCACATCAAAGAAAAAGAAGGAGAAACATATGGTAAAGGAACCACAACTGACAAATCTGACGGTTCCAACTGAAGAGGAGATTGCTAATGCAATAAAGATAATACAGACTCTTCAGTCTGCTGCCGGTTCGGTTCCACGATCCACTACACAAGCCCTCTCGGTTTAGCTCCCAGGTTCTTCCCCGGTTCCCGGTTCTGGTGATCCTTATACCGAGGATTATGGTGATGATGACGATGACTGTGTGTGGCAGGGTAGAATAGGACCTTGTCCCATTTGTTTTGGAGAAAGTGTTTAAATGCAAGGATCTGTATTCTTTCCTTTTCTCTCTGTCTGGTTGCGCAACCAAATTTTCCTGCGAGACTTCGGACTTGATCAACCCGAACAGTCTCGCAATTCTTTGCCTCTCACTGTCCCTGTTTTCTCTTGCTGTCTGTTTTCCTCCCTTGCATATCTATGTCAGCTAATGTAAAATTATGTGCAAATCAGTGTATGGAATGAAACTGACAATGGGATCACTTTTGTATAGAAAATATTTAGTATTACTTTTGAATTGTGTAAATATTTTTAATTTGAGATAATTGTAGAAAACTACAGGTTACTTGAGTGCACATGGTGAGCCTTTTGCAAAAAGGAGCCTCAGGAAGATTAGTGTTCTAGCAGCTCCTGAAACTTAACAAGGATAAGATATTTGCTCAGGATAGGGTTGAAAAAGCTTTGTAAAAGAGTTGAGCTGAGCTGCAACTGAGCGAGAGTACAAGACCGTTTTTATTTTGCTTCTGTACCTAGTTATTATGAGCAGTGTTTTTTTTATATTACTGCTACTATAAATACAGTTTTGTTGAATTCTACAACTCCTTATGGTTTTCTCTATGCTTCATGACCTGTGCCTCGACGACACTATGATGAGGATGAAGATGAGGATTTAGGGGAACCTCTAGAACCTGATGTCTTCCCTGATCCACAGCATCCTGTTTCCCCTGACAATGGATCAGAGAACTTTACCACATTTTCTGCATTTATGCAGCAGGTGGCACAAGCTCTGGACCTCCCCACTCAGGAAACAATAGAGGAGGAGGAGGAGGAACCAGGCTGTGTAGAGATGATGGATGTATCACCAGCTAAGAAACTGTTATTTCCCATCCATAAATCTTTTAAGAAGCATGCTTTTAAGATCTTGTAGACCCCCACATCCATCCCTCCAGTAGATAAAAAAATGGATAGGAAGTACTGGGTGGCCAAGTCTGGGGCTGAGTTCCATTTTGGGCATCCCAGCCTTGAGGGGGTGGTGCAGGCTGTAGCCTATGACAAAGCTGGCATTCCCCTAGCATCCCATTCACCTGACAAGGATTTCAGAAAGATGGACTCGATGGCCAAAAAATCCTATCTAGGGGCCTCATTGGCCATTAGGCAGGCCACTTATATGGCCTATGAGGCCGGATTTCAAAAGAGTCTTTGGAGCACAGTCATGGAAATCTCCAAAGCTTGCCCTGCCCCTATGGCATCTGATTTGGCAGAGGCTGCTAAGAGAGGCATCAACGCCTCTAAGTTCAAGTTTAGGATAGTATTAAATTCCAGTGACACAGCTGCTAGGCTTATGATTACTTCTGTGTCTCTAAGAAGGTTTGCCTGTCTCAGGACTACTAACCTTTCACAGGACACTCGTACAAAGGCTCTGGACTTCCCATGCGAGCCCACATCCCTTTCTGGGCAGCAGACCGAAGACTACATGAAGAAAATGGATGTGTACAAAGTAGCCTACAAGACTTCTGCTGCTAAAGAGAGGGCAGCTACTCCACAGAAGCAGCAGAGCAGGGATGGTAGAGCTCATGCCAGTTACAGGCCCTTCTTTCAAACCCAGGCCCTTCCAGCTTATCAGCCACAGATGGTTAACTTAGGGGCAGGGCTGGCCCAGCCAGCCACCCAGGCCAAGCACACACCCTGAGGGGTCACCGGGGTTGCCTCCCTTCTTCCAGTAGGAGGCAGGCTAGCCCACTTCCTCCAGACCTGGGAATCCATCACCACAGACAAATGGGTTCTGGAGGTGGTGGGCCAAGGTCTTGCCCTCAGCTTCAAAATTATGCTCAAGCTGAGGGCAAGAATCTTCAGTCCTGCCTCACCCATTAGAAGTTCAGCTACTGGAGGAGGAGGAAGTAGTAAAGCTGTTGCAAGACAAGGTAGTAGAGCCTGTCCCCTTGTCCCAAAGGGGGAAGGGACTCTACTCAAGATACGTCCTCACAATAAAGAAAACTGGGGAGTGGCGATCCATATTGGACCTCAGATACCTAAACAAGCATCTGACAAAATAAAATTGAAAATGGTCACTCTGTCAACTATCCTACCTACCCTCAGGCAAGGAGACTGGCTGGCATCAATAGGCCTGAAGGATGCATATTTTCACATCCTTATCAGGCAGTCCCACAGAAAGTATCTCAGGTTCAGACTTCTCTCAGGCCACTACCAGTTCAGGGCCATGCCCTTCAGCCTTACCTCAGCACCAAGGGTTTTCACAAAGTGCCTTGCAGTAGTTATGGCTCACTTAAGGAGGCAGGGGGTATCAGTCTTCCTGTATCTGGACGACTGGCTAGTGGTAGGTCAGTCCCCTCAACAGGTGTCAAAGTCCTTAACCACTGTACAGGATACTGTGCAGTCCCTGGGTTTCCTGGTAAACTTCAAGAAGTCAGTGCTAGTTCCAGTCCAGCTGTTAGAGTTTATAGGGCCAGAACTGGACACCGTAAGAGGAATGGCTTTCCTCCCCCAGGGGCAGGCGGAAAAATTGGTACAGCTGGCCAACTCCTTTTGGTTGTTTACCCCCAGGCCAGCAAGGCACTTCCTCCAGCTACTAGGGCACATGGCTGCCACAACAGCAACAGTTCCAGGTTCCAAATAAGGGACAGTTAGTTTCATATCAGATCCTGCTGGTCACAGAAAAGGGATCCTCTGTTCAAACTGGTGCCAGTCACATGCCCTCTGTTCCTAGCACTTCTGTGGTGGCAGGAAAGGGAAAACCTAAGAGAGGGAGTGCCCTTCCTGTAGCAGACACATTCAGTGGTGCTGACTACAGATGCCACTCTCCTGGGGAGCACATCTGGGAGAGCGTATTGGACGTGGGACCTGGCTCCCAGAGGAGTCCTTGCTCCACATAAATCTGTTGGAACTCAGGGAAGTACATCTGGGCATTCAGTCCTTTGTGACAATGCTGCAAGGCAAGGTGGTCCAAATCAGAACAGACAACACGACCACAATGTACTACATAAACAAACAAGGGGGACATAAGGTCATCCCCCCTGTGCACAGAAGTCATGAGGGTATGGAAGCTGGCATACTCCCTGGGTGTCTCTCTTTCAGCTGTCTATCTACCAGGGAAAGACAATGCTGTGGCAGGTGCACTGAGCCGGATCAATCAGACCCAACACAAATGAGCCTTGAACAGGCAGGTCCTTCATACAGTGTTCAGGAGGTGGGGCACCCCAGTGGTGGACCTCTTTGCAGCTCCAGACGGTCAACAGCTGCCACAGTTTTGCTGCACGCACCCTACAGTGGGCACAGTGCCAGTGGACGCACTGCTGCTAGATGGGACAGGGAAGTTCCTGTATGCCTTCCCTCCATTTCCTCTATTACTCAGAGTCCTAAACAAGCTCAGGACACAGCATTAACCATGATCCTCATTGCTCTGGACTGAGCCAGGCACTCATGGTACTAATTACTTCTGTCCCTGTCTGCGAGCAGATGAATCTCTTTGCCCATGAGTCACAATGTATTGACATCCTCACAGGGCAGAATCCTTTACCCCAGCCCTCAGTCCCTCAGGCTCAAGGCGTGGCTCTTGAGGACCTAGAATATGTTTGCCTAAGTCTTTCAGAGAGAGTCCTATGGGTACTGAGAGGCTCCAGGAAGTGATCTACGAAGAAAACTTACTCTTCTAAGTGGAAGAGGTTCTCAGTTTGGTGCCAGCAGCAGGGTGTGGACCATGACCAGGCTGGCCTTTCAGTGGTGCTGGATTACCTGGTGCACTTTCATTCCCTTGGCCTTAGGCCATCTACCCTCAAGGTGCAAGAACTTGTCCTTGGCATCAAACCAGGTGTTCAGAAAATTCTTCAAGGGCCTGATGCATTTGCAGCCCCCGACACAGAGAGCCCATTCCTGTGTGGGACCTCAACATTTGCAATGGCCAGCTGATGCAGCCACCTTTTGAACCTATGTTCTCAGCAGACCTCAAGTACATGACATGGAAAACAGTGTTCCTAGCAGCTGTCACTTCAGCCAGGAGGATTAGTGAGCTTCAGGCCTTGTCCACAGAGCCCAACTACATCTCATTCCATAGAGACAAGGTAGTCCTCAGGACTAATAGGAAGTTTCTCCCCCAAAGTGGTGTCTGACTTCCATCTAAATCAGTCTATTACCCTACCAGTCTTTTTCACTGACCATTCTAGCTTGGGGGAACATAGGCTGTATAGCTTTGATGTCAAGAGGGCTATCTGCTATTACCTGGATCTCACAAAATTTCACAGTCAGGATAGGAACCAGCTTTTCCTAACACATGGAGAGGTGGAAAAAGGAAAGCCTGCCTCAGAGAGAGGACTATCACATGCTGGATTGTTGCCTGTATCCAGTTCTGTTATAGCAAAGCAGGCAAGGAACCTCCTGTAGGCCTTAGGGCCCACTCTACAAGGGGCACAGCTGCTTCCATAGCAGCTGCAAGGGATATCCATTTGTTGGAAATTTGTAAGGTAGCGACCTGGAAAACTGTTCACACATTCACCAAACACTATATCCTAGATACCCAGGTCAGGAGTGATGCAAGATTTGGCATAGCAGCACTGCAGAACCTGTTTCCTAAATAGGTTCTATGCCCACCTCCAAAGGTACTGCTTGAGTAGTCTGCATATGTCCAGATACAATAAGATTTCCTGGGGTTAGAAGAAAAAAATTACTTACGATAATAATCTTGTTTCTTCCAAGGGAATCTTGCTGTATTCTGAGCTCACACCCTGCCTCCTCTACTAGAACCTGGGGGGCACTGCACTGTAGCTGTGATTGCTATTAGAGATGCCTGGGCTGTTTTTCTTAGGGACATCTGTGATTCGAGTCGTGTTGATGTCCATTACCTTCTTGTTAAAATGTGGGGAATACCTGGTAGGATGGGAGGGAGTTCATATTTATGTTTAGGTTTATAGGTTAATTTACACAATTTAGCTAGCTTTTCCTGCGCATGCTTCGTAAGAATCTGACGGTTGATAGGTTGTTTACCAGGAACCGTAGTTTGAAAACTGAACTTGAGCCTAGCATTCTGTCATTTGCATAGGTTCTATTAACCATTTCAGTTCTGGGGCAGTCGTGTGGTGAGATCATACTGCATATGTCAGAATACAGTAAGATTCCCTTGGAAGAAACATGATCACATCAACCAAGGTCAAAGCGAATGGTTTCTGAACAAGCAGGTGCTGGCCACAGTGTTTAGAAGGTGGGGCTATTTAGAAATAAGATCTTTTCGCTTCTCAACATCAACCATCAACTTCCTCTGTATTGCTGCAGGCCTCCAGTGCTGGGAACTCTCCCAGCGGATGCCCATTTCCTTGGATTGGTCAGGGAAGTTCCTTTATGCCTTTCCTCCCTTCCCTCTAATTTTCAGAGTGTTGCTGAGACTCAGAGCTCAGCCAGCAGTGATGATTCTGGTGGCGCGGACTGGCCAAGGCAAGCCTGTTATCCTCTTCTGCTAACCCTATCTTGCAGCAAACCCATTCACCTTCCACTCATTCACTCCCTCCAGACCCTCCCTCAGATAGGAGTAACTTATCCAGACACTGAAGTCTCTTCACCTCAAAGCCTGGCTCTTGAGGAGTTAGAGTTCCCTGCCACTCAGTACTCTGAACAAGTCCTAAAGATCCTGAGTATGGCAAAAAAAGCCTAGCGTGAAAAAGACCTATGCAGCCAAATGGGAAAGATTTTCCCTCTGGTGCAAGAAGAAACAATGTAATCCTCTGAAGGCTTCAGTTTCTAATCTCTTGGATTATTTGGTGCATTTACAGGCTTCCGGCTTGAGGCCTTCTTCCCTGAAACTTCGTCTGGCTGCAATCTCGGCCTTTTTACTGGAGAAAATAAATCTGTTTTCTCCCAGCTGGTGTTTAAACAGTGTTTTAGAGGTCTCCTCCATATCCAGCCCCAAGTCAGGGAACCAGTCCCTCCTTGGAGTCTAAATCTCTATATTGCCATGCTCATGGAGCCACTGTTTGAACCCATGGCTACGGCCCATCTCAAGTATGTTCCTAGTAGCCATTACCTCTGCAAGAATGATTTCAGAGTTATAGGCACTTTGTGCTGAGCCCAATTACATAATCCCTCATAGGGCTAAGACGGAGCTCAGGATGAACAGAAAATTCCTCCTAAGGTGGTCGCAGAGTTCACCTCAAACAGTTCATCACCTTACCTGTTTTTTTTACTGAGAAATCCACTCCAGGGGAGCAAAAGCTGTATCGTCTCGATGTCAAAAGGGCCCTGCTTTACTGCTTGGAACACACCAAGCAATTCAGGGGCTCATCCACACAGCTGTTCCTCACCTATGGGGAGGTAGGTAGAGGAAGACCAATCACTAAGAGAACTGTCTCTCACTGGATAGTCTCCTGCATTCGGTTCTGCTATGACAAGGCAGATATACTATGATATCCCTAAACTTATAATCCTGAGTCTTGTGATACTGGCCCGAAATCCATGCTGCTGAATCAATCAGATGCCAGAAAATATGATTTCAGGCATCTGATTGAAAAACACAAAAGGCAAACCCCCGAACCCCATCTGTGGTGGGGCTCCCCCCCCCCGTAACTAAAATAACTAACTCCAAGGGGGAGCGGACCTCAGAGTTATAAAACATTAGATCTTACTTTGAGAGGGCTCTTGCAGTAGGTAATTACATATAGGACTGACACCGGCCGGCGGCAGGACCCCACGGAAAAATTTCTAGCTAGCAGTCCCTGGTGAGGGACCGCCCCCATGTCAGGTGACCGGCGTCATATGACGTCATTATAAAGGGGCGGTTCCGGACGCCCGCCTTCCAGTTCTTTCCCGCCGTTAGCTTGTGCAGCGCTTAGCGGAAAAGTTCATGCTTCGCCAGCCCTATCTTTCGTCGGTTTTACCGAAAATTCATTATTTTTTTCTTATAACGTCAGGTCATCGTCAGTGTATGTCGTCCCCTACACCCTCTGAGCACAAAAACAAGTGCGACTCGTGCGGCGCCCAACTGCCACACAAGGACGGCCATTCCCTGTGCCTTTTCTGCCTAGGCCCCGATCACCCGGTCGAGAAGTGCCAGCACTGCCTCAGCTTCAACGCGGCTACCTGAAAACGGCGCCAACAATCCCTGGAAGCCCATCTTCTGAAGAAAAAGATGAGTTCTATGGAAAAGGAGCTCAAAAAGCTGAGGCAGGCATCCACTTCTCCCGAAGGACATCGGAAAAAGAAGGACAAGGAGAGGCACCGGGATAAGACCTCCTCTACCGCGTCTCCCTTTGGAGCCGCAGGGACACAGGTAACGTCCCCTCCGGGGGACCGCTCCTCGACAGCCGCCTCGAAGGTTTTGGAGGCGGTGTCGGCCTTCCCGTCTGGCTCGCACTCGGCCTTGCGGGCGACTCCGGGCTATTGGAGGCCTCCGATCCCGGTTCGGCAGCAGGCTTGCGGCCTACTGGCATGGGTGACTCCAGTAAGTCGGGCGTTGGCTCCTCCAATGTCCGCATGGAGAGGGCCGGTAAGACGCCCGACCCTTTGGGGCGGCATGTGGCCTCTACCCCACCGGACCTGGCCGACACTTCCTCTCGGCCCACCTCCGGTGATGGTTCCCGTAAGCCGGATGCCGGCTCTTCCGGCGCCCGCCGGGAGCTCGACCTCAAGCCGCACGTCAGCTCGACCGACGCTCAGCGGGCGACGGAACCGATGACTGACCCCCTCCCCACGTCCGTCGTACCCGGTTCCCCGCAGCCTTCACTGCCGTCTGGGGACCCAGAGTCACCCCAGCCTGACCCCGGGGATTTTTCTCCTCCATCCCCGGATGATGCGGGGGATCTTCCTCCTCCGTCAGACCCTCCTCCGTTGGAACCGGATCTGACTTTGGCCCCCCGGGCACCGGCCCTGACGCCGGTACCGACGCTGGTACCTCCGATGCCGGTTCTACCGATCCCAGGAGACATCCCGCTTCCGGATGTCCCCCCTCCGACGGGCCCTCCGTGTCCTCCAATGTGGACCCGCCCGTGAGGCCGCCGGCCTGGCCGTCTGCTCCGGCAGCTCCCATGGCTCCTGGGTACCCGCTGTCTTATCCAACGGCGTCGTACCCGGGACCGCAGTATCCTGCACCACAGCACCCGGCCTTGGTCTTTCCCGGCGCGGGTTTCCCGTACGGGTTTGGATACTCTCCATACGGGTATAACCCGTACCCTTTTCCTCCTCCTCCTCCACGTCCACCGCCCCCACCGCCGCCGGTGGATCTGCAGGAGACTCTGGCCTCCTGGTGGGCCGAGGCCAAGGCTCAGCTCACCAAGGAGGTCGAGAGCCGCCTTACGACGATGGTGCCACCCCAGGTTCCCGTACGTCCGAGGCTGCACACTCCCTCACCACCTCCAGACTCCAGGGCTCTCCCGTCTGGGTCCAGAGAGGGGCAGGACACGCGTTCACGGGTACTACCCAAGGAACCTGTTCCTCCCCCGAGTCGGGTAAGGGTGTCTTATTCTCCTACTTCCTCTTCACTCTCAGATTCCTCGGACTCATCCGAAGGATGCTCTGAGAGAGACGACGAGCCCCGCTCTCCGTCAAAGCCCCGGCTGAGG
The DNA here is from genome assembly GCA_016271365.2 of Neoceratodus forsteri. Lineage (NCBI taxonomy): Eukaryota > Metazoa > Chordata > Ceratodontiformes > Ceratodontidae > Neoceratodus > Neoceratodus forsteri. The sequence continues at coordinate 1,725,754,383 of CM057452.1, forward strand.
ACTCCTCCGAAGTCTCCTCCGGAGGATCCCTCTTTTACGGAGTTGCTTAGAAAAATCCAGGAGGTTCATCAGTGGCACACTCTGGAACCAGATCCTCAACGACTGAAACTTGCTGAACATCTGGATCTGCCCGTGACAGCTCCTACATTAGTGCCACCCTGGATAGAGCCTCACGCCGACCTTGTCACCACGATATGGAAACAGCTGTCGGCGTTAGCCCCACTTCCAAGGAAGTCGAAGAGGCTATACCAGGCTCCTGAGGGTGTTGACTGCCTAGACTCTCACCCTCGGGCCGACTCGGTCGTGATTAGCGCCGCTCATGGCCGGTCGGCACACCCAAAGCATCTTAGCTCGTCCCCTCCTGATAAGGAATCTCGCCTTCTGGACCAGTATGGAAGAAAGATTTACGCTTCCTCCACACTGGGAATTCGGGCCCTGAACTACATCGGCCACATGGGGGATTACCAGAAAGCTGTCCTTACTCAGGTGGAATCCAAGCTGGACTCCTTGCCTGACTCCCAAGTCAAACAGGAGTTAGCCGACCTCGTCCGTTCTGCTCGTTCGGCCAGTCGCCACATTCTGCGGGTGACATACGATGCAGTGGACACTGCCGGGCGGAACTCCGCTTTCGCCGTGGGTTTACGGCGTCATGCCTGGCTCCGCATGTCAGGGTTGGTCCCGGAAGTGCAATCCGCTATTCAGGAGGCACCTTTCCGGGGGTTGGTGCTTTTCGGAGGTGATGTCAAGGACATGCTCACCGATTTGCAGGAGAAGGGGACGGCTCTGAAATCAGTGGATTCCATGTACCGTCCCCATCAACAGCAGTGCCGTCCCTTTCGCAGACGGATTCGGCCAAAGGCAAAACCACAGGGAAGGCGGGCCACCAAAAGTCGGGCCCCCGCAGCTGCTAAGCCCCCTCCACCCAAAAAAGCAGCGGGTGCTTCAGCTGCGCGCTGCCCACACCATCTGACTCCTTCCTCTCCCACTGCCTCTGGACTTCCCAGAGGAACCGGTAGGAGGGAGGTTTTCCCTCCACCTTCCGGGATGGGAGAGGATAACCACGGATTCTTGCGTGCTCCAGCTTATAGCAGAAGGGCACTCTATAGAGTTTCTTCAGAAACCACCCCGCCACCCCCCTCTGAAGTCGTCCTATTCAAGGGAACACCTTCCTTTGGTCCGGGAAGAAATCTCGGCTCTTCTCATGAAGCAGGCGCTAGAACCCGTCCCCCTTCATCTTCAAGGGATGGGTTACTATTCCCATTTCTTCCTGGTCCCAAAGAAGACGGGAGATCTCAGACCCATTCTAGATCTCAGTTCCCCGAATCTTTATGTAGAATACAAATGGTTCAGGATGCTCTCTCTGCAGAGCCTTCTGCCCCGCCTTCAGCTGGGTCAATGGCTTTGTGCCCTGGATATGCAGGATGCCTATCTGCACATTCCCATTCGCCTTTCCCATCGCAAGTATCTTCGTTTTGCGTTTCAGGGGGACCACTACCAATTCAAGGTGCTCCCCTTTGGTCTATCCTTGGCCCCCCGAGTATTTACCAAATGCCTGGATGTGGTAGCGGCCCACCTGCATACAATGGGAGTACAGGTGTTCCCTTACCTGGACGACTGGCTCCTGGCAGCCTCGTCCAGGAAGGAACTCCTGCATTTTCTCTCCCTCACCCAGCAGGTTTTCACTTGCCTAGGTATTACCATCAACCATTCCAAGTCTCATCTGGACCCTTCCCAGAGGCTACAGTTCATCGGGGCTATCCTCGATATGACCGTGAGCAAGGCCTTCCTGCCTCCGGACAGGGCGGCCTCTCTTCAAACCCAGATTTCCCTGCTATCAGAACGCAGGAGGGTCTCGGCGAGGTCGGTCTTCCGTCTTCTGGGGCTCATGGTGGCTGTAATTCCGACGTCCCCCGAGCTCAACTCCACATGAGGATCTCTCAGTGGACTCTTCGCTCTCAGTGGGATCAACTTGTGCATGACCTACATCGATTAGTTCTGATCTCATCGCCGATGGTGCGAGACTTGCAATGGTGGATGGTTCGAGAGAACCTGTTTTGGGGGGGTCCCTTTCTTTCATCCTCCCCCCTCCCAGACTCTGACTACAGACGTGTCAGGCGAAGGTTGGGGAGCCCATCTAGGTCCTCATTGGACCCAGGGCTCCTGGTCCAGGCTGGAACAAGCTCTCCACATCACTCTCCAAGCCCTTCACCAATACATCCTTCCCGGCCACCTAGCCGTCCAGATGGACAACATGTGCGTAGTGTGGTACATCAACAAACAGTGAGGAACTCGGTCCTACCCTCTATGCAGGGAGGCAATGAGGGTTTGGGATTGGGCAACACAACACGACCTTCACCTAACAGCGATTCATGTTCCAGGAGTAAACAACACTCTGGCAGACAAGCTAAGCCGCTCTTCTGCTCTGGCTCACGAGTGGGAACTGGACCAAGGGGTACTAGACGATATCTTTCAGCTTTGGGGGACTCCACAGGTAGACCTGTTCGCCTCCCCCCAAAACACAAAACTTCCCACCTTTTGCTCGCTCGTCCCAGAGCGAGGCGCTTTCTGGAGCGACGCTCTGTCTCTAGACTGAAAGGACAGATTCATCTATGCTTTTCCCCCAGTTCCTCTAATCCCATGAGTATTGCAGAAACTAGCCTCAGAAGGAGCGAGAATGAATCTGATCGCTCCTTTCTGGCCCAGGCAAATCTGGTTCTCTCTTCTACAAGAATATTCAGAGGATCCTCCTCTTCCTCTTCCTCTTATCTCGAGGTGTGCTGACCCAGGATCAGGGGACCCTGGTCCATCCAGGCCTCAAATCCCTTCAACTACATGCATGGCTCCTGCAGACCTAGCCCAATCTCATTTTGGTGTGTCTCCAAAAGTGGCGGAGATTTTAGTGGAGGCTAGAAAGCCCTCCACCAGGTCCACTTATGCCATGAAGTGGAAGAGATTCTCTATTTGGGCAACCTCCAAGAACGTGGAACCTTTCTCCTGTTCAGTGGCTTTTCTGCTGGAGTACTTACGTCATCTGTTAGACCTGGGTCTCAGCCATTCCTCATTGAAGGTTCACATGGCAGCTATCTCAGCCTACTATGTTCCCTTCGCAGATAAAGCTTTTGCTCAACTGGAGGTCTCTAAAACCTTTCTCAGAGGGGTCCTCCATCTGAGACCCCCCATCCGTCCTCCTGCCCCCCCTTGGGACTTGAATTTTGTTCTCGAGAAACTTACTCTTCCTCCCTTTGAATCTGCAGCTTTTGCAGATTTCAAGTTTCTTTCGTGGAAGACGGTCTTCTTGGTGGCCATTACTTCGGCTCGAAGAATCTCCTAGCTTCAGGCCCTGATGTGTAAAATCCCTTACTTGATTTTTCACAAAGAACGAGTTGCTCTTCACACGAATCCTAAGTTTCTACCCAAAGTAGTAGCAGAATCTACCTTAAATCAGTCCATAGAGCTTCCTGCCTTTTTTACGCAGTACTCTAACCAAGGGGAATATTTACTCCGTACTATGGATGTTCATCGGATTCTGAGATACTACACCAACAGGACGAAGGATCTCAGAAAGACTGATCAGTTGTTCGTCTCTTTTGCTCACAAAAGGGAAGGCAGTGCTGTTTCCAAGCAATGCCTGTCTAAGTGGTTGGCTCATTGCATCACTTTCTGTTATGACAAGTATAACGAGACCCTTCCGGGTCAAGTCAGAGGCCACTCCACAAGAGGAGTAGCTGCCTCTGCGGCTTGTTTCAAGAATGTGTCTGCGGCAGACATATGCGCTGCCGCCACATGGACTTCCGTCCATACCTTTACGAAACACTACAGTTTGGACATTGCCTCTCGCCGTAGAGCAGGCTTCAGGCTGGCTGTTTTGCAAGGCCTCCTGTCTTGAGGCTTGCACGGCTAAGGTTACTTTTTAGAGTAGTTCCCTCCTCCCGGTGCCTTTTTTCCTTGTTCCAGACTGCTTGGGATTCAGTCCTATATGTAATTACCTACTGCAAGAGCCCTCTCGAAGTAAGATAGTACAGTTACGTAAGAACTTACCGTAACAGTAGATCTTCGAGAGAGGCTCTTGCAGTAGGTAATACCTTCCCACCCTCCATCCCCCTAGGCTTTTTCAGCTCCTTTTCCAGGAATGGAAACATCCGCTTCTCTTCCTGGCCTGTGGCGGAAAGAACTGGAAGGCGGGCGTCGGGACCACCCTTTATACCGACGTCAGAGGACGCCGTCACCTGATGGGGGCAGTCTCGCCAGGACTGCTAGCTAGAACAGCTTGGGGTCCTGCCACCGTCAAGCGTCAGTCCTATATGTAATTACCTACTGCAAGAGCCTCTCTCAAAGATCTACTGTTACGGTAAGTTCTTATGTAACTGTACTTTACGAGAGTATAATCTTTAAAAATTCTACCAGACGCAGAGCGGATAAAACCTGCGCCTCCAGAGCACGCCAGCCGAACTGCCAGTGGTTTACTCTTTAGCACCACTGGGGCAGCTCAGCCAGCCTCCCGATTCCTCCAGCATTTCAGTGCCATTGACAGGGGTAAGGTAGCAAGCTGTCAAATCCGCTACCTTACCCCTGTAAACATCCATCGGGTTTCCTAATGCCGGAATGCTCACCGTCTGTATACTGAACCTGTCTGGCAGTACTGCCTGGGCAGGTCAGTGTTGGGATAGTGAGCCTCTGCAAACTATATGGGTACCGAGAAGGCTGGTAAACAGCCCCCTGAGGGCCTCCGGGCCCACTCTACTAGGAGCACTGCTGCCTCTGTGGCAGCTGCAGGGGACATTCCCTTACTGGACGTCTGTACAGCAGCTACTTGTAAGACTGTACACACATTCATAGAGTACTGCTGCCTAGATATACAGTCTAGATCTGATGCCAGATTTGGCAAGGGGGCTCTGCAGAGCCTCTTTCCTAAGTAAATTCTCTACCCGCCTCCCAACTGCACTGCTTTATAGTCTTCAGCAGTTACTGATGCTAAAGACTCCTGGGGTAAGAAAAAATTACTCACCGTAGTAATCTTCTTTCTTTCAAGTGGTCCTTTAGCATCAGTAAGTTCCCACCCTTCCTCCCCTGATAACCTTTCAGAAGAGGGCTCTGCTTCTTGCCTTCTCCCATTTCAGTTCTTCTAAATTTTGAATTTAGAGCATAGTTTTCACGTTTTGGTTCATGTTGTTATATATTTTAAATCCTGTTGGTTCACACCTATGTGGGCATGTGCCCATTCTAGCTTCAAAAAAATTCTGGTGCCTTCCTCACAGCCTCTGCTCAGCACTCCCTCAAACTTCTCTCTGATTGGCTAATTCATAAACTCATTACCATACTGTCCACCTCCAGGGCAATACTACCTAGTCAGCTTACTGCAACAGTTACTGATGCTAAAGGACCCCTTGGAAGAAAGATTACTACAGTAATTTTTTCATCCTCAACAATCAATGTTGATGTGACCCCCTCTCAAAAATGGTAGTCATTCACATGAGTAGCAATCGTGATGGATAGTCCTGCACCCTACAGAGTGCCAAATAGTAAAATATAAGAAAGGTGAACTTTTCTGTTGGAACTATAGGCTGCCAGACACAGCCAAAATCATGGCCTAGGCTTACACACCTTAACCAAAAAAAACCTGTAAATTTTGTAGTGTGAACACAAGTCCATTACAGAGGGCAAACTGGAATGAAAAGTACTTACACATGGCTTGTTTTTTCCTTATGCATTGTCCTCTGACTCCTAGCTGGACTGGGCCTTGCAGCTTCAGATTCCTGAGCAATGACTTCAGCCTTCTTACCAGCTTCCACGGGGTCCATAAACTGATTTGTGTGGCCTCCATATTAAATCCAGAGTCGTGCTGGCATAAGCAAAGAATGGGCAACTCCCAGTCCCTGAAGTATAGCCTAAACAGCGTCAAATTTCTTTCTACGGGATCTTGTAGCATAAGATAAATCTGGAAATAAATGTGTAGTTCAAACCCCAGGAAATCTTACTGTATTTTGACATATACAGTATGGTCTCACCATAGGACTGCCCCAGAGCCGAAACAGTTAAAAGAACCTATGCTAATCATGGAATGCTAGGCTTGAGCTCGGTTTTCAAACCACTGTCCCTGGTGTACTTGCTGCAACTGTCAGATTCTTTTTCTTTGCTTGCCTGAGTAAGATGCCTTGGAAAGCTCTCCTTCAGCTTTCCTGAAGATTTTTATTTTCTGTTTTTAAAGTTACCGTTTTTTTTTTTTTTTTTTTTTCTTTTTTTAAGCACTGTCCCTGGTTTACAGGTAGATGAGTCTAGATTTAGTGTTGTTTCAGTAAGTTTAGCAGTTCCTTGTTGGTTCCTCACAACCGGGAAGGAACCGGACTTTTGTTGTTTTTCTCTAGAAATATTTAGTTAAATTACACTTCTGTGGTGGGTCATTTTCTTTATCTTTGGTTTGACCGGGGTAATTCTCGGTTGTTGTTTTGGTCACTGAACTGACCTCAAAAAAAAAAAAAAAAAAAAAAGAAAAGAAAAAGTTCCAGAGAAGTCCCTACTTTAAATCGTGTAAGTGGCTAAAAAACAGACTTATGATTTTTTTATGTTATGTCACAGAAACCCAAGAAAAGAACCGGCCCCATAGGTTTCCAGCAGTGTACTGAGTGTGGTGAACCATTCGCTAAAGCTGATCCTCACTTAATTTGCGTGTTCTGCCTAGGGTTTGACCACCTGAAAACAGACTGTGACATTTGGCGATTGAACTGACTGAGGGGAAAAAACGTCTGACAAGGCTGCTGACCTGGCCTCGGATAAACCGGCCTTCACCCACAGTAAAGATAAACCTATGGAACCAGAAGAACAGCCCTCTGACAAGGGCGAGAGTTCCTCAGTGAAAAAGCGCAGTGCAGAACCAGCCTCTGAACCGGCTGCTGCGTCCAAAAGGAAAAAAGAAGGAAAAGCACACAGCGCAGGAACCATAATTGACAAATCCATTGGTTCCTACTGCTCAGGAGGTTGCTAATGCCATTCAAATAATACAGTCAATACTATCTGGCACTCTGATTCTGGTTCCACGACTGAGTTCTTATCAGACATCGATTCAAACTTCGGGGTTCCTCATCGGTTCCTGGTTCCTTTGAACAAGTCACTGAGTTGTATGATGAGGAGGAGAAAGAGGAGGCCCTCAGAAGATTGCCCCGGACTGAAGCAGACTTTGTCCCCAGGAGCACCAACTTTGGTAAGGTGCCTTGTGATCCAGCTGACCTGGGTGAGATCCTGTATGCTTTAATAAAGGCATGTACAATAGATGCTGGATCTAGCTCCAGAGCTGCTGGTAGCCAGGTCTGTAAGAAACCCAGCGGATCATCTCCTTCACATCCCTCTTCCAAACCAATGGCTCATATGTTGGAGGCCCCGTTAGCAATTTCATGAGCCTCCAACCGATACCGCAGCTGGGAGTTTTCCTGAACAAGCTTTGTGGTGGTAGTAAGGGCTTTTGTGGCCTTTGATTGAGCAGAGGCTGCAGTCTTAGTCACACCTTCGATTTTTACATCCAGCTCTACGAACCTTTGTAAAAAGATTCCACCTTAAGATCGATTGCCTACATTGAGGCTTGCAGTGCTTTCCAGGGAGGTTCAGTTCTGGTTGTCTGTGCATTACTTGTTGCGGCATGGCTTACAGAGTCCATCTGATTTTAGGAGCAGTGCCTCCCACTTTCTGTGTGCGCCCCATACTTAAGAGTGGTATCAAACTGATCAGTGGATTACCGCTAAGACAGAGCTGTTGTTGGATCTTGAAAAAAGGTACGTTTTGTCAGCTTTATTTCCTTTTTTGTACTCCATGAGGTTAAGACCTCCCACGAGAGCATCTTATCAGCGAGTGTGCTCAACAGCGCCCTCCCTCTCCCCGGCTTCTAAGGACCAAGACAAGTCCTCGTGGAAAAGTCATAAGAAAGACTGGGATCGGGACTGCTGTCCCCGGGGGCTCCCATTCTCTGACGGCTTCTTCCTTCTTTTCCGGGGATACCCTGTGGGCTGCTGCTACACTGACGACCTCTGCTCCTACCAGGCCCATAATGACAGCACCTTCTCCTGCTTCTCAGGGAGGCTGGCTGTTAACTCTGGGGTTGTCAGTCACATGGTCATCGACCCCAGCTCCCCTGTCGAGGCCTGACACCTCTCCAGGCTCTCAGATGCTGGGGCCGTTGGGCTGTCAAAACCTGATGGATGGTTCATTGCGCCCTGTCCTGATGACCCCGTGCCTTCGACACAGCCTTTGCCTACTGTCGACTTCAACACCATTTTAACACATCTGACGATGGCTGCTGTGCACCAGCTAGGCACTCATAGACTGGTATCCCTGGTGCTGTCGGTCACTCTGTTGTGACACCAGTTTAGTCTTATTGGACTGCGCCCTTTAGGGAGCCGTCAGTCCCTTGTTTGTCGGACTCTGAGTTGGAGAGGGATGATGTGGAGGAGGAGTACCACCCTGATCTTATCCTTCCTGAGGAAGAGGAGCAGGAGGAAGCTCTTTCCTTGGACAGATCTACAGCCCCTTCAGTGAGAAAGGACTATGTGAAACACATTCCCAGGTCCCCTTCTGAAGACCCCACCTTCTTTAACATTATTAGGCAGCTGTCTACTGCCATGGGTTTCCACACCGAGGAAGAGGATACAACCAGAAAAGACCTAGTGGACTTTTTGGAGATCACAGAATCGCCACCAAAGGTCATTCATCACATTTTGCCAGCTCTGAGGAATGCCACCGCTTTGATATGGTCCCTGCCATGCCTAGGAGAGCAGATAAGCTCTGTCATGCACCCCAGGGCCTGCCCTATCATGCTGCCCAGTCTGAGACTGATTCTGTGGTCATCAGGGCAGCGCATAACAGGTCCAAGGTGACAAAACTCCTTAGCTCCCTCCCCCAACAAAGAATCCAGGAAGATAGACCTCTGGGGTAAGAAAGTTTATGCCTCCTCTACTCTGGGATTCTGGATTGCAAATTACTTGTCCCATATGGTCAAACACCAAAATACCATATGGAAGAAGGGCAGGGCGGCTGCTCAGGCCCTTTCAGAGGGTACCCAGAAACAGGAGGTCCTGAAGTCCCTCCAGGCCACTGAGGATACTAGTAAACACCTCCTCAGGGCTTTGCATGATATTTCAGACACTGCTGCTGCTGGAGGTATTTGCCTTCATCGGCATGCCTGGTTAAGGCTGTCTGGTTTTGCGGTAGCTGTCCAGCAAAAGGTGCTTAATGCCCCATTCAGTGGCTCCAAACTTTTTGGGCCTGATGTCCAGGACATAATCAATGATTTGCAGGCCTATGGCAGGGCCCTCAGATTTGTCCACTCATTCTACCATACCCAGTCTAAGAACAGACAGAGGCTGCCCTTTTCATAAAAGGTGTCCCACAAGTTCGGTGTGGGCTCCAGACTCCAGGGTAAAAGCAAGGCCAGTTCTGCCTTTCCTGCCCCTTTCTCCACCTCTGATCCTGCCGCAAAACGGCCCAGAGGCAAGGGATGAGCCCCAGTGGCCAGATCCACCTCCACCTGACCCCTTGCCAGACCCCCCTCTTCAGGTCCCTGACCAAGAAGTGGTGGTCGGAGGTCAGTTCTCCCTCCATCTCAATCAGTGGAGAACCATAACCTCATATGTTTGGATTCATCAGCTCATAGAGGAGGGTCACACTCTGGAGCTTTTGGAACACCCCTCAGAAACTCTTCTGGTACCTTCCAGACAACGCAGTGGTCCTTTGAGAGGAGGTGCACTCCCTTTTTCGGAAAAGGGCGATTGAGCCAGTGCCCAGGTGGCAGAAAAACAGAGGGTTTTATTCCAGGTTTTTCCTGGTCCCCAAAAGAACCGGAGACCTGAGGCCTGTTCTCGACCTCAAAGATCTCAGCCTCTACATTCAGTACAAAACGTTTCGCATGGTCACTCTGCCAGATCTGTTGCTTGGTGAATGGCTTGCTCCCTCGATATGCAGGATGCTTACATGCGTATTTCAGTGTGCCCGCCACACAGGCGGTTCCTCAGTTTTTTTTTTCAAGGCAAACATTACCAGTTCAGAGTCTTGCTGAACTCTGAAATAAAGAATTTTAAGTTCCTAGAGGCCAGCAGGGCACAGCACCCAAGGCAGCATGGATTCACAGTGGGAAGGTCATGTCAGATGAATCTAATAGATTTCTTTGACTGCGTGACCAAAGTAGTAGACCAGGGAGGGGCTGTGGACATGGGCTACCTAGACTTTAGCAAGGCATTTGACACAGTCTCACACAAAAGATTAATAAACAAATTAGCCAGCCTTGGAGTGGGTCCCAGGGTGGTAGCCACGGAGTCCACTCGGAAGAAAGGTGGGTTACTAGCGGGGTACCGCAAGGTTCAGTACTGGGGCCGGTCCTCTTTAATGTTTTTAGAAGTGACATTGCAGAGGGACTGGAAGGAGAAGTATGCCTCTTTGCAGATGACACAAAGATCTGCAACAGGGTTGATACACAAGGGGGGAAGGAAAGGATGAGAAGGGACTTGGCAAGGTTGGAGGAATGGTCAAAAGTATGGCAGCTTAGAGTCAGTGCAAAGAAGTGCAAAGTAATGCACCTGGGAAACAAAAACCCAGGGGACGAGTACATAATTGGGGGGGGTACTTACAACAACAAAAATGAAAAGGGACCTGGGAGTAGTCATATCAGATGACCTAAAGGTAGGCAGGCAATGTGAGAAGGCAATATGGAGAACTGGGGGGGGGATACTGAGATGTATAGGGAGAGGCATCACCAGTTGAAGATAGGAAGTTGTCATCCCTCTGTACAGACAGTTGGTGAGACCCCATCTCCACAAGGACATAGACAGGATGGAGGCAGTCCAGAGGAGGGCAACTAAAATGGTGCAGGGTCTGCACCAGAAACCATATGAAGAGAGATTAAAGAAGCTTAATATGTATACCCTCGAGGAAATGAGGGAGAGGGGGGACATGATAGAAACTTTCAAGTACCTCAGGGGAATCAACAAAGTCCAAAAGGGTAGCATCTTTCAGGAAAAGAGATGTGCAAGAACAAGGTGGCACAATTTGAAGATTGGGGGGGAAGGGGGACGGCTCAGGGGCAACGTAAGGAAGTATTTTTTCACAGAGAGGGTGGTGAACGTATGGAACGGCCTTCCTGAGGAGGAATAGTGGGATCAGGAATGGTGGGGAAATTCAAAAATGCATGGGACAGACATAAGGCAATTATGGTGGGGGGTAGGAGGAAGTAGGCTGTTGGTTAACTAGGATCTGCAGCTTATCCAATAGGTAGGGAAATAGGCAGATTGGGTTGGCCAAACGTTCCTTCCAGGGACATGGATATGTTGTTCAATCCACACTTACTGGCAGGTTCCTTGCTGGTTTAAATCTTGCCGGAAGGTCTTCAAGCTGGCTCCTCCCACTCACCCGGGTGGTAAAACTCTCGGCTCTGCCCCATGATGCCAGATCTTCCTTACCACTTGGAAGCTCAGGTTTCCTCCTTTGCATTCTGCATTTTAGGCCTGGATCCAGACTCTTTGGTTTACCTGAAACTAATCTTAAAACTTCGGCCTTTATCTTCCCTCATGGCTGCGATGAACAAATCGACTCCCGGATTTCATCGGTGCCCATGTGGACAGAAGATGTCCTGGACTGATCTGCACTCCACGCGTGTGTACTGCCTTGGGCTTGAGCATGATTTGCAGGCCTGTGACTTGTGCAAGTCCTTTTCGGCCATGGTCTTAGAGGATCACGCTGCCAGATTGCAACTTGGGCGCCCTGAGAAATGTTATCCTCCAGTCCAGTCAAGTCGAATGAGGCCTGTTGGGCAGTGTCTGCGGCAGCGGGCTCAGCTGAACAGCTCAAACAAATGATCGCCCTCGAAGAGGAAGCGGCCCAGGCCGCAACATCATCTTCTTTGGTTGCGACATTTATCCAGCTCGCTTTGGGCTCCTCCTACACAGCTTCATTCAAGGAGCTTTGTCAATCCCTCTCCACCAAGGGAGAGGGGCCTTTGGGACATTCCTCTTGGTCCAATAAGAAAGACTCCAAGGGTAAGTCCCACCGTCGACATTCGTGGGAGCAGGAGAGGTCCCCTTCCCCGGATAGTCGACTCTCGAGATTTCGGTCGAGGTTGCGGCTAAGGCCTCTGGCTTCACGGTGTCCCCGTCAGGTCAGCCGGCCGAGACACCTGTCGAAGCAGTCGAAATTTTTCTCGACCTGTCGGACGGGCTGTCGACTGGAGAAGCCAACAACCCTTCTTCACCGGTTTCCCCCGGTGGAAACCGAGGACTTGCCTGTGCCTCCTGTGCCGGAGTCCCCGGTTAAGGTCCCTGAACCGAGGGAGGAGCGGGTTCCCCCCGGCCCCTCTCAGACCCATCCTCAGAAACACCAAAGGTCTCGGTCTCTGACCTCTTCCCGGTCCAGCCGATCCCGCCGACATCAGCGGTCTTGGTCTCGGCACCGTGGAAAGCGGTGGCGCCGCTCATCCTTATCTTCGTCCTCTTCGGAGGATAAGCTCCGGCGCAAATTGCGTCGGCGCTACGAGGATCTGATGTGGCAGCAGCTCCTTTTGACCAGGAATAAGCCAACTCCGTCACCTTCCCTGGCCATTAAGTGGCTGTCACCAGAGTGGCCGAAACAACCCCTCGTAATCGAGGAGCCGAGGCCGATCACCGGTTGTTTGGCCGAAACCGGCTGTGCCACCCATTGTGGTGGAACCCCCACCTCCACAACTTAAATTTGGGGCCCCGACCAAGGATTCTCGGTCGGGTCAGGGCGTCCCCCATCGGTTGTTGGTCACCCTCACTCCCGATCGGCCTCGGCAGGTGGAGGGTGGCTCAGGCCCTCGGCAGCTGTTTGCAGACTCCTCGGAGTCTGACAGTGACTCTTCCCTGTTCTCCAGGCCCCTCGACCTGGAGTCCACTGGGGGTCAGTCGGTGGACGAGAGCCCATCCTCGTTCCTTGGAATGCTCCGGCTCATCTCAGAGTCCACTGGGATGAAGCTCGAACCCGTTTCAAAGCGGGCCAAGTATCCCCTCACGGAGATACTGGACCGAGGTATTCCCCCACGGAGGCCTTCCCGGTGGCTGAAGCCATTGTTGGCCTGGCCCTGGAGCTGTGACAGCAGCCAGTTTCTTGTCCAGCACCTTCAGCCAGGATGGCTCGAAAGTATGCCGTTCCCACTGGTTCACTCTCTGGTTTCTCGGAGCACTCTTCTGCGGAGGGGCTAGTAACCGACAACGTTTTTCGGCGCTCCGGAAATGCTTGGGATGTGGACAAGCCACCTGATAAAGAGTCCAAGAAACTGGACTACTCCAGGTGGACAATCTGTGCTGCTTCCTCCCTAGGCCTTCGTCAGGCCAGCTTGGCCGTTCTGATGGCACACTTTTCGCACGCCCTTTTGGGCTCCCTGGATGAGGTGATTCCTCATCTCCCGGCTGACCTCCAGACAACAGTCAAGCAGGTGCGGGATCAGGGAAGGGCGGTGGCCAAACAGCAACTCCAGACTTCCTTGAACATAGCTGACTCGTGTGCTCGGTCAGTACCGGCCGCAGTGGCCATGCGCCGCAGAGCTTGGCTGTGGATCTCCACCTTTACAGCGGATACCCAGCACAACCTGGCAGACATTCCCTTCTTGGGTACCGACTTGTTCGGCCCCGGGGTGGAGGGTCATCTGCAAAGGATCGAGAAGTCCAGTGCCACCTTGGACTCGATCACATCTGCCCAGAAGGACAAAGGCCGCCAGCAGCAGCATAAGGCCTTTCGGCCTTCAGCCCCTGTGGCACGTCCGGCCCAGTAACACCAGCATCAGGGCCAGCAGGCTTGCACTTGGCATCCCAAAGCCAAGCCTGCAGCTTCCTCCAGCAGGAAGCTGGGAGGGGAAAGGTCCAGGAGGCCCCTCTGCCAGCCTTCCTCCAGGTCTGCCCAGTGACGGGTCGAGGGGGTGTCTCCCCAACCTCGTCACTCCTCCCCAGGTTCCCCCCGTGGGGGGACAGCTCCGCCACTTCCTTTCTGCCTGGTCCGATATCACCACGGACCGCTGGTGCTGGAAGTGGTAGGAAAGGGTCTGCCTCTGAATTTGAGCAGTCCACCCGCCTGCCGCCGATTTCCACGTGGGGACCACGGGTCCATAGTTTCTCTGTCGGCTCGTCGAGCCGACATTGCCCTGCTCCTCCAGAAGGAGGTGATCAGGGAGGTGGCGGATCCTCCACCAGATCCAGGGTTTGTGTCCAGGTACTTCCTGGTCCCAAAACGGACAGTGGTCTGGTGCCCCATTCTAGACCTACACAACCTGAACAAGTTCCTAAGGTCTCGTACCTTCAGGATGGTCACTCTGGCTCAGATCATTCCATCCTTGGAACGAGGCATGTGGTTCTGCTCTCTGGACCTCCAGGACACATTCTTTCAAGTCCCAATCCGTCCGTCTCACCAGCGATTCCTCCGCTTCAGGGTAGAGGGATCCCTTTACGAGTTCCGGGCCATGCCCTTTGGCCTCTCTCCAGCTCCCAGGGTCTTCACCAAATGCATGGCAATGGTGACAGCATTCCTGCAGCGCCGAAGGGTCCGGGTGTACCCTTACCTGGACGACTGGCTGATTGCAACCCCCTCCTGGCTGGAGGCGGAACGGTCCAGGGATCTGGCCCTCCAGGTCTGCTCTCAGGTTGGCCTCCTCATCATCGAGGCCAAATCGGAACTTGTGCCAACGCAGGTGATTCAGTTCATCGGGGCAGAGCTTGACACGCTTTGAGCCAGAGCATGGCTCCCGGTGGATAGGGCCAAGGTTCTTTCCTCCTTTGCCTAATAATTTCTGGTTGGGCAGTTGCACCCTGCCCGGGACTTCCTGCACCTCCTGGGCCTCATGGCGGCCTGCACCAGCGTGGTCCATTGGGCCCGCTGGCATATGCGTCCCCTGCAATGGGGGCTGGCCCGACAATGGTCACAGCGCTCCAGTCCTCTGGACCAGCCAGTGATAGTGACCTAGGAGATGGGTAACGCTCTCCAGTGGTGGATCGTTCCAGTTCATCTGCAGGAGGGTATCCCGTTTGTCCGCCCAGAGCTGACAGTCACTCTAATGACCGACGCCTCTCTGATGGGTTGGGGTGCCCATCTGGGGGAGCTCAGAGTGCACAGCCTCTGATCCCCTCAGGAGTCTCGATGCCACATCAACCTGCTGGAGCTTCGAGCAGTCCGACTAGCCCTCACCGCCGTCGCTCCGTTTGTACGGGGTCAAGTGGTCCAGGTCCAGGCGGACAACACCATGACCATATACTACCTAAACTGCCAGGGCGGGACGCACTCCTTGCCTCTATGCAAGGTGGCTCTCCGCACTTGGTCTCTCTTGAGCAGACTGGAGGCGGATCTCCTAGCCATCCATGTGGCAGGAGCCTCCAACACTCTGGTGGATGCCCTAAGCTGGATAGGTGCTGCATCTCATGAGTGGTCTCTCCTGCCGGAGGTAGTACACGATCTGTTCTCCTACTGGGGCACACCTCAGGTGGATCTTATTGCCTCCAGGGAGAATGCAAAGCTGAGGCTGTTTCATGCCCGCTCCCCTCAGCCGGGCTCACTGCAGGGTGATGCCTTCTTGAAGCCGTGGACCCCGGGCCTCTTCTATGCCTTTCCCGCATTTCCCTTGATCCACAAGGTGCTTCTCACGGTGAGGAGGGACAAGGCGCAGGTGATTCTGGTAGCCCTAGACTGGCCCCGCTAGTTCTGGTATCCAGATCTCCTCAGCCTCAGCTACAGGCTCCCGAGGCAGCTTCCAGCCCGCCCGGACATGATCTCAGTCAACCAGGGGAAGGTACTCCACCCGGACCTTCAATCCCTGCACCTGACAGCCTGGGTCCTGAGCAGCTAGAGTTCCAGGCCTTGGGTCTTTCCAACGAGGTCCTCAACGTTGTTGAGGCATCCCGTAAGGAGTCGTCCAGAAAATGCTATGCCTTCAAATGGAAGAGATTCTCCATTTGGTGTCAGGATAAGGGGTTGGACCCTTCCTCCTGTTCCTTGGCCAGCATTCTGGACTACCTATGGTCCCTTTCTCAGCTAGGGCTTTGGTCGATGACCCTTAAGGTGCACCTGGCAGCCATTTCTGCTTACTGGGCGCGGGCTGGAAAGCAGTTGGTGGCGCAGGAAAAGGTGGTCGGGCGCTTTTTCTAAGGCCTTGATCACATATCCCCTCCAGTGCGAGAACCTCCACCTCCGTGGAATCTACTGCTGGTAATGGCTAAGCTCATGGGCAAGCCATTCGAACAGATGCGATATCGCCCACCTGTCATGGAAGACCGCCTTCTTGGTGGCTATTACGTCAGCCAGAAGGATGAGAGAGCTCCTGGCACTTTCCATCGAGTCTCCTTATCTGGTCTTCCACAGGGACAAGGTTGTCCTGCACCCCCACCCGAAATTCCTTCCGAAAGTGTTGTCGGAGTTTCGCCTTAACCAGGTGTTGACTCTGCCGGTGTTCTACCCCAATCACACCTCGGAGGCTGAATATAGGCTCCATACTTTGGACCCTAGAAGAGCGCTCTCTTATTATAAGGAGCGGACGGCCGCAGTTTGGGGAGAGGTTCTCCAGCTGTTTGTCACCTACGCTGAAGCCGCACCTGGCAGACCTGCAGCCAAGCACACGATAGGTAGGTGGGTCACCTCCTGCATAGATCTCTGCTATAGGTTGGCGGGCATGGAGTCTCTAGAGGGATAAGAGCTCATTCTACCCGCCGTACCGCTGCCTCGGTGGCTGCTTCTAGGGACGTCCCTATCCACTAAATCTGCAGGGCTGCTACCTGGAAGTCAGCACACACCTTCATTACCCACTACCGCATCGACCTTGAGTCACGCTGAGATGCTGGCTTTGGGACCTCGGTTCTCCAGTCCTCATTTCCCAAGTAGGGGGAGCGCGCCGCCTTGCCTCTCTCCTCCCAGAGAACGGCTAGGAGTCTGCCAGTAAGTGTGGATTGAACAACATATCCATGTCCCTAGAAATACAGGTTACTCACCTGTAACAGGAGTTCTAGGAATGGTATATGTTGTTCATCCACGCAACCCACACGATCTCCCTGGCTTCGATGCGCAATCTGGCTTCTAGCGGGCTAGATTTAGTGTCATGGGACGGAGCCAAGAGTTTTACCACCCGGATGGGTGGGAGGAGCCAGCTTGAAGACCTTCCGGCAAGATTTAAAGCAGCAAGGAACCTGCCAGTAAGTGTGGATGAACAACATATACCATTCCTTGAACTCCTGTTACAGGTGAGTAACCTGTATTTATCTGCCGTCAAAGCCTGTGTTTCTGTGTTGCCCTTTGGCTTATCCTCTGGACCGTGGGTTTTTACAAAATGCTTAACAGTGGTAGCTGCTGCCCTTCGGTGAGAAGGCCTGTACGTCTTCCCCTACCTCGATGAATGGCTTCTCAAGGCCCCCATCCAGGGCTCAGCTTCTCAGAACTCTGGAAAGAACCATTCAGTTGTTTCATTCCCTGGGCATCACTGTCAACCTTCCCAAGTCCATTCTGACCCCAGCTCAAAGATTGCAGTACATTGGAGCAATTCTGGACTCAGCGCAGGGCAAGGTTTTCTT
Source organism: Neoceratodus forsteri (assembly GCA_016271365.2). Classification (NCBI taxonomy): domain Eukaryota; kingdom Metazoa; phylum Chordata; order Ceratodontiformes; family Ceratodontidae; genus Neoceratodus; species Neoceratodus forsteri. The sequence continues at coordinate 1,725,771,908 of CM057452.1, forward strand.
ACTGCCTTATATCACAGGCTCAGGTGATGGCTCAGAGCCATTATGTCTCTGTGAGGGTTTACCTGAGGCTCCTGGGCCTTACAGCTGTGGCCATTGCCACTGTCCCAATGGCCAGACTGCACATGCGGGTGCTGCAGTGGACCCTTTGGGTACATTGGGACCAATGCATTGACAACCTGGAGCAGCTGATGCTGATCTCTCTGTAACCCCTCACCCCTGCCTTTTAGCAAAAACGAGAGGTGGCATGCTGTTGAAGCTGACAGCAGTACCTGGTGGGGACTGGGTTCGGGGAGGATGAGGTTACTCGGCACAGGGGACCTAGGTTTGGCTACTCTGCACAGGGGACCCAAGTAAATCCGAACACAGGAAGCAATAACTGTAATGATCAGAACCAGGAATGGGATTCTACAGTGTAGCTTTTATTCACGTCCAAGCTGAACAAACAAAGCATAGACAGACCACCACGGGGATACATTCCTGGTAATGCAGATTAGAGATAACAGAACACTTCTTCACTATTTCCAGCCCTCAGGCTCTGAACCCACCAGGCACACAGCCCGGACTTGCACGCAGCTTTGGGTACACAGCCCGACTTGTACACTACTTGGATTTTCCCCACTGGCCCGACTCCCCCACCGGCCACTTGATCCACGGTCCATTTTGGGAAATGAACCAATTATTCTGTTGTGGCTCCCCAAACCACCTTAGAGTCTTCGACTCCTAGAGGGAATTTTCCTTCCAATCCCACGTCTGAGTACTTCCCTCATCACTGGCCAAATGCATGAGGCAAAGTAGAAATCCACAGAGCAAATCTGTAGAGGTGGACCTGGTCACTAAAGATGGGGGGGGGTCTCCCACCTCCAGCTCCCACAATCCATACCCGGCCATTTCTCTGGAAACTAAAGAACTCTTTTACTGAAAGCTTGGCAATGTAGGTTACTGGGTACACGTGTGTCACATCTCCTCTGCATGTCTTTTGACTTCCCAATAAGCGCTGGACTTGAACATACTTTTACTTTTTGGCTAAGGCTATTACTCTAGGCCTCCCACTATTTCAGTAGTCCAATCCCCACATGTCACACAAATCCCAGTGTGAAAAACATAGGCCCTTTCAGGAAGGGCAGACATTCACCTTCCGGTTGCAGGTGCCCCACAGGCAATTCACAAATCTTCTTGTTTCCCAAAAACTCTGGAACAAATAGGCAGCTTCTCCACTAGTAGCAGAACCAGGGGGGGTTGCCCCAGGAATATGTAAGAAACCCTTTCCTGCCCCCATCCCCGGAAAGAGGGGGCACTAAGACCCGAATCAGCGGTCTCCACCACTTACAAACTGCTTCTGTGTCTCTCTTTTGGTGGAGACACTCACCCTTTACCCTAAATGTAGCCCTCTCTCAGGGCTGAGGCTCCAAGAGCCTAACCAGAGCTGCTGTGCTGCTTTCACAGCAAGCTCCCAACTCTAACTGTCGTACAGACTACTGTTCAAACCTCCCAACATTCTATTCCAACTCCCTGCTGCAGATTCCATTGTGGCTCATGCAGCTGCGATAGTTCTATGGTGATGTCATCCCTCAGTCTCAGCTGAGACTGAGAACAGAGTGAGACAGTGTGAAACCCATTTAACTGAGTTTCATAAGCTGCCTCTCCCTGCCTACCACTAGGTCTTACTGGGATTCTAGTAACCCCGGGTAACAAGGGATTACATCTCCATTCCAGAAAGTCCTTCAGTGGTAGATGGACCCCTGAATCTTTTAAGAGGGTCCCATTCCATTCCTGATCTCTTGCCCCAGCAGATCCACTATGGATGCCTCTGGCTTGGGGGCTGGGTCCTTTCAGACTCAGCGTACCTGGTCCTGATCGAAACATCCCTCCATATAAACATCCTTGAGATGAGGGCGCTCCTGTATGCAATGCAGGCTGACCAGAACCACCTGTCTCTCTGGTACTATTGTTGATCCAGTCGGACTATCTGTGTGGTCTGTTTTATCAACAGACAAGGGGGAGGGGATGCATTTGCACCCTCTTTGCAGAGAAGTAAAGACGGTCTGCTACTGGGCGCTGGACCATGGCCTGGAGTTCTTGGCAGTCCATGTCCCTGGCATGCTAAACACCTTGTTGGACAGCCTCAGTCAGACTCAGTCCAGGATACACGAGTGGGAGCTTCTGTCATCCATTGCAGAAGACTTATTTGACAGGTAGGGTCATCCAGAATTGGACCTTTTTTAATTTATTTATTTAGTTTTTGTTTACCGGGTAAGTGCACTAGCCACAGCAATGACTATTTTCAGGCACGACCCGGGAGGGTATAGTACAAACGGGGCAGGTACACATAGCAAATACAAGATTTGACATAATTGAAATACAGAGAAAGTATAAACATAACAAAACAATTTGATAACAGAGCAAAAGTAGCTAAAAATATGGTAACAGTGTTAAAATATGCAAGAACAGAGAAACACAAGACATTCTGATAAATAGTGGCTAATAACATATTGACTGATTTGAGGAAAAAAAATAAAACATCGTAAGATAGTAGTACTATGCTGTTCATAAAGGATTTATGTAGTGAAGTAAGAGAGGGAAAGGGAGATAAAAGTGAGCAGCCAGGGTAGAGATACTTAGGAAGAGGCAGGTGAGAGGGAAGGAAAAGGGGAAAAAAACGGGGAAAGTGCTGTATGTTGAAAGGCACAACAGAGGTGGCAGAAAAGGAGTGGCTTGGAAGGAAGAAAAAGGCTAAGGGGTTTAAAACAGGCACATCTGTAGGAAGTGGCAAGTTGTTATATAAACCTTTCTTAAAAGAAGTGTGGGATGAAGATTGGCGCAGGGCAAGCGGGAGGGAGTTCCAGAAAAGAGGGGCATGACGGGCAAAAGCCATAGTGCCTTTGGAGGAATTATGTCTGGGATGAAGACAGGCGCATTGTCAGCAGACCATAGGCCATAGTGTGGTATAAGATTAAGGAAGAGATCCACCAAGGGTTTTGGTATTTGTAAAGGACAATGTTGTCAATGACGGAGCCATAAGCATAAAGCCTGAGTTCAAGAGGAGGAGGCCAACCCAGATCAGAGTAAAGGAGACAGTGGTGTTTCGGTCGATGAGGGGAGGATGCATAGTGGCAGATATTGTTATATGTGACATCCCATTTTCGAAGGCTTGATTTGGACACAGAGGTATAGGTGGCAACCCCATAGGTGAGAGAGGGAAAGAGTATGCCACGGGCAAGGGCAAGCCTAGCAGAGGGGATTAGCATATAGCTGGTACAGTATGCTATCCCAAGTTTAGTGTTGACCAGTTTGCAGTTCTGTTGTATATGTAGATTGAGGTTTAGCGATGGATCTAGTGTGACACCCAGATATTTAAATGAATCTACCACCCCCAGAGTTAAACCTTTGGAGAAGGAGACTTTAAATTTAGGTTGGAAGAGTTTAAGCTTGGCCTTTGAACCAAATAGCATGGCTTGGGTTTTGGACTCATTTAGGACAAGCCTGTGACTAATTAGCCATTGACAGATTTCCTGAAAGTTAAAAGAGAGTTTTTGATTGATGACATCAGTGCAGTTGTCACTAGTGTAAAGAACAGTGTCATCAGCATATAGTAGTGAAGCAGTCCCATGGAGGTTGGTGGTAATGTTATTGGTGAAAATAGAGAAAAGCAGAGGCCCAAGGATGGACCCTTGCTGCACCCCAGTGTTTATGGTGGCCTTGTCAGAGAGGGTGGAGTTAAATTTTACAGTTTGAGACATGCCGGATAGGTAGCAGCCAAACCACCATACAACGTTCTGAGAGAAACCAAGTGATTCAAGGGAGGCTAGCAGGATGGAGTGGTCAGCAAGGTCAAATGTCTTGGTCATATCAATGACAATAGCCCCCGTGAGAAGGACAGAGTCCATAGCCACTAGGGTATCAGACGTAAATTTGAGAAGGGCAGTAGTGGTGCTAAGACCCTTGCGAAAACCATGCTGAGCTGGGGTAAGAAGGTCTTATTTCAGTACTAAATCAGTCATTTGAGCAGCTAAAAGTTTCTCCAGAATTTTATTGAGAACAGATAGGATGGCTATGGGATGGTAATTTGCGGGGTCTTTACGATCACCTTTCTTGAATACAGGGGAAATCCTTGCAACCTTCCATATATCCGGGATATAGTACTAGGACAGGGATAATGTGAACATTTTGTCTAGGGGAGCAGCAGTGAAGGGGCAGATAGCTTTAGGAGCTTAGATTCTAGGTTGTCCGAGCCAGCAGCAGTGTAGTCTGAGATTTTATATAATAATTCGAGCACCTCTCGCCTAGAGACCGCCCTGAAAAAGAAATGAGGACCATTGGCAGTAGATGATGTGGGTATATTTGACTGGACTGGGAAGGAGGAGGTGTAATTGGATAAGTTCGAAAATTTATCATTGAAGACATTTGCGTTAGTATGGTGATTATTGAAGTGGACACCATTTAGTAACATGTCAATAGGGGTGGCTGTAGCATTTAGGCCAAGAAGGAATTTTGTGTGGGACCAGAATTTTTTAGAGTCCCCAGAGGTGTTTGCTGATAGATCTTTGCAGTAAGAGCTTTTTGCCTTTTTGATGTCCTTTTTACAGGAATTGCGCAGAGCTCTGTAGGTATTTAGGTCGGAGGATAGCCCTGAGCTTTTGTGTTGGAGCCAGCTTTTATCTCTATGTTTTAGCTTAGCAAGAAGGTCAGATTTTAGCCAGTGAGTTTGCCTGTTTTTTTACCCGAGTTACTAGTTTGCAGTGCTTATCTTGAAGAGTAAGGAAGTGAGTTATTAATAGATTGACAGGTCTGTGCATCATTTGATATTAGAAAGGAGGACCAATCAGTAGAAGCAGTGTCATGTAGGAAGAGCCTTGAGTTGAAAGTCGCATAGTTGCGGAAAGTGATGAGACGAGGTTTAGATGGAATAGGCTTGCTTTTACCCCAGATACAGTAGGTAGGGGAGTGGTCTGTGATGGCATCAGGCAATACGCCAGAGGCTATGATGTTTCCAGGGTGGTTAGTCATAATCCAGTCCAGCAACGTGCTCGTATTGGAGTGTTTTTTTTTCTAGTGGGATCACCTATAAGCTGGTATAGGTTAAAACTTTGCAGTCTGGTCAGCAGTGTAGATTGAGTGGTTCCCAGCCAATTAATATTTAGGTCCCCAAGTATGAGGACCTCCTGTTTACCAGCAAGGTGGGAGATCTGATCCAGCAACTCATCCAATCCCTTTTGGCTGTTTGATGGAGGGTTAAAGGCACAGGCAATATGAAGTTTTTTGGTACCAAGGGTAAGAAGAGTATGAAGGACTTCACAGTGGGCTAGGTGAGGTGATTTAATGGCATAGAGAGATGTAGATGGTCTTTAAAGTAGACAGTAGTACCACCCCCTCATTTGGGGGAAGGTCTGTTGAGTCTCAGTAGGTTATAAGATGGAAAGGAGCACAGAGAGTCTGGAGTGGAAGGATTTAGCCAGGTTTCAGTCAGGCATATGATGTCAGGCTTGTAGAGGGAGGTCCAGGATTCTAGATCAGTTTGATTGTGAGTGAGACTCCTGATATTGTGATGTACAACAACCAGGTCCTTTGCATTACTGATCAAGTCAGGTAGGGCGTCTGTAGGTCCAGGATTTATTTGGACATCACCAGAGAGCAGAATGGTGAGTAGGAGGAGGTACCAGAGCTTGCGGTGCAGGAAGGGACATGGGTTATACGATCTCAGGTGATACTTCTTTAGGACATAGGTAACTAGGTAGAGCCAGGTTCTATTAAGTAGTACTGGGGAAGGGTCACAGTGTGGGGTATGAAGCAGTAAATAGTTTGAAAAGAAGTAGTCGTTTGGTCGGAAATGAGGACACATAGTTGCAGGCTGAGGTGAGGAGAGCATAGATAGATGGAGCAATGGCAGAGAGCACACAAGAATGAACAGTGTCATATGCTGGTTCATTTCAAACAACATGAAGTCTTGCTGTATTTTGACTAATTGCAGTTAGCTCCAACACTTCAGCTGCCCAGGAGATGAAAGGGTTAAAGTCTATGCCAGGTATAGAACGTTCATCTCGAGCTCGGTTTTCAAACCTCTGTCCCAGGTACTCTGAAGCGTAACCATCAGATTCTTTACTCCGCCTAACTGAGAAGTCGCTCCAGAGATCCTCTCCTACACTTCGATTCGGCAATGAAGATGAATATTTTGAGGACCTGGATGTGCCTATCGAACCAGACATTTCCCCAGACAGGCCTTCCAATGTCTCTCCTCGTAGGCTTTCTGAATCCCCCTCCCACTACCTGTTTTACAGGAAGGTGGCTGATACTCTTCAGCTCCCTGTGGAAGAAGCTGAACAGGATCAGGAGGAGCCTGACTATGTTGAGATGATGGATGTCCCAGAGTCCAAAAGGGTGTCTGTCCCTCTGCATAAGTCCCTGGGGAAACAAACCCAAAAGATCTTACAAATGCCAACATACATACCCCGTGTGGATAAGAAGATGGACAGGAGGTATGCTTTGTCAGGCTCTGGGATGGAATTCATTACTACCACTGCAGCCATGTTGGGGTAGTGCAAGCTGCAACCTGTGACAAGGCTAATATTCCTCTGACATCTCCCCCACCCCGATAAGGATTCCAAGAAAGTGGATGCCATGGCAAAAAGCAGTACCTGGCATCCTCTTTGGGACTCAGGCAGTCAAATTACATGGCATATACAGCCAGATACCAGAAGTCTAGGTGAGATACGATTCTGGCTCTGGCTAAGAATGCCCCTTCCCTGCTAGCCAGTGAGCTGGAGCAGGTGGGTGCAGATGGCATCGAAGCTTCCAAGGTACAGTTCAATGCTGCTGTAGTCTCAAATGATGTCCATTCTCGGGTTATGGCTACATCGGTTTCCATGAGGAGATTTGCCTGGCTCAGGTGTACCAGTTTGTCTCAGGATACCGAGACCAAAGCCATGGATTTTCCTGTCTCTGGTTAATCTCTGTTTGGGGAACAGACAGAGGCTTCCATGAAAAAGATGGACGAGTGCAGGACCACATACAGGAGTGCTGCAGCCAAAGAGAAGCAGACCACTCCTCAGAGGCAGCAATCTAGGTCTGGCAGGGACAGGCATTTTCAGAGGCCTTTTTAACCGGCTCAGGCCTCCTCTTCTTTCCAGCAGAGGGGGTTCTTTAGGGGAAGAGGCAGAAGGGGGATGACAAGGGCTGCATCCTTCTCTCAGTCTTAGCCCCCTGCCAAGCAGACACCCTGATGAGTCAGTCAGGGTCGCCTCCCCAATCCCTGTAGGGAGCAGGCTGGCTCACTTCTTCCAGGCCTGGAAGTCTTTCACTTCAGACAAATGGGTTCTGGAAGTGGTGAGCCAGGGCCTTGCTTTCAATTTCACCAGGTTCCCAAGGCTGAGGGCAAAGATCTTCCCCCCCGTCCTCTTCAGAGGACGCACAGGCTTTGGAGACAGAGGTCTCATCTCTGCTGCTCCTGCAGGCAGTGGAAAAGGTCCCTCTCATTCACAGGGGAAAAGGATTGTACTCCAGGTACTTTCTTACCCTAAAATAGACAGGGGAGTGGTGACCCATCCTAGATCTACAATACCTGAACAAACACATCTTAAAGCTGTGACTCTAGGACTAATTCTTCCCTCTCTGAGACCAGTAGACTGGCTAGCATCTCTGGATCTCAAAGATGCCTAGTTTCACATCCCTATCAAGCAGTCCCACAGAAAGTACCTCAGATTCGAACTGCCCTCAGGCCATTACCAGTTCAGAGCAATGCCTTTCAGTTTGACATCTGCTCCAAGGGTATTCACCAAGTGTCTGGCAGTCGTCGTGGCCTTCCTCAGAAAGCAAGGCATCCTGCTGTTCCCTTATTTGGATGACTGGCTTATAGTAGGCCAGACCCCAGACCAAATCAGGTCACATCTAAAGGTCACTGAAGATCTTCTGGAATCTTTAGGGTTCATCCTGAATCTGGAAAAGTCAGTTCTGGAGCCTTCCCAGCTCCTCACATTCATAGGCATGGAGCTGGACACTGTACAGGCCAAGGCCTTTCTTCCTTCCCCAAGGGTCCAATCTCTCATCAGTCTGGCCTCTTCTTTTCGTCCACTTGTGTCTTGGCCAGCCAGACACTTCTTACAGCTGCTGGGTCATATGGCAGCATGCATTGCAGTAGTGCAGGCTGCAAGATTTCAGATGAGAGGTCTCAAAGAAAAGACTCGCTCTCCAAGTTGGTTCCAGTGTCCCTGACTCTGGTTCAAGCCCTCCAGTGGTGGTTGGAGGAGGACAATTTGAGGCAAGGGGTTCCCTTCCTCAGTCAGGTGCCCACAGTAATACTCACCACAGGGACTTGGTCCCCTCAGGAATCCCTTCTGCATATAAACCTGCTCGAACTCAGGGCTGTCTTTCTAGCAGTTCAGACTTTTTCGAACATGATCTAGTGGAAAGTGATGCAGATCGGGACAGACAATACCACAACCATGTGGTACATTAACAAGCAGGGAGGCACTCTGTTTTCGGCCCTGTGCCATGAAATTATGGCCTCTAGCTTATTTCCTGCAAGCTTCCCTGATTGCTGTGCATCTCCCAGGAAAGGACAATGTACTTTCAGATGCTCTCAGTAGGATTTCTCAGGGTCACCACGAGTGGTCCCTTGATCCCCTCATTCTTCAAGTCATTTTCAAGAGATGGGGCACTCCAGAGATAGATCTCTTTGCAGCCCCGGACAACCATCAGCTCCCCTTGTTCTGCTGCAGACCCCCTCTTCCTGGGGTCTGTTCCACTGGATGCTCTCCTGTTAGATTGGACCAACAAGTTTCTCTATGCTTTTCCTCCCTTTCCTCTGATATTCAGAGTGCTGGTCAAGATCAGGTCCCAACCTTGCTCAGTGATCCTAGCCCCAGACTGGGCCAGACAACCTTGGTATCCTCTTCTGTTGTCACTGTCAGTGACAATACCTCTGTGCATTCCCAGACAGTTCAATCTCCTCACCTCTTCTCAGGGGAGGAGCCTGTATCCCAACCTTCACTCCCTCAGGCTCAAAGCCTGGCTCTTGAAGAGCTAGAAGTATGTAGGTCTCAATATTTCCCAGTCAGCTCTGGATATCCTTAAGGCTAGTAGAAAGCCTTCCACCAGAAAGACTTACAACTCCAAATGGAAGAGGTTTGGGTTTTGGTGTGCTGAGAGGCACATCCAACCGCATTCGGCTGATATTACCATTGTTCTGGATTATATGATGCATCTTAATAGTTTGGCCCTTTGGCCTGCCACCCTCAAGGTGCATTTGGCAGCTGTTTCTGCTTTCATTTCAGCAGGGAAAGTCTCTTCCTTAGCCTCTCATCCAATTTTTAAAAGATTTTTCAAAGTGCTGATTCATATCAACCCTCCTTTCAAGGACCCCACTACTCTGTGGGACCTGAATGTCTGTATTGCACAGCTGATGCAGCCTCCTTTTGAGCCTCTTTCTTCAGCTGAACTAAAGTACCTGACTTGGAAAGCTGTATTCAAACAACATGAAGTCTTGCTATATTATGACAATTACAATTGCAGTTTGTCCCACCATTAGAACTGCTCCGGAGTAAAGAGTTAACTCCCATTCAAAGAATGGAACTTGGAGCGCGAGCTCGGTTAGAGAAGCTCTGTCTGGGTTATTTCGAACCTAAACTGTCAGATTCTTTACTCCGCCTCACTGAACAGTCGCTCTGGAGATTTCTCCTACTGCTCGGTTCATTTCTCAGTTTAAACAGTGTTTTCTCAGTTCAAATCAACCGAGAATATTATTATTTTGACCGCAAAACCGTTCGGTTCAAGCTCTGTCTGTGGTATCGTAAGTAATTTAAGTTTATTTTCTGTGTGGAACTTGTAAATGTTATCGGTTCGGTTTTGAACCGATCAGCTTGTTTTAAAACTTGAATTGAAGGTTTTAGAGTGCGGTTCCCGGTTCTTATCGGTTCTTAAAAAAACGGATTTCATTACGTCTTTTTCCAGGACCCGTGACACGGTTAGGAACCGATAAGGGTGTCTTGCCTGGCACTGCCGTCTAAAAGGGCAAGTTTTTGGTTAGGCTGGCATTCTGTCTGAAAAACCCAAAAGAAAAACTGGGCCCACTGGGTTTCAACACTGTGATGCCTGTGGAGAAGTCTTTGCCAAGGCTGACCCACACACCACATGTGTATATTGTCTGGGGTTTGACCACCTCAATTCAGATTGCCAGATTTGTAAAAATTTCCCTGCAGCCACCCTGGATAAGAGAGTTGGCAGGCTCAGGGAACGAGGCCAAAAAGTCCGCTGACCCGATGATGGCCAGCCCGGTTCGGGTGCCAACCGAATCGGAGGGAGTGGCCTCTGACCGGGTGAGACTTCTTCGGCAACGAAGTTGGCCTCGGAGGAGCCAGTTCCAGAAAGAAAACAAGAAAATCAGCAGGTGTGGAGCCCAAAATTCCTTCTCCAACTGCTGCAGAGATAGCAAGAGCTATTCAGATTGTCCAGTCACTTTCTCTGGTTCCGTCCGAACCGCCACTGTCTGATAAAAGGTCGGTTCGGTCGGTTCCACCAGTTCAGGAATATGTCGTTGAAGAATTTTATGAACCAGAGGAGGGGGAGGATGACTATGAACAGTATGAATGTCACTTTGAGGGTCTGGGTGTGCCCATTGAACCGGACATCTCCCCAGACAGACCTTTAGAATCTCCCCCTTTGCTTTCTGAGTCCCCCTCTCACTTTATGTTTTACAAAAAAGTTGTTGAAACCCTCCAGCTTCCATTGAGGAAGCTGTGGATGAACAAGAGGAACCTGATTTTGTAGAAATGATGGATATTCCAGAGTCTAGGAGTTGTCTATTCCTTGCATAAATCATTTAGGAAACAGACAATAAAGATTTTAAAACTCTAATTCTGTGCCTCCTGTGGACAAAAGATGGACAGGAGGTACACTCTGTCAGGTCCTGATACAGAATTCCTTTCACAGCAATACAGCCATTGTTGTGGTTCAGGCTGCAGCCTGTGATAAAGCTAATATTCCTTTGGCTTCACATCCTCCTGACAAGGATTCCAGGAAGATTGATGCCATGGCTAAAAACAATACATGGCAGCGCCCTGGGACTCAGGCAAGCAAATTACATGGCTTATGTAGTAAGGTATCAGAAATCTAGATGGGACACTGTCATGGCCTTGGCCAAACAGGCCTCTGGCCAGCTTGCTAGTGAGCTGGAACAGGTGGCTGCTGATGGCATTGAGGCATCTAAGGTGCAGTTTCATGCTGCTGTGGATTTTAATGATGTATCCTCTAGAGTCATGGCTACGTCTGTAGCTTTCACAGGTTGGCCTGGCTCAGGTGTACTAGCTTGTCACAGGATACCCAGACTAAGGCTGTGGATTTTCCTTGGTTGGAAATTCTCTGTTTGGGGTAGACAGAGAATTATATGAAGAAAATGGATGAATATAGGACTACCTATAAGAGTGTTTCAGGCTAAGGAGCGGCAAGCCACCCTCAGAGGCAGGCCCCAGGGTAGAGGTAGGCCTTTCACAGGCCTTTACCAAACCCAGGCCTCCTCTGCTTATGCTCAGAGGGGTTCTTCAGAGGGAGAGGCAGACGGGTGTGGGCAGGCCTGCTCCCACCCCTCAGCCTAAAGCACCTGCCAAACAGACACCCTGATGGGGTGCCCAGGGCCGATTCTCCTTACCTGTAGGGGCAGGTTGGCTTACTTCGCTCAGAACTGGGTGTCTCTAACTTCAGACAAGTGGGTCCTGGAAGTAGTAAGCCAGGTCTGGTTCTCAGCTCAAAAGTTCCCAAAGATGAGAATCAGGTCTTTCCCACCTGCAAACTCTTTAGAGACCTTTACTTTAGAAACAGAGGTCTCAACCCTCCTGGCTCTCAGAGCTGTAGAAAGGGTTTCTCCCCTACACCAGGGCAAGGGTCTGTACTCCAGATATTTCCTTACCCCAAAAAAAGACAGGAGAATGGCGGCCCATTTTAGACCTGAGATATCTGAACAAACACCTTTTGAAACCAAAGTTCAAAATGGTAACTCTGGCAATGATTTTACCCTCAAGGCCAGGGACTGGCTAGCCTCCTGGACCTCAAGGATGCCTATTTTCACGTCCTAATCAGAAGCTCCCACCGAAGTACCTCAGATCTGAACTGCCCTCAGGTCACTACCAGTTCAGAGCAATGCCCTTGGCCTCACCTCTGCCCCAAGGGTATTCACAAAAATGTCTGGCAGTAGCAGTGGCTCATTTAAGAAGGCAAGGATTGCTGTCTTTCCCTCATCTGGACGACTGGCTCATTGTAGGCCAGTCCCCAGAACAGGTAAGATCTCACCTGCAAGTTACCCAGCAGCTGCTCTCCTCCCTGGGCTTCTTGCTCAATCTTCCAAAATCAGTTCTGGAACCAGTTCAGGTGCTCACCTTCATAGGTGCAGAATTGGACACAAAGCAGGCCAGAGCCTTCCTACCCTTAGAGAGGGTAAGGAACTTGGTGGCTCTGGCCTCCTCCTTCACTCTGCAGGTCTCTCGACCAGCAAGACACTTTTTGCAGCTCCTGGAGCACATGGCTGCGCCCACAGCCGTAGTGCAAGGAGCAAGATTTCAGATGAGGGACATTCAGTTTCACTTGAGAGCCTTTTGGTCTCAGAGAAGAGACCCCTTCCAAGTTGGTCCCAGTGACCAACCCTGATCCAGGCCTCCAGTGGTGGCAGGATCAGAGCAATTTAAGACTGGGGTCCCTTCATTCCTCTGTTTCACTCCTTGACCCTCACTCGGATGCTTCCCTCCTGGGGTGGGAGCCCATATGGCGACCTCTCCACTAGGGAGTGTGGTCCCTCAGGAATCTGTGCTCCACATCAATTTGCTGGAACTCAGAGCTGTCTTTTAGCACTTCAAGTGTTTTCTGTGTCTGTTCAGAACAAAGTGGTGCAAGTCAGAACAGACAACACCACAACAATGTGGTACATCAACAAGCAGGGGGCACTGTCTTCGCTCTGAGCACCGAGGCAATGAAGTTGTGGTCTCTGGCCTATTCCCTGAACACTTCCCTCATAGCAGTTCACCTTCCAGGAAAGGACAATGTCTTAGCAGATGCTTCTAGCAGGATTTCCCAGGGCCATCATGAATGGTCTCTGGATCCTCAAGTACTGGGATAGTTTTGCCAGATGGGGCACCCTCAGATCTTTTTTCAGCCCCAGACAATCACCAACTTCCACTGTTCTGTTGCAGGCCCCAGTGTTGGGCTCAATCCCCCTGGATGCCTTTCTCCTAGATTGGGAAGGGAAGTTTCTTTATGCCTTTCCCCCCTTTCCTCTCCTATTCAAGGTGCTAGTCAAAATCAGATCCCAGCCTTGCAGGATGATTCTGATTGCCCCAGATTGGGCCAGGCAGCCCTGGTACCCACTCCTTCTGTCACTAGCAGTCCATCTTCCCCTGTGCCTCCCCAGGAATCACAACCTGTTAACCTGTGCACAGGGGAGAGTTTGGTATCCGAACCTCAAATCCCTCAACCTCAAGGCCTGGCTCTTGAGGAGTTAGAATTTGCTGACCTGCACCTTTCTCAGGGTGTTCTTGAAATCCTAAAGGCTTCTAGGAAGCCTTCCACTAGGGCTACTTACAATTCTAAGTGGAAAAGGTTTTCCATTTGGTGTTCTGGGAAACATATTTCCCCGGAATCTGCTGATTTGCCCATTGTTTTGGACTATATGGTCCACCTTAATTCCTTGGGACTGAGACCAGCTACCCTAAAAGTACATTTGGCAGCTGTCTCTGCTTTTGTTTCAGCAGGAAAGTCCTCCTCTCTTTCCGCTCACCCTGTATTTTCCAAGTTTTTTAAAGGATTACTTTATTCTAATCCACCTTTTAGGGATCCGGCCCCTGCCTGGGACCTTAATGTTTGCATTGCCCAGTTAACGCAACCTCCTTTTGAACCTCTGTCTTCTGCAGAGCTTAAGTACTTAACTTGGAAAACTGTTTTCCTAGTAGCTATCACTTCTGCCAGGCGCATAAGTGAGTTGCAAGCCCTGTCAGTAGAAACTGACTTTATTTCTTTCCACAGGGATAAGGTAGTCCTCAGGACTAACAGGAAGTTTTTGCCTAAGGTGGTTTCAGATTTCCATCTTAATCAATCTATCTCCCTTCCAGTGTTTTTCACTGACCATTCTTCCTCTGGTGAGAGGAGATTGCACAGTTTAGATGTTAAGAGGGCCCTAAGTTACTATATAGAGCGTACCAAGGGTCACAGGTTCGAATCCCTCCAACTTTTTCTCACTTATGGTGAGGTCGGAAAAGGGAAACCTGCCACTAAGAGATCCATTGCCAGGTGGATTGTCTCTTGTATCCAATTTTGTTTTCAAAAACTGGGGAAAGTTCCCCCTTCAGGCCTGAGGGCTCATTCTACCAGAGGTACAGCTGTGTCTCTAGCTGCTGCCAGAGACATCCCTATCTTAGAGATATGTCAAGCAGCTACCTGGAAAACGGTACATACTTTCACCAAGCATTACTCCCTGGATGTCCAGGCCAGGAGGGATGCTCGGTTTGGCACAGCTGTGCTTCAGAGCCTATTCCCTAAGTAAGTTCTGTCCCTCCTCCATGGAGGTACTGCTGTGTATTCTGCAATTGTCATAATATAGCAAGACTTCATGTTGTTTGAAGAAAAAATTACTCACCTTAGTAATGTTTCTTCTAATGGAGTCTTGCTGTATTATGAACCCCCAGCCTGCCCCTCTCAGAACTTCTATTTGGGTAGCATGGGGTGGCGGCCTAGTGTGGGCACTAGTTATGCCCATTGTATGTTTTCCCACCCTCTTGGGGTTTTGGGGGTATGATGTTTTATTTATGTCATATTATTACTTTATTATATTATTACTTCTGGTCCCTGACTTGAGTCTTTGTGTTGGGACCAGAAGTATGTCTTAATAGTCAGGTAGCCAGTTGGCTAGTGTAGATACAGCTTCACACAGACCTTAGTGAGTTTTGCTCGTAAAGATCTGACAGTTTAGGTTTGAAATAACCCAGACAGAGCTTCTCTAACCGAGCTCGCGCTCCAAGTTCCATTCTTTGAATGGGAGTTAACTCTTTACTCTGGAGCAGTTCTAATGGTGGGACAAACTGCAATTGTAATTGTCATAATATAGCAAGACTCCATTAGAAGAAACAACATTACTAAGGTGAGTAATTTTTTCTTCCTGGTGGCCATCACATCTGCCAGGAGAATCAGTGAATTACAGGCCTTATCAGTGGAACCTGACTTCATTTCATTTCACAGGGCTAAGGTGGTCCTTTGCACAAATAGGAAGTTCCTTCTCAAGGTGGTGTCTGAGTTCATCTGAACCAATCTGTGACTTTGCCAGTATTCTTTACTGATCATTCCTCAGTCTTGATGTCAAAAGGGTTTTGAGTTACTACTTAGAATCCACTAAACATCACAGAAACAACTGTTCCCAGTTGTTCCTTACTTATGGAGAGGTGGGTAAAGGTAAACCTGCCACTAAGAGAACCATTGCTCGATGGATTGTCTCTTGTATACAGTTCTGCTGTTCAAAATTGGGGAAGGAGCCTCCATCAGGCCTGAGGGCTCACTCCACCACAGGTACAGCTGCCTCTGTGGCAGCTGCCAGGGATATACCCTTAGTGGAAATCTGTAAAGCAGCCATCTGGAAGACTGTTCACACATTTACCAAGCATTATTCCCTTGACATCCAGTCAAGAAGTGATGCTAGGTTTGACACAGCACTACTGCACAGCCTGTTCCCAAAATAGGTTCTGTAGTTCCCTCCTCCTTGGGGGTACTGCTTGGTAGTCTGCAGTTAGTCAGAATACAGCAAGACTTCATGTTGTTTGAAGAAAAAATTACTCACCTTAGTAATATTGTTTCTTCTAATGGAGTCTTGCTGTATTCTGACCTCCCACCCTGCCTCCCCTCCTAGAACCTAGCTGTTTTGGGATATGGGTGGGCAGGTGTAGTGCTGTACCCCAGGGGTGCTTTGGTTGTTTTTTCTTCTTATTATTATTATTCTCATTGTTTAACTGTCTACCTACTTCATTTCTTTTTGGGGGTTTCGACTTGAGTCTTCATACCCTTGTTTACATATGTATGGCCTTTTGGGCAAGCATTTTAAAACAATTTCTGGACTGTTAGCCAGTTAGTTTAGTGCTCATAAGAATCTGATGGTTACACTTCAGAGTACCTGGGACAGAGATTTGAAAACCGAGCTCGAGATGAACATTCTATGCCTGGCATAGACTAAACCTTTCATCTCTGGGGCAGTTGAAGTGCTGGGGCTAACTGCAATTAGTTAGAATACAGCAAGACTCCATTAGAAGAAACAATATTACTAAGGTGAGTAACCTTTTTCTTTTCTCTTAAGCTACCATGGAGGCAGAAAGGAGACCAGCTTAAAGCTGAAGGCAGCAAGTAGGAATGACGAGGGGCTATAGCTTAAAGTGGACCTGGGTCACCAAAGGTTGACAGTTTTAGGGATAGGGTGGCCAAAAAAAGGTAGACCAGGCAAGAACAAGGAGAAAGGTGGGGAGACCGGCCGCAGATTAGCCTGATCAAGATTAGTTATGTTAAAGGGATTCGATACAAAAATGGAGAAAGAAAAACAGAGTGAGAAGGGACAGAGAGGGTAAGTTACCTGAACCGTAATGTGACACACTAAGGCAGGAAGTAGATCAGTGTGGGGGTGGTGAGAAGAAAACAGTAATTTGAGGATGAGGTGCAGCTGAAAAGTGGAATTATGACTATGAGAAGCTACTTTGGTGAGTAATTATATTGGCCAGCAGAAAAGGGCCAATGGAAAGAGAGGTGTGATGATGAGGAGGAGGGGCTAAAGTGTATTGGGGTGGGAGAAAAATACAATCCAAAAGGTTTAGACCTGCCAAAAATTAAAAGGCGCCTAAAACAGCAGTTTTGATGCCGAAAAAATGCTCCAATCAGCAGACAGAGTCACGGCAGGGCAGGCCAATCAGCTACGGGCAGCAGTGGCACTGCACCAATCAGGAGTTAGCAGACGGAGGAGCAGGATAGCGATGTGTACCTCAATATTGATCCGAGAAGGGGGACCAGGAGGACGGCTGTTCAATGATTGTGCAGGCGGTGCAGCGGCTGTGAAGCTTCGCCTCGTGGAAGCGGGATACCGCTCTGGCGGTGAAGTCCTAGAGGGAAGTGAAGACAGCAGGTTAAAATAGAGGGTGAGAACAGAAGACCCAGGGGCAGGGGGCTGGCGGCAGGCTATCAGCAGGTGGTGGAGGCGATTAGTAAAACAAAAGCCAGGAGCTAAAAGATAAGATGGGGAGGGGTTTGAGGGATTAGAGTTAATGAGTGTGCAGTTAGCCTAGAGGGGCTGAGAGCCGAGTGGGGGTAGGGAAGATTACAAGCAGAGTTATTCAGCAATTTGGTCAAGCCAAAAAGTTTAGAGAAAGGTGGGGCAGTCTAGTCAGTAGGTTAGAGGGATGCATAAAGTAAAGCAGGTGCACTTGAAAATGAGAGTAGGCAGTGATATTTGAGAAAGCAGTGGGAGAAAAGGTAGAGAAGTTTAACTGTAGAGGCAGGAGAAAGGCAGATACTGTGCAGAAACAGGTATCAAGGTAAAATGCAGGCTCAAATACAGCAAATAGTATAAGGAATTATGAAAAACAATGTAGGATGCAAAACAACAAAGTACAATTTGATAAAAAATACAGTCCAAAAGGTTTAGACCTGCCGAAAATTAAAAGCCGCTGTGCTTAAAGGCACCTAAAACAGAAGTTTGGAATACAAAAAAGGCACTCCAACCAACAGATGGATTCAGGGCAGGCCAGTCAGCTACGGGCAGCAGTGGCGCCGCACCAATCATGAGTTATCAGACAGAGGAGTAGGATAGCGATATGTACCTCAGCGTTGATCTGAGAAGGTGGACCAGGAGGATGGCCGTTGAATGCTTGTGCAGTCGGGTGGGCAGCGGCCAGTGTGGCGGCTGTGGAGCTCTGCCTCGTGGAAGCGGGGCGCCGCTTGGACGGTGAAGTCCTCAGCATTGATCTGAGAAGGGGGACCAGGAAGACGACCGTTGAATGCTTGTGCAGTTGGGCGGGCGGCGACCAGTGCAGCAGCCGTGAAGCTCCGCCTCGTGAAAGCGGGGCACCGCTCTGGTGGTGAAGTCCCCACTCAGTGCAAAACTGCCCAGTTCTCACCCCAGGGGTCCTTTAGCATCAGTAACAGTGTGCAGTTAGCTGACTAGGTAGAACTGCCCCAGAGGTGGAGGTTATGGTAATGAGTTTATGAATTAGCCAGTCAGGAGAGAGCTTGAGGGTTGTACTGAGCAGTGCCTACCTAGAAGACACCAGCATTTTTATGCCTTTCCTCCATTTCCTCTGATTCAGAGGGTGCTAATCAAGCTGCAGATTGAGAGGGCCAGCATGATCCTTGTACCACCTGTCTGGCAACGGCAGATATGGTTTCCATAACTGCAACAATTAGCAGTGGAACCTATGGTGACTCTGCCTCTCTGCAGGGATCTACTGACACAGGCTCAGGGGATCCTGGTCCATCCACACCTCAGGTTCCTTTGTCTACATGCCTGGCTCCTGAGAATATAGCAATTGCTCAGTGTAGTGTTTCCCAGAATGTGGTTGACATCCTACTGGAGGCTAGGAAGCCCTCCACTAGGGCCAGCTATGCCATGAAGTGGAAGAGGTTTGCCATCCGGGCTGGTGAGCACTATCTGGACCCTTTCACCTGTCTGGTGAGCCAGATGCTGGACTACCTGATATCATTGTCGGACTTAGGCCTCCAGTATTCCTCCCTCAAGGTGTACCTTTTGGTTATTTCTGCTGTCCACAAGCTAGTGTATGGTCATACTGTGGCTCAGCTAGATATGATCCATACTTTTCTCAGCGGCATCCTGCATCTGAAGCCTCAAATGCGTAACCCTGTCCTGGCTTGGGATTTGAATTTTGTTTTGGAAAAATTGACCCTGTCTCCATTTGTGCCAGCTGCATCTTGTGAGCTACACTTCCTTTTTGGGAAAGCATTGTTTTTGGTTGCTATTAAACATAGAACATAGAAACATAGAATTTGACGGCAGATAAGGACCGCTTGGCCCACCCAGTCTGCCCATTTCCCTACCTAATGGATAAGCTGCAGATCCTAGTTAACCAGCAGCCTACTTCTTTCTACTCCCCCCCCCCCAGAATTGCCTTATGACTGTCCCATGCATGCTTGAATTCAGTCACTGTTTTTGACTCCAGAACCTCCTCCGGAAGGCCATTCCATGCATCCACAACCCTCTCTGTGAAAGAGAGCTATTACCCCTGCTTGAAGGATTTTTTTTTTTTTTTTGAAATTCAAGTTTATTGATTTTAACATAACATATACAGACAGATCATCGTGCATAAATGTCGAATAACCATTCATGGTATAAATAAGGTGAAGGGAGAGAGAAACACAAAAAAAAGGGGGGGTAACCCCAATCCATCTCCCTCCCCCCTACCAAAACAACAAAACAACCCACCAAGCCTCCCTACAACCACCCATAATATACCCACCCTCCACCCTACTAGAGCCCTTATAGAGTGTGCAAAGTAGTTGTATGTCTAATTCTATTGTCAAAGCCACAACGGAGTCATAACCTGGTCATGCAGTCAAAGTCGAAAGGAGTGGGTGGAAAGAAAAAAAGGGGGGGGGAGCCTTGTTGGGCTTCAGAGAAGGTATCAAGAGGTCACAGGTTTATGGAACAGGTCCATGCGATTGCGAGAGCTGGCCACAAGTCTCTCCATATTGAAACACATTGAGAGTTCTGTCAGCCATTCAGAATAGGTCAGGATCAACTGATCAGTCCAATGTATGAGGACCATCCTTTTGACCATGATAGACACTAAGGCCATGTGATATCGATGTTCCAGGCAATCTATGGTGGAATAATCACCTAGAATATAGATATCAGGCGTAAAAAGGTTGGTAAGGCTGAGTATACGGTCGAGCTTGTCCTGAATAAAGGTCCACAAGGGGGCAACCTTGGAACAATGCCAGAAAATGTGAAGCAAGTTCCCCATACTATGTGAACATCTGGAGCAAAGGGGGAGAGATAGTTTATTGAGGCGGAACAATTTATTTGGGGTATAGTACATATTGTTTAGTATGTAATACTGGTTGAGTCTGAATCTGTCTTGGGTGTGGTATCTGTGTAGATCTTTCCAAATTCGGGTCCAGTTGGGGGTGGAATCTGGGAGTAGAGAAAGCCAGATGCAGGAACCCTTGAGCGACTTCGGGAATTTGTAGTCCAGTAGGTAGGAGTATATTAATGAGATGGAATGTGGTTTAGAGGCAAGGGTGAGAATGTGGGAAAGAAAAGGACTGACCTTAGAGTCACGAAATACTGAACCAAATTTAGTAGCCATAAGATGTCTTAGTTGGTATATCTTGAAAATCTTATTATTGGGAATATCAAATTTAGTTAGTATGTTTAGGGATGGAAGGAGGGAACCTTGGTCATAGTAGTGTTCTAGAGTAGTTTCATTGATTTGTGGGAGCCACTCGGGAGTAATTATCGAGTTACCCAGTTTAATATTGGGATTGAGAATGAGGGGTTGTGCTAGGTCCGTTTTAGGGAAGATTTTAAGGAAATATAGGCATTGAAAAAGGGAATTAAGAGAAGTGATAATTGTTTGATCGGCTAGCCAGGGTGCAAGCGCCGAAGTGGGAGTATAGAAAATTACTTGGGATCTGTTTTAGTCTCTGAGAGGATCTGTCTCTCAGTTTGGAGCCAGATCGGGGGAGAAGCTTCAGTGTGGGCTGAATACCATTTGCCTAGCTTGGAGAGGTGGGCAGCCCAATGATAAAGTGTTAGATTGGGGAGTCTAAGACCACCTTTATCTTTAGGGAGGGATAATTTGAGGAAGGAGCGCTTAACCGCTTTCCCTCGCCAAATAAATTTTGAGAAGATTGTGTGGAATTGGCATAAATAAGAAAGCGGTAACCAGAGGCCTAGTAAATTGAGGGGGTAAAAGATACGGGGAAGAATGTTCATCTTGATGATATTAATCCTACCCCATAAGGAAATGGGGAGGTTAGACCATCTTTGTAGGTCTAGTTGGATATGAACTTTAAGGTCGTCTAGGTTGAGCTTCCTAAGTAAGAGGGGGTCTGAAGTAAAGTGGATGCCTAGGTATTTAATCGATTTAGGGGACCATCTCATACCAAACTTAATGAGTTCGTGTTTATATGTAAGGGGGTTCAATGGAAAGATTTCGGATTTTGATATATTCAGTTTATAGTGAGAGAGGTTGCCGTATTGAGTTATAATTTGAAGTGCCTGTCCTAGTGAAGTGGCAGGGTGGGTGACATGGAGTAATATATCGTCAGCATAAGCTGAGAGGACTAATTCCTGTTGATGTATCAGACAACCTTGAATGGATGGGGAAGATTTAAGTTTGAGGAGAAGAGGTTCAAGATACAGGTTGAACAGGAAGGGTGAAAGAGGGCAGCCTTGTCTGGTACCAGTGTGAAGGTGGAAGAGAGAGGAAAAAACACCGTTACAGTATATCTTGGCCAAAGGGGATTTATATAAAACCTGGATCCATTTGATGAAAGAGGGTGGAAAGTCCATTTTGGCCAGCGTAGCCCAAAGAAAAGACCAGTTGACTCTGTCAAACACTTTCTCTGCGTCAGCGAAATCAGGGCCATTGGGGAGTGGGATAGTTGGGCAGCATGAGAGATATGGGAAAGGGTTCTAAGATGGTCTGCTGGGGAGCGAGATTGAACAAATCCAACTTGCTCCGGGCTGAGGAGGTGGATTCAGACTTTTTTAATCCTCTCGGCCAAGATCTTGGAAAGGATCTTCATATCACAATTTAGGAGAGATATGGGTCGATAGCTCGCTGGGTCTGTAGGGGTTTTATCGGGTTTGAGAATTAGGACGATAGTGGCCTCGAAGTGTGGGGTCCAGAGTGTCGGTAGTGAAGATGTAGTAGTATAGCTTGAGGAGTAAGGGGGCAAGCTCTTTAGAAAATACCTTGAAGAAATTTGAGGGAAAACTGTCTGGGCCTGGTGCTTTATCCGGGGCCATGGAAGCGATAGCCTCATCTATTTCGGAAAGAGATAGGGGAAGTCAGGGTATCTTTATGGGAGATCGAAAGTTGGGGAATGTTAAGGTCTGCCAGATAGGTTGATATATCTGGGAAAGATACAGAAGAGGGAGGGCTGTTGTAAAGGGTTCTGTAGAAATCTTCAAAGATCTGTGTAATTTCTCTGGGAGAGGTTTTAATGAGACCTTCGGGGGATTGTAGGGCTGAGATTAATCTGGAGCTCTCTAACGTATGCAATCTTAAGGCCAAGAGTCTACCCGCCTTTTCACCTTGCTCAATATATTTAGATTGGGTTTTAATTAAGCTATACTCAGCTTTTTCTTTAAGGAGATCTGTATATTCGTTTTTGGCTGCTAAAAGGGCTTCAAGGGATGACAAAGGGGAGGAGAGGGAGTAAGAGCTTTCAAGCTCTTTGATCCTGGCCATTAATAGGGAGGCACGGGCTTGTCTAGTTTTTTTCCTCGTCGAGGCCAATTTAATAGTTCACCTCTTAGGTAACATTTCGAGAGCTCCAGATGATGTCGAACCGCGGGGTAGAGTTAATATTGTTCTCGAGGAAGTTAGAGATGGAAGTTTTAATGTGATCCACCGTTTGGGGTTCCTTGAGGGGCTGGGTGTTGAGTTTCCAGACTGTGTCCCGTTGAAAATTAGGGTCGGAGGAGATTCTTGTCCATACTATGGCATGATCAGAAAGCACAATCGGTTCAATAGCGGTCTGAAAAAGACCAGGGAGGAGGGTTTTGCTAATCAAAATGTAGTCTATTCTGGACCAGGAACCATGGGGTTGAGAAAAAAAGGAGAAGGACCGAAGGGAGGGGTTGGAGAGGCACCAGGGGTCACACAACCCTAGTATATGTAAAAAGTCTGACAGGGATCTTTGGACCGGAGTAGGTGGGCGACTTGAATCTGGAGCTTTGTCTAGGAGGTAGGACGGTGGCACATTCCAGTCTCCACTTAGTATAAGCTGTGAGGGAAGAAGGGCACTTACTTTATCTGCCAGGGCCATTGAAAATTCAGAACTACCTCCTACTGGACCGTAAATTGAACCGAGAACAGTGATACAGTTATTGAGGGATCCTTTGACCAGTATGAATCTACCCTCTGGGTCCATCACTGTTGCGTCTACCAGGAACGTAACATAGTTTTTAATAAGGATAGCCACACCCCTACTAGATCCTGACCCATTCGTGACAAATACTTGTGAAAAGCCAGATCTGAACAACCATTTAGCCTCTGAATTGAGTAGATGAGTTTCTTGTAACAATAGTATGTCAGTTTGAATTAGGTCACAGTGATTAAATACTTGAGTTCTCTTGATTTTTTCCCTGAGCCCATGTACATTCCACGATGCGACTTTGACAGAGTTTATAGCCATTTTAAGAACAAAAGAGTATAAGGGCAGTCAATAGAACTCACAACTATAACCCAACAGAAATAGCACATTCTAGTCCCAAAACCCCGACCCATTGTAAGCTGCCAAATGTTACATATCAAGTGTTGATGTACCATAAACAGACGATGTAAGTCAGAACTAAGATGAAACATAGGAAATAGTAGGCAGCTCAACCACCCCATCCCCTCCCCTTGTATCCCTACTAAATCTATCCAACTATGTACACCCTGGTACCAGGCATAGTCAGTCAAAAAATGAGAAGAGTCATGACAGAAGCCTGAGAACCAGAACCCCATAGTAAACCCAGTGTGCAGCTTGGTACTAACATCATGTAAACTGAGGGGTCTCCGGAGGCCTAAGTGTAACAGGATAGTATTAAGCCAGACAAAACTAACCAGAGAAATCCCCACATGTGAGTCTGGGTCTACATGCCCCCCTTCTATAAGCTCGCGAAGCAACTTTTCACGCAGCCACAAACGTCTCAGGAGCCTCCCCCCCCCGTCCCCCATCAGCCTCCATCGTGACACACTATAATAGGGTAGCGATTATGAGGGGTGACACCCTACTAATTACAAAGGGAAAATCCCAAAAGGTTCACTCACCCTCTTGTCAGGGCTATTATAGGTTGCTGGAGGATGGCAGGTCAAATCGAGAGGTGGGAGTCCTAACACTCCATTGTACATGATGTTTCCCCGGGGGACGGTTATGCAGTAGGACCAAAGCGATCCAGCCCTAAAACAACCAGGCATAGCCTTGTAACCGCTTCTTTTTGGTTCCGGGGAGTTTACGAGGGCCAGAGACAGCGCGGCCTACCCCGACCTCCGCCTGGGCCGCCGAGGACTCTCCACTCATCGGGACAACTCCGGAATCAACCATCAAGGTAATTAAAAATTCTAAACACAAAAATTCAGGCTAAAACATCGCCTTAAACGTAGAACTGGAGACTGAGAGTTCAGCTACTTGTTTTGAAGAGATTAGGAAGCTTGACAGTCAGGTCCTTGGAAGCAGAATCTGGGGAGTCATAGCTCGTGGAGATGCCCCCAATTGTGACTTTGAGGGTGGCAGGGTACAACATTCTGAAAGGGATGCCCGGCGCGATGAGCTTCTGAACGGTGGGATGGAATGCTGTTCTCTTCAGCCTGGTTTCCTTAGGAAGATCTTGAGCAACTCGAAGTTTGGCAGGTCCCCACATGATTGCTTGTAGTTTGCGAGATTTGGTAAGAACATGCTGCTTTTCTATATAGCTGAGAAATTTAACGATCATCGGTCACGGGGGAGAATCTGGAGGGGGCCTAGGTCTCAGGGATCTATGCGCTCTTTCTAGGTGGTAGTGGGGGTTAAGAGGTGAAGGGCCCACTGTTTTGACTAGAAATGTTTGGAGAAAGGTGATGGAGTCAGATCCCTCTTCAAGTTCAGGAAGGCCCAGAATAAGGAGGTTGTTTCTCCTACTGCGACCTTCTAGGTCCTCCGTTTTTAGTTGTAGCTTTTTGACCTGTTGCTTTAATGCGACCAAGTTGGATTCTGCTGTGGTTTTCCATTGTTCCTGAGAGTGGATTCTGGCTTCTGAGTCGGACACCCTCGTGGCGAGAGAGGAAAGGTCTCCCCGGATAGATTTAAGCTCCAAGGTAATGTCCTGTAGCACTTCTCTCAGAGGTGTTAACTCCTGTAGGAATTTCTCTTCAGTTAGAAGGTTTGTCAAGAGTGCCTTTTCGCCCGTTTTGTCAGGGGTGGAGCCGAGTTGGTTCCTCGCTTTTTTAGGCAGCTTCTCAGGAGTAGCTGGTGGTGTATGCCGGATCGCGGCCTGTTTTTTCTCCGCCTCCATCCTATTTTGTGTTGAAAGGATGTGAAAACAAATCGCCCTGGGGCCGAAAGACAGAGTGAGGTGGATCGAATGATATGTAGATTGTTGAGCTTGCTCTTCAAGGATCGTGATTTGAAGCAAATAAGGCTGATGGGAGTCGGGATCTCCAAGACACTGCTGCTGCTCAGAAAGTTAGCATCACGTGACCTCCTTGAAGGATTTCTGAGCTTCAGGCTCTCTGGTGTGAGGAGCCTTATTTGATTTTTCACAAAGGCAGGGTGTCTTTGCGCACAAATCCTAAGTTTCTTCCCAAGGGTGGTGTCTGAGTTTGCCTTGAACCAGTCTATTCACCTCCCTCTGTATTTTTTGGAGAGTGCCAATTCAGGGGAAGCACTGCTCCATACTTAAGATGTATGCCAAATTCTGAAGTATTATCTGCTGCGAACTAAGTACTGCAGAAAGTCAAAGCAGCTTTTTGTTTCCTTCGTTCAAGAAAGAGAGGGTGTTCAAGTTTCCAAACAATGTTTGTCCAAATGGTTGGCCAGTTTTATTGTTTTGCTACAACAAACATGACAAGGAATTGCCAGGGGCAGTGAAAGCTCACTCCACGAGGGGCATGACTACCTCTGTGGCTTGTTTGAAAGGGGTCTCAGCAGCTATCTGCACTGCTGCCACCTGGAGTACAGTCCATATTTTCACCAAGCACTACAGTCTGGACGTTGTCTCCAGAGTCTGTGCAGGCTTTGGCCGGGCTGTTCTTCAGGACCTTCTATTTGAGGCCTCGGTTTGCCTACCTCTCAGACTATCCTGATGCACTCATAACAGCTTGGAACTCATTCCTACAGTGTTTATTTATTTATTTATTTATTTAGTCAGTCATAGGAATTACAACCCTTTGAGTCATAGACTCATTTACAAAGGCTCTGCGTCAGCATAGTCATACATTCAGAGATAGTACATTAGTGGGACATCACATTTCAAGTATTTACATATAATAGCCAAGGTAGCTGAAAATCTATACATGTAGTAGCTAGGGTATTGATATTATTACAGTGGAACAATTATAGAGCAAGTACAGCCTCTGTGGCATTGTTGTATAGTAGGAACAGTGATCAATACATTAGTGAGATAGCACAGTTCAAGCAAAGTATTTACATATAATAGCCTGGGTGGCTGTTGACCTATACGTTTAGTAGCTAGGGTATTGGTATTAGTACAGGAGCTATAGTTACAGTGTGGGTGCAGCCTCTAGGGCATTGTCATATAGCAGAGACAGAGATCAGCAGCAAAGATGTCCTATACAGTTAGTCCTATACAGTCGGTAGCAGTGTCAATGGGGAGCGGCTTAGTGCAGCTCCGTGGAGGTCAGTTAGGAGGATTAGCAGTTGCACTAGCATTGGCACAAGGAGAGAATGTGTTTTTTTAGGATGGTCTTGAAGTGTCCTAGATTGGGAATGGAGGTTATGGCTGGGGGGAACTCATTGTACCAGGCGGGAGCTCTACAGAGGAATGATCTCTGAGCTAGGGAGGTTCTGACCCTGGGCATGGTCCACAGATGTTTGTTGGCAGAACAAGTGGTCACAATGCAGGAACATGAGAGTAGTGAGGCTGAGACCCCCAGTGGAGTTAACCCTAGGTGGATTTTTTTGGTGAGGAGACAGGATTGATATTGTAGTCTTTCCTCCAGGGTGAGAATGTTCGTAAGAGCGTAGAGGGTGCAAGTATGGGAGCGTTTATCTGCGCCTAGGAGGAACTGGCACACTTTATTAATGGCTATGTGAATTTTGTTTAGGGTAGTGTTGTCCGCAGCAGAGTAGATGGGGAGCCCATGGTCAACGACAGAGAGGATAGAAGAGATGACAGCCAGACTGAGAGCCTCTGGTGTCCAGCAGTCTTTGTGCCAGTGTAGGAGGCCGATGTGGGTATTAGTGGCTGAGGTCAGGATGTTAATGTGGGCATGGAAGGATAGGGAGGTGTCAAAGGTAAGGCCGAGGTATTTATAAGTGAGTACTTGTTCCGGGTGGAGGTGAGCGTGAGAGAGGATTTTTAGTTCAGTGTCCTTGGCCTTGCTTTGCTGGTGGGCAAATAGCATGGCTTTTGTTTTTTTGATGTTGACCACAAGTCTGCGACTGGTGAACCAACTTTCGATCTGATTGAACGAGTCTTGGAGGGAGGACTGTAGGTTGTCAGGGCAGTGGTGAGCAGCATAGAGAACCGCATCATCAGCATATTTCAGTAAGTTACTGGAGCAGGATTTGGGTAGTGCATTTAAGTAGATACTGAAGAGTAGGGTCCCAATATGGGTCCCTGGGGCACCCCCGAGTGGACAGGCAGGGTGGAAGATAGGGTGTAATTTATCTTAACACATTGGGATCTGGAAGTAAGGTAGCTATTGAAACAAGAGAGTGGTCCACGTGATAGACCAGTGAGGTGGAGTGTGTCCAGGAGGAGGGGGTGGGAGACCGTATCAAAGGCCTTAGAGAGGTCCATGAAGATGGCTCTGGCCAGATGTTTACGGTCAAGGGCAGAGTGAATGAAACTGGAGAATTCGATGAGGGTGGTGGTTGTGCTATGGCCTGATCTGAAGCCATGTTGTTCACTACATAATAAATTGTGGGCTCACAGATACTCGACGAGTTGGTCGGAAATTATTTTTTCAAGGGCTTTTGAGAGAAGGGGAAGGATGGATATGGGCCGATAGTTGTTGCAGTTGGTATTGTCTCCACTTTTTAGTATTGGGGTAATTGTAGCAGTTTTCCAGGCTGTTGGGAACTGCCCAAAGCATAGGGAGCGGTTAAGGAGGTCAGTCGTGGGGGAAAGAACAGTGTCAAGAACCCGGTAGAGGATTTTCATGTCAAGGGAGTCTTTGCAATAGTTGGAGCTACTGAGCGCTTTGGAGAGGTAGGATTTGGCTTCCTGCTTTGTAATGACCCTAAGGTAGAAAGGGGGGTGCTGGAGGTTTGGTCCAGAGGAAGCTGGGATAGGGTCAAAAAAGTCGCTCGGGAGGACTGTACTAAGATCGGAAAAGGTTGAGTTAAGGCAGTTAGCGATAGCCTGTGGGTCGGTTGAGGTGGCACTGTGGATGCAGAGCTGGGAGGGTGAGGGGTGGCGGGATTTGCCATTAAGTTCTTTAATGTTGTCCCAGTACTTTTGTGCACTCCCCAGGAAGAAGCCTGGGTGTCTTTATAGTATTAAGCTTTGGCCTTGCGTATGGCCCAGGTGCACCTTTGCATTCTGCTTTGTAGGCTAGTCTGTCTACTTGGGAGCCAGATTCAACGGCTCTG
Organism: Neoceratodus forsteri; assembly: GCA_016271365.2. NCBI lineage: Eukaryota > Metazoa > Chordata > Ceratodontiformes > Ceratodontidae > Neoceratodus > Neoceratodus forsteri. The sequence continues at coordinate 1,725,800,384 of CM057452.1, forward strand.
GGCCAGAGGTCATCCCTTTGTTTTAGTTGCTGCCGTAATGAGGGCGTGATCCAAGGGACATTATATTTTACAGTTTTCATTTTAGTCGGGGGGCCAAAATGTCACATGCTTTGTTGAAACAGCATGTGAAGTAATCAAGGGCTAGGTCAGTGTTAGGGGCCTGGCTTATAGGGGCCCAGTCCCACTGGGCCAGATAGTGTTTGATTTTTCAAAGGCCACCTGGTCGTAAGTGCCTGCGGGTGGAGACACTAGGTTGGGGTTTTGGCAGGTGACATGACCAGGAGCAGAGGATAGGGGAGTGGTCACTCAGAGAGTCTGGGGAGGACCACTAGGTCAGAGATTCTATGTGGGCGGTTAGTTAGTAGTATGTCTAGTAGGATCTGGGAGCCATTTGAGGTGTTTACCCTGGTGGGTTGGTGGACCAGCTGGTTATGATCCAGTGCCGCAAAGGCATCCTTGATGGCAGCTGCTGAATTGGCGAGCCAGTTTACATTTAGATCACCAACCAGGATATGCTCCATTTTTGGAGGGAGGTTGGAAATATAGTTTGTGAGTGATTGTATGGCCATAGCTTGGTTGCGTGGGGGAACATACACCACTATGGTGGTTAGGGGAGCCCTAGTGGAGTCCAAGGTAAGTTTTGTGGATAAGGCTTGGGCACCGTGGTCTAGTGAGGGGATCGGGAGAGCTTGGTTCAGTAGAGAGTCTCGAACATAGAAGGCACATCCACCACCCCGTTTTCCCACTCTGTCAGCTCTTTGTAGAGCGAAGCCTGGGAAGCTGACGAATGAATCTGGGTTTTTTTTGAAAGCCATGTTTCAGTGAGCGCAAGGACATCTGTCTGGTGTTGCGCTAGCCAGCTTTGGAGAGATGCTGTTTTTTGGGAAGGTTGCAGATATTCATGGCAGCTGTGCACAGCCCTTGGTGTAGTTTCTGTTGACTATTGGTGGCAGGGCCTGGGTTGGGGTGAATATTTCTGGATATGAGAAGTAGTAGGGCTAGGACCCTGAGGAGAGCAAGGGACCGCTGTTTGGTGGCTGGGCGCAGATGAGACACATGTTTAGAGAGAGTAGCACAGGGAATGGGTAAGTTGAGGAGGGCAGGAAAGGTAACGCAGATGAGTCGGTAGGGGGGTTGGGGGTGCGTGTGTGGGTGGTAGGTTAAGCGGGGGTAGATGTTTGTCAGGTGTTGACAGGGTGGGTGTGACCTTAAGACTTGAGATACTCCCGAAGAAGATAGAACAGTTATGTAAGAACTCAATGTAATAGTAGATCTTCAAGAGGATCTCAGTCATCAGCTTAGCCTTCCCTCCCACCATTCCCCTATTTGGAGGTCCTCTTTTCAGACTGAGTATTCTGGTGTCTTCAGCCATTTGTTTTGTCCTGGGCACCTCTCTCCTTAGTGTCCCGTGGCAGGAGTTTGCTCCCTTGGTCTTCAAGTGGAAGGAACTGAGGAAGGAACTTGACTGCTCATGCCTTTATAGGGTTGATGACATCGGCAGGTGATGTTGGCATGGGCGGCCCCAGTTGTACTGCTGAAAATCATCTATGTGGATTCCCTGTCTCCAACGACGAAGGTTCCTACGATGTAACCTGATGACCTAGATCCCCTTGAAGATCTGCTGTTACGATAAGTTCTTACGAAACTGTTCTTTACGGTAAGTATGAAAGACTTTCTTCTTTTTTGTTTTTAACTTACTGTTTAGTGGGGCTGGGGGGACATGATAAAAACTTACAAATGCCTGCACTGGGTGAACAGGGTGGCTTGCACAGACATATTAGTCTTACAGGGATACTCTCAGCTCTTTTATGACTTTGTGATTTCTTACTTTATATGTTCTTTGACCCCTGTTGTAAATACTGTGCCCACAAAATTCAACTACGTCCATACATTTTTGGGGAAGGTTGTAGAGAAGATAGTGGCTCTGCAGCTCGAGGAACACCTAGAGGCCTTTGACAAGGGGGAATAAAAGACAAAAATAGAAAGGGAAGGCAGAGAGATGGTGAATTGTGAAGCTGTCGGAATGACCAGTTCCTAGGTCTCGCAAGAAAATTTGGATCTTACTTCGAGAGGGCTCTTGCAGTAGGTAATTGCATATAGGACCGACGCCGGCAGGACCCCACAGAAAAATTTCTAGCTAGCAGTCCCTGGCGAGGGACTGCCCCTACGTCAGGTGACCGGCGTCAGGAGACATCGGTATAAAGTGGCGGTCCATCACGCCTGCCTTGCAGTTCTTTCCCGCTGTTAGCTTATGCCAGTGCCTTGCGGTAAAGTCCCCTGCTCGTCAGGCCCTTTCGTCGGTTATTTTAGCGAGTTTTTTTGCTTTTTCTACTATAATCGTCAGTCATCCATCGGTGTATGTCGTCCCCTACACCCTCCAAGCACAAAAATAAGTGTGACTCATGCGGCGCCCAGCTCATGCACAAGGACGGCCGTTTCCTAGGCCCCGATCATCAAGTTGAGAAGAGCCAGCACTGCCTGAGTTTCAACGTGGCCAACCGGAGAAAGCGGCAGCAGTCCCTGGAAGCCCACATTCTCAAAAAGAAGATGAGCTCCATGGAAAAGGAACTCAAAAAACTTCGGCAGGTGTCAACTCCCCCTGAAGGCCATCGCAAGAGAAAGGACAAAGAAAAGCACCGGGACAAGGGCTCCTCTCCCACTGCGACTCCCTCGGGGGTCACCATTTTGAAGGTAACGTCCCCCCCCCGTGGGACCGCTCCTCGACGGCTGCCTTAGAGCTTTTGAAGGCGGCGGTGGCCCGCCCGTCTGGCTCAAGCTTGGGCCCTTTGGACGCCTCCAGGCTCTTGGAGGCTTCTGTCCCCGGTAAAGCCGTGGTTTCCCAGCCTACCGGCATGGGCGGCTCCGATAAGCCGGACTTTGGCTCCTCCGACGTTCGCACGGAGAAGTTCGGTAAGTCGACCGACCTTTTGGGGGCGGCGCATGACCCCTCTTCCGCCAGACCAGAACGCCCCTCCTTCGTGGCCAGCCTCTGGTGAAGGATCTGTTAAGTCGGATGGCGGCCACTCCGATGTCCGCCCGGATCCCGCTGACAGGACGCACGTCGGTCCGCCTGACGTCCGCACAGAGGATGAGCCGACACCGGACCCTCTCACGTCCGTCGTTCCCAGCTCCCCGCAGCCTTTGCTGCCCTCTGGGGAGCCTGAGTCTCCTCAGCCTGACCCGGGGACTTTTCCCCTCCATCCCCAGGCGAGGCTGAGGTCCTGGTTCCACCTCCGTCGGATCAGCCTCCTGCTGATATGATGTCAGTTCCCCGGACGCCGGTTCCGATGTCGGCACCTCGGACTCCGGCCCCGACGCCGGTAGTGCCGACCCCAGGTGACAGCCTGCTTCCGGATGCCGAACCGATGCCGAGCCCTCCACCCCCCGGGCCTTCTGCTCCAGTTCCGCCCGCAGGGCCGTCTGCTCCGGCAGCTCCCCCGGATCCTGGGTATCCGCCCGCTATCGTACCGTACCGGAACCACAATGTCAACCACAGTACCTGGCGCGGCCTACAATGCCGCAGTACCCAACGCCACAATACCCGATGCCGGGCTTCCTGCCGGCGGGTTATGGATACTTGCCTTATGGGTATAACCCATACCCTTCTCCCCCTCCTCCTCCACTGCCCCCCCAGCCGCCGGTGGATTTGCAGGAGACTCTAGCCTCCTGGTGGGCTGAGGCCAAGGCTGAGCTCTCCAGAGAGATGGAGAGTAGTCTTCCGATGACAGTGCCAGTTCAGGTTCCCGTACGTCCACGGCGACAAACTCCCTCTCCTCCTCCAGACACCAGGGATAAACCCTCTGGGTCCAGAGAGGGTCAGGACACGCTTCCCAAGGGGTCCGTTCCTCCTCCTAGACAGGAAAGGGAGTCATCTTCTTCTTCTTCAGTTTCTTCCTCCTCCTCGGATGCCTCCGACGCCTGCTCCGAGAAGGATGACGAGCCTTGCTCTCCGTCAAAGCCCAGGCCAAGGACTCCTCCGAAGTCTCCTCCGGAGGATCCTTCTTTCATGGAGCTCCTCTGTCAAATCCAGGCAGTACATAAGTGGCAATCCTTGGAGCCAGACCCACAGCAGTTGAAACTCGCTGAGCATCTGGATCTGCCCGTCACAGCTCCCACCTTGGTGCCACCCTGGATTGAGCCTCATGCCCACCTTGTTACCACTATTTGGAAACAACCGTCGGCATTAGCCCCTCTTCCTTGGAAGTCGAACAGGCTATACCAGGCTCCAGAGGGTGTCAACTTTTTAGATTCCCACTCTCAAGCTGACTCAGTCGTGATTAGTGCCGCTCACAGCCGGTCAGCTAATCCAAAACACCTTAGCTCATCGCCACCTGATAAAGAATCTATCCTTCTGGACCAGTATGGAAAGAAGATTTTCGCTTCTTCCACACTGGGGATCAGGGCCCTGAACTATGTCGGTCACATGGGGGACTACCAGAAGGCAATTCTTTCTGAGGTGGAAATCAAGTTTGACTCCCTGACGGTCTCTCAAGTCAAGCAGGAACTGTCTGACCTTGTCCGCTCTGCACGTTCAGCCAGTCGACACATGCTTCGTGTGACTTACGATGCAGTGGACACTGCTGGACAGAGCTCAGCTTTCGCTGTAGGCTTACGATGTCATGCTTGGCTCTGCGTGTCAGGGTTGGTCCCGGAAGTGCAGTCCACTATCCAGGAAGCGCCCTTCCAGGGTTCGGTGCTCTTCAAAGGTCATGTCAAGGACATCATCACCGATCTGCAGGAGAAGGGGACAGCACTAAAGTCTGTTGACTCTATGTGCCATCCCCATCAACCGCAGTGCCGTCCCTTTCGCAGATGGAATCGGCCAAAGGCAAAACCTCCGGGAAAGCGGGCCACTAAACACCGGTCCCCCTCAGCTGCCAAGCTCCTCCGCCAAAAAAAGCAGTGGGTGCTTCAGCTACGGCACTGCCCCACACCACCTGACTCCTTCCCTTTCCCACAGCCTTCAGGCTTCCCGGAGGAACTGGTAGGAGGGAGGTTCTCCCTCTACCTTCCGAGCTGGGAGAGGATAACAACAGATTCATGAGTGCTCCAACTAGTCGCAGAAGGACACTCAATAGAGTTTCTTCAGAAACCACCTTGTCACCCTCCCCAAAGGTCGTCGTACTCTCGGGAACATCTTCCTCTGGTCCAGGAAGAGATTTCAGCTCTGTTGCTAAAAGAGGCGATAGAACCTGTACCCCCCCTTCCCTCCAGGGAATTGGTTACTATTCCCATTTCTTCCTGGTCCCGAAGAAGACAGGAGATGTAAGACCCGTCCTAGATCTCAGTTCCCTGAACCTATTCGTGGAATACAAGAGGTTCAGAATGCTCTCACTGCAGAGCCTTCTGCCCCTCCTCCACTCCGGCCAGTGGATGTGCGGTCTGGATATGCAGGATGCCTACCTGCATACCTCCATTCGCCCATCCCACCGCAAATATCTCCGTTTTGCTTTCCAGGGGGACCACTACCAGTTCAAGGCACTTCCATTTGGCCTCTCCTTGGCTCCCCAAGTATTTGCCAAATGCCTGGCAGTGGTGGCGGCTTACCTGCATACCGGGGGAGTGCAGGTTTTCCCGTACCTGGACGACTGGCTCCTGGCGGCCTCGTCCAGGGAAGAACTCCTCCACTGCCTTTCTCTTACCCACAGGTCGTTGCCTGCCTGGGTATTACCATCAACCATTCCAAGTCTCATTTGATCCCATCCCAGAGATTCCAGTTTATTGGGGCGATACTGGACACGACCCTAAGGAGGGCCTTCCTGCCGCCGGACAGGGCGGCCACTATTCAGACTCAGGTAAGCCTGTTGTCCGACCACAGGCGAGTCACTGCAAGGTCGGTTCTTCGCCTTCTCGGGCTTATGGCAGTTGCTATGCCGACAGTTCCTCGCGCTTGGCTCCACATGAGGGTTTCCCAGTGGACGCTTCGCTCCCAATGGGATCAATTGGCAGACGACTTGGATCAGCTAGTACTGGTCTCCTCTCCCATAGTTTGAGACTTGCAGTGGTGGATGGTCAGAGAAAATCTGTTTCGGAGGGTTTCATTCTTCATTCCTCCCCCTTCCAGACTCTGACTACAGATGCCTTGGGCGAAGGTTGGGGAGCCCATCTCGGTCCTCATCGGACCCAGGGCTCTCGGTCCAAGCTCGAATAAACCCTTCACATCGATGTGCTAGAGCTTCGGGCAGTACTGTATGCCCTCCAAGCCCTCCACCTGTATCTCCTTCCAGGCCACCTAGCCGTCCAGATGGACAATATGTGTGTGGTATGGTACATCAACAAACAGGGAGGGACTCGATCCTACCCTCTCTGCAGGGAAGCAGTGAGAGTGTGGGACTGGGCAGTACAGCACGACCTTCACCTCACAGTAATTCATGTTCCAGAAGTCGACAACACCTTGGCAGACAAGCTGAGTCACTCGTCTGCCCAGGCCCATGAGTGGGAACTGGATCAAGGGGTCCTAGATGATATCTTCGTACGCTGGGGAACACCACAGGTAGACCTGTTCGCTTCCCCTCAAAACGCAAAGCTTCCAGTCTTTTGCTCGCTCGTTCAAAAGCGAAGCATTTTCTGGAGAGACGCTCTGTCTCTAGATTGGAAGGACAGATTCGTCTATGCCTTTCCCCCAATTCCTTTGATCCCAAGTGTCTTACAGAAACTAGGGTCAGAAGGAGCACGAATGATTCTGATTGCTCCTTTTTGGCCCAGGCAAGTTTGGTTCTCTCTTCTGCAACAATTCTCAGAGGAACTGCCGCTTCCTCTTCCTCTGTCACAAGGTTTGCTGACCCAGTATCAGGGGACCCTGGTCCATCCAGGTCTCAGGTCCCTTCAGCTTCATGCATGGCTCCTGCAGACATAGCTCAGGCCCACTTTGGAGTTTCTCCCCAGGTGGCGGAGATTCTAGTGGATGCTAGGAAACCCTCCACCAGGTCTACCTATGCCATGAAGTGGAAAAGATTCACAATTTGGGCTGCTTCAAAAGACGTTGAGCCTTTCTCCTTCCCTGCTGGTCGTCTGCTGGAGTACCTGCACCATCTCTTCGATCTGGGTCTTAGTCATTCCTCCCTGAAAGTCCACATGGCGGCCATTTCGGCCTATCATGTTCCCTTTGCAGACAGAACATTTGCTCAGCTGGAATTCTCTAAGACTTTCCTCAGAGGGGTTCTCCACCTGAGACCTCCTATCCGAGTTCCCGCCCCTCCTTGGGATTTGAATTTTGTTCTTGAGAAACTAACTTTGCCTCCCTTTGAGCCGGCAACTTCCGCAGACTTGAAGTTCCTTTCCTGGAAGACACTTTTTCTTGTGGCCATTACCTCTGCTCGGAGAATTTCCAAGCTCCAGACCCTAATGTGTAAAATTCCATACTTAATTTTCCACAAGGAACATGTGGCTCTGCGTGCCAGTCCTAAGTTTCTCCCCAAGGTGGTAGCGGAGTCTACTCTGAGCCAGTCCATAGAGTTACCCGCCTTTTTTACGCAGTACTCCAATCAAGGGGAGTATTTGTTACATATTATGGATGTTCACCGGATTCTGAGATACTACACTAACAGTATGAAGGATCTCAGAAAGACAGATCAACTCTTTGTCTCTTTTGCTCCGAAAAGGGAAGGCAACGCTGTTTCTAAGCAATGCCTATCCAAATGGTTGGCTCATTGCATCACTTTCTGTTATGACAAGTACAATAAGACCCTCCCGGGTCAAGTCAGAGGCCACTCCACCAGAGGAGTCGCTGCCTCAGCGGCTCATTTCAAGAATGTGTAGGTGGCAGACATCTGTGCTGCCGCCACCTGGACCTCCATCCATACCTCTACGAAACATTACAGTTTGGATATTGCCTCACGCCGTAGAGCGGGCTTTGGGCTGGCTGTTCTGCAAGGCCTCCTTTCTTAAGGCCTTCACAGCTAGAGGATCTACTCTGAGTAGCTTTCCTCCTCCCGTGTGCTTCTCCTTGTTTCAGACTGCTTGGGACTCAGTCCTATATGTAATTACCTACTGCAAGAGCCCTCTCAAAGTAAGATAGTACAGTTACGTAAGAACTTACCATAACAGTAGATCTTCGAGAGAGGCTCTTGCAGTAGGTAATACCTTCCCGCCCTCCATCCCCCTAAGCTTTTTTAGCTCCTTTTCCATTTAAGAAAATATCCGCTTCTATCTCGTCTGGCCTTTGTTGGCCCTTGGCGGGAAAGAACTGGAAGGCAGGCGTGAGGGACTGCCCCTTTATACCAGCATCTCCTGACGCCGGTCACCTGACGTGGGGGCAGTCCCTCGCCAGGGACTGCTAGCTAGAAATTTTTCCGTGGGGTCCTGCCACCTGCCGGCATCAGTCCTATATGTAGTTACCTACTGCAAGAGCCTCTCTCAAAGATCTGCTGTTACGGTAAGTTGTTACGTAACTGTACTTTGCACAACCAGACAGAGAAGAGACAGAAAAGAAGAGGATGGAACAGACCCTTACGTTTAAACTCTTTCTGCATAACAAATGGGGCAGAGCCTTATTCAATCCTGTCACAATCACCAATGGTGATTATAAACAAAAAAGGAGGTGTAAGAATCTGCCTTCATTTTAGGAAACTTAATCAAGTGTCAGAATTTGGCAGGTATCCTGTGCCCAGAATAGATGATTTGGTGGACAGACTTGGAAGTGCCAAGTACTGTATATTAGTACCCTCGATCTCACCAAGGGTTACTGGCAAATCCCCCTGGCTAAAGAATCCACAGAGACAAAACTGCATTTGCCACTCCTATAGAATTCTATCAGTTCACCACCATGCCATTTGGTTTACATGGTGCACCCGCTACATTCCAGCGGTACATGAATGTAATTTTATTCTCTCACACTGGTTATTGTGCTGCGTGTCTGGATGATGTCGTGGTGTACAGTCCAGACCGGAAAAGTCACCTGGAATACCTATGAACAGTTATCCAATTGATCAAAAAGGCAGGTCTGACAATTAATCCTACCAAGATTGGTGATTGGGCATGCAGGAAACCAGATATTTGGGCTACGTTTTGGAAAATGGAGAAGTCAAGCCAGAGGTGTCCAAGATAGAAGCTGTAGCTAACAGCCCTGTCCCCAAAACCAAGAAACATATCAGGTCATTTTTAGGGCTGGCTGGTTATTATCGGAGATTTGTTTCCAGCTTTGCCACGTTAGCTACTAGTCTCACTGAACTCACAAGGAAGCGGTTCCCTAATAATGTGAAATGAACCCCAGAGTGGGATGAGGCTTTTCGGGCCATTAAGGTTGCATTATGTTCAGCCCCTGTTTTAAGAAGTCCAGACTTTGAGAAACAGTTTTTGTTACAGACAGATGCATCAGAGGTAGGCATATGTGCGGTCTTGGGTCAGCATATAGATGGGAAGGAACAGTCCATTCTGTTTGTCAGTAGGAAGTTGCAGAGAGAAAAGGTACTCCGCCATTGAAAAGGAATGCCTTGTGGCAAAGTGGGCCATGGAGTCCCTTAAATTTTATTTGCTGGGAGCTGACTTTGTATTGATAACAGATCACAATCCGCTCTGTTGGCTTAACCAAATGAAGGATAAAAATTCTAGAATCACACGATGGTACCTGGCACTACAACCATTTAAATTTAAAGTGATGAACAAATCTGGGAACGAGAATGTCAGTGCTGATTTTCTGTCACGATATGGATCAGGAATTGAGAATTCTGAAGGTTGAAAAAATGTGAGTTGTAGCTTTTCTGTTTGCTGTGCTGCATATGCACTGAACTGTAAAGGTTATAAGCTAATGTTAAATGGGAATTTAATATGTTTTGGAAACTTGTTATTGTAAAACAGATTCCCTCTTAAAGAGGGGTTATATGACAAGGTTGAATATGGCTCTTCCCCATTTGTTATGCAGAAAGAGTTTAAACACAGGGGTCTGTTCTGTCCTCTCCTTTTCTGTCTCTTCTCTGGTTGTGCAACCAAATTTTCTTGTGAAACCTAGGAACTGATCGTTCTTACGGTTTCACAATTCTCCATCTCTCGCTATCTCTCTGCATTCCCTTGCTATTGCTGTCTTTTCTTCCCCCCACCTCTTGCATATCTGCAGTTATAAAAATATATGGGAGTCTCTGTGTAAAACTGTATGTGATACTGGGATCCTTTGTTTAAAATGTACATAGCATACTGTTGTAATGATTACAAAGCCATTTGGAACTCAGGGGGTTAATCTGAGATGCAGTTTTTAAGCCTTTTGCAGAGCTGTAAACAAGAGGTTAGTTCTGAGTCTCTATGTTCTTTTTGCTGCACCTGCAAGGAAAGAAACTGACAAGAACATTCAGTGAGAAACAGGCTCTCTTAACGAGTTCCCAGACAAAGATGTACAAAAAGAGCAGCAATTCTTCTGCTAGAGAGACAAGGAGAGTGAGAGACTGAAACTTGGAATTATGAGATACCCTCATAAGAAGGACTTAGTTTTCTCTGTTTGTACTGCCTTTGTAAATAGTTATACTGAATAATTATTTATTTTGCTGTTATTGAGAAAAATAAAACGCTATTTGCAAATTTTGAAACTGTTCCTGGTTTTTCTATGCTTCCTGACCTGTGTCTCGACGACAGTGGTCCTCAGTGCATCTTCTGTTTTCTGTTGACTGGGGTTTTTCTTCCAAGTCTTTGCTTTTTACGGGGAAAGTTCAGAAGCAGCTTTTAAAGGGTTCCTTCTTAAGTATTTTTCCCAGCATATTCTGACCTCCTACTGGAGTTCAGGTCTGTTTATATCCTAGGGCTGGGGCATCTGAAGTGGTAGGTTATGATAGCATTTGTCTATAATACTTTTTTTATCCTTTGTAGAGAGAAACGTATTTTAAGCTCACTCCACATGCTACTAGTTTTGCCCAGTGCTCGGCTGATCGCAGTTCCATCCTTTTTCACAGTGACACTGAAGATGCTTTAAATGAAGATCAGATATAAGGTTTTGATCATTCCATTGCAGTACGCCTTTTCTGTTCAGCATTCTGTACCTGGTCCAAATGTTTTCCCCCTTTCAGGGGGGCCTGAAGGTGCTGAGATCTTCTCGGCCACAATTATTTGGGTGTCAGTGTGGCTCAGTTGGTAGCACATCCGCCTCTGGACCAGAAAGTCGTGGTTCTCGTCCCACACCGGGATGGACTTGCACCTAAAAATCGCTGGCATCCAAGTGCAGTATTGGGGGGTGCTGTACTGCTGGGGTGTGCCATCCTTCGGATGAGACGTTAAACCGAGGTCCCTTCTGCCCATTCTGGTATTGTCCTGGTGGGTGTCCAGGTGGAAGTAAAAGAACCCAGGGTACTCTTCGTAAAGAGCAGGGAACATTCCCGGTGTCCTGGCCAACATTCCCCTTCCCATAAACCAGTTCATGCAATTATCCAGGCTATGTATGGGTGATGATGTGTGATATGGCCGCCACCACACATTCAGTCACTTCACTACCAGTCTAGCATTGCTTGTAAATCACTTTGGGATACTGTGTATGAAAAGCGCTATATAAATGCTGATTATTATTATTCTTATTTCACCTAAGCTTGGGTCACTCCCACCAAAGGCAGCATACTTTCAAATGATCAGTTCAAGCTGACTAGAAAGATCTTTTCTCCAATTCATATGTCGAGAAAGCCTTCAGCAGTCTGTTGTCGTACAACAGGACCTGGTCTTTGTTTACCTCTTGGGCCCAAGAGGAAGTCTCCAAACTTGCAAAGGCTCTGGTATCACTGATTCTGCATTTTTCCTACGTTCTGGAATAGGCAACAGTTTGGTTTTCAGCTTTTGTTGTAGACAGGTACTGTATCAGCTGTAGGGACAGTTTACGGTTCGATTCACAGTTCCTCCTCTGGGTTTTCCAGTAGAGGTCTTTAGTCTGCATCGAACAGTTGGCTGCTCTTGAACTAATTTCTGATTTACAGTGCCTACCTGGGATTTTACTATAGAACTCCATACTCCTTGTATGCCACCTCTTGTGGGCTCTTTGTCAACCATTCCCAAGGATGTCCTATCTTACGGTGTGTGTCGTACATATTAAAAATTAAGAATTTATCTCAAAAGATCAGTGGAGTTCCATCACTTGGACAATCCTTGGTTTCTCCTTAGGGCAGTGAGAAAGGCCAGAAGCTTCCAGTGCCACCTTGGCAGTGTGGATCATATCATGCATAGCAAAGGCATATGTGGCGGCCTAACTTGAAACCACCAACTTTGATCAGAGCCTTTTCCTCTGGGTGTCAGTCTCATGGGATTGAAAGGAAGCCTCTACACCAGATTCTTGCAGGTCAATACCTTGGTCATTTTTGCCCTCCTTCTTGAAGCACCACAGGCTTGATGCACATTGTTCTGCTGATCCACTTTGTGGGTGCAAGGTGCTCCATACAGGTATAAAATAGTAATCATAACAACATTTTGTCTACAGGGGCACATATGGAGCAATATTTCCCCCCTTCCAGTTTTCGGGATGGGTGCTGCCTTTTAGAACCCATGTGTAAAGCTTGCCCATCAACAATGTGTAACGGTACAGAAAGAAGAAATTCTGTCACCTTACTGTAATTTCTTTTTCTGTTAGGTCCGACATTGTCCACATCCGGAGAACAATTTTTATGCTCCTGGAGAATATTGTGCAATAAAATATATTTCATTTAGGGATTGGAGAATGTCAGGCAATTGGTTTTATAAGAATTATAGTTTCAGTTTGTTATCATTGGCCACTAATAAGCAAGTGCTCAATCATTTTCCATTGTCCTGTAGAATGACTTATTTCTTTAAAGAAACTTCATCAGAGGAAACATCAAGGTGATCGGCAGTTTCATGTTTAAAATGATATACGCCTCTCAGATTACATCTCCATGCAGACTTGACTTTTGGCAAGCTAAGACAGACCTTTATCTTTGTTAAATGGAAATATCTGCAAGCCATTTGGTGTCATTAATTGTTAGGAGTGTTCTGGGTAGCTGGTTTCTTCTGCTTTGCAATAGATGTTGATCAAGGAATTTGGACTCTATGAACAGAGAATACCACCGGGTACCAACATTCAGAGCTGCAGGCACAGCTTCTTAAAGCTATAGCTGTACCAGTGACTTCTAGTTGGGGTGGATATATACCCATGTGTAAAGATTACTCATTGACAACGTTGGAGCTAACAGAAAAAGAAAATATGGTAATTAAGATAGAATGTCTTCTTTTGCCCATAAGCTATATAATGGGGTGTTATAGTAGTTGCAGTTTGGTAAAGCAACCTTACCTGCCAGATTTACATAGATAAATAGATACTTTCGGCAGATAAGGGCCTATGGCCCACCCAGTCTGCCCATTTGAGCTTGTAAGATCACCTTAAGTTTTTCTAGAAGTCTGTGCTGCACGATCTGCACTGGCTGCCGATAAAGTGGCAGATCACCTTTAAGGCAGGTTTATTGACCTACAAAGCCCTACACAGACTTGGCCCCGACTACTTGAAAGAGCTTCTGATTAGTTATATCCCTGTGTGACAGCTCTGCTTGGCTGATGAGGGGTTGCTGAAGATTCTGAGGGCTACTTTGAAATCTTCCGGGGCCTGTGCCTTTATGTTTGCGGTCCCCATAAAGCTTATTATTATTATTACCGCTGACCTCCAGGATTCCCTTATGTCTGTCCAATGCATTTATAAATCCCGTGATTGTTTTAGCTCCCACCACTTTCTCAGGCAGGGGTTTCCACCACCCTTTCTGTGAAGACATTCTTCCTCACATTTCCTCTGAATCATCCCCCCCTTCCAACTTCATTCCATGCCTTCTAGTCCTGGAACATATTTTTCTCTGGAAAATAGTGTTTCCCTGCACCCTATTCCTCCCCATAAGGTACTTGTCTGTTTCTGTCATATCCCCTCTCTCCCTTCTCTCCTTCAGGGAGTACATATTCATGTCCTTCAGCCTATCCTCATAGAACTTGTTATGCAGTCCCTGTACCATCTTTGTTGCCCTCCTCTGAACCTTCTCCACCCTGTCTATGTCCTTACGTAGGTAAGGTCTCCAGAACTGGACACTGTACTCCAAGGTGGGGCCTCACTAGTGTCTTGTATAGTGGAATTATGACATCCCTTTTCCTGCTGGCGATGCCCCTGCCTATGCATCCCAATATCCTATTTGCTTTACCTGCCACCTTGTCGCACTGTTTCCCTACCTTGAGGTCATCAGAAATCATAACTCCAAGGTCCCTTTCCTGCTTGGTGCATGCTATATACTCACCCCCAATTGATATGTTGCTCCAGGGTTTTTGTGCCCTGTATGCATTATTTTGCACTTTTTTGTGTTAAATTTCAACTGCCAAACCCTTGACCATTCTTCAAGTTTCTGCAGGTCCCTCCTCATTCTGTCTACACCCTCTGGCATGTCCACTCTGTTACAGAGATTTGTGTCATCAATGAACAGGGTAATTCTCCATTCTGGGTCCTGTGCAGTGTGACCGATGAAGATGTTTAATAGGACTGATCCCTGCGGCACCCCACTGGTCACTCTTCCCTCTGTGGAGTGACCACCATTTACCACCAGCATCTGTGTCTTGCCACCCAGCCAGTTACCCACCCACCACACTACTGTCCTGCCCACTCCCATATTCCCCAGTTTGTTTAACAGCCTTCTATGTGGCACAGTGTCTAAGGCCTTACTGAAGTCCAGATAGGCCACGTCCACTGCCCTCCCCTGATCCACCTCCCTTGTCGGAAAATTCAATGAGGTTGGTCTGGCGTGACTTCCCTCTGGTGAAACGATGCTGCCTTTCGTCCTGTAGTTCGTTGGCAACCAGATGTTCCACCAATCTCTCCTTCAGCAGTGCTTCCATGATCTTCCCCACTGCCGAGGTCAGACTGACTGGTCTATAGTTCCTTGCTTCCTCTTTGTCCCGCTTTTGTATAAGGTGATTACATCTGCTGTCCTCCAGTCTTTGGGTACCTCCCTTGTTTCCAGTGATTGGCTAAACAGGATTGCCAGAGGTTCAGCCACCACCTCTCTTAGTTCCTTCAGGAGCAGGTGCAGTTGATCATGGGATGTTGTTGGCTCATCTCAGGGAGTATGGCGGACTCACCGGCACTGTCATCCGCTGGTATAAATCCTGTCTTGGAGACAGGATACAGAAGATAGTCATGGGTAGTTTCTCTTAGCCTCCGATATCCCTGCTGTGTGGAGTACCCCATAGATCGAGCCTCTCTCCCATGTTGTCTGTGGTGTATATGCTGCCCCTGGGAAGGATAATTTGACGTTGTAGGCTGGGCTTTCATTGCTATGCAGATAGTACCCAGCTCTATCTGTCTTTTGTGCCTGGGATGTCTGGTGCCGTCGAGGTAATAAATTTGTGCCTGGCTGAGATCCAGTACTGGATGTCATCAAGCTAGTCGCTACTGAGTCTGGACTAGATGTGGAGGTACTGGTGATTGAACCTGGTCAGAAAGGGGGTGCGGGGCAAGTGATGAGGAAACTGGTTTATGGCTGGGTCTTTCCAAGTTGGTGGCTTCTGCTAAGGTTACGAATCTGGGGTTCTTTCTGGATGAAAGGCTGTTGCTTGAGTCTCAAGAGTCGACTGTAGTCCGGAGTGGCTTTTATCAGATTAGGAACATCAGCCAGATTAAAACCTTGATCCCTAATGACGTGCCCACACTGGTACATGCATTTGTCACCTTTAGACATGACTGCTGCAACCCTTTATACTTCGGGGTGAGTGGAGGTGTCCTATGACATCTACAGCTAGTGCAGAATACAGAGACCCAGTTGTTGATGGGCCTTTCAATGTCATGTCACTTAACCCAGGTCCTGTGTGAACTGCACTGACTGCTGGTGAAGTGGCGTATCACCTTCAAGGTTGGTTTACTGATCTATAAAGCCCTGCAATAACTAGGTCCCGGCAGGCCCGAAATCCTCCCTCTTTCAGGACGCTTTTGGCACTGTTTAATATTTTGCTGGAAATTCACCTAATAACTAATATTAGTTTTTAAATGTTTATTATTTTTAATTATTTATAATTCTTATTTGTTGTGTTGGCTTGCTCAGAATATTTTACTTTTATTGTATTGTTTGCAGTTTTGTTCAGCGCTCAGAGCCCCTGGGATTTGGCAGCATATAAATAAAGATCTTACTACGAGGGGGCTCTTGCAGCAGGCAAAACCATTAGGACTGAAGCCAGCCGGCCCCAGGACCCAATGGAAAACTTCTAGCTAGCAGTATATAGCGGGTGACCCACACCTCTGACATCGGCCCACCCCTGACGTCTGCCTATGGTAAAAAAGGGGAGGTCCCCCAGCCCAACCTCAGTTATTTTCCCGCCATCAACCCGTGCAAGTTGGACCTTCGCGGACGCCTTCTGCTACAGTGGACCACCATTTTCTTTGCGTCACCCGTGCTTTATTATTTTTAAAAAAACATTTTCTTTTACTGTATTTCTTGCATGTCTTCTCCATCTTCTTCTGAGGAGCGGTAGTGAATGAAGTATGCTTGTGGTAAGCAGCTTTCCCACAAGGATGGTCACTCATCGTGTTTGCTCAGCCTAGGCCTGGACCACGACACTGAGGCCTGCCAGGATTTCAACCAGCACACCCCGCTACACCGCCAGAAAACCCTGGAAGCCTTCCTGCCACAGCAGAAATTTACAGTGATGGAGAAGGAGCTCCATAAGAGTACCTCTTCTTTCCTGGCCTCCAGGGCTTTGACTTCTCTATCACACAAAGAGAAGAAGTCCAGCGGAAAGCACAAACACTGGGAGAAACACAGGGACGAACCCCAGTCAACTTCCCATTCAGGTCCCCATGCAAGTCGGTGACTGAGCCTGGGTCTTCCTCCAGCGGGAGGTTGGCACCTTCTGCCCTGGCAGCCCTGTCTTCTTCTGGGCTACTAGTGGTCAAACTGCCCACTCTCATCACTGTCTCGGGCGGTGGTTCTCCGGGGCTCAGGACTTCGTCCCCAGCCTCTCATCCCCTGACATTCAGGCCGTTACATCAGGCAGGTCCTCAGCCAGTTTGCTCAACTGGGTCCTCCTCAGGTGGCGGGTCTTTGCCCATCTCCCTCCTGGTCCGGGTGTCAGCTAAGTCGGCCCTGACTTCAGGGACCGACACCACCCATTAGCACCCAGGGCATGTGCTCACCTCCCCCACAAAAGTGACACCTCTGCCCCACTCAGGAGTTAGCTCACTGGGACAGGCTTCTCCGTCGAGGCTGGTGCTTGCTGCATCTCCAGACTGGTTTCAGCCCATGCCTGTCTGGTCTATGCTGGCCACTCCAAAGTACACTCCGGCGATGCCTCAGCCGTCATCCTCTAGCCCTCCACTGTCACCAGCCGAACCAGTTGTCACTCAGCCGACGCCCGAGGGCCTGACGCCCGATCTTTCTACTCTTGTTAGACCGATGATGGATGGTTCTATTCCCCAGGGACTGATGTCTGTTGACCCAATCCCTGGGTTACCAACTCCTAAGGAGCTGACGCCGGGACCTTCTAATTCCTACCCCACCAATGCCGGCTCCCCCAGTCACGCCTCAGAATCCACCCACAGATCTGAATGCCCTCTTTGCAGCCTGGTGGGCATAGTTTAAGGCCAAGGAGTCCCCAAAGGAGCCCTCTACTCTGATTCCTAAGGATCCTCCTCCAAATCCAGATAAGGATCAGGTCCCTGCTAGGAAAGCTCCAGTGCCATCTCCTAAAGAACCTACTCGACACCCTGATGAAACTGCTGCCAGTCATCCCAGGACTCACCAAGGAAGACATAATTGCTCGCCCTCTCCATCTCCAGACTCTGGCGAGTTGGGAAGATACTCCTCCTACTCTTCCTCTGATGGCTCTGACTTGCCATCTGAACTAGAGGAGCCTAAGGATACCCCTCAGTCTCCTCCAGATGACCCTACTTTTATGGAGGTAATGAGAAACATCCAATCCCTTATGGGTTAGGACACGGAGGAGGTGGACCCCGAGCAATGTCAATTGGCCATCTTTCTCTGTAAAATGGAGTCACTACCCTTGGTTGATCCACCCCTTATCGAATCCTTCAAGGACATCAGTAGGGCTATTTGGAAGCATCCATCCGTTACTCCGGCAACATCTAAGAAGGCAGCTCACCTATATAGTGCTCCAAGGGACAAGCCCTTTTATGGGGAGCACCCAGAGGCTGACTCTGTAGTCATTAATGCTGCCCATGACTGCTCTAAGCAGCCCAGGCACCTTAGCACTCAGCCTCCTGACAGGGACTCCAGACAGACCAATTTGGTAAGGAGGACAATGCCTCTGCCACTTGCACTTTCTGTTCCCTGAACCTTCTGGCACACATGCTCTAATATTGGAACACCCTGTGGGAGAAGGCTTTGGAGGTGGCACAAGCTCAGCCTGATGCTCCTGGCAAGACCAAGCTGTTGCACCTTCTGAAATCAGGCTCGGATGTTGGCACTCACATTGTCTGAGCTTCCTATGACATAGCAGACTTCACCAGTAGAGCTGCAGCTATGGGAGTTTGTCTTCGACGCTATTCCTGACTCAGAGTCTTCAGTTTTGCTCCGGATGTGCAGTTCAAGATGTTAGATACCCTTTTCAGGGGCCCTGTTCTGTTTGTGGAGGATTCCCAAAACATAATCACTCACCTGCAGGAGTCAGGCAAGGCTTTACATTCGGTACAAACTTTATGCTGATCTCAGCCTAAATCCTTACAGCGGCAGTGCTTTCATCCCCCTTCCAAGCAGCAACCCAGTGGCCAACAACCCAGAGGTGTCTTTAAGAGAAAAGCCACTACCAAAGCCACTGGAGGGTCAGCCCTAGTGCTCCCAGGCCGTTTTGTCTGTCCCCGGCTCCTCAGCCTGACTCTTTACCCGACCACCCCCCTTCCTTGGCTGAAACCCTGGGGGAGGCAGTATGGGGTCATTTTTATCTCTACGTAGAGGGTTGGTACAGAATACCCTCAGATCAGTGGGTTCTTCAACTAGTGGAAAAGGGGCACACTCTAGAGTTCTTAGAGATGCCCCCTGCC
Organism: Neoceratodus forsteri; assembly: GCA_016271365.2. Lineage (NCBI taxonomy): Eukaryota > Metazoa > Chordata > Ceratodontiformes > Ceratodontidae > Neoceratodus > Neoceratodus forsteri. Next base: position 1,725,819,309 of record CM057452.1, read on the forward strand.
AATCCCCCCCATTGCCTTCCCATTACCCTCAGGCCCACAGTTCCCTCATCCAAGAGGAGATTCTGGTGCTTCTGCAAAAATAGGCCATAGAACCCGTCCCGCCAGCACAACAAGGGAAGGGATTCTACTCTCATTTCTTCCTGGTCCCAAAGAGAACCAGAGACATGCGTCCCATCCTGGACCTCAGCCACCTGAACCAGTACATAGAATTCAAACGATTCAGGATGGTCACTCTCCCTGGTCTTCTCCCCCTGCTTCGTCAAGGGGATTGGATTTGTTCTCTGGACATGCAGGATACTTACATTTCTTTACATCTTGGTTTATCCACCTGACAGGAGGTTCCTCCACTTCCGCATCCAAAGAAACCATTACCAGTTTCTGGCTCTGCCATTCAGCCTGTCCTTGGCAGCCCCAAAAGTCTGTACAAAGTGCCTTGCAGTAGTGGCTATGGTCTTAAGGAAGAAAGGTCATTATGTCTTTCCTTATCTGGACGACTGGCTTCTGACAGCTCCCACGTGGGAACAGTTGCTCAGAACCATGGAGGCCACCTTCACCTTGTTTCGGGATCTGGGGATCACCCTCAGTTCCCCAAATCCTCTCCTTGGCCAAGCCAATGCCTTTAGTACATCGGGGCAGCCTTGTACACTGCACAAGACAAAGCTTTTCTACCCACAGACAGGGCAAAATGGCTTCAGGCACAGGCTTGACTGGTCTCCTTGTCTCGCCACGTCCCGGCCAGGTCGGATCTAAAGCTGCTGGGACACTTGGCAGTAGCCATTGCAACAGTTCCCCTGGCTCACCTGCATATGAGGGTAGTCCAGTGGAACCTTCGGGTCCGGTGGGACCAGCGCACAGATGATGTGTAGCAACTGGTGTCGGTCTCCAACCTTGTGTGACAGATTCTGACATGGTGGTTGAATCCCTCTAACCTCTCCAAGTTGGTCCACTTCCGAACAGAGTCACCTCGTCAGATCCTGACCACAGACACGTTAGGCCAGGGCTGGGGAGCCCATCTGGCAGAGCGTCAGACTCAGGGGACCTGGTCTCCACAGGAGCAGCATCTCCACATCAGTGTTTTGGAGATGTTGGTGATGCTTTACGTCCTGCAGGCCTTTTAGATGAACCTACTCCCAGGCCCTCTTTCGATCCAGATGGACAATATGTCAGTGGTCTTTTACATAAACAATCAGGAGGGTACACACTTACCTTCTCTGCAGGGAGGCCATGACAGTCTGGTATTGGGCCATAGAGCACCACCTGGACCTGACGGCTGTGCATGTTCCAGGCATTCTAAATACATTGGCTGACAGCCTAAGCCAGTTTCCGTGCAAGGCACACAAATGGGAACTTCTTCCCTCTGTGGTCGAAGATCTCTTAGACAGGTGGGGCCATCCCAAATTGGACCTCTTTGCATCCCCATCCAACACAAAACTGCCTAGTTTCTACTCGCTAGATCCTGGGCCTGGTGTTTTCTGTCAAGATGCATTGTCCCTCTTCTGGACAGGGAGGTTTTTGTATGTCTTCCTTTCCTTTCCATTACTGCAGAGAGTTCTCAGGTTACAGTCAGAGGGAGCAGAGGTGATCCCAATAGCCCTTACTGGCCGCGCCAGATATGATTTCCACTACTCCTGCAGCTGGCAGTGGAACCTCTGACTCCCTGCCTTTGTGCTCTGACTTGCTCTCCCAGGAGCAGGGCACTCTGGTCTATCAAGACCTCAAGTCTCTGCATCTTTATGCATGGCTCCTACAGACTTAGCAGTTGCCCAATTTGGGGTTTCTCCTCCAGTGGCAGATATTCTAGTGGCAACCAGGAAACCCTCCACTATAGCCACTTATGCCATGAAATGGAAATGGTTCTGTGTATGGGCCCCCCGCTTGTCAACTGGATCCCTTCTATTGTGTCCAGCGAATCTAGTTCTAGAGTACCTCCTTTCCCTGATGGACTCAGGTCTGAGTTACTCGTCACTTAAGGTGCACTTATCAGCCATCTCTGCATACTATGCACTTACTGAAGGCAAGACTCTTGCCCAGCTGGATCTTTCCTGCACTTTCTTGTGGTGCATACTGCATCTGAAAGCTCACATCAGGGACCCTATCTCTTCATGGGGACCTTTTGTTTATCTTAGAAAAACTTACTTTGCCTCCCTCTGAACCTGCTGTAAGTTGCGAGTTGCGCTTTCTGTCATGGAAAGTGTTGTCATTAGTTCCAAACTTCAGGCTCTGATGTGTAAAGAGCCTTATTTGGTTTTCCACAAAGACAGGGTGTCCTCGTGGACTAATCTTAAGTTTCTGCCTAAGGTGGTGTTGGAGTTTACACTGAATCAAGACATACACCTGCCTGTTTACTACCCAGAGTAAATCGAGAGGAGGCCTTACTTCACACTCTGGATGTCCACCGGGTGCTTCACTATTATTTGGACTGCACCTGTCCTCTGTGAAAATCTGATTAGTTTGTTTCATTCGCCCCTAGGAAACAGGTAGCTCCTGTTTCAAAGCAATGCTTACCAAAATGTTTACTGTTACCGAAAGTACAAGCCTTTACCAGGGCCTATTAAAGACCCTTCTACCAGGGGCATGGCTGCCTCCTTTGCCTCCTCCAGGAATGTGTCAGTCGCTGATATCTGCACAGCTGCCAGTTGGAGTTCTGTCCGCACTTTCATTCAGCATTACAGTCTGGATATTGTGTCCAGGTGCAGGGCAGGCTTTGGACTTGCAATCTTGCAGGGCCTGCTCTCTTGAAAGCCTTACACTGACTTCTGTCTCCTCTCAGCTGACCAGGGTCAGTCCTTACATTGCTTGGGACTAATGGTGTTGCCTGCTGCAAGAGCCCCCTTGATGTAAGATAGTACAGTTACATAAGAACTTACCGTAACAGTAGATCTTTGAGAGGAGCTCTTGCTGCAGGCACTGCTTTCCTTCCCTCCATCCCCTTGGTGACTGCTTCTCCATCATGGTTACCTCATTTTCTTCGGTGTAGAGGAAGTGCCTTGTTCTCCAGTTTCTGTATGTGCTGGGGTCTCCGTCAGGAGAACTGAGGTTTGGCTGCGGGACTGCCCCTTTTATACCCATAGGTGGACGTCCGGGGCGGGCCAACATCAGGGAGCAGTCCCCCGTTATACACTGTTAGCTAGAAGCTTTCCATGGGGTCCATGCACTTGCTGGCTTCAGTCCTATGGTGTTGCCTGCTGTAAGAGCTCCTCTCTAAGATCTGCTGTGATGACAAGTTCTTACGTAACTGTACTTTTACTGCTGGTACTACTATCAATTTAAAAATCCTAGGCCAGCCCAGTGATGCTGAGGGTTGAGGTGCTGGACGCCACACCTTGCACCATGCTGGCGACCCACGTTTGGGAACGAGTGCGGGTCGCCTGGAGTCGGCAGGGAGGAGAAGGATTGAGCATCCGGAGGACAGCTCTCCTTCTCCGGGGGTTCGGCAGCACAAGTCTGGCTCCTAGCAGTGGCTGGGGGCTGGTGCACTGACACCGTATAGACAGGGGTTGGGGCGGCACAGGCGGCTTGACAGCAGTGCGCACGGGAGTGTGTGTGGCGCCGTCACAGGCATCATTGCATGCGCCGCCCTGGCAAGCAGGAAAAAACACCAGAAAAATATGTCCCCCGAGGATGAAGGAGGGAGCTCGCAGGCCTTGCAGCTGGCCAGCCACGGCACAGGAACAGTCAGACTGGTCTTGGAGGGGAGGGCCTCCACCCCACCCGGGAGGGGGTAAGCCCTGGAGCCACTACTCTGCTGGTTGGTAGACGCCAGGGTGACAAGGCTGGGGTCCCACCAGATTGCAAGGGCTGCAGGGGCCGGAGGATAAATAATCAATAAAAATCCTAACTTTGTATTGACTGATTTTTTTGCACTTTGTCTTTAACCATAACATAACCTTAACAGTTTTACAGTTAATTTCTGCTATCTATTACTGTGCCTCTAGTATCTCCTTGAGTGTAGAATTGGTAGTGGCATTCTCTCCCCTCCCATCATGAATTGTAAACGCTTTGTGATATAGTTGCTTTGAAAAGGAAAGGTAGTTGGTTTTATTTAGCACCTTGCAAACAGCCAGCGAGAGTCAGATTGTTCGTTTAGATATGAACGGTGTTTTTCTAGCTGAAGATACTCTTAAGACATTACAAATGTGATTTTTTTTTGTTTACTCTAAATGAGAAATGTATTTGGGTTCAAGAGAAACAGAGGTTGCAAGGCTTCCTCAAATTTAATATAATAAAGCTGATGTTGAAGTGGCACATAAAATAATTATGTTTTTCTTTTTGTGTGTTTTTATTTACCAGGAAATGCTGCCCTGCTGCTCATTATTTCCTTTGAGCTGTCCATTGCTGAAAAAAAGTGGTACATGTCCTTAATTCTTGGAGTCCTGGGCCTGGAGCTGATCTTATCGCTGATGTGTCTTCTCATTTACACAGGTGAGGACCAGTTAGGACTGCCCTGCTGAGATTGGGAATGCTGTCAGTGGCTATTGAAAGTCATTTTTTGCACTCCCACTCATCACAATGCCTCCACAGTGTTTCACTGCAGCTTTGCATGCAGAGTGCTGCCGGTCTTTTGTATTTATACTGTCCTTAGTCCCCTTTCAAGGGGCAATTACCTGGATTAGCATAACATATAACTATTCTAAATTAGAACTCGGCTAATTAAGTTGGGGGGGGGGCACGGTCAGTCTCTCTTTGGTCTGTAATGGTCCTTTTCAACCAAAAATTTGAATCCCCATTAAATACAAAATGATGCAGTTTTTTCCTGATTGTTCTACAGTGTCATTAATGTAGTCTTTACCATTGTTAACGTGCAGGAGATCAGTATGGTTACAACTCACTTTTACTTACTTTTGTGTGTTCTTCACAAGTATGATTTATTGTGTTCCTAAAAGAAACTTTTTAAATGTCACCATTTGCTGTTAATTTATGTTGTATGAAATATATATTACCCCTTTCCTGATGTATTTGTGAACATTACATTTTGCTTTTTATGATGTTCAGTTAAATTGTGCTGCAGCAACTATTGCTGGCCTATTTGTCAGCAAAACCACATACTGTATAAGTAGCTGCCCTTAGTTTATCACAACTCAGAGTAGTTTTCTCATTTTTTTTAGTGTTTGAGCAGCACAAACATACCTTCTGTTACAATTTTGTGTGGTTTCACCTTAGGTGAGTACTGTTTTCCAGTAAGTCCTTAAAATCTACCCCAGAAGCAATCTTCCCCATGGAGTCCCAATTTATGGCTCTAAACTGGAGGTGGCAAGACCCTGCAGGAACAAATCATTTGGCCAGGGGGCCGGCAATGGTTACTGGTCACAGCGCCTGGCTGACACTGTGTGCAGCCATGTACCATCTAATAACTGTTGCTGGGTCCCTCCCCTATCTCAATTGTGTCCTTCGTTCTGTCGAGTTTGCACCATGGGAGTAAGTCGTTGCCTCGTTCTTCAACTGTTCATCTAGAATTTCGGGTAGTTCTTATTCTCTTTATCTTTTCGCAGTGGCAGTCAAAGGGGAAGAAGAAGGCGTCTGATGGCTCTTTATTCTGTCAGTGTCCACAGGGTAAGAAAATAGTTTGGACGACTGTCATCTAGTGTGCTTGCCCTGTCTAGGGCCAGTTCACGACGTGGACATCTGTGATGCCTGTTTTAGCATGGACTGCCAAATGTTAGAGATCTGCATGTTGAAGTTGGGATGTCTGCCCCCAACTTTCTAAGGCAGATTTTGGTCCAGGAAGTCCAAGAAAAGGACGTTGGGACCTTCCCTCCAGCCCTCTCAGCAACCTGCATGGTCATCTGACACAAGGTTTTCCGTCCCCCCCATAGTGCTGGGGTTGTGTCTGATACTTCGGTGATAGTGTTGGGTGGGCAGTCGACCCCTTCTGATTGGTTGATTGAGAACCTACAACAGTCCATTGTCTCTCAGCAGTGGGAAACCCCAAGAGGGGGGAGGCCTTTGGCCTTGTCCACTCTGGTGGACTTGTCAATGCTGGCTTAAAGTGTCACATGTGCTGTTGTAACCATTCATGGTGACAGTGCTGAGGGTGTCAGTGAGTGGTGTTGGAGAGAAGCCTGGAGTCAGAATCTGCTCTGGTGATTGAGTTCACCCAAATGCTGTGCCTGATCCCTTTGTCACACATGACACTGGGGAAGGGGGCAGCACCAGATGTGACATCGACATTAGGACTGGGGATGGCATTGATGTCCACTTCAGCACTGAGAAGGATCTTGGTACCAGGGAAGAGGATGCCCCTGGTGTCAGAGTTGCTAGTGGTGCAGGGTCAGAGTCTGACATTGACCCTAGTGCAGAGTTTTCTCCTGGACCTGTTCTGGACACTGACACATGGTTGTGAATGAGGTCTGTATGAGCATGAGCAGCATGCTTCACAGCAGGAATGTCACCACTTTCGATGTAGGATTGCCAGCAATGAGAGACTCCATTCAATCCTACCCTGGAGCATGGTTACCTCCAGAGCCTCAAGGTTTTCACTAAGGCCTTAGCCTGTGCCACTCCTGTCTTAGAGGGGCCTTATCAGTTTGTGGATAGGATCCCCATGTATTTCAGCTCTCCTGGGCCTCTCTTTTGGGAGCAGCACCAAACTTGGGCTGGTACCTTGGAGTCATGGTACAGGGAGTCTAATGGGGCCCAGTTCGGGAGATGTGCTTCGTTGCCTAACCCAACTGGGATCTATGCCTCTTCTCCTTTGATGTCCTCATTGAGGACAATGAGTCATCCTTCTGCTTTGCCTTTCTGCTGAATATGTCCTGAACCAGCTAGTCGAGGGAGAGATGATACCCGGGGAACCATCCAGCCCATACAAGCTGTGATCCGGTTGCCTTGCCATTGGGACTCCTTGGGGTTCCCAAAACCAACACTTGTGTCACTCATGCTTGGTTCAGGGCCATGAAGAAGGCATCAGGGACTCCATGGAGACATTCCTGTTCCACCTCTCCCCACCCCCAGAGGACCTCTAGGTGTAGAATTGCACACCCACTGAGTCTCCAGGGTTTTTACCTCATCCCTTCTTGAGGCTTCAGATAATGTACACTGGGACTGGACTACAGCATCTTTAGTGTGACAGCCCACGCTATTGAGACTCATAGGGTTCAGTGCACAGGGCAGAAAGAATTTCACCTTGGCACGTTCTGTCATGTGCATGTCAGAGAATCAGGCCCACATGACAGCTTTTGTCCACCATGTGTGCATGCAACTTCACATTGTGCTAGCTACAATGTCTGACAAGAAGATAGTCAGAACAGCACCTTTCAAGGGCATCATATGATGCCAGCGTGGTGGCCATCAAGATAATGGGATTGACTGTTTGCATCTGATGGGTGTCATTGCTTCATTTTCTTGATGGGCACCCCAGGCTTGTTGAAAGGTGCTAAACTAACATTACCAGGTGATTCATTTCTTCCCCCTCTTGGGTTAGGCAGCAGCTGTTGGGAGACCCTCCTGTGCCTGTGCCATAGGAGACACTACCTCAAGCTGACTTGTCTCTAGTCCCCACGGACCAGTGAGAGATCCTGACCTCAGGGTGTTCTCTGCTACCCGGAGGGCTAAGGCTGTCATGATAGCCTTAGTCTGAACAGGCTTCTGCCTCATAGTAGGGAAAGCTTATGCTTGGTACACTGGACCCATAAATAGGACTTTATGGAGAAGATTAATTCTGGAAAAGATAGAAGAGTTACGTACTGGCCGCCCTCTCAAAATGAGGAAATTGACAGGGAATTGGGGGAGCAAATGAGGCTTAGTGGTAAGGGCACTACTGTGATAGTAGGGATTTCAGTCTGCCGGAGTAGATTAGAGCACCCCAGCTACTGCGAGTGCCACAGAACAGGTACTCCTGGAGGCCTTCCAGGATGGCTTCCTGATGTAGAGGGTAATGAAGACAACCAGGGACGGAAACATACTGGACCTCGTGTTGATGTACGGGGAGCATGTCCAGGACATAGCGGTGGAAGACCCCTGGCAGGACGCGACCACCGCACAGTGAGATTCTTCCTCGGTCTAGGTAAGGAGGCAGCCAGAACCAAGACAAAGATGTAGTGGACCTCAAAAGAACAGACTTTTGCAGGATGGGAGGAATACTGGAAGGGCACCTCGCCAACATCCTCCCAGACATGGATGTCGACCAGAAATGGGCCATCATCCAGCTGGGTCTGGCAGAGGCCACTAACTCATGTAAAAAGATCCAAAGTAAGAAAGCCAGGTCCAAAAAAACAAGCTGGTTGAGCAGGGAGGTAGTAGAGAGAGGGTAAAGGAGAAAAGAGCTGCCTTTAGAAGCTATAAGAGATCCAAAAGAGAGGAGGACATGGAGGAGTATGTGAGGAAATCCAGAGAGGTGAGTAGGGTAGTCAGGGCAGCCAAGGCTTCAAGGGAGCAAAGGCTGGTACAGTGGCTCAGAGAAAAAGGAAAAGAAAAGGATTTCTTCGGGTACATAAGGAAGAAGAGAAGTTGTAAAGATAGGATTGTCAGGATCAAGAAAGATGGAAGGTGGGCAGAAAAGGGGGCGGTGCAGACAGAAACACTCAATGAGTACTTCTGTTCAGTGTTTACCAGGGAGAGGAATGGGCCTATGCCCCAGGGGAAAGGCAGGGTGGGCACAAGGGGAGTGGTGGTAATCAGTGGGGAGATTCCAGTGAGCAGGGTGTTGGAGGGCCTTAGGTCCCTGGGGGTGGATAAGGCGCCAGGGCCTGATGGCATGCATCCAAGGGTCCTGAAGGAGTTGGTTGAGGTCTTGGGACCTCTGGCAGACTTGTTCAGCATCTCTCTGGGGGCTAGGTGCATGCCCCAGGACTGGAGGATGACACATGTGGTGCACCTCCATAAGAGTGGGTTGAAGGACGAACCAAGTAACTACAGACCGGTCAGCCTTACCTCCATCGTGGGGAAGCTAATGGAGACTATCCTTAAAGAGAGATTGGTGATCTTTCTGGAGGAGAATGGTCACCAGGATGATAGGCAACATGGGTTTGTCTTGGGGAGATCCTGCCAGACAAACCTAGGTGCCTTTTTTGACTGGTTGACAAGGGCACTGAGTAGGGGCCATGCGGTGGATGTCCTATATTTGGACTTCAGTAAGGCCTTCAACTCGGTGCCACAAGGTTGACTAGTAAGTTGAAAAACCTGGGAGCAGGGGAAAAACTGGTTGTATGGGTTAGGAGCTGACTGCAGGACAGACAGAAGAGGGTAGGTGTACGGGGAGAACTCTTGACTCCCAGAGCTGTAACCAGTGGGGTCCCACAAGGTTTGGTACTAGGACCGCAGCTATTCAACATCTTCATTGCTGACATATCGGATGGGATTAGGAGTAAGATCAGCCTTTTTGCAGACAACACAAAGATCAGGGCAGAGGTGGATAGTGTGGAAGGGGGTCAGGTGCTCCCAAGAGGATTTGGCACGCTTTGAGTGCTGGTCAGACATGTGGCACCTGGGGTTCAGTGGTAAGAAGTGCAAAGTCATGCACTCAGGAGCCAGGAACCCTGGCTAGGGGAGTGCAGTTACCCACTTCATTGGAGGAGAAGGATCTGGGGATACTAGTCACAGGGTACATGAATCATTCAGTGCAGTATAGGAAGGTGGCAGCCAAGGCTAATAAGATGCTGGGGTGCATTGCTGGGGGATTCACCTCTAAGAGAGAGGAAATGATGCTGCTGTATAGGTCGCTGGTGAGACTTCACTTGGAGTACTGTGTGCAGTTCTGGTGCTGCTATTTAAAGAATGACGTCAATTTACTGGAGGGGGTCCAGCATAGGGTGACAAAGATGATCCTTGGACTGGGGGACAAACCCATATGAGGAAATACTGGGGAAGCTCAACATGTATTCCCTTGAGAACAGAAGGGAGAGAAGGGATATGACTGAGATCTTCAAATACTTAAATGGCATGAATAGGGTTAGTACTGAGGGCACGTTTAGATTGGGGGGGCACAAGGGGACACAGTCTAAAACTGGAGGGTGGAAGATTCAGGAGGGAAATGAGGCAATACTTCACGGAAAGGGTGGTAGCAAGGTGGAACGCACTGCCAGGAAGTGATATCACTGAAAACTGTGGGCTGTTTTAAGAAGGGGTGGGATATGGTCAAAGGTAAGGTCAAAGCTGAGGGAATCTGGGGAGGTGGGGAATTGGCAGAATGGGGTGATAAATCATATGGACGGGCAAGGGGTGGGAGGGCAGCTGCAGTAGATTAGACTGGGAGCTGTGCACTCGAGCAGACTCGATAGACCGTATAGCCTGTATCTGCTGGCATTTTTGTATGTTCTATATACTTACCATAACAGAAGATCTTACAGAATATCTTCTCTATGGAGTACAACTACGTGCCAGGGCCACTGGGCAGCTAATTGTCATAGTGCTGGTATCATGCCTGGCGAGAACATGGCTTCTAGCCTTTTTCTCTTCCTTTTGCTGCTTCCTTCCCCTTAGGGGACTGGGGCTTCCTCTAAAGAGAAAAAAAAAACATAAAGAAAAAAAATTGTTTTCTTTTCTTCCAGCTGTTTGTGCTCCATCTTCCTGCCTGGTGTAAATCCCCTTACATTGGGTATACACTTGTTAGTTGCTAAACACAACGCCGCACCCTTATAGTGCCCTGACTCAGCTCTGTTTCACTTGATAGTAGGTCTGTTAGTGGTTTTATTCTGCCTGGCTGTTTTCAAAAACAAGGCTGTGTCAGACTGAAGAATCTACTGTATGCCTCTCCTACTGGGGTAAATTCCCATGTCTTCTGCAGGTGGGTAGTGTACCAGTTGCTCAGCTGGCCTAGCTGTCACTTCCTACAAGGACTGACAGCTGTCTGTTTTTTCCCAGTCTTCCACTTTGTGGTGAAGTTATCTGATTCCAGTAGTCTCTTGCTGTGGCAAGCCAGATACTAAACAAAGAGAATATCAGGCTGTCCCATTTCGCTGAGGTGTTTTCCGTGCCCCTTAGAATTGCCACAGTGAGCACACCCTATCAAGCAGGCATACCTTCTTTGACTGTCCCCTGCCGTGTTGGGAGCTCTAGCTGCATCCTATTAACTAAAACAAAACAAAACAAAAAAAAATCATCACTGCTTGGCAGTGTGCTGTTTCTACTTCCTGGATTATTTCATCTCTAAATTCTAACTTAAACTGTGGCTGAAGCTCCTGAGCTTGCTTCTAGCACCCACATAGTATGCTTTAGCCAGAGCCTAAAGTAACTCTCTTCTAGAGCTGCTGCCTGTTCCTCCACTTTAACCTAGTTGCCAGGTGAGCAAGTTGTCTAGTGGGTAATTGGAGCTCTTACTTCGAGAGGGCTCTTGCAGTAGGTAATCACCTTGAGGACTGCACCCCCTGGCGTCAGGACCACACGGACAGTTTAACTAGCAGTGTCTGATGGGGGATCACCCACCCGACATCACGTGACCGAGGTCAGCACGACCCTATAGTAGTGGGTGGTACCCATGCCCCCATTCCAGTTCTTTCCCGCCTTCAACCTGAGCACGTTGGATCTCGTGAAGATCGTTGCTGCAGTTCGAACACCGTTTCTCAGATGAGTATCCGTTTTTCTTCTTTTTTGCTAAAATTCACAGCCAGGTCAGTTCTCCGACTCCTTGGCCTTATGGCAGCTGCCATCCCCACTGTCCCTCTGGCCAGGGCCCACATGCAAATTTTGTAGTGGACACTCAGAACACAGTGGCATCAAAGGTTGGATGACCTGGACCGCATGTTCATGGTCTCCAGTGCGATGTAGTGAGATCTTCTATGGTGGCAGGATCTCAACAACCTCATCAAGGGGGTTCCCTTCCAGTCCCCTCCTCCCAGCCAGACCCTAACTACAGATGCGTCGGGGCTGGGATGGGGTGCTCACTTGGAGTACCACAGGACTCGAGGGCTGTGGTCTCAGTGGGAGCTCTTCCTGCACATAAACGTGAGGGAAGGCATACAAATCATCATGGAACTGTAAGACGTCAGCATCAGGACCACCCAAAAGCATTGTGCAGGCTAGGGCTGCCTATGTCGACGAACCTCTTCGGCACCTATATCGCATCATCATCCTTAGCATGCCTCAGTTCTTTCTCCCACCATCAACCCTACGTCGGTCCACTGCTGCTAAAGAACCCCATCGAACTTCTGCAAATATTTCTCTGTCACTGTATGCTTGATTCTGTTCAGTATTTTAAACATACATTTTGTGCTGCGAATGGACAAAGAACTGCTGTTGTGCTATTGCCATTGCAGCAGCGTTAAAATTTATACAGATGACAACCATTCCATTTATATAATTTGCCTTGGCACAAACCAAGATGTCGAAGCATGCACAGTCTGCCTAGGCTTTAACCAGGCAACCAAGAGGTGTTGTTGCAAAGCTATAGAAAACTTTCTTTTGATCCAAGAAATGGAGTAACAGGCTGCAATGAAGGTGGCTTCTCTGTCCTTACCCTCTCCTTTTCCTCGCTTGCTGTCAATCCATTGATCTCTCTTTTTATTTATTTTATTATTTATCAAGTCTAGGATTACAAATACCTTTGAGCCAAGGCTCTTTTACAAAGGTTCCACGTCAGAGAAATACAAATTATGGGGAACATCAAGACAGACATTACAACAATGTGGACATTGCAGATTAATACAATTCAAGGGTAACATTGTAAGCAAGGCAGCCAGCGGCATTTGTCAGAGAAAACAGGCAAGAGATAAGAAGTGCCAGAGTCATAGGGAGAGGGGAGAGGTGGGAAGAAGGAATGTAGGTAGGGTGGGGAGAGGGTGAAAAGTGCAGCATTGGGTATACCAAGATGTGAGGGTAGAATCCAGTGAGGAGGGGAGGGATCACTAGAGCAGGCAGGGAAGTGGAGAAACAAGGTTAAGTTTGGCAGTCACAGGAGCTGTTAGTAGTGAGATAGTCCCGGAGCCTAGTTTTAAACATACCAATTGCCGGGGCAGAGGAGATGGTGGGGCTGAGGCCATTGAACCTGAGTGGCGCTCGATAAAAAAAAGAGCGTTGTCCCTGTGAAATGTGACAATGGGGGACTTTCAGTAGCTGTAGCGTGGATCTCCGAAGGCACCATTTGTTGGTTCGGTGTTGTAACAGAGTTGAGACCCCAGATGGTGCAAGGCCAAGGTAGATTTTTTTCGCCATGGAGCAGGTGAGAAACTTTATGCGGTTTGATAGTTGGAGCCAGCCGGTCTGGGTATGCAGGTCACATGTGTGGGTGAGACGGTGAGCACCAGTGATGAGCCAACATGCCTTATTTAAGGCAGTTGAGAGGTGTTTAAGGGTTGTGGTTGTGGCCGAGCCATAAATGATGAGGCCATAGTCTATTACAGAGATCACAGAGCTCAGGACTGTAACCTTCAAAACTTCTGGCATGAGGTGTTGTCGGTGTTTGTAGAGGAGACCAAGCCGTGTATTAGCAGCTCTAGCTACATCATCTATGCGAGGTCTATAAGAGAGATTAGGGTCAAGCTGTATCCCTAAGTATTTGAAGGACCCCACCTGATCTAGAGTGTTCCCCTGGATGGTGGAGATAGCCAAGTGGTGTAGCTTGTGTGGGTTATGAGAGCTGCAGAAGAGCATAGATTTGGTTTTCTTGTCATTGAGGACCAGTTTATGATTAAGAAACCATGTCTCTACAAAACTAAAACCAAGTTGAAGGTTGTGTCGAAGAGTTGCAGGATCTTTGTGAGTGGAGAGAACAACAGCATCATCGGCATATAGTATGATCTGCTCAGGGCAGAGGTAAGGGAGGGAGTTTAAGAAAAGGCTAAAAAGGAGGGGGCCCAATATGGATCCCTGTGGGACACCCAAGCGAACAGGCAGGGTGTCAGAAAGAGCGTCAGCAATTTTTACACTCTGCGACCGGTTTTTTAAGTGTCGATGGTGTCTGTTTCTGAGGCGTCAAAGAAAAAAGATAGATCGTTGAAGTTTGCAGACAAACATTGCCACACAAACAAGGAGAAAAACAGAAAGCAAAATGATGCTTCTCCAGACAGTTCCCGTTCATTAGCAGGACGGAATAAATTCACAGAAAAAGAAGGAGCCCCAGCTCTGGTGATGGGTCCTGTTGCCTCTCCCGTCTTTCTTACAGATACAAAGGTCGGGGTCCAGCATCAGTTCATCCTCCCCAGTTGGGGATTCGCAGCCTATTCCACCGTCGAGCACAGTACACACTGCATCTTAGCCATCAACGACCCCTTCAGACAATACCAATAGGACTGAAGCGCCAGGCGCCAGGACCACATGAAAAACCTTTAGCTAGCAGTCTATCATGGGGGACCACCCCTGCCGATTTCAGCATGCTAACATCTGCCAATCCTATAAAGGGGTGGTCCCCCACACCTACCTCAGTTCTTTCCCATCATTGACCCATGCAAGTTGGACCTTCATGGACGCCAGCTTCAGTCAACCACCGTTTTCTTGCATTTAATCCACACTTTTCTTTTTTCTTCTTTTAGTCATTAAAACATCAAGTTTTCGTGTTTTTTTTTTCTCCTGAGTTTGTCTTCTTCTCCAGCCTCGTCTTCTGACCGGCCAATGAAGTGTTCCTCCGGCAAGCAGATTCCCGCTAAGGATGGCCACTCTGCCTGCCTGCTCTGCTTAGGCCCAGATCACGACACTGAGGCCTGCCAACACTGCCAGGACTTTAACCAGGCCACATGGAGATGCTGTTTGAAGACTTTAGAAAGCTACCTGTATAAACAGAAGTTGGCCATGATGGAGAAGGAGCTACAGGTCAAAAGTTCTTTGACCTCCACGGCTCAATCTTCTGGGGCTGCTTCTGCTGCTTCTTCGCAGAAGGAGAAGAAATTGAGTGGGAAGCATAAGCACCGGGACAAGCACCAGGACCATCCTCAGTCAGCCTCTCACTCGCGGTCACCGCACAGACCGGCCACCACCTCTGGGTCATCCTCCCGCGGGGTGTCGGCCCCTCCTGCCCCATCAGCCCTTACCTCCTCTGAGCTGACTGTTTTCCAGCTGCCTGCCCTCATCTATATTTCCGGTTGCGGCTCTTATGGGCAGCGGACTTTGTCCCCTGCCCTTCAGCCCCTGACGCTCAGACCCTTAGTACCCATGAGCCCTCAGCCAGGCGGTTCTGCTGGGGTTGGAACCTCTGGTGGCGGGTCTTTGGCCGCCCCCCCCCCCGCCTAGGCATTCCCTCTGTCGGTTCCCGACTCAGGGGCCGGCGCTACTCCTACCAGGCATCACCCACAGGAACTGCTCACTTCCTCCTCTAGGCAGGCATCACCTCTGCCCTTGCTTTGAGGGCCCTCTTCCCCACAGGCGCTGCCCTCACCACTGAGGCCAATGTTGGCTGCTTCCCCGGAGTGTCCACAGCCTTTGCCACTTAGGATGGCGCTGGCCCCGCTGGCACCTCAGCCAATGACTCCACAACCATCATCGCCTCAGCAAACACTGCAGCTGATGCCTTCCGGTCCTCCTCAGGATCCACAGCCAGCTCCGGGTGGACCTACGGTGGGTACCCTATGCCGGCCCCCCGCCATCATACCCTTACTCTTCGGTCTATAATCCACCCCTGCCAATGGATTATAATGCTCTTTTCACTGCTTGGTGGTCATGAATAAGGACACAACCCGGAGGCCTTCTCCCTCTCCTCCTCTCTGGGATCCCTTGCCTCATGACCTGGCCCTCGGGGGTCCTCAGGATGGCATACTGGCATGGGCCCCAGCCAGCATGTGGATGACTGTGGCCCCCCCCCCGACACCAGTCCATGACAGTGAATCATTGGGGGATGACAATCCGAGTCCTCTGGGGACTCCTCCAAGGGCAGGATTAGGCTACAGAGGCTCCTAAATCCCCTTCTGACAACCCTGCCATTCTCAACATTGTGCATCATTTCAAACAACATGGAGTCTTGCTGTATTCTGATAATATGCAGTTAGACTGACCGATTCAACTGCCCCAGAGAACCAAGAGTTAAACTCTATGCAAATGCATAGAACGTTGAGCTCGAGCTTGGTTTTCAAACCACTCTCCTCGGTACGTTTTAGTAACTGATCAGATTCTTTACTCCGCTCACCAGTGAAGACGCCTTGGAGATTTCTCCTATGCCGCTTTTGGTCTAGCTGAGTTTCGTCGGTTTAATTCAAACCGCTTTGTTATTTTCCTTTCAGTACATTTTCAAACCACTGTCTTCGGTATCATGTACGTTCCTAGGTTGGGTAAGTGTTCAGTTTCCGATCGGTTCCGTGACCGTGAGGGAACCGAATTTCTAAATTTCCTTAATTTCACTGTAATTGGTACCGGTGCAAAGTCCTGACCAGAACTGGGAGCTCTCGGTTCATTTTTGGCTGGCAGTAAACCATTGGCCAGTTGGGACTTTGTCTTCTCAATTACCTGGCCTAACTAAGCCCTCAGGGGTAATTTTCTCTTTTCTTCTTTTCTTTATCCTGGCCTAACTAAGCCACTATGGATAAAGTAGTAATTTGACTCTTGCTTGACCGGCCTAACTAAGCCACTGGGTTAATCCCCAAATTTTAGGGTCATGTCACAAATACGCAAGAGAAAAACCGGTCCCACTGGGTTTCAGTGTTGTACCGAGTGTAGGGAACAATTTGCAAAAGCTGATCCTCACTTGGTTTGTCTGTACTGTTTGGGTTTCGACCACTTACAAACAGACTGTGAGATTTTTAAAAATTTCCCTCAGTCTGCTTTAGACAGGCGCCTCAGTAAACTAAGGGAAAAATTGGACAAGGCTACTGAGGACGGTTCTGGTTCAGCTGAACCTTCGGATCCGACAACCGACCTTTCAAGTCAGGGCGAACCGTCAACTGTCAAATGATGCTCGGAGTCGGTTTCAGAACCCGCATCATCGAAAAAAACCAAACGCTCTGGTTCGGAACCGCGTAAGCAGTCGGTCTCAGTTCCAACCGTGGAGGAGATTGCGAAAACCATTCGTATAGTGCAGTCTTTGCAAGCTGGGTTTGGCGAACAGTCGCAGGTACCATCTGGGCAGCCAACGCTTCTGGATACTGGTTCAACTCCTTCAGGTCACATTGATCCTGAGGAATATGATTTATCTGAATATGAGGAGGATGATGAGGAACAGGATGAAGGGGAGCTCATTGACCCTGAGGTCTCCCCTGACCATCCTCAGTATGAATCCCCTCCTAGGCCTGTCTCTGAGGCTACCTCCCATTTTGCCTTTATGAGGCAGATAGCTGAGACCCTGCAACTCTCTGTACAAGAGGCCAGGCAGGAGGATGAAGAGGATTACAGGGAAATGATGGATATTCCTGTATCCCAGGGACTTTCGATCCATTCATAAGTCCCTTAAGAAGCAGACTTTAAAAATCCTCCAAACCCCTAGTGCTGTTCCTCCTTTAGATAAGAAGATGGACAGGAAGTATTTTCTGGCTGGCAATAGTACTGACTTTCTAACTGGCCATTGTAGCCATCTAGGGGTGGTTCAAACTGCAGTCTGTGAGAAGGCTGGTATTCCTCTGGCCTCTGACCCCCCCTGACAAAGATTCCAGGAAGGTGGATTCTCTTGCCAGAAAAGGGTACCTGGCATCTTCTTTGGGTATCAGGCAAGCCTGCTATATGACTTATGCCTCCGGGTATCAGAAGTCCCTTTGGGAAGCTGTGGAACAACTGGCTAAAAAGGCTTCTCCTGAACTTTCTGCTGACCTTCAGGAGCTGGTCAGCAAGGGGGTGCAAGCATCTGAGTCCCAGTTCCACATGGCTGTGGACTCCAATAATGCAGCATCCAGGGCTATGGCTTCTGCTGTATCCCTTAGACATTTTTCCTGGCTCAGGTGTACTAACCTGTGCTAGGGCATGCAGAATAATGCCATGGATTTTCCTCTTATCCAGAACTCTCTGTTTGGGGAACAAACTGAGGCATATATGAAAAAGATGAATGAGTACAGAGTGGCATACAGGAGTGCTTCAGCAAAAGAGAAAGCTGCCACTCCTCAGAAGCAGCAGGCCAGGAGCAGGGGCAGACCTTACCCCAGGCCTTTCCACCAGGCCCAAGCTTTTCCCTCTTATCAGCAACCCAAAGGTTCTTTAGAGGGAGGGGCAGGAGGGGTGCTGGCAGGGCCACCTCCACCCCCAGTCTGCTACCCCAGCCAAACAGACACCCTGAAAGTTCTGTCCAGGCCGCCTCCCCTTACCCTGTTGGGGGCAGGCTGACCTAGTATCTCCAGGCTTGGCATTCCATCATGTCAGACAAATGGGTCCTGGAAATAGTGGGTCAGGGACTTGCTTTCACTTTCAAGGTGCCTCCAAAACTTTCAGCAAGAATTTTCAGACCTTCCAGCACTGCAGAAACAGCACAGCTGGAGGCAGAGATTTCCACACTTCTTCGGTCAAGAGCAGTGGAACCTATGCCACATCAGCACAAGGGAAAGGCACTGTACTCAAGGTACTTCCTGGCACCAGATTAAAATGGGGAGTGGCGGCCCATTCTGGATTTCAGATTCCTGAACAGGCATCTTACAAAGCCAAAATTCAAAATGAAAACCCTGGCTACCATTCTACCTACTCTCAAGCAAGGGGACTGGCTGGCATCCCTAGACCTAAAGGATGCTTACTTCCACATCCCCATCAAACAGTCCACATCCCCATCAGACAGTCTCACAGAAAATATCTTAGATTTCGACTGCCTTCAGGCCACTACCATTTCAGGGCTATGCCCTTCGGCCTGACATCTGCACCAAGAGTGTTTACAAAATGTCTGGCAGTAGTGGTGGCATTCCTCAGAAGACAAGGGGTGTCGGTTTACCCCTATCTGAACGACTGGCTGTTGGTGGGTCAATCCCCCCAGCAGGTCACAGAAGCCCTAAAACTCACCCAGGATACTCTCCTCTCTCTCTGGGGTTTTTGGTAAATCTTTAAAAGTCTGTCTTAAACCCTGTACAGGTACTAGAATTTATAGGGGCAGAACTGAATACCATTCAGGCAAGGGCCTTCTTGCCTGTGGCAAGGGCACAGACACTCATAGAATTGGCAAAATCCTTTCAGGCTCGAGTTCCTCGTCCAGCAAGGTACTTCTTACAGCTCTTAGGACACATGGCTTCCACCACAGCTGTGGTCCTGGGAGCCAGGTTCAAGATGAGGGACATTCAGTTCAACCTCAGATCCTTCTGGTCTCAGAAAAAGGATTCTCTTTCCAAACTGATTCCAGTGTCTCCCACCCTTCTGTTAGCTCTTCAGTGGTGGCAGGAGATGGACAACCTCAGATTGGGCATTCCTTTTCTCCCTCAGGTACCCTGTCTGGTGCTGACAATGGATGCGTCTCTCCTGGGCTGAGGTGCCCACCTGGGGGATCACACAGCACACGGTACGTGACTCCCTCAGGAGTCTCTCTTGCGCATCAGTTTTCTGGAGCTTAGAGCAGTGCTCCTGGCTATTCAGGAGTTTGCCAGTCTCCTGAAGGGCAAGGTGGTACAGGTCAGGGCAGACAACACCACCACCATGTACTACATCAACAAACGAGGGAACAAGATCCTCACTGCTTTGCACGGAATCCATGAAGATTTGGAAGCTGGCATATTCTCTCAACATGTCACTGTTAGCCGTTCACTTGCCAGGCAAGGGCAATATACTGGCAGATGCTTTCAACAGAATCGGCCAGGGCCATCACGAATGGACCTTGAACAAGCAGGTCCTTCTTTCAGTATTCAGGAGGTGGGGGGTTCTAGAGATCGATCTCTTTGCAGCCCCAGACAATCACCAGTTACCTCTGTATTGTTGCAGGCCTCCACTCCAGCGCTCAGTGCCACTGGATGCTCTCCTTCTTGACTGGTCAGACAGGTTCCTTTATGCTTTTCCTCCCTTTCCTCTGATAGCCAGAGTCCTGGTCAAGTTGAGGTCTCAGTCTGCCACAATGATTCTCATAGCCCCAGACTGGGCCAGACAGCCATGTTTCTCGATGCTGTTGTCACTGTCCGTGACCAAACCAATTTCTGTACCCAGGAGGTACAACCTGCTGACATCCTCTCAGGGCAGGATAATGTACCCCAATCTTCAGTCCCTTCACCTCAGGGCTTGGCTCTTGAAGACCTAGAAAATGCAGATTTACGACTGTCTCAGTCTGTCCTGGATATTCTGAAAGGTGCCAGAAAGCCTGCTACCAGAAAAACCTATTCCTCCAAATGGAAAAGATTTTCCATCTGGTGTGCACAGAAGGATTTGGATCCACAGCAGGCTGTAGTACCACAGCTGCTGGACTATCTGGTCCACCTTCAATCTCTGCATTTACAGCCATCTACCCTGAAGGTACACCTTTCTGCTGTCTCTGCTTATCTTTCAGCAGGGGAGGCATCTTCTCTGGCTGCACACTCAGATTTCAAGAAGTTTTTCAAGGGGTTGTTGCATCTTCATCCCCCACATAGGGAACCTACCCCTGCATGGGACCTGAACATATGTATAGGTCAGCTTATGCAGCCTCCTATCGAACCTATGTTTTCTTCAGAACTCAAGTTTCTCACTTGGAAAACTGTTCTTCTAGTGGCTATCACTTCTGCTAGAAGAATCAGTGAGCTTCAGGCCTTGTCTGTGGAGCCCAACTATATTTCACCTCACAGGGACAAGACTGTACTCCGAACTAACAGGAAATTCCTCCCTAAGGTGGTTTCTGAGTTTCATCTGAACCAATCCATTACTTTGCCTGTATTTTTCCCTCAGGAGTCTGTCTTGCACAACAGTCTTCTGGAGCTTAGAGCAGTGCTCTTGGCTATTCAGGAGTTTGTCAGTCTCCTGCAGGGCAAGGTGGTACAGGTCAGGACAGACAACACCACCACCATGTACTACATCAACAAATGGGGGAACAAGATCCTCACTGCTTTGCATGGAATCCATGAAGATTTGGAAGCTGGCATATTCTCTCAACATATCACTGTTAGCCGTTCACTTGCCAGGCAAGGACAATGTACTGGCAAATGCTCTCACCAGAATCGGCCAGGGCCATCACGAATGGACCTTGAACAAGCAGGTCCTTCTTTCAGTATTCAGGAGGTGGGGGGGTTCCAGAGCCTGCTACCAGAAAAACCTATTCCTCCAAATGGGAAAGATTTTCCATCTGGTGTGCACAGAAGTATTTGGATCCACAGCAAGCTGTAGTACCACAGCTGTTGGACTATCTGGTCCACCTTCAATCTCTGCATTTATAGCCATCTACCCTGAAGGTACACCTTTCTGCTGAGACTGCTTATCTTTCAGCAGGGAATGCATCTTCTCTGGCTGCACACCCAGGTTTCAAGAAGTTTTTCAAGGGGTTGTTGCATCTTCATCCCCCACATAGGGAACCTACCCCTGCATGGGACCTGAACATATGTATAGGTCAGATTATGCAGCCTCCTTTCGAACCTATGTTTTCTTCAGAACTCAAGTTTCTCACCTGGAAAACTGTTTTTCTAGTGGCTATCACTCTTGCTAGAAGAATCAGTGAGCTTCAGGCCTTGTCTGTGGAGCCCAACTATATTTCACCTCACAGGGACACGACTGTACTCCGAACTAACAGGAAATTCCTCCCTAAGTTGGTTTCTGAGTTTCATCTGAACCTATTCATTACTTTGCCTATATTTTTCTCAGATCACACTAGTTCAGGTGAACGCAGGCTGCACAGCCTGAATGTTAAAAGAGCTATTAGGTATTATATGGACAGGACAAAAGAGCTAAGGAAGGATTGTTCACAGCTTTTTCCTACTTATGGAGAAGTTGGTCATGGCAGGCCAGCTGCAAAAAGGACTATAGCCAGATGGATTGTGGCCTGTATCCAGTTCTGCTACAGTAAGCTGGGTAAGGACCCACCAACAAGTCTTAGGGCCCACTCTACCAGAGGCACTGCAGCCTCCAAGTCCCCTTGCTTGAGATATGTAAGGCTGTCACCTGGAAGTCTGTCCATACATTTACTAAGCATTACAACCTGGATATTCAGGCAAGGAGTGAAGCCAGGTTTGGCACAGTAGTACTGCTGAGCCTATTCCCTAAATAGGTTCTGGGGGCACTGCTTTATAGTCTGCATATTGTCAGAATACAGTAAGACTTCATGTTGTTTCAAGAAAAAATTACTTACCATAGTAATGTTGTTTCTTCTAATGGAGTCTTGCTGTATTCTGACCTCGCACCCTACCTCCCCTTCAGAGCCTAGGGGAAGGATGGCTCTTCTGCAGCAACTTTAAAACCATTAGTGGTAATGTTTTTTTCTGGGCGTCTGTGACTTGAGTCTTTTATATGCCCTTTGGGTTTGTTTCCTTATGTTGCCCCTGTTGGGGTCATGTTTAGGCTTAGTTTTGGCCATTACAAACATATTAAACTAGTTTGCTTCATAGAATCTGATCAGTTACTAGAACGTACCGAGGACAGTGGTTTGAAAACCGAGCTCAAGCTCAACATTCTGTGCATTTGCATAGAGTTTAACTCTTGGTTCTCCGGGGTAGTTGAACCGGTCGGTCTAACTGCATATTGTCAGAATACAGTAAGACTCCATTAGATGAAACAGTATTACTATGTTAAGTAATTTTTTTCATCCATTCCCTCATAGGGTTGAAACAGAGGAGCTGGACCTGGAGTGCTGTCGCCTAGCCATATAGCTATGGAAAAAGGAGACCCTCCCCTTGGTGGTACCTCCTTTCATCGATTCTTATGAGGACATCACCAAGGCAGCGTGGAACCACCCTTCCTCCAGTCCGACCTTGCCCAAGAAGGCTGACCGTCTGTACCGTGCACCTGGTGGACAAGCCCTTCTTGGGGGAGCACCCCACGGTGGTCATAAATGTGGCCCACGACCGCACTAAGAGACCTAAACATCTCAGTACCTACCCTCCTGACAAGGAGTCTAGGCAGCTGGATCAGTGGGTCAAGTGAATATATGCCTCTGCCACCCTAGCCATTCGAGATGTGAACTATTTGGCTCATATGATGCAGTACCAGAATGCCCTCTGGGATCGGGCGAGGGATCTGGTTCAGATTCTTCCGGAGGATCTTACCAAAACTCAGCTGGCCCAACTCTTAGTCAGAATCGGATGTGGGCACACACGTCCTGTGGGCGGTATATGATACTGTTGATGCCTCCAGGCATAGGGCAGCAACAGGGATCTGTCTTCATCACCATTTGTGGCTTAGGATGTCTTGCTTTGCTCCTGATGTTCATGCCAATATCTTAGATGCCTCTTTCAGAGGTTGTGTCCTGTATGGGGGGATGCTCAAGACATCATCTCCTGCCTCCAGGAGTCCAGCAAATCTCTTAGATCAGTTCATTCCCTTTAGCGATCTCAGCCTCGTGCTGCCCAGCGTCATTCCTTTTGTCGGTCCTGTCACCAGCAGGCGATGGGCCCTTTCAAGCACCATAGTCAAACCCCTCCAGCTGCAGTGGCTGCTCCTGGGGCCCCAAGAGCACCCACAGCCACTCTTCCCACCTCCGAGTCCACCGCCTGACTCCTTGCTCGACCCGACCTCCCCAGCAGAGATCTTGGGGGAGGCAGTCGGGAGTCGGTTCTCCCTTTACCTCCTTGGGTGGCGAGCAGACACCACAGACCAATGGGTGTTACAGCTTATTGAGCACGGTCACACCCTGAAATTTCTGGAACCCCCTCCAGAAAACCCTCTCTTGCCCTCCCATTACTTTTCAGCCCACCTTTCCCTCATCCGGGATGAGATTCGGGCTCTCCCACACAAGAGGACCATAGAGTCCATCCCTCCAGCTCTAAGAGGAAGGGGGGGTTTTACTCATACTTCTTGCTTGTCCCCAAGAAGACAGGGGATCTGAGACCGATCCTGGACCTCAGCCACCTAAACCTGTACATAGAGTACAATCACTTCAGAATGGTCACCCTCCAGGAACTGCTGCCCCTTGTTCACCAGGGAGACTGGCGCTGTTCTCTGGACATGCAGGATGCCTATCTTAATATCCTAGCTCACCATCGTTTCCTCCGTTTCTGCTACCAGGAGGACCATTTTTAGTTCTGGGGCCTACATTTGGCCTTTCTTCGGCACCTCTGGCTTTTACTAAGTGCCTGACAGTGGTAGCAGCAGCTCTGAGGAGACTAGGCTTGTATGTGTTCCCCTGCCTGGACGATTGGCTGCTGATGGCCCCGTCCAGGGATCTCCTTCTGTAGACCTTGGAATGCACCTTTCGGCTCTTCCAGGCCTTGGGAATTACGGTCAATTTGCCAAAGTCTTCTCTCTCTCTCTCTCTCTCTCCCTTCCTCCTTCTCTCTCTCTCTCTCTCTCTCTATCCCCCAAGTGCCTCCAGTAAATTGAGGTGGTTCTGGACTCTCCCAGGGCAGAGCTTTTCTGCTAATGGACACTGCGATGCACTTGATAGAGCAGGCCTGTCTAGTCTCCTCCAGTTGACAGATCCTGGCCAGAGCGTTCCTCCACTTGTTGGAGCCCGTGGCAGCCATAGCCATTGTTCCTCTGGCCCATCTGCATATGAGGGTTCCCCAGTGGACCCTTCAGGTTCAATGGGACCAACACACCGATGACCTGGATCAGCCAGTGATAGTCTCTAATCCGGTGAGAAGGACGTTGGAGTGGTGGCAGAACCCTGCCAGTCTCCTGCGAGGGGTCCCCTTTTGGGTTGGGTCCCCTCAGCAGCTTCTTATGACAGATGCCTCGGGTCTGGGCTACTGTGCTGACTGCCAGCCTTGGGGGGGGGGGTGGCCTGGTCCAAAGTGTAGCAGCATCTTCACATCAATGTGCTGGAGATGCGGGCAGTTCTGTACACCCTACAGACCTTCTAGACCCACATTCTTCCTGGCCCACTGCTAGAGCAGATGAACAACATGTCAGTAGTGTAGTACATCAACAAGCAGGGGGTCACTCATTCTTACCCTTTTTGTTGGGAAGCAATAAGAGTCTGATACTGGGCAATTGAGTATGGCCTGGAACTCTCAGCTGTTCATTTTCCAGGCGCCCAAAACATCCTGGCCAAAAGTCTCTGCCGGGTCCAGGTTGAGGGCTCATGAGTGAAAACTGTTGCCCTCAGTGGTCGAAGATCTTTTCGACAGGTGGGGCTGACCAGAGTTGGATTGTTATTTGTCACCACTCAATGCAAAACTGTCGCTTTTCTGCTCGCTCGAACCAGGGCCTGGAGTTTTCTGGCGCAACACATTTTACCTCTCCTGGAAAAGGAGGTTCCTAACGCCTACCCTCCCTTCCTGCTTCTGCAGAGAGGGTCTTCTCATGCTTCAGTCGGAGGGGACAAAGATGATCCTCATAGCCCCCTATTGGCCACATCAGATTTGATTCCCCCTGCTCCAGACTTAGCTGTCACCCGCTTTGGGGTTTCTTCCAGGGCTGCTGAGGTCCTGGTGACTGCTAGGAAATCTTCCACTAGAGCCACCCACGCCTTGAAGTGGAAGCGCTTCTCCCTATGGGCCGCTGCTCACCACCTGGATCCCTTCTCCTGTCTGGAGAATTTTATTTTGGAGTACTTGCTTTCACTTTCGGATTCTGGTCTGGGGTACTCCTCTCTTAAAGTGCACCTTTCTGCCACCTCTGCGTACCATGCACCTATAGAGGGCAAATCTGTTGCCAGCTAGAGGTATTGTACACATTCTTGCGGGGTACCCTACATTTGAAGCCTCCCATCTGGGATCATGTCCCTTCATGGGACCTTCTTTTCATGCTGGAAAAGCTCACTCTGCCTCCTTTTGACCGGTCTGTGAGTTGTGAGCTGCATTTTCTGTCATGGAAAGCGCTCTTTTTAGTTGCTGTTACTTCTGCTCCAAAGGATTCCCACGCTACAGGCTCTGATGTGTAAAGAGCATTATTTATTTTTTCAAAAAAGACATGTTGTCTTTCTGTACTAGCCATAAATTTTTGCCTAAGGTGGTGTCTTGAGTTTATGTTGAACCAATTCATCCACCTACCGGTTTATTTCCTTGAGTATTCTAATCAGTGGGAGGCCTTGCTCTATACTTTGGATGTTCATAGGGTGCTTCAGTATTACACAGACCGTACCCAGACTGTTAGAAAAACTGACCAGTTTATTTCATTTGCCCCCAAGGGAGAGGGGGAACCTGTTTCAAAACAGTGCTTGTCAAAACGTTTGGCTAATTGCATTGTTTACTGTTACCGTAAGTACAGCAAGCCCTTGCCTGGGGCAGTGAAAGGCCACTCCACCGGAGGTATGGCTGCCTTTACCACCTGTTTCAAGAATGTGTCTGCTGCAGACATCTGTGTGACTGCCACATGGAGTCCTGTCCACATCTTTATTCGTCACTACAGTTTGAACATTGCTTCTAGATGAAGGTTCAGTTTCGGACTCACAGTCCTTTAGGGCCTTCTTTCATGAGCCTTCAGCTGACATCTGCTCCCTCCTCCGTGCTGCCCTTTTGGTCAGTTCTGGTACTGCTTGAGACTCAGTCCTACCGGTGTTGCCTGCTGCAAGAGTCCCCTCGAAGTAGTATAGTACAGTTACATAAAAACCTACCGTAAGAGTAGATCTTCGGGAGGAGCTCTTGCAGCAGGTGCTGCTTTCCCTCCCTGCTGCCCCTGATAGTTTCTTCTCCTTTACTCCTCTTCTGTTTTTCCCTTGGCTCTGAGAACCTGCCTCGGTTCTCACCTGTTTGGGGTCTCCAGCAGGAGAACTGAGGTAGGTATGGGGGACTGCCCTCTTTGTAGGATTGATGGATTTCAGCTTCCTGATGTGGGGGGGGGGTTCCCCAGTGATAGACTTCTAGCTAGAAGTTTTCCATGTGGTGCTGGTGCCTGGTGGCTTCAGTCCTACCAGTGTTGCCTGCTGCAAGAGCTCTTCTCGAAGATCTACTATTAGGGTAAGTTCATACATAACTACTTTCCAGGCTGAGAAGGAGGATTTTTCCAAGTGAAGTCTTTACAAGTTCTGGGATGTTTCTGCCTCTTCTACACTGATAATCCCTCCAGTCTGCTCTTCCCAAGAAGTCCTACTGCAAAGTCACATTATTCTTCACAGCCTGAAAGAGACTCTGTGGTAATTATGGCAGCTGACAGCAGATCTAAAGTACGTAAACACCTGTGCTTCCTCCCTCCTGCCAAGGAGTCTGCAAAGCTGGATGTGATGTGTAAAAGGACTTTTGCCTCATCTACACTTGGCCTGAGAATTGCTGACTGTCAGGCATGTATGACTAAATATCAAAATTGCCTGTGAAAACAGTGGCCTCTCTGGCTGAAAAATTGCCCAAGGGCCAGGACAAAATATTGGCTCGGCAAACAAATGCAAATGGCCAGGAGGTTGGTAAGCACTTGTACAGACTGACTTAGGATGCCTCTGATGCTGCTGCTGGGTCTGCTGCCTTGGGAATTTCTGTTTCTAGGGACATGGATATGTTGTTCATCCACACTCATTGGCAGTATCCTTGCCGCTTTAAATCTTGCCGGAAGGTCTTCAAGCTTGCTCCTCCCACCCACCCGGGTGGTATAACTCTCGGCTCCGCCCCATGACGCCAGATCTTCCTTACCGCTTGGAAGCTCAGGTTCCCTCCTTAACGCTCTGCGTTTGCGACTGGTTCCTATTTCTCCGTTTGCGGATTTAAAAATAAAAATTTGCAAAAGACTTCAGTCTTCGATCCCTCGCGGCTGCGATGGACAAATCGACTCCCGGATTTCGAGATGCCCATGCGGGCAGAAGATGTCTCGGACGGATCCACACTCCACGTGTGTCTGCTTGCAGGCCTTGAGCCGCGACCCGCGAGCTTGACCTGTGCTCATCTTTCACCGGCCCTCGTCCTCGAAGAACCATGCTGCCCGATTGCAACTGGGCCGTCCGAAGCGTTCCCTCAGTGAAGTCCTAGGAAGCCCGGTTGGCGGTGTCAGCGGTATTGGCTTCGGCGGATCAGCTCGGCGGATGGTAGCCTCGAAGAAGGAAGTGGCGCGGGCGTATCTTCCTCGGCGCGGCATTTATCCCGCCTCTCTGGGTTCTTCCTACACGGCTTCTTTTAAGGAGCTTTGTCTGTCCTCTCCACTAAAGGAGAAGGCTCATGCCTGCTGGACCTTATTCTCGGTCCAAAAGAGGACAAGGTAAGTCCCTCCGTCGACGCTCTTGGGAGCGGGAAAGGTCCCTCTCCCCGGGCCGTCGTCCGTCGGCTTCGGTCGACCGCTCGGCTTCGGCCACTGGCCTCACGGTGTCCCCGTCAGGTCAGTTGACCGAGACTCCCACTGATGAAGTCGAGATTTTTCTCGACCCATTGGACGGGCTGTCGCCTTTAGCAGCCGAGATTCCCCTCTCCCCGGTTCCCCCGGGAGGAGTTGAGGATCCCGTGGGCTCGTCTGTGCCTCCGGTTCCGGAGCCCTCGGATGGACCTTCCGAGCCGAAGGGAGTGCCGGTTCCGGCCGACACCTCCCCGCACCGACCCCGGAAATTCCGGGACTCTCGGTCTCGTCCTTCGACCTCGGGCGTCCAGCTGCTCCCCACCGGCCAGCGGTCTCGGGTCTCGGCACTCGCGGTAAGCGGCGTCTCTGGCCCTCCCTCCTCGGATGAGGGAGGCTTCGCGTGAAATTACGCCGACGGTACGAGACCTTATGTTGCAACAGCTCCGGCCGGGAATAAGCCACCCGCGCTTCGCCATTAAGTGGCTGTCACCGAACGCTTTGACACAACCCCCGACTTGTCCGAGGAGCCTATACCCAGGCCGGTTGTTCGCCAAACCAGCTGCTCCACCGATTCGTGGAACCTCCGCCTCCACAGCCACTCACTGGGGTCTCACCAAGATTCTCGGCCCGCAAGGGTTTTACCCCATCGCTGTCAGTTACCTCACTCCCGACCGACTCGGCAGGTGAAGGTGGCTCAGGCCAGAGGTGTTTTCGAGGACTCTTCCGAGTCCGAGATGATTCCTCTCTTCTCCAAGCCGACTGGACCTGGAGTCTTCAGGAGGTCAGTCAATGGATCATAGCCTGTCGTCCTTCCTAGGACTGCTTCGCTCATCTCGGAGTCTACCGATGGAGCTCGAACCTGCTTCCAAACGGGCCAGGTATCCTCAGGAGATTCTGGACCGAGGGATTCTCGACGGAGGCCTTTCCGGTGGCCGAGGCCATAGTGGGTCGCACTGAACTTTGGCAGCGCCTGCTTCCTGCCCCGCGCTCGCCAGGATGGCCAGGAAGTATGCGGTCCCTACCGGTTCTTTGTCCGTTTTTTGAACACCCTCTGCTGAGGGTTGGTTACCGACAGCGTCGCAGGCCGGCAACGCCCAGGGATGTGACAAACCTCCTGACAAGGAGTCCAAGAAATTGGACTCACTGCCGGGCTTAAAGTCTACGCTATGCTCTCTCTCGGCCTTCACAGGCCAGTTCGGGCCATTCCTATAACATTTTTCTCATGCCCTGTTGGGCTCCCCTGGATGAGGTCATCATCCTCATCTTCCCGGGCCGATCTGCAGACTACGGTTAAGCAGGTGCGGGACCAGGGCAGGGCAGTGGCCAAACAGCAGCTCCAGACTGCTTTGGATATAGGGGACTCATGTGCCAGATCGGTGGCGGCCGCAGTGGCTATGCAGGCGTCATGGGCTTGGCTGAGGATATCCACCTTTACCGGATACCCAGCACAAGTTGGCGGATGTTCCCTTTTGGGGACTGACCTCTTCGCCCTGGGGTGGAAGGTCACCTGCAGAGGATCGAGAAGTCCAATGCCACCTGACTCGGTCTCTTCCGGCCAGAAGGACAAAGGCCATGAAACCACAGCCCTAAGCTCCTTTCGTCCTTCTGTGCCTCGGCGCGCCCGGCCCAGTGAACGCCAGCCAGCAGGCTCGGCCTCAGTAATCCCAAACCCAAGCCGCCGGTTCTCTCTAACAGGAGGCAGGAGGAAGGCTTCAGGAGGTCCCTCGGCCGGTCCCTCCTCCAAGCCTGCCCAGTGACGGCTGAGGGGTGTCGCCCCCATCCCGTCACCTACCCTGGGTCCCCCGTGGGGACGGCTCCGCACTTGCTCCACCTGGTCCGCTGTCACCACGGACAGGTGGGTCTTGAGGTGGTGGGAAGAGGCTCTGCCTCTGTGAATTCGAGCAGGCACCACCTTCAGAGCCACCGCCTCGGGGCTTCGATCCCCAGCTCACTGGCGCTCGTCGAGCCGACATCACCTCTCCTCCAGAAGGAGGTGGTAAGAGTGGTAACCCTCCTTCAGACCCAGGGTTTGTGTCCAGGTACTTCCTGGTTCCAAACGGACGGGGCTGGCGCCCATTCTCGACTACACACTCTAAACAAGTTCCTAAGGTCTCGAACCTTCAGGATGGTCACTCTGGCTCAGATAATACCATCCTTGGAACGCCGGGTGGTTCTGCTCTCTGGACTTGCAGGACGCTTTTTCCACGTCCCTATCCGTCCGTCTCACCCAGAGATTCCTTCGCTTCGAAAGGAAGGATCTCTCTTGGTTCCAAGCCATGCCCTTCGACTTGTCTCCAGCTCCCAGGGTCTTCACCAAATGCATGGCAGTGGTGACAGTATTCTCTGGGCGCCGAGGGTCCGGTGTACCTACCTGGACGACTGGCTGATAGCAGCCCTCCAGGAAGGAGGCGGAGTGGTCCAGAGATCTGGCCTCCAGGTCTGCTCTCAACTGGGCCTCCTTATCAACGAGGCCAAGTCGAACTCGAGTCAAGCAGGTGATTCTATTCATCGGGCGCAGCTCGACTCTCTCGAGCCAGAGGCGGCTCCCGGCGGACAGGGCCGAGGTTTTCTTCCTCCTTTGCCCGATCATTTCTGGTTGGGCACTGCGCCCGCCGGGACTTCCTCGCGCTCCTGGGTCTCATGGCGGCCTGTACCAGCGTGGTCGTTGGGCCGCTGGAACATCGTCCCCTTCAGTGAAGTGGCCCAGCCAGTGGTCTGGCGCTACGATCCTTGACCAGCTTGTGTCGGTGACACAGGGGATGTGGAACGCTCTCCAGTGGTGGACCGTTCCAGATCATTTGCAGGAGGGCATCCCGTTCGGTCCGCCCGAGCCGCGGCTCTCTGTCGACCGATGCCTTCCTGATGGGTTGGGGTGCCCATCTGGGAACACCGGGCTCATGGCCTCTGGTCCCCTGCTGGAGTCCCGATGCCACATCAACCTGCTGGAGCTCCGAGCGGTCCGCTAGCTCTCACCGCCTTTTGCTCCTCTCGGGGTCAAGTGGTCCCGAGTCCGACGGACAATACCACGACCATGTACTATCTAAACCGCCAGGGCGGGACGCGCTCCATGCTTCTATGCAAGGAAGCTCTCCGCATTTGGTCACTCGTGCGCAGCCTGGAGGCGGATCTCCTAGCCATTCACGTGGCAGGAGCCTCCAACACCCTGGTCGATGCCCTGAGCCGGATAGGGGCTGCATCCCACGAGTGGTCTCTCCTGCCGGAGGTAGTACAGCATCTGTTCTCCCTTTGGGGCACACCTCAGGTGGACCTGTTTGCCTCCATGGAGAACGCGAAGCTGAGTCTGTTCCATGCCCGCCCCCCTCAGCAGGGCTCGCTGCAGGGGGATGCCTTCTCGAGGCAATGGACCCGCGGCTTCTTTACGCCTTTTCCCATTTCCCTTGATCCACAAGGTGCTTCTCAAGGCGAGGAGGGACAAGGCGCAGGTGATTCTGATAGCCCAGACTGGCCTCGCCAGTTCTGGTACCCAGATCTCCTCAGTCTCAGCTCCAGGACTCAGGCAGCTTCCAGCTCGCCCGGACTGCTCTCGTCAATCAGGGGAAGGTGTTCCATCCGGACCTTCAATCTCTGCACCTGACGGCCTGGTTCCTGAGCTGCTAGAGTTCCAGGCCTTGGGTCTTTCCGACGAGGTCCTCAATGTAGTTGAGGCGTCCGTGAAGGAGTCGACCAGAAAATGCTTATGCCTTCAAATGGAAAAGGTTTTCCATTTGGTGTCAGGCAAGGGCTTGGACCCTTCCTCCTGTTCCTTGGCAAGCATCTTGGACTATTTATGGTCCCTTTCAGTCAAGGGCTTGTAGTCGACGACCTAAGGGTGCACCTGTTATCTCTGCTTACCGGCTGGCCGGAAGCAGTCGGTGGCGAGAGAAGGTGGTCTGGCGCTTTTTCAAAGGCCTTGATCACATTTCCTCCAGTGCGGGAACCCCACCTCCGTGGGATCACTGCTGGTACTGGCCAAAGCTCATGGGCAAGCCATTCGAACCTATGCACAGGTGTGCTCTCTCTCACCTGTCGTGGAAGACCGCCTTCTTGGTGGCTATCACGTCAGCCAGAAGGATGGGAGAGCTCCAGGCGCTTTCCATCGAGGTCTCCTTACCTGGTCTTCCACAGGGACAAGGTTGTCCTGCACCCCACCCGAAATTCCTTCCGAAGGTGGTGTCGGAGTTTCACCTAACCAGGTGTTGACTCTGCCGGTGTTCTACCCCAATCACACTGGAGGTCAATATAGGCTCCATACTCTGGACCCTAGAAGGGCGCCGCTATTTTAAGGAGCGACGGCTGAAATTGGGAGAGGTTCGCCAGCTGTTTGTCACCCACGCTGAAGCCGCATCTGGCAGACCTGCAGCCAAGCGACGATAAGCAGGTGGGTAACCTCCTGCATAGATCTCTGCTATAAGTTGGCGGGCATGGAGCCTCCCAGAGGGATAAGAGCTCATTCTACCCGCCATACTGCTGCAACGGTGGCTGCTTCCAGGGACGTCCCTATCCAGGAAATCTGCAGGGCTGCTACCTGGAAGTCAGCAAACACCTTCATTACCCATTACCAC
The DNA here is from genome assembly GCA_016271365.2 of Neoceratodus forsteri. NCBI lineage: Eukaryota > Metazoa > Chordata > Ceratodontiformes > Ceratodontidae > Neoceratodus > Neoceratodus forsteri. Next base: position 1,725,851,855 of record CM057452.1, read on the forward strand.
ATCGACCTTGAGTCACGCCGGGATGCTGGTTTTGGGGCCTCGGTTCTCCAGTCTCTCTTTCCCAAGTAAGTATATGGGGGTGTGCGTCTTGCCTCCCTCCTCCCGGAGAACTGCTAGGAGTCTGCCAATGAGTGTGGATGAACAACATATCCATGTCCCTAGAAATACAGGTTACTCACCTGTAACAGGAGTTCTAGGAATGGTATATGTTGTTCATCTGTTTCCCAACCTCTCGACTTCGACGCACAACCTGAGCTTCCAGCGGGCAGATCTGGCGTCATGGGGGGCGGGAGAGTTATACCACCCGGGTGGGTGGGAGGAGCAAGCTTGAAGACCTTCCGGCAAGATTTAAAGCGGCAAGGATACTGCCAATGAGTGTGGATGAACAACATATACCATTCCTAGAACTCCTGTTACAGGTGAGTAACCTGTATTTGTTGCCACTCGGCAGGTTTTCATCTGGTTGTACAACAGTCAGTAATGAATGCTCCAGTCAGGGGCAGGCAACTGTTTGGTAATGACATTGAAAATATTTTGAGGGATCTACAGACATCACTGACGACTCTCAGGTCCCTGCATGCTCTATTTAAGTCTTTATTTACCGGGTAAGTGCGCTGATCCTAGGAGCATTTTCAAGCCCGACCTGGGCCATAAACAATGGCACAGAATCAAACAGTTAAAGTAATTTACAATCCAATAAGAGTAGCGAATTCCAAGCTGTACAGACACAAATACCAATGGAAACATACGTAGCATAATAAGCAATGGTACAGAGAAGTAACTGAACAATGTACAGTTGCAAGCCCGATGAAAGCAGTAACTAGCTGTACAATAGAGTAACACAGGGTAGTGGAAAAAATCAGTTGCAAGCAGTAATACTAATTTGAAACAGGGTAAACAGACTGCACCACAGTAACCTAGTAGAATAAACAGTTCAACAAGCAACAATACCTATATGGAGGTGAATAGGGAGGAAGCAGGGAAGTTAAGTGCCGGAGGTGGTAAATAGAGGCACACACCAAGGGTGCTAGGGAGGAGATGGAGAAAAGGAGAGAAACTAAGTGCCAGTCATGACATGGAGGCACACACCACGGTTACTATGTACTAGGACAAGGAGGAGGGAAAGTAGAGCAGGAGTACAAGGGTAGGACAGGTAGGGAAAAGATCTAGGGAGAGGAGGAGGTGAAGACACGGGAAAACAAAGGTAACTATTAGGGGTAGGGATGGGTAGAGGGAGGGTAGAGAGAGCTAGCACGTAAGGGTGATGGGGAATGATAAAAAAGAGGGTCAGGAGAGAGGGAAAGGGGGTATAAGTACCTACACCCCAGAGGGGGAGGGTTTAAACAGGAGAGCAGGAGCAGGTGGATTCCAGGAGTAGCCAGGATCTGAGTTGGGATTTGAAGGAGTGGTGTGAGGCATCTGTGCAGATAGCTGCCAGGAAGCTGCTCCATAGAGAATGTGTGGCTTCTGACAGAGCTTTACTCCCCATTACAGTGTAGACTCTGGGACTCCAATGGGGACCGGGTCACGAGCCACCGCAGATAGTACGTGCCTTGAGGAAGGAAGAGTATGGGGACTCGATACCCCCATACATTGTGCCATCAATGATACTACCAAGTGCACAGTCAAAGCAACGTTTGAATGAGGGCCAACCAAGAGACTGATATGTCGCAATGGTGGGCGGAGAAGGGATCCATTAGCACGAAGCGGCAAACACTATTATAAACTGAGTTGAGTCTGTGGCAAAGGGTAGAGGACAGAGAGGAGGAGTAAATTGGAGAGCAGTACTCAAGGATAGGGACCAGGTTCCCACATGCAATGGCTAGTTGAGCAGCGGGGGTAAGACAGTTTATTACGCTGTAAGCGGCACTGAGTTTTTTTGCACAGTAAAGGAAAGGGATGGGTCTAGGGTTACATCCAAATATTTGAACTCAGAAACTAACTGCAGGGGTGGTCCAGATGGGGGAAGCACCAGAAGGGAGGATTTAGATTTAGTGGCATTAGCCAGGTTGAGCTTGGATCCAAGGAACGTAGCCTCAGTTTTCTTCTCATTAACCAGGAGCATATTCGATAAGAATCAATTGTAGATGTGGCTGTAATTTGGGGTGAGGACAGAGGATATGTTCTGAATGGATTTGTCACTGTGGTAGAGGACTAAGTTGTCTGTGTACAGTAAGGCAGTTAAGGCTGTTGGCAGGGAGGGAGTTAATGAACAAGGAGAATAGTAAGGGTCCCAAGATGTAACCCTGGAGGATACCTGTAGTGACGGGTAGTTCGGGGGAGGTGGCAGTACCTTCAGTCACCGATTGGGAATGGACAGTCAGGTAACTCAGGAACCATTGCCATGTCTCAAGGGAGCAGCCAAGCTGGAGGAGCTTAGTAAGGAATAGGGAGTGGTTGACCAAGTCAGAAGCCTTTTTCAAATCCACGAACACCGCCCCAGTAGCTTTACCCCGTTCCATGTTCCTGAGGACATGATCAGATTCCTCATCAGATTCATCATTCTTCCTCCCCCCATTCCATCTCCCTAGTCCTTCAGAACTTCCTTTTGGTAAATTGTACCTGTGACTGATCTCCACCCTTCCATAACCCTCTCAGCACCCTGCTCCTCCTTGCTGCTTCATTGCTATTTTGGTTGTACTTTGTTGTTTACACACATACGCTCTTGAGCTGGTAATCATCTAATTTCATGTTGGCACTTATTTTTTTTTACGGTTTCCATCATACCAGCCTGTACTGTGCACACATGTATCACTTTAATTTTGTATTGTTTACTTGTATGTTACTGGATCTATGTATATATGTATATGTATGTATGCAATGTACTTCCTATACCCTCTCCTTCAGGACGCACCGTGAGATGAGCAACTTGTTCAGTGTGTCCTTCCTGGTGAAACATTTCAATAAATAAATGAAAGTAAAGAGACAAGGGCAGAGGTGGTGCTGTGGTTCTTTCTGAACCCATGTTGCTGATTACACAAGAGGTTATACTTGTCAATGTGGTCAGGGAGTTGATAGTGGACGGCCTTTTCTAGAAGCTTGCTAAGGTGGGGGAGAATGGAAATTGGTTGGTAATTGTCAGAGGAGAGGAGAGGAGGTCCCCTGCTTTAAAAATAGGGATGACTTTAGCAACTTTCCAGGGGGCAGGCATGGTAGCCAAGACCAAAGCGAGGTTAAAATGGTACTCGTTACCCGAAATGTAGAGGAAGGAATTGTGGACCTTTGTCAGGGTTATTTCAGTCATCAGGGCACATCATAGGAACTTCACCATCAGTGAAGCAGGATCTACATGGAAGATTTTCAGCAGTACAACTGGGGCCAACCTACGCAGTCAACATCCATCGATGTCCCCAACCCTATGAAGGCGTGGGCGGCCTTGCTTCCTCCACAGTTCTTTCCCACCATCAACTCACTTGCATGGGTCTCTGCAGATGCTACAACTTAGTATTGGGGCCTTTTTCACCTACAACGTTTTCTTTTGCTTTTTCTCAGAAACTTTTTTTTTTTTTTTTTTTTATTAAAGAGATTTCTCCAACTTGTTTATGTCGAGAGTTAATCCTGCAACTTCTCTCTTCCATCGCTGCCAGTGGGAAAAGAAGATTGCCTCCACAGACAAACATTCTCTCTCTGTATCTGCTGTCTTGGGCCTGAGCACAAAGTTTCTGACTGTGAGCTCTGCCAGATGTTTAATAAAATAACCCTTGGGCAACACAGAAAGGCTCTCAAAAATGTCCTGATGGATCAGTCGGTAGCCAGAGATAGATTGAGAGCCCGTAGAGCATCTTTTCTTCTCCAGGGGCAAGGGTGGTGAGTGTCCGGTGTGTCAGCGGCCCCCTGGTGGAGATAGGGGGAACCACAGCGATCGGCGCCTGGTGGGACAGACGCCAGATGTCATTGCACATCCCACCTCCAGGGGAACATCCAACATCAACAAAATCCTCCAACACATATGACGCCCCTACTCAGCCACTGTTCCAGCTGCCACCAGGTATCCACCGCTGGGGCCTTCCGGTGGCTCCCCACTCTTTGGGCGGTAAGCCAGAGCACATTACCATTGACTGTTCCGGTGGGGGGGTGCCTGTCCGGTGTCCCTGATCGGGGGGGGTGATCCTGGGCATGGTGGGGTGGCGTGCTAGGCAGGGACTGAGCCTCAACCTGGAACGGGGATAGGGAGGCCGGGCTGTCTCCGGAGATCACAGCCACTCCCCCTGGCATTGATCTCTTACCTCATTGGCCTCTTCTCTTTCTGGTTATCCTCATCTGCTGTGGCTGCACCGACTCACAAAACTGCTGTCCAGGTCTCTGTGTCCGCCAGACCATATCAACAGCATCTCCACCTGATTCTCAGGGTGACTGGCCATCGCCCTCCGGGTCATCGGCCCCGCCTTCATTGATGACTGCCTTGTCATCGTCGACTCTTCTGTCGAGGCCTACCCCTTCTCCCTCCAGGACAACAGGCTCTTCAGGTTCTCAGGCTCTACTAGGTGTGCCAATGACACAAGTGCCGTCAACCCCTTTCTGTCAATGAACGCCATTAACTTGAATGAAATCCTGATGAAATTCACTAGAGTATTGTGCAGCAGCTGGGCGCTCTTAGGCCCTCCTCGCCGATGCCATCAATGGCAGCTTCATCGTCAACGCCAACTCATCAGCCATGGGAAGTTCCCCGCAGACCATTGTCAGTGCACCAGATCCAGATTTAGAAGAGGTCGACATCGAGGAGGATTTCCATCCAGACCTCATTCTTCCTGATGATGAGGAGGAAGAAATCCTGGTCTCCGACAGGTCCACAGCTTCCTCTGTCAGTGAGGATTCAGTAAAGCATACTCCTAGGTCTCCCTCCTGAGGACCCCATATTTTCTAATGTGATGAAATAGCTGTCCTCAGCCGTGGGCTTCCACACTTAGGAAGAGGATGCCACTGGGAAAGAGATGGTAGATTTCCTGGAAATCCAAGAATCTTCCCCCAAAAATCGTTCCTCCAATCTTACCTACCTTGAAGAATGCAGCCACAGCAGCCTGGCACAGATCAGACATGGTGCCAGCTATGCCTTGCAGGGTGGATGAACTTTATCATGCCCCTGAGGGGTTCCCTTGCTGTGCTGCCCAGCCTGAGACAGACTCAGTGGTCATTAAGACAGATCATGACTGGTCTAAGGTGCCTAAGCACCTTAGTTCCCTTTCCCTGGATAAAGAGTTTCACAGAATTTACCTCTTTCGGGTAAGAGGATGTATGCCTCCTCTACACGGAGTTTGAGGATTGCAGACTACCTGTATCACATGGTAAAGTACTAAAATGCCCATTAGAAGGAGGGCAAGGCTGCTGCCCAGGCCCTCCCAGATGGTACACAAAAGCAGAAGCTGCTTCAGTGCCTCCAGGTGGCGGAGGATGTTAGCAAGCACCTCCTCAGAGCCCTGTATGATGTGGCTGGCACCATTGCCAGGGCTGCTGCCACAGGCATATGCCTATGTAAGCACTCCTGGCTGAGAGTATCTGGTTTTGCTGCCAATGTTCAGCAAAAGGTGCTTAATGCCCGCTTTAATGGCACTAAGCTGTTTGACCCTGATGTCCAGGACATCATCAATGATTTGCAAGCCTCGGGCAGGGCTCTCAAGTCTGTCCACACCGTCTACCATGCCCAGCCAAGAGGTGGAGGATGCCCTCCCTTTCGCAAAGCGATCAATAGGCCCAGTACAGCCTTCCGGCCCCAAGGGAAACACAGAGTCCTGGCTGCCTTGCCCGCCCCTCCAGTGCTGGTGCTGTGGCCAAGCGCCCCAGAAGTGAGGGACCAACCCCTGCGGCTGGATCTGCCTCTGCTTGACTCATTGGCAGACCCATCTCTTCCAGTCCTGGACCAGTAGGCAGTGGTTGGAGGTCAGTTCTCCCTCCATCTAAATCAGTGGAGAACCATAACTTCGGATGCATGGATTCTGCAGATCATAGAAAGGGGGCACATCCCAGAGCTCATTGAACAGCCTTCAGAAACCCTTCCCCCTTAGCAGACCCCCCTCTTCTGGTTCTGGACCAGTAGGCGGTGGTTGGAGGTCAGTTCTCCCTCAATCTAAATCAGTGGAGAACCATAACTTCGGATACATGGATTCTGCAGATCATAGAAATGGGACACATCCTGGAGCTCATTGAACAGCCTTCAGAAACCCCTTCTCCCACCCTCCAGTTATCCACCGGCTCACCTGTCTGTTCTCTGGGAGGAGGTTCAGTCCCTGCTGCACAAGCAGGCCATTGAGCCAGTACCCAGGCACCAGAGAAACAAGAGGCTTTATTCTAGGTTTTTCCTGGTCCCCAAAAAGACCGGTGATCTGAGGCCCATTCTAGACCTAAAGGACCTCAATCTGTACATCCAGTACAGAAAGTTCTGGTTGGTAATTTTGCCAGGCCTGATGCCCCTCCTTAAAACGGGATTGGGTCTGCTCACTGGGCGAGCAGGACGCTTATCTGTACATATCGCTCTTTACTCCTGTCAGGAAGCTTCTCCATTTTGCCTTTCAAGGAGAACATGATCAGTTCAAGATGCTGCCCTTTGGCTTGTCCCCTGCACTGTGAGTCTTTACCAAGTGCTTAGCAGTGGTAGCAGCAGCTCTCACAATGGAGGGGTTGCATGTTTTCCTTATCTGGACGATTGGCTCCTAAAGGCCCCGTCCAGGGAACTCTGCATCACTGTCAGTCTGCCCAAGTCGGTTGTTGTACCGTCCCAAAGGCTGCAGTATATAGGGGTGGTTCTGTACTTGGTGCAGGGGAAGGCCTACCTGCCCCAAAACAGGGCAGAGTGCCATATAGCCCAAGCTCAGGAAGTCACTCAGAGCTGCTGTATTCCTGCCAGGGTGTACCTGAGATTACTGGGCCTGATGGCAGCTGCCATACGCAGGGTTCAACTAGTCAGACTTCACACGCGCATCCTACAGTGGACCCTCCGGGTACAGTGGGACCAGCACACGGACGAGTTAGATTGCCCAGTCCTGGTGTTCTCCCCAGTCTACAAGGTACTGCAGTGGTGGATGGACCCCTAGAATCTGCTTCAAGGTGTCCCATTCCAGATCTCTTCCCCGCAGCAGATACTGACCACAGATGCCTCAGCCCTGGGCTGGGGAGCACACTTGGTTCCCTTCCAGACCCAGGGCTCTTGGTCCCAGTTGAAAACCTTCCTGTATGTCAGTGTTCTGGAATTGAGGGTGGTGCGCTACATCATGCAGGCCTTCCAGGAACACCTTGCTTCAGGTCAGCTGCTGGTTCAGTCAGACAATCTTAGTGTAGTATACTACATTAGCAAGCAGGGGGTGGACTCATTCATACCCCCTGTACTGGGAGGCCATGAGAGTGTGGTACTGGGCACTGGATCACAGTCTGACACTCTCAGCGGACCACATGCCAGGTGTGTAAAACACTCTGGGAGACAGGCTCAGCCAGACTCAGTCTAGCATGCACGAAGGGGAGTTCTCTCATCCATCGCAGAAGGCTTGTTCGACAGATGGGGTCATCCAGAGTTGGACCTTTTTGCATCCCCACTCAACGCAAAACTGCCCAATTTCTGCTCACTAGATCCAGGTCCTTGAATTTTTTGGTGAGACATGTTGTCCCTCTCCTGGAGCAGGAGGTTCCTTTACCCCTTTACTCCATTCCCTCTAATTCGGATGATGCTAATCAAGCTACAGTTGGAGGGGGCTAGCATGATTCTGGTAGCTCGATTCTGGCCTCGGCAGATATGGTTTCCCCTGCTTCAACAGCTAGTGGAGGAACCTCCATTCCCTTCTCCCCCTCTGCAGGAATCTGCTGACCCAGCATCAGGGGACCCTGGTCCATCCCAACCTCAGGTCCCTCAATCTGCATGCTTGGCTCCTGGGGACATAGCCATCGCCAGGTTCGGGATCTGTAACAGAGTGGCAGACGTCCTAGTGGCCACCCAGAAGCCTTCCACTCGAGTTACATATATTATGAAGTGGAAGCGATTTGCCATCTGGGCTGCCAAACATAATTTGGACCCTTTCACCTACCTGGTGAACCACATCCTGGACTACCTGATCTCTCTGTCTGACAGGTCTCCAGTACTCCTCCCTAAAGGTGCACCTTTTGGCTAGTTCTGCCTTTCATGAGCCCATGGGTGACCACACGATTGCTCAGCTGGATGTCTCCTGTACCTTTGTAAGGGGCATCTTGCATCTAAAACCCCCAATCGGTTCTTCTGTCCTGGCTTGGAATTTGAATTTTGTTTTAGAGAAGTTGACCCTGTCTCCTTTTGAGCCAGTCACAACTTGAGAACTGTGCTTTCTCTCTTGGAATGCGTTATTTTTAGTTGCCATTACTTCTGTTCAAAGAGTTTCAGAGCTTCATGCCCACTGGTGCAAGAAGCCTTATTTGATTTTTCACAAAGACAGGGTGTCTTTGCGCACAAATCCTAAATTTCTCCCTAAGATGGTCTCAGAGTTTACACTCCGTCTATCCACCTTCCTGTTTATTTTCCCAAGCATGCCAATCCAGGGGAAGCACTGCTCCATATGTTGAATGTGCGCAGAACTTTGAAGTACTACCTGCTTCAGACGAAGGAATGTAGAAAGTCGAAGCAGGTGTTAGTTTCCTTCACCCCAGAAGACCCCTAGAGAGGGAGTTTCAGTTTCTAAGCAGTGTTTATCCAGATGCATTCAGCTCTCCATCCCCTGTTCTTAGCAATTCCAGCCCCTGGCTTTGGTACTCACCCCTGTCCTCTTGCTGCCTGTCCCTTGCCCCAGCCACTTTCCCTTCTACTACCTTGTGTACTCACTGCTCTATTCTCCCCCCCCCCACACCTAACCATACTTCCACTGCCCTCTCTCTTCTATCCCCCTACCCCCAATACCTATACCTCGACAAGGAAACCTAGTTATTCTGGCCTCTAGATCCACCTTTTGCTTGCTCCTTCCTTCTTACAGTTAGGTAATGTCTCGCCTTCATTCCCTCTGCCCACTGAAATTTGCTTCATTACATTATCACTATTTTGATGATTATGTGTTAATGCCTGACTATTGTTTTACCACTGTGCCACTATCCTCCTAGTTACAGTCACTATCATGTTCATCTCATCCTTCTTTACTGTATAATGCCTTAGTTAATTTATGTATGTTAGTTTTTTCCTGACATGGAACCTTTGTAAATGAGCTCTAGCTCAAAGGTTGTATTCCAAGACCTCAGTAAATAAAATAAATAGAAATAAATACAAATGGTTGGCAAATTGCTTTGTGTTCTGCTACAATAAGTAAGGCAAAGAATTGCCTAGAGCTCTTGAGGCTCATTCCACAAGAGGCATGGCTACCTCTGTGGTTTGTTTTCGAGGGGTCTTAGCCGCTGACATCCGTGCAGCTACCACCTGGAGTACTGGCCAAACTTTTACCATGCACTGCCATCTGGACATTGCCTCTAGAGTCCATGCAGGATTTGGCAGGGCTGTACTGCAGGGCCACCTGCCTTTTTTTTCATTTTTTCTGAACTCTCTTTCGCTTCGATCACGGCCTACAGAGCCTGTCTCAAGCATCCTGCCTGTTCATGCCCACCTGAGGTCCACTCGGTTCTGAGCCTCCTCTCCCCCGTCCCCCACAGCCAGTATCCCCAGCTTAACCTCTCCGGGGTGGGCCTTCCCTCCTCTTTGTGTGCTCTTAACAGTTTAGACTGTGGCTGTAGGTGAGGGCCTGGGTGGAGGAACTGGAAGGCCAGACGAGGTGGATCCGGTGGTGGGCATGGGGGTCAGGTGCCATCGCCTACCCCACGGAGCTGGGCTTTTCCCATGTTCTGGTGCCCTTTCCCCCCTTCCCCTGCATGGAGCACTCTGACGCAAGGCACACAGCAATCCTGCCTGCGTCAGCCACGTGAGTGCAGCCGGCCTGCAGCGCCCCCAATCTCCACCGGGGCCGGCGGTCGCCAGACAAGCCCCATCCCACCCAGGGGAGGAGAGCAGCCCAGCGGGCGCTTGATCCTTGCTCTGTCCCTGCCGACCCCAGGTGCCTGAGCTCACTCCCGAACTCGGGTAACTGGCGTAGTGCGAGGTGTGGCGTCCAGTGCCTCAACCCTAAGTGCCACCGGGCTGGCTTAGGCCACCTGTCTTAAGTTTATGGTGAGCCCTCCTCACAGACTGTCTGTTTGCACCAGTAACTGCTTTGGACTCGTTGCTATGGTGTGACCTGATGACTAAGATAACCCTGAGAAGACAGAACAGTTATGTAAGAATTTACCGTAACAGTAGATCTTTGAAGGGATCTCGGTCATCAGGTCTGCTTTTCCTCCCACCCTTCTCCTTCTTGGTGTTTCTGTCTAGGAACTGACTGGTTTATTCAGCCTTTTATTTAGGTCTGGGCACCTCTCTCTCTCTCCTCTCAGTCCCCCATGGCTAAAGCTTTGGTCCCTTCGTCTCTGGGAGGAAAGAACTGAGGAGGGAGTGGGGCCGCCAATGCCTTTATAAGGTTGGTGACATTGACAGACGTCGACGGCAATGATGGCCCTAGTTGTACTGCTGAAAACCTTCCATGTTGATCCTGCTTCACCAATGGTGAAGTACCTACGGTGTGACCTGATGACTGAGATCCCCTCAAAGATCTACTGTTAAGGCAAGTTCTTACGTAACTGTTCTGTCTCTATTCTGTTTCCCCACTCTCTTCTATCCTCCAGGAAGTACATGTTAAGCTCCCTTAGCCTCTCCTCATATGTTCTGTCCCCCATTCCATGGATCATTTTGGTTGCCCTCCGCTGGTCCCCCTCCAGTAGTTTGATAACTTTTTTCAGATACGGGTACCAAAACTGTACACAGTATTCCAGTTTTGGCTTCACCTCCGACCTGTACAGTGGCAGACTAACTTCCTTCCTCCTTGAGGTGATTCCCTTGCCGATGCAGCCCAACATTTTATTTGCTTTGTCTGCTGCCTTGCGGCACAGTGATGAGTGTTTTAAATCACCCCTGGCCATCACTCCAAGGTCTTTTTCCTCCTCTGAGACTGTTACCTATACAACCCCAGCCAGTAACTGGCTCCTGGGTTCCTGACCTTGCATTTCTTAGCATTGAAACCCAACTGCCAGATGCCTGACCATTTCTCCAGCCCGGCCAGATCCTCCCTTTAATCCTGTTTGCCCTCCTAAATGTCCGCCCTCCCACAGAGCTTAGTATCATCTGCAAAAAGGGAGATCTTATCTGTGTCAGTCTTCACCATACATCACTGGTGGGTACTGGCCAGAGGATCAGGACCCCACGGGTTTTTTTTTTTTTTTTGTAAGGGAGGCCGACATTAAAAGCGGCACGCCCTTGAGGCTGGCCGCGCACTGCATGGCGCTCGGGGGTTGGCCAGTAACTGACATCGACTCCTCCTCCGTCCGAGTTCTGCTTCTCCCACCATCAAGTGAACATGACCTCATGTGGAACGAATTTCCTGCATCTGCGGCCTAGTCCGTCAGATCATCCTAGTTCTATACAGCTGCATTTGTTGGCGCCGTCAACTGGTAAGACCTTTCCTTTTTATTTTCGATGACGCTGAGTACTGTTTTTGTTTATTATTTTCCGTCCGGTCATGTGTCGTTCCGGGGACGAGAAGAAACTTTCCAAGGCAGGCCAGCCTTCTATGTGGCAGGGTCCCTGCAGCCAGCTTTTCTCCGTTTCGGACCAACATGACCGATGCTTGACCTACTTGGGCCCAAACCACAATATGGATCAGTGTGACACCTGTTTTTCCATGGACCATAGAGTTTTGGAAGTTTGCATGTTTAAAGTCGGATGTACGCCTCCGACTTTCAGTGGACAGGTGCGCACCAAGGACACCAAGTGCAGGGCTCTTGACCCTTCCTCCGTGTCCCCTCCCGGTTCGGTACGGACCTTGGAGGAGGGGGCTTCCACCTCTTCAAGCCTCGCCTCGGCGGAAGCCCCTATTATGGTACAGGAAGCCTGGTCTGATTCCTCCTGGAGTTGGGTGGGAGGCACCGTCCTGGCAATCTCCTCCTCGGAGGTGAAGGCTCCCCCGGCATTGCAGACTTGGCCCTCTGGGCCTGGCCCAGTGACTTCCTCAGTGCTGCCTGCGGCGTCAGAGATCGAGGCAGCACCTTGGGTGGTACAGAGCCAGTTCTCGGTGCAGTCTCTGATCCCAGTGCTGGGGATGCGTGGCAGTGCCATGAGCAGTTTGGAGCCGCTCGAGTGCGGAGCGGAGGGTTACCTGGGTGGTTTGGGTTCGTGCCTCCTCTGGGGAAGATGATTCGGAGGCAGACCAGGACTGGCTCCCAGATTTTTTGGAGTCCTCCAACTCCTCTTTACCCAGCACAACAACTCCAGTTCAATTCCCCCCTTCGGATTTGGCAGTTGCTACCGGCACCGGTGTTGGTGGTCCCGACCAGTCTTCTGGTGCTGGGGCTAGCACCGGAGGATCTTTCAGAGCCGGTGGTTCTCCTAGTCTTTTAAGGGGTGTACCCAGTGCTATGGGTGCTCAGGCAGGGTCCATTTCTAGGTTGGCTAGGGTGCCTGGAGCAGGGGAAGGTGCTCTCGTGTCAGCCGTCTCTCAGGAGTTGGCTGCTGTGATTGAGCTGCCTAGTTTGACTCTGAGGAAGAGGTCCCTCTCTGAGTCTGAGGGTTTGAGGGGACAGAATCAGGGGCAACGTCCCTCCCTTGTAGCCCACAGGGGTTCAGATAGGAGTCACAGTGCTGGTCCTGTCTTTTCCCCTGAAGTCTCCCCGAGAGGGAATCTCATCTTTAGAGGCTAGGGGCCACCCTTCTGAGCTCATGCAGCCCCGGTCGCCTCGAAGGGGGGATTCTCTTTTAGGGCTAAGTCCTGATCATTCCAGTCTGGTTGAACGGCCTTCTACTGCTTCGACCAATGGATCTTCTCATGCTTTAAGGTCACCGGTTCGGTACTCCAGCCCTGGCAGAGATCACCCTCCTCCTCGGATGTGTTTTGCCCCTCTACCTCTGCCAACCCCTTCCTCTCTCCCAGGCCACACTGGTCCTACGGGACCCCTGATCTGGGAACAGTTCAGATCCATGGCTGCCATATTCCCTACCTATTATAGGTCCATGGACGAAGAGGTGTTCCACCATTCTTCTGTGCAGCCAGTGCCTGACTCTCCAGACTTGTTGGCTTCCTCATCTTCCTCACTTGAGGGAAAGGATCCCTCCATCTACCTATCCCCAGCGCTTCCTTTCAGGGTTGGTCAACGAGCTCTACATTTCCAAACTAGGAAGTCGCAATCCTGTGCAGGCAGTACGCGCCTTTTTAGGCGAGTTCAGTGCGGCCAACCTGGTGGTTCCCACTTGGCCCTCCCCCCTCAGGGAGGCATCGTACCATGCCTGGAGACTTCCTTCAGCCCCAAAGGACTACCAGCTCAGGGATTGCGCACCCCTAGGGTCTCCAGGAGCCTTAGCTCACCTTTTTTCGGGCACGATGCTCCTAGATACTCCTTCCGAGCATAGACGCCCGAGATGTGACCGACCCCTGGAGACAGACTCTGCTGAATTTGACTTTTGGGGGAGGAGTGTTTTCTTCGGCATGTCTCTCTCTATCTCTTCCAGCAAATCAGGCCCATCATGCTGCCTATAACAGGCACTTATGGTCCTTACTAGGACAAATTCTAGTATCTTTGCTGATTCGGAGGTGACCAGACAAGCCATTGCCCTCTCCGCATGGGGTCTGGAGCTTGCGAGGCACCAAGCAAGTGCATCATATGATGCCAGTGAGGTGGCATCCAGGCTGGTGGGGACAGCAATTTGCATAAGGTGGACGGCATGGCTTTGTCTATTCCTGTTATCACCTGTGGCCCGGCGAAGGGTGACTGCCTCCTCTTTCTGGGGAACCCACCTGTTTTCCCACAGGGTGATGCAGGAAAAATCCTGCATCATCCAGACCGATCTCAGGCCTAATTAGGCCTGGGAGGGTTTCCCCCTTCCAGTGTCTCCCCCACAGGAGGCTCAGGGACTTCCATGCCTCAGGGAGGTTCCAGGTCCCCTTCGGGAGGCTTGGTAATCACCCACCAATGATGAATAGTGAAGATTGATGCAGATAAGATATAAAAATTACATACTGACCATAATTCTTGATCTTTCTGTGTATCTTCATCATTCATTACTGCTTCGTGTCCTGTGGTCCTTCTTCTGGTACCTTTTGACTCCGCTTCTCTTCTGGGGGTGTCAGGGGTGTCTTGAGGAAGGCAAGCAGGGAGGCAACCCTCTTTATTAGAGTTCACCAGGGTCTCCTTGCCATCCTGACAGGATCCTCCTCCACTTGCTTGAAACCATCCTTGGGTCCGCCCTCTGGTTTAATCTAAAACCCTGGGGGGTTCTCTTTAGGGCAGTGTTGGCAGGGCCCTGGTGATCTCTTCCTTCCTTTTCCTCCCGCTGCTTAAGCGGTCTCCCTTTTCAGGGTCCCCCTCTGGGGTATCACAATCATGCCTTCTGAAAATAACCCTCCCCTGGCTTCGTCTCTCCTCCTTCGGAGGTGACACTCTTCTGAAACCTCTTGCGAGGCTTATTTTTGTCAGGAGGACCCTGCTTCGGGGTGGCTCCTGTCCCCACTCCAGGATATTCACAAAACAAGAAGGGGGGACACTAGCCTGCTACTCTTCTTGGACTCCTTGGAATTGGTGCCCTGTCTTACCTCTATTCCTGGGCTTTTCAAACCAGCCATATCCCTCTGGATAATCTTAAATTGGAGGGTTTCTTCTCCACTCCCTTCTTGGAGAGAAGAAATATATATGGTTTAAAATCAGTGGTATCATTCTTCAGTCCTCGAGCAGTCTTCTGGACCCCTGCAAGTGAGGTGGTGTGTCTCCCTTCTCCTCTCTTCCCTCTGTTCTACTTTCTTTTTCCCCTTCCTTACTCTATTCCTCCCTTGCTTGCCCAGAGGTTGGGGCCCCCTGTCCCAGACCTCTAGGCTTCATCTATTCTGTCCTCTTGCTCGGCATTATTCCTTCCTTGGTTTTTATATCCTTTCCTTTTCCTATCCCTTGGGCTCCCTTGCCCCGGCCCCACTCTTCTTCCTAACTACTCTCCGGCATTTAGAACTGGGACTGAGGAGGAGTTGGTGTCAGTTACTGGCCAACCCGCGAGCGCCACGCAGTGCGTCTGCCTCGAGGGTGGCGCCTTCTCAATGTCAGCTTCTCCCCTTTACAAAAAAAGCTCCCGTGGGGTCTTGATCCTCCAGCCAGAACCCACCAGTGATGATTGGTGAAGATACACAAAAAGATCAAGAATTACAGCAAGTACATAATTTCCATATCTTACTTTTGACCCCCTCTGCTGTGTCATCAGTAAAGATGTTGAGCAGCACAGCAGGGATCAACAAATTTCAAAATTATATACTTGTCCAAGGACAACTGTCCTTGCCAAAAATGGCAGTCCCAGTGTTTTGAGTGGTAGTCTATGGTCGGAAGGCTATAATTCAGTGGAAATTACAGAAAGAAAAAAAAACAAAAAACAAAAAAAAAGGCATTCAAAGCCAAAATAAAGGTGCTCACATACTTTATACACATTTACAGTAAAAAAAAGAACCACAGATCAGCAGTAACAAAAATGACAGTTGCAGCCAGTAATCAGCCCAGAAGCTGCACGTAACAAATGAGTTGACTGCTAAAGTTATTAAGTCCCCTGTTATGACATGAACCTGTAGTCTCCGTAGATAAAGCACTCTTTCCAGCTCCAGTCAGGTCACTAAAAAGATTTTATCCACATATGAATTGTTCAGCTTGGCTGAAAGCTGGAAAGAGTAAGTGATACCCAACTAATTTACTGTCGGAAATAGCAAGGGGTCACTTAGCAAATGAGCACAGAGGGCCACTTTTGTAGTCACTTCTTGGTCAGAGCAAAACCCATACAGTTGCTTAAATACTGCAAGAGCAGCTATTCCCTATTGCAACTTTAACATGACATGCTCTGTGTTAAAATAAAGGGGGTAATAATAGGGATACGAATTCAGCTCTCTTCTCTGCTCTTATAAAATTGTACATGTGCCTTCCAGCTCTCGACATCTTTCTCTGTTGAGTATTACAGGAAAGTTGCACTTACTAGAGCATCACAGGCTACCCCAATCCACTCCCACCCTATGCAGGTGTGGAGAGGAGACAGTGACACAAATTAAATTCCCCGCCCTCCTGCACATTCCACTGTGTACCCCTACATTTCATGAATCCAAGGTCAAGCTTACCTGACTGTAAGTAAATTGTGGGCACCATTATACATTGTACATTCAGGTGGAGCAAGGGCTGGACCTGCAGATGCAGGGGTCCTCACACTGGACTGCATGCAGATCTAGTGTTTTTTTTTTTTTCTCCTACGGTTGCAGGCTGGCAGTTGTGGGAACTGCCTGCAGCAGAGAACTGGTTTGTGTGAGTACCCGACTCCTGTTACCATTGAGCGCAATCACGTTGAGCTTTTTGCCCGTCATTGGTGCCAGTCTGCTCTTGCCCCTGCCTGACTGGACGCAGCACACAGTGGAGTTTAATGCAGCTCTTGCCATTTGCTGTCTGTGCTGTCACTCCAACTGCTGCAGCCCGCGCTAATCAGGTTCCTGCATTGGTCTCTCACGCGAACAGTCCCGACACTCTGATTTCACCGCTCGTTCCCAACACTACCCACATCACATGATGCCTGGCCCAGAGTCCATAGCATCAGAGGCAGGAGGAATTGACCCTAGTGGTAAACCAGGCAAACTGCATGAAATGCAATTAAAAAAAAATGTCAGTGCTTTCATTTGGACAACCAGCTATTTAATGAATGCTTGTCCCTGTCCAAAAACTGATAGCCCCGGACATCGGGCTATGGGATTTGTCGATCCCTGTAGCACAGGTCCGAGTACTGAGCCCTGTGGGACCCTCTGGTTACAGATCTAGGTTTGGATAGCTCACCCCCACCACTACTCTCTGGTTCCTGTCCCACAGCCAGTTCTTGGACTCCCCCAGCCATTTGTCCCCTATTCCCAGGTCCCTCAGCTTGCTGATCAGCCTGCTGTCATCAAGGCACAGGTCAAGAAGCATAGGGAAACCAGGAGCTGTTGTAAACTTTGCAACAAGACTTTTATTATTCATACTGTAACAGTAAAATAAAAAAAGTATTCACTATAACTATTTACAGAGGCAGTATAAACAGAGAAAGTTCATCTGGGTTTCTTCTCAATTTCCAATCTCAGTCTCTGTGTTTCTCTTGCAAGAAATTGCAGCCCTGTTTTTACAAGTCTTTGCAACTCCCGCTCGTTAAGGAAACAGTATGCTTCTCACATAGTGTTCTTGTAAGTTTCAACATGTGCAGCAAAAAGAACATCGTGACCCAGAACTGACCTCTTGGTTACAGCTTCTCAGAGAGTTTGCAAACAGGTTAACCCCTTGAGTTCCAAAGAGCTTTTTATAATCATTTTAACAGTATAACTATATACATTTCAACAATAAAACTGTATATATTTCTAAACAAACGGATACTAGTATTTGTTACATTTCCACCTAATGATTCACATATATTTTTATACCAGCACATATGCAAGGGGAGAAAAAAGACAGAACAGCAAGAGAAGGTAGAGAGCTAGCGAGAGGCAGAGAATTGCAAGACCGTTGGGATGATCAAGTCCTAGGTCTCACGAGAAAATCTGGTTGCGCAACCAGAGAGAGAAGAGACAGAAAAGGGGAGAATAGAACAGATCTTTGCACTTAAACTCTTTCTCGAGAACAACTGGGACAGGGCCTTATTCAGCCCTGTCACACCTGCCTTGTGGAACTAAATTGAATACCTTTATGAAGTCTAGGTACAGGATGTCCACTGCCTGCCCCTTTCCCGTGACCTTGTAACCCAGTTGAAGAAGTCAATCATGTTGGTTTGACAAGATGCCCCCGACAACCCTATGTTTTCTGACGTCCTGGAGCCCATTTACCTCAAGAAAGGACTCCAGCCTTTCCTTTACCACTACGGAGGTTAGGCTATCCAACCTGTAGTTACCTGGGTCGTCCCTGGGACCAGTCTTATGGAGTGGTACTACAGTCCTGCGGTACACACCCCGCCTCCAGCGAGGTGGCAAACAGGTCTGTCAGTGAGGCTGCTAGTACCTACACCATCTGGGCTGGTGCCTTGTCCACCCACAGTTGCTTTACTCCCCTTAAGAGCCTGTCAACCCCAAACTCCCCTTCATAATTCTGCCCCCCAGGGCTCCCCCCAGTCCTACCCAGTGGCACAGATCCATCCACTTCCTTAGTGACGACAAAGCAAACATACTCATTTAGTGCATCTGCTTGATCTTCACCCTTTTCTGTCCATCCTCCATCCCTCTTTATCCTTACAATCCTGTCCTTTCTGCTTCTTCTCTCCTTAATGTACTTGAAGAAGTCCTTCTCCCTTTTCTTAATCCCCTGCACCAGTCTTCGTTCTATCTTAGCCTTGGCTGCCCGGACCTCTCTCCCTGCCTCCTGAGATCTCTCTGTCCTTTTCCCTTGAGGTGCGCTTGTACTTCAGGAAGGCTGACCGCTTTTCCTTCACCTTCACTGCCACCCTCTTGTTATACCAGCTAGGTCTCTTGCACCTGGAGTTCTTATTATGAGTCTTAGCACAAGTGTCAGTGACCTCTATTAACCCCTTGTTAATGATGGACCATTTCTGATCTACATCCATCTCCAGTTGGAGTTTTGCCAGGTGTTCCTCTGGTATGTTACCCATTCTAGCGAAGTCCGCTTTCTTGACGTCCACCACTTTTTTTTGTCTTGGCTGCTTCCTTCTCCATGATGATGTAAAATCACACTGTGTGGTGGTCACTGCCTACAAGGGGATCCCTCACTTCAACTTCCTGGACAAGCTCCCCATCCAATAGCATTAGGTCTAGTATGGCCTCCTCTCTTGTTATCTCTGTGACAGGAAAGGCTCCAGGAGGACCTGTTCCCTACAGCAGGAGGTAGCCGGGGTGATCCAGTCTACTCCAGGTCGATTGAAGTCTTATAGTATTACAATATTCCCTCTCCCTCCTGATCTGTTCCCCCAGCTCCCTATCCAACTCTGTGACTTGTGACAGAGGTCTGTACACCACCCCCACATGAATCCTTCTCCCAATGGTATTCTGTAGCGCTACCCATAGGGCTTCAGTCGTCCCCTTCTCCTTGGTGCAAATTATCTCATCCCTTATGTACAATGCCACACCACTTCCCCTCCCCTTTTCTCTGTCTTTCCTATGCAGTTGGTACCCTGGGATTCCGAGGCCCCAGTCATGGTACTGGGTTGCCCATGTCTCTGTGATGGCAGCTACCTCCCCCTCTGCCATCAGCGCCTGTAGGTCTGCTGTCTTGTTTGCCTGACTCCTTGCATTCAAGGACATTCCAGCACGACCCCGTCCCTCATTGCTCCTCATCCTTTTTTGCCTGTTCTTCCTCACTGTCCCTGCTGTCCTCTCCCCCTGCCCTCTTCCATCCTTTTGATTCCCTAGTTGGGGCCCCCCCTCGTTTGGTGCAAGTGCCTTGCCCTAGCTACTCCCTCTTCTTCAGCTGAAATTTACAGTAGATTGTCCTTCAAGTACTTCTCCAGACTGTCCTTCAGGACCCTTGTGCCCTCCTTACTTAGATGCAGCCTGTTCGGTGCATATAGGTCCTTGTGTTCCCATGTCCTACTCCACTCACCCACCAGCCTGTACCCATTTGCCTGACACCATCTCCCCAGCCATGTGTTGAATTCCTCAATCCTCAGCTTTCTGAGAGTACTGGCCCTCAGGACTGGCAGTACTTCCGAGAAAGTTACTGTTTTTCCCACCCTACTGCAGATAATTCCCAGCTCCTTGAACCATTCCTGCACAACCTTTACTTCACATCCAGCCAGATAATTGGTGCCCAAATGTACCACAGTGTGAGGCTTCCCCTGTTCTTGCCCCACACTCTTTGGCATATTGCTCCCACCTTTCCTGCAGTCATACCTGGCATGCACTCCACCCTCCTGCTGTCTTTCTTTGTGTGCTTATTACCCTATCTTATTCCCTTCAGTATTGAGTCCCCTACTATTACAACAGTCTCCCTTCTTTCCTGATTCCCTTCATCATACTGCCTATCCTGTTGCCCCCCTTCACGTATTTCCCTACATTTTGGCTTCCACCCAGAGCATCGCCTCCTCCTTGTACCCCAGCTTCCCCCCTTCTTAACCACCTCCGTGTTCCGTCCCTTTCACCCCCTTTGGACTCCCCTCCTGGAGATGCCCTTACCTTGCCCATGCCTCCCTCCACCATACCCCCTTCACACATTTATCTTGTGCACCCCTCCTCCTGATCCGCGTGTCCCCCTGTTACTGTCGCCTTTGTTGACCTCTGCCTCACCCCCTCTCCCCTGTCCCCCTTTACTAAGTTCAACCTCTGCCCTTCCCTGCTTCCCGATCTCCCCTCCTTCCCCCTGATCATCCAAACTCCGCAATACTGTGAACCTTTTTCTGGTCTTTGTCCCCATGTCCTCAATGACTTCTGCAACCTTACCTGCTCCCAACCTCCTCCTTGCCCTCCCCCCCCCACACCACCTCTCACCACTTCTTTCCATTGCTCCTCTTTATTCCCCGATCCCCATGGTTATGATGTTCCTTGACCCTGTGGTGTCCTCCTAGTTTCCTTCCTTGGTCCCCTCACTGTGCTGCCTGGCTGCAACATTCCCTTATCCCTCTTCCACTGCCCATCTGCCTTCCTTCTTTGTTCCCAGTTCCCATCTCAGCCTCTTTATTTATTCCCTAAGCTGCCTCCTGTCCTCAACATTTTGTCTGCAGAGAAGCAGTGAGACTGCCATTGACTATGATGATTCCTGCTCCTGTTCCATGGCTGCTGCGGTGGCCATGCATGGGCTTGACTGCGGATTTCTACTTTTATGGCAGATACCCAGCTTAAGCTGGTGGATGTTGCCTTCTTGGGCACTGACCTGTTTGGGTTGGGGGTGGAAGGACACTTCACTCGAAGTGAGAAGTCTATTGCCACCCTGGACTCTGTCACCTCTGCCCAGAGGATCCCAAGGGCTCCAAGCTTCAGAGGAAGAAGCCCTCTCTGCCTCTGCAGCCAGGTTGTCCCAGTCCCCAGCTGGGCAGCAGGCACAGGCTTGGCATCCTTGACCGCAGTCGGTTGCTTCGGTCGCCCGCAAACCAGGTGGTCAAGGTCCCATTGCTTCCTCAGCCGGTTCCTCCTTCTCCAAGTCTGTCCAGTGACGGGATAAGGGGCTCCTCCCCCATACCTGTCTTGTCTCCCCGCTTCCTCCCGTGGGGGTCAAGCTCCACCGTTTCCTTTCTGCCTGGTCCGCTGTCACCACAGACAGGTAGGTCCTTGAAGGGGTTGGCCAGGGTCTGCCTCTAGAGTACAAGGCTTGCCGGCTTTGCCGAGCCCACAACCAACAGGAGGACAATGGTGTCCGCAGACATGCTGTCAGCCGTTTGGGAAGACTGTGCCCAGCTTCTCCAGAAGGAGGTAGTTGCTCAAGTCCCGAGCCCTCCAGTAAGTCCAGGGTTTGTCTGCGGGAACTTCCTGGTCCCAAAGCAGACGAGGGACTGGTGCCCCATCTTATATCTGCATGACCTGAACAAATTCCTTTGGTCATGCACTTTCAGGATGGTCACTCTGTCTCAGATCATTCTGTCCCTGGCGCAGAACATGTTTTGCTCACTGGATCTTTGGGACACTTTCTTCCACGTTCCCATCTGTCTGTCCCACCACCAGTTCATTTGGTTCTGTGCAGAGAGGAAGCTGTACGAGTTCCAGTCCATGCCCTTCAGCCTCTTCTTGGCTCCCAGGGTCTTCACCAAGTGCATTGCAGTGGTGGCAGCCTACCTGAGATGTGGAGGTGTCCAGGTGTACCCCTACCTGGTCAAGTGGCTGATAACAGGTCCCTCCAGGGAGGAGGTGGAGACGTCCAGGGATCTGGTCCTCCAGACCTGCTTGACCCTTGGCCTGTTGGTGAAGGAGGCCAAGTCAGAGTTTGTACCTCCGCTGGTAACACTTTTCATTGTGGCAGAGCTCAACTCTTGCAGAGCCAGAGCTTGACTCCCAGCGGACCAGGTGGAAGTTCTTCCTCCTTTGCCTGATCATTTCAGGTTGGGCAGTTGCACCCTACTCAGGATTTCCTGCACCTCCTGGGATTCATGGTGGCATGCACCAGCGTGGTCCATTGGGCCCGGTGGAGACTGCGCTTCTGCAGTGGGAGCTCACCTGTCAATGATCTCAGCACCATGGCCACTTCGACCAACCGGTCACTGTGACCCAGTTGATGTGGGACACCCTCCAGTCGTGGTTAGTCCCAGAACATCTACAGGAAGAAATCCCATTTGTCTGCCTGGAGCTGACGGTCACCATCACGACCGATGCCTCCCTGATGGGCTGGGGTGCCCAACTGGGAGAGCACAGAGTCCATGGACTCTTGACCTCCGAGGAGTTCTGGTGCCATATCAACCTGCTGGAGCTTCGGGTGGTTTGGCTGGTGCTGACGGCTTTTGTGCCACACGTTCAGGGTCTGGTTGTTCAGACGGACAACACCATGACCATGTACTGCCTTAACAAACGGGGCAGGATGCACTCCCCTTCTCTGTGCAGGGAAGCTCACTGGATCTAGACCCTGATGCTCAGCCTGAACACCAATCTCCTGGCTATCCATGTGGTCAGTTTCTCCAACCATCTGGCGGACACTCTCAGCCGTGTTGGCGGGGCATCTCACGAGTGGTCTCTCCATCCGGTGGTAGTACACAGCCTATTCTCCCAATAGAGCACCTCTCTAGTGAATCTGTTTGCATCCGGAGAACGCCAACCTGAGGCTGTATTGTACCCCCCACCTCAGCAGGGAGCGCTGTAGGGGGATGCTTTCTCGAGGCCCTGGACCCCGGGCCTCCTCTGTGCCTTCCCTAGGTTTCCGTTGATCCACAAAGTGCTGATCAAAACCAGCAGGAACAAGGCACAGATGATCCTAGTGGCTCCGGACTGGCTCCACCAGTTCTCATACTCTGATCTCCTCAGCCTCAGCTGCAGACTCCCGTGGCGTCTTCTTCTATGCTGGGACCTGCTATCTTGCAGTCAAGGGAAGGTACTCCATCTGGACCTTCAGTCCCTGCACCTGACAGCTTGATTCCTGAGCAGCTAGAGTTCCAGGCTTTGGGTCTGTCTGAAGATTTCCTCACTGTGATCAAGGCTTCTCAGAAGAAGTCGACCCAAAAATGCTATGCCTTCAAATGGAAGAGGTTCTCCATTTGGTGCCAGGGCAAGGGGCTTGACTCCTTATCTTGCCCAGTGGCTAGCACTCTTGACTACCTTTGGTCTCTCTCTCTCAGTGGGGCCTTCCGTTGATGACCCCTAAGGTGCACCTGGCAACGTTCTCTGCATATCTGGCGCTGTCTGGTATGCCATCAGTGGTGCAGGAGAAGGTGGTCTGGTGCTTTTTCAAAGACTTTGACCACATTTCCCCTCCTGTGTGTGAACGACCACCACCTTGGGACTTGTTGCTGGTGTTGGCTAACCTCATGGGCAAGCCATTTGACCCAATGTACAGGTGTGAAATGTCTCACTTGTCGTGGAAGTCTGCCTTCCTGGTGGCTGTCATGTCTGCCAGAAAGAGCAGTGAGCTTTGGGTGTTCTCGGTGGAGTCTCAATATTTAATCCTCCACAGGGACAAGGTTGTCCTTTGCTGAACCCAAAGTTCCTCCTGAAGGTTGTGTCTGAGTTTCACCTTAACCAGGTGATGAATCTCCTGATGTTCTTCACCAATCACACCTCAGAGGCTAAGCATAGACTCCATAATTTGGACCTGCGGCAAACGCTTGCCTATTATAAGGAGCGCACAGCTGGAGTTCAGGGAGATGTTCACCAGCTATTTGTCACCGATGCTAAAGCCTTACCTGGCAGGCTGGCAGCTAAGTGGACGATTGGCAGATGGATTGTTTCCTGCATCGACCTCTGCTATAGGTTGACAGGTAGGGAGCCTCCTGTAGGTCTGAGTGCTCATTCCACCTGCCATACTACTGCCTTGGTAGCTGCTTCCAGAGATATCCCTATCTAGGAGATTTACAGGGCTGCTACCTGGAAGTCCGCACACACGTTAATCTCCCATTACCACATCTACCTTGATTCATGCCGGGATGCTGGTTTTGGGTCCTTGGTTCACCAATCTCTCTTCCCTAAATAGGGGATGTGCGCCTTGCCCCCTCCTCCTAGAGAACTGTTAGGAGTCTGCCAGAAGTGTGGATCTGTACACCATATCCATGTCCCTAGAAAATCAGGTTACTCACCTGTAACGGTAGTTCTAGGAGTGGTATATGGTGCACATCCACACTGACCCACCCAGCCTCCCCTGGCAAGTGATACACGGATTCCTGCTTCCATCGGGTAAGATCTGTCATCACAGGGTGATGTTGAGTGAGTTACCACCTGGTTGGGTGGGAGGAGCCAGCTAGAAGACCTTCCGGCAAGATTTAAGGGGAAAGGAATACTGCCAGATGTGTGGATGTACACCATATACCACTCCTAGAACTGTTGTTATAGGTGAGTAGCCTGCTTTTCTGCTCGCTCACTCCAGGGCCTGGAGTTTTTTGGTGAGATGCATTGTACCTGTCTTGTAAAGGGAGTTTTCTGTATGCTTTTTCTCCATTTCCACTCCTACAGAGGGTTCTGGTGAAGCTGCGGGCCAAGCATGTCACCCTGATTATGGTGGTGCCTCACTGGCCCAGACAAATTTGATTTCCACTTCTCCAGCAATTGGTGATGGAGCCTCATGCCTGCTCTCCTTGCAAGCTGAACTTCTGACACAGGAGCAGGGTGCTCTGGTGCACCCAGATATTTGATCTCTGCACCTTCACGCAAGGCTCTTAAGGATCTAGAGCCCTCCCGCTTTATGGTTTTCCAGGCGATGGCTGATGTTCTCTTGGCAGCTAGAAAACTGTCTATTTGGTACACTTGATCAAAAAAATGGAAATGAATTACTGTATGGTGTACTGGGCATGCTCTGAAGCTCTTTACCTGTCCAGGTCCTAAATTACTGGACTACCTTTTGTCTCTTAATAATAATAATAATAAAATGTATTTGTATGACGCCTTATCCAAAGCCAAGGCGCCTCACATTTTAAAACAGCAATAACAATATAAAGTATAACATGCTTCAATAAATTCAAACAAATATCCATAAACTAAAACAAGAGGCTCAATTATTAAAAACTTGAAGCCACAAATACGTTTTTAATGATTGTTTGATTGCCTTCACAGTTGCGTACTACCAAATCCGACAGAGTAGAGAATTCCAAAGGGTAGGGGCTGGAAATTTAAAAGCTCTTGCCCCAGAATATTTGAAACATACCCTTAGAATCTCTAGCAACCCCTCGCAGGCTGAGCAGAGTGATCATCCGGGGCAGTAGGAAATCAGGAGCTCTTTCAGGTAGTCCAGGCCCAGTCCGTGTAGGGCTTTAAATGTCAGCAAACCGACTTTATAGGTGATCCGCCATTGTACTGGCAGCCAGTGCAGTTTGCGCAGCACCGGCAAAATATGGCAAGATCGCGAAGATCCCTTCAAAAGCCGGGCCACTGCGTTCTGCACTAGCTGTAAGCGGAGGATTTCTACCCCAGAAACCCCTAGGTAAAGGGTGTTGCAGTAATCTAAGCGAGAGGAAACAAAGGTGTGGATCAGTGTAGGAAGGTCATCGGACGGAACCAGATGCCTAATCCTGGCGATATTCCTAAAATGGTAAAAGGAAGTTTTGATGACAGCTGACACCTACGAATGCAAGGTCAGCCCTTCGTCAAAAATTACCCCCCCAGGTTATGCATCCATTCGGAGGTCGGGAGCGAGGTGCCACCGAGAAAAATTCCCGAGGGTAGACCCTCCCCTGACCCCTCTATCCGATCACCCGGATCCATGACCAACACCTCAGTTTTGTCCCAGTTCAACTTCAGTCAACTGGAATTCATCCAGTCTTGGATTTCTTTCAGACAGTTATCAAAGACCAATACAGCTTCATTCTGGTCGGGTGCAAAAGATAGGTAGAGCTGGGTATCATCAGCATAGCAGTGAAACCTCAGCCCATACCTTCTTAAAATGTCTCTGAGGGGCAGCATGTACATTGCAAACAGCATGGGTGAAAGAACAGAGCCCTGAGGAACCCCACATGACAGAGAAGTAGGGTCTGAGAAACAAACCCCAGACACCACTCTCTGTGTTGTACCCATGAGGAATGATGTAAACCACCTGAGGACTGTTCCTGACAGTCCACAGATGAACCTCAGATGGCCCAACACCACCTCACAGTCCATGGTGTCAAATGCTGAAGAGAGATCTAGAAGAACCAAGATGGAACGGTTCTTCCGATCTCTAGCCATCAGGAGATCATTGAGCACCCGAACCAGCGCTGTCTTGGTACTGTGTCTCTTACGAAAACCAGACTGGAGTGGTTCATAGATGTCATGGATGATCAAATGGTCCTCCAGTTGCGCAGCTACTACTTTCTCAATCACCTTCCTAATAAAAGGAAGGTTAGAGATAGGTCTGTAGTTTGCATGGCAGTCTGGGTCCAAGGAAGCTTTCTTCAAGAGAGGTGTCACCACCGCCTCTTTCAGGGAGTACCAGACAATCCTTGCCAGGACTGGACTGATAACATCAATACATCCAAAAATTAGGGAAGTAGGTCCAGGATCCAAACTACAGCACATAGGGCGCACACTGTGGATAATCCGCATGACATCCATGAACTCCGGGCGGCCAAAAGTACTCTAAGACAATCGAGATGTAGTGACCTCGCACTGATCAATAGCAGCGCCCATAGAGTGTGCTGTCTGGAGTCCAGCCCTGATGTCGGCCACCTCATTAGCAAAAAATCGAGCAATTTCATCACACTCTAATTGTGAAAAAGCTTTCCACATCTGTAGACAGGCTGGGTTGCACAGTATGTCCATGGTACTAAAAGCCGAACTGGTCGATTCTGAGCGGCTGCAATCTCCTTGGACAGGAATTCTGCCTTCTTACGGGAGATTGCAGTTTGATAGACTTGATAATGGTCCATCAATCTAAGGCGGTCGGCATCAAGGGTGGACTTCCGCCAGCAATGCTCTGTCCTTCAACCTAATCTCCACAATTCCCTCAAAGTCCCATCAAACCAGGGAGATCGAGGGCGAACTCGGACGGGGGCAATGGAATTCAAAGCTGTTGAGACGGCCAAGTTATAGGCCGTTACGAGAGTCTTAGGATCATTGCTAGTAAACAAGTGGGACAATAGGTCAAGTACCTCCATTAGACTCTGAGAACTTATATCTCATAAAGGGCGGTATTTAACCATCTCCATAGGGGTAGACCTACCGGGGGGGGGGGTATAAAAACTAAACCCCACGATGCAGTGATCGGACCACCCAACTGGTTCCACCTCCAAGTCAGAAGTTTCAATCCCTAAGAGGAAGACTAAGTCAAGGGGAATGACCGTGTTTATGGGTAGCAGTGGTAACCACCTGTGTCAGGCCCAGAGATGACACTTCAAGGACTCAAGACTCTGTGGTGCTCCTCAGTAAAAGTCCATATGGCTGCTCTCTCGGCCTCTCATGCCCTATCAGAGGGTAAGACAGTGGCCCAGTTAGAGGTTTCTTTTAGATTCCTAAGGGACATCCTCCTTCTGCACCCTCCAGTCCAAGATCTGGTTCCAATGTGAGACTTTAATTTCAGCCTAGAGACCCTTACTGCACTTCCTTTGAGCTTGCAGCTACTTGTAAGATGAGCTTACTGTCTTGCAAGGCAGTTTCTAGTGGCAGTGACATCTGCTAGACACATCTTGGAGTTGCAGACTGTGATTGCAGATCCTCCGTTTATTATTTTTCACAAGTATAGGGTAGATAGTATTACCTTACATACCAATCCTGGTTTGCTCCTGAAGGTAGTCCCAGAGAGAACTCAGAATCAGACACAAGCTCTTTCTATTTACTTTTCCTCTCCCACAGATAGTGGGGGAGTGAAGTTTACATATGCTGGACATCTTCAGGACACTGCATTTGTACCTAGATCACAGGACTGTGGAAAATATTCAACTGTTTCTTGCTTTTTCCCCTAGAATGGTGTGCTCACCGATTTCTAAACAAGGCCTGTAGAAATGGCTGGCCAGTTGTATTATGTGTTTTGTTACCAGTAGCACAGTAAGCAGCTTCCTGGTCCTGTGCATGCTCATTCCAGCAGAGGGTTGGCTACCTCAGTGGCTTCTTGTCAGAAGGTGTCTGTTACTGACATCAGTGCTGCTGCCACTTAGAGTACTGTTCAGATATTCACTAGACATTACAGTTTTGACATCATCTCTCATAAACATGCTGCTTTGGCCTCAGTGTTCTGCAAGGCCTCCTTCCTCAGAATCATTAGGTGCTGCCATCCTCCCTCAGTGCTTGGTACTGCTTGGGACTCATTCCACAATGTGGCTTAATGGCGGGAGATATCCTCAAAGAAGATGGAATAGTTGCCTGCTGAAACAGTAGATGTTCAAGGGAATTTCCTCCATTGAGCCACATCTTCCCCTCCGCCTTCCCAGCTTGTCTGGTAATGGGTGACTGTACTGCCTGCTTTCGCAAGCTGTTTTTCCACCAATGCGCCCTATGACATCTGTGCTTATATTTCCATATCCCCTCTTGAGTGTCTTGTGTGATCCTGGTTGCTTCATTCCCTTCTAATCTGATAATCCTTCAGTTTTTGTCTCCAGTGGGGAAGTACGACATGTTGGGGACACTGATTTGATATAGGCACCGAAGGGGCACATCGACATGGGCAGCCCCAGTCTGCAAAACGCTTCCAGGTAGCCGTGATGCTGATGGCTTACAGGTCCATGATGTGACTTAATGGAGTAGATTCTCTCACAGATGGTACAGTTACGTAAGAACTTACCGTAACAGTAGATCTTTGAGAGGAGCTCTTGCAGCAGGCAACACCGGTGGGACTGAAGGCACCACGATCACACAGAAAACTTCTAACTAGCAGTGTATTACATGGGACTGCCCCCACTGGCATCAGCAGGCTGACATCTCCCTATCCTATAAAGGGGGCGATCCCCCACACATGCCTCAGTTCTCGCGCCAGAGACCCCAAAGAGGTGGCAAAATGGAGAGCCGAGGTGGATGCTCAAAGCCAAGAAGAAATCAGAAGGAAAGCAAAGGAGAAGAAACTATCGGGGGAAGGAGGGAGGGAAAGCAGCACCTGCTGCAAGAGCTCCTCTCAGAGATCTGCTGTTATGGTAAGTTATTGTGTAACTGTACTATCTTACTTTGAGGGGGCTCTTGAAGCAGGCAACACCAGTAGGACTGAGTCCCAAGCAGTACCAGAACTGACTGAAAGAGCAGCTGGGAGGAGGCTGGAGGCAACAGCGGAAGGTTCAGGAAAGGAGGCCCTAAAGGACAATGAGTTTGACATTGACCCTGTGCCTAGAAGCAATGTCCAGACTGTAGTGCCGAATGAAAGTATGGACAGAACTCCAGGTGGCAGCCGCACAGATGTTCGCAGCAGAAACATTCCTGAAGCAAGAGGCAGAGGCAGCCATACCTCTGGTAGAGTGTCCTTTTACCGTCTCAGGCAAGGGCTTGTTGTGCTTACGGTAGCAGTAAATAATGCAACTAGCAAACCATTTAGACAAACACTGTTTAGAAACAGGTGCCCCTTCTCTCTAGGGGGCAATTGAAACAAACAACTGGTCAGTTTTCCTAATGGACTGGGTGCAGTTCATAAAATACTGAAGCACTTGAACTTTCAAAGTATGGAGCAAGGCCTTCCCTGGTTAGAATACTCAGGAAAATAAACTGGTAGGTGGATGGATTGATTTAAAGTGAACTCAGACACTACCTTAGGCCAACCTTAGGATTAGTATGCAAAGGCACCCTGTCTTTGTGAAAAACTAAATAAGGCTCTTAACACATCAGAGCCTGAAGCTCGGAAGTCCTCCAAGCAGAGGTAACAGCAACCAAAAAGAGCACTTTCCAAGACAGAAAGCACAGCTTGCAACTGCTGGCCGGCACAAAGGAAGGCAGAGTGAGCTTTTCCAGCATGAAAAGAAGGTCCCATGGAGGGACAGGATCCCAGATGGGGCGCTTCAACTGCAGGATACCCAGCAAGAATGTGTGGGATAGCTCCAGCGGGGCAACGGATTTGCCCTCAATAGGTGCATGGTACGTAGAGATGGCAGAAGGGTGCACCTTAAGAGAGGAGTACCCCAGGCCTGAGTCTGAAAGGGAGAGCATGTACTCCAAAATTAAATTCACCAGACAGGTGATGGGATCCAGGTGGCAAGCAGCAGCCCAAAGGGAGAAGCACTTCCACTTCAAGGCATAGGTGGCTGTAGTGGAAGATTTTCTAGCAGCCACCAGGACATCAGCATCCCTAGAGGAAACCACAAAGCGGGCAGTAACTAAGTCTGCAGGAGCCACGCATGTAGATGCAGGGACTTGAGGTGTGGATGGACTTGGGTGTCCTGTTCCAGGGAGAGCAAGCTGGTGCAGAGGGGCAAAGATACTGGAGGTTTCACTGCCAGCTGCTGCAACAGAGGAAACCAAATTTGACGTGGCCAATATGGGGCTACTAGGATCATCCTTCTCCCTCTGACTAAAGCTTGAGAGGCACCCTCTGCAGGAGTGGGAAGGGAAGGAAGGCATACTGGAACCTCCATTTCCAGGAGAAAGACAACACATCACATCAGAAGACTCCAGGCCCTGGATCGAGCGAGCAGAAAAGTGGCAGTTTTGCATTGAGTGGGACGCAAAAAGGTCCAACTCTGGATGGCCCCAGCTGTCAAAGAGATCTTCGACCACAAAGGGCAACAGTTCCCACTTGTGAACCCTCGAGCTGGACCAGCTGAGACCGTCAGCCAGGACATTTTGGGAACCTGGAACATGAATGGCTGAAAGCTTCAGGCCATGCTCAATGGCCCAGTAACAGACTCTTATTGCTTCCTGACAAAGGGTGTATGAATGAGTGCCCCCCTGCTTTTTGATGTAGTACACTATGGACATATTGTCCATCTGTACCAGCAGGGGGCCGGGAAGAATGTGGGTCTAGAAGGCCTGCAGGGCATAAAGAGCTGCCCGCATCTCCAGCACATTGATGTGGAGATGCTGCCCCACCTCGGACCAGGTCCCCTGGTTCTGACGGTTGGCCATTTGGGAACCCCAGCCAAGACCTGAAGCATCCTTTGTGAGGATGTAGCCCAAAAGGGGAACCCCCACAGGAGATTGGCAGGGTTCTGTCACCCCTTCAGGGTCCTTCTCATCAGATCGGAGACCATTACCAGCTGATCCAGGTCGTCAGTACGTTGGTCCCATTGAACTCGGACGGTCCACTGGGGGAACCCTCATATTCAGGCAATCTAGGGAGACTGTCGTCATGGCCGCTGCTGTGTGCCCCAGCTAGGGTAGGAATGTCATGGTCAGGATCTGTTGACTGGAGGAGGCTAGACAGGCCTGCTGTATCAAGCATTTCACCCTGTCCACTGTTAGGAAAGCTCTGCCCTGGGAAGAGTCCAGTACTGCCGCAATGTATTGGAGGCGCTGGCACAGAGAGAGAGAGAGAAGACTTTTGGTAGATTGATTGTGAAAGGTGCATTCCAAGGTCTGCAGCAAGAGATCCCTCGAAGGGGCTGTTATCAGCCAGCCGTCCAGGTAGGGGAACACATAAAAGCCCTGTCTCCTCAGAGCTGCAGCCACCACCGTCAATCACTTGGTAAAAACGTGAGGTGCCAAAGAAAGGCCAAAAGGGAGGGCCCAGAACTGAAAATGGTCCTGGAAACAGAAACGGAGGAAGCAGTGGTGAACCGGGAACACCTGGATGTTAAGATAGGCATCCCGCATGTCCAAGGGACAGAGCCAGTCCCCTGGTAAAGGAGAGGCAGCAATCCCTGGAAAGTGACCATCCTGAAGCATTTGTAATCTGTGTACAGGTTCAAGTGGCTAAGGTCCAGGATCGGCCTCAGATCCCCGTTTATTGGGGGGATGAGGAAGAAGTGGGAGTAGAACCCCCTTCCTCTTTGAGCCGGAGGGAGGGACTCTATGGCCGTTTTGCACAGGAGAGCCTGAATCTCTTCCCAGATGAGGGAGAGGTGGGCCAGAGAGTAATGACAGAGCAAGGGAGGGTTTTCCGGAGGGTGTTCCAGAAATTGTAGGGTGTGACCATGCTCGATAAGTTGTAACACCCATTGGTCTGAGGTCACTGCTTGCCACCCATCTTAAAGGAAGAACTAATCCCCGTCCGTCTCTCCCAAAATCTCTGCTGGAGAAGGGCCGGACAAGGAGTCAGGCGGTGGGCCGGGGGGTGGGCAGAGCGGCTTTGGGCGCTTGCGGGGCCCTAGGAGCAGCCGCTGCAGCTGGTGGAGTTTGAGCCTTCCTCTTTAAAGTGCCCTTTGTCTGCTGGCCTTTGGCGGGCTGGCGAGAGGACCGATGAAAGAACTGATACTGGGTAGTCTGAGGCTGAGATCGGTAGAGGGAATAAACCGATCTGAGTGCCTTGCTGGACTCCTGGAGGCAGGAGATGATGTCTTTGGAATCTCCCTCAAAAAGGACGGCACCTCAGAAAGGGGCATCCAAGATGCTGGCCTGAACATCAGTCGCAAAGCCAGGCACCCTAAGCCATGAATGGTGGCAACCCACGCCCAGAAGTATCAACTTAGTCGTATGCCGCCCGCAGGACATGGGTGCCCACATCCGACTCTGACTTCAGGAGTTGGGTCAGCTGTGTTTTAGTAGACCCATCGCCGGAGGTTCCAGCCTCAGCTGAGCTGTGATGGCTGAGAGCCCGTGAGTGCTAATGGCCTGAATGTCGGGGCTGAGAGGCAGGAGATGAATTCTGCTGCCCAATAGAACCACTGCCTGAAATAGAGATGCAGGTGGTTGGATCACAGGCAGCCCAGAGGAGGTAATGGCTGATGGGGATGGAGGGGCCGAGCCCCTGCAGGAGGAGGAAGACCCAGAGGTGGAGGCCAGTCTGTGTGGCTACTGTGAGTGAAAGACTGACTGAGGATGGTCCTGGTGCTTGTCCTGGTGTTTGTGCTTCCCGCTAGATTTCTTCTGTTTCTGAGAAGAAGCCCTGGAAGATTGAGCCGGGGAATTTGAAGAACTTTTGGCCTGAAGGTCCTTTTTCCATCATGGCCAAATTCTGTTTGAACAGGTAGCTTTCCAAGGTCTTCAAGCCGGGCGTCTCCATGTGGCCTGGTTAAAGTACTGGCCGTGCTGGCGAGCCCTTGATATCGTGGTCTGGTCCTAAACAAACGAGCAGAAAAGAGTGGCTTCGTTTTGTGGGATTCTGCTTGCCGCAGGTGCACTTCGTTGGCTGGTTGGAAGACGAGGCTGGAGAAGAAGACATAAACTTAGGCGAAAAAACACCAAAAATTTGATGTTTTAAGTACTGTAAAGAAAAAAATCAAAGCGCAGATTAGACATGAGAAAATGGCGGTTGACTGAAGCTGGCATCCGTGAAGATGCGACGTGCACAGGTTGACGATGGGAAAGAACTGAGGTAGGTGTGGGGGACTTCCCCCTTTATAGAATAAGCGGACATCGGTGTGCTGATGTCAGTGGGGGTGGTCCCCTATGGTACACTGCTAGCTAGAAGTTTTCCATGTGATCCTGGCACCTGGCAGCTTCAGTCCTACTGGTGTAGCCTGTTGCAAGAGCCCCCTTGAAGTAAGATATACTGTTGCTGTTGGTTTCATTTTATCTTGTGTGGCTCTGGATCACTGATTTCAGAATACCACCAGCCCCTCACAAAGCATGTTAACACACAGGTATACATACTTGCAGTATGTATATTATATGTAAAATTGGTCTTTGGTTTTTCTTCCTTATTCTTTTCCTGTCTCTTTAATTTTTTAACTATCCCACAAGCATAACTTGCTTCACACTTTATTTACTCTTCTGGCGAACAGAACTGAGGTGGGTGAGGGAGCTGGCAGCGATTATTGATGGTGTCATGCAGGCACCTTCGCCAGTAGCCACTGCCAGTCCCCTGGCCAAAAGATTAGCTCCTGTGGCATCTTAGCACCTCTATGTTAGTCCAGGGCTAGACATTTGTGGAGTAAGTGGTGTTTTCCGCAGAATACCATGTCCAAGATTTGTTTTTGTTTTGCCTACCACTGTTTCTTTCAGATGCATATTGAAAAATGTCACCATTTTATTTTTTGAAATGCTTGCCACTGTGCGATAACAGTAGAAAAAGAAAAACACCCAGGGTGTGGCTGAATGCAGTCAGGAAGAGGGGTGACTTGTTTAGGTCCTTGTTCTGTTTTTAGAACACCACTCACTTTTCCTCAAGATTATTTTTTATAAATCAGTTTTTATTAAAGAAATGTTTTCAGTTTTATACAAGAAACGAAACAGATACAGGTAGGTACAGATCAAGTGAGGTTCCATCAATACATACACTCTTCATACATTCAAAGTCAAATATTGACTACACAATTAATAGGAGACATGTCTGTAATAGGCAGAAGTACCCTTGTTGCACCCCCCCCCCCAAGGTGCTCCAGTAAATACTAGAGTCTGGCTAGGAATACAGTCTAGGAAGTCACGCTGTGACCTCTAGCGGATAAATTCGGAGTCTGTGTCTGGTGGTGGATCTAGGGGGTGGCGAAGGGTGCGGCCGCACCCCTCATTTTAACTTACTTGCTTGCTACTACTGCATTTCACTTTGTTGAAGAAGTCTCATTTATTGATTTGTATGAAAGTTTTTATTCAAAACTATAGTTTGCATGAATGTTTTTATTCACAACTATAGATCATATTTGTATTTTCTGTAAAAAAAAAAAAAAATTAATGAAAAGGAAAATAGCAGTCAATATAAAGGATAAAAACAACATTTCAAAAATTGCATATCACATATACACACTACCCCATTGTAAAATCCTGGATCTGCTGCTGTCTTTGCCTTAAGACAAGTTATAATCAATCCTTCAAAGAAACCTGTAACTGCTTCCCTTAAAACCTTACTGCCTGCTTAGTTTTATGTGTCCTTCTTGATCCTTGCGTTTAATCCCTGTAATTAACTCTTCAGTTGCTGTTTCCCTGTCATCCTGTCCCTTCCTATACCTTGTCTCCCCTTAGATACTTTTAGGTACCTGTTTCCCCATAATCCTTGCCCTTGGCTCTGGGATTAAGGCTTCTTCTGCCCTTCCTTCTGTAGCCCGATGCCGGGCCCACTTGTTATTAAATTACCCTTATTCTCCTTCTGCCGTAGGCGTATTATCTTTATGTTGCATACAGAAACCCATTTCCTGCCGATTCTCACTGGGATGCTACATTCCTTGGAGTTCTCCCACTTCATACTCCCGCCCCCCCGCTCAGCCTTCCACATCCAGTTTCATGGCTCTGACCATTCTGATCCTTGATTTACTCCAGGTATTTTGTAACTAGTGTCTGTCTACAGAAATATCAGTGCTCTTGTTTATTATGAACTATCCCTGCTTGTTTTATTGTTGTATTGCTACTGTTTTTTTCTCTGATTCAATTGTATTGTGTGGTATTACTGTAAACTGTCTATTGCTATTGTTTATTGTCCAGGTCCATCTTGAAAATGAGCTTTGTTCAACAATGTTCACCTGGTTAAATAAAGATTTGATTGATTGATTGCCTAGTTGATGCATCACCCAGCTACGCCAGAATTCCTTATACCTTGTCTCACCAAGATTGTCTTTTGAGTTGCCTGGGATGGTGAACTCTGAATATGGATTTTAGTGTGTCTCTTGGCATTTCTGCGAATCACATTCAATGACAGATTTGCTGCAGAAAACAAAACCGCAACACTTTAGTTGTGTTCTCCTGTTTTCTACCCCCCCACAGCAGTCCTACAGTTGGTCTCTAAATTAATCCGCTACATTATCAGAGGAATGTCCATCCATAGTAGCTTCTCCTGTGGTGGCCTGAAATTTAGCAGTGCAAGCCCTTGCTGCTTTAGGATCTGTGAATGCATATATTCTGTCCTGCAGTGCAAACTGAAGCCTTGCTGGAAAGCTGTCTTTACTGAACATCCATGGCTCTCAGCTTTTGGGTGACTCCCTCAAAGGCTTTGCATCACTTTCTTGCAGTAAACAAGTAGTCCGGGAAAAGTAAAATTCTGGCATCCTCAAACCCGATCTACCCTTGGTCTCCGCTCTCTTGCCGGCCTCAATATTTTGTCTCAGATGCTGGAAGACTGTCTGACAAGGGGAGCCTTGACAAGAAAGGACAGCTCCTGTATGGGAAACTGTAATGACAGTTGGACCTTAATGGTTAAATTAATATTTCCAGTAAAAACAATGTTTGACATGGTTTATAATGGTTAACATCCACGCTGTTACCCTAGAAGAACAGTTTTTGAAAACCATTTGTGATACCACTAGGAGCTAACCTGCAGAACAGTTCAACTCAAATTGTTCTGCTTGCATTGTGGACAGGGAAACCGCAGTTTTGTGTTTTGGAATTCAGTAGGAAATGATTACAGGGAGAACAGATTTAAAGGGAACCATTCATGTCCAACTGGCCATCATAGTTTAAAAGCCGATGAAAAAGCTCTTTCAAATGAGATATTGGGCTCATCTGTAGCTGGGTGCACTCCAGAGATGCAGATGACCGAGTCTGCTCAATATTAATACTGCATTGCAGTCAGTTTTAAAACACGGCACACACAGAGCAATCAAAGAAGCACCCTTCAGGCTAGTGGCTAGTGCATGAACAGTTTGTTACCATTAAAAAAAGTGTATCCACATACTAGAATTCAACGTTTCACACCCACACTGCTTTGTCAAGAATAGATATGTGGAAGCACCCTTGTTTTTTGTGTGTGTTTTTTTTTATTTTCCTGGTAACAATCGACTGTTTATGCACCAGCCTCTAACCTGAGATCTTTCCCCTATACATACATTTTGGTGCTTTTCCGTTTTCTCCCCAATTCCCATCCCTACCTCAGGCATGTGTGTGGAGGCATGCATATGCCGTGTCTTGAGCCCCCAGTGTGTTGCACCGCCGCCTACGCCAACCACTGGACCTCCACCTGGTGGCAGCGGGACTATGGGGGGGAAGGCAGCGACCACCCCAGGAGAGGAGAGCTGCCTTCTGGCTGCTCAGTCCTGCTCTGCCTCCCCAAAATGCCGGCTTCCCAACGACCCAGGTCCTTTCCTGAACCCGGATCACCGGCATGGCACTAGGTAAGCCGTACAGTGCCTCAGCCCTCAGTTCTACCAGGCTGGCTTAAGAGAAGTGCTTTTTTGATTGCTGTGTGTGTTTGCTGAGGTTTTGTCTCCTGCTGTCTTGTCTTTTACCCCTGTCGCCACTGGTCACTGAGTGGCCTTGTTTGCTTTTCTATTTTTAGAACATTGCGATGTCGAGGAACAAGCTATTGCTCACTACATTGAATCAAGCACAGCTTGTTCTTCAGTGACATCAACAAGGTTCTTAAGCATAATAAATAAAAGTGTTATTAATTTAGCTTACCAATACTATTAATTCATTCAAGATAAGTTCCTTATAGAAAATGTCAGCATGTAATTGAATTTTTGTTATAGAACAATTAGTTCAGATTGCTTGTTGTATTTAAAAACCATGTAAGTGACTGCACCTGGTTTAGGTGCTTTATAATGATGGGTACACGGAGAAGACACCCCCCTGATGAAGGCTATTGAGAATGGCCAAAGTCCTGGGGAACTGTTCTGTCTCCAGGTTCTTGGATGCTTAAATAAACTTCACTAATTCAGCTACAACCTTGGTTCAAGTAATTGTTGTCCTGGAGTGCAGTTAA
Organism: Neoceratodus forsteri; assembly: GCA_016271365.2. NCBI lineage: Eukaryota > Metazoa > Chordata > Ceratodontiformes > Ceratodontidae > Neoceratodus > Neoceratodus forsteri. The sequence goes on from CM057452.1 coordinate 1,725,889,496, forward strand.
GTCTTTTTCTCCAGTCTTAAAAATGGCTGCAGTGTAGTACTACTGTTGAACAGACTCTGTCATCAGTGACTGCTTCCAGCTACAGGTGATCCCAATACCTCATTGAAGAGAAGTTTTTGTGGGCTTTCAAACTGTGTCAGCCACCGTACACGTGTATTTCCTTTTAACATCGCCAGTGTGGACGCACTGAACCAATTTAACTAAAGCAGTTTTCAAAAACAGTTATGTATTATGGACAGGGCCTTGGCAAGTTAAAAAAAAATTAACTAAATTGGTTTACTTGCAGTGTGGACAGGCTAGCATGGTTCTGGACAGGCCATTTACTGTATAAATCCCAGGATACAGTACAAAAACACACACTGATAATGTTACAGGAACAATACAGATTCAACTAACCATTTTCAAGTATGGCTGCTAGCATGTAGTTTGGACATGCTGAACCATTTTATTTAAACCAGTTTAAAAAAAATGGTTGTATCATGCACAGAGGGCCTAAGTGACTTGTTCAGAGTCATATAATGATGAAGGGAGGGTGGGTGCCTCCTGCTGTTAACACAACTGTCCTCTGGTGGCTCAGGTGGCAGGAATCGTGGGCAGGAACATGAGGCTTAAGACAGGAATGAAATTTTGACACATGTAATGCAAGGCACTAACATACTGGATTGAGTGGCTTCCTGTGTCCAGTGCCAGCGAGTGTTAGTGTGGTAGGTGGGCTTGGTTCCAACTGACTAACTGACCAGAAAATTCTCTCATCACAAATTAAATGAGACAGTATGGCACTGTGGTTTAGGGCACTGAGCTGCAAACCTGGAGACCTGGGTTTGAATCACACAGTTCCCACTGGCATACTGTGTGACCCTGAGCAAGTCACTTATCTTTCTTGTGCTCGCAGGTTGCACCTGGAAACGAGCTTTAGCTTTTCCTGGTTAAACAATTTCCCCTTTCCTTCCTGCCTCCCAAATAATCAGCCTTGCTTCTGACTGGAGGCTCAAACAAGCCTGCTGAAAAACTAGATCTTCTTCAGGGGTATCTCAGTCATTAGGTTACACCGTAGGAACTTTACTGTCGGAGAATGGGGAATCCACACAGAAGATTTTCAGCAGTACAATTGGGCCCACCAATGTCATCGTCAGCCAACGTTGCCAACCCTATAAAGGTGCAGGCAGGCACCCACGCCATCCTCAGAGCTTTCCCCATCAGTCTTCACCATTCATTACTGCTGGGTGTATGCCGGAGGCATGCACCTGCTCAGGAGCTTTTTTTTTGTGCGTGTGGGAGGACTCTGTGCCGAGGCCAATGCACTGCGTGGCACTCAAGGGTTGGCCGTTAGGTGCCATTGACTCCTCCTCCACCCCAGTTCTGTTTCTCCCGCTGTCGAGGTTGCACCTGCTTGCACGAGTGAACAGAAAAAAACCTGCATTGAGGCCTTCTTCATTTCAGCACCATTTCCTTTGACTGTTCCACAGTTCCTCCATTCCAGTTCTGAAGTTGCTCAGCCGACGCCATTTCCTCATGGTAAGCGCGTCCTTTTATTTTTCAAAAAAATTTTTTACCGACGGTACCGGGTCTGTTTTGCTGTAGTTTTGTGAGTTTGTTTCAACATCATATCTGGTTTGGAGCTAGAAAGAAATCCAAAGTGGGCCGCACCCCAGTGCGTTGGTGTCCCTGTGGCTGGAATTGATCTGTTTTGGACCAGCATGACATATGCCTTCGCTGCCTGGGTCCCAACCACAACGTGGATAACTACGATGCCTACTTCTCTATGGACCACCGTCTACTTGAAATCCGCATGTTTAAAGTTGGCAGGGCCCTGCTGACTTTTGAAGGATGGCGTCGTTCTAGGGATGTCATGGCAAGAACTCTTGACCCTGCTTCTGGGTCCCTCCCGGGTCTATATGGTCCGGTAAGGAGGAAATCTCCTCTTCTGATTTTGAGCCTTGCCATTGAGGAAGTTTATTCCGCAGTGCTGGAGGAATGGCTCGGGTCCCTCTGGAGCCGGGTTGGGAACACTGCTATGGCAGTCACCTCCTCAGAGGTGCAGGCTCCCCTGATGTTGCGGTCCACGACTGCTGGGCCTGGCACTGGTGGACCCTCAGTGTCACCCGCCTGCGCCGTCTTGGATCCCGGCACCATTTGCGGTGCTGTTGATCAGGGCGGCGCTGCGGGTGGTGTTACATCCTGTGGTGGCACCGTTAGCAGTGGGGCTCCCAGGGTCATTAGTTTGCTGGTGTGCCTGGTCTCCTCCTCAGAGGGGAGTGACCCACTGGCTTGATCCTGATTGGCAACTCAATTCCTTGGAGTCGGGGAGCCCCCCTGGACGTGACACCAGGCGCTTCGGTGCTTGTCCCTTGGTAGCACTGGAGACTGCGGTGCGGTCTCCGTGGCCCCTCATGCCGATGCCAGTATCGGGGGGGGGGGTCCGGTGGCGTATAGTGGTTCTGGGGTCGCCGGGGTGATGGTCACAGCCTCAGAGCCTGAGGCAGCTGCCATTCCTGGTGTTTCCCTGGCTACTGTGGCAAAGACGGGGACCTCCAGTTCTGCAGCCTCCCTCAGGGGGCTGGTGGGATTGGGGGGGTTCCTTAGAACTGGGCACGAGGAAGAGGGTGGCCTTGGAGTCTGAGGGGTTGAAAGGTTGGGGTGAAGCACAGAAGCCCTTCTCCACTACCCTTTGGGGGCTGAGGAGAAGCCGCAGTGCCAAACCCCGCTTCTCCTCTTAGACTGCAGAGGTGCCCTTTTTGTGTGGCACTGGGGTTTGCCATTCTGGAACCATGCAACCCTGGTCGCACCACAAGAGAGAATCCCCCCCAGGGCTCAGCCAGGATTTGTTCTCCAATTTGCAGCGTTTGCTGACTGGGTCGACCACCGGATCCCCCCATGCGGGAGGATCTACTGCAAGGTCTCAGAGTCCTGGCAGAGCTACTGCAACGGCCTTCCCTAGGTATTTCAGGGCTATGGATGAGCAGGTCTTTCACCTGTCCCCACCGCCGCAGAAGGACTCTGAACAATCGAGCTCCTCAACTTCCTCCTCTGAGGAAGAGGAATGTTCCGGCCACCTCTCCTCTGATGCTGATTTCATTGAATATCAGCAATTCCTTTCGAGGTTGGTTCAGAAGCTCCATATTTCCCATGTGGTCAGGTGCAATACTGAATGGGAAATGCGCTCCTTCCTTCCCAAATTCAGTGCGAACCACCCTGTGGTCCCTTCCTGGCCTATTCCTTTCCAGAAAGCGTTGATCTGCACCTTGCAGTCACCAGCTGCCTCATCCCCAGCCCCAGTGGACTGCAGGAGGAGGTACTGCGCACCACAGGAGTCCCTAGGTTCTCTGCCTCACCCATCTTCGGGGTTGACAAGCCTAGACACTCTTTCCGGGCTACAGCACCCAGCGCATGAATGACCACTGGATCCGGACTCCGCGGAGTTCCACCGGTGCGGAAAGAGAGTATTCTCTTCGTCTGGTGTGCTACTCTGCATTATATCACATCAGGCCCACCACGCTGCCTACAACAGGCATCTGTAGTCACTGCTGGCGCAGGTGTTAACATTGTTGCCTGACACGGAGGAATCTAGTCAGGCCTTCACCCTCTCTACGCAGTGTCTGGAACTTGCAAGGCACCAGGCAAGGGCATTGTATGATGCCAGTGAGGTGGCTTCCAGACTGGTAGGGACAGCAGTCTGCATTATGTGGATGGTATGGCTTTGCCTGTCAAGATTGTCACCTATGGCCCGGTGTAGGATGATTTCCTGTGCCTTCCAGGGACCCATCTCATTTCACACAGGGTGAGGAAGAACTTGCAGGGGCATCTTCTGTCCCCTGGTCACGGGGGACACCTTCTCACCATGAACAGCCTTAGATCATGTATGGCCTAGTATGGCTAAAAGGGTCTCCCTCTCCTGCGTCTCCCTTGCAGGAGGCTGAGGGAAACTGTTCCTTCAGGGCAGTGCCAGGTCCCATCCGGGGGGGGGGGGCTTGGTACTCACACAGCAGTAATGAATGGTGAAGACTGACAAGGGGAAGATAATGTAAATTATGTACCTAATGTAATTCTTGATCTTCCCTTGTATCGTCACCATTCATTACTGATTCCCGCCCACCTTCCCCTCTTGGGCATCACCTCCACCCTGCTCTCCCTCCTCCTCTACAAGGCGAATTGGGAGACAGAGTCCCCCTGGTACCTGAGGGCCCTTTGTTTCCTTCTCTAAGTCACAGACTGCCCAACCTGAGGAGGGTGGTGGGTAGAGTCTTTGCCCTGGCCTTGGAGGGAACTCCCTGGGGTTCTCGGTGGAGTGACTGTGGAGTCTCTTCCACGACTTGGCATGGACCTGTCTGATCCATTGCCTACTGGGATAAAGGGTGAGGACTTCATCAGTGCATCCTGTGGGAGTGTCCATAGGGACCTCCCCTTTCCTCTTCTCTTTTCTCTCTGTCCTATATATATATATATATATATATATATATATATTTATATAGGGGTTCTTTCTGGACAGGGTCCTCTCCTGATTAAAGGTTCCCCCTCTTGGCTAAGTCATCGGGTGGCAAGCTTGAGAGGGCCATGCTCCAGGACTTTCATTACGAATGTGGATTTAGGGGCAGGGGGAGCAGACACCGCCATGCTTTATATTCTCCAAGACCATCTCAAACTCTCCTGTTCTGGACCTGTGTCCAGTGGTTTCTGAAGCCTGATAGGATCCTTGCACATGTGTCTTCATACCTCCCAGGTTTAGAGAATAAGGATAAGTCAATAGTCTTCTGGCTGAGCTTGGCAGAGGTCTCTCTCACCTAATCCCCCCATCTTCTGTCTTTTCTCTCGCTTTCTCATTCGTTTCCTTCCCTCTCATTCTGTCCTGTGCTGCTGCCCAAGGGCTCAGGCCCTAATGTCCAGATAGTGAAATCCTACTTCCCCTCTGTCCTCTGGCTGGCTTATTCCTTTTTCAGTTTATATGCTTTCCTTTTTTTCCTATCCCTCCGCTCCCTTGCCTCATCTTAAATTTTCTGTACCCCTCCTTTTTTTCCCTCTCTCCAGCAGAACAGAACTGGGGTGGTGGAGGAGTCAGCAGTGCCTAAGGGCCAACCCTTGAGTGCCATGCAGTACGTCTGCCTCGTGGGCGGCGCCGACTCGTCCCACACACAAAAACATAAAAAAAACTCTCGAGCAGGTGTGCACCTCTGGCTTACACCGAGCAGTAATGAATGGTGAAGATGCAAGGGAAGCTGAAGAATTATGGTAGGTATGTAATTTACATTTCTCTCCTGCCTTTGACTTGCTAGCACAGTCTCTGTGGAAGAGCCGTCGCAGTGTTCACGCCTTTTTGTGGCCTACAGCCTTTTTTCGACAACTCTCGCAAATCTTTTTTCAGAGATTTATTCTGTTTTTTCATTTTTTTCGAGTGTTAAATCTTCAGCTTCTCTCTTTTGTCACTGCGGAAAAGAAGATGGTCTCCAACGACAAATATTCTGTGTGTGTGTTTGCTGTCTTGGGCCTGATCATGGCGCCTCAGCCTGTGAGCTCTGCCAGCTGTTTAACCAAACCACCCTTAGGCGATGCAGAAAGGCTCTCCATACTTTCATGGAACAGCAGATAGCCAGCTCCGAGCTGGGGTCCTCCATGGTGCTGGCCAGCCAGTCGCCCTCTGGGTCCAAGATCTCCAAGGCCTCCCAGGCCAAAGACAGGTCCTCTGGGGAAAAAATCATAAAAAAGACCAGGATTGTGACCGCTCCCCCAGCAGCCATCCCGTTCCCTGCTGGCCTTTCCTTCGGGGGGGGCTGTTTGGCGGCGGTGGTCGGCCCAATGAAGAGATCGGCTGTCCAGGTCCTGATTCACTCCAGACCCACACAGACAGCCTGTCCGCCCGACTCTCAGGGTGCTTGGCCATCGACCTCCGGGTCATCTGCCCCTCCTCCATCGATGACGGGCTCAGCGTCGACAACAGCCTCCTCGAGACCCGACCCTTCTCAGTCGAAAGCTACGGGCTTGTCAGATGCGCAGTTAGGTGCAACGACGTCAGTGCCATCGAATCCTCCTCCGATGACCATGGACTTAAATGAAGTTCTAGCCCGCTTTATTAATGTGATTGTGGAGCAGTTTGCAACCTTTAACAGGCCTTCATTGCCATTGCCTTCATCAATGCCTTCGTCATCGACTCCTGTTCTTTGGCCCCGGGAGCCAGCCCGAGATCCATCAATGGTGTATCCGACGCCAGACCCAGATGAAGAGGTCGATGTCAAGGAGGAATACCACCCTGACCCAATACTTCCTGATGAGGTAGAGGAGGTAGGAGAGGAAGAGCAGTATTACACTTCGGATAAGTCCCCTGCCTTTTTTGTCAAAGAAGCATCTATTAAGCATACCCCCAGGTCTCCACCTGAGGATGCTTCTTTCTTTAACATTATGAACAGCTGTCTTCCACTATGGGGTTTCAGACAGAGGAGGAGGATGCCACCAGGAAAGAACTGGCAGACTACCTGGATATCCCTGACTCTCCCCCCACAAAGATTATTCCTGCCATGCTTCCATCCCTCAGGAATGCTACCACGGCAGCCTGGCACAGACCAGATATGGTACCAGCTATGCCCTGCAGAGTTGATAAGCTCTGCAGTGCCCCCTCAGGACATTCCTTACTTGGCTTCCCAGGCTAAAATTGACTCAGTTGTCATCAGGGTGGCACATTTATTTATTTATTATGTGTTTTTATTTATTTCAGATTCTGATTATTATTTTTGAGCTGAAGGCTTGTTTATAAAGGTTCCAAGTCAAACAGGTACATAATATAACACTGGTTACAGATAAGCACAGGAGAACAGGTACAGTAAATACTTTAGATACTGAAACAGTAAATGGGTTACATGGTTACAGTAGGGAAGTGCCAGTAGAAACAACACTACAAGGATGCGGTACAACTCTTTGGTAAGTGCTGAGTACAGTCATGGGTCGGATAGATCCCAGGCTACGTAAAAGTGGGGTGAGAGAGGAGCTGTCAGAGTAGGCTTTGTCAGGGGTGTAACAGAGGGGTTAGGGGCATATGAGGAATAGACTGGGTGGGAGGGGTGAGAGGGCAAATCAGAGGAGAGGGAGAAGAAGCAAGCTAGGGGAGAGGAGTGGTTGATGGTATGGTATGGTAAAATTTTATTTATACAGTGATACAGCCATTAGGGTTCCGAAAATCCCTATTCACAAGGCTTACCTGTTTACATTATGCAAAATTATTACAACTATACATTTATAACAACACAAGTTACAGAAAAATACAAAACAATACATCAGCATTTTACAAACTCATCAATAACAGGCATGTTAGCATTTTTAGATTTACATTAATTTCACCTATTACAACAACAACGAAAACTAAATTCGTGATTCAGGCCATTTTTAAAAACATGATCAGTAGTTGTTAGTTCACGTAAAAAAGGAGGAAGACAATTCCAGCTTTTAGCTACTTGATATTGAAGGGTCATTTCACTAAATCGATTTTTTAACTTTGGTATTATTAAATTCTAGCACCAGTTTTTCTTAAATTTAAACCATGTTTTGGTTTTGTAATTTGTTTTTAAGTTATCTAAGGATTGATTTTAAATATATTACGAACTCGATTTAGCCAGATTCCCCTAGCCCGTAAGTCTAATGAAATCCAACCCAAATCCATATACATAGTGCAATGATGAGTTTTAAAATCACACCTTAACACAAATCTTGCAAGCTTACTATAAAGTGTATCCAAGTTATTTAAATGTTTTCTTGCTGTATGTCTGTAAATATGACTTCCATAGTCAATAACCGGCATTATTAATTGTTTAATCATAATCAATCTTGTTTCTCTTGTCGTACAATTTGATATTCGTCTCATAGCTCCAATCTTAACATGTGTTTTCTTTATTAAATTTGTTATATGATATTGGAAAGTAAGACATTGATCTGTATGTACCCCTAAATATTTATATGTTTCAGTTTGTTCTACAAACTTACCCTCTTGTGTCTTTATATTTAATTTTGAATTTCCCTTTAAGTCCAATGCAAATGACATAACCTGTGTCTTTTTACTATTAACTAATAAACCCAGAGATGAAAAGTGACCTTGCATGATGCTAAAGTCACTCTGTAAGTTTAGTTCTACTTCACTTGTAGTTTTTCCCTCTGCTACTAAAACCGTATCGTCTGCATATAGACGAATTTTTGAATGTCCAATTTTCTTTGGTAAATCATTTAAATAGACTATGAACAGGAGGGGCCCAGGATAGATCCCTGGGAACCCTCTTGTTACATAGTCCATTTTGACTGGTGTCCATTTAGGACAACAAATTGTGATCTTTTATCAAGGTATGATATAAACCAATTGCAGGTTTCCTCCTCCACCCTATTCTCATTAATGAGTTTATCAAAATACTATGGTTTACTAAATCAAATGCTTTAGATAGGTCCACGTTATACCGACCCACGGACTTCGGCTTTCCCAAGAGGGTTGCCATGATCCAAAAGTCAATGAGTGCGTAGCCGTGGACCTACCCCTGCCTAAAACCATACTGTTGTTGAATCAATTTATTATATTTTTCCAAGTAGTCCATTAACTGATCATGGACAATTTTTCAAATAACTTGATACTGTGGACAGCAAGGCTATTGGACGGTAATTTGAAACATCCTTTGATCCCCTCCCTTATCTATTGGTATCACTTTGGTTAATTTCCAACTAGAGGGAAACTGTCCCTCTCTTAGACTCCAATTAAAAATGTCCCTTAGTATAGGTGACAATTCTATAGCAGCCTCTTTTAATAATTTATTATCTATTCTGTCTGGGCCACTTGCTTTATTTATTTTTAATCTATTTATAGTTTTTTAGAACTTCTTTATCACTCTCTTAAACCTGAATTTGGGTTCTTTCTCATCTTGGGGACTCTCACCCTTTACTTCATTCAAGGTATTAGTTTTAGTTATGAGATCTAATTTCAGATCGGGGAGGTTTATGAAATAACCATTCAAAATTTCAGCAGCTTTATTTGTTTCAAACACTTTTCCATTCTGACTCAATTTTATTTCACTAGTTTACTATTTGGATTCATAAGATTTTTTATAACAGACCAATAACCACCTGGATTTGTTGATTCTTTAATCCGCTGTTAATAATAACGAGCTTTTGATTTCCTGATATCCTGTATTACTTGATTCCTTAACCTTTTGTATTGTTCCCAAATTTCACTGTTTAATGTTCAAACAACATGAAGTCTTGCTATATTCTGACATATGCAGTGAGTCCCAACCTTTGAACTGCCCCGGAGATGAAAGAGTTAACTTTCCATGCCAGGCATGGAATGCTGAGCTCGAGCTCAGTTGAGACTCTGTCTGTTGTTCTTCAAACTCAAACTGTCAGATTCTTTACTCCACCTCACTGAACAGTCGCTCCGGAGATTTCTCCTTCTGCTCGGTTCAGTTTGTCAGTTAAAGTAGCTTTTCGTGGTTTTCAACCGATTTAAACCATAACCTGTCAGTTCAGTCTCTGTCTGTGGTATTTGTGAGTACTAGATAGGTTTATATTTATTCTATTCTGTGTGGAACTTGTAACGGTTTATCGGTTCGGTTTGAACCGATCAGTTGTTTAAAAATCTTGAATTGTGCTTTTAGAGTGTGGTTACCGTTCTTATCGGGTTCTAAAAAAACGGATTTTATTACGTTTTTTCCATGACCCGTGACACGGTTGGGAACCGATAAGAGGGTCTTGCCTGGCGGATTGCCATAAAAGGGTAAGTTTGGTTGGGACTGGCACCATGTCTGAGAAACCCAAAAGAAAAACCGGACCCACTGGGTTTCAACACTGTAGTGTGTGTGGGGAAGTCTTTGCCAAGGCTGACCCCCACACCACCTATGTTTATTGTCTGGGGTTTGACCACCTCAATGCAGACTGCCAGATTTGCAAAAATTTCCCTGCAGCTACCCTAGAAAAGTAAGCTGGTAGGCTCAGGGAAAGGGAGGCCAAAAAGTCCACTGAACCGGATGGCCAGCCCGGTTCGGTTCAAACCGAACCAGAAGGAGTGCCCTCTGACCAGGGCGAGACTTCTTCGGCAAAAGGAGAGCTGATTCTGAGGAATCGGTTCCGGCTAAAAGAACTAGAAAAGAAAAGTCAGCTGGTGTGGGGCCAAAACTTTCCTTTCCAACCGCTGAAGAGATAGCCAAAGCATCAAAATTGTCCAGTGCTCTTCGGTCTCCACCAAACCGCACCATCAGGCAGGCGCTCGGTTCGGCCGGTTCCACCGGTTCAAGAGTATGAGTTAGAGGAATTTTATGAACCAGAGAAGGAGGAAGAGGAGTATGAGGAAAGTGAATGTGGATTTGAAAGTCTGGATGTGCCCATTGACCCGGACATCTCTCCAGACAGACCTTCAGGGATTTCTCCTCCTAGGCTTTCTGAGTCCCCCTCCCATTTCATGTTTTATAAAAAAGTGGCTGAAACCCTCCAGCTTCCTATGGAAGAAGCTGTGGATGACCAGGAGGAGCCTGACTATGTGGAAATGATGGATATCCCAGAGTCTAGGAGGCTGTCTATTCCCTTGCACAAATCTTTTGGGAAACAGACATTTAAAATTTTGAAGACTCTAACACTATACCTCCTGTGGATAAGAGAATGGACAAGAGGTATACATTGTCAGGCTCTGACACGGAATTCTTACACAACAATGCAGCCATGTTAGGGGTAGTGCAGGCTGCAGCCTGTGATAAGAGCAAACATTCCCTTGGCTTCACACCCCGGACAAGGGACTCCAGGAGGATTGATACCATGGCAAAGAAACAGTGCATGGCAGCATCCTTGGACTCAGACAGGCCAATTTATGGCCTATACTGCTAGGTATCAAAATCCAGATGGGACACTGTTATGGCCCTAGCAAAACAGGTCCCTGGCCAGCTTGCCAAGGAGCTGGAGCAGGTGGCTGCTGATGGTATTGAGGCATCCAAGGAGCAATTCCATGCTGCAGTGGACTCAATGATGTGTCTTCTAGAGTCATGGCTACATCTGTGGCACTTCGAAGAATGGCTTGGCTCAGATGTACTAGCCTGTCATAGGATACCCAGACTAAGGCCATGGATTTTCCTGTTGTGGGTAATTCTCTGTTCGGGGAGCAAACAGAGAATTACATGAAGAAAATGGATGAGTATAGGACTACCTATAGGAGTGCACAGGCCAAGGAAAGGCAGGCCACTCCTCAAAGGCAGTTTCCCAAGGGCAGGGGCAAGCCTTTTCATATGCCTTTTTAACAAGTCCAGGCCGCCTCTTCTGCTTATGCCCAGAGGGGGTTCTTTAGAGGGAGAGGCAGACGGGGTACAAGCATACCTGCTTCCACCCCTCAGCCCAAAGCCCCTGCCAAACAGGCACCCTGACAGGTTTGCTAGGGCCGATTCTCAGCTACCTGTAGGGGGCAGGCTGGCTTACTTTGTACAGGACTGGGAGTCTCGGACATCAGACAAATGGGTCCTGGAAGTAGTAAGCCAGGGACTGGTTCTCAGCTTCAAAAAGTTTCCAAAGATGAGAACCAGATCCTTTCCACCTGCAAATCCATCAGAGGTACTTGCCTTAGAGGCAGAGGTCTCCTCCCTCCTAGCTCTCAGAGCTGTAGAAAGGGTTCCACCCCTACACCAGGGCAAAGGGTTGTACTCCAGGTACTTCCTTACCCCAAAAAAGACAGGAGAATGGCGGCTCATCCTGGATCTCAGATACTTAAACAAGCACCTTTTAAAACCAAAAATTCAAAATGGTGACTCTGGGAATTATTCTACCTCTTCTAAGGCCAGGGAACTGCTAGTGTCCTGGACTTAAGGATGCCTACTCCATATTCTCGCCAGAAGCTCCCATCGAAAGTACTCAGGTTCGAGCTGCCTCAGGCCATTATCAGTTCAGAGCAATGCCCTTTGGCCTCACTTCTGCTCCAAGGGTATTCACAAATGCCTGGCAGTAGTAGTTGCTTTCTAAGAAGGCAGAAGATTTCCATTTTCCTTACCTGGACGACTGGCTCATAGTAGGCCAGTCCCCAGACCAAGTCAAGTTACACTTACAGATAACTCAGCAACTGCTCACTTCTTTGGGTTTCCTTCTAAATCTTCCAAAGTCAGTTCTAGAGCCTGTCCAGCTCCTCACCTTCATAGGTGCAGAGCTAGACACAGTAAAGGCCAGAGCCTTCCTTCCCCTGGACAGGGCAAGGACCCTGGTCTCTCTGGCCTCCTCATTCACCCTGCAGGTCTCTCGACCAGCAAGGCATTTTCTACAGCTCCTGGGGCACATGGCTGCTTCAACAGCAGTAGTGCAGGGAGCAAGATTTCAGATGAGGGACATTCAGTTCCATTTGAGAGCCTTTTGGTCTCAAAGGAAGGACCCTCTGACCAAATTGATCCCAGTGACTCAAACCCTGATCCAGGCCCTACAGTGGTGGCAGGATCAGAACAATCTGAGACAAGGGGTCCCCTTTGTCACTCAGTCTCACTCTTTAATCCTTACTACAGATGCCTCCCTCTTTGGGGGGGGGGGGCTCACATGGGCGACCTCACCACCCAGGGGCTGTGGTCCCCTCAGGAATCTCTGCTCCATATCAATCTGTTGGAACTCAGAGCAGTATTTCTAGCACTTTGCTCCATATCAATCTGTTGGAACTCAGAGCAGTATTTCTAGCACTTCAAGCTTTTTCCAAATCTGTTCAGAACAAAGTTGTACAGGTCAGAACAGACAACACCACCCCAATGTGGTACATCAACAAGCAAGGAGGCACTCGGTCTACGGCCTTGTGCACCGGAGCAATGAAGTTGTGGTCTCTGGCTTACTCCCTGAACACCTCCCTCACGGCAGTTCACCTCCCAGGCAAGGACAATGTCCTGGCAGATGCTCTCAGCAGGATTTCCCAGGGCCATCACGAATGGTCACTGGACCCCCTGGTCTTGGAGGTGATATTTTCCAGATGGGGCACCCCAGATGGATCTTTTGCAGCCCCAGACAATCACCAACTTCCTTTTGCTGTAGGCCCCAGTGTTGGGCCTCAGTCCCTGGATGCCTTAGTTCTCAATTGGGAAGGAAGTTTCTCTCGCTTTTACCCCTTCCTCTCCTGTTCAAAGTGCTAGTCAAAATCAGATCTCAACCCTGCAAGATGATCCTGATTGCTCCAGACTGGGCCAGACAGCCCTGGTATCCACTCCTACTGTCCTTAGCAGTCCATCTTCCCCTGTGTCTTTCCAGGAATTACAACCTGTTAACCTGTGCTCAGGGGAGGGTTTGGTACCCGAACCTCAAATCTCTCAATCTCAAGGCCTGGCTCTTGAAGAGTTAGAGTTTAATAATTTACACCTCTCCCAAGGTGTAATGGATATCCTGAAGGCTTCTAGAAAACCTTCCACCAGGGCTACTTATAATTCAAAATGGAAAAGATTTTCCATATGGTGCTCTGGGAAGCATATTTCCCAGAATCTGCTGATCTGCCCACAGTCCTTGATTATATGGTCCACTTAAATAGCTTGGGGCTGAGACCAGCTACACTGAAGGTGCATCTGGCAGCTGTGTGTGCTTTTATCTCAGCAGGTAATCCCTCTTCTCTTTCAGCTCACCCTGTATTCTCCAAGTTTTTCAAGGGATTGCTTCACACCAACCCTCCATTCAGGGACCCTGCCCCTGCCTGGGACCTCAATGTTTGCATTGCTCAGCTTATGCAACCCCCTTTTGAGCCTTTATCTTCAGCAGAGCTTAAGTACTTGACTTGGAAGACTGTGTTTCTGGTAGCCATCACTTCTGCCAGATGCATAAGTGAATTACAAGTGTTGTTAGTGGAGCCTGATTTTATCTCCTTTCATAGAGATAAGGTGGTCCTCAGGACTAACAGGAAGTTCTTGCATAAGGTGGTTTCAGATTTCCACCTTAATCAATCTATGTCTCTTCCAGTGTACTTCACTGACCATTCCTCCTCTGGAGAGAGGAGGCTGCACAGTTTAGATGTGAAAAGAGCCCTTAGCTACTACATAGAGCGTACCAAGGGTCACAGGTTTGACTCCCTCCAACTGTTCCTCACTTATGGTGAGGTTGGTAAAGGGAAACCTGCCACTAAAAGATCCATTGCCAGGTGGATTGTGGATTGTCTCTTGTATCCAATTTTGCTATGAAAAACTGGGTAAGGTTCCTCCCTCAGGCCTGAGGGCTCACTGTACCAGAGGTACAGCTGCTTCCCTGGCTGCTGCCAGGGACATCCCTATTCTACAGATATGTCAAGCAGCTACCTGGAAAACAGTTCACTCTTTTGCAAGCATTACTCCTGGACATCCAGGCTAGGAGTGATGCTCGGTTTGTCGCAGCTGTGCTTCAGAGCCTATTTCCTAAGTAGGTTCTGTCCCTTCTCCATGGAGGTACTGCTTTGTAGTCTGCATATGTCAGAATATAGCAAGACTTCATGTTTTTTGAAGAAAAAATTACTCACCTTAGTAATGTTGTTTCTTCTAATGGAGTCTTGCTATATTCTGACCTCCCCCCCCCCACCTGCCCCTCTCAGAACCTCTGTCTTTTGGGATGTGGGTGGGCAGTGCAGTGTTGGCACTTAGTAGGTGCCCACCTGTTTGTTTTCACCCCTTCTTTCTTGGGTTGAGTTGGTGTTGTGTTTTTCATGTTTGGGTCTCCTGACTTGAGTCTTTGTTTTGGGACCAAAAAATGTGTTTTATGTTTAGTAGCCAGTTGGCTAGTGTAGGTTTACAGCTTCCACACAGGACCTTAGTGAGTTTAGCTCGTAAAGATCTGACAGTTTGAGTTTGAAGAACAACAGACAGAGTCTCAACCGAGCTCGAGTTCAGCATTCCATGCCTGGCATGGAAAGTTAACTCTTTCATCTCCGGGGCAGTTCGAAGGTTGGGACTCACTGCATATGTCAGAATATAACAAGACTCCATTAGAAGAAACAGCATTACTAAGGTGAGTATTTTTTTATTTTATTTGCTTTTTTCCAATAATGATTTCTAATCCTAATCGTTTTATTTTATTTTTCAGGTTAGCCATGGTAAATGTTTTTTCCTATGCTTTACTTTTTTATATGGAGCAAATCTATCACAAGCATTAATAAACATTGTTGTAAATTCTAATACAGGAGGGAGAGCGTGGCAGAGGAAAGAGGGGAGGAGCTAGCAAAGGCTTATCTGGGACTAGGTCAGGATTAAACAGAGCAACAGACATTGTGTTTCCTGTATTTCTTTGGCACTCCCAGATACTTACCTTAGGGTTATGTACGCCTGATAGGCTGCTTGATGCACATGTGACCTAAGATTGGATTTCGATCTCCCACCAATTTCTCCATCCTTACTATCTTTACTTCTTTATTTGCATCTAACAGGCTGCAGCACGTTGCCAAGCTCCAGTGCCAGGACTCAACAGATAGACAATACATTTCAATTTTGAGGCACAGTCTTTATGTTATAGATATGATCTACTGCTAATGTAAACAGAAAATATATATGATCTACTGCTAATGTAAACAGAAAATATATGCATGATTTACTGCTAATATAAAAAGAAAATATAAGCATGAGTATGGATCAGTTTATGATATCAATCAGACAGGATGTTAGAGATTGTTACAAAGGTCAGGGTAGGCATTTTAGGGCCTGCGTCAACAGCGTCGCGTTTTCAGTACAGGGAAGTGTGCAAAGCTAGAATTTTATATTTTGAATTCAGCACCTCCTCCCATATCACTCCCACTGCCTATGAGCACCACTAGATTCACCGCATGTGGAGACCCTACCACAGTGCCACTCAGCCAGAGATAACATTTTTCCTAGTTATTTCATGGTTGTACACTTCCCTTATGCAGCGGAGTGTACACACAGTCTGCAAAAAGGCAAGTCTTCAGCAGTACACTCTTCTTACGCAGCAGAGTGCACTAGCGATGGACACAAACAGTCTCAGAGGCACAGCAGTGTGCACAAACATGTTGGTACAGTCCCTAAATTACATTCCCCCTAGAGCCATACCAGAGAGGCCATATGGCCTTCCGATTTCCCCCCAGTTCCATTCTGAAGATCTCGAACACCTGAATCGAGGTAGCCATTGCTGGGTCCTGTTTGTTAGCTTATCCTCTGACAACAATCCAAAATGGTCCCCCACTCCTTTTCTTGGTCAGCCATCGACTCACCTGCTTCTTCACACCTACGGACCGCAACAGCGCTTCCACACATGCGCGATGACATGCCACGTCTGCACATGCGCATGGCTAACATGACCGCTATCTTAAGAGAGGATTCTAGGATTCGAGCATGCGCTAACATTCGCACATGCACACCATAGCGATGTTGCCGTCTTAGGTATGGCACAAGGAAAGAATACGGAGGGTCTGACTGATAACACTGGGAACCCTTCAAAACGAGCAGATTACACCATAACGTCCCGTTTCTGCTCAATCCATACAAGTGCCAGGAGCAGTTTTTTATAAAAGCAGAAAAGTGCTAATCCACATGCTCAGCTGGATAAGGGGGAAAGGCAGATCAGAAAAGGACTCTCAAAGGGACAGTCACATATCTGGTATTATACCAGATCAAGGGAGAATAAACATGGGGATGGTGCAAATTAGGAACAATTAGACTTCTGCAGATGACCAAGTCATGCCATTACATGTCTTGCAGATGTCAAAAACAAGGGAATGCCTGTCGTGCAAGACACCAGTGTTACCCCACCAGAAGGGAGCGTACTGCCCAACATGCGAGGGGGACAGTACCATCCAAGACATGGAGACACAGGAATTTGAAAGAGCAGGACAGAGCCTCCCCAGACAGGAATGGCAGGTAGACCCAGCAATAGTAGCCCTCCAAAAGCCACCACCGCTATGATGGAGAGCCAGCAAACATTCATGCTCAAAGTGCTGAAACGCATGACAAACATGAGCAATCCCAGGCTATCCACCAGCGGAGCACCCAGAGCAAGGACATCTAGGCAGGACACCTTTCATACATCCCTACCACGTGGCCAGGACCCTCAGCATCACATGCCAGATGACTCGGATTACTCCCAATGAGAAGATCACCCACAGGACGATGAGGAACCAGACACACCTCTATATAGCGACCATGAGCCTGATCACGAAGCCCCACACGAGGATCCATCTGCCAACCCAGAGACTGCATTCATAACGTCAAAACTATTCTGCATTGACAGTATAACAGACCTAGTCAAATGGATCCGTACCACTCTGGGCTTCAAATTAACACAGCCAGCCCCAGAGAGTGATTTAGACCCCATGCTTCAACCACCACCAAAACAGGAGAACTATTTCCCAGTATGCCCAGCCCTGAACGACATAATAGTAAAGGAATGGGAGTCAACTGATCCAACGAGACTCCCAGAAAAACGGGCACTTGACAGGATGTACCCCTTACAAGAGGACAAGGTGAAAACTTGGTGTTCCGCACCAAATACAGATCCAAAGATCGCGTAACTCAACAAAAGGACTGTCCTACCAACCGAAGGTACAGCCGCACTAAAAGATCCAGTGGATAAGAGAATGGAGGAGCTACTAAAGAAGATGTGCGAGTTCTCAGGCCAGACAGTGAGAGCCCCCACCACTGCATTCTATACCTCCAGGGCACTGATCAGATGGCTAGAAGAAGTGGCAAAAAAGCTAGCTCCAAAATCACACGAGGCGGAACTATTACAATACTCCTTGCTGGCAGCAAACTACCTGGGAGTCATGTCGATTGACTCTCTGAAGATCAGTACAAGGTCAGCAACAGTTGTCAGCGGGCCAGGAGGGCACTATGGCTAAAACTATGGGACTCTGAAATGAATCCAAGGCAAAACTACACAGACTGCCTTTTCAGGGAGAACGAGTATTTGGAAACGGACCCCAAGAATTCCTGAGACATCATGGCCAGGGGAGGGACCACGAGACTGATAGGGATTCAGGCTATTTGCCATCACACTGGGGATGATCCTTCGGACATCGGCCCAAGGGGGGGACAGGAGATACAACTCTACTTTTTGTGACAGAAAGAACACTAGCCAGGGCAAGTACAACTACCAAGACAACTACCAGAGCAAGGGAATCTCCACATACAGAGGCAGAGGGGGACAAACAAACTAGAGGAAGATTTTCTAGCCAAAGAGGTAGAAATACCAGAAGAGCCACACAGTGACTACACAAAACCCAACAGCCACCTACATCAGCAGTCAGTATCATGAAAGATACAAAATATACCTTTAGGAGTACGACCTGGGCAAACACGACCTCAGACAAATGGGTCAACGGAGTCATCACAAAGGGGTACTCAGTTGAGTTTTGACAAAGACCTTACAGGGAAAGGTGGATAATCTCCCCCCAGCAAGAAAAAAATGGTCAGCACGTCTAGTTCAAGACATACTAGACTCCCTACTAACATCAAGGTACATACAATCAGTCCCACTGGAAGAGGCCGGAAAGGCAATCTACTCGGTGGTCTTTTTGGTACCAAAAAAGACCGGAGACTTCAGACCTGTGCTGGACTTCAAGTTGGTCAACAGATACATCACACCAAAGACATTTAAGATGGAGACCATCCGCTCAACACTGAGGGTGGTAAGGCCCAGCGACTTTCTCACCTCCATAGATCTCAAGGATGCATACCTTCACATCCCAATGAGGCCCGCTCACAGGAAATTTCTACGCTTCCAAATACTAGGGCAACCCTTCCAGTACAAGTCACTACCATTCTGACTCGCATCAGTACCTTGGGTATTCACCAAGGTGTCGGTGGTGCTAGCAGCAAAACTCCACGGGCAGGGAGTCCATGTTATCTCATACCTCGATGACTGGTTAATAAGAGCAAGGTTACCACAGGAGTCAAAAAGGGCCACCAGTCAGACAGTACAGGCTCTCGTAGATCATGGGTGATAAGCAAGAGCTGTCTAACACCGTCACAGCACATAGAGCAACTCAGAGCTGACATAGACATGAACCAGGGTATCATACGGCCTACACAGACAAGAATAACGAACCTTATTGCACTGATGAGGAGACTACAGGAGTCAGTGTCACCAGCGATAGCCCTACTCTCAACGGTCCTGGGTTGCATGTCATTGTGCATAGATCTGATCCCATGGGCAAGATGGCACATGCATGCAGTACAAACACTACTCCTACAGTACAGTTCACAATCAGAGGACAACTTGCAACACACCATAACACTGACTCATAAGGTCAGAAGATCACTGATATGGTGGACAAGCAGAGAACACCTGAACAAGGGCAACCCTCTGGAACTATCACACGAGGTGACCATAGACACGGATGCCAGCCTATGGGGATGGGGGACATCGATGGGACACAGTTCAGCACAGGGCACATGGTCTCCAACAGAGAAGAAGCTACTGATCAATGTATTGGAGATGAGAGCAATGTGCAACGCACTAAGATCATTCAAGATGCTTGTAATGGGGAAAACAGTATTAATACAGTTAGACAACAGAGCGATAGTAACGTACATCACAAAACAAGAGGACACCAAAATCAAGGGACTACAAAGGGAGACAAATTCAATCATGACATGGGCACAAAAACACTTACAACACATAACGTCCATACACTTAGCAGGCAAATTGAACACAACAGCGGACTGGCTCAATAGGGAACAGATACATCCGGGAAAGTGGCAACTCCATCCAGAAATATTACAATGGTTACAACACAAATGGGGGACGATAGCCATGGACCTCATGGCTACCAACAGAAACAAGCACTCGAACAAGCTCTTTTCCCGATTCAGGAAACCCCAGTCCAGGGGAATCGATGCTCTGTCAATCCTTTGGACACACAACTATTCATACGTGTGTCCCCCCCCCCCATTCCCCCTGATACCACAGATATTGAGGAAAGTACACCAGTCTCAGAGAATAATAATACTAGTTGCGCCTTACTGGCCGAGGAGGGCATGGTTTGCCACAATGATAGCAATGGCAGTGGACAGCCTACAACTACCCAACAGACCAGATATCCTAATACAGGGACTAGTAACACATCCATCCCCCAACAACCTACAACTCATGGCCTAGCTCCTGAAAGGGAGAGACTGCTGAATGCTGGGTACCACACAGCAGTTATTGATACTATCTTACAGTCTCGTAGAGCTACCGCAACAACTACCTACTCCAGACAATGGAAAATAGTCTCCACTTGGTGTACAGACAGAAGCTTATCACTACTATTAGTCCAAACAGCAGACATACTACTGTATCTGCAACAGGGGACTTGACAAAGGACTAGCGCCTTCCTCACTCAGAGTTCAGCTTTCAGCCATTGGAGCAGCAGTGGGCAATGTTGAAGGGGTATACCCAGGCTTACACCCGGATGTAATACGCTTTCTAAAGGCAGCAACCAACATAAGGCCCCGCATAAAGAACAGGGTACCACCCTGGGTCTTGACATTAGTACTCAGTGCCCTTACAAGAACACCATTCGAACCCCTAGCAGACATCAGTGATTACTAGATAGGACTAAAAGCAGCATTCCTAGTGGCAATATGCTCAGCCCGCCGAGTAGGAGAATTAACAGCATTATCGTATAAGGAACCATTCACAATATTCACCCCAGACGAGGTCACACAGCAGACTATACCATCTTTCACCTCCAAAGTGGACTCCACATTTCATTCGAGTCAACCCATAGAACTGACGACCTTTCATGAGGACCACACGAACAACTGGGAAAGGACTCTTCACTCGCTGGATGTCAAGCGGACACTAAGCGTGTATATAGAAAGAACAGCACAAATGTGGAAAACAGACTATTCGTCATCTCATCAGGACGCAAGAAGGGTGCCGCGGCAGTGAAGGCCACCATCGCAACACAGCTAAACAGGACAATCGCAGAGTCCTACAAATTAAGCAACAAAGTTCCCCCCGATGGGAATAAAAGCCCACTCCACAAGAGCAGTGGCCACATCCTGGGCAGAATGAAATTCAACAACAGCCCAGGAAATCTGTTAAGCAGCCATATGGTCTACAATACATGCCTTCACAAAACATTACAGGCTGGACACTCAAGTCCCAGAGAAAAACTCCTTTGGACATAAAGTCTTAATGGCCGACACCTTAATAAGTGTATAGAACATATGCCCCACCCCCAACCCCAGGGTAGGGTACTGCTTTTGAATCACCCTACGGTAAGGATCTGGGAGTACCATGGATATACAGGCAACACAATGGTAGTTTACTCACCTGATAAAGGTGATTGTGTTACTGTATATCCATGGCACTGCATCCCACCCGGGGGAGCATGCTTGCAGATATCACAGATGGACTTAAAGAGAGACCAATGACAATATGAGAATATCTGTGTGTTTTTCTATTACAAAGGGAATATTGATAACATGTAATTATTAAAATAGCTTTTAGGTTCCTAGAAACTGTCTCTAGAGTAATATCTACTGTCTGTGCCTACACCTAACAAGTTACTTACAGCTATGGAAGTATCGAAACTGAAGATAGTAAGGATGGAAAAGGGGCTTGATCAGAGATCCAAATCCGATCTTAGGTCATATGTGCATCAAGCAGCTTATCAGGCCTTCATAACCCTAAGGTAAGGATCTGGGAGTGCCATGGATATACAGTAACACAATCACCTTTACCAGGTGAGTAAACTACCATTTACTCTGGCTAGATGGGAATGAAGCCCGGATTTGAAATGGCTGATCTTGCTACACTTGATTAGGGCGGTAGGTAGGTCATTGAACCACTTGGGTCCCCAGAAGGAGAGGGATCTTTGAGCAAGCGTTGTACGCTTAAAGGGAACCAGTAGCCCCCCCTTTGGATTCACTTCCAGTATTTACGGTTGGTTGTCCAGTTTTGAAGAGACTAGAGGTTGACTCCGGCATAAGCCCCAACATTGATTTTTTAATTAGCAGGCATGTCTGATATTGTGCCCTCAGGTGGAGTGGGAGCCAGTCAGTCTTATTGTATAAAGCACATGTGTGTGGGTCAGGTAATGGGCCCCCAAGGCCAATCTGCAGGCTTTATTAAGGAGGGTTTTGATCCTTTTTAGCGCAGTTTCCAAACTGGCTCCATAGATCCCCAGGCCATAATCAAAGGAAAATAGGACCTTGCTGCACGTGACCAGTTTCAAGGCATCCGGTGTCATAGAGTGTCAGTGGCGATAGAGGACACTGAGCTTAATATTTGCAGATTTGATGACCTGGTCAATATGCATGGCGAAGGTGAGGGTGTCATCCAGGTGCACACCTAGGTATTTAAATATGCCGACTTTCTCAGTTGTGTCCCCTTTATGGCTACGTATCAGCAGCGGGACCATACTTTTCTACATGACGGGTCTAAGGTGCCCCAGAACAAAGAATCCCACAGGATAGATCTTTGGGGCAAAATAGCATATGCTTCCCCTACTCTTAGCCTGAGGATAGCAAATTACCTGTCTCACATGGTAAAATTCAAGAACATCAGTGCCAGAAAGGGCAAGATGGCTTCCTGATGGTGCCCAGAAACAGAAGTTGCTCCACTGCTTCCAAACCACAGAGGATGTTGGGAGGCATCTCCTAAGAGACATCTACGATTTATCTGATACTATCGCCAGGACAGAGGCCACTGGCATCTGCCTACCTAGGAATTTATGGCTCAGGGTTTCTGGTTTTGTTGCTGATGTGCAAAACAAGGTGCTGAACGCCCCTTTTAATGACACTAAACTCTTTGGGCCGGATGTCCAGGACATCATTAATGATCTGCAGGCCTCAGGTATGGCCATTAAGTCCATCCATTCACTCTACCACACTCAACAGCATGGTAGAGGGCACCTACTTTCGTAAGCAAGTTAACAGACCAGGCTCCGGCTCCAACCCTCAGGGCAAATGCAGAGCCCAGCCTTCCTTGCCTACCTCTTCCCATGCTGGTGCAGCAGCCAAGCATCCCTGGACTGAGGGCCCAGCCTCCTCCGCTGGACCCGCCTCAGCTTGACTCCTTTCTGGACTCCCCTCTTCTAGTCCAGGCCCAAGTGGTGGCGGTCAGAGGTTGGTTCCCCCACCATTTGAATCAGTGGAGAACCATAACATCAGACACCTGGATTCCGCAGATCATAGAGTGCGGTCATACACTAGAGCTTGTCCAGCAGCCTCCAGATACCCCCACCTCCTTCAGATTACCCCCTCCGGCTCATCTGTCTGTTCTCCGGGAGAAAGTGCAGTCTTTCCTGCGCAAGCAAGCAATAGAACTGGTGCCAAAGAGGCAGAGAAATCAGGTGTTCTATTCAGGATTCTTCCTAGTTCTCAAAAAGACCAGAGATCTGAGGCTAATTTTGGATCTGAAAGACCTCAGTCTTTTTTTTTTTAATATATATGTGCTTTTATGGATTTTTTTTCCTTTTCCTCCCTGACCTGGTATCACTGCAGACACGTTCATGCGCATTCGTGGAGGCGCACACTCATGCTGGATACTGGCTTGGCCCCTTCCACCCCACCCCTGTCTGTTGCCTCCACCCCTCACACCTATGCTTCCCACCGGCCCTCCACCCAGTGGGAGCAGAACTACGGAGGGTGTGGGCATCCACCCACAGGAGGAGAGAGCTGCTTTGCGGCTGCTCAGTTCTGTCCCCTCCCCCCAATGCCAACTCCCCGACGACCTGAGGTCCTTCCCAAACCCGGGTCGCCGACGTAGTGCGAGGTAAGACGTCCAGCGCCTCAGCCCTCAGCGCCACCAGGTCAGCCAAAGACCTCAATCTTTATGTCCAGTACAAAAAGTTCTGAATGGTAACCTTACGAGGCCTCTTTCCTCTCTTCATGTCCAGGGACTGGCTCTGCTCACTGGATACGCAGGGTGCGTACCTGCATGTGCTTAACAGTGGTCACAGCAACCCTCAGAAGAGAGGAACTGCATGTCTTTCCATACCTGGATGACTGGCTTCTCAAGGCTTCATCCAGGGAGCAGCTGTCATCCACTCTGGAGCATATTCTTCAGCTATTTTAGTCTGTGGGTATAACAGTCAGTGCTAGTTCCATCCCAAAGGCTACAGTACATTGGGGCAGTCCTTGACTCAGGGCAGGGGAAGGCCTTCCTGCCCCAAAGCAGGGCAGAATGCCTCATATCCCAAGCACAGGAGGTCACCCGGAGTTGGTACATCCCTGCCATGCTGTATTTATGGCTCCTAGGCCTCATGGCCACAGCCATTCCTATGGTCCTGCTAGCAATACTCCACATGCGTACCCTGTAGTGGACCCTCTGGGTGCAGTGGGACCAGCAGACGGACGAGTTGGACCAACTAGTCCTGGTCTCCTTCCCCGGTATGCAAGGTACTTCACTGGTGGTTGGTTCCCTTGAACCTCCTTCAAAGGGTCCCTTTCCAGCTTTGCTCCCCGAGTCAGATCCTAACCACGGATGCCTCGGGTCTGGGTTGGGGAGCTCATCTGGGTCCCTTCCAAACTCAGGGATCCTGGTCCCAGTAGGAAGCCACCCTGCATATCAATGTCCTGGAGATGAGAGTGATGCTCTGTGCCCTACAGGCCTTCCAGAATCTTCTGGCCCCAGGCCAGCTGTTGGTGCAGTCAAACAATCTGAGTGTTGTCTACTATATCAACAAGCAGAGCGGAACTCACTCGTAGCCCCTTTGCAGGGAAGCCATGTGAGTGTGGTATTGGGCACTGGACCACAGTCTGACACTATTTGCTGTTCACATGCCAGGTGTCCTAAACACTCTGGCGGACAGCCTCAGCAGGATTTAGTCCAGCATGCACGAATGGGAGCTTCTCTCATCCATAGCAGAAGATCTGTTTGACAGATGGGGTCATCCAGAATTGGACCTTTTGCGTCCCCACACAGTGCAAAACTGCCCAGTTTCTGCTCGCTAGATCCAGGGCCTGGAGTTTTCTGGGGAGCCGCGTTGTACCTGTCTTGGAGTGGGAGATTTCTGTATACATTCCCTCCGTTCCCACTAATACAGAGGGTGCTGATCAAATTGCAGATGGAAGGAGCCAGCATGATCATGGTGGCTCCATTCTGGCCTCACCAGAAATGGTTCCCTCTGCTTCAGCAGTGGGCAGATGAGCCTCCAATCCCTCTGCCCCTTTGCAGGAATTTGCTGACCCAGGATGGTGGACCATGGTCCATCCCAATCTGAGGTCCCACCATCTGCATGCGTGACTCCTGAGGACGTAGCCATCACCAGGATTGGTCTCTCCAGCAGGGTGGCAGACGTCCTAGTGGCCACTCGCAAACCCTCCACTTGAGCCACTTATGCCATGAAGTGGAAACAGTTTGCCATCTGGGCTGCCAAATGTTCTCTTGAACCCTTCACCTGCCCGGATAAGCACGTCCTGGACTATCTGATCTCTTTATCTGACTCAGGCCTCCAGTATTCCTCCCTCAAGGTCCACCTTTCTGCTATTTCTGCCTTCCACGAGCCAGTAGGCGACCACACTGTTGCTCAACTGGATGTCTCCTGTACCTTCCTCTGGGGCATCCTACATCTGAAAACCCCAATCTGTTCTCCTGTCCCAGTTTGGAACTTGAATTTTATTTTGGAAAAGTTGACCCTGTCTCCTTTTGAGCCAATCACAACTTGCGATTTGCGCTTTCTCTCTTGGAAAGCGCTCTTTTTAGTTTCAATTACTTCTGCTTGAAGAATTTCAGAGCTTCAGGCCCTCAGGTGCGAGAAGCCCTGTTTAATTTTTCATGACAGGGTATCTTTACGCACAAATTCTAAGTTTCTTCCTAAGGTGGTTTCTGAGTTTACACTCAGTCAGTCCACCTTTCCGTTTATTTTCCGGAGCGTGCCAATCTGGGGGAAACACTGCTCCATACGTTAGATGTGCGCAGAACTTTGAAGTATTACCTGCTTAGGACTAAGGAGTCCAGAAAGTCTATGCAGTTGTTTGTTTCTTTCACCCTAAGTAGAGAGGGCGCTTCAATTTCTAAGCAATGTTTATTGACATGTTTGGCAAATTGCTTTGTGTTCTGCTACAAGAAGTATGGCAAAGAATTGTCTGGTGCTGTCAAAGCTCACTCCACCAGAGGCATGACTACCTCTGTGGCTTGTTCCAAAGGGGTCTCAGCCACTGACATTTGCGCTGCTGCCACCTGGAGTACAGTCCACACCTTCACCAAGCATTATAGTCTGGACATTGCCTCTTGAGCCCTTGCAGGATTTGGCAGGGCTGTTCTACAAGGACTCCTGTCTTAAGTTTATGAAGTTTCTTGATTGGTTCAGCTTTCAAGATCTTCTGTCTTAAGTTGAAGAAGCTCCTTGACTGGGGGGGGGGGGTGGTTGTTTCACCTCTTCTGCCTTAAGTTTATGGAGATCAGCCTCCCAGACTGTCCATTACTGTTGTCACTGCTTGGGACTCATTCCTACAGTGTAACTTGATGACTGAGATACCCCCAAAGAAGATAGAACAGTTACGTAAGAACTTACCATAACAGTAGATCTTTGAGGGGATCTCAGGACATTTCCCTCCCACCATCCTCCTTTACGGGGGCTCCTGTTCAGGACCTGGCTGTTTGCTGTTTCCGTCATTTATGTGAGAGCTGGGTCCCTCACTCTCCTCAGGTCCCCAGGGCATCAGCCTTGCTTCCTTCAACTCCGGATGAAAAGGACTTAAGAGGGCGCTGGCCTGCCTGCGCCTTTATAGGGTTGGCGATGTCGGCTGATGTCGACGGCATGGGCGGGCCCAGTTGTACTGTTGAAAATCTTCTGTGTGGATTCCCCTTTCACCAATGGTGAAGTTCCTATGGTGTAATCTGATGACTGAGATCCCCTCGAAGATCTTCTGTTACAGTAAGTTCTTACGTAACTGTTCTTTATTGCAGTGTGAGTTGTTGCTGTTTTGTGTGAAGAGATGAGGCAAACTTTACACAAATAATGCTACATTTGGTTCAGACTTCCATGTTGTCCAGGGGAAAGGGCAAACCTTCCCCTAGGGGCTGCATAAGGGATGTTTTCCTTTCTTGCCAACATCAAATGTAAAAATGGTCATATGAATACAGTACAACCCCATTATCCAAGCCTCAGATAACCAAAACCCTCAGTTATCCGAAATTCGGATCTGTCCCCCCGAATGACTGTCAGTTACAGCAACTGCAAACGCGTTAGTGGCATTGTAGCAATCAGTATGAAAACAATTACAGTAATTAGCGGATCACAGTACAGGCTGCTAGCACATAGTTAATTACAGCAATGTGTTAAAAAAAGTGTTGTAGCCAGCAAGTTACAGAAGTCTGATTGTCCTTCTGTTGAACCACCGAATCACTGTTACAGCTTGGCTAAACGTAAGCAGTCTGTGCTGGACATTTCACATAAGCTCCGTGTTTTGGAGTCATTGGAGGCAGGAGAGAGAAGTTGTAGACACTGCCTGCCATTTTGGGATTGGCAACACCACAGTTTGTGACATACGGCAGGCAAAGGAGAAAATCAGAGACTTTGCTGCTACAGTGCAATGTGTGGACATGGCTTCATCTCAAAAAAACATGCACACATGCAGGAATGAAAGCCTAGATTGGGCAGTCTGCATCTGGTTCGTTCAGAACCGTACAAAGGGCATCCCCATCTCTGGCACAATTTTAACGGAGAAAGCCAGGCAGTTCAGCTAGGAGATGGGGGTGACCAAAACTTTGCAGCAAATGAAGGTTGACTGGACTATTTTAAACACCATCACGGAATCCAACAGCTGTCAATTGCTGATGAAAGTCTGTCTTCTGCCTCCTACTCAGTTTGACCTGTTCCAAAGAAAAATAAAAGAAATGATTTTTCGGAGTGGTCTCACTGATCAGCAGATTTACAATGCTTATGAGACTGGGACCTGCCAGAAACTGCTTCCGGAGAAAACTCTGTCATCAGGGGCTAAAAAGCATGCATCAGGGTTTAAGAAAAACAGAGAGACTCATTGTGCTGGCATGTGGAAATGGCCACTGGAAGTCACAAGCTTCCATTGCTTGTGACTGGCAAATCAGTGAAACAAAGATGCTTCAAGCATGTAAACATGACCAATCTGCCAATTGCTTATGGTGCACAGCGAAATGCTTAGATGAATTCCAAGATTTTCAAGGAATGTTTTTTTCTCCTTTTTTGTGCCAGGTGTACGATCTCACCTTAGAGTCTCTGGTCTCCCGACTCGTGCTGTGTTTCTTATAGATAATGCTGGTGCCTACCCAAGCACTGAAACTTTGACCACTCAAGATGCTCCATCCAATGTGAGTTCCTCCCAGCGAACACCACAGCAAAGGTCCAGCCTATGGATCATGGGATCCTGGCAACAATCAAACGATTGTACAGGAGCAAGTTGCTAACACAAGTCTTGAATGAAGAAAATGTGCTTACAGACCTGTGTGCAACAATAAAGGGCCTCACAATTAAAGATGCCATATACATGCTGGCAGAGAGCTGGTCCAAAATCCGTGCCAAAATGATTTCAAAATGCTAGGACAAATCGACAGTCCTTAAAACTGAGGAATTTACAGACTTCCCCCTCAGGCATGAATGACCAGTTGCGGCAAGCAGAAGAGGATCTTAATAGAATTGCCGAACAGGTTCAAACTGACAGTGGGGTTTGGCAACAAGACGCCAGTGACCCAGGACACGAAGAACTGTCAGACACATAAATTGTAAAAATTGTGTCTGATGAATCCCTTGGACAATCAGATGAGGACAGCAGCAGCGATGATGAGACAACAAGCTGCCATCTGTACCAACAGATGCTGAAGCCGTGGAGTCACTCGATCATTGTAAGTGGTGGATGGAGAGCCAGCCAGAGACAGACCCACTACACCTTCCTCTACTGCGATAGCTGCAGGGGAAAGCAATAACAATCGCAACCTCGCCCCAAAAAAAAAAAAAACAGAAGGGGATAAAGGACTACTTCAGAGTGATGCACAAAGAAACAATGGAAACTACCGAAACTGAAAACTAAGTGACAGCCTGTGTTCTGTATTTTTTTAAGTATTTCTTTTACAGTGACATAAATAGCACTTACAAATAAAGGTATAAATAAAGGTACTTTATAAATACAGATTATTGTTTAACTGTGCATTTTAACTACATGAAGTATTGCTGTATTCTGACTATTGTAGTTAGCCCCAGCCTTTAAACTGCCCCGGAGAACAAAGGGTTAACTTTCTATGCAGAGCATAGAATGCTGAGCTCGAGCTCGGTTGAGGTCTCTGTCTGGAGCCCTTTGAAATCCAACCGTCAGATTCTTTACTCTGCCTCACTGAACAGTCGCCCGGAGATTTCTCCTTCAGCTCGGTTCAAAATCGGTTAAAGTCTCGTATGTTGTCGGTTTTACTGAATTTATTTCGCATAGTCGGTTCAGTCTCTGTCTGTGGTACCGTGAGTACTAGATAGGTTTTGTTCTGTTTTTCTGTGTGGAAATTGTAGTGTTAGATCGGTTCGGTTGACCCGATCATTTGCATTGAATCTTGTGTTTTACTTTAGAGTGTGGTTACCGGCTCTTATCGGTTCTAAAAAAAAAAAAAAACGTGTTTTGAACGTCTTTTTCCAACACCCATGACACGGTTAGGAACCAATAAGGGAGTCTTGCCTGGCAGATAAAAGAGTACTAAAAGAGGAAGTTTGGTTAGGTTGGCCATGTCTGAGAAACCCAAGAAAAAAAAACTGGCCCACTGGGTTTCAACACTGCAGTGAGTGTGGGGAGGTCTTTGCTAAGGCCAACCTCCACACCACCTGTGTTTATTGTCTGGGGTTTGAACACCTCGATTCAGGCTGCCAAATTTGTAAAAATTTTCTTAAATCTACCCTTGAAAAGAGATTAGGTAGACTGAGGGAAAAGGAGGCCGAGAAGTCCGCTGACCCGTATGGCCAGCCCAGTTTGGTTCCGACCGAACCAGAAGGAGTGCCCTCTGACCAGGGCGATACTTCTTTGGGCAAGAGGAGAGCCGATCCTGAGGGGTCAGTTCCTACAAAAAGGAAACGCAAAGAAAAATCGACCGGTTCAGATCCAGAGGTTCATTTTCCGACCACCGAGGAAATAGCCAGAGCAATTTAAATTGTGGAATCGCTTCGCCCGGTTCCGATCGATCTGGCACCTTTTCGCAGGGGTTCGGTTCAGTCGGTTCCCCCAGTTCAAGATTATACCCCTGAAGATTTTTATGAACCAGAGTTTGTGGAGGAGGGGGAGTTTGAAGATGATGGTGATGATGATAAAGTCTGGATGTGCCTGTGGAACCGGACATCTCCCCAGACAGACCTTCTGGTGTATCCTCCTAGGCTTTCTGAGTCCCTTCCCATTTTTGTTTTACAGAAAAGTGGCTAAACCTCCAGCTTCCTATGGAGGAGGCAATAGAGGATCAGGAGGAGCCTGATTATGTGGAAATGATGGACATCCCAGAGTCCAGGAGACTGTCTGTTCCCTTCACAAATCCTTTGGGAAACAGACACAAAAATCCTGAAGTCTCCCATTCCTGTACCCCTGTTGACAGAAGGATGGACAAGATGTACACACTATCAGGCTCAGATACAGAGTTTTTATATCAGCAATGCAGCCATGTTAGTAGTGGGCTGCTGCCTGTGACAAGGCAAACATTCCTTGGCTTCACTCCCAAAGACTCCAGGAAGATTGATGTGCAAAAACACATGTCATCTTCCTTGGGACTCAGGCAGGCAAATTATATGGCATATACAGCCAGGTACCAGAAGTCCAGGTGGGACACTGTACTGGCACTGGCTAAACAGGCTTCCCCCCAGCTAGCCAAGGAGCTGGAGGAGGTGGCTGCAGATGGGATTGAGGCATCAAAAGTTCAGTTTCATGCTGCTGTGGACTCCAGTGATGTGTTATCAAGAGTCATGGCTACATCTGTGGCTCTTCGGAGAATGGCTTGGCTCAGATATACTAGCATGTCACAGGATACCCAGGCTAAGGCCATGGATTTTCCTGTAGTGGGTAATTCTCTGTTTGGGGAGCAGACCGAGAATTACATGAAGAAAATGGATGAGTACAGGACCACTTACAGGAGTGCTCAGGCCAAAGAGAGGCAGGCAACTCCTCAAAGGCAGCAGTCTAGGGGCAGGAGCAGGCCTTTTCATAGGCCTTTCTACCAGCCACAGGCCCCTTCTTTTTCACAGAGGGGGTTCTTCAGAGGGAGAGGCAGAAGGGGGATGAGCAGGGCTGCATCCATTCCTCAGCCTAAGGCCCCTGCCAAGCAGACACCCTGATGGGCCTGCCCGGGTCGACTCTCCTATTCCAGTAGGGGGAAGGCTGACTTACTTCGTCCAGGACTAGATGTCTATTACATCAGACAAGTGGGTCCTGGAAGCAGTAGGCCAAGGACTGGTTCTCAGCTTCAAAAAATTTCCGAAGATGAGAGCCAGATCTTTTCTACCTGCAGGTCTCTCAGAAACCCTTGCCCTAGAGGCAGAGGTTTCATCTCTGCTGGCTTTAAGAGCCATAGAGAGAGTACCTACCCTACACTGGGGCAAAGGTCTGTACTCCAGGTACTTCCTTACCCCAAAAAAGACAGGGGAGTGGCAACCCATCCTAGACCTAAGAAACCTAAACAAACATCTTTTAAAACCAAAGTTCAAGATGTTAACTATGGGAATAATCCTTCCCTCTCTAAGGCAAGGGGACTGGCTAGCCTCCCTGGACCTCAAAGATGCCTATTTTCACATTCCCATCAGGTGCTCCCACAGAAAGTACCTCAGGTTTAAGTTGCCCTCAGGCCACTATCAGTTCAGAGCAATGCCCTTTGGCTCAACTTCAGCCCCAAGGGTCTTCACAAAGTGCCTGGCAGTAGTAGTTGCCTTTCTAAGGAGGCAAAGAGTTCCATTTTTCCATATCTGGATGACTGGCTCATAGTGGGCCAGTCCCCAGACCAAGTCAAGTCAGACCTGCAAGTGACCCAGCAAGTGCTTACTTCTCTAGGATTTCTTCTCAACTTTCCCAAGTCAGTTCTCAAGCCAGTGCAGCTCCTTACCTTTATAGGAGCAGAGCTGGATACTGTCAAAGCAAGAGCCTTTCTTCCCCTGGAAAGGGCAAGAGCTCTTATGGAACTGGCTTCTTCCTTCAGGTGTCTCAACCAGCAAGGCATTTCCTCCAGCTCTTGGGCCACATGGCAGCCTCTACAGCAGTGGTCCAAGGGGCAAGATTCCAGGTGAGGGACATTCAGTTCCATCTGAGAGCCTTTTGGTCCCAAAAGAAGTATTCCCTTACCAAACTGATCCCAGTGACCCGGACCCTGATCCAAGCCCTTCAGTGGTGGCAGGATCAGGACAATTTAAGGCAAGGGGCCCCATTTGCCACTCAGTCTCATTCAGTGGTCCTTACCACGGATGCTTCCCTCCTGGGCTGGGGAGCCCATCTGGGAGCCCTCACTGCCCAGGGACTGTGGTCCCCTCAGGAATCACTTCTCCATATCAATCTCCTAGAACTCGGGGCCGTTTTTCTGGCCCTGCAAGCTTTCTCTCAGTCAGTGCAGAACAAGGTGGTTCAAGTCAGAACAAACGCCACCACCATGTGGTATGTCAACAAGCAGGGAGGCATGTGATCTACGGCCTTGTGCACAGAAGCCTTGGAGTTGTGGTCCCTGGCTTATTCCCTGCAGACCTCTCTGACAGCAGTCCACCTTCCGGGGAAGGACAATGTGCTAGCAGTTGCACTGAGCAGGATTTCATAGGGCCATCACGAATGGTCCCGGGACCCTCTGGTCTTGAAGGTGATTTTTTTCAAGGTGGGGCACTCCAGAGATAGATCTCTTTGCAGCCCCAGACAATCACCAACTTCCTCTTTTTTGTTGCAGACCCCCAGTCTTGGGCTCAATGCTTCTGGATGCTCTGATTCTGAACTAGGAAGGAACATTTCTGCATGCTTTCCCTCCCTTTCCTCTTCTGTTCAAAGTTTTAGTCAAGATAAAGTTACAACCTTGCCAAGTGATGCTGATTGCTCCTGATTGGGCCAGACAGCCTTGGTACCCCCTGTTACTGTCCCTAGCAGTCCATCTTCTCTGTCCTTCCAGGAATTATAACCTGATAACCTCCTCTCGGGGGAGGATTTGGTACCCCAATCTTCGGTCTCTCAATCTCAAGGCATGGCTGTTGAAGAGTTAGAGTATGCAGATTTGCATCTGTCTCAGGGGGTTCTGGACATCCTCAAAGTCTCTCGAAAGCCCACCACTAGAAAGACCTATAGCTCAAATGGAAGAGATTCAGCATTTGGTGTTCTAAGCAGCATATTTCCCCAGACACTGCCGAATTGCCTACAGTTCTGGATTATATGGTCCATCTTAATGGCCTAGGCCTCAGACCAGCTACTCTCAAAGTACACTTGTCAGCTGTCTCTGCTTTTCTGTCAGTGGGGAAGTCTTCCTCACTATCATCTCATCCTGTGTTCTGTAAATTTTTCAAAGGATTGCTTCATACCAGTCCTCCATTCAGAGACCCTGCCCTTGCCTGGGATTAAATGTTTGTATTGCACAATTGATGCAAACTCCCTTTGAGCCTATGTCCTCAGTAGAGCTTAAGTACTTGACTTGGAAAACTGTGTTTTTAGTAGCCATTACCTCTGCCAGACGTATCAGTGAACTGCAAGCCCTGTCAGTGGAACCTGATTTTATCTCCTTTCATAGGGATAAAGTGGTCCTTAGAACCAATAGAAGGTTCTTGCCCAAAGTGGTTTCAGATTTTCACCTGAACCAGTCTGTGACTCTTCCTGTTTTCTTCACTGATCATTCCTGTTCAAGAGAGAGGATGCTACACAGTTTAGATGTTAAAAGGGCCCTTAGCTACTATATAGAGCATACCAAGCGTCACAGGTTTGATTCCCTCCAGCTGTTCCTCACTTATGGAGAAGTGGGGAAGGGCAAACCTGCCACCAAGAGAACTATTGCCAGGTGGATTGTGTCTTGTATACAATTCTGTTATGAGAAACTAGGAAAAATTCTACCTTCAGGCCTGAGGGCTCACTCCACCAGAGGTACAGCTGCTTCCCTGGCTGCTGCCAGGGATATTCCTTTCTTAGAAATTTGTCAAGCAGCCACCTGGAAAACAGTCCATACCTTTACCAAGCATTACTCTCTGGATATCCAGGCTAGGAGTGATGCTCGGTTCGGCACAACAGTACTTCAGAGCCTATTCCCAAAGTAGGTTCTCTCTCCTCCATGGAGGTACTGCTTGGTAGTTTGTAGTAGTCAGAATACAGCAAGACTTCATGTTGTTTGAAGAAAAATTACTCACCTTAGTAATTATGTTTCTTCTAATGGAGTCTTGCTGTATTCTGACCTGCCTCCCCTCTCAGAACCTGTTTTTTGGAAGTGGGTTGGCAGATGCAGTGTTGCATCTCAGGGGTGCTCCTTTTACACCCTCTCCTTTTTGTTTGGGTGTTTGTTTTATCTTTATTTTTATTTGGATTGGTTTTTGGTTTTAGGTTTCCTGACTTGAGTCTTCCTTTGGGGATCCAAAACTTTTTGTTGCCAGTTGGCTAGTAAAAATTTTACAATTTCCACATAGAATAGTTAGTGAGTTTTTGCTCGTAAGAATCTGACAGTTGGATTTCAAAGGGCTCCAGACAGAGACCTCAACCAAGCTCGAGCTCAGCATTCTATGGTCTGCATAGAAAGTTAACCCTTTGTTCTCCAGGGCAGTTTAAAGGCTGGGGCTAATTGCAATAGTCAAAATACAGCAAGACTCCATTAGAAGAAACATAATTACTAAGGTGAGTAATTTTTTCTTTCTTAACGGTGAAAAATAGGTAGCTGATGCTGGAGGGAACTGCTTGCTTGAGTAACTGAAACTCCATTTGTCCGAAAGATTTTCTTGCCCCCCCAACTTTCGGATAAACGGGGTTGTACTGTAAAGTTAGCTATTTAGACATTTTGAGGCAGGGATGGTAGGAGCGCACACTGGCAGGGAGGATGAAAGTGTAGGCAAGGACACAGTTCTTCCAGGGCACATAAATTGCTAAAGGTTTTTATTCAGTGTTGCACTTGGTGGTAGCGTGGTCACACATCACCTGCTCCCTACCCCAGGGATTCAGTAGCATGCAGTACTGGGAGGAAGTAGGTTTGATGGACAGCAGAGAGCAAACAGGAAAAAAAAAGTCCCAACACACAGTATGATGTACTGTACCTCACTCTTCTTCTGTGCCACTTTATCCCCCTCAGCACTCTTGACTCTGCCCCACATCCCTGGCCATGATCATAAAGTTGGGAAGTACTTCCTCCCTTAGAGGCAGCAGGTGAAACCTCCCCTGGAGGTGGTAGAGAAATCCTTTCCCATTCCTAATAGGGAAATGCTGGAACCCAGGGATGACTGACCATTCAGTTAGCCTGGAGGTGGAGTTCAGTAGAGAGATTTAAGTTGTGCAGACAGAAGGGTCTCTGAGGACTTGAAGGAGTTGAGTGCTGAAGGGGCTCGAGAAGGGAAAAGAAACATACTTTTTGCTTTATTATTGCTATATTGTGTGATGAACAGTAAGTTTTTGTATCTATGTGTGTGTGTGTGTGTGTGTGTGTGTTATGGAGAAACCAATGTTTTTATAGCTTAGAGGAGGCTTACTTCTATGAAATTACAGACACTGATGCTCAAGGGTGGTTGGTCTTCTGTGTTCAGGTGTGAAATACTCCCGTGGTGTTAAAACCTGCCCTCTCATAAACTGTCAGGAACTGATTCCTTTCAAATACATCAAAGGGATCCATATTGTCGAAGAACAAACATCCACTAATCTACTAACAATAGAGAGGATGCTGCTGTGCAAATTCCAGATAGAAAGCCATAAAATAAGCAGTCACCTGACCATTTCCTGAAAGAAAAATTCCCTAATGAATTTCTGCTGGAATGTGACTTTAATTTCTCTGCATACTATCCTCATGTTCCCCTACCCCCCAGGTCACACTGGGAGACGAGCAACTTGTTGCTCAGCGTGCCATCCTGGTGAAACATTTCAATAAGTAAAAATAAATTTTATAACTAGAAAAACTCAACATCATCACTTATTCAGCTCCTGTGAAAGGGATGTTTACTGGCCATCAGGTTTAGTTAGTTCACTGTCGGATACAGCAGTTGTTATTGATTTACTTAATTCAACCAAATGAGGAAAGTAAGTGTTGGGTCTGGCCTTAAGGATTCCATTATATTGATAGCTTGGTAATTGTGCATTTTAGAAGAAAAAAATATTTTAAGGCCCTGACCCCTTTAATGAAGTAGATATGTGCCTCAAATATTGTTTAATACAAATTGTGTAATGAAAATTAAGACATTTCAAAATGACTGATTAAACAATGGAACCGGATTTAAAAAAAAATGTGTGCCACAGTGTGCTGTCTCAGAATGTATGACCATAATAGGATTCCCCAGTTTCCCAAAATATACATTAAACAAGAGACTCCTTACCCTGCTGTGTGTCGCTTTGTTGAAGTATGGCCAAAACTGACCCACTGTTTAGCTCAGGCTTATGCAAATTAGGTGTGTGTGTGTATGGTGGGCCAGTGGCTGAATATATACGACTGGTTCTGACTGATGTTTTTTTCTGGTAGCTCAAGTAGTAGCACTGGTACAAATGGGCAGACTAGGTGGGCCAAGCAGTTATCTGCCAGCAAATTCTGCAGTTTCCATGCTGGAAATCCGAGTTTGTACCCAGAGTATGAGATGGTGCAGCTGGCCATAGTGGGGAATGAAGCAACCTCCCATTGGATGCTCACAATCTTCACGTAGGGAGGGAGGGAGGGATTGCTCAGTGTGTGACCCACTCCTAGTGGCCTGTGATTGAGTCTCTGAAATCTGCAGCTCCTTGATTTTGGAATTTCTTGCAGAACTTCCTTCATGCTGCAGCATATATGTTGTGCTGTGGAATGCATTACTGTTGGTGATTATTCATTTATTTATTTTTGTTGTGTATTATGCCCTTTTTAACTCCCTCTCCTTCAGGCAGCCAAGCCTATGTGCCACCGCTCTGTTGCTCCCTCCAGGTTGCCATCTGCTGTTCCTCATCGTGCCTACCCCCGACCGACTCGATGTATCCCTTCGTTGGGGGCCCCCCTTCCCATGGTCATGACTGGGAGGGGAGACTTTAATGCACCCGAGGGCACACTCTTCCATTTTTGCCGGGGGAGAGGAGGGTACAGCTCAGGGCTATCCCGGGTTTCGCGGTGATGGAGAGGTGAGCCGCCGCCACCATCTGGGCAGCCGTTCATTTTCACATTTTTGACCCATCCACCTCCCCAGTTCAACCTGTCAGGAACGCCCTGGGATGGAGATGTACAGTGGTGCGTCAAGGCTGCACACCACCAAGTTTGTCACAGATCTGCCCACCCCCCAAGAGGGAAGCATCCAATGGACGCTTTTCACTTCCTCCCTGTTGGTCTCTGCTCCTGGTACCCGGGCTGAGGACACAAACCCAGGTCACCAGCGTGCCGTGTGAACCCCTTTGCTCGGTGCCACGGAGCCGGACTTTCCATTTAAATGTGCAGTTTTTATGTTGTGCCTGGCTCCTTTCCATTCATATTTATCCTGAAGTATCTCCAGGCTCAGCATATAATGTCATTCATAGCTTGTTCTAAGGGAAGTCACCTTCCCTATACAGGCTGTTTTTAATCTGTTCCTGGCAACTGGTACAGTACTGGATCTCTGGAAAAAAGCCCTTGTGACCCCTGTATTAAAAAAAGAAGGCCCCTGCCTGACAAGCAGCTATTGCCCCATATCAATCCTATCCCGGCTCTCCAAAACGCTTGAGCGAATAGTTATCATGACCAACTCTCTCTTTACCTCTCTGACCATGAACTACTGGCTAGGAAGCAGCATGGTTTCAGAAAACACCACAGCACCATGACTGCCCTACTTAAATACACTGACTCAGTCCACAGTTCCTTGGATGGTGGGGAGATAGCTGGTTCCATTTTCATTGACCTGACAAAGGCATTCGACCTTGTTAATCACACTCTCCTATGCAACAAACTTTTCTGCCTGGGACTCTCCAGTGCCACTGTTACTTGGTTCAAAAACTACTTACATGAAAGAACCCAGGTTGTAAAGAGCCAGGGTATCTGCCCTCAAGACTCACCTGTTTTGGTGTCTCCCAGGGGTCAATTCCGTTTCGCCAAACTCTGGAGCTCACTCCCATTACACACCCGGTCCACTTCATCCCCCGTGTCTCTTGCCTCCCTCCTGTCTGAACTCACCACTTCCTCTTGTACCTGTTACTGATACCACCTAATCATTTGCCTGCACTGACTCAGCCTGGATGGCATGGTTGTGTATTAACTGTTTATTACCTATATTGCCACTCTAATATACTTTGAATTGTGTACAAATGTGTAATTATCTGTATATTGCCTGTATATTCTTGTATAATTGTTTCCTATATTTACTGTACACTGTATTTTAATCATACTGTAATCCCTCTTCCCCCAGGACGCATTTGGAAATTTCAAATGAATATAAATTCTGGGACCCCTTCTTTTCAGTCTTTTTATAAATGATATCCCAGCTACCTGTTCAGCTACCCACATTCTGCTCAATGCGGATGATGCTGTCTTGTTCACTAGCTACCCATGCCTGACCTCCCTTCAGCTTAAGCTGCAAGCTGACTTAAGCACAATACAGAGATGGTTCAGTGCCAACTCCCTTGTAAATGAATAAGCAGAAAACTACTTGTATGTTCTTATGTACCACTACGAGGAGTAAGCTAAACAAGCTGCCTGAACTCACCATTGTTACAAGCTCCGGCTCCCAGCGTGAACAAGGAACTTCATTTAAGTACCTGGGTGTGACACTTGACAGTGGGTTGACATACACCTCACATGTTGCTCTGTTAATAAAAATAGCAAACCACAGACTTGGCCTGCTGTACAGACATAGACACAACTTCATACCTGAGATAAGAAAGCAGCTAGTGCAGTCCCTCATATTTAGCCTCATTGACTATAGGATTACTCCTTATGGCTCAGCCTGCAATAGTGTACTAACCACAGTTAGGGGACTCCTAAATAGAGCATGCCAATTCTCCCCAAACCTTAAGCCTGACACACATACTTGTATCCTATGCAGATCCCTAAACTGGCTCGATTTCGACAATTGGTTGGCCTTCCACACACTTGTCCTCGGTCACAAGGCCCTGCATGGCCTTCTGTCCCCTGGTCTTAAGTCCCTCTTCACTGTGATTAACAGCATCTACTCCACCTGGGGAGGTGATCAATGATCCCTTCTGCTCCCAAGAAGGAAAACCACCCTAGGCCTGTCCTGCTTCTCGTGTCGATTCTCTAATCAGTGGAATGACCTACCTGTCACCCTGAAAACCTGTTCCTCTACTGATCTCTTCAGGTCTAAGCTACTCACTATACTCTCCCCTGCTGAGCCTTGTAATTGTTTTCAATGATTTGATTCCACATCTCCTCAAGCCTATAATTTGTTTCATCACCTTATTTTAAATTGTATAGTTACATGATTATATGTATTGATGCTGAACCAGCCCGGGTATCGGGCTAAGACATGCTCAGACCACTGTTGTTAGTCATTCCTGAATTTGCGCTACCTAAATCTCTGTTGCAACTGTTATGTATTATGTTCTGATACTACCTGTTGTATATTCTCGACACTAAATTGTTTGAAAATAGGCTCTGCCTGAATGGTTTTAAATGAAATAAAAATGAAAAATGAAATGATAGATATCACATTTAATCCAATGTCTTGATTGCATTCCACCATAGAAACTAACAGATCTCACTTCGAGTGGGCTTTTGCAGCAGGTTACACCATAAGGACTGAAGCTGGCAGGTGCCTGGACCCCACGGAAAACTTCTAGCTAGCAGTCTGTAGTGGGGGAACGCCACACTGACATCGGCCCACCCCTGACATTTGCGTATGGTTATAAAAGGAGCAATCTGCCCAGCACCACCTCAGTTCTTTTCTCTCAACGTCAGCCCATGCAAGTCTGGCCTCCACCGATGCCTTTTGCTCAAGTCTACTGCCATTTTCACCACATTACCCATGCTTTATTATTTTTCTGATTTTTCTTCTAATTACTACAGTCTATGCATGTCTTCTTCTCCATCTGTAGAATGGCAGTGAACGAAGTGCACTTGTGGCAAGCAGCTGCCCCACAAGGATGGCCATTTGGCGTGCTTACTCTGCCTAGGCCTGAATCACAACA
The DNA here is from genome assembly GCA_016271365.2 of Neoceratodus forsteri. NCBI lineage: Eukaryota > Metazoa > Chordata > Ceratodontiformes > Ceratodontidae > Neoceratodus > Neoceratodus forsteri. Next base: position 1,725,929,527 of record CM057452.1, read on the forward strand.
TTGAGACCTGCCAGCACTACCAAGATCTCAACCAACACACCTTGCTTCACTGCCAGAAGACCCTGGAATACTTCCTGCTGTAGCAAAAGCTTTTATGGATGTAGAAGGAACTTCACTACAGTACCTCCTCTTCCCTGGCCTCTGGGGCTTCCACTTCTAAGGCAAAGGATTCAAAAAAGTCTTCAGGAAAGCACAAACACTGGGAGAAGCACAGGGAGAAACTCCAGTCTACTTCCCACTCCAGGTCCCTGTCCAAGTTGGGCACCGATCATGGGTCTTCCTCCCGTGGGAGGTCGGCTCCTCCACTCCATCAGCCCTCTCTCCTTCCAGGCTGCCTCGGTCAAACCACCTGTTCTCTTAACAGTCTTGGGCAGTGGTTCTGTGGGGCTCAGGTCTTCGACCTCAGCCTCTCAGCCCCTGAAGCTCAGGTCCATTCAGAACACTGGTACTCAGCAGGGTGGCTCGACTGGGTCCTCTTCGAGCAGCAGGTCTTTGCTCATCGCTCTCTCGGTCAAGGCATCTGCAGTCAGTTCCGAAGTCAGGGACCGATGCCAGCTCGCGATGTCAGGGGCATGTGCTCACCTCCCCCTCGAGAGTGACGCCCCTGCCCCACTTGGGAGTCAGCTCCCCTACATGAGCTTCCCTCTCCTGGCTGGCACCGGCTGCTTCACCAGACTGGCGTCAGTCTACACCTCTTCCGTCGACGCCAGCTTCACCAGTGACGACCCCGACGACACCAGGGGGACCGATGCCCGATCTTTCGACCTCAGTCAGAACAGTGCCAGGTGGTTCATTACCTTGGGCTCTAACGCTGGTTAACCTGACACCAGTGGAGCCAATGTCAGGGTTACCACAACCTGACTAACTGATGTGGGGGCCTTCCAAACTTACCCCACATACGCCAGTTCCCCTGACCTCACCTCAGTACCCACCCACAGAACATAACGCATTCTTTGTGGACTGGTGGGCATACTTCAAGGACAAGGAGGTCTCAAAGGAGCCCCCAGCTCCAATTCTGATGAACCCTTCTCCCAATCCAACTAAGGACCAGGCTCCTCCTAGGAAGGCTCAGACGCCAGTTCCTAGGGAGCCTATGCCCCAGCCAGCAAGGCCTGACACCGGTTGTTATCAGTCTCATGGACATAAGCCTCGGCGCTATCCCTTCTCCTCATATGATGACTCTGGAGATTCAGATATTCCATCAGAGCTGAAGGAGCCCAAGGATACCCTGCGGTCTCCCCCAGACAACCCAACTTTCATGGATGTGATGAGGTACATTCAGGCCCTCATGGGCTGGGACACTGAGGAAGTGGACACGAGCAATGTCTGCTAGTCACTTTCCTTTGCAAAAAGGAGTCCTTACCTCTAGTGGTCCCCCCTCTAATAGACTCCTTCAAGGATGTCAGTAGAGCGGCTTGGAAACGCCTGTCTTCGACACCAGCGACGTCCAAAAAGGCAGATTGCCTGTATAACACCCCAAGGGATGAACTCTTCTATAGAGAACACCCAGAGGCTGATTCGGTTATCATCAGTGAGGCCCATGACCATTCCAAATGACCCCGACACCTCAGCACTCAGCCTCCTGATAAGGACTCTAGGCAGGCAGACTATTTTGGCAAAAAGGTATACTCTTCTGCCACATGTGCCTTCTGTTCCCTAAACTTTCTTGCCCACATGGTTCAGTATCAGAATGCCCTGTGGGAGAAGACTTTTGAGGTGGCACAAGCACATCTGGATCTTCCTGGGAAGGCTGAGCTGCTGCACCTTCTGAAGTCAGGCTCTGATGTGGGGACCCACATCCTCCGAGCCTCCTATGATTCTGTGGACTCTGCAGGTAGAGCCGTGGCTATGGGAATTTGCCTGTGCTGACACTCTTGGCTTTGGGTTTCTGGGTTTGCCCAAGACGTCCAGTCAGAGATCCTGGACACCCCCTTAAGAGGCCCCATCTTGTTCGGCGTGGATTCTCAAAATATAATCACTCACCTCCAAGAGTCTGGTAAAGTTATCCAATCAGTCCATACCCTATATTGGTCTCAGCCTAAGTTATCCCAGCGGCAGTCTTTTCATTGCAACTCCAAACAGCAAGCTAGAGGTCAGCAGCCCAGGGGTGCCTTTAAGAGAAAGGCTACTTCTCAAGCCACAGGAGGTTCAGTGCCCAGAGCTCCTAGAACCTCACAGGCTGCGTTACCTATCCTTGGCTCCCCTGCCTAACTCCTTACCCAACCCACCTCCTCCAGCAGAATCCCTGGGGGAAGCGGTGGGGGGTTGCTTCTTTCTTTACAGAGAGGGTTGGAGCAGAATAATCTCGAACCAGTGAGTTCTACAGTTAGTGTAACAAAGACATAACATAGAATTGTTGGAGATTCCTCTGGACAATCCTCCAGCTCCCTCCCATTACCCCAGGCCCATCTCGACTTGCTCCAAGACGAGATACAGGCACTTCTGTGAAAGCAAGCCATCAAACCCATTCCACCAGCTTAACACAAGAAGGAATTCTACTCACATTTCTTCCTGGTTCCAAAGAAAATAGGAGATCTGTGCCCCATTCTGGACCTCAGCCGTCTGAACAAATTTATTGAATAAAAAGGTTCAGGATGGTCACTTTTCCCGGCCATCTCCCCTTGCTTCATCGGAGGATTGACTTAGCTCTCTGGACATGTAGGATGCTTGCCTTCATATCCTGGTGTTTCCACCCTACAGGAGGTTCCTTCGCTTCCACTTCCAGTGAAACCATCACCAGTTTTGGGCCTTGCCCTTTGACCCGTCCTCGGCCCCACAAGTCTTCAAGTACCTCGCAGTAGTGGCAGCTGCCTTAAGTAGCTAAGGCCATTATAACTTCCCTTACATAGATGACTGACTTCTGACAACTCCTATCAAGGAGCAATTGCTCTTCTCAGATGATTTGGACCTCCCAGTGTCAGTATCGGTGCGACAGACCATTATGTGGTGGCTGAACCCCTCCAACCTTTCCAAGGGGGTTACCTTCCGGTCGGAGTCACCTCAGCAAATTCTGACCATAGATGCACTGGGCCAGGGCTGGTGTGCCCATCTGTCAGACTGTCAGACTCTGGGGACTTGGTCCCCACTGGAACAACATCTCCACATCATGTTTGGAGATGCAAGCGATACTGTATGCGCTCCAAGACTTTGACACATCTATTCCCGGGTCCTCTCTTGATCCAGACAGACAACATTTCTGTGGTCTTTTACATAAACAAGCAAGGGGGCACGCATTCTTACTCCCTCTGCAGAGAGGACATGAGAGTGTGGTATTGGGCCATAGCACATCACCTGAGCCTGACTGCAGTACATGTTCCAGGCGTTCAGAACACCTTGGCAGACAATCTAAGCCATTCCTGGTCCAAGGTTCATGACTGGGAACTTCTTCCCACAGTGGTCGAAGATCTGTTTGACAGATAGGGGCCGCCCATGGCTGGACATATTCGCATCTCCATCCAACGCAAAACTGCCAAGTTTCTGCTCGCTAGAGCTAGGACCTGGTGTTTTCTGGTGAGACACGTTGTCCCTGTCTTGGACATGAAGGTTTTGGTATGCCTTCCTTCCCTTTCCATTGCTGCAGAGAGTTCTGCTCAAGTTGCAGTCAGAAGGGGCAGAGATGATTCTGATTGCTCTCTACTGGCCATGGCAGATTTGGTTTCCACTTCTTCAGCAGCGTGCAGTGGAACCCCTGATTCCCCTGCCTCTGTGCTCCGACCTGCTTTCACAGGAGGTCACTGCACCTTCATGCATGGCTCCTGCAGACTTATCCGTTGGCGTTTTGGGGTTTCCTTCCAGGTGGCAAAGGTTCTAATGGCTGCCGGAAAGCACTCCACTAGATCTGCTTATGCTATGAAGTGGAAGTGGTTCTGCATATGGGCCACCGTCCGTCATCTGGATTCCTTTTCCTGTCCAGAGAATCTCCTTCTTGAGTACATAGAAACATAGAAGTTGACGGCAGATAAGGACTGCAAGGCCCATCCAGTCTGCCCATTTCTTTTTCTACCTTATAAATGTGCCGTTGGCCTTTGCTCTGTCAATGGCCTATCTATTCATACTCATGTATATTGCTCCCTTATGCCTATCCCATGCCTGTTTGAAGCCCTGCACTGTATTCATATCCACCACTTCCTGAGGTAGGCCGTTCCATGCATCCACCACTCTTTCTGTGAAAAAGAACTTCCTCACATTACCCCTTAAACAGCCTCCCTCTAATCTCATGCTGTGTCCTCTTGTCCTGCTATTTTTCTTATATTGAAACATGTTAGACTCTTTCACCTTGTTAATGCCCTTAAGGTGTTTGAATGTTTCGATCATATCACCTCTTCCCTCCGTTGCTCTAGGGTATACATACTGAGCTCCGTTAATCTGTCCTCATATGTTTTCTGATGCAGTCCCTGCACATTTTGGTTGCCCTTCTCTGGACTGCCTCAATTTGGTTAATGTCCTTGTGAAGGTGTTGCCTCCAGTACTGCACGCAGTACTCCTGATGGGGCCTAACCTGTGTCTTGTAAAGAGGGATTATTATCTCCCTCTTACGACTTGTGATACCCCTACTAATACACCCTAACATCCCCCTAGCCTTACCTACTGCTTTAGTGGTCTGCTTGGATGAGTTCAGGTCATCGGTGATGATGATGCCCAAGCCTCTTTGTGACCGCCAGCAACTCCCCTCCAGGCCTATAGGTGGCTTCAGGGTTTCTCTTCCCTATGTGCATGATCTTGCACTTCTTCGCATTAAACCCCAGTTGCCACTCTTCCGACCATTTTGCTAGTTTATCCAGATCTCTTCTCATTCTGCCCACCCCATCTGGATCTTCTCCTCTGTTGCAGATCTTGGTGTCATCTGCAAACAGACAAACCTTTACCCTCCAGTCCATCTGCAAGGACTATACAGACTTGCTCTCTTTTCCAAACAGTTTCTTTTCCCCAACATTTTTTTTTATTTACTTTGTTTATTATTTTCATGTATAATCATACAAACATTAGCTCATACAGTGTACTAGATATAGCAGAGGAAACAATTTCCATACAAATAGCTGATAGTCATAATATGACCCCCTGTAATCTGTTACAATAGGAAGTGGGGGACATCCAACGTTTTACCAAAGAAAGTGTCCTGGATATGCCAGCCATCTCAGTGGCCATGGACTGTCCATACAAGGTAGAATTAACTAAAGCATTATGACACAGTCCTGAGGACTGCTATTAATATAGATAACAAAATATATACTGATAAGGAAGTAAGTGCTCTTTCTTAAACAATACTACATTCAGCTGGAAGTTAGTACAGTACCAACCTTCAAACATCAAAATTGGTATTAACACCCCAATATCTTGAAACAGACTTGATACCAGAGTGCTATGGTATAAAGGCAACTTAACTGACATGCAAAGCTTCCTAGTTAAGATTTAGGAGTAGCTGGAAACTACATAGCCTGGACATGATGGGGAAAAAATACACAAAGAGTGGAAAAATCCACCATGTGGAATACAATGTCCAGCATCGTAATCCCTTCCCAAAGTAATACTTAGAAGCATCCCCAACTATCAACTCAGCCATGAGTCCCAAACATCTCAGTTCTTGTAAAGTATTTCGAAAGTCCCCCAAAATCGTTCATAAGCTCTATGCACCTAAATGATTGGAAACCTGCCAGTAACAAGATCAGTCTTTCCCAGGCCCAACAAAGATCTCCACGTCCTTCGCCATCCTTGTTTGTCTGAAAACAGAGCCCCTCAACTTCCAACCAACGACTCCCCAAATTCACCATCGGGCCCTCTGGAACAAGCACCAAACGCGATATTCAGTAAAGTTCAGCATGGTCAGTACATAATCCATGAGAAGAACGAGCAGGTCCGAGCTCACTGCGCCTTTCAAAAGATCCTCCTCCTTCAGCAAAACTTCAGCACAAATCCCGTTGCTCAAAGCCTTCGCATGGCCTCAGGGTTGCGCACCCATTTCAGGCCTCACAGCAATCACCTGAACAGTGGTAGATCGCTATACAACTTCCCACACCAAATCAGATGGAGCTATCGGTGCTGTAATATGTTTCTCCAGCCTCGATAGGGTATTTTCCAATTTGGAATCCATGTGTTGCAATGTGGCAAGCAGCTGCTCCCATGGAAAGCTCAGTGATGATTCCCTCATGGTAGTACGTGCCCAGCATGGAGGATCTGCGGCCTTGCTTGTCTTCCCAGCGTTAGTTTTAATGGCTGCAGGAACGAGATTGCCTTGCCACCCATGTTATATTCAGTATCAATCAAAAGCTAAGAAATCAAGTAAATTGAGTCCAGCTATATCTTCCCTTGTCAATCTTCACCATTCATTACTTCCTGGGTGTAAGCGGGCGCATCGTCCACGGGAACACTTTTATTTTTTGCCCTAACGGCCCTCCCCTCGAGCGGCGTCATGCGCGGCGGCCGTTAATAGCGACCGACTCCTCCTCCAACTCAGTTCTGTTTCTCCGCCCGTCGAGGCAGCACCTGTTCTGCGTTAGCTAACCGAAAAGTCGTATCCGACTCTTTTCTACACTCGGCCTTTCTGGTAAGACTGTTCCTTTTTCTTTCCTTTATGCGGCGCGGTGTATTTCGACTGTGTTTAATCTTGTTTATTTCGCGTTATGTCGGTTCTGGAGCAACGTTCTTCTAAGACGTGCCCCATGCGTCGTTGCTCCTGCGGCGGCATTTCTCCGTCTCGGACACGGCATGACGTCTGTCTCCGTTGCCAGGGACCCAACCATAATATGGATTCGATGCGGCGCTTGTTTCTCGATGGACCGACGGCGTCCTCGAGAATCAGGCGTACAAGCTTCGGCAAGAGCCCCGCCACTTCGAGGGCAGTATTCGCGGAATCTCGGCGCGAATCATAGGCCTTTCCCGGGTCCCCTCCCGGGCCTATACGGTCGAGGAGAGGTCTCCTCTTCCCTTCTTGCCGAGGGGCCCCTTCCGCGGTGTGGGGGCGTCGTAGCCCCCTCCGGGAGCATAGCGCTGACACCGCCTCGGCAGTCACCTCTTGAGGAGGTGCAGGCTCCCCGATGTCGAGGCCCTTGGCTGGGCCCGGCCGGGTAGAGCCCTCGGCGCCACCTCGCGGGCGCCGTTTTAGATCCGGCGCCGTTTCAGATCAGCGCTTTCGTGGTGCGGTGATCAGGCGGCGCCGTTCGTGGCGCCGCTTTGGATCGGCGCCGTTCGCGCCGGTAATCAAAGCGGCCCGTTAGCGGTGCCGTTTTGGCCTCGGCGCCATTCGCGGTGCCGATAGAGCCTGGCGGCGCCGCCCGGCCAGTGCCGCCGCCTCGCGCGGCGGCGTGGCAGCCTTCCCTCTTCCGGGCGGTGCCGGGTCTGCGAACCGCTGGGGAGGTATGAGGTTGAGCCTTCATGCTGCCCGGCGTGCTGAGGCGGCGGTGTCTTTTCGGTACGGGGCCGTTCGGCGGCCCCGTGGCTCGAGGGACCCCTGGGGTAGCCAGCACCCGAGGTCCTGCTGGTCTCGTCCTCCTCGGGGGCGATGACTCAAATGTGGACCCATCCTGGCATCCCCATTCTTGAATCTGGGTCCTCGGTGGCTAGGGGTACGAAGCGGCGCCAGCGGGCCTCCCTCTGTTCCCCTTGCAGTCGTCTCCTGAGGGTTCCTCGGCTGGGGTGGCGAGAGTCCGGAGGGGCAGGCGATGGGGGGAGTGGCGGAGGCTCCCCTCTCTGGAGGTCGGTGACAGCTATCCCCGGGGTGCTGTTACCTCCTCTGGGGTTGGGAGAGCGTTGCAGTCGGGAGGAGGGCCCTCTCGGGAATCCGAGGGTTGAGGGGCAGGCGTCCTGCTGCTCGGTCTTCTTCAGCTACCTCAGGGGTGGCCAGGGCCGTGGCAGAGCCCCGCCCCTCCCAGGTTCTAGGGTGTCCTCTGGCGGCGTTTGTGTGGACTGCCCTTCTGGATCCATGCAGTCGGCGTCGTCACGGGATTTCTCCCAGGGCTCTTCCAGGTTCCGCTTCCCCAGAGTTCCGTTCTGCGGCCTGGTTTGATATCCGGGATCCCTCCTACTAGAGCTCCCTTCCCGGTTCCAGGCCTAGCAGAAACAGTTGCCTCCTCGGAGGTGCCCTCTCCCATCTCTCTGCCCCACCACCCCGCTCCCAGGCCATGTCGGTCCTACGGGTCCGTTATCCTGGGAGCAGTTCAGGGGTTCTGCGGCGGCCTTCCCCTCGTATGTTAGTTACATGCATGAGCGGGTCTTTCGACTCTCCCCACAGCCGCAGGAATCCTCTGGACATTCCAGTTCCCCATCATCCTCGTCTCCCTCCTCTGAGGGAGAGGAACCCCCTGCTCATCTGTCCTCCGATGCTGATTTCACAGAATATCAGCGTTTCCTCTCGAGGATGGTGAGATCTTGATTTCCTCGTTGGGAGAGACAATACCGAATGGTGTGCGTGAATTCCTTAGTGAATTCAGTGCCCAGCATCTGGTGGTACCTTCTGGCCTATCCCTTCAGGGAAGGCGTCTATCCGGTCCTGGCGGTTCCCTGCCGTTTCTTCCCAGCCCGGTGGACTGCCATGCGTGGGAGTATGTGCCCCTCTGAGTCTCTGGGTTCCCTTCCCAGCCCGTCCTCAGGTTTGGTATGCCTGGATACTCCTTCTGGGCGCCGTTGCCTGGCTACGACCCTCACAGTTCGGACTCTCTCCAGTTCGAGCCGTTGGGGGTGAAAAGTGTTCTCTTCTTGGCGTGCGGTGCATGTATTGCATCACATCAGGCTCCTGCGCTGCCTACAGCGGCATCTGTGGTCGATGATGTCCCAGCTGCTGGCATCTATGCCTGACCGAGACAAACCAGACAAGCGTTGCCCTCTCCGCGGTAGGCCTGGAGCTGGCAAGACACCAAGCAAGGGCATCTTATGGCGCCAATGAGGTGGCTTCCAGGCTGCGAGGGACAGCGATCTGCATCAGGCGGGCGGCATAGCCGTCTCTCCAGGTTGTCACCCTGGCCCGGCGTGGGGTGATGCGCTCCGCCTTCCAGGGGGACCCGTCTTTTCTCATCAGAGCTAGGGAGACTTTTAGGGGCTCCCTCACGTCTCCTAGTCCTCGGGAGGCACCTCTAGCTCTTCTCCCACATAGGCTTTCTGAATAAGCCAGGGTCTTCTCCTTCTGTTTCTCACCAGCAGAGGCTGGGGTCTTGTTCCCTCAGGGGTATGGCCTCTTCCCCTCCTGAAGAGAGAGCTTGATCCACCCAGGAGTAATGAATGGTGAAGATTGACAAGGGAAGATAGGAAATGCAGTACCTACCGTAATTCTTGATCTTCTCTTGTATCTTCTCATTCATTACTACGCCCTACATCCCCTCAGTGGCCTCTTCTGTAGCTTCTCCACCTCCCGTCTCCTTCCTCTCTCTGCATTATATAAAATATAGGGAAAATTGCTTCATTTTCAAAAAAAAAAACAAAGTTAAAAAAAAAAAAAATCTTCTGGGGGTTTAAAATCCGAAAAATTATTTACTCTAAGATTCATATTGAGCCCTTCGCGGATTGCATTGGAGATCAGACTGCACAACTATCTCTTGCTATTTTATGGCAAGATACCTCTGAGGGTTGTTTGGCCTGGCTCAGGCTATTCAGTTTTGATCCTGCAATCAAGTGTTCAGTAGTTGCCCAAAATCAATTCCCCCCTCTATTCTTGCCTTGCAGAGCAGAGGGAGCAGTGCGTCTGTTCCTTTCTCTTCTAAAAAAAAAAAAAATGCTGAGGGAACTCTCTCCGACTGCTATAGGCATCTTGGTATCTGGGTCATGCATCTAGTTAAAAAATTTTTTTCTATCTTTAAAAAAAAAAAAAAAAGGAATAGGAGAAATCAAACAAGAAGGCAAATGAGAAGGTAGCTATCCTTCTACGCTGTTTTGCTAAGTGGTTTCTCCCTTTAAGTCATCCTCCTGGACATTTTTACAGTAAGAGCTCTGCTGACATATCAATCTTAGCCAGCCTAAGCCTTGGCGGCCTTAGCCAGTCAGTCTGAGTCCGTTCTATCTTGGAATGCCTGAAAGGCTTACATTTTCCATTTCTAAACCCCTGAGCAGCTCTCATGCTGCTGGGGTTTTATTCTCTTCCCTCTCATTTGCCCTCCAGTTAAAGGCCTTCAGCGACCCGGGAGCCAGGTGGGTGTCAAGAACAATGGCATGTTGAAGATGAGGACTATGCCCTCCTGAGTCTGTCTAAGCGGGTTCGGTGAACCTTCTCTTCAGCTCTATCTCGAAGTTCTTGCTTCCCCTTTAGTCGAGCCTTCAGCTACAAGCTAACTATGCTCGTTGGGCATTCTGGTCCCTTCAACATCCCATCTCTCTCTTCTCTTTCTTCTTCTTCTTCTATTTTCTCATTTCCTTACTCATCTCTCCTCCTAGAGTCGCCCGGGTAAGGAGGCCCTGCACTCCCTAGGCTAGGGATGTTCTTATCTCCTCTGTCCTTCCTCCATCGGCTTATTCCTTTTTCAGTTCATTCTTCCTTGCTTTGCTATCCCTCGGCTATCTTGCCTCGCTATCTATATTTTCTGATTTCATTTTGCCTCTCGGCTCACAGAACTGAGTTGGAGGAGGAGTGATCGCTACTAACGGTAGCCCCTGTATGACCCATGGCGTCGCTCTGGTAGGGGCCGTTAAGCAACTTTCAAAAAAAAAAGCTCCCGTGGCCAGTTAGCGCCATCCGACTTACACCCAGTAAGTAATGAATGGTGAAGATACAAGAGAAGATCAAGAATTACGGTAGGTACGTAATTTTCCTATTTCGATAGTTTGATCAGTTGTAGATGATATTTTTAAAGGAACTACAGCAGCTGAAGTGTTGAGCGTTTAAGAAAAGCTTCCTGCCTGGAGATCGGCTCTCTGGTGCCCCCCCCCCCAAACAGTTTTTTCTCATTTGATAGCTGTGTACATTCAATTAATAAAATAACTAAGACTTTTAAAAATGGTGATATTTTCCAATACGTATATTTACCACATGCATTTTTAGATTCCCAACGTATAAAAAGAGATGTTTGTTGTATGTGTCCCAGACTCAGCAAAATATTGTACATGGTATCTGCTGAAGTGGAGTGTGCTACATTAAAAAAAAAATCAGTTTCAAGTGGTTGCATTCTTCATTATCAAGGGTATATACAGTACATGGAAACAGGATGTAGGCCCTAACGGTTCTACAGTAGTAACTCGTTCAGGAGCCGACTTCATAATGCCTTGCTTGTGACATCATACCCAGGTCATGCCTGAAAGTAGGCAATAGGGTTTGTCTAGTGCACTTACCCAGTAAACAAAAACTAACTAAGTAAATAAATAAATAAATACTCCTTTCCACAGCATCATACTGTGATGTCACAAGCCAGGCATCATGACTTCATCTCAGGAATAAGCTTCAGATGGAGATAAAAACCGCAAGGGGCAGATATCCATTTTTCATGTAAATGCCCTAATAATAAAGCCCAACTATCTTGGAGTTCAAACCTTTTGAGGAATGTTACTTAATTCTGTTGATGCTGAGATATTTGATTTGTTTGTTTATTTTTTGCTGGTGACTGTGATCCCGTCATTCGGATGAGACATTAAACCGAGGTCCCATCTGCCTGTTCTGGTGGTAGTTCAGGTGGATGTTAAAGGTTCCATGGCACTTCTCGAAAAAGAGTAGGGGAAATTTCACCGGTGTCCTGGCCAAATTTCCCCCCAGTCACCAAAATACCACCAACAGCTTAATCTGGTTCAAAGTCAGTTGGCATTCATCTGTATACCCCTCCCCCGGGTTGTGCCTGAAAATAGGCAGAATTTGTCTAGTGCGCTTACCCAGTCAACAAAAACTAAATAAAATATCACTGATGAAGATATTGAAGATGACTGGCCCCAGGACTGATCCCTGAGGTACCCCACTTGTGACTTGCATCTCTTTTGACTGTATACCGTTTACCACCACTCTTTGTTTTCTGCCCGTCAACCAGTTTGCCACCCAGTTGACCAACTTCTGACCCACCCTGAGCCTACCTTGCTTGTTAATCAGCCTTCTATGTGGAACAGTATCAAAAGCTTTGCTGAAGTCAAGGTAGGTGACATCAACTGCTCCCCCTTGGTCCACCACTCTGGTTATCCAGTCAAAGAAATCTATAAGATTAGTTTTGACAGGACCTTCCTTTTGTAAACCCATGTTGTCTTGGATCCTGTGCTCCTATGGATTCCAGGTGTTGCACTATCCTTTCCTTAAGGAGTACCTCCATAATCTTGCCCACTACTGAGGTAAGACTGACTGGTCTGTAGTTCCCTGCCTGCTACTACTCTTGTGGAGCGGGATCACATGAGCCCTTCTCCAGTCTTCTGGGACTTCTCCTGTGCTCAGAGACACACTAAACAGTTCTGATAATGGCTCTGCTAGTTCCACCCTTAGCTCCTTTAGTACCCTGGGATGTATGCCATCACGTCCCATTGCCTTGTCCACCCTGAGCTTATCGAGCTCTTGTAGGACCCTTTCTTTTGTGAAGGGACTAGTGCTTCCCTCCCTCCCCCTTGTGTCCATGGCGCTGAGCTGTGGGTCCTGCCCTACCTTCTCTTCAGTAAATACTGAGCAGAAGTATCTATTTAGGATAGATGCTTTTACATGGTCCTCCTCACATGCCCCCTGATCTCCTTTGATCTTAGCAATACCCCCTCTGGACTTTCTCCTTTCACTAATGTATCTATAGAAAGTCTTGTCACCTTCTTTTACTGTGCTAGTGTTTCCTCAGTTTGGGCCTTTGCCTGCCTTACTGCCTTCCCTGCTTCCCTTAGGGAAGTTTGGTATGCCTCCCTATCTTCATCCCGGTGTGTTCCCTTATATTTCCTGAAGGTCAGCCTTTTGGCCCTGACCTTTTCTGCTACTGTTTTTGAGAACCAAAGTGGTTTCCTTCTTCTTTTGCACTTCCTTTTATCTATAACACAATGGGATATTGCTTCAAGTATTGCATCCTAAATGCTTGCCCACTTTGCCTGTACCCCCTCACCTGTATTTCTTTTTGCCATGGCTAGCTTAACTCTGTTGGCCATCTTACCAAAGTCAGCTCCTCTGAAGTCCCATATTTTTGCCTTGGAATGGGATGATTTAGTTGTAGTGGCCAAACTGAACCATACCATGTGATGGTCACTGGCCCCCAGGTGACCTTCTACCTGGAGATATGTGATCCTTTCCCTGATAGTCAGTACTAGATCTAGGCTAGCCCTATATCTTGTGGGTTGTTGTACCAGTTGTTTGAGGCCCTCCTCCTGCAGGGAATCCACCATGTGACTAGTTCTGGCAGATGTTCCTGCTGGTATTGACCAATCTGTATCTGGCATGTTGAAGTCTCCCATTATCAGAACCTCCCCTTTAGCTGTCATGTTTTGTATATCTTCTAACAGTAATGTGTCTGTGTCCTCTCCCTGGTCTGGGGGCCTGTAGACAACTCCAGTTCTTATGGCTGTCCCATTTCCTGTTTCCAGGGTGACACACAGTTCTTCTGGCTCCTTATGTGTATTCTAAATTTCTGTAGCTTTGATATTTTCATTGACATGCAGGGCCACCCATCTCCCCCGGTTTTTTTTGCACATTGGTCTCTTCTGAAAAGTACATAACCAGGTACTGAAGTCTCCCAAGTGTAGTTACTGGTAAACCACGTCTCGCTAATTGCTACAATGTCCAGTTTAGCCTCTGTCATTATTGCCTGCAGGTCTGGGATCTTGTTTCCCACACTGAGAGCATTTGTGTACAAGATTTTCCATTGGCCAGATTTCAGTGTGTTAGTTGTTGGGTGAGGTCTGGCATTTCCCCTGTGCGTCGTATGGGGAGCTGGGCCTTTTTCCTTACCTGGTGATGCAGATAAACTGCAAACATGCTGAACTCCTGTTTGATCACTAGCTGAGGGGGGAAGGGTGTTCCTCCCATTCGACGTATGGGGTGCTGCACCCCTCTCCCCATTTGCTAGTTTAAATATTCTGCAAAGACATCAAACTTCTGCCCCAATGCACTGACTCCCTCCTTAGTCAGATGCAGTCCATCAAATTTAAAGAACTTTCGCTCCCAAAACTGTTGCCAGTTCCCTACAAATTTGTGTCCTTTTTCCTGGCACCAGCCCTTGAGCCACATGTTTAGCCCCCCTATCTCCCCTTCTCTGACCTTCCGTCCATTTGCCCCCCCTCTTCCAGACTGGCAGGATCTCAGAGAAGGAGATGCTGGACGCAATCAATGATAGTTTGTCACTCAGCCTGGTCAGGTATTCCTTGAGCTCCACAACTGACTGGCTGGCAGGATCATTAGTCCTTATGTGTACCAGGACATCAATGTTTTCTCCTGCTTCCTGAACAGTTTTAGCAATGCGGTCAGTGTCTCTCCATGCTGATGTACCTGGGAGACATCTGACCATTACCCCTGGCTGGAGATAGGTATAAACTCCCCGAATCATGGAGTCTCCTATGATCAGAAGTTTTTTTGATTTCCTTTTTGCTTTTTTTGTTTTGGTTCCTGTTTTGGTCAAGTTTTGTTGTGCTAGCTCCTGTGCTGCAGTGTCCTCTGCCCCTTTGTTTGATTTCGGAGATAGAGGCAGATACCTGTTTGTAGTTGTTATACGGTTTGTGGAGGTAATATGTTGGGGAGCACCGAGTGATAGGGCACCCTATTTGCCCCTCCTAACCACCTGCCAACCTCCCAGACTAACTACCCTCTGTGGTCGGGGTGCTTCTGTTGGATGTTGGGGAAATGGCAGGTGGTTCTTATAATATATTTCCTCTTGAATACGAAATTTGAGGCACGCAGTCTCTGCCCATGCTGCCTGGAGCTGAGCCCTAAGATCTCCAGTGGCCCAGCATGTAGGACAGTGTCCTAAATCCTGTAAAACTGCTCTTCTGAAAAGTGTTCCGCAGAACCTGCAGTTAATGATATCCATTCCAGATAAGTTGCTGGGTTTATAACCTGGTCAGAGTAATTAGAAGGAAGAAAATGAAAGCAAAAGTTTGGTTTTGTGTTTTGTTTGTTTGTTTTTGTATAACTTCTTATAACAAGTTAAATTACTAGTGCCCCTGTAAATGAGGTCACCGTGTGGATACACCACTGATCCGCCCCTTCCTGCTTTGCCACAGGAAATGTCACGACTGTGCTACTAAGTGTGGTTTGAGGGGGGTGGCTGGGCCTACCCTGCCGAAAAAGAACAACCACAGATGAAAGAAACTAGGAGGTAAGAGCAGAAACGATCAGTCAGCAACAAATACAGTAACCCTGAAAGCTTATCCTAATGATAGATAAACTGTAAAGCACCACCTGTAATAATTTCACAGAAGATATACCCTGTAAGAAACACTTTGTTACAGAGAAAAATAAAGCAGTAACAGAAGATATACCTTGCAAAAGACAATTTGAATCAGAAGATTACAGCAGTAATCTGTTAGCACATACCTGTAGGCACAGCTTGTAATAATGCAGCAGAAGGTATACCCAGCAACAACAATTTGAATCAGAGAAAAATAAAGCAATTAAATGTTAGCAACGAACAGTAACAATCCATGTGAGTACAAAATAAAAATAACGACACACAGTAAATCTGCCTAGCCAAAAGAAGTCTTAATCCTTTCCCTTGCTCTAGTAAGGTTCTTGGGTCTGTCCTTTCAAGCAACCTGGAAGGAAAGAGCTCAGGTGAAGCTAGGTGCCTTGGCCAGAAAACCTAGTCTTCCACTCCTTTCCTTATCTAACTCAGGGCTGAGTTACTCGTCCATTAAGGTGTACCTTTCAGCCATCTCTGCATACCGTGCACCTATCAAAGGCAAGACCCTTGCCCAACTTGACCTGTCCCTCACATTCTCACATAGTATTCTGCATCTGAAACCTCCCATAAGGGACCTGGTCTCCTTGGGATTTGTTGTTTATCTTAGAGAAACTTACGTTGCCTCCCTTTGAGCCTGACGCAAGTTGTGAGCTTCGCTTTCTGTTACGGAAAGTGTTATTTTTAGTTGCTATTACTTCTGCTCGGAGGATTTCCAAGTTTCAGGCTCTGATGTGTAAAGAGCCTTATCTAGTTTTTCACAGGGACAGGGTATCCTCGAGAACCAATCCTATGTTCCTTACTAAGGTGGTGTCTGAGTTTGCTCTGAATCAAGACATCCACCTTCCCGTGTGTTACCCACAGTTTTCCAATTCAGGGGAAGCCTTACTACATACTCTGGATGTCCACTGAGTGCTTCATTATTATTTGGACCGCAACCGAGCCATCAGTAAAAACTGATCAGTTGTTTGTTTCTTTCGCCCCGAGAAAAGAAGGGGCTTCTGTTTCTAAACAATGATAGAAACTTTTAAGTACCTCAGTGGAATCAACAAAGTCCAAGAGGGTAGCATCTTTCAGAAAAAGAGATGT
The DNA here is from genome assembly GCA_016271365.2 of Neoceratodus forsteri. Lineage (NCBI taxonomy): Eukaryota > Metazoa > Chordata > Ceratodontiformes > Ceratodontidae > Neoceratodus > Neoceratodus forsteri. Next base: position 1,725,945,858 of record CM057452.1, read on the forward strand.
GCAAGAACAAGGGGACACAATTTAAAGATGGGGGGGGGCGGTTCAGGGGCAAAGTGAGGAAGTATTTTTTCACAGAGAGAGAGGTGGACGCATGGAACAGCCTTTCTGAGGAGGTTGGTGGGTCTGAAACTTTGGGAGACTTCAAGAATACATGGGACAGACTTAAGGCAATTCTTGTGGGGGGTAAGAAATAGGCTGTTGGTTAACTAGGTTCTGCAGCTTATCCTGTAGGTAGGGAAATGGGCAGACTAGGTGGGCCAAGTGTTCCTTATCTGCCGTCAAAGTCTATGTTTCTCTGTTTTCTAAGTTTATCCAAATAGTTAGTTAATTGCATTGCTTATTGCTACCATAAATACGAAAAGCCTTTACCGGGCCCAGTTAAAGGCCATTCTATTAGTCACCCATACACCAGGGCATCTCTCAGAGGTGCACTCATGACCCTATTGCCTCTAACACACGTATCCTGGATATTAGGGGGGAAGACTTTGGGAAAATGGGGAGATACTTGAAAGAGGCATTAAGGGGAATGGGACAGGAATCAGGGGTTGAGGAACAGTGGGCAGTATTTAAAATGGGGATTACAAGAACAACAGAATTATGCATTAAGCAGGTTAGCAAGAGGAAAAGGAAGAGGAGACCATTATGGTTTTCCAAAGAGGTAGCAAAGAAAGTGAAAGCCAAAAAGATTGCATTCAGGCAATACAAAAAGACACAGGCAGAAGGGGATAGGGAGAAGTACCAGGAGAAGCTAAGGGAGGCAGGGAGGTCAGTAAGGGAAGCCAAAGCTTAGACAGAAGAACACATTGCAAAATCAGTGGGTAGAGGGGACAAAACCTTTTACAGGTACATAAGTGAAAAAAGAAAGACAAAGGGAGGGATAGTGAGACTGAAGGGGGAGGATGGGGGCCGCGTGGAGGATGACAACAGTAAAGCTGACATATTGAACAGGTATTTCTGCTCAGTCTTTACTGAGGAAGAGGAGGGTAATGGGTCTGAAGGGGTACAAGGTGAGAATGGTGCAGAAATGGACACAAGTCCCTTTACGAAAGGGTCCTGAAGGAACTGGAAGTAATAAGAGTTGATAAAGCAATGGGGCCAGATGGGTGCACCTAGAGTCCTTAAAGAACTAAGAGGTGGTGGCTGAACCTCTGGCTATCCTGTTTAGCTGATAACTGGAAACAGGGAGGTACCCAAAGACTGGAGGACAGCAGATGTGGTCCCCTTATACAAAAGTGGGAACAAAGAGGAAGCAGGGAACTACAGACCAGTCAGCCTCACCTTGGTAGTGAGGAAGATCTTGGAAGCACTACTGAAGGAGAGATTGGTGGAACATCAGTTGTCAATGGACTACAGGACCCAAGGCAGCATGGCTTCACCGGGGGAGGTCATGTCAGACCAACCTCGTTGAATTTTTTGACTGGGTGACTAGGGAGGTGGATCAGGGGAGGGCAGTGGACATGGCCTATCTGGACTTCAGCAAGGCCTTTGACACTGTGCCACATAGAAGACTATTACACAAACTGGGGAATATGGGTGTGGACAGGGCAGTAGTGTGGTGAGTGGGTAACTGGCTGGGTGGCAGGACACAGAGGGTGGTGGTAAATGGCTGTCACTCTGCAGAGGGAAGAGTGACCAGTGGGGTACCACAGGGATCAGTGCTGGGACCGGTCCTATTCAACATCTTCATCAGTGACATTGCGCAGGACCTAGAAGGCAGAATTTCACTGTTCGCTGATGACACAAAGCTCTGTAACAGAGTAGACACACCAGAGGGTGTAGACAGAATGAGAAGGGAGCTGCAGAAACTTGAAGAATGGTCAGGGGTTTGGCAGTTGAAATTCCATGCAAGGAAGTGCAAGATAATGCATATGGGGCACAAAAACCCTAGCACAATATATCAGTTGGGGAGTGAGGATATAGCATGCACCAAGCAGGAAAGGGATCTTGGGGTTATCATCTCTGATGACCTCAAGGTAGGGAAACAGTGTGACAAGGCAGCAGGTAAAGCAAATAGGATGCTGGGATGTATAGGCAGGGGCATCACCAGCAGGAAAGGGAGGTCATAATTCCTGCACAAGACACTAGTGAGGCCACCTGAGTACAGTGTACAGTTCTGAAGACCATACCCTACGTAAGGACATAGACAGGGTAGAAAGGTTCAGAGGAGGGCAACAAAGATGGTGCATGGATTGCATCACAAGTCCTATGAAGACAGGTTGAAGGAACTGAACATGTACTCTGGAGAGAGAGGAGGAGAGGGATATGATAGACATACAAGTATCTTACAGGAGGAACAGGGTGCAGGAATACACTATTTTTAAGTGAAAAAGATGTTCCAGGACTAGAGGGCATGGGATGAAGTTGGAGGGAGGATGATTCAGAGGAAACATGAGGAAGAATTTCTTCACAGAACGGGTGGTGGACAAGTGGAACACCCTGCCAGAGGACGTGATGGGGGCTGAAACAATCACGGAATTTAAGAATGCATGGGATAGACATAAAGGAATTCTGGAGGTCAGGGGTAAGGGGCAACAGACTTCTAGGAAAACATAAACTGAACTTACGAGCTCAAATGGGCAGACTGGGTGGGCCATAGGCCCTTATCTGCCAACACTGTCTATGTATCTATGTACTCCCCTGCCTGAGACCTTCCCTCCTCTAGCTCTCCCCACCAGGACTTCCCAGCCCCCCAGATCGCCCCGTGCCCAGGAAAGCCAACCAGCTATACCATGCCCTGACAGCTGGCCTCACTTTGATACCACACTCCCAGGCCGGCCCTTGGTCTTATCAGGGGCACAGGAGGAGTTCATGAAGTTCAGATACCGGGCTTCTCTTCAGATAGGGAGTCAAGCACTTGGATATTCTAGGGTGCAGGGCCTATGTCTTCTCTACCCTGGCATTGCGTGCCCCAAACTATCTTGCACACATGTTGGTGCACCGGCAGTCTCTTTTCAGGCAAGCAGGGGACATAGTCTAGACATTGCCAGAGTCTCCTGCTAGGACTCAGCTGGAACAGCTACTGGGTTCTGCCTCCAACATGGGTTTTCATGCCCTCCGTACTTCATATGACAGGGTGGACACCTCTGCTCATTGCACAGTGATTGCCGTGTGCCTCAGGCACCATGCTTTGCTGCTCGTGTCAGATTTCACCCAGGAAGTTCAGGCCACCCTCATGGATGCCCCATTGTGGGGCTCTTCACTGTTTGGTGAGGACGTCCAGGAGTTGCCCTCCTCTGTACAGGAGTCTGGCACAGTCCTCCCTACTGGGTCTCGTAGCCAGCAGGGCGGGACACAGCATCCGTCTTTACGTCACTCTGCATAGCGACCCCAGTGTCCACTGCCCACCGGGCCTCAGTGCAAATGCCGGGCTTCTTCATTTCCTACCACCCCACCCACAAAGCTCATAGAGCCAAGGCGACTGAGCTATCAGCGCCTACCGCCTCCTCTCAACCCCGGACACAGCTCCCTTTCTCCGTCTTGGAGACGGGGATAACTCATGAGGGGGGTTGACTCCTCCCTCCCTTTCATTGTTTTACTTTCAGTTCCTTTTTCTGTGGTGTCTGAAATATATGGGAAGTCACTGTGTGGGGTCTTGGGCCACGTTTCTACCCTGCCGGTGGAGAGCCTTGTTCCTCTTTCTTGGTAAGGCAGGTCTTCCCTCTCCTCTTCCTTCTTCCTTGCCCTTCCATCATTTATTTTGGATGGCCAAGGTTCTTCACACTCTGTTCTGGCATTCGAGGCCTATGCATTCGCTACCCCCAATCCCTGTGGGCTGCTGCTCCGGTCTCTAGTCAGATCCAGGTAGGTACCCTCTCTTCTTGGCAGGTATTGGGCTTTGCCCACATATCCTCTTCCTTGTTGGTATGGATGACACCTTAGTGGAGTCCTGTAATTTCTGCCCTCCTTTGCCATCCTGACCTTTTCTCCCTGGAGGGGGCCTCTTTGCTCTCTCTCTCTCTCTCTTTCTCTGGGACAACCCGACAATTTTTCCGATCTCCAGCCTCCCTGTCGGATTCTTCCTGGGCCCGTCCCCTCCCCCCGGTCCTGGCCCAACGTTGGTCCTTTGGACCATTACCTCTGACGTTCACCTGTCTGGATTCCAGGCAGCTCTAGTTGAGGTGTGGTACAGCTCCTACGTGGCCTAGGCCATACTCTCCTCACAGGTGGGGCACAGTTGCTCAAGAAGCAAGCTACAAGGGTTTCTTCTTCCGTTGCAGGGCTGCAACCTGCTTCTACCCGTGACTCTTTAGCCCTCTGTTGTCTGTGCCCTCACAGATCCTCTCTGCGTGCAGTTCCTCGGGGTCCACTCGGCTGGAAGTTTTTCAGGTTTAAACCTTCGCTTCCAGCTCTTCCTTGGGTGGAAAAGTTCTTCCCTTCAGAACGTCTAGTTCCGGTTAGGATTTCCTCAAGACACATAGGTCTTCTTGTTTCCGGCAGTGTCTACTCAAACACACATTGGGCTTTTTTATCCCTGCCTTTCCAGGGCTCCCCCATGGCCAGTTGGCAGGTATACGTCTGCTCCAGAGCATCTCTCTGGTAGGGGCATTCTCACTTGTGTCTCCTGTTCCAGAGACCAGATGGTCCAGGAGTGAAACGATACACTATGGCCTTCGTTGGTCCATCATTCAAGCACCCGGAGCTCTGGGCAGCCTGATGACCATCCGCAGCTGCTTCACTGGCTTGGCCTCCACAGCAGGCTTGCCCTATGTCGGACCAGACAGCTGCCCCCCAACTTTGCATCTTTGCACTAGAGCCATTGAAAGTGGGATACATTCTTATATCCACTTTGTCAGTTTCTCCCCTTCTCACAGCCTGGTGTTGCTGAAGGGAACCTTAGGTAGCCTCCGGTCTTGCACCAGCAGGAGTTCCTCTGTCTTGTCCTGCTCTTAGGGGCTATGAGGGGCTTTGGTCCTTAGTCCCTAAGCTGGTCCTTGTTGCTCCTAGGGAGGAGTCTTTCTCTGTCCTTTTTCTGGCTGGGGGACCTCAGCTTCCCTTTCCCTTATGTGGATGCGGGTCTGTTGGATGACAGCTACCATTATCCAGGGCCTCCCCCTCTTCTTTTAGAGGGGAGTCATTGATCATTCTGGGATACTTTTGAGGATCAGTACACCTCTTTCCCTTTTCCCGCTCCCCAGTTTGGGAGCATCTCTGGCCCCTGTTAGTTTCAGGAGGTCCCCTTCTTTGCAATCTCTGGCCCTTGCCCGTCTCTTACAGATGAGCCTTGGGTCCTACAAGGATCTCTCCATTTTTTCTGGGGAAGAACCCCCTTCTAGGGTCCTCCTGCCTCCGGCTATGGTCTCCCCAACCTGGAAGACTCCTATAACTCTTGGGCTCTGGGGTTCCGGGAGTCCTAGATTTTTCTCCACAAAGTTGTGAGGGCTTTGTGTCTCCTTCCTCAGTCCCTGCTTCAGCTAGGGTCTGTCTGTTTACCAGACACAGAAGATGCCTTTTCAGGCGATGTATTTAAAGCATTCAATTTAGGGGGATGTGCCTCTCTGTTCCCTCAGGACAGGCTCAGTCATGAGCTGGTATGCCTACCGGACTGGGCTATATTGGCAGTCCACTTGACTCTCCTTCTCCTTTACTCCCCGAGTGAAGCCGCTACATCTCCTATGTGTGGCTGATCTCAGGAGCTGCTGCTTGCCCCTGGGCCAGTCCTTTCCCAGTTTGTCCCCTCCTCAGGGCTATGTTGGGACAGCACCTCTTTGAGGGCTTAGCTGCATCCTTGGCAGTTTTTAGGCTCTGGTCAACAATGAGCCTTTAGATCTTCACCTTTTGGGGGCTTGCCCTCTTTTGCTATACATTGCGCAGTCGAGGGCTGCCCTCTCCTCTTTGGGGCTGACGTTGGACTAGGGTTCCCACTGGGCCTCTTATCCTTCTCTTTCTATTGCATTACTTTGTCCTCCTCCCGGGAATTCTTCCTTTCCTTGTGGCACTGCTTGGGACTCTGTTCTAATGGTGTTTCCTACTGCAAGCGCCGTCTCGAAATAAGACAGTACAGTTACCTAAGAATTTGCCGTAGCAGTAAGTCTTCAAGAGGAGCTCTTGCACTAGGCAGATTTTTCCCTCCTTCCATTCCTCCTGCTCTCTTTTCCATCTCGGCCTTTCTTGGCTCCAGGAGCCCTCTCTCTCTCCTCTGTCACACCCTTTCACTGGGTCTCTGGCAGGAGAACTGAGGTGGGCATGGGGGGACTGCCCCTCTTATACAATAGGCAGATGCCAACGTGCTGATGTTAGGGGTGGTCCCCCGTTATAGACTGCTAGCTAGAAGTTTTCCGTGTGGTCCTGGTGTCTGGTGGCTAAGTCCTAATAATGTTTCCTACAGAAAGAGCTCCTCTTGAAGATCTACTGTTACGGTAAGTTCTTATGTTACTGTACTGTCTTTGAGAGGAGCTCTTGCAGCAGGCAGCACCGGTAGGACTGAAGCCCAGATGCAGAGACACATAAAACTTGTAGCTAGCAGTCTGCCATCAGACCACCGCTGGATCGCCAGCACACGGATGCCCGCCTATCCTAAAAAGGCGGTCTCCCAGACCAACCTCAGTTTTCCCGCTGGAGACCCTGGCACAGTATGCCCAAATGGAGAACTGAGGCAGTTCCTCAGAGCTGAGGAAAAGCATAATAACTTCAAAGGAAAAGAAGCAATCATGGGAAAGGAGAGAGGGAAAGCAGCACCTGCTGCAAGAGCTCCTCTTGAAGATCTACTGTTACAGTAAGTTCTTACATAACTGTTCTATCTTAAAGGAGGCTCTTGCAGCAGGCAACACTGGTAGGACTGAGTCCGAAGCAGTAACAGAACTGACTGTACGTCAGCCGGGAGGAGGCAAACAGGCAGCAGAAGGTTGTTCAAGAAAGAAGGCTCTGAAGGACATCTAGTCCGAAATTGACCCTGTATCTGGAAGCAATGTCCAGATTGTAGTGCCGGATAAAGGTGTGAACACAACTCCTGGTGGTGGCTGCACAGATGTCCACAGCAGACACATTCTGGGAACAGGTGGTAGAGGCAGCCATACTTCTAGTAGACTGACCCTTAACCACTCTGAGCAAGGGCTTGTTGTACTTGCAGTAACAGTACACAATGCAATTTGCCAACCATTTAGACAAACACTGTTTCGAAACAGGTGCTCTTCTCTCTTGGGGGCAAATGAAACTAACAACTGATCAGTAAACAGGCCTGACATCGAGAGTCTAGACCAGCTGCCGCCTGTGCTGCAGCCTTCCCCATAGGGTTCTCCCCCTCCACATCTTGAAGTGGTTCTTCCAGTTTCCCCCAGGACCCGGAGGAGGGTGAGTGACCTCCATTCAGCACTGTCCCGCTGCCGACACTGGATCACCTTACGCCTGACCTGCCTTCAAGCCCAACACCTTCTCCTAATGCCCCACAGGGTCCTTTGGGTCCCTCTGTTGGACCTGCCGCTTGCTGGTCAGATGCTGGATGTCCCTCCAGGTCCTTCTGATATGTCGTTGGGCCCACCTTTGGATCAGTCGGCCCCACCGTCACTGGCATCGGACCCTCAGCCAGGTCCAGCAGCCCCTCCATCAGGACCTTTGCTGGGCCCCTTGGGTCCTCCGCCAAGCTATACGACGTCCGGCTACCCAGTGCCACACTACCCTTCAGGGTATCCGTCACCAGGCTTCCCGGCTCCTAGTTACCAACACCTGGGTGCCCGACATCGGGTTATCCTCACTGTCATTTTCCCGGCTGTGCCTCGTCGGGATACCCAACACCTCACTACACTGTGCTGGGTTATCCGACAACAGGATATGGACAGGTTTTTCATTAGCCTCCACTGCCCCCACCTCCACCTCCCCAGCCTCAGGTGGACTTGCAGGCGATGCTACGCCCTTGGTGGGAAAAAGCCAAGTTCCAGTTTACCACCGAACTGGAAAAACGTCAGCCGGTGGTTACCCCCACGTCGGTCACCACAGAGCCAACACAGAGATTCCTACCATCGACGGACTCCCAACCATCAACGTCAGGTAGATCTCTGGAAACTCTACCTCAGCCAGAGTGACCCAGGGACCTCTCGAGGCCCGTGGACATACCACTCCCTAGACTCAGAACCCCCAACGTCGGAATCTGAATCTGACTTGTCTCATTCAGGAACGGATTACGAATTCCCATCTCGGATGAGTTGAAACCGAAGGAATCACCCAAGCCTTCTCCCAAGGATCTTTCCCTTATGGAACTCCTTAGGAAGATTCAAGCAGCTTATGATTGGAAAACAGAGGAGCAAGATCCTCAACATCAGAGGCTTGCGGAGCATCTGGGACTATCAGACTAGTCCTCCGATTCTTATTCCTCCGTGGATAGGCCCTCACGAAAATCTGACCACCACAATATGGAAGCAGCCAGCCTTTCTGGGCCCTGTAGCCAGAAAAGCTGACAGGCTGTACCAGACACCAGAGGGTAAGGATCACCTTAGCACTCATCCTAAGGCAGATTCTGTGTTCATCAGCACCTCCCATGACCATTCTGCCAAACGAAAACACCTCAGCACATTACCTCCTGACAAGGAGTCGAAGATGTTAGACCAATTTGGGAGGAAATTATATTCCTCCTGCGCTTTAGCCATCAGAGCACTTAACTATGTTGCTCATATGGTGGTCTGCCAGAAATCCATTCTGAGGCAGCTAGAGTCCAAACTGGAGAAGCTACCTGGCTCTGAGCTTAAGGAAGACATGGCCAGTATGATCAGATCGGCTTGATCTGCCAGCCATCACACCCTAAGAGCTACCTATGATGCAGTAGATGCCTCCGCAAGGGGTACGACTATTGCCGTGAGCTTACAAAGGCACTCGTGGCTAAGAATCTCTGGCCTGTCACCAGAGGTCCAGTCGGCCATTCAGGATGCCCCCTTCTGGGGTCCTGTCCTGTTTGGCATCGATGTCAAGGGCATCATCACTTACCTACAAGACAAGGGCAAATCATTACGCTCTGTCCAATTCATGTACAAACTCCCTCACAAGCCTAAGCAGACATTTCGTCGGCAGCAACGGCAACAACAAAAATAACAGCAACCCCCATATCAGAACAAACGTCTGGCCTAATCGGCAGGTATGGCTCTCCCAGCCAAGTCTCACAGAGCCTCAGGAGCAGTGCTCACCATCCTCCCTTCCGGCTCCTGACTCGCACCGGTCCCTCCCACCATCAAAGCAAGATCAGGGGGGAACCAGAAGGAGGCAGATTTGCAAACCATCTACCGGGTTGGAAGGCAATCACAGCAGACTCGTGGGTGCTTCAGTTCATAGCCCAAGGGCACGCAATCGAGTTTTTAGAGAGACCACCAGAACATCCTCCAGGTCACTCTTATTACACATCCACTTGGTCAGAGAGGAAATCAAGTCTCTGCTGCAAAAGGCAGTCATAGAACCTGTCCCTCAGAACCAGATGGGCAGGGGATACTATTCCCACTTCTTCCTAATCCCCCAAAAGATGGACAATCTCAGACCAATCTTGGACCTCAGCACTCTGAACCTCTTTGTAGAGTACAAGAGGTTCCGCATGCTGACCCTCCCAGGTCCCCTTCCCTTGCTGCATCAGGGACACTGGCTTTGTGCTGTGGTTATGCAGGATGCATACCTGCATATCCTCATTTTTCTGTCCTACCACCCCTTCCTCAGATTCTCTTTTCAGAGAGAACATTTTCAGTTCAAAGCTCTCCCTCTTGGCCTTTCGTCGGCACCCAGGGTGTTCACGAAGTGCCTAGTGGTGGTAGCTGCGTTGTTACGCAGGTGCGGCATCCATGTGTTCCATTACCTCAACGACTGGCTTCTTTCGGTGCTGTTGAGGGACAGTCTACTAACATCCCTGTCCACTACCCTGGAACTTTTCCAGCAGGTGGGCATTACAGCCAGTCTTCCCAAATCCCACCTTATCCCATCACAACATCTGCAGTTCACTGGGGCAGTGTTGGATATGGTCCAAGAGAGAGCCTTCCTCCTGCCAGACAGAGTGGAGACTACAGAGACAAGCCACCTTGTAGCTTCTCAAAGACAGACTACTGCAAGGTCGGTCCTACGTCTGCTAGGTGTTATGACAGTAGCCATCCCGACTGTACATCTGGCCAGACTCCATATGCGGGTCATGCAGTGGACTCACAGAATACAGTGGGATCAGAGATCAGACGATCTGTATCACATGATCCTAGTCTCCAACCCGATGGCTCAAGACCTACTGTGGTGGCAGAACCTGGACAACCTTCACAGAGGTTCCCTTTCTAGCCTCCTCTTCCCACCCAGACCCTAACTACGGATGCTACGGGACTGGGCTGGGGAGCCCATTTGGGAGTTCGCAAGACACAGGGAACCTGGTCGCAGAGGGAACTTCCACTTCATATCAGTGTGCTGGAGATGAGAGCAGTGCTTTGTGCCCTTCAGGCCTTCCAGCACCTCATCAAACTGGGAGCACTCCTGGTTCAGACAGATGTGTGTCATCTGGTATCTGAACAAACAAGGAGGCATACGCTTGTATCCCCTGTGTCGCAAAGCAATGCGTGTATGGTCCTGGGCAGTCGAGCACAGCCTTCACCTCTTGGCAGTGCATGTCCCCGGCATTCAGAATGTCCTAGCGGACAGCCTCAGCCACACTCAAGCCAGAGCCCACGAGTGGGAACTGAGACAGTCAGTGGTAGATGAAATATTCGCTCATTGAGGCCGACTAGATCTTGATCTGTTTGCATCCCCATCCAGTGCAAAACTACCCATGTTTCGCTTGCTCGCTCCAGAGCATGGTGTTTTCTGGTGAGATGCGTTGTCTCTATGCTGGACAGGGAGGTTCATGTATGCCTTCCCTTCCTTTCCATTATTACAGAATGTACTACTGAAGCTACAAACGGAGGGAGCACACATGATCCTGATCGCTCCCTACTGGCCTTGCCTAATTTTCTTCTCTCTGCTTCAGCAACTGACAGTGGAATTCCTGGTTCCTCTGTTCGTCTGCCAAGATCTTCTGACTCAGGAACAGGGCACCCTTGTCCATCCAGGCCTCCAGTCCCTTCACATGCATGCGTGGCACCTACTGACATAGCTGCTGCTCGCTTTGACGTGTCCTAAGGAATGGCTCAAGTACTAGCTGAGGCCAGAAAGCCATCCACTAGATCCACTTACGCTACAAAGTGGAAGAGATTTTCCATCTGGGCCACATCAATCAATCAAAATCTTTATTTATCCAGGCGAACTTCATTGAGCAAGCTCATTTACAAGATGGACCTGGTTAGCTCCAGGTTAAATGGTACAATGTATACAGAGATATTTACAATTGAGTCAAATAACACAAGTAAAAAAAACAATTAATGCAAGTAAGTACTCAGTGTTACATCAATAATATCAGTTCAGAGTGCTTCTGTAGTATTTAAGGAAGACATAAGATGAGGCTTAGTAGGAACTTCAGTAGGGAGAAGTGATCGGCCGCTCGTGTAGGGAGCTGACGCAAGCACAGAATTTAAAAAGTAGTGTAATCACACAGCATCCCTAAATGTAACACTCTAAACAGAAGGATAAGGGTCTTAACAGTCAAGGAGAAAAGTAATTACAGCTCTTTTTTGGCAAATTTCAGCATGGAAATCAGAATTATGCTTGGTTTAGAACGGACACAGAAGCAGACTGCAGGAACCAATTGGAAGCCAACGCCGAAGAGCGCTCATGTTCTGAATGGATGGCTACTAATGCTGTGCTTTGCTAATGGGGAGTCCGAGCTTAGGTTGTCAGGTGGCAGTAGAGACAGCGCCAATCGCCTGGTGCCCAGGTTTCCCACGCCTGTGGTCTGGGAGTCCGTGGAGAGCATATCCTTGGCAGGGAATGGAGGAAGGGGGTTGGTATTAAGTACTGGGCCACAGACAATGGAACATCTGAACCAGCGGGAGGACCAAAACAGCAGGACAACAGAATTGGGTATTTCTTGACGCCTAAAGATTGGCCCAACCGCAGAAATTCAGAAAGGAGTGTAATCGGAGTCCCAACTCTTGACACTCTAAACAGGAAAAAGCAGAGGTCATAACTGTTAGGCAGTAAGTAAGTACAGCTCTTTTTTGTGCAAGTTTTAGACAAAAGATCAGACTTTAGCGTAGTATTGAGGGAGACACAGGAGCAGACTGCAGGAGCCAATCAGACACCAGAGCAGGAAAGTGCTCGCGTTCTGATTGAGTATCGGCAATGCCGCACCTCATTAGTAAGGAGTCCGGTCTAGGTGTCTCAGGTGGCGGCAATGGAAGCGACAACCACCCGGTATCGGCATTTCTCCCACCTGAGGGGCAGGGAGCCCCTGAAGGGCTAGTCTATGGCAGGGAGGAGAGTTAGGGGACAGAGGAAAGAGACAGTAAGAGTTGAATGCAGTGGAAAGGGAATACGAAGATGAAATAGGGCAGTTAAATGGTACAGGGTAGGGGAATAAGAGCTACAGATTAAGCAATATGTAAAAGACAGCAGGGTTAATAAGTTGTAGCTGCCGCAAAGCCATGAAGAGATAATAACCCTACAGGGTTAAGGTCACTAAAGGTTACAAGCGATCATAAATTCAACTATGCTCAGAGGGCAGCAGCCTGATGCTTCGGACAAAATTTAGGGGCTGGGGTAGCAATTGCATGGCTCACACACATACCGAGCATATAGAGATTTAAAGGCATACTGCAGAGGCAGCTTAATTTCAATAATTTTTGTGCTTTGTTCCACAATGTTGACAACAGGAAACTGATGGCCACTCTACCATAGCGAGCATCTAAGGATTGGGATCCCTTCTCATGCCCCGTTCCACAGGTCCTACAATATCTCCTGCACTTCTCTGACCTCAGGCTTGGTTACTCGACTCTGAAGGTCCACTTGTCTGCCATTTCTACCTACCACATCCCAGTGAATGGCAAAATCTTGGCTCAGTTGGAGGTATTCAAAACATTCCTAAAAGGGATCTTTTATCTGAAACCCCCCCGTTAGGAACCCTGCTCCTCCCTGAAACCTGAACTTCATTCTTGAAAAATGTACCCTGTCTCCCTTTGAACCAGCTGCGAGTTGTGACATGCGCTATTGTTCATGGAAAGCGCTCTTTTTAGTTGCTATTACTTCTGCTTGAAGGATTTCTGAGCTCCAGGCCCTGATGTGTAGAGGCGTTATTTGATTTTTCACAGAGACTGGGTGGCTCTGCGTACAAATCCTAAGTTCTTACCTAAGATGGTTTCTAAGTTCACCTTAAATCGGACCATTCATTTGCCAGTGTACTACCCTGAGCATTCAAATCAGGGGAGAGCAGTTCTACATACAGTTGATGTACAAAGAATTCTGCATTACTACACTAGCAGGACGAAGTCAGTCTGCAAAACTGATCACTTATTCATTTCATTTGCACCCAGAAAAGAGGGTGCTGCTATCTATAAACAGTGTTTGTCCAACTGGTTGGCAAACTGCTTTCTTTTTTTATCCGAAGTATAACAAACCACTTCTGGGGGAAGTCAAAGAGCATTCAACCAGAGGCATGCCTGCCTCTACTACATGCTTCAGGAACGTCTCTGCCGTCGATTCTGCATGGCAGCCACTTGGAGTTCTGTTCAGTTTCACTAAGCATTACAGTCTGGACATTGTTTCTAGGTGCAGGACGGGCTTTGGCGTAGCCTTCCTTCAGGGGCTATTATCCTAGACCCCTTCCTACTGTAGACCTTTCCTCCATCACATGTTTCAGACTTGTCTGATTTAACATCTTTATAGGTGACAATGCAGAGGGTCTGGAGGGAAAGGTATGCCTCTTTGCAGATGATACAAAGATGTGTAACAGAGTTGATACACAAGGGGGGGTAGAAAGGATGAGAAGGGACTTGGCAAGGTTGGAGGAATGGTCAGACATATGGCAACTTAGATTCAATGCAAAGAAGTGCAAAGTAATGCACCTTGGAAACAAAAACCCAGGAGAAGAGTACACAATAGCAGGGGAGGTACTAACAACAACAAAAATGGAATGGGACTTACGGGTAGTCATATCTGATGATCTAAAGGTGGGTAAGCAATGTGAGAAGTCAGTGAGGAGAGCCAGGGGATACTGGGATGCATAGGAGGGCATCACAAGTTGAAAAAAGGAAGTGGTTATCCTCTGTACAGACAGTTGGTGAGACCCCATCTGAGTACTGTGTGCAGTTTGGAGACCTCATCTACATAGCGACATAGACAGGATGGAAGCAGTCAGGAGGGCAACTAAAATGTTGCATGGTCTGCATCAGAAATCATATGAAGAGAGACTGAGAGAGCTTAATATGTATACCCTTGATGAAAGGAGGGACGGAGGGACATGATAGAAACGTTCAAGTACCTCAAGGGAATCAACAAAGTCCAGGAGGGTAGCATCTTTCAGAAAAAGAGATGTGTAAGAACAAGGGTACACAATTTAAAGATAGAGGGAGGAAGGCTCAGGGGTAATGTGAGGAAATCTTTTTTCACAGAGAGAGTGGTGGATGCGTGGAACTGCCTTCCTGGGGAGGTTGTTAGGGCTAGAACAGTGGGGGAATTCAAACATGCATGGGACAGACACAAGGCAATTGTAGTGGGGGTGGCAGGAAGTAGGCTGTTGGTTAACTAGAATCTGCAGCTTATCCAGTAGGTAGGGAAATGGGCAGACTGAGTGGGCCAAGTGGTCCTTATCTGCCGTCAGAGTCTATGTGTCTATGTTTTGACTGCTTGGGATTCAATCCTAATGGTTAGTACCTACTGCAAGAGCCCTGTCAAAGTAAGATAGTACAGTTACGTAAGAACTTACTGTAACAGTAGATCTTCGAGAGAGGCTCTTGCATTAGGTACTGCTTTCTCTCCCTCCTCCTCCTTCCTGTGTTTCTTCTGCTACTTCTCCTTATATAGCTTCTATATAGCTCCAGGAACCCACTCCTCTCTCCTGTCATGCCTTTCTAGGTCTCCAGCAGGAGAACTGGAGGGTGGGCTTGGGGACCACTCACTGTACAGTGTCACACTGACGTCGGGTGCGTGGTCCCACACTAGACACTGATAGCTAAAGTTTTCCATGTGGTCCTAGCGCCTGGCAGCTTTGCAAGAGCTTGTTTCGAAGATCTACTGTTACGGTAAGTTCTTATGTAACTGCACTTTCCACTGCCAGCTGCTGAAGTAGAGGGAACCAGATCTGATGCAGCCAGTAGGGGGCTATGAGGATCATGTCCACCCCCTCTGACTGAAGTTTGAGGAGAACCCTCTGCAGGAGTGGGAAGGGAAGGAAGGCACACAGGAACCTCCCTTCACGGGAGAGGGAGAACGCGTCATGCCAGAAAACTCCAGGCCCTGGATCGAGCGAGCAGAAAAGCAGCAATTTTGTGTTGTGTGAGGATGCAAAAAGGTCCAACTCTGGGTGGTCCCCACCTGTAAAAGAGGTCTTCAGCCACCAAGGACGGGAGTCCCCACTCATGCGTCCTCGACCTGGACTGGCTTAGACAGTCTGTCAGGGCGCTTTGAGTGCCTGGAACATGGACGGCTGACAATTCTAGGTAATTCTCAATGGCTCAGTACCAGACTCACATGGCCTTCTGACAAAGGGGTTAGGAGTGAGTGCCCTCCTGTTCATTGATGTAGAATGCTACGCACATGTTGTCCATCTGCACCAGAAGTGGGCCTGGAAGAATGTGGATCTGGAAGGCCTGCAGAGCATAAAGAACTTCCCTCATCTCCAGCATGTCGATGTGGAGATGCTGTTCCTATTTACACCAAATCCCCCGGGTCTGACGGTGCCTAGGTGAGCACTCCAGCCCAGACCCAAAGCATCCATGATGAGGATCTGCTGAGGGGATACAGGGCAGAGTGGAACCCTCTCAGGAGATTGGTGAGGTTTTGTCACCGCTCTTAAGGTCCATATCACTGGGTTGGAAACCAACACAGACTGGTCCAGGTCATCGGTACCCTGATCCCATTGGGTCTGAAGGATCCACAGGGGAACTGTCTGATGCAAGCAGGCCAGGGGAACCGTGGTGATGGCTGCTGCCATGTGACCCAACAGATGAAGGAACGCTCTGGCTGGTACCTGATGACTGGAAGATACTAGCCAGGCCTGCACAATCAAGCGCTCTGCCCTGTCTTCCAGCAGGAAGGCGCTGCCCTGTGACAAGTCCAGGATCACACCTATATACTGGAGGTGTTGCCTCGGGGAGAGGCAAGACGTTGCCAGTTTGATCATTATCCCTAAGATCTGGAAGAGATGAAAGGTGCCTTCCAGGGTCTGTAGCAAGAGATTCCTGTAAGGGGCTATCAGCAGTCAGTCGTCCAGGTAAGGGAACATATAAAAACCTCTTCTCTGGAGAACCGCAGCCATCACTGCAAGGCACATGGTGAAGACCTGAGGTGCCGAAGAAAGGCCAAAAGGGGGGACCCAGAACTGAAAGTGGTCCCCCTGGAAGCAGAAGTGGAGGAAGTGGCGGTGGGCCGGGCATGCATATCCAAGGCCTGTCCCCTGGTGAAGAAGGGGTAACAGCCCCTGAAGAGTAACCATCCTAAAGCACTTGTACTCTGTGTAGAGGTTCAGATGGCTGAGGTCCAGGAGCAGCCTAAAGTCCCCTGTTTTCTTGGGGAGGAGTAGAACCCCTTTCCTCTTTGAGCCTGGGGGACGGGCTCTGTGGTCTTTTTGCACAGAAGCACCTGAATCTCTTCCTAGATGAGGGCGATGCGGGCCTGCAGGTAATGGGAGAGCAAGGGAGGGCTTTCTGGAGTAGGCTTCAGAAACTCGAAGGTGTGACCCTGTTTGATAATCTTTAGCACCTGCTGATGTGAGGTTACAGTTCATCGCCCGTCTAGTTGTAGGAAGAACTGACCCCCGACCGCCTCCCCCAAGGCCTCTGCTGGAGAGGGGAGTTGGGCAAAAAGTCAGACACAAGAACCGGGGGTGGGCAGAGGGGCTGAGGACATCAGTGGGGCCCTAGAGGCAGTTGCTCCGGCTAGCAGGGTGGTTGCCTTGCGCTTGTAAGGGCCCTTCAACTGCTGGTCTTTGGGAGGCTGGCGAGAGGGCCTGCAAAAGAATTGACAATGGGAAGACAGTGGCTAGGAGCGGTACATGGAATGTACCGACCTCAGGGCCTTGCCTGACTCCTGAAGGCATGGGATGATATCTTGAGCATCTCCCTCGAACAGGACTGAGCGCCGGAAAGGGACATCCATGATCTTGGCCTGGACATCAGGTGCGAAACCGGAAACCCTGAGCCATGAATGGTGGTTTATGCAGACCCCTGCTGCCGCCCCATGCCCAGCCTTATCAACAGTGTTGTAAGCTGCCCTGAGCACATGGGTGCCCACATCAGAGCCAGACATAAGGAGCTGGGCCAATTGCGTTTTAGTGGCATTTTCAGGGAGAGTTGAAACCAAGTCCCTCACCTGATCCCATAGGGCATTCTGGTATTGTACAATATGAGCCAGACAGTTCTGGGCCCGAATGGCCAGTGTGGCAGGGAAATACACCCGCATGCCCTGTTGGTCTAGCAGACAAGATTCCTTGTCTGGAGGATGGGTACTAAGATGTTTGTGCTTCTTAGTGCAGTCATGAGCCACGTTCTTGACCAGTGAATCCACTATGGGGTGCTCGCCAAAGAAAGGTTTACCCACTGGCGCATGGTAAAGGTGGGCCGACTTCTTGGACAAGGCCAGGTTGGAAGAAGGGTGATTCCATGCCACCTTAGTAACATCATCATACACCTCAAGTAAGAGGAGGGACCTCCAAAGGGAGAGCCTTCATCTTCCACAGGTATAGCGCCAGGTGACGGTGCTCCGGGTCAGGTTCCTTTGCCTGCCATCCCATAAGGGATTGGATATGGCGCATCAAATCCAGAAAAGAGGGATCTTCAGGGAGAGACCTGGGGGCCTTCTTGGACAGTCCCTGACTATCAGAGGAGCCTCTGGAAGCCTCAGACGACTCCGAGGAGGAAGAGGATGAATCCTCCCAGGAAGGGTCACTGTCGTGGACCGACGTCTGAGGGTGACGGTCATCCGTATTCTGGAGAGAGGTACCCATGTGACCCCCAGAGGCCCCTGTGGAACGGGGTTCACTAGGCCCTGCCTGGTCTGGGTCCCTAGGAGGGGGGTCCCGGGGAAGGGGAGGAGGGGTAGAAGGCCACCTGGGTGTGTCCTTGTCCTTCATGAAAGCCCACCAGGCTGTGAACAAGGCAGTGTAATCCACCAGTGGAGGAGGCTTGTACGGTGGATAAGAATATTGAGGAGGGTACTGGTCCGTCTATGAAGGAGGCAGCATTGGGTGCCCTGGTGTCGGTCCAGCAGGCACCGGCTGGGGGTTCCTGGGAAGGCCAGCGGGTCACAGCTGTGGCATGGGCTGCGGCGACAACAGTTGAGGTGTCGTAGGTGTAGGCTTCATTGTAGCTGGTGCCGGCCTGAGGGGCGAAGGCTGGCGCCAGTCTGGCAAAGCAGCCAACATAGGCCCCAATGGTGAAGCTGCCACCTGCAGGGGGAGTTCCCTGAGGCAGGGGCAGAGATGTTGCCTGTGTGGAAGAAGAGGTGAGCGCTTGCTTCAGGTGATGCCTGGGAGAACTAGCACTGGTCCCAGTATCAGGGACCAACAAAGGCAATGCCTGGATCGGGGGGTGCCAGTGAAGATCTGCCACCTCCAGTCCTGGTCAAGCCACCTGACTGAGGACCCATGGGGACCAAGGGCCTGAGTGTCAGGAGCTTGGAGGCAGGGGACCAAGTCCACTGCCCCCGGGAGCCGCTGCCCGTGACAGTAATGAGGATGGACGGTGGGACCACCGGCAACCCGGAGGGAATGAGGGCTGCTGAGGCAGGTGGGGCCAGCTCCTTCAGGAGGAAGACCCTGAGGTGGAAGCAGGTCTATGCGGCGACTGCGAGTGAGAGGCTGACCGAAGATGGTCCCAGTATTTATCCCGGTGCTTATGTTTCCCGCTAGACGACTTCTCCTTCTTGGAAGAAGAAGAAGACGAAGTCCCGGAGGCCAAGGAAGTTGAAGAGCTTTTAGCCTGAAGCTCCTTCTCCATTGGGGCTAATTTCTGTTAAAGCAGGTAGCTTTGGAGAGTCTTCAAGCGGTGTCTCCATTTGGCCTGGTTGAAGTCCTGGCAGTGCTTGCAGGCCTCAGTGTCATGGTTGGGGGCCTAAGCAGAGCAGGCAAGTAGAGTGACTGTCTTTGGTGGGTGTTAAGCACTGCGGAAAGGCTGCTTCATAGGCGGTCGGGAAGACAAGGCCGGAGAAGAAGAAGACATAAACGAGATGGTGAAGCACCAAAATCGATGTTAAATTTACTAGAGAAAAGAAATAAATTGCAGGTACAGTGCAAAGAAAATGGTGGTTAACTGAAGCAGGCGTCCGTGGAGGTCTGATGTGCATGAGTCGATGGCAGGAAAAGAACTGAGGTAGGTCTGCAAGACCGTCCCTTTTATAGACTAGGCAGTCGTCAGCGTGCTGCCATCGGCAGGGGCTGTCCGTCATAATACACTGATAGCTAGAATTTTCCATGTGGTCCTGGTGCCTGGCAGCTTCAGTCCTACCTGTGTTGCCTGCTGCAAGAGCCCCCGTTGAAATAAGATGCTGTATTTCCACTTCTCGCAGGGTCGTGCTGTGGTGGGAGAAAGTTTTTATGTATTATCTTCTGAAGCTTATGTAGGCAAAGCTTGTTAAAAAAAAAATAGATTTTTTTTGGGGGGGGGAAGGATAAAATGTAATTAATTTTACATTACTCTAGCAGGGATAACCAAGGCATCTGGAAAATTGCACCCACAATTTTATTGCAAAATCCAGTTTTCCCCATTCTCTACAATATTTTGCAATTTTTGGAGGGTTTTTTTGTTACAGATTTTACTGTCAGATATACTACAAATATGATAATGCAGCATGCAGACTCTTGTTCAGCCAAAAACAATTAGGTATCGGGTGGGGAGAGGGGCTTCTAAGGAATTTTGTGTTGCTGCTTTAGTCTGATACACTGCCTGGTTAGGTTTAAAAATCCGCTGGCTAAGCATGTGTGCATTATATGTATTTATTTGTAAGTTTTGATCAGGAAAGGCACACAAAGTTTTGACAGCTTGCTCCAGGTGGATCCTTGGCTGGGGGGGGGGGGGGTTACATGGACCTGCTTTATTGATAGGAGAATGTTGGCCATGACACTGGGGAAACTTTCCTACTCTTCATTGATAAGTACCATGGGATCTTTAACTTCCACCAGGACAGTGACGAGAGTTGGGCTGAAGGGAACTCGGTTTGCCAAAGTTGTCACATGTTGATAAATTTTCACATCATAAACATTTCTTCAGGTTGTAAGTAGTGCTGTGCGAATAACTTTTCCCAAATATTCAGTATTCAGTAGCCAGATATTTGGGTATTCAGATATTCGGAAACTGTGTTTTAAAAATAATTAAAAAACCTGCAAAAATACCCTTCCCCTATGCTTAATAAGCTTACCCTTCCCCCTACTCTTAATGAGCTCACTGTCCCACGTAATCAGCTGAGTTTCTATAAAACCAGAGTGAACATTTTTTTTTATTTAAGTCTTTGGTAACCGGGTAAGGCCCACTAGGCACAAGTGTCTGTTTTCAGGGGCGACCTGGGAGCACTGGGCGGTTAAGTGACTTTCATTCACTACAAGGTGGCCAGCCATGGAGGAGGGCGGGTTGTGCCAGCGGTCTTGGTGTTCTACTTCGGGTGCCGTTGGGGGTTGGGGGAGTATAAGGATGCTGCCAGGATAGGGTGCGTTGGGGGATTGACTTGAGGAAATATTTATATTTATTTAGTTTATCTTCACCGGTATAGCCCAAACAAGTGCTTCTTGTTGCTCACCATGGCTGCTGGCCATGAAGTTAAGTGGCTTGTACTGGTTGTTCCACCATGGGGAAAAAATGACACTGTAATTATTTAATACATGTTTGGGTGTGGGGTGGGATCAGGTACTGGCAGTAGGTGGGGGAATGGGGTAAATATTTTATAACTGGGGTGGGACAGTGAGCTCAGCAAGGGTGGGGGGAGAGTGATTTTGTAGTTTTTTTTTTTTTTTTTTTAACACTTGGGAACAAATAATGGTTCTACCCCAGGAAATCCCTCACTTATGTTTAAATTACATTTTTAACTTTATTTCAACTGCATATGGACTTTGTAGCCTGTTACCTTAGTGCAGCACTAGTCATTTCTAGCATAAACTGAAATTTTTTCAGTGTCCATTTCAGGAGGGAAAGGATAATAAATCGGGCCAGCCGATCCCTTTCACTTCACAGTCCACCAGCCACGCCCCTGCATTCACACGTTTTATGATGTCTAACCAGAGCGAGCGTGGGGACACATTCCATTGTTGTGTATGTGGGGCATTTACAGAGCTTTTTTTTTATATATATATTAAAGCAATATTTTATGTAAAGGAAAGCCACAACTCGACTAATAGTGGTTCCCTGGGACTTGAATGTGTGCATTACTCAGATGGAGGCACCCTTCGAGCCTGTGGCCACTGCTGCACTATGTCACCTGGAAAACAATTATCATAGTGGCAGTGACAGGTGCTAGAAAGGTGAGTGAGCTACAAGCCCTCTGCACAGACCCAAACCACATAGTTTTCCACAGGGGCAAGGTAGTCCTTAGGACAAACAGGAAATTCCTTCTCAAGTTGGTATCCAGATTCCACCTGAATCAGTCAGTTGCCCTTCCTGTTTTTTTGGTTTTGTTGCAGACAGTCCAGCTCGAGAGAGCAAAAGCTCCACTGCTTGGATATCAAGAGGGCACGGAGTTGCTACCTGGACCACACGAAGGATATCAGGTCCAGTAACACTCAGCTGTTTGTCACTTATGATGAAGTGGGAAGAGGCAAAACAGCTTCCAGGAGGACCATATCTCACTGGATAGTCTCCAGTACACAGTTCTCTTGTGACAAAGCTGGCAAATTGCCAGTCAGAGGCCTAATGGCACGCTCTACAAGAGGCACCTCTGCATTTGTGGCAGCATCAAGGGGTATTTCCCTGCAATAGATTTATAAAACAGATACCTGGAAAACAGTAAACACTTTCACAGAACACTACTGTTTGGACATATAGTCCAAGAGAGACGACAGTTTT
Organism: Neoceratodus forsteri; assembly: GCA_016271365.2. Taxonomy (NCBI): domain Eukaryota; kingdom Metazoa; phylum Chordata; order Ceratodontiformes; family Ceratodontidae; genus Neoceratodus; species Neoceratodus forsteri. The sequence continues at coordinate 1,725,967,868 of CM057452.1, forward strand.
GACACTGCTGTCTTCTAGAACTTTTTCCCTAAATAGGTTCTGTACCCAGCCTCCCAAGGTACTACTGTGGAGTCTGCTGTTGTTAAACAAAGTGAGGGATTCCTGGGGTTAGAAGGAAAAAATACACACTGTCATAATGTTTCTGCCAGGGTATCCCTCACTATGTTTAACAATCTCTTGTCCCTGCCTTCCCTTTCAGAATCTGGTAAAAGGTCAGAGAAGAACCAGTTCTTTTCTGTTTGCTTGAGTAAAACTTACATACAAACTTGCCAGCAGATAAAGGCCTTTTGGTCTATCGAGTCTGCCCTAGTGTGCAGCTAGCAACCCTTATACTGCATCTGCCCCTTCCTCCCCTTCCCCTCCCTGTTATCCTATCCGATCCCCTTTTGAAGCAGTTCACTGTTCTACAGGATACCACTTCCATAGGCAAGGCGTTCTACCCAGACACCACTCTCTCCATAAATAAATGTCTTCATATTTCCCTCCTTAACCTTCCCCTCTCCAATCTGAGATCGTGGCCTCAAGTGTCCCTACCCCCCGTTAACTTGAATAGTCCCTCCGTGCCGTTCTTGTTTATACCCTTCATGTACTTGAAGGTTTCAGTCATATCCCCTGTCTCTCCTCTCCTCTCCTCCAGTGAGTACATGTTCAACTCCCTCAGCCTGCTTACGTAGGGTATGTCCCCCAGTCCATGGATCATCTTTGTTGCCGTGCGCTGCACCCCCTCCAGTAACTTGATGTCCCTCTTCAGGTATGGGTGCTAGTATTGCACACAGTATTATAGGTGTGGCCTAACCAGAGACCTATACAATGGCAGGATCACCTCCCCTCTCCTTGAAGATATACCCCTGACAATACAACCCAGCATTTTGTTGGCCTTTGCAGCTGCCTTCCTGCATTGTGCTGAGTTGTTCATTGAGCCCATTATAATCACCTTCAGATCCTTCTCCTCCTCTGTCACGGCTAGCTGAACCCCCCAAAAGCTGGTAGCTCCTTCTTGTTTTATTTGTCCCGAAATGTAGCACCTTGCACTTTTTGTCATTGAACCCAAGCTGCCAGTTGTCCGACCAGGTCTCCAACTGTGACAGATCATCCTGCAACCCATGCCACCCTCCTAAGAGATCCACTGCTGCTCCCATCTTGGTGTCATCTGCAAACAAACTGATCTTGCGCTTGATGCCCATTGAGATGTCTTATGTGAACAACCCAAACAACACTGGTCCCAGCACTGAGCCCTGCGGTACTCTGCTTGTCACAGCCCTCGGAGATGAGAGCTCCCCTCCTACCACCACCCTCTGTTGCCATCCCTATAACCAGTTTACTACCCATCCCACCATTTTTGCCCCTGCACATGTACCTGCCAGCTTACTACCCAGCCTCCCATGCGGCACCGAATCGAATGCCTTACTGAAGTCCAGAAACAGGACATCCACTGCATGGCCCTTGTCCAACTGTCTAGTTACCCACTCATAGTAATCCACCAGGTTGGTCTGACAGGATCTACCCATGACAAACCCATGCTGCCTAACATCCTGCAGCCCATTGGTCTCCAGAAGGGACACCAGCCTCTCCTTCAGGATTGTCTCTGTCAGTTTTCCCCACGATGGATGTGAGGCTTACCGGCCTTTAGTTTCCAGTTTCGTCTTTGGGACCACTGTTATGTAGGGATAGCACGTGAGCCATCCTCCACTCCTGAGGTACACATCCTGAGTCCAGGGAAGCATTGAACAGGTCTGCCATGGGCCCGCCAGGATTTCTACCAGCTCTCTTAGTACCCTGGGGTGCATGCCATCTGGTCCTGGTGCTTTGTTCACCCTCAGTGCCCTCAGGCCCTCCAGCACCCTGCCCTCTGTGTTTCTCCCATCTGTCACCTTCTTCCTCCCTGTGCCTGACCCCCGCCCCCGTAGCATCCCTCCTTCCTCCTTAGTAAACACAGAGCAGAAGTATTCATGAAGTGCTTCTGCCTGTGCTGTCTGTTTCCACCCAACCCCATCCCTTTTAATTCTTACTATTTTGTCCCTACAGCTCCTTTTCTCCCTGATGTACCTGAAGAATTCCTTCTCCCCCTTCTTGATGCCTTGCACCAGCCTGAGCTCCTTAGATGCCTTGGCTGCCCTTACTGCCTTTGTCACCTCCTTCGATTCCTTCATGTAATCCTCTCTGTCCTCTCTTCTCCCTGTTTTTTTGAACCTCCTAAAGGCGGCTCTTTTATTTCTTACTTTCTTCATGATCCCCTTGCTCAACCAGCTGGGTTTCTTGGCCCTAGCTCTATTACTCTGAACCTGATGCAGGTTTTGTTTGCCTGGTTTTATGACCTCCCTCCTTTGGTTAGTGTCCATATTAGTTTGGATTCTGCCTAGATACCTTTAACTACCTCCCCATCCTCCCGAAGTTGGCCTTCCTGAAGTCCAACGCTCTCGTACCTGTTTCTACTCCCTCCTTACCCATTTTCAGGATGAACCACACTGAGTGGTGGTCGCTCCCTGCCAGTGGTTCTTCCACCCCCAGCTCCCTCACAAACTCCCCATTTACCAGCACAAGGTCTAGGGTGTTCCCTAACCTGGTTGGCTCGTTGACCATTTGCATTAGGAAGCTATCCTGGAACGCATCCTGAAGTATCTGCTCCCTTCTATTCGTGGTGGCTGGGGTACTCCAATCCACTTCCGGCAGGTTGAAGTCCCCCACAATCACAGTGCTACCCTGTCCGCAAGCCCTTCTAATCTGTCCCGCTAGTTCTCTGTCTAACTCCTCTGTCTGAGATGGTGGCCTGTACACTACTCCCATCCTGAGAGTCCTATTCTTGGAATCCTGGATTTACATCCATAACAACGCTGTACCACCCATCTCCCCCTTCTCATGAACACGCTTCAGTCCTTATCTCACATACAGTGCCACCCCCCACCCTTCCCAGTTACCCTATCTCTGCACAATATCTTATACCCCAGTACCACCAGGTCCCAGTCCTGGTAATGGGTGGCCCATGTTTCGGTGATGGCTGCCATGTCCACCTCCCCTTCTGCCATGAGAGCCTGTAGCTCTGCTGTTTTGTTCCCTAGGCTCTTAGCGTTCAAGGTGACCACCCTCCATCCTTTTTCCTTCTCCCTTCCCCCCTCCTGCTCTCCCTTCCTAGCATCCCCTCTAGTACTCCCTTTTTTTCCATTGCTTCTAGCATGGGGGGGGGGTAAGCTCATTCGGCTTCCCTTCCTGTGGATTCTGCGTGCCTCCTGCCCACTTGCCACCCCCTGCTCCTAGTTTAAATGCCCTTCTTTTGGTGTGTAATCCCCCATCCTCTGCTTCAGTACCTGCTTGCCCTCCTTACTTCGGTGAAGTCTATCCTTACCATAGAGATCACTGTCCTCCTAGGTCCCTCCACACTCACCCACCAGCCCATAACCTTTGGAATGGCACCAGGTTCTTAGCCATTTGTTAAATTCCTCTATCCTCAGTTTCCTTGCAGTGTCTGCCCTGGGCACTGGAAGTACTTCTGAGAAAGTTAGTGATCTTCCTGCCTCCTCACATATTGGTCCTAGCTCCTCAAACCTCCCCTGAACTACCTCTATCGTCTCACTCGCTAGGTCATTTCTCCCCACATGCAGAACTATATGTGGTTTCACCCTACCCTTCCTAGCAAACTTTAGGACAGACTGACCCACCCTTTCCGATGTCATTCCCGGCATGGACTCCACCCATATGCGACTATGCCTCTCTCCCTTGCTTTCCCATCTGACTCCTCTTAGTATTGAGTCTCCCAGCACTAGGATTCCACCCTCTTTTCCATGAGCTGCATTCCCTGGTCTCCCTTCATCCCAACCCCTTCCTCTGGACTCCCCCTCATCCTCCAGCACAGTTGTTCCCCCTTCTGCCCCGTTAAGTCATCCCTAGATGTTCTGCCTGTTCCATGTTCCTCCAGACTATTTTTAGTTGCTCCTCCGATCGCTCCTTCTATCACATCACTCAGTCCTGCCAGTACTGTGAATTGATTTCACTACCACATACTTTCTCCTTCCTATTACCAGCCACCCCCCTTGCTACTGCTTCTGTGTCCGTTATCTCCCTCCCATCCTCCATTCTTTCCCTTTTGTGCTCTGTTTTGACCCTTGACCTGTGTGCCCCTGTCTCGGTTCCCTGTCTGCCACCCTGTTCCCGCTCCCTCCCCCTATTGGTTCTATTTGTCCTTCCTCCTCAGTTCCCCATCTGCGTACTCCACCTTTTGGGTTGTTATCCACTGCAAGTTGCCATTCCCTCCTTAGCTCCTCCTGTAGACCTCTGATCTCATTTTTAAGTTGCATTATTTGCCTGCACACCAAACAACCCCCCCACTCTCCACGAAATTCTAAGAAAGATTGGCACTCCACAGTTGTTACAGCCTACCACCCTACCCATCTCTCTATTCGCCCACCAGCGTCCTCCCACACTCACAGAAGGAAGCCCATCACACCCCCATGCATCCTCCCTTCGTCCATTTCTAGTTTTGTTCATGTTCCACCAGTACAATGAATATTGTAGCTAAAAAGATGTATATACTATCTGTTTAAGCTATACTGTAATTAAAAAGTTACTAATATTTTCTTAAATCCAAGAATATCATTCACTTTTCTTATCCCTCTGTCCTTTTCTTTTTCTCACAAAAATGTAGGCCCAGCCAAAAACAATTATGCAATGTAATATTTACAGAACATAATTTAGATCTCTAAAAAACAGTCTCTTATAACTTTAAATAATTATTGAATTTACAAGGATCACCCATAGGTGGTATCTAATTGCTCCACTCCTTTTAGCTGAATATTTTAATATGTTGGGGGGGGCGCTGTGGGCCAAAAAACAACTCGAGCGCCCAGTGTAGCTCCTTAATGCCCCACACAAACAGTAATGATTACTTACTGCTGCTGTAAGTTTCAGTTTTATAATCCACAATATATTTAATCCGATACTGTGTATGGAGATGACTGCTCCACTCTACTTCAGGGTTATAACTTGGAAGGTACTGTTCCTATTCCTTCTCTTTTACCCCTGATGCTGCAAAGCACTATCGCTAATTGCTCACTGCAGGTCTCCACTGCGTTGCAGAGGGAGGACCTCTACAGCCACTGCCAAAAGATAAATCCTTCCCTGTCCTCTAACCTCTGATGCTGCTGTGCCTTCTGAAACAAGTTCTAGCCAGAGCCGATAGGGCTGTGAAGAACTACCAAGTGACGAAAGTTACACATGTGGTAGAAATTATTCAATGCCCAGGTGTAACGTGGCCATTTTTTGGAGTTGTTGCACCAGATTTTCAACATGGCCTTTTTTTGGACCCCTCCTCATGAACACTGACAGTGTCATTTTGTTTAATTGTCCCGAAAGGTGATTGCGCAGAGCAAACACGCTATTCTGCGCCAGAGATGCGAAAACACATTTTGGGCAGGCTGTGGAAAATTACAGCTGTACTGTTTTGAAAGAGGTGCGCAAAAATGGCAATGTTAAAAATGTGGAGTGAAAATATTAAAAATTGGTGATGTTAGGAGCGTGCATAGAAACTATGCAATGCACGCTCGTAATGCCGTCATTTTATGGAATTTTTTGACCAAATTTGCAACATGGGGTTTTTGGGACCCCACCTCATGAACAGTGGCATTGTCATTTTGTGAATCGGTCCTGAAAGGTGATTCCACGCAGTGACCACGAAATCATCTTTCACGACTGAGTAACAAAATGACAGTGACAGTTTTCATGAGGTGGGGTCCCAAGAACCCGATGTTGAAAATTTGGGGCCAAAATTCCCAAAAATGGCTGAGATATCAACATACGTTGAAAACCCCATTGAATGACTGTTTGGGCTTTGAAGAGTGCAGACGTGTCCCGGTCCAGAGAAGATGACAGCGCCGACCTCCTGAGGTAAGTATGCGGTAAGGTGTAGGTGGGGAGGTGGGTGCTCAGCGGGAGGATGGGGAAGGGGACTTCAGCGATGATGAGGGGCCATTTTCAGTTTCACAGGGGAAAAAAAAACAGACAACGAGGGACCGTTTTCTAATTTTCAGCAAAACAAAACAAAAAACATTTTGGCACACTGGGGTGGGCTCCCAGTATGCCACATCAACTCTACGACATGAGGGATTGGAACTTCCCTAATGTAAGACTTGACTTAGACAGGGGGCACAAGGGAATAAAGAAAGCATAATGAGGACCGTTTTCTAATTTACAGAAGAAAACAAATCTGCACACTGGGGTGGGCTCACAGTGTGCCACGAGATGTCGGGCATGACTTGAGGGAGGCGCGAGAAAATATTGGATGGCATTTTGCCATTCACAACCGCAGTACCCGCCAAGGAACTGCGCATCTTGCTGCTAGTCAAGTGCGTGTGCAGTTCACTTGTCGGAATACGGAAGTAACAGCTGAAATATTCCGTAGGCCGATCGTGGCGGAGGGGTTCAAGCTCTGTTGGGCTTTCGGAAGGATGCTTCCAAAAGTTCAATGGAAGGGGTTCTGTAATCGACCATTTTCAGAGCCACAGAGCTCTCGCAAAACGGCTGTAGTCTCTTCCCACAACCCTAAAAATTGGAATGTAAAGTCACTTACTGTTCTGGTTCTACAGCATGTGAGATGGAATGTAAAGACACTTACTGTTCTAGTTCTACAGCATGTAAGGCCTTTTGATGAATTTTAAATAAGGCGCCCCATGCTGCTTTTTTCCGAGTGGCTCTCAAAAAATAACTCGAGTGCCCAGTGTAGCTCCTTAGTGCCCCACACAAACAGTAATTATTACTTATTGCTGTAAGTTTCAGTTTCGTAATCCACAATGTATTTTACAGTAAGTCCAGAACTGTGTATGGAGATGACTGCTCCACTCCACTGCAGGGTTATAACTTGGAAAGTACTTGTTACAGTGCCTTTACAGTTGTTGCTTAGTGGTGTGAGGTAAACCCATTTCTTTTTTCAAACTAGATAAGTTTGTTGTGTCTTGTTTGTTGCATACTGTTCGGTCCCTGCACAACCCTAGTTGTAATAAGTATATAGAATTGACAAAAATAACATATGTTGTGGAGCAATGGGGATGTATAGTAAAACTCCTGCAGTGTCTTTGCAAGAAGCTCTGCATTTGGGGAATTTTATTCTTGCAATTTTCCAGTGGTCTTGGACATTTTTTTGTGTTTATTTTATTTAAAAGTTGGTAACCGGGAGAGGCACCCTGAGCCGAGGCTGGTTTCCAGGTGCGACCCGGGTACGGGGAAAAGGAGGTACATTTAATTAAGTACACAGTGATTAGCAGGTTAAGCAAAAATACATAGTTACAAATCAGAACAGGTAATGAAAATAGCCAGTGCCAAATACATAAGTACAGACTGTCATACAGTGAACCGGGAGAGCTAAACGAGCAAGGTAACAATTGCCTAGGTAAGAGGCAAGTGTAAGGTAGGTTTACATACAGTGAAACAGGAATGCAAGTGAGCTGGCTTTCCACAAAGCATAGGAGATAACCCTGTGAGATGCATCATCTCATTTTCATGGGGTGTCCCAGGTAGAATAGTTCATAACGCTATTAAAGGTATAAAATGCAGTGAACATGTAGGTGGATGAAACTGTGCTAGGTGTTTGAGGCAGCAGTGCTAGATAGCCGAATAAATGTTTACCTTTTTTATTCTATTTTGGGGGGACTTGTGTCAGATGGCCTTTTTTTGGGGACTGGGGGAATCAGGAAAAGACATTTCTGCTCACTCCACACCATGCAAGAGACTGACAGATCACTGTACAGAAATATGGATAGTGAGGGATTGGAAGATGGGAAGTAACTGGGGGGATATACGTTGCATACTGTATTGTGGAAGACTATGCCTTTATAAGAAACTAGTGATTTTTCAAGTACAGGAAAACCACACCCTTTTCTTGTTTATAATTGTTGCCAGTTGGGTGTGGGATTATAAATTTAAATGAAATGAGGAATACAGAAATTATCCAAGGACATCTCCCTCCATAGAGCCACACGTTTGGAACTGTAAGCAGACATCATCAGGACCACTCAGAAATGTTTGCCTAGCTGGGGCCACCTATGTTGATATATTGCTGCACAACATACTCCCCTCTGTTTTTTCAGTCACTGTCAGTGGCTTGTCATATCATGAAAAACACCATCATCAAGTTAGTTTGCCCGCTGTCTGGGAAACAAATCACAAACCTAATGGCCCTGATGGCTGATGCGGACCTGGACATTGTCACACTGTTACTGAAACATGGTTCACAGGGAACCATGACTGGGATATGGCAATACCATGTTACACTCTATTCAGGAGATACAGGGTGGGTAAAAAGGGAGGAGGAGTGGCTATCTGTGACAGGGAAGGAATTAAGACAACTAAGGGACATGGAATGCAGGCAGAGGCACTGTGGATCCCCCAGGAGACGGAAAATGGCACTGCCATTCGCACTGGTGCGATCTACAGACCTCCTGCACAAGGGGAAGAACTGGACAGGGTACTTGTAGAAGCCATCCACAGAATGACAGATAAAGGGGAGGTGCTGCTGGTTGGAGACTCCAGTCTGCCGGATGTGGATTGGAGCAACCAGGCTGCAGCCTCAGCCAGGATCAGAGACATCCTAGAAGCCCTGCAGGGGGGTGTGCCTAAGACAGCTAGTGATGAAGCCCACCCAAGACAGAGTGACATCGGACCTGGTACTCGCCAACAGGGACAGGATTACAGACCTAAAAGTGGGAAGCTATCTGGGATCAAGCGATCACAGTATGGTGTGGTTCAGTGTGAGAACAGCAGAAGAGTCAAACAACACAAAAGCAAGGGTCCTGGATTTCAAGTAGGCCGACTTTGCAAAGATGGGGGAACAGAAATATAGAAACTGCAGATAAGGACCATACAGCCCATCTAGTCTGAATGTTGAAGGAAATCACAGATGGGGAAGGAGAAGGGGGGGGTGGAATAATTGGAGAATCTTAAGGGAGCCATAGCGGAGGCAACACACCATTGCATTAGGCAAGTAAGCAAAACAAAGAGAAAGAAAAAAACACTATGGTTCTCAAAGGAAGTGGCCAAGAAGGTAATGGCAAAAAGGGTGGCATTCAGCAGGTTCAAGGAAACACAGAGGGAAGAAGACAGGGAACTGTATCTGGAAAAGCAGAAGGAGGTGGGAAAAGCAGTCAGGAGCGCAAAGGCGAAAACAGAAGTAAACACAGCCCAGGCAATAACAAAAGTGGACAGACTTTTTCAGGTATGCTAGTGAAAGGAAAAAACTTAGGGTAGGATTGTGAGACTAAATAGGGAAGGAGGGAAGTGTACAGAGTGGGACCAAGGAAAGGTAGAAATCCTGAACAAATATTTTTGTTCAGTATTCACTGAAGAAGGGGAAGGGAACAAAGTTAGGCGACAGAAGCTCCACTGGGAGGGAGGTGGACACCAGTCCATTTAAAGAGGAGAGAGTCTTAAAGTAGCTCACTAATCTGAAAGTGGACAAGTCAATGGGGCCGGACGTGATGCACCCCAGAATATTAAGATGACTCATGAAGGTGCTGGCAGCACCAATGACAGACCAGTTTAACAGTTCGCTGGAAACAGATGTGGTACCAAAGGACTGGAGGAGCACAAGTGTGTTCCTTCTCCACCAAAGTGGGAGCAGGGAGGAGGCTGGCAATTACAGGCCACTTAGCCTGACCTCAGTGATTGGGAAACTAATGGAATCACTACTAAAAGAAAGGTTTGTGATGTACTGTATCTCAAATCCAACGGAGCACAGAATCCGAGGCAGCATGGATTCACTGGGGAAGATCTTGTCAAATAAATCTGATAGATTTCTTTGACTGGGTGATTAGGGTGGTGGATCAGGAAGGGGCGGTGGATGTGGCCTACCCGGATTTCAACAAGGCCTTTGACACCATTCCATGCAGGAGGCTAGTAAACAAGCTGGGCAGCCTAGGAATGGGCCCCATGGTGGTAAACTGGATCAAGAATTGGCTGAGTGATAGGACACAAGAGGGTGGTGGTGAACGGAGTTTAATCCAGAGAGATGGGGATGATCAGCAGGGTCCCGCAAGGAGCAATGCTTAGACCAGTCCTCTTTAAAGTCTTCATAAGCAACATTGCAGAGGGGCTGGAAGGGAAGGTTTGTCTTTTTGCAGATGACATGAAGATCTGCAACAGGGTTGACACTCCAGGAGGGGTAGAGAAAATGAGATGGGACCTAAGCAAGCTTGAGGAGTGGTCAAGGGTGTGGCAGCTAAGATTCAGTGCAGAGAAGTGCAGTATCATGCACTTGGGGCACAGAAATGCAGGGGAGGAGTACATGATGGGGGGGGGACTGACGGCCACCAAACAGGAAAGGGACCTGGGAGTAATCATATCTGATGATCTAAAGGTTACCAAACAATGTGAGAAGGCTGTAAGGAGAGCCAGTGGAATGCTGAGGTTCATAGGGAGAGCTCTCTAGCAGAAGGAAGGATGGGGTGATGCCACTGTATAGAACATTGGTGAGACCTCATCTAGAGTACTGTTTCCAGGTCTGGAGGCCTCATCTTCACAAGGACATAGACAGAGTAGAAGCGGTTCCGAGAAGGGTGACAGAAGAGTGCAGGGACTGCACCAAAAGTCATATGAGAGGAGACAGGAGGATCTCGATATATATTCCCTGGTGGGGCATATGATAGAGACTTTCAGATATCTCAAGGGTGTATATAAGGTTCAAGAGGGTAGTAGGTTTCAGAACAAAAGATGTTCAAGAACAAGGGGCCATGATATGAAAATAGAGGAGGGTAGACTTAGGGGCAACATGAGAAAGTATTTTTTCATGGAAAGGGTGGTGGATCCATGGAACAGCCTCCCAACAGAGTTTGTAGGGGTAAAAACTGTAGGGGAATTAAAAAATGCATGAGACAGACATAAAGGAATGCTAGTGATAGGAAAGAGAGGGTAAGGCGCAGATCATTTAGGATCTGTGGTATATGAAACTGGTAGGGAAATTGGGCAGACTAGATGGGCCAAGCTGTCCTTATCTGCCGTCAGATTCTGTGTTTCTAGTTGAATTTTTTTTTCACTTTTACTTTTATTATTATTGCATGCTGTCATCCTTTCCTCCACAGAAGCCTGCACTTCTGTTGGTATGGTGTGAATATATTTTGAGGCTGTGGTCAAACACTCTGTGTTTTCTGGCTGGACCTTTACCATGATGTGAAAAACTGCACCATTTATTTTTATTTATTTGTTTTTTATTTATTTGAGTTTCGGATTAATACCTATGAGCCAAGGGCTCTTTTATACATGTTCCATGTCAAGAATACATGAGATGGCACAAACAGTGAGCAGACTGGCATTTTCCAAAAGTCAATAAACAGGTAATTGCGAATATACAAGTAAGACTTAACATAGTGTATGTACAGAATAAGGAAGTACATTAGCTAAGGCAGCAACTAGGCATACTAGACTAAAGTTACTAAGGTTGCGCCCGTAGGACACTTACAGTAAAAATGATAAGATAGCAGCCAAAGGCCTTGTCAGCACTGTAAACAGAAAGGAGGCATAAAGTAGGGGCTTAGGTGATAGTTGTCAATGCTAGAGGACAAAAGTAGGGGTCAGGATGAGGTAAGGGTGTGGTGAGGGGAGGGGGGACTGAAGAGGGAGGAGTAGGAGTACGTAAGGAGGGAAGGGGGGAGAGGTGGGGTACTAAAATTAGTAGGAGGTACAGAGTTGTAAGAGGCCAAGTTCTGAGTTAGGTGAAACAGTTGCAAGCAGCAAGAGTCAGTAGGTGCTGATGTAGTTTGTGTTTGAAAGAGCCAAGAGTGGCAACGCTAATTTGTCAAGGCTTTAACCAGACCACAAGGAGGTGCTGCTGGAAAGCTGTGGAGAATTTCCTGTGGAAAATGGATAATGCCACGTGGTCATCATCGGTGTCTAACCTAGAGTCTTTAGCTCGCTTGATCGGATCTGCATTTGGGAACCTTACAGGCCTCTTCATCACATGTCCACACTCTCACAGGAGAAATGGCATCCGTTGAAGGAAAAGTCAAGCAAAACCTCTTTGGAGCATCACAGCAAATATTTCAAATTGCTCTCCCAGTTCGGGTAACTGCTGAATCCCTGTGAGGGTAAATCTTGGGCCATTCCATTGGCTTTCTTCGCTGGCTTGACTGTTATTCAGACACCATAGTCTGGTGCAGGCTCTCTCTCCCCCACTCTCTCTCTCTCTCTCTCTCTCAGTGGCATGCAGCCCATTCCCAACATATTGACAAGCACTGTTCCCTTGCCATTTTCATTAACTCCTCCAGCTGGCGCCATCAGTGCAAGTACTGCTGAACTTCTTCAGGGATATCTCTTGCACCAGACCTCACCTATGGAAGTTGCAACAAAACCGGCGCCACTCTCATCTGTACATACAAAAGGCTTCTTTATTGGAGTAAAACAGTTCCACCACGTTAACACAACACAGTGGGTGGAATAGATCCCCTACTAGTTTTGCATCTGCTGCGTCATCAGGGGGACAGATTGGGTGGGGCCGGTTTTGTTGCAACTTCACTGGATTCTTTATCAAGCACACTCTATTACAGTGGAGCTGTTTTGCTTTCTCCACACCTGTGGAACAACAGCCTCCAGGCACTAGGACCATACGGAAATTTTTTAGCTAGCAGTCTATCAGGGGTCGCCCATGATGATGTCAGACACAGATATCCTCCATTGTATAAACATGGGCGGCCCCGCTGGCCCAGTGGTGCTGAGGGTTGAGTCACTGGACGCCACACCTTGCGCTACGCCAGCGACCCGGGTTCGCAAGTGAGCTTAGGCGCCGGGGGTCGACAGGCGAAGGGTTGAGGAAGAGTGCCGTTGTGGTGTTGTCCTCCCCGGGAAAGGATGGGTGGGTTGCTCCGGTGTACCAGCAGTCCCCAGTGGAGACTGGGGGCACTGCAGCATGCCAAGCAAGCATGTAAAACTAGCATGGTCGACGCCGGCAGGTTGCTGTGCACCAGTGCGTCGATGTGCACCACTCAAGGGGAGGGGGGTTTGGGGCAACACACAGAAAAAAGGAAATAACTGGCGCCGTGGACAGGCGACTGCACCTGTCCCACATGCCCTTCACCGTGCGAATCCCGACTGACCTTTTAGTTCCTCCAGCTGAGCCCTGCCCTGCAGCCAGAGTCTGACTCGCAAGAGCGCCCAAGAGGCGAGGCAACCCACCCCGGGCGGGCTAAACCAGGGGTACTGGCTGCGGGGAGGTACAGATTGGGAGGGCCTTAGGCAGGCAGGACTCAGGACTAGGATGCCTGAGAGAGGTTCCCTGGGGCCATGACCGGAGGGAAATAAAGTAAAAAAAAAATGGGCAGCCCCACGCCCTTCTCAGTTCTTTTCCCACTGTTGACCATTGCACGTCGGATTCTGTGGAGGCACTGCTGTTTCAGTCAACCGCCAAATCTACGGATTTTTACCTTTATTATTTTTCTTACCCTAGTTAACTCATCACTTTATTTTTTAAAGTGATTTTTATCGTCATTTTTGTCAACCGAAGAAAGTCTTCAGATACTGTGGGTGTAGTAAGAAGATCTATGACAGGAATTACTACGACACCTTTGTCCGCTGTCTCAGTAAGGCCCATAACGTTAAAGCCTGCAAGATCTGCAGTGGCTTCAACCAGACTACCAAGTGGCGCCATCAGAAGGCCCTAGAGCCCTTCCTCCTGGAGAAGAAGATAGCCAGAATGGGGAGGGAGCTCCAGGTCAGAAGCTCCTCTGTGTTCTCATTGTCGTCCATGGGCACCCATTCCTCTAGGGCCCAGGAACGGCTGGAAAGCACAGGCACCAGGACAGGGAAAGAACCAAGTGGAAAAATCCTCCCCGGCACACTCTTGGTTGCTGCTCTGGGCACCGGCTGCTGCAGCATCATCAGCATCCACTTCGGCAGCAACCTCTCCTGCTGCTCACACCATCACCTCCACAGGGTATCTGCTGGCAGTGATTCCTGCTGGGCCTTGCATGGCCGGCAATGGCTTGTTGACTTTGGGCCTTTTAATGCCCCCAGCCGACACTGCAACCCCTGTTCTCTTGGGGGCACCAGGCAGCATGTTCCACTGGACCTGTTTCGGCCAGTGATGGCCAGCCGACACTGGGGCTCCTGCCACCCCCAGCGACACCTCAGGCTGTTCTGTCAATGCCGGGAGCCCAGCATCCCTGTCAACACCGCAAGGTGCTCTAGTGATGCTGACATCCATTGAAGTCCAGATCATGTTTTCCTCCTGGTTAGTCAGTGCCTTATTCCTCCTCTGGGCCTGACAATACTGGGGCCCAATAGACCAGCCCCCGCATCGACCCATTCCAGGGCATCAACATCTTCTTTATCTTCTCTCCACCACTCGGAGCCCATCAGTGAGGATCAGGAATATGTCCCTGATCTCATTCTGCAGGAGGAGGAAGATGGGGATAGGAGTCCATCTAGATGTTCTTCCACTGTTTCCTCGGGGGGGAAAGAATTCCACCACATATACCTCGAGGTCCCCTCCTTCATCTCAGTGATGAAGGAGCTGCAAAAAGCTGTGGGCTTTGATGTGGAGGAACAGGACATTACCAGGAGAAGCCTGGTTGAATTTCTGAAACTTCCAGATTCTCCTCTTTTGATTATTCCTCCTCTACTTGGCTGCATTGGAGGATGCCACCATGGCTACGTGGTACAGACCAAGTATGATTCCAGCCATGCACCAGAAGGCAGACAAAACTATACCAGGCTCCCTCGGGTGCTGTTACAAGCCCCATACTGTTGTCCCACCCATTCTGTTCTAAACCCTAAAATTTGCTGTTTTGGTAGGTGTGTCTCCTGTAAGCAAGCAACTGTTACTTTATATTTCAAGACAACGGAAGGGGGACCAGCGGCAGGAGCTGCTTGCTTGCCAGCAGAAGGGGGACCAGCAGCTGGAGCCACAACCAAGGACCCACAGCAGTTGCCACACTTCTCGGCATCTGGAACTGCAATCTAAGCCACGTGGCTGGCAGACCCGCAAGTCCCGAGCTCCCAGAGGAGCCAATTAGCACAGGGCATCTTGGCTCCTGGGGGATCCAATCAGAAAGAAGGGCGCCAGAGACAGAAGGCAGCTGGGCTTTAAAAGGCCCTGCCACCGCAAGGCCAAAAGCTGAAGGGGGACCAGCGGCAGGAGCCGCTTGCTTGCCAGCCAAAGGGGGACCGACGGTCGGAGCCACTTCATCATGCACAGAGAATTTTTTTCTCTCCCATCCACCCCGGCCCTGACCTCTATTAAATACACAAGGGAGACAGAGCTAGCTTAGAGGTAACAGGGAGGATCCCAAGGAGAACTAGAAGGTGCTGCCCTCTGGTGGGAAGGACTTATGCAGAAAAGAGCTGATCACTACTACAAACTGATCTTGGACCGAGAGAGCTGTGTTGGAAAGACTAATTTGGTGTGGAAGGACTTAATGCAGAAAGGGGGCTGTTCACAACTGCAAGCAAATCTTGGTCTGGGGAAACTGTTTTTGGTGAGACTAATTAATTAATGTGGAAAGATGGCTAAGTAGGAAAGAGGGACAATAGATAAAGTATGTGTGCAACAAAATAGTCATAAAGGTCGTTACAGTTAAGATAAGTTTCATTTTCTATTGCTAGGTCTTTAACTGGCAATTCAGTGCTTTTGCAATTTCAGAGGACTTTCTTATGTCCAGAAGACAGTTTAACAGATTGGGTAGGGTTCATAACCTCTTCTGCATGCCTTTGTTTAGGATGAGCAGTTATACGCAACTGCCGATTGTCTCTTTGTATGGTCCATTCCTTTTTCTTTTGGTACTATGGTATAAAAAAACTGAAAAATCAATAAAGTATATTAATTTAAAAAAAAATAGTCATAAAGGTCATGCAAATATAATTTAGGGGTATTTAAAGAGTGTGCTGATTACATGGGGCAAAGGGTTGGGATACAGCTTGTTTACTGAAGGTTTTTATTTCTACTTGATTGCATGGAGCAAGGGAGGCACGGGGAGAAAGGGGAATGTATCAGTGGGAGGGACTGCAGAAGTTGGTGGAGGGGGCAGAGTACAAAGGTGCACCAGGAGGAGGGTCAGTGGCAGCATAAGGGGATGAAGGGCTGGTGGAGGCAGAGGGGTGGGGGACATGGAGGAGGGGGGATTATGGGGTGCAACAACTGTGGAGCAGCCATATTCATGAGCACTCTACGGAGGCTGGAGGAGTGGCCAGTTTGTCAAAGGCTGGAGGCTGAGCTGTTGTGGCTAAAAATGGAAATTTCTTGGTCAATAAGGGACCAGAAAGGAGAAACACAGAAGGTAAAAAGGTAGGGGACAGGAGGCAGGATGATGGAAAGGATAGGAGGTGGAGCGAGCAGGCCACACTGGGGGAAGTTGCCAGGACAGGAGTTAGGGGCACAGCAGACATGAGGGCGAATGTAAATGAACATTGATACACGACAGGGACCGACTGGGGTCATAGAGTCATGGGGCTGTATCGGGGGGAAAGGGTGCAAGACAAGGAGGTGAGGAGAGATATGCCTGGTAAGTAAAGACTGGGGGAAAGGTACCTCAAGAAAGACCACTTATCTCAGCAGCAGAAGGTAGGAAGCCACAAGATGGGAAAGGTATTCCAGTGTCCAACAGATGCACTTCTCTAGCAGGCAAACTTGGGGAGGGAGTGCTAAACGGACCAAGGGGAGCAACCAGCATGGCCCAGGAAAAGGGGATAAACAGAAGGGAAGAGAGAGATGGGAACATGGGGGGGTGGCGACAACAGGAAGGGGTAGAACTGAGCGTTGAAGGGATTCTGAGTTTGCAGGAGGAGGGAGGTAGCTTAAAGGAGGAGAAAGCTGAAAGAAAGCCAGGAGGTAAAGGGGAAGCTCAACGTAGCAAGTGCCTAGAGGGCAAAACAGAGCAGGTGAATGAGAGGGTTACCAACCCAAAGAGAAAATATGAGGGAGCACTGGCAACAGAAGGACGGGGGGTAGTGTCAGATGTTAGTCAAGGAGGAGTAGAGAAATGGAAACACCAGTGGGGAGTGTAAGGGGGGAATAACTGGTGGGGGGCAGGACTTGGTGAGGAGGGACTCAAAGGAGTTGAAGAGAAAAGAGAGGTAAAAGGGACACCTAAAACTAGGAGTAAGGAAAAGGCGATCAATAATAAGCAAAAGCAAAATGGGCAGGGTCCTCATTGGGACTCGATTTTAAGAGGAATTAAATGGGAGGGGGTCAGGGGTAGTGTGGTTTGGGTGGAGTGCTTGCTGGGTATGACAGCATCAGAGGTAATTCATCATATTCCTTCATGGGGCAAGCCACAGGATGAGAAAACACACCTGATTTTCTAGCTGGGGACAAATGACTTGGATGGGAATAACCTGTTGGAAGTACAGGCGAGGTTCACAGTGCTTGCTAGGTTTTGTAGCAGCCTGTGTTTCTGATCTATATCTTCTTTGGAGGTGTTGCCTGTGCCTAAAGCGAGCACTGAAAGGACACAAAGGATCAGGGAGTTCAACCAGTGGCTAGTGGGATGGTGCAGGCAGAGGGGGTATGTACCGGTAAAATCCTACTCTATGCTGATGACGCGGTACTCTTTGCCTCCGATAGTAACCCCATCTCACTCCAGACCTCTCTTCAGCAATCCTACAATGACGCCGTAGCCTGGTTCACTGAGCACAGACTCGTTATCAGCCTAAAGAAAACCAAAGCCATGCTCTTTGCCCACCCCAAAATAAGTCCAGTAACTTTCCTCTCTCTGTCCACTCCACCTCCAATCTCCCTATTGAACTAGTTCACTTTAAATACCTAGGTATAACCTTTGACCCTGCCCTCTCTTTTCATGCCCACATCTCTGCCCTGACCTCTTGCCCTAACACTCGGGCTGGGTATCCTCTATCGTCATAAAACTGCCTCCCACTGATGCCCCTCCGCCTTGCAGTCACCTCCTCTGTTATATCCCTAATAGACTATGGCCTTCCTGTCTGCTGAAAGCGGCTGACCAGACTGTCTCTGCTCAAGATACGCCTTACCTTAACAAGGCCTGTAGACTTATAACTGGTGCTCCTAGACTTACCCATACCTGCCTTCTTTATTCCATGGCCAATCTACTCAACCTAGATGAGCGCCTCATGTACCAAACCTGCCTATAAAGCTCTCCATGGTCTATCCCCACCGGGCCTGTCTGACACTATCCACCGAGCTAACCCCACAGTGCATACCCGTAGTTCCTGCAAAGCTGCACTGGTTATACCGAGGGCGAGAACCTCACAAGGTCAAAGGGCTTATCCCTATAGAGCCCTCTCCTGGTATAACACCCTCCCTGCTGGAATCTCTGACGCCCCCTTGTTATCTTGTTTTAAATACAGCCTCAGAAATCACCTGCTCACTTCACGCAGCTGTTGCTGCCCTTAACTCTTCTTCTCTCCCCGACAATGCTCACTGAGCAGCACTCTTACCTCCTGACTAGAGCTACCTTCACTTGTCTTCTCTCCTCTCTCTGGTGACCTCCTCTCATCCTCCCCTATCCGTCTACTGAATCGATCTTCCTGTATCCACTGTCTATTATGCCAAACTCACCTGTATGCATTATTTATACTGCCTTAGAAATGCCTGTAACTTTGACTGACGCCTACTGTGTACTCTATATTGCTGCCTTATCTGTTGTCTGTTGTACCGTTGTTTTGTCCTCTCTGTGACGAGGTACCTTTGTAAATGAGCCTCTGGCTCAAAGGTTGTTAAACTGATGTTAAAATAAATAAATAAATAGTGGGGGACTGGAGGACAACTTGGAATGACGAAAGCCTATATGCTCAGGACATACTGCACCTAAACGTGGAGGGAAAGCCAGTACTGAGAATTAAATGGAAGGAATTCATTGAGCAAACATATGGTTTAAACTAAATCGGGGCGGGGGGGATGACTCATAAATATTGCATACACAGTTAGGAGTGTTGGGGGCATTCAGCCCCCAGGAAAGAGAAGGAATGTTAAGCAAAAACATGCTATGGGGTAGGGGAGATGGGGAGGGAAATTGGTGGAAGGGACTTTTCACAAACGCCAGAAGCCTGGGGAATAAGATGGTAGATTTAGAAGCATTAATGGTGGGGGAGGGATTAGGTATTGTAGCCGTAACTGAGACTTGGTGATCTGAGCACTCTGACTGGGAAGTGGGGATCCTGGGGTACAGGTTATTCAGGAAGGATAGGATCGGTAGGAACGAGGGAGGAGTAGTGCTATACATCAGGGAAGGAATCAAGGTCATGGAAGGGATGGAAGAGCAGGGAGAAGTGGAAATCATGTGAGTCATGCTGGAGAGGAAGGCTGGGGCAGCATTAAGACTAGGGGTGGTATACAGACCCCCTACGCAGAGTGAGGAAACGGACATGCAGATGCTGCGGGAGATTCAAAGAATGGCTCAGAAGGGGAGATTCTGCTGGTGGGAGACCTAAATCTTCCAGATATAGACTGGGATATCCCATCGGCAAGGTCACTACAGGATGCCCACCTGTAGCTGCTGGTCAGAGAGCCCACAAGGGAAGGAAACATATGTGACGTGGTCCTAACCAACAGAGATAGCATGGAGGGAATGGGGGTTGGGGTCAGCCTGGGAGATAGTGACCACAACACAGTGGGCTTCAAGGTCAGAGCAGGGTATGAGGCTAGTCAAACCACCATGAAGGTCCTAGACTTCAGGCAGGCAGATTTTCCCAGACTGAGGGCAATATTCTGGAAGAAGGTGGGGGAGTGGGAGGGGATGGAGGGAGGGGCGGAGGAACTATGGAAAAAGATCAAAGGGGGCTCCTTACAGCGACAGAGGGATGTGTAAGGAGGGTGAGGAAGAACAAAAGAAGAAGGAGGCCTCTGTGGTTCAGTAGGGAAATGAGGGAAGCTATAGTGGAGAAGAAAAGGATGTTCAGGGAATATAAGAGGATACAGGGGAGAGAGGATAGGGAAACTTAAAAAGAGAAGTTGAGGTTTGCATGGCAGAGGATTAGGAAGGCTAAAGCAGAAACAGAGGAGAGAATTGGTAGGCAGGCCAAATGGGGGGACTAGACGTTTTTTTCAATACATAGGGGAAAGGAGGAAGGGAAGGCAGGGGTTAGTAAGGATTAAGGGGGAGAGGGGATTGCAGGTGGAAGGGGATTTCAAGAAAGATGAGGTGCTGAATGGATACTTCAGCTCGGTTTTCATAACAGAGGGGGAAGGAAGGGGACCAGTGCTAAGTGAGAAGGGGGGTGGATCCTAGCCCAATCAGTGTGGAAGAGGTAAGGGAGGAATTAGTTAAGCTGAGGGTGAACAACAGGGTCATGGGCCTTGATGGCTTACACCCTAGGGTGCTAAGGAAATTAAGGGGTGTACTAACGGAACCATTGGCAGGGTTATTTAACTTGTCCCTGGATACAGGGTGGGTACCGGAGGACTGGAAGAAGGCAGACGTGGTGCCACTTCACAGAAGTGGCAGCAGGGAAGAGGCGGGCAATTATCGTTCTGTCAGTCTCACATTGGTGGTGGGTAAAGTAATGGAAGCAATACTGAAACAAAGGGTGGTTAGCTATTTGGAAGAGTGGGAGCTGCAAGACATTTTTTTTATTTATTTATTTTAGGATTACAATACCTTTGAGCCAAGGCTCTTTTACAAAGGTTCTGCGTCAGTTTAAGACATTACAATAGAGAACAAGACAGAGCAAATGCAGACATGGTGGAATAAGCATAATAAACACAACATTTTTAGATAATACAATGCATACATATGGGTACAGACAGGTAGGGCGGGGAGGGAGTACAGGAGGTTGCAGGATGGAAAGTGGGAGATATGAGCTGCCAGAGGCGATTGTCAGCACATAGAGGAGTGCTGTTTGAGGGGTTATAAAGGGGATGGATGAAGGACGGGGAGGAGGGAAGAGAGGTAAGTAGAAGGGGTTAAGTGCAGTGTGGGGGAGAGCAGAACTAGGGGATAGATAGGAGGGGTGGCTAGGTGTGACAGTCACAGGAGCTGGAGGCAGTGAGATGTGTTCGGGGCCTTGATTTGAAGAGACCTAGCATGGGAGTGTAGGTGACCTCGATGTTGAGGCTGTTCAGCCAGCTAGGTGCTCTGTAGGCAAATGATCATTGACCCAGGGAGGTTCTGCAGCACGGGACCATCAGGCATTGAGATTCAGAGCCCCTAGTGTGACGGGGGTTACTACTTGCGCAAAGAAGAGTTTGGACCCCGGGGTGGGGGTGGCAAGGCCCACGGTAATCTTCTTGGCTATGGTACAGGTTTGGTATTTTAGGTGATTGGTGAGTTGTAGCCAGCCAGTTTGTGCATATAGGTCACATGTATGGGTTAGTCGATGGGAGCCTGTAATAAGTCAACAGGCTTTGTTGAGTGATGTTGAGATTCGTCTGAGGGCAGTTGACGTAGCCGATCCATATATGATGAGGCCATAGTCAATGATGGAGATAATGTTGCTTTGAACTGCGATGCTCAGGGCTGCTGGGGTTAGGCAGGACCTGTGCCTGTAGAGAAGACCGAGTCGCGTGTTAGCCGCCTTTGCAACGTTGTCAATGTGGGCCCCATAGGATAGGTTACAGTCAAGGGTAATCCGTAGATATCTGAAGGATTGAACCTGTTCGAGGGTATTTCCAAGTCAGTTTGTGATGGACGGGGGGGCAGCCTGTGCTTATTGTGAGAGTTACTGAAGAGCATGGTCTTTTGTTTTTTTGTAGTTGAGAATGAGTCTCTGTTTGCTGAACCATTTCTCTACTAATGCAAAACCAAGCTGGCGATTATTTTGCAGAGAATAGGGGGTCCTTATAGGTGGAGTGTATAACGGCATCATCGGCGTAGAGTAAGATTTGTTCTGGGCAGGATTGAGGGAGTTTGTTTAGGAAGAGGGGGAAAAAAAAGAGAGGGCCCAGGATAGAGCCCTGAGGAACTCCAGAACGAACTGACATAGCATTGGAGAGGACACCAGCAATTTTTACCCGTTGGGTTCTGTCTTCCAGGTAGCTTTTAAACCAGGCCATGGAGACGGGGAGAGCCCAGCAATTGAAAGCTGGTCCAATAGCAGCCTGTTGTGAACTGTATCGAAAGCCTTGGTTAGATCAACGAAAACAGATCTAGTTAGGGGACCGTTATCCAGTGAACTGTGGATGACTCCAGTTAGTTCTAAGAGGGCAGATGTGGGTGCTGTGCCCTTTTCTAAAGCCATGCCACTGAGCACATAAGATATTGTGGTTGGCAAGGTAGACAGTGAGTTGGTCAGCGACAAGACGTTCAAGAGCCTTTGAGAGTGGAGGTAGTACTGAGATTGGTCGGTAGTTTGTGTGGTTGGTCATGTCACCATTTTTGTGAACTGGGGCAACTGTGGCGGTTTTCCATCTGTCCAGGAACTGGCTGAGAGAGAGGTTAAGGATCTTAGTCAGTGGGCTGATAACTTCATCAAGCGAGAAGGACAGCAGTTTTAAGTCCAGAGATTCCCCACTTATTCTCAATTTGGTGATTGCTTTACTGATGTATTTGAAGGCTTCATGTTTCATGACAGCTATGAAGTAGAAAGGTGGGTGTGCAGGAGAGTGGTGGGTGCTGGTGGAGTTATCAGAGGTGTTGAGTTCATTGAAGAAATTGGGGAGAATGGAGCTGAGATCTGTGAAGGCAGTATTGAAGGTGTTTGCGATAGCCATGGGGTCCAGGGTTATAACTCCATCAGTGACGAGCATTGTGGGGGATGTTTTTGGCTGCTTTCCGGTAACTTCTTTGATGTTGTTCCAGAAAGCTCTTCCATTTCCCAAGTATTAGTGGAGTGCATCCCTGTGTAGGTGCTTTTGTGGAGTCTCATGGCTCTTGCGCAGTCACATGCGTCTGCTCGTAGTTCTGAATATCTGTACAGGACCTGAGTCACGGGACAGGAGCCAGAGGTGGCCCCTTGATTTTAACTGCGCTATAAGGTCGGCGGTGAGCCAGGGATTACATTGTGCCTTGACTTTACGCTTTTTGATGAGGGCGTAGATGTCGCAGGCATCATTGAAAATGGTGATGAATGAATTCAAGGCTGAGTTGACATCTGTCGCATTGTAGATGGGCGACCAGTTGAGCTGCCTGAGGTAGGATTTGAAGAGATGCAAATTTCCTTGGGGTAAGAGTCTGTTGCTGATGACTAATGGTGGTGGTTTACAGAATTTGTTAGAGCATTCACCGATAACAGATGAATGATCACTAAGAGAGTCCGGGAGGATGGAGATATTAGAGAGTCGAGCAGGGTGACTGGTTAAAACCCAGTCCAGTAGGGAGCTGGTTCCAGTTCTGTAGTTGTACCTGGTAGGGGAGGTGACCAGTTGGGTAAGGTTTACAGCAGAGATCGCATCCTAGAGGCCTGTAGGGTCAGGGGCGAGCCAGTTGATGTTAAAATCTCCAAGCATGATAAGCTCAGATCCAGGTGGTTGCGCTCGGGCGAAGACCAGGGCGGCATTGAGTCCATTCACATGCTCCTTTGGGGGAATGTAGACTGCAACGATTGTGAGGACTTTGCCGTGGGCTCCAAGGATGATCCGAATCGGAAGGATCTGAGCAGAAGAATCAGCTGGTGAGGCCATTAAGGGGTGGCCCAGGAGAGTATCTTTAAGATATATTGCACAGCCCCCTCATCTTTATTTTTTTGTCAGTCCAGCCTGAAGACAGTGTAGCCTGCTAGGGCTATTGCCAGGTCAGGGACTTTAGCTGTAAGCCAGGTTTCAACAATTGCGATGGTGTCAGGTTTATGCTGGTTGGTGAAGACTTGCAGGGCATCAAGTTTTGGGAGAAGGCTACAGATGTTTAGGGTAGCAAAGGAGAGAACCCTAGAGTGAATAACCTTGTTGGATGAGCCAACAGTTTTGGGCCCTGGGTTAGGGTGAATGTTGCCAGATGCAGCAGCAGGAGGAGCAATAATTTCAGAGAACACAAGCGTAGGACCCTGAGGGAGAGTTTGCGAGGCCGCTCCTTGTTGTAGGGTTGAGGGAGCTGCTGGTGATGGTCCCAGAAAAACAGGCACCAGGGAGGTAAAAAAGTGGAAGTAGCGATAAGAAAGTTAGGAGTTGAAGAAGCATAGTGGAGTATTGAATAGAGCCTCAGTAGCTGAGGGTGGCTCGCGAGGAGGGGACAGCGGGGGAGTACAGCGAGTAGGTGGACATTTTATTTCTTTATTTATTTATTTATTCATTCAAGTCTAGGATTACAAAGTACCTTTGAGCCGAGGCTCTTTTACAAAGGTTCCATGTCAGGGTGTACAGTCTTGGAGTTACAATATCAGCATAAAGCAATCACTAACAAAGGAGGTTTTGACATGTTAATACAAGGTTTCTTACAAGTGAACAAACAAAAAGAGGGTACATAGAGGTCAAGAGAGGTGTGGAAGAAGGAAACATTGAAAGCTGGAGGGACACAAGAGGAGGGGTGAGGAGTGGGGGGAGGTGAGATGGGGGCTAGTATGCGGCAGCCAGAGGCAGCTTTGTCAAGAGGATGATAGGATAAGAGCATAAGTTGGGCAGTGGAGGCGTAAGTGCTGGGAGATGGGGAAATGGGCAGTCTGTTTGAGGAAGGGATTGGTCAATAGCAGTCGCAGGAGTTTGAGACCAGAAGAGCTTGACGGAGTTTGGTCTTTAAGGCACCCTTAGTTGCAAGGGCAGTGATGTTACTACTGAGATTATTTATCCAGCTAGGTGCCCTGTATGCAAAGGACCTTTGTTCTTGGGAAGTGCAACAGTGTGGGATTTGCAGCAGCTAGGTTTGGATTTCCTGGTGTTGCAGTTGTTGGTCTTGAGATTGGTGAGAGAGCAGACTCCAGGGGGGGCATTGCCCAACAGTATTCTTTTCGCTGTGATGCAGGTTTGATATTTAAGGTGATTATTTAGCTTTAGCCACCCAGATAGAGAGTAGAGGTCGCAGGTATGGGTGAGACGGTGAGATCTGGTGGCGAGACGGCAGGCCTTATTGAGGATGGTAGAAATCCACTTGAGGGAGGAGGCGGTGGTGGAGCCGTAGATAATTAATCCATAATCGATTATGCTAATGATGGAGCTCTGGATGGCAACTGTTAAAGCTTCAGTGGTTAGGTGTTTCCTATGTTGGAACAGCAGGCCCATCCTGATGTTAGCTGCTTTAGCCACAGTATTTATGTGGGCAATGTAGGAGAGGTGGGAGTCGAGGATGATGCCAAGATATTTAAAGGATTGTACTTGTTTGAGTGTGACTTCTTGCTTAGTTTTGATGGTGAGGTGGAATTGTCTGAATTTGTGATGAGAGCTGCTGAAAAGCATAGATTTAGTTTTTTCTGGTTTAGGATCAGTTTGTGTTTTAGGAACCAGCTTTCAACTGAAGTGAAACCATGCTGAAGGTTATTTTGCAGTTGTTGAGGGTCCTGGTGGGAGGCAAGGATGACTGCATCATCCACATGGAGATTGATTTGCTGAGGACAGGACTCAGGAAGCGAGTTTAGGAACAAGCTGAAAAGGAGGGGGCCTAAGATGGAGCCCTGTGGGACACCTGAGTGGACTGGTCTGGGATTAGAGAGGGTGTTAGAAATTCTAACTCTTTGGGACCGGTTGTCTAGGTAGTTTTTGAACCAGGTTACTGAGTTAGGAGAGAGACCCACGTTCTGGAGCTGGGCAAGCAGGAGGCCGTGGTGGACAGTGGCGAAGGGCTTTGTTAGGTCGATGAAGGTAGCGCTGGTTAGATGCCCTTTGTCCAAGGAGTAGTGGATGGTGCCGGTAAATTCGAGCAGTGCAGTGGAGGTGCTGTGATTTTTTCTGAAACTGTATTGCTGCATGCTCAGCAGGTTGTGTTTGTCAAGGTAGTCTTTCAGCTGGTCAGTGACAATACGCTCCAGGGCCTTTGAGAGAGGAGGGAGGATGGAGATGGGTCGGAAGTTCTCAGGTGCAGTTTTGGCACCACTTTTATGGGTGGGGGTTAGAGAGGCTAGTTTCCATTTTTCGGGGAACTGGCTAAGGCTGAGGAAGAGATTGAAGATCTTCGTCAGTGGATGAAGCAATACATCAAGAGTGAGGGATAGAAGATTGAGGTCCAGGGAATCAATGCTGGCTCTGGACTTGCTGATAGCTTTAGTTACGTAGTCACGCACCTGGTACATCTTAACTGCTTTAAAGTAGAAGGGGGGGTGACTAGTCGGGGTAGTGGAAGCGGGGGATCTGCCGTTACATTGTAAAGGAGGGCGCTGGTGCCTGTTTTGCAGTTTTTTCTGGTCGGTGACTCAACCATCTGGGAGAGGTTTGCAACCGGAACAGAGTCCCTAAATGCTCCTGTCTCAGCAGCAGGCCAATTTATATTAAAGTCTCCTAGCAATATAGATTCTGCATCAGGTGGGAGTGAGTGGATGAAATCCTGGACTGCTGAGAGACCATTACATTGCTCTTTCGGAGGTATGTACACCATAATGACAGTGAGGACTTTGTTGTGGGCACCAAGGAGGACTCTGATGGGGAGAATCTGCGCCGTAGTCATCAGTGGGGCAGTGTTGATTGGGTGTCCCAGGATGGAGTCTTTGAGGTATAGGGCGCAAACGCCACCCCTTTTAGAGGTCTGGTCGAGCCTGAAAACATTGTAACCGGGGAGGGTGAGTGCCTGGTCAGGGACTGATGGGGAGAGCCAGGTTTCAACTACAGCTAGGATGTCTGGCCTATGTTGGCTGGTAAAGATTTGAAGGACATCAATTTTAGGAAGAAGGCTGCATATATTGAGCGTAATAATTGAGATGGTGCCTGGGGGTTTGTTCAGGCTGGGGGCAGGGCCAGGATTTGGGTGGATATTTCCGGAGAGCATCAGGAGGAGGAGGACTAGCTTAAACACATGAGGTGGTCGTAGGTTACCGGTTCTGCGTCTCCTTTTTCTGGTCGAGTGTGAGCGTGACTTAGGGGGAGAGTGGAGGTTCAGAGACAGAGGAGTTGGGCTGCATAGAGGTGAGCCCTGCGCCAACAGGGTTGAAGGAACAGGTTGCCTGAGGTTGGCGGGGACCAGAGTTGAAAAATGGGATCAAGAGGAAGAGTCTCTGGGTGGTGATATATGGGGTCAAGTAAGTAGCTGGGGGGACAAGAGGGGAAGCAGGCTCTGGGGGGGTGGAGTAGAGGAATAAGAGGAGCGGGGAGGAGGAGGAGGAGTGCAAGGGTCCAATCCTGGTGTAGCTCGGCAAGCGACTGGTCAATAGTGGCAGCTCACGGCTGCCCCGGGCAGTCTGAGGACTTACCTGACTTCCAGGATCCTTGGTTCGGACAGGAGGTGGGCGGCTGGGCGGTCAGGAGCCCCAAGTCGCAGCCGTCTGCTTCAGAGGGCTGTAGCGCCCAAGTTGCAGAGCTAGATCTGGTGGTGGAGAGGAGAGAGAAATAGGGGGTTAGAAATGGGCGGGGGAGGGCAACACAAAGCAAAAAATGGTAGGCAAAATTGGGGGCAGGGGAGCAGAGAGCAGGGGATTTCGGCCAGACAGAGGTGCTATTGGAGGTGGGGCAGCGGCGGCCCAAGTATAGCTTTGTTTAGAGATACAGAACCCGGACTTTGGTGCCATGGGGGGTGGGTGTGTAGGAGGAAGGCGAGGTCAGTGAGAATTAGCGAGGGCACAAGGGGGGGGGAACGGTTCAGGCCCCGAGGAGAAAGGCAATAGGTAAGAGGAGAAGGTGAAAGGAAAAAAAAAAAATCTGCTTAAGGTACCCAGAGGAGTGATCAGTTCAGAGTACACACAGGAGCACAGGAGAGCTGTACTCGCTAGGTCATGCTAACACATTGCATTTCATAACATTTCCTCAGAATCAGCAACCGTATTAGATGGCAAAAAATTCCTTGGGGTCAGGGTGAAAGGTAGGAGAAAGGATAGAGAGTCCAGGTAGTGGCGGCTCCGAAAGCAGGCCCAAAATTTTGGCTGCTTCCACTCACACTCATTGGGCGCTGCAGTCCCGAGTGGAGGAGAAATTCAGCAGGCACGGCTAGCCAATCAGACAGGTGGAGGAGTGCAAGGGTCCAATCCCGGTGCGGCTCGGCAAGCGACTGGCTAATAGTGGCTGCTCATGGCAGCCTGGGACAGTCTGAGGACACAACCTGGCTTCCAGGATCCTTGGTTCAGACTGGAGGTGTGGGCGGCAAGGCAGTCAGGAGCCCAGCTGCCTTCTCAGAGGGCTGTAGCGCTCTGTTGCAGAGCTGGATCTGATAGTGAGAGGAGAGAGAAATAAGGGTTAGAAATGGTGGGGAGGGCAACACAAAGCTGAAGAAAGGTAGGCTGAATTGGGGGCAGAGCAGGGATTTCAGCCAGACAGAGGTGATAATTGAGGGGGTGGCGCCCAAGTATAGCTTTGTTTAGAGATACAAAACCTGGACTTTGGCGCCGTGGGGGGGTGGGTAGGAGGAAGGTAAGGTCAGTGAGAATTAGCGACTACTTCTTGGGTGCCCTGAAAAACAGTATCCGCCGGTCAAGTTGAAGGAGGCCTGTTGGGCGGTGTTGGTGGCAGTGGGCTCTGCAGAGCAGTTGGAGCAGATGATCGCCTTCGACGAGGAGGCGGCCCAGGCCGCTTTTTCCTCCTCTTCAGTCGCGCCATTTATCCTGCTCTCCCTGGGCTCTTCCTATACAGCTTCCTTTAAGGAGCTTCGACAATCCCTCTCCACCAAGGGAGAAGGACGATCGGGACATTCCAGTCGGTCCAAGAAGAAGGACTCAAAAGGTAAGTCCCACCATCGACATTCGTGGGAGCGGGAGAGATCCCCTTCTCCGGACAGTCGACTTTTGACTTCGGTCGAGGTTGCGGCTGAGGCCGCTGGCTTCACGGTGTCCCCGTCAGGTCAGCCGGCCGAGGCACCTGTCGACGCGGTCGAGATTTTTCTTGACCCGTCGGATGGTTTGTCGACTGGAGATGCCGAAAACCCTACTTCACCGGTTCCCCCGGTGGAAACTGAGGACTTGCCTGTGCCTCCTGTGCCGGAGTCCCTGGCTAAGGTCCCTGTACCGAGGGAGGAGCGGGTTTCCTCCGTCCCCTCTCTGACCCAACCTCGCAATCCCCGAAGGTCTCAGTCTCAGACTTCTTCCAGGTCAAGCCAGTCCCGCTAATGTCGGCAGTCTCGGTACCATGGAAAGCGACACCTCTTCTTCCTCTTCGGAGGATAGGCTCCGGCGAAGGTTGCATTGGTGCTACGAGGACTTGATGTGGCAGCAGCTCTTACTGTCCGGTAACAAGCCGACTCAGTTGTCTTCTCCGGCCATTAAGTCTCTGTCACCGAAATGGCCAAAACAACCCCTCATAGTAGTCGAGGAGCTGCCACCGGCACCGTTTGTTCGGCCGAAACCGGCTGCTCCACCCATTGTGGTGGAACCTCCGCCTCCACAACCAAAGACTGGAGCCCTGACCAAGGATTCTCGGTCGGGTCAGGGCTTGCCCCATAGGTCATCGGTCACCCTCACTCCCGATCGACCTCGGCATGTGGAGGGTGGCTCAGGCACTCGGCAGCTCTGCGCAGACTCCTCCAAGTCTGACGTCAACGACTCCTTGTTCTCTAGGCCGCTCGACCTGGAGTCTGCAGGGGGTCAGTCGGTGGACGAGAGCCCATCCTCGTTTTTGGGAATGCTTAGACTCATCTCAGAGTCTACTGTGTTGAAGCTTGAACCAGTTCAGAAACTGGCCAGGTATCCCCTTACGGAGATACTGGACCAAGGGGATTCCCCTACAGAGGCCTTTCCGGTGGCCGAAGCTCATTGTTGGCCCGGCCCTGGAGTTGTGGCAGTGGCCAGCATCTTGTCCCACACCTTCGGCCAGGATTGCTAGAAAGTATGCGGTCCCTATCAGTTCACTCTCTGGTTTCTTGGAGCACCCTTCTGCGGAAGGGTTAGTGACCGACAGCATGTTCCAGCATTCTGGGAACGTTCGGGATGTGGACAAACTGCCCAATAAGGAATCCAAAAAGTTGGACTACTCAGGGCGGAAAGTATACGCTGCTTCCTCCCTAGGCCTTCATCAGGCTAGCTCGGCCATTCTGATGGCACACTTTTTACACGCCCTTTTGGGCTCCCTGGATGAGGTGATTCCTCATCTCCCGGCTGACCTTCAGACGACGGTCAAGCAGGTGCAGGATCAGGGAAGGGCAGTAGCTAAACAGCAGCTCCAAACTTCATTGGACATTGCTGATTCTTGTGCCCGGTCAGTAGCGGCCGCAGTGGCCATGCGCCGCAGAGCTTGGCTGCGGATCTCCACCTTCATGCCTGATACCCAGCACAAGCTGACAGATGTTCCCTTCCTGGGTACCGACTTGTTCGGGCCCGGGGTTGAGGGTCATCTCCAACGGATCAAGAAGTCCAGTGCCACCTTGGACTCTGTCACATCTGCCCAGAAGGACAAAGGCTGCCAGCAGCAGCGTAAGCCCTTTCGTCCTTCAGCCCCTGCAGCACGTCCGGCCCAGCAACACCAGCATCAGGGCCAGCAGGCTCACGCTTGGCACCCCAAAGCCAAGCCTGCTGCTCCCTCCAGCAGGAAGCCAGGAGGAAAAGGCCTAGGGGGCTCCTCGGCCAGCCCTTCCTCCAAGCCTGCCCAGTGACGGGTTGAGGGGTGTCGCCCCCAGGTTCGTCATTCCTCCCGGGTTCCCCATGGGAGCGGCCCGCCACTCCTTTCCGCTGGTCCGCTATCACCATGGACTGCTGGGTGTTGGAGTAGGCAGGGGTCTGCCTCTGAATTCAAGCAGTTCCTCCCTTATCGAGCCGTCGCCCGGGGGCTACAGGTTCTGCAGCCTCTGTCGGCTCGTCGAGCCAACATTGCCTTGCTCCTCCAGAAGGAGGTGATCAGCGAGGTGGCGGACCCCCCTCCAGACCCAGGGTTTGTGTCCAGGTACTTCCTGGTCCCAAAACAGATGGGGGGCTGGCTCCCCATTCTCGACCTACACGACCTGAACAAGTTCCTAAGGTCTCACACCTTCAGGATGGTCACTCTGGCTCAGATTATTCCATCCTTGGAGCCAGGCATGTGGTTCTGTTCCCCCTTCATGACGTGTTTTTTCATGTCCCAATCCATCCGTCTCATCAGTGGTTCCTCTGCTTCAGAGCAGAGGGATCCCTTTAAGAGTTCCGGGCCATGCCCTTCGGCCTCTCTCCAGCTCCCAGGGTCTTCACCAAATGCATGTCAGTGGTGACAGCATTCCTGCGTCGCCGAGGGGTCCAGGTGTACCCTTACCTGGATGACTGGCTGATTGCAGCCCCCTCCAGGTTGGAGGTGGAGTGGTCCAGGGATTTGGTCCTCCAGGTCTGCTCTCAGATTGGCCTCCTCAGCAATGAGGCCAAGTCGGAACTCATGCCATTTCAGGTGATTCAGTTAATTGGGGCAGAGCTCAACTGTCTTCGAGCCAGAGCCCGGCTCCCAGCGGACAGGGCCGAGGTCCTTTCCTCCTTTGCCCAGTCATTCCTGGTTGGGCAATTGCGCCCTGCCCGGGACTTCCTGCGCCTTCTGGGCCTCATGGCGGCCTGCACCAGCGTGGTCCATTGGGCCCGCTGGTATATGCGTCTCCTGCAGTGGGGGCTGGCCCGCCAATGGTCACAGCGCTCCAGTCCTCTGGACCAGTCAGTGACTGTGACCCAGGAGATGTGGAACGGCCTACAGTGGTGGCTCATTCCAGCTCATCTGCAGGAGGGTATCCCGTTTGTCTGCCCCGAGCCGACGGTCACTCTGACGACCGACTCCTCTCTGATGGGTTGGGGTGCCCATGTGGGGGAGCTCAGGGCCCACAGCCTCTGGTCCCCTCAGGAGTCTCAATGCCACATCAATCTGTTGGAGCTTCAAGCGGTCCGATTAGCCCTCACCACCTTCGCTCCGTTTATAAGGGTCAAGTGGTCCTGGTCCAGACGAACAACACCATGACCATGTACTGCCTCAACTGACAGGGCTGGATGCACTCCTTGCCCCTGTGCAAGGAGGCTGTCTCCGCACTTGGTCTCTCGTGATCAGCCTGGAGGCGGATGTCCTAGCCATCCATGTGGCAGTAGCCTCGAACAGTCTGGGCGATGTCCTCAGCTGGATAGACGCTGCATCTCACGAGTGGTCTCTCTTGCCGGAGGTAGTATTAGATCTGTTCTCCCACTGGGTCACCACTCAGGTGGACCTGTTCACCTCCAGAGAGAATGCAAAGCTGAGGCTGTTTCATGCCCGCCCCCCCTCAGCAGGGTTCGCTGCAGGGGGATGCCTTCTCGAGGCCGTGGACCAAGGACCTCTTCTGCACCTTCCCTCCATTTCCCTTGATCCACAAGGTGCTTCTCAAGGTGAAGAGGGACAAGGCACAGGTAATTCTGGTAGCCCCAGACTGGCCCCGCCAGTACTGGTACCCAGATCTCCTCGGCCTCAGTTCCAGGTTCCTGAGGCAGCTTCCAGCCCGCCCGGACCTGTTCTCAGTCGACAAGGAGAAGGTTCTCCACCCGGACCTTCAGTCCCTGCACCTGATGGCCTGGTTCCTGAGTGGCTAGAGTTCCAGGCCTTGGGTCTTAGTTTGAGGCCCAAAAGAGTTACGGTAGGGAGGCAGCTTGAGTAGCAGGGAGGATCTAGGGTCTATTTAATTAAGGTAGGGGGGCGGGCGTAAAATTTCGGCACTTTCCTATGCAATACAATGGGCGCTGAAGCCCAGGACAGATTAAAAGGTGTATAGCCAATGTCCAATCACAGGCGGCAGTTTACAGCGCTAGCCAGTGGGCACTTCTTTCAGCGGTCCTGGCTGGTCTGCAGTCTTACCCGACTTTGTGGAGCTCCTGAGCGGCTCCGGTGCTGGTGAGGGTGGGCGGCTGGCTTCTCGAACCGCGGCCGCTCTGGCAGCAGTAGCGAGCTCAATCATGGGCTGGAGTCTGAGGGAGAAAGAAGGAGAGGGGGGGTTACTGATAGGAAGCGAGAGAACAAAGAAGGACCGTGAGGCAGGTGTTTAATTGGGGGGCGGGGGAGACCGCAGGGGGTCTGGGAGCTAAAATTAACACAGTAAAGTGCTGCACCGGTGGGGGGCAGCGGACAGGAGCAGGAAAGGAAATTCACCAGCCCTGGCACCATGGGAGGGATGGGGGGACAGAGGGATAATGGAAGTGAGGCAGACAGTAATCAGAGCAAGACGAAGGGAGGAGTGGAAAACAGATTGCAGGCCAGGGGGAGTTAGGCCAGTAGGTGGCCAAGGGGAGCGGTGCAGGGTACAGAACTAGACAAGTTAGCTGAGGGGGCACAAGCAATAAAAACGGCAATAATCAGACAACTTTTAGAGTTAAAAAACAGTGTGAATGAATCAGGCCCAGATACAGTTCAGCTTTGGTTACTACAGTCAAGTCAGAATTTAGACTAACAGCTACACAGGCAATGCATTAGGAAATTAGCAGCAGGAAGCAGAAGAAATAATACAGTACAAAATTGGGCAAAAATTTCAGTGCTTTCCTATGCAATACAATGGGCGCTGAAGCCCAGAACAGCGTTAGGAAGCTGGTCCAATCAGATTAAAAGGCATATAGCCAATGTCCAATCACAGGCGGCAGTTTACAGTGCTAGCTAATGGGCGCTTCTTTCAGCGGTCCCAGCCAGTCTGCGGTCTTACCCGGCTTTGTGGAGCTCCTGAGCGGCTCCAGTGCTAGTGAAGGTGGGCGGCTGGCTTCTTGAGCCGCTCCAGCAGCAGTAGCGAACTCAATCAAGGGCTGGAGTCTGAGGGAGAAAGGAGGAGGGGGGGTTTACTGATAGGAAGCGAGAGAACAAAGAAGGACCGTGACGCAGGTGTTTAATCGGGGTCGAGGGAGACCACAGGGGGTCTGGGAGCTAAAATTAACACAGTGAAGAGCTGCACGGGGGGCAGCGGACAGGAGCAGGAAAGGTGCTGGCAGGTGGCGGCTGGCTTTTCAAGCTGCGCCACTCTGGCAGCAGTAGCCAGCCCAATCAAGGGCTGGAGTCCGGTTTGTGGAGCTCCTGAGCGGCTCCGGTGCTGGTGAGAGTGGGCGGCTGGCTTCTCGAGCCATTGCCACTCCGGCGGCAGTAGCGAGCCCAATCAAGGGCTGGAGTCTGGCTTTGTGGAGCTCCTGAGGCGCCGGTGCTGGTGAGGGTGGGTGGCTGGCTTCTCGAGCTGCGGCCGCTCAGGCAGCAGTAGCGAGCTCAATCATGGGCTGGCGTCTGAGGGAGAAAGTAGGAGGTGGGGGGGTTTACTGATAGGAAGCGAGAGAACAAAGAAGGACCGTGACGCAGGTGTTTAATCGGAGGGCGGGGGAGACCGCAAGGGGTCTGGGAGCTAAAATTAACACAGTAAAGAGCTGCATGGGGGGGTAGAGGGCAGGAGCAGGAAAGGAAATTCACCAGCCCTGGCACCACGGGAGGGGTGGGGGACAGAGGGATAATGGAAGTGAGACAGACAGTAATTAAAGCAAGATGAAGGGAGGAGTGGAAAACAGATTGCAGGCGAGGGGGAGTTAGGCCAGTAGGTGGCCAAGGGGAGCGGTGCAGGGTACATCACTAGACAAGTTAGCTGAGGGGGCACAAGCAATAAAAATGTCAATAATCAGACAACTTTCAGGGTTAAAAAACAGTGTGAATAAATCAGGCCCAGATACAGTTCACCTTTGGTTACTACAGTCAAGTCAGAATTTAGACTAACAGCTACACAGGCAATGCATTGGGAAATTAGCAGCAGAAAGCAGAAAAAATCATACAGTACAAAATTGGGCAAAAATTTCAGTGCTTTCCTATGCAATACAATGGGCGCTGAAGCCCAGAACAGCGTTAAGAAGCTGGTCCAATCAGATTAAAAGGCATATAGCCAATGTCCAATCACAGGCAGCAGTTTACAGTGCTAGCTAATGGGCGCTTCTTTCAGCGGTCCCAGCCAGTCTGCGGTCTTATCCGGTTTTGTGGAGCTCCTGAGCGGCTCCGGTGCTGGTGAGGGTGGGCAGCTGGCTTCTTGAGCCAGTCCGGCAGCAGTAGCGAGCTCAATCAAGGGCTGGAGTCTGAGGGAGAAAGAAGGAGGAGGGGTTACTGATAGGAAGCAAGAGAACAAAGAAGGACCATGTTGCAGGTGTTTAATTGGGGGGTGGGGGAGACCCAGGGGGTCTGGGAGCTAAAATTAACACAGTAAAGAGCTGCATGGGGGTAGCGGACAGGAGCAGGAAAGGTGCTGGTGAGGGTGGACGGCTGGCTGGCTTCTTGAGCCACGCCACTCTGACGGCAGATTGGGCTGGAGTCCGCTTTTGAGCTCCTGAGCGGCTCCAGTGCTGGTGAGAGTATGCCTGGCTTGAACCGCGGCCGCCCAGCAGTAGTAGCGAGCTCAATCATGGCTGGAGTCTGAGGAGAAAGAAGGAGGGGGTTACTGATAGGAAGTGAAAGAACAAAGAAGGACTGTGACGCAGGTGTTTAATTGGGGGGCCGGGGAGACCGCAGGGGGTCTGGGAGCTAAAACTAACACAGTAAAGAGCAGCGGGCAGGAGCAGGAAAGGAAATTCACCAGCCCTGGTGCCACGGGAGGGATAGGGGACAGAGGGATAATGGAAGTGAGGCAGACAGTAATCAAAGCAAGATGAAGGGAGGAGTGGAAAACAGATTGCAGGCAAGGGGGAGTTAGGCCAGTAGGTGGCCAAGGGGAGCGGTGCAGGGTACAGAACTAGACAAGTTAGCTGAGGGGGCGCAAGCAATAAAAACGGCAATAATCAGACAACTTTTAGGGTTAAAAAACAGTGTGAATAAATCAGGCCCAGATACAGTTCAGCTTTGGTTACTACAGTCAAGTCAGAATTTAGACTAATAGCTACACAGGCAATGCATTAGGAAATTAGCAGCAGAAAGCAGAAGAAATAATACAGTACAAAATTGGGCAAAAATTTCAGTGCTTTCCTATGCAATACAATGGGCGCTGAAGCACAGAACAGCGTTAGGAAGCTGGTCCAATCAGATTAAAGGCATATAGCCAATGTCCAATCACAGGCAGCAGTTTACAGTGCTAGCTACTGGTAAGCACTTGAAGGTCCCAGCTAGTTCATGGGTCTTACCCGGCTTTTGTGGAGCTCCTGAGCTGCTCCGGTGCTAGTGAAGGTGGGCGGCTGGCTTCTTGAGCCACTCCGCAGCAGTAGCGAGCTCAATCAAGGGCTGAGTCTGAGGGAGAAAGAAGGGGGTTACTGATAGGAAGCTAGAGAACAAAGAAGGACCGTGATGCAGGTGTTTAATTGGGGCGGGGAGACCACAAGGGGGTCTGGGAGCTAAAATTAACACAGTAAAGAGCTGCACAGGGGGGGCAGCGGACAGGAGCAGGAAAGGTGCTGGTGAGGGTGGGCGTCTGGCTTCTTGAGCCGCGGCAACTCCGGCGGCAGTAGCCAACCCAATCAAGGGCTGGAGTCTGGCTTTGTGGAGCTCCTGTGCGGCTCCGGTGCTGGTGAGAGTGGGCGGCTGGGTTCTCGAGCTGTGACCACTCCAGCGGCAGTAGTGAGCCCAATCAAGGGGTGGAGTCTGGCTTTGTGGAGCTCCTGAGTGACTCCGGTGCTGGTGAGGGTGGGCGGCTGGCTTCTTGAGCCACGGCTGCTCCGACGGCAGTAGCGAGCCCAGTCAAGGGCTGGAGTCCGGCTTTGTGCAGCATGGCTTCATTCAGGGTCAGTCATGTCAGATGAACCTGATCGAATTCTTCGATGAGGTGACAAGGGTAGTTGATCAGGGTGGTGCAATGGATGTGGCCTACCTGGTCTTGGGGAAGGCCTTCGACACAGTACCCCACAAAAGACTGGTTAATAAGTTGGGGAGTCTAGGGGTGGGGCAGAAAATAACAAGATGGGTGGAGAGCTGGCGGACTGGTAGAAGCCAAAGGGTGGTGGTCAACAGGGTGCACTTTGGGGAGACAGGAGTGATGAGTGGGGTCCCCCAGAGGCAGTGTTGGGGCCCATTCTGTTTAACATCTACGTCAGTGACATAGCAGAGGGGCTTCAGGGAAAGGTCTGTCTTTTTGCAGACAACACGACACAAAACCCAGCAATAAGGTGGACACTCGGGGGGTGGGGGTGGAGATGATGAAAAACAATCTAAGATTACTGGAAGAGTGGTCGGAAACATGACAGCTAAAATTCAGTGCCAGGAAATGCATAGTGATGCACTTGTAGAGGAAGAATCCAAATACCACATACACACGGGGATAATGGCTGCAACCAGGCAGGAGAAGGATCTAGGAGTTGTAATCATTGATGAGGTGGGGACCCAGTGAGCAAAGCTAACATGATGCTAGTGTGCATAAGGAGAGGGATAATCAGCAGGAGGAGGAGAGAGATGCTGATGCCACTCTACAGTTCGATGGTTAGGCCACACCTGGAGTATGGGGTACAGTTTTGGAGTCCCCATGTACAAAAAGGCATAGATGGTATGGAAAGGGTGCAGAGAAGGGCCACTAAAATGGTGCATGGGCTAAGTGGGAAGACATGTGAGGAGAGGTTGAAGGAGCTGGATTTGTATCCACTGGAGACAAGAAGGGAGAGAGGGGGCATTATCGAAACATTCAAGTATGTGAAGGGGATTAGTAAAGTGGAGGAGAGCTTATTTTCAGGGAAGGTATATACAAGAACTAGGGGCGGGGGGCATGGATTGAAAGTGAAGGAGGGAAGGTTTAGGGGAAACATTAGGAAGTATTACTTCATGGAGTGAGTGGTTGAGCCCTGGAACGGACTGCCAGAGGAAGTGGTGAAGGCCAGTACAGTGGAGGGTTTCAGAAAGGCCTGTGACAAACACAAGGGGTTGTCAAGAGGAGGAGGGGGGAACCTTGGGCAGGGTGGACAAGTAGAGTGGGAGGAATGGGCAGACTAGATGGGCCAGGAAGGTCCTTTTCTTCCAACACTTGTCTATGAATCTACTCTGTTGTTCTCTCCCTTCCCTCATCCCCCCAATACATATAGTCCCTCAACAGCTGAAACATTAATACACTAACATCCATATCATCACCTTGCCTCCAGTCTGAGTGACCGTACTCCCTGCCCTCCAGTCCGTGACTGATCTGCTGAAACTTGGTAGGAAGATAAAGTTCTAGTAATGTAGCCCATATTTGTGATGAACTGATATCTGTGGCAGTCCTTCTGCCCATAATGGGGGATTCCCCTTACTGTGCTAGTGTTGGAGACTGGGGCATCCTCTTACCCAAGGAGAAACTTGAGTAAGGTAAAAGTTAGTGACTTATGACTTCCCCAAAGGTACCATTGCCTCGAGATATGGCAGCCATAATTGTCTGCCTTAGTAAATCTTTTACCACCCCCTCCTGTACATAGGCCTCAGAACCACCACACAGTACCTTTGAAAGTTGCAAAGTGTGCAGTCTTTTGGGCTTGTTTCTGTGCTCTGGCAGAGGTGGTGGAGTAGCAAATGGCTCACAAAACTTATCCATCCGTTTTCCACTGCCATTCCACCATTAACAGACAGCTCACTGTCTTAAGAAGCTAGCATTATCAGTTTATTAATAAAAAAGAAAAGAATTGCAGCAATTTGGCTAGATTTGTCACCTAAGATCAGTGGAGGCTCTCCTTCCTGTTGCTGCATGCTCAGATGCATCATGTGACTCCAGTATCACCTATTTTGAGAGACTCTTCAATCCCTGTTCGGTGGGCTAGTGTGTGTCCTAAATGTGTGCTCTGATTCCTTATGTTTCTTATACAGAAAAATTGTTGCATCTAAAATATGAAATTTAGTAAAACAAAAAGTAAAAAAATAATTAAAAATCCAGTCCTGCTGGTACATGACTTTCCTGTGATGTCCTGGGAAGGAAAAGAGCCGTCAGGATTATGCGGTCCAGTAGCCATACCTGCTGTTGATCCTTAGTCTGAAACTGATGTTGAGAAAGGTGACAGTTCTGGTGCATCTATTGAGACACTGATGTCAGGTTTGTGGAAACAGGAGCCAGAGGGTGCATTACGTGTTGGGCCATTCCTCGTGGTTAGGGGTTAGGAAAGGAACATAAAAGGGGAGAAGCTTGAGTAGATGATACCTCCATACTTTCTTTCACCTACTTGGTACATACAGACTTGTGGGTCCCCAGTTTCCCTTCGTCCCTCAGCCAAATGGGATTGTTTGTTTGGGTTACTGGTTTGCCATTAGAGCCCAGAGGATTTTTGGAGGTACTGGAGGGGTTGATCTGGGTACATAGAGGTATTGAGAATGGACAGGAGGGGAGGGACTGACTATTAGAAAAGGATAAAAATAAAAACAAAATTCCAACATTGCACCTTTTAAAAAGGCAGATTACTTGTTGCCTGCTGTGGTAGTCCTGTCAGTGTTACTAATGCATTTTCCCATGACCTGTTTGTTTTTAATATTATGCACAATAGTTTTGCTTACTATAAATTGCTCGCAGTAAAGCTTGCAGGCTCACCTTGTCTGCTGATCAGTATACACACATTTACTCTCTGTATGAACAGTCTAATTGGCTGCCACTTAGGAGCAGGATCAAGTTCCAAACCTGCCTCCTTGGCAAGAAGGTGTTAATGGGCAAAACACCCCCCTACGTATCTAATATCCTCTCCCTGACTGACTCCATCTATGACACCAGAGGTGGGATGTGTGGGGCTCTATCAACACCTTTTTGTCGAACTGGGCTTGGACAACGTGCCTTTGTCTATAGGGCCCCTCTGTGGCTTAACGAAATCCCTGTGCCCATTTGAATCTCCACTAGCCTATCCCACTTCAAAACTGGCCTAAGGCAACACCCCAACTCCAGCACAGAGTGTGACTGCTTCTGAAGGCTTGACCCTTCCTCTCCTTATGCCTTCCGAGTTGTCATATGGCAGCCCTGCTGCACCCCGCTCCTCTGCACAGCGAGTGACTGCTCTCTTCCCTTCCTTTAACCTACACCTTAGTCCCCTGAGCTGACATACTGTCCCCCTCCCCATCCCCTCTTGGTCCTTCCTGCCCCCCACAGTCATGTCTGGGGCCTACTCCTCCTCCTCCTTGTGGCTTTTCAGCCTTACCCCTGCTGTCACCAAAAGCCACCTATCACATCTTATCTTCATCAACACACTACCCCTTTCCCTGTGACCTTTCAATCCCACACCTTTCCCACCACCCTGCAACCCCTCCCAAATCCTCCCCAGCACCCCTGCCACTATTGCCCCTTATTTGACAAAGCCTCCCTCACAGGCAGCTTACCATTCCCTTAAGTCTCCTGTCCCCTTGGGAGGGGGCGCTCTCCCTCCTCTCTCTACTAAGTTCACCACTACTGTCATAATTCCTATGCTGACATTGTATTAATCTCTGGTACTTGAAATTACCTTGTAATACTGTAACCTAATGTAAGTTCTCTACCTAGGCTGATTGTGTGATGTTATATGTCTATTGCCTGTAAACCTGATGTGGGACCTTTGTAAAAGAGCCTGTGCTCGAAGGTCTTTTCCGAATCCTAAATAAATAAATAATATGATAGCTCTTAAATTGTCCGTCTGTGTGCCTGCTAGCTGTGGAAACCCTCATGAAAATGAAATGCCACATCTCTTGGCAGTTGTTTGGTGAACACAACTAATAAATACACAGCATTGAAGAATATTGTATGCTCCCAATCCACATAGAATTGTTTGAATCACCCTCAGAAGTTCTG
The DNA here is from genome assembly GCA_016271365.2 of Neoceratodus forsteri. Taxonomy (NCBI): domain Eukaryota; kingdom Metazoa; phylum Chordata; order Ceratodontiformes; family Ceratodontidae; genus Neoceratodus; species Neoceratodus forsteri. Next base: position 1,726,008,310 of record CM057452.1, read on the forward strand.
TTTTAAGTAACTGGATCATGATGCTAGAAAGCTAAAAAGTTTGTCAAAGTTATATTTCAAAGGAAAGCAATAAGATTTCATAAACTGCGCTTCAGTATCAGCTGTAGTAGTTTTATTCTGAACCTTAAAGTTCTCCCATCACGTTCATCTAGAAGGAGCAGGGGTGGAGGGGACTTGTTTTCCTCCTTGTTAGAAGGAGCTTTTATTTCCTTCTTTCCTCTGATGGATTTAGCTTTGTCTTTGATGTCATGAGTTACTTTAGTACTGTGTGTGCTGGGCAGGCTGCTGAATTTTAGGGTCATTTGAAAATGAATAAAAGCTATTGTTTTCAGAATGTCTTTAAGATTCAAAAAACATCAAAGTGGTTAGTTTTTAAGGAATCTTCAAAGGTTTAAAGATGAAAACCAGTGTTTTAGAAAAGGTCTTTTACTGTACTGATCCACATCTTCTACTTTTAACTGGGCAAACAACCTGTTTGGAGGTGTTAGCCTTTGTAATATATAGGTTGTGAAACCAAGCTGCGTTCTTTAATCCTTGCTCAGCTTTAGCAAAAAATGCCTTCTTAATTTGGGGGATTTCACACCTGTTTGAACATAGGAAATCTGTTCTTAATCCTGAATAAATCCACTATATGTGGTTTGAGCCCTAAAGTAAACGGGGGCAAAAGAAAGCAGCTTAAAGGGATCCCAATACAAGGTGCCACACATGCTTCACTAATATATCCCGGAAACACTTGGTTCTAATGGTTGGGCTATAGCTGAATCTGCAGGGAAGCTGCCACATGGTACACAGAAGCTCACTGTTAATCACTCTATTAGGGTACATTGCAGAAAATACTGAAAGAAATGCTCCTGCAAAAATACAGACACGTCTGCTTCACTACTGGCTCCCATTTCTATTTTCTCCACTATTTTGTTTGTATAAAAAAGTGCCCTTCTTACTAAGAAAAAAGTAGTCTCATATCATTCAGATAGTTACAAGCAGCTGCAGTAATTTAAATTAAAAAAAAGTTTCCGTTAAATGTTGCTGTTTTTTTTTTTTTTTGTTATGGTTTGTATGAAATGAGAATGTGCAGTTTTCTGTGGAGTAAACTTTGAGAGAATAGTATGTCAGTGTAGCCAGTTGGTTAGAGCATAAAGCTTTGATCCAGGAGATCCAGCTTTAAATACCACAACTGCCACTTGCATACTGTGTGACCCTGAATAGATCATTAAATTCCCTACAGGTAAATATAATATATGTATATTCATTGCAAAAAACTTCATTAATGCATCAGTTAGGGTTGTTACTAAAGTGACAAAATCAGGGAAATGGTGTGTTAGGGTTTCCAACCCTAACACCCCACTTCCACCCTTCAGACACTGACAGGCATCCGGGGTGGGGGGGTGCCTTGGGGGTCGTCAGCCGTAGCGCTCACCCCATTCCATAAGTAATTAAGCTGAGATTGGTACAGTATAGAAGAATGGGGTGGCGTTAGGGCTGGCACTGGGCAAAACACTCCTGATGCCTATCACAGTGCCTGCTGGTGGGGGTAGGGTGTTAGTTGGAAACCCTATCACCACATTTTCTTGATTTTTGTCACTTTAGTAACATCCCTAACTGATGCATTAATGAAGTTGTTTGCAGTGAATTTCCTTACTTTCTCAGATAGTATAATCATATCCTTATGCGCTCCCATCCCTCCATAGATACGTATACGTATGTAGCCATGGAGGGCCCTGCGCTTCCATTTATAGGACAACAGTGACCAAATTGTCAGTATAGCCATCTTATTACCCCACCTCATGTACCCCATTACTGAAAATGTTCAATTTCCACACCAAAACGTAATTCTGCGTAACTGCAACACCATTCCATGCTACGGGTGCGAAAACACATTTTCGGCAGAATTCGAAAAATGACAGCTATGACATACATGAGGTGGGGTAATAAGAAGGCTATGATGAAATATGTAGCTCGGCTTATTTATAGGGTAACACCTGCCCTGCAATTGGAGGAAAAGGCTTCAGGTGCAGTTCATGTAGTTCTAGCTACTGGGGGTTGGGTTTAAAGGCTGGACAGAGGAGCTTAGGGAGTTGTACACTTCCCCTATAAGTTTACTGTGTAGTACTGCACCTAGTAACAGGGGTACCTGTTTACTGTGGGATTGTATCTAGGATTAGTGGTTAGGGGTGTATCTTGGACTAGAGGGGAACCTGGCGGTTCACCCAAGGAAACCTACTTGGAGGGGGATGGGACCACATGTCATTAGGGCCAGCATCTTTGGGAGGGTAGTGGGGTGCACAGGGTGTGGGGCCGCCATGATACTGGACTGGGCTTGGAAGTTCGGTGGTTGCCCAGAGTGCTACCAGCTGGCACAGCTTAGGGAGGAGGTTGAGGGGATTAGGAGACAGCCGGAGGGAGAGGGGAGGTATGGTTGGGGAATAGGGCAGGGGCTCTCCCATGGGGTTGCACAAAGCACTAGGGGTGGGGGCATAGGGAAAGGAGTGTGGCAGAGTACTCTGGGGTCATATACGGACCCTAACAGAGGGGGCCCAAAAGTAGGACACTACCAAGGAAGCAGGCAGGTATCTGAGGACCCTCACAGAGGGGGGCCAAAGGGAGGACATTCTCAGGGAAGTAGGCAGATGGCTGGGGCTGGACAGAAGGAAGCAATGGGGGGAGGTGGATCAGACCTTAAGCTCAGTAACCGCTTCAGTTCTCTTCTTCTGCTTGAGGATGAGGGGGGTGATGTAGCCATGACAGGGGCGGTTAGAGATGGAAAGGGAGTGGGGGGCAGGAGGCAGGGGCCGGATAGCAGGAAGGACAGGGGGAACTTGGAACGTGGGAAAATGGAGGGAGCGGGGGATCACAGCAGCAGGAGGAGGAGGAGGGGGTAGAGGGAGGAAAGCACAAGGAGAAGGACCAGTTGGAAGGAATGGGCAAGGAGAGGGACCAGAAGTACAAGGAGGATACAGCAAGTGGAGCTGAGGGTTTAGGCCAGGGGAGCACGACAGGCAAGGATGGGCTGAACGGAGACGGGAAGGAAGGGAGGATGAGCCAGGCAAATATAGCAGATGGGGGGACAAGTCAGCGAGCAGTGATCAGGGGGTAGCAGGGTACAGAAGGATACTCGGAGGAGGAGAGGCATAGGATCGGAGAGGAGGGTGGCCAGGGTAAATAAGGAGGGGTGTGCGGTGGCACCCAGATAGAGAGGAGCAAGGAGGCTGAGGGAGGGCTGGTAGAAAGGATAAGGGACATGGAAGGGAATGGAGGAAAAGGTGGTCAGAGTGCTCCTGTTGGGTGATTCCATGATCAGGGGTATCAAAGGGATAGGGAGGGGAAGCCTGCCGGTTAGAACAAAATGCTTCCCTGGACTAACGGTGCACAGGGCCAAGCATGAGGTATATCAGCTGGCAAAGGATTGTGGAGGTTCCCCAGACATACTGGTCCACCTGGGTACCAATGACATTGAAGGAAATAGTGAGCTAGAGATACAGGCAAGGTTCAGGGAGCTTGCCAGGGTCTGCTATGACATAGGATGCGCGATTTCCTTCTCAGAAATCATGCCAGTGCAAAGGGCTAGTAGGGAACACAAGAGGAAGATTAGGGAGATAAACCAGTGGCCTTGGGAGTGGTGTGGGGCCAGAGGGTATGGGTTGATGGGGAATTGGGGGGGAGACCTGGGAGGATAAGGGGCTATATGCTAGAGATAGGCTCCATCTCAATTTGGAAGGGAAGGAAATCCTTAAGTTGAAAATAGAGGGGTTCGTTGGTGAAAGGTGAGGTTTAAACTTGTGAAGGGGAGGATGGGAGAAAAGGCTGTCGGGGGCCATAAAGGAGGGAATCTGTCTCCACCCCCCTGGGGAGCTGGAGGAATGCAGGAAAAAGCTGACTGGTAAGGTGCTGACCAAGGGAAGATGGAATTCCCATGGGAACGTGAGCAGGGGAAATAGAAGTATACAGAAAAGGTGGAAAGTAGTCCTGCTAAATGCCAGGAGCTTGGGCAATAAAATGCCTGAGCTCCAGGTGATGCTAACTGAGGGAGAGGTGGATGTGGCAGCGGTCACTGAGACCTGGGCCACCGCAGGGCACGGCTGGGACCTGAACCTGGAGGGTTACACCATGTTCAGGAAGGACAAGGGGGAGGGAAGGGGAGGAGGGGTAGCAGTAATAGTCAAAAGCTGCATTGGCACAGGAGGAGTGGAACTGTGGAGGTGATTTGGGTCACCTTGATAACAAGGGGGGGACGAGAGTAAAAATAGGAGCGGTGTATAGACCACCCACGCTGGCAGAGGAGCTGGAGGAGAGTCTGGTGGCATATGTGGGGAGACACTGCAGTTTGGGCAGGGGAAGAGTGGTGGTGTTGGGGGACTTAAACATGCCAGGAATGGACTGGGAGACTATAACATCCTCGGTGGCCAGGGAACAGAGGTTGTTGGATGTCTTTCAGGATGTGTTCCTAACTCAGCAGGTGGGGGAACCGACCAGAGAGGCGCGGATACTGGATGTGGTCCTGGCAGATAGTGACCAGACTGGGGTCCTGGAGGTAAGGGACCCATTGGCGGGGAGCGACCATGCCACGGTCTGGTTCTGCCTGGACCTAGGAGGGGTAGAAGGCTGCACAAAGACGGAGGTAACTGACTTCAGGGGGGCGGATTTCAAGGAAATGGGAAGGATTCTTAAGAAGCATTTGGATGGGAGTGGGCCAGACATGGACGCTGACAGTAGGTGGGAAATCATCAGGAGGGGTGTGTAGGATGCTACCAGCACCTGTACAAGAGTAAGAGGAAAATGCGGTAGGGCCCGTAAACCCTGCTAGTGGACCAGGGAGGTTCTGGAGGTAGTGAGGGGAAAGAAGGCGGCTTATAGGCATTTCAAGTGCTCAAGGAGTGAAAGGGATCGAGGGGAGTACGAGCTGATGGCCAGAAGGGCCATTAGGGTGGTGAGGGCGGCTAAGGCAAGGAAGGAGCAGAACCTGGCCAGGGAAATTAGGAGAGGGAACAAGGGGTTCTTTAGATACATTGGGGAAAAGTGGAGGGTGAAGTGGCAGATTAGCAGGATTTAAACAGAGGAGGGATGGGCACAAGACCCGGGGGAGCAGGCTGACATACTAAATGAGTACTAGCCTCCAGTTTCATGAAGGAAAATGGGGTGCTGTATCATACATGGGAGGAGACAGTGTAACTGGGGGCCTCATCGATCGGGGTCTGGGGAGGGGGGCCATCACTGGCAGAAGGGGAAGGCAAAGCAGGGGATGAGGTATGGAGGTGGAAATCACGGCAGAGAGAGTGAGGGAAGCCCTCAGGTCCCTTTATGACAGAGAAAGCACCAGGGCCGGATAAATTACATCCCAGAGTGCTGAAGGAACTGGCGGATGTCCTAGCAAACCCCCTGGCGGAGCTTTTCAGCATCTCTCTGAGGACAGAGTGGGTGCCCCAGGACTGGAAGGTGGCACATATAGTGCCTATCCACAAGGGGGGATCAAGGGAGGTGGCAGGGAACTACAGGCCTGTCAGACTGACATCGGTGGTGGGCAAGGTGATGGAGGGCATTGTCAAGGAGAGGCTTGGGGGGGACCTGGAAAAGTCAGGGTGCCTGGACAATAGGCAGCATGGATTCGTCCCGGAGAAATCATGTCAAACAAACCTTGTGGAGTTCTATGACTGGGTGACAAGTGCCTTGTACCTGGGTAGACCGGTGGACGTCCTTTTTCTTGACTTCAGCAAGGCGTTGACTCTGTTCCTCAGTGGGGCCTGTTGGATAAGGTGGGAGAAATGGTAGTGGGGAACCAGATGATCAGATGGATAGGAAATTGGCTCCAGGACCAGACTCAGAGGGCTGTGGTTGGCAGGATAGTCTCATCCCCAAGGAGGTCATTAGTGGGGTCCCTCAGGGATCAGTCCTTGGGCCCCTCCTGTTCAATGCCTACGTCTCTGACATAAGGAAGGGTATCAGGAGTGAGATGAGTCTCTTTGCGGATGACTCAAAACTGGGGGCGGTGGTGGATGGGGAGGAGGGGAAGGTGGCTCCACAGGAGGACCTGGAGGCTCTGGAAAGGTTGTCTAGAAAGTGGAAGCTGAGGTTCATTGCAGGGAAATGCAAGGTACTGTACCTGGGAGCCAGAAACCTGGGCCAGTTGGCACACCCTGGGGGGGGGGTGGGAATGCTACAAGTCTTAATGGCTGAGAGGGACCTGGGGTGGTGGTGGATGTCAAGATGAACAACTCTGGGACTTGTAGGGAGGACAGTGGCCAAGGCCAACAGGATGCTGACATGCATCGCTAGGGGGATCACCTCCAGAAGGAGGGAAGTGATACTCCCTCTGTATAACTGCTTGGTGAGGCCACACCTCGAGTATTGCGTGCAGTTTTGAAGGCCACACTTAGAAGGACATCGAACTCCTGGAGAGGGTCCAGAGGAGGGCAACCAAAATGATCTGGGGCCTGGGGGACAGGACCTATGGGGAGAGGCTCGAAGAGCTAAATATGTGCACATTGGAAGAGAGAAGAGACCGGAGGGACATGATAGAGGTCTTCAGGTACATGAAGGGGGTTAATAGGGGAGGAGCAGTCAGGGTGCTCCAAAGGAAGGGGAGGGGGCAACAAGAGGGCATGGGTGGAAGCTGGAGTGGGGGAAGATTCAGGGGAGAAAGGAGGAGGTGCTACTTCACTGAGAGGGTGGTGGAGCCATGGAATGCGCTGCCCAGGGGGCTGGTGGAGGCAGAGACGGTGGAGAGGTTCAAGAGGGGGTGGGACAGGTACAGGGGAAGGATTCTGAAAGCAAAGCCCTTTGCAGCAAGAATATCCGGGACTGGGAAGGGAGAAACCAGAGAGGGCGAAGGGGGCAGCAAGGTCAGCTCCCAGGGTGGGGGCTGACCAAACGAGCAGACATGAAAGACCGTTAGGCCTATTCTGCTGGTATTTTAGTATGTTGGTATGTAAAATTTGGGATAAAAATATTTAACATTTATGAAGTTACGAGCAGGCTTAGTGAAATTGGAATGAATGTTCATAACTTTGCCATTGTTTCATATTTTGACCCCAAATTTTCAACATAGTCTTCTTATGAACCTACTTCACAAACCCCATAGGTGAAAATTTTTAAATACATGCCAAAACGCCATTCTGCACCACAGATGCAAAAACACATTTCGGACAGGTTGTGAAAAATTACAACTGTACTGTTCATGAGGTGGTGTGAAAAAATGGCTATGTTGAAAATTTGGAGTAAAAATATTGGAAATTTATGCACGTGTGTAGAAAAATATCAATGAATGCACACAACTAAATATTTGGAATTTTTCTGCAAATTTTAACATGAGCTCAGGACCCCACTTCATGAACACTGGTGTGAAATTTCGTTGTTCAGTCGTGAAAGATGATTTTGTCACAGCGACCGTGAAATCACTTTCAGGCCAGATTAATGAAACGACAGTTGCTGTGTTCTTGAGGTGGGGTCCCAAAAAGGCCATGTTGAAAATTTGGTGCAAAAATTCCAAACAATGACAAAGTTATGAACATAAGTTCAAAACACCGTTGAAATACAGTGGAACCCTCTTGTAACGGACACGTTTGTGCAAGCAGGTTTTTTCTGTTATAAGGAGTGTCCACTATATCCTAAAATCTTAAAATATGAATCTCCTCCACCACAGCTGAAACACAGGAATTAAAATGAGAACATGCCCCCTCCTCTGCCAACCAGAGATATGGGGAACTGTTATTTACAGCTGATTAGGAACTGAGCAGTAAACAATTTAGAAAGATTTTGCTGAACAGTACCTGTGCTCATCAGGATCAGGGGACTGAGCAGTAAATGTGATTGGTAATATTTTTCTGTACAGAACTTGTGCTAAGTGGGGGATCAGGAGGGTGAAGGAGTAATCCCCTGGAGTAAGGTGTCAGGTATGAGGCATCAAGTGAGGTGAGTGATGTCATTATAGTGCCAGACAGACCAGTTGAATAATCAGGTTAAAATTAGCAGGCAATTTGCAGAATGTTATGGGTACAGGGGAGCACACAGTGTCCACTATACAGGGGTTGCAGAGTATGGTATAAATGGGATTTTTAACATTACTGGGATAGCTTTTGGCTTTTGACAAGGCAGATCTGTCTGTTATAAGCGAGTGTCCACTGTAAGTGGGTTCCACTGTACATTATACGGCACTTAGCTTGATTCCTTAGATCGCGGTTTGGCTTTGAAGAGTACAGACATGTCCTGATTCGCAGAAACAGCCTACGACCTCTGGATGGAAGTATAGGGTAAGGAGGGGGTGTGGGGTGGTGGGTGCTTAGTGGGAGGGTCAGGATTGGGGAGGGGGACGACAAGGGACTGTTTTCTTTTTCTTTTTTCTTTTCAGTTAAAAAAAAATTTAGGGACTGTTTTCACAGGTACAGAATTTATATTTAGGGACACGGAGAGTGGGCTCCCCAGTGTCCCACACTGCTGCTGGGTTGAGTGGGCTTGTAATACCAACACAGGGATTGGCCCCCCCTCCGATGTCGGCAAATATTAAAAGAGAACAGGCTGCGGGGGAGGGGAACATCTGACACTGGGGGTGGGCATTCTGTTGTCAGAATATATACAAAAAAGATAACCAGTGGGAATGGGGGGGTGCCACTAGATAACAGGGAAAGATATAGGATGGTGGCCGGGGTTCCACTAGACACTAGGGAAACAGCAGCTTGCACCTAAAACTGCAGCTGGTAGCATGAGTTCCAGCTGTGGCTGCAGAAGTCAAGAAAATCCTGCTGTTCTCATACAGAGAATGCGGCAGAAACGGTCCTCTCACTAACCTCGGCACCTGGGATTTTGGATGCCTACAAAAGGTGTTTCTAGCCACAATTAAAGAAAAATATCAGAATGTAGCAAAATGGGTCCTGTTTAGCTAAGTTCTGATTTTTTTTTTTTTTGTATTACATTAATTTTTACGTCTTCTTTATTTTCTGCCGCTCCCTAACTGGAAAACAAAATGGCGGACACAGCAGATGTCTATGAAAATACACTAGGCTCCCTGCGACATTACGAGGCCTTGTATGCAAAAAAATACAACTTCTGTGAAAACAAACCACACTATGTAACCCTCCATGCAAAAATACTTTGCAGCAGCTCCTGCGAAAACAAAAGTATTTTCGTGTGGAACATCTAACTTGTCCCGTAGGAAATAATGGGAAACTTTGACATTTAATAACTTTGGAACTGATTCATATTTTTTCATCAAATCTTCATAAGGCACATCTGTGAGGCAAAGGCTTTCTATCCTGAAAAGTTCAGACCACAACCTAAAACCATTTCTGAGATACAGGTGGACAAAGAAACTGCAAAAAACATGTACATTTAGGGATTTTTTACACTCTGTATCTCAGAAACCGCACAATGTGATTCACACAAAACCTGCCACATCAGTAGACCTACGCCTAGAGATTATGCATGCCAAATTTTGTGCAAATCCGTTGAACAGTTCCAAAGTTATTATTTATTTATTTATTTATTGAATTTTTGATGACCGGGTAGGCCCACTGGGCCCGAAGAGGTCCCTTTTTCAGGGGCAACCCGGGTGCAACAACAACATACAAGTAATAGTTCAGTACAGTCTGGAGAATGGATAGTTTTTAAAAATAAGAGTACATATCTTTACAGGCTCCAGGAAGTGGAAGACATATAGGCTGTATGGACATGAAGGTTACAAATAATGTGTACATTAAACAATTAGGCATCACTAGTAGTAGATTAGATACCAGGTCCTCAGGAATAGTAAGCAGCGCCTGTAAACCTAGGGTTAGCTGCTGTGTCTGCAGGATTGGAAGGGGGATAAATTAGGGACCTAAAGTTATTAGGACTTATTAAAGTTAAAAGATATGACTTTAACACAGAATTGTGCACTCAACCCTAACTATAGTGGTGCTACCACCACGCCACTATTCTCTCTCTCTCTCTCTCTCTCTATATATATATATATATATATATATATATAATACAGGTATAGTAGTGACTGTATATTAGGGTTGAGTAGGCACTTTAATGTTAAACCTTAATTTTTGCACCTTAATAACTTTGCCCCCTCTTCAGCCGATTTACATGAAATTTGGAAAGCACAGTGTCTGTGCCAGGATCTCTTGATCCTGCAAATTTCATAAGTTACAGAGGTGCAAAAAACGTAAAATTCTCAATTTTTAAGACTTTTTTTGCCCTCCAATAACAGAAAAAATGTAAAGATTTGAAACCTGAAACTTTCAGGTTTGATAGAATTTGACCCAGTGTACGTGGTTTTTATGTCTCACACTTTAGTGCTTTTTAAATTATTTAATTTCCATTTGTGAGCATGCGCAGTTTCAAAAATCAATGCTCTGGGGATAACTGTTATAGCACAACAGCTGTGTCGTATAGTGCTAAACCTCTGTTGCTGTCGTAACTCGTAGCCATGTCAGGGACAGGGCTATTGTCATTAATAGCCCCTCCACCCTGACTGTGCTGTGCCTTAAACTGTATCTGTACATCGGGGGCCTCGATCCCCGGTGGCAGTGTATTCAACGTTCTATGGATATCTGTTTTTTCACATCAACATCCCATTGCACTATACAACACAGTTGTCATTTACTAAAGGACAGCTGTGTTATATCATCATCATCATCAAATCTTTATTTATTCAGGCGAACATCATTGAGCAAGGCTCATTTACAAGATGGACCTGATAAGGTCAAGGTTCAATAGTTGATACACAACAGATACATCATACACTTATATAAGACAGTTGTACATACAGGGGAAAATGATGTTTATAAACACAGTGATGTACAGTAAATTCACATGATAAAAAACGGTTACAGAAAAGTTAAGCTAATATTTACAGTATGTACAGTATATACATATCCCAGTGGGGGGGCATGGCAGACACTCAACATAATGTAATACTAGGATGGTGAAGGTATTACTGGGTGCCATAAGATGGGGTGTCTGCCTGGAAGGAATATGCCATACAGTATATGGTTTGGAAGGGAGATTTGTGAGATGACAATGCTAGCTCTAGTGGTAGCAATTGCATTTCTCTTTGAAGAAGACTGTACAATGCTGTTTAAAGGATGCAAATGGAATGATATTGGACAGTTTTAGGGATTTTTGTAGGGTGTTCCATGCTATAGCTAGAGAATAGCTGATTGCTGCCCTCCCTAGTCTGGTGTTGAATTTGGGCAATTTGAGCAGGATGATGTTGTTGCTTCTTAGGGCATAGGAGCTAGGAGAGGTCTGGGTGAAGCAGCCCAGGATATAGTTTGGAAGTTTTTTTGACAATGCTCTGTAAATCCATAGTGCTGCATTTCTGTTCCTTCTGAGGTGAAGGGAAACCCACCCAACTGCAGCATAAAGAAAGCAATGATGAGTATTAGATGGCAGATCTGTAATGAACCTTATTGCTCTATGATATAAGGTATCCAACTTGTGATGGTAGGAGATGGGGCAGTGACTATAAAGGAAGTCTGCATATAGGGAAGCAGTGTATGACACAGCTGTTATTTAGTAAACGACAGCTGTGTTGTATAGCGCAATGGGCTGTTGACATGACTCGTATGTCAGGGACCAGTATGCCATCCAGACTTTGAAGTGCTGCACCATGTTATCTGCACCCTGGGGGCCTCAGTCCCCAGTGGCAGTCTTTGTTCATTTATTTATTTCAATTTTTGTATAAGCTGACCCCGGAATGCCCCCCCCAAGTGTTGGATGCCCCCCCTCCCCCGCAGCCCATTGTTTTAGTATACTTGCCAAGTTACCAGAATCGGGGAACCCAATCCCCGTGTTGGCATATACAAGTACACCCCTCCCCATAGTGTAGGATGCTGGGCAGCCCACACCCAGTGTCCCAAAATAGTTTATTTAATGTTTTTTATAATCCGACACCAGGATGCCCACCCCCGGTGTCAGATGCCCCCCACCATGCAGCCCCTTGTTTATTAATTGTGCTAACATAAGGAGGCCCAATCCCCATGTCAGAATTTCAACCCCCCCAGCAGTGTGAGACACTGGGGTGCCCACCCCCAGTGTCCCAAAATACTTAATATACTTTTATTGTACCTGTAAAAAAGAAAACTGTCCCCCAATGTCTTTTTTCTTCATTTTTTGACCTGAAAAAAAGAGAACCATCCCTCATCATCATCGCCGTCTCCCTACCTCCACCCCAACCCTCCCACTGAGTACCCACCACCCCACACCCTCCCTTACCCTGTACTTACCTCCAGAGGTCATATGCTGTCATCTTCTGTGGACCAGGACGCATCTGCATTCTTCAAAGCCGATCCGCAGACTGAGGAATAAAGGTAAGTGCCGTATAATGTATTTCAGTGCTGTTTTGAGCTTATGTTCATAAATTTGTCATTTTTTTGGAATTTTTTCACCAAATTTTCAACATGGCTTTTTTGTGACCCCGCCTCATGAACACTGTCACTATCATTTCATTAATTGTGCCCGGAAGGTGATTTCATGGTCGCTGTGCAAAATCTGCTTTCGGGACTGAATAACAAAATTTCACTGCCAGTGTTCATGAGGTGGGGTCACAAAAAGGCCATGTTGAAAATTTGGTGATTTTTTTTTTAAATGGCTAAGTTGTACGCGTTCTTTGAAATTTTCCTGCATACGCACATAATTGTGAATTTTCAATATTTTGATACCAAATTTTCAACACAGACATATTTTCACACCACCTTATGAACAGTGCAACTGTCATTTCTCACATCCTGTCTGAAACGTGTTTTCTCACCTGTGGCGCAGAATGGTGTGTTGGTGCAGACACCACACCCTGTGGTGGGTCGGGGAACCTCACCCACAAAGTATCGACATGTGTGTCAGGGCATGCTGGACCCATGCACTGGGTCAGGAGTGTCTCCAATATTGCATTTATCTCATTTTGCACAGGTCCCAAAGGGAACTGCGCAAATGAGGATACAATTCCACTATCAGAAAAAGAAAGGAAATTCATTGCAAAAAACTATGTTAATGCAGACATTAGGGTTGTAGAACCCAAAGCGTACAAAGAAGGGAAATTAAACAAAAGTAGGGATTTGGGTCTACGGAGTATTGGCAAATCAGTGGTAGGGTCTTACTTGGGGTTGTCAACCCTAATACCCACCCCCACCTCCCCTGACCAGACGAGGTCAAATGTGATGTCTTCACGTAGGGCCTGTAGGGACCTGCGTGAAGAAAGCTCCGACAGATTATATGTTGGCCATACTGTATCACTATGGGGCATGAGGTTGGAACTGTACCTTGTGCTTCGGATGGGAGGCTATGGACTGGGGAGGGGGTGGGCATTAGGGTTGACAACCCCAAGTAAAACCCCACCACTGATTCGCCAATACTCCATAGACCCAAATAACAAATACATATTTTTTTTTCCATTTCTGTTCTTTGTGCGCCATGGATTCTACAACCCTAATGTCTGCATTAACATAGTTTTTTTGCAATCAAGTTTTATGTATGTATATCCGTGTTCCATTGTGATGACTGTAACCTTAGAAATATCCATTGTGAGAACAGTAACAACATATTTTTGATGTGTTGCTGTTATTGATGTCACTAACCAAGGTATCTTTTATTTTGTCATTTTTACCCTCTCTTGGTGTGTATGAAAAATCAGTGAAAATACAGCCTTCTGAGTGAACAAAACATATCATATGACCATGCATTATTCCACAAAGCTGCACACCTGCACTGTTTTTCATCTTTCCAAACCGTCTTACTAGCAGCCTGAACCAGATCACTCCACTCATGGCAGACACAAACTGGCACACATGGCATGCATAGGCTGCTGCAGGTAGCCCAACATAGCTGCCCCAAATTGCTTATAAATCCACCAAATTACTGTCTGTTATGCTGTTCATAAATAAAAAAAAAAACTTATCTGGTTGACATTGCCTTTAGAGCACTCCTGCTTATAAACATAGAATTTGTCGGCAGAAAAGGAGCATCTAGTCTGCCCTGTTTTTCCCTGTTTCAACCCCCGGACCCTACTTGGTTGCCGGTGCCCCTCCCGCCTCCCTTTCCTCTGCTTATTATACCCATGTGCTTATCTTACACATGTTTGAAGCTCCTCACTGTCTTCACCATCACCACCTCTTCTGGCAAGGTAGTTCATTCATCCACAACCCCTTCTGTGAAGAAGTATTTCCTCACATCCCACTTAGCCCCCCCCCCCAACAAAAAAAACTTCATTGCATGCTCCCCTGTTCTGGTACTCTTCCTCCTCTGAAAGAGACTCCACAGCTGAATCTTTTTCACCCATGTGAGGTACAGGCAGATCCCAATCATGTCCCTTCTCGCTTTCTTCTCCTCCAGGGAATACGTGTTGAGATCCCATAGCCTCTCCTTGTATAGTTTCTCGTGCAACCTCCACACCATTTTGGTAACCCTCTTCTGGATCGCTGCTACCTTGTCAGTGTCCTTGCGGAGGTGTGGACTTCAGGACTGGACACAGTACTCTGGGTGAGTTCTCACTAGTGAGTGATACAGTGACAACACCACCTCCTTTCTTCTGCCAGAAATTCCCCTTCCTGAGCGCCCCAGAATCCAGGCCTTGCCTTCTTCCTTGTCTCACTGTCCTGCTACCTTGAGATCATCAGATATGATTATCTGAAGGTCCCTTTCTTGCTTGGTGACTGTAAGAACCTCCCCCACCATCTTACACACGGCTCCTGGGTTTTCTCACCCCAGGTGCGTGACTTTGCACTTTTTGGCATTGAAATGCAGTTGCTATAATCTAGACCACTTATCTAGTTTCCCCAGATCTCTTTACACTCTTTCCATCCTTTCCTGTCAACTCAGTTGCAGATTTTTATGTCTTCCATAAAGAGACACACCTTCCTCTCCAGTTCCTCAGCACTGTCACTTATGAAGACATTGAAGAGGACCGGTCCCAGTACTGATCCTTGTGGCACTCCACCAGTCACTGTTCCATTCCCTGAGTATCTGCAGTTTAAATAACTTTCAGCATGCAGTAGAAGAGGTGCCTAGTCTGTGGGTGTGGGGCCTGAGCTGAATCAGGCTTTCCACCTGCTTTCCTCCCCTGGGCCATCCATCATGCAGTGACTATCCATATGGAGCCACGCATTCACTTTACATCTACCAGTGGCCTTCCCCTATGTGTCTCTCCCCCTGTACTACTATCCACCTGTCTTCCCCTTGGTGGCAGTTGATGAGCGGTGTGTCTAGACCCCTCCCCAAGGGAAGAGAGCAGTTCATGGGACACTCACCCCCCCCCGACTTACACTCGTGTGACCCAAGTCTCACTCCTGAACCTGAGATCTTACTTCGAGTGGGAGCTCTTGCAGCAGGCTATAACAATTAGGACTATGCCACAGGCACTAGGACCCTCCGGTGAAAACTTCAGCCAGCAGTACACAGCAGGGACCGCCCCCGACGCTGGCCCCACCTCCATGTCGGTCTGGGTACAAAAGGGGGCAGACCCAGCTCCACCTCAGTTCTTTTCCTGCTGAGTCCCGCACGTGAACAAGAGAAGAACAGCTTCAGCTTGCCAGTTCAGCAAGAATCTACAATCAAAAACCCGCTTTTAAACTGTTTTTTCGACGGTGTTCTTCGTACCGTCAGACCGCTGTCCGATGCCTCTTCAACAGTTTTTCGACAGTTTTTCCTGCAAAGTTACCGACATCAGGCTGTTGTTCGATGGTTTTTGTGCAGTCCCGATGGATGTCTTCTTGGGCGTCGGCCTCGCCGGAACATCTTAACAAGTGTGAGTGTGGGAGGCAGATCCCGGCCAAGAACGGCCATCGCTGCTGTGTCTTCTACCTAGGACCGGAACACGACACCGCGAATTGCTCCGCTTGCCAGGCCTTCACTAGCAGGACCCGCATCCACCGCCGTAAGGCCCTTAAAGCCTTTCTGTTGGAGCAGAAGATGGATCTGTACTCCTCAGAAGGGAAAAACAAGGAGAAGAAACAGCACAGCAAAGACCATAGTCGGTCCCGGTCACGGTCCCGCTCTCTCTCGCGGCCCACTCCAAAGAAGGCCCGTCCCTTGGGATCAGGAGAGCACCCCACATATGCTCAGGCCAAGGCCGGCCCTTCGTGGGAGAAGCCAGCTAAGCCTAAGGTAACCCTAAGCCCTTGGAGGTGCATGCTTCGGCCCCACTTCCCAAGGCACAGGCACAGGTGCAGCCTGTTAAAGGCACGCCTCCAGAGCCCAAGGACTCTCCAGCGGCACCCCGTCGTCGGTACCAGCACCGACGCCGGTCGAAAGGGTGAGGGGTCGGCTGTGGAAGAACCAACGTCCCGTCGCCCAAGTCCTTCTCCCTGGGCCCCCAGGAGGCTCTCCTCGGCGGGCGGCGTCCCGGATCCTTTCCCTCCGGGCAGGGTGGCAGATATTTTCATGAAGACGAGTTACAGGACTTATTTTCCTTTTGGTGGGGGCAGGTCCTCACGGACCCACCCGCGCCCGACCGAGTCTCGGATCCAGCGGGTAAACCACAGCCGGGAGGTGACCTTCTCCGCAGAATTCTTCGGAGCACCAGCCTACACCTCCCTCTAGGGCTCGTTCCCGCACATGGTCCGGGGACCACCGACGTAGCTCCAGGGACTCTGGTGACCATCGTCGGTCCAGGTCACGTTCTAGGAGCCTTTCTCGGTCTTTGCTTCATCGCTGGTTCAGGGACTGGAGTCGGTCTTCGGACCGACTTCGGTCCCCCAGCTACCGACGACAGCGGGAGTCTGGTCATAGGGCGAGGTCAGACTGTTCCAAATCCTACAGTCGATCTCCCTCATCCTCGTCTTCCTCTCTGTCTGCAGCGCTCCACGGGAGAGAAGGACCAGCCTCGCTCACCTCCAGACGATCCTACCTTTATGAACGTCATGAGGCATATCCAGGCCCCCAACGAGTGGGAGACAGAGGACCTGGACCCGGGACGCTGGAGACTCGCGAAATACCTGAGACAAAAGGAGCCTAAACCTTTGGTGGTCCCTCCTTTGGTGGATACTTTCCAGGACCTCACCTGAACTACCTGGAAGCATCCAGCTTCGGTCCCGGCTGTCCTGAAGAAGTCGGATAGGCTGTACAAGGCCCGAGGGCAGAAGCTTTCCTTGCTGAACACCCTCAGGTGGACTCTTAGGTGTTCACGGCTGCCCATGATAAGTCCAGGCAGCCGAAACACCTCAGCTTACAGCCTCCCAACCAAGAGGCTCGCTATTTGGATCAGGTGGGCAAGAAGGTCTGTTCTGCCTCCACCTGTTCCATACGTTCCCTCAGCTTCTTAACACATATGGTCCAGTACCAGAATGCGCTATGGGAAAGGGGACAAGAGCTGTTGAAGGCCCTTCTGCACTCTAACCAGAAGTAAGAGCTCCTGGATATTCTGAAATCGGGCTCAGACGTAAGCTACCATGTTTTGAGAGCATCGTATGATACTGCAGATACGGCAGCCAGAGCAGCCGCTTCCGGGGTGTGCCTCTGGCGCCATGCTTGGTTGAGAGTCTCTGGCTTTCACCAGGATCTGCAGGCCAGTATCAGGGATTTACCCTTCCAGAGTACCGTGCTCTTTGGGCAGGAGACGGAAGCCTTGATTTCGCGTCTCCAGATGGGTAAGTCTTATCTGGTCGGTCCGCCAGATGTACCATGGCGACCAGTGTAGATAACGAAAACGGCCTTTTCGTAAGCCCTCAGGTGGCCAAGGTCATGCCCGTGGAAACCAGCATGGGCAGAGAGGCAGCTTCCATAGGAGGTCCAGTAACCAACAGTCTGGTGGAGCTCCTGCCCATGGGCCCAAGTCCTCCCAGGCCTCTCTGCCCACACCCGGCTCGACCCAATGACTCCCTTCTGCCCCCGCAGGAAGACCCAGGGGAGCTGGTCGGAGGCCACTTCTCCCTTCACTTCGAAGGGTGGAAGTCAATTACTGTGGACCAATGGGTCTTAGACATTATCAGGAGGGGAGACACGCTGGAGTTCACGGAGTTTCCCCCGAATACTCCACCAAAGCTCTCCCATTATCCTTCTTCTCACATCCTACTAATAGAAGGAGAGATTCAGACCCTCTTGCAAAAAAGGGCAATAGAGTTAGTCCCCTTGCATCAGGGAGGAAAAGGGTTTTATTCACATTTCTTTCTGGTTCCAAAAAAGACACAGGACCTTCGTCCCATTCTGGACCTCAGTCCTCTAAGTCTCTTTATCGAGTACAAAAGGTTCAGGATGGTGACACTCCAAGGCTTTCTTCCTCTGCTGCACCAAGGAGACTGGCTCTGTTCCCTAGACATGCAAGATGCATACATGCACATCGGGGTCTTCCCTCCCCACCAGAAGTTTCTGAGGTTCTGCTTCCAAGGGGAGCACTATCAATTTTGAGTGCTTCCGTTCGGCCTCTCTTCCGCTCCGCGAGTCTTCACCAAGTGCTTGGCAGTGGTGGCTGGGGCTCCAAGGGGCTTGGGACACTATGTGTTCCCATACCTCGACGATTGGCTGCTTACAGCCCCGTCACAGACAGCCCTGCTTTGCACCCTCGGAGACACCTAAACTTTATTCCGAAGGCTGGGGATCACCCTGAACCTACGAAAATCGTCCCTGGAGCCCTGTCAGAAGCTCGTCTTCATTGGAGCGGTCTTGGACTCCATCCAAGGCATAGCTTTCCTCCCCCAGGACAGGGGAGATTGCCTATGGGAGATTGCAGAATGGATTTCAATAACTCCTCAAGTTCCAGCTCGGAACTTCCTAAGGTTACTGGGGCACATGGCGGCGGCCATTCCTGTCACTCCCTTGGCTCGCCTCCACATGAGGGTCCCGCAATGGATGCTCAGGGTGCAGTGGAACCAAGGCTGTGACAATCTGGACTCCACGGTCAAGATCTTGGGGCCAGTCAGGAGAACTTTGCTTTGGTGGTTGGACCCCAGAAACTTGGAGAAAGGGTTCAGCTTCCGTCCGGAGCCACCAGGTCAGACTCTGACAACAGATGCATCGGACCTGGAATGGGGGGCCTGGGTGCTCATCGAACGCAAGGGGTTTGGTCACCCGAGAAGCGCTCCCTCCACATCAGTGTACTGGAGATGCGAGCAGTTCTGTATGCCTTACAGGCCTTTCAGGAGGACCTGGTACCAGGTTCTCTTCTAGTTCAAATGGACAGCATGGCGGTCATCTTTTACATCAACAAGCAAGGGGTACTCACTCATACCCTCTTTGCAGGGAGGCGATGAGAGTCTGGTACTGGGCGCTGGAGAGAGGCATTCTGCTGTCTGCAGTGCACGTTCCAGGTGCCCTCAACGATCTGGCCGACAGCCTAAGCAGGTCGCTGTCCAGAGCGCACGAGTGGGAACTGCTAAAGTCCATAGCAGACCAGCTCTTCCACAGGTGGGGTCTTCCAGAGCTGGACCTTTCTGCATCACCACGCAACGCCAAACTGCCAGTGTTTTGCTCGCAAGGGCACGCGCCTGGAGCTTTCTGGCCAGACACTATATCCCTCTGCTGGGCAGGGAGGTTTCTCTATGCCTTCCTGCCTTTCCCTCTCATTTAGAGAGTCCTACTAAAGTTGCAGGCAGAAGGGGCCTGCATGATTCTCGTAGCCCCCAGATGGCCTCGGCAGATTTGGTTCCTACTTCTGCAGCGGTTATCCACGGAGCCTCCAATTTCGCTGCCCATATGCTCGCAGTTACTGTCCCAGAATCAGGGTTCGCTGGTCCATCCAAACCTTCGGTCCTTGCACCTACACGCCTGGCTCCTTCAGACGTAGCTCAAAACAGATAAGGGGTCTCCCCGGAAGTGGCGGCAGTCCTAGTTTCGGCGAGAAAGCCCTCCACCCGCTCCACTTACGCTATGAAGTGGAAGCGTTTTTGTCTATGGGCCTTGTCACAACATTTGGACCCCGTCAACTGCCCAGTGAACTCAGCGTTGCAGTATCTCCTCTCCTTGTAGCAAACGGGCCTGAGTTACTCCTCTATCAAGGTGCATATGTGGACTATCTCTGCCTATCATGCCCTTTTGGGAGATAAGGCATTGGCTCAATTGGATGTCGCCCACACCTTCCTGAGAGGAATTCTGCATATTAGACCTCCAATTCGAGACCCTATCCCACCCTGGGACCTCCTTTTTGTGTTGGAGAAACTCACCCTTCCTCCTTTTGAACCGGCAGCAGATTGTGAGCTGCGTTACCTTTCTTGGAAGGTTTGTTTTTTTAGTTGCGATTACCTCAGCTCGAAGAGTTTCTGAGCTTCAGGCTCTGATGTGTAAAGAGCCGTAGTTACTTTTCCACAGGGAAAGGGTTTCCCTCAGAACAAATCCTAAGTTTCTTCCGAAAGTGGTCTCAGAGTTGACCCTAAACCAGTCGGTTGACCTTCCTGTTTATTTTTCTTCCCCTTCTAATAAAGGAGAGGCTCTTCTTCACACACTGGATGTCCACAGGACTTTGAGGTAATATACCTCAAGAGGGCGGCTACACACCGTCAATCGGAGCAACTTTTTGTGACCTTTGAGCCACAATACTTGGGTAGACCAGTGATCAAGCAGACTATCTCACAGTGGATAGTTCACTGCATCTCCTTCTGCTACGAGAAACACAATAAGCCCCTACCGGGCCCGGTCAGGGGACACTCCACCAGAGGAGTGTCTGCTTCATTCGAGCCCTGAGAAATGTCTCTGTAAGGGACATGTGTGCGGCCGCCACCTGGAACTCAGTGCATATCTTTGTCAAGTATTACAGCTTGGATATCATCTCCAGACGCCGAGCTGACTTTGGCCTAGCTGTTTTGCAAGGGCTTCTGTCCTGAGGCGTCTGGAGTCCATATATTCCACCTCCCGGGGTCGTCTACCTCTTTGGCGTGGGACTCTTGGTATTCAGTCCTAACTGTTATAGCCTGCTGCAAGAGCTCCCACTCGAAGTAAGATAGTACAGTTACGTAAGAACTTACCGTAACAGTAGATCTTCGAGAGGAGGTCTTGCAGCAGCCTTTACTTCCCACCTGCCTTCCCCCTCGAGGTGTGCAGATCCATCTTCATTTACATCTTCTACAGTCGCTGCGTCGCCTTCTCTTGTCAGGCCTTGTTGCGGGCCTTGGCGGGAGAACTGAGGTGGAGCTGGGTCTGGCCCCTTTTCTACCCAGACTGACGTCGGGGCGGGGCCAGCATCGGGGGCTGTCCCTGCTGTGTACTGCTGGCTGAAGTTTTCACTGGAGGGTCCTAGTGCCTGCGGCATAGTAATAACTGTTATAGCCTGTTGCAAGAGCTCCTCTCGAAGATCTTCTGTTACAGTAAGTTCTTACATAACTGTACTTTGCTGGTACTACCATCAAGCCACTGGGCCAGCTTAGAGTTAACCCATTTCTAGCAGTATGAGATATTTTTGAAGTTTTTTCAGACAAGTGTTGTAATCAGTCAGTCGACTCAGCTTCTACAATGACTGGTTTTCAGAACTGAGCCACAAAATTTTATAAGTGGAAATGTGTATTAAAATTTGAATTCCTGGGAATAATCCATGGGACAGTGCCCTGTTTACATGGGTGACCAGGGAAGAAGGCAGCAGCATACAAACATGCATTTAAGTTTGCATGCAGTACAGTGTTGCAGATACAGCACACAAGTATTTAGGACAGTATTTTCAAACAGGTGCATTTCTGTAAATCTGACAGATAGTTTTATGATTTGGCTTGACATTTTCCTGTGAAGTAGTTAGATCAGTAGTTACTAAGTAACAAATTTCAGCGTTTTGGCACAAAGTAAGAAAATTATTTGATATCCTTATTCGTGAGGCTCATTGTTCTCTGCAGCACGTCAGTCCCTATCTTTGCAGCAAGGCTTCTAAGCTTCTGTGGTGGGTTTCCTTTGTTCCTGTGCCTTGAATTATTCACTCCTGTGGCTGAATGCTGTCCCACCATTGGCTGTGATATCATGTGATGTCATCATGCTGAGCTAGGAGGAATGCATTCAGGATAAACAGAGGAAAAGGGAGACAGGCACTTTTGAAAACTACATTTTAAAGAAACGTCGTTAAAAACACTGACATTCAGTAGCACTGGGGATCTGAGCTGTGGCCAGTTAAAATTCAGTATTTCAGGGGCCGTGTTACTGTATATTCATCAAAAATATGATCTTATATCCGGATAAAATAACACTGGGGTTAATGTAAAATAATTGGGATTGAAGGTTGTTACAAATGGACTTCATTGTGTGCAAACTGTTAAACAGTTCAGTATTACATGGCTTTTTTTAAGAGGGCATTGGCTTGATTCACATATAAAACAAAGTACAGTGTCTTGCGGTGGAGCTGAGGACACATAACATGATAGTGTTTTTTTTTCTGTTATCTTGTGATAGTGTCCCGTTTTGGAGGGCCTTGCTGCAATTATGTGCTGTATATCTGGAAAGAGAAATGTTGAAACAAGGCTTTATTTTTTTTTCTTATGCCATGTAGATTTAGTTCCAGAGATATATCTACATAAGGTAGCATAGTAACTTCTGAAACTGGTTTCTGAATACAGTAGTTGAAACATAATTATAGGTTTAGTATAGTTGCAAATGCATTTACCATTTCTTTTTATTTCCATTGTTAAATACATTAAATCTTCGAGGGTATCTCAGCCATCAGATCACACTATGAGAACTTCACCATTGGTGAAGCAGGATCCACATGGAAGATTTTCCAGCAGTATCACTGGGGCCGCCCACGCCAGGGTCACCTGCTGATGTCACCAACCCCATAAAGGTGTGAGCAGCCACACTCCCTCCTCAGTTCTTTCCCACTGTAAACTCTGTTCGCATGGGCCTTCACAGAAGCCCCCACACAGTTCGCACCATTTTGCCCACAAATGTTTTCTTATAACTTTAGCTTTTGAGTCTCTTTTAAACAAGAGATTTCTTTACCTTGTTCATGTTGAGAGTTACTCCTTTCTCCTACTCCTTCCCCTTCCACTTCTTTCTTCCATCACTGCTGTTGTGGAAAGAAGATTGCCTCTTCAGACAACCACAACCTCTGTCTCTGCTGTCTTGGGCCTGACTATAACGTCTCTGACTGTGAGCACTGCCAGAAGTTTAACTAAACAACCCTTAGGTGATGCAAAAAGGCTTTGAAGAAACTCCTTATGGAACAGCAGGTAGCCAGTTCTAGGCAGGGGTCCTCCAGGATCCCTCATTCTTAGTTGCTGGCGGGCTCATCGAGCTCCCAGGCCTTGAAGGCCCAAGATAATTCCTGGGGGGGTCATAAAAAAGACTGATAAGAACCGTTCCCCTTGCGACACTTCCCGCTCCCCAACAGCATCTTCTTCCTCCTCCAGGGGCACTCCACCAACTGCGGCTGCACTGACATCCTCTGCTGTCCAGGCTTCTACTCCTTCCAGGCCCCTACCGGCAGCACCACCTCCCGTTCCCATGGGTGGCCGGCCGTCAACTCTTGGGTCATCAGCCCCTTGTTCGTCAATCCTAGGGTCATCTAAGGCAGCCCCTCTGTTGTGGCTTGATGCTTCTCCAGGCCTTCAGACATCAGGGCCCTCAGGCTCTTAGGTTCCATCAGACCGCTCGTCGTGCCGTATGTCAACGACCCCTCCACTGTCGAGGCACCCTTCTCCTGCTGTTGACCTTAGCACGATTCTGACCCAGATCACTATGGCCCTGGTGCACCACTTGGGCTCATACAGGCCTGGGTCACCGGTGCTGTCGACAGCTCCATCATCGTTGATGCCTATTCAGCCTCCTCGTTTCCTGCCACGTAGGGTGCTGTCGGTTCCTCGCTCGTCAGACCTCAAGTTAGAGCAGGTCGGTGTTGAGGAGAAATACCATCTGGACCTTATCCTCCCTGAGGAAGGGGAGGAGGAACTTCTTTTCTCAGATAAGTCCACTGCCTCTTTAGTGAGCGAGGACTTTGTTAAATGTTCTCCCAGGTCCCCGCCCCTGACAACTCTACCTTTTTTAATCTGATGAAGCAGCTGTCTTCAGCTATGGGCTTCCACACTTGAGGAGGAAAATGCCATCAGGAGAGACTTGATGGACTTCTGGAGATTCCTGAATCACCCCTAAGGTCATTCCTCCCATTCTTTCAGCACTGAGGAATGCCACTACTGTGGCTTGGCACTGCCCAGACATGGTTCCTGCCATGCCCCGCAGGGCAGACAAACTCTGTCATGTCCCTCAGGGACTACCTTATTATGCTGCCCAACCTGAGACTGACCTTGTGGTTATTAAAGCAGCACATGACAGGTCCAAGGTGCCCAAGCGCCTTCGTTTCCTTCCCCACCGACAGGGAATCCAGGCAGATAGACCTTTGGAGTAAGAGGGTTTATGCCTCTTCCACCTTGGGATTCCGGATTGCTAACTATTTATCACATATGGTCAAGTACCAAAACACCATCTGGAAAGAAGTGCAAGGCGGCTGCCCAAGCCCTTCCAGAATGCGCCCTAAAAAAGGAGGTTCTCAAATCCTTACAGGCCACAGAGGATATTAGTAAGCACCTCCTCAGAGCCTTGTATGACATTTTTGACACTGGTGCCAGGACTGCTGCCACAGACATCTGCCTTCTTAGGCATTCCTGGCTGAGAGTCTCGGGGTTTGCAGCAGATGCCCAATAGAAGGTGCCGAATGCCCCATTCAATGGCTCAAAGTTGTTTGGGCCACATGTCCAGGACATCATTAATGATTTACATGCATCTGGTAGGGCTATTAAGTCTGGCCATTTGCTTTATCGTACACAGCCAAGGAGCAGACAATGCCCACCCTTTCGCAAGGTGTCCCATAAGGGACTGGGAAAGAAAGGAGCAGGTGCAACTGTGGTGTGTTGGAGAAAGGGGGCACAGGAGAAGCAGGATGACAATATGGATGAGCAAGCAGGCAGTACGAGGTCAGGAGTCCAAGAAAAGAGTAAAAGAAATACAAGAAAGGGGGAACAAGACAGAGGCACTGGGGCACTCGCAAGGATGGAAAGTACAGTCCAGGTCATGGTCTTTGGTGACTCCATCATAAAGGGAGTCCACTGACCTAAGAAAGGGGGTGGCCTATAAATGGAGGTCAATCTTCTGTGAGCCAGAGATGGAGGCAGGAAGGATGATGGCAAAAATAAGGGATTGTATTAGGTTACTGGGGGCAAGGCACACCTAGTCCTGCATCTAGGGACAAATGACCTGGCGGGAAACGATATAAGGGAGATACAAAGCAGGTTCAGGGAGCTAGCCAGGGGATGCAGGGAGGGGGATAGCTCTCTGGCTTTCTCAGAGATTTTGCCTGTTTACTGCGCTAGCACCGCTAGGCAGCTGAGAATAAAAGACTTGAATCATTGGCTCAGGGATTGATGCAAAGGGGAGAGATGCACCTGCTTAGGGGAGTGGAGGGACACTTGGGCAGGGGAGAATCTATACATGGAGGACAGACTACATGTAAATGAGAGGGGACGCTAGGGTGTTAAGGGGAAAGTTGCAAAGTTATATAGATGGGGTCCTGGGAAAGGATTTAAACTAGGGGAGGGGGAGTATGAAACCAGGGAAGGGATAGAGGAAGAAGCTGGAGGGTCTTGCCTGGTTTGCACTCCCCCACAGGAGGGGGCAGGGGATATAGGGAGGAAAAAGTTAGAGTATGGGGGGAAATTGTTGGAGGCATATGCTAGCAAACACCAGGAGTATGGGGAATAAAATGGGACATTGAGAGGCCATGATGGTGGATGAGGGACTGGACCTGGTTGTCATTATGGAGACTTGGTGGACGGAAAACCATGACTGGGAAGCTGGTATCCCAGGGTATAGCCTTTTTAGAAAAGACAGGATGGGGGGAAAAGGAGAGGGTATGTTAAGGATGGGGTGAAGGCAATAGCAGGGCAGGTAAGTCTGGGATCGGCGGAGGTCCTCTGGGTCATACTGCTCAAGCGGCCTGGAGAGGCAGTATGCCTGGGAGTGGTATACAGGCCACCAAATCAAGGGGAGGAAGTGGATAATGAGTTAATGCAGGAGGTACAA
The DNA here is from genome assembly GCA_016271365.2 of Neoceratodus forsteri. NCBI lineage: Eukaryota > Metazoa > Chordata > Ceratodontiformes > Ceratodontidae > Neoceratodus > Neoceratodus forsteri. The sequence goes on from CM057452.1 coordinate 1,726,034,185, forward strand.
AGGATGGCAAGCAAGGGGGAACTAATGATGGTTGGGGATTTTAACCTCTCTGATGTGAACTGGGAGATTCCAACTGCTACATCGGCAAAAAGCAGGGAGATACTGGAATCCCTGCAAGAAGCACTCCTACAACAACTGATAAAGGAACCCACTAGAGGTGGGGCAACACTAGACTTAATACAAAAAAATGGGGACAGTGTAGCCAAAGTCTCAGTGAGGGCAAGTGACCACACAGCAGTTAGGTTTAGGCTTAGGATGGGGATGGAAGTGAGTTGAGCCACCACTAGGGTACTGGATTTCTGGCAGGCAAATTTCAGTAGAAGAATGAGAGATTTTCTGGGTCGATATGGAAGGCAAGAAAAAGCTGGGGGACATGGAAGAACTGGGGGGGGGGCAATAAAGGGAGGACTTTTGAGTGCCACTGATCAGTGCATTAGGAAGATAAGTAAGAGAAAACGAGGAAGGAGGCCACTTTGGCATTCCAGAGAGGTGGCATGGGCAATAGGGGCAAAAAGAGGGCCTTCTTGACATGTAAAAGAACACAAGGAAAGGAGGTATATAGGGAAATGCTAAGGGTGGCAGGGCAGACAATCAGCAGAGTGAAGGCAGGTACTAAGGAGAGGATAGCAAGAGAGGCCAGCAGGGGAGGCAAAAAGTTCTTCAGATATGTCAGTGAGAAAAGGAAAAACAAGCAGGGTATAATGAGACTTAAAGGGGCACTGTCAGCTTTGCCCCTTTGTTTTTAGCCAGACTATTAGCTATTTATTGTAAAATGAGTCCATATGTAAGAAAGTTAAGCCTTTTTATTATTTTTAGCAGTTTTGGCTACAATACCTTTTCAGTCGGGCCACCGGTAATTGACCCGAGTCCCGGAAGCACATCCAAGTCAGGAATGTGGGTCTGCCAGGAGCGCGATTATGAAGTGTGAATTTTTCACATACCACCACTAAAACTAGGATAATCCGGTCCCCTATGTCGTGAGAAAATGCTGCTGGTATCTCCCACGGCACACCGAGCACTGCAAGTACTACAAATTACTTCATTACCTCCTGGGTCGCCATTTTGTGTCAGGTAAACAATGGATAGTTCAGATTTCATATAGAGCTATTGGAGGTAATGAGTTAAATCCAAGCTGAAATCCCAGGCATGCTTACCAACAGCACTCTCTTACACATGCACGAGATCTTTGTGCATGCTTTGCGAGCTGCTCCCATATCGGATAGGGTTGGGGCATAGAGCAGTTGTTCAGCCAGTGTGCATCCAGAGACCAGGGTTCTCTTCCTGGTCTCCGAGGTTTTTATCTGTGAGATGGGCGTACATTATTTTTCTAAGTCCTGTCTCACAGACCCCCCCCCCCATTTAAATTCTCCCTCATAATCCAACTCCGACTTGATTATTTAAGTTACTGGGTGGTAGCGGTCGTCAGTGTGTGTGTGTGTGGACTGCAACCATGTGGATACAGTGTTTTTTTCATTGGGCGCTGTCTCTGCAGGCACCATTGTTGCCACACTCTTGTGAGCGGTGCTGTTCTTGTCCACGCGTTTCTGACCTAGTGCCCTGCATAGCACCCATGGGCGACAGACCAGCCCCAGCGGTCAGATCTTCCTCTGCCTGACTCCTTGCCAGACACCCCTCCTTCCATTCCCAACCAAGAGGTGGTGGTCGAAGGTCAGTTCTCCTCCTGTCTCAATCAGTAGAGAACCATCACTTCAGATGCCCGGATTCTTCAGATTCTAGAAATGGGTTATACTGTACTCTGGGACTTGTGGAGATGCCTTGAGAGACTCCCCTAGTACCCTTCACCTATTCCTTGGCCCATTTAATGGTTCTCCGGGAGGAGAGTGGAAGAAGGTCAACCCAGGCACCAGAGGATCAGGGGATTCTATTTCAGGTTCTTCCTGGTCCCCAAAAGAACCAGAGATCTGAGGCCCATTCTAGATCTCAAGGACCTCAGTCTTTATATCCAGTACAGAACATTCTGCATGGTCACTCTGCCAGGCCTGCTGCCCCTACTCAAACAAGGCAACTGGCTGTGCTCCCAGGATATGCAAGATGCTTACCTACATATCTTGGTGTGTCCACCACACAGGTGGTTTCTCCGGTTTCTTTTTAAGGGCAAGCATTACCCATACAGAGTATCACCCTTTGGCTTATCCTCTGCTGCACCGCGGGTCTTTACAAAGTGCTTAATAGCAGTAGCTGCTGCCCTCCGGAGAGACAGACTGGATGACTGGCTTCTCGAAGCCCCATCCAGATATCGTATCCTCCAGACCTGGGAAGGACCCTCCAGGTGTTTCACTCCTTGGGCATCGCTGTGAACCTGCCCAAGTCCATCCTGCTTTCATCCCAAAGGCTGCAGTATATAGGGGCGGTACTGGACTCCACGCAGCGTAGGGCCTTCCTGCCCCTCAATAGGGCAGACTGCCTTAGTGCCCAGGCTAAGGAGGTCACCAAGAGCTGTTATGTTCCTGTGAGGGTGCACCTGAGGCTGTTAGGACTTATGGCCAAGGCCATTGCCACAGTCCCCTTGGCCAGGCTGCACATGTGTGTCCTCCAGTGGACACTGCCTGAGCAATGGGACCAACACACGGATGACTTAGAGAAGCTAGTGCTGGTGTCCTCCCAAGTCCACAAGGTGCTCCAGTGGTGGATGGATCCCCAGAACCTGTTGCAAGGGGTTCCATTCCAGATTTCCTCTCCCCAGCAGATCCTCACCATGGATGCCTCCGGTTCAGGCTGGGGCGCACACCTGTGCTCCTGTCAGATTGGGGGAACATTGTCCCAGATTGAGATGTTTCTGTATATCAACATCCTGGAGATGCGGGCGGTCCTGTATATCATGCAGGCCTTTCAGAACCATCTCCTTCCAGGCCAACTGTTGATCCAGTCAGACAGTCTCAGTGTTGTCTACTACATCAACAAGTAAGGGGGCATGCATTTGTACCCCCTGTGCAGGGAGGCCATGAGAGTCTGGTACTACGCACTGGACTACATCCTGGTTCTTTCGGCAGTCCATGTCCCAGGCATGCTAATCACCCTGGCAGACAACCTCAGCCAGACTCAGTCCAGCATGTACGAATGGGAACTTCTCTTATCCATTGCTGAAAATCTATTTGCCAGATGGGTTTGTCCAGAGTTGGACCTTTTTGCATCCCCACTTAATGCAAAACTGCCCAGTTTCTGCTTGCTAGATCCAGGACCTGGAGTTTTCTGCCGAAATGCAATGTCCCTCTCCTGAAGTGGGAAGTTCCTTTATGCCTTCCCTCCATTTTCCCTGATTCAGAGGGTGCTAATCTGCAGATGGAAGAGGCCAGCATGATTCTGATTGCCCGCTTCTGGCCACAGCAGATACAGTTTCCATCACTGCAACAGTTAGCAGAAGAGCCTCCGGTTCCACTGCCCCTTTGCAGGGATCTGTTGACGCAGGCTCTGGAGACCCTGGTCCATCCGAATCTCAAGTCCCTTCATTTGCATGCCTGGCTCCTGAAAACATAGCCACCTCCCAGTTTGGAGCATCTCAGCAGGTGGCAGGTGTCCTCATGGCAGCGCGAAATCCCTCTACTAGAGCCACATATGCCATGAAGTAGAAGAGGTTTGCTATGTGAGCTGCCAAACATCATCTGGACCCTTTTACTTCTCCAGTGAGCCTGTTTCTGGACTACCTGATATCTCTGTTGGACTCAGGCCTCTAGTACTCCTCCCTCAAGGTGCACCTTTCAACTATTTCTGTCTTTCATGAGCCCTTGGGTGGTCGTACCGTGGCTCAGTTAGATGTGTCCTGTACCTTTCTCAGGGGCACCCTGCACCTGAAACCTCTAATCCGTTCCCCTGTCCCGGTTTGGGATTTACATTTTGTTTTGGAAAAACTGACCATCTCCGTTTGAGCCTGTGGCTACTTGCAAGCTACACTTTCTTTCTTGGAAAGTGTTATTTGCGGTTGCTGTTTCTTCTGCTCAAAGGATTTCCGAACTTCAGGCTCTCTGATGTGAAGAGCCTTATTTGATTTTTCACAAAGACAGGGTGTCTTTGCACACAAATCCTAAGTTTCTCCCTGAGGTGGTGTCTGAGTTTACCCTGAACCAATCTATCCACTTACCAGTTTATTTTCCGAAGCTTGCCAATCCTGGGGAAGCACTGCTGCATACTTTAGATGTGCACAGAATTTTGAAATGTTCCAAACTAAGGATTGCTGAAAAATAAAGCAGCTTTTTGTTTCATTCGCCCCTGGAAGAAAGGGCATTAAGGTTTCCAAATAATGTTTGTCCAAATGGTTGGCACATTGTATTGTGTTCTGCTACAACAAGCATGGCAAAGAGTTGCCTGGGACGGTGAAAGCTCACTCCACAAGGGGCACTGCTACGTCTGTGGCCTGTTTCAAAGGGATCTCAGCCGCTGACATTTGTGCTGCTGCCACCTGGAGTACTGTCTATACGTTCACCAAGCACTGCAGTCTGGACATTGCTTCTAGAGCCAGAGCAGGCTTTGATTGGGCTGTCTTTCAGGACCTCCTGTCCTAGGCTTTGTTTGGCCTTCTTCCCAGACTGTTTTGCTGCACTTGCAACTGCTTGGGACTCGTTTTTATGGTTTGACCTGATGACTGAGGTACCTCTGAAAAAGACAGAACAGTTACGTAAGAACTTACCATAACTGTAGGTCCTCAAGGGGTCTCTCAGTTATCAGGTTGCCTTCCCTCCCACCATCCCACTATTATGGGGCTCTCCTGTCAGAACTGGGTAACTGGTATATCCAGCCTTTTTATTTTGTCCTGGGCATCTCTCTCTCTCTCTGCTCAGTCCCTCATGGCATGGGTTTGCTCTCTTCGTCTCCAAGGGAAAGAACTGAGGAGGGAGTGGGGCCGCTTGCGCCTTTATAGGATTGGTGATGTTATTGTGGGCAGCCCCAGTGGTACTGCTGGAAAATCTTCTGTGTGGATCCTGCTTCACCGACGGTACAGTTCCTACGGTGTGACCTAATGACTGAGATCCCCTCAAAGATCTACTGTTACGGTAAGCTCATATGTAACTGTTCGTTTTATATGGATCAGGACTTTGTCCAGTACACACATCTCTATCAGGACTAGAAGATGGGAGAGCGTGGCTTAAACAGAAACAAGACAATCATGTAAAAATCAATTATAATACAACAAATCTAAATATTTCAATCTAAGAGAACCCAAGGGGTTCACACTACATTTACATGCATCATAAATGTATTTGATAAAACTTTGACCATAGAAAATCATTTGTTTAACTCTGCAAAGTAAATCTGTTAATTATCATGAACAAGACCGTACAAGATTGAATTTAGTTCAAAAGAGTCAGTGTTCGGCAAGGGAGCACATGACCAACACTGTACAGAAGATGTCGTTTGAAAAGTTAAGATTGGTGGGCATCACGTATGTGCAGAATGGATGCATATGTTTTATTGTGTCCTTCCAGCTCTTCCATTAGAAGGAACACTGTTACTGCAGTAAGTAAACATTTTGTTTGGGGCATGCATCCATTATCTTCTTTTTAGAGGTGAGAATGCCACTAGCCACACTCACTGAATTATTTTATTTTATTTAGATTCCTTAAATTTTTCTGTACATAGGCAGAATGTTACACTCCCTATGTATAAACAAACAGTTTGTTATAGGAATATGTATGGTATTTGAAATCGCTGGACCTACAGCACTTTTTATATTGACTGGTCCTTGTACAGTACAAACAGATGGCAAAGTAGGTGATTTGGTACCTTTTAATTGGAGCAACAACTAACTTTCAATACACAAGCTTTCAGGTCAAAACAGAACTCTTCTTTACGTGAAGACAGGTCTTTTTTTAGGTCTGAAAGCTTGTGCACTTAAGCGTTCTTGTTGGTACAGCATAAAAGGTATTACAATTGCTGTTCCAGTCAAATGTTTGCAAACAATGTCTATCTCACTGACATACATCATGGGATTTGATAGTAGGGACAATATCGTTTGGATAAAATGCAGCTGGCAGCCAAAAATTTCAGGAATGTGGTTCCTATCTTGTTAGTTTGCTAGTGTTGAGACCCTGTGTTCATGTGTATGTTACTACTGTCGCGGAGACCACTATTACATCTTTTTAGAGTGGTCTTGTACAGATTCTTAGGGTATGTGAACTGGTTCAGATCCCTTATGGCAGTATTACTATATTATTGAGCAAGGTCGAGCAATAATATGTTAAATATTTAAACAAATAATAAAAAACTCCAGCAAACAGGCCGTTTTCCAGGGCACATGTGTGTGAGACACACTGTTAGCAGCATAAGCATGTCACACGCACAGGAAGGGACCGCTCTGATTAGTGTGAAGTGCTCCCTCGATCTGTAATTGTTGAATCATACCTAGAGGTGGGCAAGCCAGAGCAGGCTTGAGCCTGGCTGGAGCTTAATGCCTGGCTTGTCTCGACCAGTTAATATGGTATCTGAAACATTCAACTCTTATGTAGAGAATAGCTTGCGCTAGCTGGGGCTCGGCTCACAGTGTCAAGCCAGGCCTCTGACTCTGCTCTTGCTTGGCCCTAGTTGAGATATTCTTGGCTTGCCCACCTCTAATCCTAGCTTTGGCTTTTCATTTGGTGGTGTTTTTTTAACTAGTCACTGATAGTTGGAGGGCACATTTTTATACATAAGGAAGGAGTGTTACGGTCTGAAACAAAGTACCTGTAACATATTTGTCATGGTTTTTTTTTTTTTATTTTCTTCATACTATACGAACACCTAAAAATATATTGTACTGTAAATCTATAACATAGCACTGTGTATAAAACATGAATTATAAATGTTATGGCAGTCGCACAGTCTCTGAAGAGGTCATGAATTGTGTGGTTTGATATCACAAGTTACAACTGCCAAGATGGTAAATAATGATCCAAATGCAGTGTAATTCAATGGCAGCATGCTTTCTTTTTCTTTTATTTGAAATTTGTAGCACCAGGATAGTCTTATTTAGGTGAATCAGCTGATTTTCAAGAGGGTCCTAGGGCGGCATTTAAAATAGCAATGCAGTATTCATTAGCAATGTTTACATAATTTACTTTGCTTACATGAATAAATTGGTTATGTACAGTACTCTAGGTATGTAGTTTGGGTTCCACTGGTATGAAGGTGTAACTCAAACATTATTTACAGAGCTCCACGGGTTTAATGTACGTGTTATATAGCATGTAGAAGAAATTGTTTTTGGAATAAAAGGCAGCGAGATATGAAGTATGTCATGCTAGGCAATACAGCATAACAGCTGAGTAGCAGATGTTTACTAATGATGCCATATTACCTTTCTTGCCTTGTGGCAGTTACATAGTTTGTTTAAATGCTTATAGATTTCTAATGTAATCTGGTAAACGCGGCTCACTCATTTTAAGTGTCCTGGCCATGCATTCCAGCTTGTGGGTGCTGCAATGCTAAATGCCTTTCCCTTGTCTGTTACGTGGCCTGCTAGTAGAATAGGTTTTGAGTAACAAATTACTCAGGCAGTTGTTGGCTGTGCTTGAAGTACATTTATATATAAATATATAGCACACATCTGTAAACAAGCTGATGCCAGCTTAGTGTGATTTTCCTGGTTAAACTTTTAAAATAAATATATATGTATATAGGCATCACACGTAGTGGGGATGCCAAGTGACATAACTCACAGTGTGTTGTATGATAGACATCCACTGTAACTTTGCATGTTTGGTTATAGATGGCAGTTAGCTTATGCAGTATTGTTTGACATGCCATCCTGTGGGCCACATCAGTGTACTCTAGAGTGGGGGAAGACACTGCATTAGAATCTTCTTTTTTGGTTCCCATGTCGAGGAAGTGCTTGTGTCTATAGAGCATGACAGTTGTTTGGTACATGGCTTTTGCTATGTGAATGGCTTCTCCATTCCTAGACATCCTGTAAAGTCATTAGACCATGTCACACAAGCATGTCCTTAAGTAAAGCTTTAAAATAACTTTACCTGTAAACAATTTTGGCTAATTCATGTCTACATTGCCTTCCTAGTGTCACTTTCCGATCATGATAAGGAGTGTCATTTCCTCAGCCTTTTTGTGAGAAAACAAACAGCTCACCCCTTTGTAGTTTGCCAAGTAGATAGAGTCTTCTGGGTCCCATTGCTTATCAGTATCTTGATTACACTCTCCTATTCCACAAGCCAGTCAAAGTTCTTTGCACTCACCGAGAGGGACATGGAGTGTACTGTCACCATAGCAACCACTCAATATCAGAGCAGAGAAGCAGCACAAAACAGCAGTTCTGATTTTAGACAGCACTTGTATTTTTTATGGTTATTGATTTTGGCAGCTCTGTAATGCTGGGGATATTACAGTGGCCATTGCAAAACAAAAATGCTCAGGCTACCGGACTTGCTGTATCCTAACATAGAGAAGCTGCAACAGTAAGGTACTGTAGGCACCATCCTCCTCAGTTCTTCTGGTGCAGTTTATTGAAAGCTCATACAGTGAAGGACAATGTACACTTACATGCATGGAGCCCTGAAATGTCGACACAGGGCTCACAGACCTCTGACCAGTTTTGCGCATGCATGCATGCATTTTCAGGGCGCATGCTTGAAACCGGTGAGAGGTTTATGAGCCCTGAGTTGGCATCTGTGTTAGGACTCCACACATGTGAGTGTGCTTCTTTTCTTCATCGTATGAACTTTCAGTAGATAAATTGTACTGGAAGAACTGCTGTGGATGGCGCCTGCCTTACATTTGTTGATACTTACAGTGGAGCTGTTCTTTGCTATACAAAGGGAGAAAGTTGAGGAAGTTCTATTGCACAGAGAGTAGTGAAACTATATAACAGAGTTCCAGTGGAAGTGGTGGGGGCAGCTACTCTTGTCAGGTTTAAACATGGCTGGGACAGGGCAAGGGGACTTACAGTCCCAAAGCTGGGCAGCAAGAGTTTGAGGGGTGTGGTAGTGGGGGTTGGGGGTGGAGGGATGCAACCCACTAGGGCAGTATGTCGGTGGGATAAGGTAGCATGGTAAGGGAGGACTTGATGGAAATTTGGTCTCCTTTTGGCACCAAATTCTGTGTTTCTAAAGGCTCGTTCACACAGCGAGAAAGTTGGATCACCGCTGTGTAGATGGTTGCAGCCAAGCGATCTGAAATGCTGTGGAGCAGCATCCACATGGCATAGCTTTAGAACGCTGCAGGTGCTGCAAGAGAAGTTCCGGCGTTTTGAGGAGGGTTCCGGTGGGGGGTGCAATCAACAATACTACAGTGGAGGGGTCTTTCGGACCAGAGTTCATCCAAAGGTAGTTTTAGGTACATTTAGCACAGCTGAACTTGGGCAAGTAGTTTTTTTCCAAAACCGAGGGCTATAAGTTGAGAAAACACGGTCCCATAGTGGAGCCTTGACACTGGGCAACGTATTGGATGGTGCTGGCTGTTCACACAGCCAAGCAAACTGGTGCAAAACTCCTACTCCACTGTGCGATCCCAAGAAAACCGGGATCATGGGCACAACAGAACGCAAGTGGAAAACAGTAGAACGGTGGTGTGCACAGGGGCACCGATCTGGGCGCTGTGCACCATCAGCACTGACTCCGAACATGTAGTGTGAACGAGCCTTAAGTGATTTCACTTGGGTCCCTTGGGTGACAGAATAGCTCCGCTTCACTGTCTTCATACCTGAAGAACTCATGTGAAAGCACTCATTCAGCAGAGCGGCTCTGTGGTTAGTGTTAACACTCACTCCATGTGATTGCTGCTTCTTATACTGCATTTAGGTTACTGCATGAATAAAGAAGACATTGGGTTTGATTCAAGACATTAGGCTGGGTCTCAAATGTCTGCAAATAACTTTGATACTTGGTTATCGGGACCAGACCTGACACCAGTCCCCCAGCCAACTGCTGGTAGATTTTGACTTTGGGTCAGTAAAGTGTTCCTTTTATTAGCCTCACTGGTTTGTACTGGAGGAAGCAGTATTTCTTTGTGTCCACCATTTCGGCCACCCCGTTGTCTGTTATTGGACTCTGCCTTGAGTATCTGCAGATTGATCTTTGCTAGAGTAGAAATAATGTTTATCCTTTCAATCCAGCATAGCATTTCACACTGTGTAGTTACCACACATACACTTTTTCAGTTGCATGCACCTATATTTATAAGTCTTTCATCCTTGTTCTCTCTTTCTGTATATGTTTATAGTGATACGCTACGTTGTCTGTTACAGCTGTAAGAGTGTCTCCTTACACATTCTCAGGGTGTGAGGTCTGGTTCTGACACTCTGCAAATACAAGAGGTGACACTGTACAGCCGTAAGAGAGGCTCCAAGCATCCATTTGAACATAAATCATTATATGCTTAAAGTGTAAAAAAATTCCATTCTTTTGTTATAAAACAGATAGACGTCCCCATATGACAAATGGAATTGTCCACATTTTTTTAATGCTTTGCGTGGAGCACACAGATCCTCACATGATGGCAAAACCTCAGCACTAATAGCTGATTCAGCACTGACGATTTGTAACTCATCTCTCACATACTGCATCAGCTATGTAGCAGCTGCCATCAAACTCAGCTTGTCAGGGGCTGTGAGAGGATCTCTCTAGCCTTCACCGACTCCCCCACCCCCCATCAATCACCGTGGGACCTCTGTTAAGCTCCATTTGGGAGCCCTGCTTGCCGACCCTCCTTCTGCTGCATTTTGGACCAATCTGCTGGTGGCTGCATATACTTCTGAGATCTCCCTGGACTTAAGTCTTCACCATTTATTCATACTGTCTGGTTCAAGCTAGAGGTGCTGGGACCCCACAGGAGCCAGAAATCTTCAAGAGGGCTGGCACGAGGTAGGACTGCACATGCGTGGCACCACGAGGCTGGCTGCTGCTGTACAGGCTGTTCCAGCATCGACCCTCCAACCGCCTCAGTTCCTTTTTCCCACTGTCAAATGCACTTCAGTGACGACATTCACTCGCCGGGAGTCAGATCTTCACATCTATACAACAACAGTGTTAGTTTTATTTAGTTCAGCTAGTGTTTTCTTATTTTCCTGAGTGAAAATAAAAATAAAAAAAGTTATATTTTCGAACTTCAGTTTCATCAGATCTTAAGCCCTACCGAATGACTGAGTTACCCATGGACGTTGAAGAGAAGGAGTTTCCCTTGGAGGGCTGCTTTGGCAGCTGGGCTGAGTCCAGTCCACTGTCCTGTCTTGAGGGGGGTCTGACCACGGGCAGTTCGGTGTTCAGGAGGGAGGGAGGACAGTCCTCCCGCAAAGACAAAAAGAAGTGGTCAAGGACTTGGCACCACTCGACCGCAGGTTCTTCCTCTTCTCATCGGAAGGGGAATAAACTGTACCGCTTGAGGACACCCTCTGGTATGTCTGCTGAGAGGTTTTCTGCATCCATGAGCAGGAGACTATCCCAGGCATCATCGGTTTCCATGATGGCTTCTGCTTACAGTCGTTCGAGATCTTGGCCCAGAGCCATTCTCTTTCCTCTTGTGGGGCCTTGGGTGGGCAATTTCACACTGGGCAATTCTTATGGAGCAGTGGGTACAATGTCTGTCCCGGTTGCCCCTCTCTGCAGATTCGGTACAAGGGCCTTCGAGACTAGGTGTCTTATGTCTGCGGTTGGGGCTTTTGTTACCAAGTAGAGTGTTTGGCTCCACCAGCGGATCCTGATCCCTTGACAGTGACTACGCTGCTGGTGCTGGTTCCACATGCCAACTTCCCTCTCTCCGTGTTTTCATAGTGAAAGGCACAGGCACCTTCTCTGATCACTTCGATGCCAGTTGCACCTTCTAGGCCTGGTCTGGGTTCTCAGGCACTGCCGCCTCTGGTGCCAGATCCTGTGGGACCTGCACTGGCCCCAGTGCCTGCGCTGCAAGGTTCGGTGCTGCTTCTGGTACCAGCTCCTTTGGGGTGGGCGCCACTTCTGGTGTCTATTCCTGTTCTGGTCCCAGTGTCGACTGTCTATCCACTCCCTAGACCTGGACTCAGGCTTGCTGGGTCCTCGCCCCTTCGGGCGGGGATCTGGGGGGGGACGAGTCTGACCCCAACCTCATCATTGCTGAGGACAGCAATGACGATACTTTTTACAGACTAAAGCAGTGGCATGCCCCTTCCAGGGTCAACCTGTGACCTGCTCATCCATCTGCTTTTGCTGTTTATTCTGTATTGAAGTGTTCAAGTCCTTTATTCCATTCTTAATGTTATAATATACATAGTTTGTTTTTAATTAATGTATAATTTTGGCTTGTGACTGGTAAAGGTAGTCTTGCAGCCCTTGGGGGTGTTTGAGGGCCACAGCTGTGGCCCTCTGATTATCTTAGGTTGCCCAACACTGACTTAGAGAATCAGCCTACAGTTCCTGCTTCTGTCCCTCAGGAAGATTTCTCCTTTCAGTTATTACTTAGAAACATGCAGGCAACTCTGGCTCTTGGCACTTCTGCTCCTGACCCGGGTAAATGGATGCATCTTAAGTAGCTCCATGTTCCTAACATTCCGGTTAACCTCACGCCTCCTGTTGCCCCAGCCTTTGAAACCCTATCTGAGGCACTGTGGGCTAGGCCTGCATCTCTTCCCTCGGTATGCAAGTCCATACAGTGGAAATATATTCCTCCTAAAGAGAGGCCTATCTTAGCCTGGCAGCATATTGTGGATGCACTAGTTATTCTTGCAGAGAATGACAAAGCTATCCTACCTCAGGAGGTAACAGCACTTCCTATCAATAAGGAATCTAGTAAGACTGACACCATGGAAAAGAGGGCTTTCACAGCTGCCACTCTGGGCATGCACATAGCCAGCTATCAAGGACATTTCTCTCAGTATGTTGTCCTTTGGACTTCCCTTAAGTCTCTCGCAGAGTCTGATTCCAAACTCAAAATTCTTCAGACTGTTGCATGTAGAATTGAATCCAACAGCCATCAGTTGAAGGCGGCTATGGACGCATAAGATACTGCTTCTTAAGCTGCCACTGCTGGAATCTGTATCAGAAGACACTCCTGGATGCAGACCTTGGGATTTTCCTTAGACACTCAGCAGCTGGTAATGAATGTTCCTTTTGATGGTACCTACCTGTTAGGCCAACAGGTTGAGCAATCCCTGGAGGCTTCTCAAAAATCCAGAACAGCCATCAAATCAACCAGACCTGCTCCTTCACAGCTGCAGAGGGGCAAAAAACGTCAGTTCTTGCGTAACAGACAGTCCTTTCATGGAAGAGGCAGAGGAGCCCCAAACAAGCACTAGTCTCCTCAGCAGCAAAAGAAAATGCAGCAGAAGACACAGGCTCCGAAGGCGCCCAGTTCCACCCTCTGAGACCCCAGCCCCAGTTTCCCCTTAGCTGCCCAAGGTGGACCTCTCTGCGGGGGCTGACTCTGTTCTACAGTCGGTGGAAGTCTGTCACCACAGATAAGTGGATTCTAAGAGTCATTTGAGGAGGTACTCTCTCTATTTTTCAGAGATTTCCCCCAGACTATCTGCCCAAGTAACAGCATAGTCTGTCAGCTGCTAAGTCAGACCTCCTCACTTTGGAGATAGTGGGCCTTCTGTGAAACAGGGCAGTGGAGTAATCCACTTGGCAGAATGCAACACGGGCTTCTACTCCCATTATTTTCTGGTTCTGAAAAAGACTGGGGGCATGTGCCCCTATTCTCGACCTCAGAAAACTGAACAAGTTTTTGTATCGCGAGACATTCAAGATGGTCTCCTTAGGAACCCTCTTTCCACTTCTCAAGCCACAGGACTAGTTGGCATCCCTGGATATGCAAGATGCCTACCAGTACATTCCAGTACTCCTAAACCACTGCAAGTTCCTACACTTTGTGGCCTTGGGTCAGCACTACCAATTCAGAGTCCTGCCCTTTGGGCTTTCCTCTGCACCTCGAGTCTTTACAGAGTGCTTTGTGGTTCTCGTAGCACACCTTCAAAAGCTCGAGATTCAGGTTTTTCCTCACCTGGACAGTTGGCTCCTAGCAAGTCTGTCAAGGCAGGGCTCAGAGCAGGCAGTGACCTCAGCAGTTTAGTTCCTGATCTCCATGGGAGTACTGCTGAACCTGGAGAAATCACAACTTCAACCTTTGCAGCAGCTCATCTTCATAGGGGTCCTCTTGGACACTACCGAGGCAAGGGCCTTCTCCCGGAAGATAGAAGGAACGACATCCTTCAAATGGGACGTTTCATCATGGAGAACAACCCTGTGCAGGCTCACTCCATACAGTGGATGTTAGGCGTCATGGCCTTTTCAGTCTTCACAGTGCCTCTACTATGACTGCACATGAAAACCACTCTGTGGATGCTCAGCACACGGTTGTCTCCAACAATGCATCCTCAGTTCTACCTCATCAGAGTGATGGAACCCTGGTCCGGTGACTTACATGGTGGAGACAGGAGGACAGCCTTCTTCAGGGTCTCCCATTTGCTCCACCAGAATCTCAGATAACCCTTACTGCAGATGCTTCTCTCCTCGGGTGGGGAGCTCACTTTCAGGGCCATCACACTCAAGGAGTCTGGACTCAAATGGAGTCTTACGTTCATATTAATGTTCTGGAGATGAGGGCAGTCCTTTACACCCTTTGAGCTTTGGCAGACTTTGTTTATCACAAAGTAACCCTTCTACAGATGGACAACAAAGCAGTGATGTATTACATCAACAAGAAAGGGTGGGACACACTCCTAACTGCTCTGCAGAGAAGCTGTGAGGGTATGGGAGTGGTGCCTTGAGCAGAATGCTCTGATTCTAGCAGTTTATCTACCATGGTCTCAGAACAATCTGGCAGACCAGTTCAGCAGGACAGAAGCAGATCCTCATGAATAGTTGTCAGCACAAGATGTCATTTAGTCGCTCTTCGACTGGTGGGGTACTCCAGACCTGGACCTTTTTGCATCCCCACTAACGCAAAACTGTCTCAGTTCTGCTCCAAAAATCCAGAACCTGGCATTTTCTCTCAGGATGCATTCAAACTGCGGTGGACAAATCACTTTCTATACGCATTTCGTCCTCTTCCACAAGTTCAAAGGGTGCTGCTCAGACTGGAGGCACTTGGGGGCAAAATTATTCTCATTGCACTGTACTGGCCTCATCAGATTTGGTTTCCCTTGATCAACAGGTTGTCAGTGGCCCTTCTGAGGCAACTGCCTCTAGGGGTGGCCCTTCTAGCACAGGGATCCCTGGTCCATCCCATCCTACATTCCCGTTTTCTCTGTGCCTAGCTCCTGAACAAATAGAGGTGAGCAGGTTTAAGGTTTTGCAAAGGGTCTCAGAAATCCTTCTGGCTGTATCATAAACCTTCCACTAGGAAAATGTACTTAGCCAAATGGAAGTGTTTCTTGGAATGGTGTGCCAAAACCCATATGGACCATTCCTGTATCCACCAGATAAGGTTTTGGAGTACCTATTGGACCTTTCAGATGCTGGACTGCAATAGTCTTTTGTAAATGTCCACTTCTGTGCAGTTTCGGCTTATCACAAGCCAGTCCAGAAAATGGCCCTGGCTCAGCTGTCTCTTTTCGAGAGATTTCTCAAGGGTATTCTGCACACAAGGCTTCTGGTCAGGAAGCTGTTTGCCCCATAGAATATTAACCTCATGCTAGACATGCTTATTTGTAAACCCTCTGAGGCTCTGGCTACATGTGATCTCAAGTTCCTGACCTGGAAAACCGATTTTCTGGTGGCCATCACCTCTGCTCGCAGGATCTCTGAAACACATGCATTGGTCACAGACCCCCGTATACCGTCTTCCACAAAGTCAGGGTGGTTCTCCGTACACACCTCAAGTATCTACCCAAAGTGGTTTTGGAGTTCCATTTAAACCAGGCTTTGGTGTTGCCCACTTAGTTTCCTAACTTTCAGAATGAAGGAGAATACACTCTTCATTCCTTGGATGTTAAAAGAGCCCTTTGGTTCTACAGTGATAGAATTAAGGACATCTGTCAAGCCAAGCAACTCTATGTTTCCTTTACTGCTGCCCGGCTGGGTCAACCAGTAAACATTAAGTGTATTTCTGCTTGGATAGTGACTTGCTTTTGCCACTGTTACTGTATGGTGCAGGTAAAATTGGAATTGCAGGTTCTTGCTCACTTTACCAGAGTAGTTGCTACGTCCCTGGCAGAAATCCACTCTGTTCCCATTGCTGAAATTTGCAAAGTGTCTACTTGGAGCTCAGTGCATAGTTTTGTTAAGCACTATGTCCTGGATGTCCATGCCAGGCAGCATGCTTCCTATGGCAGGATAATTCCTTAATGGACTCCTGTCCTGAGTGAGCTCTGTCTGCTACTGCCCTGCTCGGGGGAATTTTGTATGAGCTTGGTACTCTAACCCAGCAGTATGAATAAATGGGGAAGATTTAAGTCCAAGAAGATATGAAAATTACGTATACACCGTAATTATTGATCTTCTTGGACATGTCTTCGCCATTTATTCATACGCCCACCCTCCATCCCCCGAGCTCACTTACTCTGTTCAGTCTTCACCTCCCTTGTTCCTGTTTGGTCTGTGAAGACACCGTTCTGTAGTTGACCCTTCTTATGCAGGTCAGAAGGGCTATCTTATATCCTTGTTAGGTTAAGTTTTTACTTAGGTTACACTGCACCTCCTCGGTAAAAAAGGTACTGAGGTGATTGGAGGGTCAATGCCGAAACAGCTGATATGGCACAAGCCAGCCTCGCGGTGCCACGCATGTACGGTCCTACCTTGGCGCCATCCCTCCTGAAGATGTTTGGCTGCCACTGGGTCCCAGCACCTCCTGTTTGAACCCAGCAGTATGAATAAATGGTGAAGACTTGTCCAAAATCAAGAATTAGGTCCCATCTGCCTGGATTGGTGGTAGTTCAGGTGGATATTAAAGATCCCATGGCACTTATCGAAAAGAGTAGGGGAATTTCCCCAGTGTCCTGGCTAAATTTCCCTCATTCACTAAAAATTCCACCAACAGCTTAATCTGGTTCAAGGTCAGTTGGCATTCATCTGTATCCCCCTTCCCTGGGTCGTGCCTGAAAATAGGCAGGAATTGTCTAGTGCACTTACTCGGTCAATAAAAAAAAAAAAAGTGCCCTCCAAACCACCCTATCCACAGTGCGGTCCATGCATGAAGGACTCATGCAAAGGACATCGTGAGTCTACCTGGGAACCAGCTGTGGAGGTAGCAGTCAGCTGGACACTCTACCCATTCAGTGCTTTGTCCCATCTCTCTGTAAGTACTGCTATGCCAAACAAAGCTGCACTGTATGTTGCTGAAGGGTGTGATGCTCTGGGCCTTGAAGGGTGTTCTCAGGCTCATTGTGCCCTTTCTTGGTCTGTGTTGCATCCACATGTGCAGCCTGTGTCTGGTAGGCACTGCAAACAACCTCCTGATTTGCACCAGCTATCTCTGTATACCTTATAAGGCACATAATTAGAACAGCCCACTTAATTTGAATGGCCCTTTAGTGCAGTGCTACTTGGGGTGTTCAGGTATCATCCCCTGTGTGACGCTTGGCCAGCTGGTTATGACTGTTGTATGAGATTTGTAATACAAAAATATAGTATGAGATTTGTAATATAAAAATGCCAGTTAACTATTCCAACCCCGTCATTTCTTCCTAAGCTGGTATCCCTCTTCTTGCCTTTCTCTCTCCTTTTAAGTGAACATTCCAGCTGTACCCAGTTATGAGCCTATCTGTTGTAAAGGCCCTCTCACTGAAATGTTAATGTACATACGTATATTTTTCTTCTGTGTATAATATTGCATTATGTTTTACCATGTCACTGTACTATGATTTTTGTATGACTAGGTCCATCTTGCAAATGAGCCCTGCTCAATGGTGGTGACGTATACATACGTATATTTTCCTTCTTTGTATAATATTGCATTATGTTTTACCATGTTACTGTACTATGATTTTTGTATGACCTGGTCCATCTTGCAAATGAACCCTGCTCAATAGTGCCCGACTGGATAAATAAAGATTTTGATTGATTGATTGATTGAGTAGGTGATTGTCTCACATAAGACAGCCTGTGCTTATGGGTGCCCCCCCTCAGGTTTCAGAGAAGCTACAGGATATATTAACCTGAAGCCAGGAGGCAATTAAAAGACCAGAGAGACTTAATTAAGGGTCTCCTGTTTTTCTGTCTTAATTAGAATTGACCTAACTGCCAGGATATAGGTCTCATAAAGTTTGATTCCTGTAGGAAGAAGATTTTATACCAGTCTGGTGCTAAAGTTGTAAAACCCTTTGAAATGCCTTAGGAATAGGAACTACACCAGATCAAAGAGAAAATGTTTAATTAAGGAGTCATATTTAGTAAGTGGAGTTTTTGCTGATGTCACCTTATTTAATATGCCTCCTGATAGGACATCCTGTTTGTATTTTTTATATTCTAAAAGGAGAAGCTAGACGACTCTCAGAAGGGCGGTGGAGAGACACAGTTCAAACTATACTGTGTCTGAACTGTTTAGATATATTCCATCTTGGGACTGTAGAGACATACAGCTCTGATAAGCACTTGAAGAGGTATTACATTAGATAGAAAAAAGTCTAACTGTATTGTGGTAGGAGTTTTTGTTTTGTAATCTTCCCTTTTCTTTTATGTGATTGTGTGCTCTTTGATATATTGTTCTGTGTTTACATTTTTCATATTTTTATCATCTTTTAGTAAAATCTTTATTTGAAAGACTGCCTGGGCATCTGCCAATTCTTTTTTTGCATGTGAGGTATAGAAGGTTAAGACCGACAAAAACTGTTCAAAAGCTTAACGGTGTTACCAAATAGGAAAAAGGTAAGAATATACCTAAGGTTTTTTATAGAGTTTTAAGGGTTCATTTTGGAAGCCTGGCTTGGTGGCCCTGGCGAAAGATTGTACCGCAGTCCCCCGAGGAGGGTACATTATCTGAGCCTGTACATTGGGTATGCTAGCATAAGGTTCACAGTTTGAAACCCACCCAGAACTTGAGACTAAAGGTGATTCGGACCCAAAAGCAGACAGGAGGGTTACCCTGGCTGTTACCTGTTCACACTGTTGCACTCAGAGGTTGGCACTGTGGGAGCAGAGGGCCTGACCTGCTGAGTGCGTTTGTAGCAGATTTGGTTAGCAGCGGTGCAATAAAATTGGTAACACAAGCTTTAACTTTTCAGTGTGTCAGCTTAATACTGTACCACTCACTTGCAAAATAAGGCAGTGATTTATTTTTTAAAAAAGGAAACAGAACTATATCATTTTGCTTACAGTCAAGTTCCTACCCATTTTTTTTTTTAAAGTGCAAGTTAGAGTAGCCGTAGTTAGGGAAGAAGATGGCTTCCAACTACAGCGGGAACACTGCAGACTACTTGAGGCAGTTGTGGCAGGACTAAGGAGTCCTGCACGAGGCGAGAGCCACCAAGCAGAACCTTGTGGATACCCTGATGGCAGCAGATGCTCAGAGCATCGAGTCACAGACTGTGACTGTAAAGGACCAAACCTTGGGTGTGGAGGGGCCAACGGCCAGTGCAGTATGTCCAGATGTGGTGAGGATGACAGCAGGGCCAGTGCCAGCAAAGGGCCACAGCAGCAGGGGAAGGTCACTCACCAGTATTCTGGAGCCAGAAGCAATCAAGCTGCAGATTGAGTTGCGCAGAATGGAGCTGGAGTTGCAGAGAGAAGAGAAGCAAGAACAGCGAGAAGCTGATCATGAACAGCGAGAGGCGGACCGTGAAGAGCATGATCACCAGAGGCGACGTGAACTGGAGAAGTTACGACTCCAGCCGCCAACACCAGAGCAGATAAGTGGCTTGGGTTTAACTGGAACTACAGCACTGGGTTACAAATTAAATTACAAATTGCTAGCTGAATTTAAAGAGGGGGAGGATATGGATGCCTTTTTAAATTCCTTTGAAAAAGTTTGTATTCAGGCAAATATTCCTAGAGGGTCCTGGAGCTTCCAGCTATCCCTGCTACTTACCGGCAAAGCTCTGGATGCATTGGGTCAAATGGACAATGAGGACAGTAGTGATTACAGCAAATGTAAAGCTGCACTTTTAAAGAAGTTTGATTTAACTGCAGAAGCATACAGAGCTAAATACCGTAAGCTCAGGAGAAGCCCTGACATGAGCTATGAGGAGCTAGCCACGAAACAACATCAGATGTTTTAAATGTTGGTGGGAGAGAATTGAAGCAAACTCTGTAGATAGAACTGAAAAATGCTATTTTGTTAGAACAGTTTTTGGGGGCATACCCAGCAGAGATGAATACCTGGCTGGAGGACAGAGATCCCAAAACAGTGCAAGAGGCTGCTGAACTCTCGGACTGATATGCCAAGAGCAGACCTGCTCTGAGAGTGAATGGGGCAGGCGTGGCAGTGTAGAAAGGGAAAAGCACGCCTTTAGGGCAGCTAAAACCCTCACTGCTTCTACCGAAACCAGTTAGCCGCAGGTTTCAAAGAAAAGATTTTTCTGAGAAAAGAAACGAATGTTGGTTGTGTAAAGAAACTTGAGAATATTGCCAGACAGTGTCCTAAAAGGATGAGCAATATGCAGAATGGGGCTAAGAAAGAAGTGGGTTGTTTGTGTGTCCTTGGAAGCATGTCTGTGAACATGAGGGAGCACATGCACCCAGTCACGGTGAATGGGGTACAGACTCAAGGATTAAGAGACACAGGGGCATCCCTGACATTGGTAAAAGGGGATCTGGTAGAGCCTGGTCAACTTATACCCAATACATTTGTAACTGTACAAGGGTTCACTGGTGAGGAGACCACATTGCCACTCGCTAGTGTTCTGCTAGACTTGGGTGAGACTGGGGGAACTGTGCAACAGGTGGCTGTAGCTGAAACTTTAGTAGTTGACCTCATCCTTGGCAACAATCTCAAACAGGGGATGGTGTGTGCAGTTACCCATAGCCAAGTGGCAAGGGAAAACTGTAGTTCCCTGGACTCCACAGAAGCCATTGTGGAAACCACTGGGAGGCTGGTTCTCCAGCCTGTCTCCCCTGATAGGGAGACTAATGAAAAGGGGGTAGAAATTTCCACAGTAGCAGTTAACCACACAGCTATGGAGGGTTACTCCGAAGAAGGAGGGGTGACCAGTTGTCAGAGGGTTAGGGATGGCAGTGATCCTGAATGCCCTGACACTAGTACTAGGGTCCCTAGTTTAGAGACTGAAGGGTACCTGTCCCATGCCTTGGGAACGTATAAGGAGTTTGCAGCTGCTCAGAAAAGTTACCCTAGTGTAGAGAAGCTGAGGGCTTGGGCAGACTCTGACGGAGCACAGGGAGGTGACGGTAAACATAAAGTTTATTGGGAAAATGGACTGATGTATACTCAGGCTGTGAAGACAGAGGGAGGGGTGATAGGCAGGCAGCTTGTCGTTCTGCAGGGGTATCGTGAGCAGTCGCTCAAGATTGCACACGATAGTCCCTCGTCTGGTCATCTGGGAATCATGCGCACTATGCAGCGGTTGGCCCAGAATTTCTATTGGCCCAACTTCACCCAGCAGGTGAAAGAGTATTGCAGGTCTTGTCACCAGTGCCAAGAAATAGAAAAGGAGGGTAAGAAAACCCAAGCCACCCTAATTCCATTGCCCATAGTGGAGGAGCCATTCCAGAGGGTGGGAATGGATATTGTGGGGGCCTTTAAATACCCCCAGTTCCTCGGGAAGAGGTTCATATTGACTGTGGTGGATTATGCCACCTGGTATCCCAAGGCAGTCGCCATATCCTCACTGAGGACAGACTAAGTGGCAGATGCCTTACTTGGGATTTTCTCCCATGTTGGGTTTCTGCAGGAGGTTATCACTGATCGAGGGGGTTCCTTCTTGTCGGACCTGATCAAATGTTTGTGGAAGAAGTGTGGGGTGGTGCAGAGGCGCACAACACCTTATCACCCACAAGCCAGTGGGCTTATTGAAAGATTTAACGGTACCCTGAAGTCAATGCTCCGGGCATTTGCTGAACAGCATGGGAGGGCCTGGGAGAAATACCTTCCCCACCTATTGTTTGCATACAGGGAGGTGCCCCAAGAGTCGGCAGGATTTTCTCCCTTCGAGCTTTTAGATGGACGCCGGGTACGTGAGCCCCTAGACTTGATCCGGGAGGACTGGGAAGGCAAGCACACCACCCAGGGCACTCCCATAGTGGATTACATCCTTAGATTTAGGGAAAGGCTGAAGGAGCTTATGGGGACAGCCAAGAGCAACCTGGCAGCTGCCCAACAGAAACAAAAAGTGTGGTACGACCACAGAGCCAGAGCTCTCTCGTACAAGGTGGGTCAGGAAGTCATGGTCCTTATTCCAGTCTGGAAAGACAAGCTGCAGGCTGAGTGGGCAGGACCATACAAAGTAGTTAGAAAGGTAAATGATGTGAACTATATCATAGAGTTACCTGACAGAAGACATACAGAAAGAATATACCATGTCAACGTGATGAAGCCATATGCTAATAGGGCTGACATGGTGTTTGCAGTATGTAGCCCTTAGGAGGGGACGGACGAAGGAGACCCCCTTCTGGACTTGCTGGAAGAAAGCAAGTGGGAGTCCTCTGTGGAGGCAGTTAAATTGTCACCCCAACTGTCCCCAGACAAGATCCAGGATGTAAGGGAGGTTTTAGGAGACTTTGCCCCACTGTTTAATGCCAAGCCTGGACTAACCCCCTTAGCAACGCACAATCTGGAGACAGGGACACAGACACCCATACAGCGGACAGCATATCAGGTGTCAGAGGCTGTCCAAAAGGACATTAGGAGGGAGGTGGAGGAAATGCTGGATTTAGGGGTAATCCACAGATCCCACAGCCCCTGGGCCTCACCCGTAGTCCTTGTGCTCAAGCCAGATGGCTCTACTCATTTATCTGTGGATTATCGTGGACTGAATGCAGTCACGAAGTCAAACGCCCACCCATTGCCCCGGATGGATGAACTCCTGGACAAGCTGGAAGGGGCGACCTACCTTATGACTATTGACCTGACAAAGGGGTATTGGCAGGTAGAGTTAACTGACAGAGCTAGGGAGAGGTTGGTCTTCATCACTCCGATAGTCTTATTTGAATTTAAAGTAATGCCTTTTGGAATGAAGAATGCCCTGGCCACTTTCCAAAGTTTGGTGAACCAGGTGTTAAATGGTGCTGGGGAGTACGCCGTGGTATACCTGGATGACATTGCCATCTTTAGTACCAGCTGGGAGGAACACCTGTCCCACCTTAGGGAACTGCTAGGCAGGATACAGAGGGCCGGGCTCACTGTCAAAGCTGAAAAGTGCCAGGTGGCCATGGCTGAATTGGCATACCTCTGGCATGTTGTAGGCCGGGGACAGCTCTGTCCTAACCAAGTAAAAATAGAGGTGATCAAGGCATGGCCCAGACCAGAAATGCAGAAGCAGGTCAGGAGTTTTCTAAGGACAGCAGGGTACTATAGGAAATTTGTACCCAATTACAGTGCCCTGGGTGCTACCCTGTCTGACCTGGTAAAAAAAAAAAAAAAGATGCCTAAGAAAATTACCTGGGAACCAGCCTGTGAAAAAGCCTTTACCAGACTGAAGGAGGCACTGTGCAGTGCTCCTGTATTAACAAGTCCTGACTATAGCAGACCCTTTATAGTCCAGACTGACGCCTCAGACATGAATATTGGGGCAGTACTGAGTCAGACATCCAACCAAGGGAAAGATCACCCTGTAGTGTACCTGAGTAAAAAGTTACTTACCAGGGAGCAGGCTTACTCTACTTTCGAAAAAAAAGAGTGTCTTGCCATAGTGTGGGTCCTAAAGAAGTTAGAGCCATACTTATATGGGCAGCATTTTGAGGTACAAACTGACCACAACCCCCTGGTTTGGCTGACACAAATGGGAAAAACTAATGGTAGACAAATAAGATGGAGTCTTGCCTTGCAGGGGTATGACATGATGATCTTACATAGGGGTGGAGTGACCAGTCAGAACGCAGATGGCTTATCGTGTCTATTTGAGGAGTGGACTGACTTGGGAAGCTCATCCCATGCAGGGGATAGAGCCCCCAAATTCAGTCTAGGTGGGGAGGATTGTGACGCTTGGCCAGCTGGTTATGATTGTTGTATGAGATTTGTAATATAAAAATATAGCAGGTGATTGTCTCACATAAGACTGCTTATGGGTGCCAGTTTTCAGAGAAGCTACAGGATATATTAACTTGAAACCAGGAGGTAATTAAAAGACCAGAGAGACTTAATTAAAGGTCTCCTGTTTTTCTGTCTTAATGAGAACTGACCCAGCTGCCAGGATATAGGGCTCGTAAAGTTTTATGATTCCTGTAGGAAAAAGATTTTATACCAACCTGGTGCTAAAGTTGTAAAACCCTTTAATATGCCTTGGGAATAGGATTTACAACAGATCAAAGAGAAAATGTTTAATTAAGGAGTCATATTTAGGAAGTGGATTTTTTGCTGATGTCACCTCATTTAATATACCTCCTGATAGGACATCCTGGTTTTTTTTTTTTAATATTCTAAAAGGAGGAGCTAGATGACTCTCAGAAGGGCTGTGGAGAGAAGCAGTTTAAACTATACTGTGTCTGAACTGTTTAGATATATTCCATCTTGGGACTGTAGAGACACACAGCTCTGATAAGCACTTAAAGAGGTAATACATTAGATAGAAAAAGTCTAACTGTATTGTGGTAGGAGTTTTTGTTTTATAATCTTCCCTTGTTCTTTTATGTGATTGTGTGCTCTTTGATATATTATTCTGTGTTTACATTTTTCATATTTTTATCATCTTTTAGTAAAATCTTTATTTGAAAGACTGCCTGGGCGTCTGCCAGTTCTTTTTTTGCATGTGACGTATATAGGGTTAAGACTGACAAAAACTGTTCAAAAGCTTGATGGTGTTACCAAACTGGGAAAAGGTAGGAATATACCTAAGGTCTTTTATAGAGTTTTAAGGGTTCATTTTGGAAGCCTGGCTTGGTGCCCCTGGCGAAAGACTGCACTGCAATCCCCCGAAGAGGGTACATATCTGAGCCTGTACATTGGGTACGCTAGCATAAGGTTCACAGTTTGAACCTCCCCAGAACTTGAGACTAAAGGTGATTCGGACCCAAAAGCAGACAGGAGGGTTATCCTGTCTGTTATCTGTTCATACTATTGCGCTCCGAGGTTGGCACTGTGGGAGCAGAGGGCCTGACCTGCTGAGTGCATTTGTGACACCCTGTACTGTGCTAGTCAGTGTCTCTGTACCTAAATACACCCTATCTAGATGGCCCTTAGTGCATGTATTACAGTAATCACTGAGGGTTATTAAAAGCCATCCCCTTATCGTGTGTTCCTGCATACATGTGATATGTCCAGTTTGCTTTAGCGGGAGATTTGGGTCAAATTAGGAGGTAGATTGGCCTGCTAGAAGGGAGATGCCATAACATCATGAGTTTGTCCTTAAATGGCGTCAAAAAAATAAGATAAAAGTCTCTACAAAAATGTAATGTATTTCGTTTTGTCAAGAATAAGCACTAAAAAAATAAACTAGTTATATAAAGTTATCAGATACATTGTTCATCACTAATTTAATTTTTATGTGTCTTTATCTGCCCAAAAAACATGGATATTTTGAACAGAATTTTACTTAGCAGGAGATTTTATTTCCTAGAAAGGAGGGAGGGAGTTCAGCCAAAAAAACCAGGAGTCTTCTGCTTAAAGAGGGAGATATAACATGTATGGTTCCTGTAAGTATATGTCTCTTGTTAACTCACTGATGTGTTACGTATGTTAAGTCAACCCTGTGAAATTCTGTGGGAGTGATCCTGCTAAGTATTACTATTCATGTGACTTTGCCTAGGGTAATTGGTGTCATATTCCTTGACCTTAAGATCCTAGCTAGTTGCTCTACTGTTCTCTAGGTTAACTAATCTGTTGATCAACAAAGTTGGGGGCTAAAGATATGTTGTTAGCTATGTCTTGTATACTGTTCTGTGCCTGGATTGATGCCCTGATCATTCACTGGCCCCCTCCTCAACACCCACCAAAGGGTATTCACATACATCTCCTTAACCTAGCTGCATATTCAGGAACTTAACTCTCCCTTTCGCTGGTTATGTATGGGATGTATTGCAAAGGGCACCTTTACCTGCTCTCTTACTCCTACCTTAGAACCTTGTGGTCCATTACATTACATATCAGGTACTGGTCTCCCAGGGGCCTGATTTTGTTGCTCCTACTCTGTGCCAATGATATCGAACTTAACTCGGGATGGTCCCCCTAATATCTCACACACTGACCCTCTTTGGTCTGGTACCAGAGGACTAAATTTGGTGCATCTAAATATTAACAGGCTCCAATCCAAGCTGTCTGATGTGGAAGCATGGCTGGCCTTGTATAACTTTGATGTACCAGAAATGTGTGAAACTTGGCTAAAAACCCTTCATTCTCCCCCATGAAGTAGCCTTTTCTCTCTATTCTACCTTTTGGAAGGATCGGTATTGGGTGGGGGGAAGGAGGTGGGATCCTCCTGTAGGTAAGGGATACCATTAGGGCAACAGAAATTCCCCTGCTTGGACTGACTCAATCTCACTGTGAATGCCAGATAGTGAAACTTGTCCCCTTACACACTGGCTGTGTATGCAACCCTTCCTCTCTGGCTAGACCAGCCTTTGATGACTTTGTTACTAACTGGAAATGGCACACTCACACACGGACAGAAAAATTAAAAAAAATAGAATTCACAGAACGAATAACTCCAAAAGTCCAAAGTTTTATTGTGATATTCACAGAACCACAACTGGGTAGTACCCGTGGGCTACTGTTTGGCTGTGGTTCTGTGGATATCACAGTAAACCTTTCGAGTTTTGGATTTATTTGTTCTGTGAATTCTGTTTTTTTATTTTTCGGCTTCCCATTAGTAATGTGTCATGAGGTAAGGTCTGGTAAAAACCCTCGGCTGCACCGCCGGTGTGTGCAAGAGCATGGGGCTCTTTTGGATGTTGTTTGATTACTTCATTACCTCGTTGGGGTGTCTCTGTCTTGGTGAGATAATAATCTTAGGAGATTTCATACCGGCTTGGGGTCTCTCTCTCTCTCTCTCGGTGAGATAATCTTAGGAAATTTCAACCTCAGCTATATCAATGATTGATGGTCCCTGTAGCTTTAAGGCACCACTGCATGACCTGTATCTCAGCCAAATCATTACTGAATTCACCCACCACAATACTAAGTTGGGTAATCACTCACTCCTGGATTGGCTCCTGGTCAACAGAACTGATCGAATTAGATCATATGGAATACTAGCTGATTCTCTCAGTGATCATTCCCCAGTATTTTATACCTGGAGAAATGGCTTCACTAAGCCATCTCCAAGAACTATAACAGTTTGTGATTTTTCTAGGCTTAATGAAGGTGCCTTCTTGGAGGACTTTGCTTCTGTTAGCTGGGGCAAGGTTGGGAGACATGAAAATGTAAATACTGCTTTTGACTTTCTACTCAGAATAGTTAATAGGCATGCTCTTTTAAAGAGCTAGTGCACTGCTTAGACTTAATAGTAATTTTCAGATGCAGTCAGCTATCAATTCCAATATCTGAAGTATTTTTTTTATTTTCTTATTGCTAATTGGAAGATTTTCCACCTGGCAGTACTGGGGTGATGTGTGGAGCAGCACTGTATCTGGAAGAGAAAAAAGTCTGTTCTGTTCCTCCCACTACATCGTCAGAAATGAGACCAAACACCTTGAGGCACCACAGCCCTTGCAGCCTGAGCAGTGACTTTCACACGCTACCAACCAGAATGTAGGAAATTGTGACATCACTAGTAACCAGGGAGAGCCAGTCCCTGCTGCTGCAGCATGTGAAAGTGAAACCTGGCAGTGAGAAATGGTTCTCACTGGTTACTAGCGATGTCATAGTCAGTATGTTCTCAGTGTTAATGTAGTGGGAGGAACAGAACTGACTTTTTTTTCCTCCAGACAGAGTGCTGCTCCACACATCACCCCAGTACTGCCAGGTAGAAAATCTTCCAATTAGCAAACAGAAAAGAAAAAAAATGTGTGGCGATATAAGAAGTGATAGCTGACTATATCTGAAAGTTACAGTTAGTTGCAGTCAGTTTTCAGGCAGTACACTAGCTCTTTAATTTGGAGAAGGGTCAAGGGCTTATGCCCAAAATGGCTGGCACCTAATCTTTGCAAACTTATGAAGAAAAGGGACAGAGCCTGGGAAACATTCTGAGCTCATCTAGCCTCTACCCAGAGTGACAAAGCTATAGGACTCTATGAAGCATCTGTAAGGCCAGTATAAAGAAAGCTAGGGCACAGTATTTAAAGAAACTAAAGTCCAGAAACTTGCAAAACCCCAAGCAGTTTTGGTCACAGATAAATAGCAGTCTCAAAGGCACTGCCAGTCCCTCCCCCTGACATATTGTACACAACTAAATCCTGTAGTAACCCTAACCTAGTAGCTGACACCTTCAACAGCTTTTTTACTGATCTGACACAGTATAAGGCACAGCTTGATAGTTCCCCCTTGGACACCTGTCCAAAAGGCTCAGTCTACCCTTCACTGTAATGGCCTGAATTCCATATTAAGTTACTTACTCGCCTGGAGGTACTAACCCAGCTATTGAAAATAAAAGCATAAGGGTCTGCAGGCCATGGTAAACTTGAACCGAGACTGCTTAAACTGGGAGCCAGTATTCTTGCTGCCCGTATTACAGCAATTTTTAATATGTCCCTACTGCAGAGCAACTTATCCAGCATATGGAAAGTGACCAATGTGGTACCCATCCACACAGGGGGTGCTAAGAAACTGGTAGAGCATTACTGGCCAATCTCCATCCTTTGCACCCTCTCCAAAATCTTAGAAAGCCTCATCTATAACCAGCTCCAGTCCTGTATGGAAATCCACACTCTAGTTGTCAATGCCCAACACACTTTTTGGGAAAAACCACAGTACAGATGCAGCCTTTATACGGTTCACAACAGACTTGTTTGCAGCCCCGGATGCTGGCAAACCTACTGGTGCTATCTTTTTAGACTTGACTAAGGCATTTGACCCAGTCAACCACAACTTGTTTCTGCATAAGCTCCAGGGACTAGGTCTTGATAATGTGTCCTGTTCCTGGTTCATTAGCTATCTAAAAGGCGGTAAACAACTGGTGAACTGGAGAGGCAGCCACTCTAAACTGAGAGACATGAGACAGGGTTCTATCCTGGGACTGCTGCTGTTCTCCCTGTCTATTAATGATGTACCAAAGCACTGCTCTGTGCAGATGATGTGGTGCTATATATATGCCAGTCAGACAATGCCTCTATTGAGTCAGGCCTCATAGTTGACTTTCAGCAACTGGTCAAATTGTTTAGGGCAAGCAAGCTACTATTAAATGAAAGGAAAAACAAATCCATCCTCTTTGACCATCGCCATCTTGGACCCAACGGGAGTCAATTACTAAAAATATGTTTCTAGGGACATGGATATGTTGTTCATCCACACTTATTGGCAGGTTCCTTGCCACTTTAAATCTTGCCGGAAGGTCTTCAAGCTGGCTTCTCCCACCCACCCGGGTGGTAAAACTCTCGGCTCCGCCCCATGACGCCAGATCTTCCTTACTGCTTGGAAGCTCAGGTTCCCTCCTTAGCGCATTAGCTAAGACTGGTTCCTAATTCTTGAAAAGTTGAAATTGAGAAGTTTTGCAAAAGACTTCGGTCTTCTTCTCGTACGTGGCTGCGATCGACAAATCGACTCGGTTGGAGGTGCCCTTGCGAGCAGAAGATGTCTAGGGACGGATCCGCACTCACGTCGTCTACTGCCTGGGCCTTGAGCACGACCCGCTTGAGCCTGCGACTTGCTCTTCCTTTACCTTACGGCCTCGTCGTTGAAGGCCGTGCTGCCGATTACAACTGGGGCTTGAGAAAGAATTCCACTGGTGAAATCTAAAGGAGGCCCGATTGGCGGGTCCCGGCACGGGCTCGGCGGATCAACGAGCAGATGATAGCCCTCGAGAGGAGGGGCGGGCCGCTTCTACCTCGGCTGCGGCATTTGTCCCTCTCTCTCTTGGTGCCTCTTATTCGGCTTCTTTTAAGGAGCTTTGTCTGACCCTCTCGACCAAAGGTGAGGGTCCAACTTCTTCGGGACCTTCTTCCAGGTCCAAAAGAGCAAAATAAGTCTCTCCGTCGGCGCTCTTGGGGCGGGAAAGATCCCCCTCCCTGTCGACAGTGGCTTCTCAGTGGAGCCCTCAGCTTCGGCCACTGGCTTCCGCGGTGTCCCGTCAGGCCAGTTGGCGAGACTTCCGCCGACGCGGTCGAGATTTTTCTTGACCCGCTGGACGGGTTGTTGGCTGAGAAGCTGAAAATCCCTCTCCCCGGGTTCCCCGGTGGAGTTGAGGATCCCGTCGGCTCATCTGTGCCTCGGTTCCGGAGCCTTCGGTGGGATCGTCCGAGCCGAGGGGAGTGCCGATTTCCGACACTTCTCCTCGCCTTCCTCGGCCTAGTCGAGACTCTCGGTCTTGGCACCGCGGCAAGCGGCGCCGCCGCTCTTCCTCGGATGAGGGAGGCTTGCGCGAGATGCGGCGTCTGGAGACACGTATGGCAACAGCTCCCTTTGACCGGGAATAAGCCGACCCAGTCGTCTTCTCCGGCCATTAAGTGGCTGTCACCGGAGCAGCCGAAACAACCCCTCGTTGTAGTCGAGGAGCCTGTTCTCAGGCTGGTTGTTTGGCCAATTCCAGCTGCCCCACCGATTCTGGTGGAACCTCCGCCCCCACAGCCATTAGTTGGGGCTCCGACCAAAAATTCTCGGTCGGCTTTGGGTTTGCCCCATAGGCTGTCGGTCACCCTCGCTCCCTATAAACCTCGGCAGGTGGAGGGTGGCTCAGGGCCGAGGCAGCTCTTTGAGGACTCTTCCGAGTCCGATGATGGTTCCTCCCTCTTCTCCAAGCGCATAGACTTGGAGTCCTCGGGAGGACAGTCAATGGATGATAGCCCTTCATCCTTCTTAGGGTTGCTTCGACTCATCTCGGAGTCCACCGGGATGAAGCTTGAACCCGTTTCTGAACTGGCCAGGTATCCCCTCACGGAGATTCTGGACCGAGGGGATTCTCCTACGGAGGCCTTTCCGGTGGCCGAAGCCATAGTGGGTCTGGCCTTGGAACTTTGGCAGCGTCCTGCTTTCTGCCCTGTGCCTTCAGCCAGGTTGGCCAGGAAGTATGCGGTCCCTACCGGTTCCCTGTCCGGTTTTTCGGAACACCCCTCGGCCGAGGGGTTGGTTACCGACAGCGTTTTCCGGCATGCCGGGAACGCCAGGGATGTGGACAAACCTCCTGACAAGGAATCCAAGAAATTGGATTATGCCGGGCGAAAAGTCTATGCTGCGTCCTCTCTCGGCCTTCGTCAGGCCAGTTCGGCCGTCCTCATGGCACATTTTCTCATGCCCTGTTGGGCTCCTGGATGAGGTTGTCCCTCATCTTCCGCGAATCTGCAGACTACCGTCAGGCAGGTGCGGGACCAGGGCAGGGCAGTGGCTAAACAGCAGCTCCAGACTGCGTTGAACCAGAGATTCATGTGCCAGGTCTGTGGCGCCGCAGTGGCCATCGTCGTCGGGCTTGGCTGAGGATATCCACCTTTACTTGGATACCCAGCACAAGTTGGCGGATGTTCCCTTTTTGGGGACTGACCTCTTCGGCCCTGGGGTGGAAGTTCACCTGCAGAGGATCGAGAAGTCCAATGCTACCTTGGACTCGGTCTCTTCCGCTCAGAAGGACAAAGGCCACAAGCCACAGCCTAAGCCCTTTGAGTCGCTTCTCGCCAGCGGCAGCACCTGTTAACAACGTCAGGACCAGAGGCTCGACTCTGGTATCCCAAGCCTGCCGCCGGCTTCCTCCAACAGGAAGCAGGGAGGTAAAGGCCCAGGAGGTTCCTCGGCCGGGTCCCTCCTCCAAGCCTGCCCAGTGACGGGCTGAGGGGTGTCGCCCCATCCCTATCACCTCACCCCTGGTTCCCCGTGGGGGGACGGCTCAGACACTTCCTTTCCGCCTGGTCCACTGTTACCACGGACAGGTGGGTACTGGAGGTGGTGGGAAAAGGCCTACCTCTGGAATTCGAGCAGGCCCCGCCCTTCAGAGCCGTCGCAACTCGGGGGGCCTCGGGTCCGCAGCCTCACTGGCGGCTCGCCGAGCCGACATCACTCTCCTCCTCCAAAGGAGGTGATCCGCGAGGTGGAGGACCCCCTTCAGACCCGGGTTTGTGTCCAGGTATTTCCTGGTTCCGAAATGGACGGGGCTGGGCCCATTCTCAACCTACATGGCCTGAACAAGTTCCCTAAGGTCTCGAACCTTCAGAATGGTCACTCTGGGCGCAGATAATACCATCTCTGGAACACGGCATGTGGTTCTGCTCTCTCGACCTGGGTGGCGTTCTTTCACGTCCCTATCCGTCCGTCACGCCGGAGATTCCTCTGCTTTGAGGCGGAGGGATCCCTCTTGAGTTCCGAGCCATGCCCTTCGGCTTATCTCCAGCTCCCAGGGTCTTCACCAAATGCATGGCAGTGGTGACAGCATTCCTGTGGCACCGAGGGTCTGGGTGCACTTGCCTACCGGACGATTGGCTGATGGCAGCCTCCTCCAGGCAGGGAGGTGGGCGGTCCAGAGATCTGGCCTCAGGTTTGCTCTCGGTTGGCCTTCTCATCAAGGGCCAAGTCGGAACTCGAGCCAAAGCAGGTGATCCTGTTCATCGGGCAGAGCTCGACTCTCTCGAGCCAGAGCACGACTCCCGGCGGACAGGGCCGAGGTTCTTACCTCCTTTGCCCAATCATTTCTGGTTGGGCAATCGCGACCTGCCCGGGACTTCCTGCGCCTTCTAGGTCTCATGGCGGCCTGTACCAGCGTGGTCCGTTGGGCCCACTGACATGCGCCCCCTTCAGTGGGGACTGGCCAGCCAGTGGTCACAACGCTGCGATCCTTTGGACCAGCTAGTGATAGTGACCAGGAGATGTGGAACGCCTCCAGTGGTGGACCGTTCCATTCCATTTGCAGGAGGGCATCCGTTTGTCCACCCGGCCGGCGGCTCTCTGTCGACCGATGCCTCTCTGATGGGTTGGGGTGCCCATCTGGGGGAACACCGAGTGCATGGCCTCTGGTCCCCGCAGGAGTCCCGATGCCACATCAACCTGCTGGAGCTCCGAGCGGTCCGCCTAGCTCTCACCGCCTTTGCTCCGTTTCTCCGGGGTCAAGTGGTTCGAGTCCAGACGGACAATACCACGACCATGTACTACCTGAACCGCCAGGGCGGGACGCGCTCCATGCTTCTATGCAAGGAAGCTCTCCGCATTTGGTCACTCGTGCGCAGCCTGGAGGCGGATCTCCTAGCCATTCATGTGGCAGGAGCCTCCAACACCCTGGCCGATGCCCTGAGCCGGATAGGGGCTGCTTCTCATGAGTGGTCTCTCCTGCCGGAGGTAGTACAAGATCTGTTCTCCCACTGGGGCACACCTCAGGTGGACCTGTTTGCCTCCAGAGAGAAGCGAAGCTGAGGCTGTTTCATGCCCGACCCCCTCAGCAGGGCTCGCTGCAGGGGGATGCCTTCTCGAGGCTGTGGACCCCGGCCTCTTCTACGCCTTTCCCCCATTTCCCTTGATTCACAAGGTGCTTCTCAAAGCAAGGAGGGACAAGGCGCAGGTGATCCTGATAGCCCCAGACTGGCCCCGCCAGTTCTGGTACCAGATCTCCTCAGCCTCAGCTCCAGGCTCCCGAGGCAGCTTCCAGCTCGCCGGACCTGCTTTCAGTCAATCAGGGAAGGTGTTCCATCGGACCTTCAATCCCTGCACCTGATGGCCTGGTTCCTGGCGGCTAGAGTTCCAGGCCTTGGGTCTTTCCGACGAGGTCCTCAATGTTGTTGAGGTGTCCCGTAAGGAGTCGACCAGAAAATGCTACGCCTTCAGATGGAAGAGATTCTCCATTTGGTGTCAGGGCAAGGGCTTGGACCCTTCCTCCTGTTCCGTGGCAAGCATTTTGGACTATTTATTGTCCCTTTCTAGTCAAGGGCTTAGGTCGATGACCCTAAAGGTGCACCTGGCAGCCATCTCTGCTTACCGGGCGCGGGCCGGGAAGCAGTCGGTGGCGCAGGAAAAGGTGGTCGGGCGCTTTTTCAAAGGCCTTGATCACATTTCCCCTCCGGTGCGAGAACCTCCACCTCCGTGGGATTTACTGCTGGTACTGGCAAAGCTCATGGGCAAGCCATTCGAACCAATGCACAGGTGTGATCTCGCTCACCTGTCATGGAAGACCGCCTTCTTGGTGGCTATCACGTCAGCCAGAAGGATGGGAGAGCTCAGGCGCTTGCATCGAGTCTCATGACCTGGTCTTCCACAGGGACAACCTGCTGCCCTGCACCCGAAATTCCTTCCGAAGGTGGTGTCGGGTTTCACCTTAACCAGGTGCTGATCTGCCGGTGTTCTACCCCAATCACACCTTGGAGGCCAATATAGGCTCCATACTCTGACCCTAGAGGGCGCGCTATTATAAGGAGCACACGGCTGAAATTCGGGAGAGGTTGCCAGCTGTTTGTCACCTACGCTGAAGCCGCACCTGGCAGACCTGCAGCCAAGCGGACAATAGGCAGGTGGGTCACCTCCTGCATAGATCGCTGCTATAAGTTGGTGGGCATGGAGCCTCCCAGAGGGATAAGAGCTCATTCTACCTGTCTACTGCTGCATAGGTGGCTGCTTCCAGGGACGTCCCTATCCAGGAAATCTGCAGGGCTGCTACCTGGAAGTCAGCACACACCTTATTACCCATTACCCACGTCGACCTGAGTCACGCGGGATGCTGGTTTTGGAGCCTCGGTTCTCCAGTCCTTATTTCCCAAGTAAGTATTGGGGTGTGCCTTGCCTCCCTCCTCCCGGAGAACTGCTAGAGTCTGCCAATAAGTGTGGATGAACAACATATCCATGTCCCTAGAAATACAGGTTACTCACCTGTAACAGGAGTTCTAGGAATGGTATATTGTTCATCCACAACCCTCGACCTCCCGGCTTGACACAGCACAGAGCTTCCAGGCGGGCCAGATCTATGGCGTCATGGGGCGGAGCCGAGAGTTTTACCACCCGGGTGGGTGGGAGGAGCCAGCTTGAAGACCTTCCGGCAAGATTTAAAGTGGCAAGGAACCTGCCAATAAGTGTGGATGAACAACATATACCATTCCTAGAACTCCTGTTACAGGCGAGTAACCTGTATTAACTGAACGGGGACCTCATTGAGATTGTAGTCTCCCTCAATATGACACTCAAGTTACCTGGGTGTCATATTGGATCAGGACATCTCATTCAAACCTCATGTTGACTGGTTGATCAAACAGTTTAACCAAAAGCTAGGACAGCTGTGTCAATTAAAAACATCTCACTGCTGAAGCTACAGTATCCATAACTAATAGTATCCTATAGTCGCAAATGCTATTAAGTAATTTGGAAATTTTGTATCTGTATATCTCAGTGGCTGTATAGGTAAGATATTGTATCCAAAAGGTAATCTGGCACGGACTACACTATGATATATGTTGCCTATACTTAGAATTTGTATTGCATTACTCTCATTAGTGTTGTTATGTAGTACACACTGAGCTGGTGTCTCCTTTCTAGGTACAAGTCAGATTGGAAGCTTTATTCCTGACGTCATTTATTTATTTAATTATTTTTTGTTTACCGGGTAGGTGCGCTAGCCATAGAGATGACTATTTTCAGGCACGACCTGGGAGAATTACAGAGATAACAAATAGTGGCAAATACAGAAACGGTTCAAAACAAACAAAGTAATATACATCAGGGTTGCATCATGAAATAAGGTACAGTGTATAGAGCAGGTTACAGAAACAGTTACATTGGTTGGTACAGAAGGTTCAAACAAACGTGATATATATCAGGCTACAGCATTAACAAAGTATGGTGTTAAGAACAGGTTACAGTATAAAGATTCAGTCAGCAGCAATTTATACAGGGCTAATTACAAGTACGACAAAACCAGCAGATGACATAGTCATGCAGCAGAGGCTGAGAAACAGTCGGAAGGTAAAAGAACACAGGGAGAGACAGCAAGTACAGATCTAGGAGATTGGGACAAAACCTGATAAGTGCAAGTGGGAAGGCAGCAGGGGACTTGAAGCTGACCTAGGTTGAGTTTGGAACAAGGTAAAGCTCAAAGGGGGGATTGACGCAGAGAAAAGAGAGAGGAGTAAAAATAATTAGGGGAGAGGAGGGTGACAGGGTGAGTGAGGAGAATAGTAACCTGATAGTATACAGGCATTAGGCAGGTTAAGAGCATAACAGGGGAAGGACAGAGTACTAAGGAGGCTTAAAGCAGGAGCACTGCTTAGATGAGGGAATGGCGGAGTGCTTTTTTAAAGGCATAATGAGAGGATGCTAGGCGGACTTCATGCGGGAGGGAGTTCCACTGTTGGGGGCATGAGTGGCAAAAGCACAAGCACCTTTGGTTGTTTTGCACTTTGGCACACACAGGAGAGATTTATCAGTAGAGCACAGACCATAGTTGGAGGACTGGGGAGTGAGCAGTTCCACCAGTGTTAAGAGGGTCTGAGTCCTCAGAATGCTATCAACTGTGGAACAGAGGGAGTGAAGTCTGGTTGCACTAGGAGATAGCCAATTCAGATCAGAGTGTAAGTGTCAATGGTGTTTCAGCCTTTGGGAAGAAGAGGCAAACCTACATACGTTGTTGTAAGTAACATCCCATCTATGAAGGTTTGATTTGGGCATGGCAGCATAGGTTAAGGTAGGCAGAAGTATACCCCGGGCAGTAGCCAATCTAGCCGAGAGGGTTAGTGCATAGCTGGTCTGGTACGCAATGCCTAATTTAGAGTTAACAGAGTTGCATGTATTCTGTATGTGCAGTTCAAAGTTTAGTGATTAGTCTAGGGTTACCCCAAGGTACTTGAAAGAGGTCACGAAACCGACGGGTGAACCATCAAGGCAGGAGACCATAAAGTCATGCTGGCAAGTTTTGTGCCTTAAGGGGGTTCCAAATATCATGGACTGGGTGTTGGCCTCATTAAGAACAAGTTTATCAGATAGCCAGGTCTGTGTGCTTTGGAAGTCTAAGGAGAGCCACTGATTGATGTAATTTACAGTTTTCGCACTGGTGTATAAGACTATATCATTGGCATAGAGAAGGGAGGATGTGGAGGAGATATTATTAATAAATATTGAGAATAAAAGAGGCGCTATATTCACTGTTGCCTGATCCGAGTAGGTTGAGTTGAACTTTACAACTTGGATTCTGTTTGACAGGTAACTACAGAACCAACTGACTACATTTGAGGCAAAGCCCATAGTTTTTATGGTGGAGAGGAGAAGGGAGTGGTCCACCAGGTCAGAAGATTTTGTCATATCAATAAAATCCGCCCCAGTTAGAAGACCTGAGTCCATGGTGGTGAGAGTGTCAGAGGTAAATTTGAGCAAGGCAGTGGTGGTGCTATGCCCTTTGTGAAAGCTGTGCTGGGCACTAGATAGGAGGTCATTTCTAAGGAGGAAATCTGTGGTTTGTGAGGCTACCAGTTTTTCTGAGATTTTGCTTAGAACTGATAGGATGGCTGTGGGTCTGTAGTTTGATGGGTCTTTGCGATCACCTTTTTTGAAAACAGGTGTGACTTGTGCAGTCTTCCAGATGTCAGGAACACAACTTTGACATATGGAGAGAGTAAAAATTCTGGCCAGAGGGGCAGCAGTGAGTGGGGCAGCTAGTTTTAGTAGCCTGGGCTCAACACCATCAGAGTCTGTGGCAGTATTGTCCGAGATTACTCTGAGAAGTTTTATTACCT
Source organism: Neoceratodus forsteri (assembly GCA_016271365.2). Classification (NCBI taxonomy): domain Eukaryota; kingdom Metazoa; phylum Chordata; order Ceratodontiformes; family Ceratodontidae; genus Neoceratodus; species Neoceratodus forsteri. Next base: position 1,726,071,843 of record CM057452.1, read on the forward strand.
CCTTTCGAGTAACTGCCTTAAAGTGACAGGATGGGGTCACAGATTCCTTGCTGGAATGAGCTGGAGGTCCTATAGTTGAGTGGTACGGAAGGAGGAAGTAAACTTAGTAAGGTCAGTGAACTGTTTATTAAAGAAGTTAGCTATGGTTTGGGGATTGTTGCAGTGGGTACCATTCAGGACCATGTCATTAGGTGTGGATGAGTGAGAGGCACCCAGGAATGTTTTAATGTGGTACCAGAACTTTTTGGGGTCACACAAGGCATTAGTTAGTAGGGTTTTACAGTAAGAGCTTTTCACAGACCTTATTTCCTTTTTGCAAGCATTTCTTTGCTGCCTGCAAGTGTTGTAGTTGCCTTGTTGACCAGAAGACTTGAAGCGGCTCCAACTCTTGTCTCTATCTTTTAGTTTAGCAAGTAAGCCCTTTTTTAACCATCTTGTATGTTTCCTCTTAACCTGCCGAGTTAGGGGAGTGAAGGTCCAGTATGGCAACGAAGTTGGTGATGAATATGTTAAGGGTGGTCTGCACATCCTGAGCATTGTAAAAACTAGACCAGTTAATAATGTTTGACACGTCGAAAAGGAATTTTTAGGGAACTAACTTGGCATAGTTTTGGAAGGTGATGAAACATGGTTTAACGGGGGGGGGGGGCGCAGACCCCCAAATTCAAAAAACAGGGGAGTGATCAGCAAAGAGTGCCGGCAGAGTGAATATGCTCAGTACAGTTTGTTGGCACTCAGTCAATAAGGGAGCTAGAATTTGAGCAAGAAGAAGTCCTAGTGGGTTTAGTGACTAGCTGGTGAAGGTTATGACCGTGTAATTTTGAGAGCGAAGTGGCCTGGTTCTTTCCTAGCCAATTGATGTTTGTCACCTAAGATGAGCTTTTCATTTTTGGTCAAGAATAAGGACGTCTGATTTAGCAGCTCATCAAGGCCATTGTAGCCAATGTTTGGGGGGTTGTAGAGACAAACGATGTGCAGTTGTTTAGCTCCAAGTGTAAGAAGAGCATGCAGTGATTCGCAGTGTGTGAGGGGACCCGTGTTTAGAGCATTGAGGTGCAGGTGATCCTTGAAGTAGATGGCCACAACCTCATGCACAAACAGTACACACATATAACAGTTGTGGCAATTCTAGAATTTCTGTGAGACAATATAAGTCACAAGTTCCAGTCCAACTAACCCTCTCAGACCTTTTGCTTATGAATACAGTCTCATGTACATAAAAATACAGTGTCTTGGTTATAACTACAGGCTTCTTCCTTCTAGGAAGTGAGCTATATCTCTGTGAAATAATGTCTTCCTGTTATGTAGGCATACTTTTTCTTAGGTCTCAGTAGCTAACTTATACAATTTTATATTGCAGTATTTGTATCAACGTACGTATGTGTAACACTGATTCTCACAAATGTTGCATTACATTGGAGATATATGAGAGTCTTTGTAAATGTACTCAGCCAAACTTCTGTTGGACTTTGGACATCATTTGTCAGGTCTTCTATCCGTTTCCTTACGTTCTGAGTTGGGAAGGTTCTCCCTGATTTCTGATGGGCAGTGTTCCCTTGTAGTTTTTTATCTTGGTCTCCTTTCTTTCTTTCTTTCTTTACACAAAGTTTGATCAAACAAAGTTAGTGAGCTTGTCAAAAGTTTTGGGTGGCTTCTTGCTTGGTAAGGTCAGAAAAAGTAACTTCTGAAACAAATGGTCTTTTTGCAGAAGTCATATAAGTTTTGAAGTCTGAAAGCATATAGTAGTTGTTGTCTCTGTAGTACATTCAAGGTCAGGTAAGTTAGAGCATAGCAGAAATATAGTATACAACGATTTGTGCTTTGGACCCAGTCTTAATGGAAACAAAGTTACATAGGGAATAACTTGTTGTCTCCCATTAGTCCAACAGTGGTTCTTGTCACTTTCTAATTGGACAAGCTCTTGTATCCAAGCGGTTGATATTGTTCGATTGGATGTTTTTTTGTGTTCCTCATTTTGGTTCCTAACTGCATGGCTGCCATTTGTGCTTTCTAATTAGACAAGCTCTTGTATCCAAGCAGTTGGCATTGTTTGATTATATGATCTTTTGTTCCTCATTTTGGTTCCTAACCGCATGGCTTCCATTTGCAACGTAATGGCCCATGGGCTAACTTTAGTACATTGTGACATGAAGTGTCAAAACTTATAGAAGAATGACAATTTGTGGTTGCCAACATTTACTAAGGTCCAGTCAGCAATCGAAAAGTACTTGAGTTCATACAAACGTCTCTTAACATTTTACTGTGGAATTTTTCACTTGTATTAGGCTGTAAAAACAAGCCAAGCACTGTTAGGCCAATCTCCATAGAACTAACATTTTGCTAGGATATCTGATGAATTAGGCCTTAGAACTGTGCCTATAATCCTACTGCCTGCTGTCCAGTACGGTGCCCCCTTTCTGTCTTCACTCAAAAATACTGAGCTTAGTAAGCTCAAAATCTTGTACTACGAGCGTCCAGATTTGCTGCTGGAGCCTGTAATGGAAACACCACTGCAAGACACTGACCACGCTAAATTGGCCCTCCTTGGAAAAAATAATTTACTATTCCACACTCTGTCTGATGCACAGAATAGTACACATCCCTCCCCCTAACTTTGGCTCAATATTGAAACCAAAACCACACAGGAGAGTCCTCCAGTCCACCTCCCAATTACGCCTCACCATCCCTAGAACTGTAACTAATGCCGGCAAAAGGTCCTTTGCCTCTGTGACTCCTAGACTTGGAATGACCTCCCAGCTGATGTCCAGGCTTGCATCAGTCGCAGTTCACTCAAATCCTCCCTCAGGAGCATATTGCTTGCATGCTGCCAGTGTACTTGTCCCATCTGAGTCCCCCCCTGTGACCCCAGTGTTCCTGGTGTAGTCTTACAGCTCAGTCTTGCTCAGACTGCACCTACTTAAGTTACTTCTGTCGGTAGAGCTTAAGCCTGTTTGTGTGCCTTGACCTTGTAACTATTGTACATTATTCTCTATTCAGTATTAGTATTGTGTGCCTTGATGTTGCAACTTTTGTAATTTATTCTCAGTTATTTACTCCCTAATCACTGTCTGTTTGCTAATTTACTACCACTCTCTGGATCGTATTACCTTGTCTGAAACTGTGTATGACAACTGTATGTAATTAATTACTGGTCACTCCTGAGAAAGGGACTTGTATTCTCAGTGAGCCTACCTGGTTAACAAAATCCAAATAAATAATTTTTTTCTAATCTTCTTATTGTTCTCTTTCCATTTGTTTCTGAGATTTTTCTGTTTGCTTTCAGACACCCCTACCACCTATAGTTGTGTTTTCAGAATGCTTTTCTGAGTTCATGTCATATCATGAGACTAGAGGCATTGCAGAACAAAGAAGAGTAATAAACCATGCTAACATGGAGATACCCAGAGGCCATACACTAGTAGGCAAATTTAGGAAAAAACTCCTAATAGCAAACAAAGGGAAGAACACACCAAGACTAAACACACAAATCAAAGCTCTCTGCACAACATATGTTTTTGCAAATTCTGACTGTAGTACTCCTTTAATTCTGTTTCATCTCTGTGCCATTTCTCCCCCATTCTTCCTCTTATGTGTTCACTTATTGAGAAATACTAAACGTAAGAGATGGGGAGTTCTGATCTATTTAAAAACCCACCTAGTACGGATCAGCCATCTCTATCCTCCAGCTACCTCTTCCCTTTATGATTTCATTCATTCTGTGTTACTACTGGACAGTACTAAAAAGCTACATATGATATGTTGTATAACTCCCTCGAAACAGTCTCAGTGGCCTCTCTGCTTTTGTTGAGCAGTTCCCCTCACTCTTCAGTTCCCGTGAGCTAATATTATGTGGGAGTGTTAACCTGGATTGGTCTTCCACAAATTCAGAATCATTTGATCGTGTCAAAAGAATTAACCTCACCCAGCTAATCTCTGTCCCCACTAGGATCTCCTCTAGGGCACAGAGTTTTCTCTGCTGGACTGAATCTTCACCAATAGTCCAGATAATATAACTATGACTTGTACCATCCTGGACTCCGTAAGTGACCACTGTCCTGTATTTTTAGTCTGGAATGCCTGTCCCACAAAAAGCACCCCCCAACACCGAATGATTTGTTTTAGAGATATTTCCTGACTGTACTATGAAAAGTTTGTTCTTGATCTCATGAATTCTAACTGGTCCCATATATAATCTCAGTCCTCTGCTTGACTACTTCCTTGACTGTTCTGTGTCCTACAAAATAAGCACACCCCTGTAAACAGTCAAAGGATTTGTGGCTCATTCACCAGATGAGTCATGGGTGGCCTATTTTCCCAGATGAGGATCAGAGATAAGTGCTGGAAATGGCTCAGATGCTCTAGTTTGTGGTCAAACTGGGCTGAATATAGGAAGTGGTGTAACATATGCAAAGCTGGTTTCGTTGGAAATCCTCACAGCTTCTGGGACAATATAAAGTCTAATAGGTATGAAAAAATTCCACTCCATTTCTGAAAATTAACCTGGATGGGACAAATTGCAACAACCCTGTAACTATTTCCAGTGCTTTTAGTATAAATTTGATGACCATTCTGCCTTTTTGAATAGTGCTGTTTCTGTATCCACCACCACACTTTATGCTAGCTATTCGCCCTTCCTTACTTTCCATCTCATGAAAATAAGTGTGTCTGAGGTTAGAAAGCTCCTTGTCAGCATCTTCCCTGCCAACAATGCAGGTGCTGTCAATTTAAATCCAGAATTGCTCAAAATAGCTGCCCCAGGAGCCTACGTCTTTAATATCTTGCTTATGTCTTCCCATTCTGGCAAAATGTTCATGGAAATTGGTGGTTTGGCAACTCACAGAGTGCCTTAATAAATATAACATTCTGTCCAGCGCTCATCGTGGTTTCAGAAAGGGCATAGCACCTTAACTGCCGTAGCTGTACTTAGAAATTAAATAAGTTAGGCTGTGGATGCTGGCCTTCTTACTGGTGCCATGCCCATTGATCTCACCAAGGCATTTGGCCTAGTGGACCATTCTCTTCTTTGTTCAAAGCTGGCTGCTCTTGGTGTCTCCTCCGCTGCCAGCTGTTGGTTTGCTAACTTCCTTTCTGAAAGAAAGCAGCAAGTTAAGCTCCTTCTGTTCATGTTAGCTGTAGCCGATTTTGGTGTTATAGTCCCCAAGGGTCCATTTTAGGTACTTTTCACCCTTTTTATCAGCAATCTCCCTGATGTGGCTTATAATTGTAACTCTTTGCTCTGTGCAGACAACCTTTATCATAGGTTTGCAGACATCTCAGAGACCCTTCAGCTCCTCTCATGCTCCTTTTCTCCCACATTCAAACCTGGCTGCTGGAAGACAGGCTGGTACTAAACTGTGCAAAAACTAAGGTTGTGCTGTTTGACTCAAAACCTAAGCTCTGTCTCATATCCCTTAGGTTCTCTGTTGCTTGTATTAATGGCTCCCTACTAGAGGAGCTCACCACTATAAAGTACCTTAGAGTTACAATGCACATGTCAATAGGAGTTTATACCTTACAACTGGTCAGTTTGCAAGGCAGTTATCTCTAAACTGGGTATGGCCCACAGGATTAATCACTGCCTCTCCCCAATGCCCTCCTCTCCATAGCTAAAGGTGTGCTGCATCCTGGCCTCCCATTTGGTCTGTTGGCCTATATTACTACTACCAAGGCAAACCTTAAGGGGTGGGATATGGTATACAGCAACTTATGTTGATTTGCTTTGGCTACCCCAACTCACCCACCATTGCCTACTTGGGTCTAGGCTGGCTACCTCCAGATGGGCTTCGCTCCTTCCATATGGACTGCTTTGTGGATGGGTTACTCAGATCTCAGTCCCCTGTTGCCCTAGCAAACCTCCTTCAATACTCTGCTGTCTCTTGCTATCTGCAGTTAGCCGAGTCCTTTGTTCTCACAGAATGTATATTCACCACTGACCTTGGCCAATTGGCTTTTGTCCAACATGCCCCCAAAGCCTGGAACTTTTTGCCCCCTTCTACATGAAGTGTTTCCAGGTATTCGTCTTTTATCAAATTACAACAATCTTTCTTGTTTCTGTCATGCTCCTGCACCTGCACTTGATGATTACCTCACTAGGGTTATTTATCATGATGACAATGTAACATTACTGTCATTGTACCTATTTGGTGTCTTTTTTTATTTTATTTAAAAAAATGTTTAACCGGGTAAGAACCCGAGGGCATAAATGCCCATTTTCAGTGGTGACCTGTTTTTTATTTTATTTTAAAAATGTGTTAACCGATTAAGAACCCAAGGGCATAAATCCCCATTTTCAATGGTGACCCAGAGGCATGCAAATATATACATAAACATGTATAATTAATGTAGTATAATAAAGTAAGTAGAATTAACGTAAAAGAGCAAGAAAATACATGGCATACTTAACAGTGATTACATTAATGATATTCAGTCAATCAGTCTGAGCAGTTTGCATGTAGAACCTGTAAGACAAAATCTTAAGGACAGATTTAAATACAGAGTCAGATTGTATTTATAAAATGGAATCTGGAAGGGAGTTCCAGGATTTTATGGTGCAACATAGAAAGGCTCTTTGGCCTAGAGAAATAACTGAATCCATAAATAAAAACTTATCCAAATGCTTAAGGAATTTACAAAAATTCAGTAGTGTAAAGTACGTACATCAGGAATCAAATGAATACCAGTTTAGAGAACTGTGAAGTTCGCAGTGGTGAGTGTTCCAAGGACAAGAGAGTGCAAGATGACCAATAGACTTGTACAGGACCCGGACCCCGGAGAGTAGTGGTTCAGGTGCAGTACAATAAAGGGGCAAACCATAATCAGCTAAGAACAAAAAGAGAGACTGAGCTAAAAAATGTTTGGACCTCCTAGTTAGAGTTTTTAACATGGTATAACTGCTGCATATGATGAATACATTGAATGAGTAGATTAATATGAACATCAGATAACAAATTTTGGTCTAATGTAAAGCCCAGATAACAAAATTGATGTACACTTTCAGTCTCAACCTTTCACTTGTCCATAATTGGACATGCTGTGGGAAGAGAAAGCACTTTTTATCGAGAATGAAATTTCATATATTTTGGTTTTGAAAATTCAGTAATAATGCATTTTCAGATAGCCAGTTTTGAACTGCTGTAAAATCAGACTTCAGTGTTTCATTAACATCTTTCTGAGTATTCCTCTTACAGAAAGTGCTATGTCATCAGCGTAAAGCAATGAAAGAATTCAGTAAACATTAGGAAAAATCATTAAAAAAAATAAAATTGGGGCTCAAAAATCTATCCTTGTGGAACTCCAGTTTGTTCAGGAACCAAAGGGGAATAAATACCTTGTAGTAACACTTGTTGAAACCTATCAGATATAAATAATTCTGGAACCATGGGACTTTAAGAGGTGAAAGCCCTAAATTTCCAAGCTTTGAAAGCAGGTGGCCTTTGTGCACCAAACTGAAGGCCTTTGAAAGATATAAAAATAAAGTCCCTGCCACCTTCAGTCTATCCAAGGTCCCATGTAAAAATTAAGTTAGTTAGCAGTCAGTGTGTATTATGATTAGAATGAAAACTATGTTTGTGTTTGGCTAACACAAGTCATCCAAAAATTGTTGAAGCTGATCATAGAAACATAGACACATAGACCATGATGGCAGAAAAAGACCGAAGATCCATTCAGTCTGCCCATATTCCCAATAATCCCTGTGATTATGAACAGTCTTTTTAAGGACCTTAGCCAGTGGGACTTGCAGGGAGTTAGGGTAGTAATTTTTGCCTTCGTACAATCTCCAGGTTTAAAAATAGGCACCATGGTCACTCACTTCCAAAGCATGGGAACCGTACCAGAACTAAACAATTCACAGAAAGCATAAACCATTAAGTCCATCACTAGTGAAAGCAGCTTGAAGTCAGTATTGTCTGGACCATGAGTTTTTTTTGTAAATATTCAAATGTTGTTTTCTTTTTTTTTTTTTACTTTACTGTTTATGCCTACTTCTCACCCCCTCGGCTCTGGTCTTCCTCGGGAGCACATGGAGTCATCCCTATGGCACACCCTACCTGGCCATCCTCCGTCGCCCATGTAGCCTCAGTTATACCCCCAGGCGGGGACGAGGCGGGCCCCAACGCCCTGACACAGCAGTAGCGTCGGTCGGTAGGATGCCAGGTGGGCGGCCGCAAATCAGGGGCAAGCTCCGGTGCTCCATCTCTGCCGGAGCTGAGAGGCATTTTCTCTGTTTTCTCTGGGGAGTAGCTGGTGCCCTGACGTCAAGTCATATCTGACGTCTGCCACTCCCCCACTCCTCCTCTCTACTCCTCAGTGCCTGCTGTATCTCCAGACTCTGCCAGAGATCAGCAGAGCACCAAACTGGGACTTCTGTCCCTTCCCAGGAGAGGAGAGCTGTCCTCCGGATGCTCAATCCTTTCCCTCTCCTGCTGACCCCCTCAACCCAGGCTCGCTCCCCTCAACCCAGGTCGCCGGGCGCGGGCGCGAGGTGTGGCATCCAGCACCTCAACCCTCAGCAATATTCAAAAGTTTGAGAGAAATCTCTCTAAAAGTTAACCCATTTCATGAGGTATCTAATACCTAGTGGAAGAATGTGTCACCTGCCTGAACATTGTGCACTATTTTAATTAGCCTCATCGAAAGAAATATTTAGAACATTAGCCATTTCAGATGGTAACACCAGATCACCTGAATTAATGCATAGTAGGGGGATATTTGTAGAGTGTGGTTTTCCAAAAATTTATTTAAAATTGTCCAGTTCCTACCAAAGGTAGTTTTTCTTTTCCCTCTCATCCTTTATTTATATACCTGATACCAAAGTGGTCCCTATCCGGTGGCTACCCCAGTCCCATCACTCTCCTGCCCAGGACTTGCCCTTCTACCTCTTGAACCTCCATGGTTACATGGATGCCTTGGTAGATGGTGCGGAGCCTGTGGGATATGCCGCCATCTTCCTGCTGTCCATCTGTTTTCTCCAAGCTTTTATCCCTGGTCCAGCATGTGTGCTGTAGCACACATGCACTGCATGAAAATACAGTACGCCTCTGCGACATGCACCCGGTCAACCAGGTAGGCAACAGCTGCAACACCATCAGGCCTCCATTTGGTGGTGATTGACCAGCGGTACACCCTATGCTCCCTCTCTGAAGGAGCAAAGCTGTTGTGGAACACTCGATTCTCCTTCCCCAGCCAGCATCCGGGTGACCCCAGTTCATTCCCAAACCTGGATTGCCGGCGTGGCCGGTGGAAAGGCCCCCTGCCTCAGCTCACCATGCCGTTTGACTGGCTCCCAAAGGTAGTTTCTGACTTTATGCAAAAAGTAATTAGATGAATACCACTGTAGATAAGTTTCATCAACTTTATTTTTTACTTCGCTCTCGTAGGGCAACAGTCTCATGGCCACCACGCTTCAACAGACCCTACGTGTTCTTTCTGTTAAAAAATTCATGCATATGTTATTCAATATTTAAATCACTAAACTTGCTTCACTAAATCACCACAGTGTATCCCACAGCTAGAGGACTTCTTTTCTTTTACATTAATCATCCTCCTCAAAAAAAAAGTCACCTGTGGCTTGTGCATACCACTTACACCTTTCCACAGAGTCTGTGTTTCCCACCAGATATGAGAGAGCTGTACTGCATATACCTCCATTTACAAATAAATATGATGCATTCTTCTCCTCAGTTTCAGTTAAAAAACATAACAGTAAGTTTTATAGAAAACAGATTCCTATACCTCTAATTCAAATTGCCCTTATGTTGTTCTCACTTATTTCATTCTGTAAATATCTTGAAAGTGATAGTACCAAACTTTAATTACTTTATTTATGTTATCCACTTTATTCTTGTGTTTACTCATTTTTCAATTCCCATTCAAAACACCTGAACGTTGTTCTGAATCACTAATAATTCAAAAGTAATAGCACTTAAACTTGAAATACTTTTTTTTTACATTATCCTCTTTCTTCCCATGTGTTTATCAACATTTGCTCTCCAGTTTTCTTTGCTTAAAACTCTCACCTTATATATGTATTCTTATTCTTTTTCATTTCAAGCTTCACATTGCTTTACACCTCGCTATAATTCTATCTCCTAGATTTGTAAAACATGTAACAGAGAAAAACATGCATTGCTTCTGCCCTTGTAACCATTGATCTTTCTTTGAGTTGGAGCTCTTGCAGCAGTCTATTATCATAAGGACTATGCTGCCACGTACTAGGACCCCACGGAAAACTTCTAGCTAGCAGTCTTCAGCGGGGACCAGCCCACCCTGACGTCAGCCAGTGGTATAAAGGGGGCAGTCCCCAGCCCCACCTCAGTTCTTTTCCTGCCATTGAACCATTAGCATCGGCTCCATGGATGCCTTCCTGCTGCAGTCGACCACCATTGTGCATTTCAACATTTTTCTCTATTTTTATAATAAATCATTTGTTTAAATTCATTTCTCTTCTGCATGTCATCTTCCCTGACCTCCTCCATCGAGCGGCGGACTTCTAAGTACGTGTGCAGCAAGCAGTTCCCATCGAATCATGGCCATGTGGCCTGCCTCCTGTGCCTAGACCCAGACCACGACACTCAAGCCTGCCAGTACTGTAAAGCCTTCAACCAGTGAATGAGGATCTGCCACCAGAAGGATCTCAAGGTGCACAGCTTGAGAAACAGCTAGACACCATGCAGAAGCAATCCTCGGGGAAGAGCCCTTCAAACAACATGAATTCTTGCTATATTATGACATATGCAGTGAGTCCCAACCTTCGAACTGCTCCGGAGGTGAAAGAGTTAACTTTCCATGCCAGGCATGGAACGCTGAGCTCGAGCTCGGTTGAAAACTCTGTCTGTTCTTCAAACTCAAACTGTCAGATTCTTTACTCCGCCTCACTGAACAGTCGCTCCGGAGATTTCTCCTTCTGCTCGGTTCATTTTGTCGGTTAAAGTATTATTTTCTCGGTTTTGACCGAATTTAAACTACAACCGGTCAGTTCAAGCTCTGTCTGTGGTATTTGTAAGTACTAGATAGGTTTTACATTTACTTTCTGTGTGGAATTTGTAAGCGGTTTATCGGTTCGGTTTGAACCGATCAGGTTATTTAAAATATATTAATCTGTCCTTTAGAGTGTGGTTACGGTTCTTATCGGTTCTAAAAAGCGTTTTACTACGGTTTTCCATGACCCGTATGACGTTGGGAACCGATAAGAGAGTCTTGCTTGGCGGATTGCCATGACGGGCAAGTTTGGTTAGGACTGGCACTATGTCTGAGGAAAACAGAAAAGCGGGCCCACTGGGTTTCAACACTGCAGTGTCTGTGGGGAAGCCTTTGCTAAGTCTGACCCCACACCACCTGTGTTTATTGTCTGGGGTTTGACCACCTCAATGCAGACTGCCAGATCTGCAAAATTTTCCTGCAGCTACCCTGGAAAAGAGAGTTGGTAGGCTCAGAAAGGGAGGCCAAAAGTCAGCTGAACGGATAGCCAGCCGGTTCGGTTTCAACCGAACGGAGGGTGCTCCTCTGACCAGGGGCGAGACTTCCTCGGGCAAAGGAGAGCCGACTCGGAGGAGTCGGTTCCAGCAAGGACTAGAAAAATCAGCTGGTGTGGAGCCAAAACTTTCCTCTCAACTGCTGAGAAATAGCAAAGCGATTAAAATTGTCCAGTGCTTTCCCGGTTCCAGCGAACCGGCACCATCAAATAGCGTACGGTTCGGTCGGTTCCACCGGTTCAAGAGTATGATTTAGAGGAATTTTATGAACCGGAGGAGGGGGAAGAGGAGTATGAGGAGAGTGAATGTGGATTTGAAAGTCTGGATGTGCCCATTGAACCGGACATCTCCCCAGACAGACCTTCAGGAGTGTCTCCTCCTAGGCTTTCTGAGTCCCCTTCTCATTTTATGTTTTATAAAAAGTGGCTGAAACCCTCCAGCTCCCTATGGAGGAAGCTGTGGATGATCAAGAGGAGCCTGACTATGTAGAAATGATGGATATCCCAGAGTCTAGGAGACTGTCTATTCCTTTGCATAAATCTTTTGGGAAACAGACAGTAAAAATTCTAAAAACTCCTCACACTATACCTCCTGTGGATAAAAGAATGGACAAGGGGTACACATTGTCAGGCTCTGATACGGAGTTCCTTACACAACAATGCAGCCATGTTGGGGTGGTGCAGGCTGCAGCCTGTGACAAGGCAAATATTCCTCTTCACACACCCCGACAAGGACTCCAGGAGGATTGATGCCATGGCAAAGAAACAGTACATGGCAGCATCCTTGGGACTCAGACAGGCAAATTATATGGCTTATGTTGCTAGATACCAGAAATCCAGATGGGATACTGTTATGGCTCTAGCAAAACAGGTCCCTAGCCAGCTTGCCAATGAGCTGGAGCAGGTGGCTGCTGATGGTATTGAGGCATCTAAGGTGCAATTCCATGCTGCAGTGGACTCTAATGATGTGTCATCAAGAGTCATGGCTACATCTGTGGCACTTAGCAGGCTTGGCTCAGATGTACTAGCCTGTCACAGGATACCCAGACTAAGGCCATGAATTTTCCTGTTGTGGGTAATTCTCTGTTTGGGGAGCAGACAGAGAATTACATGAAGAAAATGGATGAGTATAGGGCCACCTATAGGAGTGCACAGGCCAAGGAAAGGCAGGCCACTCCTCAAAGGCAGCCTTCCAGGGGCAGGGGCAGGCCTTTTCATAGGCCTTTTTACCAAGCCCAGGCCTCCTCTTCAGCTTATGCCCAGAGGGGGTTCTTTAGAGGGAGAGGCAGACGGGGTACAAGCAGACCTGCTTCCACCCCTCAGCCTAAAGCCCCTGCCAAGCAGGCACCCTGATGGGGTGGCCAGGGCCGATTCTCCACTACCTGTAGGGGGCAGGCTGGCTTACTTTGTCCAGGACTGGAAGTCTCTAACATCAGACAAGTGGGTCCTGGAAGTAGTAAGCCAGAGACTGGTTCTCAGCTTCAAAAAATTTCCAAAGATGAGAACCAGATCCTTTCCACCTGCAAATCCATCAGAGGCACTTGCCCTAGAGGCAGAAGTCTCTACCCTCCTGGCTCTCAGAGCCATGGAAAGGGTTCCACCCCTACACCAGCGCAAAGGATTGTACTCCAGGTACTTCCTTACCCCAAAAAAAGACAGGAGAATGGCGGCCCATCCTGGATCTCAGATACCTAAACAAGCACTTTTTAAAACCAAAATTCAAAATGGTGAATCTGGGAATTATTTTACCCTCTCTAAGGCCAGGGGACTGGCTAGCGTCCCTGGACCTCAAGGATGCCTACTTCCATATTCTCATCAGAAGCTCCCATCGAAAGTACCTCAGGTTCGAGCTGCCCTCAGGCCATTACCAGTTCAGAGCAATACCCTTTGGCCTCACCTCTGCTCCAAGGGTATTCACAAAATGCCTGGCAGTAGCAGTTGCCTACCTAAGAAGGCAAAAAATTGCCATCTTTCCTTACCTGGACGACTAGCTCATAGTAGGCCAGTCTCCAGACCAAGTCAAGTTACATCTTCAGATAACTCACCAACTGCTTGCCTCTCTAGGTTTCCTTCTGAATCTTCCAAAGTCAGTTCTAGAGCCTGTCCAGCTTCTCACCTTCATAGGCGCAGAACTGAACACAGAGGAAGCCAGAGCCTTCCTTCCTTTGGACAGGGCAAGGACCCTGGCCTCTCTGGCCTCCTCATTCACCCTGCAGGTCTTTTGACCAGCAAGGCATTTTCTGCAGCACCTGGGACACATGGCTGCTTCTACAGCAGTAGTGCAAGGAGCCAGATTTCAGATGAGGGACATTCAGTTCCATTTGAGAGCCTTTTGGTCTCAAAGAAAGGACCCTCTAACCAAGTTGATCCCAGTAACTCGAACCCTGATCCAAGCCCTACAGTGGTGGCAGGATCAGAACAACCTGAGACAAGGGGTCCCCTTTTGTCACTCAGTCTCACTCTTTAATCCTTACTACAGATGCATCCCTCTTGGGGTGGGGAGCTCACATGGGCGACCTCACTACCCAGGGACTGTGGTCCCCTCAGGAATCTCTGCTCCACATCAACCTGTTGGAGCTCAGAGCAGTTTTTCTAGCACTTCAAGCTTTTTCCAAATCTGTTCAGAACAAAGTTGTACAGGTCAGAACAGACAACACCACTACAATGTGGTACATCAACAAGCAAGGAGGCACTCGGTCTACGGCCTTGTGCACCGAAGCAGTGAAGTTGTGGTCTCTGGCTTACTCCCTAAACACCTCCCTTACGGTAGTTCACCTCCCAGGCAAGGACAATGTCCTGGCAGATGCTCTCAGCAGGATTTCCCAGGGCCATCACAAATGGTCACTGGATCCCCTGGTCCTGGGGGTATTATTTGCCAGATGGGGCACCCTGCACATAGATCTTTTGCAGCCCCAGACAGTCACCAACTTCCCCTTTTTTGCTGCAGGCCCCCAGTGTTGGGCTCAGTCCCTCTGGATGCCTTAGTTCTCAATTGGGAAGGGAAGTTTCTCTATGCTTTTCCCCTCTTCCCTCTCCTGTTCAAAGTGTTAGTCAAAATCAGATCTCAATCCTGCAAAGTGATTCTGATTGCTCCAGATTGGGCCAGACAACCCTGGTATCCACTCCTACTGTCCTTAACAGTTCATCTTCCCCAGTCTCTTCCCAGGAATCACAATCTGTTAACCTGTGCTCAGAGAGGGGTTTGGTACCCGAACCACAAATCTCTCAATCTCAAGGCCTGGCTCTTGAACAGTTAGAGTTTGCTGATCTACACCTCTCCTAAGGTGTAATGGATATATTGAAGGCTTCTAGGAAGCCTTCCACCAGGGCTACTTACAATTTCCAAATGGAAGAGGTTTTCCATATGGTGCTCTGGGAAGCATATTTCCCCAGATTCTGCTGATTTACCCACAGTCCTGGATTATATGGTCCTTTTAAACACTTTGGGGCTGAGACCAGCTACCCTAAAGGTGCATTTGGCAGCTGTGTCTGCTTTTATTTCAGCAGGTAAACCCTCTTCTCTTTCAGCTCATCCTGTATTTTCTAAGTTTTTCAAGGGATTGCTTCACACCAACCCTCCATTCTGGGACCCTGCCCCTGCCTGGGATCTTAATGTTTGCATTTCTCAACTTATGCAACCTCCCTTTGAGCCCTAGTCTTCAGCAGAGCTGAAGTATGTGACTTGGAAGACTGTGTTTCTGGTAGCCATCACTTCTGCCAGACGCATAAGTGAATTACAAGCTTTGTCAGTGGAGCCTGATTTTATCTCCTTTCATAGAGATAAGGTGGTCCTCAGGACTAACAGGAAGTTCTTGCCTAAGGTGGTTTCAGATTTCCACCTTAGTCAATCTATTTCTCTTCCAGTGTACTTCACTGACCATTCCTCCTCTGGTGAGAGGAGGCTGCACAGCTTAGATGTGAAGAGGCCCTTAGTTACTACATTGAGCGTACCGAGGGTCACAGGTTTGACTCCTTCAACTGTTCCTCACTTATGGTGAGGTTGGTAAGGGAAACCTGCCACTAAAAGATCCATTGCCAGGTGGATTGTCTCTTGTATCAGTTCTGTTATGAAAAGCTGGGTTGGGTTCCTCCCTCAGGCCTGAGTGCTCACTCTACCAGAGGTATAGCTGCTTCCCTGGCTGCTGCCAGGGACATCCCCATTCTAGAGATTTGTCAAGCAGCTACCTGGAAAACAGTTCACACTTTTACCAAGCATTACTCTCTGGACATCCAGGCTAGGAGTGATGCTCGGTTTGGCACAGCTGTGCTTCAGAGCCTATTTCCTAAGTAGGTTCTGTCCCTCCTCCATGGAGGTAGTGCTGTGTTGTCTGCATATGTCATAATATAGCAAGACTTCATGTTTGAAGAAAAATTACTCACCTTAGTAATGTTGCTTCTTCTAATGGAGTCACTATATTATAAACCTCCCGTCTGCCCCTCTCAGAACCTCTATTTTTGGGATGTGGGTGGACAGTGCAGTTTGGCACTTAGTAGGTGCCCACCTTGTTTTTTTCACCCCTCTTTTCTTGGGGTGTCTGGGTGTTGTGTTTTTCATTTTTTGGGTCTCCTGACTTGAGTCTTTGTTTTGGGACCAAAAAATGTGTTCTTATATTTAGTAGCCAGTTGGCTAGTGTAGGTTTACAGCTTCCACACAGGACCTTAGTGAGTTTAGCTCGTAAAGATCTGACAGTTTGAGTTTGAAGAACAACAGACAGAGTTTTCAACTGAGCTCGAGCTCAGCATTCCATGCCTGGCATGGAAAGTTAACTCTTTCACCTCCGGAGCAGTTCGAAGGTTGGGACTCACTGCATATGTCATAATATAGCAAGACTCCATTAGAAGAAACAACATTGCTAAGGTGAGTAATTTTTTCTTCTCCTCCTTCCTCCTCGTCATCCACGACTTAACGGCAAGAAGAAGAAATCCTCAGGGAAGCACAAGTCTTGGGACAAGGAGGAAGAAAAAGCTCAAACCAGCTCATGCTCTCAGTCGCCACATAAAAAGAAGACTGCTTCTGGTACCTCCTTCCATGGGGAGTTGGACCACTCTCCCCGGTCTGCCCTCACTTCTTCTGGGCAGCTGGTGGATAAACCTCCCACCCTGGTGCTGGTGATGGACAGAGGTTCATCAGCGTCTGGGACTCTGGTCCAGGCCCTGCAGCCACTGAAGGTTAAGGTCATTCTCAAGTTCTTGGCCTCTTCAGGTGGTGCGGCTGGTACTAAGTCAGGTGGCAGATCCACACCCGTCATCTGCCTGGCCGCAGCTTTGGATTTGGCCTCCAAGTCTATGGCCCAGGCTCCTCCCCCAGTTGCCAGGAGCATGCATCTGCCAACAAGGCTGCAGTGATGCCTCTGCCCTTGTCATCAGTGTCCTCACCATGGATTCCGGCCAAGCTGTCGATAGCCGTGTCTCCTGACCATCATCAAACGCTCGTCCGTTCAACGCCAGGTACCCTGACGACCAGTCCAATGACACCACCACTGTCGCTGGATCCTCCTACTTCACCGGTGAAGATGAATACCTCCCCTACACCGACAATGGAAAACCTGATGTCTGTGGCTCCTATGCTAACAGACCCAACACAGGGTCACCCGATGCCAGCCCCCCAGCCACAGGCGTCGGATCCCTCGGGCCCTCAGATTCCATTAAGTGAAGTAAAAGATTTCTTCCACTTCTGGTGGAATGAGATTAAAGGGGACCTTTTTCCACCCAAGCCTGCTGAATCAGCTAAGGTGCCCCCCAACCCCCGGACGAGGGACATAGAGGAAGGTCCAAGCACTAAGGCAGGAGGGGAAGGCATACCTCCTCCAGGTCTTCAGGCCGTCGTCAGCACCATTTGACAGAGAGACGCCAGCACAAGACCTCCTCCTCATCTTCCTGCAGTTCAGAAGACTCGAGCCAGAGCTCATCCCCGTCATACAGAAACTCAGAACCAGTGGGTCGTCCTCCTTCTCTAGGTAATAGAGACACCCCCAGATCATCTCCTGACTATCCAACATTTATGGATGTTATGAGGCATATACAAGCCAACAGTGGCTGGGAGATTGAGGATTTGGATCCGGAGAAATGCTTGTTAGCCAGATGCCTCAGGCAAAAGGAGTCCAAACCTTTGCTGTTGCTCCCCCTGGTGAACACTTTCCAGGATCTTACTAGAATTACCTGGAAACACCCCTCCTCTTCTTCTGCCATGTCTAAAAAGTCAGGCTCTACAGGGCACCCAGGGATGAGCGTTTTTTGGCGGAGCACCCAGTGGCTGACTCGTTAGTCATTACAGCAGCCCATGACAGTTCCAAGAAGCCTAAACACCTGAGCAGTCAGCCCCCTGATCCAGAGTCTAAACAATTAGACCAGTTGGGAAAGAAGGTGTATGCGTCTGCTACTTGCTCCATCAGATCCCTTAATTTTCTCAGACACGTGGTGCAGTACCAAAATGCCCTATGGAAGAAAAGTCTGGAGCTCACTCAAGCTCTGCCAGATGCTCCACAGAAAGCAGAGTTTTTGGATCTGCTTAAGTCAGGTTCAGACGTTGGCACGCATGTTTTACGTGCCTCATGCAACATTGCCGATACATCTGCCCGGGCAGCAGCCACTGGTATCTGCCTCAGGTGCCAATCATGGCTTCAGGTCTCAGGCTTCACTCAGGATCTTCAAGCTGGGATTATTGATCTCCCTTTCAAAGGATCCGTTCTATTTGGAGATGAGGCTGAGAAACTAGTCACCCACCTCCAAGACTCTGGCAAGGCTATCTGATCTGTCCAAAAAATGTACAAGGCCAACTGAAAGCCATTTTGAAAACAGCCATTTCGCAAGTCATGAGGCCAACAGCCCTGAGCCCAGCAACAGCAGACAGGAGGCTTTAAATGTAAAGCCACCTCCCAGGCCCCAGGTTCCTCAGCCTCCAGAGCCACCAAACCTTTCCAGGCTGTTCTGCCAACCCCCGGAGCCACAGCCTGACTCATTGCCAGACCCCCCTCCCCTGGTGGAGTTTCTGGGAGAGGCAGTGGGGGAAGGCATTTCTCCCTCTACCTCAGGGGCTGGAGCAAAATCATGGCTGACCAATGGGTACTTCAGACCATAGAGAGAGGCCATACGCTGGAGTTTCTGGAGTCCCCCCCCCCCGACAGTCCTCTGGTGTCCTTCCACTACCCTCAGTCTCACATCGCCCTGATAGAAGGGGAAATTCAGGTGCTCCTTCAAAAGTGGGCCATAGAACCAGCTCTCCCATGACAAAGAGGTCAGGGATTCTACTCCCACTTTTTCCTTGTACCCAAAAAGACTGGGGATCTGAGGCCTATTCTGGGCCTAAGCCATCTGAACAATTACATTGCGTACAAGAGGTTCAGAATGGTCACTCTTCCAGGCCTAATTCCTTTCCTTCACCAAGGGGATTGGCTCTGCTCTTTGGACATGTAGGACACGTATCTTCACATCCTGGTGTTCCAGCCTCACAGAAGATACCTGCACTTCCTCTTCAAAGGGCATCATTACCAGTTCCGGACATTGCCGTTCGGCCTGTCCTCGGCTCCCAGGGTCTTTACCAAGTGCCTAGCAGTGGTTACTATGGCCCTGCGGAGACAAGGCCACTACATCTTTCCTTACCTAGACAATTGGCTTCTGACAGCATCCACAAGGGCCCAACTGCTCCGCACTCTAGAAGACACATTTACCCTCTTAAGAGAGCTGGGAGTTACCCTGAACTTGCCAAAGTCACCCCCATGGCCCACTCAGAGACTACAGTATATCAGGGTGATTCTGATACCTTACAGGGTAAGGCCTTTCTGCCCCCAGAAAGAGCAGAGCACCTTTTGTCCCAGGCTCGGTCAGCGAATTCATCATGTCTGACCTCAGCAAGAGCCTTTCTGAGACTGTTTGGTCATATGGCAGTAGGCATTCCGACCGTTCCCCTGGCTCGACTGCACATGAGGGTTCCCCAATAGACACTTAGGGTACAGTGGGACCAGCCTTCCAACGACCTGCAACTACTGGTCATGGTTTTGAACCCAGTTCGTCGGACCCTGACCTGGTGGATGACTCAATCCAGTTTGTCCAAGGGAGTCCCCTTCAGACAAGAGCCCCTGAGGCAAGTTCTCACTACTGATGCCTCGGATCAGGGTTGGGGTGCCCACTTAGCGGACCAACAGAGACAAGATTCTTGGTCCATTTTGGAGCAGACGATGCACATCAACATCCTACAGATGAGAGTGGTCCTCTGTGCTCTACAAGCATTTCAGATGGACCTATTCTAGTCCCCTGTGTTAGTCCAGACAGACAATATGTCAGTGGTCTTTTACATCAAAAAGCAGGGCAGCACCTACTCATATTCTCTCTCTGCCAAGAAGCCATGAGGGTTTGCTATTGGGCATTGGAACATCACCTGGAACTCACAGCCGTGCATGTTCCAGACATCCAAAACATCTTGGCCCACAGCCTAAGCAGGTCTGTGTCACAAACCCACAAATGGGAACTACTCCAGTCAGTCGCAGACCAACTCTTTGACAGGTGGGGTCAGCCAGAGTTGGACCTTTTTTGCATCCCCACTTAGCGCCAAACTGCCCAGTTTCTGCTAACTAGATCCAGGGCCTGGTGTTTTCTGGTGAGATGCGTTGTCCCTCTGTTGGACAGGGAGGTTTCTGTATGCCTTCCCTCCCTTTCGTCTTTTTCTGAGGGTACTCCTCAAACCACAGGTGGAAGGACCGTCTACTTGCCTTGTCAGATCTAGTTCCCTCTGCTCCAACAGCTAGCAGCAGAATCTCCAATCCCCTTGCCTCTGAGCTATCATTTGCTTTCTCAGGACAGGGGCATCCTAATCCATTCGGACCTCAAATCTCTGCACCTGCAAGGGTGGCTCCTGCAAACTTAGCAGTTTTCAGATTTGGGGTTTTCCCCAGGGTAACGGACATCCTAGTGGCAGCGAGAAAGCCCTCCACTAGGTCTGCCTACACCCTGTAGTGGAAGCAGTTCTGTCTTTGGGCCTCCACTCGTCATCTTGACCTTTTCACATGTCCAGGGAACTTGACTGTAGAATATCTCCTCTCTCTGTCTGATTTTGGTCTGAGTTACTCCTCGATCAAGGTGCACCTCTCTGCCATTTTGGTGTACCATGCCCCTGTAGAGGACAAAAAAACCTTGCCCAGTTGGATTTATCCCGCAGTTTCTCATGGGGCATAATTCACCTGAAGTCTCTCATTCAGGGCCCCATCCCTCTGTGGGATCTTATATTTCTGTTGAAGAAACTTACTCTGCCGCCCCTTTGAACTGTCCGCAGACTGCGAGCTACTCTTTCTGTCATGGAAAGTGTTACTTTTGGTTGCTGTTACTTCCACTCAGAGGATTTCCGAGCTGCAGGCTCTGATGTGTAAAGAGCCTTACTTAGTCTTTCATTAAGGACAGGGTGTCCTTACTAACTAACCCTAAGTTTTTGCAGAAGGTGGTGTCCAGATTTACCCTAAACCAAGACATTCTCCTACCTGTTTATTATCCAGAGCATTCTAACAAAGGGGAGACATTACTGCATAATCTGTATGTCCACAGGACTCTGCTATTATCTTAGTCGACCAGGTACTGTTAGAAAATGTGACCAATTGTTTGTTTCTTTTGCTCCCAGAACCCAGGGAGTGCCAGTTACTAAATAGACCCTTTCCAAGTGGCTAGTTAACTGCATTGTTTTCTGTTATTAGAAGTATCATAAACCTTTACCGGGTCCTGTAAAAGGTCTTTCCACCAGGGGAGTGGCTACCTCCTTTGCCTCGCTGAAAAATGTGTCTGCAGCCGACCCGTCCAAATTCCCAAAAGCTGGACTATAGTACTTTACTTGATCTAATTATAGTAAACAAATTTCACTTCTTCTCCCACTCTGGCATCTCTTCAACAATCTAAGTGACCACTGTGCCACTGCTTGTGTGAGGACCATCCCTAAAACTGCCTTCACTTCTAGATTCACTTATAAAAGAAGTTGCCGCAACTCCAGTACTCCTGTTGGCAGGACTTCTGCCTGACCCCCCACTGTAAGTTAGGCTTATGAGTGGTTTCAGGATATCATACTTGGAACCGTATACTGGCACGCACCCCTAACCAAAACTTGTACTAGGAAAACATCATGCCCCTGGTTTATGGCCAGTCTGAAAGCTGCACTTCTCCATAGGGACGCCCTGTGGAAAAAAGCCCAGAAAACTAAAACTCCGTCTGACTGGGCAATCTTTAGAGCAGTAGGGAATCAATGCACTAAGCTAATTAGGGCTGAAAAAGCTAAATACTTTAGAAATGAACTGACCTCTGTCTCCAACTGCTCTGCAAAGTTCTGGAGGACCTTAAAAGATGTTGAAGGGCATAACCTGGCAAGCTCCTTCCCTGCTAAAGTGTCCACAGGTGACTTCTACACCACCAGTAAGTATACTATCTTAGATCTCCTTAACAACCACTTTGCCACTGCCAGCTTGGTGTTTGATTCCTCCCCTGCCTACAATCTTCGAGCACAGCTCTGTGCTCTGTACACTTCTAGCATTACCCCAGCCTCCACCGCTCACGATGCTCTTTTCTTCTTCCGGACGGTCTCCTGAAAGGAAGTAGTAGATCTTCTCCTAGAACTAGACACCAAGAAAAGCGCGGGTGCTGACTACATTGACCATTACTTCTTAAGGCTGGGGTATCCTGTCTTGTCTGCCTCTGTCACACACCTTTTCAATCTATCTCTTACGCAGGGTGTTCTTCCATCCTTTTGGAAAAACGCCTATGTCATCCCACTTTTCAAATCTGGTGATCCTAGTGACTTAAACAATTATAGGCCCATATCTCTTCTTCTAATTCTATCCAAAATGCTGGAAACAATTGTCAATTTCCAACTTAGAAAGCATTTGGAGACTTATAACCTGCTTAATCCTGAACAATCAGGGTTCAGACCGTGCCACAGTACAATATCCACTCTTGCTAATGTGTCTAATGATTGGTTAAATGCCTTGGATGCTAAACATTATGTATGTGCCTTATTCCTTGACCTTAGCAAGGCTTTTGATACAGTGGACCATGAATTGCTACTGCACACTCTTCAAACCATTGGTCTAGATTTCCACTGCATTGAGTTGGTTTACTAGTTACCGAACTGCGCGTCATCAGCAGGTCAAAGCAGAAGGGGAATTCTCTCCACTGAAACCTCTCCTGAGAGGAGTGCCTCGGGGGTCCATCTTAGACCAACTAGTATTCGCATTATACATCAGCAACATCAATTCTGGCATTAAATCAGCAAATATTCACCTTTTTGCTGATGACACTGTCCTTTATGTAGATAGGCCCACCCCAGAACTGGCTTGCAAGGACTTGCAATTGGAGTTTAACCTTCTGCAGCAAAACCTCCTGCATCTGAAACTCCTGTTAAATGCCAAAAAAACTAAGGCCATGCTTTTCTCACACTTAGTCCATGCCTCCAATCACTGCACTGTACCTCAAATCACTACCCTGTTGGGGGAGTCCTTGGAATATGTGGCCAAATTCAAATACCTGGGGGTTTTGGGTTGACTATAAATTATCCTTCCTTGACCACATTGATGAATTAGCAAAACAATTAAAACAAAGGCTTGGTCTGTTTTTCCGTATCAAGCATCTTGTTACCCAGGAAGCCAAAATTAGATTGGTCCAGTCCACTTTTCTACCTCTGCTAGACTACGCTGATTTCCTCTGTGGTCAAGGTCCCAGTACTGTTGTAACTAAACTCGACACACTCTACTGCCGAGCACTAAGATTTATCACTGGAGCCCCTTACTCCATTCATCACTGTTCTCTGTACTCTAAACTAGGATGGCTATCAGTCAGACTCAGACGCCAAAAAAGTGCTGTTACCTGGATTTACAGATCTATTATCAACAAGCTGCTCCGGTACATTTCAGATTGTCTACCTGCCTGTACTGAGGGTAACTACCCTCTCAGAAGTCTTTCCTACATCTCCCTTGTCATCCCTAGAGTTAGAACGTGCTTTGGTAGGGCCTCCATAAGCGATGCCCTTTCTGTCCTGTGGAATGACCTCCAAAAAACTTTAAAAATATCGATCCCTGTCAGATTGGCCACCTTTAAAACTTGTTGCACGCACCTTCAATGAGTTCTGTAAATGGTTCACTTCACAGCCCGTTGTCCCACAGTTTTGTATCCTTACCTCACCCTTTCTCCAGCTGAACTGTGCCTAATTACCTGCCTAGTTTTTTAGCCACTCATCTGTTGCACCTTGTGTGTTTTTATGTATATATTGTAAATAGTTCATGTTGGAAGTCGTTTGTACTGTTGTTCTACCACACCTTCTCTGGAACCCTCACCTTTGTCATTTTCTTTGATGCTATGTAAATAACTATTGTATCAACTGTTACTGTTCTACTGACCTATGTAAACTGCCCAGGTCCATTTTGTAAATGAAATTGTCTCTCAGTGGTGTTTTCACCTGTGAAATAAAGATTGATTGAGTGATTGATTGATTGATCTGTGCAGCTGCTACATGGAGTTCTGTCCACACCTTTATCAAGCACTACAGCTTGGATATTGCTTCCAGACACAGGATCGATTTTGGGCTTGCCATCCTCCGAAGCCTGCTGTCTTAAAGGGCTTCTGGTTCTCTTTAGCCTCCTCCCAGGGCAGTCTGTCTTTTGTTGACTGCTTGAGACTTGGTCCTTATGGTAGTAGCCTGCTGCAAGGGCTCCAACTCAAAGAAAGATTGTACAGTTACGTAAGATCTTAGCGTAACCTTAGCTCTTCGAGAAGCGCTCTTGCAGCAGACATTGCTTTCCCTCCCACCTTCCCCTTGGTATTCTTTCTGCACTGTTTAGAACCTCCTCAGTTCTCCTTTTCTCTTTTTAGGGCCGGGTCTCCGGCGGTGTCGCTGGGGACCACCCCCTTTACACCACTGGCTGACAACTGGGGTTTTGGCCCCCACTGAAGACTGCTAGCTAGAAGTTTTCCGTGGGGTCCTAGTACCTGATGGCATAGTCCTTATGGTAATAGCCTGCTGCAAGAGCTCTTCTCGAAGATCTACTGTTACGGTAAGATCTTAAGTAACTGTACTTTCTTAACTGCATCCTTGTTTAGTTTAAAAGGTATTCACACAAAACTTTAGATGCTTGCATGTTTCGCCTGCTGCCCCTCCCCTTCCCTGTGTTCTTTTGATCCACTGCTTTATTTCCTCTCTCCACCCTCTTCCCAGCACTTCAGTTCCCTTGTCCTCCCTATTGGTAAATATCTTGTTTTACTCAGACTACAGTTCCTGTCACCCCTTGTCTCCTCTCATATTGTAGGTTCATAATATTTTAGATGCATATTGTTACTGCCAGTTCCAGTTGTAACTTTTTCTCTTTTGTAAATCATACTGCTCTTGTTTGTATTTTCTCCCTTTTCTGATTGTCCCTTGTGTACTGTTTTATTATTGTACTTGACTGTTGTACTGTTGCTCACACTTGTAATTTTTGTGTACTATTGACGTGGAGCCTTTGTAAAAGAGTCTCTGACTCAAAGGTTTATATTTCTGAATCTCAATAAATAATAATAAAATAAATCCTTTCTTTTGTATTTACAGGACATGGAACAAAAAAAATTGTCATCGCTTTTGCCCTTATTGTTCCAACTACATTCTTGTTTTGGTAAAAATACTCACTCAGACACCTTCTGGTGTGTGTGAGTGCCAGCCAACTCCTTCTAGGACCAGGAGTGGCCACCGTCCACACGTGCTTTCCTGTTTTTTATACCAAAATGTGGTAGGGGGACCAGCATCATCAATGACATCTTCACTGCCTCCGCTACACAGTATTGCCACTGGATCCTGTGTAATGCAGGCAAAAGGAGAATCCCTGTGGCTCAGGTGGATCCCTGTTTCTTCTTGGCCCAAGCCCCGGTCACCGCCGCCTTCTCCGACTTGCATCAGGGCATTTCCCCATGGGCTTCAGCCTGTCCAGCTGCCCTCCCCGAGGCTGACTCTGGTGCTGACCCTGGCTTCCCTCCCAGCTGACACCAATGGATCTGATTGCCCATAACTGTGGACTTCCATTCCATGCTCACTGCTTTGTGGGATTTTATTCAAGCTAAACTTGTAAATTCCCCCCCAACAAGGCCCATTCCCACAGCAGCCCCCTGCTCCTCCAGCATGGCCGTGGTATACGCTTCAGGCCCTCCCCCCCAACACAGGACTCGGGGGGAGGGGGGGTGCCATCTGTACCTCATACCTCCAGACGACGATGTCAATGGCGGAGGAGTTTCTTCCTGCTGTTCCTCCTCCATGGTCTTGTCTGACAGTGAAGAGTCCCCGAGGTACATACCACAGTTTCCTCTGGATGACCGATTCTTTATCTCGGTTATGAAACTGCTACAATCAGCCATGGGCTTTGACACCGAGAAACAGGACCTGCTCGTCACTGACTGGCCACTACTTTGAGGCTGCCGTATGCCAATCCATTGCTCATTCCTCCCTTGATTGAACCTTTCAAGGATGCCACCATGGCCACCTGGCACCGACTCAACCTGATACCTTCTATACCTCAGAAGGCAGACAAATTATGCCAGGTTCCAATCAGCCACAAGTGGATTCGGTGGTTATCAATGCTGCCCATGACTGCAGTAAGAGGCCAAAACACCTCAGTTCCCTGCCCCCAGAGAAGAAGTTTCAGAGGCTGGATCACACTGGCAAGAGAACCTTTACCTCTGCCACACTGATTATCAGGCCATTGAACTACATTGCCCATATGGTCCGGTACCAAAGCCAGATCTGGAATCAAGCCCTTGAATCTGCCTGGGCTCTCCCACAGGACCCCCTGAAGCAGTAGCTGCTACAGTCTCTCAAAGCAGGTTCCGATGTCGTCACCTGCCTTCTTAAGGCTGCCTACATCACTGTTAATGCCTCTGCCAGGGCGGCAGCAGTGGGCATTTGCCTACAAAGACAGTCCTGGGTGTGAGTCTCAGGTTTTGTCCAGGATGTTCAGTTATCCAGCCTGAATGTCCCATTCCAAGGCTTTAAATTGTTTGGTGCAGAGGTACAGGACATACTGTCTCAATGGCAAACCTCTGGCAGCACCTTATGGTCAATTCACTCCACACCAACCAGCCCAAAAGTGGTCAATGAGTGCCCTTTCAGAGGTCAGTCCATAGACCTAAGCCCTTTAACAAGCCACAAGGTAAACACCAGGTCGCTCCTGCCATGCCCACCCCCTCCTCCACCACAGGAAAAGCCCCCAGAGAAGGAGGCATGGCCCTGGTTGCCTCTGCCAGTTCAGCCTGATTCATTGCCCAACTCCCCCCCCCCACAAGGCAGGAGGTGGTTGTAGGGGGTCATTTCTTCATACACTTGGACAAGTGGAGGGAAATCATCAGAGATGTCTTGGTACTACAGCTCATAGAAAGCGGACACACTCTGGAACTTCAGGGGCACCCCCCCTGCCAGTTCTGTCCTCTTACCCCAGGCTACATCCCAGTGCTCTGGAAGGAAATCCACTCTTTGCTAAGAAAAAGGGCCATAGAACCCATCCTAGAGACCCAACAGGGCAGAGGGTTCTACTCTCATTTCTTCCTGGACCCCAAATGCATAGGAGATCTCAGGCCCATCCTAGACCTCCCGGAGCTAAATCTGTTAATCCAATACAAAAAATTCTGGATGGTAACACTTCAGGGTTTGCTGCCCATTCTGCACAGGGAGATTATGTTTACTCCCTCAGCATGAAGGATGTCTACCTGCATATCCAGGTACATGCCTCCCACAGACAAGTACTTAAGGTTCCACTTTCAGAGGGCACTCTTTCAGTTTTGGGCCTTAAAAACATAGAAATTGTCAGCAGATAAAGACCACCAGGCCCATCCAGTCTTCCCGTAAGCCCTATAGTAGTTAGTGGCTCTGATCCTATCTGGTCAGTAGCTATTAGTTCCTCCTCCCCACTGCTAAGGTTCCCTTATGCCTGTCACAGGCATATTTAAATCCCTCCACTGTTCTTTCTCCCACCAGCTCCTGTGGCAAACCATTCCATGTGTCCACCACCCTCTCTGTGAAAAAAAAACTTTCTCACATTTCCTCTTAACCTTCCCTCCTCCAATTTCATATCGTGCCCCCTCATTCTAGTATTCTTTCTAACTTGGAAGAGGTCTCTCCCGTACACCTTGTTTATGCCTTTGAGGCACTTGAATGTTTCTGTCATGTCTTCCGCTCCCTCCTGTCCTCCAACGAATACATATTGAGGTCCTTTAATCTCTCATCATATGTTTTGTGTTGCAATCCATGTACCGTCTTGGTTACCCTCCTCTGGACTGCTTCCATCCTGTCAATGTCCTTGTGAAGGTGCGGCCTCCAGAATTGCACACAGTACTCTAGGCGAGACCTCACTAGCATTTTTTACAATGTCATCACCGCCTCCCTCCTTCTGCTAGTGATACCCCTGCTATGCATCCCAGCATGCCAGTGGCCCTCCCTGCAGCCTTTGTACTTTACTTTGACACCTTTAGGTCATCTGAAATGATAACCCCAGGTCCATTTCCTCCTTGGTGATCGTCAGCCCCCCATCATCCTGTAGCTCTCCCTAGGGTTCCTTCATCCTAGGTGCTGTAAGTTTGCACTTCTTTGTATTGAACCCCAATTGCCACACTTCGGACCATTTCTTGAGCTTCCCCAGGTCCCTCCTCATTTTCTCCACCCTTTCTGGGGTAACCACACTGTTGCAGATCTTAGTGTCATCTGCAAACAGGCAGACATTTCCCTCCAGCCCTTCTTCAGTGTCACTAATGAAGGCATTGAACGGGACTGGCCCAAGAACCGATCCCTGAGGAACCCCGCTGGTCATACCCCTCTCCCCGGACTGTACCTCATTTACAACCATCCTCTGCCTTCTGTCTGTTAGCCAGTGCTTTACCCAGTTTACCACCTTATGCCCCATACCCAGACTACTTAACTTGTTTACCAGTATCTTATGTGGGACGGTGTCGAAGGCCTTGCTGAAATCAAGGTATGCAACATCCACTGCCCCTCCCTGATTCACTTCCTTCATCACGCAGTCAAACAAATCTGTCAGATTTGTTTGACATGACCTTCCTGCTGTGAATCCATGTTGGCTTGGATCCTTGGCACCACTGGATTCCATGCAAGTCACTATTATCTCTTTTAGCAGTGCCTCCATGATCTTTCCCACCACTGAGGTGAAGCTAACTAGACTATAGTTCCCCACCTCCTCCCTGCTATCGCTTTTGTGCAGCGGGACAAAATGTGCCGTCCTCTGGAACCACTCCTGTGTTGAGTGACTCGGTGAGCATTGCTGCCAGAGGTGCCGCTAGTTCCCTTTACAGCTCCCTTAGTATCATTGGGTGTATGCCATCTAGCCCCATTGCTTTGTCCATCTTCAGTTTTGTGAGGTCTTCCAGTACTCTCTCCACTGTGAATGAACTGATGTACACCTCCCCCCCATACATCTGTTGCCTAGCTGTGTTCCCTGACCTTCCCCCTCTTCAGTGAAAACTGAACAAAAGTATTTATTCAGCATTTCTGTCTTGTCTAGGTCTCCTCCCTTGCCTCTCTTTCATCCCCTTTGAGCCTTACAATCCCCCACACACACACACAGTTTTCCTTCTTTCACTGATGTACCTATCGAATGTCTTGTCCCCTTTTTCACTGCCTGCGTTATTCCCTCCTCTGTCCGGGCATTTGCTCTCCTGACAGCCTTTCCCCACGTCCCTTATATGCTCGAGGTACACCTCCCTTTCTTCCTCCCTTTGGGTCCCTTTGTATTTCCTGAAACTCATCTTTTTAGCTCTGACCTTGGCTGCCACCTCTTTAGAGAACCATAGTGCTTCCTCCATTCTTCCCTTTGGACACCAGCCTGACGCATTGGTTTGTCACTTCAACTATGGCTTCTTTAAGTTTCCCCCACTGCTGTTTCAGTCAATCAATCAATCAAAATCTTTATTTATCCAGGTGGGCACCATTGAGCAAGGCTCATTTGCAAGGTGGACCTGGTCATGAATACATCAAAGTACAGTACAAAAGCAGGTATACAAAAAGCAATAATGTACAAGGAAGAAAAAGTATGTACAGTGTATACAGTACAGTACAAGGTTGAAATAAATAAAAAAAAAACAGCATTATTTTACAGTTGAAGAAGTCAGCAGATGTACAGTCAACCATAGGCAGACAGGGGTTATAAGCAGAGATCTTTTGAGTGAGGCAGCCGGCAACTACACATATAGGGGAAAGAGGCTGTGTATGGGGTGGCAGGTTAGAGAGGTAAAGAAGAGGAGGGATATATTACCGATGACTGGGGCAAAAATTGGGCTAAAACCCCAGAAAGTGACGATGGCTCTCATGTACTTGTTTATTATTGTAATAACGGAGGAGGGGTTGATAATTGGGACACTACTATGGATAGGGTGGGACTTTAGCCAGGCTGGAGTGGACAGGGAAGGGTGGGTGCAGCAGGAAGAGTTAATAGGGAAAGAGTGAGAGCCAGGGGTAGAAACATGGCAAGCGTCCCTCCCGCCTACCTCCCCCTTTTCAGGGCTACTCAAATACATCTCCCCATTTCTGCAAAGTCCGCCCTCCTGAAATCTGAAACCTTTGCCTTTGTGTGACTTGATTGAGTCCCTGTCTCTGTAAAACCACATTATATTGTGGTCGCTGGACCCCAGTTGTCCTTCTACCCAGACTTCTGTGACTCTGTCCCTTTTGGTCAGTACCATGTGCAGAATCACTCTTGTCTCTGGTGGGATCAAGCACTAGCTGCTTGAGACCAGCCCCCTGTAGGGAATCTAGGATGCCTCTGTTTTTTTTTGCTGAAGCAGCTGCCTGGGTGGCCCAATCCACATCTGTCATATTGAAGTCCCCCAGCAGCAGGATTTCACCTTTCGTTGCCATCTCGTGAATGTCATCCACTAGCTCCCTGTCCACTTTCTCCCCCTGTGCTGGAGGTCTGTATATCACCCCGTGCATATTGCCATACCATTACCATTACCATCTATCATCAGCTTCACAACAAATGCACCAAAGCCACTCATTTGGCTAAAGCCGACTACTTTACCTCAACCTTTCAATCGAACATAAACAGCACCTCAGAATTTTGGAAAGTCATTCACTCCCCTTCTTTTCCTACCCACGTTCTCACTATAAACAGCACTGTTATCTCTGACCATTTGAGTGTCGCCTCTGAATTGAATTATTTTTTCATCTCCTTGCCTCTGCCCTTCTATCCTCCTTACCGTCTCCTCAATCTGATCCTCCCCCAACTCACCACACAGCTATCGCCAGCCCCTTCTTTTCTCATTCACTAACATAACCCCCTCTGACACCCTGGATGCCCTGCTCAGCGTAAACCCTTCTAAAAGCAGTTTGCCAGATGGGCTGGACCCCAAGCTGTTTTTCCTTACTGCTGTGGCTAGCTCTGCCCCAGTGATTTATTTTATTTTATTTATTTAGCTTTTGTTGACCGGGTAAGTGCACTAGACAAATCCTGCCTATTTTCAGGCACGACCCGGGGGAGGGGGATACAGATGAATGCCAACTGACCTTGAACCAGATTAAGCTGTTGGTGGTATTTTTTTTAGTGAATGAGGGAAATTTGGCCAGGACGCCTGGGAAATTCCCCTACTCTTTTCGATAAGTGCCATGGGATCTTTAACATCCACCTGAACTACCACCAATCCAGGCAGATGGGACCTCGGTTTAACGTCTCATCCGAAAGACGGCACCTCAGAAATGCAGCACCCCTCTCATGCTGCATTACAGTGTCAGTACTGGGATATTAACCCAAGTGCCAGATGTGGGAACTGAACCCACAGCTCTCTGATCTCCCGGCCTCAGAGGCGAGTGTGCTACCTACTGAGCCACTGACACTGACAGTGACAGTGATGGAGCTGCTCAACCTCTCATTCACATTGGAAGCTATCCCCTCTGTCTGGAAACATGCCATTGTTCTTCCCCTCCTTAAGGGTGGTGACTTATCCTTCCCTGGGAACTATCGCCCCATATCCCTACTTCCCACCCTCGTTAAGCTGCTAGAACGCCTAGTTCTTACCCAACTGTCTGCCTATCTCTCTCACGCTAACTTTTTCACCCCCTTCCAATCTGGCTTTCATAAAAACCACTCCACCACCACCTCCGTGATTAGGCTCACTGACTCCATCCTCACTGGGATGGACAGTGGTCAAATCACGTCCGCTATCTTTGTCGACCTAGCCAAGGCTTTCAACACTGTCTCCTCAGCCTTACCCAATTACCTGTCTATGAACTGCAACTGCAAGTGAGCAGACCATGTTGCATCTAAATGGGCTGTAATAGTTATCCTATTACTGCACTTGCAGACCTTCTGTTCACTATGATGTAATGGAATATACATACCAACTATAATTTCTTGATGCCTATTACTGCTTGTTAATTGTTCTCTACTTGGTAACGTACCCTATGCATAGTTGGCACTATATACTGTTTTGTTGTATGCCTATGACTTATTTGTATGTCTTCCAATTATATATTGGCATGTATACTGTTGTGTTGGTTACATTTTATTGTATGCCTTCCAAGTCCCCCACCCCCCAAGGACACACTGTGAGACGAGCAACTTGTTGTTCAGTGTGCCCTTCCTGGTGAAACTCTTGAAGAAATTACCAGGTTCGAGGGTGACCCACAGTTCCTTGGCCTCACTCTTCCTGTCCTGCACCTGTGTTGCCTTAGTATCATTTCTGACATACAGGGCGTCTCCTCTGCCTTTTTTACCCCCACCCCCATCTTTTCTGAACAGAGCGTAACTGGTACGTTTATGTCCCACCCATGATTTGCAGTGTGCCAGTTTCAGTTATTGCTACTATGTCCAAGTCTGCCTCTTCTATCAAGGCCTCCAGGTCTGGGATTTTATTTCTCAGGCTTTGGGCATTAGTTACCATGGCCTTCCATGTCTTGCAACCTGGATTTCTTCCCCTGCTCCTGTTGCTGAACCCCTGCTGCTTTTCCCTACCCCATTTATTTTTCCTGAATGGTCCTGATTGGTTCTGTGTGTTAATATCACGGTGCAAAATATCGCAGGACAAAACTATTGCAGTCAAAACATTATAGAAACAAATAAAGTGTGGTAAAAATATTGCAGGATAGAACAGTGCAGGGAGCAGGCAGTACAAGCCACAAGGTGGCAGCAGTGCACAATACACTGAAGGGTTCATGGGGGGGGGCTAATGTTGCACAGCTGCCCCTCTGCCACTTCTCTGTGCCGTACATCACAGTCCTCCACTGGCGGGGGCCTAACTTCATAAAGCCGGTGTGAAGCTAGCCCCCCCCAGTGCAGGACTGTGATGCGTGGCACAGCTGAAGTGGCCAAGGCGGCCTGCAAAGTTATGCGCCCTCCCCAATGAACCCTCCAGTGTCCTGTGTGCTTTTGTCACCTTATGACTTGTACTCCCTGTTTCCTACACTGTTCTGTCCTGCAGTGTTTTTACCACATTTTATTTTTTCCTGCAATGATTTGACCGGGATATTTTGCTCCGTGATATTTTTTCTGTGATATTACACCCGGAACCATCCTGATTCCCCCACTTTGCCCTCCTCCCCCAACTACTTATGCTGTTTTTGCTATCAGTTTATCTTCCTGCCTGTGCCCAGTTTAAATTCCTGCTGCTGAAGCATTTAAACTTCTCACTCAGGATTAGGGTCCCCTTCTCGGATGGATACAGGCTGTCATGTTTATTTAGGCTCACATCCATCCAAGTGGGGCCCCAATCCCCTATGAATCTAAACCCCTCCGTTCCACACCATTCCTTCAACCAGGAGCTGAATTTCTGGATGCAGAGTGTCCTAGCCTCCCTCTTGCCGTGGACAGGTAGTATCTCCAAGAATGAGACTGAGTGTGCTACCTGTTTCAGGCTCCCCTCCAGCTTCCTGAATTCCTCTTGGATTCTGTCAATCTACACCTTGTCTCCCGCCATGTCATTAGCCCCCAGGTGGACGATGACATGCAGTTCCTCCCTCCTCGCTATTGCCCCTGCAATCTTATTGATCTGCATTCCATCCCTCCGAGCAGTGCTTCCTGGAATGCACTTGACCTCCCTGTCCTTCCTGCTAGGTTCCTCTAAAGTAACTCCCTGGACAGTCGAGTTCCCCACCAGGAGAAGCTTCCTCTTCCTCTGGGGTTCTCTTCCATCTTCCCTTGGGCTCCAACCCAGAGGACCCCCTGAAACAGTAACTGCTAAAGTCTCTCAAAGTGGGTTCCGATGTGGCACACACATGCCTTCTTAGGGCTCCTAATGCACCATCAATGCCTCTGCTAAGGCAGTAGGCACTTGCCTAAAAAGCCTTATCCTTTTTTTTTTTTTTTTTTTTTTTTTTATAGCTGTTTGGTCCTTATCTCCTCCTCCTGCGCCAACTGGTGACAGGGACACATAGGTATTTTACAGGTTTTCTCCCCTCCCCCCAAGACCCCAGCACACAGCCATGCGAACATGTGGAGGCATGCTACGCACCCCATGGTGCCAGCTCAGCCCCTTCCACCTCCTGTAACTGTTCGCTGCTCCCTCTCCTCCCACGTTACCCACCGGACCTCCACCCGGTGGGAGCAGAACAATAGGAGTGCGCCAACCCACCCTAAGGAGAGGAGAGCTGCCCATTGGCATGCTTGAT
Organism: Neoceratodus forsteri; assembly: GCA_016271365.2. Taxonomy (NCBI): domain Eukaryota; kingdom Metazoa; phylum Chordata; order Ceratodontiformes; family Ceratodontidae; genus Neoceratodus; species Neoceratodus forsteri. Next base: position 1,726,105,898 of record CM057452.1, read on the forward strand.
CTTGCTTCCCCCCCCCCTTCATGCCAGCAACCAGATAATCCGAGGTCATTCCCGAACCCGTGTTGCCGGCATAGCGTAAGGTGTAGCGTCCAATGCCTCAATCCTCAGCACCACTGGGCCAGCTTAAAAGCCTTACCCTTTGGCTTGTCTTCGGGCCCACGGGTGTTTACCAAAGGCTTGGCAGTGGTAGCAGCTGCCTTCAGGCAGGAGGGACTTTACGTATTTCCCTACCTGGATAACTGGCTTCTTAGAACCCAGTCCAGGGAGTACCTGTTACAGACACTGGAACACTCACCTGCCTATTCCAGGATCTGGGCACCATGGTCAACCTGCCCAAGTCAGTTCTGACTCCTGTCAGCATGTCCAGTACATTGGAGTCCTGGATACGTCTCAGGGCATGGTCTTCCTGCCCCAGGACCAAGCAGATCACCTTAGAAACATAGAAGTTGACGGCAGATAAGAACCGCAAGGCCCATCCAGTCTGCCCATTTATTTTTCTACCTTATGAATGTGCCATAGGCCTTTGCTCTGTCTAAGGTCTATCTACAAGTCGTGGCCAAAAATATTGGCGCCCTTGCAGTTTTTTCTAATAATGCACCATTCCTTCCAGAAAATTGTTGAAATTAAAAAATATTTTGGTATCCACATATGTATTTCTTTAGTTTGCAGTGGAATAAAACACAAAAAGCAGAAAAATTTACTAAGTCTTAACTTATTCCACACAGAAATCCTTAAATGGCCTGGACAAAATTATTGGCACCTTTTAGAAGTAGTTAGAAATAATTAGATTTCGAGCAGCTGATTCACCTTCACTTTGGAATTGAACTCACCTGTGGTGAGTTGCAGGCACCTGCAATATAAAAATCACTCATTCAACCAGTTTGAATAGAGAAAAAGACTCATTCTCCTGTTTTGTGCCACTGTGTGTACTGCAGTGAGCATGGAGAAAAGAAAGAAAGGCAGAGAATTGTCTGAGGAGGTCAGACAGAAGATTGTAGCCAAGCATGGACAATCTCAAGGCTACAAATCAATCTCCAGAGACCTTGATGTTCCTGTTTCCACCGTACATAATGTTATCAGGAAGTTTAAGGCCCATGGCACTGTAGCCAACCTCCCTGGACATGGCCGCAAGAGAAAACATGATCAAAGATTGCAGCGCAGGATTGTTCGAATGGTGGAGAAAGCACCTCGATCAACTGCCAAACAGATTCAAGCTAACCTTCAGACACAAGGAACGACAGTTTCAACTCGCACCATCCGTCGTCAACTCAATGAAAGGGGGTTATATGGTAGGAGGCCCAGGAGAACCCCACTGCTGAGAGAGGGACATAAGAAAGCCTGACTGGGGTTTGCCAAAACACACCTGAACAAGCCAAAATCCTTCTGGGAGAATGTCCTGTGGACAGATGAGACCAAATTAGAGCTTTTGGTAAAGCACATCATCTCTATGTTTGCAGAAAACAAAATGAAGCCTTCAAAGAAAAGAGCACCTTCCTACAGTCAAACATGGAGGGGTTCAGTGATGTTTTGGGGTTGCTGTGTGCCTCTGGCACTGGGTGCCTTGAGACTGTGCATGCATCATGAAATCTGGAGATTACCAGGCCTATTTGGAGCACAATGTTGAACCCAGTGTCAGAAAGCTGGGTCTCCGTCAAGGTCATGGGTCTTCCAGCAGGACAATGACCCCAAACACACTTCAAAAAGCACCCAGGAATGGTTCAAGACAAGACGCTGGACTGTTCTGAAGTGGCCAGCAATGAGTCCAGATCTAAATCCCATTGAAAATCTGTGGAGAGATCTGAAAACAGCAGTTGGGAGAAGGCACCCTTCAAATCTAGGAGAACTGGAGCAGTTTGCACAAGAAGAGTGGGCCAAACTGCCATTAGAGAGGTACAGGAAGATCATCCATGGCTATAGGAAGCGGTTGATTGCAGTTACTTTGACCAAAGACTGTGCTACCAAATATTAAGTCTAGGGTGTCAATAATTTTGTCAATGCCATTTCTTTTCATTTTCTGATTTAAAAGGATATATTAAATTCTGAATCAAAAACAAAGGTTCTGTAATATTAACAAAGAAATAAAGAATTGTGGAGACCAAATACTGTTGTTAATTTCAACTTATGTTTAGAGGAAATTGAGTTATTTGAAAAAAGTGCAAGGGCACCAATATTTTTGGCCACGACTGTATTCATACTCATCTGTATTGCTCCCTTATACTTATCCCATGCCTGTTTGAAGCCCTGCACTGTATTCATATCCACCACTTCCTGAGGTAGGCCGTTCCATGCATCCACCACCCTTTCTGTGAAAAAGAACTTCCTCACAGTACACCTTAATCGGCCTCCCTCTAATCTCATGCTCTGTCCTCTTGTCCTGCTATTTTTCTTATATCGAAACATGTTAGACTCTTTCACCTTGTTAATGCCCTTAAGTTGTTTGAATGTTTCAATCATATCACCTCTCTCCCTCCTTTGCTCTAGGGTATATATATTTAGTTCAATTAATCTGTTCTCATATGTTTTCTGATGATGTCCCTGCACTATTTTGGTTACCCTTCTCCGGACTGCCTCAATTTGGTTAATGTCCTCGTGAAGGTGTGGCATCCAGTACTGCACGCAGTACTCCAGATGGAGCCTAACTAGTGTCTTGTAAAGAGGGATTATTACCTCCGGCTTCCGACTTGTGATACCCCTACTAATATACCCCAACATCACTCTAGCCTTACCTACTGCTTTAGAGGTCTGCTTGGATGATTTCAGGTCATTGGTGATGATGACGCCCATGTCTGTTTCTTCCCTTGTGACTGCCAGCATCTCCCTTCCCAGCCTATAGGTGGCTTCAGGGTTTCTCTTCCCTATGTGCATGATCTTGCACTTCTTTGCATTAAACCCCAGTTGCCACTCTTCCGACCATTTTGCTAGTTTATCCAGATCTCTTCTCATTCTGCCCACACCATCTGGATCATGTACTCTGTTGCAGATCTTGGTGTCATCTGCAAACAGACAAACCTTACCCTCCAGTCCATGTGCAATGCCACTGATGAAGATATTGAAGAGGACTGGCCCCAGGACTGATTCCTGAGGTACCCCACTTGTGACTTGCATCTCTTCTGACTGTATACCGTTTACCACCACTCTCTGTTTTCTCCCCGTCAACCAGTTTGCCACCCAGTTGACCAACGTCTGACCCATGAGCCTACCCAGCTTATTAATCAATCTTCTATGTGGAACAGTATCAAAAGCTTTGCTGAAATCAAGGTAGGCAACCACCAACTGCTCCCCCTTGGTCCACCACTCTGGTTACCCAGTCAAAGAAATCTGAGATTAGTTTGACAGGACCTTCCTTTTGTAAACCCATGCTGTCTTGGATCCTGTGCCCCTATGGATTCCAGGTGTTGCACTATCCTTTCCATAAGGAGTGTCTCCATAATCTTGCCCACTACTGATGTAAGACTGACTGGTCTGTAGTTCCTTGCCTCCTCCCTGCTACGACTCTTGTGGAGCGGGATCACATGAGCCCTACTCTAGTCTTCCGGGACCTCTCCTGTGCTCAGAGACTCACTAAACAGTTCTGGTAATGGCTCTGCTAGTTCCACCCTTAGCTCTTTTAGTACCCTGGGATGTATGCCATCATGTCCCATTGCCTTGTCCACCCTGAGCTTATCGAGCTCTTGTAGGACACTTTCTTTTGTGAAGGAACTAGTGCACACCTCCCTCCCCCCTGTGCCCATGGTGCAGAGCTGTGGGCCCTGCCCTGCCTTCTCTTCAGTAAATACTGAGAAGCAGATGCTTTTACATGGTCCTCCTCCTCCCCACACGCCCCCTTATCCCCTTTGATCTTAGCAATGCCCTCTCTGGACTTTCTCCTTTCACTAATGTATCTATAGAAAGTCTTGTCACCCTCTTTTACTGTTCGTGCTAGTGTTTTCTCGGTTTGAGCCTTTGCCTGCCTTACTGCCTTCCCTGCTTCCCTTAAGGAAGTTTGGTATGCCTCCCTATCTTCATCCTGCTGCATTCCTTATATTTCCTGAACGCCAGCCTTTGGCTCTGACCTTTTCTGCTACTGTGTTTGAGAACCAAAGTGGTTTCCTTCTTCTTTTGCACTTCCTTTTCTCACTAACACAGTGGGATGTTGCTTCAAGTATTGCATCTTTAATGTTTGCCCACTTTGCCTGTATCCCCTCACCTGTATTTCTTTTTGTCAGGGCTATCTTAACTCTGTTGGCCATCTTATCAAAGTCAGCTCCTCTGAAGTCCCATATTTTTGCCTTGGAATAGGATGATTTTATTCTAGTGGCCAAACTGAACCATACCATGTGATGGTCACTGGTCCCCATGAATTTCTGTAGCTTTGATATTTTCATTGTCATAAAGGGCCACTCCACCCCCTTGTTGCACCTCAGTCTCTTCTGAACAGTACATAGCCAGGTGCTGAAGTCTCCCAAGTGTGGTTACTGGTAAACCATGTTTCGCTAATGGCTACTATGTCCAGATTAGCCTCTGTCATTATTGCCTGCAGGTCTGGGATCTTGTTTCCCAGACTGCGAGCATTTGTGTATATGATTTTCCATTGGTCATATTTCAGTGTGTTAGTTGTTGGGCGAGGTTCAGCGTTTCGACTGTGCACTGTATGGGGAGCCGGACCTTTTTCTTTACCTGGTGATGCAGATGAACTACAAACATGCAGAACTCCTGTTTGACCACTAGCTGAGGGGGGAAGGGTGTTCTTCCCATTCGACATTTCGGGTGCTGCACCCGTCTCCCCATTTGCTAGTTTAAATATTCTGCAAAGACATCAAGCTTCTGCACCAATGCACTGACTCCCTTCTTAGTCAGATGCAATCCATCAAATTTAAAGAACTTTCGCTCCCAAAACTGTTGCCAGTTCCCTACAAATTTGTGTTCTTTTTCCTGGTACCAGCCCTTGAGCCACATGTTTAGCTCCTCTATCTCCTCTTCTCTGACCTTCTGTCCATCTGACCCCTCTCCCAGACTGTCAGGATCTCAGAGAAGGAGATGCTGGATGAAATGGGTGCTAGTTTGTCACCCAGCCTGGTTAGGTATTCCTTGGTCTCCACAACTGACCGGCTGGCGTTAGTCCCTATGTGTACCAGGACATCAATGTTTTCTCCTGCTTCCTGAACAATTTTAGCAATGCGGTTAGTGTCTCTACATGCTGATGTACCTGGGAGTCATCTGACCATTACCTCTGGCTGGAGATACGTATCAACTCCCCGAATCATGGAGTCTCCTATCATCAGATGTTTTTTGGATTTCCTTTTTGACTTTTTTGTTTTGGTTCCTGTTTTGGGCACGTTTTGTTGTGTTAGCTCCTGTGCTGCAGTGTCCTCTGCCCCTTTGTTTGATTTTGGATATAGAGGCAGATACCTGTTTGTAGTGTTTATATGGTTTGTGCAGGTGATATGTTGGAGAGCACTGATTGATGGGGCACCCGATTTGCCCCTCCTAACCACCTGCCAACCTCCCGGACCAACTACCCTCTACGGTCGAGGATGTTCAACTTCTGTTGGATGTTGGGGAAATGGCGGGCAGTTTTTATAATATATTTCCTCTTGAATATGCAATTTGAGGTGCGCAGTCTCTGCTCATGCTGTCTGGAGCCGAGCCCTTAGATCTCCAGTGGCCCAGCATGTACGATAGTGTCCTAAATCCTGTAAAACTGCCCTTCTGAAAAGTGTTCCACAGTACCTACAGTTAATGATATCCATTCCAGGTAAGTTGCTGGGTTTATGACCTAGTCAGAGTAATTAGAAGGAATAAAATGAAAGCAAGAGTTTGATTTTGTGTTTTGTTTGTTTTTGTATAACTTGAGCCTTATAGCACAAGCTGGCATGCTGTACAACAGCTGCTGTGTCTCAGCCAGAGCCTTCCTCCAGTTCTTGGGCCTGATGGCGGCAGCTATAGTCACAGTGTCTCTAGCCAGATTACACATGAGGATCCCCCAATGGATATTGAGGGTACAGTGGGACCAGCATACTGAGGGGGGGGGGATAAATATTTTTCCTGGTCTCCTCTCCAGGGAAAAGGCTGCTCTGGCGATTGGAACCCAGCAACCTGTTAAGAGGGATTCCCTTCCTTATTCCTTCCCCTCAGCAAATCCTTACAACAGATGCTTCAGGGATGGGGTGGGGAGCTTATCTAGGGCCCCACCAGACTCAGGGGACATGGTCCCAGATGGAATCCTCTCTCTACATAAATGTCCTGGAGATGCGGGCCATTCTTTATGCCTTGCAGGCCTTTCAGACTCTGCTATCCCTGGGCCTGCTGCTAGTGCAGATGAACAACATCAGTGTAGTCCACTACATCAACAAACAGGTGGGGCACTCACTCGTACCCTATCTGCTGGGAAGCCATCAGAGTTTGGTATTGGGCTCTAGATCATGGTCTTGAAATGTCAGACGTCCATTTTCCAGGCGTCCAGAACATCCTGGCGGACACCCTAAGCAGGTCATATTCAAAGGTGAATGAGTGGGAACTGCTGGCTTTAGTGGTCAAAGACCTGTTCGACAGGTGGGGTTGTCCAGAGTTGGACCTTTTTGAGTCCCCACTCAACACAAAACTGACACTTTTTTGCTCGCTCGATCCAGAGCCTGCAGTTTTTTGGTGAGACACGTTGTCCCTTACTGGAAAGGGATGTTTCTGTACACTTTTCTTCCCTTCCCCCGGCTTCAGAAGGTTCTGATCAAGCTACAGATGAAAGGGGCCACAATGATTCTCATCGCCCCCCCCTTCTGGCCTTGTCAGATCTGGTTCCCTTATGCAACAGCTGACAATGGAATCTCCAGTACCCCTTCCTCTGTGCACCGGCTTGCTGTCCCAGAACTGGGGCACCCTGCTCTATCCAGATCTCAAATCTCTGCACCTTCACGCCTTGCTCCTGAAGGCATAGCTATGGTTCGGTTCAGGGTGCTGCCCAAGGTGGCTGATGTCTTGGTGGTGGCTAGAAACTCATCCACTAGGGTTACTTATTCCATGAAGTGGAAAGCTTTATGCTGTGGGCTGCTTCACATCAGCTGGATCCCTTCACTTGTCCAGTTAATCAGATTATCGAGTACTTCCTGTCCCTGTCAGATTCGGGCCTGAAGTACTCCTCCCTTACAGTGAACATATCTGCCGTCTCTGCCTTCCATGTGCCTGTTGAGGGCCATACGGTGGCACAACTGAAGGTGTCCCATACTTTCCTGAGAGGCATTCTTCACCTGAAGCCTCCTATTTGCAATCCAGTCCCACCTTGGGACTTGAATTTTGTGTTGGAAAAACTTACTTTGGATCCTTTTGAGCCAGCCGTGACACACTAGCTATGCTTTCTGTCATGGAAAGCATTATTTTTAGTTGCTATTACCTCTGCTCAAGGAATTTCAGAGATACAGGCGCTCAGTTGTAAGCAGCCTTATTTGATTTTCCACAAAGACATGGTGTCTTTGCGGACTAACCCTAAGTTTCTTCCTAAGGTGGTGTCTGAGTTTACTTTATAAATTAAACCATCCACCTTCCGGTTTATTTTCCAGAGCATGCCAATCCAGGGTAAGCATTGCTTTATACTCTAGATGTGCATAGAATTTTATGCTACTATACACACTGTACTAAGGACTGCCGGAAGTCCTAGCAATTGTTTGTTTCCTTCACCCCTGGGAAGGAGGATGTCCCTGTTTCAAAACAGTGCTTGTCGAAATGGTTCACCAGCTGTACTTATTGCTACAGGAAGTGTGGCATGGACCTTCCTGGTGCAGTCCGTGGCCATTTCACCATAAGCATGGCCACTTCTGCTGCCTATTTTCGGAATTTGTCGGCTGCAGAGATCTGTGCCACTGCTACTTGGAGTTCTGTCCACACCTTTACCAAACACTACAGTCTGGACATTGCCTCTAGATGTAGGACCAGCTTTGGCCTAGTTGTCCTCCAGGACCTGCTTCCTTAGGCTCGAGATTTCCTCCACACAGACTGCACTGTCTAATGATGGAACTGCTTGGAACTCATTCCATAGGTGTGGCCTGCTGCAAGAGATAGCCCCCCCATCCAAGTCAGATTGTACAGTTACATAACAACTTACCGTAACAGTAGATCTGTGAAGGGCTCTTTTTCAGCAGGCCATGCCGCCCCTCCCTCCTTCCCCTGGACTTGGGAGGCCCCTCTGTCTCCATTATTTTCTTTTTTGTGGGTACCTTCGATTCCTCTTTGGTTCCCTCAGCTGGAACTAGATAAATTATGGTATCTGGCAGGAGAACTGAGGAGGGCACAGGAGCCGTGGGGGCTACCCACTCTTATAGGATAGGTTGACATTGGCATATGATGTTGGAGTGGGCGGCACCTGGTTGACTGCTAGCTAGAAAAGTTTATGTGTGGTCCTAGTGCCTGGTGGCTGTAATTCTATAGGTGTGGCCTGCTGCTAGAGTTCCCCTCATAGATCTACTGTTACGGTTAGTTCTTACGTAACTGTACTTTCCAATTTTTTTTAGCTGGCTATGTTAACACTGTGGGAGTGCTCATGTGAATGACACGGTTTTGAAAACTCAAGAATCAAAGCCAACGCACGAGCCAGCTGGAGGCTGTTAAAATGAAAGGATGCTGCTCGCGCTACTGGCTGTGACCACTCACCACATGCAGTGAGGACATTTTTGTTTCTGGAGACCTAGAGTGAGAATATTTTGATATTCTCACTCTAGGTCCCAGGGAAGGAAAAATATCACTGATATGTACCCTTTAATATCCTCATAGGTGTTACATAAAGTCATTTATAATTCGACAAATGTTAGAGGCACGCAGAGCCAAAGCTTGTTTCATGGTGCGACCTGGGGGGGTGTAGCTCACCCTAACTAGGGTAGCAGTGAGTCCACTTGGTGTGCAGATCTGAAATCCCTGGCTACACCCCTGCATGAGGGAGGGAGGGGAAAATTACAAGGGGGGTGGGGCATTACTGCAAACAGAAAGAACACTGCCAAAGTTTAGGTTATTATTGGCAAACAGAATTGTTCAGTTACCGAAGTTAGGTTCGTAATCAAACTCCTGGCCTCTTATTTTTCTTACCTTCGCACAGTGAGGGAAACTGTATGCGTAGTAGTTGCTTTGATGGAAAACTGAGTAGCAGTAGGAAAAATATGTGTAGCATTTCACAGAGCGTTATGTAAAGCAATTGCAGGACTACTTATTAATGGTAGCAGATGCACTGTCATGTCTTAGGCACTCTGGGGGTTACAGTTTTTATACCACATCTGAAAAATGGAGGATGTGAAGGGGAAACATATTTCTTTAAATTTTAAACTAGCTAGGTTATTGAGGGGTAAGTGAAGCACTTTCTGAAGCAAAGTTTATCTGTGACATAAAACAGAGTGCATTGTGCTCTTGATGTACTTTAAAACTTGGAAGCAAAATTGCATTGTGATGTTTTCTGTTTAAAAAAAACAAAAGTGAGTACAGCACCAAAATGTTTAGGCTGTAGTTCTGGATGGGAGGATGGGTGGTTGTGCTGATGTTTTTAAATTACCCCCCCCCCCCCAAACACACTTATCTTAGACCCCTTGGGCTGAAGGTGACCAGTTGTTGAAAAGGCTTCTGTAGGAAATGCATACAGTATTTGCACAGTGTAGGGATCCATGAATAACCCACCCACCCACTGGGCTGTGCTAGGCAGATGTTGCAGTCTGGATTAGCTGAGTTTTTTTGTCTCCCAGATAAGAGGATTGAGTGAGGCCTATTTATCTTAATGGGAATTATCAGGATTGATAAGCCTTACAATTAAATGGGTGAAACATCTTTACTGCTTTGCATGTTGCCCCACCCAGGTGCTCGCACTCCAATCCTGTACTACCTTAAATTCATGTATTGTAGACTGACTTAAATTTTTACTGTAATTGTATTTTAAAGTACGTCGTGTAAATAGAAAGGTTGGTCAGACCACCAAGGACGAACCTGTGGTGGTCTACTAAGTACTTTACAGCCTGCTGTGTGATATTTGTCATTCACTGTGAAAACCTTGTATTTACTCCTGTTTATTGGCCATGCGCCTCTGTGTTGTGCAGGCAGGTGGTCTGCTAAAATACAGTTGGAGCCAGGTTCTCACAGAGAAACACCGACTAGCCCTTTTGCATTCTCTTTTCACTTCTTCAGCTGCAGCACATTAGTCGCTTCACACTTTTGGCCCTGTCCTTAAATCAAACCAGTATACAGGTCCTGCGTGAGAAAATGGTAATAATGTTACAGTACTTTTACTGACATTTTGCAACTGTAAGTTTCGCTGTAGGAGGAACAAGAGCAGAACAGAGGAGCATCTAACTTCCATGTGGAAGCATGTGCTCTGTCGAAAGCAGACTCTGCAACATGGGGCAAGGGACCCGCCATCCAGTTTTTTAAACAACACACACAACAAACAATTTACATCTTTTTTTTTAAGAATTTTTAGTTGAGCAATATTTGGGAATAAGGCAGAACATCAGGCACTCTCAACTAAGGAACACTACCCCCCACCCCTTTAAGATATGTTTCACGAGTGTGGCATGCTAGTCAGACACCCCACCACCACCACCAGTCACCCTTACAAAGTGTGCACAGGTACCATATGAACATTGCACATTCCAGCTTGGGGAACGCAATGGCAGCCTCATTTACTCACTAGAAGAGCATATGATTGTTTTAAAATGAATTTTCTAGCCCTTGAGTAGCTTGCAGTGTGCCACAGAGATCTTAGATTCGGGACGTCAGTCTGCATTTGTTTTTCTATGTGTTTTTCCTTGAAACAGTGATACTGCATTCAATCAGTGTCCCTTCACTTTCTACAGTTAGACTACAGGGCAGCTTTTTATAGTTTGTATTCAGTTGTAAACACTTGGACCCTGATATTCGGAAGTTGACACGGACGTTAACCAGTGTTTGCCCATGTAAACTGGGCTTTGAGCAGGAGCCCAGTATTCAAAGGGCTCTTTTGCACCGGTAAACGGGTAGCACCTGCACAACTAAACCGGGGGGAGGAGGGTATGCAGGAATATTGTCAGAAGCCAATATTCAGTGAATTTGCGCTATGCAGGAGGCTTTGCACAGTCCTTATTCACCCAGCAAATACTGTCAATGAAAACCTCCTCTTATTCCGCACAACCCTAGCGGCTGCCAGAGGTCATGCAGCCAACTAGCTGGTTGGCCACTGGGTGGGAACCCCCCCCCCAGTGGTTCTTTGCACCCCCTCCCTGATCCCCAGCCCAGACAGTAAAATAAACTTTCCAGGTGCCAGTGTTCCCTTCCCTTCCTCTGAGCCCAGCCCCGTAATGATTAATAAATTCCCTGCTGCTAGTGGTCCCCTCCCTCTCCGATCCCAGCCCCGACATAAAATATTTTATCCCTGGTCGTAATGGTCCCCCCCAACCACCAGCCCTGACATTAACATGAAATTCCCTGGTGCCAGTAGGCCCCCCTTCCCTCTGAACCTTAGCCCTGTAGTCACAATTTACATCCCTGGTGCTAGTGGTCCCTCCTCCCTCCAATTCCCAGCCCTGTATTTAAAAGTAACATCCCTGGTGGCAGTGATCCCCCCCTCCCTCCGATCACCAGCCCCGTAGTAAAAATACAAGTCCCTGGTGCTAGTGGTCCCCCACCCTCTAATGCCCAGCCTCGAAGTGAAATGTATAATCCTGGTGGTAGTGGTCCCTCACTCCCTCCAATCGCTAGCCTGGAATTAAAACAAAAAACCCTCCGTGGGGCACTAGGAATGGCACCTTGTCCTATAAATAAGCATGCTCCCTGCTTGGATATACAGCGGCCAGCTGAGGAGGTATCAGAAGGGCTGTGCCAGTTGCCACATGCATCGCAGCACTGCCGATAAGGATACAGTGAGTGGGGGAGAGGAGACCACTGGACACCAGGGAGTGTTTTTTTGGTTTAATTCTGGGCTGGCGATTGGGGGTGAGGGGGGACTACCACTAGGGATTATATATGTCACTTTGGGGCTGGGGATCAGAGGGTGGGGGGCCACTAGCACCAGGGTCTTGTATATTTACTATGGGGCTGAGGATTGGAGGGATGGAGGGAACCACTAGCACCAGGGATTTTATTAATCATTTCGAGATTGAGATTGGGAGGACCGGAGGGAGGGGACCGCTAGCCCCAGGGATTTTATTTATAAATACGGAGCTGGGATCAGAGGGAGGGAGGGGACCACTAGCACCAGGGATTTTCTCTTTTTATTATGGGGCTTGGATCGGAGGGAGGGATGGGACCACTGGCACCAGGGATAGCTATTGCCATCCTGGCCTGGCCTGGGGGACAGCAGTGCCACACTACCTGTCTCCACTTCCCGTGCAATTAGGCCCATAATGAAAATGCAGATGGCCCTTTGGCACCTTACATGCCCAATGGACTCATTTGCATGGGTACCTTTGATTATTTCAGATAGCACTCCGGTGCTATCAGCTCTTAGGGCCAACTTCAGGAGCCATGTCGGGGCGGCATTCCCTGGCTTAGCATTGCCCCGACATGGTCCTATATTCAGTCGGGTAGTGCCCGACTAAATATTGCATCCTGGGACCTTTGGACAGTTGCAAAGCGCAGCGCAAACAGCTGCCCCACACTTTACACGTTTCTGAATATTGGGCCCTTGGTTTGTCATTGTTATCAGACTGTATTGCTGTGAAAAGATTCAAGTTATTAAAACAAAATACACTCAAATGTAGTTGGTTGTACATTCTTAATAATAAAAAGCGCCCCTCCCATCTGAGACGCCTCCATGGTCAGATTGATTGATTATTGAATTTAATCTTTTGCTCACTGGAATAGGAGGTGAAAATATTCTGTCTTCATGAAGATCTCTGGCAACAGCAAACAAGCAAACAGCTGTTCTGCACCTACATCTCAAGACAGAGTGAATTCATATGCTGTACAGTATCACACATAAAACTCATCTGCATCATAGTTACATAAATTTTGCATTATTCATGCATTTGTTTACATGCAGATTCTAGCACTCAAGGCAGTTTTCTGTATTTCTGCATAGTGCAGAATACTGCAGAATCATCAACAATAATATTTTAGAGCTTACATAAATGCTATAGTGCAAGTGCATAAATCGTGACATAACCAATGGAAACCTGAGCATCTAACAAAGCAGTAGTCCATGTGACAGAAGCAAGGTCAAGATAGGTTTCAAGTAACAGTAGTTGTATGTTGACCTCTGTAGGCAGTCAGTTGGTATATGCTGCCCGCTCCATGAGACAGGTTGTAACAGTCTGAGAGAAGTCTTTGGATAGGGTTAGAGTAACGGTAGCTGTTTTGTTATGGTGATTCATGTTTTTTTCTGTTTTGCACATTACAGTACAATAGATATTTAGCTTACATGTGTTCTACAGCAGAATCAATATTATACATCATTATTATTGTAGGCATGCTTTTCGCAAAACATATTACATGAATAGTGTCTTCCCTTTCATCTTAGCACCAATCAGTAACATTTAACTGTTGAACCATTATGCCATCAAAGCAAGGGGTTGAGTGAGATATGAAACTGTGACAAATAATATTTTAAAACTAAATTATAAATCTAAACTATGCCCCTGAGTCAATGTAAACATTAATCCTGCCAGCAAAGCTACAGCATGTAGGCAAGGTGCCCATACTGCAGCTATGGATTTCAGTCTGTACGGCAGGCCATCTGGTTTGGTACATTAAAAACATAATTTGTATACAATTACTCAAGTTAAAAAAAATTATATATTGAGGGATAACCGATAAACGGATCATTTTAACTCCCGTAACTTTTACCTGTTGCCTGTAGGAGATGCAGTATCACCAGAGCCCTAGGGTAGCAGTTCTACATTTACACATTACTATGCACATTTCCGGACATTCTGAAAGAGGCTTTCCAAGGTTAGTGCCCCACCCTTTACACGTATGGCAAGTATAAAGGATATGGGAACATTACCGCCATGTTCCTCAACCCACTGCATAGGTTCTGTTTGCTATGCAGTCCGGAGTAGCTGCCAATTCAGATATGTGCCAAAATGACTATTTTGAATCAGCAGATAGGATAGCCCATAGATGTTCATTATAAGTTGCCACTCATTAGAGCATCACCTTATAGGCCCCATCTAAGCACACTTTGTCTCTCAGGCCAAGTTCTTCATACAGCCAGTCTTCATATAAGTTATGATGTTGGGGCCTTTATTGTCTAGAGGCATTCCTAGTTTTCATAGAATGTGGGCTTGGAGCTGGATTTCAGCATTTTCTAGGCACAGCTAGAGTATTTTGGCCTCACCCACTACTGGTGCGTGGGCTGCGAGAGTGTAGGGCAACTGTTTTGGTGACTGTATCAATTTCTGTCTCTATTTCAGCCATCTGTTACTAAGCTGTGGTAAGCCTGATGGTTATTGTGTTCATTCAAACAACATGAATTCTTGCTGTATTCTGACAATAGCAGTGAGTCCCAACCTTCGAACTGCCCCGGAGATGAAAGAGTTAACTTTCCATGCCAGGCATGGAACGCTGAGCTTGAGCTCGGTTGAGACTCTGCCTGTTGCTGTTTGAACTCAAACTGTCAGATTCTTTACTCCGCCTCACTGAACAGTCGCTCCGGAGATTTCTCCTTTGTTCGGTTCAATTTGTCGGTTAAAGTCCATTTTTCTCGGTTTTCAACCGTATTTAAACCACAACCTGTCGGTTCAGTCTCTGTCTGTGGTATTCGTGAGTACTAGATAGGTTTATATTGATTTTCTATTCTGTGTGGAACTTGTAAACGTTTCTTCAGTTCGGTTTGAACTGATCAGGTTGTTTTAAAATCTTTATTTCTACTTTTAGAGTGTGGTTATCGGTTCTAAAAACTGATTTTACTACGTCTTTTTTCCACGACCCGTAACATAGTCAGGAACCGATAAGAGTGTCTTACCTGGTGGATTGCCATTAAAAGGGTAAGTTTTGTTAGGACTGGCATCATGTCTGAATAACTCAAAAGAAAAACCGGGCCCACTGGGTTTCAACACTGTAGTGTGTGTGGGGAAGTCTTTGCTAAGGCTGACCCCCACACCACCTGTGTTTATTGTCTGGGGTTTGACCACCTCGATTCAGACTGCCAGATTTGTAAAAATTTTCCTGCAGCTACCCTAGAAAAGAGAGTTGGTAGGCTCAGGGAAAGGAAGGCCAAAAAGTCCGCTGACCGGGATGGTAGTGCCGTTCGGTTCAGACCGAATCGAAGGAGTGCCTTCTGACCAGGGGCGAACTTTTGCAAAGGAGAACCGATTCTGAAGAGTCGGTTCCGTTAAGAGAACAAGAAGGGATAAATCAGCTGGTGTGGATCCAAAAGTTTCTTCCAACCGCTGATGAAATAGCCAAAGCGATAAAAAATTGTTCACTGCTATCCCTGAAAGCACCTACTGAACCGGCACCATCAGGAAGGCATCGGTTCGACCGTTCCACCGGTTCCGGATTATGATTTGGAAGAATTTTATGAATCGGAGGAGGAGGAAGGAGAGTATGAGGAAAGTGAATGTGATTATGAAAGTCTGGATGTGCCCGTTGACCCAGACATCTCCCCAGACAGACCTTCAGGAGTGTCTCCTCCTAGGCTTTCTGAGTCCCCTCCCATTTCATGTTTTACAAGAAAGTGGCTGAAACCCTTCAGCTTCCTATGGAAGAAGCTGTGGATGACCAGGAGGAGCCTGACTATGTAGAAATGATGGATATCCTGGAGTCCAGGAGGCTGTCTATTCCCTTACACAAGTCTTTTGGGAAACAGACATTTAAGATTTTAAAGACTCCTAATTCTATACCTCCTGTGGATAAAAGAATGGAGAAGAGGTATACTCTGTCAGGCTCAGATATGGAGTTCCTTACCCAGCAATGCAGCCATGTTGGGGTAGTGCAGGCTGCAGCCTGTGATAAGGGTAATATACCCTTTGCTTCACACACCCCCAGATAAGGACTCCAGGAGGATTGATGCCATGGCAAAGAAACAGTACATGGCAGCATCCTTGGGACTCAGGCAGGCCAATTATATGGCCTATACAGCTACATATCAGAAATCTAGATGGGACACTGTCATGGCTTTAGCTAAACAGGTCCCTGGCCAGCTTGCCAAGGAGCTGGAGCAGGTGGCTGCTGATGGTATTGAGGCATCCAAGGTGCAATTCCATGCTGCAGTGGACTCCAATGATGTTTCATCTAGAGTCATGGCTACATCTGTGGCCCTTCGTAGGATGGCTTGGCTCAGATGTACTAGCCTGTCTCAGGATACCCAGACTAAGGCCATGGATTTTCCTGTTAGGTAATTCTCTGTTTGGGGAGCAAACAGAGAACTACATGAAGAAATGGATGAATACAGGACCACCTATAGGAGTGCTCAGGCCAAGGAAAGGCAAGCCACTCCTCAGAGGCAGCATCCAGGGGCAGGGGAAGGCCTTTCATAGGCCTTTTTACCAAGCCCAGGCCTCCTCTTCTGCCTATGCTCAGAGGGGGTTCTTTAGAGGGAGAGGCAGAAGGGGTACAAGCAGGCCTGCTTCCACCCCTCAGCCTAAAGCCCGTGCCAAACAGGCACCCTGATGGGTTTGCCAGGGCCGATTCTCCACCACCTGTAGGGGGCAGGCTGGCTTACTTTGTCCAGGACTGGAAGTCTTTAACATCAGACAAATGGGTCCTGGAAGTAGTAAGCCAGGGACTGGTTCTCAGCTTCAAAAAATTTCCAAAGATGAGAACCAGGTCCTTTCCACCTGCAAATCCCTCAGAGGCACTTGCCCTAGAGGCAGAGGTCTCTTCCCTCTTGGCTCTCAGAGCTGTAGAAAGGGTTCCATCCCTACACCAAGGGAAAGGATTGTACTCCAGGTACTTCCTCACTCCCAGAAAGACAGGAGAATGGCAGCCCATCCTGGATCTCAGATATTTAAACAAGCACCTTTTAAAGCCAAAGTTCAAAATGGTGACTCTGGGAATAATTCTACCCTCTCTAAGGCCAGGGGACTGGCTAGTCTCCCTGGACCTCAAGGATGCCTATTTCTATATTCTCATCAGAAGCTCCCATCGAAAATACCTCAGGTTCGAGCTGCCCTCAGGCCATTACCAATTCAGAGCAATGCCCTTTGGTCTAACCTCTGCTCCAAGGGTGTTCACAAAATGCCTGGCAGTAGTAGTTGCTTCCCTAAGAAGGCAAAGGATTGCCATCTTCCCATACCTGGATGACTGGCTCATAGTAGGCCAGTCCCCAGACCAAGTCAAGTTACACCTACAGATAACTCAGCAACTGCTCACCTCTCTAGGTTTCCTTCTCAATCTTTCAAAGTCAGTTCTAGAGCTTGTTCAGCTCCTCACCTTCATAGGCGCAGAGCTAGATACAGAAAAGGCAAGAGCCTTTCTTCCCCTGGACAGGGCAAGGACCCTTATCACACTGGCCTCCTCATTCACCCTACAGGTGTCTCGACCAGCAAGGCATTTTTTGCAGCTCCTGGGGCACATGGCTGCTTCTACAGCAGTGGTGCAGGGAGCAAGATTTCAGATGAGGGACATTCAGTTCCACTTGAGAGCCTTTTGGTCTCAGAAAAAGGACCCTCTGACCAAACTGATACCAGTGACTCGAACCCTGATCCAGGCTTTGCAGTGGTGGCAGTACCAGGACAATCCAAGACAGGGAGTTCCTTTTGTCACTCAGTCTCACTCTTTAATCCTTACTACAGATGCCTCCCTCTTGGGGTGGGGGGCTCACTTGGGAGACCTGACCACCCAAGGGTTGTGGTCCCTTCAGGAATCTCTGCTTCACATCAATCTGTTGGAACTCAGAGCAGTGTTTCTAGCACTTCAAGCTTTTTCCAAGTCTGTTCAGAACAAAGTTGTTCAGATCAGGACAGACAATACCACCACAATGTGGTATATCAACAAGCAAGGGGGAACTCTGTCTTCGGCCTTGTGCACAGAAGCAATGAAGTTGTGGTCTCTGGCCTATTCCCTGAACACCTCCATTACAGCAGTACACCTCCCAGGCAAGGACAATGTCCTGGCAGATGCTCTCAGCAGGATATCTCAGGGCCATCACAAATGGTCACTGGATCCCCTGGTTTTGGAGGTGATCTTCTCCAGATGGGGCACCCCACAGATAGATCTTTTTGCAGCCCCAGACAATCACCAACTTCCCCTTTTTTGCTGCAGGCCCCCAGTGTTGGGCTCAGTCCCCCTGGATGCCCTGGTTCTCAATTGGGAAGGAAGTTCCTGTATGCTTTTCCCCCTTCCCTCTCCTGTTCAAGGTGCTAGTCAAAATCAGGTCTCAACCCTGCAAGGTGATTCTGATTGCTCCAGACTGGGCCAGACAGCCTTGGTACCCTCTCCTGTTGTCCTTAGCAGTCCACCTTCCCTTGTCTCTTCCCAGGAATTACAACTTGTTAACCTGTGCTCAGGGGAGGGTTTGGTACCTAATCTCAAATCTCTCAATCTCAAGGCCTGGCTCTTGAAGAGTTAGAGTTTGCTGATTTACACCTCTCTCAGGGTGTTATGGATATTCTAAAGGCTTCTAGGAAGCCTTCCACCAGAACTACTTATAATTCCAAATGGAAAAGATTCTCCATATGGTGCTCTGGGAAGCATATTTCCCCAGAGTCTGCTGACCTGCCCACAGTCCTTGACTATATGGTTCATCTGAATAGCTTGGGACTCAGACCAGCTACACTAAGGGTGCATCTGGCAGCTGTCTCTGCTTTTCTTTCAGCAGGTAAGCCTTCTTCTCTTTCAGCTCACCCTGTATTCTCCAAGTTTTTCAAGGGATTGCTTCATACCAATCCGCCATTCAGGGACCCTGCCCCTGCTTGGGACCTTAATGTTTGCATTGCTCAGCTTATGCAACCTCCTTTTGAGCCTTTGTCCTCAGCAGAGCTTAAGTACTTGACTTGGAAAACTGTGTTCTAGGTGGCTATCACTTCTGTCAGGCGCATAAGCGAGTTACAAGCCCTGTCAGTGGAGCCTGATTTTATCTCTTTCCATAGAGATAAGGTGGTCCTCAGGACTAACAGGAAGTTTTTACTTAAGGTGGTTTCAGACTTCCACCTTAACTAATCTATGTCTCTTCCTGTGTTCTTCACTGACCATTCCTCCTCTGGTGAGAGGAGGCTGCACAGTTTGGGATGTGAAAAGAGCCCTTAGCTACTACATAGAACGTACCAAGGGTCACAGGTTTGACTCCCTCCAACTGTTCCTCACTTATGGTGAGGTTGGTAAAGGAAAACCTGCCACTAAAAGATCCATTGCCAGGTGGATTGTCTCTTGCATTCAATTTTGCTATGAAAAACTAGGTAGGATTCCACCCTCAGGCCTGAGGGCTCACTCTACCAGAGGTACAGCTGCTTCCTGGCTGCTGCCAGGATATTCCTATCTTAGAGATATGTCAAGCAGCTACCTGGAAACAGTTCACACTTTTACCAAGCATTACTCTCTGGATATCCAGGCTAGGAGTGATGCTCGGTTTGCACAGCTGTGCTTCAGAGCCTATTTCCTAAGTAGGTTCTGTCCCTCCTCCATGGAGGTACTGCTTGAGAAGTCTGTTATTGTCAGAATACAGCAAGACTTCATGTTGTTTGAAGAAAAAATTACTCATCTTAGTAATATTGTTTCTTCTAATGGAGTCTTGCTGTATTCTGACCTCCCCCCCTGCCTTCCCCTGTCAGAACCTTTGTTTTTGGGATGTGGGTGGGCAGTAGCAATGTTGGCACTCAGGAGGTGCCCCACCTTTTTTATGATCACCCTCTTTTCTTTGGGTGAGTGGGTGTTGTGTTTATTCATTTTTTGGGTTTCCTGACTTGAGTCTTTGTTTTGGGACCAAAAAATCTGTTTATTATATTTAAGACCAGTTGGCTAGTATAGGTTTATAGCTTCCACACAGGTCTCTCTCAGTGAGTTTAGCTCGTGAAGATCTGACGGTTTGAGTTCAAACAGCAACAGATAGAGTCTCAACCGAGCTCGAGCTCAGCGTTCCATGCCTGGCATGGAAAGTTAACTCTTTCATCTCCGGGGCAGTTTGAAGGTTGGGACTCACTGCTATTGTCAGAATACAGCAAGACTCCATTAGAAGAAACAACATTACTAAGGTGAGTAATTTTTCTTTTCTTCCATCATATTGAAGGACTTGCACAGATTGGTCACAGTGCTCGGCACTGTGTCTAGCATGGCTTTGGTGTGGTCCTCCTGTTTACCTGAGGCTTAGGCGTTCACTTCCTCCTGTTGGTAGCCGTGTAGCTGAAGGAAGCTTTGATAGGCATTATTCTGTGTGACCATTCACTGCAAATTTAATGGGCTCTATTTTCAAAAGAAAATTTTTGATGCAAAGTGCCTATGCCAAAGGTGTATGGCATAAGCGGCACCTTGCATCATAGTTTGTGGTGATTCTGATTTTCAAACACCAGCTGCAGCAAAATCAGGATGCCTGCGGCAAAGCCCCCCTGCGCGACCCTTGCAGCAAAAGTGCTCCTGCACCATGTCACAAGGGGACTTGCACCACGGCGGGGCTGTACCATCTCCTTATTTGGGATTCTGTAAGCCCTGACGTGGCCGCAACAGAGGGCTCAAGTTAGACCAGCCAGGAGGTGGTCTAACAGCTCTGTGCCATTGATTGGCAGGGCAGGGAGTGAAATCACAGGATTGGGAAGGTAGAGGCAGGGACTGCTGGGGCACGAGGGGTGCCACTTAGGAGCGCAGAGGCTGGCAGGTATAGGGAGGCGGAGGAGGTACATGGCAGAGGTGCCATAAGGGTATTGCAGTGCCCTATGGCACCTTTGCTAAGGGTGTCTTCTGTTCCCTGTACATGCCGCTGTGCCCCCCCAGGCCCTATGGCACCCTTGGTGCCCCAGTGCCCCTGCCTCACTCCTCCAGCCTGGGGTTCTCCCCCCACATCTAGTGGTCCCGTATGCTTGCGTGTGGGGGGATGATGGATCCCTCCATCAAACTCCACAGGTGCACCCAATATTTGGCACAGCTTTGCAGTTTTTGCAGCTCCCAGGTCTTTGATGCAGGGACCCCTGATTTTACAGAATCGGGTGCATAGTCCCTGACCCACCCAGAATGCACAGCAGCCATAGACTGCTGCAAATTGTGGAGATCTTAGGGCTGTTTTAAAATTGAACCCAATGTCTTTTGAGTCCTGGAGACACTCTAAAGATGATCAGAGTTTACAGAATTATTTTGCTGCAGTAAAAAAGTGCCATTTTGATGTAAAATGTAAAGTTCCTGCAGGAGCTCTAAGAAGGTGCTGCTGCTCTTCTGGATAGCTGTCTCTGCTCCCCCACCCCCCGGTGGTAACAGTAGGTCTTTAAGCAGACGTTTGCTTTACGTCATGGGCATCTTAGTCTACTTAACTAGTGGGGCAGAAAGTGCAAGTTTTTTAATTTTATTTTTACACTTTTTTAGATTTTCAACAAACAGGAACAATAACGTACAATAGTGACAAGTCAGAATTACAAATAGATAAAAGTTAATTGGTTACAAATTCATTTCAGACATGCTACTGTATTTCATGTGTAATATGGCATTGTCCTCATCCCCTGCCTCCCTGATTTTCCTATCTGGTTGTCTTCCCAGTTTTACAGTGACTCAAGGCACAAAATGTGGGTCCGTATTCATTATATAGACAATCCACCTGTTTCATCTATTATGCCCCTTCTCTGACTGTTGACGGATCCTGTAAGGCAAGGCAAGGAACATTTTATTTCTTAGGCGCCCAATCCTGGAGGCTCTGGGCACTGTACAAAAACAAGCTAAACGGGTAGTATACATACATAGGGAACATAAATATAGATGTAAAATACATAATATAGTAAAACGACAAGCAAAACAGTAAAAAAGACAATGCCTGAAGAGCAGGTTCAAAGATATTCGCAGCGTGTCTCTGTAAGACTGTATCTGGGAATGCCAGTTTAAATAGGTGAGTCTTGAGGTGGGTTTTAAAGACCTCAATTGAAGGGGCCTCCCTGACAGTTGGTGGAAGCGAATTCCACAGAATGGGGCCGGTGACGCTAAAAGCCCTGTCGCCGGCAGTTTTTAACCTCATCCTGGACTGGCCCGGTGGTGCTGAGGGTTGAGGCGCTGGACACCACACCTCACGCCACAGCGGTGACCCAAGTTCAGGAACGGACTCGGGATGCTGGGGGTTGGCAGGGAAGCAGACGATCGAGTATTCGGAGGACTACTCTCCTCTCCTGGGAGGGAAGGGGGAATAGCCCCGTGCTGTTAGTGGCACCCAGTGGAGACCAAGGTGCACTGCAGTTGCAGGTACCATGCAGGGAACACGATGGGCGGCTGCCTTCTGGACGTGAGCAGAAGTGCTCACGTAACGGGGCTGGTGGCATTGCATGTGCCTGGGGGGGGGGAGAAAAGCAGAAAACGCCTCACGCCGTTGGTAGGCGGTGGCGGGGCCAGAGGTCAAAACCCCACGTCACCGCCGGGCATTGCGATCACTTAATCTGGTCCTCTCCTGACTGGCAGTCCTCAACACTGTAGACAGAGCGCCAGAGGAGCAAGGCGGTCCCTCCTCTGGGGACTCATATCCGGGGGTCGGGTTAGCCAGTCTGTGAAGAGAGAGTGCCTGGGGCTTCAGGCAGACAGGAGAAGTCGCAGCACCAAGAGCCTACGCCGAAGAGAGGCCATCGGAGGTAAGGTGAGAAAGAAAGTTCAGGGGAAAAAAATTATCCCGGGAATCACCAGGAGGCCTCTTGAGGAGGAATAAAGGGAGCGAACAGAAGCGGCAGGTGTTAGTTGCTCAGCCAGGTAGCCAGGGCCAAGCCCATGTAGGGCCTTAAAGATGAGTAAGCCCACCTTGTAGATAACCCTCCACGTGCCAGTGCAGTTCACACAATACCAGGGTGATATGACTGAATTTTGACAGTCCAGTCAACAGCCTGGTGGCAGCATTTTGCACCAGCTGCAGTTGGTGGAGGGTGCCTCCAGAGACCGCAAAGTAGAGCACATTACAGTAATCTAGGCTGGACATCACAGAGGCATGCATCAAGGTGGGGCAGTGCCCAGGCGGAACTAGGGCTTTGATCCTGACGATATTACTCAGATGGTAGAAACTAGTTTGGACAATGGATGACACCTGATGTTCAAATGTCAGTTCGTTGTCGAGGAAAATGCCCAGATTGTGCACCCTAGAGGAAGCCTTCATTGGCATAGGCCCCAGGAATAATCCTGAGGCCACACCAGAGGCTAACCTATCACGCCTTTGGTTCGATTCCACCACCAGTACCTCCGTCTTATCTGGGTTTGGTCGCAAACAGCTGGAAGACATCCAGTCATTGATCTCGGCAAGGCAACTGTCTAGCACTTCCACGATACTGGACGTTCCAGGGGCAAAGGAATGATACAGCTGGGTATCATCTGCATAGTGGTGGAAACCCAAGTTGTACTTCCTAATGAGCTCACCCAGGGGCAGCATTTACACAATGAACAACATTGGCAACAAGACCGAGCCCTGGGGTACCCCGCAGGACAGGAGGCTCGCGGAGGAGTAGAATTTCCTCATAACCACCTATTGCTCCTGTTCACAAGAAAGGACTCAGACCAGCAGGTGACAGTGCTGGCAAGTCCACAATACTCCCTAAGGCAGTTGAGTAGCACAACATGGTCCACTGTCTCGAATGGTGAGGAGAGATCAAGGAGAATGAGAATTTACCCCTCTCCTCTATTTCTTGACCTGAGGAGGTCATTATGTACCTGACCTAATGCCGTTTCAGTGCTATGTCTTGCATGAAATCCAGACTGGAGTGGCTTATAGATATCAAAAGCCACAAGGTGCTCCTCAAGTTGCAGTGCCACAATCTTCTCAACAACCTTACCTAAAAAAGAAGGTTGGAGATAGGTTGGTAATTTGCCATGATGTCAGGGTCTAAAGATGTTTTTTTCAGAAGGGGTCTCACCAGTGC
Source organism: Neoceratodus forsteri (assembly GCA_016271365.2). NCBI lineage: Eukaryota > Metazoa > Chordata > Ceratodontiformes > Ceratodontidae > Neoceratodus > Neoceratodus forsteri. The sequence continues at coordinate 1,726,129,768 of CM057452.1, forward strand.
CTCTTTCAAGGACTCTGGGAAAAACCCCTCTGACAGAAAACACTGGAAATTGAGGCGAACACCGAGCCTACGTAGCCGATACATCCCGTCAAGAAACACGTCTGTACTGGGTCCAGTTCACAAAATGTGTGCTTCAGGTTGGAAGCCACCTCAATGACTTCGGCCACCTCCACTGGTTTAAACTCATCCCAGACAGGTGGAGTGCTACTGCAGTGTCCATGGCGATCACTGTAGGCCATACTCTGGCTCGCAGGTGGAATTCCCTGCCAGATGGAGGATACCCTGTCAGAGAAGAACCAAGCAAATTCTTCGCTCAAAGCATCGGAGAAGATTTTCTTCAGCTGTAAGGCTGGATGTAATAGCCTGTCCACAGTCCGAAAAATCACCACTGGTCAGTTCTTCCCTGTAGCAATCTCCCTGGACAGGAATTCTGCCTTCTTACAGTTGATTGCCCCCTGGTACTCACTGTAATGGGCACGCTTGGCCAGTTTGTCCTCCTCCAGCCCAGTCCTCCATCAGCAGCGCTCCAACTCCCAACCCAGAATCGACATCGCCTTGAGCTCCCCGTCGAACCAAGGAGATCTCAAGTGAGAGGATTTAGGTCATACACGAACTGGTGCAAGGGCATCAAGCGCGTTGGACATCACCTTATTATAGGCGGCAACCACCTCGTGCGGCCCCTCTGCACATGTAGTGTGCCTACAGTGGATAGATCAGCTACCACCAGGAAACCCTCTGGGGACAATCCCCTCAAAGGGCGGTAGTTGACAATCTCTATAGGGGGAGGTCTGTTGGGAGGGATGGGGCCCCTGAACGAGAACTCCACTGTGCAGTGATTGGACCAACTGACCCGATCAGTCTTGAGGTTGCACACCTCAAGTCCCAATGAGAACACCGGGTCCAGCATGTGGTCAGCCTGACGGGTCATGGAAGAAACCTCTTGTGACAGGCCCAGAGAGAACATTGTCTGGAGGAGATTGAAACCGAGCCCAGAAGATTCGTTGTCAGCCCAAACATTGAAGTTCCCCAGTACCAGGCATGTGTGGGTCTCCAGTGTTTTGCCAACAGCGAAGTTTGCTACCTCCTGCAGAAAGTTCCCTGCCACCTCAGGGGGGTGGTAAATCAGGAGAATCCTGCAGCCTGCACCCAGACCCCCACGTATGGCCACACACTCAAAGGAACCGAGTGTTCCCACTGGGTGCACATTGAAGCTTAAGTCGGATCTAAAACAGATGGCCACACCCCCGGCCCTATGTTCCACTCTGGGGCAGTGTACTACAGAGTACCCAGGAGGGACGGCAGCCTCCCAGACTGGGGCTGCATCCTCACTCACCCAGGTCTCCGTGATGCAAGCCAGATCGACTATTGAAATCAAGTCCACAATAATTGCGGTCTTATTTCTGTTCGATCTGGCATTGCAGAGCACTGCCTTCAGGGGATTAGCAGGCATTGCACCCCCACTGGTTACCTGCCCACTCGTAGAAACATAGAATTTGACAGCAGATAAGGACCGCTTGGCCCACCTAGTCTACCCATTTCCCTACCTAACGGATAAGCTGCAGACCCTAGTTAACCAACAGCCTACTTCTTCCTACCCCCCACTACAATTGCCTTATGCCTGTCCCATACATTCTTGAATTTCCCCACTGTTTTTGACTCCATGACCTCCTCAGGAAGGCTGTTCCATGCATCTACAACCCTCTCTGTGAAGAAATACTTCCTCAAGTTACCTCTGAGCCATCCCCCTCTATCTTCAAATTGTGCCCCTTGTTTTTGCACATCTCTTTTTCTGAAAGATGATACCCTCTTGGACTTTGTTGATTCCCTTGAGGTATTTGAAAGTTTCTGTCATGTCCCCCCTCTCCCTCCTTTCCTCAAGGCTATGCAGCTTAAGCTCCTTTAGTCTTTCTTCATATGTCTTCTGGTGCAGACCCTGCACCATTTTGGTTGCCCTCCTCTGGACAACCACCACCCTGTCTATGTCTTTGCGGAGATGGGGTCTCCAGATCTGTACACAGTATTCCAGATGTGGTCTTACCAACTGTCTGTACAGAGGGCCAACAACTTCCTGTTTTCTACTGGTGATGCCTCTCCCTATGCATCCCAGTATCCCCAGCCACTCGGTCTGGTGAGACCCCTGGGACCAGGGACCAAACACATCTGGCCTCTCTCCATGGCCCATCTAACCCCAGGGTGCCTTCTACACCCACCCACCTCTGGTATGCCCAAGGCACCCCACCACATCTGATCTGTATGGTGCCTCCCGACAGTGAAGAAGATACCATTCACTATAGACATCCATTCCTCCAAGGTGGAAGCCTCCGGTACCAACTAGCATTTATTGATGCATTGCATTTCCTTTCTGAAACCAGAACTGTCACTAATAAATATTTATTGGCCAGGTCTTTACACCCCGGTGGATATAGGCTGGACGAAAATGACTATGTACTCTGCCTTAGTTTGGGATTAAAAACAGCCAGCCTCCAGATTTTAGCAGAAAGAAAAATGTCGATCATAAGCCTACATAGTACGAAAGTGAGTGGCCTTAGGGTCTACACAGTTCCCCCAGCATTATGGGGAGGTGGCCATCCCCAGGGAATTTGTTGCACAGGGGTCAAGAAGGATCTGACCAGACACTTCCAACTGAACTCTGTCCATACCATGGAGGTCATTACTTTGCGTAAATTAATTACTTTCTAATGTTCTGGTGAGATGGCCCTCCCCATTTCCTGAGTCCAGTGATCAAATGCCCTAAGGAGAGGCATAGGGTCTTTATTCTGCAGGGTGGCATAAAGCTGAGAATTCATATGTGCAGCCTGTGCCCCTTTCAGAAAATTCATTATTGACTTAGAGGGATTCTGATGTCGTAGCCCCCCTAGATAGGCCATTGCTTGGAAATACTGGAATAGGTGCGATTGGGGTGGCCATAGGTTTCCCAAGGGGTTTGAAATGCAACCACCTCCTTCCCCAGCAGCATCTGTAGTGGGAAAAGAAGGCCTCTGCGTTACCAGGATTTGTAACCAGTATCCATGTGGGCCGATATAAAGTTTGGATGCAGATGCAGAGGGAGAAATCAACACGGTTGCTCCTTGAGGTTAAGTTTGGTGATTGTATGTTTCCAGATTCTGATAAATCTAGTGACGTGTGGAGAGAAACACATGTTGTACCAGAACAAAGCCACAGGATCCAGTAAAGATGACTCGGGAGAAGTAGAAGGGTGGGCTACCCATTCTAGTTACACCCACTGCTGTGTAGAAACATTTGGCAGCCAGAAAGTGTACGTGCTTGTCGGCCATAATGTTTCATAGCTTCATAGCATTCTCAGATGTTGTTTTGGTCGCTGAACCGACTGCAAGAAAAAAAAAAAAAATAACCAGAGAAGTCCCTACTTTAAATTGTATGTGAGTGGCTAAAAATGAAAAAATAAAAAAACAGACTTGGGGGTATTTTATGTTATGTCACAGAAACCCAAGAAAAGAACTGGCCCTACAGATTTCCAACATTGTATGGAGTATGGAGAACCATTTGCTAAAGCTGATCCACACTTAATTTGTGTGTTCTGGCTGGCCTGGTGGCATAGAGGGCTAAGGCGCTGGCATCTTACCGTGACCCATACCGGTGACTCAGGTTCATAAACTAGCCCAGGGCATCGGAGGTCGGCATGGGGGGGGGGAGCAGAGCTGGATGGAGCTGCCGACAGGCAGACTTTCCTCTCCGGGGAGGAAGCGCGGCATCCCTCGGCAGATGGGCGACCCCCAGTGAAGGCTGGAGGAAGCTCAGGCCAGAGGGGGCCTAGGCAGTAGGCCAGGGGGTGCAGGTAGGAGGCTGTTACTTGGGCTGTTTGGCACATGCGCGCTGACTCCTGGGGTCTCTGGAAGAAAACTAGAGAAAATGCCAGTCGGAAGGGTTAAGACCAACCCCCCCCGGGAGCCGCTCTCGAGCCAGGCAGGTAAGAGCCGGGGAACGGAGCTGGTGGGGTTGGTCAGATGGGGGCCGACTGGCAGGGGAGAAAATGTGCCATGATAAAAAAAAACAACTAATTTGTGTGTTTTGCCTAGGATTTCACCACCTGAACGCAGACTGAGATTTGTAAACATTTTCCCCAGTCGATGCTTGATAGATGATTGAATCGACTGAAGGAAAAGATGTCTAATAAGGCTGCTGACCCAGCCTTGGATAAACCAGTTTCTCCTCGCAGTAAAGATATACCTAAGGAACTGGAGGAACAGCCATCTGACAAGGGTGAGAGTTCCTCAGGAAAGAAGTGCAATGCTGAACCAGCTACTGCATCCAAAAGAAAAAAGAAGGCAAAGCAGTCAGTGCAGATAGCTCCCATGGCATCTGACCTAGCAGAGGCTGCAAAAAGGGAAATAGAAGCTTCCAAGCACCAATTTCAGATGGCAGTGGATGCCAGTGACACTGCAGCTAGATTGATGGCTACTTCAGTGTCCCTGCAGAGGTTTGCTTGGCTGAGGACCACTAATCTGTCCCAAGATACCCAGACAAAGGCCCTGAATTTCCCCTGTGTGCCCTCATCTCTGTTTGATGTGCAACAGAGGTTTACATGAAAAAGATGAATGAGTACAAGGTGGCTTATAAGAGTGTGGCTGTTAAGAAAAAAGCATCCACATCCCAGAAGCACCAGGGTAGAGGGGGTAAGGGCAGAACCCACTATAGGCCCTTCTTCCATACACATGCTTTTCCCAGCCTATCAACCACAGAGAGGGTACTTCAGGGCAGGGGAAGAAAGGGCAACAGTCGTGCTGGTCCCAGTCCCCAGCCAGGTGCACAGGCAAAACAAAACCCCTGAGGAGCCTGTCAGGGTCGCCTCCCCACTCCCAGTAGGGGGCAGGCTGGCTCACTACCTCCAAGTGTGGCAAACCATCACCACAGACAAGTGGGTCCTGGAGGTAGTGAGCCAGGGCCTTGCATTCAGCTTCAAGGTCATGCCCAGGCTGAAGGCAAGGTTTTTCAGACCTGCCACCCCATCAGAAACCAGTCTACTGTAGGTGGAAGTAGCCAATCTCCTTCTGGAAAAAGCAGTGGAACTTGTCCCCTTGGCCCAAAGGGGAAAAGGTCTGTACTCAAGGTACTTCCTCGCTCTAAAGAAAACAGGGGAGTGGTGACCCATACTGGATCTCAGACATTTAAACAAACATTTGGCAAAACCAGAGTTCAAGATTATCACTTTGGCAACTATTCTCCTAACACTCAGGCAGGGAGACTGGTTGGCATCATTGGCTCTGAAAGATGCCTACATCGACATTCCTGTCAGGCAGTCGCACAGAAAGTACCTCAGATTCAGATTGCCATCAGGACATTATCAGTTCAGGGCCCTGCCCTTTGGCCTGACTTCTGCTCCAAGGGTGTTTGCAAAGTGCTTGGCAGTAGTTGTAGCACACCTAAGGAGGCAACGGGTGACAGTGTTACCTTACCTAGACGACTGGCTAGTGGTAGGCCAGTCACCTCAGCAGGTCAGAGATGCACTAACCACCACACAGGATACACTGCAGTCCTTAGGGTTTCTGGTAAATCTGAAAGTCAGTGCTAAGACCAGTCCAGCTTCTGGAGTTTATAGGAGCAGAATTGGACACACTAAGGGGAAAGATGTTCCTTCTTCAGGGAAGGGTGGACAGCCTAGTGCAGCTGGCCAGTTCCTTCCAACTGCACCTTCTCAGGCCAGCAAGGCATTTCCTACAGCTTTTGGGTCACATGGCTGCATCAGCAGCAATGGTATCAGGGTCCAGGTTCCAAATGAGAGACATCCAATTCCACCTCAGATCCCATTGATCCCAGAATAAAGTCCCCCTGTCAAAGATGGTGCCAGTCACAGGAACTCTTCTTCAAGCACTCCAGTGGTGGCAGGAAAAGGACAACCTCAGAGAAGGTGTGCCCTTCCAACAACAGTTCTCATCAGCAGTGCTGACAACAGATGCTTCCCTCCTAGGATGGTGCGCCTACCTGGGAGAGCACACTGCCCACGGTACATGGCTCGAGCAAGAGTTTCTACTTCACATATATGTGCTGGAACTTAGTGCAGTCTTACTGGGCATTCAGTCCTTTGCCACAATGCTGCAGGGCAAGTAGGTTCAGGTCAGAACAGACAATACGACCACCATGTACTACATAAGCAACCAAGGGGGCACAAGGTCATCCCTGTTGTGCACAGAGGCATGAAAATATGGAGCCCAGCTTATTCCCTCAGGATCTCCCTCTCAGCAGTCCATCTTCCCAAGAAGGATAATGTCCTCACTGCTGTCCTCCGTAGAATCAGCCAGAATCACCACGCATGGTCTCTAAACAGGCAAGGTCCTGCAAGCTGTGTTCAGAAGGTCAAACTCTTCACAGTCCCAGACAACCAGCAGCTGCCACGGTTCTGTTGCAGGCCTTCTACAGTGGGCACAGTGCCACTGGATGCACTACTGCTGGATTGGACAGGGAAGTTCCGGTATGCCCCCCCAACCTCCATTCCATCTACTGCTCAGGTCTCAGCTAGCAACAGTGATCCCCATTTCTCCAGACTGGGCCAGGCAGTCCTGGTATTCGCTGCTCCTGTCCCTGTCAGTATCCAGACCAGTCTTCCTTCCAAGGAGGCACAACCTACTGACCTTCCTACAGGGCAGAATCCCAACGTCCAGTCCCTCAGGCTCAAGGCCTGGCTCTTGAGGACCTAGAGTATGCTGACCTGCATCTCTCTGAAGGGGTTCTGGAAGTTCTCAGAGTTTCTAGAAAACCCTCTACTAGGAAGACTTGCACCACTAAGTGGAAGAGGTTTTCCATCTTGTGTCAGCAAAAGGATATAGACTGTAGCCAGGCTGGCTTGCCAATCGTTTTGGATTATCTGGCACACCTTCATTCCCTTGGCCTCTGACCATCCACCCTTAAGGTGCACCTGGCAGCTGTTTCTGCTTACCTATCAGCGTGTAAGGGTTCATCCCTGGCTGTGAACCAGGTATTCAGGAAGTTTTTCAAAGGGCTGTTGCACTTGCATCCCCCGCACAGGATCTCAATATATGCATTGTCCAGCTACTGCAGCCACCTTTTGAGGCCACGTCTTCAGCAGATCTTAAATATGTGACCTGGAGAACAGTGTTCATGGTAGCTATCTCCTCAGCAAGGAGGATCAGTGAGCTCCAGGCTTCATCCACAGAGCCTAACTACATTTCATTCCATAGGGACAAAGTAGTCCTCAGGACCAACAGGAAGTTTCTCCCCTAGGTGGTATCTGACTTCCACCTCAATCAGTCCATCACTCTGCCTGTCTTTTTCACTGACCATTCCAGTTCAGGAAAACGTAGGTTGCATAGCCTGGATGTTAAGAGGGCTATCAGCAACTACTTAGACCACACAGAGGATCATAGGCAAGGCAACACACAGCTCTTCCTGACCTGTGGAGAAGTGGGAGAGAGAAAGCCAGCTGCAAAAAGGACTATTGCACACTGGATCGTTGCCTGTATCCAGTTTTGTTACAGTAAGGTGGGCAAGGGGCCTGGGGTGGGCTTCAGGGCTCATTCTACCATAAGTACAGCTGCCTTCTTAGCAGCTGCTAGGGATATCCCCCTGTTAGAAATCTGCAAAGCAGCTACCTGAAAAACTGTTCACACATTGACTAAGCATTATTGCTTGGATACCCAGGCAAGAAGTGATGCCAGGTCTGGCACAGAAGTACTGCAGATCCTGTTTCCTAGATAGGTTCTGTTCCCTCCTCCAAATATACTGCTTGGGTAGTCCGCATATGTCAGAATACAGTAAGATTTCCTAGGGTTTGAAGAAAAAAATTACCATAGTAATCTTGTTTCTTCCAAGGGAATCTTACTGTATTCTGAGCTCCCACTCTACCTCCCCTACTGAAACCTATGGGCACTGCACTCCAGCAGATATCCCTAGCTGGGAATGGGATCAAAGCTGTGCAGGAGGAGTTTGTGTAGTTGGGGAGGGGATGTACATAAATAGCACACACGGTAACCTTCTCGGAGTTGCTGCCTGTCTATGGCATGGGTGAAGCTAGGGTACACTGCACACTACGTTTCAGTGAATCGTTGAAAAACTGGTGCGGAGCGCAGGGTTTTGGCTTCATTTGGGGACTGGGTGTCCACCTGGAGGGATATAGGCCTGTGCAGACACGGTGGTCTGCATCTGTCTGGGAGGGGAACCAGGATCCTAGGTGATAGGTTTAAATGCTTCATTGGCAAGTTTTTAAACTTGCCAAGGGAGGAGGCACTGAAAAGGAGAAGAGAATTCCCAGTCACCCCCAACAAAACAGGGTAGTTAGCGAGGCTAACACCAAGGTAGAGGGATCAATAGGGGGCAGGGCAGGGGTAAATGGAGAAAAAGGCAAAGGCAGTAAGTACAAGGATGGGGATAAAAGCAGTAAGGCCATCAAAAAATGGAGGGCGATGAGTACCAATGCCCATAGTCTGGATAACAAGCTTCCTGAACTTGTGGCCTTGATGGAAGAGGGATGCCTGGATCTTACTTCGAGACACAGCTCTTGCAGCAGGTTATACCATTAGGACTGAAGCCGGCAGGCATCAGGACCCCACGGAAAAATTCTAGCTAGCTATCTTCAGCGGGGACCGCCCCCGACGTCGGTCCTGCCTCCGGCGTCAGGCGTAGTGTATAAGGGGCTGTCCCACCCAGATTCTTAGTTCTTTCCTCGCCGCCGACTTGCATGTCCTCGACCCTTCGGTTCAGTCTCTAGCGACGCTGCGGTAAAGTTTTCACGGGAAATTCATTCTCTACAATCAAGTTCTTCGCTGATGTCCTCTCCGACCTCCGGTCACTCCTCGAAGTGTGCTTGTGGGAAGCAGATCCCTTTTAAGATCCACTTTTCGGCCTGTGTCCGGTGCCTAGGCCAGACCATGACACCCGGTCCTGCTCCTTTTGCCAGGGTTTTAATAGCAGAACCCGGATCCATCGCCAGAAGGCCCTACAGGCATTCCTGCTAGAAGAGAAACTCAAGACCATGGCTTCCAATGGGGATTCTTCGCAGGAGGCCCACAAGCATGCTGAGAAGCATAGGGAGAAGGCCCCTTCCAGATCCCCGTCTAGGGCCTCCGACTCGCACAGCTCTGGTTCCAGGTCCGACCTCTCTCCTTCCCGGGCCAGCTCTCAGCCTCCCCCCGCTGCTGTGAGAAAGTCTTCATCCTCTTCCCAGGCCAAGACTCCCAGGCCTTCCTCATCCTCCAAGGCCCTGGCCAAGTCTGGGAACCACCACCATCACCATAAGTCGGGTTCCGGCCTTTCTGAACCCAACGTCAGGTCTGCTTCCTTGCCTCCTCGCAAGACCAAGGAGCTCACCTCTCTGAAGAGGCCGCAGGACCCGACGCTAGTGCGTCCGTCGTCGACCTCTCGCCACAGGTCCCCAGAGCCGCTGTCGGCCAGAAGACCATCGCCGGCCAGGCCAATGCACCACCGGACGCCGGTAGGGGGACCGGCGCCCACTCCTATTGAGGAGAGGACCCCGACGTCTCCGACCAACGTCGGTCAGGAGACCATCACTGAGGAGGAGTTGACTCAGCCCGAGGACCAGACGGGCGACCCCGGTCCTGTCGAGATGCCCAGGGAACCCGAGCCCCCTGTGGAGCCGATGCTGGAACCCGACGACCGTCCACCGGCGCCCGGACCACCGTTGGGCCTTTCCTTTTCGGAAGTAAAGGAGCTGTTTACTTATTGGTGGGACACCATCAAGAAAGACATGGTCCCCACTCCAGCTCCGCTTCCTCCTCCTACACTGGTTGCTCCTCCGGTTCCTGCGCCCCCCTCTCCATTGGGGTCGGCAGGCCGGTTACCTCCTCCCCGGGAGTACAGGACACCTCCAAGAGGGAGACCAGACAAACGGAGACCTCCGTCCAAATCCTCTTCCAGGTCACCCAGCCCTAAGAGACCCAGAAGACGCCGACGATCGCCTTCGACGGAGGACACGGGATCAGAGTTCTCAACATCCAGATCCCCATCTCCTCTCTCCAGACCGCAACATTTGAGCACCCTGCTACTGGACCCAGAGTCCAAGCAGCTGGACGCCGCGGGCAGGCGCACGTATGCTTCCGCTACCTGCGCCATCAGATCCCTGAATTATTTGACCCACATGGTGTAGTTCCAAAACACCCTGTGGGAGCAGGGTCTGGATGCGGCTGAGAAACTGCCGGAAGGTGAGCAGAAGGAGGAGATGCTACAGCTCCTTCGTACAGGTTCGGACGTGGGAACCCAGGTGCTGCAAGCCACGTACGACTCCGCAGACTCCTCGGCCCGAGCAGCAGCTTCAGGCGTATGCCTCTGGAGACACTCTTGGCTCCGTGTCTCCGGTTTTAACCCGGACGTCCAGAAGAATATCATGGACGCCCCATTCGAGGGAGAAGTTTTGTTTGGTAAACCCTCAGAGAAGATTATTACCAAACTCCAAGAGGCCAGGAAGGCGGTGAGGTCGGTTCAAGCCATGTACTGACCCAAGCTTAGTTCCTTTCGTAGGAACCAAAGCCGATTTCGTGGACGGACGCAGAGACAACAGTCCCACTCCGCCCCACAACAAAGGGGCTCCGGCTTTTGCAGAGCCCAGGGGAAACAACCCGCAGGCCAAAGCCAGCGTACTCCTAAGCCGGACCAGCCAGCGGGACCCTCAGCCGCCACAGCCTGACTCCTTTCCGGCCCCCGCTGCTTAGGATCAATGGGAAATCATGGTCGGGGGTCGCATTGAGAACTTCCTGCCGGGATGGCAGGCTATAACCACCGACAGGTGGGTTCTTCAGTTGGTTGGAAGAGGCCACTTTATAGAATTCGCAGAAAAGCCACCCTCGAGGCCTCCTTTGCTCTCCCGGTACCCGTGTCAGCACAAGTCACTGATCTGGCAAAAGTACTCGGCGCTCTTGCAAAGAGCGAGAGTACATCCCGGAGAACCAGAGAGGACAAGGATACTATTCCCACTTCTTCCTGGTTCCAAAGAAAACAGGGGACCTCGGTCCTATTCTGGACCTCAGCGACCTCAACTTGTCGGTCGCCTATAAGAGATTCCGCATGGTGACTCTTCCGGGTCTCATTCCCATGCTGAAGCAGGATGCCTTCTTAGCGTCTCTAGACATGCAGGACGCATACCTGCACATCCCTATAGCCCAAGCGCACAAGAGGTTCCTGCACTTCGAGTTTCTCGACCACCACCTTCAATTCCAAGCCCTTCCATTCGGGCTGTCATCAGCACCCAGGGTCTTTACCAAATGCATGGCAGTCGTGGCAGCGTCTCTAAGGAGACAGGGCCATTATGTGTTCCCGTACCTGGACGATTGGCTTCTCATGGCCGCCTCCAGAGAGGCGTTGTTACGGGCGATCCAGAGTACCCAGGACCTGTTTCGATCTCTGGGCATCCTAATCAACCACGAGAAGTCTCTCCTGGTACCGTCACAGAAGCTGCAATTTATAGGCGCAGTACTGGACACCGTTCAGGGAAGAGCCTTTCTTCCAGACGACAGAGCGGAGCGCATCAGATCCCTCATCAGGGAGCTTGCGTCGAACAAGACTGTCCCAGCCAGGTCGGTCCTTCGCTTGCTCGGACACATGGCTGCGGCCATTCCTACTGTCCCTTTCGCAAGGCTCTACATGCGGGTAACTCAGTGGATGCTCAAGGTGCAATGGGATCAAAGGCAAGACCACATGCAGCATCCGGTCAGAATCACGAGCACCGTGATTCGAGACTGGCAGTGGTGGCTAGACCCAGGGACACTTTCCACGGGTGTCCCATTTATAGCGCCGTGCCCGGAGGTAATCCTCACCACAGATGCCTCAGGTCTAGGGTGGGGAGCACACCTGGACGGGGTGAAGTCCCAGGGTTCGTGGACCCCTCTGGAGGCCCACCTCCATATCAACGTCCTAGAGATGAGGGTGGTCCTTTATGCCCTGCAGGCCTTTCAGTCAGAAATCCCGCCAAGTACTCTCGTGCTTCAGACAGACAACACGGCGGTGATGTATTACCTCAACAAACAAGGAGGCGCACACTCTTACCCCCTTTGCAGGGAGGCCATGAGGGTGTGGGATTGGGTAATCCGACACGGTGCGAATCTGATCACAGTACATGTTCCCGGGGTGGACAACACAATTGCAGATGGCCTGAGTCGCTCCCAGGCCAGAGTCCACGAGCGGAACTTCTTCAAGAGGTAGCAGAGGATCTGTTTCTTCGATGGGGAACTCCAGAGTTGGACTTGTTCGCTTCCCCATCCAACGCAAAACTGCACAATTTTTGCTCGCTAGATCCAGGGCCTGGTGTTTTCTGGCGAGACACGTTGTCCCTCTCCTGGGCGGACAGATTCCTCTATGCTTTCCCTCCCTTTCCGTTGATCCAGAGAGTTCTTCTCAAACTGTGCAGGGAGCAAGCAACCATGATCCTTGTGGCCCCCTTCTGGCCCAGACAGATCTGGTTCCCTTTACTGATTCAACTATCCCGGGAACCTCCGCTCCCATTGCCGTTCAGCTCCCATCTCTTGTCTCAGGAGGAAGGTTCACTGGTCCACCCGGACTTACGCTCATTTAACCTGCATGCATGGCTCCTAGAGTCGTAGCCATCTTGCGTCATGGGGTCTCGCAAGAGGTTGCAGAAGTTCTTTCTGCAGCCAGAAAGCCGGCAACGCATGCGACATACGCCATGAAATGGCGCCGTTTTTGTTTATGGTCGCAAGCACGCGGCCTTTCCCCTTTAGGTTGCCCGGTGAGAGCGGTGTTAGACTACCTGCTCTCCCTTTTCCGTTCGGGCCTCGCCTACTCCTCTATCAAGGTGCACCTCTGTGCCATTTCAGCCTACCACCTTCCGGTGGGACAGTGCACAGTGGCACAATTAGATGCCTCTCGGGAATTTTTGAGAGGGGTGTTACATCTTAGGCCTCCCATTAAGGACCCAGTGCCTCCATGGATTTGCTCTTTGTCCTGGAACAACTCACGCTCCCCCTTGAACCTGCCAGATTGCGAGCTGCGTTTCTGTCGTGGAAACGCTGTTTTTGGTTGCTGTTACGTCAGCGACAAAAGTTTCTGAGCTTCACGCTCTTATGTGCAAAGAGCCTTATTTAATTTTCCACCAGGACAGAGTATCCCTGAGGACGAATCCTAAATTTTTGCCTAAGGTGGTTTCTACACTCACTCTCAATCAGGATATTGACCTGCCGGTCTACTTTCCAAGTTACTCTAATAGAGGAGAGGCACTACTCCACACCCTGGATGTTCACCGCAGCTTGAGGTATTACCTCAACAGAACTAAACAGCTTCGTAGTTCGGAGCAACTTTTCGTTTCCTTTTCTGAAAGGATGATGGGCCAACCAGTATCCAAACAGTCCCTGTCTCACTGGCTTGTCCAGTGCATCTCATACTGTTATGATATCAAAAAAAGCCCCTCCGGGATCAGTCCGGGGTCATTCCACTAGGGTGTGGCCACCTCCTTTGCAGCACTCGAAATGTCTCCACCTCTGCCATATGTGCTGCAGCCACTTGGAGCTCTGTACATACATTTATCGGCATTATAGCCTGGACATCGCTTCATTTGAAGAGCAGCCGGCCTAGCTATGCTACAGGGTCTCCTGTCCTAGATTCAGGACCTGGAATGTAATTTCTAGTTTCCTCCTCCCAGAATGTTTGCAGCGTTACTGCTTGGGAATCAGTCCTAATGGTGTAACCTGCTGCAAGAGCTGTGTCTCAAAGTAAGATAGTACAGTTACTTAAGAACTTACCATAACAGTAGATCTTCGAGAACAGCTCTTGCAGCAGGTACCTTCCCGCCCACCTTCCCCCTTGGAGGAGGCGGCTTAAGCCCTTACTAACAGGAAATTTTTCCTTTGTCTTCTGACCAGTGGATCCTCGGTCTCCCATTTCTATGTCAGCCTGTGGCAGGAAGTCTCCGGGAGAACTAGAATCTGTGGGACTGCCCCCCTATATACTCGCCCGCCGTCGGAGGCGGACCCGGCGTCGGGCGGTCCCGCTGAAGATAGCTAGCTAGAATTTTTCCGTGGGGTCCTGATGCCTGCCGGCTTCAGTCCTAATGGTGTAACCTGCTGCAAGAGCTGTTCTCGAAGATCTACTGTTACGGCAAGTTTTTATGTAAATGTACTATATCATGGCAGTCACAAAAACATGGTACACAGAGAACCATGACTGGGATGTAAACATACCAGGGTACACAATCTATAGGCGGGACAGGGAGGGTAAAAGAGGAGGAGTAGTTCTCGACATAAGGGATGAGATCAAAGCAACGGAACTAAAGGATAAACAGGGAGGAGAGGAGGCACTGTGGATTACCTTGGAGACAGGAAATGGCACCACAATCCACACAGGGTTGTATACAGACTCCCATCTCAGAGGGTGGAAATGGACAAGGAAATGATAGGCATCTTTAGGATGGCAGAAAAAGGGGAGATAATGTTGATGGGGGACCTGAATATGCCAGATGTTAACTGGAGCACATTTGCTGCAGCCACATCCAAGAGCAGAGTCATTCACGATGCCCTACAGGGGGCAGCTTCAGGCAGCTAGTGTTGGAACCCACTCAGGAGGGAGCAGTCTTAGACCTGGTACGCTCAAACGGGGACGGTGAGAGAATCTCAGATTTAGAAGTGGGTAGCCATCTGGGAACAAGCGACCACCAGACAGTGTGGTTCACAGTAAACACAGCCATAGAGCCAAGCCATACAAAAGCAAGGGTACTGGACTTTCAGAGAGCTGACTTTGGCAGAATGGGAGAGTGCCCAAGGAATGCACTATCAAAAGGGCAGGAAGGAGGGGTGGAGGAACAATGGGGAAAAATCAAAACTGCCATCATAGAGGCAACAAGCCTTTGTGTGAAGCAAATAAACAAAAAACGAAGGAAGAAAACACTATGGTTCTAAAAAGAGGTGACTGGGATGGTTAGGGACAAAAATATAGCATTCAGAAAGCATAAGGAATCACAGAAGGAGCAGGACAGAGAACTGTACCAGTTAAAGCAGAAGGTAGCTGGGAAGGCAGTCAAAGGCCCAAACCGAAGAAAAGATAGCCAACTCAAGTAAGAAGGGGGATAAAACCTTTTATAGGTGCATTAGTGAGTGAAGAAAGACATAGGGAGGATTAAAAGGGGAAGGAAGGGTGGACAGAGGGTGACAGTGAAGAGGCAGAGATACTGAATGATATTTTTGTTCAGTATTCACAGAAGAAGAAGAGGGGGATGTACCTAAACCAAACAATAGAAGCACTCTGGATAGGGAGGTCGATACCAGTCCATTCACAGAAGAAAGCGTCCTGAGTGAACTCCTAAAACTCAAGGTGAACAAGGCACTGGGGCCTGACAGGAATCATCCCAGAATTCTAAAAGAAGTAAGGGGAGAACTAGTGACACCACTGACTACCCTTTCTAACAAATCATGGGAGGATGGTGTGGTACCCAAGGACTGGAGGAAGGTGGCTGTGACTACCCTTCATAAAAGTGGGAGCAAGGCAGAGGCAGGAAACTGTAGACCTGTTATTTTGACCTCAGTGGGAGGGAAAATGATGGAATCACTTCTGAAAGAAAGTATTGTTGAGTACCTAGAGGCCAGCAGGGTACAGGACCCGAGGCAGCATGGATTTACGGTGGGAAGGTCATGTCAGACAAATCTAATAGATTTCTTTGACTGGGTGACCACAGCAGTAGAGCAGCGAGGGGCTGTAGACATGGCCTACCTAGACTTTGGCAAGGCATCTGACACAGTTCCACACAAAAGATTAATAAAGAAGTTATCCAGCCTGGGACCGGGTCCCAGGGTGGTAGCCTGGTTAAAATCATGGCTTGGCAACAGGACACAGAGGGTACTAGTAAATGAAGTCCACTCCAAAGAAAGGGGGGTTACTAGCAGGGTACTGCATGGTTCAGTATTGGGGCTGGTCTTCTTTAATGTCTTTATAAGTGACATTGCAGAGGGACTGGAAGGAAAAGTATGCCTCTTTGCAGATGACACAAAGATCTGCAACAGGGTTGATACACAAGGGGAGGTGGAAAGGATGAGAAGGGACTTGGCAAGGTTGGAGGAATGGTCAGAAGTATGGCAGCTTAGAATCAATGCAAAGAAGTGTAAAGCAATGCAGCTTGGAAACAAAAACCCAGGAGAAGAGTATAAATGGATGGTGGGGGAGGGTTACTAACAACAACAAAAATGGAAAGGGTCCTGGGGGTAGTCATACCAGATGACCTAAAGGTAGGAAGGCAGGCAATGTGAGAAGGCAGTAAGGAGGGCTTGGGGATACTGGGATGCATAGGGAGAGGCATCACCAGTAGAAAACAGAAGTTGTCATCCCTCTGTATAGACAGTTGGTGAGACCCCACCTGGAGTACTCTGTGCAGTTCTGGAGACCCCATCTCCGCAAGGACATAGACAGGATGGAGGCCGTCCAGAGGAGGGCAACTAAAATGGTGCAGGGTCTGCACCAGAAAGCATACGAAGAGAGACTAATGAAGCCTACTTCCTATCAAATTCTTGCCTGTCTCCCTGTAGATAATCTGAACTTGCCAATACTCTTACCTCCCCCTTCTAATCTTCCCTCCAACTCGACGGTCACCATGACAGTTTCACTGACAGCCCACTCCCCCAACCCTCTTTCAACGAGGCCCTTTGGGCTGAAGTATCTCTCTCCCTTTTCAACTACCTGCTCACTCCTCTGACCCTCTAGTGACGAGGCCCCTTGGGCCCAATGTATTCTCTCACTCTGCACACTTACCTCTTACTCATCACCCTGTACCTTCCTTGAACAATTGGCACATACTGTAGATTGCCTGCTTTGTTGTTTTCTTTTATGTAGTTCTATAACGTACTACATCGTATGCCCTCGTCCTTTAATTACCTGTCACCAACTGTTGTCAATGTATTGTTTTACCTGTCGTGGAACCTATGTAATTACCTCTAACTACCTGCTTACAGTACTTGTAATACCAACTGTTGTCAGTGTATTTGTTTTACCTGACATGGAATCTATGTAATGAGCTTGTTCTCAAAGGTGTTAATCTGAGATCATAATAAATAAATATACCCTCGAGGAAAGGAGGGCGAGGGGGGACATGATAGAAACTTTCAAGTACCTCAGGGGAATCAACAAAGTCCAAGAAGGGAGCATCTTTCAGAAAAAGAGATGTGCAAGAACAAGGGGGCACAGTTTGAAGATAAGGGGGACAGCTCAGGGCAAATCTACGAGGAAAGCATTTTTCACAGAGAAGGTGGTGGATGCATGTAACGGCCTTCCTGAGGGAGGTTGTGGGGTCAAAAACAGTGGGGGACTTCAAGAATGCATGGGACAGACATAAGGCAATTATGGTGGGGGGTAGGAGGAAGTAGGCTATTGGTTAACTAGGTTCTGCAGCTTATCCAATAGGTAGGGAAATGGGCAGACTGGGTGGGCCAAGCAGTCCTTATCTGCCCTCAAAGTCTGTTTCAAGCTGACCCAGTGGTGCTGAGGCGCTGGACGCCACGCCAGCGACCCAGGTTTGGGAATGACCTTCCGTCATCGGGGAGCTGGCCTGGGGGGGAAGGGTAGGAGCAGGAATGAACCACCTATCAGCAGCTCTCCTCTCTAAGGGTGGATGCTGTCCCTCCCATAGTCCCGTCACCACCGAGTAGAGGTCCGGTGGTGGCGCAGGCAGGGAAGGGAGCGGTTAGTAGTGTGGGGCATTCCGCATTGCCTGGTGTGCGTGTGCCTCCACACGCGTACGTCAGCGCCCTAGATGCACACAGGCAGGAACGGACAAAAACAGGGAAAAAAACCTACATAAATGTAAATAAAACAGAAGTCTTTTTCTATGTTTCTGAAACTTGTTAGCTGATTGTTTTCTGGGCATTTGTGACTTGAGTCTTAGTGATGCCCACAACTTTTAAACAGGGGTTTGTTTATGTTTGGGAGTGTTAGCCTTTTTATTAGGATAGTTTAGATAGATTGTTTTATGCATGCTCCATAAGAATCTGATGGTTGCAGGAAGTATACCAGCGACAGTGGTTTGAAAACTGAGTTTGAGCCTAGTATTCCATGATTAGCATAGGCTCTTCAACCATTTCGGCTCCAGGGCAGTCCTGTGGTGAGACCATACTGCATATGTCAGAATACAGTAAAATTCCCTTGGAAGAAACAAAATTACTATGGTAATTTTTCTTCATGTCAGTTATGTTGGGGCTTCTGCCCATCAAAAGCGTAAGCTGACTGACTGACTGTAATGCAGCTTGTCCTAATTGATTGTCAGAAGCATCAGCCCTGTTGACTGACCGTCACTCCTGATTGGCTGAAACTCAATCCCTCGCCCGGTGCTGCAGCAGGCAGACACAGGTAGAAGTCATTGTGTCTGCAAGTGTCAAAGAAACACATGATCTTACTTCGAGGGGGCTCTTGCAGTAGGTAATAACCTTGAGGACTGCACCCCCTGGCATCAGAACCACATGGAAACTACAGCTAGCAGTGTCTGATGGGGGGCCATCCACCTGATGTCACGTGATGGACGTCAGCATGACCCATGCCTGCCTTCCAGTTCTTTCCTGCCATCGACCTGTACATGTCGGACCTCGCAGAGATCGTACGCTGCAGTTCGACCGCTTTTGAGATGAGTATCCATCTTTTCTTTCAAAATCTCTTGTTCTTAGTTTTGTGTATGTCATCTACGCTGAGCATTAAAATAAGTGCATTTCTGGCGCACAGCTCCTGCACAAAGACTCCTATACTGTCTGCCTCTTCTGCCTAGGCCCAGAGCAGAAGGTCGAGGACTGTGTGGCCTGCTCCAGCTTCAACCAGGCCACACGGAAGTGATGCCAGCAGGCCCTTGAGGCACATTTATTCAAGCAAAGGATGGTCTAGATGGAAAAAGAACTTCAAAACCTTCATAGTGCTTACTCCTCTTCTCCTCCCAATTCCTCCAGGCACATGAAGAAGGAAAAAGAGAAGCATAGGGACCTGGACAGGTCCCCCTCTCACCCGTGGCCACCCTCGGGTGAGCAGCGGTCTTCTTCCTCCGGGAAGTTGGCGCTGCTGGCGACCTGCCACGCCTCAGGAGCAGTCCTGGATCCCCCGCCACACACTGGTAACCGTGGCCGTGGGTGCGTCGGCTACATCTTAGGCTCCGCCACTCTCTTAGGCCCCTCTCCCTAGTGGGTCTAAGGTGCCAGATGGGGCTGATAAGTTGCTCATCGGGTCTTCTGATGAGCGCCGACTCAGGCTGTGTTGGGCTTTGGAGGTTCTGGGCCCAGCCGGCATTGGTCATTGTTGCCGGCCACGCCCACCCGCCCAACCACCCGGCCGACAAGTCTAGAGTTGGTTTAACTGACATCCACCCAACCAGTCTGGTGTCTGGGTCGGCGAGGTTCCAGCGATGCTGCTGCGAATTTTTCACAGCTTTCCTGTTGGTGCTCCCACCAATCCTCCCCCTCCCCTGTGGAAAAGCTCCCTCCGCCTCACCAGACCGGAGAGGAGCAGAGGATGTGGGGGTCATCCATCAGGTGGCACTTTTCCAGGCTCACCTCTGGATCTATCGGATATTACAGGTAAACCTCATGGGCCACTGTTGCCGGATTTTCTGACAGAGACACCGACTCCGCCATGTCTGCTGCCAGCCAGTCCGATGTCAGACCCGTTTCTTCCAGGTCCTTCGAGGTCAGGTTTTGGGGCACTCCTCGGCCCTCCGTCAGGGCCGCACTCTCCCCCATCAGGTCCTCCGTTGGTTTACCCCCCATTGGGCCCTCCGTCAGGTTACCCTTCGTTGGGATACCAGACGCTGCATTTTCCAACGTATACCCCATCAGGCTACCCACCATCAGGATTCCAGACGCTGGGGTATTCGCCTATTTATCCTCCGCCGGGGAACCCAGCGCTCTCCTTTCATACATCGGGCTACCTGAAGCTGGGTTTTCTTGTGGGTTACCCACTGGTCTACCTGCTCTCTCCACCTCAGCCTACCCCTCAGGCTCTGACAGACTTTCGGGCTATTCTCCAATCCTGGTAGTCTGAGCCCAAGGCCCAGCTCATGTCAGAGCTGGATAGCTGTGCCCCCCCCTCCCGCAGGAGATCCCCCAGCGTCTGGTGATCCAGCTACCCAGGCCTACCCCTATACCAGTGATCCAACCACCCAGGCCTACCCCCACGTCGGACATGTGTCGTCTGATGCCAGGCCTTCAGAAGGAGCCTTTGACAAGGCAGCCACAGGACAGAGCACCTCCTGACACCTGGGAATCTTCCCGGCCTGACATCCAATCCTCTGACTCGGATCTAGACTCAGATTCCTCCTCCTCCTCCTCCTCCTCCTCGGCAGTGTTGAGGTTTGAGACTCCTCCCACAGAGGAACCCCAACCTAAGGAGTCCCCTAAATCTCCTCCTGAAGACCCCTCTTTCACAGATCTATTCAAGAAAATAGCAGAGGTCTATGATTAGAAGTCAGATGCTCAGGACCCTAAATGCCAAAGGTTCCTGGAGCACCTGGACGTGCAGGAGGCAGCTCCTGTCCTCACTCCACCCTGGCTGGAACCACACGAGAACCTGGCATCCACCTTCTGGATGATGCCCTTCTCGATACCTGCAATAGCCAAGAAGGGCAACTGGACCTACTGGACTCCAGAGGGGAAGGACCACCTTAGTCTCCATCCCAAGGTGGGCTACATGGTCATTGCTGCGGCCCATGATAGGTCGTCCAAGCCAAGGCATGTGAGTACCTCTCCACCGGACCAGGAGTCGAGACAGCTAGACCAATTCCAGAGGAAATTTTGTTCCTCCTCAACTTTGGCCATGTGTGCCTTAAATTTGGTAGCCCATATGCTGGTCTACCAAAAATTCCTTTTTAACCAACTGGAGTCGACCATCAAGGCGCTTCCTGACTTGGAGTCCAAATCCATTTTGGCTGACTTCATTAGGTCCGCCAAAGTGACATGTAGACATTCTTTGAGGGCCACTTATGAGGCTGTGGACTCCTTGGCTAGGGGTGCCGCTATGGCAGTTAGCCTCGGGAGAGTCTCCTGGATAAGAATATCAGGTTTGGCGCTGGATTTTCAGGCAGCCATCCAGGATGTTCCCTTCAGGGGTTCAGTCCTCTTCGGGGGTGATGCCCAAGGTATCATCACCAATCTGCAGGATAAGGGCAAGGCCCTTAGGTTGGTCCACACTATTTACTGCCCTAAGTTTCAGGCCAGAAAGCCTTTTCATCACCAGAGCAGCACACGGAACAGCAACAGATGGCCAGACATCAGCCCAAATGTCTGGCTTCATTGGCCACAGCCGCCCCTCCTGCAAAGGCCCAGAAAGCCTCCGGAGCACCTCTCCCTAACCCCCCCTAGCTTGACTCATGGTCTGCCCTCCCTCCTCTGTGCCCCTCAGAGGAGCTCATGGGCAGAAGGTTCACCAGTCATCTGCCTGGGTGGAGAGCAGTAACCATCAACTTCAGGGTCCTGCAGTTAGTTGGGCAGGACCATACCCTGGAGTTTCTGGAATAAACTCCAGACAGGCCCCCAGTAGTGTTCCATTATCCAAAGGTGCACATTCCACTACTACGAGAGGAAATCGAGGCTTTGTTATGAAAAGAAGCAATAGAGCCCATTCTGCCCTACCAGGTAAGGAAGGGGTATTACTCCCAGTTCTTCCTGGTCCCCAAAAAGACGGGAGATTTGTGTCCCATTCTGGACCTCAGTGCTCTAAACCTGTACATAGAGTGCAAGCGGTTTTGAATGCTGACCCTTCCAGATCTGCTGCCCCTCCTGCATGAGGGACACTGGCTCTGCACCCTTGATATGCCGGATGCTTATCTGCATATCCCGATCTTTCAGGCCCATCCTCACTACCTCCATTTCACCTTGCAGGGGGAGCATTACCAGTTCAAGGCCCTCCCGTTTTGCCTGTCCTCGGCACCTTGGGTTTTTACCAAGTGCCTGGCGGTAGTGGTGGCCCTGAGACAGCAGGGCCACTGTGTATTTCCCTACCTCAACGACTGGCTCCAATCAGCCCCATCGAGAGAGCAGCTGAAAGTTTCCCTCTCAGCTTCCCTGGATCTCTTCACACAGGTTGGGATTACTGTGAGCTTCCAAAAGTCCCAGCTTGCCCCTTCCCAGTGTCTCCAATTTATTGGAGTGGTGCTGGATACAAGATAGGGTATGACTGTCCTCCCTCTGGACAGGACGGAAATCTTGCAGGGGCAGGCTCACTTAGTAGTCTCCAGCAGGAGGAACTCTGCCAGATTGATTCTTTGACTGCTGGGCATGATGGCAAGAGCCATCCCCGCTGTTCCTTTAGCCAGGCTCCACATGCGAATATCACAGTGGATGCTCAGGGTTCAGTGGGATCAGAGCCTGGACCACATGGTCATGGTCTCTGATTCGATGCAATGAGATATGTTATAGTGGCAGGATCTCACCAAGTGGGTCCCCTTCCAGTCCCGTTCTCCCACCCAGATTCTGACTACAGATGCCTCAGGGGTGGGTTGGGGCGCTCACCTGGGGAACCACAGAACTCAAGGTCTGTGGTCCCCATCAGAACTCTCTCTCTGCACATAAACTTGTTGGAGATGGGAGCAGTTCTGTATACCCTGCAGGCCTTCCAGCACCTGTTTCACCAGGGCACACTATTAGTCTAGTCAGTCAATTTGTGTGTAGTCTGGTACCTCAACCAGCAGGGGGGCAGTCGCTTGCATCCCCTCTGCAGAGAGGTAATGTGATTGTGGAACTGAGCAGTTCTGCGTCGGATTCACCTCACAGCCTTTCATGTTTCGGACATGCAAAACATCATTTCGGACAGTCTCAGCCAGACCAGAGTAAGAGCCCACAAGGGGGAGCTCAAGCAAAATGTTGTCGACCACATTTTTGACCTGTGGGTCAGCCGAACCTGGATCTGTTCACTTCCCCATACAACACAAAATTACCCAGGTTTTGCTTGCTCTCTCCCGGGCATGGTGTTTTTTAGCGAGATGCGCTATCTCTTTGCTGGGCAGGGAGTTCCCGCTTTACAGTTCTGCAGAGGGTGCTGTTTAAGCTGTTTATGCTACAAGCGGACGGCATCCACGTGGTTCTGATTGCCCCTTTTTAGCCTTACCAAATTTGGTTTCTGCTTCTTCAGCAGCTAGCGGTGGAACCTCTAGTTTCTCTGCCACGATTTCCTGACTCAGGAGAGGGGCACGCTGGTCCATCCAGGGCTATAATTCCTTCACCTTCACACTTGGCACCTTAGGACATAGCTGCTTCATGTTTTGGAGTTTCGTCAGTGTTGCGAAGGTCCTGGTAGAGGCTAGAAAGCCTTCTACGAGGATGACATATGCCATAAAGTCGAAGCACTTCTCAAACTGGGCCACCTCAAAGGGTTGGGACCCCTTTTCGTGTCCCGTTCCGTAAATCGTGGAGTATCTCTTACACCTATATGATCTAGGCTTGAGCTGCTCATCACTGAAGGTTCACATGTCAGCTGTTTCTGCCTAGCACACTATGGTGGAAAGTAAGACAGTAGCTCAACTGGAGGTTTCAAACCTTCCTGAAAGGAATCCTCCATCTACCCCCCACCCAGTGCACAACCCGCAGCACCTTGGAATCTTAATTTTATTTTGGAAAAGTTGACACTGCCTCCGTTCAAACAGCTGTTTTTTGTGAGATGCGCTATTTGTCCTGGAAAGCGCTCTTTTTAGTGCCAGTTACTTCTGCTCAGAGGATTTCCAAGCTTCAGTCCCTGATATGACCGGGTGGCTCTTCGTACCAACCCTCCGTTTTTACCCAGAATGGTTTCTGAAGTTACGTTGAACCAGTCGATTCAACTGCCAGTGTACTACCCCGAGCATGCCAATCAGAGGGGGAGGCGATTCTGCATACACTGGCTGTTCACAGAATCCTGCGTTATTATACTAACAGGACTAAGTCTGTCTGGAAGTCTGACCAACTTTGTTTCCTTTGCACCATAGAGAAAAGGTGCTGCAGTTTCCAAACAATGTTTATTCAAATGGTTGGCAAACTGCATTGTTTTCTATCACCAGAAGCATGGTAAAGAACTCACAGGGAAGGTTAAGGGGCATTCTGCCAGAAGCATGGCTGCCTCTGCTGCTTGTTTGAGGAATGTTATCAGCTGCTGACATCTGTGCCGCGGCTGCTTGGAGTTCCATCCACACTTCCACAAAGCATTACAGTCTGGACATTGCCTCTAGGCGCAGGGCAGGTTTTGGCCTAGCTGTACTCCAGGGTCTCCTGTCCTGATTTTTCTGCCTTCTGCAGATTCATTCCTGCCTCCCATGTTTCAGTTTTCTCCTCTGATTCATACTGCTTGGGACTCGGTCCTCAAGGTTATTACCTAGTGCAAGAGCACTCTCAAAGTAAGATAGTACAGTTACGTAAACTTACTGTAACAGTAGATATTTGAGAGAGGCTCTTGCAGTAGGCAACTTTTTTCCCTCCCTCCCCCTAAATTTTTTTCTTTGATGCTCTTTTTCCATGAGCTCATTCTGGGCTCCAGGAGCTTCTTTTCCCATTCTCCTTTCGCTCCACCTCGGAGGTCTCTGGCAAGAGAACTGGAAGGTGGGCATGGGGACCACCCACTATATAGGGTCACGCTGATGTCCATCACGTGACGTCGGGTGGACGGCCCCCTTGTCAGACACTGCTAGCTAAAGTTTCTGTGTGGTCCTGATGCCAGGGGGCGCAGTCCTCAAGGTTATTACCTTCTGCAAGAGCCTCTATCAAAGATCTACTGTTATGGTAAGTTCTTACATAATTGTACTTAACTCAGAGTGACTTGTTTAAACAAGCAAGCATTTACTCCGAATTCAAATAGCAGTTCATTGTCTGCCACTCTGACTCAGTCTGCACTGCAGCACCAGATCTGCACAGTCAGGCTTGAGTCCCAAGTCTTTAATCTCGAGGACTGCTATACAGAAGAGCACAATCACTCAGTCTGCAGTGGCCATTTTGGAGAAGGTTAAGCATAGAACAGCTCCTGGAATTAATGAATTAATTTCAGAATCCAGGGGCCGCACTTAGTAAGACCTTGGAAGGGTACATTTATATACGAATTTAATACATATGGACCCTCTATCCACTTGAAAGGCAAAGTCACAAACGGTTTATCCTACAGCAAACTCACAACTGTAATTTTATTGCAAGATGCCTTAAGAATGAAGTGCTAATTTACCTTACCCAAAAGTTCAAAATGTGGATACAAAAGAATGTGACTAATTAAAATATTGCATGTGAGCTCATCTAGCAGGTTATTTCATAATGGTGAATACAGCAGGCTACATCATAATGGTGACTGAATAACATTAAGTGTTGTAACTGGTATTCATTGGAATGTTTGTTTTAGTAGAAAAAGTCATATTTCCTGATGAAGCTGCATTTTAGGCTGTGAAACGTTGAGATTATTTTTGACCTTTGATGAGCTGATGCTTGAGAAAATAAAAAAGTAGTACATTGAATATATTTGGTGAGTGGTGTCATTCACCGATTTTTTTTTTTTTCACTAATGTTAGTGAATTCACTATCCTCAGCAAAAATCCATTTGTCTTGTGGAAATAAAGTACTGTACTTGGCCTTCGATTTTGTACTTTATCCACTCCACAATCGGAGTATTGCTTTGTGTTGTGAATCCCACTGTCATATTACCACGAGTCAGTACATCACAGAGAACACATTTGTGGTTTTAGACATGCAGAACAAAACAATTCTACAGTTAATTCTTCATATCCAAAATGCATGTGGTGGACTGAGTGGCAGTGAGATAATGTTCCTATAATTATTTATTTAAAATGTTTCTCCAAAAACAACACAATCAGATAACAAAAACGTTTCCACGAGCTTACTGGACAGCAAAATAGAGGCGCAAGCAGCAGATTCATGTTGAGCAAATGGTACAATACATTTAGTTGTATACACACTAACAACTATAAGATAAACTGTAGACAAATGTATCCCGAATAGCCCTGTTAAAAAGTAACGTTTAGTTTCCAGTGGGATCCTGCTTCTTAACATTTATGCAGTTGGGAAGATTGGAACACTGGGAGGGTAAGTCATTCAGTGAGTATCTGACTCTAGAGGGGGTTCAACCTGTGATATCTTGGTTCCTAATCTAGTGTTCTGACCACAAGACCACACTTCCATCCTTAATTTAAAATCTTAAGTTTGTTGTAGTTAAAATAATAGCAGACAATTGCAGGTACTAAACTACTGCACTTTTTAGGAGGCAGAAATTAAGAAAATGTGTAGCAGGAAGGAAGGAATCTGTTACTCCTTTCAAGTGGGTATATGGTCTTTGCTGCTAACAGGCAGGAGACTGTTGAAAAGCATAAGACACCCCACATGGTATCCTCCCAGGCTCACATTAGCTCCAACCCCAGTTTGTCTCATGCCTTGCAGGCTGTAGTTCAGGGACTATATTAGCTCTTCAATTAGATAAGATTTTTTGAAGTATAGTAATACTCACATTTTTCCTCTGCCCATTATCCTTTCTGTCCCCTTCCCCTCAGCCGCATCCTGCCTCTCAGCAATGTTCTGGAGTGCTGACATTGACACTCTCCCGACTAACTACTATAGCTGTTTTGGTGGAGTGCCTTGTCAAGTTGCAGTGCCTGGAGAAAGGCGTGAGTTTGCCGTCAAGGGAGGAATGGCTACTCCAAAAGGAAGTGGATATGCCACTGTACAGATCACTAGTGAGACCTCATCTGGAGTACTGTGTCCAGTTCTGGAGGCCGCATCTTCGGAAGCACATAGACAGAATTGAGGCAGTCCAGAGAAGGGCAACAAAAATGGTGCAAGAACTGCACCAAAAGTCATACGACTAAAGACTAGAAGACCTCAGTATGGAGGGGAGGAGAGAGAGGGGGTATATGATAGGCTCAGTCAGGTTCATCAGGGGTTAAAACAAGGTATAGGAGGGTAACATCTTTCAGAAAAGAAGGTGTACAAGAACAAGGGGGCCTGATATAAGGCTGGGGGTAGGCTCAGGGCCAACGTGAGGAAGTACTTTTTCACAGAAAAAGTAGTGGATGCTTGGAATAGCCTCCCGGCAGAGTTAGTGGGGGCAAAAACAGTAGGGAAATTCAAGAATGCATGGGATAGACATAACAGTACTCTAGCAGTAGGGAAGAGAGGGTGTCGCAGATCAACCAGGATCTGTGGTACGTATTAGAAGTGAAAAGACTAGGTGGGCCACACGGTCCTAATCTGCCGTCACCTTTTGTGTATCAGTGTGTGTGTACCCATCAGTTAAACAGCTGTTTTCACTGCAAGCCACCCACAATGTGAAGCCAGTGCAGCAGATAGGTGGTGGATGAACTTTTGTTTATTTATTTTAACAGCTTGCGCCCACTAGGTTCATGTCAACTTTGTACCACATGGTGGCTTTGTTCCATGTAAACAAAGTTTTCTCTCTTCTCTGTATCCCCATCCTACCTTCTGCCCAGCCACAAAGTTTGCCACAAGACTTCATCACAGTGAAGCAACAGGTGAAGCTATTTTTTATATGCTGGTTGTATGAGTTTTTGAGGCTTGTTTGTCTTGTGCCAGGGTCCACCTTTGTCTGCAGACAGGTGCTGGATCAAGGTCACGCAGGCTGCTTGTGATCCACATTCAAACTGTTTTTCGTGTGTTGGCGGTATTCTTATGACAGGATGTGAAAGATGTGAGTGGTGCTGGCTGGAGAATGAGCCTTCAGCAGCCAGCTTTTATCAGTCTTCATGCCTTTCATGATGTCTATTCAGCGCTCTACAAGATGACCCTCTCCTCATGCATCAGGCCTTTCAAGAGGGCAGTGCCTTGCCTAGGCATGTGGTAGGCATGTCCCCTCAGCAGCTAACTACAGTAGTTCCACTAGAGTTATATGAAGGAAACGTCACAGGACTTCACACCATACCACAGGCAGCAGCAGCAGCTTAGGCAAGGGCAAGATAGTCAGGCACCCTAGTCCTAACCAGCAGGGAGAGGAACACCTCCCCAAGGTCACAGTGAATACAATGGGCTATCAGCCCTCCGGTTCTTTGGGGAAGGTAGATGGTACCTTCTGGTCCACATGCCTGAGGCCTGACCCAGGGAAGGGGGAGGAGGGGAATTGGCTAGGAGCCAAAGTAATGAGCCGCTCTGTTCTCAGAGTTGGCAACCTTCCTGAACTGGGCCTGCGCCTCTGGAACAATGAGGTTCCTAGAGAAGCTACATATATTTATTTTTTGTTTACTGGGCACATGCGCTAGCCAAGAAATTACTATTTTCAAGCATGACCCGGGAGATTACAAGGTCAGTACAGTGTAACAAAAAAACAGTGACAAGGCATGAGAATCAGATGAAGACAGTTACATAATTGGATGGTATATACAAGAACAATTTCAACATATTTTGTTGAGACCAAGGATCTGAAGATGTTAGCGTTTTATAAGTTCTGTTCATTTGTTTGCTGGTCCCACTATCCTCCCAGGACTAAGTACTATCACAGAGAAGTGTACGTATCCCCAGGAGAACAGTGGAACCAGTAAGCATCTGATCTGAGCTTATGAAAGCTCTAACATGCACTTTAGCCTATTGAATCTCCCGCTGCTGCAGCCCAACTCTGTCATCAGCTGCAAAGGATGTCATCCGGTCTCCCGATGCTCCTAAATGGAACACTGGGATACCAGAGGAACCAGCAGCTGCAAGCAGCAGGGCTCCACCATTTATGCACAACAGCTCCCAAATGGAGCCTCAGGAGACCAGAGGAGCCAGCAGCTGCAAGTAGCAGGGCTCCACCATTTACACACAGCAGCTCCCAAACGGAACATCGGGAGACCGGAGGAGCCAGCAGCTGCAAGTAGCAGGGCTCCACCATTTACACACAGCAGCTCCCAAACGGAACATCGGGAGACCAGAGGAGCCAGCAGCTGCAAGTAGCAGGGCTCCACCATTTACACACAGCAGCTCCCAAATGGAGCCTCAGGAGACCGGAGAAGCCAGCAGCTGCAAGTAGCAGGGCTCCACCATTTACACACAGCAGCTCCCAAACGGAACATCGGGAGACCGGAGGAGCCAGCAGCTGCAAGTAGCAGGCTCCACCATTTACACACAACAGCTCCCAAACGGAACATCGGGAGACCAGAGGAGCCAGCAGCTGCAAGTAGCAGGGCTCCACCATTTACACACAGCAGCTCCCAAACGCAACATCGGGAGACCGGAGGAGCCAGCAGTTGCATGTAGCAGGGCTCCACCATTTACACACAGCAGCTCCCAAACGGAACATCGGGAGACCAGCAGAGCCAGCAGCAGGGTAGGGAAAACTCTTGAACACCACTCTTTCCTCTCTTGTGAGATAGCTCTGGGCAACTCTATTTAAAACGTTAATTTAGCTTGATGCTCTGTTAGCCATTTGTGCGCTTTTTAAGGCACTTATCTCCAGAACTGAAGTGATTGTTTTTTGAACAGCTATGTGTAGGGAATCTGCACTATATCAATGTGAAGTTTATTAAGTGTACTTTAAGTACTTGAACTTCCCTGTTAGCGCTACTGGTTGTTTCTTTAATTACGTTTTGGAACTTGTTAATTTTATTTACTGTAGCTACTGTTTTACCTGCTATTTTAAATCCGGAGTGAGGTTTGTTTTTCCATTCAGCTACTCGACCGTTGGGCTCACGCATGCGCAGTCTTGACCCAATCCCCCAGCCCATTGTTCCTTCTTCCCACGTTTGCCACAGTCCTTTGTTCCCTGAACTTTGCTTCTCCCATCTCTCCACAGGCTCCACCATTTACACACAGCAGCTCCCAAATGGAGCATTGGGAGACCGGAGGAGCCATGCAAGCAGCAGGGTGGGGAAAACTCTTGAGAGAGAGCTCTGGGCAACTGTGTTGGCCCATCAGTGCTTTGCGTCGACTGCCCCTCCCTCACCCTGGTCTGGCTCTCCATTTATAGGTCATGTTGGTCACATGACCCCTGCCCCGTCCACACTCTTAACACCCTAGATCTTACTTCGAGAGGGCTCTTGCAGTAGGTAATTCCATATAGGACTGACGCCGGCAGGCGGCAGGATCCCACGGAAAATTCTAACTAGTAGTCTCTGGCGAGGGACCGCCTCACCGCCAGGTGACCGCGCCAGGAGACATCGTATAAAGTGGCAGTCCCTCGCGCCCACCTTCCAGTTCTTTTCCTGCCGCTAGCTCATGCCAGCTCGCTGAAAAGTTCCTTGCCTGGTCAGGCTCCTTCGTCGGTTATTTTACCGAGTTTTCACTTTTTTCTCAGTAATCGTCAGTCATTCGCCGGGTGTGTCGTCCCCTACACCCTCCGAGAACAAAAGTAAGTGCGACTTGTGCGGCGCCCAACTCCTGCGCAAGGACGGCCATTCCCTGTTCCTTTTTTTATGCCTAGGCCCTGACCATCAAGTAGAGAAGTGCCAGCACTGCCTGAGTTTCAATGTGGCCACCCAGAGAAGGCGGCAGCAGTCCCTGGAAGCTCACATTCTCAAAAAGAAGATGAGCTCCATGGAAAAAGAACTCAGAAGACTTTGGCAGGCGTCAACTTCCCCTGAAGGCCATCGCAAGAGAAAGGACAAAGAAAGCACCGGGACAGGGCTCCTCTCCACACGACTTCCTCGGGAGTCACCGTGTCAGAAATGCGTCCCCTCCCAGGGACCCGCTCTCGATGCGCCTTAGAGGCTTCTAAGGTGGCGTTGGCCCCGCCTGTCTGGCTTGCCTTGGGCACCTCCAGGCTCTTGGAAACCTCCGCCCCCGGTAAAGCCGTGGCTTCGTGGCCTACCGGTGCGGGCGGCTCCAATAAGCCGGACGTCGGCTCCTCTGACGTCAGCACGCCCAGATCCCACTGGTAAGACGCACTCAGTCCACCCGACGTCCACACAGTGGATGAGCCAACACCGGACCCTCCCACGTCCATTGTTCCCGACTCTCCACAGCTTTCGCTGCCCTCCGGGGGCCCTGAGTCTCCTCAGCCCAACCCCGGGGATTTCTCCCCTCCATGCCTGGGCAATGCTGAGGTCCCTGTTCCACCTCTGTCAGACCAACCTCCTGCTGATCTGACATCGGCGCCCCAACGCCGGCACCTTGGCCACCGGCTCCGACGCCGGTAGTGCCGACTCCGGGCAACATCCCGCTCCCGGATGCCGCCCTACCCTCCGGGCCTTCTGCCCCAGTCCTGCCCGCGGGGCCATTTGCTCCGGCAGCTACCCCGGCTCCCCTGGTACCCGACCCTGTCGTATCCGATGCTGTCGTACTCGGGATCGCAGTATCCAACGCCGCAGTACCCGACGCCGGCCTATCCTACGCCACAGTACCCAATGCCACAATACCCGATGCCGGGCTTCCAGCCGTCGGGTTATGGATACTCGCCTTATGGGTATAACCCATACCCTTATCCCCCTCCTCCACCACCCCCCCAGCCGCCGGTGGATTTGCAGGAGACTCTAGCCTCCTGGTGGGCTGAGGCCAAGGCTCAGCTCACCAGAGAGGTGGAGAGTCATCTTCCGACGATGGTGCCGATACCGGTTCCCATACGTCCGTGGCGACAAACTCCCTCACCTCCTCCGAACACCAGGGCTAATCCCTCTGGGTCCAGAGAGGGGCAGGACATGCTTCCCAAAGGGTCCGTTCCTCCCCCTAGACGGGAAAGGGAGTCTTCTTCTTCATTTTCTTCCTCCTCGGACACCTCCGACGGCTGCTCCGAGAAGGACAACGAGCCACACTGTCCGTCAAAGCCCAGGCCAAGGCCTCCGAAGTCTCCTCCGGAGGATCCTTCTTTCACGGAGCTGCTACGTAAAATCCAGGCAGTGCATAAGTGGCAATCCTTGGAGCCAGATCCACAGCGGGTGAAACTCGCTGAGCATCTGGATCTGCCCGTGACAGCTCCCACCTTGGTGCCACCCTGGATCGAGCCTCACACCTACCTTGTTACCACTATTTGGAAACAACTGTCGGCGTTAGCCCCTCTTCCACGGAAGTCAAACAGGCAATACCAGGCTCCCGAGGGTGTTGACTTTTTAGATTCTCACCCTCGAGCTGACTCGGTTGTGATTAGCACCGCTCACGGCCGAACAGCTAATCCAAGACATCTTAGCTCGTCGCCACCTGATAAAGAATCCCACCTTCTGGACCAGTATGGCAAGAAGATTTTTGCTTCTTCCACGCTGGGGATCAGGGCCCTGAACTATGTCGGTCACATGGGGGATTACCAGAAGGCAGTTCTTACTGAGATGGAAAACAAATTGGACTCCCTGCCGGACTCTCAAGTCAAGCAGGAACTGTCTGACCTTGTCCGCTCTGCACGTTCTGCCAGTCAACACATGCTTCATGCGACCTACGATGCAGTGGACACTGCTGGACGGAGCTCAGCTTTCGCCGTAAGCTTACGACGTCATGCTTGGCTCCGTGTGTCAGGGTTGGTCCCGGAAGTGCAGTCCGCTATACAGGAAGCACCTTTCCGGGGTTTGGTGCTCTTCGGGGGTGATGTCAAGGACATCATCACTGATCTGCAGGAGAAGGGGACGGCACTAAAGTCCGTTGACTCTGTGTACCGTCCCCATCTATCGCAGCACCGTCCCTTTCGCAGACGGAATCGGCCAAAGGCGAAACCTCTGGGAAAGCAGGCCACTAAACACCGGGCCCCCACAGCTGCCAAGCCCCCTCCACCCAAAAAAGCAGCGGGTGCTTCAGCTTCCGCGCTGCCCCACACCACCTGAATCCTTCCCTCTCCCACAGCCTCCGGGCTTCCTGGAGGAACCGGTTGGAGGGAGGTTTTCCCTCCACCTTCCGGGCTGGGAGAGGATAACATCAGATTCTTGGGTGCTCCAGCTAATAGCAGAAGGACACTCAATAGAGTTTCTACAGAAACCACCTCGTCACCCTCCCCAAAGGTTGTCGTACTCTCGGGAACATCATCTTCTGGTCCAGGAAGATATTTCAGCACTGTTGCTGAAAGAAGCGATAGAACCTGTCCCTCTTCCTCTACAGGGAACGGGTTGCTATTCCCACTTCTTCCTGGTCCCGAAGAAGACAGAAGATGTAAGACCCATCCTAGATCTCAGTTCCCTGAACCTATTCGTGGAATACAAGAGGTTCAGAATGCTCTCACTGCAGAGTCTTCTGCCCCTCCTCCGCTTGAGCCAGTGGCTGTGCGCTCTGGATATGCAGGATGCTTACCTGCATATATCCATTCACCCGTCCCACCGCAAATATCTCCATTTTGCTTTCCAGGGGACCACTACCAGTTCAAGGCACTTCCTTTTGGCCTCTCCTCAGCTCCCCGAGTATTTACCAAATGCCTTGCAGTGGTGGCGGCCTACCTGCATACTTGGGGAATGCAGGTTTTCCCATACCTGGACGATGGCTCCTGTGTATGCCGTCCAGGAAGGAACTCCTGAGCTGCCTCTCCCTTACCCAGCAGGTTTTGCCTGCCTGGGTATACCATCAACCATTCCAAGTCTCACTTGATCCCATCCCAGAGACTCCAGTTTATCGGGGCAATACTGGACACGACCCTGGGCAGGGCCTTCCTGCCACCGGACAGGGCGGCCACTATTCAGACTCAGGTAAGCCTGTTGTCCGGCTGCAGGCAAGTCACTGCAAGGTCGGTTCTTCACCTTCTTGGGCTCATGGCGGCTGCTATCCCGACAGTACCTCACGCTCGGCTCCACATGAGGGTTTTTCAGTGGACGCTTCACTCCCAGTGGGATCGATTGGTGGACGACTTGGATCAGCTGGTTCTGGTCTCCTCTCCCATGGTTCGAGACTTGCAGTGGTAGATGGTCAGAGAGAACCTGTTTCGTGGGGTTCCACTCTTCCTTCCTCCCTCCCCCCTCCCAGACTCTGACTACAGATGCCTCGGTTGAAAGGTTGGGGAGCTCATCTCGGCTCTCATCGGACCCAGGGCTCTTGGTCCAAGCTTGAACAAACTCTTCACATCAGTGTGCTCGAGCTTCAGGCAGTACTTTACATCCTCCAAGCTCTCCATCTGTATCTCCTTCCAGGCCACCTAGCCATCCAGATGGACAATATGAGTGTGGTATGGTACATCAACAAACAGGGAGGGACTCAATCCTACCCTCTTTGCAGGGAAGCAATGAGAGTGTGGGATTGGGCAGTACAACACGACCTTCACCTTACGGTAATTCATGTTCCAGGAGTCGACAACACCTTGGTAGAGAAGCTGAGTCACTCGTCCGCCCGGGCCCACGAGTGGGAACTGGATCAATTGGTTCTAGATGATATCTTCCTATGCTGGGGAACACCACAGGTAGACCTGTTCGCTTCCCCTCAAAACGCAAAGCTTCCAGTTTCTAGGGGCATGGATATGTTGTTCATCCACACTATCTGGCAGGTTCCTTGCCACTTTAAATCTTGCCGGAAGGTCTTCAAGCTGGCTTCTCCCACCCACCCAGGTGGTAAAACTCTCAGCTCCGCCCCATGACGCCAGATCTTCTTACCGCTTGAAGCTCAGGTTCCTCCTTGGCGCTCCGGCGTTGACTGGTTCCTGATTATTCGTTCGTCCGATTTAGTTTTGAAGTTTTCTAAACTTCGTCTGCTTTCCTCACGGCCGTGGGGACAATTCCTTCCCAGTTTTGAGGCGCCCGGCGGGCGGAATATCTCCAGGACTGATCCGCAGTTTGCGAATTGTGCTGCGCCTTTTCAACCAACGTCCTGGAGGATCGGCGGCCTGTTTGGGCTTGCTCGGAGATTTTTCCCGCTCCGGTAAAATCTTAAGAGGCCTGCCGGGCGGTGTCCGTGTCGGCTGTCTCGGCTGAGCAGCTCGATCTCTACCTCCCTGAGGATGCGGCAGCCAAAGCTGCATCCTCTCCTCAGTCGCGGCTTTTATCCCGCCTTTTGAGTTCCTTCTCACTGCCGCTCAAGGAGCTTTGCCAGTCCCTTTCCACGAAGGGAGAGGCGCCATCGAACTGCCTCTCGGCCCAGGTCAAGGGAGTCACAGGCTAAGTCCCATCGTCGGTGTTTGTGGGAGCGGGAGAGGTCCCCTTCCCCTGCCTGCCGACCTTCGCCTTCGGTCGAGGTTGCGGCTCAGGCCGTTGGCTTCACGGTGTCCTCGCCAGGCCAGCCGCCAAGATTTGGCCGACGCTGTCGAAGTTTTCTCGACCACGCCCGGGTGGTCGACTGCAAGAGCCATCAACCCTTCGCCAGTTTCCTGTGGAGGCTGAGGTTCGCCTGCGCCTCGGGCAGCAGTCTCGTCATTCTGTCCGAGCC
Source organism: Neoceratodus forsteri (assembly GCA_016271365.2). NCBI lineage: Eukaryota > Metazoa > Chordata > Ceratodontiformes > Ceratodontidae > Neoceratodus > Neoceratodus forsteri. Next base: position 1,726,164,864 of record CM057452.1, read on the forward strand.
AAGGAAGAGCGAGTGTCCCCACCTTCCCGACCCACCTCGGTTTTGCCAAGGATCTGGGTCTCGGTCTCGGTCCTCTTCTCGGTCAAGCCGCTCCCGCCGACCTCGGCGGTCTCGGTCGGGGCACCGAGTTAAGTGGCAACACCATAACTCCTCGGATGAGGAGAGGCTTCGATGCAGATGGCGTCGACGTTACGAGGAGTTCATGTGGCAGCAGTTGCTGTTGTCTGGGAATCAATCTACTCCGATTCATTCCCCGTCTATCAAGCAGCTGCTGCCAGAACAGCCGACGCAACTGCTCGCTGCAGTCGAGGTGCCCACTTCTGGGCCGGTTGTTCGACCAAATCTTGCTGCCCCACTGATCATGGTGGAACCTCGGTCGGGTCACGACCTGTCCCGCAGGTTGTCGGTCACCCTCACTCCCGCCTGCCCTCGGCGGGTGAAGAGTGGCTCAGGCCTGAGGCAGCTCTTTGCAGACCCTTCGGAGTCCGACGATGACTCTTCCGTGTTCCCCAGACGGGAGGACCCGGAGCCCCCCCCGGACCGGTCTGTGGACAACAACCCATCGTCCTTTCTGGGTCTGCTTAGGCTCATCTCGGAGTTCACCGGGATGCAGCCCGAACCCGTGTCCAAACGGGCCTCTTATCCCCTGACGGAGATCCTAGACCGAGGGGGTTCACCCTCGGAGGCCTTCCCGGTGGCTGAGGCCATCGTCGGCCCAGCCTAGGAGCTTTGGCAGCAGCCTACTTCCTGTCCTGCGCCCTTGGCCAGGAAGTATTCTGTCCCTATCAGTTCTTTGCCCGGTTTTTCGGAGCACCCTTCCGCTGAGGGGTTAGTTACCGATAATGTCTTCCAGCGTTCTGTGAACGCTCGGGATGTGGATAGGCCCCCCAACAAAGAGTCCACAAGGATGGACTATGTCGGGCGCAAGGTTTATGCCACGTCCTCCCTAGGCCTCCGACAGGCCAGCTCGGCTGCACTGATGGCACATTTCTCCCACGCCCTCTTGGGCTCCCTGGATGAGGTGCTCCCTCATCTCCCGGCCGACCTGCGGAACACGGTCCGGTGGGTGCGGGACCAGGGTAAGGCGGTGGCGAAGCAACAGCTTCAGACTGCTTTGACATAGGTGATTCCTGTGCCAGGTCAGAAGCAGTGCTGTGGCTATGCGCCGTATGGCATGGCTGAGGATATCCACCTTCTCGACGATACCAGCACAAGTTGGCGGACATCCCTTCTTGGGACTGACCTCTTCGCCCTGGAGTGGAGGGACACCTCCAGGGGACCGAGAAGTCCAGTGCCACTCTGACTCGGTCACCCCTGCCCAGAGGGACAAGGCCGCCGCAACCTTTGCGTAGCCCTTCGGCCCCTGTGGCACGACCGGCCCATCAACAGCAGCATGAGGGCCGACGGGCTTCCGCTTGGCATCCTGACCCCAAGCCAGCGGCTTCCTCTAAGGGGAAGCAAGGAGGTAAAGGCTCAGGAGCTCCCTCGGCCAGTCCCTCCTTCAAGCCTGCTCAGTGACAGGCTGAGGGGCGCCGCCCCCGGCCTCATCACCCTTACCCGGGTCCCACCGTGGGGAGATGGCTCCGCCCTTCCTCCGCCTGGTCCGCTATCACCACGGACCGCTGGGTGTCAGAGGTGCTAGGGAAGGGCCTGCCTCTGGATTTCAAGCAGGCCCCACCCATTTGAGCCGTCGCCCCTCGGGGGGCCACGGGGTCTGCAGCCTCGCTGTCGGCCCGCCAAGCCGATTTTGCCCTGCCCCTCGAAAATGAGGTGATCAGGAAGGTGGCGGATCCTCCTCCAGACCCGGGGTTTGTGTCCAGGTTTTTTCCTGGTCCCCAAACGGACTGGGGGCTTGTGCTCCATCCTTGACCCGCACGACCTGAACAGCTTCTTAAGGTCTCGGACCTTCGGGATGGTCACTCTGACTCAGATATCCCATCCTCGGAACGAGGCGCAGGGTCTATTTCCTGGACCTCCAGGACGATTCTTCACACTGATCTGTCCGCTTCTTGGAGACTCTCCGCTTCAGGAGCGGGGATCTTTACGAGTTCCAGGCCATACCCTTCGGCCTCTTCTCAGCAGCATTCCTGCGGCGCCGAAGGGTCCAGGTCTACCCCTACCCGGATGGCGGGCTGACTGCAACCCCTCCAGAGCGGAGGTGGGGTGGTCCAGAGTTCTGGCCCTCCAGGTTGCTCTCAGACCGGTCTCCTCCCTAACGGAGCCAAGTCGGAACTCGTGTCAAAGCGGGTGATCCTTTCATCGGGACAGAGCTCGACTCTTCGAGCCAGAGCTCGCCCCGCTGACAGGGCCGAGGTTCTTCCTCCTTTACCTAATCATGTCTGATTGGGCAACGCGCCTGCCCTGACTTCCTGCACCTCTTGGCCTGTGGGCGCCTGCACCAGCATGGTCCGATTGACCCGCCGGTTCATGCGCCTCGTATGGGGCTGGCCAGCCAACGGTCACAACGCCACATCCTTTGACCAGCCCGTGACAGTAACCCAGGGATGTGGAACGCCTCCATGGTGGACCGCCCAGCTCATCTGCAGAGGGCATCCTGCCGTCCGCCCAAGTCGACGGTCTTCATGGCGATGCATCTCTGATGGGTTGGGGTGCTCATCAAGGGAGCGAGAGTGCACTGCCTCTGGTCCCCGGGAGTCCCTGGTGCTATTTCAACCTGCTGGAGCTTCATGCGGTCTGCTTAGCTTGCACCGTTTTCGCTCCGTTTGTGCGGGGTCAAGTGGTTTAGGTCCAGGCGGACAATACCACGACCATGTGCTACCTAACCTGCCAGGGCTGGACGCGCCCCTTGCCACTGCATAAGGAGGTTCTCCGCATTTGGTCTTGTGCGCAGCCTGGAGGCGGTTTTCCTAGCCATTTTGATGGCAGGAGCCTTCAGCACCCTGGCTGATGCCCTAAGCCAGATAAGGGCTGCGCCTCACGAGTGGTCTTCCCTGCTGGAGGTAGCACAAGATCTTTCTCCCACTAGGTCATGCCTCGGGCGGATCTTTTTCCCTCCAGGGAGAATGCGAAGCCGAGACTGTCTCATGCCCACCCCCCTCAGCAGGGCTCGCTGTAGGGGGATGCCTTTGAGGCCGCGGACCCCAGGCCTCTTCACGCCTTCCCCTTTCCCTTGACCCACAGGCAAGGCGACGAGGGACTAGGTGCAGGTGATTCTGGTAGCCCCAGACTGGTTCTGCCAGCTCTGGTATCCAGCTGTCCTCAGTCTCAGCCCCAGGCTCCCGAGGCGGCTTCCAACCCGCCCGGTCCTGATCTCTGTTGTCAGGGGAAGGTATTCCATCCGGACCTTCAATCCCTGCACCTGGCGGCCTGGTTCCTGTGTGGCTAGTGGCCAGGCCTTGGGTCTTCCAGCGAGGTCCTCAACGTTATTGAGGCGTCCCACCAGGAGTCGACCAGATATGGTACGCCTTCAAATGGAAGAGTTCTCCATTTGATGTTAGGATAGGGCCTGGTCCCCTCTCCTGTTCCTCAGCGAGCATTCCGGACTATCTGTGGTCCGGACGTTCTTCTTCTTTAGCAAGGGTATCGGTCGACAACCCTTAAGGTGCTCCTGGCAGCCACCCCTGTCCTCCGGGCGCGGGCCGGAAGGTAGTCGGTGGCACAGGAAAGGTGGTCTGGCGCTTTTCCAAGTCCTTGATCACGCTTCCCTTACGGAGAGAGAATCTCCACCTCCGTGGGATCTGATGCTGGTATGGACTTAGCTCACGGGCAAGCCATTCGAACCTATGCACAGGTGCGATTCTCCCACCTGTTGTGGAAGAACACCTTCTCGGGGCTACCACGCCAACCAGAAGGATGGGAGAGCTCCAGGCGCCTTCGAGTCTCCTATCTGGTCTTCCACAGGGACAAGGTTGTCTCATGTCCACCCAAGTTCCTTCCGTAGGTGGTGTCGAGCTGCTACCCCAACCGGTATTGTCTCTGCCGGGGTTCAATCCCATTCACACTCGGAGGTTGATATAGGCTCCATTTGGACCCTAATTGAGCGCTTGCCTTCTCAGGGAGCGTAGGGCTGAAGTTCAGGAGAGGTTCACCAGCTGTTTGTCATCTACGCTGAAGCCGCACCTGGCAGACCTGCAGCCAAGTGGATGATGAGCGGGTGGGTCACCTCCTGCATAGATCTCCGCTATAGGTGGGTGGGCATGGAGCCTCCCAGAGGGATAAGTGCTCATTTTACCCACCCTTCCGCTGCATCAGTGGCTGCTTCCGGGGATGTCCCTACCCAGGATATCTGTGGGGCTCCTACCTGGAAGTCGGCACATACCGTTTTACCCCTACTACATCGACCTTGGGTCACGCCGGGATGCTGGTTGGGGGCCTCGGTTCTCCAGTCTTTATTTCCTAAGTAGGGGGTGTGCGCCTTGCCTCCCTCCTCCCGGAGAACTGCTAGGAGTCTGCCAGATGGTGTGGATGAACAACATATCCATGTCCCTAGAAATACAGGTTACTCACCTGTAACAGGAGTTCTAGGAATGGTATATGTTGTTCATCCACACGACCCACCCGACCTCCCCGGATTCGACGCACAACCTGGCTTCCAGCGGGCAAGATCTGGTGTCATGGGGCGAAGCCGAGAGTTTTACCACCCGGGTGGGTGGGAGGAGCCAGCTTGAAGACCTTCCGGCAAGATTTAAAGCGGCAAGGAACCTGCCAGATAGTGTGGATGAACAACATATACCATTCCTAGAACTCCTGTTACAGGTGAGTAACCTGTATTTTCTGCTCGCTCATTCAAAAGCGAGGCATTTTCTGGAGAGACGCTCTGTCTCTAGATTGGAAGGGCAGATTCGTCTATGCCTTTACCCCAATTCCTTTGATCCCACGGGTCTTGCAGAAACTAGGTTCAGAAGGAGCACGAATGATTCTGATCACTCCTTTTGGCCCAGGCAAGTTTGGTTCTCTCTTCTACAACAATACTCAGAGGAACCATCTCTTCCTCTTCCTCTGTCACGATGTTTGCTGACCCAGGATCAGGGGACCCTGGTCCATCCAGGTCTCAAGTCCCTTCAGCTACATGCATGGCTCCTGCAGAAATAGCTCAAGCCCGCTTTGGAGTTTCTCCCCAGGTGGCGAAGATTCAGGTGGAGGCTAGGAAACCCTCCACTAGGTCTACCTATGCTATGAAATGGAAAAGGTTCACAATCTGGGCTGCTTCGAAAGACGTCAAGCCTTTCTCCTGCTCCGTTGGGTGACTGCTGGAATACCTGCGCCATATCTTTGTCCTGGGTCTTAGTCACTTGTCTCTGAAAGTCCACATGGCGGCCATTTTGGCCTATCCTGTTCCCTTTGCAGACAGAACGCTCGCTCAACTGGAAGTCTGTAAGACTTTCCTCAGAGGAGTTCTTCACCTGAGACCCCCTATCTGTGTTCCCGCCCCTCCTTGGGATTTGAACTTTGTTCTTGAGAAACTTACTCCTTTTGAACCAGCAGCTTCCGCAGACTTGAAGTTCCTTTCATGGAAGACACTGTTCCTCGTGGCCATTACCTCTGCTCGGAGGATTTCCGAGTTCCAGGCCCTGATGTGTAAAATTCCATACTTGATTTTTCACAAGGAACGTGTGGCTCTGCGCACCAATCCTAAGTTTCTCCCCAAGGTGGTAGCGGAATCTGCTTTGAACCAGTCCATAGAGTTACCCGCTTTCTTTACGCAGCACTCCAATCAAGGAGAGTATTTATTACATACTATGAATGTTCACCGGATTCTGAGATGCTACACTAACAGGACAAAGGATCTCAGAAAGACTGAGCAACTGTTTTGCACCCGAAAGAAAAGGCAATGCTGTTTCTAAGCCTATCCAAATGGTTGGCTCATTGCATCACTTTCTGTTATGACAAGTACAACAAGACCTTTCCGGGTCAAGTTAGAGGCCACTCCACCAGAGGAGTCGCTGCCTCAGCGGCTTGTTTCAAGAATGTGTCAGCGGCAGACATCTGTGCTGCCGTCACTTGAACTTCCGTCCATACCTTTACAAAACATTACAGTTTGGATATTGCCTCTCGCCGTAGAGCAGGCTTCGGGCTTGCTGTTTTGCAAGGCCTTCTTTCTTAAGGCCTTCACAGCTAGAAGATCTACTTTGAGTAGCTTTCCTCCTCCTGTGTGCTTCTTCTTGTTCCAGACTGCTTAGGACTCAGTCCTATATATAATTAGCTACTGCAAGAGCCCTCTCGAAGTAAGATAGTACAGTTACGTAAGAACTTACTGTAACAGTGGATCTTTGAGAGAGGCTCTTGCAGTAGGTAATACCTCCCGCCCTCCATCCCCCTAAACTTTTTCAGCTCCTTTTCCAGTGAGGGAAATATCTGCTTCTCTCGTCTGGCCTTTTTTGGCCTTTGGGAAAGAATTGAAGGCGGGCGTGAGGGACTGCTCCTTTATACCGACGCCTCCTGACGCCGTCGCCTAACGTGGGAGCGTCCCTCGCCAGAGACTGCTAGCTAGAAATTTTTCCATGGGGTCCTGCCGGCGTCAGTCTTATATGTAATTACCTAGTGCAAGAGCCTCTCTCGAAGATCTACTGTTACGGTAAGTTCTTACGTAACTGTACTTTTCCCATTTGCATGTTATATCTTGCTACCACCAAGAGTCACTGTTGCGCTCTCTACTATCCCTCCTGCACACTGCAACCTCTCACTCCTATTCCTATACTCTCCTCCCTATTTTCCTCCCTGCTACAGTACATCTCCTGTTATCCACCTGTATTGTGCCATCTCAGTCCTGGTCAGTCTTGAACCTGCAACCTTCTGCACTAAAGGTGACCTCCCTAACCTCTACGCTATTGCAGCAGCCCAGTTTCTATAGCTTGTCCTTAATCCTTATTCTATCCAGCACTCTACTTCGGTTTTCCATAGCCCTTATCCACTCCTGGGTACTTATCATCTTCGTATTCAGACCACTCCTCTCAGCCATCCCATCCCCGCTACCTGTGCTTGCCCATAACTCCTGCTTCTTTCCCCCAAATCAAGTCGCCCATCCACTCAATCACCTCTCTCACCCTTCTACTCTTCTTTCTAGCACCCATCCACTATAATACCTACCCTAGTCTCGCTAACCCCTCTCAGCACAGTCTTAATGTTTACTTACAGGGTACCGCATCCCTAACTCCATTACCCAGTGGAATTACTAGGCCGATTATAACCCATCGCAGCCACACCTGCCACTTCTGGGAGCTCTCGTACATTCTCCACCAAATAATTAGTTTGCCCCTTTTTTACACTTGCCCCCAAAAATCTGCCTGCATAACAAAGAACACAGGGCCCAAATACCTTAAGCCCTACTTGTACAGAATCGCTTTATCTCCGAAAATGTTCCTCCAAACCCTGGACCTATCCGTGATCAGAAAGGATGCCCCCAATACAATGGTCACTTAAAACTAGCCTCCATCAATATTTGGAGCCTCCTGCCAAAAATCGATGATCTACAAGTTTGGGTGATGCAGCATAACCGTGATTTGGTTACTCTGACTGAACCCTGGCTCTCGCCCAAAATCTCTGATTCTGAAATAGCACTCAACATATATACGCTGTTCTGGCTTGACAGGATTGGTAAAAGGGGCAGGGGTTGTGCCATCTACCTAAAGGACTCCCTAAACGGTCAGGCAGTTCAGCAGCTTGCCCCAGTAAACCACTCACCAATACTAGGGTTAAAATTCTCCTTGGTCAGCAAGGAAAATCCCTCTATGTGCTCTCTATCTACATTCCCCCACGATATAATGCCACCGGTATCAGCTTGGTACTTGATTACCTTGAAAACCTACCATGTCACTCTGAAGTAGTTGTTATGGGTGACTTTAACATACTGTAAACTGGTCGGCCGATTATGCTGCCCCCTTGTAAAGATGCCTTCGCTGCATGCAACATTTCCCAATTAGTGACTACTCCCACATGATTTAATCAGAGAACAGGAAACAGCACCCTACTGCCCCTAATACTAACTACTCACCCCCATAGGCACATAAACACCGCAGTTCTGTCTGACTTAATGAATGACCACTCTCCTGTTCTCAGTCACGGGACCAATAAGACCCGTGCACCCCCTGCGAATGTCACATATCAGTGCTCTCTAAAAATAGGGAAACTTGATCAGTGCTGTGCCTACCTTGCAAGCTGCGACTGGTCACCTCTGGGCATGTCTAGTAGTGTCCACGACGCTGCTACCTTATCACACACTTCAACGTGGCTTGTGATATCTTTGCTCCAGTGCGTAAAACTAAAACCGGGGTGTAATTAACCCTTGGATCACTGCAGACTTATTATGCAAAATGAAAGCCAGGGACAATCTCTGGTATCTTGCACATTCCACTGGAAAACCTGCTGATATGCAGCGGTACAGAGCTGCCAGAAATGCATGTTCCCATGACATCTGTAGGGCTAAGATTGCTCACTTTCAAAGTGAGCTCACCAGCTCATGGGGAAACAGCAGGAGCTTCTGGGAAAAGATGGAGGACCTCACTGGCCAACCAAGTAAGGCATCCCCCTCTTTACTGGTGGTAAATGATGTACCTATGCAGGAACCTAAATCAATTGCTCATGCTTTTAACACAGCCTTCATGGATCTCAGTCAAGTGCTCCCCCAAAAAAACTTTTTTAAGAGAATGACACTGGGGACCCCTCTGTTACAAATGCCCCCACACCGCATGTCCCCCATTTTATTTCAGAAGGATTACAGCCGCTAAAGTTAAAAAAATATCTGCTTTGGGTGCAAGACGAAACCAGATATAAACTGAGCAAAAAACTGCACTCCTCAGATGAAAAATGAAGTACAAAATTGCTTTATTATCTAAAAGCCATGCTTGGGGAGCAAAGTGCGACAAGAACACAACCTCGACCAGTTTTGTACAACCTAGTACGTCATCAGGAGGATAGCATTTCCTGTTGATTGCTAGGCTATATAGTGGCTACTCTTAAAGTGGCAGTGTGTGTGTATATATATATATATACACTGTATATATATCTCCTATAGTGGCACTAGGGTTGCACAGCCATTTCTATGTTAAACCTCAAAGATTGCACGTTAATACCTTTGCAATTGTTTGTCTGATTTGCCTGAAATTTGGCATGAAGCTACACCTACCATACATCTCTGGATCTGGTCATTTCCGTTATGGTTAGGTATACGGTTGCGGAACTGTGGGGTGCTCAAAAAGTGAAAATTCTCCCTTTTTGCAAATTGTTTGGTAAGCCATAATGGACTGAAGAGTACATTTCAGTGGGTTCAAATTGGTTTGCCTACATGTGTCCTGAGTTGAACTACATGTGTCCTGGATTGAACTGGTTCTTTTCGAAGATTTGGTGAGAAAGTATTGCTCCTTTAAAAAGTTATTCCATTTTTTCATGTCCTATTATAGCCTATGGGAAAATTTATATGTGCACTATGAAAATTTTTGCGATCATATTTTTTGTCGTTGAGCTGCCTGAAATTGTTTTCGTGCTGCCGCCATCTTGTTTTCAGTTAGCGAGAGAGAAAAAACATTGTAATTCAAAAAATAGTGGAGTTTGTTAAACACCAACAGGTGTGTTTACCTAATCGGGACTTGAGGAACATGAATCTGGCATTAGTCTTTCAGCAGCTGGTCTGGAAATGTTTTTAAAATTTTTTTTTACCATTTTGCCATTTTTTGTTCACGGCAATATTTTTTGTTATCGCAAAAATAATCACGATTATAAGAAAAATAACCGCGGCACTATTTTTTGTGTTCACGGTCACATTCCCATTATAGAGATAGGAGTGTCGGGATAACATTTAAAAGAGTTGCAGTAACACTGCATGGACACAGTTTTAAATGTGTTGTTTTGTTTGTCACTTCATTGTGGCAAGGTGGCTTGCGCTATTAGCCTGAAATGTTCAGGGTGGCAAGCCCTAGTCCCACAGATGTGCCTTTTGGTGGTTTTGTATGAAAATATTGTACAGGACCATAGTTACAGCATTCTGAAGTTCAGAAATTTTCCCATAGGATAACATTGTGGCGCCTGTGACACCTTTCGGTGCCCGTATCTCGAAAATGGCTCAAGATACAGAAATATGTCTTTGCAAAAATTCTTAGTCCCCCAAGGTGCAGAAGTAGGTTGGAAAGCCATGAATACCCTATAATTTGAATATTTTTCTATCTTGTACGGTTACTGAGATATTTGGGAATTAGTGTTCCAATTGCTCATTTTCATGTCCACAGGCCACTGTTATGCCCTCAGAGTTAGCACTCGCAGTGCTTTTCGGTGCCCGTATCTTGGAAACAATGCGAGATACAGATTCGGTTGCTGTATGTTGCAAGAACTACTCACTGTCATGATTACAATAACACTTTCATTTTTAAAGTGACAGTGCACATATATACATACACACACACACAGTGCACTGTCTAACCACATTAGGAACTCAAGACAAAGGGACATGTGTCATAATTTCAGATTTTGTGGCCTGGAGGTGGTTAGATTGGGACCACGAGGTGGTAGTGTAGATGATTTATTACAAGTGAGGGAATCGTATTGGATTCACACCCTTGGTGCCCTTACACCACCGGGCCTTAATGAGCACGTTGACCTGATGCCATGTGGAGTAGGTTTATGTCACGCTAGCTAAGGGGCTGCGGTGTTTCAGGATCATCAGGGTCAAGAACACATATGTTTAACAGCAGAATGGTTGAAGAAATTGGCGGCTAGCTGAGTAGGCTTATGTCACATTAGCCAAGGGTCTTCGACTTTGTAGGATGGTCAGGGTCGATAACAGATTTTGTTTATAACAGCAGGATGATTGAAGAAATTGGGCAGCTAGCCAAGTAGGCATGTGTCACGCTAGCCAAGGGGCTTCAATTTTGTAAGATTGTCAGGGTTGAGAACATATATTTTTATAACAGCAGGATTATTGAAGAAATTGGGCAGCTAGCCGAGTGGGTTTATGTCAGACTAGCCAGGGTCTTCAGCTTTGCAGGATGCTTAAGGTCAAGAACAAATTCTGTTTACAACAGCAGGATGAGTTGGAAAACAGTAAAGTAACACACAATATATTGTGTGTTTGCAACAACTTTTTATCTTGTCATTTCTGCCTTACTTCATCCTTTTTATTATTTTTTTTTTTTTTTACTTTCAGCCCACACTGCCACATCACCCACGATTTTTGTCAGTGAGTCACACCCTCCCTCCTTTCAGCCCACCTCCGCAACCCCCAATTTCAGTTTCATAACTTGCTTTTTTTTTTTGCCTCCGCTCCCCCTGGCTGCCCACTCCTTCAGGCCTCCTAGTCTCTTCATAACTGCCTGCCCATCCCCACGCCAGCCACTTACCTCATATTGTGGCTTCCCCAGGTAACTCGGCATATCCCTTCACTGGACGGGTCTTCCTCCTCTGAGGGGAAGGCACCGATGGGGGCCAGCCAGCGCACTCTAGACTTGGCCCGGTGTGTCACTGAGGTGTGCCGGTCGTGGGTTCAGCAGCAGCAAAGAGCTGGAGACCATCATCCAGCCAACCAGGGAGCATTTTCTCTGGTTTTTCTTGGGGGAGTGACATCCTGATGTCAAGACTGACGCCGACGTCTGCTACTCCCCTTGTGCACTGAGCCCGATGTTCTGCTGTGTCCCTGGCCTCTGCCAGGGGCTCGCAGGTACCGGTACACATCCCCACCTTCCCCCCGGAGAAGGAGAGCTGTCCCCAGACACTTCATCCTTTTGCCCCCGGCCGGCCCTCCAGCAACCCGAGTCCATTCCCGAACCCGGGTCGCCAGCGTCGCAGACAGAAATCCAACCACTGTGCCGATGGGCCAGCATCATAACTTGCTTTAATTATGTCCCTTCCCTCTGTTTATCTTAGAAACATAGAAACATAGACTTTGATGGCAGATAAGGACCGCTAGGCCCATCTAGTCTGCCCATTTCCCTACCTACAGGATAGGCCGCAGATCCTAGTTAACCAACAGCCTATATCTTCCTGCCCCCCACAAGAATTGCCTTATGTCTGTCCCATGCATTCTTGAATTCTCCCTGATTTTAGACCCCACAACTTCCTCAGGAAGGCTGTTCCATCATCACTACTCTCTGTGAAATAATACTCCTACATTGCCCTGAACCGCCCTCCTATCTTTAAATTGTGTCCCTTGTTCTTGCAAGTCTCTTTTTCTGAAAGATGCTACCCTCTTGGACTTTGTTGATTCCCTTGAGGTACTTGAAAGTTTCTATCATGTCCCCCCTCCCTTCTTTCCTCAAGGGTATACATATTGAGCTCTTTAGTCTCTCCTCATACGGCTTCTCTTGCAGACCCTGCACCATTTTAGTTTTCCTCCTCTGGACTGCCTCTATCCTGTCTATGTCCTTGCAGAGATGGGGTCTCTCAGAACTGGACACAGTATTCCAGATGGGGTCTCACCAACTGTCTGTACAGAGGGATAACAACTTCCTGTTTTCTGCTGCTGATGCCTCTCCTATACATCCCAGTATACCCCCGCCCTCCCTACTGCCTTCTCACATTGCTTGCTAACCTTAAGGTCATCTGATATGATTACCCCCAGGTCCCTTTCCTGTTTTGTTGTTGTTACTACCTCCCCACCCATTGTGTATTCTTCCCCTGGGTTCTTGTTTCCTAGGTGCATTATTTTGCACTTTTTTGCATTGAATCCTAGCTGCCATACGTCTGACCATATCCTTATTTATTTCTATTTTTTCCTGTAATTCTGTCTTTCTCTGTTACTTTTTCTGTTCCTTTTGTTAACACACACATACCTCTCAACCTCCCTCATCACAAATCAGGGACAAGGCTTAAAATGATCAGGGACAAATTACCAAAATCAGGGACACATCTGAAAAAATAGTAATATTAATTCTAGAAGCTGTGTACAATATGCTGCCTAGTATGAATAGCATTTTCCTAACAAGAACTAGACTGTAACACCAATGGCTAGCATTATTTTGTGATTCAAATCCCTACTCTGCAGTAGCAGAAATGCCAAATTTAGGAGGGACAGAGGAAATTTCTGAGGCAAAATCAGGGACATCCCTGAAAATCAGGGACAGTTGAGAAGTGTGAACACACACACACACACACACACCCCTACCTGGCATTAGGAGAGGACTCCAGAATGTACTGTAGGCATTTTGTGAATGCTGTACCGTGGTATTAGCGTCACACTATGTCGTATTGGGGTGTTTGGGAGGGGGGATGCAGTTTACAAAGTCAGATACGTAGACGGGGGCGGAGTCCCCCATGTAATCAAAAAACAAGATTTCAGTTGTTTTCGTTAAGAATGGGGGTCTCTGTATCCCCCCAATTTTTTTTTTTTTGGGAGGGGGGATACTGGATAGGATGTCCATTTCTTTACAATTGTTACTGGTATCGCAGTGGTGTAGCACAGCACAGCGCATGCAATAACTAACCCATGGTACTCATTTACGTAGTGTTCTGCTACTGAACTAAGATGGTCTGGAGTCCGCCATCACTAATACCTCCAGTCCTCCCTATTAAAGTTACAGCACACCTCCCTAAACCCCAGTTTCAGTTTCTCTCTCTCAACTTGTTTTAATTCTTTCCCTTCTCTGTCTTTAACTTGTTTATAGTTCTGTTTCTGTCTGCTTTTCTTGTATTTCCTTATTTTTCTTGTCCTGCCCCCCTTGTAGTGTAAGTCAGTACCCCACCACATTCCCGGACGTAGTCACCCTCCTCTAAGTCCCTGAGCACCAGCCCCCGCTTTCACTTTGTTTCAGTCCCGTCTTATTTTTTTCTTACCTTTTAGTTCTTCATTTTTTATTTTCTCAGTCCTCAAGTCCCAGCCCAATCCCTCCAAAACCTCAATCCACCGCCACTCCCACATCGTCAGTCCCCTCATCTTGAGTCCCCCCAACCCCCACTTTCACTTTTCCTTGGTCCACTTTGGCATAAGCTCTGCTTTTTTTCCCAAGTTGTAAAGGTGTGTTTTTTTTTTTGTTGTTTTTTTTTTATAGAGTTAACTTTTTTCTTTGTAAAATGTCACTTTTCTTTTCGTTTTTTTGTGATTGTTCTTTTCATTTTGGTTACTTTCCCAGCCCCAACTATTTCACCCCACCCCACATCATCTGACCCCTCACCTCGAGTCTCCCGACCCCCACTTTCACTTTCCCTCAGTTCCCTCTGGCATTGACTCAGAATTTTTCCCCATTCATTTTTTAGTTCTTTTTGTAAAATGGGTTTTCATTTTGTTTTTTTCATTTTATCTGCTTTCCCCAGCCCTCACAGGGTCCCACCCTCTCCATTGCTAGTACTACTATAGCCTACCCGGTCAAAATAGCGCTTCAGGAATAGCACAAGTTAACACAGTGATGGGAATTACAGTGCCATGTAGTAAGCACTCACTTGGTCAGTGTCCATGGTGCTAGTAATGAAGACAAGGGTCGAGGAATGGAGAAGGCTGGCCAAGCTACTCCTATGGCGTGGAGTGGCAATGCAGGAGCAGCTCGTCCGAAAAGGGGGTCGTGACCAGGGTTCTAGTCCCAGTCCCCACAATTTTACTTTTTCCCATGATCCAACTCCGACTCAGAGTTTATTATTTTAATTACGGGGCATGCGGGGGGGCTCAAATGTGTTCCAGTGGTAGCGATCGTGAACTGTACTTGTGATCTCTACTACTGGCGCTGATTTTGTTGGCGGTATTGTCTCCTGCCACTTTTCTTGTCAGTGCTGTATGGACAGCACTGTTTTTGACAGCGCTGTCCATTCAGGCGCGGATATGACCTAGTGCCCTACTATAGCACAGGGCTGTAGAACTCTCTCCATGTCCCAGCATGTCTGCTCCATAGCTGTGCAAGTCTTGGAAGGTGCCGAGCTGCTGCGTGTTCTGCCTTTTATATTCCAGTTTGCACATGTCAAGCCGGAGTGTGGGTCCGGCTGCAGGAGGACCCTTTCACCTCTCTCCTCAGCCTCAAATGCCAGTCACATGACTGGCAGTGACTAGCAAGTCTGGGAGGCTAGGGGGACAGGAAATAAAGGAAAAAGGAAACCTGAGGTGAACTGACAGTGTTTGGTTTGGGAGCTGCTGAAACCGAGCTGTTTGAGTTTGGGATGGCATGGTTTCAGCAAAGGGATTTGTGCACATCCCTATTGGTAATTACAATAATCTGCAAAGTTCAGTGACCATCAATGATAAAACACAAAAATACACAGTTAAGAGACAAAAACCATTGTCCATGACTGTTGGTTACCATAGACACCATAGAACAGGCTGAAAATTTGTTTATATGACCTATGTGGGCAAATGATTGGGAGTAAATTAGCAATGACATTAACACTGCTATAAGGGGAAGAGTGCGCAGTGCAAAGTAGGCTGAACTTAGCCATAGCTGGCCCGGTGGTGCTGAGGGTTGAGGCACTGGATGCCACACTTCGCGCCATGCAGGCAACCCAGGTTTGGGAATGGACTCTGGTTGCTTGTGGATCGGCTGGGGAGGAAGGATTGAGCATCCGTAGACAGTTCTCCCTCCTCGGGGAGGGGGGGGACTAGCGCTGTAGACTGACACCCAGCAATGGCTGGATGTCAGCGCAGGTACACACAGGTTGGGCCCACATCCACGGTGATAGGCTGCCTCCACAGAGGCAGGGACAACTGCTCTGCCCATTGCACGGATGTGGACTGTGGAGAAAAATGGAGGGAAAAGGCCGGAAGCCGGCGAGACTCACGATGGCACGGTCGTTCCTCATGTTGTCGCCCCCGATTCTGAATTGTACTTCAGGGGGGGTAGCCGGTGCTCCTTTACCTGGCCCTGCTGTGGGTGGTAATCTGTGGGGGGTCGACAAGAGCGGTGACTGGAACCGGAGGAAAGAGCCCCTCCAAGGGAGGAGCCAGAGCCATCCTTCGGCTCCGCAGAGGAGTAGAAACTACTAATAAAAAAAAAGAAAGAACTTAGCTAGCCATAAGAGGGACAAGAGCAAGACCCTGCCTTGCAGAAGGTAGAGTGACTGGGAGAGCAGTGCAGATTTGGGGGAAGGGAGTTCAGAAACCTGGGACATATACTGTACAGGAGAGGCCAGTTTGCCAAGGCCTGTGAACATCTGTGTTTCATGAGTAGTTGAGAGTCCATCAATCTCAGTGAGTAGACGGGAGATGGGCAAAGCAAGTAGGAGGCTAGGGAAGGTGGGAGCCTGACCTCAGGAGTTTATCAATAAAACAGCCCAGAGCAAAAGAACATTGGCCTGCAGTGGAGGGCCAGCCTAAGCTGGAGTAAAGGAGGCAGTGGGTACATGAGTCCAGGGTAGCCAAGGTGAAACAACATACATTGCTGCATGTAATATCCCATTTAGTGGGACCCCCTTTGAAAACTTGAGAGAGTCGAGGTGCTAGGGGTTTGTTATATGCAGAAGTTCCTGTTTGTACACTGATTGGAAAAAATTTATAAAAAGTCTTGAAATGCAGTAAATTGCAGTTTACTGCATTTGGTGAAGCTCCTTGTGGACTGTGCCTTTTTGTGCTTGAACACCTAACATTCGGTGTGGGCTTTCATTGCGCTCTTTGTTTTTTGTGGACAGTTTATTTATGTGGAGGTTAGCCACCTCTCTAAGTGCTGCATGGCTGTGTTATTTCCGTTTGACTTTGCGGTGGTCTTTTTGGATTTCGTAGCTTTTTGAGCTGCCAGGAATGCCCGAATGTCATGGGTATGTCTAGGAAGGAGTACTCCCTAAGCTGTAGACAGTTGTGCTGCAGGTGATAAATAGTGCTTTACCCTATAGGCCAAGCCCAACTTAGTATTAAATGATTTGCAAACAGAGGAGATATGGGGAGAAGCAATCAAGGGAAGGGTCTAGAATGGCGGATCTGCATTGCCACATCGACACAAATATGTTAACCTGACCGTGCCGCGGCGGCACTATATGCGACCGCAGTTCACGGTCAGCATTGTCACCATCAAAATAAATATGTGTTTGTTTTTTTCCGAGGGTTGTGCCCTGCACCCCATGCCCCCTGTAATTTAATATAATCAACTCCAAGTCGGAGCTGATTCAGGGTTGGGGTGCAATACCAAGAGAGAGAGTGCCAGGGTCCCGAGCGGTCTTTACAGCGATCTGTCAATGTCGACAAGCTTGCTGTAAAGTTGTTGCTGAGGTGATGGTACACGTAGTACAACACCCAGGTACATGAAACTGCTCACCTTTTCCAGCAGGGACCCGTCCATACAGGGTAAGGGAGAGCTTGGGAGAGGTAATATGATGTTTTGGCTTTGAGCCAAAGAGCATGGCTTTTGTGTTTTTGCTGTTCAGAATTAGATTGTTGGTTGATGGCCAGGACTGAATAAGAGGGAAAAATAAGAGAGGGTTTGTTGGATCTCGGGGACAGTGGCTGCACTGTAGTAGAGGACAGGGTCATGTGCATACAGCAGGGAGCTGCAGCAGTTGGCAACATCGGGAGACTTTGCAGATAGAAAAAAGATGTTGGCCCAGGATTAATCCTTGGGGAACACCAATAGGTATTTTAGCAAGGTTGGAGTTCCTGTCATCCTTCCTGAAATTCTCCACCCCCCACCACCACCATCATTTTACTACACGTCCCCTGTTCTGGAGCTTATCCTTTCATAGAAAAGGCTGCTTCCAAGCACTGTTTAAGGTTAAGGGAAAAAAATTGCGATTCCGATAAAAATAAGGAACCGCAAACTAAACTAGGAGCTGCAGTTAAGTTTAGTAAGAGAAATGTTAAAAATTCTCCGAAAAGAACGGGAACTGCAGGAGGAACACTGAGGGGAGAAATGTACAGTTTCTGAGAACTGAAGGAACTGTGGTATAAAAAAAACTGCAACACTAAAGAAAAATACCTAAAATTCACTAAGGTTTGAACTGTTTTTATTATGAGGGTGGTGATGATGAATTAGAGGATGAATCTTTAGACCAAGAGGCTCCCCCGACCAAGAGTTTAGCTGTCCCACTAATGAGCAAGAGGATTTTTCCTCTGACTTTACCTTCACTCAGCGTATGGTGGACACTCTTGATCTCACTATGCAAGAGACTACTGACCAGGAGGTGGAAGAAGACTTTTTAGATATGATAGGTCTCCCTCCTTCCAAGAAGGTGTTTTTGCCCATACATAAACCACTTAGTAGGGCAACTTTTAAAGTACTTGAAAGCCCCCACTTTCTCTTCAGCTGTGGACAAGAAAATTGAGAAAAAGAATCAACTGGAAAGGCATAATGTTGAGTTCCTGTATACTCACCCTGATCATGAGGGGGTGGTGCAGACTGATGCTTGTGACAAGGATAAAGCACCCCTTTCTTCACAGCCTCCTGAAAAAGAATCTAGAAGGTTTGGTTTTATGGGGAAAACTCTTACACAACAGCCTCTCTGCTGCTTTGCCTGTCTACTTACATGGCCTATACAGCCCAGTACCAAAAAGCTCTCTGGAACTCAGTGCTAGCTATCAGCCAAAAGAAAAAAGCAAAGGTGCATAAAAAACGCATGGCGTCAGTACGTTGATGCCGAGTGGTTTATTTGTGCACACAACACACAACCGAGCACTACTACCCCAGCGCTTCGAGCCCTTGTGGACTCTTTATCGGGGGGAAGGGCAACATACATGATAGCCATGAAGAAAAATTACTCACCGCAGTAATTTTCTTTCTTCCATGGGGTCCTTTAGCATCAGTAACATTTTGCACTTAGCTGGCTAGGTGCAATTGCCCCGGAGGTGTGTCTTTAAGAGATTTTTTAAAGAGCGTAGGGCTAACCAGTCAAAAGACAGGAGGGGGTGTGAACTGAGTGAAAGCTGTTGACTGCTTCAGAATTTTTTTAAAGGAAAAACGAGGGCAAATGCCGAAAAAGAATTAACAGGATTCAAAAAACATGCAAATGTCCAAAAGTGGAAATAGAAACAGCAACACGAGGTTAAAAACTCATCAATAACAAATGCCAAATTTGGTAAAAGGTGACGTAAGAGCCCTTCTCCGACAGGTGAACCGGGGAGGAAGGGTGGGAGCTTACTGATGCTAAAGGACCCCATGGAAGTAAGAAGATTACTGCAGTGAGTAAATTTTTCTTCTTACCCCAGGAGTCCTTTAGCATCAGTAACTTTTTGCAGACTACCAAGCAATACCAAGTGGGAGGCGGGCAGAGAACCTATGTAGGAAAGAGGCTCTGCAGAACTGCCCTGCCAAATTTGGCATCAGATCTGGTCTGCAGATCCAAACTGTAGTGTTTCACAAAGGTGTGCACAGATTTCCAGGTAGCTGCTTTGCAGACATCCAGTAGGGGAATGTCCCTTGCTGCTGCAAGCGAGGCTGCAGTGCCCCTGTTGGAATGGGCTCTGAGCCCCACTGGAGGTTGTTAACCAGCTTTCTAGCAGAATCTAATACAAGAGACCAACCAATGAGAAATAGTTCTCTTGGTAGATTGTCTTCCTCTGCCTACATCCTCGTAGGTGAGGAACAACTGAGCGGAAGAGCCTCTGGACTGTCTAGTATGCTCTAGGTAGTGAAAGATGGCTCTTTTGACATCCAAGCCGTGGAGATTTTGCTCACCAGAAGTAGACGGCTCAGTAAAGAAGACAGGCAGAGTAAAGGATTGGTTCAAATGAAACTCTGAAATCACCTTTGGCAGAAATTTCCTATTTGTCCTGAGCTCAACTTTATCGTTGTCCGGGATGGTGTAATTCAGCTCAGTGCACAGGGCCTGTAGCTCTGAAATCCTCCTGGCAGACGTAATGGCTACCAGGAAGATGGTCTTCCAAGTTACAAACTTGATGTGGGCCATGGACATAGGCTCGAAAGGTGGATTCATGAGCCCATCTATGCAAAGGTTCAGGCTCCAAGGAGGAACAGGCTCCCTGGTCAGAAGCTGGAGGTGCAAGAGACCTTTGAAAAACTGTTTAAAAATGTCATGGGAAAAAACTGATTTCTTTTTTCCCACCGGAAGGTAGGCTGAAATTGCCGCCAGGTGTAGCTTGAGTGAAGATGGTTTCAAGCCTGACACCTGTAGGTGTACCAGGTAGTCTAGCAGCTGAGTGTCTGAAGCTGATAGGGGTTCGACCTTTTCGCTTCTGCACCAGAGGGAAAACCTTTTCCATTTGGCTACATAAGTCTTCTTAGTGTTCGATTTTTTAACCATCCTCAGTATCTTAAGGACCTGTTCAGAGTACTGTGAGGATAGAAACTCTTAACTCCTCAAGAACCAGGCTTTGAGGTGAAGAGAGTGTACGTCTGGGTACTGCACTCCTGTCTGAGGAAGGGTCAGCAGGGAGCGAGTTGGAGGCAGGCGAATGGGTCTGTTGCAGGACATTGAGAGAAGGAGAGGGTACCAGGCTTGCCTGGGCCAGTCCGGAGCCACTAGGATCATGGATGCAGGCTGCTGCCTGAGTTTCAGCAAAACCACGAATATCAGGGGAAAGGGAGGAAATGCGTATGGGAATCTCCCTGTCCAGTCCAGGATCAGGGCATCCGGAGAAGTGTTCCCGGAACTTGGGGCCTGCAACAGTACTGAGGAAGCTGAAAACTGAGAGGAGAGGCAAACAGATCCACGTCTGGTGTGCCCCACTGCCTGAACACTGTGGCTAGTACTTGCTTGTTCAGTGTCCATTCGCTCTGACCTTCACTGATGCGGCTTAGAGCATCCACCAGAGTATTGCGTTTGCCTGGGAGGTGAATAGCTGAGAGGCTGACTCCTAGGGAGAATGCTAGAGATCAGAGCTTCAGAGCTTCCAAACAGAGTATTCCTGATCTGGTACCACCCTGCTTGTTTATGTAGAACATTGCAGTGGTGCTGTCCGTTCGAATTTGAACCGCCTGCCCTTCTATGCTGGGAGCGAAAGCTTTGAGAGCTAGTAAGACTGCTCTGAGTTCTAAAAGATTTATGTGCAACTGTGACTCTTCGGGGGTCCAGTTGCCGCTTACTGAGGCACAGTCTAGATGAGCGCCCCAACCCAACAGGGAGGCATCTGTGTGATCACCTTTGTGGGAAGAGGAGCTTGAAATGGAACTCCTGCCTGCAAATTTGAAGGGTCCTTCCACCACAGCAAATTTTGGAGGAATTGCTCCGACACCGGTATTAACTTTGAAAATGTGTTGCTTCTCTGAGACCAGCGAGCTCTGAGGTAGGCTTGCAGGAGTCTCATCCTGTACCTGACACCTGGGACTACTGCAGTCATAGAGGCCATATGTCCCAGAAGTTTGAGGAAATGTCTGTCTGGTTTTGGCTGTCCCTGGGCAAAAGAATCTGAAAGGAAACTCTAAATTCTTTCCTCTGGGAGGAAAGCATATCCCTTCCGAGTGTCCAGCTGGGCCCCTATGAAGGTGAGCAGCTGGGTGGGTTCCGGTGAGACTTCTTGAGATTTACCAGGAAACCTAGAGACTCCAGAGTGCATTCTGTGAGGGAAAGAGATTCCTTGACTTGGTAAGGAGACTTTCCTACTATGAACCAGTTGTCCAGATAGGGGTAGAGAGCTACATCCAGTCTCCTAAGATGTGCTGCTACCACTGCGAGACACTTGGTAAATACTCTTGGGGCTGAGGACAGACCAAAGGGCATTGCAGTGACCTGATAGTGACCTGAAAGAAGTTTGAACCTGAGAAACTTCCTGTGAGATCTCCTTATGGGTATGTGGAAGTAGGTGTCCTTTAAGTCAAGGGAGGCTAGCCAGTCGCTCTGCTGTAAGGACTGTATGACCAGTGACAGAGTGACCATTTTGAATTTTTGTTTTTTTAGATGTTTGTTTAAATATCTGAGATCTAAGATAGGCCACCACTCCCCAGTTTTCTTTTGTGTCAGAAAATACCTGGAGTAGAGGCCCTTGCCCTTGTCGTGGGTGGGGACCCTCTCCACTGCTCGTAAAGCCAGAAGGTTTTGTACCTCCATTTCCAACAGCGGTGTCTGTGATGGTAACAGAAGTCTTGACACCTGGGTACGTTTGAGGTCTGGCAGCTGCTTGAACTGTAATGACAGATCCTTCTCCACTATCTCCAGCACCCACTTGTCCGACGTGATGAGGGACCAGTGCTGAAGATAGTGAGAGAGTCTTCCTCCAACCGGAAATGGGGAGGCAACCTGGACACTCACATCAGGACTTAGACTGAGAGGCAGGTGGCTGGGTAGAGGTGGATCTTCTTTGGCCCCTTCTGCGCCTGCCCCTGCCTCTGCCTCTGAAAGACCCCCTGTACTGGCTAAAGTCAGATTGGGGATAGAGACTGTAAGGCCTGGGAAGAAAACTTCTGCCCCTACCGCCCCTTGGATGGGATCTCTGAGGGGGTGACGGGTTTAGGCTTGGATGAATGGCTCTGCTAGGAGGCCCTGTACTCTTCGACTTTTTTCATGTAGTCAGTGGTTCTGTAATCAAACAACATATTTTGATCACAGGGAAAATCCATGGCCTTGTTCTGAGTGTCTGTGTTCAGACTGGTTGTTCTAAGCTGGGCTAAGCGTCTCATAGATATGGCATGGGCCATCGCCCTAGAGGCTGCATCATTGTTGTCATCTGCCATGTGGAATTGGTACAGAGTAGCTTCCAAGGCAGTTTTTGACGTATCCACGAGCTCCTGTACCATAGAATCTGATTCGTTGCAGGTGATAGCCTGGACAGATTTCCAAAGGGCCTTCTGATATTTGGCTGTGAATGCCGTGTAAGAAGAAAGCCTGAGAAGCAGGGAAGCTGTGGCATACATTTTCTTTGCTGTGAAGTCAATTTTCTTGGCATCCTTGTCAGGGGGAGAGGGAGACAAGGAGACACCAGCTTTTTCACAAGCTGCCTGCTGCACTATACTCTCGTGGCTAGGATGTGCTGACAGGAACTCAGTACCATTTTTAGACAATTTATATTTTCTTTTAAGCCGCTTATCAACCTCTAGTCCTGAAGTGGGGTGTTGAAGCACCTTCATGGTATTTTTCCTAAATGCATTATAGATAGGGATGACTAGGGTCTTTGAGGATGAAAGACCCTTCATCTCCCTATAATCTTCGTCTTTATCGACATCCTGGTTCGGCTCCTGTGTAGGGAGGTCCAGGGTATCCAGCATATTTTGTATAAATGAAAACATAGAGGAAGGATCTTCGTGGTCACCCAGGGGATCCCCAAGGTGAGGGTCCGGGGACTCGTGGGGTTCAAGGCCCTCAAAATCCATGTCAGGGGCATCATAGAATTGATCATCATCTGCGTCACCCTCACAGTCTACAGAACAGAGAACTGTGGAAGAGTGCTTGCCAGACCCAGTAAATAGAGGACCCATCTTTTGAAGGGTCTGAAACAGTTGCCATGCTTTTTCCATATCTTGCGCCGACGGAAGAACCTGCGCAGTTTGTAAGTGCTTTGTTTTTTCTGAATGCTTTAAGCTGCCTGTTATTTCACTATTGGCTTTCCCAGGAGCAACGGGAGCATATCTATCTTGACAGAGTTTCTTTTTAGCCACTTCATCAGAGGCTTGATCAAGCTTCCTTTTTTCGTCACTCTTATTATTTTTCAATCTGTGAGGAACTTCATCTTTGGAAGCTTTATTTTTTGACTGGGATCTGGAGGGTTCCTCAGCACCTCTGCTTTTGGTATTAGTATTTTGGAATGGCCCCTCGTTGGAAACCTTTCATTTATCCTCAGCCGTAATTATCAAAGGTTTGTCTGCTGCTGTTCGCCAGTTTAAGCAAAGCAAACCAGTTCTGGACCTATGAACTGAGTGCAGGTTTCTGTGAAAATGCCACTGACCAGTCCTGCCCCAGTTAATAAACTCTCTCTCTTACCAGTGCTTTTTTTTTTTTTTTTGGTTGTAAAGCTGGGATCTATAACAGTGTCAATCTTAATAGAAAACCAGTAATACTCAACTACGCATAGGTGGCTGCTGGACCCTTATGGACAATCCTGACACAGATGATACCAAGGTCCAGTAATATAACAAAAAAGGATTCCTCATAATTGCCAATCTAGAGAGAAAACACCCAGGCACTGTTTAAATTTGAAATCTACTGCAGGTGTCTTGCAGTAAACCCCGCGAGGTCCAAGGTAAAAAAACAAGGCAACTGTCCCCAATTCGACGATTCCCACAAGAAATTAGTCAAAAATTAAGGAAACCAGCGAAAATAAACACCCGCGATAAAATTAGGCTTTAAAGTAAATAGTCGCAGTAAAAATAAAGTCTAAATAGCGCCGTCACGCTAAAAATAAAAATTTGCGAAGCGCTAATGAAAAAGTAAAAGTTGTCACTCAGCACACTAAAGGAAAAGATTTATGAGGAAAATGTTAGTCAGATGAGCACTAGGGGGCTGTCAACAAGGAAAGTTGGGAGACACCTCAGAGGCAATATGCTCAGTCCAGCGGAGAAAAAATTCTGAAGCAGTCAACAACTTTCACTCAGTTCACACCCCCTCCTGTCTTTTGATTGGCTAGCCCTACACTCTTTAAAAAATCTCTTAAAGGCACACCTCCAGGGCAACTGCACCTAGCCAGCTAAGTGCAAAAAGTTACTGATGCTAAAGGACTCTTGGGGTAAGAATTCAAAGGCTCCAAATTAAAGGTATACTCATACATACAATTAAAACACAGCTAATGAACAAAAATATGTGCTGATCACAGAAACAATATTTGTATCACAAATGTAACGCAAATTATAAACATTCTATTGAAAAATAATTCATAAAACTGTATTTAGATGCCAGTCAATCAGAGGTCAAAACGTACATCACTGTTAATATACTCCAGATGTTACCTATAAGAGAAAAGAGACAAAAGCAAGGACAGTCACATAAAATTGGAGACAACAAAAGTATTATGCTTCATAATCAAGGAATGAAATAAAAAAGTAGGCCCCAGACAAAGTAGCTCTGGACCTGAGAAACTGTCAAAACGGCCTTGGAAGCTACCAAGTACCAGTTTCACATGGCAGTGGCTACTAATGACACTGCCTCCAGAGCCATGCCTCAAGCAATCTCCCTTAGGTGCCATGCCTAGCTAAGGGCAGCCAGTATTTCACGGGATACCCAAAATAAGCTTTGGATTTTTCCTGTGAGAATAATTCATTATTTGGGAACAAAACTGAGGCTTATATGAAAAGGTGCAAGAATACAAAACCACCTATCAAAGTAATGCAGCAAAAGAGAAAGCCTCCACTTCCCAGAGGTCTCAGAGTAGAGGAAACAGAGGCAGAGGCTACTACCCCAGGGCTATCTACCCTATGCCAATGGCCATACCACTGGACTACTCTCAGGTGAGAGGTTACTTCAGGGGAAGGGGTAGGAGAGACCAGATATAAGCGGGTTCCTCCCCAACACTCAGTCCAAACAAATCTCCTGACTACAAAAGACAGGTTGCCTCCCCTTCCCCAGTAAGAGGAACTCTGTCCCACTGCCTTCCCCATTGACACCTCATTACCACAGACAAGAGAGCACTAGAAGTAGTGAGTCAAGGTCTTACCCTGCAGTTCAAAAAGTTCCCCTCTCAACAGGGTCAGAATCACAAAAATCTCTTAACTCCTACAGAAAAGCTACTGTTGGAGGTAGAAATAAAGTCCCTTCTGTCTGTAGAAGCAGTTGAGAGAATTCCGCCTTCCCAATGGGGAAAGGGTCTTTACTCCAGATACTTCTTAATTCCAAAGAAAAATGGGGATTGGTGACCCATTTTGGACCTCAGATACCTAAACAAGCACCTTGTCAGTCCCAAATTCAAGATGGTCTTCCTGGCTGTGGTGATTCCATCTCTACAAAAGGGAGACTGGCTAACTTCCCAAGACCTGAAAGACACTTATTTTTCACATTCCAGTCAGGCAGTCCAACAGAAAATTTCTCAGGTTCATATTGCCTTCAGGCCACTACCAATTTGCAGCAATGCCCTTAGGCCTTTCCTCTGCACCCAGAATATTTACAAAGTACCTGGCAGTAGTGGCAGCCTATCTCAGAAGACAACAGGTGTGTCTGTCTTTCCTTACCTGGACGATTGGTTAATAGGGGCCAAATCTCTACAGGAGGTCAGAAACTCTCTCAGATTAACTCAGAGTACCCTGGAGTCCTTAGGCTTCCTTATCAGTTCTCAGAAATCCCACTTCCAACCAGTTCAACTACTGGAATTCATTGGAGCAGAACTGGAAACACAAAAAGAAAGAGCCCTGCTCCCCATCGACATGGCACACAATCTAAAGAACCTAGAAAACTCCTCCTTCCTGGGTCAGCTAAGACCAGCCAGACGCTTCCTCAAGCTTCTAGGCCACATGGCTTCTACCACAGTTGTGGTACCAGGCGCCAGATTTCAAATGAGGGATATTCAGTATCACCTAAGGGCTCACTGGTCCTAGAAAAAGAATTCTGTGTCAAAACTCATACCAATCGCAAGGATTTTGCTACAAGCCCTAGACTGGTGGAAAGACAGTATCTCAGGGAGGGGGTCCTCTTCTAGCAAAGGGAACCATCCAGAGTACTTACCACAGATGCCTCCCTCCTAGGATGAGGGGCACACCTGGCAGATCAGTCTGTCAGTGGGACATGATCCCGAAGGAGTCCATCTACCATATAAACCTCCTCGAACTCTAGCAGTTTATCTGGCAATAAAATCCTTTGCCCCTCATCTAGAAGGCCAGTCTGTTCAAATCAGAACAGACAACACCACAGCTATGTTCTACATCAACAAATGGGGGCACAAGGTCCACAAAACTTTGCACAGAGGCAGTGAAACTTTGGTCTCTGTCCTATTCTCTAGAAATTCAGCTATCAGCCATTCACCTGCCAGGCATGGACAGTGTACTGGAGGATGCTCTGTATCAGTCAGGGCCACCACGAATGGGATCTAAACAGGCAAATACTGGCCACAGTTTTCAGGAGGTGGAGCACTCCAGAAGTAGATCTCTTTGCTCCAGCCTGAATCACCAGCTACCCTTGTACTGCTGCAGGCCTCCAGCTCTAGGCACAGTACCAGTGGATGCCCTAAACTTGGATTGGACAGGGCAGTCCCTGTATGCCTTCCATCCTTTCCCACTGATCCTCAGAGTTCTCCTGAAGCTCAAAACCCAGCCTGCCACCATGATCCTAGTTGCACCAGACTGGGCAAGACAACCTTCGTATTCTCTGCTCCTGGCCATGTCGGCCAAGCAACCAGTTCGACTGCCTTTGAGTCACAGTCTCCTGACTTTACCTCAGATGGGGATAATGTACCCCAATATAGAGTCTCTTTACGTCAAAGCCTGGTACTTGAAGAGCTAGAGTACAGAGACTCTCTGTACTCAGAACAGGCCCTAAGGATTCTTTGCCTGGCTAAGAAGCCTAGTACTAAAAAGACCTATGCTTCAAAATGGAAAAGATTTTCTCTGTGGTTCAAGGACAGGCATATTCACCCACTGAAAGCTTCCCTCTCTTCAATGCTTGATTACTTGGTACACCTACAGGCCTCGGGCCTATGTGCCTCATCTTTGAAAGTTCATCTATCAGCCATGTCTGCTTGTATTTCGGCTGAGAAGGAAACGTCTTTAAATTGCCATCCCATCTTTAAGAAATTCTTCAGGAGCCTGTTACTCCTTCAACTCCCTTTTAGGGAACCTGTCCCTCCCTGTGACTTGAACCTCTGCATAGCCAAACTCATGGATCCTCCCTTTGAACCCATGGCCACAGCAGAGCTAAAGTTCATTACTTGCAAAACTGTCTTTCTGGTGGCAATTACCTCAGCTAGAAGAATTTCAGAGCTGCAGGCACTCTGCACTGAACCTAACTACATTATCTCCCACAAGGATAAGGTAGTTCTCAGGACAAATAGAAAATCCCTTCCTAAGGTGGTGTTGGACTTCCATCTGAACCAATCTGTAACACTTCCTGTTCTCTTCACAAACAAGTCCACTCCTGCTGAGCAAAAGCTCCATAGTTTGGATGTGAGAAGGGCACTGACCCCACTGAAGCACACCAAGCAGCTAAGGACTTTTCATACTCAGCTGTTCCTCACCTACTGCGAGGTAGGGGGAAGGCATGCCTACCTCTAAGAGGACTATCTCTCATTGGATGGGCTCTTGCTTTCAATTCTGTTACAGCAAGGTTGGCAAACAGCCACCTCAAGGCCTCAGGGCCCACTCCACTAGAGGCACCGTAGCCTCGGTGGCAGCTTCAAATGACATACCCCGCTAAAGATCTGCAAAGCAGCTACCTGGAAGACTACACACTTTCACAAAACATTACTGTTTAGATGTACATTCCAGGTCAGATGCCAGTTTTAGCACAGCAGTTCTGCAGAACCTCTTTCCGAAGTAGGTTCTGTACCCACCTCCCAGCTGCACTGCTTTGTAATCTGCACCTGTCAATCATACTGAAGAATTCCTGGAGTGAGAAGAAAAAATTACTCACTATAGTAATATTATTTCTTCCAAGGTATTCTATAGTATGCTTGATCTCCCACCCATCTTTCCCTACATACCTAAATTTATTTAAGTTTTTGTTGACCGGGTAGGTACACTAGACATAGGGAATGCCTGTTTTCCGGTACGACCCGGAAGGATTACAAGACAGGCAACAAGTGGATACAAAGAACAGTAAATGCAGTAGTGACAAAACATAGTTGTATCAATAAGGGAGCTAAATACAGCAGTTCAGCAGGTAGTACAGAGTAAGGCAAAGTGCAACTAGCTCCAGGGAGCCTTCAGGTACATACTAGAACAGGCATGATCAGGCAATGAGGGAAGTACACAGGTGAGGTGAGTTATGTTTCCAATAACACAAGTGTGGCAGTGGGGAAGTTAGCGGCAGAGTGACACTCATTCCAGGAGATAACAGACTGTTCAAATACAGGAAGCTGGGCAGATGGTGGCAGAGGGAAAGCAATTTGTGAGCAGAGAATTGTAAACATAAGGAGGAAGGGAATGGAGAGGCAGTGGGGGAATCGGGGAGAAAGAACGAGAAGTGAGGACAGGCAAGAGGCAGGTAGGAACAAGGTAGAGTAGGCTTATGGGAGGAGGAGACCAAACATGTGACAACTGGGTTGAAACAAAGGAATAGGTAGAAAAAGTGTAGATAGCCAGGCTAAGGTGGATTAATGCACAGACATAGGTAGGGAGTATCATAAGCTCAGTTTGAGAGAGGGCATGTCTTGGACATGTCTAAGAAACAAGGGAAGGGAGTACCAGAAATTTTATCTATTTAATCCATTTAGTGTCCATTTACTGGGTAAGTACTTAAGACAGGAGTATTGCCTATATATTGCAGGGTTCAAGGGTAGTACAAAAAACAGCATAACAAAGTACAGACAGGAGAGACATTGTTTGCGACAATAAATAGGAAACAGAACAAAAACATAGCAAAGACTACAGACTAAGAGCAAGCAAATTTTGGCAAAAACCAAGAGGACTGAAACAAAAATTTCAAGCACCAGAGGTAGCGAAAGTACAAGCTGAAATCTGGCAGCCAAACAATTTAGAAATCAATAACAGTTATATCAATAGGATTTGGGAGAGGAAAGGGAGGGGGGACAGGCCGGCACCTGAGTACTGAGAGCAGTAACATAGAATTTGACGGCAGATATGGACCGCTTGGCCCACCTAGTCTGCCCGTTTCCCTACCTATTGGATAAGCTGCAGATCCTACTTAACCAACAGCCTACTTCCTCTTACCCCCCCACCTAGAATTGCCTTATGTCTGTCCCATGCATTCTTGAATTCCCACCTGTTTTTGACTCACGAACCTCATCAGGAAGGCTGTTCCATGTATCCACACCTCTCTCTGTGAAGAAATACTTCTTCACATTACCTCTGAGTCTCTCTATCTTCAAATTGTGCCCCTTGTTTTGCACATCTCTTTTCTGAAAGATGCTACCCTCTTGGACTTTGTTGATTCCCTTGAGGTATTTGAAAGTTTCTATCATGCCCCCCATTCCTCGAGGCTTTACATTTTAGTTCCTTTAGTCTTTCTTCATATGTCTTCTGATGCAGACCCTGCATCATTTTGGTTGCCCTCCTCTGGACAGCCTCCACCCTGTCTATGTCTTTGCGGAGAAGGGGTCTCCAGAACTGTACACAGTACTCCAGATGTGGTCTTACCAACTGTCTGTACAGAAGGCCAACAACTTCCTGTTTTCTACTGATGATGCCTCTCCCTATGCATCCCAGTATCCCCCCAGCCCTCCATACTGCCTTCTCACATTGCTGGCCCACCTTTAGGTCATCTGATATGACTACCTCCAGGTAGGACCCTTTCCATTTTTGTTGTTGTCAGTATCTCACCCCCCATTGTGTACTCTTCCCCTGGGTTTTTGTTTCCCAGGTGCATTATTTCGCACTTTTTTGCATTGAATCTAAGCTGCCATACATTTGACGATTCCTCCAACCTTGCCAAGTCCCTTTTCATCCTTTCCACCCCTCCTTGTGTATCAACCATGCTGCAGATCTTTGTGTCATTTGCAAAGAGACATACTTTCCCTTCCAGTCCCTCTGCAATGTCACTTATAAAGACATTAAAAAGGACCAGCCCCAGTACTGAACCCTGCGGTACCCCACTAGTAACCCTCCTTTCTTCACTGTGGACTCCATTTACTATTACCCACTGTGTCCTGCTGTCCAACCAGTGTTTTACCCAGGCTACCACCCTAGGACCCACTCCCAGGCTGGCTAATTTGTTTATTAATCTTTTGTGCGGGACTGTGTTAAATGCCTTGCTAAAGTCTAGGTAGGCCATGTCCACAGCCCCTCCCTGGTCTACTGCTTTGGTCATCCAGTCAAAGAAATCAATTAGATTTGTCTGACGACCTTCCGCTGTGAATCCTGCTGCCTTGGGTCCTGTGCCACTGGCCTCTAGGTGCTCAACAGTTCTTTCCTTCAGAAGTGATTCCATCATTTTCCCTACCACTGAGGTCAAACTGACAGGTCTGTAGTTTGCTGCCTCTGTCTTGCTCCCACTTTTGTGAAGGGGAATCACATCTGCCCTCCTCCAGTCCTCCGGTACCACCCCATCCTCCCATGATTTATTAAAAAGGGTAGTCAGTGGTGTTACTAGTTCTTCCCTTAGTTCTTTTAAAATTCTGGGATGAATCCTATCAGGCCCCATTGCTTTATCTACCTTCGGTTTTAAGATTTCTTTCAGAACCCTTTCTTCTGTGAAAGGACTAATATCAACCCCCCTATCCAGAGTGCTTCTATTGACCGGATTAGGTATTTCCTCCAACTTTTCCATTGTGAATACTGAGCAGAAGTATTCGTTTAGTATCCCTGCTTTTTCACTGTCGCTCTCTGCCCAACCATCTTCCTCTTTGTTCAGCCTCAGTATTCCTGCCTTAGTCTTTCTTTGCTCCCTAATGTACCTATAAAAGATTTTATCCCCCTTCTTAACCGAGTTGGCTATCTTTTTCTCGGCTTAGGTCTTTGCTATTTTGACTGCCTTACCCACTTTCTTCTGCTGTAACTGGTACAGTTCTCTGTCCTGCTCCTTCTGTGTTTCCTTATACTTCTTGAATGCTATCTTTCTTTCCCTTACCTTCCCCGCCACTTCTTTTGAGAATCATAGTGTTTTTTCTTTTGTTTTGATTTGTTTATTTGCTTCACACAAAGACTTGTTGCCTCTGTGATGGCGGTTTTGATGTTTCCCCATTGTTGCTCCACCCCACCTTCTTGCCTGTTTGCTAGTGCTTTTCTGAGGCACTCTCCCATTTTGACAAAATCAGCCCTCCTGAAGTCCAGTACCTTCACTTTTGTGTGGCTTGACTCTACAGCTAAGTTTATTGTGAACCACACTGTTTGGTGGTCGCTTGTTCCCAGATGGCTACCCACTTCAAGATCAGAGATCCTCTCTCCATCCCCATTTGAGAGTACCAGGTCTAAGATTGCTCTCTCCTGAGTGGGTTCCAAAACTAGCTGTCTGAGGCATGCCCCCTGTAGGGCGTCGAGAATGGCCCTGCTCTTGGATGTGGCTGCAGCAAAGGTGCTTCAGTCAACATCTGGCATATTCAGGTCCCCCATTAGCAATATCTCCCCTTTCTCTGCCATCCCAAGGATGCCTTCTATCATTTCC
Source organism: Neoceratodus forsteri (assembly GCA_016271365.2). Classification (NCBI taxonomy): domain Eukaryota; kingdom Metazoa; phylum Chordata; order Ceratodontiformes; family Ceratodontidae; genus Neoceratodus; species Neoceratodus forsteri. Next base: position 1,726,196,727 of record CM057452.1, read on the forward strand.
TTGTCCATTTCCTCCCCCTGAGATGGGGGTCTGTATACAACCCCTGTGCAGACTATGGAGTTATTTCCAGCTTCCAGGGTGACCCACAGTGCCTCCTTTCCTCCCTGTTTACCCTTTAGTTCTGTTGCTTTTATCCCTTCCCTTACATAGAGAGCTACTCCTCCTCCTCCTCCTCTTCCCTCCCTGTCCCTCCTGTAGATTGTGTACCCGAGTATGTTGACATCCCAGTCATGGTTCTCTGTGTACGATGTTTCTGTGACTGCCACAATATCCAGGCATCCCTCTTCCATCAAGGCCTCCATTTCAGGGAGCTTTTTACCTAGACTACGGACATTGGTACTCATTACCCTCCATTTTTTTATAGCTTTATTTCTTTTTGCCCCATCCCTGTCCCTACTGCCTTTGTCTTTTTCTCCATTTACCCCTGCCCTTCTCCCTATCGACTGCTCTATTTTGGTGTTTACCTCACTAATTACCCTGATTTTGTTTTGGGGGTGCTAGGATTTTCGTTCTCCTCTTCAGTGCCTTCCCCCTTGGCTAGTTTAAATGCTTGTCACTGAAGCATTTAAACCTATCACCTAGGATCCTGGTTCCCCTCCAGGATAGATGCAGACCATCGCGCCTGTATAGGCCTGCATCCCTCCAGGTGGAGCCCCAGTCCCCAATGAAGCCAAATCCCTGAGTTCTGCACCAGCTTTTCAATCAGTCATTGAATCCAGTGGTGCGGAGTGCCCTAGCCTCATCCATGCCATGGACAGGTAGCACTTCCAAGAAAGTTACCGTGTGTGCTGCTTGTCTAAGGCCCCTCCCCAACTCCACAAACTCCTGTTTCACTGCTCTGATCCCATTCTCAGCCAGGTCATTTGTCCCTAGGTGGATAATGACATCCAGCTCCCTCCCCCTTGCCGCTGCTCCCACAATCCTGAGGCTTCGTTTCCTGTCCTTCCAAGCCTTGGCACCGGGCAGGCACCTTACCTCCCTTCCCCCCCTCCCCCAGTTCTACCCCCCTAACAACTGAGTCCCCCACCAGGAGTTGTTTCCTTCCCCTGTGGGGTCCTGGGCCACCCTCCTGTGGGTCTCCATTGTGGAGGTTCCCAGCATCCTCCTTGTTCTCCACTGCGGGTGCCTCCATAGAGGAACCATGCTTCACCAGAGTGGCGAATGAATTGTGGAGAGGCACAGACTGGAGGGATGCACCTCTGTTCCACCACCCTCACCCTCCCTGTGCCCACCGTGGTCCAACCACTCCTCTTTCTTGGCAACCTCTGAGGTAGTGGCAGTGGTCTGGGTGGGGGAACAGGTATCCCGAATCGTTGCCAGGTCAGCATGGAGACTAACAATCTCCTCCCTCAGACCAGAAAGTAACTGCCAAAAGGGACAGAAAAATAACAAGGAGTTGGCCTCAAGTTACAGCGCAGGAGCAGTCATTAGCGTATGTTAGGAAGGAGCGTAGACTATGTTTGAAGGCCTGGTGAGAGCTGTTGAGTTTGACCTGTTGGGAGAGGGAGTTCCAGATGTACAGTGCAGATTGCAAAGGAGAGCTCACCCTTTTTTGTGAAACACCTCGGACTTTCAAGAGGAATTTGTGCCGACGATCTAAGGGGAGAAGCTAGCGTAGAATGGGTTAGCAACCTTGAGAGGTACTCAGGGGTCCCTGTTCTGATTATATTATCAATCAGGCAGCCAGCAGTATAGTGTCTATATGATGATGGGGAGAGCCAGCCCAGTCTTGATTAGAGTTGACAACGATGAGTTAGTTGGTGAGCAGAGAGGGCAAATCTGCATAGGCTGTTATAGCAGGGGCTCCATTTCTGGAAAGCTCCTTTGCTAGCATCCAGGTATGCCAGGGAACAATATGTGAGACTGGGAAGGAGGAACTCCTGTGCAATAGCTAGCAGAGCAGCATCGTTGAAAGAGGACCTCATTTTATAAGCAAGTCCCAGTTTAGTGTTAACCACCTTACAGGTAGCAGCAATGTGCAGATTAAAATCCAGGGATGGGTCGAGTGTAACTCCAAGATACCTGAAAGAGTTAGCAGATTCCAAAGGGGAGCCATCGAGACAAGTGATAGAAAGGGGAGGAATAGTTCTGCAGTCCATACTTTGGGCCAAATTTCACTCTTTGAACATTATACTTAGAACTTTATAGTTAAGGGTGTTTTTGTAGTTTGTATGTATTGTTCTTGTTTATATATTTTAATAGTTCTGATAAGTACTATGGGGGCCTTTTGCCCTTTAGTTTAAAAATGAATCTGACTGACTTCACACTCTAGCTCAGGCAGCATGCTTTCTTACTGCTCTCTGATTGGCTGATGCCAAATGTCATTAGCATTAACTCCTCCTCCGGGGCAGCTGAACCCAGTTGGCATACTGCACCTGTCAACCATGCTGAAGAATACATTGGAAGAAATAATATTACTGCGTTGAATAATTTTTTTCTTACATGCCAAGGTCTCAACATTTTTGTATATCTGTCATTCGCAGACCTTTTATATGCAGTCTGTTAATGTGTCACAGATTTGTTGCCTATAGTTGTGTAATTGTTGTACAGTATCTCCTGTAAACCTGTGCCCTATGTGTTTCATTGTTCTATGCATAATTCTGCTCTAAGTGTTGTACCGCCCACCATGTATTGCTGTGCTGCCCTTTTGAACCCAGACTGTGCCTGACACAGGTCCACTACCCCCTCCAAAGCTTCATTAGTAAATGAACCATCACTAGCCTGGGTGCCCAAGCCCCCTTCGAAACTCAGTCCTGCCAAGTGACCGAGTGCTATGACTTGGCCCTCCCTGGTAAAATAAATACATGGTTTTATAATCATTGATTGGCTTTTGGTGTTGTAAATATTTTAAAAGTGATTGTTCCTTTTTTAATATTTTTTTTAACAGTAAGAATAGTCAGATTCAACAGAGACCAGCCAGGACCTGACATCAATCATGAGGACAGAATGCAGGATTACTGGACCAGTCGGAACTTAATTAATTCAGAGACTGGATTCAGGTAACCTTTGTTTCAGAATCTCCCAGGGTATGTTGAGGGGAGGAGCAACAAGAGACAAAAGAGGAAATCCACAACACTTCTGATCATAAGAGACTCCATGATTCGGGGAGTTAATATCTACCACCAGCCAGGGGTAATGGTCAGATGTCTCCCAGGTACATCAGCGTGGAGAGACACTTACCGCATTGCTAAAATCATGCAGGAAGATGGAGAAAACATCATTGTCCTGGTACACATTGGGACTAACGATCTCACCAGCTGGTCAGTTGTTTAGACCAAGGAACACCTGACCAGGCTGGGAGACAAACTGTCATCCATTTCTTCTAGCATCTCCTTCTCTGAGATCCTGCACAGGACCCTCTGGGAGAGGGGACAGATGGATGGAAGGTCTCAGAAGGGGAGATAGGGGCACTAAACATGTGGCTCAAGGGATGGTGCCAGGAAAAAGGACACAAATTTGTAGGTAACTGGCAACAGTTTTGGGAGTGAAAGTTCCTGAAATTCGATGGACTGCATCTGACTCATGAGGGAATCGATGCATTGGGGCAGACGTTTTATGTCTTTGCAGAATATTTAAACTAGCAAATGGGGAGAGGGGTGCAGCACCCAATACATCGAACAGAAGGAACACCCCTCCCCCCTCAGCTAGTGATCAAACAAGAGTTCATCATGTTTGTAATTCATTTGCATCACCAGGTAAGGAAAAAGGTCTAGCTCCCCATACGATGCACAGGGGAAAAAACGGACCTCACCCCACAACTAACGCACCGAAATCAGGCCAATAGAAAATGTTGTACACAAATGCCCGCAGTCTGGGAAACAAGATCCCAAACCTGCAGGCAACAGTGACAGAGGCTAAACTGTACATAGTAGTCATTAGCGAGACACAGTTCACCAGTAACCACACTTGGGAGACATTCAGTACCTGGCTGTGTACTGTTCAGAAGAGTCGGCGGTTCAAAAGGGGGGTGGCCCTTTATGTCAAAGAAAATATCAAAGCTACAGAAATTCAGAATACACATAGGAGCCAGAAGAACTGTGGGTCACCCTGGAAACAGGAAATGGAACAGCTGTATGAACTAGGGTTGTCTATAGGCCTCCAGACCAGGAAGAGGACATAGGCACATTACTGTTAGAAGATATACAAAACATGAGGTTAAAGTGGAGGTTCTGATAATGGGAGACATCAACATGCCAGTTACAGATTAGTCAATACCAGCAGGAACATCCACCAGTACTAGACACATGGTGGATTCCCTGCAGGGGGAGGGCCTCAAACAATTGGTACAACAACCCACAAGAGACAGGGCCATCCTGGATCTAGTACTGACTAATGGGGAAAGGATCACAGATCTCCAGGTAGAAGGTCACCTGGGGGCCAGTGACTGTCACATGGTATGGTTCAGTTTGGCCACTGGAACTAAATCATCCCATTCCAAGGCAAAAATATGGGACTTCAGAGGAGCTGACTTTGATAAGATGGCCAACAGAGTTAAGCTAGCCCTGGAAAGAAGAAATATAGGTGAGGGAGTACAGGCAAAATGGGCACACATTAAGGATGCACTACTTGAAGCAACATCCCATTGTGTTGGGGAGAAAAGCAAGAGCAAAAGGAGAAGGAAACCACTTTGGTTCTCAAAAACAGTAGCAGAAAAGGCCAGAGCCAAATGGTTGGCCTTCAGGAAATATAAGGGAATACAGCGGGACGAAGATAGGGAGGCATACCAGACTTCCCTAAGGGAAGCAGGGAACGCAGAAAGGCAGGCAAAGGCCCAAACCGAGGAAACACTAGCATGACCAGTAAAAGAAGGGGACAAGACTTTCTATAGATACATTAGTGAAAGGAGAAAGTCCAGAGGGGGTATTGCTAAGATCAAAAAGGATAAGGAGGAGTGTGTGGAGAAAGACCAAGGAAAAGTATCTATCCTAAATAGATACTTCTGCTCAGTATTTACTGAAGAGAAGGTAGGGCAGGGCCCACAGCTCAACACCATGGACACAGGAAGGAGGGAGGTGTGCACAAGTCCCTTCGCAAAAGAAAGGGTCCTACAAGAGCTCACTAAGCTCAAGGTGGACAAGGCAAAGGGACCTGATGGAATACATCCCGGGGCACTAAAGGAGCGAAGGGTGGAACTAGCAGAGCCATTAGCAGAACTGCTTAGTGAGTCTCTGAGCACAGGAGAGGTCCCAGAAGACTGGAGAAGGTCTCATGATCCCGCTCCACAAGAGTGGCAGCAGGGAGGAGGCAGGGAACTACAGACCAGTCAGTCTTACCTCAGTAGTGGGCAAGATTATGGAGGCACTCCTTGAAGAAAGGATAGTGCAACACCTAGAATCCATAGCAGCACAGGATCCAAGACAGCATGGGTTTACAACAGGAAGGTCCTGTGAAACTAATCTCATAGATTTCTTTGACTGGGTAACCAGAGTGGTGGGCCAAGGGGGTGCAGTCGATGTCGCCTACCTTGACTTCAGCAAAGCTTTCAATACTGTTCCACATAAAAGATTGATTAATAAGCTGGGTAGGCTCTGGGTGGGTCAGAAGTTGGTCATCTGGGTGGCAAACTGGTTGGCGGGCAGAAAACAGAGAGTGGTGGTAAATGTTGTACAGTCAGAAGAGATGCAAGTCTCGAGTGGGTTACCTCAGGGATCAGTCCTCTTCAGTGTCTTCCTCAGTGATATTACAGATGGACTGGAGGGTGAGGTTTGCCTGTTTGCAGATGACACCAAGATCTGCAACAGAGTAGATGATCCAAATGGGGTGGGCAGAATGAGAAGAGTGATCTGGAAAAACTGGCAAAATGGTCCGAAGAGTGGCAACTGGGGTTTAAGGCAAAGAAGTGCAAGATGATGTACATAGGGAAGAGAAACCCTGAAGCTACCTATAGGCTGGGAGGAGAGTTGCTGGCAATCACAAGGGAAGAAAGAGACTTGGGCATAGTCATCACAGATGACCTGAAATCATCTAAGCAGACCACTAAAGCAGTAGGTAAGGCTAGAGGGATGTTGGGGTGTATTACTAGGGGTATCACAAGTCGTAAGAGGGAGGTAATAATCCCTCTTTACAGGACACTGGTTAGGCCCCATCTGGAGTAGCTGCACAAGGACATTAACAAAATGGAGGCAGTCCAAAGAAGGGCAGCCAAAATGGTGCCGGGACTGCATCAAAAAACATGAGGACAGATTAACGGTGCTCAATATGTATACCCTAGAGCAAAGGAAGGAAGAAAGGTGATATGGTCGAGACATTCAAACATCTTAAGGACATTAACATGGTGAAATAGTCTAACATTTCAATTTAAGAAAAATAGCAGGACAAGAGGACACAGCATGAGGTTAGAGGGAGGCCAATTAAGGGGTAATGTGAGGAAGTTCTTGTTCACAGAAAGGATGTTGGATGCATGGGACGGCCTACCTCAGGAAGTGGCAGATATGAATACGGTGAAGGGCTTCAAACAGGCATGGGATAGGCATAAGGGAGCAATACAGATGAGTATGAATAAATAGGCCATTGACAGAGTAAAGACCTTCAAACAACATGAAGTCTTGCTGTATTCTGACATATGCAGTGATCACCAACCTTTGAACTGCCCCGGAGAACAGAGAGTTAACTTTCCGTGCAGGGCATGGAACGTTGAGCTCGAGCTCGGTTGAAGCCTCTGTCTGCTGTTGTTTAAACTCCAACCGTCAGATTCTTTACTCCGCCTCACTGAACAGTCGCTCCGGAGATTTCTCCTTCGCTCGGTTCAAAAAAGTCGGTTAAAGTGTAATTTTTTTGCTCGGTTTTGACCGAATTTCTGCTACTGAACCTGTCAGTTTAAGTCTCTGTCTGTGGTACCATGAGTACTAGATAGGTTTTTGTATTAGTTTCTGTGTGGAACTTGTAAACATTGGATCGGTTCGGTTTGAACCGATCAGGTTTGTGTTAAAAAAACTTCTGTCTTTTTTAGAGTGTGGTAACTGGTCTATATCGGTTCTAAAAAAAACTAATTTCATTACGTTTTTTTCCCCAAGACCCGTAACACGGTCAGAAACCGATAGGGGTGTCTTGCCTGGCAGATTGCCAAAAAAAGGGTAAGTTGTGGTTAGGATTGGCCATGTCTGAGAAACCCAAGAAAAAAACCGGGCCCACTGGGTTTCAACACTGTAGTGTGTGTGGGGAAGCCTTTGCTAAGGCTGATCCCACACCACCTGTGTTCTTGTCTGGGTTTGACCACCTCAGTTCAGACTGCCAAATTTGTAAAAGTTTTCCCAAAGCTACCCTGGATAAGAGAGTAGGTAGACTGAGGGAAAGGGAGGCCGAGAAGTCCGCTGACCCAGATGGCCGGTTTGGTTCCGACCGAACCAGAAGGAGTGCCCTCTGACCAGGGCGAAACTTCTTTGGGCAAAAGGAGAACCGATTCTGAGGAGTCGGTTCCAGTTATAAGAAAGAAAAGGGAAAAATCATCCGGTTCAGATCCACAAGTTCTTTCTCCGACCGCTGATGAAATAGCCAAAGCGATAAGTATAGTTCAGTCGCTAACCGGTTCCGGCGAACCGGCACCATCTGGCATGGGTTCGGTTCGCGGTTCAGGTTCCAGATTATACTTTAGAATAATTTTATGAACCGGAGGAGGAGGAGAACGGAGAGTATGAAGATGATGATGGTGATTATGAAAGTCTGGATGTGCCTATTGACCCAGGCATCTCCCCAGACAGACCTTCAGGTGTTTCTCTCCCTAGGCTGAGTCCCCCTCCCACTTTTATGTTTTACAAGAAAGTGGCTGAAACCCTCCAGCTTCCTATGGAAGAAGCAGTAGAGGATCAGGAGGAGCCTGATTTTGTTGAGATGATGGGCATCCCAGAGTCCAGGAGATTGTCTATTCCTCTCCATAAATCTTTTGGGAAACAGACATTTAAAATTCTAAAAACTCCTAATTCCATACCTCCTGTGGACAGAAGAATGGACAAGAGGTATACCCTTTCAGGCTCAGACATGGAGTTCCTTTCCCAGCTATGCAGCCATGTTGGGGTAGTGCAGGCTGCTGCCTGTGGTAAGGCAAATATTCCCTTGGCTTCACACCCCCCAGATAAGGACTCCAGGAGGATTGATGCCATGGCAAAGAAATAGTACATGGCAACATCTTTGGGACTCAGGCAGGCTAAATATATGGCATACACAGCTAGATACCATTAGTCCAGGTGGGACACTGTGCTTGCTGTAGCTAAACAGGCCCCTGACCAGCTTGCCAAGGAGCTGGAGCGGGTGGCTGCAGATGGGATTGAGGCATCCAAGGTGCAATTTCATGCTGCTGTGGACTCCAGTGATGTTTCATCTAGAGTCATTGCTACATCTGTGGCCCTTGGAGGATGGCTTGGCTCAGATGTACTAGCCTATCACAGGATACCCAGGCTAAGGCCATGGTTTTACTGTGGTTGGTAATCCTCTGTTTGGGAGCAGACAGAGAACTACATGAAGAAGATGGACGAGTACGGGACCACCTACAGGAGTCTCAGGCCAAAGAAAAGTAAGCCACTCCTCAGAGGCAGCATTCCAGGGGCAGAGGCAGGCCCTTTCAAAGGCCTTTTTACCAAGCCCAGGCCTCCTCTTCTGCTTATGCTCAGAGGGGGGTTCTTTAGAGGGAGAGGCAGACGGGGTATGAGCAGGCCTGCTTCCACCCCTCAGCCTAAAGCCCCTGCCAAGCAGACACCCTGATGGTTCTGCCCGGGCCGATTCTCTAATACCTGTAGGGGGCAGACTGGCTTACTTTGTCCAGGACTGGAAGTCTTTAACATCAGACAAGTGGGTCCTAGAAGTAGTAAGCCAGGGACTGGTTCTCAGCTTCAAAAAATTTCCCAAGATGAGAACCGGATCCTTTCCATCTGCAAATCCATCAGAGACCCTTGCCCTAGAGGTAGAGGTTTCTTCCCTCTTGGCTTTCAGAGCCATAGAAAGGGTTCCTACCCTACACAGGGGCAAATGATTGTACTACAGGTACTTCCTAACCCCCCAAAAGACAGGAGAATGGCGTCCCATCCTGGATCTGAGATATCTAAACAAGCACCTTTTAAAGCCAAAGTTCAAAATGGTGACTCTGGGAATAATTCTGCCCTCTCTAAGGCCATGGGACTGGCTAGCCTCCCTGGACCTCAAAGATGCCTATTTTCACATTCCCATCAGGTGCTCCCACAGAAAGTACCTCAGGTTCGAGTTGCCCTCAGGCCACTGTCAATTCAGAGCAATGCCCTTTGGCCTAACATCAGCCCCGAGGGTGTTCACAAAATGCCTGGCAGTAGTGGTTGCTTTCCTAAGGAGAAAAAAGATCTCCATCTTTCCATTCTTGGACGACTGGCTCATAGTGGGTCAGTCTCCAGACCAAGTCAAGTCACATCTTCAGATAACTCAGCAACTGCTCACTTCCTTAGGATTCTTCCTAAACCTTCCAAAGTCAGTTCTCAAGCCAGTACAGCTCCTCACCTTTATAGGGGCAGAGCTAGATACAGTAAGAGCAAAGGCCTTCCTTCCCCTGGACAGGGCAAGGACCTAATAGAACTGGCCTCTTCTTTCACCCTTCAGGTGTCTCGACCAGCAAGGCACTTCTTGCAGCTCCTGGGCCACATGGCAGCCTCTGCAGCAGTGGTCCAGGGGCAAGATCTAGATGAGGACATTCAGTTCCACTTAGAGGCCTTCTGGTCCCAAGAAAGGATTCCTTGCCAAACTAGTCCCAGTGACTCGAACCCTGATCCAGGCTTGCATTGGTGGCAGGATCAGGACAATCTAAGACAGGAGTTCCTTTTGTCACTCAGTCTCATTCATAATTCTCACAGCAGCCTCCGGCTCTTGGGCTGGGAGCCCACTTGGGATTTTACCACCCAAGGGCTGTGGTCACCTCAAGAATCTCTGCTTCACATCAGTCTCTTGGAACTCAGAGCAGTGTTTCTGGCAATGCAAGCCTTTTCCAGGTCTGTACAGAACAAGGTGGTCCAGATCAGAACAGACAATACCACCACAATGTGGTACATCAACAAGCAAGGAGGCACTCGGTCTACGGCCTTGTGCACAGAAGCAATGAAGTTGTGGTCTCTGGCCTATTCCCTGCAAACCTCTCTGATAGCAGTTCGCCTCCCAGGGAAGGACAATGTCCTAGCATTGCTCTCAGCAGGATATCCCAGGGCCATCACGAATGGACCCTAGATCCCCTAGTTTTGAAAGTGATTTTCTCGAGATGGGGCACTCCACAGATAGATCTTTTTGCAGCCCCAGACAATCACCAACTTCCTCTTTTTTGTTGCAGACCCACAGTCTTGGGCTCAGTCCCCCTGGATGCTCTGATTCTGAATTGGGAAGGGAAATTCCTGTATGCTTTTGCCCCCTTCCCTCTCCTGTTCAAAGTGTTAGTCAAGATCAGGTCTCAACCATGCAAAGTGATTCTGATTGCTCCAGATTGGGCCAGACGGCCCTGGTACCCACTGTTGCTGTCCTTAGCAGTCCACCTTCCCCTGTCTCTTCCCGGGAATTACAACCTGTTGACATCCTCTCAGGGGAGGATTTGGTATCCGAACCTCAAATCTCTCAATCTCAAGGCATGGCTCTTGAAGAGCTAGAGTTTGATGATCTACGCCTTTCTCAAGGGGTTCTGGATATCCTTAAGGCTTCTCGGAAGCCTTCCACCAGAGAGACTTACAATTCCAAATGGAAAAGGTTCACTATTTGGTGCTCTAATAAGCATATTTCTCCAGAATCTGCTGTGTTGCCTACAGTCCTGGACTATATGGTTCATCTTAATGGCTTGGAACTTAGGCCAGCTACACTTAAAGTGCATCTGGCAGCTGTTTCTGCCTTCTTGTCAGCAGGCAAGCCCTCTCCTCTGTCAGCCCATCCTGTATTTTGTAAATTCTTCGAGGGATTGCTGCACACCAATCCTCCCTTTAGGGACACTTTTCCTGCTTGGGACCTTAATGTTTGCATTGCTCAGCTTATGCAACCCCCCTTTGAGCCTTTGTCCTCTGCAGAGCTTAAGTACTTGACTTGGAAAACTGTGTTTTTGTAGCCATTACCTCTGCCAGGCGCATCAGTGAATTGCAAGTCCTGTCAGTGGAGCCTGATTTCATCTCTTTCCATAGAGATAAAGTGGTCCTAAGAACTAACAGGAAGTTTTTGCCTAAGGTGGTTTCAGATTTCCACCTTAATCAGTCTGTGTCTCTCCCTGTTTTCTTCACTGACCATTCCTCCTCTGGAGAGAGGAGAATACACAGCTTGGACGTTAAAAGGGCCCTCAGCTACTACATAGAGCGCACCAAGGGTCACAGGTTTGAGTCCCTTCAGTTATTCCTCACTTATGGAGGTCAGTAAGGGAAAACCTGCCACTAAAAGATCTATTGCCAGGTGGATTGTCTCTTGTATACAATTCTGCTATAAGAAATTGGGTAGAACCCCACCCTCAGGCCTGAGGGCTCACTCTACTAGAGGTACAGCTGCTTCCCTGGCTGCTGCCAGGGATATTCCTATCTTAGAAATCTGTTAAGCAGCCACCTGGAAAACAGTCCATGCATTCACCAAACATTACTCTCTGGATATCCAGGCTAGGAGTGATGCTCAGTTTGGCACAGCAGTACTTCTGAGCCTTTTCCCAAAGTAGGTTCTGTCCCTCCTCCTTGGAGGAACTGCTTGGCAGTCTGCATATGTCAGAATACAGCAAGACTTCATGTTGTTTGAAGAAAAAATTACTCACCTTAGTAATGTTGTTTCTTCTAATGGAGTATGTGCTGTATTCTGTTTCCTACTTACTCCCCTCTCAGAACCTGGTTTTGGGATGTGAGTGGGCAGGGAGAAGTGTTGGCACCTAGAGGTGCCCCTTTCTCACCCCCCTTTATTTTGGGTGTATGTTGTGTTTTGTTTTTTGGGTTTTCTGACTTGAGTCTTTGCTTTGAAACCGAAAAACCCTTTTTTAACAAATGTAGTTGCCAGTTGGCTAGTGTGAGTTTTACAGTTTCCACACAGAACGCCTAGTGAGTATAGCTCGTAAAGATCTGACGGTTGGAGTTTAAACAGCAGCAGATAGAGGCTTCAACCGAGCTCGAGCTCAGCGTTCCATGCCCTGCATGGAAAGTTAACTCTGTTCTCCGGGGCAGTTCAAAGGTTGGTGATCACTGCACATGTCAGAATACAGCAAGACTCCATTAGAAGAAACAACATTACTAAGATGAGTAATTTTTTTCTTATGGCACATTCATAAGGTTGAACAAAATGGGCAGACTGGGATGGGCCTTGCGTTCTTTATCTGCCGTCGATTTCTATGTTATGTTTCTATTTAGTGACAGAAAATATGGTTTAAATTAGCACATCTTTTCTGCTGTAGTAGTGATATGTGCATTATCTTTCTGTTTTAAAGGGAAGGTTCCAGCTTGGAGGAAATTATTGAAAAGCAAGCAGATCTTATAGAATACCTAAAGCTGCACAATGCTCAGCTAAGTAAGCGATTGCTGGCTCTGACATCCCAGCAGATAAGAGACTGATAGTTCTGTGGTGTATCTGGAAACGTCTGTAGTGCATTTTTAAGGCAAAATATCAAGAAAGTGTGGATTACATCTTCAAAGTTAAGTGACAACACCTTGTTTGATTGACCTTAGTTGGCTTATTGCTGCAGCTGATATAATTTATTGTACTCTTACAGAACAACACTGGAAATAAGCTAACGTTCATTGTGTAAGTCCTGGTGATAGATAAAATGAAGTGAAAAAACCCACTGTACATAAACTATGTAAATGAACATCATGTAACTGTATTTTTCCCTTAAACATAATCGAGTTGAAGCTTGAAATTTTGTTCAGTTTACAGTGACTTTCAAACATTTGTTGATTGTTTCTTTTACTGATTGTAAATACACGTTCCTGTGCAAAATGCTATATTAAAATACAATTTGTAATTTACTACAGAGTATGGTGTGACTACATTTTAAAGTGGACATCTGTTAATTCATGTAGCTTGTCAATAACATTTTTGCAGTATTTACACATTCTTGTTTGTACCAGTAAAGCAAAATATAAATTCCTACTGTTTTTAAATTGGGCTTTCAGTTTATTAAACTTGATTTTGACGCAACATGTGAATTTAATTGTCGGAAAGTGTACTTCTCTTCTTTGCTTTTATTTTGCAAGGAAATGTGACTTGGGCTGGATTGCTGCTGTGAAAATCCTTACTAAAGTTGCTTAGTGTTACGTAACCATAGAAGTTTCAGGGCACCACCTGACACCTTAATTGACTTATTGGTGCCAGAATGGAGTAAAAACTGTGAATATATGGAGACATATCTGTTTGTGGTAGGGGAGCGGCTGTGTTGTATGGGTATGTTTTACAGAAGAGACTGCACCTGTTGGAAATACTCTGGTTCTTGTACCCTCCGCCAGTATGTGATTGACTGTGAATCTTATCAAATTGCACTAAAAAAAAGGTACTGTACCAAGTGCATTTCCAAGTCATGCTAAATAAATTACTGAACACTTACAAATTTGGCTTATTTACTGTTTATGCATCCATCCAAAGTACAGTTGAGGTGCACTTGTAAACGTTTTGTTGACTAACTTTGCTTTTTTCTCTTTGTAGATAATCCCTATTACCTTGTTGTTTTACTTTCAGCCCCCACACTAATGTAGCACATTTTTTTTTTTTTTGGTATATATAGAAGAAAGATAAAGATGACATGCTTCAAGCTAAACGCATGTAAATATTTATTTTAAAGAAATACAAAATTACACATACCCTCATGCAAAGCATATGGGTAGTTTATGCAACTCACTATAAAGGAATTAAGGCTCAGTGCTATTTTTACACAATTTGCTAAATACCATGTTTATGCTAGGCATATGCATGGCATTTAGGCAGACAGTGTAAAAATAGCACTGGGCATGGGAACTAGGGAGATTATTATATCTCCGTACATAAGGGCACAATACAGGAAGAGGCAGTGTAGCGTCAGCATATCGTGGTGTTTGCAGTGCGATGTCGGACACTCCATGCTGTCCTGTTTGAAAATGCCAGCTGCACCCCTCCAAGTTGGAAATCTTATTTTCAAACAACATGAAGTCTTGCTGTATTCTGACTATATGCAGTTAGCCTTTTCAGTTTAACTGCCCTGGAAATGAAAGAGTTAACCCTAAGCAAATTCATAGAACATTGAGCTTGAGCTCAGTTTTCAAACCCCTGTCCCTGGTACATTCTAGGTAACCGTCAGATTCTTTACTCTGCCTACCTGTGAAATCGCTCCAGTGATTTCTCCTCACTCACTTCGGTTTAGTGTGATTTTTCAATGGTTTCTTCAAACTGCATTTTATTTTTCGGTTCTTCAAACCTCTGTCCTTCGGTACAGGTTAGACTAGTTTAGGTTTACTTCAGTTTTGGTAAGTCTTCGTTTTTTCTTTCGGTTCGCATAACTTGGGGGAAACTGAGTAAATTATTTTCTTTTGAGGTAAAAGTCTTAAAGTTGTTTAAAAAGTCTATGTTTGGGGTTTGGCTGTTTTTTGGTTTGAAAAAAAAAGACTTTTTCTCATTTTTTTCGATCGACCATTGAACCGGTCGTTAACCGAAAACGCTTTTAGTTACTCAGGCCTGAGCGCCACACAAAAGGGTAACTTGGCCTATCAATGCATTATGTTAGAGAAACACAAGAAAAAGACCAGTCCCACTGGGTTTCAGCCCTGCACAGAGTGCAGGGAGGTGTTTGCCAAGGCTGATCCCCACCTTATCTCTGTTTACTGTCTGGGGTTTGACCACCTAAAACAGACTGACAGATTTGTAAAAACTTCCCGAAAGCCACGCTGGAAAAGTGTTTAGCCAGGCTTGAGGAAAGAATGGCCGAACAATCCACTAACTGGGATGGCCAGTCCAGTTAAGCTCCTGACGGAGCCAGAGAACCGGAGGAGGTGCCTTCTGACCAGGGCAATACCTCCTCAACCAAAAGGAAGACATATACCGAGGATTCGGTACCTGCAAAAAGGAAAAGAAAATCTGCTGGATCAGAGCCAATGTTTGCAGTTCCAACCACTGAAGAGATAGCCAAAGCGATTCAGATTTTACAGTTCTTATAGACCGGTTCAGGTGATCCGGGACTGAG
Organism: Neoceratodus forsteri; assembly: GCA_016271365.2. NCBI lineage: Eukaryota > Metazoa > Chordata > Ceratodontiformes > Ceratodontidae > Neoceratodus > Neoceratodus forsteri. The sequence continues at coordinate 1,726,211,815 of CM057452.1, forward strand.
TCAAAAAACACAAACTGCGGTTCAGCGACTTGCCGGTTCGCTTCCCACCAGTTCATATGATCCGGAGTCTACTATGAACTCGAGTGAGAAAGAGAGGAAGAAGAGAAAGGTTTGGGTGACCCTATTGAGCCTGATGTCTCCCCTGATAGGCCAGAGTTTTCTCCTCCTAGGCAGCCTGGAGAGTCCTCCTTTCAATATCTGTTTTTTCGGAAGGTTGCTGATACCTTACAGCTGCCTACACTTGAGGCAGCTGAGGAAGAGGAGGAGCCAGATTTCACTGAAATGATGGCTGTCCCTGACACTGAGAATTTCAATACCCCTTCATAAGTCTCTTAAGATGTAGACAAACAAAATACTACAGATGTCTACTTCCATTCCCCCTGTGGACAAAAGGATGGACAGAAGGTGTATGTTGTCTGCAATGGTACAGAGTTCCCGTATAACCATTGTATCCATGTAGGGGTTTTTCAGGGTGCTGCCTGTGATAAGGCTAGCATTCCCCTGGCCTCACACCCTCCTGAGAAAGACTCTTGGAATATTGATGCCATGGCCAAGAAGCAGTATTTGGCTGCTTCACGGGGATTAGACAAGCCTCCTACATGGCATATGTCTCAGGATACCAGAAATTCAGATGGGATTCTGTTTTGGAGTTGGCCGAGACTGCTCCACCCCAGCTAGCCAAGGACCTGGAGCAAACAGTCAAGGATGGCATTGAAGCATCCAAAGTCTAGTTTCGTTCTGCTGTGGATTCAAATGATACAGTGGCGTGAAAAAGTATTTGCCCCCTTCCTGATTTTCTCTATTATTGCATATTTGTCACACTGGATGTTTTCAGGTCTTTAGAGAAAATGTAATATTAGATAAAGGGAACCTGAGTGAACAAATAACACTTGTTTTTTTTTTTAATTTCACTTATTTAATGAAAAAAAGTTAACCAACACCAACTGGCACTGTGTGAAAAAGTAATTGCCCTTACACTTAATAACTGGTTATGCACATTTAGCTGCAATGACTGCAACCAAACACTTCTATAATTCAATATCAGTCTTTCACATCGCTGTGGAAGAATTTTAACCCACTCTTCTTCGCAGAACTGCTTTAATTCAGTAACATTTGGTAGGTTTTCGAGCATGAACTGCTCGTTTCAGGTCCTGCCACAGCATCTCTATTGGGTTTAAGTCTGGACTTTGACTAGGCCACTCCAAAACTTTAATTTTACTTCTTTTTAACCATTCTGATGTGGACTTGCTTTTGCGTTTTGGATCATTGTCTTGCTGCATGACCCAACTACGCTTCAGCTTCAGCTGACGGAAGGATGACTAGACATTCTCCTTAAGAATTTTCTGGTACAGAGCAGAATTCATGGTTCCTTTAATTATGGCAAGTCATCAGGTCCTTAGGCAGCAAAGCATCCCACACCATCACACTACCACCACCATGTTTGACTGTTGGTATGGTGTTCTTACTGTGGAATGCTGTGTTTGCTTTACGAGACATTATGGGATCCATGTTGTCCAAAAGTTCCACTTTGGACTTATCTGTCCATAGAACATTTTCCCAAAAGGCTTGTGGATCATCCAGGTGCTTCTTGGCAAATGAGAGAGCGAGCATTTATGTTCTTCTTGGTTAGCAGTGGTTTCCGCTTGCTACTCTCACATGAAGCCCATTTTGCCCAGTCTCTTTCTGATTGTGGAGTCATGAACACTGACCTTAGCTGAGGCAAGAGAAGCCTGCAGTTCTTTGAATGTTGTTTTAGGATCCTTTGAGACTTCTTGGATGATTTTACACTCGCCCTTGGAGTAATTTTGGCAGGCAGCCCACTCCTGGGAAGGTTCACTACTGTTCAAGTGTTCTCCATTTGGAGATTATGGCTCTCACTGTGGTTCGATGGAGTCCCAGAGCCTTAGAAATAGCTTTGTAACCCCTTTCCAGACTGATGAGGGCAACAAATTTTTTCTGATCTTTTCAGGAACTTCCTTTGATCATGGCATAATGTGCTTGTTGAATCTTTGTGCTGTAGCGTGACTCTGATGGTAAGGGCCAAAATAAGTGAGGTTTATATTGAGCAGGACTGGCTGTAATCAAGCCTGGCTGTGTTCAATCAGCTGACTCTAATTATCCCTTTAATGGGGTTGATTTAACTAGGGGGCAATTACTTTTTCACACAGTGCCAGTTGGTGTTGGTTGACTTTTTTCATTAAATAAATGAAATAAGTAAAAAAAAAAAAGTGTTATTTGTTCACTCAGGTTCCCTTTATCTAATATTATATCTTGTCTAAAGACCTGAAAACATCCAGTGTGACAAATATGCAATAATAGAGAAAATCAGGAAGGGGGCAAATACTTTTTCACGCCACTGTATATCCTCTAGGTTTAGGGCTACTGCAGTCTCCCTAAGAAGATTTTCTTGGCTCAGGTGTGTGACACTTCACCAATCTGCTTGTTATATTGTATCATATTTGTGATATAAATATGTGTTTCTTTGAATTTCTGCTTGGAAAATATGGCAGTCAGCACAAGGCATTGTAGGACCTTGGATTTAAAAAAAAAATACTGTTCTTTCTCTGAGGGGAAAATCTAAGAGCTGCCTTTACACCACATTGTAACAGGTTGTAAAACCAGCCACTTGTATAAAGTACTGCATTTTATGACCTCTTAGGAGGAAAGCAAATTCTGACAGATACCTGTTAAATTTCTCACCACTAAGAGAAATAGCTTTGGCATTTCCTCTGAAAATCAAAGGGGTAATTCTGACCTGCCATAAAGCAGGCTCACTAATTAAAAAAAAAAAAAATATATATATATATATATATACTGTATATATTTTTTTTGAGGGATTCTTAGCTACACGCAGATGCCTGTGACTGCCATTTGGTATATATGAAATGTGAGTGACCTCACAGCCAGCATCACCACTGAGGTGTGACCTCACAAGCCGGGAGGGACCCTTATTTCCTTTAGATGGTCAAAACTAAGAGAACATTGTGCTTTTTGATTCTGGACTCCTGAAAGACGCACACTCGAGCACTTCTACATTAGATAAATCATCCTCCACTATTTGCCAATTGAAACTAGGATAGGATTAAATACTCAGTAATAAGGCAGTTTTGTTTAACTTGTCCATTTAATTTGTATGACTGTACACTCAATGTTATATGTTCTGTGTTTTGTATTTCGTTTACCGTTTTTAATTTTAGTAAACTTTGTTTTTCTTGAAATCCTGCCAGAGTCTTTTCCTCATTTCGAATGTGAATGCTTGAACAGTGTTGATAATTCTGACAGAACTGCTACGTGCTTACAGTGTGTTATCATACGTACCAAGGTAAGAAAAGTACCTAGGTCTCAATTGAGTCAAAAGGGGGATTGTGAACCAGGTTGGATGCCCGTTCGGTTAAGTATTGCACTGCATTTCCCCAAAGAGGGTATGATATTTGAACCTGTTAACTGGGCGTGCTAGCAAAAAAGGGTTCATATTTGACCCCAGGACTCAAGACTGGTAGTTGTTCGGACCCAATCAAACAGGAGGGTTACCCTGTTTGTCTCCTGTTCACATATTGCACTTTGAGGTTTGGCACTGTGGTAGCAGAGGACCTGACCACCCGGAGTGCATTGTGACATATATGGTTGGCAAAGGTGGGATATAAAAGATTTGGTTTGCAGTGCTGCAATCAAAAAGATTTGTTTGCATACTGTAAAATTATTTGGTGACATGAGCATTAACAGTCCTTTGTATCAGATTGATAACTGTAACAGTTCACACGCAAAATATGGCAGTGATTTAAAAAAAAAAAAACAATAAAGCAATCTATCATTGTGGTTGCAGTCAAAAGTTCCCTACCTGTTTTATTTTAATTTTTTTCGGGTGCAAACTAGTGTAGCCATAGATTAGGGAAGAAGATGACTTCCACCTACAGCGAGTACACTGCCGGATATCTGAGGCAATTGTGCCAGGAGAAAGGAGTCCATTGCGAGGGGCGAAACAAGCAGCACTTCATGGAGGCTCTTATGGCAGCTGATGCCCAAGACCTCACATCAGTCTGTGACTGAAAGGGACCAGACCGTGGGCATGGAGGTGCCAGGTTCCATTGCAGTGTCCAGACCCAGTGAGGAGGACAGCAGGGCCAGTATGAACAGAGAGCCACCATGCCGGAGCCGGAAGGAATCAGGCTGCAGATGGAGTTATGGAGAATGGAGCTGGAATTCAAGCAGAAAAGGTTTGAAGCCTAGCAATGAAGGGAGCTTGAACAGAGGAAGATAGGGAGAGAGAGAAGAGAAGTGAGAGGCTGAGTGAGACCGCTAGAGGAAATTTGAACTGGAGAAGCTACAACTCCAAAGACCAGCGCCTGAGCAGGTAAGTGGCATGGGTGAACCTGGGACTCCAGGACTGGGTTACAAATTAAATTCTAAACTGATAGCTGAATTTAAAGAAGGGGAAGATATGGATGCATTTTTAAACTCATTTGAAAAGGTATGTATTCAGGCAAAAATTCCTAGAGAGTCCTGGAGCTTCCAGCTATCTCTGCTGCTTACTGGGAAAGCTCGAGGAGCATTGGGTCAAATGGACAATCAGGACAGTAATGATTATGGCAAACTTAAAGCTGCCTTGTTGAAAAAGTATGACTTGACAGCTGAAGCATACAGAGTTAATTTCCGTAACTCAGGAGAAGCCCTGACATGAGCTACGAGGAGCTAGCTACCAAACCACATCTATTTTTAAAATGGTGAGAAGAGATACAAACAAACAATGTAGAGAAAATTGAGAATGTTGTACTTTTGGAGCATTTCCTTTGGGCTTGCCCAGCACAGCTGAAAACCTGGCTAGAGGATCAAGATCCAAAAACAGTGCAGGAGACTGCCACGCTCTCGGACCACTATGCCAGGAGCTGACCTGCTCTGAGAGGGAGTGGGGTGGGTGTGGCAGTGCAGAAAGGGAAAGGCGCACCTTCAGGGCAGCTAAAACCCTCACTGCCTCCACCAAAAGTGGGCAACCCCAGGTTACAAAGAAAGGATTTGCCTGATAAAAAAATTAATGTTGGTTTTGCAAACAACCTGGACCTCTTGCAAGACAGTGTCCCAAAAAGGCAGGGAGTGCACAAAGTGGTGTAGGGAAGGAAGTGTTTTTTTTGTGTATCCCTGAAAGCATGCCAGTAAACATGAGGGAGCACATTCACCCAGTTACTGTGAATGGGGTGCAGACCCACAGGTTAAGGGACACGGGGGCATCCCTTACTTTGGTAAAAGGGGATTTGGTTAAGCCTGAATAGCTTATACCCAACCAGTTTGTTACAGTACGGGGATTCACTGGGGAGGAGAAAACGCTGCCACTTGCTAGTGTTCTCCTGGACTGGGGTGAGACAGGAAAGACTGTGCAAAAAGTTGCAGTGCAGAAAATCTTGCCCTGGATGTGATTATAGGGAATAATCTCCAAAAGAGGAAGGTGTGTGCAGTTACCCGCAGTCAAGCAGCAAAGGCAAACTGTAGTTCCCTGAACCCCATAGAAGCCCCTGTGGAAAACACTGGGAGGCTGGTTCTCCAGCCTGTCTTCCCTGGTATGGAGAATAGTGGAAGGGGGTAGAAATTCCCCAGGTAACAGTTAACAGAACAGCTACAGAAAGTTACTCTGAGGAGGGAGGGGTAGCCAGTTGTCAGAGGGTTAGGGATAGCAGTGACCCTGAATGCACTGACACTAGAGCTAGGGACCCTAGTTTAGAAACTGGAGGGGACCTGTCCCATTCCTTGGGAATGTGTAAAGATTTTTCAGCTACTCAGGAATGGGCAGACTCTGATGGAGCACTGGGAGGTGACGGGAAACATAGAGTTTACTGGGACAGCGGACTAGTGTATAGACAGGATGTAAGGACAGAAGGAGGGGTGATGGGCAGGCAGCTTGTCATTTCCCAGGGGTACCGTGAGTGGTTGCTCAAGACTGCTCATGATATTTCCACGTCTGGATATCTGAGAATCGCGCGCACTATGCATCGATTGGCCCAGAATTTCTATTGGCCCAACTTCACCCAGCAGTTGAAGGAATATTGCAGGTCTTGTCACCGGTGCCAAGAACCAGGGAAAGTGGGTAGTAAAACCGAAGCCGCCCTAATTCCTTTACCCACAGTGGAAGAGCCATTACAGAGGGTAGGAATGGATATTGTGGGGCCTTTGAATACCCCCAGCTCCTCCGGGAAGAGGTTTATTCTAACAGTGGTGGATTATGCCACCTGGTTCCCAGAGGCAGTTACCCTGTCCTCACTGAGAACAAAGTGGCAGATGCCGTGCCTTGCTAGGGATTTTCTCCTATGTTGGGTTCCCACAGGAGGTTATCACCGATCAAGGGGGTTCCTTCATGTCGGACCTGATGAAATGTTTGTGGGAGAAGTGTGGGGTGGTGCAGTGATGCATGACACCTTATCACCCACAAGCCAATGGCCTTGTGGAAAGATTTAATGGTACCCTTCCCAAGAATCAACAGGGTTTTCCCCCTTTGAGCTCTTATATGGCTGCAGGGTGCGTGGGACCTTAGACTTGGTCCGGGAGGACTGGGAAGGGAAGCACGCCACCCAGGGAACTCCCATAGTGGAGTATGTCCGTAGGTTTAGGGAAAAGCTGAAGGAGCCTATGGAAACAGCCCAGAACAACTTGGCAGCTGCCTAGCAAAAGGCATGGTACGACCACAGAGACAGAGATCGCTCATGCACTGTGGGTCAGGAGGTCATGGTCCTAATTCCAGTCCGAAAAGATAAGCTGCAGGCTGAGTGGGCAGGACCATACAAAGTAGACAGGTGAATGATGTAAATTACATTATAGAACTACCTGACAGAAGACATACCCAAAGAATATACCATGTCAACTTGGTGAAGCCATATGCAAATAGGAGAGGTCCCAGAAGACTGGAGAAGGGCTCATGTGATCCCGCTCCGCAAGAGTGGTAGCAGGGAGGAGGCAGGGAACTACAGACCAGTCAGTCTTACCTCAGTAGTGGGCAAGATAATGGATGCACTCCTTAAGGAAAGGATAGTGCAACACCTGGAATCCATAGGGGCACAGGATCCAAGACAGCATGGGTTTACAAAAGGAAGGTCCTGTCAAACTAATCTCATAGATTTCTTTGACTGGGTAACCAGAGTAGTGGGCCAAGGGGGAGCAGTTGATGTCATCTACCTTGACTTCAGCAAAGCTTTCGACACTGTTCCACATAGATGATTGATAAACAAGCTGGGTAGGCTCGGGGTGGATCAGAAGTTGGTCAATGGGGTGGCAAACTTGTTGACGGGCAGAAAACAGAGTGGTGGTAAATGGTATGTAGTCAGAAGAGATGCAAGTCACAAGTGGGGTACCTCAGGGATCAATCCTTGGGCCAGTCCTCTTCAGTATCTTCATCAGTGACATTGCAGATGGACTGGAGGGTAAGGCTTGTCTGTTTGCAGATGACACCAAAATCTGCAACAGAGTACATGATCCAGATGGGGTGGGCAGAATGAGAAGAGATCTGGATAAACTAGCAAAATGGTTGGAAGAGTGGTAACTGGGATTTATTTATTTATTTTTTTTAATTTTTTTATTTATTTGTTCTAGGAAATGCGATTTAATGCAAAGAAGTGCAAGATCATGGACATAGGGGAGAGAAACCCTGAAGCCACCTATAGGCTGGGAAGGGAGTTGCTGGCAGTCACAAAGGAAGAAAGAGACTTGGGCATCATCATCACCGATGACCTGAAATCATCCAAGCAGACCTCTAAAGCAGTAGGTAAGGCTAGGGGGATGCATGCAGTACTGGAGGCCACACATTCACAAGGACATTAACCAAATTGAGGCAGTCCAGAGAAGGCCAACCAAAATGGTGCAGAGACTGCATCAGAAGACATATGAGAACAGATTAATGGAGCTCAATATGTATACCCTAGAGCAAAGGAGGGAGAGAGAGAGGTGATATGATTGAAACATTCAAACACCTTAATGGCATTAACAAGGTGAAAGAGTCTAACACGTTTCAATATAAGAAAAATAGCAGGACAAGAGGACGCAGCATGAGATTAGAGGGAATCCACTATGTGTCTAGTTCTGGCAGATGTTCCTGCTGGTATTGACGAATCTGTATCTGGCATGTTGAAGTCTCCCATTATCAGAACCTCCCCTTTAGCTGTCATGTTTTGTATATCTTCTAACAGTAATGTGTCTCTGTCCTCCCCCGGTCTGGGGCCATGTAGACAACCCCAGTTCTTATGGCTGTCCCATTTCCTGTTTCCAGGGTGACCCACAGTTCTTCTGGCTCCTTATGTGTATTCTGAATTTCTGTAGCTTTGATATTTTCATTGACATACAGGGCCACTCCTTCCCCCCCTTTTTGCAACTCGGTCTCTTCTGAACAATACATAGCCAGGTACTGAAGTCTTCCAAGTGTGGTTACTGGTAAACCACGTCTCACTATGCTACTATGTCTAGTTTAGCCTCTGACATTATTGCCTGCAGGTCTGGGATCTTATTTCCCAGGCTGTGAGCATTTGTGTACATGATTTTCCATTGGCCAGATTTTGGTGTGTTAGTTGGGTGAGGTTTGGCATTACCCCTGTGCGTCGTATGGGGAGACAAACCTTTTTTCTTACCTGGTGATGCAAATGAACTGCAAACATGCTGAATCCCTGTTTGACCACTAGCTGAGGGGGGAGGGGTGTTCTCCCCATTCAACGTTTGGGGTGCTGCATATCTCAACAAGCACCTGTCAAAACCCAAATTCAAGATGGTTATTCTAACCAAAATCCTCCCTACATTCAGGCAAGGAGATTGGCTAGCTTCCTTGGACCTCAAGCATGTTTATTTTCACATTTCAGTCAGACACTCTCACAGAAAGTACCTAAGGTTTGAATTACACTTAGGCCACTATCAGTTTAGGGCAATGCCCTTTGGCCTTACCTCGGCCCCCAGAACATTCACAGAATGTCTGACAGTGGTTGTAGCTCACCTGAGAAGACAAGGGGTGTCCGTGTTTTCCCTATCTGGATGACTGGTAGGTCATAGGACAGTCCCCCCAGCAGGTAAAGGATGCTTTTGGTCTGGTGCAGAGATACCCTTATATCCTTAGGATTCCTGGTAAACCTAAAGAAGTCCGTGCTGGAACCCGTCCAGATCCTAGAATTCATAGGAGCAGAGCTAGACATGGTTCAGACAATGGCTCTTCTGCCAGTGGGAAGGGCAGACAACCTCATTCAGCTGGCAAACTCTTCACCCACAGATGTCTCCTCCAGCAAGACATGTTCTCCAGCTCCTGGAGCACGTGGCAGCATCCACAGCAGTGGTTCCAGGAGCCAGGTTTCAGATGAGGGATATCCAGTTTCATCTCGGGTCCTGTTGGTCCCAGAAAAGGGATTATTTGTCCAAGCTAATCCCAGTGACAGCCACCTTAATCCAGGCATTACAGTATTGGAAGGACCAGGACAACCTCAGGGAGGGTGTTCCATTCCTCCAGCAATCTCCTACAGTGGTTCTGACCACAGATGCTTCCCTCCTAGGGTGGGGAGCTCATTTAGGGGGACCACAATACTCATGGTACATGGTCTCACTAGGAGTCTCTGCTCCACATCAACCTGTTGGAGATCAGGGCAGTGTTCTTAGCTCTTCAGTTATTCATAAAAATGGTACAGGGGAAGGTGGTGCATATAAGGACAGACACCACCACCACCATGTACTACATCAACAAGCAGGGAGGGTCGAGGTTCTCTGCCCTATGTATGGAGACAATGAAGATCTGGAGTCTGGCTTATTCTCTCAAGACCTCCCTCTCAGCCGTGCACTTGCCAGGCAAGGACAATGTCCTGGCAGATGCCCTCAGCAGAATAAATCAGAGTCAACACGAGTGATCTTTGAACAGGGAAAACCTGCATGCAGTGTTCAGGAGATGAAGCACACCAGAGATAGATCTGTTTGCAGCCCCAGACAATCACCAGCTACTCCAGTTCTGTTGCAGACTTCCAGCTCTGGATTCACTGATACTGGACTGGACAGGCAAATTTCTGTAGGCCTTTGCCCCCGTTCCGTGTGATCTTCAGAGTTCTGGTCAAACTGGGAGCCAGTCATCATCAATGATTCTGGTTGCACCAGATTGGGCCAGACAGTCCTGGTACCCCATGCTGCTGTCTCTTACAATGACCAGTCTGATCTGCCTTCCCAGGAGGCACAGTCTTCTGACCTCCTCTCAAGGGAGGATCCTGTACCCCAACCTCAAGTACCTCAGGCTCAGGTCCTGGCTCTTGAGGACCTACAGTATGCAGGCTTACATCTATCTCTCTCTCTCTCTCTCTCTCTCTCTCTGAAGGGGTCCTGGATATTTTGAAGGTTTCCAGAAAACCTGCCACCAGAAAGACTTATACTTCCAAGTGGAAAAGATTTACTATCTGGTGTGCACAGAAGGAAATAGATCCACAGGCAGCCGAATTGGCAGCCTTGTTGGACTATTTAGTCCACCTTCATTCCTTCAGCCTTCTACTCTGAAGGTACATTTGGCAGCTGTTTCTGCCTGTCTCTCTGCAGGCAGGGAAGGGCCCTTCCCTGGCCTTTCATGCAATCTTCAAGAAGTTCTTTAAACATCTTTCAGATGAGACGCTAAACCGAGGTCCCATCTGCCTGTTCTAGTGGTAGTTCAGGTGGTTGTTAGATCCCATGGCACTTCTTGAAAAGAGTAGGGGAATTTCCCCGGTGCCCTAGCCAAATTTCCACCCATTCACTAAAAATACCACCAACAGCTTAATCTGTTTCAAAGTCAGTTGGCATTCTTCTGTATCAACTCCCCCTCTCCCCGGGTCATGCTTGAAAATAGAATTTGTCTAGTGCACTTATCCGGTCAACAACAACAAAATAAATAAAGGGTTGCTCCACCTACACCCCCCTCACGGGAGCCAGCCTTTTCTTGGGATCTGAATATCTGCATAGCACAGTTAATGCAGCCCCAATCTGAACCCCTGTCTTCTGCTGAACTCAAGAACCTGACGTGGAAAACTGTCTTTCTGGTAGCCATAACATCTGCAAGGAGGATTAGTGAGCTACATGCCTCTCAGTGGAGCCCAGCTACATAGCATTCCATAGGGACAAGATTGTCCTTAGGATGAACAGGAAATTTCTTCCAAAGGTGGTCTCTGACTTCTACCTGAATTAGTCTATGACATTACATGTCTTCTTTACTGAACATTCTAGTTCAGGAGAATGCAGCCTACATAGCCTGGATATTAAGAGGGCTATTAGCTACTTTCTGGATCAGACAAAGGCCCATAGGAATGAGTGTACTCAGCTGTTCCTCACCTATGGAGAAGTGGGTATGGGCAAGCCAGCCACCAAGAGGGCCATTTCTTGGTGGATTGTGTCTTGCATCCAGTTTTGCTATGGCAAATTGGGAGAAGAGTCACCAGTGGGCCTTAGGGCTCACTCTACTAGTGGAACAGCTGCCTCTATTGCAGCTGCCAGAGATATTCCCCTACTCGAAATCTGCAAAGCAGCTACCTGGAAAACTGTTCACATACTCACTAAACACTACTGCCTAGACACCCAGGTCAGGAGTGATGCCAGGTTTGGTGCAGCAGTACTGCAGAGCTGATTTCCTAAATAGGTTCTGTGCCCACCTCTGTTGGGCACTGCTTGGTAGTCTGCATGTTGTCAGAATACAGCAAGACTTCATGTTGTTTGAAGAAAAAATTACCACAGTAATCTTGTTTTTTCTAATGGAGTCTTGCTGTATTCTGACCTCCCTCCCTGCCTCCCCTAACAGAACCTTGGGGGCGTACTGCATTACAGCTGTTATGTTTTAAGTGGTGCACCACAGGGGTGGCATTTTCTTGAGCATCTCTGACTTGAGTCTTCTTATTTGCCCTTTGATTGGTTATTAGTCATTTGACTATTATTATTAATGTGCTATGTATGTAGTATAGTTCAGCAGCCACTGTTTTAGTGCTCGTAAGAATCTGACGGTTACATAGAATGTACCAGGGACAAGGGTTTGAAAACCGAGCTCAAACTCAACATTCTGTGCATTTGGATAGAGTTAACTCTTTCATATCCAGGGCAGTTGAACTGGAAAGACTAACTGCATATAGTCAGAATACAGCATGACTCCATTAGAAAAAACAAGATTACTGTGTTAATTTTTTTTTTGTCAACTCTTTTTACCACCCCTAGCACCGGCAACTTAGGACCTCTCTCAGGTGTACCTCACTCGACTCAGGCTCCAACTGCCCACCTGAAACCCAACCGACTAGGGAATCTGAGACAGGGACCCCCATGCCACAACCCCTCAGACCCTGGCTGGCCCCCCAGATCTGCACCTCCCCAGGGCGGGGCCACCAAACTCTTTACCACGGTGTCCTTTCTGGAATCCAGACAGCTGGGATCTGAGAGTGGAGTGAAGGCTCGGGAATGCTGGTAGGGTAGAGTCCGGTGCTGGGCATGTGGGCCTTGGTCCCTCGAGGTCACCGTTGCCCTCCTGAGTGCCGGGGTTCTCTACCTTATTGGAGTCCTGAGGGCACGACGTGCAATGGCATCTGCATGCAATGTGCATACTTCCGTGTGCATGACGCCCGCCGATACCCCATACCCTAAGTATGTGCCCCCATTAGTTGCATTGCCCCCAGACACCACCAGGAGCTACTAGAACTGTGAGGAGCAACACCCTTCCCAGGAGAGGAGAGCAGTCCGTTGGACACTCTATCCTACTCCTCCCCAGCTTACCCCTGACCACCAGAGTATGCTTCCGAACACGGGTCACCAGTGTGGCGCGAGGTGTGGCGTCTAGCACCTCAACTCTCAGCACCAGCAGGCCAGCCCAAGTTGGAAATCTTACAAGTGTTCAGGTACGAAAATGCATCTCTACATAGTATGAATACAGGGGGCATTGGGGTACTGACACGCCAAACTTGGCAGCCGTCACTGCATTCACGTTGCCAGTACTTCTCCTTTAAGTATCAAAATAGTCTTTGGAGGGCTGCCAAAGCTGCAGCTGAAGCACTTCCAGAAGGCATGGCCAGGAATGAATTACTGAAAAATCTTAACTCATTGTCTCCTAGCAGACACCTGTAGTAGTCAGTAAAATACACTGGTGTGTCCTGAGGACGCCTGCAGAAGTCGGCTACTGACTCCCAGTGTGCCCTTGCAACGTCTGGAGAAGTCACTTATATATTTTAATATATAGTGTAACAGAATATAATATATATTTGACTGCATAGCACTGTTGGAAAGGTAATTTTATGCTGAACAACTTTGCCACAGATATTTTGTGTATATCATGTATACTTTAGGAGTTATTTGCATTTGTTTATGGTATGGTGTGTATGGCTTATGTTGCCTGTTTTAGTGAAAAAAAAATATTTTTTTTTTTTTTGTTTCAACCAACATAGAAAAACAAACAAAATTACATATTATTTGCATACCACCACTGGAAAGATAATTTTGTGCTGAACAACTTTGCCACTGATATTTTGTGTATATCATGTATACTTTAGGAGTTATTCGCATTTGTTTATGGTATGGTGTGTATGGCTTATGTTGCCTGTTTTAGTGAAAAAAAATATTTTTTTTTGCTGTTTCAACCAGCATAGAAAAACAAACAAAATTACATATTATTATTTGCATACCACCACTGGAAAGGTAATTTTGTGCTGAATAACTTTGCCACTCATACTTTGTGTCTAGCACTTACGGTTCTTGAGCTATTAGGATCTGTTTGTGGCATGCTGACTGTAGCTTGATTTTGCTTAGAAAGGCCCAGGATTTACTGTTAACAGTATGCAGGAGACAAGTGGTACAACATCAGAGAGCTCCTGTGGAGGCAATGAGTTAATGCAGGTGCTGAGGTAGGGAAAACATCTGTTTCACTCAGCCTATGATGTCTCGGATGTATTTGTCAGGGCGGCTGCCACTGATATTTGCATGAGAAAGTATTCTTGGCTCAGAGTGTCTGGGTTTGCAACTTATATGCAACAAACAGTGCTAAATGCTCCTTTTAGAGGCACAGGACTGTTTTGCCTATCATTTTGAAGAGGCCTTCAGACCTCAAGAATAACTTTAAGGTCAGTTAAATCCTTGTACCCTACGCATGGTAGAAGTAGAAGTAAAGGATCCTTACCCCCAGCTTGCCACCAGAGGTGGCTGTCAGTAAGGCCAAGGGAAGGGTAGTAGAGCCTTGCAATCTCCCTTCCCCCAGGAGCCCATTCCAAAGCTGGTGGTGCTGCCCCCACTGGCTCAGCATGACTTTCCTCAAACCACCACACATGCAGGAGGTGGTGGTAGGGGGTTAGTTCTCCCTTCATCTAATCGATCTACGAGATCTAAACTTCAACATAGAATACAAAAAGTTCTGCGTGGTCTCCCTGCAAAATCTCTTTCCTCTGTTTTAGTCAGGGGACTGGTTTTGCACCCTGAACATTAAGGACACATACCTTCAAATCAAGATCAGACAGCAACACAGAAAGTACTTGAGATTTGTCCTTGAAGGGGGGCACTTCCAGTTCAGAGTATTGCCCTTTGGCATGTCTTCTGTGCCTCTGGTCTTTACCAAATGCTTAGCTGTGGTGGCAGCAGCCCTTTGCAGGGAAGGTCTGTATGTCTTCCCATACCTGGACAATTGTACTATTCAAAGCCAGATCCAGACATCAACTTGAGCACACCCTGTGTCACACAAGACAGTTGTTTGCAGGCCTGGAAATTACAGTGTATGTACCAAAGTTGGTACTTTCCTCTTGTCAGGGGATGCAGTATATGAGTGCAGTCCAAGACACAGCACAGGGCAAAGCAATTCTACCCCTGAACAGGGTAGAACATATCATGGCTCAAGTGAAGCTGGTGTATAGCAGTCATTATGTCCCAGCCAGGACTTCCCTGTGCCTGCTGGGTCTCATGGCAGTGGCCATTGTGACTGTGAAACTAGCTGGCTTACAAATGCGGATACCACGATGGACACTGAGAGGGCAGTGGGACCAACTGACGGACGATATGGACCAGCAGGTGCTTCTCACATCCCATTTACGCAAAACACTGAGGGGTGTTCAATTCTTTTTTTTTTTTTTTGTAATTGTTTTTTTTTTATTTGCATGATAAACATGATAATAGTACTGTACATATCCCAGCCTGGAAACATAAAAGCACTATACCAACAGGAACGTATGTACACTTCTGTGAATAAACATTATACATGTATCTCCAGGGAAATTACTCTAAATAGGAAG
Organism: Neoceratodus forsteri; assembly: GCA_016271365.2. Taxonomy (NCBI): domain Eukaryota; kingdom Metazoa; phylum Chordata; order Ceratodontiformes; family Ceratodontidae; genus Neoceratodus; species Neoceratodus forsteri. Next base: position 1,726,227,009 of record CM057452.1, read on the forward strand.
GCTGCAACATTAACTTTAAAAGACCTAAAACAATAATATGGGATCAATCTGTGAAACTGTAGCCCATGACCATGTAGTGTTAAAGCAAAGTAAGTGTCCAGTTAATAGCCAGACCCTAAATAGGGCTATTGGGTACCACATTAATAGCTAAAGATAAGTCCGTCACGGAGGGAACTTCAGCCCCACTAATCCAAACATTTATTTATTTATTCTTTGGTTACCAGGTAAGGCCTACTAGGCACAAATGTCTGTTTTCAGGGGTGATCCAGGAGTTCTGGGGAGGTTACATAACTTGCTCAGAGTCACACAGTATGCAAGTGGAGGTTGTGGGAATCAAACCCAGATCTGCCTGTTGGATTTACCAAGCTGATTCATGGCTCATTACTCTAACCTCTAGGCTATACTGCCAGTCATGGGCACAGGTTAGAACAGAACCACCGTGACAAATGCTGAAGGCATTCCTACAGTGAGCGGCAGGATACAATTACATCCCCCCTTATCCAAAGGTTAGCTAAATAAATGTGCTAACAGCTTAATAACATGAAAACATTGCAGTTTGTGAGGGTAGGGGTATAGAGTTAATTCAGCAACTACATTATGATATCCCAAAACAAGAAATTATATAGCTACACATCCCTCCTTCCACAGTGTGATAAACCCTCATGGAGTAACAACCATTAATTGAAGAAGAAAACAGTCAAACAATTAGGCACTAAGTAAAGGACTTGAGCAGACTCAGCCGCATGGTGGTGTTAGATAAAGTCCCCTCGCTGGAGCTTCAGGTACCGGCCTCCATATCCTCCTGATCGCCTTGGTCTGAATTTCGTCTTCAGAAAGCCTTCAGTTTAGCTGCCCCTTTACCTGCATCCAGTGGGTCTGTAAAACTGTAGACTTTGTCATGATGCATGAAGCAAAGCTTGACTGAAAACAAGATGGCGTGCGGAAAGTTCCGTTCTCAAAGTTTTAGCCACACACTATCAAATTTCTTCTGCCATTGTTGGGTCGCATATGAGACATCTGGAAAAAGGTGAAATGGTTGTCCCTCTTTGCTGAGGTGTCCATTTCTTTTCACCACGTTAAGGATCTGATTTCTGGAGCCCATACTGTCCATAACCACCAGGAAAGCTCTGGGCACCACTTCCACTGTCTGACCATGGGACAATGGTGTAAGCCTTCATGAATCTCCAGTCAGTGGAGGAACCCTGACCCTCAAATTGTTCTGACAGGCATTCCTTAATAAAAAGTTGGAGATGGTCCCCTTCAGTTCCCTCAGGCAAGCCGATGACCAGTACATTTGCACTCCAGATTTGCTTCTCCAATAACTCAAGTCTGTTGTTAGTATGTCGTGCCTCCTTTGTTCTGCCCAGAGTGCCAGTTTTACATTTATCCGAATGTCTCAAGTTCCTCCAAGTCTCCTTTAAGCTGATCCACTACAGTCTCGTAAAAGTCTCCCCAATAAGCCGTCTAACTTATTGTTTATAGTGGAGGCTGAGGATAGAAGCTCCTGCATTTTGTGGCCAAGAGACTGCAGGGTTTCCTCTGTGCTATCACTGTCAGTTGGTCCCAGCTGGGATGATCTCCTAGCAGGCCCTGCTGTCGTCACTTTCCAGGGTCTCGCCAGCCATCTCCAGGTTGATTAGCTTTCTTAGGTTTGCTCATCTTGCGGGGGACCTGGGGACCCACTCAGCCATTGATTAATGCCTTTGTAAATGCTTAGAATAGAGGTAAAATTCCAGAAAGAAAGTTTATTAGAAATGCTGATGCGGAACTGAGATAACTTGCGTCATTGCTGCCCGAGCTGCACAGTGCCCCCACCCCCCGGTATTCTATTCTTAATACCAACTCTGACTAGGGTTCTCACCTTGGATGCTTCAGGCTGTGGGGGTTGGGGAGCACACCTGGGCCCTTGTCAAACCCAAGTGTCTTGGACCCAAGTGGAAGCCAAACTGCTCATAAATGTCCTGGAGATGTTCTAGAGCATCTGACTCTGTGTCATCTGCTAGTGTAGATGAACAACATCAGTGTTATGCATTACATAAACAAAGAAGGGGGGGCGTGTTTTTCCTATCCCTGTGTCGGGAACACTGACAGTGTGGTATTGGGCATTAGAACACAGCCTGGAGTTATCAGCCGTGCACTCCCAGGGATCCAGAACATCTAAGCAAACAAGCTAAGCTGGTTACAGTCCAAGATGCACAAATGGGAACTACTGACCTCAGTGGTGGACGACGACTTCGAAATGTGAGATACAGACTTGGACCTTTTTGCTTCCCCCACACAACACAAAGCTGCCATGCTTCTGCTTGCTCGCTCACCCCAGGGCCTGGAGTTTTTTGGTGAGATGCGTTATTCCTCTCTTGGAAAGGGAGGCTTCTGTATGCATTTCCTCCCATTCCATTACTACATAGAGTTTTACTGAAACTACTTATGGAGGGTGCAACCCTCATCCTTATTGCACCTCTATGGTCTCGACAAATATGGTATCCACTGCAGCAACAATTAGCAGTGGAGACTCCAGTACCCTTACCTCTGTGCAGTGGTCTATTGTCACAGGACAAGGGGCCATGGTCCATCTGGGCTGAAATCCCTGCACCTGCATGCATGGCTCCTGAAGACATAGCCATTGCATGGTTTGGGGTGTCAACAAAAGTAGCTGATTTACTGGTTGCGTCCAGAATGCCTTCCACCAAATATGCATAATCTTTGAAGGTGAAGCATTTCAACTTGTGGGCCACTTCCAAAATATGGGCCCATTTACATGTCCAGTCAGTGCAGTGTTGGAAAACTTGCTGTCACTGTCAGACTCCAGTCTGCAGTATTCCTTACTGAAAGTGCATTTGGCAGCTGTATCAGCTTTCCATGCCTTTGTTGATGGGCGTACGGTAGCTCAATTAAAGGTCTTCCTTACCTTTTTGAGAAGTATTCTGCATATGTAATCTCCCATTTGGAATCCGATCCTCTGTGGAACCACAATTATGTGCTTGAATAACTTATTATGGCTCCTTTTGAGCCATCCATGAGTTGTGGCTTACACTTTCTTTCATTGAAAGTGTTAATTTTAGTTGCAGTCACTTTGACTTAAAGGATTTCAGAGCTACAGGCTCTAATGTGTGAGCCTCCTTATTTGATTTTCCATAAATATAATGTGTCTTTACGTAATAATCCCTAAGATTTTCCAGAGGTGGTTTCTAAGTTCACACTACATCAAGCCATTCGCCTTCCAGTTTCATTGTCCTGAGCATGCCAGTCAAGGTGAAGCATTGCTCAATACTTTGGATGTACATAGAATCCTGAGATATCTTGCACGCACCAAGGACTGCAGAAAGTCCTCTCAGCTTTTTGTTTAATTCGCCCCTGGGAAAGAGGGTGTACCTATTTCAAAGCAGTGCTCATCCAAATGGCTTGCACATTACATTACGATCAGTTGTAGGAAGCACAGTAAGGAACTTCCTAGTGTGGTCCGTTGTCATTGCACTATGGACATGGCCACATCTGTTGCTTACTTCAGGAATGTCTCTGCGGTTGACATTTGTGCTGCAGCCACCTGGAGTACTGTCCACACCTTAACTATACATTACAGTCTGAACATTGTTTCTCACAGATGTGCTGGCTTCAACCTTGCTGTCCTGTAAAGTTTTCTGTCATGAACAGACTACACCAGCCTTCCAATTTTCTTTTGGGACTGGTTGGGAATTGTTCCAAAGGCATGGCCTAAGGGAAAAGATAACATTGAAGAAGACAGATGAGTTGCGTACTTACCATAACAGTAGATTTCACTTTGAGGGGGAGCTCTTGCAGCAGGTAACACCATAAGGACTGTAGCTGGCAGGCGCCAGGACCCCATGGAAAACTTCTAGCTAGCAGTATACAGCGGGGGACTGCCCCCGACGTCGGCCTGCCCCCGAGGTCATGCGTGGTATAAAAGGGGTGGCCCCCCAGCACCACCCCAGTTCTTTTTCCGCTGTCGACCTACACACATCAGCTCCACGGACGCCTTCTGCCTAGTTCAACCTCCATTTTGACTGCATTTTCAACACTTTATTTTCATTTTTTCAGTAAAATTAGTCTCTCTTCTCCTGTATCTCATGTTCCCCATCGTCCTCCATCGAGCAGCACTGGCCCAAGTGTGCCTGCGGGAAGCAGATACTGTTGAAAGACGACCATTCGGCCTGCCTCTTCTGTCTGGGCATAGTGCACAACATCGAGGCCTGCCCGCACTGCCAGAAATGTTTTTTTGAATTAGTATTTTATTGTTTTTTTGTACTCACATTTTTTGCCTGTTCCCATCTTAGCGTGAATGCACATGTGTGGAGGCAAACACACGTCGTACTATGAGATGCCCTTCCTTCATGTCGCCCCCTTCTGCCTACATCATCACCGGACCACCACCCGGCAGCGGCAGAACTATGGGGGGTGACAACCTCCCTGTGAGAGGAGAACTGCCATTAGGTGGCTTAATCCTGCTCCCCACCCCCAACCCTGTGCCGGGTCCCCGACAAACCAAGGTAATTCCTGAACACAGGTTGCTGGCATAGCACGAGGTAAGGTATCCAGCATCTCAACCCTCAGTGCCACCAGGCCAGCATACTGCCAGAAATTTAACAGCAGGACCAGGATCCACCACCAAAAAGTCCTCAAGGCCTTGTTAGAACAAAAACTGACTGCCATGCAGAAGGAGACCCATGGAGAGGGCTCTTCTGCAAACAAGAAATCTTTGAGGAAGCATCACCATAAAGAAAAACACAAGGATATCCTCCTTGGATTCCTGTTTCCGGTCCCCGCATAAGTCAGGCACCAGCTCCGGGTCCATCTCCTCATCACGACACCTCTACGCAAAACATTGTTATGGTGGATGGATCAGGGCAACCTTCTGAAAGGCACGCCATTCCTCCCTCCCTCCTTCCCCTCTGTTATCCTAACTACAGATGCTTCAGGCATGGACTGGGGTGTGCACCTGTGCCCTTTGTCAAACACAGGGCATTTGGACCCTGCAGGAACGCACCTTGCATATCAGCATGCTAGAAATCCATGCTGTCTTGAATGTCCTTCATGCATTCCTGCCATGCCTGTCTCTGGGTCCTCTTAATACAGATGGACAACACCACTGTGATGCATTACATCAGCAAACAAGGGGGGACTCCTTCCTACTTGCGACAGAGAGGCCATGAGAGTCTGGTATTGGGCTCTGTAACATGACTTCACTTTCTTAGCTGTTCATGTTCCAGACATCTGAAACATATTGTCAGACAGGATCAGCAGATCCCAATCAGTGATGCACAAGTGGGAACTCCTGACCTTTATGGTAGAAGACCATTTCTCAAAGTGGGTCCGACCAGACCTGAACCTCTTAGCATCTCGGCACCACATAAAACTGCTGTGTTTTCTTGTTTGAGCCAGGGCCTGGAGTTTTCGGGCAAGCTGCATTGTCCATCTGCTGGAAAGGGAGGTTTCTGTATGCTTTTCCTCCCTTTCCTCTCATTCAGAAAGTGCTCCTCAAACTGAAACAGGAGGGTGCAACACTAATACTCATAGCCCTCCTTCTGGCCTCTGCAGATTTAGTTCGCACGCCTGCAACAACTAGCAGTGCAGCCACCAATACCATTGTCACTCCCAACAGGATCTCCTGACCCAAAACCAGTTACTCTGGTTCACCCTGACCTGAATTCCCTTCACCTTCATACCTGGCTCCTGAAAACATAGCCATCACTCACTTTGGAGTCTCTCAACCAGTGGCAGATGTTCTGGTGGCTGCTAGGAAACCATCCATTAGACACACCGATGCCCTTAAATGGTGGTGGTTTACCATATGGGCTACTTTGCACCATCTGGACCCTTTTATGTGTCCAGTTAATCAGATTTTGGAATACCTGCTTACACAACCAGATACAGGCCTTCAACCTTTAAGGTTCATCTCTCAGCTGTATCAGCCTTTCACGCACCTGTTGATTTGCACCCAATGGCTCAACTGGAGGTGGCATGGACATTCCTCGGGGCATTCCACACTTAAAGCCCTCTATACAAAAATCCGGTGCCCCATGGGACCTTAATTTTGTTTTGGAAAAGCTTACATAGGCTCCTTTTGATCCTGCCGTGAGCTGCAGCCTACACTTTATATCTTGGAAGGTGTAATTTCTAGGGACATGGATATGGTGCACTATGCACACGTTGGCAGTCTCTGAATGTCTTCAAGCTAAGCTCCTTCCACCCACCAGTGTCATATCCTTCTCGGCACCACCCCGTGACACCAGACCTTCCTTTCGACTGGAAGAGTTCGGACTCCTCCTTTTCAGCTCTCTGTGTGCATTGTAGGCTCTGTCTCGTTTAGTCTTTAGGTGTTTTTCTTTCTTGCCAGTCCCCTTCGCTACGCTGCTTCCTTTCCATGGAGTGCTACGAATTCTGAGTCAGCCTTGGGTTTAAAACGGTGTGTGCGTAATCAGAAAATGTTGCTCACAGACCTCTACACCTCGTGCATATATTGTTTTGGGGCAGAGCAAGACCCTGCTCCCCTCCTTCCTAGAGGACAGGTATGCCTGTCTTTTACTTGGCTGGCCAGACATGTGGGATCCTCCAGTTTGGTCCAAAGATTCCTGCAAGGGCCATTTTGGTGGCTGCAGACTCAGCCTCCCGGCTTGCTGCCATTGAGGCAGCAACTCAGACCACAGTAGTGAGTGCCTCTCTAGGGGATTCATGCACCAGGTCCTTTAGGGACATGTGTCAGTCTCTTCAAACCCTCGGTGAGGCCCTTCCCGAGGGGATCGCTCTTCCAAGGTGCAACTTAACAAGTCCTTCCATAGGTCTTGGGACTGAGAGTGGGCTCACTCTTCCTATGCTCGGAACTCCTTAGACCACTTATTGGTCGTCAAGTACTCGGCTTCGGCTGATCCCGTCAGGGCAGAAGAACAGGCCACTAGCTCCTCGATCTCACTGTCGGGCTTGTTGGCCAAGATGCGGGCTGACCAGCCAGCCAAGATTTTTCCCGACCCGATTGACCCGTTGTCAGATCAATTGGGGGACAGCTCTCTCCTGGACTCCAGTACTCTCAGCCCACTTTCAGGAAGGACAGGAGAGGTCGGCTGACCCTGCTGTTGTTTCCAAAAAGATCCCCCCCCCTTGGGGATCTCATGGCAAGACCCAGTCTATGTAGTCTACATGGCCCCTCTCCCCGCGTCCCCTCTGATGACATTACCATCACTGGTTGGGGTCCAAGTTGAGGACCTGGTCATGGTCAGAATCTCAGGACTTGGACCGTTTCTGACCCCCATGGAAGTGCCACTGACACTGTTCCTCCTCCTCATCTTCGGACGAGGAGAGGCTCTGCTGCAAACTATGGTGCCAATATGAAGAGCTCCTATGGCAGCAGTGGGTCCTTGGGCAGGGGCAGTCCTTCCAGTAGGCCCCAGTGCTTCCACGGTCTACCCCGGTGGGGCCAGTTTCAGCCCATCCTAGGCAGGCTGAGCCTTCTCTGGCTTCTCCATCCATTTTAGTGGAGCCTCCACCCAAGCAGCACTTGTACGGGGCCCCTTTCAAGGCTGCTCAGATAACTTCTGGTCTCCTTGGCTGACTTGGTTCTGATTACCCACTCTGTCAAATATGGAATGGTTCATGGGGACTGGGGACAGTGTTTCAGGTGTCATCAGATATGGCTTGCTTCTCTATGCATTCCTCTAGGACCCCGGGCTTTGATCAGGAGTCCTCTGAAGACCTTGCCTCTGACCAGGGACTCATGTCCTTTGGGGCTTGCTTCAGCTTGTCTCTCAGTCTATGGGGATCCTGCTGGAGCCAGTCCAGAAGAGGGGCAAGTACCCCCTGACTGAGACCCTGGACAGGGGTGACTCCCCAGTGGTGGTCTTTCTGGTGGCAGAAGTCATACTGCGTCCTCTCCCTGGAGCTGTGTCAGCATCCAGCTTCTTGCCCTGTGCTTTCCAGCCATATGGTCTACAAGTATATGGTCCCGACTGGGTCCAACCCCGGGTTCTTCAATCACCTCTTGGCCGAGGGGTTAGTGGCGGACTCAGGTTTCTATCAGACAGGCAATGTTGGGGATGTTGACAAGCCCCCCCAACAAGGAGTTGAAGATGCTGGACCACACAACCAAAAAGGTGCACATGCATCGTCCTTGCGCCTCAGTCAGGTGAGCTGCACCACAGTGATGGCCAACTTCTACCATGCGCTCATGGGGGTCCTGGACCTTGTCATTCCACTGCTCTCCACAGGTTTGCAGTCTGTGGTAAAAGTGGCCCATGAGTAAGGCCATGGTCTGGCTAAGCATCAGCTCCAGATGGCCTTGGACATAGGAGACTCTTGCGCCCCTTCCGTGGCAGGGCTTTGTGTCCTGGTACTTCCTGGTCCCCAGACAGATGGGGTGTTGGTGCCCCATACTGGATCTGCATGACCTAACATACTAACATACTATTTGCCAGCAGATTAGGCCTTACGGTCTATCGAGTCTGCTCGAACCTTAGATCCTTAGTTGGGTGCTGAGGCCCTCCCATCACTTGTGCTCCAGAAACCCCTATCATCCATCCCCACCCCCCGGGACAGGCCATCATCTGATACATCCACTTTCTGTGTCTGTCCCACCCTCTCTTGAAGCCCTCCACTGTGGATCTCTGAACCAGCTCGCCAGGCAGTGCATTCCAAGGGTCCACCACCCTCTCAGTGAAAAACCTCCTCCTCTTTTCCCCTCACCCTTCCACCTTCAAACCATGCCTCTGGTGATACCTCCTGCTTTAGTCTAAAGATCCCTCCATGTTTACTCCTATTTATTCCCTTGAGGTATTTGAAGACCCCAATCATGTCCCCCATCTCTCCTCTCCTCCAGTGAAAACAGGCAGAGCTCCTCAAGTCTGTCCTCATACGTCAAATCCCCCAGCATCATCTTAGTTGCCCTCCTCTGTACCCTCTCCAGGAGCTGTATGTCTCTCTTCAAGTGTGGTCTCCAGTACTGTACACAGTACTCAAGGATGTGGTCTAACCAGTCCATTGTACAGCGGCAGAATCACTTCCTTGCTCCTAGAGGTGATCCCCTACGATGCATCCCAACATCCTGTTTGCCTTGCTAGCTGCTCTCCTGCACTGCTCAGAGTTATTCATACATGCATCCACCATGACCCCTAGGTCTTTTTCCCTATTGAGGCCTCCAGTGCCTCCTCCCAGGGTGTACCTGTGTTTAGAGTTTCCCACCAAGATGCAACACCTTGCACTTGGTGATATTGAAATTTAATTCCATGTGTGAGCCCAGCTCCAGGGTGTCCAGGTCCCCTTGCACGGCCAACCTCCCTCTTCTCCCTCCACTACTGCTCCCATCTTGAGTCATCCGCAAGAGACTCATTTCACACCCTATACCCTCCCTGATGTCTGATATGTATGCATTAAACAGGATCGGACCCAGGACCGAGCCCTGTGGTACCCCACTACCAACCTCTCTAGGGTTCGAGAGCCCCCACAGACCACTACCTCTGAAAAGGCCCAGCTAGCCAGTTTTCAATCCATCTGACCATCAAAGGGCCTACTCCCAACCCCATCAGTTTCTCCACCAGACCATTGTGGGGGACAGAGTCAAATGCCTTGCTGAAGTCCAAGAATAATACATCCACAGGCTTTCCCCTGTCCAGTTCTGATGTTACCCATTCGTAGAACTCCACAAGGTTGGTTTGACATGATCTACCTGGCACAAACCCATGTTACCAACTATCCAGACCTCCCACCTCCTCCAAGTACACCCCCAATCATTCCTTTAGTATACTCTCCATTAATTTTCCCACCACCGAGGTCAAACTGATGGGTCTATAGTTACCTGGTACTTCCCTCATCCCCCTTTATGGATTGGCACCACATGTGCCTCTCGCCAATCCCTAGGTACCCTCCCTGTCTCAAGTGACCTGCTGAAGAGCTCCGCCAGGGGTGCAGCCAGTATGTCCGCCAATTCCCATAGTACTCTCAGATGAATGCCATCCGGCCCAGGAGATTTGTCTTTCTTTAGGGCCTTGAGGGCTAACCACACCCTTTTGGCGGAGATAGCATCATCCGTCCTCCACCTTACTGGCCTTTTTATCCTTATCCAGATGTGACACCCTGGGGTACCTTCTCCTCCATCTTGCTCCATTTCTGTTGCTCCCTGATCCCACTTACTGCCACTTCTATTCCCTTAGTGCCTTGCTTTGTAGATATCCCATCCCCTCCTAGTGAACACAGAGGCAAAGTACTCGTTAAATACCTCTGCCTGGTCCCTCGCCTCTTCCACCCACCCTCCTTCTGATCTCAATCTGCTGAGATGGCCCTTAGTTTTTCTCCGACTCCCCAATGTACCGGAAGAACCCCTTTTCCCCTCCATGTATCCCCTGCACCAGCCGCTGCTCTTTACTGGACTTTGCTCCCCTCACCATACGGGTGACTTTTCTAGATGCAAGATGGTACACTTCCTTATCCCTATCCCCTTGTTGTTTTATATTTTGGTACGCCTTCTTTCTCTGACTGCTACCTGTACCTCACTGGACCACCAGCATGGTATATGTGACCTTGCTCCCTTACGTTTCAACTTAGTGCAGATCCTGACTGCCTCATGAAGTCCCCGTTTTATGACCTCCCATCTCCTTTCCACACTTGTCATTGATGTAATCCCCTTCAAGTGATCCTTGAGAATATTTCCCATGCCCACAAAGTCTGCCCCTGAAGTCCACTGCCAGTGTCCTAGATCTCACCCCCCCCCCATGCTTATTTGAAACCAGACAGTATTGTGGTCGCTCCCAGTCAGGGGTCCTGTACAACCATGTCCCTACCAGATCCCCATCTGCCAGAACCACGTCCAGGACATGCCCTCCCTTGTGGGCTCCATCACGTGCTGTGTTAAGAACACATCCTGGAAGCCGTCCAGCAGCCTCTGCTCCTTGGCCACCTTAGAGGACATGGTTCCCCAGTTTGTACCTGGCATATTAAGGTCCCCATCAACACCACTCCTTCCCCTTTTGGTCCACACTGGGCAATGATGTTGTCCAGCAAACCATCCTCTAGAACATCACTCATCCTGGGGGGCCTATATACTACACCCAGCTTGACCTTGTCTCCTGCTGGGGATCGTAAGGTGACCCATAAGGCCTCCACGTTTCCCTCTGCCTCTTCTACCCTAGCAATTTCTATGTCATCTCTTATGAACATAGCCACTCCACCCCCTCTGCCCTCCTTTCTATCCTTCCTAAGCATAGTGTACCCCCGTACGTTTAGGTCCCGGTCATGGTTTTTGTTGGCCCATGTCTCCGTGACTGCCGCCACATCCACCCCCAACAGCATGGCCTGGAACTCTGGCAACTTGTTTCCCAAGCTCCTGGCATTTACTAACACCAACCCCCACCCTTATCCCTGATCCTCTTTGTCGAACCCCACCCAGATTCCTTATACTTCCATCCTCCCTCTGCTCCTCCTGAAACCTCCACCCCCAGTCTGTCTCCCCTTGGGCTTGAAAGTTACCCTCATCTGGAGGAGAGGGCTCTGGTCAGCCCTCCCTTATCCCTTCCCCTCATAAGTTTAAACCCCACCTTTCTTGAATGTAGTCAGCCATCCCTGTTTAAGGACTTCCTTCCCTAATGAGGCAAGATGAAGCCTGTCCTTGGCATATAGTCCCTTATCCTCCCAAACTCCATTCCAGTTCCCTAACACCCCCAACCCACTCTCTTCACCCCACTTCCTGAGCCAGTCATTAACCTCTGTGAGCTTCATTTTTTTCTCCACTGAGGCCTTTGGTACTGGCAATATCTCCGAAAAGGAAATGTTGCATCCATTATCCCGACAGACTCTGGCAAGTTCTTGGAACCTTGCTTGGATTTCCAAAATGCTACTTCCCTCTAGATCGTTAGTTCCCAAATGCACCAGGAAATCCGGTTTCCCTCCACAATCCCTAACCATTTCATACACCTTGAACTTTGCTCTGTGCACTGTCAGCCCAGAGATACTCACTACCTTCAGCTGGCTATGGCATCCACCCCCCTGTCCCTCCCACTGGATACCCCTAATCATTGAGTCTCCCAATAACAGAACCTTAACACCGCCATCATCCTTATGGTTACCTCCACTATGCCCTCTCAGCCCCCCTTCTCCCCTTTATTCATGATCTCAATTCCATGGGAGTCTTCCTGCCTTATTAGAGACCCCCTTGTCACCCTCCCCTTTCTGCCTCCCTCGTTATTTTGCCCACTTAACTCAAACCCCTCTGAATAGATGTCCCCTTAACCTCTCTTATCCAAACCATTTATCCTGGCCCTCATGGTTTCCTTCCCCACACCACCATCCTCCCCTTGTAATAGTACCCTGCCTCCAGAGGCTCTCTGTGGTCCCTTTAGCTAGGGCCCCATCCTTGGTACTGACCCCCTGCTGAAGGGGCTCCTCTCCCACCTCCTTGTCTCCCAGTTTCTCTCCAATCATGCTCTCCTCCCTCATGTCTGCAATATGTTGCATCTCCCCCATTTGCTTAACATTTATGTTTCCCCTTCTCCCTCTGGGAATATTTCCATCCTTTTCATTGCCGGTCTGTGATGCCCTATGGGTATCCGACTCCCTCCCCCCGGCCTCTGTATAAGTTTCCTCATTTCCACCAACCCCTTCAGGTTGCTTTGTAGCTCAAATTTATTGTGACACTCTATGTCAGCCTCCATCAAGTAACCCGAGTTTCCGCTGACTGCACCTCTAAACTGCCCCTGTTCTTAAGGAGGTGCAGATTCGGGATGGTCACTCTGAAAAAATAATCCCATTTCTGGAGCAGGGCATGTAGTTCTGCTCTGCTCCAGGATACCTTCTTTCACATTCTCACCCCAGGGGTCCTGTAGCATCAGTAACAGTAGGCAGTAAGCTGGCTAGGTTGAGCTGCCTCAGAGGTGGAGTTTATGATAATCAAATGAATTAGCCAATCAGAAGAGGGTTAGAGGGTGCGCTAAGTGGAGCTTGCCCTGAGGGCACCAGAATTTTTTTCTCCGCCTGACTATCACTGCTTCTGGTGTGCTCTCTCACTTTTTGCCATAGAGAAATATTTCTTCAGAAGTTTCTTGTTTTTTTTTCATTATTTGTGCTGAGTTTGTGAGTATTTCTTTGTTTTTTACTTCAGGTTTCATACGAACATATGAAAATACCAGCTGAAACAGGCCTAACAGTCTCTCGAGTCTGCTCGAGTGCGCAGCTAGCACCTTATACTGATGCTGCAGTGCTGCCCCTCCCTTCCTATTACCCCTTTCCCAACCCCTCTTGAGGCTGTCTACTATCTTATAGGCCACTACCTCACCCGGCAAGAAGTTCAACTTGTCCACCACTTTTTCTGCAAAAAAATGTCTCATCTCTCTCCTGAATCAACCCTCCTCCAGTCTCAGTTGGCGTCCTCTCATGTCCATCCCCTTTCTCCTCTGGAAAATCCTCTCTGTATTAGTTTTGTTTATTCCATTCAGGTACTTAAAGATCTCAATCATATCTCCCCTGCCCCTCCTCATCTCCAAAGAGTACATACACCCCAGCATTTTGTTGGCTTTTGCCACTGCCCTTCTACATTGAACAGAGTTGTTCATGCTCCCTGTTATGATCACCCCTAGGTCTTTCTCTTCTGTGGAGCAACCCAGCTGAACCTAATTTAAGTGATGATCCCTCGCCTGGTTCCGGGCTCCAAAGTGCAGAACCTTGCACTTCTTGGCATTGAATCCCAGCTGCCATATATCTTCCCACTCCTACAGCTTATTCAGGTCCTCCTGCAACCCCTCCCCCCCTTTGTGTCATCTACCACAGCTCCCATCTTGGTATCATCTGCGAACAGACTGATTTTGCAATGAAAATCCTGAACAATACTGGCCCCAGCACGGATCTCTGTGGTACCCCACTCATCACCGCTGTCAGTGATGAGAGTTCCCCCCCTACAACCACACTTTGCTGTCTCCCCTTCAGTCAGTTCCTGATCTAGGTCACCATTTTTGGTCCTGCCCCCACACACTACCACTTCCCCCCAATCTCCCATGCAGCACTGACTCATAGGCCTTACTGAAGTCCAAGTACAGGATGTCCACAGCTTGGCCCTTGTCCACTTCCCATGTCATCCAGTCATAGAATTCTACCAGGTTTGTCTCCCACGATCTGCCCATGACAAACCTGTGTTGCTGGTCATCCTGGATACTGTTTGCCTCCAAGAAGCTCACAGGCCTCTCCTTTAGGATGGTGTCCATGAGTTTGCCCACAATCGGGGTGAGGCTCACTGGCCTGTAGTTCTCTGGTTCATCCTTTGGCCCACTTTGATGGATGGCACCATGTGGGCCATCCTCCAGTCCTGTGGTACACATCCTGTGTCCAGGGAGATATTGAACAGGTCTGCCAGTGGCCCTGCAAGGGCCTCTGCCAGCTTCTTCAATACTCTAGGGTGATTGCCATCCAGCTCAGGCACTTTGTCCACTCTTAATACCCTCAACCCCTCCAGCACCCTGCCTTCTGTAATCCCTACATCTGACGTCCTCTCTCCCCTTTCCCACCCCCCACTTGCCTGAGGTATTTGCCCCCCCTTTTCCTGAGTGAATACAGAGCAGAAGTACTCATTCAGTGCCTCTGTCTGCTCTGCCCCCTTTTCCACCCACTCCTTTTTAAGCAGTTCCCAGGTAGCGCATTTTTTCCACTTTTACCACGGTTCCTCCACAGTTCCTTTTAGTTATTTCTGAAGTAAAATAAATAGTGTCTTTGGTGTTTTTTATTTTAGTTTGCTAGCAGTTCCCATTTTCTAGTGGAATCGTCATTTTTCTTCGTTTTGCTCTACTTTTTACCTCAGAAAGTTGCGTCTCTTTACCGCACAGGAACTGACTGTTTGTATTATTCCCAATTGGAAACATATTATTTTTGGTTGTTTCTGACAAATTGGCATATCAGAAAGACCCAAGAAAAGGACTGGACCTACCAGTTTTAAAAATTGTCTAGAGTGTCATACAACTGTAGCTAAAGCAGACAGCCACAACTTGTGTTTACAGTGTTTATGTCCAGATCATTACTGTGTTCTTTGCTCTAAATTCTGTTCAAAAACAATTAAAAAGAGAACCAAAAGATTGGAAATGATAGTTTCTCAAGTCTGCTTCCCCCCTCTGCTAAAGATTCTGAAGAGGGGTCGTCTTCCCAGATTAAATAAAAAAAAAAACCCTTAAGGACTCCTCTGAGAATATGTCAAATAACAATAACAATGGTGACATAGCCAAAAAAGAGACTAGGAGAGCAGGTCACTGATTCAGTGCCTGCTAAAAAGAAATTTAATGAAAAACATACCACTGCCCCTCCCGTGATAAGTCAAGGGGAGACGTCAGTGGCACAAAAACAAAGAAAAACAGAAAGTCAGTCACTTAAAGAAAATGAGAAAGTCTCTGACTTAAAAAGATTTACCCCCTGTTGAAGAAATGGCCAAGGCTTGGCACCTTTACCAAACTATACAGAGTATTGACAATATTTTTTCTGCTCCCTCTACTCCTGTGCAATATAGTACTTCTGTCCCAACTTTTGGTCCAGAATACTAATATGGTCTGGGAGATGGTGATGATGATGATGGGTCAGAAGGCCAGCCCCTGGAGCCTGATGTTTCACTGGACCAGGAGTTTGGTACTTCACCAAATGGCCAGGAGGATATTTCCTTCCTAGTTACTTTTCTGTAGTACATGCTGGGTACCCTGGATCTCCCTACCCAGGAGATCACCGAGGGTGAGGAGGAGGATGAAGACTATAGAGAGATGCCGGGTCTTCAGCCTCCAAAAAAGATAGTGTTACCTATTTACAGATCTTTAAGAAAAACTACCGTGAAGCTACTCCAGACCCCCAGTTTTTTGCCTGGGGTGGACAAAAAAGTTGACAGAAAATATCAGCTGGCAAGACATGATGCTGAATTTCTGTATGTTCATCCAAGTCATGTGGGGGTAGTGCAGACTGCGTCTTGTGAAAAGGCTAAAGTCCCACTATCCTCCCAGCCCCCTGAGAAAGAGTCCAAAAATATATATTGTTGTATGGAAATTACAACAATATTGATTTTGGTAGCTTGGATTTAGATTTACAAGTGATAGATTGGTCTTTTGTAAGTGCAGTTGCTGATCCAAATGCAGCTGTTGATTTCTTTCTTACTACACTTTTGGATATGCAAGATAGATATTTTCCCTTAATAAAAAGAAGGATAAAGGGTAGAAATAGTAAATGGATTACATCTAATTTATTTTCATTAATGAGGGAGAGAGATAAACAATGGAAAATTATAAAGTTAATAACATAGAGGCCTTCAGTTGTTACCGAATTTTGAGAAATAAATGTAAGTTGCTTGTGTGTAAAGAAAAATCAGATTTTTGTCAAAGACAACAGACTAATTCATTAGGGGATCCAAAAATATTATGGTAATCCATAAAAAAACTTACTGATTCAGTTACAAATAAAGGGATCGGTACCACTAATTTAAATGGAGTTGTCATAACTGATACTAAAGAAATTTGTGATCTTTTTCTCAAAAAATTTACTGACCTATCCAGTTATTTAACTGGTATTGATTTCTCTTGTTCCTCGAATTATTTATCATTTGATAGGCCTGATTTATGTAATAATTTTTCTTTTAGAATGATACAGCCACAACAGGTAAATAAGTTGTTGAGACAAATGTCTATTAATAAAAGTGCTGGGTTAGATGGGCTGGAACCACGGTTCCTTAAACTTGTTTCCAACTTTGTATGTGAACCCTTGACAGCAATCTACAATTTGTCCCTTGCTACTGGGGTTTTCCCAGAGGTTTGGAAGCAGACCGTTATTAAACCTATATTTAAATCTGGTCAAACTGATGATATAGATAATTATCAACCAATATATATTCTTTCTCCATTAAGTAAGATATTTGAAAAATTGGCTAATTGCCAATTGGTTGAATATCTCGAAGCCGAGGGTCTTCGCTCTCCAGAGCAGCATGGCTTTCAAAAGCTTCATAGCACTGGTACTGCATTGGCACATTTTACAAACCATACTTTGAGATCTATGGATGCTAGTCTTTTGACAGGTGCAGTATTTATTGACTTATCGAAAGCTTTCAATTTTAGTTAATCATGCCATGCTGCTCTGGAGACTGAGGAGCCTTGGGCTTTCTGAGGTATCTTGTGATTGGTTTCAAAGTTATTTAATTGCCTGACCAGTAAGGGTACAAATCGGGGGTGTGGAGTCGATATTGGGTGATCTTCAACATGGGGTTCCACAGGGGTCTATATTGGGACCCCTGTTGTTCTCAGTGTTTATAGACCCTATTGTCAAAATTTCATCTAATTCTAGAACATTGTTGTATGCTGATGATATAATTGTGTTTTCTAGCTCTGTTAGAATAAGAGACATAAATGTCTCCTTAAATCAAGATTTCTCTGCTTTGAATTGGTGGCTGCTGGACCATTCTCTGTTGTTAAACTCTTAAAAAAAAACTGTATGTATTCTATTTGGTTCTTTACCAAAATTATGTAATGCAGAATCTCTAGTAATTAGTGATTTAGCAGGTAATATTATACAACAGGTAATGGAAACTAAATATTTAGGAATAACACTTGATCCATGTTTAACTTACTCAGTACATATTAGAAAGCTGTGAAATCCGTAAATCAAAAAATTGGTGCCTTATATCGAATTAAGGATTGTTTAAATAGGGAGGCTAGAGAGATCATATCTAACAGTGTATTACTGTCAACTTTATATTATAACTCTTTTATTGTTTATGAAGCTGGCACAGAGAGATTTGGATTTAGTTAACAGATCCTTTAATTCCATCTGTAGATTTATTTTAGCTAAACTATTTAGAACACATCACTGTGTTCTTTACAATGATCTCTGTTGGCTTTCCCCTAAATTGATGTATTTTTATAATTTGGGTTGTCTGACCAATAATATATTGGCTCAGGGTTGTAAATCACCATTATATAGTTTAATAAATATAAGGGATGATGTCAGGTCATTACGTTAATCTAGTATGCAATGGTTATTTACTCCTAGATCTGTTACCTGTATTGGTGAGAGAGCTTTTTCTTTGCAATGTCCGATTTTTTGGAATACACTCTCTTTTGATTGGATCTCTATTCATAGTCATGGACATTTTAAAAAAGCTTTGCAACTTTCTGCTGTATGTAACTGCTTTTGGGTACTATTTTTGTACAATTTTATTACATTGTATCATTGTTATTAATGTATTTGTCAATGTTTGTAATTGTATGACATCTAAGTGTATGAAACTCCAGGTCAATCCTGAAAAAGGGCCTTGGCCCAGTGATCTAACCCAGTAAATAAAGTGAATTGAATTGAGAAAACTGGACTCTATGGCGAAGAAATCGTATACCACAGCTTCTTTACTTTTGCGCCTGTCTACTTATTTGGCATACTCTGCCAAATATCAGAATTCCTTATGGCATTCTTTTCGGGCCATCTTGAACCAGAAGTCAGACAAAATGGCATGGGACATTGCTGAAACTGTGCTAGAGACCACTAAGTACCAGTTTCACATGGCCGTGGAGAATAATGATGCAGCTACCAAAGTCATGGCTCAAGCTATGGACTTCCCCTGCAAAAATAACTCTGGTTTGGGGGATAGGACTGAGGCATATATGAAGAAGGTGAAAGAGTAGAAGACCACCTATGGGAACAATGCTGCTAAAGAGAAAGCCTCTTCTTCCCAAAAGACTCAGTACAGAGGAAACAGAGGCAAAGGATTCTATCCTAGGGCATTTTTCCCCATTCCAATGCCCATGGATTACTCTCAAAAGAGAGAGATTTCTTCAGAGGAAGAGGCATTAGGGGCCAGAGAAGAGCTGCCACCCAGTGTAAGTCCTGACTTCAGCAACCAGATCACCTCCCCTCTCCCAGTAGGGGGCAGGCTCTCCCACTACCTCCAATTTTGGAACCGTATTACCATGGACAAGTGGAAAAGGGCCTATCCCTCCAGTTCAAAAAATGTCTAACTCTCAGGGGTCCCATACTATTAAAGCCCCTAACTCCAACAGAAAGAATTATTGGAGCTGGAGGTAAAGAATTTGCTATAAGCAAAAGTAGTGGTGAGGGTTCCCTCTTTCCATATGGCAAAAGGTCTCTGCTCCAGATACTTCCTCACAGAAAAAAAAAATGGGGAGTAGTGACCTATTCTCGACCTCAGGTACTTAAAAAGGCACTTACTAAAACCAAAATTCAGAATAGTCACCTCACAATGGTGATTCATTCTCTGCAGCAGAGAGACTGTCTAGCCTCCCTGGATCTAAAGGATGCCTATTTCCACATTCCAATCAGGCAGTCCCACAGAATGTTTCTAAGGTTCAGACTGCCATCAGGACATTACCAGTTTGCAGCCATGCCTTTCGGCATAACACCAGCCCCAGTAGTATTCACCAAGTGCCTAGCTGTGGTGGCAGCTTATCTTGGGAAACAGCATTGCAGTCTACCCATACTTGGATGACTGGCTTCTAGTGGGCAAGACCTCTCATCAGGTCAAAGAGGCTTTCAGTTTCACAAAACAAACTCTGCTGTCTCTGGTCTTTCTCATTAATGAAAAGAAATCCCATTTGGATCCAACACAGCTCCTCACCTTCATAGGAGCAGTACTGGATGCACAGCAGAGCAAGACTTTTCTTCTAGCAGACAGGGTTCAAAACTTCCTGTTAGTGGTAAACTCCTTTGTCCTGTGCCAGCCCAGGCCAGCTAGACATTTTAAAGCTCCTGGGACACATGGCATCCATGACAGCTGTTGTCCCAGGTGTCAGATTCCAAATGAGGGACATACAGTACCACCTGCGGGCACACTGGTCCTAGAAAAGACATTCCTGGGGTTTAACGCAAAGAAATTCAAGATCATGCACATAGGGAAGAGAAACCCTGAAGCCACCTATAGGTTGGGAGGGGAGTTGCTGGCAGTCACAAGGGAAGAGAGAGACTTGGGCATCATCATGACCTGAAATCATCCAAGCAAAATCCACTAAAGCAGTAGGTAAGGCTAAGGGGATGTTGGGGTGTTTTAGTAGGGGTATCACAAGTCATAAGAGGGAGGTAATACTCCCTCTTTACAAGGCACTGGTTAGGCCCCATCTGGAGTACTGCGTGCAGTACTGGAGGCCACACCTTCACAAGGACATTAACCAGATTGAGGCAGTCCAGAGAAGGGCAACCAAAATGGTGCAGGGACTGCATCAGAAAACATATGAGGACAGATTAACTGAACTCAATGTATATACCCTGGAGCAAAGTAGGGTAAGAAGTAATATGATTGAAACATTTAAACGCCTTAAGGGCATTAACAAGGTGAAAGAGTCTAACATGTTTTAATATAAGAAAAATAACAGGACAAGAGGACACAGCATGAGATTAGAGGGAGGCCGATTAAGGGGTAATGTGAG
The DNA here is from genome assembly GCA_016271365.2 of Neoceratodus forsteri. Lineage (NCBI taxonomy): Eukaryota > Metazoa > Chordata > Ceratodontiformes > Ceratodontidae > Neoceratodus > Neoceratodus forsteri. Next base: position 1,726,247,372 of record CM057452.1, read on the forward strand.
GAAATTCTTTTTCACAGAAAGGGTGGTGGATGCTTGGAATGGCCTACCTCAGGAAGTGGTGGATATTAATACAGTGCAGGGCTTCAAACAGGCATGGTATAGGCATAAGGGAGCAATACAGATAAGTAGGAATAGATAGGCCATTGAGAAAGCAAATGCCGATAGCACATTCGTAAGGTAGAAAAAGAAATGGGCAGACTGGATGGGCCTTGCTGTCCTTATCTGCCGTCAACTTCTGTGTTTCTATGTAAGCTGGTTCCAGTCACGAAAACTTTACTCCAAGCTCTGGACTGGTGGAAGGAAACTGCCAACTTTTTAGTGGGAATCCCCTTCCAGCTTTCTTCTCCCATAAAGACCATTACTACAGATGCCTCCCTTCTGGGATGGGGAGCTCACCTAGACAATCACCTGTAAGTGGCACTTGAACACCCAAGGAATCTGCACACCACATCAGTCTGCTGGAGCTCAGAGCCATTTATCTTGCCCTAAAAACCTTTGCCCCCCCCCTGGTAACAGGTCAATCAGTGCAACTCAGGACAGACAACACCATAGCTGTGTTTTTCATAAGCAGGGTGGCACAAGGTTGACTGCTTTGCACAGAGGCAATGAAAGTCTGGTCTCTGGCTTACTCTCACAATGTGAGCCTCTCAGCCATACACCTCCCAGGCAAGGACAATATCCTGGTGGATGCACTGCGTCACAGCCAAGACCACAACGAATGGACACTGAACAAACGGGTCCATGCCATAGTATTCAGAAGGTTGGGCACAGCAGAAATAGATCTGTTTGCCTCTCACCTCAACCATCAACTTCCTCTGTACTGCTGCAGGCCCCCAGCACTAGGGACTCTTTCAGCAGATACCTTAACTCTGGACTGGACAGGCAAGTTTCTTTATGCCTTCCCTCCATTTCCCCTGATTCACGGAGTGTTGCTGAAGCTGAGGGCCCAGTTGGCAACAATGATCCTCGTGGCACTGGATTGGCCAAGGCAACCTTGGTATCCTCTCTTAGTAGCCCTGTCACACATCAAGCCAATTCGGCTTCCCCTCAGTCACTCTCTCCTGTCTCTACCACAGCTAGGAGTGACCTATCCAAAACTGCAGTCTCTTCACCTGAAAGCTTGACTCTTCAGTTAGGTATCCATATTCTCGGTATTCAGAACAAGTCCTTAAAATCCTGAGGATGGCCAAAAAACCTAGGACCAAGAAAACTTATGCAGCTAAGTGGAAAATATTTTCTTTCTGGTGCAAGAGGAAGCACTTAAATCCTTTCAAAGTCTCAGTCCCCAGTCTTTTAGATTATTTGGTTCACTTACAGGCCTCAGGCCTAAAGGCCTTATCCTTAAAAGTTCACCTGGCTGCAATTTCTGCTTACCTGTCCATAGGTAAGGACAAGTCAATTATTTCATTGCCTGTTTTAAAAAAATTATTAAAAAGCCTCCTCCATCTTCAGCCACCAATTAGGGAACCTGTTACCCTTTGGGATTGCAACCTGTGCATTGCCAAGCTCTTGGAGCCACCTTTTGAGCCCATGGCTACAGCCCATGTAAAGTATATCACCTGGAAGACAGGCTTTCTGGTTGCCATCACCTCTGCAAGAAGGATTTCAGAGTTGCAGGCACTCTGTACTGAACCAATCTACATTATTCCTCACAAAGATAAGGTAGAGCTCAGAACGAACAGGAAATTTCTGCCCAAGGTGGTCTCTGAATTCCACCTTAACCAGTCTATTACCCTTCCTGTATTCTTCACTGAAAAATCCACTTCTGGAGAACAAAGACTCCACAGTTTGGATGTGAAGAGAGCCTTATCTTACTACTTGGAACACCAAGCAGTTTAAGGGCTCAGCCACTCAGATTTTCCTCACCTATGGGGAGGTAGTAGGTAGAAGAAGGACAGCCACTAAGAGAACTGTCTCTCGCGGGATAGTCTCTTGCATTCAGTTTTGTTATGACAAGGCTGGTAAACAGCCCCTGGAGGGCCTCAGGGGCCCATTCTACCATGGGCACTGCTGCCACAGTGGCAGCTGCAAGGGATGTTCTCTTGCTTGATGTCTGCAAAGCAGCCACGTGGAAGACTATACACTCATTCACAAAGCATTATTGCCTGGATGTGCATTCAGATCTAATGCCAGATTTGGCAGGGCTATCCTGCAGAGCCTCTTCCCTAAGTAGGTTCTGTACCTGACTCCCAATGGCATTGCTTTGTAGTCTGCATAGTGTTACTGTTGCTAAAGGACCCCAGGGGTGAGAAGAAAAAAATTACTCACCATAGTAATATTTTTCCAAGGTGTTTTTTAGCATCAGTAACTTCCCACTCTTCTTCCCCAAGTAACCTAACTGAAGAGGACTCTGCCTCCTTTATTGTTGCCAAATTTCTTGCTGAACTTTTGAATTGCATTTAAAGCAACATTTACTTGTTTTTTCATTTGTGCATTATTCATGCTGTTGCACAATTTTTAAATCCTGTTGGTTCACACTTAATATGGGCATGTTCCCATTCCAGCTTTGAAAAAAATTCTGGTGCCCTCTGGGCAAGCTCCATTCAGCACACCCTCTAACTCTCTTTTGATTGACTAAATCATTTGATTTATTATCATAAACTCCACCCCTGAGGCAGCTCAACCTATCCAGTTTACTGCCTACTATTTCTGATGCTAAAGGACACCCTGGAAGAAACAATATTACTACGGTGAGTAATTTTGTCTTCCAGTCCGTTCCACTGGCGGTACCTTCGGTTCTGCATGGAAGGGGTGCTGTATGATTTCCTGGTCATGATATTTGGCCTCTCCTTGGCCCCCAGGATCTTTATCAAGTGCATTACAGTGGTGGCAGCATTCCTGAAGTGCCACAGGGTCCTCCAGACTTGCTCAGCTTTGTGTCTTCTTATCAACTTGGCCAAGTTGGAACTCAACCCCTCATAGACCATTCACTTCATTGGGGGCAGAGCTGGACTCCCTCCAGGCCAAGGTCCAACTCCCAGCGGACCGGGCAGCAGACCATACCTCCTTTGCCTGATCATTTCAGGTTGGGCACTGGCATTCTGCACCAGCGTGGTCTGGTGGACCCGCTGGTGGATGCACCCCCTGCAGTGGGAGCAGGCCCTTTAGTGGTTTCAGGGCCTCGGTCACCTGAACCAGTTGGTAATGATGATGCAGCCGATGTGGGACGCCAGTGTTGGCTGGTCCTGGAACACCTGCAGGAAGGAGTCCCATTTGTCTGCTCAGAGCTAATGGTTCTGTCTAATGACCGACGTGTCTCTGGTAAGAGGGTGAGCCCACTTGGGGGACCACAGGTCCTGGACCTCCAAGGATCCCAATACAATATCAACCTGCTGGAGCACTGGGCGGTGCATCTAGCCCTGACAGCATTCACCCCTTTAGTTCGGGCTCAGGTTGTGCAAGCACCATGACCATGTACTGCCTCAACAGGCAGGGCAGAATGCATTCCCTCTAGCTGTGTCAGGAAGTCCTCCTCTCCTGGACCATTGTGTGCAGTCTGGATGCTGATCTCCTGGTGATCCATGTGGCCAAAGCCTCCAGCCAGCTGGTGGACATCCTCATCCGAGTGGGCGAGGCGTCTCATGAGTGGTCTCTTCATCAGGAGGTGGTGAACCATCTGTTCTGTCAATGGGGCACTCCCCTGGTCATCCTGTTTGCCTCCTGGGAGAACGCAAAGTTGAGGCTGTTCCGTGTGCCCCCCAGCATGGAACACTGATGGGGGATGTCTTCATAAGGCCCTGGACCCTGGGCTTCCTTTACGCTTTTCCTCCCTTTCCCCTGATCCACTGGTTACTGCTGAGGGGACAAGGAGCAGGTGATCCTGGTAGCCCTGGATTGGCCATGCCGATTTTGGTATCCAGATCTCCTCAGCCTCAGCAGCAGCAGGCTTATGTGGCACTTGCCTCTACACCAGGACCTGCTCTTCTGTCACAAGGGGAAGGTCGTACACCTGGACCTTCAGTCCCTGCACCTGACAGCCTGTTTCTTGAGTAGCTAGAGTTCCAGGCTTTCAGTCTCTCGGAGGACATTCTCTGGGCTGTGGAAGCCTCCTGAAAGGGGTTGACCTGCAAGGTTCCTAGAGAACTGCTTGGAGTCTGCCAATGTGTGGATAGTGTACCATATCATAGAAACATAGAAGTTGATGGCAGATGAGAACCTCAAGGCCCATCCAGTCTGCCCATTTCTTTTTCTACCTTGTGAATGTACCATCGGCCTTTGCTCTTTCAATGGCCTATCTATTCATGCTTATCTGTATTGCTCCCTTATGCCTATCCCATGCCTGTTTGAAGCCCTGCACTGTATTCATATCCACCACTTCCTGAGGCAGGCCGTTCCATGCATCTACCACCCTTTCTGTGAAAAGAACTTCCTCACATTATCCCTTAATCCGCCTTCTTCTAATCTCATGCTGTGTCCTCTTGTCCTGCTATTTTTCTTATATTGAAACGTGTTAGACTCTTTCACCTTGTTAATGCCCTTAAGGTGTTTGAATGTTTCAATAATATCACCTCTCTTCCTCCTTTGCTCTAGGGTATACATATTGAGCTCCGTTAATCTGTCCTCATATGTTTTCTGATGCAGTCCCTGCACCATTTTGGTTGCCCTTTCTGACTGCCTCAATTTGGTTAATGTCCTTGTGAAGGTGTGGTTCCAGTACTGCACGCAGTACTTCAGATGGGGCCTAACTAGTGTCTTGCAAAGAGGATTATTACCTCCTCTCTTATGACTTGTGATACCCCTACTAATACACCCCAACATCCCTTAGCCTTACCTACTGCTTTAGTGGTCTGCTTGATGATTTCAGGTCATCGGTGATGATGATGCCCAAGTCTCTTTCTTTCCTGTGACTGCCAGCAACTCACTCCCCTCCCAGCCTATAGGTGGTTTCAAGGTTTCTCTTCCCTATGTGCATGATCTTGCACTTCTTTGCATTAAACTCCAGTTGCCACTCTTTCGACCATTTTGCTAGTTTATCCAGATCTCTTCTCATTCTGCTCAACCCATCTGGATCATCTACTCTGTTGCAGATCTTGGTGTCATCTGCAAACAGACAAACCTTACCCTCGAGTCCATCTGCAATGTCACTGATGAAGATATTGAAGAGGACTGGCCCCCAGGACTGAACCCTGAGGTGCCCCACTTGTGACTTGCATCTCTTCTGACTATATACCGTTATCAACACTCTCTGTTTTCTGCCTGTCAACCAGTTTGCCATCCAGTTGACCAACTTCTGGCCCACCCTGAGCCTACTCAGCTTATTAATCAATATTCTGTGTGGAACAGTATCAAAAGCTTTGCTGAAGTCAAGGTAGGCGACATCAACTTCTCCCCCTTGGTCCACCACTCTGGTTACCCAATCAAAGAAATCTATGAGATTAGTTTGACAGGACCTTCCTTTTGTAAACCTATGCTGTCTTGGATCCTGTGCTCCTATGGATTCCAGATGTTGCACTATCCTTTCCTTAAGGAGTGCCTCCATAATCTTGCCCACTACTTAGGTAAGACTAACTGGTCTGTATTTCCCTGCCTCCTCCCTGCTACCACTCTTGTGGAGCGGGATCACATGAGCCCTTCTCCAGTCTTCTGGGACCTCTCCTGTGCTCAGAGACTCACTAAACAGTTCTGCTAATGGCTCTGCTAGTTCCACCCTTATCTCCTTTAGTACCCTGAGCTTATCGAGCTCTTGTAGGACACTTTCTTTTGTGAAGGGATTAGTGCACACCTTCCTCCTCCGTCTCCATGGTGCTGAGCTGTGGGCCCTGCCCGACCTTCTCTTCAGTAAATACTGAGCAGATGTATCTATTTAGGATAGATGCTTTTACATATCCACATCCCTAGAAATTAGGGTTACTCACCTGTAACTATAGTTCTAGGAGTGGTATACAGTGCACATCCACACAACCCACCCGACCTCCCCTGGCAAGTGGCACATGGATCCCTACTTCCAGCAGGCAAGATCTGACATCACGGGGTGGTGCCGAGGAGGATGCATCCTGTGTGGGTGGGAGGAGCTGAGCTTGAACCCTTCAAATGGAAGTGCTTTTCCATTTGGTGCCAGGGCAAGAAGCTATACCCCCTGTTCTGCCCAGTGGCTAGCATCCTGGACTACCTGTGGTCCCTGTCTCAATCAGATCTAAGGTCGACAACCCTCAAGGTGCACCTGGCAGCCATCTCGGCATGCCAGATGTGAGCTGGTATGCCAACAGTGGTGCAGGAGAAGGTGGTTGGGCACTTCTTTAAGAGCCCTGACAACCTGTGTGGCATGAACCACCACCACCTTGGTACTGGTGATGCTCATTGGCATGCCATTTGAACCAATGCAGGAGTGTGACATCTCTTGACTGCCATGGAAGACCACCTTCTTCATGGCTATCACCTCTACCAGAAGGATCAGTGAGCTCCAGGCACTGTCCGTGGAGTCTCCTTACTTGATGTTCCACAGAGACAAGGTTGTCCTCCACCCCAACCTGAAGTTCCTCCCAAAGGTTGTTTCAGAGTTTCACATCAACCAGGTGATCAATCTCCTGGTGTACTTCACCAGTCCAACCTCAGAGGCCAAGCACAGACTCCATACGTTGACCCTGAGGCGAGCACTTGCTTACAGGAGTGGTACATGGTGCACATCCACACAACCCACCCGATCTCCCCTGGCAAGTGGCACACAGATCCCTGCTTTAAGCAGGCAAGATCTGACGTCATGGAGTGGTGCCGAGTAAGATACATCCTGTGTGGGTGGGAGGAGCTGAGCTTGAAGACGTTGCAGCTGCATTTAATGGGAAAGGAAGACTGCTAACGTGTGGATGTGCACCATATACCACTCGAGCTATGGTTACAGGTGAGTAACCCCCATTATTATGTTGGCTCGTGCTTGTGCACCAGCCAACATATTGCATTAGTAGCAGATTTGGAGGCGCGGTCCAGGGCCGGCATCAGAGGGGGTGCAAGGGATGCCACTGCACCAGGGCCCAGGAGTTCCAGAGGGCCCAAGGCTCCTGAAGTCAAAAGATATAAAAATATTTTTTTACTTTTAAACTGCTCAGACGCCGTGATGACCTCTCAGGCTCTCCACCCGCACTCCCCCGCTGCAGTCCAACTCTGTAGACTTTGGCTGGCCTGGCTGGGCATTTAAAATTAAATTCCCTTCCCTCCCTCCGGCTCCGCCTCCTCTGCGCCTGCGCTGCTGCAGCCAGCCTGCCAAAATGCTCGCTTACAGTCGGGCCTGGCCGAGTCACCGCCCTCCCCGCCCCGCCCCGCCCTCCAAGCCCCAACCCATCAATTCCAGCGATTTGGGCGATTCGGGCGAATTTTAGTCTATTCCTCCTCCATAGCCCATAGCGGCAGCACTAGCCTAGCCTGCAGCGCACCTCCTAGTCCCGGTCCTCTTGGAGTCGCCGAGTCGGACCCTAAGCCTCTCGGGCTCGTCGCTCGCTCGCCTCCTCCCCGCCCGGCCCGCTCCCCCAACCCATCAATTCGGCGATTTAAATTTTGGGTGAATTTTAATTTTTCCTATTCCTCCAGGACCAGGACCATAGCGGCAGTGCACCCGCCACCTCCCAACTAAGTCCCAGTCCCGGACCTTGGAGTCGGACGCGGAACCTCACCGTGGCATTAGTCACCACCAGTGCACACCACCAGCAACATAGTGGAACGTACCTGGTCCTGCAGTGTAGACTTAGGCGGCTAGTGGCTGTGGTTGCTGGGCTTGCTGGCTGGTGATGTCGTGATGATGACAGCAGCTGCAGCTCCACCTCCTTGGCTGAGAGTTGGCTCCAGGCTCCTCCTCCGACCTCCTCCCCACGCAGCACGCTGCCCAGGCCCTCCTCTGACTGGTGCCTCGCCACGCCACCCTCACTCGCAGCCCTCCTCCTGAGTCCCCCCTGCTCCCGCCTCCTAATGCCGTGGGTGGCTGCGTGCCCGGCAGCTGGCTGGCTGTGTTCAGAACACAGTGTTCTGATTTGCTGGGTGCTGTCCTGTTGCTAAGGGCAAGGCAAGGCCAATTATAAATTAATATTAATTATAGTGACGACTGACGCTATGCCCGCTTGCAGTCAGGCATGCGCACTGACCACTCGTGAGTCAGTGAGACATTCTTCTGGCGGCAGATGAGCTGGCGGAGCGGAGCTGACTGTTAACACATTTAATTACATTACTTGTCTCATCTGAGACTGTAATTTGTAAACTAAACACATTTAAAACATTTGCACACTTGTTGTGTAACTTGTAGGCTGCTGAACACCGAACATCTGAAAAACTAACTGCAGGTAGCTAGCATTAGGGCTGTAGTACAGCAGTGACTCAGTGAATACTGTGGCTGGTAGGGCCCCAAGGCCAGCAGGCAGTCGTGGCTGGCAGGAGAAATTGATAAATGAATTAATTTAAATCTGAATAGGAGAGGACACAGTGCTGTTTGCTGACTAGTAAGCTGTGGCTTACTTATCTTCAGAACTTCTAAGAAAATATATAAGAAGAAGAACAGTCAGGCAGATTAGTCTGGGAGTCAGGGACACAGGAGAACTTCGGAGAAGAAGTAAAAGAACTCTGTGGGCTACTATTAGTACTACTACTACTGCAGTAGTATTGCTGCGTCTTGACTTGACTCACTCCCTTCACATTAGGAGGAGAAGAAGCTGCAGGCAGGAGGCAGCAGGTTTAGTTGGACTAGTACTAAGGTTAATAATCATCAGTGAGTGAGTGGTGAGTGACTGTAGGTAGTCACTGTACAAGACAATGCAACACAAATAAAATCTGAATTTGACTGCTTTGCTTCTGAGGCTGATAGAAATTATTAATAACAAATAAAATATACCGTACAGCTAGCATTTAAGCCTAGTTCCATTGTAGACGTTTCTGTTTTTGGCATTAAAATAACAAGATATTCTCTGGCTCTGCTGCTGCGGCCTGCCAGTGCCTAGTCTTCCTTAAAGTAAGCCAGCAGCAGCTAGCATTTAAGCCTAGTTCCACTGTAGACTTTTCTGTTTTTGTCATTAAAATAACAAGATATTCTCTGGCTAGTAGTTTCAGAGTTCAGACAGTGCTGTCTCTCTGTCTGATGTGATTAAATTATTGATATTCAACAACAGTCTTCCTTCTGTCCCCCACAGAGGAGTCTGCGCTGTGTGTAAACTTGACTTGTAGTGGAAATTGCCCTCAGGAAAGGAACAGTCTAATTTAATCCTTAATTTCTGACAAGAAAGAAGGACAACATTTTGCAGAGAAGAGCAGTACATTCTCTGGACTGGCTGGCTGGCTCTGTTGTTTAGCTTACTGCCAGCCTGCTTCAAAGTTAGGCAGCAACTGCAAGGATAGGACTCTGGAGCATCACATCTATACATTGTTCTACACAATTGTCTGCTAGTGTTAAGTGAACCACCACAGCTCAAGTCATAGAGGTAGTATACGTAGTAGTCAAAAAGTACATTTTGCATTCATAAAAAAAAACCAAAAACATAGCTAGCAAGACAAACCATTCATAACAGAAAGAAAAGGAAAGAAAAAATAAAGATGTCAAATACTGTAGCACTACCAAAGTACAAGTCTGGTTCTGCAAAACGAAAGAACAAAAAAAAGACAGCTAGAACCGAGTCAGAAAGAAGCAGAAAATGCTAACAAAATATTTTGTAAATGGTTAAATTTGCCACCAGCAGCAGCAACTGTGACAACAGTGACCGCATCTGGTGAAAGCACCACAAGTGAGCAAGAACCATCAACCTCATCACATGAAAATGTAGCAGTAGAGGGGCCAGGGGAGACGACTGGGGAGTCAGGGAACCATGAATCTTACTCTGACTCACAAAGAAATGTACAGCTAGCAGAAATACATGAAAGAAATGTACAGCTAGGCCTAGAAGAAATACAAGATGAAAGAAATGCACAGGAAGAAGAAATACAACATATTGAACTGGAATCAGGTTGTGACATAAACCCTGAACCCAGTCAACCACCTTTCATGTATAATTTTTATGACCCAGCTACCTGGCCTGAAAGTTTTGCTACAGAGTCAGAGCGCCTCAGGGTTGAAATTGTGCAGCATAAGCCCCTGCAGCTGAAGGAAACTGACACTGAGTTCCCTAAAACAGCAGGTCGCCGGTTTACTTCAGCAAACTATGAGCGTAAAGTTGATCCTCAAAGATTCACAGGCCTTGGTTAATTTACTCCAAGTCTGCTGATGCTGTATTTTGTTTCTGCTGTAAGCTTTTTGGTGAGGATAGGGGTGTGTTTACACAAGGTTTCTCCAACTGGCAAAAGTTATCACAAAGGCTAAGTCAGCATGAAGCTTACCCATCACACATGGAGAATTTCTACAAGTGGAAACATTTAGAGTTAGGGTTACAGAAACAGGCTACAATAGACAGGAGTTTGCAAGAAAAGCTGTACAAGGAAAAGGAACGATGGCATGCTGTGCTTTGTCGAATTTTGGACTGTGTTTTATATTTAGCAGGCCAAAATTTAGCCTTCGGGGTTCAGTAGACTGTCTGTATGTAGACAACAATGGTAATTTTGAAATTGTTGGAACTGTTGTCCAGGTATGACCGTATTATGGTTGATCACTTGGAACATGTTCAGCGAGGAACAAATGTTCATTATTTAAGCAAAGATAGCCAGAACTAATTTATGCAGATGTTAGCTGAAGCTGTGACTAGTAAGATTAGGGACAAGATACACAATGCTCACTACTATAGTGTGCTGATGGACTGCACTCCAGATATTTCTACAAGGAGCAGTTATCACTAATGATTCGTTATGTTGAAATCAATGGTGATCAAGTTGAAATGCAGGAGAGCTTTCCTGAGTTTCTCCATGTTGAAAATACAACAGGAGAGGCTTTGGCTGAATTATTGCTAAGTCGACTTACTAAACATGGCATTAAAATTGAAGACTGCAGGGGCCAGTGTTACGATAATGGAGCTAACATGAGAGGTATCCATCGAGGAGTTCAAGCGAGAATACGACAGATGAATGAACGTGCACTATACGTGCCTTGCTGTCCTCATAATTGGAACCTTGTGTTAGAACATGCAGCGGAATCATCCTTGGAAGCAAAGAATTTCTTTGGAGTTCTACAGCGAGTTTACAGAATCTTCTCTGGGTCCACCAAACGTTGGGACATCCTTGTCAAGCACATGAAACGATATACCCTCAAGCCACTTTCAGAGACCCGATGGAGTGCCCGTGCTGATGCTGCAAAGGCAGTCTGTGAACAACTGCCTGAATTGTTGGATTCTTTGCTGGAAGTATCAGAAACTGGAAACTGTGACAGTGAAACCCTGTCTGACATCACAGGCCTTGTGAAAACACTGGAATCATTTCCATTTATTGTATCTTTACTTGTGTGGAATGAAGTGCTTAGTGCCATCAATCGGTGACAGTGATTTTACAGTCACCTGCTTTAAATCTTTCAAATGCCATAGATGTGGTTTCAGTAATCAAGGAACAACTGTCTGACTATCGAAGACAAGGATTCAGGCGAGTATTAGAGGAAGCAAAGCTGCTAGCCCAAACCATGGACATCGAACCAACTTTTCCAGAAAACGCACTCAGACGCCGAAAACGCATGCCAGGAGAGCTTGCCGTAGATGAACCCTTGACTAGCCAAGAAAGCTTTGAAGTCAATTTTTCAATTGCCTATTGGATCAAGTGCTGATGGAAATTGATGAGCGATTCCATTTCTCCATGACTTTCAGTCACTTTTTGGTTTCTTGTTCAACATAAAACATGTGGACATGATGAAAACTTACAAGTAGTATGCAATGAGTTGGCCCGATTTCTTGGGGCGTAGATGGTTCAGACATGTATAGAGAAATTACCTTGCTGGCTCGCCTGTTACCTCATGATGTGAAATCTCCATTTGAAGTGTTGCAGTACCTGGTACAGAAAGACCTGAGCAGAGGATTTCCAAACACCCAAATTGACTGCAAATACTGCTTACAATTCCAATTACAGTTGCCAGTGCTGAGCGTTCTTTCAGTAAACTGTCCCTGATAAAGAATTACCATGCCCACAATGTTACAGGAGATTGTCTGCATTGGGTGTACTTTCCATTGAAAATAAACTTGCAAGACAAGTAAATTTTTCTGATGTGATAGAAACATTTGCTGCAGCAAAATCTGCTTGAGTACACCTTTAAGTTCACAAAATGGAATAACAGCAGTGATATTTTTGGCGACTTGGGAGAACAGGGTGGGGGCACTTTGGGGGGGTGGCGCTGGGGCCCGTGGATGGGGGGGCCCACTACAAAGTCTTGCACCAGGGCCCAGTACATCCTAGAACCGGCCCTGGCGCGGTCACTGTGTGCAAATGCAGGGCACACATCAGTAGGTGTGTCCCTCATTCCCCAATAAGCCAGCATGCAGGTGCCACACCAGCAATACATAATGTGGCGAGCACATCTAACAAAAGGTCTGCCGCAATGAGAGCCAAGCTCGTCATGCAGCGTCATGCAAAACACACCCTCCCTACATGCCTTTCCTGGTGAAGCCCTTCAATAAACATGTCATCACTGACTGCCACCGCGTGGATAACCGACTTCAGGGGTGCCCAATCCCCCTGTCGGCATGCTCCAACCCACTTCATTTACTGAAGGGGGAGCCCACTCCCTGTCAGCATAATGCACCCTCCCCCCATTTAAAGTGTGTACCGAGGGGATGCCCAGTCCCCTTGGCTTCATGTCCCCCCCTTCCCAGTTTAATTTGCCGATGGGGGAGCCCACCCCATCAGCATAATGTCCCCCATTTGTTGTGTGCGGATGGGGTGCCCAATCCCCATTGGCTACAGAACCTCTCCCAAAAAAACTGATTGGCAGCATGCTGGGAGCCAACACCAGCATGCCAAATGCCCTGTAAAACAAAAGCGGTCCCACTATGTTTTTTTTTTTACAACCTGCAAACCAGAAAATGGTCCCTCGTGGAGTCCCGTGGCCCTCCCCCAACCCATGAACACCCTCTGCACACCCTGCCTCCCCACACACCCCCCTCACCCCATACTTGCCTCCGGAGCATGGTGCAACAATCTTCGGTGGACTGGGAACACATCTGCACTCTTCAAAGCCGACTGTGAACTGAAGAAATACTAGTAAGCTGTATAATGGCATAAATAGGATTTTTTCAACTTTGGTGCATATCTCAGGCATTTTGGGGAATTTGGGCACCAAATTTTCAACATGGGGTTATTGGGACCCCTCCTCATGAATTCAGCCACTCTCATGGCATTATTCCGTCCTGAAAGGTGATTTCATGGTCACTGCACAGAATCACCTTTCGGGACCAATTAATGAAACAGTGCCACTGTTCATGAAGGGGGCTCTCAAAAGGCCTACATTTCAAATTTGGTGAAATAAATCCAAACAATGGCTGTTTTACGAGTGTGCATTGTGCAGTTTCCATGCACGCTCATAACTTCATGAAGTTGTAATAGTTTCACTCCAGATTTTCAAAACTGCTATTTTTCCACACTTCCTTATGAACAGTACAGCTGTCATTTTACATATCCTGGCGAAATGTGTTCTACTGTCCAGCGAGAATAGCGGGTCGCTGTGCAAAATTAGTTTTCGGACAGTTTGAGAAAATGACGGTGATACTGTTCATGAGCAGAGGTCCTAAATGCCTATGTTGAAAATTGGTGATAAAAGTCCATAAATGACTGTGTTACAAGCGTGCATTGCGCAGTTTCCACGCACCCTTGTAACTTCTCAAATTTGCAATATTTTCATTCCAGATTTTCAATATTGGCATTTTTTCACACCTCCTTATGAACAGTACAGCTGTCATTTTTCACAGCCAGCCCAAAATGTGTTTTCGCACCTGTGGCGCACAATGGCGTGTTCGCTGTGGGAAATCAACTTTTGGGACAGATTAACAAAATCACAGTGTCACCGTTCATGAGGGGAGGTCCCAAAATGCCTATGTTGAAAATGTGTTTAAAAAAATCCCCAAAATAATTGGGTTACGGAAATGTGTTGCACAGTTTCTATGCATGCTCGTGACTTCACCAATTTTTCATATTTTCACTCCAGATTTTCAACTTTGCCATTTTTTTACACCTCCTCATGAACAGTACAGTTGTCATTTTTTTACATCCTGCCCAAAATGTGTTTTGTCCCTGTGTCACCAAATGGCATAGCTGCTGTGCAAAACCTCCTTTCAGCTAACAAACTGTGCTACTCTTCATGAGGTGGGGTCACAAAAAGCCTATGTTGAAACTCTGGAGTGAAAATACCAACAAACGCGTACGACATTAGGGTTTCCAACTGTAACACCCCAACCTATAGAGACTGACAGGCATCAGGGGTGTGACTTGGGATCATTGGCTGTAATGCTCACGTCATTCCACCCCCACCCTGCAGCTAGTGACAGGCATCGAGGTGTGCCTTGGAGTGTTTGGCCCTAAAGTTCACTCCATTCTCCTATACTGCACCTGTCTCAGTGTATTTCTTTATGGAATGGGGTAAGTATAAGGCCCAAAGCACACCACAGCACTTGTCAGTGTCTACAGGGTAAGGTGAGGTAAAATGGCATGAGCGATATAGCTGACGACCCAAAGGCACACCCCAACACCTGTCAGTCTCTGCAGGGTGGGGTTGGCGACAGTTCAATACTTCACTGCCATTCCTATTGTGCATCTCTAACTCCTGCACAACCAATGTCTATGCCAATGCCAGTGAGACAACATTCGGCATTGACAAATGCTTGTTAGTTCCCAATGCTTATCCTCGAAGAATTTCAGAGCTGCAGACTGTCATGTGTGAACCTCCTTATGTGATTTTTCATTAAGACAGGGTGTCTTTGCACTCTAAGTTTCTTCCTAAGGTGGTACTATCCACCTTCCAGTCTACTACCCAGAGCATGCCAATCCAGGGTAAGCATTGCTCTATATTTTAGATGTATATAGAATCCTGAGATACTAGCCTAGTCACACCAAGGCCTTCAGAAAGACCTCTCAGCTTTATGTTTCATTCACACCTGGGAAAGAGGGTGCCCCTGTGTGTAAACAATACCTGTCCAAGAGGTTAGCAAATTATATAATTTTTTTTGTTACCGGAAGAACGGCAAGGAGCTTCTTGATCTGGTTCGTAGTCAGTCCACTAGGGGAATGGCCACCTCTATTGCTTGTTTGTACAATGTGTCTGCTGCTGACATTTGCACAGCTGCCACCTGAAGCACTCTCCACACCACCACCAAACATTACAGTCTGGACATCCAGTCTCACAAATGTGCAGGCTTTGGACTTGTAGCCCTACAAAGCCTCCTCTCCTTATTCCATCATGCAACCTTTTGGTACTGCTTGGTACTCATTCCAAAGATGTGGCCTGATAAAAGAGATATCCCCAAGGAAGACAATGGTACAATTATGTAGGAACTTACTGTTACAGCAGTTCTAGGATCGTGGATATGTTGTTCTACCCACACTTGTTGGTAGGTACTTTGCCGCTTTAAGATGTGCTGGAAGGCTTCAAGCTGGCTTCTCCCACCCAACTGGGTGGTATAACTCTCGGCGCCACCCCATGACGCCAGATCTTCCTTGCCACAGGAAGGTTCAGGTTCCCTCCTTAGTGCTCCCATGTGTAGTAGGCCCTGGCTTCAGAATCTTCGGATTCACTTCCAAAATTGATCCTTAAGCTCTCTAGTGTAAAATTTGCTCATGTTCTGATCGCATCCGTGATGGAGGAAAAATCGATCCCCAGGTTTCACCGGTGCCCCTGTGGGCAGAATATGTCTTGCACAGATCCACATGCTTCATGCATTTATTGCCTGGGGTTAGACCACAATCCGCAGGTTTGCGAATTCTGTTGGTCGTTCACCCCAAACGTGCTAGAAGACCGCACTGCCCGACTTTGATTGGAGCGACCAGAAAAGCATTTCCTGCCTGGCAAATCGAAGGAGGCCCATTGGGTGGTCTCTGTGGCTGCGGGGTCCACCGAGCAGTTGGAACAGCTCAAGGCCCTCGAGGAGGAGGTGGCTCAGGCTGCAGCGAGTTCCTCTTTGGCTTCAGCCTTTATTCCTCTGCACCTCGGATCCTCCTATTCGGCTTTGTTCAAGGAGTTATGCCAGTCTCTCTTGACTAAGGGAGAGAGCCCTTCGGGGTCCCATATTTCACGCTCCAAGAAGAAGGAGTCGAAGAAAGACAAGTTGACTTGTCAAAGTTCGTGGGACCAGTCCTGCTCACAGGAGAACCCTGTTTTGACTTCAGTCAAAGTCGCGGCCGAGGCTGTTGGTTTCACGGTGTCCCCGTCAAACCAGTCGGCCAAGACCCCTGTCGAGGCGGCTGAGATTTTTCTTGAGCCAATCATTGATTTGTCGCCCAATCCAGCCGACGAGACTCTTTTCCAAATGCCGGTGCTCCTGTTGTCTTTGGAAGGGTTAGCCCATGATATTGGGCAGGACTCAGTATCCAAAGAGCCTGAGCCGAGGGTTTCCCCACCTCCGGTCGAGCTTCCCTGCCAGTATCGCCGACGGTCGAGGTCTCGGTCCTGCTTCTTAGCTTCAATGTTGGGGAGGTCCCGCCATCATCGGTCTTGGTCCCGACGTCACGGCAAGCGGCACCGCCGCTCATCATCTTCGTCTTCCTATGGTGAGGAGAGGCTTTGATGCAAGTTGTATCGATGCTACTAAGATCTCATGTGGCAGCAGTTGGTTCTGTTTGGATCCAAACTAACCCCGGTTTCAACTCTGGCCATAAAATGTCTCTCGCCAGAGCGACCGATGTCAGCCATGGCCACCATCACTGATGTGCCGGTTACTGCCCTGCTGGCTCAGCCAAAGCCGGCTACTTCACCGATTTGGGTGGAGTCGCCGCCCAATCAGCCCAAGTCTGGAGCACCGACCAAGGAGTCCCGGTCGGCTCAAGGTTTGCCCCATAGGCTGTTGGTCACTGTCACTCCTGACCGCCCAAGGAGGATGGAGAGCAACTTGGGCACCCACTATATGTGGAATCCTCTGAGTCCGACGTCTCCTCCATGGTCTCCTGTCCAGTGGACGTGGAGTCCTTGTTTTTTTTTCTGTTGACGAGGGCCCTTCCTCGCTGATGAGCATTTGTTGGCTTATCTCCAAGTCTATGGGGATGGAGCAGGAGCCTGGGCAGAAACAAGCTAAGGAACCCCTCACAGAGATTCTGGAGAAGGGTGATTCTCCTGCGGAGGCCTTCCCAGTGGCTGAGGCCTGTCCTGTGCCTTCTGCCTGCATGGCCCGTAAGTACGCAGTGCCCAAGGGGTCCCTGTCGGGCTTTACAGAGCACCCCTCTGCAGTGGGGTTGGTGGCCGACTCCATTTTTCGGTGCTCAGGCAACAAGGGAGATGCAGATAGACCCACAGACAGGGAGTTCAACCAGTTGGACCACTCTGGGAAGAAGGTTTATGCAGCTCTCTCTAGGCCTTCGTCAGGCCAGCTTTGCCATTATCATGACACATTTCTCGCACGCCCTCTTGGGCTCCCTGGATGAAGTGATCCCTCATCTGCCTGCTGACCTCCAGACCACGGTCAGGCTTGTCTAGGATCAGGGGAGGGCTGTGGCCAAACAGCAGCTCCAGACAGCTCTGGATATTGGCAGTTCTTGTGCCCACTCGGTAGCGGCCGCAGTGGCCATGCGCCGCAGGGCTTGGCTCCGCATCTCGACCTTCTTGGCAGATATGCAGCACAAGTTTGCAGATGTCCCCTTTTTGGGTACTGACCTTTTTGTTTGTCTATTTGTTTGTTTATTCAAGGTAAAACCATTGAGTATTAACTCATTCACATTGGTGACCTTACAAAAAATACATACATATACAACACAAAATAAATACATTCGGACACAATCATCATTAATAACATTAATAACATTTATAAGATTCCTGTAAAGATTACAAATATTTTCTTAATTGAAAAATAGACAGAGGCCTACCATTCTTTTGTCTGAATTCAGGAGGAAGACCATTCCAACATGTTGGTATATAATTACTAAAAAGATGTTGAGAATGCTTTGTTTTTGCTAAGGGGACAGCCATTTCTAATTCAGCCAATTTTCTCAGGGATAGTTCTACTTTTCTAAGAGAAATTCTGTCCCTTAAATATAAAGGGACCATACCCAACCCACATTTGTAGGCAAATAACTTTATGTATCTTTCTTCTCCTACTTAAAGATAACCACCCTAGTCTGTCATATAATTCACAGTGGTGAGTAAATTTGGGGCATTTGAGTACCAGTCTTGCTAAACAATTTACAAGAACGTCTAACTTGGATAGTCAGTCATTAGTAGCTCCAGCGTAAAGAACATCCCCATAATCTATCAATGGCAGAATTTGCACCTTGATAATTGAATTTAATGTTTCTGGTTCAAAACAATTCTTGTTCCTATAAAGGAAGCCCACCCGTTTATTAACCTGGGAAATTAAATCATCAACATGCAAGTTACCGAACCCAAATTAATCTAACCGGAATCTCAGATACGTGTATTGATTAACTGACTCCAACCGTATCCCTTTACAATCAACAATTTCCGGATCCAAATCCTCTTTTAGTTTGATGGATGACCTGAACAACATACATTTAGTTTTTGGGCTAGGCATGGAGGGTCACCTCCAGTGCATAGAGAAGTCCAATGCCACCTTGGATTCTACTACATCTGCCCAAAAGGACAAGGGCACCAAGCATGCTAACCGCAAACCCTTTTGCTCCTCCACCCCTGCGGCCAGACCGGCCCAGCAGCAACACCAGCAGCAGAGCCAGCAGGCTCAGACTTGGCATCCTCGGACCAAGTTCGTGGCCGCCTTCTTCAGGAAGCCCGGGGGGGAAGGTCCCGGTGGTCCTCCCGCCGGACCCTCCTCGAAGCCTGCCCAGTGACGGGTTGGGGGTGCCTCCCTCAACTCCATTATGCCTCCCCTGGGTCCTCCGTGGGGGCCAATTCAACCACTTTATTTCCACTTGGTCCATTATCACACAAGACCAGTGGGTTTTGGAGAGAGTGGTCGGTCGAGAGGCCTGCCTCTGGAATTCGAGCAGGCCCCTCTGTACCGAGCCCACTCCCCATGCGGGGATCAGGTGTTCGCAGCTTCTCAGGCAGCTCTCAGAGCCGACCTGGCCCAGCAACTCCTAAAGGAAGTGGTGCGCCCAGTAGCAGACTCGCCTTCAGTCCCAGGGTTTACCTCCAGGTACTTCCTGGTGCCAAAGCAGATGGGGGGCTGGCACCCCATTCTAGATCTGCATGACCTGAATGGGTTCCTCAAGCCCCGCACTTTCCGGATGGTAACTTTGGCTCAGATTGTACCATCCCTGGAGCAAGGAATGTGGTTCTGCTCCCCAGATCTTCAGGATGTGTTCTTTCACGTCCCGATCCGTCCGTCCCATCGACGGTTCCTCCACTTCGAGTTCCAGGCCATGCCCTACGGCCTATCTTCAGCTCCCAGGGTCTTCAAAAGCAAGGCAGTGGTGACAGCTTACCTGAGGCACCCAGGGGTCCGGGTGTACCCTTACATGGATGACTGGCTGATAGCAGGTCCCTCCAGGTTGGAGGTGGAGCAGTCTAGGAATCTGGCCCTCCAGACTTGCGCAGAACTTGGTCTCCTGATCAACGAGGCCACGTCAGAACTCGTACCTGTGCAGGTGATTCAGTTCATTGGGGCAGAGCTTGGCTCCCGGCAGGCAGGGCGGAGGCTCTCTCCTCCTTTGCCCAATCATTTCTGGTGGTGCAGTTGCCCCTGCCCAGGACTTCCTGTGTCTTCTTGGCTACATGGCAGCCTGCACCAGCATGGTCCGATGGACTCGCTGGCATATGTGTTCCCTTCAGTGGGAGCTGGCCAACCAGTGGTCTCAGCATTCAGATCATCTTGACCAGCTGGTCTCTGTCACCCAGAAAATGTGGGACGGCCTCCAGTAGTGGCTCATCCCATCCCACCTGCAGGAAGGGATCCCATTTTTCCATCCCGAACCGATGGTCACTCTGACAACCGACACCTCTCTGATGGGTTGGGGTGCCCATCTGTGAGAACACAGAGCTCGCAGGCTCTGGTCCCCTTAGGAGTCTCGATGCCACATGAGCCTGCTGGATCTCCGAGCAGTCCACTTGGCTCTGGCTGCCTTTGCTCCATTTGTTCGGGGTCAAGTGGTTCAAGTCCAGACGGACAACACTGCGACCATGTACTATCTCAAAAGACATGGTGGAATGCGTGCCTTACCTCTGTGCAAGGAAGCTCTCTGCATTGGGTTGCTCCTGCTCAGCCTTGAGGTAGATCTCCTAGCCATTCATATGGCAGGAGCCTTGAATCAGCTTGCCGATGCCCTCAGTCAGATGGGTGGGGCATCTCACAAGTGGTCTGTCCTCTGAGAGATAGTACACAATCTATTCTCCCACTGGGGAACCCCCAAGGTCGACCTGTTTGCCTCCAGGGAGAACACAAAGCTGAGGCTGTTCCATGCAGGGTTTGCTGCAGGGGGACACCTTCTCAAGACCTTGGACACCAGGCCTCTTCTATGCCTTCCCTCCACTCTCCTTGATTCACGAAGTGCTCATCAAGGTCAGGAGGAGCAAGGCGCAGGTGATCCTGGTAGCCCCAGACTGGCTGTGCCAGTTTTGGTATCCAGATCTCCTCAGCCTCAGTTCCAGGCTCCTGAGATGGCTTCCAGCACACCCGGACCTGCTCTCGGTCAGTCAGTGGAAGATATTCCATCTGGACCTTCCATCCCTGTACCTGACAGGCTGGTTTCTAAGCGGCTAGAGATCCAGGCCCTGGGTCTCCTGATGAGGTCCTCAACATTGTTGAGGCGTCCCGTAAGGACTCGACCAGAAAATGCTATGCCTCTAAATGGAAGTGGTTCTCTATCTGGTGTCAGGCCAAAGGATTGGACCCCTCGTCCTGCACAATGGCTAGCATTTTGTACTGCCTTTGGTCCTCTCCCAGCAAGGGCTGTGGTTGATGACCCTTAAGGTGCACCTGGCAGCTATCTCTGCTTACCAGGCATGGGCCAGTCAGCAGTCGGCGCAGGAGAAGGTGGTGTGGGGCTTTTTCCAAGGCCTAGATCACATATCCCCTCCAGTGCGTGAACCTCCACCTCCGTGGGGTTTATTGCTGGTTTTCGCAAAGCTCATGGGCAAGCCATTCGAACCTATGTACAAGTGTGAGATGTTACACTTGTGGAAGACCACCTTCTTGGTGGCTATCACATCAGCCAGAAGGACTGGGGAGTTATAGGCACTCTCCATAGAGTCTCCTTACCTGGTCTTCCACAGGGACAAGGTTGTCCTGTGCCCCCACCTGAAATTCCTTCCGTAGGTGGTGTTGGAGTTGCACCTTAACCAGGTGATTACTGTGCCGGTGTTCTACCCCAATCACACATTGGAGGCCGAGTACAGGCTCCATACTTTGGTCCTGAGATAAACACTCGCCTATTACAAAGAGCGAACGGCGGAAGTTCAGAGAGAGGTTCGCCAGCTGTTTGTCACCTATGCTCAGGGCCCTGTGTTTTCTGCTATTCTGCGGTTGCAGCAGTGGCTGCAGAAATCAGGGCTGACCGCAGAAATCAGTGCTCGCTGCAGAAATCAAGAAAACCAGTCACACAGCTGCAGAAATGCTAGCTATGCTATGCGTTCACACAAGGCAAGGGCATAGCTATTGAGATGTTAAGTAGGCTATGGCATACATGCACATTAGAAGGGCAGCAAGCTGATGCCATCTGCTACAAAGCTGAAAAGCTAGTGACTGCATGGCATCTTGACTCGTGCTGGCTCTTGTTACATAACCCCGTCTAGCCAGTATTATGGAGGTGGGACTGACGCAAGAGTGGCAAAGCTTGATTAGGTCCATGGCAGTTGTGATTTGCTGCTGTGTAGGTGTGGGTAGCTCAGACATACTACTTCTTGACTGTGAGGCTGCTCATGGAGCATACTGAATCCTTGGAAGATGAATTTGGAAAGAAGAACTGGAAGGTGAGCTGTAGTCAAGAAGTGAGAAGATTCAGTGGTGCCCATGGAGGTGCAGTCGATCTCGGTGTGGTGACAGGTATCGGAGGAGAAGCTGACTGCAGAAACACAGGGCTGGCACCAGACTGAGGGCTTGGTCCACGCTGGTGGATATCGAGCACAGCTTTGATACGTGGGCTGCAGTTCTGTACCTGCAAGTGTGAGAGTAATTTCTTGGCAGATTTGAACCTGCAGCCTAAGTGGTGGCATCAAGCTCAGTTCTTAAGGAGGGTCATGTTGCTCAGCTGCAGCAGAGTTGGGGACCAGGGTATACTAGAACTGGAGCAGGTATGGAAAAAAAATTGGAATGGTCAGTTTGATTGCTGCTGTACATAAGCAAATGAGGATCACTGCCTGAAGAACACCATAGCCCCCCTTCGTGGCGAGATGAGAACATGCTAACCAAGGTTACTCCAGTTTAATAAGAATTACTTGCTTGCATTTTTAGTGTGTCGCCCAAAAGAAAAATCAGGAGTCAACAAATCCTACAGACACTGCAAGTTATACCCTCCTTCACTGCTATAGGAAGACAAGTCCCCCAACACACAGATCTGCACACTGCACTCAACATATTTGTTGCACGGCAGTTGGGGTATTCCTAGTTTTAAAAAAATTATAATCTAAAAGGACATTGATCAGAATCAGAAAAAAAATGTCTTTCCAGTTGGTGTCTCTCTTTATATCTACTAACTGTAAATATAAACCAGTAGAAATCCAAGCAGATTTTGCCTTTTATGTAGTTTTAGCCAAGTGTGTATGTCCTCCTGCGATTATAACCTAGGAGAACAGCAAAGACCACCAATTTCCAGCAGAACAGGTGAGCCTTCAAATTCAGGGTGTGAGGGAAAATTCATTAAAAGAGAACACTGATGCCCATGGCTGTGCCAGGTTTGGGTTATTGCAGTTAAATATTTGTGATAAGAAAACTACATACTGTTACATGGCCTGCTGTTCCACTTTCAATGTAGCAGAGTGGTTGCACAAAGGCAGTCAAAGGGTTAACTAAGACTTAATCCCTTTGAAAGTATGCTGTTTAGTCGCAATTTATCTGCCTCAGATTGGCCACAGATTCAGCAGTTGTTCTGCCGCAGAAAGTATGAGGTCCTGCCACAGAATGTAGGCCCACTTTGCCGCAGTAAACATGGGGCACTGCCTATGCTGAAGCCGCGCCTGGCAGACCTACAGCCAAGTGGACAATAGCTAGATGGATTGCATCTTGCATTGACCTCTGCTATAAGTTGGCAGGTAGGGAGCCTCCCATTGGGCTAAGAGCTCCTTCCACTCGCCATACCGCTGCGTCAGTGGCTGCTTCTAGGGACGTCCCTATCCAGGAAATCTGCAGGGTTGCTACCTGGAAGTCAGCGCACACCTTCATTTCCCATTACCACATCGACTTTGAGTCACACCGGGATGCTGGTTTTGGAACCTCAGTTCTAAAGTCCCTCTTCCATAAGTAGGGGGTGTGCGTCTCGCCTCCCTCCTCCCGGAGAACTGCTAGGAGTCTGCCAACAAGTGTGGATAGAACAACATATCCACGATCCTAGAAAAACAGGTTACTCACCTGTAACAGTAGTTCTAGGAGTGGTATATGTTATCCACACTGACTCCCCCACCTCTTCGGCTTTGACACACAAACCTGGCTTCCAGTGGGCTAAGATCTGGCGTCATGGGGCAGAGTCGAGGGTTATACCACCCGGGTAGGTGGGAGGAGCCAGCTTGAAGACTTCCGGCACATCATAAAGCGGCAAGGTACCTCCCAACAAGTGTGGCTGAACAACATATACCACTCCTAGAACTACTGTTACAGGTGAGTAACCTGTTTCTCTTCATCGGGGATATCTCTTTCACCAGGTCACACCTATGGAACTTAGCCAACAGGCACTACGATCCCATGGAAGCCTTTTTCTGTAGCAGTCTATTAGGGCCACCCACACCGACGTCGCCTGCCAATGTCATCATCCCAATATAGGCATAGGCAGCCCTGCTCCCTCCTCAGTTCTTTCCCACCATCGACTTCACCACACAGTCTCTTTCGGAAGACTTGTTGTTCAGCCGACCGCCAAAACTTTATATTTCTTTATTTTCTCCTCTTTGTATGTCTGGAACCATCAATGTGTCCTCTCTTTTCCATTGCTGCCGCTGCAGAAAGAAGATTTTTCGGGAAGTCAACCACAATCTCTGTGTCTGCAGTCTGGGGCCTTCTCATAGTCCTAAGGCCTGCACCCTCTGCCAGAAGTTTAACCTTACAGCTCTTCTGTGCTGTAAGAAAGCCCTCAATGTTTTCCTCATACATCTGCAACTAGCCAGTTTGGAACAGGGGCTTAGGGACTTCTTCCTCCCCATCTCCAGCATGCTCTTCGGGGTCACAGGCAGCCAAGGCCCGAGAAAAATCCTCAGAGAAGCATAAGGACAAGGACTGTCAAAAGGACTGTTCTCCAGGCCATGCTTCCCGGTCCTCAATTGCTCCCCCCAGTCCTCTGGGACTGCTTTGTCAGCTCCTCTCAGACCGACCCCCTCCGCTACATTAGCCTCAGGTTTTTCCAGGCCAAACCAGGTGGGGGACTCTCCTTCAGCTTTGCTGGATGTTCAGCCATTGGCCTCTGAGTCATTTTCCCCACTGGCCTTATCGGACACTCTGCAGGCTCCTCCGGTGCTAGTGACTGCTGTTCCTGTCCAGCAGATTGTTGACAGCTGTCCTTCCCTCTGCTCTGTCACACCCTGATCCTGCAGGGCCATCCATGGCTGGGTTTTCTCCAGCTTCGACACCTTCTGAGCCCTTGCGGCCATCAATGGTGGGCTTCTCACCTTCGGCATTGCACCTGATCACAATAGATCTTACTTCGAGAGGGTTTCTGCAGTAGGTCATAAAATAGGACTGCACCCCCTGGTGTCAGAAATGCACAGCAAACTTTTGCTAGCAATGTCTGGTGGGGGACTGCCCACCTGACATCGCATGATGGACGTCAGCATGACCCTATATAGTGTGCGGTCCCCAAGCCCACCTTCCAGTTCATTCCTGCCGTTGACCTGCACAGGGATCTCGAGGTGAACATTGCTCCAGTTGATCGACATTTTGTATAAGTATACTACTTATTTCTTGATTATTAAAGTACTGTTTTCATTAATTTTATGTCTTCTTCACCTCCGACTCCGAAGTCCAAGGAGAAGTGTGAAAAGTGTGGCACACAGATCCCTCACAAGGATGGCCACCAGCGCTGCCTCTTCTGCCTAGGTCTGGATCATGATACCGAGGCCTGTCCTCATTACAAACCTTTCAACCAGGCTGCACGCAAACACTGGCAGCAAGCCCTGGAAGCCTATCTTCTAAAATCCAGAATGTCCACCTTGGAAAAAGAAATGCAGAAATTGAGGGAATCCGCTTCTTCTCCTCCTTCGGAGCTCAAGAAGAAAAAGAAGGATAAAGAGAGGCATAGGGAGAGGGAACATTTGTGGGACCGGGTGTGGGTCTCTTCAAGTAAGGTCACCGGGCCCAAGACCGTGGCCCCCATGTCAAGCAAGACTGTTTCCCCGCCGCCTTCCCTGGTGATTGTCCATGCTGCTTCTAAGTCTCCTCCAGGTACATCTTCTTCTTTTAGGCCCATTAAAACGGACCCCAAGCCTGGCACTTCAACTGATAAGCCACCTACCAGCTCCTCTGGTGAGCACCCAGTTATCACCATTAAGTCAGACTCCGGGTCCTCTGGAGCCCGCCTGGTGGTTGGTAAGACAGATTCCCACTAAAAGGTAATCCACATGATGCCTGCTGATAAGCCGTCATCATGTCCCTCGTCCACCTCCATCGATCGGTAAGTCGGCCG
This sequence comes from Neoceratodus forsteri, assembly GCA_016271365.2. Lineage (NCBI taxonomy): Eukaryota > Metazoa > Chordata > Ceratodontiformes > Ceratodontidae > Neoceratodus > Neoceratodus forsteri. Next base: position 1,726,273,109 of record CM057452.1, read on the forward strand.
CTGGGGTCTCTGGCAACCACCCAATCAAAGCTTACCTGTTGGGGGCTGATGCCAACACACCCAATGCCCGATTGAGCTCGCTTATCTCTGCTGGTCAGCCCTCCTCCCAGGCCCCCCTGGGCATGTGTCTTCACCTCTGCCCTCCCCTATGGATCCTCCAGCCCCAGACATTATGACTGGGATAGAGGGGGAAGAGGGTCCCCTGGATGTGGCTCCACCTTCTCCCACTCCAGTGGTGATACCCCCCATCACTCCCTTGGATATTCTTCCTGGGACTCTGATGTCGGAACTGGTTCTGTAACTGACTCCAGAGAACCTCTCGCTTCCAATGGGTCTTTCGTTAGCTCCGCTGCCAGAGGTCCCTCCATCGGACACTGGACACCTAATGCCCACTGTGCTGATGGATCCCTTCACTAATCTGCTGTCTGTGTCACTGTCAGGGCCCTTGCGACTGCCCCTGATGCCAGATGACCCGACACCGGACCTGTCACCAGACACTCTGACATCGATTTTCCCAGCACCAGAAGGCCCTTTGGATCAAGGCCCTTTGGATCAAGGCCATCTGTTAGGCTACCTCCCTTATCCAGGTTTTCTGGCATCCAGTTTTCCACCCGTCGGGCCCGATGATGATCCCTTTTCTCTCAGGGGTATTATCCTGGTTATCAAGGCTATACACCACCCTTTTACCAACCACCAGACTACCCGCCACCTCAGTACCCGGGGATGATCACCCACTACTACCAGCCTCTTTCGCCTTCCCCTCCACCACCACAGCAGAATTTTCAGTCCATGTAGCAGGAAGCCAGATCTCAGTTGGTTTCTGACCTGGAGAAAAGGATGCCGGCACCTGTGGCTACCCCCACTCCCGCTGCTTGTCACCCATGGGTTCTTTTCAGTTGACCACAGTGCACATATCTGGGGATGCCACTCAGGAGGTCACCTTATCAGGTGTTAGAACCTCTGACAAAGAAGAGTCTTCTGACTTAGAGGAGGATTCCTCTGATTCTTCTTCTGGACTGTCTGGAACCACAGGAGCTAAAGGCAAGGAGTCGACAAAATCACCTCCCGAAGACCCCTCCTTCGCAGAACATCTCCGCATCATCCAGCATGCTAATGGATGGAACGTGGAAGAACAAGACCCCAAACGTAAGCGTCTACCTGAACACCTAGACCTAGCAGAGGTATCTCCAATTCCTATTCCTCCTTGGACCCCTCCCCATGAGGATCTCACTTCCACCATTTGGCAGTTGCCTCATTCTATTCTAGCCGTCCTGAAAAATGCAGACTGGATTTACTATACACTGGAGGGTGTTTCCTTTCTAGATTCCCAACCAAAGGCAGATTCCATCGTAATAGCTGCAGCTCACGACCGTACTGCCAAACCAAAACACATGAGCACCTCCCCCCCGATAAAGAATCTAGGCAGCTAGACCAGTCTGGGCAAAAACTCTACGCCTCCTCCACCTGTGATCTTCATTCGCTCAACTATATATCACACATGGTTTCCTTCCAGAAGGCTACAATGGCTAAACTGGAAGCTTGTCTTCAGAATGTGGAGGACTTGGACCTCAAGGCAGAACTTACTAAGGACCTGCGTCTGTCCAAGATCTCTTGCAGGCATGCACTTAGAGACACTTATGACTCAGTGGATGCAGTAGCTTGTTCCTCCATCATGGCCGTATGCCTCCAGCATCATGCTAGCTGCTATCTCTGGACTTTCCCCAGATGTACAGGCAGCCATCTAGGATGCCCCCTTTCAAGGTTCATTCCTCTTTGGAGGGAACACTAAGGACATCATTACGGGTCTCCAGGACAGTGGGCAAGCCCTAAGATCTGTAAAATCCTTGTACAAGGTGGGCTTTAAACAAAAACAGCCCTTTCAGCACCCGAACAAGTGGCAAGGTAAGCAGCCCTTTGCCAGATGTCAAAACAAAAGGAGAGCATTGGGGTCAGCCGTCACCTCTCTCCCTGCCTCCAAAACCCAGAGGCCAGCTGGGGGGATCCCTCCCCTCCCATCCCTCTGCCCCCTGACTCATTCAGACCTCCCCTCCTCTACCTCCCAGCACTGTGGAGCAGGTGGGAGGGAGGTTTTCCCTTCACCTAGAGTTATGGCAGGGCGTCAGGTCAGATTCATGGGTCTTGCAACTAGTGTCAAGAGGCCACACCATCGACTTTCTGGAAAGACCTCCAGACTTGCCTCCAGGTCAGTCCCACTATTTCACAAACTAGGTGTTTCTGGTCAAGGAAGAGATACTGGCTATACTCCGAAAGTCAGCCATAGGGCCAGTCCCTTGGATTCCGAGGGGGAAAGGGTTTTACTCCCATTTCTTACTTGTCCCCAAAAAGATGGGTTACCTCAGACCCATCCTGGACCTCAGCCAACTGAACTTTTTCATGGAATATGAAAGGTTCTGGATGCTGACAGTATACATAGATACATAGATACATAGACAGTGTCGGCAGATAAGGGCCTATGGCCCACCTAGTCTGCCCATTTGAGCTTGTAAGTTCAGTTTGTTTTCCTAGAAGTCTATTTCCCCTTACCCCTGACCTCTAGAATTCCTTTATGTCTATCCCATGCATTCTTAAATCCCGTGATTGTTTCAGCCCCCACCACTTCCTCTGGCAGGGTGTTCCACTTGTCCACCACCCGTTCTGTGAAGAAATTCTTTCTCATGTTTCCTCTGAATCGTCCTCCTCCAACTTCATCCCATGCCCTCTAGTCCTGAAACATCTTTTTCGCTTAAAATAGTGTTTTCCTGCACCCTGTTCCTCCCTGTAAGATACTTGTATGTCTCTATCATATCCCCTCTCCCTCCTCTCCTCCAGGGAGTACATGTTCAGTTCCTTCAACCTGTCTTCATAGGATTTGTGATGCAACCCATGCACCATCTTTGTTGCCCCCTCTGAACCTTCTCTACCCTGTCTATGTCCTTACGTAGGTATGGTCTCCAGAACTGTACACTGTACTCCAGGTGGGGCCTCACTAGTGTCTTGTATAGCGGAATTATGACCTCCTTTTCCTGCTGGTGATGCCCCTGCCTATACATCCCAGCATCCTATTTGCTTTACCTGATGCCTTGTCACACTGTTTCCTACCTTGAGGTCATCAGAGATGACAACCCAAGATCCCTTTCCTGCTTGGTGCATGCTATATCCTCACCCCCAACTGATATATTGTGCCAGGGTTTTGTGCTCCATATGCATTATCTTGCACTTCTTTGCATTGAATTTCAACTGCCAAACCCTTGACCATTCTTCAAGTTTCTGCAGGTCCTTCTCATTCTGTCTACACCCTCTGGTGTCTACTCTGTTACAGAGCTTTGTGTCATCAGCGAACAGTGAAATTCTGCCTTCTATATCCTGTGCAATGTCACTGATGAAGATGTTGAATAGGACCGGTCCCAGCACTGATCCCTGTGGTACCCCACTGGTCACTCTTCCCTCTGTGGAGTGACAGCCATTTACCACCACCCTCTGTGTCCTGCCCACACCCATATTCCCCAGTTTGTGTAATAGTCTTCTATGTGGCACAGTGTCAAAGGCCTTGCTGAAGTCCAGATAGGCCATGTCCACTGCCCTCCCCTGATCCACCTCCCTAGTCACCCAGTCAAAAAATTCAATGAGGTTGGTCTGACATGACCTCCCCCTGGTGAAACCATGCTGCCTTGGGTCCTGTAGTCCATTGACAACCAGATGTTCCACCAATCTCTCCTTCAGTAGTGCTTCCATGATCTTTCCCACTACCGAGGTGAGGCTGACTGGTCTGTAGTTCCCTGCTTCCTCTTTGTTCCCACTTTTGTATAAGGGACTACATCTGCTGTCCTCCAGTCTTTGGGTACCTCCCTGTTTCCAGTGATTGGCTGAACAGGATAGCCAGAGGTTCAGCCACCACCTCTCTTAGTTCTTTAAGGACCCTGGGGTGCACCCCATCTGGCCCCATTGCTTTGTCAACTCTTATTACTTCCAGTTCCTTCAGGACCCTTTCTCGTGTAAAGGGACTTGTGTCCATTTCTGCACCATTCTCACCCTTGTACTCCCTTCAGACCCATTACCCCCCTCTTCCTTAGTAAAGACTGAGCAGAAATACCTGTTCAATATGTCAGCTTTACTGTTGTCATCCTCCACGCTGCTCCCATCCTCCCCCTTCAGTCTAACTATCCCTCCCTTTGTCCTTCTTTTTTCACTTATGTACCTGTAAAAGGTTTTGTCCCCTTTAACCACTGAGCACTTCCAATTCAAGGCCCTCCCCTTTGGCCTTCCCTCGGCACCCAGGGTCTTCACATAATGCCTAGCAGTGGTGGCAATGGCTCTTCACCATTGGGGCATCTCAGTGTTCCCATATCTGGATGATTGGCTCTTGGCATCCCCATCCGGAAACAGCCTGGAGGAGTCCCTGTCCTTCACCCTGGATCTTTTTACTTGACTGGGGATTGCTGTCAGCTACCCTAAGTCAGCCCTGGATCACTCCCAATGCCTCTAATTCATTGGGGTGGTATTGGACACAGTCCAGGGCAGGGTCTTCTTGACCGTAGACAGAGTGGATACTCTGCTGGGGCAAGTCAAACTGTTGGCCTCCTCCAGGCATATTTCTGCCAGGGCATTCTTATGCCTTCTTGGCCTGATGGCAGTGACCATTTCTACGGTTCCCTTGGCCAGGCTACTTTTGTGGGTTGCCAATGGACTTTATGAGTCCAATGGGATCAGCGTTCGGATAATCTAAGTCATCCTATCATGGTGTCCAGTGCACCCAATAAAGACTTCTTATGGTGGCAGGATACTCAAAACCTGTCTTGGGGGTTACCTTTCAGAACACCCACTCCCTCCTTGACCCTTACCACAGACGCCTTGGGTCTGGGTTGGCGGGCCCACCTGGGGAAACATCAGACACAAGGGATGTGATCCCTGCTGGAAGCATCTCTCCATATAAACATCCTGGAGATGAAGGTGGTTCTTTGTGCCCTCCTGTTTGTGGAAACACTGCTAGTACAGACAGACAACATGTCAGTGATCTGGTACATCAACAAGCAGGGAGGCACCTGGTCATACCCCCTTTGCAGGGAGGCGATGAGGGTGTAGTACTAGACAGTCCAGCACAACCTGTTCCTCACGGCCATACACGTCCCAGGCATCCACAACTTCCTGGTGTGCAGCCTCAGCCGAACAATGATGCTAGCTCACAAATGGGTACTTCATCAGGATGAAGCAGAACTTCTATTCTTTCGTTGGGGATGGCCAGAGATAGATCTCTTCGCCTCCCCATCCAATGCAAAACTACTCAGTTTTTGCTCACTCGTTCAAGGGCCTGGTGTTATGTGGCAAGACACGTTGTCTTTCTGTTGGACAGGGAAGCAGTAGTGGATACAATTTATTTATACAGTAATAACACCATTAGGGCTATATATGCCATTTTCTCAAGGTACACCTGTTTAAAGTGTCAAGTTTCAGTAACATAAAATACATATACATGAGTACAACGAACAGTACATATCCCAAACAGACAAATTACATACAGTAAAGGAATATTATACACTGCTAGGAGAATACAACAGACAATACATTACACTGCTTGATAAATTCAACAAAGACACTACACCTATCAATCAACATGTATACTTTTCCTCCATCTAATTTAGGCTATCCATTACAAATGCAGCGATACTCCTATTTCCCTATGAACAGCAGTTTTAAAAGCATTTGATTTCATATGTAAAACTTTAAGATGCAAAGGAAGTTGATTCCAACAAGTGGTTGCCTTACACTGAAATGTCATAGCATTGAATTTATTTTAAAATTTAGGAACTATTAACTCTGTGGCTGCTTTTTTTCTCAAATTATGACTGTGTTTTACTTTTTCTAGCCTCTCTGCTAGTTTATACATCGTCATTTTTTAAAATCCCATGGACTTGTATAGCCCATGCCCGTTTCCTTCTGATCTCCAGTGAGCTCCAACCAAGGGAGCCAAGCATAGTACAGTGGTGGGTATTAAACTCACACGTCAGTACATATCTTGCCAACTTGTTTAGAACCAGATCCAATTTTACCAATTGCTGTTTATATGCATGACAATAAATATGACTTCCTTAGTCCATAATAGACAATATTAATTGATTTGCCTCAGTTTGACATACTTTCATAGTTGTACAATGTGACAACTGTTTTGCTGCCCCATGTCTCATATTTACTTTTTTCCTAATTCGTTTATGTAATATTTGAAATTTAAATGTTGATCTATAAAAATTAGAATATGGCTGTGTTCCAGCGCAGTCAAAACCTCGGTACAAAAAGAAAGATTTAACTGGTAGGGAGGAGCTAATAACCAATCAATGTAAAAAGAGATTGATATGAAAATAACCCACTCGCCCAATTTTTATATTAAAAATATATTTATTTTCTTAGTGTGTTCATATTTTTTTGTATGGAATACAGGTGGTACCGTAGACATAAATAGCAAACATTTCAGATTATATCCTTTCTCAGTGCTTGAACTGTATGTCTATAAACACAGAAATATGTATAATTTCTATCTAATCAGTATTCTAAACATATGTTACTCTCAATCATATTTTTAAAGAGAACTCCGAATCAATTACATAATGGTCCAGTTCTACTTGTATGATCCATAGTACTTGAATATAAAATTATGTCACAGTTATAAAAAAACTCAAAAATTCTTAGACAGTGTATTCTTATATTGCATTTTCAACTCTCCATAAATCACCAAAAAATCCTGATATCATTCATAAACTTAATAATACACTCACAGACTTAGCTCCATCTATGTTTGAACCATAAAAATTAAGCTTCATAATGTTTTATAGAGATCAGTAAAATAAAGTTCATGTGTTGCAAACTTGCCTTTTAAACGTCACTTGTATATCTTTGCCATTATTTTTCCACAGAATCTTTCATTTCTAGAGAAACAAGTTGAATTCCTTTTCATATATTCATTGCTTTAACAATAATATAATTATCTGAAATCCTTAAAATCCATTACTTTTAAACACCACATGCTTCTGGCTGTTTTACCTTTTAATCTGGCATACATGAAATTCTTTTTCTATCTAATGTGCTGTTCAAAACTGCAAAAGGAAATATTATTTCTTTTTACATTTCTACAAATACTACAATTTCAAAATCATCATGATTCACTTTTTAAAAGCCACAAAGTTCATGACTGTTTTACCTTGTAAGAAGGCTTCATAAGCATCTTTTTAATGTAACTTGTTCTGCTGAAGGAAAAAACAGGCATCTTGTTTAAAATGCATTACAATTTTGATCTATCTACAGTACTGTTTCTTTGTTCTGGGAATCATATAAGTGAAAAAAAGCCTGTTACCTGTTTTCAAAAGAATATATGCACATGTTAGGTCTCCATGCCACTTTTTCTTTGATGGAGTACTCTCGGCATTCTGTGCACTAGTTTTTTAAGGCTGTCTTCAAGGAAGGAATTGGATGAGGAGCCAAGCATGTCATCCTGGAGCGTCAGATCCTCCAGGTGCATGCATTAACTCCTCCAAGCCTGACCTGAAATATCAGCACCCAAAAAAGAGGGTGTTCTACCTGAAGTAAAGTAAAGTAATATAAAACAAATAAACAAAGTTTCTCAAATTTACCAGTCCCATGATTTAGCATTACTGTAAAATAGTAATTTCTTATTTTATACTGTATTTGTCTCCAACATCGTCAGACTGTTCAAAGACCATAACGGAGGTCAAAAAGAGGATATGGGGGTCACCCCCAGGAGATGTAGGGTGCACAGATACGAGAAGAATATGCATTCTAATACATGCAACAGTATTGCATGCTAAAAAATAATTGTTATTTTATATATTGTTAGGTAATTCTTTATTCTCAATAATCTCCTACAGGATAGTCTAAAACCCTCCAAACATCATCAATACTTATCAGTTTTGGTTACATATTAAAAGGCAATGGGGGGGGAAGGGGAAGGATTTTGGGCCAAAATTTGTCTGGAACACCTTAACGAACATATTAAAAAAATGTATACATAATTTTATGTTTTGTTCTACCAAATTTTTTGATTCTGTTTTCCTTTATAAGATTGATTGCCCATCAGTCACCTCGTTTAAACCATATCTTTTGTCATTGGCTCTAAATCTAAGTATATAATATGCCTGTCTTGTAAGAATGTTTACTCTATAGTCACCCCCTCCTGGATGAGGAATCACGTTCTCTATGCCAAAAAAACACAATTGTGTGACCTGATGGTTATGTTGAATAAAATGTCCAGCTACAGGAGACATGATATCCTGTCTCCTGATATCACTTTTATGTTCCGTGATTCTATTCTTTAGTAATCTTTCTGTTTTGCCAACATAGATCTTGTCACATGGGCATTTGAGTAAATAAATGACTCCTGTAGTAGAACAGTTAATAAACTGTTGTATTTTAATATCCTCATCTCTAGCTGTGTTTCTTATTTATTTAAGGCGATATGTATTGTTACAGTTCACACAATGTCCACAAGGGTAGTTTCCTTTGATTTGCTCAGTAGTAAAATAATTTGTAGGGCTTGTATCTGGTATCTTGTGATTCGTCCTTACTAATCTGTTCCCCAGGGTCCTATTTATTTTTGCTACCATCAAACGGTGATTTTAAAATATTTTTTCTCCAATTGGAGTCATCTTTAAAATATTCCAATGTCTGTTTATGACCTTTTTTATATCATAGAATAAGTCACTATATGTAGTTGCCATGACAATCTTATCACTTGGTTTTGTCTGTTTATTAATTCTTATAACCCGTAGGTCCTGTCTTCTCTTATCATGGACCCTATCCATTGCTTTTGTGAGAACTGTCTGTTTGTAGCCTCTCCCCTGGAACCTATTTACCATTTCTAAACTCACTTTATCAAATTCTTTAGAACTTGTGCAATTCCTTTTGGCTCGAACTAATTGTCCATATGGTACAGACTGTTTCATATTTTCTGGATGAAAACTTTTTGCATGTAGGATACTATTCTTGTCCGTTTCCCTCCTATACAGTTTTGTTGGCAACATATTTTGTTCTTTGTAAATTGTCAAATCCAAGTAAGGGATACCTGTATCACTATAATTTATTACAAAAACTAAATGGTCAGTGCATGAGTTAAGATACATATTAAACTCATGTAACTCAATTTCTGTGCCTGTCCAAATGACTAAAATGTCATCAATGAAGCATTTCCAAATGTGCACTTTGTCCGTATATAGGTTTTTTGGATGGAAAACATGTTTCACCTCGAAATTATTCATATAAATGGACCTCCGGGGCCCAGTGGGCCTACCCGGTCATCAAAATTCAATAAATAAATAAATGTTTGCATATGATGGGGCCATACTAGACCCCATCGCTGTCCCTTTAACTTGCAGAAAGAGCTGTTTCTCAAATTTAAAATTTTTTTGCATAAGCACTGTTTCAGCGAGTTTCATAATAGTGCTGTTAGATGGCTTCTGTTCAGTTCTTAAAAGATCCAATGTATGTTTTAAAGTTTTGAATCCTTCTTTATGCGGTATGGATGTATATAAATCTTTAAGGTCCCATGTGACCAATATGCAACTCTCTATGCATAAATCTGTATCATTCATTCTATTAATTTTATTACATCCACTGAATCCTTAATATAAGTTCCCATTTGATCAACCAAAAGTCTAATATGAAAATCTATAAAAAAAAAATACCGGTATATAATGGCTGTAGTAATGAATTTACCCCAGATACTATTGGCCTACCTGGGAAATCCCTTAAGTTCTTGTGAATCTTTGGCAAAATGTGAAAAATAGGAGTGGAAGGTGAATTCCTATATAGTGCATTTTCTCCCATTCAGTTAATTATTTTTCATTGAACAATTTGTCTAGTAAATTCCTAATTAGACTTTGGATGGTGTCAGTTGGATCCCTATCTAACTCTAAATAGTTTTCTCTGTTTTGTACTAATTTCAAACAAATGTCCCTATAGTGGTCATAGTCCATTACCACAATTGCCCCCCCATCCGCACTTTTTATAATAATGTTATCATTTTCTAGCTGCCTAAGTGCTCTAAATTCCTGTGCTGATAGGTTATATTTTGTCCTTTTGTCTATATTTTTTCTTTTTTAATAATTCCGCAGTATCCTTATTCATCATAGTAATATAAGTCACTATGTGATGACGTATTACTGATAGTGTAAACTGAGACTTAAGTTGTAATTTTTTGCTCAATACCATCTTTCTCTCTTGTTCTTGTTCATTTTTATCTGTTGGTGGTTGTATAGCGAAAAAATGTTTCAGTCGTAATTTCCTAAAAAATCTCTTCAGGTCCAATTTTAATTCAAACTCATTGACTAAATCATGAGATCAAAATGTAAGACCTCTACTTAACATACTTAATTCTAAATCTGTAAATTTTCTTCATGATATAGTATATACTAATGTGTTTTGGGTGTTATTGACCTGGTTGTTCTGTTGTCTCCTGATGTCTCCTGTTGCCTTTTGTCTTTTTCTTTTCTGTTTGTACGGTATCTTTTTCTATTCCTCCTGCGCTTTGTCCTTCTGATCCTGATGGACCTGGTTCTTGTGCTGGTTGAGCAAATTGTTCCCTGGTATATTGATAACCCCTCTTGCCTCTCTGTCTGAATGGTTTCCTGCCCCATACCCCCCCCATAAAAGTAGCCCCCTCCCCCTATTAACCCCCGACCTGTCTCTGTATCACTACCAGAACTTCCTAAAGAAGATTCTGTCTCTAAGTTAAATTTAATGACCTTACTTAAAGTGTTTGATTTATTTGTGTATGTATATACCTGATTATTGTGATAATCATTCAAATCCCTTTTAAATTTTTGTAACTTAGTCGCTCTTAATTCTTCAAATTCTGACAGGTGAGCATTAACTTTTTCTAAAATATCCTTTCAATTCTTCCAAAGTATACTTGGTCTTGACCTCTCTATCATAATAGGCTATATCCGTGTCCACCCTTATTAGTTCTTTAGTAATAGAGCCTATAATCAACAACAGAACACAGAACACAGAACATAAAAGTGAAACCAGGAGACAGGATATCATGTCTCCTATAGCTAGACATTTTATTCACCATAACCATCAAGTCACACAATTGCAGTTTTTTGGCATAGAGAAAGTGATTCCTGATCCACGAGGGGGCGACTATAGAGTAAAAAATTCTTACAAGACAGGCATATTATATACTTAGATTTAGAGCCAATGACAAAAGATATGGTTTAAATGAGGTGATTGATTGGCAACCAATCTTATTAAGGAAAATGGAATCAAAAAATTTGGTAGAACAAAACATAAAATTATATATACATTTTTGAATACGTTTGTTAGGGTGTTCCAGACAAATTTTGGCCAAAAATCCTCCCCCATTGCCTTTAATGTGTAACCAAAACTGGTAAGTATTGAGAATGTTTGGAGGGTTTTAGACTGTCCTGTAGGAGATTATTGAGAATAAAGAATTATCTAACAATATATAAAATAAATAAATATTATTTTTTAGCATGCAATACTGTTGCATGCATTAGAATACATATTCTTCTCCCTACCTGTGCACCCTACATCTCCTGAAGGTGACCTCCATATCCTCTTTTTGACCTCCGTTATGGTCTTTGAACAGTCTGATGATGTCGGAGACAAATATAGTATAAAATAAGAAATTACTATTTTACAGTAATGCTAAATCATGGGACTGGTAAAATTGAGAAACTTTGTTTATTCATTTTATATTACTTTACTTTACTTCAGGCAGGACACCCTCTTTTTTGGGTGCTGATATTTCAGGTCGGGCTTGGAGGAGTTAATGCATGCACCTGGAGGATCTGACGCCCCAGAATGATGTGCTTGGCTCCTCGCCCGATTCCTTCCTTGAAGACTGCCTTAAAAAACTAGTGCGCAGAATGCTGAGAGTACTCCATCAAAAAGAAAGCATCACGGAGACCTAATGTGCATATATTCTTTTGAAAACAGGTAACAGGCTTTCTTTCACTTATATGATTCCCAGAACAAAGAAACAGTACTGTAGATTGATCAAAATTGTAATGCGTTTTAAACAAGACACCCGTCTTTTCCTTCAGCAGAACAAGTTACATTAAAAAGATGCTTATGAAGCCTTCTTGCAAGGTAAAACGGTTATGAACTTTGTGGCTTTTAAAAAGTGAATCATGATATTTTGACATGATAGTGTTTGTAGAAATGTAGAAAGAAATAATATTTTCTTTTGCAGTTTTGAACAGCACAATAGAGAGAGAGAGAGAGAGAGAGAGAAAGAATTTCATGTATGCCAGATTAAAAGGTAAAACAGCCAGAAGCATGTGGTGTTTAAAAGCAATGGATTTTAAGAATGTCAGATAATGATATTATTGTTTCAGTAATGAATATATGAAAGGGAATTCAATTTGTTTCTCTAGAAATGAAAGATTCTGTGGAAAAATAATTGCAAAGATATACAAATGATGTTTAAAAGGCAAGTTTGCAACACTTGAACTTTATTTTATTGATCTTTATAAAACGTTATGAAACTTAATTCTTATGATTCAAATATAAGAGGAGCTAAGTCTGCGAGTGTATTATTAAGTTTATGAATGATATCAGGATTTTTTGGTGATTTATGGAGAGTTGAAAATGCAATATAAGAATACACTGTCTAAGGATTTATGAGTTTTTTTTATAGCTGTGACATAAATTTATATTCAGGTACTGTGGATCATACAAGTAGAACTGGACCATTATGTTGTAGATTCTGAGTTCTCTTTAAAAATATGATTCAGAGTAACACATGTTTAGAATGCTGTTTAGATAGAAATTATATATATTTTTGTGTTTATAGATATACAGTACAAGCACTGAGGAAGGATGTAATCTGAAATGTTTGCTGTTTATGTGTACTGTACCACTTGTATTCTATACAAAAAAAACATATGAACACACTAAGAAAATAAATATATTTTTTATATAAAAATTGAGTGAGTGGGCTATTTTCATACCAATCTGTTTTTATGATCTATAAAAATTCCCATGTATTTATATACCTCAGTTTGCCTCAAGACGTTTCCTTCCCTGGTTTTTACCTCTATCTTAGAATTCAAATTTTGTTTATTTAGTTTATGGGAAAACAACATTGTTTGAGTTTTTTTGTTGTTTATTACCAACCCTAAATCAGAAAAGAATTCCTGCATAACCAAAAAGTCCTTTTGTAGTCTCTCCTCTACTTCCTTTTGATGATTCCCATCAGCAATTAATACTGTGTCATCCGCATATAAGCGGACAGAGATATTTTTTAAACAGTTAGGTAAATTATTTATATAGGAAATAAATAAAAGGGGATCTAATATTGATCCTTGTGGTACCCCTTGGATAATGTGTAAGGGTTTGGAACTAATTCCGTTTATGCTAACAACCTGAGATCTAGTTACCAAATAGTAATGGAACAACTGACAAGGTTCATTTGCCACCCCCAATTTTTCCAGTGAATTTAACAAAATTTTATGATCAACAAGATCAAAGGCTATTGACAGGTCCATGTACACCACACCCACGAACTTTGCATCCCCTGAGGAGGTGGTGACCAAGTCTAACAGTTCCGTGAGTGTGGTGGCCGTGGACCTGCCCCTTCTAAAGCCGGACTGAAACTGGGACAGCTTCCTATAATTTTCTAGGTAGTCCATTAATTGCCTGTGGACTATTCTGTCTAATATTTTGGAGAGAGTGGACAGTAGGGCAATGGGACGTTAATTTGTGGGGTCAGTCGGATCACCACCTTTAGCAAGAGGGACAATTTTAGCTAGTTTTCAACTCTGGAGAAAAATTCCCTCACTCAAACTCCAATTAAACAGACCAGCTAATGCAGGTGATATTTTGAACACTGATTCTTTCAATAAATGATTTTCTGTTCCGTCAATACCGCTAGCTTTTTGTGTTGGCAGTTTGTCTATTATAGTTGCGACTTCTTTATCACTGGTTCTTCAGAATCTAAACTTGGGACTATTTTTACCAGTATTTTCTTCTGGAGGTACTTGTTGTTCTTTGTTTGCACCTACTGTTTCAACATCAGGGAGATCTATAAAATAATGATTTAACAAATCCGCAGTAGAGTCCATGTGCTGCAGGACCCTGTTTTTCTTTATTTGCACCACTGGATTGTTTCTGACTGGTGTTTTTAACTTTTTTATCATCGACCAGTAGGCCCTGGGTTTTTTTGTGGCTTGTATTTTTTGTTTATAATGAAATGCCTTGGTGTTTCTGATAACAGTAGGAACTTTGTTCCTTATGATTTTAAATTTAGCTCAGGAGTCGGGACAGGATTTGTTTGCTTTCTTCCATAACTGATTTTTTAATCTAATCAGTTTATTTATTTTAGGTCCCAACCAAGCAGGTCAAATAGATTTGATTTTAACAACAACTTTTGGTGCAAATCTGTCACATGCCTCTAGAAACATTTCAGTGAATTCACTCACTGCCATGTTTAAGTCGGGCATGAGTAAGATTCGGTGCCATGGCATGTTTGAAAAATGCACACAAAAAAACAGCTTGTTAAATCTCCTATAGCATCTCCTAAAAATAGGCTGCTTGGGATTAGACTTGTTTATAATTTCACCAGTTCTTATAGCGCACTGAATCACACTGTGAGCTCCTAAACTGGGGGACTTCCACACTAAATCCTACTACCTCTAAGTCTGGAGAAACAAAATTTAAATCCAAGATATTACCTCAGTTTGTTAGTTTATCTTTCCTTGTGGGGGAATTTATTATTTGGACAAGTTGCAAAGATTGAATTGCACTCTTCAGCTTCTGGCCTCGTGGGCACCCCCAGGCGGCATTAAAGTCGCCCAGGAGGATTTTTTTTTTTAAGCTAACATACTTTGTCAATACATGTACCCTTTCCCATTCTACAGTGTGTCCTACTGAAGCTTCAGGCAGAGGGTGCTTAGATGCTCTTGATAGCTCCCCTCTGGCCCAGGCAGATTTGGTTTCCACTCCTACAGCAGCTGGCCGTGGAACCCTCAGTACCCCCTCCCGCTTCAACATGATCTGTTGACACAGGAACAGGGCAGACTAGTGCACCCAGGACTCAGGTCCCTACATCTTCATGCATGGCTCCTTCAGACATAATTGTGTCACATTTTGGAGTCTCCCAGGGGGTCGCTTAAGTCTTAGTGGAAGCTAGAAAGCCTTCCACTAGGTCTACCTATGTTATGAAAAGGAAGCGTTTTTCCATTTGGGCAGCCGTCAAAGGTTGAGACCCCTTTTCCTGCTCAGTGCCCCAGGTAATGGGGTACCTTTTGCACCTGTCTGACTCTGGTCTAAGCTATTCCTCTCTGAAAGTCCACCTGTCAGCTATTTCTGCCTATCATACATTGGTGGTCGGGAAAACTGTTGCACAACTAGAGTTCTCCAAAACCTTTTTGAAAGGGATCCTCCACTTGAAGCACCCTATCTGCAACCCTACCCTGCCTTGGGATTTTAATTTTATTTTAGAAAAGCTTACATTGCCTTCTTTTGATCCGGCATTAAGCTGTGACATGCGCTACCTGTCTTGGAAAGCATTCATTTTAGTTGCTGTTACTTCTGCTCGAAGGATTTCTGAGCTTCAGGTCCTGATATGTAAGGAGCCTTATTTAATTTTTCACAGAGACCAGGTGGTCTTGCGAATAAATCCTAGGTTTCTTCCCAAGGTGGTTTCTGAGTTAATCTTGAAACAGACTGTTGAGCTGCCAGTGTACTACCCTGTTCATTAAAATAAGGGTGAGGCACTTCTACATACATTGGATGTATATAGGATTTTGCATTATTACATCCACAGGACCAAAGATGTCCGCAAAACAGATCAGTTGTTTGTCTCCTTTGCCCCCAGAACCCTGGGATCGGCAGTTTCTAAGCAGTGTTTGTCCAAATGGATTACCAACTGTGTCTGTTTCTGTTATCAGAAGTACGATAAACCTCTTCCGTTGGAGGTCAGAGGTCACTGCACTAGGAGGATGGCTACTTCCGCAGCCTTCCTAAAAAATGTTTTGGCAGCTGAGATTTGTGCTGCAGCAACGTGGAGTTCAGTCCACATCTTCATGAAGCATTACAGTTTGGACATTGCCTCTAGGTGTAGGGCTGGATTTGGCCTAGCCATTCTGCAGGGTCTGCTGTCTTTGACCTGCTCTGGTCAGTCAGTTATCTTTCCTCCTCCCTTGTTTCACTGTGTCTCACTGAGGATGACTGCTTGGGATTCAGTCCTATATGTTATGACTTACTGCAGGAACCCTCTTGAAGTAAGATAGTACAGTTACATAAGAACTTACTGTAACAGTAGATCTTCGGGAGAGGTTTCTGCAGTAGGTCACACTTTCCCTCTGTCCTTCCCCCAGCTTTCTATAATTTATTTTACAAGCTGTTCTGGATGGGGCTCCAGGATTTCTATCCTTTCTCCTGTTATACCCTTTTGGGTCTCCAGCAGGAGAACTGGAAGGCGGGCATATGGACCGCCCACTATATAGGGTCACGCTGACGTCCGTCACGTGACATCAGGTGGGCGGTCCCCCACCAGACATTGCTAGTAAAGGTTTGATGTGCAGTCCTATATGTTATGACCTACTGCAGGAACCTCTCTCGAAGATCTACTGTTACAGTAAGTTCTTACGTAACTGTACTTTATTCCTCAATCTGTAGTCGACCTTAACACTAATTTGACTTCCCTTACCATAGTGCTGGTCAAGCAGTTTACTCCTGCACTTGCCCCACCATCTGCACCTCCTTTGGCCCTCCTTCAGAGTCGCCGGTTCGGTCCCTTCACCCAGTGCCCTCTCAGGCATTGTTGGTGTCTGTTGTGTCAGCCTATGGCTCTGACAAGTTGACGTAGAAGGGGAACATCACACTGATCTCCTTCTGCCGGAGAAGGAGGAAGGGGAGAAAAAGGGGCCTACTCCTCAGATAGGTCCACTGTCTCATCCGGGAACAGGGGCTTGGAGCATCAGACTACCCAGTCTCCCCCCAACCCGAGGACCAGTTTTCATAATATCATGAAGCAGCTGCAGTTTGCCATGTGGTTCTAGACTAAGGAAGAGGATGCCACCAGGTGGAACCTGGTAGATGTCCTGGAGATCCCTGATTCTCCTCCTAAGGTCATCCTTCCTTTGCTGGCAGTACTGGATGATGATGCCCAGGCGGTCTGGCACAGGCCCCACTCAGTGCCTGCCATGCCTAGGAAGGCAGACAAGCTTTACCATGCCCCATTGAGGAAGCCATATTACTCTGCCCAGCCTGAGATGGACTCTGTGGTCATAAAAGCTGCCCATAACTGCTCCAAGGCCCCTAAGCATCTCCGTTCCCTCCCCCCTGATGAAGAGTCCAGGAGGTTGGACTTATGGGGCAAGAGGACATTTGCTTCAGCCACTTTAGGCCTCAGGATTTCCAGCTACCTCTTTCACTTGGTTAAGTACTAGAATACCCTCTGGCAAAAGGGCAAGGCCGCAGCTCAGGCCCTTCTAGAGGGGCAACAGAGGCAGGAAATCCTCAAGACCCTTCAGGCTGCTGAGGATATTAGTAAACATCTTCTCCAAGCTATTTATGGCTCAGATCAGATATGTCTGACACTACGGCCCGAGCGGCTACCTCTGGCATTTACCTTAGGAGGTATTCCTGGCTCCAGGTTTCCAGGTTCCCTGCCAATGTACAGCTGAAGGTCATGGGCTCCAAATTGTTTGGCCCTGAGGTTCATGACATTATTAATGAGCTGCAGGCCTCAGAGAGGACCCTTAAATATTTGCACTCCCTGTACCTTACCCAGTCCAGAAGCCTCTCGAGATCTTCCTTTTGGAAAGTCCCTCAGAAATTTGGCTCCAGCCCCCATCTGCAGGGTAAGTGCAGAGCTAGTTCTTCTTTGCCCACTCCTTCTTCCACCTCCGGAACCTCTACCAAAGTCCCCAGGGTTGGAACCACTGATCAGGCCCCTGGCCCCGCTTCAGCTTGACTCCTTGATCAACCACCACCCTCTTGTCCAAGCCAGGAGGAGATGGTAGGGGGTCACATTTCCCTTCATTTAGAACAGTGATGGGGAAATCACTTCAATGCTTGGATTTTGCAACTTGTGCAAAGGGGCCACACTCTGGAGCTTATGGAGTGACCCCCGAAGGTCCCTCCGGGGCCTGCTGGTTTTCCTGCAGATCATGTACCAGTCTTAAAGGAGGAAATTCACCCTCTCCTGCACAAACAGGCCATAGAGCCAGTTCCACAGGGACAGAGAAACAGGGGCTTCTACTCCATGTTTATCTTGGTGCCCAAGCGGACAGGAGATCTTCATCCCATCCTGGACTTAAAGGGGCTAAACCAGCACATTCAGTACAAGCGGTTTCGCATGGTCACTCCAGAAAGTCTGTTGCCTTTAATCAAACAAGGCAACTGGCTTTGCTCTCTGGACATGGCCTTGCTCTCTGGACATTTCAGAATGCATACCTGCATATCCTGTTTTATCCTCCTCACCAGAGGTACCTCAGGTTCATTCCAGGGGGACCATTTTCAGTTCAGAGTTTTGCCCTTCTGCTTGTCTTCTGCACCACAGGTCTTTACCAAGTGTTTAGTGGCAGTGGCTGCAGCCCTCCGTCGTGAGGATCTGTATGTGTTCCCGTACCTGAATGACTGGCTATTAAACGCCCTATCCAGGAAGCTCTTTCTAACCACCCTGCACAGGACCCTGCAGCCATTCCACTCCCTGGGTGTCACAGTGAACTTACTCAAGTCCACCCTCTCTCCATCTCAACGCCTTCAGTATATAGACACAGTTCTGGACTCTTCCCAGGACAAGGCTTTTCTACTCCAGGACAGGGCGGACTGCCTGATGGCAGTGGCCTGCCTTGTGGCTCGGATCCCATATGTCAAGGCCAGGTCCTACCTCTGGTTCCTAGGTCTTATGGCAGCAGCTATAGCCACGGTGCCATTGGCTAGACTCAGTATGTGGGTGCCCCAGTGGAACTTGTGTGTCCAATGGGACCAGCACTCCAACGACTTAGATCAAATGGTCCTAGTCTTCTCTCCAGTTTGCAAGGTACTGCAGTGGTGACAGAACCCTCTCAATCTGTTGCAGGGAGTTCCCTTCTTCATCCCCTCTCCTGAGCAAGTCCTGACTACGGATGCCTCAGGCACAGGATGGGGAGCCTACCTGGGTCCGCTTCGGACTTAGGGGTCCTGGTCCCCAGTGGAGGATACTCTCCACATAAATGTGCTTGAGATGAGAGTGGTCCTGCATGCCCTCTAGGTCTTTCAAGGCCACCTGTCCCCAGGCCACTTGCTGGTGCAGTTGGACAACCTCAGTTTGGTGTACTATCGCAACAAATGTGGGGAACACATTCTTACCCCCTGTGCCAGGAGGTGATGAGAATCAGGTATTGATTGGGCTGTGGACCAGGGCTTTGAGTTGTCAGCAGTCCATGTTCCAGGAGACCAAAACAGGTCACAGTCCCGGAAATGGGAACTGCTGTCTTCAGTGGCTGAGGATCTGTTCGAAAGGTGGGGACACCCGGAACTGGACCTTTTTGCGTACTTACTCAACGCAAAACTGCCACTTTTCTGCTCGCTAGATCCAGGGCCTGGTGAGAAGCATTGTCCCTCTCCCAGAAGAGGAGGTTCCTCTATGCCTTCCCCTCTTTTCTGCTGATCCACAGGGTTTTATTTAACTCTAAAAATTGATTAGCGTTTTGCTCATAAAAGTGCTAAATCTTTGTGAAAATGCATAGCTTTTGCCTCACTGTGTTTAACAAACACAGCACTTCTAGAAAATCTATATAAATACTTTCTGTACAGTTAGTATTGTCCCAAGAAAAAAACTGCTAATCAATTATTTAAAACCCTGATCCAGAGGGTGCTCCTCAGGATGCAGATAGAGTGGGCCTCTCTCATACTGGCGGTGCCATTCTGGCCTCGGCAAATTTGGTTTCCATTATTGCAACAGCTGGCAGTGAAACCTTTTGTTCCTCTCCCATTCTGCTGGGACCTTCTGACAAGGCTCAGGAAACCTGGTCCATCCAGATCCCAAGTCCCTTCAGCTGCATGCTTGGCTCCTGAACACGTAGCCATAGCCCATTTTGGGGTTTCTCAGAGGGTAGGTGATGTGCTGGTGGCTGCCAGGAAACCCTCCACCAGAGCCATGTATTCCAAGAAATGAAGCGCTTTGCCATTTGGGCCTCTGCTTGCCACTTAGACCCTTTCTCCTGTATGGTAAACCAGGTTTTGGAGTAACTGTTGTCCCTATGAGATTCTAGGCTTAAATACTCATCCATTAAGGTGCACATGTCTGGCATCTCTGCCTTCCATGTGCCTGTGGACGGCCATTTGGTTGCCAAGTTAGATGTGGCTCGTATGTTGTTGTTTTTTTACTTTCTATCTGTACTCCTCCCCTCCCGCAGCACTCCACTCCCTTCAGGAGATGCCTATGGCTGTTCTAGTCCCCAGCTCCTACCTGTATCCTGTGGCGGTCCGTCCTCCACATAGCCATGGCTTACTCCCCAGGCGGGGACTAGGTGGGGGGGCAAGCACCCCGAATTCCAGAGTCTTATCAGGATGCTGATCACCGGGCCAGGTAGGGGTATTGGGGATCGGGGCCTGGCACGCCATCTACCCGGGAGTGCCGCGGGTGTTTTTCTGATGTTCTGGGGAGTGACCTATGCCCCGATGTCAAGGCACCTCCGCCAACGTCCGCCACTTCCCAACTCCTCTGTACACTCATGTGTCTGCTTTGCCTGCGGCTTCCGCCGGAGGCCAGTCAGGTACTGAGCGTGTATCCCCTTCCCTTCTGGGAGAGGAGAGCTGTTCTCGGATGCTCAATCCTCTCTCTCCCCCTGCTGGCCCAGGGCATGTTCCTGAACCTGGGTCACCGGCATGACACGAGGTGTTACATCCAGTGCCTCAACCCTTAGCACCACTGGGCCGGAGGCTCAAACGTTTTTGAGGGGCATCATTCACCTGAAGCCCCCTATTCGTAGTCCCATCCCAGCTTGGGACTTGAATTTTGTGTAGGAGAAACTGACCCTGCCTCCTTTTGAACTGGCTGCATCCTGCAAGCTACACTTTCTGTCATTAAGGCATTATTTTTAGTTGCCATTTGTTTAGTTTTTGTTGACCGGGTAAGTGACTTAGACAAATCCTGCCTATTTTCAGGCACGACCCGAGGAAAGGGGATACAGATGAATGCCAACTAACCTTGAACCAGATTAAGCTGTTGGTGGTACTTTCAGTGAGTGAGGGAAATTTGGCCAGGACACCGGGGAAATTCCCCTACTCTTAAATAATTGGAGCCTCTGCTACTGGCTGCCCTGATGGCCAGTCGGTAGCGAATCCCTGGAGGAGATGGATTCGTTAGTACAGAGGAGTGGGCCTCCTCCTGTGCTTGAAACTTCTGAGGCCCCAGAGAATGAATTAGCTATTGCTATGTATGGCGGTAGCATTGATATTGCAGATAACGCTAGCGACAGTAATCTGTTGGAAAGATGTGTGAAAGTTACTGACTCTTCAGTTTCTTCTTCCTCACGTACTATGCTGGAAGAAAAGAGAGTGGCTCTGCTGCGGCAAGTTCAGCTGCTGGACGATAGAATTTCAGCCTGCGATAAGGCGCCTGAGCGGTCTACTAAGTCTGTAGACGCTGCTAACGGTAAGCCCCTTGCTGACGCTGACAATGCGGCGTCTCCTATGCTCACTTCTGCATTAGCAGTTGTTCCGACGGAGGCTGGCAGTCTTTTACCCAACGATGCGGTGTGCCTAAAGCCTAGAACCATTTCTTCACATTCTGACTATGGAGTACCTGGAAATTTTGTTGCCGGTTCTCTTTCTGATGTCCCCGCGAGTATCTCAGTCGCGACTGTGGGAAACAAGAGCAAGGAAAAAGAGGTATTCATTTTTTCTGCAGACAAAACTCCTGGTTGGAGTAAGCGTGGAGGTTTACTTTTTAAAGAACATAAGCAAGCAACTGATGCACTGTCTGCTCCTCATGTCTCCTCTGCTTGGACTCTGGATAATGCTCTGGTTAGTGCTGGTTGGGAGAAAGGGAAGGAGGTGTTTGGACACCAGATTCTCAAGACCCTACCTATTTGTTGATGTTACAAAAGCTACTACTACTGCAGCAGCTGACATTTTGAGCTCCAACGAACCCAGGTACTAATTGTGCACATGTTAATCCTGCTGTTACTATTGTAGACATTGGTGAAAATGTTATAAAACCTATAGTTAAACAGTGCCCTCTCAAGGCTGTAATAAGGTTGCCCCAGCTCCTGAGGACTTAACTTCTGTTTTACCCCAAAGGTTCAGACAGTTTTAAGTTCTGCACCAAAACCTGTGGTTCAGGCTACTGATAGAGTACATACAGATAAACCTGATAGTTTCAGATTAACTGATCTATTTCACTCTAAAGGTGAACCTGCCCCCAGGCATGCTTGATTCGTCTCCTTTATAAAGGTGGTTTGGAGGAACCTCCAGACCGTATATATATTGCTAGACAACTACTTAAAGGGTCCATGAAGTTCTCTGCTACCGAAATTTTTGCATTGATTAACATCGGTAATAATAATTTTGATGTTAGTTTTAAACAGGTTTCTAGTCTGGATAAATTCTGGGCCCAGTACGCAACACTTCAGACTTCCCCCCTTTGGGCACCTTTTCAAGTCATCCCTTTAACTAAACCTGCGGTTAGGAATATCACAATCATTTTTAAAAACGAAGGCGTTAATGTGGAAGACATTTTATTTTGGTTGAATAAAAGGTGTGAGGTACTTAACAGACCCTCCCCCATGTTAGATAGTGAACAGATTTGGGATGGTAGCTGGAGGGTGAGAGTTAAATTGTTTTCCTCTAATACAGGACCACAACATTTACCTAGTTTTTTTTTATTTGGGTAAGGATAAGGGCCTTATTTACTACGCTGGCCAGCCTAAATCGTGTTTTAAATGTGGCTCCTGTACACATCTTAGTTCAGCTTGTAGCATCCTGAAATGCAGTCATTGTTTCGAATTTGGTCATTCTTCTAATGCCTGTTCTAATCCTTTTAAGTGCAATTTATGTGAGGGCACGGGACATGCTTATGGTCGATGTCCTTGGGCCTCTCACAATAGGCTTAACTGTCCTTCACATGAAGGCTTAATTACAATTGCTCAGCAAAAGCATTTAATTACTGTTCGTGATATAGATAACCATTCTACTGCTGTAGCAATGCAGGTCCCCTTAGTGTTGGAGACGACAAATTCTGGGTTGTCCTCGGACATAGTTCTCCCGGTTGAAACTGTTTCCCCCCCAGTTTCTGATTCCACCTTACAACCTTCAGAGAGTGATAAGCCAGACGTTGAAATGCCCCCCCTTTGCAATTGGCTTTGATTTAGATTCTTCTGGCTTTATCCAAGTTACCCATAAAAGAACTAGACGGCGTCAGGCTGTTCATAGTCGAAAACAAGTAGTTCCTCGTACCTGGCAATCCCCCAACAAATTTGCCATTTTAGCTACGGATCTTACCGATAAAGACTCTGGTGGAAATGAGACGGATACCTCCTCTATCCAGTCCTGCCCTGAACCTGAAGGTAGCCAAGATTTGGATCCTATAGCAAAAAGGACCAGACAATGTCAAAAGAGTAAATCTCCTATTGATACTTGAATCCAATGGCATCTTTGTCTATTTGTTCCCTTAATGTTAATAGCATTAAGGGACAAAAGAAATTAGGTGGTATTTTTTTGACTATTAATGATTTAAAATGTGATATCATATGTTTGGTTGACACTAGGCTCAAATCTCACAATGAGCTACAGCAGGCCTCTCGTGCCTGGACTACTGGCCTGTCCTTTGGTCTTCAGGTTCAGATACTTGTGATGGTATAGGTATCCTATTTTCCAACCAACTTTCATGTTTCTAGATTGATTGACATTCTACCTGGGAGGGCATTGTTGCTTGATTTCACTTATTTTAAGGAGCTGTTTCACCTTGTGGCAGTTTATGCTCCCAAACCAAGGCCTAGCGGGTCTCTTTATTTAATCTAGTAAGACCTTTTTTGCACACTTCTAGATTGACGCTGTGGGTAGGCGATTTTAATTGTGGCCTGCAACTGGATGACAGAGGTCTTAAGACTTCAAAAATGTTTTGTGATTCTGTTGCTCTTAAAGATATTATAACTACAGCCCAACTTATTGATGCATATAGGATATGTCATCCTAAAGGGGGCTTTACTTTTTTTAAAGGGCCCCTGCGTACTCGTATAGATTTCATTTTTTATCTAAAGTCTTGCGAGTCCTCTCTTGTCGCACTATTGGGATAGAATTCTCTGATCATGTGCATTTTGCGACTCTCTCATGGGAATCAGCACCCCGATGTAAAAAGAACCGTTGGCGCTTTAATGACTCCCTTTTGGATACCCCCTCTTTTCAGAAACTATGGCAGAAAGAATGGATAGCTAGGTTATCAGTTTTTGAACTATATGACTCTATCATGGATTGGTGGGAAGAGACTAAGTCACGTTTGAAGTCTGTTTTTCAAACTATGGCGGCTGTTTCTCATAATAAGAAATATTTAAAGTATTTGGCCCTTAGACAACAACTTCAGCATCTATTGTCCCTGGCTCATACTACCTGCCACGATTTTAGTGATCAAATTAAGGTTATTTGCGCCCAGATGAGGGAAATGCAGTATGATAGAGCTAGTACCTTGGGTCAAGAAGCCAAATTTGGGACTAGGATGGACAGGAAGGGATTAGACCCTTTCAAGACATGCAAGAATCGTGTTACCTCTAAATTAATACACTGCTTAAAATCCCCTACCGGTTCATTGACTACTGAACCCGAAGCTTTAGTGCAACTTGTTGAACAGCACATTTTTAATATGTTAGGTAGTAAACCTGATTATGTGTCTGCTAAATCCTTTTTTGAATCGCTGCATCTCCCTCTACTTTCTGTTTCGGAACAAGAAACACTACAAGCGGATATCTCTGAGTCTGAAGTTAAACAAGCCATTGCTAAATTATGTTTACATTCTGCCCCTGGTTCCGATGGCCTTACAGCGCGTTTCTTCAAAACTTTTTCATCTGATTTGGCTCCTACTTTAACTTTGCTGTATAACGAGATTTTAAGCTCCGGTTTCTTGCCGAAATCAATGAAGGAAGCCATTCTAATTTTGATTTTAAAAAGGGGATGCTACTGAACTCTATAATTGGCGACCCTCAGCCTATTAAATGTGGATTACAAGATATTAGCTAAAATTCTTTTGAATAGAATGCTTAAGGTTGCATTCCTTTAAGTCCATATGGACGTACGGTATCCCTGGCAGATACCAGCAGGACAATTTAATACTCTTACGGAATTATTTGTTTTAGGGATAGGAAAATGGTGTCAGGTTTTGTTTTAGGCATAGATCAAGAAAAAGCCTTTGATCGAGTTCTTCATGAATTTCTGTTTTCTGTATTAAAAGCTTTTGGATTCCCAGATAAATTTCTCTTTTGGATTCAGTCTTTGTACAAGGGGGCTTTTATAATCCCAAATGTTAATGGTTGGTTTGGGAATCCCGTTTCAGTTGTTTCGGGGTGTTCGGCAGGGATGCCCTTTAAGCCCCATACTATATGATTTTTATATTGATACATTAATAAGGGCTATTTTACTGTGTCCAAATATTATTGGAATACAAGGACCCCTGAATGGACCTCCCATCAAGTTATTAGCTTACGCAGATGATTTGGTAGTGGTAGTGGATAGGAGTTCCAAAGAAGAACACCTTTTCAAATTCTTAAGACTTTTTCGTCTCTTTTCAGGATCCAAAATTAATTTTGATAAAGCGGGGGTACCTGTAGGTCATACTACTCTTCCACTTAATGGTACTTACACTGGGATTCTTATTAAGAATGACTTTTTAAATATTTAGGGTTTATTTTGGATCTGGTGATACATCTACTCACAACTGGCTTAGTGCTATTAAAAGGCAGAAGGTCTGGTTGCCTGTTGGAAATCATCTTTAATTGGGAAAAAAGAGAGTGGTTTTACTTAAAACTTTAATCTTGCCACTTTTTGTATCTTTTGTTACGTTTTCCACCTCCTTCTGTACTCTTTTCAAAATTAAATGGTGTTTTTTCCAAGGGTTTTGGGGTCACGGCTATTCCAATCAAACGGGTGCTTACATACAGACCCATGAGTGAGGGTGGGGGCCAATTGATCCACCCTATTGGCTTTTTCTATAGTCTATTTTTTTACTATAATTTTGGTAAGGCCCTTAAACCTGGTGATTGTATTTGAAAGCCTTTCTTTCTCTCATGGTTTTCATCATGTCTATCACACTGGGACCCTGTAAATAAGAATATTTTTTCCCGTTCCTCAAATATTCCAGCTTATGGCAAGGAAAGTTTTAAATTGGCATTATCTTGGGGTTTTTCCTCATTGGATTTTTGTACGTTTACCAGGAAACTGATTTATGAACATATATGGAGGTGTGAAGCCTTTGAACCTGTTACCTTTCCCTTCTGTCCAGTTAATCGTATAACCTGGGTTATTAAACAGCTTAATAATCCACGCTCCTTCCTTTGTTTGGGATATGGTGGCAAAGTAACTATGGTAAATTGGGAGTTAAGGGAAATCATAAACATAAGGCCCTGAATGCTCGTTTTTGTCCTAGAGTGTCCTGCCAAGATGTTCTTGAAACCCAGCAACATTTGTTTTTGGAATGTCCATTTTCTAGGGATTTATGGTCAAAATTAGGGGATATGTGTTTAGAACCTTTATTTTCTCAATTATCTTATAATCAGATTATGTTTTTCACTAATACCATTTTGAACTCTAAATATCATGTTGATACTTTATATGTGTTTTTTGTTGTTATTAGATACCATTTATGGCATGCAAGATGTTTGTTGGTATTGCATCAAAAAGTGCTTACTTTAAATGAAGTTCTTAATAATATTTGTCATGCTTTGACTTCGATTAAGTTACGTGATTTTCAAACATTACCCAGTGCAAAATGTCATCTTTTATGGCACAATTGTACTTTCTTCTTTTCAGCATGATGATGTTTATTTTTCTCTTTGCTGTTTTTCTGTTGTATTTTGTTTATTACTAATCTATTGTATGAGTTGTCTTTTTTGCTCTTTGTAATGAAGCCCAACATTTCTAAATAAAATACCCCTACTCTTTTCGATAAGTGCCATGGGATCTTTAACATCCACCTGAACTACCACCAATCCAGGCAGATGGGACCTCGGTTTAACGTCTCATCCGAAAGACGGCACCTCAGAAGTGCAGCACCCCTCTCATGCTGCACTACAGTGTCAGTTCTGGGATATTAATCCAAGTGCCAGATGTGGGAACTAAACCCACATCCCTCTGATCTCCCGGCTTCAGAGGCGAGTGTGCTACCTACTGAGCCACTGACACTGCTCCATTACTTCTGCTCAAAGAATTTCAGAGTTATAGGCTGTCATGTGTGAGCAGTCTTATTTGATTTTTCACAAAGACAGGGTCTCTTTGAGTACTAACCATAAGTTTCTTCCTAAGTAGGGTCTGACTTTACCTTAAATCAGTTCATCCACCTGTCTGTTTATTATCCAGAGTATGTCAGTCCAGGGGAAGCATTGCTTAATACTTTGGATGTGCATAGAATTCTGCATTACTATACACACTGTACGAAGGACTGCAGAAAGTCCAAACAATTGTTTGTCTCTTTTGCCCCTTGGAAAGAAGGTCTCCAGTTTCAAAACAATGGTTGGCCAAACTGTATTACTTTTTGTTATAGGAAGTACAGTAAGGAACTTCCTGGGACTGTCAAGGGCCATTCAAACAGTGGTATGGCCACTTCTGTTTCTTGCTTCAATTGTGTGTCTGCAGCCGAGATCTGTGCTGCTGCCACTTGGAGTACAGTCCACATTTTCACCAAGCACTACAGTCTGGACATTGCTTCCAGAAGTGCAGCCTTTGGTCTAGCTCTGCTTCAGGCCTTCTTTCTTAGGCCATTGATCTCCTGCCAACCAGACTGTCCTTGTTCTCAGCACTGCTTGGGACTCTTTCCATAGGTATGACCTGATGAAGGAGATATCCTCGATGAAGACAGTACAGTTATGTAAGAACTTACTGTAACAGTAGCTATTCGAGAGTGTGGAGGGGTTGTGGGATAACAGATGGACCAGACACCGAACTTCAAGTTCAATACACAATCTCTGTGCGATGTTTATTCAAAATACAGAAGATTAACTTCAGCAATGGCATATCCCTTCAGTACATCAGTTTGATAGCAACAGACTATGCAAGTCTTTCCTCTACACTTAGCCGGCACCTACTGACTCACTGATCTCTGATCTAACTTGTCAGTTGAGGTTCAGCCTCCTCTATGCAGGCCTTGTTTGCTTGGGTGGTAAAAAGCTAAAGACAATGAACCTCAGTGCAGAAGCACTGAAACAAGGGTTACCCCAAAGGGTAATGACAATAAGCCAAGTTTCAAAGAAACACAACATCACACATACTTCCATAATGCAAAGCATCATGGGATATATGCAAATCACCATGCCATTTCAGAATGGCTCAGTTTACAGCAATTTACATGCATTTTTAAATAGCACAACTAACTTAATTTCTATAATAGTCACCTAGTACTTTTTACCTTTATCAAAAACACCTAGTGCCATGGTATTTTCAACAGTTGCAGGTTTCATACATCAGGGTATTTTATGACATAGTGCCATTGCATCCTAAATCCAACAACGAGGAACACAGCCTGTTGTTTTACATCAGCTCGGAGGTCACAACAATAACCTTCCTGTACAAGGACCTGAGAGGGAAAAGAAAAAATCAAAGAGGACACTATAGCATAGTCAAGAAAGGGGAGGGGATGCCCATAGGTGGTCAATCTTATGGACTAGAAATTGTAAAAAATAGATTAAACTAAGAAATAGAAGAACTCTTTAAGATTTAAGAAAGAGTCGGTCCTCAAGAGTGGCAGGATCTCCCTGTCATAGAGGGGACCTCTTTCATCAGGCCATGCCGTCCCACCCTCTTTCCCTGTTTGGAGTCTTGTCTGTTCCAGACGGGTTAGTGTTCTAGCTTTATATAGAGCAAGGCACTCTTTCTCTTTCCTTGGTTCCCCAGAGATAGCTGGAGGGCAAATGTCTCCAGCAGGAAAGAACTGAGGAGGGAGCAGGGCCACCTACGCCTATATAGGGATGATGATGTCGGCAGGTGACGTTGGCGTGGGGGCCCTTATAGACTGCTACAGAAAAAGGCTCGTGTGGGATCCTAGTGCCTGATGGCTAAGTTCCATAGGTGTGACCTGATGAAAGAGATTCCCTCGAAGAGGTACTGTTACCGTAAGTTCTTACATAACTGTACTATCTTCCTGGACCATATCTTCACCATTGAGTCACACTGATGAGTTCTGAGCCAGAGGTGCTAGGACCCTGCAGGAGCCAAAAATCTTCAGAAGGGCTGGGGTCGAGATAGACTGCATGCATGCGTTGCATCATGAGACTAGCTTGTACTAGATAACCTATCTTGGCAATGGCCCTCAACTGCCTCAGTTCTTTTTGTCCCCGCCGTTGAGTGCGCTTCAGTGATGATGTCTCTCACCCGCCAGGAGTCAGATCTTCACGTCTATATGACAACAGCATTCTGTTCAATCCATTTACAGTAATATAGCTAGCATTTATTTTTTTGTCATTTAAAAAAAAAACTTTCTTTGTCCATTTTCTCTCAGCTCTACTGAACAACAATGTACGACCTTGGACGGTGTCGATAGGGAGCCTCTTCAGGCATGCTGCTCTGGCAGTGGGACATGTCTGGTCCACCTTCCCCACCGGGGGAGAGTTCTGATGACAGACAGCCCTGTGTTTGGGAAGGGGGACAGTTCTCCAGCAAACACAGAAAGAAGTGGGCCTGTTCTGAGTCCAGGTCTGGGACCTGATACCGCTTGACCTCGGGTTCTTCCTCTTCCCCTCAGAAGGGGAAGAAATGGTACCACTTGAGGTTGCTCTCTGGTAAGTCTGCTAAGAGTCCTTTAAGGTCTGGGAACAGGAGGCCTTTCCTGATGCTGCCGGTTTCCCCAATGACTCCTGCACGTGATCGTTCTAGGTCTTGGGCCTAGGCACCTCGGACTTGCAGTTGGGGCATTCAGGCTGGGTAGAACGCTTGGCTTCATCAACGGATCTTGATCCCTTGTCAGTGACCATGCTGCCGATGCCAGTTCCACCTGCCATACACCCTTACAGTGTCTCTGTGGAGGAACCGGCTCAGGTACCTTCTCTGGTCATTTCAATGCAGGTTGGACCTTCTCCAGTGGCTGCATTGGATTTGGCATTGGATTTGGGCCTTTCAGAGCCTGTCTAGGTGCCGTGTCTAGCTCCGCACCCGGTGACACCGACAGTGCTGGCTCTCTTAGTTCTGGTGCCGGTGCCGGCACCGACTCCTGTGGGGCTGCACTGGGCCTGCTGCCGGCTCCTTGCCAGTACCAGTGTCACCTGTTTATCCAACTCCTAGACCCAAGCTCAGCATTTCAAGGTCCATTCCTTTTTCAGCTTTCATTCCAGGAGAGGAGTTGGAGGGGAATGAGTCTGACCCCCTCCCTCATTCGGTCCAAGGATGGAGACAGTGATGCTTTTTACAGCCTGGAGAATCCAGCTCCAGGTCCCACTACTGTCCCTCAGGAGGATCTTTCTTTCCAGGCCTTGCTGCAAAACATGCAGGCATCTCTTACCATTGAGACTTCCGCCCTTGACCTAGGTAAGCGGCTGCGTCTAGAGTGGCTTCATGTTCCTAACATTCCAGTTAACCTCAGACCTCCCGTTCCTCCTGCTTTTGAAACCCTTTCGGAGGGGGTGTGGGCCAGACCTGCTTCCATTCCTTCTGTGACTGTCTGCAAGCAGATAGACTGTAAGTATATTCCTTCTCAGGACAGACCTATTTTGGCTTCCCAGCCTATTACAGATAAAATTGTTATCCCTGCTGAAAATGACAAGAATGTCCTACATCAGAAGGTTACAGTGCACTCCATTAATAAGGAATCCCTTAAGATTGACACTATGGGGAAGAGAGCTTTCGCAGCTGCAACATTGAACATGCAAATAGCCAGTTACCAAAGGCATTTCTCTCAGCATGAATATGCCCTTTGGATCTCTCTCAAGTCACTTGCTGAGTCTTTGCTAGAGTCTGACACAAAACAGAAAATCCTTCAGACTGTTACTCATGGTGCAGAATCCAACAGTCATCGGCTAAAGGCAGCCATGGATGCATATGACACTGCCTTCCATTTAGCCACCGCTGGAATCTGCATAAGGAGGCATTTCTGGCTTCAGACTTAAGGTTTTTCCACTTGCACCCAGCAGCAAGTGAGGAGCCCCCTTTGATAGTGCCTAATTGTTTGGCCAAGTAGAATAGTCCCTCAAGGCCTCCCAAAAGACTAGGATAGCCATCAAATCTGTGAGACCAGCCCCTTCTTATCCACAAAGAGGGAAGGGCTGTCAGTTCTTCCGCAACAAGCAGTCCTTTCATGGAAGAGGCAGAGGAGCCCATGCCAAACCCCAGACTTCTCAGATGCAAACAAAAAGCAGCAGAAGGCACAGGCCCTGGAAGCGCCTAGTGCCACCATCTGAAGCTCTGGCCCCAGCTTGGCCTCAGCTGCCTGAGACAGACCTCTCCTCCCCAGTGGAGGGATGTCTGACTCAGTTTTGCCATCAGTGGAAGTCTGTCTCCACAGACAAGTGGGTTTTAAGGATCATCTAAGAGGGATACTTGCTGAACTTTTCTGAAATCCCCCCCAGACTATCCACCCAAGAGGCAGCACACTGTCAGCTGCCATGTTGGACCTTCTCACTAAGGAGATAACAGACCTTTTAAGTAACAGGGCAGTGGAAGTAGTGCCTCATGCACAACGCAACACAAACTTCTACTCCCATTACTTCCTCGTACCAAAGAAGACAGGGGACATGTGCCATCCTCAACCTCAGAAAACTAAACAAGTTTCTGTATTGGGAGAAGTTCAAGATGGTTTCCCTTGGAACCCTACTACCAGTTCTCAAGCAGCAGAACTGGTTGGTGTCCATGGACATGCAAGATGCCTACCAGCACATCCCAGTACACCCCAGCCACCACACATTCCTCTGCTTCGTGGCTTTGGGCCAGCATTAGCAGTTCAGAGTCCTGCCCTTTGGGCTATCCTCAGTGCCTCAAGTCTTTACAAAGTGCTTTGCATTTCTTGCAGCATACCTTTGAAAGCTCAGGCTACAGGTCTTCCCCTATCTGGACGACTGGCTACCAGCAAGCCCATCCAGACAGGGTACAGAAGAGGTACTTACCATAGCAGCCTGTTCCTAACCTCCATGGGGGTCTTGCTGAACTTGGAAAAATCAAAGTTTCAACCTGCTCAGCAGTTCCTCTTCATAGGGGCTCTCCAGGACACCAAAAAAGCGAGAGCATTCCTCCCAGAGGACAGGAGGAAAGCTATCCTTCAAATGGCACAACAAGTCCATTCAGGCTCACTCCATGCAGCGGATTTTAGGCCTCATGGCCGCTTCAGTCCTCACAGTGCCTCTAGCATGACTGCACATGAGGGAAGACTTAGTGGATGCTCAGCATGCAGTGGTCTCTGACATTGCATCCCCAGTCTTACCCCATCAAAGTGATGAAGCCTCTGCTTCAGTCACTTACATGGTGGACACAAGAGGACAGCATTCTTCAAAGTCTCCCCTTCTGTCTGCTAGAGCTGCAGATAACCCTTACCACAAATGCGTCCCTCTTGGGATGGGGAGCCCACTGTCAGGGCCACCACACCCAGGAAGTCTGAGGTCCAATGGATTCTCATCTCTATGTCAATGTTTTGGAGATGAGGGCAGTCCTATATGCCCTTCAAGCCCTAATGGACTCAAAAGGTAATCCTTCTTCAGACAGACAAGTCAGTCATGTACTACATCAACAAGCAGTGGGTAGCACACTCTTACCTTCTTTGCAGGGAAGCGATGAGAGTGTGGGAATGGTGTCTGGAGCAGGATGCTCTGATCCAGGCAGTTTACTTGCCAAAAGCTCAGAACAATCTGCAGACCAGCTCAGTTGAACAGAAGCAGATTCGCATGAGTGGTCATTAGCACCAGACGTCATACAGTCTCTCTCTGATGAGTGGGGAACTCCAGAGCTGGACCTTTTTGCGTCCCCACTCAGCGCAAAACTGCATCAATTCTGCTTCAAAAATCCAGACCATAGAGTTTTCTGTCAGGATGCATCGAGGCTGCAGTGGACAAATTGCTTTCTGTATGCATTTCCTCCTCTTGCACTAGTTCAGAGAGTGCTACTCAAGCTGGAGGCGCATGGGGGCCAAATGATTCTGATCGCCCCCTTTTGGCCATGGCAAATTTGGTTTCCATTAATCAACAATTTTTCAGTGGCCCCCCGAGGCCTCTTCCTCTACAGACAGATCTTCTGAAACAGGGGTCTCTGGTACCTCCCAACCCATGCTCCCTTCATCTTCACTTCTGGCTCCTTATTAGACAGAAGGTCTCTCAGAGGGTCTCTTAGATTCTCCTGGCTGTTCATAAACTTTCCACCAGAAAGAATTACACAACCAAATGGAGGTGTTTCTCTGAATGGTGCTCCAAATCCTGTATAGATCCATTCCAGTGTCCACCAGACAAGGTTTTGGAGTATCTATTGGACCTTTCCAATGATGAATTACAATACTCCTCGGTGCAGGTTCATCTCTGTGCTGTTTCTGCATACCATGAGCCAGTCCAGAACCTTGCTCAGGCTCAACTGCCTCTCTTCAAGAGGTATTTTAAAGGTATCCTGCACACAGGGTCCCCAGTAAAGAAACCTATCCTCCCTAGGATATCAACCTTGTGTTTGACATGCTCACTCATAAGCCCTTTGAACCCCTAGCTACATGTGATCTCAAATGCCTGACTTGGAAAACCTCATTTTTGGTGGTCATCACCTCTGCCCGTAGGGTCTCTCCTCCATATACTGTCTTCCATAAAGACAGGGTGGTTCCACATACACCCCAAGTTCTTGCCTAAAGTGGTTTCAGAGTTCCATCTAAACCAACCCGTGTTATTCTATGGAACAGGCCAGGTTTGTGCCCACTCCACCAGAGTGATCACTATGTTCCTGGCAGAGATTCGCTCTGTTCCCATCGCTGATATTTGCTGAGCTGCTACTTGGAAAAAAGTGCACACTTTCATCAAACACTATGCACTGGATGTCCACGCCAGACAGCATGCTTCATTTGGCAGGACAGTCCATAATAGACTCTTGCCCTGAGTGAGCTCCATCCCCTACCACCCTGCTCGGGGGATTTTTTTGTCTGAGCTTGGTACTCAAACCCATCAGTGTAAATCAGTGGTGAAGATATGGTCCTGGAAGATATAAAAATTATGTACACACCATAATTCTTGATCTTCTTGGACCCTCTTCACCATTGATTCACACACCCACCTACCATCCCCCAGGCTCACTCTCTCTGTTTATTGGTCTTCACCTCCCTTGTTTAGGTTTAGACTGTGAAGACACTCTTCTTCTTGTTGACCCTTCTTACATGGGTTCTAAGGGCTGTCTTAAGCCCTTGATAGGTTAGGTGTCCGGTTAGGTTATGCTGCACCTCCTCAGTAAAAAAGCTACTGAGGCGGTTGAGGGCCATTGCCAAGATACGATGTGTAGCGTGAGCTAGTCTCACAGTGTAAGCATGCAGCCTATCTCGGAGCTGACTCTACTGAAGATGTTTGGCTCCTGCAGGGTCCTGGCGCCTCCAGCTAAGAAACCTGCAGTGTGAGTCAGAGGTGAAAATGGTCCAAGAAGACCAAAAATTATGGTGAGTACATCATTTTTAATATCTTCAAGAGAATCTCTCATCAGGCCATGCAGTCTCTTCCTCCTTCCCCCTTCTAGATACTGCTTCAAAGGATCCTGTTGCTGCTATATCAGTAACTACTTTTCCTGCCCTGTGCCTCGCCTGCCTCGCAGAGGACTCCATTTTGTCCTGGTTCCCTCAAAAAATATTGGACAAATCCTCCTGTAGGAAATGGTACTTCAGTTTTTTATCAGTCAGCTTCCCCGAGGTGCTTCACAACATCAAAAGATTAAAGTTTTGGGATAGCTGTGGTCATTCCAATAAAATTAATTTCCAGATATCTGATTTATTTCAAGTTCAGTATTTTTTATTCATCCTTATGTTTCATTCCTTAATATGGAGCTTTTTCAAAGGGTTTTGTTTAACATTTAATAGATTTAAAAAAAAATATGCATTGGTCCATCATTCAGCTTTTTTTCAAAGCTATACAATTTTACAGCCTTTTATAAATTCATTATGTCAGTTACTGTTATTCTGTGCTTCTACATCTGTGATCTACTTGAACATATATTTTTTTTAACTTTTCTTTCATATTTGTAAACAGACAGTATTTCATATTTTTATAGTCAGATCCATGGAGACCATTTATTGTACCACTGCCACTATTAAGTGTTTTTTTTTTAGGTTACAGCTGCTTTAAAAGCATGTTCCCCCTTTGCTGGAAAGAAAGTGGCATACCTCCTCTAAATACTACGTTGATTTTGTATGTAGCTTCTGCTTTATTCCTCAAATTGCTTTTGTATAGCTTTTTTTTCGTATATCAGTCTTCCATCTCAAGTTCTATATAAACAAATTGTGAAACGACGTTTGAGTCAGCCATTCAATTGTTTTTGCATATTCTTTCTGGCATGTATCTAATTACCATTTACATTCAATGCTTACCTTTATGCTACTGCGTTGTGCTCATTTGGAAAATGGCATCAGCTGCCTGGAGGTTGCCAAGTTCTTTCCTCCCCTCTTGAGCCTGCTTGTCAAATCACGGAGAGATGCATTAACTCTATGGTCTTCTGCATGTACATGTGTGCGAGCATAGTTGCTAAGCAACTGTCAACAGCCTGTGAGGGCTTCTCTGCGGCTGTTCTGTTTTGACAAGGGGGATCTTAAACGCTGTGACCGATGGCTAGTGCAAACTGTTTTCTTATCTGTATTGTACAGCTCTTCTGATATGACAAAGTTACAAGTAACTCAATTAAAAGAATCCTGCCAGACATGGTGGTGGGGACACAATAGCCGGTGGGGGGAGACAGTTTCGGGAGGGGGAAAAGGGAAACAGCTTGAAATTTCATTTTTTCAAACATACATTATTTACTTTATGTGCTATTTACTTCTAAACAAATTATTTATATAGTTTTTCTATTCAAAGTTTACACGCACTGTTCCACTGACCTTTCAAATCTGTTCACATATGCAATTTAAATTTAAAGCATGGTCTCCCTCATTTACACCAACACCAGCTCCCACCATATCTGTCCAACTATGGGCTACCAGCATGCCTGCCATTAGTATCTATGTTCATTCCTATATTTGGGTCCAGTACATTCATGTTGAAAATCTATTTCATTTCAGCTCCATTCAGCTTTCCAAAATAATCACATTCTCTCTGTGATGAAGGGACAGCTTCTAGTTCCCAGAATCTAAGGGAAGCTCCTGTGTGGCCTGCATCCTTGAAATGTTGTGCAACTGGTCATGTTTCATCTTGTCTACGGATGTCTCTCTTGTGTTCCATCTTGTCTACGGATGTCTCTCTTGTGTTCCTGTATTCTTGTTTTTAAAACATGGCTGGTTTGACATACAAACATACGAAATTTGCCAGCAGATAAAGGCCTAGAGGTCTATCAAGTCTGCTCGAATGTGCAGCTAGCACCCCTTATTCTGCAGCTGCCCCTCCCTTCCACCCTTCCCCTTCATTAACCCTCTCCCTTGTCCTGTCCCATCTTCGTTTGAAGCAGTCCACTGTTCTACTGCATACCACTTCTGCAGGTAATGCATTCCACCCAGCCACCACCCTCTCTGTAAAAAGTGTCTCCTCATCTCCTCCTGAACCTTCCTCGCCCAGTCTCATATCATGCCCTGTGGCCCTCCCTCCCTTACTTTGAACAGCCCTCTGTACCTGCTCTTGTTTATTCCTTTCATGTATTTAAAGGTTTCAATCATGTCACCCCTGTCTCTCCTCTCCTCCAGTGAGTACATGTTCAACTCCTTCAACCTCCTCTCGTATGATAAGTCCCCAGCCCCTTGATCATCTTTTGTCGCCCTGCGCTGCACCCTCCAGTAACTTAATGTCTCTCTTCAGATATCGGACGCCAGTACTGCACGCAGTACTCCAGGTGTGGTCTAACTAATGACCTATACAGTGGCAGAATCACCTCCTCCCTCCGAGGATATACCCTTGCAATACAACCCAGCATTTTGTTGGCCTTGCAGCTGCCTTCCTACATTGTGCTGAGTTGTTCATTGACCCTGTAATGAGCACACCCAGATCCTTCTCCTCCTCTGTCTAGGCTAGCTGCACTCCCCTAGCTGGATAACTCCTCCTTGGGTTCTTCATCCCAAAATGCAGCACCTTGCACTTTTTGGCATTAAACCCCAGTTGCCAGGTGTCTGACCAGGTTTCAAGCTTTGCCAGATCATCCTGCAACCCCTACCATCCCCCTAGGTCATCCACCACCGCTCCAACCTTGGTATCATCAGCAAACAGACTGATCTTGCTCTTGATGTCCCATGATATGTCTGCAATGAATATCCCAAACAACACTGGTCCCAACACTGAGCCCTGTGGGACACCGCTCGTCACTGCCCTTGGGGTGAGAGCTCCCCACCCACCACCACCCTCTGTTGCCTTCCCTGCAGCCAGTTTCCTACCCATCTCACCAGCTTTGCACCCGCCCCTGTGCCTACTAACTTCCTTCCCAGCCTTCCATGTGGCACCGAGTCGAATGCCTTACTGATGTCCAGATACAGGACATCCACTGCATGGCCCCTGTCCAGTTGCCTAGTGACCCAGTCATAGAACTCAACCAGGTTGGTTTGGCAGGATCTGCCATGTATGAAGCCATGCTGTCTGCTGTCCTGTAGTCCTTTGGCCTCTAGGAGGACCACCAGCCTCTCCTTCAGGATAGTCTCCATCAGCTTACCCACGATGGATGTGAGGCTCACTGGTCTGTAGTTTCCCGGTTCATCCTTGGGGCCACTCTTGTGGAGTGGCACCACATGAGCCATCCTCCAGTCCTGAGGTACACACCCCGAATGTAGTGAGGCATTAAATAGGTCTGCCAAAGGTCCTGCAAGGACCTCTGCCAGCTTCTTCAGTACCCTGGGGTGGATGCCATCTGGGCCTGGCGCCTTGTCCACCCTCAGTGCCTTCAAACCCTCTCGAACTCTGCCTCCATGATTTCCATCTGTCACCACTTCCCCTGTTTCTGCCATTTTCCCACCTTGGGTGTCACCCCCTTTCTCTTTAGTAAATACTGAGCAGAAGTACTCATTTAGTGCTTCTGCCTTATGCATTCCTGCTTCCACCCAACCCCTCCTTCCTAATCCTTACTATGTGGTCCTTACAGCTCCTTTCTCCTGATGTACTTAAAGAAGTCCTTCTCCCCCTTCTTAATGCCTTGTGCCAGCCTGAGTTCCGTAGATGCTTTGGCTCCCCTTACTGCCCTTGTCACCTCCTTCGATTCTGTCAAGTACTCCTTTCTGTCCTCCCCTCCCTGTTTTCTTGTACTTCCTAAAGGCAGCTCTTTTCCTCCTTACCTTTTCCATGACCTCCTTGCTCAACCAGCTCGGTTTCTTAGCCCTAGCCTTCTTGCTCTGGGCTTTGCAGCAGGTTTTGGTTGCCTCCACTATCCCCAGCTTTATGAGCTCCCACCTCTGGTTAGTATCCATACTAGATTGAATTCTGGCCAGGTACCCTTTTACCACTTCTCCCATCCTCCCAAAGTCGGCCCTCCTGAAGTCCAGCACTCTTGTGCCAGATTCCACTCCTTCCTTGCCCATATCCAATGTGAGCCATACTGAGTGGTGGTCACTCCCTGACAGCGGTTCCTCCACTGTAAGTTCTCTCACAAAGTCCCCATTTGCCAGCACAAGGTCAAGGGTATTCCCTAACCTGGTTGGTTCACTGACCATTTGCAGCAGGAAGCTGTCCTGAAGGCATCCAGCAGTACCTGCTCCTTCTGTTCCTGGTTGTTGGGGTGCTCCAGTCCACTCCTGGCATGTTGAAGTCCCCACAATCACCACACTACCCTTCTCGCAGGTCCTCCTGATCTGTCCCGCTAGTTCCCTGTCTAACTCCTCCATCTGAGATGGTGGCCTGTACACCACTCCCATTCTAAGAATCCTATTCTGGAATCCTGGATTTGCACCAAAGTGACTCCATACTCCCTCCTCCCTCTTCCCTCCCTTACACACTTCAGTCCTTCCTTCACATATAGTGCCACCCTCCTTTCCCAATCACCCTGTCCCTCTGAAATAACCTGTACCCTGGTACAGACAGGTCCCATTCGTTATATTGGGTGGCCCATGTTTCTGTGATGGCTGCAATGTCCACCTCTCCCTCTGCCATGAGAACCTGTAACTCTGCAGTTTTCCTCCCAAGGCTCCTAGCATTAAGGGTAACCACCTTCCACCCTCCCCCCCATCCTGCCCTCCTTTCCTAGCATCACTAATAGTACTTGCATACATAGTACAGACCTACATAAAGCTTGTCACAAGGGCATTGTAAAATGTATATCACCCCTTATGTGGTGCATTCAATATACTGTCTGATCTCAAATTTTTGGCCTGTGTGTGGGTATTCAAATGTTTTCCTTTTACTGGTGTGCCTACACACTGAGCACCTGCCACATGGTACCATTCCTGGCTGTAATGGTCCTAGAAATAGTTGGTCATCTTTTCTGGTTGGAAGTTTGAACTGCAATCTCACAAGTTTGTCTTTAATGTTAGGTACCTTTTTTGCTGCAATTATTGTTTTTTGTCTTAACATGGTCACTGATGGATTATCTAATGTTACCATGAACCAATATTTGTTAATGAGTTTCCTTATTTCTGGAAATCTGTCATTGTACTTTGTGGCAAATATTAACTGCCCAGTGCTGGAACTGGATTCACTCAGTGCCAGAAGTTCTGTCCTACTGATGTTCTGTACTCTACACCCATTATTGTGTTTTTGGTGTAACCCCGCTGTCTAAATCTATTCAGCATTTCATCCTTAAATTTTTCAAACTCTCCTTCTGTGCTACAGTTGTGTTTGACTCTAATTAGTTGAGAATAAAGTATGCTGTTCTTTAGCCTTGGCTCATGGTAACTTTTGCCATGAAGTAAGGTGTTTCTGTGTTTCTATCTGTGGGTTTCCTGTGCAAAGTTGTTTCTAACTTACCATCCAT
Source organism: Neoceratodus forsteri (assembly GCA_016271365.2). Lineage (NCBI taxonomy): Eukaryota > Metazoa > Chordata > Ceratodontiformes > Ceratodontidae > Neoceratodus > Neoceratodus forsteri. The sequence continues at coordinate 1,726,313,279 of CM057452.1, forward strand.
TTTTATTATCTTCAGATCTAAGTATGTTTTTTCATGCTGGCTAAAATTCATCACAAATTTGAGGTTGTTATATCTGCTATTGAGATACCTATGAAATTCTTGTAACTTCTGTGCCTGACCACATAAAAAAGATACCATCAATATATCTTAACCATGGTATAACTTGGTTGCAGTGTGGATTAATGCACTGGTCCAAAATGTGTTCTGTTTCAAAGTTAAACATATAGCAATTTGTGTAGGCTGGAGCCATCATACTGCCCATTGCTGTCCCTCTAGTTTGTTGGAAATAATTTCCATAAAACTCAAATTTTTTTGTTAAAATAATTTCTGCTAGTTCCTGTAGAACTCTTGCTGTTGGTCTTGCCTCATTTTCTCTGTTGTCCAGTAGCTTTCTTATGCACTCCACACATTGTTGATGTGGTATGGAGGTGTACAGGTGACCAACATCTGTTGTCATCAGGAATTTATTCAATGGAAATCCTTGATCTTCTCTGGGGGGTTCTCAGTCATCAGGTTACACTGTAGGAACCTTCACCGTCGGTGAAGCAGGATCCACACAGAAGATTTTGAGCAGTACAACTGCGGCCACCCACGTCATTGGCATCTGTCAATGTCACCAATCCTATAAAGGCGTGAGCAGCCCGCTCCCTCCTCAAGTTCTTTCCTGTCATCAACTTGCTCGCATTTGTCTCTGCAGAAGCTACAAAACAGTATTCACACCTTTTTCACCTATGGGTTTTTTCTTTAGTTAATTTTCAGAATCTCATTTATTAAAGAGATTCTTCCAACTTGTTTATGTTGAGAGTTAATCCTTCAACTTCTCTTTTCTGTCGCTATCGTTGCAGAAAGAAGATTGCCTCCACAGACGAACATTTTCTCTGTGTCTGTTGTTTTGGGTCTGCTCATGAAGTTTCTGACTGCGAGCTCTGCCAGAAGTTTAATCAAATAACTCTCAGGCAATGCAGGAAGGCTCTCAAAAATGTCCTGATGGATCAGCAGGTAGCCAGTTCTGGACAGGGATTGTCCAGGGTCCCAGCCTCTCGGTTGCTGATGTGGTCGTCTACCTCCTAGGCCTCCTAGGCCCAAGACAAATCCTAAGGGAAAAGTCACAAAAAAGACTGAGATTGCAGCTGCTTTCCCCGGTGTCGATCGCATTCCCCGATGGCCTCTTCTCCTTCTTCCGGGGGATCCTCATCGGCTGCGGCAGCACCGACGTGCAAGACTGCTGTCCAGGTCTCTTTGCCCACCAAACCCATACTTACAGCACCCCCCCTAATTCTCAGGGTGGCTGGCTGTCGACCTCTGGGTCATCAGCCCCTCTGTTGACAATGGGCTCATCGACGATGGCTCTCCTGTTGATGCCTGACCCTTCTCCCTGCAGGGCTACAGGTTCTTCAGGTTCACAGGACCCAGCAGGCGAGTCAACACCCGTGCTATTGACTTCCATCAACAACATCGCTGACTTGAATGAAATCCTGACAAAATTCACCTTAGTGATCGCTAACATCTGGGCTTGTATAGGCCCTCCTCACTGACACCGATGGCCACAGCAAGCTCCCCACAAGCCATTGTCCACACACCCGACGCTGGACCTGAATTTGGAGGAGGTTGATATCAAAGAGGAGTACCATTCAGACCTCATCCTTTCTGATGATGAGGAGGAAGAAGAGGAAGAGATCCTGGTCTCTGACAGGGCCACAGCTTCCTCTGTCAGTGAAGATTCAATTAAACATACTCCTACGTCTCCTCCTGAAGATCTCACATTTTTCAGTGTGATGAAGCAGTTGTTCTCAGCCATGTGCTTCCACACTGAGGAAGAGGATGTCACCAGGAAAGAATAATAATAATAATAAATCTTTATTTGTTAAGTGCAATTCATGGTATAACAAAGCACTGTACAAAAAATGAAATAAGCCATTTAAAATCAATAAGGACTCTAAAATATAGAGACACTCCAATCTAATTAAAATCATAGCATATTACGCTATCAATTTAAATATATTCAGAAAATGCAAGCCCATAAAGATGTGTTTTTAAAGCGGCTTTAAAACTCTCCACTGTTAGGCACTCTTGTATCCGATGAGGTAGAGAATTCCACAGGGTGGGGGCAACGAATACAAATGCCCAAGCTCCAGAAGTTTTCAACCGTATCCCGGGAATTTCCAGCAATCCCTCGTTGGTTGAGCGGAACAGTCAGAATGGACAGTGGGGGTTCAGAAGATCTTGCAGATAACTCAGACCCTGTCCATGTAGGGCTTTGTAGGTCAGCAAGCCGACCTTGAAGGTGATCCACCACTGCACTGGCAGCCACTGCAGCTCGCGCAGCACAGGTGTAACATGGCTGGATTGAGTAGATCCAGACAGCAACCTGGCCGCAGCGTTCTGCACCAGCTGCAAGTGGTGGATATCAACCTCTGGAAGCCCTAGGTATAGTGAGTTACAGTAGTCTAGGTGCAAGGTCACAAAGGCATGGACCAGAGTTGGAAGATCACTGGACAGAATGAAATGCTTAATCCGGGTGGTGATTCTCTAATGGTAAAAAGAGGACTTGACCACCGCTGACACTTGAAAATGAAGCGTCAGCCCATTGTCAAGTATCACCCCCAGATTCTGCACCCATTTAGAGGTCATCAACTGGGAACCCACAAGCCAAAGCCCCGAGGGACATCCTGCCGCTGACCCCTCTATCTGTCGATCCGGTTCCACCACTAACACCTCAGTCTTGTCGGAACTGAGCTTCAACCAGCTGGTATTCATCCAGTCTTGGATTTCCGTGAGACAGTTGTTAAACACTGAGAGTGCACTATCCTGGTTGGGTACAAAGGACATGTAGAGTTGAGTATCATCTGCATAGCAGTTAAAACTCAGCCCATACCACCTCACAATGTCTCCCAATGGCAGCATGTACACCGCGAATAACATTGGGGACAGCACTTAGCCCTGCTGGACCCCACATGGCAGAGAGAATGAATCAGGGGAACAAGTCCCTGATACCACTCTCTATGACCTGCCAGTGAGGAAGGAGAGAAACCATCTGAGGACCATACCAGACAAGCTGCAGATGATCCACAGGCACTCCAGCAGCACCCCATGGTCCACGGTGTCAAAGGCTGATGAGAGATCAAGAAGTACCAAGATGGAATGGCGCTTCTGATCCCTCGTAATAAGGAGATAATTGAGCACCCGAACCAGAGCAGTCTCTGTGTTATGTCTCTTATGAAATCCAGACTGGAGAGGATCATAGATGTCATGGATGGTAAGATGGTTCTCCAGCTGCAGTGCAACAAATTTCTCAATAACCTTCCCAACAAAGGGAAGATTAGAGACCGATCTGTAATTAGCAGGGCAATGTGGGTCAAGAGAAGATTTCTTGAGAAGAGGTATTGCCACTGCCTCCTTCAGGGAGTTAGGAAACTCACCTGTCTCAAGTGAGCACCAGCTTAACTCTGCAAGAACTGGGCCGATGACATCCACACACCCTATTAAAAGGCGGGTAGGGCCCGGATCTAAGCTACAGCTAGTTGGCCACATGCTCTGGAACACACACATGACATCCGCAATCTCCGGCTGATCAAACTCCATCCAACAGAACCGAGGAGTAGTGACCTTGCACTGACCACCATCACTCCCCCATACAGCATGCTGAACAAATGTCTGATTTGATGTCGGCAACCTTATCAGCAAAGAAGCGAGCAAACTCCTCACATTTAACTTAAGAAAATGCTCTCCAGACTTGCAGACAGGCTGGGTCGCACAGTCTGTCTACAGCTCGAAAGAGCTGAGCTGGTCAGTTCTGAGCTGCAGTAATCTCCCTGGACAAGAATTCTGCCTTCTTACGGGAGATTGCTGACTGATATTCTCGATAATGCTCCATCAGTCTAAGTCTGTCGGCATGCAGGCCAGATCTATGCCAGTCGTGCTCTAGCCTTTGTCCAACTTGTCTCAGCTCCCTCAGAGTCCCATCAAACCAGGGGGACTGAGGGTGAAGAATGAGAGGGTGAACGCAGACAGGAGCCAGGGTATCCAGAGCCCCTGTCACTGCTCAGTTATAAGCCTGAAGCAGGTTCTCTGGTCCCTCACTTGCTTCCGGCATTCCCAATAGGTCTAACTCCACCAAGAGACCTTCTGGGGTCACTCCCCACAAAGGGTGGTATTGGACCATCTCCACAGGGCAGGCCTATGAGGGGAGCCAAGAAACTGAACCTCATGGTGTGGTGATCGGACCATCCAACCGGTTCCAGCACCAGGTTAGAGGTCTCTCTCTCCAGCAGGAAAACCAGATCCAATGAGTGACCTTGGTTGTGAGTCGCAGATGTAACTGCCTGTGTAAAGCCCAATGAAGTCATTAGTCAGAGGAAATCCTGACCAAATAGCAAGAGTTAATCATCAATCCAGGCATTGAAGTCCTCCAGTACCTTCAGCCTGGGAGACTCCAACACGATGTCGACGACGAAGTCCGCGACTTCCTGCAGGAACAATTTCTCGCTTCCAGGTGGACGGTAGATGAGAGTGATCCTGCACCCTACACCTGCGACCACAGTACACTCAAAGGACCTGGTATCCTCAACTGGCACACCGACAAGGCCCAATTCTGATTTAAAACTAATTGCTACACCCCTGCCCCTGCGATCCGATCTCACACGATGTATCACTGAGAAACTGGCCAGAATCACTGCCTCCAAAATAGGACCAGCATTATCGTCCAGCCAGGTCTCGGTGATGCAAGCCAGATCTGATGACACGACAAGATCAGCTATAATAGGCATCTTGTTTTTAATAGATCTGGCATTGCACAACACCGTCCGTGTCAGATGAGATACCAGGGCTGGCCGAGTTACTATCCCACTTTCATGGAGCCCTTGGGTATGGGCACCGGATAAGGAGGACCAAGTTCAGGATTCCATTTCGCCCCAGGGTGCCTCCTGGTCCCCACTACCCCAATCTGGCCACTCAGCTACCCCCCCCCCCCGGAGATCCCAGAGTCTCCAACAAAATCATTTCTCCAATCCTGCTGGTATTGAGGAATGCAACCACGGCAGCTATGCCCCGCAGGGTAGAGAAACTTTACCATGCCCCCTAGGGGTTCCCCTGCTATGCTGCTCAGCCCAAAACAGACTCAGTGGTCATTAAGGTAGCTCATGTCAGGTCTAAGGTGCCTAAGCACCTTAGTTCACGTCCCCTGGATAAAGAGTCTCGAAGAATTGACCTTTGGGGTAAGAGGGTGTGTGCCTCCTCCACACTGGGTCTGAGGATTGCAAACTACCTATCACACATGGTAAAGTACCAAAATGATAACTGGAAGAAGGGCAGGGCCACTGCCCAAGCCCTTCCAGATGGCACACAAAAGCAGGAGCTGCTCCAGTACCTTCAGGCAGCTGAGGACATTTGCAAGCACCTCCTCAGAGCCCTCTGTGACAGTACCAACATTGCCAGGGCTACTGCCACAGGCATATGCCTATGAAGGTACTCCTGGCTGAGAGTATCCGGTTCTGCTGCTGATATTCAGCAAAAGGTGCTTCATGCCCCCCTTTAATGGCACTAAACTGTTTTGCCTTGATTTCCAGGACATTATCAATGACCTGCAAGCCTCGGGCAGAGCACTTAAGTCTGTCCACTCCCTCTTCCATACTCATCCGAGTGGTAGAGGGTGCCCTCTCTTTCACAAAGCGAACAATAGACCCAGGTCAGACCCTCAGCCCCAAGGGAAGCGCATAGCCCCGGCTGCCTTGCCAGCCCCCTCCAATGCTGGAGCTGTGGCCAAGCATCCCAGAAGTGAAGGACCAGTCCCTACAACGGGATCCCCCTCTGCTTGACTCCTTGCCAGACCCCCTTCTTCTGGTCCCAGACCAGGAGGCGGTGGTCAGAGGTCGGTTCTCCCTCCATCTGCATCAGTGGAGAAGAATTACTTTGGATGCGTGGATTCTGCAGATCATAGAGAGGGGGCACACCCTGGAGCTCATCGAGCAGCCTTCAGAAACCACTCCCTCACCCTCCATGTACCCCCCACCCCAAGTTCACCTGTCCATTCTCTGGGAGGAGGTACAGTCCCTCCTACACAAGTAGGCCATCGAGCCAGTACCCAGGCATCAGAGTGACGGGATTTTATTCCAAGTTTTTCCTGGTTCCCAAACAGACCGTCGACTTGAGGCCCATTCTAGACCTAAAGGACCTCAATCTGTACGTTTATTACAAAAAGTTCTGGATGATAACTTTACCAGGCCTGATGCCTCTCCTCAAAACAGGGGATTGGCTCTGCTCCTTGAACATGCAGGATGCTCACCTGCACATATCAGTCTTCCCTCCCCACAGGAAGTTTCTCCGTTTTGCCTTTCAGGGTGAGCATTATAAGTTCAAGGTGCTGCCCTTTGGCTTGTCCTCTGCACCACAAGTCTTTACCAAGTGCTTAGCAGTGGTAACAACAGCTCTCAGAAGGTAGGGACTGTATGTTTTCCCTTTTCTGGATGACTGACTCCTAAAGGCTCTGTCCAGGGATCAACTGCTGTTGACCATGGAGAGAACTCTTCAGTTATTCCACTCCCTGGGCATCACCTTCAATCTGCCCAAGTCAGTCCTCATACCGTCCCAAAGGCTGCAGTATATAGGGCAGTTCTGGATTTGGTGCAGGAGAAGGCCTTCCTGACCCAAAACATGGTGGAGAGCCTTATAGCCCAAGCTTAGGAAGTCACTCAAAGCCACTATATTCCTGCCAGGGCATACCTGAGATTTTTGGGCCTGGTGACAGCTGCCATACTCACTGTTTTGCTGGCCAGGCTTCATTTGCGCTTACTCCAGTGGACCCTCCGGGTTCAATGGAACCAGCACAAGGATGAGTTAGATCGTCCAGTCCTAGTCTCTTCCCCAGCATGCAAGATACTGCAGTGGTGGATGGACCCCTTGAATCTGCTTCAAGGCATCCCATTTCAGATCACCTCCCCCCAGCAGATCCTCACCGCCGATGCCTCAGGTGTGGGCTGGAGAGTGCACGTGGGCCCCTTTCAGACCCAAGGCTCTTGGTCTCAGTTGGAAACCTCCTTGCATATCAGTGTTGTGGAGATGAGGGTGGTGCTCTATGCCATGCAGGCTTTTCAGGAGCACCTTGCTCCGGTCAGTTGCTGGTGCAGTCAGACAATCTATGTGTAGTATACTACAGCAGCAAGCAGGTGGGGACTCATTCATACCTCTTAATGCAGGGAGGCCATGAGAGTGTGGTACTGGGCATTGGATCACGGTCTGACACTTAGTGGTCCACGTGCCAGGCGTGTTAAACACTCTAATGGACAGCCTCAGCCAGACTCAATCCAGCATACATGAATGGGAGCTTCTCTCATTCATCGCAGAAGACTTGTTCAACAGATAGGATCATCCAGAGTTGGACCTTTTTGCATCCCCACTCAACGCAAAACTGCCCAATTTCTGCTCGCTAGATCCAGGGTCTGGAGTTTTCTGACGAGACGCATTGTCCCTCTCCTGGAGCTGGAGGTTCCTTTACGCCGTCCCTCCATTTCCTCTTATTCAGAGGGTGCTAATCAAACTGCAGATGGAGGAGGCCAACATAATTCTGGTAGACATACAAACAGAGGTGAGAAAGAAGTAGATGCCTCAGCTGGGACATGAACCTAGGCCGCCCTGAATACCGTTCCAATTCTGGTAGTTCCATTCTACATGTATTGTAATTCACCCAATGTTCCACTACTGTTTATTGTACAATACCTTGTGTTCCAACTGTTGCATTATCTTACAATGTTGTATTGTTTGTACTACCCACATATTATTGTAACTGATCATCCTTCACAACCCTATGTAACCCCTTCCCCCCAGGTCACACCGTGAGACAAGCAACTTGTTTTTCAGTGTGCCCTCCTGGTGAAACATTTCAAGAAATAAATAAATAAAAATTCTGGCCATGGCAGATATGCTTTCCTCTGCTACACCTCTGGTCCTTCTCCCTCTCTGCAGGAACCTGCTGACCCAGGATGGTATCCAATGAGGATGGCGACTGAATATGAGCAACCGTCAAAACGGCGACTCATATTCAGTGCTTTCCTCCTTGGCTACACTGGAAGGATAGCGGTATTATACAACCACGAGTGTACTGCAGGACGACAGGAAGGGGGGTAGCGAGGGTGAGGGACAGAGAAGGGGTTTTGGGGGACTGCTGCCTGCTGCCGCCGAGCTAGCCATGTAGTGTGGTGGTGTGGGTGGCTAGCTCAGGTGTGGCAGGTACAGGGTTCAGGAACGGGTGCAGGAAACTTTTGCCTCTCCCTGTGGCTGCAACACTTAATTTTATCCCGATGCAGGGATATTTCCCCCTGCCCAACATGCACCCCCCTGGAGCTGAGAATCTTTTTTGGGGGGGAGCGGGGGGGGTTGTTTCCTTGTCCAGATGTTGGGTCGCCCTGGAGTGTATTTTGCCAATTTGCTTTTCGGCGATATACACTCGCCATAATAGCAATCGCTATTTTGTGATCGCTATTATGACACGGAACCACCCAGGATCCGGGGAACTCTGGTCCATCCCAACCTCAGGTCCCTCTTTCTGCAGGCTTGGCTCCTGCAGACATAACCATTGCCAGATTTGGCGTCTCTAACAGAGTGACGGACATCCTAGTGGCTGCCTGGAAACCTTCCACTGCCATTAAGTGAAAGCAGTTTGCCATCTGGGCTGCCAAGTGTAGTCTGGACCTTTTCACCTCTACGGTGAACCACATCCTGGACTACCTGATCTCTCTGACTCAGGTGCCCAGTATTCCTCCCTCACGGTGCACCTTTCGGCTATTTCTGCCTTTCATGAGCCCATGGGTGAGTGCACAATTGCTCAGCTGGATGTCTCCCGTACCCGTTTAACTCACTCAGCTCTAGAATGGAATCTTGAGTGAGTGCTGTATTCCTGTGTAAAAATGGCTGTTTTCCTGAACAGTTAGAATGTTCGGAACTAAAATGGTAACACTCCGACTTGGAGTATAAATAGCTAAAAAAGTATAACTCCTATCACAAAACTTACCGCACGAAGTTTGCTCACAATAAAAAAATCTTTAAAATGAGGGGGTCACACATGTTAGTAGCATTAACTTTCTTTTTTTACAGAGCATGTAACGATGAAAATTTACATTTTCTTTTTTAAAAACACCTTAGAAGTGGCAATCGTCTGTTGTATGATGGTCTTCCATCATGCCAACATCTGTGCATTACACTGCCACAGTTTAGAGTATTTCTGAGCTGTTTTACATAATAAAACAGACCATAAACTAAGGCATGTGCCAACACATAACGCCAGTAAACCGACTGAATTTGGAAAAATGCTCTGCACAACTGCCCACATGACGCACAAACCACGATATCTGAAAAAGTATGCCTCCTAGCCCCTAGAGACACGTACGGAAAATGTTCACAATAACAAGAGCTTTAAAATAATGGGTCACTCATGTTAGTGGCATTTGCAGATATTTTTTTACAGTTCCTGAAATGATGAAAAAAGAGCATTTTTTACATGTTGTTCCCAAATAAAAACCTACATTATAAAAAGTACACCTCCTGGATCACAGGCACCGGCATGATAAGTGTCCACATTAAAGAGACCTTTCAAATGATGGGTCACACATATTTCTAGCATTTACAGTTTTTTGTTTTTTTAGATTACCTGAAATGGAGGAAAATCACATTTTTACACTTTTTTTATACCAAAAAAACTAAAGCAAAAAAGTATACCTCCTAGCTCCCAGACACCAGCATACTAATTTTTCACAATGAAAAGATCTTTCAAATCAGGGATTACATGTTTCTAGTAATGGAGAACAAATAGCATTTTCTTCACTTTTTAACCCAAATTAAAACCTGAAAAATAGTAATTTACTCTATTTGACTCAATGGTGACCCCTATCTTAAAGTCGGTATTCTGGTAGGTAGGAATGTTTCCTACTGACCTGCACTTTCCAATAACCTTATCCCTCATTTGTTGATCCAAAAAGTGCATAAGAACCCAGCCCGGTGGCGCTGAGGGTTGAGGCACTGGACGCCACACCACGCTCCATGCCGGTGACCCGGGTTCAGGAACAAGCCCGGGTCGCGAGGGTTAGGCGGGGGGGAGGAGATTGAGTGTCCATAGGACTGCTCTCTTCCCGAGGAGGGTGAGGACACGATCGCTCTTGGAGCGCCTCCCTGCAGGCCGTAAGGGCACCCAATGAAGCGACGCTGCAAATGTTGGGAGGCGGAGTTGCGGCATGACGTTGCCTTGACGAAGAGCCGCACTCTGCAGGGATCAAGGAACACTAGTACACTAAAGAAAGAAAACCCCCATTTCCTGGGGATAGATGAAAGCACCATGACCTTCCAAGCCCACACCTCCAATCCTGGGCTGATTTCTTCTCTGCGAGCTGCCTTGTGCGCTGGGCACTTTTGGGCATCCTGCATCTGAAACACCCAGTCTGTTCTTCTGTCCTGGTTTGGGACTTGAATTTTGTTTTGGAGAAATTGAACCTGTCTCCTTTTGAGTCAATTGCGACTTGCGATTTACGTGTGCTGTCTCTTGGAAAGCATTATTTTTAATTACCATTACTTCTGCTCGAACAATTTCTGAGCTTCAGGCCCTCTGGTGCAAGGAGCCTTATTTGATTTTTCACAAAGATAGGGTGACTTTGTACACAAATCCTAAGTTTGTCCCCAAGGTGGTCTTAGAGTTTACACTCAATTAGTCTATCCACCTTCCTGTTTATTTTCTTGAGCATGCCAATCAAGAGGATGCACTGCTCCATACGTTAGATGTGCACAGGATTTAGAAGTACTACTTGCAAGCTGGCCCGCTGGCACAGCGGTAGCGCTACCACTTGCGATGCTGGCAATCCAGGTTCAGGAATGAGCCCGGGGAGTCAGAGGGCTGGCCGGGGGGAGGAGGCTCGAGCATCTACTCACAGCTCACCTTCTCTGGGGAGGGAGGGGGGACAAGGCTCGGTGCTTGGCTGGCCTCTGGTGGAAGCCAGGAGGTACAGCCAGCAGCAGCCACTAAGAAAAACAAAAGAGAGGGGAGGGGCGTGACGGACATAGGTGATCACGCCTTGATGTCATGGCACGTGTCACACCTGCAGAACACAGGAAAAAGCCTCCTGCACACCAGGGAGATGGAGCACCGGGCACAAATCCCCAGTCCTCTGCCTTCCCGGTGGCCCAATGAAAACTAGAAGATTCAGGGTGTATGGGCCCCATCTCATCCCCGCCTGGGGGGGGAACAAGGATTAATGGGGGCACACCAGGTAAGGTAAGAAGGGGACAGATGCCTTGGGGACTCCCGAGGAAGCGGAGTGCGGGGGGATGGGAGGAGCGTAAATAGAAATTGCAAAAAAAAAGAAAAGAAAAGTACTACTTGCTTTGGACAAGGAAAGTAGGAAGTCGAAGCAGTTGTTTGTTTCTTTCACCCCTGGTAGAGAGGGTACTTCAGTTTCTAAGCAGTGTTTATCCAAATGATTGGCCAATTGCACTGTGTTCTGCTACAACAGGTATGGAAAAGAATTGCCTGGAGCAGTTAACGCTCATTCCACAATGTGACAGGGTTGAATAGGACTCTGTCCCAGTTGTTATAGAAAGTGTTTAAATGCAGGGATCTGTTCTGTTCTTTCCTTTCCTGTCTCTTGTCTGTCTGGTTGGCAATCACATTTTTTCTGTGAGATCTAGGATTTGATCACCCCGACAGTCTTGCAATTCTTTGCCCTCACTCTCTCAACCCTCACTTGCTGTTCTGTCTTTTCCTCCCTTGCATATCTACCCCTATAAAAATATATGCAAATCATTAAGTGGAAATGTAGCTGATATTGGGATCCCGTTGTTTAGAAATTATATAGTGTTACTGTTGAAATGTAAATATTATAGTTCGAGATGATTGCAAAAAGCTATTGTGAACTCAAGGGGTTAACCTGAAATGCAATTTTTAAGCCTTTTGCAGAAGCTGTGGAAAAGGGGCCTCAATTCTGAGACATTGTGTTCTAGCTGCACCTGCCTGATATATACAAGAACATTTTAGAAAAAAACAGGATGCTTGTTAACAAGGGGGGTTGCAAAGACTTATAAGACAGAGCTGCAATTGCTGGCAAGGGACACAGAGATTGAAGGAAAACTCAGATGGATCTTCTCTGTTTATTCAGCCTTTGTAAATAGTTATTCTGAACAATTTTATTTTTGTATTTTATTGGTATTCATAATAAAACTCTTGTTGCGAATTTTACAACTGATCCTGTTTTTTCTTATGCTTCATGACCTGTGCCTCGACGACAGATGGTGTGAGAAGTGGGGATAGTATCAAGTGCCCCTGTGGATGCAGATGACACCAGTACCTGGTCCTTTTGCTCAGTGTTTTCCCAGCACTTCAACATGCACTAGAGTCTGTCTGCTTCCCGAATCAATGAGTCCCTTTACAGTCTTCCCCCACTTCACATCTGTTAAGTACGTGCCCCAGTTTGCCAAGGACAAATCTGCTCCAGTGTCACTCTTTTTATGGCAATTTCTTGCAGTATGACCTGGCTTATTACAGTTATCAGGTGTGCATCGATATCATCCGAGGGACACAACTTTGTTAGTTTAGTGGCTTTTAAGTTGCTTGTGTTTTGTTGCTTGTCTGGATCTATGCCAGATCTTCTGCCTTTGATAGCTTGCAAGACATCCAGCCATCACTGCTCCTGTCCCTGCATCTCTTCTGTCATCTGCTGCTTCTCTCCTCTGTTTCTTCATCTCTTTTTTGTTGTATAGTATGTGATGCTTGTCCAGCTGGTTATGATTATTGTATGCTATTTGTAATATAAAAATATAGTATGTGATTCAAACAACATGAAGTCTTGCTGTATTCTGACATAATGCAGTTAGCCCCAGCACTTGAACTGCCCCAGAGAGGAAAGAGTTAACTCTATGCAGAAGCATAGAACGTTGAGCTTGGTTTTCAAACCTATGTCTGTGGTACTTCCCAGTGTAACCATCAGATTCTTTACTCTGCCTAACAGTGAAGTCACTCCGGAGATTCCTCTGCTCAGTTCGGTAAAGCTTAAAAAAGCGTTCGGTTTAAACCGTTCTATTTGTTATTTTTCGGATCTCCAGCCTCTGTCTATGGTACAGGTAGTGTAGTAGATAGGTAGTGACTGTGTTTTATTTTGCTAAAAGTGTGACAATTTTTCTTTCTTCGGTTTCTTATCGGTCGGTCCGGTTAGGAACCAACCTTATCTCTACTTTTGTTTAAAAAATTGAAATTTTTTGGGATTAGAGTGGTGTTCTGGTACCGATCGGTTTCAAAAGAACCGGGCCTTTTCTGGTTCTTTTTCAAAACCCATGACACGGTTTGTAACCGATCGGTTAATTATTACCTGGCTTGAAAGCTTCTATAGGGTAATTTAGTAGGTTGGCCATGTCTGACAAACCCAAGAAGAAAACCAGTCCCACTGGGTTTCAACATTGTACTGAGTGTGGGGAGGCCTTTGTCAAGGCCAACCCCCACCTCATCTGTGTTTATTGTCTGGGGTTTGACCACCTCAAGTCAGACTGCCAGATTTGCAAAAACTTTCCCAAAGTCACTATAGAAAAAAGATTGAGCAGGCTGAAGGAAAGGGAGGCCGAGAAGTCCGTAGATCCGGATGGCCAGCCTGGTTCGGTTGCGGCCGAACCTGAGGAGGTGCCTACTGACCTAGGCAATACCTCCTTGGGCAAAAGGAGAGCCGACTCCAAGGGGCTGGTTCCGTCAAAAAGAAAACGAAAGTCTGCCGGTTTCGGACCCAGTACCGCATACTCCAACCGCGGACGAGATAGCCAAAGCGATTAGCATTATTCAATCGCTTCGCCCGGTTCCATCTGAACCGGTACTGCCGGTTAGGTCAGATCCGTCTCCTTCAGATTATGATCCAGATGCTTTTTATGAGGAGTGGGAGGGAGACAAAGACTATCTCGATGATGAAGACGAAGATGACAACCTGGGGGTTTTGGATGTGCCCATTGAACCGGACATCTCCCCAGATAGGCCCTCTAATGTCTCCCCTTCCAGGCTTTCTGAGTTCCCTTCACACTTCTTGTTCTACAAGAAGGTGGCCGAAACCCTCCAGCTCCCAATGGTTGAAGCTGCTGAGGAGGAAGAAGAGCCTGATTTTGTAGAAACGATGGACATCCCAGAGTCCAAAAGACTGTCTATCCCTCTTCATAAGTCCTTGGGGAAACAGACTCAAAAGATTTTACAAACTCCTAACTCATTACCTCCTGTGGATAAAAGAATGGACAGGAGGTATATGTTATCAGGCTCAGGTACGGAGTTCCTTTATACTCATAGCAGCCATGTTGGGGTAGTGCAGGCTGCAGCCTGTGACAGGGCTAATATTCCTTGACAAGGACTCCAGAAAAGTTGATGCCATGGCCAAAAAACAATATTTGGCATCCTCGGTGGGTCTCAGGCACGCAAACTATATGGCCTACACAGCCAGGTACCAGAAGTCCATGTGGGATACTGTTCTGGAACTGTCTAAACAGGCCTCCCCCCAGCTAGCCAAGGAGCTGGAGGAGGTGGCTGCAGATGGAATTGAAGCATCTAAAGTACAATTTCATGCTGCTGTGGACTCCAATGATGTGGCATCAAGAGTCATGGCTACATTTGTGTCTCTCAGAAGACATGCTTGGCTCAGATGTACTAGCCTATCACAGGATACCCAGACTAAGACTATGGATTTTCCTGTAGTTGGTAACTCTCTGAAGAGCAGACAGAGGCTTACATGAAGAAAATGGATGAATACAGGACCACTTACAGGAGTGCACAGGCCAAGGAAAGGCAAACCACTCCACAAAAGCAGCAGTCCAGGGGCAGGCCCTTTCACAGGCCTTTTTACCAAGCCCAGGCCTCCTCTCCCTTCCCACGGAGGGTGTTTTTCCGAGGGAGGGGCAGGAGGGGGATGAGCAGGGCTGCTTCCTCCTCCCAGTCTAAGGCTTCTGCCAAGCAGACACCCTGATGTGTCAGCCCGGGTCGACTCCCCAATACCAGTAGGAGGTAGGCTGGCTTACTACTTTCAGGCCTGGAAGTCTGTGACCTCAGACAAGTGGGTCCTGGAAGTAGTAAGCCAGGGACTGGCCCTCAGCTTCAAAAGGTTCCCAAAAAACAGGGCCAGGTCTTTTCCACCTGCATCAATATCAGAAATCCTTGCCCTAGAGGCAGAGGTTTCCTCTCTTCTGGTTCTCAGAGCCTTAGAGGTAGTTCCTACTCAGCACAGGGGAAGAGGCCTGTACTCCAGGTTCTTCCTTACCCCAAAGTAATCAGGGGAGTGGTGACCCATCCTGGATCTAAGGTATTTGAACATACACATTTCAAAACCCAAATTCAAAATGGTAACTCTGGGAATAATCCTTCCCTCTTTAAGGCCAGGGGATTGGCTAGCATCCCTGGACCTCAAGTATGCCTACTTCCATATCCCTATCAGGTGCTCCCACAGAAAATACTTCAGGTTCGAGTTGCCTTCAGGCCATTATCAGTTCAGGGCCATGCCATTCGGCCTAACATCAGCTCCAAGGGTGTTCACAAAGTGCCTTGCAGTGGTGGTGGCTTACCTCAGAAGACAGGGTATCCCGATTTTCCCATATCTGGACGACTGGCTAATCATATGTCAGTCATCAGACCAGGTCAGGTCAGCTCTGCAAACCACCCAGGACTTGCTCAGTTCTCTGGGGTTTCTTCTCAATCTTCCAAAATCTGTCCTCGAACCAGTACAACTCCTCACCTTTATAAGGATAGAATTGGATACTATCCAAGCAAAGGCTTTCCTTCCCCTGGCAAGGGTGAAGGCCCTAGTAGATCTTCCTTCCTCTTTTTGACCTCAGGTTTCTCGTCCGTCGAGACAGTTCCTCCAACTCCTGCGCCACATGGCAGCCTCCACTGCAGTGGTGCAGGGAGCCAGATTTCAGATGAGGGACATTCAGTTCCACCTAAGATCCTTTTGGTCACAGAGAAATGAATCTCACCAAACTGATTCCAGTGACTCAGACTCTGGTCCAAGCCCTCCAGTGGTGGCTGGACCAGGACAACCTCAGACAAGGATTCCCCTTTCTCCCTCAAGTCCTATCAGTAGTTCTAACTATGGATGCTTCTCTCTAAGTTGGGGAGCCTATCTGGGAGCCCTGACAGCTCAAGGGGTCTGGTCTCCACAGGAGTCTCTCCTTCATATCAATCTCCTGGAACTCAGAACAGTTTTCTTAGCCCTCCAGAGCTTCTCAGATTCAGTCAAGGGCAAGGTGGTCCAAGTCAGAACGGACAACACCACCACAATGTGGTACATCAACAAGCAGGAAGGCACTTGGTCCACGGCCTTGTGCATGGAAGCCATGAAACTGTGGTCCCTGGCCTATTCTCTTCAGACTTCCCTGGTAGCAGTTTACCTTCCAGGAAAGGACAATGTACTAGCAGATGCCCTGAGCAGAATTTCACAGGGACATCATGAATGGTCCCTGGATCCTCACATCCTGAAGGTCTTCTTCTCCAGGTGGGGTACTCCAGAAATAGATCTCTTTGCAGCACCAGACAATCATCAACTTCCTCTGTTTTGTTGCAGACCTCCAGTCCTGGGGACGATTCCCCTGGATGCTCTCATTTTGGAATGATAAGGCGGGTTTCTCTATGCCTTCCCTTCCGTCCCTCTGCCGTTCAGAGTTCTGATCAAGATCAGAACTCAACCCTGCACAGTGATACTAGTGGCTCCAGATTGGGCCAGACTGCCATGGTATCCTCTTCTGTTGTCCTTGACAGTGTCATGTCCCCTGTCTCTTCCCAGGAAATACAATCTCCGGTCCTTCTCTCAGGGGCGAATCTGGTACCCCAATCTCCAGTCTCTCAACCTCAAGGTCTGGCTCTTGAAGAGTTAGAATATGCAGCACTACATCTCTCTCAGGGAGTTCTGGATATGCTGAAGGTCTCCAGGAAACCTTCCACTAGAAAAAAATATAATTCCAAATGGAAGAGGTGCAGTATTTGGTGTTCTCAGAAAGGCATTCTGCCTGATTCTGCAGACATCTCCACAGCCTTAGATTATCTGGTTCATCTGAATGGTCTAGGCCTTAGGCCTGCCACTCTGAAGGTTCATCTGGCAGCTGTTTCTGCATTCCTTTCAGCAGGGAGGGGCTCTTCCCTGGCTTCTTATCCTGTTTTCAGGAAGTTTTTCAAAGATCTGGTTCACATTAACCCTCCCTTTAGAGAGCCTGCTCCATCTTGGGATCTTAATGTCTGCATTGCTTAGCTTATGCAGCCACCCTTTGAACCTCTGGCTTCAGCCAAGTTGAAGTACTTGACCTGGAAAACTGTTCCTGATAGCTATTACTTCTGCCAGGTGGATTAGTGAATTACAGGCGCTATCAGTTGAACCTGACTTCATATCCTTCCATAGAGATAAAGTGGTCCTAAGAACCAATAGGAGGTTCTTGCCCAACGTAGTGTCGGATTTTCATTGACCCAATCTATATCTCTCCCTGTATTTTTCACTGACCACTCTTCTTCAGCTGAAAGAAGATTACACAGTTTGGATGTTAAAAGGGCTCTTAGCTACTACATAGAGCATACTACAACACACAGAAATGACTGCCTTCAATTTTGTTTCTCACTTATGGTGAAGTGGGGAAAGGTAAGCCTGCCACTAAAAGAACTATTGCCAGGTGGATTGTTTCTTGTATACAATTCTGCTATGACAAGTTGGGTAGAACACCCCCTTCAGGCCTGAGGGCTCACCCGACTAGGGGTACAGCTGCTACCTTATTTAGATATAGTTAAGAATCCTGAACTTAGAAATGTAATTGCTCAATTTAGGTTTGAAATCTTTCCAAGTAATGTCATTGAGGCAAGGTATAATAAAGTGGACAACAATTCCTGTAATTGTTATTGCCACTTATAGGAACTGGAGGATTTGAAACATGTAGCATTAAGATGCCCATGGTATGAACATCTTTGTAGTAAAAGATTAGGTAAATATATTGGTTCCTTTTTTATGCCTAACAAATATATATTGGATCTTCTGTTTAACTCAGAAAACTCTGAAATGCTAAATGAATTGGCTATGTTCCTTATTGAGGTTGAAAAGCTGAGATGTAAGCATATTCAAGGATTTATTGTGCAATAAGATACAATAGTGTGACTTTAAGTTTGGAGGTAGTCAATGAAAGCCGGAAATGTTTGGGATATGTGGTATAAGTTTTTATAAATGTTTGAAATATGTGTTACATGTATGTATGTAATTTATTGACTGTCTTATTTGCATTTTAATGGCAAAATGCCGAACAAATAAATTATTACTAGATACTAGACTTATGGAGATGTGGGAAAGGGAAAACCAGCATTTAAAAGGACCATCTCTCACTGGATAATTCAATGTATCCAATTCTGTTATTCATAATGCCAGTATTAGAAGCAGGAATTCAGAACACAGTAATTGAGTACTTAGTTACTATTTAAATGGCTGAAGTTGCCAGTAGTCCACTGTCTCTTTATTATGTTCTTTAGAGACCACCATCCACAGGTGCCCACTTACCTTCTTCAGTGGGTCTTTACTTCAATAAATATTGGATAAATCCTCCTGTAGGAAATGGTACTTTAGTTTTTTTTTATCAGTCAACTTCCCCTCAGTGCTTCACAACATGGGGGGGGGGGGGTTGTCATGATAATGAACTGAGGTAGATCAGAAATAATTGCTGATCTTGTTGGTTCAGCTGACCTGGCTTGCATCACCGAGACCTGGCTGGATGATAATGCTGGCCCAGTACTGGAATCAGCAATTCCGGTTGGATACTCAGTGATACACTGCCTGAGAAAGGATTGCAGGGGCGGGAAGTTTGCCATTTAGAAACATAGAATGTGATGGCAGATAAGGACCGCTCGGCCCACCTAGTCTGCCCATTTTCCTACCCAACAGATAAGTTGCAGATCCTAGTTAACCAACAGCTTACTTCCTCCTACCCCTCCGACTGCCTTATGACTGTCCCATGCATTCTTGAATTCCCCCACTGTTCTTGACTCCACGACCTCCTAAGGGAGGCTGTTCCATGCATCCACAACCCTCTCTGTTAAAAAATACTTCCTCATATTACCTTTGAGCCATCCCCCCTCTATCTTCAAATTGTACCCCCTTGTTTTTGGTCATCTTTTCTGAAAGATGCTACCTCTTGGACTTTGTTGATTCCTTGAGGTACTTGAAAGTTTCTATCATGTCCCTCTCCTTCTTTCCTCAAGGGTATACATATTAAGCTCCTTTAGTCTTTCTCTTCATATGTCTTCTGGTGCAGACCCTGCATGATTTTGGTTGCCCTCCTGGACAGCCTCCACTCTGTCTATGTTCCTTGTGGAGATGGGGTCTCCAGAACTGCACATAGTACTCCAGATGGGGTCTCACCAACTGTCTGTACAGAGGGATAACAACTTCCTGTTTTCTACTATTGATGCCTCTCCCTATGCATCCCAGTATCCCCCAGCCTTCCTTACTGCCTTCTCACATTGCTTGCCCACCTTTAGGTCATCTGATATAATTACCCCCAGGTCCCTTTCCATTTTTACTGTTGTCAGTATCACACCCCCCATTGTGTATTCTTCCTCTGGGTTTTTCTTTCCCAGGTGCATTACCTTGCACTTCTTTGCATTGATTCTGAGCTGCCATACATCTGACCATTCCTCCAACCTTGCCAAGTCCTCTCTCATCCTTTCCACTCCATCTTGTGTATCAACCCTGTTGCAGATCTTTGTGTCATCTGCAAAGAGACATACTTTTCCTTCCAGTTCCTCTGCAATGTCACTTATAAAGACATTAAAAAGGACCGGTCCTAGTACTGAACCCTGCGGTACCCCACTAGTAACCCTCCTTTCTTCACTGTGGACTCCGTTTACTACTATCCTGCGTCCTGTTGTCTAGCCAATTTTTTATCCAGGCTACCACCTTGGGACCCACCCAAGGCTGGCTAACTTTGTATTAATCTTTGTGTGGGACTGTATCAAATGCCTTGCTAAAATCTAGGTAGGCATGTCCACAGCCCTCCCTGGTCTACTACTTTAGTCACCAGTCAAAGAAATCTATTAGATTCATCTGACATGACCTTCCCATCGTGAATCCATGCTGCCTTGGGTCCCAGCCCCACTGGCCTCTAGGTACTCAACAGTTCTTCCTTCAGATGTGATTCCTTCATTTTCCTACCACTGAGGTCAAACTAACTGGTCTGTAGTTTCCTGCCTCTGTCCTGCTCCCACTTTTGTGAAGAGGAATCACATCTGCCCTCCTCCAGTCCTCAGGTACCACCCCATCCTCCCATGATTTGTTAAAGAAGTAGTCAGGTGTCACTAGTTCTACCTATAGTTCCTTTAGAATTCTTGGGTGAATCCTCATCAGGCCCCATTGCTTTGTCCACCTTCAATTTTATTAGTTCTTTCAGAACCCTTTCTTCTGTAAATGGACTGGTATCGACCACCGTCTTCAGTGTGTTTCACTTGTTTTGTTTAGGTACCTCCCCCTCCTCTTCCTTTGTGAATACTGAGCAGAAATATTCATTCAGTATCCCTGCTTTTTCACTGTCACCCTCTACCCACATTCCCTCCCCTTTATTAAGCCTCAATATCCCTCCTTTGGTCTTTCTTCGCTCCCTAATGTACCTATAAAAGGTCTTATTCCCCCTTCTTAACAGAGTTGGCTATCCTTTCCTCGGTTCCATTTGTTTTAAATTGGATCTGGGCCCTATAGACATCCCTGTGGTAACAACCAGATCCTTTGAGTGTATTGTGGGTGCAGGTTGCAGGATACTTCTCATCTACCACCCAGCCAATAGTGAGAATGAGTTCCTGTAGCAAACTTCATCATCAACCTCATTTTGGAATCTCCTAGATGGAAAGTTCTGGGGGACTTCAATACTTGGGTCGATGAACTCTCGCATTTTGGACAAAACTTCCTCCAATTGATGAGTTTGTTGGGCCTGACACAGGTAGTTACCTCTCCTACCCACAGTTGCGGACATTCATTGGACCTGGTCTTCCTTCTAGGGGTGGAGATTGCTGACCTGGTGGTGGAGCTAGTTGGGTGGTCTGACCACCACACTGTAGGGTTCAGATTCAAGGCCCCACCAATAGACCTGCCCCTATGGAGATGGTTTGGTACCGCCTTTTAAGGGGTTTGACCTCAGATGGTCTTATGGCAGTGCTGGACCTATCAGGTTTGCCGAGAGTAAGCAGGGATGGGGGGTCTTGTACTTGCCTATAATAAGGCAGTGATGGGTGCTCTCGACTCCCTGGTTCCTGTCCGTGTTCAATCCCTCACTCTTTGCCCAAAGTCCCCTTGATGTGATTGGACTCTGAAGGAGTTGAAATGTAGGGTTCGAAGATTGGAGAGGCGCTAGCGGAAATCCAGCTTGGTTGTTGATCAGTTTAAATTGATACATCATTATAAACACTATCAATCAGCAATCTCTTGTAAGAAGGCAGAAATCCTGTCCAAAGAGATTGCTGCAGCAGGGCATCAACCTGCTCAGCTCTTCCAGACTGTGTACAGGTTGTGCAATCCAGCCTGTCTTCAGCCGCAGGGAGCGGTTTTGCAAATAAAGTGCGATGAGTTTGCTCGATTCTTTGCCGATAAGATTGACACGATCCGGTCACTTGGCGTCCTCAAATGGGTATTGCAGTGATCGGCAAGAGGTTGCAGGTCCTTGATCTGTGTGGTTTGACTTTGGCCATTTGGAAATTGGGGACATTGTGCGGCTCATTCAGGGTATGCACCCATCTTACTGTAGTTTGGATCCGGGCCCAATGCGCCTCCTCATGGGGTGCATTGAGGTCATCGGCCCGGCCCTTGCTAAGATTGTCTGGTGCTCATTGGAGTCTGGGGTATTTCCTGACCCCCTGAAGGATGTGGTAATTGTACCACTTCTGAAGAAAACTTCCCTCGACCTGGACTGCTTAGCTAACTACAGACCTATCTCTAACCTGCCCTTTGTGGGTAAGGTTATTGAGAAGGTAGTTGTAGTGCAGCTGGATGCCCATTTAACCTCTCATGATGTCTACGATCCTCTCCAGTCCGGGTTTAGGAAGAGGCATAGTAGTGAGACTGCTGTGGTTTGGGTACTTTATTTATTTATGTATTTATTTAATGGTATCAGAATTGCAAACCTTTGAGTCAAGGACTCCTTTACAAAGGCTCCTCATCATGGTACAAAGACAGGTAAACAAACAATCACAGGTACAAAGTAGTCTTCAGTGATGACAAAAAAGAGATATAACTTTTCTATACAAGTATGTACACAATAAAGTATGAGGTAATGTCCTATACAATGTGGTAGCTAAGGTATAGTCCTATACATTGTGGTAGCTAAAACATCAATGCATGTAACAACCTATGGCATACTTTTAGTTTACATAAGGCACTGGGGCAATGGGGAGGGCCCAGGGAGGAAGGTCATAATAGTTACGTGCAGTTACAACAGCGGGTGTTGACCAGGTGGTGCCTAAGGGCAGTTTTGTAAGGGCCAATTCTTTGTATTGAGGAGATAGCAGAGGGAAGGGAGTTGATCGGTAAAGAAATTACCTTTGGGCCAGTGATATCCTTACTCTGGGCACTTGAAATGACCTTTTGTGGGAGTTCCGGGTGGAGCCAGTAGCGACGGAGGGGCTGAGTACAGTAGATAGGCCAGGAGGCATTAATCCAACTACTATCTTCTTGGCGAAGAGACAGGTTTGGTAGTGCAGTCTCTCATCAAAGTTGAGAATATCAGCCTGTGCATATAGTGTATAGGTGTGGGTGAGTCTGCTGGAACCAGTAAGTAGTCGACAGGCCTTGTTGAGAGAGGATATACTATGATTTCCCGAAATGCATCGTCCCAACACTCCATATCCCAACCGCGGGTGACAGAAACACGGTTGCCTGACATTGGGATTTACCCAACAAGTGATTTGGGGACTTGCCCCTACACCCCCATGTGGGGCTCTGCCCCCCACACCACATGCCAGGATTCTCACTCAGCTGGGGTAAAGTCAATCGAGCAACTGTGTTTCAGGCGCCCAGGTCAGGATATGGAGCATCGGACCAATGCATTTCGGCAAACCAACTGCATCCCTTGGAAGACATTTTCATTCTGTTGAGTGCAGCTTTGTCAGCTGCACCATATACTAGAAGGTCACAGTCCACTAGGGATAGGACTGAGGAGGTGATGGCCAGCCTCAGGGCTTGGGGGGGAGGCAGTTCTTGTGGTGGTAAAGCAGGCCAACATGCGAGTTTATAGCAGATGCAAGGGTGTGCATATGGTCGTGAAAGGAGAGGGCAGTGTTGAAGGTTATGCCAAGATATTTATAGGTGTTGACTTGTTCAAGGGGAAGGAGTGTACTAGACATGACCGAAAGGGGAGCATCCTTGTGCATGTTTTGATTGTGTGAGAAAAGCATGAGCTTAGTCTTTTTTCAATTGATTACAAGTCTGCGGTCCAGGAACCAGGCTTCAGCCTGGTTAATGGAGTTTTGGAGGGCACTTTGGAGGTGGGCAGGGACCTGGTGGGATGAGAAGAGGACTGCATTATCTGTGTAAAGGAGTATTTTTTCGGAACATGATTTGGGGAGCATGTTTAAGTACAGACTAAAAAGGAGTGGGCTGAGGATTGAGCCCTGCTGTACTCCTGAGCTGACCTACCGATTACTGGAGAGGGTGCTATTAATCTCCACACACAGCAAGCTAGAGGTGAGGTAGTTAGTGAACCGGGCCAGGGGGCCTTGTGAGAAACCTAATTGAGATACGGTGGCTAGGAGAAGCGGGTGGCTGACGGTAGTGAAGGCTTTCGATAGATCGATGTAAACTGCACCTTTGAGGAGCCCTTTATCAAGGGCTCTGTGTACGTAGTTGGAAAATTCATGGAGGGCAGTAGAGGTACTATGCTCCCTGTAGAAACCATGCTGCTCCACACAGAGGAAGTTATGTTTGGTGAGATAGTCAGTTAACTAGTCTGCTGCAATGTTTTCTAAGGCCTTTGAGAGGGGATGGAGGATCAATATCGGTCTGTAATTCCTGGGGGAAGTGCAGTCCTCTCCTTTGTGTATAGGGGTGATCACAGCATTCTTCCAGATGTGAGGGAATTGGCTGAGGCAGAGGGAGAGATTGAGAAGGCTGTTGAGGGGTGTGAGTACTACGTCCAGTACTAGCCATAGGATTGTGAGGTCCAAGGTGTCATTACTGTGGCTGGCGCCATTGAGGGCTTTGAGCAGGTAGGGTTTGACTTCACTTGGGGTGAGGACCCAGAAGTAGAAAGGGGGTAGGGGAGGTGGGGGGGGTGAGCAGGAGCAGGGTCAAAGAAATTTGGGGAGAGAACAGTGCTGAGGTCTGTGAAAGCGACGTTGAGACAATCAGCAATAGCTTGTGGGTCTGTGGAGAGTGAGCTGTTGATGTTGAATTGGGTGGGGGGGTGATATGGTTTTCCCATTGAGTTCCTTTATATTGTCCCAGAACTTACGGGCAGACCCCCAGGAGGAGGCAAGGGTGGATTTGTAGTAGTCTGATTTTGTCATGCGGATGGCCCATGTGCATTTGTTGCATGCAGCTCTGTAGGCTTGCCTATCAGCAGGCTTGCCAGATTCTAATGCTTTGCACCAGAGGTTGCCTCTGCTCTGCAATTGATTGATAAGGGAAGGAGTAATCCACAGGGAGTTGTGCTTCCTGATAAGAAACTTAGTGAGGGGAGCGAAGATGTCACATGCGGTATTAAATGAGTGGACAAAGTAGCTGAAGGCAGAGTCAACGTCAAGGGCTAGCTTAATCGGGGACTAGTCTCAGCAGGCAAGGTGCTCTCTTAGTTGAGCCAGTTTGCTAGGTCATAGGCAACGCTGGAGGACAATGTTTGGTACTGGTTTGTTCATTTTACAGGACCAGGAAAGGATGATATATTCTTAATATTCTTCAGGTGAAGCTACCTCTGTCTGGAAGCTGCAGTACTGAACATAGGATTTGCAAGAAAGCGAGTTGTGCTCACAACAGAGGGAGGTGAACCTTACAATTGTCTTTGGTTTGTAGCAGATATTCTGCAGGTGGAGGCTACTTCTAACTGAAAGGTGAAATAAGGAACTTAGAATTATCAGGAAAGGCAGTCTTTCAAGCAACAGAGGGAGGTGGATCTAGCTTTACTTTTGTTCCAATTCTTAAGATTTTCAGTGCAGGAAGAGTTTAAAGCACAGCTGACTTATTTTGGGACTGACTGCTTTCAGAGCACAAACCACCAGGCTGTTTTGGGGCTGGGGAGGTTTACCTGTGTCTGACTTGGATGTCTGGTCTTTCTCTGTTTGATTAGCAGGGTATTGTCTCTGTCAAATTGTTGTGTAGGGCATCGTGCTGACAGGAAGGCACTCATCGCAGTGGTGGGTCAGAGCTTTTAGCTGATTGTTTCGTGAGGGCACTGTTTAGGCCCAACCCCTGCCCACCCTCACCCCACCCACCCTGGAAATAGTTCCTTTATACCTGGGGTTCTGACATCATTTCCTCAAGAGTGCAAGGTGCATATCACTGTCATATCCTCTCTAGCACACTGCACTGACAATATAAGCATACACATTGTATAATATATATATATATTTATATAACAAACCAATCACACACACACACAAAAAAAAAGTAGATAAACATGTGGGGAGTAGTGCAATGTAATGGCTGTGGTGCAGCAGCCTTCCAGGAGTCTTTCTGGAGGCTGAGATGCTGCCCTATTTGCAGACAACTCTCTGCCCTGAGGGAGGAAGTTGCCCATCTTCAGGCCACACTGGACAGTAGTAAGGGAACCTTCCCCCAGGCCACACTGGACAGTAGGAAGGGAACCTCCCCCATCCAGGGAGCAGCAGAGCCACCACCACTACCTCAGAGGTTGCGAAGAAAGCACAGCAGTTGGACCACAGTGGGCTCAGGGAGGGTGAGGATGGTGGAACAGAGGCACACCCAGTCATTTGTTCCACTCCACAATCCATACACCATTCTGGGGGAGCATAGCTCCCCTATGGATGCACCCGAAGAGGAGACTAAGGAGGCTGAGGACAACTGTCACAAGGGAGGCCCACAGGAACGAGGCAGAGGACACCACAGGGAAAGGAAGCAGCCCTGGTGGGGACCCAATTATTAGGGATAGAACTGGGGGAGTAGGGGCAAACTGAAGTAAGGTGCCTGCCTGATGCCATGGCTTGAGGGACAGGAAGCGATCCTCAGGATCACGAGAACAGCTGCACGGAAGTCTGAGCTGGATGTCATTGTCCACCTAGGGACAAATGACTTGGCTCATCATGAGATTAGAGCAGTGCAGGAGGACTTTGTAGTAGGGAGAGGCCCAAGGCAAGTAGCACACACAGTATCCTTCTCAGAGGTGCTGCCTGTCAATGGCATGGGTGAGGCGGGTACTTTGCACCATGCAGTTTAATGAATGGTTGAAAAAATGGTGTGGAGCACAGGGGTTTGGCTTCATTGGGGACTGGGGTTCCGCCTGGAGGGACACCAGCCTATACTGGCAGGATGGTCTGCATCTGTCCAGGAAGGGAACAAGTCTTTTGAGCAATCAGTTTAAATGCTTCATTGGCAAGCTTTTAAACTAGTCTAGGGGGAGGCATTGATAAGCAGCAGAAAAATCCCAGCCTCTCCCTACAAAACAGGGTACTAAATGAGAAAAAGACCGAGGTAGAAAGGTCAGTGGGGGATGCTGCAACAGAAGGTAAAGCCATCAAAAAATGGAGAGCAATGAGTACCAATGCCCATAGTCTGGGTAACAAGCTTCCTGAATTAGTGGCCTTGATGGAGGAGGAACATCTGGATATCATGGTAATCACAGAAACATGGTACACACAAAACCATGACTAGGACGTAAACATACCAGGATACACTATCTACAGGAGGGACAGGGAGGGTAAAAGAGGAGGAGGAGTAGCTCTTTACATAAGGGAAGGAATCAAAGCAACAGAACAAAAGGGTAAACAGGAGGAGAAGAAGCACTGTGGTGGTAAATTTGGAGACAGGCAATGGCACCACAATCCACACAGGGTTAGTATACAGACCCTTCTCAGGGGAGGAAATGGACAAGGAAATGTTAGAAAGTATACTTAGAATGGCAGAAAAAAGGGGAGATATTGCTGATGGGTGATCTGAATATGCCAGATGTTAACTGGAGTGCAGTTGCAGCAGCCACTTCGAAGAGTGGGGTTATTCTAGATGCCCTACAGGGGGCATGCTTTAGACAACTAGTATTGGAGCCCACTCGAGAGGGAACAATCTTAGACCGGTTCTCTCAAATGGAGATGGAGAGAGGATCACAGATGTAGAAGTGGGTAGCCATCTGGGAACTAGCGACCATCGAACAGTATAGTTCACAATAAACACAGCAATAGAGTCAAGCCATACAAAGGCAAAAGTACTGGACTTTAGGAGAGCTGACTTTGCCAAAATGGGTGAGTGCCTAAGGAATGCACTAGCAAATGGGCAGGAAGGAGTGGTGGAAAAACAATGGGGAATAATAAAAACTGCCATCACAGCGGTAACAAGCCTTTGTGTGAAGCAAATAAACAAAACAAAGCAATCTAAGAAACCACTGTGGTTCTCAAAGGAAGTGGCAGTGAAGGTTCAAGAGAAAAAGAAAGCATTCAGGAAGTAAAAGGAATCACAGAAGGAACAGGACAGAGAGCTGTATCAGTTAAAGCAAAAGGAAGCTGGGAAGGCAGTCAGAACAGCAAATGCCCAAACCGAGGAAAAGATAGCCAACTCAGTTAAGAAGGGGGATAAAACCTTTTATAGGTACATGAGGGAGTGAAGGAAGACCAAGGGAGGGATAGTGAGGCTTAATAAAGTGGAGGGAGGGTGGGCAGAGGGTGACTCTGAAAAGGCAGAGATACTAAACAAATATTTTTGCTCAGTATTTACAAATGAAGAGGGGGAGGTACCTAAAACAAACAGTAGAAACACTGTGGATACAGAAGTTGATACCAGCCCATTTACAGAAGAAAGGTTTATGAAAGAACTCTTAAAACTGAAGGTGGACAAAGCAGTGGGGCCTGATGGGATTCATCCCAGAATTCTAAAAGAACTAAGGGTAGAACTAGTGACACCACTGACTACCCTCTTTAACAAATCATGGGAGGATGTGGTGGTACCCAAGGACTGGAGGAGGGCAGATGTGATTCCCCTTCACAAAAGTGGGAGCAAGGCAGAAGCAGGAAACTACAGAACTGTTAGTTTAACCTCAGTGATAGGGAAAATGATGGAATCACTTCTGAAGGAAAGAATTGTTGAGTATCTAGAGGTCAGAGGGCACAGGACCCTAGGCAGCATGGATTCACAGTGGAAAGGTCATGCCAGATGAATCTGATAGATTTCTTTGACTGGGTGACCAAAGTAGTAGATCAGGGAGGGCTGTGGACATGGCCTACCTAGACTTTAGCAAGGCATTTGACACAGTCCCACACAAAAGATTAATATACAAGTTAGACAGCCTGGGAGTGGGTCCCAAGATGACAGCCTGGGTAAAGAATTGGCTGTAGAATAGGACACAGAGAGTAATAGTAAATGGAGTCCACTCTGAAGAAAGTGGGGTTACTAGTAGGGTACCACAGGGTTCAGTATTAGGACCGGTCCTCTTCAATGTCTTTATAAGCGACATTGCAAAGGGACTGGGAGGAAAAGTATGTCTCTTTGCAGATGACACAAAGATCTGCAACAGAGTTGATGCACAAGGTGGGGTGGAAAGGATGAGAAGGACTTGGCAAGGTTAGAGGAATGGTCAAATGTATGGCAGCTTAGATTCAATGCTAAGAAGTGCAAGGTAATGCACCTGGGAAACAAAAACCCAGGGGAAGAGTACACAATGGGGGTGAGATACTAACAACAACAAAAATGGAAAGGGACCTGGGGGTAGTCATATCAGATGACCTAAAGGTGGGCAAGCAATGTGAGAGGGCAGCAAAGGGGGCTGGGGGGATACTGGGATGCATAGGGAGAGGCAACACCAGTAGAAAACAGGAAGTTATTATTCCTCTGTACAGACAGCTGGTGAGACCCCATCTGAGTACTCAGCAGTTCTGGAGACCCAATCTCCGAAAGAAATAGACAGGATGGAAGCTGTCCAGAGGAGGGCAACTAAAATGGTGCAGGGTCTGCACCGGAAGACATATGAAGAGAGACTTAAGGAGCTTAATATGTATAGCCTCGAGGAAAGGAGGAGGGGGGACATGATAGAAACTTTCAAGTACCTCAAGGGAATCAACAAAGTCCAAGAGGGTAACATCTTTCAAAAAAAGAGGTGTGCAAGAACAAGGGGCACAATTTGAAGATGGGGGCTGCTCAGAGATAATTTAAGGAAGTATTTTTTCACAGAGAGGGTTGTGGATGCATGGAACGGCCTTCCGGAGGAGGTTGTGGAGTCAAAAACAGTGGTGGAATTCAAGCATGCATGGGACAGTCATAAGGCAATTCTAGGGGGTTGGGGTAGAAAGAAGTAGGCTGCTGGTTAACTAGGATCTGCAGCTTATCCAGTAGGTAGGGAAATGGGCAGACTGGGTGGGCCAAGCGGTCCTTATCTGCCGTCAAATTCTATGTTTCTATGTGGGAGTAGTCACATAGGGCATTGGGCAACACAGTGGTGTCGGTGATTTTATGGGGTTGGTTTGAGAGGACAATGTCCAGTAGCATGACAGTACCATTGGTAGGGTGGGACCGGGTAGGGGAGGTAACTAGTTGGGTGAGGTTAAGGGCTGCAATAGCATCTTTAGCTTGGGAGGCAGAGCTGGCAAGCCAGTTGATATTAAGGTCTTCCATAGTGATCTGTTCCATTTTGCTGGGAAAGTTGGAGAGGTGCTCTAGTACTGACTGAAGAGCAAGGTTCTGGTGGCTTGGGGGATATAGGCGGCCGTGATTATTAGTGGTGCTCTGTAGGTGCCAGGGGTGATTTTAAGGGAGATAGCCTGGGCACCATGCTCTAGCTGGGGAGGGGGGGCAAACCCTTGTATGGTATCATGGCGGTATATGGCACAGCCTCCTCCACGTTTCCCTACTCTGTCTTCCCTGAAAAGTGTGTAACCTGGTAGGGCAATAAATGAGTTGGGGGTGGTCTTGGAGAGCCATGTTTCAACTAACGCCAGGACATCTGGCTAGTGCTGGGCAATTCACTCTTGAAGGTCGGGGAATTTCTTAAGGAGCCTGCATATGTTCATTGAGGCCATGCAAAGACCAGACAATGTTGAAGGGTGGTTGGGGTTGGCTGCGGCAGGGCCTGGGTTGGGGTGGATGTTGCCCAACAACAGGAGGAGGGGGGAGATGAGTCTGAAAAGTGCCAAGTGCTGTCTATGGTGTGTGGGCGGTCTGTCCCTGGGGGTAGATAGGGATGGGGAGGGAGCGAAGCACTGGGATGGCCAGGTAGAGTGGGGGCCATGGAGAGTCAGGGGATGGGAGAGGTGGGGAAAGATGAGCCAGAGGAGGGTGCGCTGGTGGGGGTGGTGATGGTTGGGGTACTGGGGTGTGGGTCGGTGGGATATGAGTGCAGGTGAGTTGGCAGGGGTGTAGTGTCAGAGGGGTGAGGGGCGGTGCTAGAGTGGTGAAGTATTAGAACGAGCAGTGCCAGATGGGCAGACGCTTGGACCACATACGTAATGGCCATGGTCCGAGACTTATAGGGGTGTAGGGTTGCTTTCAGATATGTGGTAGACCCTTTGGCGCAGTGGCAGGACCATGGACTATGGCGCAGAGGGTACAGGGTTCGAAACCCAGGGTAGGGGGCCTGGTTTGGACCTACGAAAAATGGGTTGGCAGGGTGGCAAGGCCCATGAAATGCGTGGTGAAAGGAGGAATAGTGGAGGGGCCAGTAGTGACTCCTAGGGGCACTGAGGGTAGTGCACTTGGGGTACTGGGAGTGGTGTAGAGGAGAGCAGTGGTGGTGTATAGAGAGTCAAGCTGAGAGTGGGTGTAGAAAACACAGGAGGGTAGGGCAGTAGAGAGCAGTTGGAGGAGCAAAGGAGAGTCAAGTTGACAGTGGGTGGAGAAATACAGGGAGGAAGAGTAGTGTGCTGTACTGCCACCAAGAGGTGAGAGCATATAACCTGCAGAGAGGAAAGTGGGGACTTAGAAGAAAGTCAGGCAGGAGGTCACGTGATCAGGGGAGGCCCTTAAATGAAGGGATGCCCCTGGGTGGGAAGGTGGCTGGGACAGGTGAACATCCCTACACAAAGAATGCTTGTCCTAGAAGGGAGCCATTACTTTTAGGGCTCCCACGGTCCTGGCTCTGTCCCTGGGTGTGTTTCATGCTTTAGTGTGCTCGGGAAAGGGGTTCCGTTGCCTGAAGTAGGGAAAGAGACAAAGGATCCTGATTAGTATGCAGCGGGAGGATGCTTGGAGAAGCTACAGGCAGGCCAGGCTCTAATGCGCGTGCACAAACTGGGAACTTCGCATGTGTGAGTTGGGGACAGCCTGAGTGAAAGAAGAGGAAAAAATTGGGCCTGTGGCGCTGCTGAGAGATACCAGCCATGTGGTGGGCCTGCAGCAGCCTGAACCAGAATGAAACCAGTAAGTCAGAAGCCTGTACACAGTAAATTACATCAATCTAACAGCGAGCAGAGACAAATGCAAAGATTAGTTCTAAGGCACAGAGTAGAATGCTAGGCTGTATGTCGTTGTTAAAAACAGGGTTTACAGTGCTCCAAGTCCTGGCATGCAGTAATCGCTAGTCAGATATACAGGTTAGTAAATGCTGGCAGTAAACACAATTAGGAATTAAAGCAGGCAAACAGCACAAATGTCTGGCTAGTTGTGTGTCCCTGAAAGCTCCTATCAGATGCTGCTGAAACCAGGCTGCAGGGAGTGCACCATAGTTCAGCAGAAAAACGATCAGTTACTATAGGAGGTCACAAAATGCACACCCCTACACAAAGAATGCTTGTCCTAGAAGGGAGCCATTACCTTTAGGGCTCCCATGGTCCTGGCTCTGTCCCTGGGTGTGTTCCATGCTATAGTGTGCTCGGAGAAGGGGTCCTGCAGCCTTTAGGGCTCCCACGGTCCTGGCTCTGTCCCAGGGTGTGTTCTGTGTAGTAGTGTACTCGGGGAAGGAGTCCCGTGGCCTTTAGGTCTTCCATGGTCCTGGCTCTGTCCCTGGGTATGTTCTGTGCTGTAGTGTGCTCGGGGAAAGGGTCCCGCAGCCTTTAGGGCTCCCACGGTCCTGGCTCTGTCCCCAGGTGTGTTCTGTGCTGTAGTGTAATCATGTCCTGGTAACGAGAGATTGGGGAAGCTGTTCCATCTTGGTTCTCCTGGATCTCTTTGCAGCGTTTGACACTGTAGACCATGGGGTGCTGCTGGAGTGCCTGCGGATACTCTGTGGTCTGTCTGGTACCATCCTCAGATTGTTTCGATCATTCTTCACTGGCAGGACTCAGAGAGTGGTGTCAGGAATTTATTCCTTGGCCCCTCTCCCCCTGTCCTGTGGGGTTCCACAGGGCTCCATGCTGTCCCCCATGTTGTTTGCAGTGTATATGCCACCGTTGGGAGACATTATAAGGTGGTATGGGCTGAGTTTTCACTGCTATGCAGATAATACTCAGCTTTACATGTCCTTTGTGCCTGAGTAGGGTGATGCGGTCTCAGTTTTTAATAACTGCCTCTCCAAGATCCAAGACTAGATGAGTTCCAACTGGCTAACGTTGAACTCAGGCAAGACTGAGGCATTGGCGGTGGACCCAGGTCACCAAGGTGTTAGGATGGTGGCAAGATTGCCCTCAGGGCTTTGGCTCGGGGATGACCAGCTGCTTACCTCTGATCAGGTGCAAAATCTGGGAGTTGTGTTCGATAGTGGCCTGACTTTAAAAAATCAGGTGTTGGCTGTCATTAAAACCTCTTTCTACCATCTGAGAAACAGCTGGATTAAGCACCTGATCCCACCTGGTGACCTTCCAACATTGGTCCATACCTTTGTAACCTCGCGCCTTGATTACTGTAATGTCTTATATTTAGAGATACCGGGGGTTGATATCTGTCGACTGCAACAAGTGCAGAATGCAGTGGCCAGGTTGTTGACTGGTTTATATAGATCTAGCCATGTCACGCCTGTGCTTCACAAACTGCACTGGCTGCCTGTACAGTGGCAGATCACCTTCAAGGTCGGGTTGCTGACCTATAAAGCCCTACATGGCCAGGAACTGCACTCCTTGCAATATCTTTTCTGTTCCTACCGCTCAATCCGCTCCATCGATGAGGGATTGCTAGAGGTTCCCAGGGTCAGACTGACCTCTGGGGGCCGTTCTTTTGCTTTTGTGGCCCCGACCCTGTGGAACTCTCTGTCTCCTCAGATTAGAGAGTGCCTGACCATCAAGAGTTTTGAATCCACATTAAAAACGCACCTGTTTGCCTTAGCGTTCCCTGAGATCAGTAATTAGTTAACCTTATGTTTTTATCTGTTTAAGTTTAGCTGAATGTTTTGAATGAACTGTTATTTATGCTGTTTTTATGATTTTACTCCCTATTTATAAGGCTTTCAGGAAAAATATATGAAACTCCTCCAGACACCTACTTCCCTGTCTGGAGCTGACAAGAAAATAGTCAAAAAGCGCCAGCTCTCTAGGACTGAAACTGACTTCGTGTACATGCACCCCAGTCATGAAGGAGTTGTACATCAGGCAGCCTGTGATAAAGCTAATGTTCCCCTCCCTTCTCAGCCCCCTGAGAAGGAGTCTAGGAGACTTGACTTCATGGCCAAAAGATCATATACTTTAGTCTCTCTCCTCTTGCCCCTGTCTTCCTACCTGGCTTATACTGCGAAGTACCAGAAGGCTCGGTGACAATCTGTCATGGCTATTGCTCAGCATAAGCCAGATACCATAGCTCAGGACATACTAGAGACAGCTAAAACTGCCTTGAAAGCTACTAAATTTCAATATCATATGGCAGCAGACAACAGTGATGCAGCTTCCAGGGTTATGGCCCAGGCCATTTCCCTTAGACACTTTGCTTGGTTAGGAACAACTAACCTGTCACAGGACATCCAGTCCAAAGCAGTGGACTTTCCCTGTGACCAAAACTCCCTCTTTGGTGATAGAACAGAGGCTTACATGAAGAAGATAGATGAGTACAAAGTGGCCTACCAGAGCAACATTGCCAAAGATAAGGCCCCTTCTCAACAGAGAGCTCAAAACAAGGGGAGCAGGGGCAGGGGTTTCTTCCCTAGACCCTTCCTTCCTTATCCTATGCCTGTGGACTATACTCAAATGAGGGGATTCTATAGAAGGAGAAGCAGGAAAGGACATAGGAGGGGTACCCCTACTCCTGCTCCTGCCATGCAATCTAAGCCCTGACTCCTCTGTCCAGGTCACCTCCCCTCTACCAGTAAAGGGCAGGCTCTCCCACTACCTCCAGTCTTGGTCCCTCATAACCTCAGACAGTTGGGTTCTGAAGGTGGTGGAAAATGGCCTGCCTCTTCAGTTCCACATGTTTCCACCTCTCAGGAGTTCTTTTCTGTCAAAACCCCAAACTCCTAAAGAAAGCTTCTTCTGGAGCTGGAAGTAAAAAAGCTGCTATCAGCAAAGGTAACAGAGTACCTCCTTCTCAAAGAGGGAAAGGTCTCTATTCCAGATACTTCCTAGTAGAGAAGAAAAAGGGGGAGTGGTGACCTATTCTCAACCTCAGGCACCTGAACAGGCACTTACTCAAACCCAAATTCAGAATGGTCACTCTCGCTACAGTGATTCATTCCCTTCAGTGAGGAGACTGGCTAGTCTCTCTGGATCTCAAGAATGCCTGTTTTCATATTCCAATAAGCAGTCCCACAGAAAATTCCTAAGGTTCAGGCTGCCATCAGGGCACTACCAGTTTGCAGCTATGCCATTTGGTGTTTCTTCAGCCGCAAGGGCGTTCACCAAATGCCTGGCCGTGGTGGCAGCTCATCTCAGAAAACAGGGCATTTCAGTCTACCCACACCTGGATGACTGGCTCCTGGTGGGTTAAACTCCCCTGCAGGTGGCAGAGGCCCTAAACATTACAAAGTGAACCCTGCAATCTCTGGGCTTCCTCATAAACGAAAATAAGTCCCAACTGACCCCAACTCAGCTCCTTAGCTTTATTGAGGCAGTGTTGGATACTCAGCAAAGCAGGGCCTTCGTTTCTGTAGAAAGGCTGCAAAAAGTTCCTGTCACTAGCAAACTTCTTTGTCTTGGGTCAGCCCAGGCCAGCCAGTCATTTTCTAAAGCTCCTGGGACACATGGAGTTCATAATGGCTGTCGTTCCAGGAGTCAGATTCCAGATGTAGGACATACAGTACCACTTTCGGGTTTACTGGTCCCAAAGAAGACATCCACTGTCCAAGCTGGTTCTAGTCGCAAAACATTACTCCAAGCTCTGGACTGGTGGAAGGATCCTACCAACCTGTCAGTGGGGATCTCCTTCCAACTGCCTTCTCCCACACAAATCATTACCACAGATGCCTCCCTCCTGGGGTAGGGAACTCATCTGGACAGCCATTCTGCCAGTGGCATTTGGACTCCCAAAGAATCTGCAAGCCACATCAACCTATTGGAACTCTGAGCCATTTACTTTGCTCTGAAGTCCTTTGCCACACAGCTGAATGGCCGTTCGGTGCAAATCCAAACAGATGACACCACTGCAATGTTTTACATAAACAAGCATGGTGGCACAAGGTCCACAGTACTTTGTACAGAGGCAATGAAAATCTGGTCTCTGGCTTACTCCCATGTCAGCCTTTCAGACATACACTTTCCAGGCAGGGACAATACTCTGGTGGATGCCCTCAGTCATATCAGCCAGGGGCACAACGAATGGACTCTGAACAAGCAGATCCTTGCCACAGTTTTCAGATGGTGGAGCACACCAGAAATAGATCTCTTTGCCTCTCATCTCAACCATTAACTTCCTCTGTACTGCTGCAGGTCACCAGCACTAGGGACTCTTCCAACAGATGCCTTGTCTCTGGACTGGTCAGGGAAGTTCCTTTATTCCTTCCCTCCCTTTCTTCTCATTCACAGGGTGTTGCTGAAGCTGAGGTCCCAGCCTGCAACAATGATCCTGGTGGCACCAGATTGGCCAAGGCAGTCGTGGTACTTTCTCCTCCTAGCCCTGGCTTCCAGCAAGCCGATTTAGCTTCCCCTCAGTCACTCTCTCTTGTCTCTTCCTCAGACAGAGATGACTTATCCCAATTTGCAGTCTCTTCACCTCAAAGCATGGCTCTTGAGGAGTTAGCGTACCCAGAATCCCAGCATTCGGAACAGGTTTGCAGAATCCTGAGAATGGCCAAGAAACCTAGTACCAAGAAACTTATGCAGTCAAGTGGAAAAGATTCTCTTTATGGTGCAAGACAAAGCACATAAACCCTCTCAAAGCATCAGTCCCCTGTCTTCTGTACTATTTGGTACACTTGAAGGCCTCATCCTTAAAGCTGCACCTAGCTGCAGTTTCTGCTTACCTGTCCATAGGCAAAGAGCAAGTTATCATTTCTTTACCTGTTTTAAAAAAAATTCTTTAAAGGCCTTCTCCACCTTCAGTTCCCAATCAGGGAACCTGTTGCTCCTTGGAACCTTAATCTGTGCATTGCCAAGCTCATGGAGCCGCCTTTTGAACCTATAGCTACGGCTCATCTGAAATATGTCACTTGGAAGACAGTCTTCCTAGTTGCTATTACCTCTGCCAGAAGGATTTCGGAGTTGCAGGTACTCTGCACAGATCCCAACGACATTATCCCTCACAGGGACAAGGTAGATCTCAGAACAAACAGGAAATTCCTGCCTTAGGTGGTTTCTGAATTTCACCTTAACCAATCTACCACTCTTCCTGTTTTCTTCACTGGGAAATCCATCCTTGGAGAACAGAGCCTCCATAGTCTGGATGTGAAGAGAGCCCAATCCTACTACCTGGAGCACACCAAGCGGGTTCAGGGGCCCCACTACCCAGCTTGTCCTCACCTATGAAGAGATAGGTAGAGAAAGACCAGCCACTAAGAGAACTCTCTCTCACTGGATAGTCTGTATTCAAAAACACAAAAAAGGTAGAGCACACACAAACCAAAAAATACCAAGGGCACTGGCCGTAGAAAGGATGAGAAAGGATTTAAGAAGCATTCAAAATGCATCAGGCATCTTTTACCTCCGTTATGTATTTGTAATAAATATTTCTATGACCATTGCCCTTGGTATTTTTTAGTTTGTGTGTGCTCTGCCTTTTTTGTGATTTAGATATTCGTATTTGGGTATAGAAGCACCATGTCCTAGTGCTTGCTCCTCTGTAATTGTTGTATCTCCTGTATTCAGTTTTGCTATGACAAGGCTGGTAAACAGCTCCCCAGAGCTCGCTCTACCAGGGACACTGCTGCCACAGTGGCAGCCGCAAGAGATATAGAGGATAATGGATGGGCATCAGTTAACAACAACACTGTATTCACTTCGAGAGGTTACCATGACAACAAAGTAAACCTCGAGAGTGAAGCTCGAGAGGTTTACAGTTGCCAGGTAACCTCGAGAAGTTAATACAACATTGTTGTTTAACTGATGCCCATCCATTGTCTTGTATAGTGTATGGGCATCAACTAAACAACACTGAATGTTTCTTGAGCACCGCTGTAAATAATTCACACATTTAATGACCCCTGTGGCACTGCTTATGTCCCCCCCCACAACAGGAAGAAGCCCTGCTCGATCCACGTTCCCCCTCTAACAGATAAGATATTTTTTTTTAAATGTGGGAACATGGACCTTTTAGCAGTGCTGATGTCTTTTGGCAGAGATCTCACCGCAGTGACCATTTCTGCATCGTGATCAGAATAGAGCTCACTGCCGTGGCCGTTTCCACAGGCGCTGAGCACTTCCTAACGTGCATGTGTGAGGATGTTCCATGCTGTTGTACCATTGATGTGACGTACCGACGATGGTACAACTGCTAAACTATGTCACATCGATGATACAACAACCCTGGTAAATGTTAGATTTTCACTGATTATAGCGTTCTAACATACACTATATTCCCTTACTGGATGTCTGCAAAGCAACCACATGGAAGACTGTATACACATTCACAAAACATTATTGCCTGGATGTACAGTCCAGATCTGATGCCAAATTTGGCAAGGCGGTCTTGCAGCGCATTTTTCCTAAGTAGGTTCTGTACCCGCCACCCAACTACACTGTTTTGCAGTCTGCACATAGTTACTGATGCTTAAGGACCCCTTGGGTGAGAAGAAAAAACTACTCACCTTAGTAATATTGTTTCTTCCAAGATGTCCTTTAGCATCAGTAAGCTCCCACCCTTCCTCCCTAGCAAACCTATCCGAAGAGGACTCTGTTTCCTCATTATTGCCAAATGTGTTCCTGAGTTTCAAATTCTATTTAGAGAAAACTTTTCAGATTTTTCAATGGTTTTCTGTTCATGCTGTTGCATGATTTTTGGATCCCATTGGTCCACACTAACATGACCGTGTTCCTAGTCTTCCTTCAAAACAATTCTGGTGCCCTCTTGGCAGACTCCACTCAGCACACCCTCCTGCTCCTTTCCGATTGGCCAATTCATATATGAATTATTCAGGGCTCCACCTCCGAGACAGTTCAACCTGGTCAGCTTACTGCACATAGTTACTGATGCCAAAGGATACCTTGGAAGAAACAATATTATTACGGTGAGTAATTTTTTCTTTCCACTAAAGAGATAGATCAAGAGCTCAGTAGATCAGTAGAGGCTGACTAATTGTAGAGGAAGGACATATATAGTCTGTTGCTGCAAACTTAAGGTTATCCCGTTTTTTAAATAAACATCACACAGAGATTGTATGTTGAACCTGAAGTTCTGTATCTGGTCCATTTGTTATCCCACAACCCCACCACAGTCTAATGATACTGTACTTTCGCATCTGAGCCCTTAATAAGTATACAAGCTACTGACATGGACTAGTTTGCCCTCGAGTCTTAACATATTTTATGTATTATATTTACAGGTGATAACAGGTTTGTTAATGCTGTAATAGAATTACATTTCCAACTGTTTACATGCTGCTATTTAATTCAGATTTATATCTTTTACATGTGATTTTATATAAACTGTGTATTACGGATTGTATGTTGTAATGGCTTATAGCTGAACAATAAAATAAACGTGAACCTTGAACAAAGTACAATGACAGATTTCCCGAAATAAGGAAAATCATTAACAAATATTGGTTCATGGTAACATTAGATAATCCGTCAGTGACCATGTTAAGACAAAAACCAATAATTACAGCAAAAAAGGTACCTAACATTAAAGACAAACTTGTCATTGTACTTTGTTCAAGGTTCATGTTTATTTTATTGTTCAGCTATAAGCCATTACAACATACAATCCATACTACACAGTTTGACACAGTCCCACACAAAAGATTAATATACAAGTTAGCCAGCCTTGGAGTGGGTCCCAAGGTGGTAGCCTGGGTTAAAAATTGGCTGGACAACAGGATACAGAGGGTAATAGTAAACGGAGTTTACTCTGAAGAAAGTGGGGTTACTAGTGGGGTACTGCAGGGTTCAGTACTGGAGCCAGTTCTCTCTAATGTCTTTATAAGTGACATTGCAGAGGGACTGGAAGAAAAAGTATGTCTCTTTGCAGACGACACAAAGATCTGCAACAGAGTTGATACAGAAGATGGGGTGGAGAGGATGCAAAGGGACTTGGCAATAGGGTTACCACCTTTTAAGAAGCCCTAAGTGGGACATTTCTTACTGAAACTGGATTTTTCGCAGGACAATATGTCATCTCAACCAATGCAACAGACATGTTTTCTCTAAATAATCAGAATTAAGACTATGTGTTGTAGTTCTTCAGTTGTTTCTTGTGCTTTTTATTATTTTAAGGTATTTTAGTTAAGGTATTATAGTTTTTTGCAACATTTAGAGGAAAATCAGAAAATATTTTTCTCTACAATAATGTCAGGACATTTAGCATTTTTCATGTTTTTCTGCAGGACGCAGCTGCCCAAATCAGGACTGTCCTGCGAAAATAGGGACAGGTGGTAACCCTACTTGGCAAGGTTGGAGGAATGGTCAAATATATGGCAGCTTAGATTCAATGCAAAGAAGTGCAAAGTAATGCACCTGGGAAACAAAAATCCAGGAGAAGAGTACACAATAGGGGGTGGAATAATAACAACAACAGAAATGGAAAGGGACCTAAGGGTAGTCATATCAGATGACCTTAAGGTGAGCAAGCAATGTGAGAAGGCAGTAAGGAGGGCTGGTGGGATACTGGGATGCATAGGGAGAGGCATCATCAGTAGAAAACAGGAAGTTGTTATCCCTCTGTACAGACAGTTGGTGAGACCCCATCTGGAGTTCTGCGTCCGGTTCTGGAGACCCCATCTCCGCAAGGACATAGACAGGATGGAGGCTGTCCAGAGGAGGGCAACTAAAATGGTGCAGGGTCTGCACCAGAAGACATACGAAGAGAGGTTAAAGAAGCTTAATATGTATACACTCGAGGAGAGGAGGGAGAGGGGGGACATGATAGAAACTTTCAAGTACATCAATGGAATCAACAGAGTCTAAGATGGTAGCATCTTTCAGAAAAAGAGATGTCCAAGAACAAGGGGGCACAATTTGAAGATAGAAGGGGGATGGCTCAAAGGTAATGTGAGGAAGTCATTTTCATGGAGAGGGTTGTGGATTCATGGAACAGCCTTCCTGAGGAGGTAGTGGACTCAAAAACAGTGGGGGAATTCAAGAATGCATGGGACAGATATAAGGCAATTCTAGTGGGGGGTAGGAGGAAGTAGGCTATTGGTTAACTAGGATCTGCAGCCTATGCATTAGGTAGGGAAATGGGCAGACTAGGTGGGCCAAGCGGTCCTTATCTTCCGTCAAATTCTATGTTTCTGTGTTTCTATGTTTCTAGATCGCAGTTCAAACTTCCAACCAGAAAAGATGCATAGCTATTACAAGGACCATTACAGCCAGAAATGGTACCATGTGGCAGGTATTTGGTGTGTGGGCACACCAATAAAAAGAAAACATTCGAACACCCACAGACAGGCTAAAAATTTGAGATCAGACAGCATATTGAATGCACCACACAAGGGGTGATATATATTTTACAGTGCCCTTGTGACAAGCTTTATGTAGGTCAAACTAGCCATGTTTTAAAAACAAGAATACAGGAACACAAGAATACAGGAACATCCATAGACAAGGTGAAACATGACCAGTTATACAACATTTCAAGGATGACGGCCACACAGGAGTGTCCCTTAGAATCTGGGGACTAGAAGCTGTTCCTCCATCAGAAAGAGTAGGTGATTATTTTGGAAAGCTTAATTGAGCTGAAATGAAATTGATTTTCAGCATGAATGTGTTGGATCCAAATATAGGAATGAGCACAGATACTAACTGGCCAGCATGCTGGTAGCCCATAGTTGGACGGACTTTGTGGGAGTTGGTGTTAGTGTGAATGAGGGAGATCATGCTTTAAATTTAGATTGCATATGTGAATAGATTTGAAAGGTCGGTGAAACAGTGCATGTAAACTTTGAATAGAAAAACTGTATAAATAATGTGTTTAGATGTAAAGAGCACATAAAGTAAATAATGCATGTTTGAAAAATGAAATTTCAAGCTGTGTCCCTTTTCCCCTCCCGAAATCTTCTCCCCTCCCCAGCTATCATGCCCCCACCACCACATCTGGCAGGATTCTTTTAATTGAGTTACTTGTAACTTTGTCATATCAGAAGAGCTGTACAATACAGATAATAAAAAAACAGTTTGTGTGCCGGCCCAGTGGCGCTGAGGGTTAAGGCTCTAGATGTCTCACCTCATGCCACGCTGGCGACCGGATTCAGAAATGAGCCGAGTCGAGGGATTGCTGAGGCGGCTAGGATGAAGCATCCGGTGAGATGGCTCTCCCTTCCCGGGGAGGGATGTAGGGTTAAGCGTCACTCCTTAGCGACCCTTGGCCATGGCCGGAGGGGTAGCCAGGAAGTATGCGATGCTGCCGGATGGCACTGTGGGTGGAGCTCGGTGGACATTGGCCATCATTGCATGACCGAGCTCCACAGGGGGTGGGCTAGAACAAGCGAAAATCCCCAGCGTGCCTGATAGGCGATGGCGGGTCCAGTGGTCGGTCCCCATGTCCAATGCCAGGCCTCCCAGCTCCACAGGAGCACTCCCTCCACTGCCTGGTCACCCCTCTAAATTGTAGATAGTGCACCAGAGGAGTCAGCATTCCTGCCTGGTGGGGACTCAGAGCCGGGGTGGTCGGGCGGCCAGGTGGTGCGGTAGGGGAGGTGGAGTCTGTGGGCTTCAGGCGGATGGGACAAGACTGTACCGAGTACCCTGCCAGAGGGAGTTCAGGTCGCCAGTGTAGGAGGTATAAAGAAAGTTAAAAAAAACAAAAACAGTTTGTTCTAGCCATCAAGTCACAGTGTTTAAGAGCCTGTTTGTCAAATCAGAACAGCCGCAAAGAAGACCTCACAGGCAGTTGACAGTTGCTTAGCAACTATGCTTTGCACATGAACGAGACCACGGAGTTAATGCATCACTCCATGATTTGATGAGTGGACTCAAGAGGGAGGAAAGAACTTGGCATTCTCCAGGCAGCTAATGCCATTTTCCAAATGAGCACAATGCAGTAGCGTAAAGGTAAGCACTGAATGT
This sequence comes from Neoceratodus forsteri, assembly GCA_016271365.2. NCBI lineage: Eukaryota > Metazoa > Chordata > Ceratodontiformes > Ceratodontidae > Neoceratodus > Neoceratodus forsteri. The sequence continues at coordinate 1,726,355,859 of CM057452.1, forward strand.
AAATGGTAATTGGATACAGGCCAGAAAGAATATGCAAAAACAATTGAATGGCTGACTCAAAAGTCATTTCACAATTTGTTTATATAGAACTCGAGGTGGGAGGCTGATTTGCGAACAAAAAAGGCTATACAAAAGCGATCTGAGGAATAAAGCAGAAGCTAAATATAAATCAATGTAGTATTCATAGGAGGTATGCCACTTTCTTTCCAGCAAAGGGGGGACAGGCTTTTAGAGCAGCTGTAACCTAAAAAAAGCATTTAATGGTGGGGGTGGCACAATAAATTGTCTCCGTGGATCTGATTATAAAAATATTAATTATTGTCGTACAGATTTTAAAGAAAATTAAAAAATAATTATGGTCAATAGATTGGATATAGAAGCAGAGAATAACGGTAATTGAAATAATGAACTTCTAAAACTGTATAATTTTATAGTGTTGAAAAAATCTGTTTGTAGAACTAATACATATTTTTGAAATCTTTTAAACAGTAAACAAGACCCTTTGGAAAAGCTCCATATAAGGAGCAAAACGTCAGGGTGAATAAAAAATATTGAACTTGAAAGAAAGCAGATGTCTGGAAAATGAATTTTATTGGAGTGACCACAGCCATCCCAAAACTTGATTTTTTTATGTGGTTCCCTCAAAGCCTGTCCTCCGAGTATGATCTCTGGTGCGGAACTGAGGAGTGGAGGGGCCGCCTACTCACATGTGCGCTGATGCCTGACGTCATCGGTGTCCCCTAGCAGCACTGCTTGCAAAAGTTTCTGTGTGGTCCTACTGCCTGATGGCTGTATGTTCTAAAGGTGTGGCCTGATGAGATTCTCTCGAAGATCCAGCATTCTAGGGCTTCTAGCAACTTCTAGCCTGAGGTGTCTCCATTCAGCAGGCATCAGGTTACAGATGTGTGAATTGAAATTGTTTTGTGTTTGCTAAGCTTGCTTCATTTTGCTGAATTTCTTGGCCCAAGCTGTTCAAGGGCTTTCTTTGTTTGAAACTAGCATTCTAAGGCTTCTAGCAGCTCTTAGGCTGAGGTGTCTCCATTCAGCAGGCATCAAGTTACAGGTGTGTGAATTGAAATTGTTTTGTGTTTGCTAAGCTTGCCTTATTTGGCTATATTTCTTGGCCCAAGAGTCTGGGCCAGTGCAGCAGAATCAGAAGCCAGAGGGGCTGATTGCTTCTGGCTAGGGAGCTGCGTTAATCCTGCCCTCCCACCCCAAAACCCACCCATCCCAGGGTTAGCCCTTCCTTTATAGGTGTTGGCCCTAGAGAGTGAATGGGCCATCCTCCAGATAGGATAGATTAACAAACAAACAAACAAACACACAAAAAAACAAATAAAAAATAAAACACACACACACACACACACACACACACCACAAAATAAATAGAGAAGTAGAAGAGCATGCATCAGGAGTACATAGGATGGCACAATGAGTGGTGCAGTGCAGTTGGTGTGGAGCAGCGGTGTTCAGAAGAACATTCTGGGAACTGTGGTGCTGTTCCATTTGTAGGCACCTTTCTGAACTGAGGGAGGAGGTGACCAGGCTCAGCGCACAGCTGGCAGGAATACTGGAAACCTTCTCCCCCACCCAGGGACAACCATACCACCAGTCACTGCCATGAAGGTTGCAAAGACAGAGGCCTGGATGGACTATGGTGGGCTCAGGGAGGTTGAAGAAGGTGGAGCTCAAGCACATCCCCCACCTGGTCCTACTAAGGAACAAATATGATGTTCTCAAGAGAGGGAGAGCCCTTAAAGGGAACCCAAGGTTGAGACCAGGGAGGATGAGCAGGTCCACCAGGAGGGGAGCTCAGAGGATGGGGCCAGAGAAACCCGGAGGGGGGGAGGACGCTTCTTCTGGTGGGGGACTCAATAGTTCAGGGTATGGAGCTGGAAACAGACATCAAGATGGAGAGGGAGGTAAAGTGTCTCCCAGGAGGCACAGCTCTGAGGGAGGGGGAGTGGATCCACAGGATTGCTAAGACTGTGGCTGGGGGGGGGGCTGGACGTCATTGTCCATCTGGGGACAAATTACCTAGCCAAAGACTGGGATAGCTTGGAGAAGGTTCAGGAGGATTTTAGGGATTTGGGTAGGTGCCTGGGGAGGTCGCTAACTCTGTTACGTTTTCAGAGGTGCTACCAGTCAGGAGAAGGAGGGGGGAAAGAAACCAACCTATCAAAAGCTTCAACAAGTGGTTGAAGGACTAGTGCAGGGAGAACAGCTTTGGCTACACTGGGGACTAGGGTACCACCCGGGATGAGGCACGCATGTACAAGAAAGACAGTCTGCATCCTTCTGGGGAGGGAATGTCTGTCCTCAGTGAGAGGTTTACGCACTTCCTGAGCAAGCATTTAAACTAGCCACGGAGGGGGCAGTCAAGAGTGGGGAGATTCAGATAGCGCTCCCTCACAGGTTAGGGCACACATCAAGCAGGACCAGGATGTCATGCCGGGGGAAGATACACCTGTACCACAGGGCAGAAAAGGCTGTGCACAGGGCCAGATGATATCATCATTAACAAAAAGACCTAAACCACAAGTAACCAGAAAGGTAGTAAAAGTGAAGCACAACGTAGAATTTGCCAGGAATAGTAGGATGATACAAGGGGCAAAACACAAGGGAGGGACGAAATGATGCCACTTTCCATGGAAAGTCATACACATGAATGCCCGCAGTCTGGGGAACGAGGTCCCAGACCTGATGGCTGTAATGACGGAGGCTGATCTGGCCATAGTTGCCATAATTGAAACAGGGTACACCGGGAACCACAGCTGGGACATAAGTGTACTGGGTTATGCCCTGTTCAGAAAAGACAGGGAAGGTAAAAAGGGGGGAAGGGTGCCCTCTGCATCAAGGCAACCAAAATTCAGAACAGGCATGAGCAAACAGAGAACGTTTGGGTCACCCGTGAGCCAGGCAATGGAACAGCCATTAGCACAGGGTTCATGTAAATTACAGACTCCCAGCTCAGGCAGAAGAAATGGACAAACTGCTGCTGGAAGACGTGCATGACATGGCAGCAAAGGGAGAGGTACTGCTGATGGTGTACTTTAACATGCCGGTAATTGACTGGTCCATCCCAGCAGGGGCCTCAGCCAGGGCATGGGACTTCATTGATTCCCTTGAGAGGGCTGGCCTTAGGCAACTGGTGCAGGAACCTACCAGAGACCGGGCAATCCTGGATCTGGTACTGACCAATGGGGACAGGATAACAGGGCTGAATGTGGAAGGTCAGCTAGTGTCCAGCGACCACCATATGGTGTGGATTCAGTCAACCCATATGAAAGCAAGAGTCTTAGACTTCAGAAGTGTGGGCTTTACCAGGGTGGTACTTCAGCTTAAGGAAATCTTGGAAAAAAGGGGGATGGGGGGACATTGACGAGAAATGGGCACACATCAAAGAGGCCATAGCAGGGGTCACAAAACAATGTGTTAGGTCGATAGACAAGGGTTAAAGGAGAAGAAAACTGCTTTGGTTCTCAAGGGTGGGGGGTGACTGAAAAGGTAAGGGCCAAGGGGTTAGCATTCAGGAAGTATAAGGAGACACAAAGAGATGAGGACAAGGAAATGTAACAGAAGTATTTGAGAGAGATAGGAAAAGTAGCGAGAAGTGCTAAAGCGCAAACAGAGGAAAGAATATCTCAATCGGTTAAAAAAGGAGACAAAACATTCTTCAGGTACATTAGTGAGAGAAGAAAGGTAAAGGGGGAGTAGCTAAGCTTCAAGGAGCCAGGGGGAAGATAGTGGAGGGAGAGGGGGAGAAAGCAGTGATCCTGAACGAATATTTCTGTTCAGTCTTCACTGTGGAAGGGCATGGGCAGGGCCCACAGCTAGACGTTAAAGAAACAAAGGATAAGGAGGTAAACACCTGTCCATTCACAGAGGAGAGGGTCCTAGAAGAGCTTGCAAAGCTTAAGGTGGTCAAAGCCATGGGTTGAGGTAGCATACATCCCAGAGTCCGAAGGGAACTGAGAATTGAACTGGCAGCCCATCTGGCAGCCCTGTTCAGTGAGTCCGTAGACATTGGAATGGTCCCAGAGGACTGGAGAAGGGCAAATGTCCCTCTTCACAAGAGTGGTAGTAAAGAAGATGCAGGGAACTACATTCCAGTTAGTCTAACCTCTGTAGTAGGAAAGATAATGGAGACACTCCTCAAGGAAAGAACAGTGGAGCACTTAGAAGCCATAGGGGTTTTGGAGCCCAGGCAACATGGGTTCACTGCAGGATGGTCCCTTCAAACTAATCTAATAGATTTCTTTGACTGGGTGACAAAGGCAGTAAACCAAGGGGGGAGGGGGGTAGTAGATATTGCCTGGCCTGCCTAGATTTCAACAAAGCCTTTGATACCATCCTACATAGGAGACTGGTCAACAAACTAGTGTAACCCCCAGGTGGCGCTATCCCAAGGGCTACTACCCCTGCCTGACTGACTACTGACAGGTTGAGGGGCCTAGGTCCAATGGCGAGTGCCTCCACCCAGAGGGCAGGGTTTGCAGTAGTTAAACTAACTTGGTCACAGCCCCCTGGGACACTGTAACCCCCCTTTCTTCCCACTAGTGGCCCACACAATGCATCAGGAATATCTTCACAATGTACTCTTACCTCCAGGACTGGCTCTGTCACCTGGACACTGGGGACCCCCTGTAAAACAAGATGATACAATGCAAAAGCCGCAGTACAATACTTTAACATAAATGAATACCTCAGACAGTGTGACTTTGCTGAAACAAACAGATCTGATTTATTTAAGGAGATGTAACAAGGAAGGGGGAAATCAGGTTAATTAGGTTAGACACATTAATAATCACAGTACTGTGGCATATTCAGAGTCCCAAATTGTCACTTTCACGGAGTACCCAGGATGTGGGGGGGGGGGGCTAGCCAGGATCGGTGCAGCTGGTTGGGGCCCTGTGATGGAAAAAACACTGGCACAACACCCAAATTGTAATCCGGAGCCAGTTGGCTCAGTTCGTGAAGTAATGAAAAAAAAAAAAACAATAATTGGGTGATACACTTGCAATTCGATAAACAGATGGCAGGGAGCTACCCTGCTTTGTACTCACAAACTCAATGCTGGGAACTGGATGGAAGGCAGATTGTCCTGGTTTGCCAGGAGGAGCAGACCATGTGGACAAGGTCCTTGTGACTGGACCCCACTGCAGTTTAGAGCAAATGGATGTAGTCTGGATTAAGCTGGGGTTTACTTCCAGCTTCATGCACTCAATTCACTGTACAGGGGATTTGAAAAGCGATTCCCCTCAAGCACTACACACATTTATATGTAAAAGGAAAGTACTATACCAGGCAGGCTGCTTCTCTATCCCGATCGCAATTACTGCACAATACCCGGGAGAACACACAGCAGATTCAGTTCCTGACAGACCGAGCACGATTCAACAATTTCTCTAGTCTTCTACAGAGTGAGCTTGGTTTCTACTCTTCAGATCTCCTTGATTCTCTTCACAGGTCAGATTCAGTCCAAACAGGCGCTTGCACAAGCTGCAGACCGAAACTTAGGGCCTTACGTGCAATTCTCATGCTAAAACTACACACCGAAGAAGCACACAGCTCCTTGTCTCTTCACTGCCCCAACTCATCTGATCTTTTCAGTAGACAGAGCCGGGCATTTCCTTTGAGTTCCTCTCAGTTCAGTTGGCTGGTTTGGCTGTCACTCACAGTAAACTCCCCCTGTTGGTGGAAAAAAGGCACCAAAGTCCAAATTACAATTCCCAGAAGCATTGGCCATACAGTACATAGGTGGCTGGCTCCACAATGAGAGTCCAAGTTCTGATTTGCCAGCAGCAGGCTCCATTTCAGAGGTCCCCCCCACATTGATTGGACCAGTTCAGCAGTTCAAAACTAGAATGGGGGACTAGGCAAACACAGTTCTGACTGCAAAGAAAAGCAGGTTAGACAAACTGTATTTTTGTTATTACTCTAAATGATGTCTGGCAAACAGTTACATCTTTGAAAAGTGCTCACTCTGCCCACTTAGTGACGGCAGAAATGGAGTGATTTGGCAGCAGCTCGAGTGGGACTCAAGCAGGGAAACACACAGACCCCCATCTAAATTAATTATGTCTGCAGGCAGATAGCTCTTAAAGAGACAGTACCAGAGGCTCTAAAAGCACTCACAGATAAACGGCTTAGATGCCGAACACCATCCAGGCTTGGAGCATTCAAGCAAGCTTCTGGAAGACTTTTGGGAACTCCCATTTGCAGGGGGGTTACACCCTTCCTGGCCTGGAAAAAGCTTAGCTCGTGTCAAGCAAGTACCCCATAAGTTTCAATTGCAACCATATACATTTGCATCAGGATCACATTAGGCTCATACATGTAATCATCAGTCAATATATCACTTTACCAGAAACACATTTATGAAACTTTGCAGTACATCACTCTTTACACAGTATTACACACACACATTGTACCATAACTCAGGTTATTACCTCTTGTACATGAAACCTGAAGAGAGGGGCCCTTCCCTATCAGCTACCTTGGGGCTGGATGGGGCGGGGGCACCATACCTAGGGGGCAACACAAGTAACTTGGAGTTAACACTGATGGTCAGTTTGGGCAATGAGCTCGGGGACACATACACTCCTTTATGGACAACATTGAGAGGCAAGTCCACAGGCCTCCCAGGGGAATCATAACTGAGGTGCACCACAGGCTTTACAGCTCGACCAGTCTTTCTAGGGGGAACTGTTACAGTCTCTGCACTCTGAGCCTCATTCTCAGCATTGTCCTCACTTGTCAGGGGAGTCTCCATTGGGGTAGAGAGGCTAGAACTTGGGGCACTTTCAGCTCCAGGAGTTACAATCCCTGAGTCCACAACACTTGGCTCACATGGAGAGCTTTCTGACACTGACAGTGAATTATCAGGGCACTCAACACACTCTTCTTGTTCTGGTATGTCACCAGTCTGTTCCAGTCCATCATTTTCCTCTCCTGAAAGCTCAAACAATTCAACCATACGCAATGATTCCATATCATCTGACTTGATGCTTTGCACTTCACTTTCTGGGAGCATTGGCTCCAGGGACAAAGCTGGGGGCTTAGACAGTCCAGAAGGCCCAGCTTCATCTCCAGTACTGACTAGGGGATTGCCCCGAAACAACTGACTCAGTTCGTAAGAAGGGTAGTATTCAAAGTCACACTCACTTTCCTCTGATATGGACTGACAGTCATGCTCAACTGGGACTTGTGGAGGGGAACACTTTAACTCAGCTTCTGTAGGTGCAGACTTTCTGGATTTTTCCTTAGCAGCAGCTCTAGTCACTGGTCCAGAGGGGGCATTTTCTGGGGGCTCAGATTCAATCAAGATTTGTCCAATGGGCAGTAAATGATTTCTATGCATTGTTTTAACATGTTTTGAATTATTCTCAGGCCTTACTTTATACACAGGCAGATCATCTAGTTTGCCCACTACAATTTGAGGTAGATGGTGCCACCGGTCAGCAATCTTATGTTTGCCATGCAGTCCCAGATTTCTTAGCAATACCTGATCTCCCTCCTGGAGTTCCTGTGCTTTCACCTTTTTATCATACCTTTCTTTGTTGGCCAGATTTCTTTTGGCAGCCATGGTTTGAGCCAGTTGGTGTACATGATTTAGCTGGGCCTTTAACTTTTGCACATACTGTAAATAGTTGTCAACTCGAACCCCAGCAGGAGAGACCCCTAAACACACATCTACCAGCAATCAAGCTTCTCTTCCAAACATCAGGCGGTAGCGGGAGAACCCAGTGGCATCACTTTTGGTGCAGTTGTAGGCATGTACCAGGGTGCTAATTTGTTGGCTCCATCTAGGCTTGTCCTTTGGGTGGAGGGTGCCTAGCATATCTAGCAAAGTGCGGTTGAAAGCGTTCAGGCTGTTGGGTCCCCTGGGGTAGTAAGGGTGGTTCTGGACTTTCGCACTCCCACAGGAAAGCATCTCTTTGATCAGGCGACTCAAAGTCTCTCCCTTGATCAGAATGGATTCTTTGTGGAGCCCCATAGTGAACAAAAAAGTTTTCTACAAGTACTTTTGCCACAGTGGATGCCTTCTGGTCCTTGATGGGGAAAGCTTGGGCATATCTCATAAAATGGTCTGTGACCACCAGCACATTACTAATATTTATTTGATCTGACTACAAACTCAGAAAATCAATACAGACCAGCTCCATGGGTGCACTGGTGGTGATATTAACAAGGGGGGCAGCTCTCTGGGGCAAAGCTTTCCTCTGTAAGCAGCGACTACAAGTTCGAATGTGTTGCTCCACATCAGCCCCCATCTTAGGCCAATAGAATCTGGATCTCACCAAGTCAAGTGTTCTGTCTATACCAAGGTGCCCCATGTGGTTATGTAAGGACCTCAGTACTGAGTCTCGAAAGGCAGAGGGCAGCACTAGTTGTTGTTTGTCTACTTGTCCCCCTCGGTCTACTGTTTCTCTGTATAACAGTCTATTGATCAGTTTCAACTTAGGACCTTCTTTGTATAACAATGCAGTTCTCAAATCAGTGGAACGTAATTTGGACACATCTTTCCCTGCATAGAGGGCTTCTAAAGCTGATTTGATCATGGGATTGTGGGATTGAGCGCCGAATACTGTCATTGTCCAGCTGAGGCAGTGCACCAATGTCTATTGCAGAAAAGTGGCAATAAGCAGCAGGTATGCAATTCTCAGAGGGTCCCAAACAATCCACCATACAGTCCACTGCATCCGTGGACATTTGTTTCTCCCTGTCAAACTTCTGGCAGAGTGCTCGAATAACAGGTTCCGACAGTCTGACCCAGTCATTCTGGGGAACAGGCCTCCGGGAGAGAGCATCAGCATCTATGTGGTTCAGGCCTGCTCTGTATTCAACAGCATAGTCGTATGTAGATAATGCAGAAAGCCACCTATGGCCAGTGGCATCCAACTTGGCTGAAGTCTGCTCATAGGTCAAAGGATTATTGTCAGTTTTTACTAGTATCTTAGCCCCATACAAGTACTCATGAAATTGGTCAACAATAGCCCACTTCAAAGCTAGGAACTCTAACTTATGTACAGGATAGTTCTTTTCAGATGGGGTCAGGCTTCTACTGGCAAAGGCCACTGGTCTCAGGCCATTCTCGTGCTCTTGGTACAACACAGGCCCCAACCCTTGCAAGCTAGCATCAGTGTGCAGGACATAAGGTTTTGTTGGATCAGCATAGGCCAACACTGGAGCGTGGGTAAGTTGATATATGATCTCATGAAAAGGAGTCTCACAATCAGGAGTCCAGCGGGCCCCAAATACTTCACTTGGATGAAAATACACTCTTTCAGTCTCGAGGGACGCTGACTTTTTGTGGGTTGGGAGATATCCTTGAGTAAGGTTAAGTAAAGGGCGGATCAGTCTTGAATAGTCCCTGATGAAACACCGATAATAGCCACAGAATCCCAGGAATCTTTGCAGTTCTTTTAGATTTTTGGGCTGTGGCCAGGTGGTCAAGGCCTTGACTTTACTTGGGTCGGTCTCTATTCCCTCGGTGGATGCTATGTGTCCCACATACTTTACTGATGTTTGAAAGAATTGACACTTATCAATGGACAGTTTAAGGCCAAAGTCTTCCAGCCGGTCCAACACCTTGAATAATCTGCTCTCATGTTCCTCCAGTGAGCTGCCAAACACAATAACATCATCTAGGTATACCAGGCACTCTAGTAAGTTCATGTTCCCCACTGCACACTCCATCAATCGTTGAAAAGTGGCTAGGGTGCCTGAAATCCCTTGAGGCATCCTCATGAATTCATAGAAGCCAAGTGGACAGATAAATGCTGTCTTCTCATGGTCCTCTGGGGCCATTGGGATCTGGTAGTACCCACTGCGGAGATCCAGCACAGAGAACCACTTGCTCCCGTTTAGGCAGTCCAAAGCATCCTGAATGCGGGGCATTGTGTACTGATCAGGGATAGTCCACCGGTTTAAAGTGCGATAATCCATGCACATGCTTACTGTCCCATTCTTTTTTCTCATTACCACAATGGGGGAAGCATAGGGGCTTCTGGATTCTTGTATTACACCAGCAGCTAGCATCTCTTGCAGATACCGTCTCACATCATCGATATCAGCAGGTGCCAGGCGTCGAGACCTCTCATGAAATGGCCTTTCATCATGCAGCCGGATATGGTGCTCAGCTCCTTGCATGCATCCTACATCCCATACCTTTAAAGAAAACACCTGGTCTCTCTGGGCAAGCTTCTCACTGATCCTCACTTTTCATTCAGCTGGCAACGGGGAGTCACCAAAATCAAACAAGTCAAGCGTTACTATGTCATTCTTCCCCGAACTCTTGCTACTGGGTAGCACTGCAGTGTCTGCACAATGCACATTAGCCAGGGTGCAACCTCTGTTTACTCGAATCTCTCTGTCAGACACATTATGAACTTGAACCATTACCCTTCTGGCATAAGCATGGGCTCTAGCAGGCAAAATACTAGGCTTGACCAGCAGTCCCTCTAGCAATTTTCCATCACCTGGTGCATCCAAAATTAATATTTTATTCTTGACATCCTTTCTGATTTGGACCTCTCCCTGTAAGGTACACTGGGCATTTGGCGCCAGGATCAGAGACTCAGGATCCTTTTTCCAGACAACTCCAAACGGTTCCTCTGGTTCCACTTTGTCAGCATCTCTCTGTGCCTCATAGGCCTTCTTGATCAAGGCCGGAATTCTTAAAGCTCTACAAGTCCTTGACCCCTGTTTTTCATAACACAACTGTGCCAGCCGCCCAAACATATGTGCATTAGTCCCAGTTAGTAAAGGAACCCCATCATACAGTCCAGTAGGGGGACACAATAGGGCCAGGGTCTCTACTTGCTCTGCCACCCCAGCCACGGAGGTGGGAAAAGACAGCCAAATTTGGATATATCCCGAGTAGGGGTAGGCCTTCTCACTTAACCCCCAGACATGCAGCCCCTCAAACTGTTGTAAGGGTACATCAGATAAATGCTTCTGATACCAGTCTTGGAACATAATTGTCACTTGGGAGCCACTGTCTAATACAGCTCTTGTAGACACTCCATTCACCTTTACAGTGGTCTCCATGGAGGGACCCACTATCCTGGACCAGTCTGGTGAGGCGGTAGTGGGAGCCTGGGCAAATGACCTTGCCACAAAGGGATGTGAGTTAACATTTTTGGGACCTTCATTGTGGTCATTTCGTGCACCTCTTAACCACTGTTTTGTGCTCCAAAGCTCTCCTTGTAGGCAGCTCACCACTCTCTCCAAGTCTTTCCGAGACTCGCATTCCCTCTTCATGTGCCCATCCTTCCCACAATTATGGCAAAATATGTCAGCTGAAGTTTGGGGTGACCGAGGCATCACATTGGGGGCTGTGGCATTGGTACTGTCAATAGAAATGCTTGGTGCCACCTCAGCCGGCAGTGGGGTGGACATTTGGAGACATCTCTTCAGTTCCCTCACCTCCATGGCCAAGGCATCAAGTTTCGAACTGTTGTCAACATGAGGTGCCTGGGTGGGCACCCCATAGCAGAAGCAGTTGGGCGAGTGTCAGTGCCCGTACTCGTAGCAGCAGCCTTCATGATGAGACTGTCTGTTGCTTTCCTAATCTCCCTCAGCAGTTCACCCCATGGTGGCACACCCTTTTCCTTCTCAGAACACTCTTTAACTGCCAACCCTTGCCCCTTAACTTCACTTGACGGGTCACCCTCAGTCATTCAGGTTGTAGCAGCAGCTATTGGTGCAAGTCCCTCCCAGGGTCGCCTTTTCTCAACTCCTCGAATTTCTCTCATTAGCTCATCATAAGAGGGTGGGGATTTCAGTCGATTGGCCAGGTGTAACTGAAGCAACAGCAGTTCTGAGAAGGGGGTAGACTTAAGGATCCTGTCCAGCCTGGTTCGGTCCAGTTCAATCGCTGGCAAACTACCCTTTCTGAGGCATTCTTGCAACAATTTTTCCAGCCGAGATACATACACAGACAACAACTCCCCTTGATACTGTTGTGCATTTCTTACTCTCCACCACAGGTCCTCATCGGAATCTGGGCTCCCATACACATTCTCCAAGGCCTCAAGATAGTCCTGTGCAGTCGCTTCAGGGTTACTGGCCTGTTTGGCACAGATGGTAGCCTGGGCAGGACCTTGGAGGCTCTCACTTACCCTCTTTCACTTTTATGCTTCTCAGCATTGCCATTCTAGCACTTGAGGGGCAACATAGTTTATCCAGGTCTCCCAGTCATCATCCCTTTGTGGGGTGGGGAGGGTGCTGGAGAAAATTTTCAACCTCCGGTAAGAGTCGTGAGTATTGGCAGGTACAGACATAGGGGCTTGCACTGGCACAGAAGGAGGGGCAATAACGGGTGCTGGGAGGGAGAGGGTGTTGGTGGAGGAACGTTTTCAGGTGGCAATAATAGTTTCTTTAAATCTTCCACAGTTTTCCCTTCCTCCAGCAACAATTTAGCAAATTTCTCCTCAAAAGTTTCAGATAGTGGGGGGGGGGACTCGTTTTCCCCGGGGTCTTTACTGTCTTTAGTGAATACTTTCCAGGCAGTGAGGGCTTCTTCTGGGGTAATGATCTGTGGCACTTCAGAACTGTCTATAGGGTCCTTACACTCTATTAGAACCATGAAAGTTTGGGCGAGCAGATCAGCCAGCCACCCCACCACCACAGGGTTTCGTAAACATTCGACCTTGGAAAGTATTCCCTCTACAGTGTCCATACTGGTACACAGCGGGATATCCAAGACAAGTACAGCATTTTGGGGGTCAATCTCCTGCCCAGTACACCACTTCACCAACTGGTGTACAGCCGTTTCTGTTGGGGTACCCATTTATTTTTAACAGTAATTCGTAAATGTGGCCAGTAGAGGACACACAATCCCAGCAGTGAGCCTCCAAGATGTAACCCCCAGGTGGCGCTATCCCAAGGGCTACCACCCCTGCCTGACTGACTACTGACAGGTTGAGGGGCCTAGGTCCAATGGCGAGTGCCTCCACCCAGAGGTCAGGGTTTGCAGTAGTTAAACTAACTTGGTCACAGCCCTCTGGGACACTGTAACCCCCCTGTCTTCCCACTAGTGGCCCACACAATGCATCAGGAATATCTTCACATGTACACTTACCTCCAGGACTGGCTCTGTCGCCTGGACACTGGGGACCCCCCTGTAAAACAAGATGATACAATGCAAAAGCCACAGTACAATACTTTAACATAAATGAATACCTCAGACAGTGTAACTTTGCTGAAACAAACAGATCTGATTTATTTAAGGAGCTGTAACAAGGAAGGGGGAAATCAGGTTAATTAGGTTAAACACATTAATAATCACAGTACTGTGTGCATATTCAGAGTCCCAAATTGTCACTTTCACTGGGTACCCAGGATGGGGGGGGGGGCTAGCCAGGATCGGTGCAGCTGGTTGGGGCCCTATGATGGAAAAAACACTGGCACAATACCCAAATTGTAATCCGGAGCCAGTTCGCTCAGTTTGTGAAGTAATGAAAAAAACAAAAAAAAAAACAACAATTAGATGATACACTTGCAATTCGATAAACAGATGGCAGGGAGCTACCCTGCTTTGTACTCACAAACTCAATGCTGGGAACTGGATGGAAGGCAGATTGTCCTGGATTGCCAGGAGGTGCAGACCATGTGGACAAGGTTCTTGTGACTGGACCCCACTGCAGTTTAGAGCAAATGGATGTAGTCTGGATTAAGCTAGGGTTTACTTCCAGCTTCATGCACTCAATTCACTGTACAGGGGATTTGAAACGCAATTCCCCACAAGCACTACACACATTTATATGTAAAAGGAAAGTACTATACCAGGCAGGCTGCTTCTCTATCCCGATCGCAATGACTGCACAATACCCAGGAGAACACACAGCAGATTCAGTTCCTGACAGACCGAGCGTGATTCAACAATTTCTCTAGTCTTCTACAGAGTGAGCCTGGTTTCTACTCTTCAGATCTCCTTGATTCTCTTCACAAGTCGGATTCAGTCTGAACAGGCGCTTGCACAAGCTGCAGACTGAAACTTAGGGCCTTACATGCGATTCCCATGCTAAAACTACACACCGAAGAAGCACACAGCTCCTTGTCTCTTCACTGCCGCAACTCATCTGATCTTTTCAGTAGACAGAGCCGGGCATTTCCTTTGAGTTCCTCCCAGTTCAGTTGGCTGGTTTGGCTGTCACTCACAGTAAACTCCCCCTGTTGGTGGAAAAAAGGTGCCAAAGTCCAAACTACAATTCTCAGAAGCATTGGCCGTACCGTACATAGGTGGCTGGCTCCACAATGAGAGTCCAAGTTCTGATTTGCCAGCAGCAGGCTCCATTTCAAAGGTCCCCCTACACTGATTGGTCCAGTTCAGCAGTTCAAAACTAGAATGGGGGACTAGGCAAACACAGTTCTGACTGCAAAGAAAAGCAGGTTAGACAAATTGTATTTTTGTTATTACTCTAAATATTACTCTAAACAGTTACATCTTTGAAAAGTACTCACTCTGCCCACTTAGTGACGGTGGAAACGGAGCAATTTGGCAGCAGCTGGAGTGGGACTCAAGCAGGGAAACACATAGACCCCCATCCAAATTAATTATGTCGGCAGGCAGACAGCTCTTAAAGAGACAGTACCAGAGGCTCTAAAAACACTCACAGATAAACGGCTAAGACGCCGAACACCATCCAGGCTTGGAGCATTCAAGCAAGCTCCTGGAAGACTGTTGGGAACCCCCATTTGCAGGGGGGGGGTTACACTAGGTAGCCTGGGGATGGGGCACAAGGTGGTAAACTGGATTGGAAGCTGGTTAAGGGAGAGAAAACAGAGGGCCATGGTAAACGGAACCCAATCAGAGGAAAGGGAGGTGACCAGTGGGGCACCTCAAGGGTCAGTTCTGGGGCCAGTCCTCTTTAATGTCTTCATCAGTGACATTACAGATGGGTTATAGGGAAAGACTTGCCTGTTTGCAGATGACACCAAGATTTGCAACAGTGTGGACACCCTGGAGGGGTGGAAAGTATGAAACATAGAAACAGAGTTGACGGCAGATAAGGACCGCAAGGACCATCTAGTCTACCCATTTTTCCTACCTTATGAATGTGCCATAGGCCTTACTATGTCAATGACCTATCTATTCATACTCATCTGTATTGCTCTCTTATGCCTATCCCATGCCTGTTTGAAGCCCTGCACTCTATTCCTATCCACCACTTCCTGAGGTAGACCGTTCTATGCATCCACCACCCTTTTCTGTGAAAAAGAACTTCCTCACATTACCCCTTAATTGGCCTCCCTCTAATCTCATGCTGTGTCTTCTTGTCCTGCTATTTCTCTTATATTGAAACATGTTAGACTCTTTTACCTTGTTAATGCCCTGAGAAAGGACCTGGAATGGTTGGAAAGATGGTCAGAGGTGTGGCAAATAAGGTTTAATGCAAAGAAGTGCAAAATCATGCACGAGGGGAGCAGGAACCCTGAAGCAAGCTACAGGTTGGGGGGAGATCTGTTGGCAGTTACTAAGGAGGAGGAAAGGGACTTGGGGATCATAATCACAGATGACCTGAAGGCCACAAGGCAGATGGCCAAGGTGGTGGGGAAGGCCACTGGGATGTTAGGGTGTATTGGAAGGAGAATCACAAGCCAAAGGAGGGGGGTAATAGTTCCACTGTACAAGACCTTGGTGAGGCCTCACCTTGAGTATTGTGTCCAGTTCTGGATGCTACACCTTTGTAAGGACACCGACAAAATAGAGATGGTGCAGAGAAGGACGACCAAAATGGTGAAGGGTCTACATAACAAGCCTTACGAGGAAAGAGTCAGAGACCTCAATTTGTATACAGTGGGGCAAAGGAGGGAGAGAGGTGACATGATAGAAATGTTCAGATACCTCAAGAGCATGAACAAGGTGAAAGGGGACAACATATTCCAGTTTAAAAGTAGTGCCAGAACAAGAGGACAGCACATGAGACTTATGGAAGCCACATAAGGGTAAATGTCAGAAAGCTCTTTTTTGCAGAGAGGGTGGTGGATGCATGGAATAGCCTGCCCCAGGAAGTGGTGGCCACCTGTACAGTGACAGGCTTCAAACATGCATGGGACAGGAATAAAGGAATATTAGAGATGGGCAGAAAAAGCTAAAGCCAATGACCAGACAGGGTCACTGGCTTCTTTGTCAGGTAGCATAAACGGGCAGACTGAATGGGCCTGCCGGTCCTTATCTGCCGACAGTATCTACGTATCTACTGTTATGGTAAGTTCCTACGTAACTGTACTTTTCATTCTGTCTCTTGTTGCACAGAAGTCCATGTGTCTCATTAATTAGGTTTTAGGGTCTGCACATCTGGAGTGCATAATTTGCATTCTGACTAGGTTACTGGGAGGAACTCCTCCCACAACATGCCCAAATCAGACTTCTGAGGATTGTTGCTAGGAATGTAGTCACAATGGGGAAGTTATTTGTACCCTGTTTTGTGAGTCCACACTTGACAGCTGGGCCAGTAGTGCAGTGTCTTTGCAGCTGGAGAGGTCGCTCCTGCCCATGGGTCACATAGTCTGGGAGAAATGCACTGCAAGATCAAAGGAAGCCTTAGCCCAAGGCATAAAGTACAGGGATAGGCTGGAGTCAGTGCAGCGAAGGGTCACTAAGATGTTTCAGGGTCAACAGGGCACAGCCTATGAGGAATGGCTCGAGGCCCTGAACATGTACTCATTGGAGGCCAAAAGAGAGTGGCGACTGACAGAGACCTGCAAGTTCCTAAGAGGAATAAATAAAGTGAACAGCAAGGACCTATTTACCTAGAATAGGGTTGCAGTAATGAGGGTGCGTAAATGGAAGCTGGTAGGGGGAAATTCAGGAGGACTGTGAGGAAATTCTACTTCACTGAGAGGGTGGTTGAGCCGTGGAACAGATTTCTGGCAGAGAGAGTGGGGTTGGAACTATTAATGGGTTCAAGTGTAGCTAGGGTTCAGGGGTTTGGGGATCTATAGTTCCACTAAGGGAAACTAGGGAGGTAGAGGATTCAACAGAATGGATGGAGTAGAAGGACATTAGGTCAGGGGCGAGATAGCTATATCTGTTCGGACAGACTGGATGGACCCTTCGTCTTTCTCTCCTGTCTGTGTTCCTGTAAAGCCAAAGCCATGAGCAGATCACTTAACCTCTTAGTGCTTGTCCAGTTCACCGAGCTGTGAAAATGGGTAGAAGCAGTATCCCACTGGAAACCAGATGTGTAATCTCTGCTCACCTATCTTGGAAAACTAAGTTGTTTAAAAAAAAGGTGTTAGTACTGTTACTCTAATAAAGGGCAGCTTGCATGCCAAGTATTGGTACCCGGAAAAGGTACTTGATTTGTCAGTAAGGTTTAAGGACCACCTCTGGTTAATTGTTATTGGAAGTCTCATATCTGAGAAGGTAATAAAGAATATACTTGCTGCTAATTAAGGTGGTGAACTTGTGCTGGCCCGGTGGCGCAGAGTGTTGCGGCATCAAGCCTTACCTCATGCCACATCAGTGACCTGGGTTTGGGAACGACCTTGGGTGTGTCATGGAGCCAGCACGGGGGGGGGGGGCAGGACTGAGCAGCCAACCAGCAGCTTGGTTGTCATCCCCTGTAGTCCCACTGCCACCGGGTGGAGGTCTGATCGCAGCATAGATGGGAGGGGGTGCCAAGTAGGGAGGGCATCTTGAAGCGTGGGGTACACTTGCCTCCACACGTGCATGCGCACCCGAGACAGGGAGCGGGCATAATCCGGGGGGAAAATACTATAAAAAAAATATATATATATATATATATATAAAAAAAGGTGGTGAACTTGTTAAAGTCTCACTCTGAGGAAACTACATGTTTAGGATAAAAAATAGATATACATGAATTTGTTGCCCTGGTTAAGATTGTGGGCCTTGTGCTCACAAAAGAATGAAAGAAGAGCTTGAGTCTCCAATAGAGTAGAAGGCCAAGGGTTATTGTTTCATTCTTAAGCATCGGGGGGGGGGATATGTTTGCCTTTTTCAGAGTACAGCCTGGGGAGGTGAAAGGATGTCAGTAAAAGTGGTGACACTCTGTTAGACATACTCCCCAGGGTACTAGGTAAACTAAAGGCTTGCCATATTTTCTGCTTTTGCAGTTTCTTTTCCTCTCTTCTGCTCTTTCTCTCCTTTGGGCTTGATAATCAAGGTGATTTGTGTTGTTCTTTTTTTGTCTCTTCTCTGCAGCTTTCTGCTGTACTTTGGTGCTTAGTTCCTCCACTGTACCCCTGGTCACCTACAGGACTGCACTGTGAATTTTGGGAAATAGAGGGAATGTACTTTTCCTGGCCTCCCTGTAGTTGAACATTGATCTTGAAGGAATAAATAGGGCATATTAACATGGCCTGATTTAAGATATCACTTTTGTCTTCATGAGAGGGCTTAAGATAACACTTTTATCTTCATTAGAGGTCTGTTGCTTTCTCAAAGGTGGCAAAGTCATGAGTGAGACAGCAATAGACCACCACCTTCAAATGAAGATAAGAATGATTTTACGTCAGGCCATGTCATATTGAATTTATACAACAGTTATTTAGGTGGTTTAAAAAAAGTTGCAAAAGGAAAAACATATAAAATGTAAACTGTGCCCTTCTGTCCAGTTGCTCTGCAATCAAAAACTAAATTAAGAAAAAGACCATCTCACATGTGCGAATACATTTCTCAGCATGCTCAGTGTGGCCAAAATAAGCTAGATACATTTCTGAGCATGTTCAGTGATCATTTAGTTTGCTTTTGCTGTCAAAAAGAACTTTTATCTTGGCAATTATTATTATTTTTTTTATTAACACTAGTTGGATAAAAATGTCTGTTGCCTAGTTTCTTGCTGCTGCTGCCCTTTGTTTCTATTTTTGCTTTAGTGCCATTTAAACTTTGCCCAGCCTTGTGCATTAGAAAACTGGGTAAAATAAAGACAGCTTGAAAATACAAAGGGCCTTGATCTAGGCAGTACTGCCTGTTTCTTCCAAGTGAGCCCCTAGGCAGGGGTGATGCCATTCAACCTGCCTCTTACATGACCAGAGGCAGGAAAACAATTTCATGCTGGTGGACAAATCGGGAACTAATAACCTTGGCACAAACAAAACATACCTTTCAAAGCAGGGGGTGACATACAACAGTATCTATTGCTTTTCCCTGGCCACCCCACCCACATTTTACCCACCACTGCCTGTTCTACACTGGCCTGGACTGGCTGCAGCTAGAAAGGTATTTTCTCCTGGTCTGTTTTTTTTTTAATTGCTTTGGCTAGAATCCCTGTGCTAGCTGTCCTCTTGAAATGTCTCATGGCAACTTATTAGTTGAGATCCATGGGATCTCCTCTACTCCAGGATATGCAAATGTGCCACAAAAATAGGTCAGCTTGCTTTTGCCTTTCATGCTCCCAAATATCAGTACTCACTGCATTCTACTGCAAGGTGTGCACCAGTCACCTTCATTTCTGTAGTTCCTAAGGAATTCCTGCTCCTCTTTAGTACTCGCTCCTTTACTTAATTACCTTTTATTAGAAAATGGGCCAGATACTAGAACCTCTCTGATTGGCTGAGAGCCACAACGGGGGGTACATTGACTTTCCATAGATGCCCACAACAAAACAAGTGCCAATTCAGGGTGCAGCTTTACCAACTGTATCCTTGGGTGCCCCAAATTTGAAAAACCAAGCATGCCATTTTTTTCCCGCTTAGCGAGAGATCGAGTTACCCCTCCTTTCTCACAGACAGACACCCTGTTAACAACTCCAGCGCCACTGTCTTTTAAAAAAAAAAATAACCTGATCCAGAAAATACACCCCATTTCTTCAGTCCATTAAAAAATTGCTTAGAGAGAAGTGGCGGTTCCTACAACCCTGCACTTCTGGTACTCACCAGGAACGCGGCAGACATCTCAAAGCCCCCCACTGTCCTCTGTCCCAGTACAGTCCTTGTCCCTCACTATCCATCACAGATAGAATACTCCTCCCCACATCAGCATCTTCAATTTTTTAAATACCTCCTTTGTTTTCAGCCGACCTCTCAGTTCTGTTGCAGTTGCCTTTCTGATCTGCTAACACAGCTTCCCATTCTCACGCCTTGCATTCTCCACAGCTGAGCCTCTCAAACCGGGCTGCCTATGCAGTAATTGCCTCAAACAGCAGCTGCTGTTCAGACTTAAAAAAAAAAAATAAATAACTTAGAGTGCTGTTGTGCCATGCTGTACTTGTGGTTCTTAACTTTGTTGGGGGGGGGATAAGCAGAAGAGAATGGCTCCGTTGGCGGGAGGGGGCAGCAACGGGAGATGGAACAGCTTTGAAATGTAGGGACTATTTTATATTTTTTTCTAATTTTTACATTTGTTTCAACTAATTTCCTCACTTATTTGATCAATTAATTAAAATTTACACAGAAGCACATTTTCTAAGCGCAATAATACCCTCCAGGGTGGGCGGTATGGGTAATACCAGACCTTCCAGGGGCTATAAGTCCCTCTGCCTGTGACATGGGCCTCATTATGCCTCTGGGTGGTCCAGTATTGCCCAATACCGCCCACCCTGTCGGTTATTATTGCTTGCCTACTGCTACCATTTCTAAAGTAAATTGTATTGCACCATGCACTTTATGTACTGCTGCTATCCCTTACCTCGTGTGACTGAGGTTGCCACTGCATTTGCTATCTATTGTATCTAGCCATGTGGTCATTGCTGCTATGCTTAGTGTGCTCTGGTTTTTGTTGTAATTGTCAATTTCATGTCAGTTTTATCAACCGTGATCATTTATTTATTTAGTTTTTGTTGACTGGGTAAGTGCACTAGACAAGTCCTGCCTATTTTCAGGCATGACCCAGGGGAGGGGGATACAGATGAATGCCAACTGACCTTGAACCACATTAAGCTGTTGGTGGTATTTTTAGTGAATGAGGGAAATTTGGCCAGGACACTGGGGAAATTCCCCTACTCTGATTGCCAGAGGGTGCTGTGCCTTTCTGTTTCTCCTCAGTGTGTGAGGGACTTTGGCTGAGACGGACGTGTGGGAAGCTGAGGAGCCGATCACCTCCTCAGCTCCCGATAGCTGCAGTGGTCGGGACGATTTCTTCTTTTTTTTTTCTGGCAGGACCCCGTCACTTTGTGGGCCCTGGTCACGGCCCCTGGAAGCCTCTGCCACTATCTATGGCTGCCGGGGTCCCCCAGTCACCCCCGGCTTACCCCCTGGAGGGCGGGGCCATGGTCACGTCTTCCATGATCCCGGAACTAGTATCTGGTCGGGGACCCATGAGCGATAGTGGTTATGCGAGGTCTTCGGGAGGGCTTCATTAGACAGTGGCCCTCGCCTCGCCTATGTTTTTCTGTCTTTTTCTCACAGAGGCAGGGACGTGCAATGACACCCAGTGTCCACCCGCCTCCCAGAGAGATTAGCCGGCAGCATGAGAACTCCGGCCTCCTCCAGGAGTCCTCAGTGCTCAGTGCTTCACCCTCCCCGGAGAAGGAGGCAGTCTATAGGGCTCATCCTTCTCTCCCTGACCGCCTCCGGCTGACCCGGTCCGCTCCTCAACCTGGTCGCAGCCGCAAGCGGAAATCCCACTACTGCGCCAACGGGCCGGCGGTCAGACTATTTCTGATGTTACTATGGAAAATGACGATGTTGTGGATGCTATGGTTTTACCTGCTGTTGCTGCCACTTCAGGTGGTGTGCATTACGAAGAGGGAGAGTCGCTGTCGGATATTTCAGTTGCTGCTCTTCACATCCAGCTTGCGGAGTTAGACCGTCAACGGAACCTTTTGCTGCTGGAGTTGCAGCAAACATGAACGGATGATCCTGGAGTACCAGAACAGGAATGGTTGGGTAACGCTGCTGCACTGGCTCCTTTGCTACAGGCACCAGTTATGGACTCCATGGGGAAGTTGCCTCCTGATCCTTTTTGCACTACTACTGCGACATGCTTGGCACAGGGTGAGTCTGCAATACCAGTTTCTAATGCTACATTTTCTCAGCCTCCGATTTAAAATGCTGTGGAGCTTGCTACTACTAGTAGCTCGACTGGGTCTGTGGGGATTTTTATGACTGGCCTATCCCCCGAAGAACAACCGATTGAGGAGCGGGGATCCATACCGCGGTTCCTACTGGGGGTATGACTCCTTCCTCCCAGACAACTATGACTACTTCTTCAACACCTTGTACTTTTTCAGATAAGGACTTGAAAGCCCCAGCTACATAGTTGGAGACAGCCCTGGAAGCTGCAGGGTGGGTTAAATCCCCAGATGGGAAATCATGGGATACGAATGTGCCATCTGGAGATGGTGTTGCTCTTTCCTCTCTGGTTGCAGACTCAGGATTTCCTCTAGAACAATTGCCTAATGATGTTTCTGCTCCTGTTTCCTTTATTTCCAGTCCTGGCCTAATGGAGAACATTAGGCAGTTGGAAGGTGATGGCCTGCCACTTCCCACTGACCCCCCCCCCATTCTGAGGCCTCACCTGAAGGCCTAGCATCTCAGCCATCTACTGCTGCAGCACCTTTGTTGCCTGAGCCTGGGAAAGGTAATACTTCATCTGTGTGGCATGACAGAGTGAATGAGAAGTCATTTCCTGCAACTTTTGGTTTATTGAATGAACCTGCTGTTAGACGTAATGCAGTTCATTTGAAGTTTCGGGGATCTATGGAGGATGTTCCCAATAGACTTTTTATTGGACGAGAATTGTTGAAAACAAGTATGAGGTTTTACGCATATGAAATATATGCTTTGATTCATATGCCTGGGGATACCATTTTTGATGTTAGTTTCAAGCATCCAGCAAGATTGGACAGATTTTGGAAGCAATATCAGGCATTAAAATGTACTCCCTTATGGAAACCTTTTCTAGCTATTCCCTTGACGAAGCCAGTTACGAAAAAAATAACTATGTTGTTTAGGAATGAAGGGGTAAATGTTGCCGATATAACCTACTTGTTGCAGCAGCACTGTACTGTTAAAGGCCCCCCGACCCTATTCTTGATGATGAACATCTTTGGACATGGGGTTGGCGTTATTCAGTTGATTTACGTTTGGAAAATGGGTTAACCAAGCATCTGCCTAATTGTTTCTTTTTGGGACGAGACAGGGGTGTTCTCTTTTATCTGGGGCAGCCGAGGGCACTTGAGTAATGTATGTGATCAGCAAAAATGTGGGCTTTGTGGAGATTTAGGTCACATAGGGGCTCACTGTAGACGTCCAATGAGGTGTAATTTGTGTGATGAGCAGGGACACACTTTTCGCTCTTGCTCTTGGGCCTCTCATAATCAGGCTGATCCTGCTGTTCGAGCTGAGCAAAATGTTTATGTTGCAAATGCACAAAAGGAGCATCAAAAAATGCAGGCTTTACTTTTGCATTCTGATTTACCAGCCCCTGGTTGCCACCTGTCCCCTGCTCCTTCTTCAGTTTCTACTGCAGAAGAAGTGATTCAGTTTCCAGTTTTAGAACACATGGATGTTACTACCCTGGTCCTGCTCTCCCCTTCTATTGCTGGTGTAAGTACTGAACCTGGTATTGTTCCCCCTTCCTCTCCTCTGGTTACTGCACAAGGGGCTGTTCCATTGGTTGCTAGGACAGTCTCTGCATCTGATGTTCTTCAGGCCTGTGTGCCTACGGAGAAGCAGGAGACTCCTTGTATGCCCCCTGGGGAGTTCAGACTGACACTCCCTTTCAAAGAGTCACTCGCTCTAGGTCTACAAAGACTGGCTCTGCTGTCCCTTCCTCTTGTCCTGAGCCTGAATTAGTTATTGCTGCTAATCCTTTCGCCCTTTACTGGATCATGAGGGAGATGATGACGGGATGGACTCAGATTTTTCCTCGGTTGCCTCCTCACTTCCAGACCCTACCCATGATACAGAGATTAAAGATAAGCCTAAACCAAAGAAGCGGAAAAAAAGGAAATGACTTGTTTCTAGTTTTTGATTTTCCTTTTTTTCTTCTCTGACATAGGGTGTTACCTTTCTTACTGTTAACGGTAACAGTATTAAATCCCAATTAAGACAACGTCTTACTTTTGCCAGTCTTAGTGAGCATTCTGGTTCTATTATCCTATTACAGGATACCAGATTGGGCTCCCTGACAGATATAAGAGAAGCAGAAAAAGATTGGCGATGGAGTGCTTCCTTTTGGTCTCTGGGAGAAGATGTGTGTGATGGTTTGGGTGTCTTGTTTTTTTCTAGTCTTGCTATACAAGTTTTACAAATTTTACATATTTTACCAGGTAGGGCTGTGCTCATGGATATTGTTGTATATCATTGTGCATATCACCTTATAAATATCTATGCTTCTCAATCTAAGGCTGACAGATCAGCCTTGTTTAATCGTATATCTCCATATTTACATACCTCAAAGTTGGTCTTGTGGGGTGGTGATTTTAATTGTGGATTAGCTGCTAGAGATTGGGGACGTAAAAACTCAAAAAATGGTTTGTGATACTAATGCTTTATTGCGAGTCTTGAATGCTAATCATTTACTGGATGCTTATGATTTATTGCAGCAGATGCCAGAGCATACCTTTTATAAGGGGACTATTTCTTCTAGGATAGATTTCTGTTTTTTGTCCAGGAGATTTTCTTGTCTTGCCATTACAGTCTTGCCATTGGAGACTTCTGACCATTTAGTTCTCAAGTTAACCGTTGGTGTCTTTAAAGAACTTTTAATGGGACGTGCCTATTGGAGATTGAATACATCCTTATTACAAGATGAGGACCTTTCCTCCCAGATATATTCTTTTTTTTCAGTTAAGTCAGATATCGCCCTTTTTGTATGATAGTCCTCTGGAGTGGTGGGAGGACACAAAACTTGATCTAAAGATACTTTTTCTTCAGGTCTCCCAGACAAAAGCTCAGAATTCTTATCTTTCTTATCTGAGTTATAGAGCTCAGTATTTGAAATTGCTGTCACAGGCATGTTCCTCACAGAGTACTAAGTGTCAGCAGTTTTTGGATATTAAAACTAAAATGCTTGATGTTCTTAAATTCCGAGAGCAAAGGTATAGACATCAGCAAAAATATGTTGTTGCAGGCACCCGTGAGCAGGTCAATCCCTTAGATCTTTCTGACCAGGAATTGCCACACTTATGTATGTATGCTTTACAAACTTTGGATGGATCATTAGTCCGTGATACTAGGGGTTTACAGACTATGGTTCAGTCCTGTGTTACTCAGACTTTCCAAAAACCTAATTCTGGTTTTTCCCCCTTTTATCGCCATCTTGAAATTCCGCCACTATCAACTTTAGAAATTGATGCACTTGAATCTCCTGTTACTTTAGATGAAATTAGTCAGGCCATAGGCCATTTGTCTACACACACTAAACTGGGGTAGATGGCCTGCTAAATGAATTCTATAAAACATATGTGGATATTCTTGTGCCTTGGGTTGCTTGTTATTTTTCAAGCTGTTTGGGCAGAACACCGAATCACCTCTAGATTTGATAAATGGTGTAATAATTTTTATATATAAGAAAGGGAATCCTGCGCTTTTGCAAAACTGGAGACCATTGAGTTTGTTAACTTCAGACTATAAAATTTTGGCTAACATCTTAAATCACCGTCTCTCTCAGCTTGCCAATAAATGATTGATTCCCACACAATCCTGTGCTCTTCCTGGTAGAAACATCTCCCAGAATTTAATTTATGTTCGGGAATTAATAGATCAAGGTCTTCAGAACAAACTATCTGGATATTTGTTAAAGCTTGGACCAGGAAAAGGCCTTTGATGCCCTACGTCATGATTATCTTTGGGCTGTTTTGGTTTATTATGGTATTCCACCTCATTTTCTAGATTTACTCCAAACCCCTTATACCTCAGGAAGAGTAACACCTATGGTTAATGGGCATTTGGGTGTCCCAGTTCCTTATCAGGTTGGAGTTAGTCAGGGCTGTCCTCTGAGCCCTTTGTTGTTTGTTTTTGGTTTGGACCCTTTGCTGTGTTGCATAAACATGGATCAAAACATTGTGGCCATTGTCTCTTCAGACAGCTGTTCCTTTTCTAAAGTTTTGGCTTATGCGGACGACTGTATTTGCTTTATTGCTGATATTGACTCTGGGAGCCGAGTCCTTGGTTTTTTAAATTCAGTACAGGTGAGCACGGGAATAAAAATTAATACCTCTAAGTGTTCTTTAATGCCTGTAGGTATGGCACCTAGTATACAGATTTTTGATATTCCGGTGGTTGTTACAGCCTTGAAGCTCCTGGGTATATATTTTGGTTTCCCAGAGTCAATACAGAGTAATTGGGATATGGTTTATGACACAGCGTTTCATAAGGTCAAGAAATGGCAATCCTGGAAAATGACATGGAAAAAACGTGTGTTTTTGTTGAAATCTTACATTGCTCCTCTTTTTTTGTATATTTCTCGAATTGTTCCATTACCATTTAATATGCATTCAAAAATTTTGAGTCTTTTTTTTCAGCTGGTGTGGGGCAGTTGTTTGAACCCAGTGAAGAGGGCACACACCTACCTACCTTGGAAGGAAGGTGGACTGGGTATGATACATCCCATTGTTCAATTTTTTGGTAATTTTTTTATAGTTCAATCAGGTCTATGTTGTTGGAACACGATGAAATGGGTCGTATGTGTATGTCCCTGTGGGGACGGCCTTTCTTAACGGCATGGGGACGGGGAAAGTGGCACCCTATGGATAAGCAACTACCCTTGTATGTTCAGTTAACTTTGAAGTACATTAGATTGTGGAAAGTGGAACTCAGTTGGTTTGTCTCCCATGAGCGGAAAACTTTTTATACTTATGTTGTTTCTACTTGTTACTTTGAGAACCCCCTTTTTTCTGTTCCTACTTATATAAACAAGGTTTCATTGTTAGCAAGTATAACAGAACCTAGAATCCCACAGAAAGTGCAGGATGTAGTTTGGTTGTGTGCACATCAAAAGCTTAATGTGAGGGCTAATCATAAGCATAAGCAGCTCAGTGATAGACTTTGTCAGGAACCATCTTGTCAGGAGCAGCCTGAAACAATGTAGCACTTATTTTTGAATGTTCCCTTGCTCAACCCTTTTGGTATGCTCTGGCACACTGGTGGGGAGAACTGCTTTTTGAAAATATTACTTATGATATTTTGGTGTTGGGGCAGATTCCTGCAGAATGGGGAAAATGGCACAAAAGTACAGTGTTTGTTTTATTAGCCTGTCTTAAATGGCATATTTGGCAGGCTCGGTGTTTGAGAGTGCTGCAAAACAAAATTTTACAATTGCAGGAATTTTTTTTTCATCTCCAGGAAGAATTGGATGCTCTCTATGCTTATGAATCCCGTACATTGGGAGAAGTTGTAGGTACTTTTCTTTGGCGAAATATTACCTGAGTAGGATGTATTTATTGTTATTTCCTTTTATGACTACCTTTTCTTATGTTTTGCCTGTTTTTCCATTTCTTTGTTTTTTTTTTCTCTCTTCTGTATGATATTTTGGTAGATTATTTCATTTTGATGTATTGGTTTTTGGTTTTCAATATAAATTTCCCCTACTCTTTTCGATAAGTGCCATGGGATCTTTAACATCCACCAGAACTACCACCAATCCAGGCAGATGGGACCTCGGTTTAATGCCTCATCCGAAAGATGGCACCTCAGAAGTGCAGCACCCTTCTCATGCTGCACTACAGTGTCAGTACTGGGATATTAACCCAAATGCCAGATGTGGGAACTGAACCCACAGCCCTCTGATCTCCCAGCCTCAGAGGCGAGTGTGCTACCTACTGAGCCACTGACTGGCATGCTATTATGTGTTGCATTATTGTTGTTTTGCTTTATCATGTTGCTGTTCTTTTAATTGTATTGCATTCTTTTAGGACGTGCCTGAAAACAAGCATTGTTATGCCTAGTGCACTTACCTGGTAAACAAAAACAAATAATGAAGAGGGCTTTTCCATTATTAAACAAACTAACGGCATATATATTTGAGTGCAGTTAGCCAGAGTATATGTGGAAATAAGCAGCTGATGTGTGTGATTAATTGCCGAGGCCGAGGGCTGAGTTTTCTTTTTTGGAACTCAGTTTTATTGAGTCATTTCATACATTTGCTTTACATATCATCATATCGTGATATCTCCATATTGACCATTCATCATAAAAAAGAATTTATGTACAGCATTACGTGAGAATATGCTCCAAAGTACGATTGGCAAAGACAAGACTATTCTCTTATAGTGGAGACTATATACTGATAGTACATCTGGGCACTAAAAATGTCCCTTTGGTTTACATTTCAGCCAACTGGTTCTTGGAAAGAGGCAATTTTATGTATTTCCCCTATTAACAGCTGAGTAACCACAATAGCAACAACAAGATTATAATTGGCTCCTGAGCCTAAAACCTAAGGTCCCAGAGCTTGGGCCTTACCAACATGGCCCCCGGGTTTTGTTGCGCGAATCTACTCCCCCCCCACCCGCACTTCCTGGAGTCTTAACCACAATCTCCCGATGTCTCAGGTCACTTCCACTCTTACCACAGCATAGATGGGAGTTCTCCGACTCCCACCTAAGTACCTTTATACTGCCCCAATGGTTGGATTCTTCCCCACTCAGCCATAATTCCCAGCCTCTCCATCTTTCCACGTTTATCCCAATTTAGGCGTCATTTTGCTATAGTGGATTCCATTAATACCACTTTCTTCATCCTATGAATCCACTCTGCCCCACTTGGGAGGTCTGGCTTCAGCCACTTTCCAGTAATACATTTCAGGGCTACTACAATCACGGTCAGGAGTACCTTCCTGACTTCTGCGGTTTGATGTGTCACAGTAGGGAGGCCTAGTACCCAGTCTTCGAAGGTCAGAGGGATTTTGACTCTAGTTATATGTTATACTGTTTCTTGAATCTCTCTCCAAAAAGGGGTAAGCATCGAGCAGCTCCAAAAGATGTGCCTGTGACTACCCTTCTTCCCACATTTCCCCCAACATCCATCATCTTTAGAGGTTTTAAAATGTTTTGTTATTGTAGGGGTGTGGAAGAATCGCATTAAAACTTTCCAAAAGAATTCTCTCCAAATTGGAGCAGAAGTGGCCTTCCACCCCCATTTTGACCTATGGGGCTAGTCTGAGTCTAAGATTGTACTGGCCACCTCCATCTCCCACTTTCTCTTAAGGTTCCCCAACTGATTACCTTCCTCATGAGACAACAATTGGTAAATGCAGGAGATATATCCAGTGTGACCCGCCACTGTCACCACCCCGTATAGGAAATTCTCCCAGCTGAAGTACGGGCGGGAAAGTCTCCTGACATGGTCTTGGGAATTTATAAAATGTCTTACTTGCACATAACGTAAAAATTCTGAATTTGGCCATCCAAATTTCTCTTTCGCCCCTTTGAGATGAAATGCAGTGACCTCTCTCTATAAATTGAGAGAACCTAATAATCCCCATGGCAGCCCATCTGGCATATCTCAGATCTAGGGATGGTGGAAAGAATTTGGGTATAGTGTATGGTGGAACGCTGTTGGGAGCATGGAAATCCATGCTCCCAACAGCGTTGTTATGCTGCACTAGCTACATCATCGTAGCTGTTGTGCTGCACTAGCTACATAGCTAGTGCAGCATAACACCTAGAAGGTGGGTGCGCATGCATGGAAGCTGGGTGCGCATGCACTGTCGGGCGACTGGCGATGTGCCAGGAAGGGCCGCGGCAGTGAAACAGCACAGATGAAGAGAAAACTGTACACAAAAGTGTAAAAAAAGTAAGTGCAGTTTTAGTATGAGCGACCATACACTATAAAAGACTGTGTATGATCGCTCATAAGCAACAAGGGTATTTTTTCATTCTCGAGGTTTCCATGGTAACAAGACCTCTCGAGTCCAGTTACCATGTAAACCTCTCGAATGAAAAATACCCTTGTTGTGTATGAGCAATCATACACAATCCTCTATGTGTACTGAATCAGGGAGAGGGTGCCCATCCCCAATGGGGTATCCAGCTTCTTTCGGAGTCTACCCAATACATAAAGCCCATGTAAAACCTATCTGTTCCTAACCTGCCTATTATATTCAGATGGAGCATCTTTCAAAATTAGTGAAAATAAGGGCCTATTCCTTAAAACCACATCTTCAATAGCATACCATTGTGATGTGACCCTCTGCTTAGCCCACATCATAAGACCTGCCACCTGAGCCACCAGGTAATAGGAGTATAAATCTGGGAGCCCCAACCCACCCTCTTCCTTTGGTAGTTGAAGAATAGCCCTAGCAATCTGGGTTTTTTTATGGTTCCAGATAAATCTGGACACATCCTTATTCAATTTAGACCAGAACCTGTTCGGAATGTGGATGGGGAGACACTGAAATAAAAACAGTA
The DNA here is from genome assembly GCA_016271365.2 of Neoceratodus forsteri. Classification (NCBI taxonomy): domain Eukaryota; kingdom Metazoa; phylum Chordata; order Ceratodontiformes; family Ceratodontidae; genus Neoceratodus; species Neoceratodus forsteri. The sequence continues at coordinate 1,726,386,131 of CM057452.1, forward strand.
GGCGTGGGAGTACATTCATCTTAATGACTTCTACCCTCCCTCCCAGCGAGAGGGGCAGCAATCTCCACCTGGCCATATCCTGTTCAACTGACCTCCATAACTTTACATAATTCACTGAAAACAACTTAGATGTATCTGTCATAACCTGGATGCCCAAGTACCTAATCTGGTTATTCGGAGCCCATGCAAAGGGGAGCCCCTGCCTAAATTCCTCTGGTGGGAGCCCACTTAAAACCACTGCTTCAGATTTTAAGGAGTTGATTTTATAGCCTGAAATCTCCCCAAAGGAGCACAAAACTTCCACTAGGGGGCGTAAGGATTTCTTGGGGCTGGACAGGAAAAAAAGTGAATCATCCATGTATAAGGACAGTTTATGTTCCATACCCCCCACTGTGATTCCTTTAATCTGAGACTCCTGGTGAATCTTAGTAGCCAGAGGTTCAAGGCTCTTTGCAAAAAGTAGGGGTGACAGAGGGCAACCCTGCCGTGTTCCACTGGAGACTGGGAAAGGACTAGAGCTGATTCCGTTAACTCTTACAAGGGCTACTAGTTCAGTATAAAGTTGGGAGTTAGTTTGAAGGAATTTGGGGCTGAAATTCATAATTTCCATGTATTGTTTTAGAAATTTCCAATTATCCCTATCAAATGCTTTTTTGGCATCCATGGATGTTGCCAATTGAAATTCGGGGTGAAATTTTTGAGCTGAAATAATGTTTAATAACTTTCTAAGATTATCAAGGATATATCTCCCAGATATAAACCCGGTTTGATCTTCGTGAATCACTTGAGAAATTACCCCCCTGTAGTCTCCTCACCAGAAGACCTGTGAATATTTTAAGGTCTACATTAAGGAGTGAAATTGGCCTATATGACCCACATTCCATTGGATTCTTCCCCTCCTTGTGCAGGACAATAATTTGAGCCATATGCCAGAACTCAGGGACAGCGCCTGCCTCCATGACCTCTTTAAAGACATAAGTAGTATAAGTTCATATATCTCATCAAATGTTAAATTTCAGCCAATCAGCGCATGCCACGTCATTTGACAGGTGGGCGTGGCCTAAAACGGACCAATCAGAATTGCCCCTTGTTAAACCGGAAGTCCCTCCCTAAAATGCGCTAGCCCCGCCCACTTCTGGCGGAAGTGATGCAACCTCAAACCCGTGTCACGCCCCTTGCGCAGGAAATGACATGCGTTCGAACCCGTGTCCCGCCCCTTGTGCAGGAAATGACACGCGTTCAAACCCGTGTCCCGCCCCCTTGCGCAGGAAATGACCCACACTGAAACCCTGGAAGTGGTATAACACCACCATTTTGTAAGCTGCCTTACGCCTCATTCTCACATACACCGAACCCTGCCACCCACCATTTTGTAAGCCGCCCTGCGCCTCCTTCTCGTGACACTCCTCGATCCCCTGCCAGACCATCCTGGCTGGAACCCGAGTCCCACCATGCTAGCTTGAACTCCTGCATCCCTCCTTTCTCCTACACCCCCACCAGCCTGGCTCGAACCCCTGTCCCCTTCTCCTGCACCCCACCATCCTGGCTCGAACTCCTGTCCCCCTTTCTCCTGCACCCCACCATCCTGGCTCGAACCCCTGTCCCTCTTCACCACGTGCTCCTCCCACCCCAAAAAATCAGTTAGTGTTTATGTAGTGGTATGTGCCCCCTGTAGGCCTGGTGTATAACTGCAGGGACATGTGTGTGTTTTTTGATTAGGATATTTTCAGAAAGTATCTAGGAGGGAACCTGATCATGCAGAGGTTTCACAGATCTGTGTGGAGACCCCCGAGAGAAATTCATCTGTCTGTGTGAGTACCCCTTTTTCTGTTTTTGTAACAATATACAAAATTATTTAACATGCATCTGTAGGACTGTGTCAAACTTGCATCAAAAGGATAGCTTTATATATACGCATGTAACATTTATAAGCTAAAACGGGGGGACCTCTGTGTAAATAAGATGGTTCAGCAGTTTTCTCTGGATAGCATTGCAACAGTCGCTAAAAACTAATTATTTATACTTTTGTCATGAATTAGAAAGAATAAAAATATATCAGAAAAAAGGAATACACATACCTATAGTTCACCCCCTCAGCTCTGTGTAGTATCAAGGAGAAGGCTGAAATGAAATGTGTGTGTGTGATATTTATAATGTTTTGAAAAAATGATATGTTACAAAGAAAAGACAGAATGTAAAATGATAATGTTTCTCTTTCAGAATAATTTTAAAGCACACAGTCTTAAAATGTATCTACAGCATTGCTTAGAGTCAGTGCAAAAGAATACACACTTTGTGTGTGTGTGTGTGTGTGTGTGTGTGTGTCCCTCATTAGACACATAGGAAAAGCAATGTCTTTTATGTATGTTTAAAATATAGATGTGCTTTTTGGAGCCTGGTGGCTGTGTGGTGGTGGGGGGTGTGTGTGTGTATGTGTGTGTCCGTCCCTTATTAGGCACGTAGGAAAAGCAATGTCTTTTATGGATGTTTAAAATATAGATGGGCTTTTTGGAGCTCATGGTCCTGTTGGCTGTGTGGTAGGTGTCTTTGTCTGTTAAGATGTGACAAAACATCTGTTGTTCACTTACACAGCCATGGCTACAAGGACTATTGATTCTCTTTGAAACATGTGTGTCTCAAGATTTTGGATTACATGGTCCCTGTATTTACAGGGATCTGTAAAAATGTAGCTTTATGCTTTTGTTACAAAATAAATGTCTATAGTTACATTATCAAAAAATTAAAAAGTCATGTAGTACTAAATAGAAAAATAAATGATATGTTACAAAGAAAAGACAGAATGTAAAATGATAATGTTTCTCTTTCAGAATAATTTTAAAGCACAGTCTTAAAATGTATCTACAGCTTTGCTTAGAGTCGGTGCAAAAGAATACACCGTTTGTGTGTGTGTGTGTGTGCTATGTTTTACTGAATTACTAATTTAAAGGACTCAGCTGTTTAAAAAGACAGAATTTCTGTTTTGACTTTTAAAAACATAACTTAAGCTGGCACTCAACTGCCGTTATTATAAACTGTGCCTCTTTGTGTTCTAAGATTGATAAAAAGCATCTGTTTTAATTAGACTGTGACCAACGTATTAGCAGTATGGCATTTCTTTTTGAACTCTCCTACATTGTAAATGAGAAAAACTTGTGTTTCTCATGATTAACTTTTTAACAAAATAAGTTTTTTCTTCTGATTAGTGGTATGCAAGCAGTTTTACCGAATTACTAATTTAAAGGACGCAGCTGTTTAAAAAAGACAGAATTTCTGTTTTGACTTTTAAAAACATAACTTAAGCTGGCACTCAACTGCCGTTATTATAAACTGTGCCTCTTTGTGTTCTAAGATTGATAAAAAGCATCTGTTTTAATTAGACTGTGACCAACGTATTAGCAGAAAGGCATTTCTTAATGCCTTCCAGCTGTCGCAGGAAGTGAGAAACAAAAGCCTACATTGAGTAGCATAGGGCTTATATATTTCCCTTCGAGAATGGTGGGTGGTCTGATGGACAGTACCAGATGTTTTTTCACTACTTGCTACGTACTTGGGGGGGAGGGGGGATCTGAGTCATTTTATATAAGCATTTCAAGATGTTGAAAGCTCAAGACAAAAGGACAGAGCGAGACTGCCGAAACTACTTCTTGAGCTAAAGAATTTTAAAAACATTTAACAAGTAGCTATGGACTCGTGGACTCCTGATGAAGAGCTTATCCAAACATTTACTCGTTTGGCTAATACACAGTTGACCACTACAGAAGGTGTGTATTTTTTAACTAGAAATAGTAGGTGCTGCATGTTTTAGAGTTTAAATTTTGTCTTATAAAAGTTTTAAAATACTGAAAGTAGTGACAGGGGTGTATTTTCTGTTTTTAAACAGCCATGCAGAGAAACCCTGGAGGGGAGAGGCTGGCTAATCCCCAGATTACCACTACAGAAGGTGTGTATTTTTAACTAGAAATAGTAGATGCTGCAGGTTTTAGAGTTTAAATGTTGTCTTATAAAAGTTTTAAAATACCGAAAGTAGTGACAGGGGTTTATTTTCTGTTTTTAAACAGCCGCACAGAGAAACCCTACAGGTGAGAGAGGGAAAAAGAGATCATTACATGAAAGTGATGTTTTTCAAAGGCATGCAAGAGTTTCTGCTGGTGTCAGTGACCAGAATACGTATAGCATAACTGAACAAGATATACAGCCATCTACGAGCAGCGGTTCGAGAGTCTCTGCAGTTGTAAATGAACCAAATGTGTCAATAAACATTGTACAGCCATCTAGGAGCAGCGGCTCAAGAGTCTCTGCGGCTGTAAATGAACCAAATGTGACAATAAACAATGTACAGCCATCTAGGAGCAGCAGCAGCACAAGAGTTTCTGACCAAAGGTTTCAAGAAAGGGACATTGACATGATCAATATTGGGAAAGCCTATATTTTTAAAACAATTGATAGTTTGTTTAATGCCTTGGTAATTGAGGGCAGATTATCTAGTGAGGATTACGATCATTAGCTGCTTAAATCTGAGCTTTTTAAAAGTTCAGCTACTTTACTGAACAGTGTGCTTGGTTTAGTGCATGCATCTAAACAGTCATGCAAGGATTTAAAGATGATGGCAAGTGCAGCCACATGTATGAAAAGTACAGGTGTTTGGAGGAAAAAGTGGCCAAAAACAAAGATCAAATTACAAAGTGAAAGCACAGAAGCTCTCATAAACTGAGTACAAAGGGTTGCATCACTAACAAAATGAAAAAAAATAACAAATGAGGTCAAAAAAGGAAAATCTGGGTAAAAAATAAAACAATCCGAGAAAAGTTGATAAGAAAAGTAAAACATGCCAGGAAAATGTTACAATGTAGGCTGTTACAGAATGCTACAAATGGTCTGCAGTCTGAATTAGAAAACCATCATGATGATGATCAGGCTAACAGGGCGCCCCCTACATAGAAACATAGAAACATAGAATTTGACGGCAGATAAGGACCGCTTGGCGCACCCAGTCTGCCCATTTCCCTGCCTACTGGATAAGCTGCAGATCCTAGTTAACCAGCAGCCTACTTTTTCCTACCCCATCCCCTAGAATTGCCTTATGACTGTCCCATGCATGCTTGAATTCCACCACTGTTTTTGACTCACGACCTCCTCCGAAGGCCATTCCATGCATCCACAACCCTCTCTGTGAAAAATACTTCCTTAAATTACCTCTGAGCCACCTCTATCTTCAAATTGTGCCCCTTGTTCTTGACACTCTTCTTTTTGAAAGATGCTACCTCTTGGACTTTGTTGATTCCTTGAGGTACTTGAAAGTTTCTATCATGTCCCCCCTCTCCCTCCTTTCCTCGAGGCTATACATATTAAGCTCCTTTAGTCTCTCTTCATATGTCTTCTGGTGCAGACCCTGCACCATTTTAGTTGCCCTCCTCTGGACAGCTTCCATCCTGTCTATGTCTTTGCGAAGACTGGGTCTCCAGAACTGCACGCAGTACTCCAGATGGGGTCTGACCAGCTGTCTGTACAGAGGGATAATAACTTACTGTTTTCTACTGGTGATGCCTCTCCTATGCATCCCAATATCCCCCAGCCCTCATTGCTGCCCTCTCACATTGCTTGCCCACCATTAGGTCATCTGATATGACTACCCCAGGTCCCTTTCCATTTTTGTTGTTGTTAGTATCTCACCCCCCATTGTGTACTCTTCCCCTTGGTTTTTGTTTCCCAAGTGCATTATTGCACTTCTTAGCATTGAATCTAAGCTGCCATACATTTGACCATTCTTCTAACCTTGCCAAGTCCCTTTTCATCCTTTCCACCCCACCTTGTGCATCAACTCTGTTGCAGATCTTTGTGTCATCTGCAAAGAGACATACTTTTCCTTCCAGTCCCTCTGCAATGTTGCTTATAAAGACATTGAAGAGGACTGGTCCTAATACTGAACCCTGCGGTACCCCACTAGTAACCCCCCTTTCATCAGAGTGGACTCCATTTACTATTACTCTCTGTGTCCTATTTTCCAGCCAATTTTTTACCCAGGCTGTCATCTTGGGACCCACTCCCAGGCTAGCTAACTTGTATATTAATCTTTTGTGTGGACTGTGTCAAATGCCTTGCTAAAGTCTAGGTAGGCCATGTCCACAGCCCTCCCTGATCTACTACTTTGGTCACCCAGTCAAATAAATCTATCAGATTTGTCTGGCATGACCTTCCGCTGTGAATCCATGCTGCCTTGGGTCCTGTGCCCTCTGGCCTCTAGATACTTGACAATTCTTTCCTTCAGAAGTGATTCCATCATTTTCTACCACTGAGGTTAAACTAACAGGTCTGTAGTTTCCTGCTTCTGCCTTGCTCCCACTTTTGTGAAGGGGAATCACATCTGCCCTCCTCCAGTTCTCGGTACCACCCCATCCTCCCATGATTTGTTAAACAGGGTAGTCAGTGGTGTCACTAATTCTACCCTTAGTTCTTTTAGAATTCTGGGATGAATCCCATCAGGCCCCATTGCTTTGTCCACTTTTCAGTTTTAAGAGTTCTTTCAGAACCCTTTCTTCTGTAAATGGGCTGGTATCAACTTCTGTATCCAGTGTGTTTCTACTGTTTGTTCTAGGTACACCTCTTCCTTTGTAAATACTGAGCAAAATATTTGTTTAGTATCTCTGCCTTTTCACAGTCTCCTCTGCCCACCCTCCCTTTATTAAGCCTCACTATCCCTCCCTTGGTCTTCCTTCGCTCCCTGATGTACCAATAAAAGGTTTCAGTGTATTTAGAAGCTGTACAGGAATATGAACACAGTTTAAAAAAATTTAATGCTACAGAATTTCATCAAAGATATAAGTTTATAAATCTAGATAAAATAAAATCTTTTACAGAGGCTATTGCTGCAGTGCACCAGGCTATAGAAAGTTTGTTAGACAGTGTGAAGAGAAAAACACAATATGGGGATTTTATACAGGTAAGATTAAATGCTGCTTCTTTGAATCACCCCTTGTTCTCAAGAAAGACAAGACCAAATGAACTAAATGCTGCAACCTTCTTAGATCAGATAGCTGATATGCTACAGAGCAATACTGAAGTAATTGCTGATGCCTCTATACATCTCGTGGTAACAACTATCAGGAACCACCAGGGTTTTGGGGTGGGGGGGGAGACAGACACTGAGCTCCATCTTGTATAGCAGGATTTTACAAAAAAAAGAGACGATACCTGATTGATTTAAATAACAGAGACAATAGTTTGTGTTTCAGTGGCTCCATTTTCGCACTCTTAAATCCACATATGAGTGACAGTCAGTTGTTGAACAAGGCTAAAATATTGTACGCTGAGCTAGGTTTGTCAGACCAAACCCCTGTCACTTTCAGTGATGTGTCCCAGTTTGAACGTTTTTTAGGAGTCAAAATTAAGATTTTATATCATAATGAAGGAAACTGGCAAACATTTTCAACAGGTCCAGAAAGATTTCCTAAAACACTGTTTGTATTATTACATGAAAACCATTTTTATGGTATCACTAATGTAAAAAAATTCATATGCACACAGTACCTCTGCGAATATTGTGATGTAGCCTACAGCCATAAGGGAAATCATATCTGTGCACAACAGTGCAAAGTTTGTTTCGACCCGTGTTGTCTCGAAAAGGAAATTGGCACAGTATCTTGTCACAAATGTGAAGATTTGTAGGTCTTCAGCGTGCCTAGAAAGACATTTAGCTAGAGCTGATGGGGATACAGGGTCTTGTAAATCCATGAAACTGTGTGAACAATGTTTTGTTTTTACAAGGGATCTCATACATATAAATTGATTCAGTGTAGCAGATGTGGTTCTTTCATGACAGCAGACAAAGCATCTGTGTTACATGTCACCACTCACAGACATAAAAGCACTGAGAAATATATAGTGTTTGATTTTGAAGCCACACAAGAAACGGGGTGCACATACCAAATTTTGTGTATGCTAAGCAATTAGATGGGAAGAGGTCCTGGGAATTCGAAGGTGAAGATTGCATAAAAGATTTTGTAGGACATTTTATTGATGCCCCATTTAGACACTACACATTTATAGCACACAGTGCCAAAGGCTATGACAGTTACTTTATCATTAGCCAGCTAGTCAAGGAAAGAATTGATATTAAATTGCTCACACAAGGAGGAAAAGTACTCTGTGTCACAGTGACATCCCTACACATCAGATTTATTGACAGCTATTGTTTTCTTCCTTTTAAACTAGCAAAATCCCTGCAGCCCTTGGATTTGAGAATGAGATTGCTAAAGTTACTTCCCTATTTTTAACACCAAGGCTAATGAAAATTATGTAGGCCCCTGCCCGATGCTCAGTTTTATGGTTCTGAATATATGTTGCCTGCAGAAAAGCAAGAGTTTTGCTATGGTACCTAGCTAACAGACATAGAGAATTTAATCTGAAAAGAGAGCTTCACTACTATTGTCAGTTAGATGTTGAAATTCTTGAAAAGCCTGTGTCAGATTTAGAAATGAAGTACTGAGATGACTACGAAAAGTATTTTAAAACAGTCAGACGGTGATACAGTGGAGTATGAAGCAGTATCCTTAGACTCCCTTCGAGTACGTCACCATAGCCTCAGTTTCTATGGCAATGTACAGATTTCTATTCTAAAGAATGCACTGTTGCTGTTCTCCCCAGACAACTACCACAGACAATTGAAGAGATACTCACACCTGCTATTCAGTGGCTTATGTACATATCTGAGAAAGAAAACATTTCTATTCAGCATGCTTAAGGGTGGTGAATTTAAGGTGGATCCGCATTTTTTGGATGGCTATTCAGTCATAAATGGAATACCCACAGCATTTGAATTTAATGGTTGTTTTTTCATGGCTGCAACATCTGTTACTGTGAGAAAGATAGAAACCACGTGACAGGACTAGTTTTGGACAGTTATTCAATAGGTCCACGCACAAATTTCTATTTTCTAAAAAGACAGGGTTTTGCCGTTAGAGTATTGTGGGAACATGAATGGAAAGCAATGCTGACTACAGATCAGGGTTTGAATATTTTCTTGAGGACAGGCAGCTACCACAGCCACTCTGAACCTAGGCAGTCACTGTTTGGGGAGAACAAATGCCATTTGTCTGTACTATAAGACACAGCCTGATGAGAAATACACTATTATGATTTTACCAGCCTCTACCCTTTTGTTAACAAAACCAAACAGTATCCAGTCGGTCATCCTGACATCATTTATGACAATTTTGATGACCTCACTCAGTACTTTGGTTTAGCAAAAGTAAGTCTTACCCCCAGAGGTCTTTTTCTTTCCAGTGCTGCCATCCAGGATTGGTAAAAGCTTGTGTTTACATTATGTCGGCATGCGCTTGAAAATAGATTCTCAAAACAACATCATGCGACATGATGATGAGTAACGGTCACTTACAGGTACCCCACTGTACTGTAGAACTAAACCTGGCACTGGAAAAGGTTATAAAATCATTAACATTTATGAAGTTTGGCATTTTAAAGAGTCATGCACAGAGCTTTTTGCAGATTACATCAAGCTGCATCTAAAAGGCAAGCAAGAGGCATCTGGTTTCCTTCATGGGTCAAACTGAAGAGGATAAAGTCAGGTACATACAACAGTATTTTGAAAGGGAAATGTACATTTGACCCCTGCAGCCATAGCTGTTAACCCTGCAAGGAGACAGATATCTAAACTGTTTTTAAATTCTTCTTTGGGTAAAATTTTGGGGCAGAGAGCTAATTTACTCACAACGTATAGTAGTAACAGACCCACAGAAATTATTTCAATATGTTTTTGTTCCATATCACGATATCTCATCATGCTTTTTCATCGATGATGAAACAGCATGCTTAAGCTGGAAATATACCAGCGATCATTACACAAATTCCAATAATATCAACATATTTATAGCTAGTTTTACAACAGCATATGCCAGAGTCGAACTCTACAACCTGCTAGATAGGTTACAGGACAGGTGCCTTTACCATGACACAGACTCTGTCATTTTTCTGTCCAGACCGGGTGACTGGGCCCCACCTTTAAGCGATTATTTAGGGAGCTTGACCAGTGAAGTTCCTGCTGATGAACACATTACAGAGTTCGTTTCTGCAGGCCCAAAACTTTCTGGTTACAGGCTGTCCAGTGGTGAGGTTGTTCTTAAAGTGAAAGGGTTTACCCTTAATGTAGCCAGCAGTAAACACATTAATTTTGAAAGTCTGAAGGACCTGGTCTTTGACTATACAGGGTCACAGATCTCTAAAGGAATTACCATGAGTCAACCCAGCATTGTTAGGAATAAAAAGCAGTGGTCCCTTGAAACAAAAACACTGTCCAAGACCCAGAGAGTAGTTTATGACAAGTGAGTTTTACAAGACAATTTTAAAACACTTCCTTACGGATACTGATTGTGAAAAATGGATATCAGGTTGCAGCATCCCTTTACTTGTCTGTTGGCTGGCCCCTCTAATAGTGGGAAGAGCTTTTATAAAACAGTTGTTGGAACATGCTGATGCCACTTTATCACACAAGCCTGAAAATATTGTCTGGTTCTACAGCTGTTGGCAACCTTTGTATAATGAATTGCTGTTAAAGTTCCCTCAGATTAAATTTGTGGAGGCTACCGATGTCACTAGCTGACAATGATCTCTTACCCCTGGAAAGGTAAATTTTGTCGTTATGGATGATTTGATGGACTCTGCCTGTCAAAATAGTGAAGTGGAATATGGGTTTACCAAGTACAGTCATCATAAACAATTGACAATATTTTTAATTGTCCAGAATGTGTTCTGTCAAGGTAAAAAGCAGGACCATCACGCTAAATGCCAAATACATGATTTTGTTTAAAATCCCAGAGACAAGCTTCAGATCACAACACTAGCTAGACAAATGTATCCTGGTCAGACAAAATTTTTTCTTAGAAGCTTTTGAAGATGCCACAAGAAAGCCTCATGGCTATTTACTGGTTGATTTAAGATCCAATACACCAGACGAATATAGACTCGCGAGTGGGGTGTTTCCCTGACTGGCCTGTAGGCATATGTCATGAAAAACACATTCTGCTTCTAAAAATATTTGATACTGTATTGTCATTATGTCAAAAGACTGCAGAGAAATCTGTCTGTTTTAAAGTTACTAGTAAAAGGGCCTCCAGCTTAAGAAAGCTATTTTATGTTCAGCCTCTGATGATCTGATATCCGCTATAGCTGAGATAGCCTTAAACACTCTCAAAGGAAATATTCCACTGTCAGCAAAACAGTTAGGGTTTGCTGAAAAAACGGAGAGTCATTAAAACTTTAGCGATAAACAAATAACCTTAAAAAGGAAAAGAAAATAGTTAATCAGACTGGTGGTTTTATAGGAACGCTGCTAGGAATTGCCATCTCTTTGATCACAGGCCTGCTGGCTAACAGATAATGGATTTTACACAGAAAATGTATTTGGTACCTCAGCAACAGATGGATCACATTAAACTAATTACCCTGATCAGGATATGAGAAAAGTTGCAACTAACAGTTTGGACACTGACATGAGAGCTATACTGTCCGGACTGATTTATCAGACTATGACAAAGCTAAATGTACTCTGCTGTGTTACAGCACTATCTGACTTTGTAAGACAAGGAGAACAAGCTAAAACCAGTTTGACATTACTCATGCCTGAAAATGAATCAGTGTCTGACCACCCTGCAGACACGGGTAGAGACAGCTTCTGTACCTAGTACTATGGAAAAAGACATTTTAAGTAGTGTTTGTCATCGGTCTAAAACCAATGCTGAACTGTTGTTAAAACATATGGCAAAGAACAAGGATATTGTGTTTTGGAGTCATAAGGGTGAATTAATGTATAAAGGCACTGTTGTTTCTGGGTCTCACATGGTCGATTTAGTAAGAGCGGCTACAGCCACTCACGCAATCCCTGACCACAGTAAGCCAAAGGGCTGGGGTGTTTTTGTCAAAGCAATGGCTGAGTCTAACATACTACTCTCAGTGTTTGCTCACCAGCAAACAGGAGCTATGTGGAAAGGCTGAAATCGGTAGCTGGTGCAAAACAGCCACAGCCATCTCCAGTTAACCAATGGTCAGTGACGCCTAAAAGACAAAAGTCTTTTAAGAAACCTGTGTGGCTCACTATGTAAAACTTAAATGCAATTCTATGTATGAATGTTAGATACCTCAGTGACTGTTGTGTACAGTATATGTTGAACATTTTACCTCATATTAAATATATAATCCTACCTCAGTGACTGCTGTGTACAACCTATGTTAGCCATTTACCTCATACTGAATATGTAATCCTGTTTTACAAAAAGTGTTTATATTGATGCATGTTAGCCTACCTCATAGTTAAATATGTTAACATGTTTTTAGAAAGATGTGCTTATAATTCTACCTCAGTGCTATGGTGTATATAGTGTGCATTTTTTAACAGGAGATGCTTTTGTTTATTATATCTTATCTATGATGTCACCACTGATGCTTGTTGTATTTTATTGGCAGTTTTTTTACAATAAATGTCTTTGTATTTTATATATTTGTCATTATTGAAGACATTGCATATCTGAAAATGTTAAACACAGCCCCCCCACACAGTTTAAACACAGGTGCCCCCCCACCCCAAGTTTAAACACAGAAATTACAGAGACACACAATTATGAGTGTTTATATATGATTTTATAAGGACTGGTTTTGAATAAAATTACAAGCGGCTGCATATTTTAAATTCATTACATGACAAACAAGTCTGAACATGTTGCCACCTCATTGATACGTCTCTGACATGTTTAGATGTCTGGAAAAGTGACGATCAAAACTAGTTACCATGGCATCATTTTCAGCAAATCATTAGAGTACATTTTAAAATCTGATCATAAGAAAGTCCTTTGCATCTGTGGTGTAAGAAAAATATGCAGTGAAATCCACAGGTGGTAGAAAAGGTATCTTGTAACTGTGTGTCTTGGTACAAAATGTTGTTTGCATTTCTGTTGAAAAAAAACCAATAGTTTGTGCATGATTGTCAGGATGAAAACCGTAGCTGTTGAAGAACTCCCCAGTCCCATTTTCTGAAATGTATACGGCTAACCAGTGCTGTCCAGGGAGGTCATGGGGGTCAGTATTGATGACTAGTGCTGGGAAGGTTTCTCAGTCTCTCCTTGGGTAGCAGATCACAGGGAAACACGCCCAGAAAGCAGTCACGGATGTGGGTGTCATTGGTTACAATTTTTTCCAGCTGCTTTGTGTTCATTTTTATGGTTTATCACATATAATCAAAAATGACATTTCTTCTCTGGTTTATTTCAATGACATTATCAAACACTGCATAGATAATGAGATTAACTGTTTGTGGAAGGCTTCTTCAAATCTGATCTCAGCTCTGAGGTTCCCAGTTTTAATTAAAGAATAATGATCAGCACATTCTTGGTCTGGAGTGAGATCAAAGGCAAACAGGGTGTACCCTTGGGTAAATTCCTCGACTCGTTAACTAAAAGCGGGCGATCTTTTCATAGATTTCCTCACACTAGTACTAGATTAAAATATTCTCTCACTAGCATTCCCATTTCTAAAATCTGGCTGTAGAGGTTTAGCGGGAATTTGTTCACCGTTCAGATACAGAGCCACAAAATTAATGTTATAATGCTTAAAGTTAAAGGGGTTTTAGTGTGGAACCACTAAAAGCATCATTGTCAACAAATCCCATGACCATCATTTTGGTAACTGTCTCAAAACAAATTATCTTGGTTGCAGACCTGCTGCCTGCAGGAGGTTGAACACTTTCATACCCACCTCTGTCTATAGGGTATTTAACGTTGGAGGTGAGCAGGGCTTGAGTGTCCCAGACTAACTCTAGGGGTCACTTTAACCCTTTGACAAACAGAGAGGCGGTCATGATTTTAGCTTATAAGGCTCAGTATCTCCACTCATCAGGCAAAAGCTGTCCCTGTTACGGTCAGTTTAATTTTAATATCCACGTATTCATATCAGTTTCTCTTGAAAAACAAGTCTGTGTGCAAGTGTCCCAGCAGTTCTACCCTCTACTGAGATGTGTGAAGGAGCTTCTTTTATTAAAATCTACATTATCACCATCTCTGTCTGTGATTTCATGTTTCCTGGGGTGTCTTTGTAAAATAACCCCTGCGTGTAAATTGTGTAGAAAGGGTCTCTTCACTGAAGTTCAGCACAGATTCTATGACAGCCCTGTAGGGGTAACAGTTATTGCTCTGACTGATGAGCCGATCACCGACAGTCACATCCAGCTGACTGAAAATGGTTGCCACTGGTAGTTTATAAGGCACACTTTGGCTGCTGCAGGTATATCACTACCATCCGCTTCAGTGATTTTGCAAACCAGGTAAAGAAGCATGTTGTTTAGATCCAAATAGTCTTCACCAGTCCCTGCTATATAAATTCAATCGGTGAGTTTTCTGAAAGGGCAGCCAGAGGGGTATCTCTACATAAATTCTTTTTCAATGCTTGTCTGTGTGGGAGAAATGGCAAACAAGTCAAGTTCTGATTTTGTGCATTCTTCAGAACCACAGTGCACGTAAAAGCCATGTTTTTAGAACAGGTCTCTGCTTTTTTTACGACCCTCGATCCTTTTGCCTTTGAGTCGCTTTTATGTGAAGTTTTATGCTTGAAACACCTCTTTAAAGTAGCCAGGGGGCCGATGAGAGCTTAAGGGTGTACTCTGTGCTTTCTCTTTTACCTCTTGAATACAATCAGCCCTGAGCCACCCTGAGTAGGCTTATCACCCCTGACATCTTTTGAGCTTACAGCACTAGTCACATGCCCCACAACATCCTTTGCAACATTTTTAGCAGCTGTCTGTAGATGTGGTTTTGCAATTTCAAACCCCTTCTTAAAATGGAACTGCTTTTCTGAACAGACTATGAAATATCCCTCCTATACCAGAACCATACATAGTAGGAAGTCCATGAAAGCCTGGCAGATCGTATCCTGCCTGTGCCTTGTAATAGCTTTCACAAGGCAGGGTCCCCATAATGTCGAACAATCACCATCCTTGTTTAAATTTTAGAGCACTCTCTGGGGGCGAAAATGCAACTTCACTATCACCTTTCCAAATCAAAATGGTACAGGTTCATTTTGATCATTCTTTATTTCAATAGTGACTGTATCGATCTGATGTTTACTGACTGTTTGATAATGGGGTTTATCATAGGTCACGGTCACTATCTCATTGTCTTGGCCCTTGACGGGTACACATCTCAGCAAAGGCACTAGACTGTCACCCACTATTTCATGTGTGACAATGTCAGTGTAGATATATAATGTGTAAAAACCCCCATTAATATCTGGAGGGTTCATTGTTAGATTCTTTCCTACACCTACCTCGAGTCTGCTAAAACCCAAAAGGTACTGTAACTGTCCATGCATAAACAAAATGCATTTGATGTCACTGTCAATGCTTATTTCTCTCCCGATGGTTTGTTGTTCCAAAACCACTGGCAGTTCATTTACTTCAAATATGCTTTTATTAATTTGAGAAATAACACCAGCCATGTTAGGATACTAGCCCAATGGAATTGTAAGTGCTGCTGACTCTGTAAAGGGTCCAGTTGGTGGTGTTTTACGGTGGGCTACGTTTAGAGGCTGATAGAGCATACTGAACTTGTTTTTCTGTGCAGGCACATTGTCCCAGGTATGAGGGTACTGAATTTCTACTAACCCCACTTCCCATTCACCAGGTAGTTCAAGCGTTTGTGGTAACTTTACAGTAAAAGTAGATATAGTATTGTTGGGGAAAATGTTGTGCGATGCATTGCTGGGCAATGTGATATAAAATCCATTTTTGAGCATTTTAAGCCTTACCTGCTTCTAATGTCCCGAACCTGTGTTGCCTCAACCCAGCTATTAAATTTATCGGGCCACCCTCTCCACTTTACCAGATACCATGTTTTTCTGCCACGCTTTTTCTCCTCTAGAATTTTCTGCACCCTGTACATACGGTCCTCATCAGGTTCAATTTTTTGCAGCTCCTCAGCATAAAAAGTACCTTTAATGTCTTCCCCCGATAGTCTTTTAGCTTATAGGTGGGCCTCTGTGTCTTTAAGACCTCTGTCACAATAAATATCTCATCTGTGTATGTCTGTTCATATCCCTTTTCAAACACCCCTTTTAGCTTAGATAGTCTCATGATCATCTTTCTGAAGGGTACCCTTTTGTTTTTTGCCAAGAACAGAATTACTGTAGAGGATCTTCCATACGCCCAGGGCATTGAAGGGTTAACATCCACAGGTCTGTGTTTAATGCTTCTGTGATAAGTATGGTTATAGCTGTGCACCAGGTCTGACAACACATCTGTATATTTCAAGTATTCTGGCTGTAAAGTAACGCCACATGCGTGACTTCAGTGTCCTATTAAATCTTTCTACAATGCTGGCCTTAACTTCATTATTCGTCACAAAATGGTGTATTTATTTTGTTTTAATAGGTTCTTTAAGGAAGCATTTAGAAACTTTTACCCTGATCAGTCTGCAACTTCTGAGGCTGCAGTCCCACTTTAAAATAGTTTTAAAGGTTTATGCCACTGCCTTGCCTGATTTGTCGCTTAAAGTCACTACCCAGGCATACTTGGACAGCACATCGATGCACATCAGTATGTACTTAAACCCATTATTGTACTTTGCATATTGACTCATATCCACTAAATCAGCTTGCCATTGTCTGTCTATGTCAGAAACAATGACAGGATTTCTCTTAAATCGGACTCTGGCTGCTTTGTGTAATGAATAGGGCTCCTGCTTCGCAAGCCATTCTGTAACACCTTTCCTGGTGACCTCTTTATCAAGTTTTTTTGCAGCCTTATACAGCTGAGTCACCCCTGTGAAACTACCCACTTTTGTTGCATTGAAATATATATTCTGGAACAGGTGATCATTCATCTCCTTTCGTCAACCCCCGACATATGCTATAGCTAGCAAAACTCTTGTCACCAGTAAAATAAAGTATGTGCTCTTTTGTTCTTTTTAAAACACTATGACAACCACAAAGTGCAATGCATGATTATATTTTATTTATAAATACACACGTCATAACAGTATTTGAATATTTACTTTATAATACATAAACTAATGCATATAGGTTCTACATACAAAGGTATAACACATGGCAAGCATGCAATGATTATATAATATCTTGTTTTTCTACTTCAATTTTTACACGCTCACAATACCCAGAAACAGCAACTTTTGAGCTGCATGTTTTACACAAGCATTGGCATCGTCTACATTCCCCTTAGTGGTGAGGTATGGCAATACATACACACATATGCCATACACCACCAAAATAACAAGCCTGATTTTTAAGACATTCTGTTACATCTAAAATGACGCTCACCTTGCATACTGCTCACAGTTACTGTTTTCCATTACGTCAACATAGAGTCTCCATACAAGGGGTGGCAACTCTTTAATCAGAGTCAGTGTGTTTTCTGCCAGTGAAGCAGCAGCATCTTCAGAGTAGACATTTAATGCAGACTGCTTTCAAAGTATATAGGTTCCTTTAAAATGTCCTTTATCACACGGTACATTGTAGACATCAAGACTGTCTGGAATATTGGGAGCATGCCAGTACGTTCCATCTGAAAGTACATTATAATACACTATTTAGGAAAAGCATATGCTAAATCTGGTTTATGAAACAAAAGCGATAAAAGAAGCAAAATTTATAATGTCAGACTCAGACCCCCCGTTCTGCAAACTAAACACTAAAAAGTCAACAGCGGTACAGATAAAACCACAAAAGTGTATTACATCATAAGGGTTATGCATAAACTCTATAGCAATTTTAAACATTGCTTCCTCAAGAGTAGCCCCCTCATCCTTAAAATAATCCACAGTTTCCTTTTGGGGTCCCTCTGGGAGACCATCGAAAAGACCTTGGCATGTCTCTAAAAGTACAGACGGTGCTTGTCCTGTAGGTAGATTTAAACCAGGTTGTTTAGCTCTGTGTCTGACTAGTTGGTAAATAAGCCTCTGGATGCACTGACAGGGTGTTTCCATCGTTGTATACTCTGGAAAAAAATATATTTAGCAAGTGGTAAAGCCAGGGTAACAATATGAACAATATTAAAATGGTAACAAGTAACAGTTTTTTTTGGGGTAAATGTTTTTAACAATGTAAACAGTGTTCTTGAATTTCCTTATATAATTTTTAAAGGGTCCTTTTTGACCAGTGGATCATTTCAGCAAGCAGAGAAGCCAGGTTAACAACACGCATCAATATCACAAGGTTTTTTCTGCTTTTAGTACACACACATGACTATGACGATCATGATATAAAGTCCACAAAGACATTCATCGTCTTCCACTTAATATATCGCAATCACTTTAACATTTTCTACAAGTGGTAACACAGATTCATTTATATATTTATCTGTATCCTCCCACACTTCTGGAAGGGCAAACATCATCAGTTCATAGGCTGCATGTATCTCACAAAGGCAAATGTCATATTGAGGTGAACCAAACAGTAATGGATGACAGTATGGCTTAGGATCAGATACATAAGCCTTTGGATTCTCTCTGTACTTGCATCCCGCATGATTATCTGTAAAATAAAATATGACACATTTTGGTACTGAAATGTTTTCGTAGTAATTTGGGGAGGGGGCAGGTGGGGTAATTTTACAATATAAACAGGGTTCCTGAATTCTTTTTAGAAATTTTTAAAGGAACTTTGCTGACACGGACAGGCATCTTTTTAATTTCACCGCCTGTCTGCTGTAACATTTGCATAACTAACCACATGGGGTCATCGGATTTTCTCACATCATTTAAAACATGACTTATAGTTTCCAGGGTACAATTGGTCATATTTAACCCTGATGCTTCATAGCAATTGTTAAGATCACGGGCATGAGCTGCCCTATATGTATGGCTTCAGAAACATTTCTGTATGCTTCTTTAGACCTTAGTCATCAAGGACACATGAATGGTTTTTTGACTCGGATCATCTATCTCACACCCAGGACAGGAATCGACCAATTCACAATGTATCACCCTCTGTATCACTGAAGCAATTGCACCACGGATGGTATGATACATAACGTACTTACAATACATATCGTTGTCAGTTTTGGGGGGTTTACTACTGAGGCCTGATTTTTCACATGAGGTCCCCTGTCTAATCTCAGTAGAAGAAGAGGGTTGTGTAGTGATCACAGCCTGTTCTGTGACATTTTGAAACATTCTATCGCTCTCTGTATTTCTAACATACTGGTTCTCACACATCTCATTAACAACCACATTTGTATCTTTCACACAGCAAAGACAGTCGAGCAGTAGATTTGTGGAAAGTCGAGAATCCATGCTGTCTGAATATGACTGCTGCTCCATCGCAAATCCTTCAGTCTATTAAAGTAAAACAGAAAACAGCATTGGTCCTCTGACTCATTATAGGTAAGATTTAGTTCTACTGCTAACTCATCTCCCTCAGTTACACCATGTCACCACTCACATTTTATTTAAATGTTAAAATGCATTTACCTCATCAAGGCAACTCTTTTCTTCTTCTTCTTCATTTTTCTCATCTTTCACTTTCTTAGCCTGGGCTTGACTGCTTGTGGCTGCATTATCATCATCACCCTCTTGATCAGAGGCCCCTCTTGGCTGTGTCTTGCATTTCTTTTTCACAACTTTCTCTGATGCTTTTTTTGGCAGTGTCTCACTGACCATCTTCTCTGGCTCCCCCTTCTTGTCACTCTCTGTTTTTGGTTTCATAGTGACTTCTTTTTCAGCATCAGATTCACACTCCAGCAACTCTTCAAGGTCTTGCAGTGGTGTCTCTTCAGAAGGACAGTCAGATTTAGGATTTTCTGATTCACCAAACTGTTCAGCGAGTTTCTTTTTTATGTCAGACACTCTTCCACTCAACAAGACTTGTGTGGGGCATTCGTTTTCACACCTCACGTAGTACACATACATTGGCTTGGGCCAGGGGCCCCGACAGCTATCTTCTTGCTTGGCTTTTCATCTCCAGACTTTTCATTAGGTGGTGTGACAATCTGGCCTGTTATAGGAGGTTGAATTTTCATTAGGTGGTATGACAATCTGACCTGTTACAGGGAGGTTGAAATGAGAAGCGCTGCCATCTTCTTGCTTGATGTTTTGATAATCTGCTCCAAGTCTATAAAACAGAATCTGAGAAATCTCTCAAAAGCGGTGCCTTCTGGCTTCAAATGCAGGGTTTATATAATGCTTAGCAAGATGGACTGCCCTTGGTAAAACCATCACCACACCCATCATACTATACATAGTAACGTGTCAGAGGCACATCTGTTGTAGCCCCCACCCCCTTTTTCAAAACATTATAAATATCACACACACACATTTCATTTCAGCCTTCTCCTTGATACTACACAGAGCTGAGGGGGTGAACTATAGGTATGTGTATTCCTTTTTTCTGATATATTTTTATTCTTTCTAATTCATGACAAAAGTATAAATAATTAGTTTTTTGTGATTGTTGCAATGCTATCCAGAGAAAACTGCTGATCCATCTTATTTACACAGAGGTCCCCCCGTTTTAGCTTATAAATGTTACATGCGTATACATAAAGCTATCCTTTTGATGCAAGTTTGACACAGTCCTACAGATGCATGTTAAATAATTTTGTATATTGTTACAAAAACAGAAAAAGGGGTACTCACACAGACAGATGAATTTCCCTCGGGGGTCTCCACACAGATCTGTGAAACCTCTGCACGATCAGGTTCCCTCCTAGATACTTCTTTCTGAAAATATCCTAATCAAAAAACACACACATGTCCCTGCAGTTATACACCAGGCCTACAGGGGGCACATACCACTACATAAACACTAACTGATTTTTTGGGGTGGGAGGAGCACGGTGGTGAAGAGGGACAGGAGTTCGAGCCAGGATGGTGGGGGTGCAGGAGAAAGGGGGGACAGGGGTTTGAGCCAGGATGGTGGGGTGCAAGAGAAGGGGACAGGGGTTCGAGCCAGGCTGGTGGGGGTGCAGGAGAAAGGAGGAGCAAGGAGTTCAAGCTAGCATGGTGGGACTCGGGTTCCAGCCAGGATGGTCTGGCAGGGGATCGAGGAGTGCACGAAGGAGGGGCACAGGGCGCTTACAAAATGGTGGGTGGCAGGGTTCGAGGTGTGTCGAGAATGAGGCGTAGGCGCTTACAAAATGGTGGTGTTATGTCACTTCCAGGGTTTCAGTGTGGGTCATTTCCTGTGCAAGGGGGCGGGACACGAGTTTGAACGCGTGTCACTTCCTGCGCAAGGGGTTGGACACGGGTTCGAACGCATGTCATTTCCTGCGCAAGGGGTGGGACACGGGTTTGAGGCTGCATCACTTCTGCCAGAAGTGGGCGGGGCTAGCGCATTTTAGGGAGGGACTTCCGGTTTAACAAGGGGCAATTCTGATTGGTCCGTTTTAGGCAACGCCCACCTGTCAAATGATGTGGCACGCGCTGATTGGCTGAAATTTAACATTTGACGAGATATATGAACTTATACTACTGACATATAGTAAAATCGGAGTGAGGCTGTCCTCAGAGGCCTTATAAAACTCGGACGTGAATCCATTCAACCCGGGAGACTTCCCCCTCCCAAAGGTTTGCATCTGCTTCTTTACTTCCAGTAAAGTCACCTGGGCCTCCAATGAATCTTTATCCTTTTGATTTAAAAGTCGAACTGTCACCCCCTGGAGGAATGTCTGAACCTTCTAGTCAAAATCCTTGATGGGTTCCTGAGTATAAAGCTGCCTATAAAATGAGGCAAAGGAAGCAGAGATTTTACCAGGGTGACTGGTAATCTGGTTGTCATCTGGATTTTTAATACTCATCTCTAGCCTACTGGCTTGCTGAGATTGGAAAGTGCTGGCCAGGACTTTTCCCGCCCAGTTGCCCCCTTCAAAATATGTCTGATGTACCCTTCTATAGGAGCCCTCTATTAATGATGTAAAAATTGTGTCCAGTCTCCTTCTGGTCTCTTTGAGCTGTCTCTTTGTTTCTGGATTTAAATACATTTATGTTGGAATTCAAGTTCTGCTAATTCCCCCTCCAGTTCCCTAATTTTACTATTCCTCTTCCTTTTTTCACAGATGGCAAAATTTATAATAGCCCCCCTCAGGACTGCCTTAAGAGCACCTCATCTGATCGCATGTGACGATTGTTCTATGGGATTATTAGCAAAGAATTCGTCAATCACCTTCCCGATATATGTTTTAAAGTCACCACAATTTAACAGACCTATATTGAATCACCAATGGGAATTTCTAATTGATGGTACTATGGACAAAGACATCTGTACGGGTGCATGATCTGAAACCGAGCGGAGGGAGATGATGCACTTATTAATAATATAAGCCCATTCCTCCGACAAGAACGGCATGTCTATTCATGTATAACACCCATGCCTATCGGAGTAATGGGAATAGTCCCTTTTCTGACCATTTTTCCAACTCCAGACATCTAATAGGCCCCAAGTTTGCAGTAATCTATTTAGAGTGGCGCCAGCAGTCCACATATCAGGTACCCTTGCACCCCCACGTTTATCCAGAATGATTGACGATATGGTGTTGAAATCTCCACCCAGAATGCATAATTTTCCCTCTGTATCAGCCACTCTGGGAAAAGTGCGTCTGAAAAAATTAGTAGTTTCCTTGTCCCCATTTGGAGCGTTAATGCTTGCTATCGAGCAAGGGGTATCCCCATAAGACCCCGACACTTTGATAAATCTTCCTTCAGGGTCCATGGTGATGCTCTGCACTTGGAATGGGCATGATTTGTGAATCAGGATGGCAGTGCCTCTCCTATGTGGATGTGCCAAATAGGAGGATGAGTAAACCGCACTCATCCACTTCCGGCATAATTTTCTGTGCTCCAATTTGGTGAGGAGGGTTTCCTGCAGGAGAGCTATTTGAGTATTTAATTTCCCCAATTCCTGTAAAATTCTGGATCATTAATTAGATGGCTAATCCCACAGACATTGTAGGTAGTAATATTTAACCCCTCCATTGCAAGAGCGTACCAAGTGACCAGGCCCATTTGCATTGCTTCTGGGTCCCTATTTGAGCAGGAGTGTGAGAGAGAAGCAATCGCACTGCAAACTTGAAAATAACACAAAAGAACCACAATAACATATTAACATTAAAAGAGAACATTCTGTTACCCAACACATCCCCAAAGTGGGAGTCAAACTTTCGTTTATGTGAACATTTTTGTCTCTTCCAAGGCACCACGAAGTACCCACCCTTTTGCAAATGTAATCTGGTGGGCAGTGCTGGGGTATACCCAACACCTGGCTGTGAGCACTGTAGTAATCTTGGTGCAGGCTGCATTTGTGGTTACCACCTTCCCGATGTAGATCCCTTCCCCCCCTCGACTCTAAGATATGCTTGGTTGGGAGGGACCCCTTCCCTTTATCCCCATGAGGCATTTAGGCCAATCAAGAAATTTCCTTGTTCCTGCAAGCAAACATAAAAAAAACTAAAAAGAAAAGCACAAACCCCCTCCGTCCCCTAAATTTACTGCTGGCATTGCATGTCCATACTTGTTAACTTATACTAACAGGGGGAGGACAAAATCCCCAATAGAACTAGGAACAAGAAAAGGAAAAAGAAAAAGGAGGGCTTAGCTTGAGGTGAAAAAAAGGCAGTCCATCTGAGGTCATGTTCCAGGCTTGTAATTACTTCTTGCCTGCGGTGGCATACGAATATTTGTGACAGTTTTTAATGCTTGCAGGCCTTGGCTTGTACGAAGAAGTTCTGTGTTCTTCAATCTGCAGACTCCTGAATCCTGTTTTGCAGGTGGTTCCATATGTTCAGGTTCCCTGACCTGTACGCTAGCTTGGCTCTTCGACTTCCACCAGGGCCGCTACCCACCATCTGCCATTGTTGCTTTTCAATCTCTTTTATGACTGAAGGAGGTGTAAACTCGTCAACCTGAAGCTCCAGGGAAGTAAGATATTTCTTTGCCTCATCAACCATCTCAAAGATTTTAGTTCCTGCATCTGAAGTAATCCTGAGACGTGCTGGAAAGTCCACTCTTGCTTTAAGACCCTTCCCTCTCAGAGCTCTCACAATTGGGAACCAAAGCTTTCTTCTTGCCGTCATCATCGGGGCATAATTGATTCAAAAAATAGTTTTGTGTCCCCAAAAGTGATATCTCTCTTGGCCTGAGCTTTTTTAAGGACCATTTCCTTCATATGGAAGTCAAGAAAGTCAACAAAAATGGTGCAAGGCTGCACTTTAAGGTCTTTAGGGGGTGCCAATAGGGCCCTGTGACCGCAAATGATATTTAGAGGGAGATTTTTCTCAAAAGTCCAACAATTCCCGGATCAGGCCTTCCATGAACTCTGGCATATTTCCATTCTCCGTATTCTCCAGAAGCCCCGTGGAGCCTCAGATTAATCCTCCAAGATCGAGTTTCTAAATCTTCCAGCTTGCCCACGAGGAGGTGCATACAGTCGTGCAGTTGAATAATCGCACCGTTGTGTAGGTCTGATGTTTCAGTATATGTTGTAAAGTGGTCTTTCAGTTCTTCTAGCTGCTTGCCTTGTTTAGAAATATTACTTTTGTTTTCCTTTATATCCGCATTTATAGTTTCTAGGGTATTGCTAAGCCGACGCAGCTTGCGGCAAAACTGGTGGGTGGTAACAGTGAAATCCTCCCCTTCCTCCTTCGAGTCGCTCTCCCAAGTTGATTCCATGGGCTTTGAGGCCTCTTCAGTGTGCACCAAAGGTCTGGAGGGTAAGTTTAATTTTTAAGTCCTCCGCCCGACCCCGATTTGGGTCTATTTCTGGTCCCCATGTTAATTGCTTGTAGTGTTTGCCGCTAAGATCTAGTTGCACATGGGTGACGTGGAAAATTAAGTTATTTAAGTCACGGGGTGTAGGAGAGCTCTGAAGCTGCGTGACTACATCGGGTGGAGATGTCACTGGAAGATCAAGCTGAGTTGTTTAATCAGTCACAAAAGCCAGTTATTCTGAATATACTCTGGCTAACTTAACATTGTTACTATTATACAACTTGGAAGTTTGAACCCAGGATTTTGAAAGTTCTGTGGTAGATAAAGTGGACCGAGCGTTCCACCCTTTTCCTGTGAACTAAATTGATACTCTACTGTGGACATGTCTGAAATATAGATAATCTACCATGGGCATGTGTAAAATGTGGATAACCTACTGTGGACATGTCTAAAATGTGACTGTAGTAGTTTGTGGGGCATTAAATGACAGTTTATCTGTGTTCTGATTGGCTTACAGTAGATACTGTCACAAACACACACAGCAGGTCAGGCCCTCTGCTTGTGAACAGGTGACAGAACAGGGTAACCCTACTGTGTGCATGTGGGTCCGAATCACCTTTTAGTCTTAAGTTCTGGGGGGGATTCAAACTGTGAACCTTATGCTAGCATACCCAAATGTATAGGCTCAGATAATCTGCTCTTTGTGGGGTAGCCAGATATCTTTCGCCTAAGGGCACCTAACCAGGTATCCAAAACGAACCCTTAAAACTCTATAAAAGACCTTAGGTATATTCTTACCTTTTCCCAGTTTGGTAACACCATCAGCTTATGAACAGTTATTAGTCAGTCTTAACCATCTATACATCACATGCAAAAAGAAAGAACTTCGAAGACACACCCAGGCAGTCTTTTTAAATATAGATTTACTTAAAAATGGATACAACTATGTAAAATGTAAACACAGAACACTATATCACAAAGCATACAATCACTTAAAAGAAAACAAGGAAAAGTACAAACTAAAACGCCTAGTACAATACAATTAGACTTTTTCTATCTAATGTATTACCTCTATACAGTGCTTAGAGTTAGATGTTGTTTCTTAAGAGTTCAAAAAGTTACTGTCACTCAGCTGAAACACAGAATACAGTTTAAACTCTGTGTTTCCACTCCTTCTATGATATCATCTAGCTCCTCCTGTTAGAATATAAAAATTATACAAACAATGATCTTCCTGTCAGGAGATATTTAAAATACTGTGACTTCAGCAAAAACTAATTTCCCAAATTATAAGTCTGTGATTTCCCAGTTCCTTCTCTTTGGTCTTTGAGCAGTTCCTGTTCCCAGAGCACATCAAAGATTTTTATGACTCTGCAGTTTCTCACCTAGATGCAAATATAACCAACAGGAATCAGCTTATCTGAAGCCATAAAATGTATATTTTAGTTTCCCAGCTTCAGAGGCAGGCGATCATAAAAAGGCTATAAAATGCAACTTCTCAAAAGAAGTAAATTACATTACAGAAAACTCCTGGTTTAATACATATATCCTGTTATTTTCACTAAAACCTGGGGTGGGGGAGCACCCATAGCTTAGCTGTCTTATGGAGACAATCACACACTACATTTTTATATTACAAATATCATAGCACAATCATAACTAGCTGGACAAGCGTCACAGGCACTTATCATGTAATTGTAAATTTATTAATTTATCCATGTGCAGCTGTTATTAAGTTGCCATAATAAATATGTGTGTATGTTTTTTTTTTACAATTATAGTTTTTTATTATTTTGACACATACTAATAAAAGCTGTTTAGTCTGAAATACATTTCTGGTCAGGCAAGACATCATACAACTACAGGAGTTGCTGAATCCAGCTAGAGTTAGTACAAATGTGGGTAATACCAAATAAATTAGGTACACTTGATAAACATAAAGCCATTGCAGGTGGTATGCTTGAATGTATGAAAAGACACATTTATTGCCCATTGCCTGTATTCCCAAGGATTAATACAATCAGGTGGTCACCTGGTGGGGTGGATAAAGGGGAACTATGAGAAGAGGAGATCACACTGCAGTCAAGCGTGCAGAACCTCAGTGAGCTTCCCAGAGAGGAGAGAGAGAGAGAAATGACTGGCTGTATGAATCAGCAGACATTTTGGGCAAAGCACTCCTGAGAGAAAATTAGGTAGAGAGATGTGCACCAATGAATCCATTATTTTGCAAGCTCCTGCTCCCATGTCAGCTGAGATGTTACATAGAAACATAGACAATGATGGCAGAAAAAGATCAGTGGTCCATCCAGTTTGCCCGAGTTCCCTATTTAGCCTTATAACCTACTGTGCCTCCAGGATCCTAGCCCTCCCCATCCTTCCCCCCTCCCATTCTTCTCCCTGATTCTGCCTCTCCGAGCAACCACTGTATCCTTCACTCTGCCCCACCTGTGCTTGAAATCACCAAAGGCTTCTACACCCACCACCTTGACTGGTAGACTGTTCCACAGCTCCATCACCCTTTCTGTAAAATGGTACTTCCTGACATCCTTCCTAAATCTCCCTCCTGTTAGCTTCCACTCATGACCATGTGACCACAAGGTACTATTCAAGCTAAATAGTTCCCTGCAGTTCACCATGTTAATTCCTTTTAGTAACATGAAGGTCTCTGTCATACAGTATCACCCCTCTTTCTTCTCTTCTCCAGTGAGTACATGCTCAGTGCACTGAGATGCTCCTCACAGGATCAGCTCTGTATGCCCTGAATCATTTTTATTACCCTGCACTTTCTCCAGCCTTTTTCTGTCCTTCCTGAAGTGTGGACTCTAGAACTGGGTGCAGTACTCCAGGTGTGGCCTTACCAAGGCTCTGTATATGGGAAGTATTACCTTTCCCTTTCTGCTATCAGAATCCCTCCTGATACATCCAAGCATCCTTTTTGCCTTGCAGTATGCCTTATTGCACTGACTAGACTGCTTTAGGGAGTCACTGATGATAACTCCAAGGTCCCGTTCCTCAGCCATGGTACTAAGTCTCACCCCTCCCATCCAGTACTCTGTCTGTGGGTTCTTGTTTCCTAAGTGCATTACCTTGTACCTTATGGAGATGAATTTCAGTTGCCAAACCCTAAACCACCCCTCTAGTCTCTGTAAGTCTCTCTGCATTTTCTCTGTTGCCTCATTCTAACCCCAGTAATACTCAGGTATTCATAACATTCTGCAGTAAGCCCTTTAGGTAGGACTGCCCAGAGAGAGAATAGAACATATGCAAATGATGGAATTCTTTGCACATGACAACTTTTCAAATGCTGCCCTGTACTAACTGCCAGTGTTCTAAACTTCCTCAGATTTCACTCTCCACCTGAACAATCTGGTTGTTCAGAGTGTCGCTCTTCAATCAACTGTTTTGATGTGAAGAAACTTAAAAAAATATATATATATATATATGTATCATTTCTATTCTTTTTCTGTCTTGTAATTATTGTTTATTGTATTTAAACTTAGTTTTTGTAGTTATCTAGTTGTTTTGCCGGTTCCTCTCGGTTAGGTATAACCGGGAGGGAACCGGGTTAGTTTTTAAGTTTGTCGGGTTTTCTGACTAAAAAACCCATTTTGTTTTTGCCTAAATTTAGTTTTAAAATTGTTTTTTGTAACCGTTGTTTTTGGTTACTGAACCGCTAAGTTCGGTTCCAAATTATTTTTCAGTTCGGTTCTATCGGTTCCTAATCAGTTCCGGAACTGACCGCAGCTGCTAGTATTATTGTTTAAATCTTTTTGACTTAGTGGTTACATTTTTATCAGTTCAATGGCAGAAAAACTGAAGAAAAAGACCGGTGAACCTGGTTTTAAAAATTGTACACAGTGTGGGGTTGTTTTTGCCATGGCAGATAAACACACCTGTTGTGTGGCCTGCCTTGGATATGAGCATCTTAAAGAGGATTGTCAAATCTGCCTGACATTCCCTGAGAAAACCATTAAGAAATGCCTGGAACGACTGAAAAAGGAACTCCCCAGGGGTCTCTCCGGCTCTGACCAGCCGATGCCCCCTATTTCTGTGGCTGAACCCACATCTGTTCTTACCTCTACCCCTGAGACGGGTGATAAGGTTGCCAAGAGGGTTTCTGAACCGGCTAACTCCCCAGTTCCCTCAAAGAAAGCAAGAAAATTAAAGCACACAGAACCTCCAAATCCTGATCGGGGGACTTCTGTGCCTGCCAATATTATGCCTACTCCTCAAGAAATTGCACAGGCTTTTAAAGTCATTCAGGCATTACAGGGCTTAATGCCTTCTGCTCAACAAACATCTGCTCCAGCAGGACAGCCTGGCAGAATTCCTTTTCCTGAAGAAGAGGAATACAGTGAATGTGAGGAAGATGAAGGGGAACCCATTTTAACTGAGGTATCCCCTGAACAAGAATTTGGTTCACCCCCTAGAACATCTGAAGATTATTTTTCTAATTTCACTTTTGTGAGAAAAATGGCAGATGCCTTGAACATTTCCACAAGAGAGGAGGTGGAGGATGAGGAGGAGATAGAATATCTGGAGATGATGGGTTTAACTCCCACCAAAGCCCTCCTCCTCCCTGTGAACAAATTCTTCAAAACAAATCTTACTTCTGATACTCAGTCTAAGGCCCTGGATTTTCCTCTAGAGGGGAATGCTCTTTTTCAGAGAATCTACAGTGGCATACATGAAAAAGGTGGATGAGTACAAGGCCACATACAGAAGCAACTCTAGTAAGGAGAGAGCTTCTCCATCCACCAGGCCTTATGGAAGGGGAGGCTGGGGCAGGTCCTTCCACACCAGGCCCTTTTTCCAGCCAGTGGCCACACCCCAGTATCAACAGTATCAACAGTACCCACAGCAGGAGTACTTTAGGGGCAGGGGTCGAAGGGGTTCTAGGCATGGGTCTCAAGCACAGCATCTGCCCCAAGCCAAGCAGACCCCCTGAAGTACATGCCGCCTCCTCACTCCCTGTCAGAGGCAGACTTTCTCACTTCCTCCAGGCTTGGCTGAACATCACCACAGACAAGTGGGTCCTGGAGGTAGTGGGTCAGGGTCTGTATCTGGCTTTCAAATCCCTTCCTCCTCTAGCACCCAGGGGTTTCAGTACACCTTCCCTGGCAGAAAAGACCCTGCTGGAGGCAGAGGTCCAGAAACTGTTACTGTTAAAAGCAGCGGAACCTGTTTCAAGCCTACTGAGAGGAAGGGGCTTTTACTCCAGATATTTCCTCACCGCAAAGAAAAGTGGGGAGTGGCTGCCTGTATTGGATCTCAGAGCCTTAAACAGGCAACTAAAAAAGCCAAAGTTCAAAATGGTAACTTTGGCACTGATTCTGCCAACAATCCAGAAAGGGGATTGGCTGGCATCACTGGACTTAAAAGAGGCCTATTTCCACATTCCCATAAGGGAGTCTCACAGAAAATATCTCAGGTTCAGACTCCCTTCAGGCCATTACTAGTTTTCAACCCTGTCTTTTGGCTTTTCTTCGGCCTCAAGGGTTTTTACAAAGTGCCTAGCACCAGTGGTGGCACACCTTCGATGGCAGAGTGTGACAGTTTTTTCGTATCTGGACGATTGGCTGGTGATGGACAAATCACCACAGCAGGTCACTCAGTATTTAAACCTCACCCAAGACCTGCTGGAATCCTTGGGGTTCATCATCAGTCACAAAAAGTCTGTCCTCATTCCTGCACAAAAGTTGCAGTTTATTGGGGCAGAGATAGACACCCTGCAGGGCAGGGCCTACCTCCCACTAGACAGGATCAGAAATCTTCAGCTAGTGGCAAATTCATTCACCTTGAACAAAAGTAAGCCCGCAAGACAGTTCTTGCAACTCCTGGGCCATATGGCTGCGTCCACAGGCACAGTGCTGGGTTCCAGGTTTCAAATGAGGGACATCCAGTTCCACCTCAGGGCTCACTGGAGTCAAAGAAAAGATTCTCTCTCAAAACCCATTCCAGTCACAAGAACTTTGCTGCAAGCTTAACAGTGGTGGAAGGAAGAACCCAATCTAACAGAAGGGGTTCCCTTTCAGAGAGAATCTCCCTCAGTTGTTCTCACAACAGATGCATCCCTCCTGGGTTGGGGTGCCCATTTGGGAAACCATACAACCCAGTGTACCTGGTCAGCTGCAGAGTCCCTCCAGCACATAAATCTGTTGGAACTCAGAGCTATTTATTTGGCTCTGAAAACTTTTTCAGGACTAGTACAGACAAAGGTAGTACAGGTCAGAACAGACAATACCACCACAGTGTACTACATCAACAAACAGGGAGGCACCAGGTCAGGCCCCCTTTGCAAGAGGCCATGAAAATTTGGACTCTGACATACTCCTTAGGAGTATCCCTGCAGGTAATCCATCTACCAGGAAAGGACAATACCTTGGCAGATGCCTTAAGTCGAATCAACCAGGCCTATCACGAATGAACTCTGAACAATCAGGTGGTGCAAGTAATTTTCAGAAGGTGGGGCACTCCAGTGATAGATCTGTTTGTATCCCACCAGAACCACCACTTGCCACAGTATTGCTGCAGGCCACCAGATCAGGGTACTCTACCCCTGGATGCCCTGACTCTAGATTGGTCAGGGAGGTACCTGTATGCTTTCCCTCCCTTTCCCCTGGTTTTCAGAGTGCTACTCAAGCTCAGATCCCACTCAGCATCTCTAATCTTAATAGCTCTGGATTGGCCCGGGCAGCCATGGTACTCTCTAATGCTCTCCATGTCTGTGGTCAAGCCAATACGATTCCCTCTGAGGCACAACCTATTGACTTTCAATCAGGGGACCCTGTTATACCCGAACCTCAAGTCCCTCAACCTCAAAGTTTGGTTCTTGAGGAACTAGACTATGCTGATTTACAACTCTCTGAATCAGTGCTTCACATTCTGAGGGGCTATAGGAAACCTTCTACTAAGAAAACTTATTCTTCAAAATAGAAAAGGTTTTCAATCTGGTGTTCGACTATCTGGATATCCGGTCTAGAAGTGATGCTAGGTTTGGCACAGCAGTCCTGCAAAGTCTATTTCCTAAATAAATGTTCTGTTCCCACCTCCAGTAGTACTGCTTTGTAGTCTGCAGAAAGTTATGAATACCTGAGTATTACTGGGGTTAGAAGAAAAAATTACTCATGTTAGTAATCTTGTTTCTTCCCAGTGATGCTCAGGTATTCATAACTTCCCACCTTATCTCCCCTTCCAGAACTTAAGCCTCTGCACTCCCACATGCTACGCTGCCATAAAAGAGTACATCGCTATGACTGTATAGAAACATAGAAACATAGAAGTTGATGGCAGATAAGGACCGCAAGGCCCATCCAGTCTGCCCATTTCTTTTTCTACCTTATAAATGTGCCATCGGCCTTTGCTCTGTCAGTGGCCTAGCTATTCATAGTCATTTGTATTGCTCCCTTATGCCTATCCCATGCCTGTTTGAAGCCCTGCACTGTGTTCATAGCCACCACTTCTTGTGGTAAGCCATTCCATGCATCCACCACCCTTTCTGTGAAAAAGAATTTCCTCACATTCCCCTTAATCGGACCCCTCTAATCTCATGCGTGTGTCCTCTTGTCCTGCTATTTTCTTATACTTAAACATGTTAGACTCTTTCACCTTGTTAATGCCCTTAAGGTGTTTGAATGCCTCGATCATATCACCTCTCCCTCCTTTGCTCAAGGGTATACATATTGAGCTCTGTTAATCTGTCCTCATATGTCTTCTGATGCAGTCCCTGCACCATTTTGTTGCCTTCTCTCGACTGCCTCAATTTGGTTAATGTCCTTGTGAAGGTGTGGCCTCCAATACTGCCGCAGTACTCCAGATGGGGAGCCTAACCGATTGTCTTCTAAAGAGGATTATTACCTCCCTCTTATAACTTGTGATACCCCTACTAATACACCTAACACCCCTAGCCTTACCTACTGCTTTAGAGGTCTGCTTGATGATTTCAGGTCATCAGTGATGATGATGCCCAAGTCTCTTTCTTCCTTTGTGACTGCTAGCAACTCCTCCCAGCCTATAGGTGGCTTCAGGGTTTCTCTTCCTATGTGCATGATTTTGCACTTCTTTGCATTAAATCCCAGTTGCCATTCTTCTGACCATTTTGCTAGTTTATCCAGATCTCTTCTCATTCTGCCCACCCCATCTGGATCATCTACTCTGTTGCAGATCTTGGTGTCATCTGCAAACAGACAAGCCTTACCCTCTAGTCCATCTGCAAGGTCACTAATGAAGATGTTGAAGAGGACTGGCCCCAGGACTGATCCCTGAGGTACCCCACTAGTGACTTGCATCTCTTCTGACTGTATACCATTTACCACCACTCTCTGTTTTCTACCCGTCAACCAGTTTGCCACCCAGTTGACCAACTTCTGACCCACCCCAAGCCTACCCAGCTTATTTATCAATCTTCTATGTGGAACAGTGTCAAAAGCTTTGCTGAAGTCAAGGTAGGCGACATCAACTGCTCCCCCTTGGTCCACCACTCTGGTTACCCAGTCAAAGAAATCTATGAGATTAGTTTGACAGGACCTTCCTTTTGTAAACCCATGCTGTCTTGGATCCTGTGCCCCTATGGATTCCAGGTGTTGCACTATCCTTTCTTAAGGATGCCTCCATAATCTTGCCCACTACTGAAGTAAGACTGACTGGTCTGTAGTTCCCGCCTCCTCCTGCTACCACTCTTGTGGGCGGGATCAAAGACCCTTCTCCAGTCTTCTGGGACCTCTCCTGTGCTCAGAGACTCACTAAACAGTTCTGCTAATGGCTCTGCTAGTTCCACCTTTAGTTCCTTAAGTATCCTGGGATGTATGCCATCAGGTCCCATTGCCTTATCCACCCTGAGCTTAGCAAGCTCTTGTAGGACCCTTTCTTTTGTGAAGGGAGTAGTGCTCACCTCCCTCCCCCCTGTGTCCATGATGCTGAGCTGCGGGCCCTGCCCTACCTTCTCTTCAGTAAATACTGAGCAAAAGTATCTATTTAGGATAGATGCCTTTACAGGTCCTCCTCCTCACATGCTCCCTT
Source organism: Neoceratodus forsteri (assembly GCA_016271365.2). Classification (NCBI taxonomy): domain Eukaryota; kingdom Metazoa; phylum Chordata; order Ceratodontiformes; family Ceratodontidae; genus Neoceratodus; species Neoceratodus forsteri. The sequence goes on from CM057452.1 coordinate 1,726,419,853, forward strand.
TCTCCATTAAGCTTAGCACACACCTCTGGACTTTCTCCTTTCACTAATGTATCTATAGAAAGTCTTGTCACCTTCTTTACTGTTCGTGCTAGTGTTTCTCAGTTTGGGACTTTGCCTGCCTTACTGCCTTCCTTGCTTCCCTTAGGGCAGTTTGGTATGCCTCCTATCTTCATCCCGCTGTGTTCCTTATATTTCCTGAGGCCAGCCTTTGGCTCTGACCTTTTCTGCTACTGTATTTGAGAACCAAAGTGGTTTCCTTCTTCTTTTGCACTTCCTTTTCTGTCTAACACAATGGGATGTTGCTTCAAGTATTGCATCCTTAATGCTTGCCCACTTTGCCTGTACCCCTCACCTGTGTTTCTTTTTGCCAGGGCTAGCTTAACTCTGTTGGTCATCTTATCAAAGTCAGCTCCTCTGAAGTCCCATATTTTTGCCTTGGAATGGGATGATTTAGATGTAGTAGCCAAATTGAACCATACCATGTGATGGTCACTGGCCCCCAGGTGACCTTCTACCTGGAGATCTGTGATCCCTTCCTTGTTAGTCAGTATGTACGTTGACACATTGTGATATAAATTTGGTAAATAAGGCTTATGGTCTTCACCCCTCTTCAGGTGTTTCTGACATTGCTGGGGTTTTTCTTCAGTTGGAGATTTTTTTTTTTATTAAGAATTTTTTTTTTGAATTCTTAATTCTTTTAATCATAAATACTCACAGTATTCTGCTTACATGGGTATGCCTATTCAGGCTTCTAGGAAATCTGAGGAAGTTTAGAACACTGGCACTTAGTATAGGGCATCATTTGAAAATTTGTCACATGCAAAAAATCCCATTATTTGCATATGTTCTATTTTCTTCGGGCAGTCCTACCTAAAGGGCTTACTGCAGAAAGTTATGAATGCCTGAGTATCACTGGGAAGAAACAAGATTACTATGATGAGTAATTTTTTCTTACTATCCATCCTCCCACAGAGCTTAGTTTTATCTGCGAAGAGACGCAACCTGCCCTGGATTCCCTCACCAATGCCGCTGATTAACATGCTGAAGAGGACCGAACCAAGGACAGATCCCTGTGGTACCCTGCTCGTGAGATGTTGGTCCAGGGTAAAGGACACATCTCTAGGCATTAAGTTCCTAATGATGACTTCTACATTGTAGATAAAAAGCTCCAAGTGTATTTGAACCTGAACATACCTTGTTTGTGTTGTCACTGCCTCCCATCCCTCCACATAACCAAATGTCTTTGACAAGATCCACCTTATTCCACTGCCATTGATAAGAAGGCAGACAGGTATTTAGTCTCTTCCTCAGACCATCCCCCAGCAGAGGGCCTGGTAATGGCTGTTGTAGCTGATCAGCTCATCCAAGAATCAAACTTCTCCATAGATTCCCACTAATGGGTCTGAGCTGGAGGTTTGTTTGTTTTTATTTTGATGACCGGGTAAGATACATTGGCGCCAAAGGCACCTTTTACAGGTGTGATTGGTGTACAATAGTACAACAGACAACAGTGCAGTATGTATGCAGATGAGTTACTATATGAACAAGTAATATTTAAGACATTGTTGTGCAACAGAACAGGGTTCAGATGTAGGCATACATAGTACATTGACCAAAGAGAATAAGAATCCTTAGCACATAGATAATGAGGTAGTGATAAAATACTATGGTGATAGGGCCCAGCGGGAGCCAGAACTTTTCTGGTGGGAGCTGATGGTGTGAGTAGGCCCCACATGTGCCTCACCACACTTGCTCCCTGGTATTCAGTGGCACCAACCCCCAGACATCTCAGTTTTTATCCGCTGACACACTGTAGAGTGTGCAGCAGCGTCATTGCACTCCTTGTTGGGGCCAGAACTTCACCATCTATGTGACACCAACATTTGGTTCTTTGGTTTTAGTTTAAAATTCAATATAGTTTGTTATTTTTGTGTCAGTTTAGTTTTACACATACACACACAAGTTAACAGTTTTCTCTTAGCCCTACCTTGTGGAAACAATCGATGACCATGGAAGATAGTGGTCCTGAGCAGGCATGTTGCTCCAGCAGTGGGGCTGCATCTGACCAGCACCTTTCTCTGGGCAGATGCTCTAGTAGTAGGCATTCTGGCAACTGGGGGATGGACAGTCCTGCCAGAATCACAAAAAGAAACTGTCCAGATTCCTCACACATGCAGCTTTGGCATCTCTGCATCATTTGATCTCAGCCTTTTCCCACAAAAAAATAAGAGAAAGAAAAGGCTCCAGTCAAGGTTGTTCTCTAGTTCTGCTGTGAGGCATTCAAGGTGGCCTCAGGTACCCCATCATCATCTCTGGTGACAGTAGGGTCGCCTGGGCATATAGACTCGAGGTCTCCATCCCAGAGACCCTCTCTGTCCAATAGAGGGGTCTCCATTGGGCAGTTCAGCCATTGGGCAGCTGTCATGGACCAGTGGATTCAGCGTGTATATTTGGTGGCACCATTGTTGGCTGCTGGCTCCTGACCCTTTGGGGTTGGTGGATCAGGCATCACCTCTGTCAGTAAAAAGAGGAAAACAAGGTGAGGGATACTGAGTATTAGATGGGTGGAGAGGGGAGACTGTGAAGGAGAAGACCAAGAAAAAGTAGGCATCATAAACCAGCACTTCTCAGTCTTCACAGTGATGGGGGGGTGGACCACCATGGAGAAGCAGGAAGGGGGTGGACACAAGTCAATTTTCAGAGGAAGAACTTCAGAAGGGACTTGCTGCTCTAAGGGTGGACAAAGCTGTGGGACTGAACTGAATGGTAGCACATCATATGAGCGACCCAAAATGAACAACTAGAATTATAGCAACTCATTCAGTGGCAGACTAAGCTGAAAGCTTGTTTACAGGTGCAACCTGGGAGCACAGGGAAGTTAAGTGACTTGCTCAGGGTCACACAGTATACAAGTAGGGGCTGTGGGATTCAAACCCAGGTCTCCAGATTTGCAGCTCAGAGCCTTAAACCACTGCGCTATACTGCACTATGCCATACGCTATACTGCTTCCATTTTGGGTGCTTTTGTTGTGAGCTACCCTGTAGAATAGCGAGGGTATGCAAATGCAACTAGGGTTAAGGGTGAATGGAAGGGAGGAATAGCGAGGGGAAGGAGAGGGACAGGGAAGGGGTTGTCAGGCACTGATGTTCCTGCCACTGCTGAGCTGGCCTTGTGATGTGGTGGTGTTGGAGGCTAGTTCTGGCAGTACAGGTACTGGGTTCGAGTCTGGGAGCAGGTTACGTTTTGCCACAGCTATCCCTTAATTTTTTGCAAGGTATGGGTTTTGCCCCTTCCCCGACATGTACCCCCCAGGAGTTGAGAATCTTAATTTAGGGAGGGGTGTGGGGGGCTCGCAAAAACATTTTATTTAGTTCCAGAAGTCAGGTCACCATAGTGTGTATATCACTGATTTGCTTTTTGGCGATATACACTTGCCATAATAGCGATCGCTGTTTTGCAGTCGCTATTGTGACATGGAACCAACTGAATATACCCAAGGGTTCTAAAAGAGTTCACTGAAGTGCTGCCTGACCTACTGACAGCCGTATTTAACAGCTTACTGGAAACAGGCATAGCTCCTGCAGACTGGAGAAGAGCTGACGTGGTCCCTGCACATGAGATGGCAGGGGGGAGGAGGCTAGCAGATAAAGGCTGGTCAGTCTTACTACAGTGGTGGGGAAATTGATGGAAGCCCTGCTAAAGTTATTTATTTATTGATTAAGTGATTGCTTTGTTTGTTTATTCATTCATTTATTTATTGAATGTTGATGACTGTGTAAGCCCACTGAGAATAAAAGTTCTTTCTCGGGGTGACCAGGAATTAATTACATGGAAACAGGAAGTCAATAAGCAATACAAACCAATACAATGACATAGACACAATCATAGGGTTACAGAGTTATCAGACATTGGTCAGTTCTTAACAGATAACAGACATACTGACAAGCCTTAAGTTAAAACCCTGCTAAAGGAGAGAATGGTAGAGTATCTGAAATCCAGAGGGCTGCAGAACTGCAGTCAGCATGGATTAATGGGGTGGGGTGGGGTGGCGGTCATGTCAACTGAATCTGACAGATTTCATTGACTGGGTAACCAGGGAGCTATATTGGGGAGGGCAGTGGACATGGCCTATCTGGACTTCAGCAAGGCCTTCAACACTGTGCCACACAGGAGGCTGATAAAGAAACTGAACAGTCTAGTGGTGGGACCCAAAGTGGCGAATTGGCTTACAAACTGGTTAATGGATAGGAGACACAGGGTGATGGTAAATGGCACTCACTTGAATGATGGAGGAATGACTGGTGGGCCAACACAGGGATCAGTACTGTGGCTGGTCCTCTTCAGTGTCTTCATAAGTAACATCACTGAGGAGCAGAAAGGGAAGTTATGCCGTTTTGCAGATGATGCCAAAATCTGAAGTAGGGTGGGCATTCACAAGGGAGTGGAGAGAAGACACAGGGACTTTGAGAAACTCAAGGAATGGTCGAGAGCTTGGCAGTTGGGGTTCAATGCCGAAAAGTGCAAAATCATGTACCTAGGTCCTAGAGCATAGGAACCCATGTGCTGAGTATAAGATGGGGGAGGTACCGATAGTCACTAAACAGGGAAGGGACTTTGGGGTTATCATATCTGATGACCTCAAACGGGAAGGGCAGTGTGACAAACTAGTGGGTAGGGATAGTGGGATGCTGGGATGCATAGTGAGGGGTATCTCCAGCAGGAGGAAGAAGGTAGTGTTGCCACTGTATCACTTACTGGTCAGACCACACCTGGAGTACTGTGTCCAGTTTTGGAGGCTGCACCTCAGAAAGGACGTAGACAAGGTGGAGGAAGTCCAGAGGAGGGCAACTAAAATGGTGCAGGAGCTGCACGAGAAGCCCTATAAGGAGAGATTTAGGGATCTCAACATGTACACCCTGAAAGAGAGGAGTGTGAGTGGCGACATGATAGACCTACAAGTACCTCACAGGGTGCAGGAGGGTAGTCTCTTTCAAATGAGAAAGAGCACAAGGACTAGGGGCATGTAGTGAAGCTGGAAAGGGAAGGGAGTTTAAGAGACGTGAGGAAATATTTCTTAACAGAAAGCATGGTAGATACCTAGAACAGACTGCCAACAGAAGTAGTGGAGGTAAAAACTGTGGGGGGCTTCAAGCATGCATTGGATAGACATAGGGATGCATAAGAAAACAGGTAGGGATGGGGAGGGTCACTGAAGACCAGTTAGGGTCTGTGGAGACAGATTAGGCAGGGAACATCTGTGAAGATTGGGTGGGTCAGGTGGTCCTTTACTGCAGACAGTTTCTATGTTTCAGCCACCAATGGTTCTGTGTCTGGTACTGAGGCCAGGGCCTACTTTGGTGCCATCAATGCATCATTCCCAGGACCCTTTCCAGGATCAGTTTCACCTGTGCTGCTGAGGCTGCAGCCAGTGCCATCACCCATTAGGGTCCCCTTCTACACTTCAGGTGAAGGAGAGGAGACAAGTCAGATACAGACCTGGTCTTCATGGATGAGAACGACACCATCTACAGTTCAGAGAACCCTGACTAGGTTCCTGTGAGTGTACATTAGGGGACTCTATCCTTTCAAGCACTGCTCAAAATTATGCACAGTACCCTGTATTTTGATCCAGCAGCTATAGACCAGGCTAGGGCCTCCAACTGGAGTTCCTAAATGTGCTAAATATCCTGGTGTCCCCTGTTCTTCCCATCTGGCCAGCCTTAGCGATCCCCTCAGAGGCAGCTTGGAAGGGGACTGCTAATGTGGCAGCTGTCTCCAAACAGGGAGACAGAAAATACACAGCTCTTAAGTCTAAACCCCCATATTTAACTCTATCAATAGTCAATGTCATTGTCATTTTGACTGAGAATAATAAAGCCATAGTGCACAAGGAGGTCACAGTGCACCTCACTAACAAGGAGTTGCTAAAGATAAGCACAGTGAGTAAGCTGTTCTATGCCTCGGATACCCTAGGCTTGAGGATAGCTAGCTACCAGGGCCATTTCTCCAAAGTACGAGTACTCCCTTTGGTACAAGTTTAAATTTCTGGAAGAGGCCCTGCCAGACACAGAGGCTAAACAGGAAATGCTACTGGGTATTAAAAGAACAGTTATGTAAGAACTTACTGTAACAGTAGATCTTCAAGGGGATCTCAGTCATCAGGTAACACTATAGAAACCTTCACCATCGGTGAAAGGGGAATCCACATGGAAAATTTTCAGCAGTACAACTGGGGCCGACCACACCATCGATGTCCTTCGACGTCATCAACCCAATAATGGCATGAGCAGCCGCGCTCCCTCCTCAGTTCTTTCCCCCAGAGACTAAGGGAATGAAGCACTTGCCATGGTGGACTTAGGAGAGTGAGAGGTGCCCAGAACTAAGTGGAAGACTGGATACACCAGACAGCCATTTCCTAATCAGGAGCACCAAGAAGGGTGATGGTGGGAGGAAAACCGTACCTGATGACTGAGATCCCTATGAAGGTCTACTGTTAAGGTAAGTTCTTACATAACTGTTCTGTCTTCTTTGGGGGTATCTTTGTCATCAGGTAGCACCATAGGAATGAGTCCTAAGCAGTTACAAGTGCAAAACAGACAGTCTGGGAGGAGGGCTCTCCATAAACTTAAGACAGGAGTCCCTGTAACACGTCCCTGCCAAAACCTGCACGGGCCCCTGAGGCAATATCCAGACTGTAGTGCTTGGTGAAAGTATGGACTGTACTCCAGGTGACAGCTGCACAAATGTCAGTGGCTGAGACCCCTCAAAAACAAGCCACCAAGGTAGCCATTTCTCTTGTGGAATGAGCTTTGACAGCACTAGGCAATTCCTTGCCATACTTGTTGTAACAGAAAACAATGCAATTAGCCAACCATTTGGATAAACATTGCTCAGAAACTGAAATGCCCTCTCTACCCAGGGTGAAGGAAACAGACAGTTGCTTTGACTTTCTAGACTTCTTGGTCCTAAGCAGGTAGTACTTCAAAGTTCTACGCACATCTAATGTATGGAGCAGTGCTTCCCCTGGATTGGCATGCTCAGAAAAATAAACAGGAAGATGGATAGACTGATAGATTGAGTGTAAACTCTGAAACCACCTTAGGGAGAAATGTAGGATTTGTGGGCAGAGACACCCTGTCTTTGTGGAAAATCAAATAAGGCTCCTTACACCAGAGGGACTGAAGCTCTGAAATTATTTGAGCAGAAGTAATGGCAACTAAAAACAATGCTGTCCAAGAGAGAAAGTGCAAATCGCAAGTCATGATTGGCTCAAAAGGAGACAGGGTCAGTTTCTCCAAAACAAAATTCAAGTCCCAGGCTGGGACAGGAGAACAGATTGGGGGCTTCAAATGCAGGATGGCCCCGAAAAAGGTACAGGAGACATCCAGCTTAGCAATCATGTGGTCAACCACGGGCTCATGAAATGTAGAAATAGCCAAAAGGTGGATCTTGAGGGAAGAGTACTGGAGATCTGAGTCAGAGAGTGAGATCAGGCAGTCCAGAATATGGTTCACATCACCAGGCAGGAGAAAGGGTCTAAACTGTTTGGCAGCCCAGATGGCAAACCACTTCCACTTCATGGCATATGTGGCTCAAGTGGAAGGCTTCCGGGTGGCCACCAGGATGTCTACCACTCGGTTAGAGACCCCGAACCTGGTAATGGCTATGTCCTCAGGAGTCAAGCATGCAGATGGAGAGATCTGAGGTTGGGATGGACCAAGGTCTCTTGAGCCTGGTTCAGCAGATTCCTGCAAAGAGGAAGAAGGACCAGAGATTCCTCCACCATCTGCTGAAGCAGAGGGAGCCAAATCTGTCAAGGCCAGAATGGAGCTACCAGAATCATGCTGGCCCCCTCCATCTGCAAGTTGATGAGCACCCTCTAAATTAGAGAAGGCATAAAAAAACCTCCAGCACCAAGAGAGGACAACGCACCTCACCAGAAAACCCCAGGCTCTGGAGCTAGTGAGCAGAAATTGGGCAGCTTTGCACTGAGTGGGGAAGCAAAAAGGTTCAACTCTGGATGACCCCATCTGTCGAACAGGTCTTCTGCGATGGATGAGAGAAGCTCCCATTCATGCATACTGGACTGAGTCCTGCTGAGACTGTCTGCCAGAGTGTTTAGTACTTCTGGCATGTGGTCTGCAGAGAGTGTCAGACTGTGATCCAGTGCCCAGTACCACACTCTCATGGCCTCCCAGCAAAGAGGGTATGAATGTGTCCCCCCTGCTTGTTGATGTAATATACTATGTTTTGATTGATCAACTGCACCAGCAGTTGACCTGGAGAGAGGTGTTTCTGAAAAGCCTGCATGGCATATAGCACTGCTCTCATTTCCAGAACATTGATATGCGGGGAGGCTTCCCACTAGGACCAAGAGCCCTGGGTCTGAAAGGGACCCAGGTGCGTTCCCCAGCCCAGACCTGAGGCATCTGTGGTTAGGCTCTGATGTAGGGAGGAGATCTGGAATGGGAAGCCTTGAGGCAGATTTGAGGGATCCATCCACCACTGCAGTACCTTGCCTACTGGGGAAGAGACCAGGACTGGTTGGTCTAACTCGTCTGTGCACTGGTCCCACTGTACCCGGAGGGTCCACTCGAGGATGCGCATATGGAGTCTGGCCAGTGGAACAGTGGGTATGGCAGCTGCCATCAGGCCCAACAATCTGAGGTACACCCTGGAGGGAATGTATCGACTCTGGGCGACTTCCTGAGCTTGAGCTATGAGGCACTCTGCCCCATTTTGGGGCAGGAAAGCCTTCATCTGTACTGAGTCCAGAACCGCCCCTATATACTGCAACCTTTGGGATGGTAGCTGAGCTGGCTTGGGCAGATTGACAGTGATGCTCAGGGAGTGAAAGAGCTGGAGAGTTTGCTCCAGAGTCAGCAAAAGCTGTTCCCTGGACTGGGACTTTAGGAGCCAATCATCCAATTAAGGGAACACATACCCTTCTGAGAGCTGCTACTACCACTGCTAAGCACTTGGTAAAGACTTGTGGCGCTGAGGGCAAGCCAAAGGGTAGCACTGTGAATTGATAATGCTTACCCTGAAAAGCAAAATGGAGAACCTTTCTGTAAGGAGGAAAGACTGAGATGTGCAGGTAAATGAGCTTCCTGCATGTCCAGTGAACAGAGCCAGTCCTCTGCCTTGAGAAGGGGCAACAGGCCTGGCAAAGATACCATCTGGAACTTTTTGTACTGGACATACAGGTTGAAGTCCTTTAGATCCAGAATAGGCCTCAGATCTCCAGTCTTTTTGGGGACCTGGAAAAACCTGGAGTAAAACCTCTTGTTTCTTTGGTGCCTAAGCACTAGCTCAATTGCCTGCTTGAGCAGAAGAAACTGCACTTCCTCCCTGAGAACAGACAGGTGAGTCAGGGGATAACAGGAGAGTGGAGGTGGGGTATCTGGAGGCTGCTCGATGAGCTCCAAGGTGTGACCCCTTTCTATGATTTGCAGAATCCATGCATCCGAAGTTATGGTTCTCCATTGATTAAGATGGAGGGAGAACCAACCTCTGACCACCGCCTCCTGGTCTGGGACCAGAAGAGGGGGGTCTGGTAAGGAGTCAAACAGATATGGAGCCAATCACAGGGGCTGGTCCCTCACTTCTGGGGAGCTTGGCCGCCACTCCAGTACCGCAGAGGGTGGGCAACAGAGCTTGGGCTCTGCATTTTCCCTGTGGTTGGGGAGCTGTTCCAGGCTTATTGTTCATTTTGCAAAAAGGAGGCTGTCCTCTACCCCTTGATTGAGTGTGGTAGAGGGAGTGGACAGACGTGAGGGCCCTGCCTGATGCCTGCAGATCATTAATGATGTCCTGGACATGAGGGCCAAACAGCTTAGTGCCATTAAAGGGGACATTAAATACTTTCTGTTGCACATCAGCTGCAAACCCAGATACTCTGAGCCAGGAGTGCCTACGTAGGCATATGCCCATGGCAGCTGCCCTGGCAATGGTATCAGCCATGTCATACAGGACTCTGAGGAGATGCTTACTAACATCCTCAGTGGCTTGAAGGCCCTGAAATAGTTTCTGCTTTTGAGTGCCCTCTGGAAGGGCCTGGGCGGTAGCCTTGCCCTTCTTCCAACTGGCATTCTGGTATTTTACCATGTGCGACAGATAGTTTGCAATCCTCAAACCTAGAGTAGAGGAGACATAAACCCTTTTACCCCAGAGGTCGATTCTGTGAGATTCTTTGTCTGGGGAAGGGAACTAAGGTACTTAGACACCTTAGACTTGTCATGAGCTGCCTTGATGACCACTGATTCTGTCTTGGGCTGGGCAACATAACAGGGAAGACCCTGGGGGCGTGATAAAGTTTGTCTGCCCTGCAAGGCATATCTGGCACCATGTCTGGTCTGTGCCAGGCTGCCGTGGCTGCATTCCTCAAGGCTGGTAACATTGGAGGAATGAACTTTGGGGGAGATTCTGGAATCTCCATGAAGTCCACCAGTTCTTTCCTGGTAGCATCCTCTTCCTCACTGTGGAAGCCCATGGCTGAGGACAGCTGCTTCATAACATTGAAAATGCGGGGTCCACAGGAGGAGACATAGGGGTATGTTTCACTGAGTCCTTACTGACAGAAGAGGCTCTAGATCTTTCAGATAGCAAGATCTCTTCCTTTTCTTCCTCCTCATCTTCAGGAAGAATGACGTCTGAGTGGTACTTCTCCTCAACGTTGACCTCTTCAACATCTGGGTCTGGCATTGGATGCACCACCAACGGCCCACGGAGAGCTTCCCAGGGCCAATGAGAAGGAGTCAAAGGACAAAGCTGCCATCGACGGCATCGGTGAGGAAGGCCTAAGTGCCTGGACAGTCACCAAAGTGAATTCTGTCAGGATTTCATTTAAGTCAGTGGTGTTCCTCGACGGAGGAGGAGTTGATGGCACTTGTGTTGACAATCCGCCTGATAAATCATGTGAACCCGAGGAGCCTATTGCCCTGGAGGGAGAAGGGGCAGATCTCTACGGGAGAGTTGTCGATGACAAACCCATCATTGATGAAGTAGGCACCGATGACCTGGAGGTTGACGTCCGCCCGCCCTAAGAATTGGGTGGAGGTGCTGTTGTTATGGATCTGGTGGGCACAGAGACATGGACAGCAGATTTCTTTGCCAGTGCAGCTGCAGCAAACGATGATCCCCCAGAAGAAGGAGAGGCCGATGTGGACAAACGAGATCTACGTCAGGGGAAGTGGTCGTGATCTCGGTCTCTTTTGTGACTTTTCCCTGAGGACTTGGAAGCCTGTGAGCTTGAAGAAGTGATCGGTCACTGGGAGACTGGGATCCCAGAGGACCCCTGCCCGGAACTGGCTACCTGTTGATTCATCAGAAAATTTTTGTGAGCCTTTCTGCGTTGCCTGAGGGTTGTTTGATTAAACTTCTGGCAAAGCTCACAGTCAGAAACGTCGTGGTCAGGCCCAAGACAGCAGACACAGAGAGTATTCATCTGTGGAGGCAATCTTCTTTCTTCAGCGATAGAACAGAGAAGATGAAAGATTAATTCTTGACATAAAGAAGTTGAAGGAATCTCTTTAAAAAAAAAGATTCTAAAAGATAAAGTTAGAAAAGCCGATGGCAAAAAAAGGTGCGAATACTGCGATGGAGCTTCCACGGAGACTCATGCAAGCAAGTCGACAGTGGGAAAGAACAGAAGAGGAAGCAAGGCCACTCACGCCTTGATAGGGTTTAAGATGTCAACGAATGTCGAAGGCATGGGTGGCCCCAGTTGTACTGCTGAAAATCTTCCTTGTGGATTCCCCTTCACCGATGGCGAAGGTTTCTATGGTGTTACCTGATGACTGAGATACCCCCGAGGAAGATTAAGGAATTACAACTAATATCCACCAGCTAAAAGCCTCATGGGTTCCTTTGATGCAGCAGCCTGCTTTCTGGCTGCAGGTATCTGCTGCAGAAGGCATTGCTGGTTGCAGACTGCTAGCTTCACCTCGAATATCCAACAATGGATTATGAGTGTGTCCTTTGATGGTACCTATCTGTTTGGATAGCAGGTGAAGCAGTCTCTAAGAGTGTAATAAAACTGGAATGACTCCTGAGACTTCCAGCATGCTTCGTTCAGCCCACAGGAGGTAGAGGATGTGGCTGTTTGCATAACAAGCAGTGTTTCAAACCCCAGGAGTCCCTCATTATGCTTAACACATGCAGTGAGCCTGGCAGGTGCAGCTGCCCCAGAGTGCATGGAATGGAATTTAGAATGCAATTTAAATCTCTGCCCTCTGGTTGGTGCTGTGTTCTGCTGCCTAATGTCAGATCCTTTTCTTCACCTGCAGTAGCAAGTCGCTCTGAAGAGTCTCTTCACAGCTCGCTTGAGGAAACGTCACTTTGTGTTAAGTATTATCATTAACATTTTATTGTTTTATCTTCTTTACCTCTTAGTTTTTCTTAAGTTTATGGGGTTTCTGAGTTTTATTTTAGTTTAGCATGAGTTCTCCAGTACCTCAGCCATTCCGGGAACGGAGAACTCACCCTCTTGCTAGCGTTTACTTTAATTTTAAACCATTGTATTCTTTACTTGTTTTGAAATAAACAGACGTCTGTCTCTGTTTATTTCTGTTTTTGGGTAACGTTTAACTATTGTTTATCTGGGTTCCGTAGTCGGAGAACCGAAACATTTTTGGAGTATTAACTGGTACTGACCACGGGCATGTTAGACTGACCGAAAAAGAAATAGGGACCTACTGGCTTTAAAATTGTGCTAGGTGTTTCAGTCTCTTGGCCAAGGCAGACAGTCACGAATTGTGTATTAGGTGCCTTGGTCCCAGCCACATTTTCTTGAACTGTGCAATCTGCAGCAGGTTTTGTTCGAAATAAGTAAAAAAGAGGACAAAAAACTGGAAGAAATCATGGCTCTCAGTCTACCTCTGGGTCACCAAAACAATCAGAAGAGGGTCCATCCCCCCATATTTTTTTTTTGTCAACTCTGTTTATTCTCCTGCACCTCAGGGCATCTCTCAGACGAGTCCCCCCTCGACATTTGACACATAACTCTCCATTTGAAACCTCCCAACCAGGGAATTGGGAACAGAAACATCACACCCCGCTTCCCAGACCATAGCCAGCCCTCCCCAGATCTACGCCCCCCAGGGCCTTACCTGGGTGTCCTATCTGGAATCGAGACAGCTGGGTCTAGGAGCAGAGTGAGGGCTCAGAAGAGCTGGCTGGGAAGGTCTAATGCTGGGGATGTGGGCCGTAGTCCATCAGAGCCACCATTGTCTCCTCCGAGGGTTGTAGTTTTTCCTTTTGGTGTTGCGAGGGCGCAGACATGCAATGGCGTCCTACTTGTGACAGGCATGCTCCTGCGCCTGTGTGAAAGACGCCTGCCACCACCCAACCCCTATGTCTGTGCCCATGCAGACTGCAGTGATCCCCAGAACACCAGGGGTCGCTAGTGCTGTGTGAGGCAGAGCCCACCCATCCCTGGGAGAGGAGAACAGTCCTCCGGATGCAAAATCCTACTCCTTCTGGCTGACCCCCGATGACCCGAGTCCGCTTCCGAACCCAGGTTGATGGCATGGCACGAGGTGTGGCATCCATCCCCCCATATTAAGACTTCCAAACCCTCTAAGAACCATTCAGGTAAAGCCTCTGAAAGACAAAAAGGGTCCTCTGAGCAGGCTTCAGAGTTCATTCCTGCCAAAATGAAGCAAAAAGAGAAAATGCCGCTGTCCCTCCTGCTGAAGAAGCAAAGGAGACACCAGTGAACAAAGCAAAAATGCCCTTTTCCTCACACTATAACTTCATTAAGCAAATGGTAGATACCCTTGCCCTCTCCACACAGGAACCTGGAGATGAGGAGGCTGATTTTTTGGATATGATGGGGTTGACCCCCTCTAAAATGTTGTTCTTACCAGTGCACAAGTCACTTAAAAAGTCAACCTGCAAGCTGCTGCAAACCCCCAATTCCATTCCAGGGATTGACAAAAAAATAGAAAAGAAGTACCAACTAGATAAACATGAGGCTGAGTACCTCTGTTCACACCCAGATCATGAGACGTAATCCAAGCAGCTGCTTGTGACAAGGCCAAGAAGGTTCCCCTTTCCTCACAGCCTCCGGACAAAGACTCCAGAAAGCTGGACAGTATGGGAAGGAAGGTGTACATGACTGCTCTGCTTCTCTGACAGGTTATGTACATGGCTTACACTGCCCAATACAAGAAGGCCCTCTTGAATGTGGTATTGGCCCTGTGTGACGACCTCCATGGAGACTGGGTGCACGAATTGGTAGACACTGCTAGGACTACATTGGATGCCACTAAGTATCAGTTCCATATGGCAGTAGATGCCAATGCCACTGCTTCCAGGGTGATGGCCCATTCTTTCTCTCTTAGGAGATTTGCTTGGCTAAGAACAATTAACTTGTCCCAGGACTCCCAGGCGAAAGCAATGGACTTCCCCAGTGAAAATAATTCCCTCTTTGGTGACAAAACAGAGGCATACATAAAAAAAGTGGAGGAGTGCAAAACCACTTACAAAAGCAATACCAAAAAGGAGAATGCCTCTACTTCCTATAGGCCTCACAGAAGGGGAGGTAGGGGTAGAGGCTATTACCCACAGGCCTTTTACCCCATGCCAATGCACTATGACTACCCTCAGATGAGAGGTTACTTTAGGGGCAGGGGCAGGAGTGCTTCCAGGAGGGCTGACCAGGCCTCATCCTCTAGGACTCAGCCAAGACAGAACCCCTGAGATATCTGTCCAGGTCACCCACCCATATACAGTAGGAGGTTGGTTGGCTTATTTCTTCCAGGGCTGGAAGAACATCACCACAGACAAGTGGGTCCTGGACTTAGTGAGCCAAGGTCATACACTGCAGTTCAAAATGTTTCCCAGACTGCATATCTACAGACATTTCCATCCACGTGCACCAGCAGAAAGGATTCTGCTGGAGTTGGAGGTCAAAAAGCTGCTACAGGCAAATGCAGCAGAAACAGTTCCTCCTTCACAGTGGAGACAGGGCCTTTACTCAAGGTACTTTCTCAAACACAAGAAAAATTGGGAGTAGCAACCTATTCTGGACCTCAGATTTCTGAACAGACATCTGAAAAAAGATTCAAGATGGTCACCCTGTCCACAGTGATTCCATTCTTGCAAACGGTAGACTGGCTAGGCTCTCTGGACTTGAGAGATGCATATTTTCACATTTCAGTCAGTTCTAGCCACAGTAAATACCTACGGTTTAGGCTACCTTCTTGTCACTACCATTTGACAGCCCTTCCCTTCAGCCTGTCATCCGCTCCCAGAGTGTTCACAAAGTGCTTGGCCATAGTAGCAGTAAACCTCAGAAAGCAGAGAGTGATGGTATTTCCTTATCTAGATGACTGGCTAGTCATGGGAAGGTCACACCAACTGGTCAAGGACTCTACACCTGACTCAGACCACTCTAGCGGGACTGCGGTTCCTCATAAACATGCAAAAGTCTCAGACAGAACTGGTACAGGTATTAGAGTCCATAGGAGCAGAGCTGGATGCCCTCCAGGGCAAATCATTCCTGCCCCGGGAAAGGGTACGGAATCTGGTGGAACTAGCAAACTCCTTTGTCATAGGTCAGGCCAAACCAGCAAGGACATTTCACCAGCTTCTGGGGCATATGGGCTGTACCACAGCTGTAGTTCCAGGAGCAAGATTTCAGAAAAGAGACATCCAGTACCACTTGTGGGCCCACTGGGCCAAAAAGCGACACCCTCTGTCCAGGCTGGTGCCCATAACAAACACTCTGCTACAAGCCATGGATTGTTGGAGAGAAAGGGACATCCTGAGGTTCAGGCAAAGGCCCCAACAGTTGTCCTGACAACACATGCTTCTATGCTGGGCTGGGGTGCCCACCCGGAAAACCTAGCAGTAAATGGGGTATGATCTTCTCAGGAGTCCAGGGAGTATATAAAACCTTCTGGAGCAAAGGGTGGTCCTTCTCACTTTTTAGTCATTTGCCCCCCAAGTGTAGGGTCAGTTGATCCAAGTCAGGACAGACACCACCACCACCACCATGTATTACATCAACAAACAGGGAGGCACAAAGTCTTAAAAGCTCTGCATAGAAGCTATGAAGCTCTGGAGTCGAGCCGGCCCGGTGGCGCTGAGGGTTGAGGCGCTGGACGCCACACCTCGCGCCACGCCTGGTGACCTGGGTTCGGGAGAGAGCTCGGGTGCCAGGGCTTGGCAGGGGAGGGATGGGATGGAGTGCCCGCTGGGCTGCTCTCCTGTCCCAGGGGGGAGGGTGAAGGGTGGCTTGGAGCTCCGGCGACCCTCGATGGAAATCGGGGCATTGCAGAGCCCTGAGCAACATGTACATCAGCGTGGCCTGACCCTGGCAGGGTTGCCATGTGCTGAAGTCGGGAACATGCATCATGCATGGGAGGGAGGGAGGAGGGATGGGACTAAGGGGTGTAAAGGGAAAAAAAATCCTCCTTGGCTGGATAGGTGGCCGGCTCTCAGCGCCCGCCACATGTCCATGCCGTTCCCTTCACACGCCTCCACGATTTCTCTGGGGTGTGGGCCTGGCACGGGAGGTCCGGCTAACTTGAGAGATGATGGGAGGGACAGCGACGGTAGAGCCGTGTAGGCCAGTGGGGATAGCCCGAGAGAGTTCTGGTTCAAAGGAGTAAAAAGAAAATTTGAAAAAAAAAAAAATGAAGCTCTGGAGTCTGGCTTACTCACTGGATGTACAGATCTTACTTCGAGGAAGGCTCTTGCAGTAGGCCTCACCAGTAGGACTAAGCTGCCAGGTGCCAGGACCACATGGAAAACTTCTAGCTAGCAGTCTACCACAGGGGACCGCCCACCGACGATGTCAGTCAGTTGATGTCAGCCTAGCCTATCTAGGTGGGCATTCCCCCACGCCTACCTCAGTTCTTTTTCTGCCATCGACCCATGCATGTCAGACCTTAGCAGATGCCACAGCTACAGTCGACCACCATTACCCATGCTTGCCATGCTTTTTTATTTTCATGAGTCATTTCAGCAATTTCTCCTTGAAATTTCGGTGTTCCCCTCAATGGGTTTATGTCTTCTCCACCAGCCTTGTCTTCAGACCACTCCCAAAGTGTGCCTGCGGCAAACAGATCACTGGAAAAGACAGACGCTCTGTGTGCCTTTTTTTATTTAGGCCCCAGACACTGAAGCCTGCCAGCATTGCCAGAAATTTAACCAGGCCACCAGAAGACATTGTTTAAAAGCACTGGAGAGCCACCTTTAAAAGCAGAAGTTGGTCATGATGGAGAAAGAGCTGCAGGCCAGGAGCTCTTCGGCCTCGCCAGCGCAGTCCTCTGGGCCTCTTCTTCTTCTCATAAGGGTAAGTCAGGGAGGCACAAGCACTGGGATAAACATCGGGACTGGGACCAGTCTGCTTCCTATTCACACACAGTGGAGCAGAGTGAGGGGGAGAGGGTGAAGGGAGTAGCGTCTGGGGGGCGAATCCACAGCGGGGGAATGCTTTATTGAATCCAGGTTGAGGGGCTGACTGCATGGTGCTGGAACCAGAAGAGGAGGTGCAGGGACTACAGCTGATCTGGCCACCAGCAAGGAGAGCGGCTCCTGAGGGGAAACCACTGGAGGAAGGAATTAAAGGTGTGGAAGACCCGATCGGAGGTATGTTTTATCCTGTGTATTGTGCTGTGCTTTGTGACTTTTTCATTTCATTGCTGTGCTTTGTGGGTTTTTCCCCCTTTATTTCTGGAACTGCCTGTTCTCACTGTGGCCTGCTGCCTGTGGCCTAGGGGTGAGAGGTGGACCAGGAGGGCTTGTCGGTGTGAAGGTCTAGCGGCGGTGATTGACCTCTCAGAGTTTCCCGTGACCAGCTTGAGTCCAGAGGTCTTGGTCCTGGCCTATAACAAAGCCATCTCTATAGCCCTGGACGCGTTTGCTCCTATCTGTGTTCATCCTCTCCCCCTTCACCCTCGGGACCCTTGGTTTGATGGGTTCTTGAGGGAGCTGCTGCGACTAGGACGAAGGTTAGAGTGGCGCTGGCGGAAATCCACCCTGGAGGATGACCACCTTAGATTGGTAGAGCATTATCGGACCTACCAATCAGCAATCTTCATTAAGAAGGCAGAATTCCTATCCGGGGAGACTGCTGTCACTCAGAATCAACCAGCTCAGCTTTTCCAAACTGTGAACAGGCTGTGCAACGCAGCCTTTCTGTAGTTCGAGCTTTTTTCGTAAATGGAGTGCGGAGGCTTGCTGGCTTCTTTTACTAATAAGGTCGACATCAGGTGGAGATTCTTGACTCGCTCTGTGGGGATGCGGATGTTCGGTGCTTTGCCGCCTCACCTCGTGCTTCCTGGTGTATCTTTGACCTGCTGGAGTTCGCAGATATCATGCGGATTGTCCAGAGTATGCGCCCTACATGCTGTAGTTTGGATCCGAGCCCAACTTCCCTGATTATGGGTTGTTGTGATATTATCGGTCCGGTCCTGGTTCAGATAATCCGGTGCTCCCTTGATTCAGGTGAGTTTTCTAGTTCCCTGAAGGAGGTGATGGTAACACCCATCCTGAAGAAGGCTTCTTTGAACCCGGACTCTCTGGCCAACTACTGACCTATCTCAAACCTTCCCTTTATAGGGAAGGTTATTGAGAAAGTAGTGGCGATACAGTTGGAGGACCACTTGACCATCCATAACATCTACGCACCTCTCCAGTCTGGTTTTCAAAAGAGGCATAGTACCGAGACTGCGCTGGTTCGGGTGCTCAATGATCTCTTGATGGCGTGAGATCAGAGAAGCCATTCTGCCTTGGTGCTCCTTGATCTCTCTTCAGCCTTTGACACTGTGAACCATGGGGTGCTGCTTGGATGCCTGAGATCCATTTGTGGCCTGACGTGTATGGTCCTCAAATGGTTTACATCTTTCCTCACTGGCAGAATGCAGAGAGTGGTGTCCGGGATTTTTTCTTCGCACCTACTCCCTCTGTCATGTGGGGAGCCTCAGGGATCAGTGTTATCCCCCATGTTGTTTGCGGTGTATATGCTGCCCCTCAGAGACATTGTAAAAAGGTATGGGCTGAGGTTTCACTGCTATGCTGATGATACCCAGCTCTACCTGTCTTTTGCACCTGACCAGGATAGTGATCTCTCAATATTTAACAACTGCATCGCTGAAATCCAGGAGTGGATGAGTTCGAGCTGGTTAAAGCTGAATGCGGGAAAGACCGAGGTGATGGTTGTGGATCCAGGCCGCTGGATAGAGGGGATAAGGGCGGGCCAGCTCTCAGGACTTTTTCTGGGGGGCTCCCCGATCCTTTCCTCTGAGCAGGTGTGAGACCTGGGGGTGGTGCTTGATGTCAGGCTGACTTTACAATCTCAAGTGTCGTCGGTTGTCAAGTCTTCCTTTTACCATCTTAGGAACATCGCCAGGATCAAGCACCTTGTTTCATCCGGGGACCTGCCTACATTGGTCCACGCCTTTGTGACCTCATGCCTCGATTTCTGCAACTCCCTATACCTGGGGCTTCCTGGGGTTGATATCCGCTGCCTGCAGCTAGTGCAGAACGCTGCAGTGCGTTTGTTGACAGGGACATCTCGTGCCTCTCACATTACGCCTGTACTGTGAGAGCTGCACTGGCTGCCAATTTGGTGGCGGATCACCTTCAAAGTCGGTTTGTTAATTTACAAAGCCCTACACGGACTTGGCCCTGACTACTTGAAAGAGCTTCTCATACCTTACTGCCTGGAGCGTCAGCTCCATTCAGCTGATGAGGGGTTGCTGGAGATTCCAAGCATGTCCTTAAAATCTTTCCGGGCCCGTGAATTTAGTTATGCGGCCCCTTCCCTCTAGAATTCTCTACCCCGTCAGCTCTGGGAGTACGCAACTATGGGGGGGTTTCAAACAGGCGTTAAAGACTTTTCTGTGGTGCCAGGCCTTCTCTGGTATGATATAGTGGGACCTGTCAGTTTGTATTTATTTTATTATTGTTTTGTGCTGATTTTATTACTGTTGCTTGATTTTATTGTGAAGTGCCTTGATATATTGAAAGGCACTATATAAAATAAAATGTATTATTATTATTATTGGGGGAGCTGAGGACTGATTGTCTCTTGGGAAGGTGATGCCCAAATCCCACACTCCCCCATCCCACACTCCCATGAGTGTAACCAGGAATTTTAAACTTGTACGCATGAGCTGACATAACTGTTTTCCCTCCCCTTCTTAAACACAAACCAAAAGATTTGATGCCCCATCACACAAACATTGCCTCACCCACATTTCAGTCAATAATCTGTAGTAAGCCATTTTATTTTATCTAACACACACACACACACGCACACACACACACACACACACACCCACACCTACACGCACGCACACACGGATGGATGCACGCACACACACACACACACACACATACACACTACCAATGAGGCAGAAGTTGGCTGGCTTTTAGTTACAAAGTTTAGGATACATTGTGATAAGTCTCTGTACCACATCAAGGTAGCCAGCCTTACAGAAATCCATTTACACCAGCACTCATGCATACAAACTTGACTGGGTCATTCATACAGTCATGATCTCTAAGTTAGGCACCCACACATCTTCCAAAGATCATTCACAAACTCACACTAAAGCATGCAAGAAGGGGGAAAACAGTTTTTCAGATACATCAAGCTCTATTTGTGTTTGTTGCCCTGACCTGATGTTCATGTTACCCCTGTATTTTCCAGATTTTACTGTACCCAGCAGAGTACACTGGGTATGCCTAACAACACCCATGCACCCTTTCAAGTTAGTTCAGCCTTAAACTATGTAGGACACGCCCCAGGAAATCACACATCTAGGCATGGTATCTGGGGACTGCACAGGGGACTGATAGTTGTCGTGACAGTAGTGAGAAAGGATCTCTCCTTTAAATTGGAAAAGGGTACGAGTAGGGGACCTGAGAAATGGAGAGGCAAGGAGGCTGGGGAAAACAGGACCAGGAAGAGGAGCAAGGGATAGTGGGAGGATAGTTTGGGTGCAATACCTGTGGAGCAGCCATACTCTTGAGGATTGCATGGAGAGCTGGGGGATGCTTAGTGTGTAGGCAACTTGGGCAGCTTTGGGACAAAATTGCATGGCTGAGGACTGAGCTGTGGACAAGAGGGGGAGGGACCTGTAGGGGCCGTCTCATGACAGTGAGCCAAAGAATCTACACAGACAGCCTAGGGACACGGGGGGGGGGCAAGGGACAGGGGAACACTAATAGGCCAAGACTACAATACAAGACAAGATCAAGGGAACAACGGTCGGGGAAGTGGATGGTGGTCAATAGCAAAGGGGTGACAAAGCTGAGGGAGAGATGGGAAAGTAAGTCGACAAACAGAACAATGGGGGGGCTCAAGACAGGACCATATATAGCTATAATAAATTCTCAGTGTTGAGGAACCTTGAGGGACAAGAACAAGAGGAGCACAGGGAGGGGCCAGAGGGGAACAGGGAGGGGATAGGGGAGGAGCAGGATAAAGGAGACAATGGAACTTCTAGGTGGGGGTGGACAGGAAAGGGGGAGACAGGGTCTTGCAGGGGCACAACAGCAAAGATGAGCGGAGTGAGGGGGACAAGCAAGAGTGGGTGAATATTGAGGGAGGAATGAGGGGAGGTGAGATCAGGTAGGGGGAGGGAAGGGGAGGAGAGGGAGCAGGAAGACAGGCAGCAGGAGAGGGGAGGAGGAGGTGATAAGTTTAGCCTGAGCAGAGTGAGAAGGGGGGGTCATAGGCCATATGGGCTGAGGAGGGCGTGAGGCCAACTGGGAGAGATGGGGGAAGGAGGGTGCGGAAGGAGCAAGGGAGGGACCAAAGGAAGATATGGGAAGGGCAGGAGGTAAAAAAGGCAGAGACAATGATCACAATAGACGAAAACAGTGACCAGGAGAGAGGGGAACAGGCAAGGAGGAAGCAAGGGGAGAAGATACAGTCATAGTCTTAGGGGACTCAATTCTGAAAGGTGTGAAATAGGGAGGCAAGAATACCAGGAGGGGACGTATATGGGTGGAGTGCATGACAGGCATGACGGTAGGGAGAGTGGGGCAATTTCTGCCTAAAGTTGTGGGGAAGGGACAGGACAAACCTCACATTGTAGTACACCTGGGCACAGATGACCCAGCAGAGAGCACAGTCACAGAGGGCCAAGAAAGGTTTAGGGAGGTGGGTAGACTAGTAGGTAGACTATGCGAGCTGGCAGGGAACTCAGTTGCCTTTTTAGAAGTGTTACTGGTACCCAGGGCTAGCACAGTCTGGAAACAGAGGATAGAAGAGTTCAACATCTGGTTGGGGCAATGGTGTCAGACAAAGGGGTATGGGTCGGTGGGGAAGTGGTGTGATACATGGCAAGACAAGAAACTCTACACCCCAGACCGACTCCACTTGAGTAGGGAAGGCACTGCAGTTTTGAAGCAGGGACAGGGGGAGTACATAGCAACCCAGATACCATTAAACTAGATGGGAAGGGGAGGCAGAAGGAGGCTGGATGATGTGCCAAGTCTCCAGGAAAGGGAGGCAACCAGGCATCCCCGCCAAGCCTGTAGGGAAGGGAGGGGGGAAATCCAAAGGGGGAGAGTGGCAGGAGGGGACAAAGGATAGGCAGAGATGGGGCAGGGACAAACTGGAGAGTGGTCTCCATAAATCCAAAAAGCTTGAGAAACAAAACTGCTGACCTGTAGGTATTGTTGGCAGAAGGAGAGGTGGACATAGCTGCCATCTCTGAGACAGGGACCACCCAATACCTAGACTGGGACCTTGTGGTCCTAGGATACAAGTTGTTCCTGAGGAACAGAGAAAGGGGGAAGGGGGAAGGGTGGCTATTTACATAAGGGAGGTAATTCCCTGTAGCAGGGAAGAGGGAGAGGGAGAGGAGGGCACCGTGGAGGCCTTATGGGTACAGATACATGACCCAAAGGGAATTGGGACAATGCTTGGAGTGGTGTATAGGCCTCCATCCTAAAGTGAAGAGACAGATAAAGAGCTTGGGGAACAGATAATAAAGGTTTGCGCAAAAGGACACACAGTGATAGTCAGGGACTTCAACATGCCAGGGGTGGAGTGGAGTACCCCATCTACCACAAATGCCAGAGAACAAGTCATCTTGGATGTCTTCCAGGACAGCTTCCTAGCACAATTAGTGGGGGAGCCTATCAGAGGAGGGAACATACTAGACTTGGTGCTCTCAAACAGCGAGGGAGTGAAGGAGGTAAAGGTGGAGGACCCCCTGGCAGGGAGTGACCACCACTCAGTGTGGTTCTCCCTTAACATGAGTAGGGAGGCAGCCAGTACAAGGACAAGGGTGATTGACTTCAGGCAGGCAGACTTTGAGAGGATGAGGGTCATACTGGGAGAACACCTCGCCAAAATCCAGCAACATATGGATACCAACCAGAAGTGGGAGGTTATCAAGATTGGCCCTAACTGAAGCCACACACTCCTGTTCAAAGCTCCAGGGGAAAAAGTCCAGATCCAGGAGTTCAAGCAGGTTATCCAGGGAGGTGCTTGGGAAGATGAAGGAAAAAAGAGCCACCTTCAAGAAATACATGAAAACCAAATGGGAGGGGGATAGGGCGGAGTAGGTTAAGAAATCAAGGGAGGTAAGCAGATTAGTCAGGGCAGCCAAAGCAGCAAAAGATCTTAGGCTGGCACAGGGGATAGCAGAAGGGGAGAAAGATTTATTCCGTTACATAAGGGAGAGAAGAAAATGCAAGGATCACATTGTTAGAGTCAAGGTAGGAGGAGGGGGTGGACTAAAAAGGTGGGGGGGGAACAGGCAGAAGCTCTCAATGAGTACTTCTGTTCTGTGTTCACCAGAGAAATAAAATGGGACCAATCCCTCAGGGGAGGGTAACAGACAGTATACGAGGGAGTGGAAAGCATAGAGATGGGGATCCAAGAGAGCAGGGTACTGGAATGTCTGAGAGCCCTGAGGGAGGATAAGGCACCAGGTTCAGACGGCATACACCCCAGAGTGCTAGAGGAGATGGCAGAGGTCCTGGCAGGACCTCTGGCAGACCTATTCAACACCTCCATGGAGACTGGATGCATCCCCCAGGACTGGAGGACAGCACATGTGGTGGCCATCCATAAACGTGGGCCCAAGGATGAACCAGGGAATTATAGGCCAGTCAGCCTAACCTCCATTATGGGGAAGCTCATGGAGTCCATCATCAAAGAGAGGATTGTAGCATTCCTGGAGAAGAATGGTCTTCAGGACAACAAACAGCATGGATTTGTCTCTGGAAGATCATGTCAGACAAACATGGTGGACTTCTATGACTGGGTAACTAGAGCACTAGACAAGGGTCAAGCAGTGGATGTCCTGTACCAGGACTTCAGTGAGGCCTTTGATTCAGTGCCACATAGGAGGTTGATGGGCAAGGTGGGGAACCTGGGGGTGGGAGAGAGGTTAGTGGAGTGGATTAAAAACTGTCTGAGTGATAGGCAGCAGAGAGTTGTCATACGGAGGGGGAGCTCTCATCACGAAGGGCTGTGACAAGCGGAGTTCTGCAGGGCTCGGTGCTGGAGCCGCTGCTGTTTGGCATATTCAATGCTGTCATATTAGATGGGGTAAACAATAAGATAAGCCTGTTTGCAGATGACACAAAGTTACTGTAGGTGCAGTGGTGGACAACACAGAGGGCTGGCTAGGACTGCAACCTGGATGGACTTGTACAATGGTCAGACACATGGCAGCTGGGTTTCAACACAAAGAAGTGCAAAGTTATGCACTTTGGGGTCAGGACTGGTAAGTTTAGATACAGTATGGGGGGAATACAGTTGGGCATTACAGAGAAGGAGAAGGACCTTGGGGTACTTGTAACAGGGCAAATGAATCATTCAGCACAATGCAGGAAGGCAGCAGCTAAAGCTAACAAGATGCTGGGGTGTATTGCCAGGGGAGTCACTTCAAGGAGGAGAGAGGTTATCCTGCCACTGTACAGGTCACTGGTCAGACCGAACCTGGAGTACTGCATACAGTTCTGGCATCCCTTCCTAAAGAAGGATATTAGACTGCTGGAGGGAGTTCAATACAGAGCTACCAGGATGATAACAGGAATGGAGGAGAAACCCTATGAGGAAAGACTGAGAGAGCTCAGTTTGTATTCCCTAGACAAGAGGAGAGATAGAGGGGATATGATCGAGACCTTCAAGTATGTGAAGGGCATAAACAGGGTCAGCACAGAGGAGATGTTTAGATTAAAAGGGGAGAGGGCCACTAGGGGGCATAGTCTGAAACTGGAGGGGGGGCAAATTCAAGAGGGAGTTGAGAAGACACTACTTCACAGAGACGGTGGTGGCAGGGTGGAACGCACTTTCCAAAGAGGTGGTGTCACTGAAATCAGTGAATAGCTGTAAGAGTGGGTGGGATAGGATTAGGGGGAAGGGGAAATGGGGGAATGGGAGGGGGCAGCTATGGAGTAAACTCAGATAGCTGCACACTCGAGCAGACTCAATAAACCTATAGGCCTGTATCTGCTGGTGTTTTTTGTGGTTCGTATTCATGGTCACCTCTTAGGCCTTCATCCGAGACTGTGTCGTCCTCCTGCGGGGGGTTGACCTCTTCAGCCCCGCCAGTACTTCCTTCCTCTGGGCTCTCAGTGGCTCTGCCACCCACCCTTATCTCTATCTTGGGCAGTGGCTCTTCAGGGCAGTGTACTTTGTTTCCTGCCACCCCAGCCCCTGATGCTCAGGCCCTAATCTTTGATATCTTCTCAGTCAGGAGGCTAGGCTATTATAGGTGGTTCAGATGTCGGTTCCACCACTGTCACCCCCCCAGCCCCTCAGCCCCCAAAGCTCAGGCCCCTATCTCTGATGACCTCTCAGCCAGGAGGCTTGGCTGGTGTAGGTGGTTCTTGTGTCAGTTCCACCACTGTCACCCCCTCCCCGGCCACAACACTGCCTTTGTCGGCCCCTACTTCAGAGACCAATGTTAACCCTCATAGGCAATGCCCACAGCAGGCACTCACTGTCTCATCTGCACCAGTGTCACCTCTGCCACTGCCTCAGGGGTCTCCTTCCCCTCAGGCACCAGCTTCACCAGCTGGACCAGCGTCAGGGGCTCAGTCTCCCACAAGCTCCAGGACATCGCATGTCAAGCTGCTGCTGGTGCTGTCGCAGCCCCAGCCAGTGGACCTGATTCCGACGTCACCCCTGCCGCTGCCTTTGCCACAACCGATGCCTCTGAGACCAACACCAGACCCTCAACCAGCAGCAGGAGGGCCTTTACCAGTTCCTGAGCCATCGTTAACCCTCCTTAGCCTTCCTGCCAATGTATAGCATTGCACACCAGGTGGATTACAATGCCTTCTTCCAAACATGGTGGTCTTTTATGCAGCACCAGACCCCCAACCCTCAAGGGCCACCACTGACTTCCCCTTACTGCCCTTCCCAGAACCCTCAGCCACAGGATCCAGACTGGGCTAGTCCCAGCAATCTCCATATGTTGGTCTCTTCAAGGGATCAACCTGACGTTGGGTCAGGTGCTAGATGAGATGAATGCCGGTAACCAGAATGGTCCCTGACTGATTCTACAGAGGATGACTGATTCTTCAGGGTCTTCCTCCTCCCCTGGTGAGTTTTCTGAGGGGGAGATTTAGTCTAATGAGGTGCATAAGTCCCCCCCCCCGATGACCCATCCTTTATGGATGTGATGTGCCGTAGCCAGTCCATTATGGGCTGGGAGATGGAGGAGCAGGACCTGGAGAGACGCTGTTTGGCACAGTACCTTTGACAGCAGGATGCCCTCCATGTGGTTGTGCCCTTCCCTTAATTGAGACCTATGAGGACGTGACCTGGGCAACCTGGAACCACCCTTCCACCACTCCTCTTCTGCCCAAAAAGGCAGACCGCTTTTACCACACCCCAGTGGGCAAGTCCTTTTTGGGGACTTATCCTAAAGCAGATTCAGTAGTTATTCACGTAGCACACGTCCGTACTAAGAAGCCCAAACATCTTAGTACTCAGCCTCCAGATCAGGAGTCCAAATAGTTGGACCACCTTGGCAAAAGGGTCTTTGCCTCTACTACCCTGGCTATTAGGACCATTAGTTTCTGGCCCATATGGTTCAATACCAAAAAGTGATTTAGAACCAGGCCAGGGATTTGATGTAGACCCTTCCAGAGGATCTCACCAAAACGCAGCTTGCCCAGCTGATGAAGTCAGGCTTGGATGTTGGTATCCACATCCTATTAGAGGTCTATGATGTGGTGGATGTCTCAGGGTGAGGGGCAACTGCTGGGGTCTGTCTCTGGCACCATTCTTGGTTCCTGGTTTTAGGCTTTGCTTCTGACGTGCAAGCCAGCATCTTGGACACCCCCTTCTTGGGGTCAGTCCTTTTAGGTGGGGATGTCCAGCACATCATCTCTACCCTGCAGGAGTTTGGGCAGGCCCTTAAGTCAGTTCACTCACTCTACCATACCCAGCCTAGAGTGAGCCAACGCCAGCCTTTTCACAGGTCCTCCCACAAGCAGTCCCAGACCCAGCCTACTAAGGGATAGGACAAGCGAAAGGCCCCAGTGGCCCCTGTTTCTGCTGCCGCCAGAGCTGCTAGGGCCTACGTGGCCCCCTTGCCTGCTCCCATCTCCTGACTCCTTGGCTGACCCTTCCCTTCTGACCAAGAATCTGAAGGAGGAAGTCAGGGGTCAGTTCTCCCTCCACCTAGAAGGGTGGCAGGGAATCACCACAGACAACTGGGCGCTCCAGATGATCGAACATGGCCACACTCTGGAGTTCCTAGAGCACCCGCCAGGAAATCCACCAAGTTCTCTCCACGCACCCACCCACACACTTGTCGCTAGTCTGGGAGGAAATCCAGGTTCTTGTTCAAAAAAGAGCCATAGAGCCCATCCCTCAGGCTCAGTGGGGAAGGGGGTTTTACTCCCACTTTTTCCCCAAAAAGACCGGGGACCTTCAGCCTATCTTAGACCTGAGCCATCTGAATCTGTACATCGAGTACAATTGCTTCAGGATGATCACCCTTCAGGGACTGTTGCCCCTTTTGCACCAGGGGGACTGACTCTGCTCCCTAGACATGCAGGACGCTTACCTGCACAACAGGGTTTTCCCTGCCTATCGTTGCTTCTTCGGCTTCCACTTCAGTGAGCCCATTACCAGTTTTGGGCCCTCCCTTTTGGCCTTTCCTCAGCCCTTCAGGTATTTACCAAATGCTTGGCAGTGGTGGCTGCTGCATTGAGGAGACAGGGCTTCTATGTGTTCCCCTATCTGGATGACTGGCTGCTTGCAGCCCCCTTCCAGGGAAGGCTTAATTCATACCCTGTAATCCACTTTCAGTCTTTTCCAGGCCTTGGGGATCACCATAAATCTGCTGAAGTCCTGTCTCTCTCCTTGCCAGCACCTCCAGTAAATAGGGGCAGTCCTGGACACTAGTCAGGGTAAGGCCTTTTTGCCCGAGGACAGGGTGGAGCGACTGACAGTGCAAGCCCATCTGGTTTCCTCCTCTTGGCAGATCCCAGCCAGGGTTTTCCTTCCTATGTCTTCTGGGCCATATGGCAGCTGCAATTGCAACAGTTCCCTTGGCCCATCTGCATATGCAGGTTCCACAGTGGACCCTGAGGGTCCAGTGGGACCAATGCATGGACAATCTGGACCAGTTGGTCCTGGTCTTCAGCCCAGTCCGGAAAGTCCTGTCGTGGTGGCTGGATCCAGTCACCCTTCTTCAGTGAGTTTCTTTCCAGCTGTCTGCCCCCCATCAGATTCTCATGACAGATGCTTCCGGTCTGGGCCAGGGTGCCCATCTGGCCAACCACCAGACCCAGAGTACTTGGACGGACATGGAACAGGGTCTCCATATCAACATCCTGGAGATGCAAGTGATCCTTTACACTCTGCAGACCTTTCAGTCTAATTTCTTCTCTGTTCTTCTGCTGGTGCAGACAGACAATATGTGCGTAGTGTATTACTTCAACAAGCGGGGGGGGACCAATTCCTACCCGCTGTGTCGGGAGATGATGAGAGTCTGGTATTGAGCCATCAATCACGGTCTGCAGTGCTCAGCCATTAATGTGCCAGGCATTCAAAACATGCTGGCCGACAGTCTCAGTCACTCCAGGTCATGGGCTCATGAGTGGGAGCTTCTAACCTCGGTGGCGAAGATCTCTTCGACCAGTGAGGTCATCCAGAGTTTTGCCTCTTTTCGTCCCCACTCAATGTTAAACTGCAACTTTTTGCTTGCTTGATTCCAAGCCTGGAGTTATCTGGTGAGACGCATTGTCCCTTTCTTGGAAGGGGAGGTTTCTGTACGCCTTCCCTCCCTCCTTTCCTTCTCCTACAGTGGGTTCTGCTCAAGCTCAAGTTGGAGAAGGCGGAGATGATCCTCATTGCCCTCTTCTGTCCACGACAGATTTGGTTCCCTTTGCTCCAGCATCTGGCAGTGGCACCTCTGGTGACCATGCCCCTGTGCACTGGCTTGCTCTCCCAGGACTGGGGCACCCTGATACATCCAGATCTGAAGTCTGCATTTCCTTGCGTAGCTCCTGCAGGCCTATCTGTTGCCCATTTCAGAGTGTCCTCTAGGGTTGTGGCTGTTCTGGTGGCTGCCAGGAAACCATTCACCAAGGCCACTTATGCTATGAAATGGAAGTGCTTTTCCATTTGGGCCACTGCTCGCCATTTGGATCCTTTCACCTGTCCAGTGAATCAGGTATTAGAGTACCTCCTTCCCCTTTTGGATTCAGGCCTGAGGTTCTCCTCTCTTAAGTTGCACCTTTCAGCCGTTTCTGCATACCATGCACCTATTGAAGGCAAAGCTGTCAATCTGCTTGAGGTGTGACGCACCTTCCTGCAGGGCAGTCTACATTTGAAACCTCCCATTTGGGACCTGGTCCCTCCATGGGACCTCAATTTTATGTTAGAGAAACTCATTTTACCTCCTTTTGAACTGGACACAAGTTGCAAGCTGCGCTTTCTGTTATGGAAAGCACTCTTTTTAGTTGCTGTTACTTCTGCTTAAAGGATTTCTGAGCTACAGACTCTGATGTATAAAGAGCTTTATTTGTTTTTTTACAAAGTCATGGTATCTTTGTGTACTAATCCTAAGTTTTTACCTAAGGTGGTGTCGGAGTTCACTTTAATCCATCCACCTGCTAGTTTTTTTCCTGAGTATTCTAATCAGGGGGAGTCATTACTCTATACTTTTGGTTTTCCTAGGATGCTGCAGTATTACACTAACCTCACCAAGTGCTTGAGGAAAATTGACCAGTTGTTTGTGTCATTCACTCCCAAGAGAGAGGGCGCTCCTGTTTCTAAAGAGTGTATCTAAGTGGTTAGCCAATTGCATATTTTACTGCTACCAGAAGTACAACAAGCCCCTTCCGGGGGTGATTAAGGGTCATTCCACCAGAGACATGGCTGCTTCCATGGCCTGCTTCGGAAATGTGTCTATTGCAGATATCTGTGCAGTTGCCACAGGGAATTCTGTCTACACTTTCACCAAGCATTACAGCCTGGACATTGCCTCTTGGCATAGGGCCAACTGACTTGGCAGTCCTCCGGGGCCTTCTGTCTTGAGCCCTTGGTTACTGACTTATCCTCCTCCTGGTGTTTCCTCCCTGGTGGAAACTAGTACTGCTTGGGACTCAGTCCTAGTGGTGTGGCCTGCTCAAGAGCCTTCCTCCAAGTAAGATAGTAGTTATGTAAGAACTTACCATAACAGTAGATCGCCGAGAGAAGCTCTTGCAGCAGGCCCTGCTTTTCCTCCCTCCTTCCCCCTGCTACTCTTTTTCTGTCACACTACTTCTGCCATGCCACTATTCCTTTTTGGCTCTCAGATAGCCTCCTTGGTTCACCTTTAGCTGCCCGTGTGGGGTCTCTGGTGGGAGAACTGAGGTAGGTGTGGGGAAACCACTCACCTGTATAGGCTAGGCCGATGTAAGCTGACTGACGTCAGCGGTGGGCAGCCCCCCATGGTAGATTGCAGAAGTTTTCTGTGTGGTCCTGGTGCCTGGTGGCTTAGCTCTACCAGTGTGGCCTGCTGCAAGAGCTTCTCTCGAAGATCTGCTGTTACGGTAGGTTCTTACGTAACTGTACTTTGTCAGCAATCTGCCTTCCAGGAAAGGACACTGTTCTGGCAGATTCCCTAACCAGGATCAGCCAGGCTCATCATGAAAGGTCTCTGAACAAACAGGTGTTGGCCATGATCAGGAGATGGGGCACACCAGAGAGAGACCTGTTTGCCTCCAAAGACAATTTTCAGCTCCCTCTCTTTTGTTGCAGGCCTCCAACAGTGGGTACAGTACCCATGGGGGCTCTGTTCCAGAACTGATCAGGGCCTTTTCTATATGCTTTCCTCCATTTCCTTGCTGTTTTGATCCTTCTGAAACTGAGGAGCCAGCTTTCAACCATGATTCTGATCGCCCCAGACTGGGCCAGACAGCCTTGGTACTCCCTGCTCCTGGCTGTGTCCACCAAACAGCCCATTTGTCTTCCCCGAGACACAACCTACTGACCACTTCCCAGGGCAGGCTAACCTTTCTGAATATCAAGTCTCTGCACCTCAAAGCCTGGTTCTTGAGGAGCAAGAGTACTCTGATTTTCATTTCTCAGACGAAGTCCTCCAAGTACTTAAAGCATCCAGGAAACCTGCTACTAGGAAAACATATGCTTCCAAATGGAAGAGTTTTTCTCTATGGTGTGCTCCCAAGCAGCTCATTCCCCTTCAGGCAGATCTGACCACTCTTTTGGACTACCTGGTGCACCTACTACTTTGGTACTGGGTCAAGATAGGGCTACAATAATAGCGCATAAAACAATGCACCATGGAAAACACATAAGAAATTAGAGCGACAGGCAGAATAGCGGTAGTGAATTACCGCTACCCCCTGTAGCTCTATGGATGGCCAGCTGAGGGACGGAGTTGCCATGTGCCGGGATGTTGGTCAAGCTGCTCCCATGATGGAGTGACTAGGGTATCAGTACATGGCACAACAGGAGGCCTGGGACCCCAGTTAGGTTCCTGCCAGGTCTCCTGCTGCTGCGACTTTTTTTTTACAAAAAACCAAAAATGAATTCCCCCCTCCTGGTGTTCTCCCAATCCCTCAAATCCACAACCCCCCAGAGATGATTATTTTAAGTCCAGGTGGTGTGTGTGTGTGTGTGTGTGTGTGTGTGTGTGTGTGTGAGGGTGAGGCCCCCCACATCGGGGTGTGCAGGTGGCCATGCCCCCCATAAAAAAGAAGACATCCCATTCATTTCAATGGGGCTGCACTGTCTGGTCGGGTTGCTGATTTACCTGACCTTATTTTTCACTGCCACTGTTTTCCTTGTGCTGTTTTTTTAAGCATGGTGTTTGTTTGCAGCAGATTGGCCCCATGCCTACAAGTTTTAGGCCTCAGGCCTGCTACACTTAAGATGCATTTGGCGGTATTTTCTACTTAAGCCTCAGCAAGCAAGCAGAAAACAGTAGCCTCTCACCCCGTTTTAAAAGGTTCTTTGAAGACCTTCTGCATTTGTATCCCTGTTAGGGAACCTGTCCCTCACTGGGACCTGAACATCTGTATAGCCAAGCTCATGGAACCTCCCTTTGAGCTCTTGGCTACTGCAGATTTGAAGTGTGTCACTTGGAAAATAGTCTCCCTGGTAGCCATCACCTCAGCCAGAAGGGTCTGCGAGATGCAAGCCCTCTGCATTGATCCTAACTACATCATCTTCCACAGAGATAAGGTAGTCCTTAGGACTAACAGAAAGTTCCTTCCCAAGGTGGTGTCTCAGTTTCACCTGAACCAATCCATCACCCTTCCAGTGTTCTTCACAGAAAAGTTCAGTTCTGGTGAGAGGAAACTGCACACTCTGGATGTCAAGGGATCTCTTAACTACTATGTAGAGCGTACTAAGTACCACAGGTCTTCCCGCACTCAACGCTTCCTCACATATGGTGAGGTGGGAAGGCACCCAGCCTCTAAGAGAACCATTGCCTGCTGGATTGTTTCCTGCATCCAGTTCTGTTATTCAAAAGCTGGTAAACAGTCACCTCAAGGCCTCAGGGCAACACTCTACTTGTGGCACTGCTGCTTCTGTGGCAGCTACCAGAGATGTTCTTTCCAGCAAGGGAACATTCCTGGCAGCTGCCAGGGATGTCCCCTTGCTGGATATCTGTAAAGCAGCTACATGGAAAACAGTCCACACCTTTACAAAGCACTATTGCCTGGATATACAATCCAGAAGAGATGCCAGATTTGGCATTGCTGTGCTGCAGAATCTTTTCCCAAGTAGGTTCTGTGCCTAGCCTCCCAAGGTGCTACTTTGTAGTCTGCATATGGTAAGCATAATGATTGATTCCATGGATTTTAATAAAAAATTACCACAGTAATGTTGTTTCTTCCAGGGGATCCCTCATTATACTTAAATATCCCATCAAACCTCTCCTTCCAGAACCAGGAAAAGGTTCTACAATAATCAGTTTTAACTCTTGTATTTAACTGCTTGAGGATTACTTGTTCATTCACAAAATCTTATATTGACCCTTTTAGTCTGCCATAAGTTGGCCTCTGGGCCATATTTTGCAGCCTTTCAGGCTCTTGTTCTTGGTTTAGCTTTAGATGATTAGCACATATAGGGGGCTATTTTTAAAATTGACTATGACGTTAGGCTGCAGAACGCAGCACCACCCATAGGATAGAGATTTGAATTGTGTTCTAAATTCCATTCCATGCACTGCGGGGCAGCTTCATCTGCCAGGCTCACTGCCTATGTTAAGCATAATGAGGGATCCCCTGGAAGAAACAATATTACTATGGTAAGCAATTTTTTCTTTTGTGGCAAGGGCAGAGAAGGCTCTCAAAACAGATCCCGGTCAACTCAAACTCAAAAGAAAGTGCAACTGAAGATAGAGGGACTGAAAGCACTCAGTGTCTCAAACCCAAAAGACAGCACAAGTGAAGGAACAGGCAACAAAAGTACTCAGTGCACCATATGAAGCTCTGGCCTCAGGTCCTCTGTAGCTGCCTGAGGTGGACCACTCTTTGCCAGTTATTGAAGTTTACAGGTAAGAGCTTTCCTTTTCTTAGCGGTGTCGAGTCTTTTCTGTTTTTGAAGTTTTAGTTACCATTGCATCAAGCCAGGTTTGGGGGACAAGAAACATTCATCTAAAATGGGCCGGCCTCCTATGTGTTGGTGTCCCTGCAGCTGGCAAATTTCTGTTACGGACTGGCATGATGTTTGCCTCTCCTGCCTTGGACCCTAGCACAACATGGACACCTATGATGCCTGCTTCTCTATGGACCACCATGTTCTGGAGCACCATGCATTGAAGGTCTGCGGGGCTCCATTGACATTCGAGGGGCATCGTCGCTCTCATTGGTCCAAGTGTAGGACCCTTCCTCCAGGACCCTTCCTGGGCCAACACAGTACGGTGAAGTGGAGGCTTCCTCCTCTTCCAACTTGCCATGGAGGTGGTCTTTACCACAGTGCCGGAGGTCCAGTCTAGCCCCACTAAGGGCCGGGCCAGGAGCACGAACCTGGCAGTCACCTCTTCGGAGGTGCAGGCACCCCGATTTCAGGGCCCACGGCTGCTGGGCCTGGCATGGGGCATTCCTCTGTGCCACCCGTTGGTACTGCCCCAGATCCTGGAGCTGTTCACGGCTTTGATGATCAGGGCGGTGCTCCTCTGTGACTCTCCTCGGGGAGTAAGTGGGGTTGGGGGGTCCTTTGGCACATGGTCCGAGGAAGAGGTCTTCCTCTGAGTAGGTTGGGTTGAGGGGACAGTACGAGGGGCTGAAGCACTCCTCTGTGGCCTTCCCGGGCTTGGGGAGGAGTCACAGTGCTGAGCCCAAGTTCTCTCCCTCATCTCCTTCGTGGAAGTCCTCATTGGGTGGGGCTTGGGACCATCCTTCTGGATCCATGTGGCCATGGTCCCCTCATAGGGAAGCTTCCCCTACAGGACAAACTCCCGACTATTTTTCTTTACACCACAGGACAGTGACTCTGCAGACCTACGGATTCCCTGTTCTCTCAGGATTGCCAGATAGGTTTTCTAGCCCTGTCAGTGGCGTGCCACATACTGTGGCCAGCTCTCCCATGCCTTTGCATCCAGCTTCTCTTCTCCCAGGCCATGTTGGTCCTTTGGGGCCTTTGGCCTGGGAACAGTTCAGATCCCAAGCTATGAACTTCCCCCAGTATGTTAAGGCCATGGACGAACAGGTCTTTTGACCAGTTCTCCCTCTACAGTTGGAATCTGACTCCACAGGTTCCTCGGCCTCCTCTTCTTCCTCCCCCTGAGGAAGAGGAGACATCTGTCCACCTGTCCTCTGACACTGATCAAGCCCAGTATCAGTGCTTCCTGGCGAGGCTGGTCAAGGACCTGCCCATTTCCTATTTGGCCCATCGCAATACTGAGCTTTCGACGCAAGCCTTTTTGGACGAATTCAGGACACACCATTTGGTGGTCCTTTCCTGGCCAATCCCCTTCCAGGAAGCATTGTACAGCACCTAGCAGCTTCCATCTGCCACAGTTCCTGCCCCTGTGGACTGCCAGCATTGGTATTGCACACCCCAGGGGTCTCCAGGCTCTCTGCCTCATCCCACTTCAGGACTGATGTGACTGGACACCCCTACCGGGGTATAGTTGTCTGGTCTGTGACAGACTCACTGATCCTGTGTACCTGGTCATAATGTGACATGCTTAATAGCGTACGGCATTATGGCGAAACCTGGACCTGTGCACTCCCCAAGTTGGAACCCCCCCGGAGTTGAGAATATTTAGTGGGGGAGGGTCCAGGGGGTAAGGGGGCAGATCCCACCACAGAACAAAGACATGATGCCTCATGGCATAAATTGCGCCACACGATAGTGCCATGCAGCATTATATCTTGCGACAAAATGACCCCACGCCCGGATCCTGACTGTGCGGAGTTTGATCGTCTGGGGCGGAGAGTGTTCTCCTCTGTGTGGATGATACATTCCATTACTACACATCAGGTGCACCATGCTGCCTACAACAGGCATCTGTGGGCAATGCTGGGCCTGGTACTAGCATTGCTGCCCGATTCAGAGGCTACCCAGCAAGCCATAGCCCTCTCTGCTATAGGTCTGGAGCTGGCAAGGCACCAGTCAAGGGCATTGTATGATGCCAATTAAGTTGTTTCATGATTTGCAGGGACAGTGATCTGCATTAGGTGGACGATGTGGCTTCGCCTTTCACAGTTGTCACCCTTGGCCCGGCATAGGGTAATGACCTCCTCCTCCTTCTGGGGGACCCATCTTTTCTCCCACAGGGTGAAACAGGAACTGCAAGGGCATCTTGCCTCCCCCAAGGGACAAGGGACCCTACCTCACCCTGACCAGTCCCAGGCCTAACTGGGCAGTGGAGGGTCCCTTCCCATGTCTCCCCCATGGGGGGCTGAGGGATGCTATTCTCTCAGGGCACTACTGGGCCCATTTTGGGAGGGCTCAGTACTCACCCACCAGTGATGAATGGTGAAGACTGACATAGGAAAGATATGAAAATGATGTACCTACCGTAATTCTTGATCTTCCTGTGTATCTTCACCATTCATCGCTGAATTCTACCCACCTTCCCCTCACAAAGCCTGAATCCCTGAGCAATACCCCCTTCCTGCTTGCCCTCCTCTGTGGGGATCCAGTTAGGTTCCCCTTTTTTCCTTAGATCCTTCCTTCTCCTAGGAGGTGACTGGTTTTTATCAGCAGAATCAGGCTTATGCTCCTGAACCCAAAGTTGTACATCCTGGGGTAAATAAACTGTTCAATAATTACCTTCTCCAGGAGTGGTCCTTGCTCTTATTTCCTGGCTGTAACCATTTGTAGCAGAGTTCCCTGAGACGGGCATAAGTCTCATGGGGGGTATCCAATGACTGCATTTTAAGAAACCTAAACCTCTGGCAATAGGTTTCAGTGTTTATGTCACAATGCCTGAGGATCTCCTGCTTCACATGATCATAGTCCTCTGCCTGTCAGGAGTCCTTGTGGCTATAAACCAACTGGGCACCACCTGTCAGGTGCAGTGTCAGTCACCATGGAGAAGTGAGGTATCTTTCTGGTCGCTAGGAGAAGACTTATGCTCTGGGGTAGCCATTCTTAGCAAAGATATAACCCTAACGGTGACAAAATTGACAGACTTAGTACAAGACAAAGTCTTAATGTTGGATGTTGTCATACAAAATCAAGAGTGGAGAATTATACACATCTACAATCCGCAAGTAAAAACAGAAAGAATAGAAGTCATGTGCAGAGTTTAGCCTTATTTACATACAGATAAATCAATAATCTTTGGGGGAGATTTTAACTGTATTTTGAACCTTACAGATAAGACAGGGAAAGCCCAGAAACTATACTCTGACTCAAATTCAATGTTTAAAAAGGCAAATTTAAAAGATGGGGCAACATCGGGGATAGGACCATGTGCACACACATTTCACAGAGGCAGATCATCTACCAGGATAGATTATTTTTTATTTCAAATTGGGTTCCTTATTACAAGTGTACTGTAACCCCTATAAAAATTTCAGACCACTGTTTACTAACCATTTATAAAGGATTCCCCAAAAACAAACCAGGGGGCTTTATCACTGGGAGATGAACAAGACAGTGTTGGAAGAAAACAACGGGTGTGAAGCTTTATCAGAAATAATTAGAGATAAATTATCAGTTTTTTAGTTATATTAGAACAGCGCCCAGTGGTGGCAGGAAACAAAAACTGAAATAAAAAATTACTGTAAATCTAGTGCTAAATCTCAGCATAAAGAAAAATATATACAGTACTTGGAAAAAAGGAAACAGCTTCAGAAATTAATTTCTTTAAAGGTAGAATTTGGTCTAGACTATTCTGATCAGATTTTACAGATAAAGAAAGATCTGACATCATTTCAATATGACAGAGCTACTTCCCTTTTTTTAGAACAAAAATATATCATGAAGGGTAACTCTCAGTCAATCAATCCTTATGATCACTGCAAAAAAAGAATGGATGCAAAATACATGACAGCACTCTGGAATAATGACGATACCTGTGTGGAAAGCAATTTGGAAATTCTCAGAATAGTAACAGATCACACCAAACAGCTCTTTGGGCAGGCAACTATAGCCACAACAGAAAAAAATATTTTTTTTTCAAGATTTAGGAATTTCTAAGATAACCCAGGAAGATAAAGCAGAATTAATCAGACCAATCAGGGAACAAGAGGTTAGTAGGGTGATAGCTAATTTAAAAAATTCAGTAACCCCAGGTCCAGATGGAATACCGAATGAGTTCTATAAGAAAGCAAAAAGCATATTAATAAAAAACCTCACAGCAGTATTTAATAGCATCCTGCAAGGACAGTATCCGTTACCTCCTACATTAGCAAACAGTCTTTTAATATTTCTACATAAGAAAAATGAAAGAGAAAACATTAACAACTGGAGACCCATTAGTTTGATAAACTCAGACTGGAAAATTCTTGTATAAGACTGGCAAAAATTGAGTGCACAGTAATAAGTACAACACAAACATGTGCGATTCCCCATAGGTCAATGCTAGATCATTTAAAATTGGTCAGAGAAGTATTTGATTCACCACAGGCAGAAGGTTATACTATATCCTTAGATCAGTCAAAAGCATTTGATCAAGTGCCTCACGAATATCTTTTCAGTGTTTTACAGCAATACGGAATCCTGAATGAATTTAATGAATGGATCCATATTTTATATAGACAAGCACCTATGATGCCATTCATCAATGGACTATGGGCTCGCATGTAAAGATAAGGAAAGGAGTTAGACAAGGTTGCCCCCTGAGTCCCTTACTTGACGTCTTTTCTTTTGACCCAGTACTTAGAAAACTAAATAGTCTACAAACTATAAAACACATAGGTGGTCCACAGAACATGCAGTTCCCTTGTGCAATGGCATATGCGGATGATATCTGCCTTCTGACGGCAGATAAACCATTAGTAGTTCAAGCTCTAGAGACTATACAGGAGTTCTCTGTAATTTCCGGGTCCTTCCTTAATAAGGAAAAAAGGGTAGAGACAGTTTTAAAAAAACAGAATCCTAGCCTAGGTAAGGTAAGAGAAGGAATCAGTTAATTCAGGAAACTTCAAAATGTTAGGGGTATCTTTTGGAGACACAAACCCAGCAGAGAAAAACTGGACCCAGAAACTTAGTATTGCAGAGGAAAAAATTTCTAAATGGAAAAGTTATCCCATGACAAGGAAAAAGAGAATATATTTGCTTAAAACTTTTATTATCCCAGTCTTGTTAAGTTATATTTATCCAATACCCCCAAATTTAGAACCTAGAGTTTATAATGCCTGTTTCCAATTATTATGGAGCAGTCGTTTGAACCCCGTGAAAAGAATGATCACATATTGGCCAATAAAGTAGGGAGGCTTAAACATTTTAAACCTGGTACTTTTCTTTTTTACTATTTTGCTGTATTCAAATATATCTCCTATCATAGCAGGAAACCAACAAGACTGGGCAAAAGTATAAAAATAAGTAGTCAATATTTTTTGGATAACTGGGCAGCACCAAAATGGGGGGGGGGGTAAACAAATACCCCAAGGCACTCCGAAATATTTAACAGATTTTAAAAAAAGTAAAACAATGGGGTGTTACCATACAAATGGTACAGTCACAAAATAGAAAGGTATTATATTCATCAGTCCTAAATAGTAACTTCTTAATAGGGCCAATTTTTAATAGTCCACAAGAAATAGAACCCTAATGCCTAACAAAACAATTAATAGAAAATAGAATACCTCAGAAAATGTGGGATACCCTATGGATGTGCTGCCATGGGAAGCTTAATGTTAGGGGTAATCATGCACATAAATCCATGGAAGAACGGTACTGTATTAAAGAGTCGTGCATAGTTCAAGTGGAAACAATGCAGCATCGTTCTTTTGATTACCCATACATTTCCCAGTTTTGGAACCTTTTAGCTATAGAATGGAAGACTCCTATACTGGCTAAAATGACATACGCAGAATTTGTATATGGGAAATATGATCTAGCATGGAAGTGTTTCCACCCAAGTACATTAAGCGTGGTTAATGCAATTTTAAAATGGTGTTTATGGCAAAACAGATGTCTTTACTTTCTTCAGAATAAACATTTGCCCATAGAGGTTTTATTAGAAAAAGTAACCCATGAAGTAGCCTTGGTGCTTAAATATGAACAGGGCAAAATGCCAAGAGCGGCACTTAATAATTGGTGGAGGTCTTTCCCCATTTTAATCTTCGAAGGTGTAACTTGAATGAATGATGTTTAAGCAACAGATGGCAGACTGTTATAGTACTTATAGAGTAATCACCTCTAACACAGGAAAGAGTGTATATAGAGACAGCTGCTGGGAAAGTAATGTTCAATCTTAGCAAAATATTACAGAGGTAAAGAGGGAGTAAGTGTAAGGGAGAGGAAGTATTTAGGAAGAGGGACAGATAAGTAGGAAAAAGAGTATAAAAAATAATGAAGTTCACAGTATGTGTAATTGAAATAATGTGTACATAATAGTTGTTTTTTCTATATCAACGTATAAGGTTTAACAAAAGTAACAAACCGAATTGAAAATATGTATACATGAAGTGTTTTACTGTTATATTATTGTATTAATAAAAAATTCCCCTACTCTTTTCAATAGGTGGCACTATGTCCCGTGGTTTGGTCCTTGTTCATTCCTCAGTATGGTGACAGTAGGAGAACAAGACACATCGGAACGGATTTTGATGGAAAAAATAGTAGAAACTCTGCAGCAAAATGCAAAGGGGATGACAGTATCTTCAGAACTTGTTTCTGAAAACCTCAAAGCTGAGTTTGTCTTTACAGCACCTGAAACAGACGAATGGACACAATTACTGGAAAATTTTCACTGAGCGGAATAAGAGCTGGCTCATTCCAGAAAACAGCTAGAGGATTCCACAGACATCGAAGAGAGACTGTGAGAGGAGACTTCAGAAAAAAATCCCTTATTTGTTTTTGGCCCAGAAAAGTGAACGGGAACAGGGGAGAAGGTACAGCAACAAAACGAGGACAAACTGCAGTCACAAGTAAGGGAAACCTGGAAGCCTGAGGACACGCTTCAAAAGGCTGGTTGGAAATGCCTTCCAACAGGGCAATGGATCACAGACCCAGACTATACGGAAGTCCCACTGCAAAAACAGCAGACTACTCTAAGTTCA
The DNA here is from genome assembly GCA_016271365.2 of Neoceratodus forsteri. Classification (NCBI taxonomy): domain Eukaryota; kingdom Metazoa; phylum Chordata; order Ceratodontiformes; family Ceratodontidae; genus Neoceratodus; species Neoceratodus forsteri. The sequence continues at coordinate 1,726,460,945 of CM057452.1, forward strand.
GCAGGCCTACAGGTACCTACGCCAAATAAGCCACTAATAGCTATAGGTAATTGTAACTTTTCACCTTTGGGATCGGAGCAGAAACTGTTTTATGATACATCTCAGGGGGACATAATAAATGAACATAACATAACCCCTTTGATCACCCCAGAACAAACTGAAACAATAACTGTACCTCCAGAGCAGGACAGGGGGAGGGATGCCCTATACACAGAACATCAACTGCTAATCACTTTAGCAAAATTATCGAATTGTCAAAGTGAAGAAATGCAATTAGACTACAATATCTGGGTGGGTCAGAAGAAGTACCTGATAGACAGTATGTGAGGCACATTCTGCTGAAACAGTCATTAGGTTTTACACCAAGTGATGTGTATGCATTGATTCACATAACAGGGGAACATTCATTTGACATAAGATTCAGGACTCCAGAGCTGCTAGAATGTTTTTGGGCCAAATATACTGTGTTTGAAACAAATCCTTTATGGACACCGCTTTAGGTAATACTCCTCACTAAAAAAGCAGCTTGTTATATAACTGTGCTTTTCAGAAGTGAGGGGGTGAATGTGGTAGACATTCTTTTTTGGCTAGAAAGACACTGTGAAGAAGAAGGCCTACCTGAAGCTATAGTCAATTGTGAAGGCTTCTGGAATGGGGGTGGCATATTAAGGTAAAGCTATCTCAACAACGGAATGATTTTCAACATTTACCTAACTGCTTTTTTCTTGATCGGGATAAAGGTTTCATTTTTTTATCCGGGCCAGCCAAGAAAATGTTATAAGTGTGGCTCAAATTGACATATGAGGAATTCTTGTGATGAAATTCAATGCAATAAATTGTGGAGAACTAGGCCATTCTGGATATTATTGTGAAAACACACCTAAATGCAACCTATGTGGAGACAGTGGTCATAATTTCATTAACTGTTCTAAGGCAGCACACAATACTGATGATGCCGATTACGGCATATAAGATTATTATCTTGCAAAAGCATCCAGGGGTATGGTACCTGTTCCTCCTGATCAAGTTCTTTCGGATATACCTTTGTTACCCCAGACTCAACCAACATCTGGGACCCAAACTTATGCAGATGCAGCAAAACAGAAACTTAGACCCCACCCCCTAAAATGCATACACCTGCAACTTCTGAAAACAAAAGGGTAGTTCCGTCTACCTCTACTGAATCTTTACAGGTGGGACTGCAACCCTTGGAGAGAACCATTACTCAGATGGCCTCCCCTTCAACATTTGCAACTGAGCCACAATCTTTTCCAACAATAGAGATTTCTGGTCCTATGATGACTGTGACTCCTCTTGATACTACTGGTATTCCAGTTACTAACAAATATGAAGTACTATTACAGGAACAACTGGAGGATGGAAGTATGTCTAAAGCAGAATCTTGCACTTCCTCACAAATGGAAGAGGTTTCGGAACAAAGAGCCCACTTAAATTTGGTTAAAGCCCCAAGGAAAAAGAAAAGAATAGGCACTAATTTGGGGGTTAGAAAGAGTGCAAGGAAAAAAAAAATAAGTAGTCTAAATTACTGGGCAGTACTCTCATTTAAAGTATGATTTAACCTTTGCCAGTCTGAATGTCAATAGTATACGATCAGAAAAGAAAAGGTTGGCAACTTATGCTATATTTTCGAACTGCAAAGCAGATATTGTTTTTTTTCCAAGATACTCGACTGTATGATTCTGAAGATTTCTTAACAGCTTCAAATTCATGGTTTTGGGGCCCAAATTACTGGTCAGGGGGGACAGAAGTAGCTTGTGGGTTAGGGATTTGTTTCTCTTTTTCCAAATTGAAAGTCATACACATGGTAGAAATTGCACCAGGGAGGGCATTGTTATTCAATGTTACGATCTCAGGGGTGGATTTTCGGTTAATAAATATCTATGCTCCACAGGGAAAGGTACTTCAGATAGAACTTTTAAAACTTATACAACCCTATTTATACTCCAGTAAGAATATTATTTTGGGGGAGACTTTAACATTACTAGACTACACTCTGATACAGGTAAAAAGAGAGATAAGCAATATTGTGATTCAAGATTTCTTAATGACTTACTTCAAAGTACAGGAGTCAGGGATAGTTTCTTTAGAAAGAATCATTATTGACTTTTTTCAAAGGAAAAATACACTAGGATTGATTATATTTTTTTGACTCCGTCTTTACAATATGGCAAAACACAGATACAGATAGTTGCTACTTCTGAACATGGTTTGCTAACTTAAGATTTCAAACTTCCAAGCGACCACAGAAGGTCCAGGTTTTTGGAAGCTAAATTTATCTTTATTAGACATCCCAGAGGTTCAAACAGGGTTGCATTATATTTTGGAGGCAAGGAAATCAGTTTACTTTCTTTATGACTCTAAACAATTGTGGTGGGAAGATACCAAAACAGAGATCATAGATAATGTCCAAAAAATAGGGAAATTGAAGGGACAACAAAATACAGACAATTATGTAATCTTAAGAAACGAGCTACACTATTGATATACACAACAAAAGTTAGGTAAAATATTTCTCAGGAGAAAATAGCACAAATTAAACAGGATATGATAATAATACAATATGACAGAATGAAGTCATTAGAAGTAGAACAAAGATTTGGTACACAAGGAAAAAAAGCTTTTAGTAATTCATATGAATTTTGCCAGCAACAACAAAAGAACAAATAAATTAAACAAATAAAGACAACAACAGGGGAGCTCAAAAGTACACATGAAAATATTTTAACAGAAATTTAGCAATATCTTTTAACAACATTTTTGGCAGACCCTGGTTTGCAAAACTCAGAGATACAGGAAAGATTACAAGAGTGTACTCTTCCAGAAGTACCAGAATATTTTTTAAGTTCCCTGATAGCTCTTATCACATCAGTAGAAATACAGAATGTGATAGCTCAACTTCATGCCAGAAAATCCCCAGGACCAGATAGGATTCCAAATGAACTTTATATACAGATTGGTCAAACATTGTTGCCAGAAATAACACTAATGTTGTTTAGAGCAGAAACGTCTACCAGAAACATTAAACAGAGGGCTTGTTATCTTATTGTATAAATCAGGGGATAGGGAACTGTTACAGAATTGGAGACCTATCACTGTATTGAACGAATAAAAGTATTAGGCAATAGAATATCAGCAATTTTGACAGAGATTATTTCTCCCACTCAGTTATGCTCAGTCCCAGGTAAACAGATTACAGATGGTTTAATATTACTGAGAGATTATGGAAAAGGGAAGAGTAGAAGACTTATCAGGACTTTTACAGAATTTAGATCAGACTAAAGCCTTCAACAGGGTGGCACACTCATACCTCTGGGCATGTTTAAAAAAGTTCAAATTTCCAACTCTGTATATTGAATGGTTACAAACATAATGTGATACTGCATTTACAGCTCCATTTATTAATTGTTCTATTGGTAAAGTCAGTAAAATCACAAGAGGGGTAAGACAGGGCTGTCCTCTTAGTCCGATTTTGTATATTTCATCCATAGAACCTTTGCTGTGTAAAATTTCTTTACACGTAACAATTTTGGGTTTATCAATTTCTAGTGAGATGGAAGATGTTAAGTATATTGCATGTGCTGATGACTTGTGTTTCATTGTAGCGGACCTGCCCTCAGGTGGAGAGCTTGAAGCGGTGTTAAATGCCTTCACTCAGGGAACAGGATCACAAATAAATATCCAGAAATGTAAGTGTCTCCAAATTGGTACTTTATACTCTGACATAACATAGAATTTGACGGCAGATAAGGACCGCTTGACCCACCTAGTCTGCCCATTTCCCTACCTAATGGATAAGCTGCAGATCCTAGTTAACCAACAGCCTACTTTCTCCTACTCCCCACTAGAATTGCTTTATGTCTGTCCCATGCATTCTTGAATTCCCCCACTGTTTTTGACTGTACTACCTCCTCAGAAAGGCTGTTCTATGTATCCACAATCCTCTCCATGAAAAAATACTTCCTCACATTACCTCTGAGCTGTCCTCCCTCTATCTTCAAATTGTGCCCTCTTGTTCTTGTACATCTCTTTTTCTGAAAGATGCTACCCTCTTGGACTTTGTTGATTCCCCTGAGGTACTTGAAAGTTTCTATCATGTCCCCCACTCTCCCTCCTCTCCTTGAGGGTATACATATTAAACTCCTTTAATCTCTCTTCACATGTCTTCTGGTGCAGACCCCGCACCATTTTAGTTGCCCTCCTCTGAACAGCCTCCATTCTATGTCCTTGAGGAGGTGTGGTCTCCAGAACTGCACGCAATACTCCAGATGGGGTCTCACCAACTGGCTGTACAGAGGGGGTAACAACTTCCTGTTTTCTACCAATGTTGCCTCTCCCTATGCATCCCGGTATCCTGCCAGCCCTCCTTACTACCTTCTCACATTGCTTGCCCACCTTAAGGTCATCTGATATGATTACCCCCAGGTCCCTTTCCATTTTTGTTGTTGTTAGTATCTCATCCCCATTGTGTACTCTTCCCCTGGGTTTTGTTTCCCAGGGGCATTACTTTTCACTTCTTTGCATTGAATTTAAGCTGCCATACATTTGACCATTCGTCCAACCTTGCCAAGTCCCTTTGCATCCTTTCCACCCGCCTTCAGTATTGACTTCAGTTGCAGATCTATGTGTCATCTGCAAAGAGACATACTTTCCTTCAGTCCTCTGCAGTGTCACTTATAAAGACATTAAAGAGGATCGGTCCCAGTACTGAACCCTGCAGTAGCCCCGCTAGTAACCCTCCTTTCTTCAGAGTGAACTCCATTTACTATTACCCCTTGCGTCCTGTTGTCCAGCCAATTTTTTACCCAGGCTACCACTTTGGGACCAACTCCAAGGCTAGCTAACTTGTATATTAATCTTTTGTGTGGGACTGTGTCAAATGCCTTGCTAAAGTCTAGGTAGACCACGTTCACAGCCCCTCCCTGGTCTACTACTTTGGTCACCCAGTCAAAGAAATCTATTCAATTCATCTGACATGACATTCCAGCTGTGAATCCATGCTGCCTTGGGTCCTGTGCCCCGCTGGCCTCTAGGAATTCAAGAATTCTTTCTTTCAGAAGTGATTCCATCATTTTCCCTACAACTGAGGTCAAACTAACAGGTCTGTAGTTTTCTGTCTCTGTCTTGCTCCCACTGTTGTGAAGGGGAATGACATCTGACTTCCTCCAGTCCTCAGGTACCACACCATCCTCCCATGATTTGTTAAAAATGGTAATCAGTGGTGTCACTAGTTCTACCCTTAGTTCTTTTAGAATTCTTGGGTGAATCCCATCAGGCCCCACTGTTTTGTCCACCTTCAGTTTTAAGAGTTCTTTCAGAACCCTTTCTTCTGTGAATGGACTGGTATTGACATCCCTATCCAGAGTGCTTCTGTTCTTTGATTTAGGTACCTCCCCCTCCTCATCTTTTGTGAATACTGAGTGGAAGTATTTGTTCAGTATCCCTGCTTTTTCACTGTCCCCTTCTGCCCACCCTCCCTTCCCTTTATTACGCCTCACTATCCCTGTCTTGGTCTTTCTTCACTCCCTAATGTACATATAAAAGGTTTTATCCCCCTTCTTAACTGAGTTGGCTATTTTTTCCTCAGTTTGGGCCTTTGCTATTCTGACTGCCTTCCCCGCTTCCTTCTGCTTTAACTGGTGCAGTTCTCTGTCCTGCTTCTTCTGTGTTTCCTTATACTTCCTGAATGCTACGTTTTTCTTCTTAACCTTCCCCACCACCTCTTTTGAGAACCATAGTGTTTTTTTCCTTCATTTTGCTTTGTTGCCTCTGTGATGGCTGTTTTGATTGTTTCTCATTGTTCTTCCACCCCTTCTTCTTGCCCATTTGGTAGTGCTTTTCTGAGGCACTCTCCTATTTTCCCAAAGTCAGCCCTCCTAAAGTCCAATAGTCTTGCTTTTGTATGGCTTGACTCTATGGCTGTGTTTATCGAGAACCACACTATTTGGTGGTCACTTGTTCCCAGATGGCTACCCACTTCTAAATCTGAGATCCTTTCTCCATCCCCATTTGACAGTACCAGGTCTAAGACTGCTCCCTCCTGAGTGGGTTCCATCACTAGCTGTCTGAGGCATGCCCCTTGTAGGGCATTGAGAGTGACCCTGCTCTTGGATGTGGCTGCAGCAAAGATGCTCCTGTTAACATCTGGCATATTGAGGTCCCCATTAACAATATCTCCTCTTTTTCTGCAATTCTAAAGATGCCTTCTATTATTTCCTTGTCCATTCCCTCCCCTGAGATGGGGTCTGTATACAACCCCCATGCAGATTGTAGTGCCATATCCTGTCTCCAGGTGACCCACAGTGCCTCCTCTACTCCCTGTTTATCCATTAGTTCCATTGCTTTGATCCCTTCCCTTACATAGAGAGTTACTCCTTCTCTTTCTCCTCCTCTTTTACCCTCCCTGTCCCTCCTGTAGCTTGTGTACCCTGGTACATTGACACCCCCATCGTGGTTCTCAATGTACCATGTTTCTGTGACTGTCATGATATCCAGGTGTCCCTCTTCCATCAAGGCCACTAGTTCAGGGAGCTTGTTACACGGACTATAGGCACTGGTACTCATCACCCTCCATTTTCAGATGGCCTTACACTTTTTAGCCCCATCCCTCTTCTTACTGCCTTTTTTATGCATTTACCCCATCCTGCCCCCTGTTGACTTCTCTACCTTGGTATTTACCTCTCTAACTGCTGTGTTTTGTGGGGGGAGGCTGGGTTTTCCCTGCTCCTTTTCAGTGTTTCCCCCCTTGGCTAGTTTAAACACTTGCCAATGAAGCATTTAAACCTATTGCCTAGGATCCTGGTTCCCCTCCCGGACAGATGCAGACCATCACACCAGTATAGGCCTGCATCCCTCCAGGTGGACCCCCAGTCCCCAATGAAGCCAAAACCCTGAGCTCTGCACCAGTTTTTTAACCATTCATTGAATCCCATGGTGTGGAGTACCTTAGCATCACACTTGCCATAGACAGGCAGCACTTCCGAGAAGGTTACCATACGTGCTGCTTGTCTAAGGCCCCTCCCCAACTCTTCAAACTCCTGTTGCACTGCTCTGACCCCATTCCCAGCCAGGTCATTTGTCCCTAGGTGGACAGTGATATCCAGCTCCCTTGTGCAGCTGCTCCCACGATCCTGAGGATTTACTCCCTGTCCCTCCAAGTCGTGGCACCAGGTAGTCACCTTACCTCCCTCTCCCCTTCCTCCCCCAGTTCTACCCCCTAACGATTGAGTTCCCCCACCAGGACTTGTTTCCTTCCCCCTGTGGGGTCCCATGCCACCCTCCTGTGGGTCTCCTTTGTAGAGGTTCACAACATCCTCCTTGGTCTGCACTGCAGGTGCCTCAATAGAGGAACCACTCTCCATCAGAACAGCATATGAACTGTGGAGAGGTACAACTGGAGGAATGCTCCTCTGTTCCACCACCCTCTCCCTCCCAGAGCTCACCTTAGTCCAACCACTCCTTTTTCTTGGCAACTTCTGAGGTAGCGGCAGTGGCCCTGGTGGTCCCTGGGTGAGGGAGGAGGTTTCACAAATCCTAGCCAAGTCAGCCTGGAGATGAGCAACCTCCTCCCTCATACCAGAGAGGTGCCTACAAATAGGGCAGCATTGCAGCCTCCAGAATGTCTCCCCAGAAGACTGCCGCACCACAGCCATTGCACTGCACCACTCTCCATGAAGTAACGCCATTAAGCATACCACTGTCCACCTCCCCATTCAAATTCTTAGGGATATATTTTGGTAATGGAGACATGGCTTTCTACAACTGGGAGGTAATTTTAACCAAAACACAGCATGCGGTCACTAGATGGAACAGAATGGTTCCTTTCTAAGAAGAAAAGAGTTCATATGATTAAACCATTTTTATTAGATATGTTTTTGCATTTAAGTACGGTGTATATGATTCCACAACAGTTGGAAACTTGGATGTACAGTATGTTTTTTTTTCAGGGGATATAGGGCAGCTGCCTTAACCCAATAAAAAGAGGTATAACTTATTTACCGATAAAGAAAGGCGGTCTAGGGTTGATACACTCTGTGCTCTTTTTCCTTTGCATGTTTTTTCATAAAGATATTGGACCTTTATTACATTCTATGGCTAAGGTATGGAGTGGGTGGCTGGGGATCAGGCTGGTCCATGGTTAGATATATGGGAAAAACACAAAATCATAATAAAACAAAATTCATTAAAGGGATTATCTGCCTCCATGCAGCAGTGTTTTGGAAAGTTAAAAGTATGGAAACTACAGAGATCTGTTTGTCTTACTCTATCACATAGAGAGCTGTACCAATATATTTTAGAACTTTTCTTCTTGGAGCAACCACAGTTTCAGAGCAAATCACAAGACCAACTTTTGAGTCTAGAAAAAATGTTGATAACCCCTAGACTACCAACATATATGTGGGATGCTCTTTGGTTGTGTGCGCATAAAAAGTTGAACATAGAAAGAAATCTGAACCATAAAGAGCAAAGGGAAAGAATGTGTCCAAGAATACATTTCTGTGATCAGCAGACAGAGACAAGGGAACATCTCTATTTTGAATGTTCCTATATTTTACAGTTTTGGAATTTTACATATCAGCACTGGAACAAGTCTTTGTTGACGATTATGACATCAGACATTTTGTTTTTGGGCATATTGCCCAATATAATGGTTTGCTTATAATACAGAGACTATTTTATTAATACTAGGTTGCTTTAAATACCACATTTGGTATAGTAGATGCCAATGGTCCCTTAGATAGATTTATATAACACCAGAACAACTGTTTTGGACAGTTCAGGATAAAGGTTTAAAACTTCATAAAGAAGAGAAACAAAGTATCCCCCGGATTATTTACTAATTGGTGGGGTAAAATAATGTAGTTGGATACTACATGAATTTTGATACTTTGTTCATGCAAAGGTGCATATTTAGTTGTATGGCATATGATTTGGGTATCCAATGACTGTTGGTCAAGAATTAGCTGGCAGTTATGGAACAGGGTACTCCCCCTACTCTTTTAGCGTGTGTGTGTGTGTGGGGGAGTTCTAAGATTAGATGTGGTATTATGATTTAGTATATGTATTGTTAATAGGGAAAGGATTGTATGGTTTTAATATTTACTTTGCTTTAGTTTCTGTTATTTTGTAAGGTTGTATAATTTCTTGAAGATTGAATGAAGTATTCCCCCACTCTTTTTTGGGGGTTCTTGCATTCTTATGATTTAAAAGGGGTTCAAAAGATACTGCTTTAAATGTCACCTAGACACAGTATACTAGTAATACTTATTTGATTTTCTTATGATTTGTATAATTTTTGTGTGAATTAATTCTATGTAGTATTTTCCTTGTTTTTGAGTTTATGAAAAAAAATCCCCTACTCATTTAGTGTGTGTGTGTGGGGAGTCTTTTCAGTATTATGACTTAATCAGGGTTCTGAATATTTATTTGAAAGTACACAAGAAACTGTATGAATGTAATACTTATTTGATGTCTTTATATGATTTGTATATTATTTTTGTGTGAGTTAACACTGTTCTGTAGTTATTTGATTTTTAAGTTATAATAAAAAGTTCCCCTACTCTTTTCCAGAAGTGCCATGGGATCTTTAACATCCACCTGAACTACCACCAGAACAGGCAGATGGGACCTCACTTTAACTTCAATGTTCTTCATAGCCAGTATAGTGTTATGCTTGTGCAACTGTGTTAGTTTGGTTTGGCCATTTGCACTCTCTGTTCCAGAGGAATTACCACCCTGTAGGGGTATGAAAGGCAAGGAACCCTCAGAGAGGGTTCCACCCCTAGAGGTGCCACAGGATGATTCCCATGGCTAAATGTACCTTAGGAATCCCTTTAAGAAGAGAAATGCTACTGCTGGAGGAGGAGGGGAAGGGAGGATGGTGGGGCAAAGAAAAAGTGCTTCACAATGATGCTGAGAGGAACTACATATATAGCTCAGGAAGTGGTAATGGCTGGCTGCTTGGCCATTGAACTCCAGGCAAAGCCTTTCCAATTCAATGTCCTGGGCAGCCTGTATAGTGTTATGCTTGTGCAACTGTGTTAGTTTTGTCTGGCTGTTCGCAATCTCAATTCCAGAGGAATTACCACCCTGTAGGGGTATGAAAGGCAAGGAACCCTCAGAAAGGGTTCCACCCCTATAGGTCCCATGGGACAATTCCCGTGGCTGAAGGTACCTTAGGAATCCCCCCAAAAATGTAGTGCAATCATATCCCAAAGAATGAGGTGACACGAAGCTTATGAGCAAGCAGTAACTGTGATGTAGGAGCAGTAACTGTAACGTAGTAGTAGAGAGGCATAGACAGTTTGATAACGTAATGAAGTGCCCAGGTTTGCGTAGCATGATACTGATGGTTTGTGTTGAGAATGAGGGGATCCTTTAAGGAGAGAGGGCGCGCCAGGACATCCTCTACCTCCATCCAACAGCGGAACCTACCTAAAGAAAATAGGGGACACTACTATGCTAACTAACAGTTATGACCTGAGGCAATGGAGGAGAGAAAAAAAACCCTATGAGGAGGAAATCTCTGGGGATCCAAGGCCTAGGTCACCTTCCCTCCAGGCATGGGATAGTTTATTTAGTGATGGCTCTGCAGTTGCAATTTGGAAAACCCAATTAAAGGGAGGTGGAAAATATTCCAATTTGGAGGAAGGCTCTCACTCAAACCCTCTAGCGGGAACGCTGTGGAAGGTTGCGAGAAAACTCTGCAACAATACTTGCAACCAAGGTGGAGGAGGAGAGCAATTACTGCTAAGGCACTGGCATGGCCTACCCGCCCTAAACTCAAACCAGGTGAACCAGAGGCAGCCGTAGGGAGAATGTGGTGAAGGTGCCTTGCTAGGAAAACCACTAAAGTCAATGGACAACCATTATAGTGGAACTCTAGAGTCAAAGGAGATTGTCATAACCACCCTTCACCGCTAGTCTTAAATTCTACACCAGAAGCTGCTGTCATGTAGAAGGCAGCTAAAGCCAAGCCCGGGGTGAGGACTTTCCCAGCTATGGGCCAGGTGAGAAGGATCCCGCCCCAAGTTGGACATGCTCAAGATGCGGACTAAATGCAGAGCGAGTCCATCGGCTGTAGGAACCCTGCACCAGAATAGAATGGCTAGCATGCCCCAGAATTAGATTGAGAGCTGAGAAGCTGTCGAGCTGATTGAACACTGGTGTGCTGATCATAATGAGCAGTGAGTGCTGAGACCGTGCAAGATCAAAAGCAGATTGAGTGCAGCAGACATCCCAGAGACTGAAGTTGGGAGGATGCAGTAGGCATGAGCAATTGATTGCATAAGCAAGCATGGACCTGTATGAAGGTCAGTAACAGAGTAGTAATAAGTGGACCTACACAGAGGTCTGCATAACTTAGTAGCAATGAAACATCACTAAATAGTGGGGCAAGCCAGCCAGACATTTAAAAGCCAATCAAGGTGACAAATACTCTGAGGATTGTCTGCGGCAAGGCAGGATTTAAAACAGAAATAATTAGCCACATGGGGCCACGACTTCCCAAACACTTCCCAGTCCCCACTGTAGGATAAACAAGAAAGTGATGGAAGGGCCGAGAACCACATGTAGATATTAAAGCTAGTTTAACAGCCTCAGCAGGAGCTTTTTAGCTGAACTCAGAGTAGAACAAGGTGAATAAACATAAAAGCAACATCTGTATGGAGTACACTGAGTTGTAACTGCAATAAACATAAATAAGGAGACACAATGCTCTGAAAGCAGGTGTAGCCAGGCAGTGCAATGAAGCTGTTACAATGAGGTAAGTAGAATGAGAGAGAGTGATTGAGCTGCATAGCTAGGTTCAGTGTAAGCCTGAGTCAGGTGAAAACAATTGAGTATGAAACATGGAGCAGCTATGGTTGAGCTGAAACACATAAATAATGATTGCAGTTGCATTGCAGTAGTTTGAGAGTTGTGAGTAACTAAAAGGAGCTCTGGAATAATATGCTAGGAGTTTAGAAACAAAGCCCCCCCCCAAAAAAAAAACACAAAAAAAACAAAGACACACAAACACAGAAAACAGGGCACAAAGACAGAAAGAAGCACACACGCAGCCAAAGGCAAAATACAAGAGGAAGCAGGAAAATAAACACAGAAATCCATCAAAAACAAGCAGAAGCAGCAAGGTGGAGGCCCCCCACCAACCAGCTCTGAGAGAAACTGCTTATATAGCTCAGGAAGTGGGAGTGGCTGGATGCTTGGCCACTGAACTCCAGGCAAAGCCTTTCTAAGTCTTATCTGAAAGACAGCACCTCAGGAGTGCAGCTTCCCCCTCATGCTGCACTACAGTGTCAGTATTGGGATTTAACCCAAGTGCTTGGTGTGGGGATAGAACACACAGTCTTCTGATCTCCTGGCCTCAGATGCGAGTGTGCTACCTGCTGAGCCTTTGAATTCAAATGGACATAGTCTCTGGCTTCCCACTGGAGTTTAACGGGAAACAGTCTCTCAGCATCAGACATCACAGATGCAGGCTTGCAGTAGAAGATGGGGACATATACTCTCATCTCAAAGCCCAGACTTGGACAGAAGAACAAATCTTCTCACCTTTCAGGTGCAGACCTAAACAGGAGAGTGAATCTTCTCACTTCACTTTCCACTTACAGGAAACATCAAGCAGGCTCCCTTGACTAACATGGCTCCACAAGCCCTCATGCAGCCTTCCATACTTCTCTTAGACATCACGGGCACTTCCCTTGGCTATGTGGCTCCACAAGCCCCCAAGTAGGACATCAGGCAGGCTTCCCTTGGCTAACGTGGCTCCACAAGCCCCCAAGCAGGCCTCCATCCTTCTCTTCAGACATCACGGGCACGTTTTCTTTCCCTCTGGAAACTCTTAGACCATTTCTTGGACTCTGGCCAGCAAATGCCACTTTCATGCTGTCGACAAACTCCTTCCAGCCACTGGAAGGTAACACAGGGCAATGTAAAGTACCTTCTGTGCTGGTGGTTTCACAAGCCCCGAGGTAGGTCTTCTTCTTCCCTTGAAGATCACAGAAAGGCTTCCTCTCCCTTGGGAACCTCTCAGACATTTTCTTGCTTCTGGACATCAAATCTACATATTTTTTTGTCCCCCCCCCCCTTGATCTTCCATTCAGAGGTCAGCCCAGCCCTGCCTGCTATGTTCCCATGCCCAGACTTGACCCCTTTGTGGGGCCACCAGGTAGGCTCCCCCACAAGGGACACTGTTGGCAAGCCCCGTCTTCAGGGCCATGATGGCAGTGGAGACAGCGGCAGAGCAGGGTGTCATGCCCTGGAGCTGGCTTTTTCCATGAATGCTGGATCCTTGGGTGCGAGGATGTGCAATGATGTCCAGCTTCCACCCCATCCCCCCAGGTAATGGCACCAGCTGCAGTGGTACACCAGCCTCTGCCAGGAGTCCATAAAGCACCGGGCACTCTTCTCCCCTCCCTCCAGAGAAAGAGAGCAGTCCTCAGGACACTCGATTCTTCTCCCTCCGGCTGGCCCTCCACTTCCCAAGTTCATCACTAAACCCGGGATGTCAGCACCGCAAGTGGACACCTTGTCGCTGCAGTGGGGGGCCAGCAGCAAATCTACACTTTAATTCTAAAGTCTCCCCATCCAGGCATCAGAAGGCAGCACAGTGTGCCTCCTGGGCTGGGGGCTGGTGGCTGTGTAAGCCACCAGACGAGCCATCTTCTCACTCTGAAGCAAAATCATGGAGCCACCACCCCCTCAGAAGTCAGCTCCGCCAAACTGAACTGAACTGAATTTGTCCTTTGGCTTTCGGGAGATCAGGATAACTCCTGATTGGCTGATGCAGTTGTCCAGTGACGAAAGTAATATTCATTAGGCTCACTCGACACCTGATTGGTTATCTGGTTAGGCGCCAAACACTATTCTTGCCTTCTTACCCAGGAGCCGTAGCTACAGTCCCTGGTGCTCCCAGGGCTCTGATTGGCTAATAACAGGTCAAAGGTGGCAAAGGTGACTGCTACCTCATAGTCCAAACAAAGTCCCAACATTCACATTGCTTTTGCTGGAAAACATTAACATTTTACCATTTATTGCCCCCACAATCTGGAAGCTGCCCCTCTGCCCTAATATCCATTGGCAGAATGAGACAAAAAGCAGGGCTCCTTTTGCCCCTCACTGGCACCGTAGCGCTATCCCCCCAGGCAGAAGTCAGAGCATACATTGACATAGCAGCCACGACTGCTCTTAAAGTAACATGCACCCTTAATAGTAGTAGCGCTTAAAAGTACTCTGTAACATTTTATTTTGCTGCTCCTCCCCAAGTGCCTCTGGACCCCCTTTCACTATTTTTATGCCCACAGGGGCAGGGGCACACACACAGAGAGAGGTGGAAGCCTCCATAGTAGTTTTTACACATTAAGTGCCACAGCTATGTCCCAGACTACATGCCGACCCACCAGCTTGCACATTCAAGTGGTGTGGGGATCAGCAAAATCACCAAGCAGGCAGTTCCATTCTTTACTCTGCCTGCTGGTTCCCTGCATAATTTCTGAACCAATGGGGGCTGGTAGGAGCATGCACAGGGCCCTTGAGAGGGTAGGGGAGCCAGGGATAATTCCTAGGGCCCAGCACCAAAGAGGGACCCAGGCCACCCGGCATGCTACTGTACTCAGCTGCATAGGTGCCCCAGAGTCTGAACTTTTCCCAGGGCCCAGAATTCTTCGCAAGGGGTCTGAGCATGCAGAAAGCACAACAAGGACCAGGACTGTAGAGGCAAGCAGCTGGGAGAAGGATACAGTAAGCCCCACCCATGGGGTGGGTTATACTCAGATGATAGTCCCTCACCCCCATTGGATCTAGCAGTGTTGCAGAAGGAGGTTCACCAGGTTTGTTTCCAGACGGCAAAAATTCCACGAGTCTGTAAACTAATATTACACTTGAATTATCTGAATATCTTCATAAAATACCAGAGGTTCAGAATAGTGCCCCTCCAGTTCATCATCCCTACGTTGAACAAAGGAGCTTGGTTCTGTTCCCTCATTCTCAAAGATGCATATTTTCATAGTTCAATCAGGAAATCACATTTGAAATGCATTTGTTTCTCCATGAGGATTAAAGTATACTAGTACAAGGGGTTTCCCCATAGGTTCTCAGCCCACAGGGTGTTCACAAAATTCTTGATGGTAGTGGCTGCTCATCTGTGCAGATAGGGAGTCTCAGTCTACCCTGTTTGGATGACTGGCTCGTAAAAGCCATGTTCCATTTGAAGGCACAGTGCTTTCTCAACCTACTGGGTTATACCTTTACCAGGCTCAGTTTCCCCCTAAATATAGAAAAATACAGCATCCCGGTGGTGCTGAGGGCTGAGGTGCTGGACGCCATACCTCGTGCTGCGCCAGCAACCTAGGTTCAGGAGCAACCTTGGGTCACTGGGGAGCTGGCATGGGGTGGGGTGGGGGTCAGAGTGGATTCCTCACAGGGGTGGTTGTCCGCTCCCCTGTAGTTCCACTTCCACTGGCTGGAGGTCCAATGGGAAGCATAGGCAGGGGGTGGCAGCGAGGGGTGGGCGGAAGGGGCAGAGCTGGAACTCGGTGTGCACATGCACCTCCATGCACGCGCACGTACATGTCTGCCAGGGTCCCGGGTCTGGGGTGCAAACGGGGGAAAAAAACCCATAAAATTACATATAGAAAAAAAATATAGAAAAATACAACTTTACCACAAACCAGAGTATAATATTCACTGAGGTGAAACAGTGAAACCTGACTCCATCTAACCCAAGACTACTGGCCATACCATGTCCTAGGTCCTGGTTTTATACGTAAAAACACTCTCAGGTGGGACAAGCCTGTTCTAATAGACATGTTCTCAGACTTCTGGGCCGTATGGCATCAACTACCTCAGGAGTGCCTTAGTCCATGTGAGACAGCTTCAGTGGTATCTCAGAGAGAGACAGTTCCCAGTGGAGGTTCATTCTGGCCCAGAAAGATCCAGTGTTGTAGGGACTGATATATGTCCAGCTCTGTTAGCAAGAGATATGCAGTCTCTGAGGGCGCTCATCTCTTTTCTCTTCAGCTACCAATGGACACATCCCTGCCAGGTTGGCAGGCTTACCTAGGGATGGAGATGGTGCATGGTCTTTGGTCTGGACTGGACATCAAATTGCAGATACATATACTGGGACTCAAGCCTCACACTCTCTGAAAATCCATTCCTACAGATAAACACAAACAGCATCTCTTCCAGTGTTTACCTTAACAGCCAGTAAGGATCCAGATCATCAGAAACAAAGTAAAACATGTGCCTGAGGTGGGATTGGGTGCTGAACCCAGAGCAGGATATTGAATAAAAGCACCACAGCAGCACTCTTTAGAAAGTTAAAATGTACTTACAACATTGTAGAAATGCCAACCAAAAGTTTATTTCACCATGAAAGAGACAGCACTAAACCCCAACGCTTTGAGTCATAATCGTGACACTTCATCAGAGGGTGTGACTACACATGCTCCAGTCCAGATCATCCATTTTGCAGATGTGTTCCAGGTTTGGAAGATCACATTCTTCTTGTGTACCCACTTATCTGTAGTCCATGTGGAAGGCACAGAGAACTGCTCAGCAGGCATAGAAACATAGAAGAATAGCTCATGCAGTATCAAAAGAGAAAAAGACATTTTTGTAGTTATGTAAGCAAAAAAAGCAAGACAAAGTGAGCGATTGTAAGATTAAAAGTTGGGGTGACTGTATAGAGGGGGGACCAGGAAAAGGCAAACATCTTGAACAAATCCTTCTCCTCACTGTTAACAGTGGAAGGGGAAGGGAGGGACCTCAAAAAGCAACAGGAGCCTCAATGGGAGAGAAGTGGACACTAGTCCTTTTTCAGAGGAGAGTCCTGGAAGCACTCACTAACCTGAAAGTAGACAAAGCTAGGGAGCCAGACATAGTGTACCCAAGAGTGTTGAGAGAGCAAGGGGAGGTACTGGCTGCACATCTAAAGGTCCTATTTAACAGATCACCGAAGACTTGCGAGGTCCCAGAGGACTGCAGGAGGCAGGTGTAGTTACACTACACAAACGTGGTAGCAGGAAGCTGGTCTGGTGATGCTAAGGGTTGTGGCGCTGGATGCCACACCTCATGCCACGCCGGTGACCTGGGTTCAGGAATGAGCCTGGGCCGCCGGGGGTCGGCATAGGAGAGAGAGGATCGAGCATCTGGAGGACTGCTTTCCTGTCTCGGGGAGGGTTCCAGGGACAACCCGGCATTGCAGTGAGCCCCGGTGGAGACCAGAGGCACTGAAATGCTCTGGGCTAGCATCTAAGGGGAAGACGTCGGGCAGCTGCCTTTCGGACGTGGGTGGGAGCATCCACGCCATGGGCTGGGCGGCATTACACATCCCATGCCTGGGGCATAACTAAGAAAAAAACACCCCGGTTTGCCCTCTGATCCCCAATACCAGGCAGACCACACTGGGGATCCACAGCCAACTTTCTGAGAGGGATGGACCCTCTAATTTCAGGAATACATTGCCAAGGGAGGGTGGGCCCTGCCCCGGGGGGGTGATCCGGGGCACTGGGAAGTCTCTCGAGGGGAGGGAGAATCGGAGTGGTCTGCCACGGTGGGGAGTAGTAGGGCTAGAGTCATGTGGGCACCTCCGAGAGATGCCTCGATGAAACCGGAGGAATAAAAAGAGTTTGAAAAAAAAAAAGTGTAGCAGGAAAATTCTGGCAATTATAGGCCTCTCAGCCTTACATCAGTGGTGGCAAAATTAATGGAAACATGCTAAAAGAAAGGATTGTGGAATATCTTAAATCCAACGTGTAACCCCCCTCTGGGGGCTTACCTAGTGGAGCGGGGTTTTCCCCATCCCTTTACCATTACACATCTTGTCCTGCCCCATTAGGCATGAGTTATATTCTGCGAGCTGCTGGCAGGTCTGTTTGAGCCGGTGCTCGTGTGGGCCGTTTGTTGTCCTGCCCCGCGATCTTGCAGGAGATGGAGGGTGGTCCCAGTGACTCTCTTTGGCTAATGGAGAGCCAGTGACCTGGAGAGTACAGCTGAGGAGCTGCCTGGGGGCATAATTTTAACATTGAGGAGCGAGGACTCATGAATTATTCATAGACTCATGAATATTAATGAGGTTGCTGCCTAGGAGGATGGTTAGGACCACAGCCCTGAGAGTGGGCCCATTTGATAGAGGACCATTGGGGCTACATTACAGTGGGGTATTGGTGACAGTGGGCTAAAGTGTTGGGCCGCACCAGAGGTTGAAAGGGGAGAGACTGCCTAAGTTTGAAGGGGACTCCATGTAAACTAATGGGAGCAGACATTGTGACATTTGACCCCTTACATTTCAGCCAGTCAGTGATCTAGGTGCCCAAACTATGACAGAGGGACTCCTGGGAAAAGGAGGAGACTAATTCTGGCACCTAGCTCATGCCCCAATAAATAAGCAGGAAATATTGATCTCTATGGATATCAATTATTGAAAGGCTTCAACAGCGATTCAGAACACTGGGATTTCGGCTGATACAGTAAGGACTTACTAGGATTTTTTCAGTCTGTGGCTGGACTCTGTACCAATCAGAACTGTGCTATAGGAGCAGATGTTGCACTTCAGGAGCTTACCCAGGCCCTAATCTAAGAAGTGTGGTTGCTGAAAGAATTCCCAGGTGCTTGCTGCAAGATGGGGTTGTGAAAGGCAAAAAAGAGAGAGAAAGAGACTGAAGTGGTGATCCTGTTTCTCCAGATACTGAGAAGTTGCTTAAGGAGAGTTAAGAGAAACTTAATGTGGCAGATACCCTGCACTAGGAAACTTAGCTAAATGAAAGGACTGAGCAGATTATCTGAGTTTTACAGTTGCTGCTGAAAGGTCATTTGCTTGTGTGGACTGCAATTGCATTTTTTCCTGAAGAGGCAGAGCGTCTCTGGTCATGAGGGTGCTAGCCAGGAATTGTGTGTGTCCTGAGTGAACTGGTAAAAGTGGCTGAGAGCTGAGGTCTTGCTGCAGCCGAAGAAGGGATTAGACACTGCTAAGCTGAGAAGGTGGACTGGTGTGCAAGGGGTTGCTGCCAATTTACCCTCCTGCTGAATTGCGCTGACACTGATCAAATCAGAGTCTAGCACCTGCTCAATTTGGCACTGGACTTCATTGGAGTGACTGACCAAAACCTGTGATTGTTGAGATCTCAGTGCAGGAACTGGACCCCCACCGTTTGGGATTCCTCACCCAGAGCCAGGGAGGGAACTTGCTGACCCCTTGTAGCAGAGCTACAGCATGAATTCAGAGACCCCTTTCATTTTCTCTCTTCCTGTATAAGTCTGTTGCAACAGCACTCTTCGTTTCTTCCTTTGCTGCCTATTTCTTTATGTTCCCCGTAGACAGGCAGGCCACCTGTCTATCGTTCTCACTGTCCCTTTATAGTGGTCTCCTTTTTCTATGCTTTATGCTGTAGAATGCTGCAAACGCCTCCCGATGGAGTGTGCATGATCACCTTCGCAGATAATGCGATCACCTTCCGCAGATATGCGCGCTGCGCCTTCACGAATGTGCGAACACGCCAATAGCGAGTTAAAACGAAAAGGAATCAAATGAGATCCTTGCCAGTATTGTATACCCTTCTGAAGAAAGCATTTAGAAACGCTAACCGAGTGTTCTTTTGCCCAGAGATTGTAAATAGAGTGAATTGAGTAAACGCTGTAGTTTGACCATGTTTCAATGTTAATAATCTGTTTTGGGTTTTGAGGTTAAAGTGGTAGCCTCTCAAAGGACTATAATCATTTGCTTGAAATTATTTGTTAACCCCATGTACACTTAAGAGTTGAAAGGCAGTATTTCTATCTGCATGTTTGAAAAAGTTACACAATACTCACAGTATCTAGCCTTCTGCAAAAACCCATGTTTAAACTTAGAGAGAGAGAAAATACCTGTATATGCAGCATTAAAACATGATGCTGATCCTGGGCTGCTCTGTAGTAATGCACTCCTGTTCTATAGAGCCGGCCGGCCTCATCTCTCCCATTTTTATAGGCAGACTTGGAGGGGAGGAGACTAGCTCTGATTGACAGGAAAATGTTATTTCTGAAATTGTAACATAGCCACCTAAAATAAGTGTTATGAGCATTCTGAACCCAAGGGAATAACACTATAAAATATGTGGTTTGGGAATAAAGCAATATTATATGAAATATTTGGAGTTTTTAGGGAAAGTAAGTAATTAAGGGGCGGAGAAATCATATCACATGGTACTCTAGCATTATAAAAGGCTCTCACTTTGTGAAGGTCTAGTTAGTTCATTTTGGGCTCAGCAGGGCAATGTGCTCTCTGTCTTCCTGGTTCTTTCCAGCTCTAAAATGTGGTATCTGAATAGACTCGTTGGTGATGTTATATGAATGTCTGGAATCATTTTATTTTATTTTTCAGTTAAAAGACATACAGTACGCATAATGCTATTTTTGTTTTGTTTGGAACTGATCCAATAAAGGTGTCTTGAGTTCATACTCCAACTGGTGTCAATGTGTGTATCCCATGCTCCTGTTACACTGGTGTTAGAAGTGGGATACCCTTAAGAAGAAGTCTTGAGGGAAGTATGCCGAACCTGGTATCCATATTGCACTATGTTGGAGCCCTCAGTGATTAGCCCTCCAGTTACCAGCCAACCTAGTCCAGGAGGTGTCCAGACCCGCAGAATGACTGAACTTCCCCAAATACCATTACTGACTGGATTGCCAGATGTAAGACGGCTGGAAACCAAAAAGGAAGTAATGGAGACAGAAATGGAAGGAGGTGCTACTACTCCAGGAGCAAAGGACTCGGAAGAGAGGCCTCCTGAGGAGGTATCAGATTTACTACGGTGGTTGTGTGTACGCCAGCTGGAATTGGAGAAGCAGCGGGAGGTGGACCGTCAGCAAAATGAAGCCCGATGGGCAGATACTATTAGAGCTATCCAAACGTTAGGAATGGCAAGACCACCTGTACCAAGGGATCCAGACGGACCGAAAGACATTAAAGTTTCCAAGTTAACAGACACCGATGATATTGAAGCATACATTACTATGTTTGAAAGAGTAGCTGAAGCATGTCGATGGTCAAGAGAGCAATGGATGGTACGTCTCGCACCCTATCTCATGGGAAAGGTGCAATTGGCCTATAGCCATGTGGACAGTGCTAACATCAACGACTACGATTATGTATGCCAAGTCATCCTAAAAAGGTATGACATCAGCATCGAGACTTATCGCCAAAGATTTAGAACTTTTAAATACCATACAGCCACAACGCTCCAGGAAGCCTATACCCAGTTACGAGATCTCAGCAACAAATGGTTACAACCCAACACAAGAACAATGGAACAGGTAATGGAAGCTGTCACTCTGGAACAGTTCATTAAAATACTTCCTCCGGATGTTCAAATGTGGGTAAGGGAGCATCGTCCTGAGACTGCACAGAAGGCTATCGATCTTGCAGAGGACTATATAACAGCAAGGCTACCAAGGATGAGACATCTAGGGACTCATGGACCCTCACCCACAGTAAGACCTGTTCCTGTTATTTCAACTAATCGTGTTGGGGCTTCACCTGTAGTCAAGGGAAGTAATGAAGGGACTCTGGGGACTACTAAAAGCAGTAAAGATTTAATCCTGAGATCATTTGCCATGAGTGCCAAGGAGGGCCATATTGCAAGATATTGTCCACGTGAAAAGGGATCAAGCTCATCTTGCTCTAGCTAATTGGGGCCAATATCTTACTACTGTTCAGCTGAATGGGAATGAGGTCCCTGCCTGATAGACTCTGGAAGTAAACAGACTCTGATTCAAGCCACGTTGGTACCTGATAGACATGGTATACACACCACTAAGGTTACATGTATCCATGGGGACATACATACTTACCCTGTGCAACAGCTTACCCTGAGGGTTCAGGGGCAAGAACAGTTAATGAACGTTGGCTTAGTCCTCAACCTGCCTGTGCCAGTTATTATTGGTCGGGATTACCCTGCATTTGACACCCTAATCTGCAAAGACTCTCAGTTATCTGCTGTAACTACAAGAGCACAGAGCAAGCAAGTGGTTACCTTCCCCCAGATGTTTCCTTTTGAGGAGGATATCTATAATAGCCCGGGGAAAGACAGAAAATCAAAGTCGAACCGAAGAAAGGCAAAATCACTATGGAACTATAACAAGGACTTACCTGATAACAAGGACTTTATGGGACTAAAAATGGACTTTAGAGATGAACAAATTAAAGATTGTGATTTAACCCCTTGTTTTTCAGAGGTTGTGGGTGCTAGTAATCAGGTAGACTACCCTAGATATATTATGCATGATCAGCTTTTATATAGGGAATGCAAGAACCCAAAGACCGGGTATATTATAGAGAGGTTGGTAGTTCCTACCCGGTACTGACAACAACTCATTTCTTTGGCACATTATATTCCAATGGCAGGGCATTTAGGAAGGGATAAAACCCTAAGCCGGTTGTTGTACCATTACTTCTGGCCAGGAATCCATGAACAGGTAGCCACCTATTGTCAAACCTGCCCGGAATGCCAAAGGGTAGGTACTATAACGAAGGCAGAGAAGGTACCTTTACAACCTCTTCCCTTGGTAGACACCCCCTTTGTTCGCATAGCCATGGATATTGTGGGGCCTTTGCCAAAGAGTAACAAAGGCAAACGATTTATTCTTGTGTTATGCGACTATGCCACTCGCTACCCTGAAGCCATCCCACTGCGTACTGTTACAGCCCCCAAAATTGCTGAAGAACTCCTAAAAGTATTTAGTTGGGTGGGGGTACCCAGAGAGATCCTCACTGATAGAGGCAGCAATTTTCGTTCGGCCTTATTGGCCTGGCTCTATCAAACATTGGGTGTTGGGGCTGTGTACACCCCTCTTTACCACCCCCAAACTGATGGCTTGGTGGAAAGTTTTAATAAAACCCTAAAGAAAATGCTCATCAAGTACGTTCAAGATGAAGGGAGAGAATGGGACCTCAACTTACCTTACTTGATGTTCGCCTATAGAGAGGTACCCCAGGCATCTACAGGGTTTTCCCCATTTGAACTCCTCTATGGGAGAAATCCAAGGGGGCCCTTAGATATAATAAGGGAGAAATGGGAAAACAGTAAAACACTGGAAAAAACCCCCAAGTCTGGAATATATAGCCCGACTAAGGCAGAGATTAGTCAAGTATATTACCCTGGCACATCAAAACAGTTTCAAAAAGCAAAAGGAACAAAAGGAATATTATGATCAGGGAGTGGGTTCCAAGCAGTTCCAGCCAGGGGATAAGGTATTACTACTCCTACCTTCCTCAAGAAAGGCTGACAATGAAATGGCAGGGCCTTATGTCATACAAAGGCAAATTGGCCCTGTCAACTATGAGATAGATATCCCTGGTAGGCATAAAAGGCTACAAATCTATCACGCAAACCTACTAAAATGTTGGCATGATAGAGGCCCTACAGAGACTACCCCTACCTTGTTCGTGTACCCAGAGCAGTCTATCAATGAAGTAGATCAAGCTTACCAAAGGCTAGAAGAAGTAGGTAGTATGGAAGAAATCACTATCAACCCTGATCTATAGGAAAGTCAAAGGGAGGAGTTAAACAGATTGTTACAAACCTTTCTCACAACCTTTTCTTGTCAGCCTGGTAAAGCTAAAGGGGTAGAACATCGGATGCAGCTAAATCAGCAATTAGTCATAAGACAGAAACTTTACCAGATCCCAGGAAAGGTAAAACAAGATGTAAAAGAACTAGAAAAAATGCAAATGTTAGGGGTCATAGAACCCTCAACCAGTGAGTGGTGCTCCCCGATGGTGATTGTTGGTAAAAAAGAGGGTGGCATTCGGATATGCTTAGATTTCCGTCGCCTCAATTCAATATCAAAATTCGATGCATATCCCATGCCTCGAATTGATGATATTATAGACCGCCTCGGGAAGGCTACATATATCAGTACACTCGACCTGACCAAGGGATATTGGCAAATACCCCTTAAAATGGAAGATAAAGAAAAAACAGCCTTTAGAACCCCTATAGGACATTTTCAATTCACCACCATGCCTTTTGGGTTGCACGGAACCCCCGCTACATTTCAGAGATTTATGGACAGTCTGCTTAGAACTCACATGAATTACAGTGCCGCCTATTTAGACAATGTTGTGGTGTTTAGTCAAACTTGGGAAGATCATTTGCAGCACTTAAAAAACATTCTGACAGCCATTACCCAAGCAGGACTGACCATAAATCCCTGTAAGTGCACTTTAGCCATGCAGGAAGTAAAATATTTGGGGTTTCGAACTGGAAAGGGGCAAATCAAACCCGATATTGGAAAGGTAGATGCTGTAGCCAATAGCCCCGTCCCATTAGGAAATGCCATGTGAGGTCTTTTTTAGGGCTTGCTGGCTACTATAGGAGGTTTGTTCCAAACTTTTCAACCATAGCCAGTCCCCTAACAGATTTAACTAAGAAAAATCATCCTTCCAAGATAAAATGGTCACTAGAGTGTGAAAATGCTTTTTGTACCCTCAAAGGCCATCTATGTGCATCTCCCATATTGTAAAGTCCCGATTTTAACCTCCCATTTACTTTACAGACCGATGCTTCCAACACTGGTATAGGAGCAGTATTGACACAAATATTCGAAGGAGAAGAACATCCTATAATATATATTAGTAGGAAGTTACATAGTAGAGAGACTAAATACTCTACCATTGAGAAAGAATGTTTAGCTCTTAAATGGGCGATTGAAGCATTAAAATTTTATTTGTGGGGTGTAGAGTTTGAAGTCTGGACAGACCATAACCCTCTGTGCTGGCTTCAGTCCATGAAGGATAAAAATCCGTGTATCATGCGGTGGTACTTGGCTCTGCAGCCCTATAGATTTACTGTCAAGCATAGATCCGGATCTACTAATAAAAATGCGGACTTCATGTCCCGTTTTGGAGCAGGACCATACGAAACAGACCTCGGGTAATAGATAATTTAACATCAGAAAATAACTCGTGATGCTATGTTTAAGGTCTCTTGATGTTTATTTTTATGTTATGTTACAAGGGACCCGAGGTGGAGCTTCAGAGTGTGGGTGGGCTGAAGCTCCATCTCTCCTTGGAGAGTTCTGTTGAAAACCAAGTCCAGTTTCAAATTTCTCAAAACCCTTAAATCTGGTTTTATTCTTAGGTGGGGAGGAGTGTGTAGCAGAGCTACAACATGAATTCAGAGACCCCTTTCATTTTCTCTCTTCCTGTATAAGTCTGTTGCAACAGCACTCTTCGTTTCTTCCTTTGCTGCCTATTTCTTTATGTTCCCCGTAGACAGGCAGGCCACCTGTCTATCGTTCTCACTGTCCCTTTATAGTGGTCTCCTTTTTCTATGCTTTATGCTGTAGAATGCTGCAAGCGCCTCACAACGGAGTGATGATCACCTTCGAAAAAGTGCGATCGCTCTCATGAACGCGTAAACACGCCATTAGCGGAAGTTAAAACGTAAAAGGAATCAAAATGAGATCCTTTTGCCAGTATTGTATACCCCTTCTTGAAGAAAGCATTTAGAAACACTAACCAAGTGTTCCTTTTGCCCCAGAGATTGTAAATAGAGTGAATTGAGTAAACGCTGTAGTTTGACCATGTTTCAATGTTAATAATCTGTTTTGGGTTTTGAGGTTAAAGTGGTAGCCTCTCAAAGGACTATAATCATTTGCTTGAAATTATTTATTAACCCCATGTACACTTAAGAGTTGAAAGGCAGTATTTCTATCTGCATGTTTGAAAAAGTTACACAATACTCACAGTATCTAGCCTTCTGCAAAAACCCATGTTTAAACTTAGAGAGAGAGAAAATACCTGTATATGCAGCATTAAAACATGATGCTGTCCTGGGCTGCTCTGTAGTAATGCACTCCTGTTCTATAGAGCCGGCCGGCCTCACCTCTCCCATTTTTATGGGCAGACTTGGAGGGGAAGAGACTAGCTCTGATTGACAGGAAAATGTTATTTCTGAAATTGTAACATAGCCACCTAAAATAAGTGTTATGAACATTCTGAACCCAAGGGAATAACACTATAAAATATGTGGTTTGGGAATAAAGCAATATTATATGAAATATTTGGAGTTTTTAGGGAAAGTAAGTAATTAAGGGGTGGAGAAATCATATCACGTGGTACTCTAGCATTATAAAAGGCTCTCACTTTGTGAAGGTCTAGTTAGTTCATTTTGGGCTCAGCAGGGCACTGTGCTCTCTGTCTTCCTGGTTCTTTCCAGCTCTAAAATGTGGTATCTGAATAGACTCGTTGGTGATGTTATGTGAACGTCTGGAATCATTTTATTTTATTTTTCAGTTAAAAGACATACAGTACGCATAATGTTATTTTTGTTTTGTTTGGAACTGATCCAATAAAGGTGTCTTGAGTTCATACTCCAACTGGTGTCAACGTGTGTATCCCACACTCCTGTTACACCCCTCCCAAGTGGGACTTACTGTCTCATGAGGTCACGGGTCTTGCACCCGAATGCTAGTGCACTACGATTGTGGGAACTGGGCTGTGGAGCCATTCCCAGGTCTGGGTCTTCTGGTCTGGTGTTGTCCTGCCACAGTGCTCTGCAGCGGGCCAGAAGCGTCTGAAGGTGACAATCGGCCAGAACTACAATCAAGATGACCAGCTGCAAGATCCTCGAGCAAGTTCCATCTGGACAGAGCAATCCTGGCTGTCCTGCTTCTGTTGTACTGCACCAAAACTTTGAGGAGCTCCATTTTCCCCTGGAGTTGAGAACATCTAACTGTGAGTAGCCCGGACCTGGTTCCTGGGAGGGTTAAGGGGAAAATTGTGTTGGTTTTATTAAAGTTCAAGTACACCATTTTCAGGGCCCCAACAGCCGGTCAATCCTCAGCACTGATCAGGCCTGCATCAGTGGGTACCCATAAGGACTATTCTGAGACACTGGTACCAGTGGGAGAGGGCTGACCTGTGAACCCATATGTTTACATTGCCTATTACTGTACCCTTTTTTCCTTGCTTTCACAGCTACCTGGTATCCTGGTATCTCTTTCCCTATTCCTTACCCCCAAATAAAGCTGTGAATTTGTTGTTTGAATCTGCTGTGGTGGTGAATTTCATTGCATGTGCTCATTGTTGAATTGTATGGTTTATGGTGAGACAATGTACGGGGGACACAGTGTGCAGAGTGGTTGGGAGGGGAGTGGGTAGGCACAGCATCCTAGGGGGCTGTGCTAAGAAGATATCTGTCCCACTGATACTTTACTCTGGGTGGAGGCACCATGCTATTTTCACTTTTTCTGGGAACTAACCCCCGATAGTCACCATAGCAGGACCCATTCCCCTTGCCAGGTACCAGAGACAGTCGACAAGGGGGGGGGGTAGCCCACTGGCATACAGTGCTGGGGCTACATCTTGGAGGCACCACTGAGATCTCCTGTTGACCAGCCATGTCTGCACTGGGAGATCAAAATGTCGGGGCCCCTAGGGGTCCCCAGGCCCCAAGTCTGCTCTGCCCCAGCCTAAGTTCTGGCCTACTGAGGAGGATAAGCTGAGGCTGGTGGAATGAAAATGGATCCTCAAAAGTCTTTTCTCTTGCTGGGTGTATCCCCCCGAGATGGAAGAGGGGGAGGTTGAAAACTATGTGTCCACCATAAAGAGACTAGGAAAACTTAAAGTTCAAGAGAAAATGTTTGACTCAGCTAGAGATGCTTTGACCATGTTGATAGAGAGTACTCAACCTATAGAAGACAGTTGGCTGACTGGGGTTTTGGTGGCAGAGGGGTTGACTGTGGCTCTACTGGTAGTAACCTCTTTCTGTGTGATCTCCCCGGGGGGGGGGAGGGGGTCAATGAGCTGGGGTCATTTCTAAGACTCCCAAGTTTGAGAGTCCCCAGTCTGGTTCCATGCCTGTGGCCTTTGAGTTGTACCGCAAGTTAAGAATGTTTTCAGGGGTGAAACCCACCCTGAATGATGAGGACGACTTGGAGGCCTGGATGGATGGTGCCACCCTGTTAGGCCAGGATTGGCAGTGTTCTGAAGTTGAGAAGCGGAAACAATTAGAAGAGAGTTTACAGGGTCCTGCCTTAGAAGTAATTCGTTCTTTACAAGCCACAGACCCTGAAGCCCCAGCCCAGGCATATATATCTTGGCTTTGGAAAGTGTATTTGGAAGCCCTGAAACCTGTGAAGACCTCATGTGGAAGTTCAAAACCACTAAGGAGTGGGAAAGAGTTGTCTGCTTTCCTGTCGCGGGTAGACAGGCCTTCCAGAAGGTGTTCCGGAAGGGGGGAGTAGCAGCCCAAGATCTAAATTGAATCAGATTGGAGCATGTGGTGAAGGCTGCCTGTTATTCCCCGTTATTAGTGCTGCAGTTGCATTTCGCATTTAGCAGCTAGGAAAAGTAATCCCCCTCCATATTGGGTTTTGATATGGGAGGTCCGGGAGGCCAAAGAAGAGCAGGGTCACTGGGGGATGTACGGAATATCCACAGCAGTGAAGTAGGTGGAACAAGAGGTGCCCCCTGGTGAGGGATTAATAATGTTATTAAGGGAATGCAAGGATGTAGTCACTTTGGCTAAGCTTGTTGCGCGGAGGCTCCCGGGATGAGTGGAATAATTCCTAATGCAGGCCACACTTCGTTTGGCACTGGGCCTCCTGTCCAGGCACCCCTCTCCAACATAGGAGTTAAGGCTCAAGTGGAGGAATTGGTATGGATGGTGGATGAGTTAGAGAGGGTAGGGGTGCCAGTTGCTGCCCAGGGAAATGAGCAGGGTGTAGAATGGAATCATGCAGCTCAGAGTTCCCCAGTGGGAATGCTCAGGGTTTGTCTGGCACCACCAGACCGGCCGCTGTCCTGGGAACTTATTCTTTGCTATAGATGTGGGGATGAGAGACATATACAGAGGGGTGTAGGGCACCCTTAGACCAGTCATCTAATAGAACCAAGGCACCCACTAACATAGCCCACAGACAAGGAAAGTATGGAGGGGCCTGGTAAAGGAGCACTCCGGGGCCCCTTGCAGGTCCAGCTCCATGACTCACACAAGAGTTTCATCTTGCAGAACCAATATGATGATGCCAGTAGATATGCAAAGGTTAGTGGGGCTGTCAACTGAGTCTAAAATCACAACAATGGGGTCCCCACTTGGGCTGTTCTGGATAGCAGCTCCCAGATTACTATCATCTTCAAATCCTGGTATGATCAGCATTTACCAGACATGGAAACACAGCCACTCAAGAGACTGCACATGTGGGGTCTCAGTGAGAAAGCATATCCTTATCTTGGCTATGTCCAGGTATGGATGGAGTGCCCTGGTAAAGTGGCTAGAGTGAATAAAGCTGTAGAGACTTTAACATTGATTTGCCCTGAAGCTACTGCCAGTATTGGTGGGCACCAATGCCCATATGTTTGGACATCTGGCCCAGCTGTGTCATGCTTGAGTGGCTGAACAAAGAGGAATGGAGTACCGGTTACACCCCCTTGTCCAGGAGGCCTACCAGAGGAAGGGGCAAGCCCCTGTTGAGGAGCTTGATGATTCAGTGGGAATAGAGTGGAGAAGGAACAGAGATGAAACTGTGCTCCCACCAAATGCGGAATGCAACATTGCCAGTGTAGTGAGACTGGAGAAGGATGTTAAGAACCAGATATAGATGCTGGACACTCCGGATGAACTTGGATTGCCAGTAGGACTATTAGTCAAGCCTAGCATCCTGCCAGCTAGAGCGCATGCATATGTTTGAAGGGTGAATGTGCAAGTGAAGAATGTTACTGATAAGGAAGTGGTAGTACGGAAAGGGCGGACACTGGCTCAGATATATTGCACTGACACGGCAGTGCATACCGCTGCAGCAAGCAGAGTCACCCCAGTGGGACTTGATCCTGAGTTCCTGAGTTGTTTGACTTGAGTGACTCCCCCATCCTGGAGAAGTGGAATATATATATATATATATATATATATATATATATATAATATTAGTTATCCTGTTTATTTATATATGCTTAATGCCTGATCTGTTTTAAGTTACTTACCTGGCTTTCCACTGTAATAATTTTTGCAACATTGTTAAATCTCTCTGTATCTTGTATACTATTATTGTATTTATCTATTGTACTGCGTTCACCATTGTCAACTGGGTCGTCACTGAAAAAGGAACTGCATGGTCTCAGTGGACTTACCCGGTTACCAAAATTCTAATAAATAAATAAAAAGAGAGTGAGGAAAAAGCTGGCTGCTCGGACTGATGTTTTCTCCCTGCACGAATGGGATATAGGGTGCGTGAGTGGAGAGCAACATTGGATATGACTCACTGATGACAAACCATTTTGAGAGAGATCAAGGTGACTGGCTCCAGCAGATATGGATGACATCCAGCATCACTTGCAGGAGATGCTGGCCATGGGGATCATCCAGGAATTCCAGAGCCCCTTTGCATCCCCCATCATGTTGGAGGAAGAAGAGTGGGGCCATATGCATGTGCGTGGACTACCACACCCTGAACAAGCGGACGGTGCCAGTTCAGTACACTATGCCCAGAGTGCAGGATGCTTTGGACTGCTTAAATGGAAGTCAGTGGTTCTTGGTTTTGGACTTGCGGAGTGGCTATTACCAGAACCCAATGGACCCTCTGGATCGGGAGAAGACGGCCTTTATATGTCCCCTGGGATTCTATGAGTTTCTGAGAATGCCCCAAGGTATCTCGGGTGCCTCTGCCACCTTTCAGCACCTGCTGGACAAGGCCGTCGGGGAAATGAACCTGCTAGAGTGTTTGGTCTACCTGGATGACATCATCGTGTTTGGAAAAACACTGAAGTAGCACGAGGCCCGGTTGATAAAGGTGCTGGACTGCCTGAAAGAGTTTGGATTGAAGATATCCATCGATAAGTGCCAGTTCTTCCAGACCTTAGTCAAGTATGTGGGGCACATTGTCTCTGAGAAAGGCATACAGGCTGACCCTAGCAAGGCTGAGGCTCTCACCAGCTGGCCTAAGCCATGCACCCTGAAGGACTTGCAACAACTACTGGGTTTCTGCAGTTATTATAGGAGATTTGTAAAGGACTACACCCGGGTGGTGTGGCCCTTTTGAATCTGCTACAGGGGTATCCGCCCACAAACAAGAGCAAGAAAACTGCCATGTGTGGGAACTCTGCTAGGCTTGTCAGTTATTTCCACCCCTCTGAACCCTTTGGCGAGAGGTGGAATGAGGACTATGATAGAGCTTTTGAGGATATCACCCATTGCATGACCCATGACCCAGTACTGGCTTATGCGGACCCACAGAAACCCTATGTTTTTCACACCAATGTCAGTTTCAGTGGCTTGGGGGTTGTATTGTACTAGGAGCACCCCGAAGGTTTACGTCTAATTGCATTCGCCAGTCAGAGTTTAAACCCTTCAGAGCGGAGGTATCCTGTCCATAAGTTGGAGTTCCTGTCGTTGAAATGGGCCGTAGTTGATCAGTTCCATGATTATCTGTATGGGGATGAGATTACTGTGAAGATGGATAACAGTCCTCTCACTTACGTACAGACTACGGCAAAGCTAGATGCAGCTTGTCATAGGTGGCTGTCAGTCTTGTCCACTTATGATTACTACGTGGAATACCGCTCGGGTCTAAACCATATAGATGTGGATGCTTTGTCTAGGTGACATCGAGTCTGTAACAATGAGAACTCAGACTGGGTGCTCATCTTGGAGCAAACTGTTAAGGCATTATGTAAGAAGCATGATGGCGAAGAGATCTTTTCCACCGAATGCGCCCCTTGTCTAGTGGCCTGTCTGGGAGATTCAGAGGACTGTCTTCCAGTTGCTTATTGCCAGCTGGCCACCCTAGATGTTAGGTCCCTTCCACAATTGACTACTCAAGACCTGCAGAGGGATTAGAGGGCCAGCCCAGTCATGGGGCAGATTGTGCAATTGTTGAAATGGCAGAGGAGTCAAGAGCAAGTGGACACCATTATTCCTCAGGCTAGGTTTTTGTTATGTGACTGGCCTAAACTACATTTAAAGAAGGGGTTGTTGTACT
Organism: Neoceratodus forsteri; assembly: GCA_016271365.2. NCBI lineage: Eukaryota > Metazoa > Chordata > Ceratodontiformes > Ceratodontidae > Neoceratodus > Neoceratodus forsteri. The sequence continues at coordinate 1,726,492,919 of CM057452.1, forward strand.
GAGAGACCCAGGATCAGCAGGGGGTCCCACGAGAACAACTGGTACTCCCGAAGAAACATGTCAAGACTGTGCAAAAGGCCCTGCATGATAATTTGGGGCACTTGGGAGCTGAACACGCTTTGGACCTGGTTAAGAGTCGATTTTATTGGCCGAAGGTGGGGGCAGATGTCAAGGCATATTGCAAGAGCTGCATGAGGTGTATAAAACGCAAGGTACTTCCCAAGAGGGCTGCTCCATTAGTCAACATCAAAACTAGTAGCCCGATAGAGCTAGTATGCATAGATTTCCTTATGCTGGAGCCTGACTCATGCAATATTGTATTGGTGGTTATGGACCATTTCACCCGATATGCTCAAGCCTACCCCATCAAGGATTAGCGAGCCTCCACTGTGGCCAAGATATTGGTGGAGAAGTTTTTCGTGCACTGTGGCGCCCCCCCAGAGGATCCACTCAGATAAGGGCTGTGATTTTGAGAGCCGGCTCATCAAAGAATTATTGTCACTGTGGGGCATCAGGAAGTCCCAGACCACGCCTTACCATCCCCAGGGTGACCCCCAATCTGAAAGATTCAACAGGACTTTGTTAGACATGTTGGGTACCATGGATCCCTGGGACAAGTGCACATGGAGTCAGCGGGTGAGTGCTCTGGTCCATGCATACAACTGCACACAAAATGATGCTACTACAGCTCATGTTCAGGAGGGAAGCCCGTCTGCTAGTAGACCTGTGTTATGGAGACTCCTTAGATGGACTGGGAGCAGCAGACTATCTGCAGTATGTGAAACCTCTGAGACAACAACTGGATGATGCATACCGGCTCGCTTCTGAGATGGCCACTAAGAGGAACCAGGTGAACAAAGAGTGTTATGACAAGAAAGTGTGGACTCAAGATCTGGAAGCAGGAGTCAGAGTGCTGCTGTGCCGGCTGGTCATACCAGGAAAGCACAAGCTAGCCAACAGATGGGGAGACACCCTATATGCTAATAATAATAATAATAATAACTTTATTTAAATAAAGTGCAATTCAAAACGTATCAAAGCGCTTTTACAAGGCAACTAAAACCATAACATTTTAAAACCAATTTAAACATCAGAATCCATAACTTAATAATCAGTAAGTTTTGAGAGTAGATTTAAAGCTCTCCATAGTCAGGCATCCCCTTATCTGAGGAGGTAGAGAATTCCACAGGGTAGGAGCCGTGAAAGCAAATGTACGGGCTCCAGAGGTCTCCAAACGAACCCTGGGCAATCCCTCCTTGGTGGAGCAGAGCAGTCGGGGGGCGGTAGAGACAAGGGAGCTCTTGCAGATAACTTGGTCCCTGTCCATGTAGGGCCTTGTAGGTTAACAATCCAAGGTGATCCGCCACTGAACTGGCAGCCAGTGCAGATCGCGAAGCACAGGTGTGACATGGATAGATCTAGAAAGCCCAGTCAACAGCCTGGCTGCAGCATTCTGCACCAGCTGCAAGCAGCAGATGTTGACCCCTGGGAGCCTTAGGTACAGGGCGTTGCAGTAATCAAGGTGGGAGGTCACAAAGGCGTGGACCAAAGTCGGGAGATCGCCAGGTGGAACCAGGTGCTTAATCTGGGCAATATTCCTCAGATGATAGAATGAGATTTTGATGACGGATGAAACCTGAGACTTCATGGTCAACTCCTCATCAAAAGTGCCCCGTTCAGAGGACATCAGCTGGCGACCCCTGAGCATAAGCCCTGAGGCCTGCACCGCCAAGGACCCATCTACCTGGCGACCTGGGTCCACCACCAAAACCTCAGTCTTGTCAGGATTCAGCCTCAGCCAGTTGGCACTCATCCAGCCCTGGATCTCAGCGATGCAGTTGTTAAACACTGAGACCGCATCTTCTTGGTCAGGCACAAAGGACATGTATAGTTGAGTGTCATCTGCATAGCAGTGAAAACTCAAACTATACTGCCTCACAATGTCTCCTAATGGCAGCATGTCCACCGTGAATAACATAGGCAAAAGCAAAGCCCTGGGGTACCCCACATGGTAGAGAGAATGTGTCAGAGGAATACATTCCCAGCATAACTCTCTGGGATCTGCCAGTGAGGAATTAATGGAACCATCTGAGGACTACCCAACAGTCCACAGATCACCTGCAAGTGCTCTAGCAAAACGCCATGATCCACGGTGTCAAATACTGCAGAGAGCTCAAGAAGGACTAAGATGGAATGGGTCCTTTGATCTCTCATTATCAGGAGATCATTGAGCACACGAACCAGGGTGGTCTCAGTGCTGTGCCTCTTCCTAAATCCCAACTGGAGAGGATCGTAGATGTCATGGATGGTAAGATGATCATCCAGCTCTAGCCCAACCACCTTCTCAATAACCTTGCCCAGAAAGGGAAAGGTTAGAGACTGGTCTGTAGTTGGTGAGACAGTCTGGATCCAGAAAAGATTTCTTGAGGATGGGTGTAACTGCCGTCTCCTTCAGGGAGTCAGGAAACTCACTGTGGTGGAGAAGCTTGCAGGCCTGCTGGTGTACAAGATTTGGCCTGAAGGAGAGACTCAAGGGCACAAGGTTATTCACTGTAATGATTTGCTGCCTATCTGTGATAAAGTAGTGAATGCAGAGGAAGTTGTGGAAGATCCCTCATCACCCCCCACTACTCAAGCTGCTGCACGCAAAAGACAGAGGTGGAGAGACAGTGATGCCATGAGGGCTGGGTCTGCCCAGGGTGGTGAGGTCTTAGATGAGGGAGATACTGAAGATGAGTCTGAGGGGGAGGATGGTGAGTCCCCATGTAGTCATTAACCTACCAGGGAATTTGCCAGGTTATTCCAGGGATCGCCCATGACAAGGGGTACACCTAGAGGACAGGGTAGGGTTGGGAAGTCTGTCCCAGCTGTGCCCTTCGGGAGAACCACTCCGGAATTGGACACTGGTCTGGCTGAGCCACTTGAGTGGTACCAGAGTGGTTCCCCTGCAGATACACCCAGGGAATGGTTGCAGGGTGATTCTGAGGATCAGGAAGATGAGGGAGAAGATGCGTCTTTTGATGGGTCCACATCGGAATTGAATACTGATCTGACTGTGCCCTTTGAAGGATCCCAGATTAGTCCCCCCAGAGTTGTGCCTGATGTGGGTGAAGTGTTAGAGTCATTCACCCATTAGATGAGGACCAAGAGAGGGTAAAGAAGATGAGGAGATCATCGCCAACCCAGGAGTAGCTGGGGGCACAGGTATTCAGGAAACCCCTCGTAGGACAGGGAGGATGACAGGGCCTGTCCTTAAGCTGATGTATGATGTCCCTGGGGTTCCCCCAGACTTACCCTTGTTTGTAGTCTATAAGGGAGTATACATTACTCCTAGATCCCTACAGAAGGTGGTTATATGCCCTGCTGATTCAAAGCCCCCTAGATCAGAGGAAAAGGTGACTCGAGGAAGGAGAGGGAGGTGAACAGGGTACCTCACAGGTTTGAGAGAGAAGAGTGTCCCCTGTGGGGTTTTAGTACCTAATATCTGATGAGATAATCTGAAGGTGCCACTTTTAATGTTGCCAAAAGGTCTCAGAGGAGGAAATGGATTGCAAAATGTAAATAATGTTCTGTGTTTGAGTGTTCCTCTGGTTATTACCTGCTAGATAGGAACCAGGAGTATAGAAAGAATTGTTATTAATGTTTGATGTGTTTGTTGGGTATTTTCCTACGCTTGCCATGGAAGCCAAGTGTTTTTGGGGGGAGTGTAACCCCCCTCTGGGAGCTTACCTGGTGGAGGAGTGTTTTCCCCGTCCCTTTGCTGTTCTGCATCTGTCCTGCCCTGTGTGGTTGTGGGTTAGGTGCTGCAAGCTGCTAGCAGGTCTGTTTGGGCTGGCACTTGTGTGGGCCCTTTGGAGATGGTGGGTAGTCCCGTGGTTCCAGCGCCTCTCCTTGGCTAATGGAGGGCCGGTGACCTGGAGAGTGCGGACGAGAAGCTGCCTAGGGGGCAACATTTTAACATTGACTGTGGGCCAGCAGTGAGGGCTCATAAATTAGTTATGAGCACTCATGAATATTAATGAGGTTGCCACCTGCCATGTAGGGGGATGTAGTTAGGGCCGCAGTGACAGCCAAATGGTTGGGACCACAGCCCTGAGAATGGGCTCACTTTGATAGAGGACCGTTGGGGCTACATTCCCCAATTGTTTAACCAGGAGTGGCATGCTAAGCTGAAAGCTTTTATACTGGTGCGACCTGGGAGTAAAGGGAAGCTAAGTGACTTGCTCAGGGTCACACAGGATATGCAGGTAGGGGCTGTGAGATTCAAACCCAGGTCTCCAGATTTGCAGCTGAGAGCCTTCAACCACTGCACTATACTGCCTTTGGTGACAGTGGGCTAAGGTGTTAGGCTGCACCAGAGGTTAAAAGGTGAGAGACTGCCTAAGCTTGAAAAGAACTCCATGTAAACTAATGGGAGCAGATATGTTGTGACATTTGACCCCTTACATTTCAGCCAATCGGTGATCTAGGCACCCAAAACTATGACAGAGGGATTCCTGGGAAAAGGAGGAGAATAATTCTGGCACCTAGATCATGCCCCAATAAACAAGCAGGGAATATTGATTTCTATGGATATCAATTATTGAAAGGCTTCAGCAACCAATCAGAACACTGGGATTTGGGCTGATACAGTGCGGACTTACTGGGATTTCGTCAGTCTGTGGCTGGACTCTGTATGAGTCAGGACTGTGCTGTAGGAGCAGTTGTTGGACTTCAGGGGCTTACCCAGGCCCTAATCTGAGGAGTGTGGTTGCTGAAAGAATCCCCAGGTACTTGCTGCAAGACGGGGTTGTAAAGGGGAGAAGAGAGAAAGAGACTGAACTGGTGATCCTGTTTCTCCAGGTGTTGAGAAGCTGCTTAAGGAGAGTTGGGAGAAACTTAATGTGGCAGATACCCTGCACTGGGAAATTGAGCTGAATGAAAGGACTGAGCAGATTATCTGAGTTTTACAGTTGCTGCTGAAAGGTCATTTGCTTGTATGGACTGCAATTGCATTTTTTCCTGAAGAGGCAGAGCATCTCTGGCTGTGAAGGTTCTAGCCAGGAAATGTGTGTGTCCTGAGTGAACTAGTTAAAGTAGCTGAGAGCTGAGGTCTTGCTGCAGCCGAAGAAAGGGTTGGACACTGCTAAACTGAGAGTGTGGACTGGTGTGCAGGGGGGTTGCTACTGATTTACCCTTCTGCTGATTTGCACTGGCACTGATCGAATCAGAGGCTAGCACCCACTCAATTTGTCACTGGACTTCATTGGAGCAACTGCCCAAAACCTGTGATTGGTGAGATGTCAGTGCAGGGACTGTAGGAGGACCCTCACCATTTGGGAGTCCTCACCCAGAGCCAGGGAAGGAACTTGCTAACCCCTCCCAAGTGGGACTCACTGTCTCAGGAGGTCACAGGTCTTGCAACCGAGTGCTAGGGCACTCCAATCGTGGGAGCTGGGCTGTGGAGCCACTCACAGGTCTGGGCCTTCTGGGGCTGGTGTTGTCCTGTCACAGTGCTCTGCAGCGTGCCAGAAGTAGCTGAAGGTGACAAGCAGCCAGAACTGCAATCAAGGTGACCAGCTGCAAGATCCTTGAGCAAGTTCCATCTGGATGAAGGGATCTTGGCTGTCCTGCTTCTGTTGTGCTCCACCAAAAATTCGAGGAGCTCCATTTTCCCCTGGAGTTGAGAAAGTCTAACTGTGAATACCCAGGACCTGGTTCCTGGGAGGGTTAAGGGGAAAATTGTGTTGGTTTTATTAAAGTTCAAGTTCACCATTTTCAGAACCCCAACAGCCAGCCAACCCACAGCACTGATCAGGCCTGCATCAATGGGTACCCATAAAGACTATTCTGGGGCACTGGTACCAGTGGGGGAGGGCTAGCCTACAGGCCCATATGTTTGCATTGCCTATTACTCTAACCTTTTTTCCTTGCTTTCACAGCTACCCAGTATCCTGGTATCACTTTCCCTATTCCTTATCCCCAAATAAAGCTGTGAATTTGTTGTTTGAATCTGCTGTTGTGGTGAATTTCATTGCATGTGCTCATTGCTGAATCTTATGGTTTATGGTGGGACAATGTACGGGAGGGACACAGTGTTCAGAGTGGTTGGAAGAGGAGGTGGGTAGGCACAGCATCTCAGGGGGCTGTGCCAAGCAGATATCTGGCCCACTGATACTTTACTCTGGGTGGAGGCACCGTACCATTTTTTGTGGGAATTAACCCTCAATAGTCACCGTAGCAGGGCCTAGGACCCTTGCCGGGTGCCAGAGACAGTCGGCAGAGGGTAGCCCGCTGGCATACGGTGCTGTGGCTATAAATGGGTTACAGGATCCAAGGCAGCATGGATTCTCGGGGGAGGTCATGCCAAACAAATCTGATAGATTTGGAGAGGGTGGTGGACACATGGAATGGCCTTCCTGAGGAGGCTGTGTGTCAAAAACAGTGGGGGAATTCAAGAATGGATGGGGCAGACATAAGGCAATTCTGGTGGGGGTTAGGAAGAAGTAGGCTGTTGATTAACTAGGATCTGCAGCTTATCCAATAGATAGGGAAATGGGCAGACTGAGTGGGCCAAGCGGTCCTTATCTGTCATCAAAGTTTATGTTTCTATGTTTTCCTTGATTGAGTGACCAAGGAATTAAGAGCAAGGAGGAGCGTGAACATGGTCTACCTAGATTTTAGTAAAGCTTTCAACACCATTCCATATAGGAGACTGGTTAGCAAGCTGGGTTGCTTGGAGGTGGTAACAGATTGCTTGGGGTGGTAACAGAGTTGTAATCTGGGTAAGAAATTGGTTAGGGGATAGGAGACAAAGGATAGTGGTAAACAGAGTTCATTCCAAGGAAGGGAGGGTGACCAGCAGAGTACCTTTCAGTTCATTTCTGGGACTGGTCCTCTTTAATGTCGTTATAAGTGACATAGGGTCAGACTGAACTGAAAAGATGGCCGCCGTGCTGGGCTGGCTATAAGCAGTAGTGAGGAGTAGGATTACTTTATATTAGTTCATTTGTTTTCTTTACTTTTGTTTTAATCGTTCGTTTATTTAGTTTTATTATTTTATTTATTTCTGGTCGGTCCTGGGTAAAAATCAAGTTGCGGAGTTTTTTATTAGCATCTGTGTCTGCACACAATAATATCTATTTACTTTCTGAAAGTTACGAACTGTGACTGGAAGTAACCATTACCTGGAGTGTCTCGGAATTTGGTTGCTGAGGGGAGCGCTGTAAGCAGGGTGTGGAGTCCTGGTGGTGGAGTGAAGATTGGCCCATCTTTGGCAGTCGGACTGTGCTGGTGGAAGGAAGGAGTGGAGCTGGTGGTGACCTGGTCTGGCAGCAGATGTCAGTGAACTGTTTGGAAGGAGTTCTTTCCTGGTCCTGGCCCTGACCCAGTGGTGTGCTGTAGGGCTGCTGCTGTTGGGTGGCCGTCTCTACAGCACTTCTGCCTGGCTGTGCGGTAGCTGGTGGGCAGCCATGGTGTCGAGCGGATCTGGGGAGAGGTTCGGGGGCTGGGTGGGACTCTTCTAGTGCTGGCCAAGTATCAGCTGTGGATTCGGCATCTTGAGTGCCTGGACTGCAGCTCAGCCCCGATACCTGCCTGGGTGAAGATTTGGCAGTGCGGTGATTTGGGACAGTGGTTTTATCATCACCCTGTCTTATGGGCCAAGGTCTTCCCCGACAGCTCATCCTACCTTGGCGGTGTTATGCAATGCCAGATCTATTAAAAACAAGACAACTATTATAGCTGATCTTGTTGGAACAACTAATCTGGCTTGCATCACTGAGACCTGGCTGGATGAAAAATGCAGGCCCTGTATTGACCTCGGCAACTCCAGCGGGTTCTCAGTGATACACCATCCAAGGCTGGATCATAGGGGTGGGTTTGTGGCCATTATGTTTAAGATTGAGCTGGGCCTTGTGGATGTGCCATTGGGAAGTACCAGATCCTTTGAATATATCCTGGAAGAGGGTGTAGGTTGCAGGATTCTCCTCGTCTACTGTCCACCAGGAGACGGAGGAGAATTCCTGCAGGAGATAGCAGACTTCATCGTCGACATGGTGTTGAGGTCCCCAGATGGATAGCTCTGGGGGACTTCAATGCCTGGGTTCACGATGAACTCTTGCATTTTGGTCAAAATCTCCTCCAGCTGATGACGATGCTGGGTCTTACACAGGTAGTTACCTCCTCAACCCATGTAGGGGGTCATTCGTGTGATCTGATCTTTCTTTTGGGTATGGAGATTGCTGATCTGGGGGTGGAACCAGTCAGCTGGTCTGACCATCACACCATAAGGTTCAGCTTCAGGGCCCCCCCTAATAGGTCTGCCCCTATGGAGATGGTTCAGTACCGCCCTTTAAGGGGGGTTAACCCTAGTGACCTGTCGGTGGTACTGGACCTATCGGGCTTGTCGGATGAATGCATGAGTCCAGATGATCTCGTGCTAGCCTATAATAAGGCTGTGGGAGATGCTCTGGACAAGATTGCTCCTGTTCATGTTTGGCCTCTCACCCTTCACCCAAGGAGCCCTTGGTTTGATGGCTCCTTGAAGGAGTTAAGGAGAGTTGGCCGAAGGATGGAGAGAGCCTGGTGGAAGTCCAGCCATGATGCTGACAAGCTTAGGTTGATGGCACATTATGATGGCTATCAATCAGAAATTACCCATAAGAAGGCAGAATTCCTGTGCAGGGAGATTTCTGCTGCACAGAATCGACCGGCTCAGCTCTTCCAGACTGTTGACAGATTGTGCAATCCAATCTGTCTCCAGCCCAGAGAAGCTTTGTCTCAGCTGAGATACGAGGAGTTCACTTGATTCTTTGCAGATAAGATTGCTAGCATCAGGTCTGGCATCGACCCGACCTCTCCTATAAGGGATTGCAGTGGTTGACAGGAAGTGGCGTGCACTCAGTCTATCTGGTCAGATTTCCACTGGCCGAAGTTCACTGACATTGTGAAGATTGTCCAAAGATTGCATCCAACCAGTTGTAGTTTGGATCCAGGCCCTACGCCCCTTTTAGTGGGATGTGTAGACGTTATCTGCCCGATCCTTGCTGACATTATCTGGAAGTTCCTGGAGAGGAGGGTCTTTCCTGACCCCCTCAAGGAGGCGGTCGTTCGACCACTCCTTAAAAAATCCTCCTTGGATCCAGATTGTCTAGTCAACTACCGGCCTATCTCTAACCTGCCATTTGTTGGTAAGGTTATTGAAAAGGTGATTGCGCTGCAATTGGATGATCATCTTACAACTCACAATGTCTATGATACTCTCCAGTCTGGTTTCAGGAAGAAGCATAGCACGGAGACTGCTCCTATCCGGGCATTGAATGACCTCCTAATGGCCAGAGATCGAAAGGCACGTACCGTTCTGGTCCTTCTTGATCTCTCTGCTGCATTTGACACTGTAGACCATGGTGTGCTGCTGGAGCGCCTGTGGCTTTTTTGTGGGCTGTCTGGTACAGTCCTTAAGTGGTTCCATTCATGTCTCACGGGCAGGTTTCAGAGAGTTGCCACTGGAATTTATTCCTCTGGTGCTCACTCCCTGCCTTGTGGGGTGCCACAGGGTTCCATTTTGGCCCCCATGTTGTTTGCAGTGTACATGCTGCTATTGAGAGATATCACCAGGCGATACTGTCTGAGTTTTCACTGCTATGCAGATGATACTCAGCTGTATATGTCCTTTCTGCCCAGACAGAATGATGCACTCTCCATGCTAAATAATTGCCTTACTGAGATCAGATCCTGGATGAATTCCAGCTGGCTGAGACTAAATCCAGACAAGACTGAAGTGCTGGTAGTGGACCCAGGTCATCCAGGGGCAGGTTTGGGGTCTGGACAACCATCAGGCTTGTTACTTGGTGGTATGTCGCTCACTACCTCAGATCGGGTGCGTAACCTGGGCATTATTTTTGATGATGGTCTGACTCTTAAATCTCAGGTGTCAGCTGTCATCAAATCTTGTTTTTACCATCTGAGGAATATTGCCCGGGTGAAACACCTGGTTCCTCCGGATGATCTTCCAACACTGGCCCATACCTTCGTCACTACCCATCTTGATTACTGCAATTCCCTCTACCTAGGGCTACCAGGGGTTGATATCCGCTGCCTGCAGCTGGTGTAGAATGCGGCGGCCAGGCTTTTGACTGGGTTTTCTAGAACCAGTCATATTATTATGCCTGTGCTCCACTGGCTGCCTGTTCAGTGGCAGATAACCTTTAAGGTTGGCTTGCTAACCGTTAAAGCCCTACATGATCAGGGACCCGGTTACCTGCAAGATCTCCTGGTACCCTACTGCCCCCTCCATCCTCTCCGATCCACCAATGAGGGATTGCTGGAGATTCCCACTGTACGATTGAAGACATCTAGTTCTCGTGCCTTCTCTTTTTCAGCTCCAACGCTGTGGAATTCTCTACCTTGTCGATTAAGAGAATGCCCAACCATCGGTAGACTGTAAAATTGAGTTAAAAACATATTTATTTAACTTAGCCTTCCCTAGTTATGGATGATCTATTTTAATGCCTAGTTTTAATTCTATTTATATTTGATGTATTTGGTTTTATGTACAGCGTCTTGGTTTCGAAAGGCGCTATAAAAATAAAGCTGATTTGATTTGATAGCAGAGGAACAGGATGGGAAGATCTGCTTCTTTGCAGATGACACCAACATCTGTAACAGGGTGGACACTTGGTGGGGGGGTGGAACAGATGAGCAGAGATCAGAGAAAACTGAAAGAGTGGTTAAGTGTATGGCAGCTGGGTTTTAATGCAAAAAAGTGCAAAATAATGTACTTGGGCACAGAAACCCAGGGTCAGAGTACAAAATGGGTGGAATGTTATTGACAATAACCAAACAGGAAAGAGAGTTGTGGGTAGTCATACTGGATAACCTAAAGGTGGCCAGGCAGTGCAACGAGGCATTTTAGAGGGCTATTAGAATGCTGAGGTATAGGAATGGTATCACAAGCAAAAAACAGGAAGAGTTGTTGTCCCTATATACAGCACTGGTAAAATCCACCTTGAGAACTGTGTTCAGTTCTGGAGACCACATCTAAGGTAGGACACTGACAGAGTGGAGGCGGTGCAGAGGAGGGCAACTAAAATGATGCAGGGTCTGCATCAAGAGCCCTACAAGGAGAGGTTAAGGGAGCTCTATTCATACACCCTAGAAGAGAAGAGGGAGCAAGGGGATATGATGGAGACCTCTAAACACCTCATGGAAGTAAATAAGGCACTGAAGGAGAATATTTTTCAGAAAAAAATGTGCTGTAGAACAAGGGGACATGTTATGAAGCTGGAAGGGGGTAGATTTAGGAGAGATGTGAGGAAGTACTTCTTCACAGAAAGAGTGCTGGATTCCTGGAACAGCCTAGAAGCAGTGGTTGTGTTGGCGAAAATAGTGGAGGGGTTCAAAAATGCCTGAGATAGGCACAAGGGAATCATAGGGGTAAGGAAGGAGGAAGACTAAGAGCTGTAGGTCAAATAGGGTCTGCAGCAAGAATGAAGATAGAAAAAATGGGCAGACTGAGTTGGGCAAGTGGTCCATATCTGCCGTCAGATTCCTTGTTTCTATGTTTCAGTCTCAGCTACAAGGACTCATTCACACACAAGCGGTCTGTGCATGAGTAGGTCTACAGGAGATATTACCTAAAGTGGGAACTTCAGTGACTGACATATTTATTTTGAGAAAAAATTACAAACTTTTATCTCCAAATATGAGCTCAGTTCCAAACAAAGCCCTGGACTTTCATGGGGGAAAGGATTCCAGAATGCCTTTTCCCTCTTTCAAAAAGTCATTCTACAGGTAAAGCAATACAAGCCTCAGACTGTCCTTGTCACCTAAGTAAATGTGGTACCCGGATCTGCCGAGGCTGTGTCCAGGGGTGTGATCCCTCTCCCCTCAGGCCAGATCTCCTTTCCTCCCTGTAAACGGATCTTTCGTCTGGAGCTTAAGATCCTGCACCTGAAGATCTGATTCCTGAAAGGCTAGAGTTTGAATCATTGCACCTCCCTGATGACATATTAGGGAATCTCATAGTCTCTAAGAAACAGGCAACCATAAGCTCTACTCACTAATTTGCTAAGATTTTCATGCTGGTGCTGGACTAAATCTCTCCCCTGACACCTGTCCAGAGGGCGAAATTCTGAACTACAGTTCCTGTTCTCCCTGGCTTCTGCTAGGTATTGTCTGATCCCCGAAAGTCTTCCAGTCAGCCATATCAGCTTTCAGGTCCATTGCTGGCACCCACATGCTGGTGACTAACTCAGTCTTCAAGCATTTCTTTAAAAAGGGTACTCCACAAGTTACCTCCTGTGAAAGCCCCTGTCCTGAGACTTGAACCAGTGTTTTTTAACGTTCCATTTATGCTCCATTCTCTCCAGCACCCCCATCCCCTCAGGACCTTCAGGCATCCCCTGATCCCCCTGCCTCCCACAGTAATGGCAACCTACTTCTGTGTACCAGTGGTTATGTCCCCCAGGTGAGGTCAGGGTGGGGGATGTACCTCTAAACTCTTTTCTTTTCATCAGGCTGTGCCATGCTGGGAAATCAGTTACCTGGGTCCATTATCATTGGGGCACTGGGGCCATTTTCTGTTTTGTCCTAGCCCCAAGAAACATTGCACGCAAGGACATCAAGGTGTGTCTGCACATGCCATGTGCATGTCTGCATGCCGACGTCAGCAATGTCCCTACCCTACCCTCAGCTCTCCTGCCACACTAGCACTGGTGGTCACCCAGGGGACAGTATCGCGGCAGACTGAACCCACCCTCCACGGAGGAGGAGAGCATCCTCTGGGATGCTCAGTCCTCCTCCACCCTGGCTGGCTCCAAACAACCGAGTTCACTTCTGAACCCTGGTTATCGGCATCACGAGTATTAGTGCTACCGCTGCACCGACAGTCTGAACCTGCTTCTTGCTAAACTGATGGACCCACCCTTCAAACCAGTGCTTATGCTACCTCTAGTGCCTGTCCTGGAAGGTTGCTTTGGGAGGCAGTATAGCATAGTGTTGAAGAGCACTGAGCTGCAAACCTAGAGAACTGGATTTGAATCCCACAGCCACCACTTACATAATGTGTGACCATGAGCAAGTCATTTAACTTCCCTGTGTTTCCAGGGCACAACTCGAAACAACCCTTAGCATCGTGGCTTCACTAACCTGAGACTCTGTTCTGACTTGGCCTTGGATACCGTTCATGTTACTTACATAGACTGTTTTGGCTTTAATTGTCCTCTGTACTTAAAAAAAACCAAAAACTATTTGGACTCTTCTGTTGTCTTATTTGCTTTAATTTATTTGTATTTTGGGTTGGCTGGGGTGGGTGTGGTTTAGTTAGTGTTTGAGAGTGGTTTGAGTGTGAATAGTAACATTTTTGTATTGTAAGTGTAATCCCCCTACCAATTTGGGGTTTACTGTAATATCTTCCTGGGCCCCTAATGCCCAATGTCAGGCTGGTGTCCCGTCCCAGTGTGATCCTGTTTACCTGCGTAAGAGTGCCATGCTGAACATCTGTGCTTGTCCCTTTAAGAGAATAGCTGACCTGTGTTAAGTAAATGGTCTGTGCTGGGTCTCAGCAATTTAGGGCTTGTGGACGGGTAGACAGTGTGTTGTTTTGCTCCATTCTGCAGTTGCTACTAGCGCAGAGGGAGCTCATATAGGAACTGTGCTTATTTACTGTTTGTGCCTTATTATATTTGAGATAGAGATGTTTGTCTAACCTGCTTTACAGCCACCATGTTAGGTCCGGGTCTTCCAGTAAACGGACCAATAGAACCACTGGGAACCTAAAATGGATCTGAACCCCAGTGTACTGTGGGAAGGAAATTCTGTAGTTTTGTAGTTTTTTCAGTTGGCGCCTAAATGAACCTGGAGGGGGAGCCCTTACTGTGACTGACAACTCTTTCAGCCAACCAAACCTTTGGATTTACTAAGAAAATGCCCAGTGTGCCAAGAGACAGGGGATCGGTTAGAATTGGAGGTTGAAATGTGAACAGCTTGAGCTTTCGAGCAGCTGCTTCCAGAAGGAGTGTAGGGGAATTGACAGGAAGAGGCCCAACTTACCTCCCTGCCACCTTTCTCCTGCTTGAGACTGCCTATAGCAGAAGTTGGACTTGTCCGATTCCAGCCTGGAACTGTGGCAGAAGAAAAGAAGAAGTGTGTTAGTGCTACTTGCGATTTGGACCGAAGACTTGCTCCTGAAGTGATTGGCCCAGCTTATGTGCGAGACATATATGGATCGGAAGGGTTGCTCAGTAAAGCTGCTGCATTGTGACTGGACTATATCCGAACTGTATCCTGGGATATGAGAGGGGTGCTGCACTTCTGAGGTGCCGTCTTTCGGATGAGACATTAAACTGAGGTCCCATCTGCCTGGATTGGAGGTAGTTCAGGTGAATGTTAAAGATCCCATGGCACTTATCGAAAAGAGTAGGGGAATTTCCCCGGTGTCCTGGCCAAATTTCCCTCATTCACTAAAAATACCACCAACAGCTTAATCTGGTTCAAGGTCAGTTGGCATTCATCTGTATCCCCCTTCCCCGGGTCGTGCCTGAAAATAGGCAGGATTTGTCTAGTGCACTTACCTGGTCAACAAAAACTAAATAAATATCTGTTTATGTTAAATGTGCTGAATGTGTTACGTGGGTCGAGACCTGTTCACCCATGGCCAAACCTGTTATGCCAGCTGGAGTCTTCACCAGCAGAAGATCAGAAACTTTGCCAGACTGTTCATCCAGCCTGGGCCCTGCCAATTTGGCCTAGGCTGCTACCCCTGCACCAGAAACTATTTCAGCAAGAGAACAGCTCGGGGATCCAGCCTCTGAGCAGCAACATCATGCTGGTTGTGGCCACCTGGAGGAAAGGCAGTGAAGAGGAGGTGCGTCCATGTTGGCCCTGCTTCCCCATGCCCATCGGTCATCACCAAGAGGTCTACATATCACCTGTCTTGCAGCAAATTCCTGGTAGCGTGAGTACAGTCAGGGTAGCTCCCTGCAACGGGTGTTTAAATCATCTGTGGTATCATCTAATTGTTTCAGTTTCTTGGCTTTACAAAGGACTGAGCCAAGCGGCTCAGATTACAAATAATTTGAGTGTTTTGCATGTTAACTGCCTTCCTTTCCACCAAGGGCCCCAACATAAACTGTAACACTGGCCACCCCCGGGCAACGCTTCTGGCTAGCCAGATTTACCATCCTGGGTATCCAGTGTTGTGTGACTGTCAGTTTGGGACAAAGAGTGCATGCAATCCTTGAACTAAATCAGATTACAAATCATTTAACCAGATTCATGCCCCTTTCTTTTTCACTGCCCCTAAATAAACCTGATTGTCTTGTTTCATGTTTAACCTGGCTAGTGTGAATATTATTAGTTGGGTTACAGTATTAAGAGTGTGCTACTGTATTGCTAACCTTACTTTACAGGGGTTATCCAGGGAAGCTGCTGCAAGTCCAGCCCTGGTGGTAAGTGTGAAGGGCGTGAGCATAATATTACTGTTTCATACTGACTGTAAATTCTCTGCTGTGTCAGGTACTGAGCCACTAGGAGGGTTGGTGGGTGGTTATAGCTTCCCAGATTGCTATACCAGAGCAGATAAGCAACCCCAATACCACTACTCTGGGTGGAGGCACCTTATTAGTGAACTCAGGCCCCTCAACCTGTGTATAGCCATACAGGCAGGGGCAGTAGCCCTTAGAATAGTGCCACCTAGGGGTTTCATCTTGGAGGCATCGCTGGGATTAGTGCCCTTTAGTGACCAGAGCATCAGATGTCAGGTAATTAAGAGAAATTTAGTGGCAAAGGGTCTTCTGTGCCAAGTGGTTAGTGTTTCCCACTACTGCCCCATACCACGAATGGTATCTTCTCTGGAGTTGTCCCCACCCCTAGTGGAGAGAAGAACTGGGAAACTTGGACAGCGCATGCTGCCTGGATGATAGATAGATGGGCTGGAACCGAGGCGCAAAAGCGCTTGGAAGTTATAGTGACCCTCCGGGGGCCTGCTTCAGATGTCATCCAGGGGCTTCAATCCACTGGGTCTACTGTGTCTGCATGGCAGTATTTGGACACCTTACACTCTGTTTTTGATCCCCATGAGGATGTTGGTCAGCTACTATGGGAGTTTAAGGCTATGTGTCAACACAAGGGGGAATTACTCTTGGCCTACTTAATGAGAATGGAACATGTTTTGTTGAAAATATTCTACTGAGGAGGGGTCGCATCACAGGACTTAGACTGAGTCAGAATGGATAATTTCTTAACCTCGGTGGAAGATCCTAGTTTCATAATGCTTCAGCTACAAACACAGCAATGTGTAGATGGGGGCCGTGAGGAAAGCTTAACACCAGACAGATGGAGACAATCCTGTGGGGCAAGGTTCAGAACCAACTGCAGCCAAAGAAAATGCGTCACTCAAGTGCTCTAATCAGGGGGTGGCTACCACCACAGGAGATGCCTCGCCCCTCCTGTGGGAGGTAGAGCTAAGCAAGCTGGAGGCTTGGTTTGAATGACTGTGTGAGATAGTAATGGTAATGTGTAGGTGGCAACAAAAAGTTTCTGGTGGGTTAACAAAAAGAAAGCCCCTGAATAAGGATGTGGTGTTCTGCTATCATTGTGGGTGAGATGGACATACACAAAATGAGTGTCATTCCCCAGAAAATGTGGATAAGGTAAAGACCTGACTCATAGCCTACAGTCTTGATTGCACACTTCCCGGAAAAATGCTAAGAATCATGCCAAATCACATGCCCAACGGGGTCAGCCTTAGAAAGCACCACTGGTGACATACCAGATAGTTCTAAACTGTTTGCAACTAAAGATCCTGCCAGTGTTATGGACAATGATGTTAAGGAAAATGATGGTGACAGTATCAGTATTGTGTTACATGATTTAAATTCCATGGAATTTCCTCTTGATGACAAACCTGGAATTTCAGAGCAAATTAATGAAAGTAATTCTGTTAAACAAGAACCAACAGGACCAGAAGCTGAAAGTGTTTCTATTCCAGAACAGCCAGCCAGTGCAGAGGTACCCCTTTCTTCAGAAGCTGACTTATTGGTAAGCAATGAGCTGGGACTGATCAACCTACGAGCAAATGTTGAAAGGACTGAGCCTGTGCCTGCCCCTCCCAGAAAGTCTGGAAACATCAAAAAGCCTGTAATGCGTCTCAGTTATGATGCCCCAGGAAGGCATGTAGACATCCCATAGAATATAGTTCACAAAGGGGTGTATATTTCTAAGAACTCTCTTCCTAAACTAGGCTACTCTGCCACCTCAAAGCTAATAGTTAAGCCCTCCAATCAGTGTACTAATGCCCTTGCCCCATGCAGTCCCAATGTACAGTAGCTGACAGAGACAGGCCCCAAGCCATGTCTGTTAGTGTACAGGAGGTAGTACAAACAAGAATTGTAAGAGTGATGTGTTTAACTACTTGAATCTGTGAATCTGTTTATGAAAAAGTGTTTATGAAAATGTGTTCTTATAAAAATTTCATTGCTAAATGAAAAGTATAGTACTGCTGTTGTTAAAACCAGTTATTTTACTGATGCATCAGATTGTATGTTATGATATGCCAATGAAACATGCATGTATTTACGTATAGTGTTTTCTATATAGAAATTATGTAGTGTGTGTAGACTTGACATGGACACCAAGTTTTTCCAGGCAGGGAAGAGTGTAACCCCCCTACCAATTTGGGGTTTACCGTAATGTCTTCCTGGGCCCCTAATGCCCACTGTCAGGCTGGTGTCCCATCCCAGTGTGATCCTGTTTACCTGTGTAAGAGTGCCATGCTGAGCCTCTGCGACTGTCCCTTTAAGAGAATAGCTGACCTGTGTTAAGTAAATGGTCTGTGCTGGGTCTGAGCAATTTAGGGCGTGTGGCTGGCCAGATAGTGCCTTTTTTTGCTCCATTCTGCAGTCGCAACTAGAGCAGAGGGAGCTCATGTAGGAACTGTGCTTATTTACTCTTTGTGCCGTATTATATTTGAGACAGAGATGTTTGTCTAACCTGCTTTATTTGCAGCTTGATTATCTGAATGGGAGCCACCATGTTAGGTCTGGGACTTCCAGTAAATGGACCAATAGGACCACTGGGGACCGAAAATTTATTCGAACCCCAGTGTTCTGTGGGAAGGAAATTCTGTAGTTTTGTAGTTTTTTCAGTTGGTGCCTAAATGAACCTGGAGGGGGAGCCCTTATTGTGACTGACAGCTCCTTCAGTCAACCGAACCTTTGGATTTACAAGGAAAATGTCCAGTGTGCCAAGAGACAGGGGATCAGTTAGAGTTGGAGGTTGAAGTGTAAACAGCTCGAGCTTTCGAGCAGCTGCTCCCAGATGGAGTGTAGGGGAATAGACAGGAAGAGGCCCAACTTACCTCCCTGCCACCTTTCTCCTGCTTGAGACTGCCTATAGCAGAAGTCGGACTTGTCCGATTCCAGCCAGGAACTGTGGCAGAAAAAAAGAAGTGTGTTAGTGCTACTTGCGATTGGACCGAAGACTTGCTCCAGAAGTGATCAGCCCAGCTTGTGTGCGAGACATATATGGATTGGAAGGATTGCTCAGTAAAGCTGCTGAATTGTAACCAAACTATATCCAAACTGTATTCTGGGATATCTGTTTATGTTAAATGTGCTGAATGTGTTACGTGGGTCGAGACCTGTTCACCCATGGCAAAACCTGTAACGCCAGCTGGAGGCTTCACCAGCAGAAGATCATAAACTTTGCCAGACTGCTCATCCAGCCTGGGCCATGCCAATTTGGACTAGGCCGCTACCCCTACACCAGAGACTGTTTCAGCAAGAGACTGGCTCAGGGATCCAGCCCTTGAGCAGCAACATCACACATGTTGCAGCCACCTGGAGGAAAGGCCGTGAAGAGGAGGTGCGTCGTGTCGGCTCTGCTTCCCCATGCCCATCGGTCATCACCACAAGGTCTTCATATCACCTGTCTTGCAGCAGATTCCTGGTAGCATGAGTACAAACAGGGTAGCTCCCTGCAATGAGTGTTTAAATCATCTGTGTTACCATCTAATTGTTTCAATTTCTTGAGTTTACAAAAGACTGAGTTAACTGGCTCGGATTACAAATAATCTGAGTGTTTTTCATGTTAACTGCCTTTCTTTGCACCAAGTGCCCCAACATGAGCTGCAATGCTGGCCACCCCCGGGCAACACCTCTGGCTAGCCAGACTTACCATCCTGGGTACCCAGTGTTGTGTGACTGTCAGTTTAGGATAAAGAGTGTATGTAATCCCTGAATTAAATCAGATTACAAATAATTTAACCAGATTCATGCCCCTTCCTTGTTCGCTGCCTCTAAATAAACCTGATTGTTTTGTTTCATGTTTATTTTATTTATTTATTCATAGTATAGGAAATGCAACCCTTTGAGTCATAGACTCATTTCCAAAGGCTCCACGTCAAGTACAAGGTTTACAAAGAACAAGAACAACAGGTAATTACAGTTAACAACGGGGAAGGGTCAAGAGTCATACAAGTGAGGGAGCAAAAACAGGCAATACAAGATAAAGGCAGCATTACATGTGTAACCCCACTACAAATGGGGGTTCCCAAAAAGTCTTCTTTGAGCTTGCCTAAATGCACACTGCCAGGCTGGTGTCCTGCATTTTAGCAGTTTAAATGTGATTACCAGAGCTTGTATAGCCTCTGTGTACTGTCTCTTTAAGAGCTGCCTAATTGCAGTTTAAGTAATCTGAGAGGGAGCTCTGTTGAAAGATGTAACTATTTACTGAAAACCATTTAGAATGATAATGATAATGTAGTTTGACTAACCTGCTTTCTTTGCAGCAAGGACTGTTTTGTTTGTCTCCACTATCTTGGTCCTGGACTACAAATTGGACCAATCAGTTCTGGTGGGACCTAAAATGTAGCCGGACTGATGGAGCTGTCTGAATTCAAAATCTGTAGGAACTGCAGTTTGAACTTTTTGTGCCTTTTTTGCAACTGAAGGGGGAGTTCTCGCTTTGACTGACAGCCAAATCAGCCAACCAAATCTTTTGGATCTTGTGGAAGTCCCGGGCTGCTTGCAGTTTTTCAGTTAGAACTAAGCTGGAAGCTGAGCAAGAAGGAGCTATAGTGTTTCTGAGCAGCTATCCTGAGTGGATTCGTATGGGAGAACTCTGAAAAGGCTAAGTTTTTGGCCTGCATGCCGGTGTGCTGCTCCTGAGAGGGAGAGAAGAGAATTATTTTGGACTAAATCCAAGTTTGTGTGACTAAAGTAAGCTACTGAAGTGGGCCAGGCTCAACCTGAAGAAGACCAAATATTTTTGCTGAATGCGATCAGCCTGTCAGGAGTTCCAGCTACCCCTAAGCTCCCGGTGTGTGCAGAGACTTTGCAGTTGTGCCCAGGGAGCGCTTTGCCTGGTACAGTAGAATTCCCGTACATGTAAATGTGCTATGAGCTGCTAGTGGGTTGTGAGTTAGTTCCCCCCTGTGTGAACTGTGTTCTGCTTGCTGGAAGCTGTATCCAGCCCAAAACGGACTGCTTCTGAACTTGTCTCCATGCGGTCTGGGCTTTGCCAGACTGGCACAGCCAGTCTACCCACTGCACAGAGAAGCCATCGACGACAGACCTGCCTGGGGATCAGTCCCCTGCTCCATGCTTGAGCAGGAATGACGCCTCTGCAACTTGTGTGGGCCCTGCTTCTCCTGGCATTCCAGATCAACCACCTGCAGTCTCGATTTTCGTCCAGCCTGTGTCCAGTCTTGGGTATCGTGAGTAAATACCAGGATATCTCCCTACAACAACAGCTTAATCTGAGTGTGTCATCTGATTGCCTTATTGTTTCGTTTCCTTTACAAACTGAGCCCCCTGGCTCCGGATTACAAATATTGTGTACTGTGCTTGTTGTGTTTTTCATCACAGGGCCCCAACCAGCTGCAACCCCGGGCAACTGTCCTGGCTAGCCCATCTCTTCTCCACCTGGGTACCCAGAGGTGGACTGTGTGGGGGGACTCAAAGCACATGCATAACTGCTTGATTGATATAACCTTTAAGCTAATTAACCTGATTTTGCCCCTCCCTTGTTCAAGTCCCCTGAATAAATCAGATCTAACTTTTTCTGCATGTAATCTGACTGTGGTTCCAGTTTGTGCTCAAAGTACTGTACTGTTGCTATTTGCTGTGCTTAACCTTGTTTTACAGGGGTCCCCAGGGTTGAGCCAGAAGAACCAGCCCTGGTGGTAAGTGCAAACAGTGTGGGTACTTGTGTGGTGTACCAGGGGTATTGTGAAAGTGATTATTGTACAGTGTTCAGGCCACTAGAGGGGAAAGAGGGGGGTTACAGTGTCCCAGAGGGCTGTGACCAGGTTAGCTTGACCACTACCAACCCTGACCTCCGGGTAGAGGCACCCGTTTCAGAACTCAGGCCCCTTAACCTGCTACTAGCCAAGCAGGCAAGGGTAGTAGCCCTTGGGATAGCGCCACCTAAGGGTTACATCTTGGAGGCTCACCGCTGGGATTTTGTGTCTTCTAGTGGCCGAAACTATGAATTATTGTCAAACATAAATGGCTACCCCAACAGAAGTGGCTGTACACCAGCTGGTGGGGTGGTGTACTGGGCAGGAAATTGACCCACAAAATGCTATACTTATCCTGGATAGTCCCCTGGGTACCAATAAGGACACTGTAGAGGGAGTACTTTCCAAGGTTGAATGTTTACAAAACCCTGTGGTGGTGGGTCAACAGGCTAATCTGCTTGCATAAAGTTTCATGGTGTTAGTAGAGTGTAAGAACCCAGTAGACAGTTCCAAAGTGCCACAGACTATCACCCCTGAAGGAGCCCTCACTGCCTGGAGAGTGATAACTAAAGACAGTAAAGACCCCAATGAGAATGAGCCTCCCCTCACTATCTGAGACTTTTGAGGAGAAATGTGCTAAGTTGTTGCTGGAGGAAGAGAAAACTGTGGCGGACTTAAAGAAACTATTCCTGCCACCTGGGGGTGTTCCTCCCCCAACACCCCCTCCCGTTCTAGCACCCGTTATTGCCCCTCCTGTGCCCATGCCAATACTGGCTCCTATGTCTGTACCTGCCATTAGTCATGACTCTTACCGAAGGTTGAGAATCTTCTCTGGCACCCTTCCCACCTCCAAGGGGAGGATGATTGGGAGACCTGGATAGATTGTGTTGCCCCTTTGGTACCTGAATGGCAGCATGCGGAGAATGAGAAACGGAAAAGGATCATAGAAAGTTTGAGGGGTCCCGCCCTAGAGGGCATTAAATTTCTGAGGTCCACAAACCCTGATGCATCTGCCCAGAAGTACCTATCTGCACTCGAAGGCAATTTTGGGAGCATTGAGTCAGGGGAGAACTTGATGTGGAAATTTCGAGGTACAAAACATTGGCCAGGGGGAAGTTTGTTTGCATATGTTACTTGTCTGGAAAGAGCACTGCAAAAGGCTTACCGAAAAGGTGGGGTAGCTGCCAGTGGCTTAAACCATATGAGGCTGGGGCACATACTGCAACATGCAAAACATTCTAAATTGCAGCTTCTTCAATTAAGGCTCCCAGATAGAAGGGGTAATCCACTGGGCTATTGTGACTTGATAAAAGAACTCCGGGAGGTTGAAGATGAAGAGGGGGATTGTAATTCTAGGGTGAGCGCAGCCCAAGTGATCATGGCATCGGAAGGACCTTCCGAAGTGGGGACCAATGAAGGTGTGTTGCCATGGGATGAACTGCTGAGGGAGTTCAGGGAAACAGAAAACAGTCTCTTTATGAAGACTGCTCCTGCAAGTACAGGCACCGACCCTTATCCAACTGCATCTGCTATGGGGGTGGGGGTGTCCACCCAGGCATCTCCTGCTGACAGCAGCTTGAAACTCGATTCCTTGACTATGGAAGTAAGAGAATTGACGAGATGTCTCCAAATGTTCATCACACAGCAGACAGAGATGGCACCAAGGTTTTCAGTTGGTAGTACCACTGCCCCAGCTCCCAGTGAAATGCCTCGGCCACCCCAAATCCCAGAAAACATATATTGCCATAATTGTGGGAAGGATGGGCACATGGAGAGAGAGAATGCCAGTCCACAAAAGACCTAGATAAAGTTGTATACAGGCTTCAAGGAGAGCTTCAGAGAACGAATCAGCGGTCAAGGAGTACCCAAAATGACTGCAGTGAGAATTCAAGAAGTAGTAACTCAAATCCCTATGTGGCTAAATCATCTCTCCAGGCCTCTGCTGCTGTTCTTCCAGACTGGTCCAAAATAGTGGGCCCTTCAATGGAGACTACGGTGGCTGTGAATGGTATTCCTACTCGGGCTGTGCTGGACAGTGGGTCGCAAGTGACCATTGTATTTAAGAACTGGTATGACAAACACTTATCTGCTGTGCCCTTACAATCCCTGGAAGGCCTACATGTGTGGGGGCTGAGTGACAAGTCTTATCCCTACCTAGGATGTGTCCGCCTCTGGTTGTCATTTCCTGCAGCTGTAACTGGTGTAGAGGAGCAAGTCAAGACACTGGCCTTAGTGTGTCCCCACACTGGACTATATGATGGGGTTCCCCTGTTAATTGGGACCAACGCCCATATGTTTGGGAGACTGGCCCAACTCTGTCGCGAGAAACAAGGGTGAAGGACTGGGAGGGCCCTAAGAATTCCTGCTCTGATCAAGAGGGCCTATGATTTGCAACAGAACTCTAAGGGAGTGGACCAGGATGAACCGGTAGGGGTCGTATGGAAGAAGGATCCCAATTCAATGGTACTGTTCCCTAACACCCAGTGTACAGTTCAAGGGAAGGTCTGCCTCCACAAAGCTGTCAAGAACAAAATACTGATGTTGGACGCGCCAGGCAATGGAAAATTGCCAGAAGGATTATTGGTTAAGCCCAGCATCTTGCCAGCTCATGCTCATGCCTATGCACGACGAGTGATGGTCCAGATTCATAATGTGTCAGATCGGGAGATCTGGGTGAACAGAGGATGCACCTTAGCTATGGTACACTGCACAGACACTGCAGTGTTGCCCAGCAACAAGCACCCTGGCAAGACAGATAGAGTGACTCCCGACTTGCTTGATTTTGGTGACTCCCCGTTGCCAGCTGAATGGAAGACTAGAATTAGCCAGAAACTTGCCCAGAGAGATCAAGTGTTTTCGTTGAAGGAATGGGACGTGGGATGTGTCCAGGGTGCAGAGCATCACATACACCTGCACGATGAACAGCCATTTTGAGAGAGGTCTCGACGCCTAGCCCCTGCAGACATAAATGATTTGAGAAGACACTTGCAGGAAATGCTCACGGCTCGTGTAATACAAGAATCCAGGAGTCCATATGCTTCTCCCATTGTGGTTGTGCGTAAGAAGAATGGATCTGTGAGAATGTGTGTTGATTATTGAACTCTGAATCGGCGGACCATCCCCAATCAATACACCATGCCCCGTATACAAGATGCTCTGGATTGTTTGAATGGGAGCAAATGGTTCTTGGTGTTGGATCTTCCCAGTGGATATTACCAGATTCCGATGGCTCCTGAGGACCATGAGAAGACAGCCTTCATCTGTCCTTTGGGGTTCTACAAATTCCTGAGAATGCCACAGGGGATATTGGGCACCCCAGCCACCTTCCAGCGACTGATGGAACGAGCGGTGGGAGATATGAATTTGCTGGAATGCTTGGTGTACTTGACGATGTCATTGTGTTCGGGAGCTCCCTAGAGGAACATGAGAGTCGACTGTTCAAAGTACTAGACCGACTGGAAGATTTCGGCCTCAAGCTGTCCATCGACAAGTGCCAGTTTTTCCAAACCTCTGTGAAGTATGTGGGGCACATAGTGTCTACAGAGGGGATGGAGACTGATCCTAGTAAAGCTGAAGCCTTGACTACTTGGCCCCAGCCCCACAATTTGAAAGAACTACAACGTTTCTTGGGATTCTGTGGCTACTACCGACGGTTCATAAAGGACTATTCCAAAGTGATTCGGCCACTCTTGAATCTTACCCGGGGTTACCCTCCTACCAATTGGAAATACAAAAAAGGGTCTATCAAAGAACCAGACAAACCATATTTCCACCCAGGTGAACTTTTCATGTCCCGCTGGACGCTTGACTGTGAAGCACCTTTCCACGAAGTCATATACCAGCTCACCCACACCCCCATCCTCACTTATGCTGATCCCACCAAACCCTATGTGCTGCATACTGACGGCAGTCTACAAGGTCTAGGAGTTGTACTGTATCAAGACCATGAGGATGGTTTGAGACCAGTGGCATTGGCCAGTAGGAGCATGACCCCGTCAGAGCGAAATTGCCCTGTGCACAAGTTGGAGTTCCTTGCATTAAAATGGGCCATTGTTGACCAGTTTCATGATTACCTCTATGGGGCAAAAATATTGGTGAGGACTGACAGTAACCTGTTGACCTATGTACAGACTTCAGCTAAGTTAGACACCACAGGGCACTGGTGGCTTTCTGCATTGTCAACATATGATTATGCTGTCGAATACAGACCAGGCCTGAATCATATTGATGCTGATGCCCTATCCCGGAGGCCCATTTCCAAGAGCGACTGGGTCAGGCTGTCTGAACCTGACATCCGAGCATTGTGCCAAAAGTTTGATAGAAATGAACAGATGTCTACGGACACAGTGGACTGCTTAGCAGATTGCTTGGGCCCCTCTGACACCTGCATACCGGCGTGATTGCCACTTTTCTGCTCTAGATATTAGTGCACTACCCAGTTTGACAATGACAGCTTCAACGGGCACAATCCCGAGATCCTATGATTCAATTAGCACTTGGCGCCTTCGCGGCAGGAAAAGATGTGTCCAAGTTTCGCTCCTCTGATCTGAGAACTGCTTTGTTGTTTAAAGAAGGCCCTGGTTGAAGCTGCTTAATCAGTTGTTGTATAGAGAGACTGTAGATCAGGGTGGCCAAATAAACAAGCAACAATTGGTCCGCCTTACAGGCTTCAAAGATTTGGTACTGAGGTCCCTCCACAATCATATGGGCCACTCTCGGTATCGACCGGACCCTTGACCTAGTATTATCCTGATTCTACTGGCCCAAGATGGGGGCCAATGTTGAGCACCATGTAAGGACTTGTAGTTGCTGCCTGCAGAGAAAAGCCCTACCTCAGAGGGTTGCCCCGCTTGTCAACATTACTACCAGCACCCCAATGGAACTAGTCTGCATAAACTTCTTGAGTTTAGAGCTTGAGCAGTGAAACATTGGCAATGTGTTAGTGGTTACAGTCCATTTCACATGGTATGCACAAGCTTTTCCCATCAAAGATCAAAAAGCATCTACCGTGGCCAAGGTGCTAGTGGAAAATTTCTTTGTCCACTATGGTGCCCCCCCAGCGAATTCACTCTGATCAGGGCCGGGACTTTGAGAGTCGGCTAATCAAAGAAATGCTCTCTCTATGGGTGTGCGAAATTCAAGAACCACCCCTTATCACCCGCAAGGGGATCCTCAACCTGAACGCTTTAACCACACCCTACTAGACATGCTAGGCACCCTCCACTTAAAAGATAAGCATAAATGGAGCCAGCAGATTAGCACCTTGGTACACGCATATAATTGTACAAAGAATGATGCTACTGGGTTCTCTCCCTACTGCCTCATGTTTGGGAGAGAGGCCCGGTTGCCTGTTGATGTCTGTTTTGGGGTTTCTCCCGATGGGGTCTGAGATGAAGATTACCTGCAGTATGCACAAAAACTGAAAGCTCAATTGAACCATGCCTATCAACTGGCCCAGACAATGGCCGACAAAAGAAATCTAGCCAACAAAGAGAGACATGATAGAAAAGTAAAGGCTCAAGAGCTTAGGCCTGGAGACCGTGTGTTGTTGCAAAATTTAGGATTGCATAGTAAACACAAAATTGCTGATAGATGGCACCATCTCCCCCATGTCATAGTTGGAAAGCTGGATGATTTGCCAATGTACAAAGTGAGCCCAGAGAATAACTCCAAAGCTGTCAAGACCATGCACCGTAACCACTTGCTACCTATTGGTCAAGTTATAATTGAGGCTGAACCCACCGAGATTGATTCCCCTGGACCAGTGACTTGTGCTGCTGCAAGAAAGAAACAGAGTCAGCCTGCCCCCATGGTTGCTGATTTAAGACTTTCCCCACAGCAGGCCCAGAATGATAGTGACTGCCAGTCTAACTCGGATGACAGTGAGTGTGATAATGCCTATTACCCCTCATATGAACTGAGCCAGTTGTTTCGTGGAAATCCAGTGTTGAATTATTGGGATGAAGCTGGGCCTTCTGGGGTGCCTAACGCCCCGGCATCATCCTTGGAGCCAATGCTCCCTGAAGGTGAAGTGCAAAGTATCACGCCTGAGGATGCTGAGTCTTTGTGTATCGTGGAACTGTATGATTTGCCTGAAGGAGAGGCTGATGGTATGAGTCTTTCTGGTGACATACCAGAACTTGAGGAACACTATGAGAGTGCTGACAACCCCCTTCAGTGCCAGAGTGTCTTCAAAATGAGCCAAGTGTTGTAGAAACAGAGACTACAGAGCAAGGGGCTGACAGTGCTCCCAGCTTGGACATTCCCCTTCATGCAGAGGCACCCCTCATAAGTGATGAAAGCTCCAAGACCATTGCTGAAAGTACAGAGACTGTGGTTGTTCACCCCAGAAAGACTGGCCGAGCTGTCAAGCCAGTGGTGCACTTCAGTTACGATTCCCCCAGGAGGCCAGTGGATTTGCCTCTCAATGTAGTCCACAAAGTTGTTTATGTCTCTCGGAACTCACTGCCCAAATTGAGCTTGATGGCCCATTCCAGGTTACTTGTTCTGCCCTCTTACCATGGAGCCCCTGCCCCATCCAGCCCCACGTTAGCTGATAGGGAAGGGCCCCCTCTTGCATTGTTTAGAGTACAAGAAGTTATTACATGATTCTGTATAGTAATGTTCAATTTACCTGTGTGGAATATGCATAATGTATTGTCAGAATAAAATTTCTTATAGTGGAGTACATTGAAATGTATAGTAAAGTGACAAGGTATGCCAATTGATGAATGAGATAGTACTTGTATAGCATGCTAAATGTATAAATATCTTGTATATGTTGCATTTTCAATGTTATGATGGTACAGACTTGACGCAGATGCCAAGTTTTCCCAGGCAGGGAAGGGTGTAACCCCCCTAAAAATGGGGGTTCCCAAAAAGTCTTCCTTGAGCTTGCCTAAATGCTCACTGCCAGGCTGGTGTCCTGTGTTTTAGCAGTTTAAATGTGATTACCAGAGCTTGTATAGCCTCTGTGTACTGTCTCTTTAAGAGCTGCCTAATTGCAGTTTAAGTAATCTGAGAGGGAGCTCTGTTGAAAGATGTAACTATTTACTGAAAACCATTTAGAATGATAATGATAATGTAGTTTGTCTAACCTGCTTTCTTTGTAGCAAGGACTGTTTTGTTTGTCTCCACTATCTTGGTCCTGGACTACAAATTGGACCAATCAGTTCTGGTGGGACCTAAAATGTAGCCGGACTGCAGGAGCTGTCTGAATTCAAAATCTATAGGAACTGCAGTTTGAACTTTTTGCACCTTTTTTGCAACTGAAGGGGGAGTTCTCGCTTTGACTGACAGCCAAATCAGCCAACCAAATCTTTTGGATCTTGTGGAAGTCCCGGGCTGCTTGCAGTTTTTCAGTTAGAACTAAGCTGGAAGCTGAGCAAGGAGGAGCTGTAGTGTTTCTGAGCAGCTATCCTGAGTGGATTCGCATGGGAGAACTCTGAAAAGGCTAAGTTTTTGGCCTGCATGCCGGTGTGCTGCTCCTGAGAGGGAGAGAAGAGAATTATTTTGGACTAAATCCAAGTTTGTGTGACTAAAGTAAGCTACTGAAGTGGGCCAGGCTCAACCTGAAGAAGACCAAATATTTTTGCTGAATGCCTGTCAGGAGTTCCAGCTACCCCAAAGCTTCCGGTGTGTGCAGAGACTTTGTGATTGTGCCCAGGGAGCACTTTGCCTGGTACAGTAGAATTCCCGTACATGTAAATCTGCTATGAGCTGCTAGTGGGTTGTGAGTTAGTTCTCCCCTGTGTGAACTGTGTTCTGCTTGCTGGAAGCTGTATCCAGCCCAAAATGGACTGCTTCCGAACTTGTCTCCTTGCGGTCTGGGCTTTGCCAGACTGGCACAGCCATCGACGAGAGACCTGCCTGGGGAGTCCCCTGCTCCACGCTTGAACAGGAACGATGCCTCTGCAACTTGTGTGGGCCCTGCTTCTCCTGGCATTCCAGATCAACCATCTGGCAGTCTCGATTACCAGCATGTGTCCAGTCTTGGGTGTCGTGAGTAAATACCAGGGTAGCTCCCTACAACAACAGCTTAATCTGAGGTGTCATCTGATTGTCTTATTGTTTTGTTTCCTTTATGAACTGAGCCTCTGGCTCTGGATTACAAATATTGTGTACTGTGCTTGTTGTGTTTTTCCATCACAGGGCCCCAACCAGCTGCAACCCGGGCAACTGTCCCGCTAGCCCATCTCTTCTCTACCTGGGTACCCAGAGGTGGACTGTGTGGGGACTCAAAGTGCATGCATAACTGCTTGATTGATATAACCTTTAAGCTAATTAACCTGATTTTGCCCCTCCCTTGTTCAAGTCCCTGAATAAATCAGATCTAACTTTTCTGCATGTAATCTGACTGTGGTTCAGTTTGTGCTCAAAGTACTGTACTGTTGCTATTTGCTGTGCTTAACCTTGTTTACAGGGGTCCCCAAGGGTTGAGCCAGAAGAACCAGCCCTGGTGGTAGGTGCAAACAGTGTGGGTACTTGTGTGGTGTACCAGGGGTATTGTGAAAGTGATTATTATACAGTGTCAGAGCCACTAGAGGGAAAGAGGGGGTTACAGTGTCCCGGAGGGCTGTGCCCAGGTTAACTTGACCACTACCAACCCTGACCTCCGGGTGGAGGCACCCATTTCAGAACTCAGGCCTCTTAACCTGCTACTAGCCAAGCAGGCAGGGGTAGTAGCCCTTGGGATAGCGCCACCTAGGGGTTACACATGCATACAGAATATACAGATGTGCATTGAACTTACTTAGTGGGATTGCCTATACATGAGGTAGCAAACAGATGCAGCAATACAGGTTACAATTGGGTTGCAGAGTACTGCCTTGAGGCTGCTTTGCAAGGTGCAGCCTCCCAGGAGGTATTTATCATGGTCCTAAAAAAGTAGTGTGCTAAGAATTGGATAGAATAGGGTCCCCAAGGCAGAAGAAATGCATGCAGCCTCGTTCGAGACATTGTCAGTGCCAGGTGCGGCATATAGTGATAAGGCAGCACATAGGGCAAGATTAGCAGTCACACTGGCAGCTACGCCCTGATAGAATGTGGGATTTAAGAGCCGCCTTAAAAGGACCTAGTTTGGGGTTGCGGTGATGGCAGGGGGCAGGGCATTGTACCAAGATGGGGCTCTGAAAGGGAAGGATCTTTGGGCTAACGATGTCTTGATCGTGGGTACCTTCCAGATAGTTTTGGAGGCCGTGCGAGTGGCCAGAGGGAGGGTGGCCAACTGCAGGGAGGCCTTCACACCTGTTGGAGTTAAGCCCAGGTGGATTTTTTTGGTGAGGAGACAGGTTTGACACTGCAGCCTTTCCTCTAGTGTGAATACATTGGTGAGTGCATAGAGGGTGCAAGTGTGTGTACGCTTGTCTGCACTGCAGAGGAGTCGGCATACCTTATTGATAGCTAGCTGGATTTGGAGGAGCGCTGTTGGGTCTGAGGCAGTATAGATAGTGAGTCCGTAGTCCACCAGTGATAGGACTGAGGATGTTACTGCCAGGTGGAGTGCTTCAGGTGGTAGGCAATCTTTGTGCCTGTATAGTAGACCGATACGGGTATTGGTGGCTGAGGATAACATTTTTATGTGGTCATGGAATGAGAGGGTGGTGTCGAAGGTGACCCCAAGGTACTTATATGTTTGGACCTGCTCCAGTGGGAGGAGTGAACTAGAGAGGATATTCAGGTGATGATCCTTTGCCCTGTTTTGGCGGTGGGCAAAGAGCATAGTTTTGGTCTTTTTTATGTTGACAACTAGCCTGTGTTCAGCAAACCAGTTTTCTGTTTGTAGGAGTCTTGGAACGAGAGCTGAAGTGTGGAAGGGTTAGGAGATGAGGCATAAAGAACTGCATCATGCGCATAGAGGAGAATGACCCCAGGGCAGGATTTAGGCAGAGCATTCAGATATATGCTAAAAAGCAAGGAACCCAGTATGGATCCCTGTGGGACACCAGAGCACACAGGCAGAGTGGAAGATAGGGTATTGTTGATTTTAACACACTGGGTTCTGGAAGACAGATAGCTCGAGAACCAGGAGAGGGGGCTCTGGGGAGCCCCAATGTGTTGTAGGGTGTTAAGTAGAAGGGGGTGGGAAACCGCGTCAAAGGCCTTAGACAGGTCTATGAACACGGCCCCTGCCAGATGTTCTTTGTCTAGCGCAAAGTGAAGTGAGTTAGAAAATTCCGTCAGGTTGGTAGTAGTGCTGTGACCAGCTCTGAAACCATGCTGCTCTCTGCACAGTAGTCTGTGCATGCGAAGGTATTCTGTGAGCGGTCGGCCATGATTTTTTCAATGGCTTTAGAAAGCAGGGGAAGAATTGAGATGGGTCGGTAATTGTTAGGGGTGGAGCTGTTGCCACTTTTTAGTATGGGGTTATAGTGGCTGTTTTCCACAAAGTCGGGAACTGGCTCAGACACAGTGACCGGTTTAGTAGGTCAGTGAGTGGCGAGAGGACAGAGTCAAGTACCAGGTTTAGGATTGGCATATCAAATGTGTCTTTACAGTAACTGGAGCCATTGAGGGCTTTGGATAGGTATTGTTTGGATTCCATCAGGGTAATGACTTTCAGATGGAAGGGGGGTGCTGGAGATTGGGTACTGGTTTGGACTGTACTGGGTCAAAGAAGTTATTTTGGAGAACTGAGCTGAGGTCAGAGAAAGTAGCGTTGAGGCAGTTTGCAATGCCTAGTGGCTCTGTGGTGGTTGTGCCATTAAAGTTAAGCTGGGATGGAGGGGGGGGAGCGGGATTTCCCATTAAGGTCCTTAATGTTATCCCAGAACTTTCGAGAGCTACCCCAGGAGGCAGCTAGGGTGGTTCTGCAGTAGTCTGCCTTGGCCTTGAGTATTGGCCAGGTGCACTAATTGTAAGCGGTGTTGTAAGTTTGCCTTTCCACCTGGGAACCAGAGTCGGTGGCTCGTTGCCATAGGTTGTCTCTTTGTTTGAGCTGCTGCAGTAGCGTTGGGGTAATCCAGGGAGCGTTACGCTTCTTGGTGTATGATTGGACAAAGGGAGCGAAAGCATCACAGGCATTGTTGAAGGTGCAAGTGAAGTAGTTAAGGGCATCATCAATGTGCAGGGCATTGGTGATAGGGGACCAGTCACAGTTTGACAGGTGCTGTTTGAGCTTGGTGAGACTGCCAGGCCTTAACCGGTGATGAGAGGTGACATTTGGAGGGGGTTTAAGCAGTCTACAGGACCAGTTAAAGAGGATTGGGGAGTGGTCACTCAGGGAGTTGGGCAGAACCACTAAATTAGTGATACGGTGGGGACGATTTGTAATGAGGATGTCCAATAAAGTGTGGGTTCCATTGGAGGTGTTTATCCTAGTGGGTTGGGATACAAGTTGGGACATA
Source organism: Neoceratodus forsteri (assembly GCA_016271365.2). Classification (NCBI taxonomy): domain Eukaryota; kingdom Metazoa; phylum Chordata; order Ceratodontiformes; family Ceratodontidae; genus Neoceratodus; species Neoceratodus forsteri. Next base: position 1,726,525,484 of record CM057452.1, read on the forward strand.
TCTAATGCTGCGAAGGTGTCTTTGGCATGCGCAGATGCATTTGTTAGCCAGTTTATGTTGAGGTCCCCAACTAGAATCTGTTCCTTCTTGTGGGGGAGGGTGGCAAGGTAGTCCAAGAGTGATTGACATGCAGATGATTGGTTACGTAGGGGAATGTAGGAGACAGTGAGAAATTAGTGGGGCTTGGGTAGGATCCGGTGTGATCTTTATAGAGAGAGCTTGGGCACCATTGTTCAGGGAGGGTACTGGCAGGGCTTGGTAATGCAATGTATTATGTATGTTTAACCTGGCTAGTGTGCATATTATTAGTTGGGTTACAGTATTAAGAGTGTGCTACTGTACTGCTAACCTTACTTTACAATGGGTCTCCAGGGAAGTTGCTGTAAGTCCAGTTCTGGTGGTAAGTGCGAAGGGTGTGAGAATATTATACTGTTTCATACTGGCTGTAAATTCTCTGCTGTGTCAGGTACTGGGCCACTAGGAGGGTTGGTGGGTGGTTATAGCTTCCCTGAGGGCTATACCAGAGCAAATAAGCAACCACAATACCACTACTCTGGGTGGAGGCACCTTATTGGTGAACTTAGACCTCTTAACCTGTGTATAGCCATACAGGCAGGGTTAGTAGCCCTTAGAATAGTACCGCCTAGAGGTTACATAAGGTATGATTGTGTATGGATGCATGTGCAGGGATAGGGTTTGAAAATTCTTTGTTTCTGTTTTATGTTATCTTCTTGGCTGTCATAGGGTTTTCAGTTCATATTGTTCTACAGTTTAGCTTTAATAGAATTTGATTAGTGATTGATCCCAGAAGATGTGTCAGAGCTACAGACCTCTCTGTATTGTCTACACAGCATTCCTGCTGCGTAACCTCTGCCCCTTTCCAGCAGCAGTAGTAAGACGCTGCCGGGAGGTCAGTATTACTAGGAAGCGAGGAGGTTGACAGCAGGGTGCTGTGGGCACAGTAGAGATGAACAAGATCGGGGTGGTTAGGAGCAGGAGACACTCTGGGGCCAAATGATGCCAGGAGAGAGGCCCAACGTGTTTAGTGCCCATTTCCAGGTGTCCTACCGGACCAAATGGCAGGTAGCCAGTGGGCCTACAGTCTCCACCATTCCCCTATGGACCATGCACAATGCCAGATCGATGAAGAACAAGACCGCAATTATGGCAGACTAAATTTAAATCTGTTGATCTGACTTGCATTACAGAGACCTGGCTGGGAGATGATGCCAGACTAGTTTTGGAGGAAGCTGTTCCTGCCAGGTACTCTGTGGTGCAATGCCTGTGGAGGGAAGGCAGGGGTAGGGGTGTGGCCATCTGATTTAGATACAGTCTGAACTTTGCCATGCACCCAGTGGGATCTGCCTTGTCCTTTGAATGTGTGGTGGTGCGCAAGGGGATCCAGGTGCAGGTTGCAGGTTTCTCCTTGTTTATTGCCCTCCAGGGTGGGGGGAGGAGGGGTTTCTGCAGGAGATCATGGATTTCATCATTGACAGGGTGTTGGAGTCCCCCAGATGGTTAATTCTTGGGGACTTCAATGCCTGGGTTGATGATGAGTCCTCATTTCTTGGTTGTAACCTCCTCCAGTTGATGACATCACTGGCCCTGACATAAGCAGTTGCTTCTGTGACCCATCACCATGGCCACACTTTAGACTTGATGTTCTCACTGGGGCATGAGGTCATGAACCTCAAGACTGATCAGGATACTTGGTCTGATCATTGCATGGTAAAGTTCTCATTTGGGGCCCCCCATGATAGTCCCTCCCCTGTAGAGATAGTCAGCTATTGCCCTTTGAAGGGATTGTCCCCAGAGGGACTCTTAGCAGTAGTAGACTTATCTGGTGTGAGTACTGCATATGCGATTGGTGTGGGTGATGCATTGGCTGCCTGTAATAAAGCCATCTCCGAAGTGCTCGATGCCATCACACAGGTCTGAACATGACCCAGATCTTGTTGCTTGAGACTCCCATTGCTGATGGGGCTGTCAAGGAGATGAAGATCAAGGGTCAGAAGTTGGAGCATTGCTGACAGAAGACCCATTCCAAGGAGGACAGACTGGCCTTGCAAGCTCACTATCATGAGTACCAAGGGGAAATTGACCATAAGAAGGCAGAGTTCTTGTCCAGGGAGATTGCTGCAGGGAGGAACAGACCAGTTCAACTTTTTTGGACTATGGACAGACTACTTCATCCGACCTGTCTGCAGCTGAAAAAAGCATTTTCAATTGCAGTGTGCGATGAGTTTGCTCAGTTCTTCTCTGACAGGGTGTTCTCTGTCCAGTCCAGGATCTCCCCGGTGGGGCAGTGTTTGCCCTGTGGTGGTCAGCCTGGTAGGAGCATGGGCACTCCTACTGTCTGGTAGGAGTTTAGGCCAGTGGAGATGGCTGAGGTTGTTGGGGTGATCTCAAAGCTGCGTCCCACTTCTTGTGAACTGAGCACTGTACAAAGGTGATACAGAAGACTTACTATATGATCAGGAACATAAAAAGAACATTCATAAACTGCTGTGCCTCCTGTATAATGCCCCTATACAGATGTAACCACCCCATCCCTTCTACCTGCACACCCACATGTGGTGCTGCCTCAGGGAATATAGGTTGGTGCCTGGGTTCGTGGCTAAAATTGGTTGGGCGATTGGCGCGGTGCCTCCACCTATGGGGATCCTTCCAATCATGTACCGCCAGGGTGCTTCCCCACAGGAAATATAATTCAGTCCCCTCCCTTGGAAACAGGTAAAACAATATACAGTCCCGCCCCACATAAGCATGAAATATCACACTACACAATAATGCAGTGGCTGCAACAGTTTCCAGAAAATAAACAGGGGTTTATTTTGGGGTGGATAAACAGGTAGGGAGCAGTGGAAGCAAAGGGGAATAAAAGCATTCAATAATCAGATTCTGAACCCTATGTAAATCAGTAAAACCACAACACATTGGCATTTATAATTAGGCAGTACTATGCATTCCAGGATTACCAGCCCCAGTTCTACTCCTCCCAGTGGTGCACCAGTTAACCTCACAGTCCCTGTGACAGCTCTCAGTTTTGGCATGCACACACTGAGCAGTTGCAGGCCTGTGACATGGAAAAGCTGGGTGTAGCCCAGGTGAAACGCCGGGGTGCTGCAGTGCACAGTACCAACCCATCAGGGAGTGCAGTGAAACAGTTGTTTTCCTGGCTGTACTAGTTGCTAAGGGTGTTGCTAAGGTCGCGCAGGAAGCCCAGATGTAAAGTTAACAAGTTAGCTAGCTGAACAGTTAGAAAAGTATTTGTTTGGGTAAAAATCCAGTACTGACGACCTTTGATGAACAGGTACAGATTGTTGGGGACGTCTCCCCTTTTTAGGCAACTTGGTAGAACAGGAAGGAAAGGCTTGGACACAGGCGATGATCCTCTTCACCCCACAGAGGGACTTGTCTTCACCCACCACGACTGTAGGTAGGCAGTCTTCACCTCACAAAGGGACTTTTCTTCACCCACCTTGACTGTAGGTAGGCAATCTTCACCCCACAGAGGGACTTGTCTTCACCCACTTCGACTGTAGGCAGGCAACCTTCACCCCACAAAGGGACTTTTCTTTACCCACCTTGACTGTAGGTAGGCAATCTTCACCCCACAAAGGGACTTTTCTTTACCCACCTTTGCAGTAGGTAGGCAGCAGCAGATCAAGCAAGCAGGCAGAACCTCAAAGCATAGGTCCTGACCGGAAACTCAATCTCTGAACTGGTAGGAAAATGAGGCAGTGGCTTTGGTTACCTCACTCTCCACAGCAGACAAATTTCTTCAGCAGTCTTTGAGTGTTTGTGACACCAAATATTACAGTGCATTAGGCTGAGGCAAATTCCAGTTCTGTGGGATGCACCAGGATCTTCAGTCACCAATTCTAGACCTGTACAGAAGGCACCAACTTTAGGATCTTCTATCTGACAGCAGCAGGAGCAGATAAAAATACACCTTCTATTAACTTTTACTGGCAAGTCTCCTTATAGCTGTTTGCTTGTGAAGAGGGCACAAAATGCAGGCTTTTATATCTGACAGCAGCAGGAGCTGTCCAAAAACACTTCTTCTCACTTCAAAATTCTCATTCAAAAATCACACTCACTAACTGTAAACGTCAGAATCCTTAGGTTTAAAACTCAGTCTCTGATTGGTCCACACAACTAACAAGCTCTTTGTCCTGAATGGAGGTACTGCAGCTACCAATCAATCCTATGCTGTTATCCAGTAACCTCGGCAATGATGGCCACCATCAAACAGTTCTTTGAGCTCAGTCACTTTCCCTAAACTGTAAAATAATTACTGTCCATTGCTGGCAGCATCTGGCTGCATGGTAGCACCCTCCTGGTCCCTTCTGAGAGTCGCTAGGTCCAGGGGGTACATTTTGGGGCCAGGACCCGAGTCGCTGGCTCCGTTTTGTAGGCTCCCCAGGAGGAGCTGTGTCTATAAACGACAGTCCTTGTCCTCTAAGCACTATGGGACTTGTAGTTCCTCGCAGTCACCATTTTCTCCCTTACTCCCTGACCCACTGGAGGCATTGGAAGGGTCGGGGAGTGATTTCCAAAGTTTATTTTTATTGTCCTGTATTTCCCCCCAGTCCCTTAGGAGATGAATCCTCTCCTTTGTGGCACTTATGCCACATCTTGCAAAGTCCCTGAGGTGCTAGGCCACACGTGGCCTTGTTCTGGTGCTCCCTGCCCCACCGTGCGGTAGTTGGGGGTGGGGGAGCAACTGTGCTGTGCGGCTCACTGGCCGCTTTTATTTTAGGTGCAGGAGGTGCCGGAATTGCATTTTTTTGCACCCCGGGCCCTTTTGAAGTTCGGGGGTGCCAGGGGAGTGAGGACGGCAAGGCTGCTAGCCGGTCACGATGATTACAGGTGCAGGAAGCGCAGAAGCAAATTTGCAGCAATCTTCGGCCCTTGCAGTCCAGGATCAGGCCGGGGGGAGCAAAGACAGGAGGCAGCTGCAGGAGATCAGGTAAGCTCCTGACTTGGGAGGGGGGTTACACAGAGCTTACATCAAACCCGATTTGGACAATGGATCCCCCCTCTGGTGTCCGTATTTAAGGGGGGAGGTGGAGAGAGTGGAGTATGTGCAGTGAAGTATGACAAAGATGATAAGGGGTATGAGGGTGCACAACTATGAAGAGAGGCGACAATGGTTGGGACTGTATAGTTTGGAACAGAGGAGGTTGAGGGGAGAACCTATGACTATGTACAAGATTATCTATGATGAGGAGCTCATGAAAGAACTTAATCTGGAAATTCAAAGCAAACCAGTTGGCCTTAGAGGCTATAAACACCAGATTAAACTGGGAAATGTTGTAAAAAACATTAGATACAACTTCTTTACATATCGTACAGCCAGACAGTGGAATAAACTACCCAGTGAGGTGGTGGATAGTGAGAATTTGAATATGTTCAAGAAGAGATTGGACACATTGCTGTTACAAAGTGGGAACACAGGGTCCCGCTAATGCAGGTGGACAGTATAAATGGGCAAATTTGCCTTCTTCCATCCACTATTCCAGTATGATAATCCAGTATGAACTGAACCCAGCCCGACCTGTCTCTTAGTGGGATGCACCAAGACCGTTGGTCCAGTGTTCGTCAGGATAATCTGGTGCTCGTTTTTGGAGGGGATCTTCCTTGATGCCTTGAAGGAGGCACTGGTGAGGCCCCTCCTGAAAAAAACATCACTCAACCCTGATGTCCTGGCAAATTTTTTACCTATTTCCAACCTCTCATTTTCAGGGGATGTTGTTGAGAAAATAGTAGCACTGAAGCTCGAGGCACATCTCATGGTCTAAGACATCTACGAGCCATTCCAGTATGGTTTCAGGGCCAGGCACAGTACAAAAAAAGTATTGGTTAGGGTGTAAAATGGCCTCCTCAGGGCAAGAGATAGAGGAGACCAGTCAATTCTTGTTCTCCTCAATGTCTCCTCAGCATTTGACACTGTGGACCATATTATGCTTTTGGATTTCCTTGGAGAATATTATGGACTCGCTGGTACTATCATCAGCTGGTTTGAGTACTGTCTGTCAGGCAGGAAGCAGTGGGTGGTGATGGGGAATTTCTTCTCCTCCTCCCTGAAGCTCATGCCTTGTGGAGTTCCTCAAGGGGCGATCCTGTTGCTGATGCTGTTACCCCTGAGTGAGGTCATTAGATGGTACAGTCTGGGTTTTCACTGCTATGCAGATGATACCCAGCTGTACATATATTTTGACCCTGGAATAAATGATGCCGTGGAAGTACTAAACAACTGCCTGGCCAAAATTCAGGACTGGATGGCCTCCAACTGGTTGAGGCTAAATCCTAACAAGACGGAGGCCCTGGAGGTTGAGCCTGGTCGCAGGCATGATGGGAGTGCCTCCGGAAAGGAAACAGGACTGGTCCTGGGAACCACTCCATTGATGGCTTCCCCTAGTGTGAGAAGTCTGGGCGTCTTCCTGGATGACAGACTAACACTTAATGCTGAGGTGTCATGTCTTGTCCAAAGTGGTTTCTACGACTTAAGGAATGTCACCCGGATTAAACCCCTAGTTCCACCTGAGGACCTGCCATCACTAGTTCAAGCCTTTGTTACTTCCACGCTAGACTACTGTAATGCTCTGTACTTCGGGATCCATGGAGGGACCCTCCACTGACTGCAGCTGGTGAAGAATGCAGCAGCAAGATTACTGACAGGCATGTCCAGGTCATGTCATCTGACCCTGGTCCTGCGAGATCTGTCAGGTGGAGGATCCTCTTCAAGATGGGCTTGCACACCTAAAAGGCCCTGTACGGATTTGGCTCTGGCTAGCCTACAGATCTCTTTAACCCTGCCACTCCAGTCCACTCCCTCTGCTCCTTCACCAGGGGCTTCCTTGTGGTTATGAGGGCAAGGCTAAAAACCTCTGGTGATCGAGCATTTGAGGTGGCAAGCCTGGCCCTCTGGAACTTGCTTCTCAGCTTTGTAAGGGAGGCCCCGTCGGTGGAGGCTTTCAAGAGGGGTCTAAAGACTTATCTTTTTAAACAGACCTCTCTGGATTAACCACAGTGTTTTTAAACTCATATAATTATTTATTAACTATTTATAAATGCTTATTTACATAAGCCCCCCACTTCTGGTGTCTAGGGGTATCCAGGTGGTATCTTGGTGGGAGGGGGGCACTGTACAACCAAGAAAACACAGTCCAAGAAAATAGTATATGCGCATTACCTGGTTCTTTGGCTTTTGCAAGATGGCTTCGCAGGATAAACATAGAAACATAGACTTTGATGGCAGATAAGGACTGCTTGGCCCACCTAGTCTGCCCGTTTCCCTACCTATTGGATAAGCTGCAGGTTCTAGTTAACCAACAGCCTACTTCCCCCTACCCCTCACTATAGTTTCCTTATGTCTGTCCCATACATTTTTGAATTCCCCCACTGTTTTTGACCCCACAACCTCCTCAAGAAGGTGGTTCCATGTGTCCACCACCCTCTCCTTGAAAAAATACTTCCTCACGTTGCCCCTGAGCCATCCCCCCTCTATCTTCAAATTGTGCCCCCTTGTTCTTGCACATCTCTTTTTCTGAAAGATGCTCCCGTCTTGGACTTTGTTGTTTCTCTTGAGGTACTTGAAAGTTTCTATCATGTTCTCCCTCTCCCTCCTTTCCTCAAGGGTATACATATTAAGCACTTTTAATCTCTCTCTTCGTATGGCTTCTGTTGCAGATGCTTCACCATTTTAGTTGCCCTCCTCTGGACTGCCTCCATCCTTTCTATGTCCCTGCGGAGATGGGGTCTCCAGAACTGTACGCAGTACTCCAGATGTGGTCTCACCAACTGCCTGTACAGAGGGATAACAACTTTCTGTTTTCTGCTGCTGATGCCTCTCCCTATACATCCTAGTATTCCCCAGCCCTCCTTATTGCCTTCTCACATTGCTTACCTACCTTAAGGTCATCTGATGTGACTACCCCCAGGTCCCTTTCCATTTTTGTTGTTGTTAGTACCTCCCTCCTCCACACTGTGTACTCATTCCCTGGGTTTTTGTTTCCCAGGTGCATTACTTTGCACTTTTTTTCATTGAATCTAAGCTGACATATTTTTGACCATTCCTCCAACCTTGCCAAGTCCCTTCTCATCCTTTCCACCCCTCCACCTTGTGTATCAACCCTGTTGCAGATTTTTGTGTCATCTACAAAGAGGCATATTTTTCCTTCCAGCCCCTCTGCAATGTCTCCTATAAAGACATTAAAGAGGATCGGTCCCAGTACTGAACCCTGTGGAGCAGGTACGTTTCTTCCATTCAGTGGGCTAGCTGCAGTGGGCAATGTGTGTTAACAGGCACAACATGCACAGTGTGTATCAATTAAATTCAGTGTCTGCTCCAGAATCAAATCTGCAAAAACTGATTTACTAGGGAACAATAAATTAGATAAACTACTCCTTGGAGCATGGGGGGAACAAGTACGGTGGGGGCATGTCACAGGTATGAACCTGACAATCACTTCTGCAGTGATCTCTTTTTCCAACAGATTGATTCATGGCTTTGCAGACATTCCCTTAAGTCAAAAAGGCTACATTCCTGACAGCAGCACTAGACCATGGACCGAAACAAGCCACACTTAGAGGTATTTCACACTTGCAGGCTTTTCAATTCATGTTCCTTTGCTTCATGATCTTCCTTAACACAGGCACTTGCATACTTTCTCTTCACTGCATCTCATCCACACTTAAACTGAGGTAGCAATTGTGACAGCACGAGATGTTTCTACTGTCCCAATCCCTTTCTGACTTTGCCTTGTAACAAACAGGAAGCTACTTTAAAACACAGGGAGCCATCTTCTTATTGACCGGTCTTAACATCCACAATGGTTTTTCTTTTAGCTTGAACAGAACCACTGAAGACATTCCTGATCCCTAATCGCTGATGCCATGCACCTGCTCCAAGCATCCCAGGGAATTGTTTCATCCTTGGCAATCCTGAAGAGCTGAGGTGCTTTCCACTCATACAGCGATTCCAATTTCTGGACTGCCTTCACCCAGGGGACTGCTTGCCGTGCCACACAGACCATCCGGATGGTCTGCAACCCTGCCGGGGTCCCAACCAACCAGTCCCCACGCAGATCTTTTCCTGCCTCCACAGGCTGCACCCTCTGAGAGCCCAAACACTGCAGTGGCCATTGGCCAGGAGAAAAGGAGTGGACTGCCATCACTACGCCCTCAATGGTCCAGGCTGCCACCTCTGGACCATGCCCCATGCCCCACTTGCCAGAGCAGGCCCTACCACAGAAGCACACAATGTCTGTCAGGATGCACTTGCCTATGGGTGAGATTACTGAGGATACAGGGCTTCCCTATCGGTGCTTACCCTACCAAGGTGCCATAGATCACTTGGCGGGCCTCCATGCTTCTCCTCCTCCTCCGGGCCCTGGCTCCCAACTCGCACTGATAGGACATGGTCTTGTGCTCCACTGCCTCTGCTGCATGCTTATAGCCTGAACCACTGCATCTTCACACGTGGATCTTTGAGGGAGGAGGGCCAGGGTGGCAAGTGGCCTACCCCGGCCCTGCTGTGGCCCTACAGCTGAACTAGCAGGCCCAAACCCCGACTTATCTCTTCTTCTCTCGCTCCTCTTCGATCTCTCCCTTAATGGCAACAAAAACTCCCTTTTTATATCCGTAAGGATGGGGCCCCCCTACAGGCAGCAAGCAGGCCCACATCCCAGATCTACCAGCACCATTGCTTTCACTGCCCAGTTACAACATTTTAACTAGTAAGTTCCAGAGGGTGCTTACATTTATATCAATCTTAAACGTCTTGTGTAACCCTTTAGAGCTGTTTATTTTATTGTGTTTGTTTACACTGCCTGTTTTTCATTTTGTAAGGTGCCCAGAGCCTCTGGGATTGGGCGCCATATAAATAACATTTACCTTACCTTACCTTACCTAGTGAGTTGTTCTTGATCCAAAATGGTAAAATAAATAAATAAAAATAAAATGTCCTCATGACCATTATATTGGCTAGGTAAGTCAGCAAGTTTTAGGCTGTTTGCATTGACCTGGACTACCTAGTTTTCCACAAGGACAGGACAAAGGAATCCTCAAGCTGAACTGTTGTTTCCTCCTGAAGATGGGCTTCAAGTTTTACATCAGTTACACTGTCTTCCAGTGGTCTTGTCTTAACTTCAATACAGCAGTACAGCTGGATGTGTCATATCTGAATCTCCTTGATATCAAGAGGGCTCTGGGCTTCTGCAGAGAGACAGAGCTACTTAGAAAAGACACCAAACAGTAATTCATTACATATGTCTTACCTGCCCAAAACATGCAACAAAATCCATTACTAGATGGATTGTATTCTGTACCTCCTGTTATTATACTGTGGCCTCTCACCCTGCACCACTGACACAGAAAGCATATTACTCTTGAGGAACGATTAGCATGATAGCATCGAGAAAACTTATGGTTTTAAGAGTGGTCTCACATTCTTAGAGTATCAGAACCACTCCACTTTGGTTTGCGGTTCTCATTCCCAAAGAATGCAAGTGAGACCACTCTCACAACTGTAAGAGTGGTTTCGATGGTGGTGTTAACATACACTTTAGGGCTGCAGTGGTGAAAAAACATGTCCCTAAATAAGCACTAAGTCCAGCTAGTGTGTGGCTGTGGATGAATCTATGGTGACAGAAATCACACACCACCTCCCTTCCATCCTGTTCAGTGTTGCAGGGAGGCTTACTAGGTTTTGGGACTGCTGTGTGTTACTTGTGCCTTCTACTTGCAGAGTCTGATCTGATGATTGCTGGCAGTTATGTTATGTGAAGTGGGAGGGGGACAGCAAGGACAACTGAATTCTAGATAATTACTGAGGCACAGTACATGCTCTGGCACTTAAACTTCGATTTCCCCCCAGCCCACCCCATTTTCTTGTTTCCTCACTGTTCCTCCTTTACTTCTTTATATAAAACTCCCTTCCCCCACAGTGTTTTCTTTTCTATCCTTCCTTTATTCAGTAGTTGGAATGTTTACTATGGATAGAATATAAGAATTCAAATCTCTGCTCAGTTCTATGGCAGAATGGTTACCTCCAAAATTCAGTGCTGGTTCCATGATAATCAGCTGTCACTTAATGCCAAAAAACAGTCTCAATGATTTTTGGTACCCATCAGTGGCTTGCCAAACTTACTTCTCTCCAACTATTTAGTACCCTTGATGGTGTTAATATTCAAGATGTCTTCTCCTTTAAGTACCTCGGGGTCTGCCTTGACTGGCATCTCGATTTCTCTGTGCACCTTGATGCAATTCATCAAAAGCTTCACCCCAAGCTTGGTGCTTTGCACAAGAATAAAGTGAGTATACCGCTCCCCTGCCGCCGAGAAATTGTCCTAAAATGATCCTTCCTATTTTTGACTATGGTGATTAGTCTACAGTAGTGCCCCTAAATCCTCCCTTGCCAGACTGGACCCCCTTTTTAATTCTTTCTGCCTCTTTTCTTTAGATGGCCTCTATCATACTCACCACTGTTCTCTTTACTCAGCTCTTTTCCTCCCCTCTCTTGATGCTAGGCGCCTTTAACATTGTGTCTCTTTTTTTATTCATATTCTGGTTCGGCACTCTATCCTCTTATCTCAGATCCCTACTTTCCCCTCCTTTTTCATTCTCCTACTCTCTCTGCAACAATACTTTCCATTCTCTCTCTTTTCCTTTTAGAAAATCTATTATTGGCCAATCTGCTTTTTCTTACAGCGTTCCAAAACTTTAGTCCCCCCTTCACTTTTGTCATCTGACCTGCAACTGCTTGTGACCCTGCCTCTTTTCCTCCATTCTCTAGTCTTGGCCTCTTCTTACTGTTCTTCTATTTTCCCTTTCTGAATATATTAGAGTGTGTGTTATTTTCTAGATGTCTTTATTTACTATTCTGCGTATAATATTTATGATTCTGCTTGTAAAACTATATTATTGTATTTTACCTTGTTTTTTTTTTTATTGTTTGCTATCTCCTACTCCCCTCTCCCCCAGGACACATCTGGAAACAAGCTCTTTTCAGCTCAGTATTTACTTCCTGGTTAAACTGTTAACATTGTTTAATTCTTGGATTACAATACCTTTGAGCCAGAGGCTTGTTTACAGAGATTCCGCATCGGTAAGAGAAACAAACAAGTTAAGGTAATGATACAATTCAAAACAGCAATAAAACTATGCAAACAATTCAAAACAGCAATAAAACAAATATACAAACAATTCAAAATAGCAATAAAACAAATATACAAACAATTCAAAACAGCAATAAAACACCTATACAAACAATTCAAAACAGCAATAAAGCAAATATACAAACAATTCAAAACAGCAATAAAACAAATATACAAACAATTTAAAACAGCAATAAAAACAACTCTTCCATCAGTGACAATATTTTTTGTTTGGATTCGTAAATAAGACTAGTTAGGACAGTCAAGAAAGCAGTGGGGGGGGGAATAATACTGCAAACTTATACATTTACAGTTCTTGTCATAAGTGCCAAAAAGGGACATAATGGCTGGGATTGGACCAGGCCCAGTGGGGGTGTGAAGTCAGGGATGGTGGGAGGGAGCAAAGAGGGGGGCACAAGAGGATAATTAAGGACCAGGATGCTTTAACTTGGGAGGGACAAGAGGATGTGGTAATACACAAAGATTGAGTTTGCCAGGGAAGAGGGGGGAGGAAAGGAGATTGCTCAGGAGGCAGAGGAGAATGGACAAGCTAGAGAAGCTACTTTAGTAGGAGGCAAGTAAAGGAGCTTTTGTTGGATAGAAAGGAGTATTGGACTCAGAGGTGTGATGCTAGCAGGAAATGGGGGATTGATGGGGTAGGTATTAACTAGCAGTGCCGGTAAGGGTGGGCAGCCTGAAACTGAAAGGTACATCATCAAATGCTATTGTGATTACTCGGTAATGGGAGCTAGTCGTTACCATCGCAACTACTAGTTGATGCCAGGTAGGCACAGAACTTTCATTTGAACTGGCCTAATTTGGTTTCAGATTGAATTTCAGTACCTAGGGAATGTATCTATAGCGGCATTCAGTATTCATAGGAGCGCTGGCCTTGGGCAGTCCGTTTGAAGGGTACTTTTAAGGGCTGGTTGGTTGCTCCTCTGGTACACCTCGTATTCTCGGATTTTTTAATGAGATTTTGCACACTAGGCAGAGTAAGGCCTAGTATGGATTTCTTTTCAAGCAAGCTTGTTTGGTAGCAGATCTGGCATTCCAGGTTTAGCCAACTGGCTTGGGCGTAGAGCTCACAGGTATAAGTACAATGGTGGACTCCCAGGACTAGATGACAAGCCTTGTTTAGGGTTCTTTTTATTCACTTGGGTGCTGATTCAATTGCAGCACTGTAAACTATGAGCCCATAGTCTATTACAGGCAGTGCTGAGCTAGTAATTGCTAGCTTCAGCGCATCATTTGTGAGGCATAGCCTGTTTTTGTAGAGTATTCCTAGTCTGATGTTTGCCGATTTAGCTTCCAGATCTATGTGCTGACAGAATGAAAGTGAACAGTCAAGTGTAACACCTAAATATTTGAAAGTTTGCACCATTTCTAGGGGGTGTATTTTGGTTGTTTAGTATATGCAGGTGGTGTGACCTATGTTTATTGTGGGTGGATGCAAACAGCATTGTTTTTGTCTATTTGTAATTTAATAATTTTGATTTTAAGAACTACACTTCAATTGCTGAGAAGATGGACTGCATGTTTTCTTCTAGTGATACTGAGTCTGAGGGAAAGGAATACAGGACAGTGTCATCTGCATAAAGCAGTACCTTTTCCTGCACAGCTAGTGGAAGTTGATTCAGAAATGTGCTGAAGAGTAGCGGGCCCAGTATAGAGCCTTGTATTTATGCTCCTATAATCTAAGAGAACGTTCAGGATTTTCAACTGTTGTACTCTCCCAGAGAGGTAGCTCTTGAACCAGGCCACAGCATCAGGTGACAGTCCTGTATGTGAGAGCTGGTTCAGGAACAGATCATGGTTTACTGTGTTGAAGGCTTTGGTGAGGTCTATGTAGGTTGCCCCACCAAAAGCCCTTGATCAAGGGCATCATGAATAAACCCAGTAAATTCAACCAGGGCAGTAGTGGTGCTGTGCTGCTGTCTGAATCTGTGCTGTTGTAAGCATTGCAGCTGGTATTTGTCCAGTTATTTGGCAACTTGGTCATATACAATGTGCTCTAGTGCTTTTGAGAGTGTGGGAGTATAGAAATAGGTCTATAGTTTGAAAGACTATCTCCACTTTTGAAAACTGGCGTCACCACCGCGGTCTTCCAGCGTTGGGGGAATTTACCTGTAATAAGAGATAAGTTAAGGATTCTTGTTAGAGGTTGGAGGATTACCTCAAGTGTGAGCGCAATTAGTTTTAGATCAAGTGAGTTGCTGGCTCTTGTTTTCCCGAGGACCTGAGTGAGGTATTTTCTGGTATTGGCTATGGTACTGATTTTGAGGTAGAAGGGAGGGTGCATACCGATCTGGAGGATAATGTTTGTATGGGATTATTGTTGTTTTGGGGCTTGAAGAAATTTGGGGTCGGTGAATGCTTTATTGCAGGTATTGGCGATAGTAGTTGGGTCCTGATTTGTTGTTTCCACAATATTCAATAGAGTTGGATAGGACTTATTTGGTTTGCCAGTTAATGTTTTAATGTTGTCCCAGAATTTTTGACTGTCACTCCACGCGTTAGTCAGTTCATTCTGGAAATGTTGACTTTTTGCTTGATGAATACTCAAACAACAGAAGGCCTCAGATGGAACCAGGGCTTTTGTTTTATCTGTAGTATGTTAAGCAGCAGAGATTTCCCTGGTAAGCAGATAAGGATGGGGGGTCATAATCAGCAAAGAAACACCATAAGTTAAAAATAAAGTATTATAGTACTTTATTTTATAATCTGTTTATGTGTGTAAGAAGCAGATTATAAGGGCACATAACACTGAATTAGTTTTGTTTAATTATAGTCAGTTTTATTTTTAGGGCTTGCTAGTTGGAAGGTTTTTAGTAAGTAAAGGTGGCATTAAGAGACCTTCTAGTCTCTAAAATGATTTTAAGGTCCTTGCATCCCACACCTGGTAGAGGTTGCGGTAGAGCATAATTTCACCAGTCTGCTGCCAGAGGAAGCCATGAAGCCTACCACTAGCAAGGTGAGGTAAGGGTGGTGGAACCCTGCCAGCTCCACCTCCCCCAAGGAACCCATTTGAGGGCTTTCAAAGCTAGTGGCTCTGCTCCCATCAGCTCAGCATGACTCGTGCTGCACTCCCCCTACATCATTTCAGCCACAGGAGTGGTGGTATGAGGTTACTTCTCCCTTCATCTGACACAATGGAGGGAGATTACCACAGACAAGTGGGTCCTGGAGATAACTGCAAAGGGACATGTCCTGGAGTTATTAGAAACCTCTCCAGAGCATCTTTGTCTCTTTCAAATTATCCTCTGGGACATCTGTCCCTGCTGAAAGAAGAGGTGCAAGTTTGCTAACCAAGCATACTATTGTACCAGCACCTTCTCACCAGATGGGCAAAGGGTTCTACTCCAGATACTTCCTGGTCCCTAAATGGACAGTTCTCAATCCTGTGTTTGATCTGAGAGACCTAAACTTCGACATAGAATAAAAGACGTTTTACATGGTCTCCCTGCAAAATCTGATTCTCCTGTTGCAAACAGTGACTGGATTTGCTCCCTGAACATGAAGGCTGCATAACTTCATATCAAGATCAGACAGTAGCACAAAAAATATCTGAGATTTGTCCTGGAAGGGGAGCACTTCCAGTTCAGGGTATTGCCCTTTGGCTTGTCTTCTGCACCATGGGTCTTTAGAAAATGCTTGGCAGCAGCCCTTCGCAGCGAAAGTCTGTATGTCTTCTTGTACCTGGGCAACTGGCTATTGAAAGCCAGTTCAAGGAGCCAATTCATACACATCCTGTCCTAAACAAGGCAATTGTTTGAAGGGGGTTACAGTGAATGTGCCAAAGTCAGTAATGAACCCTTGCCAAAGGCTACAATACATAGGTGCAGTCCTGGACACTGAACAGGGAACAGCATTTCTACCTCTGGACAGGGCAAAATGTCTCATGGCTTAAGCACAGCTGGCATACAGCAGTCATTATGTCCCAACCAGAACTTTCCTGTGTCTCCTGTGACTCAGGCCAGCAGCCATCGTGACTGTGCCACTGGCTTGCTTACACATGCAGATACCACAGTGGACACTGAGAGTGCAGTGGGACCAATTGACAGACCACATTGACTAAAAGGTGCTCGTCATATCCAGTTTACACAAACCACTGACATGGCTGATGGACCACAGCAATCTCTTGAGGGATGTTCTGTTCTTAATTCCAACTCCAACTCAGATTCCTACTTTGGATGTCTCAGCATCTGGGTGGGGAGCACATCTGTGCCCTTATCAAACCCAAGGTTTATAGACCCAAGTAGAAGCCAAATTGCACATAAATGTCCTGGAGATGAGAGCTGTTTTATACAGTCTCCAGGCTTTCCAGGAGCAACTGACTCCAGGTCATCTGCTAGTACAGAAGGACAACTTCAGTGTCATGCATTACTTAAATAAACAAGGGAAGACTCATTCTTATCCCCTGTGTCAGGAAGCAGTGAGAGTGTGGTACTAGATGCTGGAATACAGCCTGGATTTATTAGCTATGCATCTTCCAGTAGTCCAAAATGTCTTAGCAGACAAGCTAAGCAAGTCACAGTGTGAGATACCTGAATGGGAACTGCTGACCTGTGTGGTAGATGACATTTTTGCAAGGTGAGGTCATCCAGAGTTAGACCTTTTTGCGTCCCCACCCACACAATGCAAAACTGCCGTGTTTCTATTTGCTTGCTCTAGGGTCTGAACTTTTTTTGGTAAGATGTGGTGTCCATCTCTTGGAAAGGGAGGCTTCCATATAGATTCCCTCCCATTCAATTAATACAGAGAGTATTACTGAAACTATAGATGGAGGGTGGGACCCTCATCCTCATTGCACCTCTGTAGACTCAGCAAATATAGTATACACTGCTACAACAACTATCAATGGAACCTTCAGTACCCTCACCTCTGTGCAGAGGCCTTCTGTCACAGGACAAGGGGGCTCTGGTCCATTCGGACCTGAAGTCCCTGTGCCTGCATGTCTGGTTGCTGAAGACATAACCATCGCACAGTTTGAGGTGTCACTGAAAGTAGCTGATGTGCTAGTGGTGGCCAAAAAAACTTCCATCTGATGTGCTGGTTGTGGCCAGTAAACCATCCACCAGACACACTTACTCTTTAAAGTGGAAGCATTTCACTTTTTGGGCCCCATCCAATAATATGGATCCATTCACCTATCCAGTAAATGCTGTGTTGGAACACTTGCTGTCACTGTCAGACTCTGGTCTACAGTATTGCTCACTGAAGGTGCATCTGGCAGCTATATTGGCTTTTCATAGGTTCATAGGAGATGTTCAGGTCCATAAGCTATAAAGCCACATAAGGACCTAATTTTAGATATTAATTAATATAACTCCATTTTTCCCCCCATAAAACTATCCAACTGGTACGTAAATGCTTCCAAGCTGCCAGCTCCCACCATCTCCATCGGAAGTCCATTTCAAACATTCACCACCCTCTGGCTGAGCCATCTTCCCCTTCTATTTGTCATGTATTTTTCACCTTTCAACTGCCTATTATGAGCCCTTACACTTCCACCAGAACCCTCTTTCCAAATTAAAGTAAAGTAAAGTAAAATTTATTTTTAAGCGCTTTTCAGAAACCAAAGCGCTGTACAGGTGAACAAACATCTAGTTACAAAGTATAACAATAACAATAATAATAACAATAAAATCACAGTAAAAATCACTCTCCATACGCCTTCAGAAATAAATAAGTTTTTAACTCAGACTTAAAACTCTCGACAGTCAGCCAGCTTCGTATCCGACGAGGTAGAGAATTCCACAGGGTGGGGGCAGCGTAAGAAAATGCACGTGCCCCAGATGTTTTTAAACGAACCCTGGGAATCTCTAGCAATCCCTCGTTGGCAGATCGGAGTGAACGAGAGGGACAATAGGGAGTAAGGAGATCTTGTAGGTACTGCGGTCCCTGTTCATGTAGGGCTTTGTAGGCCAGTAACCCGACCTTGAAGGTGATCCGCCACTGAAACGGCAGCCAGTGCAGTCCGTGCAGCACAGGCATAGTATGACTGCTTCTGGATGTCCCAGTCAAAAGCCTGGCTGCTGCGTTCTGCACCAGCTGCAAGTAGCGGATATCAACCCCCGGTAGCCCTAGGTACAGGGCATTGCAGTAATCAAGGCGAGAGGTCACAAAGGCATGGACCAATGTAGGAAGGTCATCCGGAGGAACTAGGTGTTTCACCCGGGCGATATTCCTAAAATGGTAAAAAGGGGATTTGACAACAGATGACACCTGCAATTTTAGGGTCAAACCGTCATCAATAATAATGCCCAGGTTACGCACTCAGTCTGAGGTTGAGAGCTGGGCACCATCGAGCCATATGCCTGAAGGAAGCCCAGCCCTACAACCCGCCTCAAGGTGACCTGGGTCCACCGCCAACACCTCAGTCTTATCCGGGTTTAACCTCAGCCAGCTGGCACTCATCCAATCCTTAATCTTTGACAGACAGCTGTTAAGCATAGAGACTGCGTCTTCCTGTCCGGGATTAAAGGACAAATACAGCTGGGTATCATCTGAATAGCGGTGAAAACCCAAACTGTATCACCTAATAATGTCTCCCAATGGCAGCATATAGATAGCGAACAACATGGGTGCCAAAATGGAGCCCTGCGGTACCCCACAGGACAGGAAGATGGCATCAGAGGAATAAATTCCGGTGACAACCCTCTGTCTCCGTCTCGTGAGGAAAGATCGAAACCAATGCAGAACTGTACCAGACAGTCCGCAATAAAGCCGCAGGCGTTCCAAAAGCACACCATGGTCCACAGTATCAAATGCTGCAGAGAGATCAAGAAGGACTAAGATAGTACGAGCCTTTCGATCTCTCGCAATCAGGAGATCATTTAAAACCCGGACAAGGGCAGTCTCAGTGCTATGTCTTTTCCTAAATCCCGATTGAAGAGTATCATAGATATTGTGATTTATAAGATGGTCCTCCAGTTGTAGCGCAACCACCTTTTCAATAACCTTACCCACAAAGGGCAGGTTAGAGACAGGTCTGTAGTTAGCTAGACAGTCCGGATTCAGTGAAGGTTTTTTCAGGAGTGGTCAAACGACTGCCTCCTTTAGGGGATCAGGAAAGACCCCCTGCTCCAAAGATTTCCAGACAATTTCAGCAAGGATCGGGCAAATAGTATCTACGCAACCTAATAACAGTAACGTAGGGCCCGGATCCAAACTACAGCTGGTTGGGCGTATAGTCGGGACAATCCTCACAATATCCGTGAGTTCCAGCTTACCAAAGTCAGACCAGGTGACACAGGTGTTTGTTTCCCCTCGCCGATCACCGCAAACCCTTAAAGAGTGAGCCTGGCTGATATCCGACCTAATGCTAGCAATCTTATCAGTGAAGAACCGAGCAAGCTCATCACACTTTATTTGTGAAAAATCTCTTCCAGATTGTCCGAAAGAGTTGAGCTGGTCGGTTCCACGCAGCAGCAATCTCCCTGGACAGGAATTCTGCCTTCTTACGGGTGATTGCTGATTGATAGATACTATAATGATCCATCAACCTAAGTCTGTCAGCATCCAGGCCGGACTTCCGCCAGGCCCTCTCTAGCCTTCCCCTCACTCTCCTCAGTTCCTTCAAGGACTCATCAAACCATGGACTCCTTGGGCACTGAGTGAGTGGGTGAACATGGACAGGAGCAACTAGGTCCAGGGCCTCACTCACCACCTTATTATAGGCAAGAACGAGGTCCCCTGGACCCATGCTCTTGCCTGAAATACCCGATAGGTCCAGTACCGCTAGTAGACCCTCTGGAGTAACTCCCCTTAAAGGGCGATACTGGACCATCTCCGTAGAGGCAGGCCTATTAGAGGGTGCCCCAAAGCTGAATCTTATGGTGTGATGGTCCGTCCACACATTCGGTTCTACCCCCAAATGCGTAACCTCCAAATCCAGTAGGAACACCAGATCCAATGAGTGACCCCCTATATGGGTAGCAGAGGTAACTACCTGTGACAGGCCCAACATAGTCATAAGTTGGAGGAAGTTCTCTGAAATACGAGTTAAATGGGTTGACCAGGCATTGAAGTCACCCAATATTAACCATCTGCACTCCCATGCCATGTCGACGACAAAGTCCGCAAACTCCTTCAGGAATTCTCCACCATCACCGGGTGGATGGTAGATGAGGAGAATCCTGAACTCTGCACCTGCGGCCAGGATACACTCAAAGGATCTAGTGTTACCCACTGGCACATCCACAAGATTCAGATCTGTTCTAAAAAAGATGGCTACTCCCCCGCCCCTACGATCCAATCTCGGGCGGTGTATCACCGAGAACCCAGCCGGAGCAGCAGAGTCTAATATAGGACCTGCATTCTCATCCAGCCAGGTCTCGGTGATACATGCCAGGTCAGATGTTGCAACAAGATCTGCAATAATTGCAGTCTTGTTCCTAATGGACCTGGCATTACATAACACCGCCCGGGTTGGATGGGTTTGGAGGCGCGGTACCTGCCCACAATCTGTGGAGCCCTTGGGTATGAGAATCAGGCATGGGAGGACCCTCTCCTGATCCCATTTCGCCCAAGGGCATCTCCTCGTCCCAACTACGCCTATCTGCCCACTCCTTTCCAATCTCCCACTCTGTCCAGTCCAACCATCCTTCAAATGCCTTCTCACTATCCCCACTGCATGACACTTATTAAAGACATCAGCAGACAAGTGGGGACAGTGAAAAGGACGAAGGCTCTGGAGCAGAGCGGGAGAGTAGCACCTGACCGTCGTAAGACCCATCCGACACATCTTAAACAGTTAGTGTCTAATAAAACTATCTCAACTTAAAAACCAACCTACCCTCAAACAAAAATAATCTTATACTAAAACAAACAAAACCTATAATAATAATAAAATAAAAATAAATGGATTAATAAAAATATATTAAAATTTGACTATTAAACCAGCATCAAAGTTTAACTCAAATAGCATTATAAAGAGTTAACATAAAGAGATGGATAATGAGTCTTCAAACTAAAAACCGGAGAATATAAATTTGAACTCATCAAAACCTCTCACTAAGGTATGAGCGTAAGTGCAAACGGTCCAAGTCTTTTAAACCCCTCACTCAAGGTCTTTTAATCTCCACAGACTCCTGCTGCTAGGAGAGATAGGGCATATTCAGGATCAAAACATAAATAGCTAAGGCATCCAATATTGCAGGTCTAAGAACTCCAGGCTCTCTCACAACCCGGACGATCAAAGTCAGTCTGCCTTGTGAGCAAAGTAAAACTTAAACAGTTCTAATCGAAGAGCATAGGTATCGGAATGATCGTGTGAGGGAGAATGTCTGCCCCAGAGTGGACTACTGACCCAGGCTGGGACCACAGCAATGACCCCAGAGCGGTGTCCACCCACCAGTAGACACCTCCGGTAGGTCAAGGAGATACCGGCAATTCGCACCTGCTCTCCAGCAGGTCCAAGCCGGTGTCACCCGCCCTGAGCCCAGCCAGCATCAACCACCCCAGGCAACCATCTCACAACACACCCCCAAACTCCGATCACCGTAAGAATCCACAAACACGAAATCCTCTTTAAATCTCCTCACAGTCAAAGGCAACAGGACCGGGGGGCCAGCATAATCACACTCTCCTCGCCAAACTCCACCGGCCTTAAATGCCTCGATGCAGCAAACAATTCAGTGCTATAGTCATTACTCTAATAAACCAATGATTCCACTTGTTGTCCGTTCGTGGCTCAGAAGGCAGCCCAGCCCAACTCCCAAATGTCCCAATACAACTCACGGTTTGATGCAATTTGATGCAGTAGTCGTTACTTCCAGAAGCCGAAAATATTTCACTTATTATCCACTCATAGCACAGAGAGCAACCCAGCCCAGTTCCACCGACATCAACATCAAACGAATCCTCATCTAGCAGCAGCCGTATCGCTCATCTGATCCAAACGGCTTTCTTACAGACATGTACAGGGTCGTAACACCACCTCAATCCACCTCAGTCCACCTCGAACTCCGAAATGAAAAATGAAAAGAAAACTCAGTCCACCTCAGTCCACCTCAAACTCCAAAACGGAGAAACAGAGCAACGGAAAGAAAGCTTAATCCGCCGGCTAAAACACCGACTAAAACACCCAAAAGCACACAGGAGAGCGATTCAAAATTACAAAAACGGCACAAAGTGAACATACGGTGCAGTGGCTAGCCCAGTGTGGCCGCCATCTTACAAGTTTGCAAAGGCCCGGATAGTGCAACACAAAGCTGCTGCTTCCCCAACATATTGTCAGACAGTGACCTATATACATAACACAAGTCTCCCCTTATCCTTCTATAAGCCATAGAGTACAGTCCCAGGTACTCTAACCTGGCTCTATACTCATGCCTTTTTATGAGGCCCACTTTCTTAGTAAACCTTCTTTGGACACGGTCTATTCTTCTACTCCCTCCAACACTTTATATTGAGCAGAACGGAGCACCATACTCCAATATAGGTCTTATCAGGGATCTATACAGGGGGACAAGGACCTCCTTTTTTCTACTTTTTATATTACATAACAGGTTGCCAACAGTCCGGTTGGCTCTATTAACACAGGTCATATTGTGCTTATCAAAACTCCCCTGTTGATGGGCATATGGTAGCTCAATTGGAGGTCTCCCATACCTTTTTTTTTTTTTTTATGCCTCCGCTACCCTCTTCTTCCACTCCTTCAGACCTCTGATCAATCCCCACCAAGAGCACCCCTCATGGAGTCTGCCCCTAGAGTGTCAGGCTATCTCCATTCCTCTCCTTTCTGACTCTTCTACCTAGGAGTGCCTGCACACAGTGGGGTCTGCCCGTGAGAGGGTGATTGGAGGTGCGGATCAGTCCTCATCTGGGACTGAGAGATTTTTTTTTCCATTTTTCTTCCCTGTCCCTTCCCGTAACCTCCCCCCTGAGGATGTCGGCATGCAGGACTTGACATCCAGACAGATGACGGGCAGACGCATGTCACCGTCAAGTGCCCACAATGTCCTCCCCAACCCGACTCCGCAGAGCCACCTGGTGCCTCTATGCCCATGCTTCCACAGGCACAGGAGCGTTGGGTGCCTAAGAGCACCACAGGATCCCACCCCTTGAGGAGGAGAGCACCCATCAGGGTGCTCAACCCTCCTCCTCCTCCCCTCTGACCCCGGTGGCTCAAGTCCGTTCCCGAACCCAGGTCGCTGGTGTAGTACAAGGTGTGGCGTCCAGCACCTCAACCCTCAGCATCACCGGGCCGGCCCTCCCATACCTTTTTGAAAGGTATTCTGTACACGAAACCTCCTTTTCATTATCAAGTCCTGCCAAGCATACCTCTCAACTGTCCCCGATTTTCAGGGATGTCCCTGATTTTGCATCAAAAGGTTATTCTGCCCCTCCTAAAATGTATTTTTCCATGGCTCAACAGTGTGGGGATTGTGAGTACTAAATGTCAAGCATAAAAGTTACAAACTTGTCCTTCTTTATAAAATGCATTTTTTACTAAGCCCTTATTCTACCAGCTTCTTGGGTGGATATCACTAGTTTTGAAGATGTGTCCCTGCTTTTGGTCCTTAGTTCCAGATTTTTGTAAGCCTTGTCCCTGATTTGTGAGGCAGGAGGTTGAGAGGCATGCTGCCAAGGGACCTCAATTATGTGGTTGAGAAACTTACTTTGGCTCCCTTTGAGCCAGCTGCGAGTTGTGGCTTATGCTTTCTCTCATGGAAAGCATTATTTTTAATTGCAGTCACTTTGGTTCGAAGGGTTTCAGAGTTACAGGCTATAATTTGTGAGCCTTCTTATTTGATTTTCCATAAAGACAGCGTGTCTTTATGTACTAATCCTAAGCTTTTGCCAAATGTGGTGTCTGAGTTTACACTAAATCAAACCATCTGCTTTCCAGTTTATTATCCAGAGCATTCCAATCAGGGTGAAGCATTGTTCCATACTTTGGATATACATCGAAAGCTAAGGTGCTGATTTACTCACACCAAGGACTGCATATGGTTGTCTCAGCTATTTGTTTCATTCTGTCCCTGGGAAAGAGGGTGTCCCTGTTTCAAAACAGTGCTTGTCCAAAAGGCTAACACATTGTATTACATTCTGTTTTAGAAAGTATGGCAAGGAACTTACTGGTGTGGTTTGTAGCCATTCCACAAGGGGTATGGCCACATCTGTTGCTTCCTTTAGAAATGTCTCTGTGGCTGACATCTGCGCTGCAGTCACCTGGAGTATTGTCCACACCTTTATCAAGCATTACAGTCTGGACATTGTTTCTCATAGATGAGTAGACTTTGGCCTTGTTGTTCTACAGGACATACTGTCATGAACAGACTGCACCATCCTCTTGGTTGGCTTTTGGGACTGCTTGAGACTCATTCCAAAGATTTGGCCTAAGGGAAGAGATATCCTCAAAGAAGATAGAGCAGTTACTTACTTATGATAACAGTAGATCTTTGAAAGAATCTCTTCCCTTAGGCCATGCTGGCCCTCTCTCCTTCTGCTTTTTTATCAGATGTAGGATGATATGGCATCCAGTTCTGCCTTGGGATTTTTTCATGGCTGCTATCTCCAGCACCTGTGTCTGCCTAATATCAGAGGTGTTGATGTAATCTCCTGGTTCCCCAAGAAGAGAGTCCTCTGAGCACAATCTCTGGTGTGGAACTGAGGAGAGATGGGGCCACCCACATTTATGTAGATGCTGACACATGACATCATCATGGGTGGCCCCTGGCTAGCAAAAGTTTCCATGTGATCCTACTGCTGACACTGGTATGGTTTCAATGGTGTAGCCTAAGGGAAGAGATTCTCTCAAAGATCTACTGTTACGGTAAGTACGCAACTGTTCTTTTTTCCAACTCTTGACCCCCCCCCCCAATATGCAGGCCTGTGTCTGCCTTTACTTCTCTGACTGCCCTTTTGGTTTTCTTTGTTCTCATTTGGTGCTTTCCCCATTCTTCCTCCCTTTGTTTTTCCTTGATCCTGGTGAAGGCTTTCTTTTTGACTCTCAGTGCTTCCCTAACCTTTCCAGAGACTCATATTGGTCTCTTGTGCCTGTTTTGTTTGATTACTGTTATCATACAAGACTTTGTTGTCTTGAGAATGACCTTGTTGATTGCCTAGCATCTTTTCTCCATATCCCTGATACTGTCCACTCCAACTAATTGTCCTGAACCAATTCCCTTTTCCAGTTGAAGTCTGCTGTTCTGAAATCTAGGACTTCAGCCTTTGTTGAAGGCTTACTTATTGCAAGGGCAAGGCTGAACCAAATGGAGTTATGGGTGCTGTATTCTAGTGACTCCCCTACCCTAACTCCTCCTACCACTTCCAAGTTGTTGAACACCACATCAAGAATGGCAGCCTGCTTTGTGTGTTCCATTACTAGCTGCACTAGCCCATTTAGTTTGGGCAGGATTGAGGGATTCTAGCTGTAAATTTGTGACTGTGTGTTTGTAATTGTCTGTGTCTGAACCTTAGGTGCAGGCATCATAGACACAGGGATTAGTGTAGTTTGAATTTGTAGTCTTTTTTTAACTGCTATTTCAGTGTGCTTCTCCGTTTAGTTTGGGGAGAACTGAGGGATTATAGCTGGTACGTTTGAGACTGTGTGTTTGTAATTGTCTGTGTCTGAACCTTAAGTGCAGGCATCATATTACAGGGATTAGTGTAGTTTGAATGTATAGTCTTTTCTTAACTGCTATTTCAGTGTGCTTCTCCATTTAGTTTTGGCAGAACTGAGGGATTCTAGCTGTAAGTTTGTGGCTGTGTGTTTGTAATTGGCTGTGTCTAGGATTACTAAGAGAGTAGGACATAAGGGGGCACAATCAGCCCATCGAGAATGTCCCCCACACAAGTGGGTCAATTATACCAGTATGTGATTTGAGTAATAAAGTTCATCCAGGGCTTTATTGAAACTGTCAAAACACGTGATGTCAATAATATTTTGTGGGAGTCTATTTCATGCTTTTACAGTTCTAATGGTATAAAATTGTTTCATTTATTGGTTATAGCCCTAGGAACTGCAAGTTTCTTGTTATGTGACCTTAGGTTACCACTGGTCGTACTAAACTGTAACTTGCAGTTGGCTATCAATTTAGGGGATTGCAATATTTTGTGAAGAAATAATAAATAACCCCTCTGCCACCTAGATTGTAAAGAGTGTAGAATGGTCTCTTGTATCCTCTCTTGATATGGTTTATTTTTTAACTAAGAGATAAGTTTGGTAACTGATCTTAGTACACTTTCTAACCAATTAATATCCTTAACTAAGAAAGGAGACCAAGCCTGGGATCCATAATCAAGGATTGGTCGTACATAACTTTGGTATATGAGGATAATGAGTTGTTTGGTTTTACACACAAAGGAACATTTGATTCTAGTAACCATATCCTTGGCTGTTTTTGATATAGATATACACTGGTCGGATAAAGTCAATTTGTTGTTAATAAGAATCCCCCAGGTCTTGCTCAAGTCGGGTACTCTTGAGTATACTTTGATTAAGTATATAAGAATGGTTTGGATTATTATAACCAAAATGCATAACTGCACATTTGTTGGTATTCAGGGACATACCATTTCTAGTTGTCCAGTTCTCAGTTTTATCAAGGTCACTGATTAGGGAAAGGTGTTTACCTAACGTATCAACTTCACCCCCCAAGTTTGGTGTCATCAGCAAACTTAATAATGTTGTTTTCTAGGTTCTTATCCATATCACTAACGTAGATGTTGAACAGTGCAGGGCCCAGGACAGAGCCCTGGGGAACATCACTTTCTACAATACCCTTGCTAGATAATGCGTCATTAATACACACACATTGAACTTGATCCTAAAGCCAGCTGTTAATCCATCTTACAAGACTTCTATTTATTCCAAAGTCTAAGAGTTTTAGGATCAGATTGTTATGGGGCTTTTGCGAAATCAAGTAAGATGCCATTATCAAGACTCTTACTGATTTGATTGTAAAATACAATCAAGTTTGTTGAACATGACCTCCCTTTTTTGAAGCCATGTTAATTTTTATCACTAAGCCCTAGTTGGTCCATAGACAGTTCAAGCCGTGTTTTTATTAATCGTTCCATTAATTTACAGCAATGTGAAGTTAGGTTTATAGACCTGTAGTTTTCCACATTGCCTCTATTGCCTTTTTTAAAAATGGGAACGGTTAGTTAACACATGTCTTCCCCCACAAACGTCGCTTCCTGTAGTAAGGCCTTTCTTACAGAGGGTAATGGAGAGGCTCAAGGGGGTCCTGATTATGGGTGGGGATTTTAATATATCCTTCCACCCACATCTAGATTACTCTAACCCCAAACCGAATAGGCTTTCTAAGGCCGCTAAACATTTAAAAGGGAACTTTACGTTTTTGGGTGTCGAAGATGCCTGGTGGAGAATGTTTCTGTCTGTCCCAGGATATGCCTTTTTTCAGGGAGACACAACACATACTCTATGTTAGACTATTTTTTTGTTATAGGGGAGCATCTTACTTTGGTACAAGATATTTTAGTTGAACCGAGGGTATTATCCGATCATAATCCATTAATTCTTAAAATCGACCTGGGTAAACAAAAGAGATTCAGGCTCTGGAGGTTCAATGTGTCCATCCTTCGGGATCAAGAGTTCCAAGATCATCTCAGGGAACGCATTCCACAAGCAATCCAGGATAATTTAACCCCTGATGTCTCTCATCAAATTCAATGGGACACTTTAAAAGCAGTTCTATGGGGTGAGATACTGGAATATGCTTCCTGAAAACAAAAGAAGATGAACGCCAGGCTTAACTATTTAATAGATCACTTAGCTTCATGCCAACTCTTGTAGAGAGAGGGTGATACAGCCCTCCAATGATGGATTAGAAGCCTAAACAAGAAATATAACAAATATTAAATTATAGAACTCTCCAGAGCCTGAATTATTTAAGACAGTATAATTATGAAGGAGGGGCCAGGGGAGCTCGGGTTTTGGCTCGGAAACTCAGAGCAACTAAACGGGCCTCAACCATCTTAAAAATAAAATCTACTACATCTGGTACAACCACTTATAAGGAAGAACAAATCAGGCAAGTTTTTACACAATTTTACGAAACCTTATACGCGGCCCCCCACCCACCCCAGACACAAACTACGGTGATATCTGCATTTCTAGACAAGCTCCATCTACCTAAGTTGACAGAGCTACAAATCAATATATATTTTTTTTAATTGTTTAACCAGGAGTAGCACACTAAGCTGAAAGCTTGTTTACAGGTGCAACCTGGGAGCACAGGAAAGTTAAGTGACTTGCTCAGAGTCACACAATATGCAAGTGGGGGCTGTGGGATTCAAACCCAGGTCTCCAGATTTGTAGCTCAGAGCCTTAAACCACTGCACTATACTGCCTCCCTATGTTGGAGCGACCAATTGGACCTTAAAAGATACTCCAATAGGTAAAAGATTTAAAATCCCGAAAATGACCTGGCCTGAACGGTTTCAATCCGGAATGGTATAAGACCTTTATTCCCCAGCTACTCCCCAGTTTTCTACCGGCCTGTTGAGCAGTGGCAGAGGGGGAGACCCCCCCATCCTCTTGGAGCTATGCTGTTCTCTCTCCCCTACTCAAGCCTGAGAAAGATCCTACCCTTCCATCAACTTACCACCCCATTTCAATTTTTAATGTGGACTACAAAATATTCATGGCTGTTTGGGCCAAAAGGCTGGAACCTATACTTCTACAGCTAATACACAAGGACCAATCAGGTTTCATAAAGCAGAGGAGTACATCTGATAATTTATACTGAGTTCTGCTACTCCTGGAATATATTCATGCCAGAAAAATCCCCTCCACTATAATAAGTTTAGATGCTGACAAAACGTTCGATAAGGTGGGATAGGAATTTTTGTGGGTTACCCTTTCCAAATTTTCTTTCCCGGATTCTTTCCTTTCTTGCCTGAAAAATATCTATACTCACCCCAAGGCCTACATTCAAGTAAATGGCTCTTTATCTCAACCAATACCTATGCAAAGGGACACAAGACTGGGATGCCCCCTATCTCCACTACTATTCGCCCTTTATATTGAGCCTTTAGCCAAAACCATTCGAAGGAATGCTCGGATAGAGGGAGTCCCCATGGGTCAGAGAGAACACAAGATTGCTTTGTTAGCCGATGACATCCTGGTAATAGCCCTTTCCCCAGAGACCTCTCTCCCTGCACTGTGGGAAACTCTGGAACACTTCACTGCTGTTTCCGGTTTCAGTTAAATGTAGCAAAAACGGACCTTCTCCCATTTTTCTTTACCCCATCCTCAAATCTTAAAAAGCAAATATCCCATAAAGTAGTACCAAACAAAATTCAAATATTTAGGAATCCATATACCTAGGAATCTAGATAATCTAAAGCTGCTAAACTATGAACCTCTGGCTATCCAGATCCAATCTGATCTATCATGCTGGTCCAAGTTACCATTAAATTTTTTCCAAAGAATCGAAACCATTCACACAATAATATTGCCCAAACTATTGTATTTATTTTGAAATATCCCATCCTTTCCATCTAATTTTTATTTCCAATCGTGGAACAAAATTATATTGAATTTTATTTGGAATGGCCAGAGGCCGAGAATCAGGATGTCCCTACTACAACTTCTGCTTTCCCTAGGTGGAGCCAACCTACCTAATTTGAAATTCTATGCATTAGCAGCCTTTTTATGTTGCTTGCACACATGTGCAAGAAACATAGTGCCATCATCCGAGTTTTCGGAGGTGTGTCAGCCCGTCTTCCAATGCAGTCAGTGTGTTTGCAGGCGCGGCCCCAGTTCCCCAATGAGTGCTGCAGCTGTCTATGACAGCTCCAAAATGCAGTGGCATACAATTGAAAGGGATATCTCCGCTTCAGTGAGCAGAGCTCTCCCCCCCAAGCACACACACGTGCAAGCACGCATATTGCATGCTGATGCACTCCCCCCCATGCACACACTGTATGGCCGACAGGGGTGCCCAATACCCCGTGGCTCCACACCCCCCAACAGCTGTCAGGTGCCACCTGGGAGCCCACCCCAGCGTGGCAAAAACACAGCTATCAGCCGTAGCAGGTGCCCAATCCCCGCCAGCTCCAAGGCTGCATGCCCCCAAAAGCTTTCCGGTGCCACGCTGGGGCCCACCCCAGTGTGGCAAATCTTGTTTAGCCCGTGAGGGTGCCCAATCCCAGTGGCTCCACGTCTCCCAAACGGCTTTTCCTGCTGCCATGCGCGGAGCCCACCCCAGCATGGCAAGCGTCCAGCGTTGTCTTCTTAAAAAAAACAACTGTAGAATAAAAAACAGTCCGGCGTAGTCTCCCTGCCCCTCCCACAACCCGCACCCACCCACTCGCACCTACCTCCCCACCCCATACTTACTCCCGGAGCTCAGTGCGATGATCATCGGTGGACCGGGAACACGTCTGCACTCTTCAAAGCCGACCGGGAACTGAGGAAATGCTGGTAAGCTGTATAATGGGATAGATAGGGTTTTTTCAACTTTGTTGCATATCTCAGGCATTTTTGGGAATTTTGGCCCCAAATTTTCAACATGGGGTTTTTGGGACCCCTCCTCATGAATTCTTGCACTGTCATGGAACGTTAATCGGGCCCGAAGGGTGATTTAGCGTGGCCACTGCAGGAAATCACCTTTCAGGAACAGATTAGCAAAATAAACTTACTGCCAGTGTTCATAAGGTGGGCTCAAAAGCCTATGTTGAAAAATTTGATGAATCCTAAAAATGACTGTTTCTGATGCATTCGCGCGGTTCCTCGCGCGCTGCGTAAGTTCGTGAATTTTCAATATTTTCACTCCAGATTTTCAACATTGCCATTATGCCACACCTCCTTATGAGCAGTACAGCTGTCATTTTTCACATCCTGCCCAAAATGTGTTTCCGCCCATGTAGCACACAATGGCGCAGTCGGTGTGCGAAATCAATGTATGGGACACATTAAGAAAATCACAGTGATGCTGTTCATTAGCAGAGGTCTTAAAATGGCTATGTTGAAAATTTGGTGAAAAAATTCCTAAAAATGACTGTTTCTGACGTGTGTTGCGCGGTTCCTATACTGCGGCTCGACAAAGTTCCACCAATTTCAATATTTTCCTCCAGATTTTCAACATTACCATTTTACCACACCTCCTTGTGAGCAGTACAGCTGTCATTTTTCACATCCTGCCCAAAATGTGTTTCCGACCATGTAGCGCACAATGGCGCAGTCGGTGTGCGAACTCAATGTATGGGACACATTAAGAAAATCACAGTGACACTGTTCATGAGCAGAGGTCTTAAAATGGCTATGTTGAAAATTTGGAAAAAAAATTCCTAAAAATGACTATTTTACAAGCGTGCGTTGTGCAGTTCAACGCCTCTCGTAAGGTCGCGGATTTTCAATATTTGCACTCCAATGACTTCCAAATACCTAAACAGCACATAGAAGCAAGCAACATTCAGCATTGACAAATGCTTGTTTAATATATTGTCTTTATGGTTGTCCCCCGACTTACGAGGCACCCTGGAAAGACTTGGAATTCCCAATAAATTATTTATATGATATCACCAAGGTAACTTTGTCCTCTTCAGCTAAGATACCACCTATGTGGGATTACACACCTTTTACAGCCCAAATTTTGAAATTATGGTATAAGTTGAAAACTCATAAGGGCTTTAGGGCGCTTTTTTTCTTTTACACACACATCTCAGAAGATGATAGATTTTTTCTGGCAGCCATAGATCATATCTTTTCAAAATGGAGGAGAGTGGGACTACAATTCTTTAAGGAATTTCTTTCTCTGACAGGCATCATTCCATTCGAAACCCTTAAAACAACTTATGGCCTATCGGACAATGACCTTTACAGAGATACCCAGGTTAAAAATTATTTACTATGACAGAGAGAGGTAACCTTAAGGTTGTCAGACCCCATTCCCATGGCATGGAAATATCTTGAGGATACTATTAATGGTCATATGTGGGGTCACCATGTGGGACGTTTATATAAAATTCTTCAGGAGGGGATGGGTGATTCATAGCTTTCAGTTCTGAATAGTTGGTGTAGAGATTTAGAAGTAGAAATTTCAGGACAGGATTGGCTGTGAGCATCTCCCTTGGCATGAAAAGTAACCCATTCTACTAAACGGCGTGAATTCGCCTGGAAATGCCACAGTTGATTTTTTCACTCACCAGCAATTCTCACTAAATATCTCCCCTCCTCATATGGCAGGTGTTGGTGGAGATGTTCATACTTGTATGCCAACCTTAGCCATGTCTTTTGGACATGCCCCCAGTTAACACCATGCTGGTGCACACTGCAGCAGGAGATTTCGGATTGCTTGGGAGAAGGTGGACGAACTTACAGCCAAAATGGTTCTGCTATCTATATTCCCCTCTCATAGACCATCCTGGTATTGAACCTTACTACCTATTTACATTCTGGCAGCAAAAAAGGCTATAACCAGATGATGGAGCTCCCCAATTATTCCCACTCTTAAAGATTGGAGAGGGGTGGTTTCTGATATCTACTATATGGAATCTCTTACAGCTAAACTCCACTACAAACAACCCACATCAGAGGTGCTATGGAGACCTTGGGTGATGTATTTATCTAGGCATGACCGGGACTTTGTTCCGTGAGCCTCTCCATATAATAATAACTTTACAGATATCAGGGGAGACCGGGTCTTGGGTGTGCCTTAAATGCAGCCTTCATATCTGGTATAAAAAGTATTCTGCTTCTGGGAGGAATATAATTTGCATTGAACTTAAGGGGATTAAATGCCTGAAGAGTGAATGAACTAGTCATTTTGTAAAAATATTACCTTGAAAAAAGACAAAGGAAATTATTATATTAATGTTAACTGAGCTTGGAGTCATTGAAATGGAATATTGTAACAATTCTATATGATGATGACTGTAATACATGCTGCTGTCAACTCTACCTAATAAAAAGAAATTTAAAAAAATGGAAATGGTAGCATGGTGCCAATCGCATGGTACATTACCCTCTTTCAGAGAGAGGTTGGAAATAACTGATAATAGATATGCCAAGAAATGGGCTGCATTTTTTTAGGAGTATAGGATTTATGTTATCAGGTCCAGGGCTAGATGAGCTGTTCATTTTAATTAGTTCAGAGTAGACCTCATGAATGGAAAAATGATAATCAGTATCCACATTATTTTCTATAACTGTCATTCCTTGGGATTTGGGAAAAAAACAGAGCAAAAATATGTATTAAATTTATTAGCAATAGTTTCTTCATTCTCTATGATATTATTAAGCCTAATTGAACCAATGGTCTTAGTAGAGGTCCTGTAGTTTGAGTTTATATAACAGTAAAGCAATTTAGTGTCTTTCAAATGGGCTATTCTAAATTCAATATTAGCCCGTGTTTTCTTTTTTAAATTTTTAAATTATTTTGTTCTTTATAAGTTGCTGACTGATTGATTTCTGTTTTGTTGTTTTTGAATTTAGTATAAGCCTTATGCTTAACTTTAAGTTTTTTTTTTTACCTGTTATATCAACCAGTTAGGTACCCTCCCCTTATTGTTATAATTTTTCAAGACTGGGACTAACTCATTTTCTATCTCAAGAATGATGTTTTTAAAAGAACTGCAGGAATATTTTACAATAGCGTCCAGAAATATGCTGTCCCAATTAATGGTTGAAAGATACGGAAGAATTTGGTTAAAATCAGCTTTGTTATAATTTTTAACCATTGTATTACAATTTATTGTTTGTCATTGTGTAGCCATGCTGCATACAACGATACTGTGATCACTGTTGCCCAGTGGGATAATGACATTAGTATCTAAGAAGTCATCATTAATATTCATCAGAATTAGGTCTAGGGTATTATTGTTATGAGTTTGTTCAAGCACAAGTTGATCTAGGTAATTTTCTACACAGATTTCAGCAAATCAGCATTCTAACTCTGTTTTTCCTGACATTTGAGTCCAGTTTAAACCTGGGAGATTAAAATCACTAAGTATAACAACTTCCCCAGAACTAGATGCTAGGTTTATTTCATTTAGTAACACTGAGTTGTAGAGCACACTAGAAGAAGGAGGTCGATAACAACAACCAACTAATACAGCTGATCTACCAGGGAATAATAGTTTGACCCATATTGTTTCGAGAGACAGATCAGAATTGATGGAAAAATGATGTGAATGAGATGAAATGAAATTATGTATATAAAGACAAACACCTCCTCCAGTTTTATCATCCCTATTTTTATTATAAAGTTTATAGCCAGGGATGTCTTTAATCCAATCTGATGTAGAGTCCCACCATGTCTCATTTATTGCAGCAATATCAATTTTGTTCAGTGTTATAAATGCTTCTAATTCAGTTTTTTTTTTAGCTATTAAGACTTCTAGCATTTGCCATTAGAATTTTACATCCACATTGATGGCTATGTGAGTAGGTGATTTTATTTGTGGGGTGTCTATGTATTAGGTGAGAATTTATACCCTTCCCCTACAATTAGTTTAAATGCTGAATGATGTAAGTTTCAATTCTTTTACCAAGTAGAATACTTCCCCGTTTATTCAAGTGTAACCCATCCCATGAAAAAGGTTTGGTCTCTCCTTGAAATTCCCCCAATTGGCAAGACAACCAAAGCCTTTGGTCAAACACCATCTCTGCAACCAATTATTTATGTTTTTAATTTTAGCAGTCATGGCTGTAGTAGCTCTAGGGACAGGGAGGATCTTGGAAAAACAGACTTCACAATTCTTAGCTATAAGAATTTTGCTGAGGATAATAAACTGCAACTGAGTTTGAATTTGAAGTATTTTCTTAACTGTCATTTCAGTGTGCTTCTCCATTTAGTTTGGGCAGGATTGGGGGATTCTAGCTGGTAAGTTTGTGACTATGTGTTTGTAATTGGCTGTGTCTGGACTGTGGTAAGTAGAGTGAGGAGCCACTGCCAGAGGACTTCTTGGCTGATTGTCTTTGGACACAACCTGTGGTGTAATCCCACCCTCCCACCCCATACCCACCCACCCCAGGGCTCACCCTACAGTTATAGGGTAGGTCCCATAGGGCCTTGCAACATCCTGCACCCATAGAGAAAGTAGCAAAGACAGAAAAAAAACTTTGGGAGATATGAATAGGTGCCTTAAGCAGGCAGTAGATTTAGGAGGGAAACATACATGATGGGAGTGGTGCAGTACAGTGGGTGTGGAGCAGCAGTCTTCAGGGATACATTCTGGAGGCTGTGATGCTGCCCTATCTGCAGGTACCTCTCTGAGCTGAGGGAGGAGGTTGTCTGTCTCTGAGCAGAGTTGGCCAGGCTGCAGGCAGCATCCACCCACACCCATAGACCACTGGGTCCACAGCCTGAACCTCAAATGATGCCCAGGATGAAGAGTGATTGGACCACAGTGGGCTCAAGGAGGAGTCTAAAGCACATCCCAACTGGTCCCACTTAATAACTCCTACATTGTTTTGGAGGAACAGGAAAGCCCCACTCAAGAACCCGAGGCTGGGACCAGGGAGAATGGGCGGGTCCTCCAGGATGGAGCCCCAGAGAAGGGAGGCAGGGGACCTCAGAGGAGGGGGAAGCATCTTCTAGTGGGGGACTCTATTGTCCAGAGAGTGGAGTTAGGGATGCCTAGCAGGGGAGAGAGGGAGGTCAAGTGCATCCCAGGAAGCACTACATGGAGGGACGGGGAGCAGATCCATAAGATTGCTAGGGCAATAGCTAGGAGGGAGCAGCTGGATTTCATTGTCCACCTTGGGACCAGTGACCTGGTGGGGAGAAGGGTAGAGTTAGCCAGAGTCCAGGAGGATTTCAGGAAGCTGGGGGAAACCTGAAACAGATAGCATGCGCCATCTCATTATTAGAGGTGCTACTTGTCCAGAGCACAGGGGAGGACAGGGCACTCCACATTCATACCTTCAACTCCTAGTTGAAGGATTGTTGTGGAAGGGAGGGTTTTGGCTTCATAGGGGACTGAGGCCTGACCTGATCAGATGCGAGCTTGTATAAGGAGGCTGGCCTGCATCTGTCTGAGAAGGGGACCTTGGCCCTTAATGAGAAGTTGAAATGTTTCAGCAAGCATTTAAACTGGCCAAGGTGGGGAGAGCCAGAAGGAGAAGGAGGCTTAGGAACACCCTCCCATAGGAACATGCAGGAAAATAAGTTGCCAACAGATACAGCTGAAGTAGGCAGGGAGGGGCAGGTACGCAAAGAGTGTATACCAAGTGATACATGGGAAGCACATAGGAAAGGAAACCGGGGTTGGGGAAAGACGCTGGAGAGAGAGAGGACAGGAGCAGACGGAGGGCAGACTGTAAAACATGAAAGGTCAGGTTAACAAATGCCTGTACCCTAGGAAATAAGTTTTCAGACCTGGAATCCTTGTTGGTGGATGCAGACCTTGACATAGTAGCAATAACAGAGATGTGATACTCTGTTAATCATGGCTTGGAAGTCAATGTACCAGGTTATACACTGTACAGTAGGGACAGGGAGGGTACAAAGGGTGGGGGTTGGGGGTGGCCCTGTACATTAAAGATGGTATAAAGGCTACAGAAGTTCAGGGAAGACAGGGGGGAGGACGAGGCAATCTGGGTCACCCTAGAGCCAGGGAATGGAACAGCAATATACACAGGGGTGATCTACAGACCTCTGACACAGAGGGAGGAAGTTGACAGGGAACTAGTGGAGGACATACACAACATAGCAGTGAAAGCAACACAGTAAGTGACCACAGGCAGGAGCAGACAGCAGTGAAAGGCCCTAAAAGCCTCCTGCTGGAACCCCCTCACCACACACAGCAAGCAACCACAGGCAGGAGTGGATGGCAGTGAAAGGCCCTAAAAGTAACTTGGCTCTCCCTTCCTGAGGAACCCTCCATGGGAGTGTTTTTCATTGGCTAACAGCAACAGACTGTTTTTGGCTACTTCATTTGGACTGCTTGCTATGGGATTTTCCAGCTGTTGTAGCAGAGCTTTAAGTCTTGTTTTCTACACGCTATAGCTGGGGGGGATTGGGTCTTGGGTTACACTCTGACTTGGAGGTATTTTTGAATTTCAAGGTATGCTCTGAACAGTGGAAGCTAACTTTATGGTGCACTATCTAGTGGGGGTCTGGGTATCTACATTTACACTCTGGGGTTTGGTACAATTCTGTGCTCTATGTTAGTTTGATTTTACTGCTACATTTATTGTCAGATTTGATTTTAACTGAGGTGTACTCACATTGTTTCTAGTGTCTGGGACAGACCTTGAGGCCCCTGCTGGCAGCTGTGCATGTGCAGTTAGTCCATGCTGGGATTTTCTTTGTCCAGGCTTCCTGCCAGAGTTGCCTGAAACCTAATCCCTTCTTTGTTCCCTATTCCTCTAGACCTCCTGCTGGAACCCCTTCACCGCACACAACAAGCGACCACAGGCAGGAGTGGATGGCAGTGAAAGGCCCTAAAGGTAACTAGGTTCTCCCTTCCTGCGGAACCCTCCACAGGAGTGTTTACCTGCTGACACTTCGCGTTGACTCTCCACCCACCCCAGTCAACCTCCCACCCAAGGCCGACCCTCCTTTTATTGGCCTCACTAATCATGTGACCTATCACAGGACTTCCCCTCACTCGTTTTTCTAAGTCCCCATTTTCCCTGCAGCAGGTTACCACACCTCACCACCGGGGGTAGCATACCCTTGTTGTACCTTTGTGTTTACGAACATACGAACATACAAAATTTGCCAGCAGATAAAGGCCTAGAGGTCTATCAAGTCTGCTTGAATGTGCAGCTAGCACCCCTTATTCTGCAGCTGCCCCTCCCTTCCCCTTCATTGACCCCCCCTTGTCCTGTCCCATCCCATTTTGAAGCAGTCCACTGTTCTACTGCATACCACTTCTGCAGGTAATGCATTCCACCCAGCCACCACCCTCTCTGTAAAAAAGTGTCTCCTCATCTCCCTCCTGAACCTTCCTCCCTCCCTCCAGTCACATATCATGGCCCTTGGTGTCCCTCCCCCTCCCTTACTTCTGCCCCACCTGAGATTTGATCCCTGTACCTTCTACTCTCAAGTCAGCAGCCCTACTGCTGCACCACATTGCCAGCCCATCTCTCTCCCTTACTCCAGGTTCGTTATCCCCCCACCTTGCCACCAATCACTATGATTCTCCTTTGGAGCTTACTATTGTGTATCTATAGCCTGCCCTCTCTCCTTCATTCCCCAAATGCCCTCTTTCCACAATATTCTCTTGCTACTGTGGTCCACCTCAACCTCCATGTACCACATGGTACCTCCAGCCTCACTAAGCAGGTATGGCTCACCCTCCCTCCTCCAGTAGATCCACCCATACTCTCCCCCCACCCCTTCCCTACCTTCCTCCTTGCACATTTAACCCTCTTCTTTCCAATCCCCTGCTCTACCACCTCCTCCTCCCCTCTCAGATACTCCACATCCCCAAAATGCAAAATGTTTAAAGTTGACCTGCTTCGGCATGCCCTCCTCCTCCTTCTCCTATTGGGTAATGTACACCCCAACCCCAGGCCACCTCTCCCATGCTCACCCACTAGAAACAGAACGCATGGGCTCTGGATCACTGCAATAAATATATGTAGTCTGCAAAAAAGTTCACCTTACTGCAAGGTTGGCTAACCCAGCACTCCCTAGACATACTGGCTCTGTCTGAGACGTGGCTCTCCAATGACACCCCGGACTCGGCCATGACCCTTCCTGGCTACTCTCTTTACCGTGCCGACAGGTTGTGTAAAAGAGGCAGTGGCTGCGCCCTCTACATTAGGAATGCTCTCCAGTCCCTGCCAGTCTCCCTCCCCCCCCCAAATATAGTGCCCAAACTATCACAGCCAAGATTCTCCTTGGCAACCCTGGCAAAATCCTATATGTAATGGCTGTCTATATCCCTCCACATAATCAAAGACTCACCTTCCCCTCAGTCATGTCCTGTATTTCCCAACTTCCCTCTAACAGTGAACTGATCACCATGGGGGACATTAATGTCAGCTGGTTGTCCCCCTCATCCATTCCTTTTAAGGACTTGGTTTCTGCATGTGACCTCACCCAAATTATACAATCTCCAACAAGGCCAAATGACAAATTGGGTTCCTCCTCACTGCTGGACCTCATTCTCACCAACCATCCCAACAACATCTCCAAAGTCTTGGTACTTCCTGATGCACTTAGTGACCATTGTCCTGTAACCTGCTCTTGGTCTAATAAAACTCCTACTGCTCCTCCCACAGTCTCCTATCGTAGATGCCTAAGAAAGGATATGCTTCAATGCTTCAAAACCTACCTAGCTAACACCGACTGGTCCCCCAAGTATAACACCCAATCCATTGATACTGCCCTCTCCAACTTTATAAATATCTTCAATGCTGCTTGTGACATCTTTGCCCCCTTCTCAAAACAAACCTCTAAAAGCAGAAACACCTCCTGGATATCCCAACAGTTACTCAACCAAATGCAACACCGTGATAATCTCTGGCATAAGGCATTAGACGCCCAACTCCCGATGGACAGACAACGCTACCGAGAGGCCAGAAACAAATATACCTGGGCCATTCGCCAAGATGACCCACTACCAACAGACACTCTCCTCTACCTGGGGCTTGGGAAGAAAATTCTGGGATAACATAAAAGAACATAATGGGAAAACTACCTTCCCCCACCTGCCCAGCTCCCGGTACATGATAACTTAACTCAGGACCCGCAGTCCATTGCAGACACCCTAAACACCACATTCTCTGACCTCAGTAGTGTTTTTCTCCATAATTTATTCACCCCCTTAGATCACACCACCTGTCGCAGCCAACCTTCTAACATCCCCCTGTTTCACCTCTGTATTATCTCTGTCCAGGAAGCTAGGAGATACCTCTCCAAAGCCCTTGCCAAGTCCTACTTTAGTGGTGATTCCATTGACCTGAAGCTCCTCTGTCTAGCCCTTGAGGAGGTCCTACAACCCCTCACCAAACTATTAAATCTGTCCCTCTGCCTTGGACAATTTCCTGCCCTCTGGAAACATGCTGTCATCACCCCTATTTTCAAAAGTGGCAACCACTTGTCCCTCAATAACTATCATCCTATCTCCCTTCACCCTCCCCAAGGACCTCATAAAAACAGTGGTGGATCAGCTGATGGACTGTCTGTCTAAACATCACCTACTGTGCCCAAAACAGCACGGCTTCCACCCCGGGCACAGCACTACCATTGCCCTCCTAGAATATTCCTTCTTCATCCATGGGGCCCTTGAATATGGTCACCTTGTGGAGTTGGTGTACATCGACCTCACAAAGGCATTTGACACTATTAATCATGCTATCCTTCTTGCCACCTTGCCCTCCCTGGGGCTCTCTGATGAAACAATAAACTGGTTCCAGAGCTACCTCACAGAAAGATCACAGGAGGTGAAAATCAGCTCCACCCTATCCAACAACCTCCTGGTTCACTCAGGAGTGCTCCAATGCTTCATTTTGGGACCCCTCATCTTCAGCCTTTTCCTTAACTCCCTCAATAGCTCCTGCTCTGGAAAAATGTTGCTCTACCCAGATGACACAAATAATTTTCTGGAGTCACCAGAGTCCTGAATTTCTCCAATGTTCCCTTCAGGCCTTCTTCTCTGAAGCTAAGACGTGGTTCGCCTCCCATGACCTAGCTCTAAACTATAAGAAAACGAAATCCATGATCTTTGCTCACCGATAAAGCCCACATCGTGACTTCCCTATGACCATCATCAACTCACTAGGATCCCCACTTGAGCAGGTTGAGTCTTTCTTTTTCTTGTGTTTAGTTTAGTTAATTGTGTCTCACCTGGTTAAACAATTGGAAAAAAAAATTGGGGGTTTCTTTGTTGCTACGTGTGCTGGGTGTGTTGTGTTGTTGTTGGGCTCTTTAGTATGTGTAGGAGGCCTGCCCCCATGGTTGTGTGCTATTCGTCCTCCGCCCTTGTATTCCCCCCATTGCAGTCTTCAACTTACCAGTGCTGTAGAGCGCTGGGTATTGTTTGCACGGGGGGAGGGGGGTTGGAGGCGTGAACGGCAGAGGTTGAGTGAGCGGGGCCATCACATTGGGTTAGTAAAACCCAGAAGATGGCCTGGGGTGAAATGGAACCTGGAACATGGTCTGCCATGCCTAGTTTCCATACTCATGGGCACCACCAATTTTGGTGGGCAGGCAGCCCCAGAAGCCCGTCTAACTTGAGCGGTGTTATGCAATGCCAGATCCATCAAAAATAAGACTGCAGTTATTGCAGATCTTGTTGGGTTGGTGGATCTGGTGTGCATCACCAAGACCTGGCTGGATGAGAATGCAGGCCCCACATTAGAGGCCGCTATTCTGGCTGGGTACTCTGCGTTACACCGCTCGAGATTGGACCACGGGGGGGGGGGTTGCAGTCTGTTTCAAGACTGAACTGGGCCTCACGAATGTACCATTTGAGGAGGCTGAGTCATTCAAGTGTACTGTAGGGGCAGGTGTAGGTTGTAGGATCGTCCTCATCTACTGTCCACCAGGGGATGAGAAGCATTTCCTACAGGCAGTAGCAGACTTTGTGATCGACATGGCATTTGAGTCGCCCAGGCTGATGGTCCTGGGCAACTTCAACGCCTGGGTCAATGACAAACTCTCACAATTTGGACAACACTTCCTCCAGTTGATGACATCTTTGGGCCTTACACAAGTTGTTACTTCTGCCACTCATAAAGGTGGTTACTCACTTGACCTAGTCTTCCTCCTGTGGATCAAAGCCTTCGATTTGGGGGTGGAACCTATCAGATGGTCCGATCATTACACTGTGGGGTTCAGTTTTTGCGCTCCCCTTCAAAGGCCTACCCCTGTGGAGATGGTCAGGTACCGCCCTTATAAGCTCTGAAGGCCTGGCGGCGCACTTGACCTATCAGCGCTTCCTGGAGTAAGCACTGATCCAGATGACTTGGTTTTGGCTTATAACAAGGCCATCTCTTTGGCTCTGGATATCATTGCTCCTGTCCATGTTCATCCTCTCCTCCTTCGTCCTTGGTCCTCATGGTTTGATGGGACCTTGAGGGAGATGCGGTGACAAGGACGAAGATTAGAGCATTGCTGGTGGAAATCCACCCTGGATGCTGACCACCTTAGAATGATGGAACACTATCAAGTCTGTCCTTCCGCAATCACCTGTAAGAAGGCAGAGTTCCTGTCTGGGGAGATTGCGGCTGCTCAGAGCTGACCGGCTCAGCTCTTTTGAACTGTGGACAGACTGTGCAACCCAGCCTGCCTGCAGGTTCGAAGAGCATTTTCACAACAGGGGTTGAAATTAAGTTTTGCAGCCACTAGCCAACAGGGCTAGTCACTCAGAAAATCCACTGGCCCCACAGATATTTCCACTGGCCCAGCTGGGGTACATACTGAAGTGTTGCCTTCTACAGTACAAGCCCACAGGGCTAGTTAAATGAAAATATTACTAGCCCAATACAAAATTTACCAGCATGTGGCTAGCGGGCCACTGCCAATTTTGACCCCTGCACCAATGGAGTGTGAAGAGCTTGCTCGTTTCTTTGCGGCTAAGGTGGCTGACATCAGGGTGGAGCTTCAACCAGCACACCCTATGGGAGATGCAGTGGATCAACGGTTGGTCACTGTCCTTCAGTTCTCCTGGAGTTCCTTTGACCTTCTGGAGTTCATTGATGTCATGTGGATTGTCCTGGGTATGCGCCCTGCATGCTGTAGTTTGAATCCGGGCCCAACCACCCTGATTAGGGGGTTGTTGTGATACCACCAGCTCGGTCCTAGCATGGATAGTCTAGTGCTTCTTGGAGATGGGTGAGTTTCCTAGCTCCCTGAAGGAGGAGATGGTAATGCCCCTCCTGAAGAAAGCTTCTCTGGACCCAGACAGTCCTGCTAACTACAAACCGTTCTCTAACCTTCCCTTTGTGGGGAAGGTGATTGAGAAAGTAGTGGCCCTACAACTGGAGAACCATTTGACCATCCATGACATTTATGAGCCTCTCCAATATGGTTTTTGAAAGAGGCATAGTACTGAGACTGCACTGGTTTGGGTTCTCAATGATCTCTTGATGGCGAGAGATCAAAAGAGCCGCTCTGTCTTGGTTCTTCTTGATCTCTCATCAGCATTTGACACTGTGGACTGTGGAGTTCTTCTCGAATGCCTGAGATTAATTTGTGGTCTGTCTAGTACAGTCCTCAGGTGGTTTAGATCTTTCCTCACTGGCAGAACTCAGAGGCCAGTGTCAGGGATTTATTCCTCTGACCCAGTCTCTCTGTCATATGGGGTACCTCAGGGTTCGGTGTTGTCCCCCATGTTGTTCGCAGTGTACATGTTGCCCCTTGGAAACATTGTAAGAAGGTATGAGCTGAGGTTTCACTGCTATGCTGATGATACCCAGCTCTACCTATCTTGTGCACCTGACCAGGATAGAGCTCTCTTGGTATTTAACAACTGCCTCACTGAAATCCAGGACTGGATGAATTTGAGCTGGCTGAGGTTGAACTCGGAGAAGACTGAGGTGATGGTTGTGGACCTGGGTCACCAGATAGAGGAGTTTGGAGCTGGTTTACCTTCGGGACTTTTTCTTGATGGTTTCCAGCTCCTTACCTCTGAATGGGTGCGAAACATTGGGGTGATCTTTGATGACGGACTAACACCGCAATCGCAGGTGTCGGAAGTCGTCAAATCCTCTTTTTACCATCTGAGGAACATCTCCGGGATTAAGCACCTAGTTCCATCTGGTGACCTGCCTACATTGGTCCACACCTTTGTGACCTCATGCCTTGATTATTGCAACTCCCTTTATCTAGGGCTACCTGGGGTTGATATCCGCCACTTGCAGCTAGTGCAGAACACTGCAGCCCGGTTATTGATGGGTACTCTTCGAACCTGTCATATTTCCTTGGTACTGTGCGAGCTGCACTGGCTGCCGGTTCAGTGGTGGATTGCCTTTAAAGTCGGACTTCTGACTTATAAAGCTGTGACTGGGCCTGGACTACCTGAAAGAGCTTCTGGTGACATACTGCTCCAGGCGATTGCTCCGTTCGGCTGATGAGGGGTTGCTAGAGATTCCAAGGGTTTCTTTAAAATCTTCAGGGGCCCTTTGGAATTCTTTACCCCGTCAGCTCCGGGAATGTGCGACTGTGGAGGGATTTAAACAGGCCCTAAAGACCCACCAGTGGCTTCAAGCCTACCCTACCTGTTGGTATTTTACGGAATTTTATGAAACCCTGTCTTTATTGTATTTATGGTTTTTATTGCATCCTGTTTTATTCTCTTTGTATTTTACTGTTAAGGCACCTTGATTTTAGAAAGGCACGGTAAAAATAAAGCCTATTATTATTATTATTTCAGATACTTAGGTATTACCCTTGACACAACCCTCACCTACCATGCCCATGTCCAACAACTGCCCACCTCT
Source organism: Neoceratodus forsteri (assembly GCA_016271365.2). Lineage (NCBI taxonomy): Eukaryota > Metazoa > Chordata > Ceratodontiformes > Ceratodontidae > Neoceratodus > Neoceratodus forsteri. Next base: position 1,726,569,974 of record CM057452.1, read on the forward strand.
ATAAACTCCAGGATGGGGCTTCTTTACTGCTACAAACACTGCCTCCCCCTGATGGCTATCAGTCTAGCCGTGACCTCATCTGTCCTCTCCCTGGTAGATTATGGCATTGTCATCTACGGTACTGCTGACCCCACTACCTTTGCGACGCATCAAAGTCGTACTCAACAAAGCATGCAGGCTGATTACAGGCTGCGACAGATGGACACACACCTGTGATCTGTACAAGTCTGCCGAATAGCTGCCATTTGACGCCCGTCTTAGGTACCACACATGCCTCCTCGCCAAGAAAATCCACCTTGGCCAAGCCCCGCCCGGCCTTCTCAGCCTCATCTGACCTGCCGCGCATATCAGATTCTCCCATAGTACCATTGGGAGCTCCCTAACAGTCCCCCACTGTAGAACCTCCCCTGGCCAAAGAGCCTTTTTATACAGAGCCCCCCTTTGGCTCAACGGCACCCCTGTCTCTTTGGTGCCCAGGGTCAGCCCTACCAAGGTCAATCTAAAAGCCCTTTTACTAGACTTCTCAGCATGTGACTGTCCCTAACCTTCAGCTTCCTCCTGCCCCTCCCCATGTTTGGGTTTTGCTCTATAATCTCTCCAGATAAATGGTTATGCTATCTATCTATGGGTATAAATGTGTAACATGTACTAATATTCTGTGATATAAATGTGTAATATGTATTAATCTAAATTCTATGGATAACGCTGGGTCCTCCTTACCCTAAGACAATTGTTTCTACCCCCTGTCTGTATTCCACTCCTTGTCTCCCCCCCCAACCTCAACTCTGTATTGCTTATATTGTCTGTAAGTTCTTCATTGTTCTCTGACGTGGAGCCTTTATAAAGGAGTCTTTGACTCAAAGGGTTGTAATTCCGAATGTTGTTAAATAAATAAATAAATAAAGGCAAAATCCTGCTACTGGGGGATTTCAATATGCCAGACGTGGATTGGACCACCCAAGTATTTGCTTCAGCCAGAAGCACAGCCATCCTAGAATCCCTGCGGGGGTTGGACTCAGGCAGTTGGTGCATTAGCCAGCCAGGGATGCGAATTCTGGACCTGGTATGGACCAGTGGGAACAGAGTCGAAGAAATGCAGGTTGAAGGACAGCTGGGGTCCAGTGACCACCACTTGGTGTAGCTCAGCATGGCAACATGGACTCAGTTATGCCACACAGGGTCAAAGGTATTGTAATTCCTAGATTTTAATAAACAATAAACAAATGTATTAGATGTTAGGAGGGCGGATTTCGCTGAAATGGGTAGATGTATACAAGCTGTCCTGGGGAAGGGAGAGGTAATGGGGCAGAGGAACAATGGGAGAAACTGAAAGGATCCATAGTGGGGATAACAAACCAATGTGTTAGGATAGTGGCCAAAGGGAAAAGAAGAAGGAAACCACTATGGTTCTCTAAGGAGGTGGGGGACAAAGTCAGGCTAAAAGACTGAGTTTCTGGAAATATAAGGGGACCCAAAGGGAGGAGGACAGGGAGGTGTACCTTGAATGTCTAAGAGAAGCAGGGAAGGCTGTTAGAAGAGCTAAGGCACAGACAGAGGAGGGTTTAGCACGGTCTGTGAAAAAGGGACAAGGCATTTTATAGGTACATCAGCAAAAGAAGAAAACGGGGTGGGGGGGGGGTTGTGAGGCTTGGAGAGAGGAGGAGAGTGTAAGGAGAGGGATCTGGACAAGGCAGAAATACTGAACAAATACTTCTGCTCAGTATTCACTAAGGAAGGGGAGGGTCAAAGACCACAGATAGGTAGCAGAGGCAATGGCTGGGGGGGGGGGAGAAGTGGACACCCGTCCATTCACAGTGGAGAGAGTTTTGGAAGAACTCACAAAGCTGAAGGTGGATAAGGCCATGGGGCCAGATGGTGTCCACCTGAGGATATTAAGGGAGCTGTGAAGGGAACTAGCAGCACCTCTGGCAGCCCTGTTTACGAGTCAGTCAACACAGGTATTGTTCCAGAGGATTGGAGGAGGGCACATGTGGTCCCACTGCACAAAAGCGGCAGTAGGGAGGAGGCAGGGAACTACAGACCAATCAGTTTCACCTCAGTGGTGGGAAAGATCATGGAAACACTACTGAAAGAAAGGATAGTGGCACATCTGGAATCCAGGGGTGCCCAGGATCTGAGGCAACATGGATTCACAACAGAGAGGTCATGTCAAACAAATCTGATCGACTTTTTTGATTGGGTGACTAGGGAAGTACATCAGGGAGGGGCAGTAGAAGTCGCCTACCTAGATTTCAGCAAAGCCTTTGACACCATCCCACATAGAAGGCTAGGTAACAAGATAGGTAGTCTGGGCATGAGAGACAAGGTGGTGAACTGGGTTAGGAACTGGTTAACAGACAGGAGACAGAGGGTGGTGGTAAATGGAGTACAATCTGGGGAGAGGGAGGTGACCAGCAGGGTAGTGCAGGGATCAGTACTGGGATCAGTCCTATTCAATGTCTTCATCAGTGACAATGCAGAGGGGCTGGAAGAAAAGGTCTGCTTGTTTGCAGATGACACCAAGATCTGCAACAGGGTGGATACTACAGAAGGGGTGCAGAAAATGAAGAGGGACCTGGAGAAGCTTTAAAGATGGTGGGAGATGTGGCAAATGAGGTTCAATGCAAAAAAGTGCAAAATAATGGGTAGAGGGAACCCTGGGGAGAGCTACAGGTTGGGGGGGGGAGCTGACTGTCACCAAGGAGGAGAGGGACCTAGGGGTTATCATCTCTGATGGCCTAAAGGTATCAAAACATTGTGCAAAGGCAGCTGGGAGGGCCAGTGGTATGCTGGGGTGCATAGGCAGGGGTATCTCTTGCAGGAGGCGGGAGGTGGTGATGCCATTGTATAAAACATTGGTAAGGCCTTACCTGGAGTACTGCATGCAGTTCTGGAGGCCACACCTGTGCAAGGACATAAACAAGGTGGAGACTATCCAGAGAAGGGCGACAAAGATGGTGCAGGGTATGCACCACAAAACATATGAGGAGAGACTAAGGGACCCCAATATGTACTCACTGGAGGAGAGGAGAGAGTAGGGGGACATGATTGAAATGTTTAAGTACCTCAAGGGCATAAACAAGGTGCAGGTGGGGGACCTTTTCCAATGTAGAAAAAGTACTGGAACAAGGGGGCACAATATGAAATTGGAGTGGGGTAGATTAAGAGGTAATGTGATGAAGTGTTTCTACACAGAAAGGGTAGTTGACATTTGGAATTGTCTGCCACAGGAGGTAGTGAGGGCAAGAACAGTGGCGGGGTTTAAGCATGCCTAGGACAGGCACAAGGGAACCTTGAGAGGAGAGGGAGTGATGAAAAGCCATTGATCACACAGAGTCAGTGGCCACATACAATGTATAGGGCCTACAGACAGACTAGATGGGCCTGGTGGTCCTTATCTACCAACAATTTCTATGTTTCTATGAGTCCTATAGTGTACCCAGTGGAGCTTGACTTCTGGAGCTTTTGGCTGCTGGAATGACCCAATCAGTACCTGGCAGGTTTCAGTCTCCCACCACCACCTCCCCCTTTCTCACCCTCTTTCTAGTTGTGCCCCTAACCTCGTCTCTCTCTTTTACCCCATCTTGGATGTCTATAGATCACCCCCATCTGTTGTTTTTTGCCTGAAGATACCATGAGCTGAACCCACAATGATTCTGCTTCCCCATTACCTTCCCTGAAGTTTCCATCCTCGACTGCCTCTATGTCTTCCCTGACATATACTGTTGGGATATGCCTCCTCCTTTACCTTTGCCTCTATCATGTCTAAACATGGTGTAGCCTGGGACTGTCAGGCCCAGTCATTATTTTCTGTGGCCCAAGTTTCAGTGTTGGCTACTAGGTCCATCGAAGTGTCTGCTGCCACTGCCTGGAGCTCACTAATTTTATTTCCCAGACTCCTGGCATTAAGGCAGACTCCTTCCTCCCTTTCTACTGATCCTCTCTTGCTTTTTCCTGTTTCTTCTCCATTATTCTTCCCTAGTCTCCTTATTTTTTTATTTTTCATACTGAATATAGGCTTTGTCAACCCTCCCTCATTGGCCTCTTCCCCTTCCACTAACCTAATTTGAACTTCAACCTTGCTGCTACTAGTCTCTTGTTCAGGGGGAGCCCTGGCTAGGTTCCCCACTTGCTGTCCATTCTCAGTGGTTCCCCTAGCCTCTGTCTCCACTGCAGTCAGTTTAATTAAACTTTTGCCCCAGAGAGCACTGTCACTTTATGTGTGTTAATGCTGTTAACATGTATAGTGCTGGTTAGTTTTCCCTGCACCTGATGAAGGGACCTGAGAGGTCTCAAAAGAGTGTGTAAAAATTCTTCACTCAGTCTAATAAAAAGGTATCACCACAAAAAAACGTGTGCCGTATATGTGTTATTTGTTGAAAATATCATGAATGAAAAATAAATAAATGATATGAACGTGCCCTAAAATTCAGTTGTTTGGGGATGCACTAAAATTATTGATGGTGGAAACTCTGCATACAGCAACTCCCTCAAGAATGCAATATATGGTATTGGGAGAGGCACCAGCAGTGCTACATGACAAAGAGACTTGCTTATCTATATAATAGCTGCCATTAAGGCAGCCACACAAAGGTGGCTGAAGGCAGATAACCCTGCCGTAGAACAATGGCTTTCCATCTGTAAATCACTATTGCAAATTGAAATAATCACAGCTAGTTTACACCCCCAGACTGATAAATGCATGTATTGATGGCTTCCTTTTCTTGACCTATTAAAGAAACAAGAGGGAATGGACATTCTCACTAATCTGGCAGGCATTCCTCTCAACACTTTGTCACTGAAAAGAGGGACACAGGCATTCAAAATGAGGGACACTAACCCTTATAATGAGGGCACATCCTCAGACTTGGAGATAAAGCTCAGAATACTGAGGAAACCATTGCCTGCACTGGTACAATGTTTATTTTTGATTTAGCATTTTAGAACATTAGGAATTTCTGCATTAAATCCTGAATTTACAGCACCTTCTCTGAATGGGAAGTACCTTTTCCTTGAGGGACTAGTGAAGGACAGAGTAGTTTTGAGGGTTAAAATGAGGGATGTCCTTCATATTAAAACATAGCAAGCAATATATCTTGCCTTCTAAGAAATAAGAGCCGTAACCAAATTAATTTGCATGTATGTCAGACATGTAGGCCGTTACATGTCAGGGGCTGCAAAACATCTCTGATATGGTTAACAAGGATTAGGTCCACAGTAACAACAGAGTGCAATGCATCCCTGCCGCCATGGTGAATATTTTAAAAGTTAAATTTCTTTCTTTCTAAAGTGGCTATTTTCTTCCTTTATCTCCATGGAAAAGGGTCTCTCTGTCTTCATTTAAGAGCACTCGTGTGAATCAAGCCAAATCACAAGACATCAGATTGGTCATGAGTTTTAAATCTACCAGTAAACAAACTTTAGAAGTCACCTATTATGAGGATACAACCACAAGATACATACAGTAAGTCATCAGCAGGTATGGCTGTGAGTGGCCATTTCAACCCATTCAGTAATGGCCACTGTTTACTGCAGAATTGCTTAATGTAAGATTTTTTTCCACAACTGGGTCACTTAGAAACATTTTCTTAGGTAGTGTTTTTCACTTGTGGTTGGAAAACTGCATTGATTTTTTTCCTGTCTGTTCTTTGCAGAAATGAGGGTTTCATGATGCTGCCATAAGTACCCAGTACTGTTTACTCCTATCTTTATGAAGAGGTATCTCCTAATGCAGTGTTTCTTAAATGGGGAGGCCTCTGCCTGTTCCAGGGGAGGCTCAAGCAAGCCTGAAGATATACTGTGGTTCAATTTTAATTTTGTGTTTGGGGTGTTATGTGTAGAGCTATGAGGCAAACTGACAAAGGATAATGGCAGGTAATTTTTTTTTTTGTTTAACTTTCTGTTTATCCCTCCACAGCCTGCTGAAGTCTTTCTTTGAGCTCTGGGCTGCCCCAACCCTGTCTCCCCCATCATCTCCTAGGACTTACCCTCCATCAGAAAGAAGGCCCAGTGGTATCTCCTCCCCATGGTGGAGGTCCTTGGGCTGGACCAGTTCCCTTGGATCAGCTTCTGTCATGCTTGCAATGTGAGCTGGGTTGATGTCTGCAGGCCACCTGAAGCAGTCATAGTGCACAGCTAAATTTGTTAGCAGTTTTCCTCCTCCTCCTCCCCCCCATGGGATGCTGGCTGATGGGGGCACGCAAGATGTGCACATCTGTCTAGCCAGTTGGCTGTCCCGAATCCCCTGACTACACTGCCAGCTGTGGACCCCCAGGTGGCAGTCAAGCAGAGTCAGAGATCCCTCCTCCCTCCCTGGGACCCTCAATCTTTTTTTTACCTGGCCAGACCTCTGATGATCCAGGCTCATTCATGAACCCAGGTCGTTGGTGTCATGAACAGTAGTGCTACCTCTGCGTCAGCGGGCCAGCTTGTAAATGTATTTAATGATAGTATATACTAATTTGTGACCAGGAGAGTACACTAAGAGAAAAGACTCATTTCCAGGTGTTTACATACAAACTGGTGACTGGAAAATGCATACTGGGCCCAGGCTCATTTCCTGGTGCACCCAGGAGAAGGGTACATGGAGTAAATGAAGTTTGGGATGCACTACAGAGCTAACAAATAGGAACAATGTGCACATTGCGAGAGGTAACAATTGACCCATTAGATTGGCAGCAGAACCTTTCAAATACAAGGGCTAACCAGAGATGCACCAGGAGCAAAAGGGAGCAACATGACCCCTGAGGAGGAGCGTAAGAGTAGGGTGAGCTGGGAAGAGGCAGAGGGGTTAGGAAGGTTCCATCTGTTACTCTGGGCATTAATAGTCAGTCAGTCTCCTTTTTATAAGTACATTTCTTGTTCTTTGGCTTAAAATGAGATATGCCTTGCACCATACTAACTGTTTGTTATCACAGTGAGGAATTGTTTTATACTAGAATTGTAATATTAAGACCATTTATGTGAGTATCACATGCAGCCTCTAACCATATATGTGGTATATCATGTGCACTTTATACTTATATTCTTTGCAAAAAAACTTTCATTAAAGCACCAGTTAGGGTTCAGATTAAATCAACAAAAGTACGGAAAAGTGGTGTTAGGGTTCCCAACCCTAACATCCCAACCCCCACCCTGCAGGCAGCAAAAGGAAAAAAATGTTTTTTTGTATGCTGAGCAGTGAAAAAATGTAATACAAATAAAAAATTCAATCAGTTTCTGATTTGTTTTTATAAACCTTTTTTCCAGTCTTGGTTTCTCACAGGCAGGCTCTTCAGCCTTGTCCCCGCCTCCTCTCATCCAGTGCTCACCTCCCCTGAACCACCAAGCCCCAGATCCCCTATGGATCTCCCCCCCCCCATGCTGGAGCCAGGAGGGCCATCCTCCCCTCATCCAGTGACTCTCACCCAGATTGGGCCAGGTGCCAGTGCAGAATGGAGGCAGGGCTTCAATAAATCCTGTGCCAACCAATTTTCTGTTTTCTCCTCGATGCCCCGGGTCTAAGGCAAACACAGTTTGTGCATGTACATGGAGGTGTGCTTGTGCAGCAGAACTGCCAGCCCCGCTCCACCCAGCCCCTTGAGCATCGGCTCTACCACAGGACCTCTACCTCGTGGCAGCCAAGAACCGGGAAGGCTTGCCTCCCTAATCTGGGATAGGAGAGCTGCCTGATAGCTCCTTGATCCTCCACCAGTCCTCTACCCCTGGCTGACCCCCAGTGACTTGAGCTCATTCTCGAACTCAGGCCACCGGTGTGGGAGAGGAAAGACGCATTACAATGCCCCAGCCTTCTACACGACCGGGCCTGCAATCATTTTATCTTATTGAATACTTCTGACATTGTTCAGGCCTGTGGAGATAACAGAAAACTGTAATTCTACTGTGGAAAGGTACACAAACAACAGGAAATCGATTATAAAGTTTAATATAATGACAAAAATAATACAATATTTGAAGTGCATTACATTTTGAGACACAGGAACAAAACATTCAGTATACTACAAAAATGAACTAACATCTCAAGTTCATTCTCTCTTAGAGGGTTGTATTTACAATGAAGTAAAGCAAGCAGGGTCCTTCTTTGAGGAAACTGTAGTAATAATCGGACAGTTTAGATGTTGGGAACACTTGAGGCTTTTGCCTTCTATAATAAAAAGCAAACTATATAATGTATATATATTTTCATAAAAAAGGAAAAATAATGCCCTGCAACTGGTAGAGGAGTCCTCATATTTTTCCCATATGGATTTCTACTCCCACTTTCATTTAAATCAGGTTCATTGGCAATACCTCAGCCCTGACACTTGCACAGCGCAACATGAGTTGTAGGGCCTCGGGAGCACTAGCAGCCATCTTACAGCCATGGTTGGCTATTCTTTGTGCCTTGTGAAAAACAGGAACATCTTCAAACTTGTCTCCCATGAAACAAAGGCACTTGAATCCATAGTTTGCAAAGCTATGCAAACTATTTACTGAAGTGCAGAATAACATGCCAGATTTCAAGCACACTGATAGATCCTTTACTTTTCCACCTGATGTGTTTCTCATCACCAGATGCTTCATCAGGTGATGAGTGCACTGACTTTCATGTTTTTTACCTGAATGCTGCAGTGTCAGCACCTGGGCCACGGTGTGGCATTGGCTGTTCTACAGATATTCCCTTGTTTTCTCCCTGCCCTCCCACATCCCTCTGGCCCCGCAACAATGCAACATCCCGGTGGGAGAAGCTGAGCGCCTTGCTCCACCACAGGGCTTGCTGTGGCAGTGGAATGCAGCACTACCCTTACTGTTGGCTGCACTTCCCGACCATGGCCCACCTGACCGTGGAGAGCCACGGCCTGCTCCTGAATCTAGGTTACTCACATGGTTGCATGACATGGGAGTTAGTAGTTTAATGGTTTTCAACTTGATATGTGTCCCTCCTTATAGATTATAATACAGGTGCAGCACCAGCAATATATACAAACTGCTTATGTGAATACAATGGAAACTGATATAATAACATTTGTCTTAAGTCCCAAACAAGAGAAACAAAGAAGAATATTCTCCCAATATGGTGAAATCCCTCATCAAAAGGGATTTCAAACCGACAGGATTCCATGGGTCATACTGAACTACCATTACATCCAAAACTTTTTGGTATGTTCCGTGCTGTGCCCTGCTTAAATGGTTTTGATGGATGATGCAGATATATAGAGATGGAATTATGTCTTTCAGCTGGTGTTGGATGGCTACAAGAGTTGAATTCACATTAAGCGAATTTATTCAGCATGAAAGTTGCAACCTCATCACAAGTACTTGCTCTCGTAATATACTGAAGCATGTTTGCAATGATTTATGCATGGTGGGCCCTGAAAACAGATTTACTCAAAAATCAGGAAACTTTTTTTTTAAGATTTTCAGTAGTTTTTTGTTTGTCATGTACTTTTGCCAGTGACTACTGCATTGAAGGTCTACTGTGTGTTTCCTGTTTACATATGGGCTTCATCTGGAGATGAAGAAGAGGGCAGTGTACATTTATCAGATGGCACTCCTTTTAATCTGCCAAAGATTTCAGGTATCACAACATCCAGTTTGGTGGTGAATATAACCATGGTGCTTTCTGCTCTTGACTTTTGTTTTCATTTATGATTCAGCAGCGGCTTGCTTAAAACGGTGGACACGTGGCCAGGCTATACATTCCATCTCCTTTCTTTATCTTCCATTACAAGCGCACAGATGCAGGAACTCTAAATGGACAGAGAGCAAATGTATTACAGAGATTAGAAACAACATTACATCTGAAGGCTGTTGCATCATCTTGCTAAGAGAACTTAGTAAGTGGCAAGTACATTCTCAGGTCATTCAGGCAGAATGTGGAATAGCTTTAGTTATGTATGTGACCAGGTCTTGCACTTTCTGACCTATATATACTTTGGAGACAGAGTTACTCAGCTACAAAGGAGTCTGAGACACATTTAATAAAAATTACATCATGCACTTTGTATAGCACTCTATGCTACTGTAAGTTTACACAGTGACATAAGTACTGAAAATCATTTTCTTTAGTTTCTCTGAAGAAATTCTGAAGATATATTTGTAAAAAAAATAATTTGTATTAAATACTAAAATGTTGAAATATATCACTGTGCTGTGTTTTGCCACTGTAGCCTCTGATCTGATCTAATCTCTCTCTCTCAGTGCAGCAACATTCTTATCAAAAGATGCATGACTTAATTTAAACCGCAGCAAAATTGTTCCTGCTAAAAAGTGGCAAAGTGAACCTCTTGGTATAAAAAGCAATTAATTCTGTCATTATATGTATTAATCTCGACATGTTAAAAAAAACTGAATTTTCCTAAAGAGCTTGGAATAGAAATAATGAAACACTGTGGTGACCTAAATGACATCATCAGAATGGTGTGCTCCTTAAAACCCAAGAAGCATAGAATGCAAAGGACAGAAAAAGGCCCAAGGGCCAATTCAGTCTGTCCTTACCCTACCTACCGAGCCCTAAAACACCAGTGGGCTATTCCAGACCAGGTTCTCCTGAGCCACCTAACATCCCTTTTAATCTATTCTACCCTGCCTTAAAGCGGCAACATTTGTTAGTCATGAAAAATGTCACTGTATAGTTTTTTTTTAGCAAAAGTGTATTTCTGACATCCTTTGGGTATTTTTAAAACTGCTTTTATAGCTAATTTTGTAATTAGTAACTTGTAGTTAAAGATGGCTGCCACTCACAGTTTTTAACAATCTCTTCCATTGAGGTTACTGGTTGAATGTACACACTTTCTTCACACTGTGGGTGTATTAGAGATGGTGTTACATTCTTCTGATGGTAAACAGCACAGCACTTTACCAGGATATTCAGTTTCTTTTTCATGTTGGGCATGGGGTGGGAGCAGAAACTTTTAAAAACTTCAAAATCTCATAACTTATTTGAATAATAAAAAAAAACAAGAAGAAAAGTAAGTATATGGTGATCTTCCAAGAATCAATCTTTTCCATAGATTCCCCATGTGTGTGCCAGAGGCACTATGACCCCATGGGAGCCAGAGCATTTCTAGAGGGCTGGTGGTGTAAGTAGGCCCCACGTGTGCATGTCACCCCATCTGCCTGCTGGTATACAGCTGTGCCAGCCCCCAACTACCTCAGTTCCTTTTTCCTGTCGAGTGCACAGCAGCAGCATTGCCACTCTCCATGTCAGAGCTAGAACTTCACTGTCTCTGTGACAACAGTGTTCAGTTTTTTGGTTTTAGTTTAAAATAGAGTTTGTTATTTTTGTGTCAGTTTAGTCATTTTAACACACAAAACTCTACAGTTTTTCTCTCAGCTTTACCTTGTGCCAGTGATTGACAATCATGGAAAATGGTAAAGAGCCTGAAAAGGCAAGTTGCTGTGGCAATGGGGCTGTGTCTGGCCACCACCTCTCTCTGGGTGGGTGCTCTGGCAATGGGTGGTCTGGCACCTAGTGGGATGGACAGTCCTTCTGGAGTTTTAAAAAGAAACACCCCAGATCTCGCACATGCTCTGTGTCAGGGTCTTTGCATCATTTTGCCTTGGCCTCTTCCCGAAAAAAGCATAAGAGAAAGAAACAGCACCTGCCAAGGTTGTCCTTTGGTCTTTCTGCTGAGAGACACTCAACTTACACGGGCCTGGGTACCCCACCATCATCACCAGTGACACCAGGGACATTTGGGCCTGCAAGATCAAGGTCTCTGTCCCAGAGCCCCTGGCAGCTGTTACAGAGCAGTGGGTGTAGCATATAAGTGAAGCGGTGCCAGTTTTGGTGCCAGCTCCTGACCCCTTGGGGTTGGTTGACTTAGGCATGTGGCTGACTCTGACTCCAGTCTCCGGGCTAGGGCCACTGTTGATGCTGCTGAAGCCTGCCCCACCTGTGGTGTCACTTCTGTCACCTACAGGGATGGGGCAGCCATGGTGCCACCACTGATTCTTTCAGGGCTGGCAGGGTCGTTAGCACCATTAGCTGTGCCACATCCAGCACTGAGGCCAAGCTCTTTGGAACCTCTTCTGTTGACAGTGCCATATGGGCCTTAGGTTTCAGGACCATTCCCTTCAGGGATAGTCCCAGGGCTGTCCTTGGTGCCACTGTCATTCCCGAGGCCTCATTCTGGTCTGGGTCCCGTGTTTCTGGTGTTGCCGAGGCCATGGCCTGCACTGTTGGCCTTTCAACACCCTCCTCCTTATTACCCTCGGGGTGTGGAGGGAGTAGAGGGAGAAGAGTCACATCTTGACCTCATCATCTCCGATAGTGAGGATGATGACTCTTACTACGGTTCAGAGAACCCAGAGGTAGTTCCTTTCACTGAACTACAGGAGGATTTCTGCTTTGAGGCTCTGCTCAGATATATGCATTCTGCATTAAAGTATGAGCCAGCAGCCATAGACTAGGTGAGGCACCTCCAACTGGAGTTTCTAAAAGTGCCTCATATCCTGGTCTCTTTAGTTCCTCCCATTCTGCCAGCCCTGGAGACATCCTCTGAGGTGGCTTGGAGGAGGCCTGTTACTGACAGCTGTCTCCAAGCAAGTGGTCAAGAAATATGCAGTGCCTGAATCTAAGTCCATTTATTTCACTCAGCCAATAACAGATGCCATTGTTATTCTGGCCAAGAATGACAAAGACTTAGTACCCAAGGAGGTCACTCTGTACCCCACCAACAAGAAGTCACATGAGGTAGACGTCATGGGCAAGCAAATCTATGCCTTGGCTACCCATGGCATGAGGATAGCTAGTTATCAGTGCCACTTTGCAATATGAGTATGCCCTCTGATTCAAGCTTACCTCTCTGGCAGAGGCCTTGCCAGACACAGGCAAAACAAGAGATGCTGTTACTGTTCAACAAGGTATTTAATGTAACAGCCACTAGCTTTAAGCCTCTATGGATTTCTTTGATGCAGCAGCTCACTCTACTGCTGCAGATATTTGCATTAGGCAGCACTCCTGACTGTAGACTGCTGACATCACCCTGGACGTCCTGCAACAGATCATGAATGTGGCCTTTGATGGCACTTATCTGCTTAGTCAGCACGTGGAGCAATATCTTAAAGAGTCTAATGAAACTAGAACCACTCTTAAGACATTCAAGGCTCCTTATAACCCACAAAGGGGTAAAGGGTGTAGTTCTTTTCACAACAAGCAGTCCTTTTGTGGTGGGGCAGAGGAGCCCAAAACAATTAATTGCAGCCTCCACAGGCCCAGAAGGAAGTGCAGCTGAAGGCATAGGTGCCAAAAGCGCTCAGTGTCACCATCTGAATCTCTGGCCTCAGGGCTGCTTTAGCTCTCCAAGGCAGACCACTCCTTTCCAGTAGAGGGATGTCTAACCCAATTTTACCATCAATGGGAATCCATCTCGATAGACAAGTGGATCCTAAGGATCATCCAAGATGGGTACTCTCTGAAATTTTTGGACCTCCCTCAGATAATCCTCCTAGAAGGCAACTATCCTTGTTAGCTCACATATCACATCTTCTGGCACAGGAGATTGTGGGCTTTCTGAGAACTGTGGCAGTGAAAATAGTGCCAGAGCCAAAACAGAACACAGGGTTCTACTCCCACTGCTTTTTGGTACCAAATAAATCAAGGGGGCATGCACCCCATTCCTGACCTCAGAAATCAGAACAAATACATGGAGCAAGAAAAATTCAGAATGATTTTTCTGAGATCCTTGCTACCTTACCTAAAGTACTACTGTTGGCTAGCATCACTGGATATGCAGGACGCAGGCCAGCACATACTGCTGCACCCCAGCTAGCAAGGTTACCTCCAGTTCTGTGGAAGGGCAACATTACCAGTTCAAAGTCCTACCCTTTAGACTTTTCTCAGCGTGCAAGTCTTTATGAAGTGCTTTGCAGTGCTTACAGCACACCTCAAGAAGGTTAGGACTCCAAGTCTTCGCATATCTGGACAACCGACCCATTTCACGCCCATTCAGACAAGAGACAGAGCAGGACTGGTCACTGCCTCTCAGTTCTTAGTATCTAGGAGAATCCTGCTGAACCCTCAAAGTCTCAGCTGGAGTCCTCCCAGGAACTGTTGTTCATAGAAGCTCTTCTGGACATGACCCAAGCGTGGGCCTTCTTCCCAGACAGCAGACTATGGGTAGGCTTGCAGATGGCATCCTACATCATGGAATGTAAGTCTGTGCCAGCCCACTCCATGCAATGCATATTGGGCCTAATAGCCTCCTAAGTGTTCACAGTACTTATACAAGGCTGCACATGAGGACAACTGTACCCAGTCGACACAGGCATTGCACCCTCGAAACTAACTTATTCAGGTGGCCAAACACATTGTGAGGTCCCTGATATGGTGGTCAGTAGAGGAAAACCTTCTTCAGGATTCTCCTTCTCCCCATCAGACCCGGAGGTGACTCTCACCATGGATGTCTCCCTGATGGGATGTGGAGCTCACTGCCAGGGTCTCCAGAGAAAATCCGGGACTCATTAGAAATACATCCACACATCAATGTGCTGGAGATGCGTACAGTTCTGTATGGTCTGAAAGTCCTAGTGGACTTGGTCAGCCATATGACAGCTCTCTCATCTTTGATTCTGCTCCAGAAATCTAGGACATGGGGCCCAATTCACAAAGCTGAAAATTTGATGCAAAGTGCCTACGTCAACTGGATTTCATGCAGGGGGCACCTTGCATCAAAAATTGCACCAACTGCGTTTCATGAAAGCAGGCTGCAGCAACCCCAGGACACCTTGTGACCAACAGGTCCTGCACCAGCTCTGTGCCCGATTGGGGGGGGGGCACCATGGTGCTAGGGGGCTTGCAGTGGATGCAAGCTGCACTATCCCTTATGAAAGGATTCAGGACCCCCCCACACAGGGCACACGGTCCACAACATTTAGACCCACCTGGAGCTGGTCTGCCGGCCCATGTACCACCTCTGGAGCCGTCAATGGGTGGGAGGGAACCCATGCCACCATCCGCCTGCAGCATCCACCACCCCCACAGCACCTGGAGAAGTCAGTGATGCATTGCCTGCAGGGTCTCCCCATGTTGCCTGGCATGTGATGACCCCCACCCACAGAGAGCACAGGCATGGCAGTGGCCATGCAGTGTCCCCCGTCAGGACCTTTTGCCACCCCACCACCACCTATTTGTGCCCTGCCTGCCCTCCTTGTCCCCCTTCCTGTCTAGCATGACCCTGCCAGCCTCTAGGCAGGTCCCCAGCAATGGGTGCCAATGCCACCTGACCACTCTGTGGCTTTCAGCAAACCTCCCCCATGTACCTTGACTTTGGTTCAAGGCAACATATGCTACAAGCTGCAGGGATTTGGTGCCAGGACCCCTCCCGATAGTGACTCAGGCTCTGGGTCCTTGGTGCATTGGAGATCAACACAAGCTGTGGTTTGCTGCAGCTTGCAGTGATCTATGAGGGGTTTTCTGAATTAGGCCCATGGTGATTTCTGTCAAGTTGCATTGAGACTGCCATTGCAAAAATCAGTTTCTATGTGCATTCCCTCCAGTCCCTCTCAACCAGAGAGTGTTCTAATTGAAGGTGCACATGGGCAAGATTATCCAAGTGTCTCCCTACTGGCCTCAGCAGATAAGGTTTCCTCAGTTGAATGAAATTTCAGTCAGCAAATCAAGGGCCCTGTCACTCTGGATGGACTTATTGACGTAGGGTCAGATGGTCCATCCCAGTCCACTCTCCCTTCACCTTCAGGCCTCACTCTTGAAAAGATTGAACTGAACGGGTTCATGATATCTAGAAGGTCTATGAAATACTTTTGTCTGTGTGTAAACCTTCCACTTGGAAGACATACACAGCCAAGTGGAAAAGATTTTCCATCTGCTGCTCCAAAATCTCCATGGACCCTTTCAGGTGTCCACCTGAAAAGGTTGTGGAGTACTTGCTGAACCCTTCTGATGCTGGCCTGCAGTGTTCCACAGTTAAGGTCCATTTATGTGTTATATCAGCATACCACAAGCCTGTAGGTACTCTCTCTCTCTTTGGCACAACTACCACTGTTTAAGAGGTTCCTCAGAGATATTCTGCACACAAGACCTCCCATCAGGAAGCCAGTGGCTCCCTGGGATATCAACCTTGTGCTGGATATGCTTATTTGAAAGACTTTCAAGCCTATTACAACATGTGAGTTGAAGTTTCTAACTTGGAAAGCATCATTTCTGGTAGCTGACACCTCTGCAGACAGAGCATCTGAAATCCATGCGTTGGTCATACATCCTCTGTATAATGTTTTTCATAAAGATAAATTAGTTCTCCGTATACACCCCAAGTTTCTACCTAAGTTGGTGTTGGGGTTCCATCTTAATCAAGCTGTTATCTTGCCTACCTACTTTGCCAACTTCCAGAATGAGGGAGAAAGGACTCTCCACTCATTGGATGTTGAGATTATCCTTAGGTTTTACCTGGAGAGGATTAAGGACTACAGAAAGTTGAACTAGCTCTTTGGCTCTATCAATCCTAATTGAAAGGGATAGCCTGTCACAATCAAATGCATTTCAGCCTGGATTGTAAATGGCCTTCATCTCTGTGATCTATGGCTCAGGGTAAATTGGAGGGCAAGGTACATACTTACTACGCCAAAGTGGTTCCCACTTCCCTGGCAGAAATACGCTCTGTGCCTGTTGCAAAAATCTGCAGAGCTGCAAGTTGGAGCTCAGTGCACATCTTTAATAAACACTATGCCTCGGATGTCCATTCCAGGCAGCATGCCACCTTTGGCAGGACAATTCTGAATGGATTACAGTCCCCACCACTTATAGCACCCGTGGTTTAAACAGCCAGTCATTCTTTCCAAGCAGACTGCATTTTCCATTTGCCAAATCCATAGGCATTAATGTAAAAACGCTAGTTATAGCATTCTATACCCACCTTCTATTTTGGGCAGATTAGCTGCTAGTTAGTGTCAGTTCACACTTTGGCATGCAGTTTGCAGAGCACAAAGGATTCAAACATGATTCAAAAGCTCTGCATGCTGAGTGTGAACTAACACTAACTAGTAGCTAATTTGCCCAAAATTGAACGATGTCATAAGACTAACTAGCGGCTAATCAGTCCCAGTCATTGGGAGTGTATCAGCTTCAGAAATGGGGGTGGGGGGGTCCCAGCAGTGGGCAGAACTTTTGTGCTGTATAAACAAACTTTTATGCTGCAGTATGACTGTGCATCTGATCTTAGCTACAGGGAACCTCTTAGTGCTTAGCGTTTTGCTCCCTTGGGACTGAGGGTTGTGCTGTGGATCGCTATCACGCTATGGATCTGTACAGCATCAGTAATCAGCAAGTTGTTCTATTAAAAAACATAGACTTTGGTTACTGTGCCCACCCCACATAACAGGCAGAATCTGCTTACACAGATGCACCCGTTATAAGTGGTGGGGACTGTACTATCCTAAGTGAGCCCTGAGCTCCAGCTTCCCTTGTCTGGGGGACTTCCTCTGAGCTAGGTACTCTGAGCCATTTGTGGGAATCTATGGAGAAAATTATTCTTGGAAGATGTGAAAGTTACATATTTAACATAACTGTTGATTGTCCTGAATGTCTTCTCCATAGATTACCACACCCACCAAGCCTCCTTCGGGCTCAAGTCCGGTATTGTTGTGTTGGTCTTCACCCCTTTGTACTTGGTTTGGGCTATGAAGACACTGTGTTACTGGGTTTGGTTCCCCTTCTTACAAGGGTCACCAGGGCTATCTTATGTCTTTAGGTTAAGTGCGTAGGTTACTCATTAGGTTCAAGCTGCTCACCTTCTTGGAAGAAAAGGTACTGAGGCGGTTTGGGCTGGTGCCACTGTATACCAGTGGGTGCATGTGGTGACGTGCATGGGGCCTACTCATGCTGCCAACCCACCAGAAAGGTTCTGGCTCCCGCAGGGTCCTAGCAGCTCTGGCACAGACCCATTAGTGGTAAACTATGGAGAAGATATTCAGGAAGATCAACAGCTATGGTAAGTATGTAACTTTCACATCTTCCAAGAATTAGTTTTCTCCATAGAGTCCCACTAATGGCTCAGAAAAACTTTATTGTCGAAAAGAAATACATGGTGACTAACAAATACTGCTGCTTTAAACCCAACTACACTGTCAGCATTCATAACCTCGTTGGGCAAACCATCCAAGCTCTGCACCATCCATTCTGAAGAATAACTTCCTCACATCTTTTTTGAACTTATCCTGTCAACTTTTAGTTTGCCCCCTAGTGACTGTGGTTCCTTTCATTGTGAATAGCTTTGCTGTCTCCACCCTGTCAAACCTGATCATCTTTTGCCTTGTTCACATGCCAAGAATGTACATCGTCGTTGTGTTGATCGGTGTGGCCATTCTAGCCGAAATGCTGTGGAGCAGCTTTCAGACAGCATAGCCCTGCAGCACTGTAGATGCTCCTAGAGAGGTTCCAGTGTTTTGAGGAGGATTTCGACGGGGAGGGGGGTGGTTGAGTTGGGGTGACGCCACCAGAAAGATCAAGGATGGATCATCTGACCCAAGTTTGGCTGAAGGTGATTTTTGGTAGTGAAGAACACAGCTGAACTTGGGCAAGTGGTTCTTTTTTTTAATCCAAGGGCTAAAAATTGCAAAAACACAGTAGCAGAGTTGAGCTGTGACATGGGGCATGAGCTTATGCATATGTGCGTGCCCAGTGTCACGGCTCAAGTCTGAGACCATGTTTTCTGCTATTTGTAGCCCTTTGTTTACAAAAAGAACCACTTTCCTGAGTTCACCTGTATTTACAGTACCAAAAACAACCTTTAGCTGAACTCGGGTCAGAAAAATGAGTACGACTGTAGCCGAAACAACCACAATTGCAGGCTGGAAAGCCCTTTCACAACATTGCGGATGGTGCAGACTGTTCAGATGGCCAAGTGAAATGGCACAAAATGCCCGCACAACTAAGCAATCCCAAGAAAAGGGGGACTGCAGTCACAATGAAATGCCAATGGTAAAACTGTGGCATTCAGATGTGCACAGCGGCAATGATCTTGCTGCTGTGCATCTCCAACAATGCCACAGAATTGCCCTTGTGAATGGGGCTACTGTTTCCCTTCTCTGGACTGGTACCAGCTCTTTCCACCCTTTATTCAGATAAAAGAACCAAACCTGGGCATCGTACTCCAGGCGCATTCTCACCACTGACCAATACTGAGGCAGGATCACATCCTTCCTTTCAAGAAGAAGAAGAAGAAGAAAAGGCTGAACTCAGGGTGCTGTCAAAATGAACATCCAATGCAAAAAGGAAAGCCAGCACTCCAAATATCAGTTTTCTGCAAACTTTTACTGTGTACTTTTCCGCTTTACATCATACTGATAAAAATATAAAAGATAAGTGACTGGGATCCCAAACTTGAAATACCAGCCCCAATCACTTTGAGGTGCTACAGCTCTTCATCAGGGAGCAAGGCTAACAATTCCAATCGTAGTGTTTTTATCCCCTTTCATACAGGTGTTACTCATTCCAGTCTTGAATACTTTGTGTCTGCAGTGCTTCATTAACAATCATATGATTAGTGCTCCTATGATCAGTGCTCCTGATTAAATGTTTCAGACAAACATCGCAAGTGATGTCCCTCCCTAAGCATCCCAGCAAACCACTGGTCATCCCAAATACTTACTGCACTGAGTGTTTGATTCTAGGTTGTCACTGATGACTACCTCTAGTCTCCTTCCTCTGTTGGCTGTGCCACCCTTACCCCATCTACTGTGTACTCCATTTTTGGGTCCGAAATTCAGTAAAGGGGCAACAATAAAAAAAGTATATTATCAGTTTATTTGAATTTGTTTTCCTAGAGAAACGCGTTGAGAAGCAAGTGACCTAGCCATGAATCAAAAAATATTACTTTATTACCAACGCATGTAACTAGTAATACTAAAATAAAACACTGTACTGCATAGCATATGTTTTCATTAATCTCTGAATGTGTGTCCATGACACCCAAACAGAATCATGAAATTCATTTAAAGTGAAAAACAAAATCACTATAGTGAAACAGAAAATCACTGTCCAAGGCCACTCATAGCAGGCAGAATCTGTAAAGAGGCACTATCACATTTCAAGGGGTTGGGGCCTTATATTACTTTGACAGTGTGCTTCTCAGTGGCCATATTAGTAGTTTATACTTACTTGACCTCTACTGTTTTGGAGCTTCTTTTTCCAGGAAATTGTAATATTTCAATGAGGTGGCCATTTTCAGGAGGCATTTAAATAAATGCTTGCCCCATGGAGAATGTAAATACAGTATTTACTGGGAAAAGAAACTCTAGCTTCCACGGGCCAGGTGCATTAATTACTAATTTATGTGTTTATTATCTTCAGAAAGGATGATTAGGGGTTGGTTGGGGGTAAATAGAAAACATAGAAACATAGAAACATAGACTTTGACAGCAGATAAGGACCGCTTGGCACATCTAGTCTGTCCATTTTGGATGGAAATGTACCTAATGTGATCAAAGGTATGAAAGAAAAGTAAATGTGGATTAAACTGTGTTAGATGTTTGTTAAATTGTCTGAAGTACAATCAAAATTCAGGAAATGTTTTAAAAACTATAGATTTTTATGGCTGTATGGGTGGAGCCATGCTGATATATTGCTATCTTGTAAAAGGGAGAAGGGACAGTGGAAGCACGTGATTGGATACCTTCACTCTGTTGTTCCACAGTGCTGCAGTCAGTTCTTTTCTCTTGTTTCTCCACTGTCCCTGCCGTCTGCAGCAACACTAGACCCCCTTCCCGTGGGCACACTATTGTATGCCCGACCATTCTTTCTGTTTCAGTTCCACAATTGCGGTTGGAAAAAAGAGCCCACTGTTCCCAAGATGGCTGCTGTGAGCTCAGTGCACATGTGTGACTACTTCACTTTCACAGTTGAGCATACGTGACTTCACTTCCACAACTGCAGTGAAGTTGCGTATGCACACTGACCTCATGGTGGCCATCTGGGGCACAGTGGGCTCTTTTTTTTTTGGCCCTGTGAGTGCCCTTAAAGCAGCATAGCACTTGTGTTGGCTCTGACCAGAACTTGTTTAAACTGTTATAGTTCTTAGATTCAAACAGGGCTGTGTTTTCTGTGTCACCGCTCATTGTTAGCATGGTGCTAGGAGCCAACAATATCTTTTCAGTAAGCTCACCAACCCACAACAACTATTCATGACAAGTCTCCCCCACTCGTCATATTGTCATGTGACAGTGCATGTCTGGGATGGAGCAGTCTGCCTGGAATCATCACTACTTTTGTGGGGTTCCCTTAGTACGATGAGGCACAAAACCCAAAAACTGCTTAGTTTATCGTGCAATACAATAGGTTACATAAATGTTTCTTCTAAACAAAGACAAATAGAAAGTACAACACAAAAAAGTGTATGGCAATAATGGAGAACAGTTACTCATACAGCAGGTAGGGGATGGTAGCCACTCACATTCAGGGTTGCCGCTTTATACACACAGGCACTACTGAGAGTTGAAAGGGAAGTGGATATGAGGGTGAATAAGATGGTGGGTTCAGGCTGAAGAACACCTACATGGATGCTGGAACTGGACGGGCAGTAGCAGCTGGAATGTGGGAAGGTTAGATGTTTGTTGGGGGGGGGAGTAGTGTTTTCCATTCTACGGGGTCTGAGAAGCACAGGACCTATCTGTCAAAGTGTTTTATCTTGCCAAATTTCCCTTATTTACTAGTAAAACTCCCACCAACTTAACTTGTTACAATATCAGCCAGTTTTTTTATCTGTATCCAATAGGAGTAGGGGGGTCTGTTGGTGTTCACATCATAGCCCTGCTGTGAAGTTGCCCAGCTACCAAAGGATCAAGGTAGACCACCCATCAGCTGGGTCCCTATCCTAAATTGTAACTGCCTGAACTGGCTTCTTCTAGGTGAACTGTCTAAATTGGCTTCCTTTAATTTACAGTAGCTAATGAGAGAGCTCAACCTTTGCTCATTCACAAACTTTAAATGGCTTTTTCATCAGGAGTGCTACTGCTTTATAGCACACATCAGTTAAAACAGAGAATTCAATCCACACACTCCCCCATGGCAAACACTTTGGTTTATACTCTGGTATCTTTGTCTTTCTCAGAATTAGATTAATTATCCCATGCATTTTTCAGTTCAGTCCATTTATCTAAACCCTTTTTAAATGCTTCAGAACTATTGATGCTCACTAGTTCTGCTGGTAAATTATACCATAATCATACTATCCTCTGTATAAAATCTGCTTCCTAGCACTAGTCTTGAAGTGTGCTGCCCCTAGTTGTTTATTGTGACATCTTAAAGTGTAATGTCCTTGTTTTATTTATTTATTGAGTGTATGTATTGTTTATCCCAGTGAGATTTAACTCATTTATTAACTCCCATCTTTATATGTAGTGAATAACAGTAGCAAATCACCTCCATTTCTTTTCTGCTCCAAACTGTGTAAACCAAGTTTTTTTAATCTTTCATTTATGTTTTTAAGACCTCTAACCATTTTTGTTACCTTGTGTTATATTCGTTCAGTCTTTAGATTTCCCAGCTATTTTAAGTTCACTCAAACCCTGTGAGCCATAATGATTAAAGGTCTAAAATGTGAGCTGTGTAATGGTAATAGAATACCCCTGAACCTGTGCCTAAAGTTCCTGTGTATTGTATTTAATAAATGGTTTGCTTTTCCAAATATTGTATTAACTTGCCTTTTATTATGGAGCTCTTTTAAAATGTATATACCCAAATATTCTCACTATCTGTTGTTTTTAGTTTAGCTCTATTTGTATACAGTAGTATGACTGCTCATTATTATTTTCTCTAAATGCATTATTTTACATTTGTCTCAGCAGCACACTGAATGTGTGTTTGCCTAGCAGGCAAAAGCATCAGTGGTTCAAATCCTGGCAAGGATGTAAGCATATTTCTAGCAGGAAGGTCTTGTCAAACAAATCTGATAGATTTCTTTGACTGGGTGACCAGGGAAGTAGATGAGGGAGGGGCGGTGGATGTGGCCTACCTAGATTTCAGCAAGGCCTTCAACACCGTCCCACATATGAGGTTGGTAAATAGGTTGGGCAGCCTTCGAGTGGGCTCCAAGGTGGTAAATTGGATCAGAAACTGGATGAGTGACAGGACACAGAAGGTTGTGGTAAATGGTGTTCAATCCAACGAAAGGGGGGTGACCAGCGGGGTGACACAGGGATCCGTGCTGGGTCCAGTCCCCTTTAATGTCTTCATAAGTGATGTTGCAGAGGGGCTGGAGGGGAAGGTATGCCTCTTTGCAGATGACACCAAGATCTGCAACAGGGTCAGCACTCTGGATGTGTGTGTGTGTATCTGTGTGGAAAAAATGAGAAATGACCTAAACATGCTTGAGGAGTGGTCAAGAGCGTGGCAGCTAAGATTCAATGCAAACAAAGTGCAAAATTATGCATTTGGGGCACATAAGTCTGAGGGAGGAGTACAAGATTAGAGGAGAGGTGCTTACAGCCATCAATAAAGAAAGGAACCTGAGGGTAACCATATCTAATGACCTAAAGGTAACCAAACAATATAGAAAGGTTGTGGGGAGAGCCAGTGGGATGCTAGGGTGCATAGGGAGAGGTATCACCAGCAGAAAAAAGGAGGTAGTTATGCCACTGTACAGATCACTAGTAAGACCTCATTTGGAGTACTGTGCTCAGTTCTGAAGGCCGCATCTCCGGATGGACATAGGCAAAATAGAGGCAGTCCAGAAAAGGGCAGCAAAAATGGTGCAAAGACTGCACCAAAGGTCATATGAGGAAAGACTAGAGGACCTCGGTATGCATTCCCTGGAGGAGAGGAGAGAGAAGGGGTATATGATCGAGACACTCAAGTACCTCAGGGGTATAAACAAGGTACATGAGGGGAGCATCTTTCAGAAAAGAGGGTATACAAGAACAAGACGGCATGATATGAGGCTAGAGGTGGGTGGGCTCAAGGGCAACATGAGGATGTACTTTTTCATAGAAAGAGTGGTGGATGCTTGAAACAGCCTCCCTGCAGAAGTGGTGGGGGCACAAACAGTAGGGGAGTTCATGAATGCATGGGATAGGCATAAGAGTACTCTCACAATAGGGAAGAGAGGGTAATCCACAGATCAGCTAGAGTCTGTGGTATTGCATTAGGCAGGGAAAAGGGGCAAACTAGGTGGGCTACATGGTCCTTATCTGCCGTCACCTTCTATGTTTCTATGTTAAATGACATGCCCCAATCTTTAGTCCAAGTTGACATTTTATTCAGATCTTCTTGAACTGTATTTGATACCTCAGTTGTGTTCACTTTTCCACCTAACTTTGTATTATCTGGAGATTCATTGCAGAAGTTGTCAATATCTTTTCCTAGATCACTAATGAAAATACCAAACAGCACTGGACCCAAAACTAAGCTCTGTAGCACACCTCTAGTCACCCTTTACTCAGCTGACAAATTAACAAATTAATCTTCACTCTTGACTTTTTGTGTTTGGTCTTCCAGACATTTTGTAACACATTTTGTGAGGTTCTTGTTTAGCTCGAACAGTAACATATTTAATTAGCTTTTCATGAGGCACTACATTGAAGGCGCTCCTAAAATTCAAGAATATTGCATCTACTGCATTACCCTCATCAAGTTCCTTACTTTCTTTCTCATAAAATGTCAATAGGTAAGTTATTACCTTCCTGTCTTAAATGCATGCTGTAAATGGTCTCTTATCTCATTTTTACATAAAACAGTCCTCCTACAGTCTATCTTCCCATAATTTTTCCTACAACAGATATAAAACTTTCTGGTCTATAGTTTTTAGCATTATGTTTATCCCCCTTATTGAAAAGTGGTATAACCTCTACGGCACCTCACAGCGTTGTAGTGACGTGTTGATTATATGTATTAATATTGCAGATATCTCATTCGCTGTTTGTTTTAATAATCTTGGTGTTTGCTTATCAGGTCCTGCTGATGTATTAGTCTGTAATGTTCTGTGTTTTAATACATCATCATTTTTCATTTCTCTAACTATTTCTTTGTTATCTGTTACCTTTATTGTGTTCCCCACTTTTTGGAATACCGAACAAAAATATTTGTTTAATTCATTAGCTATTTCAGTGTAATTTTTTTATTACTATGTCTTTTATCTGTATTTGTCCAATATGAGTTTCTTCTGGTTTTTTTTTTGGGGCAGGAATCTATGTACCCAGTACCCATAAAATGCTGTCATGTTTTATTTTTTACTAACCTGATCTCGTGCTTTTTTTGCTTTTCTAATTTTTTGTTTCAGTACTTTTGTGAGCTCTCCTAATTTGGATTTATTTCCTTGACAAGGATAGAGTTTTGATAACTTGTATGCTCTCCTTTTCCTGTTTGATAAATTGCTAAATGTGTTATTGCACCATGGCGGGGACCTTCCCCTGTTTATTATATTTCTGTTTGGATGTATATATTTGTTCCTTAATTGAATTAACGTATTGTAGAGTATTTTCCAACATTCATATGTTGTCTTACTTTCCATATCAGCTCTCCAATACCACTTATTGAATTTGCTTCTTATTTGATTAAAGCTACCAGCCTTGTAGTCATATATACTGTAATTGTTTTTTCCCTTATTGCTGGTTACATGTGTATCAGTATATATTTGTATTATGTTATGGTCACTACTGTAGTACATAATGGTTCTGTTATGATCTATGGTGTATGTAATGTTTGTTTGCAATAAATCTAGATATTGTTTGCATAAGTTGTCTTAAATTTTCCTGTACTGTCTCTAAAAATACATTCCCTACTGTCTCTGATGCTTCCTGTTTAACCCAGTCTATCTCAGTCTTATTAAAGTCACTTGTTATTATTGTCTGTACTTTTACTGTTTGATTATTAAAGGGAAACCGTCAACCTTGTTTGCATCCTATTTCTAGGTAAAACTCCATATTTGCTTACCTTATCTAAAATTCACTGATGTTAGTGGTTGTTTATCTGCCTCCTTACCTATTAGAACTAAAATGCATGGTAATGTATAGTTATATAGTCTTGTTTTGCTTCAGTCATTGAACTATTCTTGTTGCATACTTCCTGAACATAAGAAACACCATTAAACAGTGCAGCCACTCATATATAGAATAGTGGATGGATGAACATCCACAACAAGGCTGTGTTTCCTTTGAGGGAGTTGATGACATCATAGAGACCTCGAGAGCGAAGCTCAAGAGGTCTCCTTGATGTCATCAACTGCCCAAGAAGGAAACGCAGCCTTAGTTGTGATGTTCAGCCATCCACTGTTTTGTATAGTATATGACTACCTTCGATTTGGTTTTTATTATTTTATTTCTGAGTTACTTGCTGTGGTGCTGCTCTGCTTTCTACTGGTGGTCCTGTTCACCCCGCTCCGCTGCTGACACTTCCGCTCAATCTATCCTCCGCTTCGCACTTTCACTTCTACGCACTGCTTAGTTTTAAAAGTTAAAAAAATAGATTTTTCCGAAGGGAGCCACGATTGGTCTCTCTTTGTCCCGATTCTAAATCCAAAATCAGTGGCTCCACTGCCCGGCACGCTAAATTGCGCCGCCATGTTTGTTTTAATTTTACATCGACGCTCGGCAGAGCCAATCAGGTGGCAGGTCAAAGTCAAAAAGTTGTTGTACTATCGATATGATGTCACATCGATAGTACAACAACATATTTGACCTTTGAACTGTACTACAACAAGTTTTCAGCAGTTGCTGAAATCCATGTAGAAACAAGGTTAACCATATACTATAATACAATAGTCTCTTCTACTCTCACTGCATACTGAGTGGACAGATTATGTTGGGGGTGCTCCTGAGTCCAGGAAAGATGGAGTGGGAGTTGGTCAAGAAATGTAAACAAACATATTTTGGTGTGGTATCACCAGTATGGTGGGCACTCAGCTTTTCACTTTTTTCAGAGAAAAAAAGAATCCAAATCAAACTACCAGCTGTATCACAAGTCTCTATAGAATGTGAACTGTCACAACATATGTTTTTTTAAACTAGGGACACTCTGAGGCCTAAGGGGGTTGATAGTGTCCCTTTAATTTCATTAATATAAGACTCTAATGCTTCCCTGTTAATATTTGGTAGTATATAACAATTCCCCACTGTGATGTTATAAGGCTTAATGTTCATTGTTTTAACCAGACTGACTCTATATTTTCATCCTTATCCATTTTGCTTATGTTTAGACAATCTTTAACATACCAGGTGACTCCTTCACCTCGTCTTCATTTTCTGTACTTGGATATTAAACAATATCATTCTATATTATTTTCCCATACATCTTCAGGGTCCCACCATGTTTCTGTAATTGCAGGTATATGTGGTTTTTCAGTAGCTTAAAATATTCTGAACTGGTCTATTTAATTTCCCAGACCCCTCGTGTTCAGTGAGATTATTTTTAGTTTCATGTTGGAAATTGTCATTTTTGCTGTTTTTTTTCCTGTTTCTTTTCTGGGGATCCCCTTGCTCCCCTTTTATTTGTTTAAATTCTTTTCTATTGCTGCATTAAATCTTTCGGCTAATACTGTTGCACTATTTGTGTTTAGATGTAACTTGTCCACTGCATATAGATGGTCTTTATTTAGGCTGAGCTCTCTGTGTTTCAATAGAACAAAATCCTCCTTGTATGCCCAATCATTCAGTTAAGCATTCACTTTATAATTTTCTGTAGTCTTTTTCTTTGAAGCTTTTGGTACCAGAAGAATTTCTGAAATTATTGATTTATAATTTAGTGATTTCATGTTCCTTCTCAGCTTCATGTAGTCATGTTTTATTTCATTTTCATTACTTCTCCCCACATCATTTACTTTCACATGTATGAGAGTTTGTGGTCCATCTCCCACTGCATTTAGTATGTTTTCTAGATTATCATTGATGTCCTTTATTCTTGTCCCTGGTAGGCAGGAGACCATTCTTTTAATCTTATCCCCCTTGCGTTCTATTCTATCTGTAAATCTCACCATGGTGTCACCTATAACTATCACATTATCACTTCCTTTTTCTTTTCTGGATACTTCAGACTCCTGTTGGGCCAGTATATCATAGCTATTGGAACAAAGAATGTCACTGTTTATAATTGGTTCCACTTTCCCCACTCTGTTTCTCCTTTTGCCCCCTTTCTAGGCCAAATCACTGTCCATTCATTCTCTTCTTCTTCACCTTCCTTCTTACAAATATGATATTCTTTTTGCCTGAATTGGCTAGACTTATTTTATCTCAAGTAGGAGTTGGGTCTCTTGGTGTTCACATCAGAGCCCTGTTGTGAAGTTGCCCAGCTACTAAATATCAAGGTAGACCACCAGTCAGCTGGGTCCCTATTCTAAAATGTAACTTCCTGAATTGGCGTTTTTATATAAGGCGTGGTACCTAAATGGTCTTCCTTTAATTAAGGTGCAATCCCCGACCTATGTCTAGGTAGGGTTGAACTGCTAATTTTGTGTTTGTTAATGCTTGGGAGATGTACAGATCTCTCATTAGCTAGCTCCTCACCAGGACTCTGATGTGAACACCAGGAGACCCCACTCCTGTTGGGATTAACACAAGTAAGGGGCCAGTTCAGGTAGAAAGAATATTACGTTTATAAGATTTACCATGAGGGGAGGGTGTGCACTGAATTCTCTGTTTTAACTGATGTATGCCATAAAGCAGTTGCACCTCTAACGAAAAGCTTTGTGAATGAGCAAGGGTTGAGCTGCTAATTTTGTGTTTGTTCAATGCTTGGAAGATGTATGTCTCTCTCTCATTGGCTAGTTTCTCACCAGTTAACCACACGTTGGTTGGAGATTGCACCTTAATATAAGGAAGTCAATTTAGGCAGTGCACCTTA
The DNA here is from genome assembly GCA_016271365.2 of Neoceratodus forsteri. Taxonomy (NCBI): domain Eukaryota; kingdom Metazoa; phylum Chordata; order Ceratodontiformes; family Ceratodontidae; genus Neoceratodus; species Neoceratodus forsteri. The sequence continues at coordinate 1,726,598,736 of CM057452.1, forward strand.
TATAAAAGAAGCCAATTCAGGAAGGTACATTTTTGAATAAGGACACCACTAATGGGTAGTCTACCTTAAGGTTTGGTAGCTGGGCAACTTCACAGCAGGGATCTGATATGAACACCAAGAGACCCCCACTCCTATTGGAGACCCCCACTCCTACTGAGGATAAACTAAGTAAGTGGCTAATTCAGGAAGAAATAATATATTTGTAACACTTGCGATTCGTCAGTGCAGGGTATGCACTGAATTCCCTGTTTTAACTGATGTGTGCCATAAAGCAGCAGCACTCCTAATGATTTAATACTCTACGCAGATGATGCAGCATTGTTGTCTTGTAGTACGCTGTATGATGCCAGTTCGACAACTTCATTGTCGACCGATGTTACAGCAATGTTTTTATGTTGACTGCAATTGTGGTTAGCATAAAACCATTCACTACAGACTTTAGCTTTGTTTTCTTCAGGGGCTCTGCCCCCCCTGCACTCCCATAACTAAACTAATCGACTCCGAGTTGGAGTTGACTCGGGGAAGGGGTGAAAGACCCCCAGAAAGCAGTGCCAGGTCCCATGGTGACAGTACAGTGACCTGTCGATGTTGTCACTGTACTATCATTTGTGGTACAGGTTTCGCTGAGCGATCAGCATACGCTTGTAGTAGATCTAGCTCAGAAGTCAACTTTACGCTTAACTGTGAGTTCATTTAAATCCCAAACTGGGCTTGTCAGAACAATCTGGTCCTAAATAAGATTAAAACAAAAGCTATGCTTTTTGGATCTGATGTTAAAATAAAAAAACACACAAGTGATTTTAAAGTATGTTCATGGGGGGGGGTCCAATTGAAACTGTAGAGTCATTTTAATATCTAGGAATCACTTTGGACTCATCATTAAAATTTGTTATTCACATGGACAAAGTTACCTCCAAGTTATATGCAAAGATAGGAACATTATACAGATTACGGAATTTTTTTAACAAAAGATACAAGTGTTGACATAGCTCAACAAAATCTCCTTCAAATATTGAACTGTGCATCGTTGGTTATTGATATTGCTCCAGCCTGCACAATATCCAGAAAAGAAACATTACTTCAAAAAAATAGGGAAATTTGCACTCTTGGTCCCATATCACACTCACCATTGTCAAATATTAAATCAACTTAATTGGTTTTCTGTACAGAATAATTTTAGGCTTTCAATGTCTCATTTTACTTTTAAAACAATAAACACAGGAATTCCAGCCACATTACAAAACTCACTTGTCAACTACTCTTCTACCTTTGAGTCACATTCATCTACAAAGTCTCAATTGGTCTTGCTGCTTGTATGAACAAATGCAGGCAAGAGAACCTTTGCTTACAGTGCTGCTACAGTCTGGAATATCTTGCCAATCAATGTTAAGCAATCTATTTCTGTTAAAATTTTCAGTATGGCAGCTTTTAACCATTTTAAAAGTCTGAACGAATGTGTCTGTAAATGAATGCATTGTAATATTATTATTTTTATGCTGGCTCGCGCATGCGCAGCCAACATATTGCGGTAGTAGCAGATTTGGAGGTGCGGTCACTGTTGGGCAAATGCAGGGCACGCATCAGTAGGTGCGTCCTTCATTCCCTAATAAGCCTGCATGCAGGCGCCACACCATGCATACATAATGTGGTGAGCACATCTAAGGAAAGGTCCACTGCAATGCGAGCAAAGTTCATCATGTGCAGCAGACCACCTGACGTGCTTTCCCTGGTGGCAAAAAAAAAATGAACATGGCGGCACACTGCCTGCCATAATGCCAACTTCAGGGGTGCCCAGTCCCCCTGTCAGAATTTCCTGCCCCAATGTATGTGCCGACAGGGGAGCCCACTCCCCATTGGCATAGTGCACCCCCCAATTTGTTATGTGCTGAGGGGGGTGCTCAATCCCCCTCGGCTCTTGCCCCCCCGCTTTCATTGTGTGCCAATGGGGGTGCCCAATCCCCCATCAGCTACAGCATACCCACCCCAAAACACTTAGGTGGCACACTGGGAGCCCACCCCAGCATGCCAAATCCCCTGAAAAATAAAAAACATTCCACGATGTTTTTTTTTCCTTTAACCCTGTGAAAAAAGAAAACAGTCCCTCGCCATCTCCCTGCCCCCCTCCCGCAATCCACGCCCAACCTCTGCGCATCCGGCCTCCCCACACCCCCCTCACCCCATACTTACCTCTGAAGTCTGGCGCGATGATATTCGGTGGACCAGGAACACTTCTGCACTCTTCAGAGCTGACCGCGAACTGAAGAAATGCCGGTAAGCCGTATAATGGCATAAATACGTTTTTTTCAACTTTGGTGCATATCTTGGGCATTTTTTTGAATTTTTGCACCACATTTTCAACATGGGGTTATTGGGGCCCCTCCTCATGAATTCAGTCACTGTCATGGCATTATTCGGTCCCAAAAGGTGATGTCGCGGTCACTGCGCGGAATCACCTTTCAGGACTGAGTAATGAAATGACAGTGCCACTGTTCATGAGGGGGGCTCTCTATGTTGCAAATTTGGTGAAAAAAATCCCCAAAATGACTGTTTTACGAGCGCACGTTGTGCTATTTCCACGCATACTCATAACTTCGTGAATTTGTAATATTTTCACTCCAGATTTTCAAAACTGCCATTTTACATACCTCCTGATGAACAGTACAGCTGTCATTTTACATATCCTGGCCGAAATGTGTTTTCGCACGTCCAGCGCAGAATAGCGCAGTTGAGGTGCAAAATCAGTTTTCGGGACAGTTTGAGGAAATGATGGTGAAACTGTTCATGAGCAGAGGTCCTAAAATGCCTATGTTAAAAATTTGGTGCTGAAAGTCCATAAAATGACTGTGTTACGAGCGAGTGTTGCGCAGTTTCCACGCACCCTTGTAACTTTGCAAATTTGCAATATTTCCATGCCAAATTTTCAACACTGGCATTTCTTCACACCTCCTTATGAATAGTACAGCTGTCATTTTTCACATCCTGCCCAAAATGCATTTCCGCACCTGTGGCACACAATGGCGTGGTCGCTGTGGGAAATAAAATTTTAGGACAGATTAACAAAATCACAGCACCACTGTTCATGAGGGGAGGTCCCAAAATGCCTATGTTAAAAATGTGGCTAACAAATTCCCAAAAATAATTGGGTTATGGATGTGTGTTGAGCAGTTTCTATGCATGTTCATGACTTCACCAATTTTTCTTATTTTCACTTCAGATTTCCAGTGTTACCATTTTTTTACGCCTCCTCATGAACAATACAGTTGTCATTTTCCACATCCTGCCCAAAATGTGTTTTCATCCCTGTGTTGCCAAATGGCATAGCCGCTGTGCAAAAACACCTTTCAAGCTAACAAACTGATTGTGCCGGTTTTCATGAGGTGAGCTCACAAAAAGCCCATGTTCAAAATTTGGAGTGAAAATACCAACACACGCCTACGGTGTTAGGGTTTCCAACTGTAGCACTGCACCCTGTAGAGACTGACACATGTCAGGGGTGTGACTTGGGATCATCGGCTGTAATGCTCACACAATTCTACCCCAGCCCCACCCTGCAGCCAGTGACAGGCATCGTGGTGTGCCTTGCACTGTTCGGCCACAAAGGTCACCCCATGCTCCTATACTGTATGCACCTCAGCATATTTCCTTATGGAACAGGGTAAGTATAACGTCCAAAGACCCCAAAGCACACCACGACACTTGTCAGTGTCTACAGGGTAGAGTGAGGTACAATGGAATGAGTGTTACAGCTGCCGACCCAAAGGCACACCCCAATGCCTGTTAGTCTGTACAGGGTGGGGGTGGGGTTGGTGTCACTTCGATACTTCACTGCCATTCCTATTATGCATCTCTAACTCTGGCACTACCAATGCCAATGCCAGTGAGACAACATTCGGCATTGACACATGCTTGTTTGTATTCTTCACTGTAATTATATGTTATCTGTATGTTTGTACTATCATTTGACTTCAGGTTGTACCTGAAAATGGAATGCAAATTCCAGTGTACCTACCTGCAAAATTAAATAAATGAAAATAAAAAAGCCACTAAAATCTTGTAATTGAGCAAGGGTTGTGCTACTAATTTTGTGTTTGTTTAATGCTTGGGAGATGTATGGCTCTCATTAGCTAGGTCCTCACCAGTTACCTACAGTGAAGTACACAATTAAGCATGGGGCTTAATGTTTAGCTACCACCCCTTTAAGAGCACTAAGGACACTGGTTGTTGTTTTAATGTTGCACTGTCTGGCAGTACCATATTATTCCTGGGACAGTCTGGGAAACCCCACAGTGTGATGTATAGCCTCATGTTGTGCAGAAGCTTCTGTTGCTGAATAAACAGCTTTCTGTTTTTATTTTATGCATCCAACTCAGTTATTCATACAGTCCTGTAAGATGGAGTCTGCCAGAGCAGCAAGAGATGGGCATGATAGACCTGCACATAAGGATCCTAGTGACAGAGCAACATCGAAACACCACACATGGTGGAGAATGTGGCCCTAAAAATGCACTGGCCCTATCTCGACTGCCTGCACAGGCCAACAATCACTAAGTGTGTTACTGGGTACCCAGTCATCCTCCCTAGTCCAGCACATGCTAGCTGTGGACCCCAAGCATCCACATGGAAACCCTGGCTGCAGGACACAGAAACTAATGAGTGCATCCTGCTTTTACCTATAGCCCTCCAGCCACACTGTGGACTGCCAGAGAAAACTAACAAAAACAAATAGTTGGACAATTGCTTCTCTGGCTGCCAAATAAATGCATTGCCAGAAATTAATTCCCCAAGGCTCAGTCGCCACAGGAGCTCCCCAAGGAAATGCACCCCACCACACACTTTGTGGCACCAGGCTTGTAGCAAACTTCCTGCCAGCTTCAAACTGCTCCACCACTGGTACTGTATTTCTACACCTCCCTGTACTATGTCTTTGACTGGCTTCTTTGACAAGGGCCCACTTCAGCACCAGGGTACTCGGGCCATGGCTTCATAAGGCCCAATCCTGCTACCTCAGCTGTTCACCACTAATCTCAGCCTTCAGGCTAAATCCAACAGTCCACTCCTTCCACAAAATGTGGCTGTCCTACACAGAGCCTGCTCCCTCCCCGCACTCGGGGACACTCCATATCACAGCACAGAGACTGCCAGTAAATAAAACTCACTGTGCCCCTACAGCTTTCCTTTCCACTACTATAGCTCTGCTTCCATTGCCTGCTGTACCAGCTGCTCCATCCTTCAGTGTTCCCTTGCACTGTGGCTCCAGTACAGCCTCTGTGGCCAGTACAGCCAAACAGCCTGATGACTGCATTGGGGGAACTGTTTGCTCCAGGAGGCCCTATACTCACTGGCCTCACACACTGTGACCAACAATGTGCAGCAACCCAACTAAGTGTGCTGCTCCATGCCACTCTGCCTTCCTTCTTTCCTGGCACCTGCTCCACTCTACCACTGCTCAGCTCCGTGCTCTCCCTGACTCACCATGCTGCTTCACAAAGCCGCCACTTAGCCATGCTGCACACTGGGGCCATACAAAATAAATAAATAAAAGGACTACCTGGAACAACAGGCTGGGCATTGTAACTACAACAAGGCAGACAGCAATCAAATACAGAATAAGAGCTATTGAAGAAAAAGCAGGGCAAGATAAGAGAACTAAATAAATAAATAAGATAAACAGAGGGGCCATATCATACATGAAAAAAAACAGGGAACACTTACAGAAAGCAATCAGCCTACAGAGCCAAAAGCAAAAGGGACACACACACACACACACACACACACACACACACACACACACACACACACGTATAGTAACTAACTACAGTGGGAGCCACCAGTAAATTAAATATCCCAGCATTAGTACCACTTACCAGAACAAAGCAAATCATTTTTCAGCACCTCAAGGAGGTGGATGGAGGGAATCGCCATACTGTTCATTACAACAGCTCCATAACTCATAGCAAGCAGTTGCCATCATTATTAACAGCTTTTTCAAAGTGGCTTCACCCCATAGGAATTAATGGTGGCCATCTTTAACAAGCATTTGTCAATGCCGAATATTGATTGCGTTGGTCTGTTGAGCTCAATCACTGCCTCTCTGTCACTCGCTCAGTCTGTTTCTCCCAGTGCTGCAGGCTGCTCTTTTCTACTGGGCTCCTGCCTGCATTGGCAGCTTTTTCTGCCCACTAAGAAATCCGCAGCTGTCCAGACAGAGCTCTGTTGAGGTGGCTCACTCCCCCTCTCTCACTTGTTCATTCTGTTTCTCCTGGTGCTGCAGGTTACCCTTTTGTACTGGGCTCCTGCCTCTGTTGGTGGCTTTTTCTGCCCACAAAGAAATCTGCAGCAGTCCTGACACAGGTCTGTTGAGCCTGCTCACTCCCACTCTCTCACTCACTCATTCCGTTTCTACCGGCGCTGCAGGCTGCCCTTTTCTACTGGGCTTCTGCCTGCATTGCCAGCTTCTTCTGCCCACAAAGAAATTTGCAGCAGTTACAATAGAGCTCTGTTGAGCTCGCTCACTCCCCCACTCTCACTCACTCATTCTGCTTTTCCCGCCACTGCAGGCTGCCCTTTTGTACTGGGCCCCTGCGTGCATTGCTGCCCTTTTCTGCCCACAAACAAATCTGCAGCAGTCCCAACAGAGCTCTGTTGAGCTCACTCACTCACTCCCCCTTCCTCACTCGCTCGTTCTGTGTCTCCCACTGCTGTAGGCTGCCCTGCCTGCATTGGCAGCTCTTTCTGGCCACAAAGAAATCTGAAAAGCCAAAGAAAGTCCTGCACTCCAAGTGCCATTGAAACCCAGAACAATATTTTCATTCAATCCAAGGCTTTATTTTAAGGGTTTCAACCATAACAAAGCATTTAGCTCCTACAGACAGCAAACCCCGCAATCAAATTTCCTCCCCAGCGCTTCGACCAATAGAATGGTCTTCCTCAGGGGGTCACAAAGAAATCTGAAGCTGTTCCAACACAGCTCCATTGAGCTCACTCACTCCCTCTCTCTCACTCACTCATTCCATTTCTGCCAGCGCTGTAAGCTGGCCTTTTGTTCTGAGCTCCTGCCTGCGTTGCCGCCTTTTTCTGCCCACAAAGAAATATTCAGCAGCCACAATAGAGCTCCATTGAGCTCGCTCACTACTGCTCTGTCACTCACTCATTCTGTTTCTCTTGGCGTTGCAGGCTGCACTTTTGTACGTGGCTCCTGGCTGTGTTGGCACCTTTGTCCGTCCACAAAGAAATCTGCAGCTGTCCCGACAGAGCTCCGTTGAGGTCGCTCAGTCTCCCTCTCTCATGTGCTCATTCTGTTTGTCCTGGCGCTGCAAGCTGCCCTTTTCTACAATGCTCCTGCCTGCATTGGCACCTTTTTCTGCTCACAAAGAAATCCGCAGCAGTCCTGCTAGAGCTCCATTGAGCTCACTCAGTCCCCCTGTCTCACTCGCTCGTACTGTTTCTCTCACCGCTGCAGGCTGGCCTTTTGCACTGGGCCCCTGCCTGCATTGATGCCTTTTTCTGCCCACAAAGAAATCTGCAGCAGTCTTGACAGTGCTCCGGTGAGTTGGATTACTCCCCCGGCCTCACTCGCTCTCTCGTTCTGTTTCTCCCAGTGCTGCAGGCTGCCCTTTTGTACTGGGCTCTTGTGTTGGGGCCTTTTTCTGCCCACAAACAAATCCGAAGCAGTCCCGACAGATCTCAGTTGAGCTTGGTCACTGCCCTCCCTCTCACTCGCTCGATCTTAATCTGTCCCAAACACTGATTTCCCACAGCGACCGTGCTATTCTCTGGCAGGAGTACAAAAACATATTTTAGCCAGGATGTGAAAAATGACAGCTGTACTGTTTATAAGGGGGTGTGAAAAATGCCACTGTTGAAAATGTGGTGTGAAAATATACTAACATACTAAAATGCCAGCAGAATAAGCCTAATGGTCTTTCATGTCTGCTCGTTTGGTCAGCCCCCACCCTGGGAGCTGACCTTGCTGCCCCCCTCATCCTCTCTGGCTTCTCCCTTCCCAGTCCTGGATATTCCCACTGCACAGGACTTTGCATCCAGAACCCTTCCCCGTACCTGTTCCACCCCCTCCTGAACCCCTCCACCATCTCTGCCTCCACCAGCCTCCTGGGCAGTGCATTCCATGGCTCCACCACCCTCTCAGTGAAGTAGCACCTCCTCCTTTCTCTCCTGAATCTCCCCACCTCCAGCTTCCACCCATGCCCTTTAGTTGCCCCTCCCCTTCCTTCGGAGCACCTTGACTGCTTCTCCCTTATTTAACCCCTTCATGTACTTGAAGACCTCTATCATGTCCCCCCAGTCCCTTCTCTCTCTTCCAATGTGTACATATTTAGCTCTTCGAGCCTCTCCCCCTAGGTCCTGTCCCCCAAGCCCCAGATCATTTTGGTTGCCCTCCTCTGGACCCTCTCCAGGAGTTCAATGTCCCTCTTTAAGTGTGGCCTCCAAAACTGCACGCAGTACTTGAGGTGCGGCCTCACCAAGCAGTTATACAGGGGAGTATCACATCCCTCCTTCTGGAGGTGATCCCCCTAGCGATGCATCCCAGCATCCTGTTGGCCTTGGCCGCTGCCCTCCTACAAGTCTCAGAGTTGTTCATCTTGACATCCACCACCACCCCCAGGTCCCTCTCAGCCACTGAGGCTTGTAGCATTTCCCCCCCAGGGTGTACTCTTGGCCTGGGTTTCTGGCTCCCAGATGCAGTACCTTGCATTTCCCTGCATTAAACCTCAGCTTCCACTTTCTAGACCACCTTTCCAGAGCCTCCAGGTCCACCTGTAGGGCCACCCTCCCCTCCTCCCCATCCACCACCGCCCCCAGTTTTGAGTCATCCACAAAGAGACTCATCTCACTCCTGATACCCTTCCTTATGTCAGAGACATGGGTATTGAACTGGAAGGGCCCAAGGACTGATCCTTGAGGGACCCCACTAATAACCCTCCTTGGGGATGAGACTATCCCGCCAACCATGAACCTCTGGGTCTGGCCCTGGAGCCAATTGCCTATCCATCTGATCATCTGGTTCCCCACCCCCATTTCTCCCAGCGTATTCAACAGGGCCACATGAGGAACAGAGTCAAACGCCTTGCTAAAGTCAAGATAGAGGACGTCCACCGGTCTACCCAGGTCCAAGGCTCTTGTCACCCAGTCATAGAACTCCACAAGGTTTGTCTGACACAATTTCCCTGGGACGAATCCATGCTGTCTATCATCCAGGACTTTTCCAGGTCCCTTCACAGCCTCTCCTTGACAATGCCCTCCATCATCTTGCCCACCAAATATTAAAAATTTGCAAAGTTACAAGTGTGTGTGGAAAGTTGAACGCACGCTTGTAACACAGTCATGCTATGGAGCTTCGTCACCAAATTTTCAACATAGGGCTTTTAGGACCTCTGCTCATGAACAGTGCCACTGTCATTTTCTTAATCTGTCCCGAACACTGATTTCCCACAGCGACCGCATTATTCTGCGCCAGAACTGTGAAAACACATTTTGGTCAGGATGTGAAAAATGACAGCTGTACTGCTCATAAGGAGGTGTGAAAAAATTGCAGTTTTGAAAATCTGATGTGACAATATTACAAATCTGCGAAGTTACAAGGGTGCGTGGAAAGTGCGCAATGCACACTTGTAACACAGTCATTTGATGGGCTCCCATCACCAAATTTATTTCCCACAGCGACCGCTCTATTCTGCGCCGGAAGTGCAAAAACACATTTCGGCCAGGATGGAAAAAATGACAGCTGTACTGTTCATAAGTAGGTGTGGGAAAATGGCAAAGTTGAAAATCTGGAGTGAAAATATTAAAAATTCGCGTAGTTATGAGCATTGTGTACAAACTGCGCAACGCACGCTTGTAACAGTCATTTTATGGAGTATCGTCACCAAATTTTCAATATAGGCATTTTAGGACCTCTACTCATGAACAGTGTCACTGTCATTTTCTTAATCTGTCCCGAACACTAATTTCCCACAGCAACCGCACTATTCTGCGCCGGAAGTGCGAAAACACATTTTGGCCAGGATGTGAACAATGACAGCTGTACTGTTCACAAGGAGGTGTGAAAAAATGCCAATGTTGAAAATCTGGCGTGAAAATATTGTAAATTCGGCGAAGTTACGGTGTAGCAACTGCACAATGCACGCCAGAAACAGTCATTTTTGATTTTTTCCATCAATTTGTAACATAGGCTTTTTGAGCCCACCATGAAACTTTGGCACTGTCGCTTTTGTTAATCGTTCCCGGAAGGTGATTCCACGCAGTGACCGTGAAATCACCTTTTGGGGCCAATTAATGCTGTAACAGTTCCAGAATTCATGAGGAGGGGTCCCAAAAACCCCATGTTGAAAATTTGGTGCCAAAATTCCAGAACATTACTGAGATATGCATTAAAGTTGGAAAAACCTGTTTATTCCATTATACAGCTTACTGGCATTTCCTCAGTTTGCGGTCATCTTTGAAGAGTGCAGACGTGTTCCCGGTCCACTGAAGATCATCGAGCCGAGTTCCGGAGGTAAATATGAGGTGAGGGGGGTGTTGGGAGGCAGGGTGCACAGTGGGTGGGCGCGGGTTGCGGAAGTGGGGCAGGGAGACTGCTGAGGGACAGTTTCCTTTTTTACAGATTAAAAAAATATATATATATCGCGGGACCATTTTTTATTTTACAGGGGCATGTGGCATGCTGGGGTGGGCTCCCAGCGTACCACAAGTCTTTCTTTGGGGGGCAAGCTGTAGCTGACGGGGATTGTGCACCCCCATTGGCACACTACAAAAAGGGGGGTGACATTATGCTGACGGGATTGGCACCTCGTCGGCAGACAATATAAGCAGGGGAGTTTACATAATGCCAACGTGGAGTAGGCCCTGGCCGGCAACATAGACATTGGGGCATTGAAAACCGACGGGATTGGGGCAAATAAACACGATGGTGATAGCTAGGAACACGGCGAAAACTGCCGCCGTGTTCACAAACAATATCAGTGTGTCAAGATCCCACTCCTGCAATGACGGGAGTCGCTTCCTCATTGCAGCGACGGCTTACGCCTGCAATGATGAGGCGGCCTCGATTGCAGCGAAGCACCATAAGTTATGCCACGCTGGCTGAATTAGTGTCAGCAGCAGAGTGCCACGGCATTGGGGGATGCTGGACAAGCCTTTAAAGGCTGTGGGGGCATTGGCCACAACAGTGCTGTGCCTCCACAACCAGCTTATGGAGAAAGCTGACGCAATATGTTTCTTGTGCATGCGCGCAATCAACATAAAATGGAAAACCCTATTGAAGTGAAATGATATGGACACAAAAAGTCTATTTTGCAAAGAAATCTTTTTGTGAATAATAGAACAACAAGGATTGGGTTTGGACTTAATGACAGGAGTTGGATTTGGTTATTTAAGGATTTTTGCTTACAAATAACTGTACTTTTGTCTACAACATTTTCTATGCAGCACTCCATCTAATCCACAGTGTCCCATTCTCTGCATGATAGCAGCTGCTTCTCATCCTTACAACCTCCATTCTGTCAAGCAAAGATCTCCCAATGCAACCAAGTTCACTAATGAAGGAAATATGGGCACATGAGTGTCTGGAGGCTTACCTTCACCCTCTTTGAGGGCATGGAACTACAAAATTCAAACCTTCCTGCAGGGCATCCAGTCCACCATCTCGTCATTGGGAATGTCAGCTATGCAATCCATTCAGGATGACCTTGCCTACATTAAAAGTCTCTCATCTCACTCCATGGTTCATACCAGCCTACCACCATCCTTCTCTGCCTTGCATCATGAAGATGCTGTCAACTGGCTTGAGCAATTCCAAGGCTGGATTGCCTTTAACGGTTGGACCCATCCTCTGTGTATCTCCAACACTTCATGCTTGGTTCTGAGAGGGACTGTCATTTAATGGTTCAAAGCACTTCCAGAAAAAGTTAAAGAAAAAGATGGGCACTATTCAAGGTGTACAACTTGCACAAGAAACTAGGGACCCATTCCAGGCCACCAGTGTGCAAGGACCTCAAGCATCATAAATGGCTGCACTCACAGCATGCGTTTCTTGAAGCCTTTATAATGGACACTGAGTCATGCTGCAAACATCTGCAGAAAACAGAGAAGGATCAAATTACGGCCTTCATCCAGGGACTGCTCCCACAACTTTGTTCTTATGTGACCTAACAGAAGCCAACAACATGGATGGACACTATCTAAGTTGTACGACTTGCACAAGAAGCCATGGACATAACATCAAAAGTGGCTGCACTCACAGCATCCATCCAGCAGCAACAAGCAATAGTAAACAAGATCATCATGTCCAATAATTTAGAGCTCAGCTCAGCTTCTTCATCTGCTACCTCTGTCAAAGCTCTGCAACCGCCTTGACAGTCACTTACTGAGTCATCACCTTTTCTTTTTTTATATATATAGGTATTTTAGCACCTGTTCCATCCCTCGTTGCCCCCTTCTGATCAAACCTCCCAGCCCCATCACCCCAGTCTTGCCGGTACTTACCAACAGTTCTTGACCGGTCACTGGGTGCACAGCCTGCGGAGGGTCGGTCTTCATCCGCAGCTAGGTTTTTTTCCCTCCTTTTTTCTCCCTTTCCCTATTGCTGGGGCACACATGCCAGACGTGCATATGTGGAGGCGCATGCACTTCCATGGAAGTCCCACAGCACCCTCCCTTCCTTGGCTTCTTGCAGACATGCACTGCCCTCTGGCCTCCACCGGAGGCAGTCATTCAGCAGGAGCATCAGTCCTCCCTCCCTGGGAGAGGAGAGCAGTCCTTCTGATACTCAATCCTCTCCTTCCCCAGCCAAACCCCGGTGACCCGCTCATGAACACAGGTCACCAGCGTGGAGGGGGTAATGCATGGATCCCTCAGCCCTCCATGCCACTGGGCCAGCAAGCCATCACATTTTCAAGAGCCTGTTATCTGCCAGTGGCGTGGATTCAGAGGATACACTGCTGCAGTTCGAAGAAAACTAAAGTATGACAGTAGGAATAACAGGAACCAAGGACATCCACCACAGCAGCAACAGGAAAATTAATGCAAATACTCACAGGATCAGGGAAATGAGTGATGTGCAACAAAAAAGGGGCTTCTATTAGGCAAGGCAATATCTCAGTAGACTGCTCCTGTGACTCAGTTCACATGAGCAGCATCCTCCAGCTCCAAGAAATAACTCTGGCACTGTCTCACTTCCAGGAGCAGCTGTACCTGTCATCAGATCACCACTTCTAGCAAATAATGTCTCAGTGACCACTGGAGATTGGTCCATGCATGCCTAAACTGACACTGAAACAGACATCTGTCATCAACGCTAACATTCTGAATAACAGAGCTCTACATCAGTCACCTCATATCTCTCTAGCTGATTTGAAGTACATTATCACAGCAAATGCTGCCACAGTAACTCTCACAGGCATCGTCCACCTCAAGCTACAATGTGGCTCACAGCAAGCTACTACCTAGTGCCTGATCTAAAACCATAAGGGATTCTTGAGATGGACTTTCTCAAATATATCTCAAATATCACAAAGCCATCCTGGATTTTGCTTCAAACAAACTGTCATTGGACCCATGGAGGCAACTTGCAGCTACAGACCTAGTTATTGTGTCTTCTTAGACAGAGATGGCTTTTGTTGTTAAGATTCAGGGTGACCCACTCCCACAAGGTGTTGTCGGCATCACCACGGGATCCCCAGCTCTGCATTCTTCAGGTCTTCTCATGAGAAACACCTTGTCTGTTGTGCACAATGGCACAGTATTCCAGAAATGTTGCAACTTTACGGATGAGCCAGTTGTCATCTGCAAGGGTGACAGTGTTTGAAAGTTATTTTGCCTGTCTACTGGGGACTAGCTCCATCCCATGCAAGAACCTCAACCTGATTCCACCATCTCTTACCTATTAGTGCTACCACTGCCACACCAGCTTCACCATGGTTATCCCTAAGTAAGCGCCTACCCACTTCCAAGCTTCCAGCAACTCCAACAGAGAAACAACAGGTTTTGAATTTCCTGGAGGACTACCCAGATGTCTTTGTTGGTACAGTCAACAAGCTTGGACGTTGTGATATCCTGCAACACACCATCGAATTGCAGCCCAGTCAGACACCCATAGTCAGTGAGCCTACAAAGTTAGACACAAACAGAAACAAGTCCTAGAGGACATGATCAAAGACATGCTTGAACAAAACATCACTGAAGAATCTACAAGTCCTTGGGATGCACCATGTCTGCTGGTGGTAAAGAAAGACAAGGGTTATCACTTTGTGGTGGACTACAGCAAGCTCAGTAACTGCACAGTACTGGATGGTCATGTTTTACCCACAACAGGATGCCTTAGAGTGTCTTGGTATGGTCAGCCCAGCTGACTTCACCACTCTGGACCTTCAAAGTGGATTTTACCAAGTCTCTTCTGCTTCAGCTTCTCATCCATGTACAGCTTGGTTCTGTTACATCAGACTTTCCCAATTCAAATGACTGTCTATGGGACTTCGGAACAGTCCAGCCACATTCCACAGTTCAATGGAAGCTGTACTATGTAGGTTTTCCTGGAAATTTTGCCAACTCTACCTGGATGATACTATTGTCTTTAGCAGACCTTTTCCAGGACAGCTTCAAAACCTCAAAGAAGTGTTTGAATGCCTCCAACAAGCCAACCTCAAGCCTTGCCCAAGGAAGTGTTGTTTTGCAAGGCATCAGATTCATTACCTGGAACATGCTGTTTGTTCTCAAGGCATCTCTCCAGACCCAGACAAGCTCTCAGCAGTCAAAGACAATCCAGAACCTAACAACCTCAAAGACCTCAGAGCTTTCCTAGATCTGTCTGGATATTACAGAAAGTTCTTCAGTAACTGTGTCAAGATACAGCTCCACTGTAGACCCTCACCAAAAAGGGATCTGAATATAGATGGATTTCCAAATGCAAAGAGGATTTTAATACCTTAAAGGACAGATTAATCTCTGCTCCTGTAGTGGCTTACCCAAGGATCAATCAACCCTTCAAACTCTGTGCAGATACTAGTTGTTTTGCAGTGGGCGCTGTGCTAGGTCAAGGTCAAGACAGTTCAGAATAGTCTATTTTCTACACCAGCACTGTCTTTCTGCCACTAAGCACAACTATCACAGAAGAAGAAGAATGTCTAGCCATGGTACTTGCTGTAAAGAAATGTGACTGCTATCTTCGCTACTTCTCATTCACATCTATCATTGCTCTCTCTGCCCTCAGATGGTTGTTTGAAATGAAGGAACCAGTCAGAGTTTGCTTCCTATGGACACTCTGACAGCAGCTCAGATTGCTTTGCTGCTACCAAATGCTTCTTCAGAAAGCAGCAGCAATCCTGAATTACTGCAATCTGCCCAAGAGCGTCTCAAGTCCTCTGCATCTGCACTCTTCTGGCAACTATTGAAACTGAACAAAGAGCAGCTTCTCACTTCTCAGATATCATCACTTACTTAGAGGCAAGAAATCTTTAGCAACAGAAGCAGCACAGCCAGGATGTTTTTTCCTAGCTTCACAGTACTTCCTCGATGACGGTGTGCTTTTCCATATCTGGAGCAAGGAAGGCAAGGCCATTGCATGGAGAGAGCTCGTGTAAGCTAGCTGTGCCTGCTTCTCTAATCAATGAAGTTCTTCTCTTCAGTCATGCCTCTCTGCTTTCTGGAGGTCAAGTGGGAATCCACAGAACTCTTGAAAAGACAAGGCTCTACTTTTTCTGGCCTCACATGGAAAAGGACATTGTCCAGTTTGTCAAATACTGTCAACCCTGCTCCCGAAGAAAGCCCCCTGCCAAAGTGACACCTCTGTCCAATGCTTGTAGCCAAAGAACCACTTTAACAAGTCAGCACATATATCCTTGGACCTTTACCAGCATGCTCTGACTCTGGCAAAAAAATACATTCTTGCTTTTTGGGGACTACCTTGCAGAACTCTTAAAGCTAATCTCACTAAAGTACCTCAAAGCTGCTACAGTAGCAAATGCCTCCTTCAACATGGTTCTTTGCTGTCACAGTGTCCCCTCACATCTGCATTCAGACAGAGGCACTATCTTTCTACCATTGTTCAACAAACTTGCAAACGCCTTGTCATAAAAAAGACTCACACAACAAGCCATCACCCACAATGGACAAAGTGAAAGAATGATGTTTATCATCTAAACACACTCTCCAACTAGCTGGATGGAACTCATGTTACTTGGGACCGCTTTGTTCCTTTTGTTCAGTTTGCCTGCAGCACCAGCTCTTTTGTTCACAGTACAGAGTACACTCCATTCTTCTTGATCCATGGATGCCATCCAAGAACTCCTGTGGACATGGATCTCTCACTACTGCAGGCTCCAAAATCAGCTTCCTCATACATTAGCTCTGTACTGGAACAGCTTGAACCTGCCAGATACGTTGCAATAATCACACTGGGACAGAGAAAATCTGCCATGCAGATAAAGTCAGCAGCCAAGTCACACAAGCCTTCATTTTCTGTGGGGGATACTGTCTACTTGCATCGATCCATTTTTTTTTCAGGTGCCACAAAGAAAGTGCTCCACCCTTGGGCTGGGCCTTTCTACATTTTGGAAAAACTTTCTCCAGATCATATCCACCTGCAAAGCAAGTCAGATGGAAAGGTTGTGCCAAACAAAGTCCACATGAATCATCTGAAGCATGCATGTCTGAGTAACACCCTTCCGGATTATCCTAGTCCTCCTAGTAATGAAGCTGCATTTAAACCTGCCATACTTTCAGAATCAGAACTTCCTCCTGATAACCTGCTACCAGTTCCTTTCAAGGCTAACTTTTCCGACTCTCCCCTACCGCATTCTGTAATTAAAGGAAGCCAGTTTAGACAGTGCACTTTATGTAAAAGAAGCCAATTCAGGCAGTTTAATTTTTTAAATATAAAATTGTTACCCAGCTGGTAGGTGGTCTGCCCTGCCATTAGGGAGCTGAGCAGCTTCACAACAGGGCTCTAAGTGGCAAATTCAAGCCGGAGAATATCATATGTGTAAGATTTGAAATATGTGGGGTGCATTGAATTCTCAAATGTTTTTTCATAGTCTGTTTCTGCTCCTTTCCACTGTAGACTCTCATTTGGAGTGACCCCCTTCCCTAGCCCTATCACCCGGCTCCTCCGGGACTTACCTTCCACTGTCACCCTGCTACAGGACTGTGGCATGTGCCCAGCCACCCACTGCAGAGCCTGCATCTAGTCTACAGGGGTGCTTTTTCTCCATTTTTCTCTCCTTATACCCTGAGGACCCGGCGACATGGTCATGCATGTGTGTGGAGGTGTGCATGTCTGCTGGATCTGGCACTGACCTCGATCCACCCACCTGGCCTAGTGCCAGGCCCCCCATTTGCCCAACACTATTATAGAGCCTCCACTTGGTGGCAGTCAAGCGTCAGGAAGGCCTACCTCCCCAATCTGGGTGAGGAGAGCTGCCTGATGGCCACTTCATCCACTCCAGGCCTCCCCCCACCAGGCTGACCCCCCCCGACAACTCAAGCTCATTCCCGAACACAGGTCACTGACATGGGAGAGGTGAGGCACCAGTGCCTCTGCCCTCTGTGCCACCAGGCCTGAATTCTCTGTTTTAATTGATGTATGCCATAAAGCAATAGCACCTCTAAAGAAAAAGCCATTTAAAATTTGTGAATGAGCAAGGGTTGATCTGTTAATTTTGCATTTGGTTTGTTTGTATCTGTGTCTCAGTCCCCAACCCCAGGACAAGGCTCCAAACAGGAAATATTTCTTAGCCTTTCTCTCCTAGTCAACAACAACTAGATAACTTCTTTCCTAAACTTTGCTATTTGTATGCATAAGTATTTAAATATTTATAAAGTGCATGTCTCACTATATTTCAGCCACTAATTAAAATATATACACTTGATCTTTGTTTCTAAGTTCCATGAATGTAACTGTGTAATGCTTTGATACATAAAAAACACAGAAACAGTTGGTTATTTGAAAAACGTAATTTATGCAGACAGAAATTGGTTAATGTTATCAGACCAGTAAACACCCTATTAGTTCTATTTAGCGGTCATTGTTGGTTCAGTTTCTTTTTCCCATATGTTTGCTACAGTTTGCAGGTATACAGACCGATACTGTAGGCTGAATTATGACAGAACGCTCCATAGAAGCTTGAAGAATGAACCTGCTTCTACTTTGCACTTTTTCATTGCCATGCCACATTTCACACGTTGTGTCTTCCTTAATTGGAGGAGCTAACTAACAGAGGCAGTTCATGGATACTCAAACAGTACCTCTTTTCAGAGAACAACTCTGTCTGCACCATACAAGAAAGATGTACATGCTCTCAATAAGAGCCTTAGGTCAGCACAACTTGTTTGACACAGGCAACTGGAAACATCTACCTGCTGTCTCTGTTAAAGGGATGCTGTCAGCTTTATGGTTTTTGCTATATTTCAGTGACCCTTTACTGGTTTTGTCTGATAAAAGAGCTGTACTAAGTAATGCCTGACAAACTACCTGAACTGCATATTTACTACATATGATGAGTAACTTTTATGAAAACAAATCTTTATCATCCCAACCTTATTTGGCATGATCTGCTCTTTCCTGCACATCCCCGACACTGTTATGTAGCAGAATTGCACCAAACTCATGCATGAACAAGTTTGGTGATTTTTGAAGCATATGACGTAAATAGCTGGCTGTATACCATTCCTTGAGCTTAGTTCAGCAATATGAGTCATAAAACAAGGGTTATTTAATACAGAAATTGCAGTTTGAAAAGTGAAACTGGGGAGATTTATTTAATGGGGGATATTTAATATTGAAGTGGCAGTTTGAAAAGTGAAACGTCCCGGTTGCATTTTTCAAACTGCAATTTCAATATTAAATAACCTTCATTTTATAAAAAGGTTCCTATTGCCAAACTAAACTCATATAATAGTATACAGTCAGCTATTTACTTCACATGCTTCAAAAATTGCCAGACTTGTTCAAGTGTGAGTTTGGCACTATTCGGCCACCTAACAGTGTTGTAGATGTGTAGGAAGGAGCAGACAACGCCAGATAAGGTCAGGATGATAAAAACTTATTTTCATGAAAAATACTTTGCATACATAATAAATACACAGTTCAGGTAGTTTGCAGCCATTACTTAGTACAGGTCTTTTATCAGACACAACCGATAAAGGGGCACTGACATTTAACAAAAAGCTGACAGTGTTGTTTAAATGAAAAGTAAAGTCAAAATTTACAAAACAAAAAAGTTGTGCAAAATGTTCTGATTTGTAGGTGTATTCCTAGTAAGTCCTTTCCTTTGTTTGCTGAAAGGAATTCTTTCTAAATTTACTTGCAGTTTTTTTGGCCCCTATGAATCTCCATGTTCACATTTTTTATGGATCTTTTGTTCCTACAATGCCTCCTGTCCCATGCAACAGTAATATGTCCAGGACCATTAACTTGACAAAAGCCGTGAAGTTTACAGTAGCAGAGCTGTGATTTAAAGTAACTCTCCTTGTCCAGCGATCTCTAATGAAAGCTACATTTACAGATGGCAAATGCCTTAGGGATAATTGAGTGGGCTACTCTGTAAGGAAATAGCTGGAGTCTTCACTAGTTGGAGGATTTTTGACCTTGGGTGATTTGTGTGCTTTTTTAAATGGTTGTGTGTAGTTTGATGAAACAAAAAGCTTTAAAAACAAAACATTCACTTCTGCTGGCTAGATCTAGACACATACTTGGAAAACATGAAGTTTGGATTAGACAGAGTTATTTAGTTGAAGTCAGAATATCAGGCTCCTAAAAGTAGATTGCTGCTGCAGCAGTTATTATTCTCTGAATCATTGGTCCTGGATGCAGCACTAGGCCTGTTTGCATGGACTCTCGGACGTGAGCTCCAGTTGGCTCCGGTGTCGCCATGACCTCCCACTCCATTTGGAAATTATGTTTATACAGTCCCCTTCAGTGCCAATCCAAGCTGCACTGGAGAGAAGCTGTGATCTGGTTGCCTGGTGATGGTTAGTTAGGCATCATGGGAGTGCAGAATGAAGTGGTGTCATGTGTCAGAATAAGTTGTGTAGCTTGTTCACATAGCTGATTATACTGCTGTCTCCAACCAACATCCCCAGGATTGTTGCATTTTGGTTAAAGGAGCAGGGAGTTACCTACCGTGATTTGCTAAGTGTCCACATAGCTGCTTTTGCACTGGAGCAACCTGAGTACTCGGGTTGCTCCGGTACAAAAAAAGGCATGTAACAGACCTACTGCCACATGGACTAGGAAGCATTACAGGAACAAGACAAGCAATCAAAAATACAAACATGGAGATTCCCAGGGGCCATAAAACCAGCAGGCAAATTTAGAAAAAAATGATTTCAGCAAATAAAGGCAAGTACTTACTGACAGTGCACCA
This sequence comes from Neoceratodus forsteri, assembly GCA_016271365.2. NCBI lineage: Eukaryota > Metazoa > Chordata > Ceratodontiformes > Ceratodontidae > Neoceratodus > Neoceratodus forsteri. Next base: position 1,726,619,111 of record CM057452.1, read on the forward strand.
GCAAATCAAAACACTCTGCACATGTTTTGGGGTAAATTTTGACTTTAGTGACCCTTTTAACTTGTATTTAAGATGGCTGAATGGAAGGTCCATTGGAGAAGGATTTTCATGTAAATAGGCTTACTGGTATTTTTGTACCTATTAACTGGGGATTGAAGAACACAGTGAACACAGTCATTCTGCAAACAAACTAGTGTTATCAAACACGGGGTAATTCAACAAGTCCCATTCAATGGTCCTCTACTTTTTTACACTATTTTTCCTCTGATCCTACAAACTTAATTTGAAAAGAATTCTGCCATCATTGAAGGGATGTGACAGGGTTTGTTTGTTTTTGATTTGGCTTGCAGGTGTTATTTGTGTCTGAAATGTTTAATGAATTTATATGTGAAGGTCAAACTTTATGCTTGAAGTGCCCTGGGGTTTCTTTAGGTTTGATTTTGTCAGCCTGGGGGAACTGGGGATTCAAGGCAACACTTACCTAAACCAAACAAGGAGAAACTCTGAATAGGGGGGTCGATACCAGTCCATTCACAGAAGAAAGGGTTTTGAAAGAACTCTTGAAACTGAGGGTGGACAAAGCAATGGGGCCTGATGGGATTCACCCAAGAATACTAAAAGAACTAAAGGTAGAACTAGTAACACCACTGACTACTCTCTTTAACAAATCATGGGAGGATGGAGTGGTACCTGAGGACTGAAGGAGGGCAAATGTGATTCTACTTCACAAAAGTGGGAGCAGGGCAGAGGCAGGAAACTACAGACCAGCTAGTTTGACTTCAGTGGTAGGGAAAATGATGGAATCACTTCTGAAGGAAAGAATTGTTGACTACCTAGAGGCCAGTGGGGCACAGGACCCCAGGCAGCATGGTTTCACAGCAGGAAGGTCATATCAGACGAACCTAATAGATTTCTTTGACTGGGTGACCAAAGTAGTAGACCAGGGAGGGGCTGTGGATATGGCCTACCTAGATTTTAGCATGGCATTTGACACAGTCTCACACAAAAGATTAATATACAAGTTAGCCAGCCTTGGAGTGGGTCCCAAGGTGGTAGCCTGGATAAAAAACTGGCTAGACAACAGGACGCAAAAGGTAATAGTAAACGGAGTCCACAGTGAAGAAAGGAGGGTAACTAGTGGGACACCACAGGGTTCGGTACTGGGACCGGTCCTCTTTAATATCTTTATAAGTGACATTGGAGAGCAGCTGGAAGGAAAGGTATGCCTCTTTGCAGATGACATAAAGATCTGCAACAGGGTTGATAGACAAGGTGGGGTGGAAAGAATGAAAAGGGACTTGGCAAGGTTGGATGAATGGTCAAATATGTGGCAGCTCAGATTCAATGCAAAGAAGTGCAAGGTAATGCATCTAACATACTAAAATGCCAGCAGAATAGGCCTAACGGTCCTTCACGGAAACAAAAACGCAGGGGAAGAGTACACAATGTGGGGTGAGTTAATAACAACAACAAAAATCGAAAGAGACCTAGGAGTAAATATATCAGATGACCTAAAGGTGGGTAAGCAATGTGAGAAGGCAGTAAGGAGGGCTGGGGGGATACTGGGATGCATAGGGAGAGGCATCAACAGTAGAAAACAGGAAGTTGTTATCCCTCTCTACAGACAGTTAGTGAGACCCCATCTGGAGTACTGCGTACAATTCTGGAGACCCCATCTCCGCAAAGACATAGACAGAGTGGAAGCTGTACAGAGGAGGGCAATCAAAATGGTGCAAGGTCTGCACCAGAAGACATATGAGGAGAGACTAAAGCAGCTTAATATGTTTACCCTTGAGGAAAGGAGGGAAGGGGGGACATGATAGAAACTTTCAGGTATCTCAAGGGAATTAACAAGTACAAGAGGGTAGTATCTTTCAGAAGAAGAGATGTGCAGGAACAAGGGGGCACAATTTGAAGGTAGAGGGGGGACAGCTCAGAGGTAATGTTAGAAAGTATTTTTTCACAGAGAGAGTTGTGGATGCATGAAACAGCCTTCCTGAGGAGGTTGTGGAGTCAGGAACAGTGGGAGAATTCAAGAATGCATGGGACAGGCATAAGGCAATTCTAGTGGGGGGCAGGAGGGAGTAAGCTGTTGATTAACTAGAATCTGCAGCTTATCCATCAGGTAGGGAAATGGGCTGACTGTGTGGGCCAAGCGGTCCTTATCTGCCGTCAAATTCTATGTTTCTATATGTACCAAATTGAAAGCAATAAGTATGCTGTAGATTTTGTCTTTCAGATGGTAGTGCAGGAAGTGCACTGTTGTAAGTTTTTTATTTGTTTTATTTTATAATAAGAACCTTTCATCATGATGCAGGGATAAGATCCTCGAGATACCATGAAAGTGATATGCACTCCCAGTACAGATCATTTATATCCACTTTTATTTCATATGTTAAATTAAAACAAACAGCCTCATTTAGTCTCACTCAGCATGTTCCATACCCAGCAAACCAGCTGGCCTTATGCAGCATTTCACTGTCACCAAGGAATGCCTTCTTCAGGTGACCAATGGGACCACACAGCTCTTTTCTGACTTATATGTTCTTGCTGGGATAGGTTGCCTCGCAGAGCCTTTAGTTCAAGTTCAAGTTTATTTCACCAGGAAGACTCCATCAAGCAAGCTCATTTACAAGGAGGTCCTGTCAAGGACAATGTAAAAATAACAAGAGACAAGACACATGGCAATGTATAGGAGGTCAAAACATGGTTGAGAAGGACACAGATATACAATTAAGGAGAGAAGGTATATAAGGAACAGAACAGTAGCATAAAAGAAAACAGTTGAACAATTCTTGCAATTCTAATATATACAATTAAATCCAATTGAGGGGACAGGAAGTGCTAGCTGTAGAACTCAAGACATATCTTTTTAGTCTTGGCATTTTCAGATGAAATTTAAGGTTAGTGCAGACCATCTTCTTTTATGAATGAATTGTTATTTTAAATTTTTATGGTTTTAGTGTGTTAAATGCTGATGGATTTAACTTATGTACAGGTGCCTTGATCATCGGAAAGGCACCTTTTAACAAATAAAGACTGATTTGATTTGAATATTAGCATAACATATATTGCCATGCTAACTAGTGTGACAGTGACAGACTTCCCTAAGGAATTTGCTAATCAAAGGTTTAAAGGTATCTAGGGAGACTAATTCGGAAAGTTTGAGGAGGATTGCAGTTTGTTCCAGGTGGAGGGAATAGTGAGGCTGATTGCAGCTTTGCCGAAGCGGGCGCGAAACTTAAGTACATCTAGGAGAGTGAAAGAATTTGTCCTGAGTGAATGACAGTTATAGGAACAATGGAATAGAGATGAGATATATGTAAGTGGTTTGTTTAGCAACATTTTATATGCCCAGGTACAACTATGGATCATTCTTCTAGTAATAAGAGACAACCAGCCCACCGCAGAATAAAGGGCACGACGGTGAGTTCTGGATGGGGTGTTTACTATGAAATGAATGGCACAATGAAAAAGAACATCCAGTTTGTGCAGGTTAGCAGCTGTATAGCAGCTATAGATAATGTCCGCATAATCAAGAATCTTCCCCCCCTCCAGCTTCCACCCATGCCCTCTAGTGGCCCCCTCCTCATTCCTTCGAAGCACCCTGACTGTTCCTCCCCTATTTACCCCCTTCATGTACCTGAAGACCTCTATCACGTCCCCCTGTCCCTTCTCTCTTCCAATGTGTATGTATTTAGCTCTTCAAGCCTCTCCTCATAGGTCCTGTCCCCCAAGCCCCAAATCATTTTGGTCACCCTCCTCTGGACCCTCTCCAGGAGTTTAATGTCCCTCTTTAAGTGTGGCCTGCAAAACTGCACTCAGTACTTGAGGTGCGGCCTCACCAAGCAGTTATACAGAGGGAGTATCACGTCCCTCCTTCTGGAGGTGATCCCTCTAGCGATGCATCCCAGCATTCTGTTGGCCTTGGCTGCTGCCCTCCTACAAGTCTCCGATTTGTTCATCTTGACATCCACCACCCCCCCCAGGTCCCTCTCAGCCATCGAGACTTGTAGCATTTCCCCCCCAGGGTGTACACTTGGCCCGGGTTTCTGGCCCCCAGGTGCAGTACCTTGCATTTCCCTGCATTGAACCTCAGCTTCCACTTTCTAGACCATCTTTCCAGAGCCTCCAGGTCCCCCTGTAGGGCCATCCTCCCCTCCTCCCCATCCACCACTGCCCCCAGTATTGAGTCATCTGCAAAGAGACTCATCTCACTCCTGATACCTGTCCTTATGTCAGAGATGTAGGCGTTGAACAGAAGGGGCCCAAGGACTTATCCCTGTGGGACCCCACTAATGACCCTCCTTGGGGATGAGACTATCCCGCCAACTATGACCCTCTGGGTCCGGTCCTGGAGCCAATTGCCTATCCATCTGATTATCTGGTTCCCCAACCCCATTTCTCCCAGCTTATCCAATAGGCCCACGTGAGGAACAGAGTCAAATGCCTTGCTGAAGTCTAGAAAGAGGACGTCCATTGGTCTACCCAGGTCCAAGGCACTCGTCACCCAGTCATAGAACTCCACAACGTTTGTCTGACACGATTTCCCTGGGATGAATCCATGCTGTCTATCGTCCAGGCACCCTGACTTTTCCAGGTCCCCCCAGCCTCTCCTTGACAATGTCCTCCATCACCTTGCCCACCACCGATGTCAGGCTGATAGACCTGTAGTTCCCTGCCACCTCCCTTGATCCCCCTTGTGGATAGGCACTGTATGCGCCACCTTCCAGTCCTGGGGCACCCACCCTGTCCTCAGAGAGATGGTGAAAAGCTCTGCCAGGGGTTTCGCCAGGACATCCACAAGTTCCTTCAGCACTCTGGGATGTAATTTATCCGGCTCCGGTGCTTTCTCCATCTCAAGGGACCTGAGGGCTTCCCTCACTCTCTCTGCCATGATTTCCACTTCCACTACCTCTTCTCCCTGCTTAGCCTTCCCCCCTCCTGCCAGTGATGCCTCCCCCTCTCCCCAGACCTGCTGATCGGTAAGGGTCCCCCACTCCACAGTATCACTGTCTCCTCCCATGTATGATGCAGCACCTCCATTTTCCTTGGTGAAAACTGAGGTGAAGTACTCATTTAGTACCTCAGCCTGCTCCCCCGGGTCTTGTGCCCATCTCTCCCCTGTTTTAATCCTGCTAATCTGCCCTTCACCCTTGGTTTTTCCCTATTGTATCTAAAGAACCCCTTGTTCCCTCTCCTAATTTCCCTGGCCAGGTTCTGCTCCTTCCTTGTCTTAGCTGCCCTCCCCACCCTAGTGGCCCTTCTAGCCATCAGCTCGTACTCCCCTTGATCCCTTTCACTCCTTGAGCACTTGAATTGCCTATAGGCTGCCTTCTTTCCCCGCACCACCTCCTGGACCTCCCTGGTCCACCAGCAGGGTTTTCAGGCCCTATCGCATTTTCGTCTTATTCTTGCACAGGTGCTGGTAGCATCCTGCACCCCTCTCCTGATGATTTCCCACCTACTATCAGTGTCCATTTCTGACCCAATCCCATCCAAATGCTCCTTAAGGATCCTTCCCATTTCCTTAAAATCCGCCCCCCGTGAAGTCAGTTACCTCTGTCTTTGTGCAGCCTTCTACCCCCCCCAGGTCCAGGCAGAACCAGACCGTGGCATGGTCACTCCCAGCCAACAGGTCCCTTACCTCCAGGCCCCCAATCTGGTCACTGTCTGCCAGGACCACATCCAGTACCCGCGCCTCCCAGATCGGTTCCCCCACCTGCTGAGTTAGGAAAGCATCTTGAAAGAGATCCAACAACCTCTGTTCCCTGGCCACTGAGGATGTCATAGTCTCCCAGTCTGTTCCTGGCATGTTTAAGTCCCCCACCACCACCACCCTTCCCCTGCCCAGTCTGCAGTGTCTCTCAACATCTGCCACCAGATTCTCCTTCAGCTCCTCCGCTAGTGCAGGGGGTCTATACACCACTCCTATTTTTACTCTCTTGCCCTCCCTGAAATAGTTCATCAAGCCCTGGGCCGGATAATATAAACTCCATACTTCAAAAAAATACAGCTTCTGTATTGGCTTACTACCCCTCTATAATCTTCAACCAGTCCCTGAAGGAAGGTACTGTACCTGATGATTGGAAACGTGCCTCAGTCATCCCATTTCATAAAAAGCATTTGTCAATGCCGAATGTTGTCTTGCTGGCATTGGCATTGGTAGTGCAGGAGTTAGAGAGATGCATAATAGGAATGACAGTGAAGTTGTGAACTGACGCCAACTCCACCCCCACCCTGCAGAGACTGACAGGCATTGGGGTGTGCATTGGGGTGTGCCTTTGGGTCATCGGCCATAAAGCTCATGCCATTTCACCTTACTCTACCCTGCAGACACCGACAAGTGTTGCGGTCTGCCTTGGGGTCTTCGGGCCTTACGCTCACTCCATTTCATAAAAAAATAGCTGAGATGGGTGCAGTATAGGAGAATGGGGTGAGCTTTGGGGCTGAAGACACCAAGGCACACCTCGATGCCTGTCACTGGCTGCACGGTGGGGGTGGAATGGCATGAGCATTACAGCCGACAATCCCAAGTCACACCCTGATGCCTGTCAGCCTCTACAGGGTGAGAATGAGAAGAATGAGAGATGCACCTACTAAAGCGTGCCCTGCATTTGCCAGCATGAACACACCTCTGCATTTCACCTACTACCACAAGATGTTGCTTGTGCACGTGCAAGACAACATAAAAAGGGTAATCGTGGGTGCATAGAAAATTATAGGCCCATGGTCTTACTTCCCACTGTTGTAAGCTCATGGAATACTTAATTAAAACTAGATTTAAACTTTGTCTAGAACTCTCTGGCATAGAAGATAAAAACCAACATGGCTTTAAAAAAGGAAGGTCATGCTCCACTAATCTAATGGTATTGTACAACCATATCAGCAAGAGCCTTGATAAAGGAATCCCCTCAGATGTTATTTTACTTGATTTTTCAAAAGCTTTTGACAAAGTACCTCACTGTAATCTTATTAACAAACTGACAAATCTGGGAATTAATAATGAATTAACTAGATGGATCAAAAACTGGCTTGAAAATAGAGTACAATATGTTCATATTAATAACATCACGTCTAGTGATAGTATTGTGAGTAGTGGTGTTCCTCAAGGATCTGTACTGGGGCCTATACCTGAATATGCCAGATGTTAACTGGGCGACATGGACTGCAGCCACATCCAAGAGCAGGGTCATTCTCGATGCCCTACAGGGGGCATGCCTTAGACAGCTGGTGGTGGAACCCACTCGGGAGGGAGCAATATTAGACCTGGTACTCTCAAATGGAGAGAGGATCACAAATTTAGAAGTCTGTAGATATCTGGGAACAAGCGACCACTGCACAGTGTGCTTCACAATAAACGCAACCATGGAGACAAGCCATACAAAGACAAGCATACTGGACTTTAGAAGGGCTGACTTTGGCATAATGGGTGAATACCTGAGGAATGCATTAGCAAATGGCCAGAAAGGAGGGGTGGAAGAACAATGGAGAAAAATCAAAACTGCCATAGAAACATAGAAGTTGACGGCAGATAAGGACCGCAAGGCCCATCAAGTCTGCCCATTTCTTTGGAGGCGACAAGCCTTTGTGTGAAACAAATAAAGAAAACAAAGTGGAATAAAAAACCACTATGGTTCTCAAAAGAGGTGTCAGGGAAGGTTAAGGAGAAAAAGGCTGCATTCAAAAAGTATAAGGAATCACAGACAGAGCACGACAGGAACTGTATCAATTAAAGCAGAAAGAAGTGGGGAAGGCAGCCAGAAAAGCAAAGGCCCAAACCGAGGAAAAGATAGCCAACTCAGTTAAGAAGGGGGATAAAACCTTTTATAGGTACATTAGGGAGCATAGAAAGGTTAAGGGAGGGATAGTGAAGATTAATAAATGAGAGGGGAGGTGGGCAGAGGTAGACAGTGAAAAGGCAGAGATACTGAATGAATACTTTTGCTCAGTATTCACAAAAGAAGAAGAGGAGGAGTTACCTAAACCAAACAGTAGAAGCACTCTGGATAGTGGGGTTGACGCCAGTCCATTTACAGAAGAAAGAGTACTGAAAGAACTCCTAAAACTCAAGGTGGACAAAGCAATAGGGCCTGACGGGATTCATCCTAGAATCCTAAAAGAGCTAAGGGAGGACCTAGTGACACCACTAACCACACTTTTTAACAAATCATGGGAAGATGGGGTGGTACCTAAGGACTGGAGGAGGGCAGATGTGATTCCCCTTCACAAAAGTGGGAGCAAGGCAGAAGCAGGAAACTACAGACCTGTTAGTTTGACCTCAGTGGTGGGGAAAATGATGCAATCACTTCTGAAAGAAAGAATTGTTCAGTACCTAGAGGCCAGCGGGGCACAGGACCCAAAGCAGCATGGATTCACAGCAGGAAGGTCATGTCAGACGAATCTAATTGATTTCTTTGACTGGGTGACCAAAGTAATTGACCAGGGATGGGCTGTGGATATGGCCTACCTAGACTTTAGCAAGGCATTTGACACAGTCCCGCACAAAAGATTAATAATCAAGTTAGCCAGCCTGGGAGTGGGTCCCAGGGTGGTAGCCTGGGTAGCAAACTGGGTGCACAACAGGACACAGAAGGTAATAGTGAATGGAACACATTCTGAAGAAAGGGGGGTTACTAGTGGAGTACCTCAGGGCTCAGTACTGGGTCCAGTCCTCTTTAACGTCTTTATAGGTGACATTGCAGAGGGTCTGGAAGGAAAGGTATGCCTCTTTGCAGATGACACAAAGATCTGTAACAGAGTTGATACACAAGGGGGTAGAAAGGATGAGAAGGGACTTGGCAAGGTTGGAGGAATGGTCAGACATATGGCAACTTAGATTCAATGCAAAGAAGTGCAAAGTAATGCACCTGGGAAATAAAAATCCAGAAGAAGAGTACACAATAGCAGGGGAGGTACTAATGACAACAATAATGGAAAGGGATCTGGGTGTAGTCATATCAGATGACCTAAAGGTGGGTAAGCAATGTGAGAAGTCAGTAAGGAGAGCCAGGGGAATACTGGGACACATATGGAGGGGCATCACAAGTAGAAAAAGGGAAGTGGTTATCCCTCTATACAGACAGCTAGTGAGACCTCATCTGGAGTACTGCGTGCAGTTTTGGAGACCTCATCTACGCAAGGACATAGACAGGATGGAAGCAGTCCAGAGGAGGGCAACTAAAATGGTGCAGGGTCTACATCAGAAACCATATGAAGAGAGACTGAGAGAGCTTAATATGTATACCCTTGATGAAAGGAGGGACAGAGGGACATGATAGAAACTTTAAGTACCTCAAGGAATCAACAAAGTCCAGGAGGGTAGCATCTTTCAGAAAAAGAGATGTGTAAGAACAAGGGGGCACAATTTAAAGTTAGAGGGGGGACGGCTCGGGTAATGTGAGGAAATTCTTTTTCACAGAGAGAGTGGTGGACGCATGGAACCGCCTTCCTGGAGAGGTTGTGGGGTCTAAAACAGTGGGGGAATTCAAACATGCATGGGACAGACATAAGGCAATTATAGTGGGGGGTAGGCAGGAAGTAGGCTGTTGGTTAACTAGAATCTGCAGCTTATCCAATAGGTAGGGAAATGGGCAGACTGGGTGGGCCAAGTGGTCCTTATCTGCCGTCAAAGTCTATGTTTCTATACTTTTAAACATCTATATAAGTGATATGGACACTAAGGCCCTGTTCACACTGGGTTGTCTGAAACGGTTCTGGGGCATTGAACCGGTTCAGATCTGTGCCAGCACCTTTCCCGTCCACATCTATTTCACTTTGGGACACATTTTAATGAACCGTGCTAAAATCCTGATCGGACCTAGGCTATACCACGGTTCGTTAAAATGTTTGAGTAAGGAAATTGGTTTAACTCATAGTGTGAACAGTATCTCCGATTAGTCCGTGTTAGGTGGATCCATGTTGTCTAAGCAGTTCAGTTGAAACACACTACTGCACCATGCCACCCGGAACCGGAATACTTCTGACAGTCTGAACTGCACAGCACGATTGATGTGACACGATTTAAAAATGAAACGGACAGTGCGAGCCCTATAGCACGGTAGGGCTTAATTTGTTTTAAAAAACATTTCTCCTTACTGTGCTATAGTGTGAACGGGGCCTAATATCAATAATATGATCATCAAGTTCACAGATGTCACCAAATTGGGGGGTGAGACTGATACCTTCAGTAAACATCTAACCCTAATTAGTAATCTAGGTAACTTAGAAAACGGGGTAATGTCAAATGGCATGATTCTAAACACTGATACATGTGTTGTGTTACAATTTGGTAAAAATAATCCTAATTACTCATACATTTTAAATCAGACTATAATGAGACGCTCAAACACAGAAAAAGACTTGGGAATAATGATTAACAACTCTTTGACTTCCTCTGACCATTGTACGATGGTTGCAAGATCTGCCAGAAATACGGTAACCAGAATTAAATGCTCCTTTATGAGCAAAACGGAACAGATTATTATATCCATTTACAAAAGCTATGTGCGTCCTTTATTGGACTATGGGTCCCAGGTGTGGTATCCTCACTAGTCGAAGATATTAAATTAGTTGAAGGTGTACAGAGATCAATAACGAAGTCTATACCTAGGCTTAAAAATCATTCATACCAGGACAGATTATTAGAAACTGGACTACACTCACTTGAAGCTAGGAGACAAAGGGGAGGCTTACTATTCCTTTTTAAACAATTTCAGAGTCAAGATCTTATGGCCTATTGTGAATTTAATTATAGCTCTGCCAGATGTAATTTAAGATACCATAATAAAAATCTCACTATGCCGAAAGCCTTCACTTTTAAGAGAGATACTTTTTATACCATTAGAGCTGCCAAGGAATGGAATAGGTTGTAGACATTATGAGCTTTGACAAATTTAAAACAACTCTAGATAGGCTGTACTATTCCAAACAATTAACAGAATAAATTACCCACTCATGCGGGGGACATTCACAATGGGCCATAGTGCCCCCTTATGTCCGAATCTTCCTAGTAATCCTAGTAGATCCAGAACAGTTTAGACTTGCTAAGTACCTGCACCAAAAAGACCCTAAACCAGTGGTCACCCCCCCCCCCCAGTTGACACCTTTGCAGATGTCACCAAGGCAGCATGGAAATGCCCCACTCGGCCCTGGCCATTCTGAAAAAGGCGGATTGCCTGTATAAAGCGCCTAAAGATGAGCCCTTTCTTGGGGAGCAACCACTGGCTGATTCGGTGGTTATTTCAGCCGCCCATGATAGGTCACAATGGCCAAGACACCTTAGTACCCAGCCTCCAGACAAGGAGTCTAAACAGCTGGATGCTATGGGGAGGAAGGTCTATTCTTCCACCACCTGCACCATTAGAAATCTAAATTTTTTGACTCACATGGTGCAATTTCAAAATGCACTGTGGGAGCAGGGACTCGACATAGTCAAGGAGCTCCTGGACTGCACACAGAAATCTGAACTGGAGAAGCTGTTAAACACTTGCTCTGATGTAGGTACATATGTCCTCCGATTGGCCTACGATTTGGTGGACACGGCAGCACGGGCCGCAGCCATAGGAATTCGTGGCTCAGGGTCTCCGGCTTCACCCAGGATGTACAAACTAACATCCTGGACTTGCCATTCCATGGCTCTATCTTCTTTGGTGATTCCTCAGAGCAGCTAATCACCAAATTGCAGAACTCTGGCAAAGCCATCAAGTCGGTACACTCAATGTACAAACCTAAACAGAGGCACTTTCACAAGCCTCGTTTTCGAGGCCAAGGGGGATAACAGCCTCATTTTCAGCAGCAGCAACAGCAACAATGAGGAAACTTTGGTTGCAAGGGCCCCACCAGAGGCCCTATGGGCCCAGCCTCTGGGGCAACCAAGTCAGCCCAGGCTGCCCTCCAGCAACCACCTGACTTCTTGCAGGACCCGCCCCCTCTCCTCTCGGAGACCAGGGCAGCAGTCGGAGGCCACTTTTCTCTCTACACCAAAGGGTGAAGGGAGATCACCTCTGACCAGTAGGTCCTACAACTCATAGATAAGGGACACTCGATCGAGTTCCTTCAAAAACCACTGAACAGGCCCCCTTCCCTTCCTGTGGGTTTTCAGGCACACGCAGAGCTAATTCAAGCAGAGATCCAGGCACTCCTGACAAAAAGGGCCATAGAACCTGTGCCCCCATCTCAGAGGGGCACAGGATTCTATTTTCACTTCTTCCTGGTCCCCAAGAAGACAGGAGATCTGCGGCCTATTTTAGATCTCAGTGACCTAAACCAGTTTGTAGAATACAAATGGTTCCAGATGGTCGCCCTTGAGGGGATCATGCCGTTGCCAATCAAGGAGACTGGATAGCGTCCCTAGATATGCAGGACACATACCTTCACATACTGGTGGCGAAACCGCACAGGAGATTCCTCTGGTTCAAATTTCAGAGAAGACATTACCAGGTCTTTGGTTATTTTGGATTCCCTCATGTATGTATGTTGTGTCTGCCTTCGACGAGGTACCTTTGTAAATGAGCCTCTGGCTCAAAGGTTTTTAAACTGATGTTAAAATAAATAAATAAATAAATAAATAGTTCAGGGCTCTGCCCTTCGGCCTTTCATCAGTACCAAGGGTCTTTACCAAGTGCCTGGTGGTGGTGGCAGCTGCCCTCTGCAGGAAGGGACATTACATTTTCCCTTATCTGGACAATTGGCTCTTAGTGACCCTGTCCAGAGAACAACTACAACACACCATTCAGGCCACCTGTTCTCTCTCTGGAGAACTAGGGATCACAATCAATGTGACAAAGTCAGCCTTGTTCCCATCCCAGTCCCTCCAGTTTATTGGAGCTTTGCTTGACACCACCAGAGGGAAGGCCTTAATCCAAAAGGACAGGGCTCTCCATCTCAAAGGGTTTGCCCATCAGATTTCATCCCTCTCCAGGGTTCCGGCCAGATTGGTTCTCCTGCTCCTAGGCCATATGGCTGTCTCCATTGTCACAGTCCCACTGGCCAGATTACATATGAGAACAATCCAGTGCACTCTCTGGGTCCAGTGGGATCAGTGTTGGGATAACATGGATCTTCCGGTTTCCATACCAGAACCGGTTTGCTGAGAAATAGCCTGGTGGATGACCACCCTTTCCTGAGCAGAGGGGATATCCTTTCAGAGAACTACCCCCGAACCAAGTCCTGACATCAGATGCCTCTGGCATGGGCTGGGGGGCACATCTGGATGATCACAGGACACAGGACACCTGGTCCTCCATTGGAGGACACTTTTCACATCAATATTCTAGAGATGAGGTCAGTCTTGTATGCCTTACAAGCTCTCAGCTCGGCAATCCACCTGGGACACCTTCTGATTCAGTCAGACAACATGGCAGTCATATTCTACATCGACAAGCAAGGGGGTACACACTCTTACCACCCCTACTGAGAAGCCATGTGTGTCTGGAACTGGGCCATTGCTCACTGCCTGGACATCTCCGTGGTTCATGTTCCCGTGGTACACAACACTCTGGCGGACTTCCTCAGCAGGACCTGATCCAGAGCACATGAATGGGCCCTTCTGCAATCAGTTGCAAAAGATCTGTTCGACAGGTGGGGCAGACCAGAGCTGGATCTCTTCACCTCCCCCACCAATGCAAAGTTGCCCAATTTCTGCTTGCTAGATCCAGGGCCTGGAGTTTTCTGGCAAGATGCACCATCCCTCTCCTGGAGCGGGAAGTTCCTTTATGCCTTCCCTCCCTTTCCACTTCTTCAGAAGGTGCTGCTCAAACTGCAAGCAGAAGGAGCACTGATGATCCTTGTGGCTCCCTTTTGACCACTGCAGATATGGTTTCCACTGTTGCAACAGCTGACAACTGAGCTGCCGGTTCTTCTGCCTGTCAGCACGCACCTCCTCTCTCAGGACAAAGGAGTTCTAGTCCACCCAAATCTCTGATCACTGCATCTTCATGCATGGCTCCTGAGGACCTAGCCAGGTTACGCTTCGGAGTTTCTGACGGGGTAGCCACTGTTCTGGTGGCGGCAAGAAAGCCTTCCACCAGAGCCACTTACGCTATAAAATGGAAGTGTTTCTATTACTTCTGCTCATTGCTAGACCCTTTGGCCTGTCCGGTGAACTCAATTCTTGAGTGCTTCTTGTCTCTCCTGGACTCAGGATTGGGCTACTCCTCGTTAAAGTCCATTTATCAGCCCTTTCTGCCTACCACACCTCTGTCCAAGGCAGAACAGTGTCACAGCTGGAGGTAGCCCAAACCTTCTTAAGGGGCATCCTTCATTTGAGACCCCCCATCAGAGACCCCATCCCCCTTTGGGACCTCCTGTTTGTGCTGAGAAGCGTACCTTACCCACTTTTGAGCCAGCTGCGCACTGCGAGCTTTGCTTTCTGTCTTGGAAAGTGTTATTTTTAGCTGCCATTACCTCGATCCAAAAAGAATTTTGGAGCTTCATGCCCTGATGTGTAAGGAGCCTTATTTAATTTTCCACAAGGACTGGGTAGCCTTGCGGACTAACCTTTAGTTTCTGCCGAAGGGGGTTTCAGAATTGACCCTTAATCAAGATATTCATCTTCCGGTTTATTATCCTAAATATATAAACAGGAATGAGGCTCTTCTCCTCACGTTGGATGTTCACCGCATTCTACGATTCTACCTTTCGAGGACCAGAGAGTTCTGAACGTCAGACCAACTTTTCATAGCCTTTGCCCCCAGGGTTAGGGGAGTGGCTGTGGCCAAACAAACCCTTTCAAAATGTCTGGTACACTGCATTACCTTTTGCTACCAAAGGCATAACAAACCCTTGCCAGGACCAGTGAAGGGTCACTCTATGAGGGGAGTAGCAGCTTCTTTCGCTGCCCTTCACAATGTGTCCACTTCGGATATTGTGCAGCAGCCACATGGAAATCTGTCCACACTTTTGTAAAACACTACAGCTTGGACATTGCCTCCAGGTGCAGAGCTGGCTTCAGCTTTGCCGTGCTGCAAAGACTCCTCTCCTGAGCAATCTGCTCTTACTTGTTTCCTCCTCCCATTCCTGTCTGGGTCTCCTTCGCTGCTTGGGACTCAATGCTTACTGTGTTACCTGCTGCAAGAGCTGACTCTTGAAGTAAGATAGTAAAGTTACGTAAGAACTTACCATAACAGTAGATCTTTGAGAGAAGCTCTTGCTGCAGGTATGGCTTCCCGACAACCTTCCCCCTAGGAGACTCTCTTCTGAACATGGCTTGCATTGACCTTGGTTCTCTCTGTGTACTGTTCACCTACTATCAGCGATGCCAGAGTCTCCAGTGGGAGGACTGGGGACCGCCCATCCTTTATACTGTATGTGATGTCTGGGGGCGGACCCCGCTGAAGACTGCTGGCTAGAAGTTTTCCATAGGGTCCTACTACCTGACGGCTATAGTCCCTACTGTGTTACCTGCTGCAAGAACTTCTTTCGAAGATCTACTGTTACAGTAAATTCTTACATAACTGCTCTGTATCATAACATCGGAAGGAACTCTGGGTTCATCCTCAACTCCACCCCCCAGTACAGAAGGCAGAAGAACACCAGTTGTTCGAGTTCTTTCCTCCCATAACTCGGTAGGAATTCCCTGTCGCTTGTTATTCTGTACTAATTTATTTTTTATTTAACATTCATTAGTTGCACATGTACCCTTGCTACCAATACTTGATTATGGATGCATACTCTATAAACATGCCCCAAAAGTAGCCCCACAGAAGTTAAATGTAATCCTGAACAGAACAACTTATTTACCTACGGTGTCCCTGTGACACTCACTCATTTCATGTTACATCCTGCACAATTCAAACTTCCTTGATATCAAAAGAAAAGAAACTGGATCCACCTTCTTTTCAAACTTACCAGATTGAATACTCCCTTGTCCCCTCCCAAAAAAATCCTTGAATCCCAGTTTGTAGAAACACAGAGTTTTACCCTAAGACTAGACCTCCACTGTGGCCTTAACCCCACAATGCTGTCGAGTCCTGAAATAAACTCTTTCCCAAATATAGGACTGTTGGGTCCCAAAAGTACATCCAGTGATTTTAAAAGATTAATTACAAAATTGTACGCCACTGCTTCACCAATGTATCCTAGTAGTTATTGCTAACATATGTATCCCACCCTATTTGCTACCATGTTCTTAATTTCAATACATTCTGTATTTTAAAGCACTTTTACATTTCTAAGTCTGTAACCAGATTCCTACACAAGACAACATTGTAAATAGGCGTTGACCTGTCTTTTCCTTCATAACAATAAGTGCAAATGCTACTACTGTACTACTGCTGCTGCTAATAGATAGGGATTCTGTAATTTATAGGGACTATTACCTATCACTATTTTACATGGAAGGAATCCAGCAAGATTAGCACTGTATGTAATAATACAACTTATATCTATATCTATTTGTACATGCATATACATGGTAGAACAGTTACTGTATTTAAGGTTAGATGTGACTCTAGGGCCATCATGTCCTCCTCCTCCACTTTGCTATACAAACACATACCAATTTACAGGGATGCCTTACCTAATCTCCTACCCAGTGTTTCTCTTTGTAAGAAAAATGTGTCCATGTTTTACATGTTATGGTTCCCATGGGGATTTCAACCTAGCCGACATTGATCTGAAGGTGGAAATGCCCAACAGCGAGAAATTTCTTGCCAGTCGTAAAGGACTGTTTCATTCTTCAGCTTGATGATTATGGGATGTGGTTCTTGATCTGCTGTTGGGTATTGGGGATGACATGGTCGGAGCAGTAATGGTTGGGGAGCTGGTGGTTAACCATAACTCTAACAGTAATGAATTTTATGCAAAAGGGGGAAGCTACTTCACCAAAAATATGACCAGGCCTCTGCACAAAGCAACATAGTAATTTAAGGTCAGAAGGGAATCAATATCCATCCTGCCCCCCCACCACTTCACAACCAGGTATGAAATAAGTGCACTGTGCAAATGTACTGTTAGTGATTCCTTGGTCACCTTACTTCCCAGGGTACCCAGTGCTTCCCTTGGTAAGCAGAAATTTGTCCAGGCTTACTGTAAGGGCTTGTACTGTCTTAATGTCCACTGTCCCCACTGGTAGGCTGTTTCACAGGTTCACCACCCTCGGGGGGTGGGGGGTGGGAGTGCCAGTGCCTCCAAACATTACTCCTGAATTTGTTATCTTTATGCTCCAGATTGTGCCCTTGCATCTTGTTGCAGGACACTAGATCAAACACCTCTGATTGGTTGATCTTGTTCATCCCCTTGAGTATCAGAAAGACTGAGATCATGTACCCATCAGCCTCCTTTTCTCCAGGTGAACATGTTAAGGGCCTCCAGCCTCTCTTACCTTTTGTCTTCCATACCACTGATAATTTTTGTGGTTCTGTGTTGCACACTCTTGACTGTCTTAATGTTCTTTTTGTATTGAGGAGGCCAGAACCACATGCAATACTCTAGGTGGGACCTGACCAGGGCCTTGTAAAGTGGTAGGATTACATCTGTAGCTCTGTTGGCCTCCACTTTGATACATCTCAGCATTCTGCTGACTGTTGTGACACTGGCCATGCACTCCTTGTCCTGCATCAGTGCCATGCCTAATATGTCCTTCAGCTCAGGTTCTTTTCCTTCTCAACTGCAGCAAGAGGAGCCCTACACGCTATATAGGTCCTACCTTGGTTTTTCCTCCATGGCTGTAGCACCTTGCATTTGGCTACATTGAGTCTGAGGTTCCAGGAGTCAGACTAACTGCCCAGCTTGTTCAGATCCACCTGAAGTTTGCCCTGGTATACTCTAGAAGAGCTGATTTCGGTAAGTTGAGAGAGATGGTTTAGGTTGTGGCCAATTACAATAAATATACTGCATAGTGGGAGAGTTACTGCCAAGTGGGAGGCCCTCAAGCAGAATATAATGGAGATAGACACTAGATGCATCCCCCTGAAAAGGGTATATGATAAGTGGAGGAATTCTGTTGACCAAGCAGTGGAAGTGGAGTAAGGTCCATTGGTTCAGGGCACCTGCCAGGTTAACAAATAAATAAATAAACAGGACATAACAGCAGGAATTCAGGGCTGAGACTGCCCAGGACAAGGCTGGTCTGGAAGACAGGATT
Source organism: Neoceratodus forsteri (assembly GCA_016271365.2). Lineage (NCBI taxonomy): Eukaryota > Metazoa > Chordata > Ceratodontiformes > Ceratodontidae > Neoceratodus > Neoceratodus forsteri. The sequence goes on from CM057452.1 coordinate 1,726,637,196, forward strand.
CACCCTGGGAATCAAAACGAATGATGCATCTTTTTTGCATTACATAGGGTACAACAAAAAAGTGATAAGATGGGGTGGCTGATCATTGGGGAGGAGGAGGAACCACTGGGCCAGGCAGGAGGTATAGCAGGGACACTGAATAATGACTTTGTGTCAGTATCCAACTAGGCAGTCAGGGTACATAGCCAGCTGGGGGTGGAAGTTATGGCAGAGGAGTGGGCCAAACAAGAAGCAGTGCTGATTATGCCAGAATTAGTTGGTAAGTACCTGGAGGATGTGAATCTGGGAAAATCCCAGGGTACTGATAATATTCAACCAAGAGTAATAGTGGAGTTAAAAGGGGTTCTGGCTTGGCTCCTCTGATATCTTTTAGGACTCCTTACAGACAAGGGATAGTGCCAGAGGACAGAAACATGCTGATGCTGTCCCCTGTTTAGGAAGGGGGCAAGCTCAGACCCAGGTAACTACAGACCTGTGAGCCTTATACCTTGGTGCTTGGCTAAGTGTTGGAGTCAGTCATAAAAGATGTGGTGGGTCAGCACCTGGATGACAAGGGACTGTTCTGTAGCATACAATATGGTTTTACAGAAGGTAGTTCCTGCTAGATCAACCTGATCGCTTTCTTTGATGATGTAACTAGGAGGGTTGATAAGGGTCAGGCGGTGTTTAGAAAACTCATAGAGAACATAGCACAATAGGGAGTCTGTAAAGAGTACAGGAGGTGGATATTAAATTGGCAGACCTGTAGTAAGCAGAAAGTAGGGTTGGATGGCCCTATTTGAGGGGGGGGTGTTCTGCGTGGAATGCTTCAGGGGTTGGTGCTGAGTCTGTTGCATTAAAGGAGAAAAGCTAGCACTAAGAGACCTATACTCAAGTGTGGAGCTGGTCCCAATTTGCACTTTGTAAGTAAAAACATTTTATTTTTTACTTACTGTTTACTACAGTATAATAGATTGTATCAGACTGATTCTGATGACTTTCAAGCTGACATTTTCTGTAACTAAAAATCCCAGAATCCCCTGCAGCTGACATCAGAGCTGGGCTGCAGCAGTGGGAGATTCAATAGCCTGCAGTGCATGTCCATGCTTTTATAACATACTAACATACTAAAATGCCAGCAGAATAGGCCTAATGGTCTTTCGTGTCTGCTCGTTTGGTCAGTCCCCAACCTGGGTGCTGACCTTGCTGTCCCCCTCGCCTTCTCTGGCTTCTCCCTTCCCAGTTCTGGATATTCTTGCTGCATTGGATTTTGCTTCCAGAACCCTTCCCCTGTACCTGTCCCACCCCCTCTTGAACCCCTCCACTGTCGCTGCCTCCACCAGCCCCCTAGGCAGTGCACTCCACCACCCTCTCAGTGAAGTAGCACCTCCTCCTTTCTCCCTGAATCTTCCTCCAGCTTCCAGCCATGCCTCTAGTGGCCCCTTCCTCCTTCCTTCAAGCACCCCGACTGTTCCTCCCCTATTTACCCTCTTCATGTACCTAAAGACCTCTATCATGTCCCCCGTCCCTTCTCTTCCAATGTGTACATATTTAGCTCTTCGAGCCTCCTCAGGTCCTGTCCCCCAAGCCCCAAATCATTTTGGTTGCCCTCTCTGACCCTCTCCAGGAGGTTAATGTCCCGCTTAAGTGTGGCCTCCAAAACTGCACGCAGTACTCAAGGTGCAGCCTCACCAAGCAGTTATACAGAGGGAGTATCACTTCCCTCCTTCTGGAGGTGATCCCCCTAGCGATGCATCCCAGCATCCTGTTGGCCTTGGCTGCTTCCCTCCTACAAGTCTCCGAGTTGTTCATCTTGACATCCACCACCACCCCCAGGTCCCTCTCAGCCATCGAGACTTGTAGCATTCCCCGGGTGTACACTTGACCTGGGTTTCTGGCCCCCAGGTGGAGTACCTTGCATTTCCTGCATTGAACCTCAGCTTCCACTTTCTAGACCATCTTTCCAGAGCCTCCAGGTCCCCTGTAGGGGCACCCTCCTCCTCCCCATCCACCACCGCCCCAGTTTCGAGTCATCTGCAAAGAGACTCATCTCACCCTGATTCCTGTCCTTATGTCAGATATGTAGGCGTTTGAACAGAAGGGGCCCAAGGACTGATCCCTGTGGGACCCCACTAATGACCCTCCTTGGGGATGAGACTATCCTACCAACTACGACCCTCTGGGTCCGGTTCTGGAGCCTATAAGCTTCAGTCAGATGTTTGCCAGTCCCGCTGTTCTCCCAGGGCTAACTATAGTCCTCTGTGACTGTACTTAGTCCAGAGGACAGTAGGACCAGCAAACAAAAGATGAGAGCTTATAAAATATCTAACTTGCAATGCAGGCTATTGAATCTCCCACTGTTGCAGCCCTCCTCTGACACCTTGACTAAGCTCCTGGAAGTAAAGGTGTGAACACTGGGTCACCTGTGGGTCCTCCTGCACTTGAACTGCTGTCTCAATGTTACTGTTTTGCACAGTAATATGGATGGAATTAAAAGCATCAAAAAAGCAGTAAGCACTAGTGTGTTTCTATTACTGAACTGAGTGCTTACTCGGGTTTGCCATGTACTGTATTTCAAATGATGTATTGGTTTCATCTGTAGCTAGAAGCACTCCAGAGCTATAGATGAATGAGTCTGTTCAAGGGTAGTACTCCCTATTCCGAGGTGCATAGGGAAGGGGCTCTCTAGCAGGAAAAGGGAATTGCTGTTGACTCTGTATCACTCACTAGTGAGATCTTGCCTTGTGTATTGTGTCCAGTTCTGGAGGCTGCACTTCCACAAGGACATTGACAGGGTGGAAGCAATCCAGCTGAGGGCTACTAAAATGGTGCGGGCATTGCACGAAAAACCATAATGAGGGAGCTGGAGAGAAGAAGAGCGAGACAGGACATAATTGAGACCTGTAAGTATTTCACAGGGGGAACAAGGTGCAGGAGGATACTCTCTTTCATAGGAGGAGCACCAGAGCGCTGGGGAATGCCATGAAGCTTGGAAGGGAGGGAGTTTAAGTGGGATGTGAGGACATTTCTTCACAGAAAGGTTGGTGGACACCAGGAACAGCATGCAAGAAGAGGTGGTAGGGGTGAAGATGATGGGGAGGTTCAAACATGTATGGGGTAGGAATATGGGTATAATAAACAGTGGTAAGGGAGGAGGGAGGGACACCTGTGACCAAATATAGTCCAGGGGGTAGCATTAGGCAAGGAAAATAGAGCAGACTTGATGGGTTTACCAGTCATTTTCTGCCAGCACATGATATATTTTAATTACAGCCATTTTTAGAGCATTGAGATGTCATAGAGGGACAAGCTTTGCCTAACTACACTGAATTAAGCACAGCTTGTTCCTCGACATCAAAATGTTTTACAAATAGCCACAGTGTAGTATTGATACTGAACAGACTGAGTCATCCTTATCTTTGAAGTACTTACATCTGGGTATAAGTGAGCCCAGTACCTCATTTGAAAGAGATTTTATGTGCTTTCACAGTATGAAAGCTGCTGCATGTGAATATTTCACATTCATTTTTTCCCCCATCTTGTTGCAAATTCCAGCTGTGACTGCTTTCACTAATCCCCTCACTCTGACAGGGGCTTGGTACTGTATAGGGCAACCCTTAGATGGCCCACAGTTTTTCTACTCTTGGTTCCTGATTTCCTTGGCCTTCCAAAGCAATCTTCCCCTAGTTATCCACTCCTCTAATATATCTCCCTCCAATCCTCCCTATATCTTCCCCCCAATTTTCATCCCTAAAGTTGTCTGCCTCCTAGGACCTGTTTCCACAACTTGTAAATATATTCTCTTCCCCCTACCCCTTATGACAAAGCCTCTCTGGCTGATGTATTCTCCCTCCCCTATGTAAGTCTTCCTATCTATTGTGTATGTCTTAGCCTGTCTTACCTAACTGTTACCTTTACGACCCCTCACTCTCATGCTTCTAATTGTATTTTTACATACATTGTACAATGCCAGCTTGATGTCTTGTTACCTTATTTGCCTAAGTTTATCATTGTATGTATTGTTTACTTGGAATTTAATTATTGCTGCTTGACAGCAATCACTTATGTGTACACTGTTTGTCTAACTCTGACGTGGAACCTATGTAATGAGCTTGTTCTCAAAAAGTATTAATCCGAGATCACAATAAAATAAAATAAAATAAAGATCAAGCAGAATACATATTACAAAATTACTTTCAAATTGCAACTTTGTTTCTAGCATTCCCCCTTTCCACTTTCTTGCATTCTGTCACACTCCCTCTCAAGCAACCTGGAGCAAGGGTTTCTTCACAGGGCACATAGGTCACTAGCACTGCCCAGCCAAATTTTCTCTCATAAATTTAAAGTCAGTATCTATAAAAAATTATGTATGGGTAAAGGTTGTGTAATGAGATTTTATGCACACTCGGTGCATACTGCTCTAATAATATTAATAAAATATAGCATCACACATCTCGGCTGTGTGTAAAATCTCATTACACACCACACCTTATCCATTATTTTCTATGCACTGTATACAGGTATTCACCGAGGCCATTATCACCCAGCTACTAGAGTCAGGAGGTGAGACCTGTGTATCTTTCTAAGCCCTTAATAACACCAGGGCATTCTCTGACTAACACAGAAAATGGGGGTGAGGACCAAATTTTGTTTTGGACTGGGTGGCAACTGGCATAAGTGCACCCAGAGTGGGTAACCCAAAAGTAAGAGCGAGAATGATTTAACATATTTTTGGTAAGTGGCCAGTGGGTGGCATATTTCATCCTATGCTTCACTGGCATGATGGCGCCCCATCTACCCATCCCATAAAATAAAAATTCTGGAAATGTAACAGGCCAGGTAATATGCTTTCACATACAGTACTTTAGTATTCAGCCAGTCACCACCACCAGCCAGCATAAACAAATTACAGTCATCATCAAAGCAGTAAGCACACACATTGAAATAAAAATAGCGAGCCTGAACTAAAGAAGCACACTGTCTACAGCACTTTGAATTTGTTTTATTTATTTTTTTGTCTTTAGAGTAGTTGCTGAATCTGATGAGCCCTTCCTGAGCTGCCACCTAGTGTGAGCCTAGTGTGAAGTCTCACTAGTCTCTCTTGTCACTTCATTGGAATTAACACTGCTTGGTCCACTTGCTCTGATCTATCTGTTCTCAAAACCTGGCCAATTAGCTCGCCTCAGTGAGGCATCAAGTCAGACAGCAGGCTTGGCTCACCTAACTGTGGCTTTGTGCGGCATCAGTGCTAAGCACTGCTAGTCTGATTTGTTTATTTAATTATTTTTATTTATTTTAGTTGTTTAACCAGGAGTAGTACACTAAGCTGAAAGCTTTTTTACAGGAGCGACCTGGGAGCACAGTGAGGTTAAGTGACTTGCTCAGGGTCACACAGTATGTAAGTGGAAGCTGTGGGATTCAAACCCAGGTCTGGTTTGCTGGACATCACTGCTCCCTCCCTCAGTGCCACCTGCAGTCAGAAAAGTCAAGGAAACTGACTGCCATAAACAAAAACCAAAAACAAAATATTAGTCAGCCTTGGTGCATATTAAATCATCATTGCCAGCTGCTTTGAGCTGCGCCAACTTCTGTAGCACCTTGCACGATCTGTGAAACAACTTAGAGATTTGGCTACCAGCTTGAGCAAGCTGCTGAGAGCTGGCTGCAGCACATCACTGATGTAAGCATAGAAAAGAGAAGAATGAGAGGGGACAGGATCATGGTTTTCCAAATTGCCAAATTTCCAAATAAGATAGACAGGGTGGAGTATACACAGATCTTTGGGCTGGTAAGAGCAAGCAGAACTAAAGCGTGTGTCCTTAAACTGAAGGGGGAGGTAGAATAAGGGAAAATATTAGAAATCATTTTTAAAGGTAATTTTTTAAGCAAATTTAGGTGCCTATCTGGTACCATGGCCTGGAGGAATGGGAAGTGAATCCTGTAGATCACTTGGGCAGCAGGACAGGAGGGAGATCTGGATGACATTGTCCACCTGGGAACTAATGACCTGGCTCGGGTTGGAGCTGGAATAGTGCATGGGGAGTTTAGGGAGCTGAGGAGGGGTATTAAGATAGGTAGCTCACTCAGTTGCTTTCGCCAAGGTGCTGCCTGTCTATGACAGGGGACAGGAGAGGGAACTCTGCACCAAGAGCTTCGACTCATGGCTGAAAGAATAATGTGGAGAGGAAGGGTTCAGCTACATTGGGGACTGGGGACGCACCTGGGAGGATAAGGGCCTATACATGGGTGAGGGCCTGCATCCATCTAGGAGGGGAACCACAGTCCTCAGTGGACAGTTTAAATGTTACTTCAATGAACATTTAAACTAGCCAAGGAGGGGTTGGCAGAAGGAATTGGGGGAGTCAGAAACTGCCTCCCCCTGCCCACAGGCTAAAGTAGAGAGTAAGGACAACCCAAGGGGAGAGGAATCCCCCAGGGTGCAAATTAATAAAGGGTGCAGGGTGGTAGAGGCAATGGGGAAAAGAACAGAAGCATTAAAAAGGGAGGTGGGAAGGAGGGAAGGCAAAAAGGGAAAAAGGGAGGCAACAAGCAGAGTGGAATCAAAATCTGGAAGGCCATGTGTGCAAATGCTAGAAGTGTGGGAAATAAGATTCTGAACCATCATGGCAGAGGCTGACCTGGATATTGTGGCCATTACTGAGTCATGGCACACTGAAAACCATGACTGGGACATGCTATACTCTGTTCAGGAAGGACTGGGTGGGAAGGAAAGGAGGAGGTGTAGTGCTTCATAGGAGGGAAAGCATGAAAGACACAGAGATGCTGGAAATACAGAGGGAGGCAGAAGTACTGTGTGTCTCCTTGAAGACAGGGAATGAAGCCACTATTCGCATTGGCGTGATCTACAGACCTCCAATGCAGAGGGAGGAATTGGATAAGGTACTAATGGATGCCACTGGCAAGATGGCAGAAATGGGTGAGGTGCTGCTGATGGGGGACTTCAACCTGCCAGATGTGGGTTGGAGACTTCCAGCAGCAGCTTCAGCTAGATTCAGGGACATCCTGGACTCTCTACAGGGGGCATTCCTCAGGCAACTAGTCAGTGAACCCAGTCATGATGGGCAATACTAGACCTGGTACTCACTAACAGGGACAGTGCTGCAGACGTCAAGGTGGGAAGCCACTTAGGGACCAGTGATCATCGTATGGTGTGGTTCAATATAAGGACGGCTGCATAATCGAACCACACAAGGGTGAGGGTCCTGGACTTCAGAAGGGCAGATTTTAAAAAGATGGGTGAATGCCTCAGGGATGACCTAGCAGGCGTGGGTGGCCTGGGTGGGGTGGAGGAACAGTGGGCGAAGATAAAAAGGAGCATAGTAAAGGCAACAAACCTCTGCATCAAACAAGTGAGCAAAAGCAAGAGGAAAAAGAGATCGCTATGGTTCTCAAAAGAGGTGACTGAAAAGGTAAAAGGCAGCATTCAGAAAGTATAAGGAGACTCAGAGGGAAAAGTATAGGGAGGTGTATCGGAGGAAATAGAGGGAAGCAGGGAAAGCAGTAAGGAGTGCAAAGGCACAAACAGAAGAGAGAATAGCCCAGGAGGAAACAAAGGGGGACAAGACATTTTTTAGATATGTAAGTGAAAAGAAGAACAGGGGTGGGATTGTAAGGTTAAAAGGGAAGGGGGGACTGTGCAGAGGGGGACCAGGAAAAAGCAGACATCCTGAACAAATACTTTTATTCAGTGTTCACAGAGGAAGGAGATGGGGAAGGGCCACAAAAAAATAAAAAAACTTTTGGAGGGAGGGTGGTGGACACTAGTCCTTTTTTGGAAGAGAGTCCTGAAAGGACTTGCTAATCTGAAGGAGGACAAAGCAATGGGGCCAAATAGAGTGCATCCAAGGGAATTGAGGGAGCTCAGGGAAATACTGGCTGCACCTCTGACAGTTCTATTTAACAGCTCACTGGAAACAGGAGTGGTTCTGGAGGACTGGAGGAGGATGGATGTAGTCTCACTACACAAAAGAGGTAGCAAGGAGGAAGCTGTCAATTATAGGCCAGTCAGTCTGACATCGGTGGTGGGAAAGTTAATGGAATCACTGCTGAAAGAAAGGATCGTATAATATCTTGAATCCAGTGGGTTACAAGACCCAAGGCAGCATGGTTTCACAAAGGGGAGGTCATGACAAATGAATCTGACAAATTTCTTTGACTGGGTGACCAAGGAACTAGATTAGGGTGTAGTGGTGGATGTGGCCTACCTAGATTTCAGTAAGGCGTTCGACACCGTTCCACATAGGAAACTAGTAAGCAAGCTGGGTAGCTTAGGATTGGGTCCAGAGGTGGTAAACTGAATAAAAACAAGCATGTATCAATGCCGAATGTTTCCTTGCTGATATTATCATTGAACATGCAGGAGTTAGACAGATGCAGAATAGGAGTGGCAGTGAAGTACTGAACTCACGCCAATCCCACCTCCACCCTGCAGAGATGGACAGGCATTGGGGTGTGCCTGTGAGTCGTTGCCCATAATGCTCATGGCATTTCACCTCACCCTTTCCTGTAGACACTGACAAATGTTGAGGTGTGCCTTGGGGTGTTCGTCTTCACAGTCACCCCATTTCATAAGGACATACGCTGAAATGGGTGCAGTGCAGGAGAATGGGGTGAAGTCTGGGTCTGAAGAGTGCAAGGCACACCTTGATGCCTGTCACTGGCTTCAAGGTGGGGGTGGGATGGCATGAGCATTACAGCTGGTAATCCAAAGTTAGACTTCTGATGCCTGTCAGTCTGTACAGGGTGTGACTTTATGGTTAGAAACCCTAACGCCCCGGGCGTGTGTTGGTATTTGCACTACAAATTTTCAACATGGCCTTTTTGTGACCCCCCACCTCATGAAAGCATTTGGGACCTCTTCTCATGAACAGTGGCAGTGTGATTTTGTTAATGTGTCCTGAACTTTGAGTTCCCACAGCAACCTTGCCATTCTGCGCCAGATGTGCGAAAACACAGATCAGGCAGGATGTGAAGGACAGCTGTACCATCCATAGGGAGGTGTGAAGAGATGGCAATGTTGAAAATCGGTAGTAAAAATATTAAAAATGCTCGAAGTTCCAAACGTACGTGGAAACTGCGCAACACATGCTTGTACCGCAGTCATTTAGTGGAATTACTTCACAAAATTTTCAACGTAGGCATTTTGTGACCTCTGCTCATGAACACTGTCAATAAGATTTTCTTAATCTGTCCGAAACATTAATTTCCCACAGCGATTGCACTATTGTGCGCCAGATATGCAAACACATATTTCAGGCAGGATATGAAAAATGACAGCTGTAGTGTTCATAAGGAGGTGTGGCAAAATGCCAATGTTGAAAATCTGGAATGAAAATCTTACAAATTTGCGCACTTCCGAGCATACGTGGAAACTGCCCAACACACACTTGTAACACAGTCATTTTATGGACTTTTGTCACCAAATTTTCAACATAAGCATTTTAGGTCCTCTGCTCATGAGCAGTGTCACTATGATTTTCATAATGTGTCCTGAACACTAATTTCCCACAGCGACCGTGCTAATCTGCGCCGGAAGTGCAAAAACACATTTCAGCCAGGATGTGAAAAATGACAGCTGTACTGTTCATAAGGAGGTGTGGAAAAATGCCAATGTTGAAAATCTGGAGTGAAAATATTGCAAATTCGCGAAGTTATGAGCATGCGTGGAAACTGCACAATGCATGTTCATAACACAGTCATTTTATGGACTTTCGTCACCAAATTTTCAACATAGGCATTTTAGGACCTCTGCTCATGAACATTATCACTGTGATATTCTTAATGTGTCCCAAACACTGATTTCCCCCAGTGACCGTGCTATTCTGCGCCGGAAGTGCGAAAACACATTTCGGTCAGGATGTGAACAAGCATTTGTCAATGCCGAACGTTCGCTTGCAGGTATTTGCAGTGGTGTTTGGCATGTATGGTGCTTTATCCTAATGCCCTGTGCGATTGCTGGTATTTGCACAATAAATTGTCAGCATGACCTTTTTGTTACCCCCATTGTGCGCTACATAGGCGGAAACACGTTTTGGGCAGGATGTGAAAAATGACAGCTGTACTGCTCATAAGGAAGTATGGTATAATGGCAATGTTGAAAATCTGGAGTGGAAATATTGAAAATTCGCAAAGCTAGGAGCGTGCGTGGGAACTGTGCAATGCACGCTTGTAAAACAGTCATTGCTAGGAATTTTTTCACCAAATTGTCAACATTGGCATTTTAAAACCTCTGGTAATGAACAGTGTCACTGTGATTGTCTTACTGTGTGCCATACATTGATTTTGCACACCGACTGCGCCATTGTGCACTACATGGCCGGAAACACGTTTTGGGCAGGATGTGAAAAATGACAGCTGCACTGCTCACAAGGAGGTGTGGTAAAATGGCAATGTTGAAAATCTGGAGTGAAAATATTGAAAATTCGCAAACTTACGAGCGTGCGAAGGAACTGCGCAACGCACGCTTGTAAAACAGTTATTTTTAGGAATTTGTTCACCAAATTTTTAACATAGCCATTTTAAGATCTCTGCTCATGAACAGTGACACTATAATTTTCTTAATGTGTCCCATACACTGAGTTCACACAGCGACTGTGCCATTGTGCACTACATGGGCGGAAACATGTTTTGGGCAAGATGTGAAAAATGACAGCTGCAGTGGTCATATGGAGGTGTGGTAAAATGGCAGTGTTGAAGATTTGCAAACTTACGAGCGTGCATAGGAACTGCGCAATGAACACTAGTAAAACAGTCATTTCTAGGAATTTTGTCACCAAATTTTCAACACAGCCATTTTAAGACCTCTGCTCATGAACAGTGCCACTGTGATTTTCTTAATGTGTCCCATACATTGAGTTCGCACACGGACTGCGCCATTGTGCGCTACATGGGCGGAAACACGTTTTGGGCAGGATGTGAAAAATGACAGCTGTACTGCTCATGAAGAGGTGTGGTAAAATAGCAATGTTGAAAATCTGGAGTGAAAATATTGAAAATTCACAAACTTACGAGCGTGCGTAGGAACTGCGCAACACACACTCGTAAAAGAGTCATTTTTAGGAATTTTTTCACCAAATTTTCAACATTGCCATTTTAAAACCCTTGCTAATGAACAGTGTCACTGTGATTTTCTTACTGTGTCCCATACATTGATTTCACATTAATCATCATGCTATTGTGCACTACATGAGGTGAAACACGTGTTGGGCAGGATGTGAAAAATGACAGCTATACTGCTCATAAGGAGGTGTGGTAAAATGGTAATGTTGAAAATCTGGAGTGAAAATATTGAATTAAGAACTTACGAAAGCGCAGTGAGAACTGCACAATGCATGCTCGTAGAAACAGTTATTTGTAGGAATTTTTTCACCAAATTTTTAACATAGCCATTTTAAGATCTCTGCTCATGAACAGTGACACTGTGATTTTCTTAATGTGTCCCATACACTGAGTTTGCACACCGACTGTGCCATTGTGTGCTACATGGGCGGAAACACGCTTTGGGCAAGATGTGAAAAATGACAGCTGCACTGTTTATAAGGAGGTGTAGTAAAATGGCAATGTTGAAAATCTGGAGTGAAAATATTGAAAATTCAGCAGTTACGAGCGGTGTAGGAACTGCTAACGTAGACCTCAGAAACAGTCATTTTAGATTTCAATTAAATTTTCAGCACAGCCATTTTAAGACCTTTGCTCATGATCAGTGTCACTGTGATTTTCTTAATGTGTCCCATACATTGAGTTCGCACACCGACTGCGCCATTGTGCGCTACATGGGCAGAAACACATTTTGGGCAGGATGTGAAAAATGACAGCTGTATTGCTCATGAGGAGGTGTGGTAAAATGGCAATGTTGAAAATCTGGACTGCAAATATTGAAAATTCAGAACGATAGCGGCATGAGAACTGCAGAACGCACCGTAAAAGAGTGATTTTTAGAATTTTTTCACCAAATTTTCAATATAGCCATTTTAGACCTCTGCTCATGAACAGTGACACTGTGATTTTCTTTCTGTGTCCCATAAGTTTTCAAGCAACCGACTGCCCATTGTGCGCTACATGGGCGGAAGCATGTTTTGGGTGAGATGTGAAAATGACAGCTGTACTACTCATAAGAAGTTGTGATAAAATGGCAATGTTGAAAATCTGGAGTAGAAATATTGAAAATTGAAACCTACGAGCGCATGTAGAACTGCACAACGACGCTGAGAACAGTGTTTGACACTATCATGGGGTTTTGATGTTACGAATGATAAACACGCCATGGCGCTTATTCAGGCCTGAAGGATGATTTTGGCGCAGTGACCGCGAAATCACCCTTCGGCCCGGTAACGCCATGACAGTGACATCATTCATGAGAAGGGGTCCCAAAAACCCCATGTTGAAAATTTGGTGCAAAAATTCCAAAAAATGCCTGAGATATGCAATAAAGTTGAAACCCCCCTATCTAGCCCATTATACAGCTTACCAGCATTTCTTCAGTTCGCGGTCGCCTTTGAAGAGTGCAGACGTGTTCCTGGTGCACTGAAGATCATCGCGCCGGAGTCCCAAGGTAAGTATGGGGTGAGGAGGGGTGTGGGGAGGCTGGGTGCGCAGTGGGTGGGTGCGGGTTGTGGAGGGGGCTGGGAGACGCGCTGGGACCGCTTATTTTACAGGTTTAAAAAAAAAAAAAGATGACATGGGATGCTTGCCACGCTGGGGTGGGCCTCAGCATGGCAGAAGATGGCTGGGGGCTGAGGAGCCGACGGGATTGGGCACCCCATCGCAAAAATCGAAACGCCTGCCATGCTGGGGTGGGCCTCAGCGTGGCAGCAGGATGGCTTGGGGGCCGTGGAGCCGATGGGGATTGGGCACCCTTCACAAAAACAACGTTGCCACGCTTGGGGTGGCTCTCAGCATGGCACCAAAAAGCTTTGGGGGCGGCGTGATGCGGTGGGGAGCGCTGTGACGCTGGGGATGGCGTGACGGTGCTCAGTATGGCAGCGGTGCTTTGCTTTGAAGCAGAGGAACACCGCTGTCACACAGAGCTCCTGCACCCATTGGCAGGACGCCACGCCTGCTCAACAGAGCACTGGATTGAAAGGGAGAGGCACACCTCCAAAGTGTGCTACTTCAAACGCCCCTTGCGCATGCGCGCAAGCGAACGTAAAAATGACAGCTGTACTGTTCATAAGGAGGTGTGGAAAAATGCCAATGTTGACAATCTGCAGTGAAAATATAACAAATCGCGAAGGTATGAGCATGCGTGGAAACTGCGCAACGCACGCTCGTAAAGCAGTCATTTTTTTGGATTTTTTCCACCAAATTTGCAACACAGGCTTTTTGAGAGCCCACCTCATGAACACTGGCACTGTCATTTTGTTACTCGGTCCCGAAAGGTGATTCCATGCAGTGACCGAGAAATCACCTTTCGGGACCAAATAATGTCATAACAGTAGCTGAATTCAAAAAGAGGGGTTCTAATAACCCTATGTTGAAATTTTGGTGCCAAAATTCCCCAAAATGCCTGAGATATGCACCAAAGTTGAAAAAACCCTATTTATGCCATTATAGATCTTGTTGGCATTTCTTCAGTTTGCGGTCAGCTTTGAAGAGTGCAGACGTGTTCCTGATAGTGGTGAGCTAGGGGGGGCTGGGGGGCAGTCGCCCCTCCTGGCTGCCTCAGTGTGAATAATGGTGCCTCTCCACCATCTTTATTCACTGTTTACTGTCCATTGTGGAGCCCTTGATTAACTGAATGGCACCCCCTGGCTCTGCTACTGGTTCCCGGTCCACCGAAGATTGTCGCGCTGTGCTCTGGAGGTAAGTATGGGGTAAGGTGGGTGTGGGGGAAGCAGGGTGCGCAGAGGGTGGGCACGGGTTGGGGGAGGGGCCACTGAACTCAACGTAGGGACCTTTTTCTGTTTTACAGGTTTAAAATATTAAACAAAAACATCGCTGGGATGTTTTTTTTTTTACAAGGACATTTGGCACGCTGAGGTGGGCTCCCATTGTGCTACCTGGAGTGGTTTTTTGGGGGCTGCAGCGATGGGGATTGGGCACTCCCTGTCGGCACATACCGAGGAGGGGAGGGCTGAGGGGACTGGGCACTGCCACACAACAAATTGGGATGTTATGCTGATGGGGAGTAGGCTCCCCCATCAGAAAATTGAACTGGGAAGGGGGGGACTGAAGCTGACAGAGATTGGGCCCCCCATCAGCAAAAAAAGTGTGTTGGGGGTGCATGATGCCGAGGGGATTGGGTACCCCCTTGGCACACAACAAATGGGGAAGGGGGTTACAGTATGCCAACAGGGAGTGGGCTCCATCGTCGGCAAATGAACTGGCTCGGGGACGGCAAGGTACCGCCTTGCAATGACGGGTCGCTCCCTCATTGAAGTGGCGGATTCATTTTAAGGTGGTGGCACACTGGCTGAACTAGTGTCAGCAGCATCGTGCCACCACATTGGGGAAAGTGGGCCAAGCCTCAAAAGGCACTGGGACCACTGACCCCAACAGTGCCGCACCTCCAAAACCCCACTTCTCTCCTAAACTGTGATGAAATGTTTCTTGCGCATGTGCACAAGCAAACATAAAAATTGGTTAGGGGATAGGCGACAGAGGGTGGTGGTAAATGGAGTTCACTCCAAGGAAGGGAGGGTGACCAGTGGAGTGCCTCAGGAATCAGTGCTGGGACCAGTCCTCTTTAATGTCTTTATAAGTGACACTGAAGAGGGAGCTGGAAGGGAAGGTCTGCCTCTTTGTAGATGACACCAAAATCTGCAAAAGGGTGGACACTCTAGGGTGGGTGGAAAGGATGAGCAGAAACCTGAGAAAAATGGGAGAAGTGGTCAAGGGCATGGCAGCTGGGTTTCAATGTGAAAAAGTGCAGAATAATGCACTTAGGGCACAGGAACCCAGGGCAGATTACGAAATGGGTGGCATGGTATTGATGACCATCAAGCACAAAAGAGACCTGTGGGTAATCATATCTAATGACCTAAAGGTGGCCTGGCAGTGTGACAGGGCAGTCAGGAGGGCAAGTGGGATGCTGGGGTGCATAAGGAGGGGTATCACCAGCAGAAAGAGGGAGGTGGTGTTGCTTCTGTATAGATTGCTGGTAAGACCCCGCCTAGAGTATTGTGTCCAGTTCTGGAGACCACATAGACAGAGCTGAGGCAGTCCAAATGAGGGCAACTAAAATGGTGCAAGGTCTGCATCAAAAGCCCTATGAGGAGAGACTACAGGACCTCAATATGTACACCCTGGAACAGAAGAGGGAGAGGGGGATATGACAGAGACCTTTAAATACCTCTCTGGGGTAAATAAGGTACAGAAAGGGAGTATTTTTCAGAAGAAAAGGTGCGCAAGAACAAGGGGACATGCTATGAAGCTGGAGTGAAGTAGATTCAGGAGAGATGTGAGGAGGTACAGTATTTCTTCACAGAAAGAGTAGTGAAGCCCACCCACCGGTGCAGCAGCAAGGCATCTGCTTGTGACACCGACATCCCAAGTTCAGGAACGGACTCTGGAGTTGGATGACTGGCCGGGGGAGAAGGATTGAGCATCCAAGGGACGGCTCTACTTCTCTGGGGGGAGTGGGTTGAGTGTCTGGTGCAATACGGACCCCTGGCGGAGGCCAGAAGATCCACCATGACCAGTGCCTGAATGTTGAGAGGTGTGCCGGATGTTGGAGCTTTGGCTTTGTTACGTCATTGCACGTCACACCTCCCATAGTGGGATTCAGCATTACTGAAAAAAAAAAAGCCAGTCCCGCTGGTATGATGCCCCACTCCGCTGCCGTTCCCGCTGCTCTTTCACTCCTGCTGGGAGGGGTCCCACTCCCATGGCCCTGCCCTGGGGGTAAGCCAAGGCTTTCCCTTTCTTTTCCATTGGGGGGGTGCCTGTCTGGTGACCTGCCCACGGGGCAAGCCTAGGCATAGTGAGATGACGGAGTGGAGGCTGAGCTCCTGTGGTGGGGGAGGGGATTCTGGACCAAAAAAATAAATAAAAAGAAAGTGTAAATTCCTGGAACAGCCTTCCAGTGGAGGTGGTGGGGGCAAAAACAGTGGTGGGGTTGAAGAATGCATGAGATGCGTGGACACTAATGGAAATTAACAGGAGGTGGTTCAGGAGGGATGTGAGGAAGTACTATTTTACAGAAAGGGTGGTGGAAACTTGGTGGACCTCTGAACGTTTTCTGCCATCATTGTCAATGTTTCTATAAGCAGAAAGGAATCATAATGGAAAGGGGGAGGGAGAATGAGCTGTTGATCGGGCACAGTCTGATGGAATAGTGTAGGTAGGGAGAAATGGACAAACTGGATGGGCCAAGTCGTCCTTGGCTGCCATCAAATTCTATGTTGCTATGTTTCATTATGTCAGACAGAGTCAACAACTAACACACCAAAATCTGGCCAATGGAAAATCATGTACACAAATGCTCACAGCCTGGGAAATAAGATCCCAGACCTGCAGGCAATAATGTCAGAGGCTAAACTGGACATAGTAGCAATTAGTGAGACGTGGTTTACCAGTAACCACACTTGGGAGACTTCAGTACCTGGCTATGTATTGTTCAGAAGAGACCGAGGTACAAAAAGGGGGGGAGGAGTGGCCCTGTATGTTAATGAAAATATCAAAGCTACAGAAATTCAGAATACACATAAGGAGCCAGAAGAACTGTGGGTCACCCTGGAAACAGGAAATGGGACAGCCATAAGAACTGGGGTTGTCTACAGGCCCCAGACCAGAGGGAGGACATAGACACATTACTGTTAGAAGATATACAAAACATGACAGCTAAAGGGGAGGTTCTGATAATGGGAGACTTCAACATGCCAGATACAGATTGGTCAATACCAGCAGGAACATCTGCCAGAACTAGACTCATAGTGGATTCCCTGCAGGGTGAGGGCCTCAAACAACTGGTACAGCAACCCACAAGAGACAGGGCCATCCTAGATCTAGTACTGACTAACAAAGAAGGGATCACAGATCTCCAGGTAGAAGGTCACCTGGGGGCCAGTGACCATCACATGGTATGGTTCAATTTGGCTACTACATCTAAATCATCCCATTCCAAGGCAAAAATATGGGACTTCAGAGGAGCTGACTTTGATAAGATGGCCTCACAGAGTTAAGCTAGCCCTGGCAAAAGAAAACAGGTGAGGGGTACAGGCAAAGTGGGCAAGCATTAAGGATGCAATACTTGAAGCAACATTCCATTGTGTTAGACAGAAAAGGAAGTGCAAAAGAAGAAGGAAACCACTTTGGTTCTCAAATACAGTAGCAGAAAAGGTCAGAGCCAAAAGGCTGGCCTTCAGGAAATATAAGGGAACACAGCGGGATGAAGATAGGGAGGCATACCAAACTGCCCTAAGGGAAGCAGGTAAGGCAGTAAGGCAGGCAAAGTCCCAAACTGAGGAAACACTAGCACGAACAGTAAAAGAAGGTGACAAGACTTTCTATAGATACATTAGTGAAAGGAGAAAGTCCAGAGGGGGTATTGCTAAGCTTAATGGAGAAAAGGGAGCACGTGGAGGAGGAGGACCTGTAAAGGCATCTATCCTAAATAGATACTTTGCTCAGTATTTACTGAAGAGAAGGTAGGACAGGGCCCACAGCCCAGCATCATGGACACAGGGGAGGGAGGTGAGCACTACTCCCTTCACAAAAGAAAGGGTCCCACAAGAGCCATAAGCTCAGGGTTGATAAGGCAATGGGACCTGATGGCATACATCCCAGGGTACTTAAGGAGCTAAAGGAGGAACTAGCAGAGCCATTAGCAGAATTGTTTAGTGAGTCTCTGAGCACAGGAGAGGTCCCAGAAGACTGGAGAAGGGTTTTATGTGATCCCGCCCACAAGAGTGGTAGCAGGGAGGAGGCAGGGAACTACAGACCGGTCAGTCTTACCTCAGTAGTGGGCAAGATTATGGAGGCACCCTTAAGGAAAGGATAGTGCAACACCTGGAATCCATAGGGCACAGGATCCAAGACAGCATGGGTTTACAAAGGAAGGTCCTGTCAAACTAATCTCATAGATTTCTTTGACTGGGTAACCAGAGTGGTGGACCAAGGGGGAGCAGTTGATGTCACTTACCTTGACTTCAGCAAAGCTTTTGACACTGTTCCACATAGAAGATTGATAAATAAGCTGGGTAGGCTCGGGGTGGGTCAGAAGTTGGTCAACTGGGTGGCAAACTGGTTGATGGGCAGAAAACAGAGAGTGGTGGTAAATGGTATACAGTCAGAAGAGATGCAAGTCACAAGTGGGGTACCTCAGGATCAGTCCTGGGGCCAGTCCTCTTCAACATCTTCATTAGTGACCTTGCAGATGGACTAGAGGGTAAGGCTTGTCTGTTTGCAGATGACACCAAGATCTGCAACAGAGTAGATGATCCAGATGGGGTGGGCAGAATGAGAAGAGATCTGGATAAACTAGCAGAATGGTCAGAAGAGTGGCAACTGGGATTTAATGCAAAGAAGTGCAAAATCATGCACATAGGGAAGAGAAACCCTGAAGCCAGCTATAGGCTGGGAGGGGAGTTGCTAGCAGTCACAAAGGAAGAAAGAGACTTGGGCATCATCATCACTGATGACCTAAAATCATCCAAGCAGACCTCTAAAGCAGTAGGTAAGGCTAGGGGTGTTAGGGTGTATTAGTAGGGGTATCACAAGTCGTAAGAGGGAGGTAATAATCCCTCTGTACAAGACACTGGTTAGGCCCCATCTGGAGTACTGCGTGCAGTATTGGAGGCCACACCTTCACAAGGACATTAACCAAATTGAGGCAGTCCAGAGAAGGGCAACCAAAATGGTGCAGGGACTGCATCAGAAGACATATGAGGACAGATTAACGGAGCTCAATATGTATACCCTTGAGCAAAGGAGGGAGAGAGGTGATATGATCAGGCATTCAAACACCTTAAGGGCATAAACAAGGTGAAAGAGTCTAACATGTTTAAATATAAGAAAATAGCAGGACAAGAGGACACAGCATGAGATTAGAGGGAGGCCGATTAAGGGGAATGGAGGAAATTCTTTTTCACAGAAAGGGTGGTGGATGCATGGAATGGCTTACCACAAGAAGTGGTGGCTATGAATACAGTGCAGGGCTTCAAACAGGCATGGGATAGGCATAAGAGAGCAATACAAATGACTATGAATAGATAGGTCACTGACAGAGCAAAGGCCGAAGGCACATTTATAAGGTAGAAAAAGAAATGGGCAGACTGGATGGGCCTTGCGGTCCTTATCTGCCGTCAACTTCTATGTTTCTACAGAGGATGGTTAAAATATGGTGGAATGGCCTAGCCAGTGAGATTGTGGAAACAAGCACTGTTCAGGCTTTAGCTGCAGTACTAGACAGATTCATGAGGGAGAATGGTATGCTCAGATTTGGTATAGTCACTGTCGAGTGGCAGGAGGGGTGGTCCAGATGGACCCTAAATCTCTTCTGTTATCAGAATACTGTGCTACTATGATTTGTTTATTGATTTTCGGTTTCGTAATTATACACCTATTAGAATGTTGTAAATGTAAGTATTCCTTTTTTTTTTATAAAGGTTTTTATCTCTCTAGAAGTTGGTGCTGGCAGCTCCTCAGCATCGGTCCCCACCTCCCTCTGCCGCCATCCACTACGCTGTGACTTACCTGACACTCCAAATCTCCCACAGATTATCCCCCCCCATTACAGGGCCAGTGGGGGAGGTCTGTTCTCCCCCACCCCCATAGTCATTCATCCAGATGAGGGCCCAGGATCCTAGTGGTGCTGCAAGCAGAGGGCAGGCACGCAGACCATCACAGAGCTGGCCCTGTCATTTTTTCCACCACTCTTTTTCTCCTTGTTAATCATGCTGGGGTGTGGCATGCCAGCACATGCCTGTGGTGGCATGCAACGTGCTGCAAGCATCCTGCAGCTCCCTCCCTTTTTGTGCCACTCCGACCTGCACTGCCACCCAGGCTCCACCAGGTGCTATTAGAATGGCAGAGATGACAACACTCCCTCCCTCCCACGGAGAGGAGAGCAGCTCCTTGAGTGCCCATTCCTTTCCCTCCCCAGCCAACCCCCAGGGACCTGAGGTGTGGCATCCTGACTCAACCCTCAGCACCACCGGGCTGGCAAAAATGTAAGTATTCTTAAGATACATTGCTATGTTTCTGTGCTTGTCTCTTGACGGTGTCCTAGTTGTAAATGAGAGTTGACTCTCTGTTGGGCTCCTAACCTGGTTAAATAAAAAATCCATATCAGAATATGGATGTCTTTGTATGCACTTTACTGTGTATAATTGAACCGACAGTTTTACAAGAAACATCCTCATTGTTATTTTTATCTGATGTACTTCTGCAACATGACTTTGTTCACATTTTTTACAGTTTGATCTCCTGGTTTACTAATTTCACCTTAGGGGATATCACCCCTCATGGATACCACCTCCCTAGAACACACCTGGAAATTAGCTGTCACTGCACACATGCCTTTCCTGTCCTGGACAGAAAGTTGACAAACTCTATCAGTACATCAATCAATCAATAAATAAAGCCAGGCAGATGGAACCTGTATCTTCCTTCAAGGTGATCACAAGGTACTCTGGCCATCGGGGGGGGGGCATGATAATTACGTGAGCAACTAAAGTCTGTGTATGTCACCACTATGGTGCATCTTATCCACTGTTGGCCTGAAGAATGGCTTTTGGGAGGAGGAGGAGGGGGCTGAAGCCTCTCCCTTCCCAATATTACTTTGTCATTAAATTGTCCTTTTCTGGACCAATAATGATCACTTGTATGAAACATGTCCCCTCTGCTCTTTCGGTCTCTAGTCTGCCCTGACCATGTGCCCTCCTGAACATTGTCACTGCCCTGGGCCAGCTGTATATTAATAACCATTACCTCATGTCCATCTTGAATTCTTGGACACAGATTTAAATACATCAACAAAGAAAAGGTAACTTTCTGTGGGCTTTATCTTTCAGCATGTTATTAAGAAAACCATTGTAAAAAGTGCTGCTAGATAGATATGTAATATTTAGTTTATGATTTTTGTAAAAATATATTTGTGTCTTCTGTGATCCCAGCCATGACCTCCTTCATCCTTGGCTAGAGCTTCTGCTCATCTAAGGAACTTATCTAATCTGCTTTCTGGAAGCCCCTGTCACCACTCAGTCTGCCTACTGTTGGGGAACCCCAGGCTTAGCCCAAGGCATCTCCTTGTCTAGCAACTACTGCAGCAGCTCTGACTGCTTGAACTTTCAGTATGATGCATCAGTGGAAACAGTGGCTTTAGGGTGCCAGTCCCATTAACTACAAGCACCCGTGGCAGATGGCAATAGCAGTGGGAAAACTGGTAATAGCTAGATACGGACTAGCAGAACAGTACCCAGCAATGACCCAATGGAGGGTAACACAATGCAATACCTAAAAATAGAAATAGAACAGTATAGAGTCCTGAACACCTCAGATGCATATCAAACAATCTTGCATCCCCTGGAGAAGGCTGTAGCATGAGGAGATTTCCCTGGATAGGTTGCAATTCATATTAACCAACCTGGATATTAGAGCTGAAGGGAACTATTCACAAAGAGGGGTAAGCCAGACTGATCATTTTCTGTTAAAAAAACTACTGCAGCAGGTACTACCCCAAATCAAACTAGCTACAGTGAGGCAGGAGGTGCCTTTTTGGTTGTTTCCAGGAGAGGGAAATGGAGCCTTGACTGGCATGGGGACCAGGTGGGGCATTTAAGATTGGTGTGCCACATATGAGCTCTCCCTTTCCATTGCATTCTTTAAGGTGCACTGTCACCTGTGATCACACAGGCAGCAGTACTATCATAGCAGGGATCACAACCACCCCAGAAGAAGAGGATGTCCTTTAGGGGGATGCTCAATCCTCTTTACACATACTGGCAGGATGCAAGGACAAACCCTGAGGTACAGGGAAGGTAAATTTAGGCAAATGTTAGGCCTGTTTCTTCTCAGAGGGTCTTGAACCTATAGAGCAGTCTACCATGGCAGGCCTGGACAAATTTCTTCTTACCAAAGGAAGTAAAGGGTACCCTGGGTAAAAGACTGGGTAGAGATTCCATTTACATGACTTCATGTTTGCACAGTATGCCTATTTACCCCTGCTTATGAAGCAGGGGAGAGAGGACATGCTAGATCCCAGAGTCAATCCTCCTTATGTTACTATGTATGTTGCTCCTCCTACTGACCTGCTACTTTGTACTGAGTTTGTGGCACAGATCCAGGTCACGGGAATAGCAAGTGTCACTTGCTTATGATTTTTACAGAAAAATAACTGGGAACACCTACCAGCTCCTAATACAACTTTCCTTCTTAAGCGACTACTATATCTTGATTTACATACCTTAAGGGAATGGAACTCTAGCATGGAGAGACATACATCTTCTTCGAACACAGTTGTGCCTTTGCATTTTCCGTCGCTGAGTGAAATTGGCTACAATAAAGTGGAAAGAGTCAACAATACAGTCATAACTGAAGCTTGTAGGTTGTTTCTTCATTTTCATTTCATTTAGAAACATAGAAACATAGAATCTGATGGCAGATAAGGACCGCCTGGCCCACCTATTCTGCCCATTTCCCTACCTAACGGATAAGCTGTAGATCCTAGTTAACCAACAGCCTACTGTACTTCTTCCTACTCCCCACTAGAATAGCCTTATGTCCGTCCCATGCATTCTTGAATTTCCTGACTGTTTTTGACTCTACAACCTCCTCAGGAAGGCTGTTCCATGCATCTACAACCCTCTCTGTGAAGAAATACTTCCTCACCTTACCTCTGAGCTATCCCCCCTCTATCTTCAAATTGTGCCCCTTTGTTCTTGCACATCTCTTTTTCTGAAAGATGCTACCCTCTTGGACTTTGTTGATTCCTTTGAGGTATTTGAAAGTTTTTATCATGTCCCACCTCTCCCTCCTTTCTATTTCACATAAAACCATTTAGGCAAAGCCTATTTTCAAACAGCTTAGTGTCAAGGAGACAAGTGATACAGGGACTGGTGCAATACAGCATCATTAAGGAGAAATAGTAACGATACAAATCACAGTGTAGTGATGACAACAGTACAATCTTAGTGGATATACTATGATATCCCAAGACTCAGTATGCTGAGCGTCGGCATACTGAGTAAACCCTCCCGAAATCCACAGTCCCGAATGACTGAAATGCCCGATGTAGGAATTAAGGGCATTTCAGTTGAAATATCTGTAAAATGTGAGGGGCTTTGCCCACCATGCCCCCAACCCCCCCATAACTTAAATATCCAACTCTGAGGAGGAGCAGACCCCGGAGTAAAATATAAACAGTTACAGGGGGTGTAGTGTGTAAAATGACGGGACCCGGACAAGAACCTGGGTCACGCACAGTATGCTGACCGAACAACCGGTGGTATTCCCCTCCACACCACCAGGGAAGCTCAGCCAGACACCCCATCCAGCAGTCCTTCCTTCCAGCTCACATGGGGTAAGGCAGCATACCGTCACATCCGCTACCTTACCCCACTGGGAGCAATAGCATCTGGCATAGTAGCGTTGGGTTAGATCCTGTCTCGGGGTAAGCCGTCCGGGGTAATGTGTGTCGTGATCTGCAGTTTCCAGCAATCGTTAGTATACCATCTTAGCACTATGCCTCACTGCAGCTTAGGTACGGTGCAGCGTCAAATAGTTAGGTTACTGAACAGTCATTAACTTACAGGAAAGTGCCAAAACATCGAATAACCCAGAGTGGCATGGAGACCAACACTTAAAGCAGTTGGAAGTCTCAGAAGGGGAGAGTAAGAAGAGCAGACTGGTCTTATGAGAACCAGCCGAAGGGCAGGTCTTTAGGGAACCAAGAAGATCATTCCATTATCTTGAAAACCTAAAGGAGAAACAAGATTGGCCTAGAGAGGTTCTTTTCCGTGGAAGCAGCAGGGACTGTTGTTCCACTCCTCATGTAGAGCAATAGGGTAGAATGTCACTGGATTTACAGGCAGTTGGAATATTATTTATAAATAGGCTAAATAGGAGGGGACCTAGGACTGACCCCTTGGGAACGCCAATTGAGACAGGCAATTCTTGAGAGTGAATGCCTTGGCACTTCACCGCTTGGGTTCTGCCTGATAGGTAGTTCTTGAACCAGGCTAATGAATCAAGGGATAGACCCAGATGTATGAGCTTGTGGCAGAAGAGAGTGTGGTTCATAAGGTCAAAGGTCTTAGGCAGGTCTATGAAGATGGAACCAATCATCTCTCCTCTGTCCAGAGCACTGTGTACTGAGTCAATGTATTCAAGAAGGGTAGTCATGGTGCTATGACTTTGATGAAAACCATGTTGCTTCCTGGCTAGTAACTCATATTGGGAGAGATATTGAGTGAGTTGGTCATTGACCCACCTGTCCAAGGGTTTTAGAGAGTGCAGAGAATATAGAAATGGGGCGATAATTTGAGGTAAGGCAGGGGTCACCTCGTTTTAGTACTGGGGTCACATGAACTTTCTTCCAGATGTCTGGAACTATACCAGTTGATAGGGGCAGATTTAGCCTGTAACAGGAAGATGACCTTCTTGATTACGGATTTTAGCAATTTCAGGTCAAAGTTGTCAGGGCCCAGTCTTGTCTTGATATTTGTCCTTTTTAGATACCCGTAAACAGGGGCGATGGCCTGCATCTATCCGGGGGGGACCAGAATCCTCAGTGAGAGGTTTAAATGTTTCATCAGCAAGTATTTAAACTAGCCAAGGGGGGGTGGTGGAAATAAGCTGGATGAAGCAAACAACACCCCCCCACAAAATGATACACATAGCAGAGAGGACCCTAAGGTTGAGAAATCGCCAAAGATAACTAAAACCAAAATAGGCAAAAATGCAGAGAAAAGGCAGAATGGGAGTAAGGACAAGGGGGTATGGACAAAAGACATGGGGATAGGAGGTGAGTTATTAGGAGAGAAAGCAGTAAAAATTGGAAGGCCATATGCACAAATGCCCATAGTCTCGGAAGCAAAATCCCAGACCGAGTGGCCCTGGTGGTTGAGGCGGACTTGGGCATTGTTGCTGTTACTGAGACATGGTTCATGGGGAACCATGACTGGGATATGGCAATACCATGTTACACTCTATTCAGTAGATACAGGGTGGGTAAAAAGGGATGAGGAGTGGCTATCTATGTCAGGGAAGGAATTAAAGCATCTGAGGTATAGGAAATGCGGGGAGAGGCGGAGGCACTGTGGATCACCCTGGAGATGGGAAATGGCACTGCCATTCGCACTGGTGTGATCTACAGACCTCCTGCACAAGGGGAAGAGGTGGACATGGTACTTGTAGAAGCTATCCACAGAATGACAGCTAAAGGGGAGGTGCTGCTGGTAGGAGACTTCAGTCTGTTGGATGTGGATTGGAGCAACCAGGCTGCAGCCTCAGTCGGGAACAGAGACATCCTGGAAGCACTTCAGGGGGTGTGCCTAAGACAGCTAGTGATGGAACTCACCCGAGAGGGAGTGACTTTGGACCTGGTGCACACCAACGGGGACAGAATTACAGACATAAAAGTGGAGAGCCATCTAGGATCAAGCGATCACAGTACGGTGTGGTTCAATGTGCATACAGAAGAAGAGTCAAACCACACAAACGCAAAGGTCCTGGATTTCAGGTGGGCAGACTTTATAAAGATGGGGGAATGTCTTAGGAAATCACTGGCAGGGAAGGAGAAAAGAGGGGGTGGAGGAACAATGGGAGAATCTTAAGGGAGCCGTAGCAGAGGCAACAAGCCTTTGCATTAGGCAATTAAGCACCATGCCTATGTTTAACCTGGCCAGTGCCAGCTGTTTCAGTGTTTACCTATTAGATTGCTCACTATTTATACCAACTTGTGTAACACCTGTTCTCAATTACATGTGCCCTGTAACCGAAATGTATTTGTCTGACCACAGTGTGACGTGGCGCCTCTGTTGAACACCTATTGTTTTGCAAACCTACGCTATGTAACCAAAAACGCAATGTATGTCTTTATGTGATGAAGTACCTTTGGAAACGAGCCTCTGGCTCAAAGGTTGTAAACTGATTTTACAAATAAATAAATAAAGAAACAAAAAGAAAGAAATAAGCACTATGGTTCTCAAAGGAAGTGGCCGAGAAGGTAAGGGCAAAAAGGGTGGCATTCAGGAGGTACAAAGAAATACAGAGGGAAGAATACAGGGAACTGTATCTGGAAAAGCAGGGGGAGGTGGGGAAAGCAGTCAGGAGCGCAAAGGTGCAAACAGAACAAACAAGCATTTGTCAATGCCGAATGTTGGCTTGCTGGCATTGGCATTGGTAGTGCAGGAGTTAGAGAGATGCATATGTAACCCCTAGGTGGCGCTATCCCAAGGGCTACTACCCTTGCCTACTTGGCTAGTAGCAGGTTAAGGGGCCTGAGTAATGAAACGGGTGCCTCCACCCGGACAGGGTTGTTAGTGGTCAAGCTAACCTGGGCACAGCCCTCCGGGACACTGTAACCCCCCTCTTTCCCTTCTAGTGGCCTCAACAATATACAATAAATACTTTCACAATGACCCTTATTCACCAGGCAATTACCCACACGGTTTGCACTTACCACCACGGCTGGTTCCTCTAGCTTGACCCTGGGGACCCCCTGTAAAACAAGGTTAAGCACAGCAAATAGCAGCAGTACAATACTTTTGGCACAAACTGGAACCACAGTCAGGTTAAATGCAAACAAAGTTAAATCTGATTTATTCAGGGGACTTGAACAAGGGAGGGGCGTAATCAGGTGGATTTTCTTAAATGCTATATTTATCAGACAGTTATGCATGCAGTTCAGAGCCCCTACACAGTCACACACTCTGGGTACCCAGGTAGGAAAACGGTGGGCTAGCCAGGAACGTTGCAGCTGGTTGGGGCCCTATGATGGAAGAAAGCAACATGCACAACACACACTATTTGTAATCTGGAGCCGGAAGGCTCAGTTCGTGAAAGAAAAGGCAACAAGACAATCAGATGACAACACTTTTAGATTTAGCTGTTGTTGCAGGGAGCTACCCTGATGTTTACTCACAATACCCAATACTGGACACAGGCAGGATGCAATCGAGACTGCAGGCTGTTGAGCTGGAGTGCCTGGAGAAGCAGGGCCCACACGAATCACTGAGGCGTAGTTTCTGTTCAAGGAGTTGAGCAGAGGGCTGATTCCCAGGCCGGTCTCTCGTGGATGACTTTCTCCGTGTAGCAGGTATTCTGGCTGGGCCAGTGTAGCAGGGCCCAGCCAAATGGAAATGGATACGGATTCAGTCCATGGAGCTGGATACAGCCTCCAGCAAGCAAAACACAGTTCAGACACACAATGGGGAACCAAATCACGACCCACTATAAGCACGCAGCACATTCACATGTAAGGAAATTTCACTGTACCAGGCAAATGTCTCTCCGGTCACAATTACAGAGTCTCTGCAGAATCTGGGAGTTCAGAGGTAGCTGAAGTCCTGACAGGCCGATCGCATTCAGCAAATCTTTGGTCTTCTTCAGGTTAAAGCCTGGTCACAATTCAGTGGCTTAATTCGCTTTCCAAATTCGGATTCAGTCCAAAAAAAAACACAGGTTCCCTCTCAGGGACAGCAGGCAGGCATGCAGGCCAATCTCAGGCTTTTCCACAATTCTCCCGTGCGAATCCACTATGGATTGCTGCTTGAACTATCTCAAGCTGTTACTTCTTCACTTCCCAACTCAGATCTAACTGAAACTGCAAGCAGTGTGAAACTTTCCCCAAGATCCAAAAGGTTCGGTTGGCTGATCTGTCTGTCAATCACAACAAGGGCTCCTCTTCCAGGTTATTTTAGGCACCAAAAGCCCAAAACTACAATTCCTACAAGTTTTGGCCCCACCAAGCCCCTGTAGGCAGGCTCCATTTTATGGTCCCAAATGTACTGATTGGCCCATTCTGACAGTCCAGGACCAAGATGATGGAAAAAAAAAATAGAACTGTCCATGCTGCAAAGAAGGCAGGTTAGAACAAACTGCAATATTATTACTACTCTAACTAATGATTTTTATTTATTTATTTAGTTTTTGTTTACTGGGTAAGTGCACTAGCCATAGCAATGACTATTTTCAGGCACGACCCTGGAGAGTACAGAATGAGAAATACAGGTAAGGATATTACAAAATTGGTTTGACATATTTGACAATATATTACAGAAAAGTGTAGATATTGACAAAGTAGGTGCATTTACAGTAAAGAAAGAATTATACAAAAAAACAGTTCAAATTATGAGGCTACAACATATAACTGAATTGAGGAAAAGGAAGCAATTAGTAAATGTAAACGTATTCAATAGGTAATGAAAAATGGGGATTCAAGGGAGGAATAAGAGTGGGGAGATAGCTGTAAAGAGGCCAGAAATGGGGTTTAGGATGAGGCAAGATGAGGAGGTAGGTCAAAACAGGTAGAAAAAAAGTGCTTAGCGTACGGCATGGTAAAATAAGAGGCAGGAAAGGTAATGCTAGGAGGGTAACTGTGAGCTAGGGTGGTTTGAAACAGGAGCACTTGCAAGAAGTGCCGAGATGGATACGCAACCCTTTCTTAAAGGACACGTGGGACGTGGATTGACGTAGGTCTAGTGGGAAGGTGTTTCAGTAAAGGGGGGCAAGCACATGCTCCTTTGGAGGTGTTATGTCTGGGGATGACTACGGGGGCATTGTCAGCAGCCCATAGCAAGGTGTCATATTTTGGAAAAGGTCGGCCAAGGGATTGGAAACTTTTTATTGGATAATATTGTCAGTGACAGAGCTGTAAGCATAAAGCCTAGTCTCAGAGGGTGGAAGCCATCCAAGGTCTGAATGTAGAAGACAGCGGTGTTTCAGTTGATGAGACAGCAAACAAGTATATCTTCTAACAGAGCTCCCTCTCAGATTAATTATGACTGCAATCCAGGCAGCTCTTAAACAGACAGTACACAGAGGCTATACAGGCACTCTGTGGCAATACATTTAAACTGCTAAAACACAGAGCACCAGCCTGGCAGTGAGCATTTAGGCAAGCTCAAGGAAGACTTTTCGGGAACCCCCATTTGTAGGGGGGTTATACCCTTCCCTGCCTGGAGAAAACTTGGCGTCCACGTCAAGTCTGTACCATCATGTATCTGTTAACATAAGTGCAACCCTCCTACAAATGGGGGTTCCAGAAAAGTCTTCCTTGAGCTTGCCTAAATCCTCACTGCCAGGCTGGTGTCCTGCGTTTTAGCAGTTTAAATGTGATTGCCAGAGAGTGCCTGTATAGCCTCTGTGTACTGTCTCTTTAAGAGCTGCCTGGATTGCAGTCATAAGTAATCTGAGAGGGAGCTATATTGAAAGATGTAACTATTTGCTGAAAATCATTTAGAGTGATAATGATAATGTAGTTTGTCTAACCTGTCTTCTTTGCAGCAAGAACTGTTTTGTTTATCTCCACTATCTTGGTCCTGGACTGCGAATTGGACCAGTACTGGTGGGACCTAAAATGGAGCTGGACTACAGGAGCTGTCTGGAGTCAAAATCTGTAGGAATTGTAGTTTTGGGCTTTTTGCGCCTTTTTGCACCTGAAGGGGGAGCTTTGTTGTGACTGACAGGAGGATCAGCCAACTTAACCTTTTGGATCTTGGGGAATTTCCCAGGCTGCTGCAGCTAGTTTCAGTTTTGAGCTGAGAAGTGAAGAAATAACAGTTCAAGTGATTTTGAGCAGAAGTTCTGTGTAGATTTGCATGGGAGAACTGTGAAAGGCCTGAATTTTGGCCTGCCTGTTTGCCTGCTGTCCCTGAGAGGGAAAATAGAGTTTACTCACACTGAATCTGAGTTGTGAGGACTATTTAAGCCACTGGACTGTGACCAGGCTTTAACCTGAAGAAGACCGAAGATTTACTGAATGCGATTGGCCTGTCAGGATTTCCAGCTGTTTTTGAATCCCCGGTTTGTGCAGAGACTTTGCGATCGTGACTGGAGAGTGGTTTGCATTGTACAGTAGAATTTCCTTACATGTAAATGTGCTGTGTATTGAAAGTGGGTCATGATTTGGTTCCCCACTGTGTGAACTGTATTCTGCTTGCTGGAAGCTTTATCCAGCTTAATTGGACTGAATCCACGTTCATCTCCATTCGGCCTGGGCCATGCCATGCTGGCTCTGCCAGACTACCCCACTGCACAGAGAAAGCCACCGATGAGAGACCTGCCTGGGGATCATCCCCCTGCTCCACACTTGAACAGGAATGATGCCTTCCTGAATCGTGTGGACCCTGCTTCTCCTGGCACTCCAGAGTAACCACCTGCTGTCTCAATTTTCGTCCAGCCTGTGTCCAGTCTTGGGTATCGTGAGTAGTTATCAGGGTAGCTCTCTGCAACAACCTTAAGCCTAATCTAAAAGTGTGTCATCTGATTGTCTTGTTGTTTTCTTTTCATGAACTGAGCCCTCCAGCTCCAGATTACAAATAGTGTGTTTTGTGTATGTTGTTTTCCTCTCACCATAGTGCCCCAAGTTTGGACGTTCCCACCCAGGCAGAGACACCCCTCACAAGTGACAAGAGTCCCCAGACCAGTGCTGAGAGTACAGAGACTGTAGTTGTCCCCCTCAGAAAGACTGGCCGAGCTGTCAAGCCAGTAGTACACCTCAGTTATGATTCTCCTGGGAGGCCAGTGGATTTGCCTCTCAATGTGGTGCACAAAATTGTTTGTCTCACCAAGCTCACTGCCCAAATTGAGCTTGACAGCCAATTCCAGGTTACTTGTCTTTCTGTCTCACCATGGTGCCCCTGCCCCCTCTAGCCCCAAGTTAGCTGATAGGGAAGGGTCCCCTCTTGCATTGTTTAAGGTACAAGAAGTTATTACCTGATTCAGTATAGTAATGTTCAATTTACCTGTGTGAAATATGCACAATGTGTTGTCAGAATAGATATACTGTGGTAGCATGAAGTGTAGTGAGTATGTATAGGGAAGGGTGTAACCCCTCTACAAATGGGGGTTCCAGAAAAGTCTTCCTCGAGCTTGCCTAAATGCTCACTGGCAGGCTGGTGTCCTGTGTTTTAGCAGTTTAAATGTGACTGCCAGAGAGTGCCTGTATAGCCTCTGTGTATTGTCTCTTTAAGAGCTGCCTGGATTGCAGTCGTAAGTAATCTGAGAGGGAGCACTGTTGAAAGATGTAACTATTTGCTGAAAATCATTTAGAGTGATAGTGATAATGTGGTTTGTCTAACCTGCCTTCTTTGCAGCAAGGACTGTTTTGTTTAGTTCCACTATCCTGGTCCTGGACTGCGAATTGGACCAATCAGTACTGGTGGTACCTAAAATGGAGCTGGACTACAGGAGCTGTCTGGAGTCAAAATCTGTAGGAATTGTAGTTTTGGGCTTTTTGCGCCTATTTGCACCTGAAGGGGGAGCCTTTGTTGTGACTGACAGGAGGATCAGCCAACCGAACCTTTTGGATCTTGAGGAATTTCCCAGGCTGCTGCAGCTAGTTTCAGTTTTGAGCTGAGAAGTGAAGAAGTAACAGCTCAAGTGATTTTGAGTAGACGTTCTGTGTAGGTTTGCATGGGAGAACTGTGAAAGGCCTGAATTTTGGCCTGCCTGTCTGCCTGCTGTCCCTGAGAGGGAAATATAGTTTATTCAGACTGAATCCGAGTTGTGAGGACTATTTAAGCCACTGGACTGTGACCAGGCTTTAACCTGAAGAAGACTGAAGATTTACTGAATGTGATCGGCCTGTCAGGATTTCCAGCTGTTTTTGAATCCCTGGTTTGTGCAGAGACTTTGCGATCGTGACCGGAGAGCGGTTTGCCTGGTGCAGTAGAATTTCCTTACGTGTAAATGTGCTGTGTATTGAAAGTGGGTCATGATTTGGTTCCCCACTGTGTGAACTGTGTTCTGCTTGCTGGAAGCTTTATCCAGCCTAATCGGACTGAATCCACGTTCATCTCCATTTGGCCTGGGCCAGGCCACACTGGCCCTGCCAGACTACCCCACTGCACAGAGAAAGTCACCGACAAGAGACCTGCCTGGGGATCAGCTCCCTGCTCCACGCTTGAACAGGAACAATGCCTCGGCAAATCATGTGGGCCTTGCATCTCCTGGCACTCCAGATTAACCACCTGCTGTCTCGATTTTCATCCAGCCAGTGTCCAGTCTTGGGTATCATGAGTAATCAGCAGGGTAGCTCCCTGCAATGACAGCCTAATCCAAAAGTGTGTCATCTGATTGTCTTTTTGTTTTCTTTTCATGAACTGAGCCCTACGGCTCCAGATTACAAATAGTGTGTGTTGTGCATGTTGTTTTCTTCCATCACAGGGCCCCAACAAGCTGCAATGTTCCTGGCTAGCCCACCATTCTCCATCTGGGTACTCAGAGGGTGTGACTGTTTATGGACCCTGAAGTGCATGCATAACTGTTTGATTGATACAGCCTTTAAGCAAATTAACCTAATTACGCCCCTCCCTTGTTCAAGTCCCTTAAATAAATCAGATCTAACTCCTTTTTGCATTTACCCTGACTGTGGTTCCAGTTTGTGCAAGAGTACTGTACTGCTGTTATTTGCTGTGTATAACCTTGTTTTACAGGGGGTCCCCAGGGCAGGGCCAGAGGAAAGCCCTGGTGGTAAGTGCAAACAGTGTGGGTACTTGTGTGGTGTATCAGGGGTATTGTGAAAGTAATTATTGTGTATTGTTCCTGCCACTAGTAAGGAAAGAGGGGGTTTACAGTGTCCCGGAGGGCTGTGCCCAGGTTAGCTTGACTACTACCAACCCTGACCTCCGGGTGGAGGCACCCGTTTCAGAACTCAGAGCCCTTAACCTGCTACTAGCCAAGCAGGCAGGGGTAGTAGCCCCTGGGATAGAGCCACCAAGGGGTTACATAAACTTATTACTTTACTATACATATTCACTACACTTCATGATACTATATCCATAAGGACAATACTTATGCATGTTTCATACAGGTAATACTGATTCCACTATGATTAACATGCTTGTGAGATCACAATACTGATTCATGTTATAAGTTCCTGTACATTAAACAATGTAGGAGGGGGCCCTGCCTTATCAGCTAACTTGGGGCTGGATGGGGCAGGGGCACCATACTGAGATGGAAGAACAATCAACCTGGAATTAGCCATCAAGTTCAGTTTGGGTAGTGAGCTCTGAGAAATATAAACACCTTTGTGAACCACATTGAGAAGCAAATCTACTGGCCTCCCAGGAGAATCATAACTGAAGCGCAATACTGGCTTAACAGCTCGGCCAGTCTTTCTGTAGGGAACAGCCACAGTCTCTGTACTTTCAGCACTAACTTTGGAGCTTTAGTCATTCGTGAGGGGTGCCTCTGCATGGATGGGAATGTCCAAACTGGGAGCACTGTCAGCTCCTTGCTCTGTAGGCTCTGTTTCCACAACACTTGGCTCATTTAGAGAAGGTTCTGGCACAATTAGGCTTTGTGGCAGTGAAGAGGGTCTGTCAGCACTCTCATATTGTTGTTCAAGTTCTGGTGTGCCACCAGAGAGACTCAGACCATCATCCCCTTCTTCGGGCAAGTCACACAGTTCCACGAAACACAGGTAGTCCGCAGCCTCAGACGCAATACTTCACTTCACTTTCAGGGAGCATTGGCTCCAAGGATGAAGCTGTGGGGTTAGGCAGTCCAGAAGGTCAAGCTTCTTCCCCATGATTCTGCATAGTATTTCCACGAAACAACTGACTCAGTTCATAGGAGGGATAATAGGCATTACCATAGTCACTTTCATCAGAGGTGGACTGACAGTCACTATCATTCTGGGCCTGCTGCGGGGGAAACCTTAAATCTGTAACTACTGGGGTAGGTTGACTCTGTCTTTTTTTGCAGCAGCATGAGTCACTGGCCCAGGGGAGGCAACGTCTGCTGGCTGAGCTTCAATAATAACTTGGCCGATAGGCATCAAGTGGTTACGGTGCATGGTCTTGACAGCTTTGGAGTTATTCTCTGGGCGTAACTTGTACATTGGTAGACCATCCAACTTTTCAACTACTACATGTGGAGGATGGTGCCACCTATCAGCAATTTTGTGCTTGCCATGTAGTCCCAAATTGCTTAACAACACACGGTCTCCGGGCCGTAGCTCTTGAGCCTTTACTTTCTTATCGTGCCTCTCTTTGTTGGCGAGATTTCTCTTGGTGGCCATTGTCTGGGCCAGTTGATATGCATGGTTCAATTGAGCTTTCAGTTTCTGTACATACTGCAGGTAGTTTCGGCTTGGACCCCATCTGGAGAGATCCCAGAGCAGACATCAACTGGAAGTCGGGCCTCCCTCCCGAACATGAGGTGGTAGGGGGAGAACCCAGTAGCATCATTTTTGGTGCAACTGTATGTGTGTACCAAGGTGCTAATCTGCTGGCTCCACTTATGCTTGTCTTTTTGATGGAGGGTGCCCAGCATGTCTAGAAGGGCGTGGTTAAAATGTTCTGGTTGAGGATCCCCCTGTGGGTGATAAGGGGTGGTTCTTGACTTCCGCACCCCCCACAGAGAGAACATTTCTTTGATTACTTACTTTCAAAGTCTCTGCCTTGGTCAGAGTGGATCTGCTGGGGGGGCACCATAGTGGACGAAGAATTTTTCCACTAGCACCTTGGCCACGGTAGAGCCTTTTTGATCTTTAGTTGGAAAAGCTTATGCATACCATGTAAAATGATCCGTAACCACTAACATATTGCCAATATTCCGTTGATCAGGTTCTAAACACAAAAAATCTATGCAGACCAGTTCCATGGGGGTGCTGGTGGTGATACTGAAAAGGGGAGCAGCCCTCTGAGGCAGGGCTTTTCTTTGGAGGCAACAACTACAGGTCTTTACATGGTGCTCAACATTGGTCCCCATCTTGGGCCAGTAGAATCGAGATCGTACCAGGTCAAGAGTCCTGTCAATACTGAGGTGCCCCATGTGTGATTGTGGAGGGACCTCAGTACCAAGTGTTTAAAGGCCATGGGCAGGACCAATTGTTGCATGTCTACTTGACTACTATGATCCACTGTCTCTCTGTATAACAACTGATTGAGTAACTTCAACCTGGGGCCTTCTTTAAACAATAGGGCAGTTCGCAAGTCAGGGGAATGCAACTGGGACACATCTTTCCCCGCATGCAGGGCATCAAGTGCGGGTTGAATCATAGGATCTTGGGATTGAGCCCACTAAATACTGTCATTTTCAAGTTGAGGTAGTGCACTAACATCTAGAGCAGAGAAATGGCAATAGGTAGCCGGTATTCAGGTATCAGGAGGGCCCAAGCAATCTACTAGACAGTCCACTGTATCCGCAGACATCTGTTCATCTCTGTCAAACTTTTGGCACAATGCTCGGATGTCAGGTTCAGACAGCCTGACCCCATCACTCTTGGAAGCGGGCCTTCATGATAGGGCATCAGCATCAATATGGTTCAGTCCCAGTCTGTATTCGACAGCATAATCATAGGTTGATAAGGCAGAGAGCCACCGGTGCCCAGTGGCATCTAACTTAGCTGAAGTCTGTACATAGGTCAATGGGTTATTGTCGGTCTTCACCAATACCTTTGCCCCACAGAGGTACTCATGAATCTGATCAACGATGGCCCATTTTAGCACAAGGAACTCCAGCTTGTGCACAGGATAGTTTTGCTCCAACGGGGTCAGACTCCTGCGGGTGAAAGTGACTGGTCTCAAACCACCCTCATGGTCTCGATACAGCACAGCTCCTAAGCCCTGCAGACTAGCATCCATATGCAGCACATAGGGCTTGGTAGGGTCAGCATAGGCGAAGATGGGGGCGTCGGTGAGCTGGCATATGACTTTGTGGAAGGCTGCTTCACATTCGCGTGTCCAGTGGGGCCCAAAAGGTTCACCTGTGCAGAAGTACACTTTCTCTGGTTCTTTGACAGCCCCTTTCTTGTATTTACAGTTGGTAGGGGGTAACCGTAGGTAAGATTCGGTAGTGGGCGAATCATCTTTGAATAGTCTTTTATGAACCTGTGGTAGTAGCCAGAGAACTCCAGAAAATCTTGTAGTTCTTTCAAGTTATGGGGCTGGGGCCAGGTAGTCAGTGACTCAACCTTACTGGGATCAGTCTCTATTCCTTCTGCAGATACTATGTGCCCCACATACTTCACGGAGGTTTGAAAAAACTGGCACTTGTCGATGGACAGCTTGAGGCCGAAGCCTTCCAATCGATCCAGCACTTTAAGCAGTCAGATCTCATGCTCCTCTAATGTGCGTCTGAACACAATGACATTATCTAGATACACTAGACATTCCAGCAAGTTCATATCTCCCACCACACTTTCCATCAGTCGCTGAAAGGTGGCTGGGGTGCCCAAAATCCCCTGTGGCATTTTCAGGAATTCGTAGAACCCCAAAGGACAGATGAAGGCTGTTTTCTCATGGTCCTCCGGAGCCATCCGAATCTGGTAATATCCGCTGCGAAGATCCAATACTGAGAACCATTTGTTCACATTCAAGCAATCCAGGGCATCTTGTATACGGGGCATGGTGTATTGATCTGGGACGGTCTGCCGGTTAAGAGTTTGATAATCAACACACATCCTCACAGACCCATTCTTCTTACGCACAGCCACAATGGGAGAGGCATGTGGGCTCCTTGATTACTGTATCACTCCAGCAGCGAGCATTTCCTGCAGGTGTCTCCTCACATCATCTGTGTCCACTGGGGTGAGGCGTCGGGATTTCTCTCGAAATGGCTGGTCATCATGCAGGTGTATATGATGCTCTGCACCCTGGACACACCCCACATCTCATTCTTTTGAACAAAAACACTTGGTCTCTCTGGGCGAGTTTCTTGCTAATCCTAGCCATTCAATTCAGCTGGCAGCGGGGAATCACCAAAGTCAAATAAGTCCAGGGTCACTCTCTCCTTTTGGCCAGAGTACTTGTTATTGGGTAATACTGCAGTGTCTGCACAGTGTACTGTAGCTAGAGTGCACCCTCTGTTCACCCGGATGTCCCGATCTGACACATTTCGAATCTGGACCATCACTCGTCATGCATAGGCATGGGCACGGGCAGGCAAGATGCTGGGTTTAACCAATAATCCTTCTGGCAACTTTCCATCACCTGGTGCATCCAACATTAATATTTTGTTCTTTACATTTCTCTTTAGGCAGACTTCTCCATGGATTGTGCACTGGGCATTGGGGGCCAATACCAAGGAGTCAGGTTCCTTTTTCCACACTATCCCCACTGGCTCATCTGGGTCCTCTTCATTGGGTTTCTGTTGTAAGTCATATGCTCTTTTTACTAAGGCTGGAATTCTTAGGGCCCGTCCAGTCAGTTGCCCTTGTTTCTCATGTCAGAGTTGTGCTAGCCTCCCAAACATGTGGGCGTTTGTTCCAATTAACAGGGGAACTCCATCATACAGTCCGGTGGGGGGACACACTAGGGCCAGTGTCTCTACTTGCTCCTCTACACCAGTTACAGTTGCAGGAAAAGACAACCAGAGATGGACATATCCTAGGTTAGGATAAGACGTGTCGCTCAGCCCCCACACATGTAGGCCTTCCAGGGATTGTAATGGCACATCAGATAAGTGTTTGTCATACCAGTCCTGAAATACAATGGTCACTTGCGACCCACTGTCAAGCACAGCCCGCGTAGGAATACCATTCTCAGCCACAGTAGTCTTCATTAAAGGGCCCACTATTTTGGACCAGTCTGGAGAGGCACTAGCAGAGGCCTGGACAGATGATTTAGCCACAAATAAATTTGAGTTAGGATTTCTCAGTCCTGCACTGTGGTCATTTCTGGCACTCCTCGGCCATGGTCTTGCTTTCCGAAGCTCCCCTTGAAGTCTGTATACAACTTTATCTAGGTCTTTTGGCGACCGGCATTCTCTCTTCATGTGCCCATCCTTCCCACAGTTATGGCAAAATATGCTTTTTGGGGTCTGATGTGGCCATGATATCACATTGGGAGCTGATGTGGGGGTACTACCAACAGAAAACCTTGGTTCCACCTCTGTCTGTGGTGTGGTGAGCATTTGGAGACATCTTGTCAATTCTCTCACTTCCATAGTCAAGACATCAACTTTTGAGCTGCTGTCAACAGGAGATGCCTGGGTGTATACCCCCACCCTCATAGCAAATGCAGTTGGATAAGGATCTGGGCCTGTACTCGCAGGAGCGGCCTTCATAAAGAGACTGTTTTTTGTTTCTCTGAACTCCCTCAGCAGTTTATCCCATGGTAGAGCATCCATAGCAGTCCCTCTCTGGCTGGACCCCCCCCGGGGCTGACATTTAGTTCTCGGATTCCGTCATGTGATTGCAGTGATTCCAGACCATCAGCGACTGATCCCGCGGCTGCAGCAGGGGTTGCAGCAGCTACGACTGCGCAGGGCTCCGAAAAGCCTTCTTCCTCCTCAACTTCCCGTACCTCCTTCATCAACACATGGAAGGGCAAGGGACCAGATTTCCTTTGATGCAGCTGCAATTTGAGCAACACCCAGCTGGAGTGCCGGGCAGAGCAGAGTATATGATCCAGTCTTACCCGGTCCACTTCACTAGAGGCCCAACCTCCTTTCCGAAAAATGGTTTGTAGGATTCCCTCTAATCGATCCATGTAGGCAGAAAACAATTCTCCCGGCTGTTGTCTAACATCTTTAAGCTTTCATTTCAAGGCCTCAACACTAGTGGTGCCCCCAAACACATTTTCAAGGGCAACTATGTACTCTTGGGCATTGGCGTCAGGGTCAGAGAACCTCAGGGAGCGAAAAGGATGTAGGGCGGATCCTTGGAGGCTTTCCTCCAGGTGGGCCCTTTTTTTGGCCTCTGTGCATTGCCAATCTTGTAACGCAAGAGTAGCAGAGTCTATCCAGGTCTCCAGGTCGACTTCCACATTAGGAGTAGGGAGGATGCCAGAGAATACCTTGAGCTTGCGGTAAGGGCCATGACTACTTGCTGGCTCAGAGGCAGGTACAGAAGTTCATGAAAGAACAGGTGCTGGGGCGGGTGTGGACAGTGGGGAGGTGACACTCCCAGGTGGCAGAAATAATTTTTTTAACTCTTCCACAGTTTTGCCCTCCTCCAGTAACAACTTGGCAAACTTCTCCTCAAAAGACTCAGATAACGGTGGGGGCTCATCCTCTAAGGGATCCTTGCTATCTTTGGTTATCACCTTCCAGGTGGCTGGGAACCCTTCTGGAGTGATAGTCTGGTGAACCTTAGAACTTTCCAGAGGGTCACTACACTCCACCAAGGCTATGAGAGTTTGGGCAGTTAAATCAGCCTGTCGACCTACCACTACAGCTTTTTTCAAACATTCAGCTTTAGAAAGTGCCCCTTCAACAGTGTCCTTACTAATATCCATAGGTATATCCAGTATTAGCAAAGCATTATGGGGGGGTCAATCTCTTGCTCCGTACACCACCCCACCAACTGGTGCACAGCCACTTCTGTTGGGGTAGCTATTTATGTTTGACAATAATTCGTAATTTCGGCTACTAGAAGACACAAAATCCCAGCAGTGAGCCTCCAAGATGTAACCCCTAGATGGCGCTATCCTGTGGGCTACTATTGTTGCCTGCTTGGCTAGTAGCAGGTTAAGGGATCTGGGTAATGAAATGGGTGCCACCACCCGGAGGACAGGGTTGTTAGTGGTCAAGCTTACCTGGGCATAGCCCTCCGGGACACTGTAACTCCCCTCTTTCCCTTCTAGTGGCCTGAACAATATAGAATAATTACTTTCACAGTGACCCTTATTCACCAGGCAATTACCCACATGGTTTGCACTTACCACCAGGGTTAGTTCCTCTAGCTTGACCCTGGGGACCCCCTGTAAAACAAGGTTAAGCACAGCAAATAGCAGCAGTACAATACTTTTGGCACAAACTGGAACCACAGTCAGGTTAAATGCAAACAAAGTTAAATCTGATTTATTCAAGGGACTTGAACAAGGGAGGGGCATAATCAGGTTGATTTTCTTAAATGCTATATTTATCAGACAGTTATGCATGCAGTTCAGAGCCCCTACACAGTCACACACTCTGGGTACCCATGTAGGAAAACGGTGGGGCCCTGTGATGGAAGAAAGCAACATGCACAACACACACTATTTGTAATCCAGAGCCGGAGGGCTCAGTTTGTGAAAGAAAAGGCAACAAGACAATCAGATGACAACACTTTAAGATTTAGCTGTTGTTGCAGGGAGCTACCCTGATGTTTACTCACGATACCCAATACTGGACACAGGCAGGACGAAATTGAGACTGCAGGATGTTCAGCTGGAGTGCCTGGAGAAGCAGGGCCCACACGAATTACCGAGGCATCATTCCTGTTCAAGGAGTTGAGCAGAGGGCTGATTCCCAGGCTGGTCTCTCGTCGATGACTTTCTCTGCATAGCAGGTATTCTGGCTGGGCCAGTGTAGCAGGGCCCAGCCAAATGGAAATGGATACGGATTCAGTCCATGGAGTTGGATACAGCCTCCAGCAAGCAAAACACAGTTCAGACACATGGTGGGGAACCAAATCATGACCCACTATAAGTACACAGCACATTCACACGTAAGGAAATTCCACTGTACCAGGCAAATGGATCTCTGGTCACAATTATAGAGTCTCTGCACAATCTGGGAGTTCAGAGGTAGCTGGAAGTCCTGACAGGCCAATCGCATTCAGTAAATCTTCAGTCTTCTTCAGGTTAAAGCCTGGTCACAATTCAGTGGCTTAATTCGCTCTCCAAATTTGGATTCAGTCCAAAAAAAAAACACAAGTTCCCTCTCAGGGACAGCAGGCAGGCATGCAGGCCAAACTCAAGCCTTTCCACAGTTCTCCCGCTCGAATCCACTATGGATTGCTGCTCAAACCATCTCAAGCTGTTACTTCTTCACTTCCCAACTCAGATCTAATTGAAACTGCAAGCAGTGTGGGACTTTTCCCAAGATCCAAAAGGTTCGGTTGGCTGATCTGTCTGTCAGTCACAACAAGGGCTCCTCCTCCAGGTTATTTTAGGCACCAAAAGCCCAAAACTACAATTCCTACAAGTTTTGGCCCCACCAAGCCCCTGTAGGCAGGCTCTATTTTAGAGTCCCAAATGTACTGATTAGCCCATTCTGACAGTTCAGGACCAAGATGATGGAAACAAACAGAAATGTCCATGCTGCAAAGAAGGCAGATTAGCACAAACTGCAATATTATTACTACTCTAACAAATGATTTTTATTTATTTATTTAGTTTTTGTTTACTGGGTAAGTGCACTAGCCATAGCAATGACTATTTTCAGGCATGACCCTGGAGAGTACAGAATGAGAAATACAGGTAAGGATATTACAAAATTGGTTTGACATATTTGACAATATATTACAGAAAAGTATAGATATTGACAAAGTATGTGCATTTACAGTAAAGAAAGAGATATGCAAAAAAACAGTTCAAATTATGAGGCTACAACATATAACTAAATTGAGGAAAAAGAAACGATTAGTAAATATAAAAGTAATCAATAGGTAATGAAAAATGGGGATTCAAGGGAGAAATAAGAGTGGGGGAGATAGCTGTAAAGAGGCCAGAAATGGGGTTTAAGATGAGGCAAGATGAGGAGGTAGGTCAAAACTGGTAGAAAAAAAGTGCTTAGCGTATGGCATGGTAAAATAAGAGGCAGGAAAGGTAATGCTAGTAGGGTAACAGTGAGCTAGGGTGGTTTGAAACAGGAGCACTTGCAAGAAGTGCTGAGATGGTTACGCAACCCTTTCTTAAAGGACACGTGGGACGTGGATTGACATAGGACTAGTGGGAGGGTGTTCCAGTAAATGGGGGCAAGCACGTGCTCCTTTGGAGGTGTTATGTCTGGGGATGACAATGGGGGCATTGTCAGCAGACCGCAGCCCATAGCAAGGTGTCAGATTTTGGAAGAGATCGGCCAAGGGTTTGGGAACTTGTTGTCGGATAATATTGTCAATGACAGAGCCGTAAGCATAAAGCTTAGTCTCAGAGAGTGGAAGCCATCCAATGTCTGAATATAGAAGACAGCGGTGTTTCAGTCGATGAGAGGAGGATGCATATCGACATATGTTGTTAAATGTGACATCCCACTTTTGAAAACTAGATATGCATGCAGAGGTAAATGTAGCAACACCATAAGTAAGTGTGGGCAGCAGTATGCCACGGGCAATGGCAAGCTTAGCTGAGGACGTGAGTGCATAGCTGGTTCGGTAGGCTATACCCAGTTTAGAATTTACCAGCTTACAGGTCTGTTTGATGTGGAGGTCAAAATTTTGTGATGGGTCAAATGTGACACCCAGATATTTAAAAGAGTTTACCACCTCAACTGTTTAACCATAATCAGCAAACAAGTACATCTTCTAACAGAGCTCCCTCTCAGATTAATTATGACTGCATTCCAGGCAGCTTTTAAAGAGGCAGTACACAGAGGCTATACAGGCACTCTCTGGAAATACATTTATACTGCTAAAACGCAGAACACCAGCCTGGCAGTGAGCATTTAGGCATGTTCAAGGAAGACTTTTTGGGAACCCCCATTTGTGGGGGGGGGGTTACACATAATAGGAATGGCAGTGAAGTATTGAACTAACACCACCTCCCCACAGAGACTGAAAGGAGTAGGGTGTGTGCCTTTGGGTCGTCGGCCATAATGTGAAGCCATTTCACCTCACCTCACCCTGCAGACAGCAAGAGGTATCACGGTGTGTCTTGGGGTCTTTGGCCCTTACGCTCACCCCATTCCATAAGGAAATAAGCTGAGATGGGTGCAGTATAGGAGAATGGGGTGAACATTAGGGCAGAAGACCCCAAGACACACCTTAATGCCTGTCAGTGGCTGTGGGGTGGGGGTAGAATGCCGTGAGCATTACAGCCAACAAACCCAGGTCACATCCCCGACGATGGTCAGTCTCTACAGGGTGGGGGTTACGGTTGGAAACCTTAACACCCTGGGCATTTGTCAGTATTTTCACTCCAGATTTTCAAAATGGGCTTTTGGGGATCCCACCTCATGAACAGTGGGACTCTTATTTCGTTACTCAGTCCTGAAAGGTGATTTCACACAGCAACTACGCCATTCAGCGCCATAGGTGCAGAAGCACATTTCAGGCAGGATGTGAAAAATGACAGCTGTACTGTTCATGAGGAGGTGTGAAAAAATAGCAATGTTGAAAATCTGGAATGAAAATATGAAATTTGCTAGGTTACTTAATGCATAGAAACTGCGCATGCACGCCTGCCAGTAACGGTCATTTTCTGGAATTTTTCACCAGATTTTTAACATGGGCTTTTGGGACCTCCCTCATGAATAGTGGCACTGTGATTTTGCTAATCCATCCTGAAAGTTGATTTTGCACAGTGACCGGGCCATTCTGCACCACAGGTGCCAAAACACATTTCAGGGAGGATGTGAAAAATGACAGCTGTACTGTTCATAAGGAGGTGTTAAAAAATGGCAATGTTGAAAATGTGGAGTGAAAACACTAAAAATTGGTGAAGTTACGAGCATGCATAGAAAATGCGCAATGCATGCCTGTAACGCAGATATTTTTTGGAATTTTTTCACCAGATTTTCAGCATGGGCTTTTTGGGACCACACCTCATGAGCAGTGGTACTGTCATTTTGTTAATCTGTCCCGAAAGGTCATTCCACGCGGTGACCACGAAATCACCTTTCAGGACTGAGAAAAGAAACAACAGTGACACGTTCACGAGGTGGGGTCCCAAGAACCACATGTTGAAAATTTGGGGCCAAAATTCCTAAAAATGGCTGAGATATCAAACTAAGCTGAGATCCCCCATTGAGTCTGATTATACAGCGAGTACCCGATTCCTCAGTTCGTAGTTCGGCTTTGAAGAGCACATGTCACCATCCATAGAAGATCACTGCTC
Source organism: Neoceratodus forsteri (assembly GCA_016271365.2). NCBI lineage: Eukaryota > Metazoa > Chordata > Ceratodontiformes > Ceratodontidae > Neoceratodus > Neoceratodus forsteri. The sequence continues at coordinate 1,726,681,007 of CM057452.1, forward strand.
CCAACCTCTGGAGGGTAAGTATGGGTGAGGGGTCTGGGGAGGTGGTGCACAGAGAGAGGATTGGGGTGGGGAGGGGGACTGGGGAGACAACCCTGTATGGGTTTCTTTTTACAGTTTAACAAACAAACAGAAAAACTCGGGGGACTGTTTTCTTTATTTTATAGGTTTAAAAAAAAAAAAAAACTTTTGAGCACACTGTGGTGTGCTCCCAGTGTGCCACATGAGTTTTGGGGGGACATGATGCCAATGGAGATTTGGCACCCCGGTCAGCAAAGAAACTGAGCTTGGGGGGCCGGGGACATCTGACACCGGGAGTAGGCATCCCGGTGTCGGGAAAATAAAATGTTGGGAAAATAAAATAAATGTCTGGGCACACTGGGTGGGCTCCCAATGTGCCACAGTGTGGCTGGGATACATGCCAAAATAGAGGTTGGGCACGATGTCGGCTTTATTGGGGTGTGTGGCCGGCGGCAGGAGCCGCCATTGTGGAAAGCTGAGCCAGCAGTTGTTTTATTTATTTATTGACATGTTTCACAAGTAATGGCATACCGAGCAACTGCTCATAACTCTGCCCATGCGCATTACTGTGCACTGTAATGTGCATGGCCGGAGTCTTGTCATCTGCTGCTGCAATGAGGAAACTGCACCTCATTGGAGTGGCAGATTTCTTTCAATGTTTTGGCTCTCTTTGAAGTTTGCTGTCATCTACAGCATGCTCACTGATTGGCAGCTGAGGGATGCACCCACTAAAGCATCCCCTGCATTGGCCACAACACTAACACACCTCTGAAATGTGTTACTACCACAAGATGTGGCTTGCAAATGCGCAAACCAACATAAAAATAGCCCAGGCAATCACAAAAGGGGTCAAGAACATTTTCAGGTATGTTAGTGAAAGAAAAAAGACTAATGGTGGGATCATGAGATTTAATTGGGAACGAGAGAAGTGTGCAGAGAGGACCAAGAAATAGCAGAAATCATGAACAAGTATTTTTGTTCAGTATGCACAGAAAAAGGGTAAGGGGAGGGACCAAAGGTAGGTGACAGAAGCGCCACTAGGAGTGAGGTGGACACCAGTCCATTTAAGGAGGAGTCTTAAATTAACTTGTTAATCTGAAAGTGGACAAAGCAATGGGGCCAGATGGGATACTTCCCAGAGCATTAAGAGAACTCAGGGAGGAGCTGGCAGCACCACTGACAGCCCTGTTCAACAGTTCACTGGAAACAGGTGTGGTAACAAAGGACTGGAGGAGGGTGAATGTAGTCCCTCTCCACAAAAGTGAGAGTAGGGGGGAGGCTGGCAATTACACGTCAGTCAACCTGACCTTGGTGGTGGGGAAACTAATGTAATCACTACTAAAAGAAAGGTTTATGATACATCTCAAAACCAATGGAGCACAAGATCCGAGGCAGCATGGATTCACAGTGGGAGGATCTTGTCAAACAAATCTGATACTTTTCTTTGACTAGGGAGGTGGATCAGAGAGGGGCAGTGGATGTGGCCTATTTGGATTTCAGCAAGGACTTTGACACCATCTCAATTAGGAGGCTAGTAAACAAGCTGGGCAGCCTGGGATGGGTCCCAGGGTGTTAAACGGGGTTAAAAAATTGGCTGAGCGATAGCACACAGAGGGTGGTGGTGAACGGAGTTCAATCCAAAGAGAGGGGGGGTGACCAGCGGGGTTACACAGGGATCAGCGCTTGGACCAGTCCTCTTTAATGTCTTCATAAGCGACATTGCAGAGGGGCTGGAAAGGAAGGTGTGTCTCTTTTCAGACGACACGAAGATCTGCAAGAAAATAAGAAGGGACCTTAGCAAGCTTGAGAAGTGGTCAAGGGTGTGGCAGCTAAGATTCAATGCAAAGAAGTGCAAAATCATGCACTTGGGGCACAGAAATGTGGTGGAGGAGTACATGATGGGGGGGGAGGTACTGACGGCCACCAAACAGGAAAGGGACCTGGGAGTAATCATATCGGATGAGCTAAAGGTTACCAAACAATGTGAGAAGGCTGTAAGGAGAGCCAGTGGAATGCTGGGGTGCATAGGGAGAGGTATCTCCAGCAGAAGGAAGGAGGTGGTGATGCCACTGTATAGAACACTGGTGAGACCTCATCTAGAGCACTGTGTCCAGTTCTGGAGGCCACATCTATGGAAAGACATAGAGTAGAAGCAGTTCAGAAAATGGTGACAAAAAAGGTGCAAGGGCTGCACCAAAGGTCATATGAGGTGGAGGATCTCAATATGTATTCCCTGGAGGAGAGGGAGGGAGAGTTGAGGGGGATATGATAGAGACTTTCCAAATACAGTACCTCAAAGGGTGTAAATAAGGGTAGAAGAACAAGGGCCATGATAGCAAAATGAGGGGATAGACTTAAGGAGGCAATGTGAAAGTTTTTTTTTCACGGAAAGGGTGGTTGGTCCATGGAACAACCTGCCAGCAGAGGTTGTAGGGGCCAAAACAGTAGGGGAATTCAGAAACACATGGGACGGGCATAAAGGAACTCTAGTGACAGGAAAGAGAGGGTAAACTGCAGATCATTTAGGATCTGCAGTATTTGGAACAGGTAGGGAAAATGGGCAGACTACTGGGCCCAGAGGTCCTTATCTGCTGTCAAATTCTATGTTTCTATGTTTCTGACTGAGTTAACCTTCTGAAGTAAAATGGGGGTCTGTTGAGGGGAACTGGGATGTCTTCTGTTATGTCATGCTGGGGCCTTGGAACTGGAATAAAAACTGAGAGGTCACTGAAGGATTTGTTGAAGATGTCTGCAATGTTAGTGTCCCCAATGACTGTGGTACCATCCTGTAGGATAGAGTAGGGTAGTGTTTGTTTAAGTTTCCCTTCAATTTCATTAATTGCAGATCACAATTTTGTAGGGTCATTAAGAAGTTGCTGTTGCTGGGTTTTATGGTATGTTGCATTGACTGCTTTGATACAAGACTTCACAAGGTTGAGCATTTCCTTGTATTTGATCAGGTTGGAGGCAAGTCCAAGATTTTTATAAAGGGTCCAAGCTCTGTCTTTTTGCTTTGATAGGGATTTGATGTCAGAGGTGTACCATGGTTGGGAGTTCCCTTTAATATGTATGTTTTTTGGTGGGGCACCAATGTCACTAACCCTGTTAAATTGGTGGATAAAATAATCAAGAGCTAAATTTGCATCTTGCATTTGCACTAGGAAGGACCAGTCCACCCGACTGAGCAGAGTTTGGAGAAGAGGGAGCTTGTGTGGGTGGAAAACACTTGCTTTAGTAGTGAGGGGTTCACCCTTGGCCACTTTGGTGGACTAGTTACAAGTGACTGGGGAGTGGTCGCTAAGAGCATCAGGTAGGACAGCACTTGATATGACCCTGTCAGGGTGAGTGACAAGGATCCAATCAATGAGTGTGGTAGTTCCAGTTTTGTAATTAGTTCTGGTGGGTAGCTTAATGATTTGAGTAGGGAATACATCTGCTAATTTGTTTATAAGATTGTGCTTATTGCTTGCCAACCAGTTAATGCTGAAATTCCAGAGCACAATTTTTTCATGCTGTGGTTTAAGATCAGCTACAGCCTTTATGAATCCATCAAAACTATCTCTAAAATTCTTAGGTGATGTGTAAGCTACTAGAAGGATTAGGTTTTTCTCACAATGGGGGCTAAGCCTCAGGTTGGCAGCAAGGAGTTCACAGCCAGTGGGATTGGGGGACGGGGGGCGGCAGCTGGGCCTGAGGTACGGTTTTATGAATAGGAGGCAACCACCACCTCTTCTAGATCCTCTGTCCAGTCTGAATGTCATGTACCCTTGTATGTGAAATTCAGAATCTAAGATCTTATCAGTGAGCCATGTTTCTGTGACAGCCACCACATCCAACTTGGCATCTATCACCCAGAGTTTGAATTGATCAAACTTTGGCACGACACTGCCAATATTCACATGAGCCAGATAACCTCTGAAAGTAGCTTGTGAGGCTACTGGGCCAGGGTTTTGGTGTACATTGCCTCCAACAATTATTAGGAGGAGGAGCACCTATAGCATGATGTAGCTTGAAGGACTTAGGGCCAATACGACTCCTACCTTTGGGGGCCTTGCATTTAACAAAGTCAGTCTTCTGTATGGAGCTTATTAGGGTAGCACCAGATTGCCCATCAAGGTTTACCTCCTGTGGTAAAACCTTTTTTCCCCATGTATTTCGGCATTAAAAGTGCCATGGTTTTATTGGCAGGGGGTAGATAACAATGGATGCAAGTTGCCAACACGGGCCATAGGAAAGGGGGTGTATGAGATTTGCTGCTGAGAGTCTCACACTTATGTCAGATAAGCAGACTAGTGCCAAGACACTTATTAGTAGAAACAAGGTTTTAGAGGGGGCCATGATGACTATTAGTAATGCAGAAGAGGCAGGTGGGGTAATTGAGGTGGAAACAGGGAGGGCAGAGAAGAGTTTCGGGTAAGGGACAGGATCAAGTTAGTTGCTTTTTTTGGGGCGGGAGTGGAACATGCACATAGATATGGTCCTTGTTAAAGTCAACCCATTTATTTTATATGTTATTGTTAGTTTTGGCTGGTTTCCAACCCTCTACATTAGTATGAGCCATTTTTACCTTCGCTTGCGTGCATGAGCAAGGAATGTCTTGCAACAGTAGGACTTTTGGAGGTGTGTAACCCTCCTTGCCAATGCAGTGCTCAGTGTAGCAGGTGTGACACTAAGGGACCAATACATGCCGAGCTGTGTATGACAGCAGTTTGGATGTGTTGGTCTTCACGTCTAAGAAAAGGTCCGCTGCAATCAGTGGTGGTAGCATGTATGTAATTTGCATACCTACATCAGCCAAACTGCTGTCATGCACAGCTTGGCATGAAATCCCTCTCGCTTCCTCCCTCTGCTAATCTCCTTCCTCATTAGTGTTCTCCCCGGCCCCATTGTGTGCGGAGGGTGTAATCCCCTCAGCTCATGCGCCCCCAGCACACTGTGTGGCCAAATCCCCCATCGGCTGCAGCCCCACCAACAAACAACCAGTTGGCACGCTAGAGTCCACCCCAGCATGCTCATGCCCCCATGCACACTGTATGGCCGGAGGGGTGCCCAATCCCCACCGGCTCCACTCCCCCAACAAACATGTAGGTGGCACACTGGGAGCCCACACCAGCATGCCAAAAGCATCCGCTTTTTCTTTTTTTTTTAAGTCCTGTGGAAGAAAAAACGGTCCCTTGGTGAGTCCCTGCCCCCAACCCGTGCCCACCACCTCCCACCCCATATTTACCTCTAGAGCCCGGCGCGTTGATCATCGGTGGACCGGAAACACGTCTGCACTCTTCAAAGCCAACCGCGAACTGAGGAAATGCCGGTAAGCTGTATAATGACATAAATAGGGTTTTTCAAACTTAGGTGAATATCCCGCCCATTTCTTCGACTTTTGGCACCATACTTTCAACATGGGGTTCTTGACACCTCTTCTCATGAATTCAGTCACTGCCATGGCATTATTTGATCCCAAAAGGTGATTTCACAGTCACTGAGCGGAATCACCTTTCGGGACTGATGAACGAAACAACAGTGTCGGTGTTCATGGGGTGAGCTCTCAAAAAGCCTATGTTGCAAATTTGGTAAAAAAATTCCAAAAAATGACTGTTTTACTAGTGTGCATTGTGCAGTTTCCACGCACACTAAGTTCGTGAATTTGTAATATTGTCACTCCAGATTTTCAACATAGGCATATTTCCACACCTCCTTATGAACAGTGCAGCTGTCATTTTTCACATCCTGGCCGAAATGTCTCTTTGCGTTTCCGGCCCAAAATAGCGTGGTCACTGCTGGAAATCAGTGTTTGCTACAGAGTAAGAAAATCACAGTGATACTGTTCATGAGCAGAGGTCCTAAACTGCCTATGTTGAAAATGTGGTGACAAAGTCCATAAAATGGCTGTGTTACAAGCATGCATTGCGCAGTTTCTACGCACACTCACAAGTTCGTGAATTGTAATATTTTCACTCCAGATTTTCAACACTGGCATTTTCCCACATCTTCTTATGAGCAGTACAGCTGTTATTTTTCACATCCTGGCCGAAATGTGTTTTCGCACTTCCGGTGTACAACAGCACGGTTGCTGTGGAAAATCTCTGTTTGGTACAGAGTAACAAAATCACAGTGACACTTTTCATGAGCAGATGTCCTAAAATGCCTATGTTGAAAATTCAGTGAAAAAATTCCATAAAATGACTGTTTTATGAGCGTGCATTGCGCAGTTCCCATGAGCACTCGTAACTTCGCGAATTTGTAATATTTTCATTCCAGATTTTCAACATTTGCATTTTCCCACTCCTCCTTATGAACAGTACAGCTGTCATTTTTCACATCCTGGACAAAATATGTTTTCACACTTCCGGCGCAGAATAGCGCGGTCCCTGTGGAAAATCGGTGTTCGGTACACAGTAAGAAAATCATAGCGACAGTGTTCATGACCAGAGGTGACAAAATGCTTATGTTGAAAATTTGGTGAAATAATTCCACTGAATGACTGTGTTACAAGTGCGCATTCCGCAGTTTCCACACAGGCTTGTTCCCTTGAGCACAACCAGGGCGTTAGGGTTCCTAAGACAGACACTTAAGAAGTATGAAGGTGGAATGTTAATCAGATGCAAGAGGAGTTGCAGAAAGGTACTCTGTTGGGATATAGATGCTGAAGGGACATGGATACAATGGGGGGGAAGGGGGACCTGCATAAATGTCAAGCACCAATGCAAATATCAGCAAGCTAACATTCGGCATTGACAAATGCTTGTTTTATTCAACATGATACAGAGCTTAGAGAATGGCTTCTTATTCTTATTCTTACAGTACTGCATGGTTTCTTTGGGAGGTAGACAAACACAGAGGGTCACTCCCAGGACAGTGCAGTGGTCAGTGCAGACAATACAGTCACCAAACGAAAACAAAAAGTGAAGCACATGCTACTAGGTTTTGTTGCAAACACACTGTGCAATTTTATTAAATTATTAAATATTCAAACAGGCAAAAAGTATTTACATACCAGAGTCTCCCTGATGGGTTGCTCCCACTAACAGCCCAATGTTTTGTGTTTGTGTACTGTGCTTTCTCCCCCACATAAAAACATAGAATCTGTCAGCAGATAAGGACCACTTGACCCACCCAGTCTGCCCATTTTTCCTTACAGTATATCTGCAGACCCTACTTGATCTCTGGCTCTTTCTTCCCTCATAGAAACATAGAATTTGACAGCAGGAAAGGACTGCTTGGCCCATCCAGTCTGCCCATTTCTCCATACCTACACTATTACCGCAGACTCTGCCCGATCTACAGCTCTTTCTCCCTTCCCCTTCCTTTCCACTATGATTCCTTTGTTTTTATCCCATGCATTCTTGAAACCCAACACTGTGTTTGCCCCCACCACCTCCACTGGAAGGCTGTTCTAGGAATCCACCACTCTTTCTGTAAAGAAGTATTTCCTCACATCTCTCCTGAATCTACCCCCCCCCCAGCTTCATAGAGTGTTCCCTTGTTCTTGAGCACCTTTTCTTCTGAAAAAAATACTTCCCATCTCTACCTTATTTACCCCCATGAGGCATTTAAAGGTCTCTTTCATATCCCCCCTCCCTCCCTCTTCCATTCCAGGGTGTACATATTGAGGTCCTTTAGTCTCTCCTCATAGGGCTGTTGATGCAGACCCTGCACCATTTTAGTTACCCTCCTCTGGACCACGTCCACTCTGTCTATGTCCTTCTGGACATGCGGTCTCCAGAACTGGACACAGTACTCTAGGTTGGGTTTTACCAGCGATCTATATAGAGGCAGCACCACCTCCCTCCTTCTGCAGGTGATGCCCCTCCCTGTAAACCCCAGCATCCCACTCACCCTCCCTCATTCTTTCCCCTAAGATTCTCCTATGCCTATTCCAAGCTTTCTTGAACCCTCCCACTGTTTTTGTCCTAACTACCTTGGTTGGTAAGCTGTTCCAGGAATCCAGCACTCTTTCTGTTAAGAAGTACATTCTCACATCTCTCCTGAATTTACCCCCCCTGCCCACCCCAACTTCATATTGTGGTGGGTATATCGGTCCTTATCAGCCATCGATTTCTATGTTTCTATATTATGTCCCCTTGTTCTTGAGTACATTTTGTTCCTGAAAAATACTCCCCCTCCTGTACCTCAGATTCACAACCTCAATATACATCTCATTTAAAGATATAGAAATGAATCCCAGTGTCACTAGGAGCAGATGGTCAAAAACACTATAGAAGTGTCATTATAAGTGCTGAAAAAGTCTGGTTTCCCTTGAAAAAGCACTGGGCTGTTAGTGAGAGTACCCTTGTCAGCTAGACTCTAGTATATTAATACTTTTACCTTCAGCACTTGCAGTGTGTTTACAACATATTAGCAGCATGCACTTTGCTTTCTTTTTGTTTTGTTTCTTGGGAGGTGCCACACTGTGTAGGCAGTATTGCTGTAGTAAGAGGCCAGTGCTACTGACAATACAACTTTAACAAGTAAAAAAAAAATACCTTGTTTGAGATTAAAAATAAATAATATATTTAGTGCTGGTTACTTTGTAATCTTTTCAGTTAACTGCTAATGGTCTAATGGAAACTTGGCCCTAATTGGTCAAACTTTGCGAGCCAGGCAAACACCAAAAGAAAACAGGACAGTGAATTTAAGTCTTGGTGTGAACAAATATAATTAGCGGCTATGTGTGGATATATTTTTAAATAAGGCTTGTGGATGGAAATGAAGGGTTTGGATTTGTTCGGGTTTGGATTTGTTCACCCTGTTGAGAAATAGCATCGTACAGTGAGTACTTTATCCAGATCTGTACCTTACTGAATGTGTTTACAATCTGTATTACAGTAATTATGACTGTGACATGTATTTATGATTGTTTTTGTAATTCATTCTTGGTCACTCCTGAAAAAGGGACTTTTAGTCTCAGTGATTCTGCCTAGTTAACAAAATTCAAATAAATAAAATAACGAAATAAAGTTTTAGGCCATTCGTTGGGTGGGGGGGAGGTTCACTAAAAACACCACCAACAGTTCAATCTGGTTCAATGACAATTGGCATCCATCTGTATCCCCCTTCCCTGGGACAAGGTTGAAAATAGGCAAAATTATCTAGTCCTCCTTTGCTGGTCAACAAAGACAAAATAAATAAATAAATAAATAAATACTTCTCCATCCCATTTGGCAGCCCTTATAAGGTTTTCCTTTTCTAAAGTGGGCCACTGTCTTTAGCTTTTCCATGGAAGAGTGCAAATCTATGCTTCCATCAGAGGTTCCCTCAGTGTCTGATTGAACATCATGGCTAAAAAAAGAAGAGCGCCAGGAATGCATCCAGCACTGGGCACATTATTAGATTCATACTCTCTCCAACCCTGCTTCTAAAGAACTCTCTTTTTTTGTCAGTACTGGAAGGCTGGACTCTGGGGCTGGACTAGTGGCTCCCCATGGTCATTATCTTATTAGTAATCTCAGTAAATTATTTGGAATAAATGGAGAAGGAATTGGCTTGCCTTGCACTGGACTACATAGCCTGTTTTGCTTTATGTTCTTTGCAGCTAACTGTGTAGCAACTTTGGTTGGGTTGGGGTGGGCAGTTTTATTTCACAGTATTACTTAAGCAGGACTGCGCTACTAGGGCACTACTTGGGGGGTACTTACTTGTATTAAAGAACAGATTTTAAAAAAGAGTGTTTGCTTCAACAACAGATACACGGTTCTAGTACCAGATTCTGAAAATACCTGCAGTAGGCAAGGTTTAGTCAGACAGAATGCTTCAAAAACTGCTCAGTGTCTGGCATTCTATGGAACAGGTAAAACAGAGTAAAGAATTGACTTTATAGCTGAGAGAATGCTATCATCCGTTTACAAACAAGGCAGTGATTTAGAGTTTCAAATAGAAAATGACAACACCTATAATAAAACCAAATGAAATGACTTTCCTTCTCATAACACTGCATAGTTATAACTGTGTTTTCATTACCTATACACCCTTTGAATTTTCACACACTACTAGAAAACTAAGTATGTGTATCATTAACTAGCATTCAAAGTCATTAGATCCATGTTACCATGGTCACCATCTATGGGGTGCCGTTTATAACATTAACATTTTGTCCACAGCATGAAATTAAGCAGTTTGACCAAAGGCATTTTGTCCACAGAATGAAGTCAAGAAATTGACAAAACGCTTTCTGCTACAAAACAAATAAAGGAGCTGACAACATGCATTTTTCTCTAGAGACCGATGTTAGAAGTCTGACAAAAGGCATTTTGTTCAGAGGATGGAGTTAGCAGGGACAGCTAATGCAGCAGTAGTGCTGCAGCTTGCTATCCAGACCCATCTGGGTTTGTGCCCTAAGGCCAGCATGTCTGGTTCTGGCATCCTGTCTTGAGTGCCTCCTGCCTTGAGAAGGGAGGGCACCTCTTTCTGCTGCATGGCTGCCCCCTGGTGGCCCAGGGGAAGGTTGGTCATGCAGGAAGGAATAAGTGGTCCCTCTGGAGCAGCTTTACACTGGCACCCCCCCCCCCCACTTGGCTAGCAAGGGATGAAGAGGTGTCACATGTCCAGGTCAGGGCTGGCAATGGAGTTCCAAAGGTAGAGAACCAGTTTAACAAAATGCACTGTGTCCACAGAATGCACTTAGCAGTTTTATAAAATGCATTTTGTCCACAGAATGAATTATTTATTTATTTAAAAAAAAATACTAGGAAAGTCATACTGAGCTGGTTATCAGCTCAATTTCAGATGCATTCTAAGGGTTGGGAGAATAGAAGAAAGCAGAACAGATACCAAGTAAAACGTAATACACAACAATATTACAGTAATATGAAACTAAGAATAATAAAATGTACAATCACAAGAACACCAGTATAAAATTGCCATACAGTTAACTACCATACAATAAACTGCAGAGCAGGCAAAGCATGAAATAGTGAGCAACAACAATAATATGAGGAACAGGGAGTAACGACTGATGAACCGAGGGGAGGAGGGACAACACAAGTGGCAGTGTGCAGAGGAAGGCAGGCTACAAGAGGAGTCCACCCCAATCAGAAGCAACTACAGGAATGAATAGAGACACCCCGGAGGAGAGAATTCAGAGTGTTAAGGGAAGGAGCAGACCAAGTGGAAGGTGGGAGAGAATGCCATAGTTTAGGGAAGTGGAACGAGAAGACAGCTTGGCCAGCAGCGGATTTCACTGGTGAGAGAGCAAGGGAGTGAAAGTAAGTGTTGCAAAGGTAGTAAAGAGGTGTGTGTGTGTGGGGGGACTAAGATATGAGGGGAGGGAGCCAAACCAAAATTTGGAGATAAAAGAGGAAGAGGGTGGTATACAAAGAACAGTGATGAGTTTGCAGGGGTTTGTCAAGGATAAATCAACAGGAGTGAAACGGGGAGTTCAGTCTAGCTAAAGTGGACTTAGGAGTAGCACTGTAAAGTCCATAGTCAAAAATCGACAGAATCATCTTAGTGAGGATTTCTTTCCATACAGGAAATGGGCTACTTCTCTTATTTCTGTGAAGTGCACCAAGTTTGGGGTAGAGCTTCTTGTGGACAGCAATTAAGGAGTTCACAACATGTATGTTGTCCACACAATAAATTAAGGAGCTGACAAAATGCCTTTTGTTCACAGAAAGAATTATAGAATTTACAAAATGAATTTGCAGTATCTGCTTGCACAACTACCCACACACCAATATCTGCCCTGTAACTACTCCACTCCAGTACAAACATTCAGCTACCCAGTATTCTAAACCACACCTCAGTATCTGCCTGACAAGTGCCCCACCACTGTATCTGCCCTAAAGTGCCACACACCTCAGTATCCACTTTGCAGTTACCTTTCGCCCCATATCTGCTGCCCAACTGCCACTGCCCTGCACCCAAGTACCTGCCATACAATTATCTCATACATCACTTTTTCTCACGAACATCATCCCAACCCCAGTATCTGCACCATAACTACCCTGTACTCTAGTATCTGCCCCACAACCATACCATACTCTAGTATCTACACCAGGACCACCCCAAACCCTAGTATTTGCCCAACAACTATACCGTATCTAGGTATCTGCTCCTACAACCACTAACAACCCAGTATCATCCCTGTAATCTCCTACTTTCTAGTATCTGCCCCACAGCTACCAAACACCCCAGTATCTGCTCTCCAACTATCCCTCACCCCTACATCTACCACACAACTGCACCTCACTCCAGTATCTACACCTTAACATACCCACACCCCAGTATCTGCCCAGAACCTATATCATGCACCCATGTCTGCCCCACCATTGCCACTACACAATGTATGTGGCCTATAACCACCTCACACCCCAGCGTTTGTCCCACAACCATCCTATTTCAGTATCCGCCCCAACCACCCCATGCACCAGTTTTGGACCCACAACAAACCCTTGTTCTAGTATCTATCCACAACTACCTTACATCTCCATGTCTGCCCTACAACAAACCTATACACCATGATCTGCCCCACAACTAACCTCACTGTAATATCTACTCCACAGCCACCACCATACCAAGTAACTGCCCACCCACCACCACCAGGATAGAAGTTTGATCCAGATACTGGGTTTTGTTTTATTGTGAATCTTATACTGGGGTTTGATATAGCTCCTTCCTGATAGCAGAAGTACGGCCATTGTATGACAGGAGTCTTGATGTTGGATAGTTAATGGTTGAATAGGTGTTAGATAATCCCCACACTACAGTATCTGTCCCCCCAACCCACAACTACCTCATACCCAAAAATCTGCTCCAGAACCACCACCAATGCCCAGTATCTGGACTTCAACCATGGATAATCAATCACATTTTATTCGGGGGGAAAAAAATGTTGAGCATAGCTCATTTACAATGGTATCCAGTTAAAACACACTTCTGATGGCACCTCAGTACCTGACCCACAACTACCCCTATCCCTAATTCTGCCCTACAACTACCACACACCCTAGTACCTGTCGATCAGTCCACACCCATTTATCTGCCAAGTTACTCTTCAACCTAATACATACCTCTCAACCTCCTGCCTCATAAATCAGGGACAAGGCTTAAAAAAAAATCAGGGACAAAGGACCAAAATCAGGGACACATCTTTAGAATTAGAGATATCCACCCAGAAAGCTGGCAGAATATGGGGCTTAGTGCAAAATGCATTTTCTAAAGAAAAACACATCTGTAACTTAAATGCTTGACATTAAATTGTGCTTAAAATCCCAACTGTTTAGCCACAGAAACGCAAATTTTAGGAGGGACAGAGTAAAATTTTGAGGCAAAATCAGGGACATCCCTGAAAATCAGGGACAGTTGAGAGGTATGACCTAATACATGACTTGTAAGTACTTCTTAGAGGTGTGAGGGCTAGTCTTAGAGCAGATAATGAGGTATGGCACTGTTGTGGGGCAGCTACTGTGGTTTGAAGTAGTTGGAACGGATACTACATTTTTGAGGTGTTGTGAGTCAGAAATGGGCCGGGTACCTGTGAGAAAATTCTGTAAGTATTTTTTTTTGTGGTAGAAACAGCGGTACTGAATGGCTGAGGGCAGATACTTGGGTATGGAGTAGTTGTTGTGTGACAGAAACTGGGGGCGACTGTGGAGGATGTCGGACCGGTGGCGCGTATTAGGTTACTTACGGTAGGCAAGGACCTGAGTAACCATGGATGGCGTAGAAGTCTACACGGTGCTTACAGACATATGAAGATGTCTTCTGCTCATCTGCTGTACATAAATAACGCTTAGAAAATGGAAAACAAAAGTACATTTAAAGCAATGTTTTTATGTGTTCTGTGGGGGCGCTCTGCCCCCCCCATCCCCCCGGGTACAAAAAATACAACTGTTTCGGTGCACCCGTGGGGTGGGGGTGGGGGGGTGGAGCGCCCCCACAGAAAGAATAATATCACTGAACATAAAGTTGCTGTCACTGGAAGTTACTAAGCACTTACGTTCTGTAATATTCAGTGATATAATTCTTTCTGTGGGGGCGCTCCGCCCTCCACACCCCCAGGTGCACTGATAAAGTTGTATTTTTTGCCCAGGGGTGTGTGAGAGGTGCAGCGTCCCCACAGCAAGAATAATATCCCTGAATATTATAAGACACAAGAACTCTCTACGGACGTTCTACCACTGACACATTTAACAATTTGATGGAGCACATTGCAACAGGCAGAGCAGAACATAGGAAAATGAAAATGTGCAATCATTTAACTGCCTAAAACAGAGATACTGACACAGTTAATAATAACTATTTATTTCTAAACGCCTCTCTGTGATTGCTGTGAAAAAAAGAGAAAAGGGTTGTGGTGTCAGATGGGGAGCACAGCGTGTGAGGTTATTTTAAATGTGAAACTTGCTTTATGTTACATGTGTGGTGGAGTTTTCAGAGTGTGGAGGACGTGGGCATGTCTTCACCGTAGTGTGTGGAGTTTTAGAAAAGCGCACGACCGGTCCAACGTCCTGCACAAACGCCACACTGGGCGCAGGTGATTATAATGCATTTTGTCTAACTGCTGACTACACGCTGTAATTAAAATGCATTTTGTCAAACTGCTCATTTCATACTGTGGACAAAATGCTTTGTCAAACTCTTTACTAAATTTTGTAGACAAAATGTTGATGTAACAAATGGCACCACACAGTGACCTGGTGCTTCTTTGTGTATGTGTGTTTGTGTTTGTGTTTTTTTTTTTTGGGGGACGGCTAACTCTGGAGAGGTATGAAATCATGCAGGATTGCTACCAGCAGTACCTAAGCAAATGTGCACAAGCCAACCCAACCAAGTACACACACACACACGCACACACTTTCAAACGTCATAATTCTTCAGCAATTTACTAAAATAGCAAAATGAGCCCCTTCTCTATATGTGTTTCCTGAATAGATGAAAGACTATATTACAAGCCTTATTGCACAATCCATGCAGTAAGCTTATGTTTACCATTTTTTTAAATAACATTATTAAATCCAAACTGAATTTTCAATAATTCTTTAAGAAATACTCCACTTAATTTTAGTTATTCAATGGGTATCTCACTTAACCCCTATGGTCCACAATTCAGGGACACATTTTAAAAAGAAATCAGGAACAATTGCCTGTAATTGGGGACTGTGTGTTACAAAAGGTCGTATACATTCAGGAAACTGTTAGACTCAAAGTTAAACATTTTTTTTTTCTGACAGAAAAGGACTGCAACTTCCATTTCTAACATTATTGTAGCTTCTATGTTCCTCTACTTCAGTATCAAAAACATCAATTTCAAGAGGGAAGATGGACATTCCAGGGTCAAAATCAGGGACAGTTGAGTGGTATTTGTTTTTGCTGTGATGCGCTTATGCACTGTATCTCAATGCTAAAGGTAAACTGTTATTGATCCTGATGGAAGACTGCCAGAAAAGGCATTTCAAGCACTCAGTTATGGACAACCTTTTGACTCTTAGAAAAAAAAAAAAACAATATGTCCATTGTTTCTTATGAAAACTGGAGGCATTAGACCCCTTCTGGCAAGGAAAGGGTTAAGGAGAAATTGTTCCCCTAAAAACATGAAGTTGTAGCCCACATATATCAAATATGTATATCTAAAGACCATACCTGCTGGAACCACAACAATCAGACACAAGTAAAACAAAAAAACCTTGCAGACAGCTACGCAGGTTATCTGTGCAAAAACACATACAATTCATCTTGGCTATCAGGTGCAGGATAAAGTGCAAAATAAGACTAGAAAATGTGTGGTCCCATACCTGGACTCCCTCCGACGATGAACAGTAGACTGATCAAGATCAAGAATACCATGTAGAAGAGCCGCTGGAATCTCATTTTGTCAGCATAGATCCTTAAAGATACTTGTAAAAGTGGGGAAGCCTTTAAATTCCTTGTCTGCACTGTGGCTGTGACCCAGCTCACATTCTAATGGGAAGCCTTTTAGAGTGCACTGACTGCTGCATTTTCTAGCAAGGTTAATGATCACATAAGGCAAGGTTATTGGTTCTGTGCTGTGACCAGAGCCTCCTGTCTCTCTCTCTCTCTCTCTCTCTCTCTCTCTCACTCACTCTTTGTTAGCTGCAAGCCCACACCCCCTTATTTTCCATAGGCAAACAAGCAAAGAGAGTGCACAGAAACTGAGGTTGTGTGTCAGTGGATGGTCAAGAAGCCTTCTAAACAAAGCAGCAGCTTTCTCTTCCATACAATCCAAAGGGGCAGGGTGGAAACTGTTAAAAATGGGCATAGAGTTGTTGACCTGCCCACCCCCAACCCCAAAACACATACCATCCCCCTCTGCAACTGCCTCACTTTGGCTTTGCTCATATTAGTCCCACATACAGGAGGCAGTGAAAATGACAGGAAGCCCCTCTTTTGTCCCACTCTTGAAAAGAATGCAGAATTACATACTTAAGAGCCCCATGGAACACTGCCACTGCCTGTTGCCGCACTGCTGTGTGCCTTGTAAACTAGCTGCAAAGTGGCAGCCATTCAGAAGGAATTGAGAGCTGTTAAGTCTAATGTGTTGCTTTTGTGTTGTAAAATGTTCAGACTCCGAACATCCTGGTGGGGGAGGAGTGAAGCTATTAGCATGTTTGTATATTAAAAAAAAACCTCTCCTGTTACAATTTAATTTAAATGTTGTCTTGCTGAAACAAATTACCAGTAGGTAAAGTGACATGTTTTAATCTTGATTTTATCACAGCAGCTATGGATAACATGTATTTCTTAATGTAACCCCCTGCAAATGGGGGTTCCCAAAGACTTCCAGGAGCTTGCTTGAATGCTCCAAGCCTGAATGGTGTTTGGCGTTTAAGCCATTTATCAGTGAGTGTTTTAGAACCTCTGGCACTGTCTCTTTAAGAGCTGTCTGCTTGCAGACATAATTAGTTTGTATGGGGGGACGTGTGCTTCTCTGTTTGAGTACCACTCGAACTGCTGCCAATTACTTCATTTTGCAGTCACTAGGAGTGCAAAGGGAACCTATCTGAAAAGATGTAACTGTTTGCCAGAAATTATTTAGAGTAATAATGAAATTACAGTTTGTCTAACCTGCTTTCTTTGCAGTCAGAACTGTGTCTGCTAGTTCCCCATTCTAGTTTTGAACTGCTGAACTGGACCAATCAGTGTGGGGTAAGCTAGCTAAAATGGTGCCTTGGACGAATCAGAACTTGGACTCATAATCTGAGCCAGCCACAAGAGGATTGTATGGGCAGTGACTCTGGGAGATGTAGTTTAGACTTCAGTGCCTTTTGGACCAACAGCAGCAGTCTATTGTGAGTGACAGCCAATCCAGTCAAGAACTGGGAGGAACTCAAAGGAAGTGCCGGTTTTTCAGTTGGAGTGTCAGTTGAGCTTTGGCAGTGAAGAAGGAAGGAGCCCTGTGCTTTTCAGTGTGCAGTTTTAGTAAAAAACGTGTGTAAGGCCCAGAGTTCAGTCTGCAGCTTGTGTAACAACTTTTGGACTGAATCCGTCCTGTGAAAAGAATCAAAGGATCTCTGAAGAGTAGAAACCAGGCTCACCCTGTAGAAGACTGGAGGAATTAGCTGAAATTGCACTCTGTCTGTCAGGAACTGAATCTGCTGTGTGTTCTCCGGGTATTGTGCAGTAGTGCGTCGGGATACAGATGCAGCCTGCCTGGTATAGTGCTTTCTTTATATGGATGTGTGAAGGGTTTGTGTACCTCAAGTGAGCCCTGCTGACATTGAAGGACCCTATCTTATTTGGAGGTCGAGTACTAATTCAGCTTCCTCCTGTTGAATTGCCACATTAAATCCAAATGGAATTACTGTACCGCTGACTGTTTAATTCTCCTTTTCTCTGTGTGAGGGGCCCCTACCAGCTGCCACGGTTTGGACTAGCCACTAGGGCTTGGGTACCCAGGGACAGTAACTGATAGGGATAGGCCTGTGCACAGAGCCATAGGTAGATTATTAGAGTGATAAGCTAATTAACCTGATTTCCCCCTGTCCTTGTTATATCCCTAAATAAATCAGAGCTGCTTGTTTCAGCAAAGTTATACTGCCTGGAGGTATTTGTCTATGTTAAAGTACTGTACTGTGATTGTTGCACTGTATCTCATTTCACAGGAGGTCCAGTGCTGAACCAGACCTGGGGAGTAAGTGTATACTGTGAAAGTGTTCTGATATATTGTGTGGGCCACTAGTTGGGAAGAAGGGGTTGCAGTGTCCCAGAGGGCTGTGACCAAGTTAGTTTAACTATTGCAAACCCTGACCTCTGGGTGGAGGCACCCGCTATTGGATCCAGGCCCCTCAACCTGATAGTGGCAAATCAGGCAGGGGTAGTAGCCCTGGGATAGCGCCATCTAGGGGTTACATCTTGAGGCTCACCGCTGGGATTGTGTGTCTCTAGTGGCCATATTCTGAACCTACTGTTGAAAAAATGGGTACCCGACAGAGTGGCTGTGCACCGGCTGGTGGGTGGTGTACTGGGGAGAGATCGACCCCAAATGCTATTCTTATCCTGGACATCCCCTGGGTATCAATAGGACACTGTGCAGGGGTACTTTCCAAGGTGGAAGGTTTACAAAACCCTGTGGTGGTGGGTCGGCATGCTAATCTGCTCACCCACACTTTCCTGGCCCTAGTAGGTTTAAGGATCCCATAGATAGCTCCAAAGTGCCACAGACCATTACCCCAGAGGGAGCCTCACTGCTTGGAGAGTGATAACTAAGACAGTAAAGACCTGGGGGAATCAGCCCACCACTATCTGAAACTTTTGAGAAGAAATTTGCTGAATGGTTGCTGGGAGGGGAAAACTGTGGGGACTTGAAGAAACTATTCTTGCCACCTGGGGGTGTTCCTCCCCCAACACCCTCTCCTGCTCCAGTGCCCGTAATGGTGGCTGAACCAATGCAGACTCCTATTTCTGCACCTGCCATTAGTCACGACTCTTACCGAAGGTTGAGGATCTTCTCTGGCACCCTCCCCACCCCCCAAGGGGAGGATGACTGGGAGACCTGGATAGACTATGTTGCCCCCCAAGTGCTAGATGGCAATGCTCCGGAAGGTGAAAAGCGAAAAGAGGTTAGTGAGAGCCTCCGAGGTCCTGCCCTGGCTACCACCATCCGTGCTAGCGGGCCAGTAACCCTGGAGCGACTGCACAGGCCTATCTTGAGGCCCTGGAGAATGTGTAGGGAGCCCAGATTCTGATGAGGACCTATGGTGGAGAGTAAGAAATGCACAACAGTACCAAGGAGTTGTTGTCTGCTGTATGTCTCTGCTGGAAAAATTGTTGCAAGAATGCCTCAGAAAGGGTAGTTTGCCAGCGATTGAACTGGACGAACCAGACTGGACAGAATCCTTAAGTCTGCCCCTTCTCAGAACTGCTGTTGCTTCAGTTCAGCCTGGCAAATGACTGGAATCCCACCCTCCTATGATGAGTTAATGAGAGAAATTCGAGGGTTGAGAAAAAGCGACCTCGGGAGTACCTGCACCAACAGCTGTGGCTCGACCCGGGTGACTGAGGGTGACCATCAAGTGAAGTTCAGGGCAGAGGTTGACAGTCAATGAGTGCTCTGACAAGGAAAAGATATGCCACAATGGGGCGACTGTTGAGAGATCCGGAATTCAAAAACAGTCCCTTATGAAGGCCACGCCTGCAATCACACGGACTGATACCTATATCCGACTGCATCTGCCATGGGGGTGAGGTACCACCATGTATCTCCTACTGATAACAGCTCCAAACTCAATTCCTTGACCATGGAAGTGGAGAAACTGACGAGATGTCTCCAAATGCTTATCACGCCCAGACAGAGATGGCACCCAGGTTTCCAGTTAGTAATACCCCGCCCTGGCTCCCAGTGTGGCGCTCGCCAGCTCAAACTCCAGAAAGTATGTTTTGCTATAATTGTGGGAAAGATGGGCACATGAAAAGGAATGCCAGTCCCCAAAGACACTGACAAAGTTGCATATAGGCTACAAGGAGAGCTTGGAGAAGAAATCAGTGGTTAAGAGGTGCACGACATGATCCCAGTGAGGGCACCAAAAATGCTAATTCACGTCCTTTTGTGGCAAGGTCCGTTGCCCAGGCCCCCACTACGCCTCCAGACTGGTCCAGAATAGTGGGTCCCTCCATGGAGACCACTGTAAAGGTGAATGGAGTGTCTACAAGAGCTGTATTAGACAGTGGCTCCCAAGTGACAATTATGTTCCAGGATTGGTATCGAAGCATTTGTCAGGCGTACCCTTACAACCATTAGAAGGACTGCATGTATGGGGGTTAAGTGAGAAGGCCTACCCTATTCGGGTATATCCAATTTGGCTGTCTTTCCCCACCTCCGTGGCTGGAGTGGCGAACAAGTAGAGACCCTAGCCTTAGTGTGTCCCCCACTGGACTGTATGATGGTGTCCCTTTGTTGATTGGAACAAATGCTCATATGTTCGGAAGGCTGGCACAGTTGTTGTTATGAAAAACAGGGGTCAAAAGACTAGTAGAGCTTTAAGAGTTCGGCTTTAATTAAGAAGGCCTATGAGGCACAGAGATGCTGAAAAACAGAACCAGAGGAACCGTCGGAATTGTATGGAAGAAGGATCCTGAGTCTCTGATCCTGCGCCAAATGCCCAGTGTACCTTACAGGGAGAGGTCCGTATCAGAAGGATGTTAAGAATAAAATATTAATGTTGGATGCACCAGGCGATGGAAAATTGCCAGAGGACTGCTGGTCAAGTTTAGTATTTTGCCCGCTAGAGCCCATGCTTATGCCAGAAGGGTAATGGTCCAAGTTCATAATGTGTCTGAAGAGACATTCGAGTAAACAGAGGTTGCATCCTGGCTAATGTGCATTAGTGCAGAACACTGCAGTGCTACCCAACAAGAGTTCAAGGAAGAAATGACAGAGTACTGACTTGTTTGATTTTCGGGCGACTCCCCGCTGCCAGCTGAATGGAAAGTGAGGATCAGTGAGAAGCTTGCCCAGAAGAGACCAGGTGTTTTCTTTAAGGAATGGGATGTGGGATCGTGCAAGGCTGAGCACAATATCCACGGCTGCATGATGAAAGACCATTTCGTGAGAGGTCTCGGCGCCTGGCACCTGCTGACATAGATGATGTGAGGCGGCATCTGCAGAGATGTTAGCTGCTGGTGTAATACAAGAATCCAGAAGCCCTATGCTTCCCCATTGTGGTAGTGAGGAAAAAGATGGAACAGTAAGGATGTGTGTGGATTATCGCACCTTAAACCGGTGGGACTATCCCTGATCAGTACACAATGCCCCGCATTCAGGATGCTTTGGACTGCCTAAGCAGGGACAAGTGGTTCTCTGTGCTGGATCTCCGCAGTGGGTACTACCAGATCCCGATGGCCTGAGGGACCGTGAGAAGACGGCCTTTATCTGTCAACGGCTTCTATGAATTCATGAGGATGCCTCAAGGGATTTCAGGTGCTCAGCCACTTTTCAACGATTGATGGAGCGTGCAGTGGGGGACATGAACTTACTAGAGTGCCTGGTATACCTAGATGATGTTATTGTGTTTGGCAGCTCACTGGAGGAACATGAGAGCAGATTATTTAAGGTATTGGACCGACTGGAGGACTTCTGGCCTTAAACTGTCCATTGATAAGTGTCAATTCTTTCAAACATCAGTAAAGTATGTGGGACACATAGTATCCACCGAGGAATAGAGACCGACCCAAGTAAAGTTGAGACTTGACCACCTGGCCACAGCCAAAATCTAAAAGAACTGCAAAGATTCCTGGGATTCTGTGGTTATTATCGGCTCTCATCAAGGACTATTCAAGTGATCCACTTCTTTACTTAACCTTACTCAAGGGTATCCCCAACCCACAAAAAATACCAAAAAGTCAGCGTCCTCAAGACTGAAAGAGTGTATTTTCATCCGAGTGAAGTATTTGGGCCCGCTGGACTCCTGATTAGTGAGACTGCTTTTCATCGATATATCAACTTACCCATGCTCCAGTGCTGGCCTATGCCGATCCAAGAAAACCTTCGTCCGCACACTGATGCTAGCTTGCAAGGGTTGGGGGCTGTGTTGTACCAAGACACGAGAATGGCCTGAGACCAGTGGCCTTTGCCAGTAGAAGCCTGACCCCATCCGAAAAGAACTATCCTGTACATAAGTTAGAGTTCCTAGCTTTGAAGTGGGCTATTGTTGACCAATTCCATGAGTACTTGTATGGGGCTAAAATACTAGTAAAACTGACAATAATCCTTTGACCTATGTGCAGACCTCAGCTAAGTTGGATGCCACTGGCCATAGGTGGCTTTCTGCATTATCTACATAGTGACTATGCTCGAATACCGAGCAGGTCTGAACCACATAGATGCTGATGCTCTCTCCGGAGGCCTGTTCCCCAGAATGATTGGGTCGGATTGGCAGAACCTGACATTCGGGCACTCTGCCGCAAGTTTGACAGGGAGGAACAAATGTCCCACGGACCCAGTGGACTGCATGGTGGATTGCTTGGGACCCCCTGAGAATTGCATACCTGTTGCTTATTGCCACTTTTCTGCAATAGACATTGGTGCACTGCCTCAGCTGGACAATGACAGTATTCGGCGGGCTCAATCTCGCGATCCCATGATCAAAGCAGCTTTAGAAGCCTCTATGCGGGAAAGATGTGTCCAAATTACGCCCACTGATTTGAGAACTGCACTGTTATACAAAGAAGGTCCTAAGTTGAAACTGATCAATAAACTGTTATACAGAGAAACAGTAGACAGAGGGGACAAGTAGACAAACAACAACTAGTGCTGCTCACTGCCTTCTGAGACTCAGTACTGAGTCCTTGCACAACCACATGGGGCACCTTGGTATAGACAGAACACTTGACTTGGTGAGATCCAGATTCTATTGGCCTAAGATGGGGCTGATGTGGAGCAACACATTCGAACTTGTGATCGCTGCTTACAGAGGAAAGCTTTGCCCCAGAGGGCTGCCCCTTTGTTAACATCACCACCAGTGCCCAATGGAGCTGGTCTGTTGATTTTCTGAGTTTGGAGTCAGATCAAAGAAATATCAGTAATGTGCTGTGGTCACTGACCATTTCACGAGATATGCCCAAGCTTTCCCACCAAAGACCAGAAAGCATCCACTGTGGCCAAAGTACTTGGTAGAAAACTTTTGTTCACTATGGGCTCTACAAAGAATCCATTCTGATCAAGGAGAGACTTTGAGAGTCGTCTGATCAAAGAGATGCTTTCTCTGTGGGAGTGCGAAGTCCAGAACCACTCCTTACCACCCCCAAGGGGACCCACAGCCTGAACGTTTCAACCGCACTTTGCTAGATATGCTAGGCACCCTGCACCCAAAGGACAAGCCTAGATGGAGCCAACAAATTAGCACCCTGGTACATGCTTATAACTGCACCAAAAGTGATGCCACTGGATTCTCCCCCTACCGCCTGATGTTTTGAAGAGAAGCTCGACTACCAGTAGATGTGTGTTTTGGGGTCTCTCCTGATGGGGTTCAAGCTGACAACTATTTACAGTATGTGCAAAAGTTAAAGGCCCAGCTAACTCATGCGTACCAACTGGCTCAAACCATGGCTGCCAAAAGAAATCTGGCCAACAAAGAAAGGTATGATAAAGGTGTGAAAGCACAGGAACTCCAGGAGGAGATCGGGTATTGCTAAGAAATCTGGGACTGCATGGCAGCACAGATTGCTGACAGATGGCACCATCTCCCTCACATTGTAGTGGGCAAACTAGATGATCTGCCAGTGTACAAAGTAAGGCCTGAGAATAATTCAAAAGATGTAAAAACAATGCATAGAAATCATTTACTGCCCATTGGACAAATCTTAATTGAGTCTGAGCCCCTAGAAGATGCCCCCTCTGGACCAGTGACTAGAGCTGCTGCTAAGAAAAGATCAAGAAAGTCTGCACCTACAGAAGCAAAGTTAAAGTGTTCCCCTCCACAAGTCCCAGTTGAGCATGACTGTCAGTCCATATCGGAAGAAAGTGAGAGTGACTTTGAATACTATCCTTACGAACTGAGTCAATTGTCTCGGGCAATCCCTAGTCAATACTGGAGATGAAGCTGGGCCTTCTGACTGTCTAAGCCCCAGCTTCATCCCTGGAGCCAATGCTCCCAGAAAGTGAAGTGCAAAAGCATCAGATCAGATGAAATGGAATCATTGTGCATGGTTGAACTGTTTGAGCTTTCAGGGAGGAAAATGATGGATTGGGTCAGACTGGTGATACACCAGAACAAGAAGAGTATTTTAGTGCCCTGACAGTCCACTGCCAGTGTCCGAGCTCTCCCTCGAGCCAAATGTTGTGGACTCAGAAACTGTAACTCCTGGAGCTGAAAGTGCCTCTGCAAGTTCTAGCCTCTGACCCCCAGGGAGACTCCCCTGACAAGTGAGGACAATGCTGAAAATGAGGCTCAGAGTGCAGAGACTGTAACAGTTCCCCCAGGAAAGACTGGTCAGAGCTGTAAAGCCTGTGGTGCACCTCAAGTTATGATTCCTTGGGAGGCCTGTGGATTTGCCTCTCAATGTTGTCCATAAAGGAGTGTATGTGTCCCGAGCTCATTGCCCAAACTGAGCATCAGTGCTAACTCATGTTACTTGTGTTGCCCTCTAAGTATGGTGCCTTGCCCCATCCAGCCCCAAGGTAACTGATGAGGAAGGCGCCTCTCTCAGGTTTCATGTTCAAGAGGTAATAACTTGAGTTATGGTACAATGTGTATGTAATACTGTGTAAAGAGTGGCGTACTGCAATGTTTCAGAAATGTGTTCTTGGTAAAATGATATATTGACTGATGATTACGTATCGCGAGCTAATGCAAATGTATATGGTTGCAGTTGAAACTATAGGTACTTGCTTGACGCGATCGTCAAGCTTTCCCAGACCAGGAAGGGTGCAACTTCTGCAAATGGGGGTTCCCAAAAGACTTCAGGAGCTTGCTGAATGCTCCAAGCCTGGAATGGTGTTTGTTTGCTAGCCATTTATCAGTGAGTGTTTTAGAACCTCTGGCACTGTCTCTTTAAGAGCTGTCTGCTTGCAGACATAATTAGTTTGTATGGGGACTGTGTGCTTCTCTGTTTGAGTACCACTGAACTGCTGCCAATTTACTTCATTTTTGCAGTCACTAGGAGTGCAAAGGAACCTATCTGAAAGATGTAACTGTTTGCCAGAAATTATTTAGAGTAATAATGAAATTACAGTTTGTCTAACCTGCTTTCTTTGCAGTCAGAACTGTGTCTGCTAGTTCCCCATTCTAGTTTTGAACTGCTGAACTGGACCAATCAGTGTGGGATAAGCTAGCTCTAAAATGGTGCCTTGGACTTAATCAGAACTTGGACTCATAATCTGAGCCAGCCACAAGAGGATTGTATGGGCAGTGACTCTGGGAGATGTAGTTTAGACTTCAGTGCCTTTTTGGACCAACAGCAGCAGTCTATTGTGAGTGACAGCCAATCCAGTCAAGAACTGGGAGGAACTCAAAGGAAGTGCCCGGTTTTTCAGTTGGAGGTCAGTTGAGCTTTGGCAGTGAAGAAGGAAGGAGCCCTGTGCTTTTTCAGTGTGCAGTTTTAGTAAAAAACGTGTAAGGCCCAGAGTTCGGTCTGCAGCTTGTGTAACAGCTTGTTAGACTGAATCCGGCCCTGTGAAAAGAATCAAGGGATCTCTGAGAGTGAAACCAGGCTCACCCTGTAGAAGACTGGAGGAACTGCTGAAAATCTGCACTCTGTCTGTCAGAACTTGAATCTGCTGTGTAAGCCCCGGTATTGTGCAGTAATCGCGATCGGATACAGATGCAGCCTGCCTGGTATAGTGCGTTTTTTTATATGGATGTGTGAAGAGGTTTGTGTACCTCAAGTGAGCCCTGCTGACATTGAAGGACCCTATCTTATTTGGAGGTCGTGAGTACTAATTCAGGGTCGCTCCTGTTGAATTGCCACATTAATCCAAATGGAATTACTGTACTGCTGACTGTTTAATTCTCCTTTTCTCTGTGTGAAAAGGGCCCTACCAGCACCCGCGAGTTTGGACTAGCCACTAGGGCTTGGGTACCCGGGACAGTAACTGATAGGGATAGGCCTGTGCACAGAGCCATAGGTGAATTATTAGAGTGATAAGCTAATTAACCTGATTTCCCCTGTCCTTGTTATGTCCCCTAAATAAATCAGAGCTGCTTGTTTCAGCAAAGTTATACTGCCTAGAAATTATTTGTCTATGTTAAAGTACTGTATATGATTGTTGCACTGTATCTCATTTCACAGGAGGTCCCAGTGCTGGAACCAGACCTGGGGGTAAGTGTATACTGTGAAGGTAATTCTGATATATTGTGTGGGCCACTAGTGGGAAGAAGGGGGTTAGCAGTGTCCCAGAGGGCTGTGACCAAGTTAGTTTAACTATTGCAAACCCTGACCTCTGGGTGGAGGCACGCCATTGGATCCAGGCCCCTCAACCTGATAGTGGCAAATCAGGCAGGGTAGTAGCCCCTGGGATAGCGCCATCTAGGGGTTACATTAAACTGCATTTTTTGGACACAGGTGTCATGATTGTTAAAAGGGAATTTCTCCTTGTCATGTTAAAAAAAACACAATAAAACTGGATGACAACATTTTAAAATACTAAAAAAAAAAAAAAAAAGGGTCTCTATAGTCCTGATGTCCTGATGTGTCCCTATAGATCTCTGGTAAGTCTTCATCTGGAATACTGTGTCCAGAGCTGGGGCCCACACCTAAGGAAGGACTGACAGATTAGATACAGTGCAACAAAGGGCTGTGAAGATGCTTCATGGCCAGCAGGGCATAGTGTATGATGAGAGACTGGAAAGTCTTAACATATATTCAGTGGAGGACAGAAGGGAGAGTGGAGACATGGTAGTTTCACGTGTTCAAATGAAACAGTGCATCCACCATGGGGCATGCACTCAAACTAGAGGGAGGAAGATTAAAAAAAGACATTAGAAAGTACTTATTTATGGCAGGATTGGCTGATGGGTGGAGCAGATGTCTTGAAATGGTTGTGGAGGGAAAGACAATAGTGGGATTCAAGAGAAAGTGGGATGCATATTAAGGAGTTATCAGTCAGGAAGTGGAGGAGGGGAAGGGGTGACTGGAAGAGAGGATGGAGACTAGTGTGTCTCCAAGTACGGACTCCTGGAACAAACTGGATGGACTGTTCAGGTCTTTTTCTGTCTGTCACGTGTCTAAATTTCAAGCTCTCATCTGGCATCCTGTTTTCAAGCACGTTCATATATTGCTTCTGCATCACACGCACTTGGGGTGGGGATCTTTGCAAAATGTGACGCAGCAGCAGCCAGCACAGGTGCTCAAGCCTGCCTGTGCAGCACAGTGGATTATGTGTGGCAAGTTAGGCTTTGCACAGGCATGGGTGCCGGAACATGGGAAGGGGCTGTAGTAGTAAAAAAAGAGATTATGATTGCTTTCCTTATGACCATGCATGTATTAAAGGGGTATTTTGAATGCTCATGGGCAAAAGTGGGTGTGCTGCTGCCCCCACCCCCCTGCCCATAGGTTCTGGTGCCTAAATATGGGACAAGTGTGTATGTGCATGTGTAGGGAGGCTGTAGTAATAAAAGAGACCATGATTGCTTTCTTTCTGACCTTGCATGCATTAAAGGGGCACTTAGAATGCTCATGGGCAAAAGTGGGGTGCTGCTGCCCCCCTTGCCCATAAGTTCCAGCATCTATGTCGGGGATGGGAAATACAGGAAATAACTGGCACAATGACTCAGTACTGGCGTGCACTAATATGTGGCCCTTTTGTACATCACGATCATTTTCATTTCTCTGCACATACCACCTTTAATTGTTCAAATGTAGGACATTGATTTAAAATGGGAAAAACAAAATGCAGCACACATAGTGATATAAATACATAATGTAAGCCACCCCTCTCAGGGCTGACTTACTATACAGTATTCTCCCCTTCTTGTTAGGTTCCCTTTAATGGGCATTCCTTGTTCTGCCCCTGGGGGCATTGCTGTTTTGGCCGGGTTTAAAAAGGGGGTTTCTGGGGAGGAGAGGGAGAGCTGTCGGGCTGGAGATAGGGCATGTCGGATTGGCAGTTCAAACCCCCAGCCTGGGAGGTACCGGCTTGTTGTTAGCATTGATGGCTATGCATTTACAACTCCAATAGGGAGGGTGGTAGGAGTATGGCGACAGTTTTGAATTGGGGTCCTTTTAAGAACAGCGGCTGGGTGGACAGCAGCCTGGAGGAAAGATCATTGTCATCTGGGTTTGGGAGTCCTGGTGCCTGTGTGAAAGGTATGGCAGTGGGGCTGTCGCGGCAGGGACTCTTGGAGGTGGCAGCTCTGAGGAGGTCTTTCCCGGAGTGGCACACTGCCAGGGTGGGTTTGGGTGGTTTGCATTTTGAGATCTTGTTTTATCGGGCCTGCTGTGCCTGTGTCTTTTAGTTTAGTTTTAGTTTATTGTTCTAGGAATTATTACCTTTGAGCCAATGGCTCTTTTACAAAGGTTCCACGTCATCAATGTACAAACAAACAAGACATGTTACAATAAAATGGTCAGCAAATTACAAAGGTTTCAATAAGTCAGTATAATACAGAACATCCAAGAGAAAAAAAAAAAACATTGGAAGAATGGTCAGGTGGGAAAGGTAAGAGGAGATATGGGGAGGGGAGCAGACTTAGGGTAGTTAGAGGTACTCAGATGTCTTTGTCAAGAGAGGAGCAGAGGAGGAGGAGGAGGATGAAAAACAGAAAAAACAGCCATGAGGGAAGAGTCATTAGTCAAGGCAGTCACAGGAGCTAGAGGCTGAGAGGTGAGCGTAAAGCATAGATTTGAAAGCTCCTAGTGAAGTGGAGGATATAGTGAGCGAGCTCAGGGCATTGTACCAGATGGGGGCACGATAGGCAAAAGATTTTTGGTCCTGTGTGGTCCGGCATCTGGGGACCTGGAGAGGTTGGTGTTCCGATCTTCTGGTGGGATGGATGCTGGTATTCGGGCAGAGTAGGTCTTGGATACACGGCAGAGTGAGGCCCAAGATGGATTTTTTTGCCATCAAGCATGTGAGGTACCTTATGCAATTTGAGAGTTGCAACCATCCTGTTTCCGTGTAGAGCTCACATGCATGAGTACGTCTTTGCGCTCCAGTGAGAAGCCGACAGGCCTTGTTTAGGGTGGCTGTGATGCGCCTTAGTGCAGTGGTAGTGGCAGAGCCATAGATAATTAAGCCATAGTCTATGATCGAGATGACAGAGCTTTGGATAGCAATCCTCAGAGCAGCTTGGGTAAAGAACTGCCGGTTTCGGAACAGGATACCAATGCGCTGGTTCACCGTTTTCGCTGTGTTATCTATGTGGGTCGCAAAGGTAAGACCTTGATCAAAGGTGATTCCAAGGTATTTAAATGTAGACACTTGTTCAAGGGTATTTCCTGGGTATGTTTTGATTGTGAGTGGAATTTGTCTTTTTCTGGTTTGTAGACTGGAGAAAAGCATGGATTTTGTTTTTTTGTGATTTAGGACCAACTTGTGATCTAGGAACCACTTTTCAACATTGGAGAAAGCAAGTTGCAGGCTCTGGAGTAAGGGTTTCAGGTCCTTGTGAGAGGAAAGAATCATGGCATCATCAGCATAAATGATTATTTTTTCCAGGCAGGATTTGGGGAGAGAGTTTAGGAACAGGCTGAAAAGGAGAGGGCATAGGATTGACCCCTGTGGGACACCTGAGAGGACTGGTTTTGAGTCTGAGAGAACTTCTGAGATTTTTACTGCTTGAGAGCGTTGGGCCAGGTAACTTTTAACCCAGGCACCTGGTCCTCCTGAGAGCCCAAGACTGTGTAGTTGTGTGATAAGTAAGCCATGGTGAACAGTATCAAACACCTTTGTAAGGTCAATGAAAACAGCTCCGGTTTGCCTTGTCCAAGGCAGTGTGAATTTCTCCTGAGAATTCCAGTAGGGCCGTCGACGTACTGTGTCCTTTCCTAAATCCATGTTGCTGCAAGCAGAGTATGTTATACTTATGCAGGTAGTCTGTGAGTTGGTCAGCCACAATGCGTTTGAGGGTCTTTGAGAGAGGTGGAAGTATTGATATAGGTCTATAATTCCCTGGTAGGGATTTGTCACCACCTTTGAACACTGGTTTGACTATAGCAGACTTCCATCTGCTGGGAAATTGACTAAGGCAGAGGGAGAGATTAAAAATTTTGGTGAGTGGGTGCACCACCTCTTCCAAGATAAGGGACAGAATTTTAAGATTAATAGTATCACTGCTTCCTCTGGATTTAGAGATAGCCTTTTTTATATATTTGTAGACTTCATGTGCCTTAACCATTTTAAAGTGGAAAAGCGGTTTGTCAGGTGAGACAGTAGGAGCTGTTGGTTTTGGCGAGTCCGTCTCAGAGAAGAAGTCCGGTGGGAGGTCTCCACTAAGGTCAGTGAAAGTTTTATTTAAGGCCTTTGCCATGACCATTGGGTCTAGGGTAGTGGTTCCATCGACAGTCATTATAGTGGGAGAGGATTTGGACTGCTTACCCGTGATATTACGGATGTTGTCCCAGAATGATCTCCCGTCACCCCAAGAGTTGGCGAGGGCATTTTTGAAATAGGAGCTCTTCATTTGCCTGATTTGTGTGGTACATTGGTTACGTGCCTGTTTATACTTCTGGATGTCCGTCAAGGAGCCTGTGGCTCTGGCTATGGCCCAGAGGTGGTCCTGAGCTTTGAGTTGAGCCAGTAGTTTGGCCGTGAGCCAGGGATTTGAGAGCGCTTTGATTTTATGCTTTTTTACTGGTGCGTAGGTGTCACAGGCAGTGTTGAAAGTTGTAATAAAATAATCCAGGGCTACGTCAACATCTAGAGTATTGTATATTGGGGACCAGTCTTGCTGTAAAAGACAGGTCTTGAGCTTAGTGAGGTTTCCATGGGGTAGCACTCTGCTTGAGATGGTTTTTGGGGGTGGTTTTTGGAACTTATTAGTCCAGGTACAGATCACAGGGGAGTGGTCACTGAGAGAGTCCGGGAGAACAACTGTGTTTATTATGCGGGCAGGTGGCTAGCAAGGATCCAGTCAATGAGAGTGCAAGTTCCAGTTTTGTAGTTTTTTCTAGTGGGGGAGCTCACCATCTGCGTTAGGTTAGCTGCTAGGATAGCATCCTTGAGGGACCCAACGTCTGATGCGAGCCAATTTATATTGAAGTCACCAAGGAGAAAGAGCTCAGTGTCAGGTGGTTGCGATCTCACAAATTCAAGAACAGTCTGGAGGCCAGACCCTGGATCTTTAGGAGGGATATAGACAGCGGCCACAGAAAGCGCTTTATTTTGGGCACCAAGTAGTAGCTTGACAGGGAGAAATTGCACTGGGGTGTTAGTGGCGGAGAGGCTGACAGGGTGGCTAGAGAGGTTGTCCTTAATGTAAATAGCACAACCCCCCCCCCTTTGTTTGTCTTGTCCAGTCTGAAAATATTGTAGCCTTGTAGTGAGATGGCATTGTCCGGAGTGCTTGGCGACAGCCAGGTTTCAACATTGGCTAGGATGTGAGGATTGTATTGACTGGCAAAGACTTGAAGGGATGCCAGTTTAGGAAGGAGGCTGCAGATATTTAGGGTGGCGATGGTGAGACCCCCCTCCATTTTTGCAAGATTTGTTACCCTGTTGGAAACAGGGCCAGGGTTTGGATGGACACCTCCTGACATTAGAAGGAGGAGGAGCAGGAGTTTTAGGGACATCTGCTGAAGCTCATAGTATGACATGTAACGCCTCTGTTTCTTGTGAGTTTGAGTACAGTGTAGTCATTTTGGGTCCCAGTGAAAGGTAATGGCTAGTAGCAGGTGTCGATTTGTCAACTTTACAGCGGCGTGGGCTGTCATTTGCACCCAGTCCTTTGTAGCAGGGTGCCACAAGTGAGGGTAGGGAGGATTTGCCATGGTGCCAGGCTGCTGGTATCGAGCTTGGATGCTTAGTGTCAAAGGTGGAGAGGAGTAGGAGGAATTAGGAAGTTGGCATAGTGGAGGAAAGAGGGAGAGGGCTAGAAGAGTCATGAGGAGGTTTCTAAGGAGAGGCATATCAGGGGGAGACAGAGCTGTGATTTGCTTGAGGTAGTGTGAGGCAAGAGCAGAAAAAGAAAATAGGAGAAACTTGAGAATCAGGGGCTAGTGAGGCATGCTTAGTGCAATAGGGAAAGCTAGCAGGGCAAAGTAGGAGGAGGGGGAGTGTTTTAGCAGAGGGACAGGATGGGAGGCAGGATAGAGAGTGGGTCCTTAGCGTGGGTGGGGCAGGTCTTTTGTTAGGCCCCCCCAAAAAATGCAAAGTGAGAGTAACTCTAAGGAAGGAACCAAGTAGCTCATGTTATTAGTTAATCTACATCCTGTCGCTGTTGGAAGAGGGTTACAAATTGGTTGGGTTCTCTGGTAAGGTTTACAGGGTGGCTGTGGTGTGTTAAAAGACTGTATCCCTGGTTTGAGTCACTTCAGGGTGGGGAGTAAGGCACTCTCCAAGACTGGTTTAGGTCATGTGTTGTACCCTCTGAAAGTTGGAACTTTATTCTGGCTCAGGTTATCTGCGTGGAGTCTGTGCCTGGTCTATTATTTAGGCCTGTTTTAAACATCATTCTTAGCCTGGTACTGTTGGTGCCTCCAATATATGCCCTCTGGCCTGTTTGTCTCTTGGCTCCATGGAGCTGTGAACTTCATTCATTTATTAATTTAAATAGAAACAAAATTTAATTTCTTTATTTGCTCTTTTTACTCCATGTGTGCTAGGATTATTTAAATAAACTAACTATATTCCCCTTCTTAAGAAAGTTCAGCCTCTGTCCACCCTGACCCGCCAACCCAGCCTGAAGGTGCAGCTGCTTGTAAGCTACAGCCTATTTAGTGAGAAAACAACTTGCTTTATGCCGTATGAGATCTGCAGATGAGGTAAGGGCTTGTTTTTACTTGCGCTGTAGGCCTGATGCCTGGAAGGTTTCTGGTTTGTACCCCTCCCCCTCAAATTACCATCAGGACCCCTAGACATAGGAGGGGGGGCATGGAGCTTACAAATGTGGGGGCTCATCTGGGATGTGACTCAAGGTCGAATGGTTATGGGTGGATTAGATAAGCGGGGGTCCAGCTGCCATGGTAGGCCTGTATGTTTGGTGGTGCATCAATATGAGCCACCATTGTGTGGTGTTTTGGTGCTCTTTTCTCGTCTCCTCGTAATAGAAGGCACCTGG
Organism: Neoceratodus forsteri; assembly: GCA_016271365.2. Taxonomy (NCBI): domain Eukaryota; kingdom Metazoa; phylum Chordata; order Ceratodontiformes; family Ceratodontidae; genus Neoceratodus; species Neoceratodus forsteri. Next base: position 1,726,714,132 of record CM057452.1, read on the forward strand.
CAGTCGTGAGGAGTGGTCAGGTAGGGCAAAGTGACGTCACTGGCCCTGGTTTTAGTTGTGCAAGGGATGAGCAGTGAAGGTGCCATTTTCTCCCCGAGCTCGTGGTGGAAAGATGTAACTGGTGAGAAGAAAAGACAAACAGTAGTTATAGCTGAGAAGTTTCCCTCCAATGAGCCCCAGGTCATCGTTCACGCATCATTATTATCCTGGCTGTGGAAGTCAGCAGGAAGAGGAGTGGCAGAGGAGACGTGTGTTTTGTGGATTTCAAGGAGAGGGAGTGGTCCAGCTGCCTTTGTGCTGTGTTTGTTCCAGAGGACCTTCTGCATGAATATTTGAAGGTACCCCATACACATACACCTGTCTCTATCCCTTTGTGGCATCGGCAGGTGTAGCATCATTGGTATCCCAGGGGAGCCTGGACTTATTTGAGGAAGCCAAGCCATCTGACTCAAATGAGGAAGCAAAGCCATCTACTCCCCCTGCGGAGCCAAATTTGGGGGCTCCTGATGTGATAGAGGAGGCCATGGAGGAGGACACTAGCGGTGTGCCGTGGGGCATAGCCATCTGCTCAGTCCCATGGTACCCGCCACCGTTGACTATCCTGTTGGCAGAGGGAGAGGTAGATGAGTTATAACTGGTGACTCCCAGGGCCCAGGGGGTAGTCCGCAAATCCTCAAGTCCTCTGCCTGGTGATGGTAGCTCTTCAGGTGCCCTATGTGAAGAGTTTTCCCATCTCAGTACTCTAAGTCAGCCAGGAGTGGAGGAACAGGAGAGCAGAATCATGTGGGAGGTGCCAGCTGTGCTGCCCCCTGGACAAGTTCCTAAACCATATCAGTTTGCTGATCAGGAGGTATACCGAGCCATCCCTCATCCCTATGTATGTCCTTTTCTAAAACTGCTGGACAATATCTCATGCATCCCGCCATTGTGCAAGGCCACCTGCGTCAGGATGGATGGATTTTTGAATAATGACCCGGTGAATGTGCCATACAGAATTCAAGTGTGGTTGGAGCCTGTTACTGTCTGGCAGACCAGTGTGCGAGGCCTGCCTCCATGGTCGCAAGTGGAGAGATGGGTGAGGCATAGAATTCACACTGAATATCTGAATCCTGAATATCCTTATGTTTCAGAAAGGCTATGGGACATTATAGAGGAGAAGCATCCTGACTGGGTGTTTTTGGGTATGGTCCAGAAGTTGCAACTTTGGTCAGAATCGTCCGGCTCACCGTCGCAGGATGTCATCCAGAAAACCAGATCTTTGTGCCTCTCGTCTCCTTGGGCAGGACTAACTTTGTTCAAGCACAATGCCGGCATCCAGGATGTGGCCTGTTGTCACATGAAATATTATATAATATCTACTGATTCATTTGCTGATGAAACTACCAAGCCAGACCCTGCTTACTATTACCCTCGCAGCAGAGGGCCCACTATTTAGAGGAAGACACGCAGCAAATTGTGATCTGCTAGGACTGTCAAGCAAGTTCGTTTGACTGTTTTCCAGTTTAAAAGAAAGGATCCTCAAAAGACTCTGTGCCCAGTGGAGTTTGCTGCAGGACTGTTCCTCAAAGTTAGGGACTGGGATTTTTGAACTAAACCACTGTGACTATTGATTATGTTATAGTGAAAGGTTGTCCCGGTTGGAACAAATAAAATGAATGATGACTGTACAAGTTTCTACCTCCTGCCTAAACCCCATGGGTGCAAATAGGTTATGTGACAGCGCATCTGGAGCATGGCAGTATATGGCGTGTGGATGAGTGAGTGTGGCGAAAGTGTGAGGTGAAAGTGTTTTCTCCCTTTTCAAAGGTATTAACTGTGCTGAACTTTTTTGCCAGTATTTTAACATAATGTTAGGTAACTTTGTTTAATTGACAGTCAGGCATTAGCATTTTATAACCTTTATTTCTGAATTTCAGCTACAATTATTGGACAGGGTCAGCTCCGAGATCCTAAAACTCATTAGGAATATTAAGACAAATGGTTCTTCAGGCAAGATTGAACCCAGGTTACTCAGCTGGCAGACCAAGAAATTGCTGTGCCAGTCATGTGGTTGTTCAATAGGTCGCTGATGGAAGGCAAAGTCCCCTCAGCCTGGAAAACAGCCTTGGTTACCCCTATCCCCAAGGGAGGACCCAGTGAGCTAGTAGAAATCTATAGACTGATTTCTATTCTCTGCACACTAAATAAAATGCTTGAGAGAATTGTATATCAACAAGTCCAGGCATATGTTGAACAACACAGCCTCCTCACTCCACAACAACATGGATTCTCCTGGGAGTGGGTTCCAGGGTGGTAGCCTGAGTAAAACATTGGCTGCACAACAGGACACAGAAGGTAATTGTAAATGGAGTCCACTCTGAAGAAAGAGAGGTTACTAGTGGGGTACCGCAGGGTTCAGTATTGGGTCCAGTCCTTTTTAATGTCTTCATCAGTGACATTGCAGAGGGACTGGATGGAAAAGTATGCCTTTTTGCAGATGACACAAAGATCTGCAACAGGGTTGATACACAAGGAGGCATGGAAAGGATGAAAAGGGACTTGGCAAGGTTGGAGGAATGGTCAGAAGTATGGCAGCTAGGATTCAATGCAAAGAAGTGCAAAATAATGCACCTGGGAAACAAGAACCCAGGGGAAGAATACACAATGGGTGGGGAGGTAGTAACAACAACAAAAAAGGAAAGGGACCTGGGGGTAATCATATCAGATGACCTTAAGGTTAGCAAGCAATGTGAGAAGGCAGTAGGGAGGGCTGGGGTATACTGGGATGTATAGGGAGAGGCATCAGCAGCAGAAAACAGGAAGTTGTTATCCCTCTGTACAGACAGTTGGTGAGACCCCATCTGGAGTACTGTGTCCAGTTCTGGAGACCCCATCTCCACAAGGACATAGACAGGATAGAGATAGTCCAGAGGAGGGCAACTAAAATGGTGCAGGGTCTGCAAGAGAAGCCGTATGAGGAGAGACTAAAGGAGCTTAATATGTATACCCTTGAGGAAAGAAGGGAGAGGGGGGACATGATAGAAACTTTTAAGTACCTCAGTGGAATCAACAAAGTCCAAGAGGGTAGCATCTTTCAGAAAAAGAGACTTGCAAGAACAAGGGGACACAATTTAAAGATAGAGGGAGGGCGGTTCGGGGCAATGTGAGGAAGTATTATTTCACAGAGAGGTAGTGGATGCATGGAACAGCCTTCCTGAGGAGGTTAGGGGTCTAAAACTGTGGGAGAATTCTAAGAATGCATGGGACAGACATATGCACCCTTGTGGGGGTGGTAAAGAAGAGGCTGCTGGTTAACTAGGATCTACGGCCTATCCTGTAGGTAGGGAAATGGGCAGACTAGATGGGCCAAGCGGTCCTTATCTGCTGTCAAAGTCTATGTTTCTATGTTTCAGAAAACAACATGGTACTGATACTGCCTTGGTGAGTCTAACATCCGACATCCTTGCAGCCCAAGACAAAGGCCAACTTACTGGTGCAGTCTTCCTAGACCATACCAAGGCCTTTGATCTAGTAGACCATAAATTACTCATCTTGCAGCTTAGCTCACTCGGTCTGGACAACCACTCAGGACAGTGGCTCAAAGATTACCTGCAAGACAGATCTCAGATAATCAGATGGCAAGGGGTGGAGTCAGGCAAGCGCTCTATTGCTGAGGGTGTCCCCCAAGGTGCAATACTGGGGCCCCTTCTATTCTCCCTGTTTATCAATAGCCTACCAAAGTACTGCGGTGGAGCCAAAGTGACCTTCTATGCTGATGATGCCGTACTATACAGATCTGCTTCAAATGTCATGCATTAAATCATCTCCTGAACCATGATCTCTCCATACTGGAAACCTGGTTCCTGACAAATAGGCTAGTCCTCAATGAGAAAAAAACCAAATCCATCCTATTTGGACCCAGTAAACTGGGCCCTGATAGAGCATGCTTACTATCCCCTTATTTGTCCAGTGGCCATCCTATTGAGGTGGTGGATTGCATCAAATACCTGGGAGTATATATCGATCAAGACTGCTCTTTCAAGGTTCATGTTGATCAGTTAACCAAGACGCTGAACCAAAAGCTTGGTCTCCTGTACCGTCTAACCCCTTTTCTCACTCAGGCATCCAAGCTAAAGATAGCCACGGGCATGCTCCTGCCCACTATATTTTATGGTGCCCCACTGCTACATTCACTACAAAATGTGGAGATGTGAAAGCTAGGAAAATTGTACCACAGAGTCAGACACTTTGCCTTGGGTGCCCAGCCCCTAGAACGCCATTGCAAAATACTCCACTCACTGAATTGGCCCTCCCTTGAGGGCAGACTGGTTTACACTTCCCTATGCTTGGCTTTCAAGCTTCACAAATGAATATTCCCCCCAGTCTGAGTCGTACCTTAGTACTCAAGCAGCCTAAATGAACACTAAGATCCTCATGTCGTCGACTCCTCCATGTCCCAAAAGTCCAAACATGCCAAGGTCTTTGGTTGTTCGCAACTTACATCCCATCCCTATGGAATGGCCTGCCTAGCAATCTTCAAGACTGCAGCTCCCTTGGGGACTTTAAAAAAGGTCTAAAGATGCACCTACTAGAGCTAAGCCTCTGTGCATGCCACCGTTGAGGACCGTTATAGGCTCTCCACCTGTGATACTAAAGCCTGCTGCCTAACATGCTGGTATCCTATTCAGTTGAACTTTATCACTTTTGAAACACTTGGAATTGTAACTTGTAAAACTGACCTGATAAACAAACTTTATGTAACTGCCATTCTTGTATGTCCTGATTGTAATGTCTGTATTTGCACACTTTCCCTTGAATTGTTCCTACTTTTTATTGTACTGTTGACTGTAATTAACCCCATGTCGCCCCTGAAAAAGGGACCATTATGGTCTCAGTGGGCCTACCCGGTCACCAAAATTTTAAATAAATAAAATAAATAAAAAAAAATGTAGCAGTTTGGGAAGTAGGCCCCAGGGTTGTGGGTTTACTGGTGCACCCTGGGAGGTTTGTTCAGGTGGGGAGTGCGCATACCTATTTCGGTCAGCACCTCTCTAGATGGCCAGTTGCCCCATTTCCAGGTGGAAATGGAATTAAAAGGTGGGCAGAGTGTAAGCCACCCCTCTCGGAGGGAGCTGGTGGGCTGAAAATAGGGCAAGTCGGGCTGGGGTTTCAAAACCCCAGCCTGGGAGGTACCGGCTTGTTGTTAGCGTCGATAGCTACCCGTTTACAACTCCAATAGGGAGAGTGGTATTAATATGGTGAACGTTGGGAAATGGAGGTCTTTTAAGAACAGCGGCTGGGTGGACAGCAGCTTGGAGGTAAGCCCATTGTCGTGTGGGTTTGGGAGTCCTGGTGCCCGTGTGAAAGGTATGGTAGTTGCAGGGCTGCGACAGGGACCTTTGGAAGTGGCAGTTCTGAGGAGGTCTTTCCTGGCAAGGCACACTGCCGGGGTGAGCTCAGTTGGTTTGCATTTTGGGGTCTCATTTTATTGGGCCTGCTCTGCCCATGTCTGGGGCGGGTCCTGTGTTAGGCCCACAGAAAAAAAAATGCAAAGAGATAGTAACTGTGAAGAAGGAGCCAAGTCGCTCATGCTATTAGTTAATCTGCATCCTGTCACTGTTGGAAGAGGGTTACAAATTGGTTGGGTTCTCTGGCAAGGTTTACAGGGCAGCTGCGGTGTGTTAAAAGGCAGCATCCCCGGTTTGAGTCACTTCGGGGTAGGGAGTAAGGCACTCCCCAAGACTGGTTTAGGTCATGTGTTGTACTCTCTGAAAGTTGGAGCGTTATTCCGGCTCAGGTTATCTGCGTGGAGTCTGTGCCTGGTCTATTATTTAGGCCTGTTTTAAGCATCATTCTTAGCCTGGTACTGTTGGTGCCTCCAATATATGCCCTCTGACCTGTTTGTCTCTCGGCTCCATGGAACTGTGCACTTTAGTTATTTATTAATTTAAATAGAAACAAAATTAAATTTCTTTGTTTGCCGTTTTACTCCATGTGTGCTCGGATTATTTAAATGAACTAACTATATTCCTCCTCTTAAGAAAAGTTCAGCCTCTGTCCACCCTGGCCCGGCCTGAAGGTGCAGCTGCTTGTAAGCTACAGTCTATCTGGTGAGAAAACAACTTGCTTTACGTTGTATGAGATCTGCAGGCGAGGTAAGACCTTGTTTTTGTTGAGCTGTAGGCCTGATGTCTGGAAGGTTTCCGGTTTGTACCCCCTCAAATTACTATGGGAATCCTAGACATGGGGGGTGGAGTGGGGCTCACAATAACATAGTAACTTGAGGTTGGTAAGAAATCTAGGTCCATCAGTTCTGCCAATACCCTATGCCATAAGAAGGAAAAGGTAAGTATTCTGTACAAACAAGCACTAATTTATAGGTATACCCCACCCTTCTACCCAGGATACTCTGTAATAGCCTTGGCAAACAGACATTTGCCCGAGCTTACACTGATGGCCAGTACTGGCTTCATTTCTACTGCTTCTGCTGGCTGGCAGTTCCCTACATTCACCACCCTCTGGAAGAAGTGCCTCCTAATGTTACCCTTATATTTACTGCCTCTGAGTTTCAGGGCTTGTCTCCATATCTTGCTGGAGCAGAATAGATAATACATCTCCATCTATTCATTCTTGTTAGTACCATTGAGTAGGTGAAAGAATGAGATCATGTCTACTCTCATCTTCCTTTAGGCATTAGAGCTAAATACCCCCTTAAGAGGGTAGGTTGGGGGCTAGGTAGGAAACCTTTTATAGGTAGGCTGAATGGACCCTTGATGTTTGTCTGCCTGCAGCATCTATGTTTCTATGTTTCCTTTTCTCCAGAGTGAAACAGACCACCAGCCTGACCTCCAAGTTTTTGTCTCTTAGGCTATACCCCTTATCATTTTTGTGGTTTGTGCTAGTGTATTGCCCTTTTGCACATCAGTGAACCTATGAGGACTGCATTCATGCATGATGACTGCAGGGTGGCTCACATGGCACCAATATTCAAAAAAGGCTCTAGGGCTCAGTCTGGAAAAGATAGGCCAGTCAATTTACTAGGAAAGATGCTTGAGATAATTATGCTCTGCAAGTACCCCAGAACCAGAATTGTTTAACACTTACAGAAAATCAGATGAGACCCAGTATGGATTCTGCAGGGGTAAGTCATGTGATACCAGTCTTATTTTATTTGTTAACAAGCATTTGTCAATGCCGAATGTTTGGTTGCTGGCATTAGCAGAGGAAGTGCAGGAGTTAGATAGATGCAGTATAGGAATGGCATTGAAGTATTGAACTGACGCCAACCCCACCCTCACCCGGCAGAGATGGACAGGCATTGGGGTGTGCCTTTGGGTTGTCACCCATGACGGTCACAACATTTCACCTCATCCTACCCTTCAGACACTGACAAGTGTCGAGGGTGTGTAACACAGGTGTTTGGGTTTCATTCACCTCATTCCATAAGGAAATACGTTGAAATGGGTGCAATATAGGAGAATGGGGTGAACTCTGGTGTCATGTCTACATGCACCGATGCCTATCACTGGCTGCTACAAGGTGGGGGTGGGGGTGGAATGGCATGAGCATTACTGTTGACAATCCCAAGTCACACCCCTGATGCCTGTCAGTCTCTACAGGGTAGGGCGTTATGGTCGAAAAACCTAATGCCCTGGGTGTTTCTTGGTATTTTTACTCCAAGTTTTCAACATGTGCTTTTTGTGACCCCATCGCATAAACAGTGACACTATCAGTTTGTTAGGCGATAGGTGATTTTGCATAGCAACTATGCCATTTGTGGGAATTTTTTCACCAAATTTTCAACATAGGGTTTTTGGGGGCCTACTTTATGAAATGTGACACTGTCATTTTATTAATCAGTCCCGAAAGGTGGTTCCGCGCAGTGACCGTGAAATCACCTTTCCGGACCGAATAACAAAATGACAGTGACTGAGTTCATGAGGTGGGGTCCCAAGACCCCCATGCTGAAAATATTGTGAAATAATTCCCAAAAAATGGCCGAGATATGCACCAAAGTTGAAAAACAAACAAACATTTATGCCATTATACAGCATGCCGGCATTTCATCAGTTCGCGTTTGGCTTTGAAGAGTACAGATGTGATCCAGGCCCACCGAAGATCATCGTGCCGGCCTCTGGAGGTAAGTATGGGGTGAGGCGGGTGTGTGGGGAGGTGGGGTACGCAGAGGGTGGGCACAGGTTGAGGGAGGGGGCAAGAGAGTCAACGAAGGACCCTTTTTTCTTATAGGTGTGTTTTTTTTTTTTTTTTTACAAAGACGACGCAAGACTTTTACCATGCTGGGGTGGGCTCCCAGCGTGGCAGCTGGAAGTTCATTTGGGGAGGCAGTGGAGCTGACGGGGGATTGGGCACCCCTGTCGGCCATATGGACTTTTGCCACGTTGGGGTGGGCTCCCAGTGTGGCACCTGGAAGTCTATTTGGGGGGACAGTGGAGCCGAAGGGGGAATTGGGCTCCCCTGTTGGCCATACAGTGTGCAGGGGTTGGGGGGAGCACATGAGCATGCTGGGGTGGGCTCCCAGCGTGCTTCTTGGGTGTTTGTTGGAGGGGGGGATCCAAGAAAAAAACAGAGCTGTCTATGACAGCAGTTCAGATGCAGTGCTGACATGTAGGCAGTTTGCATACTGCCAATGGCAGCATGTAAATTGCCTGCCGACGGCAGTATGGAAATTGCCTACATGTTACTACCACTGATTGTAGCGGTCTTTTACTTTGAACTGTACGTCACTGCATCTGAGCTGCTGTCATAGACAGCTTGGACATTCAGTGCAGTGCAGCTCGTAACAAGAGGCAGGCGTTGTGGCTTGTATGGTGGCACTATGTTTCTTGCACATGCATGCAAGCAGTCATAAAAATGTCACAAGGCGCTTGATGAGAGGAAACCTGGAGATATGCTGTGCCTGGATTTTAGCAAAGCCTTTGACACTATGTCACACAAGGGGCTAGTTCATAAAATGTAGAGCCTAGGCATAACCTAAGGAACCATAATGAAGAAAAGAGGACTGGCAGGAACAGTCTCATAACAAGACGAGCTTCTGCAGGCTAGATGGGCTGATAGGCATTTAGTTGCTGACATCTTCCATGTTTCTATAACTGGCTGTGTAAAGCAATAGATTAGAAATTAGTTGCAAAGCAAGAAACAAAGAGTTATAATAGATGATTATCTATCTATCTACAGGGAAACATTATATGACTAGTGGAGGTCTACAAGGTTCTGTGCTGGGTCCAACATTGTTTAATACATTCATAAGTGATTTAAATGTGAGCACCAGCAGCTACCAGTAACAATTGTTGGTCCTCTCGTCTAACTCAGTTCTATTTTTCTAGCTGTCAAGTATGCACTGTGGGAGTTTCACCTCAGTTCACCTAGTTTGCTTTTTATTGACTTCTTCTCGTTTTATTATTTTCTGGAATGCCCAAGTCATCAAAACAGAAGGCAAAGTCCCTCTGTCCATTTCTGTGCATGTGGCAAGAACATTTGCCACAACAACTGGCATAAAGTGTTTCTCCTGTCTAGCACAGGCCATGACATGGACTCCAGTGCTACCACTATCTTTTTCAGCTGCTGCACCCTCCAGATTCTTGCAAGAAGCTGGGCTATCTGGTCCCAAACTTTGGCTGTAGGTGTCAGACCAGGAGGTCCTTAAGGAGGATTTTGGGGCCTTCCCCCAGGTCCCCTCGTCTCTCTTCAATGCTGGTCGAGGCTTGGAGCGCGCCTCTCCCCCACCACACTGGGGCTGTGTTGGAGCCTCCAGTGGCAGTGTCGAGTGGACTGCTGGCTCCTTCTGGGTGGTCAGTGAAAAACCTACCACAGTCCCATTGTCCTGGGCAATGGACCTATGGAGATGTTGCCCAGGGATTGGTCCTGGGGCCACTCCTGTTCAATGCCTATGTCTCGGACATAGGGAGAGGTATTAGGAGTAAACTGAGTCTCTTCATGGATGAGTCAAAGCTGGGAGCATTGGCAGACGGGGAGGAGGGGAGAGTGGCCCTACAGGGGGACCTGGATGCCCTGGACAGATGGTCAAGGAGGTAGAGGCTGAGGTTTAATGCAAGGAAGTGCAGGGTGTTGCATCTGGGGGCCAGAAACCTTGGCCATGCATGTACCCTGGGAGGAGGTACACTGCAGGCATCGTCAGGCGAGAGGAACCTTGGGGTGGTGGTGGACCTCAAAATGGATAACACTGAGACTTGTCTCAGAGCAGCAGCAAAGGCGAACAGGATGCTGAGCTGCATAGCCAGAGGAATTACCTCCAGGAAGAGGGAGGTGATCCTCCCTCTGTATAATGCCCTGATCAGGCCGAACCTTGAGTACTGCGCGGAATTCTGGAGACCACACATAAAAAGAGACATTGCACTGTTGGAGAGGGTCCAGAGGAGGGTGACCCAGATGATATGGGGCATGAGGAGTAGACCCTATGAGGAGAGGCTGGAGAAGCTCAACCTGTACACACTGGAGGAGAGGAGAGATACCGGGGACATGATGAGGTCTTTAAGTACATAAAAGGGATCAACAAAGGGGGAGCTGAGGAGGTGTTCAGGTTTAAGAAGGGGAACAACCGGGACACGAGTGGAGGCTGGGGGAGTTACAGGGGAGTGAAGAAGGCACTACTTCACTGAAAGGGTGGTGGATCCATGGAATGTGCTGTCTGGGAGCCTTGTAAATGAGGGCACAGTGGAGGATTTCAAGAGGGGGTTGGACAGGTACAGGGGAAACTGAAGCCGGGGAAGTTCCTCTCTGGGGAGGGGTGGGCGGCAAATCGAGCACCCAGTAGGGGTGCTGGCTACCGAGCAGACACCACAGACCATGAGGCCTACTCTGCTGGCTTTTAGTGTGTTAGTATGCTAGTATGTATGACTGTCGGTGTTTCCCAGGTTGTTGTCACCATTTGCAGTGATGACACCTGGGGTGAAACCAACACCAGTGCCAGCTCTGGTGCTGACATCATTTGCGGTATCGGAGCCCACTCAGATGTTAGCCTTGGACTTAAAGGTTGACATTAAGTCAGCACCAGTACTAGGGCTGGTGCCGCTGTTAGTGCTGAGGATGACCTCAGAACTTCAGACATTGGTGCATCTGTTGTCAGTGTCTCTAGCCACCTGGGCTCGGATAGTGATGATGGCTTCGGTGCTGAGTTCTCACTTGGTTCTGGAATTGTAGTCAGCACCAGTTGGAGTCAGGCCCCTCAGTGGGACCTACTTACCCAGGGGGTCTCTCTGCCCATTCTAGGGTTTTCCCCCCAAGGCCACCACTCTGCCATATCCTTCATCATAGGAGTGGCAGCAGCAGGAGTCTCTGATGGAACCACCCCTAGGGTGAGGGTGTCTCCGGAGCCTGAAGGCCTTTCCTGACCATGGTTACTAGAGCTCAGCAGGCTGTTCCTGCCCCCCCAACAGGCTGTGCCCTTGAGTGCTTTGGGAGTGGGTAGATAGAAAGGCCATGTTCTAAAGGTCCCTTGGGCCTTTTACAAGGAAAGAAAATTGCATATAGTTGGACTGGCCCGGTGGCGCTGAAGCTTGAGGTGCTGGATGCCATGCCTCATGCTACGCCGGCGACCCAGGTTCGGGAATGAGCCCAGATTGTTAGTTGGGCGGGGGGAAGGCGAGAAGCAGGACTGAGCTGCAGCGAGGAGGCTCTCCTCTCCTGGGGAGGGATGAGGGGTTTTCCTGGCCCTTGGCTGCCATCTGGTGGAGGATGGGTGGCAGTTTGGGCAACTGGGAGCCCGGCAACAGCAATGGGGTGAGGTGGAAGGGGCCGAGCCAGTACCCGACATGCATGTGCACCTCCACACGCACACACAGCCGTGTCTGCTGGGGTCCCGGGATCGGGGCACAAAAACGGAGAAAAAGTGCAAAAATGTAAATAAAAAAAATGCATATAATTGGGTACCAGAGTCATGGTATAAGAATTTTGACTTGGCCTAGTTCAGAGTCCCTACCCCAGTGCCTTACCCAGGAGGCTTCCACACATCTTCTTCCTTGACATCCTACTCAGAGGACAGTGAGTCATCCCTCCATCTTGCCTCATCTGTGGAGCATGTTCAAGATCAGCAGTTCTTGGGGGAGATGTTACAGGCATTGGATTTCCCCATTTATTCAAGTCTTGGTCCTGTCACCCTGCCATTGGAACTCCTTGGAGCACAGACACCTGCTTCATTCCTCCCTGGCCATAGAAGAGGAACCTACTGTATGGCATAATGGAGGCATCCCTATTCCACACCTTCCACCCTCTGGAACTTCTTAGTAAGGTATCAGGCCCCACCAATCTGTAGGGACTATACCTCATACCACTTTGTGGCTTCAGGTATTCCAGATCTGGAATGGGCCACTGTGCCCAAGACGTGACTGATCTCCCAGTCAGTATTCACTGGATTTGATGCATGGGGCAGGAATATGTTTTTCTCAGTACATACTCTCCTAACTATCTTGCCATATCAGGAACACATGGTGGCTTTTCAACACCATCTGTGGCTGCAGGTGCACCCTGTGCTTGCTGCAGTGACTGACTGTGAAGTAGTTAGGCAGAGTACTTACAGTGTGGCCCACTTTGCACCTGCAATATAAAGCAAACTACCGGGAGAGATCTTGCTCCATATTAACCTCGGACATAACCAAAGCCACACGTGGAGACAAAGAGAACCACTTACTGGTTAACTTATGAAGGATTTATTATTATTATTACTGTTTGCATTCCAAATATACCTCATACGATCAACGTTTTATAGTATACTGACTACTTCATCAGGCTCTACAAACAAAATCATATTTATAAACATTACAAATTAAAAAAAAAATCTTACCTAGTTTTTATTATTTATTTTTTGAAATGTTTCACCAGAGCGGCACACTGAGCTACAAGTAGCTCATCTCATGGTGCGACCTGGGGGGATTGGGGTTACATGGGGATAGAACCCAGAATGATACAGAAACACAATATACACAGCTGGAATGGCAGACAATTAAGAATCAAGTACAGCATGATTATTCAATAACATTCAAGCGGAAGGGAAGCAAGAGGGAGGAGCTAGCAGGCAGTGAATAAAACAGAGTTCAAACAGATTGGTCTAGGCGAGCTGGTATCAATAGAGCAAACAGTACAATAAGGTTCGGTAAAGCAGCAGTACAAATTAAAAATCAAGTGTATTTTAGGTTTGGGGCTAACTGGTTAGTGCAGAGGAGTGGCTAACAGTTTGGTGCAGTGGAGGAGGAGGAGTGGGTCTGGGTGTGGGGGGGGGGAGGAGAAAGGGAGGGAAAGGGAGGTGGGAAGCATGCCAGGAATGGACCCCTTCAGGATGCTGAGAACCCTGCCAGGGTGCAGAAAAAAGGCGACGATAAAGGTGAAGTAGAGAAGAACAGATAGGTGGGGGGGGTGGTAGGTAGGTATGGAGTTAATGCTGAGGAGTGCAATGAGGAAGATGGAGGTGAAGGAATGGGGGTGGAAGGGTAGCATACCTAGTGCAGTGTCCACCTGCACCTTGGGCACGTGCTTCAAAGGAAAGTCCCCTCAACCTTTTATTCTATTTCCCCTTGCCATTTGTAGGCATGTACAATGATTGCCTCTATTGCACCCTCCTAATTTCATCAGTAAATGAAGGTACTTAAGTCTGCTGTTAAAAGCTGCTTGACTCCGTCGGAAAGGTCATGACCTGATCCATGTAAGGCATCCTGGAATTTTATGATGTTTTGGTGCTAAAGCCTACAGTAGTTTCACTGCATTAGTCAGTGCTGTTGCTGTCCTCTGCAGTCCCTATGTTCTTGTCTTAAGCTGGCCATAAAACTTTTCAAGGCATAGTAAGTGTCCTGCTGTTTTCTGTACTTTAAAGTGTATCTGAGTTAGAAAAAATGCTTTTAGAGAATACAGGGACTTCACAAGATATGTTACAGAACTGACTTGAGATTATACCTTCTGCTGGCTTGTGTATGTATGCATCATCAACTCCCATGATGCTATGCATGAGTGGGGTCATGACCTTTGGAATGGAGACAAACAGGTTTTCACACCAGGCAATACAGAGTGAAGCAACCTCATTTATATTTAAATTAGCATGACACTGGGGAAGTAGGGGAGGGAATCATTGTTCATGCTTACAAACTAAACAGGTATACAGAAAATAGGGTGAGTGGACTTTCCCTTTCATATTTATATTTTTCTCACAAACATTTGCAAACAACTAGTTCATTGTTTTTCTTTAAATATACTATTTGCAATATCAGTGTTTCTTTAATAGCATCTCATGGGTGACATTTCTTTTCTGTTCATTTATTTTTGACACATAACACCAAAAATCCTCACACTTCCATATTCATATTACAGTTTCCCACCTTTGAGTGCAAACACGAGGTCTCTTAGTGCCAAATATTGCAGTCCATTCTGGGCATGTTATATGAATCTATAATTATTCTTCCTATAATCATAAAAACTAAGTTAAAATATTATGCTTGACTTTCTCACCTATTTCTTGATGGACTACCTCCCTTATATATCTTCCTTCTAAAACAATTTATCTGTTATTGGATTTATCTATAAACAGATACAAGAAAGCATTTTGTCGTATAGTCTTTGCTGGACTCCCAGACATCTTTTTCCTATACATTCACCACTAGTGCACCAGGTGTTACCTACATTAATCCACACCTCGTTACATACCATAGTGTATGTTCTAGTTACACCACTGTGTGCTCATGCTAACTGAACATTCAAAAAACACACTCACACAGTGAAGCCTCCTGCTTCCATCTGTCTACGCAATCTAATCAGAAGAAGTAGTTCTCTTACACCCCACTGCAGATTTTGGAGCGGGTGCAGTTTTTGCTGGATGGTAAAAACTGGCAGATGAGATTTTATATGTTGGGTGCTGATAGGAATGGAGATGATCAAGGGCTGTGCTTTCCACACCTCTCCAGAGTGTATTGGTTAGTTTGGGGGTGAATCTCCCTGAGCCTCCCTTGCCACCCCTACTACAATTACTGTACCAGTACTACTACAATTAATAGCTGCTGTGCCTACCAGATCATGGATGTCATCAGAAAAGAATTTGTTATGATGCTAAAATCTTTTCTGATGATGTCTTAATATCATCCATCTGGAAGAAACTGCACACTAGCCCATATTTCCAATATCATATAATGTAAAGTTAAACTATTATACTATTTATGATTCTTCTTGTTTTGCAATATCATCTACTGTATCATCTCCGATTTTCTTTTTATTTAACTTAGTACATTGCTTCTTACATAAAGCTGTGAATGCATTGTCGTAGCTCTCCCCTTACATACCAAGAAAAAGTCAGTCTTATTATTCCCGATTATTTACAAGTGCAAAGGTTCTTCTCTTAGTATACCCTATATTTAACAGCATCTGACTTGCTCAGATAATATTTTATAACTGGTTTCGTATTCTCCATTAATATGAAAGAGACAGCTTTTGTGCACGGTTTCTTACATGACTCCTGGGGTCCGATATTTGACATAATGAAAAGTGAAGCGCAAAACTTTGTGTTGCACCTTGTGATTGCCCAGGAGCCTGAGGTTGCCATATTCAGTCAAATAGTGCGTCGACGCTCTTCGACTGAATATAGGGCCATGTCGGCACAGCACTAAGTCAAGTACCGCTGCCCCAACATGGATTCTGAAGTACGTCGCCAGAATGGATAGCGCCAGAGCACTATCTGCAATATTTAAAGTGACCCATGAAAATGAGCCCTTTGGGAATGCAAGGTGTTAAGGAGTCATTGGCATACCTATTATGGGCTCATTTGCATGAGTAGCAAGGCAAGTTAGCATGGCACCACCCCCCAACTGCCTGGTTCCCAGAGCTGCATAGATATCCCTGGTGCCTAGTGGTCCCCACATCCTTCCAATTGCCAGTCCGTAATAATGGTAACACATCCCTTGTGCTAGTGGTCCCCTCTCATATCAGTGTGCTAATGGTCCACCTTTCCTCTGACCACCAGCCCAAACCAATGGTAACATATACCTGGTGCTAGTGGTCCCCCCCCCAGTTGCTATCCCATAGGAAACTTGACAACCCTCCCTGGGGTCTAGTGGCCCCCTGCAGCACTGAACACCCCCCCACTCGCCTTACCAGTATCCTCAGTGCCATAGGTGTGCATAAAGCAACCGGCGCAGCCCTCCTCACACCACCTCGGCTGGCCACTGTATGTCCAGGCAGGGAGTGTGCATCTTATGTACAGGACAGGGTGACACACCCTGTCCTATAAATATGATGTGCTCTTCCTGCCTGGACATACGGAGGCCGGCTAAGGAGGTGTGAGGAGGGCTGTACCAGTCACCATATGCAACCCCACAGCACTGAGGATACTGATAAGGTGACTGGGGGGTGTTTGGTGCCATGGGGGGGCCACTAGACACCAGGGAGGGTTGTCAAGTTTCCTACAGGCTGGTGATTGGAGGGCCGGGGGACCACTAGCACCAGGGATGCTTTATCTTTCTTACAGGCTGGCGATCGGAGTGGGGGACCACTAACACCAGGAATGTGTTAAAATTATTATGGACTGGCAATCGGGGGTTTGACCACTAAGCACCAGGATGCTTTATCATTATTATAGGCTAGAAATCGGAGGGGGGGAGAACAGGAGAACACTAGCACCAGGACTGCTTTATCTTTATTACGGGCTGGTGATCTGAGGGAGGGGGGACCACTAGAACCAGGGATGTTTTATCTTTATTACAGGCTGGTGATCTGAGGGAAGAGGGGAACACTAGCACCAGGGATGCTTTATTTTTATTACGGGTTGGCGATCAGGGGGTGGTGGGACCACTAGCACCAGGGATGTGTTATCTTTATTATGGGCTGGTGATCGGAGGGGGGTGCCATGGACCACAGGGGGAAGGTGAGCCCCCCAAAGGACAACTGGCTATGTGGTGGCATTACCTCTGGCAGCCACTAGGGTTGCCCAGAGTAAGCTGGGGTTGTGTTCAGCAGTATATGCGCTGCGCAAAAGGACCATGCTACACCCTTTTGTGCAGTGCAAAGTGGCTGAATATGTGGTAGCGTGGTTATTCATGGCCACGTCCCTTCCCTTGCTCACCCACATACATTATGTTTTGCATGGGCACTAACCCCCTTTGCCCGCCCAAAGACCTCTTTTGAATATGGGGATCCAGGGCAAACCCTGGTTTACGTGTGCAAAGACCCATTACCACCTATGCAAAATTTTGAATATCAGGCCCCTGGTGTTTTATCGTTTACAGTGGGCCCTGGCTGCTAAGTCTGCATCTCATAAATAGGGATGCAGTCACTATGGCAACCAAGAAAAACATGCCAAAACTTTGTGCATGTGCGGCAGTCATTTTCGTATACTTGGAAAATCTCACTCCTTTTAGCTGTTTACTATAGTAGTTGCTGAGCTCTATTCAGTTGCCTAATGGGGTAGTCTCAAGAGGGTAAGCGGTAACAATTTCCCTACTTGGTATAACAGATAGTATACTCATAATACTACTGGGAGAAGATGCCTGAGAAAAATCACTGTCTGTTGTACTCAATCCTTTAATTAGGATCCAAGAAGTTTTCTTTTCTAACGCAATTGTCTTTATAAGGACAGCTGATGACAAAGTAATACATTTTTTTATAAATCTAACCCCTAGGTGGCGCTATTCTATGGGCTACTATCCCTGCCTACGTACCTAGATACAGGTTGAGGGGCCTGGGCTCTTTGAATGGGTGCCTCCGCCCAGAAGGTTGGTTTGAGGGTAGCGTAGCTGCTATAGGTATAGCCCTCCGGGACACTATAACCCCCCTGTAACCTCTCTAGTGGCTTAACCAATTCAGTAGGTAAACAATCACATTTAGCATAGAAATACAGTATTGAGCCCACACTGGTCACACTTACTGACAGGGCTGGATCAACTGCAGTGACCCTGAGGACCCCCCTGTAAAATAAGGTCAGTGATAAAGCAACCAAAGAGCAATGCAATATCCCCTCCACAAATGCACACTGTAGCCAGATTAAACTCTGAAAGAATAGAATCTGATTTATTCAGGGGAATTTCACAGGGGTGCATCAGTAAATCTATCAGATGATTCATTAGTTCTGATCTAGTCAGGTTTAAACAATGCATGCACTAAGAGTCCCTCTAGCAGAGTCACACACACTCTGGATACCCAGTTGTTAAGCAGGCTAGCCTGGAGCGTTGCCCGAGGTAGGCCAGCATTGAAGCTGTTGGGGCCCTTAGGAAAGAAAACACAAAACATGCACTATAACCCAAATTTGTAATCCAGAGCCGAATGGCTCAGTCCATTGCAATAACCCAACAATTAATCAGATGGCACACAGAGATTGAGCTTTGTTGCAGGGTGCTACCCTGTTTGTACTCACTCTACACAGGCCAAATGATGATCCAACAAAATAAGACCTGTGGAAAATAGCTGGATGATGCTGGATGTGGATTCCCTTGTGGTCCTTGTCAAAGATGCTGGTCTTTAGGCTGTAGGAGCAACTTAACACGGGCAGAGGAAACATGCAACCCAAACGTTTTGAATTACTTGGCCTCGCAAATACTTTGCGTACTTAAATACATTTATATGCAAACTCTGTCCTTTTCTGGTCCTTCCAGGCAGGATACAGACTGCTCTTCTTTTCTCAGACTTATGGAACAGATTACTTGCAGTTGCAGAAATAGCAGCTACCCAGGCTGGAACAATTTGGACCCGCCAACTGACGGCTGAAAAAGTCTTGGCCAGGCAGGCCTAACCTCTGAGAGCTGGCAAGCTCTCCAGAGGCACATACTAGCTCTTGAGCTGTCTCTACAAATCTGACCTTTTTTAGCAGTTGCTCCCTTTTATATGGGGCAGAGTTCCAGAGATCTTATTGGCTGCCACATCTGTCTTGAACAGTCTCCAGATGGTGACTGGCTTGTGCTTTGGTGCCTAGATATTGTCCCAGTTAATCCCCCATAAGTCTCTGGTGTTTCCCCAGAAACCCTTTGGTTAAATCCTGGCTTGCGATTGGTTAATAGGCACAAAAATGGTGGCTGCAGTCAATTCCCAAAGCAGTCTAATTTGCTGTTCTCACACATCAAGTTCTGGTGCCGCCAGAAACATTAGTTTTATTTAAATTTCCCACTGCCTTGTAGCCCCAACAATTTTCTCTCTAGGAAGTCCACTTTTAAATAAATGAGTTGTTCCCCATAGGGAGTCGCTGCTCCTGTAACACCCTGCCCCCAGAAAACACACAGCAGCTCATGAATATTAATGAGGGCATCCCTTGCCCTAACTTTTGCCCCCTAGCCTTGGGTGCCCTGGAGACAGCACTTACGGCAGCTGCTGATTTATTTAATTTAAAATATTTTCCTCGCTTGGTTTGTGTCCCTGATACCTTTTTTAAACTTAGCTACAACACTGGGAACCGGAGAAGACAGACAAATTGCTTTTCTGACCACGGCAGCGGGCTGATGTGCAGGGCGCCTCCTTGAATGTGTGAGTGGTGGCTCTGTGACATGCCGGCCGCTGCAAATAGATTTTTTGAGCCCCACAGGGCTCATCTAAACAGGGAGACCTGGGGAAACAGCAAAGTGCCATGGAGACCGGGCAGACACCAGGGGACAGTGGGAGAACACCTGAAGGTGGCTTAAGGTAAGCCCCCAAATGGGGGGGGGGGAGCGTTACACTCTCCCCTGCCTTGGAAAGCTTGGCGTTTGTGCTAAGTCTAAAACAAACTGTCAACCACTAACACATTATTAAATATACTCTTACTAAGACGCTAATACAGATACATCTGAACAGCCTAACTAGGCATGTAACTATGTACAAGTAGCATACCATCAGTTTGATCTTACTTAGCATCGTACGACACAATTTGAATAGGTATACATCAACAGTTTAGAATTCTTTATGCATTAGACAGTATCACACTTTCACTAACATTATGTTCACCACATTGTATTGGAACACTTCACCTTACTCCCATCTTTTTACCTCTGTACCCTTTGTTGCACTGAGAGGGCACCTTAACTTGGGTGGAGGCCTTGAACACTATTTTGTACAAGGAATTGGATGTAATATAAACCCCTTTGTGCACAACATTTAGGGGCAAGTTAACAGGCTGTCCTAGGGTGTCATAGGTGAGCTTGAGTATTGGTATTACAGATCTTCCTGAATGACGTGGCAACGGTGGCACTGGCACTTCGTGTTAAAGCTCACTGTCTCTTGCCAGAGGTACTTCCGCAAAATCAGAATCACCCAGAACACATCTCTCTGGCTGTTGAATGATACTTTCATCAGCAGGGAACAGTTCACTTAGCCCACTCAGTTCTCTTTATAGGTAACATTGCAGAGGGTCTGGAAGGAAAGGTATGCCTCTTTGCAGATGACACAAAGATCTGTAACAGAGTTGATATACAAAGGGGGGGTAGAAAGGATGAGAAGGGACTTGGCAAGGTTGGAGGAATGGTCAGACATATGGCAACTTAGATTCAATGCAAAGAAGTGCAAAGTAATGCACCTGGGAAACAAAAACCCAGGAGAAGAGTACACAATAGCAGGGGAGGTACTAACAACAACAAAAATGGAAAGGGACCTGGGGTAGTCATATCAGATGGTCTAAAGGTGGGTAAGCAATGTGAGAAGTCAGTAAGGAGAGCCAGGGGGATACTGGGATGCATAGGAAGGGGCATCACAAGTAGAAAAAGGGAAGTGGTTATCCCTCTGTACAGACAGTTGGTGAGACCCCATCTGGAGTACTGTGTGCAGTTTTGGAGACCTCATCTATGCAAGGACATAGACAGGATGGAAGCAGTCCAGAGGAGGACAACTAAAATGTTGCAGGGTCTGCATCAGAAACCATATGAAGAGAGACTGAAAGAGCTTAATATGTATACCCTTGATGAAAGGAGGGACAGGGGGACATGATAGAAACGTTCAAGTACCTCAAGGGAATCAACAAAGTCCAGGAGAGTAGCATCTTTCAGAAAAAGAGATGTGTAAGAACAAGGGGGCACAATTTAAAGATAGAGGGGGGACGGTTCAGTGGTAATGTGAGGAAATGTTTTTTCTCGGAGAGAGTGGTGGACGCATGGAACCGCCTTCCTGGAGAGGCTGTGGGGTCCAAAACAGTGGAGGAATTCAAACATGGATTGGACAGACATAAGGCAATTATAGTGGGGGGTGGCAGGAAGTAGGCTGTTGGTTAACTAAAATCTGCAGCTTATCCAGTAGGTAGGGAAATGGGCAGACTGGATGGGCCAAGTGGTCCTAATCTGCCGTCAAAGTCTATGTTTCTATGTTTCTATGTTACTTGTAGGTTCACTACGTGCCTCATGGGGTTCAAATTGAGGTATTTCCATTAATTCTACCATGCACAGGGATTTAACCTCTTCAAGGTCCACACTTTGAGCATCACCCTCTGGGGGTTCAGGCACAAGAGATGAATTAGAATCTGTCACCGCAGCCAGAGGTTCAGAATCATTGCCATAGTTAATGGACGGAATTTCTTGGAACACTCTCTCAGGTTCAACAGATGGGTAGAAAGCAGGGTAAAATTCACTCTCGTCATCACTTTCAGCATTATCAATATCAGCAATGTCTGCAGCTTCGGAAACATTGGGAGCAACAGGCTAGGGAGCAGAAGTTTGCTGATATGGTTGCTTAGCCTTGGTAGCAGATCTAGTAACAGGGCACCGAGGGGCTTCAGTCTCTTGAACATTATTAATTACAATTTGGCTGATAGGTAACAGATGGTTTCTGTGAATGGTTTTAGCAGCACGAGGGCCCCCCTCTAGATGCACTTTATACACTGGCAGATCATGCAACTTACTGACTACTATGTACAGAACATGACTCCAGCTGTCTGCTATTTTATGTTTACCTTGAAGTCCAAAGTTTCTCATCAGTACCCTGTCACCTGGTTGGAGCTCTTGGGCCTTTACACGATTGTCATGCCGAGTTTTGTTAGTCAGGTTTCTCTTTGCGGCCATGGTGTTTGCAAGCTGATAGGCATGATCAAGCTGAGCTTTTAGGTTTTTAATATACTGCATGTAGTTATCTGAGTGAACACTATCAGGAGACACTCCAAAACATACATCAATTGGAAGGTGAGCTTCTCTGCCAAACATAAGGTGGTACGGTGAAAACCCGGTGGCATCGTTCTTGGTACAATTGTAAGCTTGGATAAGTGCACTTATCTGTTGACTCTACTTTGGCTTATCTCTAGGTTGCAAGGTGCCCGGCATATCCAGTAGGGTTCTGTGGAACCTTTCAGGTTGCAGATCTCCTTGGAGGTGATAGGGGGTTGTTCTGGATTTTATTACACCCCATAGGGACAACAGTTCTTTGAAAAGTCTGCTCTCAAAGTCCCAGCCCTGGTCTGGATGAATGTGCTGAGGGGCATCGTAATGTACAAAAAACTTTTCTACGAATACTTAGGCAACAGTTGAGGCCTTTTGATCTTTGGTTGGGTAGGCCTGTGCACATCTCAAGAAGTGGTCTGTGACTACCAGGATACTGGCAATTCCCTTAGAATTTCAATCAATCAATCAATCAATCAATCTTTATTTAGCCAGGTGAAACTCCATTGAGCAAGCTCATTTTCAAGGAGGGTCTGGTAGGCACAGAATAAATAATTACAATAACACAATAGAACATATAGCACAAATGGGCATAGTAATACAATATGTAGCAATAAAAACAAGGTACAAGGATAATCAATGAGGCCCTGTCATAAGGTGAAGCCTCATCCCAGTAAACAGCACAGCAGAGAGGTGGAAGCAAGTCAGCACCAATGTGCTGAACCAGTGATTTTGCACACTGATAGCTCTAGTAGAGCTGCGTTAATGCTAGTGACAATGCAAGCTGGGGGTTCAGCAGCAAGTAGAAAGCAAGGATGAATCCAGGAACATGGCTTAGGGTAGTTCTAATGAGAGGATAGAAAGTGTAGAGGGTCGACTGTAAGAATAGCAATGTATGGCTACCGTTTAGCGACAGGGAGGGTATTGACAAGGCTCCGAGAAGTATCTCAAATAGAGTGACCTGAATTCTGCAAAACCAATAGGATGCACCAATTTTATGGATTTCTGGATGTTGTTCCACAGCTGGGGCAGCACATAGCTGAAGGAGGCTCTGCCAAAACGGGAAAAGACTTTAGGCACAGTTAGTGAGATGTACGAATGGCTTTTCAAGGCATAGTTGCGTAAGGTGCAGGAGGGCAGACAGAAATGTAGGAGGGTAGCATCTTGGATGTAAATCTATAGGTCCATAGTATAGCATTCCTTTGCCTCCTGAACGTAAGTGAGGTCCATCCTACCATGGAATAGAGTACACAGTGATGGGTATTATATGCCGCACCTGAGATGAAACGTAAGGCCCTATGATAAAGGGTGTTTTTTGGGACTTGGCCATACAGGAAGTCTGCATAGTCAAATAGCTAGGAACGTGGTTTGTACTAAGCTTTTTCTGGCCTCCTGGGTAAGCAGATGCTTGATTCTAAAAAAAAGGCCAAGCTTCTGTCTAAGTTTTTTTGAGAGCTTGTCTACATGATCAACAAAAGAAAGTCTGTTTCAATCCACATACCTAGGTACTTGAACTTGGTCACACAGTCAAGTGACTCGCCAAGCAGGGTGGTGATAGTGGGGATATTGTCATGCTTAAGGGAGTTTATGGACTTGGTCATTGGGGATAACAGCATAACCTTGGTCTTTTTGGCATTCAGTAGGAGCTTTTGACTCAGGAGGTTTTGTTGCAGCGTAAGGAAATCTGCTTGCAAGTCCGAGCAGGCACTTTCGGGAGTAGGCCTGGCAGTGTAAAGGACCGTGTCGTCCGCAAAGAGATGTACACTGGAAAGTTTGATTCCACGGTCGATGTTGTTGATATAAAGTGAGAAAAGTAAGGGCCCCAAGATGGAGCCTTGAAGTACGCCTCTGCTAATCTGTTTTAGAGTGGAGAGATCTCCTACTGCTTTTACTTGCTGCATCCGCTCTGCCAGGTAGCATGAGAACCATTTTAGGGAAGGTGCATCCAGACCAATGTTGTGGAGAGTAACTAAGATCAATGCATGGTTGACGGTATTGAAAGCCTTGCTTAAGTCTAGGAATACCGCATGTACGTGATTCTTTAAGTCAAGGGCTCTCTGCCAGTTATTTGTGACTTTAGCCACAGCTGTGATTGTGCTATGGCATGGCCTAAAGCCTGATTGCATAGGATTTAGCAGATTTGAGGCATCAATGTAGTTTCTAAGTTGGCAATTCACTAATTTCTCCAGCAGTTTTGATAAGGTGGGGAGTAAGGAGAATGGCCTGTAGTTATTTGGGTCTTTGGGGGTCTCCTGATTTGAAGAGTGGTAAAACTTGGGCAGTCTTCCAGACAGAAGGGAGTTTACCCAAGCTGAGGGACATATTAAAGAGGTGTGTTAATGGAGCTGCCGGCACTTGGTGACCGAGCTTTAGGAAAAAAGGGCCAACGAGGTCTGCTCCTGTGCTTCTTCTGGCATCCAGCTGAAGGAGCAGGTCATCCATGTCCTTGTAAGTTACTGGTTGGAAGGAGAAACCTGTGACAGGAGTACTGTGGACAGGGGGAGAGCTTTCTGGTCCTTGTGATAAGAACTGGGTAAGTAGGTTATTCGTAGGTGAAATGTCAAAAGCCCATACCTGCAGTAATAAAATGATTATTAAAGCAGTCAAGGATTTCTGCCTTCTTGGTAATGAGGGATCTTTCATATAAGATCAAGGTAGGGAGAGAACCTGACGAAGCATGTCCTTGAATATCTCTAAGGGTTTGCCAGAATTTGGCAGGGTCCTTGGTGGAAGAGTCCAGAGTTGACTGGAAATAGTTAGCCTTAGTGTTTCTGACAAGCTTTGTGCAGAGGTTTCTGGCTGCCCTAAAATCAGCCCAATCCGACTGAAGCTTTGATTTACACGCTTTCTTCCAGAGCTTGTCCCTGTTGAGCAAAGCTGACTTCAGTTGACAAGTAAACAAGGGGAGAGTCTTTTTCTTGGTACGTGCTTTGATCAAGGGGGCAAGTCTGTCAGTAGCTCCACGGACAATGGTATGGAAGGTCTCGTATGCTGTCTCTACTGTCCCCTGGGCAGCAGCAGCAGCAGATGCCTGAGAGGGCCCCCCACATGGCCGCCTTTTCTTGACCCTCCGAATTTCTTCCGTCAGTTCATCATAGGTAGGGGGCGAATCCAGCTGGGCTGCAAGTCATAGTTGAAGCAACATTAATTGAGAAAATGGGGAAGATTTAAGAATCTGATCCAGCCTACTGCGATCTAACTTATCTGGGGCCATGCTTCCTTTCTTAAGGCATTCCTGCAATTTTATTTCAACTAGAGGTACATACAATGATAATGGCTCCCCTTGGTATTGCTGAGTGTTTTTTACCCTCCACTACAGATCCTCATCCAAATCTGGGCTCCCATACACATTTTACAATGCAAACAAATAGTCCTGAGCAGTTGCTTCTGGGTTACTAGCCCGTTTGGCATGGAAAATAATCAGGGCAGGAACTCTGAGGTTTTCAACCAAGCTTTTCCTCTTCTCTGCCTCAGAACATTGCCATTTGGTTACTTGGGGGGCAACATAGTTTGTCCAGGTCTCCCAATTGTCCTGCTCCTGAGGGTCTGGAGGGTGCCTGAAAACATTCTCAGCCTGCGGTACGAGTCATGACTAACTACCAGCACTGGGGCAGGCACAGAAGTTGGTGAAGGGACAGGTGCTGGGGCTGGCAGGGACAGCGGGGGAAGGGACACTCCCAGGTGGCATGAGTGACTTTAAAATTCTCTATAGTTTTACCCGCCTCCAATAAGAACTTGCTAAATTTCTCTTCAAAGGTCTCTGATAATGGTGAGGGCTCATCCTCTAGGAGATCTTTTCTATCTTTAGTCACCACCCTCCAGGAGACTAGGGACCCCTCAGCAACAATGGTCTGGGGCACCTTAGTACTGTCCATGGGGTTACTACACTCCACTAAGGCCACCACAGTCTGGGCAGTCAGGTCAGCTTGTTGGCTTACCACCACAGCTTTTCTCAAGCATTCAAATTTTGATAGTGCCCCTTCAACAGTGTCTTTACTAGTGCCCAGGGGTATATCCAGTATTAACAAGGCATTGTGGGGGTTATACTAATGCCCCATGCATCATCCCACCAATTGATGCACAGCCATTTCCACCATGGTATTCATCAGACTTTCTGCTATAATTCTTGATTGTGGCCACTAGAGGTCTCTAATCCCAGTGGTACTTCCAAGATGTAACCCCTAGGCGGCACTATCCTTTGGGCTACTACTCCTGCCTGCGTGCCTAGATATGGGTTGGGGGGCCTGGGCTCTTTGAATGGGTGCCTCCACCTGGAGGGTTGGTTTGAGGGTAGCGTAGCTGCTATGGGTATAGCCCTCCGGGACACAATACCCCCCTGTAACCCCTCTAGTGGCTTAACCAATTCAGTAGGTAAATAATCACATTTAGCATAGAAATGCAGTATTGAGCCCACACTGGTCACACTTACCATCAGGGCTGGATCAACTGCAGTGGCCCCGAGGACCCCCTGTAAAATAAGGTTAGTGATAAAGCAACCAAACAGCAATGCAATATCCCCTCCACAAATGCACACTGTAGCCAGATTAAACTCTGAAAGAATAAATCTGATTTATTCAGGGGAATTTCACAGGGTGGGGTAGTAAATCTATCAAATGATTCATTAGTTCTGATCTAGTCAGGTTTATACAATGCATGCATTAAAAGTCCCTCTAGCACAGTCACACACACTCTGGGTACCCAGTTGTTAAGCAGGCTAGCCTGGAGTGTTGCCCGGGGTTGGCAGGCGTTGCTGCTGTTGTTGGAGCCCTTAGGAAAGAAAACGCGAAACATGCACTTTAACCTAAATTTGTAATCCGGAGCCGAATGGCTCAGTCCTTTGCAATAACCCAACAATTAATCAGATGGCACACAGAGATTGAGCTTTGTTGCAGGGTGCTACCCTGTTTGTACTCACTCTACCTAGATCAAACGATGATCTGATGAAATAAGACCTGTGAAAAATAGCTGGATGACGCTGGAGGTGGATTTCCTTGTGGTCCTCATCGAAGATGCTGGTCTTCAGGCTGTAGGAGCAACTTAACACTGGCCGAGGAAACATGCAACCTGAACATTTCGAATTACTAGGCCGTGCAAACACTTTGCGAACTTAAACACATTTATATACAAACTCTGTCCTTTTCTGGTCCTTCCAGGCATGATGCAGGCTGTTCTTCTTTTCTCGCACTTAAGGAACAGATGACCTGCAGCTGCAGAAACAGCAGCTACCCAGGCTGGAACAATTTGTACCCACGGACTGATGGCCGAAAAAGTCTAGGCCAGGCAGGCCTAACCTCTGAGAGCTAGCAAGCTCACCAGAGGCACACACTAGCTCCTGAGCTGACTCTACAAATCTGACCTTTTTCAGCAGTTGCCCACTTTTATATGGGACAGAGTTCCAGAGATCTTATTGACTGCCAAATCTGTCTTCAACAGTCTCCAGATGGTGATTGGCTTGTGCTTTGGTGCTTAGACATTGTCCCAGTTAATCCCCCATAAGTCTCTGACATTTCCCCAGAAACCCTTTGGTTAAATTCTGGCTTCCGATTGCTTAATAGGCACAAAAATGGTGCCTGCAGTCAGTTCCCAAAGCAGTCTAATTTACTATTCCCACACATCAAGTTCTGGTGCAGCCAGGAGCAACATTAGTTTTATTTAAATTTCCCACTACCTTATAGCCCCAACTGTTTTCTCTCTAGCAAGTCCACTTTTAAATTGTTCCCCACAGGAACACGAGCAGGGGAAATGGTAGTATAGGGAAAGGGTGGAAGGTAGTCCTGCTAAGTGCCAGCAGCTTGGGCAATAAAATGCCTGAGCTCCAGGCGATGCTAACTGAGGGAGAGGTGGATGTGGCAGTGGTCACTGAGACCTGGGCCACTGCAGGGCACGACTGGGACCTGAACCTGGAGAGTTACACCATGTTCAGGAAGGACAGGGGGAGGGAAGGGGAGGAGGGGTAGCAATAATAGTCAAAAACTGCATTGCCGAGGAGGAGTGGAGGAGGCGGAGGGAACTGTGGAGGCGATTTGGGTCACCTTGATAACAAGGGGGCAAGAGAGTAAAAATAGGAGTGGTGTATAGATCCCTGTGCTGGCGGAGGAGCTGGAGGACAGTCTGGTGGCAGAGGTTGGGAGACACTGCAGATTGGGAAGGGGAAGGGTGGTGGTGTTGGGGGACTTAAACATGCCAGGAACAGACTGGAAGACTATGACATCCTCGGTGGCCAGGGAACAGAGGTTGTTGGATGTCTTTCAGGACATGTTCCTAACTCAGCAGGTGGGGGAACCGACCAGGGAAGAGCGGATACTGGATGTAGTCCTGGCAGACAGTGACCAGATTGGGGGCCTGGAGGTAAGGGACCTGTTGGCGGGGAGCGACCATGCCACGGTATGGTTCTGCCTGAACCTAGGAGGGGTAGAAGGCTGCACAAAGATGGAGGTAACTGACTTCAGGGGGCCGGATTTCAAGGAAATGGGAAGGATCCTTAAGGAGCACTTGGATGGGATTGGGCCAGCATAGACGCTGACAGTAGGTGGGAAATCATCGGGGGGGGGGTGCAGTATGCTACCAGCACCTGCGCAAGAGTAAGATGAAGATGCGGTAGGGCCCGAAAACCCTGCTGGTGGACCAGGGAGGTTCAGGAGGTGGTGAGGGGAAAGAAGGTGACCTATCGGCAATTCAAGTGTTCAAGCAGTGAAAGGGACCGAGGGGAGTACGAGCTGATGGCCAGAAGGGCCACTAGGGTGGTGAGGGTGGCTAAGGCAAGGAAGGAGCAGAACCTGGCCAGGGAAATTAGGAGAGGGAACAAGGAGTTTTTTAGATACACTGGGGAAAAATGAAAGGTGAAGGGGCAGAGTAGCAGGATTAAAACAGGGGAGGGATGGGCACAAGACCTGGGGGAGCAGGCTGAGGTACTAAATGAGTACTTCGCCTCAGGTTTCACCAAGGAAAATGGGGGGGCTGCATCATACATGGGAGGAGATGGTGAAAGTGAGGACGGGGGCACCCTTACCAATTGGCGGGTCTGGGGGGGCATCACTGGCAGGTGGGGGAAAGGCAAAGCAGGTGGATGAGGTAGTGGAGGTGGAAATCACAGCAGAGAGAATGAGAGAAGCCCTCAGGTCCTTTAAGAAGGAGAAAGCACCAGGGCCAGATAAATTACATCCCAGAGTGCTGAAGGAACTGGCGGATGTCCTGGCGAAACCCCTGGCGGAGCTCTTTAGCATCTCTCTAAGGACAGGGTGGGTGCCCCAGCACTGAAAGGTGGCACATATAGTGCCTATCCACAAGGGGGGGATCAAGGGAGGTGGCAGACAACTACAGGCCCGTCAGCCTGACATTGGTGGTGGGCAAGGTGGTGGAGGGCATTGTCAAGGAGAGACTGGGGGGGACCTGGAAAAGTTGGAGTGCCTGGACGATAGACAGCATGGATTCGTCCCGGGGAAATCATGTCAGACAAACCTTGTGGAGTTTTATGACTGGGCAATGAGTGCCTTGGGCCTGGGTAGACCAGTGGACATCCTCTTTCTTGACTTCAGCAAAGCGTTTGACTCTGTTCCTCACGCGGGCCTGTTGGATAATTTGGGAGAAATGGGGG
The DNA here is from genome assembly GCA_016271365.2 of Neoceratodus forsteri. Classification (NCBI taxonomy): domain Eukaryota; kingdom Metazoa; phylum Chordata; order Ceratodontiformes; family Ceratodontidae; genus Neoceratodus; species Neoceratodus forsteri. The sequence goes on from CM057452.1 coordinate 1,726,743,745, forward strand.
TGGGGAACCAGATGATCAGATGGATAGGAAATTGGCTCCGGAACCGGACCCAGAGGGTTGTGGTTGGAGGGATAGTCTCATCCTCAAGGAGGATCATTAGTGGAGTCCCTCAGGGATTGGTCCTTGGGCCCCTGCTGCTCAACACCTGCATCTCTGACATAAGGAAGGGTATCAGGAGTGAGATGAGTCTCTTTGCGGATGACTCAAAGCTGGGGGCAGTGGTGGATGGGGAGGAGGGGAGGATGGCCCTACAGGGCGACCTGGAGGCTCTGGAAAGATGGTCTAGAAAATGGAAGCTGAGGTTCAATGCAGGAAAATGCAAGGTACTGCACCTGGGAGCCAGAACCTGGGCCAAGTGTACACCCTGGGGGGGTGGGGAATGCTACAAGTCTCGATAGCTGAGAGGGACCTGGGGGTGATGGTGGATGTCAAGATGAACAACTTGGAGACTTGTAGGAGGGCAGCGGCAAAGGCCAACAGGATGCTTGGATGCTTCGCTAGGGGGCTCACCTCCAGAAGGAGGGAAGTGATACTCCCACTGTATAACTGCTTGGTGAGGCCACACCTTGAGTACTGCATGCAGTTTTGGAGGCCACATTTAAAGAGGTACATTGAACTCCTGGAGAGGGTCCAGAGGAGGGCAACCAAAATGATTTGGGGCTTGGGGGATAGGACCTATGGGGAAAGGGTCAAAGAGCTAAATATGTACACATTGGAAGAGAGAAGGGACCGGGGGGACATGATAGAGGTCCTCAGGTACATGAAGGGGGTAAATAGGGAAGGAGCAGTCAGGGTGCTCCGAAGGAAGGAGGGGGGCAACTAGAGGGCATGGGTGGAAGCTGGAGGGAGAGAGATTCAGGGGAGAAAGGAGGAGGTGCTTCTTCACTGAGAGGGAGGTGGAGCCATGGAATGCGCTGCCCTGGGGGCTGGTGGAGGCAGAAACGGTGGAGGGGTTCAAGAGGGGGTGGGACAGGTACAGGGGAAGGGTTCTGGAAGCAAAAACCAGTGCAGCGAGAATATCCGGGACTGGGAAGGCAGAAGCCAGAGAGGGAGAGGGGGCAGCAAAGTCAGCTCCCAGAGTGGGGGCTGACTAAAGGAGCAGACATAAAAGACCATTAGGCCTATTCTGCTGGCATTTTAGTATGTTAGTATGTTAGTTGTTCCCCATAGGGAGTCGCTGCTCTTGTAACGCACTGCCCCCAGAAAACACACAGCAGCTCATGAATACTAATGAGGACATCTCTTGCCCTAACCTTTGCCCCTAAGCCTTGGGTGCCCTGGAGACAGCGCTTATGGCGGCTGCTGATTTATTTAATTTGAAACATTTCTCCCACTTGATTTGTGTCCCCAGTGCCTTTTTTAAACTCAGCTACGGCACCAGGAATTGGAGAAGACACAAATTGCTTTTCTGACCACAACGGTGGTCTGATGCGCAGGGTGCCTCCTCGAATGTGCGAGTGGTGGCTCTACGACATGCCAGCCACTTGCAAATAGATTTTACGAGTCCTGCAAGGCTCATCTAAACAGGGAGACCTGGGGGAACGGCAAAGTGCCGTGGAGACCGGAAGGACACCAGGGGACAGCGGGAGAACACCCAAAGGTGCCTTAAGGTAAGCCCCCAAATGGGGGAAGGGTTACATAAAAATAAAAGCTATTAGCTATGAACAGACTAGATAGCTAAATCATGAACCATTGCTTGCCACACAGTGGCATGGCCTTTGTCCCGACCCACACAGCATTTCAGAAGGAAGGCTGTTGCAGTGACCACTGGAAAATTCACTAGTCCAACATGTCTAGTTGGGTATCCAGCAGTTAATATCCCCACAGGCACCACAGAAACTAAAATCTACCAAATTCTATTTCTAACAAATTATTTAAATTAGAATTACTAAATTGGTAATAATGTAGGAAAAGATAGAAGGTTGAATGCTATCTAAAGTTCATTTAGGTTGGTCTGTTTGCACTTCAGTTTTGTGCACTGTTGTGTCTCCTCTTTATAAATACAAAGGTCAAGGAAATTGACTGTACACTATAGTTAACGACACAATTTAAATATTCTGTACTATAATTAAGATTCTGTACAGTCATTAAGACTCTCTCAGTTCCTTTTCAGTCCCTGTTCTGATGCACAGGCAGTCTATGTATCATTTCCATAAAGTTATACTCTCATCTCATTATTAATCTCTCCATCATAGATCTAGTTGCTTTCAAAATAGTCCATGAAAATGTTTGCATAGCTTTGGGCTGCAGACTTTGAGACAAGTATTAGAAAAAAGCGATGTGGGGGAGAAACCACCAAATGATTTTGTATTACAAGTAGCCAGGACAGTTTTGGAGAAAAAACATTTTAGATTTGAGAATCACTATTATTGGCAGACAAAAGGGATGGCTATGGGGTTGTCCATGGAACCAAGTTATGCAAACATTTTCATGGACTATTTTGAAAGCATCTATCAGCAGTGTACCCACCCGAGAAAGACAATGTGCTGGCAGACTATCTGAGCAGAATCAGCCAGGGAAATCATGAAGGGACCCTGAACCATCAGGTGCTGTCATCAGTGTTCACGTGCTGGGGTACACCAGAAACAGACCTGCTTGCTTCCTGGAAGAACAGTCAACTCCCACTCTTTTGTTGCAGACTCCCAGTGGTGGGCTCAGGCCCAGAGAATTGCTCTAGTTCTCACTTGGTCATGGAAGTTTCTGAATGCCTTCCCTCTATTCCCACTCTTACTGAGAGTGCTGATAAAACTGAAGAGGGAGTCAACAACAATAGGCTCTTTCACTTAGCGAGAAAGTTGGATCATGGCTGTGTAGATGGTTGCAGCAAAGCTATCTGAAATGCTGTGGAGCAGCGTTCAGATGGCATAGCTCTGGAACGCTGCAGGTGCTGCAAGAGACATTCCGGCATTCTGAGGAGGGTTCCAGTGGAGGGGTGCAGTCAACAATATTACAGTACGGGGGGGGGGGTGGTTCTTCAGACCTGAATTCAGCTAAAGACAGCTTTATGTACTTTAAGCACAGTTGAACTTGGGCAAGTAGTTTTTTTTTAAAATCGAGGGTTGTAAGTTAAGAAAACATGGTTCCAGAGTGGATCTATGACACTGGGCAATGTTTTGGATGGTGCTGGCTGTTCAAACAACTGATCAAACTGGTGTAAAACTCCTACTCCACTACGCAGTCCCAAGAAAACAGGGATCATGGGCACAACAGAACGCAAGTGGAAAATGGCAGAATGGTGGCGTTCACACGTACACAGCAGCACCGATCTGGGATCTGTGCACCACCAGCACCGACTCAGAACATGCAGTGTGAATGAGCCTAATGATTCTCATAGCTCCAAATTGGGCCAGGGAGACCTGGTACTCCATGCTCCTATCCCTCCTCCAATGGGCCTCCTATCAGTCTGCCTCTGAGATACAATCTGCTGACACTGTTTCAAGGCTGGATAACATTCCCTGTTCTGAGACCTCTACACCTCAGAGTGTGGTTCTTGAAGAGCTGGAGTTTTCTGGGCTAAATCCTTCTGAAGAAGTAATGAAGGTGTTGAAGGTTTCTAGGAAACCAGCAACAAGGAAAACATATGCTTCAAAATGGAAAAGATTTTCCTTCTGGTGTACTCTAAGATTAATCTGATCTGGGAAGGTCTGTCTACTATCCTGGACTACCTAGTTCACCTCCAGTCAGTAGGCCTAAGACCGTCAACCCTCAAGGTACATTTAGTAGTAGTGTCACTGTACACATCAGATGGCAAAGACAAGTCTGTGGCCGTGCAACCTAGTTTCAAAAAGTTTTTCAAAGGCCTTTAATCACCTGTACTCTCCAGTGAGGGACCCAGTCCCTCCCTGGGACTTGAATGTGCTCATTGCCCAGCTGATGGAGGCTTCTTTCAAGCCTATGATCACTGCTGCACTAAAATGTGTCACGTGGAAAGAAGTTTTCCTGGTGGCAGTGACATCTGGCAGATGGGCGAGTGAGCTAAAAGCCCTCTGCACTGATCCTAACTACATCATCTTCCATTGGGACAAGGTAGTCCTAAGGATGAACAGGAAAGTCCTCCCAAAAGTGGTGCCTGAATTGCACCTGAACAAATAAATTGCCCTTCCAATTTTCTTTACAAGAAAATCCAGCTCAGGGAAGCAAACAAAAACACAATCTGGATGTGAAGAGGGCACAGAGCTGCAAGTTGGACCACACAAAGAATATCACATCCACTAACACTCAATTATTTTTCACCTGTGGTGAAGTGGATGAAGGCAAACCAGCATCCAAGAGAACCATTTCCCATTGGATAGTCTCCTGCATAGTTCTGTATGACAAAGGTGGTAAACTGCCACCTAGAGGCCTCAGGACACACTCCACAAGAGGTACCTCTGTCTGTGTGGTGGCATTGATGGGTATCCTCCTGTAGGAAATTTGTAAATCAGCTACCTGGAAAACAATACACACTTTCACAAAGCACTATGGTCTGGACATACAGTGCAGAAGAGATGCCAGCTTTGGTGTTGCTGCCTTGCAGAACCTTCTTATTTTTTTTTTTTTATTTATTTATTCAGCTCTTGAATTACATTACCTTTGAGCAAGAACAGCTAATTTACAAAGGTTCCATGTCAAAATGAAGGGTAACAAACATACAAAGGTCAACACAGTACTACAGTATAATATAACACAGTAACAAAGGCAAAAAAAAACTGATTCATGAATTAAGGACTACTATGATTGAGAGCTATGCAGAGTTCAAGGTGAGCTATTCAGAAAAGCACAAGTAATATGAAGACAAAATGGGGTAGACCCAGGAAGAGCAGGCAGGCTGGAGGGCCATTGTCATTGTGGGAGAAGAGACAAGGAAGTGCTAAGAAAGGTAGTGGTAGTGGACAGTAGACAGAGAAGTGCCAGAGTCGCGGTGAGGGTAAGAGTGGTAAGGATGGGGGGAGAGGTGAAGAGTAAGGTGAAGGGGGTGGGGACTAGCGAACAGGTGGGACTCCAGTAGCGATAAGATAGACACAGATGAGCAGTGCAAACCAACTGGGGTGCAGAGGGAGGAGAACCCCTAGGAGAAACTGCCAAAGCAACTGTTTGAAGGGGCCAAGTTTGGGAGATTGCAGGATTTCCTTGCTGAGCACATTATACCAGTGAGGTACCCTTTAGGCAAAAGACCTCTGCCCCATGGAGGTCCGACATCTGGGAACCTGGAAGGTTTGATAGCCAGAGCTTTGAGTACGCTGGGAGCTACAGTGACCGTTCAAGAGCTTAGTGACACCAGGTGGCATGAGGCCAAGGAGCACCTTTTTGGTTAAAAGGCAGGTCTGAATTTGGATTCTGCTAAGGAGCGGAAGCCACCCAGCCTTTGCATACAGGTCACAGTTGTGAGTTAGATGGTCAGCACCTGTAAGAAGCCTATAGGCTTTATTGAGAGCCACATTTATCCTATGTAAGGCAGTAGTGGAAGCAGAGCCATATATTGCCAGACCATAGTCGATGATGGATGTGACAGAGCTATGAATTGCCAGTCTAAGGGCATCAGCAGTCATACTGTGCTTATGTCTGTGCAGTAAACCAATCCTACTAATCACAGCATTTGCCACATTATCAATGTGCTGTGCATAGGAGAGGAAGCTGTGTAAGGTAATGCCTAGATATTTGAATTGCAGGACTTGTTCAAGCGGGACACCAGAGCAGTTCCTGATCATGAGGGACTGGGATTTGTGTTTGCTGTGCGCACTGCTGAATAACATAACCTTAGTTTTGTTGTAGTTCAGGACCAGTTTGTGGGAGCTGAACCACTTTTCAGCACATTCAAAATCAAGCTGAAGATGATGCTCAAGGAGTTTAGTGTCATGGTGACTGGTGTAAATGACAGCGACATCTGCATATAGCAGTATTTTCTGGTTTAAGGTATTAGGAAGGGTGTTCAAGAAAAGACTAAAAAGTAGAGGTCCCATGATGGAGCCCTGAGGTACGCCGGAGTGGACCGGCTTTCGTTCTGAAGTGACATTGGCAATCCATACTTGCTGCACTCGGCCCTCAAGATAGCTTTCGAACCAAGGTAGTGCATCATTGGAGAGTCCGATAGATGACAGCTGTCTAAGTAGTAGCAGATGGTTGATAGTATCGAAAGCTTTTGTAAGGTCAATGAAAGTTGCTCCCACATAGTTTCCCTGATCCAGTGAGTTGTGGATGAAACCCCTAAATTCCAGGAGGGCAGTGGAGGTGCTGTGCCCTTTTCTAAAACCATGCTGTTGTGGGTAATGAATTTTTGTATTTTTACAGAAATTAAACTAGCTGGTCTGACACAATGTGTTCCAATGCTTTGGATAAGGGAAGGAGGATGGAGATAGGTCTGTAGTTAGTGTACAGTGACCTATGTCCACTTTTGTGAACAGGTGTTATAAGTGCCTATTTCCAAAGTAAGGGGAACTGAGCCAGCTTTAGTGAAAGGTTCAATATCTTTGTGATAGGTACAAGGATTTCATCTAGCACAAGCACAACCAACTTTAAGTCGAGGGAATCACCGCTGAGTCTAGTTTTACTGATGGCTCTGAGTATGTAGGTCCTGGGCAGATGCAGTGGAACCTCTTTAAAGTAGAACTGTGGGATGAGATGGCCCAGAGATGATGAGTCCTGGAAAGTATTAGTGGTGGGAGTATCAAAGAAATCCGGTGGAAGGACACTGCCAAGATCCGAAAATGCATTATTGAAGGTATTGGTTATAGTGCCAAGGTCAAGTGTTGGTGTTCCGTTGATGTTAAGCATGGTGGGTAGCAGCCTGAGGTCTTTCCCAGTAAGGTCTTTCATATTACTTCAAAATTTTTACCATCACCCCAGGAGTTGGAGAGTGTTTCCCTGAAATACTTGCTTTTTGCATTCCGAATGGCTCGGGTGCATTCATTTCTAGCAGCTTTTTATTTTTCAGCATCCACTTGCTTAGATGTGGCTCTTGAACAGTGCCAGAGGTGATCCCTTAGTTTCAGACATGAAATAAGCTGATGTGTTATCCATAGGTTGGAGTACCCCTTTGCCTTCTTTCTCACAGGCACATAGGTATCGCAGGTTACTGTAAATCATTTGATGAAGAGAACCAGTGCACTGTTAATGTCATTGGTCGAATCGAGTGGAGACCAGTCCAGTCTGCGAAGATGTGCTTTGAGTGGTTCAAGGTGTCCTCGTTTTAACACTCTGGTGTACATTAACTTGGGAGGGGGCTTGCTGACCTTATTTGACCAGACACAGGTGACAGGCGAGTGGTCACTTTGGTATTGGGGAGCACTGTAACCTTAGAGATACGTTCCGGGTGATTGGACAGTATCCAGTCAAGTAAGGTATTTGAACCTGTCTTGTAGTTGCATCTGGTGGGTGTAGCAACCAACTGAGTGAGGTGCTGCGCTGTAACAGTATCCTTATAGGAACGAGCATCAGGCGACAGCCAGTTTATGTTAAAATCTCCCAGAATTATTGTTTCATAATTATGATGCAGGCCCTTTAGATACTCCATAATGTTATTGAAGCCAGAAGCCTGATCCTTTAGGGTAAGTACACAGATGCTATGGTAAGCACCTTGTTGTATGCCCCAAGAAGAACTTTGCTAGCCAGAACCTGTGATGAGGATCCAGGGTTCAGCATAGGTATGGCATGGCCCATAAAAGTGTCTCTAAGATAGATGGCGCATTCACCACCCCATTTGGCAGTCCTGTCCTGCCTAAAGATGGTATATCCTGGGATAGTGACTGAAGTGTCAGGTATCTTTGTATTTAGCCATGTTTCAACAACAGAGAGAATGTCAGGATTATGCAATTGTATCCATGTTTGAAGGTTGTCAAGCTTACTGAAGAGGCTACAGACGTTGATTGAGGCCAACGTTAGGGACCCAACCCTTCCATGTCCAGGGTGCATGGTTGGCCTAGCTGGCCCAGGATTAGGGTGGACATTACCTGACAGCAGAAGGAGCATTAGTAGAAGCCTCAGGAGGTACCCCTTGAGCATTTTATAGAAAAGTTTGTTAGTCATTCATCTTTTCATATTAGGAGTACTTTTGTGCATCTGCACTGTAAGGTAGAGTGGTATAGCCAGTGGGGGATAGTTCTCATTAGGGCAGGGAGCTTGTATCGTTAGAATGTAGGATAGAAGACAACTCTGGGTGCAATCATTCCAAGTATTATGGTACAGTATTCCAGTTGCCAAGCTTTGATTGTAGTGTAAGCTACTAATTAGTGTTAGATGGTAGAGAGGGTTGTTCCGTGGTGACATCCAAAACACCAGGGCAGATAACCACCACCATCAGTACTAGCTTGAGTGCCAGGAACATTGAGTCCATGCTAGTGGCCACCCGGGTCACTGTTATTTTCTCAGAAGAAGCCAGAAGGGGAAGGAAACATATTCAATTCAGTGCTTTATAGTAACTGGTAATTGCTATTTTTCTTTTAAACTTAGATTGTGGGCTTTTAGTGACACTGTACTTTCTTTGTTGTCTTTACTTAGAATTGTTTTTGGGCTGTTGAAAATTTAAAATGTAGTGGTGGTGTATTTCTTTGCTGTCTTTAATTGCTGCAAATTTTCGCCCCCCCTTCCCCCAACTCTTAATTATATGCCCTGTTAAATCTGATTGACAGGAGCTAAACACAGGGTATAGTAAGGGGTGTGGAGTAGGAGGGGCATAAGGGGGAAGAAGCCCACCCTCAGCACGACAAGTGTTTTGACTCATTTATTTATTTATTGGTTTATTTTCTTTTTTTAAAAAGAAAAGTATCTGAGGATCAGTGGCAGGATTTTTAGGACAGTAAATTAATAAAAAAGGGAACTAGGAGAGCTTCAGTAGCAGACAAGTAGTGGAATAGCAGTATAATTGCAGTATAATGTGGGGAGTGGTGCAATGCAGTGGCTGTGGGGCAGCCATATTCAGGCAGACCTTCTGGACACTGAGGTGCTGCCCTATCTGCATGCATCTCTGGACCACAGGATGGGGGTAGCCAGACCGAGCGAAGTAAACTGGGTCAGGAGTACCATCATCCCTATCCAGAGACCACCCAGTCCAATGCAACTGCCTCAAAGGATGCCGAGAACGAGGAGCACTTGGATGACAGTGGGCTCAGGGAGGGTTAGAGTGGTCAGGCAGAGGCACATCCCAGATCCTATTCCACTCAAGAACTCATATGCCACACTGGCAAATGGGGACAACCAATTAGAGGTACCCAGAGATGTGGAAGGAAAGGATGTGGAGGTTAGCCAAGGAGGTGACCTCAGCGGGGAAAGCAGTGGACAGGAGGAGGAAGCAAATCCTGGTGGGGGACTCCATCATAAGAGGGATCCAGTTAGGAACACACAAGGGGAGGACAGGGAGGTGAGGTGCCTACCAGGTGCCACGGCATGGAGGGATGGAAGGAAGATCCTGGGGATCACTGGGAAGGCAAGGCGGGAGGGTGAGCTGGATGCCATTATCCACCTAGATACTAATGACCTGGCAAATGGGAAGCCAAAGGAAGTTCAGGAAGAGTTTAGGAAATTGGGGAGGGGTCTCAAGCAAGTAGCTGCTTCTATCACTTTCTCAGAAGTACTACCTGCGAGAGGCTAGGGAGAGCATAGGGGTGCATGCACCAGGAACTTTAACTCATGGTTGAAGAACTGGTGCTGTGAGAAGGTTTGATTTATTGGTGACTGGGACCCACCTTGAGGGATGGAGGTTTGTTCAAGCCTGACAGCCTGCATCCATCCTGGAGGAGTCAAGCACTCAATGATAAGTTTAAATGCTACATTGACAAGCATTTAAACTAGCAAAGGGGTGCAGGCCATCAAGGAGGGTACCTACTTCTCACCCCCACAGCTAGCAGTGGAACCAGTGAACCAGAGGAGTGGCTATCTCTACAAAGCAGTGTACAAAGATGGAGATTAGCACCCAAAAGGTGGATAGGCAGAAAAGGGCAAAAATCAGCAGAAGGGCAGACAGCAAGGAGAACCAGGGATAAAGGACAACCAAGGAAAGGGCTGGAGTAGAACAGCGAAACAGTCTAGGGAGGTCAAATCATGGAAAGCCATGTGTGCAAATGCCAGGGCCTTAGCAACAAGATGGAAGATCTGGAGGCTGTCATGGTGCAGTCAGAACTGGACATTGTAGCCATCACTGAAACCTGATGTAATGATAACCACGACTGGGAGATGGCCATACCTGGCTACAACATATTCAGAAGGTCAGGGCAGGCAGGAAGGGAGGAGGGGTGGCACTGTATGTGAAAAATGACATAAGGGCCACAGAGATCCAGGAGGAACAAAATGGGGAGAGATACTGTGGGTTAGCTGGAAAGGAAAATGGGGCCAACCATCGCACAGGTGTGGCTCCAGACCACCAGCCCAGGAGGAAGAAACAGATAGGAGTTGATGCTAGCCATCCAAAGGATGGCACAAGGTGAGGTAGTACTGGTTGGAGACTTCAATATTCCAGATGTGGACTGAGCATCCCAGCAGCAGCATCAACTAGGAGCAGATTTATCCTGGACTCCTTCAGGTGCCTTCCTCAAGCAACTGGTCATGGAACCAACTCTGAGAAGGCAATACTGGACCTTGTGCTCACAAACAGGGACAGTGTGATGGGGGTAACAGTGGGAGAGCACCTGGGGAACAGTGATCACCAGACATTGTGGTTTGAAATCACAGAAAGAGCAGAACCAAACCACACAAAAACATGTATCCTGGATTTTAGGGGGGCACACTTTGGGAAAATAGGGAGATACTTGAAAGAGGCATTAAGGGGAATGGGACAGGAATCAGGGGTTGAGGAACAGTGGGCAGTATTTAAAATGGGGTTTACAAGAGCAGCAGAATTATGCATTAAGCAGGTTAGCAAGAGGAAAGGAAGAGGAGACCATTATGGTTTCCAAAGAGGTAGCAAAGAAAGTGAAAGCCAAAAAGATTGTATTCAAGCAATGCAAAAGACACAGGCAGAAGGGATAGGGAGAAGTACCAGAGAAGCAAAGGGAGGCAGGAGGTCAGAAGGGAAGCCAAAGCTCAGACAGAAGAACACATTGCAAAATCAGTGGGTAGAGGGGACAAAACCTTTTACAGGTACATAAGTGAAAAAAGAAAGGCAAAGGGAGGGATAGTGAGACTGAAGGAGGAGGATGGGGGCCGCGTGGAGGATGACAACAGTAAAGCTGACATATTGAACAGGTATTTCTGCTCAGTCTTCACTGAGGAAAAGGAGGGTAATGGGTCTGAAGGGAGTACAAGGGGTGAGAATGGTGCAGAAATGGACACAAGTCCCTTTACAGGAGAAAGGGTCCTGAAGGAACTGGAAGTAATAAGAGTTGATAAAGCAATGGGCCAGATGGTGAACCTGAGGTCCTTAAAGAACTAAGAGGTGGTGGCTGAACCTCTGGCTATCCTGTTTAGCCAATCACTGGAAACAGGGGAGGTATCCAAAGACTGGAGGACAGCAGATATAGTCCCCTTATACAAAAGTGGGAACAAAGAGGGAGCGGAGAACTACAGACCAGTCAGCCTCACCTCGGTAGTGGGGAAGATCATGGAAGCACTACTGAAGGAGAGATTGGTGGAACATCTGGTTGTCAATGGACTACAGGACCCAAGGCAGCATGGTTTCACCAGGGGAAGGTCATGTCAGACCAACCTCATTGAATTTTTTGACTGGGTGACTAGGGAGGTGGATCAGGGGAAGGCAGAGGACATGGCCTATCTGGACTTCAGCAAGGCCTTTGACACTGTGCCACATAGAAGACTATTACACAAACTGGGGAATATGGGTGTGGCAGGACAGTAGTGTGGTGGTAGGTAACTGGCTGGGTGGCAGGACACAGAGGGTGGTGGTAAATGGCTGTCACTCCACAGAGGGAAGAGTGACCAGTGGGGTACCACAGGGATCAGTGCTGGGACCGGTCCTATTCAACATCTTCATCAGTGACATTGCACAGGACCTAGAAGGCAGAATTTCACAGTTTGCTGATGACACAAAGCTCTGTAACAGAGTAGACACACCAGAGGGTGTAGACAGAATGAGAAGGGACCTGCAGAAACTTGAAGAATGGTCAGGGGTTTGGCAGTTGAAATTCAATGGAAAGAAATGCAAGATAATGCATATGGGGCACAAAAACCCTGGCACAATATATCAGTTGGGTGGTGAGGATATAGCATGCACCAAGCAGGAAGGGATCTTGGGGTTATCATTCTCTGATGACCCCAAGGTAGGGAAACAGTGTGACAAGGCAGCAGGTAAAGAATAGGATGCTGGGATGCATAGGGCAGGGGCATCACCAGCAGGAAAGGAGGTCATAATTCCACTGTACAAGACACTAGTAAGGCCCCACCTGAGTACAGTGTAAGTTCTGGAGACCTTACCTACGTAAGGACATAGACAGGATAGAGAAGGTTCAGAGGAGGGCAACAAAGATGGTGCATGGATTGCATCACAAGTCCTATGAGGACAGGTTGAAGGAATTGAACATGTACTCTGTGGAGGAGAGGAGGGAGAGAGGGGATATGATAGAGACATACAAGTATCTTACAGGGAGGAACAGGGTGCAGGAATACACTATTTTTAAGCGAAAAAGATGTTCCAGAACTAGAGGGCATGGGATGAAGTTGGAGGGAGGACGATTCAGAGGAAACATGGGGAAGAATTTCTTCACAGAACGGGTGGTGGACAAGTGGAACACCCTGCCAGAGGAAGTGGTGGGGGCTGAAACAATCACAGGATTTAAGAATACATGGGATAGACATAAAGGAATTCTGGAGGTCAGGGGTAAGGGGCAACAGACTTCTAGGAAAACATAAACTGAACTTACAAGCTCAAATGAGCAGACTGGATGGGTCATAGGCCCTTATCTGTCGACACTGTCTATGTACATATGTATCTATGTAAGTGGACACATGGCTTAGGGTCTGCAGGAGCAGTCAGTGGTGCACTCCCCTGACCCTTTATGATGGAAGCCTGGGGAGCACTTTCATGGGTATAAGCTTTCTTGTTGCAGACCAACAGTGATTAGGGTTACTGCCACAGATTGGGCTTCGTGCCTTTATCTGAACTGGACACTGCAGCCAAGCCAATAAGTGGCCAGAGAGTGCTGGCCAGCCAGGGAGTGGGGAGCTCTGAAGCCCAGAGACCACCATTACAAAGAATAGATCAGTGGGCTGTAGCTGAAAGAAGGGTGCGTACCCAGGACACTAGAAGATATGCAGCTGCACTTCCAGTGCGGAAGAGGTGGTTTGCACCAATAGGGTTGGCAGACAAGGAAGAGGGAGGGGCGGAGTGCATTTAAAGGAGGCCTGAGAGGGGACAGGAGGGGGCGCAGGAGAAAACCCACCAACAACAAGTTATATGCAGCAACAAAAAGGGAAGAAAAAGCAGTCTTAGGAGGCCCTGGAGTGGTCTGAAAAGGTGCTCCAATCAGAGAGGTTAAGCAGCCGGGCGGACCTATCAGAGTCTGTTGGCAAAAACGCTGCTCCAATCAGAAGGCAGAAGTAGTGAAGCAGATCCAAAATCAATCCAGGCAGCCATACCTTAGAGAAGGATCTGGGCAGCAGTTCCAGGAGGGTGGGTAGTTGAAGCAGAGTCTTGCTGGGCCGCCATGATTATAGGTAGTTAAGCACCGCTTGGAAGCGTGCAAAACAAGACGGGCAAGGATCCCTAGTGGGCAAGGAAAAGGACAAAGTGAATTTAAGGTCAGACAAGGAGTACAGGAGGGGTGGGAGACTGGCGGCAGCCTGTCAGCGGGTGGGGGGTGGTGTGGGGGAAGCAACTGGAATGACAAAGGGACTAAAGTGGAGGAGAAGATAAGCAGGATAGGGAGAGGTACAGGACAAAAGGAGGATTAGTGAAAGATGGCTGTAAGGAGGTTAGATCAGGGAAGGGTGTGGGGTGCGAGTCCACGGTCAGTGAGCTCTGAAGTTGGAGAAATGGGAGTCGAGATTAGAAAGGTGTTGAGGGACCAGGCTGGACAGATCTAGAGGTAGAAAGGAAAGGCAGAATAGGGCAAGAATCTGAAGTCGGGTAGCCAGACAGTAGAAGGATCTACTGCAAGCTCTAACAGATTTCTACAGTTAATACAACTGCAGTAGTCTGACTAGCACTAGCTTGAATAAATCAGAACAATAAATTACAACACTGTACTACGATTACTAATGCTTAGTAACAGAACAAGATATTAGCAGTGCAGGTTAAATTAGGTAGCTATAACATAATAAGAAAACCACCAATAACAAGTTATATGCAGCAACAAAAAGGGAAGAAAAAGCAGTCTTAGGAGGCCCTGAAGTGGGCTGAAAAGGCACTCCAATCAGAGAGGTTGTGCAGCCTGGTGGACCAATCAGAATCCGCTGGCAAAAATGGCACTCCAATCAGAAGGCAGAAGTAGTGAAGCAGCTCCAAAATAAATGCAGGCGGCCGTACCTTAGAGAGGGATCCGGACAGCAGTTCCAGAAGGGCGGGTAGTTGAAGCAGAGTCTTGGCAGACGGCGGCCGTGGTTGCGGCCGTTAAGCGCCACCTGGGAAGCCGGTGCACCACACGGAGCGAGGATCCCTTGTGGGGCATTCCCTAAATACATTCTGTATCCAGCCTCCCTATGTACTGCTGTGGAGTCTGATATTGTTAAGCATTAAGTGAGGGATTCCTGGAGTTTAAAGAAAAACTTACTCGCCATAGTAATGTTGTTTCTTCTAAAGGGATACCTCTCTATGCTTAACAATCCCTAATCTCTGCCTCCCCTTCCAGAACCATGTAAAAGGTTCCAACAAAAATCAGTTTCTTTCTAGTTGCTTTAGCATTACTTGTTACAGTGCCTTTACAATTATAGCTCAGTGGTCTGAATTACCTAACATAACATAGTAACATAGTATTTGCCAGCAGATAAGGACTGCTAGGCCCACCCAGTCTGCCCGTATTCCCTGCCTGCATCAGTGATCACTGACCCTACTTGGTCATTGGCGTTAGCCTTTCCTACCCACCTATAGGGTTCCCTTGTGCCTATCTCATGCATGTTTCAATCGCCCCACTGTGCTAGCTCCCACTACTTTCTGGGGTAGGCTATTCCATGCATCTACCACCCTTTCTGTGAAGAAAAAAGTCCTCACATTCCCCTTTTTCTTGCCTCCCTCCAATCTTATATCATGCCCCCTCATCCTTGTACATCTCTTATACTGAAAGATGCAACCCACTTTGTTTATGCCCTTCAGATACTTGAAGGTTTCTATCATACCTCCCCGTTCCTGCCTCTCTTCCAGTGTATACATATTGAGGTATTTTAATCTCTCCTCGTATGTCTCCTGGTGCAAGCCCTGCACCATCTTTGTCACCATTCTCTGAACCGCCTCCATCCTGTCTATATCCTTATAAAGATGCGGCCTCTAGAACTGTACACCATACTGCAGACGAGGCCTCACCAGTGTTTTGTACAGTGGCATCACCACCTCTCTTCTTGTGCTAGTGATACCCCTTCCTATCAATCAATCAATATTTTATTTATAAAGCGCCGTTCAAAATCAAGGTGCTGTACAACAATAAACCACAATATATAAACAACAACAGTATAAAATTATTTAAAATCAGTCTGGGTAAGCCTGGGAAAATAAATACATTTTTAGAATAGTTTTAAAACTACTGATGGTCAGGCATTCTCTTAACCGATGAGGTAGAGAGTTCCACAGGGTTGGTGCTGCAAATGAAAAAGCGCGAGCCCCAGAAGTTTTCAGTCGAACCTTGGGAACCTCTAGCAATCCCTCATTGGCGGATCAAGCCTGGAGACCTGGATTTGAGTCCCACAGCCCCCACTTGCTTACTGTGTGACCATGAGCAAGCCACTTAACTTCCTCGTTCTCCTAGATCACATGGTATCCATTTAGCTAGTTGTAGTGGTCACAGCTCCCCTTAGCTTCAGAAATAAATCTGAGGTTAGAGTGCAAGGGTGAGCATGACCACGCAGTAGAGTTTGAATTTTATTCCAAATTCCATAATTTGCATAAAATTCTTAAAGCTCCAGGGCAGTTCATTCCAGGGGAGTGATTGTTGTTGTTAAGCATGGTGAGGGATGCCTTTAGAAGAAACATTACTACAATGACTAATTATTTCTTATATACCTCTCTTTACCCCCTTTACCCCCCCACCTGGGTTACACCCCCTTTACCTTGAGTATATCCCTCTTAGTTGCTATATGAAAAACGACACCCTAATGGTGTCCTAACTTCCATCCTATTTCTATTTGATAGCTGCCCTGTCAGTGTTACAAGTTTTATCTTGATCTGTTCTTGAAACGTTAGGTTGTCTCAAGTCACTGGGTGCTTAGTTTTCCTAATGGGATAGATCCCCATGAGTTCTTCTCTGATGCAGGGGAAGGGCAGCTGTAATCAGCTCTACTGGCTCGTACTATAGGTACAACTGTAGTGCCCCAGAGTTGGGGGCACCACAGAAAAATAAAGAATAGAAAAGTGTCAGTTTACAGGTGCCTTAGTACAGTAAACAGGTGCCCAAGAAATACCCAGGTTAAAATGGCAACACAAATCCCTGTTACAAAGCCTGTTAAAAATATTGTAAATAGCTTAGAAATAATGCACAAAATAAGCCTTTCTGCCATGCTGCAGCTAATAGAATGTTGAGCTGAGCTAATGGAATGCTCACTGTGTGGCACCTGCTATGCCTTCCAGAACCAGAATACAGAGTGCTGCAGTTTAAAAAAACAAGTTACTGTTGGGGAGAATCGTGGTGACTGTGGAGGAGTGAGGACACAGAAAGTGAGGAGGGACGAGAAGGGCTTGCCAGGAGGGCTGAAGCTGTCCCTGAGGGTTTTGCTGTGTGCCTCCTGCCTCCAGTCACTGAAGAAAATATACCTGCAAGCTTGTTCGGTCTGCGGTGCTGGTTTGACCCACTGGTGAAGTCCAGAAACGTCCCGTTGTGTCCCCGGGAGGTCTTGGTGCCCCGTTTTATTATTTTTTTATTTAAAAATCCAGTTTCGGTCCCTCGGTGGTGGCGGTAGCATTGCTGCATCGTTTGCACTATTTTGGGACCTTCTGTGAGGTCCCCAGTCATCCTGCACCTGCCTGGAATCTCCCTCCCTCTCCAGACCACACCTCCCGCCTCCTATCTTCAGCTCCTGCTTCCCGGTGGTTGGGTGAGTCGGCGGCAGCACACTGCAATGTGCTGACCACCCAGAAAGAGGAAGAAAAGTGTGTTTATTAGGGCTGTCTGAATACCTTTTTCCGAATATTCAGCCGAATATTTGGTATTCGGTTCTGAAATATTCGTTATTCGGTATTCGTATTCGGGTGGCTGGGAGGGGGTATTTAAAAATAAAAGAGCACCCCACTCCTGGCCAGCATTAAATAAATGTTTTTAGCCCTGGTGTCTAGTGGTCCCAACCCACCCCCCTGGCTGATCGCCGGTCTAAAATAAAGAATCCCCCCCCCAGACTCTCAGCAATATTCCCAGTCCCCAAATATATAAAAATAAAAATCATTCCCTAATTTCCCTGGTGGTCCAGTGGACCTCCCCCTCGCCCGATCACGGGCATATGTAAAATATAAAATCCCTGGTGGTCCAGTGGACCTCCCCCCCCTCGTCCGATCGCGGGCATAAGTAAATTTAAAAATCCCTGGTGGTTCAGTGGACCCCCCCTCACCCAATTGTGGGCATAAGTAAATAAAAAAATCCCTGGTGGTCTAATGGAACCCCCCCAATCGCCCGATTGCAGGCACACACATACGGAATGACTCTGGTGGTCCAGTGGTAGCCTCCTCCCCACCTGCCCACTACGGTACCCCACCACCCTGCCTGCATCCCCCCAGTCAGCGGTGGGTGGCAGCACCCCACCCACAAGCCGCCCGGCTGCTCGCCGACTGACAGCGTACAGTATGGCTGTACACCTATTGGTCCACTGCATGGGCCAATGGGCATGCAGTCCATACTGTACTACACAGTCCCGAATTGTGAATGAACGCTCAAGGGTAGCCCACCAGTTCTTAAAGAGGCAAGGGTATCCAACCAGTACTTGAAAGGGACAAGTTAGGCCCATCGCCACATGTTCTACCATTTAAAGGGGCAAGTTAGGCCCACTGCTAACCATTTAGATTCCCCAAGTGTCATAGGGGCCCAGCAGCATTAATGACCCTGGATGTTTAAGGAGTCTAGATAGCCATACAGAGTCGCAGTAACAGGAAGAACCAGATTCAGTCAGAGGGACCCCTGTTAGTTAGGTCCACCAGTGCTAGGGTTCTGTCAGAAAAGTGAATTGCCTATATATTTACTGTGATTTGAACATTAAGACTGAATAAGAGACCACTGCAACAAGAACTGAGACTTTATTTTGCATGCAACTATTGCTACAAGCAGTGAATGTGCCAGAAAGTATTGCTTTGTTACCAGCCTTCCAAATTGCAAGGTGTTTGAATCAGTCTTCCAAAGCTTTCCAGAATCTGTTAACCATTGGTATCCAGATCAATCTTCTTCATTGTACTCCAGAAGTTGTCTCCAGTGCATCTTTGAAGCAGCCAGCAGCAGATATTCAAAGAACCATGCCACAGTCGTTTGCAACGTCCTGTTTATTGTTTTCTGCTCTTCATAGTTTCCCCAAAGTATGGCCTGGCCTGGTACAAAGGTACTGTCCATTTTCTTGTTTTGTCATCCATATCGAAGTGCTATCCAGGTATTCTGCTGCAGTGTTTTGCATCATTGTCCTGTTTCTTATTTTATGTAGTCCTTGGCTCGTCCAGCCTTGGTGCCGAGAACCCCATTGGTGCTTTCGATTCGCAGACTTCCTTTCTTCAGAATCTTTGTCATGTCCCAGCAGTCCAGAAGAGGACTTTGGGCCAGTTGGTCAACATCTTCTTCTTCTTCATCTACCCCGGCAGTCCAGAAGAGGACTTTGGGCTGGTTGGTCAGCACTTTCTTCTTCTTCCTTGTGTCCCGGCAAGTCCAGAAGAAGACTATGGGCTGGTTGGTCAGCACTTTCTTCCTCTTCCTTGTGTCCCAGCAAGTCCAGAAGAGGACTTTGGACCGGTTGGTCAGCAGTTTCTTCTTATTCCTTGTGTCCTGGCAAGTCCAGAAGAGGACTTTGGGCCGGTTGGTCAGCATCTTCTTCTTCATCTTACCCCGGTAGTCCGGAAAAGGGCTATTGCCGGGTTTGGTGTATCTCAATTCTGGCAGCCCTCAGTGGGTTCTGAGCCGAGATAATCGTTGCTTTGTTCTTAACAAGTCTGACAACCCTAGAGAGGTGGGGTGTGGCCGAGAGACTCATGGCCTGTACAAAATCCTCTCTGCAGTCCCTTAGTTGTTAGCGCTGTCATCCAAGTGTTCCCCTTGTGTGTTATCCTGCAACCCAATTTCTTCCCGATGACAGAGAAGGTTCATCCATGCATGAACTGCCTTTCATGACTATTATAGAGTGGTACAATAACACGTTTTAGAGTTCCTTAAAGTAGAGTACTCCAGGTAATAGGATCTAGGGAGAGGTGCACCTCAGGGTAGTATTGAAAGGATTATATAGTGATTTGCTGATTATAGAGTGTAGACCACTCATAAAGTGGAGCTGTTACAGCAATTTATTTAGAGTCCTCCTCATATAGGAGAGTGGAAATAAGTGTAAGTGTCCTCCCGTGACCATGTTTCCCCTTGGTTTAGTATAAATAAAACCTTGTGAAGTATTTGGAATCTATTTCTGGACTCTTGCCTCTTTTTGTCTGGTGCCAACATCCACCCCTTTTTGGACCTGTGTTAGTAATTTGTGTGCAAGTTACTGGTGTCATCAACACAGTTGCTTTATTATCTCTTTTTATTGATGTGGAAACCCAGCACACGTTAGCATCCTTCTTACCACCTTCAGGGCACCACAACTCAATTTGGCGCAGCACAGCAGGGTGGAGAGCAAGTGTTCCAAAGAGACCAAAGCCGGAGGAAGAGTAGAGTACAGATACAGAGCAAGGTAAAAAGCAAGTAAAGAATAGAGTACAGATTCAGATGCCGTCAGGATCTAGAAATAGTGACGAGACAGATCGAGAGATGGATAGAGAGATGGATGGAGCAAGAGGAAAAGGATCGAGATGAGTGCAACCTTCCCCTTTGACCATGCCATATTATTTTGGTGTGCTGTGGCTTCCTAGCTACACAGGAGAGCCAGGTGGTGAAGACTCCAGTAGTTTAGGAGAATTTAATGCAAAAATACAGTCTATGTTTTGACTTTATCAAGTACCTGATCATCAACAAGTAGAAATTTTATTGGGACAGTTGAAAGGAGCTGCCTAACGAGAAGTGCAATCATGGCCAGAAAGAGAAAAAAAACCCAATGCAGATTGAATTTTGAATCGATTAAGAGAAATGTTTGATACCAGAACTGTGTCCGAATTGAAAATGAAGTTCTTTTCGAGAACACAGAGACCAAGAGAAACATTAAGAGAGTATGCCCTGAGTCTACAAGAAGCTCTCCGAGCTATAGAGAGGATAGATGCCAGAGAAGTGTGAGACCCGGCTAAGACTCTCAAAGAAAAATTAATTGATGTATTCCTTAGTGATGCTCTCAGGAGAGAGCTATGAATGCTTCACCTTCAAGATCCCGATACTCTCTTTTTAGATTTTAAAGAGAAGGCAATATGAATTTTTGGACCAAGTCGAGCCGGAGGAGAAGCCGCTGTGTGCCAACAGCAGATGATGTTTCCTGGAGAAACATGGTCAGACTACTCCACTTGAAGATGGAGCCCAGAAAGCCATTGGATGCCAGGATTGCGTGCAGAAGGATACTCAAACACTGAAGAGACATATACACAGATGGCTCAGGTGCAGACACAATTTCACAGACTTAGTCCAGGACCCAGTACTGATTGGACAAAACAAATGGTGGCTCTGACCAGAAAAGTTACAGAGGTATGTCAGGAGGTAAGTGACCTCAAAAGTGACTGGAAATCTAGACTTGATGGAGAGCAGCCAGATAGAAACCTAGGACCTAGAGATATGATGTTCCAGCTGAGGAGAGCAGAAGGGTGACGCCCGACTGATCATTTCGACAGCTATGTTAGACCCATTTGTCGATGATGTGGAATAGTTGGACATATAGAGAGATGATGCAGACAGAGGACTACAAACGCTGTGGCATTAAACAGCAAATCCCTGGGAATGCGGACCGATTCTCAGAGAGCAATGGACTAGGTCCAGCCTCAAGGGAGGACAAATCCCTTTTCATAGGAAAATGCCAGACTGTGACAGTGAAAGTCAATGGACAAGACCTACTTGCACTGTTGGATACAGGCTCAAAAGTAACCACGTTACAAAAGAGATCTTTCCATCGATATTGGGACCCTAAGGAATTGCAACCTCCACCTCGATCTTTGATCTGATTGATAGCCAGCAATGGTACAGAAGTCCCATACTTAGGATGCATCAAGGCAGATATCCAATTAGGCAATTGTGTCCAGACCCAGCAAGGCATCACAGTGAGTGACTCTGACAGCAGCAAATTACCTCCGCTCATTCTTGGAATGAATGTGCTGCAGCATTGTTACAAAGAGTTAGTCCACATCTTGCGGCAACGTGCTAAACTGGTACCCATTGCAGACAAGCAGGTACTACAGCACACCATTCAGCTGATCCAATGCCACCAACGTTTTGCCAACTCAGATGGAGAAATTGGAAAAGTCAGAGTTACAGACTCTCATCCCATAATGTTGAGTCCGGGCACTGAAACCATGGTATGGTGTAAAGCAAAAGTAGGACCTAGAGGACAGAACTACGATGCCCTAATGGAACCATATTCTGATGCAAAGGAGGAGCCTATCATTGTTGCTCACAGCATTGCGACAGTTAGCAAAGGATGGATCCCTATCAGAGTCCTTAATTATGGAAATCATGCCGTACAAGTCTACAGGAACCAACCTATTGCCAAACTATATACCATCAGTATCCAGGATGTTGCAGAGCCAGAAAATCAAGTTCACACTACAACCTGCAACCAGTCAGCATCCAGAAGACCCCAGCCAGATTCAAAAGACAAAGAATTATCTGAATGGTTAAGAGAACTTGACATTGGTACGACTCACACTACAGACGCTCAGCGAGAAGACGTCTAACGAGTAGCAATGCAGCACTATCAAGCATTTAGTAAGTATCCTTTGGATTTCAGACTAGCTAAAGGAGTTCAACACTACATTCCCACAAATAATCATCCACCCATTCGTGAGAGATTTCGACCTCTGCCATCTGCTATGTACCAACCAGTCAAAGACATGTTGAAAGAGATGAAAGAAGCAGATGTAATTCAAGAAAGCCATAGTCCATGGGCTGCACCAGTGGTACTAGTGAAAAAAAAGGGTGGAAAAATCCATTTCTGCGTGGACTACAGGAAGCTTAATAACATTATCCATAAGGATGCATACCCCTTGCCTCGAATAGAAGACTCTCTTACTGCATTACAATCCGTAGCCATGTTCTGTACTTTGGATTTGACCAGTGGCTACTGGCAAGTACCAATCGCACCTTCAGATGTGGAGAACACAGCTTTCATCACCCTGATGGGATTATTTGAACTCACACGTATGCCTTTCGGATTGTGCTATGCACCAGGAACTTTCCAGCATCTGGTAGAACATTGTTTGGGTTGCCGTAACTTTGAAATACTGCTTTTGTATTTGTCTGACATCATTATTTACTCGAAGAACCAAGAAGACCACTTGAAACACTTAGCAGAAGTCTTCGAACGATTGACCCAGTCTGGACTCAAACTCAAACCATCCAAGTGCCATCTTTTGAAACCACAAGTCAATTACTTAGGACACATTGTCTCAGCAGATGGAGTAGCACCTGATCCAGAAAAACTACGAGTTGTACGAGAATGGCCTGTACCAATTACCATTAGAGATGTCAGAAAATTCCTTGGATTCACTGGATACTACAGAAGATTTATCCAGAACTTTGCTTGACTAGCGACACCTTTACACGAGTTACTTTGAGGGTCAACAGCAGGACATACATTCAAAACTCAGCAAGTCATTTGGACTTCCAGACACCAAACCACTTTTGATGGTTTACGCCAAGCCTTGACAGAAGCTCCGATTTTGGCCTACCCAGATTACACCAAACCTTTCAAAGTATATACAGTCTCGAGGATCAGAAGGGAAATGAACATTACAGCTCATTTAAATTGGAATTCCTTGCTTTGGTATGGGCAATTATAGAAAAGTTTTGACATTATCTAGCTCACACCTTTTACTGTATACACAGACAACAATCCTTTAGCTCATTTAAACACCACCAGATTGGAAGCATTGGAACAATGATGGGCCTCACGTTTGTCCAATTACCAGTTCACTTTAAAATACCATATAGGAAGAAGCAATGCCAATGCTGACGCCTTGTCAAGATTGTCACAACAGACAGAACCTGAGCCTGATGATTCAACTTTAGCAGATGTGGAAATGCCTGCATTCTTACAAGTTCCTAAAGAGATGGTACACGCATGTTGTCAGGTCAGTCCTATCACAGTAACCAAGTCTGAATCTACTCCTTCAACGCATGTAGCAGAACAAGATCATTTATGGATCCAGCTCCAGAACCAGAGTCCTGTGTTGCAACAAATCAGAAATCTGTTGGACACTAACCAAAATCTTGGGCCTACACATAACAAAAATGCAAATCCAGAATTAATAAAATTGTGGTGACTCAGAAACCGGTTGGTCATACAAGGCACCAAGTTAATAAGGCAAAGTAGAGACCCTCACATCCATTGTGAGATCCTACAGATCATTGTGCCGCAAGAGAATGCACCAATTGTTTTAGAAGTCGATCATGGCAAGTCTGGACATTTTGGAAGTAAAAAGACAGAAGCTAATATAAGAAAGTGATTCTATTGGGCCGGAATGAAACTTCAGATTCAGAAATAGTGTGAAGAATGTCCTACCTATAATCTAAAAAGAAGCAGTAGAACTGATCAAAAAGCTCCTCTGCAACCAATTATCAGTCATGCTCCTTTAGAATTGGTCACCTTAGATCACTTAAAACTTGAGCCAAGCAGAAATGGTATCAGTTATGTTTTAACCGTGATAGACCACTACTCTAAGTTTGTTGTAGCCGAACCAGTTCCTGATCTTACTGCCAAAAGCACTGCAGCAACATTTAAGTACTTTATTCAACCATATGGGTTTCCAACCAGAATATTAACTGATCAAGGATGTGCCTCTGAGTTGCAACTATTCCATGAACTTTGTAGCTTATATGGAAGTCAAAAGATCTGTACAACTGCCTATCATCCTCAAGCCAATGGATTGTACGAAAGAGCTAATCAAACCTTACTTAATATGCTAAGAGCATTACCTGAGTATCGACGCCTGTATTGGCCTAGCATTTTGCATGAATTAGCTTATCTTTACAATAACACTATACAGAGTTCAACTGGATATACTCCATATTATTTGTTATTTGGACGTCACAGTCTTTTACCTATGGATTTAGTACTTGACATAGATTTGAAAGCCACTTCTACTCCTAACCTTTGTACAGATTGGGTAAATTAACATAGTGACAGGTAGCAAGAAGCAGGTCAAATCCTAGACAAGCATATGACTCAAGTGAGATTAAAACAAAAGACACTATATGACGTCAATGCCAACGCTTGTCCATTACAGATCAGAGATAGAGTACTACTAAAGAGAACCCAGAGATTAACAAAATTAGCTTCCAAGTGGGAACCTGAACCCTATCTCATAGTAGAAATACCATGTAGAGAACTGCCAGTTTATAAGATCCAAGGAGAAATCAGAAAAGGCACCAAGATTGTTCACAGAAACCTGTTAAAGCTGTACATGTTTCGTGCAGGATCAGATCCTTCAACTGATGATGACTCCAAGCTAATAGAGAAACAAGAATATCCCTCAAGAAATCTTACCTTGACTAAACTAGAAACCCCGACAGACTTGTATGTTAATCCTTGGAATTACTTAAGTACTGCTAACTCAGACCGTTTTGAGAGTTTGATACCTGAAAATACTAGAATAGAGCCTGTTTCTATCGAACCTTTATGTATTCTGCCCTGCAGATCTCAGAGAGTAAATTTTGGAATTCCTCCTAGAAGATTTCGTATGGAAAGTCCTTAGTTTTGTATCGTAAAACACAGTATGATAAAGAGTTATCCCAACACGGTCACATTAGTTTAGTTTATGTTCTTTAGAGTATTAAAGTTACCTTAGAGATTAAGAAAGATTTAACTGTGACAGCCTGTTCTCAAGTACATTTTATAGAATTTATAGATCTTAGGTAATAGAACTGCATTGAAACTCTTAAAGTTCAAACAGAAATAGAGTTAAGAAATGGTTATACAGTCAATCTAAAGTTTTAGAGATGTTCCTCATCTAAGTAGAAATATAGTAAACTCATTCGAATGCAACAGATGTTATAGAAAGACATTTTGGGGGACACATGAGGATATGAATCATTTGGCGGGCCCGAATCTGTAGTGCCCCAGAGTTAGGGGCACCACAGACAAATAAAGAATAGAAAAGTGCCAGTTTATAGGTGCCTTAGTGCAGTAAACAGGTGCCCAAGAAATGCCCAGGTGCCCAGTTTAAAATGCCAACACAAATCCCTGTTACAAAGCCTGTCAAAAATATTGTAAATAGCTTAGAAATAATGCACAAAATAAGCCTTTCTGCCATGCTGCAGCTAATAGAATGTTGAGCTCAGCTAATGGAATGCTCACTGTGTGGCACCTGCTATGCCTTCCAGAACCAGAATACAGAGTGCTGCAGTTTAAAAAATAAGTTACTGTTAGGGGAAATCATGGTGACTGTGGAGGAGTGAGGACACAAAAAGCGAGGAGGGATGAGAAGGGCTTGCCAGAAGGGCTGAAGCTGTCCCTGAGGGCTTTACTGTGTGCCTCCTGCCTCTAGTCACTGAAGAAAATGTACCTGCAAGCTTGTTCGGTCTGCGGTGCCAGATTGAGCCACTGGTGAAGTCCAGAAACATCCCGTTGTGTCCCCAGGAGGTCTTGGTGCCCCGTTTTATTATTTTTTAATTTAAAAATCCAGTTTCGGTCCCTTGGGGGTGGCGGTAGCATTGCCGCATTGTTTGTGCTATTTTGGGACCTTCCCTAAGGTCCCCAGTCATTCTACACCTGCCTGAATGCTTCCTCCCCTTTCCAGACCACACCTCTCGCTTCCTGGTGGTTGGGTGAGTCGGCTGCAGCACACTGCAAAATGCTGACTGCCTGAAAGAGGAAGAAAAGTGGATTTTATTTATTTTAAAAAGTTTGCGCCAGGCGCAAAGAGAAACGGCCGAGTGCTGTGAAAGGGCGGGCCAGGGGCTCTTCATTTAAATAAATTAAGTCTTTGGGGTGTAGCGACGCCCACAGGAGAGGGGACAGCAAAGGAAAAGCCTCAGTAGGGCATGAATATTTATTAAAGTGGCGTGGCTGGGCAGTTCAGAGTGTCAGTGTAGCCCAAGCCAGCCTAGAATTTAAAAGGGGCCCAGAGTGATTAAAGGGGCCAAGGCTACAGAGAAGCCCAGCAATTTGAAAGGGGGCACAGTTCAAGAGAAGCCCAGCATAATTAAAGGGGCTTACCCAGGAAAAGACCAGTGTGTTTAAAAGGGCACCAGTGTATTTGCAGGGGCAGAACTAGAAGGGCCCAGAGTGTTTATAGGGGTCAGAGCTACAAGAGAGTCCCACGATTTAAAAAGGCACAGCCTATAAGGAGGCCCAGTGGTTTTAGAGGGACCCAGACAAAGCCAAGCCCAGTTCTTAAAGGGACAATACAGGCCCACATGTTTATGTAAAGGGGCAAGGGTAGTTCATGATCCACAGCGCAAGTCAGGCCCACCAGTTCTTAAAGGGGAAAGTTAGGCCCACTGCTGTTTAAAGGGGCAAGTTAGGCCCACCAGTTCTTAAAGGGGCAAGTTAGGCCCACCACTGTGTAAAGGAGCAAGTCAGTCCCACCAGTTCTTAAAGGGGCAAGGGTATCCCACCAGTTCTTAAAGAGACAAGTCAGGCCCACCAGTTCTTAAAAGGGGAAAGTTAGGCCCACCGCCACGTGCTCTGCCATTCAAAGGAGTAATTAGGCCCCCTGCTAGCCATTTAGATTCCCCAAGTGTCATAGGGACCCAGCAGCATTAGTGACCCCGGATATTTAAGGAGTCTAGCTAGCCATACAGAGTCGCAGTAATAGGAAGAACCAGATTTAGTCAGAGGGACTCCTGTTTATTAGTTCCACCAGTGCTAGGGTTCTATCAGAAAAGTGAATTGCCTGTATATTTACTGTGATTTGAACATTAAGACTGAATAAGAGACCACTGCAACAAGAACTGAGACTTTATTTTGCATGCAACTATTGCTACAAGCAGTGAATGTGCCAGAAAGTATTGCTTTGTTGCAGCTTGCCAGCCTTCCAAGTTGCAAGGTGTTTGAATCAGTCTTCCAAAGCTTTCCAGAATCTGTTCACCATTGGTATCCAGGTCAATCTTCTTCATTGTACTCCAGAAGTTGTCACCAGTGCATTTTCGAAGAAGCCAGCAGCAGATCTTCAAGGAACTGTGCCACAGTCATTTGCAACGTCCTGTTTATTGTTTTCTGCTCTTCACAGTTTCTCCAAAGTACGGCCTGGCCTGGTACAAAGGTACCCTCCGTTTTCTTGTTTTGTCTTATGTATCGAAGTGCTATACAGATATTCTGCTGCAGTGTTTTGCATCATCGTCCTGTTTCTTATTTTACATAGCCCTTGGCTCGTCCTGCCTTGGTGCCCAGAACCCCGTTCGTGCTTCCGATTCGCAGACTTCCTTTCTTCAGAATTTTCATCATGTTCCGGCAGTCCAGAAGAGGACTTTGGGCCAGTTGGTCAACATCTTCTTCTTCTTTGTCTACCCCGGCAATCCAGAAGAGGACTTTGGGCTGGTTGGTCAACACTTTCTTCCTCTTCCTCATGTCCTGACAAGTCCAGAAGATGACTTTGAGCTGGTTGGTCAGCACTTTCTTCTTATTTCTCGTGTCCCGGCAAGTCCAGGAGAGGACTTTGGGCTGGTTGGTCAGCATCTTCTTCTTCATCTTCCCCAGCAGTCTAGAAGAGGGCTGTGGCTGGGTTTGGTGTGTCTCAATTCTGGCGGCCTTCAGTGGGTTCTGAGCCGAGAGAATTGTTGCTTTGTTCTTAACAAGTCCGGCAACCCTACAGAGGTGGGGTGTGGCCAAGAGACTCATGACCTGTACATAATCCTCTCTGCAGTCCCTTAGTTGTTAGCCCAGTCATCCAAGTGTTCCCCTTGTGTTTTATCCTGCAACCCAGTTTCTTCCCGATGACAGAGAAAGCATATCCGTGCATGAACTGCCTCTTATGACTGAAGTAGAGTTTTATGGTATTATGCTATAGAGTTCCTTAAAGTGGAGTACTCCAGGTAACAGACCCTAGGTAGAGGTGCACCTCAGGGTAGTACTGAAATGATTATATAGTGATTTGATGATTATAGAGTATAGACCATTCATAAAGTGGAGCTGTTATAGACATTTATGTAGAGTCCTCCTCATATAGGAGAGTGGAAATAAGTGTAAGTGTCCCCCCATGACCATGTTTCCCCTTGGTCTGGTATAAATAAAACCTTGTGAAGTATTTGGAATCTATTTCTATACTCCTGCCTCTCTTTGTCTGGTGCCAACATCCACCCCTTTTTGGACCTGTGTTAGTAATTTGTGTGTAAGTTACTGGTGTCATTGACACAGTTGCTTTATTACCCCTTTTTAATATATGGATCTTGGATTTAATATGTCTGTAAAGCATACAAAAAAAATTTGTTAATACCCTCAAACATTTAGTGATAATACTACTGTCAATCACTTTTAATAGTATCGTTTCAGTGTGATAATAGTATCGCTGCACTCCTCAACGATAGTATTACCACAGTCACCACACAGCGCAAGCGCCCACAAAGATTCCTTCTGCCCCCCACGTTGTCCTAAGCGTGCCTCCTGATTGGCAGTGTTTCATGTGTGGGCAGGCAGAACATTTTAAAAAACATGGCGGCTCGCTTTCTCGCTCAGCTAGACCATAGTGCCTTGCAACATTACATTTTTCTCCCCCTCAGAAAAATGAAAAAGTGCAGCTGAAACAAGGGAAAAGGTAGGACTACCTACCACTTCTTTGTATACAGTGACCGAAGGCAGGAGAGGTGTAACGCAGCGGGCTGCGACGAGAGCAGCAACAAGGCAAGTTGGCTATGACACAGCATCCATGTCTGAAACTGCTGACTGCCAGCCACAAAGAAAAAAGAAAACAAAATCTAAGATCCACATATTAAAAAAAATAATGAATAGGTGCCGGTGTATTACCGGCAAGTACCATCTTGAGGTTCTGGACATGGGAACCTCTCGAGCTTCGCTCTCGAGGTTCCTATGTGTCCAGAACCTCTTGATGGTATTACTCGCCAGTAATACACTGGCACCTATTCATTATTCTCTTTTTATTGTTATGGAAACCCAGCACACGTTAACATCCTTCTTACCACCTTAAGGGCACCACACAACTAGTTACAGGCTTTACAGTGATTGTGCTATTCCTCCTCCTATCAGCTTTTTGTTTGACTCTATGTGCTTTCGTTGTGCTTGTGTGTATGAGTCTAAGTGAAAGAGATTGATAGATTGATGGGATTAGTCTCTTTCCTGGTCTCAGTTTGCCACATACTTCTTCTTCTGAGGGTATCCTAGTCTTGGGTGAGCTCTCCTAACTAATTTCACAGTTTTCATGTTTGCCCTGTGAGTAGCAAACTAATAGATGCAGTTGTTGTTTAATTACTAACCCAAAAAAAAAATTTTTTTTGCTACTACTTGAGGTTGCGCTAGATGACAAGCCTTTTTTACTGAGACAGCTACTGTTTGGACTGGATAGACCACGTGACTTTCCTATCATCATTTGTCTATGTTTCTATACAGGTTCACATTGTCACATCTGGCTAGAGCATGAGCTGGTGCCACTCTGGAGCTGCCGCCATGTTACCCCCAATTTTTCTATGTACTTGGTCAGCAAGACTACTTGTGCTGTGAGGTGGGTAACTGAATATTTCAGTTGCTGTGGCTGAGTTTGTTTAACCTGACTACCATTAGTCCCCAGAAGGTTATGGATGTGTGTATGGATGTTCCATTTACCGGACTCCGGGATCCGGTCTATGTCAAAAATTGATAACAACCCACAGTTTTCTGCTTTGTTAGGCTGGTTTTCACTCTCACCTACAGCCTAGATGGTATGAAATTCTGTTCCAAAACTTTCAGGGTTTAAGGGGCCCATGCCAGGGGTGTGCCTTTCTAAGGGTTCATGAAAAAATATTAATTGGTTCCAAAGTTATGAGATTTGAAATTTTACTTCTGAGCAAGTTCAGTAGGGTTTCAGGATAATCCTCTGATACGACACTAAAATTTAACTTTTGCAAGCATTTTACTTTCAAAAGACTAGTGTTTTTCGGGTTGCGAGAATAATTTTTTGAGTCATGAGGGGCGGGCCACCACATTATTTGTTTACTAGATAAAAATACATAAAAATGAAGAACTGGGAAAAAATGAATCTTGCTAAATGGGGCCTGTTCAGCAAGATGCTGTTAGTTTTTCCTAACCAAGCCAGAAATACCTTTCTATTTATTTATTGAAGTCTTGGAATTACAACCCTTTGAGTCAAAAACTCTTTTGCAAAGGCTCCACGTCAGATGTACAAACAGGTTACAAAAAAAATTACAGGAGATTAACACAATACATTATATGTAGGATACGATTATACTAATAATACAGTACATTATACATAGAATATGATTATACTAATAATACAGTACATTATACATAGAATATGATTATACTAATAATACAGTACATTATACATAAGTGCATAATAAATGGAGTGCATGGCAAAGAAACAAATGTGGTGAGTAGATTTAAAACATGCAGGATATGAAACATTACAGGAAATTAATACAGTACATAATACATAGGATAAGAGTATACAAGTAATGCAGTGCATTATGCATAAGTGCATCATAACTGAGGGTGGAGTACATGATAATGAAACAAACATGGTGCAGGCAGTGCTAACTAACTGTGTAAACAGATAGGAAATTAAAGAAAAGAAAGGGAGACCAGGAGGAAGTCAATTAAGGAGAGTTGTGAAACAGCTGGGGGGGTTATTGAGAAAAGTTGAGTAGAGGGGTGTAAGGTGTAGAGAAGGAGGAATAGGAAAGAGTGCAGGAAAAGGAAGAGTAAAGGGCAGGAGGGGAACAGAGTGGGGAGGGAGAAATTAAACCAAGATAAGGTGGTGAGGAACAGGAGGAAATTGAGGGACAAGTCATAAGCAGTCCCAGACTGACCAGTAAAAGCTAGGAGCAGTCACAACTATTCAGAGAGTAGGTGCTGGCAACATTTAGTTTTAAAGGGGCTCAATTTAACCGTAGAGGAAACCACAGGAGGCAGGCCATTGAGCAGGACAGGGGCCCTGTGGAAGAACCCTCGCTGCCCTAAGGATGTCGTACAGAAAGGGACTAGGTAAAGGTACAAGAGCTCCTTGTAGAATGAAGGGTAGGGGCAGGGGAGATGAGCTGCTGGACTGAGGGAGGGGAGAGTGAGGTGGTAAGCTTCTTGGCCAACAGGCAGGTGTGACAGTCAAGCCTACGCTTAAAGTTTAGCTAGTTCACTTGACTATAAAGATCACAGGTATGGGTTAGCTTTGGTGCTCCTGTTATGAGGTGACATGCTTTATTGAGGGAGAGCATTATTCTTTTAAGAGCAGTGTCAGATGCAGATCCATAGATTACTATGCCATAATCCACTAGGGATAGAATGGAAATAGTGACAGCCAGGTGGAGGGAGTCGTTTGTCAGGCAGCTCCTATGCCTGTAGAGGAGGCCGATTCTGGTGTTTACTGCTTTGCAAACCAGATTAATATGTTCTTAGTAGGAGAAGGAGGAGTTTAAGGTGATCCCAAGGTATGTAAAACTCCTAACCTGCTCAAGTTAGGAGAGTTAACTATTTCAGATGTTTAGTGACACTCCTTTATGTTTATTCTGGTGGTTTGCAAACAGCATTAGTTTGGTCTTTTTGTAATTGATGATAAGTTTATGAAAGGAGAACCAGGACTCGATTTGTATAAAGCCATTTTGCAGGCATTGTTCAAGCATAAGGGGTTCAGGGTGACAAGAGAAAATAACTGTATCATCTGCATAGAGGAGCAGGTTGCCAGAGCAGGCTTGCGGAAGGGTATTTAGAAAAAGACTAAACATCAGCAGGCCAAGAATTGACCCCTGTGGAACCCCTGAGCGAACTGGCTTACTGGAAGAGAGGGTATCTAGGATTTTAACCCTCTGGGACCTCCCAGGGAGGTAACTATCAAACCAGGCGGTAACATCAGAGGATATGCTCAGCCCCGAGAGGGAGGCAGAGAGAAGGCCATGGTGGACCGAGTCAAATGCTTTTGTTAGGTCTGTGTACACAGACCCAACCAAGTTACCCTGGTTCAGAGCTTTATGTATAAAGCTAGTGAACTCCAGGAGGGCTGTGGAAGTACTGTGGTCCTTCCTGAAGCCGTATTGTTGGCTACACAGCAGATTATACTTGGCAAGATATTCAGAGATTTGATCATTCACTATTCTTTCAAGGGCGTTAGAAATAGGGGGAAAGAGAGAGAGATGGGGCGATAGTTACCATGGGCAGTTCTGTCACCACTCTTGTGAATGGGGTGACTATCACAGATTTCCACTGGGAGGGAAACTGACTGAGACAGAGAGACATATTAAGAATTTTGGTGAGGGGTGGGAGTACTGCATCAAATGTTAAATGAAGTAATTTTAGATCAAGAGAGTCACCACTGAATCTGTACTTTCCCAAGGCTTGTGAAAGGTAAGATCTAACTTCACTTGAAGATATTACTCTGAAAGGGAGGGATGCCGATAGGGGCAGATGACGAAGGCGGTATAGAGGGATTAGTGGGGTCACTGAAGAAATCCGGAGGGAAAACAGTACTTAGATCAGTAAAAGCATTATTGAATGTATCTGCTATGAGCAGTGGGTCTTGGGTAGTAACTCCATTGATATTTAATGGGGGGGGAGGTGTTTGTTTTACCCATTAGGTCCTTAAGATTTTGCCAGAACTTAGTCCCATTACCCCAGGAGGAGGAAGAAAGGCAGGTTGTATAGTACTCAGCTTTAGCACATCTAATTTCCCCCGAGTACAGACATTTCTGGCTACCCAATAGCGCTGTCTGTCTGCAGGATGTCCAGACCCCAAAGCCTTGTGCCAAAGGTTATCCCGGTGAGCCATTGGTTTTAAAAGGGCCGGGGTTACCCAGGGATTGTTCTGTTTTTTCACCTTACATATCACAAAGGGGGCCAAAATGTCACATGCAGAGTTAGAAGTGGAGTTAAAGTATTTAAGGGCATCATCCTTGTTAGTGGCAGAGTCAAGAGGGGATCAATCAGAGTTAAGAAGGTGGTTTTGGAATTGACCAAGCATGCCTTTCTTAAGGGTATGTTGAGAGGATGAAATAAGAGAAGCTTTAATAGAACCATTCGACCACTGGCAGAGGGTAGGGGAATAATCGCTTAACGAGTCAGGTAAGACTGCAATGCATGAGAGTCTTTCAGGACAATTAGTGAGTATAAGGTCAATGAGAGTGCTTGTTCCTGCTTATAGTTGATCCTAGTGGGGAGAATACAACCTGCGACAAGTTCAGGGCCACAGCTGCATCCCTAAAAGAAGCCATGGCAGGGGCTAACCAGTTAGTGGTGAAGTCACTGAGTAGGATAACCTTGGACTGAGAGGGGAGATGGGAAACCCAGTCAAGGACAGCATGAAACCACTGCTTGGGGAACGTGGTGGAATACAGACAGAGAACACAGTGAGATTTTTTTCCACTTTTGCCAATGGCAATTTTAATTGCCAGAACCTGAGCAGTGTTGCCTGGTAGGGAGCAAGGGAGCATTTGCCCTAGTAAAGAGTTGGCCAGATAGATGGCACAACCCCTGCCGTGCTGACCCAACCTATCCTCCCTGTAAAGTGTGTAGCCATTTAGGGCCACTGCTGAGTTAGGTATAGTGGGGGACAACCAGGTCTCTGCCACAGAGAGGACATCTGGTTTGTGAAGTACAACCCAAGCTTGGAGTAGGTCAAGTTTTAAAGTCAGGCTACAGATATTTACTGAAGCAAGCTTTAGCCCACTTGCGAGGCGGGTGGAGGGGCAGGGCACTAAGCCCGGTCCCGAGTTAGCGTGGATGTTACCAGAAAGAAGAAGTAGGAAGAGACCTATGTGAACCAACACATGTATAAGCAATTTAAGGGGGAGGTTGTTGTATTTAACGGAAGTTTTTAGTATCAGTAACAGAAAGCGGGGGAGAGAGAAAATATGTGGATGCAAAAGGTGACAAAGATGAAAGTGGGAATAAGGTAAGCTGTCAGTCTGATTCAGAAAATTAGGTGAGAGGGATACAGAAGCACTCAGTAACAGAGACAGCAGCGGTAGAGAAATTGGTGAGTATAGGCAAAGGCAAAGGTGAGGTGGTGGAGGCAGGTGTATTGGGGAGAGGTAAGATCAGACAGACTGTGGCTATCATTTTACTGAAATGGACGATTTTCATGTCGTAAGCCAAGAAATCTAGTGTCACACAGTTACGTGCAGCACTAAAGTGTGACATTAATATTTGTGATCCTAAAATTTTGGTATTGCACTTAAAGGGACACTGTCAACAGATTTTGCATCATACTATTTCTAGTTGAAACCCCACATCTTATGATTGCTTACCGTGTCTAAAATTCATGGGTGTTGCTGGTTGTTCAGTCTTCCTCCCATCTTAGTAGAACTGAAATGCATGCTAGTGGTATAATTATACCCAACCTTATTTTTTTTTCAAATCCATTATCTACTCTTATTGGATACTGCCTGAACATTAGGAGCACCCCCAAACAGAGCAGCTACTCATGATGCAATGGTCTTCTCTCATCACACTGCATCCTGAGTGGTTAGACTGTGTCGGAGGTGTTTCCAAGTCCAGGAAAGATGCAGTGAGAGTTGATTAAAGAATGTAAACAAACATTTAGGTGTGTTAACACCAGTATGGTGGGCAGTCTGTTTTTCACTTTTAAAAAGAAAAAGGAGGCCGGCCCAGTGGAGGGAGAAAGGTTCAGGAGGGAGATGAGGAGACACTTTTTTACAGAGAGGGTAGTAGCTGGGTGGAATGCGTTACCTGCAGAAGTGGTATCCAGTAGAACAGTGGACTGCTTCAAAAGGGGATGGGATAGGACAAGGGGGAAGGCCAATGTAGTGGAAGAGTGGAAGGGAGGGGCAGCTGCAGAATAAGGGGTGCTAGCTGCACATTCGAGCAGACTTGATAGACCTCTAGGCCTTTATCTGCTGGCAAATTTTGTATGTTCGTACTGAGGGTTGAGGCACTGGACATCACACCTCGTGCCGCACTTTTTTATTATTTATTTTATTTATTTATTTCAATCTAGGATTACAATACCTTTGAGCCGAGGCTCTTTTACAAAGGTTCCAGGTCAGCGTGTGCAACAGTTATGATTTTTAGTTACAAACATATACAGTAGTCATTGACTTACAGACATGTAATAACCGGTACAAAGACTTGAGCTACGAGCAAGACAAGGGAAGGGGGCTGGGGGAAGTGATGGTAGGAGATCGAGGGGAAGGAGGTGCAGGGGTAGAGGGGAGTACGGGAGGTGATTGGGGGCAGGAGTGGAGATATGGGGGAGGTGGGTGAGGGCGGAGACAGTGCAGCCAGGGGCCTTATTGAGGGAATATGACAGGTAAGGTGCTAGGGGTGCAAAGACTGATTGAAGTGCTGGGTGCTGGGGCATGTGCAGCTGGAACGGTGGAAATGCTAACAATCGTAGGATACAAGCAGTGAGAGGCGCAGCTTGGACTTGAAGAGGCCGAGTGTTGGAGCGGTCGCTGCCAAGAGAGTTGAGCCAGTTGGATGCCCGATAGGCGAATGATCTTTGTCCTTGGGTTGTGCGACATCATGGGATATGTAATAGATGGGAATTGGATCTCCTTGTAGTGACATTCCTATGTCTAGGCTTAAGGAGGGCACAGATACTAGGTGGGGCAAGCCCCATTATAATTTTCTTGGCCGTGATGCAGGTTTGGTATTTTATGCGTTTGTCCAGTTGAAGCCATCCAGATTGGGAATAAAGGTTACATGTGTGGTGGCGATGTGAGCCAGTGATGAGATGACAGGCCTTATTCAGGGAGGTCACGACACGCTTGAGAGCAGTGGTAGTTGCAGACCATATATGATAAGACCATAGTCTATGATGCTGACGATGGAGCTTTGGACGCCACTGACAGTGCTTGGGGTTAGGTGTTTCTTGCCGAATAATATGAATAACCTCACATTGGCAGACTTTGCAGCATTGTTGATATGGACAGCGTATGAGAGGTGGGGATCAAGGGTGATGCCGAGGTACTTGAATGATTGTGTTTGCTCTAGGATGACTCCTTGTTTGATTGCAATGGAGAGGTGGAGTTGTTTGTTTTTGTTGTGAGGGCTGCAGAAGACC
The DNA here is from genome assembly GCA_016271365.2 of Neoceratodus forsteri. NCBI lineage: Eukaryota > Metazoa > Chordata > Ceratodontiformes > Ceratodontidae > Neoceratodus > Neoceratodus forsteri. The sequence goes on from CM057452.1 coordinate 1,726,780,223, forward strand.
ATAGACTTGTTTTTTTCTGACTGAGAAGCAGTTTTTGATTTAGGAACCAGGATTCAATGGAGAAGAAGGCCCGCTGAAGTTTATTTTGTAATTGGATTGGACCAGGGTCCGAGGTGAGGATCACAGCATTGTCGGCGTAGAGAATTATTTGTTCTGGGCAGCTGTCTGGTAGTGAGTTTAAGAATAGGCTGAAGAGGAGGGGTCCCAAGCAGACCGGTCTAGGGTCCGAGAGTGTATCAGCGATTCTTACTGTTTGGGACCATTCTTCAAGGTAGCTCTTAAACCAGCCAGTGGAGTCGGTTGACAGCCCAGTGTTCTGAAGCTGGACAAGCAGGAGGCGGTGATTGACGGTGTTGAAGGCTTTAGTTAAGTCAATGTAGATTGAGCCTAGTAGTTCACCGGAGTCAAGTTCATTGTGGATTGCACCGGTGAATTCAAATAGGGCTGTGGAGGTGTTGTGACCTTTGCGGAACCCATGTTGTTGCTTGCACAGGATGTTGTACGTATCCAGGTATTCTGTGAGCTGGTCCGAGACGATGCGTTCTAGTGCCTTGGAGAGAGGGGGTAGTAGGGAGATAGGTCTGTAGTTATCGTGGGCAGTTTTGTCACCACTTTTATGGATTGGGGTGACAGGGCAGATTTCCATCTGTCCTGGAACTGGCTAAGGCTGAGGGAGAGGTTGAAAATTCTGGTCAGAGGACTAAGCACTTCATCAAGTGTGAAAGACAGGATTTTGAGATCGAGGGAGTTATTACTGAATCTTGATTTACCAAGGGCTTTGGTAACATATTTGCATACTTGGTGAGCCTTGACTGCTTTGAAGTAGAAGCGGGGGGAGCTGGTGGGAGTAGTGTTCATTGAGGACAGAGTGGTTTCACCATCTTTGAAGTAGTCCTGGGGTTGGACAGCGCTGAGGTCGGTAAAGGCTTTGTTAAAGGTGTCAGCAATGGTTTTTGGGTTGAGGGTTGTGGTTCCGTTGATGTTGAGTATTGATGGGGGTGTGTGGGTGGATTCCCAGTGAGTTCCTTTATGTTCTTCCAGAATTCCTGACCATTGCCCCAGGAGTCTGTGAGGGCATGCTTATAGTAGGTGGACTTCATTTGCCAGATGTTTTTTGTGCAGTCACTGCGGGCATGTTTGTAGTTTTGGATGTCGTTCTGCCTTCCAGAGTTTATGGCCAGCTCCCATAGGTGGTCTCTTGTTTTTAGCATCCTGAGGAGGTCACCTCTGAGCCAAGGGTTACTGAGTGATTTCACTTTATGTTTAATAGGAGCATACGTGTCACAGGCCACAGTGAAGATGCTTATGAAGTGGTCAAGGGCAGTGTTTACATTGGTTGCATTGAAGATAAGGGACCAGTCTTGATGGAGGAGGTGGGATTTGAGTCGAGGAAGGTGACCACGGGGTAGAACCCTGCCAGTGATAGTTTTTGGCAGTTGTTTGATGAATTTATTTGACCACGTGCAGCTAACAGGGGAGTGGTCGCTGACAGAGTCAGGGAGGACATTAGTGTTAGATATCCACGATAGGTGACTGGTAAGGATCCAGTCCAAGAGTGTGCTGGTGCCGGTCCTGTAATTATTTTTGGTTGGTGAGTCAATCATTTGTGTGAGGTTCGCCGCAGCAATGGTATCCCTGTGTGCATCAGCATCGGCTGCAAGCCAGTTGATGTTGAAGTCGCCTAGGAGGATGGATTCGGTGTCCGGTGGGAGTGACTTTACAAAGTCAAGAACAGCTGTTAGACCAGTTCCCTGTTCTTTGGGAGGGATGTAGATGGTGGCAACAGTGAGGGTTTTGTTTTGGGCTCTGAGGAGGATTCTCACTGGCAGTATCTGAGCAGTTGTGGGTTGGAGTGAGGGAATGATGTGCCCCTGTATGGAGTCTTTAGGTAGGCGCAGCCCCAGCCTCTTCGGAGAGGAGATCCAGCCTAAAGGCGTTGTAGGAAGGCTGATTGCATGGTCGGTACTGATGGCGTGAGCCAGGTTTCGACAACTGCCAGGATGTCAGGGGTATTGGCTGGTGAAGGCCTGTAGGGCATCCATTTTGGGAAGGAGGCTGCAGATGTTGATTGATATGAATGAGAGGGCACCCGAAGGCTTGCTCAGATTAGTACTTTTAGAGCAGAATGGGCCGGGGTTTGGGTGCACGTTTGCCCTGTTAGGCGTTGGGAGGAGGAGGACTAGCCTCAAGGAGCTGCGTGTATTTCTTTAAGGAATGCTTGCTAAAGCATCTCGAAATTGCCGAGCATCGGATTTATAGTGGGTGAGGGTGTTGAGACGGGGGGGACACCAGATGGAGGCTGGGACCAGTGTGGGCGAGGGACAGTTTCATGGAGGTAGGATGGACTCTGGGCAAGGAGGTCCAGTGTGCAGCATGCCTATGTGGGAAGGAAGGATGTGGAAGCTGTGGAGGAGGAGGGAGGGAAAGCAGGCTTTAGGGGCGATAGTAGAGGAGGAAGACAAAAGAAGAAATAGAATAAGGGAAAGAATGGTGGAGGTGCATGATTAAGGTAGGATTCAGGGTAGGCGGAGGGAGGGGTTAAGACAGGTTGGCGGGCTAGGAGAAGGGGTGGAAGAGCAGTAGCTGGATCAGTGGGAAGTGAGGATACAGCCAGGAAGGCCAGGCAGCCAGGAGTGGAGGTGGTGAATAAAAATGGGGGAGTCCCAAAACAGGTACCCAATGGAGCACGAGTGGGGGGTGGAGCTACCAGGGGCATGGAGGAAGGTCTATAAAGTTAAGGTCAGAGGGAGGGAGGGGGGCGTCGAAATTTTGGGCCGCTTGCTGTAGAAATGAATGGCGCAGCAGCCCCGAGCAGAGCAAAGTTTTAGCTGGCTCAAGAGCCAATCCCGAACAGGAGGCAAGACAGCGTCCAATCAGGGTGTGGTACAGATACCATGGGGCCAATGGCGTGGCTCTCAGCAGTCCCATAGTTCAGGGAAGTCTTACCCGGTTCAAGAGGATCTCGAGGGCGGGAAGGAAGGTATATAGCAAATAAAGCAACTGTGTCTTTCAGAGATTAGACTTTTTTTTTTTAATGAAAGAACAAGAATCCCTCTAGTGGCAGGTCTGTATAACCTGCTAATGGAAAACTAGCCACTTAAAAAAAGAAAAACACTGGTGACCTGGGTTCAGGAACGGATTTGGACTGTTCTTCTCTTCTGGGGTGGGTCCAGGGTCCGCTTGGCGTATCAGTGACCTCTGGTGGAGACCAGGGGTACTAATGATGCAGAGCCGTATTAGAGGCCAGAGTGGTGGTGGACGTCAGCAACTTGATCACGTGGACGTCATTGCACAGTTGCACTCCAGGGGAAACCACACATGGAAAAATCCCCATCCTCGGCGATAGGCGAAGGCACCTCTGCCTCCACTAGACCGCACTCCCAATACCAGACACTCTCCTCTCCTCTCCTGCCTACCCTCACCCAGCCTGACACTCATGATTTTAGATAGAGCACCAGGGCATAGGGCAGCCCCACCTCAGGGGGTTCAGAGCTGGGGGGGGTCCATCAGGCTGGAGCGGGGGAGATGAGGTATCCAGGTGGGAGGTAGAGGCTGAGGTGAGGCTAGCCTGCAGAGAGAGTCCCTGCGGTGCAGAGCATAAAGAGAAGTTACAAAAAAAAAGAAAGTAATCAGAATCAAACTACCACCTACATCAGCACATCCTATAGAATGTGAACAATCATAAAATGTGTTTTTATGTTTGCTTGCAAGCATGTGCAAGAAGCATAGTGCCATCATCCAAGTTTTTGGAGGTGTGGCAGCCCTCTTCCAATTCAGGCAGGCATACAGTTGAAAGGGGGAGCTACGCTTCAGTGAGCAGCGATAAGATATCGCCTGCTCATGCGCGCTCCCCCTACACACGCACACACACACACACACACACACACTGCATGCTCGCCCCCACACACACTGTGTAGCCGAATGAGGTGCCCAATCCTCGGCCGGGCTGTGTTGCACCCCCAAACAGAGTTTTGTGCCACGCTGGGTGCCCACCCAGCGCATACACATCGACAGCCGCTGGGTGCCCAACTCTGTCGGCTCCGGCTGCTGCCCTCAGTAGGGCAGGGTGCCACGCCAGAGCCCACCCCAGCGTGGCAACACATGATCGCTGACGGGGTGCCCAATCCCTCATCGGCTCCATGCCCCGCCACCAGCCTTCCTTGTGCCATGCTGGAGCCCACCCCAGCGGGCAAACGTCCCATGGCCGTTGTCATTTTAAAGAAAAACACCTGAAACTCAAAACGTCCCTCGCTGTCTCTGCCCCCACCCGCGCCACCCACCGCGACTGCGTTCTCTCCAAGCACACCCCTCACCCCATACTTACATCCGACCTCGGGCGTGACGATCTTCGTGGACCGGGAACACGCCTGTTCTTCAAAGCCGATCGAACTGAGGAAATGCCGTAAGCTATATAATGGGATAGATAGGGTTTTCAACTTTGCTGCATATCTCAGACATTTTTGAGTTTTTGCACCAAATTTTCAACATGGGGTTTTGGGACCTTCTTTCATGAATGATCTCACTGTCATGGTGTTAATCGGCTCCGAAGGGTGATTTTGCAGTCACTGCGTGAAATCACCTTTTTGGACCAGTAATGAAACGACACTGCAACTGTTCATAAGGTGGGCTCTCAAAACCTATGTTGAAAACTTGGTGGAAAATTCTAAATGACTGTTATTTAGTGTGCATTGGCGTAGTACCTACGCACGCCGTAGTTCGCGAATTTTCAATATTTTCACCCAGATTTTCAACATTGCCATTTTACCACACCCCTTATGAGCAGTACAGCTGTCATTTTTCACATCTTGCCCAAAATGTGTTTCCATTCCTAGGCATGCATAAATGGCGTTGTGTTGCAAAATCAATGTATGGGACATATTAAGAAAATCACAGTGACACTGTTCATGAGCAGAGGTCTTAAATAGCTATGTTGAAAATTTGGTGAAAAATTCCTAAAATGACCTGGTTTTATGCGAGCGCAGTTCCTACGCACGTCAGTAGTTTATGACTTCAATATTTTCACTCTAGATTTCAACATTGCCATTTTATTATACTTCCTTATGAGCATTGCAGCTGTCATTTTCACATCTTGCCCAAAACGTGTTTCCGCCCATGAGCTCACAAGCAAGACAGTCGGTGTGCTAAATCAATGATGGGACACATTAAGAAGATCACAGTGACACTGTTCATGAGCAGAGGTCTTAAAATGGCTATGTTGGAAATTTGTGAAAAAATTCCTAGAAATGACTGTTTTAGGTGTAGGTTGCACAGTTCCACGCACTTCGTAAGTTTGTGAATTTTCAATATTTTCACCTAAGATTTTCCATTGCCATTTTGTTACATTCCTTACGAACAGTACAGCTGTCATTTTCACATGTCGCCTAAAAATGTGTTTCCCACATGGAGCAGAATGGTGCAGTTGGCGCATGCAAAACAATGTTTGGGACAGATTAAGAAAATCACAGTTACACTGTTCATGAGCAGAGGTCTTAAAATGGCTATGTTGAAAATTTGGTGACAAAAGTCTATAAAATGACTGTGTTACGAGTGAGCATTGTGCAGTTTCCGCCACCCTGTGAGTTCATGACTTTGTAATATTTTCAGTCAGATTTTCACCAGTGGCATTTTCCACACTTCCTTATGAACAGTACAGCTGTCATTTTTCACAACATGACCAAAATGTGTTTTCACACTTTCAGCGCAGAGATGCGTGGTCGCTGTGGGAAATCATTGTTCGGGACAGATAAAGAAAATCACAGTGACACTGTTCATGATCGGAGGTCCCAAAATGCCTGTGTTGACAATCTGCTGCAAAAAAATCCCCAAACTAATTACATTACGAGTGTGCATTGCACAGTTTCTATGCACACTCGTAACTTCACCAGTTTTTAATATTTTTACTGCAGATTTGCAACATTGCCATTTTTTACACCTCCCCATGAACAGTACAGCTGTCATTTTTCACATCCTGTTCGGAATGTTTTTGCACCTGTGGTGTTAAATGCCATAGTCGCTGTGCATAAGCAGCTTTCGGCTAACAAACTGATATTGCCACTGTTCATGAGGTGGGGTCACAAAAAACATGTTGAAAATTTGGAGTGAAAATACCAACGAATGCCTGAGGTGTTAGGGTTTCCAACCGTAACACCCTACCCTATAAGAGAATGACAGGCATCAGGGGGTGTGACTTGGGATTCTTGCCTGTAATGCTCATACCATTCCACACCCTGCAGCCAGTGAGAGGCATCGAGGTATGCCTTGGACTCTTTGGCCCAAAGTTCACCCCATTCTCCTATACCGCACCATCTCTCACCGTATTTCCTGATGGAATGGGAGTGCGCATAAGTCAAAAGACCCAAAGGCATCCATGACACTTGTCAGTGTCTGCAGGGTAGGGTGTGGTGAAATGGCGTGGCCGTTATGCCTGATGACCCAAAGGCACACCCCAATGCCTGTCACTCTCTGCAGGGTGGTGGTGGGTTTGGCTTCAGTTCAATACTTCACTGCCATTTCTGTTATGCAGCTCTGTAACTTCTACACTACCAATGCCAATGCCAGCAAGCAAACATTCGGCATTGACTAATGCTTGTTTAAATTAGGGACAGTTTGAGGCCTAAGGGGGTTAAAAGTTTCCCTTTAAATGTGTGACACTGAAATTCCATATTTGTGTCTCGCATACATTTACTCATAACTTAGCCATTTTGTAATATTTTAATGCCAAGTTTTGAACATACTGTATACATGACCCTACCTATTGATCAAGGATGGTGAGAATGTTCAAGTACAGGTTGAAAGGTAGTTTTGCAATCACTCTGCAAAACCACCTTTCGGGCAGCATTTAACACATTCTAATGACCTCATGACATAGGGTCAAAATTTTCATTTCACTTATTTAAGTGCAACACTAAAGTGCAACAGTAAATTTTCAACATTAACATGAGAAAAAACAGGAGCCAAACCCCACGTGAAATGGAAATCAATAATTCCAATTGTGACAATCCCACCACCATTGCAAATGCCGTCAATTCTATCTTCTCAAATCTACCTTGCTTTGATTCTGTCATGTCCAGTTATATCTCATCTCCACCATCTGTATCTCCAACAGCTGATCCTCCTCTGGTACTTGCCTCTGGCACATGCCGTGAGGTTCTGTACCTTCTCAATGCAATTTCCCCCTGTAGCAGTGTTGATCCAGATGGGATTGAACCCAAAGTACTTAAACTGACCTCTCCTGTCCTTGCTACTCCAGTTATGTGATTATTTAACTTATCCCTAAGCACCTCCATTATGTCCCAGCTATGGAAAAATGTGAAGATCATCCCAGTCTTTAAGAAAGGAGATCCCATATTGATCACTAACTACTGCCCCATAGCTTTACTACCCACCCTCAGTAAACTCCTTGAAAAACTTGTTCACCAACAGGTCTCTGACTTCTTGCTCAGATTTAACCTTCAATCCCCAGCTCAGCGTGGTTTCAGGACAGCACATAATACTACTACAGTCTCGCACAGTTCACGAGTGAGGTCAGAACTTACCTGGGTAAAGGTCTGCTCACAGGGGCACTCTTTATTGACCTTACCAAGTCGTTCGATTCGGCGATATACACTTGCCATAATAACGATCGCTATTATGACATGGAACCTAATCACACCCTCTTACATAAATTGGAATCTCTTGAGGCATCTCACCCTACTCTATCATGGTTCCCGAGTTACCTTCTGAGCCACTCTCAGTCAGTCTCTTTCAACAAGTCCCTCTCAGCCCCCTGCCTCTATAACAATAGGAGTCCCCAAGGCTCCATACTTGGACCTCTACTTTTTTCTGTCTTTATTAATAACTTACCTTCCTCTCCTTCCCATTGCCGTACCCTTCTGTATGCTGACAACCTCGTACTCTATACTACCTCTAGGTCCATGGATGTTATCAACTCCCAACTTGCCTCTGATCTTCATAGCATCCAAACCTGGCTTGCTTCCAATTGCCTGGTTCTAAATGTCAGCAAGACCCAAGCAATGCTTTTTAGTCCCCACAAAAAGTCTTGCATCTCATCTCAAGACTTACACATACAATGTCTTGATGGTTCTCGGGTCTCTGTAACCCTTTCTTTCAGATACCTTGGTGTCACGCTCGACCCAGCCATGGATTACTCCCTCCACATCAATGAGATCTGTTAATCTGTCAATTCTAAAATTGGGATGGCCTATCATGTCTGCCATGCCTTCTTTCCAGCAGCCAGTTACAACTGCCCAGGGCATATTAGTTCCTAGACTATGCTACATGCTCCCTATCTTTTTCCAGGCCATTGATAGCTTCTTTCATAAATGACACTTTGCATATAATAATGTTTGCAGGTTTGCACTGTCTGCCCCTCGCCTCACCCATCACTGCAAGCTTTACTCTGACTTAAATTGACTGTTACCCTCCTCCTGGCAAATTTCCACCCTCGGACGCCTAATTGACAATATAATTAGATCTTCTCAACCAGCCTCGTTAGCCCTTATGTTTGTCCTGCTGAACATTCTCACCAACTTTGGTCCTCTACCCTGGTCCTCCTTGTAGTTCCCAATTGCTCAACCAAGATGGGTGAACAGGTTTTTGCCCACTTTGCCCCCAAAACATGGAACTTTCTACCTTATCACCTTAGGACCTCTAGGTCCCACAACATATTTAAAGATGAGTTATTTTCACATCTGAACGCCTTAGACAAGTGTGTATAGATGGAAATCAATCAAAGTGATTTATATGGCTATGTGTGATTTTTATTTATATGTTAGTGTGTTTTATTTCATTTTATGAACTTAGTGAAACTGATAAGACTGAACACAGGACTGTCTTGTAAACAGAGTGTAACAATCCTAATGACATGTATTTACTGTATAAAAATAAAATTGTATCTATCTGTCTAGACAACTGCTCTTGCTCATGACCTTTACGCTATTCCTTCTTGCCATGCACTATACTCTTCTGCTGATTAACACTGCTTCACTACAAACTTTTCTGCTCTAACCCAAAGTTGGATCTCGAAGCACTTACCACCTACTCTCTATCCTTATCTTTAGTATCTTTTGTTTTTGACTCAGCCGATTGTGTAATTGCTCTATAACACCCTCATAAGTTCCCTATTCTTTCACTGATCCTCTCTGTCAGTCCCAGGCCTTTCGTATACTACTCCTGTACTCAACTAACTTGTACCTATTTCCGTACCCTTGTTCCTGTTGGCAGTTGTAATCTTATGCACTTTATACACTATTGTCCTGTTCTTAGCCACCACTGATCTTGCAACTACTGTAACCGCCTGTAAGTTACCATACTCATTTGTTTTGTCATCCTGTTAATCTGTAATGAGTGATTTGTACTGTTGTCTACCTTTGCCTTCACTGATTGTGTAACACCATTACATGGAAACATAGAATGTGTTGGCATATGAGGTCCATGTGGACCATCTAGTCTGCCCATGTATATTCCCTCAAATCAGGCTACTGTGTTACAAAGCTGCAGACATGATTCGGGCAGGCAGCTCATCCTGGGAAGTTGCCTGCCCGATTAGCTAAATGAACTGTTTTAAAATTCCTTATGCCAAACATGTACATTTTAACGTAATATGCCCGGCTCGTACCTTCCATGTATGAGCCGAGCGGCTGTCCGAAAGCTGCAGCCCCACCCCAAAAATCAGCTTTTTGATGATGAGATGTATGGAGCGGGGCTGCAGGTGCACTATGTAGGGAGTAATAGACTGGAACTAGGATCGGGGGAGTGGGGCTGTCTAGCTGTAGTAACATAGAGAATACTGGACAGGCAACTGTGCACAACCAGTGTGTTCTGTCACAGAGGGGTTTTTATTCCCTCTGACCTCAAGAGTAAAGCTCGAGAGGTCCATGGGAATCAAAACCCCTAGGTGACAGAACACACGGGTTGTGCATAAAGTTGCTCATCCTGCATTTTTTATAGTGTATAGTAGTAGTATTTAAAATGTGTGCATTGTGTTTTTGTTTCTCTTTTTCATAATGAAACTGATTTGTGAAGTCTCTAGAGGTTCTAGAATACTGTCTTACCACAAAATTAAATAGAGAAAAGTGACAATGTGCCAGCATTCCAAGTGGTTCTGCTGCAGTACTGACATCACTACTGCAGCAGAACAACATAATGATGTCACTACTGCAGCAGAACATAGAGGATTGTCTATGGGGAGTCATTCACAATAAGGATATTCTCGATCGAGAGGTATCCTTGGCAATGTTAGACCTCGAGAGTGCTTGAGAGGTCGCCCTGCTGCCATGAGACCTCGATCAGAGAAGATCCTGAGTTTGTGAATGACTCCCCATAGACAATCTTTATAGTGTATGGGAGTCTATTCATGACAAACAGTGAATGGACGAGAAATAAATGTTCACATTTTTAAATCAAGCCTTACTTGGCGTTTCAATGTTGTGGTCTCAAGCCTAGTTACTCGCTTCTCAGAAGCGGTTACACCTACATGCGCGAACAAGTGCCTGATCTGTTGTGTTACACTCAGGATGTATTCAGTGCAGCACAACAAGATCGTGATGCACTGAGGCAAGCACTACAACGCTGTTGTGAGCATGGATTTCCATGCTCAACAGCATTCTACCATACACTATTTAGAGGATTGTCTATGGGGAGTCATTCACAATAAGGATATTCTCGATTGAGAGGTATCCTTGGCAACGTTAGACCTCGAGATCAGATTTCCATGCTCAACAGCATTTTACCATACACTATAAGCTTATTCCAGGCATGGAATTCCATGAATAACAGCATTCCACTATACACTATATTATCTTTGCTGGCAGTTCTACATGTATGGGGCTATGATATTAGCTTTGGGCTGCTCACCAAGAAAGTGGACCTAGCAAACTACATTTTGGGCCCCAAACTCCACTCGGCTCTCACACGCCAGAGCACTATTTCCTGGCCATCCACCCACCAGAGCTTTTGGACGGATTGCCTACAGCTTAGGGTGGCGTCCCAGGCCCAAACACTGGTCAAGACCAAAATACTACTACAAAATGCTGCCCACTGCTTGTCAAGGACTTCCTTCTTACATGCTCCCCCCTTTCAAATTGTACCAAACCCAACAGCTACAATCCTAATAGGAAAATTAATAGACACACATGGTGCTAAGAGCTCTTAAACATGTAAAATATTGCAACATTGGTGCATGCACAGTGAACATAATTAACATGAATGATGCTCCCCAGTGCAAGTCACGACTGGGAGCATGCTCAGCCCCAGTTTCACCTGAAACTTGTCAAACCCTCAGAAGTACTCCCACTCCTACTCAAAATTAACCCTGACTCCTCCCTGGGACACAACCTGCTCGAACCTAGGCTGTTGAGGGCTGCTGCGTCTGCCATTTCCCTACCTGTCACCTGGCTCATCAACAGGTCCCTCCTTGAGGGAATAGTCCCAAGCAAATGGAAAGTAGCAACCATAGTCCCAGTCCACAAAAAAGGGCCCCGAGATAAAGTAGGGAACTACAGGCCCATCTCCATTCTCTGCCCCCTAGGGAAGGTGCAGGAGAGGTTAGTCTACAACCAATTGCAAGACTACCTTGAGAAGCACTCTCTCCTAGCTGACATACAACATGGCTTTAGGAAAGGCCATGGCATAGACATGGCCCTTATCTGGCTCACGTCTGATGTCCTTGATGCTATGGACAGGGGCTCTCCAATGGGAGCTCTATTTATCAACCTATCTAAAGCCTTTGACCTGGTCTTCCATAAACTTCTTCTCTCCAAACTCCACCTCTTTCGACTAGATGGGCTCTCCCTCTCCTGGTTTAAGAGCTACCTGCTCAATCGAAGCCAAAAAGTTCTCTGGAGAGGAATCCAATCTAGTATCTGACTGGTGGTCTCTGGGGTACCTCAAGGCTCAATCCTGGGCCTCCTGCTCTTCACCCTCTTCGTCAATGACGTTGAGAGGGTTTGTGGGCCGAGCAAACTCATCCTCTATGCAGACGACACTGTTGTCTACTGCAGTGACCTGCTACCTAGTGTTATCACTGCCAAACTGCAAGCCAGCCTCTCAGCACTCGAAGCCTGGTTCTCCACTAACTCCTTAGTACTGAATGAAGAGAAGACTAAAGCTGTCCTGTTTGGAACCAGGCGTCTGGGCACCACCAGATGTGACCTGCTCCAACTCCAAACAGCCCGTGGGAAGAGAGTTGAGGTCCTTGACAAGATCAAATACCTTGGAATCCTCCTTGACCAGGAGCTGTCCTATAAGATTCTCTAACTAAGACCATCCACCAGAGGATAGGACTCCTTTACTGTCTGGGACACTCCATCTCTGATGAGGCTTGGCAAGCTATCGCCAATTGCACCCTACTTCCCATTCTCCTCTATGGGGCCCCCCTCCTCCAGTCCCTTAGAGAAGAGGAACTACGTAATCTCTCTGTGCTTTACCACCGAGTGGCACGCTTTGCCACCAATGACCCCCAAGGAGGCACCACTGTGAGGTCCTAGCAGACCTCCACTGGCCCACCTTACGGCACAAACTGGCCTACCCTCCATCTGCCTGGACCTACACCTCTCCACCCTAGGCTCCTCTACTCTACCTGTGGCCTGGCTCAACCCTAGAGTGTCACAAACCCACTCAGCAGGTCATGCCCTCTACTCCCAAAGTGCCAACCTCTGAGCACAGTCTTGTGAATAGTGTAACAGACAAGGTAACCCTCTTGTCTGTTTTTTTGTGAGTTCGGATCAACCTTTGGTCTCAGTTCTGGAGGGAATCAAACTGTTAACTTCTTGTTAGCATACCCAATGCATAGGCTGAGATATATCTGTCTTCGGGGGACCAGATATCTTTGCCTACGGGCACCCAACCAGGTATACAGAGATGAACCCTTTAAAACTTTAATAAAGACCTCAGATTTAACGCTTCTCTTCCCAGTTTGGTACCACCATTCAAGCTTATGTCTATTCTCTGCTATAACCATGTACTTTTCTTACAAAATAAAAAGAAGTCAAAGACAGATCAAGTACGTTCTAAAAAGAATTTTACTAAAATAGTTAAAAATATGTGAAACACAAAATACAGAACTCATATCAAAAGACAAACAAATCTTTAAAAAAAAGAAACAAGGTTTAAACAGTGCAAATTCCTACTTCAGTACTTAGTCTCTAAATACTTGCTTAAGTGCTCACTGATCTTGCTTGGTCAGAGTCTAGGTCAAAATGTGTCTCTGTAAAACAGAATTATTCCTTAAACAACTGTATTGGTCAACCCCTTTTTGGTGAGGTCAGCTAGCTCCTCCTCTGTCAGATTATATTTAAAAATATATCTAATAAAAAAAAACAGTAGTCTGTTCAAAGTATCAATTTTGCAATCCTTCAGCATGACTCATGTTTCAAATGACATCTCTTTTGATCCAGGCTGCATCCTCCTCACACGGGCTTAATATGAGCATTTACAACCTCGCACCAATACATCACAACCTGCTTTTCTTCCTCTGGAAGCGTCGTAAAATGGATATGCTGAACTCAAGCTTCTTAACCCTATAATTAGCTTCAGGCTTCTCCACGTAACACATTGTCTCTAAAATCTGTTCGTGTATAATCTCATATGCTGTCTCAGCATTTTTTTCCTGGCATCCATCCTTCAGCTGAAACGGGGGGGGTGGGAGTGAGGTTATTCCAAGGGCACTGGCATTTTTAACAGGCACTTCAATACCACATTTCCATTATTTTAAGAAATAACAATGATACAGCACTCAGAACATTACTGTCTACGTCACACTCCTCCCCACCTAGACTGAATTTGGGGGATCTATCCCCTACATGGGATGAGCTTCCCAAATCAGTTCACTCCTCATAGACCCTAGACAGTCCATCTGAGTTTTGATTATTCGCTCCAGCCTTATGTACAATTTTTAGATCATACCCTTGTAAAGCAAGACTCCATCTTAGCAGTCTCCCATTGTTCTTCCCCATCTGCGTCAGCCAAACCAGGGGGTTGTGGTCAGTCTGCACCACAAAATGCTGCCATAGTATGGCTCCTAATTTCTTAAGGCCCACACTATGGCAAGACATTCTTTTTCCACCATAGAGTATGCTTGCTCCCTGGGGAGCAGCTTCCGGCTCAGGTACACTACTGGGTGATCTGTCCCTTGGCTGGACGTCTGGCTCAGTATTGCCCCAATACCCATGTCTGAGGCGTCCGTCTGAACTATAAAGGTTTTGCAATAGTCAGGACTTGTCAAAACAGGAGCACTGCACAGTGCCTCCTTCAGTCTGGTAAAGGCTTCCTAACAGGCTGGACCCAAGGTAATTTTCTTTGCCATTTTTTTATTTGTCAGGTCAGATAGGGGAGTAGCCAGGGCACTGTAATTGAGTACAAATTTCCTGTAGTACGCTGCTGTCCCTAGAAAGCTCCTGACCTGCTTCTGGGTTTCTGGTCTGGGCCATGCCTGGATCACCTCTGTCTTTATTTGATTAGGATGGAGCTGTCCCCGGCCTACCACATGCCCGAGGTATGCCACTTCCCCCATGGCCACCTGGCACTCCTCGGCTTTGACAGTGAGCCCGGCCCTCTGTATCCTGCCCAGCACTTCCCTAAGGTGGGATAGGTGTTCCTCCCAGCTGGTACTAAAGATGGCAATGTCATCCAGGTATGCCACGGCGTACTCCTCAGCACCATTTAACACCTGGTTCACCAACCTTTGGAAAGTGGCCAGGGCATTCTTCATTCTGAAAGGAATTACTTTGAACTCAAATAAGCCTATCGGAGTGATGAAGGCCGACCTCTCCCTAGCTCTGTCTGTCAATTCTCCCTGCCAATACCCCTTGGTCAGGTCAGTAGTCGTAAGGTAGGCCGGCCCTCCCAACTTGTCCAGGAGTTCATTGTCCGGGGCATCGGGTGGGTGTCGGACTTTGTGACTGCATTCAGTCCACGATAGTCCACACAGAAATGAGGTTGAGCCATTTGGCTTGGGCACAATGACTACAGGTGAGGCCCAGGGGCTGTGGGATCTCTGAATTTCCCCTAAATCCAGCATCTCCTCCACTTCCCTCCTAATGTCCTTTTGATCAGCCTCTGACACCCGATATGCTGTCCGCCGTATGGGTGTCTGTGTCCCTGTCTCCACATCGTGTGTTGCTAAGGGGGTTAGTCCAGGCTTGGTGCTAAACAAGGAGGAAAAGTCTGCCAAAACCTCCCTCACTTTCTGGATCTGGTCCAGGGCCAGCTGGGGAGGCAATTTTACTACCTCCACAGAGGACTCCTGCTTACTCTCTTCCAGCAAATCCAGAAGGGGGTCTCCTTCGTCCGTCCCCTCCCCATGACTACAGACTGTGAACACTATGTCAGCCCTATTTGCATATTGCTTCATCATGTTGACATGGTACATCCTTTCTGTCTGTCTATGGTCAGGTAACTCTACAATGTAGTTCACGTCATTTACCTTCCTAACCACTTTGTGTGGTCCTGCCCGCTCAGCTTGCAGCTTGTCTTTCCAGACTGGAATAAGGACCATGACTTCCTGACGCACCATGTACGAGCAAGCTCTGGCTGTGCGGTCGTACCATACTTTTTGTTTCTGTTGGGCAGCTGCTAGGTTGCTCTGGGCTGTCCCCATAAGCTCCTTCAGCCTTTCCCTAAACCTAAGGACATAATCCACAATGGGAGTTCCCTGGGTGGTGTGCTTGCCTTCCCAGTCCTCTTGGATCAAGTCTAGGGGCCCACATACCCGGCATCCATACAAGAGTTCAAAGGGGGAAAATCCTGTCAACTCTTCGGGCACCTCTCTGTATGCAAACAACAAGTGGGGAAGGTATTTCTCCCAGTCCCTCCCATGCTGTTCAGCAAACGCCCGGTGCATTGACTTTAGGGTACCATTGAATCGTTCCACAAGTCCATTGGCTTGTGGGTGATACGGTGTCGTGCATCTCTGCACCACCTCACACTTCTCCCATAAATATTGCATCAAGTCCGACATGAAGGAACCCCCTTGATTGGTGAGTACCTCCTGCGGAAACCCAACACGGGAGAAAATCCCAAGTAAGACATCTGCCACTTTGTCTGTCCTCAGAGAGGATAGGGCGACTGCCTCTGGGTACTGGGTGGCATAATCCACCACAGTCAGGATGAATCTCTTCCCTGAGGAGCTGGGGGTATTTAAAGGCCCCACAATATCCATTCCCACCCTCTGGAATGGCTCCTCCATTATGGGCAAGGGGATCAGGGCGGCTTGGGTTTTCTTGACCGCCTTCCCTATTTCTTGGCACCGGCTTCGAGCACAGATGCCTTTTGCAATCCACTGGGCCTCTTGCAGAGAAACCATGGGGCTGTTGGCATGCAGGTTGTGTTTTCAGTACAGCTGCCCCAAGAGGCCACGAAACACCTAGTCTAACCTCTTTTCCTCTATGATGTTCCAGACACATTCTGGCAGGTCGAGATAGTCATATTGGGGAAACTCCTGCTGAGCATGATACCGCACATGCCTCTCCACCTGCGACCACTCTGGCTGGCTGTGAATGGTCATTCTTGGGGCCTGCCATTGGGGGAACCACACTCCATGTCGGTACTCCCTCTCCTGCCACTGGCACTTTTCAGCCAGCTCCCGCCGATCTCTAGGCCAGGGATGGGGGGGGCACCATCACTTGCAGGGTCCTTAGGAAGTGACATCACTATCATTGCATAGGGGGATACTGAATCGCTCTCTGAGTCCTCTTCATCCTCCCCTTCACTCTTCGCTTGACCTTCGGCCCCACTAGCCTTCTGGTCTCCAAGTTGGGCTGTCTTAAGCTGTTCCACCTGTGGACTCTGCGGGGGGGGAGTGAGCTGGTTGATTGTCCAGAGGGTGCAGCTTCAGTAGGCTCACCTCCTGTTAGCACAGGCCATGGAGTAAAAACAGTCTCTGAAGTCTCAGCTTGGCCACCTCACTTCTTGGCATAGCTGGGCCAAAATCAGCTGGGGTCAACAACCTGGTCTGGGGCTCATCCCTCA
Source organism: Neoceratodus forsteri (assembly GCA_016271365.2). NCBI lineage: Eukaryota > Metazoa > Chordata > Ceratodontiformes > Ceratodontidae > Neoceratodus > Neoceratodus forsteri. The sequence continues at coordinate 1,726,797,188 of CM057452.1, forward strand.
GAATTGATTCCTTCCGCAACCACACTTTTCCTTTTTTGTTGGGACTATTTGTGATGCGGTCTGTTTGGAGGGTGGAAGTTTACTCTGTGTAGCATTTGGCAGTGTATAGTTTTTGATTGGTTGATATTTTGCGAATGGACGATGTAGTGGATTGCGATTGGTTACTTGGACCATGGGAAACGTTTTGTGATTGATTCAGGGGCGTGACTGCATCTTTGTGGGTGGGGCTTCTCGCTACGGCACAGTTTGTGGTCTGTTGGCAAGGTGGAGTTGAGAGGGAATGTTGGCTTGTGGGTGATATAGCTCTTTGCGGCGGATTGGACCTACTTTGGAGTTTGAGGAGTGGGGAAAGGAGTGTGAAGGAACCGGTGGATGAGGGAGTTTCCTGGGAAGGAGTTACTGGAGTGGCGTTGGAGAAGTGGTCAGCTTATGGAGGATGGGAGAACTTTTTTTTCAGAGGTCTTTCTTGAAGTTGAGGGATTTTGCTTCTACTGCGGTTGTGGATTTGGGCTGGAAAAGCTTGAAGAATATATGGATTTTTTGTTTTGATTTTGATGGGGTTTTTTTTCTTTCTTTTTTTTTTTTAAATTTACTTCATGTGGGTGCTTAGTACTGTAGATTTAGGGCTTGAAGAGCCTGAAGATTTGTTTGGTCATTTTACTACCGTGGATTTGGGGCTGGAAGAGCCTGAAGATTTTCTGGATCGATTCATTAGTATGGATTTACAGCTGGAAGAGCCTGAAGATTTTGTGGATTTGGGGGGCTGTGTTAGTTTTGGGTCATGGATTTATCTAGTGGGTCTCTGTATATTTACCAAGGAGAGCCTGAAGACTGGGGTGTCAGGTTTTGGTGTGACCATGGGTCTGGTATCCTTTCTGGCTGGTTTTGGAGTTCATTGCCCTGCGGTTTTGTGGAACTGGATGTAAGGCAGCATGAACCTGAAGATGTGGGTCGTTTCTTTTCTTTTTCATTTTTATTTCTGTTTGGATATTTATGCTCTGTTCTGTTTGGATTATTGTATTCAGCAGTCAAAACATCAACAGGTAAAGGAAAAAAGTATTTATTTTAAGCACATTCAGGTACAGGGTTCAGGAAGGAAAAAGTGTAACTTTGATAGAACATTTTAACCTTCTGCAGCTGTTTTCAAAGTAGGAATCAATTCTTTTGCCATTTAATACACATTCAGGTACAGGGTTCAGGAAGGAAAAAGTGTATAACTTTGACAGTACATTTTAACCTTTTGCAACTGTTTTCAAAGAATGAATTGATTCTTTTCTGCCATTTAATAAACATTCAGGTACAGGGTTCAGGAAAGATAAAGTGTGTAACTTTGATAGAACTTTTTTTATTTTTTGCAACTTATTTCCAGGAACGCATCAATTCTTTTGGTATTTAATGATTTACTGCAGTAATTTGCTGTTCACTGTAAATTAGTTTGCTTTATTTGAGGACCCTTTGCAATTCTCCCCCAACACCCCACCAACACTATAGATACACATTCAGAAAGAGATAGTGAAGATAGTGCAATGGTAGTCTAGACTGTTTCTTTGAAGTTGAGCTAAGTTCAAGTCCATTTATGCTCTCTTGCTTTGAAAGGTAAGTAAATGCATTATGATGATATTGGATGAAAAGTTCAGTCTCCTTTTTGGGGGTATTTAATTAAGTAAGGATCTGGTTGCAGAAAGCATTCCCTTTTTGACTTGAAGGATTCAGTCAGAGTCCGTGTCGGATTCTATGACCTGTGGTCTCCTTTGTTTGAATGTCTCATAGGTGTTGCCTGTGGGGGAAAAAAAGTGTGCAGACTCTTTTACAAGGTTTCAAGACTTTTTTTATATTTCTTCTAGACTGGGGTGAGTAGGTGTTATTGGTATTTAAGTGCTGTGTGTGTATGATGAGCTATTTTTTTTTGGGAGGGATTTTTGGGGTATGAGGTTTTTTTTAAGGGTTCTTGTGGTATGACTAACTTCTCGATTGCTTACTTTGAATGATGCTGAAAGTTATATGCGTTGCAGTTACTGTTGGCCTGTTAAAGCAGGCTCCTAGTAGATGCTCATAGCTGCTTTGCAGTGAGCTTGGTTTTGCCTTTTTTGGTGGTGGTTGGTGTTTTTCTTGTACTTCTGATCCACTGAGTAGCTTTGAAATGTGAAGTTGTTTGTCATCATTAAGTCTGGAATCATCGTTGAGGCTTTGAAGTTGCTTGCACCCCAGGACCTGGATAATCTCGGTGGGTGCCACTCCACTGTCGCACAATTTTTGGATGAGGTGCTTGCGGGCTGAATGATTGGTAAGTCTTTTGCTGGTTTCAGCATTTGCTGAGGCAATCATGTTTTTCACAATGTTTGCTAATTTATTTATGCCAATGGGCTCGTTTTTGTACCATGCCCCTACCTGTTGTTGCTGCACAGATGTGTTCATTGCTAGGTACAATGGTGCTTCTGGATGAAGGGTTTTGGATAGCCATTTTGTTTGTACAGTTCATAGTTTCTGACAGGACATCTGTCTGGATTTCCAGGTATTTCATAGGCCCGGGGCTTTACTTTTCTGTACTCTTTAGGATTAGCACCAGTTCTGGCCTTCGTCTGGCGTTCTTGGTCGTATTGTAAATATCTTTTGTTTTTCTCTTTTTTGAGTTGTACAGTATATCTCCCCATACAGTGCTCTCATTTCTGTGTTGCCTCTTAGTCCAAAGTATAGACTGACAGTAAGCCACATTGAATTTATTAAGGTGTCTGGAGAGTGGGGTCCCAGTTGTTTCTTTTGATACAGCTCATCTATTATTTACTCCATTGGTTCATCTGCTGCTTTAGGTCTGCAGCCCTTTCCTTGGCTCTTAAGGAGTTTTTGCTTAGACTTTAATACTGGTCTCAAAGCAAGGTGAGGTGGACAATGATTCAGGGTTTTTTTTTTTCTTTGAGGTACCTTTCCACACTTTGAAATATTGCTCTCAGAGTTAGTGGTTAATATGGTGTGCTGACTTTTTTCTGTGTGTAACCTCCCCCCACCAGCCCCCCCTCCTTGTCCAACTAGCAGAGCACGGCACCACCGAGAGGGTTGTGGGTGGTCACTACGAAATACATTTCTAATGACCCATACTTCTACTTCGGAGCATGCCATCCTTAGACAGGCAAACCAAGTGTGGCAACTACCTGGCTTACACTTGGGGGGACCATTTAGCATGGCCATCAACCTGGGTCCCTTGGAGAAAACATTTGCTCAGCATTATGCTAGGTTTGTACTTCTGGTCAGGGGCACCCAAGTAAATCCAGACACTGGAAGCAATAACTGTAATGTCCAAACCAGGTTGGGATTCTAGAGTGTGGCTTCTATTCACATCACAGAGAATAAGCAAAGCAAAGATGGACCCCCACAGGGCTACTTCCACTGGTATTGCAGATTACTGAGGTACAAAGCACACACAGTGAACCCTCAGGTTCTGAACAAATCTGGGCATACACGGCCCAAACTGGTACACCTCTCTTCTTTCCTCTGACTTGGCACCCTGTCCAGTACTAGGACACTTTTCTATATTGCATGGAGGTACTGGTGGCTCCCTAAACCACCCACGAGCACCTTCCGGCTCACAGGAAAATCCAAAATCCCACATCTGGGTGCTTTCCTCAGGCATTGGCCAAATGCACTGAGAGAAAACAAAGGTGCCCAAACTAAACCCGGAGAGGTAAACCTGGTTACTCCAGATGGGGGGTCTCCCACCTTTTGCTCCCAAATCTATACTTGGCCATTCATCTGGTTACAACACCTTTCTCTGAAACACTCTTGTGGATGCTCTTGTGAAATGTTTTTCACATTTAACATTCTACTTTTCACACTACGGAGGTGTCCTGACTTTAAAAGTTCCGTATGTGGCTATATCTTTACTCTTGACCCTCACTGTTGCAGATGCTTTTAAATCATACACAGTCTAAAAGTTCTGTACTTGGTAAGTCTCCCTCAGACCCCACAGTAGGCAGACACCTTTACTAGAAACACAGTCTTAGTGAATAGAGTCCCTTTGTCAGAGAAAAACTCACCATGGGAATGCAGATGCCCCAGGGCTTTTTCCACAAAATGTCTCAGGTACTCACGGAACAAACGAATCTCAGGCAGCTTCACCCTCTGGGTTCAGTGGGGCTCAGTGGGCGGGTGGGGGGTACCACTAGACCACCAGGGATATTGGAATTAGTTTACTTTTACAAATGCCGCGATCGGGCAGATAGGTCCAGTGGACCACCAGGGATATAGGACTTACATCTATTTCTGTTACAAATGCCGCAATCGGGCAGACATGGATCCACTGGACCACCAGGGATATAGGACTTATATCTATTTTTATTACAGATGCCCGCGATCGGGCAGATAGCGGTCCACTGGACCACCAGGGATATAGGACTTATATCTATTTTTGTTACAGATGCCCACGATCGGGCAGATAGCGTCCACTGACCACCAGGGATATAGGACGGATTATGCTTTTAAAGAAGCAGATGCCCGTGATCGGGCAGATAGTGGTCCACTGGACCAAGGGATATTGGACGGAATTCTAATTATTTTTATACAGATGCCCGCGATCGGGCATGGGGGCGCCAGGTGCAGCGGGTTTTGTGGCTACCTACAGGTGGCCGCCGCGGTTGGCGCCTCGTACGCGCAGCTCACCTGTGGGTGGCCATCAGTTTTCTTTTTTTGGCTTAACTTTGTGCTGGTGCAGGTAGGGGTTGCATGCATGGCTCTGTACATCCCGGGCTGAATATGAGGCTGCTGGTTAGCAGGATGTTATCGCTTCCCACCTGTGCCTACACATTACTGATGCGCCGGCACATCGGGATTTGTGCCGCACACTTTACCTTTTGAATATTGCACTGGCGCAAGATCACAGGCTGCGATGGCACAACACTGCCATGCAATAAACCCTTTTGAAATATCTGGGCCCCGGGGTTTAAGGCTCTGAGCTGCAAATCTGGAGACCTGGGTTTGACTCCCACAGCCCCCACTTGCATACTGTGTGACCCTGAGCAAGTCACTTAACTTCCCAGTGCTCCCAGGTTGCACCTGTAAATAAGCTTGCTGCTTAGTGGGCCACTCCCGGTTAAACAATTGTAAAAAAAAAAAAGACATATGGGGTAGAGGAAAGGAGAAGGTGGTTGGGAGAGAGGGCAGGCATAGAAAGGGAGGGAAGATGAGTGGGAGGGAGGTAGGATGTAGAACAAAGTAAAGATTATTTACAGCACAGAATGGAGGCTGAAAGAATATTGCTTTATATAATCTTTTAAATTGCATAGGAGATGTACGTGCAAGTAGGTCTGGTGGGAGATTGTTCCATTTTTGAGGTGCAGCAGCAGAGAAGGGTCTTTCACAAATAGCTAGTCAAGTCTTGGCTAGTTTTAGGACTGGATATTGAGAGGATCATAGGGATCTGGTAAAGGGTTTCAGTGTGAGTAGGTTGGAGAGACTGAGTGGGGAAGGTAAGTGGATGAGCTTAAAAATGGTGCAGATCAAAGGGAAATCAAGGTGGGCTTCAAATGATGGCCAGCCTACGGTATGAAGCACATCGCAGTGGTTGGTATGCACAGGGTCTGACGCAGCGAAATGAGCTATTCTATGATAAGCTTGTCTTAGTCTGTTTAGGTTAGTAGTCTTAGCTGAGTGCGATAGTGAAGCACCATAGAGAAGGCCCGGAAGCAGGGTAGTGGACACTATAGTTTTCCTGGTCTGAGGTCAAAGGTACGGAGTAGTCCGGTATAGGAGGCCTAGCTTCTGATGTGTGGATTTTGTGACCTTGTCAATATGTGTCTCAAATGAAAGGTGTTCTTCGAGTGTTAAACTGAGGTATTTGAATGAGTTTACCCCTTCTAGAGTCTCGCCAGAAGAGGTATTGATTACCAAAGGAGGATGGGTGGACCTATCAAAAGCGGTAAGGTGAAATGACATAGACTTGGATTTTTTTGATGTTGAGCACAAATAGGTTGGTCTTAAACCATGCCTTCAACTGCTGGAAGTCACTCTCTAGATTGATATTGAGGGAAGAGATATCATTAGAGGATCTGTAAAGTATGGCATTGTCAGCATAAAGCTGTATTGAAGCCTCTCCTCAGTTTGATGGTAGCTCATCGACAAAGACGGAGAAGAGTAGTAAGCAAAGCAAATTTAATTTCTAAAATGGCATTTCAGAAGACCATGGTGTTGTACCTAAACATAACTAAGACATAATAACCATAAAAGCGCATAACTAAAGTCAGTTATAAAATCAGCAGGAATTAAAACTCGGGAAAGGCAAAATTAAAAAGCTAGGTCTTCAAGGCAGATTTAAAAGCCTCAGTGGATGGGCACTCTCTGATCCGATGAGGTAAAGAATTCCACAGGGTTGGTGCTACAAAAGCAAAGGATCTAGCTCCAGACATAGATGGACTCTGGAAATCTCTAGCAATCCCTCATTGGTGTAGCGAAGTGGGTGAAGGGGGCAGTAGGGGCAAAGGGATCATGCAAATAACACAGTCCCTGTCCATGTAGGGCATTATAGGTCAGCAAACTGAACTTGAAGGTGATCCTGCACCACACCGGCAGCCAGTGCAGTCTGCAGAGCACAGATGTGACATGGCAAGATCTTGACAAGCAAGTCAACAACCTACCAGTCGCATTCTGCTCCAGCTGTAGGCAGTGAAGGTTCACCCCTGGCAGCCCTAGGTGTAGGGCATTGCAGTAATCCAGGCGCAAGGTCACAAAGGTGTGGACCAGAGTTGGAAGATTGTCAGGCGGGACTAGATGTTTTATCAGAGTGATGTTCCTCAGATGGTAAAATGAGGTCTTGACAATGGCCAACACCTGATATTTAAAGATCATGTGCAAAGGATTAGTTATGAGCTAAAAACATCAACAAACTGATCACTGTGGTCGCAATAGCCAATGGTCCCAGTTTTATTTACTTTCTGCCAGTCGTTTTCATGAAAATAACTTTTATTTTTCTGACTGTTTTGGCTTCCGAAGGTGCACGCTCCTACTCTGGTTTCTTGCTGGGCGTGTTCTGCAGTGACGTCACCACGGAGTTTTGTGCAGCGGGAGGTCTCAATGGTGCAATCACCTCTATGCAATGGGATGTAATGCAAATACATATTGCATGTGTCAGCAGTGTCTAAAGTGTTTTCTGTGTGCAAATCACTGTTCTCTTCTATGTTGTAATGCAGTTCCAACTGTCTTTGCCAAAATAATGTTTTATTTGCTGTTTTCCATGCGCTGTCATGTCCTGTCTTCACGTATTACTTTGTACTGTTTCTGTCCTGCAAGTCCCTAATCGTTACTGCTATGACACATACTGAATATTGTTCTGATGCTGTGGAAAATGATTATTTTTACCCGATTTTGATTGTGTCATTATCTTTCGCATTTCTAGTTTCCAATTTCCGCAGCAGTTGCCCAGCACTTGCCAGAAGGGCATCGATGGCACAATCCGTCACTGATGTGGGGCCAGAGTCTGGTTGGACCAACAATTGGTGTGAATTGCTGGTAATTAGTGTGCATAATATAAAAACAAAACAAAAAAACACCAGTAATATAAATAAGCAGTCCACATATAAAGAATCGCTGTGCTCCAAACACCAGGGAAGTGCTCCCTTCCCATTATTAAGCTAAAAGCAATATAAATGTTTCACTAGTGGTTCTGCAACATCATGTTCTGGGCTTAATAAGGCAAGATATTTGAATTTCCCTGTCCTGTTATTGGTCTATCCCTAATTCCATAATTTGTTGGCATATGAGCTGTGTTCCATCCAATTGACCACCCTATCAATGTCACTATTTGTACGGAAAGACTGAAGTCCACCGGTAATGCACACAGATGCAATCGTATGAATCGTGATAATTAGTCTCTTTTATGTGACACTTGGTGAGCATTCTTATTCTTTGCCCTTTTGCGCCTTTGGCCCAATTATGTGAGTGTGCTGGAGTGCAAAGCATTCATGCACAGCTAGTTACAGCACTGCAATACAGTACAGTATATCAGTGGTCAGAAAGCAGAGGATATGTTATGCGTCCCCCTGTAGAGTTCTGCTCGGTCACTGTGCACCAATACTGAAAATGATCAAGTGGTCATTTAGGCTGTTATCTCCCCCTGTTCTAGCAGATGAATTTGAGTGATGTAGCACCACAGGTGAAAACATGACAAACACCAAATGATGTGTGTGTACATGACCTGTTGCCTTGCTATAACCATTGCATGACTGGTACCAAAACGTTTTCTTCTGTTGGGGCTGTGGGGTGTTCATTTGTGGGTTGATCTCTTCTCATGCACTTACCCTGATTATCTTGATTTCCCTGTGTTTTTTTTTTTTTTTTTATTGTTTGTGTGTGTTTTGCCGGCATATTACACATCTATAGTATGATTGTGTATTTTTCCAAATGTGCACCTATTGTCTGTCCCTTGCCCACCTCCCTGCATCTAATTAATAGCTTTGTGATATACAGTATAAAAACATTTCAATGATTACTTGAAGGTATGATCAAGTCATCACCAGGCTTTGCATTTAGCGATCTCCAGAGGAATGAGCAAAACTAGTACAATGTCACTGGAAGTGCATTTGCAAGTGGAAAAGACACAGTTCGCAAGTAATTGCAAAAAAATATATTATGGCAGTGAGTCCATAGCAAGGTATTCTGCAGTCTTTTCCACTGTGTGTGCTATGTGCAGCTGTTGACCAAAGGATGTAAATGTTTATGCCACCGCTACCCTGTTAGAGTCATGTACTCAACACGCTGTGCCACTCTTTGATGTGCCTCAATTGACAATATGATGTGGGCCAGAAGTATGTGACACTTTCAATTCCATCCCCGTTGACATGCTGTGATGATCTTATTTCCATGTAGGGTGTCTCTCGTCAGCCCCAGGGTCCCATTTATTTCAGTGCTGTCTGTCAGTGTTCCATGATTGCTTGGCAGGGGCTACAGCTAGAAAAACTGTGCAAGATCCTTGCGATTGTAAACCGTAGTATACATCCACAATTAGTGCATACACCGCTACAGATCACCACCACCCACCCATTATCACCCTAAAGAGTGACATAAAGACATGGTGCATGACTTATCATGATCAAGGTCCTGGCATGACAAGTCAAGAGAATTTGTATACATAGCTATGTAATTCTTCTGTACATGTTTATATTTCTAAAGTTTATTTCTGGAGAAATTCAGTGTCATAGGGTTTGCAAACAGACAGATGGACAACTTCATACCGCTGATCCCTGCTGTTCTGTGTCACACCGATGTGCCATTATGAGCCCTCTGCCCTGAGATGTGATGGCAGATGTCCATGCTCACACTTCTATAGCAGGCAAGCATTGATTGAAAAATGCATTGTAATGCATAATGGGTGCCCTTCCCATGGTGTAATGAACAGTAACTCCAGTTGTGTTTGCACCCATTTATAGTTGCTGATGACGGGTGACTCAGTAATCCAGCGGGAAAGTTTTGGCATGCTTCAAACAGTGTACCACAAAGATGCATTTATTTCTGTGAGCACAACATATCACACAAAGTGCCACCCTAGACCATGAGCGAGACAAATGACATCTTGACCAGTTTGTAACTGGTGGGGAGTTGACAAAATAGGTACTGTGTCATGCTGGCTGAAACATCCCCCCTTCACCTCTGCAATGACTTGGTGTTTTCGGTGTGACCTGACAGACCATCACATAAAATAAAATAAAAAGTCATAGCAACATGGGACGATCATAGAATGAAAAAAACAATAAAGCAATACCCAGCAAAAAAGGAAGCTATCATGCAGGCACCAGAGTGTAGCGCTGGGGCACTGTACTGTGCAATGTACTGTACCAGTGTGCCTTTCTTTGGATGCGACCCAAAATTATGTATTGCATTGATATGGACAATGTGCCCATCTTTGAATGCAAACCTAAATCAGACTGATATTCATGCATCGATTTGGACAAAGGTCACAGCAAGATTGTTTCACTCTACAAGCATTGCACATTAGGGCCATCTGCAGATACAAAGAAGGCAAGGTGCCAACACTACATAGTGACTACACCACCGTGCTCTGGACAGGGGACGCAAGGTCCATTCCTACAACTATTCAGTTGTCATGATGGGTGAAGGGTTGGTGTCGCCAGCCATGAAATTTGAACATGCAATTGTTGGGAATCTATATGTGCGTTGATGTGTGATATAGGTCAAGGGCACACAGAAGCATTCACCGATAGCAGAGGTGCCGATACACTTTGTGACTAGCATGGCTGGAAAACATAGTATGTGTGCCAAACATATCATAGCTGACACTGACCCAATCACAACCAACCAGCTGAGGGTGACCACCACATTGTGCAGAATAATTGCAGAAATCAGAAGTAGCCCACTGATGTGCAGTTGGTAGTAAGGAAAACAGCAAAAGGCCAGAAAGTACAGAAGACAAGGTAAAGGACTATTCTCAATTGCAGGCTCAGCTCTAAGTTTAGTGGGGGTTTAGCACAAAACTAAACCCTTGAACATGATCTTACTGATGTGCAATTTGAGGCAAATGACACCGAAAAAAGGCAATTGTAAATTTCCAAAATTATTGGACCTGTCATGAGAATTCTACATCAATAAACACTGGCAGCCGTAATAGACGCCACTGCCTATGTCCACCATAAAACTACACAAGCAAATAATTGTAATAAAATGTTTGAGTGCATCATTTGGCTGCAAATCTCAGCACTCTTAAGCAGCTCACTGATGGGCAGTCACCAGTAAATGATAACGCAAATGGGCTGTTTCGTTTAGACGGACATTGGCAGCAGCACCCTGGCTACGTTTCAGCAATGCACACTATATATTGAGCATCTTGTCTATATGCACAGCCATTATCAGCATAAAGGAACATTCAAAGCCAATAAGCAAATTAAAACAAAACAAAATCACCATTCATTAATGTTAATCTCTGAGCCGGAATCCTCCTCAGAACTCTCGCTGGTCTCAGGCGGGTCCCCATCTGCTGTGGTCGTGGACTGGATGGCCAGCGGTTCATACAAATATGGCTGAATGGATACTGGCCCCCAAATGCAGTTGCTCTTGGTCTCCTCATCCGAGTACATTTTGAGAGGTTAGGAAATAAAAAAATGCAGAGAAAGCACAGAAGCAATCTCCCGCAGCTGTGGCAGTTTAAACAACCCGCCACTCGACGATGACATCACAGCAGTAGGGGCAGTGCTTAACAAGCTGCAGATAGACTGAACATGAGGGGTGGAGCAACTCTAATAATAATTCTATAAATATCACAAACGGGTCACATTTGGCAAACAAAAAATAAAGAACATATGCACACAACACACAGAGGTTAAGGATTCGACTTTATTGTGCATTTTGGTGACTTGGCACGAAATGGCTTTGCACATGATCTTTAAGTGTCAGTTCATCACCCAACACAATACCCAAATTGGGCATATGCCTGAGTTACCAGTCATACTTCCAAGCTAAAACCTAGAGGGTTGTCCAGCCAGTGACCCCTCTACCCGATGACCTGGGTGCACAACCAACACCTCAGTCTTATTCAGATTTAATCTGAACCAATTGACACTTAGCCACTCTTGAATCTAAGAGAGGCAGTTTTTAAGGACCGAGACAGTATCATTTTGTTCTGGTACAAAGGACATATACAGCTGAGTATCATCTGCATAGCAGTGAAAACTCAGCCCGTACCACCTTATAATGTCTCCCAATGGCAGCACATATACTGCGAACAACATGGGCGAAAGCACAGAACCCTGCGGTACTCCACATGACAGGGCATGAAGGGCCGAGGAAAAAATCCTGGACTCCACTCTCTGTATCCTGCCAGTGAGAAAGGATCTAAACCATCTGATGACTGTACCAGCCAGTCCACAGAGTAATCGCAGGTTCTTGAGCAACACCTCATGGCACATGTTGTCAAATGCTCCAGAGAGATCAAGGAGAACTAAGATAGAATGACTTCTCCAATCTCTTGCTATCAGGAGATCATTAAGTACCTGAACCAACACCGTCTCAGTACTATGCCTCTTTCTGAAACCAGACTGGAGAGGATTATAGATATTGTGGGTGGTAAGATGCTTCTTGAGCTGCGACGCGACTGCCTTCTTAATAACCTTGTCCACAAAAGGCAGGTTAGAGACAGACCTGTAGTTGGTGAGACAGTCGGGGTTGAGAGAAGATTTCTTCAGGAGGGTGCATATCACTGCCTTCTTCAGAGTGTCCAGAAACACCCCGGTCTCTAATGAACACCCAACAATCTCAGCCAGGACCGGTCTGATGACCTCTATGCACCCCACCAGGAGGCACGTTGGACCTGGGTCCAAACTACAGTAAGTCGATTGCAAGCCCTGGATAATCTTCACAGCATCCATGATCGCCAACTGGCCAAAGTCAGACCAGCCAGTCTGGGTGACTGTAATCTCACACCAATCACAGCTCTGCCCCTTTGAGTGAGCTGCACCGATCTCTAATCTGATGTTAGCAATCTTATCCACAAAAAATCGAGCAAACTCATCACACTTCTTCTGTGAAAAAGCTCCCCGATTCTGGAGACAGGCTGGATTTCACAGCCTGTTCACATAGAAACATAGACTTTGATGGCAGATAAGGACCGCTAGGCCCATCTAGTCTGCCCATTTCCCTACCTACAGGATAGGCCGCAGATCCTAGTTAACCAACAGCCTATTTCTTCCTACCCCCCACAAGAATTGCCTTATGTCTGTCCCATGCATTCTTGAATTCTCCCACAGTTTTAGACCCCACAACCTCCTCAGGAAGGCTGTTCCATGCATCCACTACCCTCTCTGTGAAATAATACTTCCTCACATTGCCCCGAACCACCCTCCTTCTATCTTTAAATTGTGTCCCCTTGTTCTTGCAAGTCTCTTTTTCTGAAAGATGCTACCCTCTTGGACTTTGTTGATTCCTCTGAGGTACTTAAAAGTTTCTATCATGTCCCCCCTCTCCCTTCTTTCCTCAAGGGTATACATATTAAGCTCCTTTAGTCTCTCCTCTTACAGCTTCTCTTGCAGACCCTGCACCATTTTAGTTGCCCTCCTCTGGACTGCCTCTATCCTGTCTATGTCCTTGCGGAGATGGAGTCTCCAGAACTGGACACAGTACTCCAGATGGGGTCTCACCAACTGTCTGTACAGAGGGATAACAACTTCCTGTTTTCTGCTGATGATGCCTCTCCCTATACATCCCAGTATACCCCAGCCCTCCCTACTGCCTTCTCACATTGCTTGCTAACCTTAAGGTCATCTGATATGATTACCCCCAGGTCCCTTTCCTTTTTTGTTGTTGTTACTACCTCCCCACCCATTGTGTATTCTTCCCCTGGGTTCTTGTTTCCCAGGTGCATTATTTTGCACTTCTTTGCATTGAATCCTAGCTGCCATACTTCTGACCATTCCTCCAACCTTGCCAAGTACCTTTCATCCTTTCCAGCCTCCTTGTGTATCAACCCTGTTGCAGATCTTTGTGTCATCTGCAAAAGGCATACTTCTCCTTCAGTCCCTCTGCAATGTCACTGATAGAAGACATTAAAAGGACTGGACCCAATCCTGAACCCTAAGTTGCCCACTAGTAACCCCCCATTCTTCAGAGTGGACTCCATTTACAATTACCTTCTATGTCCTGTTGTCCAGCCAATGTTTTACCCAGGCTACCACCCTGGGTCCCACTCCCAGGCTGGTTAATTTGACTATTAATCTTTTGTGTGGGACTGTGTCAAATGCCTTGCTAAAGTCTAGGTAGGCCATGTCCACAACCCCTCCCTGGTCTACTACTTTGGTCACCCAGTCAAAGAAATCTATTAGATTCGTCTGACATGACCTTCCCGCTGTGAACCCATGCTGCCTTGGGTCCTGTGCTCCACTGGCCTCTAGGTACTCAACTATTCTTTCCTTCAGAAGTGACTCCATCACTTTCCCTACCACAGAGGTCAGACTGACAGGTCTGTAGTTTCCTGCCTCTGTCTTGGTCCCACTTTTGTGAAGGGAATCACATCCGCCTTCCTCAGTCCTCAGGTACCACACCATCCTCCCATGATTTATTAAAAGAGTAGCCAGTGGTTTCACTAGTTCCTCCTTAATTCTTTTAGAATTCTGGGGTGAATTCATCAGGACCCATTGCTTTGTCCACCTTCAGTTTTAGGAGTTCTTGCAGAACCCTTTCTTCTGTGAAAGGACTGGGATTAACCCCTATCAAAGAGTGCTTCTTTATTAGTTGGATTAGGCACTTCCCCTCCTCTTTTGTGAATACTGAGCAGAAATATTCGTTCAGTATTCCTGCTTTTCACTGTCCCCCTCTGCCCACCCACGGTTCATTCTATTCAGCCTCACTATCCCTCCCTTTGTCTTTCTCTTCAGCTGATGTACCTATAAAAGGTTTTATCCCCCTTCTTAACTGAGTTGGCTATCTTTTCCCCAGTTTGGGCCTTTGCTATTCTGACTTCCCTCCCTGCTTCCTTCTGCCTTAACTGGTACAGCTCTCTGTCCTGCTCCTTCTGTGTTTCCTTATACTTCCGGAATGCTATCTTTTTCTTCTGACTTTCACAGCCACCTCTTTTGAGAACCATAGTGGCTTTTTCTTTTGTTTTGATTTGTTTATTTGCTTCACACAAAGGCTTGTTGCCTCTGTGATGGCAGTTTGATAATTCCCCATTGTTGCTCCACACCTCCTTCTAGCCTGTTTGCTAGTGCTTTTCTGTGGCACTCTCCCATCTTGCCAAAGTCAGCCCTCCTAAAGTCCAGTACCCTCCTTTTGTAGGCTTGACTCTGTAGCTGAGTTTAACGGAACCACACTGTTTGATGGTCACTTGTCCCCAGGTGGCAACCCACTTCTAGATCTGAGATCCTCTCACTGCCCCCGTTTGATCTGAGGTCTAAGATTGCTCCCTCACGAGTGGGTTCCGAAACTAGCTATCTAATGTCTGCCACCTGTAGGGCATCAAGAATGGCCCTGCTCTTGGATGTGGCTGCAGCAAATGTGCTCCAGTTAACAGCTGGCATATTCAGGTCTCCATCAACAGTCTCTCCCTTTCTCTGCCATTCTAAGAATGCCTTCTATCATATCCTTGTCCATTCCTTCCCCTGACATGGGGGTCTGTACACAACCCCTGTGCAGATTGTGGTGCCCTTTCCAGTCTCCAAGGTGACCCACAGTGCCTCCTCTCCTCCCTGTTTACTCTTTTGTTCAGTTGCTTTTATCCCTTCCTTTACATAGAGAGCTACTCCTCCCCCTCTTCTCCCCTGCCTGTGTCTCCTGTAGGTTATGTACCCTGGTATGTTAACATCCCAGTCATGGTTCTCTGTGTACCATGTTTCTGTGACTGCTATGATATCCAGGCATCCCTCTTCCACAGTACGGAAGAGCTGAGCCGGTCAATTTTGCACGGCCGCAGTCTCCCTGGACAGGAACTTTGCCTTCTTATGGGAGACTTTATAATGTGACATCAATTTAAGTTTGTCATCAGTCAAGCTGGATTTCATAGTGGTCCCAGTATAGAGCCTTTGGGAACCCCATCTATGATGGGTGATAGGCAAGACATAGAGCTGAACTATTTGACACATTGCAACCTGTCAATTAGATAGATGGCAATCCAAGAGATAGTGAGGGTATCAAGACCAATATTGCCAAGCTTAATTAGTAGAAGTTGGTGATTGACGAGATCAAAGGCTTTTCGTTAAGTCCATGAAAGTAGCTTCTGTCGGAAACCCCTGACCCATGGCCTGAAGAATATCCGTTGTAATATGTAGGAGATCAGATCCAGTGCCATGCACGCTCCAGAAGCCATGCTGGTGTATGGTTAAGGAATTAGTCTGCTCAAGGCAGGAATAAAGTTGCTTGTAGAGTATCCTTTCTTGTATCTTAGCTAGAGGGCATAAGATAGAGATCGGTCAGTAATTCTCTACTAGGTCAGTGGGTCTGCTTTTGTGTATAGGAACAACCACCACAGTCTTCCATTTGTCTGGTATGGTTTGTGTGAGCTATTGCAGGAGCTGTCTGAATTGAGGCCATTTAGTAACTTAAGAAACTCGGAATGTGTTGTGAGTTTTAGATGGAAAAGGGTAGCATGGATCATAGGGTATGTGGACTGTGGATGATGGGGTGTGGAAGGCAAGTCAGATTTGTATTTCTCTAGGTCAGTGAAGAAGTTGTTTATGCCTGTAGTTATATCACAAGGGCTGGATAGTGTTGCACCCTTAAAGATCATAGTTTGAGCAATAGTGCGATCTTTGCCCTTGAGTAAGGAGTTAATATGAGACCAGAAGCTTCTTGAGTTAGCAAGATGTGTTGTCTGCAGGGAATGGAAGTAGTCCTGCTTGGCATTGATAATTTTAGTTTTACAGGTATTCCATAATTGGAATCTATGATGCCGGTTCGACAACACTTTTGTCGAATGGCATCTCATCGACAAGAATTGCGTCGACCGCAAGTTGTGGTTCACATAATTCCTGTTTGTCTCCCAGTCCAATTTTTATATCAGGGGGCTTTGATCCCTGAATCCCTTGCACCCCCTGTATTAGGGATTGTCAGCTCTAGTCGGAGTTGACTCAGGGAGAGGGTGCAGGATCGGGAAACAGTGTGCCCCTCTGTTGGGCACATCAGCACGGTGACCTGTCGGCAACCTGTTGATTTTGTCGACAGGTTGGTAGGTCGCTGTGTTGGTGTCACTGTCGAGGAGGGGCATGCCCCATAATTGCCTGTAGGAGTGCCAGTCAGCTTGTAGTTTGGATTCTTTAAAGGTTTTTCATGCTTTATCATGAGAGTGCATTAATTGCCTAATGTTCTGGGATAGCAAGAGGGAGTGGTTGCCTTTGGCGCACCTTAATTGGAAAGGGGCATGCATGTCCAAGATGGAAGTGAAGATGTGGATGAAGTATTCTAATATCTTATTAATGTCAGGGAGGGATGTAATGGGTGACCAATCGACAGATTTTAGACCAAGTATGAAAGTGGGCAGGATTGAAGTTTGTCAGATCTGAGCTTTTATGGTTTTAGGTGGAGGAGGTTGGAAAAAAGATGTGAATGTTGCTAAACAGGACCTATTAAGCTTGATTCTAGTGTTTGTTTGAAAAAAGGATCTAGAAATACCTTTTTTGGAAACTAAGTTCTTTGGCTGTCATCTTACCGACATGGCCGATTATTGTGTCATAAGCCAAGAATTCTTGTATTGCGCATTTAAGTGTGATACAAGAATCTGTGACACAAGAAAGTTTTAGTGCACACAAAAAATGGGATTCTTGGGTCATACTCACGTGCGCTACCCAAAAATTTCATTTTTGATGGGCACCAAAAATGTTTTGTGTCTCACATACTTTTACTCATAACTTGGCTGTTTTACTATCTTTTAGTCCCAGATTTTAAATAGTGTTTACATGACCCCACCTCATGAACAAGGATTGTGGGAGTTTTTAAATACAAGTTGAAAGTCAACCAAGTTCATGACATGGTGTCAAAATATAAAAAAGTTCTGTGGTAGTCAGCTTAGTGAGATGGCTGATTCTTCTGTCGCAGCCATGAATTCTTAAGTCGCACATTTAAGTATGACTGAAGAATTTTTTGTGTGCACTAAATATGGAATTCTTGGGTAGCGCATGTAAGTGACACCGAAGAATTCTTCATGTGCACCAAAAATGCTTGTTTTTCTGCCAGATTAATTCTTGGTTGCACATTTAAGTGTGACCCAAGAATTTTTCATGCGCACCAAAAGTGCTTGTTTTTCTGCTGGATTTGTTTGGCATGACCACCCGTCCATAAAGACATGCTGCATTGGGTCCTGCAGTCCATATGACTCTAGGTGTTCATGATTCTTTCCTTTAATTTTGTTTCCAACAATTTCCCTGTTACAGGTGTCAGGCTTGTGGTGAGCTATGCCACTGTCATTCAGATGTACAGATATATAGTGTTATATTCTGTTGTATTTTGTGTACAATATGTTTAAACTGCCACAAGGAAAATGGATGACAGGGTCACATAAATAGAGAGGAACTTGATTTTTAAAATGTTTGACCTTCCTCTGACCTTAGAGGGAAGTTTAATGGGCAGGGAGCCAACTTATTTCAAGGGATCTCAACTAGTATGTGCCAGAAAACCATCACCTGTCATAAACCTTTGCACTTGAAAGACAGGATGCTTGGGAAACCAGGTTTTAGGAAATAGCCCTTCTTGACAAGCTGGTATAAATTATCTTACTTTAGAAAATGGGCTACATACGAGGAGCTCTCTTATTGGCTGACAGCCACATCAGGGGGGTACATTAACTTTCGATAGACGTCCAGGTAAGAAAATGTCCCAGTGCCAACCAGCCACATAACCAATATTATTGGGCACCAGAACGTTCAAACTGCAAAACCACTATTTTCTTTTCTCACTAACCAAAATGTACTGAGCAGCATATATAGGTCAGTGTCTGCCTCCCATTCCTCCCATCTCACAAACCCTTCCATTCACCGAACATACATATATAATAAAACCTAATTTTTACTCCCACAGTAACCTGTTCTAATCCTTTCATTCTCTGGCTGATCAACTAGCTGCACAAAGCCGGTGGCGCATCTCCATGAACAGAATGTGAACTTCTCATCAGATGCATTCTCCTGACCCCACTGTAACCCTTCTGAGTTCCCCTGTTCAAAACTGCATAGCAGTACATGTACCTGTTTTTACAGATGAAACATTCTTTTTTAGCACCAGCTTTCTCAACCTCCAATGCACTGCCATGTCTCGCTTCCCTCGCGTGCTGTCATCCTCACGTCCTGGTTCAGTTGATCACTCCCTGCTGACACTGATCCACATAAACATTTCTTAGGGGAAAAATTATTACACTACAAATAAACTAAACTGATGGGGGAGAGGTGTGGTGACTAAAAAACAAATCCATACAAAAGAGAGATGCTGCAGTGTAGAAAACAAGGCTTACCATAAGCAACAGCACCTTCTAGTGGCCTTTTATTAAAGGCACTATTTTACAGAAACTGCTATTTTTAATAATTTTTTAATAATTTGCCCTCTTTTTCCTTATGAAACCATTTTTATAAAAAAAAAAAAACTGAAAGCCCATTTTCTAAGCACAATAGTACCCTCCAGGGTGGGCAGTATGGGCAATACCGGACCTTCCAGGGGCTATAAGGCCCTCCACCTGTGGCATTGGGCCTCATTACACCCCTGGGTAGTCTGGTATTGCCCAATACCACCCACCCTGTCAGATATTATTGCTTTCATACCAGTAAGGCAGTAGGGCACCAAAGGCAGCAAGAAAATAATTGGGTTGTGGGAAAAGTGCAAGAGTGACTTCTACTGGCCTAAAAGAGAAGGCCACCCTTGAGATCAGACAGAGTTTTTTTTTCAGGCTGGGACCAAACTATTTAAGCAGCTCTGACACAGAGCAAACTGTCTCATTTTCCTGGAGCATTTCATTCTGGACAATCTCCTGATGAGACAAGACCAACTGCCAGCAGACACTGAAGGCCAGTGGCTGCAAGAAAAGAAAAGGATTCTTTAGACTTTATATATTCTTCTGAACTTTCAATTCACTATAAACATTAAGGTAGAACTTCAGATAACAGTTATAGTTTGTTTTCATGTATATTTTCCACTTTTATGTGTGGTATTCTGTGACCAAATTGATAAGACCTTTTAGTTGTAAATGTATGATAATTAATTATTTAGTAAAAACATTTGTTTTTAAGAAATCTGCCTGAGTGAGCTTGTTATATTGTGTGTGTGACTGTGGGATGTTTCAGTAATAATCTGTGACTAAACTATTATTTATTTACTTATTTGCTTTTGGTGACCGGGTAAGTGCACTAGGTAAACAAACCTGCCTATTTTCAGGCACGACCCGGGAGAGTACAATAGAACATACAGCAGTGACAACAATAAGGTACAAAGAAGATAACAGTAAATGCAAACAATTACATCAGCTGAGTCAGTTCCAGCAATTAGAACAGCATCTAGCTAACATCAAGAATAGTGAAGATTGCTAAGGGGTGCCATCATAAGCTACCAAATTGAACAAGAGTCTGAAAAGGGAAAGTCTGGTCAAAGAAAGGGGGAATACCAAAGTCTCAAGGAAGGGTCAGTGGGGATTTGAACCAGTTTATTGCACGACTTGTGGGAGAAGGCAGAATCAGGGTTACAGCGCTACCCCGAAGAGGTTGTAACACCTGGATATTCCCCCTTTGTGTAACAACCAAGAAGGGTTCATATTTGGCTACAAGACTCGATACTAGTATTGTACCTTGATCCAGCGTAAAGAGGAGACCTTGAGACTTTGTGGCGAGTGTTCAGTTGTGAACTCAGTAAGCACTATAGAAGGACACAGAGAGGGTATCCCGTTTCCCCTTCCCTGTCATGGATTGCACTTAGAGGTGGGCACTGTGAGCTCAGTGGACCTGACCCTCAGCAGTGGGTTCATGACAAGGCTGACAGGCCTGTAATTTCCTGCCCCCTCCTTACTACCACTTTTGTGAAGTAGGACTACATCCACCCTTCTCCAGTCCTCCAGTACTATGTTAGTCTCTAGTGAACCATTAAACAAGTCTGTCAGAGGTGCAGCTAGCACCTCCCTGAGTTCTTTTCACACTCTTGGATGCACCCCGTTTGGGCCCATGGCTTTGTCTACCCTCAGATTAGTGAGTGCTTTCCTGACCCTCTCCTCAGAAAAGGGATGGGCATCCATTTCCCTCTCCCCAGTCTCTTGGTGCTTATTTGTAGTCTTTCCCCATTTCCCTCAACTGTGAATACTAAGCAGAAATATTTTTTTGTTGGCCCACCAGCAAAGTGGCAAGGCGTCCGCATGCGACACCTACATCCCAGGTTCGGGAACGGACCCAGGAGCCGGAGGGCCGGCCAGGTGGAGAAGGATTGAGCACCTGTGGGGTAGCTCTCCTTCTCTGGGGGTAAGTGTGTCTGGTGTGTCAGCAGACCCTGGTGGAGGCCAGGGGATCCACAAAATGACCAGCGTCAGGGTACATCGGAGGTGGGACAGACACCAGTTGTCGTTGCATGTCCTGCCTCCTGGGGACAAAAAAAGGGGCATTTCCAAAATCCCGGTCCCCAAAGCATGATGCCCTGCTCCAGAGTTGTCTCCACTGCCCCAGTTGTCCACCAGGGGGGTCCTGCTCCTGTGGCCTCTCCCTGGGGGGGGAGCTGAGCTTGATCCCATGTAACCATTGGAGGGGGGATGCCTGCCCGGCAGCCCCACCAAAGGGGGGGTAAGCCTGAGCATGGTGGTGTGGTGTGCAGGGCGGGGGCTGAGCTCCCAGTTGAGAACTGGGGACCAGGGCAAAAAAAAAAAAAGAAATATTTGTTTAAGATATTTGCCTTTTCATGATCCTCCACGGTATAGCCCCATGCCTTCTTTGTTAACTGTGCAATCTCCTTGGTCTTCCTTTTTTTTTGCTGATATACCTGAACAAGCATTTGTCAATGCCGAATGTTTGCTTGCTGGCATTGGCATTGGTAGTGTAGGAGTTAGAGAGCTGCATAATAGGAATGGCAGTAAAGTATTGAACTGAAGCCAACCCCAGCACCACCCTGCTGAGATTGACAGGCATTGGGGTGTGTCTTTGGGGCGTCAGGCATAACGGCCACAAAATTTCACCACACCCTACCTGCAAGTGTCATGGTGTGCCTTGGGGTCTTTGAGCCTTATGCTCACCCCATTCCATAAGGAAATACGGTGAGATGGGTGCAGTATAGGAGAATGGGGTGAACTTTGGGACCGAAGAATCCAAGGCATACCTTGACGCCTGTCACTGGCTGCAGGGTGTGGGTGAAATAGTATGAGCATTACAGGTGACAATCTCAAGTCACACCCCTGATGCCTGTCAGTCTCTACAGGGTCGGGCGTTCTGGTCGGAAACCCTAACGCCCCAGGTGTTCATTGGTATTTTCACTCCAATTTTTCAACTTGTTTTTTTTATGACCCCCACCTTATGAACAGTGACAATATCAGTTTATTAGCTAAAAGCTGATTTTGCACAGTGACCACGCCATTTGGCACCACAGGTGCGAAAACACATTTAGAACAGGATATGAAAAATGACAGCTGTACTGTTCATGAGGAGGTGTAAAAATGGCAATGTTGAAAATCTGGAGTGAAAATATAAAAGAAACTGGTGAAGTCACGAGTATGCGTAGAAACTGTAATTAGTTTGGGGACTGTTTACAGCAGATTGTCAACACAGGCATTTTGGGACCTCCACTCATGAACAGTGTCACTGTGATTTTAGTAATCTGTCCCGAACACGGATTTCCCACAGTGGCCACGCATTTCTGCTCTGGAAGTGTGAAAACACATTTCAGCCAGGGTGTGAAAAATGACAGCTATACTGTTCATAAGGAGGTGTGGAAAATGGCACTGTAGAAAATCTGGACTGAAAATATTACAAATTTGTGAACTTACGAGGGTTCGTGGAAACTGCACAATGCACGCTCATAACACAGTCACTTTATGGACTTTTGTCACCAAATTTTCAACATAGCCATTTTAACACCTCTGCTCATGAACAGTGTCACTGTGATTTTCTTAATCTGTCCTAACATTGATTTCGCACACCGACCACGCCATTGTGCGCTACATGTGTGAAAGTACATTTTGGGCAAGATGTGAATAATGACAGCTATACTGCTCATAAGGAGGTGTGGTAAAATAGCAAAGTTGAAAATCTGGAGCGAAAATATAACAAATATGCGAAGTTACAAGTGTGCATCGGAACTGCACAATGCATGCTCGTAAAACAGTCATTTCTGGGATATTTTTCACCAAATTTTCAACATAGGGTTTTGGGGCCTACCTCATGAACTGTGACACTGTTATTTCATTACTCGGTCCCGAAAGGTGGTTCCACGAAGTGACCGCGAAATCACCTTTCAGGACTCAATAACAAAATGACAGTGACTGAGTTCATGAGGTGGGGTTCCAATAACCCCATGTTGAAAATTTGGTGAACAAATTCCCAAAAATGGCCATGATATGAACCAAAGTTGAAAACAACCCATTTATGTAATTATACAGCTTACCGGCATTTCTTCAGTTCACGGTCGGCTTTGAAGACTGCAGACGTGTTCCTGGTCCACTGAAGATCATTGCGCTGGGCTCCAGAGGTAAGTATGGGGTGAGGGGAGGGTGTGGGGAGGTGGGTACGCAGAGGTTGGCGTGGATTGGGGGAGGGGGTGAGACAGTCAATGAGGGACCGTTTTTTCTTATAGGCTTTTTTTTTTCCTTTTTCAGGAAGGCGGCGGGGGACTTTTTGCCATGCTGGGTGGGCTCCAGCATGGCAACTAGAAGGCTTTACGGGGGCCAGTGGAGCCAATGGGGCATTAGGCACCCCCGGTAGCCATATGGACATCAGACTGTTGCCCACGCTGGGGTGGGCTCCCAGCGTGGCAGTTGGAAGGTTATTTGGAGGGGCCAGTGGAGCTGACAGTGGCTTGAGCACCCCCGTTGGCCATACGGATGATAGATTGTTGCCACGCTGGGGTGGGCTCCCAGCATGGCACCTGGAAGTCTATTTTGGGGTGGGGCAGTGGAGCTGATGGGGGATTGAGCACCCCGGTTGGCCATACAGTGTGCGGGTGGAGGGGCATGCATGAGCATGCTGGGGTGGGCTCCCAGCGTGCTAGCAGGTGTTCGGGTCGGGGGGAGGAAGAACTGTCTATGGCAGACAGTGCAGATGCAGTGTGATGTGCAGGCAATTTGCCTACTGCCGATGACTGCAGTATGTAAATTGCCTACATGTTACCACCGCTGATTGCAGTGGTTTTTCACTTTCAGCTTTATGCCACTGCATCTGAACTGCTGTCATAGACAGCTCAGACATGCATTGGTGTGGTGAGACAGCGCCTGCAAAAGGGAGCAGGGCATTGGAAGCTGAGTGGCACACCTACGAAAAGTCGTATGGTGGCACTATGTTTCTTGCACATGTGTGCAAGCAAACTTAAAAATCTATTGTCCCCCTTTGGTACTGTCTAGGCTATTCTTTCCTCAGCTTGCGCTTTTGAGCTCCTTACTGCCTTGCCTGCCTCCCTCTATTTCCCCAGATACACTTCTCTGTCCTCTTCTGTCTGGGTCTCCTTATACAGTACTTTCTGAATGCCACTGTTTTTGCCTTTACCTTTTCTGCCAGGCTTTCAAGCAACTTTGGTGGGGGGGCACTGGTATTGTGACTATTTGATGTACTCGTGATGTTTAACAAATGTTATTTTCTGCTAAATCACACATCATTTAGGGGCAAAAAAAAAAACCAAAAGCACATTCCTTTCACAGTAAATCACTCAACCACTAAAAACATAGACCACCCCTCCAGCTAATTTTCTGTTTCCGGTGCACAAAGATGTTACCTTATTTTTAGTATTCATATCACTAACTCATGTGAATGCTAAAATGTGAGTGACAAAAGCATAATCTTGTGTCCATAAAATATTTATCCCTTTGTCACTTGTGATTTTTAGCAAATGTTATTTTCTGGTAAAAAAAAAAAAACACTCTCACCTGAACGTTTCAGATTTAAAATCACAACCGTTTCTGAGTTATTTGTGAGCAAAGAAAGGTCTTAATTTTGGTTGATTTTTATGTTTACAACATTTCTGAACATTGCCCCTGCTTAACTGATCACTAGAAAATTTACAAGATCCAGGGATC
Organism: Neoceratodus forsteri; assembly: GCA_016271365.2. NCBI lineage: Eukaryota > Metazoa > Chordata > Ceratodontiformes > Ceratodontidae > Neoceratodus > Neoceratodus forsteri. Next base: position 1,726,821,828 of record CM057452.1, read on the forward strand.
TTGGCACCAACTTTGCACATGTCAAATTAGTCCAATGATGGCCATGTAATTAAGGTGCAAAAATTGGATGGGAACGTCCCCTCAGCCTATTTTCTGTATACCTGTGTAGTTTGAAGGCATGAACAATGATTCCTTCTCTTGCATCTCCCTAATGTCATTCTGATTTAAATATAAATGAGGTTGCTTCACTCAGTTTTTCCCTGATGTAAAAATCTGTTTTTTGTCCCCATTCCAGAGGCCATGATTACACTCATGCAAGGCATCATGGGAGTTGATGATGGATGTAAGAATGCATGCATACACAAGCCAGCAGAAGTTATACGCTTATTCAGTCCTTTTGCATGTCTTGTGATGCCCCTGTATTCTCTAAAATCATTTTTTTTTTACTCAGATACACTTTAAACTACAGAAAACAGCAGGGCACTTACTATGCCTTGAAAATATTCATGGCCAGCATAAGACAAGAACATAGGGACTGTAGAGGGCAGCAACAGCACTGATTAATGCAGTGTAACTACTGCAGGCTCTAGCACCAAAACATCATAAAACACCAGGATGCCTTACATGGGTCAGGTCATGACCTTTGCAATGGAGTCAAGCAGCTTCTCATACCAGACTTAAGCACCTTCATTTTCATTTAAATCATGATGAAATTAAGAGGGTGCAATAGAGGCAGTCATTGTGCATGTTTACAAACTACACCTACAAACAAGCTTTCAGCTTAGTGTGCTACTCCTGGTTAAACAATTGGAAAAAAAAAACTTTCCCTTTAACATAGAAATGCTTACTCAACCCTAATACGCAGACCCTATTGTGCATGTATGTATGTATTTTTGTCTGTCTGTCTGTCTGTCTGTCTGTCTGTCTATCTATCTATCCATCTATCTATCTATCTATCTATCCACCGCTGGCCTGCCCTTGGGTGCTTTAATTAGCCTCAGAACCACTTACCACACTTCTTCCTTTGGTAACCTATGCTGACTCATGGCTTCATGTTATTAAAATGTTGTTGCCCTATATGTTGTCATTCTATCATATTGTTGTTGTACTTAAACTGTCAAGTCCTTGCTAATTTTTTTGTGTGTATCTATAACTGTTAAGTTCTAATACTTTTCACTTGATGTATCTATCACACTGTTTACACTACAGTCTTTGTAGTGCATCAACTCATGCGCTCCAATTGATGCATTGCAAAGATGGTGGTGTGGACACTCACCACATTGCCATAAGTGTGTTCCAGCTCCGGGTTTTAATCTGATGGAAAAGAGGGGATGCATACTGGATCGAGCGCATCACCCTGGGGTGTGAACAACAATGTGCTCGATATGCTGCGATCCCTTATTTCTCTGCCATGAGTCAGTGAAGATATCAAGCACCCAGACACTCCTTTCGGCATGATCAACAGCACATCAAGCTCGGGAGTGTAAACAGAAAATTGTGAAGCTAGTCACAGAGCAGCGGAAAGACAACAGATTAGTAAGTGAAGCGCTGTTGCTGTGTAAACAGGGCTTATGATGTCTGTATCTTTGTATTGTGCCAGCTCTATGGCCCGGGTCGTGCCTGAAAATAGTCCCTGGGACCAGTGTACCCACCCAGTTAACAAATAAATAAATAAATACATAATCAATCATTCTATCTATCTAACTATCTATCTATCTATCTATCTGTCTGTCTGTCTGTCTGTCTATCTATCTATGGTTTTATGTGATAACAGCGACTCCGTTACAATGCCAGTTGCATAGAGCGACGAACTAAGAGCCCAACATCAAAAGGGTGAACCGCACACCGACCATCGCAAAGAGCAATGGGTGTTTCATAAGTCACAACTATCAATAGAAAACAAGTATTTTTATGTGAGGACAAGCGCCCCGCAACCCCCAACATGGGGGGCAATCCCCCTGCACCCCTTAATAAAAGATTACCAACTCCAGGGGGAGTGGACATAGTTGAAATAGTAGAACCACAGAAATCAAAACAATTTCCTGCACCAGGATCTGAACCTGGCACTTCCGGCTCCTGGGGCAGTGGCTCAAGACACTACAGCACATGGCCAGATTAGCAGAGCTTGGCCAAACTGATCTTGATATACCCTCTCTAGCAAGTGTAGCAACCGTAGCTCAACACTACACTCGCTATAACCATTTCTTGCTCTTTTCCTCCACTCGCTCTAAATACGAGTGGTATTACTGAGTCACTCATATTGAGCTGCTCAATAATACTCGCTCACATTACATGCTACCCTGTCTGTCTGTCTGTCTATCTCTGTCTGTCTGTCTGTCTATCTATCTGTCTATCATTATGTTTCCCCTAAAGGTTGGTTGTGGGGTTATATTTAGATATTTATTTTCTTCTTATAGCCTTTTCTATCACTTTTTCCTGTCTATCCTGCAAGCATAACTTGGCCCACTTTTCTTACTGTCCTGGTTAACAGAACTGAGGTATGTGAGGGGCCAGCAGGTTTTGACTGGTGTGGGGGGGGGGGTACAGGGGCCCACCTGGAAAATCAATAAGGTAGGGCACCGGGTGACACACTTGTATCAGTATTCCGCTTCAGTCTGATACATTAGCTCTGTGTTTTTATTTATTTAAAAGTTGGTAACCAGAAGATGCACACTGAGCTGAGGCTCGTTTCCAGGTGCAACCCGGGGTAGAGGAAAAGGAGGAATATAATACGGGGAAAAATAATTACAAGTTTTACAACTGTGTTACAGCATGAATGTACACAAATTTACAGTCAGTCACAGGTACAGACGGGTTACACAAGTTCGGGAGCATAGGTAAACATAAGCAAAAATCTACTAGGTACAACAGAAAACTAGGTTCAAGGTGCTATTGTCTAAAGGTAGAGCAGCAACAGGAGAGAGAAATACAGAAGATGAGGTCAGGCCTTGCACGAGCAAGCATCTGAGAACAGAGAAATATTGGCTAGATCTCTTTTTAGATTCAAAGTGGAAGGTGAGTATCTAATGGAAAGTGGGAGACTGTTGCAGAGAGAGGGGGACCTATGAAAAAAGGCAGCAGAATCAGAGTAAGATAAGAGGCATGACTAGGATGGAAAAAGTGCAGGTGTCTCTAAATTGGAGAGGATAGTGGGCTTCGGATGCAGGAGAGAGGAGAGAGGAGGAGAGGAGAGAAGAAAGGTAGGAGAGGAGGGAACCAAACCAGAATTGTAGATGAAGAGAAAGGAATGCAGCATATGGCAGCAGTGAAGAGAGGAGAGGGAGAGGGAAGAGTAGAGGGAGCAGTGGTGAGTGCTGGGGGGGCATTCAAGGTGAAGCGGCAAAAGGCATTTTGTATTGGGAGTCGAACCTGGCTAGGAAGGAAGCAGAGGCAGTACCATAGATAGCATCAGCATAGTCAAAGGAAGGTAGAATCATTTTGGTAATGAGTGTATGATGAGTAGGCAGGGGGAGAGAGTCCTTGTTTCTATATAGGGCTCCCAGCATGGGACACAGCCTAGAGTGAATATGCTCAATATGTTTAGTGTAGTCCAGTCAGCAGTCAAGTCAGACACCCAGGTATTTGCAGTAGGGGACTTCTTCCAGTATGGATCTGTCCAGGGTATAGAATGAGAGGGAAGGAGAGATCTCCTAGTTTTTGAGGGGTACCAAAAGTCATTGATACTATTTTCTTTACATTGACTTTGAGGTGATTGTCCTGAAACCAATGAAGGACTGAGTGGAAATTGGCTTGAAGCTGGGATTTAACAACAGGAGCAGAAGGACCTGAGGTGTAAAGAATTGTATCATCAGCGTACATCTGTATGTTGGCTACAGAGCAGGCTGACAGGAGACCATTTAGAAAATGATGAAAAGATGTTTGCATCTTAGTTTACTTCAAACCCAAACTACCGCATTTAGTTAGAAAATAGATGATGAATGCAAGGAGTTCTAAAGTTTAGAAGGTGGCTGGATACCCAGCAGAGGGGGCCCGCCTGGAAATTTTAGGTCTCCTGGTGGGCCATTCCAAAGCTGGGGGCCAGCAAAGTTATTGACAGAGGCACATCACCATGCTGTGTCACACAAGTGCCATAGGCTGGTAGTGGTTGTTGACCCTTGGCCAAAAGTTTTGCTCTTGAGAGGTCCTAGTGCCTCCAGGTTAGACTGAAGAGTGATACTCCACAGAGGAGATTTTCTGGAAGACCTTTAGTTAAGGTAAGTATCTAACTTTTCTTTCTTATATATCTGAAAGGGATAACACCATCAAACCAAATGCAAGTCTTCCGGATGTACAAGGATGAGGGGACAAGGGACGCTCAATGTCTTTTGAAAGGAGGATGAGTCAGGGGAAGTATCAGGAAGAACTACTTCACAGAATGAGTGGTGGACACTTTGAGTGCTGGCAGTATAGCTTAGAGGTTAGAGTAACACGCTATGAATGAGTCTGGTGCATCCAGCAGACCTGGGTTTGACTCCCACAATCTCCACTTGCATACTGTGTGATCATGAGCAAGTCACTTAACCTCCCCTGTGCTCCTGGATCTCTCCTGAAAACAGGCCTTTGCCTAGTGGGCCTTACCTGTTTGTCAAACAATAATAAAAAAGAAATAGGTTTCCAGAACAAGGGGTGTTATTCAGTACTGTTTCTTCCTTAAAGCTTTAAGTAGATAAACACCTTGAATGAAACATAATTCCCAGTGCTTTGGTGGGGGAAAGAAATGGATGAATTGATGGTCTTTCCTACCTACCTATGTGTGTACTGTATTGAATGTAGATCTGTACATTGTCATAGCATTTATTTAGTTATTGGTATTTCTTCATATAGGTCTCTATATACTGCACATAGCTGGTCAGATTACATTGTTTACAAATTAGCTATAGATGACAATCACACTGGACGAGTCTGCATAGGTAATAGTTACAACAGGTTGTGGTACGTTATATTACAAGAGTGCAGGGACCTTTCAGTTGTATTTACTGGCACAGTTGCAGGATCCGTTCAAGGAGTCAGTAATGTTTTTAAGCAAACTCATAGAGTGCCCTTAGCTGAATTTTTTTTTGTTTACAATTTATTTCCCCGGGACGGTCCAGCTGAGATGTGCAGATGAGGTCTAAACCTGAGATCTGCTGGTTCCCAAATCACTGTTTTAACCATTAGGCCTGTCTATGTTTGAAAATGAATACCAGATATAAGGGGCCAGAGAAGGTGTACCCATAAGTGAAAATATCAGAATGGTGTACAACATCAGTGAGTTCATGTTCCTGAAGTGTGCTGTTGATTGAGTATAGATGAAGAATAACTTCTGCTTTAAAATTCTAGTGTACAAAGTGGGCCAGCACCTGCTTCTCTGATAAACTGGGAGATATCCCTTCTAATGTGACACATTTGAGAGGCATTTCCATACAATGATGACAGAGGTTTTTATGGGGGGGGGGGAGGAGAGTAGTGGTGTCTACCCAATGAAAATAAGATGTGGGAGAAACATAGGCTGTTACTCATTCATGCACTTACTTATATACGTACATTATTTATGTATGTATGTATTTGTGTATGTATGTATGTACAGTATGTGTGTATGTATGAGTATATGTATGTATGTATGTATGTGTATGTATGCACGGTATGTGTGTATGTATGAGTGTGTGTATATATGTATGTATGTATGTGTGTATGTATGTACAGTATGTGTGTATGTATGAGTGTATGTATATATGTATGTATGTGTGTGTGTACGTATGTACAGTATGTGTATGCGTGAGTGTATATATGTATGTATGTATGTCTGTATGTACAGTATGTGTGTATGTATACATGTATGTGTGTATGTATGTACAGTATGTGTGTATGTATGAGTGTGTGTATATATGTATGTATGTGTGTGCATGTATGTACAGTATGTGTGTATGTATGAGTATATGTATATATGTATGTTTGTATGCATGTATGTACAGTATGTGTGTATGTATATATGTATGAATGTATGTATGTGTGTATGTATGTACAGTATGTGTATTATGTATGTAGTGTATGTATATATGTATGTGTATGTATATATATATATGTATGTATAAGTGTATGTATATATGTATGCATGTGTATGTATATAATATGTGTGTATATATATATATATATGTATATATAAGTATATGTATACATGTATGTGTATTATATATACAGTATGTGTGTATATATAGTATATATGTATATTTAACATGTGTGTATGTATATAGTGTATTATATGCAGTATGTGTGTATATATGTATGTATGTATGTATATATATATGTGTGTATGTATATACATGTATGTATGTATATGTAGATGTATGTATATATGTATATGTATGTATGTATATATGTGTGTTATGTATGAGTGCATGTATATATGTATGTATGTGTGTGTATGTAAGTAGTGTATAGATATATATATGTATGTATGTGTGCATGTATGTATGTATATAATGTATGTATGTATGTATAGTGTATGTATGTATATATATATGTATATGTGCATGTATGTATGTATGTACAGTATGTGTGTATGTATGAGTGTATGTATGTATATATGTATGTATGTGTGTATGTACAGTATGTGTGTATGTATGAGTGTATTTATATATGTATGTATGTGTGTATGAATGTACAGTATGTGTGTATGCATGAGTGTATGTATGAGTGTATGTATATATGTATGTATGTACAGTATGTGTGTATGGATGAGTGTATGTATATATGTATGTGTGTATGTATATGTATGTATGTATATGTATGTATATATATATATATGTATGTGTGTATAGTAGTATGTATACAGTATATGTGTATGTATAGTATGTATGTATATATGTGTTATGTATATACAGTATATAGTATGTATGTATGTACATATATGTGTATATATGAGTGTATATATATATATAGTATATGTGTATATATGTATGTACAATATGTGTATACGTATAGTGTATATATATATATAATGTATGTGTGTATGTATGTACAGTATAGTGTATATATATGTATATATGTGTGTGTATATGGACAGTATATGTGTATGTTTGATGTATATATATATATATGTATATGTATGTCATTACAACATATGTATATATGAGTGTATATATATATATATGTATATGTATGTACAGTATGTATATATATATGAGTGCATGTATATATGTATGTATGTATGTATGTATATTTACATATGTGTATGTATGAGTGTATATATGTATGTATGTGATATATATGTATGTACAGTATGTGTGTATGTAGTGTATGTATATATGTATGTATGTATGTGTACAGTATGTGTGTATGTATAGTATGTATATATATGTATGTATATATGTATGTATGTGTATGTATGTATTACAGTAGTATGTGTATATGTATAGTGTATATATATATATGTATAAGTATGTATGTATACATATGTATGTGTATATATAGTATGTATATATATAGTATATATATATGTATGTATGTATGTGTATATGTATGTAGTATGAGTATATATATATATACAGTATATGTATATATATGAGTGTATATATATATATTTTGTATATATGTATGTACAGTATGTAGTATATAGGTATATATATATATGTATATATATGTATATAGTATATACAAGTATATGTATATAGTGTATATATATATGTATATATATGTGTGTATGTATGGACAGTATATATATATGAGTGTATTATATATATGTATGTAGGTGTATATATATATATGTACAATATGTGTATATATAGTGTATATATATATATATATGTGTATGTACATTATGTGTATATATATATATATGTATATGTGTATGTATATATGCAGATATATGTATATGTTGAGTGTATGTATATATATATATATGTGTGTGTATGTATGTACAGTATGTGTGTATGTATGAGTGTATGCATATATGAATGTGTGTATGTATATATGTATGTATGTGCAGTATGTGTGTATGTATGAGTGTATGTATATATGTATGTATGTGTATGCATGTATGTACATTGCGTGTGTATGTATGAGTATATGTATATATGTATGTATGTGTGTATGTATGAGTGTATGTATATGTATGCATGTATGTATGTGTGTATGTATGTACAGTATGTGTGTATGTATGAGTGCATATATATATATGTATGTGTGTATTTATGTACAGTATGTGTGTATGTATGAGTGTATGTATATATGTATGTGTGTATGTACAGTATGTGTGTATGTATATATGTATGTATGTGTGTATGTATGTGCAGTATGTGTGTATGTATGATTGTATGTATATATGTATGTATGTGTATGTATGTACAGCATGTGTGTATGTATGAGTGTGTGCATATATGTATGTATGTATGTGTGTATGCATGTACAGTATGTGTGTATGTATGAGTGTATGTATATATGTATGTGTGTATGTATGTACAGTATGCGTGTATGTATATATGTATGTATGTGTGTATGTATGTGCAGTATGTGTGTATGTATGAGTGTATGTATATATGTATGTGTATGTATGTACAGTATGTGTGCATGTATGAGTGTATGTATATATGTATGTGTGTATGTATGTACAGTATGTGTGCATGTATGAGTGTATGTATATATGTATTTGTGTGTATGTATGTACAGTATGTGTGTATGTATGAGTGTATGTATATATGTATTTAATTTGATAATCGTCCAAGTACACTGGACCAGAGGTCCATTTTCAGCTTTTACTCAGGAAGTATGTGAAAGGAAAATAATTTGATTACCTGTATCTGTTATTTAGGTAAGTGTAAATATGACTAAATCTAAACTGAAACCATTTTCTAATGTAAATGTACATATACTGGCTTCAGTAAATCAAATCCTCAACCATCTTTATCTGACCAAGGGGGTTACTGCAAAGCATGGAGCTGAGAGTCCCAGGTCTATAAACATTGGAAAATCATGACATAGGTTCATTTTTTTAATTTCAAGAGCAAGGAAATTATACTACACTATAAGGCCCCCATATTGAGAACCGGACCCAAGTCCCACGCTAACCTTTTGAATTTGGGGCCCTGATAGTTTTACTGTAAATGGTTCAAATGGTTCGCATCATGGTTTTCCTCTCTATATTCTATTCGTTCATTATCTTCCACGCACAAAGACTGTGAAAGCAAGGAAGCGTGGGCATTTTGAACACTTGGCAATAGTATACCAAAGAGACAGTTTGCAGGAGAACAGTGCGCAGCAAGAAAGATAGGCTCACTAAACGTGTAATGAAAAGTTTTGCAATTTTTACTGCTGCCATATTTTGTACTTTGCTAAAAGTTTTGCTCAGGAAGACACACTGAGCTATAAACAACTCATTTCCAGGAATGTCCTGGGAGGAGGGGTACATGGGAGATAAATGCAACAATAAATGCAGTGGGCCGAATATTCAAACTGCGCCCAAAAAGTGCGCAACAGCAGGAGCAAGCACAAGTCAATTGCGCATATGCGCAACAGACGTGATATTCAAACATGGAGCAAGACAAACTGTGCAAGCAGCCAACGTCTGAATATCGCACAAACTGCGCCATAGCACAACCAGGAAGGGGAAGCTGAGCAGAAATGATGCACCATAGCGCAACAAGGCTAGCCCAGCTGAGCAGTCCAGAGGTGCCATAGCGCAAGCAGAGCCCCCAGCAGAGCAATGGAACTGCACAACCAGGGAGGCAGGCTGGGGCCCACCACCAGCCATGCCATACATGGGCACAGGAACACACTGCAGAACTAACAATACACCCGCACACCCCAAGCACAGCATCACTGGGGGAGGGATGGATGATCCACCGGCCCATGGGGACAAGCCAACAAAGCACAGCAGGGCCATGTCGCCTAGCACACCCACTGGCAGGCTGAGACTGCACACACAGGGGTCGACAACCACAGTGCACATCAGCCCCCCCTTCTGTACAGCACACCCTGCACTGTGACCCCAAGACACCACCCATGTGCAGTGACTGGCACTGCAGTAAACACCATGCAACCCCAGCACACTGCAACCTCATGTAGCACAGAACCATACAAGCCAGACCCACCCTGGGCACCCAGCAGTAGGCGGCAGCAGATGGCAAGACTGACTGAAAGGCACTCCCACACCGGAGACACCTTCCCATGCACACACACACATACCCAGGACCTTACCACCCCAGATGCCATGCACACCACTGCAACTGAGCAACCATAGCCCGCTGCAAATCAGAGACCACCACAGAATTCATAAAAAATATATATATTAGAAAAGATGTGTACAACACCAACAACATCTATATACATATGTACAAGACAAGGGGGTAGGGTACAAGGTAGGGGTGGGTAAGGGTAGGGTGAACAACTGGGAGAGGGAAGGCAGGGTGGGAGGGCTGGGTGAAGTAGGAAGGGAAGCGCAGTCAGCGCCCGGCAGGCTGGTCCCCTGCTGCCTGTTGATCTTCCCAGTTCCTCCGGCATCGCCTGACCCCATGACGCTGCATGTCTGTGAGGAGGTCATGTGTAGCGACTGACACCTGCGTCAGCCGCTGGAGGGCACGGTCCATCTGCCATAGGATGCTGAGACCTAGGAAAAGGGAACACAGTCAATGGCTGCGACTGTCCACAACCCTGAACACCACCCATCCTGCAAGGCATATAGCCTAGTGCCCCGCACCTGTGATGGTATGCATCCACCCACAGTGACCATGCACATGACATCCCAACCAGGCAGCACAGCTATGTGCACCACTGCACACACACTGCCCATGTCCATCACAGCACAAACAAGGCTGGCAGCGACGTGGCAATGTGGTGGGATGCCATTTCCACAGCCATGTGCCCAGCGCGTACATGGACCACCAGTGACGACACACAGAGCGCAGTGACACTGGACAGTGATGACTGTCGCCTGTGTCGTGGTATGGTTGTGTTGTCCATGGCTGGTGGTCATGCCCACCCTCCAGCATGCAATAGCATCCATGATGTAATGACACTCACACTCATCAAGCAGCTGTGGCTGCTGCTGCTGCTGCTGCTGCCACTGTGGCCCACCCATCACGCCTTCTCCGCGCACCTGGGCCCCGCCATGGCCCCCTCCTCAGCCTGGGCCTGCATCCTCCCGCCAGGCCTGTGGGTGACAAATTTTGAGAAAACATCAGTGTGACCCAAAGCAGACTGCCCCTGCCCCAGTGAGTGTGCCTGCCACACAGCCAGACCCATGCATCTCATACCTGCACACACTGACACAGCCAACCATGGCAGAGCCATCCCCATGCACCACCACCAAAACACAGTCACACCCCACGGAGAATACAGGTGCATAGATGGTACACCCACCTGGCCTAGGCACAACGCCCTCCTGGCACGTGACCTGAGGCGTTGCAGCATCGCCTGGCTCCCTCCTGCGGAGGTCACTATATCTGTGCCTGCACTGGTCAGCAGACCGCACTGCCCTGTGACCCTCTCAGTTCAGTGGCCACCTGCAGCCACACATGGGTGTGAGGCCATGGTGAGGCTGATCCCAAACAGTGCCCCAAAGTGGGGCTCAACCACTCCACCAGGTTGGCCACCTCCAACTGACTCCACTGGGAGCTCTCCTGTGTCATTACTGTGGTAGTAGAGCAGGCAACATGGCCCCGCACCCTGGCAACCCCAGGGAAATGTTGCAATAGACCACCAGAAGGCCAATCAGCGTCTCTGTGATAGCCCCGCCGGTTCACATAGCGCTGTCACCAAACAGCACAACAGAGCCGTACACATGACAGCCAAACAGCGCCAGGGGGCAAAGGTCAGACACCAGGTCAGGGGTCTATGACGCAAGACCACGCATAGCGCCATCTGATGTCTACGCATCCTGCGCGAATGGTCACCTGCGTGCCAGTGCCACAGTGGACTATTGTGCAGTAGTGCCACAGCGCCATATGGTGCCCAATGCTGTAGCGCCACTGGCACAATGGTGGCCATGGCCTGAATTGCCGATCGCGCACAGCACATCATCAGCGTGGCAGACGCCTGCGTAAGCTACCTGGGCATGCGCAATGCAGTGTACCACACAGTCACAGGTATGCGCCATTGGCTCAGCCGCCTCAACCGTATTGTGCAAAGCGCAACGGCGCGATATTCAGCCGACACATGCAGTTCATCTGATCAGCCATTCAAAGGCACAGTGGCGCGATTTGCATCTCATTATGGTTGCTCCACTCCTAATTTTCATGCATTGTGCTATAAATGTGCGACATTGGGCTGCGCTGACCAGATTCAGTTACTGCAGGTGAGAGGTGGGTTGCATGCTGTGTGATGTTCTGGACAATGGTCATGGGATAACCCTGTAGACTGCACAGTGACAGGTGTCCACTTCCACCCATACAGATCGACATGACCGAGCAGAGCCAAGGTGAGGTTGAGGATGGTGGGCGGAGGAGGAGGCCCAACTTCACCACAGCGGAGACAGAGGCCCTCTTCCAGGCCTACCTGGAGGAGGAGCCACTACTGAGTGGACGGCGGGGCACCCCTCAGGCCCGTGTGGCTGCATGGGAGGGGGTAGCTCGGGCAGTGAACCTGCACGGGAGCCACCAGCGCTCCGTGCAGGAATGCAAAAAGAAGATGGGGACAGACCGCAGGAGGGTGAAGGAGAAGGTGGCAGCCCTCAGGGCGGCACGTGCTGGCACAGGCGGGGGCCAGCCAGCTGTGGTGGAGCTGACCCCGGCTGAGGACCGACTGGCTGCATCAATGCAGCAGAGTGCTATTGAGGGCGTACCAGGAGGTGGATTCCAGACAGGTGGAAACCCATCCCTGCACAGTATGACATGGTGGTGGTGTTGGGGGGGGAAGGTTGTTCACATGCACTCACATGTCCTCTCTTTCTATTACAGATCCTGTTCATCTTCAGGGGACGGTGGTGGTGGGTCCAGGCAGTGAGGAAGACCTGCTGGACATGGAGGAGGGTCCATCCACCTCTGTCACCAGCCAGCATGCACTGCACCAGCATGCGCGGGCTGCCAACTCTGGTGTCGGTGAGTCAGGTGTGGGCGTGCACAGCCTGTGTCTCAGCAGTCTGGCATGCAAGCATGCCAGCACGCTGTGACCGTGGCTGCACGTACCTGCACCATTGATGATGCAAGGACTGCAATGGGCAGTGACATGTGTGTGTCCCATGATGGACACACAGCAGGCCAGCACGTGCCCCTGGGCCTAGCTGGTTCCAACTTGTGTGCCAGCATGTCGGCACAGTCCCAGACTGTGCCTGTCAGCACCGGTGGGGCAGCACCGGTGGCTGTGCAGGTGTCTGGCACTGTTGCAGCCACAGCAGTGGAACGAGTGGTCCCTGGGGCGCAGCGGTTGGAGGGGCAGCAGCAGCAGTCACCCACCAGGTCTGGGGGTACAGTGTCCAGCGGTGGCACATGCCCACCTCCCTTTGATATGCCCATTCCTGGTCCTGGTGAACAGCGCCCACCCTCAAGGGTGTTGAGCATCAGGACCTTCCTTCCCTGGGGACAGGATGCCGTTGTGGCAGAGTACCCATTTGAAGACACACCGCCTGCTGCGGGAATCAGTACAGCAGCAAAGGCGGGTTGCAACGTCCATGGAGGCACTGTGCGTGGCTGTGGAGCGGCACAGCAGGGACTGTGCTCTGAACCTTGCAGAGATGGTCCATATGCGGATGGATGTGACCGCCGCCATTGACAGGCAGACCCAGGCATTGGTCGCTGTCGTGGCTGCATTGGGCACACAAGCAGGTGCCCCTGTACCGCGCACCCCACACAGTACGCTCTCCACTCCCCGTTCCCGGCGTCGTGTGACACCAAGCCTGTCGATGCCGGGTTCTGCTGTGGGCATCCTGAGCACCCCTGGTGCAGGTATGTTTGGCATACTACAGACCCCACTGCGGACAAGGTAGCGATCGCGCAGTGGGACCCCTGGTGGTCCATCGGTGCCACCCCATGTGGCCCCTGCTCAGCCTGCCAGTGCTGTTGGGTCATGGCGGGGCCACCCACGCATCCGCGGTGGCCGTGGAAGGGTGCAACATGACTGACCTGTCTCCCAGTGCGGGCCCTGTCTGGTGCTGCCCTGTGTGCACTGTGTGTCATGGTGGGCAGTGCACTGGTGGGTGCCCTGCACATCACGCCAACATACGGACCACCTGCACACCATCCCGACTGCTGTCCACAGGTGCGTGTGCATGATGATGCCTGCATTGTACTGTACACCAAGGTGCAAGGGTGCCCAGCATCTGACACACGTACTTGGACAGTACAGGTGGTGGGTGTGGTCTGTGGATCTGTGTGTTTGCCATGTCTGTTCCTGCTCTGCTGTGCACCTGCCCATGTACGCTTTGTGCCTGTGTGTGTGTGTGTGTGTGTGTGTCCATATGACTGTTCACCCCTCCCTGATGGTGTGTTTGTGTGCCTGGTCCTTCCCTCCCCTTGCCGTCATGCACCCTGGTGTGTTACTCTGTGTGCCTGTGGGTTGCGCCAGGACAGTGTTGGTTGCATGGCCCCTTGACTTACCTGTGTCGTGCATAATGCTCCTCCGTGATGGTGTCCCAGTGCAGCTGGGCCTGCCGGATCAGTCGGGGTCCCGCCGTCAAGGGGCTGCTCATCACCATCATCACCGGCGCCACTGGCGTCCCATCGCTGTCCCTTCCTCGACCTGAATGGCTATCCACAGTCTTTGGCCATGTTGTGCAGGATACAACAGGCCAGGAATATCCCACAGGCCTTTGAGGGGCTGTACTGTAGGGCACCGCTGGAGGTGTCTAGGCATCGGAAGCGTGCCTTGAGCATCGCAAACACCTGCTCGATGATGTTGCATGTGGCGGCATGCGCCTCATTATAGCGTTGCTGCGATGGGGTCATGGGGCTATGGTGTGAGCAGCCAGGGACGGAGTGGGTATCCGCTGTCACCTGTGTGGAGATGGTGGAGATAAGTATCATGTTCAGGTCCATATTGCCAATATCCCTGTGTGCCACTACCATAGCACCTGTGGCATTCCCACCTTTGGCCCACGTTTGCAATTCCTACATGCATACTCACCCACTAGATGGCCTGTGGGGATGTCCCCACTCTCGAATCGATGGCACAGTGTGGACTGATACCATATAAAGGCATCATGTGCTCTGCCAGGGTGTGTGTCACAGACATTGATTATGCGCCCAGTGGCATCACACACCACCTGGCAGTTGACACTGGAATAGCCCTTCCTGTTCCTATATGCAGCCCCATCGGGGCCAGGTGGTGTGCATATGGCCACATGGGTGCAGTCTATGGCCCCTAGCACACCAGGCATACGTGCTACCCTGTGGAACTCCTGCATGTTTGCTGTATGCTCTGCCAGCGGTGCGGGGAAATGGATGTGCTCACGCATGTAGCAGCAGTGCGCTGAGGGATGGGTGAGGATGCATGGCGTGGCCGACTGTGTGATGCCTGTGGTGTCCCCTGTCGGCCTCTGGAAGGTGCCCGTGGCGAGCAGGCACATGCAGGCTGTCACCTTGGTCTCCACCGACAGGCGTGACTCCGTCGTGAGGGTGCCTGCATCACATCACTGCACAGCTCACAGAGCCGTCTCAGTATTGCCCTGTTCAGGCGGTACGGCCTACGATCTCTACATCTGTGTACAGCTCAAAGCTGATCACGGGCGGTACTGCCTGTTTGGGGACACTACACGAGCGCTACCCATGGCCACGCCCCCGCAGCATGCATTCTCACCCCCACAGCTTTCTCCATGTGGAAGCCGGCACTGTCCATTTCCCTGGCTTGTGACCCCCCCGGCTGATGTTGCTCTATTACGCCCGCTGTCCTGACTGCTACCTCCACTGCACCTGGTACACCTACTGGCCTCTGCACTCTGTGGCCCCATACACCTTCCCTTGCCCCTCTTCTGTCCTGTGCACTCCCTGGCCTACACTGTACACTCCCTGGCCTGCACTGTGTGTTACTCTGGCCTTCTCTGTCTCTCTGCCTCATGTGTCTTCCCTGTCGCGTTCTTGCGCCTCTTCCTTGAGCCTTTTTATTTTGGCTCATTTCCACTGGGGCGCAACTTCCGGCTGTTCAGCTCTTGCGCATTGCGCAAGTTTTTGAATATCGCATTGCGCTCTTTATGCATGGATCCACCTCCTTCGGTTGCGCATGCCTTCATTTGCATTGCGCTGTTGCTCAGCCTGTTTCGTGGTGCAACTGCCTCCCTGCTGAATATCGCAGAATGGCGCACTTTCCGACTTGCACATGCGCAACCCTATTGCGCATGGCGCAACCCTTTTGAATATCCGGCCCAGTCTATATACAACCGAAGCAGCAGAAATGCTAAATATGCATTACATCAAATGGACTATAACTATAAAACAATGGAAATGTATTTATATGTTGTGAATGTGAACAAAAAAAATCTTAAAAAGTGGGAAAAAATATTTTTTAAAAAGCCATGTTGAAGTATTTAACATTATTTATTGATAATACAATAATCAAAAATTTTAAATACTGATAATTAAAAAAATGCAGTAATATAACTTTTTTCATATTGCCCTGACTCTAAGCTTTATTTTAAAAAATGAAGTTTTTAGCCTTAACATTTTCAGTGGTAGGTCTTGATCCACAAAATGTGTGGCTGCCTTACGTGGCCATGTAGTGGAGGAACCCAGGGAGGTACAAAAGATATGTATGTACCCCCATGCCAATCTACAGCAGGCCCATTATAGGATGTGCAGCCCAGGCATGGAGGTATCTGCATGGTGTAGCTGCAGAGCACAGATACAGGACATAATCAGTGATATGCACCAACCCGAAGGAAGGAGACCAATCCAGAGCCCCATAAAGTCTGGTGGCTATGCAGACAGGGGGGCTGCTGTAAGGGATGCAGCCACACAGCACAAGGTATGCAGGAATGCGCACATGGCAAGCACTGTGCTGGGCCACCACAAAATGCACTGGGGTCATACCCACACCGCACCCAACAGCCATGGGCTGCCATGCACCCAGTACCCACAACCCCCCCGGGACATGGGTGGGTATGGTCACCACATAGGCTTGTATTATACAGTCAAACCACAGCACAGTATGGCAGTAAAACACAGATGTGCCTTGGGAACATAGGCATTGGTGACACCCGTCATGATAGTCACTCATTCCTGCAAGCCATAGTGTTCTGTCACACCTGGCATGATGACTGCACAGTGTTTGCTACACTGTGTGGTGCATCACACCCTGGCATGCCCAATAAAGTCCCCCAACCCCACCAATGAACATCCAGGGAAGCTCAGTGGCACATCTGTGGCTATACAACTCACTTGAGAACCACTATTCCTATGCCAGCCCAGCCTCTTTCCTGTTCCACCACCGTTCCAGTTGCCAACAACTCCATCCGTTGGTGGCCAGTCTTCAGGATGCCGGGGGAAGGGGACTGTAGGTGGACTGGGCATCTCTCAGTCTCCTGGTGTTCCCATTCATGCAGCCGCAGACCAAGGTGGAGCAGTGGTACAATGAGGCACATTGCCGGACAAGGGGCATCCTTGTGAGGATGTTCAGCCTGCTGAAGATGCGCTTCTGGTGCCTGGATAGAACAGGGGGACACTGCAGCTCTCACCCAGCAAGGTGTGTAGGGTGATCACTGCATGCTACCTGCTACTTCAGAAGTGCCTACCTGTACCTAATGGCATGGAACCACCTCCTGGTGATCAGGCCAGCAATGGAGAGGACAATATGGGCAATGATGACAGCCATGGTGGTTGGCTTGCCCTGGGCATGCAGGGCATGGATTGTACAGAACTACTTCATACACTGATGGGGTGGTCTGAACTCTGATACAGTGGTGTGCATACAAAGTTAAGCATTGCCTATTGTGCTGTGTGCCCTGTGCTGTGTACTCTGTGGAACAGGTGGCCTCCTCCTTGCTGTGCATCCTTACTTAGGCGTGCCCTTTGCAATCTGCTGCCCTGTGTCTTGACCATCCAATTTCCTTGTAAACTGGGTGAACTGCTTGGGTCAGTGTCTCCCATGGGTGTGGGGCCAGGATCTGGTGTCCATGCGTGTGCAACCTCGCCCATCACCTGCACTATGGAGGTTAGGCCAGGTGATGGGGGAGATGGCTATGGGAGGGGTGTCCGTGGGCTGTGGCCTGCCTGCACTGCCTGTGTCAGGGCACCACAGCCCCATCTGAGAATGTCAGCAAGGTGGTCTGGACTGCCATCCAGAGAACAGCGAATGGTCGCAAGCCACTCTTGCACACCCTCTACCTCTGCTCAGGCTGTCCACACTTTGGACCATGCAGTGTAGGTGTTCGTGGCTGGCCCTTGTCAGATGGATCCAGTGCTGCTCCAGGCCATGGACCTCAGCATACGTGCCATGCAGGGACTGCTGCCTGGGAAGGTGTATGGCAACTTGTCTGGTGCCATATGTCTGTGCCTGTGCTGCATGCTGGGGTATGGGTGGCACAGATGCATGGTGTCCTCCGGTGTCCCCTGTGTATCCATTCCACCAGCCATATATGGAGTGGATGGTGGGGATGTGGAGTGTGTGGTGTGTTGTGGGACCTGGTTATATGGGGTCATGAGTGCACAGTCCGTTGCATGCTCCAGGGCATGACTATGTCCTCTGTGCCATCCCTGCCAGGCTCATGTATGTCTACAGTGCCCTGGGCACCCTGGGTGCCCTGAATCTCCTGGATGTCTGGGGTGTTGAGGACATCCAGGCACATTCTGGATGTGGTATCTGAGTAGGGAAATAGAAGCAGTGGCTAGATTGGCTAAGAGCCCACAGGAACTCAGTACCACCACCTCTAACAACATTGTATGTCCGGACCAGTACCTGTGCCTTCCTTCCCCATTGACTACCATATGGAAGTCCCACCACCTAGGAACTGTTATACCAAATGGCTGTGTGGGTACTAGAGGTCATCCACCTACATATTCCATAACCGCTGCATAGGGGGGTGTTACCACGTGTGCCTCAGGTCTCCACTGCATTTGGCAGAGTGTGTGTGTGTCGCCCTGTACCCCTACCTGCGCCATGTGTCTCCTGTTCATCCATGTCCTTAGCCACCTCTGGTGCAGGGATGCCAGTCCTTTACCTGTGGGGGACATTCATCTGGTGAGTTGTGGTCAGTGTCCATGCCTTGTCCAGCCCAGAGTGTGTCCCATGCCTCTACTCTTCAGTGTGTTGAGTCCCTTGTCCTTCCCACTGACTGCCTACTGGCTGATGATGTTGTCCACATTGCTATCCACCTCAGTGATCTCCTGGTCCCTGCTGTACTGCCTCTACCCATCACCAGCTGTGCCCATTGACACTGTGTCAGCTTCCATATCACTGCCCCCACTAAGTTCACACCATTTTTTTCTTGAGAGCACTGACTGGACATAGTGTCTTCCCTGCCACAGTTGCTGTGTCCTGTATACCCAACAATACAAGTTGTTTATGGGTGGGTGTAACCTTTAGTACCCCGGAACCACACAGGGTAGCGTAGTTTGCCCGTACCTCCACCACCACCAGTATGACGGTCTCCTTGGCCATGAAATTAGGTGTCTGTAGCCTGGTATGCTGGCAGCAGCCACCATGACTTCTGCCATCCCCTCACATGGCTCTGCAGCATCCAGTCCTGGTCCCCCTTCTGCGGGCAGCTGTGCTGTGTCAGTGGTGTTACTGATGTTCTTTCTATGCAGCTACACTGCACCTATTCTGTCCATAGCTGAGATTTAAGTGTAGTCGTCTGCAATGGCTGGGCATCAACTTATATGGTGGGGTCACTGGGCATTCCATGGGTGTGTACTGCACCATGCAGGTCCCAGGTCAGACCCCTCCAATGCCTCTGTGTTTCCATCTGCACTTGTGAGTCATGCACGCAGCCTGTGTGAATCTCACCACTTGTATGGACAGTGTGCACCATGCAGCCATGTGCATGTACTATGTGTGGGTTCCAAGGGTTCTGTGCTTTTCTGTGGATCAGGCCCTTAGCCCTTTCTCCAGATAGTTTCTTTTACAATGATTAACTTTGGAACCTTTTATTGATGACCATTTGAAATTATCAGTATTTTAAAACGTAATTAAACAATGTATAGATATTACTATTCTTTGTGGCCCTGACTCCAAGCTTTCCTTTTAAAAAAGTAAATTTTGTGTTGGCCCGGTGGTGCTGAGGTCTGAAGCACAGGATGCCACACCTCATGCCACACCAGTGACCCAGGTTTGTGTGTGGACTTGGGTCATCGGGGGTCAGCTGGGGGGTCGGAGGATTGAGTGTCCCCAAGACTGCTCTCCTCCTTCAGAGAGGGTCTCCTGCGAAGTTGCTGGCTCCTGGCAGTGGTGGTAGCGCAACCCGTAGTGCAATGGTGGGGTCAGTGTGGGCTGATGTCCGATGTATGGCACACAGGAGTGCATGCCACAGCATCCTTTGTTTCTTTGCATGCCCATGTCGTGGAGGGGGGGTATTCAGGGGACAAAATGGCTGAATCCTCCGGCACAGATGATGGTCTCACGCAGCGCTGCACTGGACGCTCCTGGAGCTACACCTGGCCCTGACTCCTTGGCCTTCTGTGAAGGGGGTCCACGATGTGGCCTGAGAGAGGGAGAAGGGAGGAGGTAGCAGCTTGGGCACAGTGCCCGATGCAGGAGCCACCAGTTGACCGGAAAAATTGGGGAACCTTAGGGAACACCCCAGCCGAGAAGGTAGGCTACTAAAGAAAGAAACCAAAAAAAAAAGAAAATTTTGTAGCCCTAATGGTTCCAAAGTTAGTCCTTTTCAAAGAAATTTTCATTAGCAAGGACTAACGTTGGAACTTGTTAGCGCTAGAAATGTATTTATTTATGTACACTGGGAGGGTGTACTAGAGAAAGTTAATTTTTTTCTTATGAAAGTCTGGAGTTAGGGCAACATGGAATAATTATATTATTACATTTTTCAACTATTCTTATTTTACAGTATCATAGATCATTCCAAATGTATAGTCATAAATATTTTGCAAGTTTTTATTAACTTTTTTACAATTATTTTTTTTTAACTTTTTATGATTTGTCCTCATCCTCTGCCCCAAATGGGAAAAGTTACAATTCTCTAAATTGCTGGGGTACACAGTATGTTGAAGATTCTAGTGGTACTCTATCAAAGAGAGCCATACTGTTTAGCCAGTTCCACTAGTGGAGTGAGTAAAGAATTTGGCAGGGAGTTACTTGGGACACACCCTGAAATGTGATTTTTATTTTGTGCCTTGGTTTTGTAAGTCACATAATTGAAAAATAAGCAATTCTAGGTTTTAAACAGTGACTGTCTCACTGAAGCCAATGTTAGCTATGGAGAAATGGTTGTACTAGTTGACTACCATTCAGAATATAGAGAAGACTACTTGACATGAACGAAGGACATTAAAAATGTACTTGGGTTAGCTGAGCATTTCCTCATTCCCGGTATAAATGAATTATGCTGTAATTATGTTTGTCCTCTTGTTCATCCTAGCTTAATGTATGCATTTCCCTGCCACTCCAGGTTGCTTGGTCCCAGTGGGCTAACTGGTTCAAAACATAAACAAACAAAATACAGGCGTTTGGTTGCTTTCTACATATTGCTGTGGGAGAAGGAGGTGCTTTTATCCAGTAGCTTAAAACCCCACCAACTGCCGTAGGACTTGAAGGATGGGTAGATTGTTTATGGTACTGAAAGTTCTGGATTGAATGTTCTGAGAACTGTACCAGCTTTACAGTATATTCACACCATGGGCTTCTATAGAAGCATATCTGTTGCCAGTGTCCTTATGAATCCTGCAAAGACCTTCTGGTAAAGATACATGGTATTAGAGGTATGCTTTTTGACCAATTGTCATTTCTTGTTTAATGTTTGTCATCTGTTCTTAAAACCAATAGAAAAAAAACTTAATTTCAAAAAATGTATATTAATTTAACAACAAAATTGTTTTTTAGAAGGACTACACAATAATTGTTAAATACAGAATTCTGAGCTGCAGATCCCCATTAAGCATCATGCCATTTTTCAGATTTTTAAGACACTGCACTTAAAAAGTATTACCCTTTTCGTACCCCAGATTTAATTGCCTATTAAAAAAGCTTGCTTCAGTAAAGAGTAGATGAAGATGTCATGTGATGTCAACTCGAGAACTTACAACCTAATCCTTACTGCCAGCAACAACCTCCCCAGTGCTCCAATATACCCAGCTGTAAAATGGGTCGAGGCAGGACCCCACTGAAAAAGAAGATGCCTTACAACTGGACTATTCCGAATACAAAAAATTGTAAAAGCAGCAGCATTGAAATACTAGCCTGCTGCATCATGAGGTCAGTGCAGTCTTCCAGTCATGTGTTCTCCCAAAGCATCTCTGCTCTGACCCTTAGAGAAAAGTTCACTTTGGACCGAAAAGGTACTCTTGACCTTTCAAGTGAAGACAGATGGTTGTGCCAGCTGTTGTTTGCGGTGCTTTCGTGTTTTCAACTACTGAACTATTGACTGGTGGGGGGGGGATTGTTTGATTTCTTTCTCTGGATTCTAGGGGTGAAAGGCAAGACATTAGATTTGTTAAGTACTGTATCAAGCTTTTAACTGATATGGATAAACAGTATGTAACCCACCCCAAAGTGTGGGACTTACCTAACTTCTCAGAGCTCGGACCATCCAGCCAGACTGCTGCCAGTCTTCTTACTCTTAGTGGACCTTGGGGACATGGATTCTGTAGCAAGTGAACCAGAGGAGAGCTGCAGAGAGGAGGAGAGCAGGATTTCTTTGGTGCCTCCAGTGCCAGTATGTCACCGTGGCTCAGTGCCACACTTCAAAGATGGCTTTGCTGTTGGAGAGGGACAGAGTGTGTTGGCACTTCTAGTGAGGGGGGAATAATATTAAGGAAAATCAAGAGAGGGTAATTATATTAAGGAAAATCAGACAACACAGAAAAAACAAGCATTTGTCAATGCTGAATGTTTGCTCGCTGATAATAGCATTGGACATGCAGGAGTCAGACAGATGCAGAATAGGAATGGCAGTGAAGTATTGAACTCACGCCAACCCCACCTTCACCCTGCAGAGATGTACAGGCATTGGGGTGTGCCTTTGGGTCATCACCCATAATGCTCACGGCATTTCACCTCACCCTATCCTGCAGACACCAGCAAGTGTTGAGATGTGCCTTGGGGTGTTCGGCTTGACAGTCACCCCATGTCATAAAGACATACACTGAAATGGGTGCAGTATAGGAGAATGGGGTGAACTCTGGGGCTGAAGAGTCCAAGGCACACCTTGAAGCATGTCACTGGGTATAGGGTGGGGGTGGGGGTGGAATGGCGTGAGCATTAGAGCTGGCAATCCAAAGGCACATCACTTATGCCTGTCAGTCTGTATAGGGTGGGACGTTACGGTTAGAAACCCTAATGCCCCGGGCGTTTGTTGGTATTTGCACTACCAATTTTCAGCATGTCCTTTTTGTGACCCCCACCTCATGAAAGCATTTGGGACCTCTGCTCATGAACAGTGGCACAGTGATTTTGTTAATCTGTTGTGAATGTTGATTTCCCACAGTGACCGCATCATTCTGCACTAGATGTGTGAAAACACAGTTCGGGTAGGATGTGAAACATGATAGCTGTACCATTCATAGGGAGGTGTGAAGAGATGGCAATGCTGAAAATCTGGAATGAAAATATTAAAAATGCTTGAAGTTACGAGTGTACGTGGAAATTGCACAATGCACGCTCATAATACAGTCATTTAGTGGAATCATTTCACCAAATTTTTAACATAGGCATTTTGTGACCTCTGCTCATGAACAGTGTCACAATGATTTTCTTAATCTGTCCCGAACATTGATTTTCCACAGTGACCACGCCATTGTACGCCAGTTGTGCGAAAATACATTCCGGGCAGGATGTGAAAAATGACAGCTGTACTGTTCATAAGGAATGAACAGTGACACTGTCATTTCATTAATCGGTCTCAAAAGGTGATTCCACGCAGTGACCGCACAATCAACTTTTGAGATCGAATAACGAGTGACAGTGACTGAATTCATGAGGTAGGGTCCCAAGAACCCCATGTTGAAAATTTGGTTTCAAAATTTACAAAAATGGCCAAGATAGCCACCTAAGTTGAAAAAAACCCATTTATGCCATTATACAGCTTACCAGCATTTCTTCAGTTTGCGGTCAGCTTTGAAGAGTGCAGACGTGTTCCCAGTCCACCGAAGATCCTTGTGCTGGGCTCTGGAGGTAAGTATGAGGTGAGGGGGTGCGGGGATGTGGGGTGCACAGCAGGTGGGTGCGGGTTGGGGGAAGGGGCACCAGAGACAGCGAGGGACAGTTTTCTGTTTTTACAGGAAAAAAAACAAAAAATAAATGACAGCACGGGAGGCTTTTGACATGCTGGGGTGTGCTCCCAGCATGCCACCTGGGTGTTTGTTGGCAGGGGGGCTGGAGCCAATGGGGATTAGGCAACCCTGTTAGCCACACAGTGTGCTTGGGGGGGCACATGAGCCGAGGAGGATTGGGCACCCCCCTCAGCATACAACAAATGGGGGGGCATTATGCCGATGGGTATTGGGCTACTCCATCATCAAATGAGCTGGGGAGGGGGCATGCCAACAGGGGGATTGGGCACCCCCTTCGGCTTTCATGGGGACTGAAAGGCGCCTGGTGACAGCCACCACTTGCTATCAATATGCAAATTGCCTACACGTTACCACCGCTGATTGCAGTGGTGGTTTTCTTTCAACTGCATGCCACTGCATCTGAACTGCTGCTATAGACAGCTCGGCCATTCATTGGTGTGGTGTGGTCATGCCTGCAAAATGGATCAGGGCATTGGCAGAGTACACCTCCAAAAAGTCGTATGGTGGCACTATGTTTCTTGTGCATGCGCACAAGCAAACATAAAAATTATCCTAATAATGCAGTATATAAAATCAGGACGTAAAATTAAAAAAAAAACCTTGCAAAATAAAACTAACTACAAAAAAAAAGGAAAACAAAGAAAAAGAACATCTGAAATAAGGGTTATAATACTGTTTGGTTTATCATAGAGAACAAACAAAGAACATTAAACAAACTTAAACTAAAGACTTGTTCCATTCACAGCCTCAAATTTAACATAACCAGGATATTTCTTTCCAGATGGCCAGGAATTCATTTTCATTGTAACACTGTTTTTACTTGGAAAAGACAGAATCCAGAGAAGGCTCGTGCATTTTATTTTTGCAGTTAATCTTTTGATTGTAGTTATTGTGATTATACATACTAATACACTACATTCTCCAATATACACTTTCATAAATTCTTAATGGGCGAAGGAACAAACATGTTGTCTGAAGTATTATACAATGATATTAAAGGGGAAAACAAATGTTGAGAAAAAATTATGTAGCAGTACAATCTGTATGATAGAGAGAAAATAAGGCAATTTATGGTTCAAGGGGTAAAAGGAGTAGATACAAACAAGAAATATGAGTAGTTGTGATTGTATTTCTATTATGCTGTAATTTAATACAAGTATGTGTAAGATTGTATAAAGGAAGAACATAAAAAAGAGAAAAATATCTAAGAAAGTGAACAAGAATGAAGAAGGAAAGGGAAGAAGAAAAGGAGATAAAAAGATAGAAAGAGAGGAGATGAAGAAGGAACGAAAGAGCTAGAAGCGAGATTCCAATGTGAACACATAACTACCCATGGATTAAGTGACGATATGTGTAGATGTGTTTAAATATTTAAAACTCGCACATTTTAATGATTGAAAAGCATGTGGATCTAAGCTGCTGTAGCACAAACTGGCACCTTGCTTGCCACAGATAATATTTCTGGCAGGAAAAAGTAACTGTCAGGGTGTTCAAGTTATATTTCTGTAAACTGTGGAAGGAAATCACTCATAGGTACAGTAAGTCTTTCAGTCACAGAGTTTTCCAGTGGGTAGCCAGTGCTGACCAGAACCTTCTGACAAATGCGTATTCCAGGAAAAAATTTTCCATTGCCTGTTGTCTCAATGTGGACAAATATATTCATCGACTGTTTTATGCTTACTATTACCAAGTACTCCCAGTCTGCCGTAGCAGCATAACCAGAGAACATCCCACATACAGTATATAATGGAACTCTGTTGTCTGTCAGTTGTCTAGGTGCTAGGGCTCTTTTGTGTGACACACAGTGTTTAAAATCAGGTTCCAGGGTACATAGTTTCGCCATTACAGTATTATAATGTATGGTAGAACGTTGTTATGCATAAAAATCTATCCCTAACAAAAAGTTGTTATGCTGCAGTAGCTTGCTATTATGCTGCAGCATAACAACTTAGAACCCTGAATTGAGATCTGATAGCTTGAGCTGCATTCTCAAACCGTAGCGGACAGCATCATTTCAAAATGTGAGTCACGTAAAAAACTATGTCGACTGCTGTTTTCTCTTGGGAGCTATCCAATCGTGAGACATTTATCCAGGAAACTGCATTTTCCAGCAAGGGGCTGTTAATGTAAAAATCATCAATTACCTTGCAGGCGGACAACAGGCTAACTGCAGTGTCAATCCCAGTGAAAACTTAGGTGAGTAAACCACTCTTGTAAACCCCATAGTACTAACAACCTGTGATCTTTGGCTCTAAAATATTTTTTTTGTTCCATTTGCAGGTCACGCTGTGGTTTCCGGGAGGCGTACAGCTTCAGACTCCACATATTCATAAATTATGACTGTAGATAGCAGCCCATACAACATAAAAGAAAATGTATAGGACTCTATTTATAACAAGTTTGAAAACTCTTCTTGAGGTCGTCATGGCGATGGAACCTCTTGAGCTTCGAAACATCGCCATGACGATCTCTTGAAGAGTTTACAAACTTGTTATAGATAGCGTCCTATACATTATCCTCTTTGTATAGTTGTTTCCTGTACAAAGTAATAACTTGTTTTGAAATTTTCCACCTTACAGTTTTCTTTAAGCTTGTTATTGCTATATTCTGGAATAACCACATGCTGCAGGAGTTGAGGGAGGGCCTCTTACCATCCGTCGAAGTATGTGGAAAAAAATCCTACGAGTCAACTGCCTGCTGCTGTGGCAGCCTTCAACAGACCTATCCGACGGGAACCATGAAAGGACAGCGTGTAGAAAAAGACCATAGAATAAAGCATACTGAGACTCCCATTATTTCTTGGCAGACACATGAAATCTCTCTTTACAGGGTTGAGCTGACTACCTCACAAGATCTGGAAAACAGTATTAAAAATCCTTGTCTCTAAACTGATCAGAGGGGAATGTATCTCAAATATAGCAATCTAGCAGGATGCAAAGCAGAAACTGCTAAATTATACGTACGCTCTTCATTTTGGGTCATCTCCATGATTTCTATCTGTTCACTTTGAAATAAGGGGAAAGGGATTTCCCCAGCAGATGCCTCCACTGAATCAAACTCTGTAGCATGACTGAAGGGGCTACAAAGGCCATTGGTCCATGTAATCTACCCATAATACCCTATCCTACCACTGAGACTTAGTGTCTATATGGGGTTTATTCCCAACCACCTGCCACTATGTTCCCTGCCTTGCAGCTATACCCTGGGTGACTATTAAGCCCTTAACTTTGTCTGAACTGTGTTTGAAGCCATTAGTGGTCTTGGTGCCCACTACCTAAGTTGGCATATTGTCCCATGGCTCAGCCACTCCTTCGGAAAAAAACAAACATCCTCATGTCCCTTCTAAATTTCCCTCCCTCTAGCTTCCACCATGTCCCCGTGTTCTAGATGCAGTAGTCCTGTTGAACAGTTCCCTGCAGTTTACCTTGTTCATTCCTCTCAGAAACTTGACATATTGCCCTTCGCCCTTCTGGCTTCCAGTGAGTGCGTGTTCAGTGCCCTAAGCTGATCCTTATATGATCTGACTTGTAAGCCATGAGTCAGTTTTTTTACTTTGTGCTGTACCATCTCCAGCCTGTCCCTGTCTTTCCTCAAGTGAGGGCTTCAGAACTGGGCACAGTACTCCAGATGTGACCTTACCAGTGCTCTATGGAGAGGTAGTAATACCTCCTTTCTCCTACTTATCAGATCTCCTCCCAATACACTCAAACACCCCAGCTGCCTTGCTATAGGCCTTGTTGGTACATTTGCAAGATTGTTTAAGGAAGCCACTTGCTGCCACTCCTAGGTCCCTTTCCTCAGTAGCAGTGTCCAGCTTAATCCCTCCAGTCCAGTATTCTGCCCTGGTGTTCCTGTTCTGAATATACATAACCTTGCACTTTTCGGCATTGAACTTTTACCACCAAACCTTGGACCCCTTACCTCCTCCTCATCTACACTACCATAGAGCTTAGTGTCATCTGTGAACAGGCACATCTTTATTTATTTATTGGTTTGAGAATTGTCACCCAGGAAAGGAACAGAGCACTTGGGGCAGCACTCGAAGGGTAACCCATAGGGTTGTTCTCTTTGTATGCTGTCTGATGTGCAGCAATAAATTTGTTACTTTTGTATTAACTTTGGCTCCAGAATCACTTTATATTTAGCTACCCTTCTGCATGCTGGCAGGTATCCAGTGAACATGGCGACTGTGACTGAGTGCTTACAAAAAGGGTGACTCAGTCATGGCGCTTGTGTTCTGGGCTACCTGGTAGGGTAGTGACCAGATATAGGGGTAGGCGAATACAGTAACAGGATGTCGCTATATATACACACATGGGGGAGGGAAGGACCACACCGCATGATGGGCAGAAGGGGAGGGAGGGTGTGTGGAGTGTAGTGTGGTGGTCGACTGCTGAGCCGGCCATGTGGCGTGGTGGGTAGGTGGCAGGCTGGGGTTGGGTGGGTGCTGGGTTCGGTTCTGGATCCGATCACTTTTGCACTCGGGTTGGATTTTCTTTTCCTTTTTTAAGTTCCTCAACATGCCCCCAGACTGAGAATCCTTAAGTGGGGAGGGTGTGGGGGTGCAGCCACCCACATAACATAGAAAACTGGTCGCCGGTTTCGTAGTCGCTGCAAGTGCACATTGCCATAATTCATTTTCGGCGATGTACACTCACCCAAACGGCAATCACCCTTCCGCGGTCGTTTTCACATAGAACTGTGCTGCCCCTTGTGATCTTTTCTGTTGTGTGGTTTCTGAGCAGGCATCTATCATTTTTTTCCATATGGGAGCCTTTGTTCTTATCTTGTAACTGGGAAAGGCACACTGAGCAAGGCTCATTTCCAGGTGTGACCTGGGGGAAAGGGAATATAATTAAAGAGCATACAGAGCTGTAGTGAAATGGTACAAAATAAAGTGCAAACAGTGCACAGTTCTACATGGTACAAGTGCTAATAACAAAACAAGGTGCCAGAAGTTGGTGCTATGAGCAACTTCAAAGTCCAAATTAAAGTGGCAAAGAATGGGTTAAAACATGGTAGTGCAGTGGTAGTTCGGATAATGACTGAACACATGAGGAGGTGCAATAACAAGTAGATAGTGCTCCAAGGGGTATGGGTGGGGGGTTAGGTAGGGGTATGGAAGGAGCAGTAGGGGGTGGAGAGGAGTTATAGCTGCTGCCTAAGGGATACAGGGGGAAGGGGCCCTAAATTCCTTCTCTAACATTGTTGATGAATACATTGAAAAGGACTGGACCTAGGTCTGAACCTTGTGGCACCCCACATATGACCAATCTCTCCCCAAATGTAACTCTGTTTATCACTACCCTCTATTGTTTAACCCCCTAACCAACTACCCACCCTTCTAACTATGTCCTTTGCCACACCTAGCTCCTCTGTCGTCTTGCAACTAAACTTTGATAGACTTTGCTGTGCTGCAGCCTAAAACAGCCTAACTGTGACTGCATTTCAGTAGTCTGGGATGCCACCCAGCCAGTAGAATGGCCCAGTGCAGGTTTCCGCAGCACAATACGGACTGGATGCCAGGATGTGGTGGTTTGTTCAGGTAGAATGGGATCTCACAGGCTGAGCTGCCTTGTGTGCTTGAGAAGGTTATCTGCTGAATATGGAGGTCAGGAGAGGTCTGACTGGAACTGGAGACAATAGCCATCTGTCAGCCAACACTGGAGACCTTGAGAGAGAGAGAGAGAGAGAGAGAGAGAGAGAGAGAGAGCGCAAAACCAGCCAGAGTAGGACGTGATGCAACTACACCATTGCCCAATGTGTGTTGAGGGTCTGGGTCTGGGAGAACTGTGAGTACATCAGAACTTGCCCTACAATAACATCACTTAATATAAGTCCTTTGGGAAAACCAGTTAATGGACTAGAGCATCCACCCAGGATTACAAGTACCCCTTGTGGGCTTTGGAGCATTCCCATTTTGGATTGTTTGCATATTTGTTTAAAGGAGAACTGCACTAAACCCGTAAGTCATTTTTCCCTGAAGAAGCTGATCCAAATTCTGTTACTGTTCCGTTTCTGCAGGTGGTTTTGTTGTGCTAGTGGGTGTTTCTGATTTACACACAGATAGTAAGTGCCATTTTAGAACTCCGTGATGTAGTGTATGTCTCTTGCTCAGCTCTTCCATTGTTGTAACAATGCCTCCATGTTGTACTGCAAAACATTGTAGTAGGAGAGTGGCATAAACTACATTACACAGTTCCAACGTGGCACTTAACATCAGACTGTAAATCAGAAAAAACACTGAGGTTACTAATAGGCAAGTATAAATGAAACAATAACAGAATTTGAACCAGTTTTTAAAAAAAAAACAGTTTCTACTGGGAAAAATGACCTACAGGTTTGGTGCTGTTCTCCTCTAAGTGCACCACTGCTGGCCAGCCATGTGCAACATCGTCAGGCCTACACCATTTCCATTGCCGGGTACCCAGTGATACACTGGGAGTACCCTAGCAGTAGTAACATAAGGGTTTATACACTGGTTCCAGGGGGAGAGGGTAGTGCCCACCATCACAGCTGGGCAAAGACAACACTATTCATTGTGTGTTTTCTTGGGGGGGGGACTACCATATTTTGGGTTGGCCTGAAGGGGCACTGGAAGCACAGCATGGGTGCAAATATGTTATTTGGCTGTGCCTAGGAGGATGACAGAAGAGCAACCCTGCTGGGCCTGGGCACACTCGGAAGAACCAGTCAAGGGTCTGTACTGCTACCATATTGTATAACCCCCTTTGTTTGTCTCATGACCTGTTCCTGCACCCAAATAAAACCCTTGTTATTTTATTTATATTTATTATATGGATGTATGTCATTTATAGCGTATAAGTATTGTAATCTGTAGGGAACTGTAATCATGTTGTGCTGTTTCACGAGTGTGGAGATCATGTGGATAACATAGAAACATAGAATCTGTCAGAAGATAAGGACTGCTTGGCCTACCCAGGCTGTCCATTTTTTTCTTGCCCATACTGTCATGGCAGACTCTACCTGATCTACTCCCCCAACTTTCCTACTAAGATTCCTCCGTGCCTATACCATGGATGCTTGAAGCCTTCCAACCCCCCTCCACACATCCACACACGTTTATTGGAAGACTGTTCCAGACGTCCACCACTTGTTCAGTGAAGAAATATTTCCTTACATCCCTCATAAATTCCCCATCTTCCAGAGTCATTGCATGCCCCCCTTGTTCTTCTCCTTCTCTTCTGAAAAATACTCCCTTTCTGTACCTTAATTACCCTTGTGAGGTATTTATAGGTCTCTATCATGCCCCACCCTCTTCCAGGGTGTACCTATTGAAATCCCTTGGTCTCTCCTCATAGGGCATATGATGCAGCCCCTGCATCATTTTAGTTAACCTCCTCTGGACAGCCTCTACCCTGTCTATGTCTTTCCTGAGGTGTGGTCTCTAGAATTGGACACAGTACTCTAGGTGGGGTCTCAACAATGACCGATACAATGGTAACACCACTTCTCTTTGTCTGCTGGTGATACCTCTTCCTATGCATCCTAGCATCCCTCTGGCCCTGCCTACTGCCCTGTTGCACTGCCTTCCAACCTTGAGCTCATCAGATATGACTACCCAAGGTCCTTTTCCTGTTTAGTGACTGATACGACTGCTTCCCCCATTCTATAGACCACCTCTGGATTTATGTGCCTGGGTGCATGATTTTGCACTCTTTTGCATTGAAACTTAGCTGCCATATCCTTGACCACTCCTTGAGTTTTCTCAGGTCTCTACTCATTCTCTCTACCTCCTCTGGAGTATCTACCCTATTGTGGATTATGCTATCATCTGCAAAGAGGCATACCTTCCCTTCCAGCTCTTCTGCAATATCACGTATCAAGACACTGAATAGGACTGATTCCAGTACTGAACTCTGAGGTTCCCTGCTGGTCTACTCTCCCCTCACTAGACTGAGTGTCATTGACCACCACCCTCTGTTCCCTAACCATCAACCAATTACATACGATACCAGGTGAATATAGTGTGAATAAAACTGTGCATAAAATACTGTGCTGTATGATGCACTAATGGTTCTACAGTGACGGGTGTTTAGAACATGTGGTAAGAACCTGTCGCTGTAGTCTTCCAGTAAGGAAAGTGAAGCATGCCACCGGGGTAGTGCCTGGCTGAGTTGCTCCCATGGTAGAGCAGCTAGAGCACCTGCCTCCGGCAGCATCGGGGACCTGGGGCTGTGGTTTGATTTCCCCCGTTCCCACTGTGCTGCGGGTTTTTGCTACAAAAGCAAAATGATTCCGCCTGATTTCTCCTCTACGCCCACAACCCCTTGGAGTTTATTATAATTAGTCCAGGGATGTGGGAGTTTGCCTCAATGTCAGGGGGTGCGGGGTGGAGCTCCCTGCAAAATGATTATTCTCCAAGTGCGCTGTCCTTGCAGTGGTCGGTGTATTGTGCCAACGTTGTTTTGCCACACAGTGCTTTGCATGTGGCATTGTTGCAGTGCGCAGTTTTGACTGCAACATTTTGACCCCGTGCCATTCCGTACCTAGTTAACCACCTTGGGTCCCATCCCCAAATTGCCCAGTTTCCTTTTAAGTCTCATATGTGGCACAGTGTCAAAGACCTTACTGAAGTCTAAGTAGGCTAGGTCCATTGCCCTACCCTGATCTATTTCTGTAGTCACCCAGTCGAAGAAATCTATCAGATTTGTTTGACATGACCCCCTCCATGAATTCGTGCTGCTTTGGATCTGTAACCCGCTGGACTCAAGAATACTCCACTAGCATGCCTTTTGAAAGTGTCTCCATTAACTTCCCCACTGCTGTCATTAGATTGACTGGGTAGGTACTGCAACCCAAAGGGTTGTACCATACTTACACTAAGCCCACTTAAACCTTTCTCTGGGTGGAGACACCGAGCAATTGAAATCAATCTTGGATACAAACATCACAGTCAGGATTTGAATGAACCAGGCCACTTAAACTTGTTTGAGCCCATAAGGCATGGGTATTGCCAACAACATCCACAGCAACCCAGTTACAACAAGTACAAAAACACAAAGGTTTATACTGAACAGCAGGGGGATGATTTTCAGAAGCCCAAACATCATGCACATTTGGCAGAAAAAGTTGCTAAATGGGGCTGGGGAGTGTCCCATCCCACTCCCTCAATGCCTGACTTTTGCATCTGATTTTCTTTTTTTTTACTCTTTATTTATGTACATCTAAATATTTTATAATACAGATAGGTAATACTTTCAAAAGAAACACTTTTTCATAAAGTTAAGTATAAATGATACCTTACTTCAACTTTTCCAGTGTTATAAAATATAGTATGAGTCACAACAAATGGGAGTGATCCAAAACCAAAAAATATGAAAACATAAGTAGTTAGTAATAAATTCTTATGCCCGAGATATGAGAAAAATATATTCAAACCCCAGCAAATCTTACTGTATTCTGACAAATGCAGTATGGTTCCAGCATAGGACTGCCCCAGAGCTGAAATGTTTAATAGAACCTATGCAAATGGTAGAATGCTAGGCTCGAGCTCGATTTTCAAACCACTGTCCCCGGTTGCACTTCCTGCAGCCGTCAGATTCTTTACTCTGCTTGCCTCAGTAAGATGTCTCTGGAGACCTCTCCTTCACTTTACCTAAAGAGTTTTATTTTGTCTCGGTTTTTTGAAGTCTGTTTATTTATTTTGATTTCAAAAGCACTGTCCTTGGTTCGCAGGTAGACTTAGTGTAGATTAGAGTGAATTTTTGGTGAGTTTCTCGGTTCCATATCAGTTCTTTCAACCGAGAAGGAACAAATACTGTTTACTTTATTTTAAAGTTTCTGAGACTTTACTCAGTTATTTCTACCATCCAATAAGGTGTTATACATTTATTTAACAAAATTTAACTAAGTTACCTGTCAGACTCTAACATAGCCGCAAATAAAACTGCAAGTCCCAATAAAGTTATTAAATCATCTAATGTGAGACATAACATAAACAGATGTAGCACAAACAATACACAAAGAGAGGTAGTAAAAATTTACTTGATTAATGCCAAAAGTCTAAAAAATAAAATTGACAAATTACATCAACTGTTAGTGCAGCAAGACATAGACATTTGTGGAGTAACTGAGACATGGTTCTCAAATGACGACCGGCACACTAACATACTGGGATATCAAAACATATACAAAAATCGTGCAGATAAGATTGGTGGTGGAGTTTCCTTGTATATAAGAGACAATATAACACTTATCGAAGTTAAGGATACTAATGAGTCCATCAATGAAACTATATGGGCAAAACTAAAAATTACAAATAGGATTCTGAATATTGATATAATTTACCAACCCCCTTCCCTAGACTCGATATGTAAGAAAACTGTACACTATTGACTGAAATTAATGAAAGAAATATAACTGGTGAACAAATAATCATAGGTGACTTCAACCTCCCCAAAATACAATGGAAGGAAAACATAGGTTCAAGATATGTGGAAAATCAATTAATAGATATCATGGCGTCACATAATATGGAACAATTATTTAATGAACCAACTAGAGGTAAAAACATACTCAACCTATTTTTTTCTAATAATCCAACCCTGGTTGAAAATATAAAAATACTCTCTCCCTTGGCCGATAGTGACCATAATATTGTCTGCTATGAATATATGATGACTCACAATGTTACTAAGGGCAAGACCACATTTTTAGATTATCATAAGGCAGATTACAATAGTATGATAACCTATCTACATAACTGGAATAGGGAGACTGAATTAAAAGGAAAAAATCTAAAAGTCACTTGGGAAATAATAGACAAACACATGACATATTGTATAAAAGATCTGGGTACCGACCAAAAGAAAGCATCTTAATTCTCACAAGGTCCCACCTTGGTGGACTCTAAGAATTGCCAAATTAATGAAAAAGAAGAAAAGACATTATAAAGCATACAAAAAAATCAAACCCCTGGAAATTGGCAGAAATTTAAACTAACAAACAAATTAATTAAAACATGTATTAGGAAAGCTAAAAGAAATATAGAATTCAGTCTTGTAACTAAAGTTAAAGATAACAAGAAAATATATATAGTTATATGGGCTCATTAAAGGGGAAACAACCAAAAATAGGGCCTATTGAAACTAACGGGGGGATAATATCAGATGAAACTCAAATAGCAACCAATTTAAATAAATACTTTCTCAGTGTTTTTGATTCAAAAAATACCACATACAAACAAACACAACTAGAGGGAATAAATTATCCAGTGTTTACAATTACATCTGCCTGGATTGGTGGTAGTTCAGGTGGATGTTAAAGATTCCATGGCACTTATCGATAAGAGTAGGGGAATTTCCCCGGTGTCCTGGTCAAATTTCCCTGATTCACTAAAAATACCACCAACAGCTTAATCTGGTTCAAGGTCAGTTGGCATTCATCTGTATCCCCCTCCTCCGGGTCATGCCTGACAATAGGCAGGATTTGTCTAATGCACTTACCCGGTCAACAAAAACTAAATAAATAAATAAATTAAGGAAACGACAGATATCATAAATAATTTAAAAACAAATTGTTCTCCAGGACCCAATGGAATAACACCAGCATTTCTGAAAGCTATTGTCCACCAATTAGCTGGACCACTAACCCATATGTTTAATACATCAGTAAAGGAGGGGACAACATTAGTGGAATAGAGAAGTGCAGTAGTAACCCCAATCTTCAAAAGTGGAAATAGAGCAGACATTGGCAATTATAGACCAATTAGTCTTACATCTGTGGTTGGGAAAATTATGGAGAAACACCTACAGAAATGCATATTGAGACACTTGCAAAATACTGGTGGTTTTGATTTAACTCAACATGGCTTTACAACAGGGCCCTCCTGCTTAACAAACCTCATTAGCTTCAAGCCAGTCTGTGCCACCCTACATCAAAATATACCTGTGGATGTCATCTTTCTTGATTACTCAAGTTTTTTGATAAGGTATCCCATGCAGTGTTAATAGAACAACTTAAAAAAATTAAATTGCACATCAGTATAATTACATGGATTGAATCCTGGTTGGAGAATAGAACCCAATGTGTAACCGTCAAAGGACACTTGTCCGATTGGGGACTTGTGACAAGTGGTGTGCCGACAAGATCAGTTTTGGGTTCCACATTATTTAACATCGTGGATCTCAAACCACCAAAAGTGTGTCGACAGGAAAGTAGACACATGACTGCAAACTTGGGGAGTTTGTTAAAAATACAAAAGATGCTGGAGATATACAACAAAACTTAAAAAATGTTGAATTATGGGTGTCCAATAACAAAATGAAATTCAACCTTGAAAAATGTAAGGTAATGCACATAGGAAAAAACAACATACTGTATCCATGTACAATAAAAAATAGTCTATTAAAAACAGATACTGAAGAAAAGGACTTGGGAGTACTCGTAACTAATGATCTCAACGTTACACACAGAATACACAGAAATGTGATGGCAGAGAAAGGCCCCATGGCCCATCTGGTCTGCCCAAATGACCAAAAAAATGTTACTCATTAAAAATATGGGATATAACGAAGGCTTCATGTTCTAAAATATATACTCCACTGAATACAGAAGAATTAGAAGAGACATTTGCCTTATATTTAAAGCTATGAAGAATAAATACATGATGGAAACCATAGGTCTATCTTATAATAAGGGTATTACCTCTACTAGGTCGCACAACCAGAAGTTATTAGGAGAGAATAATAGAACTGTAAAAAGAAATAGATTTTTTTACACAGAGAGTTATCACCACCTGGAATGAATTACCCAAAGAAATCACTGAGAGTTCCAATATGAACACCTTCAAGCATAATTTTCATAAGTACATGGGAGAAGATAAAGATAAGTTCCACCCGTGATTCGGGTGGCAAGTTCACTAAAGGGTCTTCGGCTCACTGAACTTGAAACCTGCCTATGAACCTATAAGTTACTGGGTTAATTCTCGGTTCATCGGTTTAACAGACCGATAAATGTCACAGACCAAGAAACAAACGGCCCCACAGGTTTCCAACATTGTACAGTGTGGGGAACTGTTCGCCAAAGCATATCCTCATTTAATTTGTGTGTTTTGTTTGGGGTTTAACCACCTCAAGGAGGACTGTGAAATTTGTAAGAACTTCCCTCAGTCAATGCTTGAGAGGCGACTTAAACGACTGCAGGAGAATATGCTTGAAAAGGCTGCTGACTCAGCTAAAGTCAAATCAGCTACCAACCAAAATGAACTGGAGGAACAACACTCTGACCACAGTGACAGTTCCTCTTCTAAAAAATGTTCTGCAGATACTGCCGCTAACCCGGCAACCGCAGGGAAAAGAAAAAAGAAGGAAAAGCATACAGCAGTCAAACTGCAACAGAAGAAGTCATCGGTTCCGACCACTGAAGAGATAGCAAACGCTATCAGAATTAACCAGGCACTCCAACTGAGTACTCCGGTTCTGGTTGAGAAGTGGCCTTGTCTGTCTGCCTCTGGCACTATTTCGGTTCCTGGTTCCTTGGAACACAAAGAGGGGTTTTTGGTGAGGATGAAGACGAGGATGCTGCTGATGATGAGGATTACGGGGAACCAATTGAACTGGATATTTCTCCAGATCCTTATCGTATTGACTCCCCTGACAAGGGGAATGAGGACTATATCTTTCATTTTGCCTTTATTAAACAAGTAGCCATGTCCCTTGACCTTCCTACCCATGAGTCAACCGACAAGTAGGAGGAACAGGACTACATGAAAATGATGGATGTACCAGTCTCTAAAAGACTGTTACCACCCATCCATAAATCCCTGAAAAAGCAGGTTAACAAAGTCCTGCAGACCCCCACTTTTGTGCCACCGGTTGACAGAAAGGTGGATAAGAAGTATTGGGTGGCTAAGGGTGGAGCAGAGTTCCTCTTTGGGCACCCTAGCCATGAAGGAGTGGTGCAGGCTGCTCCCTGTGATAAGGCAGGCATCCCCATGGCATCTCACCCTCCAGACAAGGATTCAAGGAGGATGGATTCCATTGAAAAGGAGGTGTATTTGAGATCCTCTTCTGATCATCAGGCAGGCTGCATACATGGCCTGTGTCACCAGATATCATTGAACATTGTGGAACACTGATGGAAATCACAAAATCTGTCCCAGCCCCTATGGCAGCTGATCTGGAGGAGGCTGCAATTAGGGGCATAGAGGTCTTAAAAGTCCAGTTTAGGATGGCTGTGGACAACAATGACACTGCAGCTAGACAAATGACGTCTTCTGTGTCACTCAGGAGGTTCGCTTGGCTCAGGACTACTAACCTGACACAAGACACACAGTCTAAGGCTTTGGACTTTCCATGTGAGCCTACCTCTCTGTTTGGGGAACAGACAGAGGCTTACATGAAAAAGATGGATGAGTATAAGACAGCTTATAAGACTGATGCTGCTAAAGAGAAGGCATCTACTCCCCAAAAGCAACAAGCCAGGGGAGGTAGAGGTAGGGGTCAATATAGGCTATTCTTCGAGCCCCAGGCTACCCCCAATATCAGCAGCACAGAGGTTATTTCAGGGGCAGGGGTAGAAGAGGTGGCAACCGAATTAGCCCCAGCACTCAGACAGCATCCCGACCCAAGCAGGCTCCCTGAGGTGTCTGCTTGGGTCACCTCCCCAACCCCAGTAGGGGGCAGGCTGACCCATTACCTCCAGGAATGGCAAACCATCACCACAGACAGGTGGGTCCTAGAAGTAGTGGGGCAACGCCTGTCTCTCAGCTTCAAGCTCAGATCAAAGCTGGGAGCAAGGGTCTTCAGACCCTCCTCCCCATCAGAAACTGTGTTACTGGAAGGGGAAATATTAAACCTCCTATCCTTAGGAGCAAAAGAACCAGTTCCTCTGACACAGAGAGGGAAAGGACTCTATTCAAGGTACTTCCTCGCAATAAAAAAAAAAGGGGGAGTAGCGACCCATACTGGATCTGAGACACCTAAACAGGCATCTGGTAAAGCCAAACTTCAAGATGGTGACCCTGACAATAATCCCTCCGACGCTAAGACAAGGGGATTGGTTGGCATCTCTAGACTTAAAGGATGCATATTTCCACATCCCCATAAGGCAGTCCCACAGAAGATTCCTCAGATTCAGACTGCCATCAGGCCATTACCAGTTCAAGGCAATGCCTTTCAGACTTACTTTAGCTCCAAGGGTGTTCACAAAATGCTTGGCTGTGGTTGTGGCTCATCTCAGGAGACAAGGAGTGGTAGTCTTCCCTGATCTGGATGACTGGCTAGTTGTAGGGCAATCTTCTCAACAGGTAAGGGAGTCTCTGGCACTCACACAGTAACTACTATGGTCACTGGGGTTTCTGTTCAACCTGAAAAAGTCAGTGCTGCAGCCAGTACAGCTCTTGGAATTCACAGCAGCTGAGCTGGATTCAGTGAGGGGAAAGGATTTTCTTCCCCAGACAAGAGCAGACAGTCTGGTACAGCTAGCAAGCACCTTTAAGCTTCAAAGCCTAAGGCCAGCCAGGCATTTCCTTCAGCTATTAGGCCATATGGCAGCTTCAACAGCTACAGTGTCAGGGGCAAGATTTCAGATGAGAGATGTCCAATATCATCTCAGACTTTACTGGCACCAGAAAAGGGATTCACTATCAAGGCTGGTTCCAGTCACACAAATGCTCCTGCAATTGCTTCAATGGTGGTTGAACATGGACAGCTGCAGGCAGGAAGTGCCATTACCACAGGAAAAACCTTTCTTGGTGCTAACCACAGTTGCTTTCCTTCTGGGGTGGGGGGCACACTTGGAGGAGCATACTGCTTGTGGCACATGGCTCGAACAAGAGTCATTACTTCACATCAACCTGCTGGAGCTCAGAGCAGTCTTCCTAGCACTTCAGGCATTTACCAGCATGCTGCAATGAGAGGTGGTGCAGGTCAGGACAGACAACAAGACCAGAATGTACTACATCAACAAACAGGGAGGCACAAGGCCAACCCCCCTGTTTACAGAAGCCATGAAAATATGGAGTCTGGCTTACTCTCTGGGAATTGTCTTGTCAGCAGTCCACCTGCCAGAAAAGGACAATGTACTTTCAGATGCCCTGAGCAGGATGAATCAGAACCACCACGTGGCTTGAACAGGCAAGTGATGAAGGTAGTGTTCAAAAGATGGGGCACTCCAGAGATAGACCTCTTCGCAGCCCCAGACAACTACCAACTTCCCCAGTTTTGTTGCAAGCCCCCAGTGAGGGGCTCAGTTCCACTAGATGCACTGATCCTGGATTGGACAGGGAAGTTCCTGTATGCCTTCCATCCATTCCCGTTGTGGCTGAGGGTCCTGAACAAGCTCAGATCTCAGCCAGCTACAGTGATCCTCATTGCTCTAGATTGGGCCAGGCAGCTATGGTACTCCCTGTTTCTGGCACTATCAGTTGCCAAACCAATCCGACTTCCCAGGAAGCACAACTTGCTGATTTCCTCCCAGGGCACGATCCTGTACCCCAACTTTTGGTCTCTCAGGCTCAAAGCCTGGCTCTTGAGGACCTAGAATATGCCAACCTGCACCTCTCGGAAGGGGTAATGGAGGTCCTTAGGGTTTCTAGAAAGCCCTCCACTAGGAAGACCTACACGTCCAAGTGGAAGAAATTTTCTATTTGGTGCCTGAACAAGAGTCCGGACCATACTCAGGTGGGTTTGCCATCTGTCCTGGATTATTTAACTCACCTTCATTCCCTTGGCCTGAGACCATCCACCCTGAAAGAGCATTTGGCAGCTGTTTCAGCTTGCCTGTCAGCAGGCAAGGCAGTATGTATGTCCTTGAATCCAGTGTTCAGGAAATTCTTTAAAGGGTTGCTACACTTGCACTCTCCACATAGAACTCCCACTCCAGTGTGGGATCTGAACATACAGTATGTATTGCACAGCTCATGCAGCCACCTTTTGAACCTATGGTTTCAACTGATCTTAAGCACATAACTTGGAAAACTGTGTTCCTAGTTGCTATTACTTCAGCCAGGAGGATCAGTGAGTTACAGGCCCTGTCCATGGAGATTGACTACATCGCATTCCACAGCGATAAAGTGGTCCTTAGGATCAATAATAAATTTCTCCCTAAAGTGGTTTCAGACTTGCATATCAATCAGTTCATTACACTACCAGCCTATTTCACTGGCCATTCCTCCTCAGGGGAACGTAGACTGCATCGCCTGGATGTAAAAAGAGCTATCAGCTACTACTTGGAGCATACAAAAGGCCACAGAGGGGACAGGTCCCAACTCTTTTTGACTTATGGGGAAGTAGGAAAAGGTAAACCAGTCACAAAAAGATCCATAGTCAGGTGGATTGTGGCAAGTATCCAATTATGTTATGCCAAAGTGGGCAAGCAGCCCCACAGCGGCTTAGGGCCCACTGTACTAGAGGAAAAGCTGCATCAATAGCAGCTTCAAGGGATATTCCTTTGCTGGAAATCTGCAAAGCAGCTACCTGGAAAACAGTTCATACGTTTACCAAACATTACTGCCTGGATACCCAGGCTAGAAGCAATGCCAGGTTTGGCACAGCAGTCCTGCAGAGCCTGTTTCCTAAATAGGTCGTCTGCCCACCTCTAAAGGCACTGTTTGGGTACTAACATACTAACTGCCAGCAGATTAGGCCTTACGGTCTATCGATTCTGCTCGAGCCTCAGATCCCTAGTTGGGTACTGAGGCCCTCCCCTTCCTTGTGTTCCAGAAACCCCTATCATCCATCCCCACCCCTCTGGGCCAGGCCATCATCTGCTATATCTGCTTTCTGTGTCTGTCCCACCCTCTCTTGAAGCCCTCCACTGTGGATCTCTGAACCAGCTCGCCAGGAAGCGCGTTCCAAGGATCCCCCACCATCTCAGTGAAAAACCTTCTCCTCTTTTCCTCCCTCACCCTTCCACCTTCCAACTTCAAACCATGTCCTCTGGTGATATCTCCCTGCTTTAGTCTAAAGATCCCCTCCGTGTTTACCCTATTTATTCCCTTGAGGTACTTCAAGACCTCAATCATGTCCCCCGTCTCTCCTCTCCTCCAATGAAAACAGGCAGGTGTAGTATGCATTTGTCAGAATACAGTAAGATTTCCTGGGGTTTGAAGAAAACATTACTTACCATAGTAATCTTGTTTCTTCCAAGGGAATCTTACCGTATTCTGAGCACCCACCCTTCCTCCCCTGCTAGGCCCTACAGGGCACTGTATACTGTCTGTACAAATGATGTTGGAAACCTGTGGGTACCTACTACTTTCTTGGGCATCTGTTGACTTGAGTCTGAGGAGATGTCCTCTGTTTTTTAAGAGGTGTTTACCCCTAAGAGGGGGTTTGATTTATTTCTGTTAGATTAGATTTGTTTGTTAGTTTTTTAGCTTCTGCATGCTTCGTAAGAATCTGACGGTTGCAGGAAGTGCAAGCAGGAATAGTGATTTGAAAACCAAGCTCAAGACTAGCATTCCATTTGCATGGTTCTATTAACCATATTGGCTCCAGGGCAGTCCTATGGTGAGACCATACTGCATTTGTCGCAGTACAGTAAGATTCCAATGGAAGAAACAAGATTACTATGGTAAGTAATGTTTTCTTCTCCACGCCACATACAACAAAACAAAAACAAGACTAACTGCTGTCATAAGCAGCTACTGTTTTATCAGCTCTTGATCTCAGGAGTGAAATCAAAATAATGTAATATACTGTATTTTATACTAAATTAAATTAATATCCCTCCATACACAGTACACACTGGAATATATAGCCTCCTTTGGGCTACAGTAGTCACATAAGGGCATTAAATATCTGGGTATTGGGGTCTACCCCGAGACTGTAGGAATTGTGTCTTTGAACATTACCCCTCCTTTTAAAGCGCTGAATCCAGACCATGACCACTAGAAATTGCTGCACCTTTCTTTGGCTGGGAAGATAGCAGCAGTGAAAATGATTGTGGCCCCACAGCTGCTCCATTGCCTTGGGCATCAGGCAGTGGAGAGCCATATCAGTGGTTCTTCAAAATGGATGCACTGATAGGAGTATTCCTATGAGAGGCAAACTGCCATGGTACAGAAGAGTGAAACTTAGATCCACTTGGACAAGGGGGGGATGAGGTCTGTAATGGCCCTACATGTATTACATAGCTTTCAGGAGTGTACAGGCCTTGCACTGGCTCTTTCTGTACTCCCCTGAGGGGTCCCTCTTATGGTTGGATATTGAGTGCAACTCGGGGATAATGGCTGACCCCTCTGTTTGCCT
This sequence comes from Neoceratodus forsteri, assembly GCA_016271365.2. NCBI lineage: Eukaryota > Metazoa > Chordata > Ceratodontiformes > Ceratodontidae > Neoceratodus > Neoceratodus forsteri. The sequence goes on from CM057452.1 coordinate 1,726,865,281, forward strand.
CTTCTCTCCCTATCTAGCAGTTAAACAGTCAGGCCACACCTTGGACCCCACCCTCAAAGTGTGGAAGAAGCTGGAGACTTGACTTTACACTGCTCTTGCTCTGCGGTCCAGGCTCCAACTATGGGGAAACTGATAATCACAGTGGTGGGCCTCACACTCCACTCGACAACTTGGAAAGACAGAAGTATCACACTCCTCTTTGATATATGGCACCCATTCATTACATATCTAGATTCCTTTGAGAATCTCACAGCAAGATACAACTTTCCCATGAAGGACTTCTGGAACTGCCTTCAAATTAGGATTGCCATTGGTGAGTGCCTGAAGAGGTTATCCACTAGGTTTCCATTAACATTTGCACATACAGTACCTTGCAATCCTGGTTGCAGGCATCCCATAGCAAGACAGGCCTGATTTGTAAACAAATTCTGCAGGTTCTCCCAGATCCATCAAATGGCATGAGGAACAAATGGTCCCAGTGTCTGGGGACTGATATCCTGAAATCCAGTGGTCACAACTTTGGCTGCTCCACCAAACAATCTGCCCAGACTCTAGGAGTCTTCTTATCCAGTATATGATTATGCAGATGTGGTACCACACACCTGTAAACTTATGTCCCCTGGCCTTCTACCTCATGACACTTGTTGGAGGTGCCAGGCTGCTGGAGTTGACCTCATCCACATTATGTGGAGATGTCCTAAACTCGTACCCTTCTGGTCCAGCATCCATGACTGCTGCAAAAATATTCTCTTTCATCCCAGCTGTACCTTCTAGGGCTTTCCCCTCCAGGGTCTCCTTTATGTCATAAACAAGTGCAATGGCTCCTGATGTCCAGTGTGTAGGCCAAGAAACTGGTACTCTGGAGACAGCACTCGGTGGAGGAGCCCATTGTGACGCACTAACTGGCTGCAATATTTAACTTAGTCACCCTAGATAAGATGTCACACTTTGTGAAGACAGCTATGTCAGGTTACCAAAATGTCTGGGACTCCATTCTAGATTCACGTTTTGAAGTAACAGACCCTCCCTCCATGCTTGGGACCACCCTGCCATCCCCCCTTAACCTATGGGACACCCAAGTCCAGATCGCACTTCCTACTCCCTCCATTTTATCATAGGGCAGTATACCTATGACCCATCTTCTCCTGCAATGTTGTAAGATGCATAAATGACCTGTGTTCTCTGTATTGTTATATGCTTGATGCCATGTATGACCGTTCTTTGACATATACCTACTATGCTGTCGAATTTTGTCTAATGTTATATGTTATCTGAAAACCTTTTTCAATAAAAAGAATTAACTGCAAAAAGTAATACCAATCTAATATTTATTTGTTATTATTTATACATTTTTTGAAATCTCAGATTACAATCTATGAGCTACAAGCTCATTTACATAGGTTCCATGTCAGGGTAAGACAGACATATTATACTGAAAGTACAACAATACAGTGAGCAGCTACGAGCTAACAATAGTTATTGCTGTCAACAAGGTGCAAAAAATGACAAAGCATAATAAAGTATAATATACAGGTGAAATCTGGGAACTAAGAGGAGAAACATAAAGGTAAGACATTGTGAAAAGAGAGAGAAAGGAAGGCGTGAAATGACGCAGGAAACCAGGGTTGCTGGCTAAGTTTGTCGGGAATAATATACTGTGTAACAGTCTCAATATAGAAATTAACTAAAAGTTTAGTTTCATCTTTAGTTGTCTTTATTTTTTTAAGCAATAGCCACAGAGAATAGTCAAAGCTAGCACATCTTACTATGCTTTTGCATTTATACAAGGTCCATTATTATTTAGTCCGTCATATTGTTAGTATTCAAAACAAAGATTCTCTGAATCTGTTTATGTTAATCCAGGCTTATAAAGCGAGAGAGTCCATTATAACTGCAACATCCAAATTCGATTCGCTTTTAGAATTTACATCTAACTCCTCATCAACTTCTTCTGTCTCTGCTCCCCACTTGCACTCTATTTTTCTTTTCCTGCCACTCTTGCATTCAAGCCAATAAAAATCTTTAATCTGATTTTAAAAAGGCGTACCTTTTTTCCATCCTTTTCTCTCTTTATGGCAGCTTGTGGCCATTTTTTATGCACACATGCTTCACCTGGTATGACCAAACCTAACATGTGTGCAGAGCAGGGAAACTGGTGCCCCCTGGAGGAAAACTGCTGAACATAGTGGACTATCCACAGTTCTTAATGCGGTCTTTGTCGGCACTGGCATCTTGAGCACCCCACTTACAGAAGTTCTTGGGCCTTTAGTTTCCGGGGACCTTTGAAAATCTTGCCCTGTGTGTTGACATTTTGTCATGTTCTATCCAGTTGACTAGTACTGCAAATCGCCTGAGAGATAAATGGCATAAAGTATGTCTGAGCAATAAAAGCAGTTGGGGGGGTAACTATGGTAGGGATTAAAAGTAATGGGTTCTGGGGACAAATGTTATCTATTTTAAAAGTTTTACAAGGAAGAGCATGCTAAGCTGATAACAGCTAGTTTCCAGATGCATCCTTGGGGAAGGGGAAATGGAGCACAATAAAATGCAATTTACAAAAAATTATGGAAGGAGATGGGAAATACATAAATATTTAAAAACTGGTACAGGTATGGAAAGCTAATGAGTGATATCCAAATACAGGGAACTATAAATACAGTACAAATAAAAATACACATGCAAAATATGTACAGTGAAAACTGGACAAAAAAAATTATTGAAATGAGCTTAAGGTTCAAAAGAACATGCCCATCAGGGGCAACAGGATGGGTGACCCTGGTGGTGATGCAGACAGCAGCCAGAGTGGGAGGGGGGGCATGAGCTGGGGCCTGAGGAGGCATGCTTGCATGAGTCTGTCAGGGCCTTCCTGAGCGCCAGCATCCCAGAGTGACACAGAGCACGTCGGGTGTCTGCTGGGAGAAGCACTCTCAAGAAGACTGACCTTAGGGAGGAGACTTCAAGCTTTAAGATGAAAAATGCTAAGGCCTTGGGGAGAGAGAAGGAAGAGGGGACAGGGGTAAGGGGAAAGGGCGAGGGTTCAGCTCGACATCATCACGTAATAAGAATAGTAAGGTGCTTTTATTTTTTATTTTGAAGACGAGCAAAGCAGATGTAAGCTACCTCTCTTTCAAGAGGGGCTTATGCTCCCTTTAGGGACCCCTTCCTCTGCTAATTGCCCCCAAGACATTAGGAAATGTTTTAGGGCTTGGATTGCAATTTCTGCTGATTGCCACGTCGTGGCAGCAGGGAGTAGTTTTCTTGGGTATAAATAGGCCAGAGACAGTAAGTTAAGGAGAGGCTGGGGGAAGAGTGGAAGGAGAGGCAGGCAAGGCAGGAGTTTGGTGGGCTGTGTTGGGCCTGGAAGGGGGGATCCCCCCCAAGTGAGTAGACTGGATCAGTGGGTGCAGTGATGTGGAGCTGGCATTTAATGGGTGCTCTGAGGTAGGAGGGCTAGATAGTCTGGTGGCATCGTTTGGGAATATAGGTCTCCTGGGGCAGGGTGTGAGAGGGCTCAGTAGGAGGGAGCTGTAGGGCCTTAGGGAGGATCCAAACCTTTTTCCCCGTGTTTGGAGGTGTCCTGGGTCACCAGGGCTGTGGGAGTCATGGCAGAGCTTCCACAAGGGATGGGGACAGTGACAGTACCCCCTCCCATACCCGACATGGCAGGGTGATCCTGGTAGTTGAGGGGGTGTGGAGATCATCCACCCATTTAGGGGCCTGCTTGGAGAGGCAGGCCCTGGGGTGCCATTCATAACATTATTTGGATGGGCCACAGCTCATTTGGACAGGCTCTGGATGGCTACTCCTGGCCTGATGCATAAATCAAGCTCTGGAATATGGTAGATGGGATGCTTTAAAGACCTGGGTTGCCATCTTCTCTGTCCACCTGAAGGGCACCCAGGGAATGTGGAGCCGGAGTGTCTCAGGAAAACAGCAAGGTCTTCCTCAAACTGTTTAGGGGGTCCTGGGCTGTGGCAGGGCCTGGGTTATCCTGTGTAGCAGGACAGCTCGAGGTGGTGGTAGCTTGGAATGGGGTTGCAGCCTGGGTATGCTGTGGGTCTACCATGCTCGTGTCTGGGGCAGGCCCCCGGGGCCTCCATTTAGTCTGCCATGCTCGTGTCTGAGGCAGACCCCGGGGCCTCCATTTAGGAGCAGGTCTTTAGGCCCATTTAGGTCATGGTTCTTTTTACCTGGTGAGGAATTATAGGGCTACACAATTTATGAGGGTCTAGAAGGATTTCGGGCTCGAAGTCGCAAGTATGGTCTGGTATGGGGAGGAAAATTCCTGGGTTCCCTGTAGGGTGCGTGCTTATTGGTTTCGGGGATGAGGTGGGGAGAGGCTGCTCACTTTTCTGCTAGGAAGGAGATGCCTGACCAAGGAGTAAAGATAGAAAAAGAGTTAATCAGTGCCAGAGGTTTCTGGAGCCCTGCGCTCCTGCGTGGATTTAAAGTCCATGTTCCAGGCATATCGTCTGAGTTTTCGAAAGCTATAGTGAGCCTTGTGTGTACTATCTATAAAATCTGTCGCCTTCCTGTTTGGTTGCCAGCCTATGTAATACAGTTTATGCCCCATGGAACAGGTGGTTAAAGCATGAAGAAGTGATGGACCCCTGGGGCCATCTAAATCATTTGGGCACAGGAGAAATAAAGTGATTTTATTGAAGAATATACTCGAGTTGATCTTGTCTGTAAATAGATTAAATGTTATTTATTTATTGAATTTTTTTCACCAGGAAAGATGCACTGAGCAACTTAATGCTCGCCTCACGGTACGTCCTGGGGGAAGGGGAAAGGGATATACAGAGTACAGATATACAGAGTACAGTTCAGGTAAATACATACAGATGGTGTAATTATACATACAGTTATAAAAACAGGAACAAAGCACTTGAGACAATAAAGGCTGCTGAGTATCAGTGCAGGCAGAACTTGGGGCAGCATACAAAGTAGAATCAGTATATAGGATACAAGGTTGACAATGCATGAAATACAGACAGTACACTAGTGCAATATGCCGCAGGGTGAGCACGTAGGAACCAGTCACCCCTCTTTAAGAGCTGGTCTATTGGAATAAGTGCAAATGGGGGGGTGAGAGGGGGAGAGGGAGATGGAGAGAAAGACAGAGAGGAAGACAGATAAGGGGGAGTCAGGAACAGGTGCAAGAGGGTGTGAGGTAGTTGTGCAACGCAGTGGTAAGGGAATAAAGGGAGGAGGAGTGACGGATTTGTGGAGGGAGAGCATTCCACATTTTAGGCATGTGGTAGGATAAGGCTTTTTGGCCAGAGGTAGTGCTTCTGCAGGGGAGTGATAGGGTACGAGTGTCAGCATGGGATCTCAGGGAATAGAGGGAGAGGGTAGGGGTGCCAAGAGAGGAGGAGATATATGAGAGGAGAGAACTGAGCCAGAATTTAGAGAAGAATTTAGCACCATGAAGTGTGTGCTGGGAGTGTAGGGGAAGAAGGCTGAGAACGCGGTAGAGGTCACAGTGATGGGTATGGGAGGGGGCATCAAGAGCAAACAACAGAAGGAGTTAAAGAGAGAGTCCAGTCTGGATAGATGGGACTGAGGGGCAGCATCGTAGACTATGTTGCAGTAGTTGAAAATAGGCATGATCATCTTCTGTACCAGCTCACGCTGGCAGCAAGTGGGATGCAGCTGCAGTTTCTGTAAAGTGCCCCAAGCTTGGCCCTTAATTTTTTCAGAACGGCATAAATATGTGCAGAGAAGTCAAGGTGTCTGTCCAGCCAGATGCCGTGATACCTGAAAGAGGAGGAGTCCTCTAAAGCAGTCCCATCAAGGGTGTGGAAGGAAGGGAGGTGAGCAGGCCTAGTGAGTCTCTGCCTTGTGCCAAAGGACATGGAAACCATCTTTTTGGCATTTAGAAGAGTTGATGAGATCTAAACCAGAGCTGGACTTTGGTGAAGTCAGACTGAAGCCTGTTAATAACATCAGCAACAGTATTGCCAGAGGTAAACAATACTGTATCATCCACATACATATGGATGCTAGATGTGGTGCAAACCCGGGGGAGGCCATTTAAAAAGATGGAGAACAGAATGGAGTCTAACACAGAGCCTTGTGGGACTCCAGTGGTTATAGGCAGGGGGGAAGAGGTGGCATCAGAATTCTCACTGATTGTGACCTGCCGGACAGGTAGGCACTGAACCATCCTGTAGCAGACGGGGATAGGCCAGCAGCTGAGAGGCTGTGAAGAAGGAGGGGGTGAGAAACAGTGTTAAAGGCTTTAGCCAGGTCTACAAAGATAGCTGAGGTAATATGCCCTTTGTCAAAGCCTGAAGAGATGGTGTCAGTTAACCTTAGGAGTGAGATGGTGGTAGAGTGGGAATTCCTGAAGCCAAACTGGAAGGGGGTGAAAAAAGTGGAGTCAGAGAGAAACATAGAGAGTTGTTCGAGTACTATGTGTTCCTGTAGTTTAGTTAAGGTTGGCAGTAGGGAGATAGGATGATAGTTACCAGGGGAGGAGGGGTTGCCACCCTTCGGGAGGGGGAGGACAACAGCATGTTTCCAGACAGAGGGCACAGTGGCAGTCACAAAGAAGAGGTTTAGTAACAGGGAGAGAGGGAAGGCTATGGCAGGGGCAGAGTTGTGTAGGAGCCTGGGGTCAAGGCTATCAGGCGAGGAGCCTTTGGTAGGGAAATGAATTAGGATAACCCTCGATGCTAATTTCCCTCATTCATGAGTTATTTTCTAGTGTGCCTTTGATCATCCCCTTGCATCTCGGTCCCTGGGGTTGGTGGGCTCCAAGGCTCGAGTGAAGAAGACGGTGTTGCTATGGATAGGAAATGAAGACTGGACTGCCTCTTATAAGGTGTATTTCACCAACAGAAGACAGCTCAAGGTGGGCCCATTGTTTTTCTCTTTATTTCCGCAGATGGCTCGGGGGATTTTCTGTGTTACATAGAAGCATAGAAACACAGAAATTGATGGCAGATGGGACCAAAGATCCATCTAGTCTGCCCTGAGCCCTACCCCCCTTTTTAGGATTTCTGAGACAATCCCATTGTGTCTGTCTGAAGCTGCTTTGAATTTCCCTACTGTTTTGGAGTCAATGACTCCAGCCGGTAGACCATTTCATGGGTCAACCACCCTCTCTGTGAAGGAAAAACCTTTGCATGTTGCCCCTGAATCTTCCTCCCCTCAATTTCATCTCATGTCCTCTTGTCCTACTAGTGCAATTGAGCATAAAGAGCTCCTGGAAGGAGACTCAGTTTATACTCTTCAGAAACTTAAATGTCTCAATCATGTCCCCTCTTTACCTAAGTTGTTCCAGGAGTACATGTTGAGTTCTTGTAACCTGCTTTCGTATGGCAACTTATGGAGACTGTGTATTATTTTTGTTGCACTTCTCTGTACTGTTTCCAATCTATTTATGTCCTTCCTGAGATCAGGTCTCCAGAACTGGACACAGTACTCAAGGTGAGGTCTCACCAGGGACCTGTACAGTGGCAGGATCACCTCCTTTCTTCTACTTGTGATGCCCCTTCCTGTGCATCCCAGCATCCTGCTGGCCTTCTTTACTGCCTTTTCGCATTGTTCACCTACCTTCAAATTGTCTTATATGATGACCCCTAGATCCCTCTCCTGATGGGTGGTTGCTAGTTTCTCCACTCCTAGGTAGTAGTCTGCCTCTGGGTTTCTTCTGCCCAGATGCATAACTGCACTTTTTCACATTAAATTTTAACTGCCACAAGTTGGACCAATGTTCTAGCCTGAGTAGGTCACTTTTCATTTGCTCTACCCTCTGTGCAGTGTCCACCCTGTTGCAGAGCTTTGTGTCATCTGCAAACAGGCACACCTTCCCAATTAACTCCTCTGTGATATCTCTTAAGAAGACATTAAAGAGTAATGGTCCAAGGATGGACCCCAGTGGCACCTCGCTTGTCACCTCCCCATCCCTTGATGCTGCCCCATTTACTGTCACGGATTGAGTTCTCTGTTCAAGACAGCTACTCACCCATGCTACCACTTTCTGCCCCACTCCTGTATGGTCAAGTTTGTTTAGCAGCCTTCTGTGTGGTACAGAGTTGAAGGCCTTGCTAAAGTCAAGGTGGATAACATCAAGCATTTCTTGTGTTGGATTTCTTCTGTGTGCCACAGTACCCCCCCTTATTTTGACATCTGTAAGCCTCTATACAGAGGAGGGGGGGTGCTGGGGGGGTTCACAGAGAAGAAACTTATGTCAACAAGGGGAAGGGAGAGGAGACCAGGGTGGATGGGTAGATGAGAAGGGACTAGGAGAGGAATGGTGTGGAAGGGGAGAGAAGGGTAAAAGAGAAGGAGGATGAGAGTGGGGAACTGAGGAGGAGAGAAGAGAGGAGACATATAAAGGTAGGTAGATACATGATAGGAGGTGATGAGATAAGGCACCTTAGACTGGTACAACACACAGAGCACAGTAGATTGAGGTTACCAGACATTAAACCTGCTGTCACCCTGTGTAGAGTAGGCTAACTAAAAAGTACCTTGGTACTAGGACAGCTCTTTAATGCTAAGAACGATGTAGGATTCAATAGGTAGTCACAGTATGCAATTGGCTAGTACACAGCACACTTACCTATCCTACAGGAGAATGTGATTTGCTGTAGCAAACAAGCACCACTTGGAGGAGCTGTACCCAGAGGGGCATAGAAAGGGTAGGCAGGCCAAAGGGGGATGTGTGCTAAATATAAACAGCTGAGTTGTGGCATCCTATCTAGAAGTTATTATTTTACTGCAGTAGAGTTGACATACAGCGGAACAGTGTTCATCCTCTAATAGGCAACCAGAGTCATAGAAACAGAATTTGCTGGCAGATAAGGACTGCTTGGCTGACTTAGTATGCCCATTTTCCCCTGCCTATAGTATCACTACAGATCCTACTTATCTCTGGCCCATCCACCCCCTTTCCCTAAGATTCCCATATGCCTGTCCCATGCATTCTTAAACCCCACCACTGTTTTAACCCCCACCATCTCTGCTGGAAGACTATTCCAGGAATCTACCACTTTTTCCGTGAAGAAATACTTCCTCACATCTCTCCTGAATCTACCTCCTCCAGCTTCATGTTGTGCCTCCTTGTCCTTAAGCACTTTTTTTCTGAAAAATTCTTCCCTTCTGTACTTTATTTACCCCTGTGAAGTATCTGAAGGTCTCTATCATATCCCCCTGCCTCCCCTCTTCCAGGATGGACATATTTAGGTCTTTAAGTCTCTCCTCAGAGTGCTTCTGATGTAGACCTGCACCGTTTTAGTTGCCCTCCTCTGCATGGCCTCTACTCTGTCTGGCTCTCCTGGCTTCTGGGCATTTCTCTCTGGTGACTCCCCTCAATGACTCTCACTCCTGCTGTACTACTCATGTAGGGACTGCTCAAGAAGGGACCACTAGGAGAGAGGGAGTTTAAAGGGGAAAGGTCATCACAAAGAGCCCCACATCTGACTGTGGGCTTGGTCCCAATTTGCACTTTGTGTGCAGAAATAAAATACTGTTTGCTGCAGTATAGAAGATTGTATAAGGCTTAGTCACTGACCCCCAAGCTGACATTTGCTGTAACATGAAATCCCAGAACCCCCTATAGCTGATGTTAGAGCTGGGCTGCAGCAGTGGGAGATTCAATTGGCTGCAGTTCATGCTAGAGCTTTTATAAGCTCCAATCAGCTGTTTGTCAGTCCCGGCGTTTTACCAGGGCTAAGTAAAATCCTCCATGACTGTACTTAGCCCTGGTGAGACAGCAGGACCAGCAAAGAGAAGAGCTTATAAAAACTCTAACATGCATGGCAGGCTATTGAATATCCCACTTCTGCAGTCCAGCACTGACATCGGCTGTGAGGATTCAGGGATTTCTGGTTACAGCATATGCCAACTTGTGAGGTAGCAGAATTAGCCTGATACTTATGGGATACGTGATTGCACGGTGTGTGATACTGTTTGTATCACAACGAGTGGACAGTGACCTCTGCTCACGAGTGCTGGAGCGTAGCAGAGCCACGAGTGAGATTTCCAAGGTCACTGTCCACGAGTTGTGATACATAGGCATCACACAATGGAACATTGCATGTCCGTTTTATACAGTAGGTCTCCGGTTTTTGTTAGTTTTCTTTTTTTTTTTTGTTTAGCGGCTTGAGGAGGGGGGAAGTGACATGTACACTGTGTTGATAACCAGCGATGACATGTACACTGTGGTTGATATCTTCATGGTGTACACATCATGATCTGGTTATCACACTGTGGTTGTGATAGGGATTTTTATGTGATACCATATCACTTCACTCCTGTTGTATAAATTCTAGTCTAGTGCAGGTAACAGTAAGTAAAAACAAAACAAAAAAATTTTTGTTTATTGTTTATTGAATAGAATTGGAATTACAAACCTTTGAGTCATAGACTCATTTGCAAAGACTCCACGTCAAGAAAAATAAAATATACAGAGAACATACATGAAAACTACATAAACAGGAGTTACAACTGTACAATTTCAATGCACTAATACAAGGTCCGAGTAGATTAGGATTTAGCTTATAAAGAGAAAATACATCAGCAGGCTCGAACCAGGGCTATGACAGGGTACAGTATCATAGGATTCTTAGGGACCCCGAGTCATAGTAAGCAGGCAAAGGGGACATGGGAAAGGGGGTCTGTAGTAGCCTAACCATTCGCTATAGGACAATGTACAGGGAAGGAGTGGGGATGGAGGTGGAAGTAGTAAGAGAGAGGACCTAATTACAGTCACAGGTAGCTGAGTCAAGGAGCAGGGTTTTGAGACTAGATTTAAAGAGGGTGAGACTGTGGGTCAAGGAGAAGGTGGACGGAAGACTGTTCAGCAGTGTGGGGCCCGGTATCAGAAGGATCTTTGTCCAAGTGAGGTTCTACTGAGGGGAACTAGAAGGGTAGTGTTAGCTATGTGCCTTTGGGTCCGTCTGTGGGGGGCTGTGCGGATAAGTGGGTGGAGGCCAATGGGGGCTTGTTTAAGTTCTATCTGTTTGGCGAGGAGGCAGGTAAAGTACTTAAGTCTACCTTGAAAATGTAGCCAGCCAGTGTGTTTATAGAGCTCACATGCATGCGTTAACCTGTCACAACCCGAGGCTAGTCTGCAGGCTTTGTTACGGGCTAGGTTGATGCTGCGTAGGGCAGTTTGGTCCGCAGAGCCATATATGATGATTCCATAATCCAGCAAGGATAGGATAGAGGAGGACACAGCGAGATGCATGGCCTGGGGTAGGCAGTGCTTATGCCTGTAAAGGATCCCTAACCTGGTGTTAACAAAGGAGGAGACCTGTTGTATGTGAGTGTGGTAGGAGAGGGAGGTGTCCAGGGTGACTCCAAGATATTTGAAACAGGTAACTTGTTCTAGCGTGGAGCCATGGGTGTTTTTAACAACTAGTGGTGCATGGCAATGGGGGTTTTGACGGTGGACAAAGATCATGGTCTTTGTTTTCTTGTAGTTGATAATAAGACGGTGTTCTGTGAGCCAGTTTTCTATCTCCCTAAAGTGGCTCTGAAGTGCTGATTGGAGGGAGTCAGGAATGGATGTGGGTGATTCCAAAAGACTGATGCATCATCGGCATATAGCAACATGTGCCCACTGCAGGATTTAGGGAGGGAACTGAGGAAGAGGGTAAAGAATAGGGGGCCGAGTATAGACCCCTGCGGGACACCTGTGCGAACCGGTTTGCATGTCGAGATAGAGGTATTTATTTTGACTTGTTGTGTCCTATTGGAGAGGTAATCTTTGAACCAGGTGGTGACCTCCGGAGCAAAGTTAAGGGATGGAAGGGTGAGGAGTAGGAGCTCGTGACTGACGGTATCGAATGCTTTGGCCAAATCAACGTAGATAGCCTCTGCCACAGAGCCATGCTCTAAAGCCCCATGGATGAAGGTAGTGAGTTCAATGAGGGCTGTGGAGGTGCTGTGGCCCCTCCAGAATCCATGTTGTTCATGACAGAGCAGGTTGAATTTGGATAGGTAGTCAGTTAGTTGGTCCGAGACGATTTTTTCAAGGGCCCTTGAGAGGGGTGGCAGGATTGATATCGGCCTATAATTGCTTGTGGCTGTGGGATCGCCACTCTTCAGGATGGGTGTGATTAATGCTCTCTTCCAAGTTGAGGGGAATTGGCTAAGGCATAAGGACAGGTTGAGGATTTTTGTGAGATGAGGTAGTGTCACTTCCAGCGAAAGCCGAATGAGTTTAAGGTCCAGGGAATCACTACTGTACCGAGAGTTCAGCAGTGCTTTGGTGAGATAGCGTTTTGCCTCGTTACAAGAGATGACTTTTAGCCTAAAGGGGGCATGGAGGAAGGTGGCTGAGGTGACGTGGGGGGGAGGGTGGTAGGGTCCAAGGAGTCCAGTGGGAGAATATGTGAGAGGTCAGAGAAGGAGGAGTTGAGGGCATACACAATAGCAAATGGATCGTGAGTGGTAGCTCCATTTACTTTAAGTTGAGCAGGGGTAGTGGAGACAGTTTTCCCATAGAGATCCTTTATATTGCTCCAGAATTTTTTTCCAGAGCCCCAAGATGAGGTGAGGGTTTGTTTGTAGTAAGCAGTTTTGGCTTGTTTGGTTGCCCATGTGCATTTGTTATGGGCCTCCCTGTATCGTTGCTGATCCTGAGGGAGCTGTGAGTCAAGGTCCTCATGCCATAGGTTATCCCTCAGGCGCATTTAATCGAGTAGCGCTTGGGAAATTCAAGGAAGGTTTCTTTTCTTAAATATTTGCTTGGAGAAGGGTGCAAAGATGTCGCAGGCCCTATTGAAGGTGGCTATAAAGTAGGTGAGTGCAGTGTCCACCGATTGTGCGGTGTGTATAGGGGACCAGTTGCAGGAGGCCAGGTAAGACTTAAAATGTGTTAGTGTTCCTTTTTTGAGGCGTCTATGCGGAGTGATGTTAGGGGTGGGGGAACAAGCTTTGTGGACCATAGGCAGGTAATGGAGGAATGGTCACTGATCGAGTCCAGGAGGACAGTGACTTGGGAGATGTTCTTAGGCCTGTTGGTGAAGATAAGGTCGATGAGGGTTGAAGTCTCTGTTCTAGGGTCCAGTCTTGTCGGGGAGTGAACGACCTGGGTGAGGTCACAGGCTAAGGCGGAGTCCTTGCTGTGGGATGAGGTAGCTGACAGCCAGTTGACATTAAAGTCACCCAGTAAAATGACTTCACTCCTAGGTGGGAGGTGGGAGATACTGTCCAGCACTGAATCAAAAGCAAGCTTTTGTTGGCTGGGGTGAATATAGACTGCCATTATGTAAAGGGTTTTACCTGGGTTGCCCAGGCTGAGCTTGACGGTTAGGATCTGGGCTCCATGCAAGGGTGGTGGTGTATGGACCTCCAGGGAGCGAAAGGAGGATCTGATGTAGATGGCACAGCCGCCTCCCCTCTTGCTAATCCTGTCGGCTCTGTAGAGGGTGTAGTCACTAAGGGTGATAGGGTATTCTATCCAAGAGCCATGTCTCTGATAGAGCTAAGACATCAGGTGAATACTGGGCAATCCAGCCCTGTAGGGGAGTGAACTTCTTGGGGAGGCTACAGATGTTGAGGGTAGCTAGTAGGAGACCTCTTTGTTTGCCGTTAGTGTAGACAGTAGAACGGGTTGGTCCAGGGTTGGGGTGTATATTACCTGATAGCAGTAGGAGGAGGAGAGCATGCCGTAGGAGCGCTATCCTGCGCTGTTTTGATGTGCATGCTTAGTTTGGTAATTAGTAGGTCTATTATTGTGTGTGATAGGTACAGGGAGGGTGTGTAGGAGGTGGGTTATCATGATGACAAGGGGTTGGGTACCTGTTAGAATGGCAAAAGGATGAATAGGGGGTTGTGGTCTGTAGGGTATCAAAGTAGCTGTACAACATGTATTGAGTGTGTTGTGGTTGAAAATAAGCGCTGGTAGGGAGTATGAGCATGTGTGGTGACGTAACATGGAGTAGGTGGGTTTGGGGGTTTGCAAAATGGGACCATACCGGGTAATTATATGTTGGGTAGCAGAGTGGCTGTTGTTTAGTGTTAGATCATTAGAGAGGGTGGTAGAGCCTTATGGGGGATCATAGAGGCTATGAGGATAGTTATCCGGAGGAGTGGTAGCATATTTACTGTAGAGATGGTTAGGTATTTGGGATTGAGAAGAGTGGCCACTAGTGGGGAGCTTGTATAAGGTGCAGATGGAGAAGTGGGTTGATAGGTTTATTTCACCCCACGTGACTGCCTACTTGCCTATATAAGTAAAAGCAGACCAAGGGTGGTGGTGGGGGCGGTGGGGAGCCGAACGCACAGCATTTCCGCGGGCAATCCTGTAGGGAGCTGCACAGCATGGGTCGCAATCTGGGGGAGGAGACCCTTGCAAAGGAGATGCTGTACCTGGTCAATTTTTGGTGCTGGCTGTGGGGAGGGCTGAATCCAAGCCTCACGACCTCCTTGTTCATCGGGGGTCAGCTGTGGAAGAAGGAGAGTGAGAGAGACTGATTATGTAGGCAAGGGGAGGGGGAAAGATGCAGGGGGGCTGGTCTATATCAGGATTTCAGCAAGGGTTTAGCAGCCTAATTAAGATGTTTGCAGCCATTAAAAGTAAATTGAACCTCCTGAATCCCACTGTATTGTAAGCACATTTAACCTGCACCAAAGCTAAACAAGCTGGGTTCTTTAAGCAATTATTATTTTTTTTTTTAAACTGTAGTCAGGAATAACATTAGAATCAGTCTAAAATTAATTAAAGTAACCTGATCTGCATTAAATGCTATACATACTGGATTCTGTAGCCTTAATTAAGGTAACATACTGGAAATTGCACAGACTGAGGTTTACAGTGACAAAAAGCTGAATAAAAAAACTATCTCCACTTGTACGCCTACAGTTAATTGTTTAAGAGAAAAGGTGCCAAGTAAGACATTTTGAAAATCCTTCGTAGGAGCTGCGCAGCACAGGTCATGATCCGGCGAGCAGGGCGAACCCTTTGCAAAGGAGATGCTGTACCTGGTCAATTTTTCAGTGCTGGCTGTGGGGAGGGCAGAATCCAAGCCCTCACGACCTCCTTGTTCGTCGGGGTGTCAGCTGGTCAATTTTTTGGTGCTGGATGTGGGGGAAGGCTGAATCCAAGCCCTCATGACCTCCTTGTTCGTCGGGGTGTCAGCTGGTCAATTTTTCAGTGCTGGCTGTGGGGGAGGGCTGAATCCAAGCCCTCACGACCTCCTTGTTCGTCGGGGGGTTGGCTGTGGTTTTTGCATGCAAACTGAACATTGGGACCAGACTCACACTTGGGTGAAAAGTTGGACTGGCCCACCAGGATACCTGGCAATCTCCAGGTGGGCACCATCTGTTGGCTACCTGGCCACCTTCTAAACTCTTTGAATCTTTGGTTTTATCATCTGCTTTTTAACTAAATGTGTCCTATAAGTAAATGTAACAGCTAAACACAGAGCTAGTGTATCATACTGAAGTTGAATACTGACATGAGTGTGTCACTCCAGGCCCTCCCCTATTGATTTCCCAGGTGGGCTGCTGTGTTAACTTTCCAGGCGGGCCCAGTCTGATGCTTCTTGGATGTGGGGTTCTTAGTGCTGACTGTTCCACTTTAAGAAACAGGGAATTGTCACACCTCCAAAAGCGCTCCCTGCTTTGATTGGTTCACCAGGAAAGCAACTTCTGCTTCTTACAGAGGGGATGCTGGTCAAGGGGGCAGTCCTGGTGAGCCCTGGTGGGCTTTGGGCTCATGGACCCTGGAGAAGGAGATGTCAACTCAGGCTGCATTGGTGGCAGTGGCATACTGACCTGGTCCTGACTAGATCAGTGAACCGGCAGCTCTGTTGATCAGCTGTTCATTTATTCTGCCTCCAAAAATACTGCCTGTGCTGACTGGTTAACCAGGAAAGCAGCTCCTGCTGATTAAATAGGGGATGCTGGCTGATGAGAACGTTCTGGGAAGATTCAAACAGAAAGGAGAGACCACTCACAGTCATTACTGTGCTCCAAGGCATACAAAAGTTTGTAATCATAGGCGGAGGAGCCAGAAGGGTCAGCAGACCCCTCACGTTATTAGCTAGGGGGGTCAGCCAATGCCTTTTGACCCCATCAAATTTCAATCAGTGGAGCAGTATTAATTTGAGCAATGAGGCTGGTGTACATTCTCCGAGGACAACAAGCAATCTACTTTTAAACTTTTTTGTACTGAATGTGTAAATAGAATCCAGCCAACAACATATATTTTTGAGAAAAAGCTTTATATTACATTTATCATTGAGTGAGTTGCACTGTACAGTAACTTGAGCTTCATTTTCCCCATTAAAACTGTCTAAAGATTGCAAATCCTAACACTGTTCTGCAGTGATGATCACAAATAATCTTTACATTTTTGTGAATAAACTATAGATGATTCATATAAATGTGTTGATAATTCTGGATTATACGATGGCTTGAAAAATCCTGCCCTCTGATCGGCCAGCTGGCATAATTTACCTGTTGTAAATCCTGGCATGACCAATGGGTAAAAGTGCTAGTCAGCCGCATATAGAATCCCACCCCTTCAATATCAATCCAATCCCTGAACACTAAAATGGAAAAACCGCCATACTGAGTTGGCATTTAGTGGTGGTAAAGGGAACCGACACGAGTTTGAAAGAAATAAAATAAAAAGAAAGCTCCAACACCACTTGACTGTCTCCTAGTTATCGTGTTAAAAAAAATTCACTTTCATCTCAAAAGGCTGCATACTCCTTGCTTCTTCACACTCTCTCCCTCTCGCTGTTCACAGCCTCCTGTACTTCACTTATCACCAAAAGTCATCCACAAAGTGTCCCTCAGGTCTGTAAGGCCTACCACCATTAAGTCACTCCCAGATCCCTTCCCATGAGCACTACCTCCACAGTTCATTGACCATTTCTAAAACAAAAACTGAAGAGAACAGCTGCCGTTAGGGTGTTCCCCTCATCCCCCCTGGCAAAGCACTGCAGCAGTTCATACATGCCTCCAACCATCCCTGTTTACCTGAATGCATATTTAAAGACTGGGGAAAATGCCGAAATTGGGAAAGTTTTTCAAAATAGAAAATGAGGTCTAAAAGTTTTCAAAATCAGTGTCAAAAAGCCGAACAGTGATACTAGGCATGCGCGTATGCATGTCCCCTGGGATATGTATATGTGCGTAGCCAGCATCACACTCGTTAACTATGCCTTTAGATGAACGGGGATAGTAGGAGATGTGTGCGACCTGCTGCAGTGCTTTGTGGGAGGGGGAAGGGGTTGAGGAAAAGTGTAATGGCAGCCCAATCTGCTCTTCAGGTTTTTAAGATAATAACAAGGTTAGAACTTGTGCTGCAGACTTTTCCTGCTGTGTGTCTGGGGCACTGTAGATGGTTAGGGCAGGGAAGGGCGAGGTAGTGGAAATTACATTGAAGCTGGGAAGAGTCTCCCTAGCAACAATGCACTATTTTTTTGTAGCAGAGCAATCAGATTTGAAAAAACAAAAACATAATTTGAAAAAACTCTTTACTTTTTATCACCCCCCAAAAAGGGGGGCATTGTACAATTGCAATATACCACTCCAGGGTATGGGTGATGCTGGGATTTACCCACTTCTGGCATGGTTTACTCACTCGGCCTGCAGTCTCATGACCAAACCACACCAGGGGTGGGTAAATCTCAGCATCACCCACACACTGCTGTGGTATATTGCTTAATTATATAATAAATCAGGTAGGTTTACAGAAGTGTCTTCCAGAAGGTAATTATTTTCTGGGCTGAGGTGTTGCATTGATATAGCCCCTGGCCTATACAGTTCTTTTTTTTTTTTATCATTCAGCTTTATTCAAAATCCCAAGAACAACATACAAGTTTACATAAATAGGTCATACATGTATACAACAAATCAGTACCAGTCACCAGTAAATTATGGAACATGGATAAATGACTAACAATATCAGTAGAGAAATGTATGATGTGTGGGTACAAAGTACTGTAGATGAATAGAAAAATCTTGGTCAAAGAGAGAACATACATGAACCTACAAAACATAAGACCAATAACAGGCAATTTGTTCCTGACATGTGTAACCCCTAGGTGGCGCTATCCCAAAGGCTACTACCCCTGTCTGTGTGACTAGTTGCAAGTTAAGGGGCCTAGGTACTGAAAACGGGTGCCTCCACCCGGAGGACAGGGTTTGTGGTAGCGTAGCTGACCTGGGTACATCCCTCCGGGACACTGTGACCCCCCTTTTTCCCTTCTAGTGGCCTAAGCAATGAACAACAGACACAGATGCAATCACCCCTAATCAGCATACAAATCCCCACTATGTTTGCACTTACCACCAGGGCTGATTCCACCAGTCCGACCATGGAGACCTCCTGCAAAATAAGCTCAGACACAGCAGGTAACAACAGTACGGTGCTTCTTGTACAAAATGGAACCACAGTCAAGTTAAATGCAAAAAGATTTACATCTGATTTATTCAGGAGGTTTGAAAAAGGAAGGGGCGTAATTTGGCTGATTAGTTCGTAACTGATTAAATCAGGCAATCGTGCATGCACTTAAGAGTCCCTTCACAGTCACACACTCTGGGTACCCAGATGGAAAAAAGGTGGGCTACCCTGACACATTGCCTGGGGTAGGCCGGCGTTGCAGCTGGTCGGGGCACTGTGATGGAAAGAAGGAGCTTGCACAACCACACACAATTTGTAATGCAGAGCCTGGAGGCTCAGTTTGTGACAAGAAAACAACAATTGAATCAGATGACAACACTTTTGATTTAGCTGATGTTTCAGGGCGCTACCCTGGTGTTTACTCATGCTACCAAATATGAAACACGGGAGGAACAAAATGGAGACTGCAGGTCGACAAGCTGGTATGCCAGGAGAAACAGGGCTCACACGATTCACCGAGGTGTCATTCCTGTTCAAGATGGCGAGCAGGGGGCTGATTTCCAGGCGAGTCTCTCATCGATGGTGGTCTTTGCATCTGAAGTAGCTGACTGGGCCAAGGTGGCAGGGCCCAGGCCGGGTGAACAGTTCGGATTCAGTTTGATAGGTGCTGGAGACAGCTTCCAGTAAGCGTAACACACTTAAGTAGTGGGGAACCAAATTGCTACCCACTGACAGCATACAGCACATTAATGGTAAAGCAAAACACAATAGCACAGGTCAGGTGACAGTCTAGTTACAATTTCAGTTTTCATGAACAAAACTGCGATCTCTGTGGTGATTCAGATGTCCTGACTGGCTGATCGCTTACAGCAAATCTTTGGTTTTCTTCATGTAACAGGGCAGTCACAATTCGGTATTTTTCTGGTCACAAGCCGGTTCAGATTCAGTCTGATTAATTTCACCAGCAGATCCCTCAGAAGGGAACATAAAGCAGGCAGGCCAGACACAGCCTTCCCACCAGTTTCCTGCGCTACTACACAGGAGCAGCTGCTCGAGTGTCTTGAGCAGTTCACTCTCTCAACTCCAAACTCAGACTGAATCTCTGCTGCAGGCAGCACCGGGACTTCTTTCTGATCCAAAAAGGGTTTGGTCAGTTGATTCATCTGCCTATCAAAGCAAGGGCTCCCCTCCAGGTCCATTTAGGCGCCAAAATGAAATTCACTCCCATAAGACCCCTGGGGACACACTCCATTTTAAGGTCCCCAAAAGGTACTGATTGGTGCAAAGAAAGGCAGGTTAGACAAACTATAATACCATTATTATTAGAGCAGCTAATCAGCAAACAATTATCAGTTCTAACAGAGCTCCCTCTGCACCATTACAATGGCAGAACAGAGCAATATTATTGCAGCTCGGGCAGGACTCGAGCCTGGAAACACTCAGCCCCTACCCAGATTAATTATACACTACAAAAATAATGTCTCTTAAAGGGACAGGCACGGAGGCCAACAGGGCACTCGCATGCATGCATTTTTACATCTGTAAAGGCACCGAACACCCACCTGGCAGTGGGCATTTAAGCACACCCAAGGAAGACTTTTGGGAACCCCCATTTATAGGGGGGTTACACCCTTCCCTGCCTGGAAAGAACTTGGCATCCACGTCAAGTCCATACTCACAACATTATTTGAAGACATTAAACTGATACAAAATATTATGCTTCATTACCATTTCTATACTTATCCAAAACAGCTAATACATGTGATTATATATATATTATGGCAACAGTTATGCAGTTTTCATACATTCAATAATGATTTCACTATGATTCACACAACAATATTACTGTACTCATTCATGATATAGTTTCTTGCATTCTAAACAACATAGATGGGGTCCCATCCCTATCAGCTAACTTGGGGCTAGACGGGGCTGAGGCACCATGTCCTGAAGGATGGACAATCAACTTGGAAGTAGAAAAAGGGCTTAGTTTGTGCAGTGAGCTCTTTGAAACATAGATACCATTGTGGACAACATTTAAAGGAAGATCTACTGATCTTCCAGGGGAATCACAGCTCAGACGTATTATGGGTTTAACCACTCTCTCAGACTTCCTTGGGGAAACAGGTACAGTTTCTGGAGTACCAGCATTTGTATCAGTCTCTTCTTCAGTAGAAAGGGGTACCTCTGCACTGGGTGAAGTCTCCAGTAGCGGAACATTATCTGCTCCTTGCACGGCAGATTCTGCTTCCACATTGCTATGCTTATTATTCTCTCCTGAAGAGGGCCCAGGTTGGTCATCCTGAGGAACTCTTGGATCATTGAATTTTGTGTCACTGAAGGGGTGCTGTCAACATTGGTATATTGCTCTGCAGGTTCTGGTGTGTCACCAGGGAGATTTTCCACAGCAGATTCCTCCTCAGGTAATTCAAACAGTTCCACTAAGCACAAGGAATCTGCTACTTTAGACTTAATGCTCTGCACCTCACTTTCAGGGGGCATTAGTTCCAGGGAAGAAGCTGGGGGCATAGGTAACTCTGAAGGCCCAGCTTCAACCCCATAATTCTGCAGAGGATTGCCTCAAAACAAGTGGCTCAGTTCATGAGAAGGATAGTAGGCATTGTCACATTCACTTTCATCTGAAATGGACTGACAGTCATCATCAGTCAGGGCCTGCTGGGGGGAAGGCCTTAGGTCTGGAACAACAGGGGCAGGTTAACTCTGTCTCTTTTTGGCAGCAGCATGAGTTATTGGCCCAGGGGAAGTGTCGGGTGTTGTTTCAGCATCAATGATCACTTGTCCGATGGGCAGTAGGTGATTGCGGTGCATGGTCTTGACAGCTCAAGAGTTGTTCTCAGGGCACACTTTGTACACAGGCAGTTCATTCAGTTTACCAATCACTATGTGTAGAAGGTGATGCCACCTGTCAGAAATTTTTTACTTTCCATGCAGTCCCAAATTGCACAATACATGGTCTGCTGGCAGTAGCTCTTGAGCCTTCACTTTCTTGATGTGCCTCTCTTTGTTGGCAAGGTTTCTCTTGGCGGCCATTGTTTGAGCCAGTTGATACACATGGTTCAATTGAGCTTTTAGTTTCTCTACATATTCTAAATAGTTCTCAGCTTGGACCCCATCCAGGGAGACCCCAAAGAAAACATCTACGGGCAGCCGGGCTTCTCTCCCAAACATGAGACAATAGGGAGAGAATCCAGTAGCATCCCTTTTGGTGCAGTTGTAAGCGTGTACCAAGATGCTAATCTGCTGACTCCACTTAGACTTGTCTTTAGGATGGAGAGGACCCAACATGTCCAGAAGGGTTCTGTTAAAGAGTTCTGGCTGGGGGTCCCATTGAGGGTGATAGGGAGTGGTTCTGGATTTTCACAGCCCAATAGAGAGAGCATTTCTTTGATTAGTCTACTTTCAAAGTCTCTTCCTTGGTCAGAATGGATACGTTGGGGTGCACCATAGTGAACAAAGAACTTTTCTACTAGCACTTTGGCCACTGTAGAGGCCTTTTGATCCTTGGTTGAGAAAGCTTGTGTGTATCGGGTAAAGTGTTTGGTTACTACCAGTACATTGCCAATGTTCTTTTGATTGGGCTCCAGACACAAGAAGTCTATACAAACCAGTTCCATGGGGGCACTGGTAATGATGTTGACACATGGGGAAGCTTTCTGGGGCAAAGCTTTCTGCTGGAGGCAGCGACTGCAAGTCTTGATATGATTCTCAATACCTGCCCTCATTTTCAGCCAGTAGAATCGGGATCATATTAAGTCAAGAGTGCGGTCAATACCAAGGTGTCCCATGTGGTTATGGAGGGACCTCAGCACCAGCTGTTTGAAGGCTGTGGGTAGGACCAACTGCTGCTTGTCCACTTAACCTTGATGATCTACTGTCTCTCTATATATAGTACCTGATCTCATCACTTTAGTCTGGGGCTTTCTTTGAATAACAGTGCAGTTCGTAAGTCAGTAGAGCATAATTTAGACACATCCTTCCTCGCACACAGGGCATCAAGTGCGGGCTGAATCATGGGGTCGTGGGATTGAGCCCACTGAATGCTGACACTATCAAACTGGGGCAAAGCACTGATATCTAATGCAGAAAGATGACAATAAGCAGCAGGTATGCAAGTATTGGGGGGCCCCAAACAGTTCACCAGGCAGTCCACGGTGTCTGTAGACAGCACGGGGTCATAATGTTGCAAGACATTATGCCGCATGGCAAAATTGCACTGCCAATACAGCACAATTTCTGCCATGAGGCATAAGTCTTTTTTCTGTGGGGGGCTCTGCCCCACACCCCAGTTATGGGGGCTGGGTCCCAGGCCCCCCACTAAAGATTCTCAACTCTGGGGTGGGGGTTCAACTCAGGGAGCACACAAGTCATGAAAAAATAAAACTTCTGGGACTTGGAATCAAACCCGGTACCAGACGCAATGCCTGGGTTCCTACTGCTGTGGCTCAGTCCTGTGAGCCACGGCAGCTGCTCGTTGGAACCTGCTCCCAGCAGAGGTCTTATCCTCTGCCTGGGAAAGCACTACTTGTGCAATACCGTGTACAGCAGTATACATGGTATTGCACCAGTAGCGGTAACATACTGCGCTGTGCCGGGTTAGCCATAATGTCAGGCACTATTAAGTGTGCAACATCATGATCCAGTACGTCTGCAGACAATTGCTCATCTTTGTCAAACTTTTGGCACAATGCTTTAATAGAAGGTTCAGACAGCCTCACCCAATTGTCTTTGGAACTTGGCCACCACAAAAGGTCGTCAGCATCAATATGGCTCAGTCCAGGCCAGCATTCAACCTCATAATCGTAAGCTGACAAGGCAGAAAGCCACCGGTGCCTAGTGGCGTCCAACTTGGCTGAAATCTGTACATACATTAGAGCACTGTTTTCAGTCTTTACTAATATCTTGGCCCCATAGAGGTACTCATGGAACTGATCGACTATGGCCCACTTTAGAGCGAGGAACTCCAACTTGTGCACAGGATAATTCTGCTCGGAGGGTGTCAAGCTGTGACTGGTGAAGGCCACAGGTCTCAGTCCATCCTCATATTCTTGATATAGCACATCCCCAAGCCATTTCAGACTGGCATCCATGTGCAGGATGTATGGTTTGGTGGGATCAGCATATGCAAGGTCTAGGGTGTGGGTAAGCCGATAGATGACTTCGAAGAATGCCGCCTTGCACGCAGGGGTCCAATGGGTTCCAAAAGGTTCACCTGTTAAAAAATTCACGTTTTCTTCTTCTTTGAGGGACCCCTTCTTGTTTCTGCGGTTGGTGGGGGATAGCCTTGGGTAAGATTAAGGACCGGACGGATTACCTTCGAACAGTCCTTAATGAATTGGCGATAGTAGCTGCAAAACCCCAGAAAATGCTGCAGCTCTTTCAGGTTGGCGGGCTGGGGCCAGGTGGTCAGGGACTTTATTCTACTGGTGTCTGTCTGTATCCCCTCAGTTGACACTATATGTCCCACATATTTTACAGATGCTTGAAAGAACTGGCACTTGTCTATGGATAGCTTGAGGCCAAATTCTTCCAAGCGATCAAGGACTTTGAACAGTCTGGCCTCATGTTCTTCTAGTGTGCAACCGAAATCAGTTTCATCATCCAAGTACACTAAACATTCTAGCAGATTCATGTCTCCTACTGCACGTTCCATCAACCTCTGGAAGGTTGCCGGAGCACCCAAAATCCCTTGTGGCATCCTCAGAAATTTGTAGAACCCCAAAGGACAGATGAAGGCTGTTTTCTCATGGTCCTCTGGGGCCATCAGGATTTAATAATATCCACTGCGGAGATCAAGTACTGAGAACCACTGACTCCCATTCAGGCAGTCCAAGGCATCCTGTATGTGGGGCAAGGTGTATTGATCTGGGACAGTCCATTGGTTAAGGGTCCGATAATCCATACACATCCTTACAAACCCATGTTTCTTGCGCACAACTATGATGGGAGATGCGTAGGGGCTTCTTGACTCTTGAATAATTCCGTCAGCGAGTATCTCCTGTAGGTGCACCGAACATCGTCTATATCAGCTGGAGCAAGGTGGCAGGACCACTCTCGGAAAGGTCTGTCATCGTGCAGCTGAAGATTATGCTCAACACCATGGGCACACCCCACATCCCATCCTTTCAGTGAAAACACGTGGTCTCTCTGGGCAAGTTTCCTACTGATCTGAATCTTCCATTCAGCAGACAATGGGGAATCACCAAAGTTAAATAGGTCTGGGGTCACCTCCTCCTTCTTGCCATAATATTTGTTGCTGGGTAATACTGCAGTGTCTGCACAGTGTACTGTAGCTAGTGTATGCCCTCTGTTCACTTGGACTTCTCGAGCAGCCACATTGCGAATCTGGACCATCACTCGTCATGCATAGGCATGGGCATGAGCAGGTAGGATACTGGGTTTAACCAATAGCCCCTATGGCAATTTTCCTTCACCTGGTGTGTCCAGCATTAATATTTTGTTTTTCACGTCTCTTCTAAGACGTACTTCTCCATGAACAGTATACTGAGTATTGGTTGGCAATATCAAGGAATCACAGTCCTTCTTCCAGACAATTCCAACAGATTCGTCCTGGTCTTTTGCCACAGACTGCCTCTGCAGGTCATAAGCTTTCTTGATCAGAGCTGAAATTCTCATTGCCTGACCTGTCTGTCCATCTTGTTTCTCTTGGCACAACTGTGCTAACCTCCCAAACATGTGGGCGTTGGTTCCAATGAGTAGGGGGACCTCATCATACATCCCTGTAGGAGGGCACACCAGGGCCAGCATCTGTACTTGTTCATCTACACCAGTTACAGCCACAGGAAAAGACAGCCAGCACCAGACATATCCTAGGTAGGGATAAAACTTGTCACTCAGGTCCCACACATGTAGGTCTTCTAGAGATTACAATTGCACATCAGATAAGTGTTTGTCATACCAGTTCTGGAATACAGTGGTCACTTGCGACCCGCTGCCGAGCACAGCCCGAGCATGGACACCACTGACAGTCACAGTAGTCTCCATTGAAGGGCCCACCAATTTGGACCAGTCTGGAGGGATGGTAGCAGGGACCTGGACAGATGATTTAACCACAAAGAAATTTGGGTTAGTATTTCCTGAACCTTTACTGTGGTCATTGTCAGCGCCATCGGCCATGGTCTTGCTTTCCGGAGCTCCCCTTAAAGTCTGTATGCAACTTTACCAAGGTCTTTTGGGGACCGGCATTCTTTCTTCATATGCCCGTCCTTCCCACAGTTATGACAATATATGCTTTCCAGGGTCTGGCGTGGCCAAGACATCACATTGGGAGCTGTGGTGGGGGTACCACCGACTGAAAATCTTGGTTTTACCTCTGTCTGCAGTGTGGCAAGCATTGGGAGACGTCTCAGTAATTCTCTCACTTACATAGTCAATTCATCAATTTTTGAGCTGCTGTTAGCAGGAAATGCCTGGGTGGGCACCCCCAACCCCACAGCAGATGCACTCTGATAAGGATCGGGGTCTGTACCCGCAACAGCAGTCTTCATAAAGAGACCAGTTTTTGTTTCTCTGAACTCCCTCAGCAGTTCATCCCATGGCTGAGCATCCTTAGAAGTCCCTTTCTTGCTGGGCTCCCCGGGACTGGCACTAGCATTTAGTTCTTGGATTCTGTCATGTGATTTCTGGAATTCCAGGCCATCAATGACTGACCCTGTGCCTGGAGCAGGGGTTGTGGCTGCTACGACTGCACAGGGTTCCTGAGAGCCTTCCTCCTCCTCAACTTCCCGTACCTCCTTCATCAACTTATGGAAGGGCAGGGGACCAGATTTCCTTTGGTGCAGTTGCAATTTGAGCAACACCCAGCTGGAAAGCCTGGCAGAGCGGAGTATATGATCAAAGTCTTACCTGGTCCACCTCACTAGAGGCCCAGCCTCCTTTCTGAAAATGGTTTGTAGGATTCCCCTCTACTCGATCCATGTAGGCAGATAACAATTCCCTTGGCTGTTGTTTAACATCTTTAAGTTTCCATTTCAAAGCCTCAACACTAGTGGTGCCCCCAAACACATTTGCAAGGGCGACTAAGTACTATTGGGCTTTGGCGTCGAGGTCAGAGGACCTCAAGCAGTAAAAATCATGTAGGGCATGTCCCTGGAGGCTTTCCCCCAGGCAGGCCCTTTTTATGACCTCTGAGCATTGCCAGTCTTGTACTGCAAGGGTAGCAGAGTCTATCCAGGTCTCCAGGTCGACTTCCCCATTAGGAGTAGGGAGGATGCCAGAGAACACCTTGAGCTTGCAGTAAGGGTCATGACTACCTGCTGGCACAGAGGTAGGTCCAGAAGTTGGTGAAAGAACAGATGCTGGGGCTGGTGTGGACAGCGGGGAAGGGACTCTCCCAGGTGGCAGGAATTATTTTTTTAAATCCTCCACGGTTTTACTCTCCTCCAGTAACAACTTGGCAAACTTCTCCTCAAAAGACTCAAATAATGGTGGGGGCTCATCCTCTAAGGGACCCTTACTATCTTTAGTTATCACCCTCCAAATGGCTGGGAATCTCTCTGGGATGATAGTCTGGGGCACCTTTGAACTGTCCAAGGGGTCACTACATTCCACCAAGGCCATGAGAGTTTGGGCAGTTAAATCAGCCTGTCGGCCCACCACTACAGCTTTTTCAAACATTCAGCTTTGGAAAGTGCCCCTTCAACAGTTTCCTTACTAGTGCCCATAGGTATATTCAGTATTAGCAATGCATTGTGGGGGCCAATCTCCTGCCCTGTACACCACCCCACTAACTGGTGTACAGCCATTTCTACTGGGGTTGCCATTAATCTTTAACAATAATTCTTGATTTTGGCCACTCGGGGTTGCTAATCCCAGCGGTAACCCCTAGGTGGTGCTATCCCAAGGGTTACTACCCCTGCCTGCGTGACTAGTTGCAGGTTAAGGGGCCTGGGTACTGAAAACGGGTGCCTCCACTTGGAGGACATGGTTAGTGGTAGTGTAGCTGACATGGGTACAGCCCTCTGGGACACTGTGACCCCCCCTCTTTCCCATCCAGTATCCTAAGCAATGAACAACAAACACAGATACAATAACCCCTAATCAGCATACAAATCCCCACTATGTTTGCACTTACCACCAGGGCTGATTCCACCAGTTCAACCATGGAGACCCCCTGCAAAATAAGGTTAGACACAGCAGGTAACAACAGTACAGTGCTCCTTGCACAAAATGGAACCACAGTCAAGTTAAATGCAAAAAGAATTAGATCTGATTCATTCAGGGAGAATGAACATGGAAGGGGCGTAATTTGGCTAATTAGTTCTGTAACTGATTCAATCAGGCAATCATGCATGCACTTTAGAGTCCCTTCACAGTCACACACTCTGGGTACCCAGTTGGAAAAAAGGTGGGCTACCCTGACACATTGCCCGGGGTAGGCTGACATTGCAGCTGGTCGGGGCCCTGTGATGGAAAGAAGGAGCATGCACAACCACACACAATTTGTAATCTGGGGCATGGAGGCTCAGTTTGTGAGAAGAAGAAAATAACAATTGAATCAGATGACAACACTTTTGATTTCGCTGATGTTGCATGGAGCTACCCTGGTGTTTACTCATGCTACCCAATACAAAACACAGGTGGGACAAAATGGAGACTGCAGGTCGACAAGCTGGTATGCCAGGAGAAGCAGTGCCCACACGATTCACCGAGGTGTCATTCCTGTTCGAGATGTTGAGCAGGGGGCTGATCCCTGGGTGAGTCTCTTTTCGATGGTGATCTCTGTGTCTGAAGTAGCTGACTGGGCCAAGGTGGCAAGACCCAGGCCAGGTGAACAGTTTGGATTCAGTTCGATAGGTGCTGGAGACAGCTTCCAGCAAGTGTGACACACTTAAGTAATGGGGAACCAAATCGCGACCCACTGACAGTTTACGGCACATTTATAGTAAAGAAAAACACAATACTACAGGTCAGATAACAATCCAATTGCAATTTCAGTTTTCTTGAGCAAAACCGTGATCTCTGTGGTGATTCAGATGTCCTGACAGGCCGATCGATTACAGCAAATATTCGGTCTTCTTCAGGTAAAAGGGCAGTCACAATTCGGTATTTCTGGTCACAAGCCAGTTCAGATTCAGTCCAATTAATTTCATTAGCAGATCCCTCAGAAGGGAAGATGAAGCAGGCAGGCCAGACACAGCTTTCCCATCAGTTTCCTGCGCTACTACGCAGGAGCAGCTGCTCGAATGTCTTGAGCAGTTCACTCTCTCCAACTCCAAACTCAGACTGAATCTCTGCTGCAGGCAGCACCAGGACTTCCTTCTGATCCAAAAAGGGTTTGGTTGCTTGATTCATCTGTCTGTCAAAGCAAGAGCTCCCCTTCAAGGTCCATTTAGGCACCAAAATGAAAAAAAAAACTACAATTCCTACAGAAATTCTCTCCCACAGGACTCCTGGGGACAGACTCCATTTTAAGATCCCCAAAAAGTACTGATTGGTGCAATACAGAAATGTCCATGCTGCAAAGAAAGGCGGGTTAGACAAATTATAATACCATTATTATTAGAGTAGCTAATCAGCAAACAATTATCAGTTCTAACAGAGCCCCCTCTGCACCATTAGCGATGGCAGAACAGAGCAATATTATTGCAGCTCGGGCAGGACTCGAGCTTGGAAACACTCAGCCCCTACCCAGGTTAATTATATACTACAAAAATAATGTCTCTTAAAAGGACAGGCACGGAGGCTAACAGGGCACTCACATGCAAGCACTTTTACACCTGTAAAGACACAGAACATCCGCCTGGCAGTGGACATTTGAGCATACCCAAGGTAGAGTTTTGGGAACCCCCATTTATAAGGGGGTTACACATGCAGTGTTGCAATATCAGAACAATAAAAAAGAGCCCCAACCAACAAAAACAAGGTGCACCACCGGGAGGATATTCAGCTACCTATGCCTATTTTCTAAGAGCCCTAGCCCATCCACCCACCTTGAAAGAACCATCTTCAGTATCATCAAATAAAGAAAATAAAAAGAGATAAGAGATGGGAGGGGAAGCAAAGTGCTGCAGGGAGGGGGGGCTACACAGGGCGAGGGAACACCACCAGAGAAAGTAGCCAGGAAAGATCTAAGATAGCGCCTATTCCCATATACAGTACTGTAGGTAGGATCTGTTCCTCAGCCTGTCCCTCAACCCAATATGTCCAGAGAAGCCATCTCTCCAAATGTCTCCCAGAGATGAAGACAGGCTGTCAGGGTCTCCATGTCATACATTCGCTTCATTCTAAGACACCATTTCAACACCGTGGTGGAGGGGGCTCCTACTGGAGCCAGCAAGCTGTTATATTTTCTAAGGCTACAGCCAAAAGAATTAATGTCAATTTATGGTGTTCGGGGCACAACCTTATTGCAATGTGAAATCCCAGCACCCAGTTGGTGAAAGTGTCAGGAATAACTAATTGTAATGTTTGTCGGACAGCCTCTTTTACTGTTGCCCAAAATCCACCTAATTTGGACATCCCCAGAAAAATATGTCAGTGTGAACTAATACCTCTGCAGACCTGCCAACAGTCTGCCATATATGTAGTATGGAAATGTTTGGTTACAGTAGGTGTCCAGAAGTAGCAGACTACTATCCTCCAGTAAAATTCTCTCCAAGTGGGAGAGGAAGTCACTCTCCAACCAAACTTTAAACATTGCAACCAATCCACAGGTGAGATAGTACAGGAAGCCTCCACCTTCCAAGCTACCCTGATTTTATGGAGAGTTCCACTTAAGATGTCCCCAGTCCTCAGGATCTAGCCAAACTCGAACACTGGTCTAGGGAGTGACAGTTGGGTTTTAACGCTAAGAAGTGCAAGGTCATGCATCTTGGAGCCAGAAATCCCAGGACCAGCTACTGGCTGGGGGAATGCAGGTAATGGCTTCAGAGGAGGAAAGGGACCTGGGGGTAATAGTCACAGGGGACATGAAGGTATCAGCACAGTGTAGGAGGGTGGCAGCAAGGGCAAATAGGATGCTGAGGTGCATTGCCAGAGGGATCACCTCTTGAAAGGGGAGGTCATCCTGCCACTGTATATATCACTGGTGAGGCCACACTTGGAGTACTGTGTACAGTACTGGTGCTCATACCTCAAAAAGGATATGAGATTACTGGAGCGGGTGCAGCGTAGGGCTACAGAAATGATCATGGGACTAGGGGAGTTGCCATAAGAGGAAAGGCTGAAGGAACTCAACATTTACTCGCTGGAAGACAGAAGGATGAGAGGGGATATGATAGAGACCTTTAAGTACTTGAAAGGCATAAAAAAGTCATGGAGGGATGATTGTTCTGCTTAATGGGGAAGGGTCACTGGGGGTACAGTCTGAAGGGGGAAGGTTTAGGGGGGAGATGAAGAGGCACTACTTCACAGAGAGAGTGGTGGCAGTTTGGAGCGCACTGCCAGAGGAGTTAATCGCTCAAAGGACAGTAGATAGCTTTAAGCGGGGCTGGGATAGAGTCAAGGGCAGGGTTAGTACAGACAAAAACACAAAAGGGGGAAGGACCGGCAAAGAAGAGGGAGGGAGGGGTTTGGGTAGGAGTAGGGCAGCTGTAGTGATATGAAACTAAGAACTGCACAATCACGCAGACTTGACTGACCTGTGGACCTTTTTCTGCCGGCAGTTTCGTATGTTCGTATATTTTCCTGTACATGTCAGAAATACATTTCAATTTGGCTTTCAGGGTTACAACCCAATATATAAAATCCTCCCAAGGAGACATGGATCTGTCTAAAAGTGTCTTATGGTTATTACTGTTAATAAAATGCCAGACTTGAAGATATCTATGGAGGTCCTACACCTGTAAATTATATTTTGCTTGCAATGTCTGAAAAGGCAAACACATCCCTGTTCCAAGAATTTAGAGAAATTAGTCAGGCCTCTCTGTTCCCAATAAGTGTAACCCTGACCCAAATGAGGGGGCATAAAATCAGGATGGTAACGAATAAGAGAAAGGGGGCCCAAAGGAGCACCTGAAGTTAACTTACACTGGACTTTGCTAAGGATTATCAAGGCATACTTGACCAAGGGGTTCTTTATGAGTTTAAAATATTCCATTGAAATATTAGATAAAGCAAGAGTAAAAGGGGCTGCTCTCCACATTTGACATCTTCTATCACATATCAGTCTGAGGCATGCCTTTGTTTCACCCAGGTACAAACTGTGGTTATTTGACATGCCAAATTATAGTTTTGGAGGGCTGATAATTAGAACTCCTCCCGGTCCATCAGCTGTGTTAAAAGCCTGTACTTGATACAGGTTCAGTGACCTCCCCCCCCCAGATAAATTTAAGAAGGCCCCAGTACCGAACTGTAGTAGGAGAGTGGGATTGGCAGCTCTCAACTGTCCCTGATTAGGAGGGACATCCCTCTTTTTACCCTCAGAATTGCTAAGTCCTTCATGGAAATGATATTACCCACACAGTGAATGCGTTGTAAATTCAGAATATTCTAAGATGCTAAATCAAAAATAAACTTGGCACAAGTAAATGCAAAGTTTTGCACTGAGTTTTGAGCTTGTGTATACATGTTTGAGGATGTATCCCTCATTATAAGGGTCAGTGCCCCTCACTGTCCACATTTTGAGTGTCTGTGTCCCTCATTACAGCGACAACATGTTGAGAGGTGTGCTCCCTCCCAAAAGCTGCTTGAAAGCCTGCGATTCATTTAAGTTAATTACATTTTCTTACTTTGTCTCATTCGATCATTTTGACATTTTCTTGGTCTCATCATTTGGTCAAATCACTATTAGCATGAGCACCGATGACAGGGTGACCCCCTCATCAGTCAGGTATAAAAGTCTGAATAGTGCAGCAGCAGGGAGCCTGTCACGTGCAGTCTGAATCAAGTGACTTAATACTTGAACTGTCTGTGTTATGAAGTGCTAACAGTTCACAAACGATTAGTTGTAGCAGCGTACAGTGCATACCCTTACCACCAACATTTCAAACTAGGGAGAGGGGGAGGTGAAATAGTAGGCAGGGCTGGATAAAAGGAAGGGCATAAGGGGCCCCGAAGACAAGCTTTCAGACAAAACATTAAGTTTCTAAGCCTTTTCCTTGTGAAGATATGCTTGGAAAACTCAATACATATTGCTGCGGTAGTTAGTCAGACAGCTGTCATTGACTGAACAATGAGGACTAGTAAAGGTGTGAACTAGGCAGAATGAAGACAAAATTACAATACCACTTTTGACAAGTTTTGTAGAATTTCCATGGAGATTTCATAACATTTAACCAAAATATAATTTTCAGTTATTTCCATCTACTTTTAAAACCACTCATCTACGTGCCACCAAATATGGCTTATTTATAGCTCTTTAGTAGTCTTTAGCTCCCGGGTCACCCCTGAAAACAGGCAGTTGTGCCTAGTGGACCTTATGCGGTTAGCAAAGAATAAATAAATAAAAAACGCACACATGTACAGTATATATATATATGTTCACGTGTGCCACGTTTCAGATTAGAGGTACAGTTGTTTTCCAGATGGCAGCTAAAGCAGTTTTGAAGAGATAGTCAATTAGGTTACTAATGAAAAGACCAAAAATATACATTGATACATAGATACATAGACAGTGTCGGCAGATCAGGGCATACGGCCCACCCAGTCTGCCCATTTGAGCTTGTAAGTTCACTTTATGTTTTCCTAGAAGTCTGTTGCCCCTAAACCCTGACCTCCAGAATTCCTTTATGTCTATCCCATGCATTCTTAAATCCCGTGATTGTTTGAGCCCCCACCACTTCCTCTGGCAGGGTGTTCCACTTGTCCACCACCCATTCTGTGAAGAAATTCTTCCTCACATTTCCTCTGAATTGTCCTCCCTCCAACTTCATCCCATGCCTCTAGTCCTGGAATATCTTTTTTGCTTAAAAATAGTGTATTCCTGCACCCTGTTCCTCCCTGTAAGATACTTGTATGTCTCTATCATATCCCCTCTCTCCCTCATCTCCAGGGAGTACATAGTCAATTCCTTCAACCTGTCCTCATAGGACTTGTGGTGCAATCCATGTACCATTTTTGTTGCCCTTCTCCAAACCTTCTCTACCCTGTCTGTGTCCTTACGTAAGTAAGGTCTCCAGAACTGTACACTGTACTCCAGGTGGGGCTTCACTAGTGTCTTGTATAGTGGAATTATGACCTCCCTTTTCCTGCTGGCGATGCCCCTGCCTATGCATTCCAGCATCCTGTTTGCTTTACCTGCTGCCTTGTCACACTGTTTCCCTACCTTGAGGTCATCAGAGATGATAACCCCAAGATCCCTTTCCTGCTTGGTGCATGCTATAGCCTCACCCCCAACTGTTATATTGTGCCAGGGTTTTTGTGCCCCATTGTATTATCTTGCACGTCTTTGCATGGAATTTCAACTGCCAAATCCTTAACCATTCTTCAAGTTTCTGCAGGTTCCTTCTCATTCTGTCTACACCCTCTGGTGTGATTACTCTGTTACAGAGCTTTGTGTCATCATCGAACAGGGAAATTCTGCCTTCTAGGTCCTCCTCAATGTCACTGATGAAGATGTTGAATAGGACCAGTCCCAGCACAGATCCATGTGGTACCCCACTGGTCACTCTTCCCTCTGAGGAGTGACAGCCATTTACCACCATCCTCTGTGTCCTGCCGCCCAGCCAGTTACCTACCCACCACACTGCTGTCCTGCCCACACCCATATTCCCCAGTTTGTGTAATAGTCTTCTATGTGGCACCGTGTCAAAGGCCCTGCTGAAGTCCAGATAGGCCGTGTCCACTGCCCTCCCCTGATCCACCTCCCTGGCCACCCAGTCAAAAATTCAATGAGGTTGGCCTGACATGACCTCCCCCTGGTGAAACCATGCTGTCTTGGGTCCTGCAGTCCATTGACAACCAGATGTTCCACTAATCTCTCCTTCAGTAGTGCTTCCATGATCTTCCCCACTACTGAGGTGAGGGTGACTGGTCTGTAGTTCCCCACTTCCTCTTTGTTCCCACTTTTGTATAAGGGGACTACATCTGCTGTCCTCCAGTCTTTGGGTACCTCCGTGTTTCCAGTGATTGGCTAAACAGGATTTCCAGAGGTTCAGCTACCACCTCTCTTAGTTCTTTAAGGACCATGGGGTGCACTCCATCTGGCCCCATTGCTTTATCAACTCTTATTACTTCCAGTTCCTTCATGACCCTTTCTCGTGTAAAGGGACTTGTATCCATTTCTGCACCATTCCCACCCCTTGTACTCCCTTCAGACCCATTACCCTCCTCTTCCTTAGTAAAGACTGAGCAGAAATACCTGTTCAATATGTCAGCTTTACTGTTGTCATCCTCCACATGGTCCCCATCCTCCCTCTTCAGTGTCACTATGCCTCCCTTTGCCTTTCTTTTTTCACTTATGTACCTGTAAAAGGTATTGTCCCCTCTACCCATTGATTTTGCAATGTGCTCTTCTGTCTGAGCTTTGGCTTCCCTTACTGACCTCCCTGCCTCCCTTTGCTTCTCCTGGTACTTCTTCCTATCCCCTTCTGCCTGTGTCTTTTTGTATTGCCTAAATGCAATCTTTCTGGATTTCACTTTCTCCGCTACCTCCTTGGAAAACCATAATGGCCTCCTCTTCTTTTCCACTTGCTAACCTGCTTAATGCATAATTCTGTTGCTCTTGTAATCCCTGTTTTAAATGCTGCCCACTGTTCCTCAACCCCTGATTCCTGCCCCATTCCTCTTAATGCCTCTTTCAAGCATCTCCCCATTTTCTCAAAGTCTGCCCCCCTAAAATCCAGGATACGTGTTTTTGTGTGGTTTGGTTCTGCTCCTTCTGTGATTTCAAACCACAATGACTGGTGGTCACTGTTCCCCAGGTGCTCCCCTACTGTTACCCCCATCACACTGTCCCTGTTTGTGAGCACTAGGTCCAGTATTGCCTTCTGCTGAGTTGGTTCCATGACCAGTTGCTTGAGGAAGGCACCCTGAAGGAGTCCAAGATAAATCTGCTCCTAGTTGATGCTGCTACTGGGATGCTCCAGTCCACGTCTGGAATATTGAGGTCTCCAACCAGCACTACCTCACCCTTGTCTGCCATCCTTTGGATGGCTAGCATCAACTCCCTATCTGTTTCTTCCTCCTGGGCTGGTGGTCTATAGACCACACCTGTGCGGATGGCTGGCCCCATTTTCCTTTCCAGCTTAACCCACAGTATCTCTTCCCCATTTTGTTCCTTCTGGATCTCTGTGGCCCTTATGTCATTTTTCACATACAGTGCCACTCCTCCTCCTCCCTTCCTACCTGCCCTGTCTCTTCTCAGTATGTTGTAGCCAGGTATGGCCATCTCACAGTTGTGGTTATCATTACACCAGGTTTCTGTGATGGTCACAATGTCCAGGTCTGACTGCACCATGACAGCCTCCAGATCCTCCATTTTGTTGCTAAGGCTCCTGGCATTGGCACACATGACTTTCCATGATTTAAAGTCCCTAGACTGTTTAGCTGTTCTACTCCAGCCCCTTCCCTGGTTGTCATTTATCCCTGGTTCTCCTTGCTGTCTGCCCTTCTGTTGAATTGTGCCCCTTTTCTGCCTATCCACCTCTTGGGTGCTTATCTCCATCAATATGACCATGATTATTCAAATAAGTATTTAAAATATCTTAGTAGAAGCTGGCAGTGGAGTATCTGCAAGGGGTGAGGGTGGCAGTCAGGGCCTTCAAACTTCGACATGTCTTTGGGCCCAGGCTGCCTTAATCGAGCCCTGGACATAGAGTAATGATCTGCCTCCAATAGTGGTCCCTACACTGATTGGTTCACCAGGAAGCAGATCCTGCTGCTTACAGAGGGGATGCTGATCTTAGGGATAGTCCTTGGGTGCTCTGGTGGGCTACGGGATTATGGACCCTAAAGAAGAAGATGGCAGCTCTGGCTGTGTAGATGGCAGTGTGACCTAGCCCTGACTGGGTGAGCGGATCAGTGGCTCTTGCCTTCAGGATTTCCTGACTTTGGACTACCCTTCCCCCTCTTAACCATTTTGCTCCTTCTCCTTTTAATCTGAAAGTCCTTCTCCATAACTCTACAATCCAAGTTGACAACTGTTTTGAATAATTTATATTTCTGCACTCTCCTCATAGTCTGCTGCTGTCTGCCTTGCAAAACACAATTTATATATATATATTTTAGTATTTGTACATCATCCTAGGTTCCATGTCATAACAGCGATTGTGGAATAGCGATCGCCATTTGGGCTAGTATACTTTGCCGAAAATAAATTTTGTCGATGTACACTCACAGTGAACAGCAAAAGGGTACACGGGAGTTAGGTTTTTCTCTTTTATGTGGTGGGCTGTGCCCTTGCATCCCCTACTAAAGGATTCTCAACTCCAGAGGGGTGCATGTCAGGGGGGTGCAAAACTAAAAAAAAAGAAAATCTCTGACCTGGCACAAAAAATTAGCGTGCTCAGAACTGAACACAGCACTCTCCCGACCCCAGCCTGCCACCAACCCACCACGCCACATGGTCAACCCACTGCCGCACTACACCCCACAAACCCTCCCTTCTCTTCTGCCCGTCACATGGCACGGTCCGTCCACACCCTCCCACGGGCATGTATACAAAGCGACATCCTGTCACTATATTCGCCTACCCCGCATCCGGTCGCCCCCCTGCTAGGTAGCCCTATGCACAGGCGCCATGATTTATTTATTTATTTTATTTATTTGTACATATCGGATTTATAACCTTTTAGTCAGAGACTTGTTTACAAAGGCACCTCGTCACAGAGAGGACAGACAGTGTTACATAGTTCAGGATACAAACAGTGATACATAGTACAAATACAATAACAGATACAAAGGCTACACATGCATTACATGGGGAGACACCCCAGTGATACACTGCAGCATAAGTAGAGCAGTAAACAGTGACATACAGTGTTGGAGCCGTTGAAGCTGCAATAGAGCCAAAGGCATAGATATTGGGATGACTGGTGTAAGACAGGTGTCCTGTGGGACTAGTGGTATTTGGTGCTGGAGATGAGAGTCACAAGGTGGAGGAGGAGGAGTGGGAGTAAGCTGTCCGGGGGACATTGTCGAGGTCTAGAGTAGCCTGGTAGGTGGGTCCCACAGGGAGAGTCCTGGGGGGGCATGGGTTAGTTGCATTTACAGCAGCAATTATCAAATAGCTAGCCATCTACAGCTCTGTCACCTCTATCATTGACTACGGCCTTGCCATCTATGACTGTGCCCCAACAAGTGCCCTCCGCAGGATCTCAGTTGCTCTCAACAAAGCCTGTAGACTACTGACGGGTGCAGCCCGACAAACTCACACCTGTGACCTCTATGCACAGGCCAGCTGGCTACCCCTACGCAGCAGAATACAATACCAGACCTGCTTACTTACCAAAAAGATTCTCCTTGGTCTCATGCCACCTGGTGTTAGCTCACTCCTTACTACCTAGCTGCTTGCTGACAAACGTTTTTTATGTTGCCCACATCAGTACGACATCTTCTCACCAAAATTTCTGCCAACTTTGTATCTTTAGGGAAAAGATACACGGACACTCCTTTCGGTAGTCTCCCAGTGTGTGTCCCACAACCACATGCAAGACAGTGTGGCATGCTGAAGGACGACCCAGCGATTCTGTGTAAAGTTCATAGAAGCACATTACAACTAAGAGACACAGAAACAAAACATTAACCAGTCATCAAGAAGAAAAAGTACAATGCATGTCGCATACCACAGCCACTCACACAAGCAATAGACAGACATGGTATCTCATATCCCATGTTGAGAAAACCATGTTATAAACACAGAATATCTTACACTTTTTTAACCTAGGGAACTCAACTTGATAGTGGGCACTGTAGTGTGTTGAAGGGTTCCCGTAGAACAATCAGGTACTATTAGGTACCAATACAACACTCTGCTAACATCACATTTTCAGTAACCAAGGATCAGTTTGTGCACAAGGCGCAACCACTAAGGGATGAGACAGAAATAGTATGGCAAGTAAGAAAAGGCAGCAGTCAGAAAAGAGGTGGCATATTGAACAAAGGCTGGCACAGGGACAGTCACAGAGTCTATTTTTGGGCATGTGGCACATGTTTAGTTGATCATCACAGTCTAACATATCGGGTTGCAAACAGTGTTCATAGGACACTGAATTGACATCTGTGGGATAGGCAAGCTGATTTTGAACATAGAAGCTGTCATACCACTAAAGTAGTTATGACATTAGAATAACACATGCTACAAGATGAGTAAGTGACATACTGGACTCTGGCCTATTTTCTACAGGACAGAGTCCAGACCCTACTGGCTCAGCCAAGAGGTGTGACACACAGGCTGAAGGGTGGTGGGGCATCAATGGATTCACACAAACTGGCAGGGCACTGGCAGACAGCACACATGCCACTACCATAAGACAGCAATAAATAGTATGCCACAGTCTGCAATATACATAAATGTCTAGTATATGCCATTCCCTGGTATCCTACTACCGGACCGCCCACCCAGCAATCACCACCTTAAGAGTGTAGCACGATATACCAGTTTGTCACAGTGACCTAAGGTCCCATACACATGCCCATTATGTACAAATAAGCTCTGAAGACACCAGCACTGCCTGGTATAGTGGCACCCAACACTAGGCAGGTAGTTGACATTACCCTTGTTAACCCACAGTCCCATGAACAGATGGTGTTAATGGCATAGCACTCCTGTAACTCCCATAGCAAGACGCACAATGGAACTGTCACCATGCAAAATATATACAGTATGTTATCTTGGTGGTTTGCCTTGTTGGTGTGAGGAGGGATGTGCTAGTAAATCATGGTACAGGACTGGGGGGGAATAGGGTGGTGGTCATTTAATGCCAGTTGGTGCTGATGGACCACTAGATGCCCAGGGTTTTATGGTGTCACCAGTGCTTATTCGGGCATAGGGGGCCGGGTATATTGCACAGAACGCAGTAAAGTATTGTCTTGTTGGCGAATAAAAGGAAGACCTATATTTCATGTACTGTATTGAAGCATGTTCTGCCATGACTGGTCATGGGTGGGGGTGCTTCACTGTTGAACTGTTGCATAATAGTGCCGTCATACCATGTGGGGTGGGGGGTAAGAAGAAGTCAAGGGAATTGAGGTGGAGCCATGGTAGGTACAAACTCAGTGGGACAGGACCGTACACATTGCTTACAGTTGCCAAACATCTGTGTACCTTGAAGTAACATTAGCTCATGTTTTGACAGTTCTAAATGTATGCAGTATGATTAATTGAGTGGTGTGCTACCTGTGCATACTGTACAATCATTGTGAACCAGACACACACAAACATAAGAAATGCAGTACAGCGGTTTGACTGCAGATTATTTAGCAGGTGTTGGGGATATAGGAGTGTGTGTGTGTGTGTGTTTATTGTTTGGGGGGCAGGCCAAACTGACATCTCAGTCTGTGTCATTGCATTCCAGTCCTCAACATCTGGATCCTGTACAGTATAAAATGACATGGCATAAAATAGCAAAGGTTAAAATCCAGTGAAGGAGACCTAAATAAAATCACAAAATACTGAGGACTGGACCGGCAGGGGAATGCAACGGCTATGCAGTGTCTCAAACCATCTGACTGAAAATCTCACACAGGTTGTCTGCAGATGAACCCAACACCTGTTATCCCCCCCCCACCACACACCAACACAAGTAGAAACCATGCAGCATTTGACAGCACTCGCACAAATTGGAAGAAGATGCCACTAGCAAGCAAGCTGCTCTTTAAATATTTAAAGTTGAAGGCAATGACACGAGCTGGTATTAAGAACAAAACAGGATGAAATCATGCAGAGGACTTCTGGTGCAGATCACATGAACACAAAAATACTGAAGGCTGCTTAGCCAGTGGATGGCAACTGCTTTAAAAGGATTACATTGGTCTACAAGCATGAATTTTCTACACAGGACACAAGCAACTGAATCAAAAGTACAGAATTTGTTGGATAAAAGGGGGAAGGAGAGCACGAGTCTAAGCAAAGTAACAGTTTATATACAGGTTGCGTGCAGCGGTGAGTGCAGCGGATATAAACTCGCTCCTCTGCTATGCCCTGGGGGAAGGGGAGTAAATTAGCATTCTTGGAGCAGACAGACTTGTTAGTTGGGCTCCATGATGTTTGCAAACCATAGAAACCATTCCAATGCTCCATATATTCTTTCATCCTGTGGCTACTATAAACAATAATAAGGTGCTGTTCCATTTCTGCAACTTGCCACTGGTGCAAAACCAGAAAGGGACTAAGATAGCAAATCAATGCAGACAAGTATTTCTAAAAAGTGAACAGCTTATATATATATATATATATATATATATATGTATATTTATATATATACACATACACACATATCTATCTATCTATCTATCTATCTATCTATCTATCTATCTATCTATCTATCTATCTATCTATCTCTCTCTCTCTTTCCACCAAGCAGTAAACAGCTGGATAGGGTACTAATATTTAGGAAATGTGTACTTACACAATGACAAGTGGCGTGAATCCTGGCTGTGGTGTCGCTTCTGTGCTGTGACTAAGAGACACTGTAACAAGACACTGGTCAGATACATGGGCTATTAGACCTCAGAGCAGAGGGCACTCTGAGAAGACTATCTGGGACAAGAAACAATAAAAGAAAGGTAAATGGCAGCCCCCAAGGGCCGTATAAGAGCAAGAGAAAGTTAGAAAAAACACCTCACACAGACTGAGCTGAAAAATAACACTGGGATGAACTAAGAACACACAATGGATGGTAAAAAATATATTTTCCTGATTTTAACATGCAGTTTTCCTTTAAAGGGGCACTGTCAGCTTTGCCCTTTGTTTTGTGGTAAATCTCAATAAATGGATCTGTAGGCACATAATCATAAGGTAGTGTGGGTAGAATGCCTCTGCATTAAGGAAAAAGTATTCAGCTTACCAATTTTGTAAAACTGGATTGTTTACCATTACTGACGGTCCAACTTTAAATGTCCCAAGACTGGAAGCTGATCGGCACCGAGAATGCACTCGAGAATGCGAATCTATGGGGAGCGCTCCCACAACATGCACATTTTAGTATCCACTTGTCAAAAAGCACAGCATCCATTAGAGTCTGTTATTAGAAAAGGCTCCTGGTAACCAGAAACACAAACCAAAGGCTGGTTAAGCTACAAAGTACTTCTTCATGCTGGTGCCCAAATCCCACACATGCGTAATAGCAGCACATTCCCACGCATGCACGAGATCTTATTCCCGGCCATGATCTTCACTGGAATGGATAGACAAACCAGCTTCAATGTGAAGTTCATGAAAGGATTGCCTGGGCAGAAGCTGTCCAAAACCCATTCTACCACTGAGATTGCCTTATCTTCTGATGGACTGAACAGTTGACCCACTGGGGCCTATGTGGTTTGCTTGCATGTTTCTCTCTCCTTCTGTTGTCAAGGACCTCAAGCTGGAGGATTTTCTGTGTGGAGGCTGGATAGGTGAATTTCTATGACCGATAAAGAAAGTGGTCTGCCAGTCTGGGCAAGACTAGAGATGATGCAAAGGTGTGTCCCCTTGTGTGGATGGGTGGATGGTTCGCAAAATTTGTGTCCCGTCACAATTGCTGGGGATTATGCAACACCCCCTTCCCTCCACTAGGGGGCCAGAGTGTGCTACAGTGTCACCCATTATGCTCCTTTGCCTGTGTAAGCCCCCCAACCCAGGTTGGGCTTACCTTAGGGGCTATGACTCTGCTGGGAGTCCTTCTTTCACCTCCTGTCCCTTGGACTGCAGCAATTGGACCAGAGGGCTTTCAGTGGTCCCGGGTGGGATTCAGGCCTGGTGCCCACACGAGCTCTGTGGCTGCAGCTGCCGGCAATCCTTGGGTTCTTGGCCCCATAGAGAAAGGGAGCTGAGGTCCAAGGCAGTGGTTTTTACCTCTGGGTGTGTTGTGGGGGCATTTCGGTGGTCCGTGGAAGCAGAAAAAGTGGACCGCCAAATTTGTAAACAATAAAGTTAAAATTTAAAGGAGCTGTGACTCCATAAGTGAGAGAACCATTAAAAGGGTCTGATGGGGGGGGGGGATATCAATTAGGAGCCAGGGTGGGCTAAAATAACAGGTGTCCTGGCTCCGGTTGGCCAAGCGGAGCCAGGACAAGTTACTATGAGCCCCTGAATGGGCTTAAATGATAACTAATGGGCCTATGTTTGTAGGGCATAGATATAAATAATAATGGTGGCCCCCATAGGACTCTGGCAGAACAGGGGCCACTGGGTAAATGTCAAGGGGCACTGAAAACACCCGTGAGTGATGCAGCCAATCAGATGAAGGCTGGGAAAAACTGATAAAAAGGACTGTTTGCCCACCAAATGTGGAGATTCCAGAGGATCCTGAAAAGAGAGAGCAGAGCATGAGAGACTGCTGTTGGCTTGCTAGCCCTAAAGGCCTGCCTGTTTGCCCAACAGCCTTGCTGGTCACAGAATTGGACAAGCTACAGAGTGCTTAGCAAAGAAAGTAACCTCAGGGAAAAAAAACTGAGTTGTATGTAGGGATTCCCTGGGAGAGATCTGAACCTGCTGCTGCAAGTTTGGACCTTGTAATTTACACCCCGTAGCTAGAGCAAGAGATCTGGCATCAGAGGAGAGAGATTTCACAGCCTGAGAAAATGTAGACTGAGCCCACTGTGATCCTCCTCGGAGAGGCAAGAGTTTTTGAGGGGGATATTACAGTTTTGGTGTGTGCTGGGGCCAGATGCTGAACCAACACTCCACTGCAAAGGTTGCATCTTGAAACTGGTGCCAAGTAGAAAGTCTGGGGGACTTCCAGCCTGCTGAGCCCCTAGACCACCGAAGAGATCATCGGAGAAGAAGACATCAAGAGGCCTGTCAGGTAAACACCGCATTCAAAGGCATCAGAGGCGAAGATTTTAAAGGCCTGAGAGGTGAAGACCAGCTGCTGTTCATCTGCAAACTGCATTGTGATGCACCACCAACAACTGATACCAGCACAGTACCATTGAAACAAGTTTCTGCAAACCCCCCATTGAATCCATAAACTGTAAGTACCTCTGGGCTGTGGCTCCAATGAGTCTTCTACTTTAGCTAGCTATCTAGTTCGTAAAGGGAGTTAAGTCCTGGGCAGAACTGCACCAAGTTTAAAATTGCCCCCAGGCAGAAAAAAGTTTGCATCTGTTTAAAATTTATTGGGTCCCGACAAAAGTTTGTTCTCCAAATTAAAGACTGTTTAAGCCCACAGATTCCCAGCCTCTTGGAACCATCACCCTGCTGTGGAATCCACCGCAACCTACTGACTGTTTCTAATAGCTGTTTTAGGGAAAGCTGGGTGCACCTGTAGGTGGGAGGTGTGGGATACAGTGTGGGGTATAGGTGTTACATTAATTACTGTTCTGCTGTTTTCTCCCCATTTACCCCCTCCCTATAATAAAATAAAAAGTTGGTTTATGATACAATTTTTTATTGCTGGTTATTGGAAAGTATATGTAACCCCTCTCTGAGGGCTTACCTTAATTGCCTCTCGCTTCCTTGTTTCTCTCCCGTTACTGCCATTTCTGGGTGTTTCCCCGATCCTCTCTGGTGTCCCCAGAAATTCCTCCTTATAGCCCTGCAAGTTATTTTAGCCCCCTTTTTGGCTTAAATCCTTGTTCGCGAGCCTCTGCTGCTCTTTGCTGTTTCTTCAGCAAGTGGGGATCGTGCATGCGTGAGAAGGAGCACTGATGTGCTGACCGCCCGATTTGCGGTCAGTCACGGAGTGTGTCCATGGTCCCCGTGCCCCTCTTAGGTCAAAAGGGTACTGGTGACCTTAGGGGAGGCAGCAAGAAGCAGCAGGGAAGGGAAAATGAAGAGTCTGAGATTGGGGAATAAAGTGGGGCTCATGAATATTAATGAGACCTACATGAATAATAATGAGGAGCTGCCTGCTGCCTGGGGGTTGTGTGTGTTTCAGCGGCAGTGACAGCGGGGGTACTGCGTGTGTAGGGACAAGAGTGGGTTTGTTTTACAGGGGACAGTTGGGGCTACCAAGTGGCTATTATGAAACAGAGATATTTGCTTTTGCTGCACCAGACATTAGTGTGGGGAATTATGTTGGACTGCATAGATCCGAGTGGGGCTGACATATTGAAGACACTATGACCCTACACAGCAGCCAATCATATAGTTAGGTGTTTAAGACTAAACCAGAGGGAATCCTGGGAAAAGGAGGGGACTAATTCAGGCACCTAAATTATACCCCAATAAGCCCTCAGAAAATATTGATCGCTATGGTTATGGACAATTGATAGATTCAATCAGCCAATCAAAACCTTGGATTCTTGAATGAAACTCAGTGGACTCTCTAGGATTGTTTCAGCCTGTCCCT
Source organism: Neoceratodus forsteri (assembly GCA_016271365.2). Lineage (NCBI taxonomy): Eukaryota > Metazoa > Chordata > Ceratodontiformes > Ceratodontidae > Neoceratodus > Neoceratodus forsteri. The sequence goes on from CM057452.1 coordinate 1,726,909,954, forward strand.
GGGCTCTGTATGAGTCAGAGGTCTCTTGTGAGAGTGGATCTGGACAAGGGAGGCCTTTCCCAGGTCTCTAGTGGAGATTGCTGTGTTCAGGGAAGGATCAACAGGGGAAAGAGAGCGAGAGACTGAACTGATACCTCAATTTCCCCCAGGTATTGTGAGATGTTTGATTATATTGGAGAAGCTAAGTGCTGCAGAAACACTGTACTGGTGGACTGAATTGTGCTGAGAGGACTGGTCTGATTATTTGGTTCTACAGTTGCTGCTGAGAACCTGTTTCACCTGTTTTGGAACTGCAAGTGTGATTTTGGAAGAGGCAAAGTGTCTCTGGACTCGGGTGCTAGCCGGGTGCTCTACTTTTCCTGAGTGAACTGGTTAAAGTGGCTGAGAGCTGTGTCCCAGCTGCAGCTGATGAAATGACTGTGGACAGTTTCTAACTGGAAAGTGCGGACTGGTGTGCAGGGGTCTGTTGCATTTGGATCCCCCTGTGGCTTGCACCTGTGTGTCATCTGATCTAGGGCTAGCACCCACTGCAAACTGGCACAGGACTTTGCCTGAGACACTGCCTGTCATTTCTGCTGGTTTTAAACTCAGTGCAGGGACTGCAGAGGACCACCACCATTTGGGAGTTCTCACCCAGAGTCAGGGAGGGAATCAGCTAACCCCTTCCAAATGGGGCTCACTGTCTCAGGAGGTCACCGGTGATTGCTGGGTTGCTAGAGAACCTGTGATCCATTGAGCTGGGCTGTGGAGCCACTCCTGGGTCTGGGCTTTCTGGGGCTGGTGTGGTCCTGCCACAGAGCTCTGCAATGGACCAGAAGTGGCTGAAGGTGACAAGCGGCAAGACCTCCAATCAAGGGGACAAGCTGCGAGATCCTTGAGCAAGATTCCATCTGCCCATTGCTGCATGGCGCTCTGTGATCCAGGACAGCTGGAAGCATTCGTCCCAGGAATGTTTGAGTTCCGCAAAACCATGAGTGCCCAGGACCTGGTTCCAGGAAACCAAGCAAGGGAGTGTGAAAGGGATTGAATTGCTTCCAAAAATAATTTTTTCCTTTATCAGGGCCCCAACAGCTGACCAACTCATGGCAATGAGCAGGTCTGCACCTTGCGGGTACCCCTAAGGACTATCAGGTTAGACACTGGCACCAGTGGGGGTGGGCCTCCGAGGAGGGGGTGGACTTGGCCTATGGGCCCAAATGGTTATTGTTATTTGCTCTTACTAACCATTTTACTGACCTGATGATGTTATATTTGACAGCCACTCAGACCCCTACTCCCTTCAATCCTCCCTGCAATGCTCCTTTTCTGAAGCTGAGGCCTGGTTCTTAGAGCACCTTCTTGTCCTGAATTACAAAAAGACCGAGGCCATGTGTAACCCCCCTGCAAATGGGGGTTCCCAAAAGACTTCCAGGAGCTTGCTTGAATGCTCCAAGCCTGAATGGTGTTTGGCATTTAAGCCATTTATCAGTGAGTGTTTTTAGAGCCTCTGGTACTGTCTCTTTAAGAGCTGTCTGCTTGCAGACATAATTAGTTTGTATGGGGGACTGTGTGCTTCTCTGAGTACCACTCGAGCTGCTGCCAATTCACTTCATTTTTGCAGTCACTAGGAGTGCAAGGGAACCTATCTGAAAGATGTAACTGTTTGCCAGAAATTATTTAGAGTAATAATGAAATTACAGTTTGTCTAACCTGCTTTCTTGCAGTCAGAACTGTGTCTGCTAGTTCCCCATTCTAGTTTTGAACTGCTGAACTGGACCAATCAGTGTGGGGTAAGCTAGCTCTAAAATGGTGCCTTGGACTGAATCAGAACTTGGACTCATAATCTGAGCCAGCCACAAGAGGATTGTATGGGCAGTGACTCTGGGAGATGTAGTTTAGACTTCAGTGCCTTTTTGGACCAACAGCAGCAGTCTATTGTGAGTGACAGCCAATCCAGTCAAGAACTGGGAGGAACTCAAAGGAAGTGCCCGGTTTTGTCGGTTGGAGTTTCAGTTGAGCTTTGGCAGTGAAGAAGGAAGGAGCCCTGTGCTTTTTCAGTGTGCAGTTTTAGTCAAAAACGTGTAAGGCCCAGAGTTCCTTGCCTGCAGCTTGTGTGAACAGTTTGTTAGGACTGAATCATTCTGTGAAAAGAATCAAAGGATCTCTGAAGAGTAGAAACCAGGCTCACCCTGTAGAAGACTGGAGGAATTGCTGAAATTTGCCCTCGGTCTGTCAGGAACTGAATCTGCTGTGTGTTCTCCTGGGTATTGTGCAGTAATTGCGATCGGGATACAGATGCAGCCTGCCTGGTATAGTGCTTTCTTTTATATGGATGTGTGAAGAGGTTTGTGTACCTCAAGTGAGCCCTGCTGACATTGAAGGACCTATCTTATTTGGAGGTCGTGAGTACTAATTCAGGGTCGCTCCCTGTTGAATTGCCACATTAAATCCAAATGGAATTACTGTACTGCTGACTGTTTAATTCTCCTTTTCTCTGTGTGAAAGGGCCCCTACCAGCTGCCACGGTTTGGACTAGCCACTAGGGCTTGGGTACCCAGGGAAAGTAACTGATAGGGATAGGCCTGTGCACAGAGCCATAGGTAGATTATTAGAGTGATAAGCTAATTAACCTGATTTCCCCCTGTCCTTGTTATATCCCCCTAAATAAATCAGAGCTGCTTGTTTCAGCAAAGTTATACTGCCTGAGGTATTTGTCTATGTTAAAGTACTGTACTGTGATTGTTGCACTGTATCTCATTTCACAGGAGGTCCCAGTGCCGAACCAGACCTGGGGGTAAGTGTATACTGTGAAGGTAATTCTGATATATTGTGTGGGCCACTAGTGGGAAGAAAGGGGGGGTTGCAGTGTCCCAGAGGGCTGTGACCAAGTTAGTTTAACTATTGCAAACCCTGACCTCTGGGTGGAGGCACCCGCCATTGGATCCAGGCCCCTCAACCTGTTAGTGGCAAATCAGGCAGGGGTAATAGTCCCTGGGATAGCGCCATCTAGGGGTTACACATGCTTTTCACTCACAGACAAAATAAGCTTAAACATTTTCCCCTCAACATCATTAACATACAGGGCTCCCCGCTCAACCTTGTGCCCACCTTTAAATACTGGGCATCACCCTTGACTCCTCTCTTACGTACCACAATCACATCAATCTGCTCAGCTCAGCTATCAATTCCTGACTAGGTCTCCTATATAGGCACAGGGGGTGTCTGCCTCCTGACACCCTAGGTCTTGCCGTGACATCATCGGTGCTCTCCCTTATTGACTACAGGATTGTTATCTATGGCATGGCCAACCTCACTGCCCTGCGTCAAATCATGATCTCCCTAAATAAAGCTTGCCGGTTAGTCACTGGATGCAACCGTTGGACTCACACCTGTGAGCTCTGTAGACGCACCAACTGGCTTAACTTTGAAGGCAGACTCAGATACTAGACCTGTCTCCTTGTTAGGAAGCTCTTCTTAAACACCTCCCTCTCAGGTCTCTGCCATCTTGTTCAGCCCTCCACTCAGCCACGGTCTACACGGAGCTCCTTGCTAGCCCCCCTTCCTTCTCTGTATCCCACTGCAGGACCTCTCTGGGCCAATGCTCCTTTTACTACAGGGCCCCCCTCTGGCTGAATAAAATGCCATTGGCCATCATCTTGGAACAGCGACTAGGCCCGTTTAAAACCCTACTCCATGCTGAAATCCTCTCCCACTCCAACTGTGACTGACCTTAGTCCTTCTCCCCCTTGCCTGTGACTATAACCTTTTGATTTCTGTATATTGTTATTGTACATGCTGGACTTATAATGATTTGACATGGGTTGGTCCATTCCACCCTTGAACTGTAACTTGTCTTCACTATATGCCTCTTATACTGTTTCTAAACTTGCAATGTATGTATTCTGGTGTGTTCTCTGTATGTTTATTATTGTATATCTTGTCATTTCTTGTAATGTATGCATATATGATATGGAGCCTTTGTAAAGGAGTCTTTGAGTCAAAGGTTGTAATTCCAATTTCTTCAATAAATAAAAAAAATAAATAAATTAAAAAAAAATCCTATCCACAACCATCCTTTGTTCTGGTGTCCCTTCCCTAGTCCTTACCCCAAATAAAGTTGTGGTTTACCATTTGAAATTGTGTATGTAGGAATTCTCTGAGTCTGTCAAATCATTACTGTTAATGGTTTATGGTGTTACTGAACCATTGGGCATCCAGTATGTGGGTGGTTGGTAGGGGAGGTGGGTAAGTGCAGCATCCCAGGGGGGCTGTGCCAGCCAATCACCTGACCCACTTCTAATTCTCTCTGGGTGGAGGCACCACACTATTTTTATTACCTTTGGGATAGAACCCCAGAACACCACCGTAACAGGACCCAGGACCCTTAACCTGTTAGAGAGCCAGCAGGCAGGGGTAGTAGCCCACTGGAACACTGTGCCTGGGCTACATATATGTCTTTACTGTGTGGGGAAAGTACTGTGGGGGCAATTATTGTGTTGTCCTGGGGGGTGGTAACCTGCAGTTTATTCACAGGTATCCTATATCACTACCCCAGGTGGAGGCATCATGTAATTTCTTCTCCTGTCCACTTGTGAATCCAGGCTGGCCCCCTTGAAGGAGTGTCCAGGTGAGACCCGAGGGCCCTGGAACCAGCCCAGGTGAGACAAGGGGGGCTGTTACACCTGCAATGGGTGTGGATGTCTGTGGATCTGGGCAGCCAGGATGTGGGTTCAGCCTGGGGGGGGGGACTGTGGCTATATAGAGGGCTACTTGGGCACTAGGAATGAGCTGAGAAGGGGCGAGCAAGATGTAGCCCACAAGGAAGGAGGACTGCAGGGGTCTCCCATCGAGGGGTGGTACTAATAGCTTTTGGGCCTGAATGGCAGTCTAAAGGTGAGCACTGAGGCCCTTCTTCAGCCTTAGTGGGAACAAGTCCACTAGGGGGCATAGTCTAAAGCTGGTGGGGGGAAGGTTCAGGAGGGAGATGAAGAGGCACTTTTTTGCTGATGCTGGTGGCCAAGTGGAACGAGTTGTTGGATGATGTGGTCTCCCTGAAAATGATGGATAGCTTCAACAGAGGATGGGACAGAGTGAAGGGAAAGTTGCAGCTGGGGGTGGGGGCGGGGTCAAGGGGTCACGGGGAAATGGGAGGGGCCAGGTCTCTGTAAAGTCAGTGGGCCCTGCACATTCGTGCAGACTAACATACTAACGTGCCAGCAGAGTAGGCCTCATGGTCTATTAAGTCTGCTCGGGAGTCAGTACCCTGAACGGTACCGTCTCTATATTCATCAAAGTCCCCCGCCCAGACAAGCCTTCCCCCACTTTTCCCTCCACCTAAACCTGTCCCAGACCCTCTTGAGCCCCTCCACTGCAGAGCATTCCATGGTTCCACCACTCTTTCAGTGAAATACTGCCTCCTTCTTTCCCCCTGGAGTCTTCTCCACTCCAGCCTTCAGCTGTGCCCCCTGGTGACTCCTTCCTTCCTTCCTCTGAAGGAAACCTCTTAGGCTTACCTTATTTATTCCCTTCAGGTACCTGAAGACCACAATCATATCCACCAGGGCCGCTTTCAATGGGGGGACAACAGGGACTTTTGTACGGGCCCTGAGCTCTGTGGGCCCGCTGCCGCCCACCAGTGAAGCCATTCATTGCTGTAATTGCAGCCTACTAGCCTCCAATTCCCCACCCCTGCCAACTGAAGTAGCATTGGGATAGGGGTGATCGCCCAGGCCTGGCGCCAGTTCGAAGTCTATTGTTGTCTGAGAATCTGATCTAATCGCCAGTCTGGGCAGTCCCTGCCTGTCATCAGCACCAGTCTCCTCCTGCTCCACTCTTTACTGTTTTTGCTGGTGCCTGGTGACGTCCCCACAAGGGGCGGACTGGAGGCTACTAAATTATGCACATTTTAATTCACAACCAGCCCTCCACTCTGGGCCCCGCTGCCTGTTCCTGCCATCTATCTTTGCCCGCCCCCCTCAAAAAAAAATTTGCGCCTTTCTTTGAATGTTCGTCGCCCCTCAGGTCTGCCTAAGCCCTTTAAATCTGGCGGGTCTGAAGGGGGACACACTAAGACTAGGCCCTTTGATGAAGACTCTGGAGACTAGAGAGAGAGAGAGAGACAGTGAGTAGCAGCAAGCAGTACACTTAAGTTAAGAACTGAAGATTGGAGTCTGGAGCAGAGGAGTCGGGAAGAGCTGAGTGTTTTCCAGGGAGTCTGACCAGGTGGTCGCTCTTGATTTGCCAACTTGGTTGTAATTGGTTCGGTGTTTGGGCCAGGGGTTCCTCCTCTCCAGTCTGGCCATGGTGTGTTGCATGTAGAGAGGCACTGTGAGTTTCTTTGACTCCATTTGTAGAGCAGCACAGAGTGTTTGAGCTTCAGTGCTGCCTACTAGTGCCAGCCAGGAGTCACAGCCCACAGAGACGGTGGGTCGGCTTGGGGGTCGCCGATTGGAGGTTCCGAGTCGTCAGACACACGGACTTATCGTCGGGGCCTCGGAGTCAGTGCCAGTAACCTGTGTCAGTTGAGCGGTAGTCAATCATCAGTGCCCAGGTTAGGGCAGTCCCAGGACAACGGCGTACTGAGGAGTCCTTCTTTCTGTACTTGTGGTGCTTGCTGATTGTTTTCCTGAACTTCTTCATATCCAGATTCCTAGTGTGCAGGACTCGGAGTGTGGTTTTTCCCTGGCTTTCTGCAGACTGCAGGTTTATAGGCTACTATTTAGATTTAAAAAAAACTGAAGGGGGAGCTGTAAATAATTACATTGGCATCATGCATTCTATCGCACAGACTCTGGGGATGGGTTTTTCTTAATCCTTTATTGGCTGAACTACGCCATTTCTTCCTAAATTAAATATTTAATGATGGAAACAGTCAATGATTTTCTACCCATGCCTCTCTCTCTTTACTAGACATGGATGCAGCTCTGCTGTTCACAAATGAGAGCTGGAATGCTGCTGCCACAATGCAGTTTTAAGGTTTTTTTTGTAAAATAAAATTCCCCCTGATCTGCAGGGGTACTACTAGGTGCCCCATTCATTGCTGCCCTAAGTGTGCATATGTAACCCCCCCCCCCCAACAAATGGGGGTTCCCGAAAAGTCTTCCTTGAACTTGCCTAAATGCTCACTGCCAGGCTGGTGTCCTGCATTTTAGCAGTTTAAATGTGATTGCCAGAGAGTGCCTGTATAGCCTCTGTGTACTGTCTGTTTAAGAGCTGCCTGCATTGCAGTCATAATTAATCTGAGAGGGAGCTCTGCTAGAGGATGTACTTATTGCTGATCATTTGTTAGAGTAGTAATAATATTGTAGTTTGTTCTAACCTGCCTTCTTTACAGCATGGACAGTTCTGTTTGTTTCCATCATCTTGGTCTGGACTGCAGAATGGGCCAATCAGTACATTTGGGACTCTAAAATGGAGCCTGCCTACAGGGGCTTGGTGGGGCCAAAACTTGTAGGAATTGTAGTTTTGGGCTTTTGCCACCTAAAATAACCTGGAGGGGGAGCCCTTGTTGTGACTGACGGACAGATCAGCCAACTGAACCTTTTGGATCTTGGGGAAAGTCTCACACTGCTTGCAGTTTCAGTTAGATCTGAGTTGGGAAGTGAAGAAGTAACAGCTTGAGATAGTTTGAGCAGCAATCTATAGTGGATGCGCGTGGGAGAACTGTGGAAAGGCCTGAGTTTGGCCTGCATGCCTGCCTGCTGTTCCTGAGAGGGAATTTGTGCTTTTTTCTGACTGAATCCGAATTTAGAGAGTGAATTAAGCCACTGAATTGTGACCAGGCTTTTACCTGAAGGAGACTGAAGATTTACTGAATGCGATCGGCCTGTCAGGACTTCCAGCAACCTCTGAACTCCCGGATTGTGCAGAGACTCTGTAATTGTGACCGGAGAGCCATTTGATGGTACAGTGGAATTTCCTTACATGTGAATGTGCTGTGTGCTTATAGTGGGTCATGATTTAGTTCCCCACTGTGTGTATAAACTGTGTTTTACTTGCTGGAGGCTGTATCCATCTCTACGGACTGAATCTGTATCCATTTCCGTTTGCCTGGGCCCTGCTACACTGGCCCAGCCAGAATAGCTGCTACGCAGAGAAAGTCATCGACGAGAGACCGGCCTGGGGATCAGCCCCCTGCTCAATGCCTTGAACAGGAACGACGCCTCGGTGATTTGTGTGGGCATTGCTTCTCCGGTCACTCCAGCTCAACAGCCTGCAGTCTTGAGTTCGTCCTGCCTGTGTCCAGTATTGGGTATCGTGAGTAAACATCAGGGTAGCTCCCTGCAACAACAGCTAAATCTAAAAGTGTTGTCATCTGATTGTCTTGTTGCCTTTTCTTTCATGAACTGAGCCCTCCGGCTCTGGATTACAAATAGTGTGTGTTGTGCATGTTGCTTTCTTCCATCACAGGGCCCCAACTAGTTGCAACGTTCCTGGCTAGCCCACTGTTTTCCTACCTGGGTACGCAGAGTGTGTGACTGTCTAGGGACTCTGAACTGTATGCATAACTGTCTGATTAATATAGCTTTTAAGCAAATCAACCTGATTACACCTCTCCCTTGTTCAAGTCCCCTGAATAAATCAGATCTAACTTTGTTTGCATTTAACCCAACTGTGGTTCCAGTTTGTGCCAAGAGTATTGTATTGTTGTTATTTGCTGTGCTTAACCTTGTTTTACAGGGGGTCCCCAGGGTCAAGCTAGAGGAACCAGCCCTGGTGGTAAGTGCAAACAGTGTGGGTAATTGCCTGGTGAATAAGGGTCATTGTGAAAGTAATTATTGTGTATTTTTCAGGCCACTAGAAGGGAAAGATGGGGTTACAGTGTCCCGGAGGGCTGTGCCCAGGTTAGCTTGACCACTAACAACCCTGACCTCCGGGTGGAGGCACCTGTTTCATTACCCAGCCCGTTAACCTTCTACTAGCCAAGCAGACAGGGATAATAGCCCTTGGGATAGCGCCACCTAGGGGTTACACATATGAAAGGAGCTCTCTGTCTAGGAAAAGGATGGTGCTTTACTGACAACTCGGTTTAAGACTGGGTTAAAGAAAGACTGCATTCATTTCTGTATGAATTTATCATCCAAATGTGACCTTTCTTTTTTTTAATCAAGCTTTTGCTCATCCTCTGGCTCCCCTGATGGCATCCCTCCCAGCTCTGTAATAGAACATTCATAGACTTGCTTGTTTGCCAGTTGCCTAGGTGGTGGTGGTGGTGGGGTGGGGGCAGCATGTGCTCATTACAGCTTTGGTGAAGTCTGGTAGGAGCCATCCTATTGCTAAGCCAGGTATATCCAAATGTATGTGCTAAACTGTGGTTCGTAGTGCGCTACAACTAGTCTGTATTGATAAAAAAACCAACTCAGTGTCATGTTGGGCACAACAGAACGCCTACACCTGAACTCCCACTGGCTGTATTTTTGGCTCTAATTATTTGAGACTTTGGTCCCAGTTTCATCAACTGGAATGCTGATCCAGACTATTTGTTGGGGAAAGGGAACATTTTTAACCAGGAGTAGCACACTAAGCAGAAGCTTGTTTACAGATGCAACCAAGGAAGTTAAGTGACTTGCTCAGGATCACACAGTATGCACCTAGGCGGCTATGGGATTCAAACCCAGGTCTCCAGATCTGTAGCTCAGAGCCTTAACCCACTGCGCTATACTATTATATTAAATGGCAGTATAGTCTAGAGGTTAGAGCTGTGAACGAGCTTGGTACAGCCAGCTGACCAGACCTGGGTTTGGTTCTCACAACCTCCCAGTGCTCCCAGGTCTTCCCTGAAAACAGGCACTTGTGCCTAGTGGGCCTTACCCGGTTACCAAAGACTAAAAAAAATACTGCCTCTACCCTCTTGTTGGGGCTGAGGGGGCATGGGAATCCCTTGCTGCAAGAATCCTAAAAGGTTTGGAAATGATTACTTTTTGCCCAATTTGATCTTGACCACAATGTTCCTCAGCTTTCCAATAATGTGGTCATGTATTTTTTCCACTTTTTTGTGACCTATTTAAATGCTTAAAATGGCTGAGAATTACTTTTATGAACTTATATTTATTGCATTTTAAAACAAGTGAAATACAAGCTTGTACATCTAAGAGTACACATCTACTCCGTTTGTGTTGTATCTTGTGGGGGTGACATGAATTGAGCAGTAATACAGTATGCTTTTTAAGAACTACCATATCTGCCATGAACAATTTTTAAACTGAGTGGGGCTCCTGGCTCTCTGCAGGTATGCTGCTATTTAGATTTTATTTTAAAACAATGTCTGAAGGGCACCCATAGAACACATTGCACAGACTGTGTTTTTTCAAGGTGGGGGGCAGGTTGCTTCCTTCTGTACAGGTGAAGTGAGGGTGATAAGGCCATCAGTACTGCAGTAGGACTGATTTGGAGGGCAGTTGGTTGTTGCAGACTAGATCACGGTCAGGAGGCACTTCGGTGGAGGCCTGAGGAGCCTCTCCAGGTTGCTGCACTCCCCAGCACTTTAGTTCAGTCCCCATGGTAGACCCACTTGTGTTTCTTTTAAAACTGCAGACACAGCCTTTAATATTTCCAATTATACCCCCCTTCCCCAATCCATGGTCTAGAGACACCAGCTAAGTTTTGGAACAAAAAAAAATAACACTGCAAAAGTCTTTAGACTTGCCAAAACTGAATTTGTGGTTGTGTGTGTATATGTGTGTGTGTGTGTGTGTGTGTGTGTAGGCCGAAGGCCTGCCTCCATCCTTGCTGCCTTGTGTGTGTATGTGTGTGCGTGGGTGTGGAGGGGTGGGCGCTGCCTCAATCTTGCTGCCTTGTGTGTGTGTTGTGTGTGTTTGTGGGAGGGGGTTGGGGCTGCCTCAACCTTGCTGCCTTGTGTGTGTGTGTGTATGTGGGTGGGGGGCTGCCTCAATCCTTGCTGCCTTGTGTGTGTATATGTGTGTGTGTGTGTGTGTGTGTGTGTGGGGGGGCTGAGGCTGAGGGCTGAGGGCCTGCCTCAATCCTTGCTGCCTTGTGTGTGCTGGATCCTGTTCGCTGCTGCTCTGCCTGTGACCTGAAGAGGACAACCAGAGGACTGCTCTGAGTGCCTGCTTTAAGTTTGGTCTGGTTAGTTTGTTTTGCTTTTGCTGGCTATAGATCTGGTTTAGAATGTGAAAGCCAGGACTCTGGAATGATGGAACAACAAGGGCTGGAGGGGGAGGAGAGCACGAGTTGGTATGTTGGTACTTAGAAGGAAGGAAAGCTATAATGGCTGAAAGAGCAGGTACAGGCAGTTTTTTGTTTTCCATGTATACAGTTAGCTTGCTCTGTCCCTTGTTGGTCACTGGTCAGTGTTAAGTGGACAAGCTAAACAAAGTAGCACAACATTATTTATTTATTTATTTTTTAACATGTGTATCACTTTTATGGCCATCCTCACTCCTGTGCTTTGGGGTTGATAGGCCTGGCAGACTGGTATGCAAGTTGCATAAAAATTGTTGTGGCATCTGAGGGTGAACAGAGGTGTGGCCTAGCAGACCGATGGAACAATTTTTAGTACACATATATACAGGTCTGCTGTGTCCGTCCATTGCTCCTTTGTTGTTGCTTGAGGGTGGAGGGACGGGCCTGGCAGACTGGTATGTATGTTTAAAAAAAAAAAAGGTAAAAATGATCTGGCCTCTGACAGTAGACATAGAAAAAGGGGTAAATGTAACATTAAGCATATTTTTCTCAGCCTAAATTGACAACTTACTGATCTGATTTCAAAAGGAGTGGAAGTCTCTTGGTAGTCACCTCAGGGCCCTGATGTAAAGTCACCCAGCTACCACATTGAGGTAGACCATCCATCAGCTGGGTCCCTACTCTGAACTGCATCTGCCTCAAATAGCTTATCTTTATAGGGTGCATCAGCCCTGTATTTTTACCTTGGTCTTCAAGAATAATCTCAATGATCATCATCACCTGGCCATAGTTCAGTCAAGAGGGCTGAATGTATAACATCAACAGCTATGCATTACTTGCTCTCAGAAGTGGCTTGTGATTATCTGTTCTGTGTCAGTGTTGGTCATTCAGGGGTTTTGAAGAGTGGGTCAGTGCTGAAATGGGAACCGCTTAGCATGTTCTATTTTGTTTTCTGTGAGGTGGTAAGGCTTTGGAGGCTGAGAACATACTTAACTTTAAACCTCCCCCTACCCCACCATTTTGCTTGACACTGGGGCATAACTTAAATGTGGTTTCTGTTCTTGTTCTGTGACTGTATGCTCAGTGCTGCATCATCTATTTCTATATCCAGTGTTGTTGACTGACTGGGTAGGCTCACTGACATTAGAAGTCCCTTTTTCAGGGGACAAGCCCGGGTTGAATATAAATGGTAACCAAACTGAACCAGATTAAGATACTGGTGGTACTTTTAGTGAATGGGGAAAATCTGGCTGAGACACCATGGAAATTCCCATACTCTTTGAGAAGTGCCATGGGATGTTTAACATCCACCTGAACAACCACCAAAACAGGCAGACGGGACCTCTGTTTAATGTCTAGAAAATTATACCTGATGCAACCAAGCCTTTTTGGACTGAAATCTGATTTAGATGGCAGTAACTGCAATGGGACTGTGCATCGTAAGGCTATTCCCTTGTTTGAGCTGCTAGTTTTGCCATTTGGGGCAAGATGCATGTGTCTGATCTTCAGATACTGCACACATGTGAATCTTATCTGGACCTCAAGGAGGAGGAGTTACATTTTACCCTTGTTGTTCTTTTTAGAGGGCATTTTTACATTTTTGGCACCTGTATACTGCATTTTTGCATTGGAGAGTCCAACGTTGTTCCTGTGCTTTTCCAGTGCTACAGGTGTCAGGAAATAAATTACAGAGGTGAACTGACTGACTCTGAAAGCCTGAAGTGTATTCACTACATTTTGAGGAAGCTGGACCATTTTTCAGCAATGTACCACTATAAATCTGGTTACCAAAAGCGAAAAGAGAAAAAGGAAAGAGAAAAAGAAGAATTAGAATTGAGCAGAAAGAAACCGATTCTTAAATACTTTTTAAGTACTCCTGCAAACCAAGACAAAAATGATGTTGTTATACAAGGAGAAACTGAATGTCTGATTAGGCCTGACAGTCTGGAGGACAAAAACACAGCCGTGTCCCTTGTGGAATCAGAAGGTCAAGCACATGAACATGAAGACACCTCTACTATACAATAGCTCCAAAATGGTAGAACTGACTTATAGTGTATGGTAGAATGCTGTGTTCAGTTGAAATCCATCATTTACTATTCTTGTTGTACCATCATTGTGACATCAGTAAGCTGTTGTACTATCGTTAGTACGTCACAACGATGGCACAACAGCATTGACTGTCTTTGCACAAGCACAAGTGGCGGTACTTAGCACATCGGAAAACATCTGTGGCAGTTTACTCATGGACTGGGAATTTTTAAACAAGCGGTAAGTGATTATTTGTTGTTTGTAATCTTATGCGGCACACAGCAGCACAACAGTATTTCTTTTTCAATGTAAAAAAAAAATGTAGTGTGAAAAAGTAGAATTTTTTTCATGGCCTTTTGAGTGGGGGATCCCTGACATTGTGGCGTGACCACAGAAGAAGTGACAAACTATTTATTTACTGTTGCCCATACACTATAAAAGACAATGGATGGGCAACAGTAAACAACAACACTGACTTCACTTCTCGAGGCTGTATGACAACCGTAAACCTCTCGAGCTTTGCTCTTGAGGTCTACATGGTTGTCATGTCAACCTCTCGAAGTGAACAACAGTGTTGTTGTTCACTGTTGCCCATCCATTATCCTCTATATGTAATTTCACAAATGATCCTGGTATGTGGCCGGAGAACTTATCAGATGTTGAAAGGCAAAATATTGTCACAGGATTAACGGGTAGTGTTGATCTAATGGAATTAATAAAGTCTATACCAGCAGATTCTGATGGTCATGCATTCCCCAAGTCTGTTCTGTACTCAAAATCTTCAAATGGTCGGGAGAGAACAAGGCAGGATTAACTAATGTGGAGCAAGAGTAAAGGAGCCTTATTTTGCATCCTGTACTTGCTGTTTTCCAGTGACCTGGAGGAAAAATAATGTAGTGCACTGTGCAGAAAGGAAGGGTTTAATCCAAGTCTCAAGTGATGGAAATTATATGAGAAACTTCCAGATCATGAGATGAGTAGTCCACATCAACATTATTACTGGCGGTGGAGAAATCGTCAGCATTCTTTACAAAGAAAAGGGTTTGACAGCCAACTTCAGAAACAAATACAATCAGAAGCAGAAAAGCAGAAAGCATTGCTAGAGATATTTGAATGCAACTTTGTTTCTAGTTTCAAGAAATTTGGCATTTAGAGGTAGTTCTGCACAAATTGGTGATGCTCACAACGGTAATTTCCTGGGTGTGCTAGAACTGATCTCTCACTATAACCCCCTTCTGTGTGATCACTTACAAAATGTGAGGCAACATCAAGAAAAGGACGAAAAATTAAAGGCTCATTAGCTATCCTGGGAAACCCAAAACGAATTCATAGAGTTGTGTGGTCAGCAGGTTTTGAACAGAATTCTGACAGAGAGAAGTGAAGCCATTTATTTTTCGGTAATTTGTGATGCTACTCCAGACGGTTACCATACAGAGCAAAATGTTCTTATTCTGAGACACATGCATAAGGATAAAGACATGGGGGACTGGAACATTCATGAAAGGTTTCTTGAGTTCTTCGATTTTGCACAAAAAAAGTGGTGAGAAAATTGCAGAAATGTTGCTATAGAGATTGCAAAAACATGGCATTGACATTGCTGACTGCCGTGGACAAGGGTTTGACAATGGAGCCAACATCTGGAAAATTCAAGGGGGTGCAAGCTCATATCAGCCAAAAAAAAAACACTTGCCACTTATTCACCATGTGCTTGTCATTCTCTGAATCTTGTGGGAGTGCATGCAGCAGAATCATGCCATGAAGTTACTAAATTTTTCGGCTGTGTAAATTGCCCATATGTTCTGTTCAGTGCCAGCTCTGAAAGATGAGCAATTTTGAAAGAAAAGACTGGTTGCTCTCTACACAGTATATCTGAAAACAGGTGGAGTGCTCGAATTAAAACAATTTGTCCGCTTGCAAAACATCTTCCAAGCATCGTTGAAGCTCTAGATGGCATTATCCAGTCTAAGAAGCTCACTAATGAAGCACTGTCAGACACAAAAAGGTTTGCAAAGATACTTCAAGTTCTACAATGCAATTGTGCTTGCCACTTTCTGGGTAAAATTTCTGCAAGTTTTGAAGAGAGAAACTTGCTTCTTCAGTCTAGAGGCATTTCATTGGACACAGAAGTAGCCAACCTAGCAGATCTGAAAGAGGAAATGCAGATCCTCAGGAATGAGTGGAATGCTATTATTTCAGAAGCAAAACTAGTGGTACAATCACTGAAAGTAGTTCCCGAGTTCAACTACGAAACAAGCTGGCAAGGAAACCGAAAGAGATTTCATGATGAATCTCCAGATGAGGCTACAAATCAAAGTCCTAATGATCAGTTTCATAATACAGTATTTTATGTGGCAATGGACAACATCATCAGTGAATTGCATCATAGATTTGAATCACTTTGAGACATCTGCAATGACTCTGCTCCAGTTCTGCAGTTTAAAAGCATGAATTAACAAGAAATCAATGCATCATGTGAGAAGTTGGCCAACAAATATTCACAGGACCTGACAAGTGGTTTCACAAGTGAGGTTCAACACATGAGAAAAATCTACAGTGCCACTTTCCAGAACAATTTATGTCCTTTGGATCTACTGAATGCAATCTACAGGATGAAACTGGAAACAATATTTGGAGGAGTTTGTGTAGCCATTAGGATCTTTTGCACACTGCCTGTGACTGTTGCTGAAGGAGAACAAGCTTTCAGTAAACTTTCTATCATCAAAAATTATTTGCGATCAACGATGTCTCAGGACCATTTAAGCAAGTTTAGCTATCCTGTCAACAGAGTGAGAACTTGCTCGCAAGATCGACTTCAAAGATGTAATTCAGGATTTCTCTAACAAGAAAGCATGGAGGAATTTGCTTCTGACAAGCTAAGGATCCAGAATTTATTGAATGGACATTAAAGATAACCAATTTATGTGCAAGAAGTCACCAAGTACTGTTTAAAGATGTAGAGTACTGCCTGGAATTAAGTATAACTTGCACATGTAGTCAGTCCACTATCACGTAAATCTCTATTTTTTTCTTTTCTGTTTGGTGATTGGATTTTTCACCTGGCAGTGCTTGGGTGATGTATGGAGCAGTATTCTGGAGGCTAAAAGTCAGTTCTGTTCCTCCCACTACATCAGCACTTAGCCCACACTGACTGACATCGCCAGTAACCAAGGGTAGCCATTTTGCACAGCAGATTTATTATTTTGCATGAAGCAGCAGGGACTGGCTCTTCTTGGTTACCAATGATGTTACAATTGCTTGCATTTTGATCATTTGTTAACGTCACTGCTCGGACTGCAAGGATTGTGGTGCCTCAATGTGTTTGATCACATTTCTGACGATGTAGTGGGAGGAACAGAACTGACTTCTTTAATTTGCCTCTAGACAGAGTTGTTCGGCTTGTGAGGATAGAGCAGCAGGGAGGTGAAGACTTTCCCGGGTGTTTCAAATTCCAGTGTTTTTTTTATGCTCTTTTCAAGGTTTTCTGGCACAAGAACATCCTTAAATATATGGAATGATTATTAGAATAATGATTTCTCTTATTATGTCATGTCCAGCTAAGAACAAATACAGGATGGCAGCAAGGAAATTGACTCCCTCTATTGCAACTGTTGGTATCATTCAGGGCACTTTACCTAAATAGTGGTCTCTTCGGTTATATTAAGTTCTTGTTGTTCTGTATGTACTGAATTGTCTGAATATCATAGCATTCTTGCACATTTTTAGTGTTTATTGGGTTGTTTCAATTATTTTTGCCCTGCTGACCACTCTGAAACGGCAACTTTGAAAGCAGACGCAGCCAAACATTTGCAAACAAACTCTAACAAAACTGTGAAAGTGACAGCATAGTAAGAACTTTATCCAACAATGCAGCGACATTGTTCAGCTTGTCTTTTTTTATTCATGACTATTTTTGGGTAATTATGGTTTATTCAATCACTGAACTTGCATGCAAAAATTAATAAACATGTTTCTCTGACATCTGGTTTCGTTTTGTGTTCAGTTATTAGGATAAGGTACTCCTTGTAACAGCCATGTAGGTCACTGCAGAAGAAGAACGTGAATTGTTACTTTTGCTATTGTTACATAGGTTATTAATCCATATAGGTAGTTTATTTGTTTTACCTTTAATAAAAAGAGAAAAGCCCCAGCACTCACCACAGACCTAAAACCCTAGCACTTCTGGGGGCCTAAGGCAGAGCTGCAGAGTCTGGTCAGTCAACCACAGCCCTGACTCCAGCGGAAAAGATACATTTATTTCTCCTGGAGTCAAGGCTAAGGAAGACATAAAGGTGCATCTTGTATCTTCAAAAAAGCCCCAAAACTTACCACAGAGCAGCTACACCGCCAGAGCTACTGTGGGCCTGGTGGCCCCCAGACCCTCGGCTTTAGCTGGTTTGGGATATAGAGGCCCAGATCTAATTATTTATCCTGGGCCCAAAAATTCTTAGCTGCAGCCCTGATATCCCCCCGTCCCTCCTCTCCTCCAGTGAGAAAAGGTTGACTCGCCAAGTCGCTCTTCATATGTCCTATCCCCCAGACCATGGATCATCCTAGTTGCCCTCCTCTGGACCCACTGCAGGAGCAAGATGCCCTTCCTTAGGTGCGGTCTCCAAAACTACACGCAGTACTCGAGGTGTGGTCTAACCAGGCTGTTGTACAGTGACAGAATCACCTCCCTGCTTCTAGAGGTGATCCCTCTGGAGATGCAGCCCAGCATTCTATTTGCCCTGTCTGCGGCCCTCCTACATTGTTCAGAATTATTCATTTTGACATCCACCAGAACCCCCAAGTCTTTTTCCCCAGACGAGGCCTGTGGAATGCCCCACCCCCGACGGGTGTATACATGTTCTGGGTTCCTACACCCTAGGTGAAGCACCTTGCATTTACTGGAGTTAAATTTCAGTTTCCAGGTGCATGACCACCCTTCCCAGGGTATCCAGGTCCCCCTGCAGGGCCATCCTGCCCTCTTCCCCCTCCACTACCTCCCCCAGCTTAGAGTCGTCTGCGAAGAGACTCTTTTCGCACCTGAACCCCCCCCCCAAGATATCAGAGATAATAGTGTTAAAAAGGAGCGGACCCAAGACTGATCCTTGTGGGACCCCACTCATGACTCCCCTGGAAGACGAGACAACCTCCCCCCACCACCACCCACTGGGCGTATCCAGACAATCAGCTTCCAATCCACTGGACCATCAGTGTCCCCACCCCCATCCTAACCAGCTTCTCCAGCAGGCCCATGTGAGGGACCGAATCAGATAGACTAGATAGACCATAACCCATAAGGCATTTATCTGCTGGCATGTTTGTATGTTTATAGGTTAAGTACAGCTCAGGGTTAAGAACAGAAAGAAAGAGCGTAAAGTAACTTGGTTAAAGACACACAGGGAGTAACACAGAAACACGGACAATACAAATAAAAATGTGTCCATCCAGTCTGTCCGGTCCCTACCTTGGCCCATGAGCTGGTCTAATATTGACTAGACCATATCCGATTACACAGTTCCCTCTGCCCCAGTCCCTCACCACCTCATGAAATTCTCCCTCACCCCTCTCTGAGTGTCCCCCCTTCACAGACCTATATGTCTGTCCAAAACATGCTTGAATGCATTTACTGTCTGCACACTAACCAGCCCCTGTGGCAGTTTGTTCCTGTGCCCACTACTCTTTCTGTGAAGATGTACTTCCTCATTTCCCTCTGAATTTGCTTCCCTCCAGCTTCAGACTGGGCCCCCATGTGATGTTTCCTTCCTTGTGCCTGAATATCTACTGGCGGTCCACTCTATTGATGTCTTTCAGATACTTGAAGGGGTTGACCCCCCTTTTTTTGTAATTTCTATTTTTGCCCTCCCTCACACTGCCCCCACATTTCCTCCAGACCCCAAGGCCAGCTGTCAATCCTGATCCTACCTTGATCCTAAAGTACCATCCTCCACAGAGCCACGTGTAGCCCACCAGCCCCTTTTGGACTCACCCTGGCTGTTTCTGGAGCCCTCAAGTTTTCCCTGGACACACCTTGAGGGGGCCAGCCTAGGTTCTTTGGAAGACAAGTGGTACTGGAAAAACACGTGCGTGTGGTGCCTCCATCTGGGTCAGTGATAGGGTATACCTGTGGATAAATTGCAGGTTAACACCCCCCGGATAATCTAGTAACTGCCCCCACTGTATCTTCCCCAGACAACAACAATTCCCACTTTTCGCAATAAGTCACTGTACCAGGATGTAACATTAGCAATTAACAATTTTTATTTTGGGGAAGGGAAAACAGGAGAAAAATAGCACAACAACTTTAACAACTGTTGCAACACGTTTACCCCACACAATCCCCACCTCCCACCTACGGGTGCACCTGGCTTCCCAAATGACAGCTGCCCAAGTCTATAAAGTCCCTTGGATGGGTACCACACCACTGATGCAGAAGATTCTGGGGATCTTTCGTTGGAGCCCAAATAACCTTCAACAGATACAAAACTTTTAACCTTTTGCCTGAGCACACTTTTGATCTTGGCGCAGTCCTGTCTAGGACTTAACCCCCTGAATTCTCTGAATAGCTAGCTAGCTAAATAGAGACTTCCCCAAAGCCACAGCCTGGGGTACTTACAGTTCCTCAGATTCACAGGGGGTTGTTGCAGGTGCTTGATTTTTCGGTACCATGCTGGTGAAGGAATTGTGGGTGCAACACACAGCCACTGGCTGAAATAATGATGAAAGCCGGTTTTCTCCTGCCAGGCTTTTCCAGTCTTCGCCCACAGGGTGCCTTTGTATGTGGCGTTCACCTGGCAGGCCTCTCGACGTCTTCCTCTCAAAGAATTCTCCCCTGCCTAGGGGAACACACTTACAAGTCACCTTACTCTTAGCTGGCAGACACTGTGGATTTTAATTAGCTGCCTTTACAGTCTCTGAAGTCCAGTTGTAATTTTCAATACTGCTTTCTGCACTGCAGAACAGTCCACTCCTTCTGGACAAACCTCAGAAATCTTGCAACTCAACTGCAGGGCCTTCCTTCCCCAGCCGCAGGTTCCTATTTTACAGCAGCTGTACTAACTTCAACAGTGAACATCTCAACCACAGGTTCCCACCTTGGTGATAACTTTCAACTTCACCATGGATTCCAAGTTCAACAACAAATTCTTACTGCCCCGGTGGCACTGAGGGTTGAGGCGCTGGACGCCACACCTCGCGCCGCGCCGGTGACCCGGGTTCAGGAACGGGGAGAGAAAGGATTGAGCATCCGATGGACCGCTCTCCTCTCTCGGGGGTGGGATCTGGGGTAGCCTGGTGCAACAGTGACCCTCGGTGGAGACCGTTGGCACTGCATTGCACTCAGGCGTGTACAAGTGGGGACGACATCGGGCAGCCATCTCCAGACGTAGGTGGGAGCACCTACGTCATTAGACTGATGACATTGCACATCTTACATCAGGGGGGTACCAGAACAAGGAAATACCCGGCGCCGAGGATCAGGCGATGGCACCAGTCCCCCATGCCCAATGTTGGGCTCTCCTTGACTGGCCTTCAATCTCCATAGCCACTCCCCGTCCGATGCTGGAGCCTGACTTGATGAGAGGCACCCAGGTAGGAGGAGGGCGACCCACCCCAGATAGGGTTAGCCGGGGGTTGCTAGCACCGGAGGAGGGAAAGAGAGGAGGCACAGTTCGGGGACCCCAGATGGGCAGGAAAAAGGACTGGATGCTTGAGAGAGGACCTCGGGGCCATGACCGGAGGGACAAAGTGTTGACCAAAAAAAACCCACAAATTCTTGCAAGCACTGGCTCACACTCTGGAGCAAATTTCACTCACTGCAGCATCATTCGTTGGCCACAGGTTCAAATCTCAGAAACACCTTTTTCTCTCACTGCAGCAACATTTGTTGGCCACAGGTTCAAATTTCAGCAACAACTTCTCTTCTCTGCAGCAACATTCCTCGGCCACAGGATCAACTCTCAAAAGCAACTTTCCTCACTGCAGCAACTTTCATCTGCCACAGGTTCAAATCTCAGCAACAACTTCTCTTTCTCACTGCAGCACCCATCTTCAGCCGCAGGTTCACTTTCACCCAAGGAATCTCCTAAAAGTTTCCCTGGGGCTAACTAGTTTCTAGGCACAGTGAAGCTTTTCCTATACTGTGGCCACTAGGCCAAGGAGCAAACACACAGGTCTTCAGGGCTAGCGAGCCCCCAGCATTCTTTCTTCTTGTTTCTGGCTGGGCTCACAGCCTCGAGCCAAAGACCCCTTCTGGCAGGCAAACAGTCCTATTTACTGTATAAGCTGTACAGCAGCTCTCCCTCATTGGCTGCCCCACTTGTCCAACTGGGCAAATTAATATGCATTAGCCTCCTTCGACGCTTTGTTGGTCCTTTGCATAAGCACCAATAATTAACCCTCCTTTTACTCCTAAAAGTCTATATGCAGTCCCATGATCCCTCTTGCAGCATCCTGGCTCTCTCATTGGCTATGGCAGGGTGAAAGGCTACCAACATGGCTGCTGACTAACAGTCCCAGCAGAGTCCCCACATTCCCAATCCTTCTGCAGCCACATTTAACATTTCTATTATTTATTTCCCCCACAAATATGTAGCAGCCCCCCTGCCCTCAAACACCATTGCAGACTTTAACATTTTCATTCAACAGGGAGCCTGTCACTGCTGCCAAGAAATGGTCCCCCTAAGGCAGCCAGTATGCTTATTAATATTCATGAGCCTCATTAATATTTATATACAGCCCTGATTTCTAGCGCTCATAGGCGCTCTTAAACTAAATACATTCGGGACTCCCCAGGCACCTCCTCCATGTGTCTGGACTCTAGTTTACACATTGGGGGGGTCAGGAGCACTGGAGAGGCATGAGGATAGCCACAGCAGTGGCGAGAATACCAGTGTGCGCTACTGTGCATGTGTGGACTGCCGGCTCACACATTCATGTGGCTGCAGCATGGCGGTTCCATGATTTGCCTCCTCTGGCCCCCTTTACAGCAGGAAACAATGCAGTGGCTGGACGGAGACATTGAGGACACAACAGGACATTGGGCCAAGGTGGTGGTGACGATCCCAACAGGGCTGTGGGGAAACCAGGAGACACACAGGTAAGCCCAACAAAGTTGGGGGACTTACACACAGCTTGCCCCCCCAAGAGGGGATGGGTAGAGGGGATACACCCTGAACTTCTAATTTCATCAGGAGGCAGCCTCTGGCAAGGCAAGGGGGATGTGGCAGTGTTGGGAGCCCTTTGTCATGGGAACGGGGCTCAAATTTTTCCTTGTTTCTGTCCCTCTCCCACAGGAGCAAGTGTGACATCATCTGCAGCCAGCACGGCTCCTTCCACCCCTAGTGTCATGGCAGCCTACATTCCCTGCATCCCAGAGGGCAGTGTAGTAATGGCAGATGACACCCTCTCTCCCTGGAGAAGGGCAGCATCCTCTGGGACACTCAATCCTTTCCCCAGGCTGCCCCCCGATGGCCCTGGCTCATTTTTAATCCCCGGTCTCCAATGTCACGAGTGACAGTGCTACTGCTGCACTGATGGTCTGGTAGTCTCCCCCCTTCTAGTCTTAAGAGAGTAGATTTTGAGGTTATCCAAGCATTTGCTGTATGATCTTCACTGCTGACTGTGGATCATCTCAGAAACATTTCTCTGAACAGCCACCAGGAAGTCCCAGTCTTTCTTCAGTTGTGGACTCCAGAACTGGACACAGGTCTCTAAGTGAAGCCTGACCAGTGAGCAATATATTTTAGGATTACTTAATTTCTTCTGCTCTAGAATGTCATTCTTATGCATCTGCGCATCCCGTTTGTGTTGCTGTACACCTTGTTTCATTGTGCTGAGTTCTTCAGGTTGTCGCTGATTATGACTCCCAGGTCTCTCTGGTCCATTGTGTGTTCCAGGCGCACTCACACCATCCAGTATTTGGTCCAATTTTTTTTTTCTACCCAAGTGCATGACCTTGCACTGTTTTGCATTGAATCTTAGTTGCTAGCTCCTGGACCATTTCTCCAATTTAGCAAGATCTTCATTCAGTTCCCGGATGCCTTCCTCATCATCCATTCTGTGGCATATTTTGGTGTTGCTGGCAAACAGCAACCTCCTCCCCCATATTTCTTTCCCGGTGTCACATGTAAACATGTTGAAAAGCACCGGACCCAGTTCTGACCCCTGTGGCATACTGCTCATCACTCTTCTTACTCCTGACCTAACTCCATTAATGGTTGCCCTCCGAGTCCTGTCCGTAAGCCAGCTGCCCACCCTCCTAGTCACTGTGTCACCCACACTTACATCCCTCAGTTTCTTTACTAACTAATTGTGGGGCACTGAATCAAAAGCCTTACAGAAGTCCCAAATACAAGACATATAGTGCCCTTCTTTTGCCCAGTTCCTGAAATTCCTGCAAAACCTCAGAGTCAGACACAAAAGAAAGAAAGAATGACAAAAAAAGGATGGGAGGAAAAAGGGGAGCATTTAGAGAGAGGCTGGATTACAGTAAGATTGAGTAGAGGAAACAACAATAAAAAAGGAGGATCAGAAAATCATGTCGGAATTGCAATAAACAGATATGAAGCTCTTGCTAGAGAGGAAGATGACACACCTTGAACAAGGCACAAAAAGTAACGTTAACCATACTGTTCCTAGACAATTTGTTCTATTAGGAGAGTCAATCATAAGGTATTGTGATGAAGTCATATGCGAGGGTGACAAGCACAATAGAATGGTCTCGTGTTTCCCAGGAGCAAAGATTAAAAATATTAGGAATGTAGCCCCAAATATTGCTCAGTCGCTTGGGGAAAAACCTATTATTACACTGCATGTAGGCATGAACAGTATTGGTTGGGACCATGAGAAGGATGCATGTCAAGAATTAATTGACACAGCAAATGACTTAAAAAAAATCATGGAGCAGATGTTCTAGTATCAGGGATTCTACCAATCCTGAGGGCAACAAAGGAAAAAAAAAGATACCATACTGAGGGTTAACTTGCTACACTCACCACTACCACACCTATCCTCTTCCTCCACTTTTCAGGGCTTCTGCTGTTGCCTCCCTATTTTAAGTCCCATCACCATTTGCTAAGGGGAAGTGTTGTACTCAGTTTCAGAGTTCCAATCTGCTTGTTGATCTATGCACTATTAGTGTACCTGAATGCATTTTGCACTTTATGTATCATATCTGAGACTTATGTTTGGTCTCTGTGTTTTGTGACTTATATTTCAGCCTGTTGCCTTGTCTGTGACTATGTATTTTTGACATGTGTACTGCCTTTATTTGACACCTTGTATTCTTATGTAATTGCACTTTATGTAATGACCCCTTGTTCTGTACTTTCCTGCACCTCATGTTGAGGCCTGTGTTTACTGTTGTTCTCCACACCTGTATTGCTTAATGTGCCATGCCGTGGCTCGGGTTATGCCTGAAAACAGTCTTTTGGATCAGTGCACCCACCTGGTTATCAAAGACATAAATAAAATAAATAAATAAATAAACTCTTGACTTAAAAACTGGTGCAGCATTGAAGGTATACAATTTATGGATACTTGGTCCAACTTTTTTCAAAAACACCATCTATGACAGAAGGACAGCCTCCACCTTAATAAAAATGTGTCATTCATTCTAGCAAGACTCATAAAAGCTAATATGGAACTCCTCCCTTTAAACTAACTCTGGTGTGGGTAGGGAATGACAAACTGACAATCAAAAGTGTTACCCATAAGAACACTTGGAGGAGATGCAACAACAAAATGGAACAATTTCAACAAATAGAATCACAACAAACTTATAGCAATAGGAAAGAAACTAACATCATAAAAACACAAGAAATATTATTAGATGTATGTTGATTAATGCCAGAAGTTTGAGTAACAAATTCAGTGAACTGCAAACTTTGTTATATTTGGAAAACCAGGTCGATATAGTTATGGTCACTGAGACATGGTGTCATTTTCTATATAAAGCACATGGCACTTTTATAGAATTAGGAACACTCTCTCTAGCATGCCTGGTAGGATGAACCTATGAACTTGTATAAAAGGAAATACAGCTTGAAAGTAAGAATAAAAAGAAGTCAAGTGGAGTTGTAAAAAAAGGCAAATGTTTATTGTCAGTTAGTCAACACATACGCACAAAAAGGTGACAGTTCCTGGAAACAGTCAGCTCTGAAGATAGAGTGTGAGTGCTCTGAAACGTAAGCACGTTAGGTGGTAACGGCGGTCATTTTGAAAAGAAAAATTCTCCATTACACAGCAAGAAATATGAGGCACCGAGAATGGCCCGCAGGCTGCTGGCTTTTCTTTGGAAAGTCCAAAGGATTGCTTATTAGCTTGTGCGATATGCGATTTGCGATTGGTAGAGAAAAAGAGTAAAAGAAATACGCCAGAATAACCATGAAGGAAGAACAAAATGGAAGGGTGTCCTAGCAATGTAAGAAGGAACGAGTACCCCTGCATTGTGGATTAGAGAACTAAGACAGGAAAAAAACAAGGGAACATACTAAATTCTGCTGATATATGGTATAGTGACTCTACATTTTCTGTCATTGCTGATAATATGTCACAAAAAAATAAAATTTTGTCTTTATGTCTAATTAGAGTGGAATTACAAGTACAGCAAAATTTAAATAAATATAAGGTTGTAGTGATAATATAATATTTCCTCACCTTATTTTGATATGCTAATAGGACGGGTCTCACAAAGGAACCTTGCACAGAATGAATATCCCTGCTATTAGCCCTCAATATTTACTCCAGGTTCTCCCTTAGTATCTTAAAAGGGTATGTGAGCAGACACCATTTTGTACAGAAGCAACTATTAGATGTATGTTGATTAATGCCAGAAGTTTGAGTAACAAATTCAGTGAACTGCAAACTTTGTTATGTCTGGAAAACCAGGTCGATATAGTTATGGTCACTGAGGCATGGTGAGAAAATGAAGAATGAAATAAAAATATACCTGGATATCACCTGTTTAGATTAGATAGGAAGCAAAGGAGGTAAGGGAGAATTACAATTGATGTTGCATCAGACATTAAAGTAATAGACATATGGGAAAAAACCAAGTAGCATAGCACAGTTACTGAAACGCCATGGTTACAGATAAGTGAAAATTAAAACAAATCCTTCATTTTTGGATTATACTACCGGGCACCAAATTCAGATATAGAAATTAATAATGCTCTAAGAAAAAAACGTTGAATGCAAGTAGTATGAATAATGTAATATTAGCAGATGATTTCAATTTTGGGGACATAGATTGGGAAAATAAGAGTGCAGACAATACACAAAGTGAAATGTTTCTAAAACCCTGTCAAGAACTCAACTTAATTCAGCATGTAAATAAACCAACTACAGACAATAACATATTAGACCTGGCATTTAGTAGTGAGAATATTATCATTAAAGATTGTGAGGTAATGCCCCCATTGGGAAATAATGACCACTCGACTGTTCGTTTTCGGTACAAACTAATATACAAACACTAAAAGCATAAACAGAAATATACCTTTATAAATCGTCTAATACTGAAAAAATAAACTCAAAACTAGACAGTATTGACTGGCAGGTTTGGAGCACAAAAACACAGAGGAAAGCTAACAATTCATCAAACATACATTCATTACCATATGTAATAAACACATTAAGCGGATAAAGAAATATAACAACAAGGGGATAAAACCAAAGTGGATGAACAACACGATCAAAAAACTAATAAAAATTAAAAGAAAGACATATGCCACCTATAAGCAGAAAAACATAGGGACTGGATGGGGAAAACTTAAGCAAGCACAAAAACACTGTAAAAATGCTATCAACAGAGCAAAAAGAAGGATGGAACTGAAACTAGCTAAAACAGTGACAAAGGGTAGTAGCAAACAATTCTACGGGTACATAAACTGCTTGAGAAAGTCTGACTCAGAATTAATAGCAATAACAGACAAAGATAAGATTATTTCTGACCCAAGCGCAGTAGCTGACAGTTTTAACTCTTATTTTTGTTCTGTCTATAGTATGTCAAGCTTGACCAACTCACAAAACGTATCAATGATTCATGATCCTCTTTATATCTCAATAGAACAGATAAAAGATAAGACTGAAGGACTAAAAAAGTTTGTTTCCCCAGCCCTTGATAATACAGCCTCTCAAATGTTAAAAATAACAAATTATAGTGGGCAGACTGGATGGGCCTTTCGGTCCTTATCTGCCGTCAACTTCTATGTTTCTATGTTTCTATAGTATATCCATTCCCTTACAAATACTATTTAGTAAATCAATAACTATGGGTGAAGTCCCAAGTGATTGGTGGGTAGCCAAAATAACCCCTATTCATAAAGAGGTCCTAGACAAGACATTAGTAATACAGGCCCATCGGTCTTACCTCTGTTCCTGGTAAAATCCTAGAATATGAACATACAAATATAGAATCTGCAAGCAGAAACAGACCACCCGGTTTATCAGTGTCTGCCCAAGTGTGCAGCTAGCCCCCTAGATTGCAGCTGCCTCAATCCCCTCCCCATCAATCATAAAAGATCAACTCTCATAGCACGTCAAACAAATTGACGCAACTGACCTTGATCAACACAGATTTATTTCAGGACGTTCATGTATTTCTAATCTAATATGTTTCTATGAACATATAAGTAAAATTCTAGATGAAGGGCATCCCACAGAGGCAGTGCTACTGGATTTTAAAAGAGCTTTTGATACTGTACCACACTGGACAATCATTAAAAAATAAACCATCTAAGGAATTAATGCATATTTAATTAAATGGGTAGGAAGTTGGCTGAACAATAGAATGCAAAGAGTGGCTGTCAATAGTTTTTTTTTTATCTGGGGTGGGACATATCACCAGTGGTGTGCCCCAAGGCTTGGTTTTAGGCCCAATTCTATTTCAGTTGTTTATTGCTGATTTAAGTAATAATATCACAAACTAACTGCCAAAATACGCTTGATGACACCAAACTGGGGGCATGTGAGACAACTGAGGAGGTTTGGACTCTACAATCTGATTTAAACACAGTCACAGAATGGGCCCTTAAATGGGGTATATCATTTAACACACAGAAATGCTGCATTGTCCATATGGGAAAAAACAACAAATCAAATCAGTACATATTGTGTAACTCAACACTGAAAACCATGAACACAGAAATAGATTTGAGGGTACTGATTGACAAGGACTTAAGTTTCAAGGATCAGCATACTAGTGTGGTGGCAAAAGCAAATAAGGTAGTGTTTTCCATAAGAAGAAATATTAAAAGTCATAGCATGGAAGTTCTTATGCTACTGTACAGATCCTACGTCCAGCCGCATCTTGATTTTTGTAGCCAATTATGAAAGCATTATAGAATAGGTGATATGAAAAGAATAGAAAAAGCAAGAGAAGGATGACAAATGGTAGCCGAAGTTAATGAATTACAGTATCCAGAGAGAATTAAAAAACTTAAACTGCACTTGCTTGAGGAAAGAAGGAAGGGGGGGGGGACTTATTACTCCTATATGATATACTGAGTGATCATACTCTAGCAGAAGACATCAAAATTAAGGCTAGAGGTTCAGTATGTATTACAAAAGGACACTCATTGAGATTGAGAGGGGGAAGATTTAGGAGTGATAGCAGAAAGTATTTTTTCACTGATAGGGTTGTTAACATCTGGAATAGGCTACCAGAGGATATAGTAACAAGTAGGGACAAGGTCATTTAGAAAAAAAAGGCTGGATAAATATTTAACTGAATGTGGAAGCCTGAATTTGTACACTCTAATTTAGAAGCTCCTAAGGGCTGCGGCCTTCTTTGCTCCTTAACAATAGTGACAATAGTGAAATATTCAATAAGGAATCTCTGACGAGAGCTTCCTCCCATGAACCCATGCTGCTTTGGGTCCCTTGTGCCTCGGGGAATTCCACTAAGGTCTCTTTCACTTTGGACTCTAGTAACCATCCCAGAATGGAGGTCAGGCTTACAGGCCTATAGTTCTCTGGGTCCCCCTATCTCCACTTCTATGCAGGGAGATAAAGTGTGCCACCCTCCAGTCATCTAGGGCCAGTCTCTTATCCAGGGAACAGGTAAACAGGTCTGTCACTGGCTCTGCCAGTGCACAAATCAGTTCCTCTAGCACCAGGGGTGTAGTCTATCCAGATCAGGTGACTTGCCTACTTTTAACCCCAACAACCCCATCAGCAATCTTTCATCAGAAATGGCTCATTTTAGATCGTCTTTGGCCTGTATATCGTAGTGCAGGAGAGGGCAATTTTTTTTCCCACCGTAAACTTCTTCACAGAAAGGGTGGTGAAGGGGTGGAATGAGTAGCCAGAGGAGGTGGTGGCAACAAGGACATGACTAGTTTCAAAAGGGGTTGGGACAGGGTATAGAAGAAGATTAGGACAACAGGGAACATGGGGGGATGGGGAACAGTGAGGCGAGAGAGCAGGTGGGAGTACAACTCCAGGAGGAGTTGGGGGGCCAGCTACTTGGTATAACTAGCTGTGCACTCGAACAGACTCGATAGACCATTATAGCCTGTATCTGTCAGCAATTTCATAAAGACCGAGCAGAAGTACTCATTCAGGATTTCAGCTTTCTGATCATTAGTTCAACTCAGGAGTCTCCATTTTTCAGCCTTTTTATTTAATTTTTTCCCCTTTTTCTCTCTTCATTATATAGCTGAAGAATTCTTTATTTTAGTCTTTACCATTCCTGCTATCCGGAGTTCCGTAGATGCCTTTGCCATTCTTAGTACCTTGCTCGCCTCTTTGGTGGACTTCAACAAATAACTCTCACTATTGTTTTCCAGGTAATATGGTTGATGTACTTCCGGGGGTGGGGGGAGGGTTCAGGGCAGTGGGGATGGTGGGAGGGTTTGTGTTAAATAACATTACTTATGTATATGTCACGTTATTGGAACTGTATGGACTCATAGATTTGTTCTTTTATCTGACTGGTCAATTAAAAGTGTACATTCTTCAATAAAGCATATTCAATTTGAAAAAACCAAAACAAATAACTCTCCCTGCTGGTATTTGAGTGGGATTTCTTATATTTATGGAATGCCATCCTCTTCCATGTAACCACCTGCTTTACCTCTCTTGTGAACTAAGCTGGTCTTTTTCTTTCCTTGTTCTCCCCATTCTGTTTCAGGCACCCCTTAGCTACCTCTGTTACTCTGCCTTTTATGAACTTCCACTTTTTTTCTACCCCCTTAATCTGCCAATACCTCACCAGGCTTACCCTAGTATCTTCTTCCATCTTCTTGAAGTAGGCCATCTTAAAGTCCAGCACCATTGCCCTAGTGTTCTGCCTCTATGCTCTTAGTCTGAGATCAAACCACACCATGGAATGGTTGCTTGTACCAAGTGGCTCCCCCATTGAATGTTCCTTCACACAATAGAATTGGTCAGGAACAGGTCCAGTAAGGGAAAGGAAGGCAGAGGGAGAATGGACTAGAGAGCAAGTAGAATCTGCAGTGATAATGTAGGTAGTGAAAAATAACCAGATTGGGTAGGCCAAATGGCCCTTATCTATCATCAAATTCTATGTTTCTATGTTTCAGTATACTGCCCTTCCTCATGTGTTCCTCTATGTGCTGGGTCAGGGAAGCAGTCATTTTTGACTACCACTATTACTTGACTCCTGGCACTCTGTGCTACTGGGATGCTCTAATTGATAACAGGTAAGTTGAAGTTCTTCACCAGGACCACCCCACCCAGCTGGTTTCCTTATTTCTGCCCCTAATTCTTCATCTATCTTGTCTGTCTGGATGGGGTGAGGTCTATTGATCACCCCTAATTGGATCACTTTGCCTTTCACTGGGGCCAGTGGGACTCACAGCATTTCAGCTTGTCCTCTCCATTTTCCTATCCTCTGTGGCCCTGATACTGTCCCTGGCATACAATCCTCCCCTTCCCTTTTCTCCTGTTTCTCTTGAGCAGGACATAGCCTGGGATCCTAAGGTCTCATTCATTACTGAATGTGGCTCAGGTTACCGTAGCTGCCATAATGTCCAGATTGCCCTCCTCCATTAAAGCCTGGAGATCACTAATCTTGTTACCAAGACATCTGGTATTCAAGCATGCTTCCCCCCAGGACTCAGTCTTTTCCTCCTCCCCTCCTTGGTGTTCCTACCCTCTTTGCTGGTGCTTTCTAGTTCCATTACTGTATACCCTGTGTCTGCCATCTCCCTTTCTTCTGTGTGACTCCTCCTTTTTTTAATCTGACCCCTACATTGTCCCGTCCCCATATCCTTGCCCTTCCCTGTCTACTGGGGAGTACTTGCCAGATCACCCAGTTGTAAACTAGCCTTTAGGTTCCCCAAGGCTCTTGTTCTTCACTGTTAGGATACAGACCATCTGCCTTGTACAGCTTACTGTCTTCCAAGAAGTTACCCCCCCATGTAATGAAACCCCTCTTTTGCGTGCCAGCCCTTTTTTTTTGTTTGTTTGATCTATTTTTCTGCCCCGTGCTTGCTGGTTCTCCACTCCTTTGGGCTCTTGCCAAGTTCTCCCCTGACCTCTTCTGTCCTTTGCCAGCCCTCCTCTGATTCCCCAGATCACAGCCGACCCCCAGGATATCCCGGTGTATCCCTTCACCAGGCGGGTCCCTCTTCTCCAAGGGAGAAGGCACTGGGGGGGGTGGATAGCCCCAGCACACACACATACTTCTAGGGCCTGGGGATGCTGCTGGGGAACAGGAGGTGCCAGGAAGGCACTGGAGGCCCTCAGGAACTGAGAGCCATCATCCAGAGGCCAGCAAGCAATTTTCCTGGCTTTCTTGAGGTGTGCGACATCCAGGACGTCAAGGCAAGAGCCAACGTCTGTCACACACCACCCCTAATGACCCCGACGTGCTGCTCTACCACTGGCCTCCACCAGTGGTCGCTTCAGCACCGGGTCGCGACCCCTACCCTCCCTGGAGACAGCGAACAGTCGTGGGATGCTCAAGCTGCCTCCCCCCCGGCCGGCCCTCCAGCACCCCAAGCTCGTTCCCGAACCTGGGTCGCTGGCGTCGAAAGTGGAAATCCAACCACTGTGCCAATGGGCCAGCGACACATGCCAGCCCTTTAACCACTTGTGAAATATGGTAATTTTGAGCTTTCTCCCCTCCCCTCTCCCATGTACTGTAAACACTTATTCCCATGCTCTTGATCCCCGCCCCCCGATCTTAAAGTCATCCTTAACCTCCACCAAGGTCTTTTCTGCCAAGGCATTCATCCTCATATAGATCATGATGTCTGGCATCCTCAGTGGGGACAGCTGACCACTCTCCCCTCTTTTTCCCTCACACAGACCACTAGCTCTGCCCCTCCTACAAGAAGACTGTACTTAGCCCTGGGAGAGCAAAGGGACTGGTTAACATGTAATCTGAGTTTATAAAATCTCTAATACACCCTGCAGACTATTGAAGCTCCCACTGCTGCAGCCTTGTTCTGATGCCTGCTGCAGGGGATTCTGGGATTTTTGGCTACAGCATATGTTAGCTTGGAAGTTAGCAGGTTCAGTCTGATACAATCTACTATACTGCAGTAAACAGTAAGTAAGACAAAATGTTTTTGCACAGAGTGCAAATTGAGACCAGCTCCACACTTAGGTGTACAGCTCTTAGTGGTGCCTGGTTCCCTTTAAGAGACTGAACTGACCATAGCCTGAGGGTAACAAGTTATTCCACAGGGCACAACAGCATTCTGAGTTTGAAGCAGCTGTGCCTTGAAGCCAACTGTAGCTGGGCTTGGGAAAGGAAAGTTACATGGAGGAGGCCAAATCAAAATGGAAGACCCTTTGGAATGAAGATCTGTCTGCAGCGCAGGCGCAGCATTTGGTGTGTTTCACCACTTTCAGACACGTGGTGCTCTGAAATATAAATGTTCATGGTACATGGTCCCCTCCCAGAGTGCTATGTACCATTGCAAAAAAAATCATTAGACCAGGGAAAGAGGCTTGTATAACTAACTAACTAACTAACTAACTAACTAACTATCTACTAACTAACTCACTCACGTTTCAGACTATCTACAAACAGAAATAAAACTTTTGGAAAACTTTCTCAGTGATAGTTTTAGCTGGGGGGGGGTGTGAGGGGGTCTACTGGACCAGCAGGAAGTCTAGTACTGAGCCATGTGGGAAGGGGCCACTGGCCCATCAGGGCCCATGCAGCTTGGAGGGTAGGGAGCATAATGACTGACACTAGTGGTCATTACATTCCAACCTGGCTGCAGAATGACTTTGTGCTATGCACCAGGAGCAGTGCCATGATACCGTTTTGTCAGAGGCACAAGCCCTGCTTGTATTTATGACCTCTAACAGTTGGATTAAAAATTGATTTACATAGCTCCTCTTTTACTGTGGGACTACCCCCTCACCTGGTAGCATGAGCCCACTTTTCTGAATGGTGCTATTCAGGGGTGTAGCCAGGGATTTCAGATCTGCACACCAAGTGGACTCACTGCTACCCTCCCCCCGCCCCCGTTAGGGTGAGCTACCCCCTCATTGAATGGTAGTGCAGTTGGGCTACCAGATTCTACCTGTTTTGTCTCTCACCCACTAACTGCTGAAAACGAGGCCCCAAATGCCCGGGAAAGTCCTATCTCTTTTCTTGCATATTCTGAACTTCAGCAGCACCTGATATTGTAGTTACTTTCTAATTGAAAGTTTATGAATGTTATGGCATCCTTTAGCACTCTTATCCATCCTATGCTGCTTGCAGAATTCTGGCAATCTCATATCTAACTCCTGTCCTAGTTGCTCTTCTTTAATAATTTAATTGTTTTCTGGTTTTAGCCAGCCTCCCTGCATCCTGCTCTATTCACATCTGTTTGGGACAGTTGGGGAACTGCACTGCACTACTGAGATGTTTCTGTGTCATTCTGAAGTCACAGCCTTTCATTTGATGTTCAGTCATTACCTTGTTGCCCTGGTGACAAGAGCCTTATCTTGTTTCTATTTCATGTTTCTATTAATCGTGGCATTTAAGGATCATACATTTACTGTTGTTAGATAACCTTGCAACCTTACTAAACCACCTTAAATATTCTGAAGGGATTCTGCCAGTTCCCAATCAGAGAACATGCATGCATTTATTACAATGAGAGGCTAAAGATACATCAAAATTGATGGCTGATAAAGGCCAATTGGCCCCTCTAGTCTGCCCATCCTACATGACTGTCTCTATATCAATAGTTCAGCAGGTTGCACACACACTTCTGAGGTCAGGAGAATGGAAGGTTGTGAGTTCTAGCCCCACATCTAGGAACTTGGGTTAAAACCCAGTACTGGCACTGTAGTGCAGCATGAAGGGGATGCTGCATTCCTAAGGTACTGTCTTTCAGATGAGACTTTAAACCAAGGTGCTGTCTGCCTGTTCTGGTTGTTGTTCAGGTGGACATTAAAGATCCTATGGCACTTGCTGAAATGAGTAAGGGCACGTTATT
This sequence comes from Neoceratodus forsteri, assembly GCA_016271365.2. Classification (NCBI taxonomy): domain Eukaryota; kingdom Metazoa; phylum Chordata; order Ceratodontiformes; family Ceratodontidae; genus Neoceratodus; species Neoceratodus forsteri. The sequence continues at coordinate 1,726,944,504 of CM057452.1, forward strand.
TAAAAGAAAATCAGTCAAAAACAAAATCATACAAATAGTGAAATACAGAAAAAAAAAGAAAACCATAAAAAAGAATACAGGTAACCAAAATTATACATAGAACAGAACTGCAATAAATACATTCACATAATTCTCTATGTTAATCTACTTTACCCCCTCAAAAAAAATCCAGCATGAAAGAAAAAAAGAAAAACATCTCTAAATTATGAACATATCCGAGCAATCTTTCCATAAGGACCTAACTTTACTTCTAGAAAATTATTTTTCATCTCTCTCCTACGCTTGCTGTAGAGACAGAATAACCTTTTTAATACTTCCATATGAGTTATCAATTTTTGTCATAAAACCCACGAGCAATGAGCCTGCATATAGAATATGTCAATGAAGCAAATACAACCTGTAAAGTTTCAGGAGAATATCTTTTCCAGTGATATTAAAAAAAGGCCTAATACTAAATCCTGATAGGTCAAAACAGTAAATAATTGTTCCCTCCAAGCTCGTGCTACATATTTCCAAAACTGAAAAACATAGTCACATTAAAAAAAGAAGACATTCTTGAGTTTCAGGACTCTCCCCACAACAAGGCCTTGGGTAATTTCTGTCAGCTAGCTTGCAGTTCACGCTTTTTGTTGTTTTTTAACAGCTAGCTTTCCATGGCTGCTAAGCCACAGGTCATCCCTGCAAATTCTGGTATTCTGTCATTTGTTAACTGTACCAAAGCAGTCTTGAATTTCAGTTGTGGGCAATTTGGAAAACTAAAATCCTTTGAAAAAGCAGTATCCATATTTAATTTATACAATCCTTTTGTAGTGAGAGTAGGAGTTAAAGTATGTGGAACCCTCCATTTTATAAGTTTTTGCACAAGTGCTTTAACATGTTGAGGTATCTCCTTTGATGCTGCTAGCAATCTACATTTATACTGCTCCCAGACATCCATGTACTTTGTATAGATACCCATTCTATCAAAACAAGTTTCCAGGCCCATCCCCCTGGTCTTAATACCTGATAAATACTTGTATGCATAAATACATTATAATAGAAGACCAGGGCCAGGATTCACAAAACTTTGCGAATCATGCAGTGTTTGTACACCTCTTGCATCCAGTATACACAGAACTGCAGTTCACAAAAGGCCATTTAGTACAAGCAAAAGTGGTTAGAGCGATCGCAAAAAAATAATGTATGCACAATGCAAAGGGAGGGGAGGGTCCATGCATACAGGCGCAATGCTATTCACATAGTGTTAGCTTTGCATAAAGTGCTTTGCATGGCATGTTGAGCAGCGTTAAATATTACCTATAAAAAGGCCCTCTTAATCCAGGCAAAGCCCTGAAGCAGAGCAAAGTACTACAGGCAGAAGCAGAATGGTGGACATGACACCACAGCTTCTATTCATTGTGGGGGAGGCCCTCCTGAATGAGCAGCAGTGAAAGGAACATCCTGAGCAAATCCATCACTGGTGGTGATGCCCTGCTGTGTGCAGATGGTTATGGCCATGAGTCTTCTTTGAGGCAATGACCGATGACCAGCTGGTTGGCTGGAACCACCTCATCCAGGCCACGCTCAGGCAGCTATGCAAATTCCTAGATGAAGATCTGCACAGTACCACCCAGTGCAGCCATGCCCTGTTAGTGGAGGTGAAGGTGACTGCAGCCATGTGCCTCCTCCTTTCAGACTCCTGTCGGGGATACCACCAGAGTGTCGCAGCCATCATCTCGAGCCTGCTGGCCCAATTTGTAGATTCCCTGCTGCCACATGCTAGTGAATTCATAGTATTCCCAAGCACCACAGCAGAGTGAACTGCAACAATGCAGCGGTTTTACTGGGTAGTGAGCCTGCCATGAGTACTTGGTGCAGTCAACTGCACCCATGTGGCCATCTGCACACCTCCTGTCCTGGAGTCAGATGCCTACCTAAACGTGAAAGGAAATCACTCCATAAACTGCCAGATGGTGTGCGATGCCACAGGGTGCATCACCAACATGCTGGCACATAACCCTAGGAGTGCGCATGACTCCTTCATCTGGCACAATTCCATTCTGTGCCAGAGATTTGAAGATGGTGATATACCATAGGACATCTTGTGGATGAGCATGCTCTGTGGGATAGTACAACAATCCCTTGTGGGGTACATGGGATTATGTCCCATGGTGTGGGGAGGGGGTGGCAAACCCAAGAAGGTTCTGGAATATGGGCTGAATTTAACTACCAAGAGCATTGCCAGGCCCCCTAATGTAGGTGTCTGGTACATGTGATAAGTGTGTGGATGAGTATTCTCTGCAGGACAGTACAGCAATCCCCTGTGGGGTACACAGGGTTGCATCCTAGGGTGGGGAGGGGGTGGGACACCCCAGAAGGTTCTGGAATGTGGGCAAATGTCAACTACTAAGATCATGGCAAGGCCCACATATGTACATGTCTGGTACAGGTGACAATGTGTGGGTGAGTATGCTCTGCATGACAGGACAGTACAGCAATCCCCTGTGGGGCACATGGGTATGCGTCCAAGGTTGGGAGAGGGGGTTGGAAACCGAAGGAGGTTCCAGAACATGGGCAGATGTTAATTACCAAGACCATGGCAAGGCCAGCATATGTAGGTGTCTGGTACAGGTGACACTGTGTGAGTGAGTATGCTCTTCAGGACGGTCTAGCAATCCCCTGTGGGGTACATGAGAGTATGCATCCCAGGGTGGAGGGAGGGGTGTGAAACCAAATATGGTTACCAGAATGTGGGCTGAAGTTAACTACCAAGAACATGGCAAGGCTCACATAGTATGTGTCTATTACAGGTGACAGTGCATGTGTCCCCTGTGCCCCAGGCTCCTCACCCCTGTCCTCCATTCTACCACATGTATCATCATTAAGTGTGTCTTTGGCATACTCAATATGCAGTTCCATTGCCTGGACTGCTCTGGTGGTGCCCTACAGGACACACCTCAAAAGGCCTGTGGCATATTCCTTGCCTGTTGTATGCCACACAACATTGCACATTCCCGTGGAATAGGGCTGCTGGTCCAAGACTAACAGACAACAAGTGACACGAGCCTGAGGAGCAGGAGATAGCACAGAGGATAAAGCACAGAGATCTGCAAATGGTATGATGGGTCCAGGAGCACAGAAGCAACATCATACAACAGCTAGAAGCCAGCAGGCGGTGAGCAGCAATCACAGACATTCTGTCATCAACCAGTAAATGTTTATTGATAGTACATAAGAACACAGGGAACTGAAAACCGTACAACTGAACAGGTAAAGAACAAATGATTTTCAAATATACACAGTATGTACAAAATGTCACATCTAACCTAGGTGTGATACATACCAAACACAAAACCATTATACAGGTAAACAGAATAAAAGAATAACCAGTGGACTACACCAACACAAATACCCCAGACAGAACCTGGAATAGTAACTAACACCATATAGCATGGGACAGGTAAAACAGTAAATGAACAAAAATATGTACAATGAGTATACCTGCCTACACTCTTGCAGGAGGGGCATGTACTGCAAAGACACCTAGGTATGGAGGTGCCCACACACAGGACTTGAGAGTGTGTGTGTTTGTGGGGGGCAGCTATGTCTGTCTGCGGCCACCATCATTTCAGAGAGTGGGGTGACATACATCATGGAGAGAGGGTGTAGTGGCCCCAGAGGAGGGTGTCACTGAGTGTGAGGACACATGGGATGGAGGTGTCAGCCTGGATCTCACACAGCCACGTGCGATACTGGATGACTGCATGGACACGCCTCAGTGGGGGTGTGCCTCCCTCCTAGATGGAATCTGTAGGAATCCATCCCCATGCAGGGCATGATTTTCACAAATTCTCTTCACTACTATAATGGTGAGATAGCCCGTCTGCATTGGCATTGGCTGATCCGGTGGGTAACAGTCATATTGTAGCCCTGTAAAGCAATACTCCACCTTAAGAGACTACCATCCGCTTTCCCTTTCTGTGTTAGCCACACCATAGAAACATAGAATTTGATGGCAGATAAGAACCGTTTGGCCCACCTAGTCTGTCCATTTCCCTACCATAGAAACACAGAATTTGATGGCAGATAAGGACAGCTTGGTCCACCTAGTCTGCCCATTTCCCTACCTAACGGATAAGCTGCAGATCCTAGTTAACCAACAGCCTACTTCCTCCTACCTCCCACTAGGATTGCCTTATGTCTGTCCCATGCATTCTTGAATTTCCCCACTGTTTTTGACTCTACAACCTCCTCAGGAAGACTGTTCCATGCATCTACAACCCTCTCTGTGAAGAAATACTTCCTCACATTACCTCTGAGCCGTCCTTCCATTATCTTCAAATTGTGCCCCCTTGTTCTTGCACATCTCTTTTTCTGAAAGATGCTACCCTCTTGGACTTTGTTGATTCCTTTGAGGTATTTGAAAGTTTCTATCATGTCCCCCCTCTCCTTCCTTTCCTCGAGGCTATACATCTTAAGCTCCTTTAGTCTTGCTCCCACTAATGGATATGCTGCAGATCCTAGTTAACCAACAGCCTACTTCCTCCTACCCCCCACTAGAATTGCCTTATGTCTGTCCCATGCATTCTTGAATTCCCCCACTGTTTTTGACTCCACAACCTCCTCAGGAAGGCTATTCCATGCATCCACAACCTTTTCCATGAAAAAATATTTCCTCACATTACTTCTCAGTCATCCCCCCTCTATCTTCAAATTGTGCCCTCTTGTTCTTGCACATCTCTTTTTCTGAAAAATGCTACCCACTTGGACTTTGTTGATTCCCTTAAGGTACTTGAAAGTTTCTATCATGTCCCTCCTCTTCCTCCATTCCTCGAGGGTATACATATTAAGCTTCTTTAGTCTCTCTTCATCTGTCTTCTGATGCAGACCCTGCACCAATTTGGTTGCCCTCCTCTGGACAGCCTCCACCCTGTCTATGTCTTTGCAGAGATGGGGTCTCCAGAACTGCACGTAGTACTCCAGATGGGGTCTCACCAACTGTCTGTACAGAGGGATAACAACTTCCTGTTTTCTACTGGTGATGCCTCTTCCTATGCATCCCAGTATCCCCCAGCCCTCCTTACTGCCTTTTCACATTGCTTGCCCATCTTTAGGTCATCTGATATAACTACCCCCAGGTCCCTTTCCATTTTTGTTGTCAGTATCTCACCCCCCATTGTGTACTCTTCCCCTTAGGTTTGTTTCCCAGGTGCATTACTTTACACTTCTTTACGTTGAATCTAAGCTGCCATACATTTGACCATTCTTCCAACCTTGCCAAGTCCCTTCTCAACCTTTTCACCCCACCTTGTGTATCAACCCTGTTGCAGATGTTTGTGTCATCTGCAAAGAGACATATTTTTCCTTCCAGTCCCTCTGCAATGTCACTCATAAAGACATTAAAAAGGACTGGACCCAGTACTGAACCCTGTGGTACCCCACTAGTAACCCCCCTTTCTTCACTGTGGACTCCGTTTACTATTACCCTTTGCGCCCTGTTGTCCAGCCAATGTTTTAGCCAGGCTACCACCCTGGGACCCACTCCCAGGCTGGCTAATTTGTTTATTAATCTTTTGTGTGGGACTGTGTCAGATGACTTGCTAAAGTCTAGGTAGGCCATGTCCACAGCCCCTCCCTGGTCTACTACTTTGGTCACCCTGTCAAAGAAATCGATTAGATTCATCTGACATGACCTTCCCACTGTGAATCCATGCTGCCTTGGGTCCTGTGCCACACTGGCCTTTAGGTACTCAACAGTTCTTTCCTTCAGAAGTGATTCCATCATTTTCCCTACCACTGAGGTCAAACTGACAGGTCTGTAGTTTCCTGCCTCTGTCTTGCTCCCACTTTTGTGAAGGGGAATCACATCCACCCTCCTCCAGTCCTTAGGTATCACACCATCCTCCCATGATTTGTTAAAATGAGTAGTCAATGGTGTTACTAGTTCTTCCCTTAGTTCATTTAGAATTATGGGGTGAATCCCATCAGGCCCCATTGTTTTGTCCACCTTCAGTTTTAGGAGTTCTTTTAGAACCCTTTCTTCTGTGAAAGGACTGATACTGATCCCCCCTATCCAGAGTGCTTCTATTGACTGGATTAGGTACCTCCCCCTCCTCTTCCATTGTGAATACTGAGCAGAAGTATTCATTCAGTATCCCTGCTTTTTCACTGTTGCTCTCTGCCCAACCACCTTCTGCTTTATTCAGCCTCAGTATCCCTGCCTTGGTCTTTCTTTGCTCCCTAATGTACCTATAAAAGGTTTTATCCCTCTTCTTAACCAGGTTGGCTATGTTTTCCTTGGTTTGGGCCTTTGCTATTCTGACTGCCTTCTCTGCTTCCTTCTGTTTTAACTGGTACAGTTCTCTGTCCTGCTCCTTCTGTGTTTCCTTATACTTCCTGAATGCTGTATTTTTCTCCCTAACCTTCCCCACCACCTCTTTTGAAAACCATAGTGTTTTTTTCTTTCATTTTGATTTGTTTATTTGCTTCACACAAAGGCTTGTTGCCTCTGTGATGGCAGTTTTAATGTTTCCCCATTGTTACTCCACCCCTCATTCTTGCCTGTTTGCTACTGCTTTTCTGAGGCACTCTCCCATTTTGACAAAATCAGCCCTCCTGAAGTCCAGTACCTTCACTTTTGTGTGGCTTGACTCTACAGCTGAGTTTATTGTGAACCACACTGTTTGATGTTCACTTGTTCCCAGATGGCTACCCACTTCTAGAACTGAGATCCTCTCTCCGTCCCCATTTGAGAGTACCAGATCTAAGATTGCTCCCTCCTGAATGTGTTCCAACACTAGCTGTTTGAGGCATGCCCCCTGTAGGGCATAACCCCAGAGGGTTATGATCAGTCTGTATTTCAAAGTGCCTCCCTCAGAGGTATGACTCCAGTTTCTTTGGGGGCCCATACAAGCGCAAGGCATTCCTTTTTGACTGTGGAATAGGCCTGCTCCCAATGTTTTGCTAAGGTACACTATTGGGCGATCTTTCCCTTGGTTAGAGGTCTGACTGAGGAGTGTTTCAATCCCCACATCTGAGGCATCTGTCTGGGCTACAAATGGTTTACTGTAATCTGGACTGGCCAATGCAGGGGCACTGCACAGTGCCTCCTTTAGCCGTGCGAAGACTTGTTCACAGGCTGGCTCCCATTTAACCATTTTGGGCATTCTTTTCTTTAGTAGGCCAGAGAGGGGCACTGCCAAGGTACTGTAATTTGGTACAAGCATTTGATAGTACTTGGTGGTCCCTAGGAAACTCTGAATCCACTTCTGGGTTGCAGGCCTGGGCCATGCCTCTATCGCCTCAATCTTAGCTTGATTGGGATGGAGCTGCCCACACCCTACTACATATCCTAGGTATGCCACCTCCACCATGGCCACCTGGCACTTTTCAGCCTTGACAGTGAGCCCTGCCCTCTATATCCTGCCCAACACTTCCTTCAGGTGGGACAGGTGTTTCTACCAACTGGTACTGAAGATGGCAATATCATCCAGATACACCACTGCGTACTCTTCAGTTCCATGTAACACCTGGTTGACCAACCTTTGGAAGGTGGCAGGGGCATTCTTCATTCCAAAAGGCAATACCTTGAACTCAAATAATCCTATTGGAGTGATGAAGGCCGACTTCTCCCTAGCTCTGGCAGTTAACTTCATCTGCCAATACCCTTTCATCAAGTTAATGGTAATAAGGTATGTCGCCCCTCCCAACTTATTCAGTAGTTCATCTGTCCTTGGTATTGGGTGAGCGTCAGACTTTGTGACTGCACTGAGTCCACAATAATCAACACAAAAGCAAGTAGAGCCATCTGGTTTGGGAACGAGGACTACGGGTGAGGTCCAGAGGTGTGGGATTTCTGGATTACCCCTAAATACAGCATTTCCTCCACCTCCCTCCTAATGTCCTTTAAGATGGCCTCAGACACCCGGTAGGCTGTCCTCCATATGGGCACTTGCTTCCCCATGTCTACATCGTGTGTCACTAAAGGGTTAGTCCAGGCTTGGTCGTAAACAAAGGGGCAATGTCCACTAAAACCTCCCTCACTTCCTGGGTCTGTTCCGGGGTCACCTGGGGTGACAGTTTGATTGCCTCCACAAAGGACTTCTGCTTGCTTTCCTCCAGCAAGTCCAGTAGGGGGTCTTTTTCATTTGTCCTCTCCCCAGGACTGCACACTACAAATACCATGTCAGCCCTATTTGCATATGGCTTCATCATGTTGACATGGTACATTCTATGAGTATGTCTCCTGTCGGGCAGTTCTACAATATAGTTCACATTATTTACCTGTCGGACTACCTTGTATGGTCCCGCCCACTCAGCCTGCAGCTTATCCTTCTAGACTGGAATTAGGACCATGACTTCCTGACCTACACTGTATGAGCGAGCTCTGGCTCTGTAGTCATACCAGACTTCTTGCTTCTGCTATGTGGCTGACAGGTTGCTCTGGGCTGCTCCCATAAGCTCCTTCAACTTTTCCCTAAACTTTAGGACATGCTACACTATGGGAGTTCCCTGGGTGGTGTGCTTGCCCTCTCAGTCTTCCTGGATCAAGTCTAGGGGCCCACGCATCCTACATCAATATAAGAGTTTGAAGGTGGAGAACCCGGTAGACTCATGGGGCACCTCCCTGTGTGTGAACAACAGGTGGGAAAGGGTATTTCTCCCAGTCCCACCCATGCTGTTCAGCAAATGGTTGAAGCATCAATTTTAGGGTACCATTAAACCTTTCCACTAGCCCATTGGCTTGTGGGTGATAAGGTGTTGTGCATTTCCGCACCACCCCACACTTCTCCCACAAACACTTCATTAGGTCTGATATGAAGGTACCCCCCTTGATCAGTGATAACCTCTTGCAGACACCTGACATGAGAGAAAATCCCTAGCAAGGTGTCTGCTACTTTGTCGGTCCTAAGTGAGGAGAGGGCAACTGCCTCTAGGTATCAGGTGCATTATCTACCACCATCAGGATAAACCTCTTCTTGGAGGAACTTGGGGTGCTCAAAGGTCCCACAATGTCCATTCCTACCCTCTGGAATGGCTCCTCTACAATGGGCAAGGGAATTAGGGTGGCTTTGGTTTTATTACCTGCCTTCCCCTATTTGTTGGCACCAGTGACAAGATCTGCAATATTCCTTCACCTGCTGAGTGAAGTTGGGCCAACAGAAATTCTGGGCCAGTTGCTGTGTGGTGCGCCTAATTCCCAGATGTCCGGACATGGAAATATCATAAGAGATCTTGAGCAATCACTCACAGTACCCCTGGGGAATGACAAGCTGCCTGCCCATCACTCCTCCCTCTGCCCTTACATCCTGCATGTGCAACAATCCATTGTCCCAATATACTCTATGTCTTCTGTCACCTCCGTGTGTCCCATCAAACTCTGCACAAGCCCTCAACCTCTCCAAACTAGAATCAGTGCTCTGAGCAGCTGCAGATTCTTCACATTTTCCCAAAGCATGGGACATGTCCCCTTCAGTTCCTAAACCGGGGTCCATAGCTCTCTCATCAGGGCATTCACGGTCACTGCCATCCCTAACCTTCTGACCATTGGCTACCCCTCCCTCCCTCCTCAGAGTAACCTTTTTGTAGCTGTTTTGTGAGCTGTTATGTGGGGAAGTCCTACCTTCCTTTCACTACTCTCCATTTCAGGAGAAACAGGCTGGGGAACCAGCCTCCCTTTGTTTTCCACAGGGGCTTCTATGGGGTCCAGGGAAGTACAATCGGCTTTGCTGTCTGACTGCGGGTAATTACACATACCACCCCCTTCTAGAGATTGTTCCCTATAATCACATCCAGGGCAAGGTTGTCTGCTACTGCCACCTTCTGCACCCTCTGTCCTGTCCTGTCTCACCCAGTCCAGGAGAACACTAACCAGTGGCAGAATTTTTTCCTCCCCAGTGAATCCCCTTACTGTTACAAACTGACTAGGTATAAGCTGTTCAGACTCAACCAAATCCCCTTTTACTAAGGTAAGAGATGCCCCCATGTCTCTTAACCCATGGGTCTGCACCCCATTTACAGTGACTGGGTGTATGTGCTCCCTCATGTTTATAGGCATGCTTTCAGGGATACACAGTGCACCCAACTCTGTTTGAGAATCACTTTGTCCAATCTGTGCCTTTTTAGGACACTGTCTAGCAAGATACTCTAGCTGTTTGCAAAACCAACAATCATCATTTCTTTTATCCAATAAATCATTTTTTTGTAACCTGGGGCTTACCCCTTTCTGTGGAGGCAGTGAGGGTTTTAGCTGCCCTGAAGGTGCACTTTTTCCTTGCTGTGCTGCCACACCTGGCCCACTCCCTTTCAGAGCAGGTCTGCTTCTAGCATAGCGATCCATGAGCTTAACAGCCTGCTGCATTGTTTTTGGATCTCTGTCCTCTAGCCAGGTCTTTAGCTCTGCTGGGCAAGCCCAAAAGAATTGCTCCAGAAGTACAACCTCCTTAATTTTCTCTACAGAGTTTGCTTCTACTCCCTCCCACCAATGTTTCAAATACTGACGTTGCTTTGTGGCAACTTCCTCATAGCTCATGTTAGTGCTTCTTCGGAGCTTATGGAGTTTAACCCTGTATGCTTCGGGTGTTAATTCATACTTTTTAAGCAAAACAGCTTTAAGTTTCTCATAATTACTACTGTCCTGTTTGTTCATTTGGCCTAGTGCCTCATGCCCTTTCCCAGTAAGCAGCAAGGATAGCTGAAAGTTCCAGGACTCCCTGGGTATTTTAGCCTGGATACAGACCTTTTCAAACAAATTAAAAAAATGCATCCATATCCTCCCCCTCTTTAAATTCAGCTATTAATTTAGAATTTAATTTGTATCCCAGTTCAGGTTCACCCTTGCCACATGCCTCCTCTGGCGCTGTTCATTGGAGTTTTATCTTCTCTGGTTCAAACTCCCTCTGACACTGTTTTCCTCTCTCTCAGCCTCTCTCTGATGCTGGTTTTCTTTTTCTTGCATCTCCAGCTCCATCTGGAACTTCCTCTGCTTGAAACATAGAAACATAGAAGTTGACAGCAGATAAGGACCACAAGGCCCATCCAGTCTGCCCATTTTGTCTACCTTATGAATGTGCCATAGGCCTTTGCTCTGTTAATGACCTGTCTATTCATACCCATCTGTATTGCTCCCTTATACCTATCCCATGCCTGTATGAAGCCCTGCACTGTATTCACATCCACCACTTTCTGAGATAGATCGTTCCATGCATCCACCACCCTTTCTGTGAACAAAAACTTCCTCACATTACCTCTTAATCGGCCTCACTCTAATCTCATGCTGTGTCCTCTTGTCCTGCTATTTTTCTTATATTGAAACATGTAGACCTTTTCACCTTGTTAATGCCCTTAAGATGTCTCAATGTTTTGATCATATCACCTCTCTCCCTCCTTTGTTCTAGGGTATACATATTGAGCTCTGTTAATCTGTCCTCATATGTTTTCTAATGCAGTCCCTGCACCATTTTGGTTGCGCTTCTCTGGACTGCCTCCATTTTCTTAATGTCCTTGTGCAGGTGGGGCCTCCAGTACTGCACGCAGTACTCCAGATGGGGCCTAACCAGTGTCTTGTAAAGAGAGATTATTACCTCCCTCTTATGACTTGTGATACCCCTGCTAATACACCCCAACATCCCTCTAGCCTTATCTACTGCTTTAGTGGTCTGCTTGGATGGTTTCAGGTCATCTGTGATGATGATGCCCAAGTCACTTTCTTCCCTTGTGATTGCCAGCAACTCCCCTCCCAACCTATAGATGGCTTCAGTGTTTCTCTTCCCTGTGTGCATGATCTTGCACTTCTTTGCGTTAAACCCCAGTTGCCACTCTTCTGACCATTTTGCCAGTTTATCCAGATCTCTTCTCATTCTGCCCACCCCATCTGGATCATCTACTCTGTTACAGATCTTGGTGCCATTTGCAAACAGACAAACCTTACCCTCCAGTCCATCTGCAACGTCACTGATGAAGATATTGAAGAGAACTGGCCCGAGGACTGATCCCTGAGGTACCCCACCTGTGACTTGCATCCGTTTACCACCACTCTCTGTGTTCTGTCCACCAACCAGTTTGACACCCAGTTGACCAGCTTCTGACCCACTCTGAGCCTACCCAGCTTATTAATCAGTCTTCTATGTGGAACAGTATCGAAAGCTTTGCTGAAGGTAAGGTAGGCAAAATCAGCTGCACCCCCTTGGTCCACCATTCTGGTTACCCAGTCAAAGAAATCTATGAGATTGGTTTGACAGGACTTTCCTGTTGTAAACCCATGCTGTCTTGGATCCTGTGCTCCTATGGATTCCAGGTGTTGCACTATCCTTTCCTTAAGGAGTGTCTCCAAAATCTTGACCACTACTGAGGTAAGACTGACTGGTCTGTAGTTCTCTGCCTTCTCCCTGCTACAAGTCTTGTGGAGCGGGATTACATGCACCCTTCTCCAATCTTCTAGGACCTCTCCTGTGCTCAGAGACTCACTAAACAGTTCCAATAATGGCTCTGCTAGTTCCACTCTTCGCTCCTGTAGTATCCTGAGATGTGTGCCATCTGATCCCATTGCCTTCTCCACCCTGAGCTTAGTGCGCTCTTGTATGACCCTTTCTTTTGTGAAGGAACTTGTGCACACCTCCCTCCCCGTGTCCATGCTGCTGAGCTGTGGGCCCTGCCCTACCTTCTCCTCAGTAAATACTGAGCAGAAGTACTTATTTAGGATAGATGCTTTTCCTTGGTCCTCCTCCACACACTACCCCTTATCCCCTTTGATCTTAGCAATACCCTCTCTGGACTTTCTCCTTTCACTAATGTAGCTATATAAAGTCTTGTCCCCTTCTTTTACTGTTTGTGCTAGTGTTTCCTTGGTTTGGGCCTTTGCCTGCCTTAATGCCTTCCCTGCTTCCCTTAGGGAAGTTTGATATGCCTCCCTATCTTCATCACACTGCATTCCCTTATATTTCCTGAAGGCCAACCTTTTGGCTCTGACCTTTTCTGCTACTGTTTCTGAGAACCAAACTGGTTTTCTCCTTCTGTTGCTCTTGCTTTTGTCTCTAACTCAATGGGATATCGCTTCAAATATTGCATCCTTAATGCTTGCCCATGTTGCCTATACCCCCTCACCTGTATTTCTTCTTGCCAGGGCTAGCTTAACTCTGTTGGCCATCTTATCAAAGTCAGCTCCTCTGAAGTCCCATATTTTTGACTTGGAATGGGATGATTTAGTTCTAGTGGCCAAACTGAACCATACCATATGATGGTCACTGACCCCCAGGTGACCTTCTACCTGGAGATCTGTGATCCTTACCCTGTTAGTCAGTACTAGATCTAGGATAGCCCTGTCTCTTGTGGGTTGTTGTACCAGTTGTTTGAGGCCCTCCCCCTGCAGGGAATCCACTATGTGTCCAGTTCTGGTGGATGCTCCTGCTGGTATTGACCAATTTGTATCTGGCATGTTGAAGTCTCCCATTATCAGAACCTCCCCTTTAACTGTCATGTTTTGTGTATCTTCTAACAGTAATGTGTCTATGTCATTCCCCTGATCTGGAGGCCTGTAGACAACCCCAGTATGTATGGCTATCCCATATCCTGTTTCCAGGGTGACCCACAGTTCTTCTGGCTCTTTATTTGTATTCTGAATTTCTGTAGCTTTGATATTTTCATTGACATAAAAGGCCACTCCACCCCTCCTTTCTGTACCTCGGTCTACTCTGAACAGTATATTGCCAGGTACTGAAGTCTCCCAAGTGTGGTTACTGGTAAACTATGTCTCGCTAATGGCTACTATGTCCAGTTTAGCATCTGTCATTGTTACCTGCAGGTCTGGGATCTTGTTTCCCAGACTGTGGGCATTTGTGTATATGATTTTCTATTGGCCAGTTTTCAGTGTGATAGTTGTTGGGTGAAGTCTGGCATTTCTTCTGCTTGAATTCCAGCTCAAATCTCCTCAACTCTAGCTGAAGCCTGATCCCTTCTGGCTCCAGTATTGTGTTGACCTTCTCCTAGTGCTGTGGCTCTGGGTTCCCTCTTGTCTCTCTGTCCTCCTCCCTGGGACCGGACTCTGTGATGTCCCTTGGCACCCCCATGCCCAAGGTCTGATCCTTTCAGTCACTGTCTGTGACTCAAGGTCCTGGGCAGTTGCTTGCTCATCAGCTGCCACAAGAGGCTCCATGGGGTGTTTTTTGGTTTGCCCCTTGCACTGGACTCCTTTTTCTTGACACAACTGCTTTAGGTAGTCTGCAGTGTATTCATTGTAGATTGAAGCCATCTACTTCCCTAACTACTGCAATACTAACTTACACCTGAGAAAAAAACAAAACAGGTAGGGGAACTTTATGCTGTAACCAAATTATATATATTTTTTAAATCTCTGCCTTCATTGTGTGTGGACTGTTTTCAGTTTATCAGTCTGTTACACTGTGCTCAAATCCAACTGCAATGCCTGTGCCACCAATATTTCAAATCACAACAGTAGGCAACCAAATCTCTTGGATCCCAATGCTGCACACCAGATCTGTCATGAACCCACTCCTGGGGGTCAGGCCCACTGAGCTCACAGTGTCCACCCTCAAGTGCAATCTGTGATGAGGGGAACAGGGATACTCTCCTCCTTTAGAATGCTCACCGAGGTCACGACTGCACCTCTGCCAAGAGGATCCTGGGCGTTCATCTAACTCTGTATATGGGCAAAATGCCAGTCTCGAGTCTTGTGGCCAAATATGAACTCTTCCTTGGCTATTACACACAGGAAAAAGACCCAGATATCACACCCCCTTCAGGGTAGCAGCGTAAAAACCTGATTTGGCCTTCTTCCTACAGGACATGCAACAACTTGGTTCAAAATCTTTGTAGACTCTGGTATTCTCCCTAATCTTCCAGATGTCTCTTCCAGACCCCTTTTCAATGTGGTTGCTTATGGTGTGACCCCTTTGGCAATAACAGCTTTCACAGATTATTAATACTGTTTTTGCAGTTCACATACAAATGGAGAAAGTCTCACTCAGGCAGAATTTCTTTAGGAAAACAAAAGTTTTTAATAATATAATTAAATAAATGCAGTTACAACTGAAAGAGAACATATACTAATTTAGGGTACAGTATAAGAAACAAAATGAGGAAACATACACAGAAATACACACTGACACTGTTTAACTAAGTCTCTGCCTTAGTTCTAAAGTTTTCAGAGTCCATGGAATCATTAGTTTGCAAAGTATTTCAGTCTTTCTGTAGCAACATTTGGTTCTTAGGCAGTCTCTGTGCTGGCAGCTGTTCACTTGAGGTCAGGAGAAAGAGTTCAAACAGAATGGCCCTGAGTGTCTGTGTTGGAGAGCTTAAATAGAAGACCACTCCCAGGTCTGTGAATAGAGGTTGGCCTTTCTCTTTTTAGGCAACTGGGTGTCACTCTTGTGCTTCCCCAAAGTCTTATGTTCCTAATAATCTTTGATGTCAGATTCCCATAGTTAGCACAGTGTTTACAATCATAACCCCCTGTAAGTAGAATTTCACACAGGTATGCTATAAGGATATTTTTTTTTCTAGTATCTTACACAGGCCTGTTAGAAGGATCTTTTCTGGCTAAAACACCCTGGGCTTTTGAACTGGTTCAATTTAATTAGTTATAAGGAAGATCCTGTAAGTTTTATGATTATACAAGCTGATTTTATTACTTCTGTTTCCCTTGACTAGTTAACTTAGAGTAATATTCTTTGATCATGTATCCACAAGCTTTTTGATAACAACTTGTCAGATTCCTGCAAGCAAGGCTGGCCTTGTAGTTCAGAGGAAGATCAAAGCTTCGCGCAGTTCTGGAGACCCATCTCAACAAGAACATAGACAGGATGGAGGCTGTCCAGAGGTGGGACACTAAAATGGTGTGGGGTCTGCACCAGAAGACGTACGAAGAGAGACTAAAGGAGCTTAATATGTATACCCTCAAGGAAAGGAGGGAGAGGGGGGACATGATAGAAACTTTCAAGTACTTCAAGGGAATCAACAAAGCCCAAGAGGGTAGCATATTTCAGAAAAAGAGATGTGTAAGAACAAGGGGGCATAATTTGAAGATAGAAGGAGAATGGCTCACGGGTAATGTGAGGAAGAATTGTTTCATGGAGAGGGTTGTGGATGCATGGAATGGCCTTCCTGAGGAGGCTGTGGAATCAAAAATACTGCTGGAATTCAGGAATGCATGGGACAGACATAAGGCAATTCTAGTGGTGGTAGAAGAAAGTAGGCTGCTGGTTAACTAGGTTCTGCAGCTTATCCATTAGTTGGGGAAATGGGCAGACTAGGTGGGTCAAGCGGTCCTTATCTGCTGTCAAATTCTATGTTTCTAAAAACATTTTTTTTAAACCCACTCTTTTCTCTATGTGCCTTTGCTGACACTGGCATGTACATATACATAGAATTACATTAAAAAAATATAAACAACAGAATTATATCTACAAATAAGGACTAGCAGTTGGGTAGGTCCCCACAGTCCTCATGCTCCTTGACACACTGCATGTCCTGGCAGTGCTGTTGCCAGAGGAGGGTGAGGTCTTGGTGTAGTACATCCCGGATCTGTTTGAGGACCCTGAGGGAGGTGGGCTGGTTGTCCATGGCATTGTGCATCATTTCATGGGTGCCCTGCTCATCCTGCTGTGGCACAATGAGTACAAGTGGCAGAGGAGGATGAATAGGCAGACATATGGGCCATGGTACCCCATGGGTGTCTGGGACACCATTAGCTGTCAATAGCAGATGCAGGGGAGGTGATGGATATGTGCCACACTGAGTACCCTGGACCATGTTGTCCCCAGGCAAGGTGGACACCCTGGCCCCTGCAAGTGTGGGGGACCACTACTGGGGTGGGCTGTGGATAGTGAGGGCTGTGTGGCAGAGGAGGGAGGTGATAGGTGCGGTGGTGAGGGGTGCTAAGTTTGGGCCCTGTGTGAGGGCCTGTGAGGTGGTGGTTATGGTGGCTGCTGTTCCAGGCTGTCACCTCACCCAGAATGGTGGTGGACAAAACAGCCCACTCCTGCTGAGACACATAGGTGAAGAGCTCCTGGCTGGCCACAAAGGTCTTCACTTCACTTCCCCAGTGGACTCCCCACTGTTGTCCTCCAGCAGGACCAGATGGGTGGATTTCTGATGCCACTAGATGATCCTGATACTACACCCACTGTTGTAGGCTGGACTGAAACCTGAACTGCCGGGAGAAAAATGTAGGTGAGGGCATGCCTGTGATGCATGGCTGGGACAGCCAACAGGATATTGGTGTACAGTGAGCCTGATGATGAGATGTACAGAGGCACAGTGTTAGCATGTCATTGGTGCAGGTGAAAGAATAAAATACCACTGTGTCACACAGATCACAATGTGTGTGTGTGCCCAGGCATGCACAAGCAAACCAACCACACCCACAGGGCACAACAGAGGTGCAACAATTAAGGCCAACACACAGTATGTAGCACAGCAAGTACAGTAATGGATGACAATGATGGAGGACACAGCATGTAGTCACAGTTATGCAGTGATGTGACATTACACAGTGCACTGCTGCAGCAGGATGCAGATGTGTGCGCCGAAGGTCCCTCAAACAAATGGGCATGTGAACCCTGGGCTGTCTGTGGGGAACATGCATGTGGCAGTCCTTGGGTCTGCCCAAGGGAGCTGCCATGTAGGACTGGACTGGTCACTATGTGTGGCCTCTGTCCGTGCCTTGTGGTACCCATATATGTGCACCCAGAAATGTTTCACATGCTAGCACAACAGAGACATCCATGTAGTACTTACGTGGGACTGTTGGTGGCACCTGGGACTCATAGCCAGGCACCCCAGTCACTTCCACAGCATGCAGCACCGATTCCACTGTCTCCTCTGCTCGGTTCCAAGGGTGCGTCATTGTGGTAACAGGGTGTCCGCCCCCAGTGGGGTGCATTTCCCTTCATTGTGCATCATCAGATTCTTTTGCCTACTGATGGAGGTCACTGAAGTGCTTACATACCACCTCGATTGACCTGCTCTAAAGACCCACTGCATTGACCTCCTGCAAAATTTTAGTCCAGGCCTGATGGACAGCAGGATCAGTGCGGAGAGGTGAAAGTGACAGGTCAGTAGCATGTGCTCCACATGTGTGCAGAATGTGGACAATCCCATGCCTCTTTGTGGCATGGGACCAAAATTACAGTGTACATGCTGCAAAGGTGTGGTTCAACAGAATGAGTGGAGACCCCCACCCACCCCTACAGGGCCAAAGGTGACTCTCCATTGGACTATGACATGCAGCTGCATGTCCCTAGCCTCGTCCATGAGCAATTGTGCTACTGCACATCAACGATACTGTATGACAACCCACAGCACTCATGATGGAAGCCTGTCCATCAGATAGGTGTGCACAGCAGCCACTGCCACATTTCTCCCCCCCCAAGGTTGTGTCAGTGCACACTATACATCTCAGTAAAAGACAGCGGTCATGGTTCAAGGGAAGCACACTCATGCCCTGAATGACCGCCCATGCTGCTGGTGTGAGGCGCACCATGCAATCTCCGGGGACTGTTTGAGGTCCAGCATGACAGCAGAGTTACATGCATGAACCCATTTGTTAGGCATGAAATGGGCCTACCAGAGTTGGGGTACACACATCCATGATGCACAGCATCCAGTTGCATGGTGACAGATATCCATGCCACGATGTTTGAATGGCATGGTGTGCAGTGGCAGTGAGTGATGACAACACAGTTCTACGCTGCTGTCATTGTCTTGGGCTAGGCAGCCATGTTGCACTGTGCACAAGGACATGTTGCTTGCCAAGTGGTACTGGGGGGGCAGAATGCCTGATACAGGCAGTGGCACATGATGTGGGTCCCCCTAACAGGCATGCATACCCCTACAGACATGGGACACTATGACAGCAGGTGGGGGGGGGACTGTACACCACATTGTGCACCTCACGCATTTGGGCTCTGTTCCCATTGTACCCAACACATGTGCAGGACTCCCACAGTGGGTGCCAGTGTCCCTGTCAGTGAATGGCGATTTTTCAGTGTGTCCCTACATAATACAGTACATAACATGGCAGACAGATTGGTCTGCTGTCCCACATACGTTATGCAAGTCTATGGACACAGGTTCCCTGTTGATGGTTCTAATCCCCTCTAACACCCAGAAATCCCTGTAGAGATGGAGGCCATGCAGGTGTGTTGCTACCATAAGGTGTGCTACTGTATAGGCCTATAGCTACAGACACTGGCAGAGGCATAGCATAACACAGTGTGCAAAGCAGCAGCACACAGAGGTCATGGCTGTTATGTGGTAAGGTAAGCTGAACAGTCCTTAATATGTGAAATGCTGGCATGAAGCCACCGAAGTCTGTAAATCTGTACTGTGTATATCTGACTGCCCAGAATTTTCCACTTGGCTAGCTCCAGATGCAGTACCTGCTGTCTCCATGGCTTGCAATTCCACAGCTGTCTGAAGGTGATGTACATGTCCCCTTAAATAGCGCTGGAGCAGTTATATGCAGATGCATGCAGAAGGCTCCAGAATGAGATACACATTGACAGCTTTACCTCCTGACTGCCTAAGCAGCTCATTTACATGCTTCCTTTGAGAATAGCAATATTTTAGGTGCGCTAACACAGTTTTCTCTTGTGCAATGGTACTGTGCCATACAAAAAATAGTGAATTGAGCGATATGTTTACCGCACTTCATGGCCTTCCCAGAACCTTCCCAAGATGGTACTGTGCATGTGCAGTAAATGCTGCATGACGGTGTTGCATGTTACTGTGCTGTCCAATGATAGTGCACATGTGCAGTGCCTCGCCAGCACTAGTCTATCAGTCTGTTGTGTGTACTGCACAATGCAAAGCACCATAGTGCTGAGCAACCCAGTGTTGTTCAGTTGTGCAAAATACATGGTTTGCAACACTACTGTTATGTGCGATCACTGGTGTTAGGATAGCCATACAGTTGAAATGTCAAGGTTCAGGAGGATGAGGGCACCAATGCTGCATGACCATCATTGGTCTGAAGTTGAGCTGGTCAACCTGGTGGACCTTGTGGTCACCAGGGAGTGCCAACTCTTTGGTGTAGAAGATCTTGAGTGCCCTCTGGGAGAGGTGTGGGCCTCGGTGGGCAGACACCTCTCAGGTTGCACAGGTGTGGACAGGATGGGGGAGCAGTGTCACCATTGTTATGGTGTCCTGGTCAAGCAGGACAGGGACTGGCTCCAGCGCTTCCATGACATGGTGCTGGATGGCACTGTGCCATGCCCAGGTATGTACACTAATTGCTTTGTGTTGCTTGTAGGTGGCCTGTACATGGGGGGTATACATCTGTGTGGCACTGTGTCCTATGTGCCACCTGCCTTCCACCTGGCACATGAGGGTGATAGCCTCATATTCCCCGACGTGCAGTCGTTTCATGCCCCACTGCATACCTTCCATCAATAGATTGGACAGCTGTGCCTCATACTTTGGGAACAGTCAATGGTGGGATTAGTTGGTGTATGGTACATTGTGGCTGGAGGACAACGCCAACGAACATATATTTGGGTGTCGGAAATCTTACACCCTGGCCTATTTGTACTACATTTGTACCTTACCAATGTGTGTCAGGTTAATGTTATATTGTTATGTTGTATCCATTAATGCATGTTTATGTATATGTCTATCCATTTATATAGTGTACCCATTATATTTCTGATATGTTTGGTACCTGACTGCTGTGGGAACCCCTAGTATATGAGGCACAGCACAATCTTGTTTCCCCAGCTCCTATATTGCTGGGTTCTGAGTAACAGTGTTCTCTATTACCCTGTCTATCGCACTTTGGCTCATATACATGTGCTATATATGCTACACACTGTTGCCATGGGTCCTGCGGAGCTTATGGACCTGCACAACACATTATCTCTCCCAGTTATCACGCAGCAGGGGTGGTTCCCAGATCCATGCTCTCTTCCTGGGGTGGGGGGTCCAAAGGGGCATGTCCCTCTGGTGCTGCTAACACACAATGCTACAGTTACATCCACAGTCACTGAAGTGATTACAGCCCACCATGCCTGAACCCTGTAACAGCCCAGCACTGTTGGCACACATCCCACACCCTGGCCTGGGACATGACCTCAGGACAGGAGTGTAGACCCACAGTACAAGCCTCAACTGTACAGTTACTGACACGTCCTGCGATGCTGACATGGCATGCTTTACTGATGGTGTTCATTGGGCACTGGCACGGTAACCCCTTCTGCTCATTGGCTAAGCGCTGCCACTCACATGCCACTCTGTTCATGCCCCCCACCTTTAACACAGGCCTTATGGCCCTGCAGTGGGGCCCCCTGTTCATCCTCAAAGTAGTGTGCTGTGTCTCCTGACATGGGCTGTATGTCTAAGACCTATCACTGCACTCTGACACTGCTACAGTGTCCAGTGCCTTCCATCAATGTGCCAGGGTAATAACAGTTGTGGGCCACACCCCTGTTCCCCACAACCATGCACAGAGCTGTGCCCTGTGTGGCCTGTGCCTGTGATCCACAAGCACTATGACACTCATTTGATGTCTTTCATTGTATCACGGTTGTCCTGAACCTTAGTAAGCCAGTGACACAGTGTACACTTGCTGGTGCTGTGGCACATTGACCACCCACCCTGTACGCCCCTACATCACATTGCACGATGCAGATAATAGTGCCTTGACTCCAGATACCTTCCCTACCATCACTCCTGAAACATCTGTCCTGGACTTCTTGGCATGTATGTCCTCCACACACATGAGGCTTCTGTGGCACAGGGCACACTGACAGGGACACTGTGGGAGGCACACCCACACATTCACCACCATGCATCTCACAGGTCTTGCTCAGGGTGGGAGGTTCTTCGCTTTACAGCACATCTCTGTACAGTCAGTGCTATGGTACTGACTTCAATGTTTTTCTCTCCTTAGGTCATGTTTGCACCCTGGCAACTGCACACCACCCAGAGCAGCAGGAGGGGAAGGATGACCTCCTGAGACGGCAGGTGCACCAGCAACACACCATCATTGAGAAGCTCATGCAGGTGGTGGACCTACAGCGGCAGATGGTGGACAACATGGTGACAGTGGCTGAGTATCTGGGCTGTATAGAGGGGAAGCTACCCCACCACCCCCCACCTTCCCCCATCCACGCCATAGCCACCCCCACCTACATCCTGCACTCCCTGTCCCATAGTCCCCATGCTTTCCAACACCCCTGCCCTACCCGCTTTGTGTATATAGTTGACTAACCCTCTATACATTGTTCAGTCCCCAGTTCCCTAACCCCCCATTGAAAATATTGTTCCATATTTATATCTGTTTATTTTCATATGTAATTTTCACTTTGGATTTATATGGTGTTATTAAAGTATTTTGTACATCTAACTTCTCCTGTGTACTGTGTGTGCTCTTGCCTATTGCTTTACCCATATTCTGGGTATCCAGTGTGTTGCCCTCCATAGGAACTCCAGCACCAGGTGGTGGGAGGACCCATTGCCTCTCCCCATGCTCCATGTACCCCTACGTGGACAGCCACCTATGTGTTGCTGTGCCTCCACCTGCACAGGTTGCCATATGTGACCGTGGGACTGACATCATGGCTGTTCCCTTGGGGGACACAGGCCTCAACCTCACAATCTCAGCACTGCAGCTTGCTGCATTTGCCCCACCTTGTCCATTGTCAGCAGGTCCAGGATGGTCACATGCTGTGCCACACCACTGTGGTGCCCACATGGGTGTCCTCCTTGCTGACCTTTTCAGGTACTTGTCTCTTGCTGGCTGTGCCAGCCATGTCCCATATAGGCTCACATGCTGCAGTGTGTCACATACTCTGCCATCTGCAGGTGGACATGGCTACTACCCACTGTTGTACTGCTCTGTCCTGCAGCACTGCACATTGCACGATAGCACTGCACAGTGCTATTCTCAGACCTGCGTGTTTGTGGTGTGCGATACTGCACCCATTGCGCATATTGATTAGCACCCTATTCACAATGAGTTTAGCACCCATGCTAATTCTTTGTGAATAGGGCCTCCATGCTGTTGCACAACCACAATCTATTATGCAGTGCAATCTTTGCGCTGGGACAATTGTTGTGAATCTAGTCCCAAGAGGTTTATCATATTTACTCCTCCTTCACTAATAGACTTATATGTTTTTTCCTTTTTAATAGGGTTAAGCCAGCTTCCCCAGAAAGTTTGGAAAGAAATACTATACAAACTAGTTTCCATTGCTAATGGCAGTGGAAAAACATAAATACAAACATATCAGTGATATTAAAGTTTTAATCAAAAAAACCTCTTGTTTTGACATTTGTCTTCCCTTCCATTTACCTACCATACTGTCCACAGTTTTTAAACATAAATCCCAGTTTCTTAAGGTCATATCCCCTTTACCAAATTCTGTCCCTAATATTTTAATATTTTCTTCTGTAACTATTACTTGTGCTAGCCTTCTGCTTACTGGGATTGGGACCTCCCCTACCATTGTACCTTTTCATTTACTATAATTGACAATAGAACCTGATACCTTCATGTGTCTAGACAATTGTTCTGTAACTGCCCACTCTAATGCCCCCTCTCCAAGGTTAATACCACATCATCTGTGTAAGCCATGACTTTAATTGTCTGCAACCTAGGTGTGAGTCTAATCACCTCAGTCCTATCATCTGCTATGATGTGACACAAAAAGTGTCAGTACTAAATACATATAACAAAGATATAATAAATAGATATAATAAAAAGAGTAGGGGACTTTTTCTGGTGTCCTGGCCAAACTTCCCCCTTTCACTAAAAACACCACCAACAGCTTAATCTTTTTCACTATGCCAGTTTATATATGTATCTCCCCATCTCCAGGATGAGGCTGAAAATAGGCAGAGTTGCCTAGCCCTCCTTTCATAGTAAACAAAAACTGACTAACTAACTCATTACCTAAATATCACATTAAATTCCATTGTTTATGAACTTTTTAAAATAAGTGCGCTTTAGCGACTTGCTACAAACCTTCACTATGAAAGAATCTCTCTTCCACTAGTACTGATTTAGTGGCTTGCTAGAAAATTTTACTATAAAAGAGTCTCTCTTCCACTAGTGCTAATTTAGTGGTTTGCTACAAGCCTTTACTATAAGAGTC
This sequence comes from Neoceratodus forsteri, assembly GCA_016271365.2. Taxonomy (NCBI): domain Eukaryota; kingdom Metazoa; phylum Chordata; order Ceratodontiformes; family Ceratodontidae; genus Neoceratodus; species Neoceratodus forsteri. The sequence continues at coordinate 1,726,968,590 of CM057452.1, forward strand.
TCTCTTCCACTAGTGCTAATGTAGTGACTTGCTACAAACCTTTACTGTAAAAGAATCTCTCTTCCACTAATGCTGATTTTGCGACATGCTACAAATCTTTACTGTAAAAGAATTTCTCTTCCACTAGTGCTGATTTAGTGTCTTGCTACAAACCTTTACTATAAAAGAGTCTCTCATCCACTAGTGCTGATTTAGTGGTTTTAGTGGCTTGCTACAAACCTTTACTATGAAAGAGTCTCTCATCCACTAGTGCTGATTTAGTGGTTTTAGTGGCTTGCTACAAACCTTTACTATGAAAGAATCTCTCCTCCACTAGTGCTGATTCAGTGGCTTGCTACAAACCTTTACTATAAAAGAATCTCTCTCCCACTAGTGCTAATGTGGTGACTTGCTACAAATCTTTACTATAAAAGAATCTCTCTTCCACTAGTGCTGATTCAGTGGCTTGCTACAAACCTTTACTATAAAAGAATCGCTCTTCTGCTAGTGCTGATTTAGTGGCTTGCTACAAACCTTTACTATAAAAGAATCGCTCTTCCACTAATGCTGATTTAGTGGCTTGCTACAAACCTTTACTATAAAAGAATCTCTCTTCCACTAGTGCTGATTTAGTGGCTTGCTACAAACCTTTACTATAAGAGAATCTCTCTTCCACTATTGCTGATTTAGTGGTTTTAGTGGCTTGCTACAAACCTTTACTATGAAAGAGTCTCTCTTCCACTAGTGCTAATTTAGTGGCTTGCTACAAACTTTTACTATAAGAGAGTCTCTCTTCCACTAGTGCTGATTTAGTGGCTTGCTACAAACCTTTATTATAAAAGAATCTCTCTTCCACTAGTGCTGATTTAGCGACTTGCTACAAACCTTTATTATAAAAGAATCTTTATTCCACTAGTGCTGATTTAGCGACTTGCTACAAACCTTTACTATAAAAGAATCTCTCTTCCACTAGTGCTGATTTAGCGACTTGCTACAAACCTTTACTATAAAAGAATCTCTCTTCCACTGGTACTGATTCAGTGGCTTGCTACAAACCTTTACTATAAAAGAATCTCTCTTCCACTAGTCAAACCTTTACTATAAAATAATCTCTCTTCCACTAGTGTTGATTCAGTGGCTTGCTGCAAGCCTTTACTATAAAATAATCTCTCTTCCACTAGTGCTGATTCGGTGGCTTGCTGCAAACCCTTACTATAAAAGAATCTCTCTTCCACTAGTGCTGATTCAGTGGCATGCTGCAAACCTTTACTATAAAAGAATCTCTTTTCCACTAGTGCTGATTCGGTGGCTTGCCGCAAACCTTTACTATAAAAGAATCTCTCTTCCACTAGTGCTGATTCGGTGGCTTGCTGCAAACCTTTACTGTAAAAGAATCTCTCTTCCACTAGTGCTGATTCAGTGGCTTGCTGCAAACCTTTACTATAAAAGAATCTCTCTTCCACTAGTGCTGATTCAGTGACTTGCTACAAACCTTTACTATAAAACAGTGTCTCTTCCACTAGTGCTGATAAAGGCCCTGTCCACACTACCCCTCTGTAACGTTACAGAGTGCCCAATCTGTTACCGCAATGGTTTGCGTTTACACCTGTAATGTTACAGAAGGCATTTTCGTAACTACCTTGAGAGCATAAAGGTGGTTTCAACAACGGATTGTAAAACTGTTACTCGGTAACTTACTGGGCATAGGGACGCGTGGCCCCAGTCCCGTAGCGCAGCTTGAGCTGCATTGTGGGATCAGGTGCCACGGTAGCAGTCGCCCGGCTCCCAAAGTGAGGACCAGTGCTGCCGGTCCCATAAGGAACACCATGGCAGTGTGGACACACTGCCCAGTTCCCCGGTTGTAATGGTTTCTATCCGTTATGGGGTCTGAGTGGTGCAGTGTGGACAGGGCCTTAGGATTTTATTTTGTTTGTTGGTGCCATAAATTTCTGTTATTTTTGTAGTGCTGTACATTATTTATTTCCCTTTGTGTGACTGTACAGCGCCCAGAGTCTCCAGGATTAAGTACTTAACAAATAAACTTTCACTTACTTACTTGCTTTACTTCTACAAGAAGTGTATGAGGAGAGACTGAGGCGAGCGAGAGGTGACATGTAAGAGACCTACAAGTAGCTCACAGGGGTGCAGGAGAGACTTCTCTTTCAAATGTGAAGAGCACCAGGGTCAGGGGACATGTGATAAAGTTAGATGGGGGGGGAGAGTTTAAGAGAGATGTGAGGAAATATTTCTTCATTGAAAGGGTGACAGACACCTGGAACAGACTGCCAATGGAAGTGGCAGGTCAGTTCTTCATATTGTCTTTCTTGGGAGTTCAAACTAGAAGTGTCCTCCTAATGAAGAGACCTGTAAGGTTCAAAGTGCTAGGGTACCTAATCCTATCTGTCCTTCCATCACCACTTTAGTAAACTAAACTATTTAGTTTACCTTTTGTTGTCTGTTCCAGTAACCCTGTCAGCAGTAGGTGGGTCCCTTTGGAGGGGATGACACCCTTCTGCTGGGGTGGGATGGTGGGCCCATTAGGGGAACAGAGTACTAAATCTGTATTTAGTGTTACTAGGGAGGTGGATTTTTGTACTTGGGGAAGCTAAGTATAAATAGTTTAGTAGTGCTAGTAGGGTCAGGGTGTTGTGCAACAAACATGCATGCAGAGTACAAATCCTAAGCTTTTAGGAACTTTCCTGGTGACCATTAATCTTTGCTAAACCCTTGGTGGGAAGACTAACAAGCAGCCAGTGTCATGTGTGATATTGCTATATGATCACTGTATTTGGGTGTGGGGGTTGGAGGTGGCATTTATGTCCTTCCTTGTCACTTCAAGATCCACCACTATAAAACAGTGTTCCTTTTGACATCATGATAGAGAATCACACTATCACTTTTTTAAGCTTGCAAAGCTTCCCCCACAGATAAGCCTCTTAATGCATAATGAGCCCCTTTTGTGCTTTTGGATCCCAAACACACCCGATAGCTGACTGCAGACACCATTTTGGTCCCATTCAGTGGAAGGTCTAATTTACGTGGCATAATAAATCTTCTCTTTCTAAGTCTGTGTACTTTACCAGCCGGTAGTGGGGGTATCCTTTCAGAGGTGATTTGTCCTGCTTTAAGAGCTGCATTGTGCTCCTGTGGTGAAATCTCCTCAGCTAAAGCTAATGAATTATCACATTTGTATGAAATGTCATGCTTTTGCAAGTCAAAAGAACAGATGCTGATGTGCTAATGCTTTTTAAACATGTCAGGGTGTTGGGAAACTTTTCAGGTACTTAAAGCCATTTTCTTCTCTTGCTGAGTACTTAGTAAGCCAAGTACTGCTGAAACTGAAGATGTGTCCTCGTTACTCTGCTTTTCTGCTGTGGCTCATTTATTTATATAAATTGTGTTACAGAAATTGGGGGGGGGGGCTGCAGCCCATATGGGACTGCTTCAATCAGTTTGCTTTAGTCAGGCTATCTACAAAACCATCACACATTTCAGATTTATTCTCGTTCTTATCTGATGTTTAAAAGACCTTCTGTTTGATTTAGTGCTCGCTAGATCAGTTTTACAAGGCTATTAATGAAGATTAAAGATACTTTTATGGGAACTGTCTGGGACCTCAGGGGTCATGTTCCTTCCCCAACAGAGTGATTTAAGATTGCCGTGTATTTATTTTATTTAGTTATTTTTAACTGGGTAAGTGCACTAGAGAGAAACTGTCTTTTTTTTCTCATGCACGACTCTGGAGTTTACAATAGAAAGTGAGAAGCACACATATCACAGAATACATATAGATATTATATTAGGAATTACAATAGTTAGAGCAAAAGCGTAATCAGTCAGAAGTACAGCAACAGAGGCCACATATTGTGAGATACTCCACATGTGAAATAAAGTAGTGTCCACAAATGTCAGTTACCATTTGGAAGAGTAGTGTCCACAGATGTCAGTTACCTTTTGGAAGAGTAGTGTCCACAAATGTCAGTTACCATTTGGAAGAGTAGTGTCCACAAATGTCAGTTACCTTTTGGAAGAGTAGTGTCCACAAATGTCAGTTACCTTTTGGAAGAGTAGTGTCCACAAATGTCAGTTACCTTTTGGAAGAGTAGTGTCCACAAATGTCAATTACCTTTTGGAAGAGTAGTGTCCACAAATGTCAGTTACCTTTTGGAAGAGCAGTTAACACTTAGCAGTACTTAGTAAATGCTTACGGAGGGCTTGTCGAAAGCCCCCAGGAGTTGTACTACTACGAATCTCTGGGAAGATATTGTTCCATAGCCTAGGAATTATGTTCTGAAATGTGGCAACTCCAAGATTAGCCTTTACTTTTGGTATGGTAAGCAGGTCAAGGTCCATGGATCTTAAGAGATAAGGATTGTTCTGCAGATGAAGCAATGCAGGGAGTTGTCGAGGCTGTCGATTTTTCAGGATATGTAAACAGTGACACTCGTTGCTAAGTCACACATAGCATTGGGAGGGAGCCACTCCAACTTCTCGTACAGGGTGCAATGGTGAACAAGTCTTATTAGTTGCAAGCACAAAATGTCATATGTTGTTATATGTGACTTCCTGTTTCCTTAAGGACAGTTTTGATGCTTTGATATAGCAAGCGTATGTACTACAGATGTCCCACAGAGAATGCACAAAATATTGGATTCCACCTGGTTTTACGTGGTAATAAAGTACAAGATAAAAGTAATGCATATGTTGCTGGGATATTTATTTTAGGTACTGAAATTGAAATATTAGGGATACAATTTGGTTCTGACAATAGGACACTGTAAAACTGGGAAGTGCAGATTGCTACAGCAGGAAGGTTGATCCACCAATGGAAGTCGTGGAGAATGTCCAAGAAGAAAAGGTTTTTTTTTTGGTCTGTCATACTGTTACCCAGATTGTTCTACGTTACCTGTTTTTCCTCCCCCTGCAAATTTTAAAGCCAGATTGTTTAGTCGTTTTTATGTTAAACTGGGAGAGCCATCTGAACCCAGTCAATAGGGGAATAACATATTTTCCAGTCCAGGGAGGGGGAGGTGCTAGGGATGATAAACTCAGTGGCATTCTCTTTTAGTGTGTTTTCTTTTTTTTAATTTTAGTAAGGTTTTCAATAATGCAGTAAAGCTACTGTATGTGTAGCTTTAGTGAAAGAATGGTTGGATCCCTATATGGCTCAATAAGATATGGGAAGGATTTGCTTACCAGGGCCAAGTACGCAGGGGTCAATCTTAACTTTCATTTACTAGCCCAAGTACTGGTGCAGATTGCTGTGGGCTAGTGCAGGATCTGGGATCTCTGCCACTTGCCCAGTTGGGCCTGCGCAGTTCCTCTGGTGGAACATTGCAGTTCCATTCTCTGTCTGTTATGCTGTGTGGCACTCATGCAGTTGCAAAGAAAAAAAACACCAGCATGAAGTGCAGTCAGAGCAGAGAAACTGCAAAGAAGTAAAGCAAAAAAAAAAAACAGGATCGGACAACTGACTGAGACCACAAAGGAGCCCCTTCCCCACAGTCAAACTGAACAACACCCCAGCAGCAGCATTCAGGACACAGTGCAGTTGGAAAAGTGAGACCGCAAACTGTACATAATTAAAGACAAGCAGCTCAGTATTTAAGCCAAGAATAGTGGTAGGACAGCATTTGCGCCATAAGGTTGGGTCGAAGTAAATCAAGACAGACTGCTGAAGCTGAAATGAAGTTAGCTTAGCTAGTAATGCACTTTGACCTCATCTCCGCTGTTCCATTTGTTTTAGCCTTGTTCCTGTCACCCTGTGCTTTGGTCACTGTCTGAGAAGCTGCAAAGCAGCAGTGGCAGCAGATAATATGTGCGAGTGAGAAAATGGTCTCCAAAGGAAAAACGCAACCAGAGCACCCCCTCCAAACTGAACAGTCAACACCCTTGTATCATTCAGGAGTCAGGACACAGTGCTGTCGTAACAGTAAGATGCCTTGTCCTGACCCTGTCACCCTGTGGTCACCATCATTCTGAGAAGCTGCTTCCAAAACTCTGAAGCAGCAGCTGCAGCAAATATGCACCACTGAGGAAACGGGCTCCTCTATTTATTTTGATTTTATTTTATTTAAACAGCAGTTTGGAAAACCTTTGAGCCATAGGCTCATTTACAAAGGTACCTTGTCACAGTAAGACAAACCAAAATACACAGTATAGCAGTACAACACATAAGTATAACAGTAAAATTAAGACATAGATACAAACAAGCTGGTACAGGTAGGATGGATGCAAACAATACCAGAGTTATGTCGTCCTTAGCAGCTTAGTAATAAGCTTTGTCATAAGTATTGAGTGCGGCTTTGACTAGTGGCAGTTACAGCATCGGGTGTTAATAAGGTGGTTACGCATATGGAAGTTTTGAAGCACGATATAGTTAGGAGCTTCGAGATGAGGGGGACAGTGTGTTGAACCAGGAGGGGCCCTAAAGCTGAAGGCTCTTGGCCATGAGAGGTCCTAGCTCTAGGATAACAAGAGAGGTTTTCCCAGAGGTCTGAGTATGAACTAGTGGGACAGAGTGGCATATGGTGGTGGTCAATCCTGGTGGGAAAGCCCAAGGAGGGTCTTTTGTAAGGGTACAGGTAAGATATTTGAGGCGCTCACAAGATCAAGTACCAGCGCTTTAGCATACAGTAGACAGGTGTGTGTCATCCTAGGTGCTCCAGTAATTAACCTGCAGGCCTTATTCAGAGTAATGCGAATTTTATAGAGCGGTCTGATCAGCAGCACCATACACCGGCAGTCCAAGTCCACTAGGGACAGGATAGAGGAGGTGATCATGAGTCAAGATCCTCCGGGGAGGCAGTGTTTATACGATGTAAGATGCCCAATCGGATATTAGTGGCAGTGGCTAGGGCAGCGATGTGTGTCCATGGAAGGAGAGGAGGGGTCAAAATGGATCCCTAGGTATTTATAGGAGCAAACTTGTTTGAGTGGGAATGAGGACCCAGAGTGAATGAGGAGTTTGAAGTTGCAGGACTTGTTTTGGGGATGAGTGAAGAACATGGTTTTTGTTTTTTTAAGATTTATCACCAATCTATGTTCCTTGAACCAGCCCTCGGTTCCAGTGAAGGACTTCTGCAGCGAGTCCTGGAGGGCAGTAGGGTTACGACTTGAGGCAAAGATGACTGCATCATCAGCGTACAATAGAATGTTCCCCGAGCAAGAGCGTGGAAGGGTGTTAAGGTAAAGGGAGAATAGTAAGAGGCCCAGAATAGAGCCCTGGGGAACCCCAGAAAAGATGGGACAGATGTCTGAGTAGGTCCCATTAATTTTTACATGCTGTGAGCGGTCAGACAGATAACTGGTGCACCAGGAGATAGGCCCAGCAGCAAAACCAGAGAGACTAAGGGCATCAAGAAGGAGGGGGTGGGAGACAGTGTCAAAAGCTTCGAGAGGTCAATGAAGACAGCACCAGCCAGAGAACCAGTGTCTAAGGAGGAGGGAGAAAGTTGGAGAACTCTAGGAGGGCTGTGTTGGTACTGTGGCCCGCATGGAAGCCATGCTGCTCAGGACAAAGGACATTGTAGGTGGAGAGGTAGTCAGAGATTTGAGAGGCCACCATTTTTCCAAGGCCTTGGAGAGGAGAGAGAATGGAGATCGGTCGATAGTTTCAGCCACAGTCCTATTACCACCTTTAAAGATAGGTGACAGTGGCGGCTTTCCAGGCAGTTGGAACCTTCCCAGGCAAAGAGAGTGGTTGATGAGGCATGTGATCGGGGTAAGGACTGTGTCTAAGACCAGCCGTAGGATACACGGATCCAGGGTGTCACTGCCTGTACTATTACTCTTGAGGGCAGTGACAAGGTGCGGCCTAAGTTCTTGGGCAGAAACACGGCGGAGGAGAAAATAAGGGCGAGAAAGATTTACGGCAGGTGCTGGGGGAGGAGGGTCAAAAAAATTTGTAGGGATGATAGGGCTAAGGTCAGTGAATGAGGTGTTGAGGTGGTGGCTATGAGGGCTGGGTCTGAGGAGATCACACCATTAATGTTGATCTGGTGGTGGGGGGAGTGCACCATTTAACTGTTTAATGTTATCCCAGAAGGTTCTGGGATTCCCCCATGAGGCAGTGAGTGAGGACCGATAGTGCTTAGACTTGGCCTTTCTGATCCTATCCTAACTGTAACAGCTGGTCTCTATCTTCACAGGCAGTAATGGTACAAAGACAGACCCCCGAGTCTGCCCCCACCCAAAGTAAAACAACTTTGCTAGATTCACCAGTATTCACACCAGGGTGCAGTCGGAACAGTGAGAGACCACGGTGCTAATCAAACAAGAGACTAACAAGCTACAGCCCAGGAACACAGGGAGGTTAAACCAGCATTCTGACCTCCGCTCTTCTATTCAACCTTGTCTGTCTGAACTGAGAGTGATTGTAATAGTGATACAAGTGTGCTTGAGAGTGAGCCACACTTCCCTGACACCACACAATCCAGCAACATTTAAGGATCATTTTACTTTTATATTAAGAACTTTGAGACAATGACATTAAGACATTGACTTCACTGAGTGTTATTTATAAAGAAAGATCATCTGGAATTTACAGTAGGTTTCAAATTCAGACACGTGCCTGATACATTTCGATTTTATTTGCCTTTTGTTTAACAAATCACTGTGAACCATACTGACTGTGAGGTAGTGCACACTTCTGCAGACTAGTGCAATCTCTGGTTCATTAGCCCGGCTGGCTAGTGCAAAAAAAAAGTTAAGGTTGACCCCTGCAAGTACGAGACCTGATATTCCACTATATATAAGGACTGTACTTCTGAAGATAAGACAGTGGAAGCTGAGTCCTGTCACCTTATGTAGTTCCCCTAGGAAAGGGCTGTATGAGTTAATTCTCCCCTTTCTCAGGGTTCACTCAGATTTGCCTAGATGTCACATGGAACATAGGATGAAAGCACTAGAGCTCCTGGTCAATAAATGAATCCCATCACAGATGTGGGATGTGCTCTGGCCGAGCATCCATGGCTGGTTAGGGGCCCAGGGTTTCCAGGGGCATAAAAGCTCTGAGGAAAGGTTTTGCCCATGCCCGGAGTGTGATAGGGTTGTGAAAACACAACAAGACCTGTATAAGGATTACATCTATGTGGGTGGTTTGGGGGATTTCTTGGCCCCATAATGTGGGTGTCTGGTGGTAGTTGTAGTTTCATACTAGTGTTCTCAGCTTGAAGTCAAACTGCTGGGTTGAACCACAGCCAGTCTGGATACTTTAGGTGTGCTTTTTGCTATTTTTAAATTGTATCTATGGCAAGCTCGCTGTGCATTTTCATTACAGCAGAAAGTCACTGTACTGGGGGCTTGTCATAAAGTATATGAGAAGGATGGAGAGTTTCTTGATGCAGCTCGGAGGGACTGCTTTTGGGTGGGAATTCCATGAGACCTATATTTAGGGTAATTTATCCATAAGTTTGTATGGTGGTGACCTTATCCCAGACACTCATAACTGTTCTAGTCTTTGGACTGTTTCTAGCTTTGTGTTATTCTATGGAACTGTATGCAGTATTAAGCTACCGATACATCATGTGTTTGTTTTCTGCCTTCTTTTTATGGTAATTTTTTTTATTTACTTGTACTTTTGTTTATCTGATCTTGTGATGTATTAGTTGTATTGTTTTTGGTACTGTTCATACTTTCATAAAAATTCCCCTACTCTTCCTGCAGGGGGCCTTGCTAACTTCCTGTCAGAAAGTTGGAGGAGCCAGAGGAGGAGAGTGCAGTGGTGTCTCTGGGTGGAGGAGCCTGCTTCTTTCCACACCTGGAGTACTTGGGGAAACCCAAGGATGAGTGGTCCTAACTGCACTGAAACCTACGACCTTGGGGAGCTTACCTGAGGCTGAAGCTGATACATGGACTTCAATACAAACAAAATTAGCAACTTTGTTCCTGAGGCCTCTGTATCAGTTATTGCTACCAATGTGGAAGTGGTCAGCTTTGAAGTGCACCCAGATGAAGATAAATCCAACACAGCAGTCCCTAGCCAGGGACAGATAGACCAGGATTCTGAAAGGCAAATGGCAGCCTTGGTGGAACACCTTTTAGACAAAGAATTATGCAAAGCACTCCTTAAGCTGATAGCAGAAGTGGAGGAAATGTCCAGCTGGCTAAACTAAAACTCAAAACAGAGTACAGTGCAGCAGCAGGGAATGTCCAGAGCCCAAGTATGATCCCCTCCCCCCACAGGGATACATGATACTAACCAAATGAAAGGCATCTTACTTACACATACTGCGAGGAAGGATGGGCCTATAAAAGAAGGAGCATGCATCTGTGACAGGCTGCTGTACCGCTGTCAGAGGCACTAGCTGAATCCCGATAGTGACATTGATCCTTAGAAGTTACTAAAAGGCAACACAGCAGGGGAAACTCACAGCACTGCAAGGTCTGCTCTGCAATCAACATATAGTACAATGCTGAAGACACCCTTCCGAAAGCAGGATGGATAAAGAAACCGGACGGCTCCAGGTGGGACCCAGGGGTGTCTGAGTTCCCAAGAAATTCACTTCAACACAGACCAGCAGTACAACTGAGGACCTGGAAAAGAGGCACCCTGCAATCATGTTCCCAGCATGTTTAGCCTTGTTCTGATGCTGTTCTGAGACTTAGCAATAATACTCCCACACTGCAGACCTCAACAGCTTCTGCAGGATGAGATCCAGACTTCAATCAGGTACGTACCCTCTTCTGGTACAAATACAAATATGGCTGGTAGCATGTTTCTTATGTAGCCAATTAAACAAGCATTTGTCAATGCCGAATGTTTGCTTGCTGGCATTGGCATTGGTAGTGTAAAAGTTACAGAGCTGCATAATAGGAATGGCAGCGAAGTATTGAACTGAAACCAACCCCACCACCACCCGACAGAGAGTGACAGGCATTGGGGTGTGCCTTTGCTTTGGGTCGTCATGCATAAAGACCATGCCATTTCACCACACCCTACCCTGCAGACACTGACAAGTGTCACGGTGTGCCTTGGGGTCTTTGGCTCTTATGCGCACCCCATTCCAACAGGAAATACGGTGAGATGGGTGTGGTATAGGAGAATGGGGTGAAGTTTGGGGCCAAAGAGTCCGAGGCACACCTTGATGCCTCTCACTGGCTGCAGGGTGAGGGTGGGGTGGAATGGTATGAGCATTACAGGCAAGAATCCCAAGTCACACCGCTGATGCCTGTCATTCCCTACAGGGTGGGGCGTTATGGTTGGAAACCCTAACGCCTCAGGCATTCATTGGTATTTTCACTCCAAATTTTCAACATGGTTTTTTTGTGACCCCCCACCTCATGAACAGTGGCAATATCAGTTTATTAGCCGAAAACTACTTTTGCACAGTTACAACGGCATTTGGCACCACAGGGGCAAAAACACATTCCGAACAGGATGTGAAAAATGACAGCGGTACTGTTCATGGGGAGGTGTAAAAAAATGGCAATGTTGCAAATCTGCTGTGAAAATATTTAAAAAACTGGTGAAGTCATGAGTGTACATGGAAACTGTGCAACGCACACCCGCAATGTAACTAGTTTGGGGAATTTTTTACAGCAGATTGTTAACACAGGCATTTTGGGACCTCTGATCATGAACAGTGTCAGTGTGATTTTCTTTATCTGTCCCGAACAATGATTTCCCACAGCGACCACGCATTTCTGCGCCGAAAGTGTGAAAACACATTTCAGCCATGTTGTGGAAAATGACAGCTGTACTGTTCATAAGGAGGTGTGGAAAAATGCCACTGGTGAAAATCTGGACTGAAAATATTACAAATTCATGAACTTACAAGGGTGCGTGGAAACTGCGCAATGCTCACTCATAACACAGTCATTTTATGGAGTTTTGTCACCAAATTTTCAACATAGCCATTTTAAGACCTCTGCTCATGATCAGTGTCACTGTGATTTTCTTAATCTGTCCCAAACATTGTTTTCGTACAGCTACTGTACCATTGTGCGCTACATGTGCGGAAACACATTTTGGGCGAGATGTGAAAAATGGTAGCTGTACTGCTCATAAGGAAGTGCAGTAAAATGGCACTGTTGAAAATCTGTTGTGCAAGTGTAACCCCTAGATGGCGCTATCCCAGGGGCTACTACCCCTGCCTGATTTGCCACTAACAGGTTGATGGGCCTGGATCCAATGGCGGGTGCCTCCACCCAGAGGTCAGGGTTTGCAATAGTTAAACTTACTTGGTCACAGCCCTCTGGGACACTGCAACCCCCCTTTCTTCACACTAGTGGCCCACACAATATATCAGAATTACCTTCACAGTATACACTTACCCCAGGGCTGGTTCAGGCACTGGGACCTCCTGTAAAATAAGATACAGTGCAACAATCACAGTACAATACTTTAACATAGACAAATACCTCAGGCAGTATAACTTTGCTGAAACAAGCAGCTCTGATTTATTTAGGGGAATATAACAAGGACAGGGAAATCAGGTTAATTAGCTTATCACTTTACTCATCTACCTATGGCTCTGTGCAGGCCTATCCCTACCAGTTACTGTCCCTGGTACCCAAGCCCTAGTGGCTAGTCCAAACCGTGGCAGCTGGTAGGGGCCCTTTCCACAGAGAAAGAAAATTAGTTTAAACAGTCAGCAGTACAGTGATTCCATTTGGATTCAATGTGGCAATTCAACAGGGAGCGACCCTGAATTAGTACTCACGACCTCCAAACAAGATAGGGTCCTTCAATGTCAGCAGGGCTACTCTTGAGCTCCACGACTCCTCACACATTTATATGGCAAACTGCAACAGGCAAAAGTCCTTTAATGGCAGCAGGATTCACTTGAGGTACACAAGCCTCTTCACACATTTATATGGTAAAACAGAAAGTACTATACCAGGCAGGCTGCTTTCTATCCCGATCGCAATTACTGCACAATACCGGAGAACACACAGCAGATTCAGTTCCTGACAGACCGAGTGCAATCCAGCAATTTCTCCAGTCTTCTACAGGGTGAGCCTGGTTTCTACTCTTCAGATATCCTTTGATTCTCTTCACAGGATGGATTCAGTCCTAACAAGCAGTTACACAAGCTGCAGACTGGAACTCTGGGCCTTACACACGTTTCCGACTAAAACTGCACACTGAAAAAGCACAGGGCTCCTTCCTTCTTCACTGCCAGAGCTCAACTGAAACTCCAACAGACAAAACCGGGCACTTCCTTTGAGTTCCTCCCAGTTCTTGACTGGATTGGCTGTCACTCACAATAGACTGCTCCTGTTGATCCAAAAGGCGCCAAGTCTAAACTACATCTCCCAGAGTCACTGCCCATACAATCCTCTTGTGGCTGGCTCAGATTATGAGTCCAAGTTCTGATTCGTCCAAGGCACCATTTTAGAGCTAGCTTACCCCACACTGATTGGTCCAGTTCAGCAGTTCAAAACCAGAATGGGAACTAGGCAGACACAGTTCTGACTGCAAAGAAAGCAGGTTAGACAAACTGTAATTTCATTATTACTCTAAATGATTTCTGGCAAACAGTTACATCTTTCAGATAGGTTCCCTTTGCACTCCTAGTGACTGCAAAATGGAGTGAATGGCAGCAGCTCGAGTGGTACTCAAAGAAACACACAGTCCCCCATACAACTAATTATGTCTGCAAGCAGACAGCTCTTAAAGAGACAGTACCACGGGTTCTAAAAACACTCACTGATAAATGGCTTAAACGCCAAACACCATTCAGGCTTGGAGCATCAAGCAAGCTCCTGGAAGTCTTTTGGGAACCCCCATTTGCAGGGGTTACACAAGCATTACAAATCATTCAAACTTGCCAGCGTAGCGTGAGGGAACTGCGCAACGTGCGCTCCTAAAACAGTCATTTTTGGGAATTTTTTCACCAAATTTTCAACATAACCATTTTAACACCTCTGCTCATGACCAGTGTCACTGTGATTTTCTTAATGTGTCCCATACATTGATTTCGCAGACCGACTGCGCCATTGTGCGCTACATGGGTGGAAACAAGTTGTGGGCGAGATGTGAAAAATGACAGCTGTACTGCTCATAAGGAGGTGTGGTAAAATGGCAATCTTGAAAATCTGAAGTGAAAATTTTGAAAATTTGTGAACTTACGTGCGTGCGTAGGAACTCTGCAACGCACGCTTGTAAAACAGTCATTTTTAGGAATTTTTTCACCAAATTTTCAACATAGTCATGCTAAGACCTCTGCTCATGAACAGTGTCACTGTGATTTTCTTAATGTGTCCCGTACATTGATTTTGCACACCTACTGCGCCATTGGGCGCTACATGGGCGGAAACATGTTTTGGGTGAGATGTGAAAAATGAGAGCTGTACTGCTCATAAGGAGGTGTGGTAAAATTGCAATGTTGAGAATCTGGAGTGAAAATATTGAAAAATTGCGAACTTACTAGCGTGCGTAGGAACTGCGTAACACACGCTCGTAAAACAGTCATTTTTAAGAATTTTCCCACCAAATTTTCAAAATAGGCTTTTTGAGAGCCCACCTTATGAACACTGGCAGTGTTGCTTCATTAATCATTCCCGGAAGGTGATTTCACGCAGTGACCGTGAAATCACCCTTTGGGCCCGACTAACGCCATGACAGTGACAGCATTCATGAGAAGGGGTCTCAAAAACCCTATGTTGAAAATTTGATGCAAAATTCCCAAAATGCTTGAGATATGCAGCAAAGTTGAAAAAAACCCTATCTATTACTTTATACAGCTTACTGGCATTTCATCAGCTCACGGTCGGCTTTGAAGAGTGCAGACGTGTTCCCCGTCCACCGAAGATTGTCGCGACGGACTGGAGGTAAGTATGTGGTGAGGGGATGTGGGAGGCAGGGTGCACAGTGGGTGGAGTGCGGGTGGGCTGGGAGAATGCGAGGCGTTTTCTTTTACATTTTTTTTTTTAAGGAAGACGAAGGGGCGTTTGCCACACTGGGGTGGGCTCCCAGCGTGGCAGCTAGAAGGCTGTTTGGGGGGGCTGGAGCCGACGGGGGATTGAGCACCCCTGTCGGCCATACGGACGTGTGCCACGCTGGGGTGGGCTCCCAGCATGGCAGCTGTAAGGCTGTTTGGGGGGGGCTGGAGCCGACAGGGCATTGGGCACCCTCATCGGCTATACAGTATGTGCATGGGGGGAACGCGTGAGCACGCAATATGCATGAGTGCGTGTTGAGGGGAGGAGCTCTGCTCACTGAAGCAGTGTTCTCCCTCTCAACTGTATGCCACTGCATTTGCAACTGCTGTCATAGACAGCTGGAGCAGTGATTGAAGCACTGCGACCACGCCTGCAAACACACTGACTGAATTGGAAGAGGCTGACACACCTCTGGAAAACTCGGATGATGGCACTATGTTTCTTGCACATGCGTGCAAGCAAACATAAAAACCAGGATGTTAACTGATGCAAACTTTGGACACAGTCACTGCTGGTGAGGTATCATTTTCATTAGAGGTACCTAACTTCAGTGTTATTTAAAAAGCAAAGGCCTCCACTCTTTACACTAGAATGTATAAACAACTCTAAAGTCTGTAACTGAGTGAAATTATTGTTTAGAACCTTGCCAAGTTACCTTGTAGTTGATTCTTGTGACATTGCTATTTTTCTGTATTGTATGTCCTGTCTAGATGTGGAACCTTTGTAAACGAGCTTCCAGCTCAAAGGTTGTTTCCAAATCAATAATCTTGAAACTAAAGAGTTATAGCTCATCAATTGCTTAATGAAGTATGGGGTTTCAAACTCGCTGAACTGTATGCACTGTTACCTACCCCTAGGGATGTGCCTTTTGATGTCAGCTTTAAGAAGCAAGCTGGTCTTGATAACATGAAACTAAAGTCTACCCCATCATGGTCCCCATTACTACTATACCGTTAACTAAGCCTGCGTAACAGTACAACTTAAAAATAAAGGGGTCAGTGTCACTGACTACCTTTATTTGCTCAAGGAAAAATATGAAGTATTAGGAAGCCCAGAGCCAATTTGAGATTCTGAAAACATCTGAACTAGGGGGAAGAAGAGGAAGAAGAGGGTACGTTTGCAGCAAACTGAATCAGGGTTGGGACACCTACCTTATTGTTTCTACTTGGAAAAAGACAGGGGCTTTATTTTCTGTCATGGACAATTGAAAGTCTGTTACCACTGTGGAGCTAGAACACACCTCAGCAGTGCCTGTGACACTGCACTGAGGGTTTTGTGATTTACTGGGATATCCAAGCAACAACTGTCAGAATTGCATGAACTGCAATTTATGCAAAGAATATAACCACTCACACAAAGCTTCTCTGTGATCATCCTGTAATAAAGATAATCTCCTAGATCAAGCAGAACGGGAGTTCTATGTAAACAGAGCACAGTGCATTTATCTATCTATCTAGCTGTCTGTCTGTCTATTTATTTATTTATTTATTTATTTATTTATTTATTTATGTATGTCTTTGGTAACTGGGTAAGTGAGCTGATCCAGAGGGCCATTTTTAGCCATGACACGGGCCACAATGTGGCGGACAGCAAGCAACAGCAGAGGTATAATACAGCAATACAGGAAGACAAACATACCTCAATATGAGGTCAGTACATAGTGTCAACAATACAAATCAGTACATACAGCAGTAATCAAATACAGGGGTACAGAAATTGTAAAAGGGCTTAACATAGTATGATTTGTACAGACTAAACTGACAGGCACAAAAGTTTAGAATGTATGATACAACAACAAAAGTAAACGTTATAGGTTGACTAGGCAAGCTATGGCTTCCTCTAGGCTAACCTAATGTTTGGTAACCACTAAATAAAAAACAACAGTTTAAAACAAAAGGAAAGGGGGCTGGCTTTCTTTATAGACTTTCAGAAGATCAGGACCAGAATAAGGAGCATATGCACAGGAGAGTAAACGGTGATAGGGAGTGAGGTGAGGGTCGGAGAGGATCAACAGCAGGCGGCCCTCAATACATCCTAGGGTGGCTTGCGATCTCTGGAGATTCCTGGAGGACAGTTACAAGTGTACTCCATCCAGAGCCAGACTTTGAGGTTTGTTTTGAAAGATTGGTGGGAGGGGGAAGAGCGACTAGACAATGGGAGCCTGTTCCGAAAAGAGGGGGCATAGGCCGAGAAGGCTTTGCTACCCATGACAGAAGATATGCACGTAACTTCCAGCAGATGAACGGAGAAAACCCTGAGGCTCCGAGCAGCCACTCTTTCAGTGAGTAGAGTGGTGTATGGGGACAGTTGGTAGTTCCTGAGTGAGTTGTCAACTAGGCAGCCCATGGTGTAGTCAAAGCTACCGTGTAGTGTGTGCCAACCCCTAAGGGCTGGTAGAGCGTGCAGTTGTGGGTGGAGAAAGGGATCTGAAGAACAATGTGACAGATGGAGTTATATGTTGAGGTTAGATGACAATGTAGAGAGGTGGACACTGAGGAGTAGACAGGGGAGCAATAGTCGAGTAGAGGCAGCAGGTTTCCTTGGGCGATAGCTAGTCGGGCCTTAGGGGACAGATATTGATTGAGGCGGTAGGCTGCACCTAGCTTTTGGTGGATTTTCTTCACTGTAATGGTTGCATGTTCATTAAAGGTGAGGGCGGGATCAAGTGTCATGCCTAGATATTTGAAGGAGGGAACAGTTTCCGGGGACCTACAGGGTGCTACGAGGAGGGAAGAGTTAGATTTGGTGGCCTTTGCAAGGAAAGGCTTAGAGATGAAGAGCATGGCCTTTGTTTTCTTCTCATTCACGAGGAGTTCCTGGAGAGGAACCATTTCTGCACTGCATCGCAGTTTAGTGAGAAGGTGGAGAAGATAGATTCCAGAGATTTTTCATTATGGTAGATGACAAGGTCATCTGCATAGAGGAGAGCCTTACAGCTGATGCTTTTGGTGGGGAGAGCATTTGTGAACAAGGAAAAAAGTAGAGGTCCAAGCATGGGTCCAAGGCATGGGGAACAGGCATCCAAGTCCCCACAATATCAACTAAACAGTCCTGCACTAGATTGGGTACCACTGGTGTGTGTGACCTCCTCTGCCAGTGTGTGGACCCTGGTGGGGCAACGTGCCTTATCATATTCAACACACTTCCAACAGACTCACTTGAGGTGGACTCACTCCCACCAGTAAAGGTAGCCGGCATACAGCAGCAGGGAGGTGCCCTTCTGGCTTTTCACAAATGTGAGACGCTCCTGACAGACAATCACACTCCAACCACTCCTGAGTCAGTCTGGATACTGAGTCAGCAGGATGGCCGTTCTTATATGCAGGCCAGCTAGATGCCTGAGTGCAGACACCTGTGGCATGTTGCATAAGCACATGTTCCCCCCCAATGCTGCCTGTGTGCTGCATGCCCCAACCGGTGAAGGTGTATGTGCAATTAAGTTCTACCTACTGCAGGCCAGCCCTAACGGGTAACAGCTGCAGCCACTCAGCTGGGCCCAGTGAGGCATGGGAGGGGCGGGACTCCTCCCACTGGCTACAGGGGTGCATGTGTCTGCCATAAGGATGTGTCCCATGTCCTGGGTCTGCACCCCCCCTCCGTGATGTGCACTGCATGCTGTGGCTGATGGGAGGACAACCAGCCATGCACTGTGCTGCTGCTACATCACCCCTTGTGCACGCACGGTATGTGATGAATGTGCACCCATCTGGCCACAGAGGCAGCATGCATTCCCACTGTGGGAGTGTGTTTTGAGGTGCTACCAGTGCTGCTGGGGAAGAGCTTTTGCTGTTGAGGGACCCGTGGACCCAGTGGCAGGTAAGGTATAACAGTACTGCCTGCAGTTCTTCTCCAGTGGGTGTTGCCTGCATCACAGAGCCCCGGCAGATCCCCTGTTGCGGCAAGCGCCCTGTCACTAGGCATGCCATCTGCCATGACCAGTGACACAGTGGCACAGTTAAATGTTGGGGGAAATAACTAGCAAGGGAACCGAAGGTCAAGGCCGTATTCTGCAGACATTATTTGACACAGCTGTTTGGGAAAAGAGCACATAGCCTGTAATTGCATCAAAAGAAGAAACAAAGCTGCCCACTTAGCAGTGGCTAATTGGGGGTATATTACCACATGGGGATCGGCTAGGATGAAATAGTGGGATTGCTGGACTCAGGAAGCAAACAAACCTTGGTGAGGGCAGACATTTTAAAGAACTACCACAGTAATTGGCTGGAGGCAAAGGTAACCTGAGTCCATGGGGCTGCCCACCAGTACCCTACTACCAGTGTGGAAATGATGGTAGGGCAGGATAAACAACTCATCTCTGTTGGTTTTGTACCTAGACCGCCAGTTCCCAATATTATAGGCCAGGATTTCCCTAACTTTGACCGGTTGTTGCAAAATCAACAGACCAGTGACCAGCTTGTAGCAGCAACCACTCAGGCCCAGGCTAGACAAGAACAGTCACAGAGCATTTTTCCATTTGATGAGGAGGTATATGAGGTACCAGGGAAAACAAGGAAATCAGGAAAGGAGAAGAGGGCCAAAAAAAGGAAATGGAGGGATACCCATCAGGAAGGAATACCTGATGTTGGGTCTGATTTAGCTGGGACTAATATAACAAGCATTTGTCAATTCCGAATGTTGTTGCACTGGCATTGGCAGTGGCGGAGGTGGAGACGCATAGCGCTGTGATTTTGTTAATGTGCTCCAAAAGGTGATTTTGCACAGTGAGTACACCATTGTGTGGCAGAGCTGCGGAAACGCGTTTTGGGCAGGCTGTGGAAAATGGCAGCTGGACTATTGATAATGAGGTGTGCACAACTGCCAGTGGTGAAAATGTGGCATGAAAATATTGCAGATTGACTAAGTTACATGGGTGTGTGGAAACTGCGCAATGCACGCTTGTAACACAGTCATTGTATGGACTTTTGGCACCAAATTTTCAACATAGGCATTTTAGGACCTCTGCTGATGAATAGTGTTACTGTCATTTCCTCAAACTGTCCCGAAAAGTCATTTCGCACAATGACAGTGCAATTCTGCACCAGACATGGGAAAAGCCAGCTGTACTGTTCATGAGGAGGTATGGGAAAATGCCAATGATGAACAACTGGAGTGAAAGTATTACAGATTCACAAAGTCACGAGAGTACATGCAAACTGCACAACGCGCACCCGTAAAACACTAATTTTATTGACTTCATCCCCAAATTTTCAACATAGGCATTTCAGGACAGCTGCTAATGACCAGTGTCACTGCCATTTTCATAATGTGTCTTGAACACGGGCTTTCCACAGCGACCATGCTATTGTGCGCCATAACTACGAAAACAGATTTTGGTCAGGATGTGAAAAATGACAACTGTACTGTTTATTAGGAGGTGTAGAACAATGGCACTGTTGAAAGTCTGGAGTGAAAATATTATAAGTTTGCGAACTTACGAGCATGCATGCAAACTGCGCAACGCACACTCGTAACAGTCATTTTATGGAGTATTGTCACCAAATTTTCAACACAGGCATTTTAGGACCTCTGCGTTCATGAACAGTTCACTGTCATTTCATAATGTGTCCCGAACAATGATTTACGCTGTGACAGCGTATTCTCGGCGCAGGCCGTGCAAAAACACATTTCGGCCAGGTTGTGAAAAATGACAGCTGAACGGTTCACAAGAAGGTATGGTAAAATGCCAACATTGAGAATCTGGCATGAAAATATTGCAAATTTGCTAACTTACAAGCGTTCGTAACAACTGCACAACGCACGCTCGTAAAACAGTAATTTTTTGGATTTTTCCAACAAACTTGCAACATAGGCTTTTTGAGAGCACCACTCATGAACAGTTGCACTGTCATTTCGTTACTCAGACCCGAAGGTGATTCGTGTGACTGCAAAATCACCTTCCGGGACCAATAATGAATGACAGTGCAATAATTCATAAGGAGGGGTCCCAAAAACCCCATGTTGAAAATTTGGGGCCAAAATTCCCCAAAATGCCTGAGATATGCAGCAAAGTTGAAAAAACCCTGTTTATTCCATTATACAGCTTACCGGCACTTCCTTAGTTTGTGGTCAGCTTTGAAGAGTGCAGACGTGTTCCCGGTCCACCGATGATCATTGCGCCAGACTCCGGAGATAAGTATGGGGTGAGGTGGGTGTGGGGAGGCAGGGTCGCAGAGGTGGAATGCGGGTGGGGCCAGGAGACTACGGACCATTTTCGTTTTACAGGTGGAAAAAAAACAAAACATTGTGGGACAGTTTTGTATTTCAGGGATTTGACGCTGGGGTGGGCTTTCAGCGTGCCACCTAAATGTTTTGGGTCTGTAGCCGATGGAGGATTGGGCACCCTCATCGGCACACAACACAGGGGGGTGGAGGAAGTTATGCCGACGGGGATTGGGCACCCCCATCAGCACACAAAGAAAGCGGGAGACGAGCCAAGGGGGATTGGGTATCCCCTCAGTATTTAACAATGGGGGCTTATGCCGACAGGGAGTGGGCTTCCTGTCAGCACACTAAAGAAAGGGGGAGGGGTAAACCGACAGGGGATTGGGCACCCCGAAGTCTGCAGTTAGGTTACCGTTCAATACGTTGATAATGTCGGCGAGCACGTAGAAAGGGTCTGTTGCGTCTGACGAGCTTTGCTCAGATTGCAGTGGACCTTTTCTTAGATGTGCTCGCCACATTATGTATGCATGGTGTGGCACCGGCATGCAGTCTGATTGGGGAATGAGGGATGCACTTACTGGTGCGTGCCCTGCATTCACCCAATAGTGACCGCGCCTCCAAAGCTGCACTGTCCCAAGATGTTGGCTGCGCAAGCGCCCCAACATAAAAATGGAGCAAAAGTTAGATGAGACTTTGAATCCCTTTTTCTTACAGGTGGACCAGGTGGTTGCAGAAGGGCAGCCACAGTATGTTGTAACAAATTATGTTTTATACCGAATGTGTACTAACCCTGCTACAGTGGAATGTATAAGACAAATGATGGTACCCCAGAAATATAGGGATAGACTAATGTACCTAGCCCATGATATCCATATGGTTGGCCATGAAGGATGAGATAGGACATTAGACAGATTGACTAATCAGTTCTTCTGGCCTGGGATATGTGAAAATGTGGCTGAGTATTGTCGAGCTTGTCCTTAGTGCCAATTGGTAGCCAGAGGTGGAAAAGGGGATAAGGTGCCCCTACAGCTAATACCTGAGTAATGTCACCATTTGAGAGAATAGCTATGGATGTGGTAGGGCCCTAACAAAAAGTTCAAAAGGTAATCAGTATATTTTAGTGATTTGTGATTACGTGACCAGGTACTGTATCCTGAGGAGATACTCCTTCGGACTGTGACAGCCCCTTGGATTGCCAAGGAACTGGCTAACATTTTTTGTCAATTGGGTATCCCTCAGGTTATTCTCACAGACAGAGGTACCAGCTTTACCTCAGTACTCATCAAGGAGTTGTACAGATTGTTAGGGGTAGCTGCAGTGAAAACATTTCCCTACTACCCCCAGACTGATGGTTTGGTGGAGCGTTTTAAAAAGACTCTAAAACATATGCTCCAGATGTATGTACAAGAAGAAGGGTAGGATTGGGACAAATATCTACCCTATCTCTTGTTCGTGTACCAGGAGGTGCCCCAAGCCACTACAGGATTGTCACCCTTTATCCTCTTATATGGAAGAAACCCCAGAGGTCCTTTAGATGTGGTGGAGGAACATTGGGAAGAAGGGAAGGATGTCTGCCATACAAATACTGTAGACTATATGACCAATCTTAGGAAGAAATTGGTGAAATTTGTTACTCTAGCACACCAGAATGTTGTCCATGGACAGGCAGAACAGAAGGAATGGTATGATGAAGGACTGAAAAGCAAAATGTACCATC
Source organism: Neoceratodus forsteri (assembly GCA_016271365.2). Taxonomy (NCBI): domain Eukaryota; kingdom Metazoa; phylum Chordata; order Ceratodontiformes; family Ceratodontidae; genus Neoceratodus; species Neoceratodus forsteri. The sequence continues at coordinate 1,726,991,337 of CM057452.1, forward strand.
CAGGGGATAAAGTACTGTTATTGTTGCCATCTACTGAAAACAAGTTATTGACGAAATGGCAAGGTCCATTTGTAGTTAATAGGCAAATTGTGAAGGTCAATTATGAAATTGAAATGCCAGGAAAAAGGTCCCAAAAGACAATTTACCATGCCAACCTGTTGAGGAAATGGTTTGATAGGCAAGACCTAGTACCCAGTCTTTTGATATACCCTGAGCAAGAGAACACAGAGCTTGAAGTAGCCTATGAGAGATAGAATAAAGGCACAGAAGTGGTGAGGGTTCAAATCAATTGTGGGTTGGATGCAGCCTAGAGAAAGGAGATTGAACGACTACTGGGATATTATAGGAAGACCTTTACTAACACCCCAGGGAGAGCAAAAGGGGTAGTTCACACCATAAATGTAGTGCAAATGAGACCCATACACCAGAAACCCTACCAGCTGCCTGAGAGAGTTAGACAAGAAGCCATAGACGAGGTGAGGAAAATAGAACACCTAGGGGTTATAGTACCATCAAGAAGTGCTTGGTCCTCATTGGTGGTAGTAGTGCCCAAAAAGGAGCAGGGTAGCTGACTTTGCTTGAATTGCAGGAAGATTAATGCTCTCTCCACCTTTGATGGGTACCCCATGCCCCATGTAGATGACTTACTAGACAAAATAGGGAACGCCAAATACATAAGCACCCTTGACTTAACGAGAGGCTACTGGCAAATCCCTCTCTACATGCACAGGAATTGACTACCTTCAGCACCTGGACAGGCCTTTACCAGTTCACTACCATACCTTTTGGACTGCATAGTGCCCCTGCAACCTTCCAGTGCTATATGGATCAAGTATTGCGTGCCCATACACAGTACAGTGCTGCCTACTTAGATGATGTTATCTTCAGTTCTGATTGACAGACGCACCTAGTACATCTTACTGCAGTCATTCAGTCCATTCAAGACTCCAGACTGACCATAAATCCTACCAAATGTGCCATTGCCAGGACTGAGACCAAATACTTAGGTTCATCATTGGGGAAAGTACAGTCAAACTAGACATCAGCAAAATTGAGACAGTAGTTAACAGTCCCATTCCCCTGACAAAGAAACATGTACATTCCTTTTTGGGACTGGCTAGTTATTACCGCCAAGTTATACCTGATTTTGACACCATAGCAACCCCACTGACAGATCAGACCAAAAACAAATGTCCCAGTAAGATGCTATGGACCAAGGAATGTAATGAGGCCTTTCAGAACACTAAAGTGATCCTATGTTCATCCCCTGTCTTGATCAGTCCTGATTTTTCTCTCCCGTTTGAAGTGCACACTGAAGCCTCTGATACTGGCATCGGTGCAGTCCTTTCTCAGACAAGGAACGGTGAGAAGCACCCAGTCATATACATCAGCTGCAAACTTCATGAGAGGGAGAGGAAGTATTTAACAGTGGAGAAGGAATGCTTAGTATTAAAATGGGTGACAGATGTCTTGAAATATTATTTGTGGGGCACAGAGTTTAAGTTTCTCACTGATTATAACCCTCTGTGCTGGCTCCAACAGATGAAAGACAAGAATGACCAGATAATGTGGTGGTATTTGGCTTTACAGCCTAACTGCTTTACCATTCAGCCCAGAGCAGGGTCAAAACACCAGAATGCAGACTTCTTGTCTCGATATGGGGCTCATGCTGATGAAACTTGAGGACATGTGTAGATATGATGTGTTTTTCTTTCTGTGAAGATATTGAAATGTTTTGTACATGATATATGAGATAGGGGGTTGTATTAAACCCTTGATATTACGCCTCAGGGAATAGATCAGTATCAGAGATATGTTTAGGTATGTCTGATTATAGATACCGATTCAGTTTATAAGGGTCCCTGACAGTAGCATAGCAAATTCCCAGAGGGCCTTGGTGCAAGGCGATGTTACAAGGCCCCTCCCCAGTTTTGAATAAACATCAAAATTTTGATTTGGGCCCCTACAACCTCATGAGCCCGGGTGCCACTGCACCCCCTGCACCCTTGTAGCTACGCCCCTGGTTCCTGAGGTGGAGCTTCTGAGAGTGGGTGAGCGGAAGCTCCAACCCTCATAGGGTTCAGGGAGGGTATCTGACAACAGTATTACTGTTGCATTTTGGTGAGGGGTGTGTGTAACGGGGAGCCCCTGTTATGTGTTTAAATACTGTCATGAATATGAATATGTGCAATCCCCCCATTTTCCTTTCATTCTTTCCTGTCTGTTTATCTTTTCTGTCTTTTCTTTACATACTTGTCAGGGTGGCCAACCCGGCAATCTTCACAAACTCTTTACTGTCCCTTGTTCTCTTGACCCCCTTTTTATGCACACAGCGTTATGCTCCCAATTGTAAAGAATGGAGCATAAGTCACGCTTTATTGTTAATGTCTGGTGCCCCTTGGTTTAAGAAGAAGTGTAGCACCCGTTTCTTGGGGTGCTGAGCTCTAGAACTGCTGCTGCTGAGTGCAGCCCCTTTGACCTCTGTGGCTCTGAAGTGAGGGACAGTGCTGGTCGCTGAGTGTGACTGAGCAATTCTTTTTTTTTGGAGCAGGTTGCTCCATGTTGGTGTAGCCACATATAGGTGCTGAATGTATGCTCCTTGTTTACAGCAAGTAAAAGAATAATTGCTTCGGAGCAAAGGCATGTTCCAAAGCAAAAGTCAGCTGTCACTTGAATACTTGACTGCGGGCTAGTGAGACAATAAGGGCAAGGGTAATTGTATGCCCTGCAGTGTCTAGAATAAAGTGTACCCTGTACAGAAGCAGCTCCAGAGATATTGTGATTGAGGGCTGCATATGAAATAGAATAATTTGCAGGCTAGTGGAGCAAATAAATAAAAAAAGAGCCCTATTTGTATGTTTTTAAGCCTGTGATGTTATATCCACACTATCCGACCTATGAAAACTCCCCAATTATGTGATGTAGTCACAATTAGATATAACAAGCATTTGTCAATGCCAAATGTTGTCTTGCTGCCATTGGCAGTGCAGGAGTTAGAGAGATGCAGCATAGGAGTGGCAGTCAAGTATTGGACTGATGCCAACCCAACCCCACCCTACAGAGAGTGAGAGGCATTAGGGTGTCCCTGTGGGTGTTTGGTAGTGCAGTGCAAGAAAACATGCTGGGCAGGATGTGAAAAATGACAGCTGCACAGTTCATAAGGAGGGTGTAATTAAATGGCAGTGCTTTGAAAATGTGGCATACAAATATAGAACATTCTTGGAGTTGCAAGGGCTGCGTGGCAAATATGCAAGGCATGCTTGTAGCACTGGCAGTTTGTATGTCAGTACCAAATTTTCAACATAGGCATTTTAGCACCTCTGCTCATGTACAGTGTCACTGTCATTTCCTCAAAGTGTCCCAAGAAGTGATTTCGCACAGCGACCACGCTATTCTGCGTCGGAAGTGTGGAAACACATTTTGGGCAGGATATGTGAAGTGACAGCTGTACTGTTCATCAAGAGGTGTGTAAAAATGGCAATGGTGGAAATCCAGAGTGAAAATATCACAAATGTACAACGGTATGAGCATGCGTGCAATCTGCCAATGCACGCTCGTAACACAGTCATTTTATGGAGTATCAGCTCCAAATTTTCAACATAGGCATTCTAGGAGCTCTGCTCATGAACTGTGTCACTGTCAATGTCATAATCTGGCCCAAACACTGATTTCCCACAGCGACTGCACAATTGTGAGCCGGAAGTGCGGAAACACATTTTGGGCAGGATGTGGGAAATGACAGCTGTACTGTTCAAAAGGAGGTGCACAAAATGGCAATGCTGAAAATGCCGTATTAAAATATTGCGAATGTGCGAAGTTACGAGCCTGCGTAGCAACTGCGCAATGCACACTCGTAAAACAGGCATTTCTTGGATTTTTTCCACCAAATTTGGAACATAGGCTTTTTGAGAGGCCACCTCATGAACACTGGCACTGTCATTTTGTTAATGGGTCCCGAAAGGTGATTTTACGCAGTGACTGCGAAATCACCTTCTGAGGCCGATTAACACAATGACAGTGACAGAATTCATGAGGAGGGGCCCCAAAAACCCCATGTTAAAAATTTGGTACCAAAATTCCAAGAAATGCCTGAGATATACAACAAAGTTGAAAAAGGCCTATTCATTGCATTATACAGCTTACCGGCATTTCCTCAGTTCGCAGTCGGCTTTGAAGAGTGCAGACGTGTTCCCGGTCCACTGAAGATCATTGCGCTGGAGTCCGGAGTTAAGTATGGGGTGAGGGGGTGAGGAGGCAGGGTGCGCAGGGTGGGTGCGGGTGGGGAGGGGGATCTAGACTACTAGGGACGTTGCTTCTAGGTAAAAAAAGAAAGTTGCGAACAGTTTTGCCATTGCAGGGCATTTGGCATGCTGGGGTGGGCTCCCAGCGTGCTACCTAAGTGGGTTTTGAGGAGGGTCAGTAGCCACGAGGATTGGGCACCCTCGCTGCACACAACACGGGGTAATGCGGGGATTGGGCACCCTACCGCAAACAAAGTTGGGGGAGCACGAGCTTAGGGGATTGAGCACCCCTTCAGCATTCAACAGTTGGGGGGGTGATGCCGACGGGGAATGGGCTTTCATGGGCATGCAAAGCAAGCGGGGGCACGAGCCGAGGATTGGGCACCTCGGCATTCCACATTTGCGGGGGAGGGATGCCGGCGGGGAGTGGCCCTCGTCGAACACAACACAGGAGGGTTGCAGACAGGGATTGGGCACCCCTGATGTCAACAGAGGTAAGGCAGCCGCCTGCTCGCCGACCATGGCCATAATGGAGGCGAGCACGTCAAGCAAAGGATCGCTGCGTATGACAATTGCAGCGGACCTTTGCTTTGATGTGCTCGCTCCATTATGTATGCATGGTGTGGCGGTGGCATGCAGGCTGATTGGGAAAAGAGGGACGCACCTACTGATGCGTGTTCTGTATTCGTTAACAGCAGCTGCTCTCCAAGACCAGACGCAAGATGTTTCTTGCGCATGCGCGTAAGCGTAACATAAAAGGGCTCACCACTAGGGGAATGTTAGATAGCTGAGTCAATCTAGTGCTGACAGTGAATAGGGTAAGACCTACAGTTGGTGTGTGTGTGACGATTTCACACAAGTTATTTGAGAAAAGTATTCATTGGACTATCTGGGCTGAAGCAAAGCCACAGACACTGCTGAAGGAAGCAGAGGTCTGAATTTCTTTGTGCAGGACTAATTATTTGACTTTTTATTTTATTTATGTAAATATTTTTATTTTTCTGAAAATAAATTGATGAATGCATTTGTGCATTTTTTATGCACATGATCCCTGCTTTGTTGTGTCAGTTATTATCCCACATGTTCACAGCAAGGGATCCTGTTCTACTTCAAGATTGATTTTTGGGTTCTTTCTCCCAGGTTTCCAACTTCAAACATATAGAAACATAGAAACATAGAATTTGACGGCAGATAAGGACTGCTTGGCCCACCAAGACTGCCCATTTCCCTGCCTACTGGATCAACTGCAGATCCTAGTTAACCAGCAGCCTACTTCTTCCTACCCCCACCCCCCCTAGAATTGCCTTATGACTGTCCCATGCATGCTTGAATTCCACCACTGTTTTTGACTCCACAACCTCCTCCGGAAGGCCGTTCCATGCATCCACAACCCTCTCTGTGAAAAATACTTCATTAAATTACCTCTGAGCTGCCCCCATCTTCAAATTGTGCCCCCTTGTTCTTGCACACCTCTTTTGAAAGATGCTACCCTCTTGGACTTTGTTGATTCCCTTGAGGTACTTGAAAGTTTCTATCATGTCCCCCCTCTCCCTCCTTTCCTCGAGGCAATACATATTAAGCTCCTTAAGTCTCTCTTCATATGTCTTCCAGTGCAGACCCTGCACCATTTTAGTTGCCCATCTCTGGACAGCTTCCATCCTGTCTATGTCTTTGTGAAGACTGGGTCTCCAGAACTGCATGCAGTACTCCAGATGGGGTCTGACCAGCTGTCTGTACAGAGGGATAATAACTTCCTGTTTTCTACTGGTGATGCCTCTCCCTATGCATCCCAGTATCCCCCCAGCCCTCCTTGCTGCCCACTCACATTGCTTGCCCACCTTTAGGTCATCTGATATGACTACCCCCAGGTCCCTTTCTATTTTTGTTGTTGTTAGTATCTCACCCCCCATTGTATACTCTTCCCCTGGGTTTTTGTTTCCCAGGTGCATTACCTTGCACTTTTTAGCATTGAATCCAAGCTGCCATACATTTGACCATTCCTCTAACCTTGCCAAGTCCCTTTTCATCCTTTCCACCCCACCTTGTGCATCAACTCTGTTGCAGATCTTTGTGTCATCAGCAAAGAGACATACTTTTCCTTCCAGTCCCTCTGCAATGTCACTTATAAAGACATTGAAGAGGACCGGTCCTAATACTGAACCCTGCGGTACCCCACTAGTAACCCCCCTTTCTTCAGAGTGGACTCCATTTACTATTACTCTCTGTGTCCTATTCTCCAGCCAATTTTTTACCCAGGCTGTCATCTTGGGACCCACTCCCAGGCTAGCTAGCTTGTATATTAATCTTTTGTGTGGGACTGTGTCAGTGGGGATATAAATTATCCCCACTGAAACATCTGATCATAAGCTGGTATTAGAAACAATGGGAAGTACTATAGCTCCTGCTGGTCAGGGTCTGTGGTGTCTTAATAGTTCCCTACTTCAAAATACCATGATATGTATGGAACTAAAAGAATTTGATGAAGCCCAAAAATCCTTGATCATCATGTTTGATTCCCCATTTGAATGGTGGGAACATTTTAAATCTGAAGTCAAACATTTTTAAGATCCAGTCCAGAAAATTTAAAAACACTCAATTTATCAAATACACACTGTAGATGTGAAACATCACTTCCAAAGATTATTATCCTTGGCCCGGGAAACTAAGGGTGATTTTACTACACAAAGTAAAATAGTAAGGGAATGTCTCAGGTCCAGTATAGTAGAATTGTCTGTCTCATTCAAGAACAGCAATTCAGCACACAAAGCAAGAAAGCACAGACCAGCCCTTTTCCGGATTACAAGACAAGAGTTGAAAGTATAATTATTTTGGGATTAGTTAGTCCAGATGGTCATCAGATCTCTGCTCCCAGGAAAATATTTAAGCAATAAGGCAACACAGGGTGTGCATTGTGCTGCGATAATGGCATGCCTGGGGTGGGTTGAAGCACAAGCTCGCAGGCTGAGTGCTTCCATTACTCGAGAAGTGTGGTTTTCTCAGCACAATACACACCCTGGAGTGCCTTAATGCAGTTTTATAAAATGGGTGTAAAAATCAAAGAAATGTAATTGGTTAAAACCAGTCAGGTGTCTGTTCAATGTTAGAACATATTGCATAGTCATCCTGGTCCTAAACCACATCACACAATGAGCAAGTGAGTCCTCCTACAACCAGAACTATCGTCCACCAGTTCCCCTACAACCAGAATTGATCTTCCATCACAAACATCACTGCTACCTTTACATCATGAAAAAAACTTCAGCTGGGCCCCAGAAATAAAATTACCTTATATAAAAAATAAAACAAATTAATTAAATGTTGTTTCCATGATCGTCACACACTACTTACACACATAAACACATTAGACACATTAAGTATTGCTCATAGTTTTCTTCACAACTGTTTCTTTGCTGACAATGAAAAATCCTCCTTCTGTCTTTAACTGCTGTTCAGGGAAATCTCTTCCATGTTCTCTGACAGTGAGCCTGTGGCTCCAGAAAAGGCCTTTGTTGTGTTTGTGTATAGTACTGTATGTTTGGAGACTAACATTCTGCCAGTGAATCTGGGCAGAATTTTGAATCCCTGTATTCCATGGTAAGCATTCCATATCGTGAATGTGGGGAAAGACAGAGGGAAAAAAAATCAGAATGAAGAAAGTAGGCAATAATACTTCATAAACAAAGAGAAAAGGTGGGAAAACACAGTTGCATAGGCAGATCCAAATTGCTGAAATACATTACTGAAATGTATAAAAGTACATACATTTGAATCATACATGGGTATTTTCAGGTGAAATCTATCACCCCCTCACCAAAAAAAGGCAACCTGGCAGGTTTCAAGTTTTGAACACATTTCCATTAAGAAACAGTACTTGTATTGATTTAAAATGCATGGTAACATTTTTTCTTACACGAATGTGTGCCACACACATTTTTCATTATGTTTTATGTTGTTTAGCTAACCCCACAGTTACCAGAATAGTGACTATTGTTTTGTATTCAGAGTTACAATGGAAACATATTTCAATGAAAGATCCAATTTTTATGTTTTTAAAATACTTTATTTTCATTCATTTTAAGTCATATATTTAAATGCCATTTTATAAGAGTAATAAGACACTCCAGGGATGTGCCATTATGGTGAAATAGTCACGCTTCACTTGTGCATTTAATGGCACTCGGCTGGTCTTGTGCCTAACAATCACCTGAGGCATGTGATTATTTCACCATAATGCACACCCTGTCATGTCTTATTGCTTACATGAAATGGGTCATAATAATGTGTGATGGCATATATATATATTTTTTTTAAATGAAGTTTTCATCATTTAGTTTAATAGTATAGATAAAATAAATTAATGGCCACCCACTGTGGTGTTTGGGATCCCCCTCCTGTCTGCTCCTTATTTATCTTCTGCATGCCCACCTCACTAATCCCTTAATCCCTGCCCTGCTATTAAGCACCCCAGCCAAGCCTTTGTCTCTTGGCTGTAATTTTAAAGTATCCCCTCTCTTTTTTCCTAGGTGAGGTTCCACTGGGCCTTCTCTGCCTCTGTGACCGGCAGGAGGAAGCTGCCGGTCAGACCCCTTAACCAAGCCGCATCCCTGAAGATTTCTCCTCAAGGCATAATCCCCAGGTACAGCACTGTAGAACCAGATCTCAAGCCTGGGATATGATTGGCTATCAGCTGCTGGAGGAAGGAGTCCATTGGCAGCTCCTAACATCAGTCAGGTTCTGAATGACTGATTCACTGCTGGGCTTTCTCTGGTTTGCTATTCCTTGGCTTCTCTGCCGAAAGGTCCCTTGCTGCTCTTTCTTGCTGCTGTTTGCAAATTAACCATTTTGGCCCACCCCACCCCTACCTAGGCCTCCTGAAATACATGTTGGTCCCACCCATTTTATAGGACAGAATCTTGATTGGTGAATATTATTGTTGCTGTCTTTAGCAATGTACTCTTAAGGGGACACACATCTCTTTTCAAAGACTGCATGTCTGCTCATATTATTAAGACCATCCTATATCATCCTTGCTGGAAACAACAAACCTATCGCTTCAAAACCTATGGTGTCCCCAACACTCTCCTGCACCATTCTCCTTATAGTCTGGGTACTACCTGGTATAATAAGGCAAGGTAGGATGTTAGCACGCCGAGTGGTGCACACATCTTTCCTAATTCCATTTGTTTCCTTCCCTTCACAACTCTTCAACCGAGTACTGATTTGAATTGTACTGAGGTTGTCCTGTAAATTCTTCGGTGTTCTATTCCACTGCTTAATATTTAGTAGTAACTTTGTATTTCCTCATCCTGCTTCCAGAAAAAGGGATTAAAGAATCGTTTATGAATAATTTTGTGTCTAGGCACCAATCATGAGGGCCGTTTACTTATTACCCTCCTTTTCACTTATACTACCATGTTCCCTTGAATTTCACTCTGTTCAATGTCAGTCTACCTATAGTGCAAATGAACCCAGCACTAATTTAGATTACCTGGGTACACCTGGCACAACAGAATCCTGTATGTGGTTTTCTAAGTTACCTCACTTGAAACCTACTGTGCAGCCACCTTGGCGAGTTGGAACCTTATCTGTGAGGTTTGTAGATTATACGACCCCTTTCACATACTCTCTGGCCACTCAGCTGTCCCTGCTTTATATGGCTAGGGTACTCCTTTATAAAATGCTAGGCCCCCCTTGGTATTTGCCCCTGTGATCCTCCCAATCTACTTGAATATTGCGGCAAATGAGAATGGACTAGATTTACATAGACTACTCTTGGGAGCTGTTAAGAAATTCTTGTTACTTTTATTGCTATGATTTGGCAATGTTGAACTGAATCCTGGTCCCCCAGTGGTTATTTCATCTCCTACCAATCTAGCCTGCATAAAAGGTGTGAGTTTGCAGCCTCCTAAAGAAGTTTGCCTCTATACAGGCCTGGATTTGCCATACTAAGCCTGATGTCCTAGTGGTCTCTGAATCCTGGCTCAGACCTGATACCGTGGACTATGAGGTGAATATCCCATCTTATACCATATTCAGAACTGACAGGCAGGAATGAGGAGGAGGCGGAGTTTCCATCTATGTTCAAGATAAATTCTCAACCTCTGTTATTGACTCAACCTCGGTTCTCAAGGAATTTGAAAGCCTGACCCTCAAGGTCGAGCTTTCTTCCTCTGTCTCATTTTGTGTCAAAGGATGTTATAGGCCCCTTTCGGTGGGGTTACAAATATTAGACCACTTTACCAGCCTACTAGGATCCCTGTCCTCAGAGTTCATTATCTTAGGTGACTTTAATCTCGACTGGTTTCCAGTATCTCCAAACCCCTTAAAAATATTTGTGACTCTTTTCGATTATCCCAACTTAATACTGAAGTAACACATCTGAATAAGAATAACCCTAATAATAGCACCCTATTGGATCTTATCCTAGTAAGCAAGCCAAATCTGTTTTCACATGCTAGCGTGTTCTTCACTAACATCAGTGACCACTGTTACGTTGCCTGTGTGAGATCCATCACAAAACCTGCCTCTGCCTCCAAATACACCATCAAGAGAAATTATTGTAACTTTCACCCTCATGCATTTCTCTCAGACTTGTGGAACTCTTTGAGCTGGCAGTATTTTTATCTTGCCAAAACAGTGAGCACGGCCTATGATATTTTTCAGGAAATTGTCCTTGGGGCACTTTGACAAGCTCACAACCCTGGTTAAAATCCGCACTAAGAAAAAATTATGTCCATGGTTTATGGCAGAGTTGAAGGCCACCCTGCTTAATAGAGATATACTATGGAAAAAAGCATGGAAAACTAAACTTCCGGCAGACTGGACTACATTCAGGAAGGCTAGAAATCATTGTACTAAGATGGTCAGAGTAGTTAAGGCAAATTATTTCTGTGCAGATCTTCACTCTTCATCCAAGTGTTTCGACAAATTCTGGAAAACCCTTAAGGATATCGAAGGTCATGCATCTTCAAATTCTCTTCCTGCAAAAATCAATTCTGGTGGCACCACAGTCGCAGATAAACAGACAATCCTTGACCATCCCAATAATCATTTCACTACTGCAGGGTTAGCCTTTGACACTTCCTCTGCCAATAACATCCACTCACAACTTGGCGTACAGGATCCAGCATCTCCGGTTTCTAATGTTCTTACGAATGGTGCTGTGTATTCCTTTCAGCCTGTATCTTTGACAGAAGTCAAAGAATTACTGCTACAACTGGATATTAGGAAGAGTGCTGGAGCAGACCTCATAGACCATATTTCCTAAAACTTAGTTACCATGTCCTGGCTGTGGCAATTACGCATCTCTTTTACCTATCTCTCATACAGGGTGACCTTCCACCCATGTGGAAAACCGCCCATGTGATCCCTCTATTCAAATCTGGAGATCTTAGTGATCTAAATAATGACAGACCAATCTCCTTACTCTCTATCCTCTCTAAATTATTGGAGAGAATAGTGAGCGCACAGCTCAGGAACTACCTGGAATCCGCGAATCTGCTGAATCCACTGCAATCAGAATTTAGGCCACGCCATAGTACGGTCTTGGCCCTTGCAAAGGTGACTAATGACTGGCAGGGTGCCCTGGATAACAAGAACTTTGTGTGTGCAGTATTTCTGGACCTAAGCAAGGCATTTGACACGGTTGACCATGACTTGCTGCTAGCATCTCTTCGTAAGACTGGCCTAGACCCTCTATGCCTGAGATGGTTCTCAAACTACCTTACAGGTTGTCATCAGCAGGTAAAAGCAGATGGGGAATTCTCACCACTAAAACCCTTGTTGAGGGGCGTGCCACAGGGTTCCATACTGGGGCTGCTGCTTTTTGCAATTTACATTTGTGGTATTGACGCAGGAATCAAATCTGCCAACATTAATTTATTTGCTGATGATACGGTACTCTACATTAGCAGACCTACTCCTGAAGCAGCATGCCCAGTTTACAACAGGAATTTAATCAACTGCAATCTCACCTTCTGTACCAGAAACTTCTTTTGAATGTGAAAAAAAACAAAGGCGATGCTTTTCTCACCCTTTATTTATGTTACTAATCCTCCTTCCCAAGGATCTATACCACAGATCACCACACTTCTAGGCAAAACACTAGACTTTGTAACCAAATTCACATACCTGGAGTTTGGATTGTCCACAAACTTTCCTTCCTTGATCACATTGAGGAACCGATAAAAAAGCTTTAGCAGAGGCTTGGCCTCTTTTACAGGATCAAACACTTACATACCCAGGATGACAAGAAGAGACTGGTCCAAACTACCTTCCTTTCAATTTTGGACTGTGCTGACTTCCTCTACTGCCAAGGTCCTGCCTCTGTGCTAGTCAAACTTGATACACTTTATCTTTGAGCCATAAGATGTATATCTGGTGCTCCGTATTCAACTCATCACTGCTCCCTTTACTCTGTAGTAGGATGGCATCCCTCAATTATAGAAGGCAAAGAAATGCTGCTCTCTGGACAGATAGAGTTATCACACAGAAGATGCCTCAATACATATCTGATTGTCTTCCCCCAAGCTTGGTAGGTAAGTATGCACTGAGAAGTTCCTCCTATATCTCCCTAATTATATCCAAGGTCAAATTGCAATTTGGTAGGTCATCAATAAGCTATGCGCTACCTCAGTTCTGGAATAAATTGCAACAGTCCTTGAAGTTGGTCCACCCTATTAATTTGCCTGCATTCAAAATGCTTTATGCAAGTTCTGTCAAGCAGTCTTGCAACTGCTTTCCTTGATTGTTGCATTATGTCATCAGTCAACAGAGGCCCTATGCACGGGGACCACTCGGCACCTTCAGACACTTTACACGCACTTCTTTCCTCCTCCCCTCTCTGCACTCAAACGCTATACATACGTTCTGTCAATGAATCCTGTTTCCCTGGTTTGTTGCCACATGGTCTCAGCCAACAGAGGCTCCTCACATTGGTGTGCTCTGACTCCCTTGAAACACTTTGTAGCCTCCTCCTTCCCCCCCCTCTCTATTGTGAGTTGCTCCTTGAGAAACCTGTTTATTAACCTTCTCCTTCATGCTTATTTTAAGGTCTTTTCACTCATGACTGCCTGCAAGCTCCAGGTATATTGTATTAAGTATCTGCCTTGTTATTTTGTTTGTATATATTGTATATTATTACAACTCTCAATTGTATCCTGTTCCCTTTTGTATATTTTTGATTGTGTAACATTATTCTGTGTATTGACTATGTATACTGCCCAGGTTCACCTCGAAAATGAGTTTTCTCAAAGGTGTTTCACCTGGTAAAATAAAGATTTTGATTGACTGATTGAAAAATAGTTACATTTTTTGGAACTGTTCATACTTGGTCACAAGGTGGTGGTACAGCTGCATGTAAGCAACTGAGTATCAGCCTCACAGAGTGGAGACTTCAACATGTTGTGGTTGGCAGTTATGGTGAGACATTTTGGTGAATAGTGAACTATTGTTAAGCAAAGGGAAGCTTGCCCGGTATGTAACAAAAAAAAACCAAAATGCCTGTGTTCAGCGGTTACAGTAGCTGTCACTGTGCAGTGTCTAGCACTTGGGCTGAAGCTAAGGTGTGTGAGGACCTGATGTTGGCTGCAGGTGAGCGTGATGAGCTTGTCATCAACATCTTTTTTTTAAAATATAGTTTTTATTAGTTTCATATCTGACAAGACACACATTATATGTTATATATTGATATGAGTTAATAACACTACCTTCTTAATTCATGGTCACTAAACTTATATAGTAACTAGACAGTGATGTCCATTCTCTAATAGATGCAGACTACATGCAATAGACATTCTCACAGATAGGCATGTTTCAAAATGAGAAAAAAGGGGGCTAAGTTATGGTACTTATCACTGTAAACCAAGGTTATCCCTCTTCCCGCCAATGAGACCAGCGGCCCCCCTAGATATAATTTTTTTAAGGGACAAATGAGTCATCTATCTGCATCATTTGCATCACCCATCTCTGACATTTATCTGTAAAACATGGTACTTTATCCTGCAGGGTTGCTGTTAGTTGCTCCATTTGATAAATGGATCGAACTATACTTCTCCACTCCTCCACTGATGGAATTATTCTAGTCAGCCACCTTTGTGTAATAGCTTTTTTTGCAGCCAATAGGAAAACAAGCAATAAGGTGCGATGCCAGGATGCAAGTGGGGAGGCATAATTGACAGAAGTACCATTTCAGCTGTCTACTCAAGTTCTTCTCCTAGGCAATCCTGAAGGGTAAGTTGTAGAGCACACCAGAAGAGGGTAAGCAAGGGGCACTCTCAAAAAACATGACCCACATCTGCTAACTCACAATTACAACCCCTGCAACAGTGTCCATAATTAGAGGTTAAAAACTTAGCTAAACTTTCTGGTGCTGTAAAAAAATCTGTACCAGCACTTCCACGCAAATTTGCACCAAATGGTGTGAGAGAGTAATTCTGATTGCTGGCTCGGTATGGGCTGACAATCTTCAATAGTAATTGAAGGCTGCAAGTCAGCATTACATTTCTGTAAGACTGATTTAGTATTGTCTCCCAAGGTCTCCCTCAAGATTTTAAATATACATCCTATAATCCTGTTTCCCAGTGCACTCTCAAGAGTGTCAGCGAGACAACTCATAAGAGGTGGCCTAGGGTAAGGGAGTTTAGGTCTATTAACTGTTTGTTTTTGTATGTAGGTTCTTAGTTGTAAATAATGAAAGTGATCACCCTGTGGCAACTCAAATGTTGTTTGTAGTTCGGAGAATTGGAGAATCTCTTTCATTTAATGCTTGGAAAATGTAGTGAATCCCTATCTGTCTCCATCTGTTAAAGGCAGGATCTAAATATATGGAAAAAAGCCTTCATCTCTTGAGGTAAGTTGCGTATAATAAAAGGTTTCTTCAAACTTTTAATGTCTTCTAATAGCGTCCTAGGTATAAAGGGGTTCATCTGTCAATTTCAAGAAATTTTGAAGAGGTATAATTTTACCCCTAGAAGGGAATAATATAGGTGCTAGATCATATAGATCATTGAGAGCTTGTTCTGTTTCCTTCCATGGCATTGAATAAGTAGGAGCTATCCACTGTAATATTATTTTAAGAAAGCTAGCTTTAGAATACCATTCTAGATTTGGTAAATTGACTCCTCTGTGTTCCAGAGGTAGTTGTAGCAATGAATATGTAACCCTCGGACACTGTCCACCCCATATAAAGTTCAAAATAGTTTTGTTCCATGAGTTGAAATAAAAATGGGGTTGTTGGATTAGCAAGTTTTGGAAAATGTAAAGCATGCGAGGTAATATGTTCATACATATTATCTCTACCTGTTGAAAGAAAGTTAAGTACAAGCAACCCCACGAATCAAGATCTTGCTGTATTTGTGGTTCGTAGTTTTGTGTTATAGTGATTCCTAGGTTTTTTAAATGGGTTTGTCTCCATCTCAGAAGTTTATTACATTTTAAGGAAGTAGATGGGGTGAAATTGAAAGTTAGGACCCCTGTCTTTTGACACTGAGTTTAAAACCCGCTAATTGTTCATATTCCATCAGTAATGCCCACAGTCTGGTTTTAGACTGTTCTGGGGATAGGAGAAGTAAAAGCATGTCACCTGCAAATAGTGCTATTTTCTGTGATGTCTGTCCAATGGGGACACTCTCCACCTCTCCCTCCCCAAGAACTGCCACTGCTAAAGGCTCCATGTATAGGGCAAATAGGAGTGGGAAAAGGGGTAAGCTGCCCAGTACCCCACTGCAAAAGGATTGGAGAGGTTAGGTTAGGCAACCGTTAACATTGATGTAGGCCCTGGGATGAGAATACATGTTTCGAAGCCACTTCTGAAAGGTCTCTGGGAAATTAAAAGCCCCCAGGGTCTCCCAAAGGAAGTCCCAGGACACTCTGTCAAAGGCCTTTTCTGCATCAAGATTCAAGAGTACAGCAGGGATTTTCCTGGTATTAATATATTCAAGTAGTAATAATGTGCGGTGAATATTATCTGTCATACTTCTAGCTTTAATAAAGCCTGTTTGATCATGGTGTATAACTGTGGTCATGATTTGTTCTAATCTGGTTGCCCATATGGCCATATACAATTTATAGTCCGAGTTTAAAACTAAAATGGGTCAGTACGAGGATGGGAGAGTTTTGTCTTTATTTAGTTTGGGGATAGCTGGTATCACCACGTAGTCCCATCATGGGGGGTGGGTCTCTCTCTCTGTGACCTCCAGAAAGAGATGAGTCAGAAGTGGAAGTATTTGTCCTGTAAATTTCTTGTACCATGATGCCATGAAGCTGTCTAGACCTGGACATTTGTATGGTTTGGCCGCCTGGATATGATGGGCTATTTCTTCTGAAGTTATTGGTGCATCCAGTCTTTCTCTTTGGGCATTTGTCAAGTGGGGAGGGCTAAGGTTTCCAAAAGTCTCTGCCGTGCTTCTCAATTACTCCGTGTATAAAGTCTGGTAACAGTTAAGAAAGATTTGTCGTATACCTTTTGATGTATATTTTAGTTTGCAGGTAGTAGGGTCTCTTATTTTTAGGACTGTGGCTGCCTTCCATCCTGTCAGCAACATCTTTGAAAGTGGCAGGTTAGTTGTGCTGTGAGAGTGCAGTCTGTGGCATGGTGGATTTAAAAAAAAGTTGTGGTAGTTTGTAACAGCCACCCAAAAAGCCAGAAACCAGGAGAAGCGAGCAGGCTGTTGGTGGCAGTGGGGAGTGATTTCCAAGAGGCTGAATGGAGGAAAAAGGACTCTGAACTTCTTCCCGTGCTGTTTTGTTGAGATGTTAGCACAGGGTTCTAAGATTCTCAGCCAATCAGGTTACTAGATTTTCAAGACCCATTTCGTAATTTCCTTTGTCTTTGACAATGTGAGACACTTTTTTGGGAGAATCTGCTCCCCTATTTGATGAAGGGAAAGCCTTCTTATCTGACCTTAATATCCCCAGATTTCCAGATGAGAACAAGAACATGCTTGAGGAATCCAAACAGAGGGATGAGGTATGGTCAGCTATTTCTGCCTTACCCTCTGCCACAGCCACGGGAGAAGAGGGCTCCTGGGAGAGCTTTTCAGACATTTAAAAGATGACATCTCCGGTTCCGCCAAAAGCCTTCTCTAAGAGGGCTTTGCCCGAGATTCGATGTGGGTGAATAACTCCTCCCACCATTCACATTTAAGCCAGCCTCTCCCCTCACTCCATGCTTAGGACGTCTCAAATGCTGAGCTCTGTGTGGTCCATGTGGCCATGCTGCAAAAGAATTGTTGAGCACCTAGAGGCCAGTGAGGCACAGGAACCAAGGCAGCATGGGTTCACAGCAGGAAGGTCATGTCAGACTAATCTAACTGATTTCTTTGGCTGGGTGATCAAAGTAGTAGACCAAGGAGGGGCTGTGGACATAGCCTACCTAGACTTTAGCATGGCATTTGACACAGTCCCACACAAAAGATTAATAATCAAATTAACCAGCCTGGGAGTGGGTCCCAGGGTGGTAGCCTGGGTAAAACATTGACTGGACAACAGGACACAGAAGGTAATTGTAAATGGAGTCCACTCTGAAGAAAGAGGGGTTACTAGTGGGGTACTGCAGGGTTCAGTATTGGGTCCAGTCCTTTTTATTGTCTTTGTAAGTAACATTGCAGAGGGACTGGAAGGAAAAGTGTACCTCTTTGCAGATGACACAAAGATCTGCAACAGGGTTGATACACAAGGAGGTGTGGAAAGGATGGGAGGGGACTTGGCAAGGATGGAGGAGTGGTCAGAGGTTTGGCAGCTTGGATTCAATGCAAAGAAGTGCAAAATAATGCACCTGAGAAATAAAAACCCAGGGGAAGATTACACAACGTGGGGGGAGGTAGTAACAACAACAAAAATGGAAAGGAACCTGGAGGTAATCATATCAGATGACCTAAAGGTGGGCAAGCAATGTGAGAAGGCAGTAGAGAGGGCTGGGGGGATACTGGGATTATAGGGAGAGGTATCACCAGCAGAAAACAGGAAGTTGTTATCCCTCTGTACAGACAGTTGGTGAGACCCCATCTAAGTACTACATCCAGTTCTGGAGACCCCATCTCCACAAAGACATAGACAGGATGGAGGCAGTCCAGAGGAGGGCAACTAAAATGGTGCAGGGTGTGCAAAAGAAGCCATACGAGAAGAGACTAATGGAGCTTAATATGTATACCCTTGAGGAAAGGAGGGGGTGGGGACATGATAGAAACTTTTAAGTACCTCAGTGGAGTCAACAAAGTCCAAGAGGGTAGCATCTTTTAGAAAAAGAGATGAGCAAGAACAAGGGGACACAATTTGAGGATAGAGGGGGGACAGCTCAGGGGCAATGTGAGGAGTATTTTTCACAGAGAGGGTGGTGGATGCATGGAACAGCCTTCCTGAGGAGGTTGTGGGGTCTAAAACTGTGGGTGAATTGAAGAATGCATGGGACAGACATAAGGCAATTCTTGTGGGGGGTAGGAAGAAATAGGTTGTTGGTTAACTGGAATCTGCAGCTTATCCTGTAGGTAGAGAAATGGGCAGACTAGGTGGGCCAAGCGGTCCTTATCTACCATCAAAGTCTATGTTTCTATGTTTCTTCTCTGCTCGTTTGCTTGTTCTGCTTCTTGTGCTTCCTTCTCTCCAGTGTCTGTCACTGCTCCCCTCCCACCTGTATTATTCTTCTGCTCCCTCTCTCTCTGCCTGTGTTCCCTCTTCCTCCCTTCTCCACAAGCTGCCTCACAGCTTCCGCAGGTCTCCTCTGCCCCCCCCCCTTCCCTTTTGTACCTCCTGTCCTGCTGACTTTCTTGGGTCTCCATTGCTTGTGTCTCTGTTACTTATTTTCACTTTCCTTTTGGGGGGTTTTGGTTGCTCGTTTCTGCTCTGTTGCTCCGCAACTCTGTATTCTGAGCCGTCATTCTTCTGGTCTGTGCTGTGTGGTGACACCACTACCTGGCTTAAAGCTGCAGCACCATTTTCTGTCCTCTAGTTGCTTGTGTCTCTGTTACTCATATTCACTTTCTTTTCGGGGGGTTTCTGGTTGCTTGTTTCTGCTCTGTTTCTCCCCAACTCCATATTCTGAGCTGCCATTCTTCTGGGTCTGTGCCGTGTGGTGACATCACTACCCGGATTAAAGCTGCAGTACCATTTTCTGTCCTCTAGTTTCACTCCATTATATTTTTTACCTTAAAACACATACAGTATTTGGCTGTATCTCTCCCGCCCTAACTCCTACCTATTACCAAGTATCATTTGTTCTACTCTGCTTCCTATTCCCTCTAGTCATCAGCTCTCTTTTCAGCCTTTCTTTCAACTTTTACAGCTCCCCCTTTCCTAGCACACTCACCAGCAGCCTGACTAGACTCTGTCTCTTTAACTCACACCTTTGAGAGGTTAACAAATGTAGGTAGGGTTTGATTTGTTTTCCAGAGATGGGAGTCTGTCTTTGAGCATCAAGCCATTAATTATCAGCAATTTTAACACTGTTACTGTGCCATGGCATCCACTCCATCTGGCATGCCATCTCCAGATGTCAAAGAAGGTCCTTCATGGCTCCCTTGGACTCCTTCAGATTCACCAGCACATTGCAAAAGATCTTTAAAAACAAAATTTTCTGTACGGGAATAGACTGTTCCACACCTGATTTCTGAATTGCAAAAATTGGGTATTTCCCATTTAGCGTCTGTTCTGAAACATTAGCTATTTGATTTATTCATAGCAGCTAAGTCTCAACCTGCTAGGAATCCTACTTCTAGCCATGTTGTTCTCCAACCAGCTTCTGCTTTATCTGAAATTAGAGGCTTCTTGGCTCAGCTGGCTACCTCAGTATCAGAGCTACAATCCCACATCTCTTCTGTCGAAGCTTGCCTTCCCTCAAAACCCATTCCAGCTTCTAGTTCAACATCTTCCACTACTCCTATGACCACTTCTTATATCCATGAGGATGCTGCTTCAACTAGTGCTGTACTTCCTATGAGCGCTCCATCTACCTCTGGTCTACCACCCTGTCAAGATTCAGGTACTTCTTTTCCAGCCACTTCTCCATCATTTATGCCTCCTATTCACCTCATCCCAGGTCACCTCTGCAAAGATATTTTAGATGGGAAGGATGTAAACCTGATATCTCTCTTTGTCTTGTCCCATGATATTATAGAAAACAGAATAGTATCCTGTAGGGACATTTCTGTTGTCCTGAGGTCAAAAGATCCCAGACTCCTGAATAACTTGACTATACCAAAATTCATCCTTGCTTTCAGCTTATATTGTGATGTCACTTGCTGCACTTTTCCCTCTAGACGAGAACTGGATTCATATTATTAATTTAATCATATGCCCGCTATGTGTCTCCTTTGCCAACTTTGCCTCTCTCTGGCCTTTGGCAGTTTCTGATATCTTCTTATCTTCCATGGCAGCTAGGAGGGATTTCCCAGCTGGTCCAGCCCAACTTCCTTTCTCTCTTTCATGATTGACCCACATGATCTCTAATCTCTAATAGCTGGAAGGTTTAATACCATTTATTGGACCAACATATGTTTTGTACAAAGATGGTACAGTACACAAGCTTTTGGGGTCCCACAGGTCCCTTCTTCAGCTGAATAGCCATTCAATAAAAGGTATCAAACTTTCCAGCGACTCCTGTTTTCCAAGGACCAATACAGTTAAAATCTCTTTTTACTATACAGTCTCTAATCCTAACGTCTGTGTTTGCCCCAGCTTAGACAGACACAGAAGGCAAATTAAATATGTATGTGTTAAACCAATTTGCAGTAACTTCAGTGACAATGGATGCTCAGTTTCCGGTTGGTTGTTTCTTCATATTTACACTTCCTGTGGTGAAGCTCCTGCTCGATTCATTTGTCTGAAAAGCCCTCAATCTAAACAATAACAATTACTGCCCTCGTCCATCCTGTCAGCCAATGTGATTTAGCCCAAGCAATAGCTTTTCATCCTTCTTGTTTGTTTGTGGAATATCTTCCGCCTGGCTTTTCTGAAGGATTTCATACTGGCATCGCTGTGTTTCCGTCTGACACCTTCGTATGTCATAACTTGCAATCTGTCTTAAATGAATCTGAAGTTGTACAGCAACTATTCCAAAAAGAACTTCAAAAAGGATTCCTCATTGGTCCTTTTCTGCATTCTCAGTTTCCCACCTAGCAGATCATTCTTACTGGTGTGGCCATTAGAAAATGTTCCAGCAAGAAGCTACTAATCATTGACTTATCAGCACCTCGATCAAAGTCCATTCCTAGCATCAGTTCATTGATTCCATCTGATGTATATTCTCACTTTTTTTTTTAAGATTCAGTTGAAAAAAATCTTAGGGTTATTTATCATCTGATATAAGATTATCAGTCTCCATATACCCTTTTTTCCATCAACATTACCTCCTACCCTACACAGTAGATCCAGGATTCTATTTGATTACTACTTTGCATTAAGTTTGTAGTTGATTATTCATTTTGTTACTATAAAAAATTAATTTTGTTGTTTTTACTCTATTCCTTTTCTTTATTTGTATATTAAAGGGATTCCATATTCTTTCAAAAATCCTATCTTCATCATTTTTCGTATAATGAAATCTTTCAATCTTCATGACATCCACCATATAATTAACCCAGGTTTCATATGGGGGTGGATCTTTCCACTTAACCAAAATAATTTTTTTTGCCATACTCATGGCCACTATAACAAAGATTTTCTGATACTGTTCTAAATTTAATGAATCGTCTACTTGTGCGAACATAGTTGTCAATAGTGAAATATTTAACTAAATATTTAGAATTGTACTTAAAGTTTGAAAACATTTAGTCCAGAAATTTGTTAAAAATGGGCAGTCTTGAGTAAGATGTATCAATGTCCCTGTTGTATGAGTGCATCTTGGACATTTTTCTGAACTAGTGTTATTCATTTTATGTAATTTATATGGGGTATAATAAACTCTATGTAATACATTCAATTGGATTTGTTGCATTTTACAAGTTCTAACCTTTACAAATGGAGTGACTAGTACTAAATTCCATAATTCATTGGAAATATCTATACCCAACTCTTTTGCCCACTTTAGTTTTAATTCTATGAAATATTTTGTGATTGATGGAAATTAAACTACCACATAGTAATAAGATTTGTTTTTGCATAGTTAAGATTTCTAATACAGGTGTAGTTTGTAATGTCAGTCCCCTATTATTTTTTGTAATGTAATTTTTTAATTGTATTTATAATAATGACTATCAGGGATATTATATTGATTTTGTAGCTGCTCAATGGTTTTGAATTGATAATCTATAAAGAGTTGTCCACACTTATTTAAGCACAGTATCTGCCAACTTTCATATGTATGTTCATTTATTGAAGGAATAAAGTTATAGTTATTATAAATAAGGGTATATTGCATTACTCCTATTTTGAATGTAAGTATTTTATGGAATTCATTCCAACAAGTAATTATTATATAGGTTGCCATATTATCTTTATTTGAGTAATATCCTGAAAATAATAAATTATTCAACTTTGTATAATCATACTTATTGGTTTCCATTTCTACACTTTTAATGGTATTCTTTGTGAGATTTAACCAATTCCAAACCACTGCTATTTGGGTTACTAAATAATATTTATAAAAGTCTGGTAGTGATAGCCCTCCCTTTTCTTTAGATAAAATTAGTTTGTCATGAGCTATGCGAGGGTTTTTATTTTTCCAGATATAATTTTAAACCATTTTTTTTTCAAGAACTCATTTGGGATATAGATGGGAAGTGTTTGATATGGATACAGAATTTTAGGTAAAATCTTCATTTTAATTACATTTACTCTTCCAATTAATGTTAGCAGTAGAAATTGCCATCTATCTAAGTCCATTTTTATGTTGTCTTGCACAAGCACAGGCAACATCTTGTGATAGTAGGAGAAATGCAGAGGTGTGTCAGTGTTGGTGAATGAAGGGCACGCTTTAGTAGGTGCATCCCTCATTCCTCAATTAGCCAGCATACTAGCGCTGACACAAGAATTATGTAAAGTGCACCAACTTGAAAGAAATGTGCCACTGCAATTGGAGACAAGCTCGTCATGCAGCGACACAGATGGCACGCCTCCTGTACATGCCTTTCCTGGTGAAACATTTCAATAAACATCGTGGTAGAATGAGCTGCTGCCACACAATCCCCAAAAGAAAGCGTATGGGTGGACGCTTAAGCTCCATGTCGGCATGTCCCCGCCATCTCCACATTGTTGTGTGGCACACTGGAGCTCACTCCAGTGTGCTGCTGCTCATACAAAGCTGACCGTGTCAGCATGTTCCTCCCTCCCCATGCCCATTGTGTGGCACACTAGAAGTGCACCTCAGTGTGGCCAACATTGCCCTCAAAAGTCATGGGGCACACTGGGAGCCAATCCCCAGTGTGCTCAACATTTCTTTTATTTCATCTGTAAAGAAAGAAAATAGTCCTGCAATGTTTTTTTTTCTGTACCTGAAAAAAAGAAAATGGTCCCCTGACGTGTCCGTGGCACCCCTTCCCCAACCCACATCCACCCTCTATGCAACGCAACTTCCCAAATGTGTTTTCACACATCTGGCTCACAATGGCGTGCTCACTGTGGGGCATCAACGTTTGGGATAGATTAACAAAATCACAGTGCCACTTTTCATGAGTGGTGATCCCAGAATGTCTATGTTGAAAATGTAGTTAACAAAATCCCCAAAATAATTGTGTTACGGGTATGCATTGTGCAGTTTCTAGGCACACATGTGACTTCACCCATTTTTCATATTTTCACTCCAGATTTACAGCATTGCCATTTTTTTACACTTCCTCATGAACAGTACAGCTGTCATTTTTCACATCCTACCCAAAATGTATTTTCGCACCTGTGGCACAAAATGGAGCAGTTGCTATGAAAAATCACCTTTCAGCTAACAAACTGATAGTGCCACTGTTCATGAGGTGGGGTCACAAAAAGCCCATGTTGAAAATTTGGAGTGAAAATACCAACAAATGCCCAGGGTGTTAGGGTTTCCATCTGTAACACTATACCCTGTAGAGACTGACAGGCATCAGGGGTGTGACTTGGGATTGTCAGCTGTAATGCTCACACCATTCCACCCCCACCCCACCCCCACCCCCACCTGCAGCTAGAGACATGCATTGAGGTGTGCCTTGGACTCTTCAGCCCCAATGTTCTCCCCATTCTCCTATACTGCACCCATCTCGGCATATTTCCTTATGGAATGGGTTGAGCATAAGGCCCGAAGACCCCAAGGCACACCACAACACTTGTCAGTGTCTGCGGGGTATGGTGAAGTGAAATGGCATGAGCGTTGTGGCTGACGACCCAAAGGCACACCCCAATGCCTGTCAGTCTCTGCAGGGTGGGGGTTGGGTTGGCGTCAGTTCAATACTTCACTGCCATTCCTATTACACATCTCTCTAACTCTTGCACTACCAATGCCAATGTCAGGAAGACAACATTCAGCATTGACAAATGCTTGTTATTTCGTGTAATATGCATTCAGGATTGTGACCATATAAAGATTCAATTTGATTCAATAATATAACCCAAAAATATTTAAATGAATCTACCTGTGGGCAGGGGCAGTTGATTGGGAGTTGTATCTTAGTATCTTTATTTAGTCTGAGGACTAAGGATTTTTGCCAATTTATTGTATACCCTGATACCTTGCCATATATTGTTGTTAAAGCTATAAACTCCTTTATATATTGTTGTGGGTCCACCATATAAAGCAATGCATCATCTTCATACAAACTTATTTTATGTACCTTGGTATTTATTGTGATACCTATTATTTGATTATTTCTTCTTACCTCCTCAGCTAGTGGTACCATGATGAGGGTGAAAATCAGAGGGCATAGAGGGCATGCCTGCCTTGTTTCCCTGGATAATTTGAAAGAGTATGATCAAAATATTATGAGTTTTAATTTTTGCTCTGGGTTCTTGATATAATATTTTAATCTAATTTATGAATTTTCTCCAAATTTCATTTTCTGTAATGTTTTTAGTATAAAGGTCCACTCAGTCCTGTCAAATGCCTTTTCAGCATCAACAGTTAGGAGAATAGCTTCTGCTGTATTGGAATTTAAAATTATATTTATTGTGCATCTTACATTTTCAGAGATTTATCTCCCTTTAGATCTGTCCAAGGCTTTTGACAGCTTGAACCACTGCATTCTCCTGTCCAAGCTCTGGGATGTTGGATTGTCAGGACCAGCTCTTAGTTGGTTTGATTCTTGTCTTACTAACAGAAAACAATATGTTGAAATTGGGCCTTATAAACCTAATATGGTTAAAATAGATTCCAGTGTGCCCCAGGGTGCTATCCTGGGGCCACTGTTTTTTAATATATACATTAATAATTTGAAATTTCAGGATAGTGATGTTAGGTGTCATCTTTATGCTGATGACACCATCATCTTTGTTGAAGGGGACTCTGTTGCTATGATTAATGAGTGACTGCAGTGAACTTTTGATCAAGTACAAAACTTTTTTGCTTCTTATCTTTTGGTTCTCAATTGTACTAAAACTCAGTCAATTCTTTTTGGGGATAAATCAGAATTGAATTGACAGGGTCTGGTCCTGACTACCATGGAAGGGGTAAAAATCCAACAGGTTCTCAAGTATGAATATTTGGGGATATGGTTGGATCATACCTTTAAATGGGATGAGCATTTTAATAAGATGCTGAACAACTTAGGTAGGAGACTGGGCCTTCTACATAGATTAAGAAGTAACATGGCTCCAGATATTAGGCTGCAAGTAGTAAATTCTATGAGTATCCCTTTTATGGGCTGTGGTGACATAGTCTATTCTGGGGCTTCTAGTACCCAGCTGGAGAGGGTTGACTTAATGTTTAACAAATTTGCTCATTTTGTATTGGATGTCCCTCGAAATACTCATCAGTGTATTTGTATTGTTCACTCAGCTAGCAAAAACCTTCAGAACATAGACAATCCCACCTCATACAATTTATATGTAAGGTGTGGAAGGAGGATTTCCCCAAATATATTTTGGAGCTATTCCAACTAAGAACTATGAAGAATAATTTGAGGTCAGCTAAAGGCATCAAATTTACATTGCCTAGGTTCAACTTAGGAACTGGTAGAGCCACCATTATTTTTAGAGAGGCAGTATTATGGAATCCTGTACCCATCAGATTCAGACAATTTAATTCCCCAGTCAGATTAAAAGAGATCCAGAGCTGGCTAAAAGATAACTCACTTGTCAAATAATTGTTGCGGTGAAACTGTCATATAATTATGAAATGACTTGCTCAACTTAGAGGGGCTGTGTGGGTTATGTTGTCTACCTTTGAGAAAGTTTGTATAATTATTTATTAACTGTGATTTTTGTATATCTATGAAACTAAGTGTTTTTTTATACTGGAACTTTTTGTAATGTTTGAACTTTGTAACCATATGCAATAGGACCTCATTGAAAATGAGCTATGCTCAATGGAGTCATCCTGATTCAGTTGACTGAATAAAAATGATTTACTACTACTACTACTACTACTACTACTTTAATAAATCTGTTTTGGTATTGATTGATAAAGGCTGGGAGTGCCCCCTCCAATCTCATTGCCAGAAGTTTTGCAAATATTTTATAATCTGCATTTAGCAATGAACTTAGTCTGTATGAGTTACATAAGTCTGGATCCTTTTCTTGTTTTTGAAATACAAGTATATTAGCTTCCCTGAAGGAAAGTGGTGTTTTATTCAATGTATTAATCTTGTTGAAAAGATTTGTGAGTATTGGGATCAAGATTTTGTTATATTTTTTAAAGAATTCCATCTGGAAACCATCTGGTCCCAGTGCTTTCCCTGCTTTTAGATTATCTGTTACTAGTTCTACCTATTTTGTTGGGATGGGCTCATCTATTAATGTTTTTATTTCTTGTGGTAGTTGTTTTAGTTCCACTTTTTTTTGCATATATTCTTCTACTGATTTATCAACTGCTTTATTTTGTGATGTGTATAACTCTTTATAAAAATCCACAAATATATTGCTGATTTCTTTTAGATGTTTATGCGGATTACCGTTTTTATCCCTAATCATTAAGATACTATTCTTTTCTTCTTCTTTTTTTAATTGCCAGGCCATTAATTTGAGTGGCTTATCTGATGTAATGTAATAGTTTTTTGGTGGTGCATAGAGAATTTGCTTTTCTGCTGTTTCTGTTGCCAATTTATCATATGCCTCTTTCTTCTGGATTAATGGGTTAACATTTTTTTATCTAGCGTTGTATTAAGTAATTGTTCTAATGTCTGAATTTTGTCCTCTAGTTGATTTTGTTGTTCCCATTTTTTCTTCCTAATGCCCTTTAATGATTGAAGTCTGCCTCTTATCCATGCCTTAAAAGCATCCCATATCGTTAATATATTTGTATCCTGTTCTGTATTTCTCATAAAAATCTTCGATTTCTTCTGTTTAAAGGTTATTTGTTTCATACTGTTTTAATAAGGTGATATCCATTTTCCAACTAGACTGGCTTACTTATGTATCTTTTAATAATATTTCTATGATGCAAGGGGAGTGATCTGATATAATTATTCCTGGATAATCAGTCTTGAGCGTATTATAGTGTAGTGTTTCAGAGTTTAAAAAGTCTATATGTAAGTTTGGTGTGTTGGAGAGAAATACGAATACTTTTTGCTAATGGGTTTCTGTTCTATCCATGGGTCCAGTAATTTTAACTCCATCATAAAGTTATTAATAACACCAATTGAAGATTTGAAATTATTAGAGGTATTAGAGGTTCTGTCGTTTTTGTTTAAGGTTAAGTTGAAATCTCCGCCAATTACGTAAGCATCATTATGCATTGATATTTGAAGAAAAAATTCTGAAAAGAAATCGAGTTATTATAATTTGGTCCGTACCTTGAAGCTAAAGTAAACTTAAGTCCAATTTCTACTTCTGTAATAACGTATCTATAATATTGATCTGTACTGACCTTTGTAATTATTGGTTTTAGATTTCATTTATGGAAGAATATAGCCACTCCTCTTGAATTTGAGTTATATGGTGAATAAGCCCCTGGTCCCCATTTCTTTTGGAACCATTGAAAATCTTTATCCATGAAATGCGTTTCTTGTAACATGATGCAGTTTATTTGTTTTTTCTCTAATTAATTAATAATTTTGTTCATTTTTATTCTTTTCCTTAATCCCTTTATAGTCCATGTAGCAAGTTTTAATTTATTATCCATTTAATTGTATAAAAATAAAAAGCAATTCTTTTACTGAACAAATTATTGCTATTTCTTATGTTAATTTATAATCCTGGATCCTATATATTTGTTTGATATTTTCTTTTTTCCTTTTCATAAGTTCTGCTATTTCTACATGTTCCCCTAAACCCAAAACCAAACACCCATGTGCCAATAACCCCAATCTGGAGAAAAAAAACTTTCTTCTGACCCTCCCCCATAGTAGCAGAGATGACTGCTGTGTCATCTCTTGTGCCAGATAAGTGCTGCAGGGGTCTTTTTACTATCCGTTTATAGCACTGAGTTGTGTAAAATCATTTCTTGTTGATCCCGTTACACATACTTAGCCACCTTTCAATGTTCATAACTACTTTTTGAAGATATTTTTATTTTTTTATTTTTTCCCCACCATCCTTAGATTATACATATTCTATATCACTAACAAACCTTTTTCCCCTTAGAGCTACTGTATTTACATCATATCACTTATAGAGATTCCTATCTCCTACAAATGTAACCTCTTCTAGACCCTAATTCTTACTTGTATGTAAGTATATGCCAGAAGGTCAATATACTTTTATGAAGGTCAAGTTTATGGACATAGTCTCTGTGGGTCTGGAGATCATTTTTTCTTTCTTAGTTCACATTCACATGCATTCACTCTTTCTTTTACTCCCTCACATTCATTCCCAGGGATTATGTACATTCTTATCTTTCTGTTTATCCTCACTACATATTTAAGTATCTGTCATTCCTCTCTCTTTCTCTTTGTTTTAATTTTTTTCTCTATCTTTTTTCCTCCTTGTGGCCACCACATCTCAGGAGGGCACCCCCAGCCCCATCCCCCGGCGTCCACCAGCCAGCACTAACCCAACTCCAGGGCTTACCCCCCTAGTGGGGTCAACATGGGTCCCCCATCCCCCAACTGGAGGCTGAATTTCAGTAGGTTGGCACTGTGGTTAGCCGGGAGTGGAACCTGCAAGGTGCCCTCCACCATTGTGCAAGGCCACCATTTCCTCCAAATTTTCTTCTCTGATCTGGGATGACACTGACGGAGGGGGAGCACACATGCATCCGTGTGTGCTCCCCTCCAAGCATCTGCCCCCAACTCCTCCCAAACTGCAGCATGGCATCCTGTCCCCCAGTCTCTGCCAGGGGGTGAATGGGCACCGACACTGAATGCCCCCTCAAAAGAAGGAGAACAGTCCATCAGACACTCAATCCTTCTCCTCCCCTACTGACCCCTGGTGGCCTGTGCCCATTCCCAAGCATGGGTCGCCGGCGTGGCGCGAGGTGTGTCATCCAGCACCTCAACCCTCAGTGCCACCGGGCTAGCTACATTATCTTTGTTTTTGTTATGTTGTGCAGGTTGTTCCATTTATTCCTTTTTTGGGGGGTCATAGCAATCATATGTCAATGTTTTCCCTGCTTTTGCTTCTCAGAGTGCTTTCTTTTTTAACCATCACTCAACATCTTAGTATAAGGCAAGCTATTTCTCTTGCTTCCCCTTTTATTTTTTAAGATTCTGATTCTTGTGTCTGTGGTTCTGAGTTGCCTGATGCATCATGTTGGTGCTAATAAGGGTGCAATCTGTTTTGCTTTGGAGTGGATTTTTTTTTTGTTAATCTATTTCTGCTCCTTCTCCTCCTGACTGCCACCATCCACTGGCCCCCCAGACCCATCACCCCGGCATCCACTGAACTCACCTCTTGTATTTTCTTTAGCGAGGCACCAGCTAGCTGGGTGCGGTGCCTGTGAGGGACCGGCATCATCTAACCAGTCGGAGTGTTTTCCCTTCACTTGTTCTCCCATTTCTCCTGAGTGTGGCATGGAGGCGTGCAATTATGCCAGTGGCCGCGCCATGCACGCTTCCAAAAATGGCATGCCGGGCATCTGTCCCTCATCCATCCCCTACATCTTGGGTCCATTGTGCAAGCCTCCAGCCACCGCTAGGGGACAGGCAAGCAGCAGACTCCATCCCCACCCCTCCCTGGGTCAGGAGAGCTGTCCTCCAGATGCTTGATCCTCTCCCACCCCAGGTGTCCCTGGTGGCCTGCTCACACCACAAACACAGGTTGCCGGCATGGCAGGAGGTAAGGCATGGATGCCTCAGCCCTCCATGCCACTGGACCAGCTTTGGAGCTGATTTTGGATGCAGTGGATTTTGAGTCCTGGTATGGTTGTTTATTGTAGGCCATCTCAAATGCTTTCTCTGTGTCTTCTGCATCATGAAAAGTCATTAATTTACCATTTACAACAAAGTGCAATTTTGTAGGGTATAGCATGGTAAATCTTATTCCCATGTCATATAATTTCTTTTTAACAGGGTTGAAGAGTTTTCACTTATTTACTGTAGCAGATGAAAGATCAGGATATGCATTAAATGTTACTTTTGGAACTTTAATCCATGCTCCATTCTTGCTTTTTGGAAGATTTTTCACATAAATTGTCCTAGGATAGCCCTGTTGATATTAAGAAAAATGTGGCCCACCCCAGTGTGCTCTATCTAGATCAGTCTTGTGTTCAGGGTAGTTTCTTCTCATGGCTGTGGTTAGCATTTTTTTAAAGAATTGTATTGGGTCCCCTGTACTGTCTAGCCCTCCGGGGACATTACAAATTCTTAAGTTACCCCTGCATGATCAATCTTCAATTTCTGCCACTTTTTGGATCAGTGTCTGAAGTTGTTTCTCATGTTGCATTTGGATTTTAAGCACAGAGGCATTAATATCCTCCTTTTGTGAGACACACTTTTCTAACCCCTGGGTGCATATTGTTAATCCTTCTAGTTTCTCTGTTAGGGTACTAACTGAGTCTGAAATTCCTTTAATCAATGTTTTAATGTCCCCTAGTTCATCAAGCATTTCCACTCAGAGTGGTAATGGCATTTATTATTTCAGCTGTTTTCGCATTTTGCATGACTCTATCTGCTTGTATTTCTTTAATTCCTGTCTGCAATTCCTGATTATCCAGGGCCATCACATATTCAGTTGCTGGTTTCCATTCTATTTCCTGCTATTTTTTTCATTTTCTTTCTCTTCAATACCCACACTTTACTTACTTTCATTAGTAAAGTCCTCAGTCTATTTGCAATCATTTTCCTCTCTGTAGCCGACTTACTTTCTACCATGTCCTGTTGCTTAGGCCCTATCCTTTTTGGTGGCTTAATTATGTTTCCTACTGTACTATCTAGATTGATACAGTTGTTTTCTTCTTTTTTAGACTGTTTACAGTAAAAACATATATTGCCTGGTGAGAACTAGCTTCAGTTACACTTACCGAAGAATCCATAAGGGAAGACAGAGGTGTATGATTTATAAACCTTATGTAACCCCTCACCCCTGCCTTTTTGCAAATGACAGGTGGTATGCTGTTGAAGCTGACAGCAGTACCAGGTGAGGGACTGGGTTTGGGGAGGACTAGGTTACTCGGCACAAGGGCTAGGTTTGGCTACTCTGCACAGGGGCGCCCAAGTAAATCTGAACACAGGAAGCAATAACTGTAATGTCCAAAACCAGGAATGGGATTCTAAAGTGTGGCTTTATTCACATCCAAGTAGAACAAACAAAGCATAAAGACGGACCCCATGGAGCTACACTTCATAGTAGTTAAGAATCAGAACACTTCCTCAACACTTCAGCCTTCAGGCTCTGAACCCTCAGACACACAGCCCAGACTTGCGCTGCTTTGTACACAGCCCGACTTGTACTATTTGAGGTTCCTGGCTTGGCTCCCCTGCTGGCCACTCAAACACCTTTCATTTGACATGGACACATTGTCTGGTGGCTCCTAAACCACCTTAGAGCCTTCGACTCCATAAGAAACTTCCTTTTAATCACGTCTGGGTACTTTCCTCAGCACTGGCCAAGTGCCTGAGGGGAAAATAAAAGAGCCTGAAACAAATCCGTGGAGGTGAATTTGGTTACTACTGATGGGGGTTTCCACCTCTCACTTCACAATTCATACCCGGCCATTTCTCTGGACATTAAACATCTCTTTCTGAAAAGCTTGGCAATGTAGATTAAAGGGTAAACGCATAGCACATTTCCTCTACATGTCTTGGCTTTCCCCTTGTGCTGGACTTGAACATACTTTTACTTGACTTAGCCCATTACTCTAGGCCTCTCACTTAAGCAGTCCAATCCCCACTTTACAACAGTTCAGGTGAAACATAGGCCCTATGTCAGAGCAGACTCACCCTTTGGTTGCCGGTGCCCCACAGGTGAATCTTGACAGATTCTAGTGCTGCAGCACAACTTGAAAAATAAGGCAGCTTCTTCCCTAGCCAGAACCAGGAGGGTTGCCCCTGGAATGACAGGCAAACCTTTTCACCCTTATCCCCTCAGGGATGGGGCACAGAGACCAGTAACAGTGGTCTCCACCACTTCACAAACAGCTTACTGTATTCCTCTTTAGGTGGAAACACACACCTCCCCCTCACAGTAGCTCTATATATGAGCTTTAGGCCCCAAGAGCCTGTGCACAGACTGCTGTGCTCCTCTCTTCAAGACTGCTCACACACAACACTGTTCAAAAAACTCCCCAACATTCTAACCTAACTCCTAACTGCAGATTCCAGTGTGGCTCATGCAGCTGCGAGAGTTCTATGGTGATGTCATCCCTCAGTCTCAGCTGAGCCTAAGAATAGAGTGAGACAGTGTGAAATCCATTTAACTGGAGTTTCACAAGCTGCCTTCCCTGCCTATCACACGGTCTTACTGGGATTCTAGTAACCCCAGGTAACAGGGGTGTTACACTTACGATATCGATTCCTGGTGAACATAAATTCTGCTGCATTGCTCCTTGCAGTAGTTGGCAGTTTTGCTTGCCTTGGTCATGTTTCTTGTTTTTTTATCCTTTGCCTTGTGATTTCTTTGACTAGGCAAATCACCTTTGACATTCCTTAACATGGCCATGTGCTCCATCCTGACTCCATCCCAGCTCTTGTGGCAGAAGCATTATGCTATTTTCATGCACTTCTGACAGCTTGTTGTGATGATAGACCTCCTCATTTGTTTGGCATCATCTTTTGTTTATTTCTTCAGGCACGATCCTCTTTAATATTGCCACTCTTTTGCACTGCATTAACCTGCAGACTGACAAGAAATAACTCAATGCTAAGCATGCATTAGATCTGCCACCATTAGACCTATCTACAGTGGGCCAGTGTCTTGCTCAGCTCCAGCTGTTACTCAGAACTGATGTCACCATCCTCTTCCTATTTCCGAGTATTCTCTCTCTTATGCTTGCATAGATGATGCTGTTAAAATTATTAAATGATTTGGCCCCAGCTCCTAGCTCTCAAAAATGGACATTTCAGATGCATTTAAATTGCATTCCATCCATCCTTCTCTGAGGCACTTGTATGGTGTTAAATGTGAAAATTGTTACTACATCACTGTCTGTCTGACCTTTGGTTGCAAAAGCTGCCAAAAAATATTCAACATGTTTTCTGAGATGCTTTGTTGGCTGTTGCTCAGTATTCGTCATTATCCAGCCATCATCCATCGTCTAGATTATTTCATGCTAATTGATCCACCCGATTCACCTCCCGTTGCTGGCACGATGGCTTGTCCATCTCTTTCAGGAGTTGACAGAGCTCTGTCTGAAGAGAAAACATTATGGCCATCTATGTCTATGGAATTTTTAGGTATTGAGCTGGATACAATACATGTGGAAGCCAGATTACCTCCAGATAAACTGCTCAGGGTTTAAGCACTTGTGGAATCTTTTTCCATTTGTTCCTCCTGTACCAAACGCAAACTTCTTTCACTTCTGGGATATCTCTATTTTGCAATGAAAATTATTCTACAAGGCTGTTTATTCATTTCCTACTTTCTGTCATTGGCCTCTTCAGTCTCCAGACTACAGCATCACAAATCCATTACTGCTGCAGCCAGATCTGATTTAGCCATGTGGTCCCACATTCTAGCCTGTTGGAACGGATGTTCTGTGCTCCACAAAGAACCATCTCCCAATTTCCATTCCAGGATATACTGTACACTGATGCATCTCCTTGTCATGGTTCTGTAGCTATCTTTGAGCATTCCTGGTTTGGGGATCCCTGGCCTCCTGACATATACACTCTTTGAGACTTTTCCAAAACCCTATTGTAGCTGCTGCATTTGTATGGGGCCATCTTTGGTCTTTGCAAACCATCTCGATCTTCTCTGACAATCAACCCACTCTGCACATTATAAAAAAAGGCAGGTCTTTGTCCCATTCCATCATGTTGTTCATGTGGAGGCTGACTTGATTATTACTGTACCACAATTTCACCATGAAACGTTTTCACATTCCTGGCTATGCAAACAAAGCTGGTGATTATCTGTCCCGATTTCAATTCCAGGAATTCCATCGCATTTATCCTTCAGCAGATTCAGCCATGAGCTCTCCTCCTCAATTCATCAATCTCAACATGTCTTAGTATTCTATTGTCAACAATCTGAACTCATCATGTGGTCAGCCCTAGTGCCTACTATTCGGGCAACTTATACTACTGCTTGGAATACATTTTCCTCATTTTACACCTTTCAATCAATTCATCCAAGTTTCTTCTCCATCAGTCATATCCTGGCATTTATAAACTTCTGCCACCAAGCCTTGAAGTTATCATTTTGGACCATTAAACAATATCTACCCAGAATTAAATTGTTCCTATATTTGTCAAGTCCATCTATGTCTTCAGTTGTATCCCACACTTCAGTCAAACTCTTCCTACTTGGAACCCATAAAGCATCCAGAATAAACACTCCTAAACAACTACCTGTGGAAGGATCTATAGGTCACAAATTGTTGGATTTACTGTGCACTAATCCCTTTGACCCAACCACAAACATCATGTTCTCATCAGCCATTTGCTTAGCGTTCTATGGCTTCATGAGCCCAAGAGAGTTTACTACTTCTTCGGCCTCTTCAGTTATATTCCTTACAGTCACCAATTTAAGAAAGCAAGAAGATCATTATATTCTCATTCTTCCAATCTCAAAAACCAATAGATTGGACTTCTGGTGGAGACATGATGGTGTAAGCATGCAGGGGATCGAGCTCTTACTACACCACTGTTAAAATAGGCTCTTCTTTCCCGATACAATGACTATCTGCATACAAAAACCAACAGGTTTACAATCTTCATCTCGGGAAACAAAACTAAACATAATTCATCCCTCCGGGGCATAGCACTACAAGAGAGAAACCGCTACCAGCCCCTGCAAGATCTACTGGAGGAGGAGGAGGACTGTGGCCTGCTGGATGCTGATGCAGCCTCCTGCATTGCCCCTCAGTCAGAGATCAAATGGGGTAAAAGGGACAAAATAAAAAGCCAATGTCTGAAAACTTACAATCGGAGTCAATTCTCACTGCTATATCTGAGTTTCGCACTGAAATGAGGGACACAATGAAAGAGATTCGCACAGACATGGTCGAGTTACAAACATGGGTAGCAGAGGCTGATGCTCAGATATCAACGAATATAAACAAAGTCGCCATCCTGGAATGAGCTGTTCAAGTTCTGGCTGAGGAGCAACTCCATACTTCCATGAGGCAAGAAGACATGGAAAATCGAGCATGATGGAAAAATATTAGGGTGTATGGGACTCCAGAGGGAGAGGAGGGGAATGACCTGGTAGCATTTGTGGACTATTTACTATGCTTGGTCCTGGATTTGGGCCCTAACTACCAGATCGACATTGAGAGAGCACACATGGCGATGGGTCCCCAGCCTTTGAAACCTGAGGCTGGACCCAGATCATTTGTCATGAGATTCTCCAACTTCTATCACAAAGATCAGCTACTCATAAAAGCATGTCGCAAACAAAAAGTAATGTTAGGAGACCACCGTATCATTTTTGACAATGATTACGCATCTGCCACCCAATGCTTAAGAAGAGAGTATCCCTTCCTGTTTCCCCTTCTTAAGAGACAAGAATTTAAGATTCCACACTCCCTACCCAGTAAAATTAATTGTTCCACTCCCCAATGGTCTCATTACTTACAATATAGCTTCAGAGGCCAAATCAGACTTGCTTCAGTGGGGGATCGTAGCTAAAAATTACCCCAAACAAGCAGCGAGGGACCTAGTGGTGCTTCCAAGGCCTGCTACTCAAGAAAAGCCCCGAGTGGAGATCGGAGACCACCAGTTGCAGAGGTTATTGGACAGAGTGTGTCTATTATGGAACCCAACACTGCAGGCTGATTAGGAGCCAAAATCTCCCATAAAGGTACTGGATGGGTTGTGGGGGGGGGGGGTCGGCCACATTTATGGGATTGGGGTTGAGGGCGGGCTATTGCTTCAGTTGTGGCCTCACTACCACTGACAAATAATACTAACAGCCTCTATCAGTTATCTGGCTAATAGGTGCGGCCGGTGGAGCGCCTTGCTCTCCCCTTCCTCCGTGTGGCTTGACTCGGTTAAACTTTACCTCCCCACTTCCCGACCGTGAGACTGAAAGATTTTCTATCCCCTCCCCCTGTGGACTGTTGAACTTTATTTGGAGAGCGCTTTACTGTTCGGCTTTAATACGGAAAGGAACTGGAACTGGACTAATGAAACTAAATGTATTGTTTGCATTTTTACATCAAGTAATCCAGGTGAATTTAGGGAATAAGTGCTGAGACTGTGGGATTAGGATCTTGCTGCCCCGTTGAGGCGGACACAAATGAGAATACCTCATGCCCCCAACTGAGAGTGGAGGGGGGTGCCCGGGTCTAGGGTCGGAGTTATAATTGATCTGCCATCCCCTGCTGAGTCTAGGTTGCCATTGGCAGGCATGCGCTGCCTGTAGTGGTAGTCCTGACATATTAGACCTGGCTGTGACGAGGGTGGAGATCTGCCCATCCCTGGTTCTGGGGGCGCCTTCCCCATTTTTTAGGGCAGATATCTTACCGGGTGCCCAACCCCGCCTCTTGGAACAAGATCGGACTGAGCTCCCGGATCTCCAGCTTTTGAATGAGGTCTCCCAGCTTGACAACCTAGAGGAGGTCTATAAATTACTAATATAAGGATTTTGAAGAGCCATGATAACCTTTTTCTTTCCCTCCTATATAACAGCATTAAAGAGAACCTAAACAAGACGTTTTTTTTTAAAACTGCAAACTCCAAAATCTGGCTTCATGGTGAGGTAAAGTAAAGGCTGCTGTTTACATTTATGCTAAAACTGCATTTATGTAAGTAACATAAATGCAGTTTCATAGCTTTTGGAAAATGTAAATATCAGCCTTTCACTTTCAAAAACAGCCTTGGTTTCTCCCTAAGATGTCTGGCAATTGTGTTAAGTGATGAGTCATGATGACATTGAAGCCAGAGACAGAGACCCACATATATTTCTATAGTACTAACTAGTTCTTCTTTCCCTCTTTGTTTTGAATTGTTGTACCAGAATGATCAACACCATGTATTAACTCATAGATTACTCTGACCAGTACACATGTTAGACTATGATTTTGTTCATTTAGTTTACTTTAACTAGTGGAAAATGTTTTGCAATCCAGCTGACTTTTTCTTTGGCAAACTACATTACAGTACAACACTTCAAATACCTGATGATCTAGTGGTTATGTGATGCACTGAATTTTGTTTTTTGTTAACCAGGAGAGACATACTAAGCTGAAAGCTTGTTTACAGGTGTGGCCTGGGAGCACAAGAAAGTTTAGTGACTTGCTCAGGGTCACACAGCAAAGTACCAGTCTGGTTCAGTTCTAAAGCGCATACTCTCTTGTTAATCCACAAATAAGGCTTTCTTTTTCCATGTGAACTCCCTGCACCTAGCCTGCCTTCTGTTGAACACCCCACCATCCATACCCTGTCCTTAGTACTGCCTTGGGATGCATATGAGCTTGCGGTCTCATGAAGAGAATTATCATACCTCAGTTTGTAATCTTGTACCTCAGAGAGTTGTGCACACCTATACCAAAATGTATCATCAGCTGGCACTGTTAAAAATGCCTCCCAAATCACTCTCCAGTCCACATTCTCAGTGTTTGACTTCTGCTCCCACAGTAAACATTGAGTGGATCACCACCCTTCTGCACAGTGAAGGTAGTATGTACAGTTCCCCTGTTGTGTTTTTTCCTGCCTCATTAACCAACAACTAGAACTTCCTGGAGGGCCAAGCAATAAGCATCATGATCCACTAGAAAAACTGCTGTTCATGCCCTCATAAGGGCTGCACTTCAATGGATAACAATATTATTAGCAGGAGAGGCACACTAATACCTTGATTGAATCCACTCGACTTCCAGTATCAGTCTACTCCTTTACCTGTGATCTGCAGAACCCCACAGGACAGTTCCCAGCAATTCTTCTCCAGTACTTTTCTGTGCTGTACTCCACAATGCGAGTTGGTTGGCTACCACCCTTCCAAAGCTTGAATCAGCTATATACAACTCCCTCAGTACTGTCTTAACAAATGTCAACATCCCCCCCCCACCCATTTGAGGGTAATCTCCCTACACTGAATTCAAGTAACAGATTAGGTGCATCCCTGACACTCTGAGTATTTGTCATCACTGGCTAATCTCATTCACAGTCAGGTAGTGATCATGATGCTGGCAGCCCCACATTTCAGATCTCACAGTGATCTGCTCAGCGTCCTCCTTCATGTCTTCAGCTAACCTGAATATAGCTGTACCTTGCTGGAATGGCCTCTTCAGTCCCTCTCTGGCATTGATTCTTCTCACCTGCTCCCCACACCAAAATCTGGTGAGTTCACTACCTTTCCGCATCATGAATGTGGTTAGTACAAGCTCCCGTGTTATTTTTGCATATTAATAATAAACACGATCTTCTGGTAAGCCAGGCTGATAGCTGCATGGCACAAGTGGAAAAATAGGCTTTCCTACCATATAAGGTCTACTCCATCTATGATTAGGCACTATTAAATGATGTGCATAATGATGTGCAAACCCATTATTTGGTAGTGCCTAATCAAAGGTAGCCTAGATCTTTTAAGGATAGGAAAGCCCATCATTCCCCTTGTTCCCTGCTGCTATCAGCCTGACTTACTGGAAAGTTATGTTTATATTTGATATGTCAAAATTAAACTGGGACAGTTCTACTTGCATTTATGATGCAGAAGGGTGATGAGCTCACCAGTTTTTGGTGTGAGGAGGAATAGTGAAGAATGAATACCAGAGAGGGACTGAGAAGGCCACTCTTGCAAGGTACTGCTATATATTCAGAAGAAGGAAGACAGAAGGGAGAGAAATATGAGCAGATTACTGTAAGAAATAAGATGTGGGATGCCAGCACCCTGATCACTACCTGACCCCGTTGTTCTGGCCAACATTCCTTTTCCCATAAAACCAGTTCATGCAATTGTCCAAGGCTGTGTGTGGATATTAATGTAGGAAATGGCTACCACTACATGTTCAGTCACTTCACTACCAGTCTAGTATTGCTTGTAAAGCACTTTGGGATAGAATGTGTATGAAAACCACTATATAAATGCTGATTCTTCTTCTTCGTATTATTATTTCCCATGGAAAAAGAAGACAAGACAAGCATATATTTGAGTTTCGAGAAAGTATGAACTCTAACATTGGACTTCACAAGAATTTTGCTACAAAAAAGTGGTGGCTCTAGGGGGTGGTGAAGGGTGTGGCTGGAACCACCACCCCACATAGTAACGTACTTGCTTGCTGCTGCTGGTGCTGCATTTCACTTTGTTGAAGAAGTTTGATTTATTAATTGTACAAATGTTTACATTCAAATCAAGGATTACATTTGTAGGTTCTGTCAAAAATGTACTAGAAAAGAATAATAGCAGAAAATATAAAGGTTTAATAAAAATTTTAAAAAGTGCATATTAAGCATGCACACCACCTCAGCACTCCCACTGTAGCATCCTGGATCCGCCATAACCACTAGACCACCAGGTTATTCAAGATTTGTACTGCACTGTGGTTTGCCACAGAAAAGTCGGTTGGATTAAAACACAATTTCAGCATGTTAGAGTAAACAAAATGAACTGAACCATAGCCTAACATGTGTGTTATATAAAATAATGCACATGGTTTTGACTATTTGGGTGAAACAATTCTATGCAAAGGGAAAAAAGAACTAGTTAGCACTATAAAGAGCCATATATCTCTCTGACTTTGGCTCCAATGATGTAATCGCATAACTCATTTGGCGGCCATTTTAGGAAGCAGGTAAGACAGTTGTTTTTGAAATTAGAAGGCTGATTTTTCAATTTTCAAATGCTCTGGAACCACATTTAGGAAAATTATATAAATGTAGTTTTAGCATTAATAAATACAGCAGCCTTTTCTTTAGTCACCTACGGAGTCAGATTTTTGAATAATTTGTTGTCAAAATGTTGTTTAGGTATCCTTTAAGGTACACTTGGGGGGTTTTCTCCTTATACTCCAAGAGTTAAAGCTGGTTCTATGGATACAGGGAGGTGCTATCTAGAACAGGGTGCCATGTGCGTCTCCTCGAATATCACAGGTCCCTTGGCCAAGATATAGCAGGGGATCTTCATTCTCTTCCTGCATGTTTGAGTTAACCCTCTATTTAGACCCCTGAGGGGAATTAATTATTTTTTAAAGGTGGAGGGATAGCTTTCCCCCTCCCCCAGCATTTTGGATTATTTAACACCTTGTGAATAATATATAGCATTCATGTCACCACCACCGCAGGAGCAGTTACTTTTTTGGAACTGTTCCTAGAGAGGATGTTCCCTCTCAAGTGGGTCTATATCCATCTTTGGTAGGTCATGCCCCACTTTCCTAGGAGAAAGGGGTCTCTCCCTTACCCTGGGACTAGGGTTGTAGATGGTCATATCTCCCCCAACAGTGGAAGAACAAATGTACAGTATATAGTTTTCTCCCAATGGGGACAGGTTAATAGACAAGGTTTATGGTTGCTGATAAGCATGTTGAGTTTTGTGTTTATGTTTAATTCAAAAATGGATGGTGACACAGTTCTTACTAAGAGCCATAATACTCCCTCCTTGGCCGGATATGCTGAAGACCGGAGGGCTACTGTGTATTCATATATCACTTGATCTGGGTGCACTGGAATTGGTCCTAAAGGACCCCCAGATGTGGGGTGAGACATGGAGTATAATTTCTACCATTTACTTATGCCCTCTAGGTACCCAGTGTTTTTCTAGGCATGCAATTATAATATTTCCTTCTTGGGATTATGGTTAATGTACCAGTAAAAATTTTCTCTCAGAATGTGAATGGCTTGCACTCCCTTGTCAAATGTTATAAGATTATGCAATACTTAGGAAAACAAAAAGCAGAGCTATATTTTTTACAGGAATCTCACCTCTCATCAGCTGAACACTTAAAATTGCATTGGGGAGGCTGCTATCAGGTACTGACATCCTCTCATCCAAGAGGACATAAGAGGGGAACGGCTATTTTAATTCCAGCATCAACTCCACTAGAAATTCAGGATTCCTATCTGGATTCACTGGGTAGATATGTGATCCTTAAAGGGTCACTTTACTCCCAGACAGTAACTTTACTTAATACATATCTTCATCCTCAAACATCGCTCCCTATAATACGAACCTTCCTGCAGAGGGTAATGGAGAGGCTCAAGGGAATCCTGATTATGGGTGGGATTTTAATATTCCCTTCCACCCAGATTTAGATTCTTCTAACCCTAAGCTGAATAGGCTTTTTAAGGCAGCTAAACATTTAAAAGAGAATTTGACTTTTTGGGACATCGAAGACACCAGGAGGAGAATCTTTCCATCTGTCCCAGGGTATACCTTCTTTTCCCGGAGACATAACACATACTCAAGACTAGACTATTTTTTTTGTTACAGGGGAGCATCTTACTCTGGTACAAAACATTTTAACTGAACCAAGGGTACTATCTGACTACAATCCATTAATTCTTAAAATGAATCTGGGCAAACAAAAGAGATTCAGGTTCTGGAGGTTTAATGCTTCCCTTCTTCAGGATCAAAAGTTCCAGGATCACCTTAGGGAATGCATTCTGCAAGTAATTCAGGACAATTCTTCTCCTGAAGTCTCTCATCTGATTCAATGGGACGCTTTAAAAGTGATTTTACGAGGAGAGATACTGGAAGATGCTTTCCAAAAACAAAAGGAGGTGAATGCTAGACTTAATTATTTAACAGATCACCGAGACTCATACCAACTTTTATATAGACAGGTGACACAGCCCTTCAACAACGGATTAGAATTTTAAAACAAGAAATACAAAAAAATACTAGATTATAGAACTCTCCAGAGCCTAAATTATTTAAGACAATATAACTATGAGGGGGGAGCAAGAGGAGCTCGGGTTTTGGCTCGGAAATTAAGAGCCAATAAATGGGCCTCTACTATTTTAAAAATAAAATCTACTATATCTGGTACAACTACCTATAAAGAAGAATAAATCAGGCAGGTTTTTACACAATTTTATGAATCCTTATATGCAGCCCCTCAGCCATCCCAGATACAAGATAAAGTAATATCTGAATTCTTGGATAAAGCTCCACCTACCTAAGTTAACAGAGTTCCAAAAAGGTCTACTGGAGCGTTCCATCAGACCTGAAGAGATACTCCAACAGGTAAAAGATTTAAAACCCTTGAAACGTCCTGGCCCAGAATGGTACAAAACCTTTATCCCACAGTTACTTCCCAGTTTTCTACTGGCTAGTCGAGCGATGGCAGAGGGAGAGTCCCCCCCACCATCCTGGAGTTATGCTGTTCTTTCTACCCTACTTAAACCAGAGAAGGACCCTACTCTTCCATCATCCTACTGCCCTATTTCAATTTTAAATGTGGACTACAAAATATTTATGGCCATTTGGGCCAAAAGGCTGGAACATATACTTCTTCAGCTAATTCATCGGGACCAATCAGGTTTTATTAAACAGAGAA
This sequence comes from Neoceratodus forsteri, assembly GCA_016271365.2. Classification (NCBI taxonomy): domain Eukaryota; kingdom Metazoa; phylum Chordata; order Ceratodontiformes; family Ceratodontidae; genus Neoceratodus; species Neoceratodus forsteri. The sequence goes on from CM057452.1 coordinate 1,727,034,600, forward strand.
GTACATCTGATAATTTACGCCAAGTTTACTCTTTTACTCTTTATATTAACTCTTTATATTACTCTTTATATTACTCTTGGAATATATTCATGCCAGAAAAATTCCCTCCACTATTATAAGTCTAGACGCCAATAAAGTGTCTGATAGGTAGGAATTCCTGTGGGCTACCCTTGCAAAATTTTCTTTCCCGGATTCCTTCCTTACTTGCTTGAAAAATAAGTATACCCACCTTAAGGCCTACATTTGAGTTAATGGGTCTTTATCTCAACCAATACTCATACAAAGGGGCACGAGACAGAGATGCCCGTTATCCCACCTACTTTTCGCTCTTTATATTGAGACCTTGGCCAAAACTATTCAGAGGAACACCCTGATAGAGGGGGTCCCTGTAGGTCAGAGAGAACACAAGGTGGCTTTGTTTGCTGATGGCATTCTGGGGACAGCCCTCTCCCCGGACACTTCTCTTCCTGTGCTGTGGGAAACTCTGGAACACTTTAAAGCTGTTTCAGGTTTTCAGTTAAACGTAGCTAAAATAGATCTTCTCCCATTATTCTTCACCCCATCCCAAGCTCTTAAAAACAAATACCCCATAAAGTGGTATAAAACAAAATTTAAATACTTGGGAATCTTTATTCCAAGCAACTTGGATAATTTGGAGCTGTTGAACTATGAACCTTTATCAGTTCAGATCCAATCCAACTTATCCTGTTGGTCCAAATTACCATTAAATTTTTTCCAAAGAATTGAGACCATTGGCATGATAATTATTGTATTTATTTCAAAATATCCCTACCTTCCTATCTAACTTTTATTTTAAGTCGTGGGATAAAATTATGTCAAACTTTATCTGAAACAGTCGGAGACCAAGAATCAGGATGTCTCTATTGCAGCTTCCACTTTCTCTAGGAGGAGCCAACCTACCAAACTTGAAATTTTATGCATTAGCAGCCTTTTTAAAAATATTGTCCTTGTAGCTGTCTCCTACATATGAGGCACCCTGGAAAGACTTGGAATTTATAGTAAATGACCTATATGACATCACCAAGGTAACCCTGGCCTCAGTAACCAAAATACCACCCATGCAGGATTTTACACCTTTTACCACCCAAATTTCAAAATTATGGTATAAGTTAAAATTACAGTAGGGTTTCAGGGAGCTCTTTTTCCTTTACACACATATCTCAGAAGATGAGCGATTTCTTCTGGCAGCCCTAGACCACACCTTTTTAAAATGGAGAAGGGTGAGGCTCCAATTTTTTAAGCAATTCCTTTCTCCAACAGGCATTATTCCATTTTAAACTCTTAAAATAAGTTATGGCCTATCTGACAATGACTGTTTTAGATATACCCAGGTCAAAAACTATTTACTATGACAAAGAGATGTGACCTCTAAGTTACCAGACCCCATTCCAATGTCCTGGAAATATCTTGAGGATAATATTAATGGTCATATGTGGGGACACCAGGAATGACACTTATATAAAATTCTTCGGGAGGGGAAAGGTGATTCATCGGTTTTGGTTTTGAATAGCTGGTGTAGGGCTCTAGAGTTAGATATCTCTGAACAAGAGTGGCTATGAGCATCCCCATTAGCATGCAGAGTAAACCATTCTACCAAATGGCGTGCACTCACCTGGAAATGTCACAGTCGATTTTTTCGCTCACCGGCAATTCTAACTAAATACCTCCCCTCCTCATTTGGCAGGTGTTGGCGGAGCTGTTCATGTGTGTTCGCCAACTGTAGCCATGTTTTTTGGACACATCCACAGTTAACACCATACTGGTTAACCATACAACAGGAAACTTTTGATTGTTTAGGAGAGGTGACTGAACTCACTGCTGAGGTGGTTCTGTTGTCTCTATTTCCCCTTCATAGCCCACCTTGGTATTGAACCCTACTACCTATTTATATTTTGGCAGCCAAAAAGGCAATAACAAGAAGACGGAGGTCTCCTATCATTCCCACTATCAAACTCTGGAGGATGATGGTGTCTGATATCTACTATATGGAACCCTTATGGCTAAACTCCATTATAAACACCCCACGAGCGAAGTGCTATGGAGGCCATGGGTGATGCACCTATCTTGGCATGATCCAGATTTTGTCCCCTGATCCTCTCTGTTTAAAAACTTTGAAGGTACCGAAGGAGACAAGGTCTTGAGAGGGCCTTAGATGCAGCCTTCACACCTGCTATAACATTCTACTAGCTCAAGGAAGAACCTAATTTGCAATGGACTAATGGGGGTTAAATGTCTGCAATGCTAAAAATCCAGTCATTCTGTGAAGGTATTGCCTGTAAATGGAGAAAAAAGGAAACTGTTGGATATATGCTAACTAGGCAAGGTTTAACTGAAAATGAACAATGTAATAATATAATACAACCATGACTGTATCACTTGCTGTCTGTTACATCTAACTAATAAAAAAAGAAATAAAAAAAATAACAAAACAATAGACTGCACCAAGGAGTTCGGATCTCATACTAGCCCATTCAGAATAATTGGTGTCCAGTAGCTGTATTGGATCAGCTCATGCACGATCATGTTTTCTGCAGTTCTTCACAACTTCACCTATCTATCGAGAACCTCATACCACTATCAATCAAATGTTTCATGGAACATGTGAGAATCCAATTACAAAGACTTGGAGTTCATTATTTTGCCTTCATATATCATTCTTTTCAGATTGGAGCTTCATTTTCTGCATTGAAGAACAACGTCCCTGCCCATATCATCAAGAGACTCAGAAGGTGGACCTCTTCATACTACAAGACCTACATCCCCAATCCTGAAGCAGAACTCAGACAAGCTTTTAGGATTACCTTCTCTTAGTATGCCCAGGGGAAGGGCAATTCAATAGCCATGGTTCCTCAGAGGTTTCCTCCTCAAGGTTTTTTTTCCTCTCCTGTGGGCTACTGTTCACACTCTCTGTGAGTTGGAGGAGGTATCTCTATCTCTCTTTTTGGGCCTTCTATTTCTGTAATGCCACCTGACACCTCTACTGAAGGTGGGAATAGGGAAAGGCCAAAGTTAGAGTTCGCACAAACACTTACATGGTTTCCAAACATTGAATGGGAGGGCTTTGCCTGAGGTTCGATGTGGGAGAATAACTCTTCCCACCATTCACATTTAAGCCAGCCTCTCACCTCACTCCACACTTAGCATGTCTCAAACATCCTGCATCCTCCTCCTCCGGCACTCTTCTCAACCTTAGTGCCAAGCCTTCAATTTCCGTAATGCCGCCCGCCGGCTCCTCTACTGAGGGTGGGAATAAAGAAAGGCCAAAGTTAAAGTTTGCACAAACACTTACACTATTCCCAAACAATGAACTATCTTTGGACCACAGGAAGGCCTTTGACACTGTCTCATACATTTTTTGTTCATGGTACTTAAAAAATACCAGTTACCTAATACTTTCATCTCTTGAGTGTCTAACTTATGCCAGACTGCATTTTTAAAGCCATTAATAAATGGAAGACTGAGAATGGTGTGCCAGGCACATAGGGGAGGTGGGCAAGGCTGCCCACTAGGCTTAGTCTGTATCTTTTCTTTTTGGACTCAGTCCTTAGAAAAGTAAATTTGGACCCAAGGTGCTCCCTATCCTGACTAAGGAGGGTCCTACCCCTGCTACAGTCCTGGCATATGCAGACGTTGTCTACCTCCTGGTTTCTGACATCGATGTCAGTCATTCAAACCTTTTCTAATACAACAGGATCCAGCTTAAATGTGCAGAAAAGTAGAGGTCACACATACCAGGATTTCAAGAAAGGAGGATTACTCACATTGAACCCCATTGTTCTCTTTCTTGGCATTTTCTTTTTTTGTAATTTTGGAATAATTCAGGCATCCAAACTGTGAGGACCCATTTTTGCAGTAACCTGTGGTCACCTTCTGAATGCATGGCTGGAGGGAACACTTAAGGTAATTAGGATAGGTCCTCAGCCTATCCGTGGACATGTGACCAATATCTTTCAGAAGATGATGAAGTGTAAAGTTTCCACACAACACCTCTGTAATGGAAAGAGAAAATGAATTTACTCCCTTGATTAAGAGATATCGTATTTCACCATTCAGAGGCTGCAGCTTCCATTACATTTTTTTTTATTTTGAGCCCCAGCTTCTAAATGGGGCAGCTTCTGATCAGGGGCTTTAATTCATAAGCTGCCATCCAAAAGCCTTATTTTTTTGTCAGACTTACGCCTGGTGTACAAATGTACATCACTTGCCTCTTATCAGATACAAATGACACAGAGAATTGCACTAGCTGTAAGAACACCACTACTTGTAAATCACTTAATGCAGAGAAATGTGCAGTCAAACATTTTGGTGCCAATAATCCCAATTATACATATATATTAAATCAAAAACTACCCAAAAGCTCAACTAGGGAACACAATCTAGGTATAATTATTAACAACAAATTAATACCAAGGGATTGGTGCTTGGCCATATCAGGCAGAGCTATGAATCTGGTGCATGAAGTAAGATGGTATTTTACAAGCAAAAATGAATAAATAATTCTTCCCACACACAAAAGCTATATCCATCCAATACAGCGACCAAGAAGGGATATATCAACATTAAAGAGAGTACAGAGAGCAGTTACCAGGATGATACATAGAAACAAAGGGAAAAACATACTTTAATAGGTTGCATAGTACGGGACTCCATTCTTTGGAGGCTTGTAGACAGAGGGGAGATTTCTGTTTCTTTTCAAAATATTAAGATCCAAAGAACAAATGGAAGAATGTGGACTAGAATTTTGCAACTCGTATATCAATCTTAGGTCCCATAATGAGAAACTGAAATTACCAACTGCACATACTAATAAGAGGAACAATTTCTTTATTCTCCATGCTGCTTTGGCTTGGAATAAGCTTCCCCAGCAGTTGGTTGATATACCCACTCTGGAATTATTTAAAAACAAATTAGACAAGTTTTATTACAACAAGCAAGGGATGATGTAAATCTTTTCCATTATTGTGGGAGACATTCATGATAGGCCATATGGCTCCATTATGTCTAACTCCACTTAATAAACTTAGTACCTGTCACAGAACCTCTCTGAGTCCTGACTAGTTCACATTCACATCCTTAACCAAGCGATTATTGGCTTTAGTTGTTCTGAGATAGGTTCGTAGTTCATAGTTAAATATGAGTTCTTTTAGACTATTTGCCTTTTAATGAACTCGCCACCTTTAGTTTTCACTGGTGGAACATGTATTTGTTATCACCCATATAATGATCTAGTCCGTTTTTTAATGTAGTACAGTAATTTTATTATTTTCTATAACATGCATGGGCAGTGTGTTCCAACTTCTAACAATCATTTCAATGAAAAAAAATCATCTCTTCTTCGTTAAGTTGGTTTCTCCTTTTAATCTGTAATTATGAGACCATGCTTTTTTATTTTGCTCATGTAGTTTTTGTGATCCAATGTTCTCCAGAAAACTGGGATCTTTTATTGCCCTGAAAACCAGACAGAGGTCACCTCCGAACTATCTATACTCAGTGGAGTATAACCCCAGTTGCTTTAGTCTTTCATTATAGTACAGTGTTGTAAACCCTTTATTTTTTCATTATTTTCTCTTTGTACACCTTCTTTTAATTTTTTACTTCTAACAGTGGATGCTGTGCAAAACTGTGAGCAGCATTCCAAGAGCGGGTGAATCAAACTGCTGTATAGTGGAAGAACTGCTTTTGACTCTCTGCTTTTTATGTTGGAGAGAATACAGCCAAGTATTTTGGGGCATTTTTTAACAGTCACTTTTGTATGTACATCAGATGAGAGTTTATCTGTGATTATGTCTCAGAGTTATCTAAATTTCAATAATTTGGGAACCTCCACAGCTCCAGCTGAAATATGCAGCAGTAAATTGGAAAAATCACTTTAAGTATGGTATTTACTGGTACTTACTGTCCTCTGTGCTCGCACTTTGCTCATGGCTCACTTGCTCCACCACCTGAAAACATCTCTGCCTTCTTACTGCCTGCTATTGCTCTGACCACACGATCCCAAATCGTTCTTTTCTTCATAAGAAAATACTGCAAATAACCTTTTCTGCCAGCTACATACACAGCTCTGCTTCAGCTCTTGACCGTCCAAGTTAACCATGCATTCTTATCAAACATCCCAGACACCACACCACTCAGTAGCAACGGGGAGTTGCTGCTTGCATTTTCTTAATTTGCAAAGCTGTACTTTATTTGTATTTTGTAGAATGAAAACCGAACTTAGAACTACACATCAGAAACATGAGAACTAAACGGAAGTGCAGCCACTTTGTCTGATCGTCCACCATGACCGATTTCACTGGTAAGAAGTCATTAAAACAGGGGCAGCTTTTATTAATGAAACCCCCATGTGGGGCTTAGTGGCTGCAATTTGTGAGGCCCACAGGACCAGTCTACACAGTGGAAAAGCCCCAAAAGTGACAGTGTAGCTAATGCCCCATCTTGAGTGGTCAGAGCAATAGAGTCCATGGGGGTTATTCTGTTTGAGGACTATGAGTATGTGCTGCCTGCTTGAGCTTTGCAAAATTGACTGATTTACCTGAAAAGTTATCTGGGGTCATCTGGATCACTCCCCATTTATGGATTCCCTGAAAATGGACCCATTGTAACCATTCCGGTCTGGAGACTGTAATGTTCTGAGGTGACCACAATGGCTCCAAACAAAATGGAATGTATCCTCACCATGATTAACTGCTCCATGGAGTAACCTTTTTGGACATTTATCAATTTATTAAAATGTATTCCCTGTGTTTGTTGAGATTTGCAGAGTGGTTTATTGGAGTTATGAAATATTATGCTACTAACCAGAATTTCCTTTGCAGCCCAACACCATGGGATCAGCAGGCACCCCCGTCTGCCATCTGCTGCCTGGGTAAAATGAAGGCTATTTCTGGAAGTATTTCCTGATGCTGTATGTGCCTCCTTCCCTCGAGCTGACTTCTTCATACCCCTAGACACTGGGGGGAAGGGCACAACTTGGGGGCTCATCTGAGATTTGTTCTGGGTGTGTCTGCAACCCTTTTGGACCCTAATTCTGATGCTGGGCAATGGTTGAAGATGTGCCTGGACATTTGACTACAGATTTTGTGCAATCAAGATGGCACTATAGACTGGGACGGTTTGTGCCTTTGGGTGGTCTGGAGGCACCAGAGAGTCTGCAGCTGTTGGGGATCCAGTGTCTGGTCCACGTGAATGCCATGCTAATGGGCCAAATGACACCCAAGGACTGGACCATTGGTTTTGGTGGAGAAAGGCTGCATTCCTTGTTTTGGACCCAGCATACAGTCCAGCAAAGAGGGCACGAGATTTACTGGGAGTTTACCAGCTGTGTGGAGCTTTGTGGCATTTGTGATTCATAAGCCAAAGTTTCTGAAAAATATCTGGAGCACCTACGCCATCGGGTGTCACTGTGTCACCCAAGATATTCTCTTGGATATGGACTCAAGTGGGCAAGTCAACAGTGTCTGCAGAGTGTGCCCTGTGTAGAAACAAGGGCCTGGGAGTTATGTTATTGCTGGCATTCACCATCTGCAGTGGCTCCAGTTTGGTTGGTCTGGGGCCCAGTCGATCTAGTGCCTCCCTGGCTTCTGAAGATACTAGCCTGGGAGAGTGGGAGGATATGGCTTCTGCCCTGTGTGTCCTACTTGAAGATACTACTGCTAAGAGCGAAGACAAGGGCAGAGGGTATGGAACAGGGTGAGCCAGCCTGCTGCTAAAATCACCAGAGCGACTGATGACTTCAGAGAATTTTGGCCTGAGTAGGCCTTGGAGTGAAGTTACCCGTGCTGAGCCAGCAGGGACTGTCTCCACCCCATGGACTGTGACTGAAGTTAAAGGTGGGGAGGCTGTGGCATCAGAAGTGCACCCACATTCTGAAACTCTGAGGAGCCCACCGGTGCAGAAATAGCAGAGTGTCCAGACAAAGACTCTGAGGACAGGATAGAGTAAGGGGAACGCTGAGAATAAAGTTCGAGTTGCATCTGAGGGAAAGGAGGATTGGGACAAGAATGGGAGTGTCCCACTCCTTTATTCTGAAAAGATATTTTCACCTGACAAAGATTCTGGCAAGGAGGGTGCCTCTAAATCTCCCCCACAGGACCACTGGGGCTTGGTAGAGGAGCACCAGTGGCAGAATAAGGAATGTAACAGTGGAGAGTAGCTGCCACAAGGAAAGGCCCCCACAACACCACCAGAAGCCTTCCTGAGTGGTCTGAAGCAGAGCGCCATGTGAGGAGACATGTAAAGCAGGAATTTCCCCAGTATGATTATCTATACGTGCCTGGACGAGTTTGGGACATTGTGGAGAAAAAGATCAGATTGGATGTTTCACGGAATCCTGAGAAAGGTCTATCATAGGCACAATCTGTATGCCCACAGTGCAACTTACTAGCTGCAAGAGGACCCGCAGATAGCAAAGGGTATTTATGCCAGGACTGCCTTTGAAAGATTGACTCTTTTCAAGAACTATGCCATAGCTCAGGACATCAACAGTGGTCACACCAATTTCAGTGTGGAGTCTGTGGATTCCTATGGCCACCCTTGTACAAAACCTAACCCTGAATATTATTTCAGCCACTGGGAGAAAAATTACACCAAAGTGCCACAGAGCAGTGCTGAGTAATGTTCTGGTTGGACTATGAGATGGGTGAGATCAGTCCTTTTCTTTTTCCCAGTGACACTGTTAAAGTTTGGCATTGTGTTTTGTATTTTGGAAAAAAGTTGTGAGAGAAGCCAAAAGAAATCATAGTGTATCAATGTCAGTGCATAGCCAGTTCTTGTATCATGTTGGATAGTATGAACATACAAACACACGTATTTGCCAGCAGAAATAGGCCACCTGGTCTATCAAGTCTGCTTGAGTGTGCAGCTAGCACCCTCACCTTGCAGCTGCCCTGCCCCACCCCTCCCCTTCCCAATTACCCCCCCAACATTGTCCCATCCCCTATTGAAATTACCTACTGTCTTACAGGTTACCATCTCCTCTGGTAGAGCATTCCATTCTGCCACGACCCTCTGTATGAAAAAATGTCTACATAGAAACATAGAATTTGATGACAGATAAGGACCGCTTGGCCCACCTAGTCTTCCCATTTCCCTACCTGATGGATAAGCTACAGATTCTAGTTAACCAACAGCTTACTTCCTCCTATGCCCCACTAGAATTGCTTTATGTCTGTCCCATACATTCTTGAATTCTCCCACTGTTCTTGACTCCATAACCTCCTCAGGAAGGCTGTTCCATGCATTCACAACCCTCTCCGTGAAAAAATACTTTCTAACATTACCTCTGAGCCATCCTCCCTCCATCTTCAAATTGTGCTCCCTTGTTCTTGCACATCTCTTTTTCTGAAAGATGCTCTCCTCTTGGACTTTGTTAATTCCCTTGAAGTACTTGAAAGTTTCCATCATGTCCCCCTCTACTTCCTTTTATCGAGGGTATACATATTAAGCAGCTTTAGTGTCTCTTTATATGTCTTCTGGAGCAGGCCCTGCACCTTTTTGGTTGCCCTCCTCTGAATAGCCTCCACTCTGTCTATGTCTTTGTGGAGATGGGGTCTCCACAACTGCACGCAGTACTCCAGATGGGGTCTCACCAACTGTCTGTACAGAGGGATAACAACTTTCTGTTTTCTACTGTTGATGCCTCTCCCTGTGTATCGCAGTATCCCCCCAGCCCTCCTTACTGCCTTCTCACATTGCTTGCCCACCTAAAGGTCATCTGATATAATTACTCCTAGGTCCCCTTCTATTTTTGTTGTTGTTAGTATCTCACCCTCCATTGTGTACTCTTCCCCTGGGTTTTTGTTTCCCAGGTGCAGGTGTCTCCTCATTTCCATCCTAAATCTTCCCCCCTCAAATCTAGGGCCATGCCCTCTCATGTCCTTCCCCTCCTCAGCCTAAGTATCCCTTCAGTGCCTGCCTTATTTATCCCTTTTTTGTATTTATCCCCTCAGTGCCTGGCTTATTTATCCCCTTTTTGTATTTAAAGGTCTCAATCATATCTCTCCCCCCCGGTCCCTTCTCTCCTCCAAGGAGTACATGTTCAGCTCTCTCAGCCTCTCCTCATATGATCTGTCCTCCAATCCCTGGATCATTCTTGTTGCCCTACATTGTACCCCTTCCAGTAATTTCTTCAGATATGGGTGCCAGAATTGCACACATTACTCCAGTGCACTATAGAGAGGCAGGATCACCTCCCTGCTCCTGGAGGAGATCCCTTTTGTGATACAACCCAGCATCCTGTTGGCTTTCACTGCTGCCCTCCTACACTGCTCTATATTGTTCATCTTTCCAGTTATAACCACCCCTAGATCCTTCTCCTCCTCGGTGGAATCTACAGTAGCTGCACCCCCCAGCTGGTAACTCCTCCCTGGGTTTTTTGCTCCAAAGTGCAGGACTTTTAACTTTTTTGCATTGAACCCCAACTGCCACATTTCTGACCACTCCACCAGTTTGGTCAGGTCATCCTGCAGCCCCTGCCAACCTGCTATATCATCCACCACTGCCCCCAATTTGGTATTGTCAGTGAATAGACTGATCTTATTCCTGACACCATATGAGATGTTCGCTATGAATATTCCAAACAGCACTGACCCCAGTACTGATCCCTGTGGCACCATGCTCATCACAGCCCTTGGAGATGAGAGTTCTCTAGTAGAGAGCAAATAGTGTTTATTGTGCCTATAATAATGTACTCATTTGTTGATCAGTGTTTAAAGTTTTGCATCTGCTATATCTTGTCTTGTAGTACCATTTCCCTAGATATATCGGGTGGTGTTCACATGGGGGAGTTGTAGCTAAAATAAGGGAGTCCAGTGTAGGCAACAGGCAGTGTTTAGTCATTATTGGATTTAGTGTGTCAAGAATAGTGTGATGCTTGGCCAGCTGGTTATGATTGCTCTATAATATTTATAATACAGAATGTGGTATGTGATGGTCTCCATCAGGCAGCTGTGCCATGCCCCCCACCCAGGTTTTAGTGAGAATAACAGGATATATTAACCTGAAACCAGGAGGTAATTAAAGAACCAGAGAGACTTAATTAGAATGACCCAGTTGCCATGATATAGGGCTCATAAACTTGTATGACGTCTTAAGAGGAAGAACACTTAATATCAACTGGTGTTAAAAAGCTATATTGCACCTAAGTGAGATATGGCAGAGTTGTAAAAAAAAACCTTTGACATCTTGGGAGCAGGAAACCATATAAGATCAAGGGGAAAGCTTGAATTAAGGAGTCATATTTGGGAAATGAGTTTTTGCTGAAGTCACAGTATTTAATATACCTGCTGAGAGGACATCCTGTTTTGTATATTTGTTATATTCTGAAAGGAGGAGCTAGATTACATCATCGAAGGGGTGGAAACCCAGCATTTTAAATTATTCTGTTTTTCAATTTAGTGACATTTCTTTTTGGACTCTGTAGAAACAAGATCTCAGATCTAACTAAAGGCACTTATAGAGGTATACATTGGATAGAAAAAGTCTAACTGTATGTTGGTAGGAGTTTGTCTGGAGTTTTCTTTGCTTTTTTTTTTAAATGATTGTATACTTTGTAATATAGTGTTCTGTGTTTACATTTTACATATTTGTGTCCATCTTTAAGTAAACCTCTCATCTTAGAGACTGCCCGGTGTGTCTTCGAAGTTCTTTCTTTTGCATATGGTGTACAGATGGTTAAGACTGACTAAAACTGTTCAAAGCTTGATGGTGTTACTAAAACTGGGAAAAGGTAAGAATATACCTAAGGTCTTTCATAGAGTTTTTAAGGGTTCATTTTGGATACCTGGTTAGGTGCTCTTAGGTGAAAGATATCTGGCATCCCCCGAAGAGCAAATTATCTGAGCCTGTACATTTGGGTATGCTAGAAGAAGGTTCACAGTTTGAATCCACCCAGAACTTGAGATCAAAGGTGATTCAGACCCACAAGCAGGCAGGAGGGTTACCCTGTTCTGTTACCTGCTCACAGTATTGCACTTGGAGGTTGACACTGTGGGAGCAGAGGGCCTGACCTGATGAGTGGGTTTGTGACAAATAGAATGTAGGATGCCACCATCTTAGGCTAAAGTACTCCATCAGTAAGGCCTAGAGGCGGGTGGCCAGGGGAATTGTTCCCAGGCTTAATGAGAGAGATGGGCGTGTTAGGTTAGGGAGCCCTATTTTTTGCCACCTCAGTGGTGCCAGCCTTAAGCTCCCTGCAGTTATAACAGTTGGGGAAGTGCGCATATCCTGGCTGCTTGTGCCATAAAGGGGGTGGCTGTATGAGTGCAGTTTAGCTCATCAGGACAGCAAACCTTTGGAAATGTGCACTGATTTGTGCACCCTAGTACAGCCGGGGTGTGTTTTGGGACTTATGTCCTGTGTAGGCAGGGGTTAATAGTTTTGCTGCCTTGGGACTGCCTGTCACAATAACCATGGGTGGGCATCTGGAGGGGGCAGATATATGGGGCTGTGTGGGAAAAAGTAGTGGGGGTGAGTTGAGAGATAGAGTTCAAGCAGGGGTAATTGCCCGCTTGAGCAGTGGGCCAGTTCTCTTCAGTTAAAAGAAAAGTTGTGTCCCTGTCCCCAGATTGACATGGTCATGGCTGTTGGTAGGGGAGCTGACAGGGGAGATCCCAGGAGTCGAACCTGGATCCTGCTTCTGCACTGAGGTGCTGTGCTCTGTGCAGGGTGATCTCAGAGCAACACATTGGTGGGGAGCAGGATGGTTCTTGGCGAGTCCTGTAAGTGCCTGGCTGGGAAAATGAGTGTGCCAGAGGAGCTTGCTGGAGGTGGCCATAGTGAGTTTGCCAGCCCTCTGGGGGGACAACAGACAGTGTTGCAGCCAATCTTTGGCTCTGAGGTGAGCAGCCATCGAAGAGCTTGGGAGATGAGAATGGGAAGGGAGCAGCCAGCACTGATTTCTAACGACTGCTGGACTGGTCTACATAGTGGAAAAGTCCTGAACATGACAGTGTAGTTAAGGCCCCATCCTGAGTGTTCACAGCAATAGAGTCTATGGGGGTTATTCTGTTTGAGGACTATGAGTATGTGCTGCCTGCTTGAGCTTTGAAAAATGGACTGATTTGCCTGCAAAGTTATCTGGGGTCATCCAGAGATCACACCCCATTTATGGATTCCCTGAAAATGGACCCATTGTGACCATCCTGGTCCAGAGACTGTAATGTTCTGAGGTGACCACCATGGTCCCGAACAAAATCGAATATATCCCCCACTGTGATTGTTTAACTGCTCCATGGAGTAACCTTTCTGGACATTTATCAGTTTATTAAAAGGGATCCCTGCATGTGCTACAATTTGCAGAGTGATTAATTGGAGTTATGAAATAGTATGCTACTAACCAGAACTTTCTTTGCAGCCCAGCACCATGAGCTCAGTGAGCGCTCCGTCTGCTGCTTGCTGCCCTGGGGGAAACAAAAACCGTTTCTGGAAATGTTTTCTGCTGCTGTGGGAGCCCCTCTTCTCTGACTGAATCCATCACACACCTAGACACCAGGGGGGAACATTAACAGTGTTTTTTCTGCCTGCGGCATCCATATGGGGATGGCTGCTAATCAGGGGCATCTTCAAAATAGTGAAATGTGGTAGTTTTTTTTCCTCTGAGCCAGTACATACACAAATGTCTCCAGTCCTGATACTGACCATCATAACACAATTGGTTGATAAAAAAATCCCAATAAAAATGTGGGATGTCACCTGGTTATACTTCCATGGCAGACTACAAGCAAAGCCTAACCTAAAACATAAAAGTGCAATACAGAGATTGCGTCTTCACCACCCTGAGTGCAATGATCTTGAGGAAATCCTGTTCCACTTATTTTTTCGTTATTCTTACATCTCTGATTTTTCAAATACATTGGGAAATAGGTGAGGAAAGTTTGTGTTTAAGAAAATATCAATGTTTAATCTATGGTAGCATTATTAGTTAATAATTACTGGTGATCTTCTTCATCGCATAGTTAACAGTCCTCTGTCATACGCTATAATAACCTGAAAACCAGTTATTATGGTATTCTCAAAGCTTTCTTTCAGTGTTTTGTGTCAGTCATTTGTAGAGTGCCACCTCATTGGCTCTTAGTCTGTGTGTAGATGGGCCGAACACCTCAAGAACATGGCAGCTCCATTTTGCCATTTCCGAGGATCCGTCTTGCACTAATTGTTTGCCTCCCACTTTCCTAACAGTTTAGTTATTATTTTGTTTTCTTTAGTATTTATGTGGCTGATCCTGTCATTGGTACACTTCAGTCTGTGCATTGTGAGGCAGCGGCTACATCGGGAAGGGATTGAGGCTGACTACTGTCAGTTACATTTTTCCCAGTGTAATTTAAAAAAAGAAATAAAAAGTCATGAAAAAAAACAAAAGAATAGGGAGAGACAGGCTGTGTGTGTGTGTGTGTGTGTGTGTGTGTGTGTGTGACAGCAATGCTCCACTAACTTTGTCATCACTCACCTGCTGAAGGGAAAAAACTCCCTGCACCAGTAATTATAAAAAATAAAGGCTATGCAGCTATATTGTTATGGAATTTTTTGCACACCTTCGGTGTGTGATGACATCATAAACCTCTCAAGCTTCACTCTCGAGGTTTATGGGTCGTTACACACCTTGGGTGCAAAACACAGTTACACAGCCATCGTCACACACCTTGGGTATAACACACAGTTACACAGCCATTATTCTCTATTTATTGATCAGGTGAGTATACTGGATATAGCTGTGCCTATTTTCAGGTACGACCTGGGAGATTACAAGACAAATTAGTACAACAATAACAAGCAAGATGCAATACAATAATACAGTAAGGACTGATGCAGCAAATTAAACAAATATACAACAGTGCATGCGGTGGAATAGAAAGATTAAAAACACAAGAAAAAATTACTCACCAAAGTGATGTTGTTTCTTCTAATGGAGTCTTGCTGTATTCAGACAATATGCAGTTAGCCCCAGCACTTGAACTGCTCCAGAGAGGAAAGAGTTAACTCTATGCAGAAGCATGGAACGTTGAGCTTGAGCATGGTTTTCAAACCTTTGTCACTGGTACTTACCAGTGTAACCATCAGATTCTTATGAGCAAACTAACTAACTAGTACACAAAGTGGAAATTGTTTACTAAATGCCAAAGCCAAGAATTTGGGCCCAAAAAGACTCAAGTCGAGAACCCAAGAAAAAAATGTAGTGACTAAATAAACACACACATATATATATATATATATATATATATATATATATATATATATATATATATACATACACACACACACATATACCAATAACAACAACAAAACAACTACCCCACCTAAAGAGGTGCACCCCTGAGGTGCAACACTGTACTTGCCAGCTCACTTCCCGAAATCTAGATTTTTTTTTATTTTATCAAGTCTAGGATTAGAAATACCTTTGAGCCAAGGCTCTTTTACAAAGGTTCCACAAGTTCTGAGAGGGAAGACAGGGAGGGAGGTCAGAATACAGCAAGACTCCATTAGAAGAAACAACATTACTACGGTGAGTAATTTTTTCTTCAAACAACATGAAGTCTTGCTGTATTCTGACAATATGCAGACTACCAAGCAGTTCCCCCAGGAGGAGGGAGTGCATAACCTACTTTGGGAACAGGCTCTGCTGTGCCAAACCTAGCATCACTCCTAGCCTGGATGTCCATAGAGTAATGCTTGGTGAATGTATGGACTGTTTGCCAGGTGGCTGCTTTACAGATTTCTAGCAAGGGTATATCTCTGGCAGCAGCTAGAGTGGCACCTGTACCCCTAGTCAAGTGAGCCCTCAGGCCTGGAGAGGGTGTTTTGGCCAATTAGTCATAACAAAATTGTACACAAGAGACAATCCACCTGGCAATAGTCCTTTTAGTACCAGGCTTACCTTTTCCCACTTCACCGTAAGTGAGAAACAATTGAAGAGAATCATGCCTGTGTGCCTTAGTGTGCTCTATATAGTATCTAAGAGTCCTTTTTACATCCAAACTGTGTAACCTTCTTTCTGCTGAAGAAGAATGGTCAGTGAAAAATACAGGAAGAGACATGGACTGGTTCAGATGAAAATCTGACACCACTTTAGGTAAGAACCTCCTGTTGGTTCTTAGGACCACCTTATCCTTATGGAAGGAATTGAAGTCAGGCTCAACTGACAGGGCCTGTAATTCACTAATCCACCTGGCAGAAGTAATAGCTACCAGGAACACAGTTTTTCAGGTCAAGTACTTAAGTTCAGCCAAAGCCAGAGATTCGAAGGGTGGCTGCATAAATTGAGCAATGCAGACATTAAGATCCCAAGCTGGAGTAGGCTTTTGAAAGGGAGGGTTGATATGAACCAGACTCTTGAAGAACTTACTAAAAAACAGGATGAGATGCCAGGGAAGAGACCTTTCTTGCTGAAAGGAATGCAGAGACAGCTGCTATGTGAACCTTCAGGGTTGCAGGCCTAAGACCCAGACTATTAAGGTGAACATGATAGTCCAAGGCTGTAGCAATATTTGCAGAATCAGGCGAAATGCCTTTCTGAGAACACCAAATGCTGAATCTTTTCCATTTAGAATTATAAGCTTTTCTAGTAGAGGTTTTCCTAGAAACCTTCAAGATATCCAGAACTCCTTGAGAAAGATGCAGGCCTGCATATTCTAACTCTTCAAGAGCCAGGCCTTGAGGTTGAGAGAGTGGAGATTGGGATACCAGATCCTCCCCTGAAAGGAGGTTAGGAGATTGTATCTCTTTGGGAGAGACAGTGGACGTGACACTGCCAGAGATAGCAGCAGGGGATACCAAGGCTGTCTGGCCCAATCTGGAGCCACCAGAATCACTGTGCAGGGTTGAGATCTGATTTTGATTAGGACTCTGAACAATAGAGGGAAGGGAGGGAAGGTATTAAAGTAACCTGGCCTTCCAGTACAGAATGAGAGCATCCAGAGGAACAGTCCCCAGGACTGGAGGTCTGCAGCAAAACAGAGGAAGTTTGTGATTGTCCAGGGCTGCAAAGATAACTATCTCTGGAATGCCCCATCTGGTGAAGATGACTTGTAGGATGTGAGGGTGAAGGGACCATTCATGATGTCCCTGGGAGATTCTGCTCAGAGCATCTGCAGTACATTGTCCTTTCCTGGGAGATGAATTGCTATCAGGGAAGTTTGAAGGGAATAGGCAAGAGACCACAGTTTCATGGCCTCTGTGCACAAGGCCGTGGACCGAGTGCCTCCCTGCTTGTTGATGTACCACATTGTCGGGGTGTTGTCTGTCCTGACCTGCACCACCTTGCCCCTGACTGATTCTGAGAAGACCTGAAGGGCCAGAAAAACTGCCCTGAGTTCTAGAAGATTGATATGAAGGAGAGACTCTTGAGGGGTCCAGACCCCCTGAGTTGTGAGGGCTCCCAAATGGGCTCCCCAGCCTAGGAGAGAAGCATCTGTAGTTAGGACTACTGAGGGGACTTGAGAGAGAAATGGAACACTCTGTCTGAGGTTGTCCTGGTCCAGCCACCACTGGAGAGCTTGGACCAGAGTCTGAGTCACTGGAATCAATTTTGTGAGAGTCTCTTTTCTGAGACCAAAAGGACCTTAGGTGGAACTGAAAGTCCCTCATCTTAAATCTGGCTCCTTGCACCACTGCAGTAGAAGCTGCCATGTGGCCCATGTGGCCCAGGAGTTGAAGAAACTACCTTGCTGGACGAGAGATCAGAGTACAAAAAGATGAAGCAAGATCTGTGAGGTCCTTTACCTTTGCCAGAGGGAGGAAGGCCTTTGCTTGAATAGTATCCAACTCTATGCCTAAGAAGTTGTACTGGTTCGAGAACAAATTTTGGGAGATTGAGAAGAAACCCCAGAGAACTGAGCAAGTCTTGAGTGATTTGCAGAGCTGACTTGACCTGGTCAGGGGACTGACCTACAATTAGCCAGTCACCTAGATATGGGAAGATGGAAATACCCTGCCTTCTGAAAAAGGCAACCACTACTGCAAGGCACTTTGTGAACACCCTGGGAGATGATATTAGGCCGAAGGGCATGGCTCTGAACTGATAATGGCCTGAAGGCAACTCGAACCTGAGGTACTTTCTGGGGGAACACCTCATAGGAATATGGAAACAGGCATCCTTGAGGTCCAGGGATGCTAGCCAGTCCCCTGGCCTTAGAGAGGGAAGAATCATTCCCAGAGTCACCATTTTGAATTTTGGTTTTGTGATATGTTTGTTCAAATACCTAAGGTCTAGAATGGGTCACCATTCCCCTGTCTTTTTTGGAGTAAGGAAGTACCTGGAGTACAGGCGTTTGCCCCTGTGCTGAGTAGGAGCTACCTCTATGGCTCTGACAGCCAGAATAGAAGAAACCTCTGCTTATAGAGCAAGGGTCTCTGAGATGGATGCAGGTGGAAAAGACCTGGCCTTCAGTTTTGGAAACCTTTTGAAGCTGAGGGACAGTCCCTGGCTTACTACCTCCAGGACCCACTTGTCTGAGGTAACAGACTTCCAGGCCTGGAAGTAGTAAGCCAGCCTGCCTCCTACTGGAATGGGGGAGTTGATCTGGGCTGACACATCAGGGTGTCTGCTTGGCAGGAGCCTTGGACTGGGAAGAGGATGCAGCCTTGCTCATCCCCCTCCTGCCTCTCCCTCAAAAGAACCCCCTCTGTGGGAAAGGACAGGAAGCCTAAGCTTGGTAGAAAGGCCTGTGGAAAGGCCTGCCCATGCCCCTAGACTGCTGCTTCTGAGGAGTAGCTTGCCTCTCTTTGGCCTGTGCACTCCTGTAGGTGGTCCTGTACTCATCCATTTTCTTCATGTAAGCCTCTGTCTGCTCCCCAAACAGACAGTTACCCACTACAGGGAAATCCATAGCCTTAGCCTGGGTATCCTGCGAAACGCTAGTACATCTGAGCCAAGCATGTCTCCTGAGAGACACAGATGTAGCCATGACTCTTGATGCCACATCATTGGAGTCCACAGCAGCATGGAATTGTACCTTGGATGCCTCGATTCCATCAGCAGCCACCTCCTCCAGCTCTTTGGCTAGCTGGGGAGGCCTGTTTCGCCAGTTCCAGAACCGTATCCCACCTGGACTTCTGGTACCAGGCTGTGTAGGCCATATAGTTAGCCTGCCTGAGTCCCAAAGAAGATGCCAAATACTGCTTTTTGGCCTTGGCATCGACCTCCCTGGAGTCTTTTTCAGGGGGATGTGAAGCCAAAGGAATGTTAGCCCTGTCATAGGCTGCAGCCTGCACTACCCCAATATGGCTGCAATGATTGTATAAAAACTCTGTACCTGAGCCTGATAGCATGTACCTCTGTCCATTCTCTCATCCACAGGAGGTAGGGAGTTAGGAGTCTGTAAAATCTTTTTTGCCTGTTTCCCCAAGGACTTGTGAAGGGGGATAGACAATCTCTTGGACTCTGGGCTGTCCATCGTCTCAACAAAATCAGGCTCTTCCTCCTCCTCAGCAGCTTCAACCATTGGGAGCTGGAGGGTTTCAGCCACCTTCTTGTAAGCCTAGGAGGGCTAGGAGGGGAGACATTGGAGAGTCTGTCTGGAGAGATGTCCGGTTCAGTGGGAACATCCAGACCTTCAAAGCCATTATCATCAACCTCATCATCAGAATACTCTTCGTCTCCCTCCCACTCCTCATAAAAAGCATCTGGATCGTAATCCGATGGAGTCGGATCCGACCGAACTAATCACCTAACCGACGGTGCAGGTTTGGACGGAACCAGACGAAGAGATTAAACTATGCTAATCACTTTGGCTATCTCGTCAGCAGTTGGAGTATGCGGTGCTGGATCCGAACTGTCTGACTTACGCTTTCATTTTGATGGAACCGACTCCTTGGATTCGGAACTCCTTTTGCCCCAGTAGGTATCGCCTAGGTCAGTAGGCACTTCCTCAGGTTCAGCTGCAACCAAACCGGGCTGGCCATCTGGATCTATGGACTTCTCGGCCTCCCTTTCCTTGAGCCTACTCAATCTTTTTTCCAGAGTGGCTTTAGGAAAATTCTTACAAATATGGCAGTCTGTTTTGAGGTGGTCAAACCCCAGACAGTAAACACAGATGAGGTGGGGGTCAGCCTTAGCAAAGGCCTCCCCACATTCAGTACAGTGTTGAAACCCAGTGGGACAGTTTTTTTTCATGGGTTTCTCAGACATGGCCAACCTAAACAATTACCCTTAAAGCTTTCAAGCCAGGTAATAACCAACCGATCAGTTACAAACCATGTTACGGGTCCTGTAAAAGAACCAGAAAAAGTCCAGTTCTTTTGAAACTGACTGGCACCAGAACACCACACTATATCCCAGAAAAAATTAAATCAATAGAAAAATTAGAAAAAATGGACAGTTCCTAACCAGACCGACTGATGAGAAACCGAGACAAAAAACAATTTCCACTGAATTAAATAAGATACAAGTCGCTACCTCTCTACCACACTACCTGTACCGTAGACAGAGGCTGGAAATCTGAAAAAATAATAAATTGATTAGACAAACTGAACGCTGATTCAAACTCTACTGAGTCGAGCAGAGGAGAAATCTCCGGAGCGACTTCACTGTTAGGCGGAGTAAAGAATCTGACAGTTACACTGGTAAGTACCAGAGACTCAGGTTTGAAAACCGAGCTCAAGCTCAACGTTCTATGCTTCTGCATAGAGTTAACTCTTTCCTCTCTGGGGCAGTTCAAGTGCTGGGGCTAACTGTATATTGTCAGAACACAGCAATACTTCATGTTGTTTGAAATATAAGATACAGAAATTCAATAAAATGAAAGTACTGGTCAGAAGAGCTAGTAAGCTCTAGGCCAGCTCGGTTGTCCTGACAACAAAAACTGAGAAAGCAGCAAAAGTATACAATCAACTAGCAGCTTGCCTAGAAAGGAAAATTTCCTCGGTATTGTGAGGAAGTTAATTAGCATACAAGATTTGCATATGCCTTGCTAATGTGCTTGCACTAGCCTAGATATATAAACCCTTATCTGGTGGGCAGTAGCCTGTGTTTTCTGCAATTGTTCTCGGTGTGTTTTACAGTACAGTAAACCTACCAGTTAACTCAACGTTGGTGTCTGCGTGATTATTTCATAGTGTTAGAATGGACCACCTGCAGCCTCTCACCGCTCTCAATTTCCATGGCAATGTTGCTGAAGACTGGAGAAGATTTAAGCAGCAATTTGACATTTTCCTCAGTTGCCAGTGGACTCGCTGAAAAATCCCAGAAAATCCAGGCTATGACACTTTTGCATGTGGCAGACCCTTATGCATTAGAGGTATTCAATACTTTCATTTGGGAAAACGAGAAAGAGAAGGAGCAACTGAATAAAATTATGGGACAATTTGAGAGGTATTGTAACCCAAGAAAGAATGTGACTTATGAGAGACATTTGTTCAATACTAGGAGCTAGAAGCTGGTTGATTCCATTGATTTGTATGTAACTGAAATGAGGCTAAAGGCTAAATCTTGCGAATTTGGAGATTTAACTGATTCATTGATCAGAGATAGAATTGTATGCAGCATACAGAGTAAGCATGTGAGATGCAGACTGTTGAGAAAAGCGGACTTAACATTAGATGATGCCATAGATATATGCAGGGCCACTGAACTGAGTGAAATGCAGATAGAACACTTAAGTGGAAATGATCAGGATGAAAGTTCAGTGCACATAGCAGTTGTGCAGGAAGAAAGAGTTAAAGCAAGTACCAATGCGAGCAAAGGGAGTTAACTGTGGTTCAGAGCTCAGTGCTTATGTTACGTACTGTAGCTGAATACTGTAGGTTGTGCTTGGATACAGAGGCCAGACCAGTAAGTAGGAAAATGCTTGTAAGATACCAGTAGTATGGAATGATTCGTGCTTAGGTACTTGGCATAGACTTGAGCAAGTCAGTGATTATGGTATGTATGAATTGGGTAGTATGCAAAGTGCTTAGATGCTTGAACTGATGAGTCACTTGTTATGATTTGATAGTTTCTTTGGCCTTTCTCTGTATCTCACCTGTAGGGAGGATGCTTAGTCCAGTATTATGAGACCCCCCCCCCCGGTGGGATAAGAGTGCCAGAGAAGGAGTAGTAGTCATTGGAGGATGGTGGGGAGTGCGACTTGCTCTAAGCAGGGCGGCTGCCCAGCTGCAGGTTTAAATAGGATGTGGGGGAAGAGCTCTTCCCTCATTTAACTATGGGCATAGCCCTAAATTTAACTGTGGTTCGGTGCTCAGTGCTTATGTTACATACTGTAGGTTGTGCTTGCATACGGAGGCCAGACCAGTAAGTAGGAAAATGCTTGCAAGGTACAAGTAGTATGGAATGATTTGTGCTTAGGTACTTGGCATAGACATGAGCAAGACAGTGATTATGGTACGTATGAATTGGGTAGTATGCAAAGTGCTTAGATGCTTGAACTGATGAGTCACTTGTTATGATTTGATTGTTTCTTTGGCCTTTCTCTGTATCCCACCTGTAGGGAGGATGCTTAGTCCAGTATTATGAGACCCCCCCCAAAAAAGAAAGATATCCACAAGTGTTCTGTATCTAACTGTTGAAGGAGTCTAGTAGGATGACATCCCCAGGAAATGAGTAGCAGTATGATCACCTCCTCCAACTCTGGAGAGTGTGACCAGTAGCACGCAGGAGAGGAAAAATCCCCTTTGGGGGAAACCTTTGAGGACCCATGGCTACTGACCTGCCTGTCCTTCTGGGCATACTAAAGGAGAGTAATCCTAAATATATTAATCGGCTAATCCGAACCCCAAAGTTGTAGAACCCAATCCATAGAAACGGAGAAGTGAAGATGTATTGAATCGTGACATGTCAGGTGAATAGAGCAAGCATTCGTCTAGTAAACTCCAAGTTCGAGAATCCATGAGCAGGCCAGATTGAAATAGAGTGGGATCCATGGTTGATATGAATTTGAAGCGATGGGTTGCAGACGGTGAAGCACTCCAGCAGGTAAGGATGACTGCACAGAGGAGATCCAGGAATCAAGGCCCAGCATCCATGTCCAAAAGGAGAATCATTAGGTCAAGTTTTGCATGGCAAGATTAGCAAAATGAAGGCCATGGCGATGAAGCATAAAACTGGCATATGCTGCGTGATCGGTATGATGGAGTGGTAGGAACCTCCAATCTGGAGAGGGGAAGCATTTATATGAAGTAGGTAGAGATCATGGTGAATAGGTAGACATAGGTCAGATGTAGTTCCAGCTCTCGGGGAGCACAGATTGTAATGGCGAGTTAGTTGTGATGACCTCTAGGACCTGTGAGGGTGAAGCAGGCAGTTATGAGCAAGTAATGTAAATAAGTGGACCTGTATGTAGGTCAGCTGTAGTAGTAAGTAAAGCTGCACGATGCAGATGTCGAAGCTGGGAAGTAGTAGTGCAAGATTGCATAGAAAGCTTGAGTATGAAGAATGGTGCTGGCAAGGGAATCAGGGAGCTTCGTGTAAATCCAAATGGTTGTGTAACGATGATAATATCCACATCCAAAGCCATAATGGTACCTTAGCTAGAACTTGACTCTGTAAGAATAGTCTGGCGAGCTGTAAATAGCCGAGCTTATGAGTCATAGATAGGAAAAACTGAAGAGGCAGAGTCAAAGGAGGTAGCATAGTCACAGGGTTAAAGAAGCCTTAGAGCCTATATCGGGGTATTGAAGATCCTCTGGATGAACTTAACTAAGTGTCCTGGCAAAAGTGTAGCAGTAGAAGTTCATATGACAGAAGGCAGGCAGAATCATTCAAGGAATAGAGGATGAATGTCTAAACAATCCAGATGTTAGTCCACAGTAAAAGAGTTCCTAGGGCTGGCCGACACAGCAGCAGGTAGGCGTATAGTAGAATATGCGGATCTCCAGGTCCAAGCTTGGCAAGGCATGCGTTGAGTAGAAGTAGTTAAACCCCCCGGCCTGATAGGCGAAGCAGATCATAGACGCAGGCGATTATGGTGCAGTATTGCAGTAGCAAAGAACCTCCGGGCCCATAGGGGTGCAGGTCTGGCGATGTGATGGCAAACCTCTGGCCCCGGGGGGCGAGGCAGGTTGCAGAGCAGTGGTAGATAATGTAATGGAAATGTCAAACTGCATGGAATGCAGAAATAGCACTGAAGTAGTGAGGAATAAATTGCAAATGGTATTATAATGGTGGCATATCCTGAGTCAGTTTAGTGCGGAGTAGAACTGTAGTTTCAAGCCAGACTTATGAGAGCAGAACGTTGCTGAAGACTGTCATATCCTGAAGATCAAGGATGGAAGGATTACAGTGAAGAGACCTTGGCGGAAGAACTGGCAGCTCGACGAGAGGTAATAAGCATCCTGAAATTGTAATTCAATGTTTTAGGCATCAGTTCAATCAAGGAAGACAGTATGGAATAAAGGTCAGCAGGGATTTCCTGGCAGAGACGGTAGTATTAACTCTGGGAAGTTGAAGTAGCATGGCGAGGAGCATCCAAGAGAATTGAAGTGAATATCTTGATGTACTCCAGAAATCCAAAGGAAGGCAGAAGCTGTAGGGAGCATATTTGGAAAGGTAGGTCTGAATGAAAAAGCAGCTCTGTAGGAAGCATCCATGGGAATGAAGGGGAGCTAGACCAATGCGATAGGAAGTGTGGCAGGCCACATTTAGGTCATCTGATGAACCGTAGATGGTATGATTGAATGAATATGTCAGCCGGTGAGTAAATAGAAGTAGTAGCTAAACCCAAGAAGGCTAGCATGCAGCTAGACCATGAGGTCAGCTGGTAAGGTAAGTAAGATTGGCTGCTAGCCCCATGTAGACTAGCATGCACAGTTGGACCACACGTAGGTCAACTGGTAAGTAAGTAAGTACAGTGGCAGCGAGACCTTACGAAGAATAGCATGTACCGCTGGCCACACGTAGGTCAGTAGGAAAGCAAGGTAAAAGTTATAAGCAAATGAAACACAGTAACATGATGAGCATCCAGAAACAATACTGAAAATCCTAGGACATAGCCAGATAATAATCCCGGAATGTAGCATGGATGGCTCCTGGATGGATGGAGGGGTGCGACCATGAAAAGTGAAACCACAGCATCCAGAATCTAGTGGCATGGCTGAGGGGACATCTGTAAAGTTTTCTGTCCATGTCATAGAACAGTTACCTGTGTCGCTGGCAACTAATCGCAGCGGAGGACAGTAGAGACATAGGCGTGGGATAGCCAGGTTGGACGGTCAGGCTGTGATGTGACCTGAATGAAGTAAAACATGACGAGTGTACATTCGATCCAATGTTTTAGGATGGGAGTAACATGATCTCAGAATAAACCAAGCAAGTGCAAATAAATGCAAATTACATGCCAGTGGTAGGGCAGCGTGTAGTATGGGAGATTCAAATACCTGGTACTAGTATAAGTTGGAAGGACTCAAATGGGTTAGAATATGAATACTAGTATAGTAACAACTGAAACATCTCATAGTCTAGTAAGTTATTACTGTAATTCGACCTTGGGAGCTAGAATCTCAGCTGAATTATAGTGCCATCCAGAGATGAAAAGTAGAATGCCCATGCGGTGAATGGCCTGTAATTAGTATGGAAATAGGGAGTGATGCTGCAGCTAGATGCACGAATTACCTATGCTGTACAGAGAACATCCTGATTCCTGTATACTGATGTAGATCTGTAATGTGGCTGGAGAAGCCAGGGAGCCAGGATCCCATGGTTAGATCCTGCTGTAGGGCGAGGCACAAGGCGTTAAGAAGCAATGCAAGCAATATTGGCAGGAACCGGTTCGACTGGGTTCAAGTCGGACATACAGCTATCAGGCAATGAGCCACCATGATAATACGAATGCTGATGAGTGGTAGTGCAGGTAGCCATTCAGTGGCTTGTTATCATACGAGTAAAAACAGAAACACTGCACAGTGTAGCCTGCACTCAAGCTGTCTCGTGAGCCATGGTTGATGTTAAATGCTGACAGTTCAACAAAGACTGGATAGAAGAGCTGAGTTAAGTAGCAGCCAGGATAGAGTACAAAACAAAGTCAACAGGTATGGTGCGGTAGAGTTCGTTCGCGTGAGGAGAAATAGCTGCTTGTCAGAGAAGTAAATGAGGTCATTCTGGCAGTGGTAGTTCATAGCTAGAAGGGAGAATCCAAAGACACGAACTGAGTGGCAGCTTGGGGTGATGGTTGCAAAACAAAGAGAGAGACAGCTAAGGTAAAGCAGTAAGAGAAACAGAAAACAGGGTGGCTAACGAGTGGCCGCAAGGCAGAGGAAATGAAAAGGAGAGCTGAGGAGGCCCAAGCATGGCGCAGAACCCCCCCAAAAGTAAGGAAATACAAACAAACCAGCAGGGCAACAGACAGAAAAGGAAAACAGACAAAACGAAAACAGCAAAACAGGAGAACGAGCAGGACAGAGGGGGGTGGCGTGGCACAACGAGGAGACAAAACACGAAAGCAACCATGCAGCTGTTGGTTGGACATCCCTTACTACTAGACGCCTGCTCCATGCTGGGCTATGGACTCTTAAACTGCTCCTGCAGAAATTGCCAAGCTATCTCTCTTCCCTTATTAGTATCTCACATAGTGCATACTCGTTAAAATCTGACTTTATTATGCTTGACATACCAAGGACGCGGACTTCCTTTGGTAAACGTGCTTTTGCATATGCCCTTCCCTCCATTTGGAACCAATTACAAACTGTATTGAAACTAACTAGCACAGTTTCAATAAACTTCTAAATCGCTAAGTTCAGCCAAAATAAAAGACACCTGTAACTGTCATTAAGTCTCTTCCTTCCCCATGTGTGCCATATTTATCCACTGGTAAGGTATAATTGATTTGTCGTATTAACTGCTTTCCCTTCCCCTTCTACTCCTGCTTTATCTTTGCTTACGCTCCACTGCTACTCTATCAAATTTCTCCTCCCCATATCAGTTGTAGACTGTTGTTTGTTCTAGCTGTCAAAATACTGTATATATTGCACACACCAGTCATCATGTTTCATTTATCAGTATCGACCTGTAAATTAGCTTCCTATCTCATATCAATGTTTACCACCTACGGTCACCCTATGTGGTACCCTTGTATGTATATCCAGCCTGTATCATGTAGCGTGTATTTCATGTATATACTGTTATTACCTATCTGTGTTTGTACTTTAAGTGTTTATGTCACAGGACCTCCTTGTGAATGAGCTTGCTCAATGGAGTTTTCCTGCAATAAACTTGAACCTGAACCACAACCCCACAGCACGCCAGTGAGCACAGCGAGTGCGACTCGCTCTAAGCAGGGCAGATGTGCAGCTGCAGGTTTAAATAGGATATGCGGGAGGAGCTCTTCCTCCATTTAACTATGGGCATAGCCCTAAATTTATGCACTGTGAGTAAATAAAGTCGAATGTGACAAGTGTACCCGTGAGCATGAGGTAAACAAATGCCCAGCATAGGGACAGTATTGTAGATTGTACAAAGTGCAAGGAAATACAAACTAAATACTGTCTTCTGATTGTCTGGCACCTTTTTCCCATTGTAAATCCTCCAATATACCAATGGGAAAAGGTGCCAGCCATTAGTGAGCTGCATCATGAACTCTCCTGAAATCACTGCGAGTCTGCCAAACTTATTCCCATAACCTGACTGCTGCACCCACCTCACTTCCCGCTCTCCCTCCAATCCACTTTCACTTGCTCTCTGCTGTGCCATTTCTGCTGTTATTTTGTCTGTCATCCTCACAGTATGATATTGTATCAGCTCACCCATCCACCTCGGCATCCATCAGCTCGGCCATAACATTGTTTCTAGGCATATTTAAAAAAAAAACAGTAGGAAAAAAACATACTGCTCGAGAAATGGGAACCAGAAACCTCTCAGTACAGCAGCTGCAGAGGGATATGCTCACTCCACATCAAAGCAGTCCCTACCTTTGAGTCATGAATGGCATCCAAACAAACTTAAAAAAAAAAAAAGAAGAAAATGAGTTCTGCCCTTCACCGCAATCAGCTACCTTCTAAAAAATATAAAAAAAAAAGTGTGAGCTCCACTTGAACTTTACCTTCCAACCAGAGACCACGAGACTTATATGAACATATGAAAAAGTCAGCAGAAGAAGGCCATTTAGTCTACCAAGTCTGCTCGTGTTGCAAGGACCACAGCTTGAGCTACTGTCCCTGTCCCCTCTCCTCACTCCTCCCATCCTCCCTTCCCATGACCCTTACCCTCCCCCATACCTGTCCCAGCCTCTCTTAAAGCTGCCTACTGTCTTCAATGAGATTACCTCTTCTGGCAGCACATTCCAAGTGTTCATCACCCTCTCTGTGAAGAAGTGCTTCCTGACCTCCCTCCTAAACCTCCCACCCTTCAGCTTAAGACTGTGCCCCCTCGTGTTATGGCTGCCACTCAGCTTAAAGAGACTCTCCTTATCAACCTTATTTATCCCTTTCAAGTACTGAAGGTCCCAATCAAGTCCCCTCTCTCTCTCTCCTGTCTTCCAGGGAGTACATGTTCAGTGCCCTCAACCTCTCCTCATATGCCTTACCCTGCTGACCAGCTATCATCTTTGTAGCCCTCCTCTGGACCTTCTCCAGCAGGTTAATGTCCTTTTTGAGGTGTGGGCACTAGTACTGAACTCCATACTCTATATGTGGCCTTACAATTGACCTGTGCAAGGGCAGTATAACCTCCTCTCTCCTACTACTGACCCCCCTACATATGCATCCTAGTATCTTATTTGCCTTTGCTGCTGCTTTCTTGCATTGTGTGGCGTGCTTCAGGTCACTAGTGATCATCACTCCCAGGTCCTTCTCCTCCTCTGATGCAGCTACTCAGGCTCCACCTAGGTAGTACTCTGTCCTAGGATTCTTGGCTCCAATATGCATAACTTTGCAATTCTTGGCATTGAAGCCAAGCTGCCAGATCCTGGACCACCTCCCTAGCTTTTCCAGATCTTCCTGTAGATCCTGTATCCCTTCATCTGTGTCCACTCTCCCACAGAGCTTGGTGTCATCCATGAATAGGCACATTTTGCCCCTAATGCCATCTCCAATGTCATTGATGAAGACATTGAACAACACTGGCCCCAGCACTGAGCCCTGCGGGACCCCACTGGTAACCTGTCTTGTGCCAGATAACTCTCCCCCAACAACCACCCTCTGGGTTCTGTCCTTCAGCCAGTTTTCCACCCATCTGGCCATCTTTTTCCCAACCCCGAGATCTACCAACTTCCTGATCAACCTTTTGTGGGGCACAGAGTCACAGGCCTTGCTGAAATCAAGACAGAGGATGTCTACCATTTGGTCCAGTCTACTGTCTTAGTTACACAGTCAAAGAAGTCAATCAGATTTTTTTGACTCCTACCCACCTTGCACCATTCCCATTCACCTTAACTAACAGCTTTACACTTTCAACAATGCTGGACTAAGGGAAGTGTTTCTGAATTAAAAACGAGGTTTAGAATTTACGTAAATCATGGCTAAAAAGCCCACCCATATGCGCATGCCCACTAACTTTTCTGACATGATTTTCATAACTTCTAGCCCTTGTTTTCAGTGTAGACACACTTTCTCCAGTTCAGCATTCTTCAAAGTCTTAAAATGTTAATTTAGCTGAACAGGGATGGTATGATGCTTACATCAGCAGCTCCTCCTATTCCCTTACCGCTACCAGTTTTCTCAGCTGACATGCCTAAATTGTCCATCTGCCTTCACCGACTATACCCTTCCCTGCCTACAAATGAAGCTCTCCATCTGCCTAGCAGCAGGGAACTATTTTTTTCTGGAGGAGCTATACAGTCAATGAAAAATATTAAAATGTAAAAATATATTTTTTTCCTTATTGTTTTTTAACAAAAATAAGGTGGTCTATTGTATAATTGCAATATACCACTCCAGGGCATGAGTATATGCTAGGATTTACCATGCCCAGTATGTTTTGCTCACTTGGCCTGCAGCCTTGTGACCAAAAAACACACCAAGCATGGTAAATCCTAGCATATACCCACGCCCTGTCATGGTATATTACTTAATTATACAATGGCAAGAAAATTTCCTGGACTCTGATTGGTCAGTGTATGCCTGAGACAGTGATGATATTACACAATAACATCACTGTGTTGATTTTATGGAGCATGCACCTTTTTTCAGAAGCAAAGATATACTGCCTCACTAAAAATCTACTAAAAACATTTTTATTTTTATTTTTGTTTTCTATAACATCGAGCCGTTGTATAATTGCAATAAGGCACGACAGGGGGGGCATGATTGAGGTCTTCAAGTACCTCAAGGGAATAAATAGGGTAAACATGGAGGGGATCTTTAGACTAAAGCAGGGAGGCATCACCAGAGGGCATGGTTTGAAGTTGGAAGGTGGAAGGGTGAGGGGGGAAAAGAGGAGGAGGTTTTTCACTGAGAGGGTGGTGGACCCTTGGAATACTCTGCCTGGTGAGCTGGTTCAGAGATCCACAGTGGAGAGCTTTAAGAGAGGTGGGACAGACACAGAAAGTGGATGTATCAGATGATGGCCTGTCCGGGGGTGGGGATGGATGATAGGGGTTTCTGGAGCACAAGGGATGGGAGGGTCTCGGCACCCAACTAAGGATCGAGGTTCCGAGGCAGACTTGATAGACCATAAGGCCCTAATCTGCTGGCAAATAAGTATGTTAGTATGTTAGTATGTAGGTGTGTGTTATCATGTAATACGCGTCACTCCTGGGGTGTGGAAGCATCAGCTTTGCCTCCATGCTTCAACCCACCCAGGAGTGTGATTATTAATGATAACACACACCTTGTCGTGCCTTATTGCTTAATTGTGCCACAAAAAAAACTCACTTTGCTAGAGTATGTTGTTGTGGGTAAATGCAGTAAGATCCATGTTGTTAGAGAAGATGCTCAGGAAAATGAAAGTACTTTTAGCATTGGGACTGTGACTAACTGTAAACCCAAGACTGATTGGAAAGTAAATCTGAGCATAAATAGAAAAATGGTGGCATTTAAATTAGACACTGGAGCACAGTGTAATGTGATGCCTTTTCAAATGTGTAAGATATTGTTTGGAGAAGCTGTAAAAAAATTTGTCAGCTAGATTGGTCTCCTATTCTGGGTATACACTTGATATGAAAGGCAAAGTGATGCTGCTAACATGTTTTAAGCAAAAGTAATACCTGTGTAACCCCTAGATGGCGCTCTCCCAGGGGCTACTACCCCTGCCTGATTTGCCACTAACAGGTTGAGGGGCCTGGATCCAATGGCGGGTGCCTCCACCCAGAGGTCAGGGTTTGCAATAGTTAAACTAACTTGGTCACAGCCTCTGGGACACTGCAACCCCTTTCTTCCCACTAGTGGCCCACACAATATATCAAATTACCTTCACAGTATACACTTACCCCAGGACTGGTTCCGGCACTGGGACCTCCTGTGAAATGAGATACAGTGCAACAATCACAGTACAGTACTTTAACATAGACAAATACCTCAGGCAGTATAACTTTGCTGAAACAAGCAGCTCTGATTTATTTAGGGGGATATAACAAGGACGGAAATCAGGTTAATGGCTATCCTCTACTCATCTACCTATGGCTCTGTGACAGGCCTATCCCTATCAGTTACTGTCCCTGGGTACCCAAGCCCTAGTGGCTAGTCCAAACCATGGCAGCTGGTAGGGGCCCTTTCACACAGAGAAAAGGAGAATTAAACAGTCAGCAGTACAGTAATTCCATTTGGATTTAATGTGGCAATTCAACGAGGGGCGACCCTGAATTAGTACTCACGACCTCCAAATAAGATAGGGTCCTTCAATGTCAGCAAGGCTCACTTGAGGTACACAAACCTCTTCACACATTTATATAAAGAAAGCACTATACCAGGCAGGCTGCATCTGTATCCCGATCGCAATTACTGCACAATACCTGGGAGAACACACAGCAGATTCAGTTCCTGACAGACCGAGTGCAATTTTCAGCAATTCCTCCAGTCTTCTACAGGGTGAGCCTGGTTTCTACTTTCAGATATCCTTTGATTCTCTTCACAGGACGGATTCAGTCCTAACAAGCTGTTACACAAGCTGCAGACCGGAACTCTGGGCCTTACACGTTTTTGACTAAAACTGCACACTGAAAAAGCACAGGGCTCCTTCCTTCTTCACTGCCAAAGCTCAACTGAAACTCCAACCGACAAAACCGGGCACTTCCTTTGAGTTCCTCCCAGTTCTTGACTGGATTGGCTGTCACTCACAATAGACTGCTGCTGTTGGTCCAAAAAGGCACTGAAGTCTAAACTACATCTCCCAGAGTCACTGCCCATACAATCCTCTTGTGGCTGGCTCAGATTATGAGTCCAAGTTCTGATTCGTCCAAGGCACCATTTTAGAGCTAGCTTACCCCACACTGATTGGTCCAGTTCAGCAGTTCAAAACTAGAATGGGGAACTAGCAGACACAGTTCTGACTGCAAAGAGCAGGTTAGACAAACTGTAATTTCATTATTACTCTAAATAATTTCTGGCAAACAGTTACATCTTTCAGATAGGTTCCCTTTGCACTCTAGTGACTGCAAAAATGAAGTGAATTGGCAGCAGCTTGAGTGGTACTCAATCAAAGAAACACACAGTCCCCATACAAACTAATTATGTCTGCAAGCAGACAGCTCTTAAAGAGACAGTACCAGAGGTTCTAAAACACTCACTGATAAATGGCTTAAATGCAAACACCATTCAGGCTTGGAGCATTCAAGCAAGCTCCTGGAAGTCTTTTGGGAACCCCCATTTGCAGGGGTTACACCTTCCTGGCCTGGGAAAGCTTGACGTCCGCGTCAAGCAAGTACACCATAAGTTTCAACTGCAACCATATACATTTGCATTAGGCTGCACATGTAATCATCAGTCAATATATCATTTTACCAAGAACACATTTCTGAAACATTGCAGTACGTCCTCTTTACACAGTATTACATACATTGTACCATAACTCAAGTTATTACCTCTTGTACATGAAACCTGAAGAGAGGGCCCTTCCTATCAGTTACCTTGGGGCTGGATGGGGCAAGGGCACCATATGAAAGCAACACAAGTAACTTGGGTTAGCACTGATGCTCAGTTTGGGCAATGAGCTCGGGGACACATACACTCCTTTATGGACAACATTGAGAGGCAAGTCCACAGGCCTCCCAAGTGAATCATAACTGAGGTGCACCACAAGCTTTACAGCTCGACCAGTCTTTCTAGGGGAACTGTTATAGTCTCTGCACTCTGAGCCTCATTTTCAGCATTGTCCTCACTTGTCAGGGAGTCTCCATGGGGGTAGAGAGGCTAGAACTTGGGGCACTTTCAGCTCCAGGAGTTACAGTTTCTGAGTCCACAACATTTGGCTCGCATGGAGAGCTTTCGGACACTGGCAGTGGACTGTCAGGGCACTCAAAATACTCTTCTTGTTGGTGTATCACCAGTCTGCCCCAATCTATCATTTTCCTCCCTGAAAGCTCAAACAGTTCAACCATGCACAATGATTCCACTTCATCTGATCTGATGCTTTGCACCTCACTTTCTGGGAGCATTGGCTCCAGGGACGAAGCTGGGGGCTTAGACAGTCCAGAAGGCCCAGCTTCATCTCCAGTATTGACTAGGGGATTGCCCCGAAACAATTGACTCAGTTCGTAAGAAGGATAGTATTTAAAGTCACTCTCACTTTCTTCCGATATGGACTGACAGTCATGCTCAACTGGGACTTGTGGAGGGGAACACTTTAACTTTGCTTCTGTAGGTGCAGACTTTCTTGATCTTTTCTTAGCAGCAGCTCTAGTCACTGGTCAGAGGGGCATCTTCTGGGGCTCAGACTCAATCAAGATTTGTCCAATGGGCAGTAAATGATTTCTATGCATTGTTTTACATCTTTTGAATTATTCTCAGGCCTTACTTTGTACACTGGCAGATCATCTAGTTTGCCCACTACAATGTGAGGGAGATGGTGCCATCTGTCAGCAATCTTGTGCTTGCCATGCAGTCCCAGATTTCTTAGCAATACCCGATCTCCCTTCTGGAGTTCCTGTGCTTTCACCTTTTTATCATACCTTTCTTTGTTGGCCAGATTTCTTTTGGCAGCCATGGTTTGAACCAGTTGGTACGCATGAGTTAGCTGGGCCTTTAACTTTTGCACATACTGTAAATAGTTGTCAGCTTGAACCCCATCAGGAGAGACCCCAAAACACACATCTACTGGTAGTCGAGCTTCTCTTCCAAACATCAGGCGGTGGGGAGAATCCAGTGGCATCACTTTGGTGCAGTTATAAGCATGTACCAGGTGCTAATTTGTTGGCTCCATCTAGGCTTGTCCTTTGGGTGCAGGGTGCCTAGCATATCTAGCAAAGTGCGGTTGAAACGTTCAGGCTGTGGGTCCCCTGGGGTGGTAAGGAGTGGTTCTGGACTTCGCACTCCCACAGAGAAAGCATCTCTTTGATCAGGCGACTCTCAAAGTCTCTCCCTTGATCAGAATGGATTCTTTGTGGAGCCCCATAGTGAACAAAAAAGTTTTCTACAAGTACTTTGGCCACAGTGGATGCTTTCTGGTCTTTGGTGGGGAAAGCTTGGGCATATCTCGTGAAATGGTCAGTGATCACCAGCACATTACTGATATTTCTTTGATCTGACTCCAAACTCAGAAAATCAATACAGACCAGCTCCATGGGTGCACTGGTGGTGATGTTAACAAGGGGGGCAGCCCTCTGGGGCAAAGCTTTCCTCTGTAAGCAGTGACTACAAGTTCGAATGTGTTGCTCCACATCAGCCCCCATCTTAGGCCAATAGAATCTGGATCTCACCAAGTCAAGTGTTCTGTCTATACCAAGGTGCCCCATGTGGTTGTGCAAGGACCTCAGTACTGAGTCTCGAAAGGCAGTGGGCAGCACTAGTTGTTGTTTGTCTACTTGTCCCCCTCTGTCTACTGTTTCTCTGTATAACAGTTTATTGATCAGTTTCAACTTAGGACCTTCTTTGTATAACAGTGCAGTTCTCAAATCAGTGGAGCGTAATTTGGACACATCTTTTCCTGCATAGAGGGCTTCCAAAGCTGCTTTGATCATGGGATCATGAGATTGAGCCACTTGAATACTGTCATTGTCCAGCTGAGGCAGTGTACCAATGTCTATTGCAGAAAAGTGGCAATAAGCAGCAGGTATGCAATTCTCAGAGGGTCCCAAGCAATCCACCATGCAGTCCACTCGTCCGTGGACATTTGTTCCTCCCTGTCAAACTTCGGCAGAGTGCCCGAATGTCAGGTTCTGCCAATCGGACCCAATCATTCTGGGGAACAGGCCTACGGAGAGAGCATCAGCATCTATGTGGTTCAGACCTGCTCGGTATTCGAGAGCATAGTCATATGTAGATAATGCAGAAAGCCACCTATGGCCAGTGGCATCCAACAAGCTGAGGTCTGCACATAGGTCAAAGGATTATTGTCAGTTTTACTAGTATTTTAGCCCCATACAAGTACTCATGGAATTGGTCAACAATAGCCCACTTCAAAGCTAGGAACTCTAACTTATGTACAGGATAGTTCTTTTCGGATGGGGTCAGGCTTCTACTGGCAAAGGCCACTGGTCTCAGGCCATTCTCGTGCTCTTGGTACAACACAGCCCCCAACCCTTGCAAGCTAGCATCAGTGTGCAGGACGTAAGGTTTTCTTGGATCGGCATAGGCCAGCACTGGAGCATGGGTAAGTTGATATATGATCTCATGAAAAGCAGTCTCACAATCAGAGTCCAGCGGCCCCAAATACTTCATTCTGATGAAAATACACTCTTTCAGTCTTGAGGGACGCTGACTTTTGGTATTTTTTGTGGGTTGGGGGATACCCTTGAGTAAGGTTAAGTAAAGGGCGGATCACTCTTGAATAGTCCTTGATGAAGCGCCGATAATAACCACAGAATCCCAGGAATCTGTGCAGTTCTTTTAGATTTTTGGGCTGTGGCCAGGTGGTCAAGGCCTCAACTTTACTTGGGTTATTCTCTATTCCCTCGGTGGATACTATGTGTCCCACATACTTTACTGATGTTTGAAAGAATTGACACTTATCAATGGACAGTTTAAGGCCAAAGTCCTCCAGTCGGTCCAATACCTTAAATAATCTGCTCTCATGTTCCTCCAGTGAGCTGCCAAACACAATAACATCATCTAGGTATACCAGGCACTCTAGTAAGTTCATGTCCCCCACTGCACGCTCCATCAATCATTGAAAAGTGGCTGGGGCACCTGAAATCCCTTGAGGCATCCTCATGAATTCATAGAACAAGCGGACAGATAAAGGCCGTCTTCTCACGGTCCTCTGGGGCCATCGGGATCTGGTAGTACCCACTGCGGAGATCAGCACAGAGAACCACTTGCTCCCGTTTAGGCAGTCCAAAGCATCCTGAATGCGGGGCATTGTGTACTGATCAGGGATAGTCCGCCGGTTTAAGGTGCGATAATCCACACATCCTTACTGTTCCATTCTTCTTCCTCACTACCACAATAGGGAAGCATAAGGGCTTCTGGATTCTTGTATTACACCAGCAGCTAACATCTCTTGCAGATGCCGTCTCACATCATCTATGTCAGCAGGTGCCAGGCGTCGAGACCTCTCACCGAAATGGTCTTTCGTCATACAGCCGGATATTGTGCTCAGCTCCTTATACGCATCCTACATCCCATTCCTTTAAAGAAAACACCTGGTCTCTCTGGGCAAGCTTCTCACTGATCCTCACTTTCCATTCAGCTGGCAGCGGAGTCGCGAAATCAAACAAGTCAGGCGTTACTCTGTCATTCTTCCTTGAACTCTTGCTGCTGGGTAGCACTGCAGTGTCTGCACAATGCACATTAGTCAGGATGCAACCTCTGTTTACTCGAATGTCTCTTTCAGACACATTATGAACTTGGACCATTACCCTTCTGGCATAAGCATGGGCTCTAGCGGGCAAAATAGAAGGCTTGACCAGCAGTCCCTCTGGCAATTTTCCATTGCCTGGTGCATCCAACATTAATATTTTATTCTTAACATCCTTTCTGATACGGACCTCTCCTGTAAGGTACACTGGGCATTTGGCGCCAGGATCAGAGACTCAGGATCCTTCTTCCATACAATTTCGACCGGTTCCTCTGGTTCTGTTTTTCAGCATCTCTCTGGGCCTCATAGGCCTTCTTAATTAAAGCCGGAACTCTTAAAGCTCTACTAGTCTTTGACCCTGTTTTCATAACACAACTGTGCCAGCCTTCCGAACATATGAGCATTTGTTCCAATCAACAAAGGGACACCATCATACAGTCCAGTGGGGGACACACTAAGGCTAGGGTCTCTACTTGTTCGGCCACTCCAGCCACGGAGGTGGGAAAGACAGCCAAATTCGGATATACCGGAATAGGGTAGGCCTTCTCACTTAACCCCCATACATGCAGTCCTTCTAATGGTTGTAAGGGCGTCTGACAAATGCTTCTGATACCAATCCTGGAACATAATTGTCACTTGGGAGCCACTGTCTAATACAGCTCTTGTAGACACTCCATTCACCTTACAGTGGTCTCCATGGAGGACCCACTATTCGGACCAGTCTGGAGAGGTGATAGTGGGGCCTGGGCAACTGACCTTGCCACAAAAGGACGTGAGTTAGCATTTTTGGTGCCCTCACTGGGATCATTTCGTGCACCTCTTAACCACTGATTTGTTCTCCGAAGCTCTCCTTGTAGCCTATATGCAACTTTGTCAGTGTCTTTTGGGACCGGCATTCCCTTTTCATGTGCCCATCTTTCCCACAATTATAGCAAAACATACTTTCTGGAGTTTGAGCTGGCTGAGGCACCACACTGGGAGCCAGGGCGGGGGTATTACTAACTGGAAACCTTGGTGCCATCTCTGTCTGCGGCGTGATAAGCATTTGGAGACATCGCGTCAGTTTCTCCACTTCCATGGTCAAGGAATCGAGTTCGGAGCTGTTATCAGCAGGAGATACATGGGTGGGTACCCCCACCCCCATAGCAGATGCAGTCGGATATAGGTCAGGGCCCGTACTTGCAGGTGGCCTTCATAAAGGGACTGTTTTTGAATTCCGGATCTCTCTCAACAGTTGCCCCATTGTGACATATCTTTTCCTTGTCAGAGCACTCATTGACTGTCAACCTCTGCCCTGACTTCACTTGATGGGTCACCCTCAGTCACTCAGGTCGTAGCCACAGCTGTTGGTGCAGGTCCCTCCGAGGTTGCCTTTTCTCAACTCCTCAATTTCTCTCATTAACTCATCATAGGAGGTGGGGTTCCAGTCGATTTGCCAGGCATAACTGAAGCAACAGCAGTTCTGAGAAGGGGCAGACTTAAGATTCTGTCCAGTCTGGTTCGGTCCAGTTCAATGCTGGCAAACTACCCTTTCTGAGGCATTCTTGCAGCAATTTTCCAGCCGAGACATACATAGACAACAACTCCCTTGGTACTGTTGTGCATTTCTTACTCTCCACCATAGGTCCTCATCAGAATCTGGGCTCCATCGCATTCTCCAAGGCCTCAAGATAGGCCTGTGCAGTCGCTTCAGGGTTACTGGCCCGTTTAGTCGGATGGTAGCCAGGGCAGGACCTCGGAGCTCTCACTAACCCTCTTTTAGCTTTTAGCCTTCCGAGCATTGCCATTCTAGCATGGGGCAACATAGTCTATCAGGTCTCCCAGTCATCCTCCCCTTTGGGGGTGGGGAGGTGCCAGAGATCTTCAACCTTCGGTAAGAGTCATGACTAATGGCAGGTGCAGAAATAGAGTCTGCATTGGTTCAGCCACCATTACGGGCACTGGAGCAGGAGAAGGTGTTGGGAGGAACACCCCAGGTGGCAAGAATAGTTTCTTCAAGTCCTCCACAGTTTTCCTTCTCCCAGCAACCATTTAGCAAATTTCTCCTCAAAGTTTCAGATAGTGGTGGGGCTGATTCCCCGGGTCTTTACTGTCCTAGTTATCACTCTCCAAGCAGTGAGGGCTCCCTCTGGGGTAATGGTCTGTGGCACTTTGGAGCTATCTATGGGATCCTTAAACTCTACTAGGGCCAGAAAAGTGTGGGTGAGCAGATTAGCATGCCGACCCACCACCACAGGGTTTTGTAAACCTTCCACCTTGGAAAGTACTCCCTGCACAGTGTCCGTATTGATACCCAGGGGGATGTCCAGGATAAGCATAGCATTTTGGGGGTCGATCTCCTCCCCAGTACACCACTCCACCAGCCGGTGCACAGCCACTTCTGTCGGGGTACCCATTTTTTTCTTAACAGTGGTTCGTAAATATGGCCACTAGAGGACACACAATCCCAGCGGTGAGCCTCCAAGATGTAGCCCCTAGATGGCGCTATCCCAGGGGCTACTACCCCTGCCTGATTTGCCACTAACAGGTTGAGGGGCCTGGATCCAATGGCGGGTGCCTCCACCCAGAGGTCAGGGTTTGCAATAGTTAAACTTACTTGGTCACAGCCCTCTGGGACACTGCAACCCTTTCTTCCCACTAGTGGCCCACACAATATATCAAATTACCTTCACAGTATACACTTACCCCCAGGACTGGTTCCGGCACTGGGACCTCCTGTGAAATGAGATATAGTGCAACAATCACAGTACAGTACTTTAACAGAACAAATACCTCAGGCAGTATAACTTTGCTGAAACAAGCAGCTCTGATTTATTTAGGGGATATAACAAGGACAGGGGAAATCAGGTTAATTAGCTTATCACTCTACTCATCTACCTATGGCTCTGTGCACAGGCCTATCCCTATCAGTTACTGTCCCTGGGTACCCAAGCCCTAGTGGCTAGTCCAAACCGTGGCAGCTGGTAGGGGCCCTTTCACACAGAGAAAGGAGAATTAAACAGTCAGCAGTACAGTAATTCCATTTGGATTTAATGTGGCAATTCAACAGGAAGCGACCCTGAATTAGTACTCACGACCTCCAAATAAGATAGGGTCCTTCAATGTCAGCAGGGCTCACTTGAGGTACACAAACCTCTTCACACATTTATATAAAGAAAGCACTATACCAGGCAGGCTGCATCTGTATCCCAATCGCAATTACTGCACAATACCGGGAAAACACACAGCAGATTCAGTTCCTGACAGACCAGTGCAATTTTCAGCAATTCCTCCAGTCTTCTACAGGGTGAGCCTGGTTTCTACTCTTCAGATATCCTTTGATTCTCTTCACAGGACGGATTCAGTCCTAACAAGCTGTTACACAAGCTGCAGACCGGAACTCTGGGCCTTACACACGTTTTTTGACTAAAAACTGCACACTGAAAAAGCACAGGGCTCCTTCCTTCTTCACTGCCAAAGCTCAACTGAAACTCCAACCGACAAAACCGGGCACTTCCTTTGAGTTCCTCCCAGTTCTTGACTGGATTGGCTGTCACTCACAATAGACTGCTGCTGTTGGTCCAAAGAGGCACTGAAGTCTAAACTACATCTCCCAGAGTCACTGCCCATACAATCCTCTTGTGGCTGGCTCAGATTATGAGTCCAAGTTCTGATTCGTCCAAGGCACCATTTTAGAGCTAGCTTACCCCACACTGATTGGTCCAGTTCAGCAGTTCAAAACTAGAATGGGAACTAGCAGACACAGTTCTGACTGCAAAGAAAGCAGGTTAGACAAACTGTAATTTCATTATTACTCTAAATAATTTCTGGCAAACAGTTACATCTTTCAGATAGGTTCCCTCTGCACTCCTAGTGACTGCAAAAATGAAGTGAATTGGCAGCAGCTTGAGTGGTACTCAATCAAAGAAACACACAGTCCCCCATACAAACTAATTATGTCTGCAAGCAGACAGCTCTTAAAGAGACAGTACCAGAGGTTCTAAAAACACTCACTGATAAATGGCTTAAATGCCAAACACCATTCAGGCTTGGAGCATTCAAGCAAGCTCCTGGAAGTCTTTTGGGAACCCCCATTTGCAGGGGGGTTACACCTGTTGCCATTTCAAGTGGTTAATGCAAATGTGACCCCAGCATTGGGCCTACCTACTTGTTTGAAAATAAAACTTATAAAGAAGCTATTTTCAGTAGATGCTGCAAGTGAAAGTGCAGAAGAAACCACAGAAGGCATACTGGCAGAATTTGCTGATGTATTTGAGGATCTGGGATGCCTGGAGGGTGAATACCACATTAAAATAGATAAGACAGTTAGCCCTGTGATCCACCACTCTAGGAAAATATCTTTCACATTACAAGACACAGTGAAAATTGAGCTAGAGAATATGGAAAGATTGGAGGTTGTTGAGAAGGTGGAGAAACCTATGAGTTGGGTCAACTCAGTGGTGGTTGTAGAGAAACCAAACAAAGAACGAATTTGCAGAGATCCCCGAGATCTTAATAGAGCAATTAAAAGGAAACATCACCCAGTGAAAACATTTGAAGAGGTTCCAGCCAGGCTAGCAGGGACCAAAATATTCACAGTGTTAGATGTTGGGCATGTCATCTGGCAGATTAAACTGGATGGGCTTAGCTTTGATCTATTGACTTTTAATACATCCTTTGGGTGGTACAAGTTCAATCACCTCCCCTTTGGGATTTGCTGAGCATCAGAAGTCTTTCAAAAGACAATTTCACACATTTTGAAGGGCTTGAGGGCACAGAGGTAATTATAGATGACATCCTAATATGGGAAGCTAGTGTACAAGAGCACAATGAGAGGTTACAGAATGTTCTACAAAGAGCCAGAGATAAACATTTGTCTTTAAACCTAAAAAAATCCAAAATCAAAATGGCAGAGGTCCAATATATCAGATACAAGTTAAGTAACGACGGTTTGTTGGCAGGCCCTGAGAAGATAAATGCAATTACCCAGATGCCTGTTTCCCAAAAGAAGACTGACTTACTGAGATTTATGGGCATGGTAAACTACCTGGTAAAATTGATTCCAAACCTATCAACTATAAATAAGCCATTGAGAGAGTTACTAGAGAAAGAAACAACATGGCACTGGGAGGAGCACCACCAAAAGGCCTTTCAAGAGCTGAAAACAGTTGTCACTAACCCCCGGGTACTGGACTATTACGATCTAAGGAAACCTGTTGAATTCTCGGTTGACGCATCCTCAGAAGGCTTGGGTGCATGTCTGCTGCAAGAAGGCAGGCCTATTTCTTTTGCTTCCAGATCACTTAATAAAGCTGAGAGAAATTATGCACAGAAGAAATGCTTGCTATTGTGTTTGGCTGTTCAAAGTTCCACCAATATATTTATGGCAGACCAAGGCTTCATGTTGAATCGGACCACAAGCCCCTAGAAAGCTTTTTTAAAAAAAAACACTGGCCACAGCCCCACTGAGGATTCAGTACATGATGTTAAATCTGTGAAGGTATGATTTGCGAGTTCAGTACCAAGCAGGTAAAGAACTTCATTTAGTAGATGCCCTGAGTAGGGCTGTGGGAGAAAATTCTGTGTCAGAAACTAACTAGACAAATATGAGGTTCACATGGCAGACTATATGCCTATCAGTGATGAAAAACTTAAATTGTTTTGGCAAGAGACCGACAAAGATTCAGCATTGGTCAAGTTGAGAGACACTGTTTTGAATGGGTGGCCCCAGGAGAAGACATCAGTGCACCCTGAAATAAAGCAATACTTGCAGTTCAGTGATGAAATCTCAACAGAAAATGGACTTTTGCTGAAGGGGGAGAGACTGATATCCTCACACCACTGAGATCAGACATGTTAACCAGATTACAGAGCAGCCACCTGGGCAATGGAAAATGCAAGTGCAGGGCCAGAGATCTCCTATTCTAGCCAGGAATGAACAGTCAGATTAGTGACATGGTGGCCAAGGTAGCATTTGCCACCAATTCAGGAAAGCACAATCTAGAGAGCCG
The DNA here is from genome assembly GCA_016271365.2 of Neoceratodus forsteri. NCBI lineage: Eukaryota > Metazoa > Chordata > Ceratodontiformes > Ceratodontidae > Neoceratodus > Neoceratodus forsteri. The sequence continues at coordinate 1,727,077,353 of CM057452.1, forward strand.
CTGCAGCCACATGAAATACAAGAAAGACCCTGGCAAAAGGTTGGCGCTGACCTATTTGAATTTGAAAGGGAAAACTATCTGGCAATGGTTGATTACTACTCCAAATACATTGAGATATCCAAGTTGTAAACTAACAACCAATGTGCAAGACATGGTATTCCAGAAATACTTGTAATAGATAACGTCCCCCAATTTGCCTGCATTGAATTCAGAGACTTTCAACAAAGGCATGAGTTTAAACATGTAACTTCTTCACCAAGATACCCCCAGAGTAATGGCATGACAGAACGAGTCATTCAAACAATAAAGAGACTGTTAAAGACAGCACAAGTGGACTGACAAGACCCTTACTGGGCACTTTTGGAACTGAGAAATACCCCACTGGAGGGGCTAGGATTCCCAGCACATCTGCTTATGGGTCGCAGAACAAGAACTTTAATTCCTACCAGATCTGAGCTATTTAAACCAAAAATATCAGAAGTTGAGGTGTGAGCTACACTGTGAAGGACTCAAGAAAGACAAAAATCTTATTACAACTGCATGTCCGACCACTCCCAGCCTTGGGAGTGGGTCCCAGGGTGGTAGCCTGGGTAAAACATTGGCTGGACAACAGGACACAGAAGGTAATTGTAAATGGAGTCCACTCTGAAGAAAGGGCGGTTACTAGTGGGGTACCGCAGGGTTCAGTATTGGGTCCAGTCCTTTTTAATGTCTTCATCAGTGACATTGCAGAGGGACTGGAAGGAAAAGTATGCCTTTTTGCAGATGACACAAAGATCTGCAACAGGGTTGATACACAAGGAGGCGTGGAAAGGATGAAAAGGGACTTGGTTGGAGGAATGGTCAGACGTATGGCAGCTAGGATTCAATGCAAAAAGTGCAAAATAATGCACCTGGAAACAAGAACCCAGGAAAGAATACACAATGGGGGGAGGTAGTAACAACAACAAAACAGGAAAGGGAGCTGGGGTAATCATATCAGATGACCTTGAGGTTAGCAAGCAATGTGAGAAGGCAGTAGGGAGGGCCGGGGGTATACTGGGATGTTTGGAGAGGCATCAGCAGCAGAAAACAGGAAGTTGTTATCCCTTTGTGTACAGACAGTTGGTGAGACCCCATCTGGAATACTGTGTCCAGTTCTGGAGACCCCATCTCCTAAGGACATAGAAAGGATAGAGGCAGTCCAGAGGAGGGCAACTAAAATGGTGCAGGGTCTGCAAGAGAAGCCGTATGAGGAGAGACTAAGGAGCTTAATATGTATACCCTTGAGGAAAGAAGGAGAGGGGGACATGATAGAAACTTTCAAGTACCTCAAGGAATCAACAAAGTCCAAGAGGGTAACATCTTTCAGAAAAGAGACTTGCAAGAACAAGAGGACACAATTTAAAGATAGAAGGAGGGTGGTTCAGGGCAATGTGAGGAAGTATTATTTCACAGAGAGGGTAGTGGATGCATGGAACAGCCTTCCTGAGGAAGTTGTGGGGTCTAAAACTGTGGGAGAATTCAAGAATGCATGGGACAGACATAAGGCAATTCATGTGGGGGGCAGGAAGATATAGACTGTTGGTTAACTAGGATCTGTGGCCTATCCTGTAGGTAGGGAAATGGGCAGACTAGATGGGCCTAGTGGTCCTTATCTGCAGTCAAAGTCTATGTTTCTAAGTTTCTATGTTACAGCCAGGACAGCCTGTTAACTCACAAACACCTGAGAATACCTGGACTCCTGCAGTTGTGGAATGCCATACTGAACAGCCACACTCCTATGTAGTCCAAGCTAATGGGAAATTGTATCGCAGAAACAGGAGAGACCTTTAGTTAACCCCTGAGCTGCACTGCTCCTGTGGCCCACACAACTCGCACATCCGTGGAGAAGAGAGAAGTGAGCAAGACAACAGTATGGAGGATGATGAGATCCCAGAGGTGCCTACAATGGAGGTCCCTCCACAAGTGATGCTGGGACAGTCACAAAATGAGCCTGTGGAGTCAGCCCTGCCCCTGAGCAGTTAGGACCAATTGACTGGCTCCAGCTCCAGCCTAAGAATCAACCGTGTCAGTGGAAGGGAGCTCCGAAAGCCCACCTGGCATCGTGACTATATAGACTCACAAAAACTTTAAGCTACATGGAACTTTAAACATTTTATGTTTGGGGGGAAATGTTTAATTGAGAAGGAAGATATAAGGAAGTTAATTAGCATGCAAGATTTGTGTTTGCCTTGCTAATGCGCATGTGCTAGCCTAGATATATTTAAACCCTTATCTGGCGGGCAGTACCCATGTTTTCTGCAGTTGTTCTCAGTGTGTTTTGCAGTACAGTAATCCTACCAACCACATTGGTGTCTGTATGTTTATTACAAATATAACTCACCAGTATCACCCTAGTACATTAATGATTGAACTGGACTGATTTAAATAGTCCATTTGGCAGATCACATGTCAGTATGTTCTACAGCAAAAAGAAACAACCCTGACAGGTGATGCAAAAAAAAAAAAGATTCTGATGAATTGTATGCTTTAAATTAAAAGGAATACAAGCTGTTGCCTAGAAACCTCTTTAATGAATTTTGGCAATGCACTTCTTGGTTGTCATCATGTACTGAGCAAGCCTGAGGAATACCTGGTGATCATCCAAATTGCTGATTTATTTGCTTTCCATGACCAAAATAGTGCAATCTTTCTCTCAGTTTGATTTTTCTTGTTTCTAAGAGTGAGTACTTTTTTTTAGAAAATGACTTGCATGGAAACATAGAATTTGGTGGCAGATAAGGACTGCTTGGCCCACCCAGTTTGCTCATTTTCCTACCTAATGGATAAGCTGCAGATCCTAGTTAACCAACAGCCTACTTCCTCCTACCCCCCACTAGAATTGCCTTATATCTGTCCCATGCATTCTTGAATTCCCCCAATTTTGACTCCATGACCTCCTCAGGAAGGCTGTTCCATACATCCACAACCCTCTCTGTGAAAAAATACTTCCTCACGTTACCTCTGAACCGTCCCCCCTCTATCTTCAAACTGTGCCCCCTTGCTCTTGCACATCTCTTTTTCTAAAAGATGCTACTCTCTTGGACTTTGTTGATTCCCTTGAGGTACTTGAACATTTCTATTGTGTCCCCCCTCTCCCTCCTTTCCTCCCTCTTCCTCCTTTCCTCGAGGGTATACATATAAAGCTCCTTTAGTCTCTCTTCATATGTCTTCTGGTGCAGACTCTGCACATTTTGGTTGCCCTACTCTGGACAGCCTCCACCCTGTCTATGTCTTTGTGGAGATGGGGTCTCCAGAACTGCACGCAGCACTCCAGATGGGGTCTCACCAACTCTCTGCACAGAGAGATAACAGCTTCCTGTTTTCTATTGGTGATGCCTCTCCCTATGCATCCCAGTATCCCCCCAGCCCTCCTTACTGCCTTCTCACATTGCTTGCCCACTTTTGGGTCATCTGATATAACTACCCCCAGGTCCCTTTCCATTTCTGTTGTTGTCAGTATCTCACCCCCCATTGTGTACTCTTCCCCTGGGCTTTTGTTTCCCAGGTGCATTACTTTGCACTTCTTTGTGCTGAATCTAAGCTGCCCTGCATTTATTTATTCCTCCAACCTTGCCAAGTCCCTTCTCATCCTTTCCACCCCGCCTTGTGTATCAACCCTGTTGCAGATCTTTGTGTCATCTGCAAAGAGACATACTTTTCCTTCCATTCCCTCTGCAATGCCACCTATAAAGACATTAATAAGGGCCGGACCCAGTACTGAACCTTGCGGTACCCCACTAGTAACCCCCCTTCTTCACTGTGGACTCCGTTTACTATTACCCTCTGCGTCCCGTTGTCCAACCAATGTTTTATCCAGGCTACCACCCTGGGACCCACTCCCAGGCTGGCTAATCTGTTTATTAATCTTTTGTGTGGGACTGTGTCAAATGCCTTGTTTAAGTCTAGGTAGGCCATGCCCATAGCCCCTTCCTGGTCTACTACTTTGGTAACCTAGTCAAAGAAATCGATTAGATTCATCTGACATGACCTTCCATGTACATATTTGTATGTACATATAAAGTATTTAATTTTTTCTCCTGATATGCTTTAATAATGATTATAAAGAGGGTCTGAGAAATGGAGCTTTCTGATTGGCTGCAAATATTCTAATATCCTTATGTTAATCTTTTATTAACATACATGTGGAGCTTAGCCATATGCTGAACAAGGTTTAACACTGTTTAAAAACATTTTTTATTGTAATAGCAATAAGGCATTCCCAGGGATTAAGTTAATGGTCAGTTAATCACCCTCTTGGGGCATGTGAAACTCGGCTACACCTCGTGTCACAGTACACCCCTAGAAGGTGGTTAACAGATCATTACTGTAACCCCTGGTCATGCCTTATTGCTTAAATACCCATACTCTTCATTGATAAGTGACATGAGATCTTTTACTTTTACCTGGAGAGTGAACAGAGATGGGCAGAAGGGACCTTGGTTTAATGTTTTATCCAAAAAATGGAACCTCACCAGTGCAGCTGCCCCCATACTGCACTATAGTATCAGTTATTGGTGTCACCACAAGTGCTTGGTGTGGTGATAGAATCCAAGACCTTCTGGTCTTCCAGCCCCAGAAGTGAGCGTGCTACTTTCTGAGCCACTGACACCGTCAGTTTACATAGTTGAGGTAATGCTACAGCATTCTTCTCTGATCATCTTTCTTCCTCCCATGCTGATGCAACAGGTGCATCTACACAACCCATGTCAGCGCCAATGCAAGCAGTGCTGGAAAAGAGCCACAAGCTGGTGTGTGTGTGTGTGTGTGTGTGTGTATGTGTGTGTGCGTTGAATGACATTTGAAGATGACGTTCCAAAATCAGATTCACCCCCTCCCCCCACAAATAATCCTCTGGGTGGCCCCAAAACATTTAGTATGGTCCTTATCCCCCAAACAACACATCGCAAACCAGGAGTTTATTTGTTCTTTACTCTTGCGCTGCCAGTGCTCCAGTCTGCCCCCTTGCACTTCCTGTTTATAGCACAGAAATCAGGGAATCACAGTAGAGCAGCATGGGATGCATGCATTATGAGGTGATGTGAGCAGTTCTGCAAGTCCACATGGCAGTTCACACCACTCACTCTGTATTCCCAGCTCTGCTGCAACTCCGGGAGCAGATCAAGGAGTGACTTACCGCGATTGGGTAAGTATTCACACTGCCACATTTGCATTGCTGCAGCATGTCCAGTCCTGTTGCTGCAGTGCAAATGTGTCAGTGTGAACACAGTGTTTAATTCCCATACCCCCTCCTCACTGTGTATCCTGCCTCAGAGTTTTGTGTCTTATACAAAGAGAGATATCCATCTACCATGAGTACCCTCCCCACTATTGCTAATGAACATATTGAACAGGAGAGGTCCTGGGACTGACCCCTGTGGTACCCTGCTTGTGAGCTCCCTGTACTTCTACTTTTTATTTATTTTATTTAAAATGTTGGTAACCGCGAAAAGCACATTGAACTGAAGCTCATTTTCAGGTGTGACCATGGGTTGGGGTAACAAAGGAGAACACATGGCACAGTGCAATACAAAAACACAATTTTCACAGTGTATAGACTTGGTTGGTTACAGACAACTTTACAGGGTCATTACAGAACGAATAGAATCAAAATGAACATTGACATCAAAGATGTTAGTCGTTGGGATCATGGCTGCTTACTGCCAAAACCCTGGGTATTATGCTGTTGGTAAGTGGGATGTTTAGGTACATGAGCGGGGGGGGGCGAGGTGTAAGTGCTGTTTGATGGAGGGGTGGGAAAGAAGGTTCCAAAGCTGGGGTGGCTGTAGGATCTGTAAAATTGGGAGCCTGTAAGGGAAAGCAACTTTACCAGCTGATGATGAGGTGCTGGGGAGAAAGAAAGTACTGGCATCCCTGTTGCGCAGATTGTAAGGTGAGATTGCTACTGGGGATAGTATTTCTGATAGGTAGGGTGGAAGAAGGCTGAACCAGTATTTGACTACGAGAGCGAGGAAGTGGATAATATGCCTATATGACAACGGTGTGAGGCCTAGGGCGGAGTAGAGGTTGCAGTGATGAGTCTGGGGAAGGGAGGAGTTTGAAGTGAAACAGCAGAAGGAATTTAACAGGATGTCAAGGCGGGAGAGCGAGGAGGATGGGGCAGAGGTATAAATGATGTCAGCATAGGCAAAGATTGGTATAATTGTCTTAGAGACTAACTCATGGCAGGTGGAGAGAGGAAGGGAGTCTGTATTGCGATACAGAATGCCGAGTTTTGGGTGTAGCTTGGAGATGATAGTGTCAACATGATTAGAGATATTTATTTATTTAAGAGTTTTACCAGGAAGGCACGCTGAACAGGGTACTGCTTGATTCCAGGTGCGATCTGGGGGCGGGGGGGACAGTGGAGGTAAAATAGGTAAAAGCAATATACAATCAGGACAATAATACATGAGCTTGAGAAGTTACGTACAGTGCATCAGTAAATAAAGAATACTGGGACAGCAAGTAGGCAAGATAACAACACAATCAATTATGCATCTAGGTACGGGCACTAGCACTTCTAGCAGCTCATACAGCATAGTCATGTGCCACAGGCACAGGTGGAGGAGAAATGCCCTTTGATGAGAGGGTTGAGGTGCCAGGTTCGGGGCTTGAACTGGATGGTAGCAGGGAGAGAGTTCCACAGTATGGACATACAATGTCTGAAGGCTGCCTGACCAGAAGAGGAGGACATGCGCGGTACTGCTAGGAGGCGGGTATCAACGTTTCTGAGGAGGGGTGCTGGATGGGTCTGGGTGGTAAGGGTAGAGGCAAGATAAGATGGCAAGGACTGGGACCAGAACTTGGCCATGAGACTTGTGCAGTGGGACTGCCTATGATCCTGGAGCGAGAGGAGGTAGAGAATTCAGTAGAGAGTGCAGTGATGTGTAGAGGGAGGGCAGTCAAGAGCAAAATGGCAGAAAAAGTGAAAGTGGGTATCCAGTCTGGCTAAAGTGGCCTTTGGTGCAGCACTGTAGACTACATCCTCATAGTCAAAGATAGGGAGAATCATTTTCTGCACGAGTGTGAGGTGGGCTGGCAGTGGGATGCATCCACGGTTGTGAAATAGGGCACCCAGCTTGGGGTGGAGGTTTTTGTGGATGACATCGACATGTACAGAAAAGTCAAGGTACTGGTTGAGCCAGACCCTGAGGTATCTAAATGAGGAGCAATTCTCCAGAGTAGTCCCGTCCAGGGTGTGGAAAGAGGGGATGGAGGGGAGCCGAGAGTGTCTCTTCCTTGTGCCGAAGGTCATTGTGATCAACTTCTTGGTGTTGACAAAAAGCTGATTAGCACAAAACCAGAGCTGAACATCATTGAAGCCCTGCTGTAGTCTGGTCACCACATCAGTGGTTGAGGGGCCTGATCTATACAGTACTGTGTCGTCTGCATACATGTTGATGGATGTGCGTGGGCAGGCAGTGGGCAGGTCATTTAGGAAGGTGGAGAAAAGTAACGGGCCAAGGACTGAGCCTTGGGGGACACCACAGGTGACTGGAAGGGAGGGAGGTAGATGTGGAGTTTCCAATTCTGACAGATTGGGACCTGCCCATCAAGTAGGAGTAGAACCAGCTGGTGGCCTCAGTAGAGAGCCCAGCAAGGGAGAGCTTGTCCAGGAGAAAAGCATGGGAGACAGTGTCAAAGGCCTTTTCCAGGTTGATGAAAACAGCTGAGGTGATGTGGCCTTTATCCATCCCAGCAAGAATGGAATCTGTGAGCCGCAGGAGGGAAGTGGTGGTGAAGTGGGACTTCCTGAAGCCAGACTGGTAGGGAGAAAAGAAGGAGAAGGAGTCAAGAAATGAGGAAAGTTGTGAAAGTACGAGGCACTCCTGGAGTTTTGCCAGCATAGGGAGGAGGGAGACTGGACGATAGTTACTGGGGGCCGAGGGGTTGCCACGCTTTGGAAGCAGGATAACGGTTGCATGCTTCCATTCTGATGGGATTGATGATAGGGAGAAGGAGAGGTTAAAAAGAGCAGCCAGGGGGATGGTGATGTCAGAAGCAGCCAGGTAGAGCATTTTGGTGTCCAGCCCAGAGGGACATTTAAGTGGGTATCAAGCCAGGTCCCTAGGTATCTGTAAGGTGTGACATAGTCTAGAGAGGAACCATCTATGGTTTTGAAAGCTGGGAGGGAAGGTGTCCTTGTAGAGAGAGACAGGGAAGCAGGCTCCACTCGTCAATGTGCCACAAATAATTCCACAACTAAACACACAAAATAAGTGCACCATCCACTGAACAAGTTCCAGGTTATAACGTTTAGTGCTGACAATCCAGCAATACAAAAAACGATACAAGTGCCATATAGGTACTACCCTTTCCTACAAAGGCCGACCAGTTTCGTGCAAGCGGCGCTTCCTCAGGGACCCTGAGGAGCGCATGCGGAAACCAATGGGCCTTGGGAGAGGGTAGCACCTATAGGCACTTGTATCGTTTTTTTGTATTGCTGGATTGTCAGCAATAAATTTTATAACCTGGAACTTGTTCAGTGGATGGTGCCCTTATTTCATGTGTTTACAGGGGAAGATGACCTTGCCAGTTTTTTGGATGAACAAAAGATCATTGACATGGTCTTGGAGATGTTTATTTTTAATTGGCATTCGAGGAAGCAGGATTGCATCCTTAGTAGGTCTTGTTGTAGTGGTGTATGGATGTTCGAGACGGTTGGCCCTGAGATGAAAAGAATGGTATCATCTGCATACATATGTATCTGTGAGCTGGAACATGTTGGGGGGGGGTAATTTGTGAAGGCTGAGAACAGAATGGGCCAAGGATAGATCCTTGTGGTACCCCTGCAAATATGGGGAGGGGGAGGAAGAGGAATTTCCCACCCTAACAGACTGCTGCCTGTTTTTGAGGTAGAAGGCGAACCAGATACTGGGGGGGGGGGCTATTCCAGCTGAGCCTAGCCTGGGGAATAGGAGGGGTGAGAGACTAAGCTGAACACCTAGGCCAAGTCCATGAAGATAGCAGCTGTCAGGTGGACGTGGTCCGTGGCAGAGTGGTTGTGTTCTGTGATTCGCAGCAGAGACGAGACAGTCGAATGGTGCTTGTTAAAGCCTGATTGGAATTGAGATAGGAAGCTGGTGGATGCTGGTGGAGGTAAAATACTCTGTCAGTCTGGACTTAATCTTCTTTATTACCACTCTGTGCTTCCTGCCTTCCCCACCATCCAGTTCCAGATCCACCTTATGAGACTCTCCCCAGCTGCCAGATCCTCCAATTTCTTTAACAGCCTCCTGTGTGTTACCAAATCAAACAAGGCTTTACTGTAGTCAGAATAGATCATGTCCACAGCTTGCCCCATCCACTGCCCTTGTGACTCAGTCAAAGAATTTTAACAGGTTGGTCTGGTACAATCTTTTGCCATAAACCCATGTGGCTTACAGTCCCGCAACCTGTAATTCTCTAGGCATTTTATTATTTTCTCCTTGACCAGGGTCTCCATAAGTTAACTTACAATGGAGGTGTAACCCCCCCTGCAAATGGGGTTCCAAAAAGTTTTCCAGGAGCTTGCCTGAATGCTCCAAGTCTGGACAGTGTTCGGCATCTGAGCTGTTTAAATGTGGTTCTAAGTGAGTGCTATTTGAGCCTCCGCGTACTGTCTCTTTAAGAGCTGTCTGCTTGCAGACTTAATTAGTTTGTATGGGGGGGACTGTGTATTTAATGCTCGAATCCCGGCCCCGAGCTGCAGAGAAATCATTCCGTTTCTACAGTTGCTAAGAGTGCAGAGGGAGCCTAAATGAAAGATGTAACTGTTTGCCTGAAACCAGTTAGAGTGTTAAGTAAAATGCAGTTTGTCTAACAGGCCTTTCTTGCAGCTGGGACTCTGTGTGTGATACCCCTCCATTTTGGACCTAAACTGCTGTGCTGGGCCAATTGGGTTAAGGGTTACCTAAAATGGAGCCTATGGACGAATCAGAACTTGGACTCTTAATTATGAGCCAGCCACAAGGGGATTGTATGGGCAGTGACTCTGGGAAATGTAGTTTTGACCTTGGCGCCTTTTTCTACCAACAGAGGGAGTCTTATTGTGAGTGACAGCTGAATCAGCCAACAGAACAGTGTGGAGCTAAAGGAAATGCCCTGCTCTGTGACTGGAAAGATCAGATCAGTTGTGGCAGTGAAGAGAGAGAAGGATCTGCGTTCTTCTGCGGTGTATAGTTTCGTGTGGGAAGCGCGTGTGAGGCCCTGAGTTTCGGTCTGCAGCCTTTGTGAGTGCCAGTTTGGACTGAAGCTGAGTTGTGAGGAGAAAGAAGCACTAGAAGTGTGGAAACTAGGCTCACCCTGTAGAAGACTGGAGAAATAGCTGAATCGCGCTCGGTCTGTCAGGAACTGAAGCTGCTGTGTGTACTCCTAGGTATTTTGCAGTAATTGCGATCGGGATCGGGGAGCAGCCTGCCTGGTATAGTACTTTCCTTTTACATATGAATGTGCATAGTGCTGGTGGGGAATCGCTATTTCCAATCTCCCGTGCTGTGTGTTGAAGTGGGAAGCAAACCCCAGCTTGTCTCAGACTAAATCTGGTTGCTATCAACTGCAGTGGGGTCCAGTCACAAGGACCTTGTCTCCATGCCCTGTTGTTCTGGCAATCCAGAAGAACATCTACTATCTGGTCCTCAGCTTGGGTATTGTGAGTACAAATCAGGGTATTTCCCTGCAGCCTGTTTTCAATCACAAGTATGTCATCTAATTCTTGCTGTTTCACTCCTTCATGGACTGAGCCATCCGGCTCCGGATTACAATTGGGTATTGTGCATATATTTTCTTCTACAGGGCCCTATCTATCTGCACCTGTCAACCAACCCTGGGCAATGAACCTGGCAAGCCCCCCCGAACCTGGGTACCCAGAGTGTGACTTTTCAGCTCCTGTGTGTGTGCACAGTACTGGGATTTAATGCCACCAATTACCCTGATTTCCCCTTCCCGTGTTACTGCCCTCTAAATAAATCAGATTTGTTGTTGTTATACTATATACTGTCTGTGGTTTTGGTACTTATTGAAACAGTATTGTGTTTTGCTGTGTATGTTGTTTAACCTTATTTTACAGGGGGTCCTCAGAGACGTGTTGCAGAATCAGTCTCGAGGGTAAGTGGTATCTATATAAGTGAACAGTGTGTATACGTGGGGTATTGGGGCTGTAACTCCGGTGTACTGTGTGAGCCACTAGAGGGAATAAAAGGGGGTCTCAGTGTCCCAGAGGGCTGTGACCAAGCTAGTTTAACCACTACAAACCCTGACCTCTGGGTGAAGGGACCCGCCATAGGACCTAGGCCCCTCAACCTGTCCGTAGTCAAACAGGCAGGGGTAGTAGCCCTTGGGATAGCGCCACCTAGGGGGTTACATCTTGGAGGCACCACTGGGACTAGCGTTCTCTAGTGGCCACATTTACTAATTACTGTTAAAAATAAATGGATACCCCAACAGAAGTGGCTGTACACCAGTTGGCTGGGTGGTGTACTGGGCAGGAGATCAACCCCCAAAATGCTATACTTATCTTGGATATCCCACTGGGTACCAGTACAGACACTGTAGAGGGAGTACTTTTCAAGGTGGAAGGTTTACAAAACCCTGTGGTGGCGGGTCGACATGCTAATCTGCTCACCCACACTTTCATGGCCCTAGTAGAGTATAAGGACCCCATAGATAACTCCAAAGTGTCACAGACTATTACCTCAGAGGGAGCCTTCACTGCCTGGAGAGTGATAACTAAGGACAGTAAAGACCCAGGTGGAATGACACCCCCCCCACTATCTGAAACTTTTGAGGAGAAATTTGCTAAATTGTTGCTGGAGGAAGGGAAAACTGTGGAGGATTTAAAGAAACTATTATTGCCACCTGGGGGCGTTCCTCCCCTAATACCCTCTCCCCCTCCTGTACCCATTATTGCCCCTCCTTCTGTGCCAGTGCTAGCCCCTGTGTTTGTACCTGCCATTAGTCATGACTCTTACTGCAAGCTCAAAGTATTCTCTGGCATCCGCCCCACTCCAAATGGGGAGGTCGATCTGGAAACCTGGACAGACTCTACTACCCTTGCGGTACAAGACTGGCAATGCTCCGAGGCAGAAAAAAGGGCCCGCCTGGGGGAGAGCCTCCAGGGACCTTCCCAGTGTACTTTTCACTCCCTGAGGGTCTCTGACCCTGACACCAAAGCCCAAAAGTACATAATTGCCCTAGAAAATGTGTTTGGAGGCACCACTAGTGTTGAGGCCTTGAAATGGAAGCTTAAAGATGTTAGACAACAGCCGGGGGAATTGTTATCTGCTTATATGGATTGATTAGAGGGAATCTTGCAAACCATTTTTTGAAAGGGGGGTTGGACCCGTAGTGGAGTGGACCAGGTAAGACTGGATCATATACTCTGCTCTGCCCGGCACTCTAGCTGGGTGTTGCTCAAATTGCAACTGCATCAAAGGAAATCTGTTCCCTTGCCTTTCCATGTGTTGATGAAGAAGGTACGGGAAGTTGAGGAGGAGGAAGGTTTTTCAGAGCCCTGTGCAGTCATAGCTGCTACATCCCCTGCCCCAGGTGCGGGGTCAGACACTGATGGTCTGGAATCACCGAAATCACATGACAGAACCTGACACCCAAATGTCAGTCAAGGGGGGCCCAGCCAGACAGGGATGGCTACTGATGTTCTGCCATGGGATGAACTGCTGAGGGAGATTAGGAAAGCAACAGACAGTCTCATCATGAAGGCCATTCCTATGAGTACAGGCCCTGACACTTGCCTGACTGCTTCTGCTATGGCGGTGGGGGTGCCCACCCAGGCACCTCCTGCTGACAACAGCTCAAAACTTGATGTTTTGGCTATGGAGGTGAGGGAACTGAAGAGATATCTCCAAATATCCAACCCACCACCGGCTGAGGTGGCACCAAGGTTTTCTATTGATAGTACCAATGCCGCAGCCTCCAATGTGATGCCTCAGTACCCCCAAACTTCAGCAGACATATTTTGCCATAATTGTGGGAAGGATGGGCACATGAAGAGGGAATGCTGGTCTCAGAAAGACTTAGAGAGAGTGGTGAGCTGGCTACAAAGAGAGCTTTGGAGCACAAAACAGTGATTAAGAGGTGCATGAAATGACCGCAGTGAAGGTCCCAGAAATGCTAACTCACGTCCCTTTGTGGCTAGATCATCTGCCCAGGCCCTTGCTACCGCTTCTCCAGACTGGTCCAGATTAGTGGGTCCCTCCATGGAGAACACTGTGAAGGTGAATGGAGTGTCTACAAGAGCTGTATTGGACAGTGGCTCCCAAGTGACAATTATGTTTCAGGACTGGTATCAGACGCACCTGTCTGATGTACCCTTACAACCGTTGCAAGGACTGCATGTCTGGGGGTTAAGTGAGAGGACCTACCCCTATTCCGGGTGTATCCAAATTTGGTTGTCTTTTCCCACCTCCGAGGCTGGAGTGGCCGAGCAAGTAGAGACCCTGGCATTAGTGTGTCCCCCTACCAGACTATATGATGGGATTCCTCTTCTAATTGGGACGAATGCACAAATGTTTGGATAGTTGGTGCAGCTGTGTTATGAGAAACAAGAGTTAAGGACTGGTAGAGCTTTGAGAATCCTGGCCTTCATCAAGAAGGCCTATGAGGCACAGAGAGATGCTGAAAAAGTGGACCCAGAGGAACCAGTTGGAATTGTCTGGAAGAAGGATCCGGAGTCTCTGATTCTGGCGCCAATTGCCCAGTGTACCTTACAGGGGGAAGTCCGTATCAGAAAGGATGTCAAGAATAAAATCCTCATGCTGGATGCACCAGGTGATGGGAAATTGCCGGAAGGACTGCTGGTCAAGCCAAGTATTTTGCCTGCCAAGCCCATGCTTATGCCAGAAGGGTAATGGTTCAAGTTCATAATGTGTCTGATAGAGAGATTCGAGTAAATAGAGGCTGCACCCTGGCTAATGCACATTGTGCAGATACTGCAGTGCTGCCCAGTAACAAGTGTTTGGGGGAGAATGACAGAGTGATGCCCGACTTGTTTGATTTTGGGGACTCCCTGTTGCCAGCTGAATGGAAGATGAGAATTAGTAGAAAACTTGCCCAGAGAGACCAGGTGTTTTCTTTAAAGGAATGGGACATAGGATGTGTGCAAGGAGCTGACCACCACATCCGGCTGCATGATGAAAGGCCATTTCATGAGAGGTCTCGACGCCTGGCCCCTGCTGACATAGATTATGCGAGATGGCATCTGCAAGAGATGCTTGCTGCTGGTGTAATACAAGAATCCAGAAGTCCATATGCTTCAGCTATTGTGGTAGTGAGAAACAAGAATGAGACAGTAAGAATGTGCGTGGATTATCGCACCTTGAACTGGCAGACTATCCCTGATCAGTATACAATGCCCCACATTCAGGATGATTTAGACTGACTGAATGGTAGCAAGTGGTTCTCTGTGCTGGATCTTCGCAGTGGGTACTACCAGATCCCGATGGCCCAGGAAGACCGTGAGAAGACAGCCTTTATCTGCCCACTTGGTTTCTATGAATTCATGAGGATGCCTCAAGGGATTTCAGGTGCTCCAGCCACTTTTCAATGACTGATGGAGCGTGTGGTGGGGGACATGAACTTATTAGAGTGCCTGGTGTACCTAGATGATGTTATTGTGTTTGGCAGCTCACTGGAGGAACATGAAAGCAGATTATTCAAGGTGTTGGACCGACTGGAAGATTTTGGCCTAAAACTGTCCATCGATAAATGTCAATTCTTCCAAACACCTGTAAAGTATGTGGGACACATAGACTCCACCGAGGGAATAGAGACCGACCCAAGTAAAGCTGAGGCCTTGACCACCTGGCCACAGCCGCACAATCTAAAAGAACTGCAAAGATTCCTGGGATTCTGTGGCTACTATTGCCATTTCATCAAGGACTATTCAAGAGTGATCCGTCCTTTACTTAATCTTACTCAAGGTTACCCTCCTACCCACAAAAAATACAAGATGTTGGTTTCTTCTGAGCCTGAGAGCGTGTATTTCCATCCCAGTGAAGTATCTGGAGCCAGATGGACACCTGAGTGTGAAGCTGCTTTTCATGAGATTATATATCAACTTACCCATGCTCCTGTACTTGCCTATGATGATCCAGTGAAGCCCTATGTCTTGCACACTGATGCTAGCCTGCAAGGCTTGGGGGCTGTAGTGTACTAAGAGCACGAGAATGGCCCTAGACCAGTGCCCTTTGCCAATAGAAGCCTGACCCCATCAGAAAAGAACTATCCTGTACATAAGTTAGCGTTCCTATCTTTGAAGTGGGCTATTGTTGACTAGTTCTACGAGTACTTGTATGGGGCTAAGATACTAGTAAAAACTGACAATAATCCTTTGATCTATGTGCAGACTTCAGCTAAGTTGGATTCCACTGGCCCTAGGTGGCTTTCTGCATTATCTACATACGACTACGCTGTTGAATACAGAGCAGGTCTGAACCACATAGATGCTGATGCTCTCTCCCGGAGGCTTGTTCCCCGGAATAACTGGGTCAGACTGTCAGAACCTGATATTCGAGCACTCTGCCAGAAGTTTGACAGGAAGGAACAAATGTCCACGGATGCAGTGGACTATATAGTGGATTGTTTGGGACCCTCTGAGAATTGCATACCTGCTGCTTATTGCCACTTTTCTGCAATAGACATTGGTGCACTGCCTCAGCTGGACAATGACAGTATTTGGCGGGCTCAATCCCGAGATCCCATGATCAAATCAGCTTTAGAAGCCCTCTACACAGGGAAAGATGTGTCCAAATTATGCTGCACTGATTTGAGAACTGCATTGTTATACAAGGAAGGTCCTAAGTTGAAACTGATCAATAGACGGTTATACAGAGAAACAGTAGACAGAGGGGGACAAATAGACAAACAACAACTAGTGCTGCCCACTGCCTTTCGAGACTCAGTACTAAGGTCCTTACACAACCACATGGGGCACCTTGGTATAGACAGAACACTTGGCTTGGTGAAATCCAGATTTTATTGGCCTAAGATGTGGGCTGATGTGGAGCAACACATTCAAACTTGTAGTTGCTGTTTACAGAGGAAAGCCCTGCCCCAGAGGGCTGCCCCCTTGTTAACATCCCCACCAGCACCCCCATGGAGCTGGTCTGTATTGACTTTCTGAGTTTGGAGCCAGATCAAAGAAATATCAGTAATGTGCTGGTAGTCACTGACCATTTTACGAGATATGCCCAAGCTTTCCCCACCAAGGACCAGAAGGCATCCACTGTGGCCACAGTACTTATAGAAAACTTTTTTGTTCACTATGGGGCACCACAAAGAATCCATTCTGATCAAGGGAGGGACTTAGAGAGTCGTCTGATCGAAGAGATGCTTTCTCTGTGGGGAGTGCGAAAGTCCAGAACCACCACTTACCACCCCCAGGGGGACCCACAGCCTGAACGTTTCAACTGCACTTTGCTAGATATGCTAGGCACCATCCACCCAGAGGACAAGCCTAGATGGAGCCAACAAATTAGCACCCTGATACATGCCTACAACTGCACCAAAAGTGATACCACTGGGTTCTCCCCTTACTGCCTGATGTTTGGAAGAGAAGCTCGACTGCCGGTAGATGTATGTTTTGGAGTTTCTCCTGATGGGGTTCGAGCTGACAACTATTTACAATATGTGCAAAAGTTAAAGGCCCAGCTAAATCATGCGTTCCAACTGGCTGAAACCATGGCTGCCAAAAGAAATCTTGCCAACAAAGAAAGGTATGATAAAAAGGTGAAAGCACAGGAACTCCAGGAGGGAGATTGGGTATTGCTAAGGAATCTGGGACTGCATGGCAAACATAAGATTGCTGACAGATGGCACTATCTCCCTCACATTGTAGTGGGCAAACTAGATGATCTGCCTGTGTACAAAGTAAGGCCTGAGAATAATTCAAAAGATGTTAAAACAATGCATAGAAATCATTTACTGCCCATTGGACAAATCTTGATTGAGTCTGAGCCCCCAGAAAGTGCTCCCTCTGGACCAGTGACTAGAGCTGCTGCTAAGAAAAAATCAAGAAAGTCTGCACCTACAGAAGCTGAGTTAAAGTGTTCCCCTCCACAAGTCCCAGTTGAACATGACTGTCAGTTCATGTCAGAGGAAAGTGAGTGTGGCTTTGAATACTACCCTTCTTACGAATGGAGTCAATTGTTTCGGGCAATCCCCTAGTCAATCCTGGAGATGAAGCTGGGCCTTCTGGACTGTCTAAGCACCCAGCTTTGTCCCTGGAGCCAATGCTCCCAGAAATTGAAGTGCAAAGCATCAAGTCAGATGATATAGAATCATTGTGTATGGTTGAACTGTTTGAGCTTTCAGAGGAGGACAGTTATGGACTGGAACAGACTGGTGATATACCAGAACAAGAAGAGTATTTTGAGTACACTGATGGTCCACTGCCAGTGTCCAAAAGCTCTCCATGTGAGTCAAGTGTTGTGGACTCAGAGATTGTAACTCCTGGAGCTGAAAGTGCCCCAAGTTCTAGCCTCTCTACCCCAATGGAGACTCCCCTGACAAGTGAGGACGATGCTGAAAATGAGGCTCAGAGTGCAGAGACTGTAACAGTTCCTCCTAGAAAGACTGTTTGAGCTGTAAAGCCTGTGGTGCACCTCAGTTATGATTCCCTTGGGAGGCCTGTGGACTTGCCTCTCAATGTTGTCCATAAAGGACTGTATGTGTCCCCAAGCTCATTGCCCAAACTGAACATCAGTGCTTACTCCAAGTTAATTGTGTTGCCCTCTAGGTATGGTGCCCCTGCCCCATCTTTTTTTTTTTTTTTTTTTTAGTTGTTTAACCAGGAGTAGCACACTAAGCTGAAAGCTTTTTTACAGGAGCAACCTGGGAGCACTGGGAAGTTAAGTGACTTGCTCAGGGTCACACAGTATGTAAGTGGAAGCTGTGGGATTCAAACCCAGGTCTGGTCTGCTGAATGTCACCAGATTTGCAGCTCAGAGCCTTAAACCACTGCGCTATACTGCCTCCCAACTAGCCCCAAGGTAGCTGATAGGGAAGGGCCCCCTCTCTTCAGGTTTCATGTACAGGAGGTAATAACCTGAGTTATGGTACAATGTATGTATAATACTGTGTACAAAGTGATGTACTGAAAAGATTCAGAAATATGTTTCTGGTAAGGTGATATGTTGACTGCTGATTACATGTATAAGCCTAATGTGATACTGATGTAAATGTATATGCTGTATTGAAACTTATGGGGGTACTTACTTAACGCGGACACCAAGTTTTCCAGGCCAGGAAGGGTGTAACCCCCCTGTAAATGGGGGTTCCCAAAAGTCTTCCAGGAGCTTGCCTGAATGTTCCAAGTCTGGGTGGTGTTCGGCGTCTGAGCTGTTTAAATGTGGTTCCAAGTGAGTGCTATTTGAGCCTCCGTGTACTGTCTCTTTAAGAGCTGTTTGCTTGCAGACTTAGTTTGTATGGGGGACTGTGTATTTAATGCTCAAATCCTGCCTGAGCTGTGGAGAAATTGCTCTGTTTCTGCAGTCACTAAGAGTGCAGAGGGAGCCTAAATGAAAGATGTAACTGTTTGCCTGAAACCAGTTAGAATGTTAAGTAAAATGCAGTTTGTCTAACCTGCTTTTCTTGCAGCTGGGACTCTGTGTGTGTTACCCCTCCATTTTGGACCTAAACTGCTGTGCTGGGCCAATTGGGTTAAGGGTTCCCCAAAATGGAGCCTGTGGATGAATCAGAACTTGGACTCTTAATTTTGAGCCAGCCACAAGGGGATTGTATGGGCAATGACTCTGGGAAATGTAGTTTTGACCTTGACGCCTTTTTCTACCAATAGAGAGAGTCTTACTGTGAGTGACAGCTGAATCAGCCAACAAAATAGTGTGGAAATAAAGGAAATGCCCTGATCTGTGACTGGAAAGATCAGATCAGTTGTAGCAGTGAAGAGAGAAGGAGCGGTGTGCTTCTGTGGTGTATAGTTTCGCGCAGGAAGCGTGTGTGAGGCCCTGAGTTTCGGTCTGCAGCCTTTGTGAGTGCCAGTTTGGGCTGAATCTGAGTTGTGAGGAGAAAGAAACACTAGAAGTGTGAAAACCAGGCTCACCCTGTAAAAGACTGGAGAAATTGCTGAATCTCGCTTGGTCTGTCAGGAACTGAAGCTGCTGCGTGTACTCCCGGGTATTTTGCAGTAATTGCGATCGGGATCGAGGAGCAGCCTACCTGGTATAGTACTTTCCTTTTACATATGAATGTGTATAGCGCTTCTGGGGAATCGCTATTTCCAATCCCCCGTGCTGTGTGCTGTGTGTTGAAGTAGGAAGCAAACCCCAGCTTGTCTCAGACTAAATCCGGTTGCTATCAACTGCAGTGGAGTCCAGTCACAAGGATCTTGTCTCCATGCCCTGTTGTTCTGGCAATCCAGAAGAACATCCACCATCTGGTCCTCAGCTTGGGTATTATGAGTACAAATCAGGGTATTTCCCTGCAGCCTGTTTTCAATCACAAGTGTGTCATCTAATTCCAGTTGTTTCACTGCTTCATGGACTGAGCCATCTGGCTCCGGATTACAATTGGGGTATTGTGCATATATTTTCTTCTACAGGGCCCTATCTACCTGCATCTGCCGGCCAATCCTGGGCAACAGACCTGGCTAGCCCCCCCCCAACCTGGGTACCCAGAGTGAACCTGATTTCCCCCTCCCATGTTACTGCCCTCTAAATAAATCAGATTTGTTGTTGTTATACTATATACTGTCTGTGGTGTTGGTACTTATGGAAACAGTATTGTGTTTTGCTGTTTGTTTAACCTTATTTTTACAGGGGTTCCTCAGAGATGTGCTGCAGAATCAGTCTCAAGGGTAAGTGGTATCTATATGAGTGAACAGTGTGTATACGTGGGGTATTGGGGCTGTAACTCCGGTGTACTGTGTGAGCCACTAGAGGAAATAAAAGGGGGGTCTCAGTGTCCCAGAGGGCTGTTACCAAGCTAGTCTAACCACTACAAACCCTGACCTCTGGGTGGAGGCACCGCCATAGGACCTAGGCCCCTCAACCTGTCCGTATTCAAACAGGAAGGGGTAGTAGTCCTTGGGATAGCACCACCTAGGGGTTACAGAGGTATGACTGACTGGCCTGTAGTTATTTGAGCCTTCCCTGTCCTCCCTCTTGTGTAGCAGAACCACATCTGCAGACCTCCAGTCCCTTGGTTCTTCGTCTGTTTACAGGGAGCATCTAAACAGATCTGCTAATGACTCTGCCAGTTCTGGTTCCATGTCTTTAAACATCCTTGGGTGCAAACAGTCAGGTCCTGGTGCCTTGTCCACCGAAAGGGCTGCTAATCCTTTCCTCAATTTGTCAGCCACGATCCCTAACTGCCTCATTCCTTTATACCTCTTGTGGATGCCTTTACATTGCCTTCTGGTAGTGGCCCCACACCCTCCACTGAAATTACTGAGCTGGAGAATTGCCTTTTGCCAATCATACTCCAACCCCCCCCCCCGATAACCTAACAATCCCCCCTTTCATCTTGTTATTTTCCTGACATACTGTACCTGAAAAACTCCCTGTCCTGCCCTTTTTACTCCTTCTGCTATGCGCAGTTCCATGCCTGCCTTTGTCTTTCTGACCAGCCCCTTTGCCTCTTCTAACACTCCATGATAATCATCCCTCACCTCCGTCCTCCTCCCACTACTTTTCTTTGTACCTCTTGAAGACCCTTCTCTTGGCTCTCACTGCCTCCTCCACCCCCTTGAAATAACAGATTGGCTCCGTGTATGTCTTCCTCTAGGTAACTTTCCTCATACATGAGTCTGTCACCTCTGTTGTGGTCCCCTTTTATTTTATTTTTAAACTCCATTTATCCTTGACAATTGTCACCTCCATAACTCCCTACAGCTTATCCCCTGATTAGGTCCTTCATCTTACTGAAGTCTGCTCCCCTAAGGTCCAAAATCACAGCTTTCGATGTAGATTGACAGTGCCTCATTTCTAACGCAAATCACACTGTGTTGTGGTCACTGGACCCTAGTGGCTTCTTAACCTCTACCCCTCCTACTACCTCTGAGTTGATAGTACCAGATCAAGAATGGCTTCTTGACTGATTGGCTCCTTGACTCGCTGTACCAAGAAGCAGTCCTGCATTATGTCCAGCAGAGACTGACTTCTTGAGCTCATGGCAGTCAGGGCTGCCCAATCCATGTCTGGCATATTCAGGTCACCCACAACCACCATCTCCACTTCTGCAGATCCCCACCTGCTCACTGCCCTCAGCTCCCCCCCTTCTGACCCGGTGTCCTGTAAACTACTCCCAGTCTAATTCCCACCCACCCCACTAGTTTTAGCTATACCCATATTGACTCCCCTTCCTTTTCCCTTAATTGCACAGTCTTCTATGACCTCTATGCCCTCCTTTCTGTAAAAGTCCACCCCATTTGCCCTTCCCTCTATCCTTTCTGAATAGGATATAACCTGGGATAGCAAGATCTCATTTGTTATTCCTTCACGTCCGTGTCTCCATTACAGGTAGCGTGTTGAGGTAGACTTCTTCCACCATTGCTTGGAACGTGCTGATTTTATTTTCCAAGCACCTGGCATTCAGGCATGAAGACGGGGGTGGATAGGGACACCAGTACAGGATAGAAAAGAAAAGGCAGTGGTAGGAAGTCAGCATAAAAAGGAAAATGGGGTGGGGGTGGGAAGCGGGAGGGCAAACACAGGATTGGGGGCAGGCAGGCAAATGGAAGGCCCTGGTTACAAATGCTTGCAGCATGGGAAATAAAATCCCAGACCTGGAGGACTTGATAGTAGAACAGACCTAGACATAGCAGCAATAACAGAAACCTGGAACACCACAAATCATGACTGGGATGCAACTGTCCCAGGATATGCTTTATTCATGAGAGATAGGGGGAGCAAAAAAAGGGGTGTAGTGGCCCTGTACATAAGAGAAGGGATAAAGGCAATAAAGGTAGGGCTAGCAGTATAGCATAGAGGTTAAAGTAACAAGCTGTGAATGAGCTTGGTACATCCAGCAGACCTGGGTTTGATTCCCACAACCTCCACTTGTATACTGTGTGACTCTGAGCAAGTCACTTAATCTCCCAGTGCTCCCAGGTTGCCCCTGAAAAAAAACACACTTGTGCCTAGTGGGCCTTACCCAGTTACCAAAGACGTAATAAAAGAAAAAAAAAGAGGTACTGGGTAGACAGGGGGAGGCTGAGGTGCTGTGGGTCAGCCTTGAGCCAGGCAATGGCACAGCTACTTGCACAGGGGTGATCTGCACACTTCCAGCACAGAGGGAGGAGGGTGACAGGGATCTAGTGGATCAAATTAACAAAATGACAACAAAAGGTGAGGTATTTGTGCTGGGTGATTTCAAAATCCCAGATGTGGATTGGACCATCCCAGTAGCTGCTTCAACTAGGAGACATGACATCCTGGATTCCCTACAGACAGCAGGCCTCAGGCAACTAGTAATTGATCCCACCAGAGACAAGGCAATTCTGGACCATGTACTGATCAATGGGGACAGAATCACAGATGTCAAGGTGGAAGATCACCTGGGATCCAGCGACCACCACATAGTGTGGTGCTGTGTGGGGACAGAGACACAGGCTAGTCACACAAGGCCAAGATCTTAGATTTTAGGAGGGTTGACTTTGCTAAATGAGGAGTGCATCAAAGAGGCCCTGGCAAGGGGGGAGGAGAGGGAGAGAGGAAAGAGAGAGAGAGAGAGAGAGAGAGAGAGAGAGAGAGAGAGAGAGAGAGAAATGTAGCCATAGAGGAGGTGATGAACCAATTGCATCAGGATGGTAAACAGAGGCAAGAGAAGGTGGAAACCACTGGTTCTCGAGGTGGCAGAAAAGGTAAGGGCCAAAAGGGCAAGTTTCAGGAACTATAAAGAGACACAAAGGGAGAAAGACAGGGAGGTGTACCCTACCTAAAGAATCTAAGGCTGTAAGGAGTGCAAAGGCACAGGCTGAAGAAAGATTAGCACAGATGGTGAAAAAAAGGGAAAAAGTAATTCTACAGGTACATCAGTGAAAGAAGGAAAACCAGGGGAAGAAGGGGATTTGTAAGGCTCAGAGGAGATACAGAGGTGTGTAAAGAGGACGACAAGGAAAAGACAGAAATACTGAACAAATACTTCTGTTCAGTATTCACTGAAGAGGGGGAGGGTCAGGGACCACAGCTGGCAGCAGACATGAAGGAGGGGGAGACGTAGACACAAGTCCATTCATAGTGGAGAGAGTCATGGAGGAGCTAACAAACTGAAGGTGGACAAAGCAATGGGACCAGATGGCATACAACTGAAAATATTAAGGGAGCTGTGAAGAGAGCTAGCAGAGCCTCTGGCATCCATGTTCACAGAGTCACTTAGCACAGGAGTGGTTCCTGGGGACTGGAAGAGGGCACATGTAGTCCCTCTACACAAAAGTGGTAGCAGGGAAGAGGCATGGAACTACAGGTCAGTCAGACTCACCTCAGTGGTGGGTAAGATCATGGAGGCACTTCTTAAAGAAAGAATAGTGGCACACTTGGAATCAAAAGGTGTCCAGGATCTGAAACAACATGGATTCATGGCAGGAAGGTCGTGTCAAATGAATCTGATTAATTTTTTTGACTGGGTGATGAAGGCAGTAAATTGGGGGGGGGGGTGGTGGTGAACATCGCCTACCTCGATTTCAGCAAGGTCTTCAACACCGTCCCTCATAAAAGGCTGGTAAACAAGATGGATAGTCTGGGCGTGGGTCACAATGTGGTAACTGACTAACAGACAGGAGGCAGGGGGTAGTGGTAAATGTGATCCAGCCCGGAGAGAGGGGGTGACCAGCAGGGTACCCCAGGGATCACTCCTGGGGAGAGTCTTGTTCAATGTCTTCATTAGTGACATTGCAGAAGGGGGAAGGGAAAGGGATGCCTGTTTGCAGATGACACCAAGATCTGCTACAGGATGGATACTCCAGAAGGGGTGGAGAGAATGAGGAGGGACATGGAGAAGCTTGAAAAATGGTCTGAGTTGTGGCAACTGAGGTTCAATTCAAAGAAGTGAAAAATATTGCTCCTGGGATGAGGGAGGCTGCAGGGAGGGCTAGTGGCATGTTAGGGTGCATAGGCAGAGGCATCACTAGCAGAAGGCGGGAGTTAGTGATGTCATTGTATAAAACATTAGTGAGGCCTCACCTTGAGTATTGTGTGCAATTCTGGAGGCTGCACCTTTGGAAGGACATTGACAGGGTGGAGGCAGTCCAGAGAAGGGCGACAAAGATGGTACGGGGCTTGCACCAGAAAACATATGAGGAGAGATTGAAGGACCTCAATATGTACTCACTGGAGGACAGGAGGGGTCGGGGAGACATCATAGAAACATTTAAGTACCTTAAGGGCATAAACAAGGTGCAGGGAGGAGACATCTTCCAATATAGGAGGAGTACAGAATGAGGGGGCATTTATGAAATTGGAAGGTGGCAGGTTAAGTGGAAATGTGAGGATGTTTTTCTTCATGGAGAGGGTGGTAGACAGAAGGAATAGTCTGCCACAAGAAGTGGTGGGAGTGAGTACAGTCAAGGAATTTAAACGTGTGTAGGACAGGCATAAGGTACTCAGAGGTGGGAAGGAGTAGTGAAAAGCCATTGACCAGTATAGCCAAAGGTCACAAACAAGTGTAGAGCTTAGGGCAGACTGGATGGGCTTGGCAGTCGATATCTGCCGACAATTTCTATGTTGCCCTCCACCTGCCCCTTTTTGGTCCTCCGTGAGTTGCAGCTCTTTGCCTCATACTTGTTTTTTTTCTTCATATCCTTCTCATCTCCCTCACCCCCTGCTGCCTCTTCCCAAGCCCCCCCCCACTGCCCTTCTTTATCCACCTCGTGCCCTGCCCTGTCCTGCCTACTCTCTCCCAAGTTTCTCTGCACCTCTTCCTGGGGAGTGGTAGCTAGGCCACTTCTTTCTACCTCTCTTCCAAGGGATCTCCTTGCTCCAGTCTCACCTCTACTCAGTTTAAATGTCTAGAGATGTAGACATCAAAGTTTTGTCACAGAGCAATTGTTCCCTCTTTTGTGAGAGACCATCCCACTTAAAGAGCCTCCTATCCCAGAACTGACCCTAATACCAGACAAACCTAAATCATTCCTCATTGTACCACCCTTTACAGGCCCCCATCTGCTCCTGTCTCTCAGTGTCCCTGTCCCACACAGGCAGGACCTCAGAGAAGGCCAGCATTGAGTAGCAGATGATGCTAACATGCATGCTTGGGATTGCAGTCCTATTTTCCCCAACAGGAAAACTAAGACTTGCAATGCTCATTTTTCACCCTTACAAAGATCCCCATGCTCAGAATAGCATGTACTGTACTTTTAGTCCCAACAATTAGTTACACTTGCTTATGAAATTCAAAATTCAGTCATGTACAAGTCTACAGGAAATATGAGCACAACCTGCATTCACATTGAAGAGAGGCATCTAGTAGCGGAAGTTTGGCTGAGCGCTAAGGTAATCTGCTCAATCTGAGCTAATGTATATACCTTTAAAATTCATGTAAAAAATTCAACTTGTACTCACATTGGGGCACATAAATAGTTTATTTTGCCATTGATCTTGTTAGAGCACACGGGCCACATAAGACCAATAATAGCTGGTGAACGCTGACAGTGCCTCTTTAAGAGGGATGAAGAAACTAAGCTGACCAGGGTGATGGGCTCCCTTGAGGATGGGACAGACAGACTTCAGGAGGACAAGAACAAGCTGGGTAACTGGTCTGACTCTTGAAATCTCAGATTCGATGTAGCCAAATGCATGATGCTACGTTTGGAAAGAAAAAGCAAATAGTACTTGCACATTGTGTGGGGCTTCTGTTGCTGCAGTGGAGGAAGAAAAAGAACTGGTGGTAATTATTTATTTAAATTTTATGTATTTATTTTTAACCAGCTATGTGCACTAGGCAAATGAAGTGCCTCTTTTAAGACGTGACCTTGGAGGTTACAATGAGGTAGAAACACAGGGGGCCCGATTCATGAAAGGCCTGGTGTACCCAGGTCCCCGATGTCTTCTCTTGCAAGCCAGTGTGCCTAGCGCCACATACATGGGCACTGTGCCCAGGTTGCCACCCGGTGGGTGCATGTCACCAGAACTAGCATTGCTCAGATAATGCTTTTGTGGATCCTACCACTATCTGTCAGATAGTGCTGGTATCCTGACTTGGATTCTACCAGATATCCTACCAAAGACAGATGCAGGATACAGGTTCAGAGAGTGATGGATCCTAGTTAGGATCCAGGGGCCTGATTCCAAGATGGCTAATGCATGGTGCAAGCTGAGTTATGCCAAATCCCATGGCATAAATTGCAGCTTGCACCATGCGTTACGCAGATTGCTATTCCAAAAGGCGCCTTGCTCCATGTTGTATGTAGGTTGTGCCAAATGTGGGTTATGCCACCCACTATGCCTGCAACCCACAATGGCATGGTGCAAGGGTGGATTATAGCAGCAACTGCATCCTATTCCAAAAGGGCAGCTGCCGTAACCCACTTACACTATTCCATGAGCTGCAATGGTGCAGCAGATTTAGAACATCATGGAGATGGTCTAAGAGGCATCCGTCCATGCCAATCAACAGATGCCTACTCCGCAGCGCTGTGGCTAAGGTACTGCAGCGCTCCCCGTGCCCCCCAAACACATTCATGCCCTACACTCGAATGTCAGGGTCCCCTGGGGGTCTGATAAGCAATGTGTCTCCCCAAATGCCAGTGCCACCTGGCAAGCCCCATAACCCCTTGTGCATGTCACTCAATCAATCAATCAAAATCTTTATTTATCCAGGTGGGCACCATTGAGCAGGGATCATTTGGAAGATGGACCTGGTCATACAAAAATCATAGTATGGTAACATGGTAAAACATAATGCAATATTACACAAAGAAGAAAAATATACATATGTACATCAACATTTGAGTGAGAGGGCCTTTACAACAGATAGGCTCTTAACTGGGTACAGCCAGAATGTTCACTTAAAAGGAGAGAGAAAGGCAAGAAGAGGGATACCAGCTTAGGAAGAAATGACGGGGTTGGAATAGTTAACTGGCATACTTCAGGGAAAGGGGTGGAACTTGGCCATGGCTAAAGAGAGGCAGAGAAGCCGGTATTTTGTTAGGGAGAGAGAGAGGCAGGGGCAGAGGCAGGGCAGGAGGCAGGATGGACAGGAGGGAAACTGGAAAATAGGTGAGCTAGTGATGTGGGAAACATTTGCAGAATTCCTTCATGGAGCGGGCACGTGGCGGTGTTCTGGGGCAGGGGGGCTCTGGGGGGCAGTTCGCAGTGGGCTGTGACTTATGGCATGCAGGGCCATTGCACCATGCTCATGGCGCTAGACTATGTCTGCCGCAAGTCACAGGACGTAGGTGCCAGTGACCCTGCCTGTTTTGGAATATGGTGCAGGGTCCCCGGTGTAGTGCTGCATGGCACAACCTGCATACATCTGCAAGCTGCACCATGCATTTTGGAATCAGGACCCAAGTATCCTGGTTATGATCCATAGATACTAGGGCAGATAGTTAGGATCCAGGGCCAGATAGTGATGGATCCTGGGTAGGATCCAGGTATCCTAGAGGGTAGGATCCATGATCAGATAGCGTTATTGTCCTACCACAGCAACTATCTGGCCAAATTGGAGGTAATGAGCAAGGCTAACCGGAACCACATGACACAGGAATACCCATCAGTTCCAATTGCTGCAGGCACCTTGTGTGACTATTTCACCTTTGTGAATCAGGCGCAGGCAGTTTTACAGGACAAAGCAATGATAATAATTTAGTACAAATCTGCAGATACAGAGCTTTCAGTGCAGATTAGCAGATACAAAACAGGGGTTACTGGATTCAATAAAAGCATGCCCTGAGCATGGGAGTTCCAGGAAATCAGTGTATAAGAGAAATCATGACAGCATCATATTTTTAAGAGCAGAAATAACAGAATCATATGAGGGTATACTGTACTTCAGACTGTACAGTAATACAGAGAGAGACTGGGTGGCATCAGCTAGTTAGATGACTAGATGAAGAAAGCAGTGTGGCCACTGTCTAGAGGGCCAGCAGAATGTATGGGGTGGGACCAGTATAGAAAGAAAAGTAATCTTGCTACTTTACAAGGCCCTGCATGGTCAGATCCCACCTGGAGTACTGTTTGCAGTTCTGGACTCCTCATTACATAAAGAACACTATGACATTTGAGAAGATGGAATGCAAGGCTACCAAAATGATCAGGGGTATGAGAAACATAAGCTATAGGGAATGACTGGAGCCCCTTAGCATAGTCACCCTGGAGCAAAGGAGGCTGGGAGTGGACATGATCTCATTCTTTTGCATACTCAGTCAAGGGTATTGACAAACTTGAACAAACAAATGTTTTATCTGGGGCCCTTCAGCTGGACATAGGGCAACACCCTGAAGCTTAGAGGTGGTAAATACAGGGGTGACTTAGGAGGCACTTCTTCCTGAGGGTGGTGAACCTACTTCTGGGTGCCTCTTGATGCCTATTAGTGGTTCTGTAACCCTTGCCATTACCTAGATTAGCCCCTTGGATTCACTGCTGCAGATTCCCCATCCTTTTTAAGTCATAACAGCCCCTTGGCTCTGTATTCTCTAATAGGGGGATGAGTTTCACATGGGAGGGGTTACTAGACTCAATAAAAGCATGCCCTGAGAGTGGGAGGAGCTGAAATTAGAGTGGGAGTTAGCTGAAGTGGTAGGATGTTGGTAGAGAACATTCATCGAGAGTACATTCTACGTAGGTGCACCATAGATTTTCCCCGTGATGTTGGTACCTTTCATTTATTTATTTGTGCATTTATTTGTTTAATTTTGGTAACCAGGTAGGCCCACTGGAACCATTACAGTCCCTTTTTCAGGGGTGACCCAGAATTAATTACAGATAGAGAATCTCAAGACAATTACAGTACAGAAGTAAATTATTTATAATACAACATACAATGGTCAAGGACATTAGTTAAAATGGAAGACAATCATGTGTTTTACAATCTATAGATTTTTTGATAGAGTAAACAATCATTAGCACCCACCTGGGTTTACAGGGGTAGGTGGTACCAGTCCCAAGTCACAGTGCAGAGAGAGACCATATGCATTCAAAGACCAGGTCCCAGGCTGTCAATCCCGTTACAAGGCTATGTTCATATGGGTTAGGTCCATGATGGAAAACTGATCTATCATGACAGTTACTCCAGAGCATTCGCCCACCATCCTGGGTACTAAGAGGACTATTGTGGAGAGTTAGTGGAAGCAAGTGCATGGGCTCTGTTCCAGCAGGTAATCCTTGAGTTAACTCTTAAACCCCCCCCAGTGAGTTATATAGGCTCTCCTGTAAGAACATCAACATGGCAGCAGGTGCTGTGGTGCATTCTCCATGGGAAGACCTGTGTGGTTATTGAAGGAGTGATGAGTACCCCGAGGTTTGCCCTCCGTGAGGAAGGCAGGGATCCCCTGAGACAGAGGCTTTACTTTCTATGAACTTCTGAACTTGTGTTACCCTGTGAGGCTGAGGGACCCCCAAAAATATGACCTGCAAAGCAGAGTGCTTGTCCTTTAAGCTGTAGAGCAACCTTGAACATTTTCTCATCTGAAACTGCTGCTGGGCAAAGAGGTTCTGATGTGCCAGAAATCTCCAGTATTCTGTGGATCTTCCCTCTGCGCATTTCATATAAGTAAAGTGTGAAAATGTCAGAATGTGTGATCATGTTTAATATATATATTCCAAAATACTGCTGGCCTGCAGCTGTTCTACTTGCATCTCATTCACAGAGTGCTGACAGACTGTGGCATCATAGGGATATGTGTGTTTTGTACTTCTCCTGGGTCATGCTTGAAAATAGGCATGTATGAGCATATGAAAGAAGCCAGTAGATACAGGCCAAAACGGTCTATCTCCTCTGCTACTCCACTGCTGCCACCCCCACCCCTGCTCATTTTCCTCATCTAGGTTGAGCTCTTCCCTTGAGTCAAGCTACTACCTGCAGTTATTTTGCCCTTGACTCTATCCCAACCCCTTTTGAAGTCTTTCACCATCTTCTGAGAGACCGGCTCCTCAGGGAGTACATTCCACGCTGCCACACTCGCTCAGTGAAGTAGTGCCTCCTCATCTCCTTTCTGAACCCCCCCCCCAGTTTCATACTGTACCTCTTTGTGACCCCCTTCCTTCTTAGCTGGAACATGCCCTTTGTACCAGTAGTATTTATGCCTCTTAGGTATTTAAAGGTCTCAATCGCCCCAGTCCTATCTGTCCTCCAGGGAATACTTGTTAAGCTCACTCAGTCTATTCTCGTACGTCTTCTCCTTCATCCCATTAATTATCTTGATTGCCCTTCTCTGGACCCCCTCTAGGAATTTGATGTCCCTCTTCAAATAGGGATGCAAAAACTGCACGCAGTACTCCAAGTGCAGTCTCACCAGTGATCTGTATCGTGGTAGTATCACTTTCTCAGTCCTTGAGGAGACTCCTCTTGCTATACACCCCAACAACTTATTTGCCTTAGCAGCCACTCTTCTGCACTGAACTATGTGATTCATGTTCCCTGTTATCATTACCCCAAGATCCTTTTCTTCCTCGGTGACTGTCAACCTTTCACCGCCTAAATGGTAGCTGTATCTGGGGTTCTTTGACCCTAAGTGCACGACTTTGCACTTTCCCACATTGAATCCCAGCTGCTATCTGACCACTTTTCCAGTGTGTCCAAATATTTTTGGAGCACTTTCACCTCCTCCCCCTCCTTGACCATTACACCAATTTTGGTATCATCTGTGAACAGGCTCAACTTGCTCTCAATCCCCTCTGCTATATCAGTGATGAAGATGTTAAAGAGTACCTGCCCCAAAACCGAGCCTTGTGGTACCCCACTTATGACTACACGTGGTGTTGAGAGTTTTCCGACGACTGCCACTCTCTGTTGCCTGTTCTTCAGCCAACTTACTATCCATCCAGTCAACCTTTTCTCAGCCCCCAGGGACCCCAATTTGCTCACCAGTCTTCCATGCAGTACCGAGTAAAAGGCCTTGCTGAAGTCCAGGTATAGGACATCAGCCGCCTGGCCTCCATCCAGTGCCCTAGTGACCCAATCAAGCAACCTATTAGGTTCGTCTGGCAGGATCTCCCTTGGATGAACCCATGCTGCTGGTCATCCTGTAGACCGTTCTCCTGCATGAATGTTACTATCCTCTTTTTTATGATGGTCTCCATCAGTTTAGATACAATGGATGTGAGGCTGACTGACCTGTAATTCTCTGGTTCGTCTCCAGGCCCACTCTTACGAATTGGTACCACATGAACCATCCTATAATCCATCAGAACTCATCCTGTCCTAAGGGAGGTATTGAAAACATCAGTCAGAGGTATTGCCAGTACCTCTGCAAGCTCCCTCAGCACTCTAGGGTGTAATCAATCTGGCCCAGGTGCCTTATCTGTCCGTACTGATTTCAAGCCCTTGAGTAACCTGTCTACTGGGATGTGACAATCAGTTATCCCTTCCCCTCCTCCCCCATCCTTCCCTTTGTCTGTGGGGTTGGTCCATTAATTTTCCTTGTAAAAAATGAACAGAAGTATTAATTTAGTACCTCAGCCTGTTTAACACCCTTTTCTGTCCACCCTCCTCCATTTCTGGTTCTAATTATCTGCTACCTTACATTTCTTTCTCACCTGACAAGTTCCTCCCTATCTGCCTCCTTTCCAGTCCTTTTACTGTATATGTCCTGAAGGCTGCTGTCTTCTCCTGTACTCTCTCCTGCACTACCTTAGTCCACCAGCTGGGTTTTTGGACCTTGCTTTCTTGCTGGCACTAGTGGCGCATGTGTTCATTGCCTTCAACGGACCTAGCTTAATGCTTTCCCACTTTTGGTGGGCTTCCATAACAGGTCTTATTGTGGCTACATGCTCCTTCACTATGTCTGCCATACTGCCAAAATCAGCCTTTCAGTAATCCACTACCCTGGCTATGCTCCTAATCACCTCCTTTCCCATGTCCAGGGTGAACCAGACTGTATATATATTTTTTTTATTTTAGTCTTTGGTAACCAGGTAAGGCCCACTAGGCACAACTGCAGGTTTTCAGGGGTGACCTGGGAGCACTGGGCGGTTAAGTGACTTGCTCAGAGTCACACAGTATGCAAGTGGAGACTGTGAGAATCAAACCAAGGTCTGGTCTGCTGGATGTACCAAGCTCGTTCACAGCTCATTACTCTAACCTCTAGACTATACTGCCAGTTTGCACCTACCTGGTTAACAAAAACTAACTAACTAACTAACTAACTAATTAACTAACTAACTAACTAACTAATTCTATAAGAAATAATGCCTGCTGCTTGACCAACCAGTTGTGTGTTTCATTCAGTTCATGGACTTCATGTGATGTTACTAAGTGTATCCTCTATCAAGTTCCTGTGCTCATGGTCTTAGAGTTATTGACTATTAGAAGCCTGGCTGGTCCACTCTGCTGAGTCACAGGGCCCTGTAGCAACTGATCTTTTGGGGCGTCAGCTACAACAGTCTTCAATGGAGACTGTGTATATAAAGACTGTACATGTCTTCAAGGTAAGCTTGTAGAGTTTTCTGATTAGCAATGGATTTGCAGGCTACCTTGTGTAGAAAAGGGCATGGGTATTACTGAACATTACTGCATGTTGTGACAGGGTTGAATAAGGCCCTGCCCCATTTGTTATGCAGAAAGAGTTTAAAGGCAAGGGTATGTTCTATCCTCACCTTTTCTGTCTCTTCTCTATCTGGTTGCACAACCAAATTTTCTTGTGAGACCTAGCAACTGATCACTCCGACAGTTTCACAATTCTCTACCTCTCGCTATCCCTCTGCTCTTCCTTGCTATTTCTATCTTTTCTTCACCCTTGCATATCTGCAGATATAAAAATATATGTAAATCTCTGTGTAAAACTGTATGTGATACTGGGATCCATTTGTTTAAAACTGTATATAGTTATACTGTTGAAATGATTGCAAAAAGCTATTTGGAACTCAAGGGGTTAAACTGAGATGCAGTTTTTATGTCTTTTTCAGGGCTGTAAACAAGAGGTCAGTTTTGGGTCACTGTGTTCTTTTTGCTGCACCTGCATCGAAACTGACAAGAACACTCTGCAAACTTACAAGAACATTCTGTGAGAAGCAGGCAGTCTTAACAAGTTCCCAGACAAAGACTTATAGAAAGAACATCAGTGTTTTTGCTAGACAGACAAGGAGAGTGAGAGATTGAAACTTGGAATTAAGAGATACCCTCAGAAGAAGGACTTAATTTTCTCTGTTTGTGCTGCCTTTGAAAATAGTTATGCTGAATAATTGTTAGCTTTTATTTTGCTGTTATTGAAAAAAATAAAATGCTATTTGTGAATTTTGAAACTGATCCTGGTTTTCCTATGCTTCCTGACCTGTGCCTCGATGACACATGTTTGCACAGCATACTTACTATTCCCTGCTTGTGAAGAGAGGCTGGTGGTGGTGGCGGTGGTGTGTGCGTGTGTGTTTGTGTGTGTGTGTGTGGGGGGGCTGAAATACCTAGAGTCCCTTCTAACCTCAGATTACTGTGCTATGTTAAAAGCTGGGACTCAGCTGTTAATGCTATAAACGGCTGTACCTAACTTTTACTGCAGTAAATATCCACATGCTGTATATTTTAGTTTAAATATTAAAAAGCAGCTACTACTGTAGCACCAAATACAGTAAACAGAAAAAGTTGTTAATTTTGTAATGTAGACAATATAGACAGTGGTTACTTTTTCATTTCCCAAGTAGTTTTTCTGTTTAGGTCGTGATTTATCTATTCTTGTGTAGCTGGTTTATCATCGAGCACCTGGTCCCACCTGAGTGGCTCTTTCCATTTCTGTTCTAGTTTTTCTGTTTCTTTTTTCCCCAAGTGGATACAGATTTCTACCTGACAGTACAGGATGTGATGTGTAGAGTAATACTTTACCTGTAGGCTGATGTATCTTGTTCTGTTCCCTTCATCTGTCATCAGCACTGTGACCTCATTCATTGTGGTGTCACAAGAGACCAATCTGGCAGCAAGTGAGTGACTTTTAGTAGTACTTTGTGATGGGACATACAATGAGGTCACAAGGAAGGGGAATGGAACTAAATGCAGCAGGTAAGCCAGCAGGTACAGCACTGTTCCACACATCACACCTAGCAGTGCCAGGTAGAGAATCTTTTACATTAGCAAAAGGGAAATGAAAAAGCACTTCTGTTATAAAAAGTAACATTTGCTTACTTGTAACAGCTAATGTTAATTTCAGTGTACGATTTCTTTAATTGCTCATACTTGGCTTTAAGGCCCCTCTGAGTTATTAACACTTCCAGATGGCTATTTATTTTTTTTTTATGTATGGGATCAGAAGAGGGGTCCTCCTTGCCTGATTCCCATACCCAAGGGCTCCACAGATTGTGGGCAGGTACTGCGTTCCTCTCCAAAAACCCATCCAACTCGGGCGGTGCTATGTAATGCCAGGTCTTTTAGGAACAAGACTGCTATTATCGCAGATCTTGTTGCAACATCTGACCTGGCATGTATCACTGAGACCTGGCTGGATGAGAATGCAGGTCCTATTTTAGACTCTGCTGCTCGGCTGGGTTCCGGTGATGCACCGTCCGAGACTGGATCGTAGAGGCGGGGGTGGCCATCTTTCAGATCAGATCTGAGTCTTGTGGAGGTGCCAGTGGGTAACACAGGTCTTGAGGTGTATCCTGGCAGCAGGTGCAGAGTTTGAGGATTCTCCTCATCTACCGTCCACCTGGCGATGGTGGAGAATTCCTGAAGGGATCATGGACTTCATAGTTGACATGGCATTGGAGTCGCCCAGATGGTTAATACTGGGTGACTTCAATGCCTAGTCGACGATGAACTCTCACACTTTGGAAAGAATTTCCTCCAACTTATGTCTATGTTGGGCCTGTCACAGGTAGTTACCTCTGCTACCCATATAGGGGGACACTCTTTAGACCTGGTGTTCCTACTGGATTTGGATGTTACACATCTGGGGGTGGAACCAAATGTGTGGACAGACCATCACACCATAAGATTCAGCTTTGGGACACCCCCTAATAGGCCTGCCTCTACGGAGATGGTCCAGTATTGCCCTTTAAGGGGAGTAAACCCAGAGGGCCTATTAGCAGTACTGGACCTATTGGGTGTTTTGGGTGAGAGCATGAGTCTAGGGGACCTTGTTCTTGCCTATAATAAGGCAGTGAGCAGGGCCTTGGACCAAATTGCTCCTGTCCGTGTTCACCCACTCACCCAGCACCCAAAGACTCCATGTTTGATTAGTCTTTGAAGGAACTGAGGAGAGTGGGGCGAAGGCTAGAGAGGGCCTGGCGGAAATCTTGCCTGGATGCTGACAAACTTAGATAGATGGATCATTATGTTATCTATCAATCAGCAATAACCCGTAAGAAGGCAGTATTCCTGTCCAGGGAGATTGCTGCTGCGCGGAACCGACCAGCTCAACTCTTTCAGACTGTTGACAGACTGTGCAATCCACTCTGTCTACAGTCTGGAAGAGATTTTCCACAAATAAAGTGTGATGAGCTTGCTCGGTTTTTCGCTGATAAGATTGCCAGCATTAGGTCGGATGTTGGCCAGGCTCACTCTTCAAGGGTTTGCAGTGATCGGCAGGGGGAAACAAACACCTGTGTCACCTGGTTTGACTTTGGTAAGCCGGAATTCATGGATATTGTGAGGATTGTCCAGACTGCACATCCAACCAGTTGTAGTTTGGATCCGGGCCCTATGCCTCTATTATTAAGTTGCGTAGATACTATCTGTCCGACCATTGCTGAAATTGTTTGGAAATCTCTGGAGCAGGGGATCTTTCCTGATCCCCTAAAGGAGGCGGTCGTTCGACCACTCCTAAAAAAACCCTTTGAACCCGAACTGCCCAGCTAACTACAGACCTGTCTCTAACCTACCCTTTTTGGGCAAGGTTATTGAAAAGGTGGTTGCACTGCAACTGGATGACCATATTACAAATCACAATGTCTATGATACTCTCCAATCAGGATTTAGGAAAAGACATAGTACTGAGACTGCCCTTGTCTGGGTTCTAAATGATCTCCTGATAGCGAGAGATTGAAAGGCTTGTACTATTCTAGTCCTCCTTGATCTCTCTGCAGCATTCGACACTGTGGACCATGGTGTGCTTTTGGAATGCCTGTGGTTCTATTGAGGATTGTCTGGTACAGTTCTGCAGTGGTTTCAATCTTTTCTCACGGGGCGGAGACAGAAGGTTATCACTGGAATTTATTCCTCTGATACCTTCCTCCTGCCCTGTGGGGTTCCGCAGGGCTCCATCTTAGCACCCATGTTGTTCGCTGTCTATATGCCTGCTATTGGGAGACATTATTAGGCAATACAGCTTGGGTTTCGCTGCTATGCAGATAATACCCAGCTGTATTTGTCTTTTAGTCCCGGACAGGAAGATGCAGTCTCTATACTTAACAGCTGTCTATCCGAGATCAAGGATTGGATGAGTGCCAGCTGGCTATGGTTAAACCCGGATAAGACTGAGGTGTTGGTGGTGGACCCAGGTCTCCTTGAGGCAGGTTGTAGGGCTGGGCTTCCTTCGGGCATATGGATCGATGGTGCCCAGCTCTCAACCTCAGACCAGGTGCGTAACCTGGGCGTTTTTATTGACGATGGTTTGACCCTGAAATTTCAGGTGTCATCCGTTGTCAAATCCTCCTTTCAT
The DNA here is from genome assembly GCA_016271365.2 of Neoceratodus forsteri. NCBI lineage: Eukaryota > Metazoa > Chordata > Ceratodontiformes > Ceratodontidae > Neoceratodus > Neoceratodus forsteri. The sequence continues at coordinate 1,727,114,065 of CM057452.1, forward strand.
CATCTTAGGAATATCGCTCGGGTGAAACACCTAGTTCCTCCGGCTGACCTTCCGGTATTGGTCCATGCCTTTGTTACTTCTCACCTTGATTACTGCAATGCCCTGTACCTAGGGCTACCAGGGGCTGATATCCGTCGCTTGCAGCTGGTGCAGAACGCAGCAGCCAGGCTTTTGACTAGGACATCTATGAGAAGTCATATTATGCCTGTGCTGCGCGAACTGCACTGGCTGCCGGTTCAGTGGCGGATCACCTTTAAGGTCGGGTTACTGACCTATAAAGCCCTACACGAACAGGGACCGCGGTATCTTCAAGATCTCCTTATTCCCTACTGTCCCTCTTGCTCGCTCCGCTCCACTGACGAGGGATTGCTAGAGGTTCCCAGGGTCTGCTTAAAAACTTCTGGAGCACGGGCATTTTCTTACGCTGCCCCTACCCTGTGGAATTCTCTACCTCATCGGATACGAAGCTGCCTGACCGTTGAGAGTTTTAAGTTAGAATTAAAAACTTATTTATTTAAACAGGCATATGGAGAGTGATTTTATTGTGATTATATTGTTATTGTTGTTGTTTTATGTTATATGTATGTATTTTAATTGTTTCTATTTGTACAGCGCTTTGGCTTTGAAAAGCGCTTAAAAAATAAATTTTTACTTACTTACTTACTTACCCCGACTGGACTAACTTAAGGTACAACATCTCATTACTCTGAAGTCTTGCTTCTATCCAATGTTACAGTTAAGGGGCAGCAGCACAGGGAGATGAAATGACCTGCCCAGGGTCACATGGAGAGTCAATGTCTGTAGTGGGATTAGAAGATGGGATCTCCTAGTTCCCCGCTGTGTACTATACCCACTGGACCTTCCCCCTAATAAGGAGGCAATTGAAAAACAAGATAAATCCAACAAGATAAACTGTTTTTATAAAATGGGTTGGACATTTTCTGCTTCCTGATTGGCTAAAAAAGTTCCACGACTGATATGTTAAGTATCCACAAATGCAGAGGTTGGAGCAAGTACAAGCAACGGGAGTTGGAATTTAGGTAAATCACATACAGAATTCATGACCCACTTCACATATCCCTGATTGCCATCACAAACATGGCTGCCACCTTTACTCATCTAGAAACCTTCAACTCTGACATGAAAAGTAAAACTCCCTTAAAAAAAAAAATTAAACTTCTTTCTTCTTATGGTTCACTACAAATTCAAATTATACAATGGCAAGAAAGAATCCTGGACTCTGGTCAGTGTGTGCCTGAGACAGTGATGTTATTACACTGTAATTGATTAGCTTTAGTTTTGTTTGCTTTTCTCTTAAGAAACAAAGAAAAACTGCCTCACTAAAAATCTACTAAAAACATTTTTTTATAGTTTTTTTTAATTTCTATAATAACAAGCCATTGTATAATTGCAATAAGGCACTCCAAGGTGTGTGTTATTGTGTAATAATGCCACTCCTGGGGTGGCGGAAGCACTCGGCTTCACCTCGTGCTTCAACCCACCCCAGGAGTGACGTTATTTATTTTTATTTTATTTCTTTTATTTTAGTCTTTGGTAACTGGGTAAGGCCCACTAGGCACAAGTGCCTGTTTTCAGGGGCGACCTGGGAGCACCGGGCAGTTAAAGGAAAACTACACCCAAAACTTGAAAAAAAATATATGTTGTGCAGAGTGTTTTAATTTGTATGTGAAGTTCTAGTGTTTCCTTCCCTCTGACTGGTATTAGGAGTTTTTCCTAAATTAGTCTGCTAGCATTATGCTAGTTTTATGACCCCTGGAGATCACCATATCAAATAGTTTTATTACATTTCTTTGTCCTACAGTGCACCTTGTTTCATGTAATGGTGATGTAGCAGAGCCCATAAATCCAGCAGAAAGCATTGCATTACAATCAGTTCACAACAACAGAGATGGCTATATTTTAAAATCTGTAGAATTCAGCTTGGTGACCACCCTCATCCTAAATGTTTTACTGTCCTGAAAAACTTTGCTGCTGGTAATTTTTGTGCAGCTTGTAAAGCTTCCAAGATATTTAGTTTGTTTGGCATGTGTGTGCTGAATGTTGGGTCTCTCTTACATCACAGTCACATGAGACAAGATGCACTGTGGGAACCAGAAATACAATTACACTATCAGGTATGGAGATCCCAGGTTGTAAACTAGCATAAAGCTAGCAGGCTAATTTGGGAAAAACTTCTAATACCAGTCAGAGGGAAGGAAACACTAGAACTTCACATACAAATTAAAACACTCTGCACAACATATATTTTTTCAGGTTTTGGGTGTAGTTTTCCTTTAAATGACTTGTTTAGAGTCACACAGTATGCAAGTGGAGGTTGTGAGAATCAAACGCAGGTCTGGACTGCTGGATGTATCAAGCTCATTCACACCTCGTTCCTCTAACCTCTAGGCTATACTGCCAGCCCACGATAACACACACCTTGTTGTGCCTTATTGCTTAAATGAAGTACTACTCACAATTTTAATTTCTGTTGTTTCTTTGGTGATCATAAACAATCTGCCTTCTAACCATACTACGTTACCTGTGCAATCTCTGCTACTTACCCTGCCACAGATAAAACTGAAGCATTGGATCCACTTGAGACCTTGTACTGTGTGTAAGGTGGGGGGGGGGGAATTCTACCAGTGGAATCCCGCAGAAGACTGAATTCCTATATTTCACGATATACAGTACATCTCCTGAATGTGTGGAAATCAGATGATTGACGGGGGAAGAGGAAGAATTTCATTTTACTATTTACTTTTAACAAAAAAAAAAATCTGTTTTTAACTTGGTCATTCAGTATGTATATATTGAAGCCAAAAACAATATTTTGCGTCTACAGTGACCTTTTATTTATTAATTTGTTTTGCTATTTACTATGCTTTCTGTCACAGCTGCCCTCCCAAGGCTCAGCCCTCCCCGCCACTCAAGCTCTGACTGTCCTCAGGGCTTACCCTCCTTGGTGATCCAGATCCCAGGCTTGCCCCCAACTGGGTGGGGCTGTCAGTTGGTCTGTGACCCATGGACTTGAAGTCAGGACTCCAGCAAGCTTTTCCATTGGAGGAACCCCCTGACTTACCCCCAGCGTGGGGCCACAGGACCGGAACATGCCAGCAGAGACACATCACTCAGTCACTGATAAGGAGCCATAGTGAGCAGGTTGGACACTGAAGGCAGAGCGTTATAAAGGGAGGCAGAAGCATTTTGGTGGAAACTGTCCCTGGAGAGGCGGAATGTGCAATGATGTCACATAACTTCTGTTCCTCTTCTCAGCTAGTCAGCTGCCGGTCACGTTGCCAAACCCCCCAGCCTCCACTAGAGGTCAGCAGAACACTGGACACACAACCCACCCTCCCCCGGAGAAGGAGAGCAGTCTCTAGGATGCTCAACCCTTCTCCTCCTGCCTGGCCCTCCGACTCCCGAGTCCATTCCTGAACCTGGGACTTCTGCGACCTTTTATTTTTACATCAAGCCCATGAAAAAAGAAAGAGAATGAACTCCAACCACTTAACCTCTCCATGATCACCCTGATAAATTGGACATTTCATGGGGATCCACAGGAGGGGGAGTTTACTGGAACCAATTGGGTAGAATAAATAGAGATGATGGCGTAAATGTACCATCTTTAAAAAACTGAAAGAAAAGGCACTTCACTTCCAGTAATTAGTTTTGAAACATCACTAAATAATTTTAGTCTGTTGTAAAATAGCATATAATTTCTTTTTTAAACTTGCAAAGCTTGTTGAATGCAGATCAAATTGCACCATTTCAGTGTACTGACCATATGATACAAATGACTAAGTAAATGTCATAGCAGAAAAATAATAGAGTACCGTGCAGTCTATCTCTCAAATTTGTGTACAATAAAAATGCACAATTTTTAACAGGATAGGTATATTGTATTAACATGATATATTTTGTTTTGCAGGGTGCCACCTATTGCATGTGTATCAACAAAACAGCTGATAAAATAACTATAGATAAAAGAAAAAAATATATATATATATATATATGAACTGCGTGCCCAGAAACCTGTTCTTTATAATAAAATCCAAAATCACTATTGCCTTGAGGTACAACAGTTAATCATCCAAGAATCAATCTTACCATTGATTCATTGGACAGGAGGCACTAGGACCCCGCAGGAGCCTGTCTTGTACAGGGCAGGAGCTGACTTTGGCTACTGACATTGTATTCACACACTATGCAGTGCCGCATGAGCTAGCCAATTATAGTTGTTGACTCCCTCACACACCTCAGTTCTGTCCTTCCAACCATTAAGTGCACACCATGGGAGCAACAGCACCTCAGTTCACTGTTTTTCTTCTGTGTTATCGCCGCACACTCTTCTGTTCATGGTGCTGCCTGCTGTTTGTTATTTTCCAAAGATGTTAAAGTATGAGAAAAAGAAAAAGGGGGCTAAAAAAGACCATCTGCTCCCCATGCATCGTTGCTCCTTTGGCAAATGATCATGGCAGCACACCGACAAAAGTCTGCTGGTTCTGCTTTTTCTCCACTCATGACATGGATTCATGTGACACCTGCTTTTCCAAGTATGGCCGCACCTTTGAAGTTCGCACGTTGAAGTTGGGTCATCTGAGTCCCACTTTTGGAGGCAGGCGATGCATGCTTGAGGCCAAGATCAGGTCTTTGGGCCATTCCCCTGGGCCCCTTCCCAGTGCCTCTGGTACTGTGGAAGCAGAGGGTCCTCCTCAACCTTGCCTCACTGAGGCATTGGAGGCCTTGGGGGTTGGATCTGGTGGACAGCTGGCTCCTTCTGGGTGGTGGACTGAGCATTCCCCCCAGTCTGTCTACCCCTGCAACAGATGTCCCCAGTGGTGATGCCATAATTATATGCTCAGTCTACACTGGTGAACATCTTGCTGTCATGGCCTAGTGTTGCCTTGACTCTTGACACAGTCCACAGTGTCAGTCAGTGGGGTGGTGCCAGCTATGATGTCGGTACCCCTTCTGGTACTGTTTGCAGTACTAGAAGAGGGACTGGTACTGGGGCCGTGTGGTTTCTGTTCCCTGAGATGGTGGAGGGGATCTCTCCCCTGAGCAGCCCTTGTGGCTTCAGGAGGTTGACACCATGGTGCTGGTCCTGGTGTCAGTTCTGGGCCCAACACTAGGCATGGTGCTAGCAACAGTACTGCCCCAAGGTCCATCCCCAGTTCTGGTGTCATTCTCGGTACTGGGCCAGCTCCAGATACCACTAATGGTGTCAGAGGTGGGGACAGGGATGGTGTTGGGATTGGCATTGGGCTTGACACCAAGGGTGGCACCAGCCACAAGGATCAGAAAGGACTCTGAATCTAGGTTACTCCCTGGCCCTGGGTCTGGGGTCGGAGGTGACCTGGGGTCCGAGGAAGGTCAGGGCATGAACTTCTCTCTGGATCTACAGGTTGACCCTGCTACCCGTGAGGACCAGAGCCACTGAGAAGGGACTAAATGCCTCTGCTCTCCTCAACTGGGGTCTCCACCCATGGGCATAGACCTGGTCATTCCCCTTCAGTAGTTTGACCTTCTTCAGGCAGTTTCACCAGGCCCTCCCCTCCGGTGCGGTCAACTGAGCATTTCTGCAGCCCTGGTATAGGTCCTAGAGCCTCTGGTTCCCAATTCCCTCTCATGTCTATACCACTTGTGCCTGAACTTCCATGGATCATGGATCTTCTTGGGCCAGTCACCTGGAGTCAGCATTAAAGTGTGGTTGGTGCCTTGCACCAGTACCACAGACATGCCAACTGGGTCCAGTTCAAACCTGGCCCCCTGCCACCAACCATTTCCATGTCCAGCACCTCCTCTTCTTCAATGTCCTCCTCAGAGGGCACGGTTTCCCCCCTGCACATGTTCTTGGCCTCTGAGTACAATCTCTATCAGAGATTCCTGGTGTACATGTTGCAGGCATTAGATTGTAACATAATTGCCTCCTACAATTCCCTGTCCTTACAGCTGGGACTCCTAGGAACTTTCAGTGATAGCCACTGTGTCATCCCTGCTTGGCCCAGAGAATTCAAAGAATTTTCAAAGACAGCTTGGCATACCTTCGCTCTCCCTCCAGCCCCAAGGGGCATCTTACAAAGGTATTGCACATCCATAGGCTCTCCAGGAGAAGTACCTCACTCCATATCAGGGACTGACATTGTGCAGACCCTAACAAGGCCTCCTCATCCAGTGCATGACCAACCTCCCGAATCTGACTCTGCTAAGACAGATGTTTTGGGTAGGAAGGTATTCTCCTTGGCTCGCACCATGATGTGCACTGCTGCACATCAGGCAGCTTACAACAAGCACCTGTGGGAGCAACTAAGACAACTCCAAGCTGCCATGCCTCAATAAGATTTAGCAGGGCAAGTCATCAGCCTTTCTGCCAAGGGTCTGGAGTTGACAAGGAACCAGACAAGGGCATTGTATGATGTCAATGAGATGGCCTCCAGGCTGGTGGGAACCGGAATCTGCATTTGTCAGAGGGTATGGCTTCACCTCTCTTGACTGGCACCTATGGCCCAGCTAAAGGTGCTAAACTCCCAGTTCCAATGGGCATAATTCTTCGCCTGTAGGATCAGATGCGAGCTGTCAAAGCACTCTCCTGATCACCTGTCTGACCCAGACTGGTCTCAGTTATCGCCAGACCTGTAAGGAGCCTCTGCCATCAGTTGTGTTCCCTATGTAGCTGAGGGTATTGGTTACCCTCAGGATGAGACAGCTCTTCCTTTTTTTGGGAAGCTTGGTGCTCAGATCCATAAGTATGAATTAGTGGTGAAGACTGATACTTGGAAAATATGAAAATGACGTACTTACTGTAATTGTTGATCTTCCAGAATATGTTCACCATTGATTCAGATGCTGTCCCCACCATTCCCCCCACTTAACTGAGAGCCAGGTCCTCTGGTAGCTCACCCTGTGGGTGCTGGCAGCAGACCTCTGTGATTGTCTCCTCTACTATGGTCCTGTGGTGGTAGTCGCTGTTGTTTGTTTGAAGAAAAAAAAGAGGGTTGGTCACTCGTGTCACCCTCACCAAAAAAACAAACAAACAAAAGGGAGTGGGAGTCACTTGTGGCCCCCCAACCCCCTCCCACTCAATAAAAAAAAGAATATACTTTTTTTTTCCTATGGAGTGGGTAAGTGGCTCCCCTCCATTTTTCTTTATCTTTCTTCTCTGCCAGGCGTATAGCCACACTAGGGTATATGCTTACTAGTTATAGTAGTGTCAGTGGCTCAGTAGGTAGCACACTCGCCTCTTAGGTCAGGAGATCAGAGGGCTATTGGTTCAGTTCCCACATCTGGCACTTGGGTTAATATCCCAGTACTGACACTGTAGTGCAGCATGAGGGGGGTGCTGCACTTCTGAAGTGCCGTCTTTCGGATGAGACGTTAAACCGAGGTCCCATCTGCCTGGATTGGTGGTAGTTCAGGTGGATGTTAAAGATCCCATGGCACTTATCGAAAAGAGTAGGGGGAATTTCCCTGGTGTCCTGGCCAAATTTCCCTCATTCACTAAAAATACCACCAACAGCTTAATCTGGTTCAAGGTCAGTTGGCATTCATCTGTATCCCCCTCCCCCGGATCGTGTCTGAAAATAGGCAGGATTTGTCTAGTGCACTTACCTGGTCAACAAAAACTAAATAAATACATAATAAAATACAACATATGCCCTGGGCACTCTCCAGTCTACTTCACTAAGCTACGCTCTATCATGGAGAGGTGCTATGCATTAGTTTGGATCAGTGTACTAGCTTCACACAAGGTAAGTCCCTGTGGTTGAGGGAGAAGCAGGGCACCTTCTTTTTCTTCTGATAGTAGAGTTTTTGGTTGGTATCCCTTGGCACTTCTCTCTGCTTGGCTTCACCCAACCCGCCTGGAGCATGCCAGAGGAGATAACCACATCTTGACTCCCTATGACTGCTAGTCCTGAAACTCCTATGTTCTATATCCCTGCTATTCTCCCATCAGTCCTGCAGCAAGAAGGTTATGGGTTTACATTCCAGTTTACTCAAGCTCTAGCTGGTAGCATGGAGCTGTATTTTTTTTGAGGGAGGGGGGTCCAGATATTCTTTTTCCTTTTTGGCATTTTTGACATCTCATTTGCAAGGGGGTCCCAACTGGGACTTCCCCTTTTGTTACCTCTGCCAGATCCAGTTGATCAGGACTGCTGTCTTTTCTTTTTACCTATCATTATCCACACCCTATCTGGCTAGTGACAAGAAGGCTCTGGCACATTTTAGACCAACTGCTCTTGTGCCACCTGGCAGGCCTCAACCTTTAATCTCTAAGTTGGTAGTCAGGTTCTAATTGGTAGTTTAATTTATTTCCTATATCCATTTGCTATCCCTTTGGGCTAGACAGTATCTAGTCGTCTTTTATTTGTTTACCACTTTGTGTCTTTCCTGACTAACAGAACTGAGCTGTGTGAGAGAGCTGATGACAGTTGTTTGTTAGCACGTGTGGTACTGTGTAGTGCATGTGTGACCTCAGCTCTCTCCCTGTAGAAAAAAAAGCTCCTGCGGGGTACTAGCACCTCTGGTCCTGGACCCATAAGTCTGGATCACTGACGAAGATATTCTGAAAGATCAACAATTATGGTAAGTATGCAACTTTCATTTGAAGGGTAGAGATCCCTTTAACATTTTCTCTGTGATTACAGAGTGGTAACCATCTTGTGTTATATTTTTCTTTTTTGAGCGTCAGAAGGGCTGTGATTGCCACCATACTTGTAATATTCTATATTATCCTGTGTCATTGTTGCAGTTGTACCTGTGGGCAGGGGTTCAAAAGCCAATGTTGGGTTATAGCTTTCCCTACAGTCGCTATCACTATAAGGGAAAGATATGTATATTTTTTTGAATCTCTTTTTATCCACTCCCTACCTTTCCAGGCACCTCATCATCGGGAGCACCAGTGGAGTCTGCCCCCCCTGCTATCACCTTACCTGAGTCCTCCGGTTCAACCCATGGAGCCGTGGTTCTTTCCCCTGGTCAGGGATGAGGTGGGGTGGTTACACCCTGAACCATTCTAGTTTCATCGGGAACCAGATGGCCAGGCAGGTGTGAACAATTAGGGGTCTGCTCCAGTGCTCCATCTTCCCAGAGCCTGGAGAGCATTTTCCTTTGTTCTGTGGGAGTGGCACGTACCCAGACATCTTGGCGTCACCACCGACATAGCCACTCCCCATCCCCTTGGAGTAAGCTCTGCCCTGCTGTGCCTCCAACTTCCACCAGAGGTCAGCCAAGCACCGCGCATAGACCCCCTCCTCCCTCCTGGGAGTGAAGAGCTGTCCTCTGGACGCCCAATCCTCTCCCTCCCCTGCCGACCCTCAATGGCCTGGGCTCGTTTCCGAATCCGGGTCGCTGGCGCGAGGTGTGGCATCCAGCACCTCAAACCTCAGCACCACTGGGCTGGCTGAAAAGATATTTTTTTATTACAATGTTGGGCCCCTCTAGGGGTTAGACCACAAATCAGGTTTTTGAACGCGAGTTCCAGAGGTAGTTCCAGGATAGCACTAATTTACTGTTTATTCACCATCCAGAATGGCTGTTGCAGAGAGGACAGTCCCAACAGATAAGAAACTGGGCAACCCGATGAACGTTTCCTCTCCAGCAGCAGTCTATCACAACAGTTCCAGAAAATGGATTATTGGAAATGACATGTTTATCATGACTAGGTGTTTTTCAAAGAGTGTTACTTTAGGAAACATGCTACAGAGAAACAGTGCCATTGCCACTGACAGGCTTTGGAATACTGTCTCTAGATACTGTATATCTGTACTGCCCCTTCCACAGACGTTTTTCAATCAAAGAATGAAAACCTGGCTTTTTAGAATTGCATTTCCGGTGACTGACATATTAGCTGGAGCAAGCAATATATATTTTTTTCAATATTATTTAGATTGTTTGAATATTTGAAATATTGTATGATCTTTGAATTTATTTATTTATTTTTATTTATTTATTGAGATCTTGGAGATAATACCTTTGCGCTAAAGCTAATTTACAAAGGTTCTGCATCGGTAAGTAGACAATACACACAAGGCAAATCATAGTACAATTGACAGATATTGTGACACTGGGTAATCATTACAGAGGTACAAGGAACAACGGAAATCGAGGAGTACATAGTCATGGGTAACAGGCTAATTAAAAACAAGGAATTACAGTGAGTTCAGGCTTCAAATAAAAGGAGGTAAAAAGAGGTAGTAGAGGAAAAGGGAGAAGATTTGACAACAAGTGGAGCAGGAGTCAGAAAAGGTGGAAAAGGCAGAAAGCAGCTGATACAATGTTGTGTTGAAAAAAAAGGGGAAGGAAGACAAACCAGGGTGTAGCTCTGGAGCCGTGTTAGCATGGCAGATAGTGAGATGGGGAGGGGGGTGGGAAAGCAAGGAGCAGCTCAGAGGAGCCTTGTCAAGGGGCAGGCTGAGGGAGAGGAGAAACAAAGGGAGGGTGTGGGCCCAGGGAGGAGTGGGACAAGTGCTAGGGGTCAATTTAGTAAGTGCCAGGAGAGTAGCAATGTTAGAGAAGTGGTACGCGATAAGGGAGTTAGGGGTTGCAGTTGCACTTGTCGTCAGTCATTAGGCAAGCCCTTAGGTTAGACTTACATTGGCCTGTCTTTGTATTTGTATGGTATGAAAAACTCGTTGAGGTCAGGAAAGGTGCCATATAAATAAAAGTAGAGCCATCTGTTCCATCTATCATAAGGCAGAGCCACGTGGCAGCTAGAAGTCCTCTACCAATTTTATTAGTGCCATAAGCTCCATGAGGAGGCCACACGTGTGTGCTGTATGTGGCCTGTCAGGTATGTCTGCGTGCCCCAGGAGGCTCAAGAAAGTTCACCTTTTATGAGCTGTAGCTGAGGATAGGTTACAACGAAGCCTGTGGAGGAGCACCCCATTAACTCACTCAGCTCTAGAATGGAATCTTGAGTGACTGCTGTATTCCTGTGTGAAAATGGCTGTTTTCCTGAGCAGTTAGAATGTTCGGAACTAAAATGGTAACACTCTGACTTGGAGTATAAATAACTCAAAAAGTATAACTCCTATCACAAAACTTACAGCACGAAGTTTGCTCACAATTAAAAAATCTTTAAAATGAGGGGTCACATGTTAGTAGCATTAACTTTTTTTTACAGAGCATGTAACGATGAAAATTTACATTTTGTTCTCTTAAAAAAAAAAACTAAAAAAAACTTTAGAATTGGCAAATGTCTGTTGTATAATGGTTTTCCATTACAGCAACATCTGTGCATTACACTGCCACAGTTTACAGTATTTCTAAGCTGTTTTACATAATAAAACAGTCCATAAACTAAGGCATGTTTATTCATTTATTTATTTAATTCACTTTTGTTGACCAGGTAGGTACACTAGACAAGCTGTATGCCTATTTTCAGGTACAACCCAGGAGAGTACAGTGGAAAATACAGGTTCAAACAAGGTACATAACAACAAGAGGGCAATGTACATAGTTACAGCAGAGCAAGATGGACATAGATAGTCTACAGTGAGCAGTAATAGGTAAAATATACATATTCATATGGAATAAATAGACTAAGACGTTCAATGGCAATTACAATGTATGAGTGACACTTTTACCAGGGCCACATAATTCATAAGCAGATAGCAAGCAATCACATGCTTCCCAGATTTAAAGGACAGTGGGCAGTAGGTTGGATAGACCAGTTTGGAGACCTGGTTAAGGTGGCTTAGGACACCCACACACAGAGGACAGTTTCAAGCGCCCCCACAGGGAATTCTGGAGACTCAGGTGGGAGGGGGAGGCACGAATGTGGTCTGGAAGGGAGTTCCATAGCCTCGGAGTGCATGTAGCAAAATCCCTATCCCCCATTAGGGTTCGGGTATAAGGAACTTTGAGCACCCCAGGACCTTGAGACCTGAGGGAGTAGGAGGAGGATTCAGCAGGCTTAAGGAGCTGTGCCAGCACCGGAGGGGTTCTGGTTCTGAACACCTTTCCTACGAAGCAGCCCAACCCATATTTCAAGTGACTGGTTGGGGAAAGCAAGCCCTGTTTGTCGTTTAATTTACAATGATGGGTGAGACGTGGGGCTGCCAGGGCAAAGCAATAAATGTTGTTGTAGGTCGTGTTCCATCGAGCAAGGTGGACCTTGGAAGTGCTAGCGAACAGGAGAAGGCCATAGCTAAGTGAAGGGAGCAGCACCCCTCTGACCAACGCCAAGCGAGCTGCAGACGTCAAATTTTTCTTTGCCCTGTAGACAAGACCCAGTTTGCAGTTTTCGGCTCTGCAAACATTTAGGATGTGACTCCCTATGCCAAGTTGGGGGTTGAGTGCCACTCCAAAGTATTTTATTGAAACTGTGGTTAAGAGGGGAGGGCCATTAACACCACTGACACATAAAGGGATGGGCGAGGCCTTGATCTTGGCTACTGATCCAAAAAGCATGGCCTGAGTTTTCTTTAGGTTGAGGACCAGCTTGTGAGTCATTACCCAGGACTGAATATTCTTAAAGGCCTCACTCAGTTGAAGGTTGAGAACCCCAATGTCCCAGGAGTGTGCAAGGATGACAAGATCATCGGCATAATGGGTGGCACTACAGTTGGAAGCAGCAGCAGGGAGGTTGTTTACAAATGCAGAAAAGAGAAGAGGCCCCAAAACTGATCCCTGTGGGATGCCAGAGGTCACGGGAGTGGGGTCAGAGAGGACCTTGTTGAATTTAGTGTGCCAACACATAACGCCAGTAAACCGACTGAATTCGGAAAAATGCTCTGCACAACTGCTCACATGATGCACAAACCATGATAACTGAATAAGTATGCCTCCTAGACCCTAGACACCTGCACAGAAATTGTTCGCAATAACAAGAGCTTTAAAACGATGGGTCACTCATGTTAGTGGCATTTGCAGATATTTTTTTACAATTCCTGAAATGATAAAAAATAGCATTTTTTTTTACATTTTGTTCCCAAATAAAAGCCTACATCATAAAAAGTCACCTCCTAGACTCCAGACACCAGCATGATAATTGTCCACATTAAAGAGACCTTTCAAATGATGGGTCACACATGTTTCTGGCATTTACAGTTTTTTTTTTGTACAGTACCCGAAATGGAGGAAAATCACATTTTTACACTTTTTTATCCCAAAAAACTAAAACAAAAAAATACACCTCCTAGCTCCCAGACACCAGCATACTAATTTTTCACAATGAAAAGAGCTTTCAAATCAGGGATCACATGTTTCTAGCATTTACAATTTATTTTTTTAACGTTACCTGCAATGGAGAAAAATAGCATTTTCTTCACTTTTTAACCCAAATTAAAACCTAAAAGAAGTCTGAAAGGTAGCAAATGTGTCCAATATAAAGTCAGTATTCTGGTAGATAGGAATGCTTCCTACCAACCTGCACTTTCCAATAACTTTATCCCTGACTGGTTGATCCAGAAAGTGCATAAGAAGTGCAGGATGCACATATGCGCTGTGGGGATGAGATGAAGTGAATACCTGATGCACATATGCGATATGGGGACTAGAGGAATTTTCCTGATGATGCACATACGTGCTATGGGGCTGAGTGAGTTAAGTAAGGCCTCCCTGGGAAAAGGTAACTGTGACACCCTATGTAGCACCAGAGGGTAGGTAGCTATAAGATTTATAGCAAAATGCCCCTTCTCAGTGGGTACAGACCTGTATATGTTTGCTATGGGTCCGGAGGCCGCATAACGTAGTAGTTAAGGGCACTGAGCTGCAGAGCTGGAGACCTGGGTTTGAATCCCATCAGTACCCACTTGCATACTGTGTGATCCTGAGCAAGCCACTTAACTTCCTTGTTCTTCCATGTCACACCTGGAAACACGCTCCAGCTCGGTGTGCCTTTCCTGGTTAAACAATTTCCCCTTTCCCTTTCCTATCCGTTATGGGCAAAGTGGACTAGTCATTTGTAGACAGGGTGCCCTAACACAGGGGCCTCAGTGTAGGTGCTCCCTGGAGAAAAGCGGCCCATACAGAAAGTAAGATCAAGGGCTAGATCTGTAATTTAGATGGATCCTAACAGTAAGAGACCTATGGAGTATGTGTGCCCTTTTGTGTAGTTGTAGGTAATTGTGGTGTGTCCTTTGTGGGACAATAATCTGTGAATGTGGAGTTTAATAACCTAAGTTTATGTTTGACTCTGTTGTCCCCATGTGGACGATGGTGTCTTTGAGTTGAAGTAAGTTATTGCATTTTGTAGCAGTTTAAAGGGACCCCACTGCTGGCCTCAGTGCCTGGACACAAATATAGGGTAGGGCCTTTAGGACCTGGTGTTGGGGGACTGGCTACAGTTTTTTAAATTGTTTCTCAGTTTACCCACTTTACAAGTCCCATAAGACACCCCGAAGGTGTGGGTTACTAAGTGATAACCGCACCTCTAGGTGTTGAAGGTACTCAGCGTAAATGCCTCTTGTTTCACAATGTGGCTGGGCCTGCAGTTATTACATAACCCACACCCTGTTGTGTCTTATTGCCTGTGTAAGTCATCTCATTGTCACCTGGAAAGGCTCTCCCGAAGTAGCAGTAGTATATTTATTTCTTAGGTGCCCGATCACGCAGACTCTGGGTGCCTTACAAAAAATATGTAAATACAGATCCAGCAGCAGAGTAAATTAAATGGTACTATATAATACCACAGGTACATTGGTTAGGTGTCAATAGGATAAGACTTTAATAAAAGATAATGTTTTTTAACTCCCACTTAAAATATTAACCAAGAAGGCCTCCCTAAGCTCTCGCAATAGCTGAGGGAAGGCAGTTAGGAAGCACTTCTTCACGGAGAGGGTGGTGGCCAGTAGGAATGCGCTGCTAGAGGAAGTGGCCTCTATGAAGTCAGTGGACAGCTTCAAGAGAGAGACTGGGACAGGCACAAGGGGAAAGTACAGGGCAGCGGGGGGGTAGCTGGAGATCAGGTAGGTTGTGCAGCGACAGTATCGGCAGGGACAAATTGGGCAGACTAAGTGGACCAAGCAGTCCTTATCTGCCGACAAATTCTATGTTTCTATGTAACAGCCAAGTAGGTCCAGCATCCAGTGAACAGAAGGTGGGCTTCAACTTCATGAACACATGAGAACCTCCTCAGCGGCATAGGATGAAATTCCTCCCAGACAGAACAAAGGCCTGTGTTCATCACAGGCTGGGCTATGCTGGGCCTTGGCAACCCATTGGGGAAACTGAGAAGTGAATAGAGAATACCTTATCAAGAAAAAACTGACCCAACTCCCCACATCACTCACAAGTCAGAACTCCCTGTGACTGTAGGCAGGCTGGATGTAACAGCATATCCACCGCACAGAAAAGCTAAGCTGGTCTTTTCATTCCTGCAGCAGTCTCTTGTGACAGGATTCCTGCAGCAGTCACCTGTGACAGGATTCCTGCAGCAGTCACCTGTGACAGAATCCCTGCAGCAGGCATCTGTGAGAGGATTCCTGCAGCTGTTACCTGTGACAGGATTCCTGCAGCTGTTACCTGTGGCAGGATTCCTGCAGCCGTCACCTGTGACAGGATTCCTGTAGCCATCACCCATGAAAAGAACTCTGTCTTTCTGAGAGTGATTGCCCTGGTTAATCCTTATAATCTATTGTAACCTATCCTTGTACTTGTAATATATTGTTGCACCTTTCCCTGTACCTTGCACCATGCTTACTACAGATCATATTCCATTTTTTGGTTTAGTTCTCTGTATTACTTTTAGGCAATTGTATAGATCCCCTTTGTATTTCTTGTACATTGTTGTGTCAGTCTCCACTGTTGTGATCTCCCAAGTTGTGTCTGAAAATAGGCATTTGTTTTGTCTAGTGCACCTACAGGTACCTGGTAATTAAAAAACTAAATAAACAATGAGCTGTCATGGTTACCCTATCCTCCAATGATCCTGATCTCTGCTAATAATGCTCCAGTCACTGCCCTTTGGTCTTCAACAATCTTAACTCCTTACTAAATGAGGGGGAACTCTATTGGAGACTCTTGGGCGTACACAAAATGGTGCAAATGAGTCAAGAGCTGCAGTGATAGCTGTATTACATGCATCCACTACAGTCCTGACCTCCTCAGCACCCTCCTGCAACAGGCTTGATCAGCTCAGTATCAACAGGAGCATAGAAGGCTCCACATTTTTTAATGGTCGATACAAATTAACTCCACCAGGGGGTTTGCACACTTCAGGGGGAGAGGGGACCCGGATCTGAAAACTAACAGCATGATGATCCAGCCAGCTGATCAGATCTACCTTGATGTTAAACAACATGAGCTCCAGTGGGAAAACCAGCCCCAAGGTGTGACCAAATTGATGAGTCACAGAGGTAACAGTCTGTGAGGCCCAGCAGTTCCATCTGTCAGATGAATTGCTTTCCAGGCAAAAGGGATTTGTTGTCGGCCCAGACACTGAAATCACCCAGCACAAGCCACCTGGTGTATTCCAATGTCAGACTGGCAACAAACTCCCCAAATTCCTGCAGGAATCCACTCTCGCAACCAGGAGGATGGTAAATGAGAATGATCCTGTCTCCCATCCCTGCATTGCCCTTTGCTGCCATACATTTAGACAACCTAGTCTGACCGACTGGGTAAGCTGCAAGTCTCTAGCCAGATCAAAAACAGATGGCCACCCTCCCTGTGCTCCCTCCTGGGGCAATGCACCACCGTATAACCCCCTGGGATAGCCATCTCCGGCACAGGGCCAAAGTCATCCCTCAGCCAGGTCTTGGTAATGCACACCAGGTCCGCCAAGGAATCCTCGATAAAATTTGCCATGATCACAGTCTTATTCATGACAGACCTAGCATTATAAAGAATTGCCCTAAGGGATGGAGCCATGCTGGTGAGCTCAACAGTTACCGTATCTGATGGCATTTCAGGAGTTAGACAAGGGTCACCCCTATCATGGTTCCATTCTAGCCTGGGGGGACTCCTTCTCTTTCTCCTGATCCCACCTCCCCTTTTCCAACTCTAGGAACAAAGCTGCACTGGTGACTCCACCTTCTTTCTATCCCCACTTCCCCACACTGCAGGGACTGGGGGCAGCCGAATGGGCAGAGTTGACACAGCTGTTCTGGAGAACAGGAGATGCAGGTTGTTTCGACTCCCCCTAGACATATCCTGACACATAAAACAGCTAAAAATTGCCACCACTTATAAAAAGGTATTAAGAATCCATGGAAATGATCTTAAAATGGACTTGGGATTTGATTTTGTGAGCAAGCATCAGGGACACCAGATTAGTCTGAAATTTCACCTGTAACTCCAGGGATTGTTCAACGTTTTCCTGTAGATTATATATTTTCCTATGGCACCATAATGCTCTGAAGTCCTGCAAGCAGTACATTTCTATGGCAATTATTATCACAACCTGCAGAGGACTGAAGTTCATGAGGATTTTCTAGTAACTTGTAAAGTTCCATGAACATTCACTCCTGTTCCTTGATGGACTACAGCCAGGGGATTAGAAAGCTGGGTAGTAAGACAAGTGTGACCCTTCTGTTGTAACATCTAGGCCCTTGACTACCTTGATAAAAGAACCAGCATGGGTAGGTGGGCACTATTGTTAGCCCTGAGTGATACCCTGGGATTTTCCCTGTTTAGGGGTTGGGCTTGACTGACGGTATCCCTTACAGAAACAGCAGTTATTTATTCCTGTATTCTGGCTTTAAAGAGCTTGTAGAACCTAAAATAGCAGACAGGAAAATGTTAAAACTTTTAAGAAGTAGTCACTAGTAACTTTTTATTTCTGAAGTACTTTCCTTTTTCTTTTGCTCATTACAAACCTTTTGTGATAGTATCATGCAGGATGTGTGGAACAGTACTCTTCCTAGCAGCTGACATATCTAGTTCTAATCTTCCCACTACATCATCAACACTGAGACTTCACCAACTGTGACATCACAAGTGACAGACCTGGCAACTACTGAGTGGCTCTTCCTGAGCAGGTGTAATGTCACAGCCAGTGAGGTCAAAGTGCTGATGATGTAGTGGGAGGAACAGCGCTATACAGTACATGTGAGCTGCCAGGCAGAGTGCTGTTCCACACATTACACCTACCAACATTGGGTAAAACATCTTCTAATTAACCAAAGGGTGAACAAGTACTGCAGATATAAAAGGTAATGACTGACTGCTTTTACAAACTAAAATTAGCTTTAGGCAGTACGCTAGCTCTTTAAATGTGGGGCTAAATGTTTGCAGCTTGGGACCCAATAACAGATGACATGGGAGACAGCAGTGGACCACACATCAGATTTTACTTACAAATGGCTGGAGTTTATTTACAGCTAAGTCTGGGGATCCAATTAATTTGGTGTGGCAGTTTATATCTTCACATCCACTTAAATGAGAGAGACTACATCAGCTCTGCACCTTACAACATCAGGAATACAGGCTCCACTAGCCTTGGAAAATATTTATCCTCAGAGCACCTCTCAGGAACAACTGAGACCCAGGACTGAAAATGCTTGATAACCTTGTCTCATCCATGGACCCTTGTACGTCATTATTTATTTATTTTTTTTATATTTGTTGACTGGGTAAAATCCCAAGGGCATAATATGCCTGTTTTCAAGGGGGACCCCGGTACATCAAAACAAACAACAGCAGTACAGACTAAATACATGATGAATAGCATTTACATGTCAAGTTTCTAGCAGAATGATTTTCAGTACAGATTTAAAGACAGCATCGGTTTAACACCATGTAATGAAGTTGGTAATAATAAGTTCCATTCTTTTAGTGCACATGAATAAAAAACCTTTATCTTTGAGTTGTGTTTATAAAGGGGATTCTTAAATCAGATTTTGTGGTGGAGTTGGTATTATGAGAAGAGAAGCTTGCTGAGGGAATGAGTTCTTACACGAGTTCTTTTACAAATTTGTGCAAAGAAACAGGAGTCTGAAAATATGATTGGTGACATTGAGGATGAAGTGCTGAGTGTCTCACCTCCTGCTGTGCCAATGACCTGGTTTCAGGAGTGGACGTGGGTTGCTTAAGGGCTGGCCGGGGCTGGGGGAGGGAGGATTGAGCATCCCAAGGACAGCTCTTCTCCCTTGAGGGGAGGGGGGTAAGGACGTCCCGCTAAGCTGCTGCCACCTGGAGGTTCTAGATGGCAGTGTAGTGGGACATCAGGGAAGATGTCCTGCCCAGGTGATGCCAGGGGACACTTCTGCAGAGACAGAGCTTGTACAAGATGTCATTGCAAGTCCTGTGGGCCTAAGGAGAAAAACTGAAGGATAATCCCCCTCACCAAGGCAGGATGAAGGCTTGGCCCCCAAGGGCCACACACTAGTGACAGGGCTCTCCAGTGTCCTCGGGCAGAGGATGGATGGCAAGAATGGGTAAGTCCATGAGAAGGCAGGTGACGAGGCTGGGGAACCAGACCAGAAAGGGTCTGGGTGGACAGCTAAGAGATAAAATACTGAAAAAAAAAAAAAAAGAGTCTGAAAATAAGATCAAGTTTCAAAAGAAAACCAGCCAACTAAAGGGTAAAGTAAATGATGATGTGTCAGGCACTGACAAGAAATGAGAAATCTGCATACAATGTTATAAAAAATTCTCACTCTGTTAAGGGAGGTATTGTTGGCAAATGCATATATTGGCAATCCGTAATCAGTAACTGACAGTAGCACAGACTGTGCCAGAGGTTTTTAGAATTTGTTGATACATTGTCCAAGATGACTATGTAGAGTTTTAATTAGCTCATCCATTTGATAGTTATAGTTTAGTAAATTATCCAGGTGAAAACCTAAATAGTTGAGTTTGACCTCCTTAGCATCAAAACTACAGTAGTTAAATCTTTGATAGAAGCCAAACAAGTCAATGCAGTAGTTTTTGCTCTGGCTCCAAAACGCTTAAGTTTTGTTTTAGCAACAGTTAATAACACACCATGACCAATATAGCCAATCTTGCACCAAATCAAAATCCCTTTGTAGTGTAGAAAGCAAATGTTAAAAGCAAAATTGTTTGCAAGTAAAACAATATCATCTGCATAAAGAAGAATCCTAGAACCAAAAGCAACGATGGGTAAAAATACCGAATAACACAGGGCCCAAAATAGAGCCCCGTGGCACACCAATTTAACTGCTGCTAGGGGGAAGTAACTCCAGTTACCAAAACTGGCTAAATTCTATTTTTCCAAAATTTCTGGAAGCAAAGAATGGTGCCTTCAGCTAGTCCTATGGTGTTGAGTTTGGTCAGCAGGCGACCATGGTTGACCAAATTCAAGGCCTAAGACAGGTCCAAAAATAAAGGTCATACCACCTTAAATGTACCCGATCTCACCTGATTTCAGAAGCTAAGCAGGGTCAGGCCTGGTTAGTACTTGGATGGGAGACCCCCTGGGAACACCAGGTGCTGTAGGCTAACACTTAATTGTGTGACTTTATTTTTGTGAATGTACTATCACTTTAAGCGCAGGGTTTAAATTCCATGCAGCTGCGGCACTCTTTTGACAAAGTGCATGCATGCAAAATGTTAAGGAGTTTGTGCCATCCTGTGGTATTCTGATTGACTGCATGCTGTGTTATCTTGTAATAAAGGACTCTATCAAACAAAACTACAGCCTGAGCGGTCCTGTTGGCAATAGTGAGTAGTGTCGATTTTCCCCTTTGTGCTTGTCAAAAATAAAGCCCCTGCCATCTCCCCATTATCCAAGGCTCACTGAAAAGATCCAGTCAACTCAGCCAAAGCCATATTAGTACTGTATTCTCTCCAAAATCCATGCTGGTAAGGAGGAAGTATGTTATTATGAGTCAAATGGGCTTTCAGTTGGTCGAGTACGATCATCTCCAGGATCTTAGACAACTGGGAGAGAAGAGAAATAGGCCAATAGGTTCTAGCTCCAGATCTGAAGACCAGAACCATGATTGTCTGCTTCTACAACTCAGGGAATTGCCAGTGCTCAAAGAAAAATTAAATAAAATTATGTATTTATTTATTTAAAATTTAGTGACTGGGTAGGCCCACTGAGCCCTGAAGGTCCCTTTTTCAGGGGCGACCCGGGATAACAATACATATTTTCATACAAAGAAAGACTTGGGTTACAGAGTAGTTTCAGGTGTGTGAGCAGGTTACAGCCATGGTTATCAACATGCATCAGTCCTTATAAATATGTTGACAGTAGAATTAGCAAAAGGTGAAGAAAAATGTAATTTTAGATAGTAAGCTCATTGTTTACTACTGGCATGGTTCAGTGGAAAGTTACCTGTGGTACTATGGCTAGAGGGGTGCACCGTGGAACCTGATAAGGTGCTTGGAGGATCTGGATATTAGGAGGATAGAAGCAAGTGGGTGGGGGGGGGGTCATGAGTCGTGGCAATGACAAGTGCTAGTATCAGACGTATAGGCTTTTAGTCTGGTGCGGAAGTTCATCAGTGAGGAGGCTTCCTGCACTAGGGGTGGAAGTTTGTTCCACAGGTAGGGGGCTGAGTAGGAGAACTACCTGCCGCCAGCGTTAGTCCTGACTCTGGGAACTTCAAGCAGTGTATGTCCAGATGTCTGTAGGCTCCTGGGGTTATATTTGAGGGCGATAGTTCCTGCAATGCTGGGTGGAGCTGAAGGGCTGAGTAGCTTGAAGGTCAAGCAGAGCAGGGGGTAGTGGAGATAAGAGGTCAGCGAGGGCCAGCGTAGCTGGACAAGTGTGTCACAATGGGACCTTCACGAGCGGTCCTGGGTAGCAAACCAGACTACCTTGTTATACAGGATTTGTATCTTGGTGACCTCCTGCTTGGCTATGCCCTGTAAGATCAGGGCAGCGTAAGTCAGGGTGGGGAGGAGGACACTTGTGGCGACTGAGGTCCTGGCCTCAGGGATGAACTGGTCTTTTAGCCGGTACAGAGTACCAAGTTTGAGGTGTATGGTCTTGGTGACCTGATCCACGTGACACCTGAAGGTAAGGCAATGGTCCAATGTTAGACCTAAGTATTTTAAGGAGGGCACAACCTCAATGTTGTTTCCCGAGAGAGCAGTGAGTTGTAAAGATTTAGACCTGTCGTGTCCAAGGGCGTTGGGTCCGAATAGCATCGCCTTAGTTTTGCCTGCATTTAGGACCATTCTATTTGCTCTCAGCCAGGCCTCGAGAGATGCTAGGTCGGCTTGGAGAAGGGGACCTAGAGCTGCAACAATGTTATCCAGGGATCGGTAGATGACAGTGTCATCCGCGTACTGAACAGCGGAGCTTCCCCCACAGTGGAGGCATAGGTCATTAGTAAATATGGAGAAAAGGAGTGGGCCGAGGATCAAGCCCTGTGGTACTCCCTCTGTAAGAGGTAGAGGACCCAAGGCAGCACCCTTCCAGATGACCCTCTGGGATCGGCCTGATAGGTAACTCCCAAACCATTTGAGGGCGAGGGGGTCTAGGCCAATTTTATCCAGTTTTAGTAGCAGGAGTTTGTGATAAACAAGGTTGAAAGCCTTGGACAGGTCTATAAAGACGGTGCCAGTGGGTGTCCCATTATCCATTGCTCTGAGCAAGTCATTTGAGAGATGCATGAGTGCTGTGTCAGTCCCATGGTTAGTTCTAAAACCATGTTGTGAATGTGCAATTAGCTGATGGGACTCCAGGTAGTCATGGAGTTCGCCATAGACTAACTTTTCTTGTAGCTTTGCAAGTGTACTGAGCAGGGAAATAGGCCTGTAATTGCTTATGTTTTCCCTGTAGCCACCCTTGTGAATAGGGACCACGTTTGCCTGTTTTTACTGGTCCGGAAAAGTTCCTTCAAGTAGGGATCTGTTTTTGAGCCAGGTCAGGGGTCTGGTGAGGGATGCCGCGCCAGCCTTAAGTAGCCAAGGGTTTATCCCATCAGGACCTCTTGAGCCTTTGTCTTTCAGAGCCCTTAGGAGGGATTGAACCTCTTTTGTCTTCACCAGTCTTAGATGGAAGGAGGGACGGTCAAGGCGAGTAGGCTCGATAACATTAGGCGCCGAGGTCGGCGAGGGCAGGCCGATCTTGTAGGCATCGAGGTTACCAAAGTGATTGTTGAGGGCAGTAGAAATTTCGAGGGAGTCGCTCACTGGCTGATCATTGACCTCAATGGGGCCAGGTTCAGTCTTAGTGTTATCCCTGATCAGGTTGTTGACGTGATACCAGAATTGTTTAGGGTTGCCCAAATTGTTTTTTTGTAGGCGAGTGACATACTCCCTTTTTGCAAGTTTGATAGCTCTCTTGCATTTGTTTCTTAAGACCTTGTATGACACGAGGTCGGCAGGAAGGGATGAGAGCTTGAACTTCTTCCAGGCCTTGTCTTGACTGACCATAAAGGTTTCTAAAGATGGAGAGATCCACTTGTAGCAGCTACCCTTTGTTCTACGTTTTTTCAAGGGGGTGAAGAGGTTAGCTGCTGTACATACTGCACTGTGGAAATGCTCCAGAGCCTCAGCCAAGGTGGGGAGGAGCTTAATTGGGCTCCAGTCCAGACTGTGTAGGTAGTCATAAAACTGCACTGCTGAGAAGTTTGTGTAGTCATGAGCAGTGAGTATTCTGGGTTGGAACTTGGGTGCTCTATTCTTCCAGATGCAGAATATGGGGGAGTGGTCACTTAAGGAGTCTGCCATCATGCCGGCTTTCTGGATGTTGGCGGGATTGGACATCACAGCCCAATCAAGGGTGTTATGGTTCCCCAATATGTAGTTAAGTCTGGTTGGTTGTAAGGTGACCTGTACCAGGTTTGATTCTTGGGTCAGTGCCATAAGGGCGTTGTTAGGGTCCTGGACCCAGTTTAGGTTGAAGTCACCCAGAATAAGGAGCTCCGAAGAAACAACTTGGGCCATGATTTTTGTTATTGCTTCTAGGGATTGAAGAGCCGATTTGGGCGGGTGGTAAACGCAGCCAATAGCGATTGCTTGTTGTGCCCTAGGGTGACTTGGATGAATTTAGATTCACCATCAGGGGAGGTGTGTTGCTGCAAGGTGAGGAGTGAAATGGTTAGGGCTACATTGGCATAAATGAGTACACTGCCCCCTCTTTTGGTCCACCTGTCTTTACAGTACATACTATAACCTTGGGCCAGTATCTCGTGATTGGGGATATGTGCCTTAAGCCATGTCTCTGAGATGGCAAGGATGTCAGGCTTGTAGAGATCAAGCCAGGCTTGTACCTCTTGCATTTTTGATCTTAGGCTGCATACGATCACATGCGCAATCTTTAGCCCCTTTTTGGATGCCTTGTGGGGGTCATGAGGGGATGTTATTGAGAAGTTGGTGGTGTTAGGGCCAGGGTTAGGTTGTATGTCACCTGCCAGGAGTAGTAACACAGCTAGAAGGCAGAGTAATTTTGGGCTGGCCAACGGGATTCGGTTGCCTCGGCACACCCTGCTCGCAAAGTGGAAGATATCATAGCATATCCCCTTTCTTATGAGCTTGTGGGCTGAGGAGAGGGCAAGTAAGCTGGAGCGGGGCATTCCATTGTAGAGGCTGACAGGAGGGGTGTCATAGTACCTTTGTCCCCTTATTTCTGGATTCCCTAGGCCTATAAGCCTGTCTGACTAGAGAAGGGACAGTATATAGACTGTCATCAGTAGTACCCCCCATTGGAGAGAGAGGCCCAAGGGTTGTGTGCCCCACATGACATGTGATCGTGGATAAACTTCTGGAGAGGCATGCTATGCTAGCAGAAGTGCCAGTAACAAGCTCTTTTGTCCTGTCTTAGGCAGTTGTTCAGACACAGGATGGGTACCTTGTCTATGGAGGAAAGTCAGGTGAAAAACACTAAATCCTCCGTAATAATCAGTCTTAGGGCCGATTATCAGGTGTGAACTGGTATCTTGTTTCTGCTGGGATTTCAGATGATACAATATACCAGTATGGATTTTCTAAGGAACTGATAGTCAGTAGGAGAATAACTCTGTCCCGCTAGGGTTGGGGGCAGGAAAATAAAATCCCCCTTGTAAGTGTGCCGTAGTGAT
The DNA here is from genome assembly GCA_016271365.2 of Neoceratodus forsteri. NCBI lineage: Eukaryota > Metazoa > Chordata > Ceratodontiformes > Ceratodontidae > Neoceratodus > Neoceratodus forsteri. Next base: position 1,727,138,949 of record CM057452.1, read on the forward strand.
CAGAGCAGTTTCTGTCCCTTATATTTTCCAGAAGCAGGACTTTGGCAGCAAACACAGTAGATTGCAGGTTCCAGGACTGCCCACAGTTATGTGCCATGCCCCTTTATCACCAGAGGCCAGTCAGATAGGGTATAGGGTGGATCAAAGGAGTATTAAATAGATGGAGGAGGTGGGGGGTAGGCGAAAAATTTCAGCTTGAAGGAGCACAGCTAACAGCAGGTAAATGCAAGCAGCTCCCTCTGAATAGCAATGACATTTAATTGGGCTACTGCACCACAAAAAGTGGCAAGTTCAAAAGTTTTGGTGCACACAGTGCACTCAGGGTTCCTCCGTGTCCATACCTACGAGGCAAATTCCGGCAGTGGGATCTCCTAGGTTGGGCTGGGGAGGGCTGCAGAAGCAAGCCCTCAAACCCTGGAAAGGAAAGGAGACAGAGGGATTAGCCTTTTAAATAGGGAAGGAAAATCAAAGATTAGACAGAAACAAAGAGAGAGAGAGAGAGTAGGGGGCTTGAATAGTGGGGAGGAGTTGCACTACAGAGCAAGTTCTGAGGGGGAGGGAAAATTCTAGTGACAGGGAGATCACATTTGGAACAAGGTAGGGAAAGCACAACCATGCGATTAAACAATTTCAGACAATTAATTTGCAGGATTTAGCTTAAAAATCAGATTACAATGCAGTCCTGAAAAATTCCAGCTTGAAGGAGCACAGCTAACACCAGGTAAATGCAAGCAGCTTCCTCTGAATAGCAATGACATTTAATTGGGCTACTGCACCACAAAAAGTGGCAAGTTCAAAGTTTAGTGCACAGTGCCTCAGGAGCTCACTGTGTCCATACCTGCGAGGCAAATTCGGCAGTAGCTGTCTAGGTCATTGGCAGGGCTGCAGAAGCAAGCCCTCAAACCCTGCAAGGCAAATTCCAGCGACGAGCTGTCCTAGGTTGGGCTGGGGAGGGCTGCAGAAGCAAGCCCTCAAACCCTGCGAGGCAAATTCTAGCGATGAGCTTTCCTAGGTTGGGCTGGGGAGGGCTGCAGAAGAAAGCCCTCAAACCTTCTGCTTTACATAAACTGGGAGACAGCATGGTTATTGTCACTCCACCAGTGATCTTCAGGATGTCTCTCTGTTCTCCCAGCCTGTATCTTAAGTTACAGAGACCAGCTTGTCTCCAAGATATCCCCTTGGGACTTAAAGGGACACTGTCAACCCCCTTCAGGCCTCAAAGTGTCCCTAGATTAAAAAAACACTACAGTCAAAATTTACAAAAAAAGCTTGTGCTGAGTTTTTTTGATTTGTGTGTGTGGTTCTAATTTGTGTGCTTGGTTCCACCTTTTGGAATGGGCTTCCCGCACCCCTCAGATCCTCAAACACTCATCTTACCTTTAAACACAACCTCAAATCCTGGCTACTAGCCAAAGACAGCTGCAATTGTCCACCTAGATAGCTTCTCCCTACCAGCTCGTACATTCATTCCTTATGCTGCCCTGCTTTTCTTCTGTCTTCTTTACTGCTCTTGGCTGGTTGCTAGTCTAGTTAGTTTAGTAGTATCAGGGGGGGGTGAGTTAGCTGTTTCTGCCCCTGCATTTTGTACCGCTGACTGATTACTCCGTCCAACTGTCTTTTGCTTGATTATATTATTGTATCACTTGGAGTATTTCTTACTTGACTGTACCTAATTTGTACCATGTCAATTTTGTTGTGTAACTAAGTATTTATTATGTATATTTGTACCTTGTGCCTTTTGGCCCAGGTCATGCCTGAAAACGGTCCCTTGGATCAGTGCACTTACCCAGTTATCAAAGTCATAAATAAATAAATGAAAAAATAAATAAATAATGCAGTCTTGCCTTTGTTTGCTGTTAGGATTTTTTTCTAAATTTGCCTACTTTGTTTTAGGTGCCCTGGGGATCCCTATGTTTGTTTCTTCTATTGATGTTCCTTTTACCACAATGTCTCCGGTTTCATAGAAACATAGAATTTGATGGCAGATAAGGACTGCCTGGCCCACCTAGTCTGCCCATTTCCCTACATAATGGATAAGCTGCAGATCCTAGTTAACCAACAGCCTACTTCTTCCTACCCGCCACTAGAATTGCCTTATGTCTGTCCCATGCATTCTTGAATTCCCCCACTGTTTTTGACTCCATGACCTCCTCAGAAAGGCTGTTCCATGCTTCCACAACCCTCTCTGTGAAAAAATACTTCCTCACATTACCTCTGAGCCGTCCCCCCTCTATCTTCAAATTGTGCCCCCTTGTTCTTGCACATCTCTTTTTCTGAAAGATGCTACCCTCTTGGATTTTGTTGATTCCTTGAGGTACTTGAAAGTTTCAATCATGTCCCCCCCCCCCCTTTCCTCGAGGGTATACATATTACGCTCCTTTAGTCTCTCTTTGAATGGCATCTAGTGCAGACCCTGCACCATTCTAATTGCCCTCCTCTGGACAGCCTCCACCCTGTCTTTGTCTTTGCGGAGATAGGGTCTCCAGAACTGCACGCAGTACTCCAGATGGGGTCTCACCAACTGTCTGTACAGAGGGATAACAACTTCCAGTTTTCTACTGGTGATGCCTCTCCCTATGTATCCCAATATCCCCCCAGCCCTCCTTACTGCCTTCTCACATTGCTTGCCCACCTTTAGGTCATCTGATATAACTACTCCCATGTCCCTTTCCATTATTGTTGTTGTCAGTATCTCACCCCCACCATTGTGTACTCTTCCCCTGGGTTTTTGTTTCCCAGGTGATTTACTTTGCACTTCCTTGCGTTGAATCTAAGCTGCCACACATTTGACCATTCCTCTAACCTTGCCAAGTCCCTTCTCATCCTTTCCACCCCACCTTGTGTATCAACCCTGTTGCAGATCTTTGTGTTGTCTGCAAAGAGATGTACTTTTCCTTCCAGTCCCTCTGCAACGTCACTTATAAAGACATTAAAAAGGACCAGTCCCAGTCCTGAACCCTGTGGTACCCCACTAGTAACCCCCTTTTCTTCACTGTGGACTCCGTTTACTATTACCCTCTGCGTCCTGTTGTCTAGCCAATGTTTTACCCAGGCTACCTCCCTGGGACCCACTCCCAGGCTGGCTAATTTGTTTATTAATCTTTTGTGTGGGACTGAGTCAAATGCCTTGCTAAAGTCTAAGCAGACCATGTCCACAGCCCCTTCCTGGTCTACTACTTTGGTCACCCAGTCAAAGAAATTGATTGGATTTGTCTGACATGACCTTCCCACTGTTAATCCATGCTGCCTTGGGTTCTGTGCCCCACTGACCTCTAGGTACTCAACAGTTCTTTCCTTCAGCAGTGATTCCATCATTTTCCTTACCACTGAGGTCAAACTGACAGGTCTGTAGTTTCCTGTCTCTGTCTTGCTCCCACTTTTGTAAAGGGGAATCACATCTGCCCTCCTCCAATCCTCAGGTACACCATCCTCCCATGATTTGTTAAAAAGGGTAGTCAGTGGTGTTATTAGTTCTCCCTTAGTTCTTTTAGAATTCTGGGGTGAATCCCATCAGGCCCCATTACTTTGTCCACCTTCAGTTTTAGGAGTACTTTCAGAACCCTATCTTCTGTGAAAAGACTGATGTTGACCCCCTTATCCAGAGTGCTTCTATTGACTGGATTAGGTACCTCCCCCTCCTCTTCCTTTGTGAGTACTGAGCAGAAGTATTCATTCAGTATTCCCTGCTTTTTCACTGTTCCTCTCTGCCCACCCACCCTTCTCTTTATTCAGCCTCAGTATCCCTCCCTTTGTCTTTCTTCGCTCCCTAATGGACCAATAAAAGGTTTTATCCCCCTTCTTAACTAAGTTGGTTGTCTTTTCCTTGGTTTGGGCCTTTGCTATTCTGACTGCCTTCCCCGCTTCCTTTTGCTTTAACTGGTACAGTTCTCTGTCCTGCTCCTTCTGTGTTTCCTTATACTTCCTGAATGCTATCTTTTCCTCCCTAACCTCCCCTGCCACCTTGTTTGAGAACCATAGTGTTCTTTTCTTTCATTTTGATTTGTTTGTTTGCTTCACACAAAGGCTTGTTGCTTCTGTGATGGCAGTTTCGATGTTTCCCTATTGTTGCTCCACCCCTCCTTCTTGCCTGTTTGCTAGTGCTTTTCTGAGGCACTCTCCCAATTTGACAAAATCAGCCCTCCTGAAGTCCATTACCTTCACTTTTGTATGGCTTGACTCAACAGCAGAATTTATCACGAACCACACTGTTTGGTGTGGTCACTTATTCCCAGATGGCTACCCACTTCTAGATCTGAGATTCTCTCTCTCCATCCCCATTTGAGAGTACCAGGTCTAAGATTGCTCCCTCCCAAGTGGGTTCCAACACTAACTGTCTGAGGCAGGCTCCCTGTAGGGCATCGAGAATGGCCCTGCTCTTGGATGTGGCTGCAGCAAAGGTGCTCCAGTTAATATCTGGCATATTCCGGTCCCCCATCAGCAATATCTCCCCTTTCTTTGCCATCCTAAGGATGATTTCTATCTCTATCATTTCCTTGTCCATTTTCTCTCCCTGAGACAGGGGTCTGTATACAACCCCTGTGCGGATTGTGGTGCCATTTCCAGTCTCTAGGGTGACCCACAGTGCCTCCTCTCCTCCCTGTTTACCCTTTAGTTCTGTTACTTTGATCCCTTCCCTTACATAGAGAGCTACTCCTTCCCCTCTTCTACTCCCCCTTCCCTCCTGTAGATTGTGTACCCTGGTATGTTGACATCCCAGTCATGGTTCTCTGTGTACCTGCCTGTGTAGCTGCCTGTCTGTGTACCTGTGTACCTTATGTTTCTGTGACTGCCACGATTTCCAGGGATCCCTCTTCCATCAAGGCCATCAGTTCAGGGAGCTTGTTACCTAGACTACTGGCATTGGTACTCATTACCCTCCATTTTTTGATGGCCTTACCCCTTTTTGTCCCATACCTGTCCTTACTGCCTTTGTCTTTTTTTCCATTTACCCCTGCCCTTCTCCCTATCGACTTCTCTATATTGATGTTTACCTCACGAGTACCCTAATTTTTTTGGGGGGGCTAGGATTTCCCTTCTTCTTCTTTTCAGTGCCTCCACCCTTGGCTATTTTAAATGCTTGCCAATGAAGCATTTAAACCTATCACCTAGGATCCTAGTTTCCCTTCTGGACAGATGCAGACCATTGCGCCAGTATAGGCCTGCATCCCTCCAGGTGGACCCCCAGTCCCCAATGAAGTCAGAACCCTGAGCTCTTCACCAGTTCTGCAACCACTGATTGAATCCCATGGTGCGGAGCACCCTAGCCTCACCCATACCATAGACAGGGAGCACCTCCAAGAAGGTTACCGTGTGTGCTACTTGTCTAAGGCCCCTCCCCAACTCCACAAACTCCTCCTGCACTACTCTAATCCCTTTCCTAGCCAGGTCATTTGTCCCAAGGTGGACAATGACATCCAGCTCCCTCCCCATGCAACTGCTCCCGCAATCCTGAGGATTCACTCCCTGTCATTCCAAGCCATGGTGCCAGGCAGGCACCTCACCTCCCTCTCCCCTCTCTTCCTCCCCCAGTTCTACCCTACTAACAATGGAGTCCCCCACCAGGAGTTGTTTCCTTCCCCTGTGGGGTCCCATGTCACCCTCTTGTGGGTCTCCTTTGTGGAGGTTCCCAGCATCCTCCTTGGTCTCCACTGCGTGTGCCTCCATAGAGGAACCACACTCTGCCAGAGTGGCATATGAATTGTGGAGAGGTAAAACTGGAGGGATACGCCTCTGTTCCACCACCCTCACCCTCTTTGAGCCCACTGTGGTCCAACTGCTCCTCTTTCCTGGCAATCTCTGAGGCAGTGGCGGTGACCCTGGTGATCTCTGGGTGGGAAAGCAGGTCCCCCAAATCCTGGCCAACTCAGTCTGGAGATGAGCAACCTCTTCCCTCAGCCCAGAGAAGTGTCTGCAGATGGGACAACACCGCATCCTCCAGAACAACTCCCGGAAGACTGCTGCTCCACAGCCACTGCACTGCACCACTCCCATCATGTCATATTTGTGGCCTATTAACTGTTGGTTTGTATTCTTACTCTTTCCTGTCTCTGTTCATTTTGTTTTATCATTTTTTTTTTTTTTTTATGTGTAATTTTTTTTCCCTTCTTTCCTACTGCCTCCGTGCCCTTAAAGCTCCTAATCTTCCAGTTCTCGGACAGTTAGGTCCTATATTCTTCAGTAGTCTCCTTCTTACTTGCTCAGAGTCAGACCTCCAGCAGCTAGAGGGTGATGGAGAGCTACTCTTTTCCTTCTAGAAGGGTGAGTCTTTTGTGCCACTGTGATCACTCCCTTTCTGCTCCCAAACAGGAAGTTCCTGTTGTCAGTCATCTCCTGTGCCTAATAAAGTAGAACTGGCTAAGGGTTGGGGGGTGAAAGGGAGGGATGGAGGGCAATATAGTCCCAGTAAAGTTCTGACAGCAACTCCTTCCTCTTATTGTTCTCTGCCATAAGCTATCTAGGTGAGTTTTTAAATGCAAACACCTGGCTTTCCTCTCTCTAAGCCACTCCCCCAATTCACAGTTTCTGTCTTCACCTAGCTAACTGCAAAGATAACAATTCCTTCACCCAACTCAAACACACTCATTTTTTTTTGGTTTTTGTTTGTTTTTACCCTAAATTGAAGTTCCCAGTAGTAGAGTTCTAGTTCTTTAGTCCAGTAGAGTAGTAAAGTTCTAAAGTAGCTCCTTCCTCTTGCTGTCTCATGTGACAATGATGTATTGGTGACCACTGGATTCAGAGAACACTGGTTTTCTGTCTAGTTTACAGAAGCAGAAAGGTTCAGTTTGAAAAATACCTGAGGGATAATTGAGTAGGCTATTCTTTAAGAAAATAGCTAGAGTCTTCTCTAATTATAGCATTGATGATCAGGGGATTTGTGTGCTTTTTATGTTTGCTTGTGCAGATGTGCAAGAAACATCTTGCAACAGTACCACATTTCAGAGGTGTGTCAGTGTTGTGGCCAATGCAGCAGATGCTTTACTGAGTGTGTCCCTCAGCCACCGATCAAGGGGGGAAGCTGCCAATGACAGCAGCTTCAAAGAGAGCCAAGGAGTTGAAACAAATCTACTGCTGCAATCATGAACAGTTTCATCATTGCAGCAGCACCTCCCCCTTCCTCGCAACCTTATCGGCTTCTGCCGCCCAGCACTTTGTCCCTGGCCCTTGCTCTGCCAACAACTTGTTTGTTCTGTGTGCCTTTCTTGGTGAAACAAGTAACGGGCTGTGGCTCCTGCCACCCACCACACACTCCAAGGAAAGCCGACGTCGGGGTGCCCAATCCCCGTGTTGGCATGTATCCCCCCTCCCTCCATTAATGTGGCACACTGGGAGCCCACCCCAGTGTGCCAAAATGTTTCTGACACCGGCATGCCCACTCCCGGTGTTGGATGTGACCCCCCAAAACCCATCTGTAATCTGCCGACATCGGGGTGTCCAGTCCCCGTGTCAGCATGTACAGCCACCACCGCCACTACTGTGGCACACTGGAAGTCCACCCCAGTGTGCTGAAATGTTTTTTTTTCAACCTGTAAAAGAAAGAAAACCATCCCCTAACGTGGCTTTTTTTTTCCCCAAGTAAAAATGAAAATGGTCCACCGTCGTCTCCCCAGTCCCCCCTCTGCCCTCCCACTGAGCACCTACCTCCCTGCACCCCCCTCACTCATACTTACCCTCCGGAGGTCGGGAGCAGTGATCTTCTCTGGACTGGGACACATCTGCACTCTTCAAAGCCAAACTGCGAACTGAGGAATCGGGTAAGCGCTGTATAATGGGAGTCAATGGAGGGGTTTCAACTTAGGTTGCTATCTCAGCCAGTTTTAGGAATTGTGGCCCCAAATTTTCAACATGGGGTTCTTGTGACCCCCACCTCATGAACCATGTCACTGTCATTTCGTTACTCAGTCCTGAAAGGTGATTTTGCGGTTAGTGCTCAGAATCACCTTTCAGGACTGATTAACAAAATGATAATGCCACTATTCATGAGGTGGGGTCCCAAAAAACCCATGTTGCAAATTTGGTGAAACAATTCCAGGAAATGACTGCAGTATGGGCGTGCATTGTGAAGTGTCTATACACGCATAACTTTGCCAATTTTTAATATGTTCACTCCAGATTTTCAGCATTGACGTTTTTTTCAGACCTCCTTATGAACAGTACAGCTGCCATTTTTCATGTCCTGCTCGAAATGTGTTGTCGCACCTCTGGCACTGAATGGCCTGGTTAATGTGGGAAATCGACTTTTGGGACAGATTAACAAAATCACAGTGCCACTGTTCATGAGGGGAGGTCCCAAAATGCCCACGTTGAAAGTTTGGTGAAAATATAAAAAAAAAAAATGATTGTGTTATGGACATGCATTGCGCAGTTTCTATGCACGCTTGTAACTTCACCAATTTTTCACATTTTCACTCCAGATTTTCAACATTGCCATTTCTTCACACCTCCTCATGAACAGTATAGCTGTCATTTTTCACATTCTGCCTGAAATGTGTTTTCCCACCTGTGGCGCAGAATGACGTAGTCATTTTGCAAAATCACCTTTCGGGACTGAGTAAAGAAATGATAGTGCCACTGTTCATGAAGTGGGGTCCCAAAAAGCTCATGTTGAAATTTGGAGCAAAAATACCAACAAACACCTGGGGCATCAGCGTTTCCAACCGTAATGCCCTCCCTGTAGAGACTGACAGGCGTCGGGTGTGTGACTTGGGGTCATTGGGCATAATGCTCACGCCTTTCCACCCCCACCCTGCAGCCAGTGACAGGCATCGAGGTTTGCCTTGGGGTCTTCAGCCCTAACGTTTACCCCATTCTTCTATACTGCACCCATTCCAGCTTATTTCCTTATGGAATGGGGTGAGCGTAAGGGCTGAAGACCCCAAGGCACACCGCGACACCTATCAGTGTCTGCAGGGTGGAGTGAGGTGGAGTGGCATGAGTATTATGGCCCATGACACAAAGGCACACCCCCAATGCCTGTCAGTCTCTGCAGAGCAGGGGTGAGGGTTGGCATTAGTTCGATACTTCACTGCCATTCCTATTACACATTTCTCTAACTCCTGCACTACCAATGCCAATGCCAGCAATCAAACACTTGGCATTGACAAAAGCTTGTTTATGGTAGCGCTTGGGTTGATGAAAAGATAGCTTTACAAGCAAAACATTCACTTTTAGTGGCAAGACCAAGACACACACCTAGAAAGCAAAAAGAGTGGGTTAGAATGAATCTTTAAGTTAAGGCCAAAACCATAGGCACGTAATATCACAGTGCAGCTGCAGATAGGGCAAAAAGTCATCAACAGCCTTCAGTGCATCACTGAGTCTGTCATATGGGACAAGAGGCACTGTGGGAAGAAGAAGAAAGGCAGTAAAAAGGCAAGCATGGAGATCCCCAGAGGCCATAGAGCAAGTATAATTTAGAAAAAAAATCCTAACAGCATACAAAAGAAATTACATCCTGGGACTTCAGTGCTGGTCCTAACTGGCCCAGGGCCTTGTGTGAAACTCCTTGCTGGCACCCCATATCAGAAATATGGGAGTACCAAGAAACATCTTCATTTCTACCATGGTCTCCCTATATCTTTATTTTCAGTTAAGTGTTGTGTCATTTCTGCACTTTCCTTGAAATCTCTAAGCAGTGAGGAGATGCACACGTCAGCAATAAATTCTGGAAAAATTCAGACAGAGACACAGGGAACCAGGAAAAAAGGAGGCCAACTGGACAGCTGAGGCTTTCTGAATGCCCCTCTACTTTTGGAGCCCTGTACGAATGCACAGCTCGTACCATGATAAGGCCGGCTCTGTGGGACTACACAAACAAATCATAACAATCTACACAACATATTGATTTGTAAATTTTGACTGCAGTTCCCCTTTAAGGCTGTGAAAGTCAGACTACATAGCATTACATAAAGGTGTGAAGTATTAGGGACCACAATGCCTCCCTAGCAATGGCTTCCCTCCCCTGCTTCCTTCCAGCACTCTTTAGGATCAAAGTGGTGTTTATAAAGATCAGGCATCAGATCACTTGCTTGGTTACACTCTCCAGTGTACTTTACTATCAAAGGGTGTTTTATGTCCATGCAGACTCCCAGAACACAAATCTCCCTTCTGCGTTCAGACAGGTGAGGCCACTTGCCTGCTGCATACCCTTTTGTACCCTAAACCTTGTGGCAACTTCATAACCTGGAGTTCCTTCATCTCGGGATTTCTCAGGGCTGAGACTGGGTATCCCCTACCTTCATGCAGCAACCCTTCCTCTGAATCCTTTGCATGCTTTCTTCATGTGCCATCTTCCTGGGCATGGGTCCTCACTGAATCTTTGCCTCCTCAAGGGTCTCCCTCCAACATTTGGAGGAACCACAGTCTTAGCAGATGGCCATCTGGGAACCCCTTTTGAGAGTAAAACCCCACATGGTCCCCACATCCTCCCAGTTGTCACACTGCATATTAGCCGTTAGTTAAATTTTATTTATTTTATTTAGTTTTTGTTTACCGGGTAAGTGCACTAGCCATAGCAATGACTATTTTCATGCACGACCCGGGAGGGTAGAGCACATCAATACAGAGAAACATTTTGATACAAGTACAAAAATAGCTGATAATGGTTATACAATTACATAAACCCCAGCTGTAGGCCCCGGGGCTCTAGCCCCTAAGAGCTGCTCCCATGGAGGTCTGCTCTGTCAGTCTCCTCTTAAGATCTTCTGTACACTCCCTCGCTGTCTGTGTGTCCTGGCCTTCTCCAACTTATATGAACCCCTGCCAGACTTGAAACCTATTGACCAGTCTTAGTCCTCTATGAAGCCTCATAATAGAGGTGATTCGTAGGCGTGTTAGCCCTGTTTCTGACTATAAGCTGTTAATAAAGATTTGTAATTCACCAACAATGGTTTGTGCACTAGTTGTTTTTGGTTTTCTCAGTCTTAAGCATGGCACCTACCAGTAAGCAACTTTCTCCCTCTACTGGAAAGAGGTGATTGTTACACAAGCAAGGACCAACGCCTGCAAATAAAGTGCTTGGAGACACTTTAATATGCTTGCCTGAACCCAATAGATAGATGGAGGGTTGGGAAGAGAGACGGGCTGCTGTGATACTGGATTTCAGTGTTCCGTAGGCACACTAGTATGAATTGGAGCCACTGTAAGGGACAGATTTGTGTGGAACACCAGAGCTCTCCAGCCAGCATGAAGGCTGCCATCTTTGTTGTCCTTTGGCCCCAATGACTTGTGGAATGGGGTCAGAGGCCGCTGGCCCAGCTAGTGTGGCAGCTACCATTTTTGTTGTCCTTTGGCTTCATAGACTTGTGGGATGGGGTCAGAGGCTGACAGCAACAACAAATGCCTATGAGTCAATAAAGGTAGGGATGCACAGACAAGGCATGCATGTTGCCTGCATCTGTTAAGAGACATTTTCCTGAGAAATGGGACCAATAAGAGTGTCCACAGAGGAAGGTTTAGTGAGAGAGAGAGAGAGAGAGCTCAGTCAGGTCGGCAAGACAGATCTGATCTGCAAGAGTGACTGGGGGAGACAGACATGCTGCTGCTCAGCACTTGGGCTGGGTGTTCATCCAGTTTCCCTGCCAGGGGTACCTTTATTAACACAGTGTTAGTGCTTAAAATCTGAAGTACCCAATGGGGAGTTCAGTCATTGGAGCAGGGTTGCCTTGCATTGCTTTGTCCCTGTGGGAGATGCCAGACTACTTTTCCCAGAAAAACATCTGCTGTGAAGTTCTGTCCTCATAGATAGCCTAGTCACACATGGCTCTATGTGACTTCCTTCTCCCAGAATGTATAGAAATGGACACCCATGGTGTGAAGAGGAGACCTGACTGAGAGTTAGGATTCATCCCGGCCTGCACCCTTTACAATCAGCGAAAGCGTTAGATGCACCACAACTTTACACAAGATTTTTATTTTATTTATTTATTTATACTTCGGAAACAACCTTTGAACTAGAAGTTCATTTACAAAGGTTCCACGTCAAGAACATAAACATATAACAATGTGTGACAAGTAAACAAGTAATTAAAGACAATAGCAAGGAAATATTATATACAGCCATTACAAATTACATAATCGGCATAATTATTACTTGAAAAGCAGGGATCAGCATTTAAAGAAATACTCAAAATACACTGCAGGCACCCAGAAAGTAAGGGATTGTCACCAGTGTTTAGCTTGAAAGTATGGTTAGAGAGGTGGAGCAGGGGTGATTGAAATGTAGGCACAACGGGGTGGGGAGGAGGAGAAGTGGGTTCAGTGTAGGAGAGGACAAGTAAGGTCAGGAGAGGAAGAAGGATATTGTTTTATGTCTTCGTGACAGTATAGTAGAGGAAAGGTACAGTCTGGCAGGAAAGGGACTGGTAATCTTGAGTGCACATGTGGAGTTCAAATTAAAGTTCCAGGGAAGCAATCACAGCCACTCGTGTTGGCAAGGTGGAGCTTTAACTCCTTCTTAAATCTGTGAATATCTGTAGCATTGGCTAGATCAGCAGGGAGTTCGTTGACCCACTGCGGGCCTCTGTAGGCAAAAGACCGTTGTGCAAGTGAGGTTCTCCATAAAAGGGGCTAGGTGACAGCTTTATGCTAAGCCTCTGGTGAAATGCTGGGATTGAGAGAACTGAAGGATATTGAGGATGGCAGGAGGTGAGAGGCCTTGTAGAGCCTTCTCACCCAGGAGTCAGACCTGGTACTTTACCTGCCCTAGTAGATTGGGCTATTGTGTTTGGGCATACAGTTCACACATATCGGTGAGCTTGTTCGCACCCAGGACAGGATGGCATGCTTTGTTGAGAGCAATTTTAACATGCTTAAGAGCCATATCAGAGGCAGCACTATATACCTGGAAATGAGCCTCGGCTCAGCGTGCCTTTCCCGGTCACCAATTTTAAATAAATAAAAAATATATATATATACTACCAGCCCAAAGTCGAGAATGGATAAAACAGCTGGTGTCAGTGAGGCGAAGGGCGTTAGGTGTAAGATAATGTCTATGTCTAGATAGAATGCCTAGCTTGGCAATAACATGTAACCCCCTTTGGGGGCTTACCTGACTTGCCCCACATTTCTCCTGTTTCTCCCGACTGCTGCTGGTGGTTCCGCCGTTTGTCCACCGCAGCACAAGTTGCTCCGTTGTTTCCCCAAGTCCCCAAAGCAGGCCCGGTATTTGTTTAACCCTGTTTGGGCTAAAATTCTATTTCACATGCCGCCGACATGTTCCTGCTGCCACCAGTGCTAGCGCATGTGCTAGAAAGTACTTTGATCTTGTTGACCACTGGTTGCTGTCAAAACAGGAGGTGTTTTTGGTCCCGGTGCCCCTGGAGTGCTAGATGGGGGCCGGGTACCTGAACACGGTGGCAGAGAAGTCACTTTAGAGCTTAAATAAAGAGTTTGGAATTGAGGCATGACCAAGGGCTCGTGAATCATTCATGAGCCCTCATGAATATTAATGAGGGTGTTGCTGCTGCCTAAGGGACAGGGTTTCGATAGCGACAGAAAATGTACGGGGGCTAGCTGCATAAGAGTGGGCTCTCTTGAAAGGGCATTGTTGGGGCTACAACCCAGTGGGGAGTTGCAAAAATAAAGTACAGTGTTGGGCAGCAGCTATGTTGTGAAGTTGGGGGAACTGTATGGACTCCATAGTATTGTATTTGGTGGCTAAAAATAAGTACCTTAAACACATCATGGTCTTGGTAATAAGAAAACACGCACCACAGAAATTTAGACCTTCGCTGTTCACTTCCATTCAGCACAGACATAGGGGGAAACATCACAACACACACAGGAAGACTCACACAGGAAGAGTTACAGTAAATGCATTCCTTAAAGCGGTACTGACATTTCTTAAAGCTTTACTACACATAACAATCCCTCCTGACTTAGCTAGAAAGTATGTAAGTCAAAAATTCAGAAAATAGTATGAAACTATCAAAGTTATTACTGCAATGTCATCTTTAGTCAGTAATGTCATTAGGCAATATCTCTACAAGTCCATCCTCTTTGGTGGATGTCTCACACGTCCTGCCCGATGTAGTAGGATTTGAGGCTGTTGCACTGGAATCTGATTAGCATCAGCCACATCTTGTCTTAATTGCTCTGGTTCCACTATCTCTTCCTGTTCTTGTTCTGGAAGAAATAATGCTGGATAACTACCCCGACTCTGGGTATCCCTTTTTTATTCTGTCTCAATTCTAGTACGTAATTGGTCCACATGTTTTTTCACTCTCCACTGGTTAGTCAGCTGAACATTATAAATAACATTTCCGAACTTTTTTCCACCATGTCTTCTATCCATCTCAATGGGCCTGCATACATCCTGACCCACATAAGATCATTGGGTTTGATGGATCTGGTCTTAGGAAGCATTTCAGTTACTGACTTACAGCCTAGAGGGTGAAAAAGGTCCAACTGAGTTTGAATCTGATGTCCAAACAACAGCTCTGCAGGGGATATTCCTATGATACAATGTGGTGGTGTTCGATACATCACAAGAAAGTCCAAAAGGGCTATTTGTACTGTTGTCAGTGTAGTAGGATTAGCTTTGTCCATACTCTTTTTAAAAGTCTGAACCAGGCATTCCGCTTCGCCATTTGAACTTGGATGGTGGGGAGGTGAGACAACATGGCGGGTACCACGTTGCTGGCAAAATGCTTGGAATTCAACAGATGTGAACTGTGGTCCATTATCTGAGACAATCACTTGCAGAAAACCATGGTTAGCAAAGATAGATTTCAACATTTTGATGATACTTTCAGTAGTTGTCGAAGACATTTGATGAATTTCTGGCCATTTACTATAAGCATCAGTTAAGAGTAACCACATGGAATTTAAATAAGGTCCTGCGAAATCAATATGCAACCTTTGCCAGGGTTTGTCAGGTCATTCCCAATGGTGAACTGGAGCTCTTGCCAGATTTCCCATTGATACAGCACAACCTTTCGTATCTTTGCACAACCTGCTTCGGGAATGCACGTCCGTGGAGATCTTTAAGCGCAAACTCAAGACCCATCTTTGGACTCAATCCCTTTTGACTTGAGAGTGCTGTCATTTTGATTTTATATATGTCTTTGGTTTTATTGTTAATATTGAAGATTGTTGTTATTTTGATTTTATATATGGTTCTGTTTTATACTTATTTTGTACAGCGCATTGGTGCTTGAAAGGTGCTTAATAAATAAAGTTTTATTATTATTTTATTATTATGTCTCTGTCAATGGAAGGCCACCATACGTGAAGTCTGGCCAGGGATTTCATTTTAGCAATGCTTGGATGGCCCGCATGCAAGAGAGTCAGCACACTTGAGTGATAACATTGGGGTACTATGACACACAATCCTCATAGAAGACACCCCTCAGCAATGGACAATTGCTGTCTCTTTGTATAGTAACATTATAATTCAGCTGAACAAGTAGTGCCTTGCGGCCAACCCTCAAGCATATACTGATACACTTGTTTCAAAATTACATCTTGACTAGTCGCTTTTGCAATGTTCTTGGCTAGTACTGGAAGCTGATCTAACTGATGTAGCTCCATTGTACACACAACAGTAGAGTCCTCCATATCTTTGAATTGAACTGGAAAACTATCTAGCCCCACCTGGCATACTAATGGCTCCTCTAAGTCCCACATTGAACTCCATTTCTCTGGATATTGGTAATCTTGACAAGGCATCTGCATTTCCTTGCTGGTCAGTTGGTTGGTATGTAACCTTGAAATTACAGGCAGACAAAATTAATGCCCATCATTGAAGTCAGCTAGCAGCTGTCTCTGGAAATCCTTTTTCTGGACTGAAAATTGTCACTAGTGGCTTGTGATCCATCTTCAGGTGAAACTTGCAGCCTAGCAAGTAGCGGTGAAATTTCTGGACTCCAAACACAATTGCTAATGCCTCTCTCTGAATCTGGGCATAATTCCTTTCAGCTGCAGTGAGTTTGTGTGAAGCATGGGCTATTGGCTTCTCCACTCCTTCTAGATCTGTACGGAAAAGGACCGCTCCTATACCCACAGGACTAGCATCACAGGCCAATGTGATAGGTAAGTTAGGGTCATAATGAGTTTAATTATTCACATCGGTTAGAGAGAGCTTGATGGCTTGAAACTGCCTTACTGTGGCCCTTGGTCCACTTCCACGGAGTACCTTTATGTAACAGTTAATTCCAGATAGCACATTTAGTGGCTAAGCCAGGTATGAAACGGTCATAGTAGTACACCATACCCAAGAATGAGCGCAGCTCTAAAATATTCTGCCGTTCAGGCATGTGCACAATGGCTTCCACCTTTTCATCATTCGGATGAATTCCATCTTTGTCAATAGTGTGACCCAAGTATGTGACACTTGGTTGACAAAATTGGCATTTTTCTCTCGTGAGTCTGAATCCACTCTGTTGCAGTCTCTCTACAGTCATTTGCAAGTTAAGTAAATATTCTGCTTCTGTCTTGCCCATGACAACGATGTCATCCAAATAACAATCAACACCTGGTATATCACCCACTGTTTACTCAATCACTTTTTGAAAAATAGCCAGTGCAGAACTAAGGCCAAAACATAACCGCTTGTACTTGTACAGTCCTTGATGTGTATTAATCACTACCAATTTCTGAGAGTCTGTATCCAACTCCACTTGAAAGTATGCATCAGCGAGGTCCAATTTAGAGAACCCCACACCACCATTCAGTCTATGAAAAAGTTCCTCTGGTAAGGGTAAAGGAAATACATCTGTGCTAAGTACTGGATTAAGTGTCACCTTAAAATCTCCCCATATTTGAACCTTACCACCTGGTTTAGATACCACCACAGTTGGAGTAGCCCAATCTGAACCTGAAACATTTTCCAGCACACCCACTTT
This sequence comes from Neoceratodus forsteri, assembly GCA_016271365.2. Taxonomy (NCBI): domain Eukaryota; kingdom Metazoa; phylum Chordata; order Ceratodontiformes; family Ceratodontidae; genus Neoceratodus; species Neoceratodus forsteri. The sequence goes on from CM057452.1 coordinate 1,727,155,790, forward strand.
TTCCAGTCTGTCCAATTCTACCTCAACCACCGAAAAAGGAAGTTTCTGTGATTTACAAAACTTAGGGACTGCATTAGGCTTTGTAACTGGCTTGGATTTAGCTGTTGTACAACATCCCAGGCCCTTCCACAGCTCTGGATACATGTCTAAAATCTCCCCAAGCTTGAGCAGGTTACTGCTTTGTGGTACCTGGACAGCAGCAAGTAGGCCAAAATCTGTTGGATCAATATGAATGTTTAGAAGAACCTGAGTGTCTCTGCCCAAAATGTTGACACCCTTTTCTGAAACCAGAAAAGTTAAAGTTGTACCAGTCTTGGGAGAATCAGTCCTGCATACCAAAGTGGTAAACGAGCCCAGTGGCTGAATTGGCTGCCTTTCAAATGCATGTAGCAACTTATTACAAGGAGACAATAGTGGCTTATCCAGCTCAGACCATGTTTGATGGTTAGTAAGAGTAGCTGGGGGAAGCAGAGTCTACCATTAAACGTAACTGACACCTCAGTTGTGGCATCTGAAGTAACACATAGAAAGAAGGAACATTTTTAGTCTGCATTTATGGTGCAATAGGAACTACTTCACTGTCTGTGCTCTCTGAACTGATCACTGCAGTTCTCCTGCTTCTGCAAACCTTAGCCATATGCCCCTGACATTTACATGCATGGCGCTGAACTTCTCTGAATTTGCACTGGTCCCTGCTATACTGGGAAGACCCACATGATGCACATTTGTACTGGTCATGCAGTTTTGGTGGAGTGGTTGAATTTTTCTTTGAAAACAGTGGCTTAGACTTAGGTTTGAGCTGTTTCAATTTGGGGCTTACTGCAGTTACTTGTACCTCATTTTTAGTGTTCATCTTAGCATGTGCTTCATTTTCTGCAGCCTCATAGATTAGTTCCATCTGTAAAAGTTCATCCGCAGACTTCTTGACACTTACAGAAAGTAATTGCTTAATACGGTGTTCATTATTTAACCCCATAACAAACTTATCAGCTAAATTAGATTCAGAATGCACCCTGCTCCACTCACATGTGAGAGCTAAGCTTTTGATCTCAGCCAAATAAGATTGTAATGACTGACCTGGTTTCTGATGGTAACTGCAGAATTTATAATATTCAGCCCTTGGAAAAGTTGTTAAACTATATTGTGCATTCAGCTAAGCCTTTAGTTCTTGATATGACAAATCTTCCGTCCGGTCTGGTGTACACAGACTGCATAAAAGTTTGAAGATTTCACTCCTCAAGTAAGTACAAAAAGCAGCTCAAATAAGTTTATCTTGTAGTTCAAGATTTGCAGATTTTATGACAGGATTAAGTAATAGCCACTGATCAAACCATCTGGACCATGAATCCCAGTCTGTTCCTGTAAAAATCTCAAAGCTGGCTGAAGTTTCCATGATATAGCACAGTTCCAAATTGCTTACTTGCCTCCAATGCAGAAAGTCAGAAAATGGTGTAATTCAGCAAGCTGGAGCTAGGAAAATTCTCACCATCCTTGTCACCAGTTTGTTGTATTTAGTGGCCGAAAATAAGTACCTTAAACAGATCAGGGTCTTGGTAATAAGAAAACATGCACCACAGAAACTTAGGCCTTCGCTGTTTACTTCCATTCAGCATAGACATAAGGGGAAAACTTCCCAACACACACAGGAAGACTCACACAGGAAGAGTTACAGTAAATGAATTCCTCAGAGTGGTACTGTCTAACATTTTTTAAAGCTGTACTACACATAACACATAGGGTTGAATGGGAGCTGACATTTTGGTGACATTTAACCTCTTTCTTGCAGGCAATCAGTGATCTAGGTGCCCAAAACTGTGACAGAGGGACTCCTGGGAAAAGGAGGGGACTAATTCTGGTGCCTAGATCATGCCCCAATAAACGAGCGGCAAAAATTAATCACTATGGTTATCCATTATTGATAGGCTCATTCAGCCAATTAGAACACTGAATTTCCATCTGAAACAGTGTGAACTTTCTGGGATTTAGTCAGTCTGTGCCCGGGCTCTGTTCAAGTCAGGAATACCCTGTGAGGGGGGATTTGGATGTCAGGGGCTTACCCAGGCCCCATGTGGAGATTGCTGTGTTGCTGAACTGCAAATTGCTGTGTTGCAAGGTTGGAGTTTGCTGAGTTTCAGAACTGAATTAAGAGGGGAAAAGTAAGAGCGAGACTGAACTGTGATCCCGTTTTTCTCCAGGTGAAGAAAAGTTTCTTTGCTGTTATTGTGGAGAAAACCAAAGCACTGCAGAAACCTTGCACTGAGAAGCTGGACTAATTGAGAAGTCTGTGTGGATTATCAGTACTGCTGCAGTTATTTCTAAGAGGTTGTTTGCTTGAGTGGGACTGTGATCGCAATTTTCTTGAAAAGGCAGAGCATCTCTGCTCATCGGGGTGCTAACCAGGAATTGTGTGTGTCCTGAGTGAACTAGCTAAAGTGGCTGAGAGCTGAGGTCTTGCTGCAGACAATGAAAGGTTTTGGACACTGCTAAACTGAAAGTATGGACTTGTGTGCAGGGGGTTATTGCTGCTGAATTTTTCCCTGCTGAATTGCACTGGCATTGATTGAGATAGAGGCTAGCACCCAATAAAATTGGCACTGGACTTCATTGGAGTGACGGCCTGCAAATCCTTCTTGTTGAGAACTCAGTGCAGGGACTGCAGGAGGACTCCCACCATTAGGGAGTCCTCACCCAGCACCAGGGATGGAACTTACTAACCTCTCCCAAGTGGGACTCACTTTCTCAGAAGGTCACGGGTCTTGCACTCGAGTGCTAGGGCATGCCAATCATGGGAGCTGGACTATGTGGTCACTCTCAGGTCTGGGCCTTCTGGGGCTGGGGTTGTCCTGCCACAGTGCTCTGCAGCGGCCAGGCCAGAAATGGCTGAAGGTAACAAGTGGCCAGAACTACTATTAAGGTGACTAGCAGCAAGATCCTTGAGCAAGTTCCATCCAGATGGAGGGGTCCTGGCCTGCCTGCTTTTTGATTTGCTGCACAACTCCAAAGGAGCTCCGGTTTCCCCTTCAAACTGTGAGTACCCAGGACCTGGTTCCGAGGAGTGGAAAAGGGGAATTGCTTGTTCATTTTTCAAGTTTCTAAAATATTTCAGGGCCCCTACAGCCAGCCAACCCATAGCACTGTACCAGGACTGCACCTAGTGGGTACCACTAAGGACATCTGGGAAACACTGGTACCAGTGGGGATGGGTTTGTCCTGATGGCTCCAATGTTTGGTGTGTTGCTATATCATTAACCAGTTTTTTTTCTATCCACAGCCATACTTGGTCCCAGTACCCCCTTCCCTAGTCCTATACCCCCAATAAAGCTGTGGTTTACTGTTTGAAATTGTGTGTGCAGGAATTCTCTGAGTCTGTTAACTCATCAGCTCTGAGACGCCATTTTGAATTAAGGTTAAGCACTGGAATTCTCGGACTTCAAAAAAGTGCTACTGGAGCCAGTGAGCTATAGCATTACTGTTCATGGTTTATGGTGGTACTGAATTGTTGGGTATCCAGTGTGTGGGGTGGTTGGTAGGGGAGGTGGGTAGGTGCAGCATCCCAGGGGGCTGTACCAGGCAGTCATCTGACCCACTTCTAATTCTCTCTGGGTGGAGGCACCACATTATTTTTATTATCTTTGGGACAGGACCCCAAACACCACCGTAGCAGGACTCAGGCCCTTTAACCTGTTAGAGGAACAACAGGCAGGGGTAGTAGCCCACTGGCACATGGCGCCTGGGCTACAAACAGTTTTGACTACCTGGTCTATGTGAGAGGTGAAGGATAGGGTATCATCAAGATGCACTCCATATGAACTTGTTCAAGAGACTTATTCATTTTATCAGTTATGTTCAGCTGGAGTTTTTTTCTTTTTGAAATGTGGGCTGGTGAACAGCATAGTCTTGTTTTTTTTTTGTAAATGAGCATTAGTTTGTTTCTGTTAAACCAATCTTCCAGCTGGACTAAACTGTTTTGCATATCTTGGGTAAGTTGCTCTAGTTGAGAGTTGCAGTTTACGACAATGGTATCATCAGCATAAAGTATGATTTTTGGATGGACAGTCATCTGGTAGGGTATTTAAAAAGAGACTAAACAACAAGGGTCCAAGAATGGACCCTTAGGGAACCCCTAGCGAGACCTCCCTGGTGCTGGACAAGGCTGAGCCTATTTTGACACATTGAGTTTTACTTGAGATGACATGCAAACACCAGCATGGAGGACACACCCAATAATTTGCTGTGCAGTTGGTGTTTGGTAATCGTGAGTAAAATCCAGGGCTTTGCTTCACAACTTAAGCCGTGTTTACACGGCAGTAGCACTGCAATTATAAAACTGTAGCAACGTGGTCCCCACCACTTGCCACCTGCAATCTGTCTGTCTACATGGCCCCTCTCTGCAATGCTGCAATCTGTGCTGGTGCGGGGCCATGCATCAGTGGGGAGCCGGAATCTGCTGGCTGATGGACGGATTGCTGTGTTGCAGGCAGTCCACACTGCCATTAAACCGCTGTAAGCCACTCGCTCCTCTTGGCACTCCCAACTTGCCAGAGCATCTGGGAGCGTCTTAGCGAGCGACTTACCCCTATCGGGTACGTGTCCACACAGTCACATTTGCACTGAAGCAACCCGCGCGCACAGGTTACTCCAGTGCAAATGTGACCATGTAAACAGGGCTTTAGATAGTTACTTTGGGACAGTTAAGTAGTTTGGGCCTGTACTTCACAATTTGTAGAAGGGGCCACAGTGACAAAGGGAATCACCTCTTAGACTGACTGTGACTGCACCAGATCATTTGCTATCTTTTGTGCCCTCTTGTAATTATGAGACTCTTTATTTCGGATAATCATCACCTCTTGTCCATCAGTCCTGTACCACGCCTTATCACACCAGGCCTGCATTGGCTCATAGTTAGTATGTGCACATTAAAACCAAAGCAGTTCCCTAAGGGGCCTTGGGACTGGCTTACCAGTGGGAGAAGGGTTGTGGGACAGCTTTTGTTAATCTGCATACTCGCCTTGCCATATCTTCCCTTCCCGAATCTTGTTTCTAAGTTTCCATCCCCTCAATAAAACCTATCCTCTTTTATGTTGCATTTCCAACTCTTTTGTTGTCAATGCACGCAAAGAGTTTACAGTATAAAAAGGGAGATAATACAATAATTGATAGTTCTGAGTGTTATGTCGGGGCATGCCTGATTTTTTAATACATTGTAAATGATGCTTTAAAATATTTTAGAGGTTGAATAATGTTACTAGCCCCTCCTTTTCAAAACATTTTATTTTTCAGTTTTGCACATTTAACAAACCCCTTCATGTTAAACCTTCATCGATTTTTCAGCTTTTCTGAAAAAGTTAAACCATCCATTCAGCTCATCAAATAAAATTGCCGTGGGCTGGATGGGTGGAGCAGAGATCACACTACTGCTGTCTGTGCTGGCGATCCAGGTTCAGGAATGGACTTGGGTCACTCTGGGATTGATCAGGGGAAGGAGGACTGAACTGTCCTTCCTCAGGTGAGGGGGGTGTTAACATGTCCAGCTGGTCAGTTGCCACCTAGAGGAATCTGGGTAACAGTGCAGTGGGACCACATGGGAAGGGATCTCACACTTCCATGTCAGAGAAGTCTCTGGAGGGGAGTATGCACATTGGGTCATTGTACTCATGTGGCCCCATGGGGAGAAAACAGGAGGAAAAAACCCCAGTCACAGCTGGATGATGACTTGGTCAACCTCCCCCCCGGGCAACTACAACTGGATCCTGTGGCAGAGAACACCTAGAGTGAGCTGAGACCCAGAGATGGTAGGTGACCAGGCTGGTGAGACTGGTCCAGATGGGGGAAGGTAATGGTTGGCTTATTAAAAATACAAAGTACTGACTGAAAACAAAATAACCTGCCACAGAAGAACAGCATCAGTGGCAGATCTGGGGGGAAGGCAAGGGGTGCCCCCCCCACCACCATTGTAACTTGATTTCTTGGTGCTGCTGCATTTTACTTTGCTAAAGAAGTCTTGTTTACTGAGTGTAAGAAAATATACATTCAAAACTATAGATTACATTTATATTTTCTGACAAAAATGTGATGACAAACATAACAGAAGACAATATAAAGGATTACAATTAAAAAAACAAATGCATATCATGTATGCACACCACCTCAGCACCACCCCCCCCCCCATTGCAAAATCCTGGATCAGCAATTGAACAGATTTGTCTGCTCAGATGTGCCTCTCATTCAAAAACAGCCAGCAAACAAACCTCTGCAACTTGCCAAGTGCTGCTAGCAGAGGTGCTACTTGGTTGATAATGATGCCCTTCAGACATTTGTTCTGGGACTGACTCTGCATTTGTGCCACCACTGACTAGATGCCAGCCCATTCTGCCTTGTCACATCACATGAACATAAGGGTGTGTAAAATTATTTTTTATTTTTGTTTTACTAGGAAAGGTAGATGGGGCCTCAAAATCTGTTTTCAGTCATACCACCTGTGCCAGCATTGTAAATTCGCTCCTATGGCTGTGGAAGACTACAAACAGTCCCAAAATGCACTCATGTCACTTTTACCCGATACCCAAAAGTGAGACACTCTGTCAACTTCAAATTGTAGCCACTGAGTGCAATGGCCCATCAGCCCTTATTACTGAATGGAGAACACTAGACCTCAGACATTGAAAAGAGGGGGCAATTGCCAGGGTCAGCCACTCCCTGCTTATACCAATGTGTCTGTAATGCTTTTATGACGGTATGTTATTTAGGGTATTGAGGTATAATGTAATGGGTTGCTCCATTAATCCCAAAATAGCAGCACACACTTAAGAATAAATTAGTTGCTTAATGCGAAAGGGCTTTTTATTGCAGCTAAAATGGTACAAAGTTCATTACAAATTCCAGTTCTGAGCAACAAAGCACCCCCAGTGCTTCAAGGTACGCTTCTGGGGGGCAAGGGCACTTGGCACAGGGAGATGCTCTTTTATACAGGATTACTCAGTACAATTGCTCAGTCAAACAGTTGCATAATCACAAGCACTTTGTAAAAATGAAGGACATTATTTTGCCCAATTTCAAGCCAAGCACAGTGATGAATTTACCATTGAAATATTACTGCCGACACCCAGGATCAAAAATATTAATTTTTATCTATGGGGTTGTCCACTAATGAATTCATTATTACTGCAATGCAAATCTTTCAGTCTAAGACTTATTAACTTGTGTTATTCTTGGCCACTTGTGGCTGAATAATTAAAACTTGGATGCCTAATAGATTGCTAATAGGCAACCAGTTAGTGCTTTGTGTGTTTAATGCCATGATATGAGTGCAGTCATGCTGCAATGTTTAGATCATATTCTATTGTTTTATAATCAGACCGGATCCTTTCATGATAGGTGATAAATGGAAAAATTATAAAACATTATTTATTTGTTTGTTTTACCAGGAAAAGCTTCATTGAGCAATGTTCATTTACATGGAGGTCCTAGTTAGGCCAGTACAGTACAGAAAAAAGCACAGTGGTTACAAAGGATACTACAAAATTTGCAAGCAGTGGATATGCTAGTACATGAAGTACTATACAACGGCATAAGTAAATGAGTATAATAGAAGACGCAATATAATAAGTTAGCAAGGTTATTATAGGCAAGTCAGATTTAAATAACAACAATCAATTTACAGGGAATGCCAAGGGAAGGCCTAGGGACAGGTGTACTATCAGTGCAATGGGCTTCAATCTGTAGTTTGAAGGTGTGAAGGCTTACCATTGAGTTCAGTTTGAGGGAGTCCTGATGTTTGTTCCAGTATGTCCCAGCAAGCCAGCTGAAAGCCATTTTGCAAGAGAGGCAAATCTCGATGTTTCAAGTAAAATATAGTTGCATGCGCTTAGATTACATAAGCTAGAAGCTTTGCTGAGTAAGTCAGAGATGCAGTGTCATACATCATGCCTGAGAGACTGGTTGGACCATAAATATAGGATTTTTAGATGTCTAGTGCTGAGGGAAGGCAAACTAACAGATGCATAGAGGGTGTAGTGATGGGTCCTTGCAGGCAGTCCAGTAATGAATCTCGGTGACCTACAGTATTATAAAGGACTTCTAATTTGGCAAGTTGGCCAGCTGCAGTAACTTTGTACTCAAGATCCCCATAATCAAGTAGGGGTAAGAACAGGATTTGACTAGGGTTTCACAGGCATTCAAAGGCAGATTAAACTTATTTCTATAATAAAAGCCCAGCCTTTGGATGGAGCTTCTTACACAGGTTATCAATGTGATTACTGAAACACAGCTTGCTATCTAGCCATACTCCCCAATATCTGAAACATAGAAACATAGAATTTGATGGCAGATAAGGACCGCTTGACCCACCTAGTCTGCCCATTTCCCTACCTAATGGATAAGCTGCAGATCCTAGTTAACCAACAGCCTACTTCCTCCTACCCTCCTCTAGAATTGCCTTATGTCTGTCCCATGCATTCTTGAATTCCCCCACTGTTCTTGACTCTACGACTGCCTCAGGAAGGCTGTTCCGTGCATCTACAACCCTCTCCGTGAAGAAATACTTCCTCACATTACCTCTGAGCCATCCCCCCCATCTTCAAATTGTGCCCCTTTTTTCTTGCGCATCTCTTTTTCTGGAAGATGCTAACCTCTTGGACTTTGTTGATATCTACTAACTCCAAATTATCACCCAGGAGGGTAAGGATTCCAGGAGGGGAGGAGTCAGTTGTCTGCTTGTTGTTTTATTATTTATTTATCTTTTTATTTACTTACACATACTTTGATAATTGGGTTGGTGCAATGGCATCAGGCGCCTTTTTGTGTCATGATCCAAGTACTTCAAGTGCATTGCATGAAACAGTACAATTATTTATTGATTCATTGATTTGATTTACCAGGAAGGTGGGCTGGATCAAAGACCTATTTTCAGTCATGCCTGGGAAGAAGGGGGTAACAACAGATATACAATACAAAGTACGACTTAGTTCACATTAACTCAAAATGAAACAAAATAAATTCCAAAATAAAAAATACAACATATAGCATAAGTACAAATGTAAATGGATGAGCAGATAACCATATATTAAACACTGATCAAGTGTTGCCAAAGCAACCACACACTGATAATGCATGACATTTTACACTTCTTTTAAACACGTATATCTTAGAGTGAATGTCTATCCCCAGTTTATTTAAATCATTTAGTAATCTGAGACCATACAAAGTTAATGAATGTTCAGCCACCTTGGTTTTGATCCGACTTTCTTGATACTATTTTGTTGAAGATGTACGCAATCTTTTATTAACTTCTGCTCATATTAACCTATCACTTACAATTCTACGAGTTTCTGATTTCGAAACCTTGTGTAAAACATTACTGTTGAGTAATGATTTCTCTGTTCAGGTGACAAGATTCAGAATTTCTGCTATTAATCACAGCGATGTCCTTGTTTGTTTTGGTTAATAGCAAACCTAATAATGTTATTAAATGTAACCATATACTTTTGAAGTGTTGAACTTGGTAAATTAAACAACAAAATGGAGTTTTATTCCAGGGCTGGTAGGAGCACTTGATTCACTGTTGTTCTTCTAACCTGCAATGTTTTGCTGTTTTTATTCCTATGTAAGTAACCCAGCTTGTTGTTAATTTGTTTCATTATCTTTGTGACCTGCTCATGAAAAGACAATGTATTGTCCAGCATTACTCCAATGTACTGCAGAATAGACTAAGTTCGTGGTTCTTTATATTTCACTTTGTGCGCTCCACAGAACAACGACGCGAAATATAAAGAACCATAAAAGTTACGAATCGCAGTATTTGCTATGCAGTTAAGCAGTCGATTATTTGCTCGCTCCATAAAACACTTTAAAACTCTGGTATTACTAATTGTTGAGTAAAAACACCACAAAAGCCGACGAGCTGGTTGCTAGGCTAAGGTGGCTGCTATGCGTAGCTCCAGTTACCAAGTAACACGGTACCACGTGGTCTGTTACGTATGAACAGCACTACACAGTCATCGTTTCCTTAATTCAGACAGAATAGACAGGATGGAGGCAGTCCAGAGGAGGGCAACTAAAATGGTGCAGGGTCTGCAACAGAAGTCATATGAAGAGAGACTAAAGGAGCTTAATATGTATATCGTGGAGGAAAGGAGGGAGAGGGGGGACATGATAGAAGCTTTCAAGTACCTCAAGGGAATCAACAAAGTCCAAGAGGGTATCTTTCAGAAAAAGAGATGTGCAAGAACAGGAGAATACAATTTGATGACAGAGGGGAGATGGCTCAGAGGCAATGTGAGAAAGTATTTTTTCACAGAGTGGGTGCTGGACGCATGGAATGGCCCTCCTGAGGAGGTTGCGGAGTCAAAAACAGTGGGGGAATTCAAGGATGCTTGGGACAGACACAAGGCAATTCTGGTGGGGGTAGGAAGAAGTAGGCTGTTGGTTAACTAGGATCTGCAGCTTATCCAATAAGTAGGGAAATGAGCAGACTAGGTGGGCCAAGCAGTCCTTATCTGCTGTCAAAGTCTATGTTTCTGTGTTTCTAATCTTTATTTCTTTATTTATTTTCAAAGGTAGAAAATTAAAATACTGTAACAGCACATTAGTACTGTTGTGAAACATAGAAATGTAGAAATTGTTGGCAGATAAGGACCGCTAGGCCCATCCAGTCTGCCCGTAGGCCCTATACATGTATGCGTCCACCCACCCACCCTAAGTGGTCAATGGTTTTTCATCACTCCCTTTCCACTTAAGATTCCCTTGTTCTTGTCCCAGGTGTGATTAAGCACCTCCACTGTGCTTGCCACTACCACCTCTTGTGGAAGACTATTCCAAGCATTCACCACCCTCTCTGTGTAGAAAAACCTCCTCACATTACCTCTTAATCTAGCCCCCTCCAATTTCATATCATGCCCCCTTGTTCTGGTGTCTTTTCTACTTTGGAAAAGATCCCCCACCTGTACCTTGTTTATGCCCTTGAGGTACTTAAAAGTTTATATCATGTCGCCCCTTTCTTTCCTCTCCTCCAGTGAGTACATATTGAGGTCTTTTAGTCTCTCATATGTTTTGTGCTGCAAACCATGCACCAACTTTGTCACCCTTCTCTGGGTAGCCTCCACTTTGCTTATGTCCTTATGCATGTGTGGTCTCCAGTACTGCAAGCAGTGCTCCAGATGAGGTCTGACCAGTAATTTATACAATGGCATCAACACCTCCTGTCTCCTTCTAGTTATACCTCTGCCTATGCACCCCAGCATGCCACTGGTCATTGGTGGTTGCTGTAGACACACAGCACAGAGTCAAGCTTGGGATACTGTATCGGTCATGTTCAGTCTTGTTTTCGGTCTTTGGGATCATGAAGGTACTGCACCTAAAAGTTCAAAATTAAGGCTTTAGCACAGTGTTGTTTTTATAACAGCAGACTAGCAGATTAATGTACTGAAAAGTTTTAAAATGATCAGCTACTGTACCTGTTGTGCTCTATGGATCCATATTCAGTCGTAGTTGGTTGTCCAGACATTGGGAATGCACTTCGGTGATACTGGCCTGTTCAGCGCCCCACCAACAGTCCTTTTTTCTCTCTGCATTTCTGTTGAATGCTGTAACTAGCCACTGGGCATGGAGAGCCTTGATGTTTGACATTTGGGGGGTCGACATTAACAGATGTGGCAGGGACACCATTGTTTAACTGCTCAGAAATTAGTTCCGTATACCAGGCAGTAAACTGGGCTTTCACCTCGTCCTTAGAGAGCTTATTCATTGTAATACCCAAAGGCTGGAACAGGTCAGTACAACTTGGGGGCACAAAAACAGGGATAATATGCTCCTCCTTGAGCTTTGCTAGGACACTGGTAGTACTGTGGGCTTTAAACAGTCCAAAATTAGAACAGCTCTTTGTTCATTTGGCAAGTCATTTTTTTTTTGACTGATGAAATGTAAGGTTTAAGCACATTGTCAACACAGGAAATCAGTGTGTCCTGACTGGCCCAGTGGTTAGTACTGTGGGTGACATGCCAGTCTGAGGGAAAACTGAAGACAGGGTGGCAAGCAATGGTCTTACCCTGGTAGAAAACCTGGGGTGGTAGCTATTCCCAGCTAAGGTGCACCCAAGGTTCAGAGAAACTTGTTGTTTGTCCTCGAGGCCAGTCACCTCCACTTGTCTGGATCCCATTTCAGCCATCATCCACTGTGGGCATGGTGCAAAATTCACCCCGGTCTCATCAACGTTTATAATTAGCTCTGGAGGGATCAGCTCGTTAGCAGAGGCAGTTCCAATCCTTTCTAAAAACCCTTTTTAAATTCCTGGAACTCAGTTGGGGTTCTTCTCACAGCCTTTGTCCCCTTTCTTCTACAGAACCCCATTTGATTTAAAAATGACCATGCCCACTGTTTTCTAAAAACCATAGGGCCACCAGACTCTGAAAGCCACCCTGGATTATTGCACTGTATTACCCCATGAGCAATAGCCACAACAACCCTTGTGTTTACTACAGCACCCTCTCAACGTAGACTCCTGATAATTTTTTTAACACATCACCTAGCAGCAAAGGTGGTCTACCACAGGGCTTGGTTGGGAGTTGGGGCATTAGGCTAGTTGGGGCAGGAACAACTTGCAGTTTTGCCAGATAGTCTGCTTTAAAATTTCTAACATTACTTTTCATTCACCTCTAATCCATATTTGGAGCTTAGAAATCTTTCAACTTTCATTACTGCATTTTCTATGGCATGTTTACCATCATCAGAACGCTGCTCCGCTGTGTAGACATTGTAAGTGGAATGCCGTTATTTAGAAGGTGGAGACTGGCAATGAAGCTCGCTAACAATGCATTCTGCCATTTGCAAAGGAACACTGGCAAAAGAAGACAGGTCATCAGGTATAACATCTTCTATGGAGATAAAGGGCCACTTCTGTGCCTTGCTACAGTCTAGCCACTTCAGCAGACACATGGTTATGAACACCGGGTCATACAGAGCATACAGAGCTGACTCAGGTGGTTTTAAAATCAGCTAGTACTTGACCTAAGGTGACCCTGCAAGCAACAGAGAACTGTACTTTAGTGACCAGTGTTAAGCTGTTCCAATTAGTGTAGTGAGCTGGAATGCACTGTAAAGTAAGTAACTGAGGAAACTGTCAGCAGAAACACATTGGCTGTTAATGGTCTGTTAATGATGCCACTCATTGCTGTTGTTTTTGTCCAGCTGTTTTTTTCAGATAAATGGATTGACTTTTATTGTTTCAACTGTCAGCTGCAGTGGAAATTTAATGCTTTAACAACCATCACCCCACCTTAATACTGTATTATAGCAGACCACCGTGGAATGCAAAGATTAAAGAACCATGACTGACTGAAAAAGCGCAAGTCGCTAAATATAATTTACATGTTGTTTTCCTATTCGACAGTAATTAAAACTGAGTACCTCCTCTAGGTTTTGACCATTCTTCCTTAGTATAACCATATTATTTCCTTCAAGTCTTTGCTTGGTTCCAAAGACCATGGTTTTAGTTTTTCTTTTTACTTAGCAAGATTTTCTATCCATAAACAAGTTTTGTAAGGCATGGTACGTTGCTTGTATTTTCACTGCTAGGTCAACTCCAGTCCTTCCAGTGCAATAAAGCACACTATCATCTGCATACATAATGGTACAAGACCGAGTTCGGGAGTCTGAATTTCAAAAGACTGCAAGGTTGTTAAATGAGCCCCCTGCACCCCCGCACAGCAGACTCTCCCCCCCCCCCACATTCCCTGTAACTACAATAACCAACTTCAAGGGAGGGTGGACCTTGGAGTAAGAATAAAAAGTTGGGGGGGAAGGTGGAACAGCGTGGAGCGAAATTGTCCATGTCCGGGAAACAAACCCAGGTCTACGAGGCCATGCTGGCCAAGCTGCCACTGACTCAGGCCTCCATGCCATGGGAGAAGCTCAGCCAAAATTCACATTTTGTAGGGAGTTGTGATGCCTGGCTAGGGGTAGGGTAGCAGTCCATGACATCTGTCAGCATTGGCTTCTTCCTGTCGGGTGTGTAGGTGTCGGGAGACTGAACTTGCTCCCATGAGTTTCAGGATTCCGAGTTTTAGTCTCCAGAATAGGTATTGTTGACATTTCATTGCAGATTTTTGGTAAATCATTTACAAATACTGAGAAAAGGAGCAAGCCTATAACCGAACCTTGTGGCACTCCAGTGTGTACCGTCCTCATGGATGATTTTACTATTCCAGTTCTAGCTAATTGTCTTCTATTCGACACATATTGTCTAAACTAGTTATGGACATATGAACATATGAAAACTGCAAGCAGCAAAAGGCCATTATGATCTGTCTAGGCTGCTCGTGAATGCAGCTAGCTTTCTATTCAGTAGCTGCCCCACCCCACTCCATCTTGAAGCATTCCACTGTGCCACCACTTCAGCTGGTAGTGCGTTCCATTTTGCCACCACTCTCTCTGTAAAGAAATGCCTTCTCACTTCCCTCCTGAATCTACCCCCCCATCTCATGTCATGGCCCCTAGTGTCTCTCCCTAACCCCCTCCTGAATAGATTCTCTGTGTTCATTTTGATTATCTCTTTCATGTATTTGAAGGTCTCAATCATACCCCCCGTCCCTCCTCTCCTCCAGTGTGTACATGTTTAACTCTCATAGTCTGACCTCATATGGCAGTTCCCCCAGGCCCTGAATCATCTTCGTTGCCCTACGCTGCACCACCTCCAGCAGTCTAATGTCCCTTTGCCGGTACGGGCACCAGTATTGCATGCCGTATTCCAGGTGGGGTCTAATCAACGATCTGTACAACGGTAGAATAACCTCCCTTCTTCTCAAGGTAATTCCCCTTGCAATGCACCCCAGCATTGTGTTGGCCATTTCTGCTGCCTTTCTGCATTGTGCAGAACTGTTCATTGCTCCTGTGATGAGCACCCCCAGATCCTTCTCCTCTTCTGTTACCTCCAGCTGCACTGCCTCTAGATGGTAGCTTCTCCTTGGAATTTTTGTTCCAAAGTAAAGCACCTTGCAATTTTTTGCATTGAACCTCAGCTGCCATCTGTCAGACCATGCCTCCAGCCTTGCCAGATTCTCCTGTAGCCCCCTCCGCCCCCCCGGTCATCCACCACCATTCCCATCTTGGTGTCATCTGCAAATAGGCTGATTTTAGTGATGATGCCATCTGAGATGTCTGCAATAAATATGTCAAACAGCACTGGGGCCAAAAGCGAACCCTGTGGAACACCACTTGTCATAGGCTTAGGGGATGAGTATTCCCCACCTACCATCACCCTCTGCTGCCTATCTTTTAGCCAGTTCTCCACCCACCCCACCAGCTTTGCTCCTGCCCCTGTGCCCTGTAGCTTGATTCCAAGTCTCCTATGTGGTATTGAATCGAAGGCCTTACTGAAGTCTAGGCACAGAATATCCACTGCATGGCCCCTATTAGTTTGCCTAGTCACCAAGTCAGAGTATTCCACCAGGTTGGTTTGACATGTCCTGCCCTTGACGAAGCCATACCACCTCCCATCCCGCACCCTGTTGACTTCCAGTAGTGCCACTAGCCTATCCTTTAGGATGGTCTCCATTAGCTTTCCCACTATGGACGTTAGACGTACTGGCCTATAGTTCCCCGGTTCATCCTTGGGTCCACTCTTGTGGAAGGGAACCATGTGAGCCAGTCTCCAGTCCTACGGTATGCATCCTGTGTCTAGAGATGAATTAAATAAGTCTGACAAGGGTCCTGCCAGGACCTCTGCCAGCTCCTTCAGCACTCTCAGATGTACTCCATCCAGTCTCAGAGCCTTCTTTACCCTCAGTGCCCTAAACCCCTCCAGCACTCTCCCCACTGTGATGTCTCCATCCGTCACCCCCCAATCTGTTTCTATCCTTCCTCCTATTATGGGTAGCGCCCCTTTCCTTTCGTAAAGACTGAACAGAAGTAGTCGTTGAGCACTTCTGCTTTTTCACCCCCTTCTTCCACCCATCCCCCTCCTTCTTAATTGTTACAATTTGGTCCTTACAGCTTATTTTCTCCCTGATATACCTGAATAAGTCTTTCTCCTCTTTTTTTATGGCCTGCGCCAGCCTGAGTTGCCTTGCTGCCTTGGTTGCCCTTACCCCCATGGTCAGTTACTTTGCTTCTTTCAGGTATTCCTCCCTATCGTCCTCCCTCCCCAATTTTCTTTATCTTCTGTAAGCTGCTCTTTTGTCCTCACCCTGTCTAGCACCCCTTTACTTATCCAGCTGGGTGTCTTCCTCCTAGCCTTTTTAGTCTAGGCCCTGCTGCAACTTTCTGTTGCCTCCACTATCCCCTGTCTTATCAGTTCCCACCTTTGCTGTGTGTCCATACCTGGTTACATTTTGAACAGAAACCCCTCTACCACTTCTCTCATCATCTTAAAGATGGCATTCCAGAAAATCCACCACCCTTGTGCCAGATGCCATCCTCTCTTTAGCCATCTATAACTGGAACCATACTGTCTAGTGGTCACCCCCCCCAAGTGGTTCCTCCACTGTCACATCCCTTACTCACTCCCCATTCATCAGTGCAACGTCAAGGGTGTTCCTTTCCCTAGTTAGTTCCTTGACCAACTGTACTAGAAAGCTTTCCTGGAAGGCATCCAACATACCTGCTCCCTTCTGCTCTTTGTGATAGGTGTATCCCACTCCACCCCCTGCAGGTTGAAGTCCCCTACTATCACCACCCCCCTTCCCACAGTTCCTCCTGATCAGTTCTGCTTTCAGTTTGAGAGGGTGACCTGTACACCACCCCCAGTCTTAGTGATCTATTTTTGGGATCCTGTAGTTGCACCCACAGTGCTTCTGTATCTCTCTCATCTCCCTCCTCCCTTACACATTTTAATCCCTCCTTTACGTACAGTGCCACCCCCTTCCCATTTTCCCTATCCTTCTGGTGTAATCTGTACCCCGGAACCGTCATGTCCCAATCGTGGATTTGGGTTGCCCATGCCTTGGTTATAGCCACCAAGTCCATGCCCCCCTCCTCCAAGAGAGCCTGTAGTTCTGCCCTCTTATTCT
Source organism: Neoceratodus forsteri (assembly GCA_016271365.2). Taxonomy (NCBI): domain Eukaryota; kingdom Metazoa; phylum Chordata; order Ceratodontiformes; family Ceratodontidae; genus Neoceratodus; species Neoceratodus forsteri. The sequence continues at coordinate 1,727,172,787 of CM057452.1, forward strand.
CCAGACTCCTAGCCATTAGTGTTACCACCCTCCAGCCCTTGTCTCTACCCCCTCCCGCCTATCTCTCCTTATGTCCGCTCCCTTAGTAGTTGTCTTCCTCCTTACCTTGCTATCACAAGGGGAGGGGGTAAGCCTATTTGGTTTCACATCACCAGGCCTCAGAACACCACTATCCCTCCTGCAAAACCCCTCTCCTAGTTTAAATGCTTCTCAACGTGCTTCCCTATCCTTGCCTTCAGTACATTTTTTCCTTCCTCATTTAGGTGCAGTCTATCTTTTGTATACAGACTGCTGTTCTCCCAGGTCCCCTGTCACCCTTCTACCAGTCCATACCCCTTTTTACAATACCAGGTCCCCAGCCATTCATTAAACTCTTGAATTCTCCCTTTTCTTGCCATGCTTGCCCTGGGAATGAAAAGTAGCTCCGAGAAGGTGACAGATCTGCCTGCTCCCTCACACAGAGGCCCCAATTCCTCAAACCTCCTCTTAACCTCCCCTACCATCCCATCAGTATGGTTTCAGGGGAGGTTACAGCACATCGACGGCCTTGATCAGGTTAACCAGATAAGTGTGTATTTCCCCACTCCTATGTTTTTAAGCTTATGAATCAGTATGGGGTGATTCACCAGGTCAAAGGACTTGGTTGGGTCAACAAAAATTTCCCCAGTGAGAAAACCACAGTCCATGATGTCGCATGTGTCACTGGTTAACCTGATCAAGGCTGTCGACGTGCTGTATCATCCCTGAAACCATATTGCTGTTGTGTGAAGAGTAGATTCTTTTCCAAGTGTTTTGTTAATTAATTAAATACCACTTTCTCTAAAACCTTTGCCAAAGCAGGCAAAACAGAAATTGGCCTGTAGTTGGAGACTATTTGTTTATCACCCATCTCATACATAGGCATTACAACTGCTGTTTTCCAACAGTTAAGTATTTAATTTGTACATAGGGTTAAGTTGAACAGGTACATCACTGGTTTAACCAACTCTTTTGCTGCTCTTTGTAACAGTCTAGGAAATAGACTGTCCATGCTTGGGCCTTTGTTGCCCCCAAATTTTGACAAATGGGTGTATACTGTACTTCCCTTTCCTTTACCTTGAAAAAGCTAAATGGTTTTGAACAAGGTTTACCATAAACCATACCTGACCTCTTGAAGTCCTGTTTCTTTTTTCTTTGGTATTTTTTATTGATTGCACTTTGAACAAAACACAATAACAAAAGACATCCATTTGTCAGGCATCATATCAATTGTAAGGATCCATCCAATGGAACAGGTAAAGGTAGCCTAAACATCAGAGTTGACTGATGTGGGGGATAGCAAGAAAAATACATACATAAACTCTACTCAATCGAATAGCTGCACCCTACATGGATATGGTGGTCAGTCCCAAATATTCTAAAAAGTCCAAACATGTGCAGTCCTCAACATAAAAGCTGATGTGACCCCAACCCAAAAATATAAATTCCAAACATGAAAAATGCCTTTAAAAGCCCCCCAACATCCAGAGCACAATCGCAGTTAGCTTGCATTCCAGGACTGAATTGAGCCAGGCATATTAACTGTTAGTAAATATATAAACATTATGAGCAATGCAGAATCCAAACAGAAACTATTAAACTGCACTAGTGGGTACACACTATGGGCATTTCTGAACAAATTCTATTAACAAGGAAGTAATTAAGTCCACAGAAATAGCGATCATCTCTGCACTCACAAGTGGATTCATCAAGTCCCAAAAATTTCTTCAAGTATCCGTTTCTCCCTCCTCAGAACACAGTTCTTTCTTCTGCAGTGGGGCCACGGGCCACCTCAAACTCCCATTGAATTAAGTCCACTTGTTTTTCTGCTTCTGTCGGGTCGGTGAACTGAAAGGTATGACCCACATAAAAAATGCGCAAATAGGCATTAATAGCAAGTGGACCACCCCAAGGCTCTGCAACCTGCATGCCTGGGTTGCATATGAGAGATCCAGAAATAAATGAACAGTTTGTCCCCAGCAATGTAGCTGCTCGGCTGATCGGGCCACCTGTAGCATCCGATCCTTGGTCGCAATGCCAGCAGTCACAAGGAGCACAGTGCGTGGTTGATCTCTCTGGGCATCCACCAAGTGAGGAGAAATACAGTAAGCCCGAATGAAATGTGTAGCCAAGCCCTGCTCCAACTGAAGTGCCCCTGGTAGCTGTTCTTTGAGGAAGTTAAGGAGATCGGGAACCTCTTGACCATCTGGAAGACCCATGATCCACACATTGGAAGCAAGCTGCACATTTTCTAGTGCTTCCAAACAGTATCATAAGTGGGCATTTTCTTTCACAATTTGTGCCATGGCTGAAAGGGCTTGCGTTGCTTGTGACTCTGCCACCGAAGCATCGCTAGTCACCACCTCAGTTTTAGTATCCTGTTCTCTGATCCTCTTCAAAATTGTTCCAACTTTGGCATCAATGGCCTGCATCAATACCTGTAAGGCCTTCTATGGGGGGGGGGTTCCACAGTAGTCTGGCTAGACATAGGAGTTGCAGCCTGGGACTTTGTTGATGGCTGAGTTTTGGCAGTATTCGAGGCTCCCTTGTTTGTTCACCCAATGATGCAAAAATGGTATAATTTGACTCCATTAAGTATCTTTTCAAAAATTTGCAAAACTAGTCCCAGTTCTGAACTTTTCCCTTAATAAATTGGAAAATTATACCCTTAGTGTTGAGAGCTGACAAAGGCACGTCTGTACCGTAGGTGTGCTCAACAGCACCCCGAAGTCCTGTTTTATGTGATTTTTGCATACATGATGCAATCCACAGAGTGACAGTTTTTCACATTAAAGAGTCACTTATTTATATTATGGAACCATGACTGACAATAATACGTACAATTGCTTATGCAGCAAAATTGTACAACAGTGAAGTGAGCTGTAAAAATATTAGAGCAGGCGGCTTAGCTTCAGGAAACAGGAACATATACCAAGATCTAACAAATAGGCCTGGGGCAAAAACTGGGGCAAAAATCATGTACTTTGTTTTGGCAGCATTAAGTTGTAGTTTCAAAGCACTGAATTTCAGTTGGAGAGTGTTGAAAGCAGTCTAGAGATATTTAGAGCTTCTGGCACACTAGATCTGGTTGTGTATAGCACTATGTCATCTGCGTAGCAGTGGAGTTTGACATCCTCAGTGTCATCCTCTAGATCATTTATATGTATGTACTGTGACTAATAGTGTGCTGAGGACAGACCCTCAGTGGCACTCTTTTAGGGATTTGTGAGCAGGAGGAGAAGAACCATTCAGATTTAAGTTGTCGACCATCAAGTAATTTTTAAACCAGGGTAGGGCGAAAAGGCCAATACAAACAGAGGACAATTTGTGCACAAATATTTGATGGTCAACTGTATCAAAAGCTTTGCTAAGGTCGAGGAAGATGGCAACTATTATTGTTGTATTGTGTACTGTCATGGGGGGGGGGGAGCCAAGCAAAGCAGAAGTCTGATCTATTTTCCAGAAAAATAAATGAGTTTAGTTTACACAAGCATTCTCATGAGAACTGTGCTGAACTGAGCCAACATTGAGCCTTCATAATGATGAGCAGAAGATTATTACCAGGTGATGAAGGATCCTAAGATCTAAAGGGGTTCTTAGATGACTGGGTCTTTTAGCCTTCAGGAAAGTGACACCTGGATACAGTCTTGGAGTATTAAGGTTCAGATATGGCGCCAGTGTCTCCACTGATTGGGATCCTTCTAACACAATGCTGCCTGGGTGCCTGACCACAGGAAATAAGTAAATTCCACCACACAGTGACAGAGGGCCAGTTATGTAACTATCGAAGGAGAATTTTAGTGCAGTTTTGCATTTTATGGTAATCTAGTGGACATTTAAACAGTAATTTAATCTGGATGAATTGTTTAAAATAAGTTATTGTGATTTTGTTACACTTTTTGCATCAACCTTAATGTAGGACTGTTGGGTAGAGATCATGCTGCAGAGGGTTTGAACTTGAAGTTACTGGGGTAAAATATTTTACTCATACTGTTTAAAAAAATATAAAAAGACTGCAAGCAAAGCTTTGCCCTATATGTCGCTTCCTATATAGCCTTCAAGATTCTAAAAAAAAACAGGTTTCTGTCCTGCATTAATTATTGCTACCTTGTAGACTTCATTAAACCGCTGTGTATTTCTAGGTAAACTGGACTGTATCCTGGTTAGTTCCTCACTAGCCTATTGCTGGTAGTTTGACCTGTTGTCTATGACAAATTAGGTGTCTATTATATATTCCCTATCTGGGTACGCTGTACTTGTCATTACGTTGTTGTTGTTTACATTGAGTTTAGCAACTGTCTCTTTCATTACTGTGAGTGATAATAACTATTTCCAGTTATACCCTAGCTAAGTTTTGATCTATTTATCAATCTTGTGGTGATCCTGACTGAGCTACAACATCCTTCTATAAAAAGACCTACTACCAAAGATGTGATTAGTAACTTTATTATTGATGCTCACCTGGGCTGCCCCCACCTTCCCCATCTCAGAGAAATGGTCTCATACCCTGTCTTACCATGCAGTCACAATTGACAGGGACATGGCCACATACTGTATTTATGAGAGTGACCTCTTGTGGTCTCCTAGTTGTTCTAGATTGGCTGAATCTTGGGTGACCCCCTCCCTATTGGTCTGTAAACCTCTTATTCTGGCACTGAAGCCACACAGCTTCTCCTGTTACTACATGGAACCATCTCTTTTAACCACCCAGTTGTACTGGGTTAGGGGTAACACTACAGGATAATTTCCTGCTCATTAAACAAGCCAGTGTACTGCTCCTCATATACTCTGGTAATGTTGAACTAAATCCAGGCTATCCAGATTTTTACCTAACTCCTTTTAACTTTGCTAGCCTTCCAGGGTTAAAAATTATGTCTATCAATGTTCAAAGCCTAATTAATAAGCTGGATAGTGTAAAAATCTGGACATGCCTAACCAAATGTACTACTACTCATAGAAACGTGGCTTACTAGTTCTATAGATCACAGTGTCTCTGTGATCCCTGATTATGTCCAATATCAGCTAGATAGAAACTGATGAGGCAGTGGCATAATCCTCTATGTTAAAGACAAGTTTTTTTTTCATCCATCATTAACTCCTTATCTATGCTCCCTGAATAAGAATGTCTTGAGGTTTCTATAGTTTTGTCCTGTAATGAGGGTAGAACGTCATTTCAGCGCTGCAATTTCAGCGAGTCAATTACAGCGATGCTATTATAGCAACTGCAATAATAATGATCGCTGCATTACAGCATGGAACAGTTTCAGCGACTATGTGGTAATAGCATACCTCCGAGGTCCAGGTGCATCTTGGAGGATGTTATTTTAGAAATGGGGGGGGTTCAGGAGTGCAGCCCCCCAAGGGGGTGCAGGGGGGCACAGCTACCCCTGCAATACTAGTACATACCTCTTTACTATCCTATTGTAAGTGCACCCTCGATAACACTTGTAACTGTCCCAATGTGTGAAGCCATGATTCAATTGACCACGTTTAGAGTTGTTCAGGTACAGCACACACAGTGACAGTAGGATTACTTGCAAGGAGTGCCTTAATTGTAATAATAGCACGTAAAGATGCGCCGCTGAATATGCATTTGCTGAATTTCCCAATCGCTGAAGTGGGCTTCACTATTAAAAACCCGCTGAACTTGCACTCACTGAAATATATTCGCTGTATTGACATGGAACTGTAATGAGACTATCAATATTGCTAGATGCTACAGACCTCCTACTGGTGGCTTAAAGCTGATCAGTCATCTAATTTCCTCAGTGCATATGGCAATGAGACCATAATTTTTATGGACCTAAATTTGTATTGGCTTTCATCAAAATCTAGTGACTTTAAGTCACTCTGAGAACCTACTAGATCCAATTCTAAAATCCATCTGACTCCTCATTATTGGACTTAACCACAGGCCACAAACAACTGTAGCTTCTGTCATATTTGACAATAACTGCAGTGACCACAATGCAGCAGTTTGCATCAGAGGCTCAAGGAAAACTTTTGTGAAACCTGTCTTCCACTTTAAAAGGAGACTCTCCCACTTCTGTGAGTCGAGCAATCCCCATGAGCTGGTTAAAATTGACTGGGAGGACCTCTATCTAGCTCCTTCTGTACACATAGCTACTGAAGTATTTAAGCAAAAAATTCTCTCCATCAGCAAGGAGCAGCTTGGCCTCTTATCAGGAAACATGGGGAGGGTACCTGTCAGCTAAGGGCTGCAGGCCCAGTATTGCTCAGCACAATGATAAAGCAAACTCACAGACCCAGGTCATGGACATTGGAGTGGGTCGCCCCCCCCCCAATAGATGGCACAAGTCATAAAGCTAGCCCCAGCCAGTAAGAAAAGGTGCAATAATCCTGGAGCTATATTTTTAGCATGCACAGACCCATTCACATCCAGTGGCAGGATACTCATAGGGGTGGGGTGAAAATCCTCTAGTAGCGCACTCAGGATGAGCCATGGTTATGCTTGGCTATGCTGTCCTAGGAAGACTAGATAGAAATTACAGAATCACACTGTCCAAATTTGACAATGTGTATACGTGTTATTCAATATAATACCTAGTCTGTTTTTCCATGGATTCACAACTTGGCTAGATACATTTTGGTTTGTAGTATGCATGGACCTATGGAGTTGTAATAGATATGCAATGATTTGATAATGGATGTGCAGTGTAATCCTTGTAATGCCTGCATGACAAAGCACTTGCTTCTTATGAAATGTATTGCAAACTCTGAAAAATCAATAAAAAAGTTAATTAAAAAAATTCTCTCCATTATAAATTGGTATGCACCCTTAGTGAAATAGGAGAAAAAAAAAACTGTCCCTAGATCAGTCAGGAAATTAAGCAGACAGTAAGGAAGCTGCCCTGCTGGCATGGCAGTGGTGCTACTGCTTGTGATGCTGATGGCCCAGGTTCCAAAGCAAATCCATGCTGTCAGAAGGCTAGCTGGGGGGGGGGGAGGAGTATTGAGCGTCCTGCTCTCCTCCTCCTCTGGGGAGGGTGGGCAGAGCCTGATGCTTGTCTGGCCCCTGGCAGAAACTGGAGGAAAGACAGCCCAGGTCAGAAGGTCAGGAAGTGTGGCAGACATCAGCACACATCACGCAAAAGTAAATGGTGTGTACCATGATGTCCTTGCATGTCATGTCTCCCAGGCAGACAGACAAATAGAAAATTTCAGTAGCAGGATTCCAGTGGGCACTCACAAGCCCCATACCCAACTAGCTGGGTTCGATAGCCCAAACTGAGTCTAGATCTCAACAAGGACTGGGGACCCCTGCCAACCCCACTGATGGGGCAAGCCCTGGGGGATGGAGGCTGGAAGTAAGTCCTGGCAGAGGTCGGGGTGATGGGGTTGGTGCAACCGCCCAAAGCAGGGGCCATCTGGGAAGGAGAATTAAAAGAAAAAAAAAGCAGGCAGTGAGGAACAGGACACCCATTTAGGCCAGGGCCAGAAAAAACAAATTACTCCAGCATTGGCTGGTGTTCAGGCAAAAAAGGAATTTGTGTGCTAAAATAATCTGTATTGCCAAGTCAAATTATTACCTAAACCTTCTGGGAGTTAACAAAAGTGACCCCTCTAAATTCTAGCAGACAATCAAATCCCTAGAAGGAGGAGGAGTACCCCCTTCGTTGCTATGCAAAATTGTGGAAAAAGGTAAAGCTATTACTGATAAGCAGCTCATTGTGGACAAGTTTGACTTGCACTTTGCTCCTGCTGGACTGGACTTTGACCAGTCACCTATTGCTGCGCTCCCACTACCAGATTTGAAGCAACCTCCACCAATTAGCTTCCAGACCATCACCTATAAACAGGTGGAAGATCTACTCCTAACCCTTGACACTAAAAAGAGCCCAAGGCATACATTTTTTATTTAATTTTTAAATTAATTTTATTCTTTGTTAACTTGGTAAAGCCCACTAGGCACAGGTGCCTGTTTTCAGGGAGAACTGGGAGGTTAAGTGACTTGCTCAGAGTTCCACAGTATGCAAGTGGATGTTGTGGGAATCAAACGCAGATCTGTCTGGTGGATGTACCAAACTCATTCACAGCTCATTGCTCTAACCTCTAGGCTATACTGCCAGCCATTTGGAGGCCTTTATCCTTACAGCTGGAGCCCTAGTGATAACAGTGCCCATAACCCACCTCTTCAGTCTTTACTTAACCAGCAATGAAATTCACATACTTTGGAAAACAGCTCATATACTACTACATTTCAAAGTTGGTGATGAATCTATGGTAAATAACGGTCAGCCTATATCTATATTACCTATTCTAGTTAAGGCCTTAAAAAAGTGAGTCAATGAACTGGTCCGGGAGTACCTTAGTAATAATTTAACTACTCCATCTCAAGCTGGTTTCTGGGCTTTACATACTGTAGTATCACAACCATGCTTATTAAAGTGACAAATGACTGCTTCACCACCCTTGATTGACAAGTTGTAATACTTGCCATCTTTCTCCACCTTAGCAAAGCTTTTGATACAGTTGACCATCAAATATTTGTGCACAAATTGTCCTCTGTTTGTATTGGCCTTTTCACCCTACCCTGGTTTAAAAACTACTTGATGGTAGACAACTTAAATCTGAATGCTTCTTCCCCTTCTGCTCACAAATCCCTAAAGGAGTGCCACCCAGGGTCTGTCCTCAGCACACTATTAGTCACAATATATACATATAAATGATCTAGAGGATGACACTGAGGATGTCAAACTCCACTGCTGCACAGATGACATAGTGCTATACACAACCAGATCTAGTGTGCCAGAAGCTCTACATATCTCTAGACTGCTTTCGACACTCTCCAACTGAAATTCAGTGCTTCGGAACTACAACTTAATGCTGCCAAAACAAAGTACATGATTTTTGCCCCAGTTTTTGCCCCAGGCCTATTTGTTAGATCTTGGTATATGTTCCTGTTTCCTGTAGCTAAGCTGCCTGCTGTAATATTTTTACAGCTCACTTCACTGTTGTACAATTTTGCTGCATGAGCCATTGTACGTATTATTGTCAGTCATGGTCCCATAACATAAATAAGTGACTCTTGAATGTGAAAACTGTCACTCTGTGGATTGCATCATGTATGCAAAAATCACATAAAACAGGACTTCGGGGGCACTGTTGAGCACACCTATGGTACAGATGTGCCTTTGTCAGCTCTCAATACTAAGGGTATAATTTTCCAATTTATCAAGGGAAAAGTTCAGAACTGGGACTAGTTTTGCTAATTTTTGAAAAGATAATACTGTGTGGAGTCACATTATACAATTTTTGCATCATTGGGCGAACAAAAAAGGAACCTCAAATACCGCCAAAACTCAGCCATCAACGGAGTCCCAGGCTGCAACTCCTATGTCTAGCCAGACTACTGTGGAACGCCCCCCCGCCCCCCGTTGAAGGCCTTACAGGTATTGATGCAGGCCATTGATGCCAAAGTTGAAACAATTTTGAAGAGGATCAGAGAACAGGATACTAAAATTGAGGTGGCGACTAACAATGTTTTGGTGGCGGAGTCACAAGCAACGCAAGCCCTTTCAGCCACGGCACAAATTGTGAAAGAAAATGTCCACTTATGATACTGTTTGGAAGCATTAGAAAATGTGCAGCGTGCTTCCAGTGTGTGGATCGTGGGTCTTCCAAATGGTCAAGAGGTTCCCGATCTCCTTAACTTCCTCAAGGAATGGCTACCATGGGCACTACAGTTGGAGCAGGACTTGGCTACACATTTTGTTTGGGCTTACTGTATTTCTCAACACTTGGTGAATGCCCAGAGAGATCATCCATGCACTGTGCTCCTTGTGACTGCTGGCATTGCAACTAGATCGGATGCTACACGTGGCCCGATCAGCCGTGCAGCTGCATTGAGGGGGACAGACTGTTCATTTATTTCTGGATCTCTCATATGCAACCCAGGCATGCAGGTTGCAGAGCAATGGGGTGGTTCACTTGCTATTAATGCCTATTTGCACATTTTTTATGTGGGTCATACCTTTCAGTTCACCGACCCGACAGAGTCAGGGAAACAAGTGGACTTAATTCAATGGGAGTTTGAGGTGGTCCGTGGCCCCACTGCAGAAGAACTGTGTTCTGAGGAGGGAGAAACGGATTCTTGAAGAAATTATTGGGACTTGATGAATGCAATTGTGAGTGCAGAGATGATTGCTATTTCTGTGGACTTAATTGCTTCCTTGTTAATAGAATTTGTTCAGAAATGCCCATAGTGTGTACCCACTAGTGCAGTTTAATAGTTTCTGTTTGGATTCTGCATTGCTCATAATGTTTATATATTTACTAACAGTTAATATGCCTGGCTCAATTCAGTCCTGGAATGCAGGCTAACTGCAATTGTGCTCTGGTTGCTGGGGGGGCTTTTAAAGGCATTTTTCATGTTTGGAATTTATATTTTTGGGTTGGGGTCACATCAGCTTTTATGTTGAGGACCGTACATGTTTGGGCGTGGACCAAAGTTGGAAGATCGTTGGAGGGAACCAGGTGTTTAACATGGGTGATATTCCTCAGATGGTAAAAAGAGGTTTTGACAACTGCCAACACCTGCGATTTAAGTGTCAAACAGTCATCAAACATAACACCCAGGTTCCATACCAGGTCTGAGGTAGTTAGCTGTACATCCCCAAGCCATAAGCCTGAAGGTGATCCAGCCAACAAACCTGCCTCCCGACTACCTGGGTCCACAACCAATACCTCAGTCTTTTCTGAGTTTAACTGCAGCCAACTCCCATTCATCCATTCCTGGATTTTGGTGAGACAATTTAAAGACCGAAATGGCAGCATCCTGGCTGGGCACAAAGGACATGCATAGCTGAGTGCCATTTGCATAGCAGTGAAAACTCAAGCCATACTGCCTAATAATCACTCCCAATGGCAACATATACACTGCAAATAACATGGGCACCAAAATGGAACCCTGTGGCACCCCACAGGAAAGGGGAGTGATGCCAAGGAAAATATCCCAGACACCACCCTCTGGGGTCTACCCTTGAGGAAAGATCAAAAGCATCTGAGGACTGTACCAGACAGTCCACAGATGAACTGCAGGCACCCCAATAGCACCTCTTGGTCTACGGCGTCAAATGCCACAGAGAGATCAAGAAGGACCAAGATAGAATGGGTCCTTCGATCTCTTGCTATTAGGAGGTCATTAAGTACCCGGACAAGAGCTGTCTTGGTACTATGTCTCTTCCTAAATCCGGACTGGAGAGAATCATAGACATTGTGGCTGGTCAAATGACCATCTAGCTGCGATGTGACCACTTTCTCAATAACCTTACCCACAAAGGGCAGGTTAGAGACAGGTCTGTAGTTAGCCAGACAGTCTGGGTCCAAGGAGGATTTTTTAAGAAGGGGCCGAACCACGGCATCCTTTAGAGGATCAGGAAAGATCCCCTTCTCCAAGGACATCCAGACTATCTCAGCAAGGACCGGACTGATTTTATCCACGCAGCCCACTAAGAGACGTGTAAGGCCAGGATCCAAACTACAATGTCACTGATCATGGGGAGGCTGAAGTCATACCACAAAAACTGGGCATCCGACATCTCCTGCCAACCATCGCACCCCCCATTAGGGAGGGACAAGCGGATACTCGACCTGATTGTGGCAACCTTATATGAAAAGAATTGAGCAAACTCCTCACACCATTCTTGAGAAAAAGCAGTTCCAGACTGAAGACAGGTTGGATTGTACAATCTGTTCTCAGTCTGGAAGAGCTGAGCCAGTCGATTCTTTGCAGCAGCAATCTTCCTGGACAGGAATGCTGCCTTCTTATGGGTAATTGCTGATTGACATTGATAGACCACATAATGGTCCGTCAAACTAAGTTTGTCGCACTCCAGGCTGGATCTCCACCAGTGCTTCTCCAGCCTTTTCACTACTTAAAAGAAAAAAGAATCAGAATCAAACTACCAGCTACATCAGCTGTCTCTACAGAATGTGAACAATCACAACATGTGCTTTTTAGAGACTAAGGGCACTTTGTGCCCTTAGGGAGTTGACAGTGTCCCTTTAAATGACTCAGGTTCACACAGTGTGCAAGTGGAGGTTGTAGGAATCAACCCCAGGTCTGCTGGATGTACCAAGCTCATTCACAGCTCGTTACTCTAACATCTAAGCTATACTACCAGTCAGTACTGGCTATACTGCCTATACTGCAAGGGGGTTGGAACCCATTTGACCAGTCAGGACACAACAAATTCCCTGCCCATTTTCTGATAAGACTTACACAAACTGTACTCTGCATTCAGTTAGAATAGAATATGACTTTATTTAGTGCCTTTCATAGCCGTAGTAACCCAAAGCGATTTACAAAAAAATAATGAAGTAGATAATGGTAGTGTCAAGACTATGTAGTTTACATGAAGCTGCATTGCATTAGACTGTTTGTCACTGAGACACGAAATTTTGACCAGGACATGAAGACTGTCCCTACTCTTTTATAGTGTCATGGTATCATTAACTTCCACCTGGACAGACACTGCCTAATAGAGAGTGGGAAGAAGGGATCTTGCTTTCACATCTCATCTGAAACACAATGTAAACAGCTGGGAACTGTACCTCAGGATCTTTTATCACTCAAATTGGGAGGCTGTCCCTCTATTTATTTATTTATTTAGATTTTGATAATCGGGTAAGTTCACTGAGACCAGAGGTCCCTTTTTCAGGAGCGACCCGGATTAGTTACAGACAATAATTACATATATTGGCAGGAGTACACAGCAGTACATATATTGATAGGAGTACACTCTAGCTGGAGCATACATTGGATAGGGTATAAAGTACATTACAGAGCATGTCAGTTACATATACATAATAACATAGCAAATTAAATCAGACATATGACATCTTAACCAACAGTGCTTTAGGGGACAGGTGGTAACAGAAATATGCAGGATATATTGCCACCCTGTAGGCTGACTGCCGTGGGACAAGCAAGTTTCAGCCACCAAGACTAAGTTCCGGGCTAGCGGTTACAGCCACAGAGACTAAGCTCTAGCAGGTGTACTTTCAGGCCCAACTTAAAACCCTGAATAGTGCAAAAATTAGCCAAGTCAACAGGAAGAAGGTTCCATAAATGTGGGGCAGCGTACCTAAAGGAGTGCTTGCCATAGGTAGTTCGGACACGAGGGATGTCGAGGGGATGGCCAGTGGAGGATCTCAGGCCCCGGCCCAGAACTTCAGGATTTAGCAGCCCATGCAGGTGAGGAGGAGGGCCAACAGTGGTAAATTTGAAGGTCAGGCTCAAAGAGGAGTAGGCTAGTTTTTGTCGCATAGAAGGCCAGAGGTGATCAGTGAGGACCTCACAGTGGTGCCTTCTTGAGGGGGAGTTGGTGACGAAACGAGCCACCCTGTGGTAGAGCATAGTAAGCTTTCTTTGTTCACCCTCCCTTAGGGAATGCAGCAGGGGAGCCCCATAGAGGAGGGAGGGAGGGAGGGAGGAAGGGGAGTATGGTGCAGTTAGATATGGCACAGCGGGCCTCAAAAGAAAGAGAGTCACCCAGCCTATAGAGAAGTCCTAACTTCTGGTGGGTGAACTTTATGGTGGAAGAATTGACAAAATGCAGACTGCATCACTGTATTATAGGAACAGAAGCTCAGAACACTGGCAATGACTTATTTTGTGATCATAAGGTTACTTTTGACTGATCAGAAAGGAAAAATATGCATTTTGCTTATGATATGCATGCTGTATAGGTTTACAGTGTAATGGGAGTGCCTTCTCCATGTGTGATAGAGAACTGCTGAGTGGTAGCTTCTTTCACATTTGGTCCAGACCTTTATTTACTGAAAATCTAACAAATGAACTTTGTTCCCTAACACCGATTTGATTAAAAACTAGAGCTGTACAAAGGCTGATGCGGGACCTGGTGGTATTGTGTTACGTATACTACTACGCAGGAGACTCTGGCTTTTCATTGCAACTCTGGAGCTTCTTTGGTGGGCTGGCAGGAGGTTGTAAAGTGCTGGACTGAACACTATTGGCTCCTGTGGGGAAAGTTTACATGAATCAATACCCTGCTGACCACTTGATGTTTAGAGGGATTGCAGCATTCTGGAGCCACTCCTACATTGAGGAGGGTTATTGGGGGGGGGCTAGTGATGATGTGACATTGTGATGTCTACAGTACAATCAGCATTTTACTTTAATTGCAGTCAGTTGCCAACTCACTGCTTAAAGAGTTTATTTTTTAAGCATTGGATTTATATATAAATATAATACATAACTGATGATACACAGTACCTCAGCTGTCAGAGAAAACAATTAGATGTAAAAAGTTATCAATTCATTGCCTTCAAGTCTGGAAAATAAATGAACATTATAAATCAGACTTGTTTAGGCTAATTAAGATAATGGATTAACAAATCAATAACAATGAAATTGCTTCAAAATTTAATGTCGACTATCATGTACATAGGCCCACCTTCTGACATCCCTCATAAACTGAAGCTGTGCCAGAAGAGGATAATATCATTTGTATATCATTTGTAATATCAAAGTCATTTGTCGACATAAACATTGCATTAGATACCAAACTTTGCAAAAATACAAAACTGGTTACATTTGAGAAAATAATTATGGCAATTAGTACTAAACCAAAGCTTCAAGACCATGGTGGAAATTTTAAGTGACTATCACTGATGGACTAAATTTGGACCTTGTGGTTTCTTTTAAACCAGTTGGTATCCATTTAGATCTATATTCCTGTTTCTGTCCACACTGGCAAGACTGCTGTGTAAGACCTGGCCAGATACACAGGCTACTGGTGCCAGGGATAGGCTTCTTAACCAGGGCCTTTGTGGCAAGGTGTACCCCACTCATGAGGAGGCCAGCCTGGGTTGTTTCCTGGTACCCCCCACCGAAGGAGTGGGTACAATCAGAGAAAAATATCATGGCACCTCGTCTTGGAGTAATCTCACTGAAAAAGGGCTGTATGATATCCCACAGGAATTATCTTTAACACTAGTGCAGGGTGCAGGAGCTATCCAAATTCTTAGAGGCAATGGTGCCACAATAACTATATACAATAAATTAAAGAGAAACCAGTGATGGTGTACACATTAATCAATTTACTGGTAGTTAGTTGACCCTAGAATTCCAAAGGAGTGCTTGAAACAGGGCCGTAGACACTTTATAGAGCAGGTTCCCACTTCTCTCACAGCACAGTCAGTAGGTAAGTAAGCAATAACCCAAATCAAGGTATGGGGTTATAGGCCTTTAGTCCATGCCTCGGGTGCACTGTGAGGCATGAGGCCATAGGCCGAGTATCCTCACAGCACCAAAGGCATGGATTAAGTAAGTAATAACCCATGACAGGGTGTGGGGTAATAGGCATTTAATCCACACCTGGGGTGCGTTGTAAGGCATGAGGCCGCAGGCCGAGTGTCATCAGAGAGCCCCAGGCATGGATTAAATGCCTATAACCCCACACCCTGGAGTGGGTTATTGCTCTCATAACATGGGTTACTTCACACACATATGACAAGTTCTACCAAGAGAATTACAGCCTTGTTTTCCCGGATGAAATGGATTTTATCCTTCCACATTGTAAAGTAGTCCCTTAGGAAAACATGTTTGTGGTTAAATATCATGTGCGTAGAGGTTTCACTATGTTCTCTGACACATGCTTATTGGTATGTGTTGCACAGTTGAGAGTTACAGACAGCTGCAGGCTGTACAATGGGTCCACAGACTTCTGTACAGTGTTTGCTACTTGGGACGTATGTATTAAACTCAGAGTTTAATGCATGGTTGGTAGGGAACCATCGCTCACTTCACACATGATTGCCAACATTACTTCACGTGCTACACGATATATACACAGCTTACTACACACCTCTGTAATGCTGTGTGTCCCAGTGTTTTCATAAATAGCATAAAATGTCACTTTCTGTTTGGGTTTACAGCGCTAGGTATTACCATGGATTAAATGCACAGTTTAATCTACAGTTGCTGACACAGGGTAGATATGTAGAGAAGCACTGCATGACAATACTCTGTCGCTCTCTCTCCTACTGTACAGCAATTGCATGTGACTACTGATGCTTTGGTTTTTTTACCAGTCTTACTTAGTTCTATCCAGTGACTCTCTTGGTGTCAACAATAAACATGCCTCTGTGCTACATTCTTTTTTCACATTACTGCCTCCTACTTCTGTTTCTAGTTGATTTAACCCACACACATTGGGACCTGCACTGCTTCCTATGACAGAGAGAAAGAAAGAAAAGCGAGGCTCACCACACTCACAATGTGAGCTGCTGCTGCTGCTATTAGGCTCACAGTTAGGAGCCAAGTACAAGTAAATGCACAGATGATTGGATCTTACTGTGCTGTAACTCACTCCTCTCTCTGGGTTTCATGATGTGCAATACATGTTCTGGTTGTGTTTTTGTCCTCTAACTGGCTACTGACTGCACCGAGTGGTATCTTCAGTGACAGCGAGATGCGAGGTGGAGAAGCAACAACAACACAAACACCACAGGACTCGAGAGAAAGATACAGACCACTGGCAATTCTGCCTCTCTGTCTCCACAGGGTTGTGGTGCTTCCGGTGGGGTGGGGGGACAATCAGCAGAGCACACTGTGAGAGGGCAGACAGACTACTGATCCCTGACAGCATTCTACAGAGGATACTGCTGTGCACACCTCTGGAAATGATGCTTTCTCTGTGGCAGACCTCCGCAATGTTGCCATCTGTGTCTTTCTCTCTGCCTGACTTAACAGGAGGAATGTGTCATCATATGGAATGGAACGACACACAACCATGGTGCCATATGAGGACAACCTTTGCTGCAAGGCACAAGACACACTGTGCCACACAATACTAGGGAAACAATGTCTTTTCTACCAAACTTGTGGGGGGGCACGCGACTCTACCTGCGGGATAAGCAGGGGATACCAAGGGTATCATACACTGTCACTGTCCAGAAATTCTGTCGCACTCACTTGTGCCATACTGTGAATAAACTGGTGAGTGTCAATCACATTTTAAAGTTATTTCATGGTTGTTGCCCACCCCTACACTATGACAGCTGTACAAGACTGACAGTGATTGGCTATGCCACAGCTGTTGAGTGTGGATTAAACTTTCAGTTTAATCCACGGTTGCAGCATAGCAGCCCACTGTTTTACCCATTACTCGCTGACTCTCTTACGGGGATATTATCTCGCTTTTTGGAGCAACACTGTTCAACACACTTCCTGAAATATCTCAGTCTCCTCTGCTTGCTAACTACAAACAAAAACCGCTAAACTAGGAGTCTGTGCAGATCCTCTGGGATTCACTGAAGGCTACTCTGAGTGAAAGAGACAATAGTTTTCTCATCTAACAAAAAAGAGGAAAACGGAAGCTCAATACAAATGCTACTCACAACAATTAGAGAACTATCAACTGCTTTACCAAGCAAGAGATTCTATCCTCCAGCAGAAGATTAGGGAAACAAAACAGGAATTACAAAATATAATGGATTCCTAGATTCTTCAGAATATGTTTTACTTGAAGCAGGCTAATTACGAGGGAGGGTCCAGAGGGAAACGCCTTCTAGCTAGGAGACTGAGGAATAGAAAGTGGGCGGAGACTGTTTTAAAAATTAGACATCTAGTAACGAAACAAATTTCACACTCTGAGGAGCATATTAGAGTTTCTTTCTGAGAGTACTACCACTCCCTATATACTTCCTCCTCTACTTCGTCTAGTTCAGAAACAAGATCAGAGTTCCTTGATACAGTAAGTTAAATTTTTCTAAATTATCTGATTCACAAAGGTCTATTTTCAACTCTCCGATTACCTCAGATGAGATTTCACTTCACATAAAAACTTTGAAACCTCGAAAATATCTGGGCCCAGATGGATATACAGCAGAATGGTACAAGACATTTGTAAATCTTTTAATTCCTACACTTCTGTCTTCCTACCGGGCTGTGGCAGAAGGGGAGGACCCACCACCCTCATGGCACCAGGCTATCATTACTCCGATCCCTAAACCTAACAAAGATCCCTCGGACCCATCTTCATACCGCTCTATTTCTGTTCTTATTGTGTATTACAAGATCTATATGGCTATTTGGGCGTCTCGTCTTGAAACGCTCCTTCGCTTTCTTATACACCCTGACCAGGCTGGCTTTATTAAGCAGCTCAGTACAACTGACAATATTAGATGTACCATGCTCATTCTGGAACGCTTACATACCAGGAAAATCCCCATTGCACTCCTCAGTTATGATGCTGAGAAAGCATTTGACAGAGTGTCATGGAATTTTCTTTGGGACACGCTCGAACACTTTTCCTTCCCTGATCAGTTTCTCTCTTGGCTTAAAAACATATGCTCCCAGCCCCAGGCTTATATTCGTTTAAATGACCTAATGTCTTCCCCCATTTGGCTACACCAGGGAACATGTCAGGGTTGCCCTCTCTCTCTCTCTCTCTCTCTCCCTATTGTTTTGAGTTATACATGGAACCCCTGGCCATGACTATCAGACAAAACCCAGAGATCGAGGGCATACCGTTGGGCAGAATGACATACAAAATATCGCCATTTGCTGATGATATTCTCTTAACTCTTCTCTCTCCTGAATATTCCATCCCAGCAGTCTGGGAGTCTTTTAAGAAATACAAGGAACTGGCCAATTTTAAGATAAATATCACAAAAACAGAGGCCCTAATGCTTAACTTTACTCTTTCCCAGCATCTTAAGATTCTGTTTCCTCTACGATGGCGTTGTACAAAATTCAAATACCTAGGCATTCATATCCCACAAAACCTTGAGCATCTTGAATTAATTAGCTATAAACCTGTCTCTCTTTTAATCCAAGGGGACCTGAGCAGGTGGGCTAGCCTGAACTTAACCTTTTTTCAAAGAAGTGAAACCATACGAATGAATATTCTCCATAGGTTGCTCTACCAGTTTCAGAATATCCCGACTTTTCCATCTGCCTTTTACTTCAAATCCTGGAACAAGATGATCTTCTCGTTCATCTGGGAGGTAAGATAAAGATACCTAGGGACCACTTTATCTTACTCTCTCTCCTCCTTTAAATTTATTTATTTATTTATTTAGGTTTTGTTTACCGGGTAAGTGTTCTTGCCATAGAAATGACTATTTTCAGACACGACCCGGGAGGTTACAGATTAATACAGTACAGTACAGGCAATGTTAAGATGAGACTTCAGACAATTAGTAGGCAAAGTACAGTAAGACATAATATCATAAAACAGTCAGGTTACAGCAGTAGGATACAGATCATGGTAATCATCACACAAATGGTGAGTCAAAAATAGTTACATAGCTGAGTAGTCAATACAGGAAATCAGGTACATTTTCAGATGTAAAAGCTAAAGATTAGAATGATACAGAAAGAATGCAGTTTAAAATGGTATGTTTAGACAGGGTACAGCATAATTGAGAAGGTATGTCAACAGCGGACGCTACTGTATCACCAGCAGGAAGTATAGTTTTGACATCTCACTTCAGATATAAGTGCGTGGCACAGTACAGGGCCAGGTATAAGCGGGAGCATAAAGTAGCTAAGAGTTCAGAAGTCACTTGATTACTACCTTAGTAAGGAGGTGACCATTTGCTAGAAGAGTGGGGAGGAGAGGGTCAGAAGAGATAACAGGTGACAATCAGGTAATAGGATTTTGTAGGCGAGAGATGGGGGAAGAGCTGAGGTGAATCCCAATTATGGTGGTTTAAAGCAAGAGCAAACCTCTGAGAGGGATAAGTATTTGCGGAGGTCATTTTTGAAAGTGGCATGTGATGGAGACTGACGTACCACAGGAGGCAGTGTGTTCCAGTAGTTTGGGGCAAAGTAGGAGAAGGCACTAGCACCTTTTGAGGTTTTAAATCTTAGGACAATTAGAAGGGATTTCTCAACCGAGCATAGATCATAAGGGGATGACTGAGGAAACAGCAAGTCTGAAAGCACTATAGGAGTTTGAGACCTCATGATGCTATCAATCAGAGAGCCAAGGGAGTGTAATCTGACTGCAGAGGGTGATAGCCAGTCTAGGATGGCATAAAGCTGGCAATGGTGCTTTCATCGTGTCGATGAGGAGGCAAATCGACATATGTTATTATAGGCAACATCCCATCTACGTAGTGTAGATTTATGCATGATAGCGTAGGTTGGTACCCCGTATGTCAGGGAAGGAAGCAGGATGCCCCGAGCAATAGCCAGCCTAGCAGAGAGTGTAAGAGCATAGCTAGTTTTGTATGCTGTGCCCAGTTTTGAGTTTACAGATTTACAAGTGGATTGCACATGCAGGTCAAAATCAAGAGACTGGTCCTGAGTAATGCCTAGGTATTTGAAAGAAGTAACAATACTAATTGGGGAGCTAGTAGTACTGGATACTTTGAAGTTCCCTTGGGAAGATTTAAGTTTAGAGGCTGATCCAAACAGCATAGCCTGGGTTTTACTTTCATTGAGAACCAGCTTGTTTTCAGTAAGCCAGGCCTGTAAGTTAACAAAGTCCACTGAGAGGTTGGAGTTCATTTCAGAAATATTTTTAGAGCTTGAGTACAATACGACATCATCTGCATAAAGAAAGGATGAGCAGGATGATACACAAGAAGTGATATTATTTATAAATAATGTAAAGAGATGGGGGCCCAGGATGGTGCCCTGGGGAACCCCTGTTTTGATGGTAGTCGGATTTGAGAGGGTGTTCTTGTACTTAACAACTTGGACCCTATTTAATAGGTAATTTGAGAACCAGGCTACCACAGATGATGAGAAGCCTAGTGAGGGAAGCATGCCAAGGAGTATAGGACGATTAACAAGATCGAAGGCTTTAGTCATATCAATAAACACAGCACCTGTGAGGAGACCAGAGTCCATGGCAGCTAGGGTGTCTGTAGTAAATTTGAGCAAGGCAGTGGTAGTGCTATGCCCTTTACGAAAACCATGTTGGTTAACCGAGAGGAGATTATGTTTGAGAAGGAAATCAATAGTTTGCCTGGCAACAAGCTTCTCTAGTATTTTGCTAGGGGCAGATAAGATTGCAATGGGCTTGTAGTTTGAAGGATCTTTGGTGTCTCCTTTTTTAAAGATTGGTGAGACCCTGGCTATCTTCCAGACATCCGGGACAGAGCTGTGGCATAGGGAGAGGGTGAAAATTCTTGCCAGTGGTGAAGCTATAAAAGCAGCTGCAAGTTTTAGGAGCCATGGTTCAAGATGATCAGAGCCTGTGCTAGTAGTGTCTGAGATTCTGTTTAAGAGTTTTAAGACATCTATCCTTGATATGGCCTTAAAGTGAAAGATGGGTAGCTTAGCTCCTGTACAAGTGGATAGATGAGAGTTTTGAGGTAGAGTAGAGGGGAAGGAGGAGGTGTGTTGGGTAAGGTTAGAGAACCGCTGGTTAAAGAAATTCACAATAGTGTGGGGATCATTACAGTTTGTATCATTGAGAACCAAGTCATTTGGGATGGCAGAGTGAGTGGAGCCCATGAGAGTTTTGGCATGAGCCCAGAATTTTCTAAGATCACCTGCAGCACTATTTAAAAGGCCCTTGCAGTATGTGCTTTTTGCATTTCGTATTTGTTTCCTACATGCATTCCGCTGAGTCCTGTAGTAGTCAAAATCAGCTTGCAGTCCGGAGGCCTTGAAATGACACCAGTTCTTGTCCCTCCTTTTAAGCATCACAAGCAGGTCTTTTTTTAGCCACTTCATCTGCTTGCCCTAAACACGATGGATTATAAGGGGAGGTATGCTTGCCTATAGGGTGCTAAAATAGCTAAGAAATATTCCAAGAGCAGACTGAGCATCGTTAGCTTGATACAAGCTGGACCAGTCAATGAGCGATGCATCTTGAAGAAACTTAGCTTTGTCAAGGCTAGCATAGTTCCTAAAGGTAATGTACTGTGGCGGTGGGGGAGGAGTAGCTGCCGGGCTCCAGATGCAAAAAACAGGGGAGTGATCTGTTATTGCGTCAGCTAGTGTGCCTGCAGTATGGGTATGCCCTGGACGATTTGTTAATACCCAGTCAATTAGGGTGCTAGAGTTTGTATGTGGAGTGACTCTTGTAGGTTTGGCTATGAGTTGGTGCAGAAGGTGTCCTTGGATTAGGGAGAGAAGAGTGCTTTAATTTTTTTTCCCAGCCAGTTTAGGTTAATGTCCCCTAAGATAAGCACTTCATTTTGACTTATGTGTTGGGATGTTTTGGTCAAGGAAATCTTCAAGGCCAGTTTGTCCACTTTGAGGGGGGTTATGTGCACACACAATGTGTATTTTTTTTGCCCCAAGTGTAAGTAGTGCATATAGAGATTCACAGCAGGAGAGGGGTGGAGTAGTGACAGCTGAGAGATCTAAATGATCCCTGGAGAAAATGGCAACACCACCACCCTGTTTGGATGTGAGCCTGTTCTTCTGTAGTATATTATAGTTAGGCAAGAAACATAAGGAGTCAGGAATGGATGGTTTAAGCCATGTCTCTGATAAGCAGAGTATGTCAGGATTGTAAAGTGTCACCCAAGTCTCCAGGTCTGCAAAGTTGTGCATTAGGTTTCTGACATTGTGATGCACAACACACAATCCTTTTCTAGTTTTTAGCAATTCGTCTGAGTGAGAGTAGCTGGTCAGGGGGCCTGGGTTTAGTTCAACATCTCCCGATAGTAGGATAGCCAAAAGAATAAGAAACCATAGTCTGCGATGTATGAAAGGATGAAGAGATAGGGTCCAAGAAAAAAGCTTCTTTAGATATGTAGCCACTAGGTAAAGAATCCCCTTTGGGATTAGTAAAGGGGTAGGGACACATCCTTCTGATGATAGAATTAGGAGATTTGAGAAATGGAAGTCATATTCTGACATGGGAAGGGCAGCAGTATTGGAGAGGGGGTAGTCGTAAGTCATGTGAGGGTAAGTAGCAACAGCACAACAGGTAGTAGAAACAGGATATGCCTGAGCTTATGAGGATATGCGCCTATATTCATAATAAAGGAAATATACATAAATGTTCAAGAGGATCTGTCTACGTGTGAATTCTTCTGATTTGCGCCCTTCATCTTTCCTTTCCCCTGAAACTGTGGAGGAACCACTGATAGTTGATCATACAACACATCGGAAGAGGCAACAACTTTAAGAACTTAAGGTTTTATATTAATATAATTACATTTCCCGTGGTTTTTCCAGAATAAGTTTCTGGAAAATGTTCTCGGATTGAGCTTATATATTGCCAGGGCTGACATGCGGCAGCAGATTAAGGCAACCATTAGGATTGGAGTTGTTGTCCAAGTTTTGTAGCCGTGAAAAGGGAGTTTATAGATTAGTGGTAGATAGGGTTCCACGCTGGCGCAATTTGTATCTTGAAACACAGTCAGGAAGGGTCCCACGAGAGCAATGTGATAGGTTTTGGGGCATTGCAGCTTACATGAGCATTGTTAACAAGGAAGATAGCAATGAGGGATAGAATTAGTGTCTTTGGTGGCTCCACAATATTTTCCAAGGAGTAGACAGAGAAAGGAAAAAATAGCTGACAGATAGCAGCTGCAGCCCACTGTATAAGGGGTGGTAGTATAAGAGAAGTGTTTCTGCTGAACAACAGAGGATATACAAGCAACAGCCAACAGGAGCAGGGCAGAGTTTAAGAGGGAGGAGCCAGAACCGTATATAATTAAGGTGGGGGGGGGAGTGAAAATCTCCCCCTGTGATCAGGCAGCAGAAATAGAAATTATACGGAGGTGAGCAAAGCAGAAATAAGTTCAAACAGTAGGGAGATCAGCCAGGAAAAAAGGCGTCAAAACACACAAGTTCAAACGCAGCTCTACTGCATTGCGGTTTCCCCGATGAGCTCTGCCATACCTGCTGAGCAGTCTCCTGAAGCCAGGACCATGGGGGGGGCTCCGGTATGTGAGGTGGCAGGTAGCCACCTATGGATCGAAACTTCATGCCCGAGGCCGACGGGCGGCTCCTGCTGAGCGGTCTCCCTGAAGCCAGGACCGCTGGGGACCGGGCGGATGGGCCGCTCCCTGCTGGAGCGGTCTCCCTGAAGTCAGGACTGTGGGGGGAGGTCTGGTATGCGAGGTGGCAGGTAGCCACCTAAGGATCGAAACTTCATGCCTGAGGCCAATGGGCCGGCTCCTGCTGAGCGCGGTCCCCTGAAGCCAGGACCCTGGGGGAGGATGGGCAGGCTCCTGCTGAGCGGTCTCCTGAAGTCAGGACTGCGGGGGGGGGGGGAGTCCGGTATTCGAGGTGGCAGGTAGCCACCTAAGGCTCGAAACTTCACACCCGAGGCAGACGGGCCGGCTCTGTGAATCTCCCAGACCTCAAGAAGTATGTAACGGCAGCATTCTTCAAAATATTATTTCTCTGACTCTCTTCTTATAACTCTCATTTGGAACGATATCGAGTTTCTTATAAATGATCTTCATAACATAGAGAAAATGGCCCTTTCCTCCACTGAACTTTCCCTTTCTCTTAGAGACTTTACTCCCTACGCAGTTCAAATTTTCAGAATATGGTGCAACTTTAGAAACAAGAAACAATTCAAACAAATTAACTTCTTTGTCACTCTAATATCAGGTGACTATAGATTCTTCCAAGCCCAGCTCGATTCTACTTTCAAAAGCTGGTGTAGGCTAGGCCTTAATTGTTTCTTCCAACTCATAAATAACTCAGGCATTTTATCTTTCACCGAACTCCAACATAAATACTCCCTCCCTGATAGAGAAGAATACCAGTATACCCATGTGAGAAATTATATTTTAAGACAGAGATTTTTCTTCTTGCTGTCCCACACCATTACCCCCTCTGTGGGCCCTTCTGAGGGATACGTTGATGGGTGTCACATGAGGGAAATTAATAGGCTACCTGTATAGAATACTACGAGACAATTTGGGGGAGTCCTCTAAGTCAGTTCTGGAAGCCTGGAACAAGGACTTAGAAACAGATATACCTTTCCCATCGTGGGAGATGGCAACCTTAAAAGCGATCAAAATCACATCCTCCGACACCTGGCGAGAGTTCGCATGAAAGTCTTGTTCCAGATTTTTTCGTTCTCCCGCCATGCTGGCAAAATACATGCTGGCCTCTTTTGGCCACTGTTGGAGGGCATGTCAATGTAATCTGGCAGATCTGAGACATATATTCTGGTTCTGCCCAGTCTTGATGCCTTTCTGGTTAACTTTACAGGTGGAATTGGAGAGATGTATGAATGAACCTGCATACTCCCAGATGGACGAAACCCCTACTCCGTCTCTTCTTATTAGCTGCTAAGAAAGCTATTACGTGTAGATGGATGGTAAAAGAACCCTCCACACTGTTAGAATGGCATAAAATAATTTGTGATATTTACAGACTCGAATCGTTGACAGCCAAGCTCCGTAATAAATACAACCATTTCCTTAGGAAATGGCAGCAGTGGATACTGTTCTACTCACAGGTGGACTCTGAATTTGTTCCTTGTGAGGGAAACCCCCTAGTAATTATCTCATTCATAGACTTTCTCTGTCCAGAAAATCCCCCCCCCTTTTTTTCCCTTTCCTTTGGGGTATTATTGATTCCTGCCGGAGTCCTGCTCTTTCATTCCTAGGGGCTGAGGTCCGTCCACCTGATTAATAATAATTCTAGGGACTTTTATAACTAACTTTGAGTATGAATGTCAATATAAATCTGTCTAAGAACTGGTGTAAACATTTTTTTCAAATTGTTCTTTCCCCATTTTCAGTTTGTAATTCTTCCAGTATTACACCTAATGATGTATTAATGTTGTCTCTCACAATAAAACAGAAATAAAAAATTAAAAAAAAGGAGTCTGTGCAGATCCCTCCACTTTGTTAACAGGTTTTCCCAAAGCTGACAAAAAGGATTTGATAGGTTAACCATGGATTAAATAGGGAATTTAATCCATGGCCATTTGACGCCTCCTGCCCAATGACAGGTCTTGGCTCAGGTAACTAATGTTATAAATGCCTATAACCCCATACCCTGGAGTGGGTTATTGCGCTTATAATATGGATTATGTTTACAACCCAGAGAAAAATCATGACATGTCTTTTTTTGCTGTTTAACTATGGAAAAAGTGGTCGTATCCTGCTGAGTTGAAAAGTAGTCCCCACAATTCATGCATAAGTGATTTACTTTATGAACATCGAAATGCCACACATAGACTGCTGAAATGCTTTCTGACATTTCTGTGTTCTTAAAACACATATATTCATGGCCTTCCCCTGGCTCTTGGTGTCTCTTGCTGTCTCTGTGTGTGTCTCTCTCTCTCTCTAGTGCTGGCTCTATCACAGCTCTGAACTTCTGTCTGTGTCTCTCTGACTCTGTCTCTCTCTCTCTCTTTCCCCGCAGCTTACGGAGACTAACACTAAAGAAAGAATTTAATGGGGAGTGTGGGGGGGGAAATATAAAGAATTGCATTCACCTTCTGCCTGTCAAAATAAAACAGCTTGCCATGGAGCACAGTTGGGGGCCACTGTGTACCGTTTGGGGTGGTGGTGGAGGGGAATGGGGAATCTGGGTGGGGTTCAGCAGCACATGCAGAGTGAAGCAGCTTGACAGTCAGCATTGTGTAGGGAGAAATGTACCTGCTTTGTCTCTCTCACCATGCAGTGCACTACTCACTTTCTGTCTCTCTCTCTCTGGTGTGGTGCCCTGCTGCCTTTCAGTGTCTCTCTCTGCATACAGTGTGGAACACAGTCGGGGAACAGTGGAATAAATCTACTTCTACCACTCTTTCTATGTGGCTGTCTGGGACTGCCTCCCAGTCATGGAGCTACCTGTGACAGACACACATTGGGGAGTTTTGCAGTTCTGGATTCACTCATCCACTGTCTCTGGCTCTGTCACTGTGGGGGGGTGATGTATTGCTCGCCGGGGCTCTCCGCTATGGTTGCACTTACTCTTTCTCTCTACTTCTACTTCTCTATCTGGCTGTCACAGTGCCTGCAGGACACTACTTCTGCACAGAAAACTTCATGGGCAGATGGGGCTGGTAAAAGAGGGAGAAAACAACCATTTGCCCCATGATTGGGTACACCACTGACAGGCGGCCACGAGGTTACTGTTGCTGCTGTCTCTTGCTTAGGTATCTCTTTAATGGCTGCCTGTCAGTGCTGAATTCTCCCACACATAACAAGTCCCGCTCTGCCTAGGGATCATGCTGGCCAGGCATCTCACCCCAACTGTGGATTAAATAGTAAATTTAATCCACGGCCAGGTGATGCTGTTTGGCCAATGAGCTTTCTCCCTGTTCCCAACCCACGTTATATAACATTCTATAGTCACTGTTACTGGGGACATGCAGTCTCCGATGATAACACTTTCCCAACTGCTATAGGACACACAGTCCAAAAGCAATAACACCTATACATGTTAACTGCTATAGGGGATGTGATGTGCAGTCCAGCAATAATACTAATAAACACGAGGATCTAAGTAAGGCAAACTGGGCCTAGCACCTCGACATCCTATTAGCAACAGTGAGAGCCAGTACAAGCTGGGAAATGCAGAGGAAAACCCTCATACCTATTATTCACAGGACAGGATTCACAGCAGTGCCTCTAGACAATGTGCCAGTACACTGCCTGGTTAGAGGTAGCCAGCAGGTATTGCTTCTGATGCCTATAAGCCTTCTGGAAAAAAGATGTCCCTTGAATTG
The DNA here is from genome assembly GCA_016271365.2 of Neoceratodus forsteri. Classification (NCBI taxonomy): domain Eukaryota; kingdom Metazoa; phylum Chordata; order Ceratodontiformes; family Ceratodontidae; genus Neoceratodus; species Neoceratodus forsteri. The sequence continues at coordinate 1,727,200,419 of CM057452.1, forward strand.
GCACTTGATTTCAGGCTCCCTCTTTAGCCTGGGACCAGTACTTTCTGAGCTCTGAAACCCCCAAAGATGCTAACAGCAAAATGTAGAAAAGGATAGAACATCCTGATCACCAGTAGAAAACGGGAGGTGGTGATGCCACTGTACAGACAGTTGGTGAGACCTCATCCGGAGTACTGTGTGCAGTTCTGGGAACCAGAATCTCCAGAAGGACATAAACTGGGTAGAGGCAATCCAGAGGAGGGCAACAAAAATGGTGCAGGGACTACACCAGAAACCATATGAGGAGAGACTGAGGGCTCTCGATGTGTATACACTGGAGGAAAGGAGGGAGGGGGGATATGATAGAAACTTTCAAGTACCTCAAGGGGATTAATATAGTTCAGGAGGGCAGCATCTTTCAGAAAAGAAGATGTGTAAGAACAAGGGGTCATAACATGAGGCTAGAGGGGAGGAAGACTCGGGGCAACGTGAGGAAGTATTTTTACACACAAAGGGTGGTGGATGCATGGAACAGCATCCATGAATGAGGATGGCATAGGGTCAAAAACAATAGGTGAGTTCAAGAATGCTTGGGACAGATAGAAGGCAACCCTAGTGGTAGGAAGGAGAAAGTAATCTACAGATCATATAGGATCTAGAGTTTATACAAGAGGTAGGGAAATGGGCAGACTAGGTGGGCCAAGTGGTCCTTATCTGCCATCAGATTCTACGTTTCTATGTTTTTGACATGATTGTCAGCTACTGATTTCCTGACAGGTCTCCTCGTCAACAGTCAGGATGTTCTGAACTTAACAAAAGTATAGTCTGTGCAGGCTGTGCTACAATCAAAGCCCCTGGAATTCTACAATTCTGCAGCTGCAGAATTTTCTATAGAACTTGCATCATGCCGCAGAATATATGTAGTGCCACATAATTCACTGTTCTTGGTGAATTTTCATTCAAATATACAATTTTTCCGTAGTGCCTAGCTCCCTTCCCCATCTAGTTCATCCTGAAGCCCCTCCTCTTGCTAGGTGTCAGTGTGGCTCAGTTGGTAGCACATCTTACCACAGCAACTATCTGGCTAAACAGGAGGTATCTGTTGGTATCCTAGTTTCTAGGATACTATCTGAGCAATACTAGTTTATATACAAAATCCTGGCCAGGAGGATTCTTGGTTGCTGGTTGGAACAAGTAGAAATATGTTGTAAAATAATTATAACTCTCATTCCTCCTCCGAGCAGTTTCTTAAAATACCACATGCATACTAAAATGGGATAGTGTTCCCTTGGTTATGGAGTGGTAACGATATGAAACAGGGCCCTATTCATCTTTAAAAACTGTACCCCTACTAAGACCTGTTCTCTGACCCTCATGGGTCATTTGATGAATACTTTTCAATGTAATGGTGCTGGACATTAGTCACCCCAGCACCGGTACAAATTATGGCTCCTGTTTATGCCACTGTTTGATAACTGGCAGTATGGGTGAAGGCAGGTCATGGACTGATGACATGCAGACTGATTCTGTACACCAGCCTATCTTGTGTCACTCATGTATGTTAAGTAGATGCCTCAGAAGTTGTCAGAGTGGCCCTGCAGGGAAAGAGGAACTTCATCTGGTCAGTCAGGATTGGACCTGTTAGCCCAATTCATGGATCTGAGGTCCAGTGTGTGTGTGTGTGTGGGGGGGGGGTGAATACTGCCACAGAGGGTTTTGCCCCATCCACAGTATTGAATGGGGAGTATTTTGGTGGGGAGACTTTTAAAACACTGTGTCAGAGGTGCTAGTCGGAGGCCATATAGTTAAGAAAGAACTCACTGGACTTTGCACCTCTTGTCCTCGCCACATTACTGATCTTGGGTTGGGGGAAGTACATAATAGAGACCTTTGCTCATGTTCAGTATGGGATTGTAAGAGTTGGACTAAGAAGCTGGGGTTCCCTGAAAAGACTGTATTTGGTGGGGAAGGAGCTGGCAAGAGGTGATTTATGATTGATATGCCATAGAAAGATCCAGGGAAGGGTTTGTGGAGGAGATAAATGATGGGGTTGATATTGAACTAGTCCTGGCCACCAGAAGGAGGGAAGACATTTGTTTCCAGTTTTTCGCTTTTTTAATTAGGCTGTGATATGAATACTAACAGAACAGAGCTGATATTCATTATGTAGGATCTGAGTAACAAATTAGTATTCATGGTATTCGGGTGATGCTATTTGTTATTCACCCCCCCACACACACACACAGAAATTACTTGGGAGGGCTACCATTGAGCCTGATTTTGCAATAAAAGTTTGGTTTTGGAAAAAGACAGACAACAAACAAGTAACCTGAAATGGACTTTGAAATATTAACTTTGAAATAACTCAGACTCTTTCTATCTTGAACTGGGAAGTGTTATGTAATGGTCTTATTCAAAGGGAATCTATAGTGTAAATTACATATTTGTCTAAGGAGAGAAGAATGAACCTCCGACACCACTGACATTTGAAGAGGTAGTTTCATTTAGTGGGGTCAAATGAATTAAGGGAAGTGCACAATATTGGCCCTGGAGTCACGTTTTCTTTGTGAGATAAGCTTTTTTCTCCTCTCAAACCTGTAAAAGAAAATTTATCTTTTTAAATTGAGGCCTGAGAGCTGTCTGCATTTTTATGTTACTAGAAGTATGTGGACAACTTCCTCTACATCCTTATTGTAACCTGGTTCTCCCAGGGATCCCTTCCTTCTAGTAAAGGAGTGATATATGTCATACTGAAACTGTTAAAGTTGTGTTTAATACCCAGGTCAGGAGTACAGCTTAATTGGACAACCCTGTGGTGTTTCTTTAAAAGGTTGGTAATCAGTTAGCCTCCAGTTACCTGACACCCACAGGGATAAAAAGACATTGCATACAAGACTCCATCATTGCTGGTCCGCTGAGCAGCAGATTGCACAATATCCTATTTTACTCATGTAAGTCCTGCAGGGCACTACCACTATTTCTTTGATCTCTCACTAATACAAGGCATTATGTCAACTACTATCACATACTGCAGATGGTGATTGAGAAAAGTGGGACCTAGACATAAATATAGTTATCACCCCACAGCAGTGGTACCTTTATATAGCAAAGATTCATCAAGTCACTTCTTCCTACCTCTAAAAGAATTTCAATGGAAGAAGGTGATTCATTATTTTATATCTCCTGATAGACAAGTTAAATATCTACCAGCCCAAGGCACACCCTGCTGGTAGAGATGTGGGGTGCCAAAAGTGACCAGTGCCCATATTTTCTGGTTGTGCCCCTTCATCCAGCCATTTTGGGACCAATTATCTGCAGAACCGAGGGACATTTTTGTGAAATCATTTGTACTTTCTAGTAAAGGGTTGCTGTTTATGGATGTTCCTAAGGATTTTAGATCCCCTTCAATTTGTAAATTGCTGGCTAATTTTTTTGGTCACAGTGAAGTAAGTAATCACAAAGAACTGGTTTTCTCGTGATGTTTCTTCTGTAAATGATATCAGTGCGCTCAGCAAATCCTGGTGCTCTTGTAGAATGAGTGGCACGGACAGAGGAAACGTAGCACTCGTAGACTACGGTGATGCTGCAAAATTATTTTTTCTTCACCACTCAATGCATTTTTTGGCCACCATCAAATGAAGAACAACAACTGTAGCCTGGAACAAAATTCCCAGTGCTTCACGGACTTACCAGCCTCCCCGTCACGGAGGATGCTGGGATGCTGCTCTCACCTGCCTAAAATACAATTAGGTAAATTATCTTCCAGTTTATTCTATGATTTTCACCTGCTTCCAGTTATTATGATATGGTTAGTTTTAAGTATGATGCCTGTGAGGGGAGCATCGCATGCATCTACATGTTTTTTATTTCAATCATTTCGCAATACTGCATGAACGGTTCCCATACAATTTCATAAAGCTTCACAGTAGATCAAAATTTACCGTCCCATAATAAGCTGTAATTCAGCAATGCCAATTTCTATAACACAGAGTCTTATTTGCCAATGTGGCAATTAAACAGCTACATACATGACAAATATAAAATTCCAGACCATGGTGGGGGGGGGGATACAGGAGAAGTCAGTCATTTTTAAAAAGTGTTCACTTATCCATTTATAGTGCATAATCATCTTATGCCACACCTTTAGTTTACTTTTTCTCATACTATTTTTTGGGACGAGCACATTATCATAAAGAGTTATTAGTATCATTTTTTTTCATTAGTGGTAGGTCAGTTTTGTTTTGTTTAATTTCCGCACCTACTCTCGGCTAACCTGTCATTCAATCTGCTTCCACTTCTGTACTGTAAATACTTAGTGTCAGGCGTCCATCTCCAGTCGACTGCTATAGATTTCTGTACTTCAGTACTTTAGAGCAAAGAGGAATGAGGCAAATACCTTTCTTTCCACTCTATTTTAAAACTGCTCTTGCAGTGCCTGGTTCATCCTCCTTTCTGTAAGAACATAGGAGTTTAGTTTAGTTTAGTGTTCTAGGAGTGGAGGGAGTGTGGACACTCATTCTATATATAATGTCTTCAGTGATGTGTGCCTAATGTCCCTGGTATATCACAATGACAAGGCATTATGTGGGATGTTTTCAGAATGGAATACCTCGCAGCCTCTTCATATTGTGTTCTTTCCAAATTTGTGCTGTTATGGCATAGGTGGATAGTACGCCACCACAATGACAATATGACAGAGAACAGCACCACAGTGACAAATCTTGCCAGGTCACTGTGGTGGTCCACAGTCTGCCAATGAAGCAATTCCCGGTGTTTCACTCCCACCACAAACCAACTCCAGCTCAGAACTGGTCAATTAGAGATGGGGGGGTACAGGGGTCAAAGCCCCCCGCAAAAAAAAACACTTCTTCCCGACGGGAACACTGATGATAGTTGGCATTATTCCCGTTGATGTTGGGGGTTTCGACAAGGATGTTATCATTGTAATAGGTGGGTAGCATATACTGTATGCTATCTAGATGAAATGATTTTATCATGTAGTGGATCTCTATACCAATATACATGTATTATAATCTGTATGCTTTTCAAAATGCTGACCTATGTATGTCTCCCTTACTTGAGATGTCAGCAGTCTGTTGGTTGTATGTGTGCATTTTTATTGAAAAATTCAATAAAGAGAAATGAAAAAAAATATATCAGAGTTCAAGTCCCAGGAATTCTTACTGTATTCTGACTAATGCAGTATGGTCTTTCCATACGACTGCCCTGGAGCTGAAACGGTTAATAGAACCTATGCAAATAGTAGAATGCTAGGCTCAAGCTCGGTTTTCAGACCACTGTCCCTGGTTGTACTTCCTGCAATCGTCAGATTCTTTACTCCGCTTGCCTCAGTAAGATGTCTCAGGAGAGTTCCCCTTCACTTGCTTGAAGCAATTTATTTTCATCAGTTTTCTAAAGTACCGAGTATTTCTTTTGATTTTTAAAGCACTGTCCTTGGTATACAGGTACTGTAGATTTAGTTTAGTTTAGATTTAGCGCTTTTGTGGTAAGTTTCGGTTCCTTTTCGGTTCCTCATGACCGGGAGGGAACCACGTTTTTATTCTTTTCTGAAGTAAAGTTCAGTTGAATTTTTAATTTTTCTGACTTCTTTTATTTGTCAGTTGCTATTTGGTTACTTATTTACCAGGGTAACTCTCGGTTTCTAACAGCTGTATTAAACCGAAAAAAAAGGTAGTAAGACAGGTTATATTTTTCTGGTTAGATGTCACAGAAAACCAAGAAAAGAACAGGACCTACAAGTGTCCAGCATTGTACAGAGTGTGAGGAACCATTCGCTAAGACCGACCCTCATTTAATCTGTGTATTCTGCATTGGGTTTGACCACCTGATGACAGACTGTGATATTTTCAAAAACTTTCTGCAGTCAACACTTGAGAGGCGACTAAAAAGACTGCAAGATAAAATGTCTGAGAAGGCCGCTGACCCAGCTGAGGATAAACTGGTTACTTCTCAGAAAGAACCGGAGGAACAGCCCTCTGAAAGGGGCCAAAGTTCCTCAGGGAAAAAATGAACTGCAGATACAGCCACTGAGCCGGCTACAGCGGTTAAAAGAAAAAGGAAAGAGAAACACACTGTGCAGGAACCGCAACTAAAAAAAACCCGTGGGTCCAACCGCTGAGGAGATTGAGAATGCAATCAGAATTATTCAGTCTTAACAACCCAGAACCCTGGTTCCAGTTGAAAAGCAGTCACAAGTTCAGACACCAGTTCAAACACCCGGTTCCACCTCGGTACCCTGTTCTCTAGAGCAGGGTAGTGATTTTTATGAAGAAGAGGAGGAGGAGGAGGAGGAGGAAGAAGAAGAAGAAGAAGAAGAAGAAGAAGAAGAAGAAGAAGGAGGAGGAGGAGGAGGAGGATTATGGGGATCCTATTGAACCTGATATCTCCCCAGATCCTCACCATCCTGAATCCCCTGTTAAGGGATCTGAGGATTTTACATCTGATTTCTCCTTTATAAAACAGGTTGCTCAGACTCTTGACCTCCCAACTCAGGAATCCACTGAGGAGGTAGAGGAAGAGCAGGACTACATGAAGATGATGGATGTCCCAGCATCAAAGAGACTGTTGCTGCCCATCCATAAATCCCTCAAGAAGCAGGTTACAAAAATCCTGCAAACACCTACTTCTGTAACCCCAGTAGATAAAATACTGGATAAAAAGTATTCTGTGGCTAGAGGAGGAGCAGAATTTCTTTTTGGGCACCCTAGCCACGAGGAGGTGGTACAGGCTACAGCTTGTGACAAAGCTGGCATCCCACTGGCATCTCATCCTCCTGAGAAGGACTCCAGAAAAATGGGCTCCATGGCAAAAAAGGTTTATTTGGGGTCTTCTTTGGCCGTTAGGCAGGCCTCTTATACGGCTTACATCTCCAGGTACCATAAAACACTCCAGAGTACTGTCCTGGAGATTGCTAAAGCTGTTCAGTCTCCCATGGCAGCTGACCTGGAGGAGGCAGCAAAGAGGGGCATAGAGGCTTCTAAGACCCGGTTCAGGATGGCAGTTGATGCCAATGACACTGTGTAAAGCTACCAACAGTCCCTGTTTTCCCAGGACAGTCCCTATTTTAAGCAGCATGTCCCTGTGTCCCCACAAGTTTAGCAAAACGTCACTTTTGTCCTCGTTTTTGCTTACTTGTCCCAGTTTTGTCCCCTTTCTTTTGCTGACTGCTAATCCATGAGTGACAGTTATGCCAGCACCACTATGGCACTGCTCAGGCTGGACAGCAGTTTACAACTTCAAGCCCTGTGCCTGTGTTGTACTGCAAGCACGTCAGTGGGAGCACAGTAAAGCATGTTCCCTCCTGTTAGATTAGACTGTGTAGTAGTGCAAACAAGCACATGTGGATGTCTGCCTGCCAGCAGCTGAGAGGGACTCCTAACAGGGAAGAGACCGGCAGCAGTGAACTAAGGTACTGGAACCAGATCAACTGTAGGGAAGTGTGTAAAAACAATCTGGTGTGGTGGTGGGAGTCACTGAAGTGAAGTTTGCTCAGCAAATAAGGTGAGTGTGAGTGGGTTTGATGGGACTGTCAGAAGGAGTAATACATGCAGCTTGAATGTCTGATCACAATTGAATGCAGGTTTGCGTCTAATGAACTTTCTGTACATCATGATTTGGAACTTGCTGCAGCAGAATGATGTATTGTTTTATTCTAAATGTTTGCTACTGGTATTACTGTGGAGGTGGCATGGCCAGAGCAAGCGGCAAAATGTAATTGATTGTGTGCAGCGATGCCTGCGGCGGTGCCTGTGAGAGTGATACGGGGGGGGTCATGGTCAGGATGGACCGTCCCAGTTTTAGGCTTTGAAAAGTTGGTAGCTTTAACACTACGGCTAGGCAAATGGCAATGTCAGTGTCTATTAGAAGGTTTGCCTGGCTCAGAACTACCAGCCTGACCCAGTATACCCAGACAAAGGCTTTAGACTTCCCATGTGAGCTCACATCTCTATTTGGGGGAACAAACAGAGGCTTACATGAAAATAATGGATGACTGCAAAACTGCCTACAAGAGCGCAATGGCCAAGGAAAGGGCATCCACACCACAGAAGCGTCAGGCCAGAGGTGGCAGGGGCAGGGTCCACTACAGACTATTTTTACAGCCCCAAGCCTTTCCCCAGTACCAGCAGCAGACGGAGATACTTCAGAGGCAGGGGCAGAAGGGGCAGTGGCTGCATTAGTCCAAGCACACAGCCAGTAGCCCAGGTCAAACAGACACCCTGAGGTGTCTGTCTGGAGTCACCTCCTAGTCCCAGTAGGGGGCAGGCTGGCCCGCTACCTCCAGGAGTGGAAATCCATCACCACAGACAGGTGGGTCCTGGAGGTAGTGGGCCAAGGTCTTGCTCTCGGCTTCAAGATCATGCCAAAGCTAAGAGCAAGGATTTTCGGACCTTCTGCTCCATCAGAAACAGCTGTGCTGAAGGAGGAAGTATCCAATCTCCTGTCACAAAAGGCAGTAGAGCCAGTTCCCTTGACACAAAGGGGAAAAGGTATGTATTCAAGATACTTCCTCACAACAAAGAAAAATGGGGAGTGGTGACCCATACTAGATCTCAGACACCTAAACAGCCATTTGCCAAAACCAAAGTTCAAAATGGTGACTCTGGCAACCATTCTTCCAGCACTAAGACAGAGAGACTGGTTAGCATCCCTGGACTTAAAGGATACTTATTTCCACATCCCCATCAGGCAATCTCACAGAAAGTATCTCAGGTTCAGATTGCCATTCAGCTATTATCAGTTTAGGGCAATGCCCTTTGGACTGACCTCTGTCCCAAGGGTGTTCTCAAAGTGTCTGGCTGTGGTTGTGGTACACCTAAGGAGGCAGGGGGTAGCAGTGTTCCCCTACCTGGATGACTGGCTCATTGTAGGCCAGTCACCTCTTCAGATCAGGGATGCTGTGGTAGTCACACAGGATACCCTGCAGTCCTTGGGGTTCCTGGTAACTCACAAAAAGTCAGTACTGGAACCAGTCCAGCTCCTGGAGTTCATAGGAGCCGAACTGGACACCCTGCAGGGAAAGGCTTTCCTCCCACAGGGAAGAGTAGACAGCCTAGTTCAGATAGCCAGCTCCTTCAAGTTGCACATCCCAAGGCCAGCAAGGCACTTTCTGCAGTTGCTGGGCCATATGGCAGGATCAACAGCAACAGTACCAGGGACCAGATTCCAGATGAGGGACATCCAGTTCTACCTCAGGGCACACTGGTACCAAAAAAGGGATTCGTTGTCAAAGCTAATGCCAGTCACAGGGACTCTCCTCCAGGTACTTCACTGGTGGCAGGAGACAGCTAGTCTTAGACAAAGTGTGCCTTTCCTGCAGCAAGCCCCCTCGTTGGTGTTAACCACAGATGCATCCCTCCTGGGATGGGGAGCACACTGCACATGGTATATGGCTCAAACAGGAGTCATTGCTGCACATAAATCTGTTAGAACTCAAAGCAGTTCTCCTAGGCATCCAGTCCTTTGCCAAGTTGCTACAAGGCTATGTGGTACAAGTCAGGACAGACAACACAACCACCATGTACTACATAAACAAAAAGGGAGGCACAAGGTCAATCCCACTGTGCACAGAGGCCATGAAAATTTGGAGCTTGGCATACTCCCTGGAGATCTCTCTTTCTCAGCAGTACACCTTCCAGGGAAGGACAATGTTCTAGTGGATGCCCTCAGCAGAATCAACCAGAGTCAATGCGAGTGGTCACTCAATAAGCAGGTCTTGCAGATGATTTTCAAGAGATGGGACATTTCAGAGGTGGACCTCTTTGCAGCCCCAGACAATCACCAGCTGCCATGGTTCTGCTGCAGACCTCCTGTGAGGGGCACAATCCCACTGGATGCACTGCTGCTGGATTGGACAGGAAAGTTCCTATATGCTTTTCCTCCCTTCCCCTTGCTGCTAAGGGTGCTGAACAAGCTCAGATCTCAGCCAGCATATTCTTTGATTCACTCCACGTCAGTAGTCAAGCCAATCAACCTCCCCAGGAGGCACAACCTTCTGACATCCTCCCAGGGTGGAATCCTTTACCCCAACCTCCAGTCCCTCAGGCTCAAGGCCTGGCTCTTGAGGACTTAGTGTATGCCAGTTTGCATCTCTCGGAAGGGGTAATGGACATTCTTGGGGTTTTGAGAAAGCCTTCCACTAAGAAAACCTATACTTCCAAGTGGAAAAGGTTTTCTATCTGGTGTAGGGGAAGAGACATAGATCACAGCCAGGCAGGCTCGTCAGGCATCCTGGACTATCTGACCCACCTTCACTCTCTTGGCCTAAGGCCATCTACTCTGAAGGTGCACATGGCAGCTGTCTCAACTTACCTGTTGGCAGGCCAGGGTGTATCCCTAGCCTCCAACTCAATGTTCAGAAAGTTTTTTTAAGGAGATGTTGCATTTGCATCCCCCACATTACCCTGGTGTGGGACCTCAGTATATGTATTGGCCAGCTTATGCATCTCCCTTTTTAGACCATTTCCTCTGCTGAGCTCAAGTACGTAACTTGGAAAACAGTGTTCCTAGTGGCTATCACCTCTGCCAGGAGGATTAGTGAGCTCCAGGCCCTGTCTACAGAACCTGACTATATTGCAGCTCATAGGGACAAGGCTGTCCTCAGGACTAATAAGTTTCTTCCCAAGATGGTTTCTGACTTCCACCTCAACCAGTCCATTACATTGCCTGTCTTTTTCACTGACCATTCCACTTCAAGCACAACATGAAAGATGAGAATAGAGGAATTTAATGGCTGGCTAAGAACCTGATGTTATGCTAAAGGGTATGGGCTGTTGGGGAGGTGGGGATGGACCTGGGAGAACAGTAGTCTCTATGCCAAGGACAGACTACACTTGAGTGAGGAGGGAAAGAAAGTGTTGAAACAGAGGATGGAGGAGTACATAGAGGAAGTTGGGAATTTAAACCAGGAGCGGGAGGTGGCAAGTGGGCAAGAGACATGCAGAGACCACAGGTTGGGAAACCATATGAGCTTAACAGTGACAAAGGACAAATGGCAAGTACTATTGGTGATGCTAGGAAAAGAGGGCAGGATGGGAGGGGGGGAAAGGGTGGAAGTTGTTTACCCTTAATGCTAGGAGCCTTGGGAGGAAAACTGCAGAGTTACAGGTGCTCATGGCCGAGGCAGAGGTGGACACTGCAGCCATCACAGAAACATGGGCCACCCAATACAATGACTGGGACCTGTCTGTACCATGGTACAGGTTATTTTGTAGGGACAGGGTGATTGGGAAAGGAGGGTGTGGCACTATGTGTGAAGAAGGACTGAAGTGTGTAAGGGAGGAAGGGGAGGAGGGTAGTATGGAGTCACTTTGGATGCAAATCCAGGATTCCAAGAATAGGATTCTCAGAATGGGAGTGGTGTACAGGCCGCCATCTCAGATGGAGGAGTTAGACAGGGAACTAGTGGGACAGATCAGGAGGACCTGCAAGAAGGGTAGTGTGGTGATTGGGGGGGACTTCAACATGCCAGGAGTGGACTGGAGTACCCCAACAACTAGGAACAGAAGGGAGCAGGTACTGCTGGATGCCTTCCAGGACAGCGTCCTGCTGCAAATGGTCAGAGAACCGACCAGGTTAGGGAATACCCTTGACCTTGTGCTGGCAAATGGGGACTTTGAAGGAGAACTTACAGTAGAAGAACCGCTGTCAGGGAGTGACCACCACTCAGTATGGCTCACATTGGATATGGGCAAGGAAGGAGTGGAATCTGGCACAAGAATGCTGGACTTCTTAGCCAATCCATCTGCAGCTCAGGACACATCCAGTGCCAAAATACATAACATCCTATGCGTTGGATCACGCAACGGTCACCTACTGTTACTCCCCGTCAGGGCAGGGAAGGATCAGTACTAGATGGAGGTGTAATCCTCTTTTTCTCTGTGATCCTGACTTCTGTGCCCGAATGAGGAAGGTCACTAAGGACTACTTCTCCCTTAACCATGCGGCGGACACTTCTGTTACCACAGTGTGGGAGGCTTTCAAAGCAGTTTTTGCGAGGCCAAATAATAGCCTACTCTGCGCATCGAAACAAGTTGAGGCGAGCAGAATTAGATGAGCTGCTGCAGGGGCTGGCAACACTAGAGGCTAGATTTAGAGGCCCAGGGGGAGGGGGGAATGACTCAAATCTTTTAAGAGATATAGTGGGGTTAAAATACCGCATTAATACCATATTATACCAGAAGGAAAAATGGGCACTTTTCAGATTTAAGCATCTCCATTGGGAAGGGGGTGAGAAGAGGGAAATTATTGGCGTAGCAATTAAAGAAGCAGCAGGCATCCTCCAGGATACATGCCCTTAGAAATGCAGATGGCGCGGTGATTTCCTCACCCCAGAAAGTCAATGCATGTATGCAGCACTTTTACTAGAGACTTTATCGAATGCACTCTACCGTGCAACCTAGTCAGTTAAAGATGCAGGTAGGGGACTTTTGCACAAAAGCGGATACTCCTCAACTACCGGATGACGTACAGAAGGAGTTGGACCAGCCATTAACGGAGGGGGAGGTGCTGACAGCCTTATCTCAGTTGTCCTCTGGTAAGTCTCCGGGGCCAGATGGGATGACCACGGAGCTTTACCAGATGCTAAATGAAGATATTGGCGCCCCCCTGCTTGCTGGATTACAAAAGGCACATGGGGCAGGAATCCTTCCACCTACTATGAAGGAGGCTCTGATTACCCTCCTCCCGAAAAAGACGGATGATCCTCTCAACTGTGCTAACTACCGGCCAATCTCCCTTATCTCAGTGGATAGTAAGATAGTGGCTAAGGTGCTTGCTATGAGGTTAACAAAGGTGCTGCCGTCTATTATTCATGCCTCACAGGTGGGGTTCACGAAGGGGCTAGGTACTGCAGACAATATTCGGTTAGTCCTGGATCTGAAGTGGGTGGCAATGCACTCCAAAGATCCTATGGCAGCAGTTGCAGTAGATTTCACTAAGGCATTCGACTCGGTCGAATGGCCCTACTTGCATGAGATTTTGTATTGCTATGGATTTGGCCAGTACTTCCGACAATGGGTCAAAGTGCTATATAATTCCCCGTTGGCTAAGATACTAACCAATAAAGATATCTCCTCCTCTTTTTCTCTACAAAGAGGCACCCGGCAAGGTTGCCTACTATCTCCTCTGTTATTCTTGGTGGCACTCGATCCACTGGTCCGAACATTCTTGACCACGGAGGAGATTAAGGGCATAAAGGTGGGCCAGGAGTAGTATCTTACAGCTGCTTATGCAGATGATTTGTTGTTAACTTTGACCCACCCTCAGGACTTGCTCCCTAAAGTTCTTAAGATATTGGAGGAATTTGCACGATTATCTGGGTTACGAATTAACCAGGGCAAGACCAGTGTGACACCACTAAATGCAGCCGGTGCTGGGCTGGGGCGGCAGAACCTTACATTGGCTTGGACTCCAAATGGTTTCTCATACCTGGGTATTTATATTCTGACTCAATGGAATAATCTTATATCAGAGAACTTTAACCCTTTAATCTCCTCACGTCTGGTGGAGGTTGATAGATGGAAGCGCTTTAACCTCTTTCTTCCTGGTAAAGTAGCGACAATCCGTATGTTGCTACTACCCTGAGTGGCATATCTGCTTAATAACCTTCCACTTGACCTACCATGTCAGGTGTTTCGTAAATTAGACAAGATAATTGCCTCATTTATATGGGAGGGTAAGATTCTTCGGTGGAGCCGTAGAAAGTTGCAGGCACATTGGACTAAGGGAGGACTAGGGCTTCCATGGCTACAGGAGTATCACTGGGTCTATACCTCGGCTCAGGCCACAAAATGGTTTGTCCCTTTCTGCACCATTCCTCCACAATGGGTATTGTTGGAAGCCCAGTTATCGGCCACAACTCCCCTGGGGACACTACTGACTGGGGTAGGCAAGTCTATAACTCAGCTTGCGCCAGTCATGGCTGAAACCAGGAGGGCATGGTGCAATATTATGGCAGACTCCAAAACCCCAAAGACAGCCAGATCTATTCCCTATCATTACCAGGCACTCTGGCATAACCCACTTCTTACAGTGGATAATGATGTGCTTCACTGGGTGGAATGGGAAAATAAGGGGATATGTGTCATTCAAGATCTGTATATGGACAATTCAGATGCTCTGATGTCCTTTGCACAGTTGAGGGGCAAATGCTCTTTACCATCCAAAGATTTTTGGAGATATTTACAGATCCAAAGTGCAATTCATGCAACTAAGGCCACATCCACAAGAGATCCCCAATGGGATTGGCTGGCACAGCTGCATACCAAAGCAGACTTAAGAGGGACGGCCAGCAAATTTTACAGCACTTGGCGAGAAGCACAGCCAGACTGCACTGACTCCTGTAGGAAAGCCTGGGGTGAGGAACTTCACCTTACCATTACTGGGGAAAAGTGATCCAAATGTCTTCACCTCACACATTCAGCATACCAAGATGTTAGGAGTCAACAGATTCAACTTAAAATCTTGCTCAAGTGGTACCATACACCTGCGACCCTTCAGCCTTGGGGTATCGTACTGCATGCGTAATGCTGGAGATGTGGGTGCAGCCCGGCCAACATTGCATATCATGTGGACATGTCCACATTTTACAAATTTTTGGAATGCCATAGCAATAGACTGTTGGGGAGTTTTAGGGGTTCCCATAGATATCTCTAACCCACTCCTTCTGTTGGGGGATCCATCTCCTGTGGGTTTCCTGCCATGGCTGCAACTAAACTGGCTGTTGGCCATCCTATTGGAAGCGAAGAGACTGCTGCTTCTATCTTGGAGACAGCCACAACTCCCCCCCCCCATTTCCCGATGGCATTCGGCGGTAGCCAGGCTGGCCACTTTTGAATGGCTTACGTATACCAATAAAGGTAGATTATCTTTTTACTATTCAAAATGGGGATTGTTCTTTAACTCGGCACTGTGCAAGGTCCCCTTCCCCCCACTGGGCAACCCACCTGCTACCTTTGGGTGTGCTGCACCCAAGGACTGAGGTGGAGGAGCCTAAGAGGTATAGGATGAGATTTGAGTATTTGGTTGAAGAAGGCAACTTTTCTTTTACTATCTCTTTTTCTGTATTCCTTCTCTTGGCTATTCTTTTAACTCTTTTATCTGTCAGGAGCCTGTTATCCATAAAACTGCCTGATTGAATGTAAGGGTAATACCCTCCCACACTAGCTACATGAGCTTCTTGTAAGGATGGTTGTATAAATGTAAGTCGTAGTTGCAGTAATGTTAAAATATTATGGAATGCTCTCCATTTGGTGAGTTTTAGAATGGCTTTATTGTCACTGTAACCTAAATCAATAGCACTTCTGTCAACCTGAGATGTGCAAGTGTATCAAGGATGTAGATATAGAGGCAACACTGTGTTGTAAAATGTCTGTCCATAAAAACTTAATAAAACATATCAGTGAATAAAAAAAGAAAGAGTGCTGGACTTCATCATGAGGGCTGACTTTGGGGGGGTAAAAGGGTACCTGGCCAGAATTCAACCTAGTATGGACACTGACCAGAGGTTGGAACTCATAAAGCTGGGGATAGTGGAGGCAACCAAAACCTGCTGCAAGGCCCAGAGCAAGAAAGCTAGGGCTAAGAAACTGAGCTGGTTGAGCAAGGAAGTCATGGAAAAGGTAAGGAGGAAAAGAGCTGCCTTTAGGAGGTACAAGAAAACAGGGAGCGGGGAGGACAGGGAGGAGTACTTGACCGAATCAAAGGTGACACGGGCAGTAAGGGGAGGCAAGGCATCTACAGAGCTCAGGATGGCACAAAGCATTAAGAAGGGGGAGTAGGACTTCTTTAGGTACATCAGGGAGAAAAGGAGCTGTAAGGACCACATAGTAAGGATTAGGAAGGAGTGGGGTTGGGTGGAAGTAGGGTGTGATAAGACAGAAGCACTAAATGATTACTTCAGCTCGGTATGTACTAAGGAGAAGAGGGGGGTGACACCCAAGGAGGGAGGAATGGCAGAAACGGGGGGGAAGGGGTGACAAATGGGGAAATCATGGAGGGCAGAGTTCAGGAGGGTTTGAAGGCACTGAGTGTGGACAAGGCGCCAGGCTCAGATGGCATCCACCCCAGGGTACTGAAGGAGCTGGCAGAGGTCCTTGTGGGACCTTTGGCAGACCTATTTAATGCCTCACTACACTCAGGGTGTGTACCTCAGGACTGGAGGATGGCTCATGTGGTGCCCCTCCACAAGAGTGGCCCCAAGGATGAACCGGGGAACTACAGACTGGTGAGCCTCACATCCATCATGGGTAAGCTAATGGAGACTATCCTGAAGGAGAGGCTGGTGGCCCTCCTAGAGGCCAAAGGACTACAGGACAGCAGACAGCATGGCTTCATATGTGGCAGATCCTGCCAAACCAACCTGGTGGAGTTCTATGACTGGGTAACTAGGCAACTGGACAGGGGCCATGCAGTGGATGCCCTGTATCTGGACTTCAGTAAGGCATTCGACTCGGTGCCACATAGGAGGCTGGGAAGTAAGTTAGAAGGCACAGGGGTGGGTGCAAAGCTGGTGAGAAGGGTAGGGAACTGGCTTCAGGTAAGGCAACAGAGGGTGGTGGTGGGTGGGGAGCTCTCACACCCAAGGGTAGTGATGAGCGCTGTTTCGCAGAGCTCTGTGTTGGGACCAGTGTTGTTTGGGATATTCATTGCAGACATAACATTGGACATCAAGAGCAAGATCAGTCTCTTTGCTGATGATACCAAGATGGGAGCTGTGGTGGACGATCTAGGAGGATGGCAGGGGTTGCAGGATGATCTGGCAAAGCTTGAAACCTGGTCAGACACCTGGCAACTGGGGTTTAATGCCAAAAAGTGCAAGGTGCTGCATTTTGGGATGAAGAACCCAAGGAGGAGTTACCAGCTGGGGGTAGGGCAGCTAGCCCAGACAGAGGAGGAGAAGGATCTGGAGGTGCTTATTACAGGGTCAATGAACAACTGGGCACAATGTAGGAAGGCAGCTGCAAAGGTCAACAAAATGCTGGGTTGCATTGCAAGGGGTATATCCTCGAGGAGGAAGGAGGTGATTCTGCCACTGTATAGGTCATTAGTTAGACCGCACCTGGAGTACTGCGTGCCATACTGGCACCTTTATCTGAAGAGGGACATTAGGTTACTGGAAGGGGTGCAGCACAGGGCGACAAGGATGATCAAGGGGCTGGGGACTTATCATACGAGAGGAGGCTGAGGGAGTTGAACATGTACTCGCTGGAAGAGAGGTGGGACAGGGGGGACATGATTGAAACCTTTAAGTACATGAAAGGAATAAACAAGACAGGTACAGAGGGGCTGTTCAAAGTAAGGGAAGGGAGGGACACCAGGGGCCATGATATGAGACTGGAGGGAGGAAGGTTCAGGAGGGAGATGAGGAGACACTTTTTTACAGAGAGGGTGGTAGCTGGGTGGAATGCGTTACCTGCAGAAGTGGTATCCAGTAGAACAGTGGACTGCTTCAAAAGGGGATGGGACAGGACAAGGGGGAGGGTCAATGGAGGGGAAGGGTGGAAGGGAGGGGCAGCTGCAGGATAAGGGGTGCTAGCTGCACATTCAAGCAGACTTGATAGACCTCTAAGCCTTTATCTGCTGGCAAATTTCGTATGTTTGTATGTTTGTACTTCAGGGGAATGTAGACTGCATATCCTGGATGTTAAAAGGGCTATCAGCTACTACCTTGACCACACAAAGGGCCACAGGCAGGATCGTACTCAGCTGTTCCTAACCTATGGAGAAGTGGGTAAAGGGAAACCAGCTACAAAAAGATCTGTTGCATGCTGGATTGTGGCTTGCATTCAGTTCTGCTACAGCAAGGTGGGCAAGCAGCCCCCTACAGGTCTCAGGGCTCACTCTACAAGGGGACAGCTTCTTCCATAGCAGCTGCTAGGGATATCTCCCTGCTAGAAATCTGCAAAGCAGCTACCTGGAAAACTATCCACATATTTACCAAACACTACTGCCTAGATACCCAGGCCAGGAGTGATGCCAGGTTTGGCACAGCAGTACTGCAGAGCCTATTTCCTAAGTAGGTTCTGTACCCACCTCCAAAGGTACTGCTTGGGTAGTTTGCATTAATCAGAATACAGTAAGATTTTCTGGGGCTTGAAGAAAAATATACTTACCATAGTAATCTTGTTTCTTCCAAGGGAATCTTACTGTATTCTGAGCTCCCTCCCTTCCTCCTCTGCTGGAACCTAATAGGCACTGCATTCCAGCTGTTCATACATTGTTGCAAACCTATTGGTATAACTGTTGTTTCTTAGGCATCTGTAACTTGAGTCTTAGGGATGCTCCTGTTGTTATGAAGGGATTTATCAGTGGGGGGAGGGATTAGTTTTTGCTAATATAGTTTTTAGTATAGTTTAGTGTAGTTGTCTGTGCATGCTTCATAAGACTCTGATGGTTGCAGGAAGTACAACCAGGGACAGTGGTTTGAAAACCAAGCTCGAGCCTAGTATTCTATTTGCATAGATTTCATTAACTGTTTCAGCTTTGGGGTAGTCCTATGGTGAGACCATATTGCATTAGTCAGAATACAGTAAGATTCCCTTGGAAGAAACAAGATTACTATGGTGTTCATGGAAGTGTCATTATAGATATTTTAGATCACCTGCGAGGCTTACCAAATATTCATCAGCAAGTTATGGGAAATGCTGGAGGGGCCGTGGGTGTTCTCTCACTGACTTGGGTCACATTATGTGGGAATGGCTAATTCTCATGTCATTTTGGATATATTTACAAAAAGATATGTCAGATTGTTTGGGTGAATCAGTTGATCTTACAGTAGAAATGTTTCTATTACACATATACCCAGAGCATTCTCCATCCTGGACTAGAACATTGCTTCCGGTCTACCTCCTAGCCGCAAAAAATGCCGTTACAAGATGGTGGATTACCCAGAGGGTCCCTACCATACAGGAATACAGAGATATCATGGCAAACATTTATAAAATGGAAAGTTTAATAGCTAAAATATAGGATAGGGAACAGCAGTTTCGGTCCTGGTGGCAGAGATGGATTATTCATCAAGTGGCAGTGGACCGAACTTTTGTCCCTAAATTTGAGGAATAATGGAGTCAGGAGAGGGGCTGGGGGATTGTATGGATCAGAGATTTATGTACTGCCTCTCTACTATTCAGTTATATAAAGGTATCCTCCTATACCAAATGTGGATTATGTACACACTTGTAATCATAATGAATATTTATGTTTTACCTGTGTCATTATGTTTTTAAAGAAAAACAATATAATGAAAATAAATAAATAAATAAATAAAGATTACTATGGTAAGTAATTTTTTCTTATGTCCCCAGCCCTTCATGCCAGTTTGAATAGCTTGAGCAAGGTGTGTGTGTGTGCGCGTGCACGTCTGTGTGTGTATGTGTACACCCTCTGCCAACCATCTGCTTTATGGAGATTTCTTTATGTGTAACGCAAAATTGTGTCCCCACCCACTTGCCCGTCTGATTGAGTGCGGAGCAGTGCACATCCATATTTGTGGATCCCATGGAGTGCCTGCATATACAATATTGTTTTACGGAATGGGCCTGTGGGTAGGGAAAATAACTTGATGAACCAAAGGTCTTTTTTTTTCCTTCCTTCCTTCCTTCCTTCCTTCCTTCCTTCCTTCCTTCCTTCCTTCCTTCCTTCCTTCTTCCTTCCTTCCTTCCTTCCTTCCTTCCTTCCTTCCTTCCTTCCCTTTTTCTCTTTCTTCTTCTATCTCTCTCTCATATAAGAGAGGGAAACCATGGCCAGCTTTGAAAAGGGGATCTAAAAATGTTTTTATGCTCTCTTTTCTGCAGTGCTGTGAGGGCTGCAGAGTTGCTGATCCACTGCCAGTGAATCAGTGTAGACACATCCAGGATGTGTTCTGTCTCTGTTCCTCTAGGCTTCTGCATTGGTGGGAAGTTGAAACATTGCAGGCAGTTTTGGACATTTTCTATGACCTGCACTGATGCACACACACACACACACACACACACACACACACACACACACGCACCACCACGCACGCACACACACACACACATATATAACAGGATTGGGACATGGGGATAGGAGCCAGCAAATAAAGGTATTGTTTTTTAAATGTAACCCCCCTGCAAATGGGGGTTCCCAAAAGTCTTCCAGGAGCTTGCCTGAATGCTCCAAGTCTGGGTGGTGTTCGACGTCTGAGCTGCTTAAATGTGGTTGCAGGTGAGTGCTATTTGAGCCTCCACATACTGTCTCTTTAAGAGCTGTCTGCTTGCAGACTTAATTAGTTTGTATGGGGGGACTGTGTATTTAATGCTCGAATCCCGCCCGAGCTGTGGAGTAATCGCTCCATTTTGCAGTCACTGGAAGTGCAAAGGGAGCCCATCTGAAAGCTGTAACTGTTTGCCTGTAATCATTTAAAGCATTAGCAAAATTGTAGTTTGTCTAACCTGCCTTTATTGCAGCTGGGACTCTGTGTGTGTTACCCCTCCATTTTGGACCTAAACTGCTGTGCTGGGCCACTTGGGTTAAGGGAGCCCTAAAATGGAGCCTGTGGACGAATCAGAACTTGGACTCTTAATTTTGAGCCAGCCACAAGGGGACTGTATGGACAGTGACTCTGGGAAATGTAGTTTTGACCTTGGCACCTTTTTCCACCAACAGAGGGAGTCTTATTGTGAGTGACAGCCGAACTAGCCAACAGAATGGTGTGGAGCTAAAGGAAATGCCCTGCTCTGTGACTGGAAAGATCAGAGCAGTTGTGACAGTGAAGAGAGAAGGAGCTGTGTGCTTCTGCGGTGTATAGTTTCACGCGTGTATCCCCTAGGTGGCGCTATCCCAAGGGTTGCTACCCCTGCCTGTTTGGCTACTAACAGGTTGAGGAGCCTAGGTTCTATGATGAGTGCCTCCACCCAGAGGTCAGGGTTTGTACTGGTTGGTCGAGTTTGGTCACAGCCCTCTGGGACACTGAGATCTCCTTTTGTTCCCTCTAATGGACCACACAATATACAAGAATTGCAATGCCAATACCCCACCTGTACACTGTATCTAATCATAAGGTACCACTTACCCTCGAGACCGATTCTGCAGTTCGTCTCGGAGGACCCCCTGTGAAATAACGTTGGTCAATTTACACAAAATAATGCAATGCTTGCTATATAAGTACTGACACTCTAAACAGGTTGAAGTCAATAACATCCAATCTGGTTTATTTAGGGGAGTGAAACACAGGGAGGAGGAGATCAAGCTGATTGGCAGAAATAAATTACAGTACTGTGCACTCATACAAAGTTATAAAAGTCACACTCTGGGTACCCAGGTTGAGGGGCTAGCTAGGTCCGTTGCTCGGGGTTGGCCGGCAGGTGCAGATGGAAAGGGCCCTGTAAGAGAGATATGCACAATACCAATTGTAATCCGGAGCCGGATGGCTCAGTCCTTGAGGAAATGAAAGAAAGAAAATCAGATGAAACACTGGTGATTGTTAACAGGTCGCAGGGGATGCCCTGATTTGTACTCATGCTACCCCCCAGGCCACACTGCCTTGATCAGCAGACGGATTCAGTCCGCATACATTCAGCTCGACATTCAGCTTCCACTGCGCCGTGACAAGGGAACCAGAATAGCTGTTCCTCACGAGCATTCAACACAATTATATGTAAAGGAAATTACTATACCAGGCAGCTGCTTTCAGGTCCCAACGCACTTACTGCAAATACCAGGGAGTTCACACAGCAGCTTCAATTCCTGACAGACCGAGCGCGATTCAGCAATTTCTCCAGTCTTCTACAGGGTGAGCCTGGTTTCCACTCTTTCAGCTTTCCTTCCTTTTGGTACTCTCGGATTCAGTCCGATTCGAGTTGGCAATGGCAACGGCCTGACTTTTAGGCCTCTCACGTACTTCCTGCGCGAAACTATACAATGCAAAAGCACAGAGCTCCTTCTCTCCTCATGGTCACAACGAATCTGAATCTGCAGTCGCAAGGCAGAGCATTCTCTTCGGGCACCACCCGGACCAGTTGGTGGACTCAGCTGTCAATCACTCAGAAACTCTCTCCGTTGGTGCAAATACTGTAGGCACCAAGGTCCAGAACTTCACTTCCCAGAATTACTAGCTATACCTCCTCATTATAAGCCAGCTCCCAGGAAAGTCCAAATTCTGGTTGGTCCAAACAGACTCCATTTTAAAGGCCCCCCACACTGATTGGACCCATTCGGCAGTTCAGATCCAATATGGAGGTGCAAAACACACAGAGTCCCAGCTGCAAGAAAGGCAGGTTAGACAAGCTGCATTTTTACTAACACTCTAACTGGTTTCAGGCAAACAGTTACATCTTTCATTCAGGCTCCCTCTGAGCTCTTAGCAACTGCAGAAACGGAGTGATTTCCCCGCAGTTCAGGTGGGATTCGAGCAGAGAAACACCAGCCCCCCAGAACACAGTAATCATGTCTGCAAGTGGACAGCTCTTAAAGAGACTGTATGAGAAAGCTCTACCAGCACTCACAGTGCCATTCTTAATGGCTTAATCGACGAACACCAGCAGGAAAGGGAACTTATTCTGCATTTCACAGCTTACTACATGTTACCATATTGTATACACAACAACATTTCAGCATCAGGTCACCCTTCCTGCACATGAAACTGGAAGAGAGGGGGCCCTTCCCTATCAGCTACCTTGGGGCTGGATGGAGCAGGGACACCATTCTCAGAGGGCAAGACAAGTAATCTGGAATTATTTCCCAGGCTTAATTTGGGCAATGAGCTCGGGGTCACATACACTCCCTTATGGACCATGTTAAGGGGCAGGTCCACAGGTCTGCCAAGGGACTCATAGCTTAAACATGCCACAGGCCTCACAGCTCGACCAGTCCTTCTACGGGGAACCGTGACAGTCTCTGTGTTCTGATCCCCACCTTCAACAGTGTCTTCATACGTCAGAGGGACTGCCAGTGGGGTAGAGGGGCTAGAACTTGGGGCATTTTCAGCTCCAGGAGTGGCAAGCTCTGAGTCCACAACACTTAGTCCACAGGGGGAGTTTGGTGGCATTGCTAGTGAATCATCTGTGCAGTGAAAATACTCCTCTGGTTCTGGTATATCACCAGTCTGTTCTAGTTCAACATTTTCCTCCTTGGGCAGCTCATGCAATTCCATCATGCACAGTGATTCTAGATCATCCGACTTAGTAGTTGGCACTTCACTCTCGGGGGGTAGTGGCTCCGGGGACAAAGCTGGGGGCTTAGACAGTCCAAAAGGCCCAGCTTCATCTCCAGAATTTACTAGGGGGTTGCCTCGAAACAACTGACTCAGTTCGTAAGAAGGGTAGTATTCAAGACCACACTCACTCTCTTCAGACATGGACTGACAGTCCAGTTCAACTGGGGTTATTGGTGGAGAACACTGTAACTCAACATTGGTAGGTGCAGACTTTCTTTGTTTTCGCTTTGCAGCAGCTCTAGTCACTGGTCCAGAGGGAGCATTTTCTACCAGGGAGTTCACACAGCAGCTTCAATTCCTGGCAGACTGAGCACGATTCAACAATTTCTCCAGTCTTCTACAGGGTGAGCCTGGTTTCCATTCTTTCAGCCTTCCTTCCTTTTGGTACTCTCGGATTCAGTCTGATTCAAGTTGGCAATGGTACCGGCCCAACATTTAGGCCTCTCACGCACTTCCCAAGCAAAACTATACAACGCAGAAGCACAGAGCTCCTTCTCTCCTCACGGTCACAACGAATCTGAATCTCCAGTCACAAGGCAGAGCATTCTCTTTGGGCGCCACCCAGTCAAGTTGGTGGACTCAGCTGTTCATCACTCAGAAACTCTCTCCGTTGGTGCAAATAGGTGCCAAGGTCCAGAACTTCACTTCCCAGAATTACTAGCTATACCTCCTCATTGTAAGCCGGCTCCCAGGAGAGTCCAAATTCTGGTTGGTCCAAACAGACTTAATTTTAAAGGCCCCCCCACACTGATTGGACCCATTCGGCAGTTCAGATCCAAAATGGAGGGGCAAAACACACAGAGTCCCAGCTGCAAGAAAGGCAAGTTAGACAAGTTGCATTTTTACTGACACTAACTGGTTTCAGGCAAACAGTTACATCTTTCATTCAGGCTCCCTCTGCGCTCTTAGCGACTGCAGAAATGGAGCGAGTTTCCCACAGTTCAGGTGGGATTCAAGCAGAGAAACACCAGCACCCCCCTAGAACATAGTAATCATGTCTGCAAGCGGACAACTCTTAAAGCGACAGTATGAGGAGGCTGTACCAGCACTCACAGTGCCATTCTTAATGGCTTAATCGCTGAATGCCAGCAGGCAGGGGAACACCTAGACAAGCTCCATGGAGGCTTTTTAGGAACCCCAATTTGTAGGGGGGTTACACGCGGGAAGCGTGTGTGAGGCCCTGAGGTTCAGCCTGCAGCAGTTGTAAGTGCCAGTTCAGACTGAATCCGATTGGTGAGGAGAAAGGAGGAAGTCTGAAGAGTGGAAACCAGGCTCACCCTGTAGAAGACTGGAGAAATTGCTGGCTCGCGCTCGGTCTGTCAGGAACTGAAGCTGCTGTGTGTGCTCCCGGGTATTTTGCAGTAATTGCGATCGGGATCGAGGAGCAGCCTGCCTGGTATAGTACTTTCCTTTTACATATGAATGTGCATAGTGCTTGTGGGGAATCACTATTTCCAATCCCCCGTGCTGCGTGCTGTGTGTTGAAGCTGGAAGCAATCCCCAGCTTGTCTCGGACTAAATCCCTTTGCGATCAACTGCAGTGGGGTCCAATCACCAGGACTTTGTCTCCATGCCCTGTTGTTCTGGCAATCCAGAAGAACATCCACCATCCAGTCCTCAGCTTGGGTATTGTGAGTACAAATCAGGGTATTCCCCTGCAGCCTGTTTTCTATCACAATTGTGTCATCTAATTCTTGTTGTTTCACTGCTTCATGGACTGAGCCATCTGGCTCCGGATTACAATTGGGTGTTGTGCATATATTTTCTTCTACAGGGCCCTATCCATCTGCACCTGCTGGCCGACACTGGGCAACGGACCTGGCTAGCCTCCCCCACCCCCAACCTGGGTACCCAGAGTGTGACTTTTCAGACCCTGTATGTGTGCACAGTACTGTGATTTAATTCTTCCAATTAACTTGATTGCCCCCTCCCATGTTACTGTCCCCTAAATAAATCAGATTTATTGTTGTTATACTATATACCGTCTGTGATGTTGGTACTTATGGAAACAGTATTGTATTTTGCTGTGTATGTTGTTTACCCTTATTTTACAGGGGGTCCTCAGAGATGTGCTGCAGAATCAATCTCGAGGGTAAGTGGTACTTTATGAGTGAACAGTGTGTATACGTGGGGTATTGGGGCTGTAACTCCTGTGTACTGTGTGAGCCACTAGAAGGAATAATAGGGAGTCTCAGTGTCCCAGAGGGCTATGACCAAGCTAGTCTAACCACTACAAACCCTGACCTCTGGGTGGAGGCACCTGCCATAGGACCTAGGCCCCTCAACCTGTCAGTAGTCAAGCAGGCAGGGGTAGTAGCCCTTGGGACAGCACCACCCGGGGGTTACATAAAGAGAGAAACCAAATAAGTTTGCTTGTTACAATTGCATTGAACTGCAAAGGCAGATCACAAAGATCTCTTAAACTGGTTAATCATGGTAAGCTTCAGCAGTGTATCAAGCAGTTCATTTAATCAGTTGCTCCTTGCACTTCCTCTTTTTCCCTGATATAAAGGAATAACCTGATCCTTTTCTTTTTTCTTAATCCCCTGTGCTAATTTCCTTTCCTGGCTGCCTTTGCAGTCCTGACTGCTCTGCTCACTTCCCTGGATTTCCTCACATAGTTCTCCCTATCCTCTGCCCTGTTGGTTCTCTTGTAGGTTCGGAAGGCCCTTCTCTTATCCCTCACCTTCTCTGTTACCTCTGTGGTCATCCAGCTTGGATGCTTGGTCCTTGACTTCTTTTGCTGGCTCTTGACACAAGCTTTAGTGAATTCAATCAGCCCTAGTTTTACGATCGCCCATTCCTGCTCTGTGTCCATGTCAGGGTGGATGCCATCTATGTGTGTTCTCATTAATTGCCCCATCCTGCCAAAGTTTGCCTTTCTGAAGTTCAGGACCTTGTTTTTGTATTGTGGATCTCTGTACCCAAACTGATAGAGAACCACACTGTGTGGTGATCGCTACCAGCCAGTGGTTCCTCCACCCTTACATCTGTGACCTGTTCTCCATCCTCCAGCACCAGGCCTAGAATATTTTCTTCCTTTGTTGGCACTGTCAACCTTTGGGTCAGGAAGCCATCCTGGATTGCTTCCAGGGGGATCTGCTCCCTTGTGCATGTGGTGGCTGGGATGCTCCAATCCACCCCTTGTAAATTGAAGTTTCCCACCACCACCACAGTGCTCCCAATTGTTCTGGCTCAAGTGTTTTGAGCCTGACTTGACTGCATTTCTCCTGGAATTGCTTTTTGTACTTGTAATGTTCCTTGTGACTATGTATTTGACATAAAACCTTTGTAAATGAGCACTTATGCTCAGAGGTAATCGCCAAAGTGTTCAATAAAACAAAATACTTATATTGGGGTCAGGGAGAGAACCAAGCCGCCTGCAGCACTCCACAGCTCCTATGTGTGGACATGCCAGAAATGGTTCTAGCATATCACATCATGCACATATTTATTTGAAATTGTTTACCAAATAAAAAGACAAAGCTAGGCAGTAATCTTCTTTACAGCCTGGGAGGGGGGTGCAAAGGGTGAGGAACAAGTTAAAACAATAATAATGAACCTGGCAAAACAGTAAATAAGCTGAAATATGTACAAAATATATACATAATGTATCGTTCTACATTTAGTAGGAAGTAGTGGTAGTAAAACTTCTCATATTTTTATATAGGTAATTTGTACCATGATGACAACAATGCCCTATTAACAAGGTAGTCCTGTAATTACAATAAGAGAAGTTACATGCAACAATAAAACTCTGAAACTTATATATAATACAAATGTATTAATGCAGATTTGTGTTGCAAAATAATGTAAAACATAACATGACAGCCTCTCACACACAATTCAGTTTTGATAGCTGTGTTAAAGACAGTCAGGGAGACAGACAAATTGTGCCGTTCGGGGTTGATGACATTCCAGGTTGTTGCCACACTGTACTGGAATGTCATACATCCATAAGGTGTTTTATTTATTATTTTATTTATTCTTTGGTAACCAGGTAAGGTCCACTAGGCACAAGCGCCAGTTTTCAGGAACAACCCAGGAGCACCGTGGAGGTTAAATGACTTGCTCAGAGTCACACAGTATGCAAGTAGAGATTGTGGGAATCAGGTCCGGGTCTGCTGGATATAATAAGCTCATTCACAGCTCATTACTCTAACCTCTAGGCTATACAGCCACCTACTGAATTTTGGTATAGTACATCAAATTCTCTAGCTGTACTTTATTGTAATCAGTATTTATATTGTGGTTTACACAATGTAGTAATTAGTTCAATGTGCCTGTACAACTGGTTTCATGATTGTGTAACATAGATAAACTTTGGCTGTTCATCTCTCTATCCATGGGATATACCACCCTTCAGGGGTTTGAAGGCAAGGAACCCTAGGGGAGGGTTCCACCTCTTGAGGTGCAGTGGGAGTGATTCCCTTGGCTAAAGGTACCTTAGAAAGAAGCCCCAGGAGAGAGGTGTGCTGCTGGAGGAGGAGGAGGGGTGGATGGAGGGGCAAGGAAAAATGCTTGTGTGTGGAGTGAGGAGAGTAGCCCTTAAATAGGCCAAAAGGGTGGTGTGGCCAGTTGCACCGCCCACTTTAACTACAGGCTATAGTCTTCCAATTCAATGTGCCTGTGCAACTGGTTTCATGCTTGTGTAACGTAGATAAACTTTGGCTGTTTTCCTCTCTATCCATGGGCTATATCTCCCTTCAGGGGTACAAAGAAAAGGAACCCTAGGGGAGGGTTCCACCCCTTGAGGTGCAGCGGGAGTGATTCACTGACCTACGCAGCCAGTATAGTTTTATGCTTGTGTAACTGTGTTAGTTTTGGTTGTGGACGTTCGCACTGTCTATTCCAGAGGAATTACTACCCTATAGGGGTACAAAAGCAAGGAACTCTCGAAGAGGGTTCCGCCCCTAGCGGTACCACGGGACAATTCCCATGGCTAAAGGTACCTTAGAAATCCCCCTAAGGAGAGAGCGCTGCCGCTGGAGGAGGAGGGGAAGATGGTGTTGCAAAGAAAAAATGCTTCACAGTGAGGCTGAGAGGAACTGCTTATATAGCTTATGAAGTGGGAGTGACTGGCTGCTTGGCCACTGAACTACAGGCAGAGCCTTTCAATTCACTGACATACACAGCCAGTATAGTGTTATGCTTGTGTAAGTGTGTTAGTTTTGGTTGTGGCCATTCGCACTGTCTATTCCAGAGGAATTACTACCCTGTAGGGGTACGAAAGCAAGGAACTCTCGGAGAGGGTTCCGCCCCCTAGAGCTGCCACGGGACGGTTCCTGTGGCTAAAGGTACCTTAGGAATCCCAAAAAGAAATGTAGCATCATCCCCAAAAAGGAGGCAACACGAAGCATAAGAGCAAGCAGTAACTGTGACGTAGAAGCAGTAACTGTAACATAGCAGTAGAGAAACATAGGCAGTTCAATAATGCAATGAGATGCTCAGTTGGATAGCATAATGACTGCCCAGGTATACGTAGCATGAAACTGATGGTGTGCTTGAGATTAGGGGATTCCCTAAGGAGAGACGGAATGGCAGGACATCCTGCACCTCCATCCAACAATGGAACCTACCTAATAAACTAGGGGAAACAACTAAGCTAACTAAGTGTTATGACCTGAGGCAATGGAGGAGAGAAAAAAAACCCTATGTGGAGGAAATCTCTGGGGATCCAAGGCCTAGGTCGCCTTCCCTCCAGGCTTGTGATAGTTTATTTAGTGACGGCTCTGCAGCTGCAATTTGGAAAACCCAATTAAAGGGAGGTGGAAAATATTCCAATTTGGAGGAAGGCTCTCACTCAAACCCTCTAGCGGGAATGCTGTGGAAGGTTGCGAGAAAACTCTGCAACAATGTCCATCCAAAGTGCAAGAGGAGAGCAACAACTGCTGAGGCACTCACCCGGGCTACCCACCCTAAATCAAACCAGGTGAACCAGAGGCAGTTGTAGGGAGAATGCGGTGAAGGTGCCTTGCTAGGGAAACCACTAAAGTCAATGGCTAACTGGTATAGTGGAACACTAATGCCAAAGGAGATCGTCGTAACCCCCCTTCACTGCTAGTTTTAAATTCTACACCAGGAGCTGCTGTCATGTAGTGGGCAGCTAAAGCCAAGCCCGGGGTGAGGACATTCCCAGCTATGGGCCAGGTGAGAAGGATCCCACCCCAAGTTGGACATGCTCGAGATGCGGACTAAATGCAGAGCGAGACTGTTGGCTGCAGGAACCCTGTGCCAGAATAGAATGGCTGGCATGCCCCAGAATTGATTGAGAGCTGAAAAGCAGGTGAGCTGAATGAGCACGGCGTACTGAGATCATAATAAGCACTGAGTGCTGAGACCTTGCAATGTCGAAAGCAGATTGAGTGCAGCAGAATCCCAGGCTGAAGCCGAGGGGACGGCAGTAGGCATGAAGCAATGGTTTGCGTAAGCAAGGAGCAACGGTTGTGTAAGCAAGTGTAGACCTGCACGTAGGTCAGTAAACAGAGCAATAATAATTGGACCTGTACGCAGGTCTACATAACATAGGGCAAACAGCACTGAATAGTGGGGCAAGCCAGCCAGGCAATTCAAAGCCAAATCAAGGTGACAAACTCTGAGGATTTTCAGCAGTGAAGACAGGATTTAGAACAGAATTAATTAGCCACATAGGCCACGACCCCCCAAATACCTCCCAGTCCCCGCTGTAGGACAAATAAGGAAGCGATGGAAGGGCTGAGAACCACATGCAGATATAAAAGCTAATTTAATAGCCTCAGCAGGAGTTTTAGCCAACCTCAGAGTAAAACAATGTACAATAGCAATGGGAGTAAACAAAGCAGTATCAGGAAGCAATTAGGCCTGTGCAGCAGTGGTAAAAACAAATGAGTACACTGAGTTGTAACTGCTGCAATGAGGTAATTAGAACAAGCATGAGTGAGCTGTATAGCTAGGTTAGAGTAAATCTGAGTTAGGTGAAAGTAATAAAGTATGCCATATGAAACAGCTATAGTTGAGCTTAAACACACAAATCAGGATTGCAGTTGTAGTGCAAGTAATTGAGAGTTGTGAGTAACTAAAAGCAAGCAGTATGAGCTCTGAAGTAGCAGTATGCTTAGGAGCTCAGAAAAGCCCCCCCCCTCAAAAAAAGGAAGGAAGCACACACAGCTCAAGGCAAAATACAAACCAGAAGCAGGAAAATAAACACAGAAGTCCAGCAGAGACAAGCAGGAGTAGCTGGGGGGGGGGGAGGCTCCAGCTAGCCAGGGAGGCCCAACCAGCTCAGAGGACAAACTGACAGAGCCTTCAGCTGCAAAGAAAAAATGCTTCACAGTGAGTCTGAGAGAAACTGCTTATATAGCTTAGGAAGTGGGAGTGGCTGGCTGCTTGGCCACCAAACTACAGGCAAAGCCTTTCAATTCCTTTGGTTAAAGGTATCTTAGGAAGAAGCCCAAAAAGAGTGTAAAAACAAAGCATACAAGGTAGTGAACACATATCTGGGTTGAGGACCTGTACGTAGGTCAGTTGGTAGTATAGGTTCAGTTGATAGCATGGGTCAGTGAAGACCTGTACGTAGGTCAGGTGCTAACATAGGTTCAGTTAGTAGTGTGGATCATTAAAGACCTGTACGTAGGTCAGTTGGTAATTGGATTCAGCTGGTAGCATAGGTCATTTGGTCGTATTGTTTGAGTGAAGTAGACAAGAAATGACAGGTGAATAGTGACCCACTTGGAGGTCTGACTGTAAGGTGTGGAGGCCTGGCTTCCTAAGGGGAGAGAGAACAGCCAAAGGAGGAGATGGGATGATTATGGGACATCCACCTGACTCCATCCAACAGTGGAAACCTACCTAAGTGACCTAGGGACTACAAGGATGCCTATCTAGTATTATGACCATTGGCATGGAGGAGAGAAAAAACACCTTTGAGAAGGAATCCTCTGGGGATCCAAGGCCTAGGTTGCCTTCCTTCCAGGCTTTGTGATAGTTTTGGTTAGTGACGGCTCTGCTACTGCAATTTAGTAGACCAATCCAAGGGAATTGCAATTTCGGGGAACACTTTACCCCAAAAAATGTGAGTAAAAAACTGGGAGCATTATGCCGGGCCAGACCACTACTGAATATTGAAGTAAGGAGAAGGGTAGTAAATTCCATGATTAGCCCCATGTTTGTCTATGGAGATATTCCCTACACCGGGAGAAGAAAAGGTGATCTCTGAAAACTAGAAGCCTATCATGGTGGTCTCGCCAGATATATATTAGGAGCTCCCCGCCAAACCCACAAGTGTAATTTATATAACACACTGGGCTGGCAATTCTTAAGTGAAAGAGGTCAGGAGCACTTATTGGCCTTTATAAATAAGGACCTTTTGGGTAAATTCCCAGTGTATGTAACAGAACATTTAAAATATAGAAAGAAGCCAGACACACTTAGAACATTTACTGCCCCAGACTTAGTGCTACCTAGATGTAACCTGGAAATAGGGCATCAGTCAGTTTATTATAGGGAATATACCTTTGGAATAAAATCCCAGCACAGTTGAGAATGGGTGTCATGAATAAAACTTGGTCTGAGGTAAAATTATGGATAAGGAAAGAGTTGAAAAACTCAAGACAGTGTTACGTACTGTGTGATTAGAATTGGGTAGGCAGCTTAGGCCTGTAGGCAGAATACAAAATTGACTGGGGTCCGACTGGGGTCTGACTTCAATGTGGGATATAATATTGTCGAACTGTATTGTTTGTTTAGTGATTATTCTGTAGTCATGGATTACCCATGACATACATGTCATGTTTTGTTTTAATATATAACTTGAATTGATTGTAATGCATATTTTGTATACATTATGTACTTTGAGATGTTTACTATATTGCGGATCTCATTGAAAATGACTTTTACTCAATCGAGTTAATCCTTATTCATATGAATTATATAAATAGAAATATGTGCCTTTGGGTCATCAGCCATAATGCTCATGCCATTTCACCTCACCCTACACTGCAGACACTGACAAGTGTTGTGGTGTGCCTTTGGGTCTTCGGGCCTTACGTTTACCCCATTCCATAAGGAAATGTGCTGAGATGGGTGCAGTATAGGAGAATGGAGTGAACTTTGGGGCCAAAGACTCCAAGGCACACCTCAATGCCTGTCACTGGCTCCAGGGTGGGGGTGGAGTGGAATGGCATGAGCATTACAGCCGCTGATCCCAAGTCACACCCCTAACACCTGTCAGTCTCTACATGGTGGGGCATTACAGTTGGAAACTCTAATGCCCCAGGCAGTTGTTGGTATTTTTACTCCAAATTTTCAGCATGTGCTTTTTGTGACCCCACCGCATGAGCAGTGGCACTATCAGTTTGTTAGCCGAAAGGTGATTTTGCACAGCGACTACGCCATTTGGCGCCATGGGTGCCAAAGCACATTTCGGGCAGGGTGTGAAAAACTACAGCTGTACTGTTCATGAGGAGGTTTAAAAAAAAGGCAATGTTGAAGATCTGGAGTGAATATATGAAAAATTGGTGAAGTCACGAGCATGCGTAGATATCGTGCAATGCACGCAATGCAAAAATTTCTGGGATTTTTTTAAACACATTTTCAACATAGGCATTTTGGGACCTCCCCTCATGAACAGTGGCACTGTGATTTTGTTAATCTGTCCTGAAAGTTGATTTCCCACAGCGACCTCTCCAGTGTGTGCCACAGGTGCAAAAATACATTTTGGGCAGGATGTAAAAAATGACAGCTGTACTGTTCATAAGGAAGTGTGAAAAAATGGCAATGTTTAGAATCTGGAGTGAAAATATTAAAAATTGTCAAAGTTACAAGCGTGTGTAGAAACTGCACAATGTACGCTCGTCATGTAGTAATTTTTTCAAACTTTTTTCACCAAATTTGCATCATGTGCATTTTGGGACCCCACCTTATGAACAGTGGCACTGTCATTTCGCTATTCAGTCCCAAAAGGTGATTCTGCACGGTGACCACAAAATCACCTTTTGGGAATGAGTAACAAGATGACAGTGCATGTGTTCATGAGGTGGGGTCCCAAGAACTCCATGTTAAAAATATGGTACCAAAATTACCCAAAATAACTGAGATATCCACCTAAGTTGAAACCCCCCCCTTGCCTGCCATTATAAAGCTTACTGCATTTTGTTCAGTTCCCGGTCGGATTTTGAAGAGTTCAGACTTGTTCCCGCCCCACAAATCATCACAGCGCCAGCCCTCCAGAGGTAAGTATGGGGTGAGGGGGGTGTGGGGAGGTGAGGTGCGCAAAGGATGGGTGTGGGTTGGGGGAGGGGGCTCGGAGGGATGACGAGGGACCTTTTTATTAACAGATAAAAAAAAGAAACTGGACTTTGGGGGATGGTTTTCTTTATTTACAGGTAAAAAAATTATTTGGGGCACAATGGGGTGGGCTCCCAGTGTGCCATGAGTTTGGGAGGGGACATGATGCCGATGGGGATTGGGCACCCCCGTCAGCAAAGAAAGTGTGTGTGTGTGGGGGGGAATATGATGCCGATGCGACTGGGCACCCCCATTGACAAACAAGCTGAACTGGGGGGGGCATGGGGACATGCTGACATGGGGATTGGGCATCCCTGATTTCAGCTTTGTGGGGATTGTGTGGCAAGTGGTAGGAGCCGCCATATTTTTGGGAATGTTTCATCAGGAAAGGCACGTAATGGAGCCTTGTCATCTGACACTCCAATGAGGAAACTGCACCTCACTGGAGCGACAGATTTCTTTCAACTCCGTGGCTCTATTTGAAACTGCTGTGATTGCTAGCATGCTCACTAATTGGTGGCTGAGGGATGCACCCACTAAAGCATTCCCTGCATTTGCCAACACTGACACACCTCTGAATGTGCTACTACTGCAAGATGTTGCTTTCGCACACGCCAGACAACACAATAAATGAGCCTATATAACACAAACATAGAAGTGAGGAGTAATGCAGTAGGGCTGCAAAAGTAATTGAGCAGCATCCAGCAGCAATTAACTATAGCTTGTAGGGGTAGTAATCTGAATGAACATAGAAACTGTACGGAGAGACAATGCACTGAAAACAGTAGCAATATTTGCTTGGTATAAATTCAGGAATCAGGACTGAGTTTTATGGACTAGGTTGCTTAGGTTATAGTGAAGAAGTAAAAGAGGGAAATGTTGTTAGCTCGGCAGGGTATGCCACCTTAACAGCAACATTTCTATGGTGACATGCGTTGATATCGACAACAGCACCATGCCGCCGTAGAAGTGCTGCTGGAAGGGGGCAACCACTTCACCTGACCTGCACCCTCTCCCTGAACTAACTCCAACATGGAGTTAGAATCCTTTAATTTGGGGGTTGTGGGGAGTTCGGAGGGTGAAGCCCCTCGATGTAAAAGAGATCCAACCTGTGCAGCTCCATGCCGACTGCAACTTGTGGTCGATATGGAGCCCGTTGCTGTAATGCTGGTCGCAATCTTTTTTGTCGTGCTGTCATGGTAGAGCCGCTAGGCAGCAGATTGTAGTGTGAGCTGAAACAGACGATGACAATAGCAGGGACTGAGGCTTGTTAGACAGAAAGCAGGGTAAGCTAAAGCCTACAGAGAACAGTGCAGTGAACAGAGGGCTGCAATAGTAGGTGAGAAATGGAGCCTGGGCGTACAGGCACAAGGTAGCATGAGGCAAGGAAACACAGAGTATAACCTGAAGCACAAGTAGCAATGTATAGACAGAGCACTAGAAAACTAGAAAGCCCAAAAGAAACAAACAAGGCAAATACAAGGATAGGAGCAGGAAGGGAACCGGCAGCACACAGAAGCACGGAGTAACGCAAACCAAAAGCAGAAAAACAGGAGTCCAGCACAACCAAACAGAGTCCAAGAATGCACGGGTGGGCAAGCAAAGCCTTATTAGGCCTCAGGAGAGAAGGCAGACTGACAGAGCCTCTGACTGCAAGGAAAAATGCTTGTTTGTGGAGTGAGGAGAGCAGCTCTTAGATAGGCCAAAAGGGGTGTGTGGCCAGTTGCACCACCCCCTTCAACTACAGACTATAGCCTTCAAAGTGTGTTGGTCTTAAAAAAGTGTAATTATCCATATTTTATCTATCTTAATTTTTGGTACATTAGGTGACGGTAAGTTTTGTAGTTGCAGAGGAGAGAAAATCTAGTTAGTAACATTTTTTTTAACTAGCAAGCCTGTAAGCTGACAACCATAATTGAAAACAGATAAAATGAGCTGGTTTGATATGTTTATATGTATTTGTTTCAGTATTGTAAAGGCTGTGTGCTTCAAAGCATCAATTCTTTGTGCAGTTAAATCTTTTCCCTCCACTAGTCCCTGGTTCAGCTGATCACTTCGCACCACCCCAGCCCCATCCACCCTGCTTTCCTCCGGGATGTATGGTCACGCCTCCATTGCCTGGCCATGTGACCCTGGTCTGCTCCCAAACCCAGGGTCACAGGTGTGGCAGCAGGGGTGGGATCCACTGCCTTAACCCTCTGCGCCACTGAGACTTAAAGGGTCAGTTCTGTTTTTAACTTTTCTGTTTAGGTTATTTATAAGTGAGTTAAATTTTAGATTTTCTTCTACCACTACATCCAAATAGTTATTGGGCTGGATATTCAAACTGCGCCCAAGAAGTGCGCAACAGCAGGAGCAAGCACAAGTCACTTGCGCACATGCGCAATCGTCGCGATATTCAAACATGGAGCAAGGCCAATTGCGCAAGCAGCCAACGTCTGAATATCGCACAAACTGTGCCATAGCGCAACCAGGAAGGGGAAGCTGAGCAGATATGATGCACCATAGCGCAACAAGGCCAGCCCAGCTGACCAGTCCAGAGGCGCTATAGGGCAAGCAAAGACACCCCCAGCAGCATAGCAATGGAACTGCACAACCAGGGAGGTAGGCAGGGGCACACCACCCATGGTACAGAGGGGCACAGGGACACACTGCCGAACCAACAATGTACCCCACACCCCAAGCACAGCATAACTGGGGGAGGGATGGAGCAGCCACTGGGCCATGGGGACAAGCAAACAAAGCACATCCCGGTGTGCTACTGCAGCACACCTACTGTCAACCCAAGACTGGCACACAAAGGGGGCCGAGCACCCAGTGCCCAGCGGCCCCCGTTCACAGCACACCCAGCACTGTGACCCCAAGACATCACCCATGCGCAATGACCAGCACTGCAGGAATCCCCAGGGCCCCCCCCGGAACACTGCAACCTCGTGAACCACAGAACCACACAAGCCAAACCCACCATGACCACCCAGCAGTGGGTGGCAGCAATTCAACAATACTGAGTGGAAGCCTCACCACACAGAGACACCGCCCACACACCCGCACACACATACCCATGACCATACCACACCTGACGCCATGCACACCACTGCAACTGAGCACCGATAGCCAGCTGCAAATCAGAGACCACCACAGCATTCATATCAAAATATAAATGTAATTAAGAAGCATAACGAGAACAACAAACACAAACATATGTACAAGGCAGGATTGGGGTATGGGTATGAGGTAGGGGTGGGTAAGGGGCAGGGGTGAACAACTGGGAGAGGGAAGATGGGGTCCGCTGACGACTGGCTACCGCCTGGCAGCCTGCCCTCCTCCCGCCTGGCGCTGTGCCTGTGGCCTCCTCCGGCGCCGCATGCCATGCTGCTGTAGGTCGAGGAGTAATGCATGGGTGTTCATCACCACTTGTGTGAGCCTCTGCATGCCCTGTTCCAACAAGCACAGGATCCGGATACCTAGGACAAGGGAACAGAGTCAATGGCTGCGACTGTCCACATCCTTGAATCCCAGCCATCATGCATGGCATACAGCCAAGTGCCCCCTTCTGTGATGGACTGCACCCACCCACAGTGACCGTGCACAAGACAAGCCCAACCAGCCAGCAATGGCCACGTGTACCACTGCACACACACACCGCCCATGTCCAGCACAGCACAACCAAGGCTGCCCAGTGACGTGGCTACGTGGTGGGATGCTAGTGCCACAGCCATGTGCCCGGTGCATGCATGGACCACCAGTGATGCACACACACACACATGCAGTGCCACTGGACAGTGATGACTGTCACATGTTGCATGCATGGTAGTGTTGTCCATGGAAGGTGTCCGTGCCCCCCAGCATGCAATAGCATCCATGATGTAATGACACTCACCCTCATCAAGCCACTGCAGCAGGTGCTGCTGCGGCTGCGGCTGCTGCTGTTGCTGCTGCTGTGGCTGTTGCACACCTCCTCCGCCAGCCACCCTGGCACTGCCATCCCAGGCTTCAGCCTGTGCCCGCCTCCACACCTCCACACCTGTGGGAGACAAAGGAAGAGAAACACATCAGTGAGATCCCAAAGCAGACAGCCCCTTGTGCCATTGAGTGTGCCTGCCCACACAACCAGACCAAAACAGCACACACCTGCAAACACCCTCACAGCAAACCACAGCCCAACCCACCCCCATGCGCAGATTACATTACACAGTCACCCATGCAGACAATACCGGTGCATACACACAGCACACCACCTGGCCTGGGCACAATGCCCCTCCTGGCACGTGACTTGAGGTGCGCAAGCAGAGCACGCTCCCTCCTCTGCAGGTTGCCGTAGCGGTGCCTGCACTGCTCCGGGGTCCTCCTCTGCCCAGTGGCCTGCTCCAGGGCAGCGGCGACCTGCTGCCACACATGGGTGCATGGCACCTGCAGGGGCACTCCCTCAAACAGTGAGCCATAGTGAGGCTCCACCACAGCCACCAGGTTAGCTAATTCCAAAGCCCCCCATTGTGGTGCTCTCCTGCGTGCCTTTTTCAAAATGTACAGTGGCAATATGGCGCTCCGCAGCGCGGCAACCCCATGTGGAAATGTTGCGCAATACAACTCCATCACTGCCTATCACGTTGTTCGGACAGCGCCGTCGGTCCACATCGCACTGTCGCCGAACAACGCGATAGAGCCATACACATGGCAGACGTACAGCGCCAGGGGGCAAAGGTCGGGCACAAGGTCATGGGTCAGTGGCGCAAGGCCATGCACAGCGCCATCGGACATCCACACATCCTGGGCGATTGGACACCTGCGTGCCAGTGCCACAGTGGACTATTGTGCAGTACTGCCACAGCGCCATATGGTGACCAGCGCTGTAGCACCATTGGCACAATGGTGGCCGTGATCTGAATAGCTGATCACGCACAGCACGTCATCAGCGCGGCAGACACCTGTGTAAGCTACCTGGGCATGTGCAATGAAGTGTACCACACAGTCACAGAAATGCGCCATTGGCTCAGCCGGCTCAACCGTTTTGCGCAAAGTGCAACAGCACGATATTCAGCCGACACATGCAAATGATCTGATCAGCCATTCAAAGGCACAGTGGCGCGATTAGCATGTCATTAAAGTTGCACCACTCCTAATTTGCATGCATTGCGCTATGAATACGCGACATTGGACTGTGCTGGCCAGATTCGGTTACTGCAGGTGAGAGGTGAGTTGCATGCTGTGTGATGTTCTGGCCAATGGTCATGGGATAACGCTGTAGACTGCACAGTGACAGGTGTCCACTTCCACCCATACAGACCGACATGACCGAGCAGAGCCAAGGTGAGGGTGAGGATGGTGGGCCAAGGAGGAGGAGGCCTAACTTCACCACGGCGGAGACAGAGGCCCTCTTCCAGGTCTACCTGGAAGAGGAGCCACTACTGAGTGGACGGCGGGCACCCTCAGGCCGTGCAGCTGCATGAGAGGGGTAGCTCGGGCAGTGAACCTGCACAGAAGCCACCAGCGCTCCGTGCAGGAATGCAAAAAGAAGATGGGGACAGACCGCAGGAGGGTGAAGGAGAAGGTGTCAGCCCTCAGGACGGCACGTGCTGGCACAGGCGGGGGCCAGCCAGCGGTGGCAGAGCTGACCCCGGCTGAGGACTGACTGGCTGCATCAATGCAGTGGAGTGCTATTGAGGGCATACCAGGAGGTGGATTCCAGACAGGTGGAAGCCCATCACTGCACGGTATGACATGGTGGTGGTGTTGGGGGGAAGGTTGTTCACATGCACTCACATGTCCTCACTTTCTGTTACAGATCCTGTTCATCTTCAGGGGACGGTGGTGGTGGGACCAGGCAGTGAGGAAGACCTGCCGGAGTTGGAGGAGGGTCCATCCACCTCTGTCGCCAGCCAGCATGCACTGCACCAGCATGCACGCCTGGCTGCCACCTCTGTTGTTGGTGAGTCAGGTGTGGGGGGTGCACAGCCTGTGTCTCAGCAGTCTTGCATGCAAGCATGCCAGCACGCTGTGACTGTGGCTGTAGCACGTACCTGCACCATTGATGATGCAAGGACTGCAATGGGCAGTGACACGTGTGTGTCCCATGATGGACACATAGCAGGCCAGCACATGCCCCTGGGCCTAGCTGGTTCCAATGTGTGTGCCAGCATGTCAGCACAGTCCCAGGCTGTGCCTGTCAGCACTGGTGGGGCAGCACCGGTGGCTGTGCAGGTGTCTGACACTGTTGTGGCCACAGCAGTGGAATGAGTGGTCCCTGGGGCACAGCGGTTGGAGGGGCAGCAGCAGCAGTCACCCACCAGGTCTCGGGGTACAGTGTCCATCGGTGGCACATGCACACCGCCCTTTGATATGCCCATTCCTGGTCCCAGTGAACAGCGCCCACCCTCAAGGGGTGTTGAGCATCAGGACCTTCTATACCCTGGGGGACAGGATGCCGTTGTGGCAGAGTACCCATTTGAAGAGCACACCCGCCTGCTGCGGGAATCAGTACAGCAGCAAAGGTGGGTTGCAACATCCATGGAGGCACTGTGCGTGGCTGTGGAGCTGCACAGCAGGAACTGTGCTCTGATCCTTGCAGAGATGGTCCAAATGTGGATGGATGTGACCGCCACCATTGACAGGCAGACCCAGGCATTGGTCGCTGTC
The DNA here is from genome assembly GCA_016271365.2 of Neoceratodus forsteri. NCBI lineage: Eukaryota > Metazoa > Chordata > Ceratodontiformes > Ceratodontidae > Neoceratodus > Neoceratodus forsteri. Next base: position 1,727,240,488 of record CM057452.1, read on the forward strand.
GTGGCTGCAATGGGCATACAAGCAGGTGCCCCTGTACCGCGCACCCCACACAGTACACTCTCCACTCCCCATTCCCGGCATCATGCGACACCCAGCCTGTCGATGTCTGGTTCTGCTGTGGGCATCCCGAGCACCCCTGGTGCAGGTATGTTTGGCATGCTGCAGACCCCTGTGCGGACAAGGTCGCGATAGCGCAGTGGGACCCCTGGTGGTCCATCGGTGCCACCCCATGCGCCCCCTGCTCAGCCTGCCAGTGCTGTTGGGTCACGGCGGGGCCACCCACGCATCCGCGGTGGCAGTGGCACAGTGCAACATGACTGACCTGTCTCCCAGTGCGGGCCCTGTCTGGTGCTGCCCTGTGTGCAATGTGCGTCATGGTGGGCAGTGCACTGGTGGGTGCCCTGCCCATCACGCCGACACACGGACCACCTGCACACCATCCCGACTGCTGTCCACAGGTGCATGTGCATGATGATGCCTGCATTGTACTGTACACCAAGGTACAAGGGTGCCCAGCATCTGACACACGTACTTGGACAGTACAGGTGGTGGGTGTGGTCTGTGGATCTGTGTGTTTGCCATGTCTGTTCCTGCTCTGCTGTGCACCTGCCCATGCACGCTTTGTGCCTGTGTGTGTGTGTGTGTCCATAGACTGTTCACCCTCCCTGATGGTGTGTTTGTGTGCCTGGACCCTTCCACTCCCCTTGCCGTCATGCACCCCTGGTGTGTTACTCTGTGTGCCTGTGGGTTGCGCCTGGACAGTGTTGGTTGCACATGGCCCCTTGACTTACCTGTGTCGTGCATAATGCTCCTCCATGATGGTGTCCCAGTGCAGCTGGGCCTGCCGGATCAGTCGGGGTCCTGCCGTCCAAGGGGGGGGCTACTCATCACCATCATCACCGGCGCCGCTGGCATCCCCATCGCTATCCCCCTCCTCGACCTGAATGGCTATCCCACAGTCTTTGGCCATGTTGTGCAGGATACAACAGGCCAGGAATATCCCACAGGCCTTTGAGGGGCTGTACTGTAGGGCACCGCCGGAGGTGTCTAGGCATCGGAAGCGTGCCTTGAGCATCCCAAACACCCGCTCGATGCTGTTGCGTGTGGTGGCATGTGCCTCATTATAGCGTTGCTGCGATGGGGTCATGGGGCGCCGGTATGGTGTGAGCAGCCAGGGACAGAGTGGGTATCCGCTGTCACCTGTGTGGAGATGGTGGAGATAAGTATCATGTTCAGGTCCATATTGTCAGTATCCCTGTGTGCCACTACCATAGCACCTGTGGCATTCCCACCCTTGCCCCACGTTTGCAATTCCTACATGCGTACTCACCCACTAGACGGCCTGTGTGGGGATGTCCCCACTCTCGAATCGATGGCACAGTGCGGACTGATACCATATGAAGGCATCATGTGCTCCGCCAGGGTGTGTGGCACAGACATTGATTATGCGCCCAGTGGCATCACACACCACCTGGCAGTTGACACTGGAATAGCCCTTCCTGTTCCTATATGCAGCCCCATCGGGGCCAGGTGGTGTGCGAATGGCCACATGGGTGCAGTCTATGGCCCCTAGCACGCCAGGCATAACGTGCTACCCTGTGGAACTCCTGCATGTTTGCTGTACGCTCTACTGCGGTGCTGGGGAAATGGATGTGCTCTGCAGCATGTGGCAGCAGTGCGCTGAGGAATTGGGTGAGGATGCGTGACGTGGCTGACTGTGTGATGCCTGTGGTGTCCCCTGTCAGCCTCTGGAAGGTGCCCGTGGCGAGCAGGCACATGCAGGCTGTCACCTTGGTCTCCACTGACAGAGCGTGACTCCGTCGTGTGGGTGCCTGCATCACATCACTGCACAGCTCACAGAGCCGCCTCAGTATTGCCCTGTTCGGCGGTACCGGCCCACGATCTTACATCTGTGGCAGGCTCAAAGCTGATGCGGCGCAGTACTGCCTGTTGAGGCGGCTCCCGCAGGCCGACCCTTCCACGCCACGCCCCCTGCAGCATGCATTCTCACCCTCATTACAGCTTCCATGTGGAAGCTGGCACTGTCCATCTCCCGGCTTGTGACCCCCTGGCTGATGTTGCTCTGTTACCCCAGCTGTCCTGACTGCTACCTCCCTGCACCTGGGTACCCGCTGGCCTCTGCAGCTATGGCCCACCACAACTTCCCCTTGCCTGCCCTGTTCTGGACTGTTGCTGTCTGTCTCTCTCTGTCTGTCTCGCTTGGCATCCCTGTAGCGTTCTTGCCTCTTCATTGAGCCTTTTTATTTTGGCTCATTTCGGCTGTAAGCGCACCTTCCGGCTGTTCCGCTATTGCGCATTGTGCAAGCCTTTGAATGTCGCATTGCGCTCTTTTATGCATGGATCCACCCCCCTTGGGTTGTGCATGCCTTCATTTGCATTGCGCTGTTGCTCAGCCTGTTTTCATGGCGCAACTGCCCCTGCTGCATCATCGTAGAATGGCGCAATTCGGACTTGCGCATGCGTAACCCTATTGTGCATGGCGCAACCCTTTTGAATATCCGGCCCTTAGTCTTTATTTTGTTCAATTTCTAATCCACGCTTTGTCTTTACAGTTATTTTATGGATTTTGCAACTTATTTTTTGGGGGTGGGAGGGCAGAGATCCATCAGTTGAATCTTTCAGCAATTAATCACCAGATTTGAAGATTTCAACCAATTTAGCTTATTAATGAAGTCAGCCTGTAATTTTGCTTTGATTCTTTAAAGGTGTTTCCTGTGGTTAGTAAGACCATACCATCGGCATAGAGTTGAATGCTAGTGTGTTTCATATGGTTCAGTAGCCTATTTACATAAATCACAAATATCAAAGGGCCCAATATTGAACCTTGTGGGGTTTCTCTTCTAGTGCTCATTTTTCTGGACTGATAGCTCTCTACCTCCACCCTTTGGGTGTGACCTTTCAAGTACGATTCAGACCATCCACAGACTGCCTCTGATACATCATTGCCTTGTAGTCTACCCAGGAGTATGTCAAGATCACCAAATCAAAGGCTTTGGAGAGGTTCAAGAGGAGGAAGATTGCCTCCGCACTGGGGGGGGGGGGGCTGTCGGCTGAGCTGCTCAGAAAAAATCTTGGAAAAAATAGTGTACCCTAGCACTTTCTGTGTTTTATGTACATTTAGGATAGTTAATGGCCATGTTTAGTTGAGTCAGGGTTTGTGTAATGAGGCAGTTAAAAAACTAGTGAGGTTTTATTGTTCTACAGTTTAGGAATCTTGGGAAGGATGTGTGTGGTTAGTAAGCATTTTGGCATTTGCTTTGCCAGATCGCCACTTCTCTATTTATTTAAAGTGAAAATAAACCTGGTTACTGTTTGTGGATGCTGTATCACACAAGTGTCTGAACTTCTGTACCAGGTCTGTGTACTTGCTTCTGCTACAGCCTCCAGTGCCTGTGCTGTGTTACCCATTTCCCCTGTGACTAATCCCAAGCCTCTTTACTAGAGTAGATACACCTTGCATTCTGTGGATTGTTTAGCTTGACAGCTGCAGGACAGTCTAGTCATTTTGAAATTGTATTCTACCTAAGGAGAAAAGAAAGAAGACTGGTCTGCCTTGATTTGTTTATACCCTCTTCAGACCTTAACAGGCAAAGAGGCCTGATGTTTCTGTGTTCTGGACTAGAAGTACTGGGGGACCTGGTTTGTCTCCCCAGTTTATGGAAGGCCAAGTTACATATAGGCCTGTCATTTGCCTACAACCCTGGATGATGGCGTTGGTTCAGGGGAGGTACTAGCAGTAGTACTGCTAAGTTGCTGGGGTAGCTCTCTGGGTAGTATTCACCCCATCAGCCATTCAAAAAAACAGTAAAGCAGTCTGTTGTACACACCAAGTCAGAGGCACTCTGAGATTTATTAGTACAAACACACACACACATACACCCCCCCCAAGGATCAACTACCCCATGCGCATTTGCCCACTAAAATGCTTCATCATGGGGTGGTAAATGATCAAGCCCAATGCCCTTTTATAATGCAGTTCATTAATATTCATTACCACAAAGTGACCATGTGGAGATTTAAAGAGACCCTATACAGAATATCAAATAACCAAACATCACAAATTGTGTCCCAGTGGATTTAAAAGCATATGGAAAACTTTCAAAAATCCCTATGATGATAATGGATATATCAGGGGATGAGATGACTTAATGCCAATTTAAATCCCCATATGGTTGCATTAAGGAACACCTCCAGGGCTCACAAAGGGCTTATAATAATTGTCATTCAAAAAATGTAGAAGTAAAGCACCTGAGCTCCCACATCCCTCATGAATGAAAACTAATCACAGAAAGTACATTAAAATAGAAAAAGAGACAGAAACAAGGGGGAAGGGGGCTCCCAAAAATTGATATGGAAGGAATAAAAAATTTAGTATGAGGGAAAAACACCTTCATAATAAGTTAAAAAAGAGAACGATCCCAGTTAAATGCTACACTCTTAATTGAACACTACAATCAGACAAATCACTACAACACCCTAGAGTCGATCGATATAGGACAATACGGGTTAAAAAAGGGAAGAAGCTGTATCAGTAACTTAATGTGCTTTTATGAATATGTTAATATGAATGTAGATAACGGAATTCCATTTGACATTATTTTTCTTGATTTTAGCAAAGCTTTTGATATTATGGCCCATCAAGCTTTGGTAACTAAATTCCTGGAGACCAATATAAACAGATACATTGTTAAATGGATAGATGTCTGGTTGGCACACCATTCGCAGAAGGTTCTTATTACTGGTCACCTATCTGATACAGGGTTAGTAACAAGTGGAGTTCCACAGGGGTCTGTTTTGGGCCCCTGTCTTTTTCAAATATTCATTGCAGATCTTACTAAGAACTGCCTGTCAGCCTCTATTAAATATGCAGACGTTGTCAAGATTGGTGGGCCACGTAATGCTGCAAATAGCGTTGCAAAAATCCAACAAGATCTAAACAGTATTTCTCAATGGGTTGAGTACTGGGGTATGAAACTAAATGCATCAAAGTGCAAGGTGATGCATGTTGGTTTCAATAATAAAGCTGCTGCCTATTTCCTGAATGGGAGTCCTTTGGCTTGTACAAAGGATGTAAAAGACCCGGGAATATTTATAGAAAATGACATTGGTTATAATAAACGAGGCAATTAATAGAACTAATAAAGTAATTTGGTCCATCAAAAGAAATATTAAGTCTAGAAATCCTGAAGTGATGCTCCCCCTGTTTAGGGCTTTTGCTAGACCTCACCTAGAATATTCGGCCCAACCATGGAGCCCATATACAAATAAGTGAAATTGCCACTCTGGAAAAAATTCAGAGAAAATTTACTAAAAACATACACAGTTTGTATAATTTCTCATATGAAAATCATTTGCAGGTACTTAATCTTATGCCACTATCGCTAAGACGTCTTCATAGGGACCTTATATTTATGCTTGACATCGTTCATGGCTCATACCTATTTACTCAAATGGGTTTTGTATTTATAAGAACATTTATAATACCAGAGGACACACTTTTCAGATTGCTAGGGCAAAATTCCTTCATACCTCCAGAAAGTATTTCTATACACAGAGAGTTGTCAACCCATGGAATAAACTCCCAGTTGACATTATTTCCAGTGATAATAAGGTTACATTCAAAAACCATCTTGATAAGTTTCTTGTTAATAATACTAGTATAGGATACTATAATTGAACAGGTGCACCTATGGGCCCAAAAGCCCCCTTGCACCTTAACCACCTTAGTATGAACCTTAATATGAACAGCCTCAAAAGAAAGTGCAACAATTAGAATTAATAACCAAGACATATACAGCCCTCATCCATTGCCTGTGGGCTGTTGGAAGGGTGCTTAGCCTGAGCATCTGTGAACGCTGTCAGAGAGCCTCCAAGGAGGACAAAATTTTTCTTCCCTTTTGATTTTTTCTGAAAAATTACTCTGGTGTGGCTGAGTGAGAGTGGGTCAGTGGCGGTTTAACTTTGGACTTAAGAAGCAGCAGTACCCGTAGATTTTAGAACTTGAACTTTGTGCTAAAACTGTCCCCTTCTCTGTGGCAATGTGAGGGGGCCTTTCTTTTTGAGGGTCTTGGTTTCAGATGCAAAGGCTTTCTGAACATTTGCTTAATTCTGTGACAATATATGTAGAAGCACCGTCTACTGGTTTATTAAAAAAAATTATATTGATTTTTTAATATTGATTCTGATGGATGTCGGGGGTGGGTGAATGTGTTTAGGTTTGTGTAATTGTAAGACTGTGGCATGAGTGCATGGGTTTGTGAAAAGGGGTGTGTGTGGAGGGGTTATTTGTTGATGGGAATTTGAATAAATTTGTGGGTAGTTTTTAGTTAGTATGTGTGATGTATCTGTCAGACCCTTCTTAGTTTATTCCTCGAAACAGTTGCGGCAGCTGCATCCCTTTGGGGGTTTCCTTCTTACCTTTTTGGTGGAGGTCATTGATCACTTCTGGGAGTTAGGGGTCCTTCAGGAATGTGGTTCACAATGTATGTGGGCTCTGAGGGTTGACTGTCAGGTGAGTAGGATTGGTAGTGTGAGATCATTAGGGAAATTTGTTGTAACTCAGGTCACTGAGGAATAAAACCACACTTGTAGAGGTCTTCATTGTGGGCTTCTCAGCTGATCTGGCATGCATCATGGAGATTTGGGTGGGGGATGACTCTGGACCTGTTCTGGAGGCATCCATTCCTCCGGGGTTTTCTGTGATGCATTGTCCTAGGTGGGAGTGTGGGGGGGCCATCTGCTTTAGATCTGCATTTGGATTGATGACATACACCATGGGTTCGGCCAGGTTCTTTGAATGCATGGCAGTGAAGGGCAGGCCGGGTTCAGTGTGCTGGATTATTCTCATGTATGTCCCCCGGGGCCCATGAATGATTTCCTACAGGAACCAGGAGGCTTCTTGGCCAATCTGGTGGTGGAGTCACCTAGACTGTTAGTGCTTGGTGACTTTAATGCCTGGATCGATGAAGAAACCACCCAGTTTGGAAAGCAATTCTTCCACTTGATGTCCTTACTGGGCCTAGTATAGGCAGTTGTCTCCTGTACTCATCAGCATGGCCACGCCTTGGACCTGGTATTCTCATTGGGTCTTGACATTAGTAATGTCCAGGATTGATATGGTTGTGGGGTTAGATCATCATGCCATGTAGTCCCTTTGCAGGGCCTCCCATTTACTTATCCCCCCCCCCCCCCATGGAGATGGTCAGATACTGCCCTGTTCGAAGTCTGGATCCTGAGCAGCTTCTGACAGCTCTGAAAACCTCGGCCATAGTGGTGGCTTATGCTGAGAGTTTGGAGACAGATGTGGAGAGCTATAACCTAGCTCTTATAGCTGCCTTTGACTCCTTGGCACCTTTCTGTGTTCATCCCTTGATTTACTGCCACAGGTCACCATGGTACAATGGTGACCTGAGGTGGCTGAAGACAGAGGGATGGAGGTTGGGAGAATTCCTAGTGAAAGTCAAGGTCAAAGGAGGATAGATTAATGCTGAGAATTCACTACATTGAATATCAGTGATCAGTCACCCACAGTGGTCCTGTCATGGGTGGTTGCTGCTGGAAAGAATCGACCAGCTCAACACTTCTGACTTATAGATCACTTATATATCACTTATAGACAGACTGTTAAAATTGACCTGTCTGCAGTCTAGAAGAGTCTTTTCTGCAGATAAATGTGAGGAGTTCAATTGGTTCTTTCTGGATCAGATGTCCTTCATTCAGGCTGAATTTTGATGGAAGAAGTCTTTCGGGTCGTCTCAGGACAGTGTCCTATATACTGTACATTGCATCTGAGACCTACTAGACTTCTTTTGGATCGCTGGGTCTGATATTCATGGAGATTGTCAGGTGTTCTTTGAGGGAAGGGGTTTTCCTCGCTGCTTTGAAAAGGGAGGTGGTGAAACTCCTCCTGAAGAAACAATCTTTGGACCGTGATGTTCTTGTTCACAACAGGCCTGTTCCAAACTTTCCCTTTTTGGGGAAGATTATTAAAAAGGTGGTAGCCAGGAAGCTGGAGCATTGCCTGGAGCAGTAGGACATCTATGAGCCATTCCAATCATATTGCAGGCCTTGTTATAGCACTGAGACTGGACTTGTCAAGGTGCATCATATTCTTCTCCTCATGAGGGAAAGAGGTCAGCATTCTATTTTTGTCCTGCTTCACCTTTCCTCGGCATTTGACATGGTGGACCATGGGTTGCTGCTGGATCGCCTGAGGCATGACCTGTCTCTAACCTGCCCTTTTTGGGCAAGGTTATTGAGAAGGTGGTTGCGCTGCAGCTTGAGGCACACATCACTGCCTTTGACATCTATGTGCCTCTACAATCTGGTTTTAGGCCCAGGCACAGCATAGAAACCACACTACTTAGGATGCACAATGATCTGCATAGGGTGGGAGATACAGAATGGTCAGTTCTTATTCTCCTTGATCTCTCCTCAGCATTTGACACCATGGACCATGGGCTGTTACTGGACTGGCTCAGGAAGTATGTCACCAGCAAAGTCATCCACTGGTTTGAGTCCTATCTCTGTGGTAGGATGCAGAGGGTTGTGTTGGAATGGTTTTCCTCGCTCACAGTGGCTCTGCCCAGTGGTGTACCCCAGGGATTGGTATTTTTGCCCATGTTGTTTGTAGTATATATGCAACCCTTGGATAAGATCATTAGGTAGTATGGGTTTGGGTTTCACTGCTATGCAGATGATACCCAGCTCTTTATGTCCTTTATACCTGGGATAGTGGGAGTGGGGGATGTGCTTAATAGGTACCTGGGTGAGATCCAAGATTGGATGTCATCGAGCTGACTTGAGACTTTACACTGCTAAAAACTGAAGTACTGGTGGTGGAGCAGGATTGTGGGAAGGAAGTGACAGCTACCGCGAAGGAGACAGGCTTCAGCTCAGCTCCTCTGGGCTATTGGCTGCCACAAAGCTGAAAAATCTGGGAGTCATTCTGGATGATAGGTTAACATTTGAGGCTCAGGTGTCAGTAGTAGTCCAAAATGTCTTTTATCATCTGTGGAAAATCTGCCAGATTGGATCCCTTATTCTTTTCAGTGACCTGGTCACACTGGTTCATGTGTTTGTGACATCGTGACTTGATTACTGCAATGCTCTTTACCTTGGGGTAGATGGAGGTACACTGCAGCGCCTGCAGCTGGTGGAGATCCTAGCTGCTAGGTTGCTGACAGGCCTTCTGAGGTCATACCATGTCTCACCAGCACTGTGTGATCTGCACTGGCTGCTGATCAAGTGGCTTATCTCCTTTAAAATTGGCTTGTTAACTTATAAGGCCCTACATGTGTTGGGCCTGGGTCACCTGGTGTTTCTTTTGCACCTTTATATATCTTTTTGGCCTCTTCACTTCATTGAGGAGGGCCTTCTTGTAGTTCCCAAGGCAAGGTTAAAAAGCTTGGCGGACTAGGCATTCGATGTGGAGTGCTTCGTTCAATGGAATTCCCTTCTGAGAGCCCTGAGGGAGCCCTCCTCTATGGTGGCTTTTAAGCGAAGTCTGAAAATGTTTGTTCAGGCATTTGGGAGAGTAATGCCTCCTTTTTTCCATCCCTCCAGTCTGTAGCTTAGTTATTTATTTATTAAGAAATTATTACTATTTTCTGATATTTTAATTAATTTGAGTTTTTATTATTTTGGTTTTATGAGTATGTGAGATTAATACTACTGTTTTATGCTTGTAATGGCATTTTGAGTCTCCGAGGAAGGGTGGAAATATAAATAAAAATTACTACTACTACTACTTTGTTGGACTCTAAGGGTCGGTGCTAAGGTGGTTTGAGTCCCACTTGTCTGGCAGGGTGCAGCAGGTGGTGTTGGGTTCTTACTTTTGGAGTAGTGCTACACTGAGCTGTGGAGTATCCCAAGGTTTGATCCTGTCCCCCATGCTGTTTGCCATGTACATGCTGCTGTTTGGAGTGATTATTAGATGATACAGGCTGGTTTTTCTCAGTTATGCTGATAATACCCAGTTGTATTTGTCTTGTGCACCTGACAGGGGTTCTGTGATCTTGTTGCTGAGTAAGTGTCTTAAGGAGATCAAAGACTGAATGGCTAGCAGCTGGCTTAACATTAACTCCACAAAGACAGAGGTGCTGCTGGTGGAACCTGGACAAGGTGGCTCAGCAGTGAATGGCGGTGGTGCCATTTTACCATAATTAAATGACATTCTGCTAAGAGCTGTGGATAGGATGAGAAGTCTGGGAGTCACTGTGGACTCTAAGCTGACACCAGAACACCAAGTGTCGGTGGTTGTACACAGTGGCTTTTTCCATTTGTGAAACATCACCCAGATCAAGCCCTTCTAAGTGCCTACTGACATGGTGACACTAGAGCAATGTTTCATTACATCTAGACTAGATTACTGCAGTGCTCTTTACCTAGGCTCTGCATGGGACTGGTGCATTGCCTGCAGTTTGTGCAGAAGAGCGGCAGCCCAGCTGATTGCTAGGACTTCCCAGTCCAGGCACACCACACTGGTGCTAAGCAGGCTGCACATTTCAGTGGTGCATCAGTTTCAGTGTGTGTTTGTTAACTTACAGGGCCCTACATGGTCTGGGCCTGGGTTACCTGAAAGACCTCCTGGTCCTATATGCTTCCATAAGCTCTTGTCAGTCTTTTGAGGTGGGTTTCTTCTGTACCCAGAGATCACGATTAAAATCTTTGGAGGATCATGCAGTTGGGGTCACTGCACCTATGTTGTGGAACGCACTGCCCCTGGAGGTTAGATGAGTCCCTTGGTCAACACATTGAAAAATTGTCAAAAACTATCTTTAATTGGTTCCGAGGCACCGAGTGAAGGGGTTCATTCGGCATGCTGGCGACCCGGGTTTGCACCCCGAGCCCGGGTGCCAGGAGCAGAGACCGGCAGGTAGGGATTGCAGAGAGTCCATTGGACACTTCCCTCCCGGGCAGGGGGTAGGCAGGGCCTCAGCACCTGGAGGTGGATTGGGTGACGTGGCTTGGGGGCATGAAGCCTCGACACGCCCCTTGTATGTCTCCACCTCAGATCACTGCCACACTTGGCCAATTAGGGCAGAGGGAGTGGGACGGCAGTAAAAAAAGGAACCCCCGAGCAACTGGATGACAGCCTTCAGTCTCCCAACACCATGAAGCCCCAGAAAGTGTCCGGTCTTATCCTGCGGTGCTCAAGATATGAAGTTGCACCATATAGGCGCTTTCCCCGGGAAGGGAGGGACCCTCCTGATGAAGGAACATGTCAGGTTACTCGGGCAGCTAGGGGTGGTGGTTGGCAGAAGGGGACCAGTGGTGCCAGGGTGCACTTTGGAGGCCCAAAGGAGTGGCCGGTCGGGGGTGCCTGGGGAGGAACATACAAAAATAACACACACAAAAAATCAACTATCTTTGTAATGGCTACTGTGGATCTGGTGATATTCGGTAATGTTGCTTTATTTTGTGCCCGTTTTCATTAGCTGTATTTTATGCTTTTATTTATGTAAGGTGCCCAGAACCTCTGGGATTTTTCGCCATAGAAATAAAATTGCCTTGCCTCTTAACTGGAGAGAAGGGGAGCTCCAGAAAGTCTGCTAGCGTGGTGTTCATGGGAAAACCCTCCTAAAGCCAAAACTGGTAACATGTTACTATGGAGTACTATTCCAAATGGTTATAGGTTTAGTAGTGGCCCACCTTCTTTACCAGCTCTGAGAGGACAGACAGCAGGGTTATGGAACGATAATTTGAGGAACTTGTTATGTCGCCCTCTTTAAATATTGGAACAATTTTTGTCTGACTCCAGGACTTTGTAAAGTGGCCAATTTTATACTCCAATTAAATAATTTAGTCAAGATTGGTAATATAAATTCACTGGAGTCTTTTAAAAACCTGATTTCCATCCCATCGAGGCCATTTGCCATTTTTTGCATCTAACATTTTTATTTCCTTACAAATGTCATTTACTCCAATACTTCTGAGCCTAAAAGGTGGAGTTTTAGGTGTCTCACATACACTGCTGTCTGTCCCCCTCAAGTACCTGCTACAGGTAAGTCCCACCATTGAATCTGGCACCTTTTTTTTCTGGAAGATTTACAAAGTGGTTGTTCAATAAATCTGCAGGTTTTTTGGACTCAAAAGCCATACCATCTTTTGTAATTTTTATGTTTGGATTGTACCGAGTTGGATTTTTAAAAGACTTTATTACAATACAGTGTTTCTGAGGATCCTGTGCTCTAAGCATTGTACCTTAACAGAAAATGTTTTTGCTTCATTTGAAGCTTTTTTGAACTGGTTCCAGATTTCTGCATTTAGTGTTTTATTTGTTGTTTTCCAAATATGATTTTTTATCATTATTGCTTTTTAAAAATTTTTTGTAGTCAAAACAGCATAATTTAATCTTTGCCTTATCATTTTTAAAGGAGCTCGATAATTACATGCCTCAGAAAACATATGGGTAAATTTGTCCATGGCTAGGTCTAAGTCTAGAATTAGTGACAATTTATGCCATGGCATACAGGATAAGAGCGACACAAAAGCTAGCTCATCATAATTTCCAAAATCACAGCTGGTTTTAATAATTTTTGGTGGTTAAATGTTATTTACTTTACCCATCGTGATCTCACAGAATAGTGTATTATGATCCCCCACGTTTGGGGCCTTCACATCACACCTCTTTTCTTCAGTTTTGGGGAAGATGAACAACAAATCCAGGATCTTTCCTGGACCTGTTGTCCAGCCCCTCCTAACTGAGTATCTGATCATTTGAATGATACACAGTTGCAGAGAACTGCTGATTTTACACCTCTGGGACAACCCCAGGCAGCATTGAGGTCTATCACATGTGGTAATTCTGTTCTGAGAGTATATTCCATCAGTACCTGAGGTCTGGTTCCTACTGGTGTTCAGAAGCTCCTCATCCCCTATGAACATAATCACTACACCAGAAGCACTGACAGCAAAGTTTTCAAAGTTCCTCATTGTTGCAAAACTCTCCAGGTCAGAGAGGTTTTGCTCACCGTGCTCCTAACTGGCTGAATTATCTACCTCAGGACACCTCCTCTGTAGCCTCATTAAGCTCCTTTAAACAAACGCTTAGGAATCATCTTGTTTGTATGGCCAGCTATGATTGCTCTCATTAACATTGTATGGTTCTCAACAGCGGTTTCCAACCTACTCTGCCCCTGGGGCATCCATCTTCGGCCCACTTCCTGTCAAACTCTTGCCTATCTCCCTGTAAATAATCTGAACTTGCCAATACTCTAACCTCCCCCTTCTAATTTTCCCTCCTTACTTGACAGTCACTGTGACAGTTCCGTAGATAGCCTCACGCCCAGATCCTCTTTCGATGAGGCCCCCTTGAGCTGAAGTATCTCTCCCCCTGCACACATACTTGCTCATTCTCCTGACCCTCTACTGGCGAGGCCCCTTGGGCCAAAGTATCTCTCACCCTGCACACATACCTCTTACTTATCACCCTTTACTTTCTTTGCACCATTGACACGTAATGTAAATTGCCTGCATTGTTGTTTTCTTTTGTTATGTAGTTCTATAACATATAGCATTGTATGCTCTAGTTATTTAACTACCTGTTTATATGTAAAACCAACTGTTGTCACTGTATTTGTTTTACCTGATGTGGAACCTATGTAATGAGCTCGTTCTCAAAGGTGGTAATCCGAGATCACAAAATAAAATAAATAAATATCAGAATTAGATGGTTTTATTTTTGGTGAGGAGTAAAGGCTACCCATAATTATTTCCAGTTTTTAGATGGACTAATAGGCACACGATACATGCTACACTCTTGTCAAACAAGATTCTGACTAAGACCAAGTCAAATTTATCATGCAACAATATGCAGCCCCTTCCCTGGATTTTCAGTCCAGACGATGGCAGTGGAGATTCTCTATCCTCACTTCCCTCGTTTGAATTCCATTTGTCATATACATATCTGTTAATGCTATCATATCATAGGTTCCAGGTTTGTCCATGTCCTAAATACATAATTTTTTTAACTACACTATGGACATTATCATGTGTTAATAAATTGATTCTTCAGGTGGGCCAGGATTTAATTTGAAGTCCCCACAAAGGGCCAAGGCCAGTAGAAGGGCTTAATGTGACTGAAAGACATTAAAGGCATGATAATAACAATATATAATCTGCACATGTACAAAACATATTGATAATGAACCTATCCACATTTGACATTAAAAATATTACAGTAACAGTAAATAAACAGCATATGTATAGATACTGTACCTATCTACATTTGACTGGAAAACATTAAAAGCATGGCTTTATGTTAATTAGTTAGTTAGTTGCTGATTCCAGGACAAATGTCGCAACTTGCAGGTGTATGCAAGTTGCGACATTTGCCGCTACGCCGGGGAACCTGCGCCATATTCTAAGAGCAGCAGGGCCCGGCACTTACAACGTGTGACTTGTGACACATGTAGGCTAACGCCACTGGCATGGCGTAATAGCCCTGCATGTCATAAGTTGCAGCCTGCTGCAGACTGTGCCCCTGGAGCCCCTCCCCCCACCCTGGGAGCATGGGGGCGCTGGACAGGTGACACAGGAGTCCGGGGGCATAGTGGAGAATGGACCCCCGGGGGTCCCCGACATTCGGGGAGGGTGGGGGCATAGTCGTGTTCATGGGGGCACAGGGAGCACAGCAGGACATCTGCCTCAGTGCTGAGGAGTGGGCATCTGTCGGATGGCACCGACAGATGCCTTTTAGAGCATCTCCGAAATGTTCTAAGTTAGCTCTGGCAGTGCAGCTCCTGGGATTGCGGTAGTGGGTTATGGCAGCCGCCCTTCTGGAATAGGGTGCAATTGCTGCCGTAACCCACCCTTGCACCATGTCGTTGCGGGTTGTGGTGTAATGGGTGGCATATCCCATGGTTGGCAAAGCCAGCAGGTGACATGGTGCAAGGCGTCATTTGAAATACGGAATGGCATAATGCATGGTGCAAGTCGCGAGTTACACCATGGGGTTTGGCGTAACTCGGCTTGTGCCAGTGTATGCCATCTTGGAATTGGGCCCCTAGTGACTTATCAGGAGGTCTTTCAGCTAACCCAGACCCAGACCATGTAGGGCCTTGTAAATGTTAACAAGCAAAGCTCGAAACTGATGTGCCACCTGACCGGAAGCCAGTGGAGAGCATGGAGAACCGGTGTGATATTATGCTCAGAAAGGGATGTCCCAGCAGCCAACTGGGCTGCTGTATTCTGAACCAGCTGCAGGCAGCGCATAATTCTCACAGATAGCCCCAGGTAAGGGCATTGCAGTAGTCAGTCTAGATGAGATAAAGGCATGCACTAGTGTCGTGAGGTCAAATGGCTCAAGATAGGGCCTAATCTAAGCAATGTTACGAAGATGGTAATAGCCACTGCAGACAACAGCTGACACCTGGCATTCCAGAATCAGCTTAGAATCCACAATGACCCCCAGATTCTTGACCCTATCAACTGCGAAGAGGGTCACTCCTCCCAATAATGGAAGGGCAGTTCCCCTAGGTATCACAGAGGAATCATGTCAACCCGGCTCCACCAATAACACCTCCACCTTAGATGGATTCAACCTGAGCCAGTACCGAGACAGCCACCCCTTCACCAGGGGCACAAGACACATACAGCTGGACATCATCAGCATAGCAATGAAACGCCAAGCCATAATGTCTGATAATTTCCCCCAGGAGTAACATGTATACAGCGAATAACATGGGAACCAGGATCACCTCTTGAGGCACCCCACAGCAGAGTGCAGCACTGCTCAATGTATAGGAGCCAAGTACCACTTCCTCCATTCTGCCAATTATGTAGGAATTAATCCACTGCAAAATGGTGCCTGAGAGTCCCACATAGTGCCTAAGGTGAGCCAAAAGCACACCATGATCCACTGTGTCAAAGGCCAATGAAAGGTCTAGAAGTATGAGGACGGAACATCGTCCACTGTCCCTTGCTGAGAGGAGATCATGGAATATCCTTACTAGGGTTGTCTCTGTGCTGTGGCAAGGTTGAAAGCCAGACTGGAAGGGCTCATAGATGTCATACCTCTCCAGGTGCTGTTCTAGCTGCAGTGCCACCACCTTCTCGATCAACTTCCCAAGAAAGAGAAGGTTTGAGACAGGTCTGTAACTGGCAAGATCATCAGGGTCCAAAGAAGCCATCTTAAGAAGAGGCCTCACCATCACCTTTTTTAGGGTGGAAGGAAAGACATCCTCAAGAAGAGAACTCCTGATGATCTCTGCCACAATTGGACTGAATGAATCCCACCATTCTAAAAGAAGTCTGGTTGGCCCAGGGTCCAATTTATAGTAGGTGGGTCACAGTCCAGAAACCACCCATGAGATATCATCTAAGGAAACTGGCCCAAACTCAACCCACAAGGGTGGAGCGCCCATGACCTGAATAGACTGGACACTATCTGCCAATGGTAGACTGCTTGGGGTAATCCCAGTTCGGATGGAGGACACCTTCTCTAAAAAGGCAAGCCCTGACCTGCACCCTGTTTACCCCTATGTGGTACTTGTAGGTCTCTATCATATATCTTCTCATTGTCCTCTCTTCCAGGGTGTATATGATGAGATTCCTCAATCTCTCCTCACAGGACTTCTCATGCAACCCTTGCACCATTTTAGTTGCCCTCCACTGGACTACCTCCACCCTGTCAATGTCCTCTCTGAGCTGCGGCCTCCAAAAATGAACACAGTACTTCAGGTGGGGTCTCACCAGTGAATGATAAAGTGTCAACACCACCTCCCTCCCTCCCTCCTCCTGCTGGAAATACCCCTCCCTGTGTACCCCACTATCCCAATAGCCCTACCCAGTGATTTGTCACACTGCCCTGCCACTTTGAAGTTGTCAGATATGATCACCCCAAGGTCCTTTTCCTCCTTAGTGATGGTCAGCACCTCGCCCTCATCCTATACTCAGCTCCTGGGTTCCTATGCCATAATGCATGAGTTTGCACCTTTTGGCATTGAACCTCAACTGCCATGCTCTTGCCCACTCCTTGAGTTTCCCAAGATCCCTGCACATTCTCTCCACCCCATCTTGAGTGTCCATCCTGTTCCTATTATAGATTTTGGTATAATCTCCAAAATGGCATACCTTCCTTCTAGTTCTTCTATAGTATCATTTATGAAGACATTGAAAGGACCAGTTCCAGTACTGAGCCCTGCGGTACCCTGGTGGTCACTTTCCCATCATTTGAGTTAGTGCCGTTAACCACCATTCTCTGCTGCCTATCTGTTAACCAGTTTCTAACCTAATTCATCACTTTGGATCCTACCTAGGCTACTCAATTTCTTTATCAGACTCCTGTGTGGCATGGTGTCAAAGGCCTTGCTAATGTACAGCTAGGCCAAGTCCACTACCCTCCCTTTATCTAGTTCCCTGGTCACCCAGTTGAAAATCAATCAGCTTTGAATGGCATAACCTCACCCCACCATGAATCCATGCTGCCTGTGCTCTTGCAGCCCATTGGATTCAAGATACTCAACCAGCCTTTCCTTTAGCAGGGTTTCCATTAATTTCCCCACCACTGAAGTGAGACTAACTGGCCTATAGTTGCCAGCCTCCTCCCTGCTGCTACTTTTATACAGAGGGACCACATCTGCTGTTTTATAGTCCTCCAGAACCACACCTGTTTCCAGTAAATGGTTGAATAAGGCCATCAGTGGAGCAGCTAGCACCTTCCTGAGTGTCTTTAGCACGCTCAGGCGTATCCCATCCAGTCCCATCATCTTGTCCACCTTCAGAGCTGCAAGCCTCTTCAGCACTCTTTTCACTGAAAATGGACTTCTGTCCACCTCCCCCTTTTATTCCTGTTTCTCCCTACTGGTCCTTCCCCCTCCCTCCTCTTTGAAGACTGATTAGAAGTACCTGTTCAGGATGACATCTTTTCCTTGGTCTTCTTCTGCACAGTCTCCCCATTTTGCCTTCCTAATCCTCACTATCACTCCTCTTGTCATTCTCTTCTTACTTCTGTTATCTGAAGAAAGTCTTATCCCCTTTAGCTGCCCCTTTGGCTATCCTTTCCTCTGTCTGCACCTTAGTTCCCCTCACAGTCTTTCCTGCTTCCTTTTGTGTTACTTGGAATGTCTCCCTGTCCTTCTCTCTCTCTCTCTCTCTGTGTTTCCTTATACCTCCTGAATGCCATCTTTTTTTCCCTTACCGCCTTGACCACTTCCCTAGAGATACAAATGCAAGTGCATAGGTTGCCTTCACTTATGACATAAGGGTACATAAAATCTTAGTCTTGGGTCATCCACGGGACGTCAACCACAATAAGAGAAACCATTGGAGGAGCACCACTTAGACATGTAGATATTTGCTTGCTTTTAATATTCCACATAACAGATATAATCCGAGTAACATTTTGTAGCTGTCCACTACTTCATCAGACCCTCATAGTAAGAGTGTTATCAGCACTTTAAGATTTTCACTTTAAAATCTCCATAGGTTCAGATCTGTTCCATTCATGGTATAAGGCATTCTCCCTTTCCAGGCTAAAGTGCCCAATCCCTCTCACTCACCTCGACTTTCTGCACTCCTTTGATATAGTCTGAGGAAGGTGGACAAATCACCAGGCCCGCACAGAGTACATCCAAGGGTACTAAAGGAACTGGCTGAGGAGATGGCAGGGCCACTGGCAGACCTATTTAATAGTTCACTAGAGTCAGGAGTGGTGCTGCAGGATTGGAGAACAGCATATGTAGTGCCCCTCCACAAAAGTGGTCCCAAGGATGACCCATGGAATTATAGACCAGTCAGTCTGACCTCCATTGTGGGCAGGCTCATGGAGACCATACTAAAGGGAAGGTTGGTGGAATATCTAGAGGAGCATGGCCTCCAGGATGTGAGGCAACATGGGTTCATGGGGGGGAGATCATGTCAAATCTGATTGACTTCTTTGACTGTGTCACTAAGATAGTAGACAGAGACCAAGCGGTAGACATCCTCTATCTTGATTTCAGCAAGGTCTTTGACTCTGTGCCCCACAAAAGGTTGATCAGGAAGTTGGTGGATCTCGGGGTTGGGGAAAAGATGGCCCAATGGGTGGAAAACTGGCTAAGGGACAGAACCCAGAGGGTGGTTGTGGGGGGAAGAGTTATCTGGCACCAGAGAGGTAACTAGTGGGATCCCTTAGGGCTCGGTGCTGGGGCCAGTTTTGTTCAATGTCTTCATAAGTGACATTGGGGATGGCATTAAGGGCAAAATGTGCCTATTCACGAATAACACCAAGCTCTGCAGGAGAGTGAACACAGCTGAAGGAATACAGGACTTACAGGAGGATCTGGAAAAGCTGGGCAGGTGGTCCAGGATCTGGCAGCTTGGCTTTGATGCCAAGAAATGCAAAGTTATGCATATTGGATCCAAGAATCCCATGACAGAGTAATACCTGGGTGAGTCCGAGTATCTGCGTCAGAGGAGGAGAAGGACCTGGGAGTGATGATCACTAATGACCTGAAGCACTCCATGCAGTGCAAGAAAGCAGCAGCAAAGGCAAATAAGATGCTAGGATGCACATCTAGGGGGAACAGTAGTAGGAGAGAGGAGGTTATACTGCCCTTGTGCAGGTCACTGGTAAGGCTGCATCTAGAGTACGGAGTTCAGTACTGGTGCCCACACCTCAAAAAGGACATTAACCTGCTGGAGAAGGTCCAGAGGAGGACTACAAATATTATAGAGGGTCAGTAGGGTAAGGCATACGAGGAGAGGTTAAGGGCACTGAACATGTACTCCCTGGAAGACAGGAGAGAGAGAGAGGGGACATAATTGGGACCTTCAGGTACTTGAAAGGGATAAATAAGGTTGATAAGGAGAATCTCTTTAAGCTGAGTGGCAACCATAACACGAGAGGGCACAGTCTTAAGCTGGAGGGTGGGAGGTTTAGGAGGGATGTCAGGAAGTACTTTTTCACAGAGAGGGTGGTGGACACTTGGAATGCATTACCAGAAGAGGTCATCTTGTTGAAGACAGTGGGCAGCTTTAAGAGAGGCTGAGATAGGCATAGAGGGAATGTAAGGATCATGGGTAGGGAGGATGGGAAGAGTGGGGACATTAGCTCAAGCTGTGGACCCTGCAGTACGAGCAGACTTGATAGACCAAATGGTCTTCTTCTGCTGGCTTCTTCATGTGTTTATATGTTCGTATGAAAGCACATCACACTCCAGCCAACTCCCCCAGGAACACAGGATCACAGATATGAACCTGTGGATGTTTTAAAATGAAAAGAAAAGCTTAAAGAGTTGATGACACAGCTTATTATGAGGGTCGTATTAAGTAGCAGATAGCTACAAAACATTACCTGGATTACATGTGTTATGTGGAATATTAAAAGCAAGAAGATATATACTGTACATGTATGAGTGGTGTTCATCCAAAGTTTTCTCTTATTGCACTTCCCTAGAGAACAGTAATGGTCTCATTTTCCTTCTACTTTTACTCACTTTCTTCATGCAGAGACTGATTGCCTTAATTATACTCTCTTTATTTTTCCCCACTGTACCTCTACCCCTTTCTTGCAATCCACCCAATTAGGCAGTTTCTGAGACAGTCCTTCCTTTCTTTAAAATTCACCCTTCTAAAGTCCAGGACCCTCGTCCTGTTGTGGTTTTCTTCTGTTTCTTTGTTTATGTTAAACCACAATGTTCAGTGATCACTGGTGCCTAGGGGACTGCCCACTGTGACACCTGCAATGCTGACCCTGTTTGTACGCACCAGATCCTACACTGCCTCATCCCTAGTGGGTTCTTTGACTAGCTGCCTGAGAAAACCCCCTTGTAGCGAGTCAAGGATGGCCCTGCTTGTTGCTGAGGCCACGACTGGAAGGCTGCATGCTACGTCTGGCAGACTGAAGTCACCAACCAGCAGCACCTTCCCCTTACTTGCTATTCTGACTATGGCTTCTGCAAGTGCCTTATCCAACTCCTCACCCTGTGCTGGAGGTCTGTACACCACCCTGGTATGCATATCAGCCCCAGAACCTATCTGCAGGATGAGCCACAGTACCTCCGCCCTTCCTTTTCCTCTGGGTGCCCCTGTAACTCTGTGGCATGATTCCCTCCCTCAAATATAATATAACCCCTTTTCCCTGCCCTGTCTCTCTTGAACAGTGAGTAGCTTGGTGTGGCCGTGTCCCAGTTGTGATGGTCAGTGCCCACGACTCTGTTATGGCCACCAAATCCTGTCTATCCTCTGCTATGATGGCTTCCAGGTCTGGAACTTTATTTCCCAGACTGCTTGCATTGGCGCACACTGCTCTCCATACCTTGCATTATTATTCATTATTACTTAAGCTTAGTTGGACAGCTTAACAACTTAGGAAGGAAATGCTTCTATATGATTTTCTCTTTGAATGTATGAAAGGGTTTGCTGCAAAATGTTTTCTTTTTTTTTTTAAACTTTATTTTTATTAGTTTTCTGACTATGAAACATAGCAGCAAGACAGCATGTCAAGACATCCAAATTACAGCATTTCACAACAGTTGGAGAGAAATATCTCCTTAATCATAGGTATGGTGCACCTTTGACATTGTGATACCATATTGGGGGATATTCAGAATTTAAACAACCTCAAGATAAGAAATGTTTCACATTTAGTGCTGTCTAGTTAAGCCCAGGAGCAGTATGACTTTAATACTTTTTGTCCTAAAGTCCGTTGTATTTCAACATGTGCATGTCTTCCAGAGGCTAATGGCGTCATACTATTACCCTGAAGAAATTTACTCCATATTAGAAACTGCAGCCAGATATACAATCTAATATTTTAAAGATTCAGTAGCTTAACATAGCTCCGTAACTCTCCCAAATAAACAAACATTTTTAATCCCAAACAGGGAAAAGGATTAGCTGTTTAAACCTCAATGTCAAAATGTATGTAGTTTGCTAAGGGGTCACTACAAATCATGGCAAATAAAGTTTAACAAAATGGAGTAAAATATCCTACATTTAAAAAATTAAAAGTCTCACTGCCAGAAGTCAGTCCCTGGTATCATCTTCTGAAGCCAGATTTCCTTCCTCCTCGAGAGTGCCAGAGTTCTGCCGCCGTGATTGAATTCGAATGGCCCACTTCCCAGCTTCAATCGGGTCTGAAAAAATCCAAACCTTCCCATCAAAAACCAGGTGCAGTCTCCCTGGATAGATCATGGCATGTGAGACCCCAGCATTGTGCAGCTTCTGCCTCACTGCATCGAACTTTTTGCGCCTCAGACGGGTCGCGTAGCTGAGGTCCAGGAACAAATAAATCATGCAGTCATCTTGTGTTATAGTCCCTGCCCTTCTGGCCAGCCTCAGAATGGTATCCCTTGTCCTGACTCCATCAGTCACCACTAAAAGGGTTCCTGGGTTAGTTGGGTCTTCACGGTAGCCACGAGGAGTGATCCGGTACGATTTTTGAAGGGCAAAAGGAATTAGTGGTTCCTTGGGGGCTAATTTTTCTTGTAACCATTCTTGGATAAACATAAGGGGGTGATCGCCCTCAATGCCTTCAGGTAAGCCCAGTATCCTTATGTGCGAGGACCAGGCCTGATTCTCCAGGGCCACCAATCTTGCCTGAAAGTGAGCATTCTCTTTCACCAGGTTTACAGTAGCTGCAGAGGCTGATCCCACTTGCCATTTTACATCCTCAGACACCACTTTAAGACTATTGATAGAGGTCTCTGCAAGGTTCAGTCTGGTACCATAAGGGTCCATTTTAGTATTAAGACCAGAGACCACAGATATCAGTTTTTATAACTTCGTGCCAATAGAGGATAGTGTCTCCTCGGTTTCATCAGTTACTGAGGGCTGTGCAGAAATGGCTGCCTTCGTAGTTTGAGTAGGCCCTTGCGTTTTTCCTCCCGATCCTCCTCCTTTATCTTTCTTTGGAATTTTTACAAAGAACAAATAACAAACTTGTGACAGTTTTGACAAGTACTTCACACATGGCATTACAAACCCTGCCACCCTCCTCAAAGTGGTGTGATTTTAAATGTGTTTGTACTTGAAGTATTTTGTATTGATGTATGATTTGTATGTATAATGTTGTTATTGTTGTATCACAGGATAGTCCTGAAAACAGGCTTGCCTAGAGACCATATCCTGTTAAAATATAATATATCAAAACATAGACAGTGACAGCAGAAAAAGTAAGGCCCATTGACCCATCGAATCTGCCAATGTTACCTAACTACTCTGCTTTGGCCCTAGTAACCACCCCTACCCTTTGTTTCTGCTCTCCCCTTTTCTAGCTAATCCCATATTCCTGTCTTATCCCTCTTGAAGCTGCTGATTGATTTGGACTGTAGTACTTCTTCCAGCAGCTTGTTCCACTCTGGTCACCAGTCTTTCTGTGAAAAACTGCTATGGGGCATCCCTTTTGAATTCCCCCCCCCCACGAGTTTCAGTGATTTCCCTCTCGTCCATGTATCTGAGCTCAGGGAGAAAAGTAGCACCCATCCTATTTATCCATTGCAGGTGCTTGTATGTCTCAATCCGTATGCTGACGCTGCAGCAATAACTTTACAGCAATCTTGTCTATACCGACAAGATCGACAGATTGCTGTGAAGTCCGCTTGGAATCCCGGCATTGCTTGCCCCATGGGGTCTTGCACTTTCTCTCTGAATTAGATCCAACTTGGAGTCGAGTATAATAAATTATGGGGGTGGGGGAGGTGAGAGGTAAATTTCTGATGGCACAATGCCATTCCCAATTGCGGTTGACATAGTTTTATTTATTTATTTTATTTATTTATTGAAATATTTCACCAGGAGGATATACTGAACAAGTTGCTCATCTCACGGTGTGACCTGGGGGGAAGGGTTACATAGGGTTGTGAAGGATGATCAGTTACAATAGTATGTGGGTAGTACAAACAATACAACATTGTAAGATTATGCAACAGTTGGAACACAAGGTACTGTACAATAAACAGTAGTGGAACATTGGATAAATTACAATACATGTCCAAAATCATACAAAAGAACATATAAACGTACAAAACAGTAATAATGCATCAAAACCATTTATAGTGCATGAGTGTACCAGGAGCAGGCTCAAGGTAGTACGCGCAAGTGCTGTTGGAGTAAAAAGGATGGAGTAGGTTGTGCATAGTGCCTTCGCTGTAATGTCGGGTTGACATATTTTTGTTGAACTGGCATCGTAGATGCTTCTCAATCAAGTCACCCATTTTCCTCCTTTTCTGAAGGGTGTACTACACATAGTCAAGTCCTGCAGAATCTCCTTGTGTTTCTTGTCCCATAGTCCATGGGTCATCTTAGATGCCCTGCATTGCACTGCTTCCATCTTGTCACAGTCTCTCTTCAGGTGTGCACTCTAGTTCAGTACCTTGTACAGTATTTCAGGAGTGGTTGCACCAGTGACCTGTAGAATGGGAGGATCACCTCCCAACTTCTACTGCTTATCCCCCTCCCTACACAACCGAGTATCCTGTTTGCCTTGCACACAGTCCTATTACAAGGTTCTGTTGTTTTTTAGGCTCTTTGATATCATAACATCTAGGTCCTTTTCCTCTGTGGTGCTTTCCAGCACCACTTGCCTCATTCTATACTGCACTCTTGGGTTCCCCTTCCAAATTTGCACCACTGTACATTTTTAGGCATTAAAGCCCAGCTGTTAGATCTTTGACCAGTTCTCCAACGTGCCCAAATCCTTCTCGAGTTCCCTTTTCCTTCCTCTGTGTCCACACTTGCACAGATCTTTGTGTCATCTGTGAAGAAGCAGATCTGTAAAAAACAGTGAGGGAATTCAAGAATACATGGGACAGACATAAGGCAATTCTTGTGGGGGGTGGGAAGAAGTAGGCTGTTGATTAACTAGGATCTGCAGCTTATCCAGTAGGTAGGGAAATGGGCAGACTAGGTGGGTCAAGCGGTCATTATCTGCCATCAATGTCTATGTTTTTATGTTTCTGTCTTTCCCTTGATGCCTTCCCCTATGTCACAAATGAATACATTGGAAAGGACTGGGCCCAGCACCAACCCCTGAGGTACTCCACCTGTTACTTCTCTTGCCTCAGAAAACACCCCATTAACTACTGCCATTTGTGTTCTTCCCTTCAGCCAGTTCTCCACCCATGTTGCCAATTTTTCCCCCCACCCCTAAGTCCCTTATCTTTTTGACCAGCCTTCTGTGGGGGGGACTAAGTTAAAGGCCTTGTTGAATTCCAAGTATACCATATCTACTGCTTGTCCCCTATCTGCTGCCCTTGTCAGCTAGTCAAAGAAGTCAAACAGATTTGTCTGGCAAGACTTTCCCCTCATGAATTCATGTTGTCTGGGGTCCTGTAGCCTCTTTCCCTCCAGGAAGTCCACCAGTCCTTCTCTTAGTAAAAGTTCCCTAATGTTTCCAACTATAGACATCAACTGACTGGTCTATAGTTCCCTAGCTCATCCTTCCTTCTGCTCTTGTGTAGAAGGAACACTTCCACTGTCGTCCAGTCCCTAGCGACCACCTCTATGGCCAGCAAGCAGTTGACTATGTCTGCTAGTGGCTCTGCTATCACTTTTGCTGCTTCCTTCAGCATCCTTGGATGTAAGCTGTCAGGTCCCAGAGATCTATTTACTTTCAATCCTGTAAGCTTTTGCAACACCTTTTTCTCTATTATTTTGATCATGACACTTGAGCCCTTCCTCTTATCTCTTCTTCTCTTCTTCCCACATTCTGGCAGTGGCCCATCCTTGTTCTTAGTAAATACAGAACAAAAATATTTACTCTGTATCTCTGCTTTCCCGTCATCCCCCTCCTCTCACCCTTCCTCACTCTGCAGTCTCACAGTGCTCCATTTTACCTTATGTTTCTCCCGGATTTACCTGAAGAATGCCTTTTCCCCTTGCTTCACACCATTTGCCAGCTGGATTTCGGTCTCTGTCTTGTCCTCCCCTAATAAAATTCAATTCAAGTCAAACTGGCAATATCAGTAAATAATCATATGTACAAAATGTATACATGATGTACCTGTCTACATTTGACTGAAAGACATTAAAAGCATAGTAAAAGCAGTAAATAATCTGCACATGAACAAAATAGACACATAATGTACCTGTTTGCATTTAACTGGAAGACATTAAAAGTATGGTAAAACCTGACTAACTGGCATACATTATGTACAGATATATACATGTTGTACCTACTGTAGCTATATTTGACTGGAAGACATTAAAAGCATAGCAATAACAGTAAATAAACAACGTATGTAAATCTAAAGGTTTGAACACTGGTACCAGTGGTGAGAGGGTAGTGCCCCCAGTAAAGGAGGGCTGAATCAAGCAGCTGTACTGTGCATGTGTAGTGTGGGGGTGGGCATGGTTTGAGGCCTGCACCTGGAATGGCATATCACTGCAGCTCAGGGAATAGTAATTTGGCTGCGCCTTGGAGGGTACTGAAGAGTGACCAGAACTAGTGTGGGCTGGATCTAGAGAGGCATAGAAGCCCAGCCACCAGATATTATACTTCAGTACCTCATTAGTGCTAACCCTTTTTCCTCTAGTTCAGGGACCGATTCCTGACCCTAAATGAAACCTTTGTTCTTTTAAAATCCTTTCTCTGAGTACTGCTACACTGACAGCATGGAGTGCATGCTTTGTGGGCACTGTCACTGTGATGTGTTGGTTCATTTATAGAATGAACTAGTTGGGAGGTGGGTAGTACTGCATTCCAAGAATTGTACCATGCTTACATCAGGCCTTTCTCTGGGTGGAGACATCATGCTATATTTTAACTAAATCTTGGATACGAACCCCCAACAACAAAGGAGATAAAGGGACCAGACCCCTTAATCTTGTAACGCCCACAAGGCAGGGTTAGGCACTGAAAGCTCTAGGGTGATCTGGAAACATGGTAAGAACAGAGTGTCTTAAACATTTAAGGCACCCCTTACCAACAGGATGCTCTGGGACCCATTATGAAGGAGAGGCACTGCTGGGATCTCCTTTTTACCATAGTCACCCATTCTACATTTGCTTGGAAGACATTAAAATAATGGTAATAACAGTAAATAAACAGCATCTGTACAAATATAAACCCCATTAGGCTACAATACCTTTAAGACTCACTTGCTACTTACACATTAAAGGCATTTGCACCACCGATGGAGCCAGCCTAGTTAACAATATCTTGTAAGTTGCACACTGCATCTAGCACTTGTTATGCCTGTAATATGTTCAATTGTCATTTTACCTTCACAGGACAGTATTGTAAATGAGCTCTGCTTAATGGTTTTTCTTTTTTTTTATCCCCAATAAAATGAATCAAACTGAACTGAATTTACCTTGCAGTGCTTCCAACTGGACTGGTAATCACCCGATTGTTGCACCAACTGAACCGGATGTGAGCTTGCAGGACTGGTTTGGGATGTGTATTTGTGTTTGCATTGCACAGTTTGTGTAAATATGGACTTTTCTGGAAGACTGCCTTTGGGTTACAAGCTGACAAATCACAATAGAAATTGTGGGTGAAAATCCATTTTCATGCTGAACATATTTTATTTTCAAATCTCACAAAACACATTCCACAATGGAAGACGACTTTTCACGGCACCTTGCTACATTGTCCAGGTCCACTGTCATCTGTGTTACTATTTCTAAAATACATTAAAAAATAAACATCACCAGCTGGTCCAGAAACGTGGAGGGCTGAGGCATCATGCCTTACCTCCTGACACGCCAGTGACCCGTGGGGGTTGGTCAGGGAAGGAGAGGATCGAGCATCTGAAGGACAGCTCTCTTCTTCTGGGGAGGGAGGGGAACATAGACTAGTGTTTGTCCGACACCTAGCGGTGGCTTGGTGTTGGAATGCCCGATTCCATACAAGATGGGAGGAGGAAGAACAGCCAGTTGGCGTGTTGTGGAAAGAAGCATACCCAACTCGGCCATTGCCAACACTGCACACTCCTTCTCCAGGGGGGAGAGTGGAGGAGAAAAGGTCCAGGGCACATCGGATGATTGCTGCCCCCCTGCTGGCTCTGTCCCAGATAGATGCAGGCATCTCCCTGAACTGGATCCTGTCTCAGTGAGTTGAGGGATCCCTGCCACCCCAACACAGAGGATAAGCTGTGGGGGAAAAAGGGAGATAAATCCTGTGAGGTTGGGGGATGGAGCTGGAGGGTTGACACAGACGTGGACCGACCGGGATGGGGATGAAAAAATTAACATAAAAAAAGAAAAATCATCAACCATGCTTCTTTTTTTAATGTTTTTTTTTTTTATGCTTGTATTTTTGCCCTTGGTCAACAGTCTCCCCCTCCACCATATCAGCTTGGTCCTGATACTCACTGGGATCCGGGCATCATGAGGCTCGCGCCACTTTGTTTCTGTCTTGTGCATGCCCTGTGACCTGTTGGAAAGGAGTCAGCTGTGCAATGACCTCGGTGCACGAATGGGTGCATTCCCACCCCTGATGTGCAGAGGTCTGCAAGCTCCATCCGACATGGCCGGGCAGCATGGTCCTGGGCTGCTGTAGCCCCTCAACCAATGCTAGGGGTTGGAAGACACCGGGTGCCAGGTCTCTTCCCTTCCTAGAGAATGTGAGCAGTCCCCTGGATGCTCCTCCTCTCCTCCCTGCCAATCCTCCAACATCCGAGGTCTGCTCCTGAACCCCGGCCATCTGTGCTGCGGGCACTGCTGCACCAGTGGGCCAGCCACCAACTGCTCATTATAACATTTTTGTTAGCATCCAGTGCCACCTTCACCTTTCAAGAATCTGCACTGTTGTCTGCACCAGTCATTTAATAAAATTACAATGATCAGTATTTTATACAGTAATACATAAAAAGTGAGACACTGAGAGATATTCTTATCCATAAAGAATCATGTATGAGGGGGAGGTGGCATGGCCAGCAGCCAGCATGAGTAGATGTGTCTCTCTCAAGCTACTGTCTCATGTTTCCGGTATAACGTTCTAAAGTACTAAATTTTTGCTTTTTTCCTGTTTTAACTACAGTGGTGGCTTTTAGTATTCTGCAGGACTTCCGATATCACATCTTACCTGATTACTGTGATGGGGAAGCTGAAAAATCAAGCACCGCAGGTGGAGCCTGGCAAGGGAAAACAACAAAAGCAGCAGGCCCCAGCAACTGGTGGAGAGCCAGGCCATGGGGGAACCAAGCACACTGAACCCTCTAATGCCACTTTCTCACAAGCAATCCGAGACCTAGATTGCAAAGTACACAACAATCTCACCACTTGGTTTACCACTATAGATGCTAAAATGGATCTTTTATCCACGGATACCAAATCGGCTACAGATTCAGCCAATAAATCTGCAATGGCAGTAGCTGGTATCATTGCCAAAAATAAACTGTTGCACCTTTGGATTGAGAATTAAGAGAATGGCACTTGGGCACACGGTACTCACCTTTTGTGCATTCCAGAAGATGCTGAGGGACCTGACTTGAGACTTTTTATTTTGGAACTTACAAAACCTCCCTGGAGCTGGATTTACAAGATACATTGTGTAAAACATTTTGGATTACTCCTCGCCAGCGGCCCTCAGACAATCAACCCCGAACCATCATGTTTGTTACTAGTGAACCGCAAGTCTGGGAGGAACTTTTGACTGCCACTAAAACCAGAGGCCCTCTGAAACTCCAAGATGGCACTCAGTTTTATTTGTTTCCTGATCTCAGTTATACAACCTGACAGAGGCGCAAAATATTTGATGTGGTGCACACCGGATTGTGCACTTTGGGAATTACTCATGCATTGCAGTTTCCAGCCAAACTCAGAGTCCATTATGCTGGAAAGATGTATATTTATTCCAACCCAACTGAGGCTGGCAAATGATTGAATATTATTAAAAAAGACTGCTCAGCAACCACCGGCCTCTGGGCCAGATCAGGATGAAGACACTTGATTGGGACGCTCGGTATTTATATTTCCTCCCTACTGTTCTATACTTTTGCTGCTCTAACTACAATGTGTATTTAACTTTGGCTGTCTGTTGGGATGGTTCTTACAATGGTGGGGTTCTCTGATGTTCTCGTGAATCAGTATAATGCTGTTGGACCCAGATTTTCTTAGAGTATGGCACACTTTATATTCGACCATGGTGCGAGTACATAATTTCATTGATTCTTCTGGGTCCTGAAGTTTTTGTTTATTCCTTCTGGGGAGTCCAGCCATTTTTCTCTATATTATATGTTATGCAGCTCTCTTTTGGCAGCACTGAGGTTATTTATTGTAGCTCCTTCGACCTTCAGTGGGGTGCAGTTTCGCTCCATATGAAGTGCCAATTATCTTGGTATTCTGAACTTACTGTTAAAACATTTTGATTGTCAAACATTTAGCTTTATTTCTTTGGGACTGCTTAAATATGTCCCATTGACAGGACTCAGTGTGACGTTCTAAAAGTTATAGAGATGTCTTATCGCTTTGTAGCTCTCCATGGATTATAAAGTGCCACTGTGGTGTTAAAGGTGCTAGATGCCCAGGTGAACCCCTTTTTTCCTGGACTTTTCAGTTATATCCATGAGCATGCTGCAATGGCCACTATAGGACTTGATTTTTGTATTGCTTTATGCTTTTCTTGTAGTTCCCCCTACGCTGTACCACGGAACAACAAGCATTGTATCTTGCCTTTATATTTATTGTATACTGCAGTGTTTTCTATGTGCTGCACCAAGGAAATGTTTGATTGTTTCACACTAAGAAACTGAATAAATGTAAATTAAAAGAAAGACTCACATATCAAGTATCCTTTATGACACAATGATAATTCTGCATCAGGTTTCATATTTCAAGTCAATCTCCTAACGTCACTCTCTGTATCTTACATGATGTTTGTAGAAGTACAATGTTGTTAGCAAACAGATTTGTGATTTAATTTTCCTAAATGTGAAATTTCGGTTCTCAACCTTCCTGCAAACCCTCCCTCCCAAAAAAATCTACCACATCCTGGCTCAAGACAGCATCATGTTTACCGCCACACTAACATGTGGTAATGTCGATTATGCAGTAAAACAGTTCAGTGCTCAGTGTAAAAACTGTCATTGATATGCCGCCATATAAAAACTCTATATACCTTTTAGAAAGATGAGTTAGAAATGTAGCAAATACTTTAAGTGTATCTTATTGGGCGAGTTGCCCGTTCCTCCAAGGCCTTTCATCCAACTCGGGCGGTGTTATGTAATGCCAGGTCAATAAAGAACAAGACAGCAATTATTGCTGATCTTGTTGAGTCATCTGACCTGGTCTGCATTACCGAGACCTGGCTGGAAAAGAATGCTGGTCCCATATTGGAGTCAGCTGTTACAGCCAGGTACTCGGTGATACACCACCCAAGATTGGATCAAAGGGGCAGGGGTGTAGCCATTTGTTTTAAGATGGAACTGGGCCTTGTAGAGGTTCCAGTGGCGACCACTAGATCCTTCGAGTGTATCCTGGGAGCAGGTGTGGGCAGCAGGATCCTACTCATCTACTGTCCACCCGGTGATGAGAAAGTTTTCCTGCAGGAAGTTGCAGACTTCATGGTCGATATGGTGTTGGAACCCTTCAGGTGGTTGGTCCTGGGGGATTTCAGTGTCTGGGTCGATGATGAACTCTCGCATTTTGGTCAAAACTTCCTCCAACTGATGATTTTGTTGGGCTTCACACAGGTAGTTACTGCTGCAACCCATATTCAGGGTCACTCCCTGGATCTGGTGCTCACCCTGGGGATGGAGGTCGCTGACTTGGTGGTGGAACCAGTTGGATGGTCAGACCATCACCATATAAGGTTCAGTTCTGTGGCTCTCCCTGTGAGACCAACCCCTTTGGAGATGGTCCGGTACCGCCCTTTGAGGGGAGTAACCCCAGAGGGTCTGTTGGCGGTACTAGACCTATCAAGTTGGCCATTGGAGTGCTTGGACCCAGGTGACCTAGTAGTGTGCCATAACAACATGGTGCTGAGGGCCCTGGATTACATAGCTCCTGTCCGAGTTTGCCCCCTCCCTCTTTGCCCTCAGTCCCCTTGGTTTGATGGGACTTTGATGGAGTTGAGGAGAGTGGGGCTAAGGTTGAAACGTTGTTGGCAGAAATCCGGCCTTGAGAGGACAGGCTTAGGTTGATCGCTTATTATTCAGACTATCAATCTGAAATCTCTCTTAAGAAGGCAGAGTTCCTGTCCAGGGAGATAGCTGCAGCAAAGAATCGACCAGCTCAGCTCTTCCAGACTGTAGACAGGCTGTGCAATCCAGCCTGCCTTCGGGGTCGGAGAGCTTTTTCACAAATAAAGTGTGTTGAGTTTGCTCGGTTCTTTGCTGATAAGGTGTCCTCAATGAGGTCAGAGATACACATAACACGTTCAAATGAGTATGGCGGTGGTCTATACGAGGCCACAGGCACTCGGTCTGTCTGGATAGATTTTGACCACCCAGTAATTGTGAATATCATGAAGATTGTTCGGGGCTTGGACCGACTTACTGTAGTTTGGATCCTGGTCCTACGCGTCTCCTTGTTGGGTGTATGGATGTGATCGGACCACTCCTTGCTGAGATTGTCTGGTGCTCGTTGGCCCAGGGGGGGTTTCCAGAACCCTTGAAGGAGGCTGTTATGACACCCTTTTAAAGAAACCTTCCTGTGACGCAGACTGTCTTGCAAACTACAGACAGGTCTCTAACCTGCCCTTTTTGGGCAAGGTTATTGAGAAAGTAGTCGCGTTGCAGCTTGAGAACTTTCTTACCACCAATGAAGTCTATGGTCCTCTCCAGTCCAGTTTCAGGAATAGGCATAGTACTGAGACGGCATTGGTTCGGGTACTTAGTGATCTCCTAATAGCAAGAGATCGGAGGAGTTGCTCGATCTTGGTCCTCCTCGATCTCTCTGCAGCATTTGACACCGGGGACCATGGGATGTTGCTGGAACACCTGCGGCTATTCTGTGGACTGTCGGGGATGGTCCTCAGATGGTTCCATTCTTTCCTCACAGGAGGACTCAGAGGGTGGTGTCAGGAATTTTTTCCTCGGCCCCCTTCGTCCTGCCTTGTGGGGTGCCGCAGGGTTCCATGCTTTCCCCCCATGTTGTGTAAGGTGTATATGTTGCCATTGGAGACATTATAAGGTGGTATGGGCTGAGTTTTCACTGCTATGCAGATGATACTCAGCTCTACATGTCCTTTGTACCTGAACAAAATAGTGCAATTTCGGTCTGCAGCTGCCTCACTGAAATTCAGGACTGGATGACCGCTAACTGGTTGAAACTAAATCCGGATAAGTCTGAGGTGTTGGTGGTAGACCCTGGTCAGCATGTAGAGAAGTTAACTACTGGGCAATTGTCTTGCCTTGTGTTAGGGGATAACCAGTTCAGACCATCTGAACGGGTGTGGAATCTGGCCGTAGTGCTTGACAATGAACCGACACTTAAAGTACAGGTGTCAGCGGTTGTCAAGTCCTCATTTTACCATTTGAGGAACATTGCCTGGATAAAGCACCTTGTTCCACACAATGACATCCTTATATTGGTCCACACCTTTGTGTCCTCTCATTTTGACTACTGCAATGCTCTATACCAAGGGTTACCGGGGGCGGATCTCCGTCACCTACGGCTGGTGCAGAATGCTGCGGCCAGGTTGTTGACCGGGTTGTCAAGAACTTGCCATGTCACACCTGTGCTGCGTGAACTGCACTGGCTGCCGGTGCTGTGGATGATCACCTTTAAGGTTGCGTTGCTGACCTATAAGACCCTACATGGACAGGGACCGGGTTACTTGCAAGACCTCCTTCGGCCCTACCACCTCCTCCATCCACTCCACTCCACTGACGAGGGATTGCTAGAAGGTTCCCAGGGTCCATCTTCAGTCATCTGGTGCCAGGGCTTTTTCTTTTGTGGCCCTGACCCTGTGAAACTCTCTACCTCATCAGATTTGAGAGTGCTTGTCCAAACAGACTTTTAAAGCCTCTTTGAAAACATATTTATTTACTCTGGCTTTCGGAGACAATGCTTAGTTTATTTCTGCTGCCTTTTTATTTTTCATATATATGTTTTATTAATTGACTCTTTATTGACTTTTTGGAAAGTGTGTTATAAAATAAATATTGATTGATTGATTATTGTTTCCCCATAAAATAAAATAACAGTTCATGTTTATTTCACTGGGAAAACTCTATTGACCAAGCTTATTTACAAGGCGATCCTGCTAAGGACAAGGTAATACAAACAAGATACAAGGCAGTGTAGAGTAGACAAAAGCATGGTTCAGAAAAGCACAGCTATACAATTAGAGAGATATTACATAAATAACCAAAATAATGGCTTAGAAATAACAATTATAACAGTTCTAACAATTCTGAAAGGTAAAACTAGATCTCTTTAGATGGGTAACAAGAACTAAGTGCTGAGTAAAATTAGCACAGTGTAAAATGACATGATAACTATGACAGTGGCAAACTTCTTTAAGGCATTTGCTAATCAAGGGTTTGAGTGTATTTAGGGAGATTAAATTAGAGAGCTTGAGGGAGGACTGCAATTTGTTCCAGGCAGAGGGAATGGCATAGCTGATGACTGCTTTACTGAATGGGGTGTGAAACTTAGGTATGTCTAGCAAAATAATAGAATTTTTCCTGGGCGAGTAACACTTATAGGAACAATGGTATAAAGATGAGATATATGGGGGAGTTTGCATAGTGGAATTTGATATGCCCATGTGCAACTATGATTCATCCTCCTGCTGGAGAGGGACGACCAGCCCACTGTGGTATAAAGGGCACAATGATGGGTTCTGGGTGGGGCGTTCAGTATAAAATGAATGGCATGGTTGAAAAGAACATCCAATTCATGCAATTGAGAGACTGTACAGCAACTGTATATAATGTCTACGTAGCCAAGAAGGGGAAGGAAGATAGGTGTCAATATCCTTAGGGCAACATTGTTATTGACATACAGTGTCTCTGGTAACCAAGTGCGCCTTACATTAAAAGGACAAGTTGGCAGCCATTTCATCACCTGTCACCCACTGTGCCACGGTGATGGGGTCCAAGGATCACAGGTCAACCAATCAGGGAATGCTGCCTGAGAAGAGACCCACATGGGCTTTTAGACTTGTGATGGACCTAATTAATTTAGGTGCCTTTCCAGCCATCAATTTCCTGTTGAGTAACTGACTTCCAAGAATGCCTACTGTAATTGACAGCTCTGCTTACCAGTCGGAGCTACTAATTCTCCAGTGAACACCAAGGGTCGTTCGAGAACTTAGACCATCAATCTCGGTTTGTCCACAGGAGTGGTTTTGCATGTGTGTGTCTGCTGAACCAACAGGAAGCGGAGTGCTGCAGAGACAGACTGCACATCTGTCTGCCAAAATGAAACAGAGTGAGAAGCAGAATCCCTGCTTGGAAAGAGAGGTGTTCATATGCTGAGTGCTACACAATTTGAAGCTGAACGCTTCAGCTTTAGTAGACTTTTTGCGAGCAGCAGGCTGCAGTTGTGATTAAACCTATGTAATAGCACTATTTTCAGGTGCTGGTCATTACCACCCCTGCAGGACTGAATGATGTGACATGTAAGGTGGGATGGATCCCTGAAGACTGGCACAGGAGAAGCCAACCTGTGAACCACTAATTGCTGGAGCCGGGAGAGGCCTGAATTGCATCAGAGAGCTAACACCTGCGACACCACCGACATGCCAGACAGGCATGAATGAGAGAGACAAGAGTGCCAGAGAGCAACCAGGCATCAGCCAGAGGATTGCTGCAAACTGCACCATCACACCCCTGCACAGTGAGGGAGATCTCCTGCTTCAGGAACCCTGAGTAAACCTAGGGCTTGACCTGCAACAAACCTGCAAAAGAACTAGGAAAGCATTTTTTGGACTTGGTCATCCTGTCAGGAGTTGCAAATACCTCAGTCGGAGGTTGTTATTTGAATGGCCTTTGGGTTTGGATTTTTTATTTCACAAAGCATTGCTAACTTTGTTTTAAGTGCACCGCTGCTGCAACATCACTGGGCCTACCTCATTTCCATGGCTTGGTAACCAGTACAGAACTGGAATCTTCCTAGACAGAACTAAGGGTCTGAACACTGGTAATAGTGGGGAGATGGTAGTGTCCCCAGTACAGGAGGGCTGAATCAAGCAACTGTACTGTGCGTGTGTGGTGTCGGGGTGGGCAAGGTTTGAGGGCTGTACCTGGAAGGGCATATCATTGCAGCTCAGGGAATAATAATTTGGCTGTGCCTTGGGGGTGCTGAAGATTGTCTGGGATTAGTATGTATTGAATCTAGAAAGGCATGGAAGACCAGCCACCAGATACTGTACTGCATTACCTCATTGGTGCTAACCCTTTTTCCTCCAATTCAGAGCCCAATTCCTAACCCTAAATAAAACCTTTGTTCTTCTGAAATCCTTTCTCTAAGTACTGCTCCAGTGACAGCACTAAGTGTATGCTTTGTGGGCACTGCCAATCTGATGTGTTGGTTCCTGTATAGGATAAACTAGGTGGGAAGTAGGTAGGTAATGCATCCCAGGCGTTGTACCATGCTTACACCAGACTTTCCTCTGGGTTGACACTCCATGCTATTTCTTAGCTAAATCCCGGGTATGAACCCCCAACATCAAAGGAGATAAAGGGACCCAGGCCCCTTAATCTTGTGGAGCCCACAAGGCAGGGGTAGGCACTGAAACACTAGGGTGACATGGTGGCACTGTGAGGACAAAGTGTCTCAAATATTTAAGGCACCCCTTACAAACCAGGTGCTCTTGACCCTTTATGAAGTGGAGGCACTGCTGGGATCTCCTAGTTACTATAAAGTTACTAATTCTGCATTTGACTGCATGACATTAAATGCATGGCAATAACAGTAAATAACCAGAATATATGCAAAATATATGAATAATGTACCTATCAACATTTAACTGTAAAACCGTAAAAACATGGCAATATCAGTGAGCAGCATATGCACAAATATATACATATATGTCTGTCTGTATCTATCTATCTATCTATCTATCTATCTATCTATCTATCTATCTATAAGGGATACACAACAGGGACCTGTGGAATACATGATTTATTTTCACTCATGCTGTTTGACCTTTAGTAACCTTACGAGTAGCACGAGTCATGAGTGATGTGCCCAAGGTCAATCAGCATGAGTGAAAATAAATCACGTATTCCACAAGGTCCCTGTTGTGTATTTCATTTATGCAATAGACAGGGCCTTGTGTGAGAATCATTTTTTTTTAAAGATTTTTTATTTATTAAGTAAAGTTTGTGGGTTTATTTGGTGAGACAGCATTAATGTGCTCTTGGTTGCTAGATAAGTCACTGAGGATGTGGCATGTGGATGCCGCATCACTAGTAAATGTCATTGCTGATTGGTGCAGCAAGAGGCTTTTCACGTTTATGTGGGAAAAATGGCGGTGGTGTTTAGCAAGTGCGGCAGGTATTTGGGCTCAGTTTGCGCAAGCAAGAGTGGCAGCACAGAGTGACTAGCAGCCTGGAAATACGGGAGCGCTTCTCACAAAGTGAGCAGCATGGGCAGCTGGAGACCACAGCTGAGGCGTAAACGAATTTGAAAGTAAAGGTACTGAAAAAGTGCATATATTTATTTTTTTAAGTTTGTGGGAGGTCATGTTCAGAGGTCAGTGTTCACCCCAGTGATCTGATGTGGGCGGGTGGAGAGGATTAAACATGCGGACACGTGGGGGTCAATGAAACAAGCAGCTGCAGGTTTAGTCTGTTTGGAAAAAAATGATTAAAAGAAAAATGGAAATGTTTATCTTTTTGCAGAGAGTTACTCATGTTCTCACGATGGAGTGAGGTGGATGGGGTTGTGTTAATGCTGTGGTCAAACTGTAAGTGACTTGTTGCTTCTGTTGCTGTACGTTTAGAGAAGTAGTGCAGGCTAGGTATATGGAGGGACAGTGATTTAACTATTATATAGAGAAAAACAAGGGGCCCTATTCACAAAAGAGTTTTACCATAGACACAGAATGGGAGAACCCCTTTTGTGAGTTGGGCCCAAGATGACTACTATGTGTATAAATGTTGGTGACATATCTACTATGTACATAAATGAAATGTATCTGGACAATAGCTCAAATATCAAAATGTATGTAATGGATTTTGTGCCCACACTTATTGCATAAATATAGATATAGATAGATAGGTGGACATACCGAGGAAATTGTTTAACCAGGAAAGGCACACTAAACCCTAGCTTGTTTTCATGTGCAACCCGGGAGCACAAGGAGGTTAAGTGACTTAGTCAGGGCCACACAGTATGCAAGTGGGAGCTGATGCGATTCAAACCCAAGCTCTCCAGGTTTGCAGCTCAGTGCTGTTGACCACTACGCTATTCTGCCTCCATAGATGGATGGATGGATAGATAGATACATAGATGGAAGGATAGATACATAGATGGATGTATAGATAGATAGATAGTACCTACAGTGCAGATGACATAAAACATATTGTATGGCCTTCAGCCACCGTCCTCTTAAGGTGGCTGAGTGAGTAGTCAACTAGCTGCTTTGTTTCTCCCAATAGCTTCAGAATGTGGCTATTTGCTGAAAGTATATTCAGGCTGCTCATTCAGGGCTCAGGGGAAACCTGCTACCAGACAGATATCAGTGATAAGAGATTTCCTGTGCAGAATGTTAACAGCTCAGCTGCTAACAGGCTGTTAACTGGTTGCATAATAAGTTTAATGTGAACTGTACTGTTTCTACATTTTAGTGGAAGACATTTAAAGCATGGTAATAGCAGTAAATAAAGAGCATATGTACAAAATGTATACATACTGTACCTACCTACATTTAACTGGAAAACATGAAAAGCACTGCAGTAACAGTAAATAAACAGCAGATGTACAAAACATATACAGTGCACCTAACTACAATTGCCCTAATGGCAGGGCAACAGTGTGCAATAAATATCAGTTAAAGCCACAGACAGGCACAAAGTGAGGTGTAGGGAACTGTTTGGCAGTGGGGAGACTCGTGGGGGAGGTGCTCAGGGTTGGAAGTTTGTCCAGAGAGGCATCCTATAACAGAAAGCAAGCTGGCTGAGGTTCCTTTTACATCTTGGAATAAAGAGATGATTAACAATCAGGGAGTCCAGGTCATAGACAGACTCAGGGTTGGACTGGAGTACAGAGGGCCCACCTGGAAAATCAATAGAGGGCAGCCCAGGTTGACACACTCCTATCAATATTCCTCTTCAGTCTGATACACTAGCTCTGTGTTTGCATCTTACATTTATCAACAGTGTCCCAGATACCCCATTTAATTAGAAAAAAGATGATAAATGCAAAAGTTTTCAGAGTTCAGAATGTAACCACTTACCCAACTGAGGGGGGGCCCATGCCCACCTGGAAATTTCCAGGTATCCAGGGAGGCCAGTCTGACCCTGGGTCACAGACTTGGTAGCAGGAACAAGTAACTCATTAAAGTATGGAGCTTACCCCCCCCCCATATGGTATTTGAAACCGAACAGTCCCAGATGGTGTGAGTGTCTATATCTGAAGGCCAGTGTATGGCACACAGTAATGGGTTTGGGTTAACAGCTGAGCTAGAAGACAGAGCAAGTTGAATAATGAGTCTAGTTTAGATAGATGCTGCTTGGAATATCGCCATAGTCAGTAGTGGGAAGAATCATGTTCTACGAGTTCCCTTTTCACACCCTGGGAAAGGCAATCATTTACTGTACAAAACCACAACAAACAAGCATTTGTCAATGCCGAATATTGTCTTGCTGGCATTGGTAGTGCAGAAGTTAGAGAGATGCAGTATCCTGTGATATGGGGCACTAGCAAGTGAGCGTCTGCTGAAATGGCGATCCACTTTCGGCTAGTCCCCGGCGGTGAGGGTGTGGGTTACACAACTGGATGGCGGTTGTCGCAAAAAGGTGACAGGATATCGCGCAGGTATATATGAGCGGGGGTGGGGTTGGGAGCGATCTGGACAGATGTGAGGCAGGACGGTATGTGAGGGGTGGTGCCACGGGGTTCCGGCGAGCTGGCATTGTGGCATGGTGGGATAGATGCCTGCTTGGGGTGGTGGGGATACAGGGTTCGGGACCAGGCACCGGTGGGTCTTTTTGCACCCGGCCCGAGATTGTGTA
Source organism: Neoceratodus forsteri (assembly GCA_016271365.2). Lineage (NCBI taxonomy): Eukaryota > Metazoa > Chordata > Ceratodontiformes > Ceratodontidae > Neoceratodus > Neoceratodus forsteri. The sequence continues at coordinate 1,727,280,510 of CM057452.1, forward strand.
TTTTTTTATTTATTTCACATTCGCCCCCGACATGCACCCCCGGAGCTGAGAATCCTTAAGCAGGGGGATGTGAGTGGTGATGCCCCCCATGTGGGTGTGTGTGGGGGGCACAGCCCCCCTGCATACAAGGAAAATGTAAGTTTTTGTGCGCCGAGTTTGCTCGTGCTGGGATCCCATGAGGTTGCCATAAGGGCATTCGGCATGCCAAATTTGCCCTTATGACATGGAACCGAGAGATTATAATAGGAACCCACCCTGTAGAGATTGACAGGCATTGGGGTGTGTCTTTGGGTTGTCGGCAATAATGTTCACACCATTTCACCTCACCCTACTCTGCAGACACTGACAAGTGTCGCGGTGTGCCTTGGGGTCTTCGCGCCTTATGTTCACTCTATTTCATAAGGAAATACATTGAGATGGGTGCAGTATAGGAGAATGGGATGAACTTTGGGCCAAAGAGTACAAGGCACGCCTCGATGGCTGTCAGTGGCTGCAGGTTGGGGGTGAAGGTGGAATGGCGTGAGCATTACAGTCGAAAATCCCAGTCACACCCCTGACGCCTGTCAATCTCTACAGGGTGGGCGTTACAGTTGGAAACCGTAATGCCCCAGGCGTTTGTTAGTATTTTCACTCCAAATTTTCAACATGGGATTTTTGTGACCCCACCTCATGAGCAGTTGATTAGCTGAAAGGTGATTTTGAACAGCGACCGTGCCATTTGGTGCAACAGGTGCGAAAACACATTTCAGGCAGGATGTGAAAAAAGACAGCTGTGCCATTCATAAGGAGGTGTGAAGAATGGCAATGTTGAAAATCTGGAGTAAAAATATTAAAAATTCTCTAAGTTACGAGCATGCATGTAAACTGTGCAATGCATGCTCGCAACACACTAATATTTTGGAATTTTTTTCACCAGATTTTCAACATAGGCATTTTTAAGGCCTCTGCACATGAACAGTGTCACTGTGATTTTCTTAATCTGTCCCGAACATTGATTTCCCACAGTGACAGGGCCATTGTGCACAAGATGTGCGAAATCACATTTCGGGCAGGATGTGAAAAATGACAGCTATACTTTTCATAAGGAGGTATGAAAAAATGCCAGTGTTGAAAATCTGGAGTGAAAATATTAAAAATTGTTGAAGTTACGCGAGTGCGTAGAAACTGAGCTGTGCACACTCTTAACAGTAATTTTTTGGAATTTTTTCACCAAATTTTCAACATAGGCATTTTGGGACCTCTGTTCTTGAACAGTGTTACTGTGATTTTCTTAATCTGTCTGGAACATTGATTTTCCCACAGCAACATTGTGCGAAAACACATTTTGGGCAGGATGTGAAAAATTACAGCTGTACTGTTCATAAGGAGGTGTGAAAAAATGACAATATTGAAAATCTGGAGTGAAAACATAAATAATTCTTGAAGTTATGAGTGCGCATGAAAATTGCGCAACGTGTGCTCATAACACAGTCATTTTTTAGAACTGTTTCACCAAATTTGCAACATAGGCTTTTTGGGAGCCCACCTCATGAACAGTGGCAGTATCATTTTGGTAATCCGTCCTGAAAGGTGATTCCGTAAAGTGACCGCAAAATCACCTTTCGAGATCGAATAATGACATGACAGTGACTGATTTCATGAGGTGGGGTCCCAAGAACCCCATGTTGAAAATTTGGAGCTAAAAGTCAAATAAATGGCCGAGATAGCCACCTAAGTTGACACCTCCTCCACTGATGCCATTATACAGCTTACTGGCATTACTTTAGTTCGCGTTCAGCTTTGAAGAGTGCAGACATGTTACCGCTCCACCGAAGATCGTGGCGCCAACCTCCAGAGGTAAGTATGGGGTGGGGATGTGTGAGGAGGTGGGGTGCGGAGGGGGGTGCGGGTTGGGGAGGGGCGCCGCCAACAGCGAGGGAATCATTTTCTTTGTTTCAGGTACTTTAAAAAAAAAAGGAACACTGTGGATGGTCTTCTTTCTTTACAGGTGTAAGAAAACAAATTTCCTCTGTGCCCCATGACTTTGGAGGGGGTGATGTTGGCCACACTGCGGTGGGCCCCCACTGTGGCACACAGTGGGGGTGGGGCGGAGGCAGGAACATGCCGAGGCGGTCGGCTCCCAAACACCACGGAGGCACACTGGGGTGGGCTCCCAGTGTGCCACACAATCGGGGGGGGGTTTAAACATGCTGACAGGGGGACTGGGCACCCCCGAAGTTGGCTTTCTAGGGATTGTGAGAGGAGGATGGCATGAGTCGCCGCCATGTTTACTTGAAATGTTTCTCCAGAGAAGGCACGTAGGGGAGGCATGTCATCTGTGCCACTGCATGACGAGCTTGTCTCTGATTGCAGCAGCAAGTTTGTTTCAAATTGGTGGTACTGCATAAAATTTGTGCCACTGCTAGCATGCTCACTAATTGGCGAATGAGGGATGCACCTTCTCAAGCGTGCCCTGCATTCATCAAAACTGAGACACCTCTGCATTTCTCCTACTACCACAAAATGTTGCTTGCACTTGCGCAAGAAAACACAAAATGTCTGGCACTGACATCTGAGATGAAATGCAAAACCTCTTCAACACACCTGAACTGAGCTCCAACTGGTTTCATGCTTCCATGAAGAGGTGCAAATGTGAGAAACCGGTCAGTGCTCAGTTCAGGTGTGTTTCTGCTTCCCATTTTAAAACGCTGATAGTGAGTTTTTGTATTTTATACAATATTAAAGAGGTTTTGCAGTTCACCTCGTGTATCAGTGCCGGTCTTTCTCGTTGTTTTGAATGCTTGGGCTGGACACGGTGAGTGGAGCTGCTTTTTTGTTTTCTGTGTTGAGTCATTTACCTGTAACAAATAAAACAAACAAAAAAAAAACACTGAGATTTTATCAATCTGAGAACAGTGACAAAATTTACAGTATAGGGAGTTCAGGTTCTGGTCAAGAATTCAAAAACATTTTTGAATAATCATGCATATCTTATTCTGCGTGTTATCGTACTTGTTTTTCTCATACTTAACCAATTATTGTTAATCAGTACAGCTGCTGCTGCTGGGGGTGTAGGCAGGCATACTCCAAGTACTCCATGGTGTGCAATTTTATTTAAGGGGGGTAGCAAATAGGCTTTGAACTGCTTCCTTTTTCCATGAAAACTAACAAAAAAAATACTGAACCTTTCTGTAATTTTATTTCTAGGAGTCAAAACTAGAAGGACTGGTCACTAATATTCTCTTTGCATCCCAAGAACATTACAACCTTACAGACTCTGGGCTGGTATGTGGGTGTCTTAGGGAACAATGCATGGCATTAGTATTCACCCATGCATGGCAACAGCCATTGTCATGAGATACGAAAGTTGTATTTATTGTGCCAAATGAGGCAACAAACATAGTCCTGGTGTACATTTGTACATTATCTGGCTACACCCTGGGGGGGGGGGGCGTAGCATTGAGTCCACTTGGTGTGCAGATCTGAAATCCCTGGCTACACCCCTGCTGCTGCTTAACTGTGCCCCAGGACCCAGTAAAAAACTAGGCAGTAGCCTAAACTTGGATAAGGATATCCTAAAGTGCAGCATTATTCTTTTTTTTTTGTTATTTTTATTCATTCACTCTCTACCTGATACTTCCCCCCCCCCACGGCTAACAGTTAACCCCTTACATGGCCTTCTCAAGGCGCTGTCCCTCCATAGAACCATGGTTTACCCACCAGGCAGGGACTAGGCAGAGTGCTACATGCTCGAACCATTCAAGTCTTGTCAGAGTGGCAGTCTCTGAGGCCTGGGCAGGGAGATCTTGTGGTGCCAGGAGACTATCATCAGGCACTGGGCTTGCTCTTTTTCCTGTTTTATTTCCCTGGTCAACAGAAGCCACATGTACAAGGGCTGCAAGGGTGAATGCATGGTAACGCAAGATCTTACTTCGAGGGTATCTCTTGCAGCAGTCCACACCTATAGAACTATAGCTCCCAGGTACTAGGACTACAAGGAAACTTTTCTAGCTAGGAGTCTACCAGGGGGCCACCCACTCTGGCATCATACGTCGATGTCAGCCTATCCTATAAGAGTGGGTGGCCCCTGCGCCCTCCTCAGTTATTTTCCCACCATTAACCATTGCACGTCGGACTTCATGGAGAGCCACCTTCTTCAGTCAACCACCATTTCGCTGAAAACTTTTGTTGAACTTTTGTATTTTAGTTTCTCTCCTAGTGTGTATCACTTTATTAATAAAGTAATTTTTCCTCTCCATTTATACTGAGCTCCGCCTCCAGGATTCTCTTCAAAAAGTATGTCTGCAGGAAGAAGATCCCTGAGAATGATGACCATGAGGCCTGCGTCTGCTGCCTAGGCCCAGAACATGACACCCAGTCTTGCATGATCTGCTGTGACATCAACCTAGCTACCCGGAAGCGCTGAATGCAGACCCTAGAAACTTTTCTGCTAAAGCAGAAGGTTGCCCAGATGTAGAAGGAGCTTCAGGCCAGAAGTTTCTCTGTTTCCCCTATGATGTCCTCAAGCTCGCAACTCCCCAAGGTCAGGGACTAGTCAGTGGAGAAGCACAAGCATTGAGACAAGGAACATCCTAAGGGGAAAACCCAGTCCTCCTCATCTCACTCCCGGTTGCTGGTCTGAGCATCGACTGCAGCGGGGCTGTCCTTGTCATCAAGGACGGCCCCCTCTGCCTCATATGCCCTTTCCCCTGCAGGGTTACAATTGTGAGCTCCCACCACCAGTCTTTCGGTGGTGGGAGTTGATTCCAGGGACTCTGGTGCCCCACTGATTTTTTCAGCCCCTTTTTTTCAGGCCCTTGTTTTCGGTGGGCACTCAGGTGGCTCAGCTGGCTTGTCATTGATGTTGATGAACTCAATATTGGTGGTCGCCAGGACACAGCCTATCCCCTCCCTCTGCCACTGGCCTTGGCTGTTTGTTCAGCTGTTGTCTTGGGCTGGGAGCCTCTAGTCTCTCCTGAGTCTCACTGGCCCAAGCCTTGGTCACCTTCCCTGATGCTGATCCATGCTGAGGAGCTTCTCCAGAGGCCACAGCCTGTTTGACCACCCTCCCCGCTTCCGACCCTGGTCTTCCCTCATCCAATGCCAGTGGGTCCAATATCAACAGCAGTGGACTTTCACTCCATGTTTACCACCTTGTGGGACTTTATTCAAACTATGCTGGCTCCTCCCCAAGGCCCGGTCTCGTGTTCCTCCAATAGGGTCGCAACCTATGCCTCAGGACCCAGGGCCCTCTCTCCCCCTTCAGGACTCAGGGGACAAGGATGGGTGCCACCAGGACCTCATTCCTCTGTATGAGGATTACGATGGTGATGACAGAGGAGCCACTCCTCCTCCACAGTCTCATCCAACAGTGAGGAGACCCTGAGGTACATCCTGTGGTCCCCCCCGATGACCCTTCTTTTGTCCCACTTATAAAACAGTTACAATCAGCCACAGGCTTTGACACAGAGGAGCAAGATCTCACTCAACATCAACTGACCACTTACTTGCAACTGCCAGACGCCCTTCCTCTGGTCATCCCTCCCATAATTAAGCCCCTTGAGGATGCCACCATGGCTGTCTAGCACTGGCCAAATTTAATCTACATTGCCCATATGGTGCAGTACCAAAACCAGCTCTGGAACCAAGCCCTCAAAACTGTGCGGGCCCTCCCAGAGGACCCCCTGAAACAGCAGATGTTGCAGTCTTTCTCAAAGTGGGTTTCAGTGTCGGCACCCATCTCCCTAAGGCTGCCTACGATGCCGTAGATTCCTTGGCCAGGACTGCCATGATGGACATTTGCCTGCAAAGACACCCTTGGCTGAGGGAGTTAGGCTTTGCCCAGGATGTTCAATTGTCCATCCTGAATGCCCCATTTAGGGGCTTCAAACTGTTTGTTGCAGATGCACAGGATGTGCTGTCTCAACTGCAAGCCTCCAGCTGCACCTTGCAGTCAGTCCACTCTATGTGCCACACCAACCAGACCAAACGTGCTCAACAAGTCCCCTTTCGGCAGTCTACCCATAGACTCAAGCCCTCTAACAAACTTCAGGGTAAGCACCAGGGAGCTCCTGCCTTGCTCACCCCCTCCTTCACCATGGCAAAATCTCCCCCAGAGGAGGTGGTGCTGCTCTGGCTGCCCCTGCCAGTTTGGTCTGACTCCTTGTCTGACCTCCCCACCCCCACGAAGCAGCAGGCAGTTGTAGGGGGCTGTTTCTCCCTGCACTTGGACAAGTGGAAGGAAATCACCAGACATGCCTGGGTACTGCAACTTATAGGAAGTGGCTATACTCTGGAACTTCTGGTGCACCCTACAGATAAAAAAAAAAAAACACTTCTGTCCTCTTACCCTCCAAACCACATCCCATCACTGTGGGAGGAAATCCTCTCCTTGCTATGCAAAAGAGTAATAGAACCCATCACAGAGACGCAACATGGTGGAGGGTTCTACTCCCATTTCTTCTTGCTCCCCAAATGTACATGTAGCCCCCAGGGGGCGCTATCCTTAGGGTTACTACCCCTGCCTGCCTCCTCTGAGACAGGGTAAGGGGCCCAGATCCGTGGACGGGTGCCTCCACCCAGAGGTCAGGGTTAGTACTGTCGAGATTGCCTCGGTCACAGCTCTCTGGGTTACTGCAACCCCCTTTTCGTCCCGCTAGTGGCTCACTCGGGGTGCCCACAATGCTTTTCCCCAGTTCACTTACCCCCCGGCTAGTATCTCTCAACTCACTCCGGGGGTCCCATGTAAAGTAAGGTACAGTTTTATCACAGTCACTATACAGCAGTTCACCAGCAATGCACACAGTAGCCAGGGTGTAGTTGCAGAACAACAATCTGATTTATTCAAGGGGAAGTAACCAGGACAGGGGGAGAAATCAAGTTTATTAGCTTATCACTATACCTATTTACCTAGGGCTCTGTGCACAGGCCTGAAACCTAATATTTACTGTCCCTGGGTACCCAAGCCCTAATGGCTAGTCCACCGTGGCAGCTGGTTGGGGCCCTGACACAGATAGCCTTTACAATCTTGAGAAGGTCAGAATGGAAGGAAGATTCAGCTAGGCAGTCAGCAGTATAATAAAACAACTTGAGAACCATGTTGCAACTTAGCAGGGAGCTACTCTGATTCAGTACTCACGACTCCAGCAAGCAATGGTTTCTGCTCCACTGGCAGGGCAGAGCCTGAGTTTCACCAACCTCCTCACACATTTATATGGCAACTCCAGAGGGGTACCACACCAGGCCACAGTTTCCAAGGCTCACACGAACTCTCAGCCGGCTAAGGTGCTGCAATGGCAGTTTTAACTTTCCTGAGGACCGAGCGCGATTCAGCAGATTCTCCAATCCTCCCACAGGTCGAGCCTGGTGGGTAACTGGGCTGGCACCAGCCTCCTCCGACCGCACGCCGGCGGATTTAGACCTGTTAGTTTAACCTCAGTGATAGGGAAAATGATGGAATCACTTCTAAAGGAAAGAATTGTCACGTATCTGGAGGCCAGAAGGGCACAGGACCCTAGGCAGCATGGATTCACAGCGGGAAGGTCATGCCAGACGAATCTGATAGATTTCTTTGACTGGGTGACCAAAGTAGTAGATCAGGGAGGGGCTGTGGACATGGCCTACCTAGACTTTAGCAAGGCATTTGACACAGTCCCACACAAAAGATTAATATATAAGTTAGCCAGCCTGGGAGTGGGTCCCAAGATGACAGCCTGGGTAAAGAATTGGCTGGAGAATAGGACACAGAGAGTAATAGTAAATGGAGTCCACTCAGAAGAAAGGAGGGTTACTAGCGGGGTACCGCAGGGTTCAGTATTAGGACCAGTCCTCTTCAATGTCTTTATAAGCGACATTGCAGAAGGACTGGAAGGAAAAGTATGTCTCTTTGCAGATGACACTAAGATCTGCAACAGAGTTGATGCACAGGGTGGGGTGGAAAGGATGAGAAGGGACTTGGCAAGGTTAGAGGAATGGTCAAATGTATGGCAGCTTAGGTTCAATGCTAAGAAGTGCAAGGTAATGCACCTGGGAAACAAAACCCAGGGAAGAGTACACAATGGAGGTGAGATACTAACAACAACAAAATGGAAAGGGACCTGGGGTAGTCATATCAGATGACCTAAAGGTGGGCAAGCAATGTGAGAAGGCAGCAAGGAGGGCTGGGGATACTGGGATGCATAGGGAGAGGCATCACCAGTAGAAAACAGGAAGTTATTATCCCTCTGTACAGACAGCTGGTGAGACCCCATCTGGAGTACTGTGTGCAGTTCTGGAGACCCAATCTCCGCAAAGACATAGACAGGATGGAAGTTGTCCAGAGGAGGGCAACTAAAATGGTGCAGGGTCTGCACTGGAGGACATATGAAGAGAGACTTAAGGAGCTTAATATGTATAGCCTCGAGGAAAGGAGGAGGGGGGACATGATAGAAACTTTCAAGTACCTCAAGGGAATCAACAAAGTCCAAGAGGGTAGCATCTTTCAAAAAAAGAGGTGTGCAAGAACAAGAGGGCACAATTTGAAGATAGAGGGGGCAGCTCAGAGGTAATTTAAGGAAGTATTTTTCACAGAGAGGTTGTGGATGCATGGAATGGCCTTCCGGAGGAGGTTGTGGAGTCAAAATCAGTGGTGGAATTCAAGCATGCATGGGATAGTCATAAGGCAATTCTGGGGTGGGGGTAGGAAGAAGTAGGCTGCTGGTTAACTAGGATCTGCAGCTTATCCAGTAGGTAGGAAATGGGCAGACTGGGTGGGCCAAGCGGTCCTTATCTGCCGTCACATTCTATGTTTCTATGTTTCTATGACTCACTCAACGGCAACAACGGCCGCCTCAGGCCTTCCCGCGCTTCCCGCGCGACCACTCCACCAGCGCAGAAGCACACAGCTCCTTCCTTCTCCTCAGCCACTACGTATCTGCCCCCAACAGCAAGGGGATCTCCCTTCAGTTCGAGCGCTACCCGCTCCCATTGGCTAGTGGCACCTGCCAATCATCTGCTGCTGCTCTCAGTGGTGTGAAAAAGCGCCTTAGCCTATAATACCTTTCCTAAAATACAAGCAGTTCCTCTATTGGTCAGCCGACTCTGTAGGGTCCCGGGGTACTGATTGGTCCAATTCAGCAGTTCTGGACCAAAATGAAGGAAAGAATCAGAACAGCCTTTGCTGCAAAGGAAAAACAGGTTAGAACAACTACGTTTTTATTTATCACCCTGAGTTATTCCCAGCAGGCAGTTACATCTCTCAGGCGAGCTCCCTCTGCACAATTTAGCAATGGCAGAAACGGAGCAATTATCCGGCAGCCCGGGTGGGACTCGAGCAGGGTAACACTCAAACCCCTTCCCAGATTAATCATGACTGCGAGTTAGGCAGCCCTTAAAAAGACAGACACGGAGGCTTTGACAGTGCTCCTGGCGATCACACTTAAACTGCTAAAATGCAGGACACTGCCTGACAGGGAGCATTTAAATGAGCTCCGAGGAAGCTTTTAGGAACCCCCATTTGCAAGGGGGTTACATATAGAAGACATCAGGTGCATTGTAGACCTCCAGGAGCTAAACCTGTTTATTCAGTACAAAAATTCTGGATGGTGACACTTCAGGGTCTGCTGTCCCTTCTGCACCAGGTAGATTGGATTTGCTCCCTTGTCATGAAGGATGCCTACCTGCATGTCCAGGTACATACCTCTCACAAGCAGTACCATAAGGTTTCATTTCCAGGGGGCACACTTCCAGTTCTGGGCCTTGCCCTTTGGCTTGTCTTTGGTCACTCGGGTGTTTACCAAATGCTTAGCAGTGGTAGCTGCTGCCCTCAGGCAGGAGGGACTCTATGTATTTCCATACCTGGACAACTGACTTCTCAAATCCCAGTCCAGGGAGCACCTGTTACAGACTTTAGAACATACTACTCACCTATTCCAAGATCTGGGTGTCACGGTCAACCTGCTCAAGTCAGTTCTGACCCCATGTCAGTGCCTTCAGTAGATAGGACCAGTCCTGGATACACCTCAGGGCATGGCCTTTTTGCCCCAGGATTGAGTGGATTGCCTTATAGTTCAAGCTCACCTGCTATACAGCAGCTGCTATGTCTCATCAGCCAGAACCTTCCTCTAGCTCTTTGGCCTGATGGCTGCAGCTATAGTCACAGTGCCTCTAGCCAGACTGCACATGAAGATTCCCAGATGGACACTGAGGGTCCAGTGAGACCAGTGTATTGATGATCTGGAACAGCTGGTCCTGGTCTCATTTCCAGTAAAAAGGGTTCTGCTTTAGTGGATAGAACCCAGCAACCTGTTAGGAGGGGTTCCTTTCTTCATTCCTTCCCCTCAGCAAATCCTCACAACAGATGCTTTGGGGCTGGGGTGGAGAGCTCTTCTAGAGCCCCACCAAACAAAAGGGATGTGATCCAAGCTGGAATCCTCTCTCCACATAAATGTTCTGGAGATGAGGGCCATTCTTTATGCTTTGCAGGCCTTCTAGACTCATCTATCCCTGGTTCTTATGGTAGCGCAGATGCACGATATCAGTGTAGTCCACTACATCACCAAGCAGGGGGGCATTTACTCATATCAGCTCTGCAGGGAAGCAGTGAGAATCTGCTATTAGGCTCTGGATCATAGTCGTGAACTGTCGGCCATCCATGTTCCAGGTGTCCAAAATGTCCTGGTGGACACCCTTAGCCATCTCGGTCAAAGATGCATGAGTGGGAGCTGCTTACCTCAGTAGTAGAAGATCTGTTTAACTGGTGGGGTCATCCAGAGCTGAACCTTTTTTGTGTCCCCACTCAGCACAAAACTGTTGCTTTTTTGCTCCAGGGCCTGGAGTTTTCTGGCAAGATATGTTGTCCTTCTCTTAGAAAGGGAGGTCACTGTATGCAGTTCCTCCCTTCTCCCTACTTCAGAGGGTTCTGATCAAGCTCCAGATGAAAGGGGCCACAATGATCCTCATCGCCCCCTTCTGGTCTCATCAGATCTGGTTCCCTTTACTGCAAAAGCTGAGCGTGGAACCTCAAGTACCCCTTCCTCTACATCAGCTTGCTCTCCCAAGACCGGGGCACCCAGATCCATCCGGACTTCAAATCCCTGCATCTTCATGCCTGGCTCCTGAGGACATAGCCATGACTCGGTTTGGGGTGTCACCCAAGGTGACTGATGTCCTGTTGGTGGCTAGGGCCACTTATTCTATGAAGTGGAAATGTTATGTGCTGTGGACTGCTTCATGTCAGCTGGATCCCTTCGCTTATCCAGTGAATCAGATTCTGGAGTACTTGTTGCCCCTTTCAGACTCCAGCCTGAAGTACTCCTCTCTTAAGGTGCACATGTCTGCCACCTCTGCCTTCCATGTGCCTGTTGATGGCTGTACGGTGGCACAACTGGAAGTGTCCCGTACTTTTCTGAGAGGCATTCCTCACCTTAAGCCTCCTATCCATAATCCAGTCCTGTCTTGGACTTAATTTTGTGATGGAAAAACTTACTTTGGCTCCTTTTGAGCAATCCATGACATGTGAGTTACGCTTTCTGTCATGGAAAGCATTATTATTAGTTGCTATTACTCTTCTGCTCAAAGAATTTCAGAGCTACAGGCGCTCATGTGCGAGCAGCCTTATTTGATTTTCCACAAGTCTTTGCGTACTAACCGTAAGTTTCTTCCTAACGTGGTGTCTGAGTTTACTTTAAATCAATCCATCTACCTTCCTGTTAATTTCCAACAGCATGTCAATCCAGGGGAAGCATTGCTTCATACTTTAGATGTGCATAGAATTCTGCATTACTGCATACACAGTATGAAGGACTGTAGGAAGTCCTCTCAGTTGTTTGCTTCTTTCGCCAAGAAGAAAGAGGGCATCCCTGTTTCAAAACAGTGCTTGTCCACATGGTTGGCCAATTGTATCATTTATTGCTACAGGAAGTATGGCAAGGATCTTCCTGGCATTATTCGTGCCTATTCCACCAATGGCATGGCCATTTCTGTTGCCTGTTTCAGGAATGTGTCAGCTGAAGAGATCTATGCTGCTGCTACTTGGAGTTCTGTCCACACATTTACCAAGCACTACAGTCTAGACATTGCCTCTAGGTGTAGGGACAACTTTAGCCTAGCTGTGCTCCAGGGCTTACTTTCTTAGGCTCGAGGTTTCCTCCACCCAGACTGTGCTGTCTGATGACAGAACTGCTTGGGACTCATTCCATAGGTGTGGCCTACTGTAAGAGATACCCTCAAAGTAAGATAGTACAGGTATGTAAGAACTTACTGTAACAGTAGATCTTTGGGAGGATCTCTTGCAGCAGGCCATGCCATCCCTCCCTCCTTCCCCTGGGCCTGGGAGGCCGTTCTGTGTCTGTACCTCCTTCTTTATCATCCTTTCTTTGGTGGGAACCTTCAGTTCCTCCTTGGTTCCCCTCAGCTGGTGCAAGGTGGCCTATGATGGGAGAACTGAGGAGAGTGTGGGGGCTACCCACTCTTATAGGATGGGCCGACGTCTGTGTATGATGTCAGAGTGGGTGGCCCCCTGGTAGACTGCTAGCTAGAAAAGTTTCTGCATGGTCCTAGTGCCTGGAAGCTATAGTTCCATAGGTGTGGCCCACTGCAAGAGATCCTCTCGAAGATCTACTGTTGCGGTAAGTTCCTACGTAACTGTACTATCACCCACAGCCAGAGTGGCTCCTCCCACCTCTAGTCTGGCCAGGCCCTACCATTTCCAGCATCCAGTGGGTGGTATAGTGGCAGCAGATGGGATCCTGCCTTCCTCTGGGATGCTCAACCCCTCCCCGGCTGGCCCCCGATGACTAATTGTCCCTGAAGCCAGGTCACTGGCATTGTGAGTGGTAGTTCTACCACTGTACTGATGGGCTGGCAAAAGTGCAGCATTCTAAATAAATGAATAAATATATCAATATGTGTACTGAGAAATTGTATTTAATACACCTTCATTAGAGGAGGTGATGATATGAAGGCTAGGGGATGAACTTTTTATTTTATTTAGGATTTGCGCACTCCTTGATAGCTTCATTTAAAGAGCAACTCTGCACTTCAGCGTGTGCTTCCATAAATAAAATGTTTAAGCTGTTACAATTTACTAGAGAATGCATTTTTTTCATTTTCAATATTCCTTTCCAAATTTTACAGTACATCTTGGTAGTCCATCTAAAAAGTCTGTATAGAAAACATTTGCTTCTCCCCTGTTAACCTCACAGTACCTTTGTTTATGACATCACAGTGTTTACCATGACAATAGACTGTGATGTCATAAACAGAATTGTGTGGTTACTGGAGGAGAGTCAAATACATTTTGAAAGACTCAGTTAAATAATTGCTGCATTATCTACAGTATTTAGCAGACCAACATCAGGGGAAAGTAAAAAAAAAGGAAAAAAGCAAATCACTAGAAAACAATAATGTTAAAACAATATTTGGTGTAAATCTAGTGTTTTTGAAGGACTCATAAACAGGGTTTTTAGAATCTGCACAACAAAAACACAGCACTGTAGGTTAGAGGCTTATCTACATGATGCTGTGCTCCGTTTGCCTCAGAATGGGCCCTATGCATGATGCCAACGTGCTGCGTGAATCGGGCATGTTGGCATCAATATGCCCAAATGCCATGGAGCACAGTCCTGTGGACCCCACTTGGCATTCACGAATGGGGTGCAAGGCAGGTACGTGGATGCTCCCCCGGCCGCATGGACTGCAACACATTGGGGGTGTTCTGGGGGCATGCCAGCACTACACGGTATGCACTATACTGCATAGTGCTGGCCACATGGGTGCGGAGATGGGCACAGGGTAGGGCAGCTGGGACCCTGCTGTAACCCACTACGTGCCTCCCCCAGACTCAACCTGATGGACATGATGAGACCAGGAAGTGATGCTCCATGCTGCCCCAGCCCACTAGGCAGATGAGGAGGCTGGAACAGCTGACTGTGCATGCCCACGGCACCGACCAACAGGTATGGGGTGGGGGGATGTTGGTGCCACGGGGGAGGGAGGGGGCCACTGGCCACCAATGAGTTTGCTGGGGTCTGGGTTGGGAGGGGGTTAACTGTGTCATACTGGGGCCAGGGACTAACAATGCATGGGGGGCCCAGGATGCCACATGGGCTTGGACAGGGAGTCCAACAGCCAAGAGGTCCATACCGTGTGTGTCAGTGTGCCTGCATTCACTATTCATGCCACCTGGACCTGTGCCATCGGGCAAAAGGGATCCATTCTCTGACCCAGGCCAGGCATCCCATTGGATGCCTGGCTGGGTCTGTGAATCCGCATGTACCCGCCCTGTGCGGACCTGCGCCCGGGGGTTGAGCCACTGATAGGTGGTGGTCGTTCATGAATAGCAGCTGGTGCGCACTTGTTCACAGTTGTGGATCTGCTTGGGTGTGTTATGCGCTTTTGGCATGTAACCTGCACCCATTAGTGCACAGGACCCAATGTGTGTAAATCCACAGTTACTATGCTGTAAAGGACTCTATGACATGTAAACAAAACCCTGCTTGCTATTTAAACATTGCGCTTCAGTCGCTGCCTAAAACGGCCGCTGCATGTGTACGCGATGACATCAGTGGAGCTACAGTACTTTGGAAAGATAATACAGTCTGAATGAGGACTTTAGCAATAAACTATAGAAATAGCATTAATGAAGCACTTCTCCTCCAAATTCTTTACTGTGCAGGTATGAAAAAGCCCTGTTTATAAGTCCTTTAAGCTTTTTATTATAATAGAGAGTTGCTCTTTAAGTGATGTTCCTAGTTTCCAAGGTTCTGAAGGATGCAGTATAATAGCAGAGTCAAACAGTTACTTTATGCACAAATTCAAGATTTTATATACAAGGTTACATTCACAAAAATATACAAAAATTACTGGTTACACACAATTATACACTGAAATTAATATTTTGTTTTTCTATTTACAGAATCACATAGACAATAATGGAAGAAAAAGACCAAAGGCCCATCCAGTCTGCTGAAGTTCCCTATTTAGCCCTGGGGTCTACTGTTCCTTCAGGATCCTAGCCCTCCCTACCCCTCCTCCATTTTGCTCCCCAGTTTTGATATTCTGAGCAACCAGTATACCCTTCGTGCTGTCCCAGCCATGCTTAAAACTACTAACAGTTTTTGCACCCACCATCTTGGCTAGTAGTTTGTTTTGTGGCTCCACCAACCTTTCTTTAAGATAATATTTTCTCATGTTCCTCCTAACCATCCCTCTTGTTAGCTTCCACTCATGATCATGTGACCATGAGCTAGTATTCAAGCTAAATAGTTCCCTGCAGTTCACCTGTTAATTCCTTTTAGGAATTTGAAGGTCTCTCTCATATCTCTCCTCTTCCTTCTGGTGTCTAGCGAGTACATGTTCAATGGGCAAACTTTGGGGTAACCCTTTCTTCAGTTCTTTTGCACTGAGAGTCTTTGTCTTTTAGCTTGCTTTTGGGGGGGGGGGGACTCACCATGACACAAACCCACAAGACCAACTTAGGGCAGCTGGATCATTTCCCCTGGGGTGTCATATAGACTAGGCACACTGATGAGTCCTAGGTAGGATGAAACATGTGTCCGTGTCTTCTGTTTGCACCCTTTGCAAATTGTGCAAGAGGCCCTTTGGCATTATGCATTCTTGTTTAAAGCTGAACCAGCCTAAAATGTCATGGTGATTTGCATATACAGACCATGATGCTTTGCATTATGGGGTATGCGTGATTTTGTATAGCAATCAATCAATCAATCAATCAATCAGAATCTTTATTTAACCATGCAAAGACCATTGATCAATGCTCATTTTTGAGATGGACCAAGGCAGAATACTGTACATAGTTATTACATAGTAATGCTTGCATACACAACAGTTTACAACAGAATCATGATACAGTATAAATTAAGTAAGGAACAATGTACAGTATTCAGGAAGGATAACAGTACTAATTCTTAGTAATAATATATACAAAATGTACATGTGCTACGCCGGTCTGCATAAAATAAATAATATATACAAATTATACTAGGAGTATGCAGGGTGCATGAGAGAGGGGATCATTGGATTAGGCATGAAGAAGAAGGATTTTTTCCATGGGGAGGGGGTAGAGGGGTAGAAGCATAATGGGCAAGGGTACCCATAAGAAGGCCACTGATTGCAGAGTACTGCTGGCATCACCAAATGGAGTAAATATGGGTTCCAAGTTGCAGATAGAGGGAGAAGATCATACAAAAGTGCATTGATTCAACATTCAACGAAGCAGATTATAGTGTCTGGTATGGAGGCATATTACTTTGAAACTTGGCTTTATGCCCCATGCCCTTTGGGGCAACCCTTGACTCAATACTTTTGCACTGAGGTTCTTTGTCTTTTTTTTAAAGTAGTGCAATATAAATGTTAAAGTAGCATTTTTCACCCCAGTAATTATTTTTTAAATGAACTTACCGCTGACTTTGGGTGGCAGTGAACAAACCAGTGCTGAGGAATGGTGGATGGCACAGAGAAGGGGGAAGAGCAATGGCTGGCACATGCACAGAAGAAGGGAAACCCAGCATGTTTTCCATTATAGCTACTCTAATTACAAACCGAGTTTCCCTTAAGGAAAAAAACGATCATCAGTTATTAAATAGAGAATAATGTATGGGAAGGTGTGTATTATGAGAGTTTTTATATAACTGAGGTGTGTGTTATTCACAAACCTCAAGAGTGAAACTTGAGAGATTTATGAAGACATCATACACTGAGGATGTGTAAAAAAAAAAAAAACCTTCATTGTACAACCTGCCCCTATTTTATTTCTTATAATATAATGTTACCTTGCTGTACCTTACAAGTGACCTCTCTTGCTTCTGATTCCTTTCCCTTAATCACCACCCTTTTTGCCTACCCCCAGACAGTTATCTACCCACCTAGTTAGCCCTTCTCCCAGACCCAAATATTCCTTTTTTCGGATTCCAGCAGAAAAAACAGCACTTTCAACTGCCTCACAAAACTCACAAGCACAACAGTTGATAGTGCAAAACAAATGTGACATACTGTACTTCATTTGACTGCTTTATACATGTAAGAAGAGTAAAACGGGCCAAGGCAGGAACGCCAGACTCAACGTTTCACACTTTGGCACTTTATCAGGAGTGCTTATCAACGGCTGGGATTGGTGTTTTTTTTCTGCTGGAATATGTGTATTCTTGCCCCCCAGATAATACTGAGCAGCTATTTGTGTGCCTTCATCTTTTTTGGCAACCTTCTATGTGGCACAGAGTCAAAGGCCTTATTGAAGTCAAGGTATAGTACTTTAACTGCCTGGCCTCTATCCACAGCCTTGTTGATCTAGTCAAAGAAGATGATCAGATTGGTCTGACTCGATCTTCTGCTACATGTTTGTGCTGTTTGGTGTCCTGCAGCCTGTTGTCTTCCAAATATTTCACCATGTCTTCCTTGATTATGATCTCCATGGGTTTTTCCATAATCAAGGTAAGCCTGACAGGCCTGTATTTCCCCGGGTCCTTCCTGCCCCCACTTTGTGCAGTGGCTATACAGTCATCCTCCTTCAGCTGCCCCTCCCCCCAGTCTCCATGGAACACCTGAACAGAACTTTTATGGGACAGCCAGTTTTGGGTCCAGCTCCTCCAGGACTCTTGGGTGTAGTCTGTCTGGTTCTGGTGTCTCATATTGCCTGTCTTGAGTGCTGATATCTACTTTGAAACTCTGCCCTCCATGATCTGCATAGGCTCCATTCCCCTCAAACCCCTCTCAGAAGCTTTAATGCAGCTTTCAGGGAGCGGTTCCTCCTCCTCTGCTAAACTGAAATAACTGTTTGGCACATCTGCCTTCTGCCCAGCCTCCTCTACCCACCCCCATGGTTTGGAGTTCCTGGTATGTTAGATCTATGAGAGTGTCTGCCCCCCAACCCGGTTTTGTGCTTATAAGCTGTGATCAGCACCTGATTTGCAGAGTGTGTGTCTACTGTCTTGGTATACTCTTCTCTGCCTGACCCCTTGTCCCATTCTCCTGATGTACCCACACTTCTCATTTCTCCTTTGGCTGCTGACCCACCACGTTATCCACTCTGCCTACCTATCACCCCTATTTTCAGACATGAGTCTTCTCTTCCCCCTGACCAGTGCACAAAGGGGGGCACTAGTTAGGTCCCTTACCCCATCCCCGTTATAGAAGCCTTCAACCTTAGTCTTCTCCTCCCTAGTTTAAATACCTGTCAATGAAGGCATCAAACCTTTGCCCCAGTGCACTAGCCCCTAACCCTATCAGATGGAGGCCATCCTTCTTGAATATCCTCCTATTCCTGAACTGGCTACAGTCACCTAAGAGTTTGTATCCTCCCTCTTTATGCCACCCCTTTAACCATGAGTTGAATTCTTCAACTTTTAGTTGCATCATGGAGGACCTTGGAGAAGGTCACTGATACTGATACTACCCTCCATTTCTCCCCCAGACTTTGGAAACTAACCTTTACTGCCTGCAGTTCCTGATTTACCAGACCATTTGTCCCTATGTGACCTATGACCTCTGTACCCCCCCATGCAGCTGACCATTCCCTTGATTCTATTGATGTCCCTTTCCACTGTCACCCCTGGGAGACATCTGACTAGCCTGTCCCCTCTTCCCTTGCTCCCATTGATTTCTTGGATCCTCTGACAATGGAGTCACTGAGCATCAGTGTCACTTTGGCTGCTCTTATGTGTCTCTGATCCCCAGGTGCTGTTGGGTACCTGGAGGCTGGGTGGTGTGCAGCCTAATGTTCTCCTGAGGAATTGATGACTCTCCAATCCAAGGACCCAAACCTGTTGGCCACTGTAGTCCACGGACTCCTGTCTGCAACCAAGGACTTTGGCCTGTCTCCCTCCCTCCAACTACTAACCCTGACTACTACCCTCCAACAACTTTTGCCAGTGGGCTTCTGTGGCAGTGGGGGACTGGTGGGCACCCTGCGTTCTCAGTCCAGCTTTCTGCATACCTGCTATATTTTCACTCTTGCCACAGCAAGCTCCTGGTAGAGCACTACCAGTTTCCTGCAAAGGGGACATGCACCGAACTTCTAGAGCATATCCCGACAGCCACCCTGCACACATCGTAGCTTACAATGCCCCCAACCATTTTCTCTAAACTGAAAACCTCTTCCCCGTCCCCCTCTCTTTCTTCTCTCACCTGAAAATTCCCCACCCACCCCAGTACAGTCTACTACCTACCCATTCCCATCTATCATGCTGTTCCCCTATCCGATGTATGCATTTCCTATCCCCTTTCCACATCATCTTTTCTCTGTCCTTGGGAATGAGTCAGCTACTGATCAGGGAGCCCCCTCCTGTTGTTACTTCCCTCTTAAAGTATCCCTCCTATGGAAGTTACTACCCTCCATGATCTTTGCCTACTATCTAGGTCCTACGTTCCTGTATAGACCTACCCCAGATAGGGAGCTATGGATATTTTTATTTTTTTTGCAACAAGCTTGGTCTTAAATCCCTGTAGTGGTTTACTCCAGATAGAAAGTCTTAACCTGGTATATGTGCACAAACTATATCACCTGTCTGCCCCAACAGGAACACTAAGCCTTTCCCTAATTGCATGCCTCAGGTGATTCCTATGCCTAAGGAGCTCCTGGCTGATCTTATGCCCTACCCTTTCCTTTTTGTAATGACTAAGTGTTCCTTACCACCTATAGTTGTGCCCCCGGTATTCCACGGGCAGAGGTCCCTGCAGAACTGTGAAATACATGCAAACATTCCTGCATACACCACACTCCTACTTCATGTCCCTCATACTCCAGCATCCTGAATGCTGAGGGGTCACTTGGCCTGATTAGTAGAACTTCTGTGTTGCTAGCATCTGATTGGTTCTAGACAGTCATGCAGGGGGGGCCCTCTAAATATGGCACCATAGGCATCTGCCAACTCCTACCCCTCTACCTCCCTTAAAAGCCCTTGCTCTACCTGACCTCCCTCCCCAACTCACAGACCACAGACCAGTATGAAAGAGAAGTTACCAGTAAGGAAGAAAAAAATCCCCAGGACTCTGATCTCGCAGTTAGCAAAAGCACAAACTGCAAACACTAAAAGTCAGGTTTAAGAGCCCACTCATGCCTGTCCCCACTGGTCTGGTGTTCCTACTGCATGAACCCAAGCATTGTAGAGGAGTTCAGGTAGATTTGCAGCACTGTACCAACAGAAACCTACTGCAGGACCTCGGTTAATGACATTTTGTGGAACAATGAACCCAGTGGAGGTTTAGTAGTAAGTTTAATGTCCATTTTCTGTTTTTAAGTAGTATTTAAAAAGAACAGTGACTGGCAGGCTATCACTAATATGGACTGCTACTTCAATCATTTTTGCATTGTAACATCCAGAATGCATTACATAGGAGATGACACACTGATCTGCTTCATCTAAACACTGGAAAGCCTTACATACAAAGCCTGCTACATAAGGGTTAATTTTATAAAACACTAGTGTGTTTTTTTAAATTATTTCAGTAGCAGATACATTATACATTATTACATCTGGCATCAAATTTATGATTTCTCAGTTGGCAGTTTTTCAGCTGCATGACAGAATGACAGTCATAACCTGTCAAAGAGCAGAAAGAGAATTGACTTCCAGAACAACTTGTTTTCTAAAAAAGTATTTGCCTCAAATCTTTGGAGGGAATAAAAGTAAAACAAATAGGGAACTGTTATTTAATTGCAACAAGTCAAGGTAGGCATTCTCAGTGCCTGTCTGAAGTATGAATATGGGTTGAATGACAGGAATAACTGACGTTGGGGAATTCCGTGAATAATTCAACATGTGACAGCAGGTGCAAAGCATCCACTGCTTCTTAGGGTGTACTTTTTTCATCCGGTACTTAAAACCCAGAGTTTGCATGGTTATTTCAATTGCAGCAAGGTAGGATTTGTTCCAGATGTGTTGCATAAAGCGTACACCATGCAAATCATTATGGAACATTCACCCTTTAACCAGCTGACTTTTTTTCTTGTAGCCTAGTGGGAAGGTATGTTTGTTATTAAAAGGGACATTTCCTGCCATTTATCCTGACTCTGCATGAAGTTATGCTGAAATATGTCTTTGAAGTACTGATTAATGAGACTATCTTTCACAGTTATTTCTGATCATTTTTTGTTGTTGTTGTTCTGGGATATAGATGAAGTGTTTTTTAAAATGCTAACAGTAATAGGCAGGGGCAAACCCAGGATGTTGGCGAAAGTGTAGCACACTGACCAGTCAAATAAACATGGTATAAATTAAATTCTTTGTTTGTAAAGTACTGACCAGTGACACTGAGCTGTGGCAACTTGTCCAGGTATGTCCTGGTGAAGGGGTTACGTGGACCTGTTTTATGGAATGTTGACTAGGACACCATGAAGACTCCTTATCTCATATATATTTTCATACACTTTCTTTCATGCCACTATTAAGGCTGGGTTAATGAAACACAGTTCCCCTTAGCATGACTAACTATGAAGCAGTTTGCAACCTTACTTTTCTAAACAAACATTGCTCCTAAAATTTTTGAATCATATGACACTGTCAGGCTGTAAAATTCCTACTTTGAAGAAGCTGTATCGCTGGAAACTTTCAAAGCATCAGATTCTTTCACTTACCAGACCTCAGTTTTATCAGATGTTCTACTCTGGACCTGTGTGCAGGAGACAGTATTTAAACAGCACCATACCTCTAAAATGCATTTGGTTATAGCATAACTTGTAGATCAGGGAGTCCCAAGAGGAATGTGGGATATCCTCTGGATCCCCTGCCATGGCAGACTTGGGGTAAAGGGAAATCATAAACACATAAGGGTAAATGAATGATTCTGTCTAAGGTCTTATTTATTTATTTATTTAATTTCATTAACCAGGTAAGTACCCTGGCGATGTACAGTAGAGATGCTTTTTTCAAGCATGACTTGTGCACCAATATGTTACAATGTGCAAGAGCAGGCATACAGATTCACAGAAAAAAAGTCATACAGTAAGTCAATAAATTGTATAATGGTATAGGCGAGTTCTAGCATATTTTTATTTCATTTATTTAGTTATTTAAGTCTTTGATTACTGGGTAGGTGCACTGATCTGAGGGACCATAAAACCATGAAGATAATCAAAACAAGCACAAACATTATTACTCAGTAAGTGATTTTTGTAACTGAGAAAGCATTGAGAATTTAACTGAACTAGGAATTCTATTCCATTATGATACTGCTCAACACAGAAACATAGAATTTGACGGCAGATAAGGACCACTTGGCCCACCTAGTCTGCCCATTTCCCTACCTAATGGATAAGCTGCAGATCCTTGTTAACCAACAGCATATTTCCTCCTACCCCCCACCTAGAATTGCCTTATGTCTGTCCCATACATTCTTGAATCCCCCCCCCAGTTTTTGACTCCACTACCTCCTCAGAAAGGCTGTTCCATGTATCTACAATCCTCTCCATGAAAAAATACTTCCTCACATTACCTCTGAGCCGTCCCCATCTATCTTCAAATTGTGCCCCCTCGTTCTTGCACATCTCTTTTTCTGAAAGAAGCTACTCTCTTGGACTTTGTTGATTCCTTGAGGTACTTGAAAGTTTCTGTCATGTCCCCCTTCTCCCTCCTCTCCTCGAGGGTATACATATTAAGGTTCTTTAATCTCTCTTCATATGTCTTCTGGTGTAGAACCTGTACTATTTTAGTTGCCCTCCTCTGGACAGCCTAGATCCTGTCTATGTCCTTGCGGAGATGGGGTCTCCAGAACTACACACAGTACTCCAGATGGGGTCTCACCAACTGTCTGTAGAGAGGGATAACAACTTCCTGTTTTCTAATGGTGATTCATCTCCCTATGATCCCAATATCCTGCCAGCCCTCCTTACTGCCTTCTCACATTGTTTGCCCACCTTAAGGTCATCTGATATGATTACCCCCAGGTCCCTTTCCATTTTTGTTGTTGTTAGTATCTCACCCCCAATTGTGCACTCTTCCCCTGGGTTTTTGTTTCCCAGGTGCACTACTTTGCACTTTTTTGCATTGAATCTAAGCTGCCATGCCTTTGATCATTCCTCCAACCTTGCCAAGTCCCTTTGCATCCTTTCCACCCCAACTTCTATATCGACCCTGCTGCAGATCTTTGTGTCGTCTGCAAAGAGACATACTTTTCCTTCCAGTCCATCTGCAATGTCACTTATGAAGACATTAAGGAGGACCGGTCCCAGTACTGAACCCTGCAGTACCCCGCTAGTAACCCCCCTTTCTTCAATGTGGGCTCCATGATATTAACCCTCTGTCCTGTTGTCCAGCCAGTTTTTACCCAGGTTACCACATCGGAGCTCACTCCAAGGCTGGCTAACTTGTATATTAATCTTTTGTGTGGGACTGTGTCAAATGTCTTGCTAAAGTCTAGGTAGGCCATGTCCATAGCCCCTCTTTGGTCTACTACTTTGGTCACCCAGTCAAAGAAATCTATTAGATTCGTCTGACATGACCTTCCTGCTGTGAATCCATGCTGCCATTGGTCCTGTGCTCCACTGGCCTCTAGGAACTCAACAATTCTTTATTTCAGAAGTGATTCCATCATTTTCCCTACCACTGAGGTCAAACTAACAGGTCTGTAGTTTTCTGCCTCTGTCTTGCTCCCACTTTTGTGAAGGGGAATCACATCTGCCCTCCTCCAGTTCTCTGGTACCACACCATCCTCTCATGATTTATTAAAGAGGGTAGTCAGTGGTGTCACTAGTTCTCCCCTTAGTTCTTTTAGAATTACTGAGTAAATCCCATCAGGCTCCATTGCTTTGTCCACCTTCAGTTTTAAAAGTTCTTTCATAACCCTTTCTTCTGTGAATGGACTGGTATCAACCTCCCTATCCAGAGTGCTTCTATTTTTTGATTTAGGTACCTCCTCTCCTCTTCTTTTGTGAATACTGAGCAGAAGTAATCATTCAGTATCCCTGCTTTTTCACTGTCACCCTCTGCCGACCCTCCCTTCCCTTTATTAAGCCTCACTATCCCTCCCTTTGTCTTTCTTCACTCCCTAATGTACCTATTAAAGGTTTTATCCCCCTTCTTAACTGAGTTGGCTATCTTTTCCTAAGTTTGGGCCTTTGTTATTCTGACTGCCTTCCCTATCCTTCTGCTTTTGCTGGTGCAGTTCTCTCCTGCTCCTTCTGTATTTCCTTATACTTCCTGAATGCTATATTTTTCTCCTTAACCTTCCCTGCCACCTCTTTTGAGAACCATAGTGGTTTTCTCCTTCGTTTATTCTTATTTGCTTCACACAAAGGCTTGTTGCCTTTGTGATGACTGTTTTGATTTTTCCCCATTGTTCCTCCACCCCTCCTTCTTACCCGTTTGCTAGTGCTTTTCTGAGGCACTCTCCCATTTTCCCAAAGTCAGCTCTCCTAAAGTCCAGTACTCTTGCTTTTGTATGGCTGGACTCTATGGCTGTGTTTATCTTGAACCACACTGTTTGGTGGCCGCTTGTCCCCAGATTGCTACCCACTTCTAAATCTGAGATCCTTTCTCCATCCCCGTTTGCCAGTACCAGATCTAAGATTGCTCCCTCCCAAATGGGTTCCACCACTAGCTGTCTGAGGCATGCTCCCTGTAGGGCATCAAGAATGACCCTGCTCTTTGATGTGGCTGCAGCAAAGGTGCTCCAGTTAGCATCTGGCATATTCAGGCCCCCCCATTAACAATATTTTCCCCTTTTCTGCCATTCTAAGGATGCCTTCTATCATTTCCTTGTCCATTGCCTCTCCTTGTGATGGGGGTCTGTATACAACCCCCATGCGGATTGTGGTGCCATTGTCTGTCTTCAGGGTGACCTACAGTGCCTCATATACTCCCTGTTTATCATTTAGTTCCATTGCTTTGATCCCTTCCCTTACATAGAGCACTACTCCTCCTCCTTTTTTACCCTCCCTGTCCCTCCTGTAGCTTGTATACCCTGGTATGTTGACATCCCAGTCATGGTTCTCTGTGTACCATGTTTCTGTGACTGCTATGATAGCCAGGTACCCCTCGTCCATCAAGGCCACTAGTTCAGGAAACTTGTTACACAGGCTATGGCATTGGTACTCATCACCCTCCATTTTTTTATGGTCTTACCCCTTTTAGCTCCATTCCTCTCCTTACTGCCTTTTTCTGGATTTACCCCTGTCCTGCTACCTATTGACTTCTCTACCTTGGTGTCTACTTTACTTACTACCCTATTTTGTGTGGGGGTGGGATTGGGCTTTCCCTGTTTCCTTTCAGTGCCTCCCCCCCTTGGCTAGTTTAAATGCTTACCAATGAAGCATTTAAACCTATCACCTAGGATCCTGCTCCCCCTCCCAGACAGATGCAGACCATCATGCCAGTATAGGTCCGCATCCTTACAGGTGGACCCCAGTCCCCAATGAAGCCAAATCCCTGAGCTCCGCATCAGTTTTTCAACCAGTCATTGAATCCCATGGTGTGGAGTACCCTAGCCTCATCCATGCCATAGACAGGTAGCACTTCTGAGAAAGTTACTGTGTGTGCTACTTGTTTAAGGCCCCTTCCTAACTCCACAAACTCCTGCTGCACTGCTCTGATCCCATTCCTAGCCAGGTCATTTGTCCCTTGGTGGATAATGACATCCAGCTCACTCCCCTGCAGCTGCTCCGCTATCCTGAGGTTTGTTTCCTGTCCCTCCAAGCCATGGCACCAGGCAGGCACCTTACCTCCCTTTCCCCTCCTCCCAGTTCTACCCGTAATGATTGGGTCCCCCACCAGGAGTTGTTCTCTTCCCCTGTGGGGTCTCGTTCCACCCTCCTATGGGTCTCTATTGTGGAGGTTCCCAGCATCCTCCTTGGGCTCCACTGCAGGTGCCTCCATAGAGGAACCATGCTCCACCAGAATGGTGAATGACTTGTGGAGAGGCACGACTGGAGGAATGTGCCTCTGTTCCACCACCCTCACCCTCCCTGAGCCCACTGTGGTCCAACCACTCCTCTTTCTTGGCAACCTCTGAGGCAGTGGTGGTGGTGGCCTGGGTGGTCCCTGGATGAAGGAGGAGGTTTCCTAAATCCCTGTCAGATCAGCATGGAGACGAGCCACCTCCTCCCTCAGATAAGAGAGGTGCCTACAAATAGGGCAGCAATGCAGTCTCCAGAATGTCTCCCGGAAGACTGCTGCTCCACAACCAGAGCATTGCACCATTCCCCACATGTCTGTCTCCCTTCCTGTTTAGGATGTTTTTCTTTTTTGGTTTTGGTTTAGTGTGTGCAAACTTCCCCCACCGTCTGCTGTCCCCTTTTTTTCCCCTTTTGCTTGGCTCAGGGTTGTAGCTAGAAATTCAACTGCTGCCCCTACATTTAAAAAATGTACACATCCTCTCCAACTGCCACCCACCCCCAGTGATGAAAGCGAACAGGAACACACAGGAAGGAGTTCCTGCACTTCTTCCCACTGATATGGAACTAACATTCTTAAAACAGCAATATAATGATCATTTTTGGGCCTGTGATTTGAAATCAGGGGTTTCCATAACAAAATCTAACTTGTATAACAATGTACTTTCCCTAAATATATTTGATCTACCAGTACCATACAGACAGATGTGTCTTATGAAAGAGTTATCCTTCAGATAGGGGATCTTCAGTCTGCGTTTCATATTTTCTGAAGCCTGAGTTCCTGTACTTATCTACCACTTTCAACACTGCCCCCGGCCCCCATTACATGGCTCATCTAATTTCTGAACAGGTTGTACACATATCTATGTTACAAACAACTGAGATTTAATCAGATACAGGCCCTACTCAGTAGCCTACACTAACTCTATTACTACAGATTAGAATGATTATAGTAACAAAAGAGCACATTGTTTGGGAAAGGTACTCAAAAAAAAGTACAGAAATGTGTACAGTGAATATGCCTGCCTACACCTTTGGCTCAGCTTCCTTTACCCTCCCCCCCCTTTTGCAACTTTTGTTCCCGTCTTTAGCCCCCTTTTGATTTTTGTTTTGTTGTATCATTCGATGACCAATTTGAATATTCTGTATTTGGTTTTTATCTTTAATGCGTTTGTATAAGGTTTTTCTTTCAATAAAAAAAACTGTAAGTCTTATAACTTGTGTCATTGTGCGTGGATCTATGATTTCTTTGAGGGAGGCAAAGAATCTTAGTGGACTTGTAGCATAGAAATATTGCAGCATTTTTAATTATATATACCAGGCTAAAAAATATTGATTTTTAAAATGTTCTGCCTCATTTCCTGTGTGCCCTGAGGATATCCAGTATTCCTCTAGGTTTTGTTACTTCCTCCACTGATGTTGACTGTGAGAGGCTTAACAGCACCCACCCCAATCACTGCAGACATCCTGGACACTAGCTTTAATAATGAGGTGATAACAACTCCGGTGAGACTTTTGTTAGGTACTCTTCTTGCACCACCTGGTAATTGCACCTCTTGAAGAGCTGTCCATCATGCCAGGCCACATGAAACACTGAGGGAGATTAGCAGGAGGGCTACAGCCTACTAAATTAATGAATTTATATTGTATAGGAACTTGATTTTTTTAGGGCATTTCTGCAGTTTCTTCTTTTGATTCTTAATATCATTTCATTATGGGGGAAGGGAGTCAAAACCATGTGACCTACCCTAAATCCACCTAAACTTACAGCTGGGCATCCACCAGAGATGCAGAAAAGGGACCTCTGTTTAACGTTTCATCTGAAGCAAGAAAGGGAGAAACACCAAAGGTGCAGCACCCCCTAGTGCTGTACTATTGGGTATAAGCCCAAGTAATCCTCAGGCTGCTTTATGCATACTTTTTCAGCTACACATTCTGTATTGATATGCAACTTTGTATATTGATACAGGATGTGTGTGTGTGGCAAACAGTGGCCATCAGGGAGGTGAATTACCTAACTTATCTGCTTGACTGCAAGAGCCACAAATTGTCTCATTTGCTGTACCACTGGAGCCACTTATTGGTATTAAGGGTGCTAACAATTGTCAAGAATTTGTTATGTCTAAGATTGTAATGTACCTTTGTCATTCACTTTTTGTGTACTACCTTGTTATTCTGTTACTATGCTATTCTTATACTTCCAGTAATTAATTCTGGGTTGCCCCTGAAAAAGGGACTGCTTGTTGGACCCAGTGGGCCTACCTAGTTACCAAAATTGAATAAATAAATAAATGCTGGCTGTCGTCTGGTGGCGGTGGGGTTGGTATTGGGTAGGAGGGAGTTGGAGGCTACCAGGACTGGGGAGGGGGCATGCACAAGAAGGAGGATTTCTATCATGTAAACAGGGATCAGGTGAGGGAGGGGGTACCACTACACCAGTAAGACTGGTGGAATGGGGATTGGATGAGGGAGGGAGGGAGGTACCACTTGCACCAGGGAGATTGATGGAATGGTGATTGGGTGAATAAGGGAGGTACCACTGGCACCAAGGAGATTGATGGGATGGGAACAGGTGGGGGGGTACCACTAGCACCAGGAAGATTGATGAACAGTGATCAGATGAGGGAGGAAGGTACCACTAGCACAGGGAGATTGATGGAATGAGAATTGGGTGAGGGAAGGGGGCTCCACTAGTACCTGGGAGATTGATGAAATGGGGCTTGGGTGAGGAAGGGGGTACCACTAGCACCAGTGAGATTGATGGAACATTTATTAGGTGAGGGATGGGGTACCACTAGCACTAAAGAGGTTGACTGAATGGGGAATGGGTGAGGGAAGAGGTATGATGAGCAGCGATAGATTTATGGAATGGGGATTGGGGGGAAGGTACCACTAGCACCAGAGAGATTGATAGAACAGTGATTGGGTGAAAAAGGGTTTTACCACCAAACTATGAGGAATTAATAATAGTGGTCAAGTGAGGGAAGTGGAAAGTTTTGTATTTCTTTCTTTTGTTTTCCTAAGGCACCAGTGTTTTGTGTGTGTGTGTGGGGGGGGGTTGTGTGCCATTGTGCATGTTGTTAAGACTAAGATTTTGGAAGCATTACATAATGCTACGGCAGCTGCCTTTTTTAGCTCTTCCAAAATACTTTCAATATATGACTGTACTCTGTATGCAAGATGTTGCCCTCGTTCGCATGGCGCAGTGGTGTATTTAGCACGGTTGTGCAAGCCACTTAGCACTATGCTCTGGGGCTCTTTGTATATATTGTGGCTGTGTTGGAAGTCTGTTTACCATGCTACATCCATTTAGCATGGTGCTAATCATGCTGGTGCCATGCTAAGCGTTTCAGTATGGGGGCCATAGTGTGGTCAGAACCTTAGTGGCTATGTTATATTTTTGCCTCTTCTTAGTGTAGCTTTTCATATTTCTGTCGCTTTTGCCATGTTAGAGTTGTAACCCAATGGTGGGGCTTACTTTTGGGCTGCTGGAGGCTCAGGGCTGACCCACTGTAGATGCATTCTGGTCCCTCCACTGGAACTGTTGCTGTGGACAGGATGGAGAAGAAGAGAAGGAGGTAACTATTTTCATGGTGCTTTAGGTGCCTGGCCAGTGGCTCCATTGACATGGACAAAAGGAGACTGAAATTTCACCACTATCTGACCAGATCGCTGTGAACATTTTTGTCTCACTGGACATCAGCCCTGAGGAGGCCAATGCTAATGAACAGACCACTAGTGTTTTAGGTAAGGAGCATATTAATATAAACAACTCTGGAACTAATGCCGCTGTACCACTCTGGTCATCACCATCTTGAACTCATCAGGCCCAAGCAACAACCAATCAGAAGGCAGAGGTTCCAGGAAGGACTACCAGAATTATTATGGGATATGTAGTGGCAGTGTGTTTTGGTGTCCACAGCACAGAAACATAGATAGTGACAGCAGAAAAAGACCAAAGGTCCTATCCCTACTGCTACTGACCTAAGCAATCACTAAACCCTTCACCCTGTCCCAACCATGCTTAAAAACATTTATGGTCTTGGCACCCTCCGCCTATGTTGGCAGACTGTTTCACAACTCTACCACCCTTTCTATAAAATAAAACTTCTTCACATCCCTCTTAAGCCTTCTTCCCACCAGTTTCCACTCATAATCTCTGGTCCTTGACTCTGTACTCCTGCTAAACAGTTCCCTGTAGTTTACCTTGTTTATTCCCTTAAGGAACTTGAAGGTCTTTATCATATCCCCATCTCTTGCTCGTTTTCCAGTGAATACATGTTCAGTGCATTGAGACAATCTCTGTAAGATCTGCCCTGTTGGCTCAGAATCAACTTGGTCACCCTGCATTGCATTGTCTCCAGCCTGTCCATTTCCTTCCTTAGGTGAGGACTCCAGAACTGAGCTCAGCATTCCAGGTTCAGCCTCACCAGTGACCTATATAGAGGTAGCAGTACCTCCATTTTCCTGCTCTCAATACCTCTTCTGATACACCCCTGTATCTTACTAGCCTGACTGTAGGGCTTGTTAGACTGACTTGATTGTTTGAGGGACTCCAAGGTCCCTTTCCTCTGCCGTAGAGCTCAGTTTAAACCCTCCCATCCAGTACTCTGTCCTGTTTTCTCCCCCAGGTGCATAGCCTTGCATTTTTTAGTGTTGAATTTCAACTGCCAAACCTTAGACCACCTCTCTAGCCTTTGCAGATCCCTCTGCTTCTCCCTGATCCCTCCATTGCTCTCTACCTTACTGCAGAACTTCATGTCATCTGCAAAGAGATACAGCTTACCCCAGTTGCCCTCTCCAATGTCATTGATGAAAATATTGAAGAGGATAGGACTCAGGATATATCCCTGCGGAACCAGTTTGTGTCCTCCTTCTCTTCTGATTTGACCTCATTTATCACCACCCTCTGCCATCTCTCCTTCAACCAGTTTCCTATCCATCTAACTTTGTTCCTAGCCATGCCCAGGTCCTCCAGTTCCTTCAGCAATCTTCTGTGTGGTACCGAGTAAAAAGCTTTGCTGAAATTGTAGTAGAGTAAATCCAAATTGTGGACATTATCTACTTATTTTGTTACCCATTAAAAGGTGACAAAAGCTTGCTGCCACAAATCCATGTTGTTTACTGCCCTGCAGACTGTTGACTTTCTAGGTAGTCCACGAGGCCCTCTTTGATCAGTGGCTCCATCAGTTAACCTACTACAGAGGTAAGGCTGACAGGTCTGTAATTCCCCACTTGTTCCTTGTCCCCCCTCTTGTGTAGTGGGACTACGTCTGCTACCCTTCAGTCTTTTGGGACTGCCTCTGTCCGAAATGAGCTATGTAATAACTCTACTAAGGGTGCAGCCAGTTCAATTCAGTTGAATTCAATGTATTTGTTTACCTTGTAAGTACACTAGACCAAAGGTCTGTTTACAGGCACAACTGGGTGTTTTATAAAACAGAAGTAATCAACTATTACATATCAAATCACATATCATTTACAAAAAAAAAAAAAACATTCAGAAGAATATATTAAAGAAGCAGAAATCATACACATTCATTAAATGTGTAAAATAAATAAATAGTTAATAACATTTACATAAAGACATGAGTGACAAGTGGCTTAGCCACTTCATTCTAAACATTAGTAGAGGTGGGGCTAATCTAATCTCTTTTGGAAACTCATTCCATTTTCTAATGGCATAGTAAGAAAAAGCGTTTTGTCCCATTACTGTTTTGCATGAAGGAGTTACCAGCAATGAATTCGGTCTTCTAACCTGATATTTTAATAAATAAACTGCAATAAATGAAAAGTATCTTTCTGTACTAATGGCAACCATTTTGCTTTTTCATACAATTTATAATCATGTTCTCTATATGAACCATTTGTAGCAAAGCGGCCTATCATATTATAAAGAGCCTATCATTTGTTTATGACCCCAACAGAGGACGACCCCCAAACAACACTACCATATTCTAATGTAGGAAGCAAACAGTTTCTAGCAATTACAGTTTTTGTTTCAGAAGAAAGCAAATTTTTTAACCAATAAAGAGAAACTATCTTTCTGTGCAAAGTATCTGTAACATTTGCCATGTGGTTGTCATAATTTAAATGTGAATCCAATGTGACCCCCAGATAATAAAAATGTTCCACTTGTTCGAGAACAGTTTGATCAGAAATCCCTACACAAATATGCTTAGCAAATTTTATATGCTTTTGAGATATACAGTAAAGCATGGCCTTTGTCTTCTTGTTCAGCAGCAACCTGTTAGAATCAAACCATTCCCGCAGTTTTAAAAATTCAAAAGATAATTTTTCATTTAATAAGTTTATATTAATATCAACTGTATAAATCACTAAATCATCAGTGTACAAAATCAAATTTGAATTTAAACACAAATTTGACATATCGTTTACAAAATCAGAAAAAGTAAAGGTCCTAAAATTGAACCCAACTGTGGAACACTATATTGTACTGAACAAGAAGAAGACAAAGTTCCATCAAACCTCACATACTGCTTATGATCTTTCAGATAGTCAGTGAACCATTTTTTTTACTGATTCACCAACTCCTATGAGGCTTAGCTTGGCCACCAGAAAAGCATGGTCAACCAGATTGAATGCCTTGGTCAGGTCCATGAAGACCACACCAGTCAACAACCCTTTTATTTATTTATTTATTTATTGAGAGTATCGGAATTACAAACCTTTACAAAGGCTCAATGTGAAATGGTAGCATAAAGTAAAACACAATCTGGATGCAACCAGAGTACAGTTTACAAAGTACACAAATATATAGAGTAAGCAAATAAACAAACTAAATAAGCACAGGGGGCTCCATTTGATAACGGTGACCACGTAATAGCAATTGCCATTTGGGCGAGTCTACATTGCCAAAAATTAATTTCGGCAATGTAGACTCGAGACACACAGCAAAAGGGTACCAGATGCTTGGATTTTTCATTTATGTAGAACCCCACACACCCCCTAATGAGGGCTTCACCCCCTGCACCACCCTACTAAAGTTCTCAACTCCAGGAGGTGTATGTTGGGGGAAGTACAAAAAAATGGAAAAATAAAAATTTCCGGACTGATGCAAAAAAAGCGGCGCGCCCAGAGCAGAACCTGGCACCCTCCCAGCCTAGCCTGACACCAGCCTACCATGCCACACAGCCAGCTTAACAGTGCACTACTGCACTATACCCCATAAACCCTCCCTCCCCTTCTGCCCGTCACATGGCATGATCCCTCCCCCAGCGCATGTACATATAGCAGCATCCTTTCTCTATAATCGCCGAACCCCCATCCTGTCACCTTCCCTGCCCAGTAGCCCTGTGTAAAAATGCCGTGATTGAGTCACCCTTTTTCAAAGTGCTCCATCATAGTCACTGAATACGTGGGCTACTGGCACAGGGGTAGCAAGAAAATACAAAAAACAATGAATATACACTGTACTGTGAGGTGCTGGCAAAAAAGAAGAGACAAGAGGAATGGTCCAATGAAATGGGTAGAAAGAGATATGGGGACAGGGGGAAGGGCAGAGAACATCACGAGTAGGGGAGTGGGTAGCAGTGGGGGGAGAGAGAAAGGGAGGAAAATGGGGGAACTGCAGTCTATAACGACACTGTCAAACTTAGAGGACATTCAGGGTAAGGAGAGTTAAAGATAAGAGATGAATATGCGCTAGAAACAATCACAGTGATTGACAGCAATGAGATGCTGTCTGAGCATATTTTTGAAAGGACATATTATTTTTTTGGCAGAGGTGATCTCCAAGGGCAAACTATTGATCCAGAGAGGATCCCTGTACATGAAAGCCCTCTGCCCTGGGAGGTCCTACAAAACAGGACTAAGAAAAATGCTTTGGAGGAGTTTTTCATTGAGCGGGTAACAGAGGCCAGAGTCAGGAGGTGTTGGGCTGTAGAGGGAAGGAGGCCAGTGGATATTTTCTTGGCTAACAGGCAAGTGTGGTAAGCAAGCCTTCCTTGGCGATTCAACCAGTCTGCTTGTTGATAAAGCTCACAAATGTGAGTCGATCACAACCTGTGACCAGGCGGCACGCTTTATTCAGGGAGACCTTGATCCTTCTAGGGGGAGAGTCAGTAGCAGATCCATAAATAACAATGCCATAGTCGACTATGGAAAGTACTGAGTTGGTAACAGCCAGTCGTAGGGCTTCAGGAGGCATGCAAGACCTATACCTATAGAGAAGGCCGATCCTGATATTTACCGCCTTACATACCTGGTCAATATGCTCCTGGAAGGAGAGGGTGGAGTCCAGAGTAATGTCAATATATCTGTAGTGAGTCATCAGTTCCAAGGGTGAGAGCTGGCAGTTAAGAATATTTAGGGGAGTGCCTTTGAATTTGTTATGCTGATTGGCGAATACCATAACTTTGGGTTTTTTTGTAGTTTAAAATAAGTTTTTGGCTGGAGTACCATGATTCAGATTCTGAGAAAAACAGTTGGAGGTCTTTTTGCAAAAAGGGGGGGGGGTGAGCTGGATGGCTACAGTAGATTACTGCATCATCCGTGTAAAGTAACATCTTCCCAAAGCAGGCTTGGGGAGAGTATTGAGGAACAGGCTGAACAGGAGAGGCCCGAGAACTGAGCCTTGTTGGACTCCAGAACGTACCGGCAAACAGGTGGAGAGGGTTTTATTGATTTTTACCCTCTGTGAATGGTCACTCAGGTAGTTGGTAAACCAGGAGGTGGCATCCACGGAGAGGCCAAGAGATGAGAGAGAATCAATTAGGAGAGTGCAGTTGATCATATCAAAGGCCTTGGTTAGGTCTATGTACACAGACCCAACTAGGTGGCCATGGTCTAGGGCTTTATGTGTGAAATCTGTATACTCCAGAAGTGCTGTGGTAGTACTGTGGCCCTGCCTGAACCCATGCTGCTGCTGTGGACATAGGAGGTTGCAATTCAGGAGATATTCCAAGAGTTGATTCAAAATGATCCTTTGAAGGGCTTTGGAAATGAGGGGAATAATAGAGATCAGGCGATAATTACAGTGGGAGGTTCTATCACCACTTTAAAAGATAGGGGTAACAACAGCAGATTTCCATTCAGAGGGGAACTGTCCCAAACAAAGGGAGAGATTAAGAATTTTGGTGAGGGGGAATAGAGCAATGTCCAGGGTCAGCTGCAGGAGCTTCAGATCCAGAGAATCAGCACTAAATCTAGATTTACCCAGGACCTTGGTGAGGTATGATCTTGCTTCATGGAGAGAAATGGTTCTAAAGTGGAATGGTGGGATACCAGAGAGCAGTGGGAGGTGAGAAATTATGAGGTGGGATGAAAAAGTCGGGGGGGGGGGGAGAATGCCACTCAAGTCACAGAAAGCAGTGTTAAAGGTATTTGCAATAAGCTGCGGATAGTGGGAGATAACACCAGCAGGGAGAGTTAGGTTTGCCTGTCAGGTCCTTAATACTGTATATTCCCAGAATCTCCTTCCTTCTCACCGTGAGGATGTAAGGCAAGCTTGGAAGTGAGCCGCTCCCCCTCCCATCAGCCGGCGGGCGGCAGCACCCTGCCTGCTGCCCCGCCGCCCGGCTGACAGCTTGGTAGACTGCCGTCCATTGGTTCTGATGTGAGCCAATGGGCGTGCAACCACTCTACTCAGTCCAGATATGTGAATGAATTCATTCCCATATCTGGACTATGTTATATGGTATGGGCTACGCCCATTGGTCCTGCCGAACTCGTCAGGCGGCGGGCGGCAGGTGGGTGAGGTGCCGCCGCCTACCGGCTGATGGGGGGAGCGGGCGGTGGGGCCCAGTGGGTTGGTGGAGATGGGGGTACACTGGACCACCAGAGTAGTAGGAATATTTTATGTTTACAGATGCCCGCGATCGGTTCACTGGACCACCAGGGATATTGGACGGGGGGGGTTACTATACTGATGCCCGCAATCGGGCACATAGAGGTTCACTGGACCACCAGGGATATTGGACGTGGGGGGGTTATAATACCGATGCCCGTGATTGGGCAGAGTGAGTCCACTGGACCACCAGGGATATAGGATGGGGGCTTATTCTTCTAGACAAATGCCCGCGATCAGGCACATAGCGGTCCACTGGACCACCAGGGATATAGGAGGGGGGATTTCACTACACGGATGCCCCGATGGGGCATGGGGGGGTGCCGCCAGGTGCGGCAGGAACTCGGGTGGCCACCCACAGGTGGCAGCTGCTGTGTTGCACCCTGCAATGTGGCAGCTCACCTTTGGGTGGCCATTACTTGTTCCTTTTTTTTTTGGCTTAAGTTTGTGCAGACGCAGGTAGGGCTTGTGCATGCATGACTCTGCACATCCTGGGCTGAATATCGGGCTGTGCAGGTTATGCATGGGTACACACCCCCACCTGTGCCTGTATACATTACTGATGCGCTCTGGCGCATCGGGATTTGTGCGGCGTACTTTTCCCTTTTGAATATCGCGCTGGGGCGCATCAGTGGGTTGTGCATGGTGCAACACTGTTGCACCATGCGCAACCCTTTTGAATATCTGGGCCACTGTGTACTGTTCATCCTGAAGCTGCCCCGAATTGTCTGCAGAAGTGTTTGAACTCAGTCCACTCTGGAACCAGGTAAGGGAGCAGCTAGCCCTTATCAAGTGGGGTGGATTGGAACACAGGGAGCCACGGGTGCATGCCTGAGTGCTAGGGCACTCTTAGCCCATTGGGGGGAGTCGGACCGTGGGGTCACTCCTTGAGTCTGGGCTGCCTTATGTGGTGCTCCTGTACTCCAAGAAAGGAAGAAGGTGACAAGCTGCCAGACTTTGCAAGCAAGGTAGAATGTGATAAGCTGTCAGAGCCTGCAAGCCAGCCAGAAGGTGACAAGCTGCCAGGTCATCCTATCTCATCCAGCAAAACTGCTGCTACCTTGTGCTGCTGCTCAAGACCCTAGCCCTTCAGCATGCCTTCAGATGTTCTTTTAGACCCTGTGAACTAGGACTCCAGAACTGTGAGTAAAACAGGGTCTGCCCTGACCTGGGGGTTTAGTTTAAAGTTTGCAACAAGTTACAGTTTATTCAAAGCTTATTCCAAGGACCCAAAGCCAGCCAGTCCATGGCAATGATCAGCCTGCACCTTAACCTTGGTACCCTGTAAGGTCTAATCAAGGGCACTGGTACTAGTGGGGAGGTGGGCAAGTTAAATGTGTGTTGGGGTTTGTGGGTGGGCACAGTTATTGTTATGGTTTATGGGTTTTGCCAGTTTATCCAGCATTACCATTGCCATTTTCTCTGCTTCCCCATTCCCCTTTCCCTTTAATAAAAGTGTTATCATTGCTACTGGTAAAACTGTTGGTGAGCATATTATTAGCTACAGTCATTAACTGCATGTGTTAAACAGTATTACAGTTTAAAGTGGCATTCTGTGTGGGGGTGACTGGGAATGGAGGTGGGTAGGTACAGCAGCCCGGTGGGGCAGTACTACGCAAACATTAGGCCCACTATAATTTTACTCTGGGTGGAGGCACCATGCTATTTATTTATATCTTTGGGAAAGAACCCCGATTGTCATCAGAACAGAGCCCAGGCACCTTAACCTGTATTGTGGTCATCAGGCAGGGGTAGTAGCCCACTGGTACATGGAGCCCAGGTTACACTAACTAACTAACTAACTTAGTTAGGATGGGTAGTTAGTATTCATTGTCCACTACATCCTACCGGACAGTGACTGCTCTAGTTGACCAGGAACAGTAATAATTCCGGTAATAGCTTGTTTGTGTTTTCCTAGTAACCACCTAAGTTTGCACAATGGTGTGAATATTATTTTGACTGGATAATTAAAATTTGAAATTAAAATGTGCAGGATGCCCACTTATTTATTATGTACTTACTTTGGAGATCTCTTCTAAATGGAGTCATTGTTGTGCAACACTTTCTAAAGCTACGTTACAAAACAACATTTACTCTCAATCTGTTAAAGTATAGTTTGCTTTATTTGATCTTTGGCTACTATATATCTCAACATTTCACAAATCCTCACTTAATCATGAATAGTGGTCCTAGGATCACAACATATACCTAACCATTTTGCATCACTCTCATTTTCATATCTATTTTATATATTTATATTTATATATATATGTGTGTGTGTGTGTGTATATATATATATATATATATATATATATATATATATATATACATATACACACACACACACATATAGGCGTGGTAGTGCCCTAACATAGAAACATAGAGGTTAATGGCAGATTAGGACCACAAGGCCCATCCAGTCTGCTCATTTTTTCTGCCGTATGAATGTTCCATAGGCCTGTACTCTGTCAATGGCCTATCTATTCATTCTCATCTGTATTGCTCCCTTAAGTCTATCTCATGCCTGTTTGAAGCCCTGCACTGTATTCATATCCACCACTTCCTGAGGCAGGCCGTTCCATGCATCCACCACTCTTTATGTGAAAAAGAACTTCCTCACATTACCCCTTAATCGGCCTCCCTCTAATCTCATGCTGTGTCCTCTTGTCCTGCTATTTTTCTTATATTGAAACATGTTAGACTCTTTCACCTTGTTAATGCCTTTAAGATGTTTGAATGTTTCGATCATATCACCTCTCTCCCTCCTTTGCTCTAGGGTATACCTACTGAGCTCCATTAATCTGTCTTCATGTTTTCTGATGCAGTCCCTACACCATTTTGGTTACCCTTCTCTGGACTGCCTCCATTTTGTTAATGTCCTTGTGCAGGTGCGGCCTCCAGTACTGCACGCAGTACTCCAGATGGAGCCTAACCGGTGTCTTGTAAAGAGGGATCATTACCTCCCTCTTATGACTTGTGATACCCCTACTAATACATCCTAACATTTCTCTAGCCTTACTTACTGCTTTAGTGGTCTGCTTGGATGATTTCAGATCATCTGTGATGATGATGCCCAAGTCTCTTTCTTCTCTTGTAATTGCCAGCAACTCTGCTCCCAACCTATAGGTGGCTTCTGGGTTTCTCTTCCCTATGTGCATAATCTTGCACTTCCTTGCGTTAAACCACAGTTGCCACTCTTCCAACCATTTTGCCAGTTTTCCAGATCTCTTCTCATTCTGCCCACCCCATCTGGGTCATCTATTCTGTTGCAGATCTTGGTGTCATCTGCATACAGGAAAATCTTACCCTCCAGTCCATCTGCAATATCACTGATGAAGATATTGAAGAGGACTGGCCCCAGGACTGGTCCCTGAGGTACCCCAATTGTGACTTGCATCTCTTCTGACTGTATACCATTTACTACCCCTCTCTGTTTTCTACCCACCAACCAGTTTTCACCAGTTGACCAACCTCTGATCCACCCCCAGCCTACCCAGCTTATTAATCAATCTTCTATGTGGAACAGTATTGAAAGCTTTGCTGAAGTCAAGGTAGACGACATCAACTGCACCCCTTTGGTCTACCACTCTGGTTACCCAGTCAAAGAAATGTATGAGATTAGCTTGACAGGACTTTCCTGTTGTAAACCCATGCTGTTTTGTATCCTGTGCTCCTATGGATTCCAGGTGTTGCACTATCCTTTCCTTAAGGAGTGTCTCCATAATCTTGCCCACTACTGAGGTAAAACTGACTGGTCTGTAGTTCCCTGCCTCCTTCCTGCTGCCACACTTGTGGAGCAGGATCACATGACCCCTACTCCAGTCTTCTGGGACTTCTCCTGTGCTCAAAGACTCACTAAACAGTTCTGCTAATGGTTCTGCTAGTTCCACCCTTAGCTCCTTTAATACCATGGGATGTATGCCATTAAGTCCTATTGCCTTGTCCACCTTGAGCTTAGTAAGCTCTTGTAGGACCCTTTCTTTTGTGAAGAGACTTGTGCACACCTCCCCCTCGTGTGTCCATGGTGCTGAGCTGTGGGCCCTGCCCTACCTTCTCCTCAGTAAATACTGAGCAGAAGTATCTATTTAGGATAGATGCTTTTCCTTGGTCCTCCTCCACACACTCCCCCTTATCCCCTTTGATCTTAGCAATACCCCTCTGGACTTTCTCATTTCACTAATGTACCTATAGAAAGTCTTGTCCCTTTCTTTTACTGTTCATGCTAGTGTTTCCTAGATTTGGGCCTTTGCCTGCCATACTGCCTTCCCTGCTTCCTTTAGGGAAGTTTGGTATGCCTCCCTATCTTCGTCCCGCTGCGTTTCCTTATATTTCTTGAAGGCCAGCCTTTTGGCTCTGATCTTTTCTGCTACTGTTTTTGAGAACCAAAGTGGTTTTCTCCTTCTTTTGCTCTTGCCTTTCTCCCTAACACAATGGGATGTTGCTTCAAGTACTGCATTCTTAATGCTTGCTCACTTTGCCTGTACCCCCTCACCTGTATTTCTTCTTGCCAGGGCTAGCTTAACTCTGTTGGCCATCTTATCAAAGTCAGCTGCTCTGAAGTCCCATATTTTTGCCTTGGAATGGAGTGATTTAGTTCTAGTGGACAAATTGAACCATACCATGTGATGGTCACTGGCCCCCAGGTGACCTTCTACCTGGAGATCTGTGATCCTTTCCCCATTAGTTAGTACTAGATCCAGGATAGCCCTGTCTCTTGTGGGTTGTCATACCAATTGTTTGAGGCCCTCTCCCTGCATGGAATCATCTATGTGTCTAGTTCTGGCTGATGTTCCTGCTGGTATTGACCAATCTATAATTAGGGTTGTACTGGAAGTTCTATGCTAAACCCCAGTTTTGTCACTGTAATAACTTCACAACCATTCAACAGATTTGCACAACTGTTTGCATGCAAGGTCTCATGGGGACAAATCTCTACATGTGTCAAGTTTCATTCTGGTCGGATGTGCGGTTTCTGAGTTGTGGATAGTGCAAAAATTACATTTTCATAACTGTTTTCCTTTTGGTTATAATGGGTTTTCATTTGTTATATGTAGAGCCCAGCTGGTTTAGAATTTTGGTCTGAAATTCTCAGGGTGCAATGGGGATGACTCAGAGATGTGTCTCTTTCTGGTTTACTGAAAAAATATTAATCTGTTCCTAAGTTATTCCACTTAAAAGTTTCATTAATTTGGTTCTGAGCATGCTCAGTAAGCACCTCAAGGTAGCTGTATAAAGCAAAAAAGGAATTCTTTTGCTGTATTGACATTATCCTTTTTCATTTGAGGAAAATCCTTTTTCGTTTGGCTGCCATCTTGTTTTCCGTTTTTCCTAAAACCTCAAATTTGAAAATAGCACATAAATAATATTCTTGACAGTGAACAAGACATGTAGCTTGTTTATCTGGACCTCTTTAGCTGGAATCTGAACTTTACTGTTGGAGAAATGCTCTTATTGCGTGATATGAAAAAGACTATTTTTTCATATCATGAGTGACAAAAAAAGATTATTTTTTATGAGGAAAAAGTGAGTGTTTTTTTTTTCTTTTTGTAGGCTACAGGAAGAGGAGGTAGAGGTAGGTGCTATGGTAGACCTTTCTTCCAAGTCCAGGCTGCCCCAGCCTACCAGCAACAGAGAGGTTACTTCAGGGGCAGGGGCAGAAGGGTCTCTAGATGAGGGGGATTAGACCCCACAGGCTACAGGCCAGACAAAGCAGACTCCCTGATGTGTCAATCAGGGTCGCCTCCCCATTGCCAATAGGAGGCAGGCTGGCTCACTACTTCCACACTTGGGAAACCATCACCACAGGCAAGTGGGTTCTGGAGGTAGTGAGTCAGGGCCTGGCCCTCATCTTCATATATTTCCCCAAACTGAACTCAAAGGTTTTCAAACCATCTTCCAACACAGAAAATACACTCTTAGTGACAGAAGTGGCCAACCTGCTGACATGAAAAGCAGTGAAACCAGTTCCACCCCACCAGAGGGGGAAAGGATTCTAGTCAAGATACTTCCTTACCCTAAAGAAAAATGGGGAGTGGTGACCGATTCTAGATCTATGAGCTCTAAATAAGCATCTGGCAAAGCCAAAGTTCAGGATGGTGACTTTGGCAATGATCCTTACTATCCTACAGCAGGGGGACTGGCTGGCATCTCGGGACATAAAGGATGCCTACTTCCACATTCAAGGTCCAGAGCTGCCACTGCGAACACTAGGAGTGGTGTGCTTCAAACCCAGGGGCTGGCTAGCCCAAACAACAAACAGAATTGAGGTAAGGTTCAAACACTGCAATAACACTCTGCACCAAACGAATCCACCATGAAGTGCTTTATTGCAAGATAAATCAAAATAAGGTGCAGACAAACGTTAGGAGTCCATGACTTGCCCCAGAGTTTCAGGTAATTAAACC
The DNA here is from genome assembly GCA_016271365.2 of Neoceratodus forsteri. Taxonomy (NCBI): domain Eukaryota; kingdom Metazoa; phylum Chordata; order Ceratodontiformes; family Ceratodontidae; genus Neoceratodus; species Neoceratodus forsteri. The sequence continues at coordinate 1,727,322,517 of CM057452.1, forward strand.
CTTTGTCAGGAGGCATCAGATGAAGGGTTTCATTACCAAGTGCAGGGCAAGTTGTCAGACTCTAATCGACTGTCTGCACCTTTGATTATCTTCTGTCACATGAAACAGACTCATTGTGCAGAATATTAACCAATGTTCGAACTTACCTGGATTCTACTTCCACATTCCCATTAGGGAATCCCACAGAAAATACCTCAGATTCAGACTACCTTCAGGGCATTATCAGTTCGCAGCCCTGTCATTTGGCCTGACCTCAGCCCCCAGGGCATTCAAAAAATGCCTGACATCACAGGATTCCCTTACTTGGATGACTGGCTAGTCATGGGTAAATCACCACAACAGGTGAAAGAGGCCCTCAGGCTCATGCAGGACACAATGGAGTCTCTGGGGTTCTTAATCAATGCCAATAAATCTGTATTCCAACCTACCCAGATACTGAATTTTACAGGGGCAGAACTGGATACCCTGCAAGGGAAGGCATTCCTCCCTCAAGAAAGAGTAGACAATATCCTACAGCTGGCAGGATCTTTCAGTCTCAACAGACCAAGGCCAGCAAGACATTTCCTACAGTTGTTGGAGCACATGCTCAAAGCAACAGGAACAGTGCAAGACTGCAGATTTCAAATGAGGGACATCCAGTTTCACCTCAGGGCACACTGGTGCCACAGGAGAGACTCTCTTAAAGCTCATACCACTTCCAGGGACATTGTTGTAGGCCCTACAATGGTGGCAGGACAAAGCCAACCTCAGGGGAGGGGGCCCATTTGAAAAGGGATTCCCTAACTTGGTACTCACAACAGATGCCTCCCTCCTAAGGTGGGGGTCACATCTGGAAGAGCATACACAGCATGGTACGTGATCCCCTGCAGAGTCACTCCTGCACATAAATCTTCTACAGCTCAGGGCAGTGCTTCTGGCACAGCAGTCCTTCACATCCCTGGTAAGCGACAAGGTGGTACAGGTCAGGACAGACAATACCACCAAAATGTATTACATCAACAAGCAGGGAGGAACAAGAACCGATCTGCTGTGCACAGAAGCAATGAAAATATGGAGGCTGGCATACTCCCCACAGGTGTCCCTGTTGGCCATCCACCTCCCAGGGAAGGACAGCACTCTGGTAGATGCACTCAGCAGAATCAACCAAAACCGCCATAAATGGTCTCTAAACAGGCAAGTACTGGACGTGGTGTTCCACAGGTGGGCATCCCAGAGAGAGACGTCTTTGCCTTACGGGAGAATCATCAGTTACCTCTATTCTGCTGCAGGCTTTTGGCAAAGGGCACAGTGCTCATGGATGCTCTAGGCTTGGATTGGTCAGGGAGGAGCCTGTATGCGTTTCCTTCTTTTCCACTGTTGCTCAGGGTCCTGATCATAGAAACATAGAAACATAGACTTTGACGTCAGATAAGGACCGCTAGGCCCATCTAGTCTGCCCATTTCCCTACCTACAGGATAGGCCGCAGATCCTAGTTAACCAACAGCCTATTTCTTCCTAACCCCCACAAGAATTGCCTTATGTCTGTCCCATGCATTCTTGAATTCTCCCACAGTTTTAGACCCCACAACCTCCTCAGGAAGGCTGTTCCATGCATCCACTACCCTCTCTGTGAAATAATACTTCTTCACATTGCCCCTGAACCGCCCTCTTTCTATCTTTAAATTGTGTTCCTTTGTTCTTGCAAGTCTCTTTTTCTGAAAAATGCTACCCTCTTGGACTTTGTTGATTCCACTGAGGTACTTAAAAGTTTCTATCATGTCCCCCCTCTCCCTTCTTTCCTCAAGGGTATACATATTAAGCTTCTTTAGTCTCTCCTCATACGGCTTCTCTTGCAGACCCTGCACCATTTTAGTTGCCCTCCTCTGGACTGCCTCTATCCTGGCTATGTCCTTGCGGAGATGGGGTCTCCAGAACTGGACACAGTACTCCAGATGGGGTCTCACCAACTGTCTTTCAGAGGGATAACAACTTCCTGTTTTCTGCTGCCGATGCCTCTCCCTATACATCCCAGTATACCCCCAGCCCTCCCTACTGCCTTCTCACATTGCTTGCTAACCTTAAGGTCATCTGATATGATTACCCCCAGGTCCATTTCCTTTTTTTTTGTTGTTGTTACTACCTCCCCACCCATTGTGTATTCTTCCCTGGGTTCTTGTTTCCCAGGTGCATTATTTTGCACTTCTTTGCATTGAATCCTAGCTGCCATACTTCTGACCATTCCTCCAACCTTGCCAAGTCCCTTTTCATCCTTTCCACGCCTCCTTGTGTATCAACCCTGTTGCAGATCTTTGTGTCATCTACAAAAGGCATACTTTTCCTTCAGTACCTCTGCAATGTCACTGATGAAGACATTAAAAGGACTGAACCCAATACTGAACCTCGTTACCCCACTAGTAACCCCTTTCTTCAGAATGGACTCCATTTACAATTACCTTCTGTGTCCTGTTGTCCAGCCAATGTTTTACCCAGGCTACCACCCTGGGTCCCACTCCCAGGCTAGTTAATTTGACTATTAATCTTTTGTGTGGGACTGTGTCAAATGCCTTGCTAAAGTCTAGGTAGGCCATGTCCACAGCCCTTCCTGGTCTACTACTTTGGTCACCCAGTCAAAGAAATCTATTAAATTGTCTGACATGACCTTCCGCTGTGAACCCATGCTGCCTTGGGTCCTGTGCTCCACTGGCCTCTAGGTACTTGACTATTCTTTCCTTCAGAAGTGACTCCATCACTTTCCCTACCACAGAGGTCAGACTGACAGGTCTGTAGTTTTCTGCCTCTGTCTTGGACCCACTTTTGTGAAGGGGAATTACATCCTCCTTCCTCCAGTCCTCGGGTACCACACCATCCTCCCATGATTTATTAAAAAGAGTAGCCAGTGGTTTCACTAGTTCCTCCCTTAATTCTTTTAGAATTCTGGGGTGAATTCCATCAGGACCCATTGCTTAGTCCACCTTCAGTTTTAGGAGTTCTTGCAGAACCTTTTCTTCTGTGAAAGGACTGGGATCGACCCCCCTATCAAGAGTGCTTCTGTTAATTGGATTAGGCACTTCCCCCTCCTCTTTTGTGAATACTGAGCAAAAATATTCCTTCAGTATTCCTGCTTTTTCACTGTCCCCCTCTGCCCACCCACTGTTCATTCTATTCAGCCTCACTATCCCTCCCTTTGTCTTTCTACGCTCGCTGATGTACCTATAAAAGGTTTTATCCCCCTTCTTAACTGAGTTGGCTATCTTTTCCTCAGTTTGGGCCTTTGCTATTCTGACTTCCCTCCCTGCTTCCTTCTGCCTTAACTGGTACAGCTCTCTGTCCTGCTCCTTCTGTGTTTCCTTATACTTCCGGAATGCTATCTTTTCTTCCTGACTTTCACAGCCACCTCTTTTGAGAACCATAGTGGCTTTTCTTTCATTTTGATTTGTTCATTTGCTTCACACAAAGGCTTGTTGCCTCTGTGATGGCAGTTTTGATAATTCCCCATTGTTGCTCCACACCTCCTTCTAGCCTGTTTGCTAGTGCTTTTCTGAGGCACTCTCCCATCTTGCCAAAGTCAGCTCTCCTAAAGTCCAGTACTCTCACTTTTGTATGGCTTGACTCTGTAGCTGAGTTTAACGTGAACCACACTGTTTGATGGTCCTCAGATGGCAACCCACTTCTAGATCTGAGATCCTCTCACTGCCCCCGTTTGAGAGTATGAGATCTAAGATTGCTCCCTCATGAGTGGGTTCCGAAACTAGCTGTCTAATGCCTGCCACCTGTAGGGCATCAAGAATGGCCCTGCTCTTGGATGTGGCTACAGCAAATGTGCTCCAGTTAACATCTGGCATATTCAGGTCTCCCATCAACAGTATCTCCCCTTTCTCTGCCATTCTAAGAATGCCTTCTATCATATCCTTGTCCATTCCTTCCCCTGACATGGGGGTCTGTACACAACCCCTGTGCGGATTGTGGTGCCATTTCCAGTCTCCAAGGTCACCCACAGTGCCTCCTCTCCTCCCTGTTTACTCTTTTGTTCAGTTGCTTTTATCCCTTCCTTTACATAGAGAGCTACTCCTCCCCCTCTTCTCCCCTGCCTGTCTCTCCTGTAGGTTATGTACCCTGGTATGTTAACATCCCAGTCATGGTTCTCTGTGTACCATGTTTCTGTGACTGCTACGATATCCAGGCATCCCTCTTCCATTAAGGCCATCAACTCAGGGAGCTTGTTGCCCAGACTACGGGCATTGGTACTCATTACCCTCCATTTTCTGATGGCCTTACTCCCTTTTTCCCCATCCCTGTCCTTCTTGCCTTTGTCACTTACTCCATTTACCCCTGCCCTTCTCCCTATCGACACCTCTATGTTGGTGTTTGCCACACTTACTACCGTGATTATTTGGGGGGGCTAGGATTTTCCTGCTCCTTTCCAGTGCCTCCCTCCTTGGCTAGTTTAAAAGCTTGCCAATGAAGCATTTAAACCTATCACCTAGGATCCTGGTTCCCCTCCCGGACAGATGCAGCCCATCATGCCAGTATAGGCTTGCATCACTCCAGGTGGACCCCCAGTCCCCAATGAAGCCAAATCCCTGAGCTCCACACCAGTTTTTCAACCACTGATTGAATCCCATGGTGCAGAACACCCTAGCCTCTCCTATGCCATAGATGGGTAGCACCTCCGAGAAGGTTACCGTGCGTGCTACTTGACTAAGCCCCTCCCAAGTCACAAACTCTTCCTACACTTCTCTAATCCCTTTCTTAGCCAGGTCATTTGTCCCTAGGTGGACAATGACATCCAGCTCCCTCCCCTGTGCAGCTGCTCCGGCAATCCTGAGGATTCACTTCCTGTCCCTGCAAGCCATGGCTCCAGGCAGGCACCTTACCTCCCTCTCCCCTTCCTCCCCCAGTTCTACCTTCCTAACAATGGAGTCCCCCACCAGGAGTTGTTTCCTTCCCCTGCAGGATCAAGCTCAGGTCTCAACCAGCTACCATGATCCTGATAGCCCCAGACTGGGCAAGGCAGCCATGGTACTCACTATTGCTCTCCCTATCAGTGGCCCAGCCCATACATCTCCCCAGAGGCACAACCTTCTGACCTCCACTCAGGGGAGGATCTTGTATCCGAACCTCTTCTCTCTCAGACTCAAGGCATGGCTCTTGATGACCTAGAATACACTGGCTTACACCTCTCTGAAGGTGTACTCAGGGTTCTTATGGGTTGTAGGAATCCCTCTACCAAGAAAACCTATGCCTCCAAAAGGAAGAGGTTTTCTATCTGGTGTAATTCTAGTGGGATATTACCTCTCCAGACTGGTTTACCAGCCCTGTTGGACTATCTCACTCATCTGGACTCGCTGGACCTATAGCCCGATACCCTTAAGGTCCACCTGGCATCAGTTTCAGGCTATCTTTGTGTGGGTAAGGCTGTTTCTCTGGCTGCTAACCCTATTTAGAAAAAGTTATTTAAAGGGTTAACTCACCTGTGCCCTCTCCACAGGGAACTAGTGCTTTCTTGGGATATCAGTGTATGCATTGCTAAGCTCATGGAGCCTCCACTCAAGCCTATGGCTACAACACATTTGACGTTTGTCACTTGGTTCAAGACTACTTTTGGGAGAAATTTCCTGTTAGTCCTGAAATCTAGTTTTGGTATTTGCTGTATTGGTCCTTGTATGAACAGATCCAGAAGCAAATGATTTGATACCTTTTAATGGACCAACACAGATGTAACAACTAGAACAAATGCTCTTCTGAAGAAGAATTGGTTGGTCTGAAAGCTAGAGCATTTTGTTCTTGTTGTTACATCTATGTTGGTCCATTAAAACATATCAAATCATTTGCTTCTGGATCTGTTCGTCCTGAGTACTACCTTGTTTCTGTAGTAGTAGTAGTAGTAGTAGTAAAGTAGTAAATAATTTTATTCATAAGAATAATGGAATGCATTCAATTGAGTAAAACTAATTTTCAATGAAGTTCCAGGCCAAGCAAAGTGCACAATACACATACCCCCATCTCAGGGGGAAGAAACGGACAAGGAAATGATAGAAGGCATCCTTAGGATGGCAGAGAAAGGGGAGATATTACTGATGGGGGATCTGAATATGCCAGATGTTAACTGGAGCATCTTTGCTACAGCTACATCCAAGAGCAGAGCCATTCTCGATGCCCTGCAGGGGCATGCCTCAGACAGCTAGTTTTGGAACCCACTCGGGAGGGAGCAATCTTACACCTGGTACACTCAAATGGGGACAGAGAGAGGATCTCTGATCTAGAAGTGGGTAGTCATCTGGGAACAAGCGACCAGCAAACAGTGTGGTTCACAATAAACTTAGCTGTAGAGTCAAGCCATACAGAAGTGAAGGTACTGGACTTCTGGAAGGCTGATTTTGTCAAAATGGGAGTGTGCCTCAGAAAAGCACTAGAAAACAGGCAAGAAGGTGGGTGGAGCAACAATTGGGAAACATCAAAACCACCATCATAGAGGCAACAAGCCTTTGTGTGAAGCAAATAAACAAATCAAAGCAAAAGAAAAAAACACTGTGGTTTTCAAAAGAAGTGGCGGGGAAGTTTAAGGAAAAAAATATAGCATTCCAGAAGTATAAGAAAACACAGAAGGAGCAGGACAGAGAACTTCACCAGTTAAAGCAGAAGAAAGCGGAGAAGGCAGTCAGAATAGCAAAGGCCCAAACCGAGGAAAAGATAGCCAACTCAGTTAAGGAGGGGGATAAAACATTTTATGGGTACATTAGGGAACAAAGAAAGACCAAGGCAGGGATACTGAGGCTGAACAAAGAGGAAGGTGGTTGGGCAGAGTGATAGTGAAAAAGCAGGGATACTGAACGAATACTTATGCTCAGTATTCACAATAGAACAGCAGGGGGTGACACCTAATCCAGTCAATAGAATCACTCTAGATAGGGGGGTTGATATTAGTCCTTTCACAGAAGAAAGGGTTCTGAAAGAACTCCTAAAACTGAAGGTGGATAAAGCAATGGGGCCTGATCCGGTTCACCTCAGAATTCTAAAACAACTAAAGCAACTAAGGGAAGAACTAGTAGCACCACTGACTACCCTTTTTAATAAAGCATGGGAGGATGGTGTGGTACCTGAGGACTGGAGGAGGGCAGATGTGATTCCCCTTCACAAAAGTGGGAGCAAGACAGAGGCAGGAAACTACAGACCTGTCCGTTTGACCTCAGTGGTAGGGAAAATGATGGAATCACTTTTAAAGGAAAGAATTGCTGAGTACCTAGAGGCCAGTGAAGCACAGGACCCAAGGCAGCATGGATTCACAGCAGGAAGGTCTTGTCAGACAAATCTAATTGATTATTTTGACTGGGTAACCAAAGTAGTAGACCAGGGAGGGGCTGTGGACATGGCCTACCTAGACTTTAGCAAGGCATCTGACACAGTCCAGCACAAAAGATTAAAAAAAAAATTAGCCAGCCTGGGAGTGGGTCCCAGGGTGGTAGCCTGGGTAAAATACTGGCTGCACAACAGGACACAGAGGGTAATAGTAAATGGAGTCCACAGTGAAGAAAGGGGGGGTTACTAGTGGGGTACCACAGGGTTCAATACTGGGGCCAGTCCTTTTTAATATCTTTATAAGTGACATTGCAGAGGGACTGGAAGGAAAAGTATGTCTCTTTGCAGATGACACAAAGATCTGCAACATGGTGGATATGCAAGGTGGGGTGGAAAAATGAAAAGGGACTTGGCAAGGTTGGAGGAATGGTCAAATGTATGGCAGCTTAGATTCAATGCAAAGAAGTGCAAAGTAATGCACCTGGGAAACAAAAACCCAGGGGAAGAGTACACAATGGGTGGTGAGATACTGACAACAGAAATGGAAAGGGACCTTGGGGTAGTCACATCAGATGACCTAAAGGTGGGCCAACAATGTGAGAAGGCAGTAAGAAGGGCTGGTGGGATACTGGGATGCATAGGGAGAGGCATCACCAGTAGAAAACAAGAAGTTGTTGTCCCTCTGTACAGACAGTTGGTAAGACCACATCTGGAGTACTGTGTGCAGTTCTGGAGACCCCATCTCCACAAAGACATAGACAGGGTGGAGGCTGTCCAGAGGAGGGCAACCAAAATGGTTGCGTGGTCTGCACCAGAAGACATATGAAGAAAGACTAAAGGAGCTTAAAATGTATAGTCTCGATGAAAGGACAGAGAGGGGGGACATGATAGAAACTTTCAAGTACCTCAAGGGAATCAACAAAGTCCAAGAGGGTAGCATCTTTCAGAAAAAGAGATGTGCAAGAACAAGGGGGCACAATTTGAAAATAGAGGCTCAGAAGTAATGTGAGGAAGTATTTCTTCACAGAGAGGGTTGTAGATGCATGGAACAGCCTTCCTGAGGCGGTCATAGAGTCAAAAACAGTGGGGGAATTCAAGAATGCATGGGACAGGCATAAGGCAATTCTAGTGGGGGTAGGAAGAAGTAGGCTGTTTGTTAACTAGGATCTACAGCTTATCCGTTAGGTAGAGAAATGAGCAGACTGGGTGGGCCAAGCATTCCTTATCTGCCATCAGACTCTATATTTCTATGTTAAGATAGTCATGTCTGGGTTGTGTTCAGTTTAAAAAAAAACCAGATGGCTCCTATTTTTTTCTTCTGTGGTCCTATCTATCATTACCAGAGGACAAATTAAAAGAGAGATTTTTTGTGAAGATTTTTATTTCTATTTTTTAGAATAGCTTAGTTAAGGGGTCTTACCCCACATGCTTTAGTGAATCTGAGCATTATTAAATGCAGCAGTTGGTAAGGGCAGCAGTTTGAATGGTGGCATGAGTCAACAGATTTTCCATCATTTGCATAAGTTCCATTTCTCTTGGGGGCAGTTCAGCACTGGAGGCTGACTGTTAACAGTTAATCATATTGAAGAATACCTTGGAAGAAACAAGGTTACTACGGTGAGTAATTTTTTCTTTTGGCAACTTTGTTAAAAAACAAACACCAGAATCAGACATGGGGTGTGCCTTGGGATTGTCAACCCTAACACTCACCCCACTGCATCAGTAAATTAGCTGAGATATGTACAATGCATGAGAATGGGGTGAGTGTTAGAGTTGACAATCCCAAGGCACATCCAATGCCTGATTTGCGAAGGCGCAGGAGAGGTTAATGTTTTTTCCTGTTGCTGCCTTCAGGATGGGGGTGGGACATTAGGGTTGGGAACCCTAACACCACATTTTCCTGCTTTTGTCAGTTTAACCCTAACTAGTGCATTAATACATTTTTTGCAATGAATTTCCTTACTTTTTGAGATATTACAATCTTCTTTTTTTTTATTCAGCTGTTTGTTCTCCTGAGCCCTGGTAGGGGCTTTGGCACTCTAAGGAGAGACTCTCTCTCAGGTCCTACCACCCCACACTTGCCAACCTTGGGGATTCCCCCATTGCTTGCACCCAGTGGTACCCCCTCCCTGGAGACCCACTCAAGAAGCTGGGGTCGGCCCTCAGTGTGGCAAACCATCAAGGAGCCCTGTCTGGACCCTTTCCTCCTGTTTCTCCTGTCCCCCTCCACCGATGTGATTACATCAGAGCACACCTCCTGACTCATATTGCCCTCTAGTCACCACCAGAGGGCAATCAATGAGTGGGATGAGATGGCACCCTCCCCCGAGAGAGGAAAGCAGTCCTCTGGATGCTTGATCTTCTCTACCCTTGCCAACCCCTGGTGACCCGAGCTCATTCCTGATCCCGGGTCACTGGTGTGGTGCGAGGTGTAGCGAGCAGCACCTCAACATCCAGTGCCACTGGGCCAGCCACCGTCTTACTTTTTGAGATAGTATAATCTTATCCTCCTTCATCTGATTGGGCCCTGCACTTCTATTCCTTCATAGATGCATATACTCTGTGCTTTCATTTCTGCCAAAACAGTTATTTCTTTCCTTTCTTGTATGGTTTGTTAAAGTTCCAGTGTTATTCTATAGTAAACTGCATTTTTTTATTTTTGTATGGTTTGTATATATTGTTCCTAAATGTTAATGGGGGGAATTGGTAAGTCTTCTATAGCTCAGATGGTTGGAGTGTAGCATGGAATGTTAAGGTTCTGGGTTCAAGTCCCAGTGGGAGTCATACGTTTCCTTTCACATTTACAATTGGATTTACAAATTGCCTCACAATGGCTTATTGCATTGAGAAAAATAAAGTTGTTTGGGGGGAATATGTGTTATTTTTGTACTACTCATTAAGAATTTTGTTTTGATATATGGATTGTCCCTTAATTCCAAATTTTGAAGGAGTTATGACTTGTTGAAGTTCCAATGTTATCCCATGAGAATTGCCATTTTTGATATTGTCCATAAATGTTTGTGGGATATGTGTTATTATTGTAATACTCATTAGGACCTCTGTTTTGACATAAAGATTGTCCCGTAAATCCGAATATTGAGGGAGTCATGGCTTGTTAAAGTTCTAATGTTATCCTATGAAAATTTTCATGTTTTTAGTTGTTATGGTATTTTATGTGGGCCCTAAATTTTTTAAGGGAAGTGTGAATTTTTCTTGTAGTACTCATTAGGACTTTTGTTTTGATATGTAGATTCCCCATTAAGTCCAGATAGTGAGAGAGTTATGGCTTGTTGAAATTCAAATGTGGGGAAAAAAACTAAGTCCAAAATCTTTTCTCACATGAGGGGAGTCTTTCTTTGTATGAAGACAAAAGCCATAAGAAAAGGGGTGCATTCATATAAAAAAAGAATAAGTCCAAATTCTTCTTTTTTATGAAGGCATGGTTTTCTTGTATGAATGAAAAAAGCATATGAAAAAAGAATGTGAAAAACTAAGTCCAAATTCTTTTTGCTAATCAATGCATTCTTTTTTCATATGAACGAAAAAAGCATTCAAAAAAAGGAAGCCTTCCTACCTAAAAAGAATGGAAGAAAAACTAATTCCATTTTTTTTTGTCGTTTGAAGGCATTCTTTTCTTGTATGAATGAAAAAAGCATACAAAAAAGGATTCATTTATACGAAAAAAAGAATGGCAAAAAACAAAGTCCAATTTTTTTTTTCATATGAGGGCATTCTTTATTCATATGAATGAAAAAAGCATATGAAAAAGAAAACTGGCTGATGAAAAAGGATTTTGAAATGTTAAAAAAAAATACATTTCTGGGTATTATATCCACAAACTAAGTACATAACCTGCCTAATGAGGTCCTGATGGGCAAGGTACTTGTATTGCTGCATGTGCAGGATGTAATTTTTGTGGGGGTTGAAAGTTGTTAAAAAAAAAAAAATAGAAACAAGATGGCGGCCATACAAAAAAAAAATTCTCATGAAAAATGACTGCTCCCATATGAAAAAGGATCCTTTTCTATATGGACCAAATTCTTTTTTCATCCCAAGCATCTATCCAAAAGACTGGACTGAGTATGCTCAGAATCAAATTTTCAAAAGTTAGTAACTTTGGAACGGATTCATATTTTTCATCAACCCAGTGAATGGCATATTTGTGGGGCAAGACCTTTCTACCCTAAAAATTTAAGACTAACATTCCAAACCATCTGGGTACCAGGCAATGACAAAAAACAGCAAAAAACAGCAATTAAAAAAAGAATGTTCATTATCTATGTTTAGGAATCTCCACATCTGACCAGAATGAAACTTGGCATGTCAAGATATCTACTCCCTGAGACTATGCATGCAAAATGTTGTGCAAATCCTCAGCTGCAAATATATTAAAGTCCAAAATTTGAGGTTTAACACAGAAACCCTTGCTCAATCCTAACTATGGTGGTGCTACCGCACCACTATAATATATGTAAATAAGGGATATGTGATAGGGGCCTGTCATATAAATAATTTATTTTTATGAGTTCACTGTGCATAAGTAAAAATAAATCATTTATATGATAGCAACCCCCCCCTCGCATGTTAGATTTATGACCTCTGTTTGACGGAGTTGGATTTTTAAAAGTATTGTTGTTTTTTTCTTTTTCCTTTTCCATTAGGGGACTTCTTGTTATTAGGTGTTTTGCTGTTCTGTGTTGTGAGGCTGTTGTTGTGAATGAGAGATGAGTTGTGGTGTGTGATTGACTAGTGAGAATAAATGGGATATGTCAGAGAGTGGTGACTGGTTGAAGTGTGCAGTTAGTTGCATCACATGACCGACATATGTGGCACAGTTCCTTTTTCAGCTGGTTGTTTGCCATCTTCGGAGGAAGTTCTTCTGTGTGGCATCCAGAGAGTTTGTGGTTACAGTGTGTTCCAGAATTCCTGAACAGTGGTGAAGGCCGTGAAGTAGCGGAAAGATAGCTCTGGAAGTTGGGCAGCAAATTATTGTAGTGTTATTGATGGAGATGGATGGATGGAGGACCGGAGGCGGCGATCAAAGAGAGCAGTGGAGGAAGTGGAGTAAATCTTTAGTCAGCAGGATGATGATGTACCATGGAGTCATTGTCTTCGGATCGAGGCTATAGATTTCTTCAACCGGAGGAGACTGATGGAGTCAGTGGTCGGAGGGCAGCTAGTCACTAGTCTTCTTCTTGGAGCATCACCGAGGAAGTGCATGACAGAGTCGGTGGTCGAGTGGATATAGTCACTGGTGTCCTTCCTGGAGTCTTGCCAACTTGGGATGCCCTTCTTCAGGGAGGTGGAGTCATCATGAACTAGAGTGTTCCTATTCTTTGTGGATTACAACATTGAAGAATCGATCGTGTGTGGAATTTTTTTAATTTTTATTTTAGGTTTTTTTTGTGTGTGTGTATTTTGGGGCTGTTGTCTCTGTGGATTACTTTAGTGGATTACTGCAGCTGACCTTGCATGTGATTTTACCTGTGGATATGTGCTTTTTGTTGTTGTTGTTGTTTAGTCATCATTTGGTTTAGTCATTTTAAGTTTGTGTATGTGCGGCGAACTTCTTGGAATGATTGACTTTTGAGGGGTGTGACACTGTTAGTCCAATGCAGAGTGATCAGCAAGGGGCTCGACAGAATCACAGCAATCATCAGCCAGGCTGATCGTGATGATGTTTTGCCTGAAGTGGTCTGCACTTGAAAAGAAAAAGCTGCACCAATCATGTGGCCCCTTTTTTCTTTCATCTGCAGGTCACTGCCCAGCAAACAGCTATTCCAATCAGCCTGGCTGATTACTGTAGTTAAAGAGCTACTGAATGGCCTGACATTGAATTGAACCATAGCTGCATCTACAGTATATGAATAGTGCAGCACACAGACACCAGCATCATTTTCTCTTTACTTACAGCGTGACGTCCTATCAGTGACAACTATCTCTCACTCTCTGAATCTCCCACCCATTTCCCTTCTGTTCCCAGTTTATGTCTAATGGCTAGAGCAAGGGCATAGGCACTGATATGCCAAGCATGCCGCAGCGTACTTACACAGTAGCAGGGGGTGGCAAAAGGCCGGCCAGTGTGTCTCCAACTTCCTTTGTTCAGCTTTTCTTTTCGCAGGCTTTCTGATCTTGACTTAGCCCCCTTAGAGCTTTTTTAAGGGGTGGTGTTAGCTCAGCAGCGAACATTCGCTAGGGTTAATTGAACATCGGTGATTGGCTGCGGTGTCAGCTAGGAGGTGTCTCTAGTGAACAGCGGCATTTTTAAATGTTACATCAGCACCTGTATCCCTATGGAGCCAGCTGAGCAGGAAGAGAATGGAGCCTCACTCAGCAAAGATAAGATGGCTTCAATCGGGAGGACAGGTCAGAGATGATCACTGGTGACCTGCTAGCATCTTGCTGTAGCGACTGTCTGACTATGAGCAGAGTGAGCACCCTGCCTGTCTGCGGAGCCAACTGCCAATGAGAAAATATTTTGGCTGACTGGTCTGTGTTTGTGCTGGTGTTGTTTGATGTTAGTGGTGGGTTAGTGGCTTGGTGGTCAGTTAAGGTCAGGACTCGGTCAGAGCACCCCCGCTTCTCATCTTGACTGTCTGTCTGGGACTAGAGTCTGTCTAGCCTGCCCTTGGCCCCCAATGCAGTGATTCCATCGTTTCCATGGGCAGGGGACTTTGATTTTTTCTCCTCTGTTCTTCCACAATGGACTGTTGTTTACCTGCAGTTGCTGAACTGAATCATCCCTTGAATCTGAACTTCTGAAGGTGACTAACGTTCGGTTCAATCAACTTTACCAACTGCCACTTTACTAATCATCATTTCTTCAGTGAAATAAAGTCAGGTATTTATTCTGATGAATGGCAGTGCCTTTGTAACTTTGTTCAGAACGATGATTGATTTGAGAAAAGTGTATATGGGTGCCACAGGTGGGTGTGGAGGGAGTCTGTCGGATGTTTTGGGAATGTTTGGCTGAGCTGAGGATAGGTGGGTCTGCTAGCAAGAAGATCAGGTCATGACTGGGTTGGGGGTTTAGTTAGTTTTTGACTTCAGTGCTCTCTAGTTGTCTAGTAGTATGGCATATTTTGGGGTGCAAACACTGTAGGTCCAGGACAGAAGTGCAGTTATCAGGGAATTTCTTGGCAGGCATTTTTTACTGTATAAAAATGTAACATCTGTAGTTATAACTTTAGGCTATGGGGCCAGATGGGGTACACCCCAGGGTCCTTAAAGAACTAAGAGAGGTGGTGGCTGAACCTCTGGCTATCCTGTTTAGCTGATCACTGGAAACAGGGGAGGTACCCAAAGACTGGAGGACAGCAGATGTAGTCCCCTTATACAAAAGTGGGAACAAAGAGGAAGCAGGGAACTACAGACCAGTCAGCCTCACCCTGGTAGTGGGGAAGATCATGGAAGCACTACTGAAGGAGAGATTGGTGGAACATCTGGTTGTCAATGTACTACAGGACCCAAGGCAGCATGGTTTCACCAGGGGGAGGTCATGTCAGACCAACCTCTTTGAATTTTTGACTGGGTGACTAGGGAGGTGGATCAGGAGAGGGCAGTGGACATGGCCTATCTGGACTTCAGCAAGGCCTTTGACACTGTGCCACATAGAAGACTATTGCACAAACTGGGGAATATGGGTGTGGGCAGGACAGTAGTGTGGTGGGAAGGTAACTGGCTGGGTGGCAGGACACAGAGGGTGGTGGTAAATGGCTGTCACTCCACAGAGGGAAGAGTGACCAGTGGGGTACCACTAGGGATCAGTGCTGGGACGGTCCTATTCAACATCTTCATCAGTGACATTGCGTGGGACCTAGAGGCAGAATTTCACTGTTCGCTGATGACACAAAGCTCTATAACAGAGTAGACACACCAGAGGGTGTAGACAGAATGAGAAGCGACCTGCAGAAACTTGAAGAATGGTCAGGGTTTGGCAGTTGAAATTCAATGCAAAGAAGTGCAAGATAATGCATATGGGGCACAAAACCCTGGCACAATATATCAATTGGGGGTGAGGATATAGCATGCACCAAGCAGGAAAGGGATCTTGGGTTATCATCTCTGATGACCTCAAGGTAGGGAAACAATGTGACAAGGCAGCAGGTAAAGCAAATAGGATGCTGGGATGTATAGGCAGGGGCATCACCAGCAGGAAAAGGGAGGTCATAATTCCGCTATACAAGACACTAGTGAGGCCCCACCTGGAGTACAGTGTACAGTTCTGGAGACCATACCTACGTAAGGACATAGACAGGGTAGAGAAGGTTCAGAGGAGGGCAACAAAGATGGTGCATGGATTGCATCTCAAGTCCTATGAAGACAGGTTGAAGGAACTGAACATGTACTCCTGGAGAAGGAGAGGAGGAGAGAGAGGATATGATAGAGACATACAAGTATCTTACAGGGAGGAACAGGGTGCGGAAAACACTATTTTTAAGCGAAAAAGATGTTCCAGGACTAGAGGCATGGGATGAAGTTGGAGGGAGGACGATTCAGAGGAAACATGAGAAAGAATTTCTTCACAGACAAGGTGGTGGACAAGTGGAACACCCTGCCAGAGGAAGTGGTGGGGGCTGAAACAAATCACGGGATTTAAGAATGCATGGGATAGACATAAAGGAATTCTGGCGGTCAGGGGTAAGGGGCAACAGATTTCTAGGAAAACAAACTGAACTTAGAAGCTCAAATGGGCAGACTGGGTGGGCCAGAGGCCCTTATCTGCCGACACTGTCTATGTATCTATGTAGGCTAGTGTAACCATCTGTTGGCTAGAATTATTTTAAGTCTACTTTCCCTGATACTTAGTGTAAAGAAAATGCTAATGTAAACCTCTGTTATAGAAGTGTGTGTGAAGATGTACAACAAGCCCATTATGGGAGGCATGTACAACTGCAATATCAGCGGCGAACATTCGGCATTGACAAATGCTTGTTCATTATTTTGGGGCTAAACCTTTGTGAAGTATTTCCTTGTGGAGTCACCAGTGATGAGGTAAGAAAATTCAGAAAGTGTTTATTTTTGTAACGGTACAGAAATTGAACACTGTGGGCCAGATTTTCAAACGTTGGTGCAGGGCTTGTGTCCCGCCCTGTGCCACAGGACTTTAACTTTCGCGGTGTGCCAACCCTCTTTGCAGCAACTGCACCCGATTTTCAAAGCTCAGGTACAGTTGCAATGTTTTACACTGTTTACAGCAGCTTGCGCCAATGCTGTGGCACAAGCACTGTGTAATAGCCTCCCGGGGGTGGTGCACGCTACACCACATAACCGTGGTCTAAGGTGGGGCACTCGGTGCAAGGGATTGAAAATCCCAAACATCAACAGTGGACTGCCGCAAGCTCTGTGCATCATTTGTTTGGTGCACCAGGGACTTGTGGCATCCCCAGAGCTCTGAAAATCCAGCCCTGTAACTTACTAAGTGTAACTTTCCTGTAACTTTAATATGTAACATTAGGTAGTGGGAAATGTGTTAGTAGTAGGCACGCAAAAATCTGCGGTGTCCAAGGATAGCAAAGAAAGGATAGAACAGCATGGTAAAATAGGATTTTCTTTACAGGGCTTACTGATAAGGAATAGGTAAATGTTAGAAAAGGGCTTTTTTTTTCTACAGGTAGATCTTCACAATACAACATGCATTTTGAAGAACTCACTGAAAACAACAGTTTGAGAGTATTAATGAGTTAGCTTTCATGTAGGGTAGTCAATTTTTTTTTTTGCAGCTGTCCTTTTGGTTTCAACACCATAATGGATCTCTTGCCAAGGTTTATCTTTGCAGGTTAATGATCTGTAGGAAAAAGGAATAAAAAGGAAAAATGGATAGAGTGTTGTAGTGACTGTAATTTAAAAAAAAATGTTTGCAGGTTGATGATGCCTGTAAAAGGAAAACTATGTTAAAATACATAGAGTACATATTTCTTTAGTATGGGTTTTGGTGCCAGGTTCAGCACATAGAGAAAAAAGGCACCATTTTTAAACCGTTGCAGCTTTGGTTATGCAATTGCTGTAATTTTACTGTTTCTGTTTGTTTTTTACAAACTATGACAAACTTTTTAATACAATTCTTTATGGGCACTTTAGGGAAAGTATGTGGGATTTAGGTGATCTAACTTTGAGGGGGCTCTTGCAGTAGGTAACACCATTAGGACTAAGCTGCCAGGAGCACACAGAAAAAGCCTAGCTAGTAGTCTACAATGAGGACTGCCCCTGATGTCAGCACATCAATGTTCAATCTAGTGTAAAAGGGTCTGTCCCACACACCCAGTTCTTTTCCCGCCGTCGATTTGCGCTTGTTGGACCTTGCAGAACCTTGCTACAGTCAACCGCCATTTTCTTGATTGTTTTTTGGATATTATTTCATTTTCAACTTCATGTCATTGCCAGCTTCCTCTGTGGACTCCCACAAATTGAACTGCACCTGTGGAAAGCAACTCAATCAATCAATCAATCAATCAGTCAAATCTTTATTTATTCAGGCGAACATCATTGAGCACAGCTCATTTGCAAGATGGACCTGATAAGGTCAAGGTTCAATAATTGGTACATGTATAGGAAGATTTAAAACACGTATATACTTATATACAGTAATCAAGGTTCAATAATTGGTATATGTACGTGAATAATTAAAACACTTATATACAGAAATCAAGAACAGAAATTGTTTAAACATAACAGGATATGGTAGGAACATATGAGATGCACTCTAGGTAAACCAGTATATACATATCAACATTGGCAGTAAACATGGCATACATTCAACATGATATACCCAAGATTCCAAAGATCCAAGGGAAGTCAATGTGGACAAAGAGAAATAGTGATTGGATGACTGAAAGAGGTGGTCATAGACTGAGACAAGTGACATGGTAGGAAGGACGCATGACTAGAGCAGGGCTGGTGCTAGAACTGGGAGGTGAAAGGCAGTGATAAGGGCTAAGGTAGGAGCCTGGAGTTAATGGGAGAAGATTATAGCCAGGGGGTGAGGTATCTGTGGAGATGAATTCTAGGGAAGTGAATTGCCATGATATGATGGCAGCCTGAGAGGGGGAAGAAAAGAACTGCGAATAAACTAGAACTTGTGGAAGCAATTGCATTTTTCAGGGAAGAGACTTAGGTATAGATGCTTGAAGGATGCTAATGATACCCGGTTGATCAGCTTCAAGGACTTTTGAATCGTGTTCCATGATATAGCTAGATTATAGCTGATAGCAGATCTCCCATGCGGTGTTGACTTTAGGCACTTTGAGCATAATGAAATTGTAGCTTCTTAGGCGAGAGTGCCAGCTGTGGCCTGTGCGAAGCAGTCTAATATATAGTTTGGAAGCATCTTAGTCAAAATTCTGTATGTCCACACTGCAGCATTTCTGTTTCTTCTGAGATGTAGAGATGTCTAACCGACTGCTGCATAGAGAGACATAGTGAGTGTTAAATGGTAGATCTGTTATGAACCTCAGAGCTCTGTGGTATAGTGTATCCAATTTGCATAGGTAGGAGATAGGGCAGTGACTATAGAGGAAGTCTGCATAGTCAATTACTGAGAGAAATGTGGCCTGAACCAACCTCATTTTGGAATCTCTGTTTAAAAAGTGCCTTATTCTAAAAAATAGACCAAGTCTCTGGCGAAGCTTTTTTAAAAGTTCTTCAATATGAACTGTGTAGTCAAGTTTGCTATCTATCCACACCCCCAAATACTTGAATTTTTCTACATAATCAAGGCTTTCACCAAGGATAGTGGCTAGCTGGGGGAGGTTGTTTAATAATGAAGGATTTGTATGGCTTTGGGTGGAGAAAAACATTGCTTTTGTTTTCTTTGCATTTAAAAGAAGCTTTTTTTCCAATAATTGATGTTGTAGTATAGAGAATTCTGTTTGTAGAACTTCACAAGCTGTAGCAGGTGATGGGTTGCTGACATATAAAACAGTGTCATCTGCGAACAAGTGTACAGTGGCTTTGGTAAGATTCAAATTAATATTGTTAATATAAATGGCGAAAAGGATAGGCCCAGGATAGATCCTTGTGGAACTCCTCTTAGAAGTGGTTTTAGTGGAGATAGGTCTCCTTCAGCTTTCACTTGCTGTGTTCTTCCTGTTAGGTAACACCTGAACCATGTAAGGGAGGATGAATCCAAGCCTATGGAGTGCAAGGAAGAGAGTAGCAGCTCATGGTCCACCGTATCAAATGCCTTGCTTAGATCAAGGAATACAGCACAAACGCTATTCTTTTTATCCAGTTCGGTTTGCCAATCGTTTGTAACTTTAGCCAGTGCAGAAATAGTACTATGCTTAGACCGAAACCCGGATTGTGCTGGATTTAAAGATTAGATTCTTCAAGGTAATCTCTTAATTGGATGCTTACCAGTTTTTCTAGCAGCTTAGATAGTACTGGAAGGATAGAGATTGGCCTATAGTTGTTAAGGTCCATGGGTCCCCTGATTTCAGTAGAGGAAAACTTGGGCTGTTTTCCAAGTTGCAGGAATAGAACCAGATTTTAAGGACAAGTTAAAAAGGTGTGTTAAAGGAACTGCAAGTGCATGCATTGCAATCTTTAGAAAGTAGGGGTCAAGGGAGTCAGCACCTGCACTTTTTTTTATATCCATCTGTGAGATTAGATCCTCCACTTGTTTCAACAGAATCGGTTTGAAGGAGAAGGAGGATTCAGCTAACTGAGATCCTGTATACTGGGAGCTTAACTGAGCACGTAGCAGATAGGCTGGAGAGGTATCAAATGCAAGGCCAGCGCTAGTAAAATGATTATTGAATGCATCCAGTATTTCCATTCTGTCCAAGATTTTCACCTTGTTGTGGTGCATTTGAGCTGGTAGTGAAGTGCTAGGATCTTGTCCCGTTATGCCCTTAATAGTGCTCCAGACCCTGGCAGGATTGTGGTATGAGGAGTCGAGTTCAGCCATGTAGTAGGCAGCCTTAGCATCCCGTACTTTCTTGGTACAGCTATTCCTGGCTTTCTTAAATATCAACCAGTCATTTGGGTTCTTAGTTTTCCTTGCCTTTTTCCAAAGCTTATCTCTCTCAAGCAGGGCTGATTTAAGGTCAGGTGAAACCAACGACAAGATTTGTTTTTAATTCAACTCTAGTAATTGGTGCATGAGTGTTAAGGGCATCTAGTATTATGCTATTTAACACCTGATGAGCTTTTTCCACTGAGTCTGCTAGGTAGAACTCTTGCCATCTTGTAGAGTGATTTAGATCATGAAGATATGCCTCAGAGTTGAAAGTTTTCTTGGATCTCCTCAGTAGGAATTTAGCTGGGGTGTTAGTTTACGGATGACCTTATTCCAGCAATAAGGCAGTGGTCACTTATGTCACTGAACAGCACTCCAGCGTGCGTGAAGAGGTGGGGTTTGTTCACCAGCATGATGTCAAGTAATGTGCTGTTGCTCAGATTTTTTTGTTGATTCTTGTTGGTTCATATATAAGTTGTGAAAAACCATATGTATCACAAAATGATACTAAAGGAGCCGCGGCCTTGGATAGCCAATTAAGGTTTAGATCACCTAGGATTATGGTCTCTTCAGTATCCATCTTGATTTGATTCCCCAGGTGGGCTAGAAGCTTATGATCCGCTGAAGGGGGCCTGTAGCAGCCAACTAGCCGAAATGCTGCAGTGTTGGAGAGAGACACTTTGAGGGATAGACATTCGAATTCTTTGGGCATAGATGTTGCATCTAAGCAAGTTACAGATATATTGGATTTGACATATATAGCAACTCCCCCAACCCTTGTCTGGCGATCCGCTCTGAATATTTGATAATTGGGTAAGTTTATGTCTCTGTCTGCTGTGGTGGGTCTGAGCCATGTCTCTGATACCACAAGAAAGTCTGGCAAAGTATGGGCAACCCAGGATTGTATCAACGTGAGCTTTTTAGCAGACTGCAGACATTGATATGTAAAGCTTAGACCTTTGGTCGAGGCTAAGTCTGCTGGTGAGGTAATGCACTGTGGAGGTCCGAGGTTAATTTCCACATTTCCAACACAGATAAGGAAAAAAATTAAAAAGTTTCATAAGGGCTTCAAGAGAGAAATGAGGAGACTATCTTTGGTCCTCCTTTTCTATTCAGGGCTTCTGTTTTAAGATAAGCCAGTCAGAGTTATAGGTTCGTGCCAATACACTCAATAGCAATCTGGTGGTCAGGCATAATGGGGAACTGTATACCCAATAATGGGGTAACGAGCAATATGTTGATAGAGCAATTTGCGTCCCTACATGGAGGTTACCCCACTGGTTAAATTGTGGCATAGGTAGTGCATAGATAAGGATCCGGTCCTTCTTTAATAATGGTGAAATAGCGAGACTAGGAAGGTGGAATGCACTTTTCAGTGTGACAGTGCAGGGAGGATGCCTTTTTCCCTGAACAACATGAAGAACATAGCCAGGAGTATCAAAGGGATCCCCCATTAGAAAGCAAGGTTGATGATTAAATGGAACTAGAAACAACAGTGTAGTAGCAGGAGAACAATAAGGAAGGGTTGCTGATTTGGCAGTACAGCAGTGGCAATGAGACAGATTACTGGATAGCGTGGCGTTGGGGGCAGGAATTGTAATTTGGTGGGAAAATGCCTATAAAATAACATCTGAGGAGGGGCAGGCGGGTGGGCATAAATTTTGCAGCTTTCCTGTACCTTCCCTGGCTGTCCCTCCCGTTTCTGGTCCCTGGAGGCGGCTGGGCGGTTGCTGCCCGCTTGCTGGCAGAGCGAGCCCTGGCTCTGCCGGGCTTCCAACAGGGAGCTTGACTGGGAAGAGACAGAGGATGGCACAGGAGTTAATATTGAGGCAGGAACAAGCGTTTCTGCTGGGCAATTCAGACTTAAATTATCACAACAAAAGGCTGTGGGGGCTGGGCGCCACCGTAGCGTCTGGCCCACTTTGGATTAACAACAGGATGCTGTAATCCTTTAATCACAGTTACACTTAACAAAAGCCCCAAGGATTTCACAAGTACATGAAAACAGCTCTTTTGGCAGGATTTAACAAATTAAACTTAACCCAACAACAGCTTTTGCCATGAAAAATCAAGCAATGCAAGTGAATGGAGTAAGGGGACCAATCGGCTGTGAGGACGCAAAAATGATAATGCAGGCCATATTGCCAACGAGTGAGTACAGTGATTTATGTAGAAGACCAAGAATCCCTCTAGTGGCAGGTCTGTATAACCTGCTAATGGAAAACTAGCCACTTAGAAAGAAAAAAAAAACTCCTGAAAAGGACGGCCACGCCGCATGTGCTATTTGCCTAGGCCCAGATCACAGCACCAAAGCCTGCCAGGCCTTCCAAAAATTCAACCAAGTCACATGGAAAAGGTGCCAGAAGGTTCTGGAGACCCATTGCCTTCAGCAAAGATTGGCTGCCTTGGAAAAAGAGCTGCAGACCCAGGCTGCAGCAGGGGCTTCTGCAGAGACTTCATGTTTGAAGAAGAAGCTTAAGAAGCTTCGAGATTAGGAACAGTCCGCTATGGAGTTGCGGTCACCTCCAGGGGCGGTGACAGATCCTGAATCTTCCTCCCACGGGAGGTCTATCTCTTCTTTCACACCAGCCCTCCTTCCTTCTGGGCTGCCTGTGGACAAACCTCCTGCTATTATTTCCATGGTAGTCAGTGGTTGTGTGGGATTGGAGGATTCCTCCTCCACCCCACCACCCCTGTTGCTCAGGCCAGTCCTTCACAAAGGTCCTGAAACAGGTGGCCAGACTGGTTCCTTGGTTGAGACTTCAGCTGTT
Organism: Neoceratodus forsteri; assembly: GCA_016271365.2. Lineage (NCBI taxonomy): Eukaryota > Metazoa > Chordata > Ceratodontiformes > Ceratodontidae > Neoceratodus > Neoceratodus forsteri. Next base: position 1,727,345,522 of record CM057452.1, read on the forward strand.
TCCACCCTCCCAGCCTCAGTGTCCTTACTGGAACCCACCTCGGGGTGTGATAATTAGACCGATGCCCGCTGTCACATTCTAGGCCATATCTCGCATCAGTGGAGCTTCTGCCCACAGTGCCTTTGGCATCTCAGCAGCTGCAGGTGGTTCCCTCTCAGGCCACTCCCCACCAGATGCCAGCAGGGCCTACTGCTGTTGGTCTTTCATCAGTGGACCAGATGCAGACCCATGTAGAAGCGTGGGAAATAACAGATGTCCAGACCAAAGGTTTAAGATGCATAAAAAACGCAAAGGTATGCGTTTGTCAATTTATTTCCAAAAACAAAACAAAACAAAACAAAAAAATATTCTTAACTTAAAGTTCATAGAAAGGAAAACAATCGGTGTTAGTCTTCACACCCAAAAACAGGAAATACTTCTTTCCACAGACTCCTGAATTGCCTTTTTCTTTCCTTTTGTCTGTACAGCACTTTGTGTGGAAACACACACAACCTTCTTGCTCTGTGGTCAGTCGAATACTGACTCTCCTCTCTATCCATCTACACAGGTCTCCTAGTGGAGGGTTTATATACTTTCCAGAAGGGGTGTGTCTTGAACTGAGCCCCTTCCCTATTGTGACATCACATTACCTGAATACTATAAAAGCAGCCATTTTGTAGGCTGCCATCCCTATAGCAGGACCTCAGCAGGAGAAGCAAGACATTCAGGTACACATTCATTTTGTTTTAATACAGAAAGAAAAGAAACACTTGTTAAAGATTGAATTAAAATCTGCAGCCTTGGCAAGGAAAAACAGATGAGGGGCGCGCTCCCTATCTGTCTTCCTTGCAAGGCTTCAGGATTCTATTTGCTTGTAAATGTAATTGCCAGAAAGTAAACATGCATTTATTTAAGACAACAATTCTAGTAAATCTTTTTTTACACAGTAGTCTCCTCTAACATATTTTCTTTATATGTGCTGCATAATGCTTGTTTTTATTAAATTCCTCACAGCTAGAATTTCAGCTGACTGCTTTTCAGCTTATCAAGATTTGGATGCTAGATTGTTTTAAAGATAATCAGGGACAGTAAAGAAAGGTTTAAAGATTGCCAGGTTGGCCACCCTGACAAGAAAATTAGGATAGATATGAATATAGAAGCAGACAGGATAGAGTGAAAATTGAAAAGTATGGGGGGCATCTTGGAAATTCTTGATATTTCTCTTCATAACAGGACCCTGTTACACACCTCCCACCACAAGAAGGCAACATAATAAGTTTTTATTTGTTGGCTGAGACCCTTCACCCTTGAAGGGTTGGAACTCGCCCACCCACTCTCAGAGTTCCCACCTCAGGGACCCTTATAATTAGTTCTGTACAGAAACAATATTTACTGTCTTATCAGAACTACTGTACAAAACAATTCCCTGAGGTGTCTAGTGCTTACTTAGCACCAATATTCATTTTACTTTGGTATTCTTGCAGCACCATATCGAGATAGAAAATCAGCATTTAAATGCTTCATTCCTGACCTGTGTTTTACGGTAAACTTATATGGTTGTAGAGACAAATACCATCTCATAATCCATGCGTTTTTATCTTTCATCTGGTTTATCCAACACAACGGATTATGATCTGTCATCACTACAAAATCATTTCCCCACAAGTAATACTTAAGGGACTCTATGGCCCACTTCAGTGCCAAACATTCCTTCTCTATCGTAGAGTACTTCCTTTCACGCTCATGAAGTTTCCTGCTAATATACAATACTGGATGTTCCCCTTTTTCATCATATTGGTTAACACAGACCCCAAACCTGTCTCTGAGGCATCTGTTTGAATTTCAAACGGTCTTGTAAAATCTGGGCTAGTTAGCACAGGGGCTGAGCAAAGGACGGTTTTATGTTCCTGAAGGCCTCCTCCATGCTTAGTCCATTTAACTTTATTAGGATATTTGTTTTGGTCAACTCTGTTAAGGAGTTGCCAGAGTAGCAAAATGGGATAAATCGACGGTAATAATTTGCTAAACCCAAAAAGATCAGAACATGTTTCTTTGTAATGGGGGTGGGGCTGTTGGCTACTGCCTCCACTTTATCAATCTCTGGTTTCAAGGATCCCTTCCCAATTATGAAACCCAAATATCTGGTCTCTGTCCTTGCTATGGCACACTTAGCAGGGTTTATTGTTAATCCCGCATCCTTAATGGTCTGAATAATTGCACTTAAATGCCAAATGTGAATGCCAGTCATGACTGAAAATGACTACATCATCCAAGTACACTGAACTGTACTGGGCATGTGCTCTTAGGATGTGGTCCATGTATCGTTGGAATGTGGCAGGTGCCCCATGGAGTCCAAATGGCATAGTGGTGAATTGGTACAATCCAATTGGTGTAGGAAACTGTTATTGCTTGGGCGAGTGGGGGCCAAGGGAATTTGCCAGTACCCTTGGTTAAATCTAACTGCTGATGTAGTGGAATTTCCTATTCTATCTAACAGATCATCTATTCTGGGCATGGGGTACCCATCAAAATCTGAAATAGAATTTATTTTGGAAGTCTAAACATACTCTTATTCCTCCTTCCTTTTTGTTCACTACCACCATTGGGGAAGACCATGCACTCTTGGAAGGGACAATCACCCCCAACTGTTCCATTTTTTTTATCTCATCAATTACCTCTTGCCTAATCTTTTCCGGTAATCTATAGGCTTTTTGGTGTATGGGCTTCTGCTGGTTGACCTTAATGTCATGTTCTACTCCCTTAGCTCGTCCTAGGGTGGATGTGAAAGTGTCCTGAAAATAGTGTAGCAATTGATCTATCTCCACCTTTTGTTCAGGGCTTAGATTAGGATTTATTTGTATACTTTTATCATTCATGGGCCAGTCAAGCCTCTCATAAGCAATCTCAATTCTGTCTGCTGGGGCTCAGGGTGAATGTAGAGTGCTTGGACCTGGGGTTTTTCTATCCATTTCCTCAAAGATTTGCATGGTATACCCTCTTGGTTGGTCGATGACCAGGCATTTCAATTTCAAAGTTGACACTTCCTGTTTGTCTGATTACGTCAAAGGGACCCTGCCAGTGCATCAACAGTTTGTTCTCTGTTGAGGTAATAATAACAACACTTTTCTCCAGGTATAAAACTTTTACACTTTAACCCCGTCATATGCTTCTTTTGTCCCATTTGTTTCTGGGTCACATTTAAATGAGCCATATTTACATATTTGACCAATCTTTCTCTAATGCAGTCATATAATCTATGATGTTACTATAGCCAACATTTTTACCATCCTCCCAGTGTTCTTTTACCACATCTAAGGGTCCCTGGATTTCTACCATAAAGTAAGGAAAAGGTGAAAACCCAGTTGTAGCCTGTGGTACCTCTCTGTAGGCAAACAGGAGGTAAGAGAATATTGTCCCAATCTCTACCTTCTTCCTGAACATACTTCTGTAGCATTTTTTTTTAAGGTTTTGTTAAATCTCTCCACAAGACCATCTGTTTGGGGGTGGTAAGGTGAAGTACGCACAGCAGATACCCCTAGGAGGTGATATAACTCCCTCAACATAACAGAAGTAAAATTACTACCTCTGTCTGTGAGAATCTCCTGGGGTATTCCCATTCTGCTGAATATTTTGGCTAACTCTTCATCTATGTGAGGTGCAGTAACTGTTCGCATAGGAACAGCTTCAGGGTACCGTGTGGCATAATCACATACCACTAATATGACGGTTCCCCTTAGAACTTTTGGTAAGAGGGCCTACAACATCCATTGCGATTCGTTCAAATGGGGTAGTGACATAAGGTATTAGGCTGAAGGGCACCTGATCTCTTTTCCCCCTTGTGCAACCAATTGGCATTCTTTACAGGCACGACAATATTCAGCCACATCCTGATGTATACCTGGCCAGCTAAACCATGCAAGTAATCTTTGCAAGGTTCAATCCCTCCCTCATGGCCTGCCATTGGAATATTGTCGCTAACTGCATGACCTTTTCTCTATACATTTTGGTACCATTAGCTGTTCTACAGGTTCATTTATGGTAGTATCAACAGTGACTCTATACAAGATATTATTTTTCACAATAAAATAGATTGTCCAGGGTGTTTTACTTGTTGAGCCTGTGAAAAAAAAGGTTTAAGGAAACATCAGCTTGTTGTTCTTAATAATGTCTTACAAGGGTACTTCTGGCAAAATGCCAGCAATACTGTTCTTTTGTTGTTCTGCCCACCTTCTCTCTTTTTCTTCTGATTTTTGATTTTCTGGGTTTCCCTGAACCTTCAGCTCCTTCAAAAATCCTCTTCAAAAAACACTGGCTCTGACTGTTGTTTTTTTCTTGGCACAAGTTACCATTTACTGATTTTACATAGTCTTGTTGTTCTTGCACCAGTGAGTTAAAGTGGGGAAAGTCTTGGCCTATAATCACTGGAACTGGAAATCAGGAGACCAGGCCAACAGTCATACAGTGGTGCTCATTATTGACAGTCATTTCAACCACTGTAGTGTAATACTGATGAATATCCTGTGTATGCACATTACTGTTGTATCATTTGAGGTAACTTTACTGTCCGGGGCCAGATCTGCTCTCAGCAGGGTCTGCTTACTCCCTGTATCTAATAAACCCAATGTCTGTTGGTCTCCAATCCCACATTTGCAACATACCCAATATTAGCCAATGCTAGGTGAGTCATGTCAGTTCTTTCTTATTTGGACAGTTTCTCATTATGTGGCCTTTGCCAAGACACCCATGGAAATCAGTTCAGAATATGGTATTCTTCCCCTCTGTCTCGCCTGCTGTAATTATTCTGCGTGCATTAGAATAAAAGGCCTTACCATTTCTGATGTCTGAGGTGGGGTATTTTGTTGCCCTCTGGGTCTAGTGGCTAGCAGCTATATAATCCTCTGCCAGCTTCACTGTATCCTCTGCAGATTCAGGCTGATGTTCTTTCACCCATAGCTGGACATCATGAGGTAACACCTGAATAAACTGTTCAATGACAATCATATCCATCATCTGCTCTTTAGTTTTACTAAGGTTGTAGCCATTCCACCATAGTCCTTTAATTTTGCATAGATTTCTCTGGGTGTATCATGAATAGTCATTCTCTGGAGTGCGAAACACTTTGTCTATAGGTTCCACTATTATCATAAGCGTCGCAATATCTCTTCTTTTACTCGATCGCATAATTATTTGAGTCCACCCACTTAACTGGCTATACACCATTTGAGCTCTACCAGTTAAATATGGGACAAATCTTATGACCCATTGATCTTGGGGCCAAAAGCGCAAGTTTGGGCAATCCGCTCGAAAGTGGTGAGGTATGCCTCTATATCATCACTCTCTGACAGCTTTGTTAATTTAATGTCTCTGGGTATAGTTCGATCAGACTGACCTTGTGCAAGTGCCTGAATAGCCTTCAGGGTATCCGTCCATTTCTCATCCTGTCGTGACGTTCCTCAGCCTGGAGCGCCTGTCCTCTTCCCTCTGGCGATGATCCTCATCTCTCTGGCGACGATCCTCTTCCCTCTGACGATCCATTTGATCTGGTGAATACACAGCCACTTTAATAATTCTCGGGTCATCTGGTACTGGGGTCACCTGGGCTGCCTCCTGCTTCAGGGTTCTGTATCCATATTCTCCTCCTCTGTTCTTCTCATTTTAGGCCTTGCTCCAGGGTTCTAGGCCAGGCAATAACTGAATACCAGTTTTTCAGTCACAGCTCTAGTGACATGATATACATCTTTCTTTGTCAGGTCCTCTTCCTCCATCTGTTAGGGTACTTAGCAGTACCCCTGGCAGCGCCTCCCAGAGCGATCTCGGCGTGCCAGTTATATCCACTTCTGACACCAGTGTAGAAGCGTGGAAAATAACAGATGTCCAGACCAAAGGTTTAAGATGCATAAAAAGCATAAAGGTATGCGTTTGTCAATTTATTTCAAAAACAAAACAAAACAAAACAAAAAATATTCTTAACTTAAAGTTCATAGAAAGGAAAACATCGGTGTTAGTCTTCACACCCAAAAACAGGAAATACTTCTTTCCACAGACTCCTGAATTGCCTTTTTCTTTCCTTTTGTCTGTACAGCACTTTGTGTGAAACACACACACAACCTTCTTGCTCTGTGGTCAGTCGAATACTGACTCTCCTCTCTCTATCCATCTACAGGTCTCCTAGTGGAGGTTTATATACTTTCAGAAGGGTGTGTCTTGAACTGAGCCCTCCCTATTGTGACATCACATTACCTGAATACTATAAAGCAGCCATTTTGTAGGCTGCCATCCCTATAGCAGGACCTCAGCAGGAGAAGCAAGACATTCAGGTACACATTCATTTTGTTTTAATACAGAAAGAAAAGAAACACTTGTTAAAGATTGAATTAAAATCTGCAGCCTTGGCAAGGAAAAACAGATGAGGCGCGCTCATCTGTCTTCCTTGCAAGGCTTCAGGATTCTATTGCTTTTAAATGTAATTGCCAGAAAGTAAACATGCATTTATTTAAGACAACAATTCTAGTAAATCTTTTTTACACAGTAGTCTCCTCTAACATATTTTCTTTATATGTGCTGCATAATGCTTGTTTTATGAAATTCCTCACAGCTAGAATTTCAGCTGACTGCTTTTCAGCTTATCAAGATTTGGATGCCAGATTGTTTTAAAGATAATCAGGGACAGTAAAGAAAGGTTTAAAGATTGCCAGGTTGGCCACCCTGACAAGAAAATTAGGATAGATACGAATATAGAAGCAGACAGGATAGAGTGAAAATTGAAAAGTATGGGGGGCATCTTGTAAATTCTTGATATTTCTCTTCATAACAGGACCCTGTTACAACCCACCCTCCATCAGAGTCAGAGGGCCCTGCATCTCTGGGTCAGGCATCCCTGGCCTCATCACCACCAGTAGTCACCTTGTCTTACCAGGAGCCAGTTCCTACCTCAGAACCCTTGGATTTCTTTCCCGATCAGATGCAGCAGCCAGTTTTGACCTTGGGTTGATCTTTGGAACCTTTAGTCCTGAGCTTTGACCTTCAGTCCACACATTCTGGGAATTCAGGCTCATCAGGCATGATGTCAGGCCCCGTTTATGGCCTCCTGATGCACTACCCAGCGCTAAGTTGTCCTTTTACCCAACACTCCTTTGACGGACATCTTTGCACTCTTCTTAATGTCTAGTGGGCATTCACCCAAACTCTACCCAGTTATTAGCACAGGCTTCTCCTCTGCAGAGGGTCTCCCCTCCACCAGATACAGATGCTCCCCCTTCTTTCCTTCCATGAGATATGGAGGCTCCCCATTCTGATCTAGGCCATCATTTGGGTGCGGGTACGGTCACAACCTCAGGTATTTTGCTTCTGCCGCACTCAGCCTCAGATCCTGGGGGGTCATTACATGTTGTCACGGACTCCTTGGGGTCTTTGACCTCCCCACCACATTCACCCCAGGGGAGATATGGATCCGGGACACTGTTAAGTCCCCCCCCAGAGGACCCCACATTCCTGTCGATGATGAAGACCACCCAGGCTTCCCAGGGCTAGTGCACTGAGGAGCAGGACCATCAAAGATGCCATCTGGCACAGCATCTGCACCTTCCAGAGGTTGAATCCATGCTTATTTGCCCCTTGGTGGGTCCACATGATGATATTTCATCTATGGTGTGGCAGTAGATAGCATCAGTCCATGCACTCCGCGGAAGGCTGACCAGCTAAATCATGTACCGGAATGCAAGACTCACTTTGATTCCCACCCTAAGGCTGAGCCCTCTGTTTTTTCAGGGGCCCAGGTGGAGTATGAAGGGTCCAGTCATCGAGATTACCTCTGGATAGGGAATTCAAACATTTGGACATTCTGGGGCGCAAAGTCTGTGTCTCTTCGATCCTGGCCTTGCAGGCTCAGAACTACCTAGTGCACATGCTTATGCACCAGCAATCCCTTTTTGGGCAGATAGGGGATCTGCTTCAAACCATAACAGAGTCCCCTACTCAGTTCCAGATGGAGCAATTCCTAGATTCTACCTCTAACATTGGTTTTCACGCTCTCCAAGCCTCGCACAACACGGAGGATGCTGCCACTTGCAGTTCGACCTCCGCCATCTGTATCAGTTGTCATGCTTGGCTTCTTCTGACTGACTCTATTCCAGCAGTTCAGGCTTCCATTCTGGATGCACCTTTCTGAGGCCCTGTGTTGTTCGGGAAGGATGGTTAGGCATTGCTGTCCTCCCTGCAAGACTCTGGAACTTCCCTTCATACCGGCTCCCCTGGTCACTGGGGCTGGTCGCACCTGCCTTCAGTCTGACTTCAAGGGCAGTGACCCCAGCATCCTCAGTTCTGTGGGATGTGTGGCAAGCACCAGTCCTCTTTGGTCATGGCTGCCCGAATATCAAGACCCAAAGGGCAGAAGTAGCAGAGTCATCTGTGTCTGCTACCGCCTCCTAAATCCTGGCAACCCTCTCTCCCCCCTCTCTTTTTTGATTGATTGGGAGGACCAGTGGAGTGGGGAGAACCAAACAAAGAGAGGACACTCCCTCTTTCCTTTGGCATTTGTTCAGTTTTCCCTTTATTGCTTCCTTACTAGGGATGTCTCTCTACTGGTTGTTGGCCCAAGGTGATGCCTAGCGTCTGGGAGCCCAGGCTCTCCTAGGTTACATTTTTTCGGGAGGGTCGAGCCCTGCTCTCCTTCTTCCATAGCCATCAGGCCTTATGCTCCTCTAGCTGGGCCTTTTGCACTCATCGTTTGGCCTAGATAGGAAAGTGGGCCTACTGGTGTCCGGCCTGCACTTTTCATCCCCGTCTTTGCTTGAGGGGGACAGCACCACCGTCAATGGAGGTTAGAGCTGGAGTGAATCCTTCCGACCCTCTCACCATGCCAGGGCAGTGTCTCCCTTTCCTCTAGGCTTCTACCAACCTTTCTTAAGTTCAGTTAGTTTCTCTGGTATAAGGTTGGGGCCTGACATCGGCCTATCAACCACCTTTTTCTATTTGTGTTTGTCAGGGTGACGTGTATCACTTTTGAGGTGTTGAGCTGCTCACCTTTACGTCGGTTGCCTTCTTCATGAATAGTGGCACTCCTTCTTAGACTTACGCATGATGCCGCTGGTTGGAGCCTCTTTAGGACATACTTTTTTCCTTCGGGCTCCAATCTTGACTCTAATCAGCTTTTTTAGTTGCAGTTAGGGCTCCCTTAGGTCTCCGTGGCTCCTCCTCGGTATGGACATTCTCCCACATTAGCGCAGCTTCACCTGCGTGGGCCTGTTTGGATGTGCCTCAGTCAGAGCTGGTCATGAGTGATGACCTCCATGTCCATCTGATTCAGGGAGTGCCCATCTTGGGTCCTTCTCATTTTGGGAGCTTATGACCTTAAGGTTAAACTTTTGCTTATCTGCCCTACTGTCTCCACATGCATTGGGCAGCCTGCCCATCACCCCCTGTTTTTTATGGCATGGGGTGTGTTCTTTACAAGAGCTTTCTTGTGTCCATTTGGATCAGCTGGCTTCCCTGTTCCTCTCTGATGTTGACGGATAGCCTTATTATCCGAACCCCTGCAGGGCCCCATTTCTTTTTTTCCTTTGGGAGAGCTCCTTGAGGTTTGCTTACCATGGTCCCTTCAATCTTGGCCTGGGTCAGCTCTTCCATATCTCGTCAGTTTTTCCTGGGGTTCCCTGGGTACTATTTGATATAGAGGGTCTAGCATGCGTTTATGGGGTTTTACTGTCTTTATCTTTTTGGGGTGAGTCCCAGACCCCCTTCTAAGATATGCTTCACCCTGCTGTGGTCCTCTGTGTTGCAAACTGACCAATTTATACCTTTAGCTCTAGGGTTCCATTTGTGCATGCTGGCCTTCCCATTGATGGGTACTCATGGCATCCTGCCTACTCCCCCTCAGTGGGGTTCTCAGGGCGGGGATGTGTCTTTTGCCCCCCCCCACTCCTCATGCCTGTCTGTGACAGCCTGTTGCCTTATCCCCACTCAGGAGTTTGGGGGGGTGGCCCTGAGAGTAGTCCCAACTCTCTTTTTTAGGATGTGTCACCATATTGCCCGGCATTCTTTGGATGACAGTGAGACTTTACTCCTTCAGGCCTGATGTCAGTCCTTGCTATTCTTACCTGAGCCCATTATGTTCGGCCTGAGGGAGCCGGTCCAAGCTATTGGTCTTTACCATTCCCTGGGCCTCCTCCCCCTTCTTTTCCCTATGACAGATGAGATCCGAGGTCCCTTTGAGGGGTATCCCTCCTCCAGGGGGAAGTCAGAGGAGTGTTGTTTTCTTCACACTCCGCCCAGTCATTTTGAGGATTCTTTCTGGGATACCCTGATCCTTCTCCTTTCATAAGGCATCTGGGAGTTGGGTTCTACCAGGATCTTCCATTACCTTTCTGGAATGAAAGGTCCCTTTTTTCCTATGGACCCTTTCTCTTGGGGTTAGCCTTTAGCTTCAGCTTCCATTCGAAAGCAAGTATCTTCCTAGGTATCCTATTTCCTGCCTCTTTTCAGAGATGCAGTTTTCTTCCCTCTTTAAATTGGTTCCTCCTGGGGCCCCCGATGCCCGGTTTTTCTCCCCTGCAACTCTTACAGGAGTTAGAGGAGTTACTTGGTACCAAGGGAAGGGCCACTTTGGCTCTGAAGTAGGACTGATGACAGAGAAACCCTGCCCTGGCCCGGTTCAGTCTATTCATGGTCCTTTGTTTTTTTCTCAATAAAGCAAGAGAAGGTTTTCTCCTTTGGAGAGCTTACCCTGTCTGTTGGGTAGCCTTTTGGCTCCCAACACCCTTGGGTCCATTATTCCTTTGGCCTTCTTTTTGTTGGCCACAGCATAGGCTTTAACCCTACTGCTCTCCTTTCTGAGGGCAGGCCTTAGGCTGAGGATTTGCTTGGGCCTCCTTGCCATCTCTTCTTACTGCAGTCCTCTTTCTTCCTCCCAAGGTTTTTTCCCTTCAGGCACTGCTTGGGACTCAGTCCTAATGGTGTTGCCTGCTGCAAGAGCCCCCTTAAAGTTAGATAGTACAGTTACGTAAGAACCTAGTAGCAGTAGTAGTAGATTTTATTTATTTAAGGCACCCTTCCCTGAAAGGCTCAGGGTGCCCTTACAGTAAAATTGCAAGTAAATACATACATAAATACTAGACATGAACCAATAAGAGAGACATAGACAATAAAATCAGACAGAATTAAAACAATTAACCCATTTAAAATCTTAAAACGGCCCAACTCAGATTGCAACAGCTTGCATAAGCAAGAATGTTTTCAATTGATGCTTGAAAATTTCAGTAGACAGTGCCTCCCGGAGGTGCCCCGACAATGAATTCCACAGTGCCATGGCAGCTACCTCAAAAGCCCTTTCCCTAGAGCTCTTCAGCTTCACTCTGGGGATCTCCAGGAGAGCACTGGTAGCTGATCTGAGGGGGGGGGATGGAACATAGGGATGCAGGAGATCCCTCAGGTAACCCGGACCCAACTTGTGTAGGACCTTGCAGATCAAAAGAGCTACCTTGAAAGTGATGCACCAGCACACTAGCAGCCAGTGCAATTCATGCAGAATGGGGTGATATGACTGAATCTGGAATGACCAGTCAACACCCATGCCACCGCATTCTGCAAAAGCTGCAGGTGCTGCAGCACACCACCTCCAACCCCGAGGTAGGGGGCATTACAGTAGCCGAGTCTTGAGGTCACAAAAGCATGGACCAGTGTGGCCAGGTCTTCAGGCAGGATAAAGGGCTTGATCTGGGCAATGTTCCGGAGATGACAAAATCCAGTCCAGACAACTGCCGACACCTGAGAAACAAATGTCAGCTTGCTGTCAAACACAACACCCAGATTCTTTACCCTTGATGAAACCTCCAGTTCAGTTGGGCCTATAATAGACCCAGCCTACCACTGGAGGCTCCAAGTCCAACCCTCCAACCCGGCTCTACCACCAGTACCCCAGTCTTCCTAGGATTTAGTCCCAGTCAGATTGATGCTGTCCAAGCCTGGATTTCGGCTAAGCATTTATTCAGCACATCAACAATGTCAGGTCTACCAGGTGTGAAAGACAGGTAGAGCCGAGTCTCATCAGCATAACAACGGAAACTCAGCTCATAGTGTCTTATGACCTCACCCAGGGGCAGCATATACATTGTGAACAACATGGGGGAGAGGACAAAGCCTTGGGGGAACTCCACAGGGCAGGTCTCTTGGGCTCAAGGAACAATTTCCCAACACTAACCTCTGAGACCTGCCCTGGAGAAAGGAATCAAACCAGCTGATGACCTTGCCAGTGAGTCCCACATACTCACTCAGCCTGTCTAACAACACCCCATGGCCCACAGTGTCAAACGCCGAAGAGAGATCAAGGAGAAAAATAATTGTATGCTCTTTCCAATCCTTCACCCTGAGTAGATCATTCAACACCCTGACCAGTGCCCTCTCTGTGCTATGTAAGGCCCTAAATCCAGACTGGAAAGGTTCATAAATTTGGAAGTCTATGAGATGATCCTCTAGCTGTTCTGCTACCACCTTCTCAAGAACCTTCCCCCAAAAGGGAAGGTTTGAGATAGGCCAGTAATTTGCCCAGACATGAGGGTCCAATGATGGTTTCTTCAGGAGGGGCTTAACCAGAGCTTGTTCTAAAGACTCCAGAAAACCATGTAATAGAAGATCTTCAAGAGGAACTCTTGCAGTAAGCATGTTTTTCCCTCCCTCCATCCCCTTGCGCTGTTTCCATCTCTGCCTTTCTCAGCTACAGGAGTCCTCTTTATCTCCTGTTGGACATTGTTTTCAGGGTCTCTGGTGTGGTAACTGAGGTGGGTGAGGGGGACCACCCCTTTTATACTAGATCAGACATCAATGTGTTGATGTCGGGGCAGTCCCCTGTTGTAGTCTGCTAGCTAGAATTTTTCTGTGTGGCCCTGGCACCCAGTGGCTTAGTCTTAAAGGTGTCGCCTATTGCAAGAGCTCCTCTCAAAGATCTACTGTTATGGTAAGTTCTTACGTAACTGTACTTTATTTACTTTGGAGGGATTTTTGTATTTACATTTAATCAGAGTCACTGTCTTGAGTCCAGTACCATGATCACTTTCTGTTAAAGGAGTCACCTTTGTGACCTGTGAGGGTAATGGGGGAAAAGAGGAGAAAGAGAAGAAAAAAAAAGGAAAGTTGAGTTATTTATGTATATTTTCCTGTGTTAGTATTAGAGTGAGGGGAGGGTACGTATTGTTAGTTTGGGGGGGGGTGAGACTTCGATGTAGATAAATGTGAGTTTTTTTCTCTTACCTTATATTATGTTAAAGGTCACATTTTAGTCATTGATTGTGGGGTGGTTGAAACAGCTTCCTATTCGCTCACTGTAGTTTGTTGGAATGATGGTCAGTGGTTGTCCTTTCTGTGGCAGTGGTACCTGGTGCACAGTTTCTCCGCTTAAGATATTGCTTGTTTGGAGCTGCTTTTCTTTGTCTATTTTGGTATAATAGGTGAGGCTTTGGATCTGCTTATGTCTGGATATCTGGATGATTTCTGTGGGGGCAATGCCAGAATCCAACAGTGTTTGAATAAGGTGTTTCAGGTGGAGTGTTTTGTCAACTGCTTATCTGTTTCTGTGCTGACCTTGGAAATAATTGTTTTCACTATTTTTTGTTTTTGTCCTTTTGTTACCTGGTAAGACCCACTAGGTACAAGTGCCTGTTTTCAGCGGTGACATGGGAGCACTGGGGTGGTTATGACAGGGTAGAATAGGACCACGTCCCAGTTGTTATGGAGAAAGTGTTTTAATGCAAGGATCTTTCCTTTTCTGTCTCTTCTCTGTCTGGTTGCACAACCAGATTTTCCTGTGAGACCTTGGACTTGATCAACCCGAACAGTCTTGCAATTCTTTGCCTTTCACTGTCTCTCAGTTTTCTGTTGCTGTCTGTCTTTTCCTCTCTTGCCTATCAGCTAATATAAAAATATGTGCAAATCATTGTATGGAAATGTAACTGATATTGGGATCCCTTTTGTTTAGAAAACATATAGTGTTACTGTTGAAATGTATATAATTATATTTTGAGATGATTGCAAAGAGCCACTTACTTACTTAAGCGGTTACCTTAGTGCAAATTGTTGAGCCTTTTGCAAAAGCTGTGCAAAAGAAACCTCAGCAAGTACACTGTGTTCTAGCAGCTCCTGCCTGCTATTTACAAAAACAGGATGCTTGCTAAGAATCTTGGTTGAAAGGACTTATAAAGGATCTAAGCTGCAACTGCTAAAGAAGAAAAAGGGACAAGGAGACTCAAGGAAAACTACTGTTTTTTTCTCCTTTGTACAGTTATCTTATACTGAACAAGTTTATTTTTTTTTTTTGTTACTGTTACTGTAAATAAATATTTTTAGTGAACTCTACTACTGCTCCTGGTTTTCCTTATGCTTCCTGACCTGTGCCTCGATGACAGTGGGTAAGAGACTTGCTCAGAGTCATACAGTATGCAAGAGGAGGTTGTGGGAAACAAACCCAGGTCTGCTGGATGTACCAACCTCATTCACAGCTCGTTAGTCTAACCTCTAGGCTATACTGCCAGCCCAATACAATGTATGACAACTTATTCATCCCTGATGGTTAAACTAAGTTTGTAGAAGGAAGTTTTTGCATTTGCTTTTGGTAACCAGGAAAAACAGAGACTCACAGCCCATGGCTTAGTACGGGCTGTGGCTTTTGTAGTGCTTATAGTTTCTGACTGGGCATCTTTTAGGGTTTGTGTCTACACTGTAGGTTTTGGGCTTTGTTTTTCTTGTGTCCCTGGGGTTAGTGCCAGGCCATGTTTTGGTTTGCCTTTCACTGCTGTAGACTAGGTAAGTCTGCTTGTTTTCATCGGTTTTCACCTCTATGTCACTCCACTTAACTGCCCACATTTCAGTGTTGCTGTGTACTCCAAAATAAAGGCTGACTATTAGCCACATGGCATTAAGCAAGCTGTCGGGGGTGTATGGTTTTGGTGCAAGTTGTTTGCATTCATACGATTTGTTCATTATGCAGTCAGTTAGTTCATCTGCTGCTTGTGCTCTGTTGCCCTTTCCACTGATTTTGAGGACTTTTTGTTTGACCAGTAGTGCCTGGCGAGATTTCTTAAACATTGACCCAGTGGAAAGTGATGCTGGGTACTTACAGGACTTTATTAAGTATTGTTCTATACTTTGGAATGTGGCACGGAGAGTGACAGGTTCACAGGGTGAGCAGTCTTTCTTTCTGGCATTCATAAAATAGTGACACAAGTGTTTGTCCAAATCTGCAGGAGGAATGTCTTGTAGAGCTGTTTTATTTCAAAGGTGGCATTCAGGTATGTGGAAATCATTTGAATGTTGGTGTGGGTCTTCCTGATGATATTTTGGTTTTTGTTAGTTTCAATGTATCATTCTGTGGCAATGTCATCTGTTATGAAACTGATGCTGGTACTCTGTTGTGGGTCATTGTCCTGTTGGTTAAACTATTGTTCTGGTTCTTCTTAGACAGCTGCGGTGAGGTCCCCAGTGGTTCTGTGTCTTTTCAATTTGTATTAGAATTTGCTCCATTTCCAACTCAAAACTGTTGGCAGTGGTTTCTGCCATTTTTTTCTTAGTGGTTGTAGTTTTATTATGGCCAGAATTGGGAAAAGATTTATTTTTTTTTGTTATCTATTTCTGTTGCTCCAACACAAGCTGTGCGTGGTATGCTGGCATAGGTGGCAAAGGGTGGCACGAGGACATCTGATGTTCCAGGAGATGTAGTCCAGCTGGCTAGGAAATGATAATGAACTTACTGTGTCAATAAATCGCAGTGACATACTTATTATATATACAGATCAGCTCCGCCGGATTTATATGTATAATTGCCAAGAAAGATGCATTTATCAGAGTGAATTTATCCCCATTCCTAGTGCCTAAGCATGGACTCTGAAGGCTCTTGATAAAGCCGTTTATCAGAGTAACTATATAAATAAATCAGTGACCATGAATTTATCAGCACAGTACTGTCGTTATCACTGATTTATTCATATGGTATTGTGATCATCAAGCTCTTGAACCCCCCAACCCACTGGCACTACTTGCACATTCAACCTGCAGTTTTGTTTGTCATAGGAGTTTCTGTAGTGCGTTTCTGTGCAGCACTTACACACATCATTCTACTAGTCTCACTCACTTTGCAGTGTTTCTTTGCACAGTTCTGTTCCCAACAGAAAAACTGGCCCTAGTTAACACCATAATGAAAACCCTAGAACCATTTCTTTTCCCCAAAGTACCTTCTGTACATGAGCTCCTTTCTTTTATTGTGGATGACCTCAAATTTCTTCTGTCTCCACTAGCAACCATCTGTCCCATTAACCAAACCAGAAAACCACACCTGCTATTAAAAAAACAAAGGATGCTTCTCTTTTCTTTTGCTTTCAAAGGCAGCCCCTCTCCACCTCGCTCGCCCAGTACATGTCTCCATAAGGGCCAGCAGCTTTGCAGCTCTGCATTTTGACTCCTGAAAAACTAACAGTCTTTCTGGGGGTGTTGTAGAATAAAGAGGGATGTCCTGTGTGTAAGAGCCTGGAGCAGCTAAGGGCTGAAATAAGGCTGCTCAGATGGGAGCTGGGGAGGATGGTGTGGGAAGTCAGAGGAGCAGAGCAGTGGAGGGAAAGGCAGAGGGGGTGAGGCCATCAGACAGGGGATGGGAGTGGCGAGGAGCACCCAGTATACAGGAATATCTCTTCCTCGGAGGACTAGGGAGCCCAGGGTGGAGGAATGACAAGTTGTAAGGGGAAGGGGTGGGAATGTGAGAGCATCATCAGGAGTGGGAAATTCTAAAAGGGTACCTTTATTGAATAGATTTGCACCACTGTCTTGAAGAAGGAGGGGGCAGCAGGAGGTGAGGTTGGAGGTCAGGTTGAGCCAGGGCTGAGAGTAGGAGTGCAGGGGAGGGGAGAGGGAACTAATCAGGGTGGGCAGGGAAGAGGAGGCAGGAAAACAGAGTGGAGGATGGGGGGAGAGAGAAATGGAAAGGAAGAGGGGAGGGAAAACTGAAAGCAAATACAGATAGTCAGAAGGGGAGGGGTAGAGTGGGAGATGGAAAAACAGTTAAGGGGATAAATTGTGGATGTGGAGATAAGTTGAGCAGGGTGCAGAGGGAGCAGTTAGGTGGGGAAGCAGCTAGTACTGAAGGTAAAAAAGGAAGGATGGGGAGCATGGGTGCAGGGGATGGAAGGATGGCAATCATAGGGGACTCTATAATTAGGGGTATTCACTGGGGAAGGAAAAGGGACCCAAAGAACAAGGGAAATAGTAAGGGAGGTAGGAGGGAAACGTAATTTAGTTATACATTTGGGAACCAACGACCTAGCTGGGGAGGAAGCTGAGGTAGTACAAAGTAGGTTCAGGGAGTTAGGGAAGGTATGCAGGGAGGAAGGTAGTTTGCTGGCCTTCTCAGAGGTGATATCAGTACTAAGGGCCAGCACAGCCAGGAAAAGACGAATAGAGGGTTTTAATGACTGGCTGAGGAAATGGTGCAGGGAGGAGATGTTTATCTGTATTGGGTACTGGGAGGAAACCTGGTCAAACAAAGCACTCTTTTCACCAGACAGGCTACACCTAAAGCTACCAACTTTCTGAGGCCTAAAACTGGGACGGTCCATCCTGACCATGACCCCCCACACACCGTGTCAGTCTCACGAGCACCGTCAAAGACAACGCTACACACAATCAATTACATTTTGCTGCTTGATCTGGCCATGCTGCCCCACAGTAACACCAGTAGCAAACATCCAGATTAAAACAATACATCATTCTGCTGCAGCAAGTTCCAAATCATGATGTACAGAAAGTTCATTAGAAGAAAACCTGCGTTAAATTGTGATCAGACATTCGAGCTGCATGTATTGCTCCTCCTGATGGTCCCATCCAGCCCACTTACACTCACCTCATTTGCTGAACAAACTTTACTTCAGTGACTCCCCACCACCAAACCGGATTGTTTTCACACACTTCACTACAGCTGGTCAGGTTCGGGTACCTTAGTTCACTGCTGCCAGTCTCTTCTCTGTCTGGAGTCCCTCTCAGCTGCTGGCAGGCAGACGTCCACATGCACTTACTTGCACTACTATCCAGTCTAATCTAACTGGAAGGAACATGCTTTACTGTGCTCCCACTGACATGCTTGTGGTGCAACACAGGTGCAGGGGTTGAGGTTGTAAACTGCAGTCCAGCCCGAGGCAGCACCACAGTGGTGCTGAAATAACTGTCACTCACATATTAGCAGTCAGCAGAAAAAAAGGGACAAAACTGGGACAAGTAAGCAAAAACCAGGATGAAAGTGACATTTTGCAAAACTTTTGGGGACACTGGGACATGCTGCCTAAAACAGGGACTGTCCTGGGAAAATAGGGACTGTTGGTAGCTTTAGCTACACCTCAGTAGGGAGGGGTTGAGGATACTCAGTGACAAACTGGGGGAATACATAACCACTACATTTAATTTTGTAACCATATGTCTCCATTTTTGTAACATGGGTATACATATGTATCTACGGGTTCGGGGAAGGACGAGGTTACCTGGCACAAGAGACCTAGGATTGGCTACTCTGCACAGGGGCACCCAAGTAAATCCAACTACAGGAAACAATAACTGTAATGTCCAGAACCAGAATTGGGATTTTTCAGTGTGGCTTTATTTATTAACTACTGAACATAAACAAAGCATTGCATGGTCCCCCAAAGGGCTATGTAACTGTATGTGCAGATTGGACTTTAAAACACAGTGGTCCATTTGAGGAATGAACACAATACTACAGTTATCTGGCTTTTGACGCACCAGGCACTCAGCCCAGACTTTGCATGCGCATTGGATACATAGCCCGACTGGCCCGGCTCCCCTGCCGGCCACTCGACTGACGGTCCACTTGGCGAATGAACCCAAACTCTACTTGGAAAGACATCCCATCAAACAAGGAGACTCCCAAACTGTGGCTCCCCACACCACTTGAAGTCTGTGACTCCTAGAGAGATTTTGTTTTCGTACTTCCAATCAAAACTCCCATCAAACAAGGACACTCCCATCCAACAAGGAGTAATTTTCCCATCCTGTGGCTCCCCACACCACTTAGAGTTTGCGACTCCTAGAGAGATTTTCCAGTTGCGACCCACGTCTGGGTACCCACCCCATCACTGGCCAAGTGCATGAGGCAAGTAGCAAAAACACAGAAGAAATCCGTAGAGGTGGACCTGGTTACTAAAGATGGTGGGGTTTCCCACCTCCAGCTCCCACAGCCCATACCCGGCCATTTCTCTGGACACACAGAAAACTTTAGACTTTAAAATGTAGATTGAAGGGTGGATGACCTGAAGCACCCCCTCTACAGTGAACTTTAAATCCATTAACACTTTAAACAGATGACTGCTCTATTTGTTTGTCCTAGTTGACATAGTCCTCCCAAATAGCAGTCCACATTTACTTGAAATCCAGCTGAAGAAAAGAAGTTGTTTGCCCCTTCCAATGGAGCCAAACACTCACCCATTTGTTGCAGGTGCCCACAGGCGTACTGTAACCTTTGCTGTTATACATGAACAGACTGAACTTAAAACAGGCAGCTTTCTTCCCAGGGTGGGAGAAGGGATTGCCCTGGAACCCACAGAGAACTACTCCCCCAGAGGAGGGGGCACTGAGACTGGGAAGCGGTCTCCACCACTTTAAAAAGGTAAAATACAGGAACAGTTCCTTTTTTCTGAGTGAGAAATCACACTGCACACTAATGCTTCCTTCTTGCTTAAGGACAAATGGAAGACTCACTTTGAATTTCCCAAAGTTCTAAACTTCACTCTCTGAGCTGAAGATTCCAAATGTGTCTCATGCAGCTGCGACTGTTCTATAATGATGTCATCTCTCAAGTCTCAGCTGTGACTGAGGACAGAGTGAGACAATGTGAAACCCATTTAACTGGAGTTTCACAAGTTGCCTTCCCTGCCTACCACTAGGTCTTACTGGGATTCTAGTAACCCTGGGTAACAAAGGGGTTACACTCGCCCTTGACCAGGAAAATGACTGTCCCCAGTCATTATGCACCCAGCCTTAGGCCATGCCACCCTATGTGCTACCTGCGAAGGGGGGTGATCAGGCCCCCTCCTACCATGTGCGAGCACAGGGAGGCAACACTAAGGGCCTAGAGGCCTATAGCTGACATATCAGCCTCTACACTATCCACTTACTATGGACACCTAGTGGCTCTGGTAGAACCATCCAGAGCATAGCCCTGATAGATCAGCACTGCAGCCCCTACTGCAGGTCAGGGCCACAGCCTGTCCATCTCCCCAACCCTCTTGGGAAAACCTATCTGTCTCTAACATAACATCCCAAACAAACGCAAACCCCGGGGACCTCGCCGACTTTGGGCAGCCTGCAACTATAGCCACTAGCAATAATAACACAGTACATTTAAATTCTACACCATAAGCACTGACGAGGGACTCCGATGAGCCCCTTCTCCTCTTCTTGTCTTCTCTTCTGTCTTCCAGGAACACCTGTAAGAAAAGACAAAAACAAAAAACACATCCTAATCTGCATGTACAGTCTATCTAAACAACAACAATGACAACAACAACCCTTACCACACAGAAAAAGCACTGAACGATCCCAAAAAAGAAAAAGATTTTTTTTTTTTTTTTTTAGAAAAAGGTAGAAAACAGTATTTACATTAAAGTACAATGACATTGATAGCAATACACCTTTGGGGGGGGGATGGAATGCCCTAAATGTCCCACTAGTGGCTACAAGGCCTGAAGGCCAGTCCATTAAAGAGTCTCTCCTGGGCTGGAGCCCTGTGAAGCATAGTTCTTTAAGGCAATAATCCCGAAGGGGAGAGTCTTTGCAGACAGTTCACACACTGTTTGAAGTCTGTAGTGTAGGGTGTGTAGTGCAATGTCATAAAGATAGAATAAAAAGGGTTTTGCGGACTTACCAGCCTCTTGAAGTATTCGGACATCACAAACCTGGTCCCTTCTGAAGACTCTCCCTGGCAGCATTTCTTCTGATACAGCTGGGCGGACATCTTCTGGGAACTCACAGGAGTGCACATCTGGAAACAGCTGGGCTGTTGTCATAACTGGAGAAGGAACCTTAGAACAGGAACAAAAAAAGAGAAACAGCTGGTCCGGCGTCATCCGATTACCAGGCAATGAACAGGAAAACAGCTGGGCTGGTGTCCTCTCTGGATCTGAAGTCATTTGATGGTACCAGTAGATGGTTGCTGATTAGGGCAGCACACTGTGGACTGAAGAATATGGGGCACCTGATTTCTTGTTTATTCGTATTGGCAGTTCAATAAGGGCACTTCACAGTCTAGATGTAGCAGTATTGACTACCACTGTTTGGCTCTCCATTTTGTAGGCACGGGCTTAATTACTGGGAGGTCCTTGCACTGAGGCCAATAGTAGAGGGGGTCAGGGGCTTGAATTATTACTCCGTCTGGACGCATATAATTCACACAGTGGGAGACTTCGCGTCCCTCTCCGTCCACTATTCTCACTCTGTCCATAAACAGTGTCCTGCCTCTCTTCCACTGTGTATACTTTTCGTGGAACAGTCTATTCTTTACATGCTGATTAGCCCCAGGATGCACATGTTTCATTGCTTCATCCCAGATCCAGGATTTCCTGCAGTTCTTAATCTCCTTCCAGACTCTCCGAGGAAAGGTAGGAAAGGTCATACCAAAAATTTCATTGGCCTTTCTACGAACCAGTCTCTCCTCTTTACTTCATTGGTCAATATGAGACCGCTGGCCTGGCTTGGGGGTAGCCAGTCCTGGTTCTGCCAGCTTCGCATCCTCAATGAAATTAAAAATGGATCCCTGACTTCTTCTTCTCCTGGTGAAGCCAGGGCAGTGGCATCAGCACCTTCTTGAACACATTCCTCTGAGGCAAGATCTTGAGGCTGTGTGCCCGTTCCTTTCTCACAAGGCCACATAGGTTCCCCCTCATCTTCCTCTTCACTGAGGATCTGAGCCCAGGAGTGAGCAGTAGTTCTCACCCCTGAGACTATCCATTCATCACTGGGAGCGGAGGTCGACACCTCCCATTCAACAGCCTCCCGCATCTCATCTTCACCTTCGAGACTTGGGCTAGGCCCCCCCCAACCAGGGGACTATTGATGCTTTATCTGAACTTGCCTTCTGAAATCCAGCATCCAATGCTTCAATTTCAGATTCAGTCTCTAATTCTGCACTCTCTAACTTTGTGCCACACTCCCCCGAGGGACCTTCCTCCACAGGTTCCGCCTGATGCTGTGTGCTGCCAACTGCAGATTCTTGAAGTTGTGTCCATGTGGGAGCCAAATGAATTTGAGGCACTTTATACAAGCCATATTTTTGTAGACATCCAACACAGTGAGGAATCATGAAGACATCCCTTCCAGCACTCAAGCACATCTGGCATACACGCACTGGATAATTAGGAATTGCCACATCAGGAGGGAGTTGCCCTCTATAGCACTAATTTTCAATATCTCTCAATCTATTTACTGCTGCTGTTACTGCAACCCGGGCATGATCCGGGTAACGAGCTGGTCCTGAGGCCATAACTGCAGAAAAACAAACAAAAGTTCACTGTAACTGAAAGTCCCACTTTAAATGAACACACTCTGTAGCTTTAAAATGGCTCCTCTGCTGCTGTGTTTACTTTACTACCCCACCCTGTAATGGCGGCAGCACTCCTGTGCATCAACATTCAGACTCTGGGTCAAGCCACTGCGCACCCAATTTACATCAGCAACTAATAACTTTTATTTCAAACTGCACAACTTGCTCTGTTCTGGCTGTTCACACATTTACAGGATTTTCCTTGGACTTTCACTTGCTGGCAACATTCATTTAAATACAGTCCCTTTTAAAACTTCAGGTTTCAGCACAGGATTGCCTGCTTTTACTAGTGTTGCACTTATTTTACAACCCACAGTCTCTCTCTGGCTGCAAACTTTAAACTGAGGCTGCTTTCATTGCTATGCACACATTTAATGGCTTTACAGACTTGCACTTGCCAGCAGGACATTACACAATCGCTACTTGCAAAGCGACTATACAGCTGCACACACATTTTATATGGCATTATCTGAAAATCACTGATTTGAGCCATTTTAAATTGTTTACTCACTGTTATTGAAGCAGATTGCTGCGATGGGATAAAACGGCCTGCAGCCAGATTTTGAAAGCCTCAGATTGCAAACGGGCGGGCAGTCTCCGCGATCGCAGTATTAACCACACAATTCACTGATCCCATGATCGATAAGCGGGTTGAGCCCGATTTTTAACTGGAAAGTTACTTTTTTACTGTTTACTGCGCTTTGAACACTTCGCGAACGCTCCTCCACTGCCAGTACACGCACTACTCTCTGTCTCCCTCTCGAATGCTGAAGCAGACTCTGAAGAGCTGGCTGAGGGGCGGCACTAATGGCAAACTGACCAACCACATGACGCCATGCAAATGAGCCTCTTCTTCCTCATGGTGATTGTCGAGCAGGCAAATTTAAACTGAAAAGATGCACTTTTTTTTTTTTCCAACTGACTCCACGGCGGGAGCCCATTTCAACCATGTAACATTGCCATTAACTCTGCAGTCTCTAGTATTGCACAGAAAGCATTTCCAACATCCAGGGCATAATTTATCTGTTGCTACCCCTAGTTTTCCACACTTTCCTTCACAGAACTTTATTTTAAAACTGACAAACGCTGTAAACTATGTTGATGCAGGACAAGGACACACACTTTGGCTTTACAGCTCCTTGGTAAACAGTTGGCATTTTTTAAACAGCAGCACAAGATTCACAGCACACAGCAGCACACTAAGGAAATTGCTTCAACTTTTTTGGGCTACCGACTGCCAGATAGCCAAAACGCTAGCCTACTTGCCCAAGCACCTTCCTTCCCAAACAAATCCAAAGCAGTGCCTCCATTTTTGTAACCCATATGCTCCATTTTTGTAACATGGGTATACATATGTATCTACGGGTTCAGGGAAGGATGAGGTTACCTGGCACAAGAGACCTAGGTTTGGCTACTCTGCACAGGGGCACCCAAGTAAATCCAACTACAGGAAGCAATAGCTGTAACGTCCAGAACCAGAACTGGGATTTTTCAGTGTGGCTTTATTTATTAACTACTGAACATAAACAAAGCATTGCATGGTCCCCCAAATGGTTACGTAACTGTATGTGCAAATTGGACTTTAAAACACAGAGGTCCATTTGAGGAATGAACACAATACTACAGTTGTCTGGCTTTGGACCCACCAGGCACTCAGTCTGGACTTTGCATGCGCATTGGATACATAGCCTGACTGGCCCAGCTCCCCTGCCGGCCACTCGACTGATGGTCCACTTTGTGAATGAACCCAAATTCTACTTGGAAAGACATCCCATCAAACAGGGAGACTCCCAAACTGTGGCTCCCCACACCACTTGAAGTCTGCGACTCCTAGAGAGATTTTGGTTTCGTACTTCCAATCGAAACTCCCATCAAACAAGGAGACTCCCATCCAACAAGGAGTAATTTTCCCATCTTATGGCTCCCCACACCACTTAGAGTCTGCGACTCCTAGAGAGATTTTCCAGTTGTGACCCATGTCTGGGTACCCACCCCATCACTGGCCAAGTGCATGAGGCAAGTAGCAAAAACACTGAAGAAATCCGTAGAGGTGGACCTGGTTACTAAAGATGGGTTTTTTTCCCACTTCCAGCTCCCACAGCCCATACCCGGCCATTTCTCTGGACACACAGAAAACTTTAGACTTTAAAATGTAGATTGAACGGTGGATGACCTGAAGCACCCCCTCTACAGTGAACTTTAAATCCATTAACACTTTAAACAGATGACTGCTCTATTTGTTTGTCCTAGTTGACATAGTCCTCCCAAATAGCAGTCCACATTTACTTGAAATCCAGCTGAAGAAAAGAAGTTGTTTGCCCCTTCCAATGGAGCCAAACACTCACCCATTCGTTGCAGGTGCCCCACAGGCGAAGTACTGTAACCTTTGCTGTTATACATGAACAGACTGAACTTAAAACAGGCAGCTTTCTTCCCAGGGTGGGAGAAGGGGATTGCCCCTGGAACCCACAGAGAACTTTACTGCCCCAGAGGATGGGGGCACTGAGACTGGGGGAGCGGTCTCCACCACTTTAAAAAGGTAAAATACAGGAACAGTTCCTTTTTTCTGAGTGAGAAATCACACTGCACACTTATGCTTCCTTCTTACTTAAGGACAAATGGAAGACTCACTTTGAATTTCCCAAAGTTCTAAACTTCACTCTCTGAGCCGAAGATTCCAAATGTGGCTTATGCAGCTGCGACAGTTCTATAATGATGTCATCTCTCAAGTCTCAGCTGTGACTGAGGACAGAGTGAGACAGTGTGAAACCCATTTAACTGGAGTTTCACAAGCTGCCTTTCCTGCTTACCACTAGGTCTTACTGGGATTCTAGTAACCCTGGGTAACTAAGGGGTTACAATTTAAACTACTGGAAGGGGGGGGGGCATCAGGCTTGCAGGCCCACAGACTCTGAGAAGAGGTAAGTGAACCTCCCCCCAACAGTGATGGATGAGGTCTGGAGGGAGGAGGTGGAAGGGGCGAGAACACAGTTAGCAAAGGATGGAGGGGGTGAGGAACACATAACAAGAGTACGTGGAGGGGTTCACACAGAGGGAATAAATGTGAATAGAATAGTAGAGGGAAGAGAAGGAAGGTCAGATTCTAGGTGGAGGATGGTATCTCTGAATGCGTGGCATCTTGGAAACAAGATGGATGACCTGCAGGCACTATTAGCATACAGGAGGGTGGACATAGCTACAGTAACTTGGGCAACATCACACCATGACTGGGACCTTGTAATCCCTGGATACAAACTATACAGGAGGGACAGGGTAGTTGGGAAGGGGAGAGGGGTGGCAGTTTATACCAGGGAGGGAATCACTTGCACGAGGGAGGAGTCCGAGGAAGGGGAGGTGGAGGCATTATGGGTTCAATTAAGTTCCAACAGAGGGAGAAAGGTGAGGTTGGGGGTGGTTTACAGATCACTCAGTCAGGATGAGGAGAGGGACAAGGAGCTGAGCTCACAAATATTGGAAGCTGCAAGGAAAGGAGAGGTGGTAATTGTGGGGTACTTCAAGCTGCCCAAGGTCGACTGGAGCATACCCTCCACAACATGTGCAAGGAGTCAGGTGATCCTGAAAGGACTGCAGAGTGAGTTCCTGACTCAGGCAGTCACTGAACCAACAACAGCTGAGGCAATTCTTGATCTGGTGCTCACAAATGGGGAGCATGTACAGAAAATAATGGTCAGGGAGTCACTGGTAGGAAGTGACCATTGCACAGTGTGGTTCCAGTTGGATATGGGCAGGGAAAGCATCCTAACTAAGACCAAAATCTTGGATATCTGGAGGGTGGACTTCAGGAAAGTGGCCAAAGCGCTAAGGAGTCATCTGGCTGGCATCAGAGCAGATATGGGGGTGGACCAAAGGTGGTCCATCATTAAGGAAGGAATACTGGTTATCACAGATGAGTGTGTTAGGCTCAGGGGGAAGAACACAAGGGCCAAAGCACCCAGCTGGTTCAGTTCTGGGGTTGCCCAGGTAGTAACAGAAAAGAGGTTGGTCTATAGAAAATTCAGGAAGACCAAGAGAGAGGTGGATAGGGAAAAGTTACCTAAGGTTGGCTAGTGAGGCAAATAAGGCAAACAAAGGCACAGAAGGAGTTGCAGATAGCTGAAGGAATTAAGAAGCGGGAGAAGGCTTTCTTTCGCTGTATAAGTGAGAAGAGGGACAAGAAGGAAGGGATTGTTAGGCTTAAGAAAGGGGTGGAGTGGGTGGAGGATAATGGGGGAAATGAATACTTCTGTTTCGTCTTCACCAGGGAGAAGGATGGACAAGTGCCTTCAGGAGGGAAAAGAGGAGCAGGGGGGGCACTGATGTACCGATAGAGGAGAATAGAGTGAGGGAGGGGCTGCTGTCATTGAAGGTGGAAAAATCACTAGGCCTGGACAGAGTACATCAAAGGGTACTACAGGAACTGGCTGAGGAGCTGGCAGGGCCACTAGCAGACCTATTTAATAGTTCACTAGAGTCAGGCATGGTACCGCAGGACTAAAGAACAGCACAGGTAGTGCCTCTCCACAAAAGCGGTCCCATGGATGACCCAGGGAATTACAGACTAGTCAGTCTGACCTCCATTGTGGACAAGCTCATGGAGACCATACTAAAGGAAAGGTTGGTGGAGTATCTAGAGGGGCATGGTCTCCAGGATGTGAGACAGCATGGGTTCATGTGGGGGGGGGGATTGTCTCAAATGGATCTGATTCACTTCTTTGACTGTGTCACTAAGAAAGTAGACAGGGGCCAAGTGGTAGACATCCTCTATCTTGATTTCTGAAAGGCCTTAGATTCTGTGCCCCATCAAAGGTTGATCAGAAAGTTGGTGGATCTTGGGGTTGAGGAAAAGATGGCTAGATGGGTGGAAAGCTGGCTGAGAGACAGAACCCAGAGGGTGGTTGTGGGGAGAGTTGTCTGGCACCAGAGAGGTAACCAGTGGGGTCCCGCAGGGCTCAGTGCTGGGGCCAGTGTTGTTCAGTGTCTTCATCAATGACATTGGGGATGGCATTAAGGGGAAAATATGCCTATTCACAGATGACACCAAGCTCTGCGGGAGAGTGGACACAGTTGAAGGGATACAGGACCTACAGGAAGATCTGGAAAAGCTGGGGAAGTGGTCCAAGATCTGGCAGCTTGGCTTCAATGCCAATAAATACAAAGTTATGCTGCAGTCAAGAATCCCAGGACAGAGTACTACCTGGGTTGAGTCAGAGTATCTGCATCAGAGGAGGAGAAGGACCTGGGAGTGATGATCACTAGTTACCTGAAGCACTCCACACAGTGCAAAAAAGCAGCAGCAAAGGCAAACAAGATGCTGGGATGCATATCTAGGGGGATGAGTAGTAGGAGAGAGGAGGTTATACTGCCCTTGTACTGGTCACTGGTAAAGCCGCATCTAGATTATGGAGTTCAGTACCGGTGCTCACACCTCAAAAAGGACATTAACCTGCTGGAGAAGGTCCAGAAGAGGGCTACAAAGATGATAGCGGGTCAGCAGGGTAAGGCATACGAGGAGAGGTTGTGGGCACTGAACATGTACTCCCTGGAAGACAGGAGAGAGAGAGGGGATATGATTGGGACTTTCAAGTACTTGGAAAAGATAATTAAGGTTGATAAGGAGACTCTCTTTAAGCTGAGTGGCAACCATAACAGGAGGGGGCACAGGCTTAAGCTGGAGGGTTGGAGACTGAGGAGGGAGGTCAGGAAGCACTTCTTCACAGAGAGGGTGGTGGACACTTGGAATGCGCTGCCGGAATAGGTCATCTTGTTGAAGACAGTGGGCAACTTTAAGAGATGCTGGGATAGGCATAGGGGAAAGGTAAGGATCATGGGTAGGGAGGATGGTAGGAGTGGGGAAGGAGGCAGGGACATTAAGTCAAACTGTGGACCCTGCAATACGAGCAGACTTGATAGACCAAATGGCTTTCTTCTACTGGCTTCTTCGTATGTTCATAAGTGCCAGTGAGTACCTTTGATCTCTCCTCTCTAACCAGTGCTGCTTTCCCCTCCATCTGCATGTATTTTTCTCCTGCATGGCTCCATGACTCGGATAATTCCTCTCCTCAGAGCACTCCTCACAAAACTCTGATCGCCATCTGTGATGCTCCCTCACTTCCTGAAGCCCATATGGTAAAGTCTGCAAGATCAACCAGATAAATTAACTATTTCAGTGGCTCCCATGAAGTCTCGCTAAATGAAAAATGGAGCTGCCATGTTTTTGAAACTCTCTAGCCCTCTCACATGGCAAAAACACCCAACCACTCCATCATGTCCATATATTTATACAACAGGTTTGGGTCTGGATTGGTCAAGATAAAACTACTATCATATATAAAATGGGCAAAGAAATCCCTGTGTAGTGATTGGCTGAGACCTGGGTCTAGCCATTGCTGTAAGAGAGTGCCACCACTGGCTAAAATAAGTCCCTGCCAACCAGGGAAGCTCACAGAATTCATAAGCCACCTATTTCCTAGTTTCCATTACAAACATGGCTACTGCCTTTACTCACACATAAAAAACTTGAACTAGGCCATAAAAATAAAAATCCATTAAATTAAATAAAGTAATTAAATAATTTAATGTTATTTACACTCATGAGCCCCCCTTACATACATACACAAATTTTAAAAAACGAGTACTATTCAGAGTTTCCATTGCTGGTGTTTCTTTCATGACCATGAAAAATCCCCTACCTATCTCTACCACTTTGCCAGAGAACTCCCTGCTCCTTATCTGCCAACAGATAAAATTGAGGTTCTGGCTCCACTTCAGGCCTGTGTGTGTGTCATTGTTTGTATGCCAGTTGAACTCTGAAGAATGTTGAATTATACAATGGGCATTAAAACCAAGCACAAATCCTGTAATCTCATTGGCTACCTGGCACTGATCTCCTGTTGTAAAAGCTACAATCACCCCATGGGAAGAGGTGCCAGCTGCCTGTTAGCCACATCAGGATGTCCCCTGAAATCACCCCAACAGTCACCACCATAGCACTTGGAAAGAAGGCAAAAATCCCTGCTCGTTAGCGACTGGCACATCGCGTCACCGAACAGTCACTACAGCATGAAACCGCATACCTCAAATGAAATGGCAGACAAATTCAAACTGCGGCTTTCTCTCCTGTTCATCGCTATTTCTCTCGTACTTTTTTCTGTGCCACACGCACAATTTTCAACATTTACCGGCCCCTCAAAAACACACTGCAACCGGCAATGATAACTCAATACTGCACATGCACAGTAGCAGCGCGGCTCCAGCAACCAGGGAGTATTTTTTTCCAGTGGAACAATAAACACAGTAAAAATAGGTTAAAATGAGAAAAAAAACTTTCATTTACTATTTTTTCTATATGCCAAAAGAAGGAGGACATTGTATAATCGCAATATGCCACTCGTGGGTGTTGGTGATGCCAGGATTTACCCACACCTGGTGTGTTTTGCCCACTCGGCTGCTCCTCGTGACCAAACAACACACCAGACATGGGTAAATCCTGGCATCACCAACACCCTCTCATGGTATATTGCTTAATTCATGTATTCCATGTTACCATTCTGTGTATATGTGTGTGTGTGTGGGGGGGGCATTCTACTACTGGAATAATACAGAGCTTTGAATTATTCTATTCCATGGTAAACAATCACACAATGTATTGAGTGTGAAGAAAGACATATGACTGACAGGTGAAAAACATCTGTGGAAGGACTATTTTACATTATTTTAGCAACATAGTAATATATATTTTTGTGACTTTGAAAACTTTTAGAATGTTCTATTTTTCAAAGTTACATATGGGCCCATTTTATATAAGCAATAATACATGGCTGGGTGTTGATAGTACTGAGATGCCTGCACACCCTGAGGCTGAAGCCACTTGACCTGTGGTCACTTGCTCAACTACGCCTCTGGGTGTGTGGGTATCTTAGTACTACCAACACCCAGCCATGTCTTATTGCTTACATGACCAACTTGCAAGATAGTACTACTGTCTTGAAAAGCTGGGTATGCAACAATGGAATACATGACCATCTCGAAAGATCGTATTACTATCTTGCAAAGCTGGGTATGTCACAATGGAATACTAAACCAATCAGACAGCAGCTTTAACAATACTGATTACATCACAACAGCAATATGCAGCACAAAAGCCAGCATATGTGAGGTGCTTTGTAGAGTTAGTTGCTTTGTACTTTGCATCTACTGTATTTTGATTGTATTGACTTGTACTGTATTGATAGTATTGATTTGTACTGTACTGATCTGTAATGTATTGATTTGCTTCTCTTGTGCTGAGTCACTGATCAGAAGGGTACAGCTTATGTTTTGTACTTTTTTCCTTTTGTAACTTTTGATCCTTTTTATCACAAAACCACCTAAACACCTGTAGTACAAATCAAATATGACACGGGCGAGAGTGAGAAAGTAGAAAAATCTTCACTCGCCATACTTGAGCTCGTCTGTCCTCACTCATGGCTTTGCCTGTTTTGAGATCAGGAGGTCAAGTATAGTTCTATACACACACACACACACACACACATATATATATATATATATATATATATATATATATATATATATATATATATATATATATATCTATATGTGTGTGTGAAATATATTGGGGTCATTAGCCTAACACTCACCCATTCTGTATGCTGCACCACCCAGCTTATTTTCTAATGGAATGGGGTGAGTGTTTGGCTTGACAACCCAATGCCACCCCAATGCCCCTTTGTCTGTGAAGGGTGGGCGGCATTAGGTTGGGAACCTTAATACCACATTTCCCTGCTTTTGTTGCTTTAACCATAACTGATGCATTAACAACTTTTTGCAAAATATATATATATATACACATATATATATATATATATATTATTCTATACAAAAAACTGCATTAATACATCATTTAATGTAAAACACAAAAAAGTCGGAAATGAGACCTTTAAGTTGCCCTCCCCCTCATGCACCCCCATCCTCCCGAGATTGACAGATGCTGGGTGTGTCATTGGGGTTGTGAGGCCTAAATGTCACCCATTCCATGTGTAATCATATCCACAAGCCACAGTAAAGAAGAATGGGTGACATTTGAGCCTCACAACCCCAATGACACGGCATCGGTCAATATCAGGAGGATGGGGGGTACACAAGGGGGGGAGTGGGCAACCCTAATGGTCTCATTTCCTGACATTTTGTGTTTTAACCCTAAATGATGCATTAACACAGTTTTTTGCATAGAATTTCCTTACTTTTTGAGAAAGCATAGAAAAGTACAAAGTCGCGCAAGTTGGGTTCGGGCCCCGCGCTCCCACCAACTTGCAAATTTCTGCCTAACATAACAGTACAAGTACTGAATATCATATCTATTGGTGGGAGCCCATATTGGTGGGACTGTGGGGCCTTTGGGCCCAATGCTCCCACCAGCTTGAAACAAAACAAAGTTTCATTCATTGGAGTGGCAAAATTCCACACCTGTTTACATGTCAGACACCTAACCACTGAAAATTACCTCCATGGCAGTAAGGCTAGCTACTCTATAAATGTCAAGCCACCACCACAATGCAAAATGCTATATGTGAAACGTAAAGTGTGTCAAGCAATATCTCTGCAACAAATTCATTTTCCAACACCTAAATACCATAATTCACATCTACAGGATATCCCCTCAACACCCTCCAGATTTCAAGTTAAGAGACCAAACTGTTTCCAAGATATTACATTTTAAAGTTTGAGATTTTCATTCATCGGAGTGGTATAATTCCACACCTGTTTACATTTTACAAACCTAACCACTGAAAAGTACGTTCATGGCAGTAATGCTAACTACCCTATAAATTTCAAGCCAGTACCCCAATGCAAAACACTCTCCACAAAAGGGTAAACTGCACCATGCAATATCTCCGCAACAAATGTATTTTCCAACACCTAAATACCATAATTCACATCTACAGGACATCCCTTCAACACCCTCCAAATTTCCAGTTAAAAGACCAAATGTTTCCAAGATATTTAATTTTAAAAGTTGTGAAAATTGGGCTATCTGGTCCCTCCAAATCTGGCCATCTAGTCTTTCCCTCACGAACAAAGATCATGATCAAAGAATCTCGCAATCAAAGAATTTACAGGTTCTCAACCAAAGAATTTTCAGGCTCGTGATCAAAGAATTAAAAAATGTTAAAACTCAGTTTTTTCAGAGAAATACATTAAACCACTGGCATGACTCGATAGAACGAAGCCCCCTGAGCAAAACCCATCCTAGTTTGACTTCATAAGTCACCCCTGGTCTGAGATATCCATCTAGTCCCTCCCTCGTAATCAAAGATCGTGGTCAAAGAATCCCGTGATCAAAGAATTTGCAGGCTCGTGACCAAAGAAGGTGCAAGCTCACGACCAAAGAATAAAAAATGTTAAAACTCAATTTCTTCAGAGAAATACATTAAGCCACAGGCATGACTCAATGGAACGAAGCCCGCTGAGCAAAACCCATCCTAATTTCACTTGATAAGTCATCCCTGGGCTGAGAAATTTGATTTTTCAATCTGGCCATCTAGCCGAGCCCTCGTGATCAAAGATCGTGGTCAAAAAATCTCGCAGTCAAAGAATTTGCAGACTCATGATCAAAGATCGTTATTGAGCCGCGATCAAAGAATTTAAAACTTTGAAACTATTTTTGACAGAATTAGAAGAAACCACAGGCATGGCTCAATAGAGGGAAGACCCCTGAGCAAAACCCATCATAGTTTTACTTCAGAAGTCACCCCTGACCTGAGATATTTGTTTTTTTCTGACCGCAAAATGAAAACAAGATGGCGGCCATCACGATCAAAAAATTCCTCACGATCAAAGATTCTTTGATTGTAAGCCTGCAAATTCTTTGATCATGAGGAAGGACCAGATGGCCAAAACCCCATTCTTCTTTTGCAAAATAACCATCTAAATTTTCCCATAGACTTATAAAGGGAACGTAAAACTTAGATAACTTTTGAATGGATCAATATTTTTTCACTAAACAAAAAGTGGCATGTTCCTTGACCCAAGCTCTTTCAATGTGCCAAGTTGCAGAGTGGCACACCACACAACGGCTGCGCACCACCATGGACAAAATCCAAAAAACTGCCCCCAAAACTGGCAAAAAAGTACATTTTCAGTGTTTTGGCGCACAAAAAGCGTAGGTCCGAGTGAAATAAAATTTGGCTAATTAAGAGATCTATCATGCCCCACCACATACCAAATTTCATGCAAATCCATTGAACGGGTCCAAAGTTATTAACGTGCAAAATTTCAAGTTTAACATTGAAGTGCCTTCATAATCCTAAATATAGGGGCACGACCGCACCCCTATAATATATATATATATAGCACCATAACCAAATTGGGGCATATGAGAAAAACAATTAGGGTATATGAAAAAAACTATTTGGATATATGACACCAACCAGATAGTAACACTATATTTAAGTCTATACTCTCTTCCTCTTCTTCCTCTCCCTCTCTCTTTTCTTCTATTCCCTCTCATTCTTCTCCTCCAACTGTCCTAATGCCCCACTCCTCCCTTTTCTCTTTTTCACTCATTACCACTGCTGTTGCTCTTAAGGCCCTCTTGACTCTAAATCCTTGCAAGGGTGGGAGCCCTGATGGTCTTGATCCGAGACTCCATTTTTTCTGCTAATGCCGTTGCACTCCCTATTACCTCCCCCCTCAACCTCTCTTTCTTCTTATCCTGTGTCCCTAACTCTTGGAGGTTAGCTACTGTCATTCCTCTTCCCAAAGGATATGATCTGGTTTTCTCTAATAATTTCCATCCTATCTGTCCCCTTCCCACTCTGGCTGCACTCCAGTGACATCTTGTTTTCTAGTTTCTTACAGAAACATCTTGTTCTCTCCCAGTGTTCCCCTTTCCATGACTTAACTTCCTTCTTCACTGCTTTCCAGTCTGACTTTAGGATGTCACAATCCACTTCCATCTCTCTCCTCTGGCTCACTGATACTATCCTCTATGGCACAGATCAAGGCCTTGTCACCTCTGCCATTTTTGACAATTTAGCCAAAGTTTTTGACAGTGCAGCCCATGCCATTCTCCTGGACAAGCTTAAGGTATCTGTACTCTCAGCTTCCTCAGCTGGTTGGTTCCACTCATACCTTGAGGGTAGGTTGCAAGCTGCCTGTATTGGAGACTCCCTTCCCCCTCTCCTATTAGCTCAGGCATCCCTCAAGGGTCTGTTCTTGGCTCAATCTTTTCTCCATTTTTCTAAATGACCTCCCCAATGCCTGCTCCTCTTTGTTCATTCATATGTATGCAGAGGGTACTCTTTTCCTCTGTCCGCTCTGCCCGTGATCTCATGAACAAGCTCCAGCTGGACTTTAATAAACATTCAGCTATGGTTCTGTAAAAATCAGTTATCCTGCAGTGCAAAGAAAACCATCTGTTTGATGTTTGATGCCAGGCAGATGCTTGCTAGAGTCTCTCCCTTTCCCTCCTTTCATATCCTTGATGGTGCAGCTATTGAAGATGTCCCAACTTTCAAGTACCTCGGGGTATGGCTGGATCACCACCTTGATTTTCCTGTTCATGTGGATGCTAGCCATAAAAAGCTCCACCCCAAGCTTGTAGTGCTATACTGAAATAAGCAAAGTATTCCACTTCGTGCTCATAGAGAAATCCTCACTAAGACGATTCTCCCTATTTTCGACTATGGAGACATTGTTTATAGTGCTGCGCTAAAGTCCACATTAGCTAGACTGGACCCTCTCTTTCACTCCTTCTGTTGCCTTGCCCTTGATAAATTTCTACGTACACACCATTGTACTCTGTACACTCCCCTAATCCTCCCCTCTCTTGATGCCAGGTGCTTTTCCCACTGTGTTTCCTTTATCTCCAAATATTGCTTTAACTCTATCCCCTCTTAACTTGCTTGTCTTCTCTCTCTGCCTTTCTTCATCTTTCTCCCTTTGCAATGCTTGATGTCACTGTCTTGCTCTCCCTCAAGTGAAATCTACTGCTGGCCAAGCTTCCTCCATGTTCTGTTTCCCTAAACAATGGAACATTCGTCCCCCTTCCATTCACTCTGCTCCTTCCTTTCCTGCTTTGAAATCACTCCTCTGTGAGTTCTCTATTCACTCCTGCAGTTGTTTCTGATATTGGGGTGAATTCCTTCTCTCCTACCTTCTACCAACACTGACACCAGCACTGTCCTCCCCTAGTTCAGTCATTTCTCCCTGTTTCTTTTGTGTTTGCTGCTTACTGTTTAGTGTTTCTTTTGTGTTTGCTGATTACTGTTTAATGTTTCTTTTGCCCATTCCTAGGGCTATCGGGGGTTGAGCTTCACCATCTGCAGTTAGTGCAGAATGCGGCAGCCAGGTTCTTGGCTGGTTCTTCTAGATCCAGCCATATAATGCCTGTGCTCCGTGGACTGCACTGGCTGCCAGTATTTTGACGAATCACTTTCAAGGTCGGTTTGCTGACCTATAAAGCCCTACACGACCAGGGACCTACTTACTTGAAAGAGCTCCTTTGCCCCTACTGTCCCTCCCACCACCTCCGATCCACTGACGAGGGATCGCTGGAGATTTCCAAGGTCCATTTGAAAACTGCAGGGGCTAGATCATTTAGCTTTGTGGCCCCGACCCTGTGGAATTCTCTACCTTGTCAGGTGCAAAATAGTCCGATTGTCCTGAGCTTTAAAGGAGCCTTGAAGACCCACCTTTTTAGTATAGCTTTTAATGATTTACAATAGTTTTAAATTCTGTTTATTTATTGTTTTATGAAATTGTACAGGCGCTTTGGTTTTGAGAAAAGTGCCTTTTTAAAAATAAAGCATTGATTGATTGATTCCACAGTTTACGTTTTGGAATTTTACTGTTTGACAATTTATTCTTTAGATGTTCTTAAATTGTATATTTTGATTTATTATTTCCAATTTAGTGCATTATTTTATGCACTGTATACATTCACTTCTCCTCTTTTCCCTCTCCCCCAGGACATATCTGAAAAGGAGCTGATACCAGCTCACTGTAACTGTCCTGGTGAAACTTTTGAAATGAACTAACTAAATACATACATACATAAATAAAATGTGTTATTAATACCTTAATAACACATTAATACCTAACACACTACAAACCACTATATTACGCACATAATAACACATGTACAGTAACAAGTATTAGTAGGGGTATCAAAAGTCGTAAGAGAGAGGTAATAATCCTTCTTTACAAGACACTGGTTAGGCCCCTTCTGGAGTACTGCATGCAGTACTGGAGGCCGCACCTGCACAAGCACATTAACAAAATGGATGCAGTCCAGAGAAGGGCAACAAAAATGGTGTAGGGACTGCATTAGAAAACATATGAGGACAGATTAATGGAGCTCAATATGTATACCCTAGAGCAAAGGAGGGAGAGAGGTGATATGATTGGAACATTCAAACATCATAAGGGCATTAACAAGGTGAAATAGTGTAACATGTTTCAGTATAAGAAAAATAGCAGGACAAGAGGACGCAGCATTTGATTAGAGGGAGGCCGATTAAGGGGTAATGTGAGGAAGTTCTTTTTCACAGAAGGGGTTGTGAATGCATGAAACGGCCTACCTCTGGAAGTGGTGGATATGAATACAGTGCAGGGCTTCAGCCAGGCATGGGATAGGCATAAGGGTGCAATACAGATGAGTGTGAATAGATAGACCATTGACAGAGTAAAGGTCTATGGCACATTCATAAGGTAGAAAAAATGGGCAGACTGGATGGGCCTTGCGGTCCTTATCTGGCGTCAAGTTCTATGTTTCCATGTAACAAGCACCATAATAACATATGTAACAAACACTATAATAACACATGTAACAACCACCTTAACACGTGTAACAAGCACAGTAATAAAACATGTAGTAAGCACATTAATAGCGTAAACAGTATAACGGCCACCTTAGAAAACCCTCACACAAATCAAGTCATAGAACTAACAGTCATCATCCCAAACAGCAGCTCACAACCTAGAAAAGGCACAAGGACCTACACCACATTACAGCAGCTCACTCCCACATTCCCACCCAACATCATGTCCCCAGTCAGCCAGGACCTATAGTACCTGCCCTCCATACTAAAGCTGGGTCATGCTCCTCTAGGCTGACTACAAAGCCACCATACTGCTGCCTCCTTCAATGCATGATGCTCCTCACCCCAGACCATAGCTCCTGGCTGTTTAGCTCCATTCCATATACCACCGCTGCTGACTGCATGCTGAAACCACTCCGCTCCACATACTGCCACTCCTGACTGCATGCTGAAAGTCACTCATGCCATAGTGAATTCAAACTCCTACCTTATACTAAACCACTGCTTCCAACCACACGCTGAACTCAAGCCATCCTGAAAAGGAAATCCTGGCCAAACCACTTCACCTTTTACAGAGAACTTCCTCAAATGGGCAGGCACATGTAAAAATGCACCAGCCCATTCTACTTCATGGAAAAAACTAAGAAAACTACTTCACTAAGGAACTGCACTACTGCACAACACTACACTATGGGAAACCACTACACTATGGAAAAACACTAAGTGGCCATATGGAAAAATACAGCACCAGTTCAAAAAGTGCAGAAGCACAAAAGTGACAAAACTTTTGCATTAGATAAAACAAACAGAAACATAGAAACATAGAAATTGTCAGCAGATAAGGACCGCTAGGCCCATCCAGTTTGCCCGTAGGCCCTATACATGTAAGCATCCACTCACCCTAAGTGGTCAATGGCTTTTCATCACTCCCTTCCCACTCAAGGTGCTTGTTCCAGGCATGTTTAAACCCCTCCACTGTGCTTAACCCTACCACCTCTTGTGGCAGACTATTCCAAGTGTTCACCACCCTCTCCATGTAGAAACACTTCCTCACATTACCTCTTAATCTCAGCCTCTTAGTAGCAACACTCACCATACTCATGATATAATACCATCTTGAGGTCAAACAAACTCATAAAGGCTACTCACGCTTCCTGCTCAAGATGTTATGGCTTGTTTGACCCCTCAAGGGTATTATTTCCTTGTATACCACACTTTGCCATCATTTATTCTTTATGTATACCATTAGAGTGAGGAATAACACTGGTGAGTAAAATGTGTTATTTTGCATTGGTATCCAGCTGCGGTGGAAATCACATGTTATTTCCACTATGGCCCTTTCACAATTGCTTTCCTTAGCTAATCAGGACCAAAAAAAACCCATTGCCATAACCTAGCTGTTGCAGCATAAAGCATGCTACTGCCACAACACACAAACAAGGATAAGGTTCCCACACTAATTGTGGGTAATATGGTGAATATTCAGCATCTGCAACATTCGGGGGAGCCAAAATAACAATGTGCCTTTTTTATACTTCTTTATTGAGTGCATTTCAGCAGATATGCCAATGCCAGACTGTATAACAATTCAGTGTCACAAATCTGTTGCACTATACCCAGGATGAAGGGTTTATTTTATTTATTTATTTAACATTTGGTTACCTGGATAGGCACACTGAGCCGAAGCTCATTTTCCCAGTGCGACCTGGGGGAAAAGGGTATACGAACATACGAAATTTGCCAGCAGATAAAGGCCTAGAGGTCTATCAAGTCTGCTCGAATGTGCAGCTAGCACCCCTTATTCTGCAGCTGCCCCTCCCTTCCACTCTTCCCTCTTACTAACCCTCCTCCCTGTCCTGTCCCATCCCTTTTGAAGCAGTCCACTGTTCTACTGCATACCACTTCAGCAGGTAACGCATTCCACCCAGCCACCACCCTCTCTGTAAAAAGTGTCTCCTCATCTCCCTCCTGAAACTTCCTCTCTCAGTCTCATATCATGGCCCTGGTGGCCCTCCCCTCCCTTACTTTGAACAGCCCCTCTGTACCCGTCTTGTTTATTCCTTTCATGTATTTAAAGGTTTCAATCATGTCACCTGTCTCCTCTCCTCCAGTGAGTACATGTTCAACTCCTTCAACCTCCTCTCGTATGATAAGTCCCCCAGCCCCTTGATCATCTTTGTCGCTCTGCACTGCACCCCCTCCAGTAACTTAATGTCCCTCTTCAGATACGGACTCCAGTACTGCACGCAGTACTCCAGGTGTGGTCTAACTAATGGGCTATACAGTGGCAGAATCACCTCCTCCCTCCTCGAGGATATACCCCTTGCAATACAACCCAGCGTTTTGTTGGCCTTTGCAGCTGCCTTCCTACATTGTGCCAAGTTGTTTATTGACCCTGTAATGAGCACACCCAGATCCTTCTCCTCCTCTGTCTGGGCTAGCTGCACTCCCCCTAGCTGGTAACTCCTCCTCGGGTTCTTCATCCCAAAATGCAGCACCTTGCATTTTTTGGCATTAAAGCCCAGTTGCCAGATGTCTGACCAGGTTTCAAGCTTTGCCAGATCATCCAGCAACCCCTGCCACCCCCCTAGGTCATCCACCACCGCGCCTACCTTGGTATCATCAGCAAACAGACTGATCTTGCTCTTGATGTTCCATGATATGTCTGCAATGAATATCCCAAACAACACTGGTCCCAACACTGAGCCCTGTGGAACACCGCTCGTCACTGCCCTTGGGTGTGAGAGCTCCCCACCCACCAGCACCCTCTGTTGCCTTCCCTGCAGCCAGTTTCCTACCCATCTCACCAGCTTTGCACCCACCCCTGTGCCTACTAACTTCCTTCCCAGCCTTCCATGTGTCACTGAGTTGAATGTCTTACTGAAGTCCAGATACAGGACATCCACTGCATGGCCCCTGTCCAGTTGCCTAGTTACCCAGTCATAGAACTCGACCAGGTTGGTTTGGCAGGATCTGCCACATATGAAGCCATGCTGTCTGCTGTCCTGTAGTCCTTTGGCCTCTAGGAGGGCCACCAGCCTCTCCTTCAGGATAGTCTCCATTAGCTTACCCACGATGGATGTGAGACTCACTGGTCTGTAGTTTCCCGGTTCATCCTTGGGGCCACTCTTGTGGAGGGGCACCACATGAGCCACTCTCCAGTCCTGGGGTACACACCCCGAATGTAGTGAGGCATTAAATAGGTCTGCCAAAGGTCCTGCAAGGACCTCTGCCAGCTCCTTCAGTACCCTGGGGTGGATGCCATCTGGGCCTGGCGCCTTGTCCACCCTCAGTGCCTTCAAACCCTCTCGAACTCTGCTCTCCATGATTTCCCCATCTGTCACCACTTGCCCCCCTGCTTCTGCCATTTCTTCCACCTTGGGTGTCACCCCCTCTTCTCTTTAGTAGATACTGAGCAGAAATACTCATTTAGTGCTTCCGCCTTATCACACCGTGCTTCCACCCAACCCCCCTCCTTCCTAATCCTTACTATGTGGTCCTTACAGCTCCTTTTCTCCCAGATGTACATAAAGAAGTCCTTCTCCCCCTTCTTAATGCCTTGTGCCAGCCTGAGTTCCGTAGATGCTTTGGCTCCCCTTACTGCCCTTGTCACCTACTTCGATTCTGTCAAGTACTCATCCCTGTCCTCCCCCCTCCCTGTTTTCTTGTACTTCCTAAAGGCAGCTCTTTTCCTCCTTACCTTTTCCATGACCTCCTTGCTCAATCAGATCGGTTTCTTAGCCCTAGCCTTCTTGCTCTGGGCTTTGCAGCAGGTTTGGTTGCCTCCACTATCCCCAGCTTTATGAGCTCCACCTCTGCTTAGTGTCCATACTAGATTGAATTCTGGCCAGGTACCCTTTTACCACTTCCCCCATCCTCCCAAAGTCGGCCCTCCTGAAGTCCAGCACTATTGTGCCAAATTCCACTCCTTCCTTGCCCATATCCAATGTGAGCCATACTGAGCGGTGGTCACTCCCTGACAGCGGTTCCTCCACTGTAAGTTCTCTCACAAAATCCCCATTTGTCAGCACAAGGTCAAGGGTATTTCCTAACCTGGTTGGTTCACTGACCATTTGCAGCAGGTATAGCATGAGTAAGTACAAACAATAAGGAACATTATTTACACTGAAATGTTCAGTGCCAGTGAGACAACAATGAAAAGTCACCACAAGTTGACTGCATAATACAAATGCAAGTAGAGTATAAGTTTCCACATCATTTCAGGGGAGGATTGTAAGGGTATACAATAAGTAAGGCATAGTGTATGTAGTATGAAACAACAACTCAAAAACAGAACAGGCCAAATTAACTCCAACTCCAGTGCTGTCTGAAGCCTGTTAGAGGCCAAATGAGGAGAAGTCTAACAAAAATGCCAACCTGCCCACATGTGTCCATTTCTGTTATTCAATGGTTAGTCGCTTTGGTGACCAGAGACATGATACCATCTTAGCATAGGTGCATGTGCAAAAGTGTTGCAAACTAGAAAATAATATAAAAATACTACATGGGGGCTGCAAGAGTGGGTTTAGGATTCATGGCAGGCATATATCAACCTGAGTCTACTACCTCAGACTCTGCCCTGTACATATCCTTGCGGGGCAGCTTGCCTTTTTAAAGGGACACTGCCAACCTCCTTAGGCCTCAATGTGTCCCTACTTTAAAAAACACATTTTATGATTGCCAGCATTCTGTAAAGATTGCTGATGTAGCTGGTAGTTTCATTCTGATTCTTTTTTTCTTAAAAAGTGAAAAACAGACTGCCCACCAAACTGGTGTTACCACACAAACACAGATTTGTTTACATTCCTTGATCAGCTCCAATTGCATCTTTCCTGGACTTGGGAACACCCACAACACAGTCCAATCACTCATGATGCAGTGGGGGGAAGGAGCATATTGAATCACGAGCGACTGCACTGTTTGGGGGGGTTTCTAGTGCTCCGGGTGTATGCTGTAAGAACAGATCCAGGACTGTAAACAAAACAAGGTTGTTTATAAATATACATTAGCATGCATTTCTGTTCTACTAAACAATGAGACAAAACAAACAGCAACATCAATGAATTTTAGAGAAGGTAAGCAATCATAAAATGAAGGTTTTAAAATAGAAATAACATGATGAAAAACAGGTTGACAGTGTCCCCTAAATGTACTGAGCAGTGAAATGACGACCAACATAACTGACCTGCCCATAGTATGCATAGGAAATCCCATGGGTTGATTGTAAAAAAACCCTTTTATTCACTCTTTCTTGACTCCAACAGTGCAGCCTGGCACTTTTGGCTTCACTACCTGTTTCTTGGTAGCATTGTTGGCAACATTCCAGAGCGAATAAAAAGCTTATTTTTGCTCAATCCATGTAATGTCCCCTATATGTATATGTAAATAAATTGGGTAAATAAGCCATGTTATTTTGAGATAAACATTTAGTTTAACTTAGATTACATTTTGTTATACTGAGAACCCTTGTTATTACCCCGAGAACATTTTATTTCCACTTAGGATCTGGACATAGAACAGGGAGAACTGGATTAGATAGAGTGTTTACAATGGAAAAAGAGGTGGGTTTAAGCAAAAACAAGGTGTAACAGTAATGAAAACATCAAAAAAAGTGTGGTATATATCAAATACATAATGGGATGCAGGGGAATAGCACATTTATCTCCACCCATGTATCATAACTAACTTGTGACATAGTCACTCACAAGTCATAGGTCTTATCACTCACTAGTGCAGATAAATGTATTATTCCACTGCAACCCATTATGTATTCCATATACTGTATGTTGCGTGCTATAGCAGATTATAGCAGCTGGCTGTAGTGGATGCCAGAGGCACCTAATGAGGTGCTAAGTAGCCATCCTGACAACATGAAGCAGTGCTGAGGAGGAGCTGACGGGCCATACACTGTCCCAGATTCACTTCCAGGCATGTGGTTATGTTTGACTTCAGCATCCTGCTGCCCAAAACGCTCTGTTTAACCCTGTCACCCCTTGAAGCAATGTGGCAGAAGTGAAATCGGAATACTGAGCATGTAAGTTTTAAACATTTTTTATCACACTCCTTTGTTCCTCTTTAATTCAAAAGGGCTAACAAACTGTTAAAATCCCCACACCTTGCAGGTCCTCTCAAGCCTCAAAGGGATAACTTTGTTTATTATGCCTCTGCTCGTGGCACTCCCCAAAAAAAAAAGCAACATGGTGAACACTGGAGGAGTTAGTTATCCTGGCAATGCTCAGCATGTTTTTCCTTTTCATGCTGCTTTACTCCTTCTTAGTTCTGAAGGGCTAACTCTTAAAATCCCAGCTGCTTGAAGGTACACTCACACTCTGAAGGGCAAGCTTTGCTTATTATGCTGCTTCTTGCAGGTCTGAAAGAAAGAAAAAAATGGCGAACACTGGAGCAGGGCTTTATCTCTGTGATGCTCATCATGTTGTCATCTGAGCTAGAATAACTAGCCAGATTTTTTTTAACTAGTTTGTCTGTGCCAGAGATTGCCATAATCATGGTTAGTGGGAGATTATGATCTGGAGTTGCTTTTCATCATTACAGTAACTGTGGCTGGTTGTTGGGTGGGTGGGTTGCAGGCAGGTGACCATGGTACAGTACTGCACTATACTACATGTATAATTAAATACATTTGAAGGAACACTGTCAACCTTTTTTGCATCATATTATCTGTAGATAAAACCCCACATTTTATGACTGCATACCTTCTCTAAAATTCATTAATGTTGCTGGTTGTTTTATC
Source organism: Neoceratodus forsteri (assembly GCA_016271365.2). Classification (NCBI taxonomy): domain Eukaryota; kingdom Metazoa; phylum Chordata; order Ceratodontiformes; family Ceratodontidae; genus Neoceratodus; species Neoceratodus forsteri. Next base: position 1,727,389,644 of record CM057452.1, read on the forward strand.
TGCCTTCTTGCCTGGTAGAACTGAAATGCATTGTTATCTATAGTTACACTCAGCCTTGTTTTGCTCAAATCCTTGAGCTACTCGTATTGCACACTTCCTGAACATTAGAAACAACTCCAAACAGTGCAGCCACTCATGATACACTAGTCTCCTCCATTCCCACTGCATAATGAGTGGATAGACTGTGTTGAGGGTGTTCCTAAGTCCAGGAAAGGTGCAGTGGGAGTCGATCAAGGAATGTAAACAAACATGTTTTGGTGTGGTAACACCAGCATGGTAGGCAGTCTGTTTTTCACTTTTTCAAAGAGAAATTAATCAAAATCAAACTACCAGCTACATCAGGAGTCTCTACAGAATGTGAGCAATAATAACATGTGCTTTTCAAACCAGGGACACTTTGAAGCCTAAAGGGGTTGTCAGTGTCCCTTTAATAAACTAAATAGTGTAAACAAATTCTAAATTCTACAACACAGTACATGTCATCTTGTGGGTGGGGGAGTGTTCAAGGCTCAGCAGTGTCATCCTATACAGTGCTGTGGACTTGTATTGCTCTGTTTATGATGATTTAAAATCAGTTTTTTGGTTAATTCCGATAGTTGCTTATAAGGGACAAAAGTGTATCAGACAGAATAGTCCATTATAAGTGGCTTGTACTGTATATGCAAATCACCATGAAAGAGTTTACACTCTTTCCAGTTTAAGCAACAGTATATGGTGCCAAATAGCCTCTCACACACTCTGGGAAGGCTGAAAACAGAAGACAAAGACACATGTTTCATGCTACAGAGGACTCCTCAGTGTGACTCATCTGTAACAGCCATGGGAAGGGTGAACCAGTCATAGTTTGATCTTAACTGGTCTGTATCATTAGGTGCTTTTACACACAGGTTTCTGTAACGGAATGACTGTTACAGAAACAATATGCCATTACATCCCCTGTGTGTAAAATGCATCTGTTCCATTACACCAGTGAACGTTCAGCTGAACCGCAATCTCTTCTGCCTTCCGCTCTGGGTCCTTCCTAAGGTAAACCTGCTTTTCTGCCTGGCTGTATAAAACAGCCATTCCGGCAGCAGTACAAAAACAGCCATAGAGCACCACACTCCATGGGGGAGTCGAAACAGAAATATTGAAAACGGAGACTGGAGTTGCTGGAATACCTTCTGAGTGTAAAGTGAACCACAGATGGAACAGAGTACAACAGTGGTACACAGGTAATGGCCATTCCGTTGTATTCGCCTGTGTGTAAAAGTGCCTATAGTGAAACCTAAAATAGGAAAGCAATCTAAAAGCCAAAGAGCCTCAGCACAAAAACACTGAGGCAAGGGTTACTGGAAAGGGAACTGGCAATAAAGCCAAATTTCAAAGAAATGTAAAATTACACCATTACACCATGACCCAAACCATTAAGACCAAACTATGATTGGTTCATCCTTCTGTGGCTGTTACTGATAAAGCACACTGATGAGTCCTGTGTAGGATGAAACACGTGTCTGTGTCTTCTGTTTACAGCCATTTTTCAGAGTGTGTCAGAGGACATTTGCCACCATACACTCCTTTTGAAAGCAGGACCAGTCTTTTTTTTTTTTTTATTCTTTCTATTTTTGCTCCCGGGCACAGCGGGCCCAACAACCCCTAGCCACCTGCACCCACACCCCCTTACCAGGTCTGGCACGCGGTAATTGCTCCATGCGCACATGGTCAGCCACACCCTGGCGAAGGTGCCTCTCGTGTCCAGGGGTGCAGGGCACAGCCATCAGCTGCTGAGATTGCCCCACCATTTTCCACCGATTTTCTTCCCCGGGGAGCCGGACATTCAATGGCGTCATGCAAGTCTGTGCTGACGCCCGCCACGCTCCCCACCCCTTGCTGTGCATGCAACTGTAGTGTGGCTGGCCTCTGCCAGTCACTGCTACAGTGTAATGCAGTACCCCTACCCTCCCCAGAAGAAGGAGAGCAGTCACAGGATGCTCAATCCTTCTTTTCTTCTGCCGGCCCCTGATGGCCCGAGTCCATTTCTGAACCCGGGTCACCGGTGTGGCGCGAGGTGTGGCGTCCAGCACCTCAACCCTCAGTGCCACTGGGCCAGCCCCAAAAGCAGGACTAGTCTAAACTCTTTCATGGTAATTTGCATATACTTCCTATAATACTTTGCATTATGGGGATATGTGTAATTTTACATTTCCTTGAAATCTGGCTTTATTGCCAGTACCCTTTCTCGGTAAACCTTGCCTCAGTGATTTTGTTCTGAGGGTCTATGACTTTTAGATTACTTTCCTACTTTGGGCTCAACCATGACCCAAACTAGTATGACCAAACTATGACTGGTTCATCCTTCCGATGGCTGTTATAGATGAGGTGCATGGATGAGTTCTATGTAGGATGAAACATCTGTCTGTCTTTTGTTTTTAGTCTTGCAGCCTGTGTGAGAGACCATTTGGCACCATATAGTCTTGCTTAAACTGGAACCTGTCTAAACTCTTTCATGGTGATTTGCATTATGGGGATATGTGTAATTTTACATTTACTTGAAACCTGGCTTTAGTGCCAATGCCCTTTTAGGGTGATTTGCCTTGTGGCTTTTGTGCCGAGTTATTTTGACACACACACACACACATATATGTGTGTGTGTATATATATGTATATATATATATATATATACACAGTATATAGAATATGCAACAGGGACCTGTGAAATAAATTATTTTCACAAGAGCTGTTTGATCTTAGGTAACTTCATGAGTGACATAATCTGTGAGTGATTTGCCCAAGGGCAAACAGCTCAAGTAAAAATAAAATATTTATTCCTCAAGGTCTGTGTTGCATATTACATTCATGCAACAGGCAACAGTTAGGATTGTAGATGTAGATGTGTTTGTAACTGCTTTTATTATTTTATTATCAAAATAAGTTGGACTTTTCGGTGCTATGGCTGTGTGTTGCTATACCTAGTAGAGTGGTTGGTATGGGTTGCTAAAGATCCTCCGATGTCCTGATGTCTGTAATGCAGTAGCATACATTTTTATGTTTGCTTGCACGCATGTGCAAGAAACATAGGGACACCATATGAATTTTTGTAGGTGTGCCACCCCGCTTCCAATGCCCTGCTCCTTCTTACAGGTGCGGCCTCACCCCACCAATAAATATCTGAGCTGTCTATGACAGCAGTTCAGATGCAATGGTGCATAGCTCAAAGCAAAAGACCACTACAATGAGCAGTGGTAACGTGTAGGCAATTTGCATACTGCCGTCAGCAGGCAAAGTGCCTACACATCAGCACCGCATCTGAAAAGCCGTCATAGACAGCTGTTTTCTTCTTGGATCCCTCCCCCAACAAACACCCAAGTAGCATGCTGGGAGCCCACCTCAGTGTGTGCTCATGCGCTCCCCTCCACCCACGCACACTGTATGGCCAACGGGGGTGCCCAATCCCCCATCAGCTCCACTGTAACCCCCCTAAACAAACTTCCAGCTGTCATGCTGGGAGCCCTCCCAAGTGTGGCAAAAGTCCATGTGATTGACGGGGGTGCTCAACTTCTATTGACACCATCATGCCTCTAAACAAAGTTTTCAGCTGCCATGCTAGGAGCCCACCCCAGCATGGCAAAAGTCCAGCATCATCTCCCACCCAAAAATAATCCTATAAGAAAAACTGTCCTCGTTGACTCTCTTGCCCCTCCCCAATCCGCACCCACCCTCTGTGTACCCCACCTCCCCACACCCACCTCACCCCATACTTACCTCCGGACACTAGTGCAATGTTCTTCGGTGGACCAAGAACACGTCTGCACTCTTCAAAGCCAACCGCAAACTGAAGAAATGCCGGTAAGATGTAAAATGGCATAAATGTTTTTCCTTTTCAACTTTCGTGCATATCTCGGCCATTATTTGGAATTTCTTCATAAAATTTTCAAGATGGGGTTCTTGGGACCCCACCTCATGAACTCAGTCACTGTCATTTTTTTATTTGGTCCCGAAAGGTGATCTCGCTGTCACTGCATGGAACTACCTTTCAGGACCGATTAATGCAACGACAGTGTCACAGTTCATGAGGTAGGTCCCCAAAAACCCTATGTTGAAAATTTGGTGAAATAATTCCCAAAAATGACTGTTTTAAGGCAGTGCATTGTGCAGTTCCTACACACGCTCGTAACTTTGAGAATATTTAATATTTTCACTCCAGATTTTCAACATTGCCATTTTATCACACCTCCTTATGAACAGTACAGCTGTCATTTTTCTTATTGAAGAAAGCTTCTTTGGACCCTGACTGCTATGCAAACTACAGACCAATCTCCAACCTTCCCGTTTTAGAGAAGGTGATTGAGAAGGTAGTGGCCGTACAACTGGAGAACTACCTGACCATCCATGATATCTATGAACCCCTCCAGTCCAGTTTTCATAAGAGGCATAGCACTGAGACAGTGCTGGTTCGGGTGCCCAATGATCTCCTGATGGCTAGGGACCAGAAGAACCATTCCAACTTGGTTCTTCTTGATCTTTTATCAGCTTTTGACACTGTGGACCATGGGGTTCTGTTGGAGCACTTGAGGGTCATCTGTGGACTATCGGGTGTAGTCCTCAGGTGGTTTACATCTTACCTCTCCGGTAGAACACAGAGAGTGTTTTCCGGGGTTTATTTCTCGGGCCCAGCTTCTCTGCTTTGTGGTGTTCCTCAGGGCTCTGTGTTGTCCCCCATGCTGTTCGCAGTGTACATACTGCCCTCGGAGACATTGTAAGAAGGTATGGGCTGAAGTTTCACTGCTATGCTGATGATACCTAGCTCTACCTTTCATTTGCACCCAACCAGGATGGAGCTCTCTCGGTCTTTAATAATTGCCTCAAAGAAATCCAGGAGTGGATGGATTCAAGTTGGCCTAAGTTGAACTCAGAAAAGACAGAGGTGCTGGTTGTGGATCCAGCGTGCTGGATAGGGGGGCCGGGGATTAGTTCACCCTCTGGAATTTATCTTGGGGGTGTTTCACTCCCTACCTCTGAACAGGTGTGTAACCTGGGGTTAATTTTTGATGAATGGCTGACTCTGCATTCACAGGTGTCTGCCGTCAAGTCCTCATTTTACCATCTGAGGAATATCTCCAGGATTAAGCACCTTGTTCCATCTGGTGATCTTCCTACACTGGTCCATGCCTTTGTGTCTTCGCACTTGGACTATTGTAGTTCCCTTTACCTAGGGCTTCCTAGGTAGAAATCCACCTCCTGCAGCTGGTGTAAAATGCAGTGGCCCGGCTTTTGACCAGTACCTCCCAGCCTAGTCATATTTCGCCGGTGCTGCACGGACTGCACTGGCTACCAGTTCAATGGTGTATTACCTTTAAAGTTGGTCTTCTGACTTTCAAAGCCCTACATGACTTGGGTTGGACTACCTGAAAAAGCTCTTGGTTCTCTACTGCCCTGGGCGATCGTTCCGCTCAACTGATGAGGGGTTGCTAGAGATCCCAAGGGCGTGTTTGAAATCTTCTGGGGCCCGTACATTTATGCATGTGGCCCCTACCCTCTGGAATTCTCTACCCCGTCAGTTATGGGAGTACGTGACCATGGAAGGATTTAAAAAGGCCCTGAAAACATATTTATGGATTAAAGCATTCAGTGCTTGATTTTATTTGTCCGGAATGTGTCAGCTGTTTTATATATTTTAAGAGCTGAACTGTTTGATGTGTCTTTAGAAATATTTTTGTAAGGCACCTTGGTCTTTGAAAGGCGCCATAGAAATAAAGCATTATTATTATTATTTTTCACATCTCGTCCAAAATGTGTTTTTGCACATGTAGCGCACACTGGCATGGTTGGTGTGTGAAATCAATGTTCAGGACACATTAAGAAAATCATAGTGAGACTGTTCATGAGCAGAGGTGTTAAAATGGCTATGTTGAAAATCTGGTGACAAAATGACTGTGTTATGAGCATGCATTGCACAATTTCCACGCACCCTCGTAAGTTGACAAATTTGTAATATTTTCAGTCCAGATTTTCAGCATTGACATTTTTCCACACCTTCTTATGAATGGTACAGCTGTCATTTTTCATATCCTGGCTGAAATGTGTTTTTGCACTTCTGGCGCAGAATAGTGCGGTCGCTGTGGGAAATTAGTATTTGGAACAGAGTAAGAAGATCACAGTGACACTGTTCATGAGCAGAGGTCCCAAAATGCCTATGTTGAAAATCTGCTGTAAAAAATCCCCAAACTAATTACACTATGGATGTACATTGCGCAGTTTCTATGCAGGTTCGTGACTTCACCAGTTTTTTTATATTTTCACTTCAGATTTTCAGCAATGCCATTTTTTACAACTCCTCATGAACAGTACACCTGTCACTTTTCACATCCTGTTCGAAACGTGTTTTCACACCTGTGGTGCCAAATGGTGCAGTCACTGTGCAAAATCACCTTTCGCCTAACAGACTGATAGTAACACTGTTCATGTGGCGGGTTCACAAAAAGCCCATGTGGAAAACTTGGAGCTAAATTACCAAGAAATGCCCAGGGCATTAGGGTTTTTGACCATAACGCCCTACCCTGTAGGGACTGACAGGCGTCAGGGATGTGACATGGGATTGTCAACAGTAATGCTCATGCCATTCCACCACCACCCCCCTGCAGCCAGTGACAGGCATCGAGGTGCGCCTTTGACCCTTTGCCCCCAGAGTTCACTCCATTCTCCTATACTGCACCCATTTCAGTGTATTTCCTTATGGAATGAGGTGAGAATGTAAAGCCCAAACACCGCAAGGCACACCTCGACACTTGTCAGTGTCTGAAGTGTAGGGTGAGGTGAAAAATCATGACCATCATGGGCGACGCCCCAAAGGCACACCCCAATGCCTGTCCATCTCTGCAGGGTGAGGGTGGAGTTAGCATCAGTTCAATACTTCAATGCCATTCCTATACTGCATCTGTCTAACTCCTGCAATTCCACTTTTAATGCCAGCAAGCAAACATTCGGCATTGACAAATGCTTGTTATTGGCTGATTCTGTAGGGCTTCAAAATTTTTTCAGAAATCATGTGCGTTTTAGTGAGACAGCGGGCTGGCAGTCTCATGGCAGCCAAGAGTTTTGTAGCGACGGTGAAGTATAATTGTGTGGCTGGTTATTTTTCTTAATTTAAAATTCTTTTTTGTGGCTGATCCAGTGGAATGAAAGAACATTCTGCCAGGTTTTGGTCATTGCTGAGGAGCAAAGAGTGAGCGATGGTTGCAGGTGGAGCTGAAGTGCAGAAATTCGTGAGGTACAGTAAATAAGGAAAATGTACTGTAGCTACTGGCTCAGCTTTCAGTTGTGAGCTGGGCAAGGGCACTAAAGATCATCAGTAAATGTAAGTGGGAGCAGTTTGGATATGGTGTTGATGGTAGCAGGAGGAGTTTGGGGGGATGAACACGTTGCTATCAGTGGTATACAAAGCAGAAGTTGTGGTTGACTTTGCTTTCAAATCTCATTCTTTTTTTAAAAAAGGTGCTTTTTTGTTAGAAAGGTCAAACTGGAGGGTAGTAAGGGAATGTCAAAGTGAGAGTTGGCGCTGCAAGAGAGGTGTGGGGAGAGGGAGGGAGAGCGAGAGAAGAGAACTGGTTGGGTGGCTTAAAAAAACAGTTTCATTTAGCTTTTCAGTAGTTAAGTTTCTTTCTAGCCTTTCAGTAGTTTTGTGAATGCAGGATCAGTCTGGGTTGTGTGAGAATGGCTGTTACTTATGTCTGGTCTCCTGATTGATAAATAGTAAACAACAGAAGGGAGAAGTAAAGTGCCAGCGGGTGGGCAGATGGGTAGGTGGGCGAGGCCATACATTGCATGACTCATCTACTCTACATGAAATTTATGTATACAGTAGTGCAGATATCAGTATTTATGTAATGGCTTTTGTGTCCACACCTATTGCATTTTATATATCTATATCTATACATATATATCTGTGTATATATATAATATATATATATCTATCTATCTATCTATCTATATATATCTATCTATATAGATAGATATATATATCTATCTATATATATATATATATATATATATATATATATATATATATATATATATATATATATATAGATAGTAGAAGACAAAGTCAAATGGTTTATATCTCCTCTTACTGTGTAATTCATTCTGTAGTCTGAATTAAGGCCCCCTGTGTTTAAAGCAGCAGTATTAGCCACCATGTAGTTTTTGCAGCAATTATGTTTTTTTTTTATGGCAAAAATGTCAATATGCTTATTTTATTCTTTGCTTTCTTTCATTCCTGAATGAAGCTATGGGATTTTTAAGTTTCTCAAAGTTCTCACGCCAGTGCCATGCCTGCCATGAAAAATGAAGCAGCTTGGTAGAGTGAAGAACTGTTTATCATCAGAAACAAGTTGTGGCACCATCCTAATACTATGCATCCACAGTATGAATCTTGTAGGTACATTCAAGAGGTAACCTCAGCGAAAGAGATTTTTAGAACTTCCGAGTGTCGGCTACAAAATTAGATATAAAGCTGTTTTGAAAATACCTGAGAAAATGTAAAAAAGCACACTGGTGATGAATCTTAGGATGTCAGAAATACATTTTTGCTAAAAAAGTACACATGGACCTTTTTTCACCAGCTAACAAGTACTGCTGCTTTAAAAGGTTTCTGTCTCAGTCTGTGAATACAATTATATTTTGCATTTAGTCACATTCTTCACAGTAGTAAAATAATTATATATTAGTTGTAGACTAGTAAACAGCAGCAGCTCACACCTACATGACCTAAAAGATCACCAGATGCTGAAAATGTAGGAAAACATCAGGGGTTTTTGCCCAGCAGTAACCTAATTGGGAACTGGAAGTCAAACTTCAAGATACAGTAATAATGTAAAATTGGCTGAAGGTCCTGTGAAGAACAAAGCAAAGTCTTTTAGACTAATAAGTGTAATGCAGTATTATATTTTATTCCCACTGAGTAAAATAATAAACAGGCTCTGCAGGGTGTAAAAAGTAAAAGTAATGAACTAACTTGGAAACCTCCGCCATCTGTATCTAGATATCAGTGTACTAATGGAGCACTTTAGGAATGATTACATTGTTCATGAAGGCAACAAATTAAGAATAGTTTTTAATCCTGCTCAGTGCACAGTCAGAGTTAATCTCCATACTAAAAAAGTATTTGAAAAACAGATATAAGGAATATTGTACTAGTCACAGTGCACAGCAGTGCTATGTTTGCTTTGAGAGGTTGTCATGACAACCTTGAGAAGTAAAATCAGCATTGTTGTGCATAGTGGCCAGATGTCCATACATTGTCTTTCATAGTACATGGGCAACTTTGCACAATCTTACCCCTGCTAGCCCCAGCTCAGTCGACTTGTCTAAGTAGTGTTTATGAGAGAAGACATCAGCAAGCATTTGTACAGTGAAACAGCTAAGCTTCTTTATTTGCTACGTAAACATACCAGCAGTTCATTTTAGCATTTTTTCAAAAGCACACAACAGTTTGCATCACCAGTCTAGATCAGGGCATTGAAACTGCTGCTGGGGGGGGGGCAGAGCTAGCAGCCTAATAAGCAACAGCTTTTTTCTAGAGCTCCCTATCCAGTGACTTATTTTGCTTTAATAAGGCATCTTTTTTCAGCAGCTTTTAACTTCATAATATCAGATACTGGTGGCAGAAGACTCACTGCAACCTGGGAACTAAATCTGCAATGAAGATGGGGTGCACAAAGATGAATAAATCAGACTTTTTCTCCCCACATCCAACCAAAGCCAAGCCGCAAGATGACCTCCCTGGCCCGAAACAGGCTGCAGGTGCTGATTCAGCTGGAGCCATGTTGTCTATCCTCCAGATTGCGGTTAATGGCCTAACAAAAATGGTCCAACAGATGGACCAGAAGCTAGATGGGTTTTTGGAGAAATGTTTAACCATGGAACATTGATTGGAGGCCATGGGGGAGGTGACTAAGATGGCAGAAACCACGGTGGGGAAGGCCCTTGCTGCAATGGCCACCTCTCTGAAAGAGCAGGCCATATTAAGATCCTGAGTGGAACAGCTCGAAAATGCTGTGAAAGCTGCAAATCTGTGGATTTTAGGTCTGCCTGTGGATTCAGAATGCGATAATCTGTATGACTACCTGCTCACATGGCTCTGAGATGTTACCAGCTTAATGGACTTTTGCATCATGAAGACATATCAGATCTCCCCCAGGTGACTAGGTGGCTTAGACAATCCTCAAACTATTCTCCTCATGCTTGGATCATCTGGGGAAAGAGACAGGGATGTAGCCAGACAATATACAAATGTACACCAGGACCATTTTTGTTGCCTCATTTGGCACAATAGATACAACTTTTGTATCTCATGACAGTGGTTGTTGCCATGCATGGGTAAATACAAATGCCATGCATTGCTCCCTAAGACACCCACATACCAGCCCAGAGTCTGTAAAGTGGTATTGTCCTTGGGATGAAAAGACAGTATTAGTGACCAGTCCTCCTAGTTTTGTCTCCTAAGACTAAAATTACAGAAAGGTTCAACATTTTCTTTGTTAGCTTTCATGGAAAAAGGAAGCAGTTCAGAGCCTATTTGCTACCCCACTTAAATAAAATTACACACCATGGAGTTCTTGGACTATGCCTGGCTACACCCATGGAAAGAGATGCACTGCTTGGAGCTATACGAAATAGGGGCCTGATCTATGTAAATGAATCCCCGCTCCCTGTTTTTCCCTGACCTGTCCTTCGCCACCCGAATGAAAAGAAAGGCCTTTGATGGAGTGAAGAGGTGACTTTGTGAGCTGGATATAACCTACTCCCTTGCCTTCCCAGCCTGCTTATGTTTCTCTGAAGGCCATCGACAATATTGCTTTACTGACGATGCAGAAGCCGGTGCCTGTGTGGAGAGAATAGCAGCTAAACGCCACCAAGAAGAGATCTACGAGGAGAAGGAGGAAGAGGATACTGTTGGGGACTGACTTTGTTTGGACTGTTGACTTTTCTACAAGCAGTCTGTATTTCTATACTGGTCACAATGCCCCACTCTAACTGCAGTGTTAATTTGTCAAAGCTTTAAAATCGTTATAGTTCTCTTTTGCAGTTCGGGACGTTATGGACTATTACTTTTGCCCCTTAAGTTCTCTCCTCTTGAGTTGTGACTGTTCAAGATGCTTTATCAAGAGACGTTCTCTGCACATATTCCTAAAATAAGTTTTTGTACTTCAATGGTGGGTTTTCCTATTATTCGTGACTATATGTTGCGTGGTATGGTAGGGTATCTGAGGAGGTATCTAATCCCTAACCCAGTGCATTACTCTTGTTTGGCTAACACTGTATATGGAGTTCCTTGGTGCCCAATGATCTATATATCAGGGGCACAAGCTGGACTTGGTGCAGTTTATTTTGGCAAGCACCAGTTAATGTGACCTCCGTGTTTAACCCTTTGTTGGGTCAATATTCTGGGAGCGTTTGAAAGATGGCACTATTTATGTCTCACCATTCCCTTTAGGGGAACTCTGTAAAGTAAACTAATTACTACTACATGTTGCTAAGAGCTCAAATAGACCTCAGAAGGTCAGTTAGTATTTGCAATGTTTTCTATTTCTGATTTATAGGTTAAGGCATTGGTTGCAAAACAGCTCCTGTCATGTATGCATAACGTGATGTTTTTATAATGGAAGAAACCCCTCTATGTTATACCAATGGAACAGATATTCGCTATCCTATGTAATGTACTGCTGGATTTATTTCATGTGTACCCGCTCAGGATGTAAGTGTTTTACTGCTTATGTACTAAATGCTATAAATAAAAATAAAAAAAGCAAAAACAAGAAACTGCTGCCAGGAAGAATATCAGCTAACTTGTTTTTCATTAAATATAAGTAAAATCTCCCACTTTGGCTCTAGAGTCACAGGTGACATCACTATAGGTGACAGCCCTAAAATGGAAAGAAAAAAAGTTACAATTTACAGTCAAGCAGGGTAGGGGCGGGGTTTGAGATTGCTTACCTCACTTGTCCAATCTGCCATAGCGTACAACTCAATGCTTCTTTAGAGAACCAATGTAGCTGATTATGTTTAGGGTTACTCCTTGTTTAAAAACAGAATTATCGCAAAATAAATTAAAGTCAGTCATGTCATTGAGGGCAATGTTGCGGGGAAATTTGTGGCTCCTGATGCTTGGGTGCATATGAAACATTTGCTCAGGAAGTGGATGCAAAGGGAAACTTGGACATACTGCTGTTTTGACCTTCAAAAATAACTGGGCTGAAACGCTGCTGGGGTCCATACACCTAAAACCCACCTCCATCCCTACCCTCCATTTCCCTTCCCTTGGGCAGGAGGATGATGGGGAAAGAAAATATTTCAATAAATACAAGAGACTAGAGAATGAAGCTAATTGTGTACTCCCCTGTGAGATAATGTTCAAATGCTCAGTTTAATGAAATAACAACTGCCTCAGACTATATCCTCTCAATAACATGTAATATGTGAACATTTTAACCTAAACTGTTAAACTAAAGTAATAGAGTCATCTGTCATAAAACTAGAAACTCATTGTACAAATGATTTTTAGAAAGGTTTCAAACACTGTATGTAATACTAAGAAATTAACAGTTTGAATCTGTCTACTATGTATGTTGAAAATTCAATAAAGATGAAATTATAAAAAAAGTGAGTTTCTCTTCTGTTTTTTTTTCCAATAAAGAACTATAATTCTTTATTGACTGCAAGCTAATCTGACACTTGTTGCACCCTGAGGGGAGGGAGGGCATCATTGTCCACAAGGCGTTGAATGGATGCCTTTCCAGTGGAATGATTTATTAATCTTTTCTTCTCCTGTACCACAGATGACAATTTTTGTTTTGTTTTCATCATTCTCCTAATTTTATTTTTTCCTACAGCAATGGCTCTATGCCACAAAGACAAGCTCAGTTTGTGATTAATGTTCAATGCTAAGTATAGGGGTGTTTCTACAGAAGGGTGTTTATGGTGACAACATTTTAGATGGTCCTTGGGCAGTATATTTTTCATAGGCTGCAATCAGATCCCTGTTGGAGTCATTTGAGTTTGAAGACATTCTAGGTTTTGTGGTCTTCATGTCACAGGGATTTTCTTTGGTGTGGGTCATTGCTTGCTGCTTCTTAAACTCCAGATATTTTTGGCCATCATGGTTCATTAAAAGCTGTAAGACCCCCATCTTAAATTATACTTCCCTGCTGTACGAAGGGCAATGTATAGGACATTATTGAAAAAAAAAATCAAAAGTGCTGTGTAGGGTTGTGTATCCCTAATAGGCCACTAGAATATACAGTAATGTATCTATGTCAGATGTAGATAATGCTTCTGATCTGTTCAACCTGTTACCGTGACCCATTTTTTGAGAAACTTTAATTTCAATGACAGAGTGGTTAGTATCTCTTCAAACGCTGCCTGATTGCCATGGAAGATTGACTGTCCATAATTACATTTTATTACATGTTAATCTATACTACCAACAATGTCCCTTAATCTATTTGTTTCTTATTCAGTTCCATCTATTCTTTTGAATTTATAGTCAAAATCTGCAATCAACAGGTACATCTCTGTGAGGGGTATGTCTGCAAACTTATGGGTTTCTCTGATCTCAGCCAGGTTGTCATGCATGGGTTATGCCCCCTATCATCCCACATACACCTCACACTGTATTCCTGGTCTATTGTACTGTGATACCGCTATTTTGCACTAACATTGTAGATATGGGCACCCACCGTATACGCACGAGTGCTAGGAATGTGCTTTGCTGCTAAGATATGCTAATACTGTCATGCATTATTCATTATACCTCACTATAATACATTTATCTAGATTAATTTGTCTTTCATAGATATTCCATATATAATCTACCTAATTACTGATACGGTGACTCTGAGGGATCATCAGTGATTACTGTATACTTCTATTCTCATATAATTATATGTAGTATGTTTTACACTCAGGCAGATATTTAATAGGGTCCTGTCATCAGTTCTCTTTGTCTAAGCAAGCTGACACAGAGAGAAATTATTTGTTATGTCTATGTTTTATACTGTATATAAGCAAGAAATGCTGCATGTAGTTTGAACCCGTCAGCATTTCTTTTGTCTAAGCTATAATGCTAATGGAAGCATATTCTGTCTCATATGATACTCATTAGTAATTCTGTCTCCTAAGTCATTCTCCAGTGGAGAGTGGCTTAGGACCAACACATATTGTTCCTCATATCTGTAACTATGAGGTAATCTCTTTTGCTATGCTGTTATCTGTAGTATATAGTTGTCCGCAACCCATTGTAGCTCTCTTGACACTACTAGTTTGGCTCTAGAAGAGTGGGGAGAGAGACAAGACCTTAGAGAACCTATGATCTACAATCCTGGAGATTATGTACATTCTTCAGGCTAGTGGTGAGAAACCCCTCTCCCTTGTGATTTTCTCTGTCACATGCTTGGCGTAAGTAGTATAATAAACTTTATTAGTACTCTTTGCTTGCTTACGAATGTTTCTTGGCAGACTCCGAGACACGAGAATCTGTATTATTATTACTTACCTACACACCAAGAGTGTTTAGATTACATAAATGGCGACTGCAGGTGGAGTCTGGATGTATGCCAAGTTTCATTTTAATTTCCTCTGTAAATTAAAACACTAGGTGAGAAATCCCCAGTAGCAAGCAATTAAGAAAGTGTCTTATGTTTAAGTTTTTGGTCTGTTGTGTGTTCCACAGTGCAGATAAAACAATCTCTTGGCAGATATTGAATCGCTGTGTAATGAGTCATTTTATTTTTGTTTTTTCCTATTCTTTCTCTGTGGGAACACAGCTGTAATGGGATCCAAACAGACATATTGACTGCTTTCTTGTGGATTCAAATCCTAATGGGTATATACTCATCTAGGAGTCCACATACGCCAAAGGCTGTTTGTGTCCTGCCATGAACTTTGGCTGCAAAGTTTTTGATCCACAGACAGTTAAGGGTTTCTTATCTTATATGACATGTCTAAATATATCAGTACTGAGTTGAGGCTGGATGCCTTAACAAGCCAAACTGCTAACAGTAGTTGGCTTGATTTTGCTGAAGTAGCAGAATCCAATGGCGGTCCTTTAACGGACATCATTGCCCATTATGGGGAATTGAAAAATGGTACCAACGATCCTGAAGGATTATTAATAGCAACGTTGTTTAATTGTTTTGATGGTGTTCTAAATAAAATATCCATTTTGAAATCTGAGCATATTGCTTGCAAAATGGAGAATGCTGCTTTCAAGCAGATAATTAGTCTTAAACAGGCTTCTAATACGGAAAAGAAAACTGGACTACAGTTTGAGCTGCAATCTCAATGGCTAGTAAATGAGTCTCTCTTTAATGAGAGAAGCAGCCATGACCTGTATGCCTTAAGAGATAATGCTGAAAAGGCAAAACTTAGAAAAAAAGGTTTTCAAACTAATGGTGTTCTGGATAGTAACACTGATTCCGTGTGTTCTGAAAACAAGGCAATTAGAGATAAGTCTGAATTAATTACTGAAAGAGTTAATGTGCTGGTATTGCAATACCAGACCATGACTGATCAGCGTGATTCAGTATGTTTTAATTACAGCAGACTTGAAATGAAGGTTTTCAGTATAAACTATGACACATCTTCTGCTGATAAAAAGCACGTTTTACAGGATGTGATTAAAAACAATGCACTTTACAGTGTGCTAACTCCTGTATCTGAGCAGTTAGAATGTAGGAGTAAAAAGTCAGATATGGTGAACTTGCGCAGTCAGCCAGAGGTATTGGCAGGGCATACTAACTTAATGCCCAAAGACCTTGTCTCTTCTCATGTTGAAGAGTTTAATTTTGAACACTCACAGTATGCTGTGGGGAGGACTAGAGCAAAGGCTAGCCACTTGTTTTTCTGTGATTCACAAAATGGAGAATTGTTAGAGTCTCAAAATGGTGGACATGCATGTCATCAGGTTGCATCCCCATACCATCCCCAAGATGGTTGCTCATGGTCATGTGATTGTCATGGCACAGTAACCCATGATGCCCATGAGGTAATCCAAAATGGCCGACCACCACACCATGGAGATTTGATCTTGCAGTCACAGGGACCTGTGATTGCTGCCATAACCAAACAAAACAAATCAGAGTTTTTTTGCATGATTAATAATGTTAGTAGTAACACTAGTGTTTCTGAGGGACAGAAGATTCTCATTAAAAATTATGTTGCTGTACTTTTGAATAAGGCTAATACGCAATCTGTCATGAAGTCAGCATCTGATGCTGCAGAAACAGCTTATGTTTGCTTTATTAGCATGGCCTTGGTTAAAGAACACATTGCAATTAATTACATGAATTGTTATGATTCTTCCCTATGCAATTTAACATCAGCTTTCCCTGAGAAGACTAAACATACTGCTTTTCCTATGCTCTGCATTAATACCTTAAGCTGCAACATTAAAAACAATGTTGCTACCATCCAGCAACATTCCGGTAGGGAAACCCACTTTACATTTGATGGGGGAAGGGACAACTCTGATTCTGAAAGGCCCATGGCTGTGATATTTTCAGCATCACAGGCCACGTTGGGAGGGAGGGTTACATGTTTGATTTCTGAACCTGAGCTGACAACTGTTTCAGCACTATTTTCTCCACCTCTGATGGCTACTGAACCACAATCCATAGCTGGAGAACTATGTGCAGCTTGCACAACACTTTTCTCCACTGTGCAGGCACCCCTGACAGTGCCAGCACTTCTTGCACATGATGCAGAACCCCCTCCATCAGTGACACCTGGATCATCCCATACTGTGGATGCAGTAGCAGGCACAAGCCAGGAACAGTCTGGGTAATTTTCAGTACACACAATGGCAGGCACTACAGGTACGAAGGTATAAGATATCCTAATACTAATATCATTGTCTTTTCTTTTGGGATCACTCACCATGGACCCAGCATTGGTTATTCCTAACACAGTTTTAGGGCATTATTTTGAGACTGCCACATCAGATGAAGCAATCTCAGCAGTTTTAGCCCAAACATACAATGGACACATCAGACCCATTGGTTATGCATCTCAGATGCTTGCCCCAGTGGAGCTGAAATACAACATTTATAAAAGGAATCTTTTGGCTACATACTGGGCAGTGAGATACTTTATGTACATCATTGGATATGCACCCATTGTACTGCATTCCAATCATTTGCTAACTAATGTTCTGTTGTCAGACAGAGTAAAAGATGACTCTGTATCCAATGCCAGACTTACACACTGGTTTCTCATTTTACAGGATTATGACATCACTGTCCTTCCTATCAAAACTCCACACTTGTTAGCCCATGGCCTACAATTTGCAGGAGAGACCCACAATTGTTCACTCCAACCCCCTAACCTACTTGTCCCAGTGCCCTTTCTGACAGAACCCCAGAAAGTGTTAAAAGACACCACTGTGTGTCATGTTTTGACTGATGACTCAGCCACACATACCAACGAGGGTCAGATAGCAGGGTTTGGATTTATTTTACATTCTGGTGATGACAGAGTGTGCATGGCTAGTAATTGCATCATCATATATGTACGATTCACAGGCAATGTTAAAACACGCCTGGCAAATAAAATGAAAAGCAGGGAGGCGAGGAGTCTCCTAATTACCACAAATATTTGTGAATGGTTTAGAGAGAGGGAACATTCTTGAGAAAGGCACAGCTTGAGTTAAGAAAGGAATAAAAAGATTTTTCCTTACGTAAAATGTTACCAGCACTCCATGAGAGGGTGAAGTGTTGCAGTCTGTCAAAATGGCCTTGATCTAAAAGACTGCAGATACAATGTTTTTATTACCATTTCTAATTGGGTCTGTTTCTCACTAAACTGAATTTCTTTGGCAGAAGACAAACTTCTGTTCCAATACTCCTAATAGTACCTCTGAGAAATACAGTGACTTGTTTGTGTATGTCACACTAACCTGTTTAAATACTGTACATTCATAAGGTTCAAGCATATATTTTTTCACTTTATCTTTTTATTAAAATTTGAGTATATAAGAAAGCACACATCAATACAATAGAAGACTATCCTCCATGTAAGGTATAAAATATCACTTAACAAAACACAGTATTTAGGGTAAACATATTGGAGAAGCCTTATATACATGCATCGATAATAAAACACAAACCTAGACAGGATGTAAGTGGAGAGCAGAAGGGTTACAATCAATAGAGTATTATAGGATCAGAAATAGCAACCATGTATGAAATATATGCTAGGGCAGGCTATAGCAAGACATTCAGTAAATTGCAAAAAGTGATAAATGTGGTAATATGTACAATATTCAGTAATGGAGCGGTGAAGATAAGAAAAAAGTGTGCAAGGAAATAAAGAAGAGAGAAAAAAACAAGGAAGAAGGGAAGGAGAGAGGGAGTAAACAGGGAAGAAGGGAAAAAGAGGACAAATCTGTGCACAAAAGTTTCGAGAAAACCTAATCTGAGAGCAAAATAAGAAGGAGGGCTAAATATCCCTAAGAATTAGGGTCTAGAAGAACTAGGTTCGATGTACTTGAAGTAATCCTGCCAACATCTGTCATATACAATGAGTTGGTTATGAGTAACATGAGATAATTGGTCTAGGGAGGCATACTGAGAGAGGCTTTGAAGAACATCTGAAAGAGAAGGCACCAGAGTTGATTTCCATTTCATAAGAATCAGACATTTGACCAGAAGAGAAAGTATGTTTAGCCATCTAAAATGTGCACATGAGAGGAGAGAGCTATTGGGGATAAGGATGCCTAGAAGGAATAGCTTGGGGTCCAAAGGTAGTTTTGTCCTGTTACTCTGGAGGCAAGTAAACAGACTTTATGACGGAGCTTATTAGTGGGAGCACAAGACCACAAGCTATGAAGTAGATCCCCATTGGCCAAATTGCAGCACCAGCAATTATTATTATTTAATAGGCCCATTCGTTGAAGCACAGAGGGGGTTCTATACCAAAGATGTAGGAATTTAGTTTGTATTAAAGAACTACAGGCATCTTTAAAGGTACTGGGCTGGATATTCAAACTGCGCCATTCTGAGGCGCAAGCCCTTGCGCTGCACAAAATAGTTGTGCAGGGGTGTGGCCCAAGTGATATTCAAAGGAGTTGCGCTATTGAGCAACTCCTTTGAATCACCCAACACCAAGCCACTGTGCATGTGCAGTGAAACTTCGCCACGCAAGTTGTCAGAGTGGAGCATTCAACTTGCGTGGCCAAGTACCATTGCGCCATGCGCAAAATCACGATATTCAAAAGGTGACATGCAAATGGGGCCATAATTCATGCAAGGCACAGGGGGGGCCATTTGCATCTGATTATGGCCCCATTTTCATGCTATTAGCATGTAGGTGCGCCGATCCCCGGGGACTTGCGCTTGCCGCCCTGCCAGGCAGCAGCCGTCGGGGACCGACACACCCTGCAGCCTGATCGTGGGCAGCAATGTGGCTCCCCACCTCCTCCCGTACATCTCCCTGGTGGTCCAGTGGACCGTAATGCCCGATCATGGGCAGAATGTAAAAAGAACCCACCCGCCCAAACATCTCCCTAATGCCCGATCGCGGGCAGAATGTAAAAAGAACCCCCCCCAACATCTCCCTGGTGGTCCAGTGGACTGTAATGCCCGATCGCGGCAGAATGTAATGAACCCCAGAACATTTTTCTAGTGCCTGATCGTGGGCAGAATGTGAAATGAACCCCGAACATCTCCCTGGTGGTCCAGTGGACCGTAATGCCCGATCGCGGGCAGATTGTGAAATGACACCTCCAAAATCCCTGGTGGCTAGTGTCCCCACCCCACCACCCACGAAGCCCCACCACCCCGCTCCCCGCAGCTGGCGGGCGGTAGCATCCTCACTGCCACTCAGCACCACTGCTTCGCCGAGTGAGACAGACGTATTGTGCAGAAAGAGAAACTATCGGGCGGCAGCCCATAGTCAGATATGATAGTTCAGATTTGTGAATGAATCATTCACAAATCTGGACTGTCATGTATGGCGATGCACGCCCATTGGGTTCTGCCTGCACCACGGGCGCAGCCCTACCGAGAGTCAGTCGGCAGGCGGCGGGCGGCAGGTGGGTGGATGCTGCCACCCGCGGCTGCGGGGAGGCGGGTGGTGGGGCTTCATGGGTGGGTGGGGTGGGGGACACTAGCCACCAGGGAGATGTTTGGGGGTGTCATTTCACAATCTGCCCGTGATTGGGCACATGTCCACTGACCACCAGGGAGTTCGGGGCGGTTCATTTCTACAATCTGTCCGTGATTAGTACTAGGAATGTGTTCGGTGGGTTCATTTCACATTCTGCCCGTGATCGCACATGTCCACTGACCACTGGGGAGATGTTGGGGGGTTCTTTACATTCTGCCCGCGATCGGGCATTAGGGAGATGTTTGCGGGGGTTCTTTTTATATTCTGCCCGCGATCGGGCATTACGGTCCACTGGACCACCAGCGATGTGAATGGGAGGGGGGGAGCCACATTGATGCCCCCGATCGGCCTGGTGGGGGGGGAGTACACTATGCCCGCGATCGGGCTGGGGGGGCACAGGGACTGAGTTGGGGGCCAGCCACAGGTGGCAGCTGCTGTGTTGCACCCTGCAATACAGCAGCTCACCTGTGGGTGGCCCTCTACTTAAGCCTTTTTTTTTTGGCTCAAGGTCCTGCAGGCTCAGGTTGGGGGCTGCGCCTGCACAACTCTGAACAGCCTGGCTGAATATCGGGCTGTGCAGTTTATGCATGGTTCCTCCCCCTCCTGTTGAGCATGCATTCATTTGCATTGCGCTGTTGCTCAGCCTGTTTTCAGTGGCGCAACTGCCTCCTGCTGAATATCGCAGAATGGCGCAATGTAGGACTTGAGTATGTGCAACCCTGTTGAATATCTGGCCCACTATGTGCAATATGCCAACAATTACTCCATTGTGCGTCTGAAATATTGTAGTTAAGAAGAGTACTCCATTTATTTTTGGCCAGTATAGACTGATCAGGTAGATTATCAATAATGTCTTTGTAAATGGAGCTATTTTATTTTTATTTATTTATTTAGCTTTTGTTGACCGGGTAAGTGCACTAGACAAATCCTGCCTCTTTTCAGGCACGACCCGGGGGAGGGGGATACAGATGAATGCCAACTGACCTTGAACCAGATTAAGCTGTTGGTGGTATTTTTAGTGAATGAGGGAAATTTGACCAGGACACCGGGGAAATTCCCCTACTCTTTTCGATAAGTGCCATGGGATCTTTAACATCCACCTGAACTACCACCAATCCAGGCAGATGGGACCTCGGTTTAACATCTCATCCGAAAGCGGCACCTCAGAAATGCAGCACCCTCTCATGCTGCATTACAGTGTCAGTACTGGGATATTAACCCAAGCGCCAGATGTGGGAACTGAACCCACAGCCCTCTGATCTCCCGGCCTCAGAGGTGAGTGTGCTACCTACTGAGCTACTGACACTGACACTGACACTGACATTTAATTTTACTGATAAATTAGTCCAGTGAGAGATGTATGGGTTTAGAAGAGTATGCCTATACACTAAACTAGAGAGAGAGTTGTAAGTTGTCCAAATTTGTAAAAACTTCCAGAAGTCCTGTTTAGGAAGTTTCCATGTGACCTGTAAGTCTGAGAATGATCTAAGAGTGAGTGAATTCTGGTCCAAGATATCTCCGAGAAAGAAAATGCCTTTGTTCATCTATGTATGACAGAAAATTGGGTGATCTTCTAGAGTGAGCAGTGGATTGCTCCATACGGGGACATAAAACCAGGGTGTTGGATTGGATTTCAGGAATTTGTGGGTTAGTTTCCAATAAAGAACAGAGGATGATATAGTCAGGTGAGATTTTAGTTTAGAGGAAATGGGATTAAAAATGAAGGAAGTGGGAACTCCTCCCAGGCACAATGCGGATTCCATTGCAACCCATAGTGGTGAGTGAGGGGAGGATTTCTGAAACCGTTTAATGGTTTGGGCCATTCGGAAAGCCCAGAGGTAGCCTTTGACCCAGGGGAGTTCGAATCCCCCTTTCTTCCAATGTGATCGATGTTTGTTGCAGTTAAATCTCTGTGGTTTCCCATCCCAGATAAAGTTACCTATTAATTTATCAATTTTAGCAAAAAATGAGGATGGTAAGATGGAAGAAATATTGGTAAAGAGGTAAAGAATCTTGGGAGAAATGGAAATTTTAATGGCTGCAATTTTCCCCTTGAAAGAGAGAGATTAAGAAGCTTCAATCTGTCCAGAATTGTTTTGATGTTATCAAATAAGGGGTTAAAGTGAATACCCCATATCTTCCCTAAGTTACTAGTAATTTTGATTCCTAGATATGTTATATCCTGTGGTGACCAACGGAACCCAAGAGGTATATTCATAAAGGCTTTACAGTGGTTGTTAAGGGGCATAGTTTGTGATTTGCCATAATTCAAAGCAAGGCCAAAAATTTTAGTAAAATTATTAAGCAAATCAACCAACAGGGGCCCAGCCTCATTCAGGTTTTTGAGTAAGATTAAGAGGTCATCCACGTAGGAGAGAGAAACATATCTTGAATTGCTCACAGATATGCCCATAATGCCAGAAGATTGACATAAACAAGTAGTCAGGGGTTCCATGGCTAAAATAAACAGGGAAGGTGACAGGGGACAGTCTTGTCTAGTCCCCCTTGCTAGATGAAAGTAAGAGGAAAGGTTGGAATTAGTAAGTACTTTAGCAACAGGGGAGTTATACAACAGCTTGATCCAGGAGCAAAAAGTATGAGAAAAATCAAAATAAGATAAAACTTGATGAAGGTAGTCCCAGTTTAAGGAATCAAAGGCCTTCTCAAAATCAATAGCTATGGCTGCAGCTGGTGTCTTGAGGGATTTGGCTTTGTGAATTAAATTAAATAAGGAACATAGGTGATCAGAGCCAGATCTATTTTTAATAAAACCAGCTTGAGAACAATGAGTTAGCTTGGGAATCAAGGATTCAAGTCAAGAGGTTAGTAGTTTAGCAAATATCTTCCCCTCTGTGTTTAATAAAGAGATGGGCCTGTAACTTGTGGGTGAGTAGGGTCTTTTTCTTTTTTATAGGGATTAAGGTTATGATTGCTTCAGTGCAAGATGGGGGAAGCTTGCCAGTATTGGAAGCTTCTTGATAAACATTAAGAAGATGGGGACATAAGGTGTCGGAAAACATTTTATAGAAATCGACAGGGAATCCGTCACCCCCAGGGGATTTGCCGGATTTCAAGGAAGACAAAGCTTTCTGGATTTCTTGAAGCCAGAAGGGTTCGTCTAAAGAATTTGTTTCAAGAGTAGAGAAATGAGGAAGATATAATGATTTAAGGAACGGTTGAATTTGTACAGTGCATGGAGGATTTGTGTTAGAGTATAGTTTTTGATAAAAGGTTTTCATGATACGATTTATAGAGGGGATGTCGGAGTGAATCGTACCCTGTTCATCTTTCAGGCTTAGGATGTGTCATTCTATTTGTTGTGCTTTGAACTGGTAAGAGAGGAGTTTCCCATTTTTATTGCCATGTTCCTAAAACATATATATATATAAGTTTAAACAAGGCCAGTTCGGTTTTACGAGAAATTAATTAGTTAATTTTAACTCTTAGTTGAAGAATTTCAAGATGAAGTTGAGAATCAGGACAGTGCTTATTAGAAGAAAAGTATAAATTCCCTTTAGCCTTAAGAGATTTTTCCAAGTCAGCCAGCTGTTGTTCCCTTACTCTTTTCCTACGTGCAGCATAACTGATAATTTTCCCTCGAATCATAGCTTTAAGAGCTTCCCATACAGAGGACATAGAAGATTCGGTTGGGGTATTGTGAAAGAGGAAGTCCTGAATTTGTGCTTTGATCATGGGTAAGAAATTGGGATCCTTGAGAAGGAGAGGGTCCAGATGCCAGTAAGAAGATTTAGGTGCTAATGGGCCCCACAATAGTTGCAATTTAACATGGGAATGGTCTGAGATTATGATGGGAGAGATGGATGAATCAATATTTTTTTCCATTATAACTGAGAGGCTAACCAGTAGTCAGTTCTACTGTATATCTTATGTAGAGAGAAGTAGAAAGTAAATTCTCGATCACGGGGGTGAAGGAGGTGCCATACATCAGCTAATCCAACATCTTGCATTAGTAATGAGAGGGCTTTAATAATTCTAGGGTGGGCCTCTGTAGTGGGGCTACTTCTGTCAATGCTGGCTTCTAAAGCTAAGTTAAGATCCTCTCCAAGAATAACTGGTGTATTATCAGTGTTAAAGTATAGAATCTGTTGCGCTAAACTATAAAGAAAACTCCGGGGAATCGGAGTTGGGTGCATAGACATTAACTAGCAGAAGAGGACCAGAGTTGGTATTCAGTTTGACCATCACCCATCTGCCGTCAGTATCGGAAATGGAGTTTACAAGGACCATTTGAGACTCTTATGAATGAGAATAGCAACTCCTCTTTTTTTTGAGGTATAGGATGATTCATAGATCTGACCGACCCAATCTTTTTTAAGTCTATGAACATCCTCTACTAATAATTTTGTTTCTTGAAGGAAAGCAATTTGTGTTTTATGTTTTTTGAGATGTCAAAGAATTTGCTTCTGCTTACAAGGATAATTAAGTCCCTTCACATTCCATGTATATAAAAGTATGTCACTCATATTGCTAGTGTTAAAGAAAGGGAATAATCACTGGAATGTGAAGGGACAAATAAATGAGGCAGAGGATGATTAGAATACAATATAGAGAGCTTACGTACATGCAGAGAGTGGCAGGAACATTCAAGCCAAAAAAAGTGAGATGTATGATACATGAGTAGCACAGATATCTTATTAAAGTTAGAATAGAGATGGGGAAGGAGAAAAGTCATTAACAACAACAACAACAATACTAGTAAGCT
Source organism: Neoceratodus forsteri (assembly GCA_016271365.2). NCBI lineage: Eukaryota > Metazoa > Chordata > Ceratodontiformes > Ceratodontidae > Neoceratodus > Neoceratodus forsteri. The sequence goes on from CM057452.1 coordinate 1,727,414,503, forward strand.
AAATAACAAAGAAAACGTTTTATGGGTGTTAGGAGATATGAGTCAGCCAACTGGCTAAGAGACTCTCTCACCACATTCTGGGGCGTTGATGTAGGGAGGAGACTAGGGAGGACCGGTTATAAATATCGGCCCAAACCTAAGTCTGATCCCAGTAACATAATAGAGTAAGTATTCCTGATAAGCTAAACTGAAAGGGAATAATACCAAGAAAGGCAGGGGACTATAATAACCTCAGCTTAATTCTAAGCTAACAGGACAAGATATAAGGATAAAGCTAAACACCAGAACTTATTTATAAACATTAGTAGTAATAGTACAAGATATACCAACTCGAAATAATAGTAAATTAAAGAACCATATATGAGATGCCAATACAGCCTAGACATAGAGCAAGGAATTCAGGGAGCCAGGTAGAATGCAAATGAACAAATATAAAAGGAAAAGTAGATCATTACCACATTAGAGTGACTCTGAGTATACTTTGCAGTGCAACAGAATAAGTACATAAATACAATATTGAGGGGGGAAAGAAGAAAGGGAGGTCAATTTAAGCCATACCGCTGAGCCAAATGCAAATTGGGATTATGTGGAGAGGTATAGGCTTCAGTGATAACTGTAGACAGAAGAGATAGTCATAGTAAAGATCAGCTCCGATTGCTCGAACATCACCTAAATAGGTGTTATATTGGGTGACTAGGTGTAGAAGACTAGGCCCAGTGAGCCCCAAAACAGGAGGGACCACACAGCATTGGATTCCTGTAATATCTGTAGGCTTTGAGTAAAATAAGGAACATAAGGAAGATGTAGATTGACAATCTGTTGCAACAGTACACCAAACATAGCCCACCTCTGTGAGTGCTAATGATAGTTCTATATTGTAAACAGGAGGTAGTAAGAATAATGGAGCGTAGGGAAGGAGATAGATTAAATGTAGTTGCCAATAATACTTAAGAACCTGCAATCAGGAGATGGAAGGGGTAAGTTGCCTTGTGATATATAATAATTCACATATGAAAAAAGAAAAGGCAATAATCAGGATGCATACCAATTGAAGATATGCAACTGAACAGCCAAAAGACTATAAACCTGATGTACTGCTAAACTGGAGAGTAAAAGGCTAGATACAGAGAGCCTGTTTAGTGAGGTAATGTATAAGATCTAACCCAAAAATAATGGGTTAGAAAAGCATTGCTGATATACCAAAGTTCCCTTGAAGACCTTTAAGCTGCTCGTTTAAACACTGCAACAAAAAGTAAATTGACCACGCCGCGAGTTACAGCCTTTGCTTTCTGCACCCGCTGGGAGCGAAAGCAACCAGGTAGCATAGACTGTAGAGTGGGCGGCTAGGCAGAAAAAGTGTACTGGCACTCCCTTTAGGTATCCTGGAAGCAAAACCTACCAAGATATAGCAACTGTGACCATATTACTGACTATATAAGTTCATGACACCTTAGATTTATTAGCAGGATTGTGACTATTGATGTTCTTGCTTTTGGTCTTTGCCCTACATTTCTTTTTGGGTGGCTCTAAAGATTTGAGTGGGGAACTTGCAACAACTTCTGCCCATGAAGCATCGGCAGAAATACATCCCTGATTAGAGGGATGTTTGTCTGAAATTTGCTGGGAAAGATCCTCCTGCCAGGAGTGCATGTCATCCTCCAAAAGAGCAAACTTATTGCTCAAGGGAATAGAGGGGCTAATTTGAAGGTGAGAGGCTGCAGCTTGGGGTGTTTGGGGTGAAACCTTGCTAAAACAGCATGAAAGTCTTGAAGAAGAATGCCTTGACAGAAGCTTCTCTTGCAGCCGTGTTGATTGCCTTGGGGTTAAATCAGTTGTGGAATTGCTGCTTAGGGCTGCGAGTTCTGCAACACTTTCCCCACGTTCCTGTACCTCGTCATCTACTCTCCGTGTGGATACCAAAGCTGTGTTCAGGTTGCCTATTTCTGCTGAACCTCCCAGGGTAAGACTGCAGAGAGAGAGAGACCTCTGGATAGTTGGCTAAGGCGTCAGGGGTTTCAAAATCCTTGAAGGAAGAGCCTGAGAAAAGGCGTAGTGTCGCGGGGTAACATAGAGCAAATGTAATGCTTCTTTGGTGGAGAATTTGTTTAAGTGGATTGTAGGCCTTCCTTTTGATGGTTAAATCTTTTGAAAAGTCTCTGTAGATGGAAATATTAAACTCTTGCCACTGAAGTTTCCCCATTTCTCTGGCTCGTTTCAGTATTAATTCTGTGTGGGAATAGTTCAAGAAGCAAGCAATGATAGGCTTTGATCGCTGGTCTGATGTTGACCTGGGACCAGAGTGCGGTGAGATCACTCAATGATTAACGTTAGGTCAGGAGGCAGTTTAAGCATTGCAGGCAACACATGTAATAAAAGCGCAGTAATGTCTTCTAATTCTACACCTTCAGGGAAGCCAAAAAATCATAAATTGCTGCAATGATTACGATTTTTAACATCGTCAATTTTAACTTGTAGGGATTTAATAGTTCGCTCTTGATTGTGGACAGTAGCCTGGAGATCATGAATAGCAGTGGTGTTGCAGGCAGTTGCTTTCTCATTAAATGCAATTTCTGGCTAAAAGTTTCAAGAGTGGTCGCATTCTGTTGGGTGGAGGTTTTTAGATCATTAATCTCAGCCATCAGTTTAGAAAACATTACTTCCACTCTAGCAAGTGAGCTTTGCTGTACTTGGTGATCTGCCATGATGCTGAAGGATGAGGCCTAGTATATATTTGAATATAAGTAGATGATGGATCAAAAATGACTTACAAACTGTGTCAGGCAGTAAGATGACAGGATGGTCAAAGGAGTTGGTACCAAAGAAAGGTCTGGTGAAGGCTGGATGAGATTAGATTGTAGTCATTCCTGCAGAGATTCTGAACTATGCTGCCGTCTTCTGCCTGGTCAGGCCACGCCCTGTTCAAGCATATTTTAAACATGAACTTTATGCTCCAAAAGAAGGACCCTCATATGAGGGCAGTGTATAGGTTCCTTAATAAAGGAACTGAGCAATAACTTCCAGAAATAAACTCTTATAGAAAGTGAAAATGACATTCACCTATCCAGTGATGGCCTACTCATTTGGAACAGCACTGCTGTAACACTCATAAAAAGTTACAGGTAATTCCTGAACACCTGAGAGTAGATTTTATCTACTGGATCAAATACATAGTACTCCAATTGGAGGACACCAGTGAGTCAATAAAAACCCTAGACAGACTGAAATCCTCTGTATTGTGGTCACATATGAGAAATGATGTAGAACATTACATTAGTAGCTGTTTGATCTGTGAACAGAACAATCCTATACCAGCTAGGAAAAATACATTGTTTTCCCAGAGGCAAAAGGCCCCCTGGAACAAAATCCAGTTTGACTACACTGGCTTATGCCAACCACTAAGAACAACTAGTTTGCACTAGTGATCACCGACCTATTTTCCAAATAGTTTAAAGCTATCCCAAAACATAACAACACAGTCAAAGTGACTGCAAATGTCTTGGTAAACCAGCTATTGACCAGGTAGGGTTTTACCCCAAATGTAAATTCTGATTACAGGGATCTGGTTTTATAGCCAAAGTAATGCAGGAAATTCTGGCTTTGTTATGGGTAAAACAAAAGTTTCATATCCCTTACCACCCACAGTCATCAGGACAAGTGGAATGGGCTAACAGACAGATCAAAGTTATGTTATAATAAACTTGTTCAAAAAACCCAAAAGGACTGGAACTCATTATTGCCTTTACTCCTTATGGCAATAAGAGGGACACCCTCTGCAGGTACACATCATGACCACACGGTCCGTGAGACTCCCAGAACACTTAATTTTGGACCTGTGTACTGCCACTGCTGATGGAACAGCAGTAGATAAATATGTTAAATATCTCAAACAAGACATCCAAAAGGTACACTTGTTTGCTTCACAATGTATGGGCAAGGCCCAATAACAGGCCCTATCCCGTTGTAAACAAACTCAGTCCATCAGTCTACCAAGTTAGACTGCCTCATTATAACAGTCATTGATAAATGGCTACATGCCAATCAAATGAACCTGTTTAAAGGAGATTAAATTACTTTTCCATACCCCAGTGGGAGGAATAGTACTAAACTATGTTTTTCTTTTCTCTTTCCTTTTAGGTTCCAGAGAAAGTGATGCTTGCTTTTATGCTTATTATTCTTTTTTAAAAGTATGGGTCTTCTTAAAAGCCCAAACTGCACATTTTATTGCAGATAAGAACCAGTGACCTAATTCTAAACAGATTGTTGAGGCGGAATACCCCACAAGCCCACATGATTTAATTGCATCCTGTGGAATTCACACTGCAATCCTAAAAGACATGTTCATTGTCCAGACGGGTTGTGAGGCCCTACTGAATGTTATGATCATTGCTTTGGATCAATTCTACAAGTCAGACTTGATCTGGACTCCTGTTTACATTTTATTGATAGTCAGGGATTTTGCATCCAAATTTATATGGCAAGAAAAGTCATTAGATCTTAAGGTTTTTAACCCAATGATGCCCCATAATTTGTGACACTTAATACTGAGTGCCCAAAATACAACCCTGGCCCAACCAGTGGTCTAATAGCCACTTCCAAACCAGGTACCCTAGTTCATTATGTGCAGCTTATGCACAACCCAATGATTTTAAATCTCACCCTTTAAACTTGAAATGATTTGTTTTATGTTTCACAACAACCATTTCCCACCTTTTTTTTCATAATGATGTGATTGGATACCCTGGCAGCATACCAGGTACTCATTAATGGCCCTAGTACAGGGACTGATAGCACCACACACACACACACACACACACACACACACACACACACACACACACACAGGATTTTCACATCCTGATTACTAGTGGTACATCTTATAACAGTAAACCTACCCAAATGCACTAGGCATTTTGTTTTTCTTTTTTATAAAAAAAAAACACAGGTTTAGACTCAGGCCTACTTGACTCCAACATATCTATTTGAAATAAGGCTGATATAGCCATTATTCAAGCACATATGTTAAAGGTTCATGATAGTATGAAATATAGCATACCTCCCCCTCCCATTGCATGTTATAAATGATTTTGCTCATTAAGAGTGATTTACATTTACAATATTAAAGATATTGTGAAGGGGGTTGACCTGACAAATGTTCATATTAATGAATTAATTTCTGCTCACGTTAAGGAAGCAGATGAGTATCACATAGCTAGGAAAGTCCTTTGCACTGCCTATAGCTATTATGTTTTTACAACCCTTTGGTTATCTCTTCCGGGATCTGGAATTAGGATATATCCTTGATCTCATACATGACAGATGTATGGGTCAGTGGTATTTCCACATTATGCACTTCTATTGCATGTGTTAACAAATGTTTATTTGAATCTAGCACTATTCCCTTGTCAATGGCAAGGAACCTTGGATATGTCACCACACATACCAGTATTGCTCCATGTTTTGAAATTTATTCCTGCACAATCCAGGAAGCCATGTTTGTGACTCTCACAGTGTCATTGCCGCATTTTCATCAAGCAACATCCATCTCTGATCGTCTGGCAACCGCTCATTCTATTGGTCATCTTGATGAGAACTTTTATCATGAAAAGGTTGAAACTACCTCTTTTCCTTGTTTACCATGAGATCTTGGAATCGTGACTGACTTTGAACTTTGAATGTCGTACCTGAAAGGAACATCACCGTTTATGCAGATGTGACATCTTCCAACTTGTCTTACTAACTTGTGAATACAGGCCTAGTAACTGAAATTAGGCTTCCACTTGTGAACTTTCAAATAAACTGTATTCAGTCTAGCCAATTAAGAATTTACAATCAAGCTCATTGTTATGCATACTATGAAGCTAGTCTGGGGTGGGGGCAATCCCCTAGCTCAGCAAGAAGACTCTTCTTTATTTGATCTACAATCAAGAAATCCATTTTCTTCATTGCTTGTTTTCCAAGCCTGGCTGGCGTCTCATACAGACTGAGAACTGAGTACTGCTTTAAACTTTTACACTTTGTGCAGCCATGTGATCATCTTCAACTGAACACTGTTGCTATTCCATTGTAAAACTCAATGTGCAATGTAATGTACCCCCTGCTGAGGCCTATGAAAATACTGCTGCCTCCTGAACATTTGGATCAACCTTTGGAGAATCTGAATGCATCGAATTTGAACTATGAATCTTCATCTAACATTTTAAGAAACCTTGGATTTATTCCTGGAACTGTTCATAGTTTATGCCTTGTGGACATTGATATTTTGTGTCCTGTTCAACTTACCAACTGAAAAATGCCATCCTTCAAGGTGGTATATTCTGCTGATGTGGGACATTGTGTGGTGACCAACTATACATTCTTCTGATATGGACAAAGTTATGCAAAGTGAACTTTTCTAACTTCTGTTTTTACTTCCTAATCAGGTAATAGGTTATACGGTAATCACACCTGTCCCCATCCCAGAATCATTAAGTCTAGTCCTAACTATCTTGATGCTCTGTCTCGATTTTTACTTATTTTTAATGTCCATACAGGCAATTTAAATTTGTCTCTTCAATTTCTTCCCATACTTGATACATATCAGTATTTACTGATTGTTTTGATATTGGAAAACCCCATTGTGAAGTTTTATTCTAAATGTTTATAGTAATACAAGGTTTACTAACATGTTCCCTTATAATTACATTTTGTTGTTTAAGGAAAATCCTGAAACACCACCGCGATGATTTAAACTTCCTCTATCAGGCTAGTGCCTTGGGCCTATAGATGAATGGTGCCTAACCTCCATCTTTTTGTTGTGTTGCCACTTTTGCAATTAGGGCAACAAAGAGGGGATTGTTACACATGGGTTATGCCCCCTATTATCCCACATACACCTCACATACACCTCACACTGTATTCCTGGTCTGTTGTACTGTGATACTGCTATTTTGCACTAACATTGTAGATATGGGCACCCATCGTATATGCATGAGTGCTAGGAATGTGCTTTGCTGCTAAGATATGCTAATATTGTCATGCATGATTCATTATACCTCACTATAATACATTTATCTAGATTAGTTTGTTTTTCATAGATATTCCATATATAATCTACTTAAGCTCTGATATGATGACTCTGAGGAATCATCAGTGAATATTGTATACTTATATTCTCATATAATTATATGTAGTGTGTTTTACACTCAGGCAGATATATAATAGGGTCCTGTTATCAGTTCTCTTTGTCTAAGCAAGCTAACACAAAGAGAAATCATTTGTTATGTCTATGTTTTATACTGCATGTAAGCAAGAAATGCCGCATGTAGTTTGAACCAGTCAGCATTTCTTTTGTCTAAGCTATAATGCTAATGGTAGCGTATTCTGTCTCATACGATACTCATTAGTAATTCTGTCTCCTAAGTCATTATCCAATGGAGACTGACTTAGGACCAATACATATTGTTTCTCATATCTGTAACTATGAGGTAATCTCTTTTGCTATGCTGTTATCTGTAGTATATAGTTGTCTGCAACCCATTGCAGCTCTCTTGACACTACTAGTTTGGCTCTAGAAGAGTGGGGGGAGAGAGAGACAAGACCTTAGAGAACCTATGATCTACAATCCTGGAGATTATGTACATTCTTCAGGCTAGTGGTGAGAAACCCATCTCTCTTGTGATTTTCTCTGTCACATGCTTGGCATAAGTAGCATAATAAACTTTATTAGTACTCCTTGCTTGTTTACGAATGTTTCTTGGCAGACTCCGAGACACAAGAATCTGTATTATTATTATTTACCTACACACCAAGAGTGTTTAGATTACAAGGTAATTGGTAACTACTTTTAAATTTGTCTCTATTTTTTAATTGTCCTTTGGTTCTTATGGTCGCTGATAAACTGTAGCCAGCTGTTACAATCAATTTTTGATAATACTGTGTCTGCCATCTCGGATAACTTGTTTTCCAGGTAGGAGCCTGTAAGTATAATGCTGTGATCGGGTGATGTGCTGTAGGGTTCCATGTCATAATAGTGATCGCAAAACAGTGATCGCTATAATGGCAAGTGTACTTCGACAAAAAATTATGTTGGCGATGCGCACCACAGCGCTCAACAAAATGGCAACCGAGAGCTATAGGTCTCATTTTTAATGCAAGGCACTGTGTCCCCTTCACCCCCTACTTATGGATTCTCAACTCCAGGGGGATGCATGTCAGGGGAGAGGGGCAAAAATTGGGGCAGTACATGCTGCCAAGGAAAAAAAAAAACAGCCGCATCAAACCAGACCCGAACCTGATACCCCATGCCTCCCAGCTGACCACCCTCTCCATGATGCCAGTGATCTGGCTCAGCAGCTGTCCACTGCAACCCCTTCCACATCATATCCCTCCCCCATGTCTCCCGCCCCACAGGCATGTGTGTGTGCTTATACTTGCGAGTTCCTATCACCGTAGTCGCTATCTCCAGTATCCGGTCACCCTCCTCCCTAGGTAGCCATGATCACAGTCGCTGAGATTGAGTTGCTATTTTTATAGGTGCTCAATCTCAGTTGCTGTGGTCACAGACTACCGTGCTGGAGCCGGTAGCACGCAGGCCTTCTATACTGTTGTACCACAGTAGTGACACCCTCAGGATGGTACAACAATTTGACATCACTACTAAGGTACAATAACACTGAGATCCAGGCTGAATTCAATACATAACAACCGTCTCCCATATACCATATAGAGAATAATGCATAAGTGACTGTGTTATGATGTTTTTTACACACTTGAGGTGAGTGAGGGCCCATATAGCTCGAGATTGAAGCTTGAGAGGTTTATGTTGTCATCACACACTGAAGGTGTGCATAAAAGCTTCATAAGCACACAGTTGCTTATGTTTCCTTTTTTATAATAACTGGTACAGAAACTTACAGAGTGGCATGTTTCCCAGTTTTGTACTGCAAGTGAAAGGGAAGCACGAGTGCTTCAAATGATGTATAACTGGTTATGATGGCATACCCAGTTATTACGGTGTTTGATCCTACTGATACTCCGTGTGATAAAGGGGTCACCTGTTGTTATAAATAAATAGTGACTATCAGAGGGTTTAGAATTTTTTTGGGAAATAAGAGTTACTGTTCATTCACCATAAAGTGAATGAAATTATGTACATAAACAAGATGTACTGTATATTTTCAAGTGATTATTACATGTACGTATAATATTTATTTGCATATTGAGCCCAAAATCTCTTAAGCTCAGTGAGACTTTAATTCAGGCTACAGGATCCATTGTATAGTAAAAGGTGATTTTAATAGCTTGGTTTTGTCTAGTACGCAAAATATAATAATTTGTATAAATATGAAAAATAAGAGTAAATACAAAAAGTGATTAAGTATTTTTAATCCTAAAACCATTACTCATGATTGAGTGAGGATTCGCAAAACACTGAGATATACAGTGTCCAGAGAATAAATAAATACAATTTAAACTTTACAGATGGAGTCTGAGTGTTGTTTTGCAATACAGCTGTACTGTAGTCACAATATGAACAATACCATGAAAGTAGATGAACTGTCATACTCAGACACCATCTCAAGTGCCTAGAGTACAGCATTTTTCTTTTTTTATCACAACTGCTATTTCTACGCCCTCCCACTGACAGCACAGTTTCCACCCGACCCCCCCCAGCTCTGTCCCTCTGAATTACTGGGGCTTACCTTATGCCTGGCCCAGGAGCAGTGACTGCAGGGAGTCGGGAGTCATCCTGCCGCTGGGGATTTTTCCTATTTTTTTTCACCCCTTTTTGCATTCACACACCATGCAATGGGTGCAGCAGATGTCTCCACCTCTGTGGAGGCAGCCAAGCACCCTGGGTGCAGATGAGTCTACTAGTTGTGCCGTTCACAGCACAGACCCCCCCCACCTTGAGACAGGAGAGCTGTAATGCTCAATCCTTACCTCCCCGCCAGTCCCCGAGCAACCCGGGTCCACTCTCGTACCCGGGTCACCGGTGTGGCACGAGATGTGGCATCTAGCACCTCAACCCTCAGTGCCACCGGGCCAGCCTACAGTGTTTTAAACCTGGAGATCCAGGTTTCCTATGTTCAAATCCTGTCCATAACTTTTTTTTCACTGTGTGACCCTGAGCAAGTCACCTAACCTCTCGATGCTTTAGTCTACCTAGCTTTAAACACGCAATTGTCAGTGCTGAATGTTGGCTTGCTGGCACTGGCATTGGTAGTGTAGGAGTTACAGAAGTGCATAATAGGAATGGCAGTGAAGTATTGAACTGATGCCAACCCCAACCCCACCCTGCAAAGACTGATAGGTGTTGGGGGTGTGCCTTCGGGTCGTCGGCCATAACACTCATGCCATTTCACCTCATCTTACCTTGCAGACACTCACAGGTGTCGTGGTGTGCCTTGGGGTCATCAGGCCTTATACTCACCCCATTCCATAAGGAAATGCACTAACATGGGTGCGGTATAGGAGAATGGGACAAACATTGGGGGCCAAAGACCCCAAGGCACACCTTGATGCCTGTCACTGGCTGCAGGGTGGGCATGGAATGGTGTGAGCATTACAGCCGATGATCCCAAGTCACACCCTCGACACCTGTCAGTCTCTACAGAGTAGGGCGTTATGGTTGGAAACCCTAATGCCCAGGCATTTGTTGGTATTTTTGCTCCAAATTTTCAAAATGGGCTTTTTCTGACCTCACCTCATGAACAGTGGCACTGTCATTTTGTTACTCAATCCCGAAAGGTGGTTTTGCACAGCGACTGTGCAATTTGGTGCCACAGGTGTGAAAACACATTTCTGGCAGGATGTGAAAAATGACATCTGTACTGTTCATGAGGTGATGTGAAAAATGGCAATGCTGAAAATCCTGAGTGAAAATATGAAAAAATTTGTGAAGTTACAAACATGCGTAGAAACTGCACAATGCACGACTGTAATGCAATCATTTTTTGGAATTTTTTCACCAGATTTTCAAGATGGGCATTTTTGGACCTCTCTTCATGAACAACGGCACTGTGATTTTGTTAATCTGTCCCGAGAGTTGATTTCTGACAGCGATCGTGCCATTCTGCATTACATACGTGACCACAAAATCACCTTTTGGGATGGAGAAACTAAATGACAGTGACATGTTCATAAGGCAGGGGTCCCAAGAACCCCATGTTGAAAATTTGGGGCCAAAATTCCACAAAATTGCTGAAATATCAACCTAAGTTGAAACCCCCCATTGCCTCCTATTATAAAGCTTACCGTTATTTCTTCAGTTTGCAGTTCAGCTTTGAAGAGTGCAGGCATGTCCCGGTTCAGAGAAGATACTGGCTCCTGACCTCCAGAGGGTAAGTATGGGTGGGGGGTGCGGGGAGGTGGGTGCACGGAAAGAGGGAGGGTGGGGATGGAGATGAGGAAGGCAAAGGTGGACTGTTTTCTTGTTTGCAGAGAGAAAAAAAAAGACTGCAAGGGAAGGATTTCTTCATTTACAGGTTAAACACACAAAAAATAAATAGGCTCACTGGGATGGGCTCCCACTGTGCCACAATTCAGGAGGGTGAATGCTGATATGGGGATTGGGCACCCTGATGTTGGCAAGGCGTATAGATGCGTTGGGGGGGTGCATCCGATACCAGGAGTGGGCATCCTGGTGTCGGAATGGTGAAACTGTTTAACCAGGAATGACACACTGAGAGGGGGGATGCTGACACAGGGATTAGGCACCCCGATGTCAACTTTTTGGGAGTGAGTGGCAGGAGGCAGGAGCCACCATGTTGCGGTGTGCCACATAATGTGTGTAGGGAGGATATGCCGACATGGGATTGGGCACCCTGATGTCAGCTTTCTGAGGATTGTGTGGTGGACGGCAGGAGTTGCTATATTTATTGAAATGTTTCACCAGGAAAGGGACATAATGGAGGTGTGTCATCTGCTGCTGCAATGATGAGTCTGTCTCTGATTGCAGCGGCACATTCGTTTCAGCTGTTTGGCTCTCTCCGAAACTGCTGTCATTGGCAGCATGCTCACTGATTGGTGGCTGAGGGATGCACCCACTGAAGCATCCCCTGCATTGGCCAACACTGACACACCTCTGAAATGTGCTACTACAACAAGATGATGCTTGTGCGTGCGCAAGCCAGCATAAAAATGGACAAAAGTAGGACCCCATCCTTGTGACATATTGCATCTTCACAGGGCTACCCTGGGCAAATAAACTAAAAAAAATACATAAAATGCCCACGTCTGATAGGATTGTCCCACCTAAAATGGAGTGGAAATTGATTAATAGTAATCATCATGTAACCCCTAGGTGGCACTATCTCAAAGGCTACTACCCCTGCTACTACCCCTGCCTGCTTGGCTAGTAACAGGTTAAGGGAACTGGGTAATGAAAGGGGTGCCTCCACCCGGAGGTCAGGGTTGTTAGTGGTCAAGCTAACCTGGGCACAGCCCTCCGGGACACTGTAACCCCCCCCTTTTTCCCCTTCTAGTGGCCTGAACAATATACAATAATTACTTTCGAAAAGACCCTTATTCACCAGGCAATTACCCACACTGTTTGCAATTACCACCAGGGCTGATTCCTCTAGCTTGACCCTGGGGACCCCCTGTAAAACAAGGTTAAGCACAGCAAATAGCAACAGTACAATACTTTTGGCACAAACTGGAACCACAGTCAGGTTAAATGCAAACAGGTTAAAAACAAAGTTAAATCTGATTTATTCAGGGGACTCGAACAAGGGATGGGTGTAATCAGGTTGGTTTGCTTAAAAGCTATATTAATCAGACAGTTATGCATGCAGTTCAGAGTCCCTACACAGTCACACACTCTGGGTACCCAGGTAGGAAAACGGTGGGCTAGCCAGGAACGTTGCAGCTGGTTGGGGCCCTGTGATGGAAGAAAGCAGCATGCACAACACACACAATTTGTAATCTGGAGCCAGAGGGCTCAGTTCATGACTGAAAAAGCAACAAGGCAATCAGATGACAACACTTTTAGATTTAGCTGTTGTTGCAGGGAGCTACCCTGATGTTTACTCACGATACCCAATACTCACAGGCAGGATGAAATCGAGACTACAGGCTGTTGAGCTGGAGTTCCTGGAGAAGCAGGGCCCACTTGAATCACCGAGGTGTCATTCCTGTTCAAGGCATTGAGCAGGGGGCTGATCCCCAGGCCAGTCTCTCATCGATGACTTTCTCTGCATAGCAGGTATTCTGGCTGGGCCAGTGTAGCAGGGCCCAGGCAAATGGAAATGGATACAGATTCAGTCCGTAGAGCTGGGTACAGCCTCCAACAAGCAAAATACAGTTCAGACACACAGTGGGAAACCAAATCACGACCCACTATAAGCACACAGCACATTCACATATAAGGAAATGCCACTGTACCAGGCAAATGGCTCTCCGGTTGCAATTACAGAGTCTCTGCACAATCCGAGAGTTCAGAGGTAGCTGGAAGTCCTGACAGGCTGATCACATTCAGCTAATCTTCGGTCTTCTTCAGGTTAAAGCCTGGTCACAATTCAGTGGCTTAATTCACTCTCCAAATTCGGATTCAGTCTGAAAAATGTACAAGTTCTCTATCAGAGACAGCAGGCAGGCATGCAAGCCAAATTCAGGCCTTTCCGCAGTTCTGCCACATGAAACCACTGTGGATTGCTGCTCTAACTATCTCGAGCTATTACTCCTTCACTTCCCAACTCAGATCTAACTGAAACTGCAGGCAGTGTGGGACTTTCCCCAAGATCCAAAAGGTTCGGTTGGCTGATCTGTCTGTCAGTCACAACAAGGGCTCCCTCTCCAGGTTATTTTAGGCACCAAAAGCCCAAAACTACAATTCCTATAAGTTTTGGCTCCACCAAGCCCCTGTAGGCAGGCTCCATTTTATGGTCCCAAATGTACTGATTGGCCCATTCTGCAGACCAGGACCAAGATGATGGAAACAAACAGAACTGTCCATGCTGCAAAGAAGGCAGGTTAGAACAAACTACAGTATTATTACTGCTCTAACAAATGATCAGCAAACAAGTACATCTTCTAAAAGGGCTCTCGCTCAGATTAATTATTATGACTGCAATCCAGGCAGCTCTTAAAAAAACAGTACACAGAGGCTAAACAGGCACTCTCTGGAAACACATTTAAACTGCTAAAACGCAGACACCAGCCTGGCAGTGAGCATTTAGACAAGCTCAAGGAAGACTTTTCAGGAACCCCCATTTATAGGGGGGTTACAATCATCATCATCATCATCTTAATCCCCCTGCAATTCAGGAAGGGTATGAAAACCTCAGCCAGATACAGTAGATGGAACAGATCACTTTCCAGCTCCAAAACCACACTTCTACATTCTACAGTACATAACACTCCTGGATATGCTATCTCACCAATCAATTACCAGACTTAGTACCATAACAGAAAAAATAAGCACTCTGAGCAATGAGAAAACTGATTCTACAGTCCTTCTCTGAAGGTAGAAAAGTGAATAGAACTGAACCTATCATATCTGGCATCCCAATAAACCCATCTGGAAATTGACAACAGCAACAGTTTATTACAACCTATAAGTCTGAAGCACCCATATACTTTGGTCCATCTACAGTAGATAAAAAGTCTGCAACCAGGTCTAGTAGCTCTACCTGCTGGTTTGAGTATTTTTTGTAAACGTATGCATATGACTAAACTCACAAACAAAGGTTAAAGTATACAAAACTAAAATGGAGTGTGTATGTGGTATAAAGGTGATTTGATAATTACAGTAGCTCCCAACTTGGACTATAGCTTTTAAGCCAGAACTAAGCACTGATACAAATGCAGATAGTGGCACTTCAGTATCCACAGTCTACAATCTCTTGAGAACAGGGGCTTGATGGGTTGGGCAGAGCAGTGCAAATCTTTTTTAAGCAGCATGGCTGTCTCCAGCCTAGAAGGTATGTGTGTGTGTGTGGGGGGGGGGTATCTCGAAACTGGAAAGCCAGTCATTTTATTGTGCTTGTGGTTTTTGTTAAATCCAAGATAAAAAAATGTGTTTCTGCGACTTGCACCAAAAGGACCACCTCTGGAGAGGTCTGTGCAGGTCTGGAGCAAAAATTATGGCTCCCTGCCATGCAGATACAGCTGTCTTAAATTATAATCATAGCACTGCATTTCAGGATTAGAACTGATGATAGCTACTGCTGTTGAACACAGCAATCTAACCTTGAGGGTCAGCTACCTCCCAGGGAAGGGAAAAGTTCTTCACACTATGCTGGAAATATTCCCCAGACTGTCAGGGTACTACTGCTGTGAACGTGCTCACTGTAGCTTCACAGCAGTCCAGCACAATTTATGATGAGTAGATATTGAAAACAATAGAGAGGTTTTGGGAAAACAACTACACTCAAGAGTAAAAACTGATAAATATTTCAAACAAAAGACACAATATTACCCACTTTACAGGCATCAACCTATTGAGGTATCCAAGACCACTTGATTAGGGTGATGATGAGAAGATGTTGATTTGTGTGTAGTTGACCCCCCAGAATAATTGGATATCACTGGGCTTTCTGACTCTGAAGTGGAATCCAGCCAGAGAATAAGAACCTGATAGGCGATAAACATAGAAACAACTTTTTTTTAACTCTGCAGCCCAGCATGGGGGTCAGAGAGAGTCACCACTGCTACTGCATGACCCCCCCGACCACCGAGTTGTGGTGATACCTGCCCCGGGACCCTGACTCTAGAGTGGCAGTTAACCCCACCCACCTCTGGCAGCAGACCCAGTGCTGGCACAGCCAGAAGAGGTCAGCATTTCAAACTCAAGTTCCTTTGTTGCTGGACCTTTAAAACCCAGCATGTCTCAGGACTTTTTTTAACTCTGCAACACAGAAAGGGGGTCAGAGACAGTCACCACTGCTACGCTGTGACTCCCCCACCGACCACTAAATTGCAGTGACATCTGTCCTGGAACCCTGACTCTACAGTGGTGGTTAGCCCCAATCACCACTGGCAGCACACCCAATCCCAGTGTGGTCAGAAGAGGTGCACATTTCAAACCTGAAGCTCCTTTGTTGCTGGAGCTTTAAAATCCAGCATGTCCCAGGACTGTTTTTTAACTCTGCAGCCCAGCAAGAGCATTGGAGAGGGTCACCACTGCTACTCCATGATTCTTCCCCACTGACCACCAAATCATGGTGATATCTGCCTTGGGATTCTAACTCTACTGTGGCAGTTAGCTCTGCCTATATCTGGCAGCAGACTCAGTCCTGGCACTGCCAGAAGAGGTGTGCATTTCAAATCTGAAGTTCCTTTGTTGCTGGAGCTCTTAGAACCCAGCACCTCCCAGGACTTTTTTTGAACAGCCCAACAAGAGGGTCGCAGAGAATCACCACTGCTGCTCCATGACTGCCCCCCCCCATCGCTGTATTGCAGTGATATCTGCCCCAGGACCCTGACTGTACAGCGACAGCCCCAGTCAACACTGCTCCTGCCCTTGATAAAATGCCTTGCGGTCCTCTGCTGTGGTCCTCGTGAGAAGGGCTGAGAGCAAAGGACATCATGTGAGTCTGCTCAAGGGAGTCAGCCTATGGAAGTAGTCAGCAGCTGGACATGCTGCCCAAAAGTACTCCAATCTGTACCAGCATCTCTTAGGTTGGTTATCTAGGACTGTTCTGTACTGCATCATAAGTACTGTACCCTAACTATACAGACAGTCTACTTTTCACGAGAACACTGTATTCACCCTGCAAACCTAGAAAAGTAGCGTGTAAACATTCCTCTGTCAGCTGTGTGTCATTGAACTAGTTGACTGTGTCACTGACATTAGGGGCCTTTCCTCTGAGCAATTAATAATACCTTTCCTAAGTGCATGTGCTTCCTTGCCTTGCCTGTGTTGGCTTACATGCTAAGATCTACTGTTATATAGTATATACTGGTAGTTAATGCATATTACTGACCATTGATAAATCCCCTGGTTCTCCTACCAGGCGGTACTTACTGTCCCTCTTTCTCATGTTGTTAATTGCTGCATTAATGTGTAAGTAATTCTCTGCATTCTGCATAGCTGCTTTAATGTGTAAGTAATGTTCTCCCCATCCGGGCAGACCTTATTTTATCATGATTAACTTATATTCAAAGGTTTGAATCATACAACTTAATTGATAGAGGAACATAGTGAGAGCATTCCTCTCACGACTCCACCTTATGTAGCCCCTGCAACTATAATCATGACCCAGAAGGGATTCAGTGCTTCAGCCTTCTACAGGCTTACTGTCCTTGATGTCTCCCCCTATGTGCACTTTAATATGGATACCATTCTTAATCTATTCCCTCTTATGCACAAGCACATGGCAAAACTAGATGACCCACCCCTACTAATACTCCTTGACCTCTCCAAAAGGTTTACTGTTACAAGTTAGTCTCTTACCTGCAGGAAAGAAAAACTAAAGGCAGGAAAATATGTCCTACTCTCTCCTCTTGGGCCATGTCCTCACTCCTGTTACCCCTATCTGGATACACTGAATTAAATCCTAGTCCCACTCCTCCTAACTACAGAATCTGCTCTCCATCTGATATATGCTTGGAGCAAAACAAGGGGGTTAAAGCTAGCTGACATGAATACTAGCCATCTCAGACCAAGATCCAAGAGCTAGAGGACTGGATTCCTCTGTACACCCCTGCTGTACTAGCCATCTCTGGGATCTGGCTTAAACCTTCCATTTTCCCCATAAGTTAGAATTACCAGGCTACTGTACTTATAGATGTGACAGAATCCATACAAAAGGTAGTGGTGTCCTTCTTTATGTTAAATCCTCCCTTCATGCCACAGTGGTAAGTGTCTCTGTCAGAAAATTCAAATAGTGAGCTCTTATTATCAAGCTGCCTCTTGGGAGTACAAAGCCTCTACAAGTTGGCTATGTATATAACCTCCATGGTAGCCATCTCTGTCCTTTCTTCCCTTGGTAAGGCTTTCTCTGAACTGCTGCAAGATGAAATGATAGTTCTCGGCGACTTCATCAGCTGAGTCACTGAGGCAGGGGGAAGGCCAAAGGGAGTCCTTTTGGAGGCCCAGCTAACCCAAATAATTGCTGAAATGACTTGGCTAAACAACAAAACAGGTAACAACACTCTGCTTGACTGGGTCCTTGTCTCTTAAGTGTGGTTACATCAAATCTGCAGGCATTTTTGCTGACTCCCTCAGTGACCACTCCCTTATCTTCTATGTGTGGAATAATGCCTGTCCTAGGTCTCCTCCAAGGGTCCTCATGGCCTGGGACTACTCCAGCTTCAGAATAATTGCCTTCCTGACTACACTATCTGGCATCCACTGGGCCATAATTAAAACCCTGCCAGATGTGGATTCTGCCTTGCATTTCTTTGTGTGTAGTTTCATCTCTGCTGCCAATGCCTATGTCCCACTTAAGCAAATGAGAGTCAAAGACCAGCAGTCAAAGTGGCTAGACCACACCCTAAGGAAGTCTATGAAGACTCATGATAAAGCTCAGGGAAGTTCTAAAACCCAGATCTCACATCCAATTGAAATATATGCAGGGCTGTCAGAAATTTATGCAAAAGGGATTGAAAAGCTGCCAACAAAAATACCTGCAGCATTTGCAGGCTGAAAATGTGTCTGATCCCAAGGTGTTCTAGGGTCAAATTAATGCACTTCTAAAAGGCCACACCAGCTCAGTAGATTGTGATATACAGTAGTAGCTGATGGCAACACATACCCAGATCCTGTGACTACTGCAAATGCCTTTAATAACTTTTTTTACTTATCTTGCTAGATTTAGACCTCCACCTCTCCCCCAGGCCTTCTACCCATCTCCCCTGCTCAGTCCACAAAAGTGAATCTTTTCCCAGAGTTCCACTTCCGAATGATCACAAGTAAAGAAGTGCTATCCCTCCTGAAGCAGCAAAGGGACAAAAGCTCAGATGGCTATGACAAGCTGGAGACAAAGCTCATTAAGATAGGCACTCCTGTTATCACTTCCCCTGTCAATATGCTGCTTAATAAACCTATAGATGAAGGAAGAGTCCATGAAAGCTGTAAAGTGGCCCTAGTAGCTCCGGTACACAAGGGGGGACCTAGGTAACCAATAGAAAACTATGCCCCATCTTCTTGCTTTGTTCGCTATCTGAAATCCTTGAAAGGTTAGTTTAGAATCAATTGCAGGACTACTTGGAACAGTGCCATCTGCTTAAGCAGCATGGCTTTAGGAAAAATCATGGCACAGACACCGCACTGGTTAGGCTGTTGACTGACATACTCAGAGCTATGGATACAGGGCTGTCACAGGTGCTGTATTTATTGATCTGACCAAAGCCTTTGACCTGGTGGATCACAGCCTTCTGACAGCTAAACTGCAGCACTTTGGTCTTGACAGACTATCATGTCAATGTTCTGTAACCCATTCTTACCAGTAGAGCTATATGGCGTATGAACCATCCATTGCTTAACCCGATCCAAAATGGCTGCACAAGATAGAACAAGCTAATTACTTGGCTAATAGATCCCAACAGGTCAAACTGAAAGGTGTTCAGTCTATGCAGAAGTCCTTAACAGACAGTGTCCCCATAGCTCTATCCTGATTCCATTATTATATTCCTTCTTTATTTATTTTATTTATTTTTTTATTGAAATGTTTCACCAGGAAGGCCCACTGAGCAACAGGCTGCTCATCTCCCGGTGTGACTTGGAGGGAAGGGGTACAATAGGGATGAGACATTTTACATTCCAGATATAAGTTCAACATAGCATACAATTAATCTCTTACCCAATAATTGTGGTGGTGCCAATGTAATACTGTATGCTGATGATGCCGTGATTTACAGATGCTCTAACAATGAAGCACAGATCAGTAATCTAATAGCTACTGATTTCTGGTAGTGTGAGAAATGGTTCCCCATTAACAAACTTGTGTTAAACACAAAGAAAACCAAAGCTGTACTGTTTGGTCCCAAGCACCTTGGTACTTCCAGACAACACTTGTTTCCAATTGCTACATCCACTGGTGTCCTTACTGAGGTGGTAGCCTTTGTTAAATATACATGGATAAGGATGTCTCATTTAATCACCATGTTGACCACATCTCCAAATTCCTGCACCAGAAAATTGGTCTATTGTATCACCTAAGTAGCTATCTGTCTAAGGATGCTCAGCTTGCCATTGCTACACTGCTCCCAGTTTTACTATATGGTCCACCAATTCTGCAATCCCTAAAATGCTCTGAATTAAATAGACTTATGGTTTTGTACAACAGAATTGGTCAATTTGCTGCTGGGGTTCCCTCAAGGAGGCACCATTGTGACATCCTCTACTATTTGAATTGGCCATGTTTTAAAGGGCGATTTAGCTACTCCCATCTCTGCCTTGCTTTCAAGTTAGTCAAAGATGCAACCCCCACCGACTCCGTGATCTTCTTGGCTATCAAAACTCCCAGGAGGATGCCTTGTTCATCCTTCAATATCCTGCTTTATATCCCGAGAACAAGGTCCTGTGTGGAGAGGAGATCCTTTGCCTTCTCTGCCCCCTACCAGTGGAATGCTTTCTCGGTAACTCTCCTTGACTGTTCTTCCCTTGATGCCTTCAAACAGGGACTTAAGATATTTCTCCAGAAGAATCATCTTCATTCCTGCAATCATTAAACAGCAGCAACCTGTTCTGTAACATTGCACTCCACTTAACCACTGCTGCCCAACCGACTGCTCCTGATACACTATGTTCTGGTGCTCTAAGTCTATATGTTTGTCCCTAGTTGTATCCTGTAAATCATGTGACCCTATGCTGTTATTGTTGTAATCACTAATAATCTTTGCTTATTGTATCCTGTGTGCTTTTATCATGATGTGCTTCTTTCATGTAACTCATTTTGGGTCACCCCTGAAAAAGCGACTTTTAGTCTTAGTGGGCCTACCAGGTCAACAAAACTCAAATAAATAACTAAATACACAAATAAATAAACAAATAACACCAAGTCCAGGAACTGAATGTCCACATGCTTCTGGTGGGTCAAACAGCAGCATCTATTTTTTTATTTATCTTATGTATTTATTTAGTTTTTATTGATTGGAAAAGGAAGACAAGGCAATTCTGCCTAGTTTCAGCCTCGTGACTGACACTGAACCAGATTAACTTGTTGGAGGTAGTTTTAGTAAACAGGGGAAATTTTGGACAGGGCACTTATTTCTTTATACCTTGGTTAGATCTGCCCCCCTTCCACTGAAGCTGGAAGCCAAGCTGTACAGTATGTTTTTCAAGCCTTGTGGGGCAGTCGCCTCAGTCCTCTCAAGAGGGAGATCATGTATAAACAAGTATCAGTGGAAGGCTTGGGAGTGACAAATTCATTAGTTTTTTAGTACAGCTTTTTTATGTATGATAATATTGGACAAACTGTGAGGCAGGTTGAAAGGATCTGGATGATATGGGTAAGAGAATGGATAATCCCCTATCTTCCAGCATGACAAAATAATAAGCTGCAGGGTCTGCCTAAACCCACCTTTTTCCGTAATTCATAACATTTTCTTTTCAGAAGCTTAAAAAATGGTCTGTATCATACATAGCAATTTTCACCATGAGAGTTTGCAACTGTACCGGTCTATCATGGATATAGCTTTTGGAATAAATGTGTTTTTTTTTTGAGGGGGGGATAGATGTGGTTTTTCCCTCGTGTTCTGCAACAGGTACACCAATAGTCTTGGGTCAGTTAAAGTCAAGGATGCCCCCCTTTGTTTGGGATGTGCTGTGGCTTAGTAGTCATGAGTGCCTAGGGGTAAGAAACTCCCCTAAATATAAACAGCATAGTAAGCTGTATTGTCCGAGGTCCGTATGTACAGCTGTCATGGAAACCCAAGAACACTTGCTTATGGACTGCCCCATACACATGCCTTTTGGATCATTGTTTGGCTCACTAGATTACATTGAGTTAATATTGGGAAGTTTTCCTCTCCTTGGAAAATCTACAATAGCACCACATTATAAATCATCTGCACAGCCTTGAAATACTATGTGCAGGTTTCCATCACCTTACAGAAAGTTTACAAGCAAGATTAAATGAATTGCTTTAAAGCCAAGTTGGCATCTTTATGGAACAATTGTCTTTCCTTTTTTCAGGACCTAAATTACAGTTGTGGCCAAAAATATTGACGCCCTTGCAGTTTTTTCTAATAATGCACCATTCCTTCCAGAAAATTGTTGAAATTAAAAAATATTTTGGTATCCACATATGTATTTCTTCGGTTTGCAGTGGAATAAAACACCAAAAGCAGAAAAAATTATTAAGTCTTGGCTTATTCCACACAGAAATCCTTAAATGGCCCAGACAAAATTATTGGCACCTTTTAGAAGTAGTTAGAAATAATTAGATTTCAAGCAGGTGATTCTCCTTCACTTTGGAATTGAACTCACCTGTGGTGAGTTGCCGGTGCCTGCAATATAAAAATCACTCATTCAACCAGTTTGAATAGAGAAAAGGACTCATTCTCCTGTTTTGTGTCACTGTGTGTACTGCAATGAGCATGGAGAAAAGAAAGACAGCCAGAGAATTGTCTGAGGAGGTCAGACAGAAGATTGTAGCCAAGCATGGACAATCTCAAGGCTACAAATCAATCTCCAGAGACCTTGATGTTCCTGTTTCCACTGTACGTAATGTTATCAGGATGTTTAAGGCCTATGGCACTGTAGCCAACCTCCCTGGACGTGGGCGCGAGAGAAAACTTGATCGAAGATTGCAGTGCAGGATTGTTCAAATGGTGGAGAAAGCACCTCGATCAACTGCCAAACAGATTCAAGCTGACCTTCAGACACAAGATACGACAGTTTCAACTTGCACCATCCATCGCCAACTCAATGAAAGGGGGTTATATGGTAGGAGGCCCAGGAGGACCCCACTGCTGAGAGAGAGAGAGACATAAGAATGCCGAACTGGGGTTTGCCAAAACACACCTGAACAAGTCAAAATCCTTCTGGGAGAATGTCCTGTGGACAGATGTGACCAAATTAGAGCTTTTTGGTAAAGCACATCATCTCTATGTTTACAGAAAACAAAATGAAGCCTTCAAAGAAAAGAGCACCTTCCCTACAGTCAAACATGGAGGGGGTTCAGTGATGTTTTGGGGTTGCTGTGCTGCCTCTGGCACTGGGTGCCTTGAACGTGTGCATGGCATCATGAAATCTGAAGATTACCAGGTCATTTTGGAGTGCAATGTTGAACCCAGTGTCAGAAAGCTGGGTATCCGTCAAAGATCATGGGTCTTCCAGCAGGACAATGACCCCAAACACACTTCAAAAAGCACCCAGGAATGGTTCAAGACAAGACACTGGACTGTTCTGAAGTGGCCAGCAATGAGTCCAGATCTAAATCCCATTGAAAACCTGTGGAGAGATCTGAAAACAGCAGTTGGGAGAAGGCACCCTTCAAATCTGGGAGGACTGGAGCAGTTTGCACAAGAAGAGGGGGCCAAACTGCCAGTAGAGAGGTGCAGGAAGCTCATCCATGGCTATATGAAGCGGTTGATTGCAGTTATTTTGACCAAAGGCTGTGCTACCAAATATTAAGGCTAGGGTGTCAATAATTTTGTCAATGCCATTTCTTTTCATTTTCTGATTTAAAAGGATATATTAAATTCTGAATCAAAAACAAAGGTTCTGAAATATTAACAGAAATAAAGAATTGTGGAGACCAAATACTGTACTGTTGTTAATTTCAACTTATGTTTAGAGGAAATTGTGAGTTATTTGAAAAAGTGCAAGGGTGCAAATATTTTTGGCCACGACTGTAGGTAGTTACATAGAGGTGTGTAGCTAGGATGGTGGATATACCCACATTCTCCCTCTTGGCGGCACATTATTGGTAGACTTTTCTTTCATTTGCATGTGCTTATTCATTTTTTCTTTTCCTTTTTGTCTAAATTTTCTTTTGCTACACTGACATAGAATTTGTAAGTTGCTTTAATGGAGCTGCATGATGTGTATTTCTGCTATATATTTTATTTTATAAATAAAAATTCCCCTACTCTTTTTCAAGAAGTGCCATGGGATCTTTAATGTCCACCTGAACAACCACCAGAACAGATAGACAAGACTTTGGTTTAACATCTCATCCTAAAGTACAGAACCAAGGATGCTGGAACATGGGGAAAAGTGTGTTTGTGTGTGTGTGTGTGTATGGTGGGGGACTGTAGTAATAAAAATAACACCATGAGTGCTTCCCTTCTGACCTTGCATGCATTAAAGGGGCACTTTGAATGCTCTTGAGCAAAAGTATGTGTGTGTGTGTGGGGGGGGGGAGTGTGTGCTGCTGCACCCCCTCACCCATCGGTTCAGGCAGCTATGTACAGAACACGTATCTCCATGCAACTGTGGTTGGTGTCATACTCTTATGGAAATGTAAGTAGAACAGGTATGGACCAGGAGTATTTCACAAGAAATACATCCTAGATAATCACACATCCTGTCATTGTCACCATTTACTCAAAAGGAAATTCACAAAGGAAAGATTCACAGAATAATGGAGATTGCTGGCGCACCAGAATAACTTCAGGTGGCAGCAACTTGGGCTGATCTAATGTTCAAGGTTGTTCTACAGCATGACCGACAGGCACCCCTATCTCTGGTCATACTTTGGGGGGGGGCCCACGGCCTCACAGGTTAAAATAAACAGGTTCAGAAGTCCATAAATAGTAAAGCCTGTGTCTTGGGGATCCCAGCCTCCCTTACATAGGGCAAAACACAGGTTGTTCATGACTCCTTCAACAGCCCAATAGGTCTTCCCCTCAGAGAAAGCACCATGATATCTGCCACCATATCAGTATTCTCACAGAAGGGTTTTAGTAACAGTAAGCAGTACCAGCATCACGGGAAAGGTCTATGGTTCACCTGCAGCACACTTCTGATGAGTATTATCTGGTGACATCCTCCCACCCTGACTTCTGACTCCTACTCCACTGACTCGCTCACACTCATACCTCTCAACTTCTTTACTGGTAAATCAGGGACAAAGCTTAAAAAAATCAGGGACAAAGACCCAAAATCAGGGACACATCTTAAAAATTGATACTATTCACTTAGAAAGCTGATAGAATGAGTGGATTAGAGTAAGATGCATTTTCTGAAGAAGAACAAGTCAGTAACTTTAATGTTTGGCATTATTTTGTACTTTCAATCCCCACTGTTCTGTCACAAAAACACAAATTTTATGAGGGACAGAGGAAAATTCTGAGTCAAAATCAGGGACAGTTGAGAGGTATGCTCACACTCCCCAGCTACCCATGTTTGCAGTGTGCTCCTTTTAAGAGTCCGCTAACCCCTCCCATTTACTACTCATCCCCCTATCAGGGGACACAGAGCTAAGGGGCTGTTATGATTTGAAAAAGGATGGAAGAATCTAGCAGCAGATCCAGGGGACTGAGCTAGGCAACAGCAAGGGTTATGGAGGCACCAATGGGGGCACCAAGAATTGCTCAGGGTAACATGTCTTTTGTAACATTTGCCTGCTTGGATCTTTGACTTCCTTACCAGGAGGGCTATTGTGATAAGGAAGCCAGGGAGCCAAGCAGATATGCTGCCTAATCAAGCATCACCACAGAGAGGGTTAGCATCCCTAAAGACACTGGTGACTGCTAAGACACAAAGAAGAGGATTTGTCATCAGTGCTTTTTACTGCCAGGCCATTTGGGCCTAAGACATGTGACAAAAGATGTCAGCAACTTCTTGTCCTGATGAAGTGATCTTGGATGCCGTGAAACACTGGTGCCTATGCCGTAGTTCATGTTGTATCCTTTGTTTGAAAGTAAATATTTATGAACTTTTACTTGGGTGGAGTAATTTTCCCCAAATCTTTCTCTGTTTTGTATTTTGATTGTACTGGAGCAGAACCTTCCAGTTTTTTTTTTTTTTGCTTTTATGGGGTTATAGGCCCCATGGTTGTTTCACATTAGACAGTGAAATGAGCCATTGGTAGTAAGTCAGACGATTTTGATTTATCTTACCAGAATAACATGCTCACTGATGTAAACAAAACACTACTTTCATAAGAGTGCTTTGGTTGAGTAAGTAAGTAAACTTTATTTCTAAAGCAGCCATCCCTGGAGGCACTAGGCACTGTAAAATAAAACACACAATATAAAAATGACAACAAAAAGAAACTATAACAAGCAGGTAATAAAATACATGTACCCACCCTTTGGGTGGGGGCTTACCTGCTTGTTCCGGGAGCCCATTCTTGCTTCTGTGCCCAGTTACCCCTCCGCTCCAGTCCTGGGTGCTGATGTCCCTTTGAGTCTATGTCCGGCCCCATGTTTGCTATTTGGTTACTTCAGGGCTGGAGAAATTCTAGTTGTGAGACTGCCACAAGCTGCTAGCACTTTAGAAGTGCTTGTGGGATCCGCGATTGTGCAGTAGCACACTCTTGTGTTCGGACCACAGTAGTGGTTGCACTGATGCTTTCTCAGTGCTCTCGGCCCCCCAACCCAAAAAGTTGCTCAGGGGCCAGACAACTGGAGGAGGTAAGGAGAAGTGGCTGTAGTGGTCATTTTTTTTTTGTGCTGTACCTCCACCGGACTTCTACTCGGTCATGGACACTCATGCTCCCGCGTCCCATATTAGCTGCATCTCCCCTGATACCCCCTGGCTTTTCCCCCAGGGTGGAGTTGCAGCACCGGCCCCTATAGTGCTGTGAGCTCTGGATAGGTCAGGGAGCTGGTCTGGGAGCAGTCAGAGCAGAGGGCAGGCATCATGGAGGCGGAGACAGCTAGGTTTTCTCCCTGTAAGGGGGTGGGGATGTGCAATGATGGCCAGTGTCTGCCCCACCCCTCCAACATGTTGGCATCAGCATGAGGACCCCCAGCCTCTGGCAGGTGTCACTGTAATGCTGAATGCTCCACCCCCCCCCCCGGAGAAGGAGAGCTATCATCGGATGCTCAATCCTTCTCCCCCCGGCCGACTCTCCAACAACCCAGGTCTGTTCCCGAACCTGGGTTGCTGGTGTCGCAGGTCGGCACCCTTCCCCTGTGCCAGCGGGCCGACTCAAGTAGTAGTCATTTTAAAAGCACCTACAAGTGCTTAAGAATTGGGGCATAATTTGAATATTAATAAGCCCTCATAAATATTAATTGATCTGTCACTGCTCCGGGGGAATGTACAGATTGGAGCCAGTGATGGAGAAACTAGAGGGATTAAGTCATGGATCTTGCAATCGCTTAATAAGGGGCAAGGTCTGGTACAAGACTTTAAGGCAAATGAAGGCTCAGACTATGTATTTTTGCTGTTAAAGCATTTAAAAGTGGGGACTGCAATAGAACTGTATGGAACTGTGTTTGGAATCAGCCATCTTTGCTACTTTGACCCCCTGTAGCAGCCAGTTACTAGCTTAGGCACCCAAACACTGGTGAACTGCTTGATAGGAGAGTTGTGAACCTTATTCCAGGCACCAAAACCCCTTTACCAATCAATAATCGAACTAGGTTAAGGACTATTAATATCTGTGATTGTCAGCAGGATCTATCCAATGAGAAGCTGGGATTTTCGTGTGAGACCCCAGGGACTTTGGGCAGTTGAGGCAGTTGAGGCAGTCTGGTTTGGGCTCTGATCGAGTTAAGAAGGGCTTAGGTTGTTTGTTGGAAAAGCAGGAGGCCTTTTACAGGACTTAATTGGTCAAGTGGTCACTTGTCTTAGGATTGGAAAAAGGGATTTTCTCTGGCTGAAAGAACTGTGGTGTTGCAGCTGAACATCCAAGACATTTGGTGAAAGCTCCTGGTGGTTTGGCGATCCAGTGTGTTGTGAGTCTGCATCAGTGTGGAAAACCCTGAGCTTGTGGAAAGGGTAAATTGGAAGTGTGTTTGCCAAAGCTAGAGTGGGCACATCAGCCAGAATCTGAGGACACTTGAGGGAAAAGGTTGGCAGGTATCCAGAGCTCAGGAGCCTGTGGATTGCTGAAATCCAGCTGTGTGGAAAGGTAGAGGTTCACTCCACAGACTGTGTGCCACTAGCCAAAAGCCACTAGCAAGCTGGAAGTCAAAGAACCCATTGCTGTACACTGGAGCTGTTTGATTCTGTTCAGAAAAGGTGAAGCTTCAGTCTTCACAGCTGTAATGTGGAGTCAGGTAGGGAATCTGCAAAACCCTATCGAGTGAGGCAGACTGGGCTGCAGGGAGCCTTGGGCATGCACCTGAGTGCTATGGCACTCTGGACCTTTTTTGGGAGCAGACCGTGGGATCACTCCTGGGTCTGGGTTCTATGTGGCCTGGTAGGCTTTGTGTGTGTGCTCTGTAATCTGGCCAACTTGGTGGGCTCAAGGTGACAAGCTGCAAGAATCTTCGAGCAAGTCAGAAGGTGACAAGCTGCAAGACTCTTCAAGCAAATCCAAGGTTGACCAGCTTCTAGCCATTGCTTAGTCTTCCAGACCAGTATTCACTGCCCATTTGCTTGCTGCCCCCTCGGAGCGGTTGTTGATGGCTGGCATAAACCCACTGTGCCAGTATTCCAGTCTCAGAGTCTGCAGAACTGTGAGCAACCCTGCCACAGGGGAATGTTTCAAAACTGCTAGCATATCTGATAAAACTTACTCCTAGGATCCCAACACCGGCCACCCCACGGCGACTAGCAGTCCTGTGTTAAACCTGGGTACCCAGTTAGGACAGACAGGACATAGGGGGTTTGCACTGCTACCAGTGGGGATGGGCACCAGTGATGTTCTGGCTATGGGCTTTGTTAACCCAAATAACTTTCTTTCCCCACAGCAATCTTGTGTCCAGGTACCCCCTTCCCTAGCCCTCCAATTAAAATAAAGCTGTATTTTGTTATTTGTAATTCCTGTGTGGTGAGCATATTATTAGCTATAGTTATTAAGTATATGTGTTCATCTGTATTGGTATAGAATGTGGTACTTTGTCTGTGGGGTGACTGGAAGGGGAAGTGGGTAACTAAAGCATCCCAGGGGGTTGTACTATTCAAAAACCTGGCCCACTGTTATTTTACTCTGGGTGGAGGCTATTTCACTTCTATTCTGGGATAGAACCCCCAATCACCATTGCAACAGAACCCATGCCCCTTAACCTGTGTTGTGGTCAACAGGCAGGGGTAGAAGCCCAGTGGCTCATGACACCTGGGCTACAAATAACAACATTAAATAAGACTGAATTTAAATGATGTAAATGAACCATTGGCAGCAAGATTAATGCAAGGAAAAAGCCTCCTTAAATAGGTAGGACTTTAGATCCCTTTGAAGGCTTCCAGTGAGGGGGCCTCTATCCGGGACCTTGGAAGTGAGTTCCACAGGGTTGGGCTGGCTACTGAGAAAGCATGCTCATCAGACAATTTCAACTGGACCCTGGGAGTCACTAGGAGGTGGGGGGGGGGGCTTGGTAAGGAGACAGTAGGCCACGCAAGTAGCTAGACCTCAGGCCATGTAGGGCTTTGTAAGACAGCAATCTGACCTTGACAGCAATCTGCCACCTCAGAAGCAGTTGGAGAAGATCATGTAAGATCGGTGTTATGTGGCAGGACCTAGGAAGGCCCATGAACATCCTGGCCAACACATTCTGCACTAGCTGCAGGCAATGTAGGTCACCTCCATTTAGCGCTAGTTACAGGGCATTGCAGTAATTAAGCCTGGATGCCACAAAGGTTTGTATCAGTGAGGGCAGGGATGAAAGTTTTAATCCAGGAAATGTTCCTCAAGTAGTAAAATCCACTTTGGACAATGGCTGACACCTGAACCTCTAGTGTCAGATCGCTGATGAGGATCATACCCAGATTTTTCACCTTCATGGAAAAGGTCAACTGGGAGTCACCAGTTACCAGACTGGAAATCTTCCTTACTCACTCAGCATCCCGCCAATGACCAGGCTCAATCATCAATACCTTTGTCTTTTCTGGGTTGAGCTTTAACCAGTTGGAGGACATCCAGTCCTGGACCTCGGCCAGGCAGGAATGAAATACAGAGACCACACCCTGTTGTCCTGGTGCAAAAGACATATACAGCTGGGTATCATCTGCATAGCAGTGAAAACCCATGCTGTAGAAGCTAATAATTTCTTCCAGAGGTGAACCACATACCGCGAACAAGATGGGTGACAGGACTGAGCCTGTGGGATTCCACAGGGCAGGGACTTTGGGTGGGAGGAAAAAAATTCCCATAACCACTCTTTCCATCCTGCCTGTGAGAAAGGGCTTAAACCAGCTGATGACTGTGACAGCAAATCCACAGCATTCCTGAAGATGATCCAATAACACCCTATGATCCGTGGTATCAAATGATACGGAGGGATCAAGGTGAACAAGAATAGACCATTCACCCTATCTCTCTCTCTTGCCCTAAGAAAGTAATTATTATTTTTTTTAATATAGCTTTTTGTAGGCATTTCATAGGTTTTTCTCCTGCATCCCCCCTGGGGCCCTGGCACATGACCGTATGGGTGCGTGGAGGCACGCATGCACACCGGAAGCCAGCTCAGCCCCTTCCGCCCACCTGTACTGCTGTCCCCACCTGCCTGTGTTACCCCACTGGAACTCCACTTGGTGGGGACGGGACTATGGGAGGGGCGACAACCCACCCCAACACCCCTGGGAAAGAAGAGCATCCTGAAGGCTCACTCAATCCACTCCTCCCCCCAAAGCCAGCACCCCGATGACCCGAGGTCATTCCTGAACCCGGATCACCGGCATAGCACGAGGTAAGGGGTCCTGCACCTCAACCCTCAGCATCACCAGGCCGGCATGAGGAGGTCATTTTGCATCTTGACAAGTGCAGTCTTCATGCTATACCTACAGCTGAATCCAGACTGCAGCAGCTCAAAGATGTTAAAGGCAGCAAGATGCACCTCGAGTTGTATAGCCACCACTTTCTCAGTAATCTTCCCCAAAAAAGGAAAGCTAGAGATGAGCCTGTAATTCACCAGACAATCCAGGTTCAATGAAGGCTTTTTAAGAGGTGTTTCACGAAAGCCTCTTTCAAGGGCCAGGATAACCCCCCCTGTAAAGGGAACACTGGACTATCTCGTCTATTACTAGCCTGATAGACTCAACACAGCCCACTAGGAGGCATCTTGGGCCCAGGCCCAGGTCACAGTATGTCAGCCGCAGCTTCGAGATAATCCTACTAACCTCTTGCACTCCCACTGGATCAAATTCACTCAAGATCTGAGGAGATCCTCTGTTAATTTATTTGAAATGTTTCACCAGGAAGGCACACTGAGCAACAAGTTGCTTGTCTCCTGGTGTGGCCTGGGGAAGGGGTATACAATGAGGATGGAGCAGTAATACTTAAATTCAAGTTACATAGGTCAAACAATTACATTCAGTTGCATCATATCGTACAATAAGGTGCTGTGCATTTGCATAAGACAGGCTGTGTAACATACAATTAGGTTAATAAGAGAGAACATCCATAAGTGCAAAGGGAGGAAGGGGAAGGATCAGTACAGATGAATGTGGAAAAGAGGAGATTTAGCTACTATGAAAAGGAAGGAGTCAGAATGGAGGGGGCAACAAGTTGGAGATCAAACAAGGAAGGGTATGGCCCGGTTGCGCTGAGGGTTGAGGTGCTGAATGCCACACCTCGTGCCATGCCAGTGACCCAGGTTCAGGAACTAGCCGAGGCTGCCGAGGGTCGGCAGGGGAGAGAGGATTCAGCATCCATAGGACTACTGTCCTCTCTCGGGGAGAGATCCAGGGACAGCCCCACACTGCAGCAGCCCCTGGTGGCTCTGCATCCCCACTACTGTAGCCCTAGAGTCTAGGGCTACAGTAGTGGGGATGCAGAGCTGCAGCAGATATCGTCAGATATCATTGCACGCCTGGGCTCTGAGGGGGGAGGTAGGGCATAACCAAGAAAATCTCCACTGGTGGAGATAGGCAAAGGCACCACCAGCCCTCGGAAGTTACACTCCAAGGCTGGGCACCTCTCCTTGCATTCCCCCCTGACCACCTGTAAAGTTAGACTGTAGACAGAGTGCCCTGGGAGGATAGGGCAGCCCTTCCTCAGAGGGTGCAGAGCTGGGGGGGTCTACAAGGTCGGTACGGAGGCGAGGGGTAGTGTGCTTCAGGCAGGAGGTAGAGCTCTGAGGGTGGGTGGTTGCTGGAGAGAGTTCCCTTCTGGGCAGGAGCAAAAATACATTTTGAAAAAAAAAAAAAAAAACAGGGAAGAGTAAAATGGTACAATAAGTGCAGGAGGGACAGGTGGAATGGAGTGTCTGCAGGCAAGACCACATGTTAATTTGGGGAAAGAAGTGAGTAAAGAAGCACTGATCCAAGGAGGAAAGGGTGGGTTGTGAAGGAAGGGTGTAGACTAGATCCTGAGGACCACTTCAGGATTCAGAGAACCCTGCCAGGGGACTGAGAGGGCAGGAAAGGGTAGGAAAGGGGAAGAGGGGAGAAGCCCAAGTCACAGAGGG
This sequence comes from Neoceratodus forsteri, assembly GCA_016271365.2. NCBI lineage: Eukaryota > Metazoa > Chordata > Ceratodontiformes > Ceratodontidae > Neoceratodus > Neoceratodus forsteri. The sequence continues at coordinate 1,727,446,843 of CM057452.1, forward strand.
ACCCCTTCAGGATGCTGAGAACCCTGCAAGGGAACTGGGAAGGCTAGAGTGAAAATGGGGGAAAGATGGCAGAAGGACTTTGAGTGTAGAGGGAGAGGGAACAAGGTTATTGGTTCTGAGATGAGGGGTTTTATTAGGTGCAGGAGCAATTACTGAGAGGAAGTTACGATTAGGCAGGGGAGCAATGGAGGATAAGAAGCTGTAGTTGCAGGTTGTGGGGTGAGGGGTAAATATTAAGTGCATTAGCAATTTATTGAGAGGAAATGATGTAAGGCAGAGGATATGGAATAGGGGAGGAGGAGTGGTGGATCTGAAGGGGGAGTGCATTCCCGAGTTTAGTGAAGTGATATGAGAGGCAGGTTTGACCAGCGAGGTAGACCCGGCGAGGATAGCCAAGAGGAAGTCGATAGATCCGAGGGAGTGGAGACTGATGGGGGGGGGGACTGAGAGGAGAGCAGAGAGGTAGGAAGGTAGTGAGCCAAACCAGAATTTGGAGACAAATTTGGCACAATGCTGAAGGCGTCTATTTGCAAGAGATGGGAGAGCCAGGGAGTGGCAGAGAGAGCGGTGATGAGTAAGGAGAGGAGAGTCCAATGCAAAACAACAGAATGCATTGAAAAGTGTATCCAATCAGGCCAGGGACATCTTTTGGGGGGGGGACACTGTAGACTACATTACAGTTGTATACTGTATTACAGTAGTCAAAAATTGTGAGGATCATCTTTTGGACAAGCTCATGCCTTACCGGTAGAGGGAGACTGTTCCGGTTCCTGTATAAAGCATCGAACTTGAGGCGCAACTTTTTCAGGATGGCATTGATGTGTTCAGAAAAGTTTAGGTGTTGGTCTAACCAAACACCCAGATATCTGAATGAGGAGGTGTCCTCAAGAACAGTCCTATCGAGTGTGTGGAAGGAGGGAATGGAAGGGAGCCTAGAGAGTCTCTGCCTGGTGCTGAAGGTCATGAAGACTATCTTCTTGGCATTGAGGAAGAGCTGATGTGAACTGAGCCAGAGCTGAACCTTTTGAAGCCATGCTGGAGTCTGTCAGCAACATCAGGAGTGACCTGAGGTGAAGATGACTGTATCATCTGCGTACATGTGAATGGAGGAAGATGTACAAACAGATGGGAGGTCATTCAGGGATATGGAGAAGAGTAAAGGACCTAACATAGAGCCTTGGGGTATTCCAGTGTTAATAGGGAGGGCAGGGGATATGGAATCAGCTATTCTGACTGACTGGGTGTGACCTATGAGGTAGGATCTGAACCAGTTCAGATAAGCCAGCCGAGGAGAGGGTACTTATTAGTAATGAGTAGGAGACAGTGTTGAAAGCGTTGGCTAAATCAACAAATATGGTAGAGGTGATGTGGCCACTGTCCATCCCTGAGAGGATGATATCAGTAAACCTAATCAGGGAAGTGCTAGTGGAATGGTTTCTCTGAAAGCCTGATTGGAAGGGAGTAAAGAAATTAGCATCAGAGAGATAGGAAGAGAGTTGGTTGAGGACCAGGTGCTCTTGCAATTTTGCTAGGATGGGAAGAAGGGAAATAGAATGGTAGTTACCAGGGGTAGGAGGATCACTTCCCATAGGTAAGGGAAGAACAACAGCATGTTTTCAGCTAGCAGGGAGGGCTGTCAAATCAAAGGAAAGGTTGAGAAGTACCGTAAGGGGGGCAGCAATGGCCTGGGCTGAGAGATATAACAATTTGGAGTCTAGCCCATCAGGTGAGCCACCTCTGGAAGGGTTCAGTGTGAGTAAGGCTTTGAGTGTGTCAGAAGGTGTTATTTTTGAAAAGGAGAATCCATTTGCCAGAGAGAGTATGTAGATGAAGATAAGAGGGTGGAAGCGCAAGAGGTGAAGTAGTTGTTGAATTCATGTACCACACTCAGGTGGTCTGTTACTAGGGAATTATTTAGTTTAAGAATGGGGGGGGGGGTAGAGGGATAGGAGAATAGAGAGTGAACAACTTTCCAAAATTTAGAAGGGGAGTTAATATTAACTTGAAAAGTGGAGCTGAATTATTCAGCTTTTGCCAAAACAGTGGCCTTGGTACATTTATTATATAGAAATCGATAGGCATCATAATCTTTTTGTAGCGTAGAGGCTTTGTGGTGTTTCCAGGCTTGGTCCCTTGCTCTTTGGCATGCAATAAGCTCAGAAGATATCCAGGGGAGGTGATTTCCTCTGACAAGGACACGACAGATAGGGGTGTACTGGATCCAAATGGCAATGAAATTAGCTTTAAAGAAGTCTTCGGCAGTGTCAACATCTGTTGCCGAAGCAATAGGGGCCCAATTTGAGTGGGCAAGGTCCAAGAGAAGGAGGGCGAGGTTTAGTGAGTTGTATGACCAAGTTAGTAGGGTCTTTGGCTGTGTCTTTGCTCAGCGAACTTTATACACCAGAAAAATCATACGGTGGTTGTTTAATGCATCGGGGAGTATCCCTGATTTAACAAATCTGTGCGGGTGGGAAGTGAAGGCCCAGTCGATTGGGGAGTGATTAGTTGTTTTGTCATTTAACCTAATGGGTTCAGAAATGAGTTGGGTCATATTATGGGCAGTAATGTCATTTTGTAGTTTGTTGATGGAGGGGGATAGCCAGTTTGAGTTAAAGTAACCCATAATATAAACGTCCCCTGTGGAGGTATGAGAGACTATAGAGTTAACAAGTTCTATAACAACCGAGGATTGTAGGCCGGGGCAACAGTAGGCACCTGCCATGAAAATAGGGAGAGAGAAGGGTAGGGATAGCTGTAGTATGAGCCATTCATAGGTTTTAGTTACAGTGGTAGTAAGGGTGGTGGTATATTGAATGGCTGATGAGACATAGATAGCTACACCTCCTCCTCCTCGCCCAGCCTGGTCTTCCTGGGTGATAAAGAAACCTGGGATGGCAAGGGATGAGTTCACAGTTTTGTCATTTAACCAGGTTTCTGACAGGATGATGACATCAGGGGTGAGTGAAACAACTATGGGTTAGAGCAAGTCAATTTGAGGAAGAAGGCTACGGACATTTAAGTGGATCATTTTTAGGCCACGGGGGATACTAGTAAGGCTACATAGGGATGAGGCTAGGTTTGGGGAGGAAGGTTCCATAGTGACAGGAGAGCCTGAGCCAGGGTTGGGAGTGATATCACTGGCTGATAGAAGAAGGAGCACAATGATAAAAAAAGTGCAGTTTTGCACTTTTGAACCAGGGGTCCAACCTGGCATGAGTAGTTATGTAAGAGGAACGGTGTGAAGGGGGGGACAGAAGGCAGAGGTGAAGTAGAGTGAAGTAGAGAGGACAGTGGCACAAGGGCATATAGGATAGTGCACCCAGTTGAACAGAAAAGGGGAGTTGGAGGTATTGCGGTTTAAGACAGCAGGGAATGGGGGGCTGTTGGAGTTTGACGGTGGTGGGGTCGGGAGTGAAGGGGATAGGGTAAAGAGGGGAAAGGAGAGGGCAATAAATATAAGGATTAGGGAGTTAAAAGCCATAGTAGGAGCAGGAAGATGAGCTTCACAGAAAATGTGTAAGATATTGAAGACCTTCTAAAAGAAGGCTAGAAGATGTGGCTGAAGGACTGAGTTCCCCTAGTGGAGACACAGAATAAGGAGTTAATGGGAGATCAGGCACTTAGTTATTCACAGCGAGGTCAGGTGATCACAATAGTCTAGATAAGAAAATGCCCAGATAGGGTTGGGAAGTTAACTCTGAGCAGCGGGAGAAGCAGAAGGGCTGCCGGTGGCCAGAAGGCACCTCTGACCCGTGGAGTGTAGTGCCCTGTTCAGGGGCGGGTGGCCAGCTGGAGAGGGAAAAGAGAAAAAACAATGAGCAGATATAGTGCTGCTGGAGCCTTGGCACTTAAGCTTAATGGTGGGTGGGCACACAGACAAAAGGAGTCCAGTTTAGAGAGAGATGGGAGACAGCAGACAGATTGGAACAAAAGTGCAGTGATGTGGCACTCAGCAGGAGGCTATTCAGGTCATAGGGCAGAGGCACCAGAAGGCAAACAAAACAGTAGAAAGAATATGGAGATTTAAATCCTCATCGAAGAGCTGTAATCACTAATGCTTTTGTGGTCAAGTACAATTTAGACACAATATATCCAATAGGCTTTTGAAGCATTAAGAAACAGTTTCTAGTTTAGCAGTCAACAGAGAGTAAACATATATCATAACAGTAATACAGTTCTTATTTGAAAGAGGCATGAAAGCAGCAACTCAGTTTGGTCAGGAGACTTGGAGTGATAGAAAAAGTGAAGCAGTCAATAGTGTAGCAGGTCAAGAAGCAGCAGCCAATCAGATTGAAGGCACCAGAAATTCAAGTTCTAAGGAGAGAAAAGTGTACCCTTGAGCAGCGAGTGGGAGAAGGGGAAGGACTGCCAGTGGCCAGAAGGCACCACCGAACCATGGAATGTAGTGCCCTGTTCAGGGCTAGGCAGCCAGCTCTGAGCAGTGAGCAGGAGAAGCGGAGTGGCTCCCAGCAGCCAGAAGGCACCACCAAACCATGGAACATAGTGTCCTGTTCAGGGGAGGGTGGCCACCTCTGAGCAGTGAACGGTAGAAGTGGAGGGGCTGCTGGCAGCCAGAAGGCACCGCTGAGCTGTGGAGCATAGCACCCTGTTCAGGGGCAGGCGGCCAGCTCTGAGCAGTGAGCAGGAGAAGCGGAGTGGCTCCCAGCAGCCAGAAGGCACCACCAAACCATGGAACATAGTGTCCTGTTCAGGGGAGGGTGGCCACCTCTGAGCAGTGAACGGTAGAAGTGGAGGGGCTGCTGGCAGCCAGAAGGCACCGCTGAGCTGTGGAGCATAGCACCCTGTTCAGGGGCAGGCGGCCAGCTCTGAGCAGTGAGCAGGAGAAGTGGAGGGGCTGTCAGCAGCCAGAAGGCACCACTGAGCTGTGGAGTGTAGTGTCCTGTTCATGGGTAGGTGGCCAACTCTGAGCAGCGAACAAAAGAAGCAAAGGGTCTGCTGGCAGCCAGAAGGCACTGCCAAGCCATGGAATATTGCATCCTGTTCAGGGGTGGGTGGCCAGCTCTGAGCAGTGAGTGGGAGAAGCAGAGGGGCTGCCAGTGGCCAGAAGGCACCACTGAGCCATGGAGCATAGAGCCCTGTTCAGGGGCAGGTGGCCATCTGGAGAGGGGATCCCAGACCCAACACCACACACCAACCCTGCGGCCCCAGGGGAAATATCCAATCAGATAGAGCACACTTTATCAGCGAAGAATAGAGCAAACTCTTCACATCTGGTAGATGACAAAGCTCTAACTGGCTGGAAACAGGTCAAGTGAAGAAGCCTGTCTGCCGTCTGGAAGAGTTGAGCTGGTCTATTCTTCCCTGCAGCAATCTCCCTGGACAGGAACCCTACCTTCTTACAGGAGATTGTCTTTTGATAATCCTTATAATGGGATATCAAAACCAATTTATTCTCATCAGTCCAGGATCTCTGCCAGCAGTGCTCCTACCTCCAACCCTTAGTCTTCAACTCTCTGAGCTCCCCATTGAACCATGGGGATCTCAGGCATGAGGACAAGGGTCATATGTGGACCAGTGCTTCAGAATCAAGGACTGAGGTAACGGCCCTATTATAAGATGTCACTGTCTCCCCTGGTCTTGCCATGCAAGCAACCAATTTACTCGATAGGTCCAATATTGCCTGGAATCCTGATGGTGTCAAACCCCTTAAAGGGTAGTAATGGACCATCTCCACAGGGGAAGGATTCTCAGTAGGGGTGCCAAATGAGAACTTCACTGTGCAGAGATCCAACCAAACAACCTGATCAATCTTGAGGTTTTCAGTCTCGAGACCCATTGTGAACACCAGGTTCAAGGTGTGACCATGTGAGTGGATCGCAGTTGTAATTACCTGTGACAGGCCCAGTGATTTCATAGACTGGAGGAAGTCTTGACCAAAAGACAAGAGTTCATCATCAACCCAGGCATTGAAATCACCCAGAATTAGCCATCTGGATGACTCCAATGCCAAGCCAGCCATGAAGTCCATAACTTCCTGCAGGAACTCCCCCTCACAACCTGGGGGTCAGTACATGAGAAGGATCCTGCAGCCAGCACCTGGGCCCCCTTGGATGGCCACTCACTCAAATGATGTGGTAGATCCCACTTGGGAGCATGGAGTAATTCAGGTTGGATCTAAAACAGATAGCCACTCTCCCACCCCCTGTGGTCCATCCTCAGGCAGTGTACAACAGAAAACCCAGTCGGAATCACCACCTTCAGAAATGGGCTGGCATCCTCCCCAGCCAGGTCTCTGTAATCCAAACCAGGCTGACTGAGAAAATCAGATTTGCCATAATAGCAGTCTTATACCTCATCAACCTGGCATTGCAAAGCACTGCCAGAGTGGGATGAGTGGAGACTTTTGGCCTACCTGCTCCCTACTCACTCAAACCAGTGGAACCCATGAGTATGGGAATCAGGCAAGAGGGACCCCTTTCTTATACTTGTTTCTCCCCCTTTGTGCCTTTTGAATCTTATCACCCTAATACCATCCATTCCAGTAGCTCTCCTCAAGCCATTCCACCTGTACCCCTGCCTTCGGCTGATACATGCCACCCTGCAGAATCTATATGCATCAGCTGATGGGGGGGTCCTTGAAACAGCAGAGGTCCAATTGCTGGGCTGAGGAGTAACTACTCCTGGGGGTCCAATGTCCCAACACATTACAAACTAGTTGAATAAACACCATTTAACAACAAAAAATACCTTAAAATAATCCCATAAAACCCAGAAATAAAATATGTCAAATTTAATAGCCCACCCTCCCAAACCCTACACTCATCCAAATATCATATTGCAAACCCCTCTATGATACAATAAAAGTTCATTCATTTCAGCAACCAAACCACACACACACACACACACACACACACACACACACACACACACACACACACACTGACCCACCCAACCCCAAGATAAATAATCAAACTTAGGAAGTTTAATAAGGTACAAAGAAATTAGGAGGACCCCAGTGGTTCAGATTTTGTAGTCCTGTAGTGCTGTTATAAATCCATAATCCTGGCCATAATGAAGGAGATTGTAAAGGGTCCATACAGAAACCATAACATTAGTACATCAGTCTCTGCTCTCACCAGAGAAACCAAGAATTGTAAGTCGGGTAAATTTTGCAGTACTCTCACTACTGCAAACAGTTTAAATGTCTTTCAAAAGTGACATTTTTTACCAAGATCATGCAAAGATGGCACATACTGTGATTTAAGGCTCTGAATCTGAAGGTTCTCTCACCACTCTCAGAAGTTCTTTGTGAAGTTACATGTAAGCTATTCACAGTTCGGAGAGAAAATCAGTCTAACAAGATGCCAGACAGTGCTCCAGAATAACAGCACAGGCTATGCTGAGAGAATCGGGCTATAGCTGAATCTGATCCACAAGAGTGGGGATGGTTGCAACCATGGCACCGACAGCTGGGAAAATATTCAGACTCTAGCAAGTAACAGCAGTGGCTGCAACAGTAATTTAAAAATGCAGAAAAGGTGCTAAATCTAAAGTGGGTCCTCCACACTCTGTCAGCTGTTTTAAATTCAGATTAGTTCAGCTCCTTCCCCACTCTGATTGCAGGGAATGATATCAGAAATAGGATCCAGATATTAGTGTAAGTTGGGTCCAGCAACGCTCAGTCCCGACCCTAACAGGGTCTAGCAACAGTCCACAGTAGCCTTCCATATGTGTAACACTCCGGTGGTACAATTCAATCAGTCAGTCAATCAATCAATCATTTTTATTTTACCAGGAATGACACCATTGAGCAAGCTCATTTTCAATGTGGTCCTGGAAGGACACAAGGAATATTTCAATACATACACTGGGTACAATGTAAAAGCAAATAAAAATACATGCGCTGGTTACAATGTAAGTAAGGTACACAATACATCCATATAAGTCCTAGGTAGAAAGACAGTTGGTACAGAGCAATGAAGGAATAAGGAGGAAGTATACAAAGTGCCATGTCTACTTAGGTGATATAAAAATACATGATGGAATATAATCAAAATGGAGGCAAAAGTTGCAAGTGCTGAGCAAGCATCGATGCACAAAACTGGCGTCACAAGGAGAGCTGTATGGAGCTGTGATGTAAAGGGAGCAAAGACAGCATGGATAACAAGTACATATCTCCTGTATAAAGAGGTCCACTAGGGGTCTGAAGGCCTGGAGACAGATAGTGTTAGTAAGTTTTAAAGAGCGTTGAAGATTAGTAGTAGTAATAATAACATTTATTTATACAGGATATGAAAGCAACTTCAAACACCATTAGGGTTAAATAACCCTTTTTACAAGGTGCACCTGTTTAGATGTCAGAATACAAGTTACAGTAAAAACAAGCAATGAAAAACTGCACATTTAACAACACAAATATGTTACTTAATACAAAACAACAGTTTTATGTCATGGCACATAAAGATCTACAGGCGATTTAATTCATCTATTACATAAACAGCGAAAACATATTTCTTGCTTCATAGCAAGGTTAAATTTAGCTATGGTCAAATGCTGAGTTTTCAATGGCAGTGAAAGTTCATTCTAGGTGGTAGGAGCTCTATACTGAAAAGTCAGGGTTACAAATCTGTTTTTATATTTAGGGACTATCAGGTCTCTAGCGCCACTCTTACATAAATTAAACTGATGGGTGGGGCTGATAAGTCTCTCTGCCAGACCAATAGGATATCTGGTCTTATAGATTTTATAGACAAGATTTGTCCAAATTTGCTGTCTCCTAATCTCTACGGAGACCCAATTTAGCTTAATATACATATAGCAATGATGGGTATCTGTTTTACATCTTAATACAAACCTTGCTAATCTATTGTAACATGTGTCAAGCTTATGAAGCATTGTTTTGTTAGCACTTGAGTAAACACAACTTCCATAATCAATTTGTGGAATTAGCTGATTTGCTATAACCTGTCTATCCTTAATGCCTAAGCAGTTTACTATTCTTCTGAGCGCACCTACCCTGGAATGGACTTTTTTTATTACCGTGTTTAAATGTTGTTCAAAAGATAACTTATGGTCTACAAGCACCCCTAGCTACTTGTAGGCCAGAACCTGTGCCAAGCAGCTTCCATTTACAGTTTTTATACATAGTTTATCATGTTGTAGACCATTCTTAAGTGCATATGGGCCAATTAACATAGTTTGGGTCTTCTTCACATTTAGGACAAGACCTGAGGAGGCAAACCAGGCCTGCAGTATGTTAAAATCTGACTGCAGGTTGGCCTCCACCTCCACCAGGTCTTTTCCATCATAGACCAAAACAGTATCATTGGCATAAAGCCTAATATGAGTAGACTTTATATGGCAGGGAAAACTATTTATATAGAAAATAAATAACAGAGGCCCTAGTATGGACCCCTGTGGAACACCATGAGTCACTGGTAAAAATCTTGAGCCAATTTCCTCCACCATTACTGTTTGAGATCGACCTTCCAAATAAGATCGAAACCAATTTGATGGTTCAGTTGCTATACCTATCTGTTTCAGCCTCTGTACAAGCAAAGAATGGTCAACCATATCAAAAGCCTTGGATAGGTCAACGAACACAGCACCCGCAGACCTTGACTCCCCAAGAGGGGTTGCTACTAAGTCAACAACATCTGTGAGTGCTGTGGTCGTTGACCTACCCCTTCTAAAACCAGACTGAAAATTATTTAACTTATTATATTTTTCCAGCTGATCCATAAATTGTGTATGAATCAACCTTTCCAACAGCTTAGATAAGACAGATAGTAGGGCAATTGGTCTATAATTTGTAGGCCTAAAATTCAAGCCCCCCTTATGAATTGGCACTATTTTAGCCCGTTTCCAAGATCAAGGGAAGTTTCCTTCAATCAAACTCCTGTTAAAGAGATCAGTTAAGGGTTGGGCCACCTCATGTGCAGAATCTTTCAAAAACCTAATTTCTACATCATCTTATCCTTTGGCCTTTTTTTTTGTAGTTTATTTATTTATTTTATTACTTCCTTTCTTGTTACTGTATTTGTTTAAACTTTAAAACTGGTACTGAATTTTGATCTATTTGATTGTCATTTACCTCTATCCCACAACTCCCCTTTTCTTGTAATCCACTTGGAATGATTATGTCAGGAAGTTCAATAAAATGTTTATTTAGAGTGTTAGCATCGTTGTCTGGATTTAAAAGAATGCCATTTTCAATAACTTTTATGCCACATAAATTATTTTGTGATTTAACAAGTGATTTCATTAAGGTCCAATTTTAGCTTGAATCGTTAGTTTCATTTATTTTATGTCTATAATAAAGTGCTTTTGTTTTCTTTATCTCCTGAATGACTTTATTGCGTATCTTTTTAAAATGCTCCTAGACAACCTTATCCAAAGGTTTTTTTAGATTTTTTCCATAATTGCTTTCTAAGTATTACCAATTTTCTAAAGGCATCATTTATCCATGGTAGGTGTTTTTGTTTTTTTGTTCTTTTTTATATGGGGCAGACATGTTACATACCTCTAAAAACATTTTTGTAAATTCCTTTCCTGCCAAATCCAAATCTGGAATTAGGGAAATCCTATACCACTTTTGTTGTGACATTTTGAATTGAAAATATTGTTTATTATGTTTTTTATAACATCTATTTACTAAAAAGTACTCTCTTAAAGGCTGAACTTTAAGTTGATTAACATAGATGAGACAAGAAACCACATTATGATCCCCACATTTGAAGGACAGACCTTTGTTTCTAAGACTGTAATATCTGGAGACACAAAAATAAGAACTAATATATTACCAGGGCTATTTATCTTACCTTTCCTTGTTGGTGTGAGCACTATCTGGATTCCTTTAGCTTCTGACCTCTTCTTTCCCCCCATGCAGCATTAAAATCTCCCATTAATAGTATATTTTTATCTCTAATATGCAGCCCTATGATGTCAGCAGGTTTCTCAAAACGGATTGGTTTAACTTTCAGTGGGGAATAAACCACACCAACTGCCAAGTCAATGGAGTGGATACAAATCAGGATACACTCCATTCCTTCAGTCTTACAGGACAGTATGGTCTCGGAGTGCCCCAAAAAGTTATTTACATACAATATTATACCCCCTCCTCTTGCCCCTCTATCTCTTCTATGAAAATAATAATTATTTAACTCTAAATCTTTATCTACTTCTTTCTTTCCCAACCAGGTTTCTGAAAGAGGAATTATATCTGGATTTTCCATTTCAATCCAGGCATGAAACAAATCCCAATTTATTTACTAAACTTTATGTATTATCATGCATAATTTTTATATGTCTTGATTCAGGACCTGGGTTGGTCTCAATATCGCCACTAAGGGCCAGAATCACCAGAAGTACCCATCCATTTGTTCTATCAATTGGCCTGGAAAAGGGGCCATACCTCACCTGCTGGTTCTTTAAATGCAGTTTCAGTAGGAGAAAATGGCTTCTCCTGTACCAGGCCAGGTCCATTATTGGCAGAACAAGCTGGGGGGATAAAAGTTCTGGTGAAGTTGACACCTTATAGAAAAAGAAACAGCCGAATGTGTAGAACAAATTTGCAACAGGCAGATAAATGCAATTAATATCCCCCAAACACAGCCAAACATTACTTTTGAGTTACTTTTATAAGACTGTTTATACTCCATGATAATTTTATGACAGAATTTAGAAAACATAAATAAATATCCACTAAGCCACTAGTAACAATAAAGAGCGCTCAATATCTGACAAAGGACCACCAGCTTGGCAGATAGTGAGGTTTCTAATTGCAACAAACACTAGTGACGCAAATTTTAAAACCACCACTTTAGGTTACCTATATACCTATATTTTGCAGTAACTATAAGCTGCTTTCTCAATAGCAGCAATTGTATTGAACCCCCAGTTGTTTACCAGTCGAACGGAGACTTCATCTTCAGCTACTTGTTCGATTTTCTATAACAAGTGGTGCTGCGCCACTCACGCTCACGTCACAGTGCTTGTGCTGTAGCACAAAGCTTTTTAAGCTGTAGAGCTCCTCCCTTAACTGTGACACTTCCCTCAGTTCTTCGCCTTCACAGCTGATTGAGTCTCCGGCACACCAGGAGCTCTGAGGCAGTTCTCCACAAGGTAGGGAGAGCATGGCTAATAGCAGACTTGCTGTAGCAGGACACTACCCTAGGTACATCCAATATTATGTAAGAGTGTTTCCTCAATGATTTGGCACAGGTTGTGTACTTAAAAAGGTATGTGATATTGCCACGCCGGAGACCCAGGCTCGGGAATGACTTTGGGTTGCTAGGGTGCCGGTTGGGGGGGTTAGAGTGGGCTTTCCCCTCCAGTGGTGGACACCCACTCCTCCATAGTCCCACACCCATCAGGTGGAGGTCCGATGGGTGCTCAGGTGGTAGTAGTGGTGACGCAAGTCTGGGGTGGGGTGGAAGGGTTCACCGCAGCCTGGCATGCACATGCGCCTCCACACATGCATATGCATGTGTACGCTATGACCTCAGGTAGGGGAAGTAAAAAGGAAAAATGAAATAAGTTGTAAATGGAAAAAAAAGGTATTTGGTATAGGGAGGGAGTTTGTTCAGGATGGTTCTCTAGGACCATATTATGGCATTTTTTAACCTACTGGGGAACGAGGGCCAGCTGAGTTGAGCATATAAAGCACAATGGTGAGTTCTGAATGGGGCATTTGTAATGAACCTTAATGCTCTGTGGTAATGTACATCCAGTTTAATAAGGGCTGCTTTAGTACAGTGGCTATTAATAAAATCTGCGTAGTTGATAAGGGGAAAAAAAGTGGTCTGGACAAGCCTTTTCTCTGCTTCAAACATAAGAAGGTGCATGATTCTAAAGAAGAGGCCTAGCCTCTTTTTTAGCTCTCGGAAAGTTCCTCAGTATGAGCTACGAATGATAGCCAGTGATCTAACCAGAAACCCAGATATTTAAACTTGTCTACCACCTCAAACGATTCACCTAGTGGGGTAGTTATCTGGAAGTGGGGGCAGGGAGTAGAGGTACTTATGGCTTGGGTGTAAAGGGGAAAGAAACATAACCTTTGTTTTTTAGCATTTAACAACAATTTGAGTTGGAAAAGATTGTGCTAGAGCTGGTTGAAGTCAGGTTGTGCCTGAAAATAGGCTTTTCTACGTCTAGAGCACCTACCCAGTTATCAGAAAAAAATAAATAAATAAATGTTGCAGGTCTACGCAGGCAAGGCCAAGGGAGGGCCTGGAGACATAAAACTGTGTCACCAGCAAGGATGTGCACATTAGCTATATTAATGTTATAGCTGATGTTGTTTATGTAAATTGCAAATAGTAAGGGCCAAAATATGGAACCATGAGATACACCTCTGGGCAACGTTCTGAGTGGGGAGAAATCACCTTGCGCCTTGACTTGCTGCTGTCTGTCTTTAAGGAAACAGGAAAACCAGGGCATTGCGATAGTGTCTAAACCAATATCCTTTAGCTTATGGAGGAGTATCTTGTGATCCACGGTATCAAAGGCCTTACACAGGTCAAGGAAGACTGTGCTAACATGGTGTTTAATTTTAAGTGCAGATTACCAGTCATTGGTGACTTTTGCCAAAGCAGATATGGTACTGTGTTTTGGCCTGAAACCAGACTGTAAAGGACTGAGGAGGTCGGAGGAGCCCAGGTACTGCCTGAGTTACATATTCACAAGTTTTTCAAGTAATTTAGATAATATAGGTAGGAGTGATATGGGACGGTAATTGTTGAGGTTGCAGGGGTCACCTGATTTAAAGGACAACTAAACAACCTTTTTCACATTTTGTGTTTTCATTTACATGACTCCATTGGCTTGTAAAGGAGAGGCTGTAGTTTACATTTATACTGAAACTGCATTTATTAAAGTAGGATAAATGCAGTTTTATAGCATTTGAAAATTGTAAACACAGCCTCTCCTGATTCAAAAATCCTGCTCTAAACATCCTAAAATGGTTGCCTTGATGATGTCAATAATTCCCTTCTTTGTATTGGTTTACTGATGGATGCAGTAGCTTGGTTTAAAAGCTATCACCAAGAAAGAGATGTCAATAGGGAGAAGGGTGGGGTCAATGGAGAAAATGACAAAGGCAATAAGGACAGGAATGGGGCAAAAAGGGGTAAGGCTATCAAGAAATGGAGGGTAATGAGTACCAGTACCCATAGTCTGGGCAACGAGCTCCCTGAACCTGTGGCCTTGATGGAAGAGGGATGCCTGGATATTGAGCAGTCACAGAAACATGGTACACAGAGAACCATGACTGGGATGTTAACATACCAGGGTACACAACCTACAGGAGAGACAGGGAGGGGAGAAGAAGGGGAGGAGTAGCTCTCTATGTACGGGAAGGGATAAAAGCAAGGAAACAAAAGAGTAAACAGGGAGGAGAGGAGGCACTGTGGGTCACCTTAGAGACTGGAAATGGCACCACAGTCCTCACAGGGTTGTATACAGACCCCCATGTCAGGGAGAGGGAATGGACAAGTATATGATAGAAGGCATCCTTAGGATGGCACAGAAAGGCGAGATACTGTTGATGGAGGACCTGAATATGCCAGATGTTAACTGGAGCACCTTTGCTGCAGCTACATCCAAGAGCAGGGGCATTCTAGATGCCCTACAGGTGGCATGCCTCAGATAACTAGTTTTGGAACCTACTCATAAGGGCGCAATCTTAGACCTCATACTCTCAAATGGGGACAGTGAGAGGATCTCATATCTAGAAGTGGGTAGCCATCTGGGAACAAGTGACCAACAACTGTTTCTTGATAAACTCAGCTACAGAGTAAAGCCATACAAAAGTGAAGGCACTGGACTTCTGGAGGGCTGACTTTGGCAAGATGGGAGAGTGCCTTAGAAAAGAACTAGCAAACAGGCTAGAAGGAGGGGTGGAGCAACAATTGGGAAACATCAAAATTGCCATCACAGAGGCAACAAGCCTTTGTGTGAAGCAAATAAATCAAAATGAAAGAAAAAGCCACTATGGTTCTCAAACTAGGTGGTGGGGAAGGTTAGGGAGAAAAAGACAGCATTTTGTAAGTATAAGGAAACACAGAAGGCTCAGGACAGAGAACCGTACCAGTTAAGGCAGAAGGAAGCAGGGAAGGATGTCAGAATAGCAAAAGCCCAAACTGAGGAAAAGACAGCCAACTCAGTTAAGAAGGGGGATAAAACCTTTTACAGGTACATCAGGGAGTGTAGAAAGACAAAGGGAGGCATAGTGAAGGTGAATAGAAAGGACGGTGGGTGGGCAGAGAGGGTGGTGGAAAAGCAGGGATACTGAATGAATACTTCTGCTCAGTAGTCACAAAGGAGGAGGAGGAGGGGAGGGGAGGTGCCTAATCCAATTAACAGAAGCACTCTGTATAGGGGGGTCGATCCTAGTCCTTTCACAGAAGAAAGGGTTCTGAAAGGACTCCTAAAACTGAAGGTGACCAAAGCAATGGAGCCTGATGGAATTCACCCCAAAATTCTAAAAGAATTAAGGGGAGAACTAGTGAGACCATTGACTACCCTTTTTAACAAATCATGGGAGGATGGTGTGGTACCAGAAGACTGGAGGAAGGCAGATGTAATTCCCCTTCACAAAAGTGGGAGCAACACAGATGCAGAAAACTACAAACCTGTCAGTTTGACCTCTGTGGTAGAGAAAGTGATGGAATAACTTCTGAAGGAAAGAACTGTTGAGTACCTAGAGACCAGTGAGGCATAGGCCCAAGGCATGATGGGTTGACAGCAGGCAGGTCATGTCAGATGAATCTAACTGATTTATTTGACTGGGTGACCAAAGCAGTAGACCAGGGAGGGGCTGTGGACATGGCCTACCTAGACTTTAGCAAGGCATTTGACACAGTCCCACACAAAAGATTAATAGTCAAATTAACCAGCCTGGGAGTGGGTCCCAGGGTGGTAGCCTGGGTAAAACATTGGCTGGATAACAGGACACAGAAGGCAATTGTAAATGGAGTCCACTCTGAAGAAAGAGGGGTTACTAGTGAGGTACTGCAGGGTTCAGTATTGGGTCCAGTCCTTTTTAATGTCTTCATAAGTGACATTGCAGAGGGACTGGAAGGAAAAGTATGCCTCTTTGCAGATGACACAAAGATCTGCAACAGGGTTGATACACAAGGAGGCATGGAAAGGATGAGAAGGGACTTGGCAAGGTTGGAGGAATGGTCAGAAGTATGGCAGCTAGGATTCAATGCAAAGAAGTGCAAAGTAATGCACCTGGGAAACAACAACCCAGGGGAAGATTACACAATGGGGGGAAGTAGTAACAACAACAAAAAAAGAAAGGGACCTGGGGGTAATCATATCAGATGACCTTAAGGTTGGCAAGCAATGCGAGAAGGCGGCAGGGAGGGCTGGGGGGACACTGGGATGTATAGGGAGAGGCATCACCAGCAGAAAACAGGAAGTTGTTAACCTTCTGTATAGTTGGCGAGACCCCATCTGGAGTACTGCATCCTGTTCTGGAGACCCCATCTCTGCAAGGACATAGACAGGATGGAGGCGGTCCAGAGGAGGGCAACTAAAATGGTGCAGGGTCTGTAAAAGAAGCCTTACGAGGAGAGACTAAAGGAGCCTAATATGTATACCCTTGAGGAAAGGAGGGAGAGGGGGGACATGATAGAAACTTTTAAGTACCTTAGTGGAATCAACAAAGTCCAAGAAGGTATTATCTTTCAGAAAAAGAGATGTGAAAGAACAAGGGGACACAATTTGAAGATGGGTGGGGGGGCAGCTCAGGGGCAATGTGAGGAAGTATTTTTTCACAGAGAGGGTGGTGGATGCATGGAAGAGCCTTCCTGAGGAGGTTGTGGGGTCTAAAACTGTGGGAGAATTCAAGAATGCATGGGACAGACATAAGGCAATTCTTGTGGGGGGTAGGAAGAAATAGGCTGCTGGTTAACTAGGATTTGCAGCTTATCCTGTAGGTAGGGAAATGGGCAGACTAGGTGGGCCAAGCGGTCCTTATCTGCCATCAAAGTCTATGTTTCTATCTATCCGGAAGGTCCCAGCAGGTTAAAATAGGTGTCACTCTCTCACACGGCCAGCCAGTTCTCTCCGGTGTTCGCCAAGGCTCCGTAATGGGGCTGCTGCTTTTCAGTCTCTTTCTAAACTCCTTCCCACTTGTTTGCACCAATAATCTCCTACTATACGCAGATGACGCTGATAGTCTACAATGTGATTTCACAACTGTGGAGACCTGGTTCTTCAAGCACAAGCTAGTTATGAATTACAAAAAAAAATTAAAAATCTATGATTTTTGCCAGCTCTCATAATAAACAAAAATCTAGACCACTAATCATAAGGAAAAACCTTGATGTCCCTATGGAGCAGGTCTGTAACTTTAAGTACCTTGGAATAACCCTTGACAGTACGTTATCATTTTGTGAGCATATCAGTAATGTCTCCAAGATGATTAACTCAAGACTAGGAATCGTTTACAGGCACAGACAGAGCATGACCCCTGATGCCGTTCGACTTGCTGTTACTAGCTCTGTGCTCTCCATAATAGATTACGGCCTAGTCATTTATGACTCAGCCTCTGAGACATCCCTTAAAAGCATACCCATGGCCCTCAACAATTCCTGCCTTCTAGTCTCAGGTGCACCCACACACATGCATACATGTGACCTCTACACCCTTACCAAATGGCTGAACCTCAGTGGTAGGACTACTTATCATACCTGTCTGCTCGCAAAGAAAATCTTACTAAGGCTGATCCCCCATCCTTTCAGCAGTTCATGCATGCTCCCAACTGGTGCAGCATCAGGAGTACCTCCAGGCACGCTTACATGACCTCTTTCTCTCGGACCATGCAAGCTCAATGGTGCTTCAGGATTTGTGCTCCTAACTGGTTAAACTCCCCATCAACATCCTTTCAGAACCTAAACCTGGCCCATTCAAACAGAAACTTAAACAACACCTCACTGCTAGTAGCAGCTGTGATTGCCACACTTAGGCCCTTTTTGGCCTCACATGTTGCCTTCTCCCTGCACCCTCACCATCCTGACCTCACCCCGTCCACTGTCCCACCCCTTCTCCCCCTCTCAATTTCCCTGTTCCTGCTACTTGTCCCTTCTCTCCCTGACTATCCTTCCCTTCTCTCTTCCTGTGCTCTCTCCTCTCCTTGCACTTCCACTCCAAATACTGCTCACAGACCCCTGCCTGCCCTTTCTCCCCTATCCCCACTGTCCTACTCCCACCCTGTCTCCCCTCCCATCACCCTCTACACTCCCTTCCAGCCCTTTGTCCTCCCCTCTCATCGCCCAGTTCTCCACTTGACAATATCAAATCCTGACAGCATCCTTCCCTGCTCTCTCCCCTATGTACACCTGTGACAATGTCAGATTCCTGACAGCATCCCTTTCTGCCCTTCCCCTGTGTACCTCCTTAAGTCCCGAAACCTACTGCACTTCTTACTGAAACTTGAATGTAAATGTTTAAACAGATTGTATCTCTTGCTGTAACCTGTATTGTTAACTCTATACCTGTCTGTAACTTTTATGAATGATTGTACCCACTCCATGTATCATGTATTCCACTTGTCTTGTATTTAGTTCTGTGTTGTGTTGTCTTTACTCAGATGTGGAACATTTGTAAAAGAGTTTTTGACTCAAAGGTGCTGTAATCTGAGACTTGAATAAATCAATCAATCAATAAATAAATAAATAAATAAAGTGAGATGCCAGCCATGCAGATGTATTTTAGCTCTCCTAACCATATTCAAATGCAAATATCTTTAAAATGAAAAATGACAGCATGATACTCTGAGCATGGAAGTTGTTCAGCACCAAAATATCTATAAAATGAATCGTGTTTCATTTATAAATATCTTTTATTTTCTTTTATAATTAGTAAAAAAACAGCAGAAAAGTCATTTTTTTTTACTTTTTGGAACAAACAAATACAAATAGCTTTAAAACGAAAAACGATATCATGGTACTTTGAACACAAAAGTTGTTCAGCACAAAAATATCTACCAAATGAATGGTGTTTCATTTATAGATACCTTTTAGATGTTATATAATCAGCAAAAAATGGCAGGAAATTCAGTTTTTTGTCACTTTTCCAACAAACAAATGCAAATTACTTTAAAACAAAAAATGATAGCATGGCAATGTGATCACAGTATTTTGCATTGCACACAAATATCTACAAAATGAGTGGTGTTTCATTTATATATAACTTTTAGTTTTTTTTATAATTAGCACAAAAATATCTACAAAATGAGCAGTGTTTCATTTATATATACCTTTTAGTTTTTTTATAATAAGCAAAATCAGCAGAAATTTTTATTTCTTTTCACTTTTTACAAGAAACAAACATAGATAGCTTTAAAACGAAATTATTTGCATTTGTTTGTTGCAAAAAGTGAAAAGAATGGACGTTTCCACTGTATTTTGCCAATTATAAAAAAAATAAAAGATATCTATAAATGAAACAACACTCATTTTGTAGATATTTCTGTGCTGAACAACTTTCATTCTAACAGTACCATGCTATCATTTTAAAGTTATTCGCATTTGAATATCGTTAGGAGAGCTAAAATACATCTGAACAGCTGGCATCTCTCACTTCATTGACATTATCAAGGCAGCTATTTTAGGATTCTTAGAGCTGGATTTTTGAATCAGGAGAGGCTGTGTTTATAATGTACACATGCTATAAAACTGCATTTATCTTACTTTGATAAATGCTGTTTTAATATAAATTCTAACAAGAGTCTCTCCTTTACAAGCCTATGTAGTCATTATTAAAAAAACAAAATGTGTAAAAAGGTTGTTTAGTTGTCCCTTAAAGAGAGGGATTATACATGCTATTTTCCAGTGTGAGGGAAGGAACCCATGTGTAAGAGACAAATTAAATAGATAAGTGATGGGCGCTGTAAGATAATGGTGGTCCAGTTTGATGAAAAGAGGTTCAAGCTTGTTGGCACCAGCACTTTTCTTGATGTCTAGAAGGATTAAACGGTCTTCTACCTTCTTAAATTAGATAGGTTTGAAGCTAAACACAGTATGTGGCTGGGTACTCGAAGGGTCATTTGGATAGAGGTCAGTAGGAAGTGGCATCGTATAAAGGTGGTTAACTAGGGACATGTCAAATGCAAGTCCTGCCATAGCAAAATTACCATTTAATTGCTCTAGTACTTATTAGTGAAGGTGTCTTCATAATTAACAATATAGAGATAGAATTCTTGCCATCTTATGAGGCTCAGCACGGACAGGAAGTCAGTGCAATTAAAGTTACAGAGGTTCCTTTTGTATGTAAAGCGGTAGAAAGATATGTATGCTGGGGAGGCCGTCACACATGCAATGACCATATGGTCTCTAATATCATTATGAAACACCCCAATGTGAGAGATTTTGTGAGGTTTGTTTGTGATGATTAGGTCAAGGAGATTGCTATTTGTCAGGTTTTGGGGGTTTGGGCAAGTGGGTTCAGTAATGGGCTACATGAGGCCTAAAACATCACACAGATCTTTTATGGGGTTTGAAATTGGGTTGTACCAGTTGAGATTAAAATCACCCAGGATGGTGGTTTCTAGAGTATGAGCATCCATAACGGAATGAAGGTGAGGCAGCAGATCGAGTCCTCCTGCAGGGGTCTATAGCAACCTATTAGAAGTATAGACTCATTGGGGAAAAAGAAAGCTTTAGCGTTAGGCATTCAAACTGCCTTGGTACTGTGGATGAATTGATAATAGAAGCCGCATATTTATCAAGGACATAAATTGCAACCCTCTGGTAGTCCGGTCTGTCCTAAAGACATTGTAGGACTGGATGTTTATTTCTTTTTTTTGGCATGAAACTTCTTAACCAGGCTGCAGATAGCATGAATACATCTGACTTTGTATGGCAGACAGGGCCGGATTACGACATAGGCAACATAGGCATGTGCCTTGGGGCCCTGCCTGGCAGGGGGCCTACAGCAGTCTTCAACATATATTTATTACATATCATTTTCTTCTACCTGAGATGCATTTATTGTAAAGGACTCAACTCTAGGTAACTTGAGCAAGCCAGGGACTGAACTGTGACATGACTCTCACCTAACTGATTTGGTGTTAAGTCTAGTTGATTGCTTCAGGGGCCCATGGCCAGGTTGACCTGTAAACATACCTCTCAACTGTACCACATTACGAGGAACGTTCCTCATTTTACTTCACAAAAGCTCCATGTTCCACATTGTGAGAACTTGTTCAACACATTCAAAGTCAACATTTTATAGCAAAATTCCGTAGTAAATGATGCAAAAATATATATTATTCAATTAATAACAGACTTTCTGAACATAAATGCAATATCTTAACAGTGTTTTGAGCTTCTTAGGTAAAGATTTGATTAAGTGTTCCACATTTTGCCCATTTGTTCCACATTTTGACAGGCAATGTTCCACATTTGGGGGGAAAAATTTGAGAGGTATGCCTTTAAATAGGGTTGCCACCTGTCAGGTTTTTTTACCTGGTGATCAGGTTTTCAGGGTCCCCATCAGGTAATCTGGTTTTGTTCTATGCTGGTCAGGTTTTTGAGCCATTTTGAGTGCTCACATACTTTTGAAACAAATTTTGTCATAGCATTCATTGTTTCAGCTACATGTCCAGGTTACAAACAAACTCTGTTGTCAGTGTAGCCTTTTGTTTGTGAATACAGTCACCCTGGGAGGTGTAAAGTATGGCCATTAACACCATTCGCACTTACTTAACCTAATTTTTCCACTACATCTTAAAGTGGCATAGCAGCACAGCTGTCCCCACCCTTTGTAACAGTAACAGAGCCAGTTGTCCTACATTTTCATTTGCTGGTAAACATTTTCATCTCTAGCAGAATTTATGCATTTTTAAATGTTTTAAATTATTTTTCCCACAAGAAAAAAGTATGATCACTTCTTTGGCTTTGAAATAGTACTGTGGACAAGAACAGGAAATGGAGGCAGAAAAATATATAAAGTATGTGTGCTGTTGTATGCTATTTATAGTATTTCTCATACTCCCCCCAGATCATATCTGTAAATTAGATTTTTTTTATCTTTGTATGCTTATCTGGTTAACCAATGTCAATAAATAAATACATAAATAATTAGGAATAACCTGGGAAAGTAACTTTAACAGGCACAGTACAGTATCTTAACATTTTTATTTCACTGCTGCTTTAAGTGTTGTCTTTTATTGGAGGAACAGTGCATGATGAGTCTTAAAAGGGGTGGGGCTAGGGGCGGAGCTTAGGATCTGGTTTTTGCCTCATTCAAAGGTGGCAACCCTACCTGTAAGGTGTGAACATGCCCATTTACTTTGCTGTTTCTCCCTTCCACTTAGAATCTCCATTTAACAAGTTTTCTCCTAAATATACAAGATTAACAGTGTAATTTAATATGTATACTTTATATTTAAAGAGCCTCTGACAGCATTAGGATAGCTTTTAAAACAAGTAAGACCTATAATCAGCTCCATTCCATTTTCTTCATTACTTCATATATTTAAGTAATTCATTCTCAGTTTTCTTTATGACTGAAAACAGTTGCATCAAAACAAGATCCCCATCCAGCAGACTAGTTCAAGTTCCAAGTTTATTGCAGGAATAACTCCATCGAGCAGGCTCATTCACAAGGAGGTCCTGAGAACAGATATCAGAAACATATACAGATACAAGGCAGGTAAAATACATACAATACTAGCACATAAATAAAATGGGGTAAATAATGTTCAATTAATACATGAGGAATACAATATTGACAGAGCAAAACCTTGAGAATATGTTACAAAATGCAGAAACTGTCAGACTAGGGAATTGTATCCACTCTGACTACTTCTCTACATATTACATCACAATCCCCTATTTATGATACCAAATATATTCACAGCAACATATTTTAATGTCGCAATTATGATGTCAGATTTAGACAGCCAGCCAGAGATAAAAAGGGTAGAGATAATGTATTCTTGCAAACACCCTTGATAGTAAAATACAAAATATAAACTACATCTATGCCAAAATGTTACATTTTTTTCAGCAAACTGTGTCAGGAACTCGTTAATCTCACTCCAAACATCAAGAAATCTACAATGCATTTCAATTGTACTATTAAAAATGTAACTTTTTTTTTATTCCCTCATCCCACTTATTTTGAAGTTTTGGCGCTGATGTAGTTCTGTTTTCAGGGTGAACCACTGAATGTATTTCTATCATCCCATCAATAAATCTTGCCTTTATTTGATCCTGGTTTATTATCAATAACATAAATGTTTGATCCCTGAAATGATTTCTTCCAACAATCACTCACTTTGCAACATTATCTCTGTAGTTCATCATGACTCCTTCAGTAAACCACCAGTTTAACTCCTATATCACCAGGTTCAGAGGCAGCCGGAGAACCGACTGGCGGGTTCCCGGTTCTTCCAGGCCCTCGGGGGGGTGTCAGTCGGTAGATGGACACATCTGTGGGCTGAAGTTGTGATGACAGAGGATCTCTGGTCGTGGTCTCCATAAGTGGAGCTTTCTGGGCTTTTGGGCTTATGAAATTTCGTGTCGGACCAGATCCAGGATTTTAAATAAGTGGATGAAGAAGAAATTTACCCTAGGATTTAAACTCATCAGATACGGTTAGACTTCTCATTCATTTTCTCATTTGATAGTGCTTCTGTAAGTTTCCCAGGTAGTGAGAGTGCCTGGTAAATTTCTAGTAAATTTCAGGCAATGAGAGTGCCTAACATTTTAACATTCCACTCAAGAACTTTGCGAGAGCTAATGCATGCACGTGAGAGGTGCTGCATTTGGGGCACGTACAGATTTCTTCTTTTGCTGTAGAGGAGGTGGCTGCATTTGAACTTTATATGGTTTTCTCCTCTTTAACAGAATTGTAAACATTGTTGAATCAAACAGTATATTTTGTGAAGAGACTTGCTGATGACTGCTCCTTTAGTTTATTTGATTTAATTATTATTTGTAGTATGTTATTGTGGGGGGAATATGGCTGGGTTAGTGTAATATTATTTTTATTTAGTGTTACCTAATTGTTTTCTGTTTTAACTCCTGCCCTGTCTGTGAGAGAGAGGGGAGAGGTTAATATTGAAATTACGAGAGGGTGGGTTTTTAATATGTAAAGGGTTGGTTTGTTAGGGGTTTGATAATTGCATGTTTTTTAAATATAAAGGGGAGGAAGTGTTGGCTGTGTGGAGTTGTAAAGTAGGTAGTGTTATTTAGACTATTTGAAATATGTGTTGGGGTGTTAAGGATACAGTCAGGCGGTACTCCCCCTCAAGACTAAAGGATATCCGTCAGTTTGAATATCCTTCACTTCCTCTGAAAGTTTATAAAAATTGCAGAGTTTTCGGCATTTTGAGATGAAGGAGCGTAAGGAATAGGAGATCCTGGAACTCTTGGGGGTGATGGGAAAAGAGTGGGCAGATAGAGATAGTTAGAACCAGGATATGTTCTGGGGTGAAATTGATACAGGAGCGAGGTTTACCTTGCCTTGTGCCCATACCTAAGGGCACTGACTTGGTCAGGCACGAAGTGGAGTCATCACTGGACTCTTGTCCCTTTTGGGTGGTGTTAAGCAATGCCAGGTCTATCAGAAATAAGACCACAGTGGTGGTGGACCTTGTTGCATCTGTTGACCTGGTTTGCATCACCGAGAACTGGCTGGATGAGAATGAGGGCCCTATTTTAAAGTCTGTGGTTCCGGACGGGTTCTCAGTGATTCACCACCCAAGAGTGGACTGTAGGGGTGGGGGGTGGGATTTGCAGTCTGTTTTAGACAGGAACTGGATCTCAGGGAGGTGCCAGTTGGATGCATCAATTCCTTCGAGTGTATTGTAGGTGCAGGTGCAGGCGATGGGATCCTTCTCATTTACTGTCCACCAGGTGATGGGAGGGAATTCCTGAAGGAGGTTGCGAACTTCATCACTGAGAAGGCGTTGGAGTCCCCCAGATAGTTAATTTTGGGGGACTTCAATGCCTGGGTTGATGATGAACTTTCGCTTTTTGGATAAAACCTCCTCGAATTGATGGATTCATTGGGCCTGACATGGGTTGTTACCTCTGCAACTCATGAGGGGGGACACTCATTGGACTTGATATTCCATCTGGGGATGGAAATCTCTGATGTGGAAGTGGAGCCTATTGGATGGTCTGACCATCATGCCCTGAGGTTCTGTTTCACAGCCCCCTGAAAGAGGCCTGCCCCTAAGGAGATAGTACTGTTCCATCCTTTGGGAGGAGTTACCTCGGAGGGTCTAATGATGGAACTGGACTTCTCGGGATTGCCAATGGATATTATTGATCCAGCGCCCCTAGTGCTGACCTATAATAGGGCAGTTGTGGTGGCTCTGGATGTCATTGCTCAAACTTGTGTTCGCCCCTGTCACCTATGGGCTTCATGGTTTACCAGGGAAATCCGTGGATTGAAGAGACAGGGTTGAAGATTGGAGAGACGCTGGTGGAAAACTCGCCTGGAGATGGACAAGCTTAGCTTGTTGGATCATTATAAAATCTACCAATCAGCAATTTCCCATAAGAAGGCAGAGTTCTTGTCTAGGGAAATTGCTACAGTGAGGAATAGACCGGCCCAGCTCTTCCGGACTGTGGACAGACTGTGCAATCCAGCCTGTCTTCATGCCAGTCGAGCATTTTCACAGCTACAGTGAGGGGAGTTTGCGCTGTTCTTCACTGATAAGGTATCCACCATCAGGAATGAGATCAGCCAGTGCCTTCCCATTGGGTCTTGCATAGATCAACCTAGTGGTACTAATGCCCAGTTGACTTGGTTCACCTTTAGCTGACAGACAGTCATGGATATAGTGAGGATTGTCCAGAGTTTGTGACCTAACTACTGTAGTATGGATCCTGGCTCTACTCACCTACTAGTGGGGTGCGTAGAGGTCATTGGCTCGATCCTGACTGGGATAGTGGCGACTTCATTGGAGAGAAGGATCTTTCCAGATCCCTTAAAGGAGGCAGTAGTTTCCCGCTTCTGAAAAAACCCTCCCTTTATCCCGACTGCCCAGCAAACTACAGACCGGTCTCAAACCTTCTCTTTTTAGGGAAGGTTATCGAGAAGGTGGTCACTTTGCAACTGGAGGATCACTTAACCAGCCACAGTATCTATGACTCTCTCCAGTCTGGCTTCAGGAAATGGCATAGCACTGAGACAGCCCTGGTACGGGTTCTAAATGATCTCCTGATGGAGAGAAATTGGAGAGCTCGGTCCATCTTGGTCTCCTTGATCTCTCAGCAGCATTTGACACCGTAGATCATGGAGTGATGCTCGAGTGCCTGTAGTTCTTCTGTGGCCTAAGAGGGGTGGTCCACAGTTGGTTGCGATCTTTCCTTGAGGGCAGGACTCAGAAAGTGGTGTTGGGGATTTATTCCTCGGCACCTCACTGCCCGCCCTGTGGGGTGCCACAGGGTTCGGTGTTGTCTCCCATGTTATTTGCGGTGTATATGCTTCCATTGGGGGACATTATAGGATGGTATGGGATGGGTTTTCATTGCTATGCTGATGATTCTCAGCTCTACATGTCTTTTGTGCCAGAGCAGAAGTCTGATTCAATCACAGTGTTGTAGATACAGAACTGGATGAGTACCAGTCAGCTTAGGTTGAACTCAAGTAAAACAGAAGTATTGGTGGTGGACCCAGGGGTGAGGGCGTTAGGTTCATGGGTAGGGAAACCCTCAGGTTTATTTCTGGGGGGGAACCCGCTTATGACCTCTGGCCAGGTGTGTAACCTTGGTGTTATGTTTGATGAGGGCCTGACCCTGAAGGCACAGGTGTCGACTGTAGTCAAATTTTCCTTTTTCCATCTAAGGAACATAGCACTGGTGAAACACCTGGTCCCACTTGAAGATCTTCCTACCCTGGTCCATGCCTTAGTTACCAGTCATGTTGATTACTGCAATGCCCTTTATCTAGGGCTACCGGAGGTGGAAATCCACCGCTTGCAGCTAGTGCAGAATGTGGCGGCCACGTTGTTGACTGGAAGCCCTAGATCCAGTCATATAACACCTGTGCTGCGTGAACTGCACTGGCTTGCTGTACAGTGGCGGATCACCTTCAAGGTCGCGTTGCTGACCTATAAGGCCCTACATGGGTTGGGACCCCACTACCTGAAAGAAGTCCTGTTTTCTTACTGTCCCTCCTGCTCCCTCTGATCCTCTGATGAGGGGTTGCTACAGATTCCCAGGGTAACCCTGAAAACATCTGGAGGAAGAACTTTTGCCTTTATGGCACCTACCCTGTGGAATTATCTGCCTCATCAGATATAAGATAGTCTGGTTGTAGAAGGGTTTAGAAAAGCCCTGAAAACCTTTCTATTTAAACAAGCATTCCTAGAAACTTAACGTCTGTGATGTTTAAATGTGTTTTAATTATTACAGATTTTGAACTTATTGTTATGTTGAAAATTTTTGTAAAGGCACCCTGAGCTCAGGAAGGGCACCTTATATAAATAAATTTTACCTTACCACCCAGGACCTATGCTTTCTCAGAGATGGGCCCTACACTACTCAATAAAACTCCCAAATCCTGGTTCATACTAACTGACAGGACAAAATGGTAACACCCAGACTGCGAGTGAACATAATTGTGTGTGTGGGTTTGGGGGGCAGAAGTGCAAATCAAGACATTTCATACCCAAAACAATATTTGTATCAGAAAAATTAGAAAATTATTTTCTCTAAATGATCAAAACTAGGACCAATATTTTTTTTCATAGTGATATTATTAGTTTCATTCATTTTGAAGCATTTTAGTTAGGTTATTTAGGTTTTATGCCATGTTTTAGGGACAGTAAGAAAATATGTTACAAAAATGTCAGTAACTAATATGCAATCACCAAAGAGTGTGGTCACAGTGCGTCGAGGGGTGCCTCAGATTTCTCCTGGAGGCCCCAGGTTGCATTAATCTGGCCCTGATGGCAGACCCAAGCCTGTATTGTGTCAGATGTTTTGAGTAGGCTGTACACATTGATGTGCAAACTTTTTAGACCTTTTAGATTAGTTAGTTCATAGGGTGCATTAATAGGGAGAGAGGGACCAGGATTTATCTCCACATTCCCAGAGCAAAGTAATAATGCAAGTATTACTTTTTTTAAATCTGAAGGTTAGCACTTTAACAGATATTGGGTGACGCAATTTGGGGGTTATGGAGGCTGGACGAAGTTTGTGAGGGTAGGTACTCCAATAAGGGGAGAAAGAAACATAGGTCACCATGCAAGCACAGAGGTTTTTAGGTTCAAGAGCACCAAATATTAGTGCAGTAGGAGTAGTATGCTGAGAGTAAAAGTGGATTTTGACACACTTGGTCCAGGATTGGGATTGTGAAAGTGAGGAAAACTATATGCTATTTGTAGCAGCTAAGTTGCCAGCTATAATTACACTGTGGTAAGAAATTATTAGTAATAGTAGGCAGCGCATTGTATTAAGGCATACTTCATGGTTTATGGGGCCAATATTACTTGCTACTTTTTATACCAGGCGGTTAGGTCAATCTATAACAGTGAATCTAGTGGGTTAGGGGAATAAGGCACCAGGTACTGCCAATGCTGTAAAGTGGACAGTGTGTACATTTGATTGTTACAGGGCACAGCAGTTACCTCTTGTGGTTATACAATGTATCCCTCGCTGTAGCACAAAAGGGTAATACTGAGAGGGAGGATGTTGTTGTGTGACAGGAGAATGCGAGGTCTACGAGGGGCTGGTAGCACCACCTGGTGGGAGGGGAAAGTAAGATTCTGAAGAGCAATTTTCCAGGGGGGGGAAGATGTGCAAAGCAGGATAGGAACATAAGAGTGTGATGGCAGAAAAGGACTGCCAGGCCCACTTAGTCTGCCCAGTTTGCCTAGTTATCCACTAGGCCCTTTCTGTAGTCCCCTTCCCAGGATGAGCAGGATATACCAGAAAAGGGGGTGGGGAGGGGCTGAGGTACTAGTGAACTGAACCAGCTGGAACACTTAAGGCACTTTAACATGCAATGATCTGTAGCAAGCACAATGAGCAATACTGATCAGCTACAATGTCACCTTTTTGCCATGTACAAGCGATCTGTTTCACAACAGAAACAAACTTTCGCTGATTCCACATTCCCTGCTTTCCTGGGTTTGTGGAGTTTTGTTCCATTTTGCACAGCCATGTACAAATGCCATTCCACTCATTTTGGTCACATTATAATAGGGAATCTCCTGGTTGTTGAGGAACAAATTGCTTGCACACAGCACAAGACGGTAAAGTTACAGTTATCTGTACTGCTCGTTCCGATACAGACCTCCTCAGTGTAAAGACGATCCACTCCACAACAGACCGAGCGAAACAAAGCGGGTCACGGAATGAGCGGTACTGGCAAGTGCTGTGTAAAAGCATCTTTACTGGCAGATTGGCTTAGTGGTCAGGGCAGCAAGCTGTGGATAGGCCAGGCATAGCAGGCTAAGGGTATGAATCCCACACAGTCATGGGGGGAAATAATTACTAGTTGGTGGCTGGGTACATTTCAGAGAGACAGAGAGAACTGAGACTAAAACAGAAGCACTGAAGTGCAAGGATAATGGGAAACTAAAGGGACGTACAGTCATGAAAAAATATTATATAATTGCAGGAAAGAATGCTGGACTCTGATTGGTCTGTCTGGGACTGGGACTGGAACTGGGATGTTATCACAGCATAACATCCCAGCTCTAGTCCCAGCAGAATTCGGACAGCATTAAAAGTAAAGAAAAGAAACAGTCCTCAGCCGTCCCTTGCTTCCTGCTCCCAAGCAAAGTGTAAGCAGCAGTTTCGATAGGCTTCACACAGTTCAATAAAATGGAGCCCTAACACATTCCCTCAAACAAAGTTGTCAATTATTATTTAAAAAATAGAAAGAAAAAAACAAACCAAAATGAAAGCCGTCTTCCTGATCGGCTTCGCAGCAGTCCCCATTCCTTCCCTGCTACCCACCTCGCCAACAGTACAATCAGCTTCACTTCCAGCTTCTGGCTTCCTCTGTTACCCTTTTTTACGCAGAACCTGTCTTTGATATTTTCCCCCAGGCAAGCAACTGACAGCGGCAGCAGCGGTGACGACAGACCAGGAGCTCCAAACACTGGTCGCTGACACAAATTGCCACACCTGCTGTCCGTTTATGCAAACAGCCTTAGCCAAAAAAAATCACCAACAGCAGGACTGTGAGACTTACCAATAAGTTCTGGAGCAGAAAGTCTCTCAGTCCCCTCAAATCAGTCTCCCGATCAGACCCCCTTTCAGAATCGTGGCTTCCTACTCCTGAAACAACTCAGCTTAAATACAGGACTGGTGGGGAGGGACAGATGAAACACAGAAAACTATGTCTGGCTTTGCAAATCTGTTTGGGCCCGGGGCACACGCAAGCAATAGAGGAGGACTACCTTTTTAATGTGTACACAACCATGCAGCAAAAAACTAATAAAAAAAACCACACTTTTGCATATACTTTTTTTGTCTTTTTGTATTTTTATTCACATGAGCCATTGTATAATAGGAATAATGCCCTCCAGGGTGGGTGTTATGTAAGTAATAATACCTGACAGGGTGGGCGTTATTGGGATATAACGGACCGTCCAGGGGCGTAATGAGCAGAGGGCCTTATAGCCCCTGAAAGGTCTGTAATATCTCATAATGCCCACCCTGGAGGGTATTATTACACATAGGATAATGGGATTAGATTAGTTTTTTTTATAATGTTTTTATTTAAAAAAAGAGTGTTTAATATTAAAAATAAAGAAAAATGTGGGCTTGTAAAATAGTCTCTTGCCAATAGAGGATGCTGTTGTTATTTTATACATAGGAAGGGAAGTGAGTGTGAGTGTAGTGGGCAGGGTGAGTAAAATGGCACTGAGGAATTGGAAGAGGAGTGCAACTATGAGGGAATACGAGCTGCAGTAAAGTATTTTTTTTTATTTAAGAGATAAAAAAGAAACGGAGTTTGGTGTTTGTGGCTGAGCGTTGTCACAATGAAGATGAGCTGGAAATGGAGTGGGTGGTGAAAGGACATACTGTAAACGAGTGAAAGAGGAGTAGGTGGACTGCCCTAAATGCTGTTGGGGGGTGAGAAACAGAGCAGAGCTGTGAGGCAGGAACTTTTTTGTAAAAAATTAAATTTTTCAGTTTTTGGTGCTGCAGTTTGTGTTGAAGGCGAGGGAGGCGAGTGGAATGAATGCGAAGTGGGTTATATTGGCGAGGCGCTTGCTTACAGAGGAAAATAAATGGCGCTGCCGAGTTCCAGAATTGGAACTTGTTTTAGAGTGGGCCGTTGTTAAGAAATAACAGCCCGGGTGGTAGGGTGTTTGAACCAATCAGGAAGCGAGTTTTAGTTTCAGCATTATCTAAGCTGGGATAACATCCCTTCTTGGGTGTTGGATGCCCTTGGCCTGCGGCCTTGGACCCAACCACCCGGAGCGGAATGTCATCTCAGCATAACACCCACCTTGTTGGGCATCATTCCTTTAATAAAAACGACCTCCTACCACTTGCTCACTTCGCATCCCTGACTGCAATGCTTCCCACCTGGCTACCGGACTGCTTAAGGTAAAAAGGTCGCTATCAGTTTTAACAATTTACTGCAATAAGTAACAGCTTGAAACAAAAGTAGCAGGTTCTCCTCTAACATAAAATAAGTATAAATAAGGGGGTTCAAGAGGTAAAAACTTCAAAGAATAACAATGTCTGACAGAGCTCTCCAAGCAGCCTGCCCAGCCTGGCAGCTCTACTACTCCACCCCTCATCACCTCCCTCAGAGGGAGCATTACAGCAACAACAACAACACACGCACACACACATGCACGCACACACACAACTACTCACAACAACTATAAAAGCTGAAGTGGTGTCCCAATTTAGATTTTTTTGGCAAAAGAGAAAGTGGTAGATAATTTAGGAAAGGTCCTATCTTTTGAAGGTAAAGGCTTTGATACAACAGAACTGGGAGCTGGGAATTCAGCACAGTCTTGAACTGGGAACTGGGAACCCGGAGGAAGCACAGTCTTGCTTGAACTCTGAGGGAAGGTGTGCCTTACTTTTTAATTTTACACTTGTTTTTGCTTATATAATCAAGAAGGGGTTTGCAACAGTGTTTATCTGTTTATAGGTTGCTACTTTAAATCCAGAGAGATTGAAATACTGCTGCATTTTTTTCCCTGTGGACTGCTGGCTTGTTGTAGTTTGCTAGTATTTAATTTATTTGTTTAAAATGTGATGACCAGGAAAGGCACACAAAGCAGAAGCTCGTTTCCAGGTGTGACCCGGGGACAGGGGGTAAAGATACAACAAAGGGTGTGCAAACAAACAGATGCAGTGTAATACAGAGTGGACATAAACTTAATATTTACAATATAATACAAAAGAAATATAAAGTTATTACTTACAGTGTAATACAGCAGTGTGTTGTAAATAACAGTAAAGTACAATGAACAGGTAAATTCACATTTTAGGAGTGCAAAGTAGAGTGTTGTGCAGGAGATTCAGTGTGAAGAGAGAGCCAACAAATGCTGGTAGCAAACAAAACAATGTGGTGACCACTGATGTGGGAAGTGGAGGAGAGGGAGGAGGACAGCCGTATGGTGAGAGATTAGGGCCGTGGGCAGTTATAGGATCTACAGGGGAGGGCCTGAGGAGGTGGTTGAGAGCAGGAAAGGAGGGGGTGAGACAGGCTTGAGGGGAGAGGTTGTTCCAGAGGGGTGTGTGCCCGTGGAAGAGCAAAGGAACAAAGGTAATTAGTACGTGAATTGTAGGGGAAGGGAGTAGCAGGATGTAGGAGGGAGGCAAGGTAGGGAGGAAGATTTCCAAACCAGAAATTGGAGATGAAGGTGCAGCAGTGAGACATGTTTCTCTGCGCTGGAGATTGAAGGGATATGGAGGAATATAGGTCGCAGTGGTGAGTCATGGGGGGGAATCTGAGGCGAAACAAGAAAAGGCGTTAAAGAGGATGTCTAGTTTGGAGAGAGTGATAGATGGAGAAGCACCGCAGACCACATCAGTGTAGTCAAAGGCGGGAGTATCCATTTGACTATCAGGTCATGACGGACAGGGATGGGAAGACTACCCTTATGTCGGTAGATTAGACCCAGATAAGGGCGTAGTTTGGAATGCAGGGCCTTAAAGTGGGATGAAAAGTCAAGTAAGGGATCTAGCCAGACCCCTAGGTATTTGTAGGCTTGGACATCATAGAGGGGAGTGTTGGCTGAGGTAGAGAAGGTGGGGAGGGTGGGGAGCCTGGCAAACTTTTGTTTGGAACCAAAGGTTATGGCCACGGCCTTTTCGACATTCATTTTTAGGCAGTTGGCCATGAACCAATTAGATACTGTGGTAAAGTCTTGTTGGAGTGAGGTTTGGACAGCCTGGGCAGAGGAACCACATAGGAAAAGGACGGTATATTCCATGAACAACTGGATCTTAATTTATTTATTTATTTGCTTTTGTTTACCAGGTAAGCACACAAGACAGCCAAGTGCCTATTTTCAGGTGTGACCCAGGAGATTACAATGTACATACAAGAACATCAGGCATATCAGGGTCCATACAAGAATATCAGGTGTATACATTACAAGCAGAAGGTAGATAACAGCATAGTACAGGCATGGATGACAGTAATCAATTACAGTAATCAACATAACAGGGCAGCCATACCCTAATGGATATGGGTAATAAGTTAAACGAGTAGTACAATTTATGGTAGAGGGACCTAGGAAAAACGTGAAGATAGAACAGTGCACTTGCTCATTTCATGAACAGTTGGGCTGAGAAAGGACCCAATACATTTCATACAAGTAAATAGTTGAAAGCTTGCCAGTGGATAAGGTGCATTCAATAACAGGAGACTCAACTCCTAAGCAGTCAAGTCCAGTATAACGACTCAGCCGGCCAGATTGGTATAGGCCGAAGGGGGTTAGTTAAGTGCAGAGGTAGTAGGAGGCCAATCTGAGGAAACCCCAGATGGAAGCTTTGAAGCAGGGATGGGAGGGGGAGGAGCGAGTGCTTGCAGGGATGGAGTTACGCAACCTGGGCGCTTATATGGCGAAGGCCCGATTGCCCATTTGAGTGTGAGTTTTTGGAACCAGGAGGACCTGAGAGTCACTGGATCTTAAAGGGACACTGTCAGCTTTTCCCCCTCCATTCTGCGTGAAATGTGAGCCTTGTGCCTCTAGGCACATAGTTAAATAACTGTTTCAGTGGAGTGCCCCTATATATTGCAAAAGCCACCAGTTTGCCTCATTTTTTTAATTTGATAATATTTCAATTTAGAAGTGTCCCGTCTGAAATACTGCACTCACCGGAAGCAGCTGTTCACTCAGGATGCACGTCTGCCACCAAGCGCTCTCCCGATATGGATTTTTTAGTAAACATAATGGACAAAGTAGTTTGTGCAAATGCTTTCCTAATACGGAATCAGTCCTGGCATGTTAGACTTGAAAACGAGCAGTAGTATTGCCACAAAATGCTTTTAAAAAGTGCCTCCGAAATCACATGCATGAGTGAGTGCAGTATTTCAGACGGGATGCTTCTAAATCAAAATATTATCAAATTTAAAAAATGAGGCAAACTGGTGGCTTTTGCAATATATAGGGGCACGCTACTGAAACAGTTATTTAACTATGTGCCTAGAGGCACAAGGCTCACAATTCACGAGGAATAGAGGGGAAAAGCTGACAGTGTCCCTTTAAGTGGTAGGAGGGGGTTGTGGGTAGGAGGGATGTGGCAAGTGCAGAAGGGGTGGCAGTGCTGACAACATTGTCGATGAAGACAGTTGCCTAGGACAAAGGTGAGGTGCTTTTCCGGAGGGAGCCACTCAAGCCGGGAGTATAGCTCACAGCGGTGTGTGAGGCGAGGAGCAGAGAGTGCAAAGTGACATACATTGTTGTAAGTGGTGTCCCATTTTCAGAGACTAGTTTTTGGGACATGGGCAAAGGAGACAAGCCCATAGCAGAGCGTGTGTAGAAGGACCCCCTGACTAGAGTGAGTCTCGCAGCCGGGGTAAGACAGCTTTTTGCTCTGTATGCAAGGCCCAACTTGCAGTGTTGCGAATATGCAGTGTGAGGTCCAGTTGTGGGTCAAGGTCACCCCCAGGTACTGGACAGTGTCCGCAACTTGTAAGAGTGAACCATCGGCACCTGAGATTTTTAGAGGGGCAGGGATGGCTTTTGTCTTGGTTAGGGAGCCAAAGATCATGGCCTGAGTATTTTGAAGGTTGATAGTAAGCTTGTGATCCTTTAGCTAGGTTTGAATTAGGTTGAACTTGGAGTTTAGCTTGGCATTGATGACAGATGTCCTGGGACTTGGTCAGGATGACGAGGTCATCTGCATACAGGGTGGAGCGCCCATAGGCCAGGGCCAAGGGCAGCTCATTTATGAAGATGAAAAACAGGACAGGTCCAAGAACAGATGCCTGGGTGACCCCACAGTTCACTGGATAGGGATCAGAGAGGGTCTTGCTGAAGTTGGTGTATTGCTGTCTGCCCAAGAGGTAGTTTGTGAACCAGGCAGTGGTGGTGGTGGTGGTGGGGGAGGAGCCAAGAGACCAAAGAGTGTAGCACAGGAGCGAGTGGTCAACCCGATCAAAGACTTTCGAGAGATCCACAAAGATGGCTCCAGTTAGTTTGCCTTGATCAGCAGTGGATCTGATCTCAGAGGTGACCACAGCAAGGGCAGTGGAAGTGCTGTGCCCTTTTCTGAAGCCATGTTGTGCAGGGGAGAGTAGGTTGTGACTCTGTAAGTAGTGGGTGAGCTGTGAGGTGACTACCTGGTGTGGGAGCAAGCAGAGGTCATTGATGAACATGGAGAAGAGGACAGGTTCGAGGATCGAGCCCTTGCAAGGATGGGGGGAAGGGGACACAGGATGTTACGGATTTTTACTGACTGGGCCTGGCCAGTTAAATAGGAACTGAACCAGGAGATGGATAAAGGTGAAAGGCTAATGGCACTTAATTTATTTAGAAGAAGAGGGTGAGAGACAGAGTTGAAGGCCTTGGTAAGATCAGTGAAAATAGTCAAAGTGATCTGCCCTAGATCCATTGCAGAGTGGATGGCATCTGTAAAACAAAGAAGGGAGGATGTGGTGGAGTGAAGTTTCCTGAAGCCTGATTGGACAGGGAGAGAGTACTGGAAGTGGAGAGGAAATCATTTAGCCTAGTGAGGACCAGTGATTCTTGGACCTTGGCAAGAGAAGGGAGAAAAGATATGGGGCGGTAGTTGCCAGGGACGGTGGGATTGCCCTCTTTGTGAAGGGGCATGATAGTAGTTGACTTCCAGGCTGAAGGGATGGTGGAGGAGTAGAGAGATAGCTTGAGGAGGTGAGTTAGAGGGGTAAGGATAGAGGGTGCAGAGATTTTAAGTAGTCTGGGATGTAAGCCATCAGGGATTGATTTCATAGAGTTTAGGGAGAGTAAAGCTCTTAGGACTTATGTAGGGGTAACCAGGGGAAGCAGAAAGCCAGAGGGATGTGGGGAGGAGGAGGGAGGGGCTTGGAGGCGGGGGAGATCGTGTGGGAGGGCAAAGGTAGTGAAGAAATTATTATTTTTTTTCAACTTTCTTTCCTCCCGTCGTGGCCTGTGGGACCTTCTCTCAGACATCCTTATCCATGTCCTGCCCTGCCTGAAGCTCCCTCGATCTGTGCTTCCTCTCCCCCCCTTCCTGCAGCAGCACCCCTGGTATCACCTGCCTGGGGTGGGTCGCCACTCTTCTTTGGGTGCTCTTACTTAAGTCAGACTCTGGCTAACAGGAGAGGACCTGGGTGGAGGAACTGGAAGGCCAGATGGGGAGAGCCCGGCAGACGGTATGACAGACACCTGTCCCACAGAGCCAGTGTTTTCCTTGTTCTGTGCTCCCCTCCCTCCCTCCTTCCATGCGTGGTGCATGTTCCGATACTCAGGTGCAAGGCAACCCTGCCTGCATTGGCCATGCTGTTAATGTGCTGCCCGGCTTGCTGCAGTGCCTCCCAGTCTCCACCGGGGCTGCTGGCATCCCGGGACATCCCCCCACCTTCCCTGGGGAGGAGAGTACCACGAGGGCACTCAATCCTCAACCCTCCTCGCTGACCCCAGGTCCAAGTCTGCTCAACCCGAGTTGCGGCGTGGCGGAGGTGGCATCCAGTACCTCAACCCTCAGTGCCACCAGGCCGGCCATGAAGAAATTATTAAGGGCATCTGCAACGAAGGTAGAATCTGTTACTAGGGAACCAGACACGCAAAGAGTGTGTGTGTGTGTGGGTTCAGGGGAGGGACACAGTAGCGATTGAAGAGCATTCCATAAGGAGGATGTGGAATTGTTGGAGGTGTACAATTGGGTTATAAAGTAATCAGCTTTAGCCTGCCGAATATGCTTGGTGCAGCTATTGTGGAGAGTTCTGTAGTTCTTCAGGTCAGCAGGGTCAAGGGTGACTTTAAAATGATGGCAAGTGATGTCGCGGGTTTTGCAGGTGGAAAGGATTTCCAAGGAGATCCAGGGATTGTGTTGACGCCTTACCCTGACAGATCTCAGAGGAGCATTGGCATTCCAGATTTTTAGAAAGATACCAGTAAAATGGGTGAGAGCAGCATCAACAGAGGGAGTGGCTAGGACTGGAGACCAGTTTGCTAAGGCCAGGTCAAGAAGTAGTTTATTAGTGTCCAGTGTTTTAAGGGGTCGGTACTGGATATATTTGGGGTGGTTGGAGGGGGTCTTATTTTTCTGATGCAAAAGGGTGGATAGTGATCACTCAGCATGTCAGGCAGAGCACCAGAGGAGCTGATGTGGTGAGGGTGGGTAGTTAGTACTCAGTCTAGCAGGGTATTGGACTGGGATCAATGGCTTAGGTGAGTGGGCCCACTGATAAATTGGGTCAGCTTAAGCACTTTGATCTGGAAACAAGGACTTTGAGAAGAGGGGGAGAGCCAGTCCAGGTTAAAGTTGCCTTGATAACAGAGGTTGAGCTGGACATTGTAATATCATTGAAACAAGGTTTTCTGGAAACTATGACTGGGACATAGCAGTACCAGGTTATATTCTGTCTAGAAGAGATGGGGGGGGTAAAAAGGGAGAGGGTGGCTCTTTACATCATGGAGGGTATTAGGGCGACTGAGGTATAGGGAATGCAGGTGGGAGCAGAGGTACTTTGGGTCACCCTTGAGATGGACAACAGCACTGCTATTCACACAAGTGTGATATACAGGCCTCCAGCACAGGGGAGGAGTTGGACAGGGTTCTAGAGGAATCCATCCACATGATGGCAACTAAAGCGGAGGTGCTGCTGGTAGGTGATTTCAATCTGCCAGTTGTGGCTAGGAGCATCCCAGCTGCTGCCATATCCAGGAGTAGGGACATCCTGTACTCTGTATAAGGGGCAAGCCTCAGGCAGCTAGTGCTAGAGCCCATCAGAGAGGCTGCAGTTTTGGACCTGATACTCACCAATGGGGACAGAATTGAGGAAATCAGGGTGGGCAAACACCTAGGATCCAGTGATCATTGCACAGTATGGTTCAGCATGCGTACAGTGGCAGAGTCAAGCCATGCAAAGGTGAGGGTCCTGGATTGCAGGAGGGTGGACTTTACTAAGATGAGGATATGTCTCAAGCATGCCATGGTAGGAGGGACAAAGTGGGGGCTGGGGGTGGGGAGGATCGAACGACCAGAAAGTGAACCCATCAAGTTGACTGCATTTCATGGTCAGCAGATGGGTTCCTAAGGGGCATCATGTTTTTATCAGGGTGCTTCACCTCCCGAACCCCCATGCAGGGAGC
The DNA here is from genome assembly GCA_016271365.2 of Neoceratodus forsteri. Taxonomy (NCBI): domain Eukaryota; kingdom Metazoa; phylum Chordata; order Ceratodontiformes; family Ceratodontidae; genus Neoceratodus; species Neoceratodus forsteri. The sequence continues at coordinate 1,727,485,532 of CM057452.1, forward strand.
TGTGCCTTCCGCACCCCCAACCACCAAATATAATCAACTCCGAGTTGGAGCTGATCGGGGAGGGGTGCAAGACCCCCGAAAAACAGTGCCGGGTTCCTGAGCCGACACTACAGCAACCTGGAGCTGTAGTTGCTGTAGTGTCAGTCACTGTAGATGTGTCACTGTTGGGTGGGTATACAGGGGGAGGGGAGTGAAGGAGCAGTGGGCCCATCTGAAAGGAGACATAGTGGAGGTGATAAACTTTCATAATTAGGCAAGTAAACAAGGGCAATAGAAAGAGAAGGCCACTATGGTTCCCAAAGGTAGTGGCCAGGAAGGTAAGGGTGAGAAATATGGCTTTCAGGACACACAAGGAAACACAGTGGGAGGAGAACAGGGTAGTGTATCTGGGTAAACAGAGGGGAGGCAGTGAAAGCAGTTAGGAGCCCAAAGGCACAAACAGAGTGTAACCCCTAGATGGCGCTATCCCAGGGGCTACTACCCCTGCCTGATTTGCCACTAACAGGTTGAGGGGCCTGGATCCGATGGCGGGTGCCTCCACCCAGAGGTCAGGGTTTGCAATAGTTAAACTAACTTGGTCACAGCCCTCTAGGACACTGCAACCCCCCTTTCTCCCCACTAGTGGCCCACACAGTATATCAGAATTACCTTCACAGTATACACTTACCCCAGGACTGGTTCAGGCACTGGGACCCCCTGTAAAATAAGAAGATACAGTGCAACAATCACAGTACAATACTTTAACATAGACAAATACCTCAGGCAGTATAACTTTGCTGAAACAAGCAGCTCTGATTTATTTAGGGGGATATAACAAGGCCAGGGTGAAATCAGGTTAATTAGCTTACCACTTTACTCATCTACCTATGGCTCTGTGCACAGGCCTATCCCTACCAGTTACTGTCCCTGGGTACCCAAGCCCTAGTGGCTAGTCCAAACCATGGCAGCTGGTAGGGGCCCTTTCACACAGAGAAAAGAAAAATTAGTTAAACAGTCAGCAGTACAGTAATTCCATTTGGATTCAATGTGGCAATTCAACAGGAGTGACCCTGAATTAGTACTCACGACCTCCAAACAAGATAGGGTCCTTCAACATCAGCAGGACTACTCTTGAGCTCCATGAGACTCCTCACACATTTATATGACAAACTGCAACAGGCAAAAGTCCTTTAATGGCAGCAGGATTCACTTGAGCTACACAAGCCTCCTCACACATTTATATGGTAAACAGTAACAGGCAAAAGTCCTTTAATGGCAGCAGGATTCACTTGAGCTCCACGAGACTTCTCACACATTTATATGGTAAACAGTCACAGGCAAAAGTCCTTTAATGGCAGCAGGATTCACTTGAGCTACACAAGCCTCCTCACACATTTATATGGTAAACAGTAACAGGCAAAAGTCCTTTAATGGCAGCAGGATTCACTTGAGCTCCACGAGACTCCTCGCACATTTATATGGTAAACAGCAACAGGCAAAAGTCCTTTAATGGCAGCAGGATTCACTTGAGCTACACAAGCCTCCTCACACATTTATATGGTAAACAGTAACAGGCAAAAGTCCTTTAATGGCAGCAGGATTCACTTGAGCTACAAGCCTCCTCACACATTTATATGGTAAACAGTAACAGGCAAAAGTCCTTTAATGGCAGCAGGATTCACTTGAGCTACACAAGCCTCCTCACACATTTATATGGTAAAAGAAAGTACTATACCAGGCAGGCTGCTTCTCTATCCTGATCGCAATTACTGCACAATACCCAGGAGAACACACAGCAGATTCAGTTCCTGACAGACCGAGCGCAATTCAGCAATTTCTCCAGTCTTCTACAGGGTGAGCCTGGTTTCTACTCTTCAGATATCCTTTGATTCTCTTCACAGGACGGATTCAGTCCTAACAAGCAGTTACACAAGCTGCAGACTGGAACTCGGGGCCTTACACACGTTTCCCGACTAAAACTGCACACCGAAAAAGCACAGGGCTCCTTCCCTCTTCACTGCCAGAGCTCAACTGAAACTCCAGCAGACAAAACCGGGCACTTCCTTTGAGTTCCTCCCAGTTCTTGGCTGGATTGGCTGTCACTCACAATAGACTGCCCCTGTTGGTCCAAAAAGGTGCCGAAGTCCAAACTACATCTCCCAGAGTCACTGCCCATACAATCCTCTTGTGGCTGGCTCAGATTACAGTCCAAGTTCTGATTAGTCCAAGGCACCATTTTAGAGCTACCTTAACCCACACTGATTGGTCAGTTCAGCAGTTCAAAACTAGAATGAGAACTAGGCAAACACAGTTCTGACTGCAAAAAGCAGGTTAGACAAACTGTATTTTCATTATTACTCTAAATGATTTCTGGCAAACAGTTACATCTTTCAGATAGATTCCCTTTGCACTCCTAGTGACTGCAAAAATGGAGTGAATTGGCAGCAGCTCGAGTGGTACTCAAGCAGAGAAATACACAGTCCCCCCATACAAACTAATTATGTCTGCAAGCAGACAGCTCTTAAAGAGACAGTACCAGAGGCTCTAAAAACACTCACAGATAAATGGCTTAAACGCCAAACACCATTCAGGCTTGGAGCATTCAAGCAAGCTCCTGGAAGTCTTTTGGGAACCCACATTTGCAGGGGGGTTACACAGAGGAAAAAATAGCATAGGAGGTAAAGAAAAGAGACAATACAGCGGAGCCCACTTATAGGAACATCAGGTATAAGAACACTGTTTGGATGTCCCAATTTTTGTCCATTATTTTCAATGGCAGCAAAGCCCATTTATAAGAATGATCAGCCCGTTTATAACAACATTGTTTTCCACCAGAGGTAGTGGTAGATGGTCATTATCACCTCTTAGTGTGCTAAGCCTGTGCTGAATCATCACCTAGTCTCCTCATTAACGGTCATTTTAATAGTAAATGGATGAGTGAAAGATGCCCCATGAAGAAGACAGCACATATCCTTCACAGTTAAGTGAGACACTGAATGCATTTTAGAACATTACACTAATTGTTTGAGCAAGAGCTCTTTGAAAAAGCTATGTTCTACTACTTTTAATAATGAGTTATCTAAAAACTAGTTTAAACCCAGTTTAATCATGTTAAGCATATATTTTACGTGGATTTTCACTGTTTTCTATGAAGCCCTCTTATAAGAACATCCCAGTTATAAGAACATTTTTGCTGGGCATTAAGGGTGTGCTTATAACAGGGCCCCGCTGTACTTTCTATAAGTACGTTAGTGAAAGGAGAAAAAACAGGGATGGGATAGTAAGGCTTGAAGGGCAAGAAGGAGAGTGTGTGGAAGGGGACCGGAAAAAGCATCAATACTGAACAAATATTTTTGTTTTGTATTCACAGAAGAAGACGGTGAGGGACCACAGTTAGGCAACGTGAACAAATATTTATTTATTTATTTAGCTTTTGTTTACCAGGTAGGCACAATAGACAACAAATGCCTATTTTCAGCTGTGACCTGGGAGACTACAAGGAAAATGTACAAACATTATAACAATAACAAGGAAGCGATGTACAGGCAGCGAAACACGTAAACAAGAACGTATGCACAGTGGTAAGGACAATCAAAAAGTGAAAGGTAATAAACGTTTCATGGAAAACATAGGCACAGTGGTAAGGACAATTCAAACAGTAATTTATTTAAGGATTGCAAATGTGTGTAAAGGTTGATGCTTGTTTTTTTTCTTTTCTTGTTTCTGACATTAGCTCCAAGTGTTCTGAAGAAGGGACACATCAGTCCTGAAATCATTTATTTATTTAGGTTTTGTTTACCAGGTAAGCACACTAGGTAACAAATGCTTATTTATAGCTGTGACCTGGGAGATTACAAGGAAAATTTACGAACAGTATAACGATAACAAGGAAGCGATGTACTGGTGGTGAACCATGTAAACAAGAACATATGCACAGTGGTAAGGACAATCAAACAGTAAAAGGTAATAAACATTTCATGGAAAAACATATGCTCAGTGGTAAGGACAATTCAGTCAGCAGAGGGTGATATACATCTTCATGGAAGGAATGCTAGCGCATTAGAGGTAGAACAGGGTGCAGTAACTCCTATACTAGGAACAGTAAGAGCTAAGGTTGCAAGGGTGGATAAGGGTCGATGGTCACCCTTCATGGTTGGTAGTGGCCTGGCAGTTCTGGTATTGGATAGAACACATCAAGACTAGATGGGAGATGCCAGGCAACCTAAGGACAGCTGTAGGCTGAGGCAGACTTTAGGTGAGTCCCTAGGGAGTCTAGGGACAGTTTCAAGCTGAGGCAGACTTCAGGTATGCCCATAAGGATTTCTTAAACAAGGGATGGGTGAAGGTACATCCAATGAGAACTGGTAAGGAGTTCCAGAGAAGAGGGTCTCAGACTGAAAAGGCACAATCACAGAGAGTGTATGAGTTTTAGAGATAAGGCAAGACTGCAACTCTAATGACCTGAGTTGGTATAATGGCTGCGCTGGATGAAACAGTTTTGACAGGGTAGGAGGGGTGGCATTTCAGACAATTTTGTCGATGAAACAGCCCAAGACATAGGAATGATAGTTACTCGGGGACAACAAGTGGAGTTTATCATATAACTCACAGTAATGGGTGAGACAAGGGGCGATGAGGTCAAAGCGGCAAATATTATTGTAGGCCACATCCCATTTTGTAAGGTTAGCTTTAGCAGCAAGAGGAAAACATGTCAGCCCATAACTGAGAAAGGGGAGAAGTATTCCTTTGGCAAGGGCAATTCCTGCAGCTGCAGTAAGGGACCCCCAAATCCTATTTGCCAGGTCAAGTTTGATGTTTGTTGCCTGGCATATGTTTTGAATGTGTAGGGAGAGGCCTAACTGGGGGTCAAGTGTGACTCTGAGGTAGTTAAAGGAGCATGAGATGCCACCTGGGTCCCCATCAAGACTCAGAACCTTTAGTGGGGCAGGACAGTGCTTAAGTTTGGTCGAGGAACCGAACAGCATGAGTTGTTTTCTTTAAGTTTAGCACAAGCTTGTTTGCCAATAGCCAGTATTGCAGCTTGATTGAAATCATCTTGTAGATGGTGATTTAAAGCATGGCTATCAGTCGAGCTGGACAGAAGAATCATATCATCAGTATATAGGGTAATGTTACTATGTGTAGGGACCAAAGGGAAGTCATTAATGAAAAGAGAGAAAAGGATAGGGCCTAAGATGTACCCCTGAGGGACACTGACCATAACAGAAACAGTTGCTGAGACAGCTCTGTTGTACGTAACAAGCTGTAGCCTACTAGTAAGATAGTTGGAGAACCAGTTTAGGGCTGGGCCAGCCATGTCAAGGGAGAGAAGTTTGGTGCAGAGTAGGGTATGAGCCACAAGATCAAAGGCCTTGGAGAGGTCGACAAAGATAGCCCCTGATAACTTGCCGTGGTACATGGCTGTCCTAATTTCACAGGGCACCTTGGCAAGGGCTGTACCAGTACTATGACCGTTATGAAATCTGTGCTTTTCAGGGATAGTAAGGCATAGTTAGTCAAGTAGTCTGACAGCTGCTTCTCCACCAGCTTTTCCAGTATCTTGCTAACAGCAGACAAGGTGGTTATAGGGCAGTAATTTTCTATACATTTCCGATCACCCTGTTTGAATACAGGCACCACCGTTGCTATTTTCCAGATAAGTAGGACAATTCCAGTGGTGAGGGATAAATTAAGAACATGGGAGATGGGCAGAGCAAGCGAAGGGGCACCTATCTTGAGGAAGTTAGGTTCTAGGCCATAGTAACCAGCGCTCATGTAGGGTGAGAGGCCAATGAGCAGTTTATAAATTTCCCTCACTGTGACTGATTAAGATAGAGAGGAGTGCAGACTGGGGTACCGGAAGGGTGATACAAGTGGTGGCAGGTGTCAGGGCATTGTCATTGATTAACAGGGAGGTATAAACCGAAAGATCGGATAATTGACTGTTAAAAATATGGGAGGGAGATGAACACCAGTCCATTTACAGAAGAGAGAGTCCTAAAGGAACTCACAAAACTGAAAGTAGAAAAGGCAATGGGATCGGATGGGAAACATCCTAGAATATTAAGGGAACTATGGGAGGTGCTGGTGCCACCACTGGCAGCACTGTTCAATGAGTCACTCGATACAGAAGTCATTCCAGAGGGTTGGAGGAGGGCAGCTGTAGTCTCTTTTCACAAAAGTGGCAGTAGGAAGGAGGCTGGAAACTATAGACCAGTCAGCCTCACCTCAATAGTGGGGAAGATTATGGAATCACTACTTAAACAAAGGATCATGGAACATCTTGAAGTCAGCAGCACACAGGATCTGAAACAGCATGGATTCACAGCAGGAAGGTCATGTCAAACGCATCTAATTGATTTCTTTGACTGGGCGACTAAGGTTGTGGATCAGGTGGAGCGATGGATGTCACCTACCTGGATTTCAGTAAGGCCTTCGATACCTTTCCACATAGAAGACTGTGAACTAGCTGGGCAGCCTGGGAGTGGGTCACAAGGTGGTAAACTGGGTTAGGAACTGCTTGAGTGACAGAAAACAGAGGGTCATGGTAAATGGTGCTCAAGCTGAGGACATGAGGGTGACCTGTGGGGTGCCATAGGGATCAGTTCTGGGCCCAGTCCTGTTTAATGTCTTCATAAATGACATTGCAGAGGGGCTGGAGGGGAAGGTGAGCCTCTGTGGATGATACTAAGATCTGCAACAGGGTGGACACTGTGGAAAGGGTAGAAAAAGTGAGGAGGGACCTAGATAAACTGGAAGAAAGGTTCAGAGTGTGGCAGTTGAGATTTAATGCGTAAAAGTGCAAAATCATGCATTTGGGGTGCAAGAACCCTAGGGAGGATTACATGATGGGGGGGAGGGGACTGATTGTCACCAAACAGGAAAGGGATTTGAGGGTAAACATACCTGATGATCTAAAGGTGGCCAAACAACGTGCCAAGGCTGTGGGGAGAGCCAGTGGGATGTTGAGGAGCATAGGGAGAGATATCAACAGCAGAAGGAAGGAGGTAGTGATGCCACTCTACAGATCATTAGAGAGGCCTCATTTGGAATATTGTGTCCAGTTCTGGAAGCCGCATCTCTGCAAGGACGTAGACAGGGTTGAGACAGTTCAAAGAAGGGCAACAAAAATGGTGCAGTGCCTGCACCAAAAGTCATATGAGGAGAGACTGGGACACCTCAATATGTATACCCTAGAGGAGAGAAGAGACAGAGAGATGATAGAAACCTACAAATATCTAAAAGGCATAAATAGGGTATCGGGGGGTAGCATCTTTCAGAAAAGGAGATGCCCAGGAACAAGTGGGCATGACATGAGTTTGGAAGGGGGTAGACTAAAGGGTAGCATGAGGAAGTATTTCTTCACAGAAAGGGTGGTGGATGCATGGAATAGACTCCCAGTGGAGATGGTGGGGGAAAACACAGTAGGGAAATTCAAGCATGCATGGGACAGGCATAGGTGAACCCTAGCAATTGGAACGAGGAGGCAAAGCCAGAGATCAAGTATACTGTGGCTTTTACAGTAGGCAGGGAAAATGGGCAGACTATGGGCCTAATGGTCCTTATCTGCCATCAATTTCTGTGTTCCTATGTTTGTAGATGCAGCTTACAAGAGGGGCTTTGGAAAAGTTCAAGTGCACTTTGGCAATGCTTCTTTAATTAGGCCCAGGCTTACTTTGTTGTGCAGACTGGTTGTGATTTAGGGAGCAGGCCCTCAGCCATCTTGGCTCTTTTTGAAAGGAAGGTTGAAAACTATGAATGGTTATCTGGTTGTCATGCAATTTTAAGACTGAGCCAAGTCATAAGACTGCAGACATTGATTTTCTGTACAAAAACTTAACACCTTCAGTGTATTTGAGGCTGAGTGCAGCACCAGGGAATATATTGTTATTCATATGTGAGGGGGGACCAGGGCCAGGATTGTCCTCCATCTCACCCCTTTATGTATAGGGTGCTGTTACCTTCAGAGTTTCTATTTACTGTAATTAGAAATGGCAACTTGTGGAATTATGTTGGCAGTGTTTTGCTGTTTAAGAAATGCACTTTCTATAAGACTGGCTAAAAGCTGCTGCCACTGAGTGTAGTTGCTGGCATGATGCTTCAGTGGCCATAAGTACAATTAGAACTCAGATTCTGCAGATTTTTTCCCTGCTCAACAGAACGTCTCACATTTGTGCTTCAGCTGTGAGGGCCCTTTGTAGTCAGAGAATGCGTTTGAGGCATGGAACTCCAGGGGAGCAGAATGAGGATGAATATTCTACATATCCTGAGTAGCCAAGGCGTACTACAGAGGAACACGTGAACCTGAAGTGTATCCTCTTGTGAAAGGTAGCTGTGAACTTTTGATACAAGAGAATTTAAGTTGGACCAGTGAGCTTTTCATCTTAGGAGAAATCTACTGCTGTTGGCAAAGATTCTTATCTTATTCATCCAAGAATCTTGTAGGGGTGGAATGGATTTCTTATCTCAGTATTGTGAAACAGTCCTTGCAGGCTTTTATTGCATGACAGATGGTCCAATCACAGACCTTCAAAGATGAAACATAATTTCTGCAGACCTTTCTCACTTAAAGCCATTGATCTACAGAATGCAGAAATAAAGACACTTGCTGATGTCATCATTCATTAGCATGAAAAAGGACACTTCTTTAGCCAACAGATTACAGACCACACATTTTCTCCACTGCTTTCTAAAAGAATGCTAGTTATGCTGTCTAGGCTTTTACCATTTTTTAAATGTTTTCTTTTGTACTTTTTGAGTTTGAAGTGACATTTTTTTCATTATAAATAAACAACTATTAAAAATCAAAATAATACAAGTACCTATTATTAGGAGGACTTTCATTGTGAATTGCCATTGCTTGCTTGCTGTATAATCTTGTGAATGAAGCCAGGTACAGCCCACATCAGTATTTTAGTTCTTCCAGATACTAAAGTAGGTAAAAGGAGGACAGTACTGTTGCTTATTGATTTATTACAAATATTTAGATAAGGGTTGATTAGTTGATGTGATGGCCCTGTCATAGAGAGAGAGAGAGAGAGAGAGAGAGAGAGAGAGGGGGCGAGAGAGAAAGAGAGAGAGAGAGAGTATGTGTGTGCGTGTGTGGTAGCGGTGATGGTGGTGGGGAGTGGAGGCCTCATGGAAAAGTATGAATTAGCAACAACAAAAAAATACTTAAGACAAGGTAACTTCTTAGGAATACAAATAGTATATTTTAAGGCGGCCCTGTGGTAATGGAACTTCACATATAAATTAAGTGCAGTATGGAACTTAGTGAAGAGAAATGTATGACAATGCATTCAGGAGTCAACAACAAAAGGGCAAAGTAAACTATTAAGAGAAACAACAGAAGAAAGGAAGGAATTTAGGAGCTAAAATTTCTAGACACCTAAAACATTATGAACAAGCTGAATGCGTTTCCAAAAAGACAAACACAATTCTAGGATATATGAGGTGAATTTCATGAGTAGGTCAAGGGAGGTGATGCTGCCTTTTTTGTGGTCATGTATTTCCTTTCCTCTCTGACTGGCCCTCTTCTGCTTGCTTCCACAAGTCCCAGCGCTGATCATCTCTGAAACTTACCATTTATTTATTTTATTTGGTTGTTTCTAGGATTACAAGTACCTTTGAGCCAAGGTTCTTTTACAAAGGTTCCACGTCAGTTTGAAACAATATACAGTACATCACAAGGTAATTTCAGTTTCAGACAGAAAATACAGTACTGGCACAACATGTCTTGGGGTCACCTGAAGTGAACCCTTCTTTAGCCAGCATCAGTTGATAGGCTCCGCAGTCAACTGTGTAGGTCTTGCAAGGGGACCTGTATCATCCTGTTTCAGCCAGGATGGTTTTCTCTTCTGTTCCTCCTTGTCCTTTGGGATGTCAGCACCCTTGAAGCTCATGGGGACAGGAGTGCGCACAACAGTGTGCCATCCCTGAGACAGGTCGAGAGCAACTCTCCCACTCTGCCTTTACCGCACTTTTACCCAAGAGGTCACACTGCAGCAAAGGCAGCGAGCCACTTGAGCCGGGGAAGAGAGCATCCTCTGGGATGCTCTGTACTCCTCCCTCTGCTGGCCCTCGGATGACCCCAGCTCATTCCTGAGCATAAGTCAACAGCATCATGAGAAGAAATGTTGTTGCTTTGCCACTGGGCTGGCTGTCATTGTCCCCTTACAGACTGCTTATTAGGCAATCAGTGTCTGTGGCTCAGCAGGATGTACACTTGTCTCCGAGGCTGGAAGATCAGAAAGTTGTGGGTTCTAGTCCCACACCAGGAAATTGGGGTAATACCACAATACTGACAGTGTAGTAGTGCAGTGCAGTATAGGATGGGGGTTGCTGCAGTCCTGAGATCAGACAAGATGTGAAACTGAGGTCCTGTCTGCCTGTTGTGGTTTTTCAGGTGGATGTTAAAGATCCCATGGCACTTCTTGAAAAGAGTAGGGGACTTTTGATTAAAAATCAAATATAATACAAAAGAACATATACACATTATGAATCAAAAGAAATTAATTAGCAACAAAATAAACCATCATCATTCCATCCTTCAATTAAATACACAAGTCCCCCCTTTTTCCTTTTAAACAACAAAATATAAAAGAAAAACAAACACCAAAAATTACAAATTGGTATGAATACAGTCATTTATCCCCTCAACCATGAACAAAATTTCCAGTGTTCCTTGATGTTCCCATTTCGTATGTTCTGATGTTCCTTTACATATATGGTTTGTATATCTTTCAGGATGGTTCTTAACAGGTGTCCTACAAACATGCGAAGAAGCCAGCAGACAAAGTCCATTTGGTCTATGAAGTCTGCTCGTATTGCAGGGTCCACAGCTTGAGCCAATGTCCCTGCCCTTTCTCCCCACTCCTCCCATCCTCCCTAATCAGGACACTTACCTTCCCCCTATGCCTATCCCAGCCTCTCTTAAAGCTGTCCACTGTCTTCAATGAGATGGCCTCTTCCGACAGCGCTTTCCAAGTGTCCACCACGCTCTCTGTGAAGAAATGCCTCATGACCTCTCTCCTAAACCTCTCACCCTCCAGCTTAAGACTGTGCTGTACCACTCAGCTTAAAGAGACTCTCCTTATCAACCTTAATTATCCCTTTCAAGTACTTGAAGGTCCCAATCATGTCCCCTCACTCTCTCCTGTCTTTCAAGGAGTGCATGTTCAGTGCCCTCAACCTCTCCTCATATGCCTTACCCTGCAGATCCACTGTCATCTTTGTAGCCCTCTTCTGAACCTTCTTCAGCAGGTTAATGTCCTTTTTGAGGTGTGGGCACCAGTATTGAACTCCATACTCTAGATGCAGCCTTACCAGTGACCTGCACAAGGGTAGTATAACCTCCTTTCTCCTGCTACTGATCCCCCTAGATATGCATCCCAGCATTTTGTTTGCTTTGCTGCTGCTTTCTTGCACTGTGTGGAGTGCTTCAGGTCACTAGTGATCATCACTCCCAGGTCCTTCTCATCCTCCGATGCAGATACTCAGACTCAACCCAGGTAGTACTCTGTCCTGGGATTCTTGGCCCCAATATGCATAACTTTGCATTTCTTGGCATTGAAGCCAAGTTGCCAGATCCTGGACCACCTCCCCAGCTTTTCCAAATCTTCCTGTAGGTCCTGTATCCCTTTAGCTGTGTCCACTCTCCTGTGTCCTGTGACAGGTACTGCTGCTGCAACACCAGCCAGCACCCAAATTGCCAAATTTGAAACTTGATGGTACAAAAACAAATCCTGAGTGTCCTAGCATGAAATTTGGCCCAAATTGGGTATATAGACCAAGTACCAAAGTGTCATATGTTATATTCCAGAATGCTAGAATTTTGCATGCTAATGCTGCTTTAAGCCAAAAGAAAATTATATAGGGGCATTCCAGAAACAAATGGCATTGTGTTTCCAGGACCCCATTGCAAATATCCCAAGGGTAGTAACACTCTGATAGACTTTTATGTTTATGTGCATTCTGAACATTGAGCCACCCATGACAGCTGAGCCAGATGATGTTCAACATGTGAGCTGGAATCCTGGGTTCAGCCAATTGTTTTATAGATTTTGGTGCTGACTGCGAAGTCACAACAGGAAATTCAATGGGCCTATGCAACTTGGTATAGTGTTAAGCTTGTGCAGCTTGGATAATCTTTGGCTGTTTGCCTATCTATCCATTGGATATACCACCCTGTAGGGGTATGAAGGCAAGGAACCCTAGAGAAGAGTTCCACCCCTTGAGGTGCTGCGGGAATGATTCCCTTGAGCAAAGGTACCTTAAGAAGGAGTCGACGGGAGAGCGAGACAAGCCACTGGAGGAGGAGGTGAGGATGGTGAGGCAATGAGAAAACATTCATGGGAGTAGCTAGGAGGAGCAGTCTTTTAAATCCCGATCAGGGGCGTGGTTAGTTGCTCTGTCCCATTGAACTACAGGTATAGCCTTCCAATCCAATGGGCCTATGCAGCTTTTGTTTTCTTTCACCTGTAAAGAAAGAAAATGCCTGCGGGCACAGTGTCCATTTTTGTACCTGAAAAACCGTCCGCTTGTCCATGACACCCCGCCCCCAAACCCGCACCCACTCTCTGCGGCACCCCACATCCCCACACTCCCTTCACCCCATACTTACCTCCGGAGGTCCGGCAATGCACTCTTCGGTGGAGCGAGAACACATCTGGACTCTTCAAAGCCGAACTGCAAAATGAAGAAATGCTGGTAAGTTGTATAATGGCATAAATGGGGGAGGGGGGGTTCAACTTAGGTGGATATCTCAGCCATGTTTTTGAATTTTGGCTCCAATTTTTCAACATGGGGTTCCTGGGACCCTACGTCATGAACTCAAGCACTGTCATCTCATTATTCCGTCCCAAAAGGTAATGTCATGGGCACTGCATGGAATCATGTTTTGGGACTGATTAACGAAATGACAGTACTGCTATTCATGAGGTGGAGTCTGAAATGTTGAAAATTTGGTGAAAAAATTCTAAAAAATGACTGTATTGCTAGTGTGCATTGCACAGTTTCCAAGCACACTCGTAACTTCAACAATTTTTTATATTTTCACTCCAGATTTTCAACATTGCCATTTTCACACCTCCTTATGAACAGTACAGCTGTCATTGTTCACATCCTGCCTGAAATGTGTTTTTGCACATGTGGCGCACAATGGCACGGTCGCTGTGGGAAATCAGCGTTTGTGACAGATTAACAAAATCACATTGACACTGTTAATGAGCGGAGGTCCCAAAATGCCTGTGTTGAAATTTGGTTTAAAAAATTCCCCAAATAATTGCGTTACAGGCGTGAGTTGCACAGTTTCTACACACGCTCATGGCTTCACCAGTTTTTTATATTTTCATTCAACATTTTCACCATTGCCATTTTTTTATACTTCCTTATGAATAGTACAGCTGTCATTTTTCACATCCTGCCCAAAATGTGTTTTCGCACATGTGGTGCACATTGGCACGGTCACTATAGGAAATCAATGTTCGGGATAGATTGATAAAATCACAGTAACACTGTTCATGAGCAGAGGTCCCAAAATGTGTATGTTGAAAATTTGGTTAAAAAAATCCCCAAAATAATTGCATTACACAGTTTCTACGCATGCTCATGACTTCACCAATTTTTCATACTTTCACTCCAGATTTTCATCATTGCCATTTCTTTACACCTCCTCATGAACAGTATAGCTGTAATTTTTCACATCCTACCTGAAATGTGTTTTCACACATTTGAGACACAATGGCATGGTCGCTTTGGGAAATCAACTTTCGGGACAGATTAACAAAATCACAGTGCCACTGTTCATGAGGTGGGGTCACAAAAAGCCCATGTTGAAAATCTGGAGTGAAAATACCAACAAACGCCTGGGGCGTTAGGGTTTCCAACCATAACACCCCACCCAGTAGTGACTGACAGACATCAGGGATGTGATTTGGGATTGTCAACTGTAATGCTCATGCCATTCCACCCCAACTCCCACCCTGCAGCCAGTGACAGGCATCGAGGTGTGCCTTGGACTCTTCGGCCCCCAAAGTTCACCTCATTCTCCTATATTGCACCCGTCAAAGAGTATTTCCTTATGGAATGGGGTGAGCATAAGGACTGAAAACCCCAAGGCACACCGCAACACTTGTCGGTGTCTGCAGGGTAGGGTGAGGTGAAATGGCGTGAGTGTTATGGCCAACGACCCAAAGGCACACTCCAATGCCTGTCAGTCTCTACAGGGTGGGGTTGGCTTCAGTTTACTACTTCACTGCCATTCCTATTATGCACCTCTCTAACTCCTGCACTACCAATACCAATGCCAGCAAGACAACATTCAGCATTGACAAATGCTTGTTATACTGTTTACCGTGTGTTTACAATACTTTACCTTTGGAGATAACCGGTGCTTGTACTACATTACCTGTTTTTAAAAACATGTTAAAGAAACATCTCATAGGTGTCAATGCTTGCAGATGTTTGACTGTATAATAAGTTTGTCTATTGAGTAATATTGTTGTTATTCATATTTGTTGATTGTTCTGAACGCCCATGCAAACGGGTCTTTGGCCCATGGTCTTATCCAGATTTTAAATAAACAAACCAAACATAAACAATATCCTCTTTTGCCTTGAAAGTTGTACATTTTTCTAACCCACAACTTTCCTTTCTCCTTCTAGAATTTGTTCCTTAGCCATATCTTCAGGTCTGAATTCAACCGTACCGGGTCATAATGCCGTATGCTTAATAGCATACGGCATTATGCTGAATCCCGGACCTGTGAGTTTCTCCAAGTTGGACCCCCGAGTTAGAATCTTGATTGGGGAGTGCAGCCCCTGTATTGGGGGGCAGAGCCCCATACAGAAAAAAAGATAGTCGGAATCAAATTCTAACCCCAGCACAGGAACTGTGGAGATAGAGACTGGGATCAGACCTATCTGTGACAACCCTAATTCATTGCAAGACCCCAAGCACAAAGTTTACTTTTATTGAAAATTTCTTTCACTCCTGATACCCACATGTAATCACATAATAAGTGCATTGCTAATCAGAGTCTGCCAAAATCAGGCACACATCATCTGCATACACCCTGAATGTAACTGGAGGGGGGGTTAAATATTTCAACCCCCCAATCAAACATACTGTATAAAGCAAGGGACACAAGGGGCACCCCTGATGCCCCTTGGGTATGTCCTATATTGTCACCAAAAAAAACATTAATAAGTGGACATAAAGAAGTCAACCTGTATATTAATTTGATCCAGAGGATGAACTGCTCTGAAATACCGTGGAATCCCAGAGCATGAACAAGAAATTCATGTGACATCTGGTCGAATGCTTTCTCCTGATCAATTGTTAGGAGAAAGCTTTGTGGTTTCTTCAGGTTTCCCCTTGCCACTATTTCACATGTAGTTATTAAATTCTCAGCCATTGCTCTTCCTCTCTTCCTGGGATCTATCAAGTTTGTTTGGGGGAAATTAATTTGTGAGCAGTTTTCTCTAGTAGACAACATACAATTTTATTTAGGATCTTCTGGTCCATATTCATTAAACAAATGGGATGCCAGATGCCTAAGGCTAGGATGCCCCCTTTAAAATTAAAATGGAGTGGGCCATACCTTCCGAGGACCACAACTAGTACTGGGTTCAATTCAGTTTGGAACATTTTATAAAATTCATTGCTAATCCCAACAGGTCCCTGGGCAGGGCTAGCATCAGGTTTTTGTGGGCCCCGGTCAATGGACCTCCAGTGGGCCTCCCTCAGACCCATCTGTCTGTGAAAAAAAACCAAAACAAAAACAAAAAAACAATTAAATAATCCCCAGCTCCGAGAGATGCAGGCAGACACCCCCCCCCATGCCAGGAATTAAAAATCTTGCACCCCCCAACAGTCGCTATGCTACTCATAATGGTTTGAGGCTCCAAATCATGCCTGACAGTAAAGTACAGTACCAGCCAGGCAGAAATGAAAATCTCACAACCCCCCCCCCACCAAGCAGTGTGCCACACCGCCACTCAACTGCTGATGCTGATGTAGTAGTACACCTGACCAGGAGAAAGCAGCAGAGACTGACACCCCCAAGCACTGTTGCACACATCCCCTACCTGGCTTCAAGTTCTCCTCAGCCAGGTACTGACGCCAACCCTGCAAGAGACCCCATCAGAAAAAAAACAGCATCTACCTGGCCCCGTACAAGAAACTGCAGTCTGAGTTCCCACTTTCTAGTCTCCTGTGCTGATAGCGTGGGTATCCCTACCATGTATGCCAGACAATTTCTGACTGTTCTAATCAGTGGCTCCCCTGCCCTACTTGGCTAGTGGCTGGTGCGAGTCATCACCTGATGAGATGCTTCATCCATCCACCATTGTTGTTGGTGCCATTTCAGAGTCCCCTCCCAAATGTACAACTGATTCACTCTACTCTTACTTAGCCGCAGTGCACTCCATCACTCTGCCCGACTGCCTTCGCAAAACAACACAACTAGAACTGTCTGGCTGCTCATGCCCACCCCTCCACCACGCTCCCCAGACACTGGCCTTCACATGATCTATACCCCCCCCCCCATGGAATGCTCCCTAGTGTCACAAATGGATCAGGGCCCTGCCAGTCAAGCAGGGCTCACAGCCTTTGTTTTTTTTCTGGAGAATTCTGGGGTTTCAACTTGGTGGGCTTGGCAATGATTTAAACTGTCAGTGTTCACTAGCGGTCAAAGGTGGAGCAGAGCCCACGCAGCATAGCAGTTGTCATATTGAGGCCCTGGTGGGCCCCCTGTGGTGTAGGGGTCCCAGGAGGTTGCCCAGGTCATCCTGGTGCTGACACTGGCCCAGCCCCTGGGAGGCATTGAGGTGTATGGATTTAATAGCCTGGGTCACTTTTTTTTATTTTACTGGGGAACATACTTTGTTCTTCTGAGTCCAAGAGAGACTCCATTTTGGAGGATTGTAAAAAGCCTTCCAGTTGTACACTAATAGGAATGATAGACTCAAAGGAGTTGTGCAATCATCAACCTATGACTGAGCTAACAGAATCTGAGTATGTGTGTACATTACCTTCCGGGTCTTTAATGGCTATGATAACTGTTGTTCTTTCTGTTCTGACAACCCTCAAAAATGTTGAAGAATTGCTTTGCATCCTGTACCACAAAGTGGAGTTCTGCTTTTAATGATTTTCCCTATTATACTGGAATGCCACTAGTTCTGATCTAATATGTAAAATGTGGGTTGTCTAGGAGACCTTTAATGTATTTTGAAGAGAGCTCAATTTGAATAGTTGTGCTCTCAGCTGTAAGCATTTTATGTGATCTTGTCTTGCTTCTGCCCTTCCTTGTCAATCAATCAATCATTCAATCACTTTATTTAACCAGGCATAAACACCATTGACCAAGCTAATTTTAAAGGTGGTCCTGGGCATTAATACAATACAGTACACTTCATAAGATTATAATTTACTTTAGTTTAGTTTAGTTACTTTTTGTTGACCAGGTAAGTGCATTAGACAAATCCTGCCTATTTTCAGGCACGACCCGTGGGAGGGGGATACAGATGAATGCCAACTGACCTTGAACCAGATGAAACTGTTTGTGGTATTTTTTTAATGAATACAATTACGGTGGACAGCGGTGCAAAAAAAAAAAACCATTGTGAAGGTGCAGGTCAATATGGGCCTATATATACCGGTCAACATAATTAACATGCAAAGGTACATCATGATAAGCTTTACTGGAATGAGAAGAGACAACAATCCCATATAGTCTCTGCTAAGTAAGAGCTCATACCTAAATGATAAAAAATAAGGAGGTATTAAGGAATAGGGTAGAAATTAGGGTGAAAGAGTAGGCAGCCAAGAGGGAGGCCAGAATAGGTAAAAGGTAGAGAATAGGCAGGGCCATCTTGGATTAAGGGAACTAGGCTTATAGATCCTAGGTTTCTGCTGCTAGGAATGTGGGGTGGATGAGATACTTAGGCATAGGATTTGAGAGTGGCACTCGGGGCTTAGGGGTCATAGGCATCTGAAACAGTTGCATGATTTCTTCAGATAATCCGTTAATAGAGCTTTGAATGTGAAAATGCTTGGAAGTGAGGATAATTTTAATGAGTCTTGCATAGTGTTCCAAAGTGATGGAAGTGAGAAGTTGATTGCTGCCCAGCCACGGGTAGTTTTCACTCTAGGAATCTGGAAGCAGATTATGGAGGAGCATCTCAGGCCATAGGAACCTTGTGCCTGAAACTTGTCTGAATTCTTGCTTTGTGTCTTCCCCCCATGACAGGAGGCTATTGAAGCTACAATCAACAGACAATCGGGCATAAAACAATTTCTTCCATTCTGCTGTGACATCCCTATCCTCCAAGAGTGTGGTGTTGAGGCATACAAAACCCCTTTCCCAATGCCCATTTCTATCATCCACCTACAGTATGTCAGTCTGTAAATCATAGTGGTCCAAGGTTTCAGTGACTCTGGTTCTAGCATCTTGAATTTCCACGTTGTTGGAAATTAACAAAAAATCAATTTGTGTGGAAATATTTCCTCTGTAATATGTGTGCCCACCATTAGGGTTAACAGCTCTGTAGGCTTCTATCGGATTAGTGGACATAATCATTTGTTTTTAAAAAATTAGTCACAGAAGGATTTTTTAGTTTTACCAGTTTTATCCGCTGCTGACCAAGGACAATTAAAATCTCATCCCAGAATTACCGTTCTGGTGGTGTATTAAAACAGTTACAGCAGTCTAAACAAGTCCACCCTAGTAGTCTTTGTCTAGGGAGGCATATACCACCCCTAACCTAATGGAATTTACCTGCCATTTGATGTCTAAAAGTAAAACCCTTCCTGGTTCTAAATCTATCAGTTTGGTTATTTTAAAGTTACCTCCCCCCGCCTAGATTGACCTACAGACTAGTGAACTACAAGGCTGAACCCTCTTTGACCCTATCCTTTTCAACCTATCGTTGGATGTATATAATTACTTGGTATTTGAATACCTGTGTAACTGTTTTCTGTTTTCTGTAAACACTGTTATATTTGTAATGCTTGTACAACAATGACATGGGACCTTTGAAAAGAAGTCCTGGATTCAAAGGTAATAATCCTAAATGGAAATTAAAAAAAATAATAAATTCAACCCTAGAACAGGGATTTTCTTCTAGAGACCAGACTGGAGGGCCCCATGGCCATGCTTCCTGGCCTGGTGGATATCCCCAGTAGATCATCACCTGGTATCCTGCAGTAGAATAATTTGAGACCCCAAGTCAGCTAGAGAAGAAAATTCAGTTACTCTCCTCTAATGATTCTTTTTACTGTTAACATTAGGAGCAGCATTAGATAGACCATTTGCTAGTGAGTTAGCCATAAAGAAGCAGAAGAGGAGGTAACTTAGCATCATAGATATTATTTGCCATGATACAATCCTCATTTCATTCTGTTTCTTCTTCTAGGACATTTAGGTTCTGGAATAGATCCATCTGTATCTGACAAGTCTTTCTGGGTGGAGGTCACTGAAGATGTCTCTGAATTCCCATCATCTCTTTCTCTGTTGCACCCTGGCATTTGTAAAGCTTCAAATCTATTGTCTGTCTGGGGATGCCGTCCTTTTTCACCATTTTATTTGTTGGCTGGAGATGGGAACTTCTCTGCTTCCCCTTGATAACAGTGATGTCTTCTGTAAGAAGAAGGTGAGGCATGATGGAGATACTCTCTATCTCTTTGGGGTCCTGTTCCCCTGTTTCCTGTTTACAGCTGGTCCTTGCTCAGAATCCACTGCGCAGTGCTGATCCCCTCACAAGTGTCTCACTAACTCCTATACCTGAGATATCAGGAGACTGTATGACTGGGCAGGGATCTGAACCAGAGTCTCTGGATGTTGGTGTAGATGGTTCAGGATCCCTTTGTTCTGGTCATGCAGGGGAGGTGCCAGCAGTAGGTGGCCACTCGGGGTCTTGTGTGTTGGATATCTTGCTTTGCTGCTGGGCTTGCAGCAGTGTATCTTCTAGGCCATAAAAATGCTTTGCTGCTGGACATGCAGCACCATATCTTCTTGGTCGTAAAAAGATCCCTTTTCATGACTCGAGTCACCCAGAGGAATTGTTTGTACAGGTGTCCAAGTCCTCACAGAGGTTACATCTCACTGGGTTGGAGCAGAAAAGGCTTGAGTGATTGTGTTCCAAACATAGGATGCATGACAGTGTCATAGACATTGCTAAGATGAGCCAGAGATCCACACCTATGGCATGTCTTTGATTGCCTTGAGTAGAAACAGAAATCCCTTCCCCTAACACTATTGAAGCTGCTAGGGAGATGTTGTGCTCCTTGTCCTGAGGTGTGTAATTGAACTCTAATTTTTCACCCACCTGTCCATATGTTTTCTGTGTCCAAACTTGGTGCTTGGTGGTCCAGAACATCTGTACATTGTTTGATGTAAAAGAGAATGTCTGAAATATTAACCTCTCCATTTTTGAATAATATTGTGACCATTTTGACAGCTACCCTAGTCAGATGAATGTCAATAAAGGGGATCCAAAGTGGGTTATGTTTCAAAGGAAAAGAACAAGGAGAAGCATCCACACTTCTAAAGGTGTTACTGTCTAACAACTGACTGAGGAAAACAAAAAAAAGTGTACTTAACTAATAGGGACTCTGCATGATTTATTACAAGTACATTTCAGGAACACCGACCAGTTACGCCTACGTATCACCTCGGCTAGAGACCGTCTCAGTTGGCACAGCTGGCTTGTAACCACAGTGATTAAACAGTGTCACCAATTAATTCTAATACAAATAATTAAGTGATTTGTATGTGAACATCAAAAAACCTGTGACAATGTTACAAGGAAAGTGCATTAATAATTTTCAGTGATTCATTTAAACATACACCCATGACAAAATATTTAAAAACTCACATATGGTGGGTTGTACACAATGACTTAAATGCTAACATCTCAGTATGCAAATTCATGGTCACTTATTTTTCTTTTCACCTGTAACCCCTAGGTGGCGCTATCCCAAGGGCTACTACCCCTGCCTGCATGGCTAGTAGCAGGTTAAGGGGCCTGAGTTCTGAAACAGGTGCCTCCACCCAGAGGTCAGGGTTGGTAATGGTCAAACTAACCTGGGCACAGCCCTCCGGGACACTATTACCCCCCTCTTTCCCTCCTATTGGCTTGAACAATATACGATAATCACTTTCACAGTATCCCTTGTACACCATACCAGTACCCGCACTGTTTGCACTTACCACTAGGGCTGGTTCCTCTGGCTTGACCCTGGGGACCCCCTGTAAAACAAGGTTATGCACAGTAAATAGCAACAGTACAGTACTCTTGGCACAAACTGGAACCACAGTCAGGTTAAATGCAGCAAAAAAGTCAGATCTGATTTATTCAGGGGACTTGAACAAGGAAGGGGCATAATGAGGTTGATTGGCTTAAAGGCTATATTAATCAAACAGTTATGCATGTGCTTTAAGTCTCCACACAGTCACACACTCTGGGTACCCAGGTAGGAAAATGGTGGGCTAGCCAGGAACGTTGCAGCTGGTTGGGGCCCTGTGATGGAAGAAAGCAACATGCACAACACACAGTACTTGTAATCTGGAGCCGGAGGGCTCAGTTTGTGAAAGAAAAAGCAACAAGACAATCAGATGACAACACTTTAGATTTAGCTGTTGTTGCAGGGAGCTACCCTGATGTTTACTCATGAAACCCAATACAGGACACAGGCAGGACAAAACTGA
This sequence comes from Neoceratodus forsteri, assembly GCA_016271365.2. Lineage (NCBI taxonomy): Eukaryota > Metazoa > Chordata > Ceratodontiformes > Ceratodontidae > Neoceratodus > Neoceratodus forsteri. The sequence goes on from CM057452.1 coordinate 1,727,507,220, forward strand.
GACTGTGGGTTGTTGAGCTAGAGTGACAAGAGAAGCAGGGCTCACATGAATCACTGAGGCGTCATTCCTGTTCAAACATTGAGCAGTGGGCTGATCCCCAGGCAGGTCTCTCGTCGATGGCTTTCTCCGTGCAATGGGTAGTCCAGCTGAGCCAGTGTGGCAAGGCCCAGGTGAAATGGCAATGAATTCGGATTCAGTCCGTTGGAGCTGGATGCAGCCTCCAGTGAGCAGAACACAGTTCAACACACAGTGGGCAAACAAATCACGACCCACTAACAGCACACAGCACATTTACATGTAAGAAATTCCACTACACCAGGCAGATTGCTATCCAGTCGCAATTACAGAGTATCTGCACAAACCGGGAGTTCAGAGGTGGCTAGAAATCCTGACAGGCCGATCGCATTCAGCAAATCTTCGGTCTTCTTCAGGTTAAAGCCTGGTCACAGTCCAGTGGCTTAAATAGTCCTCACAACTCGGATTCATTCCAAAAAACTCAGCCCTTTCACAGTTCTCCAACACAAAACTACACAAAACTGCTGCTCAAATCACTTGAGCTGTTACTCATTTCACTTCCCACCTCAGAACTAACTGAAAACTGCAAGCAGTCTGGGAATTTCCCCAAGATCCAAAAGGTTCGGTTGACTGATCTGTCTGTCAGTCACAACAAGGGCTCCCCTTCAGATTTATTTAGGCGCCAAAATGCAAAAACTACAATTCCTACAAGTTTTGACCCCACCAAGCCCTTGTAGGCAGACTCCATTTTAGAGTCCCAACAGTACCGATTGGCCCATTCTGACAGTCCCGGGCCAAGTTGGTGGAGATAAACAGAACAGTCCTTACTGCAAAGAAAACAGCACTCTCTGGCAATACATTTAAACTGCTAAAACACAGAACACCAGCCTGGCAGTGAGCATTTAGGCAAGCTCAAGGAAGACTTTTAAGGGGGGTCACACACCCGTCATACATTTTCTTCACAAAGCAAATTTCAATGTGATGCTGTGAACTGACTGTTCGCAATATATTCTGGTTTACTACACCAACTTCACTCAGGGTACCACGATTATATAATAAGATACAATATATAATGTAGTAGCATAGTGAAACTAATCTCTAAGATAGCTCACTTTAAAGAAAGGGTTTAAAGTCAATCTGCCCACTGAGAGCCTGAGGACTCAGTGCATCCAATAACATAATCCACTTTGTTTCACTTTGGAGAACCACCAGACTGACCGAGTCCGACAGGGAGCCCAACCCCAGTATCCGACACATGGATCAAATATTTGATCACCAGGAGACCACCCCATTGAAAACTGTTACTTCCCTCTAATTCCAACACCTGGAGCTCAACCATGGTGTTGGATATACTTTTACAGATATGCGGCCACTGGGAGCGCAACTGTGCGGCATGCTGGTAATCCTTCCCGAGATTCTGACACTGGGAAGCCAACCCTGCTGCTGGACATAACTTCTACATTTAATAAACAAATGCATCCACTGGGAGTCCATCCTTCTGGCACTCTGGGCCTCCACTCATTGGTCCCAACATGGTGAACACAACGCTGGTTCCAGACATACTTTATATTATGTTTTAGAGAATGCAGCCACTGGGAGCCCAACCTGGTGGAATGCTGGTTCTCTACCCTGACACTGACACTGGGAGGCCAAACCTGGTGTTGAACATAGTAATTCTTGATGGTATGTTGGGACTCCCCCCCCATTATCAACACTGAGTAGGGTGAAGGTGGGTGGTACCACTTGATGCCAGGGAGTCATTCATTTGGGGATGAGCAATTGCCACTTAACACCAGGGATTTGTTGTATGGGCCCAAGTTAGGGAGGGGGGTACCACTTCATACCAGAAATTTGTTGTACAGGCATGAGTGAGGGAAGGGGTACCACTGGATACCAGAGATTTGTTGTCCTGGGCAGGGTGAGGGACAGGGTTACCTTTGGACACTAGAGAGTTTTAGTACAAGCCAGGATGAAAGAGTACCACTGGACACCAGAGATTTGTTGTCCTGGGCAGGGTGAGGGACAGGGTTATCTTTGGACACTAGAGAGTTTTTGTACAAGCCAGGATGAAGGAGTACCACTGGATACCAGGGATTTGTTGTCCTGGGCAGGGTGAGGGACAGGGTTATCTTTGGACACTAGAAGGTTTTTGTACAAGTCAGGTTGAAGGAGTACCACTGGACACCAAGGATTTTTTGTACAGTCCTGGATGATGGAGAGGGTTCCACTGGATGCCAAGGATTTCTTGTGTGGGCCTAGGATATGGAGGGGGTACCACTAGACACCAGTTATTTGTTGTCCAGGATGAGGTGAGGGCGGAGTACCATTGGACTGACCCCACGGTTTGATTTTTTCTGGGCAGGTGAGAGGGGGATACACTAAATAACTGAACAGTCAATATTTTCAGCAGAAAAAATGCTTTTTTTCTTGTTTTATCCACACTCAAGCCTTGGGCGACAGTTTTATAGCTAATGCCCCTTCATCAGGCCCCAAAATGCAGTGTTATTATCTTCTTACATCAATTCATTTATTTTCTTTTATGGAATATAATACTTGCTTCTAAGTTTTTGTTCCCTCCTTAAGATATTTTTTATAAAAACCTTTAAATTACTTGCCACTTATTCATGGCTCCTCCCATTAGGTTTTATTGGCTACACTCTCATGGCTCCTTCCAGCTCTCCTGTTATTTCTTCTGTAACTTGTCTCTGCCATTCTCTGCTCTCCTAATGCAGAAGCACAGACAGCAGCAGAGTTCTAAATATCCTTCATTTCAACAACACTCATGGAGTCCGGCCAACTTCATTGTTTACAGGAATCAAACTGCCACCCAAGGCTTGAATGTGGATAAAACAAGAATAAAAGCATTTTTTTCTGCTGAAAATATCGATTGTTCAGTGGAGTTTATCCTAATTTGGTTATTTAGTGTATTGGACTGCTTTTGTAGGATGACCCAGGATATTTGATATGGTATAGAATAGTGGGGCAACCTGAACCAGCATAAATGAGGTGAGAGGGGGATACCACTGAATTCCAGAGACTACTTGGTACAGGGGTGGAGTGAAGGAGCATGATACTGTACTACAGGGATAGCTTGGCATGAGAGATGCAGTCAACAAGGGACTGTGTGGCACAGAAACATAGAATTTGTCAGTAGAGAAGGACCATTTGACCTACCTAGTCTGCCCATTTTTCCCCTTGCCGATACTGTCACCACAGACCCTACTTGATCTCCAGCTACTTCCACCCTACTTTCCTACCAAGATTTCTTTATGCCTATCCCTTGCCTGCTTGAAGCCCACCACTGTTTTTGCCCCCACCTCTTCTGCAGGAAGACTGTTCAAGGCATGCACCACTCTTTCAGTGAGGAAGTACTTCCTCACATCCCAAACAAATTCCCTCCTTCCAGCTTCATAGCATGCCCACTTGTTTTCGTGCTCCTTCTTTTCTTGAAAATACTTCACTCCTGTACCTTATTCACTCTGTGAGGTACTTATAGTCTCTATCATTTCCTCTCTCCCTCCTCTCTTCCAGGGTGAACACAATGAGATTCCTCTGTCCTTCCTTGTAGGGATTATGGTGCAGCCCCTGAACAATTTTTGTTGCCTTCCTCTGGACAGCCTCCATCCTGTCTATGTCCTTCCTGAGATGCAGTTTCCAGAACTGGACACAGTACTCCAAGTGGGGTCTCACCAACAGTTGATGCAGTGGTAACACCACTTCACTCCTGCTGGTGATTCCCCTTCCTATGCACCCCAGCACCCCCTCTGGCGTTGCCCACTGCCTTGTTGTACTGTGACATGGGGTGGGTAAGGGCGGAAAGTGGCACTAGGAATGGGTACTGTTTGTCAGTACAATGTAGTGTATATTAGTTATTACATTTCCTTTTTAAAAAGTAAGGAAATTTATTGCAAAGAAAAAAACAACTATAATCAGGCATCAGTTAGGACTGACTCTTAATAGCACAAAAGGAAGGAAATGTGAGGTAGGGTAAAAAGAAGTCCCCTCAGTCTTAGACTATCTGAGGCATAGTGCTGCACTGGGTTTATATGATCATGCAATGCAATGTTGGTGTTGTCCTAACTTGGACACCCCCTCTCCGAGAACTGGTGTGAGTATTTTTCTGTGTCTGTGCCAAAGTTTGGACAGTTCCATGCTTCCTCATGTGATTGTTCAAACCCAGAGAAACATCATGCCAAAGATTCGTCAAGGCTCCGTGGGACTGTTTTTTTTACCCTAAGATCACATTTACTGTCTTTTGTGGCAATAAGCTTCAACCCAGACTGATGCATGTTTTTTTTTTTTTTTTGCAATGAAGAAATAAAACATGAGCAATATAGGAACGTGTCATTTAGAACGGTTCTATGAGATAATAGCGACTGCACAAAGGTGACTGCTATTATTGCGACCTGCATTGTCGCCGAAAACATTTTTGGCGATATGCAGAAAAGGTACCAGGAATTGCACCCCCTAAATAAAGATTCTCAACTCCGGGGTGGTGAATGTCCGGGAAGGGGGAACATCCCGGTTAAAAAAAAATCTAAGTCCCACAGCTGCAGGAAGTGCAAAAGGAACACCCTTCCCCAGTCCCGAACCCAGAACCTGCTCTGTCAGAGCCAACCACCCTACCCACTGCACCGCACAGTTGGGTCAGCGGAAACAGGCTCACCACAGGGTCACATCTCTGTTCCCCATCCCTCCATGTCCTGTCACCTACCTTCCCTTCCTGTCACCCACCTTAACCTCACAGTCGCAATGTTTGCCGTCCCCCTACAGTCACCCACGATGATAGCGCCGTCATATGGGTCACCATTATGATAGTCGCCCATATGCAGTCACTATCATCACAGTATGCCATTTAGAACAAATCACAGATTTAGAGAATAAGGAGTAGTGCTGCCAATTATGGGCACCGTACTGGAAAAAGAACATTGTAAGGGTGGAAGGTGTGCCGATGAGAGTAACAAAAATGATGAGGAGTTTGAAGAATAAAGACTGCAGTGAAGACTTGGAAATGCTAGGTGTATATAGCTTGAAAAAAAGTAGAATGAGAGAAAACTTGATCTTGATGTACGATGGCATGAGGTGAATATCCCACAAACAAAATAGCACAGTCAATAACCCTGCAGGCAAAACGCCAAAAACAAATATAAGGTTGGTGAAAATACCAACACCAAAATACCGTGGCAACAATGCACCCCCATAGGACAACATTAGAGTTTTTCTTTTTAGCGGGGGGCTCTGACACCGATGCCCCCCCCAAATTAGTATAATCAACTCCAAGGAGGTGTGGACTTTGGGGATGGAGAGAAACTTGGGAGGGGGGGAAAATATGTTTCCAAAAAAAAATATATATATATATGTCCAATATCAGGAGATGGGGAACCAAATCCTGGTTCCCAGGTCTCCACCACTCCAGGTGCTAGTGCCTTAGCCACTCAACCACGGGAGCGGCTTAATCTGGTACCACACCTGAAGCTACTTCAGCCCTTCCTCCTCTCCATGGACAGTGATGGGGTAGAGGTAATTTACTAATACTATTCTGCTGCTGTCACTGCCATTGTTTCCCCCCTTTTTACAGTGTGGTTTATATCATGCTACTATTGCAGCGGTATATTGATATGGTACCACGTACGAAATGATACATAACAAACAGAAGCTCCAGAATCTTAATATGGAGTTAAAGGACACATTAAGAATCACAAGAGGGCATGGCTTGCAGCTGCAGTGCTAATAGTTCAGGGGTAACAGCAGAAAACATTTTTACGTACAGTGGATTGTAAGAATCTGGAATAAAATACTAGAAATTGTGGCACAGGCAAATAACACTAAGTGGGGGTGGGGGGCAAAATGGGTCATGCAAACACAAGTCTCAGTTTGAGCTACGCCGGTGTCATACCAGATGCATTGAAATGACTGGATGATTTTAACAACAAAAGTCACAGTTGTGACAGTTTCACCACTTCATAGCTGCTTGCATGAGAAACATGAAATGGGTATCACTTCTTTGACACAAGCACACCTAGAAGTTACGCAACTCGAGGCACACGTGCCTGTAAGTTAGACCACATTTTAGGTGCTCTAACTTATCTGCACAGTGTGCCAAAATGCAGGAGAAATGTGCTGCATCTGGGTGGTGCATGTTTGAAGTTCAGGCCCTAAACATTTTCAGACTAATCTAAGAGAAATATACGAGGGAAGTGGATATGAAATGTTACAACTATGGAGAAGCGGGGGGACAGTCACCGTGGGCTGTAAGGCCAGCTTCTGTCTTAAGATCTTATGTTCTTATTACTTTAAATATCCAAATATCATTGCATGGTGCATACAGTTAATAGCCCTCTAAATTTAATAAGTAAAAAAATGTAAGGGGTTGCCCTCAATTGGCGACATCTTTTATAGTAACTGACATCATGTTTCAAGAAACCTGTGTGACGTACTGTGGTATCTGGGGCTGGTTAAAACTGGAAGCCTAACTAGTTCATATGAATTGCTGTGCCTAGAATCCATTTGTTTATTTGTCTGCATTGAAGTCACACAGAACCTCAGTGGGCCATTTAAGTCATGTAGTGGCTGTGCATTGTGCTGTTAGCTGGGAGAGTAGTGTTCACACGAGGTACCCAAACCCCACACTGGTCTTTTGAGGGGTGGGACACATCATGGGGATAGAGGCTCAGCTCATTGTGAGGGAGGTCATTGGCTTGCCAGGTAGTTAGGCACCCCCTTCTGGCTAAGTAAGGAACAGCATTGGCATCAACTCAGCTGCCCTTCTAGCTGAAGGAAGAATACAGCTGGTAATGGGCATTGCCAGGGTGAGGGGGGCAGGGGGCACCAGGGCAAATCCTGGGGGGAAATAATACATGCTCTTGACAAGAACACTAGAAACATAAAAAACAGAAAATGACTGCAGATAAAAGTCTAGTAGCCCATTCAGTCTGTCTGAGACTGTCTAATTTTGAGACTGTGCCCTTGTCAGTCCTCCCTCCTCCCACCCCTAGTCTGCCACTTATGTATTATTCTCCTGTGCCTGTCTGATCCCGTTTTGAATCATCTCACTGTTACAGCCCAATGACTGCCTCCAGAACTTGTTCCAGTCTGTCACCACATTTCCTTAAAAGTATTTCCTGATGTTCCCTCGACCCCCCAGTTTCAGGGAGTTACCCAAAATACCCATGTGACCACTCAGTGTGAACAGATTTTACTTTTGTCTATCTTGTTTATTCCGCAAAGATACTTGAATGTCTCAGTTATGTTGACCCTCTTTTCTCCTGTCCTCCAACATGTACGTGTTTAAATCCTTCAAATGCTTCTCGTAGGATCTATCCTGTTGCCCTGTATTACTTTGGAGGCTCATCTCTGCATAGTCTCTAATCTCTCCCTGTGCTTTCTCAAGTGCGGCTTCCCCAGACACTGGGAGGGTAACAGAATCTAAAGAGGAAAGCAGAAGTCAATAAAACAACCCCCCCCCCACTACCACCTACAGAAGTTTTACAAAGAGCAGGACGATATTCAAAACCACTAGCAGTCTTTATGTAATCCAACTAAGCTACATGTAAGTTGTTTTAATAACCAAGAACTAGACATAGAACTTTAAGCATGGTTAACAAATCATGGACTCTTCAGATAACATTCAGCTTGTCATTAAACACAGACAAATATAAATCAGGCTCTGAGACAACTTTATGAGTAAGGTTGCCACAAGCCCTACACAAATACAGTAGCCTGATTATATTCCTTTTGTATATTCTCCAAGGGATCCAGACATCAAAAACATTATAGTTGCAATGTTTAACATTAAGCGATGTCCACAGAATAATAAATAGGAAACCCATTTCACCACAATAAATCCAGTTAATTACTGTTGCTAAGAGCTACCTCCTTCCTAGCTAAAGCAAATATTATCAGTTCAAAGCTGCAATAATCTTTATTAATGCCATTATGGATAGGTGAGAAAATGCGTCAATGTCTCTGCTCAGGACTCGCCCCATTAAACATCATGTCCATGTCTGAATTCCAACCAGCCAATCAACAGGTATGCCCTTGTTTTCAGGCACATTATTTGTTGACACTCTGTAACTCATGGGCCAGTACTATATTTTGGGGGTCTCTCCGACTCTATAAATCTGGAGTCCCTATGCCACTCATTATTATTTTCTCAGCAGGTAGCAGGAATCATTGTTCTTGCCATTCACTAGTTAATTATACAAAAATAAACTACAATATATTTTATACAGATTGCATTGAAAGAATCTTGTAGTGTCACCACCGAGGGATTTCTAGCAGGATTCATGCCAGTGATATTTTTGTCTGTTAATTATTAAAACTGGACTAACAAGGCTCTGCCAGTTCAGTGCCAGTTTGTTCTTCTTAAATGGCAGTGGCTAATCCTGATTGTAATTGTAAGCATTTAGGAACCAGTCAGTCATCTTGCTAGCTGTAGGATCCTAGATCACCAGGTTCTGCAGTGACGTGGTTCCAGAGGAGCTGGATTTCTAGCAGCTACAAGAAGTCCCTGCTCAGACTGGACTCAAAGTCTCTTGGTTTGGGTTGAAATCATTCAGTTCAAGTTTTCTTCTTTTTTTCTTATTCAGCCTCTTTCTTTGCTTGACACGCTCACGTGTGAAGTCTTGTGTTTCTGTTGAAAGAAAACATGAAGACGTGATGACAGATGGGTTAAGTGCCTTGGGATCTGAACAATTGGACTACATTTGAAACTTACTAGTTTACTGCTCCCTGGCCACTGCCTAAATGCACTGGGACTCCAGTGTTAATGATATCCTTCACAAGAGGATACCCCTTCGGTCGACTTTACAAGCCCATAACTAATTGTGAATACAGCCTTTGTGGCTCTCATTTCCCGCTTAACATCTCAGGGTATAAACATTCATCTCTCTCAGCATCGTGCCACTAGCAAATTTTCTGCTAGTGTTTCATTCAGTTCTCTTATTTGTTTTTGTCTAATGGAACCCTTCAGAGAATACAGTGCTGTCTCACAATAAGGATATTCATTGGACTCATGCATTCTGTGTTAAAATGGTGTGTATGTTATCAAAGGTCGTTTGCAATGGTCTAACCATGGATGAGGTAACAGACCTCTCAGCGCTCTTTGATTGTTATGGATGTCCCTGATTTTCATTCAAAATGTTCCTCCAGCCTCCCAAAACTGGGACTTCTGTCACACCATTGAAGGGTAGAAAACTAAAGCACAAACTACTGTTAAACCTTTAAAGTTACAGTTGATGTTCCAACTGTCGGTCTTCAGGAATTTTCTTGACTACTGATTTGTATGTCCCTGTATTATTGATGCCACTCCCATTTCCTGCCCCATTCCCCCCATGTGCCCAACACTTATACCTCCATTACAGCCCAGCTTCCCCTGAAGGTGGGGCATGGCTGTAGCCAGATGATATTGCTTGTCCCATTCTGAATGTGGGGCCAGAAGAATACATGGTGGTGGGAGGGTGACTAATGGCAAAGAGCAGATCCTGAGTGTGCTAAGTCATCTTGTGTGCACCAGGGCTTATCCCATTTTTCTGTTCCCTTCCCCATGGGATATCTGGCATGCACGGGACTCTGACCTTGTTCATGCTGCTGCATGCACATGCAGAATCCAGCCAGAACCTCCTTCCCCTGCAATACCTCCACTGCACTGCCAACTGTGGTCACACACTTGTCAGTTTTGCAGCAGGGTCAATGGCACACCCTCCTCAGAGGAAGGAAACCAAAATGAAAATGGCTCCAGAGTGTGTGTGCTTTTTCCAAAATATCCAGGGCAAGCAAAAAAAAAGGAAGGCACCCCTTGCCTATATATATATATATATATACACAAAATTTAATTAAAAAAATGGACAATAAATGGCATAACAGCACAACAGCACAGTACTCACACCACCGAACGAATCCAACCGGTTTTGCTCAACAGAGTACTTTTTTTTTTTTTTTATTAAATTGTAAACAGCAAAGTCTGTGGGAGCCATGCTGGAATTCTGGAGACAGCAATATGTTTAGCCTGTTATCATTTAAAAAGAGTGTAAAGAGAAATTCTGTAATGAGCCCTTTACCTGCAAGGGGCCTTCCTAGTATTAGACATTCAGTTAATTACCTGTAGAAGCATGTAGTGTGCATGGGAGGGGGTAGAGTAATCTGCATCATTAATGATGCTGTGCAGAATGATTACTTGGGGGATTCAACTAGCTAGCTACAGTTGGACTCCAGTTGCCCCCCAACTCATGGATTGGGTGTTGGGAGCCCATTATTGAATAACACAGTTTTGAGACCTGGGGGTGGGGTGGGGTGAGGCTAAGGAGTGGGGAATTGCATTTAAAGATGGTGTCAGTTCCTGGCATAGTGCAAGAATTCGGATAGTGCATTTTTAATGTGTCTATGGGTAAGAAGTAGAAGGCAGGAAAATTTTGGGGTTTGGGAGGGGTTAGCCAAGGGACTAGCTGTAGATGCATATGGATGGCTACAAGGTTTTTATGGTTTTTTTTTCCGAATTTTTAAATTTTCTTTGATTTATGCTGAATCTGAGCACTGCATAATGAATAGCCAAGTATCTGGTGTGCCAAGTGAAAACATATACTGAGTATTTGAAAAAAGATACTCACATACCCCTATTTCTTAATTTTTTATTAAAAATTTTTTTTTCTGTGCATATAATTCCTGATGAAAAACATCGTTCAAAATGTCAGTTCTAACCTTTTCTATTTTCAGTGTGTATTTATTTTATTCTGAGTCTTCATTTCCAGTCACGTGGTGGCACAACGCTTTTATTTGGTTTGTACATTTTTTAAATATGTTTATAGAATTTAGTATATCATCAAGACAAATAGTTATACATGCCTGCACATGCTTTCATTACTTTGGTGCAATGTGAAAGACAGTAGTTTGATCATACAGTTTGCATAATCTTATATACTGCTTCCAAATACTTATTTGGCATCCCCTTATGTTAGAGGAACAGGGAAGTTAATAGGTACCTTGAGATTATTCCAGTGCATTTGTATCTCCTCTGATAAACTCCCAGTTTAGACTGGTGCACCCCTCCCCCCCATGATCCTGTGGTCTCTCAGTGTTGATTCGTACATGTTATTTTATTTTTATTTATACAGTCTTGGATTATGGTACCTTTGAGCACAAATAGCTTTTGCAAAGGTTCCACATCATTAGGAGTGGTGACAAACATACAGAGGAGGTATAACACATTGCTATCAACAAGAGAGACAATCAGAGTTAAATACTTTGCAAGTACAGTAGAGCTAAAACTAAGAAGGTGGAACAAAAGAGAGGAGGGAAACAAAGGAGGCAGGAAAGTTGGAGTAGGCCGCTAGAGGCCTTGTCAACCTAGTTGAGTAGGAGGGAGAGGGCAGGTGTGGCAGGGAGAGAATATAGAGGAGGGGAGAGGCAGCCAGTGGCCTTGTCAAATAGTGGAGAAGGGTGGCACAGTACTGTAGTAATTGGGAGAGCACATAGGTAGAATATTGCTTGCAGGCAGTGGGGATTCGGCATAGCAGTCACAAGTAAGCAGTAATACCCAACAGGGTCGGCAGTATTGTGCTATAGAAACATGGAAACATAGATTTTGACGGTAGATAAGGACCGCTTGGCCCACCCAGTCTGCCCATTTCCCTACCTAATGGATGAGCTGCAGATCCTAGTTAACCAGCAGCCTACTTCTTCCTACCCCCACCTATACCTATCGGACCGCCCGGGGCATAATGAGGCCCGACGCCGCAGGCAGAGGGCCTTACAGCCCCTGGAAGGTCCAGTATAACACAATACTGCCCACCCTGGAGGGTATTATTGCGCTTCGCAAATGGGCACTGTATTATATATGTTTAAAAAATAATAATTGTTGTATTTAATTGTTGAAAGTCTAAGGTATTTAATTTATTTTATAACAAAATAGTTCCTCCGCCTGCAGTGCTGAGTTGGGTGGTTGCCCCCCTACATACACACGGCTTACATTGGTAAAAGGCTTTTTGTTTGCATTTATTTATTCAGTCAGTTAAGACTGCAGTGTGCTCCCTCCAGCAGCAGTCCCTTCAAAATAACAGTCGGAACTCGGAACAGCTGCTGAATCAACAGACTCCAACCGCCCCCATATGTTTAATTATGGCAAGAGAGAGGAAATGTGCCATGAGTGGGGAAAATAAAGCAGGGAGCTAAGACTGCAAAAAGACCCGACTGCTGCCAATAGTTAATTGAAATAAGTAAATGGGGAGTCAGAGCTGAGTGGGGAGAAGTGCTGACCGCAACACTGTTGAAGGCATGGCCGCTAGACAGAACCGCTGCAGAGCAAAACATGAAATGGTAGGTTTTTCTGTGTGTGGGCAGATTACTTGTTTTTTTTTTTTTTTTAAACAATCACTCATGAGAGGGTGAAACAATAATTTAGGTGAGTCACATGCGTTGGGACCCTAAATGTAATTCGGAAGCACATCTCTAGCTTAGCGAGACAGAGAATGTCTGCTTCTTTCACTTTAGTGTAGCCCCCGATCGCAGTAAGTACAGCACCACAGTTTAGTCCCTCTGAGGACAAAAGTTTTTGTGGAAGCAGGAGGCAGTCCCATGAAGCAAAGCAAGAGCTTCTTTGGAGAAATATTTTTGTTGTACTTGTTTTTGGAGAGGGACTGTACGGCAGGCAGCACGAGCAAGCGGCACACACATGGATTTCATTGCTATGGAGAGGCTCACGCTGCGCTACTGTTTTGAAAGCCGTGCTTCTGCATGCTGTTGACTTGAAGCCAGTCCGATTGATGGCTTCATTTTGTTTCATTCATTGCTTTTAAGTGTGCAGCTGTCTATATTAATAATGAAAGACGAACTAGGGATGGAATGAAGGGAGGGCCAGCCTGCAATTTAGTCATCAAGTCTCTTGCTAGTGAGAAAACAAGTGGTGGATGGCCAGTTGCAAAATTCTGGGTGGCCCAAGATATCCAAAGTAATGGGGCACCCTGAATTGGAACTCGGTTTTTACCAGGGTCTATTGTCAGATAGACCAGGGTTCTGGGAAGGGGACTGGCCAATCAAAAGCCAGGATTTGACATGCCCATTTTCTAAGAGCTGTTAGAAGTGAGATGTTGATGGAGCATGCATTTGAATGGACCTATTTTAGTTTGGGTAGATATATCCCTATAAAGTCCATTAAACCAAAAAGGTGCTCTGTAAGCAAATGAATGCTGCCCCTGTGTTGTTCGGCATGTTGAGAACTGCAGGGTGGGCTGAACAGGTTTCCCGTACCAGGTGGCAGGAGGCCAAGAAGTGCTTTTTTGGATAACAGACAGGTTTGATATTGAATCCTCCCTCTAAACTGAAGCCAACCTGTCTGAGCATACTGATCACAAGTATGGGTGAGTCAGACAGCGCCAATGAGTAGTCTGCATGCCTTGTACAGAGCTACAGATATTCTACAGAGGGATGATAAGGAGGCAGCACCATAGATTACCAGACCATAGTCTACGACGGATAGGACAGAACTATGAATAGCAAGTCTGAGGGCATCCGGAGTCAGGCAGTGCTTGTGCCTGTGGAGAAGACCGATCTTGGTGTTGACAGCCCTGGCGACATTGTCAATATGATGGGCATAAGATAGGCAACTGTCAAGTTTTAACCCTAGATATTTGAATTGCTGTATTTGTTCGTGTGGAACACCAAGGCAGTTTCTGATGGTACGTGCATGGGATTTGTGCTTACATTCAATGCTATAGTCCGATTCTCCCTCAGGAAATTATTTTTTACACTGAGTGACTTATTCTAACTGCTTCTTGTGATGATATTTCATTTCCAAGCTGGTGTCCTTGATTTTGATCATTTGCCTCTGATTATTTCTATGCCTTGTACCTGATAAGTGTGCCAGAATGTTGAGTGGGATGTGTGTTAACCTTGTATCAAAGTACCAAACAGAAAACCTGTACTGTACTTTGAATGTGCTGTGTTGCTGATTAAGTAGGAAATGCTGTCAGTTTTGAACTGTATTGCAGAATAGATCCATCAAGCAGTGAGATAAACATTTCAAAATCAGCACAAGCTAGCCACTTTGTTCCACTGTATTTCTAACAGAAAGCTTAGGTTGCCACTAACCTTCTGTACCACAAGGCCCTGCGGTAGCTGTTTTATTTATGCTTATTGTAACTGTAACCTATGTAACATTCTTGCATTGCTGCTGCTTGTGCCTTTCAGGACCTCACTGACAATGAGGCAGTCTTAGAGAACATTTATTTTGAGATCTTAAATAAAATAAACAAAATACCCCTTTCTCTCTCTCAGGAGCTCTGTCTTCAGATCTCATTATAGTATTTATTTATTTGAAAACTCGTAACCAGAAAAGGCACACTGAGCCAAGGCTCCTTTCCAGGTGTGACCCAGGGAGAGAAAGAACAGGAAATACAGTAATAAAAGCATGCATGGTATTAGTGATTGGTACAAAGTACAAACAGATTACAATTAAACATATCACAAGTGCACATAAAAAGTAAACAGAGCTAAACAAAGGTACAAAGAACGGCTTAGATGTGCAAAATGGGCTGGCAGTATAGCCTAGAGGTTAGAGGAACATGGTGTAAACAAGCTTGATACATCCAGCAGACCAGACCCGAGTTTGATTCTTACAACCTCCACTTGCATACTGTGTGACTCTGAACAAGTCACTAACCACCCAGTGCTCCCAGGTCGCCCCTGAAAACAGGCACTTGTGCCTAGTGGGCCTTACCTGGTTACCAAAGACTAAAATAAAATAGAGGCCAAAGAAGGTGGAATAAAATGGGAATGAAGATGTTGAAAAGGAAGGGGCCTGCTACAGTCTGATATAGAACCCAGGAGGAGGGCCAGCAACAGACATGGTAGTTTGGGCACCAATAGGGGAGGGATAAGAGAAGGAGATAACAGGAGCAGGTGGGTGTGGGAAGGAGTTTTAGCTGGTGCCTAAGGGAGATGGGGAGGGGGAGAGACAGAGACAGAAGGGGAGCAGGTTCCAGAGGAAGGAAAGGCAACAGGAGAAGGCTGAGCGGCCAGCAGATGAGTGAGGATGGGGAAGGGGGGAAAGTATGAGGATCTATGGAGTATAGGGATTATGAGGTAGAGGGCATGGGAGAAAGGAGTGAGGATAGGTAAGAGGGCAGGGACTCAAACCAGAATTCAGAGATGAAGGAGGCGCAGTGAGACTGGTGATGTGAGGATAGGGGGTAGATGGATAGGGTGGAGTATAGGGAGCAGTGGTGACTACAAGGGGAGTGGGTGGAGATGGTAGCAAAGCAACAAAAGGGGTTGCAGTGGGTGTCAAGTCAGGCAAGGGAAGAGAAGGGGGCAGTACTGTAGACTACGTCCACATAGTCAAAAACTAGAAGTACTGTTTTGGTAACAAGCTCCTGGCAGTCCTGGGGATAATTCATTTGTTTAATGCATTATAAGATGTCTGGTAAACATTCAGTAGGGTAATGCCAGTTTGTTTT
The DNA here is from genome assembly GCA_016271365.2 of Neoceratodus forsteri. Taxonomy (NCBI): domain Eukaryota; kingdom Metazoa; phylum Chordata; order Ceratodontiformes; family Ceratodontidae; genus Neoceratodus; species Neoceratodus forsteri. Next base: position 1,727,522,681 of record CM057452.1, read on the forward strand.
CCTCTCTGCCCAGCTCAGTTCTGCATTAAAGTAGCAATACTTTTATTTATGTATTTACTAACTGGTTAAGTGCACTGATCCCAGGGACCATTTTCAGGCATGGCCTGGGCCATTTAGATGGTACGTGAGGCTACAGTTACAACGGTGAACATGACATACCTGTAAGTCACTTGTACATTTATAACAGGCAAATATCCAACACTGTGACAGCAAGAAACAACATGACATAAAGAGGAGTCAAAACACTGAGTAGTTTTAGTTTCCTTGATCCTCATGTTACGGATCCAGAAAATTAGACAATAAAGACAGGTTGACAAAATAAATAGGTGGATTTTAGGGCTGGCATTTCCAGAGAGTGCAGGATGATAATGTCTCCTGGAAGTGCTTTTGAAAGGTAGGAGGTGAGGCAAGCTAGTGAAGGTTGTCCGACAGGGCATTCCAGAGCTTAGGTGCTATATAAGAGAAGGCTCTTCTTTCCGTATCAGTCAATATCCTTGTTCTAGTTTTCAGCTAAAACAAACAAAAATCAGTGTACCCATCTTCTTTTCTGGTTTATTTCATTTCTGAGGTTTGATACGCAATTTTATAGATTTTAGTAGTGCCTGCTCTCTTGCCAGGCCCAAACAGTGATAGATATAACTATATCCAAGTAATACTGGGCTGTTGGTCATCAAGATCATGTACCAGCAAACAGGAACAACCATGTGTGTGTGTGTGTGGGGGGAGGATGAGGATGAGGATGGGGGAGGGCGGGAGGCATATCTGCCTCAACATTTTGCATAAGCCTAAGACTTTCTTAAACCTATCTTTCAGAACCTGTAGTTGCCCCTAATGTCCCACATAACTTTTTATATGGGACTGTACCACTGTACCAGCAGCACCCTGTCTTATCCACATGATGAATGTGCACAGTCAGCTGAAGAGTGTCCCCAGGAAGGATAGTTGTAAAAATTACTGGGGCTGCCATCTTTAAATGTTGATCCACACTAATCATAAAACGCAAGAAAAACTGCTTTAAAAAATATGTAGTTAAAAGTGAGCAGTGAGGAATGTAAGACTGTCACCACACATTACTGCCAAAGAGAGGTCTCATTACATTGTTTTTTGCTGGGTAACTGCTGTAGCACTACTTCTTTAGTTGTATTTCCATTGTTGAGGGATGTATTAGTCAAAATGAGCAATAGTTAAATTTATGAGCAATCATCTTTAAACGTGATGCTTCACAACTTGGAAACCACTGGTGATCAAGGACAACACTTTAACATGTAATAGCACTTGTTTCAAAATATATTCGCTGCCGCATTTCAGCTCACTTCTGCAAACTCCTTCAGGAGTAATTTTTCCTGCCCACCCGCCCCAACCCTCACCGCTATTAAATAGCCTCCTCCCCACAATAGTGCTACTTAGCTAAGCCCCTCCCCCGCACGCTCTACTCCAGTCCACCCCTTAAAGGCATCCGTTCTAAAAATCACCCTCCCTCAAACCATTCTCTCATTCTCCATCCTCTCCTTAAAGCCATCCTCCCACTTCTCCCCTATTGTGTATCTACATCACTAACTTTAACCTGTAATTACTAGCCAGTATTCTTCTCCGTCTAGTCCTGTCAACTAATTTGTTGCAACCCTTGACTATTAAAGCTTGGGTGGCTCCAGTACTACTGTCAGCCTTACCAGAACATTCTTTAGGTGTCACAGGCTGCTGACTCAGAGCACCCCAGTGATGGCGTCCTCTGCCTACCTTTTGCTCCTTGGCTGCATCTTCCTTCTGGCAATGGAGACAAACAGGGACTTCATGAAAAACTCATCCTGCCTGAACACCACACTATCCATGGAACTAAGACTGACAGTGTCTGCTATTAAGATTACCCCCTCCAAAGGTACTAACCCCTACACAACCACATCATCCAACACCCCTCATTGCCCAACTCACACAAAGCAAACCCCCTTTACCCTCTCCTTTAGGGTAGTATTATTTGCTCTCACCACATCTAGCCACCACATTAACTCTGGTTCTGCTGCCCTAGGCAGTGATCAGGCAAAACAACCCAACAATGCCTTCCTGAGATTCCTGGTACGATTCCTCAGGAAACTATTGATACTGCTATTACTATGTGCAGGTAACGTGGAATTTAACCTGGGCTCCCCCAGTTGCTAGCTCCTCCTGGGGAGCTCCTGCAGCTAAAGGGTCTGAGCTTTCTGCATATGAACATACGTAGTCTTGCAAACAAATTCGACCAGGTACAAGTCTGGCTGCTGCATTCCACGCCTGATGTTGCAATGTTCTCAGAAACCTGGCTGAAGAGTAATGTGACTGACAAAATGGTTAACATCCCTGGCTACAACCTGTTCAGATGTGACAGACTATCCAGAGGTGGTGGTGTTGCCATATATATTAAAGATAAATTCCTAACGCCACTATTGACCAGATATCGATGCCCAAAGAATTTGAGTGTCTTGCCTTAAAAATCCCCATCTCACTTGGAGTAGTCCTACTGGTAGCTGTTTGTTATAGGCTGCCTGCAGCTGGCCTGTGCATAATGCCGCACCCACATTCTCTCTTGGAAAAAGTGAACACAGAATGCATCATAATGGAGGATCTTAACCTTAATTGGAATGATGTCTGTGCTAACAGGCTTAACGACTTCTGCGACGAACATGGGCTAAGGCAGATTACCCCTGAGGTTACCCGACCTAACAAAAAGAACTCCAGCTGAAGCTCCTTATTGGAGCTTATGCTAGTCAGCAAACCACATAATATTTCCCATGCAGGGGTCTTCCACAACAATCTGACTGATCACTGTGCAATCACCTATGTTAGGTGCTCCCCACACCTTCCTTCCACCTCCTCCTCCTTCCAGATTAAATGCAGCCTGAAACACTTCTCGCTACCTTCCTTTCTGTCCGATCTTGGGAACAATAAGTGGCAGAATTTCTACCTTGTGTCCTCTGTGTCTGAAGCATTCAGTATCTTCCAGGAGCTGTTAGTAAGGGTTATTAACAAGCACACTCCCTTAAAAAAACTCAAATCTAGGAAACATGCTCCTGATTAGTTCAGCCCAGCACTAAAGAGGGCCCTGCGGACATTCTTTGGAAAAGGGCAAGGAAATCACAATCTGACTCAGACTGGTTCTCCTTCTGGGTTGCCAGGAATGCCTGCACTAAACTGGTCAGGATGGAAAAATTGCGGTCCTTCCAGTCCACTCTTGAGGTAAACAAAAACTGCTCAGCTAAATTTTGGCAGATCTTGAGATAGGTCTCCTGCCACCCCACTCCTGGCCAAAATTATGGCAAACAATACCTCCATTACGACAAGTCTGAGATCCTTTATCAGCTTAATAACTACTTTGTGAAGGCAGACCTCACATTCAATGTAGCACCTGTTAGTAAACTGTGTACGACAGGTGACACCAGCATAATATCAAGGCTAACTTCCACCCACGGTACTGGCCACCCCCTCTTCAATTTCCAGATGGTATCCTACAAGCAGGTGGAGGACTGTCTCCTCTCGTTAGATACCAAAAAAAGTGTTGGTGCCAATTCTCTAGAACACTTCTTCCTTAAAGCTGGTTATTATTATCTGACAGCACCAATCATCCACCTATTTAATAGCTCTGTAATCCAAGGGGATCTGACACCTAGCTGGAAAACCACACTCATCATCTCTTTGTTCAAATCAGGTGACCCCATGGACTTGAATAATTATAGGCCAATCTCGCTGCTTCCTGTTTTATCCAAGTTACTTGAAAAAGTTGTCAACCTGCAGCTAAGGGAGTACTTGGACTACGAAAATATCCTCAAGCCAGTCCAATTGGTATTTAGACCCAAACATAGCAACGTGTCGGCTCTGGTCAAAGTGTCAAAAGACTGGCTAAAAAGCCCTGGACAGTAACTATCACATCTACGCTCTCTTCCTTGACCTCAGTAAAGCCTTTGACATGGTTGATCACTCCATACTACTCGATTCACTGGGTAGCCTTGGTCTAGCCCCTGCTGCATTAAAGTGATTCCTTTGCTACCTTACAAATCGCAGACAGCAAATAAAAGCCCAAGGCAAACTCCCCCCTCCCCCCAAAAAAGGCTGTATCCTGGGGCCAATCCTCTTTTTGCTTTATGTAAACCGCATTGACTTTGGCCTATTGGCGGGAAACGTCCATCTCTTTGTGGACGACACAGTCCTCTACACAACCAACCTTTCCCCTGAATTTTGCTCACAAGGAGCTACAGCAGGACTTTACCATCCTCCAACATAACCTGCTAAATCTGAAGCTCTTGCTAAATGCCAAAAAAACAAAAGCCATGATTATCTCCCCACCCTCCTCCCACAACATGGGGACACCTGGCTCCCCCCAGATTATTACCCTCCTTGTTGTACCAAGTACTAGACTGGCCATCCCCCCCTTTGTGGAGGCAAAGAAACGCCCTCATGTGAGTCTTCCGGGCTATGACCAACAAACTAAGACCCTGTATCTGCGACTTGTTCGAGCATTCTAAAGGTGCCTACAGCCTAAGGAACTCCTCCCGTGTCCTCCTTAAGCCACCATGGTCCAGGACACGTCTTGGCTCAATGGCCATTAGCTCCTATCTACCAGTGCTCTGGAATAACATGCAAAAAGCACTTAAACTCTCCCTGCTGCCTAGCCCCTACATATTCAGACAGCTGCTCTATAGATGCCTGAAAGTGGCGTGTGACTGCTTCAGGTAAGCACTACTCTCCCAGAATGTTCAACCCCCAGCTTCCGGATATTCCCTGGCCTTCTTATTCCTCTGTTGGCTGGCCTCCTAACTAAAGTAACTACCCCCCTTCCTGAGCTTCCTCCCTCCTTCCCTGAACTAATTTTCCTTGGGAACCTTCCACACAGTAGGCTGCCCTCTTCTCTCTTCCTTTGTGTCTTATCTTCCCATTTCCCCTAACCTCCATTGTGCCTTCCATCCTAATCTTCCTATGTGCTATACACATCTCTACCAATACACGCTGAAATGATTATGTATGTATGCATATAGGTTTGTAACTGACATTTTAAGTTTGCTCCATTGCCTACTGACATTGTATTCTTTTACATGCTGTAATGATCTCTGGTGTACTATGTTATGTCGTATCACTGAAATTGTGTATGCCCTATGTGTCCAGGACCATCTTGAAAATGAGCTTGCTCAATGATGTATCTGCCTGGTTAAATAAAGTTTGATTGATTGCAGAACTTTAAAGAGGACTTTCCCCAGTTCTTTTGACTTCATGTATAAATTACCCCTTCTTGCATTGATTCTGGAACTGTATTTCATTACTGTCTGCAGCAGTTAATTTTTGCATTCTGAGCTGCTAAAAAACTGCAGGGTATACCAGAGCTTATATAGCAAGCCTGGTGTTGCTGTGGGCCCAGGGTTGTACTGCTGCTGACATCACTATAGGGCAGAGTCAGTTTCACAAAAAAAAAAAAAAACAACCTTCCTGATGAGGTATTTGGATTTTAGCATAATGCATTGCTAACAGGGTGTCTTGGGGAAGGGGGAAAACAGTATGTACACTGAGTACTGGTAGGTTTCCCTTGCAACACTGTTGCAACTGCATGGTACTGCACAGTGTGAGTCACTTCTTTACGTTATAGTGATGTCATCAGGACTGGAGCTAGCAGCCCAGCAGCCGAACAGCAAATGCAAGTGCAGCAGGGCTACAAAACAAATCCAAATTATGGAAAGCAGAGTAAACTTTGGCCTAAAATAACAAATGCACACACCCTTTCAGGTTTAGTGCTGCATATAATGACTACAAGCTGTAACTTTTTGGACCATCATGAAAGGTCCTCTTTAACACTATGACCCTCATTCTATTGTATTTTGTAAATTCTGTATCAATACCCCATAGTTAAAACATGTATAAAAGTAATATAAAAACTAGGTGAACAGTCCCAGAATTCACCTTAAAGTAAAATAATTGAAAAGGGAAGACCTGTGAGGGGTTACAATAACTCCAACTTTCTCCAGTGCATCAGTTTCAAAGTTCAGCATAACTGACAGCAGAATGCAAAACAGCAGGCTCTGAGGAGCTCTCCGGGCACATGTATTACGTTTGCATGTACAGCAAACATCTTGTAAGAAGAAGAACATTTCAGAAGTATGTCAATGTCAGGTACAGTGCAGAACAGGCTGCAGTGGATTCAACAGTGACAAGTCATTGATCAGCACGACTGATCATGACAGTGTTTTCTGGCTGATGGGTGGAAACTTCTTGTAGTAGAAAGGAGGCAGCTATGTGAATCAGGGAGCCGCTGTCTCCTCTCATCTACAAGATGCTGCCAAATAGCCAGCTGAGTGTCGTCTTCATCTGTCTGCTCCTTGTTTGCTTATTGCAACTGGTTCCAATCCTCAGGTGAATGCAAAACTTTTTATGAGGCTTGCTGAGGATGAAATACCAGAGTTTCAGATGTAAATATGCCCTTCCCTGCGCAGGATGATGTAGTTTTGGATCTCAAGGTTTCTCACTGTTTAGGCTAAATTTTTTTCTTCCATATAGGTGTTTATCCTACTGCGGCGGGCCGCAACTGCTTGTCTGCCAACCCTACCAGATTGCGGGATTGTTTGGGATCTTGAATTTGATGCATGTCCCGGTGGACTCCTGGAGCTGGCCCAAAGGCACCATTCTGCTGCGGCCCCTGATTTTCCACATTTTCTCCCTTCCCCAGTTACCCGGGGAGATGCATGTGTGTGGAGGTTCGCATGCACCCTCTTGCTTTGGTGGAGACCCCTTCCTCCCACCCCATTAGCCTAGCGTCCTGGCTTCCTCGGATTGCACTGCACCCTTGCCACCACTGTGAGGCAGTCAAGAGCTGAGGGAAGCACTCATCCCTCCCCCGAGATGAGAGCTGCCTATAGGCAGCTCAATCCTGCACTGCTTGCTACCCCCCCCCGTGCTGACCTCTGACAGCCCGTGCTCATTCCCAAACATGGGTCACCAGCATGGTGAGAGGTAAGGCATCCAGCACCTCAGTGCTCTGCGCCACTGGGCTGGCCCTGTTTAGGCTGAATTAATCTCTGATGGTTGCTCGGGGGGTTGTCTCAGATATAATTATAAAGGCACTTTGATTTGTGATGAACATGAATGCTAGATACATAGATACATAGAAAACTGTGGCAGAAGGAGACCGAGGGTCCATCGAGTCTGCCCATGAGATACCCAGGACCTATTATAGATCCTGAGAGCTACACCCCACCCGGGTTACTTAATTTGTACCTATTGTAATACCCCTTAATTGAGCTCTCTATCTGTCCCACTTATGCTTGAAACTCATCACCGTCTCTGTTCCCACCAACTCTGCTGGCAGGCTGTTTTATGACTCCACCACTCTTTCAGTGAAGAAGTGTTTCCTTAGATGCTGTATTCATTTACAATGTCTTTCTCTTCCCTCCGCACACACAAACCCACCCACTGCAGCAGCAAAATCTACCCACCTTTTGAGTGCTCCGCACACCAATATATATCCCCGGTACAGATCACACTTATTTTGTTTTATTTTGTTAGGAAAGTCGGAAGTACATCCTTTGAGCTAAAAGCTCATTTACGAAGGATCCTCGTTATACAATAAAAAAAAAAAAGGAGAGGGAGACAAGACAGGTGGGAACATATGCAGCTGTGAGGCATTGTCAAAATAAACAGTATTATACAATGGCAAGGAAAAATGTAAGAAGCTGATTGGCTGCTGACCCACTGAGACAGTGATGTTATTACACAATAACATCACTGTAACACCACTGATTGTTTGTATTTGTTGCATTTGTTGCATCTTCCCTTAAGAAACAAAAATATTTTCACACACTGACAAAAATATTCTTCAAAATTATTTTTTTATTAGATATATAACAACAAGCCATTGTATAATTGCATTAAGGCACTCCAAGTCTTCGCCTCGTGCTTCAACCCACCCCAGGAGTGATGTTATTACATGATAATACACACTTTGTCATGCCTTATTGCTTAATTAAATACATAGAGTATACAGTATCACAGTAATGTCAACAATAATACAGAGTTCACAAAAATTTGAAACACCAGATTATAAGGGATCTCGCTAATGATGAGGAGGAAAAGTGCAAAGTCAGAAAGGTACAGGAATAATAGTGAGTAGGTAGTGACAGCAGCAATAGGAATGAGCCTGGGTCTAACTAGGGTGTGCCGCAGAAGAAAGGTGGGAGAGAGTGACAAGACCCAGCAGGTTAGCTAGTTGTGGACATGGTGTTAGAGGGTTAAGGGAGGTAAGGTGGTGGTGGGGGGATTAAGGGGGTTAGGGAGACAGGAGAGACAATAGGGGAGGTAGTAGGGGAGAGGGTATTTTGGGTTTCTAAATGCAGTTAGATTTTAGATACAGCTCCATTTTACATATTGTAACCCAAGTCCTGTCTGTGAGCTTCTTCCACCCATTTCTTTGTGGTGTTGACCAGCATTCACATGGAGCTGGCAGAAAAGATTATTGCCCTCAGGGGTGTTAGTGACTGGTGTGAGATGAGCATTATCCATTTGCAGTATCTTTCCCTGCTCCCCCACACAAACCCACCTTCTGCAGCAGCAGAAAAACCTGCCTGCCTCCTGTGTGCTTCTCCCCCCATCTGTATATGTCCCTGGTACTGATCACACTTGTTTATTTATTTTATTTTATTTAATTTAGTTTTTGTTAACCGGGTAGGTACACTAGACAGCATATCTGCCTATTTTCAGGTACGACCTGGGAGATTACAACAAAGGGTATGTAGACAATAATAAATACAAGAAACAACAAGGGAACAATTAGAGATCAGTCACAGTACAGCTATGCAAAATGTTCAGCAATGACAGTACATTTGCAGGCATCTATCTATATGTAGTAACAAAACAGGAATACAAGTGCAAATAACTAACAGTCATAAGTCAAACAACTAGTGAGTTAAGTGCTAGTGGAGAGGAATAGCAATATTTCACTGGCAGGTTTGGGAGTAGTAGAGGTTGGTGTTGTGAGTTTCTAAATGCAGTTAGCTTTTAGATATAGCTCCATTTTACTTATAACTCAGGTCCTGTCTGATCTTCTTCTGCCTGTTTTTCTGTAGCATTGACCAGTATTTATGTCATATGGGTTGATAAAGAGTAAGCGGAGAACTGACACCCAGCTAAAACACAGGTGGTCTAGTTTGACAAAAAAAGAAATGAAGTAAGCAAACATAATACTTTGTAGCAGATTGCTAAACATGAGCCAACAGCTTGAATTTAACTTCACAGAACCACCAATTGAATAATGACTATTATTTTGAGGAACACTACACCCTTTGTGCATTTTCATGGGAAGCCAGTTTTCTCCTTTTCCTCTGTGCTCAGTTGTGAGGAGCTGAGCAGATTATGCTCTTTTTTCTTTCCAGTTCGACCTCCGGTTCTGAAACCAGATTTTGATCTGGTGTTCTGTGAGACAAAGTGCATTTCGATCATATGGCATCTGGTCAAGCAGCAGTTAAAGTGAAACTCCTATTCCAGTTCTAATTTTTTTCCAAGTAGGACTACAACCCTAAGTGTGAATGCACCACGAAATGGGTCTGGCTGCCACAGTACTCCTTGGGAGAAGAAATGGCTGTCAACCCCAAAGAAATGTAAAAGTAGATTTTAAGTATCAGGAGTGGGCTTAACAATGTGGCTATAGGGCTTGAATAGTGACTTAACCCCATCCTCGCCAATATATAATTAGCATCTCAAAAAGCATGCCAGAACCAGATTTATACCACACCAGTGGGAATAAATTTTACAAAATAAATTGTGTTCTTGTGTTAATGACATATCTACCATTAAGATAATTTGTGGTGTTTCCTGTACTTTAACTATATTTTCTATACCGGATTACCTGTTCTTATGTGGCATGTGCTCTGTTTACTGTATTTGCTTGATTGTATCATTGCACCAGATTGGTGACCTGTTATTAATATATAATACATATTGGTTTGCTCTGTAATTCCTGGGTCATTTATGAAAATAGGCACTTTATTTACCTAGTGTACTCGCCTGGTTACCAAAAACTAAATACATATATAAAATATATATATATATATTTTTTATCTTGTTATGCTACAAAGAAAATAACAGGCTAGATATGTCATAAAGCTTTACTTAACCAACAGGAGCGTAACAAAAACAATGTTTGTTTACATCACAATGGGCTATGCAGCAGTCTGACCACAACGATGAAGATAATAAACAGTTACTGCTCCAAAAAAGAGCAAACTGGAAAGGTATCAAAGGTTTATGCTTGGAAATGTGTGGTATAAACTGTGCTCACATGGGACCAATTCAGAATATGCCATTTATCTTCATTTGTCAGGGGGCAGTACCTTCATAACTCACTTGTGGCATTGCCATTCATGAGTTATAATAGTCTTGCCCCTTCAGTCATTGTGTCACGAGTGGAAACTGACGGGGTGTTCAAAAGGGAAGTGAGAACGTTTTACAGAAAGGGTCCATGGCACAATTGTCCAGCTAATGTGGTGGGCGGCAAAACCATCAGTGGTTTCAAACATGTCTGGGACAGAATGAAGAGCTTAGAGGTTGCTCAGGGTGGTAGTGGTAAGGTGGGGTGCAGTGGGGATGGATAGTGTAGGTTAGAGCCCTGTATGGACAATGGGTCCTGGGATTGTTAGGGTTTTATGGGCAGAGTGGATGGACCAATGGCATTTTTCTGCCATCATTGTGTATGTTTCCAGGTTCCTATATAGATGGCATATTCTAAGTTAGGCCAACCCTAATCTATCTTGATAGTTGATAGGTCATACACCACATAACATTGATAAGATATGTCATATTGCTTTATCTGACTATTTGGAGGGCAGCTGAAATAATGCTTAATAGCAACACAGTGGAGCTATGTAGTATTCTAACCAGTGCAGGGAAGTCAAAATAAACAGTTAAAGTAACATGACTATTCGTTTAATCTAGTTCTGGATAAGATGTCTTATGGCCTTAACAAGAATTTAGGAAAATTCAATGCTAGGCAGGGAAGGTTTTTAAAATTTCTTACCGATACGGATTAAGGTTTATTTAATATCTGTGTTGCCTTACTTCAACCTCTACCAGACCGACACAATCCCTCTTTTGATGCAGGAGTTCTAGGGAATTATTCATATTACTGCATGTGTAGCTGAGAATGATTGTCATAAGTGTGTCTTGACTAACCTGAATGATTCATCTTTATTTAAAACCCTTTACTCTTTTTCTTCTGTAATTCTATGTATTTATTACATTTTGTTGTATTCTAAAACATCAATAAAATGTATTATACTATAAACAGTTATAGCTCCAAGAAGGACCTAATTGGAAAAGCTTACATTTGAAAATGTGTGGTATAAGCAGCACGCATGTGCCATTTATCTTCATGGGAGGGCTTCATAACTAACATGTGGTTTTGCCACTCATAAGTTATGGTCCTGCACACACACACACACACACACACACACATGAAAATAAATGGAATATTCTGAGTCAGGCCATTGTGTGTCCCTTAGAGCATACCAGGGAACTAGTGTTGACATGGTTTCAGATGCATGCATGCATTGCTACTTTAGAGCCCCTGAGTCTCAAGGAACACTTTGAGAAAACATAATTTTTTAGACATACTTAAGCCTTTATTTCATAGTTCTTTAGTATTGAGCCTCCTTTTTTTTCATTTTAATGATGCACATTAACATGAAAACAGGATGACGATCCACTAGACTTTCTGATAATTTTCAATTGACAGTACTGTAAGGGCTGTCATTTGTTTCTGATCATTGTTGACCTCAGGTAGATTTTAATAAGTTTGAGTTTACTAAAGCTTCTTTCCACAGATTCAACAGAGACAGTTAAGAGTCAAAAGTAGCTTTAGTGCAAGGTCAGTGCTTGGGAAAGCTTGAGTCAGCGACCTCTGGCATAAATATTGCTCAATCTCATAAGAACTGCTTTCCATATCCATATCCAAATTGATTCTACCCACTTTTGACTATGCTGATGTGATGTATGGCACTGCTTCTCAGGCCTCCTTAGGCAGACTTGACATCCGTTAAACTCCTTCTGCCACTTCGCTACAGCTTCTCCACCTCTTACTCACCACTGCCTTCTTTATTCTGCCCTATCACTTGCTCTCTTGCCCTACAGGACACCGGTTCACTGTGCATCTTTCATTGCTAAAATCTGGTTTGGTACCCTCCCCTCCTATCTCTCCTCCTGCCTCTCCCAAGCTGCCACCTCAAATTACTCCCTTTGTCATAGAGACCCTCATACCTTCTCTATCCCTCACCCCCACTCTGCTTCTGGGCAATCTGCTTTCTCCTTCCATTTCCCTTCTCTCTGGAATAAACTACCCTCTGAATTCCATCAATCTTCCTCCCTCTTCTCATTCAAAAGGGTCCTCAGACTCCTACCCCAGTGGCCTTGCTCTCAGTGTCTCCAATCTTTACCACCTTAATGTTTTGAAATTCTTGACTGTTCTGCCTGTATCAGGCTGAGTTAGCATGTATCATTGTTTTTTTGGGGTTTGTGTAATCCTTAAGTCTCACTTTTTGTTGCTTCCTTTTGCATTATGTAAATTGCTTGTGATGTATGTAATCATGTTGCTGTTGGTTCTATTTTTGATTTTTCATTGTTTTCAGGTCTTGTAACCCTGACCCATGTTTTCACTGTCTTGTTAATTTATTAGCTCCTTGCTGATTGTTGTTATTATCTCCCTATGTACCCATGTCCCCTGGTCCCACCTGGAAACAAGCCTTGGCTCAATAGTGCTTTTCCTGGTTATCAACTTTTAACTAAATAAAAAATAAATAAAATATCTGCTGGAAGTACTGTAGCAAGAGTCACAGTATCAGTTTTCAAGTCATACTGATCTACCTCACCCATGAAGCTGGAAAGATGTTTACATTGAAGTGCTAGGTTAGGTAGCAGACTTGCCTGTCTGATGTCTAACAAAAAGCCTACATTTCTTGCAGTTCCCTCAGTTTTGTGAAGCATTCATTCATGCCGATTGCCACAACATCTAAAACTATTAAAACCATTCACTTTGATTTGTTCAACTGGATCAGCCGGAGGCTCATCTCTTGCATCTTCTCCTGGTATTTTCTTTTTTCAATGCGCTCACACTTCTGGAAGTCTTATTTCAGTGTTCACTGACTGAGCCAAGTCCTTTGCTTTCTGCATCCTGTTTTCAATCCACTCACATTCAGATCATTAATGTGAACATTCAGCACTTCCAGAAGTACAATTGCATTTGACAAATCCATCTTGGAGCCTTGCGGTGACTTCCTTACTTTGTTTATGTTTGTGAAAATATCAAGCCAAACAGTAAGATAAAAAATAAACTGGAAGTTTATATTATTCAGCAATGACATGCATAAACTGCTTGTGACTGAGTCCAAATCTGGCAACTCATACAGTTCAGTAAGTGCAGACATTATATCACCAAGACAACAATATATAGCCTTGACAGCATTTATCTGAATCTCCAATCTTGTGTCCCTCAGAAGCTTTAAGGTGAGTCCCTTCACATGTTGGCAAAGAAAATTCCATCGCTTGCTGCTGGCAGCAAATAGACTACTGAGCCTCTGGACGAGTCCAAAGAAATTCTTCACTTTATTGCTGCAGTTTGCAGCGTCTTCAACAATCAAGTTCAGATTATGGTTGCAACAAGGTATATACATGGCCTTTGGATTTAGGAATTTCATATGTGCCTGCACCCCCTTGATACCACCCTGTCATGTTAGACCCATCGTCATATTGTTGGCCTTTACAATCTTCCAATTTTAGTCCATGAAATTGCAAGATTTCCTATAGTTACTCAGTGAAGGCCTCACCTGTTGTGCTGTGCACATGTGAATAGCCAGAGAAATTTTCTTTAATGGAGACTTCACTTTGATCTGGCTTTACATACCTCAAAAGGAATGCTAACTGTTCAGTGTGAGAATTGTCATGAGGACAGTCAAGAATGACACTATAATATTTGGCAGACTTACATTCATCAATGATTTGTTTTACTGCTTCATCAGAAAGTAGATGAATAAATTCATTCTGGGCCTTGTTGCTGAGATAATGAACATTTGTTCTATTTTCCACTCTGGATAAGTAATCTGCAAGTAGTTGTTCAAATTTTATAAGTAACTCCACGAGCCCCAATAATTGCTATTATTCCAAGACCTTTATGGAAGTAGAAGACACACAGAATGCCAGATTTCTTTCAGAAAGAAAGAGAACAAAATTAAGGAGTCTTGTAAGGACGTCTCACCATTGGTTTGATTCTTTTGCAAGAACTTGTTGGAGCTTGTTGTCAATTGTTTTTCCTTCCTCTAGTCTTTGTTCAAAGTCCGCCTATGTTAGAAGACTTCTTCCGTGATGTGGTGCGGCATCATGTTTTTTTCAACTTTTCTGAAAGTCTTTGCCAGTCTGAAAACTCATTTATGAATTTGGTTTCATGCAGGGCCATGATTGGGGGTGCAATGGCCACAATTGCAGAAGAGCCCACATTAGTAGGGGCACAGGTCGGCAGCAGACATTATTATGCAGCAGTGTTTTCTTGGTGCCTGTTGGCATGTCTCCAGTCTCACTCCCAGCATGGTGATGTATTGTAGTCTGCTGTGCCATCCTGCTGGGTCCAAAACAAAGCTACTTGAAGAATCCTCTTTCAAGCAGCGTATGTTACACGTCAGTGAGCCAACCAATCACGCTTCACAAACCGACCTGGCTTGCATAACTTTTCTTGGGATTTTTGAAAGTTTTAATGTTCTTCTGTCCTCCCCCATATCCACTTAGGTAACTTAAATAGAAGCAATGGGGTCTGGGGGACAGAACTGAAGTGAAGCCATGGTCACAAGGAAAGCTGCTTAGAGACTCCCTTTCTGACCCGAAGAGCAAGTGAGAGCTTCTGAGCCATGGCACTGAGAGAAGACTCTCAACCTGATGCAAAAGAAAGTGAAAGCTACCTTGTGGCTTGCACGGTTTTGTGTCTCTTCCCTGCCCTGCTGCTGGCTCCTGGTTTCACTTTCTGACTACTTCCAACTAGATCAGCAATTGAAAGGGTACTGTAGTGCTAAGCTCATCTATGTTCATCACCTAGAGCTATGCTAGGTACCTATACTGTTCCCTGCTTTACTGCTAGCTGGAATGCAATGCATGCAGAGGGGCTCCAATGAAAAGGTTGCTAGTGCTGGTTATAAATGCAAGTAAAGCCAATGCCTTGCTCACCTGAATCCAGCGTTCATTTGTGTCTAGGACTCAGGAATGTGTGATCCCACTATATAGAGTTTTCATTAGGCCTCACTTGGACTATGGATCTCCATGCTGGAATCCCTACTTAAGGCAGGATGTGGATAGAGTTGAAAGGGTGCAGAGAAGAGCCACCAAAATGGTGCCTTATCTATCCAAACTAGTCTATGAGGAAAGGTTAAAGGTCACGGGGTTACATTCTTTACATATAAGGCGTACAAGAGGTGATCTTCTCCTCCTGTATAAAATTCAGAACTCTCAGGAGTTACTGCATCACTGTGGTTTACATTTTTCAACCAGCTGGAATTCCCCACGGTATCATAACAAACAGATATTTGTTTCTAAAACTAGAACAACAAAAAAGGTTAAATTACTTCACAGTAAAACCCCCTAGACTATGGAATATTCTTCCACAACATTTAGTTGACAGCAGCTCCACTCTTGCCTTTAAGAAAGGGTTAGATCATTGGTTGGAGTGGAATAGCAATGGGGGATAATTATCCCACCAATGTGGTGGGGGACAATCTCGATGGGCAGTAGCCTTCTTTTGTCCCTTGAAACCAAGTAAACCAAGCAAGTAAAGCAGATGCGGAGAACAAACGAAATACAGAAGGAAGGCAGAGCCAGGACATGGAATTGAGTCAGCACACTGAAAACACACTGCAGTTAAGTTCTGGAGTAAAATAACGACATGAAAGCAGCAGGAGTGGCTGTCAGCCATGTTTACACAGCAGCAGCGCTCTTCATTCTCCACCACTCCTTTCCCATTGCGCTGTGTGCTCCATGTACAAATTCTGTCCACACAGCTGGCTTTTGCTGCGCTTCAGGTCCTGCCACAGTGGGGGCTGGACATTCCTCTGTGGGGCGGGTTTGGTTGGCAGGGAGATGACATGGCAGTGGATCTAGTGCAGAACAATGTTTACAGTGCTGCTTAATGTTCTCAGACCTACAGAGGTCTCCACTCTGGCATCTCAGTCAAAAATCAATCCACAGCACTCTTAACATGCTCCGGTAAGTGTGTTCACCACCATAGAAGCATAGAATTTGACGGCAGATAAGGACCGCATGGCCCACCTAGTCTGCCCATTTCCCTACCTAACGGATAAGCTGCAGATCCTAGTTAACCAACAGCCTACTTCCTCCTACCCCCCACTAGAACTGCCTTATGTCTGTCCCATGCATTATTGAATTCCCCCACTGTTTTTGACTCTATGACCTCCTCAGGAAGGCTGTTCCATGCATCTACAACCCTCTCTGTGAAGAAATACTTTCTCGCATTACCTCTGAGTCTCTATCTTCAAATTGTTCCCCCTTGTTCTTGCACATCTCTTTTTCTGAAAGATGCTACCCTCTTGGACTTTGTTGATTCCCTTCAGGTATTTGAAAGTTTCTATCATGTCTCCCCTCTCCTTCCTTTCCTCGAGGCTATACATCTTAAGCTCCTTTAGTCTTTCTTCATATGTCTTCTGGTGCAGACCCTGAACCATTTTGGTTGCCCTCCTCTGGACAGTCTCCACCCTGTCTATGTATTTGTGGAGGTGGAGTCTCCGGAACTGTACACAGTACTACAGATGTGGTCTTACTAACTGTCTGCACAGAGGGCAACAACTTCTTGTTTTCTACTGGTGATGCCTCTCCCTATGCATCCCAGTATCCCCCCAGCCCTCCTTACTGCCTTCTCACATTGCTGATCCACCTTTAGGTCATCTGATATGACTACCCCCAGGTCCCTTTCCATTTTTGTTGTTGTCAGTATCTCACACCCCCCCCATTGGGTACTCTTCCCCTGGGCTTTTGTTCCCCAGGTGCATTACTTTGCACTTCTTTGTGTTGAATCTAAGCTGCCATACATTTGACCATTCATCCAACCTTGCCAAGTGCCTTTTCATCCTTTCCACCCCGCCTTGCGTATCAACCCTGTTGCAGATCTTTGTGTCATTTGCAAAGAGACATACTTTCCCTTCTTCTAGTCCCTCTGTAATGTCACTTATAAAGACATTAAAAAGGACCGGCCCCAGTACTGAACCCTGCAGTACCCCACTAGTAATCCTCCTTACTTCACTGTAGATTCCATTTACTATTACCCACTGTGTCCTGTTGTCCAGCCAGTGTTTTGCCCAGGCTACCACCCTGGGGCCCACTCCCAGGCTGGCTAATTTGTTTATTAATCTTTTGTGCGGGACTGTGTCAAATGCCTTGCTAAAGTCTAGGTAGGCCATGTCCACATCCCCTCCCTGGTCTACTACTTTGGTCACCCAGTCAAAGAAATCAATTAGATTTGTCTGACATGACCTTCCTGCTGTGAATCCATGCTGCCTTGGGTCCTGTGCCCCACTGGCCTCTAGGTACTCAACAGTTCTTTCCTTCAGCAGTGATTCCATCATTTTCCTTACCACTGAGGTCAAACTGACAGGTCTGTAGTTTCCTGTCTCTGTCTTGCTCCCACTTTTGTGAAGGGGGAATCACATCTGCCCTCCTTCAGTCCTCAGGTACCACACCATCCTCTCATGATTTATTAAAAAGGGTAGTTAGTGGTGTTACTAGTTCTTCCCTTAGTTCGTTTAGAATTCTTGGGTGAATCCCATCAGACCCCATTGTTTTATCCACCTTCAGTTTTAAGAGTTCTTTCAGAACCCTTTCTTTTGTGAAAGGACTAATATCAACCCCCCTATCCAGAGTGCTTCTATTGACTGGATTAGGTATCTCTCCCTGCTTTTCCATTGTGAATACTGAACAGAAGTATTCGTTCAGTATACCTACTTTTTCACTGTCGCTCTCTGCCCAACCACCTTCCTCTTTATTCAGCCTCAGTATCCCTGCCTTGGTTTTTCTTTGCTCCCTAATATACCAATAAAAGGTTTTATCCCCCTTCTTAACCGAGTCGTCTATCTTTTCCTCGGTTTGGGCCTTTGCTATTCTGACTGCCTTCCCTGCTTCCTTCTGCTTTAACTGGTACAGTTCTCTGTCCTACTCCTTCTGTGTTTCCTAATACTTCCTGAATGCTATCTCTTTCTCCATTACCTTCCCCGCTACTTCTTTAGAGAACCATAGAGGTTTCTTCTTTTGTTTTGATTTGTTTATTTGCTTCACACAAAGGCTTGTTGCCTCTGTGATGGTGGTTTAAATGTTTCCCCATTGTTGCTCCACCCCACCTTCTTGCCTGTTTGCTGGTGCTTTTCTGAGGCACTCTCCCATTTTGACAAAATCAGCCCTCCTGAAGTCTAGTACCTTCACTTTTGTGTGGCTTGACTCTACAGCTAAGTTTATCGTGAACCACACTGTTTGGTGGTCGCTAGTTCCCAGATGGCTACCCACTTCAAAATCAGAGATCCTCTCTCCGTCCCCATTTGAGAGTACCAGGTCTAAGATTGCTCCCTCCCGAGTGGGTTCAAAACTAGCTGTCTGAGGCATGCCCCCGTAGAGCATCAAGAATGGCTCTGCTCTTGGATGTGGCTGCAGCAAAGGTACTCCAGTTAACATCTGGCATATTCAGGTCCCTGATCAGCAATACCTCCCCTTTCTCTGCCATCCCAAGGATGTCTTCCATCATTTCCTTGTCTATTTCCTCCCCCTGAGATGGGGGTCTGTATACAACCCCTGTGTGGATTGTGGAGTCATTTCCAGTCTGCAGGGTGACCCACAGTGCCTCCTCTCCTCCTTGTTCTCCCTGTTTACCCTTTAGTTCTGTTGCTTTGATCCCTTCCCTTACATAGAGAGCTACTCCTCCTCTTCTTCCCTCCCTGTCCCTCCTGTAGATTGTGTAACTTGGTATGTTGACATCCCAGTCATGGTTCTATGTATACCATGTTTCTGTGACTGCCACGATATCCAGGCATCCCTCTTCCATCAAGGCCACCATTTCGGGGAGCTTTTTACCTAGACTACGGGCATTGGTACTCATTACCCTCTTTTTTTTTATGGCTTTATTATGCCGTCCAGAAACAATCAACTACAACTCTGACCCTCCACCCCAGGGAGTGCCTTCCTTCCTTTCAGACACCTATTTCACAGAGGTTAAGTACCAGGGCTAGTCATAAATTACTGCAAATATCTCCCAGCTACAGTTCCTCCCTGGCAAATTAAAGTTAAAACTAAGCAAAGTCAACCATAAAAACAAAATCAATACTAGTTACTTACACAGGTCCAAACAGTAATAATTCACTTCAGTGTAGTCTAGAAAATAACCTCCTTAATTCAAGGAAGCTGTGGTTGCTTTCTCCCTCTCTGTGTCTCAGCAGCACACAGGTTGATGTGCCACAAACACGGTGGTGTGAATGAGGGTCTTGAGAAGACAGAGAGCATGAGTCACAGCCAGAAAAGGGAACACATACTAACCAGAGAGTTGCAGAAGGCACAGACCAAACAGAAGCCAAAGGCCAAAACCAAACAGAAAGGTCCAAAACAGCTGAGAGGAAAGCAACAGTCATAGTGGAGGGAGGGAAGCAGAGCCTCTGGCTGCAGCAAAGAAATGGAGCTTCCAAATGAGGTTGAAGGAAGCTGGTTTAGATGGCAGAGGAAGAGGGGTGCGGCTGGTTGCACCCACCCATCAAACCTCAAGCAAGCCTTTTAAATATCAAATTTTGGCCAGCAGACTCAAAGAAATTGGAGCAGTATGGTAACAATAACATTACTTTAGTAGCTGTCCATTTCTCAGAACTTTTACTGCCAGACGGTGACAGCACTCTGGTGCTTGCAGTATGGCAAAAATTCAATACTGTCACTCAAACTAATTTTCCAAATATGCCTTCCTCCACTATCTGGACAAAGCTGGCATATGACTTTTGGATTTCATATCCTAATCTTTTGAAAATTCATGTGATGAGAGTATTTCCTATGTCTGATGCAATTGTGGAAAGATGTTTTTCAACTATGAACAAGGTAAAAACTGATTAGAGAGCACCTCTGGCAGAAGAAACTGTATAAAGATTGATTTGCATAAAAAAGGGTCCCCTCTGGCTGAATTCAAACCAGAAAGGGCTGTAGATGCTTAAGGCCAAGACATCCTGATAATATGGCAGCTCAGGATGTTGAACCTGGTCATCACCCTCCCAAACAAGCTATAATTACAGGCAACACACTTCATGGGAGAAGATGATGTGATTACTGTCTAATACTGGTGGAGCAGCTCCAGCTTGCTTTAGTAATTTTGCACTTGGTCATTTTCAAGCAAAACTTGTTCAGAAAGAACCACGCTGACACCAAGGGATGGATATTAATTTTATTAAGTGCTTTGTCAATCAAAACTGCCTTCAGAGTTTTATTCTTTACCCATGTGGTCACAAACTTTGTCTTCTTCCATCTTGTCTTCATCTCGTCTCAGTCTTCTTGAAGAAGGTATGTTTTTTTTTTTTTAATCTTCTGTCCTCCCCCCCCGGGGCTGGTGGTAGGTGGGCTCCAGCTCTCCTATGAGCTCACATCCACCCTGACACTTCGTGTGTGTCCCTACCCTCAGCCCAGATCCCGGCGAATCCCCCATGGATTCCCCCCATGGTAGGGCCAGGGAGGGGGGAGGGCCATCCTCCCCACCAGTACACAATCCAGCTTGCTGGGAATTTGAGCCCTGGATCAGCAGCATGGCTGGACTTGATGCAGCCTGCCAGCACCACTCCGTTTTCTGCTTTTCATCCCTCCCCTTCCACGACCTTGAGCTCATGCATGGAGGCGCGCACTCGCCATGTCACCACATTCTTGCCTCCCTAACTCTGAAGCTGCCCCACAACCTCCACCAGGAGACAGCCAAGGAGCAGGGCAGCATTCCCTGTCTCTGCAGGAGAGGAGAGCCATCCATTGAATGCTCGATCCTCTCCCTCCCCTGCTGATCCCTGGCAACTCGAGCTTACTGCCAAGCCCAGGTTGCTGGCATGCTGCAAGACGTAGCACCCAGTGCCTTAACCCTTAGTTCCACTGGGCCAGCTAAGAACGTATCTTTTTAATTGATGGCAATCATTATTGTGCTGACTTTTCAGCTCATACCTCACTTGTTGAGACCTGTATTATGTGGGACTATGTTGTATAAAACAAATTTTAACTGCAAACTCAGTCTGTCATGTGAGAAATAAAGAGAAAATGGCATACAATAAAAATATAGAGGCTCAAAACTCTCTGTAAAGTGTCTATATACACACAGATAATTAGTAACTGAATATTCTAAGGTAAAAAAAATGTGGAAATCACTCCTCAAAACTGATGACTGTTAATCACTTTTTGTTTTGATTAGCAATGCCACTGATCAGCTTTCTGGCTCTAATTTATGTCTTGTGTATGAACCCAACAACAATAAATATTGCATTATTTTTTCTGTTATTCTTTCTTTAAACTGTCTGTTAGATGTTTACATCAAATCTTACCATTGCATTGGTAAATATATGTACTGTTATGTTAATGTAAACATCGATTTATTGCTTTTACATCAAAGGAAATTTAGAAGCTTATATCTCTGTGATTTTACATGTTACCAGTTTTGACACCCTCTACTAAATTAATGTCAAGATCTACCTCAGAACTATCACACCTAAAGAGTTTTTTTTTTTGGCTATTCCTTTATCCTTCTGCTTCACAACCCTCGATTGGGAGGGAGCCCCAATCCCATCCCCCGACGTCCACCAGCCAATGCCAACTGTTACCCCCAGGGCTTATCCTCTCAGTGGGGCTGGCGGGGGCACTCCAAACCCCACCAAAGTCCGGATCCAGTGTAGTGTGGTCAGTGTCATGGCTGTTCGGGGGTGGGACCTTCGAGCTCCCTCCATCATCCAGCCAGAGCTCTTTTTCCACCAGTTTCTCCCTCTCAGGGGTGGAGCATACAATGATGCCAGCGACGGTAGCATGCACACTCCCATGTGAGTCCCATCAGGCGTCTGCCCCGCCTCTGACCCCAAGTCAGCAGTGTCAGTGTGCAGGCGCCCAGCCTCTGCAAGGGGCCAGGCTTGCATCGACAACTGATTTCCCCCCTTCCCGGAGAAGGACAGCTGTCCCTGGGATGCTTGATCCTTCTCCTCTCCTCTCCTGCCAACCCCCGGAGGCCTGTGCTTGTTCCCGAACATGGGTCGCCGGCATGGTGCGAGGTGTGTCGTCCAGCACCTCAACCCTCAGCACCACTGGGCCTGCAATATCTAAATAGGGTTTAAAAGCTGGTGAATCTATAAGATAAGGCAGTGGGCAGTGATAAGCCTGAACCACAATTCTTGAAATTAGTTGCCTCTGCCATAGCTGCCCCACTTGCTGACATCTATGACTTCTGCTTTGTAACTACGAACAAATGAACATACAAAGAAGCCAGCAGAACAAGGCCATTTGATCTATCCTGTCTGCTCATATTGCAGGGTCCCCAGCTTAAGCTACTGACCCTGCCCCCTTCCCCAATCCTCCCATTCTTCTCATCTGCCCCTCTCATGACACTTCCCTTCCCCTTATGTCTATCACAGCCTCTCTAGAAGCTAAGCACCATCTTCAATGAGACTACCTCTTCCAGCAACACATTCCAACTGGGCACCACCCTCTCCATGAAGTAGTGCTTCCTAACATCCCTACTAAACCTACCCCTCCAACTTAAGACTGTGTCCCCTCATGTTGGTTGCCAGTTATCTTAAAGGGACCCTCCATATCCATCGTATTTATCCCTTTCAAGTACTTAAAGGTCTCAGTCATGTCCCCTCTCTCTCCTCTCCTCCACAGAGTACATGTTCAGGGCCCCCAACCTTTTCTTGTATGCTTTACCCTGCTGACTCATGGTCATCTTCATTGCCCTCCTCTGGACCATCTCCTGCAGGCTAATGTCCCTTTTAAGGTGTGGGCACCAGAACTGTACTCTGTACTCTAGATGTGGCCTCACCACTGACCTGCACAAAGGAAGTATACCTCACAGAATCACAGAAAACTGACGGCAGAAAAGGACTTCGTTGGCCCATCAAGTGTGCCCTTCTCCCCCTCCCTTACTCATTTTCACTGTTATGGACCTCCCCTTCCCCTCGCTTCCCAATGCCATGTATCTGTCCCATGCCACTCTTAAATCTCTTCACCATTTCAGCCTCCACCACCTCCTCCAGTAGTCTATTCCAGGCATCCACCATCCTCTCCCTGAAGAACTGCCCCCTCGCATTGCCTCTGTATCTTCCACCTTCCAATCTTAGGCTGTGCTCTCTAGGTTTTGTCCCTTCCTTCCTTCTGAACAAGCTCCCCTCCTTCACCTTATTGATCCTCTTCACATATTTATAAGTTTCAATCATGTCCCCCCTCTCCCTTCGAGTGTCCAGTGTGTACAGATCCAGTTCCCTACACCTTTGTTCATATGATTTCCCCTGCATACCATGCACCATCTTGGTTCCTCTTCTCTGAACCCTTTCCATCCTGTCAGTGTTCTTGTACATAGATGCGGTCTCCAGAACTGGACCCCATACTTCAGGTGTGATCTCACCATGGACTTGTAAAGAGGCACCTGCACCTCCCTCCTTCTGCTAGTTATGCCCCTCTCAATGCATACCAACATTCCATTTGCCTTCCCCACCACCTTGCTACACTGGCTAGCCACCTTAAGGTTGCTTGATACTATAATCCCCACATCCTTCTCCTGCTCTGTTATTTTGATTTCCTCTCCTCCAAGAGTGTAAGCAGCTCATGGGTTTTTGAGCTCCAGATGCATCACAGTACATTTTTTGGTATTGAATTTCAGTTGCCAAGTTTCCGACCACTCCTCTAGCACCTTCGGGTCTACCGCCTCTTGCCTGCTGCTGATCTCCCGGCTATGCATCCCAACACATTATTTGCCCTTTCTGCTGCCTTCCTGCACTGTGTGGAATGCTTCAGGTCACTAGTGATCATTGCTTCAAGATCCTTCTCCTTCTCTGTTGCACATACCCGGACTCTAATGTGCATAACTTTGCATTTCTTTGCATTGAAGCAAAGTTGCTAGATCCCTGACCATCTCTCAAGTCCCTCCAGATCCTCCTTTATGTCCTGCATCCCTTCAGTCATGTCCACCCTCCCACAGAGTTTGGTGTTGTCCATGAAATGGCACACTTTGCCTTAATGC
Source organism: Neoceratodus forsteri (assembly GCA_016271365.2). Classification (NCBI taxonomy): domain Eukaryota; kingdom Metazoa; phylum Chordata; order Ceratodontiformes; family Ceratodontidae; genus Neoceratodus; species Neoceratodus forsteri. Next base: position 1,727,546,925 of record CM057452.1, read on the forward strand.
CATCCACAATATAATTAATGATGACATTGATCAACACTGTCCCCAGTACCAAGCCCTCTGGGACCCCACTGGTAGCCTCCCTGGTGCTAGGTAACTCACTCCTTACCACCTCCTCCTGGGTTCTGTTCCCTAGCCAGTTTTCTACCCATTTGGTCATTTTCTTCCCAACCCCAAGATCCAGCAACTACACTACCTGATCAACCTCTTGTAGGGTACTGAGTCAAAGGCCTTGCTGAAATCCAGGTAGAAGCTGTCCACCACTTGGTCCCTGTCTACTGTTTTGGTGACCCAATCAAAGAAGTCAATCAGATTCATTTGACACAACATCCTTCCCATATATGCCCGTGCTGCCTTGCATCCTGAAGACCATGCTGCTCTAGATAGTCTACTAACCTTTCCTTAAGTATGGCCTCCATGAGCTTGCACATGACTGAAGTCAGACTGACTGGTCTGTAATTCCCTAGGTGATGTTTAGGACTGCTCTCATAAAGGGGCACCTCATGTGCCATTCTCCAGTCCTGTGGTACCATGCCTGATTCCAGTGAACTATTGAACATGCCTACCAGTGGCTCCGTAAGCTCCTCTGCCAGCTCCCTCAGCACCCTTGGGTATACTCCACATGGGCCTGGTGATTTGTCTGTCTACAATGCTAGCAGCCCTTTCCTCACTCTGTACCCCTTTACCACCCCATCCATGCTCCCCTTCCCCACTGCTCCGATTCTCTCCACTGTTGGCACTGATCCATCTTTCTTCCCGGTGAAGACCAAACAGAACAGTATCTCTGCTATTCCCCTATTCTCCTCCACCCACCTGTATCTTCTCCAGTGCCTAACAGTTCCATCCTTCTTGTTCCTTTTCTGACTTATATACCAAAAAATATGGCCTTCTTCCCCTTCTTAAATCCCTCCACTATCTACAGTTCCTTCTGAGCCTTAGCCCACTTGCCTAACTTAATTGCCTCACTAGCTGTCACAAAATGTGGTGAGAAAGAAATAATGTGACCTACTGGGAATTGAACCCAGACCCTTGGAATACCATCCCAGTGCTCTAACCACTGAGCTATAGGCTCACATGGTTGGACCTGGCTCTTCCTAGATACACTTCCTTTCTCTGGTATTGCAAACCTTGTAACTAGGAATCCTAATCTTTCCAAGGTCCAAGGTCTTTTGAGAAAGGAGCAATGCAAAATGCATCAAGGAGCTTTTTATGTCAGCTGGCACACAATAAATATTTTGCACAGTTTAACAGAGCTGTGACGTTTGTGAATTTGGAAGTGGTGAGCACCTGATTTTATTTGGTGTTATTTTGTAGTTATCGGGAGCACCCAATCCTAATGCGGTCATCCTTTGTTTGAGCCCAAAATATGTTAATTTACTTGCATTTTAATTTATCTCCCCAGCTCACTCCCATGTCACACAGTCCTTACATTCTATTATGGGATTCCACTAAGGCCTCTTCTTCCACAAGGACCTTCCACTGGGGATACAGTCTGTGCCCCCTGCAGTGGCACCATGGAGTGTCTACCCACCTCAAACTGTTATGCAGCTGCTGTGCACTGGACCTCTGGCATGATCCCTTTCACAAATATACATTCATTGTTGCTGTTGGTCAGCACTGACTGGCAGGCTGACTAGGAGTGGGATACTTAACTTAATGAGAGGTGAGGCACCAGAGATTACTGTTAGTGAGCACCTGTGGTGCCATGACATGCCTACTGAGGCAGGGTCTGGTGTCAGTGACTCTGTTCCCTCCCATTAATGGGACACCTCTTCAATTGACAATGAGGTAAGCAGACAAGAGACTAAGGGCCATTCAACATGGAACAGCTCCTATCCCCGTAAACCACCACGGGCAGTCATTCCATAGTGAGGATGACAAACCCTCACCAGAGGATAGAAGGTATCCCATGGACTGCCTCACAACCCCGATGCCGCTGCTGCTGATTGGGACTGCAGGCTCAATGATTATCTCCATGGCTCCTATAACAGAAGGCAAACACCTGAACCATTAGGCAATCAGAGGAGCCCTTGGTTACCACTTTTTCAAAGAAATTTATCTTTAGGATGGGCTAACTTTGGAAACATTAAGGCTTGATGTCAGGGTGGCATGGTTGTGGCATGTTAACGCAGTGTTAATGTATTAATACACTTACTTTTACCTCAATATGTTGTCTTTAAATTGATAATTGAAATGCAGTTTTATAAGCAAATATCTGTTGAAACTAACATGCTAGAAGCTTATGCCAGATACAACATTGAAAAGGCCTGACCCTCACCTTTCCAATAGGTATAACATTAGCTTCCCTCCCTCCCTTCCCCAGGTAGACTCATTGGAACCAATGTTCCTTTTGTAGGAGTGACCCAGATGTTAGTACAACAATGTTAATGCAGTAGTTTTTGTAACTAGATGATGTTAATGCTTTGTATTCCCAGTAGTACCTCATTCCATGCCTTCACTGCAGTTACAGTAATGCCTTCTATGTTCTGAGGATGGTTTGTTAGCCTTATCATGGAATAACTGCCCCTGGTGGCTCAGAGGGATGGGAGCTGTTCCACAGTGAGTGGTCTGAGGGATTTTGGGCCCCAGTTTAATTTTAGCAGTGAATAGAAACATAGACTTTGACAGCCTATTTCTTCCTACCCACCACAAAAATTGCCTTATGTCTGTCCCATGCATTCTTGAATTCTCCCACAGTTTTAGACCCCACAACCTCCTCAGGAAGGCTGTTCCATGCATCCACCACCCTCTCTGTAAAAAAATACTTCCTCACATTGTCCCTGAGCCGTCCCCCTCTATCTTCAAATTGTGTCCCCTTGTTCTTGCACATCTCTTTTTCTGAAAGATGCTACCCTCTTGGATTTTGTTGATTCCACTGAGGTACTTAAACTTTTCTATCATGTCCCCCCTCTCCCTCCTTTCCTCAAGGGTATACATATTAAACTCCTTTAGCCTCTCCTCGTATGGCTTCTCTTGCAGACCCTGCACCATTTTAGTCGCCCTCCTCTGAACTGCCTCCATCCTGTCTATGTCCTTGCAGAGATGGGGTCTCCAGAACTGGATGCAGTACTCCAGATGGGGTCTCACCAACTGTCTGTATAGGGGGATAACAACTTCCTGTTTTCTGCTGGTGATGCCTCTCCCTATACATCCCAGTATCCCCCCAGCCCTCCCTACTGCCTTCTCAAGTTGCTTGCCAAACTTAAGGTCATCTGATATGATTACCCCCTGGTCCCTTTCCATTTTTGTTGTTGTTACTACCTCCCCCCCATTGCGTAATCTTCCCCTGGGTTTTTGTTTCCCAGGTGCATTACTTTGCACTTCTTTGCATTGAATCCAAGCTGCCATACTTCTGACCATTCCTCCAACCTTGCCAAGTCCCATCTCATCCTTTCCACGCTTCCTTGTGTATCAACCATGTTGCAGATCTTTGTGTCATCTGCAAAGAGGCATACTTTTCCTTCCAGTCCCTCTGCAATGTCACTTATAAAGACATTAAAAAGGACTGGACCCAGTACTGAACCCTGCGGTACCCCACTAGTAACCCCTCTTTTTTCAGAGTGGATTCCATTTACAATTACCTTCTGTGTCCTGTTGTTCAGCCAGTGTTTTACCCAGGCTACCACCCTGGGACCCACTCCAAGGCGGGTTAATTTGACTACTAATCTTTTGTGTGGGACTGTGTCAAATGCCTTGCTAAAGGCTAGGTAGGCCGTATCCACAGCCCCTCCCTGGTCTACTACTTTGGTCACCCAGTCAAAGAAATCAATTAGATTCATCTGACATGATCTTCCCGCTGTGAACCCATGCTGCCTTGGGTCCTGTGCCCCACTGGCCTCTAGGTACTTAACAATTCTTTCCTTCAGAAATGATTCCATCACTTTCCCTACCACAGAGGTCAAACTGACAGGTCTGTAGTTTCCTGCCTCTGTCTTGCTCCCACTTTTGTGAAGGGGAATCACATCAGCCTTCTTCCAGTCCTCAGGTACCACACCATCCTCCCATGATTTATTAAAAAGGGTAGTCAGCGGTGTCACTAGTTCTCTGCTTAATTCTTTTAGAATTCTGGGTGAATTTCATCTGACCCCATTGCTTTGTCCACCTTCAGTTTTAGGAGTTCTTTCAAAACTCTTTCTTCTATGAAAGGACTGGGATCGACCCCCCTCTCCAGAGTGCTTCTGTTAATTGGATTAGGCACCCCCCCCACATCCTCTTTTGTGAATACTGAACAGAAGTATTCATTCAGTATCCCTTCCTTTTCACTGTTCATCTCTGCCCACCCACCATCCATTCTATTCAGCCTCACTATCCCTCCCTTTGTCTTTCTACGCTCCCTGATATACCTATAAAAGGTTTTATCCCCCTTCTTAATCAAGCTGGCTATCTTTTCCTCAGTTTGTGCCTTTGCTATTCTGACTACCCTCTCTGCTTCCTTCTGCCTTAACTGGTACTGTTCTCTGTCCTCCTCCTTCTGTGTTTCCTTATACTTCCTAAATGCTATCTTTTTCTCCCTAACCCTCACCGTCACTTCTTTTGAGAACCATAGTGGCTTTTTCTTTCATTTTGATTTGTTTATTTGCTTCACACAAAGGCTAGTTGCCTCTGTAATGGCAGTTTTCATATTTCCCCATTATTGCTGTACCCCTCCTTCTAGCCAGTTTGCTAGTGCTTTTCTAAGGCACTCTCCCATCTTGCCAAAGTCAGCCCCCCTGAAGTCCAGTACCCTCACTTTTGTATGGCTTGACTCTGTAGTTGAGTTTATTGTGAACCACACTGTTTGGTGGTCACTTGTTTCCAAATGGCTACCCACTTCTAGATTTGAGATCCTTGCACTGTCCCCATTTGAGAGTACGAGGTCTAAGATTGCTCCCTCACGAGTAGGTTCCAAAACTTGCTGTCTGAGGCATGCCACCTGAAGGGCATCAAGAATGGCCCTGCTTTTGGATGTGGCTGCAGCAAAGATGCTCCAGTTAACATCTGGCATATTAAGGTCCCCCATCAACAGTATCTTCCCTTTCTCTGCCATCCTAAGTATGCCTTCTATCATATCCTTGTCCATTCCCTCTCTCTCCCTGACATGGGGGTCTGTATACAACCTCTGTGCAGATTGTGGTGCCATTTCCAGTCTCTAAGGTGACCCACAGTGCCTCCTCTCCTCCCTGTTTACTCTTTTGTTCAGGTGCTTTTATCCCTTCCCTTACATAGAGAGCTACTCCCCCCCTTCTGCCCTCCCTGTCTCTCCTGTAGGTTGTGTACCCTGGTATGTTAACATCCCAGTCATGGTTCTCTGTGTACCATGTTTCTGTGACTGCTATGATATCCAGGCATCCCTCTTCCATCAAGGCCACCAGTTCCGGAAGCTTGTTGCCCAGACTACGGGCATTGGTACTCATTACCCTCCATTTCTTGATGGCCTTACCCCTTTTTGCCCCATCCCTGTCCTTATTGCATTTGTCACTTTCTCCATTTACCCCTGTGCTTCTCCCTATTGACATCTCTATGTTGGTGTCTACCTCACTTAGTACCCTGATTTTTTGGGGGGGCTAGGATTTCCCTGGTCCTTTCCAGTGCCTCCCCCCTTGGCTAGTTTAAATGCTTGCCAATGAGGTATTTAAACCTGGCACCTAGGATTCTGGTTCCCCTCCTGGACAGATGCAGACCATCACACCAGTATAGGCGTGCATCCATCCAGGTGGACCCCCAGTCCCCAATGAAGCCAAATCCCTGAGCTCTGCACCAGTTTTTCAACCACTGATTGAATCCCATGGTGTGGAACACCCTAGCCTCATCTGTGCCATAGACAGGCAGTACCTCCGAGAAGGTTACCGTGTGTGATATTTGTCTAAGGCCCCTCCCCATCTCCACAAACACTTCCTGCACTGCTCTGATCCCTTTCTTAGCCAGGTCATTTGTCCCTAGGTGGACAATGACATCCAGCTCCCTCCCCTGTGCAGCTGCTCCTGTGATCCTGAGGATTCGCTGCCTGTCCCTCCAAGCCGTGGCGCCAGGCAGGCACCTTACCTCCCTCTCCCCTTCCTCTCCCAGTTCTACCTTCCTAACAATGGAGTCCCCCACTAGGAGTTGTTTCCTTCCCCTGTGAAGTCCCATGCCACCCTCCTGTGGGTCTCCTTTGTGGAGGTTCCCAGCATCGTCCTTGGTCTCCACTGTGGGTGCCTCCATAGAGGAGCCATACTTTTCCAGAACAGCATAGAAATTGTGGAGAGGTACAACTGGAGGGATGTGCCTCTGTTCCACCACCCTCACCCTCCCTGAGCTCACTGTGGTTCAACCGCTCCTCTTTCTTGGCAACCTCTGAGGCAACGGCAGTGACCCTGGTGGTCCCTGGGTGGGAGAGGAGGTCTCACAAATCCTGCTCAACTCAGTCTGGAGGTGAGCAACCTCCTCCCTCAGCCCAGAGAGGTGCCTGCAGATGGGACAACATTGCATCCTCCAGAACGTCTCCCGGAAGACTGCTGCTCCACAGCCACTGCACTGCACCACTCCCATCATGTCTTTTTTTCTGGCCCCCTAACTATTGTTTGGAATACTTACTCTTTCCTCTGTTTGTTTCTTTTCTTTTTTTTTTCTTCCCTACTTACTTACTGCCTCTGTGCCCTTTTAGCTCCTGATCTTCCTATTCTGAGACAGGAAGTTCCTATATTTCTCAGTAGTCTTACTTGCTCAGAGTCAGACTTCCAGCAGCTGGGGGAAGGGGGACAGAGAGCTACTCTTGCCCTTCTAGGATGGTGAGTCTTTGGTGGCTCTTTGGAAGTTCCTGTTGTCAGTTAAATCCTGTGCCTATAAAAGTAGAACTGGTTTAGTTTGGTGGGGGGGGGGGGTGTGGAGGGAAGGGAAGGAGGGCAATATAGTCCCAGTAGAGAAGTTTAGTTATACCAGTAGCTCCTTCCTCCTGGTGTTCTGTCTGTTCTCTGACACAAGCTATCTAGGGCAGTGCTTAAATCTGGTTTTAACCTGGATCCTTCAAGCTAAGCCACTCCTCCTACTTTGCAAATCTTTCTACACTTAGTTAATTTCACAGATAACAATTCCCTTCTGACACCTGTGACAAGCACCTAGGTAAGTACACAGATAACACAGATACCAGATAAAAATTTACTTCCACTACCTCTGACAAACACACTAACTCTTTTTTTTTTACCCTAAATTGAAGGTCCCAGCACAAGAGTTCTAGTTGTTAGTCCCAGTAGAGAAGTTTTAGTTATACTAGTAGCTCCTTCCTCCTGGTGTTCTGTCTGTTTTTATCCTGTGGCATTAGGTTTAAGTTGGGCTTGTAGGGAGGTGAAGGGAACAAGTAGGCAAGAGAGGCTCTCAGCTGATAGTACTTTGTGTGGAAATGTGGCTAAGGTCACTTTAGCCCAGGATTCCGGGGAAGCCAGTTTGGTTAATTCTGCAAGTCAAAGTGGTGGTGGTGGTGGTGGTGGTGGTCTTACTTTATATCCACAGCAAATATCCCTATCCAGTTATACAGGATGAATCTGCCTTGTTGAATCTTGTCTGAGGCAGTGTCCCTGAAAAGTGAGCCATTTGCCTGGTAACTCTGGGCATTTGACTTTTTAACATGTCGCATACACCTATTTTGCAGTGAATATTTTTAGTGATTTCGGATAGTTGAAGCTCAAAATTTTACTTAGGATAAAGGTGCAAGCCTACGTATTTGTACGTTTCACTCACTTCAGTTGGCATGTGGTTAATGGCCAGTATTGGAAAGATTTATGGGTTTTGCTTAGCCTGGCCTTTGACCCCCAAAAGCATAGCTTTGGTTTTCTTTTTCCTGAGCACAAATCTGTTTTCTTCGAACTATTTTTCTAGTGCTGTGAAATCTGCCCCCAGGATGGTATTAACATCTTCAGTTGTGCTTGAATTTGCATACTGTATGCATCTTACACATACATAATTACCTTTGTTTGGTTGTATACCTTTGGGAGCTGGTTTATGAACAAGGAGAACATCAGAGGCCCAATGACTGACCCCTGTGATGCTGTCTCTGCTAAGCATGGGAAGCAGACATGACTATTTAGTTTAACCATCTGTTCTCAGTTATACTGGTAGTCATTTATGCAGTTAACTACAGACTACCACAACTGTGAGCATGGAGCTGTTGGATCACCAGGAAATAATCCACAAGGTCAAAGGCCTGGGTCAAGTCCACAAATATAACACCGGTGACATGTTCAGCTTGACAGCTTCCATGCCACAGCACAGGACATTTGTGAACCAGGCTAGTGTGGATGTTGTGCTATAGTTTTGTCTAAATTCATGCTTGCAAGCTGTGAGATGTTGATTATTTGCAAGGGAGCTGTAGATTTAACTTCTTAACAATTTTTCTCTTGTGACTTTGCCAGGCAGGACAGGACTGATTTAGGCTTGTATTTATCACTATCATGTGAGGGACCCTTTTATGAACATGCATTACATGTGACAGTTTCCACAGACTCGGTATTTGACCGATTACAAATGCCTTTCAAATATTGCAGAGCAGGATGATGGACGCTGAGCAGGATCAACTAAATAAGTAGGGGTTTTGTGAAGGGACATATTTCTGAATTAAAAAACTAAAAAAAATATGCTTGGGAGGTATAGTTGGGTGGAAGGAGAACATCAGCAGAGGGAGAATTGAAGGCAGATGCTGAGTTGGCCCAGCCGACCTGAGTGGTGGACCAGTGAACCACAAAGATGCAGACCTCCAATAGAGAGGCTGCAGTTTTTTTTCATTTAAAAAACCTGGCCGTGTAGTCCCCTTCTTCTAAAAATGCTGGCGAGTGGGATGGGGGACATGGAGCAGGATCAACCAGATAAGAAGGGATGTTGTTGTGTTTGGGGGATGCATTTCTGAATTAAAAATCTAAAAAAAAAATGCTTGTATAGACTCAGGAGTTGTGGTGGTCGGGTGAAGGGAGGACGTCAGCAGAGTGGGTGCTGAGCCAGACCGGCAGTCTGAGTGGTGTTACCTAGCGGGCAATGTGGCTGCAATCCTCCAATAGAAAGGCTGTAGTTTTTTTTTTATTTAAAACGCCTGCCTGATTAGTCTGCTCCCTCTTACAAATGCCACTAAGTGTAATGAGGGACGTGCAGCAAGATCAACCAGATAAGTAGGGGTTTTGTGAAAGGGTGTTGTTGTGCTTGGGGGATGCTTTTCTGAATTAAAAAACTAAAAAAAAAATGCTTATGTAGACTCAGGAGCAGGTTGGGTGGAGGGAGAATGTTAGCAGAACGGGAGCTGAGCCGGACCAGCCGGCCTGAGTTGAGGGTCCAGTGGGACACATGGCTGAAGACCTCCAAATAGGGAGGCTGTAGTATTTTATTTTTTCATTTAAAAGTCTGCCTGAGTAATCCACTCTCTCTCTTACAAATGCTGATGAGCGGGAAAAGGGATGCGGAGCAGGACTGACCAAAAAAGTAGGAGTTTTGTGTTTGTGAAGGAATGTTGTTGTGCTTGGGGAATGCATTTCTGAATTAAAAAAAAACAAGCAAAAATGCTTTTGTAGACTTAGGAGCTGTGTGGGTCGGGTGCAGTGAGGACGTCAGCAGAGAGAGGGTTAAGGGTGGGTACTGGACCTGACGAGCTAGACTGAGTGGTGGGCCCAGTGAGCCACATGGTGGCAGACCTCAAATACGGAGGCTGTAGTTCCTATTTATTATCCAGAGGTCCAAGTGACCCCTCACGTGAGTGCCACAAAGCAGGAGTGTGGCAACTGACTCAGTGGCATCTGGGACATCAGCAGAGTGTCTGTGGGGAGAAACACAGGTTGCTGGCCATGCTGGTCATGAGAGGAAAGGTAATTGTAAAGGTAGGGCAGGAGGTATACTGTAGGAGGCAGGAAGGGATTGCAGCTGATCTCTATCTAGGGTCAGCTTACATTTGTACTGAGCATCAGGGAAGCAGGAGGGGAAGATTAATTGAGGGCATTTGGGGAGTCCTGTAAACATCCCTAACTGGGGCATATATACAGATAAATATTAAGGGATTAGGAGAAGCTGGGGCCAGGAGGATGTGGGGGAATAGGGGCTGATACAAGCATCAGGATAGTGGGAGGAGAGTGGTGTGATGTAATAGTTGTGGAGCAGCAGATTTCCTGGTTATGATGTGTAGTACCAGGGGCTGTCTAGTGTGTAGGAGTCTGGAGTAGCTAAGGGCAGAAGCAAAGCAGCTCAGATGGGATCTGGGGAGGATGGAGTGGAGAGACAGAGGAGCAGGGCAGTGAAGAGAAAGGCAGAGGAGAAGTGCCCAGAGGAGCGGGGGTCTCAGGAAGTGGAAGTGGGCAGGGAGAATCACCAGCAGCTGGGGCACCTCTTCCTCAGAGAGTCAGAGAGCCTGGGGGATAGCAAGTGGTGGGGGAAGGGATGGGACTGTAAGAGTTACAACTGGAGTGGGAACTCTTGAAGGAGTGCCTTTAAGGAAAAGATCTGACCCACTCTCTGTAAAGGGGGTGGGGTAACAGGAGGTGGGGTAGGAAGTTGGGTTAAGACAACAAGGTCAGATGTAGAAGGATGGGGGTGGGACTCTGTAGGGGAGTCAAGTTTGGCAGGAGAGAAGCAGGCAAAATGGAGTAGAGGGTTGGGGGGAGGGAGAGGACAGGGTAGGAGGAAGAAAGGAAAATGGAGGCAAGCATAGCTAGCCAGAAAGGGAAGGGCATAGAAGAGAATCTTGACATAGATGGAGTGATAAGTGGAGGCTGCAGTGGGACTTTAACCAGGGTGGAGGGGGAGCAATTAGGTGGGGGAGCAACTAGCAAGACAGAAGGAAGGAAGGAAGGAAGGAAGGAAGGAAGACATGAATGGAGGGAACAGAAGGGTGGTAATCCTAAGGGATTCCATAATTAAGGTATTCACTGTGGAAGGAAGGGGGACCAAATGCAAGAAGGAAGGTGGTTTGCATGCCCGGGATGACAGCAGGGAAGGTGTGCCAAAGAACTGGGGAAATGGTAAGGGGAGTTGGGTGGAAACAAAGTGCAGTTATGCAAAGTAACTTTACTTACTTTACTTTACTTACAGTTATACACCCAGGTACTAATGACCTGGCTGGGGAGGAGGTGGTGGTAGGACAAAGTAGATTCAGGAAATTAGGGAGGACCTGCAGGGAGGTAGCAAGATCACTGCATTCTCAGAGGTGTCACAAGTGCCAAGGGACAGCACAGTCAGGAAGAAAAGGGTAGAGGAGTTCAATGTCTAGGTGAGGGGATGGTACAAGGAGGAAGGATTCATCTGTTTTGGGGACTGGAGGGAAACTTGGTCAAAGAAAACGCTTTATGCACCAGATGGACCACACCTCAGTAGGTAGGGCTTGAGGGTACTCAAGGACAAACTGGGGGGCAGTACCTGACCCAGAGACTTAAACTACTGGGGGGGGGGGGCAGGTGGGCTTACAGGCCCAATGACTCCAGGAGGAGGAGGAGGAGATCAACAGACCTACCTCCCGTACCAGTAGAAGGGGTCTGAAGGGTGGAGAGGGAGTAAAGCAGTCAGCAATGGGCAGTGGGGGAAGCCTACAGAGGGGAGAAAGAGGAAGGAAGGAATTGGGGGTAGGGAAGGAGGCTCAGATTCTAGGTGAAGGATGGTGTCCCTGAAGGCTCAAAGTGTTGGTAACCAGATGGACAACCTGCAGGCACTACTAACAGAAGGGGAGGTGGACATCATGGCAGTCACCAAGATTTTGGTCATACCAAACCATGACTGGGACCTCTCGATTTTGGGGTACAAATTATACAGGAGGAATAGGGTAGTAGGGAAAGGGAAGGGCGATGATTTACATCAGGGAGGGTATAGCATGTATGAGGGAGGAGTCAGAGGAGGGGAGGGTGGAAGCAATGTGAGTTCAGTTACTGTTCACTCAAGGGAGGAAGGTAAGGTTGGGGGTGGTTTACAGACCACCCAACCAGGAAGAGGAAGGGGACAGGGAATTGAACTTGCAAATATTGAATGCTGCAGTGAATGGAGAGGTGGCAATAGTGGGGGACTTGAATCTGCCCAAGGCAGACTGGAACATACTGACCATGACATACACCAGGAGTCAGGTAATCCTGGAAGCATTGCAGAATGGTTTCCTGACTCAGGGAGTCACAGAACCCACCCAGGAGGGGGCAATCCTTGATCTGGTACTCACGAATGGAAAGTACACGCAAGATTTAATGGTCAAGGAGCCCCAGCATGGAAGTGATCATCACACAGTGTTATTCCAATCAGATATGGGTGGGGAAAACATCCCTGCTAAAACCACAATCCTGGACTTTAGGAGGGTGGACTTCAGGAATATGCGTGAATTGTTAAAGGACCTGACAGGCATCAGGGCAAATATGAGATTGGACAAAAGTGTCCGTCTTTAAGGAGGGAATACTGGCTGCAGCAGAGGAGTGCATTAGGCTCAGGAGGAAGACCTAAAGGGCCAAAGCACCCAGCTGGTTTAGAAGTGGAGTTGCCCAGGAAATAAGGGACAAGAGGTTAGGCTACAGGAAATTAAGGAAAACCAAGAGAGAGAGAGGATGACGGGGAGAATTACTTAAAGATGGCTGCTAGATGTTTCTGGTGCACTATTAGCCACTGCTAAGCGATTAAGATCACAAACTGTAGTGAGAAAGAAATAATGTGACCTACTGGGAATTGAACTCAGGCCCTAGAATACCATCCCAGTGCTCTAACCACTGAGGCACAGTTTAACAGAGCTGCCTCTTTCGTGAATTTGGACATGGTGAGTGCCTGCTTTTTTTTTTATTTGGTGTTAAGTAAATTAACATACAAGTTAAAAAATACAATAATTAAAAAGGGACTGAATTGGGAACTGTTTGTACTAAGCTTTTAATATATTTTCTAAAATTAAAGCTTGGAGTAAAGTTGACATGGGCATGTCTTGTCAGCACAGTTTATCATGTATCAATGCAAATCAGATCAGGTGTCAAGCTAGCAAAATGGAGGTGGACAATGTCTGATATAATATTTTTTTCAATTCAATTAATTTTTATTTATATGGCGCCTTTCAAATACCAAGGTGCCTTACATAAAATTGCACAACTTCAGGATAAAATAACATATTATAAATAACATGTATTATAAATAGAAGAAACATTTATAAACAATCAGAAATATAAAACTAGTCCCCAAAAGCACTGCTCTATAAAACAGTTTTTAGCATCTGTTTATTTATTTATTGAATTTTGATGACTGGGTTGGCTCACTGGGCCCCAAAGGTCCCTTTTTCAGGGGTGACCAGGGGAACAGAAACAATACAATACATACAGCCAGGTGATACAGGGTTACGAGAAGTAGACAAGATTATGAGGATAACAGTACACGCAATTATTCAAATGTTTAAATCCCTCCATGGTTAAGCACTCATGTATCTAACAGGGTAGAGAACTCCAAAGGGTAGGTGCCACGTGCATAAATGCATAGGCCCCAAAAGATTTTAAACAAACCCTTGGAATCTCTAGCAACCCCTCATCAGTCAAGTGGAGAGATCGCTCAGGGCAGTAAAGGACCAGGAGCTCTTTCAGGTAGTCTGGGCCAAGTCCATGTAGGGCTTTATAAATCAGAAGTCCGACTTTAAAGGTGATTCATCACTGAACCGGCAGCCAGTGCAGTTCACGCAGTACAGGCAAAATATGACAGGACCGAGAGGTTCCCGTCAATAACCGGGCCGCTGCATTCTGCACCAGCTGAAGGAGGCAAATATCCACCCCCCGGGAGCCCTAGGTAATAGGCATTGCAATAGTTCAGTCGAGAGGACACAAAGGCATGGACCAGTGTAGGAAGGTTACCAGACAGGACTAGGTGCTTAACTCTGGAGATATTCCTCAGGTAATAAAAAGAGGATTTGACAATGGCCGACACCTGCAAATGCAATGTCAAGCCCTCATCAAGAATTACTCCCAGATTTCGCACCCATTCAAAGGTCAGGAGTGGGAGACCCCTGAGAAAAATTCCCGAGGGTGACCCCACCCCCAGCCCCTCTATCTGGCAACCCGAGTCCACCACCAGCACCTCAGTCTTTGCTGAGTTCATCTTCAGCCAGCTCGAATCCATGCACTCCTGGATTTCTGCAAGGCAGTTATTAAATGCTGAGAAAGCTCTATTCTGGTCAGGTGCAAAAGAAAGGTAGAGCTGGGAGTCATCAGCATAGCAATGAAACCTTAGCCCATACCTTCTTACAATGTCTCCGAGGGGTAGCACTTACACTGTGAACAACATGGGGGACAGCACTGATCCCTGAGGAACCCCACATGACAAAGGAATTGGGTCAGAGGAATAAATTCCTGACACCATCCTTTGAATTCTTCTGGTGAGGAAAGATGAAAACCACCTGAGGACTGTACCTGACAGGCTGCAGATGCACCTTAAACAATCGCGCAGGACCCCATGGTCCACAGTGTCAAATGCTGAAGAGAGGTCCAGAAGGACCAAGATGAAATGACTCTTCTGATCTCTAACCATCAGGAGATCATTGGGCACCTGATCCAGCGCCATCTCAGTACTATGCCTCTTTTGAAAACTGGACCGGAAAGGCTCGTAGACATCACGGATGGTCAAATGGTCCTCCAGTTGTATGGCTACTGCTTTCTTGATCAACTTCCCCATAAAGGTGAGATTCGAGATTGGTCTGTAGTTTGCATAGCAGTCTGGGTCCAAGGAAGCTTTCTTCAGGAGGGGAGTCACCACCACCACCTCCTTCAGGGAGGTGGGAAATTCATCTGTATCCAGTGAGCATCAGACTATCCATGCTAGGATCGGGCCAAGAATGTCACTACAACCCAAAATCAGGGTAGTTGGACCCGGATCCAAACTACAGCACATAGGGTGCATACCCTGGACAATCCTCATGATGTCCCCGAGCTCTGGCTGAATGAAAGCACTCCAGGAAAACCGAGGCGCAGTGTCCAAATGCCAGTCTAGAGCAGCGCTAGAGTGTGCCGGTAGGAGTTCCGCCCTGATGTCGGCCTGATGCTGCTGCATCAAAAGATATGAATGGTATTCCTTCAAGGAGTCCCAGCCATTTTTTTCTAGTTTGTACTATAGTTTCTCTAGTAATATTCACTAGAATATCTCTAGTTTGGAGATTGTCAGGAGGGGGAGGAGGCACAGTGGGTAAAAATAGGAGAGGGTATAACTGAAGGAACTTACCTGTGTGTAAAGCAATTGAGTAAAAGCAAAAGGAAACAGAGACTGTTATAGTTCTCTAAAGCCCTGTTTACATGGTCATATCTGCAATGGAGTAACCCAAGTGCTCGGGTTGCTTCAGTGTAAAGGCTTCCATATAGACACTTTCCTGATTGTGGTAACCCATTCATTAAAATGCTCCCAGATTCTCTGGCAAGCTGGGAATGCTGAGCAGAGTGAGAGGCTTACAGTGGCTTAAACCACAGTGTGGACTGTCTGTGCTGTGGCAATCCATACAACCATGGCTCTGGAGCATGCACAGTGCAGGTGACATAGCCTCATGCATGAATCAGTCTCCGTTTTCGGCAAGTGCTGTGAACCAAACAGTTTTCTCTCAAAAAGACAGTCTTCTGAGTGCAGAAAAATAGCTGCTATTGAAAACCGAGGGCTGTAACCTTTACAACTCTCCTACCGAAATGTATAGCCTTGATTTTGCGCATGTGCGCGCATTCACATGCGCATTTCCAACACCGCTCACGATGGTGAGCAGCTCTCTGGCCCTCTGATGCATGACCCCTCACTAGCACAGATTGTAGCAATGCAGAGAGAGGCTGTGTAGACAGTCAGACCATGCATAGCAGGTGGTTGGGACCACACTGTTGTGGTCAGACGTTTGAAGTGCTACTACCATGTAAACACGGCTTAAGAAAATGGCAAAGGTGGTGAAAGAAAAAGAGTGGAATTCAGCAGGTATTTGTACTGTAAATCGTCCATCTGGGTTCTAATATTATGTATCTGTGCACTGTAATCAAAGCCGGTAACTTCGGCCTGTGAGATTAAATGTTGCAACTGCTGTCGTAACTGGAGATAGCAAAGGTAATCTTTATTGGCCCACCAGGATTTCTTTGTGTCTTTCCAACAGTTAGTGATATCCCCATAACATTTCACAACAGACAGTCTTGCTTACCAGTCCCACCTCCACATATGTTGGACTACCGGATCATCCAACAGAGACTCATTGAGCCTCCAACTATTTTTTTCACATCGTGGAGCGTTTTCCCAAGTAACCTTCATAGTAATAGCCATGTGATTGGAGAATTCACAGGCCTGTGTTTTAATATCCAAGATTTTAAATATCAGAGTAACAAATTTGAAATCAATATGGGTCTTTAAGGGGCCTCTAAAATAGGTATAGCCACCTGATGAATGGCAACTCCAGTATGCATTTACTAAACCTGTAGTAGAAATGGCATGATGCAGTGTGGTGGAATCACAAAATAATTTAGAGGTCTGAAGCCTTCTATCTGTTTTCCATTATCAACAATTGAAGTCCCCTAACCAAACAAGAAGGTGGGAGGTATGCAAAAAGGGCTGGATTTCTCTAAACAAGGCAACCCATTGGCTTTGGTTTGGGGGTGCATATGTGGCAATGAGGCAGAATCTCTCAGTGTAAAATGAAATATCCAGAAGCAGGGCCTTCCCGGATGAATGTCCACTAGTCTGGAAACTTTGAGCAAAGGGTTGGCCAAGAGAATGCCAACCCCATCACAGGTATCTTCTCCTGTGGACTAAAAAGAGGGTCCTAAGGTCCAGATTTGTGATGCCTGCTGTAAATCAAAGTGTGTTTTTAGCCAGGTATCCTGTATACACAGAATATCACTTCTGCCTTCTTGTAGTGTAAATAATACTCCCACCCACTTTCTTTCACTTTTGATGCTATTAACATTCAGTGTCAAAACTGTGAGGCTATGCATCAGGAAGGTAAAAAAAGGGAAAAGGACCATCAGAACCACCAAGAGGGGTAAAATTATGAGGTCTTAGATGTTCTCTGCTGCTAGTCCTTTTTTGCTATGGAATCCCCACCTTCTGTATCAGTTGTAGAGGTGATGGAAGAGGTGTCAGTCCCTTCTTCCCCGCTCATCCCCGAGTCCGCTTCAGTCATGTTGATGGTGTGTGCTGAGAATTTATTTTCTTTTCTCCAGGAGGAATAGCCTGTATCCTGCTTCCCCCTAGGTTCCTCAAATCTTTTTGTGAGGGCTTTCCCTAATCTGGATCTTTTCTTCTGAATAACCAATTTGAAAGGCCTGTCCTTCTCTGGAGGGGGAGGGGGGCATTTCAATATTGTTTAACTCTACCATACTCTCAGATTCAACAGTAACTGCCTCCCCTTCTGCTGTCTCTGTGACTTGATTTTCTACCGATTCATGGCCCTACATGGACTGCATGTCTGTATTCTGGGGATCTGGGTTGTCCTGAGTTGGGTTAACCTTCTCTAGCTCTAACCTTTCTTTAGTTATTCAAAGGCTCTGTTCAGCCACTGTTTAGACTTGCAACTGCTGGGCTGCATTAATCAAGCTTCACGAGAGGGGCAGTCCTCCCTGTTATGAGAGGCCCAAGGACAACATCCACAGGCATGACCAGTTTGCTCACCAAAGTTGCATTTGAATAAACTCAAACAGTTTGTTGCTATGTGTCCGTATTCAAGGCAATGGCTACAGTGAGGGGTGACACAGGCCAAGCTAAGGTGGGTGCGGGAGCCATATTTAAAACAGGAACGGGGGTGCCCTAATAAAAAAAGGGAACCCCAATCTTTACCCAAAAAGAAGGTGCTATGGAGGTGTACAGGACCTGAATTAGTGGAGTATAACTTCACTCGCACCCTCCATCCAACGTCCTAAATCTGCTCACTATCTAGCATGGGTGTTGGTTTCCCTAGGACCTCACACTGCTGTCTCAACCAGAATAGGATGTCTTCAACATTCACCCGCTCATTTTTAAACATTTCCACAATGTTCTTGATAAGCGGTTTTGTAAGGGGTATGGCCTGAAAGGGGGATCCATACAGGGTTATTCTTCTGTACCTGATACTGGGCCCAAAATCTGTCTAAACTGGAGACATTTTTAAAACTCACATCATAGTTGGAATTGCCGATGCTGATAAGAGCAAATATCTCAGAGGATAAAAACTTCATAGAACCCTTCAGTAAGATTCTAGAAATATGTAACCTGTATGGAGGAGACTCCAGCCCCCCCCCTTTGTACAGCAGTATGTGTTCCTTCTGAGGGCGGGTTCATCCTTGTTCTGGAATAGATCCGATAATTTAAACATGGGATCCAATCTAGCCCAAGTATTTGGGTCTCTTAACATTTCATCAAAGGCCCTATCCTTACAGGCCTTCTTCTGCCTGGCTAGTATTAGTGCTAGTCCCTACAGCTGAAGTAACTTTTGCAACATTATCAGAATCATTAACATTAAGCATAGCAGTAGTATCAACATTAGTAAAATCGTTACCCCAGGGTTCGTTGGAGCTCATACAGTTTGCAGATTCAGTGGCCACCTCTTTTGTTGACTCTGAGGAGTATCGTTGAAAAGTGCTGTCCGTAGGATCAGGAAACCATTGTCTGTCAGGCTCCTGCACCCAGCCCGCATCCTCAAGGGCTTGGATAGGAGACCAATTTCCAGCCCCAATGTCAGTGTTGCGAGGGACTTCAGGACTTTTTATTGTAAGAGCAGTTTGTTTATATATACTCCATCCTGAAAAGCCTTTGTCCTTTAGAAAGGAAAACACTTGTTCTGTGCTGTTACAGTGTGGTTTCGGGTTCCGAACTGCAGTAGATGTGTGCATGGCAGTTGCATTCTGCAGCCCTGTACCGAGCCTTTGTCTTGCTGGTTTGCCGTTATGCACATTATTGTTGGATAGCGGAGTTTGCACTCAAGGCACATGGCCTCCTGCCCATTCACACTGCCAGTCACACTGGAAACTCATCTGGAAACCTCAGTATGTGGTGCCTCCTCCAAAGTAACAGGAATGGGCAAAACCGAAACAAGCTGTGATGCTCCTGTGTCAGCAGGAATATAACTCAAACTGACAGCCGGATCCGTGATTTTGGCAGGTAAGGGCTGTTTTGCCAGTGCACTCAGTTCCTTTTCTGACTCATGGGCTTTCTTTAAACAATGTTTCTTCTCTGCTTATAGCTGCTGTATTTTTTTTCCCATTGACTAGCTGTTCTGAGACAGCTACCTCTGTAGCAACCTGGTTAACTTCATTAACAGCACTACACAGTACCTTTGTATGTGAAATCCCCTCTTCTCCGAGCTCCTCTGATGACAAAAACACTTTGTTAGTGGTGTCCTCTTCAGAAAAATCTGCTGCAGCCATGGCAACATCTATGGCCTCTTGAGTTGAGAGAACAGGGGCAGAGGCCTGATCCCCTGTCTCTTCCATGTCTATCCTATCCATCTGTTCCTCTGGAGTAGCCATCTTGAAACAGATGACCAAGGGTTCCCCCTGCTGGGGAGTATGGGAATTTCCCTGGTGTCCAGGCCAAATTTCCCCCATTCACTAAAAATACCACCAACAGCTTAAAATCTGGTTCAGTTTCAGTTGGCATCCATCTGTATCCCCCTCCCCCTGGGAATGAGGCTGAAAATAGGCAAACAATTGTCTAGTCCTCCTTCCCGGTCAACAAAAATGAAATAAAATAAATAAAAAAAGAAAGACAGGTAAAATCTCTTGTATCCAATGGGTTGTAAGACAAGAAGAAGCATGGATTCATGGGAGAGAGGTCATGTCAAATGAATTTAATGGATTTCTTTGTCTGGGTGATCAGGAAAATAGATTGGGGGAAGGCAAAGAACATGGCCTATCTGGAGTTCAGCAAGGTCTTTGACACTATACTGCACAGGAGGCTGAAAAAGGAACTGAGCACCCTGGGGGTGGGATCCAAAGTGATGAATTGGGTTAGAAACTGGCTAACAGATAGAAGACAGAGGGTGTTGGTACATGGCATTCACTCAAATGATGGAGGACTGACCAGCATGGTGCCATAGGGCTCAGTGTTTGGGACTGGTCTTCTTCAATACCTTCATAAGTGACATTGGAGAGGAACTGGAAGGCACAGTATGCCTTTTTGTAAAGTCTGCAATAGGGTTGACACTCAGGAGGGGGTGAAGAGAATGAGCAGGGATCCAGAGAAAATGCGAGGTATGGTCTAAAACATGGCAGTTGGGGTTCAGTGCCAAAAAGTGCAAAATCATGCACCTAGGGCATAGGAACCCAGGCACTGAGTATAATATGGGGGGGGGGGTACTGACAGCCATAAAACAAGGGGATGTTGAGGTTATATCTGACAACCTCAAGGTGGCAGGGCTGTGTAACAAAGCAGTGGGTAGGGCTAGTGGGATGTTGGGGTGCATTAGAAGGGGTATGTCCACCAGGAGGAGGGAGATCGTGTTACCACTGTATTGTTCGCTAGTGAGACCACACCTGGAGTACTGTGTCCAGTTTTGGAGGCCACACCTCAGAAAGGACATGAACAACACAAAGGAGGGCCACCAAAATGGTCCTGGGGTTGAACGAGAAGACCTACGAGGAGAGATTTAGGGATTTCAGCATGTACACCCTGGAAGAGCAGAGAGCGAGAGGTGACATAATAAAGACCTACAAATACCTCACAGTGGCAAATGGGGTGCAGGAAGGAAGTATCCCTCAAATGAGAAGGAGCCCCAGGAACAGGAGTCATGGGATGAAGCTGTGTGTGGGGTAAGAGATGTGAGGAAATATTTAGTCACTGAAAGGGTGGTATAGTAGATACCTGGAACAGACTGCCAGCAGAAGTAGTGGAGGCAAAAACAGTGGCTGTTTCAAGCATGCATGGGATAGACATGAGTTAGAAAACAAGCATGGAGGAGAGATGGTTGCCAGAGACCAGTTAGGGTCTGTGGAGCCAGATTATAGGCATGGAAAATCTGGCAGAGTAGGTGGGCCAAGCAGTCCATTTCTGCCTACAAATTCAATGTTTCTAATTGCTGCACAGATCCCTCCCATTCTTCCCAATGAGTGCCACTAGGAAGGAATTGGAATATTACTTGAGCGGAGTTGACTCTATGGGAAAAAATCAAATACCTGGAGGGAGTTTGACTTAAGGCATAGGGGTAGTTCATGCAGCATGGTTTACATATGCTTGGGCAGTCCCGAGTCCCAACTCCTAGAGGTGGTAATACTATCTCTATATAGATCACTGATGAAGCCCCATCTGTAGTACTGTATCCAGTTCTGGAGTCCCCACCTAAGAAAAGGCAAAGACAGACTGGAGATAGTGCAGTGCATGGTACACAAAATCATGCAGACCCAACAGGGCAGATCCTATGAGGGTCAGCTTAGGGCTCTGATTATGTATTCATTGGAGGCCAGAAGATAGAGGGGGGACATAATGCAGACATTCAAATTTGATAGAATGAGCATTCTTACTCACTGGGATCTACATTTTACACACAGTCAAAACCTGTGCATGCTTAATTAACCTTGGAATCTGAAAATAGCATTGCCAAAATAGTCTGACACTTATAATACCTAGGACAATATATCTGTCCCTAGAGTAAAATGAATCTAATAGGGATGCTATGGTTAGGTATAATGCTGATACAAGGGGATTCCCTACTTTTGAGTATAATCCTGGGTGACAGATACAGGGACACACAGAAAGCAAACATAAGTTACAGAAACACTGGAACCAGGACATGCCTACCCCCACCGAGGGATGTTTCTAACTCCAAATTTCAAATAGGCCAAATCATACCCCCGAGAACCATCACCTCAGACCTTGCAAAATAGTCAACCATTGTGCACCTCGTGATTTGTGGGTCAAATCACCTTAGAACCTCAAAGAAAGCTCCAGGAACACTGAGCTTTAAACTACACCTCAAATATCTATATGGGAAGAAGGGCACCTTAAGCACATGCTATGCATGTTTCTAATACTCTGTGGAGATATGCACCAAACCCGGGACCAGATGGGAGAGGACTAGTAGATCCAAAGGTACTAAATGGCAATAACCTAAGCCTTACCCATTTTAACATCAGATGTCTGGCACCGAAAATAGATCTCATTAGGGAATGGCCACTACATTGGCAACCAGACTTGTTAATCTTAACTGAAACATGGTTAAATCCCAGGACATCAGACATCTTTATTAATATACAAAATTACTAAACCTGGAAGAAGGACAGGACCAAAAGAGTGTCTGTGTGTGTGTGTGTGTGTGTGTGTGTGTGTGTGTGTGTGTGTGTGTGTAATAATCATTTACAGTAAACAGCAAGCTCAAGTGACCAAGGTGCCTCTGAGCCTGAATGACACCCCCACTGGAAATTCTGGCCCTAAAATAAAGCTCCCACATGCCCAGCCTAGCTTACTAGTAGATATTTACCACCCACCATGGTGCACTGGTCTGGTCTTTAGTGACCTCCAGTATGAACTACAGAAATGTATCCACAATCATGACCTGCTATTGATCGGTAACTTCAACGTAAATTGCAACCGCGTGGAACAAGGCAATGAACTACTAGATTTAACTGTTAGCCTGGGACTGACTCAACTTATAAAGGACTTCACCAGGTTAAATTCTAGGGATACCAATGCATCCAGTACGCTGGATCTTATTTTTACCTCCAGACTCATTCACTGTAGCATTGCGGGTGTTACAGCAGGCACATTCAGTAATCATCAGGGGATTATCTGTGCTAAAGAGAAGACACACAAACTAAAGGGATCAAAATTTGTGCCCTTTAGATCCTGGAAGCATTTTGATTAATTAGCTTTCATAAAGTACCTGGAAGGAATAAACTGGGACAAACTGACACTAACACCTACAGTCAATGATGCATGGACATTATTTCTGGAGGAATTTAAATTAATATGCAACACTCATGTCTCCATAAAAAGAAGATTAACTAAAGTTAGCAATAACCCCTGGTATTGTAAGGAGCTGACCAAATTTAGGATGTTCAGAGATAAATGCTGGAAACTTGCTAAAAAGAACAAATAATCAGGTGGATTGGCAACAATTCAGGCATGCCTAAAACAAGCAAAATAAAAAAACGCAAACTCAAACTACTTCAAGACATCATTTATGAACAACATTAAATCCATCCCCTGTAATTTCTTGGGACTCGTGCATAAGATCCAGAATCAAAACAAAACAGAACTTCCCAAATAATTTGTGACAAATGATCTAGAAGTTCCTTTAGGACAGGAAGCAGATGATGGCTTTAATAAATTCTTCTCGAGCATGGCTGCAGAAGCTCTAGAATCAATAACTAAACTGCCTGCCCCCTCCCCCAGAAAGCCCACGGAAGAGCAAGTAATCAGGGTCAGCAGCTTTGTCTTCCAAGAAATCAGCCCCTATCTCATCCTAGAGGAACTACTCAGACTAAACACAAGGAAAGTGATTGGTTTTGATGGATTACCTATAAACCAACTAAAATTAACCTCCCTAGTGCTGGCTAAACCTCTGGCCTATATCTTTAACCTGTCACTACAGACAGGAGAGTACCAGCTAATTGGAAAATATCACAAATTATCCCAGTCTTTAAATCAGGGGAGAAATTAGACATAGGAACTACAGACCAATTTCACTTCTACCTATTGTCTCTAAACTGTTTAAAAGGTCAGTGAGTAATCAGCTAACTGATTTTATGGAACATAACAATCTTTGGAACCTTTATCAATCTGGCTTAAGGGCAAACCACAGTACACCAGCTTTGCTAAAGGTAGCTACCGATGCCCAAGAAGTGGTAGGAAAAAAACTAAATGTTGGCACAATCTTTGTAGACCCGAGTAAAACATTTAATACTCTAAGCCACAACATCTTAGTTGGAAAACTCAAAGAAACAGGTCTGGATGATGAGGCTGTAACTTGGTTCAGGAGCCATCTCAGTGACAGATTCCAACAGGTCACCCTGAACAACTACAGCTCAAGCTTGTTGCCATCTGTCCTAGGGGTTCCTCAAGGCTCCATTTTAGGATCATTGCTGTTCAACATCTACATGGACTCCCTGAAATTTCACGACATCCAAACTGATTTCCACCTCTACGCAGATGACACTATTTTATACACATCAGGAAATTCCCTTGACCAAATCCAGGTGACCCTGCAAGAGGCTTTCAACTCACTGCAAAACTTTCTGTGCTGCCAAAAACTGGTACTCAACTCCAAAAAATCAAAAGTCATGCTCATCAGACCCAAATGTCAAACAGAAGGGACCCCAGAAGAGTTGAACATTGTAACTTATGCAGGTAATAAGCTAAAATTAGTTACTGCCTATATGTACCTGGGTAAGTGGACAGATGAAAACTGTAAATGAAACAAGGAGGCAAATGCAATCGTTACATGTATGACTCTGTGAGGGGTTGGAACTTAGACAACAGACTGCTACAGAGAGAGACTTTCTGGCAATACAAGCTGAAATCATATATTCCTCCTGGGCTTAATTAATCTTTTTAACTCTCTCCGTATTTACAATATTATCTATATTCCACACTTTACGCATATGTATTTTTAGATTTATTGGTGTAATTAGGAATCCTAACATAAGGATTTATCCTAGGTAACATACATTGTTTATTAGCTTTTTTCCTCCATCTTCCCTTTCTCCTCTCCTGCCCCTTTCCCCTTATCCCCCTGCCCCCTTCCCCTTTTCTTCTTTCATTGGGATGTTGTTTTTTAGCACTTTTTGAGCTTGGATTTGTATTTATATATATTTTGTCATTTTTGGTGATGTAGTGGATTTATATCATTATTCACTAATATTTATTATCAGTTTATGCACTGTCACTTTAACTACATGTCTTAAAAGGCATTGAACATCACCACTTATAGGCCTTGAGAAAGCGGTAGTCATGTGTGAAAACATTTGGCTGTTCTTATAGGAGGGGTACCATGTATCTCTGCAGCTAGCTTTTAGCCATTAAAGTATTTTATCCTGAAGCTAACAAAGCTATTGTGTCTTTGCTCAAGTGGTGACTGAGAAGCTGAATTTACCTGCACTGCATAGACTCCTTCAAATACAAAATGACTGCCGTAACCTTCCCTGTACTGTCCCCAGTGTATTCGCTGTCCCAAGGATAAAAAAAAAAAAAACTGACTCATACATTTTCTCACACCTGGGTCCATGGCTATGGAACAAGTTGTCACTCAGCACCAAAAAAGAGACAAACTATGTTCAGATTAAAACAGTATTGCAAGCTATGGTATATACATCTCCCTGTGTAATTGCTTTAAAGTATAAACCTGAACTACTCTTCCTGTCTAGATGAATTGCCCCACTGCCTTGCATTTGTCTAGAATTTTTATATCTCATATCTGTCAAACTAATGTACTGTATATAGCCTGTTCCCCCAAGTTGGGGCTGAAAAAGGGATCTAGGCTGCAGTCTTCCATACCCAGTTGCCAATAAATAAAACAAAGTACCAATGGTACCAAAGGCACCTAAGAAGATCTGTATGAAATAGTGAAAGAAGGGTGACAGGTTTCCCCTTGCAGTGAAAAAGGAAATGGCTTGGGAATGGGGTCTTAGACATAGCATCAATCAACTATAGTGAGAAAAAAAGTTCCACTCTGGAGACTGAACTGAGGCCCCCTACCCTCTACTGCTTGGTAGCCTGTAGCTCTACCACAGTACTAAGCTTCCTAGACAGAAAATTTATGTGTGGCAAATAGCATCAAGCACTGAGTGCAGACCTCCCACCCCCAACACACACACACACACACACCTGCAGGGAATTTTCATAACTAAGAGACTGTCTATTTGAAGTCATGTTTCCCAAGTTGCATTTAAACCTCAAAGTCTGGGCTGAAACTTTTCAAGTTATCAGCAACACAGAATGCCAAACCTTTATGAAAGTCTCTCATTTAAATCAGAAATGCCATCTAACAATTTCTGTCATACTACATACATTATAGTGAGAAAGAAAACTAACAGTCCACTCTGGGGGGTCAAACCCATGCCTTCTACTCTTTATTGCTTAGTAGCCTGTAGTTTTACCACTGTACTAAGCTTCCTAGACAGAAGATGCATACTGTGGCAAAGGACATTCAGCAATGTGTGTGGATCCCCACAGTTGCACTGAATTTTCGTGATGAACAGTCTGTCTGTTTGAAGTAATGTTTCCCAAGTTGCATTTAAACCTCAAAGTCTGAGCTGAAACTATTCATGTTATCAGCAATGTAGAATGTCTAACCTTGCTAAAAGTCTATCAGTAACATCAGCAATAACATCTAACAATTTCTTTCATACTACATACATTGTAGTGAGAAAGAAGAAATGTTCCACTCTGGGAATTGAACCCATGCTCTGTTCTCACTACTGCTTGGTAGCCAGTTGTTTTACTGCCATAGTAAGCTTTCTATTCAGGAGATGAGTGCTGAGGCAAAGGACATCTAGCAGTGAGTGCAGAACCACCTTACACAGCTGCAATGGATGTTCATAATTAACAGTCTGCATATTTGAAGTAGTGTTTCCCAAGTTAAATTTAAACCTCAAAGTCTGATCTGGAACTTTTCAAGTTATCAGACTAGGGAACTTCAAACATTGCTGAATGAATATTGCCGTCATTAGCATTGGTATCTAACAATTTCTCTTATACTACATAAACTGTAGTGATGAAGAAAAAAAATATTCCACTCTAGGGATCAAACCCAGGCTCCTTACTCTCTAGTGGTTGGTAGCTTATAGCTCTACCACTGTACTAAGTTTTCTATACAGGAGCTATATGCTGTGGCAAAGGACATCCAGCACTGAGCGTAGACTTCCCCTACACATCAGCAAGGAATGTTCATAATTAACAATTTGTCTATTTCAATTAGTGTTTCTTAAGTGGTATTCAAACCTCAGAGTCTGAACTGGAACTTTTCAAGTTATCAGTCATATAGAACTTCAAACCTTATTGAAAATATATCACTAACATCACCAATAATGTCTAGCAATTTCTCTCATACTACATAAATTGTAGTGAGAAAGAAAATAATGTTCCACAGTGGGGATTGAACCAAGGCTTATGTAGGTTTGAAACCCTTCTCCAAGACCTAAAAGCCCTATCACTAACATAATCAATGACATCATGTAGCCAAATCACTCACACTGAAAGTACCTTTAAACTTGGCTAAATTTAGCTGGCCCACCAGCGCAGCAGTTGGATTTCTGCTTGCATCGCTGATGATGCAGGTTTGGGAACAGACCTGGGGAGTTGGAGGGCTGGCCAGGGGAGAAGGATTGAGCATCCAATGGACTACTCTCCATCTCCAGGGGGAGGGAGAGGTAGAGTGTCTGGTGCTTGATGGACCCCTGGTGGAGGCTGGCGGAACCACAACAGTCCTGCACCTGCACATTAGAGGGGAGGGATGGGGCAGACACTGGACATCATTGCATGTCCCCACCCCTGGGGCAAACCAAAAAACAGTTGGCTGCTCAAGGATGATGCCTGCCCTGGCACTTGGCCTCTATGGCTCCCCGTTGCTCCACTGACCTATCATGGCTCCACGGCACCATCAGGCTCTGAACCCCACCCTGGGGGGGAGCCTGGGAGGGAAGTCGGTCACCGCAAACACCTTCTCCCATTGTAGACAGGTCTGTCATGGTGCCATGGCCCCGGCCTGGGGGGGGGGTCAGCCAGGGAGGTATCCGCGGAGGTACGGCCACTGGGGAGCAATGCAGGTGCTCAGGGGCTGGAGCCGAGCAGTAGAGCAGCTGACAGCAAAAAGTGCACTAAATAAACAAAAAAAAAACTTTGCTAAATTTAACAGAGTACACATGACCACAATAGGCACTTACAGCTATGCTGTTGCCACTTAAAAAATAAATAAATAAATAAATAAATAACTGTGACACAAGTGCACATAAATGGATATAAGTATACAGACGTTGACCCAGGTGCACCAGAACATTGACACAGCTTCAAATGGATCCAAGTGAATAAAGCGACTGATGCAGACACTCATTTTTGATAGTCTGTCAGGCATTACAGAGAGAAACAGGCATCATGGTAGTCTGCAGGCCCTTTTTCATTATTAAGAAATTTAAAGCATGTTGTAAGACCTTGCGACAATCTCTGTGTGGTTGTGTGGTTTGTTCTGTCTGTTCTGCACTAATAAGACCAATGCTTATTTCCCAGCACCTGGTGGCCCAGCTAGAGATACATCTGGTTTTATTTTTGGCAGTGGCAATAGAGAGTTACACAGATCCCTTTTTGTCATCTCAAGAACTCTTCTAAAAGGAAGATCAAATGGTCAGGATTCAGAAGTGTGTCCTACCTTTTACACCCAATTCACTGCAGACTCCTCCCTCTAGGGGTTGGAACAGCCATCTCCACATGTGTTGGGTCATCCTTCACAGAACTTGTGCAAAAAAGATGTTATTCCAAATCTGAATGTTTTCCCAGGCCCTTAGCCACGTGGTCTGGAAGACTCCCAATGCAACAATAATCCTACTGACCCTTATAATCCAGAGGATTCACAGGATTCTGTAGATGACACAGAGGAAAGTGAATGGCTGGAGAAACCTGAGTCTTCCTTGATTTGATCTCTCTTTGATCCAGAGCATTTTGCCTTCCTTGTCAGGAGATCTATAGGATTCTGCGGCCTTTGGAGATATAGTCTACCACTATGCTGAATGTTAATCCCATCTTGTCCTTAATAGTGAGCATTCTTATATGCTTCCCAGAATTAGAACACTGCACAGCTAGTTAAAGAAGAACATGATAATGTAAACAAGATGTAATCAGCAAGTCACTAGAATGGTACTCCTGTCATGCCCTCACCCATCCCTTCTGTAAATCAGGAGATGTTTTAATGTCTTAACCACAGATCTGAATATCCAGAGACAGACTTCTTTGCCTCCCAAAACAATGCTCAAGTGATAAGATTTAACAGTCAGTGCAGATGTTTGGTGGAGGAAGTGACAAATGCTTTGTCTCAGCCATGGTCTGCCAGAAGGGCATATCTGTTCATACCATTTCCTTTAATCCCAGTGGTTCTCAGAAAGATCTGGTGACCACATGGTTGGTTCATTTTAAAGGAACCAGAGTGGCAAGGAAGGCCATATGGAGGTTCAAGAACCCTCCTAGCTCCCCCAGTAACATCACATTCTGCTTCAAAATCCAGCTCAGTTTCAGCTGGCAGCTTGGTTCTTGTGGGGCGGAGGCTTTTTAAGCTAGGATATTATTGATAAAGTGTGGATCCTCTGATGCCATTGAGGAAATGGTTTATGTTGGTGGCTAATAATAGAATTTAGCTCTTTTTTCCCATTGGGCCTAACGGGCAGAGATTAGACCAAGGAAGGTATCTGTACCTCGGACTTGTGAGTGCACATTTCAGCATTGGGTGTAGGCCTCGGTCCTTTCCAGGGATGCCCCTTAGGCTTGCACACTGCCATTCATCAGTTTTTATGTTGCTTGCATGCATGTGCAAGACACATAGTGCCATCATCCGAGTTTTCGGAGGTGTGTCAGCCCCTCTTCCAATGCAGTCAGTGTGTTTGCAGGCGCGGCCCCAGTTCCCCAATGAGTGCTGCAGCTGTCTATGACAGCTCCAAAATTCAGTGGCATACAGTTGAAAGGGAGAGCTCCACTTCAGTGAGCAGAGCTCTTCCCCCCCCATTGACACACGGCAAGCACGCATATTGCGTGCTGACGCGCCCCACGCACACTGTATGGCCGACGGGGTGCCCAACTCGTCGGGCTCCACGTCCCCCAACAGTTGTACCAGATGCCACGCTGGAGCCCACCCCAGCGTGGCAACAACTGTTATAGCCGATAGGGTGCCCAATCCCATGTCGGCTCCAAGGCTGCATGCCCCCCAAAGCTTTCCAGGTGCCACGCTGGGAACCCACCCCAGCATGGCAAATCTTGTTTTGGCCGATGGGGGTGCCCAATCCCCTGTCGGCTCCATGTCCCCCCAAACAGCTTTTCCTGCTGCCACGCTGGGAGCCCACCCCAGTGTGGCAAACATCCTGCGTCTTCTTAAAAAAAAAATCCTGTATATAAAAAAAGGTCCCTCGTAGTCTCCCTTCCCCCCTCCCACAACCCGCACCCACTCACTGCGCACCCTGCCTCCCCACACCCCCCTCACCCCATACTTACCTCCGGAGCTCAATGTGACGATCATCGGTGGACCGGGAACACGTCTGCACTCTTCAAAGCCGACCGTGAACTGAGGAAATGCCGGTAAGCTGTATAATGGGATAGATAGGGTTTTTTCAACTTTGTTGCATATCTCAGGCATTTTTGGGAATTTTGGCCCCAAATTTTCAACATGGGGTTTTTGGGACCCCTCCTCATGAATTCTTGCACTGTCATGACGTTACTCTGGCCCGAAGGGTGATTTTGCAGTCACTGGGCGAAATCACCTTTCCGCACTGATTAATGAAACGACACTGCCAGTGTTCATAAGGTGGGCTCTCAAAAAGCCTATGTTGAAAATTTGGAACGATCTCCTAAAATGACTGTTTTTCAGC
Organism: Neoceratodus forsteri; assembly: GCA_016271365.2. NCBI lineage: Eukaryota > Metazoa > Chordata > Ceratodontiformes > Ceratodontidae > Neoceratodus > Neoceratodus forsteri. Next base: position 1,727,577,314 of record CM057452.1, read on the forward strand.
GTCGTTGTAGCAGTTCCTCATACGCTAGTAAGTTAGCAATTTTCAATATTTTCACTCCAGATTTTAAACATTGCCATTTTACCACACCTCCTTATGAGCAGTACAGCTGTCATTTTCACATCTTGCCCAAAGCGTGTTTCTGCCCATGTAGTCTTGCCAATGGCGCAGTCGATGTCACGAAATCACTGTATGGGACACATTAAGAAAATCACAGTGACACTGTTCATTAGCAGAGGTCTTAAAATGGCTATGTTGAAAATTTGGAATCCTAAAATGACTGTTTTACTGAGTTGCGTTAGCAGTTCCTACGCACGCTCGTAAGTTCGCAAATTTTCAATATTTGCACTCCAATGACTTCCAAATACCTAAACAGCACATAGAAGCAAGCAACATTCGGCATTGACAAATGCTTGTTTAGAATGCTGTGCAAAACCAAAATGATCTATAGATCTCCAATTCCACCCTAAGTACTTAATGCAGTCCTTCATGCACTCTGTGATTCTCCAGCTGAGCCTATGTCACAATATCAGAAGATATCCTTTTTATTCAGACATGTTTTATAGTAGCAATTTGCTCTGCTAGGTAAATAGGAGAGTTGCAGGCACTCTCATGCAAGGAACCATACTTAGTTTTCCACCAGGATAAGGTAATGTTATGAACAATGCCTTTTTCCTCCTGAAGGTTCCTACAGAGTTTCGTGTTAACCAAAGAAGTAAGCCATTCTTCCTTTTATCCAGTGACTATAAATGCTAAGGATCAGGCAGTGGCAAAATTGAAGCCACCAGCTTTGATCAAAGCATATTTGACCAGGGATACGACAGCCTTCTGGGCAGAAAGGGTATAGATCTCAGTAGCTGACTTGTGTAAGGCAGGTAACTTGTCTTCCTTTGACACTTTAACAAAGAATTACAGACTGGGACACTCAGAGCTCCGCTGATGTGCCCTTTAGCTGAAAAGTGCTTTATGCAGCTGTAAAATGATAGGTCAATCCGGCAGAATATTCTCATCCTCCCAAATACATTTGTTGGGTATTGCTTATTAAACTCTGCTAAAAACAAAATGTCATTTAAAAAGATTGTCAATAGCGAAAGGCATGCTGCTGCTGTGCCTTCTACTGCCAGGGGATGTACAATTAAATCCAGACCCTGGACCTACTGTGGGAATTATTAACAATTTATGTAGTGTGGAGGGGGGAGGGGGGATAATGACAGTTACATTCATTTTAACGTTTGAAGTCTAGTGCCAAAAATGAGTTCTGTGAAAGAGTGAATACTGGAATATAAACCAAGAGTGGTAGTAATTTCTGAAACATGGTTAACCAATAGAATTGACAACTCCGAACTACAAGTGCCAGGTTATACTATTTGGATGCAAGATTGAAACAAAAGAAAGGGAGGGGGGTAGCAATATTTGGGCAGGCTATTTTAAATCTGTCCTGTATTGATACAAACACATGGGATGGAAAAGGTGGTACTTGACATGAGATCTCCCTGTACCAAGCCAGTTTTTATTATGGGCTGTTATTCCCCACCTAAAGCTGATGAGGAAAACTTTACAAGAATAGAAGATTTTCTGTACCAATATAGAAATAGCCATGAAATACTTCTGATGGGTGATTTTAACGTTAATTGGACCGCTACCCCTTTAAGTGAGAAACTCCTTGAATTAACATTAGGGTTGGGACTTTCACAACTGACTACCCACCAGATTGAATTATAAAGATGCTAATCTTTCCACTGTGTTGGATCTGATCTTTACTGCTAACCCAGATAAATTCATAGAGAGTGGAGATTTACCTGACACCTTTAGTGATCATCAGGTAATGTATTGTGTTAGAAAATTAGGAAAGCGGGAGAGAGATTAGGGATAAAGGGATTTAGACATTTTTACTGTATTTCATTTATGGCTGGTCTGGAAGAAAGAAACTGGGATAGATTAAGATTGGTACCAGACGTTGCTAGTGCATGGACTTATTTCTGTGAAGAATTTATGGCAGTCTGTAATCTCCATGCTCCTGTTTGTAAGAAAAAAGTATAAGTGGGAAATGCAAAATAGTATAAAGGGTCACTTAATTTCCATCACAGAAATGGACACAGAGCATGGAGAAATGCAAAAAGAGAAAATACCAAGGTTGCATGGGACAAGTATAGACAACATAGGAACCTTTATTCGAAATAAATAAATAAAGTTAAAACAGAGTACTTTAAAAATTAATTTGAAGCCATAAATACAAATGACCCACACAAATTTTGGGACTTGTTCTCAAAGCTAAAAGGGCAAAAGGCTCATGATTATCAGGGATCCTTTAAAATTGGTGAGAGTAATATCCCGACATCTAGTTACATTATATAGCAGATGCGTTAAATAGATTTTTCATAGATTTTTGGGACAGCAGGGGAGGAAGTGGGGGTTTCAGAGAAGGACATTTTAAGGGAAGGGTAGAAAGCATCAAATTTGCTTTTCAACAAGTTGAAACAAAGGAAGTCTTGCAGGAATTATTAAAATTAAAGGAAAGAAAGGCTACAGGTTTGGACGGCATTCTGACCACTGTTTTGAAAATTGCTTCACTGGTAATAGCTCCATTAATAACAGAGATGTTTAATTTATCAATAACAACTGGCTCCTACCCAAAGGTATGGAAGATACCCAATGTGATTCCAGTCCTTAAATCAGGCTGTAAGGAAGAAATCCAAAACTACAGACCAATATCACTGCTCCCTGCAATATCTAAACTCTGAAAAGATTGTTGGGAAGCAACTGAAAGATTACTTGGAATCCAATAGTATTTATAATCCTCATTGGTCAGGTTTTTGCCCTGGTCACAGCACAACAACTGCATTAGTAAAGGTAATAACTGATAATACAGGTATCACTGGATGGGGGCCTCCTGGTTGGGGCAATATTTATAGACATGTCCAAAGCTTTTGACAACCTAAATCATGCTATACTGATGGACAAATTAAAAGGGGTGGGCCTCGACCAGGTGGCCCTGAGCTAGTTCAGGGAGTACTTAATCAGGAGATCTCAGCTGGAATCTTTAGGGACGCACATAACCCAGTTGGAAAGTATTAAGACAGGAGTTCCCCAGGGGTCGGTACTGCGACCAGTACTGTTTAATCTGTATACAAATGATATCAGGCCTCTAATCACAGGGACGCAGCACCATTTGTATGCAGATAATCTGGTCCTTTACCTGGCAGAAATATCAATTACTGAAATTCAGTGTAAACTGCAAGAAGACTTTGATAAGTTGCAGGGTATTTCAAATCACATAGATTGGTATTAAATAGTAAAACATACCAAGTTATGGTTTTTAGTAACAAGCAAAATCTAACTATTCAAACTCTCCAGATAAAAACACACACAGGTTATGTATCGGAACAAGTGAACTCATATAAATACCTTGGAATTTGGATGTATTCACAATTGAGATGGAATATACGTACAGACAGTTTGATTAAAAAATTAAATACTAGACTGGGGGCTCTATATAGACTAAAGAAGTGTATCCCAGTAGGAGCTAGGAAACATATAGTGAACAGCATGATAATCCCTTTTATAGGTTATGGAAACGTGATATGGGGGGGGGGGACAAAAGACAGAATTGGTTAGGTTAGATGTGGCCTTAAACAGGTATTCTGGATGCACCCAGATTGACGCATCATTGTGTACTATATAGAACATTGGCATGGGTAAACTTAGTAGACCATAGATATCTACACATTTTATATGCTGTAGGTCACTATTTGTTAAACAAAACCCCACCTTACTTGAATGATATATTCCAAATTTGTATGTTGCGAAATATTTATGAATAGCTAAAAATGTCGAATTTAATGTTCCTGTATTCAGAACAGGAAAAGGGAATTCCTCCATTATTAATCTTAGTCCTTGAGCTATTTATTTATCTTCTTTTAAAATGTTTCTGAAGTCATAGGATGTAATCACAATTGTGTAACTGTTTGGATACTGAATGAATGCTGGACCCCATTGTAAATAAGTTCGCTCAACTGGGTTATCCATTTCTTGGAAATTTAAGAATAAACTTTTACAAACAAAATCCCAGCAGCCAATGAATGCCCAATGGCAACATGGAGCAGAACAGAAAGAAGAAATTTTGCCAGGATTACAGTTATTTCATTTTCTCTTAGTTTTGGAGTTGTCATTGAGACCCACCCTTGGCCGAAAAGATGGGCCAGCAGGCTTTTGTACTGCCAACAGATTCTGTGTTTCTGTGATTCACTCCATGGAGAATATTTTACAACCAAGGTTTGGTTTGAGTTCATTTACTGCATAACAAAAAAACTGATGTTGTTTCAAGCACATTTTCCTTCGTATATTGTTCATACATTCCAAGACTCTCGGGATGGAGTTCAGTATTGAATCTACAATTACAGAAGCCGTGGCTGAGGAAGTCAAAAACGCTATGAATAACAGAGAGCTTGGTGCTGTTGTACATATCCACAAGGTAGGGCTGTGATTTTACTGTGTCTTTTAAGGAATGTGTAAGTTAACCTTGGTTTAGTTATGTTGCTGTATGGCTCTGAAAGATTTAGAACAGAAGATTTTGCTGCCCTGGCTACTGACTAAGTGGTGCACCACCCTCAAGATTGCTTTGTTGACATACAAAGCTCTGCTGGGATTGGGCCCTGCCTATCTTAAAGACTTTTTGGCCTGGTGTGCCCTCATCCACTGTCTTTGCTCCACTGAGGGGTTACTGTTAGCCATCCCAAGATCCTGTCTTACACTCTCTGGAGACTGGTTGTTCTCGGTGGTAGTGCCAAGTATTTGAAACTCTCTCCCATTCCATCTGAGGAGTTCTTCCTTGATGGAGGCATTTACATGGGTACTGAAATGCCAGATTTTTAAACTTGCGTTCAACTCAGACATCTGATAAGTTTTAACCTGTGCCTCAATATCTTACTATCATGAATCTGGTGTCCAGGCTCTAATTTGTTCCTGAAAATTATTTTGGTCATGTTTTGTAGTTCAATATTTTTATTAGTGATATCAGTAGAATGCCAGTTGCTGTAAAATGGTACCCCGTCAAGTGAGTGCTACCAGAATGGCGTTGCACTATACGGCACTAGTCTGTAAGCATTCACACAGACAGCGAATGGGGTTTTACAGCATTTGATGTAAGCACTCCCCTGGTCACTGTCCATGGTGCTGGACAGAGACAAGGGCACAGGATCCAAGAGGTTGGCTGAACTGTTCCCATAGTGTGCAGGGCTGGTGCATAAAACAGCTCAGCCAGCAGTAGTGGAAACCAAGGTTCTAATCCTGATCTCCCAACCTTTTTGCAGACACTCAGGACTTAAAAAATGTATGTGGGGCCATGGAAACACTATTCCATGGCCCCACAGTTTTTAACTTTCCCCAATATCCACTCCCCCTGGAGTTAGAATCCTTTAGTCTGGGGGGTGTGGGGGGCACAGCCCCACACAAAAGAAAAATCGGCACCTTTTTTACTGCACACACCATGCCAATGCTATTCTTGTTGGCACTGATTGGATCTAGTGCCCTGTAAAATGCTGGTGTGAGGCAATGTGAGCAGCATCACCCAGGGAAGAGCATTTTATAGCATGAGAAAGGTGAAACAACCGAATGACATGAGAAACTGGTAGAAATATCATCGCTACTAGTAAAATAACATGATTTTCCAATGTTATTTCACTAGTAGCTATGTTTGTAGTTAAAATATGTTTTTTTATTAATTGAATTTATTTGGCCTCCCATGGGATACAAATATATACTGATATACAGTTGATAAGAGTATCTTTGGTATATACTGATAATATACATATATCTAGATAGAGAGTTAATGAAAATATAAAAATTATATACCAAAATGATGTTAGATTATAGATATATAATATTCATGGATAGAAGATATTAGTGGTTGTCCATTAAGGACCAAATGCAGCCTACTGCAGCAGGACTCTTATAACTCACTACCTCAGATCAGGTGCGGAACCTGGGCGTTATCTTTGATGACGGTCTGACCCTGAAATCTCAGGTGTCAGCTGTGGTTAAGTCCTCATTTTATCATCTGAAGAATATCACAAGGGTGAAACATCTGTTTCCCCTGGGTGACCTTCCAACATTGGTTCCTGCCTTCATTACCACCCGTCTTGACTACTGCAATGCCCTCTACCTAGGGCTGTCTGGGGTTGATATCCACCACCTGCAGCTGGTGCAGAATGCAGCTGCCAGGCTGTTGACTGGTACTTCTCAGTTCAGTCACTGTGACAGAAATGGAATGGAAAGGAAAGAGTTAAGGGTTTGGATTCTGTAGGTGCCTTATTTTTTTAGCAGTTTGGGAAAAAATACACACAGGCTAAAATCCACTGTCCAGCAGCATCCAGCTTGTGGAATTCCTAGCTGCTAGATAAGAGCTGGGTCATAAATCTCAAGTGGACATCTCCACACAAACACAGACCTGCAGACACATACACAGGTCAGTTTGAATGGATTGGGTCTTTCAAATATAAACTGAAGGTTAAAATGGAATATAATTGGTCACTGATAGGTGTTCACTCTGATTGGGTCAATTAAATACATACAGTACATGGTAGTTGGTTGGTGCATTCAAAGGGAAAATAGGAATGACCTATTCTCCAGAGAGTATATAACCTTCTGAAAGACAGAGAAGGCTCTTTCATGCTTTGTGAAGCTGGAAGGGGAAACATAAGTTTGGAGCCTACCCTTGTACCTATGTCCATGGGAGCTGGCAGTTAGAACAGGGTCCAGTGTCTCTTGTGTGACAGGGAAGGGTAAGTTTAGGTTCTAGCATATTTCAGTAATAGCCTTCTTCTTTTGCCATCTGTTATTTGAAAACATTTGTTTACTTTTCCTGTATGAGTGTTATTCTCTTGTGTTGTAAATATATATCCTGTACATGCTCAATGCACTTTCTGTTAAGTAAAAAGCTATTTATTTGCTCAACAGTTGTGACTGTGATGTCATTTTTCTAAGGTAATATTTGGTTTCCACCTGCTAAGGTAAACTCTGTGTAGCATCCTCCACCTGAGAGAGACACACTACCAGACTTTAACTTGTGCAATTGCACGTTTAATTATTCAAGTTTGTACACTTGAAAGAGGTGCCGGAAGGAAAGTCCGGCTGGTGGCAGTGAATACCTGAGGACAGACACCTCTCTAAAAGCTGTTTCAGCCCAGAGGGATTCCTGATTCCCTACATCCCCAGTCATCCTCTCCGATCTGCCAATGAGGGATTGCTAGAGATTCCCAGGGTTCACCTAAAAACATCTGGAGCTCGTGCCTTTTCCTATGCAGCACCAACCCTGTGGAATTCTCTACCTCGGTTAAGAGAATGCCTGACCGTCAGCAGTTTTAAATCCATGTTGAAAACGTGTTTATTTTCTCAGGTGTTCCCAGACTGACTTTTAAAATGTTATATTGCTGTATTTTTGCACATTACAGATTGACTTGACTCTGGCAACCTGGGTTCAGGACTATGTCTTAGAAACTGCAGGGCCAGCATGAGGGGGAGGTTTGAGCATCCCAATGGGGGGATTGAGCATCTCAGTGGATGTGCATCTTCATGGGGACAGGATGTTCTCTGCATCCAGGGGCACACAGGTGGTGAGACACAGCTGAGATGGCTGTGGGATGGAGAGTTGCTTGGATCGGCCCCTGCAAGACTGTTGTGTCCATGTGGCATTCAGCTTATGCTGTTAACTTAGGGGATGGTGCAAAACAGCACCCAGCTGTGATTGGATGATGCTTATTGGCATGTTCAGGCCCTGAGTCACCTGCTCGTCCAGCATAAAGGACTCTTACTGACCAGATTTTGAAACCAGAGGGGGTACCACCCCAAAGACACCACAGTGGGGAGTAAACCACAGGGGTACAAGATAGGAGAGTTTGGAGAGAAAGGCAGATCAATCACAGGCTGGGAGGTGGCCTGATGTAGAACAGATGGGGGCCCAGGCTGGGCACTGGATTAAAAAGAATACTAAAAAAAAAGAGAAAGCAAACAAACAAGCACACTTAATTCTTGATTACAGAGTTTAAATGTAATAAAGGGGCTAATCTCTCAGCCCCTGATTGGGGAAACATCTGAGTGGCCAGGGCTACCAGGGCCAGCCGTCCACACCACCACTGCTCACCGCCAAGGAACCCTCCTACATAGATACATAGATATATAGACAGTGTCGGCAGATAAGGGCCTATGGCCCACCTAGTCTGCCCATTTGAGCTTGTAAGTTCAGTTTGTTTTCCTAGAAGTCTATTTCCCCTTACCCCTGACCTCTAGAATTCCTTTATGTCTATCCCATGCATTCTTAAATCCCGTGATTGTTTCAGCTCCCACCACTTCCTCTGGCAGGGTGTTCCATTTGTCCACCACCCGTTCTGTGAAGAAATTCTTTCTCATGTTTCCTCTGAATCGTCCCTCCCTCCAACTTCATCCCATGCCTCTAGTCCTGAAACATCTTTTTCGCTTAAAAATAGTGTTTTCCTGCACCCTGTTCCTCCCTGTAAGATACTTGTATGTCTCTATCATATCCCTCTCCCTCCTCTCTCCAGGGAGTACATGTTCAGTTCCTTCAACCTGTCTTCATAGGACTTGTGATGCAACCCATGCACCATCTTTGTTGCCCTCCTCTTAACCTTCTCTACCCTGTCTATGTCCTTACGTAGGTATGGTCTCCAGAACTGTACACTGTACTCCAGGTGGGGCCTCACTAGTGTCTTGTATAGCGGAATTATGACCTCCCTTTTCCTGCTGGTGATGCCCCTGCCTATACATCCCAGCATCCTATTTGCTTTACCTGATGCCTTGTCACACTGTTTCCCTACCTTGAGGTCATCGAGATGACAACCCCAAGATCCCTTTCCTGCTTGGTGCATGCTATATCCTCACCCCCAACTGATATATTGTGCCAGGGTTTTGTGTCCCATATGCATTATCTTGCACTTCTTTGCATTGAATTTCAACTGCCAAACCCTTGACCATTCTTCAAGTTTCTGCAGGTCCCTTCTCATTCTGTCTACACCCTCTGGTGTGTCTACTCTGTTACAGAGCTTTGTGTCATCAGCGAACAGTGAAATTCTGCCTTCTAGATCCTGCGTAATGTCACTGATGAAGATGTTGAATAGAACCGTCCCAGCACTGATCCCTGTGGTACCCCACTGGTCACTCTTCCTCTGTGGAGTGACAGCCATTTACCACCACCCTCTGTGTCCTGCCACCCAGCCAGTTACCTACCCACCACACTACTGTCCTGCCCACACCCATATTCCCAGTTTGTGTAATAGTCTTCTATGTGGCACAGTGTCAAAGGCCTTGCTGAAGTCCAGATAGGCCATGTCCACTGCCCTCCCTGATCCACCTCCCTAGTCACCCAGTCAAAAATTAAATGAGGTTGGTCTGACATGACCTCCCCTGGTGAAACCATGCTGCCTTGGGTCCTGTAGTCCATTGACAACCAGATGTTCCACCAATCTCTCCTTCAGTGGTGCTTCCATGATCTTTCCCACTACCGAGGTGAGGCTGGCTGGTCTGTAGTTCCTGCTTCCTCTTTGTTCCCACTTTTGTATAAGGGGACTACATCTGCTGTCCTCCAGTCTTTGGGTACCTCCCCTGTTTCCAGTGATTGGCTGAACAGGATAGCCAGAGGTTCAGCCACCACCTCTCTTAGTTCTTTAAGGACCCTGGGGTGCACCCCATCTGGCCCCATTGCTTTATCAGCTCTTATTACTTCCAGTTTCTTCAGGACCCTTTCTCGTGTAAAGGGGCTTGTGTCCATTTCTGCACCATTCTCACCCCTTGTACTCCCTTCAGACCCATTACCCCCCTCTTCCTTAGTAAAGACTGAGCAGAAATACCTGTTCAATATGTCAGCTTTACTGTTGTCATCCTCCACGCGGCTCCCATCCTCCCCCTTCAGTCTCACTATCCCTCCCTTTGTCCTTCTTTTTTCACTTATGTACCTGTAAAAGGTTTTGTCCCCTTTAACCACTGATTTTGCAATGTGTTCTTCTGTCTGAGCTTTGGCTTCCTTACTGACTTCCCTGCCTCCCTTTGTTTCTCCTGGTACTTCTCCCATCCCCTTCTGCCTGTGTCTTTTGTATTGCCTGAATGCAATCTTTTTGGCTTTCACTTTCTTTTGCTACCTCTTTGGAAAACCATAATGGTCTCCTCTTTCTTTCCTCTTGCTAACCTGCTTAATGCATAATTCTGTTGTTCTTATAATCCCCATTTTAAATACTGCCCACTGTTCCTCAATCCCTGATTCCTGTCCCATTCCTTAATGCCTCTTTCAAGCATCTCCCATTTTCCCAAAGTCTGCCCCTAAAATCCAGGATACGTGTTTTTGTGTGGTTTTGTTCTGCTCTTTCTGTGATTTCAAACCACAATGACTGGTGGTCACTGTTGCCCAGGTGCTCCCCACTGTTACCCCCATCACACTGTCCCTGTTTGTGAGCACAAGGTCCAGTATTGCCTTCTGCCGAGTTGGTTCCATGACCAGTTGCTTGAGGAAGGCACCCCTGAAGGGAGTCCAGGATAAATCTGCTCCTAGTTGATGCTGCTGCTGGGATGCTCCAGTCCACGTCTGGAATATTGAAGTCTCCAACCAGTACTACCTCACCCTTGTCTGCCATCCTTTGGATGGCTAGCATCAGCTCCTATCTGTTTCTTCCTCCTGGGCTGGTGGTCTATAGACCACACCTGTGTGGATGGCTGGCCCCATTTTCCTTTCCAGCTTAACCCACAGTATCTCCCCATTTGTTCCTTCTGGATCTGTGTGGCCTTATGTCATTTTTCAACAGTGCCACTCCTCCTCCTTCCTGCCTGCTCTGTCTCTTCTGAATATGTTGTAGCCAGGTATGGCCATCTCCCAGTCATGGTTATCATTACACCAGGTTTCAGTGATGGCCACAATGTCCAGGTCTGACTGTACCATGACAGCCTCCAGATCTTCCATCTTGTTGCTAAGGCTCCTGGCATTTGCACACATGGCTTTCCATGATTTGACCTCCCTAGACTGCTTCACTGTTCTACTCCAGCCCCTTCCTTGGTTGTCATTTATCCCTGGTTCTCCTTGCTGTCTGCCCTTCTGCTGAATTTTGCCCCTTTTCTGCTCTCCTCTTGCTGATCTCTCAGCCCCTGATCGGGGAAACATCTGAGCAGCCGGGGCTACCTGGGCCAGCCGTCCGCACCACCACTGCTCACCGCCAAGGAACCCTCCTCTTGCTGATCTCTCAGCCCCTGATCAGGGAAACATTTGAGCGGCCAGGGCTACCTGGGCCAGCCATCCACACCACCACCACTGCTCACCCCCAAGGAACCCTCCTCTTGCTGGTAAGCTCCCAGGCTGAACTGGGAAGTGCTGAAAGGCTCCCATTGGCCACTGTCTGTTACTTCCATCTCCTGTTGGACTGTTGGACTGTTGTGCTCCACATGACCACTGATTGACCCTGCAATCTTGACTGATTCAAACTGTTTTGCTGGGCTCTGCGCCCATAGACTTCAGTGGGTTTCGGAAGAAAATTTTCACCCACTTCCCCCACCTCCCACCTCCCACCTTAATTAAATAGGCCTTAGCTCCTCCCACTTCTGCCTAGGGAACCGCCCTTTCATTTCCTATTGGATACTCTGTCTCCTGTACCACCGCTCTTTACTGCCCACTCTCCCTCCTCCCTGCTCCTCCTCCCCCTCTGCTAATCAACTCAGTCCCCTCACTGCCTCTGCCTCCTTTCTGTGCCTGACACCCTCCTTATATCTCCTAGTGCCAGTCACTCCGTCACTCCATGACTGGACAACCCCCTCTTTGGCATTCCGTAGCTCCCCTGCACCCTTTCACTCCTGAACTCTATTCTAGAGCTGCTACCTCCTGTCTCCCTGTCTTGTTACACTCTTTAATGCCCCCCCACTACCTCTCTGCTACATCCTCCTCTTTTGCTACTGCCCTTGTCTCCTCACTGCCCCACCCTCTGCCCATTTTCCCTCAGCCACCTGCTTACCTAGTTCCCCCTGCCCCCAAGCCTCCACCTCATTGCCAACCTCCTGCCACTTTCACTAGCTGCCTCCCACCTACCCAGCACCCTGTGCCTGTTGTCCCCCCATTCACATTGAATCATGTATGACACCGGTACTCTGTACCCCTTTCTCCTCACCTTATTTGCCCTCTTCCCGCTCCTACATCCCCCTCTGCTCATGTTTCCCCACTGTTCCATACATCTATCAACTCACACTCTCTCACCCCCTCCATGGTACCCTCCCTCTCAATCTCATGTTCCTGCCTTGGGCATCTCCAATCACTACGAAATGGCCCTCTCCCCCAAATGGCCATTGGGTACTTCCCCTGTCCACTGCTACTACTGCCACACTTTACCCACGGCTCCACCCATTTACTTGCCCTGGTGAATCTTGGAGTTCTCTGGCCCAAAAAAATAGGTGCCAGTCATAGGTATCTCACACCAGTACTCTAAAATGTATACTTCTTCTCCTGCTATTGTCGGGAAACATTCATCCATATCCCGGACCAGCCCTTACAATAAGAACAACTCAGACCAGTCAACCAGGATCCCTCTCAATAATCTCACTTAACATATGCAGTCTTCTTCACAAAATTGATGCCCTTCAGAGTTTTGCCTGCAAGCATAACCCAGACATACTGGCAGTCTTAGAAACCTGACTTTCACCTTCGGTTCCCAACCATGCTATCACTCTCCCTGGGTATAATGTCTACCGGCTTGATCGAACATCAAAAAGAGGTGGTGGCAGCACCCTGTACCTTAAGGACACGATCCGGGGGCACCTCATCAACTTAACCCCCCAAACTACCACTGCACAGATTCTTCCTGTCAAGATCCTTCTTGGTGCACACAATAAAGCCATCACAGTTGTCACAGTCTACATTCCACCGAGAGAGCAAGGTAATGGGCTTAACGCAGTCCTGGAGTTTACCAAATCTCTCTCACCTGATTCAGAAACCCTCCTCCTCGGTGACTTTAATATTAACTGGCCTGCTGCAGAGGCAGGGGCATACAGGGACTTGATAGCGGCAGCAAACCTTTCTCAGATGGTTAGCTCCCCAACCAGGACAAACTATAAAACGGGTACCAGCACCCTTCTGGACTGGATCATAACAAGCCATCCCACCAGGATCACGAACACCACTGTCCTCCCTGACACACTTAGTGACCACTCCCCCATCATCTGTTACTGGTCCAATAAATTCATCAAGCCCCCCCCCAAAACCATTACTAGCCGGGTTCTACCTCGAGGCAAGCTACCTCATCTCAAAACCTTCCTTTGTCAACAGGATTGGTCCTCAGTTCTCACTGCAACCAATGTGAACACTGCACTGGAACACTTCATCAGGATCTTCAACCAAGCATGCAGCATATTTGCACCCTTCAAGAAGCGCAAGGCCAAAGCCCTATGTAACCCCTGGCTCACCGGAGACCTACTTAGATGACTAAAAGCTCGAGACCACCTTTGGGAGATTGCCAGAAACACCGGGAGACAAGTTGATATTGCTAACTATAAACATGCATGAAATTACTGCACCGAATATATCCAGGATACGAAGACCTCCTATTTCCATAATGCTCTCACTAACTCATGGGGCAACGGTAGGGACTTCTGGAATAACATTAAAGAAGTCACAGGGAAGCAATCTAAATCACCCCCGTCAGTACTCAGCATAAATGGTGAAACTACACTTGACCAGAAACTCATTGCTGATACATTCAACCTTCATGGACCTCAGTGCTGTACTCCCACAGGGTTTTTTCGATGAGATGGTTCTCCTTGCCCCCCCAGCCACCTCCAGCCACCCTCTCTTCTACTTTAAAGCAGTAAAAATGCATCAAGTCCACAGCTACGTTACCAAAGCCATTTGCAACTCCAGAGCCAGCAGTGACTCCCTCGACCTCAAACTGCTATCACTCACACTTGAAGAAGTACTCCAACCACTGGCCAGGATTTTCAACCTCTCCCTCAGCCTCATCCAGTTCCTTGACTTATGGAAATCTGCCACGGTAACCCCAATTCATAAAAGTGGTGACAAAACAGCTACTGAGAATTACCATCCAATTTCCACCCTACCTCCACTCTCCAAGGTCCTAGAATAGATTGTGACAGACCAGCTCACAGACTTCCTAGACAATCACAACATCCTGTGCAAGGAGCAACATGGCTTTAGAAAAGGTCATAGCACCTCCATGGTGCTACTTGAGTTCACTGGTGCAATCCATCACTCACTCGATAACAGTCATCTTACCGGGTCCACCTTCATTGACTTAACTAAAGCCTTTGATACCATCAACCACAATCTCCTACTTGCCCAGTTTTGACTAGCAGGGCTCTCACCTAACTTGGTGAACTGGTTCAAAAGCTACTTAGACAACCGCTACCAAAGAGTGAGAATTGCTGGCACACTCTCAGACCAAAGACCAGTCCGGTCCGGTGTCCTACAGGGCTCATTCTTGGGCCCCCTCCTTTTCAGCCTTTTTCTGAACTCACTGCCAGAATCCTGCCCTGAACAGATCCTACTCTATGGGGATGATGCTGTCATCCTGGCATCCTACCATGATCCAGTCCATCTACAAGGTAACCTCCAACAAGCCTTCTCTGCAGTCGAAAACTGGTTCACAAAACACAGACTTATACTTAACCAGAAAAAAACAAAGACCATGATCTTCTGCAGCTCCCAAAACAAACACAAACAATATCAGTTCTCCATTAAAACCAAGCAAGAAATCACCCTTGAACAAGTTCATACCTTCAAATACCTCGGCCTCACCCTCAACTGTAATCTGTCCTATGTCCCACACATCAATAACTTGGCAAAAGTAGCCAACACCAGGATGGGCCTACTATTCCGACATAGGAAACATCTAACCCCAGAAACTCTGTCCATAGCTGTCCAGAGCTCCATCATTAGCATCATTGACTATGGTCTCATTATCTATGGATCTGCCACAACTTCGTCTCTCAGACGTCTTTCGACTTCACTCAATCAAGCCTGCCGACTCGTTACTGGTTCCCACCGACTCACCCACACCTGCGACCTCTACTCCAAAACAGGCTGGCTGCAACTGAACAACCAAATCAAATACCAAACCTGCATCACTGCTAAGAAAATCATGATGGGGAAGGCACCACCAGGAGTCAGCACTCTCCTCAAACCCAAAATCACCAACCGCAACACCAGGAGCTCTAAGCCCCAAATCCTTCAAATCCCCCACTGCCGCATGTCCCAAGGCCAAAGGTCGTTTGCATACAGGGCTCCAAGTTGGCTGAATGAGGTCTCTAGTGACACCTCATCTACAGCAACGCTTGGAGCGTTCAAAAAAAAGCTCCGCCACTCCATAACTGGCACCTCCACCTGTGCTTGCACCCCATAACATCTTCATTCCCTACGCTGCTTCTGACCTTATAAGTGTCAGTTTCTGCCCTCTCTTCTTGCACTTACCTGTCCAATGCAACTTCTAATGCACTTGCCCTGTGTCTATCCTGACAAGGCCCCTCGGCTGCCTCACTCTGACCCTCTACACCTATGCCTTCCCCTACCCTCAGCCCTCTCCCCTTCTTGCCCTCTTCCTCCTATTGTTTCTTGAGTTACTGATCACTCAGTCTGATTTGTCAAGCAAAGTTACTGTCTAAAACCATGTACCTGTAACTGTTTTATGTTTTAGTGTCTGTTACCCTGTAACCAGCATGACATGGAACCTTTGTAAAAGAGCCTTGGCTCAATGGTACTTTGTAATCCTAGACACAAATAAATAAATAAAATAAAATAAATAAATAAAGGGCAGAGAAGTTGCATTAATACTGGCATGCAAAATACATTAAAAAATTTACAGAAAAGTTGTTTGTTAGAAAACTGTGATGTGAACTGTAGCATCTAATGCATGCTTTTGATTGCTGATCAATCAAGAAAGAATTAGTTGCATAATCTTAGGCTGCATGCTATTTTTAAGAACTATCTTCACCACAGTTTTTATATACTAGGTACAAGTTATATCTCAAAACTTTGGGAACTGGCCATTGTGCAATAAAAACTGATCCTGTGACACTATTCTCTTTACCTGTGTCATCCTCTTCTGGGTCAGTGTAGATTGAAGCCAGCGTATAGATGGTAAAAATGACAAAAGCCAACATGATAAAAGCCACCTCCAGGTTCGTAAATAGTGCCTCCATCAACTGTGAGGTGTTCAGTCACCTGCAAAAAAGAGTTTCATCACTGCATTAGAAATGTGAAGCCACATGACAGTCGGGATTTGCAGCATCTGAGCTTCCTGATTGTGAGTTTCTTGTTAAACCTGTTCGGTGACTTTGTATGTTGACAGACGTCTGGCTATAAGGAGAGACATTTTTTCGGGCTGTGTAACAGATAGCTGAGTTTGCCTATGGTATATAAAATGCTCACTTAAGGTCTCTTCTAAAACAAGGCTTTGAGTGAGGTAGGGCTCCATTGATACACTATATGGCTGATGCACATCAGGTGATCAAAGACATTAATGATTTTGTGAGCTTTATTTCTGTGAACATTAGTGGATCACTGGTTTTCCTTTATGGATTACTTTACACTTTTCTCACACCTGATTTAATTGCAACAAAGAACACCACCCATCAAAACAATGAAGACGTGGAAATTGTTAGTCCCTCAAGATAAAAGAGCAAAGTACTGTGCATCTTTACTAATACTGGATCCCCCCTCAAAAGAAACTTAAAGTATGGCATTAGCATGAGGCATGCAAGTTATCATCAGAATTTGTGTGGTGAAGTTGGAGACTGTGTCTGCATTCTGGGGATAACACACAGCAGGGTGTACTGTCGTAACAAGCGTACATGTGCTTTGGATGACTGTATTGAATTATTTTCAGTGCTAAGGCAGGGGTTGATGGACCGACCCTGTTCTGAGACAGTGGGCTGGGTTTGCAAAGGAGGACACAAGGCTTGCATCAAGCTCTGTGTCCACCCCTTTCTTTGCCACAGCTGTGCCAGACACCCTTGCTGCAAGTGCACTAGGTTGGGTGCAGTTGCAACAGTTTATTCAGTTTACGTCAGCTTGCGCCTCGCGCCAGATATCTGGTGCAAGCCCTGTCAAAAGGGTACCCAGGATTGCCACAAGATAGACCAGAAAAAAGCTGGTCTAACTTTGGGCAGTTGGTGCACAGGATAGAAAATGAGATTGCTGGCTCTGTGCAACGTATGTTCAGCACACCTGCGGCTTACAGCATTCAGCAACTTTTGAAAATCTGACCCAGTATCTTGCTGAGTGTACAGGGATTTTGGACTATGGAACAGCTGCAAAACAAGTCACTGTGGAAAAAGTATGTTCAAGGTGTGTGCTAGGTCATGTGAATCTGTTTTCAGAAGCATTCATTCATTAGATACACTCTCTACCCCACAACCCTCTATGAAATGCTGTGCAACATGGTGTTCTACAAGATAAACTGAACTGGTTGTCAAAGCACGACTCAGCTTGGCATACAGCCATCAGACAATGACAATGCTGCTGTTTGTTTCCTTTTACTTTTCAAACAATGCTTGTCAAGCTGTGAAAGAATCTTGACAGAATGTGATAATTATGTGTTAATCATAAGAGGCTACAGGTTCCATCAGAGTAAAACTGGCCCACCAGGATAGCCGGGAATTTCCTGGTGGGGCCCACTCTTGTTGGGTACCTGGCCACCTTCTAAACCCTGTAAATATTTGCATTTCTCATCTATTTTCTGTTTGCACTGAATATTTTGGGCACTGCAAGTAAATGTAAGATGCAAACAGTAAACAGAGCTAGCATACCAGATTTAAGTGGAATACTGATATGAGTGTGTCACCCTGGACCCTCCCTTATTGATTTTCGAGGTGGGCCCCTGTATCCACTTTCCAGGTGGGCCCCTTTGCTCTGGTCTGACCCTATTCTTGCACAGAATAACTTTATCAAAAGGCAGTGCATCAGAAGTTCAGAAAATGTGTGTGTTTTCTATTTGTGAGCTCTGTGGAACAGGTATGGTTTTAGATGTAGTAGAATTCCAAGCAAGCACACCTTTGGTGCTCCATTCACCCAGACCACTGCTCTATTCCCATCAGCCCCAACCCACAACCAGAAAATTGTAAGAATACTCTGTTTCAACACAAGGGTAACAACAACACTTTAGTTTTGTATATTAACACTTTTGTGTTGCATTTCAAGCTGAACTCTGCTTCTACTTTTTACTTCAAAGTGTTGCAGCTGTGCAGGTGCCCAAAGCTGACACTTGCTTCACTTGTGCCTTACACCACTTTAGCTTTGGAGTAGTGAGCAGGATTTTTTTAATTCACAGTATAGATAAAACTAATATTCATAGTTCACTTAAGGAATAAACCTGAAAAAAATATTGAACAATGTAATAATAAGAATCTTAAAAGTATTTTCTGTAATTTTCATTTAGAAACTTTTATTGGGCTATTTATCAGACATTACTCATTTTAACTAAGATCAGTGGCACAGTATGCTTGTAAAACAATCACTGATTTCTATTCAACACTTTTTTCTTTGTGTTGCCCTAGAAGAAAAAAGGGAAAAATGGATTAGTTCCATTATAGCTGGTAGATATTTCCATTCAGAGAAAGAAAAACTCTGATACCTTCTGTTGTCATTGTCTCCAGCTATTTATGCAGTGGCAAAATACTGTATGCTTTTAAGACTATGTTTAAACTGATATACAATTAATTCCAAAACATGCAAATGTACATCATGCTGATTATGTTTTTTTATGTTAAAAAAATATTTTACTCTTTTGTGATTGTGTAATTTTATTAAATAAACCTGAACCTGAGTAGTGGGATGGTCCCTTAACAGGACTGCGTTTTGAGCAGCTGACGAGTGCTTCCTCCCCTATTAGGAATGCTAGCTTACAGATAAATGCAATGCATACTGCTGATGTATGCACTCCTCTATTGGATTTATGACTGACTGCGTTGGGAGCACAGACAAGCAGTTGCAGCTATGCTGATTAATGGGAACCATACTGAATTGCAAAATAGGTCAGTTTTAAAGGGACACTTTCAATGCCCTTAGGTCTCAAAGTGTATATAGTTTAAAAAACACATTTAATGACTGGTCACATTCTGCATAGATTGCTTAAGTAGCTGGTAGTTTGGTTCCAATTTCCTTTTTCTTTTAAAATGTGAAAAACACATTGCTCAGCGTACTGGTGTTGCCACACAAAAACATGTTTGTTTACATTTTTTGATCAACACTAAGTGCATATTTCCTGGGCTTTCTTGGTCTTGGGAACATTGCAAAAGAGTCTAAGGATCACTAAGGAATGGAAAAGAAGCAGAAGGTGGATGCCCATGTAAAGCTCCTATATTTTACCTGCAATAAGACAATGACATTCAGAGGACGTGAACTTGTCTAATCTATTTTTGAATATGAGCTTTGTTTCACCAGTAACCACATTTGTGGGCAATAAGTTCCACGGTTTAATGATTCTTTGTGAAAAAAAAGTTTGCACGTTTTGTGGTAAAAAATTGATTTCAACCCAACTGTAGCGGGTGGCCCCTAGTATTAACCTTAATTTGTTTTAAATTGAGACCCATCTCAGCCATGAGATATTGATCATTGATAATCTCCCAAGCCAACATGAGATCCCCTCTCATCCTTCTACTCTGCAGAGACATTAGGTCAAAATATTTGACCTTTTATCATAGCTAAGGTCTTTAACTCCTTGTATATATTTTGTTATTTTTATTTGAATTTTTTTCAATATGTACAATGTCCTTTTTTTGTATGGACACCAAAGTTGTGAAGTGAAGTCTAATAAAGGATGTGTATAGGCCCTGTATAAAGGAAGAATGACAACTTTATCTTTAGATTTGATATTCTGCCTAACAGACCACCAGACTTTGTTGGCTTTATTTAGATTTTCAGTTATTTGTCTGTCAAAATCAAAATTGTTTGATATTATAATCCCTAAGTCTTTCTCAGTTTTTGATTTATTTGGCTGATGGCCATTTAGGAAGTAGCTACGTACAGGATTTTTTTTGTGCCAAAATGCATAACAATGCATTTATTGATGTTGAAGAAACGGCCCCACCTATTAGATGAGGATATTAGTTTATCTAGGTCTTTTTGAAGTTGGTTTGTCTCCATTTAATTACTATAGTTTCCACTGATTTTGCAGTCATCTGCATATTCAATGATCCAACTATCTAAATTAAGGGACAAATTGGCAATAAGGACCAGAAAGATCAAATACTGATCCCTGAGTAAATCCACTTGATACTGATCTCCAGTCATAGGGGTACCCACCTATGATTACTCATTAAGTTCGACCAGTTAGCCAGCTTTATATGCAGTTAATATACTCAGAGTTAATATCCATTGCTCTTAATTTTTGAATAGGGGCCCAATAGAGCATCAAGTCAAAAGCCTTTTTTTTTTAAATCCCCAAAAAACTATGTCACACAGTATTTTGTTATCTAAACTTTGACTGATTCATTCATAAAAACAAAGATTTGTTGTACACAATCTGCCCTTAGAAAAGCCATGTTGCTTTTTATCAAAATTCCCAGGTGTAGCTGTTAACCTATCTTTAATAATTCCTTCCATTATTTTACATAATATGAGCATAAGACTGATGGGCCTATAATTATCCATATCCCCCTTTTCTCTTTTTTTAAATAATGGTGTCAAGCCAGCCCTGTGGCACTGAGGGTTGAGGTGCTGGATGCCACATCTTGCGCCATGCTGACGACCTGAGTTTGGGGACCTGCTTGGGTGCTGGGGGTTGGCAGGGGAGGGATTGGATTGAGCGCCCACTGGGCTGCTCTCCTATCCTGGGGGGAGGGTACTGGGGAGTCTTGTACTCCAGCGGCCCCTGGTGGAGACTGGGGGTGCTGCAGAGCACTGGGCTGCATGTACACAGCATGGCCTGATGCTGGCAGGGTGGCTGTGCACCGAGAAGTTGGGGGACATGCACCACGCATGGGAGGAGGGCATAATAGGAGGGAAAAAGCCCTCTCCTGCTGGATAGGTGATGGCTTCCTCCAGTGCTACTGTCACACACCCAGTGCTGGTCTCCCATCACTGCCCTTCAATCTATCCGGGGCTGTAGGGCCCACGTCCTGGGAGAGTCATAATGTCCTTGAAGATGATGGTAGGCACAGCGGATGGTAGAGCTGTCAGGCCAGTGGGTAAGCCTGAGAGAGTTCCAGCCTGGGGAGAGATAAAGAGAATCTACAAAAAAATAAATAATGGTGTTACATTTGCTTTTAACCAATCAGCTGGAATATGTTTTAATTGTATATTTAAATCTAAAATGAGCTTTAAGGGGAGAATAAGATGTTTATGCATGATTTTAATCATATCAGTTTTTATTCCATCAAGTCTGGGAGAGGAACCATATTTTTCAGTTTTTACTTTGTTTAAAGAGCAGCCAACGCCTTCAACAGAACTTTTCCAAAACATAATGTTTAGACATAGTTTAACTTGTATTTCACATTAGTTCTGTATGTCTCCTCCCCATTATTTATTGTTGATGACATTTGCATGAATACACGAACTCTGCTCCTAAAACTTTCATCTATTCCAGTTGCTTTCTTCCTACCTGAGGTCATAACGCACTGCTTGTGACATCACAGTTACTCCCATGGCAGCAGATTATGATGTCACAACAGAGGATTGTGACTTTAAGTAGGGAGTAAGCAACAGAGGCAGATGAACTCTGCGGGATAAAGAGCATGTATTCATGCAAATTTCATCAGTGATAAATAAATGGGAGGAGAAATATGTAGAGTATATATGGAATGCAAGCTAAAATGTACCTAATTATTATGTTTTTCAAAGTTATCTTGGAGGTGTCAGCAGCTCTTTAAGATTTCCTCAGATTTAAAAGTCATTTCTAATGTTACTTGAGTATTTCTTGATATTGACATGATGTTATCTGCAAAAGACCTTACAGAAATGGTCATTTAGTAAGTTTGCCATGCCTATGGGGACATTTATAGTGTTTGTTTTAGTTATAAGTGGACCAACTTGGCATTTATGTTTTTTAAGGAGTTTATACAGCTATACAAATATTATTGTTACCTTTGGTGGCAAAATCAGCTAGATTGCATTCTGTTGTCATTTTAACTTTTTTAATCTCATGCTTACAAGAATTTTTTAATTTTTTGAATGCCTCCCAATGTGTAATGGATTTGTTGAAAATATATTTCCTATAGAGTCTCTCTTTTTTTATAATTAGCTTGAGTATTTTTTGATTTACCCATTTTGGTTTTAACCTGGAGTTTTTACATATATTTATAGTTGGTATGTAGAGGTTTGCAGAGTTTAGAATCCTGGCCTTGAGAATGGACCACATATTTTTAATAGATCAATCTTTCAATAGTTTGATCCAACCTATCTTGGTTGAGGGCTTCATCAATTTTATTTATATTTGCTTTATTATAAGCAAAGATTTTAGTGATACTTTAAGATATTGAATATTCAGTGTCAAGTTTGCAGTTAACCATGTTGTGGTCACTGTTGGCAAGTGGGACAGTGACTAAACAATTTTTTATTTCAATGTTTTCTGAGCCTAAAACAATATTGAGGATAGTTTGTCCTTGAGTGGGGGTAAGGATGTGTTGTTTCAAGTATAGGTCATTGCATAGATTGATAAAGTGCTTAGAACGGCTACTAGTAGCAGACCAGTTTACACAGTCTATGGGCCAGATATTCAAAACTTTGTGCCAGGCAAAAAACGTTTGTGCAGGTTTAGCGTGAGATTAGTACAGGTCTGCTATATTCAAAAGGCCAGATAGCACGGGCAAACTGCATTAGCGCCGGGCAAAATCATAATGTATGCAAGGTGCAAACTGACATGAATACAGGAGCAATGCTATATTCAGTGACTAGCACTGCGCTAAGTGGTTTTGTGTGACTTAGTGCACCACTTAACGCAGTGCACATTACCACCCAGGAAAAGCTTGCCTTAACCCTGGGCAATCAGCTTTGCGTGACCCTAACAAATAAATATGACACATAGACAAAGCCAAACATAGAAGAAACATGCTGCTAACTGATGGCATCACAATGATGCCATCATCTGCCACCAGTCCCAGCCATGCCAGGCAGTAAGTGGTGACCCTGCCGCCAGTGGACAGCATGGCAGTGTGGCCATATGGCACACACCTGCGGACCACTCTTCTGTGGACACCAACAGATGCCAGCACATACATGCAGCAATGTGGGCATGGAGGATGTTGAGGGGAGAGTGTATGGGTGGCCAGGCTGTGCCACAGACCAGGTATGGCCACAAGGCTGGGACACATCATGCAGTGCACAAGGGCCAGTACTGGGAATACCCCAACACCAGTGTGCCTTTCTGATAATATATGTCCCCCGGCCACATACCGCACAGCTGTACAACTGCCACAGCACACAAAGTTGGACATGTATATGTCACTGTGAGCATCCCATGCTAGAGATGCAGCATCTGTGGGTCACACAACAGCGTATCAGTAATGTCCACTGTCAGTAAACTCCTGCATTTTGGGCCTCTCACTGTGTATAGTGCAGTCAGCATCACTGCCCTACACACCATAAGCAATGCTATGTCCACACACTACTGGCCCCCTTGCTACTGTAGTGTCTGTTGTGCACTGTAGCATGACCTACAGTGTGACAGTTGCAAGCAGCATCACCACCATCTGTGCCTATGCCATGTTGTCCCAGTACAGCTGCAGGCAGCAGTGCATGTGAAAGTACAGTGTTCAAAACTATATAATATTCCCCAAACTGTTTGCGCAGCGGTAACATGCTTGTGCGGGTTTAGCACAGGGTTAAACCGTTAGCCCAGTGCAAACTACATGCAAATCAGGGCATAATAAGATGCTAATTTGGATGTTTGCACAGAGATTACCTAAGTAGGCTCATTTGCATGTCACTTTTGAATATGGCAAAGTTTAGCACCCAGCAAACGTGTTTGCACCAGGCTAATGATTTAGCCCTGCACTAAACCAGCGCAAACGTGTTAGCGCTGCGCAAACAGTTCAGGGAATATTTTACAGTTTTGCACACTGTACTTTCACATACGCTGTTGCCTGCAGCTGTACTGGGTCTACACAATTGCTGGCACACACATTGGCCACATAGTTCACCTCTACGTACCTTCACATCGATGTACACTGTGCTGCTGTTGTGGTTTGCACTTCCTGGTTGCCATATTCAGAGCTGTCTTATTCCAGGGATAAGTTTGCCCTGCACTCCCAGCCCAGTTTGCCCGGCCTCATTCCCATGCTATATTCAGAAGCTGTGTGCCCTGGGCTATTCCTTTTGAATATGGCTTGCTTTGTGCTCAGGCTAAGTTGCCCACAGGGCAGTGCTAATTAGCCCGGGGCAAAGTATTGAATATCTGGCCTTAGTCACAAAGTTTAAATTCTCTAAACAATATTTCTCCCCGTCCGCTGGCATCTTTTATTTCTTTCATAATTTCTTCAGTAGTTACCAGGGTGGAGTCGGGGGGGGGGGTGACAGCATAATCCTATAATGAACTTTTCTGATTTACCCCTATCTGTTTTTGTCCAAATCATTTCCGTAAGTTACGATGATTTAATTTTTTTAGTAACATCAATTAGACAAAGGTCAGAATTTATGTAGAGCGTGAGTCCACTTCCTTTTCTTTTAGTTCTACTGCAATGAAAATGTTCGTAACCAGGGTTAGACCTACCCCATCCATCTGTCTTGGCTAATCAGGCTTCTGTTATAACCATGATATCTGGTTGGTCTATTTTACAGTGGGATAACAGTTCATCAAATGTGTCATTTAGACTCTGAGGATTTATCAGTAAGCCTTTAAGTATATTTCTTTTGTTTTTGTTGATGTTACTTTAATGTTTTTTTGAGAACTTTATTGGGAGGAACCGTAATCTGTAGATTATTTTTTCCACCCCTGATTCTAGTCTAAATCAAGGTTTGAAAGTGCTGTTTGAAAATAAGTACAGTACTATGTTGAAAGGCCCCTTTTTTATTTAGACATAGTCCATCTGTGGTAAACAGAGTTTTATTGTGAAAAAATGTATCCCAGTGGTCAAGAAACAGAAATCCCTCGCTGGAGCACCATTTTTTAAATCTGGCATTTATCCTTTCTATGGTAACGTTTTTGTCCGGAAGTGCCCAGGAAATGGGTAGAATTCCAGAAATTGCTACTTTACAGCCTTTCTCTTTAATTTTGTTTCCAAGTTCAATCAATTTGTAGCATATATCCTTCTCGTGTGTACGGCCCACATTATTAGTACCCACATGATTGATAATGTTGGAATTTTCTTCCAGTACAAGTTTATCACTTCTGTCAGAAATCATAGAATCATAGAATCATGGAAACCTGCTGGCAGAAAATGACTGCACAGCCCATTGAGTCTGCCCGAAAAATAATAGCCCACCTCCACCTCCCTTTTACCCTCCTCCTTCTACCCGCTGTCTCCATCCCTGTCTAGCCCCATGCAGGTATCCCATGCCCTTTTGAATTTCTCTGCTGCATTCACCTGCACCACCCATTTCAGTAATCCATTCCATGGCCCTACCACCCTCTGTGAGAAGTAACTCCCCCTTACATCTCCCTGATATCTTTCCCCAGCTCCAGCTTGAGTGCATGACCTCTGGTGGTTTTGTTTTCACTCAGTCTGAAAATGCTAGTCCCTTTGACCTTATTTATTCCCTTCATGTATTTGAAGTTTCCACCATGTCTCCTCTATCCCTCCTTATCTCCAGTGTATATAGACCAAGTTCTGCCAGCATCTCCTCATATGGTCTCCCTTTCAGCCCCTGGATCATTTTAGTCACCCTTCTCTGAACTCTCTCTAGCCAATGCTTGTCTCCTTGTAAATGGGGCCTCCAGAATTGTACTCCATACTCCAGTTGTGGTCTAACCAGTGTCCTATACAGTGGCATGATTACCTCCCTTCTCCTAGCTGTGAAACCCCTCCCAATGCACACCAACATTTTTGTTGCCTTACCTGCTGCCCTTTCACACTGGATTCTAACCTTTAATGTATCAGTGATCCAAATTCCCAGGTCTTTCTCTTGCTCTGTGACCTGCAGTGGCTCACCCCCTAGGCAGTAATTTGCTTTTGGATTATTTTGCCCTATGTGCATTATTTTGCACTTTTTTGCATTGAATTCCAGTTGCCACCTTTCCACCCACTCCTCCACCCTGGTTAGATCTTGTCTCATTTTCTCCATCCTCCCCGGTGTGTTGACCCTGTTATAGACTTTCGTGTCATCCATGAACTGGCATGCCTTTCCATTCAGACCCTCTGCTAAATCCTCCACATTCACATTGAACAATACTGGACCCAGCACCGATCCCTGTGGTACCCTGCTCTTCACCCCTTGATCCCTGGAGTGCTTCCCACTGACTACTACTCTCTGAATCCTTCTTCCCAGCCAATCTTCCACCCACTTTGTAAGTTATGCCCCCACCCCCAAGCTGGCTAACTTGTTTACCAATCTTCTGTGGGGGAAGGAATCAAACGCCTTCCTGAAATTCAGGTAGGCCACATCCACCACTCCCCCTTGATCATTCACCTCCATTACACCCTCAAAGATTCTACCAGGTTGGTCTGACAAGACCTACTCCCTGTGAACCCATGTTGGTTGTCATCACTTAGCCCTTCCTCCTCTAGGTGTCTCACCAGTCTCTCCTTTATGAGGGTTTTCATCAGCTTGCCTACTACAGAGGTGAGGCTGACTGGGTGGTAGTTTCCAGGGTCTTTCTTCCTCCCCCACTTGTAAAGCAGCACCACCTCCACCCTCTTCCAGTCCCCTGAGAAAATTCTTCTATTTTTGCTCCTGGCAAGCAGGTGATGTTGTTATGGAGTTTGTTCCTTTGGCTCAATTGTGAATCAGTGTATCGGATTATGGAATCACCAATTACTTTGTACTTTTTGACACTGACTACTTCCTTATCAGTTCTACCATTTCCAATAAGATTGGGGTTTTCTAATGAAGTAAATCTGTTTGATGTCCTGATGATTGGAACTAGTTTTGGAAGATTTGCAGTGTAGCTCTTTCATACAGAGGGTTGTACATATCTGCCCTTCTACCTTTTTATGTTGCTTGCACGCATGTGCAAGAAACATAGTGCCATCATCGGAGATTTCGGAGGTGTGTCACCTCCTCCTCCAATTCAGTCAGTGAGCTGGCAGGCGCGGCCCCTGTAAGCCAATGCATTTTGGAGCTGTCTATGACACGCTCTGAAATGCAGTGGCATACAGTTGAAAAGGGGAGCTACGCTTCAGTGAGCAGAGATAAGAAGCATAGCTCCCCCCCCACACACAGCCGTGCGCGCCTCCGCACCTACTGCGTAGCCAACGGGGTGCCCAATCCTGTCAGCTGAGCTGCATCTCCCCCCCCAGTTGTAGGTGCCACGCTGGGAGCCCACCCCAGCGTGGCAATCAGTCGATAGGCCGACGGGGTGCCTAATCCTCGCCGCTGAACGCCTCAATGTCTCTTGTGTCATGCTGGGAGCCCACCCCAGCATGGTAAACGGTCCCACGATGTCTTTTTTAATTTTTAACCTGAAAACGAAAACGGTCTCCTGGAGCGCCTCCGACCCCCACAACCCGCACCCACCCACTGCGCACCCAGCCTCCCACGCCCCACCCCATACTTACCTCCGGACTCTGCACGATGATCTTCGTGGACCGGGAACACGCTGCACTCTTCAAAGCCGACCGCGAACTGAGGAAATGCCGTAAGCTGTATAATGGCCTAGATAGGGGGTTTCAACTTTGTTGCATATCTGAGGTATTTTGACTTTTATATCACTTTAACTTAGCGGACTTTTCTCATGAATGATGATCACGATCATGAAGAGTTTGTTTCAAGGTGATTGCAGTGACTGTGCAGTGACTGCAAATCACCCTTTGGGCCTGAATACCACCATGACAGTGACATCATTCATGAGAAGGTCCCAAAACCCCATGTTGAAAATCTGGTGCAAAAATTCCAAAAAATGACTGTTTTAAGAGCGTGTGTTGCGCAATTCCTACGCAGGCTCGTAAGTTCACGAAATTTCAATATTTTCACTCCAGATTTTCAACATTGCCATTTTACCACACTTTCTTATGAGTAGTATAGCTGTCATTTTTCATATCTCACCCAAAATGTGTTTCCACCCATGTAGCGCACAATGGCACAGTCGGTGTGTGAAATCAATGTACGAGACAAATTAAGAAAATCACAGTGACACTGTTCATGAGCAGAGGTCTTTAAATGGCTATGTTGAAAATTTGGTGAAACAATTCCTAAAAATGACTGTTTTACGAGCGTGCAGTGTGCGCAGTTCCTACGCAGGCTTGTAAGTTTGCAAATTTTCAATATTTTCACTCCAGATTTTCAACATTGCCATTTTACCACACCTCCTTATGAGCAGTACAGCTGTCATTTTTCACATCCTGCCCAAAATGTGTTTCCGCCCATGTAGCGCACAATGGCGCAGTCGGTGTGCAAACTCAATGTATGGGACACATTAAGAAAATCACAGTGACACTGTTCATGAGCAGAGGTCTTAAAATGGCTATGTTGAAAATTTGGTGAAAAACTTCCTAAAAATGACTGTTTTACGAGTGTGCGTTGCGCAGTTCCTACGCACGCTTGTAAGTTCTCAAATTTTCAATATTTGCACTCCAATGACTTCCAAATACCTAAACAGCACATAGAAGCAAGCAACATTCGGCATTGACAAATGCTTGTTTGAATTGCCTTAGTTGGACTATTTCCCAGTCTATTTTGTTAGAGGGATCATTATTTGGTTCCCTAGTTCTCTTTTCTTTTCTTATATAATTGCAAGTATTTAAACCAGAGGTTTCACTTAACGCTCTTTTAAGTCGACTTGAGTTGGGGGGGTGTGAGATCCATAGGGAGGGTAATCTCTGTAGCAGGAAGAATATTTCTTATTATATTATATTATATTATATTATATTATATTATATTATATTATATTATTCATGAATGTTTCAAGCTCCCTAAGCTCTTTTATTGTATTGAGTTCAGTTGTTAAAAGGTTTATTTCATTTTTAAGATTATTTATGGCAATAAAGTTTGGTCAGGGAGTGTTTGGATAGTAGACAGCATTAAGTTGAAACTTGTTTCTAGATAATTGCAAACAGAACACATAAATTAGATCTCTCCATTTCTTAATTCCAAATTCTTATATAAATTACTAGAGTTGTCCATTTTCTGTTTGAATTAAAGGAAAACAAGGAGACTTAATCAGCACTTTAAATACAAAAATTACTTATGTTGCTCACTAAACTCCTGTAATAAGTTAAATAATAAATGCCGGCCAGGTGGTGCAGAAGGCTGAGGTGTCAAGCACCTTACCTCACACCATGTCAGTGACCCGGGGTAGGGAGCAAACTTGGGTTGCCAGGGTTGGCCAGGGGAGAGAGTATTGAGTGTCTGGAGGACAGCTCTCCTCTTTTGGGGAGGGGTGGGTTGTGGATCCCTTGCAGCAGTGACATCACATGGAGGCATGCTGTGCAACAGCTTGGGCCCCAAAGTATTGGGAGAGATGACAGCGGATGTACATGGAAGGAGTGCGGGAGCATGCTCGTACCCACGTGGGACACCACCTGGGGGGGGAATGAACACAGGAAACACTCCGCCTGCTGGGACACCACGCCGACCCACCCACGTCCATTGCTGGATCCTGCTTGCTGGACCCGGCTGCCTCCTTTCTTCACCTTCACCTGTGGTGATCTAGATGTGAGGACTGATCACCACAGTGCTGAAGGCTACCCGGGCGGGGGGCACACACAGGTGAGTCATGGGTAGGTTGGAGGAACAGGGAGCTGGTAGAGAGGAACCAAGCTGGATGGGAGAAATGGGTGGAGCTGGCCGATGGGGCCCCAGGAGGTGGCAATCAGAGGGAAAAGAAGTAAAGAAAAATAAAATAAAAAAAAAGAAGTTAAATAATAAATAGTAGAAATATCAAAATACTTCACCTCACTACCTCATCTACCTCAGCAAGCTGCTTTTATGGGCGTAGGACTGGTAGTGACATCACCGGTTCCTTCCAGATGGTCCGAGGATTTTAAAATGCAATTTAATAGCTACACAGGTAAAATCTGCCTTTAAAAGGGCAAACTAGCTGTGTCTGGGAGCACAAAACGGCAGCCCAAGCCACAGAAATGTTCTGCAGCAGCCAAATGCTTCAGCCCCTCTTAGAAAGGGGGGGGGGGTTCAGAAGCTCTGAATATTTAAATGAGCCCAAATATTAAACACTTGCCCTTGCCAAAGTGTTTTGATTTGTAGGTGTATTCCTAGTAAGTCCTTTATCCTTTGTTTGCTGAAAGGAGTTTTTTTCCAAATTTGCTTGCAGGTTTTTGGTCCCCCAGGATCCCCATTTTCACATTTTTTATGTCTGTACTTGTTTCTACAATACCTTCTGTCCCAACTGGTGAACAGTAAAACATATGGTACTGAGTGGATGATGCTAAAAAAAAAAATTAGGTAACAGGCAAGACAAAGAGGGGAATGTAATCCACCTTGGAATTGCTATTCTGAAGTCTTCAAAGTTCCCATTCAGATTAGTATTTAGACCCCTTGAGCACATAGTTTAAACTGTGTCTGTTGTGTTCCATCTAGTTGGCCCCTCCAGAACTGGAGCAGTGAGGCGTGGTGAGCTGCCAAAATGGGTTCCTGACCTGTGATTGACTGAGACCCAAAGCTGCGGGAGGCATCCCTTACCATTCCTGACCTTGCTCTCCAGCACAGGATCGGAGCTGGAGCACAGAGGGGTCAGAACAGCTTCACTTCCAGTTTGTTCGTATTAGACTCCTCTCTGTTCTTGGTCTCTGACTCTGAGACCTGTAGCCAGATAAGCCAAAGCCAGGTATTTTGGGACTAGAATGTTTTTGTGTCTGGTTTGTGGAAAAGGACCAAAGACCTGCGGGTATGTGATATGAAGGAATGTATACAGTATGCACCCTATTGAAGTTGGAAAGTGAGGCAAAAAGAGCTCAGGAAGAGAAAGAGCCTACTGCATATGTATTTGCAAAGAGAATTTTTCCACATTACTGAAAAAAAAGAAAAGAAAAATTAAAACCCAGTTTATGTTTTTAGTGCTCTTCTTGTAACAGAGCAGTAACCTTCAGACAACTGGCAAGATAACTGAGGCTGAGCTGACACTTTGGACATATAGAAAGGCCAAGAAGTGGCATAGGCAATAAATTGTAATTTGAAATAAATATAATTGAATAGTTACAAAGATGCCTGCTGTATTGGTTTAAGGGGGGGGGGGGGATGAGAGTAAGGGAAGGCTTTAGAGCAAAACAAATGGCAGTGATCCCCCCATGCGTAGAAGTTGCTTGTTTTAGTCATTCAGTTCCTTCTGTTCCTGATCACTGGGACCAAAGGTGAAAGCAGTGGAAACAGCCAGTCATGGGCGCCTGTGAGCAGAGCTGAGTAGCATTTAATTTTGGAGTCCAAAGCTGGAGATAAATAGATAAATAGGTCCACCATCTCATACTGCTGCTGTGCTGTATTGTTTTTTTGTTTCATTTTTTATGCAAGCCTTTCTGACCCTCATACCTGCCTTTTATGACCAGCTAAGCAGGAATCATTTTAATAACTTGTAGAATACTGTATACTTATTGATGTTGCCCTTCCCTTATATCCTGACTTGATCACAGGCTCCACTCAGCCTCCTAGTTAGTATTAGCCCTTACTCCCAGGGCATCCCCAAAGAAAAAGGAAAATATGTTGAGGGTAATTCAAAGCATCCATGGATGTTATGCATATGATCAGAAGTTTTTTCCTTTTCATTCTTTTTTTTTTTTTAAGGAATGTGGTTGTGCTTTAGGGCTGTGAATGGGTTTTGTACATCCAGCAGACCTGGGTCTGATTTCCACAGCCTTGACTTGTATATGGTGTGACTGACCCTGAGCAAGTTGCTTAACCTTTCTGTGCTCCCAGGTTGCACCTGAAAACTGTCCATGTTCCCAGTGGGCCTTACATGGTGATAAAAAAAAATAACACATTTGCGCTACCAGCTGTGCCACTAAGGGAACTGGAAATCTGGGAGTCACAGAAGCACCTTACTCTTTCCCTAATGCACAACCAGGTGATGCACGGATAATTACATTTTTAATTACAA
Organism: Neoceratodus forsteri; assembly: GCA_016271365.2. NCBI lineage: Eukaryota > Metazoa > Chordata > Ceratodontiformes > Ceratodontidae > Neoceratodus > Neoceratodus forsteri. The sequence goes on from CM057452.1 coordinate 1,727,609,431, forward strand.
GTGTGCAGCAAGCAGATATATGGAACACAACCAAACAGAAGAGAGAATGAAGTAAGTGCCTTTGGTGGCACAGCTGGCAGTATAACAGAACAGTATTACTTGCTGCCTGGGTTCAAATCCCATCTAATGCACTTATTTATTTCTCTCTGTGTTCCATATATATATATATATATATATATATATATATGTATATTCATTGCAAAAAACTTTGTTATTGCACCAGTTAGGGTTAAATCGACAAAAGTAAGAAAATATGGTATTAGGGTTTCTAACCCTAACACCCCATCCCCACCCTGCAGGCAGCAAGAGGAGAAACCATTATGGTTTGCCCTCTCCTGCATCCTCACAAATCAGGTGTGGGGTGGGCCTTGTGGTTGTCAATCTAACACTCACCCGATTCCATCATTAAAGAAACTGAGATGTGCAGAGTACATAAGAATGGGGTGAGTGTTAGGGTTGACAGCCCCGAGGCCCACCTCACATTGAGTGGAACAGGACAAACCATAATGGTTTCTCCTGTTGCTGCCTGCAGGTTGGGGATGGGGAGTTAGGGTTGGAAACCCTAAAGCCACATTTCCTTATTTTTGTCAGTTTAACCATAACTGGTGCATTCATGAAGTTTTTTTTTTGCAATGAATTTCCTTACTTTTTGAGACAGTATAATTGAATTTTTGTTTGCCTGTGGGAGCACAGGGCACACCTTCCATAGATGTGTACGTACATGTATGTTGCTCTGGAAGCACAATGCCCTCTGGGCTCTGTGTTTGCATTTGTAGCAAAACAACAACCAAATTGTCAGCATAGCCTTTTTATTACTCCACCTCATGAACTCAGTACTAAAAATGTTAAAATCCCCACCGAAACACCATTCTGCGCCACTGCAGCATCATTCAATGTCACAGGTGTGAAAGACAGTTTGACCAGGATTTGAAAACTGACAGCTGTTACATTCATGAGGTATTATAAAAAATGGTTATGTTGAAAATTTGGGATCAAAACATTTAAAATTATCAAAGTTACAAACAAGAGTAGCAAAATTTCAATGGATGAGCATAACTTTGCTATTTTTACATATTCTGACCCAAATGTTCAACATACCCTTCTTATGACCCCACCACATGAACAAGGGTGGTGAAAATGTTCTAATCCCATTCAAAAGGTGATTTCACTAAGCAACCATGAAATTGCCTTTCAAGCCAGATTAGCATAATTTCACCACCATTGGTCATGAGATGGGGTGTCAAAAAAGGCATGTTGAAAATTTGATGTCAAAATATGCAAAAATGGCAAAGTTATGCATCAGACTTCATAACCCCATTGAAATACATTGAACCACACTTGCCTTACTTTGTCATAGTGCAGTCGGCAGTTCCAGCAGCAAGACGTGTCTTCCATCAGAGAGTGGATCTTCACCCTGGGCCCTGTTCAGGTGCTGAGGGTGTGGGGGTTTGTGGGGGTGGTGGGTGCTCAGTGGGAGGTCAGGGTGGTGGTGAGTTGGATCAGTGAGGGACCGTTTTCTTTTTTACAGGTTTAAAAAAAAGATATCAAGGGAACGTTTTCTTTATTTAAGACAGGAAGGCAATCAGATGGTTGGGGTCAGTACCACTAGACACCAGGAAAATGCAAAAATGAAAAGGGGAAGGCAATCAGTCGGTGGTGGTGGGGAGGGTGCCACTAGACACCAGGGAAAGATTTTGTCATTATGGGGATGGTGATTGGAGGGTGGATGGCACCACCAGACACCATGGAAAAACAAAATAATTATGGTGATGGTGATCAGAGGGTAGGAGGTGCCACTAGACAAAAGTGAAAAATACAGTAACTACAGGGATGGTGATCAGAGGGTGGGGGTGCCACTAGACACCACAGAAAAACACAATAATTATGGGGATGGCAGTCGGAGCATGGAGAGTGCCACTATACACTAGGGAAAAATACAGTAATTATGAGGATGGTGATCAGAGGGTGGGGGTCACCTCTAGACCCCAGGAAAAATTACAATAGGGGGATGGTGATTGGAGGGTGGGGGGGTGTCACAAGACACCAGTGAAACATTAAAGAATACAGGGATGGTGAATAGTAGCAGTAGTAGTAGTAGTAGCAGAGTTTATTTATTTTGGGCACCCTTCCCGAAAGGCTCAGGGTGCCCTTACAGCAGATAAAACATACAAATACAGCAAAAGGAAAATAAACAATAATACAAAATATAATTATTTTCATTTACCTTCTAAACGTCTAAAAAACAAACTGCTTCCTAAGATGTCCCAATCTAAGTTCCTCATGTCCCAAAGGCCTGCGAAAACAGAAAAGTCTTAAAATGTTTTTTGAAGTACTCTACAGATGGCGCCTCCCAGAGGTACCCTAGCAATGAATTCCAGAGGACTGGGGCTGCAGCTTCAAATGCCTGGTCCCCAGAGGATTTTAGCCTTGATCTGGGGACCTCCAGGAGGGCCTCATCCACCGATCTGAAGGAGCTAGACGGTGTGTAGGGATGCAGAAGCTCCTTCAGGTAGCCTGGACCCAACCGATGTTGGGCCTTGTAGGTCAGAAGACCCGATTTAAAGGTAATGCACCAGAACACCAGCAGCCAATGCAGTTCACGCAGCACTGGCATAATGTGACTGAACCTTGAGTGTCCAGTCAACAGCCAGGTCGCTGCATTCTGCAGAAGCTGCAGGTGCTACATCACACCTCCTCCGACCGTGAGGTAGAGTGTGTTATAATAGTCAAGCCTCATGGTGATGAAAGCATGTACCAGCATGGCCAGGTCATCAGGGAATAAGGGACTTAATTTGGGCGATGTGCCAGAGATGGTAAAATCTGGACCAGACAACGGCTGACATCTGGGCATCAAGTGTTAGCTAGTTGTCAAAAACAATGCCCACATTTTTCATCTTTATGGAGGCCTCCAGCTTGGTTGGGCTAATAAAAAGCCACAACCTATCCCCAGAGGCCCCCTCTCCACCCCTTCGACCCAGATCGATCACCAGCACTTCAGTCTTCCACAGGTTAAGTCCCAGCCAGTTCGCTGCTGTCCAAGCCTGGATCTTGCCCAGGCAATCATTCAGCATGTCAACTATGTTCGATCTTCTGGGTGCAAAGGACAGGTAGAGCTGAGTGTCATCGGCATAGCAATGAAAACTCAACTCATACCACCTTATAACCTTGCCCAGGGGCAACATATACACTGTGAACAACATGGTGAAAGAGAACAGAGCCTTGGGGGACTCCACAGGGCAGGCCCACTGGGCCCAAGGAGTAATTCCCCAGTACCACCCTCTGGGACCTGCCCCAGAGAAGGGACTTGAACCAGCTGATAACCTTGTCGGTAAGTCCGACATACTCCCTCAGCCTGTCCAATAACACCCCCATGGTCCACAGTATCAAACTCTGAAGAGAGATTGAGAAGAATGAGAATCATTCACTCTCCTCTCCTCTCCTCTCCTCTCCTCTCCTCTCCTCTCCTCTATCTCTCGCCCTGAGCAGGTCATTTAACACCCTCACCAATGCAGTCTCTGTACTGTGCAGGGCCCTAAATCTGGACTGGAATGCTTTGTAAATTTGAAAGTCCATGATTAGGTACCCTCCTAGATACCAGGGAAACACAATCATTACAAGGGGACAGTGATCAGTGGGTGGGGAGGGGTGCCGCTAGACACCAGGGAAAGATGTAATCATTACAGGAACAGTGATCAGAGGGTGGGCGGTGCTGCTACACACCAAGGAAAAATATAGTAATTATGGGGATGGCGACTGGAGGGGGGACCACTAGACATTAGGAAAAAACACAGTAATTATGGGGATGGTGATTGGAGGGTGGGGGGTGCCATTAGACACCAGGGAAAGATTTCATCGTTATGGGGACAGCAATCGGAGGGGGAGGCACCACTAGACAGCAGGTAAAAACACAATAATTATGGGGACGGTGATCAGAGGGTGGGGCACCACTAGACACCAGGGAAAAATACAATAATTATGGTGGCAATGATTGGAGAATGGGGAAGGGGTGCCACTAGACATCAGGGCAAAATAACATAAAAATAGCATACAAAAATCTTCATATGAATGTAAATATCAAATAAAAATTTACATATGAATACAAATATCATACGCAGATTTTCATTTGAATAAAAATATCATATGAACATTTTCATATCAATGAAAATATCCAAATCCTTTTTCATTTCAGCCATATGAAAAAAGCGGAAGTAAGTTATGAAAAAAGATATGAAAAAAAAACACCTTTATTGGTCATTTTTCCAACAGTTAAGTGCAGAATCCACCTAGTGGGTCCCGATGACCAACATACATGTGTTGGATTGTCTCCACAATCCCATTTTTTGTGGGATCTGACATTTAAAAAAAAAAAGGAAAACAAGATGGCGGCAAACAAAAAAGGATCTTTTTCCGTCATGAAAAAGGATTGGCCCCATATGAAAAAGGATTCTTTTTTCATTTCATATAGTTACTGTATCTTGAAGTGCTTACTTAGCATGCTCAGAACCCAAAATTTCAACATTTTTAATAACTTTGGAACAGAAAAAATATTTTTTCACCAAACAGCCAAAGGCACATCTGTGGGGCAGGCACTTTGTACCCTGAAAATTTCAGACCAAAATTCCAAACCATCTGGGAGTTATGACCTGACAAAAAGACAGCAAACCCCCCCCCCCGAAAATTCACTTTTTTCACTAGCTAAATCTCAGAATTCACATATCCAACTGGAATGAAAATTGCTACATCAGGAGATCTACCCCCACGTGCTCACGCATGCAAAATGTTATGCAAATCCATTGAATGGTTGCAAAGTTTTTTAAGTGCAAAATTTGGGGTTTAGCATTAAAGTGCTTATTCAACCCTAACTACAGAGGTGCGACTGCTCCCCTATAATGCACACCGCACCCTTGTAAATAAAAAATGAAATTATCTGTGCAGTGCCAGGTTGTGCATAATAGAAAAATATAGGCATTTCTGGGAGTCCTAGGATTGCGGTTGCCTTGGTGGCACAGCTGATTTCATTTTCATTTTTTTATATTTAACCAGGAGGTGAACTGGGCACAGCCCTTTTTCAGTCATGCCTGACATTTAAAATACAACAATAGACATCACAAACAGTAAACAGATGTATACAGTTAGTTAACATTACAAGAACAGGAACTGGATTTGTCATAGTGTGCTTTCAATAATTTCTTAAAGTGCTTTGGGTTATTTGCAGTTTTGATTAATGCTGTAAAACCATTTAGGAGCATACCAAGTAAAGGAGCGCTTACTTATGGACAGTTTTATAGAACTGGGATAAAATAAAGTGTCTGCATTATTCCTTGTTAAGTATGTTCCCTGTTGTACAATACATTTCTTAGATAAGCATTGTGGTAATATACATTGATAGATCCTTGGTGCAAAAAACAACAGCATGATATTCTATTCTTTGCAAAGGAAGCAATATTTTCATTCTTTCATACAAGAAACAGTGTGGGGTTCTCACAAGTAGAGATGTTGCAAAGTTAAACCTTGCTCATAAATTTCACACGAAGTGCCAAAAATTCACACTTTGCAGAATTCGCAGAGTTTTGGCCGACCTTCAAAACTTTGAGTTGTGCTAAATTTTCACCAAAATTCACCTCTTTTTACTGTGAAGTGTGAATTTCATGGGTGAAATTTCACGTTTCGTGGCATAATCCATGAAATTCGCAGCCGTGAATTTTGCAAAATCAAGCTATGAAATCTGCGAATTACCTCGTGGAGCGAATTTCATGGACTTCATACATCCTACTCACAGGAACTCTTAATCCAAGTCTGCAAATGTTGTTCAGAATAATCTGCTATTTTAAAATGAATATACTATCTTGATATACAAACAGAATAGCTCCATAGTATTAGACTGGCAAAAGTATCTCTTTAGCTATTATCATTCGAGCCTCATCAGTTAGGGCATTGATATAAAAAAACCTAGCTTTTCATTTATTATCTTAACAATAATATCCAAATGCCTGAGTAAATTCACGTGGGGATCCAGGTGAACACCCAAATACTTAAATGATATCACTCCAGAGATCGCATCTTCATTACTACCCAAAATGCACAGGTCCTCTTCCTCTCTCGGGCCAACCTCTGTGTTGTTCCAGACAGCATTACCTTTGTCTTTTTTTACGTTCACTTGCGTGCATGTGCAAGGAATGTCTAGGGAGAATAGGACACTTTGGAGGTGTGCCTGTCCTGTGCAATCCCCTGCTTCGTTGAGCAGGCATGGCGGTCCTGCACCAATCGATGCAGTACTGCGTATGACAGCGGTGGTCGTCTCTTCAAAGAAAACCACCGCTGTGTGCTGGCAGCGCGTCACCCTCCCCCAAATCTTTGGTGCAATGCTGGGAGCCCACCCCAGCGTGGCAAACGTCCTGTGTCGTCTGCCGAAGGGGTTGCCCAATCCCCCATCGGCTCCACCTCCCCCCAAACAGCTTTCCCTGCTGCCACGCTGGGAGCCCACCCCAGCATGCCAAACGCCCCGCCGCCTGAGTAAAAAAAAACCTGTAAAAAGAAAACGCTCCATCGTTGTCTCCTCACCCCTCCACAACCTGCACCCACCCACTGCGCACCCTGCCTCCCCACACACCCTCACCCCATACTTACCTCTGAGCTCGGCGCAACGATCATCGCTGGACCGGGAACACGTCTGCACTCTTCAAAGCTGACCGCGAACTGAGGAAATGCAGGTAAGCTGTATAATGGGCTAGATGGGTTTTTTCAACTTTGTTGCATATCTCAGGCATTTTTTGGAATTTTTGCACCAAATTTTCAACATGAGGTTTTTGGGACCCCTTCTCATGAATTCTATTACTGTCATGGCGTTATTCGGGCCCGAAGGGTGATTTCGTAGTCACTGCGTGAAATCATCTTTCAGGCCTGATTAATGAAATGACAGTGCCAGCGTTCATAAGGTGGACTCTCAAAAAGCCTATTTTGAAAATTTGGTGGACAAATTCCTAAAAATGACTGTTTTACGAGGCCGTAAGGCTATGCAGTTTCTCACGCAGGCCTGTGAAGTTCGCGAATTTTCAATATTTCACTCCAGATTTTCATCATTACCATTTTACCACACCTTCTTATGAGTAGTACAGCTGTCATTTTTCACATCTCACCCAAATGTGTTTCCGCCCCATGTAGCGCAGACAATGGCACAGTCGGTGTGTGAAATCAGTGTATGGACACATTAAGAAAATCACAGTGATACTGTTCATGAGCAGAGGTCTTAAAATGGTTATGTTGAAAATTTGGTGAAAAATTCTAAAATGACTGTTTTATGAGCGCATGCTATGCAGTTCCTACGCAGACGTCAGAAGCCTATGAATTTTCAATATTTTCACTCCAGATTTTCAACATTGCCATTTTACCATACCTCCTTATGAGCAGTACAGCTGACATTTTTACATCCTGCCCAAAATGTGTTTCCACCATGTAGCGCATAATGGCGCAGTCGGTGTGTGAACTCAATGTATGGGACACATTAAGAAAATCACAGTGACACTGTTTATTAGCAGAGGTCCTAAAGTGGCTATATTGAAAATTTGGTGAAAAATTCTAAAAATGACTGTTGTACAGGCGTGCATTGTGCAGTTCACATGCGGCTCGTGAGTTTCTTGAAATTTTCAATATTTTTCACTCCAGATTTTCAACATTGCCATTTTACCACACCTCCTTATGAGCAGTATAGCTGTCATTTTTCACATCCTGCCCAAATGTGCTTTCACTCCATGTAGCGCACAATGGCGCAGTCGGTGTCGTGAACTCAATGTATGGACACATTAAGAAAATCACAGTGACACTGTTCATGAGCAGAGGTCTTAAAATGGCTATTTTGAAAATTTGGTGAAAAAAATTCCTAAAACTGACTGTTTTATGAGCGCGCGTTGCGCAGTTCCTACGCACACTCGTAAGTTCGCGAATTTTCAATATTTGCACTCCAATGACTTCCAAATACCTAAACAGCACATAGAAGCAAGCAACATTCGGCATTGACAAATGCTTGTACCTCTTTGTCACTGATTTTTTTAAGCCATGTCCAAGTGCCAAATACCACTGCAAATACCTGCAAGCGAACATTCGGCATTGACAAATGCTTGTTCATTCAGTTTCAGCTTATTCCGAATCAGCCACATGGTAAATTTTGTATAGTTTATTTATTATTTATTAAATTTTGTTAACTGGGTAAGCCCACTGGGCCCCGAAGGTCCCTTATTCAGGGGCGACTCGGAGTTAGTTACATACATACAGTTTTCACCATACAGGCCGGTGATACAAAGTAAGAGATATCATACAGGAATTACAGTGACAGTATACAGTTTTCATGGAGGAGGGCAATTGAACACATCACATTTACAGAGTACAACAGTGTTAGATTTAGGACAGGAGCTGTATTGGGTGCATACAAGCGATACAGTGTAGGATAGGGTACAGGGTTATAGTCTCCCTTTGCACAACACATTGACACAGTTAATCAGTGATGGTTTTTATCCATAAGTACAGGAGCTGGGACTAGGGTTAAGGAGGTGAGTGCATAGTCCCTTCCGGAATGTGGCTAGGGAGAGTGCAGCCTGAAGGTGGCTAGGGAGATTATTCCACAGTGTGAGGGCTGTGTGGACAAATGATTTACTGCCAGCTCCTGAGCATGCCCTGAGGATTTCCAGGAGTTTTTTGCCCGAGGTGTGGAGTGGCCTGCTAGTTTGCTTTGGGGCAAGTAGCCCAATTATCCCATCCAGAGGTTGGGCATCTAGGAGCTTGTAGGTCTAGCATAGTAGGGTGTACTTGAGCCTGTTGTTCAGGGTAGGCCAGTTGAGAGAGGTGAGGGCTTCACAGTGGTGGGTTCTTGAGTGGGTTTTTGTGGCAAAGCGTGCAATTTTGTGGTACAGTGTTCGCAGTCTGCTGTGGTCAAGTTTTGCTATGCCGAGTAGGGTTGGAGCAGCATAGGTTAGGGTGGGGAGGAGAATGCTCTGTGCAATTGCCAGCCTCGTCTCCGGTATCATGTTATCGCTTAGACGATAGAGTAGTTGTCCTGCAATAATCATTGTATTGTATGTACAGAGGGGCTTGAGCTGAATAAGACCTGTCATCAGTGTATAAAAAACATTCTGTGTTCACAGACTCTCTGGGTAAATCATTCACAAAAGTAGAAAACAGTAAGGGCCCCAGTACTGATCCCTGGGGGAACCCTGTCCTCACTCTCAGTGTTTCTGATAGAGAATCACCTGCTCTAACCCTTTGTACCTGAGCCCTCAGGTAACTTCTGAACAATTGCAAACTAGTCCCAGATATACCATAAGAATCCATTTTTAACAACAGCATCTAAACACTGCAACTATCATTTGTCCCTTTTCTCAGGCATTGAGTACAGTGCTCGTCAACCCAACCAGAGCTGTCTCCGTGCCATGCCCTCGCCTAAACCTATGCTGTTGTTCAGCTAGTAACCCATGTTCATCCAAATAGGACACCAACTGTTTGAACACACAGGGTGGGATATTCAGACTGCACCAGGCAGGGGCGCAAGCATGGGTGCAGTGCAACTGGGCTGCGCCAGGGCAGGGGCCAGGTGATATTCAACAGTGCTGTGCCATGGCTCAGCACCGTTGAATATGGCATTGACAGCACACGTACTGTGCACGGCACAGTGGCACTGCGCCAGTGCAAGTGGCAGGAGGGGAGCTGGGGGGGATGCGCCAGCGCAAGTGCAGTTGCGCTAGGTGCATCAACCATGATATTCAGCACTGGGCATGCAAATGAGGCCATTATGCATGCAGGTGCAAAATGGCGCCATTTGCATGTCATTATGGCCTCATTTGCATGCGGTGCGCTGATCCCAGTGATTTGCACCTGGCTCCCTGCCAGGCTGCAGCCATCAGGGACCAACGCCCTCCTGCCCCTCAGTGGGCTCCGCTCCCGTTCGCCCAATCACGGGCATGTGTAAAGTTAAACCCTGGTGGTCCAGTGGACTGAACCCCATCGCCTGATCGCAGGCATAAGATTAACATATCCCTGGTGGTCCAGTAGACCAATCCCCATCACTTGATTGTGGGCATAATGTACAAATCCCTGGTGGTCCAATGGACACTCCCCTCAGTGCCCGATCGTGGGTGGAACGTTCAAAGGACACCCTGGTGGTCCAGTGGACCACTCTCCATCACCTGAACATGGGCATACACATATATATAAACCCTAGTGGTCCAGTGAAAGGTCCCCCTTTGCCCGATCTTGGGCATAATTGTAATATCCATCCCTGGTGGTCAAGTGGAATCCCCCATCACCTGATTGCTGGCGGACATAGCAGCTGAAGCCCTGGTGGTCCAATGGACCCCCCTCCCCACCTGCCCACTGAGGTCCCCCACCACCCAGCACCCCCCCCAGTCATTGGCGGGCAGCAGCACCCCGCCTGCATGTCTCCAGGCCACTCTACTGACTGATTGCAGACATAGTAGGGTTCAGACACTATTGGTCCACCGTAGGACTATCGAAGGCAGCCCATATTGTAATACACATACAGACCTGGAAATGGGTTCATTCATCTATCGGGTTTGTGTAGTATAGTATGGGCTGCATGCCCACTGGTCCACGCAGGGACCAATAGGCATACAGACCCTACTGTACACTGTCAGTTGGCGGGCAGCCAGGAGGCATGCGAAGGGTGCTGCTGCCTGCCGCTGACTGGGGCTGAGTGGCGGGCACCTCAGTGGGCGGTGGGGAGGTGGAGGTCGGGTGGCTACCCAGCAGGTGGTGGCTGCGGTGTTGCACCCTGCAATATGGCAGCCCACCCTATGGGTGTCCCTGACTTGTTCCTGGTTTACGGGCCAACTTCTGCGCCATGAGTGGCGCAAGGTGGGTTGTATCTGGCTATGCACTGCACATCCTGGCTGTATATCGATATGCCAATATGCATGGGCACGCCCTGCACTTGCACCACATACATTACAGGTGCGCTCACGACTGGGAGCTGGGCGGCAGAACAACCTCCTCCCTTGACTATGCGTGGGATTATTGGTGGGTTGTGCCATGCACAACCCTTTTGAATATTCCACCCACACTTTTTTAGCTGCTTTCCCACTATTGGCAACAATGAGATTGGCCTATAATTTGCTGCATTTGTCCTATCCCCAGATTTATGAACTGGAACAACTGTGGATTCTTTTCAAATTGAAGGCACAGACCCTGTGTTAGTAATCAAATGAAACAAATAAGTTAACAGTTTTGAGATCTCATTTGCTTCCAGCTTAAACATTTTGGGATAAAGTAGGTCTGGTCCACAACCTGTTCTCTCGTCTAGCATTTTTAACAAACTCAGCACTTCTTCCTCAGGAATAGGGGTGAATTCAACCCCCCCCTTTGAACCCAACAATTCCTGAGATGGTAATCCACTGTACTGAGCAGCCTGATTGCCAGCATCGGTATCTGCCAGATTTATTAAAAACTCATTGACAAAATTTGCAATTTCTTGTCCCCTTGTCTCAACTGTATCTCCAATGTGTCTGATAGCACAACTGAACAGTTTTTCAGACAGCCTGTGTTCCAGTTCTAAGTAAGGCACTTATTTCTTTCTCTGTTTGTTTGTGCAGTACAAACCTGTAGTAACTGACTGGGATTCCCTCCCCACTCTACTACCCTTACTTCTACCCCTACCCAGAGTACCTGTTGATTCCCTTGGTAAGCAAAAATGAAACCAGGCTTGCCTTAAAGACCTACAATGTATGTTCACATGGTATCTGCAGTGAGGCTGCTGTATAGTTTCACTAGCGCACTCATGGAACCCCCAACTAAGTGCTAATGAGGTATGAAGCACTGGTGCGCTGGATGCATGTATGTCCTTGAATTAAAGCACTTGCTGCTAGATGCATACTTTTCTTTGTGAGTGCTTTGGTTTAGTCTGTTGAATTCAGTTGATATCCTGGCAGCACAACACTGCTATGTAGATTTGTGTCCATAGTTTACCCCTATCTGGGAGAAAGAGTGCCTCTAATGTTACCCCTGAATTTACTACCCCTCAGCAGTCCAACTGGCCCTGCCAGATTCTCTTACTGCACTCAATATGGGGGGGGGGGGTTGAAAACATTTTCTTACATCCACTAGGGCTGGGTTGGGTGCAGAGCACAGCTTAACACAGGGAGGTGGCTACTACCAATGTACTCTGCTGGTAAAATGAAGTAACACAGGTGCACACACGAGGACAGACCTGACATGAAAGCTACTGCATATTTTCTTGCAAATTATCCAATTTATTTCACCATGTGAATTTTTCACAGCATTAAGGGTAATGGTGTAAGCAATAATGTCCAACAGGGTGGGCGGTATTGGGTTATACTGGACCATCCAAGGGTGTAATGAGGCCGGCAGAGGGCTTTATAGCCCCTGTAAGGTCCGGGATTGCCCAACACCACCCACCCTGGAGGGTATTATTGTGCTTAGAAAATGGGTGGTATGTGACATTTTTTATAAAATATTTTTAAAAATTAGTTAGAACCATAAAACTAAACAAACATTTTTTTTTTGTAAAGTAGTCTGTCTACTGGTGCACTTGCCAGTACAGGGCACTGCTGTGTTGTGCAGAAACACTATTTTGTTTTCTATTTCAGAAGCAAGTAGTATCTCCCACTCCCCACTACTACCCAGACAGCATAATTAGCCCCCCTTTTCCCACACATAATTAGTCCCCTTCTCCCACAACCACCAAGTAGACAAAGTTGACAGCTGAAATTCACTGCCCCCTCCCCTGCACTGTATGCAGTGGGCACAGAATATGCTGGTTTTTGATCACAGAAGGGTGATGGCAGAGTCAGCATTGGAAGGGATAGCAGTTAGCAGCCGACAAGATCCATCAGCAGTAGCTGGTGGTGTGTAGGAGAGCTGTACTTAACAGTGAGACATTGCGAGCGGTACATCAGAAGTGGTGTCAGTGATCATCGCGGCATTAAGTTATTTCACTTTTCTACTCTTTTTGTTTTGTAAAACTTGGAACTGGTCTTTTCATTTATTTATTTATTTTTTTGCAAATTAAAAGTTGCTCTGGAACTGGCTCGAGCTAATAGCTTGACAGTGGGCAGGCAGGTGACTGGAGTAAGGAGGTGCAAGACTGCAGTTGGGAGAGTGGCGCACCTGCAATTGAGCATGGTTTCAGGGACATGCTCAGTTGCTCTCTCTCTCTCGTTTGGACTGCATAGTAATGTGTGGATTATTTCCTCCTTATTTTTTTTATGTTTTAATAAACATTACTCAGTTTCAGAGAAGATGGGACAAATTTGCAGACAGGCAGAGCGCGGTGTCTGTGGAGGCAGATTTCAGATGGTTCAGTAGGGATCACTCGGCAACAGGATCATTAAGACACAAAGTTTTTTAACTGTTACAAAATGAGTCGAATGAGGTGGATGTGCGGTTTTGTCTGACAGGCTATCTGAAGTTTTACCGGGGAGGGTGGTGTGTATGTCATTGCGAAAGAAAAAAAACGTGGCAATTTCAAACTCAACATTTTGTTTGCATAAGGATTTTGGAATGTAATTAGGCAGCAGAGACAGGGACTCATTATTTACCGGTCTCTGTTGCCTGATACTGGACCAACTGGTTGCTGGCCTTAGCCAGTCAGCTTTAAGGATTTCCCCAACCCATTTTCTAAGCCAAGATAAATGAATTAAGCACCACAACCAAATACCCTTGAGATTACTCCAGTTAACAGTGGATTGTAATGTAATGATTTGTATCCTTCTCACCATCAAATCCTTTTTGTTTTCTAGTATTTCATTGTTTGACTATATATTTCTTGATGTGGCTAAAAGCAGCAATATTTCTTAGTCACTATGTAGTTTTTCTTTAGCAATAATGTTTCTCTGACAAAAACATCAATATACCCATTTTTCTTTGTGGTTCTTTAATTCCTGAACTAAGAAACAGGATTTTTAAGTTATTAAACATTCCCATTCCTGCGCCATGTCTGCCTTGAATATCTTGGCACAGTGATGAGCGGTTTGCCATCAGAAACATGTGGTAGCACCATCCTATTAATCCACAGTATGAGTCTAGTAGGTAAATTCAAAAATAACCTTAGCGGAACAGAATTTAAAAAATTGTGAGTGGTATTAATCTTTAGGCAGTCCTAGGGGGTGGGTAAGAGGAAGTAAGCTGTTGATTAACTAGGATCTGCAGCTTATCTGTTAGGTAGGAAAATGGGCAGACTAGGTGGGCCAAGCGGTCCTTATCTGCCGTCAAATTCTATGTTTCTATGTTTCTATGTTTAATGACATGAGTAATTAATTACACAATTAGCTATAAAAAACTGGTTTAAAAATATCAGAGAAATACAATTACACTGAGGATGAATCTAAGGATGTCAGAAATACCCTTTTGCTAAAAAAAACACTATTTGATGAATTTTTTTACTGCTTTACCATGAAAATACTATATACAAAACACTAGATCTCATAGATTTTGCTGTCCAGGCCACCACTGACTTTACTTGAGCTAGACATCCTAAGTGGCATAGTCCTTCTTTAGCTAAAAAGAAAATCCCAACTCATAGAAACACATTTGATAACTTTATTGTTTAACTGTGATCATTGACACATGAAATCACTTTTATCCCTCAGAAATGTTAAAATGCAAGTGCTGTTAGAGACAGGGAAGTGCATAGTGAAAGATTAGAATGGTACACTGTAAACATAGCGGAGGACACTGGTTTCTGAGTGCCAAATCCCCGTGGACTCAAAATGCAGCCACCAGAACTTGTGGGGATTTGTTTCTTCCAGACCCCGAAAAAACTTATTTTAACACAGCATACACTAAGCCAACATCCTCAAGTCTTCATGTAAAATCAACATTCCCTGTCTTTTAAAGGCAAAAATTGCTAGTGGCATGCACTTTTTCCTATGTTACTCTAAAGAGCACTGTAACCGAACTGTGCTGGTGGACACATGCAGACTTTGCCTGAGAAATCCTGACATAGCAGATACTACACAATGAGTTATTCCTGAGCACCAGTTCCAGAAAGAATGAATCTTTTTCTCTGTTTTCTATCCTGGTATCTCACAAGACCTAAGGAAAGCGAGAGGAACAGGAAAAGTGTACAACTCATCCATTGGAGGTGCCTCAGCAGGCATTAGAACATAAGAACATAAGAAAAATGTCGGCAGGGGGGACTGCATAATCCAACAACTAGTCTGCCCAAAAGACTACACCCCCATGTTGCCTGCAACCTAACCTGTCCGCAATGCCTATCCCATGCAGGTTTGAAATCTCTAATCATCTTTGATGCTAGCAGCTCCTGAGGCAGGCTGTTCTATGGTTCCACCACTCTCTTCACCAAGAAGTACTTCCTGAGGTTGCTTTTGAACTTAGCTCCCATCAACCTCAAATTATGGCCCCTTGTATGTGCTGTTGTGTTGTTCTGAAATAGATTACCTGCCTGAGTTGTGTTTAGCCCCTTCACATACTTAAATGTTTTGATCATGTCACCTCTGTTTCTTTTTTGCTTGAGGGACTATAAATTTAACTCCCTGAGTCACACCTTGTACGTCTCATGTTGTAGACCCTGCACCATTTTAGTAGCTCTTCTGTGCACCATCTCCAAATGGTCAATGTCCTTTTTGAGGTGAGGTCTCCAGAACTGACTGCAGTATTCCAAGCGTGGCCTTACCAAGGACCTGTAATGAGGCATGATCACCTCCCGCTTCCTACTACTAATGCCGATACTAATACAGCTAAGGATGCCATTTACTTTCTGTGTTGCCTTCTCACACTGTTTTCCTACCTTTAAGTCGTAAGTGATCACAATGCCAAGATCTCACTCTATCTGTTTTTCTTCAAGTCAATGTCCTCCCAGTGTATCCTTATTTCTTGGGTTCCTGCTACCCAAGTGCATTACCTTACATTTTTTGCCATTACATTTTAACTGCTAAGCCCTGGACCATTCTTCCAACTTCCTAAGGTCAACTTTCATGTTGTCTGCCCCTTCCTGTGAGTCCACTCTGTTGCAGAGCTTAGTATCATCTACAAACAGGAAAACCTTCCCTTTCAAATCATTTGCGAGGTCTCCGATGAAGATGTTGAAGAGGATAGGTCCCAGTACTGACCCCCTGTGGGACACCACTGGTTACACTACCTTTCCTCGACAGAGATCTATTTACTAGCATTCTCTGGGTCCTATTGTTTAGCCAGTTGCTGATCCAATTGACTACCTGTTGTCCAACTCCTGTATGTTCCAGCTTGTTTGTTAGCCTTTTGTGAGGGATGGTGTCAAAGGCCTTGCTGAAATCCAGGTATACAATGTCCACTGAGCTTGTCTACATTGAGCTTAACCATTGATTTTCTTTTTATTCAATAGGACCAAAGCCTCTAGAAGTAGTTAGGTATTATAACTCTAGCATCAGTAAAAGAACTGATGTTTCTCCTTTTTCCACCTTAGCATATTGCATGTCCCATTTTGTGCTCCTAGACACACAAAATACACACACACACACACACACACACACACACACACACACACACACACACACTAGTTGCTGTATTAGCAATACCTGTGGTATAAGTAGTAATCTGTGTGGTTCACAACTGCTTGGCGATTTCATGGGGGTGAAGCTGATATACAGTCAGACCTGGTTAATCTGTAAACATTTGTTTTTGCCCATTTGTTACATAATAAAAATATATGTAGTAACCAGACAATGTCCAGAGCCTTTAGATTAACACGGCAAAAAATCTGTTTCAGAGGTTCCCTGTTCAGATTATTAGCTATACGTAATAACAAGGCATGGATTATCCAGGTCTGAAGGTATATTTTTTGTTCTCTTGTGAGCTATGCTTAGTACCTGAAAAGATGCCTTTCTCCATTCAATTGTCTCTAAGTCTTTATCTGTCTGCATTTGTTATTGTAAGTATTTTATTCATAATTGCTCCACATTACTCTCTGTTAACTAGCAGGGGAGGATGTTTTTCAGCTAACTGCTGACTGGTTTGCTTTTTTTGCCTGCCATTCAAGGGTCTTGATAGCAGAGGAGGGTTCTCAGGTGGTGTAGTGTTTTCGTGTCTGCCACCCCCTTGTTGACTGGGGTTAAAGTTCTTGAAAAAAAACTATAGTAGGGCTGGCTCAGACCTTGTCTCACCCCCACCATGTCATCCACCAACTGAATGAAGGAGTGTGGGGACATCAGTAGTAACAGTAAGCAACTGATTACCATTGATGTCACCAGGCAGTCATTCAATCAGTTGTCGACCATCCAGGGGTAGGTGAGAGGAGAGCTGAGCCTGCTGCACTCTAGCTTTTTCTTTCTTTCAAGAAGTTGCACCACAGTCGACAAGGCAGGCACAGGCTGAGAACCCTCTTCTGCTCCTGAGACCCTCAAGTGGCAGATAAAAAATAAATTCATGAAAAAAGACAGGGCAGAAAATGAAGGAAATACAGTAATTATTCTGATTGTTGAAGAGGTGGCAGTGGAAGGCACAAAACAGTCATACAGCTTAAAATGCTAAATGAAGTAAGTTAAGCTGTAAATTTGTATTTTTCATGTTTGCTTGCAAGTACAACATAATGTGAACATCTTGTTACAATAAGGCCATTTCAGAGGGGTATCACTTTTGGGTCCATGCAGCTCAAGCTGCAGTGGGCTTGGCAGTGACAGACCAGTGATCAGCCAAGCTGATCATGGCAGTGTTCGCTGCTTGCTGGGCAGATACATCTTGTGGTTTAAAGAGTGAGCTACTCCTATCACCACTCATCAAGCAGAGAACATTCCCCTGCCAATCTGGCTCAGCTGCTTGCCCACTTGCCAGCAAAGTAAACCGACCTGCACCTCTTGAGTGTGTCCCCGGTGCTCCCATCCATTTCCATGAGGCTCTGTTTGTGCATGTCTCTGTAGAGCTCTTAGTTATAATCACTGGCATCTCCTTTCATTCTCTCTCTCTCTCCCTCTCTCCCCCCACACACCCATGCCATCCTCCCCCTGCACCCACATACTCTCATAACATCATTGGTAATGGGAGGGTGGCTAGCAGCTCTTCTTCGAGTCTTCCCTCCAACCATCCACACAGTCATTCCCATTACATCCTTGGTAGCGGGAGGGTGGCTAGTTGCATCTTATAGAGTCTCTCTTCCCCCCACACCCACTCATTCCAGTGATGTCCTTGGTAATGGGAGGGTGGCTAGCACTACCTCTTTGAGTCTGTCACCAACCCTCCCACTCACTCCTGTTATGGTATCATCTCAAGTCTCGCCCCAACTCCCCAGTTTCTCCACCCCTGCTAGTTACCTACCAAACCCTTCCACTGGGGTCATGTAACAGAGTACAAGGTGCTGCTCATGCCAGACAGTGCTGAGTAAGGCATGCACATTGACAGAAAGCTGGGTCAGTGCATGCGCTTCCCAAATCCCAACCTAAGTCATGGCAAAATGAGCTGATTCGATCTGCTGGGATGGAGAAGAAAGTCTGTATGATTCAAACAGATTTCCATCATACCACCCAAACATTACTGTCCAGATCAAGCCTCTGGCTCACTTAAGATTATACAGACATTCATTGCCATGGCAGCATGGGGGCACTGACATTTGACCAAGACTGTCCACGATATTGCTGCTGTTCCTGCCTGTCAGAGTGGCACTATTGCCTGAAGAAGCAGGTTATATGGACTGGAGTCAGTCAGGAACTGTGGCAGAGAGCTGGGGCAAGTATTCCTGACCATTGCCATGTAGGCAGAACTTGGGTGTTTTAGGGCACAGAGCCCAAACTGGGCTACACTGTGTCCTGGGAACATGCTGTCTGGGTAAACAGTTAAACTGAGAAGTATGATGTGCACAGAGCCGAAACATGACTGTACTACAGACAGTGTTCAAACTGCCCTGACTGGTTATACAGATTTGAGACATGGGTATATTGATGCCAAACTGAGTTGTTATGGGTGTGAAGAGTCCGACCTGGGCTGTACTCAGTGTACAGATTCCAACCTGGGCTGTATTGGATATACTGAAGGCAAGCTAGGCTATTCTGTATGTACAGAGTCCAAATGGGGATGTTCTGTGCGTAGTCCAAACTGGGTGGTTCTGGAGGTGAAGAGCCCAAATTGGGCTTTATTGGGTATACATACGGAGTGCAAAAAGGCTGGGCTGTACTGGTACAGAGCTCAGCCTGTGCTGTAATGGAGCTACAGGTCAAATGCTACACTGACCTAGGGATACAAATGTCAAGCTGGACATTACTGGTGACACTGAATCCAAGCTGGTTTATACTGGGGATATGGGATATAGAGTCCAAGCAAGATTGTACTTGCGGGTGGGCACAGAGTTCAAGATGGCTGTACTGGGGGTCCAGAGACCAAACTGGGCTGTACTTGGTTCCAAAGTCTCAACTGGGATGTACTTTGGGTACATAGTCCAAGCTGGGCTGCACTTTGGGGACATAGTCCAAGCTGGGTTAAGGTTTGGGAACATAGACCAAGTTGGGCTGCACTTTGGGGACATAGTCCAAGCTCGAATGCACTTTGGGGACATAGTCCAAGCTGGGCTGTACTTTGGGGAAAAGTCCAAGCTGGGTTGTACTTTGGGTATATAGACCAAGCTGGACTGTATGTGGGTACATAGTCAGAGCTGGGCTGTACTTTGGGGACAAGTCCAAGCTGGGCTGTACTTTGGGGAAAAGTCCAAGCTGGGTTGTACTTTGGGTACGTAGACCAAGCTGAACTGTATGTTGGGTACATAGACCAAGCTGGGCTGTACTTTGGGTACATGGGCCAAGCTGGGCTGCACTTTAGGGACATAGTCCAAGTTAGGCTGCACTTTGGGGACATAGTTCAAGTCGGGCTGCACTTTGGGGACATAGTTCAAGCTGGACTGTACTTTAGATACATGGACCAAGCTGGGCTGCACTTTGGGAACATAGTCCAAGCTGAGCTGCACTTTGGGGATATAGTGCATGCTGGGCTGCACTTTGGGGACATAGTCCAAGCTGGGTTGTACTTTGGGTACATAGCCCAAGCTGGGCTGTACTTTAGAGACATAGTCCAAGCTGGGCTGTACTTTGGATACATATATCAAGCTGGGCTGTCTGTTGGGTACATAGTTCAAGCTGGGCTGTACTTTGGGTACATAGTAGAAAATCTGAGCTGTATTCTGGATAAATAGTCCAAACTGGGCTTTACTTTGGGTACTTAGTCCAAGCTGGTCTGTATTCTGGTTACATAGTCCAAGCTGTCCTGTACTTTGGATACATAGTGCAAACTGGGTTGTAGTTTGGGTACATAGTCCAAGCTGCACTGTACTTTGGGCACACAGTCCAAGCTGGGCTGTACTGAGGGTACAGAGTTCATGCTGGGTTGTACTTGGGGTGCAGAGTCCAAGCTGGGCTGTACTGTGGGTATATAGTCCAACTTGTCTGGGCTGCGGGGGGGGGAGGGGTCCAAACTGGACTTCATTGTTTGTACTAGAGTGAGGCATTTAATGGGCAGACTGGATGGGCCTTGCGGTCCTTATCTGCCGTCAACTTCTATATTTCTATGTTTCTATGAGGCCGACTCTGAACTGAGCTGTACTGGGGTTGAGAGCCCAAACTGGACTGGACTGGACTGGGAGTAAAGTGTCCAAACTGGTTGGGCTGTATTGTTTTTATAATGGTGAGATACAATCAGAACCAGGCTGTACAGCATTGATATGCAGAAGTCAGACTGTACTGGAACTGGACTATACTGGTTGCTCTGGGTTCAGATGGAGTTAGTTGTAGGTGACTTTAGTGGTGTATGTATTTTTTATTGCACTTCCACCTTCTCTAATGCACTCACACAAGAGGCCAGCTTCAGCACTACTTGTGCTGATGAAGTTTGGATATGGAAGATGTAAGAGCAAGTTGTGCCAAGATGCAGGACTTCTAGGTGTGGTTGCCATAGAAACATAGAAGGGGTGAACAAAGTGCAGGAGGATTCAACACAACACTATTGTAACTAAAGTGAGTGCATTGGGGGTGTATCTTTCACAGGAGGAGGAGCACTGGAACATGGGGGCATGCTACAAAGCTTGCAGGGGGAAGGTTTAAGAGGGATGTGAGGAAATACTTCTTCACAGAATGGGTGGTGGATGCCTGGAACAGTCTGACAGAAAAAGTGGTAAGGGCAAAGACAGTGGGTAGCTTCAAACAGCCATGGGATAGGCACATAGGTATAAGTAGAGATAATGGAGGAGGGAGGGACACCTGTGATCTAGTAGGGTCCAGGGTGTAGTAATGGGCAGGGAGAATGGGGAACACTGAATGGGCCTGCCAGTCTTCTTCTGCCGACACATTCTGTATTTCTATGTTACATAGCAAATACAAGCAAGCAAACATTCAGCATTGACAAATGCTTGTTATTTTTGCTTGCATGCATGCGTAAAGCAAACATATTGTCACTGTAGTGCAGGGGGAAGTGTGTGTGTACTGTATAAGCCAATGGATGAAGAAATGTAGGATGCATGCCTCTCAAAAGCCAGTGTTGAAAAGACTATGACGGTGTTTAGCTGGCTGATGGGCATAAACGTCTTGTAGTTCAAAGGAGAAAGCTTCACCAGTCACACTGGTTTTCTGGCCATTAGCCAGCTTGCAGACATCATCAGGCTTTGAAGATAAACATCAAACCTCACACTGTATATGCGTGTGTGTGTGTGTGGGTGTGTGTTTCCCCCTAGCTGCAGACAGGAAGCACTTATATGAAAACACTAAACAGAGTTGGGAGGGGGAAAGCATGCAGAATATAAATATAATAGCTTCAAATATGTTTGAAAGAATGTCAATAATGAACAGAAAACACAGCAATAGTTGATTTAAATTGCATATTGTTTATGTTCCCTTTAAAGAATGCCAGATACTAGCTGGATAACTTTTAAAAACATAAGACACACAAATCAGTTTATTGTTCAAAGATTTTTGGAATTTTTTTATACGGATTTTATCCTCCTGCTCCTCCCTACTGGCCCCTTTCTGCCGTCAACCCCCAGTCTCTTCCCCCCACCTCCAGGACTTACCGCATCTACCTCTTACCTCGTTGTGTGAGTGGCTCCATGGATGACAGTGATGCAGTGCCTTCAGGATTGCAGCATCATCTTGCAGTCTGGGATTCTTTTCCACTCATTAGTCCCTTTGGGTCAGAACTGGCAGAGTGTAATGGTACACACGTAGACCATGAAGATGAAGAACATTGTCAATGCCCACCTCTGACTTTCAGTTCTGGCGACTGCTGCTGAGCCACCTAGCCTCCACTAGGTGGCAGTTAAGCAACAGTGCACACTGTCTACCCTGAAAGAGGAGATCCATCGATGGATGCTAAAATTCTAATCCCCCAAGCAGCCCCTGAGCGATGTTCGTCCATTCCTGAACCTGGGTCCCTGATGTGGTCAGAGGTGAGATGTCCAGCATCTGTCTCAGCTCTCCACATCACTGGCCCAGCTACAAGTTTACTGTTGCTCATATTTCTTTGAGGATATTTGGTTATGACCCTGAGGGGGCTGAACCTGCAACCCACTGTTTTACAGTTCTGTACCATTCAGCTAGAACTATATGTTTGCAATTCTTTTTCTTTATTACTGAGTAAAGTGACATAAAAATATTATTACCATCCTTTTGACTTTATTAGAGTTGGTTGCTTGTCTACATATGATATCATAATGCCCGGTTTATGACATCTTAATTATCTCCACAGCAAGAGACTGGGATGTCATAAACGGAATTGTGACTGCAGAAGTAGACATGCAGACAGATCAAATAGTGAAGAGATCCTGTTACCATGCAAATGTTCTTAGTAATAAACAAACAAGGGTAACAGTTAAAAAAAGAGTGAAATATAAGCCAAACTGTCTCTAGATATTTTGTTTTTCCGAGTTGTCTCAACAAGAGAGGGCTCTTTTAAGTCCTATTATGCTGCAAGCAAACATTCGTCATTGACAAATGCTTATTAAGTTAAGGTGTTCTATTGATGTCAGCACCTCACTAACTCCTACCCCTACAGTTGTAGGAACAGGAACAAGGGAGGTACTGCCATCAGTATTATTCAGTTTAGCTGGCAACTGGATTTCCTAAAAAAAATTGCTGTGTTTTAAATGCTCTTTTTTTTATCATTCACATTTTCTCCCCAACCTTGGTGCTGCTTACTCCTTGCTGGCGGACTCAGCCCTGACTCTTCACATCTCCGGCTCTTACTTCTGATCCCCTGAACCCACGGCTTGCCCCTGTGGTGAGATCTGGTCACAGCTAGACAGTATCACCCAGAGTAATAACTACCATGTTGGGAGAAGCCTGTGCTGGGAAAAGTGGGGGCTGAGTGCTCTGACTCTCATGCTGCATGATCCAGGGCTGTTTTCCCCTTTAAGCCCTACTTTCTCCCTGGGCTTGCAGCCATCAGACCCCTGCAGCACCAACCTGGAGGCGTGGAGCTTCCGTTGCTGCATGGTCACTCACAATATCAAGGAAGCCCCCACATCCCACCTGCAGGTGGTGCTCATGCAGTGGGATATAATAAATAATAATAATATTCTTTATTTTTAATGCGCCTTTCAAGAATCAAGGTGCAGAATAGATTATAAAATCACACCATAATAAAACATTGCAATACAAATCAATAATACATGACATCAGACAACATGATAAAATAGTAAAATCAAACCAGATCAACCTCTTCCCCATAAGCCTTAGTCCATAAGAAGGATTTTAATGCTTGTTTAAAACCCCCCACTGTCGCACACTCTCTAATCCTACATGTGCTACCCATCCCACTGGGGTCATCTTATAGTGCCTCCATGTCATGCTTAAGACCTCAGTGGCACGGGGTGAGGGAGTTGGGCTCAGCTCTAGAACCTGGATCTCTCACATAGTAGTGTGAAGCATCATCAGCTGGGTCCATGAGGCCAGATTGCTTTAAATGTTCTTAAATCAGAAAATTACATTCCACTGCCTATTTTGCTCAGCAATTGTAGACATTTTATTGGTTTCCAGTTGCCCTTAGGGGTCTTTGATCACTGCAGTAGTGTCATGTAATGCACAGACACAGATCATTTCTTGTAGCTTCCCCCTTTCCCTGCCGTCTGTGTTTGGTGAGTGCGAAGACCTGATACAGCATTACAAAATAACAATGATATGCCTAGCCCTAGAAACCCTAACATGTCAAAACAGAGCACATTATCTATTTCTCTCTTGTCAGGGTAGCAGAGGCCACAGATATTGTGGATCTTTGAAGCAGCCAGCAGTACTCTAAGCTAAAAGGACTGATTTAAAACCCTGATCTCCATCAGACAGCTGTTCAATTTTTCAACAGATGTTTATGAATTTTTAAACAACTGTAGCCAGTGCAGGGTCCCTGTCAGTAGTTTTTTTTTTATTATTGTTCTAAAAATAGAAAGAAAAAGATTATCTGGCTCTTACTTTCTGTGTTGGATCTAGGATTTTAAAAAGGGTCCTGTGGCAGTATTGAATGGGGAAGGTTTAAAAGTGGTTTGGCTGTCAGCAAGCAGACAGAAAACTTCTTCTCTATTATCTTGTACTGAACATGACAACTCTTGATAGTAGGCCATGCTAAAATTATTTTTGTTGTTTTGGAAATGTAATAATACGTTTGACTGTTTCTATGCTATGTAAATGTCAAAGAAGGGTCCTGCTACTGCAGGATCTTTAGTAATGCTGGTTCTGCCATTGCCTACTTTATATTTTATAAAGAAATGGCCTACCATAAAATTGAGCAGCTGGCTGGGAGTAAGATCCAGCATCTGAAAGAGTTCACCCTTATGGAAGAGGAGAAAACAAGTAAGATTTGTAACAAAATTGAAGAATCTGAAGACTTATACTTTTACAGCAGATTGTAGGCACTGAATTGTATATTTATTTGTGTGTTTTTATTTCTTATCGCACCCTACTCCTGATGCCACACCTGGAAATGAGCCTTGGCTCTGCATGCCTTTCCCGGTTACCACATTATGCACCTTATAAATAAATAAAAATGAATATTACAACAGCAGTAACAAGAATCTGACAATGCCAAATGTTCACTGCTTGCATTGGTGTTGTGCCAGGTCTTACTTGTACACATCTGTCTGTCTGCCTGCCTGTGTATGTATCTAACTGTCTATCCACCCACCCACCCACCTATCCACCCACCCACCTACCTATCTAGTTATCTGTCTGTCTACCTATCAGTCAGTCTATCTATCTATCTATCTATCTATCTATCTATCTATCTATCTATCTATCTCAAAAGGTTCACCAGGAAAGAAATACTGAGGTGCTAACAGCTCATTTCCAGATGTGTCCACAATATAACAGGAGCATAATCAAAAATTGAAAGGCAAACAGTAGAAAAGATGCACGATAGATACAATTGAGGTAATATAAGTGAGGGAACTACTATTAAAATACAGACAGAGAACAAGAATGAGGGAGGCGGATGGCCTGGGTTCATGGACAGTTGCAGGAGGGAGAAGAAAAGTCATGAAGAAGAGACTTTAAGGAGAAAGCAGAAGAAGCAGAGCAAATTGACAGGGGAAGAGAGGACCAGAGTTTAGGAAAGCAATAAGAGAAACCAGACTGACCAGCAGTAGATTTTATGGAAGGAATAGAAAGGGATCAAGAAGCAATATTGCAGCACCAGTTTGGTGGCCCTGTGGGTTGAGGCGCTCGATGCCACACCTCATGCCATGCTGGTGACCTGGGTTCAGGAACAGACTCAGGTTGCTCAGGTGTCAGCCAGGGAAGGAAGGATTGAGCATCCGAGAACTGTTCTCCTTCTTCAGGGGAAGGGGGATAATGCTGTGCACTGTTGACTGACACACAGCCACACAATGGGTTGGCCCACATCCAGGAAGATTGGCTGCCTCCGCAGAGGTGGAGACAGCCTCCCCACCCATTTAATGGGTTTAGGGTGTGGGAGAACCTGGAGGAAAAAAACAGAACCTGGCTGGACCCATGATGACCCGATTGCTCCTGTGGGGCCACACCTGATTCTGGATTACTGCTCCGGTGGGTGGGGGCATGCCAGCAATCCTCGCCCTGGTCCTGTCATGGGGGGGGTCCATGGGGAACTCCAGGGAACTCTGGGGGTGGTCGTGCAGATCGATCAGGGGCCAGAAGACGTTCCTTTCTGAGGGAGGGGTCCTAGCCCCTGTTGGGTCTGCAGAGGCGTGGAAAAATGTACCTGTAAAAAAAAAAAAAAGAGAAGCAATATTGTGGAGAGGGCAGCAGGAAGCAGAGGGAGAAGATAAGAGGGATGAAAGGTAAGAGGTAAGAGGGAAGAGTGCCAAACCATAATTTAGAAATGAAGGAGCCACAATGGGAAAGATGCCTGGCATCAAGATAGTGGAGAGAACAAGCAGTGTGGAGTGAGCAATGGTGGCTACAAGGGGAATAGTGTAAAGCAAAATGACAGAAAGAGTGGAAAAGGTGATCAAGTCTGGCACGGGAGGACTTGGGCGCTCCACTATAGACTGTATCACCATAATCAAAAATAGGGAGAATCATCTTTAAAACAATCTCTCGGTGGACTGATAGTGGGATACACGCTTTGTTCCTGCACAATGCACCAAGCTTGTTATAGAGCATTTGTACAGTATATTTACCCAGGACAGACCAGATGAAATGCAATATGTCATTTTCCGTGGTGTCCTGCTTTTGCAAATTTTTGATTGTATTTACCCACGACAGGCCAGCTGAGAGGCAATATCTAATTTTTAGTAGGCTCCAAATGTTGACCACAAGTTTCCAACAGTTTTTTATAACCTGATATTATGAGCAAGACATGTGGAATGTTTTAAAATTCCATCTGAAAGGTCATTTCACAGTGGGACTGTGAAAACAAGTTTTGGAGGAGATTTGAAAAATGACATGTCATTCTGGAGGTGGGGTAACACAATAGATTTTTGAACATCAGGGACCAGAATCTGCAAAAAGAAAGTTATAAGCAAACATTGCAATAATTCATTGTTTTTTCATAACTTATTTTTCAACATTTTGACCCAAAATTTTTAACATCATCTTTTTTTTTTAATTTAATATACTTTATTAAAGTTTTCAACAAACATTCCATTATACAGACAGGAATTATTACAAGTAGATTACTTCCCCTCCCCACCCTCCCCCACCCTTGTGGATCTCTCAGTAGAGGGATTACATAGAATCATATGCATCAGTACTCAGAGTACCTACAAAGTCATGTAAAGCCACTTATAAGTCAGCATCAGAGAAGCCTGCTGAAAGCCATAGCAACTATCCAGCCTAGAGCCCGGTGTATACAAAGTATGTAATTTACCCTACTTTTTATCATAACTCTTCGAACATCCCCTAATATGAGCAAAAATGCCCTCTATGAGGAGATTACACAATAGCTCTTGCAACCATTCATTGTAAGATATTCTGTCTTGGACTAGCCAATGTCTAAGGATCACTTTCTTTGCTGAAAGGGAAATGAGAGACAAATAATATCTCTGCTCTAAAACGGAGACATTTGACACGTCCCCAAGTACACATGTCTCCGGTCTAAAAGGCTCTTGGAGGCTGAGCAGGGGATCTGCCCTGTCTTCTATCAGCTTCTATGGGGCGCTACTTTTGGACAATTCCAGAAGATATGTAGCAGGAATCCACATGCCTCATTGCACCTGGTACAAATATCAGACTGGAACGGGCCCATTTTAACTAATTTCTATGGAGTTCAACATCATCTTTTTATGACCTCTGCTGCTGAACATGGCAGGTGTCATTTATAAAACTGGCCGAAATGTCATTTTATGCCACCAGTGTCAAAGCACATTTTGGTCAGGATTTGAAAAATGGAAGCTATCACATTTGTGAGGTGGTGTGAAAAAATGGCTATGTTGAAAATTTAGAGTGAATATATTGACAATTACCAAAGTCACAAGCGTGCATTGAAAAATGACAGCATGTACTCATAACTTTGTTTACTGCCTTGGTTTACTTAGTTAGAAGGGACAAAAGAAGGCCCAGGCCCATTGAGAATGTCCCCCACACTATGTGGGATTTTAGAACTGATGCAAGTTCTCCCTGATCCAAATATATGTTTTAAAATATTTTTACCCCACCTTTTCTATATACCCTCCTTATGACCCCACCTCATGAACAAGGGCAGGAAAAATTTTCAAATCCTGCCTCAAAGGTAATTTCATTCCACAAGTGTGAAAACACATTTTGGCAAGGATTTGGAAAATGACAGCTGTCACATTCTTGCTGTGGTATAAAAAAATGGCTATGTTGAAAATTTGTAGTCAAAATATTGAAAATTACCAATGTTACAATTGTGCATTGTAAAATTTCAATGCAGGCTCATAGCTTAATTATTTTTTAATATTTTTAATTCAAATTTTTCAACATAGCCTTCTTATGACCCCACATAACCTTCTTATAACACCACCTCATGAGCAAGGGTGGAGAAAATTGTCAAATCCTGCCTGAAAAGTGATTTTGTGCGACAAGTGCGAAAAAATTTTTGGGCTAAGATTTAAAAAATGGCAGCTGTGACATTCGTGAGGTGGTGTGAAAAAAATGGCTATGTTGAACATTTGGGGTCAAAATATTCAGAATTACTGACATTACAAGCGTGTGTTGAAATATTTCAATGTACATGCATAACTTTGATGTTTTTTGTATTCTTACCCCAAATTTTCAACACAGCCTTCTTATGAGCCCACCTCATGAAGAAAGGCCGACAACATGTTCAAATCCTACCCAAAAAGTGATTTTGCACAGTGACCCCAAAATCACCTTTCAGGGAGGATTTCCATAATTTCACTACAGTTTTTCATGAGATGGAGTTAAAAAAAAGCCACGTTGAAAATTTTTGGAAAAAAATATTCAAAATGTCCAAGTTATGAGAATAAGTTCAAAACCATTGAAATACATTGAACCGCATATCTGATTTCCTCAGTTCCCAGTTCAGCATTGAAAAGTGAAGATGTGTCTGATCCAGAGAGGGTTGTGGCATTGGACCTCCAGTAGGTAAATAAGGGGGTAAGGGGCCTAGGAGGAATGAGGTGGTGGGTGCTGAGTGGAAGTGTTAGGTGGGGGGAAGGTAATGGCGGTGGTGTGCCAGCAGTGGCAACAGACATCAATGGATAGTTTTTTTTACAGGGTGTATAAAAAAAAAGACTATGAGGGATGTTTTTCTTTATTTCAGGTACAGACACTGGGGACTGGGCACCCCAGCATCAGTGTTATGTTTAGCGGCACTGGGGATGGATACCCCAGTGTTGCACAATGAAAAAAACAGGTGGTGTGGGAGGTACTATTCAGTACCAGGGATGGGGCACCCTGCTGTCAGAAAAGTAAAAGTAAGAGGTGGGGGTGTGGAGTTCTGGGTGCTGAGCAGGAGGATCAGGTGGGGGAGGGTAATGGAGGCTGTATGTCGGCAGCCACAACAGACATTGATGGATGTTTTTCTTTTTTATGTGGTGTATTAAAAAAAAACTACAAGGGATGGTTTTGTTTATTTCGGGTACCAACACTGGGGTTTTATGTTTGGCAGCATTGGTGGTGGGCTCCCCAGTGTTGCACAGTGAAAATGGGCAAGGTGTGGGGGAGGTACTAGCCGGCACCAGGGACTGGGCACCCAAGTGTCAGAAAATTAACAAGAAAGGGGTGGGAGGGATTGAGGGATGGTTTTCTTTATTTCAGGTATTCACAATGGGGATCTGACTCCAGGGATTTATTTATTTATTATTTCAAAGGTTTCACCAGGAAAGACATACTGAGCTGATAGCAGCTCATTTCCAGATGTGTCGGGGGGGGTGGGGGGTTAGAGGAGGGTCATAAGTAACAATAGAGTCAGAATTTACATAGCAGGAAGAAACAGAACTAAGCATCAAAAACAAGCTACAATAGATAAATAACTTAGACCAATAAGTACAAGTGGTTATGCATCACATACAAGCTACACTAGATAGGCTATTTAAGTTTTATGTACAATGGCTTGGTGTTTTTGCAGAAATATGTCCAGGAGGGTAGCAAGAGGGTGCTAATTAAAGTGCAGAGTGCAATAAATGTAGACAAGTGGTAGGGAAGCTGTCCAGAGGTAATCAAGGAAGAGTGCAATTGGACAGGAGGGAAATGGGGAGGGGGAGTTTGCAGCTGGGGTAAGGGCAGAGAGTTGGGGGGAACAAGGGGGATGCAGGGAGTGGAAGGATGGGAAGAATGGTACAGAGACAGGGATCTGGTACAGCTGTAGGAGTAAGAAATAAATTTGAGGAGAAGTGAGGAGAGAGAGCGTAGGGAAACAGCAGAGTGGATAGGAGGGAGAAGAGAATTCCACAGTTTGGGGAAGTGGTAGGAAAAGGCAGCCTGGCCAGCTGAAGAAGTCCTATAGTTGAGTGTCAGGGAATGAAAGCCAGAGTTGTGAAGGGTGTAGTGGAGGGGGGAGGAAAGAGGAGAGATAGGAGGGGAGAGAACCTAACCAGTATTTAGCTACAGTATGAAAGAGGTGTAATGAGCGAGGTGCCTGGCTTTGAGGGAGGGAAGGGTGAGGGAGGTATAAAGTGAGCAATGGTGGGTTCAGGGTGGCAGTCCAGAGCAAAGTGACAGAAGACGTGGAAGAGGGAATCCAGTCTGGTTAGGGTGGACTTAGGAGCAGTGCTGTAGACAATGTCTCCATAGTCAAAAATAGGGAGAATTATTTTCTGGATAATGGCTCTGCAAGTTGGTAGGGGGATGCAACCACGGTTCCTGTATGGGCCCCTAGTTTAGGGTGTAGTTTTTTGTGGATGGCAGCCACATGACTAGAAAAGTTGAGGTCTCAGTAGAGCCAGATCCTGAGGTACTTTAAGGAGGAAACATCGTTGATTCCAGTCACATCAAGGGTGTGGAGGGATGGGAGGGCTGCAAACCTGGAGAGCTTCTATCTCAAGCCAAAGGTCAAGGAGACCATTTTTTAGCATTGAAGGCCAATTGATTTGAACAGAACCAGTGTTGGACATTATTGGAGTTCGTCTGGAACTTGGCCATCAGATCAGAAGGGGTGGCACCAGAGGCATAAAAAACTGTATCATCTGCATACATATGGATGGATGCAGAGGTACAGGCAGCAGGGAGGTCATTCACGAAGGCTGAAAAGAATATAGGGCCAAGGACAGAACCTTGGGGGACACCAGTGTGAAAGGAGAGGGGAAGGGATACGGAGTCTCCAATACTAACAGATTGAGTCCTACTCTCAAGGTACGAGCAGAACCAATTGGTAGTGGATTGGGCACCCCAGTGATGGTGTTATGTTTGGCAGCACCAGGGGTGGGCTCTCCAATGTCACACAGTGAAAACACGTGGGGGGGGAGAGTACTAGGCAGCACCATGAATTGGGCATCCTGCTGTTGGATGAAGGAAAAGGTGTGATTGTTTTCTCATTGGGGATGGAGGGTGGGGGGGTGGAAGGACCTCAGCATGCTGATCATGATGCTGATCAGCTCTGCTTGCTGGGCAGCATTATGCATATCAAAGGAAAGAGCCACCCCATAATTGGTGTGGCTCTTTCCTTTGAACTACATAAAGTTTCCACCCAGTAAGACCAGAACAGTATCATGATCAGCCTGATTGACGGTTGGTGTGACACAGTTCATCCCCTTGCAGATTGCCCTGCAGTGGACCAGCAGTGACACACCTAAATTCACTATCATACCAATATGTTCACTTTGAGCAATCACAAGGGAAAACATAACAAAAGAGCAAGAACAACAGTAGCAGCAAGAATAGAATGGCTCCCAGATTTTTATGGGGATCAGTATACAGAAAAGTGAAGCAGCCTACAGGGAAATTGCATTGACTGGTATTGCTAATACAGGAAAATGGACTAACTCAGGTGTGGCCTCTTTTGCTGACCTATGGGGTTCTTCTTATTCCAGTTGAGGGGGGACCTAAGTGCCCTGGGTGATACCCTCCCTATCTAAAGATGGCACTTCAGAGGAGGGGTACCTCATAGTGACATATTTATTTATGAGGGGTTCTGGCATATGAGTGTTTTCACTTGACCCAGACCACGGCTTCTTTGTCCAATAACCACAAGGGACAAATATAGAGCACACTTTTGGATTTATTCATTTGAAATCACTTCAATCTGGATAACCTCATGAGATGCAGCCTCTCGTATTCAACGGCATCCAATGGAGCACAGCAGCAGTCAGCAGGTTAACATAGTATCGCAGGAATGGTTACATACAGACTAAAATAAACACAGGAAAAAACTGTAAAGTTAAGTACATTGAAATAGTCACTGTGGATCCAGAGATCCCATTTCATTAGCCCAGCATAGTCAAAGTAATTCCTCTGTTACATCCCATTACTTTCCCTGATCACAGCAGGTGTCAGCACCATTGGCAAGGCAAGCCCCTCTAGTGACCTCAGGATGTATGTTCACCCTGTCATACTCCTTTACAGATTTCCTGCTTCTGCTAACAAACAATTAATTTATTCCCTCATTCGTAGGACTCCCAGACTATATCTCTAGTTCAATTCATGCAGGTGATCACACAGGTTGGTATCTCCTTGTGGTATTAGTCTAGGCATCAGGATATAAAAACTGGGCAGAACTTATCCTTTGAAATACATTTTAGTTGAAGCAGTTGGGGCCTATGTTGCATCACAGCAACGACCTCCCACCGATTCTCTCCTATGGGAGCCTAGGCCTAGACCCAGCTACTCTTATATGGCCATGTGCTAATATGCTATCAGACTATCCCCTGTACTCTCTGGGAAGCATCCCCAGCATGGTTACAGGGCATCCTCCACCCTGGTGTCCTGATACCTTGAACTCCACAGGATACCCGCATTGTTGCAGCTTCTCCTACTTTACTGCCAGAACCTTTGCTTCAGGAATTGCATTCAGAATCTTCATATTTATTTTATTTTTATTTAGTTTTTGACCGGGTAAGTGCGCTAGCCATAGCAATGACTATTTTCAGGCACAACCCGAGAGGGTATAGTACAGACAAGCAGGCACACATTGCAATACAAAGTTTTGACATAATTCGTAGTAGAATACAGAGCAAGTTTAGCCATAGTGAACATTACTATAACAGAGCAAGTGTACAGTAGGTGAGGTAATTGTGTAAAATACATACTAGAACAGTGAATACAGGACATTTTGATAGCTAAGGCTTATACACATTGTACTAATTAGTGACCATAGTATTCTTGTACGATTAACTAGGGTGGTAGGGGAGGGAAAGGGGGGAGTGGAGATCATAGGCCAGAGAAGAGGTTTAGGAAGGGTCCGGAGGAAGGGGAGACGTGGTGGAAAGTGCTATACATTTAAGAGCACTACGTTAGAGGCAGGAGAGGAAGGAGGAGGATGTATGGGCTGGGGAGGGTTCAAAGCAGGTGCATTTTTAGGAAGTGGCAAGATGGTTACATAAGCCTATCTTAAAAGAAGCATGGGATGGTGATTGGCGTAAAGCTAGTGGTAGGGAGTTCCAATATAGTGGAGCATGGCAGGTGAAAACTGTGGTGCCTTTGGAGGAATGATGTCTGGGGATGAAAACAGGTGCTTGGTCAGCAGACCTTAAGCTAATATGGAATGTCAAATTAAGGAAGAGACCCACCAGGAGTTTGGGTGTTTGTGACCGGACAATATTGTCAATCATGGAGCCATAAGCATAAAGCCTTAGCTCTGAAGGAGGAAGCTAGCCCAGATCTGAATATAGGAGACAGTGGTGTTTTAGTCGGTGCGAGGAGGATGCACAGTGGCAGATATTGTTGCATGCGACATCCCATTTTCTGAGACTGGATTTGGACACAGAGGTAAAGGTGGCGACACCATAGGTTAACAAAGGTAGGAGTATACCCCGGGCAATGGCTAGCCTAGCTGAGGGGGTGAGCATATATCTGGTTTGGTAGGCTATGCCGAGTTTGGCGTTGACCAACTTGCAAGTCTGTTGGATGTGTGGATCGAAGTTTAGTGATGGGTCTAGTGTGACACCCAGATATTTCAAAGAGTTCACCACCCCAAGGGTAGAACCATTGGATGAGAAGACTTTAAATTTGAGTTGGAAGTGTTTAAGTTTGGCATTAGAACCAAATAGCATAGCCTGGATTTTGGACTCATTAAGGTCCAGTTTGTGACTAGTTAGCCATTGTTGGATTAGTTGGAAGTCAAAAGAGAGATTTTGATTGATTGCTTCAATGCTTTTACGACTGGAGTATAGAACAATGTCATCAGCATATAATAAGGAGTCAGTCCTAAGGAGGTTTGTGGTAATGTTATTGATGAAGATAGAGAAAAGCAGATGCCCAAGGATGGATCCTTGCAGAACTCCAATGTTAATGGTGGCATTGTCTGACAGAGTGGAGTTATATTTCACAGTTTGAGTCCTATCAGAGAGGTAGCAGCCGAACCACCTCACAATGTTGTTAGAGAAACCAAGTGTTCTAAGCGAGGCTAAGAGGATGTGGTGGTCAACAAGGTCAAATACCTTGGTCATATCAATGAAAATGGCCCCAGTGAGAAGGCCAGAGTCCATAGCCATAAGGGTATCTGATGTAAATTTAAGAATGTCAGTAGTGGTGCTATGGCCTTTGCAAAAACCATGCTGGGCCGGGGTAAGATGGTCATATTTCTGGAGAAAGTCAATTGTTTGGGCGGACACCAGTTTCTCCAGAATTTTACTGAGAACAGATAGGATGGCTATGGGCCTGTAATTTGAGGGATCTTTGTGATCTCCCTTTTTGAAAACAGGGGTAATCCTGGCTACCTTACAAATATCTGGTATATAGTTCTGGGACAGGGATAGTGTGAACATTTTGGCTAGGGGAGCAGCAATGCAGGGTGCAGATAGTTTTAGGAGCTTGGGCCCTAGGTTATGCGAGCCTATTGGGGTGTAAACTGAGATTTTATTTAGTAATCTGAACACCTCATGCCTAGAGACAGCCTGAAAAAAGAATTGAGGTCCACTGTCATAAGGCAAAGTGGATAAGTTCGACTGGGCAGGGAAAGAGGAGGTGTAGTTAGATAGGTCAGAGAATTTATCATTGAAGAAATTGGCGATGGTATGGGGATTGTTGCAGTGGACACCATTTAATGACATGTCATTGGGGGTGGATGCCGGATTCAAACCAAGAAAGAACTTGATATGGGACTAGAACTTTTTTGAGTCACCATAAGAGTTTGTTAGTAGATCCTAGCAGTAGGAACTTTTGGCCTTTTTGATGTCCTTTTTGCAGGCTTTGCGCGGGGCTCTGTAGGTATTTAGGTCAGAGGATAGCCCTGTTTTCTTGTATCAGAGCCAACTTTTATCTCTATACTTTAACTTAGAGAGAAGGTCAGACGTTAGCCAGCGGATTTGCCTGTTTTTTACCCTCAAGTAACTTGTTTGCAGTGCTTATCCTGCACCATGAGGAAGTGTGTCATGAATAGATGAAGTGAAGTTTGAGCATCATTTGATAATAAAAGGGAGGACCAATCAGTAGCAGCAATGTCATGTAGAAAGAGTTGTGGGTCGAAATTAGCATAGTTACGGAAAGTGATGAGGGGAGGTTTTGAAGGAGTGAGCTTGCTTTTACCCCAGATACAATAGATAGGGGAGTGGTCAGTGATGGTATCAGATAGCATGTCAGAGGCAATAATGTTTTCAGGGTGGTTGGTCATAATCCAGTCCAGTAGCATGCTTGTGTTAGAGTGAGGAGTTGTTCTGGTGGGATCACATAAAAGTTGGTGCAAGTTAAGACTTTGCAGCCAGGACAGCAATGTTGATTGTGTGTTCCCCAGCCAATTTAGGTTAAGGTCGCCTAGTATAAGGACCTCATGTTTACCAGCAAGGTATGAGATTTGATCCAGCAATTTATCCAGACCCTTTTGACTGTTTGACTGGGGGTTATAGACACATGCAATATGTAGTTTCTTGGAGCCCAGGGTAGGAACAGTATGAAGTACCTCACAGTGGGATAGATTAGATGATTTGATGGCAGTGAGATGTAGATGGTCTTTAAAGTAGACAGCAGTACCACCCCCTCTCCTGGGGGCAGATCTATCGGGTCTCAATAGGTTATAGGATGGAAGGGAGCACATAGAGTCAGGAGTGGAAGGACTTAGCCAGGTTTCAGTTAGGCACATGATGTCAGGCTTGTATAGGGAGGTCCAGGATTCAAGCTTGGTAAGATTGTGTGTGAGACTCCTAATATTATGGTGTACTACAATCAGTCCTTTAACATTGCTAATTAGGTCAGGTGTGGCTTGTTTTGTTTGCCTCTTCAGTGGCGTGGGCATATTTCTGATCTCACCTTCTACTAGGGTCTCCCTCCAAAGCTTTGGGGGGGGACTGTCCTTAGGCCACTTGCCCATTTGGGTACTCCCCTTGGGGGTAACCTCCCACAGTCCACATATTCTCATGGTGGTTCCACAACATACTATTGATATTTATGTTGCTCTCTATTAAATTAGGGCCCCAATTCCAAGGTCAGTTCAGACCTCCATGGGCAGTCTGGCCCCATCTGCTCCCAGCCTGTACAGCACTCCTCTCAATGTTCAGGCTTCTACTTTTCAGCACTCAGTCAGTGCCCAGACTATCTGACACCTTCTTTTTGTTCTTCAAGCTCCTCCCACTCTTGCTGTCTGAGAGACTTAGTGCCAGCCAGACCAGTTTCAGGACAGGCATGTCATGGGAAAATAAAACACTTCCCCCTTCCTGGAGGAGTAGGTTGTTACTCAGGTCATAAAGGAAATAATGTATTTGCATGAAAACACAGGACGATCACCCTGGAGTTATAGGGTAAATTATGTCTGATCTTGGAGCTCTGAGGAGAAACATTTTATGTGTTTGATAAACAATTTATTGAAAACATGATAGTAATGTTGTAATGGACTGGAGCAGGCACACCTGTATCTACACCTGCTCCGACTGCAGCAGCAGCTGCAACTCCACTGTTGCTGACAGACAGCACAATGAGGGCATTTGGACATGTATTCAAATGATACACAGGGGGGACAGCCATCTTTGCTACTTCTGACCCCTGTCTGCATAGCTGGCAGGGTCAGAGGTTAAGCAGTGACCAGTCAGGCTCCAGAAGCCTGGTATAGAGCCAGGAGTGCACAAGGAACACTAGAGGACTTCATTAATTCACCTGGCAGAGTGATGGCTAATAACCCATTCAGTGATAGCAAGACAGTTTGGCATGGGGTCATAATGTCGCAAGAAATGATGCCGCATGGCAAAATCGTGCTGCCAATACAGTGCGATATTGCCATGTGGCATAAGTCTTTTTTCTGTGGGGGGCTCTGCCCCCCCCGTTACAGGGGACTGTACCCCTCAAACCCTCCCCCCACTAAGGATTCTCAACTCGGGGGGAGGGGTTACCTCGGGGAGCGCACAATTCGTGGAAAAAAATAAAATATCTGTAACTGGGAATCAAACCCAGTCCCAGACACAGCACCTAAGTTTCTGCTTCTGTGACTCAGTCCAGTGAGCCGCAGCAGCTCCTCAGCAGAACCTACTCCCAGCAGAGGTCTTATCCTCTGCCTGGGATTGTGTGAATGGTGCAATACCACGTACAGAAGTATATGCGTTATTGCACCATTTGATGTCATGGACAGCGCTGTTTCGGGTTAGCTATAAGCGTATGACATTATGACCTGGTAGGAGACTGTTCCGTCCTTTTGTGACTGACACCTGGACTGATGAAAGGGAAGGCGGTCTGCAAGTGTGATGCCCCAGGGACTTGCCTGCAGCCCTTTAGTATGCATGAGGCAGAGCTGAAGTAGAGACCTGTCTGCACTGCCTAAGACCTGTGAAGTCATTGGATGGAAACTTGTGCTTATGCAGCTCAGAAGGAGACTGCTATTTTCAGAGCATCAAAGGGGGACTCTGCAATCTGCAGCTGAAGGCATCAGTCAGTTTGGGTAAGCTGCTCTGCAGCTGAGCCTCACTGTGAAATTTTGAGAGATTTGATCTAGAACTGCACAGAAGGGTCTGTACCTGAGAAGGTGTAGAGAGGCTTAAAGGCCTCCCAGGCGAATCGGTAAATAATCAGTCATGGTTTTTAAAGGTCAGTCATGACTGATCATCATTAATCATCAAATGTTACCATGAGATCATCAAAGAAGATCATGATCTAAGATCATCATCTAGATCATGATTTAATCATCAAACATGAACTTTCAAATCGGGCTAATCAGGACTGAGAACAGGTAATTTTAAGGGACTTTAACATAAACTGGTTAGCACAGGAAGCGGTAGCTGCTAGGGACAAAATTCATGTTCTATACCTCACACAGATGATCAACCAGGCAACCAGAATGAACTACCGCACAGGGACAAGCACTCTTATAGACTGGCTCCCAGCTACAGCCCCATAGCACATAAAAAGTGTCACTGTCCTCCCTGACTCCCCAAGTGACCACTCTCCTATAGTCTGCTCCTGGGCAAACAAGGGCCCTAAAGACCCCTCCAGGCTTGACAAAAACTTCTCCCTGAAAAAAGGGCAATTGCACCTCTTCAAAACATACCTGAAACACACGGATTAGACACCCCTAGATTACTGTGTTGACATTAACAAGGCCCTTGGACACTTTATCACAGTCTTCAATAGGGCATGAGGTCTTTTTGCCCTGGAAAAAAACTCCAAAATCAAGGGAACTAACAACCCCTGGCTCAGCGGCCCCCTTATCAAACTAATGAAATTTAGGAACAATCTCTGGCACAAAGCGAGAGCAACTGGTAATCAGGCTGACTACTTCGCTTACAAGACTGCAAGGAATAAATGCACCAGATTAATCAGGAATGCCAAGGCCACATAATACAGAGAGCAATTAGATAAATGCTGGGGTAATGGAAGAGATTTCTGGAGCAACATTAAAACTCTCACTGGGAAAGAATCTAGGGCTCCACCAGATTTAATTGTCACCCCCTCTGGCCCACTACAACATCCTAAAGACATTGCAAATGCCTTTACTCAGGCCTTTACGGACCTAAGCTCCGTTCTACCCTCAAATTACCTTGACCCCAATTTAACCAGAAAGCCTTCCAGCTCCATCCCTCCTCACACTCCCAACTCTAATCAACCTCTCTTTTACTTCAAACTGGTCACCCCGTCTGAAACCATCAAATATGTCAGAAGAGTCCTAGGGAAAACTAGAATGGGTAGTGATTCAGCTGACATGAAGATGCTCTCTCTTGCTCTTGAGGAACTGGCCTACCCTCTCACCAAAATATTTAACACAACCCTCAGGACTGGCATATTTCCAGATAAATGGAAAACTGCCCTAGTAACCCCAGTCTTTAAAAATGGTGACAAAACAAACTTGGGTAACTACTGGCCTATCTCCATCCTGTCACCCCTTTCAAAGGCCCTAGAGAGAATGGTATCAGACCAAATCGCAGAATACTTCAATAAATGTAATGTACTCTGCCCACAACAACACAGATTCCAAAAGTCCCATAGTACTGTCACTGCATTCACTGACTTTACCTCCCTTTATGACAGCCTAGACTCTGGAATGATGGTGGGGTCCATATTTATTGACCTCATTAAAGCATTTGTTACTGTCAAACACCAGATCTTGCTTGATAACCTCCTGACCCTCGGCCTGTACCCTGACACAGATACTTGGTTCTCAAGCTACCTCTCACAAAGGAATCAGTGCATTAGGATAAATGGAGTCTCCTCAGAGCCCCAGAACATTACACTGGGGGTTCCCCAAGGCTCTATCCTTGGGCCCTAACTCTTCAGCCTCTATCAATGCACTGCCTACTGCATGCCTTGCCAAAATGCTGCTTTACGCACATGACACAGTGATCTCAGTCCCTGGGTTCCACCTGCCTGAAATCACTGCAGCTCTCTAAGATAGCTTCTTCAAACTTGAAACCTGGTTCTAGCTCAACAGGCTACTCAAATTACAAAAAAACAATAAATCCATGCACTTATCTATTCAGTGCTCCAAAAAGACTGCCAGACCGCTGATGATCCAAATCCACAAAGGAGATGTCATAGAGCAGGTCTCCAAGTTCAAATATCTTGGCATCCACTTGGATGATGCCCTCTCTTTCATCACTCATGTAGACCACATTGTAAAATCAGCCAACATCAGACTCGGGACTCTCTACCGCCACAGAAAAGTCATGATCCCTGAGGTCCTCAACCTTGTCACTCAAAGCTCCATGCTATCAATAATTGATTATGATCTAATCATTTATAGTGCTGCCTCCTCAATAAAGCCTGTCGGCTTGTTCTAGGAGCTGATCACTTCACTCATACCTGTAGCCTGTATTCTTCGACTGGGTGGCTCCCTCTTCACACTAGGACTAAATAGCAAGCTTGCTTAATTGGGAAAAAAGCCCCCCTAGGACTAACACCTGATTCAACTGCCGCTCTTTTCCAGAGGAACCTGAACTACAAAACTACCAGAAGCACAGTAAAGGGTGTCTTACAGGTCCTATTCAAAATAACCTCATTTTCACAGTGATCCCTTTCGTATCGTGGCCCACAATGGATGATAGACCTGCCCGCCATCCTCTTACAACATGAAAAAATTGGCCCCTATAAGACAGATCTTTGAATGCTCTTGGCCGGAACCAACCAATGTCACTGTAAATCTTAAGAAGTGATGCCTCTTCTCTTGCCTCTGCTTGCCCCACCCTCCCACTCCTCCTCTTTCCTCACAGCCCCTTCACCCCTCACATCCACTGGCTCACCACCTACTGACTGCTAGACCCTACTCCTTGCTCTCGTCAGGCCCCAACCTACCACTCTTTGCTCCCTCCCTCCCTTCCATCTCTCTCTAACCTCACTGAATACATATGGACACTGCCTTTCCAGGCGCTGCCCTTACCACCCCTACCCACACCACCTTAGCCCCCCACCCATACCCGACTTCCACCCAACTCAATATAACCCACACTTTCTCATCTCTGACACAGCCACCACTTGCTGCTACTTCCCTATTCACGGCACTTAGCAACAGGTAATCTGCATTTAGTAACTGGCTTATTTTGTTCTACTGAAAAATTGCTTGATTCTGTCCAACCTGTATAAATTACTTTGTCTGCTTTGTTTAGAAATCTGCTTTGCATTTCTGTCAACAAATCTGTCCTGCATGCAATCACAACCGACTACTAGCCAAGCTCCTGTACTGAATGTTTTCTGATTTTTGTTAAGTATTGTTCCCGTTTTGATTCCTTGACAAGGAGACTTTGTAAAAGAGCCATCTTGGCTCAAAGTTGTAATTCTGAAACTGAAATAAATAAATAAATAAATAAATCACCAACTAATGATTGATTATTTTTGTAAGCTTAAATCAGCATGAAGGATGTTGACGATCTGTGGATGATCAAGTGATGATCATTGATGATTGTATTAGTTCAGTATTTATAAGATTGCAAGTCACCGAAGTAGTACTTAAAAAGTTTTATTTCTTGCAATTATGAAAATATGAATGTCACATATCAGCAAAGGCAAATGATCAATTATAATGTAAATCATGTGAAGTCCAGTTTTAATCCCATCAGTAAGGGTGCATGCAATGTCTGGTATAGTATACACATTTGCATACCTAATTTGTATATTTTGAATGCACAGTTTTTGGACCAAAACAATGGTAATGTCTATTTTTACATTAATTTTGCATTGACAGTATTAGTTTGCAGACTATTAGGAAAGGTTTTAAGCAAGATCAAGTACTTTTAGGAACTCACCACAACCATAAAGGGAACCACTTAATGGAGCTATATAAACCAACATGAGCCTTTTGGACTCCCGTAAGAAGTGAGGTATCAAAGGCAGTATAACTGAAAGCAGTTATCCCTTATAGGAGAGGTATCATAACTAATTATTCCAATAGAGGTGTCTGAATATATGAAAGTACGGAGAAAAGATACGTTGATTTTTTTTTTTATTTATCACTGCAGTCTTGACCATGGGCAATCATGAAAAATCATGAAAATATGAGATAATCATTAATCACAATCACCATTTCCATAACTGCATGGTTTTTCATTGGCAACCATTTAACGCTGATGTTAATTTATTGTTAATTATGATCACAGTGATGGTTTTTGAAGCTTAAACATGATCTTTGAACATAACTGATAATGATCATTCATGATTCATCAGTATAAAATCATCATCTTTTCATCTGGACACCACTCAGAAACCAAAGCCAGGTACTTGCCAATAGCAGGAGGTGCATTGGGGTTACTCCATAAGAGGTGAGCTTGCAGATTACGGTTTGCCTGACTACCAAGAGAGACCAATGGAGAAACAGCCCAGCTTATCTTCAGAAGGGATGGAAACAGCAACTGGCAGAGGAGAGCTGAGAGTCATTGCAGGTATGCAGAGGGATGCAGGCACAGAGTGGGTACATCCAGCCAGGACTGCAGCAGGCGAGAAAGGTCTTCCTGCTGGAGGGTTAGCATGAGTAACTGAACATGGCATGCAGGCTCTGCAACACCCACCTTCTTTAGTTAGTTTAGGGCCACAGTTGACTGTTACTTGAAAGGACTAGGCCGGCTGACCCAGATTACAAAGTGTTTGGGGGTGTTATTTGTTTTAACTTGGCCACCCAGCTGGGATTACAATTTGCATTGTACAGTTTGCAGTTGTTGTAGCACTCTCATCACTGGCCAGACAAGTGCAACAGCAGTGGGCCTACTATGTTCAACAGCTGGGCACCCAGGAATGCACAGGAAGCTCTCTAAGAGACTAGGGGTAATTCTATTGGTACAAGTAAGGAGTATGGCAAAGTCTGGGCAGCACTGTTGGATAGACATTGTTGTCAGTTGGGGGTGCGCCTGTGGCCAAGTGAGGTCTACTAGTTAGCAAACCACTGTGATTTATTTTATT
This sequence comes from Neoceratodus forsteri, assembly GCA_016271365.2. Taxonomy (NCBI): domain Eukaryota; kingdom Metazoa; phylum Chordata; order Ceratodontiformes; family Ceratodontidae; genus Neoceratodus; species Neoceratodus forsteri. The sequence continues at coordinate 1,727,652,192 of CM057452.1, forward strand.
GCTTGACAGTTTCCCTTACCATTCCCATTCTTGATGCCACCCAATAAATTCCCTGTTATTTGCATGTCAATTACTGTGTTCAGCGCATTTTTGATTGGTTTCCTTACCAAGTCCACCAAGACCAGAGAAACTTGTGGCTCAGCTTGTTGGGGTGTCTTTAACACTTGCCCTCATATCTATCATCTATCTATCTATCTATCTATCTATCTATCTATCTATCTATCTATCTATCTATATTTATTTATTGAATATTCAGAAACACCTTTGAGTGGAGCTCATTTACAAAGGTTCCACATCACGTTGTACAGAGCTACAAAAGTAGTACTAAGACAAAACACACAGGTCATTGCATTACAACAGCAAATGTACATCCCTGTTTGTCAGAGTGGCCACTTCACGGAAGCACTGTCTAATGGGTGGGGAGGAGGAGGAGGGGAGAGGAAGGGAGGTAGAGAATGAGACTGCAGGTAGTTGGGGGGAGAGAAGAGGAATAGATGCCCCATATAGAGGCGTTAGTAGTAGTTAAGTGAAGGTACAGATAGATTTTTCAGTAAAATAGCTTTTCAGGGCCATTTTGATTCATACTGGACCTTCCCAGTTTATCAAAGGTGGTAGCAGCACCATGGGAGTGGACTGTTCTCACAGTACTGTGGCGTCAGTTACAGACTGATAACAGTGGTGGGATTCCTGTTGTAGCAAGTCTCACTTGAAGAATATTTATTACCGTAATTGTGTGTAATTGTCATTTTTTGATGGGACATGGGGGGAGGGGCATGTCCCAAGAGGAGGAGGAGGAGGATGGTGCCCCAGTGGTCCCCCGGGGGGGGGAGGAATGGGATGGAGTACCTTTATGCTTGATTCTTTTAACTTAAAGCATCCTGAGTGGGGTGACCGGGTGGAACAATTTAAGCTTATGGCTGAGCTAAATGGTTGAGATACAGCTGCCAAGCTGAAATTCTTGGACTCCTACTGCAGGAAAAAACTTACGATGTATATTGAGGAATGGAGCTTTGGTAGTGGCACTGAAACAGTCACTCAAGCCCACCAAGTGTGTCCACCAAGAAGGAACAGATTTCTTTTACTGGAAGAGGTCAAAGAAGAAGTCTTCCCAGGACTTCAGGAGGGTGCTGCGGTGCCTAGTAGCCAAGCTTTTACTGGGTACTGTGTTGGCCACCGAAGACCTGTTGACTCATGACCATTTAATTGTCAACACAAAGAGTAAGGAGCTCTGTTAATAACTATGCCTGTGGAAAGCAACATAGCTAAAAGGGCTATTCTATATACCACTAAATTGGAGGTAGTGCAGAAATTAGACTTTCTCAAGGCCCAGTGCCCACAGATACTGACCAGTTGGGTGACTAAGGAATGAGACCCTCAACAAATTGATAGGAGCCATCACTGAGTTGGGAGATGAAATGGTGGAGCCCTCTTGAATCTGCACATGGAGTTAAAAAAGCTAAAAGTGAAGCTAATCCCCAGGGGTCCTATATCAGGAGGAGCAACCCCACAAGGTCCAGATGCTACGAAGGGAGGCTTTAGACAAACAAATTCCCAAACCAAAGGGATATTTGGACTGAAGCCTAGAGAGTTAAAGCTCTTGAACATGTGCAAGACTCTTCCTTCAATGAAAGGGCCCAGTTGGACCAAATACAATGGAGGCAGGGTTGAGAACAAAATCCCTAAAACAAAACAGAAGCTCCCAATGGCAGATCATAATCATAGCCACTGTGGAACTGTGCTATTTTCTTTTGGGAGAGAATGAGGCAATCCTGTGCAAGTTTCTGGTGGACTCTCATGCACAGGTATCCATAGTGCAATCACAGCTGTGAGAGGGAGTCACTAAAAGGTCCCAACAGATCCTCTGGCCCTATAAAGGAACTGTCTAATTAGTGAATGGATCTGCCTTCAAGGTGCTGGCTGTGGCAGACTGATCACTGTGAAAGCGGTGCAGAGGAGGGCAATGAAGGTGTTTCAGGGACAGCAAGAGAAGTTCTATGTAGTGAGGCTTCAGTATATCAACATGTACCCCTGGAGGCCGGGGGGGGGGGCACGATAGAGACATAAAGAACAATGTATAGGCAGCCAGACACAACAAGATTGTATTTATATCAAGGGGTGGGATGACATCATAGCCATCGACAATGAAGTGCAAGATGTCTCCATAATGTCACCTCAGCCCCAAATGGAAATAATACAACACGCAATAGAAGCTGGGCTACAGGCACCAGAAACCACTCTTACCAAAGATATTTGGTGTGTTACAGTTGTACTTTAATAGTATTAAAAATAAAAGCTGTCACCATGGCAACGTCTGTCATGCCTGCCAACATTTCATGCACACACAGGTGTGCTTTGTTAAGGCAATTGCAAGGCAGGGTCCCTGTGATCAGGTGGCACTGGCTCCACCCAGTGAAGTCTCTGGAGGCTTGAGATCCAGTAAGAACCTGGAACAGAAGAACACCTCCAGAACACCAGCTAGAAGGATACAGACTCCAGCCAAATGTCCTGCCTCAAGAAAAGGAAAGATTGAGACCTGATGGACACCCAGGACTTGTGGTTGGCCACCTCTCAAGGGAGGTCACTGGGATCTTTGCGGATTCCATCCATAGTATGCAAGAGAGAGAGAGAGCAAACATGCAAGTGACCCTCCATTAAGATGCTCTGTAGGAGAAATGGAAATAGGTACCTAATATAAGGTGTAACCCCCTGGCTAGGAAACCCAAATGAATGGTCATCAGGAGGAGGGGGCCTGATAAGAGTTGGGGTTGTAAGTCACCAGGATAGGGTTGGGCATGGAAGTCCATTCTTTGGGCCACAAGGACTATCAGCATGGAGCCAGAAAGAGGAATGCATAGTCGGACCAACTATAATATATCCAGGAATAGATCATAATACTGGTACACAGGTTGTTACCGCCTCTACCCATATAGGTGGTCATTCATTGGATCTGGTGTTTCTCTTGGGTATGGAGATCACTGATTTGGGGGTGGAACCAGTCAGTTGGTCTGACCATTACACCATAAGGTTCAGCTTTAGGGCTCCCTCCAATAGGTCTGCCCCTACGGAGATGGTTCAGTACCGCCCTTTAAGGGGTGTTAACCCCAATGACCTGATGGCGGTGCTGGATCTATCGAGTTTATCGGGGGAATGCATAAGTCCAGATGATCTTGTATTGGCCTATAATAAGGCTGTGGGAGATGCTCTGGACAAAATTGCTCCTCATTAGGTGTTGGCCTCTCACTCTTCGTTCAAGAGTCCGTGGTTTGTGGCTCCTTGAAGGAGTTAAGCGAGTAGGCCAAGGCTGAGAGAGTCTGGCGAAGTCAGGCCTTGATGCCGACAGGCTTAAACTGATGGCTCATTATGACAGCTATCAGTCAGAAATCAATCAATGAAGAGGCAGAATTCCTGTCCAGAGATTTCTGCCACACATAATCGACCGGCTCAGCTTTTCCGGACTGTGGACAGACTGTGCAATCCAGTCTGTCTTCAGCCTAGAGAAGCATTTTCTCAGTTAAGATGTGAGGAGTTTGCTCGGTTCTTTGCAGATAAGGTTGCTGGCATTAGGTCTGGCATCGGTCCGATCCCTCCTATGGGGGACTGCGGTGGTCGATTGGAAGTGGCCTGCCCTCAGTCTGTCTGGTTAGATTTTCACCGGCCGGAATTTGGGGACATTGTGAAGATCATCAAACAATGCGACCAACTAGTTGTAGTTTGGATCCGGGTCCTACACCACTTTTTAGTAAGTTGCGTGAAGTTATCACCCAATCCTTACAGACATTGTCTGGATGTAGATTGGAGGGGGTCTTTCCTGACCCCCTTAAGGAGGCGGTAGTTCGACCACTCCTTAAAAAATCCTCCTTGGACCCAGATTGTCTTGCTAACTACCGGCCTATCTCTAACCTGCCATTTGTTGGTAAGGTTATTGAAAAGGCAGTTGCGTTACAATTGGATGATCACCTTATATCTCACAATGTCTACGATACTCTCCAGTCTGGTTTCAGGAAAAGACATAGTACAGAGACTGCCCTTGTCCGGGTATTGAGCGACCTCCTGATGGCCAGAGATCGAAAGGCATGTACCATTCTGGTCCTTCTCGATCTGTCTGCTGCATTTGACACTGTAGACCATGGAGTGCTATTGGATCGCCTGCGGGTCTTTTGCGGACTGTCTGGTACAGTCCTCAAGTGGTTTCGTTCTTACCTCACGGGCAGGTTTCAGAGAGTTGTCACCGGAATTTATTCCTCTGACACTCACTTCCTGCCTTGTGGGGTACCTCAGGGCTCCATCTTAGCTCCCATGTTGTTTGCAGTGTATATGCTGCCATTAGGAGAAATCATCAGGCGATACAGTTTGGGTTTTCACTGCTATGCAGATGATACTCAACTGTATCTGTCCTTTCTCCCCAGTCAAGGTGATGCACTCTCTGTACTTAATAGTTGCCTTGATGAGATCAGACTGTGGATGAGTTTGAGCTGGTTGAGACGCAATCCGGATAAGACTGAGGTGCTGGTTGTGGATCCAGGTCGTCTGGGGATGGGTGTGGGTGTTGGGCAACCATCAGGTTTATTACTTGGTGGCGTACCACTCTCTACCTCTAAACAGGTGCGAAACCTGGGCGTTATCTTTGATGATGGTTTAACCCTGAAATCTCAGGTGTCAGCTGTCGTCAAGTCCTCTTTTTACCATCAGAGGAACATCGCCCGGGTGAAACATCTGATTCCCGGATGACCTTCAACATTGGTCACGCCTTTGTCACTACCGTCGCATGCTGCAACTCTCCACTCTACCTAGGGCTACAGGGGTTGATATCCGCCTCCCCAGCTGGTGCAGAACCACGGCAGCGGGCTTTTGACTGGGACTTCTAGGAACCAGTCATATTGCGCATACTGTGCTCGTGAACTGCACTAACTGCCGGTTGGTGGCGGATCACCTTCAAGGTTGGTTTACTAACCTTTAAAGCCCTACATGACCAGGGACCCAGTTACCTGAAGATCTTCTGATTCCCTATTGTCCCTCGCCCTCCTCCGTTCCGCTCAACGAGGGATTGCTGGAGATTCCCAGGTTCATTGAAGTCATCAGGATCTCGTGCCTTTGCTTTTTCAGCACCGACCCTGTGGAATTTTCTACCTCATTGGTTGAGAGAATGTCCAACCGTTGAACATTTTAAAGTTGCTTTAAAAACATATCTTTTTGGATTAGCGTATCTCTGCTAGTTGTGGCTGTCTTTTAAATGTTGTGATTTTATTATTTTAAAAATTTGTACAGCGTCTTGATTTTGAAAGGCGCTTTATAAATAAAATTGAATTGAATTGAATTGAATACTAAATAAATTCATATGGATGTCACTTGTTGACACAGAGCGAGACATGCACAGGTACAGCTTGCCCACAGGATAGTTTGCACCCTGCCTGGGAAGCTGCCAGTGCACAAATGGTCTTGGGAGCCCAAGGGTTCCAAGGAACAGAAAAATGGGAGCTAGGGTTTGTGGTAATTAATCTACCAGCAGCAGCAGAGCTCCTTTAACAGAAAACAAGGGAATCTTGGAAATGAAGTATTGTTTATTTTTATTTTATTTCTTTCTCGGATTGCAATATTTCTGAACCAGAGGTTCCATTTCAGATCAAAAACAAAACAGTTTACATTTATTGTGCAGTCAATATAGTAGACGTAGGATATGCCTTGAGTGACTGAACATATTTAATGGTGAAAACAGAAAAGAGATGAACTGAAGAAGGTGAGGGCAATGCCCTTCTGAGCTGTGCGACAGTGGACAGCTAAGTAAATATACATCCTGCTTGATCCCAGCTCCCAGTGTGGACATTGATTTGTGAGTGGTCTCATGCTTATGGTACCCCCAAAATGTGCATTGGTTGTCCCTGGTCCCATTCACCCTGACCAGTGGTAGTAAAAGATAAAAGGCAGAGAGACAGGGTTCTTGGCATGAGATGGTGCTCCTCTGGATAAGAGATGCTACCATATATCCCTACATGCTCAATTCTGCCCTGAGTGTGCAGGTTGAAACCCATCATAGTAGAAATCCTTCAGTATATTCAGTACATATGTTTGATTCTTCATATAACTGATTGAGCTCATGCTTTACCGTGACAACCTCTGACACAAAGCAAGGGCGGCTGGTACAATGCATATAAGGTGACCAGAAATCAGTGCACAAGCTAATAAGGAAGGCCAAAGCCATGTACTATGAAGAACTATTGGACAGGAGCTAGGGTAGCAGAAGAGATTTCTGGAACGCCATAAAAACACTTACCAGCAGGAACCCCAAAACACCACCAGAACTGATCGTCACTGTGTCCGGCACACTACAAGAGTCAAAAGAAATAGCAGACCCCTTCAGTGTCGCCTTTACTGGCTTAAGCACTGTACTGTATCCTGACTACCTATCCAGTCAGCCCCCTGTGAAACTCCCCAACATGGACTCCCCCCCCTCCCAAAACTCTAACATACCTCCTTTTTATTTCAAGAAAATCTCCAGGGCTGATATTATAAAATACATTAAGCGGCTCTTAGGGAAAACCAGGATTGGAGGCGACCTGATATACACGAAGCTTGTAGCACTCACACTTGATGAACTAGCTTCACTCCTTACAAAAATGTTCAACCTGTCCCTAAGAACAGGAGTATTCTCAGATAGATGGAAGTCAGCGCTTGTCACTCCCGTATTCAAAAATGGGGACAGAACCAGCCTGGCAAACTGCAGGCCCATATCCATGCTACCCCCCTCTCAAAAGCCCTTGAGCGGATTGTATCTGACCAATTAACTGACTACTTGAGTAAGTACAACCTCCTATGTGCACAATAACACGGGTTTCAAAAGAAAAACGTAGCACCATGACTGTGCTGGCAGACTTCACTAACCACCTGTACGGTGCACTGGACAGTGGCATGCCAGTGGTGTCCATATTCATGGACCTCTCTAAAGCATTTGATACAGTGAACCATCTGCTCCTGCTCACTAACCTACTGACCCTTGGCCTGTCCTCTGAAACTGTATCTTGATTTGGCAGCTACCTTTCACTCAGAACACAGTGCATGAAAATAAACTGAACATTTTCTGACCCAAGGGAAGTGACCCTTGGAGTCCCCCAATGGTCCAGTCTTGGCCCCCTGCTTTTCAGCTTGTTCATAAACTCCCTACCCTCCACCTGCCCAGCAACCATGCTGCTATATGCAGATGACACCGTTATCTCTGTTCCTGGCAAGCAACTGACCCAAATAACCATGGCACTACAGGATAGCTTTCAAAAACTTGAAAAGTAGTTCCTACAAAACAGACTTCTACTTTTTTTTTGTAACTTCTATTTTATCTCCTGAACTCCCAGGGCATCTCTCAGGTGAACTCACTGGATCACAGCACCTAACTCCCCACCTGAAATGTCCCAGCTGAGTTCTGCACCCAACTCGCTGACCACAGCCAGCCCCCTCTATACCCCTCCGGGCTGGGCCACCCATCCACTTACTGGATGTCCTCATCTGCAATCTAGACAGCCATGCCAGGATCCGGGTGAGTAGGAGGGAACCAGCTAGGAAAGTCTGGTGTTGGGGATGTGGGCCAAGTCACTTAGGCTGCTGTCGCCTCCTCCGAGAACCAGGGGTATTTTAATTTTATCGCCTCCCCTAGCTCAGAAGTGCAATGCTTCCAGCATGGGCATGCTTGCTCCTGCGCAGGCCCACAGGATCACCACCATAGCCAATCCCCTTGGTTGCTGGATCGTGAGCTGCTGTGCCTCCCAGCCACTGCTAGGTGCCACCAGAGCATGGGATCAGATTCACCCCCCCAGGACAGGAGAACAGTTCTCCAAACGCTCAATCCTGTCCTCCCCTGCTGACCCCCAGTGGCCCGAGCTCATTCCCAAACCTGGGACGCCGGTGTAGTATGAGGTATGGTGTCTAGCGCCTCAACCCTCGGCACCACTGGGCCGAAACAGACTTCTACTTAACTACAAAAAGACTAAAGATATGCTGTTTACAATGACTCAGACCAAGAAATAAATTGGCCCCTTGATCATTCTCAGCCAAAAAGGGGAAACACTGGGAACAAGTTAGCTCATTCAAATACTTAGGAATACATCTGGATGACACCCTGTCCTTCACTTCACACATAGACCACATCATCAAAACTGTGAATGTAAAGCTTGGAATCCTTGGAATAAGGCATGCACTGTTCCCTGAGGCCCTGCGATTGGTAACTAGCAGCTCAGTACTATTGATTATGGGCTAAGTGCTCTTAAACAAGTTCTGCAGGCTGGTTCTTGGGGCAGACTACCTGACGCACACACATGCAGACTCTACACTGATACTGGGTAGCTCCCACTTCATCTTAGGGCTAGATACCAGGCTTGCCTGCTAGGTAAAAAGGCTTTCCTAGGACTCACCCCTGAATCCACGGCAAGCATCTTCCGACGTGCCCGATACTCAAAAACAATGAGAAGCTTAGCCAAGAGTGCACTCCAAGTACCATTTAAGTGCACCACTTTTGCCCAGAGATCCTTACCCTACCGAGGACCTCAGTGGCTAAGTGGCCTCCCTGCCTCTCTCATCGACACCAGAAAGCTGGGTATCTTTAAAAGAGAGCTCCGTATTCTCCTATCCCAAGCAAATAACTGTGATTGCCCTACCTAGCCACGGTTGGCTCCTGCTCAACCACACAGATTACTCCCTCCCAAGCTCGCACCTAGATCCTCACCTCCCCCGCCTACCACCTGGCTCATCGCTGTCCCGTCAGCTACCCTTTCTCCTGACAAATCCATCTCTGGCTGCCACCACCCCCATTGCCAAGTCAGTCACCAGTGCCACTGATAAATCACTCCTTCTGCTACTCCTAAGTCAACCCACCTAGTAAACACTACCGGGTCCGCATCTATGTGGAATGTACTGCTCCTACTACTATATGAGTTTCACAGCTCCTACTACTATGCTGCTGCTTTATTTAACTAGCACCTATTTAACACACAAGTACCTAGACAAGCATTATACCCCACACTATACCGCAATATCTTGCTGCTGTTATCTATCTTGCACTTATGTATTTCAAGTGTTCTTAATTAAGCTATGTACTACACCTAACAAGCTTTGTACTGCACCTATTGTCATGCTGCTGTCTGCCTCTTGCACTTTGTAACTGACAATGATCTGGATCTCTGTTTATTACTGTCTTGTTGTCTGTGTGAACTTGCCTGTACCATATGTATTATCCTATGTTAAACTAACTTGGAACCTTTGTAAAAGACCCCACCCCCCCAGCTCAAAGGTGTAAATCCTCATTTTAAATAAATAACTCCATCTTTGTAATTTTTATTCCTTTTTAATGCTATTATTAAGAAAGACTGCTTTAAAGTTATATGCAGATCCCACTTTAATATAATGAAATGATTATTTGACTTTTGTAAGTCTATTTGAGGATTCATATTTAATTGGACATGATGTTTTTTACCCTACTGGGTCAATATGTCATGCGCTTAATAGCGTATGACATGAGTGCTAAACTGAAATAACACTGTAAATGTGAGCGAGAGGGTGCAATACCACAAATGCTTCTGTGTGCAGTATTGCACCCTCTTGCTGTCCCAGGCAGAAGATAAGAACTCTGTCAGGATGGATCTCTGCTGAGCAGTTGCCATGGCTCTACGAGATGAGTTACTGGCAGGAGAGGATGCAGGCAGAATGTTTAGGACTGGGTTAAATTCCCGGTCCTAAATGCAAGTACATTTTTTTTATGTTTTGCACTTTGTGCAATTTCACTGTTAACCTCCCCCGGAGTTGAGAATCCTTATGTGGGGGGTTCAGGGTGCACAGCCCCCCATAATGGGGATGCAGGGTGGAGCCTCCCACAAAAAAAGACGTATGCCGCATGCAAAAAATCACACTGTATTGGCAGTGTGCTTTTTGCATGCAGCATAATGTCATGCAACAGTATTACCCCATGCCGTTTTTACATCTGTACAAGGTTGCATCCTTAATACCTTTATAAAGCCTGTAAGTAATTTTTAATTAGGCTCATTAGGCTCACATGTTTCATATTAATTTATAATAACCTGTTACTTTAACAGCACTATCCTGTATATAAGGAGTGTCTCTCCACACTAGCATCACTACTTGATGAAGGGGCAGTGTACCCTGAAGCAGTGGTGTGTTGGTGCCTGTGTTCCAGCTTTAAATAATGCCATTTGGATCACCAATTTTGTGAGTGCGCTGCCTATTTGCTGTTGTCCATTGCCATTATGGCCCGTAGCCCATTCCCTAGGCAACCACAAATGATGTGCAGGGTGCCCAAGAAGCATCTGTGACCTTACTGACCAATGGAGTTGCAAACGTTGCACCCCACTTAGTGGGTAAGAAAACTGTCCTTGGTTTTCAACGATTGTCTGGTCAACTACAGCAAAGTTATTGCAGTCCGTCATGGTAAACATTATGTTTGTGTGAATAAGGCAATCCATCATTGAATCAGGCAGTACTATGTTTTCTCTATGTCTTCAGGGAGGCAGTTTGGCCTAATGGTTAAAGTGCAGAGCTGTGAACCTAGAGACCCGAGTCTGAATCCCACGACTGCCATTTACTTTGTGACACTACACAAGTCACTTACCTCCCAGTGCTCAGCTTCTCCGTAATCACTCTCTATGCTCTCTGAACCTCTGCTGCACATGGAAAATGGCAGCACCCTTCCCTATCTTCCTTCATGTGGACTGCAAAGCACTTTGGGATACAGCTTATTTGAAACACACTATATGTAACCAAATTCCTTTCCTTTCCTCCCCGCTTTAACTTCACCATATGGAACAGTTCTTCCTGTCTGGCATAATATGCTGCTCAGTTACTATACTACATGTATTTGGAATCAGATTCCAATGAGGCCAACAAGAGCAGACTGCTTTGTGGTCAAGCTTTGCTCTGGGTTGCCCTCATTGAAAGAGGTCACATTGCTGCGATCATTCTGAGATGTCTGAATGTCAATGAATGAATTTATCAAAACAACCTAAAGATGGATGTAATTGTTACTGATAATGGACCCCATGTACTGCAGTCAAGGCTATGCAAGATGGCAATTCTAAAAATGTTGACTGCTGTGCTTATTGCCTGAAACATATTTGATTTTACTTTCACCGGACAAAAACACAGTAATGCTAAACAGAGTAAGAATTGCTCACATTTTAGTGATGTCTGACCCCAATTGAGTAGTGGAAACAGAACTGAGAAAAGCTGTAAGGTCATTCCCAGTACAAACAGTCTTGGTTTGAGGTCTTAGCTAGGTCATCCCCAGTGTTTGCATTCTGCAAGCCAGAATAGGGCCGCTTTTGAAGAAAAACAACAAGTCTTCCAAACTTGTGCTCTCCACATCACAACGTTCACAGGAAGTTTTGCAAATATCCACAGAAGAATTGTATTCCAGGTTCAAGAAGGGATTTCTTTTAGATCATGTGAATACTTTCTGGCTATGCTACATGCCACAGTGTGCAATTACAGTGTTTGCCATAGCTAGCAGATAAGGAATTTTAGTACTCGCTTACAAAAGAGGTGGAGAGTGAGCAGGATCCCTTTTTATGGGGACACAGAAAAATACTTTTGTTGCTGTATTGGTCCTTGTAACAAAAAGTAAAAAAAAAGATGATTTGATTCCGTTTATTGGACCAAAATAGATGTTACAAAAGAAAACAGGTGCTTAAACTTTCGGATTACACACAATTTGATGAAGGATTGTGTAATCCGAAAAGATAACTTGTAACATCTATATTAAGTCTGATAAAAAGTATCAAATTATTTTCTTTGATTTTTATGGGGGAACATTTTCTGTAAGTCACTGTTTCAGTGCTGCAGCAGAGCAGTGTCATGGGGAAGGAGAGAGACTGAGAACTTGAGAAAGGCTGTAATTGCCAGGTTCGTCTTTACAAACAGCTATAAACAAGATCCTAGTCAGCACAAAAAGTCAATAAAGCATAATTTATTATTTATTTTTTCAGTTACAATTGGTAACTGAGAAAGGCAAACTGAGCAGAGGCTTGTTTCCGGGTATATCTCAGCAGAAGTGTGCAAAGGATAAAAAATAAAAACAGCAGAAAATAGTACAGGCAATTTAAAAAGTGCAGATAAACACAGTATAGTGCAGGTAGCAAACAATGTGAGACTAGTAAAACAAGATATATAGTACAATGTTTCACAGGTAAAAACAGGGGAGATTGGTGTGCAAAATATGCAATGGAAGAAAATGCTTTCTTGAATTACAGTGATGAAACTAGCTATGGCAAGGGACACTTTTACGGCTGGGATGGGCATCACTTACCCCAAGACAAACTAGGAGGATTGGACAGAAAAAGGATCAGGCAGTAAAGAAGAGGGGTCTGGTGTTGGGGATCACCATGGGTAGAAGGCAGATCACTGAAGGAAGTACAGCAGAGCATAAGGATGAGAGACTGCCTGCGGGTCAAGGAAGCATAAAGGGGCAACTATCCTAACTTGCATGAAGACCAACATGAAAAGTGCACCCAGTAAAATGGGTGAGCTTGAGGGCTTTATGTATTTCAAAGTCCTGGACTTAGTGGCCTACATGAGGACCTGGTGGTGGGGAGGGGAGGGGGGAGGACTCAGATATGAGGATAGAGGTAACAGGCTATTCTGAAGGGTTAGTCTAGGCAAGGAGTATGGGTGGGGTGATTCTCTTAGTAAGGGAAGGAGTCATTATGGAGTGCAAGAAGGACATGGGGGAGTGCCACAGAGTCCATCTGAGTCAAGCTGGGGGAAGAATAGGGCAAATGAGTCATCCTGGGGGGTGGGCAACAGGCCTCCTAACAGCTTAGTGGAGCATGATGTTCAGCTGATTGGGGAAATGATGGGAAAAGTTAAATGGATGCAGGTGCTGGTCCTGGAGTGCTTCAGACTCCACAGCATAGACTGGTGTCTTGAGTAAGTGAATAGCAGGGATAAGACTAGACTCCTGACCATCCTCAAGGATTGCTTTCTAGAACAGCATGTTTAACTGGGTACTAGGTATAAGACCACACTCAACCTTGTCCTTAGCAGAGGAGATGTGGTAATCTCCAGTGTAAAAGTCAAGGAACTAGTGGGTTGCACTTACCACAACTGGATGAACTCCCTGGTGAAGGGGAAAACTAGCTGGACCTTAGCCACCAAGTTCAGAAACTTTAGAAAGGCAGACTTTGCCACGATGAATCCAAGGGTCTGGAGCAGCTGGATGAAGCTGATATTGCATAGCGCATGTGGAGTTCATTAAAGAATGTACCTGAAGCAGCTGCAGAGGCTTGCATTCCTGTAAGAAATAAGGGAAAAAGGAGCAAGAAGTGGCCTTCCCTGGCTCAATGGGGACCTAAGGCAACTGATTCTGAACAAAAAAGAAGTCTATAACAGCTGGAATAAGAGACGGGTTGCTCCAGATCAATGAGGAATACAGAGAGTAGCACTGAGAAACTTCAAACTAGAATTAAGAAAGTCAAAGTAGGACCAGTATAGCAATACGTGCTACAAAAAACATCAATGCCTTCTTCCAGTACATAAATGCAAGGAGGAAGGTGAAAGATGGAACTAAGCCCTTGAAAACAGAGGTGTGGGGACTGGTGAGAGCCAGAGGCAATGGTTGAAATGTTCAACAAATACTTCATGTCAGTGTTCACTGAAGGACCCCTGGTGAGGGAGAGGGCTCATTGGGAGGACCAATACCACCAGAATAAACCACAGTGCTGTCAGTAGACATAATGTCAGTCACTGTAGCTGGCTACCTGTCAAAGATCAAGTCATTTAAGTCACTGGGGGCACATGGGATAGACCCCCACTATCATAGTGCAGCTAAAGGAACAACTGGAGGTGCCACTTGCAATAATCTTTCAGGAATCTGACTATAGACAGGAGAGGTGTCAGAGGACTGGAAAGTGACCAGTGTTGTCCCCCATATTCAAGAAGGGGAGAAGGTCAGACCTAGGGAACAACACAGACTCAGGGAACAACAGGACGTTCAGCCTGACTTCAGTGCTAGGAAAAGTCCTGGTGCCATTGCCAAGGACAGAATAATGGAGCACTTAATCGAGGTAAAGGTTTTTGCCTCTTCTCAGCATGGTTTTATGAAGGGTAGATTATGTCAAACCACCTGACCACTTTCCTTGAAGGAGGGTGATCAGGAAGGTGGACAAAGACAGGCCAAGGACATAGTCTAGCTGGATTTTGGCAAGGCCTTTGATATTCTAGGTCATCATAAGCTTCTGGGCAAAGTAAACCACCGTGGTATACACGAGGTGGATTGACAGCTAGCTTGAGGGCAGAAGGTAGATGGTGATGGTGGACAGATATTACTCCATGAAGAGAGCTAACAGCTACTGGCCCATCTGCCCCAGCACATCAAGGGATGCTCTGCCTCTTTGCCAGTCCTCAGAGTGCTGTGGCAGATGAGCTAGTAGCTGTTAACTCTCTCCACGTAAGGTATCAATATACTTTATTGTTTGATTCATTTAATTTGTTGTGGATGAATAAATACTTCTGATCACATTCTTCTTTGCAAGGATTTAATTTATAATTGACCTCACGTCTTTGAAGTGTATCACTAAACATTTGGTTCTTTCCTGGTCCTGATGTACCTGGAGTACAGTACTGAATGCAGTTTGGGTTTCCTCAATACAAAAAGGACACTGAGGCAGCTGAAAGAGTGGAAGGCAGGGCCACCATAGAGATCAGCGACTGTGGTTCAAAAGCCATGAGGAATGGATGGAGACTCTTAACATGATAATTCTGGGGCCCGCCAGTGCAGTGGTACCACTACTGCTTATGGCACCGATGACCTGGATTTGGATGTAAACCTGGAGCGGAGTGTCAGCCGAGGGGGAAGAGAATCAAGCATCCATCAGATACCTATCTTTCTCCAGGTGGGGTGGGAGCAGGCACTTGACAATAGCCTGACTCCTGGTGGTGGCCAGGAGTCAGTGTGCCCAAGTGCCTTAGCAGTGCTGGGGCTTGGGAGCCATGGCAGATGTTGGCAAACAGCATGTGAGAGTACATGCTGCATGCCAACGATGCCAATGTATGTCCACATCATCAGGGAGACAGAAACTAACTAAAAAAAACTTTAGCCACACCATAGTGATGCCAGGCTCCCTAGTTCCTCTCCTGCCTTTTTGGAGACCCAGATTACCATGGAGGAGAGGGGGCCCACCATGCAGATCAAAACAGGGGGTGTCCGGGAAACAGCAAGGGCGGTTAAGGGGTATAGCTCCGCAGGCTCAAGGGAGCCAAAAATAGAACTGGAAAAAAAAAATTATGGTAATTCTGGAGTAAAAGAGGTTGAGAGGGGACATGTAATGCCCCTCCCAAATGGGGGCTTACCTGAAATGCCTGTTTGTCTCCCGTTGCTCCCGTTGCCTCCTGAGTGCCTGCTGCATCTGCTGGTTGTCCCCCGATCTCATCGCCATGGCTCTGAGTCTGGTTGTGCCCAAAAGAGCCCCAGCAGTTCCCTTTTTTTCATTTTTGGCCTTGTTGGGTTTAAGGAACAATGTGGAGCCACCAGCCTTTTTCCTGAGAGCTTCACAGCTGGAAGCTGGCACATGCGCAAAAATGCTCCCTAAAGTTCTGACCGCAATTCTGTTTAAGCTAGTGGCTTCCCAGTGGTCCTGGCCCCTAGAAAAGTTAAAGAGGGGACCAGTGACCAGTGCAAGGGCCAAGAGAGCCCACTGTAAATAATAAAGAGTGCTATGCATGCTAGGTATCAAGGCTTATAATTATTAAAAAGGAGCCTATGCATATTAAGGAGGTGCCTGTCACCTGCAGGGGACTGTACATTTTGACAGCAGTGACAGGCGCAGGAGTGGGACAAATTGTAAAATAAGAGCAATATTCAATGGGGCACTAAAGGGGCTATTAGACCAGGATATTATGATAAATAAATAACAGCTCTTCTAGCTGCACCAGACTACTAAATTTGGAACCCCTATGAGCTGAGTTTCTGCTGCCTGGGGACTGCATATTTCGGCAGCAGTGACAGATTTGGGACTGCATTAAATTGTTTAAATGTGGCGGCATTTAAGAGGGCACAGCAACGTCAGTTGAACTTTGGGAAATGATTAAAATAAGGTACTTCAGGCTGCACCAGAACTTTGTTGTTAGGACTGCTGGTGACTGTATATTTGAGCAGCCATTTTGAGCAGCCAGCAACCAATTGGAAAGCTAGGATTTTTAGCCAGAGGCTCTTGGAACTTTGCTAAAGACTTGTGGGGAAAATACAGGGACCTAATTCAGGCACCAAAACAGGGAGCTTATCAAGCATCGAGGGAGGCTTATGAATATTCATTTTTAGGATTGATAAGTGAATTCAACCATTCGCCATGGGATACACAAGTGGGCTCAGCCAATCGTGAGCCCCAGAAGGACTTCATAAAGCTCAGGAATTTTCAGGCTGATCTTAGTTCCAGTGGGAGCCTCTCCACGGGGAGGCTTAGGGCCCCAGCTAAGAAAATGGGCATTGTGTGCTTAGTAAAAGCCCCTCCTTAGGAGAGGGGGCTTCTGCCTCTGCCACAGAGAAAAAGTGGCTGCCAGCAACAGAAGTCGTTAGCCTGGAGGTTGCCAGAAATTGTCCTCCATGATTAGCAGTTCCTTGCCACATTAGGAAAATGTGGAAAAGAAGCCAGCATCCACCTGCATTTGTGAGACAGCTGCAAGAAATGCTTCTGCCTCAGCAGTAAGAGTGTTGAAGAATGTCGCTAACTTCCAGAATAGGGAAGTATTCTGAATCTGAGTGAGTAAACTTCAGCTTAAAAGTGCAAGCTAGAGAGAGATCTGTTGTGGGGCAGAGAAGCCCAGCCAAGTTAACGTTGTGATTGTCTGTCTGCACCCTGCGTCTAACCAGCGCACAAAAATGAGTGGACATCTGTTTTTAAGTGACCAAGAAAGGGTCCATTAATTCATATGTGTTAATTGTGACTGTGATATGTACCTGGCTATAGGACCGGAAAGGCAGTTTCCCAGCCTCGCAGAGCTTTGCCTAACAGTGCATGGCCAGTGAATTTTATGAGTGTCCATGTTGGAGCTGCTAACACCAGCAGAGCCACAGGGGACAGTGTTAAAGTGTCTTAAGCTTGAGAGAAGCTACAGTGACCAGTTGTATGGTCACGTAGAGCTATTGAGTGGTGGGGAGCCATCCCTCAAGCTCTGTCTAATATCAAGTGCCAAGCGGTAGAGAGCCAGGCCTCAAGCTCTGTCTAATGTTGTTAAAGATTCAAGTTATCTTGCATGGATTGCGAGAGTCTGGGCCATCTAGCCTTAGGGGAAAGCACTCTTCAGAGACAGCATCTGCAATCAGCAAACTGAAAAGGACCATGGTGGCCATGCTGGCACATGGTTGAACTGACTGTGACTACTGTGAGCTAATGTATAAATGTGCTGAATGCAACGTGACTGTTTCAGATTGGCCTGGGAGACAGCCTGGTAGTGTGCCACCAGCTAGGGCATTGTCATATGCTCGTACCCCTGTGGGGCATAGCCTAGATGTGAGGGTCTGAAGCATGCTGGCCCCAGTCCTGGTCTGGTCTGCACCAAATAAGACTGCAAAGCCCAGCGAGAACGGGTACCATCTAAAACTGAGAGAAGTTTCCAGAATTGCAAGCTTCAATGCCTGTTGTCCAGGGGTCAACCTCAGCTCCTGCCTTTATTCTCAGCCAAGCTTCTGAACACCAGTTGTGACTTCAAAGCCATGAGTAAGCAGATCCTGGTCTGTCCATGAAAGAGACTGTAAATAGTTATCTCCAGTTCTGCTCAGTTTCAGTTCTAAAGCCTAAGCCAATCAAGCGAGGGAGCTAACTGCCTGTAAAGTTTAGTTTCAAGAATAAAACATGGAAGGAATGCTAAAGGAAAAGAATGCTAACTTGATTTTCTCTTAAGGGCCCCCAACTCAGCTACAATGCCAGCCATCTCAGTTATCAGGCCTGCACCTTTGGACTCTAGTACTGAGTACCCAGATATAGGTATTGGAACTGCGGGGTTCTCATACATTTTGGGACTGGTATTTTGTGTGGGCATTCTAATATATATTCTGCCATCTATGCAGCTAGTCAGATAGAAAAGCATCTGAATACCTCAAAAGGTTGGTGGGTGGCCAAGCATCCAAAAAGGGGTTTAAAGTAAAATGCAAAGTGATTATTGTGATTTTATGCAAATCAAAACCAAATGCCAGTCCAAATCTAAATCAACTGTAAACAGCTGACATAGATACATAGATACATAGATACATAGACAGTGTCGGCAGATAAGGGCCTATGGCCCACCCAGTCTGCCCATTTAAGTTTGCAAGTTCAGTTTATGTTTTCCAGGAAGTCTGTTGCCCCTTACCCCTGACCTCCAGAATTCCTTTATGTCTATCCCATGCATTCTTAAATCCTGTGATTGTTTCAGCCCCCACCACTTCCTCTGGCAGGGTGTTCCACTTGTCCACCACCCGTTCTGTGAAGAAATTCTTCCTCACGTTTCTTCTGAATCGTCCTCCCTCCAACTTCATCCCATGCCCTCTAGTCCTGGAACATCTTTTTCGCTTAAAAATAGTGCATTCCTGCACCCTGTTCCTCCCTGTAAGATACTTGTATGTCTCTATCATATCCCCTCTCTCCCTCCTCTCCTCCAGGGAGTACATGTTCAGTGCCTTCAACCTGTCCTCATAGGACTTGTGATGCAATCCATGCACCATCTTTGTTGCCCTCCTCTGAACCTTCTCTACCCTGTCTATGTCCTTACGTAGGTAAGGTCTCCAGAACTGCACAGTGTACTCCAGGTGCGGCCTCACTAGTGTCTTGTATAGTGGAATTATGACCTCCCTTTTCCTGCTGGTGATGCCCTGCCTATGCATCCCAGCATCCTATTTGCTTTACCTGCTGCCTTGTCGCACTGTTTCCCTGCCTTGAGGTCATCAGAGATGATGACCCAAGATCCCTTTCCTGCTTGGTGCATGCTATATCCTCACCCCCAACTGATACATTGTGCCAGGGTTTTGTGCCCCATATGCATTATCTTGCACTTCCTTGCATTGAATTTCAACTGCCAAACCCTGAGCATTCTTCAAGTTTCTGCAGGTCCCTTCTCATTCTGTCTACACCCTCTGGTGTGTCTACTCTGTTACAGAGCTTTGTGTCATCAGCGAACAGTGAAATTCTGTCTTCTAGGTCCCCTGCCAATGTCACTGATGAAGATATTGAATAGTACGGTCCCAGCACTGATCCCTGTGGTACCCCACTGGTCACTCTTCCCTCTGTGGGTGACAGCCATTTACCACCACCCTCTGTGTCCTGCTGCCCAGCCAGTTACCTACCCACCGCACTACTGTTCTGCCCACACCATATTCCCCAGTTTGTGCAATAGTCTTCTATGTGGCACAGTGTCAAAGGCCTTGCTGAAGTCCAGATAGACCATGTCCACTGCCCTCCCCTGATCCACCTCCCTAGTCACCCAGTCAAAAAATTCAATGAGGTTGGTCTGACATGACCTTCCCCTGGTGAAACCATGCTGCCTTGGGTCCTGTAGTCCATTGACAACCAGATGTTCCACCAATCTCTCCTTCAGTAGTGCTTCCATGATCTTCCCCACTACTGAGGTGACATCTACTTCAAATTCCCCTTTCCTAATCCTCACCCCATGTAAATAGTCATTTGCTGTTTTTTTGCATAACCTGGGTATCTGAGCATAGTATTAGAGAGAGTCAATAATTACAAAATGTTGAAATGTGGGGTTTTGATTGTTGGGCCATGTCTGGGGTGGCTTTATGGTAATATGGGTGGTACAGCATCCCAGAGGGTTGTACCAGGCATTATTTCTAGCCCACTAAAAGTATACTCTGGGTGGAGGCACTGCACATTTATGTTATCTTGGGAAAGAACCAGTTTTAAAGTAAAATAAGAACCCAGGCCCCTCAACCTTCATCCTAGGGAGCAGGCAGTGGTAAGGTAGCCCTTTAGATACCCGACGACAGGGTTACAGACATGATCTCAGTCTCTTGCATACTCAAAGGTATCAACAAGACTGAACAGTCACATATGTTTTATCTGGTGTCTTGCATGAAGCTCTGTGGTGGTAAATTCAGGGATGATGCTAGGAGGCACTTTTCTCCCAGAGGGTGGTGAATCTATGGAACAACCTACCAGAGGAGATGGACTAAGAAGATAGTACAGACCTTCAAGGTAAGCCTGGACAAATTTCTGCTTACCAAGGGAATTACTGAGCAAGCTGGCTAATACAGTGGGTAGGGATTACTTACAAACTGGTATGTATTTGCACAGCGTATTTATTTTTTCCCTGCTTATGAAGCAGGGGTGAGGGTGGACAGGATGGATCTAGAGATCCCTCTGACCTTAAATTATTATATTACTTTGTTACTCATGGTTTCAGGCAGTCATCTGCTGAAGTCAGTCTGATATCTGAAACACGGAAAATGGTAAACAGCTTCAAAATGCTACTAAACTAAACTTCGACCCAAGAGATTATTGCCAACGTTACTGGGCTTCTCAGAAATACATAAGGGATGAAGAGGGTGCTTGGATAGCTGGGTGTCTTAAAGCGCTGGAGGAGTTCACCACCAATGGTGCAGTCGAAACCACATCTTCAACACTGTCTATTAAATTCCAGCACAACAGCAAATTAGATGTCGTGCCAGATGATGTTCAGGGACACTGGTTCAGTTCTCAGTCACAAGCATGGGTGCTAAGGGGTTTCAAAGAACACTCTGGGTATTCACAAAGTTGTTTATGAGTGCAGATTGGGAGAGGAAGGGAAAACCACTGGATACCAGAGATATGCATACTGCATCAAACAGTAGCTGTTGTGGGTGAGTGATAGCATTGCCAATGGGGGTTGATTGTATCAGTACAAGGATGACTGCATCATGTGATGGAGAATGATGTTGGGTGAAAGGCACTGCATCAGTTGATCTGGGGACTGCATGAGAAAACTCAGGGATTATCCAGAATGATTGGAGGTTGGCACTGGGAGGCCAGGAGAACTGCATAAGGTGATGTAGGACTGCATTGGCAAATAAGGATTTGCTACTGGACACCACAGAGTTCTTGGAACATTTCCGGGTTGTAAAAAGGGATGCCACTGGATTCCAGTGGAGTGCTTGAAAAAAGATGGGAGCAGGGGTTCGGTGTCATAGATCCAGGGCTACATTATCGCATTGCAACTGGCATATGGTACTTGTTGCTATGTTACATAGCACTTCTCCTTGAAACAGCAGCTGGGCTACTAGTGGGTGCTATTCCTGATAGTGCCCACTAACACCTGCGCGTAAAGAATTTGCATTGTGTCACACTTGCAGGTAGGACACCTCCCTCCTTCAGTGCAAGATTTCCTCTGTGCAATCAGGTGGTAGAGCAACAGAGTGATAGAAAGCACTGGGTGCCCCATTCTCAGTTGAATGGGTAGGGGCACAATGCAGGGAGCTTTCTTTTGCCCTGTTGCACTGCCGCTCATTTACGTTATTCCCAAATAGAGATACAGGTTGCCAGGGGAAGGAGGCCCAACCCAGTGACGGTGTTACAATGAAAATCAGAAATCTAGATATTAGAGGGTCACAATCACTGAAATAACAAAGGCACGTCCTTTTTATGTTGCTTGCACGCATGTGCAAGAAACATAGTGCCATCATCCGAGTTTTCGGAGGTGTGTCAGCCCGTCTTCCAATGCAGTCAGTGTGTTTGCAGGTGCGGCCTCAGTTCCCCAATCACTACTGCAGCTGTCTATGACAAGCTGAAAATGCAGTGGCATACAGTTGAAAGGAAGAGCTCCGCTTGAGTGAGCAGAGCTCCCCCCCCGACACCCACACACGTGCGCGCACGCACGCACACTGCATGCTCATGCGCCTTCCCCTCTCCACACTGTGCGGCTGGCCGGGGTGCCCAATCCTAATGGCTCCACGCCCCCAAAGCATCCAGGTGCCACGCTGGGAGCCCACCCCAGCGTGGAAAATGATAATACGGCCGATGGGGTGCCCAATCCCCGTCGGCTCCAGTGTCTACCCCATGCTGTCGCCGACAGGTGCCCAATCCCCATCGGCTCCACTGTCCCCAAGCATCCAGGTGCCACTGGGAGTCCACCCCAGTGTGGCAAAATGTGGTATAGCCGATGGGGTGCCCAATCCCATCGACTTCACGCCCCCTCACCAGCTGTCCTTGTGCCAGCAGGCCCACCCAAGCGTGGCAAGCGTCCAAGTAGATCATTAAAAAACCCCAAGAAACCTGGAAATAAAAACTGTCTCCGGCGGCTTCTCCCTGCCCCCCACAACCCGCATACACCACTGCGCACCCTGCCTCCCTACACCCCCACCCCATACTTACCTCCGACTCGGTGCGATAATCTTCGTGGACCGGGAACACGCCTGCACTCTTCAAAGCTGACCACGAACTGAGGAAATGTCGGTAAGCTGTATAATGGAATAGATAGGGTTTTTCAACTTTATTGCATATCTCAGGCATTTTTTGGAATTTTTGCACCAAATTTTCAACATGGGGTTTTTGGGACCCCTTCTCATGAATGATGTCACTGTCATGGTGTTACTTGGGCCCGAAGGGTGATTTCGCAGCCACTGCGCGAAATCACCTTTCTGGAATGATTAACGAGACGACACTGCAGTGTTCATAAAGTGGGTTCTCAAAAAGCCTATTTCCAAAATTCAAAAAAATGACTGTTTTACGAGAGTGTGTTGCACGGTTCCTACGCACACTCATAAGTTCGCGAATTTTCAATATTTTCACTCCAGATTTTCAACATTGCCATTTTACAATACCTCCTTATGAGCAGCACAGCTGTCATTTTTCACATCATGCCCAAAACGTGTTTCCGCCCATGTAGCGCACAATGGCACAGTCGGTGTGCGAACTCAATGTATGGGACACATTAAGAAAATCACAGTGACACTGTTCATGAGCAGAGGTCTTAAAATGGCTGTGTTGAAAATTTGGTGAAAAAAGTCCTAAAAATGACTGTTTTACGAGCGTGCATTGCGCAGTTCCTATGCACGCTCGTAAGTTTGTGAATTTTCAATATTTTCACTCCAGATTTTCAACATTGCCATTTTACCACACCTCCTTATGAGCAGTGCAGCTGTCATTTTTCACATCTTGCCCAAAACGTGTTTCCGTCCATGTAGCTCACAATGGTGCAGTCGGTGTGCAAACTCAATGTATGGGACACATTAAGAAAATCACAGTGACACTGTTCATGAGCAGAGGTCATAAAATGGCTATGTTGAAAATTTGGTGAAAAAATTCCTAAAAATGACTGTTTTACGAGCGTGCATTGCGCAGTTCCTACGCACGCTCATTAGTTCGCGAATTTTCAATATTTGCACTCCAATGACTTCCAAATTCCTAAACAGTACATAGACGCAAGCAACATTCGGCATTGACAAATGCTTGTTTTATGTTGTCTTGCAAGCGTAGCGCAAGCAACATTTTGTGGCAACTTGCTGGAGTAGCACGTTGTGGATGTGCGGCAGTGTTGTGGCTAATGCTGCCACTGCTTTTTTGGGCACCAATGAATGAGCATGCTGTCTATGAGAGCAGTTGAGAAGCATGCCACCAACTTGAAAGAATTTCACTGCCATAGTGAGGGAGAGCCCTGTACATTGCAGGCGTGCCTTGAATGCTGAAACATTTCAATAAACATGGCGGCTGCTATCGCCGCCCTCCTCTCACGATCCTTAGAAAGCCAACTACGGGGGTGCCCAATCCCCCTGTTGACATGTTTATAACCCCCCTCAAGATTGCATGGCACACTGGGAGCCCACCCCAGTGTGCTTTGTGTGTTCCGATGCTGACCGTACTGGCATGTTCCTGCCCCTGCCACACCCCACCCCTATTGTGTGCCACATTGGGAGCCCACCCTAGTGTGGCCAACATAACCCTCCCCAAAGTCATGGGGCACACTGGGATCCCACCCCAGTGTGCCCACCAGTTGTTTTATTTCCACCTGTAAATAAAGAAAACCTTCCTGCGATGTCCATTCCTGAAAAAACGGTCCGTCGTTGAGTCCGGAGCACCCCCCTCGCCCAACCTGCACCCGCCCTCTGCACACCCCACTTCCCCACAACCCCCTCACCCCATACTTACCTCCAGAGGTTCAGTGCTGCGATCTTCACTGGAGCGGGAACATGTCTGCAGTCTTCAAAGCCAACCGTGAACTGAAAAAATGCCTGCAAGCTGTATAATGGCATCAATGGGGGGCAACTAAGTGGATATCTCAGCCATTTTTTTAACTTTTGGCTCCAAATTTTCAAAATGGGGTTCTTGGGATCCCACCTCATGAAATCAGTCACTGTCATTTAGTTATTCAGTCACGAAAGGTGATTTTGCGGTCACTGCGTGGAATCACCTTTTGGGACTGATTAACAAAATGACAGTGCCACTGTTCATGAGCTGGGATCCCAAAAAGTCTATGTTGCAAATTTGGTGAAAAAATTCCAAAAAATGACTGTGGTACAAGTGTGCATTGTGCAGTTTCCATGCACACTCATAACTTCGAGAATTTTAAATATTTACACTCCAGATTTTCAACATTGCCATTTTTTCACACCTCCTTATGAACAGTATAGCTGTCATTTTTCTCATCCTGACCAAAATGCGTTTTAATACATATGGCACACAATGGCGTGGTCACTGTGGAACATCAGTGCTTGGAACAGATAAAGAAAATCACAGCGACATTGTTCATGAGCGGAGGTCCCAAAATGCCTATGTTGAAAATTTGGTGAAAATAATTCCAAAAAAATGACTGTTATGAGTGTGTGTTGTGCAGTTTCCATGCACGCTTATAACTTCGAGAATTTTTAATATTTTCACTCCAGATTTTCAGCATTGCCACTTCTTCGCACCTCCTTATGAATGGTACAACTGTCATTTTTCACATCCTGTCCAAAATGTGTTTTTGCATATCTGGTGCAAAATGGCGCGGTCGTGGGGGAAAATCAATGTTTGGGATAGATTAACAAAATCACAGTGCCACAGTCCATGAACGGAGGTCCCAAATGCTTTCATGAGGTGGGGTCACAAAAAGTCCATGTTGAAAATTTGGAGTGCAAATATCAACAAACGCCTGGGGTATTAGGGTTTCTAACCATAACGCCCCACCCTGTAGAGACTGACAGGCATCAGGGGTGTGACTTTGGACTGTTGGCTGTAATGTCCATACCATTCCACCCCCACCCCCACCCTGCAGCCAGTGACAGGCATAAAAACATACCTTGCACTCTTTGGCCCCAAAGTTCACACCATTCTCCTATACTGCACCCATCTCAATGTATTTCCTCATGGAATGGGGTGAGCGTAAGGCCTGATGATCCAGGGCACAACACACCACTGGTCAGAGTCTGCAGGGTAGGGTGAGGTGAAATGACATGAGTGTTATGGCCGATGACCCAACGACACACCTCAATGCCTGTCACTCTCTGCAGGGTGGGGTGGTGTTGGCATCAGTTCCATACTTCACTGTCATTCCTATTATGCACCTCTCTAACTCCTACACAACCAATGCCAATACCAGCAAGACAACGTTCGGCATTGACAAGTTCTTGTTTTTAGTTATTATGCTTCATGCTCCCCTCCCCATCTCAGTCTGCTCTCACCGGCTATTGCTACCCTCCAGCTGTGACACCCACCAAATCCAGGGTTTACAGCCTGCTGCCATCAGTGCTGCATGGTTTAACCCCATGGCAGAGCCTCCCAGGTTCCCAAAGCCTGGGAGAAGTTTTACCTTGGGCAGTGCAGGGCCTGTGAGAGAGTGCAGTCATCCTGCTGCAGCTGAGGTGTTTTTCTCCCAGCTTTTTCTTGCCACCCTTGGGTGCCTCATGGGCTAAGGACTGAGCATACAAATGCTTATGCTTACATCCCAGTCTGGAAGAACCCACCCTCCCATTATGGTTCCAGTCTGTACCACCACCTGCGGTCACCCATGTGGTGGTAGTGCAGATGGGCACATGGACCTCCCTCCCTAGAGGAGGCGAGCATCCTCTGCGATGCTCAGTCCTCCTTCCCCCACCAGCCCCCAGCGATCTGTGCTTATTCCAAAACCTGGGTTGCCAGTAGAGTGAGCATTAGTGCTAATACTGCACTGATGGACCAGCCCTAAAGGCATGTCCTTTTAATATCCAAAACACAAAATGTAGCTGCACACCACAGCTACAAAAGAAGATCAGCTAAATAAGCAGATCTTTCAGCTGCTAACATTA
This sequence comes from Neoceratodus forsteri, assembly GCA_016271365.2. NCBI lineage: Eukaryota > Metazoa > Chordata > Ceratodontiformes > Ceratodontidae > Neoceratodus > Neoceratodus forsteri. Next base: position 1,727,678,392 of record CM057452.1, read on the forward strand.
ATTAAAATGCTGCAACAGTTTGACTTAATGGGAAACATTTATGCCCAGTTGCCATCATAGTTCGAAAGTACATGAAAAGGTCTTTATAACAAGGTATTGGGCTCATCTGTAACTGAAAGCACACCGGAGATATAGATGACTGCATGTGTTCAATGTGTAAGCAATAAGGCATGACGGGGTGCATTAGACAGTTCTAATGCACTGCTATGGGGCACAGTGAGGCATGAGGCTGCAGGCCCAGGGTGTTCAGTCCCCTAGCCCAGTGTTAGAACTGTCTAATGCACATCGCTGGAGTGGCTTATTGTGCTTGTAAAATGGGTCTGTGTATTCTACATAGAGTTTCAAGTTTTAGCTGTGCATTAGGCACATCTAATGCATGGCTAACAACCAATCAGATTACTTGATATCCTTTGCCCATTTTATAATATTACATGGTGGCCATTTGTAGGGCATTATGATGTCATCGGAACAAGTTGTGCCTAACTACATTGAGTGACCAGGAGGGACTGTTTCACTATGGATCTGGGGACTTCCAATAAGTATATCTGGATCTTTCCACTCAGGACTCACAGATGTTGATTTGCTGGTGCAGTAGTTGGCTACTCCAGAGGCTTAGCTAAACCATTGTATAGGCTCCTACATAGGCTCACTGCCTCTACATATATACTGTGTTTTACTGCGCAGAGCAATATTATGTATAAATGCTGTAACTCTTGAGCTATACTGTTTTCACCCACGCAACCTGATGTTACAACTGAATGTATGTATGTGTACCTTATATGTCTTAACGTGTACTTATGACGTGGAGTCTTTGGAAGTGAGTCTCTGACTCAAAGGGTTGTAATTCCAATATCTGACAAATAAATAAATAAAATAAATAAATAAAGTAGTCAGAGTACTGATTTGAAATTAGCATTTTTTGTCCTCATTGGCTTCTTTTTCACTAGGATTGGAGATTGCCATTTTTTTACATGCTAGATAGACAGCATTTTTAATAAAATTCACTTTCATAGACTTGATCTATTATTGATGTCGTAAAAACACCATTTTCATTCGTTTCTTGTAAATCACATTTTACAGTTGTTGAGTGGAGTTCTTGATCGTCCCTGAATATCTTAAACAATCTTGTCTTTTGGATACATGTTCTTGTGTTGTTATATGTAAAGTGCAATTAATTATATTGCAGTGTAATTTAACTTTTTATTTAATAGCTTTATAGCTGAACAATGAAGAGTTTTCTACTAAAACACTGAGTCATGCACAGCTTGTTCCTCAGTGACATCACAATTTTCTACAAATGTCTGCAATGTGGTATTAATATTGCACAGACCCAGTCATCTGTATCTCTGGAGTGCACCCAGCTACAGATGAGCCCACTACCTTGTTAATATGTTTTTCATGGGCATTCAAATTGTATCAGGCACAGTACATGAATGTTTTCCTTTAAAGTAGCAGTATTTAACTGGCAAAAAATTCATCTGATTGTTTTTTTTTTCTTTAGCAAAAATAGCAAAAATGTATTTGTGACATCCTTGGCTTCATCCTCAGTATATTTTTAGTTTTCTCGGATATTTTTAAAACAGTTTTTATAGCTAATTTTGTAATTAATGACTCCTGTCAATAAAGACGGATGCCACCAACAATTTTTTTTAAATCTCTGTTGTTGCAGTTACCATTAGACTGCATGTACTAGTTTCATGCTGTGGATGCATTTGCATGGTGCTACCATACGTTTCTGATGGCAAACAGCACGGGACTGTTGAAGGTACTGTATTTAATGTTTTCATGGCAGGCATGGCACAGGACTGTTGAAGGTACTGTATTTAATGTTTCATGACAGGCATGGTACAGGACTGGGGAAGTCTGAAAAATTCTAAATTCCGTGGGCTTGATTTTCAAAGGTCAGAGAATGATGCAAGGTGTTTGCTCCAGAAAAGAATGAAGCAAGGAGTAAGCTGCATCAGAACTTGCATCAGTTCTGATTTTCTATTGCTGCTTGTGTCAAAAAGAGGAAATGTCTGCTCCAAAATGGCTTGCGTCAGGCTTGTGTCAAACATAGAAACATAGAAATTGTCAGCAGATAAGGACCGCTTGGCCTTCCCTATCTACTGTAATACCCCAGACCCTACTTGATCTCTGGCTTTACCCTCCCTTTCTCAACCACTAAAGTTCCTGTAAGCCTGCCACATGCATTTCTGAATTCCCGTTACTGTTTTTGCTACCGTCACCTCTGCTGGGAGGCTGTTCCATGCAACCACCACCCTTTCTATGAAGAAGTAGTCTACTCCCCTCCAGCTTCATCTCATGACCCCTTGTTCTTGAGCATTTCTTTTTTTCTGAAAAATGCTTCCCAATTCTACTTTATTTATGCCCTTGAGGTTTTTGAAAGTCTATATCATATCTCCCCTCTTCCTCCTCTCCTCCAGGGTGTACATATTGAAGTCCTTAAGCCACTCTTCATAGGGCTTTTGGTGCAGACCGTGCACCATATTAGTTGCCCTCCTCTGGATTTCCTCTACTCTATGTCTTTTTAGAGATGTAGCCTCCAGAACTGGACACAGTACTCAAGTGAGGTCTCATCAGTGATTTGTACAGCAGTATCACAAACTCCTTTCTACTGGTGACACCCCTCCCTATGCACCCCAGCATTCCACTGGGTCACTGCCTTGTCACACTGCTTGGCCACCTTTAGGTCATCAGATATTATTACCCTCAGGTGCCTTTCCTGTTTGGTGGTCGTCAATACCTCTCCTCTCATCATGTACGCTGCCCCAAGTGCACGATTCTGCACTTATTTGCACTGAATCTTAGTTGCCACACTCTTGACCACACCTCCAGCTTACTCAGATCCCGCCTCATTCTTTCCACACACCCTGGAGTGTCAACCCTGTTGCAGAACTTTGTGTCATCTGCAAAAGGGCATATCTTCCCTTCTTTTTAATTTTTGTGCCTCCCATGAACCCCTGACCAGCCTCTCCTTCAGGCCACCTAGGTGCACCCCACAGCCACTCCACCCCCACCACCATGACCTGCCCCATATTGGCAGCCCCCTGGGAAACCCAACATATTCCTTCATCAGATAGGTCCCCCCTTCTGAGAGAGAGAGAGAGAGAGAGAGAGAACTCACCAGTAGGCACATTCTCATTGACCCGAGTGCTGCTGGGGTTGGTCCAGGTGATCTGGGGCTTTGTGGTGATGGTAGGCCGGCAACCATCATCTGGTTGATTGGGGGGTGATTTTGCATTTTCTGGCTGGCCCACACTCATCCCTGATTGGGCCTATGTGTGATGGAGACCTGGGGCAGGGACATGCGGGGGCATGTTGAGGCTGCATGCTCCATGAATAATCGCCCAATCCACCACCAGGTGCCAAGGTCCTGCCCACCCCCCTAAGAGGGAAGTGTCCAATCGATGCTCTAGATTCCCTCCCTGTTGGTCTCCGCTCCTGACACCTGGGCTCAGTGCATGAACCCAGGTTGCCAGTGTGCCGATCAAACCCCTTTGCTCAGCGCCATGGAGCCAGATGTATATATCTTCCCTTCTAACCCTCTGCAATGTCTCTAATGAAGACATTAAAGAGGACCAGACCCCGTACTGATCCTTGTGGCATCTGACTGGTCACCCTCCCCTCCTTGGAGTGAACTTAATTTACCACTACCCTCTGTTGTCTATCCCTCAACCAATTTCTAACCCAGTAAACCACCTTAGAACCACTCCCGGGCTGCCCAGCTTGTTTACGAGTTTCCTATGTGGAAAGGTGTTGAAGGCCTTACTAAAATCTAGGTAGGCCACATCCACTGCTCCACCTTGATCTAATTCCTTGGTCACCCAGTCAAAGAAATCTATTAGATTTGTTTTACATGACCTTCCCACTTTGAATTCATGCTGCCTTGATTCTTGTAGGCCGCTGGATTCAAGATATTCCACAATCCTTTCCTTTAGTATTGACTCCACTAATTTCCCCACCACTGAAGTCAGGCTGACTGGCCTGTAGTTACCAGCCTTCTCCCTGCTCCCACTTTTGTACAGTGGGACTACTGTACATCTGCCCTCCTCCTGTCCTCCGGAACCACTCCCGTCTCCAGCGAGTGGTCGAACAGTGCTGTCAGTGGCACTGCCAGCACCTTTCTAAACTTCTTAAATAACCTTGAATGTTTCTCATCTGGCCACATTGCCTTGTCCACTTTCAGTTTTGCAAGTTCCTTCAGGACTCTTTCCTCTATAAATGGACTGGTGTCCACCTCCCTTCCATTGATGCTCCTGTCACTTATCTGTAGTCCCTCACCTTCCCCTTCTTCTGTGTATACTGAACAAAGATATTTGTTCAGGATTTCTGCTTTTTCCTTGTTCCCTTCCACACACTCCTCTCCTTCCCTTCTTAGTCTTACAATCCCTCCCGTCTTTCTTCTTTTGCTTACGTATCTGAGAAATGCCTTGTCCCCTTTCTTTACTGTCCAGGTAATTTTCTGTTCCATTTGCACCTTTGTGCTCCTGACTGCTTTCCCTGCCTCCCTCTACTTCTCCTGATACACTTCCTTGTCTTCCTCCCTCTGTGTCTCCTTATACCTCCTGAATGCTAACTTTTTTGTTGTTATCTACTCAGCCACCTTTTTTGAGAACCACAATGGTCATTTTTTTCCTCTTTTTTTGCTTACTTGCCTAACACAGAGGTTTGTTGTCTTCACTATGGCTTTTTTTAGTTTTGCCCACTGTTCCACTACATCTCCCAAGTCCTCCCCCCCCCCACCAGGGCATCTCTGAGGCAAAAAATGGATGTGCCATGTCACAACAGGGCTTACATCAAAAAAATGATGCACCATCCCCTTTTTTAGATTTGCGAAGGGGGAGCTGTTGACACTGCACCAAAGATATATACCAGTGTTAGACCAGCCAGAGCTGGTCTATCTGACTCTGGAGCATATAAAGGAGAGGGAAAGTTATGTAGCGGGTTGATTATAGAGCCAAAATTCCCCAGCGGGACTAGTTTAGGGTGTTTTGGGGGTTTAACATGCCATCGAGGTAGAAAGGTCAGTGGGGGATGCTGCAACAGAAAGTAAAGCCATCAAAAAATGGAAAGCAATGAGTACCAATGCCCGTAGTCTGAGTAACAAGCTTCCTGAATTAGTGGCCTCGATGGAGGAGGAACATCTGGATATCGTTGCAGTCACAGAAACATGGTACACACAAAACCATGACTGGGATGTAAACATACCAGGATACACTATCTACAGGAGGGACAGGGAGGGTAAAAGAGGAGGAGGAGTAGCAGCTCTTTACATAAGGGAAGGAATCAAAGCAACAGAACAAAAGGGTAAACAGGGAGGAGAAGAAGCACTGTGGGTAAATTTGGAGACCGGCAATGGCACCACAATCCGCACAGGGGTTGTAAACAGACCCCCTTCTCAGGGGGAGGAAATGGACAAGGAAATGATAGAAAGTATACTTAGTACGGCAGAAAAAGGGGAGATATTGCTGATGGGTGATCTGAATATGCCAGATGTTAACTGGAGTGCAGTTGCAGCAACCACTTCTAAGAGTGGGTTATTCTAGATGCCCTACAGGGGGATGTCTTAGACAACTAGTATTGGAGCCCACTCGAGAGGAACAATCTTAGACCTGGTTCTCTCAAATGGAGATGAAGAGAGATCACAGATGTAGAAGTGGGTAGCCATCTGGGAACTAGTGACCATCAACAGTATGGTTCACAATAAACACAGCAATAGAGTCAAGTCATACAAAGACAAAGGTACTGGATTTTAGGAGGGCTGACTTTGTCAAAATGGTTGAGTGCCTAAGGAATGCACTAGCAAATGGGCAGGAAGGAGGGTGGAAGAACAATGGGGAATAATAAAACTGCCATAACAGAGTAACAAGCCTTGTGTAAAGCAAATAAACAAAATGAAACGAGGTAAGAAACCACTATGGTTCTCAAAGGAAGTGGCAGTGAAGGTTCAAGAGAAAAAGAAAGCATTCAGGAAGTACAAGGAATCACAGAAGGAACAGGACAGAGAACTGTATCAGTTAAAGCAAAAGGAAGCTGGGAAGGCAGTCAGAACAGCAAAGGCCCAAACCGAGGAAAAGATAGCCAACTCAGTTAAGAAGGGGGATAAAACCTTTTATAGGTACATCAGGGAGCGAAGGAAGACCAAGGGAGGGATAGTGAGGCTTAATAAAGGGGAGGGAGGTTGAGCAGAGGGTGACTGTGAAAAGGCAGAGATACTAAACAAATATTTTTGCTCAGTATTTACAAAGGAAGAGGGGGAGGTACCTAAAACAAACAGTAGAAACACTCTGTATACAGAAGTTGATACCAGCCCATTTACAGAAGAAAGGGTTCTGAAAGAACTCTTAAAACTGAAGGCGACAAAGCAATGGGCTGATGGGATTCATCCCAGAATTCTAAAAGAACTAAGGGTAGAACTAGTGACACCACTGACTACCCTCTTTAACAAATCATGGGAGGATGGGGTGGTACCTGAGGACTGGAGGAGGGCAGATGTGATTTCCTTCAAAAGTGGGAGCAAGGCAGAAGCAGGAAACTACAGACCTGTTAGTTTAACCTCAGTGGTAGGGAAAATGATGGAATCACTTCTGAAGGAAAGAATTGTTGAGTATCTAGAGGCCAGAGGGCACAGGACCCAAGGCAGCATGGATTCACAGCGGAAGGTCATGCCAGACAAATCTGATAGATTTCTTTGACTGGGTGACCAAAGTAGTTGATCAGGGAGGGGCTGTGGACATGGCTCACCTAGACTTTAGCAAGGCATTTGACACAGTCCCACACAAAAGATTAATATACAAGTAGCCAGCCTGGGAGTGGGTCCCAAGATAACAGCCTGGGTAAAGAATTGGCTGGAGAATAGGACACAGAGAGTAATAGTAAATGGAGTCCACTCTGAAAAAAGGGGGGTTAGTAGTGGGGTACCGCAGGGTTCAGTATTAGGACCGGTCCTCTTCAATGTCTTTATAAGCGACATTGCAGAGGGACTGGAAGGAAAAGTATGTCTCTTTGCAGATGACACTAAGATCTGCAACAGAGTTGATGCACAGGGTGGGGTGGAAAGGATGAAAAGGGACTTAGCAAGGTTAGAGGAATGGTCAAATGTATGGCAGCTTAGATTCAATGCTAAGAAGTAGTAATGCACCTGGGAAACAAAACCCAGGGAAGAGTACACAATGGGGGAGCTACTAACAACAAAAAAATGGAAAGGGACCTGGGGTAGTCATATCAGATGACCTAAAGGTGGGCAAGCAATGTGAGAGGGCAGCAAGGAGGGTTGGGGGATACTGGGATGCAGGGAAGAGGCATCACCAGTAGAAAACAGGAAGTTATTATCCCTCTGTACAGACAGCTAGTGAGACCCCATCTGAGTACTGGTGCAGTTCTGAGATCCAATTCCGCAAAGACATAGACAGGATGGAAGCTGTCCAGAGGAGGGCACTAAATGGTGCAGGGTCTGCACCGGAAGACATATGAAGAGAGACTTAAGGAGCTTAATATGTATAGCCTCGAGGAAAGGCGGGAAAGGGGAGACATGATAGAAACTTTCAAGTACCTCAAGGGAATCAACAAAGTCCAAGAGGGTAGCATCTTTCAAAAAAAGAGGTGTGCAAGAACAAGGGGGCACAATTTGAAGATAGAAGGGGCGGCTCAGAGGTAATTTAAGGAAGTATTTTTTCACAGAGAGGGTTGTGGATGTATGGAACGGCCTTCCAGAGGAGGTTGTGGAGTCAAAACAGTGGTAGAATCAAGCATGCATGGGACAGTCATAAGGCAATTCTAGGGGGTTGGGGTAGGAAGAAGTAGGCTGCTGGTTAACTAGGACCTGCAGCTTATCCATCAGGTAGGGAAATGGGCAGACTGGGTGGGCCAAGCGGTCCTTATCTGCAGTCAAATTCTATGTTTCTATGTTTCTATGTTCCTATCGTCTTGGCCATTTCATCCTCCATATTTTTTGACTCAGCTTGAGTCATTCTTGCCTCATGTGTCATCTTTTTGATGCAGTTTAAGTCAAATTTCTCACCTTGCATTGCCTTTTTGACATGGACTGTGTCATTCACTCTCCGTGCATCACTGATTTTTTTGACTCAGCTTGAGTCATGCTCACCGTATGCATTTTTGACCCAGCTTGCATCATTCTCCCCTCATGCAACATAGTTTTGATGCAGTGGACCTCTTGCGTCATTTGTACTTTTCTTACAAAATAAGGTGCACAGTATTTGGCGCACCTGGATTTGATGCAAGGTGGTTGTTGGATGCACCTTGCTTCAGTCGAAGGGCTTTTTGAGTATCTGGCCCTGTATCTTGGAACAGGAATGAAAGAAAACAAAAAGAAAAATATGTATATTGTTGTTTTTACCAGAAAAACATTATTACTGAAAACAAACTTGCTGACTGACAAATACTGCAGCTTTAAGTTACAAAGTACTACTATCTGGAAATAAAGTGCAAAAATATAAACTTAAGAAATCTAGGCTTCTCACTATTGCTCCAGTCTTTCTATTCATGTTGACAATGACAAAGGCTTAGCTTGAGCAGTTGTGGGGCATTTGTGAGAGGCCTGGATTTAATATGTTTTGTAAGTTACAAAACCTTAGTGGACTGGGCATTAATTTATCTGGGGGTAGCATGCTTGAATGGGATCTGCATTTTATCTACTTGTTTATAAGAAAGGACTTGATTTCAACCTTGCATTGTGCCCTGGCTTGATACTTTGAAGTATGTAAGCAGCATTCTCTTTTGTTATGTATTAAATTTGGATGTACAGTATAGACAGCCAAACAGAATTCCAATAGATGTTGTCTCAATGCAAGACTTTAATTATGGCTTTAATATGGTTACGTTTTAATGTATTGACAGATGTACAGCATCCCAAAAATGTTATCTCGATAAAAGCTTTTAAATGTTCTTTTAATATGGTTACATTTTGATGTAGTGACATATGTCCTCATTAACCATGTGCCTCAATAAAAGCCTTTACATTTGGTTTCAGAATGCATGATGATTTGTTCTGGAGCACTGCCAGCTTGCACTGACTTAAATAACCATTTTCTGGCACTGCAGCCATTATTTATGGGGGCTGTGTTAGGCAGTGTCAGGTTTACAAATTAATAATGGGACAACTGGCCCCAGATATCTACCCCCACAGAAGTAGCACGAATCACACAGAAACAGCAGCAAAACCTCCAGCTGCCATACAATCATGGGGAGGGGGGGCAGGGGGCAGTTTCATGATTCTGAATGTTCAGGACAGTTCTGGGGTACCGCCTTCCCCACAAACACACATATAGCACTTTTCCCCCATTCAGCAACTATGGTGCTGAAAAAGGAAGGGCAACACCAGAAACCCTCCCAGTAGTGGCACTTCACCTCCCCCCCATTGCTGTGTGGTTGAACAACAAATGGTGTTGCTTGTGGCAACATACAGACTGCTGAGGGCTGGCTGGTGAAGGCAGGTGGTTTCTCTGTGTTGCTGTAGGAGTGGGCAGTGCCCAGGTCAGTGCTGACTGCTGCTCTCTCTGATGCACACATCCCATCAATCTTGATTCTTCACAACTCCAGGATCTGTTACAGAATGCATAGTTTCAGCTCACTGTCATTAAATGACAGCGGCCCTGAAGAGATCCTACAGCTGGGAACTTGCCGAGGGCCATGTCCATCCTACTGGCTGGTAGTGAAATTCTGTCTTACCCTCTTGATAATAAAGAACCTTCACGATTTTGATGCTGCTGGTCCCTTGCATCTTGTTGGGTTCAGGGAGCAAACCATGAACTGCAAGGAGAACAGCAAATTTCCCAGCCCATGTGCTATCAGATCTGCCCTACCCCCCGGTAAGGTTCTACTCAGTATGATATACATGCTTTTAAACTTCACCTCCTTCTGCATATTGCTGTATTGTACTTGTGTGCATCTGTGGTACTTGATGCCAAATGTTCAGTCCATTATTAATTGTGTATCAGTTATTACCTAGATTTATTTTATTTATTTATTTAGTTCTTGGATTACAATTACCTATGAGTCACAAGACTCTTTTGCATAGGTTCCACATCATACAATGACAAGTAACAATACAGGGAAACAAATTACTAAGAACACCATCATATGGATAAATACAATTTCAGTAGATAGATTAGTGTATCATAGTCATACCGAGCAAAGGCTACTTGAGTAAACTGAGTAACAGAAAACATAAATTGCACATAATAGTTAAAAAAAAAGATAATGTTACCTCATGCAGAAACTGCAAACAGCTGGAGGCAGACAGAAATGGCTATGATGGTGTGAGCTAGTCCGCCTAAAAATAGACTTCATCAATGAGGTGTGGAGGGGGTGGGAGCTATCATAAATGGGATTGGGGGAGAGCTAGAGGGTATAAGGGGGCTGGGGGGCAGTCACAGAGGCTGTGGGAGATGAGGTGCAATTTCAAGAGTTGTTTAAAGGGGCCCAATGTGGGCGAGTCAACTGTGCCTGCTGGAAGACCATTCAGCCAGCTGGGAGCCCTATAATTAAAGGACCATTGTGCCCGACTTGTGCGACAAAAGGGGACTTGGTATGCAAGATTAGGTCCATTTCTTGTGGTATGAGAGCAGGCAAACTGGGTTAGCAAGTGCTGGGAGTTGGGGGTAAGGCCTAAGCTAATCTTTTTCCCATATAGGCAAGTGCGGTACTTTATCCTGTCACTCCTGGTTATGGTCTTGCTGGTGTTTTTCTGTTGCCTAATTTTGTGCCTGTGTATCAGCTCATTCATATTTTTGGGATATTACATAACTTGCATAATATAATTATCTCCTTTGTATTACTGTAATTGTAGCCTGTTCTCCTTTCTCCCAGGTTGCACCCAGAGGCTAGCTCCAGCTCAGAGTGCTTTCTCGGCTAAAAACAGCCTAAGTAAAATAAAGTGATTCAAAATAACAGAATTAAATACTCTGGATCCCAGTTAGGGAGAGTTTTTATGTTGAATCCTTTTCTAAAACAGTCCCCCAAACCAGTTTCCATGGTATTTTATTCTTGTGTTTGTGGCTGTTTTTTTTTTAAATAATTGCTATAAACTTTATTTTTATTAATTTTAAAATATAAAATGTGTGTAAAAACAATCCTGGAATTAAAGGCACCATTAGTCAATACAAAAGAATAGTACAATAGGATTCCCTGCTCAAGTCCATATATTACAGATCTTGGGTGGGGAGAGACGAAAAATGAATCTTATTTCAGAAGTTATAAAGGTGATGGATTTCCCTGCAGCTGAACCCAGGACTAATAACTGGATTGTCCTTAATGTATTTAGTCATGCTATTTAAAGGATATACATTTGCTGTTTCAGCGTATTTGATCAGTACTCCCTTAAACAAACTTTGGAAGAATTTTACAGGGCCTGAAAGGGCATTCCTTAACTGGCTGAGTCTTTTTGTTTGTCTCTTAATTACGCTCCGTGAGGCCACATGATCTTTGAATTCCTGGAAGAAGCTTAGGAGCTGCTGCATTTAGTTCATACTAGCAGCAGTATATCTGGACTCCTTGCATTTGTAAACAGGGAGAAATGGGACTCAGCATGGGCATTGCCTTGGCATGGCACTGAGCTTACCACTGGATTCAATGTGAATCCATGCTCCGCTGTAAGGGAAGCCTGGACGTGATGCTGGACAGCAGACTTATCCATTTGATTCAATTTGAATTCATAGAACTAAAAATAAAATGAACACAAGGCATGCTCACAGATCATTATTTTGATAAGTTCTGGAAGGTGATCTACTCTCTGCTTGATCCCACAACTCAATCTGCGCCTCCTGTCCTTACTGGAAATGGTACATTAATCTCTGATCCTTACTCTTTTGCAACTCAACTCGATGACTTTTTTTACCACCTGTGCTCTCCCCTGCTCACCTTCTCATAATTCAACTCTCACCCTCTTGTCTCCACACTCCACTCCATCTCCTTCCTCTATGTAGTTTCATTTCCATCCTGTGGTTCTATGTGACATGGGCAACTGAATAACAGCGAGCCCATAATCATGATTTCATTACAGCGAGGAAAGAAACTGCGACAATGCCTTTCTGTGGAGGGCTTTGCCCCCTGCCCCCCCCTTGTATAATCAACTCCGAGGTGGAGTGGGGGAAAAAGCATTTTCGCCATATCTGTCCTCGCTGTAATGCAGTCGCTGAACTTTGGGCTCGCTGTTATGCAGTCACTGATATCACCAGAAATCCCCTCCTGTATCTGTGCAGGAAACCATGCTTGCCCTTCTCTCACTCAACCCATCCAAATCTAGTCCTCATGGTCTGGACCTCAAACTTCTTCTTGTGACGTACACAGCCAGCTCAGAGTGCTGTATCATTTTTTTTTAATATAAAATGTATGACTGACTGTCTCTGCTAAAAAAAAAAAAAATCTGATGCTCTTAGAATGACCTCACTTATTCCCCCCCCTCAGATTTTAGCTAAAAGATGAAAGTCATAAGAACAATGCTGACAGCATGTGAGTTCACACTCACTCAGTTTTTAGAGACCATGTGTTACATGTAAGACCTTAATTAAGGATCCTGTCTGTCTGAGTTAATTGCAACCATAGTTGCCAGAACATATCCATTTTATGACGTTGGAAAGACAACCCAGGTTATTACATAGAAGTGCGAAAATCATAAAGATGCGGTCATGTCCTGGAAGGAGGAAGCTTATTATGAGATCAAAAGAAGTGTCATTTGAAGGACATGAATTATGCCGAAGTTGCAGAATGTAGTACTTTTGCATAAGATATATATTTTTTATACACAATCTGACAGAGTAGGAGCTAGCTGACCTCACACAAAAATGGGTTGTCCCATACAGTTATTTAAGGAATACTCTGTTTTACTTATACACTTTTACCTAGATTCTAACTGAGAAAAGATCTTTGGAGCACTTGTAAACAAGCATTTAGAAAGATTTCAAATCTAAGTACTGTAAGTAGGAATTTGCACTGTTTAAACCTTGTTCTTTTAAAAGATGTGTATGTCGCATGGTAAAACAGTTCTGTATTTTGCATTTTACATATTTTTAACTATTTTAGCAAAATTCTTTTTTAGAACTTACTTGGTCTGTCTTTGACTTCTTTTTAGTTGTAAGAAAAGTATATAGTTATTGCAGATACTAAACATAAGCTTGAATGGTGGTACCAAACTGGAAAGAGAAGCATTTTAAATCTGAGGTCTTTATTAAAGTTTTTAAGGGTTCATCTCTGTATACCTGGTTAGGTGCCCATAGGCAAAGATATCTGCCCCCCCCAAAGACAGAAATATCTGAGCCTGTGCATTGGGTATGCTAGCAAGAGGTTCACAATTTGAATCTCTCCAGAACTTGAGACCAAAGGTTGATCCGAACTCACAAAAGCAGACATGAGGGTTACCTTGTCTGTTACACTGTTCACAGGACTGCGCTCAGAGGTTGGCACTTTGGGAGTAGAGGGCCTGACCTGCTGAGTGGGTTTGTGACAGATTGGTTGGTAGCGGTGGCATAATTTTGGTATTACAAGCTTGTATTGTTCTGTGTCAGCTGAGACCGTAAGCTTTTTTGCAAAGAAAGAAAAAAAGGCAGAGTTTTATTTTAAAAAGGAAACAGAACTATATTTCACTTGGTGTACAGTCCAGTTCCTACCCATTTTATTTTTTCTTCTCTAAAGTGCAAGTCAGAGTAGCCGTAGTCAGGGAAGAAGAAGATGGCTTCCGACTACAGCAGGCACACTGTAGATTACTTGGAGCAGTTGTGCGAGGACAGGGGAGTCCTGTCTGGGGTGACAGCCAAAAAGCAGAACCTCATAGAGGCCCTGATGGTAGCAGACCCAAAGCAGTGAGTCACTGACCGTGACTGAAAAGGACAGCAGGGCCACTGTCAGTGAAGGGCCACAGCAGCAGGGAATGGCCACCAGTATCCTGAATCCCAGAGATACTCAAACTGCAAATTGAATTGTGCAGGATGGAACTGGAGGCAGAGTGAGAACAGAAGGAGGCAGACCATGAGGAGCATGAGCGCCAGCGAGCTGCAGAGGAGAAGAGAGAACGAGAACGCTGAGACACAGACCATGAGGAGCAGGAGCACCAGAGGCAACATGAACTGGAGAAGATACGACTACGACTACGACCAGTGGCACCAGAGCAGGTAAGTGGCTTGCGTTCAACTGGGATAGCAGGACTGGGTTACAAATTGAACTCCAAATTAATAGCCGAATTTAAAGAAGGGGAAGATATGAATGCCTTTTAAATTATTTTGAAAAAGTTTATACCCAGGCTAAAATTACTAGAGAGTCCTAGAGTTTTCAGCTATCCCCGCGCTACTTACAAGGAAAGCTTGGGATGCATTGGGTCAAATGGACAATGAGGACAGCAATGATTATGGCAAGGTAAAAGCTGCACTGTTAAAAAAGTTTGAATTAACTGTTGAATCATACAGAGCTAAATTCTGTAAGCTCAGGAGAAGCCCTGATATGAGCTACGAGGAGCTAGCCATGAAACAACATCAGTTTTTAAAACGGTGGGAAGGAACTGAGGCAAACTCTGTTGATAAAACTGAAAATGTTATTTTATTAGAACAGTTTTATTGGGCATGCCCAGCAGAGCTAAAAACCTGGCTAGTGGACCGAGATCCAAAACAGTGCAAGAGGCTGCTGAAATCTCGGACCGCTATGCCAAGAGCAGACCTGCTCTGATAGTGAATGGGGCAGGTGTGGCAGCGCAGAAATGGAAAAGCATGCCTTCAGGACAGCTAAAATCCTCACTGCCTCCACCGAAACCAGTTAGCCCCAGGTTTCAGAGAAAAGATTTCTCTGAGAGAAGAACTGAATGTTAGTTGTGTAAGGAGACTGGGCATATTGCCAGACAGTGTCCCAAAAAGGCGAGCAATAATACACAACAAGGTGCTAGAAAAGAAGTGGGTTGTTTGTGTGTCCCTGGAAGCATGCCAGTGAACATGAGGGAACACATGCACCCAGTCATGGTGAATAGTGTACAGACGCAGGGGTTAAGGGACACAGGGGCATCCCTGACACTGGTGAAAGGGGATCTGGTACAACCTGGTCAGCTTATACCCAATAAATACGTTACTATCCAAGGATTCACTGGTGAAGAGAAAACCTTGCCCCTCACTAGTGTTCTTTTAGACTGGGGTGAAACAGGGGGAACTGTGCAATAGGTGGCTATAGCCAAAACATTAGCAGTGGATGTGATCCTGGGTAACAATCTCCAACAGGGGATGGTATGTGCAGTTACCCGTAGCCAAGCAGCAAGGGAAAATTGTAGTTCCCTGAACCCCACAGAAGCCATTGTCAAACCACTGAGAGGCTGGTTCCCCAGCCTGTGTCTCCAGATGGGGAGACTGATACAAAGGGGGTAGAAATTTCCCCAGTAGCAAGTGACCACACAGCTACAAAAGGTTACTCCAAAGAGGGAGGGGTCACCCATTGTCCAAGGGTTGGAATTGACAGTGATCCTGAGGGCCCTGACACTAGTGCTAGGGACCCTAGTTTAGCAACTGAAGGGGACTTGTCCCATGCCTTGTAAATGTGTGAGGGGTTTGCAGCTGCTCAGAGGGGTGACCCTAGTTTAGAGAAGCTGAGGGCTTGGGCAGACTGGGATGGCACACAGTGAGGTGACGGCAGACAAAAGGTTTATTGGGAAATGGACTTATGTATACTCAGGCAGTACAGACAGAGGGAGGGATGCTAGGCAGGCAGCTTGTCGTTCCCCAGGGGTATCATGAGCAGTTGCTCAAGATTGCACATGATATTCCTTTGTCTGATCATCTGGGAATCATGCGCATGATGCAGCGGTTGGCACAGAATTTCTACTGGCCTAACTTCACCCAGCAGGTGAAGAAGTACTGCAGGTCTTGTCACCAGTACCAAGAAATAGGGAAGGTGGGCAAGAAAACCCAAGCAGCCCTGATTCCATTGCCCATACTGGAGTAGCCGTTCCAGAGGGTGGGAATGGATATTGTGGGGCCTTTAAATACCCCCAGCTCCTCAGGGAAGAGATTCATCCTGACTGTGGTGAATTATGTCACCCGGTACCCAGAGGCAGTCTCCCTATCCTCACTGTGGACGGACAAAGTGGCAGATGCCTTACTTGGGATTTTCTCCCGTGTTGGATTTCTGCAGGAGGTAATCACCGATCGAGGGGGTTACTTCATGTCGGACCTGATAAAATGTTTATGGGAGAAGTGTGGGATGGTGCAGAGATGCACAACACCATATCACCCACAAGCCAATGGACTTGTGGAATGATTCAATGGTACCCTAAAGTCAATGCTCTGGGCGTTTGCTGAACAGCATGGGAGGGTCTGGGAGAAATACTTTCCCCACCTATTGTTTGCATACAGGGAGGTGCCCCTAGAGTCAACAGAATTTTCCCCCTTCGAACTCTTATATGGACGCTGGGTACAAGGGCCCCTAGACTTGATCTGGGAGGACTGGGAAGGCAAGCATGCCACCCAGGGAACTCCCATTGTGGATTATGTCCTTAGGTATAGGGAAAGGCTGAAGGAGCTTTTGAGGACAGCCCAGAGCAACCTGGCAGCTTCCCAACAGAAACAAAAGGTATGGTACGACCACAGAGCCAGAGCTTGCTTATACATGGTGGGTCAGGAAGTCATGGTCCTTATTCCGGTCTGGAAAGACAAGCTGTAAGCTGAGTAGGCTGGACTGTACAAAGTGGTTAGGAAGGTAAATGACGTGAACTACATTGTGGAGTTACCCAACAGAAGACAGACTGAAAGGATGTACCATGTCAACATGATGAAGCCATATGCAAATAGGGCTGACATGGTGTTTGCAGTGTGTAGTCATGGGGAAGGGATGGACGAAGGAGACCCCCTTCTGGACTTGCTGGAGGAAAGTAAGTGGGAGTCCTCTGTGGAGGCAGTAAAATTGTCTCCCCAGCTGAATCCGGACAAGGTCCAGAAAGCAAGGGAGGTTTTAGCAGACTTTGCCCCCTTGTTTAGCGCTAAGCCTGGACTAACCCCTTTTGTGACACATGATGTGGAGACAGGGACACCAATGCCCATATGGCAGACAGCATATTGGGTGTCAGAGGCTGTCCAAAAGGACATTAGGAGGAAAGTGGAGGAGATGCTGGATTTAGGGGTAATCCAGAGATCCCACAGCCCCTGGGCCTCACCCGTCATCCTTGTGCCCAAGCCAGATGGCTCAACTCGTTTCTGTGTGGACTATCATGGACTGAATGCAGTCACAAAGTCCGGTGCCCACCTGATGCCACAGATGGATGAACTCCTGGACAAGTTAAGCGGGGCAACCTACCTTATGACTATTGACCTGACCAAGGGGTATTGGCAGGTAGAATTGACAGACAGAGCTAGGGAGATGTCGGCCTTCATCACTCCGATAGGCTTATTTGAGTTTAAAGTAATGCCGTTCGGAATGCAGAATGCCCTGGATGCTTTCCAAAGGTTGGTGAACCAGGTGTTAAATGGTGCTGAAGAGTATGCCGTGGCATACCTGGATGACATTGCCATCTTTAGTACCAGCTGGGAGGAACACCTATCCCACCTAAGGGAAGTGCTGGGCATTATACAGAGGGCTGGGCTCACTGTCAAAGCCAAGAAGTGCCAGGTGGCCATGGGAGAGGTGGCATACCTCGGGCATGTGGTAGGGCATGGACAGCTACGTCCTAACCAAATAAAGATGGAGGTGATCCAGGCATGGCCCAGACCAGAAACCCAGAAGGAGGTCAGGAGCTTTCTAGGGACAGCAGGGTACTACAGGAAATTTGTACCCAATTACAGTGCCCTGGCTGCTCCCCGATCTGACCTGACAAAGAAAAAGATGCCAAAGAAAATTACTTGGGGCCCAGCCTGTGAAGAAGCCTTTACCAGACTAAAGGATGCACTGTGTAGTGCTCCTGTTTTGACAAGCCCTGACTATAGCAAACTTTTATAGTTCAGACAGACACCTCAGACGTAGGTATTGGCAGTACTGGGCCAGACGTCCAGCCAAGGGACAGATCACCCAGTAGTGTACCTGAGTAGAAAGCTGCTTCCCAGGGAGTAAGTGTACTCCACGGTGGAAAAGGAGTGTCTTGCCATAGTGTGGGCCCTAAAGAAGTTAGAGCCATACTTGTATGGGCAGCATTTTGTGGTGCAGACTGACCACAACCCTCTGGTTTGGCTGACGCAGATGGGAAAGAACAATGGGAGATTACTAAGATGGAGTCTTGCTTTACAAGGGTATGATCTAAAAATCGTACATAGGGTGGAGCGAAGAACCAGAACTCAGATGGGCTGTCTAGGGTCTATGAGGAGTGAACTGATTTATGAAGCCCATCCCATGTAGGGGATAGATCCCCCAAATTCAGTCTAGGTGGGGAGGAGTGTGATGTAGACAGCCAGCTCTGAGTGCTATATCATTTTTCTTTTAATATAAAATGTATGACTGACTGTCTCTGGTAAAAAAAAAAAAATCTGATGCTCTTAGAATGACCTCACTCATTCCCCCCCTCAGATTTTAGCTAAAAGATGAAAGCCATAAGAAAAATGCTGACAGCATGTGAGTTCACACACACTCAGTTTTTAGAGACCACGTGTTACATGTAAGGCCTTAATTAAGGATCCTGTCTGTCTGAGTTAATTACAACCATAGTTGCTAGAACATATCCATTTTAAGACGTTGGAAGGAAAACTCAGGTTATTACATAGAAGTGCAAAAATCATAAAGATGCGGTCATGTCCTGGAAGGAGGAAGCTTATTATGAGATCAAAAGAAGTGTCATTTGAAGGACATGAATTATGTTGAAGTTGCAGAATGTAATACTTTTGTATAAGATACATATATTTTTATACATAATCTGACAGAGGAGGAGCTAGCTGACCTCACACAAAAATGGGTTGTCCCATACAGTTGTTTAAGGAATACTCTGTTTTACTTACACACTTTTACCTAGACTCTTACTGAGGAAAGATCTTTGGAGCACTTGTAAACAAGTATTTAGAAAGATTTCAAATCTAAGTACTGTAAGTAGGAATTTGCACTGTTTATACCTTGTTCTTTTAAAAGATTTGTATGTCGTATGATATAACAGTTCTGTATTTTGCGTTTTATATATTTTTAACTACTTTAGTAAAATTCTTTTTAGAACTTACTTGGTCTGTCTTTGACTTCTTTTTAGTTGTAAGAAAAGTATATAGTTATTGCAGATACTAAACATAAGCTTGAATGGTGGTACCAAACTGGAAAGAGAAGCATTTTAAATCTGAGGTCTTTATTAAAGTTTTTAAGGGTTCATCTCTATACCTGGTTAGGTGCCCATAGGCAAAGATATCTGCCCCCAAGACAGAAATATCTGAGCCTGTGCATTGGGTACGCTAGCAAGAGGTTCACAGTTTGAATCCTCCAGAACTTGAGACCAAAGGTTGATCCGAACTCACAAAAAACAGACAAGAGGGTTACCTTGTCTGTTACACTGTTCACAAGACTGCGCTCAGAGGTTGGCACTTTGGGAGTAGAGGGCCTGACCTGCTGAGTGGGTTTTTGACACTCCTTAACTGCTCCTTCACTCTAAGTGCTGTCCCACAGGCGAAGCTGGCCAAAGTTCTCCCCCTTCACAAAGGTGGTGATCACTTCTGCCCTGGAAACTACTGACTCATCTCCCTCCTCCTCCCGTCACTTGCAATGCTGCAAGAGAAGTTGGCCAAATCATGGTTGTCTGACTTCCTACACTCCTATAACTTCTTCTCTCTGTTCTAGTCTGGTTTTTAGAAACATCAATCCACCATCTCCTTCATCCTACATATCACTGACTCCGTCCTCTCCGGGATGGATCAGGGGCACATTATGGCAGCCATTTCCATCGATCTAGCCAAAGTGTTTGATTTGGTGGCTCACCTGCTTCTCACAGACAAGATGAGTTCTGCTAGCTTATCAGACTCCACTGTTGGCTGGTTTCACTCCTAGTGTTCAGTGTTCTTAATCCAGTGTTCGTTGAGATTATCCAGTGCTCACTTTTGGAGGGACTTTTCCCCAGTGCCCTGAAAGGGGCACTGGTGAGGCCCCTCCTAAAGAAACCATTTCTTGATCCTGATATCTTGGCCAATTATAGACCAGTCTCTAACCTCCCATTCCTGGGGAAGGTTATTGAGAAAGTAGTGGCTCTGCAGCTCGAGGTACAGTTTGCAGCCTATGGCATCTTTGAGCCCTTCCAGTCTGGGTTTAGGCCTAGGAACAGCACCAAAACAGCATTAGTAAGGGTGCAAAATAATCTCCTTGGGGTGAGGGACAGAAGGGAATGATCAATACTCATTCTCCTCAGCATTTGACACTGTGAACCATGTAGAGTTTCTGGATCACCTAAGGGAGCTCTGTGAACTCACCAGTACTGTCATCAACTGGTTTTAGTCCTTTCTCACAGGCAGGATGCAGAAGGTAGTGATAGAGAGTTTCTCCTCCTGCCCGAGGCCCCTTACATGTAGAGTTCCCCAAGGATCGATCCTGTCACCTATGTTGTTTGCAATGTACATGCTTCCCCTGGGTGAGATCATTAGACAGTATGTCTTGGGTTTTCGCTGTTATTCTTTATAGGTCATTTACTCTTGGGACGAGTGATGCCATGGAGGTGCTTAAAAAATGTCTGGCCGAGATTCAGAACTAGATGTGGCTGAGACTTAACCTTGACAAGATGGAGGTGCCAGTGATTAAGTGTGGTTGCTGCAGGATATGGGTGCTGTCAGGATGGGAACAGCATTATTCTTTGGCCCTGCTCCTCTGACTGCATCTGCTAAGGTGAAAAATCTGGGGGGTTTGCCTCAAGAGGTGGTGGTTGCCCATACAGTGGTGGGCTTCAAATATGCATGGGACAGAAACAAAGGGAAAATAGAGATAGGAAGAAAAAGCTAAAGTCAATGACCAGATGGGATCACTGGATGCTTCATTAGGCAGCTTAAATGAGAAGACTGGATGGGCCAGTCCTTATCTGCCGACAACAGCTATGTTTTCCTTGACAAAGGACTGACATTAGAGGCTCAGGTGTACTCCGTTGTCTGAAGGGGTTTTTACCACCTTAGGAATATCGCCCAGATAAAAGCCTTAATTCTGCCTTTGACCTGCCCTCACTGGTACATGCTTTTGTAATGTCTAGACTCGACTGCTGCAACAATCTCCACCTCAGGGTCAGAAGAGGGGGTTCTCTGCCACCTGCAGCTGGTGCAGAACACAGTTGGCAGGTTGCTGATGAGCCTTCTGAGGTCTTGTTATGTGACCTCAGTCCTGAATGACCTGTACTGGCTGCTGGTGAGATGGAGAATTACATTCAAGGTGGGCTTGCTCACCTTTAAGGCCCTATATGGATTGAGCTCTGGCTACCTGAGTAACCTCCTAACTCCTGTTTGCCCACTCCTCCACTAAGGGCCTCCTGATGGTTCCCAGGGCTTGGCTGAAGACCTCTGGAGATAATTTTCTAAGGTTACTGGCACTGCCTGGCCCTCCACTGTGGAACTCACTTCCAAGATCATTGCAGGATGCCCCATTGGTGGAGATGTTTAAGAGGGGTCTGAAGGTGTACCTTTTTAGAGAGGCATTTGTGAACTGCTTATGAAACCTAGAATTAATAGACCACTGAACTGTTTATTTTAACTAATAATTTTATTTACATATTGTTGTTTGTGTTTGTATTATTTCATAGGGAAACATACATTTTATTATTGATGCATTCTCGTCTACTTGTACAGTGTCCAGAGCCTCTGGAATGGGGCGCTTCATAAATAAATTTTACTTACTTACTGCCTTTTGGGCAGTATGCAGTCAGTGCACATTGGTGGCATCCTGTCCCCTCCACTCCCCATACAGACTGGGGTCCCACAATGCTCCATCCTGGGTTCCATCCTCTTCTTTATTTTTTCAGTGACCTCTTCTCTGTGTGTGTGTCACTTCGCCTATTCACATGTATGCAGACTACACTTCTCTACACTTCAGGCCCATCAATCCAGGCTGTTGAAGTCACACTCCAGAAAGATTTCCACAGTGTCCTGTGTTGGTTTCAGGCCAACCAACTTTGGGTCAACCCAAAGAAAACAGTGTCAATGACCTTTGGCTCCAACTAGAAACTGTCCAGACTTGCCTCCCTCCCTTCCTTCCTTCACCACCCTGGATGGTTCTCCCAATGATGTGGTCCATTCCTTTAAGTACCTTTAGGGTATGGCTTGATAGCAGGCTTGACTTCTCTGCTCATATTGATGCCATTCTCGATAAACGGCACCCCAGACTTGGTGCTCTGTACCATAATAAAGACTGCCTGTCCCTGCATGTCCAGCAGGTACTGGTTATCAAAAGGGTGTTTTCAATCTTTGACTTCACTGATGTGATATACTGTACTTCTTCCACCTTTTCCCTTGCTGGATTGGATGCCCTCTATAATGCCTTCTGTCATTTTGCCACAAACTCACCCCCCCTACGTACACATCACTGCGCACTTTACTCTTCCCTATCTAGCCACCTTCTTCCTTCCCATCACCTGTATCACTGTGCTTCTTTCATCGTTAAATACTGGTTTGTGGAACTGGGCTTGTACTTATCCACTCTCATCTCCCCATCTCAACTACCTCATACCCCATTTGCTCCAGGTATACCTGCACTTTCTCCCTCTCCCACCCTCACTCCTCTGCTGGGCAGTCAGCTTTCTCCAGTCAAGTCTCTTCTCTCTGGAACCTCCTCCCTCTTACACTTTATCTATCTCTCTCTCCCTTCCCTACCTTCCTTAATCATCAGTTTAAACTTTTTCCACCATCTCTCCTGCACCTGCCAGACCCACCTCCCCAACCTTCTTCTTCCTCCTCCCTCCTCATTTCATCCCCCCACCTTTAGAACAGCTGGATGACCTCCATTTCACTGCATTGTGTATTTCAACCAGTTGCTTAACTTTGTTTTAGGACTCAGAGCACATTCTCGCTTCTGATACCCATGTCTCAAAATGTGTGTGCCTCTACCAAATTGCAGTACTGTTCTTTGCACCTTACTTGTTTGTAACATCTGTTGCTATTATATTTGCTTGTTGTCTCATCCCCCTCTCCCCTGGGTCATACTTGGAAATGAGTCTTGGCTCAATGTGCCTTTCCCAGTAATCAGTTTTTATATACATAAAAATAAATAATTTAAATGTGCTTTCCAAGATTAGCCCATGAGCCAATAATGCAATTTTACAATCACTGTACATGGCCAGCACATGGGCAGGACTTAGTGACACAATCAGGGTTTGGCCTAGTGTACTTCTCAACAATGAGAATTCTCCAGTATTGCAGAGTTTAATTGCTGCTGAAGGAGTAAGTAGGGGACAATGATGAAATCTGTGTTATATGTCTTACACAGAGATATTTTATTTGGGATCATTCTTATGCAGAACTATGTACATCTAAGGGAAATCCCCATTCTTTTGACTTATTTCTCCAATAACTTAAACGTTTACATTGAGATCTCTATTATATTGTTTGATTACATAATTCTACTACTGCAAGGAGTATTCTCTACTTAAATACTATGGGTGTCATCCTCCTTGCAAACTTTAAGTTTAGCAGAGTAGGAAATATTGAACATTTTGAAGCTACAGATTTGAAACAGATGTTGAAAGGTTTGAATATTGTAAATGTTGCTGATAGAAAGACAAAATACATGAATGTTACTATCTCTGGCATCAATTTAACGAAAATTATGCATGAATTTGCATTTATTCTTTTGAATGGATGTGCTGAGGGTGACCACTCATTCTTTCCCAATGAGGCGGCCTCAGTAATTGATCTAGTTTTTGGTAACTTTCTTACACATTCTCTGATAGATTCTGTTTGGTTGAAAACCAGTTCTGACAGTGACCATCTCTCTGTGTCTTTACATTGAAACTACAGTGTAATACACATGATAATTCTGTTTCTGCATGCACACCGAATTGTCTTAAATTTAAGAAAGTATTGCATAGGCAAAGTTCTTGGTCAACCGTGCTATGTAAGGATTGATCCCCTCTTTCCTCAGAGACAGACTTTAAATACCTTGGGGTCACCCTCAACTCAAGTCTGGACATTATAAAACTCTTACATAAAGTAGAAGTTGAGTCTTTAAAGGAATCTTTTAAGCTCTGAAGATTGCTTACAACCCAAACTGCTTATTCAATCAATTCTGCAGGCTATTGCTTCAGAAATATATAAACAAATCCATTTAAAAACAAAGGACATTACCTGGTTTAATAACAGATGTGGAGATAAAAAAAAATGTCTTAATAAAATCTTAAAGTAAGTAAGGACAAATCATTAGAACATACGGTATGTAATACTAAAGGAAGCAAAAAAAGAATGCAGGATATTTTCAGAGAACGAGACAGCAGTTTTCCAAATAAGTCTATGGGATGAACTGCATACTAATAGGAATTATAAAACATTTTGGCTTCTTACTACAAAAACACTTTAATTTGGAACAGTTATATTAATGCTCAGATTCATCCTGATACCTGGGCACAGTTTTATACAAATTTGTTTTTCTTCTTGGATGTGGAAAATCATCCTTCATCAAATATTATAACGTATCATGGTAATCACCAATCTCATATGTAATAATATGGGATCCCAAAATAATTTTATAAATTAAAACTAGGTAAAGCACCTGGGCCTGATCTACCACCAGCTGAAATATATGAATGAGCTAAAGACTGATAGATGACAATACTGCTTAAACTACTTTATGTAATTTCGTCAGGTGGTACATTACCTGAATCTTTGAAGGGATCGATAACTGTATCAATACACAAAAAAAGATGCTTATGATAATCCCCTAATGGATAATCTTCCAAAAATCTTTTCTTGTCATCTCAGATGAGTCAAATATTGGGATCTCAGAGATTAACATACTGCCTGAAGCGCGGTCTGGTTTTATGGAACAATGTTCTGTGATAGATAACTGTTTTATCTATTTATTTTTTGCTTTTGGTAACCGTATAAGTGCACTAGACAAAGCTGCCTATCTTCAGGCACGACTCAGGTGAGTACAAGTCATTAACTTAGACTACCCAGCTAACAAATATATAATCTTTAAAAAACAGCCACTGTTCTTAGTATATGTCAATTTTCTTTGCAAGCATTCGATAGGGTTAGTAGGAAATGTCTGTAGGAAAGGTTGATGTCACTGAACATACCACCTGATATCCTCGATGTCATTGTAAGGCATTATTCTGATACCTGGACCCAGGTGAATTATTCACTGCAAGATAATTTGTCTGCAAAAATCAAAACTAATCTTGGGCCCAAGCAGGGCTGCATTTTAACACTCACTTTCTTTAACTTATTTATCAATATCATCTTGATTTTAACTGACTGATTCTGGCTTTCATAACCCCAAAATTTCAAATATAAATGTTGGGTGCCTTGCCTAAGCAGATGATAACATATTGTTTTCATTGACTATGATCAGACTATAAAAGAAAACTAGATATGATTTACTCCCTATGTACAGTATTTAATCAGGACTGGAAATTAATCTAAAACAAGCATTTGTCAATGCCGAATGTTCACTTGCAGGTATTTGCAGTGGTGTTTGGCATGTATGGTGCTTTACCGTAATGCCCTGTGCGATTGCTGGTATTTGGACAATAAATTGTCAGCAAGACCTTTTTGTTAGCCCTATTGTGCGCTACATAGGTGGAAACACGTTTTGGGCAGGATGTGAAAAATGACAGCTGTACTGCTCATAAGGAAGTGTGGTAAAATGGCAATGTTGAAAATCTGGAGTGGAAATATTGAAAATTCGCAAACCTAGGAGCGTGCGTGGGAACTGTGCAATGCACGCTCGTAAAACAGTCATTGTTAGGAATTTTTTCACCAAATTGTCAACATTGCCATTTTAAAACCTCTGCTAATGAACAGTGTCACTGTGCTTGTCTTACTGTGTGCCATACATTGATTTTGCACACCGACTGCACCATTGTGCACTACATGGGCGGAAACACGTTTTGGGCAGGATGTGAAAAATGACAGCTGTACTGCTCATAGGGAGGTGTGGTAAAATGGCAATGTTGAAAACCTGGAGTGAAAATATTGAAAATTCGCAAACTTATGAGCGGTAGGAACTGCACAACGCACACTCGTAAAACAGTTATTTTTAGGAATTTGTTCACCAAATTTTCAACATAGCCATTTTAAGATCTCTGCTCATGAACAGTGACACTGTGATTTTCTTAATGTGTCCCATACACTGAGTTCACACAGCGACTGTGCCATTGTGCATTACATGGGCGGAAACACATTTTGGGCAAGATGTGAAACATGACAGCTGTAGTGCTCATAAGGAGTGTGGTAAAATGGCAATGTTGAAAATGTGGAGTGAAAATATTGAAAATTCGAAAACTTACGAACGTGCATAGGAACTGCACAATAAACACTCGTAAAACAGTCATTTCTAGGAATTTTGTCACCAAATTTTCAACACAGCCATTTTAAGACCTCTACTCATGAACAGTGTCATTGTGATTTTTTAATGTGTCCCATACATTGAGTTCACACGGACTGCGCCATTGTGCGCTACATGGGTGGAAACACATTTTGGGCAGGATGTGAAAAATGACAGCTGTACTGCTCATGAGGAGGTGTGGTAAAATAGCAATGTTGAAAATCTGGAGTGAAAATATTGAAAATTCGCAAATGTACAAGCGTGCGTATGAACTGCGTAACGCACACTCGTAAAACAGTAATTTTTAGGAATTTTTTCACCAAATTTTCAACACAGCCATTTTAAGACCTCTGCTCATGCTCAGTGTCACTGTGATTTTCTTAATTTGTCCCATACATTGATTTCGCACAACCAACTGCGCCATTGTGCGCTACATGGGCCGAAACACGTTTTGGGCAGGATGTGAAAAATGGCAGCTGTACTGCTCATGAGGAGGTGTGGAAAAATGCCAATGTTGAAAATCTGGAGTGGAAATACTGAAAATTCGCGAGCCTATGAGCGTGCGTGGGAACTGTGCAACTACCCATTCTAATGGCTTTCATTGTTCACATGGGAGCTTAAACAGCAGGTTGGTAGGAAAGGGGGCTGCAGTTATATTCTGTTTTAACTGAAATATTTGAATAGTTTGTAAGTTAAATTAGTTCTATCTTCCCTATCTAAGGGTCCTCTGTCCTGGGTTCGATCCTGTTTAATGCGTACATATCGGACATCAGGGAGGGTATAGGGTGTGAAATGAGTCTATTCGCGGATGACTCCAAGATGGGAGCAGTAGTTGAGGGAGAAGAGGGGAGGTTGGCCCTGCAAGGCGACCTGGACACCCTGGAAAGCTGGGCTCACACATGGAAATTAAATTTCAATATCACCAAGTGCAAGGTGTTGCATCTAGGTCGGGAAACCCTAAACACAGGTACACCCTGGGAGGGGAGGCGCTGGAGGCCTCAATAGGGGAAAAAGACCTAGGGGTCATGGTGGATACATGTATGAATAACTCTGAGCAGTGCAGAAGAGCAGCTAGCAAGGCAAACAGGATGTTGGGATGCATCGTAAGGGGGATCACCTCTAGGAGCAAGAAAGTGATTCTGCCGCTGTACAATGGACTGGTTAGACCACACCTTGAGTACTGTGTACAGTACTGGAGACCACACTTGAAGAGGGACATACAGCTCCTGGAGAGGGTACAGAGGAGGGCAACAAAGATGATACGAGGGCTAGGGGATTTGACTTATGAGGACAGACTTGATGAGCTCTGCCTGTTTTCATTGGAGGAGAGGAGAGACAGGGGGGACATGATTGAGGTCTTCAAGTACTGCAAGGGAATAAATAGGGTAAACATGGAGGGGATCTTTAGACTAAAGCAGGGAGGTATCACCAGAGGCATGGTTTGAAGTTGGAAGGTGGAAGGGTGAGGGGAAAAGAGGAGAGGTTTTCACTGAGAGGGTGGTGGACCCTTGGAATGCACTGCCTGGTGAGCTGGTTCAGAGATCCACAGTGGAGGGCTTCAAGAGAGGTGGGACAGACACAGAAAGTGGATGTATCAGATGATGGCCTGTCCTGGGGGTGGGATGGATGATAGGAGTTTCTGGAGCACAAGGGATGGGAGGGTCTTGCACCCAACTAAGGATCTAGGTTCGAGCAGACTCGATAGACCGTAAGGCCTAATCTGCTGGCAAATAGTATGTTAGTATGTTAAAACAGTCATTTTTAGGAATTTTTTCACCAAATTTTTAACATTGCCATTTTAAAACCTCTGCTAATGAACAGTGTCACTGTGATTTTCTTACTGTGTCCCATACATTGATTTTGCACACTGACTGCGCCATTGGGCACTACATGGGCGGAAACACGTTTTGGGCAGGATGTGAAAATGACAGCTGTACTGCTCATAAGGAGGTGTGGTAAAATGGTAAAGTTGAAATCTGGAGTGCAAATTGAAATTGAAATCAGAAACTTACTGCACAACGACGTCAGAAACAGTTATTTGTAGGAATTTTTCACCAAATTTTCAACATAGCCATTTTAAGACCTCTGCTCATGAACAGTGTCACTGTGATTTTCTTAATGTGTCCCATACATTGAGTTCACACACGGACTGCGCCATTGTGCGCTACATGGGCAGAAACACATTTTGGGCAGGATGTGAAAAATGACAGCTGTACTGCTCATGAGGAGGTGTGGTAAAATGGCAATGTTGAAAATCTGGAGTGAAAATAATGAAAATTCGCAAACGTATGAGCGTGCATAGGAACTGCGCAACGCACGCTCGTAAAACAGTCATTTTTAGGAATTTTTTCACCAAATTTTCAACATAGCCATTTTAGACCTCTGCTCATGAACAGTGTCACTGTGATTTTCTTAATGTGTACCATACATTGAGTTCACACACGGACTGCGCCATTGTGCGCTACATGGGCAGAAACACGTTTTGGGTGAGATGTGAAAAATGACAGCTGCACAACTCATAAGAAGGTGTGATAAAATGGCAATGTTTAAAATCTGGAGTGAAAATATTGAAAATTCGCGAACTTACGAGCCTGCGTAGGAACTGTGCAACGCACGCTTGTAAAACAGTAATTTTTTGGAATTTTTGACACTGAGTTTAACACATGCCTTCATGAATGATGTCACTGTCATGGTGTTATTTGAGCCTGAAGGGTGATTTCACGACAGTGACTGTGCAGTGCCTGCGAAATCACCCTTCGGGCCCGAATAACGCCATGACAGTGACATCATTCATGAGAAGGGGTCCCAAAACCCATGTTGAAAATTTGGTGCAAAAATTCCAAAATGACTGAGATATGCAATAAAGTTGAAACCCCCCTATCTAGCCCATTATACAGCTTACCGGCATTTCCTCAGTTCGCGGTCGCCTTTGAAGAGTGCAGACGTGTCCCCAGTCCACCGAAGATCACGCGCTGGAGTCCAGAGGTAAGTATGGGGTGAGGGGAGGGTGGGGAGGCTGGGTGAGTGGGGTGCGGGTTGTGGGAGGGGCTGGGAGATGCACTGTGGGACCGTTTTATTTTACAGGTTAAAAAAAAGCGCGGCGTGGATGTTTGCCACGCTAGGGTGAACTCCCAGCATGGCAGAAGATGGCTGGGGAGGCGCCGAGGACAGCCGGAGTTAGGCACCCCCGTAGCAACCTCGGTGGGTGCCGAGAAGAGCGGCAGGGATTGGGCACCCCGTCAGCAACAAAACATGAACATTTGCCACGCTGGGGTGGGCTCCCAGCATGGCAGCAGGATGGCTTGGGGGCCATGGAGCCGACGGGGATTGGGCACCTCACGGCAAATTGAACGCTTGCCACGCTGGGGTGGGCTCCTGCATGGCACCAAAGCTTTGGGGAGGGCGGCGGACACGGGGAGTGCATGACACGAGGGGGATCGGCGATGGTGCTCAGTATGGCAGCAGTGTTTTCTTTGAAGCAGAGGAACACCGCTGTACATACAGAGCTCCTGCACCCATTGGTGCAGGACACCACGCCTGCTCAAGGGAGCAGTGCATTGGATGGGAGAGGCACACCTCTAAAGTGTGCTACTCTCCCAAAACATTCCTTGCACATGCGCACAAGCGAACGTAAAAAGACACAGCTGATGGTCATTAGAAAGTATAAATCATGCAAACTTTCACTTTTTTATATAAAATAAAGCCAGATCTGGTTTATCAATACTACTCTTTTGGTCTATATTTCTCAAATAATAAAACTGGAATAAACATATAAAAAATAATATCTAAAAACCAAAATATATGCTTGGAGCATTGCTTCACTTCAGTAGAAAGTATAGTGTAAACAATGAAAGGGGAGTTAACAGCATGCATCATGAAATAAATTAAGATTTGATTTGGGGTAGAAATCTGGGGCACTCATGACATTACAGGAATTCAGAGTAGAGAATAAACAAGCTGAACTGCTGGGAACTATTTAGCAGGAGTAAAGAGTCAAGAACCTGAAATCATGAGTGGAAACTGGTGAGGGGAAGGTTTAAGAGGAGTGTGAGGAAATTCTATTTTATGGAAAAGCTGGTGGAGCCATTGAACAATCTGCCAAAGGAGGTGGTGGGTGCCAAGACCCTAAATGGTTTCAAGTATGCCTAAAACAGAGTAAAGAGTTTGGTGGTTACTCAGGTTGGTATCAGGAGAGAGATAGAGTGGAGCAAGGGGTGGACTGGGAGGGATAAAACCCAGTAGGGAAAATAGGTCCCAGGGTAGATAGGGAATTTGGGCAGACTAGATGGACCTTTACGGCCCCATATTCAGAGCCAGCCATCTGCACATGCAAATGGGTGCACCGTGCAATAAAATAGGGTCGGATGGCTCTGGTGCTACAGTCAAACAGATAGTGCAATCCAAACTGACCATGCTGTCTGTCTGAATATGGGGCCATGGTAGTGCAGAGCACAGCAAGCACTTGCCATGTTTTGTGCCATGCTACCAGAGAGCTGATCTGAAGACTGCCCGTAGGAGTCAAGTGTGACACACACTGGTTAGCACCATGGTCCTATGAGTGATAGTTAGCCCAAATATGCAGATGAGCCCATTGGACATGCACGGCACCAAGGGTCCATTTGCATGCACATTATGGGCTCATCAGCATGGGAGCATGGCAGTCAAGTGTGCCAGGACAGGTTCACCCCTCAAGCCCCAATCCCTGTTCATGTGAAGAAACTAACATTAGTGGTCCAGTGGTCCCTCCCCAGCCCTGATCCCTGTACATCCTAAAATTAAACAAACATCAGTGGTCCAGTGGTCCATCCCCAGCCTTGATCCCTACGCATCCTAAAATTAAACAACATTAGTTGTCCAGTGGTCCTTCCACAGCTCTGATTCCCTAGTATCCCCAGTTAAGACAATAAACTCACTGGTAGTCTTGTGCCCCCCTCACCCTGGCAGGTAGTGACCCATCATTCCACTTCCCCCTAACCCAACCCATGCCGGTGATTGGCACAGCCCTCCTCACACCACCACCACCAGACACCAACTGAACTGTCAATGAGCATGTATAGTTGTTAGTACGTCCTTATTGTTTGACTGGTCAACCAATGAGCACATACTGTCAACTCTACACACTCATTGACAGTTCATTTGGTGGCTAGTGGTGGTGGTGGTGGTGAGAGGAGGGCTGTGCCAGTCACCAGCAATGGTTGGGTTGGGGGGGAAGTGGGATGGTGGGTCACTACCTGCCAGGGTGAGGGGAGCCACTTGACTACCAGGGAGTTTATTTCCTTAACCGGGGATGGTGATCAGGGAAAGGCCCACTAGACAACCAGGAATTGAAGTAGTCATACCAGATATGGTAATCAGGAAATGGGCAGGGGGGAGGGACCACTAGACTACTAGGGATTGAAGTAGTCATACCTGGAAAGGTGATCAGGGAATGGGGGAGAGGGAAGAGACCACTAGGCTACCAGGGATTGGAGTAGTCATGTCAGGAATGATGATCAGGGAACGGGGAAGGGGGGAGGGGCCGCTAGATCACCAGGGCTTCATTTATACAGTATCTATACACCAGGGGATCAGGGCTGGGGAGGGACTACTGGACCACTAATGTTTGTTTAATTGTAGGATGTACAGTGATTGGGACTGGGAAGGGACAGCTGGATCACCAATTCTTGTATATTATGACAAGGGCAGGGATTGGGGGGAAGTTGGACCACCACTGTACCCAGCCCTTCACAGTGCATAGAGGGGGTGCACCCCCCTCTGTACTCTGGTAAATGCTGGGTTTCAGAATAATTAAACTGCATTGCTGCTGGTGGCTGTTTAGTGCTTCTGAACGCTTTCAATATTGTGTTGCACTAAATATGCATGGGCAAACCCTCCTTTGCATAGGTGCAGCACAATATTGTGTGTGACAACTCTGTGGGGGTGCATCTCACATCTGTGCCCTCTGAATATGGGCACACGCCAACAGCTGGTGCTATTCCAGATTAGCACAGCACAAACTAGGTTTGTACCATGCTAACCCTTTTTTAGAGAATTTATTTTTGTCTTAAAATCAATACAGTAACTGAACCAAGATACACCAGATTATGTTTACAAGAAATGCTGACTCAAGATATACCAGATTACGTTTAGAAGAAACGTTGACTCAAGATACACCAGATTACGTTTAGAAGAAATGTTGGCTCAAGATATACCAGATTACATTTAGAAGAAACGTTGACTCAAGATACACCAGATTACATTTAGAAGAAATGTTTGCTCAAGATACACCAGATTATGTTTAGAAGAAACATTGACTCAGGATACACCAGATTAATTTTACAAGAAATGCTGATTCAAGATTCACCAGTTTATGTTTAGAAGAAATATTGACTCAAGATGTACCACATTACGTTTAGAAGAAATTTTGGCTCAAGATACACCAAATTACGTTTAGAAGAAACGTTGACTCAAGGTACACCAGATTATGTTTAGAAGAAACGTTGACTCACCAATTGATACACCAGATTATGTTTACAAGAAATGTTGTCTCAAGATACACCAGATTATGTTTAGAAGAAACGTTGACTCAAGATACACCAGATTATGTTTACAAGAAATGTTGTCACAAAATACACCAGATCATGTTTAGAAGAACTGTATAACTATGCAATGAAAGGTTATAAACTCTCATAGCTGCCAATGGCTAAGGGGCTTCTTAACAGGTTGGGTTTTAGCTATACAGTGGATTCCACTTAAGTGCACATTGGATAAGTGCACATTCCTGATAAGTGCAAACTTTTCCAGCTTCCTGATTTTTTTACTATCGACATAGTAGAAAAAAAATCTATTAAGTGCACACTGGATAAGTGAACATTTCAGCTAAATGCACGGTTTCACAGTTCATTAACACATCTTTCCCTAGGTAGTTAGCACCTCTTAAGTGCACGGGTGATTCTAAGCAGTTATGAAGCAACATTTAGGACTCTATATTACTCAGCTGGCACTGAAAAGTTGCAAACACACTAAGATCATTTCCTTTTTTGGATCCATAAGCAATTCAGATAATGCAGACAGATGATGGGATTTGATTTTTTTGTATAGAATTGTGCTTCATTTTATCTGTCAGTGCTGCACAGTAGCACATTTTTACATTTTAGTATATTGCTATGATAAATATATGTAGAATGCCATTACAGTGTCGGGTCTCAGTTTTCTTTATGTTGCATTGTAAACATAGGAGTTCAGATAAATGCACATTCTGATTAAATGCACATTTTTCTTGCTGCAAAATGGGTGTGCATTTAAGTAGATTCCACTGTATATGGGATTATCCCACAACACAACCACTCCACTTTGTGAAAGATACATTATTACTGTGTATAGATGAACAGGAAATTCACCAAAACCTGGCTGATATTAAATTATAGAAGATTTGTAAATGGCTTTCTAAAAAATATGTGCAATTGGAATTATGTATCTCTGTCTTTACCAGCCCCTTGGACAGGAAGCTGTTTACTTCTTTAGAATTGAGATTTATAAAACAATATGAGAAAAAAAAAGAGTTTGCATACTAAAAGTTGATAAACCAACATGTAGTTGTGCATTTGGATCCTCTGAAACTTTATCACACATGCTGCTTGTCTAACCAAACTTCACGAATGATGAGACTTGTTTTGCAGATGCAGAATGTTAACAAAGACCTGGTTATCACCTGACTTAGTTTACTATAAAACAAATATAGCCCTCTGACAAGGTCACATTAAGAAATATAGTAAATTACTTCAATAAATAAAACGTTTTGTCTGTAATATGATGCTGTCGAAGTCACCTATGTTTTTACAGGATATACTGTAGGTATAGGCCTTCTGTGGCACCTTTATTTGGTGCTTTCTTTGCCACTTTAATGAACTACTGTATATGGGATTACAGTAGTTATGCACCCCAGTTAATAGCATTAAAGGGATACAGTCACCCTTACCATTAACAAGGGTGAGCAACGGTTTACTGCTTTTGTGAGTTGGTAAAGCCCCTTTTTTTCCAACCAACCTCATTCATAATGGTGAAGAGGGTGGGACAATAACGTCTTTTATGAGCTTATTTTTAAGTTCTTTACTGGAAGTTTTCCCCCATTTTCCTGTTTGCAATTGAGAGTCTGGGCATTTTTTATGTGTCTGTTTACCATTCACCATAAGGTCTCTACTTATACTTTCTTAAACGAATATTATATGTTTACCTTATTTTTTAACTCATATTTTATTGTATAAACATTACACATGGTTATTATGGCATTTCAAGCTGACATTTTTTAACTACCTGGTGGAAGCACGAACTTACACACAAATGTCCGTCACACTCATTCTCTCAGGTAGGCACTGCAACAGTTTTAATTATTTATTTATTTATTTTTTTACAAAAGAACTTTAGCTCTCAAAAGAGTTTCTGTAAATTTTCACTTTCTTCGTCCTTCTCTCCTGGTAGTGCCAAATCTCTCAGTGCCACTTGCTCTTCAGATAGGAAGTGTTTTTTAAACAAACCCCTGAACAACCTATTATAAAACATAAAACATAGACATGTGTTTCTATGAGTTTTTTTACACCCTCAGGCCCAGATATTCAAAAGGGTAACGTGCACGACACAAATCCCGATGCGCTGAGCACATCAGTAATGTATGCAGGCCCAGGTTGGGGGGCGTGCCCATGCATACCCTGCACAGCCCGATATTCAGCCCAGGATGTGCAGAGCCATGCATGCGCAACCCCTACCTGCGCCAGCACAAAGTTGATCCAAAAAAAAAAGGAACAACTGATGGCCACCCACAGGTGAGCTGCCGCAGTGCAGGGCACAACACGGCAGCTTGCACCTGTGGGTGGCCACCCGAGTTCCGGCTGCACCTGGCGGTGCCCCCCCCATGCCCAATTGCGGGCATTTGTTAAAAAACAGAAGTAATTCCCCAATATCCCTGGTGGTCCAGTGGACCGCTATCTGCCCGATCGCGGGCATTTGTTAAAAAACAGAAGTAATTCCCCAATATCCCTGGTGGTCCAGTGGACCACTATCTGCCTGATTGTGGGCATCTGTGTAAAAACATAAGTAAGTCCAATATCCCTGGTGGTCCAGTGGACCGCTATTTGCCCGATCGCGGGCATCTGTGTAATGATTCATTCACATATCTGGAATGTATAGTACGGTATGGGCTGCATGCCCATTGGCTCACGCTGTGAACCAATGGGTGTACAGCCCTACCGACGGTATCAGTCAGTGGGCGGCGGGCGGGTGGGGTGCTGCACGCCGCTGGCTGATGGGGGAGGATGGTGGGACTCCAGTGGGCGGGTGGGGAGGGAGGTACCTTAGACCACCAGGGATATTGGACTTACTTATTTCTTTACACAGATGCCCGCAATCGGGCAGATAGCGGTCCACTGGACCACCAGGGATATTGGAATTAATTCTGGACCACCAGGGATATTGGACATATTCTTTTATTTATACAAATGCCCGCGATCAGGCTGTGGAACACATTGCCGGCTGCAGGGGGCATCGGTCCCCAATGGTTGCTGCCTGGCAGGGCGCCAGGCACAAATCATAGGGGATCTGCGCACCTGCATGCAAATGGGGCCATGATGACATGCAAATGGCCCCATGTGTGTCGTGCATACATTATAGTCCCATTTGCATGTTAACTTTTGAATATTGCGGTTGCTGTGCATGGTGCAATGGAATGTGCACTAGCACATCCCCATGCGCCACTCTGGCCGCTTGCGCTGGTGCAGTGTCACTGCGCCATGCACACTGGGGGTGGCCAGGGTGCGATATTCAATTCTGCTGAGCCATGGCGCAGCTCCGTTGAATATTGCCCAGTCCACACCCCTGCACAGTCAAGCTTGAGCTGCGCCCAAGCCTGCGCCACAGCCCGGCACAGTTTGAATATCTGCGCTTCAGTGTATAATGACCACATAAACCTTTTGAGATTTTGCTCTCTAGGATTATGGGTCATCATATACCTTATGTGAGTAAAAAAAAACCCTCTTAACACACACCTGCCTATGCATTATTCTCTATGTAAGAACATTTATGTTGAACAAAAAAAATTACTACTACCGGGGGACGCTCAAAAGGGTTGGACATGGATGCAAATGCATGCTGTAGGTGTGTGCAAGTAACAAACAGTATTCCTGAAAACCACAAATAATGCACCGTTTGTTATTTGGATACAAATAATGAATAGTGGCACTATTCATGCCTCTTGGTATTTGGGAACAATTACAAAAAAAAGAAATAGCAGCTTTCTATTTCCTCCCCAGCCCAATCATGTTAAAAACAATCCCCATCCCCCCACCCTCTACAACACATCCTCTGCCACCCCCCTCCTGCTCAGCACCCATGTTGGATGCATTCATAAACAAACTCCCACAATGGGTGACTGGCACAACCCATACACCTCCATGTCTGGCTGCTGTCTCCCCTTCTGATTTTGTCAGTCTTTGTAAAAAATCATCACCACACAGCCCACCCCAGCAGTAGCATCTAAGTCCCACTGTCCTCCCCACAGCACCCATATTTGCTAACATTAGAGTCCCTCCCAGGCACAAAGCCAACTGACACACCCTGCCCTACTGCATAGCCATCCACTTCTTGTGAATGGGAAAGTGCTCCCATGCTTGCCTGCATGGTAAAACAGCAGATCACGTGATCAGCTGTTTTACTGTGTAAACAATTGAGGAAGCGTTTCATGCCTCTGCCTGGGGGAGGCTTTTAATGTTAGGAAATGGGTGCTGGTGGGGAGGGGGGTGGGACTTGGGTGCTGCTGCTGGGGTTGGGGATAAACCTTTACAATGATTAAAATCAGAAGAAGAGACAGTGGCCATCCAGGGAGGTGGGTGGGTTGTGCTGATCACCCATCATGGGAGTTTTTCTTTTTATGATTGCTTCAATTGTGGGTGCTGGGGAGGAGGGTGGCAGTGGACTTGTTGCAGAGGGTGGGGAGATAGGGATTGTTTTTGATATGATTGAGCTGGGGAGGAAGGTGGAGGCTGGTTTTATACTCTCCTCCCACAGGTACATGAATAACAAATACAAATAATGAAATCTGAATATTTGAGGCCACTAATATGAATTTTCAGACAAATGTTCCACCTACCCCTAGCAAGCTGCATCTGCATCCATTTTCTTGTGTCCAGGCAGCCCTGCAGTTATTTTCATAAGCTGCATCCGTTTATGACAAAAAGTCAGAATTTGCAGCAGAAAATTGAATGCAAATTCAATTGTGGCGGTTTTTGGATATATTTGTGTTTGTTTTGGAATGCAAACTTTGGATGCCACGGTTAGACCATTTAATAGCAGGTCTGGATGCATTTCTGCTTTGAAAATAACAGCAGATGTGTCTTGGGCAGATCTGTGAAAACCCCCCCCCCCCCCAAAAAAAAACTCTTTGGACAGGATTTTCAAAATGTGGCACTGGGCCTGCATGCAGCCCTGCACCATGACACTTTGGTTTTAACAGTGAGCCAAACCTTCCTGCACCCAATTTTATAAAATCGGGTGCAGTTGTGACAGTTTTCATGTATTACAGCAGCTTTTGCCAAATATTTGGTGCAGGTTCTGTAAACTGGCCCCCAGGAGTAATGCAAGGTGAACCAGAAAAAGTTGGTCTACCTTGCGGGCAATTGCTGCACAGGATAGAAAATCCTATTAGATCAGTGCAAGCCCCATACACTGTATCGTCAATGCACCAGGGCTTGTGGTGATCTGAGAGTTTTGAAAATCCTGCCCTTTAAGTTTTGCAGCAGAGCCTGCCTACTGAGCAGGCATTGTTGCATTAAACATATACTCAAACTATATGTCAGCATGGCTCATATGGTAGTATGTTTGCCTCTGAGCTTTAAGACTATGGGATCTAGCCCAGCACAAGGACCTGGGTTCATACTCCAAACACTGGCACTCCAGTGCAGTACTAGTTGGTTACTGTACTGTCGGTTTGGTTTCCTTCAGATGAGAAGTTAAGGCTGCAGTGCATGATAGCAGTGACTATGTTGACTTTTCCTTTTTTATTTTAGATTGCCATCTATCTCCTGACTTGTATGATACCCTTTTCCACATTTTGGGTCTGCTTTGCCACTTTTTTTCACTGCTGAAGTAAAAACAGGAGCACTCTTTTTAATATGGCTCAGCTCAGGTTCTCTTTACTTTTCGTAACTCAGTTTTTTTGAGGTATGCCAGTGGTGCGACTCACAGTGATTGCAAATAGTCATGGCATTACACAGTATATTCAGCTGCAAAAGTCCACGTTGATTATAATGCTCATTAACCTTTGGCTAGTGTCTCTTTTCTGAAGTAGATGACTGAAGCGCCATCTCCTGTTTGCATCACTAAGTGACACCTTTCCCAACTAGAGTAACAGTAATAGGGACAATAAACAGTAACTTCTGAAACAAACTGATCTGTGTTTCTCATTAGTAGCTAGTTTTAAGGCGCTTTTACACACAGGTTTATGTAACAGAATAACTGTTACGGAAACAGTATTCCGTTACATCCCTTGTGTGTAAATTGCATTTGTTTCGGTTCCTAAGTGACGTTACGTCAAACATCAATCTCTGCTTTTGCGGTTTGCACCATTGTGTTCCATTTGTGTGCTGTGTAAAATAGCCATTCCGGTACAAAGGCAAAAAATAACATGTATAGAGCAGCAAACTCTGGGGGAGCCGAAACAAAAGGAAACAGGGTTGCCGGAATACTCGCAGTGTGTAGAAAGGAACCTGAACGCAACAGAGTACAACGGCGCCACACAGGTAACGCTGATTCCGTTTTAAAAACCTGTGTGTAAAAGCGCCTTTAGTCTTCCAGTAGTTTGTTAAATTAATGAACCTCTCCCCCCTCCATTTCCCCTCCCTCCTGTCAGTGGACAGCTCTGTAGGTTATCCATTTCTTCTATTTCTCCAGATGGTTTTCTGACCTGAGACTGAGGTCTGCCATGATGTGTTCCATATCAGCACTCTGTTGTATCCTTCCCTGCCACTCTGGCAGTGTTGGGACCTCTGCTGAGAGCCAGTGGCAGGTAAGCCCTTTAATTGCTACCAGACAAAATAAGTGAAGTAGTTCCATCTGTTTTTGTTTCTTTAGCCATGGAAGGGGGCAGCTCAACATCAATATCTCAGAATTAAATGGTATTGCTTGTGTCCAGATTTTCCCCCAATTCCCGTGATCTAGGAGTCAATATGGCTGGATAATGGGACAGACTCAGAACATGTGATAGTGGGTGCCTTTATTATTACACCCCCTCCACTACCTATCAGCATTTCCTTGGGAAGACTGTGCAATTATGGATGGGGTGTGGGAGAACTGTGTCAATATCTTCCATCGGTATTCCCTCAAAGTGGGAGACATGGCAGCTTTCCAATCCCTCTCTAACACTTGATCCCACGTAGCTTCTGGAATCAGCTGGCCCCCTCTCCTTTCCCACCACTACTGTATAGGTTCCAGGCTATGCCCACCCACCTCCTGTAGCACCTTATACATACATGAAATGTAGCTACCCTTGTCCTTAAGTCTAATTGCCCAGAAAATACTATCTTCTGGTTTGGTTATACCCATAGTGAGGAGGGTTTTATTCTCAGCAGCCAGAACATAATGCCTCAGTTGGAGGAATTCGTATAATGTTCACTGTGTGCTAGATTAAATTTATTCTGGAGGTCTGTACATGAAACACAGACTCCATTAGAAAAGAAATGACTGAATGTGGTGAGGCCAACCTGGTTCCAGCTATGTAAGCCCAAGTCCTTTGCACCCCAAGCGAAGTCCAGATTATCAGTAATTACTAAGAATGGGCCTATGCTTTCTGTTGTCTGTGCTGGATGCCTCAGTTTATGTAGGACCCAGACTGAGGTCTTGGTCCATGGATTAGTTATTTGGTGGACATGTGAGGTTGTCAAGTGAAAGAAGGGTAGGGTGTATAAGGGGCCAAGTAACATTTTTCTATTTTCCAGGGCACCAAATCCCATTTCCATGTTTGTTTAGCAAAGGCAATAATCTGGACTGCTTGTGCAACTAAATAATACTTACAAAATCTGGAGAGCCCAGT
Organism: Neoceratodus forsteri; assembly: GCA_016271365.2. Taxonomy (NCBI): domain Eukaryota; kingdom Metazoa; phylum Chordata; order Ceratodontiformes; family Ceratodontidae; genus Neoceratodus; species Neoceratodus forsteri. The sequence continues at coordinate 1,727,718,830 of CM057452.1, forward strand.
CCTTTCGCTTAGGTAAGGAAAGTGAGTTCATACCAACCCTTATTCTCTTTCCCTGCCATTAGAATTTGAGTATCAGTTTGCACTGTTTGCATCAAGATGCCTTGGGAATAACTACAGGCAGTGCTTGGAAGTGAAAAAAGCAGTCATGGCAGAACATTCATTTTAAGAAATACTACCCTCCCTCCCAGTGAAAGGGAAACAGAGTCGAAGTGTTCCTATCCTCTGCTATTTCCCCTAGGAGTCAGAGATGATTCAACTGGTATGATTTGGATAATCTGGGAGTAATTTTAACCCCTAGATTACTGTATTGTGTGTGGCCCATTTAAAAGGGAATGTTGCCCAAAATGGGGCAGTGCATACCTCTGAAACCAGAAGGGCTTCAGACTTACCGTAGCTTAATTTAGAGCCCGAGATTGCTCCAGATGTTTCCAATTCCCTGCAAAGAGCTGATGTGGATACCCCGGGGGTTTCTCATGAAAAAAATGAATCCTCGAAGAAAATCCTATGTTTTGCTCCAGACCCCACACTTTTATTCCTCTTATGTCTTGAATTTGTCATACGACCACTGCCAGTGGCTTGATGCAGAGAGCAAACAGTAGGTAGGAGAGAGGACACTCATGCCTAGTGCCCTGTTGTAAAGCAAACCGTGAAAATGTAAACGCATTAGCCCTGATCATTGCTTCTGGGCTCTCATGTAATGCATCTATGCAACCCCTGAATTTAGGCCCAAATCCCATAGTCACAAGGGTGTGCTGTAGGAAGGCCCAGTCCTCCCTGTCAAAAGCCTTTTCCACATCCATCGAGATGGCTAACTGGAACTGTACAGTGGTTTCTCTGTCGAGAGGCTAGGATATTAAGGAGGTGCTGTGTATTATCATGAAGGTTCTGATTCTTAATAAATCCAGTTTGATCTGGGTGGACAAAGCAGCCCACCTTCAACTGACATCTTTTAGCCAGGAGAGAAGAGAACATTTTAAACTCTACTATGAATAAAGATATAAGGTGATAAGACACATAAGGGTCCTGATCAGGTTTTAACAGTATCAAAATTTAGGCCCGTTGGCAGGTTGTAGGCGTCCTCTCACTATCCATAGCTCCCATGTATAATTTCAGCAACGTCCCTGACAGGGCCCCCTCTAAAAGTCTTATAATACTCAGTTATCAGTTACAAAATCACCCACCTCTGGGGCTTTCCATTTCTAAGATCTGCAATCACCGCTTCTAATTCTTTCCCATTTATGGGGGCCTCCAATTCCCCCATATCCTATTGTCTCAGAAAGAGTAGGTGTAGTTTTTGAAATAAGCATTTGTCAATGCCGAATGTTGTCTTGCTGGCATTGGCATTGGCAGTGCAGGAGTTAGAGAGATGCATAATAGGAATGGCAGTGAGGTATTGAACTAGTAACCCACCCCACCCTGCAGAGACTGACAGGCATTGGGGTGTGCCTTTGGGTCATCGGCCTGCCTCACTCCATTTCACCCCATCCGACCCTACAGACACCAAAAGTGTCACGGTGTGCCTTGGGGTCTTCGGGCCTTATGCTCACCCCATTCCATAAGAAAATATGCTGAGATGGGTGCAGTATAGGAGAATGGGGTAAACTTTGGGGCTAAAGAGTGAAAGGCACACCTCGATGCCTGTCGCTGGCTGCAGGTTGGGGGTTGGGGTGGAATGACATGATCATTACAGCCGACAATCCAAAGTCACACCCCTGACGCCTGCCAGTCTCTACAGGGTGGGGTGTTGTGGTTGGAAACCCTAATGCCCCGGGCATTTACTGGTATTCTCACTCCAAATTTTCAACATAGGCTTTTTGTGACCCCACCTCATGAACAGTGGCACTATCAGTTTGTTAGCTGAAAAGTGATTTTGTACAGCGACTGCGTCATTTGGCACCACAGGTGCAAAAACACATTTCGGGCAAGATGTGAAAAATGACAACTGTACTATTCATGGAGAGGTGTAAAAAAATGGCAATGTTGAAAAATCTGGAGTGAAAATATGAAAAATCGGTGAAGTCACGAGCGTGCATAGAAACTGCACAATGCAAGCCCATAACGCAATTATTTGGGGATTTTTTTAACCAAATTTTCAACATAGGCATTTTGGGATCTCCACTTATGAACAGTGATATTGTTAATCTGTCCCAAAAGTTGATTTTCCACAGTGACCTCTCCATTGTGTGCGCCAGATGTGTGAAAACACATTTCGGGTAGGATGTGAAAAATGACAGCTGTACTGTTCATAAGGAGGTGTGAAAAAGTGGCAGATTTTGAAAATCTGGAGTGAAAATATTAAAAATGATCAAAGTTACACTCGTGCATGGAAACTGCGCAATGCACACTCATAAAACAGTCAGTTATTGCAATTATTTCACCAAATTTGCAACATAGGCTGTTTGGGACCCCATCTCATGAACAGTGGCACTGTCGTTTCGTAACTCGGTCCCAAAAGGTGATTCTGCGTAGTGACCACAAAATCACCTTTCGGGACCAAATAACAGATGACAGTGCATGTGTTCATGAGGTGGGATCCCACGAACCCCATGTTGAAAATTTGGAGCCAAAATTCACAAAAATGTCTGAGATATCCACTTAAGTTGAACCCCTCCCCCCCCAATGATGCCATTATACAGCATACTGGCATTCCTTCATTTTGCAGTTTGGCTTTGAAGAGTCCAGACATGTTCCCGCTCCACCAAACATCGCAGCACTGGACCTCCAGAGCTAAGTATGGGGGTTGGGGTGGGGAGGTGGGTTGCGCAGAGAGTGAGTGTGTATTGGGGAGGGGGCACTGCGGGCAACGAGGGACCATTTTCTTTCTTTGCAGGTGAAATAAAACAAATGTTGGGCACACTGGGGTGGGCTCCCAATGTGCTCCATGACTTTCAGGGGGAATGCTGGCCACAATGGGGTGGGCTCTCAGTGTGCCCCATGACTTTCAGGGGGGAATGTTGGCCATGTTGGGGTGGGCTCCCAGTGTGCCACACAATGGGGGTGAATGGGGGGAAGAAAATGCCAACATGGTTGGCTTTGTGTCAGCTGTGGCACACTAGGGTGGGCTCCCAATGTGCCACACAAGCATCCGTCTGAGTAGTTTTGCATGAGAGAACTGTGGAAAAGCCCGAGTTGTGGCCTAAATGTCTGCTCCTGCCCCTGAGAGGGAGAGAAGAGAATTATTTTGGACTAAATCTAAGTTTGTGAGAACAAAGTAAGCCACTGATTTTTTTACCAGGCACATACCTGAAGAAGATTGAAGATTTTGCTGAATGCTATCGGCCTGTCAGGATTTCCAGCTGCTTTGAATCCCCGGGTTGTGCAGAGACTTTGCGATTGTGATCGGAGAGTGGTTTGCCTGGTACAGTAGAATTTCATTACATGTAAATGTGCTGTGTATTGAGAATGGGTCGTGATTTGGTTCCCCACTGTGTGAACTGTGTTCTGCTTGCTGGAAGCTGTATCTAGCCCAGAACGGACTGTATCCGAATTTGTCTCCATTTGGCCTGGGCTTTGCCACACTGGCCCAGCCAGACTACCCGCTGCACAGAGAAAGCCATCGACAAGAAACCTACCTGGGGTTCAGCCCCCTGCTCCACTCTTGAACAGGAATGATGCCTTGGCGATTGATGTGGGCCCTGCTTCTCCTGGCACTCCAGATTAACCACCTGCTGTCTCGATTTTCATCCAGCCTGTGTCCAGTCTTGGGTATCATGAATAATCATATGGAAAGCTCCCTGAAACAACAGCCTAATCTAAAAGTGTTACATCTGATTGTCTTGTAGTTTTCTTTTCACGAACTGAGCCCTTCGGCTCCGGATTACAAATAGTGTATGTTGTGCATGTTGTTTTCTTCCATCACAGGGCCCCAACCAGCTGCAACGTTCCTAGCTAGCCCACCATTCTTCAACTGGGTACCCAGAGTGTGTGACTGTTTATGGACCCTGAAGTGAGTGCATAACTGTTTGATTGATACAGTCTTTAAGCAAATTAACCTGATTACGCCCCTCCCTTGTTCAAGTCCCTTAAATAAATCAGCTCTAGCTCTTTTTTGCATTTACTCTGACTGTGGTTCCAGTTTGTGCAAGAGTACTGTGCTGCTGTTATTTGCTGTGCATAACCTTGTTTTACAGGGGGTCCCCAGGGCCAGGCCAGAGCAAAGCCCTGGTGGTAAGTGCAAACAGTATGAGTAGTTGTGTGGTGTATCAGGGGTATTGTGAAAGTGATTAGTGTGTATTGTTCCGGCCACTAGTAAGAAAAGAGGGGGGGGGGTTACAGTGTTCCAGAGGGCTGGGCCCAGTTTAGCTTGACCACTACCAACCCTGACCTCTGGGTGGAGGCACCCATTTCTGAACTCAGGCCCCTTAACCTGCTACTAGCCAAGCAGGCAGGAGTAGTAGCCTTTGGGATAGTGCCACCTAGGGGTTACATTTTGGAGGCTTACCGATGGGATTTTGTGACTTCTAGTGGCCAAAAATTATGAATTAGTGTTAAAGATTAATGGCTACCCCAGTAGAAATGGCTGTACGCCAGTTGGTGGGTGGTGTACTGGGCAGGAGATCGAACCCCAAAATGCTCTACTTATACTGAATATTCCCCTGGGTACCAGTAAGAACACTGTAGAGGGAGTACTTGCCAAAGTTGAATGTTTAAAAAACCCTGTGGTGGTGGGTCAACAGGCTGATTTGATCGCCCACACTTTCATAGCCTTAGTAGAGTGCAGTGACCTTGTGGACCACTCTAAAGTGCCACAGACTATTGCCCCAGAAGGGGTGCCAGCTGCCTGGAGAGTGATAACAAAAGACAGTAAAGACCCCGGGTAGGATAAGCTCCCAACATTATCTGAGACTTTTGAGGAGAAATTTGCAAAGTTGTTGCTGGAGGAAGGGAAAACCATAGAGGACTGTAAGAAACTATTCCTGCCACCTGGGGGTGTTCCTTCCCCAACACCCCCTCCCACTCCAGCACTTGTTACAGCCCTGCCTTTTGTGCCCATGCCAATGCTGGCCCCTCTATCTGTACCTGCCATTAGTCACAACTCCTACCGAAGGCTGAGAATCTTCTCGGGTACCCTCCTCACCCCCCAGGGGGAGGAGGACTGGGAGACCTGGATAGACTATGTTGCTCCTCTAGTACTTGAATGGCAATGCTTAGAAGCAGAGAAACAAAAGAGATTAAGTGAGAGCCTCCAAGGTCTTGCCCTGGCTACCATCCATGCCAAGCAGGCCAATAACCCTGGAGCAACTGCACAGGACTATCTTGATGCATTGGAGAATGTGTTTGGGAGCCCGGATTCAGATGAGGATCTGTGGTGGAGAGTAAAAAATGCTCAGCAGTACCCAGGGGAGCCATTGTCTGTGTATGTACCTCGGCTAGAAAAGCTGCTACAAGAGTGTCTCAGAAAGGGTAGTTTGCCATCAAATAAATTAGATCGAACTAGGCTGGACCGGATCCTTAAGTCTGCTCTGTTTTCAGAATTGTTACTGCTTCAGTTGCGCCTTGCCACCCGACTGGAATCTCCCCCCCACCTATGATAAGCTAATGAAAGAAATTCATGGGGTTAAGCAAAGGTGATCCTGTGGGGGAATTGCACCCATATCTGCTGCTGCTGCACAAGTGACTGAGAGTGATCAGCCAAGTGAGTCTCAGGGGCAAAAGTCGGCACTTAACGAGCACTCTGAGAATGCAAAGGACTTCCCTCCCTGGGCCCAGCACTGGATAGATGAGCTACTAAAGAAAGTCTGAGAATTGAAGATGGGTGCCTCTGCAAGGGTTTCCCCCATGGAACAAGATTCTGGTCCCTTTCAGGACATGACAGCCATGGGGGTGGGAGTGCACCCTCAGGCATCCGCTACCGAGGGTGGCTCCAAGGCTGAGATCACCGGATTGACTGCCACTCTAAAGGAACTGTTAAGACACATTGCACCACTCTCACCACTGCAAGCAGATACTAGACCCCAATCTCTTACTACTGCTTCAGTTCCTCATACGATGTTCTCTCCCAGGATGACCCAGGAGTCTATCATTTGTCACAACTGTGGAAAGGATGGCCATATGAAAAGATAATGCTGGTCTCAGAAGGACTTAGAAAGAGTAATAAACAGACTCCAAGGGGAGCTCCAAAAAGCAAATCAATGGCCAAGGGGTGCCCGAAATGACTGCAGTGAGGGTTCGAGAAACCCTAACTGAAATTTCTTTGAGGCTAAATTGTCTGTCCAGGCCTCTGCTACTGCCTGTCCAGACTGGTCCAAAATAGTGGGCTTTTCAATGGAGACTACGATGACTGTGAATGGTATTCATACTCAGGCTGTGCTTGACAGTGGGTTACAAGTGATAATTGTATTCCAGGACTGGTATGACAAACACTTATCTGATGTGCCTTTGCAATCCCTGGAAGGCCTACATGTGTGGGGCCTGAGTGACAAGTCTTATCCCTACCTAGGGTATGTCTGCCTCTGGTTATCTTTTCCTGCAACTGTAACTGTTGTAGAGGAGTGAGTAGAGACATTGGCCCTATTGTGTCCCCCCACTGGACTGTATGATGGGGTCCCCCTGTTAATTGGGACAAACGCACATATGTTAGGGAGACTGGAGCAACTCTGCCATGAGAAACAAGGGCGATGGACTGGGAGGGCCCTGACAATTCTGGCTCTGATCAAGAGGGCCTATGACTTGCAACAGAAACATGAGGAAGGAGACCAGGATACACTGGTGGGGGATCATGTGGAAGAAGGCTCCCGAGTCAATGGTACTGGCCCCTAATGCCCAGTGTACCATTCAAGGGGTGGTCCACCTCCGGAAAGATGTCAAGAACAAAATACTGATATTGGATGCGCCAGGTGATGGAAAATTGCCATAAGGATTATTGGTTAAGTCCAGCATCTTGCTAGCTCATGCTCATGCCTATGCACGATGAGTGATGGTCCAGATTAACAATGTGTCAGATCAGGAGATCCGGGTGAACAAAGGGTGCACCCTAGCTATGGTACACTGCACAGACACTGTAGTATTGCCCAGCAACAAGCACCCTGGTAAGAAGGAGTGAGTGGCCCCAGACTTGTTTGACTTTGGTGACTCTCTGTTGCCAGCTGAATTGAAGATTAGAATTAGCAAGAGACTTGCCCAGAGAGACCTAGTGTTTTCGTTGAAGGAATGGGATGTGGGATGTGTCCAGGGTGTGAAGCATCACATACGCCTACACGATGAACGGCCATTTCGAGAGAGGTCCCAACGCCTAGCCCCAGCAGACATAGATGATGTGAGAAGACACCTGCAGGAAATGCTCGCTGCTGGTGTGATACAAGAATCCAGGAACCCATACGCCTCTCCCACTGTGGTTGTGCATAAGAAGAATGGGTCTGTGAGGATGGGTGTTGATTATCGAACCCTGAACCGGCATACCATCCCAGACCAATACACTATACTTTGTATACAAGATGCCCTGGACTGCTTGAATGGAAGCAAATGGTTCTCGGCATTGGATCTTCACAGTGGATAGTACCAGATCCCGATGGCCCCGGAAGACCATGAGAAAACAGCCTTCATCTGTCCATTGGAGTTCTACAAGTTTCTGAGGATGTCACAGGGGATATTGAGCACCCCAGCCACCTTTCAGCAACTGATGGAACGTCCGGTGGGAGATATGAATTTGCTGGAATGCCTGGTATACTTGGACAATGTCATTGTGTTTGGGAGCACCTTAGAGGAGCATGAGAACCGACTGTTTAAAGTCCTAGACCAACTGGAAGACTTTGGCCTCAAGCTGTTCATTGACAAGTGCCAGTTTTTCCAAACCTCCATGAAGTATGTGGGGCACATAGTATTCACAAAAGGGATAGAGACTGATTTCAGTAAGGTTGAAGCACTGACTACTTGGCCCCAGCCCCATAATCTGGAAGAACTGCAATGTTTCCTGGGGTTCTGTGGCTACTACTGCAGGTTCATAAAAGACTATTCCAAGGTGATTCACCCACTCTTGAACCTTACCCAGGGTTACCCTCCTACCAATCGTAAATACTAAAATGGGGCCATGGAAGAACCAGAAAAAGTATACTTCTGCCCAGGTGAACTCTTCGGGCCCTGCTGGACACCCGACTGTGAAGCAGCCTTCCATGAGATCATATACCAGCTCACCCATGCCACCATCCTCGCCTATGCTGAGCCCACCAAACCCTATGTGCTGCATACGGATGCTAGTCTGCAGGATCTAGGAGTGGTGCTGTATCAATTCCATGAGGATGGCCTGAGACCAGTGGCTTTCACCAGTAGGAGCTTGACCCCGTCCAAACGAAACTACCCTGTGCATAAGTTGGAGTTCCTTGCACTAAAATGGACCATCGTTGGCCAGTTTCATGAAAACCTCTATGGGGCAAAGATATTGGTGAAGACTAACAATAACCCGTTGACCTATGTACAGATTTCAGCTAAGTTAGACGCCACTGGGCACCGGTGGCTTTCTACATTATCAACCTATGATTATGCTGTCAAAAACATACTGGGCCTGAACCATATTGATGCTGATGCCCTATCACAAAGACCCACTTCCAAGAGTGATTGGGTCAGGCTGTCTGAACCTGACATTCAAACATTGTGCCCAAAAGTTTGATAGAGATGAACAGATGTCTGCAGACACAGTGGACTGTTTAGTAGATTGCTTGGGCCCTTCTGATACCTGCATACCGGCTGCCTATTGCCATTTCTCTGCTCTAGATATTAGTGCACTACCTCTATTTGACAATGACAGCATTCAGTGGGCTCAATACCAAGATCCTATGATTCAGCCAGCACTTGATGCCCTGCGTGTGGGGAAAGATGTGTCTAAGTTATGTTCCACTGACTTGTGAACTGCTTTATTGTTTAAAGAAGGCCCCAGATTGAAGTTGCTAAATCAGTTGTTGTATAGAGAGACAGTAGATTGTAGTGACAAAGTAGACAAGTGACAATTGGTTCTGCCCACGGCCTTTAAAGATTTGGTACTGAGGTCCCTCCACAATCACATGGGGCACCTCGGTATTGACACAACCCTTGACCTGGTATGATCTCACTTCTACTGGCCCAAAATGGGGGATGGTGTTGAGCACCATGTAAAGACTTGCAGTTGCTGCCTGCAAAGAAAAGCCCTGCCTCAGAGTGCTGCCCCCCCTTATTAATATTATGACCAGCATCCCCATGGAACTAGTCTGCATAGACTTCTTGTGTTTAGAACCTGATCAGAGGAACATTGGCAATGTGTTAATGGTTACAGATCATTTTACACGATATGCACAAGATTTTCCCACCAAACATACTAACATACTAACATACTAAAATGCCAGCAGAATAGGCCTAACGGTCTTTCGTGTCTGCTCATTTGGTCAGTCCCCAACCTGGGTGCTGACCTTGCTGTCCCCTCGCCTTCTCTGGCTTCTCCCTTCCCAGTTCCGGATATTCTTGCTGCATTGGATTTTGCTTCCAGAACCTTTCCCTGTACCTGTACCACCCCTCTTGAACTCCTCCACTGTCTCTGCCTCCACCAGCCCCTAGGCAGTGCATTCCATGGCTCCACCACCCTCTCAGTGAAGTAGCACCTCCTCCTTTCTCCCTGAATCTTCCCCCTCAGCTTCCAGCCATGCCCTCTAGTGGCCCTTCCTCCTTCCTTGAAGCACCCGACTGTTCCTCCCTATTTACCTCTTCATACCTAAAGACCTCCTATATATCAGCACATGATCCCTTCTGTCTTCCAATGTGTACATATTTAGCTCTTGAGCCTCTCCTCATAGGTCCTGTCCCCAAGCCCCAAATCATTTTGGTTGCCCTCCTCTGGACCCTCTCCAGGAGGTTAATGTCCGCTTTAAGTGTGGCCTCCAAACTGCACGAGTACTCAAGGTGCGCCTCACCAAGCAGTTATACAGAGGAAGTATCACTTCCTCCTTCTGGAGGTGATCCCCTAGCGATGCATCCCAGCATCCTGTTGGCCTTGGCTGCTGCCCTCCTACAAGTCTCAGAGTTGTTCATCTTGACATCCACCACCACCCCCAGGTCCCTCTCAGCCATCGAGACTTGTAGCATTTCCCCCCCCAGGGTGTACACTTGGCCTGGGTTTCTGGCCCCCAGGTGGAGTACCTTGCATTTCCCTGCATTGAACCTCAGCTTCCACTTTCTAGACCATCTTTCCAGAGCCTCCAGATCAAAAGGCATCTACCGTGGCCAAGGTGCTAGTGGAAAATTTCTTTGTCCACTCTGACCAGGGTAAAGACTTTGAGAGTCGACTAATCAAAGAAATGCTCTCTCTCTTAGATTGATGCAGTCAAGAACCACCCCTATCACCCGCAGGGAGACCCTCAACCAGAACGTTTTAACCACACCCTTCTAGACATGCTGGGCACCCTCCACCCAAAAGACAAGCATAAATGGAGCCAGCAGATTAGCACCTTGGTACACGCATACAATTGCACAAAAAATGATGCTATTGGGTTCTCCCCCTACTGCCTCATGTTCGGGGTAGAGATCCGGCTGCCTGTTGATGTCTGTTTTGGGGTCTCTCCAGATGGGGTCCGAGCCAAAAACTACTTGCAATATGTACAAAAACTGAAAGCTCAATTGAACCATGCCTATCAAGTGGCCCAGACAATGGCTGCCAAGAGAAATCTAGCCAACAAAGAGAGGCATGATAAAAAGGTAAAAGCTCAAGAGCTTCGACCTGGAGACCATGTGCTGTTATGCAATTTGGGACTGTATGATAAACACAAAATTGCTGATTGGTGGCACCATCTTTCCCATGTAGTAGTTGGAAAGTTGGAAGATTTACCTGTGTACAAGGTGCGCCCAGGGAACAACTCCAAAGCTGTCAAGACCATGCACAGTAACAACTTGCTACCTATCAGCCAATTCATAATTGAGGCTGAATCCCCAGAAATTGAGTCCCCTGGGCCAGTGACTCATGCTGCTGCAAGAAAGAGACAAAGTCAACCTACCCCAGTGATCACAGATTTAAGGTTTCCTCTGTAGCAGGCCCAGAATGATAGTGACTGTCAGTCCACTTCTGACGAAAGTGAGTGTGACTATTCCTATTACCCCTCTTACGAACTGAGTCAGCTGTTTTGAGGTAACCCCATGATTAATTGTGGGGATTAAGCTGGGCCTTCTGGACTGCCTAACCCCCCAGCTTTGTCCTTGGAGCCAATGCTCCCTGAAAGTGAAGTACAAAGTATCACGTCTGAAGATGCTCAGTCTCTGTGTATTGTGGAACTGTATGATTTGCCTGAGGGCAGGACTGCTGGAATGAGTCTTTCTGGTGACATACCAGAACTTGAAGAACACTATGAGAGTGCTGACCACCCCTCTTCAGTGCCTGAAAGCTTGATTTTGCCTGAGCCTTTGCAAAATGAGTCAAGTGTTGTAGAAACAGAGCCTACAGAGCAAGGAGCTGACAGTGCTCCAAGTTTGGACATTCCTATCTAGGTAGAGGCACCCCTCACAAGTCATGAAAGCCCCAAGGCTGTTACTGAAAGTACAGAGACTGTGGTTGTTCCCTCCAGAAAGACTGGCCGAGCTATCAAGCCAGTATTGCGGTTCAGCTATGATTCTCCCGGGAGGCCTGTGGACTTACCTCTCCATGTGGTTCACAAAGAGGTTTATGTCTCTCAGAGCTCACTGTCAAAACTGAGCCTAAGTGGCAATTCCAGGTTACTTGTTCTGCCCAATCACCATGGTGACCCTGCCCCATCCAGCCCCAAGTTAGCTCATAGGGAAGGGCCCCCTCTTGCATTGTTCAAGGTACAAGAAGTTATTATCTGATTTAGTATAGTAATGTTCAACTGACTTGTGTGAACGATGCCTAATGTATTGTCAGAATGGACAAAATATTGAGAAATGTAGCGAATATGTATAGTAAAGTAATAAGTTTATGTTAACTGATGCAAGATGGCACAGACTTGACGCAGACGCCAATTTTTCTCCATGCAGGGAAGGGTGTAACCCCCCTACAAATGGGGGGTCCCAAAAAGTCTTCCTTGAGCTTGCCTAAATGCTCACTGCCAGGCTGGTGTCCAGCTTTTTAACAGTTTAAATGCGATTGCCAGAGAGTGCCTGTATAGCCTCTGTGTACTGTCTCTTTAACAGTTGCCTGGATTGCAGTCATAAGTAATCTAAGAGGGAGTTCTGCTGAAAGATGTAACTATTTGCTGAAAATCATTTAGAGTGATAATGATAATGTAGTTTGTCTAACCTGCCTTCTTTGCAGCAAGGACTGTTTTGCTTATCCCCACCACTTTGGCCCGGGACTGCCAAATTGGACCAATCAGTACTGGTGGGACCCAAAATGCAGCTGGACTACAGGAGCTGTCTGGAGTCAGAATCTGTAGGAATTGTAGTTTTGGGCTTTTGGCACCTTTTTGCACCTGAAGGGAGAGCTCCTGTTGTGACTGACAGATGAATCAACCAACCGAACCTTTTGGATCTTGGGGAAATTCCCAGGCTTGCTGCAGTTTGAATTAGATCTAAGTTGGGAGTTGAAGAGGCAAGTGCTTGAGACAGTCAAACAGCCATCTGAGTAGTTTTGCATGGGAGAACTATGGAAATGCCTGAGTTGTGGCCTGCATGTCTGCCTGCTGCCCCTGAGAGGGAGAGAAGAGAATTATTTTGGACTAAATCTAAGTTTGTGAGAATGACGTAAACCACTGATTTTTCACCAGGCTCATACCTGAAGAAGACGGAAAATTTTGCTGAATGCGATTGGCCTGTCAGGATTTCCAGCTACTTTGAATTCCCGGGTTGTGCAGAGACTTTGCGATTGTGACCGGAGAGCAGTTTGCCTGGTACAGTAGAATTTACTTACATGTAAATGTGCTGTATATTGAAAGTGGGTCGAGATTTGGTTCCCCACTGTGTGAACTGTGTTCTGCTTGCTGGAAGCTATAGCCAGCCCAAAATGGACTGTATCCAAATTTGTCTCCATTTGGCCTGGGCTTTGCCACACTGGCCCAGCCAGACTACCCGCTGCACAGAGAAAGCCATCAGTGAGAGACCTGACTGGGGATCAGCCCCCTGCTCCACGCTTGAACAGGAATGATGCCTCGGCAATTTATGTGGGCCCTGCTTCTCCTGGCACTCCAGATTAAGCACTTGCTGTCTCGATTTTCATCCAGCCTGTGTCCAGTCTTGGGTATCGTGAGTAATCATCAGGGTAGCTCCCTGCAACAACAGCCTAATCTATAAGTGTGTCATTTGACTGTCTTGTTGTTTTCTTTTCAAGAACTGAGCCCTCTGGCTCCAGATTACAAATAGTGTGTGTTGTGCCTATTGTTTTCTTTCATCACAGGGCCCCCAACCAGCTGCAACGTTCCTGGCTAGCCCACCATTCTCCATCTGGGTACCTAGAGTGTGTGACTGTTTCGGGACCCTTAAGTGGATGCATAACTGTTTGATTGATGCAGCCTTTAAGCAAATTAACCTGATTACGCCCCTCCCTTGTTCAAGTCCCTTAAATAAATGAGCTCTAACTCTTTTTTGCATTTACCCTGACTGTAGTTCCAGTTTGTACAAGAGTACTGTACTGCTGTTATTTGCAGTGTATAACCTTGTTTTACAGGGGGTCCCCAGGGCCAAGCCAGAGGAAAGCCTTGGTGGTAAGTGCAAACAGTGTGGGTACTTGTGTGGTGTATCAGGGGTATTGTGAAAGTGATTATTGTGTATTGTTCCAGCCACTAGTAAGAAAAAAGGGGGTTACAGTGTCCTGGAGGGCTGGGCCCAGTTTAGCTTGACCACTACCAACCCTGACCTCCGGGTGGAGGCACCTGTTTCAGAACTCAGGCCCCTTAACCTGCTACTAGCCAAGCAGGCAGGGGTAGTAGCCCTTGGAATAGTGCCACCTAGGGGTTACAAATGAATAAGGCGGAAACACTCAGTTGGGTCCGTCAGCACTGCAAACTGGTTTAAGCACCCCAGCAGTAGGAGACCCTTCCTTACATTTTACCCCTCCAGTTAAACATGCAATTGATTATCTTGTATCTCAATTAGCAACAGTTCTCAGTGCCCTAAAACAAGAAAAGGCTTAAGATGTTTCTTTCCATAGTGTAAAGCCTTTTCTCGGTTACCTCATTGCCCCTCTGTCACCATCACAACCCTTTATGCAGTGAAATAGACCAAAGTTGGGTTCAAGCATGAGAATACAATCAATTTTAATAAACTGAACCGTGTTAGGCTGGACGGTGAGACTGGTGGCAGTCTGAATTAGTTTTTTGAAAACAATGTACATTCTGTTTCCCTTTCTAACCCCGCTTTCCTATTTCCCTCCCCCTACTGCCCCCTGTCTCCTACTCATATTCCATCTCCTCTGCTCCCTCCTCCACTCTGCCCTCCTCCCTCTGCACTTCACCCTTGTAGCCCTTTGTTGCCAGGTGGTAGTCTCATCTTGGACCCCAGGCTACATATGGAAGTCCTCTGGTAGCTACTCCAAATTAATTTACTAAAAGGTCAGCAGAGACTGGGCAGTAACAGACTAGGGTTCAATATTTAAAACAGCATTTTCAGGAAAACAATTACTTCTATTTTCATTTTCTGTTTTTGGTACCCAGATAAGGCCCACAAGGCACAAGTTAAATATTGTTTAGTGGGTAATGGTTCTCTTCTAGGTTCTTTGGACCCCAATCTAGGCTTTCAAATTCAAGAAAAAATATATAGGAAATGTGGTGGGGCCCTTTGAAGTAAACACTCTTCGCTCAAGTTATAGTTCTTCAATCTTTCTTTTTATTTCTCTTCCCCCTACGTTTCGCTCGACTTGGAACTTGTTCTCAGGGTTTATTCTTTGTTACATATCTGTAAATACATTTATTTTATGTCATTGATCAGCATTCTTTTAATATGATATTGTTACATTTTAATTCTTTGGTGTATACACATAACATTCAATAAAGATTATTGCTTGTGCACCCTTGAAAATATTCTTAATTTTTCACAGGGTTAATTTATTTGTACTTGTTTAGATCCTAAGTTGCATCCTAAAAAGACATACACAGTATGTTAGTGAACACAGCGCTGCTAACAACTTGGAACAAGGTTTAACTACTGCCTGTAAGGCTTGTTCCCCATATTTCTTGGTTTGCAGCATACCTTATATATATTACTTAAAACTTCTTGTCTTTCTTGTAAAGAATAATTTTGGGCCTGTAATAACATAAACATAATTTTTTGTAAAGCTTTCCTGTTATTATGTTGTTTAATATTATAATGTGGCCACATTGTGGCTTCTATTTACTTATTTTGTTCACAGCATACCTTAAAGGAGGCTGTGAGCTTCTTAGAGTAGAACTAGTGTTCTTTGTAGTCTGTGAAGACATAATCATAGTATTCCCCTATTGATCTCATTTTTACTTTTATAATTAAAGGTTCTAATACCAACTTCTAAATATTCTTTAATATTTTTACTGCTTACCCTCACTCCTTCTGGCTCACGTTTCTCCTTTTTATGTTTGCTTGCACGCATGTGCAAGAAACATAGTGCCATCATCCGAGATTTCGGATGTGTGTCACCCCCTCTTCCAATTCAGTCAGTGTGTTGGCAGGTGCGGCCCCTGTCCGCCAATGCATGCTGGAGCTGTCTATGACAAGCTCCAAAATGCAGTGGCATACAGTTGAAAGGGGGAGCTATGCTTCAGTGAGCAGCGATAAGATATCGCCTGCTCATGCGCAGCTCCCCCTACACACACACACACACACACACACGCACGCAGGCGTGCGCCCCCCCGCACGCACACACTGTATAGCCGACGGGGGTGCCCAATCCACCGTCGGCTGTGCTGTGCTCCCCCTGCCCCCCAAAGCCTTCCAAATGCCATTCTGGGTGCCCACCCCAGTGTGGCAACTCATGATATAGCCGACGGGGGGTGCCCAATCCCCCGTCGGCTCCACTGTCCTCACCCCCCCGAGTACTGGGTGCCATGCTGGGAGCCCACCCCAGAGTGGCAATAGATGCTTGGCTGACGGGGTGCCCAATCCCCATCAGCTGAACGCCCCCCAACTGTCCTTGTGCCATGCTGGAGCCCACCCCAGCGTGGCAAACGCCCGAGTCATCTTTAAAAAAACACCTGTAAAGCAAAAACGGTCCCACGAGTCTCCCTGGCTCCCCCACAACCCGCACCCACCGACTAGCACCTACCTCCCACACCCCTCACCCCATACTTACCTCCGGACCTCGGTGCGATGATCTTCTGTGGACCAGGAACACGTCTGCACTCTTCAAAGCCGACCGCGAACTGAGGAAATGCCGGTAAGCTGTATAATGGGCTAGATAGGGGTTTTTCAACTTTGTTGCATATCTCAGGCATTTTTTGGAATTTTTGCACCAAATTTTCAACATGGGGTTTTTGGGACCCCTTCTCATGAATGATGTCACTGTCATGGCGTTATTCGGGCCCGAAGGGTGATTTCGCAGTCACTGCGCAAAATCACCTTTCAGGACCAATTAACAAAACGACACTGCCAGCATTCATAAGGTGGGCTCTCAAGAAGCCTATTTTGAAAATTTGGTGGAAAAATTCCAAAAAATGACTGTTTCTGACGTGCGTTGTGCAGTTCCTACGCATGCTCGTAAGTTCGTGAATTTTCAATATTTTCACTCCAGATTTTCAACATTGCCATTTTACCACACCTCCTTATGAGCAGTACAGCTGTCATTTTTCACATCTTGCCCAAAATGTGTTTCCGCCCATGTAGCGCACAATGGCGCAGTCAATGTGCGAAATCAATGTATGGGACACATTAAGAAAATCACAGTGACACTGTTCATGAGCAGAGGTCTTAAAATGGCTATGTTGAAAATTTGGTGACAAAAGTCCAAAAAAATGACTGTGTTACGACTGAGCATTGCGCAGTTTCCACACACCCTCATAAGTTCATGACTTTGTAATATTTTAAGTCCAGATTTTCACCAGTGGCATTTTTCCACACTGCCTTATTTACAGTACAGCTGTCATTTTTCACAACAAGGCCATAGTGTGTTTTCACACTTTCAGCGCAGAGATGCGTGGTCGCTGTGGGAAATCATTGTTCAGGACAGATAAAGAAAATCTCAGTGACACTGTTCATGATCGGAGGCACCAAAATGCCTGAGTTGACAATCTGCTGTAAAAAAAATCCCCAACCTAATTATATTACGGGTGTGCGTTGCACAGTTTCTATGTACGCTCGTGACTTCACCATTTTTTTAAATATTTTTACTGCAGATTTGCAACATTGCCATTTTTTACACCTCCCCATGAACAGTACAGCTGTCATTTTTTACATCCTGTTCGGAATGTTTTTGCACCTCTGGTGCTAAATACCGTAGTCGCTGTGCATAAGCAGCTTGAGGCTAAGAAACTGATATTCCCCCTGTTCATGAGGTGGGGTCACAAAAAAAACATGTTGAACATTTGGAGTGAAAATACCAATGAATGCCTGAGGTATTAGGGTTTCCAACCATAATGCCCAACCCTGTAGAGAATGACAGGCATCAGGGGTTTGACTTGGGATTCTTGCCTGTAATGCTCATACCATTCCACACCCTGCAGCCAGTGAGAGGCATCGAGGTATGCCTTGGACTGTTCGGCCCCAAAGTTCACCCCATTCTCCTATATCGCACCCATCTCACTGTATTTCCTAATGGAATGGGGTGTGCATAAGGGCTAAAGACCCCAAGGAACACCGTGACACTTGCCAGTGTCTGCAGGGTGGGGTGTACTGAAATGGCGTGGCCGTTATGCTTGACGACCCAAAGGCACACCCCAATGCCTGTCACTCTCTGTAGGGTGGTGGTGGGGTTGGCTTCAGTTCAATACTTCACTGCCATTCCTATTACGCAGCTCTGTAACTTCTACACTACCACTGCCAATGCCAGCAGGCAAACATTCGGCATTGACAAATGCTTGTTGGTTAAGTTCCTCTGCATGTAAGCACTGAAGCCCAACAAATTTTAATGGTAGCTACTTCCTGATAACCTCTCACCTGTTTTTGGTGAGATCCCATGGTGTGACTAACAATGTCATCACACCCATTTGATCGCACCTGTGGGATCTTGGTTTCTAAGCAACTGAACACTACTGCACTGATCAGTGCAGTTGGGTGCTCACAAATATGGACTATTTGTTCCTAGTTGCTGCAGCTCTGTGCTAGTTTACTTTTTTATTTATTTTTACCTTTCTTGTGAGGTTATTAAAATGAAAACGCATTGTTCTCATATCATGTTTTCTTTACACAGGGTGACATAAGAGTAAAGATGATTTTTTTGCTAATATCAACAGTTCTCTTGCCTTGATTAAAAATGCTGCAAATAAATTACAGGTTTCTCAGAAGTATTATTTGTTATTATATCACCTCACATTACTGCTTTCTGCAACCCAAACTGTGAAATTCAATAATGTAATACAGACCGTCATTATTGTTTACTTGCTGAGGGGTCAACTGCAATTTGTCCTTCCTATTCATTAAATACTTATCAATCACTCAGTGGCTTAAAATTGTCTTCTCAGATCAGTTCTCTAGCTCACATTATACCAAACTTGTTAAACACCATAGTATTGTTTAAACAACCATTATTCAGATAACACTGGGGTCAAATGCAACTTGACCTCCCTGTCATAAATACTGACAGAAGTTGATCTGGAGGTAAAACATCATCTTTACTGTTTTACATAGTGATTGTACTATGTTATTTATAATGTCCCTATATTTTAACTTCTCTTAGTACATTTGCTATAACAGCATTATTTGTTATCTCTCTGGGATCGATCGCTGCTTATTTATTTTGCTGAGGGGCCAGTTGCTATTTGGCCTCCCTTCATTAAATACTTGCCACTCACTCCATGGTTTAAGATTTTCTTCACAGATCATTTCTGTAGCTTATAATAAAATACAAACATTTATTATTTTCTGAGGGGTCAGTTGCAATTTGACCTTCCCCTTCCTTAGGTACTTGTCAATCACGCCATGACTTAAAATTATATTCACAGATCAATTCTCTACCTCACATTCTACCAAACTTGTAAATACCATAGTACTGTTTAAACAATAAGTATTTAGATACCACTGGGGTCAAATGTAACTTGAACTCCCTGTTAAAAATACTGAATTTGCTGCTTATTTATTATGCTGAGGGGTCAGTTGTTATTTGACCTTCTCTTTCACAATCACTCCATGGTTTAAAATGATCTTCATAGATCAATTCTCTAGCTGACATCAAACCAAACTTTTAAACACCATAATACTGTTTAAAACAATCAAATAACACAGGGGTGAAATGCAGCTTGACCTTTCTGTTGTCAATACTGTAAGTTGTCCTGGAGGTAAAACATAATCTTTACCCTTTTAGATAGTGATTGTACTGTTATTTAGAATATCCATGTGTTTTGACTTCTCATAGTACACTTACTACAGCAATGTTATTTTTATCACCTTTGGGTCAATTGTTACTTGACCTCCCTGTTGTAAGTGTTACAAGTTGTTATATAAGTTAAATCTGTACTTCATTTAGTATATCCCTGTACTGTTAACTTCTCATAGTTTACTTTATACAGTAACATTATTGTGATCATACTGGGGTCAATTGCTATCTGACCTCCCTATTATGAATGTCTAAAGTTATTTCTACTGGTTAAATCTTTACTTTACTAGTTTACTAATTGATTTTTGTATAATGTTTATTTGTTTTTACATGTTACATCTACCCTTTCAGTTCTATATGATCTAAATGCATGCCTGCCAGTTTGTTTCTACATTCATCCCAATCCTGTTGTCTAATGTGTTCATGTGAAATATCCACCTCATTTCAGCTCTTAAAAGATAATTTCGGTTATTACCTCCTCTTTCTGGTGTCTGTACTTTTTTAAGTCCCCAAAACCTTAAAGAAGCTCCATTATGGCCTGCTTGTTCAAAATGTGTTGCTACTGGGGATGTCTCTTCTTTTCTTCTTATATTTCCCTTATGTTCTTGTATGCCGGTCTTGAGCATCCTGCTAGTTTGTCCAATATACAGCTTATCACAAAGGCATTGTATTACATAAATTACCCCTTCTGTCATACAGTTAATATGCCGTCTAATTGGATGACCATGCCCTGTATGTGGATGTATGAATGTTTGTTTTTTTGATGTATGACTACATACTGAGCACTTGCCACAAGGGACCATGCCTGGTGCTAATGGTCCCAATAGTAGTTGTGCTTCCTTGTTTTCTGGTAATTTAAATTGAGATTTTACTAATTGATCCTTAAGATTCCATACTCTTTTTGCAGCTATTATAGGCTTATTTAAAAGTTCTGGTATTTGTTCACTCTCCATTCCAACTAAAGGCCAATGTTTGTTTATTATTTGTCTAATTTCTTTTAACTTATTATTGTATTTACTAGCAAATACAATTCTTTGTGGCTTTGTTTTGGGTCATTTACTTTTTAATAGGTCCTCTTGTGTCTTATTTTTTTTATTTTTTCTTCTGCTTGTTTCAATGTCTTAGGCTTATATCCTCTGTCTATGAACCTATTTAACATGATTTTTGATTCTTTCTGTGCTTCTTGTATTGCTGTACAGTTTCGTTTCACTCGAGTTAACTGAGAGTATGGAATACTCTGTTTAAGCTTGGTTTCATGGAAACTATTACCATGTAATATGGTGTTGCTATCTGTTTCCTTCCTGTAAAGTGCTGTTTCTGTCTTGTTGTTTACCTTTTTTATCTTGAGGTCTAGATATGTTACTTCTTTTTTATCAAAATTCATCACAAACTTAAGATTTTTATCTTTGTTGTTTAGTTCCTCTTGGAATTTAATAAGTTCTTCCTGTGTTCCTTCCATAACATAACAATATCATCAATAAAACAAAGCCAAGTGTGTATTTTGCTGTTATTTTCTAAAAAAATGTTGTTTTTTTTTTTTTCAAAATTGTCCATATATGCATTGGCATATGCTGGTGCCATTGTGGAACCCACTGCTGTCCCCATATTCTGTTGATAGAATGTCCCATCAAACTCAAAATAATTCCTTTTTAATATTATACCTGCCATTTCTTGCAGTATTCTGGTTTTAGGTGAGCTGTTCCTGCCCCTAGTATCTAGTATGTACTCCAGACATTGAATCCCTTCCTGATGTGGGATAGATGTGTATAAATCTGCTACATCAAATATCACTAAGATGGTTTCTTCGCTTAAATCTTGTTCTGTGATTTTTTGTAATTTCAAGATCATGTCTGTAGTATCCTTAACATAAGATTTTGTTTTTTCTATCAATGGTTGTAGGTGAAAGTTTATATATTTTGAAACTGGTTCAAATATAGATTCAATGCCTGAGACTATTGGTCAGCCAGGTGGATTAGTTGCATGTTTGTGAATTTTAGGTGTAGAATAAAAAGTTGGTATTCTCGGGAAATCTTTGGATAATATTTTGGCTTCCCATGGTTCTATCCATTGCATGGCTTCATATTCATTAAGCATGGCATCAGTTTCCTGTTTTATTTTTTTAGTTGGGTCTTCTTGTAAAACTTCATAATTTTCTGTGTTCATAAGTAAGTTCATGCACATTTCCTTATATTGTGTCCTATCTTGGAGAACTATACCACCTCCTTTATCTGCACTCTTAATTATGATTGTTTGGTCTTGCTTTAAATTCTCTAATGCTTCTCTTTCTTTTTTAGTTAAATTATTCCATTCTGGGTTCATACTTTCTTTGGTTTTAAATAGTCCTGTTATTTCTTTTTCTGTAATTTTACAAAATGATTCTATGCCATGATTTTTACCAGTAGGTGGATTATATTTTGATCTAATTTGCATATTCTCTTTAAGTCTTTGTTTGTATGTATCAGCTGTGGTGTCACTTCCACCAAATTGATTTTTTAGGTGTAGATTCCTGCAAAACTTTTGCAGGTCTACCTCCAGGTCAAGAAGAAGAATTTAAGAAAAATCTGGAGGACTGTAAATAAAAATTGGCAGAATATGAGGAAAGATTAAAACAACAAAAAATGAAAAAGTTTATAAGGGACACAAATGATTATAGGGAAAACAAGGTATATACCTACAAGAAATACAACAGTCATATAATCAGTACAACACATATGAAAGTACAGTTAGCGATAGCAGCTATACAAGGGACCCACAAAAAGACACAGAGCAACAACATATAACACAACCAGGACCATCAAATATAGATAGTACAGAGAATAGATATGAACTTAGAAACCAAAGAGAGATTTATAGACGGGGGAAGGATTCAGAGGGGGGAGGGGAGGCGGGGGGGAGGAGGAATAGGTGGAAGGCAAACAAGACAAATGAGAGGCAGAGGCAAATAAAAACAAATGAAGACATTATACCTATATTCAATTTGAGCAAAAGAACACTAACAATGGAAGAAATAAAAGTTCTGAGTTTAGGATTATCTTTTGCTCCTACCCAGCCAGTTAATCTGTTTGACCTGCAGTTCAGAGCCTTAGACCACTGTGCTATACTGCCTGATCAGTTAGAATAACATTCTTAAATACAAACAACCAACGGCAAAGTCAGACTTGTTAATTGGGACTTATTTATTATTCCCAACAGGCATTGACAAGTCAGTCCATATAAAGAAAGTCTCCAATAAAAACTATACTTGATTTACAAGAGAAGCATGCTTAAGACAGCCTCATACTCAGACAAACTGGAGCCCAACCACCTTCAGTGCAGGCTCTGCCACTGTCAGCGCCAATCAGTGGGGTTATTTTTTATTATGGATTCTATCTGTGGGGATTAGAGTCAAGCCATCATATATCTTTAGTTCAGTATCAATAAATCTCATGAATGTCAAGGTAGAAGAGCCGAGGCCAAACTCATAAGCAAACAACCCTAACTGTTATTTATGGAAAACTATATATTTTAATTTGTTGAACACAGTGAAATACTAGGAGTCTAGAGAGGCAACAGAATTTTACAGATGCCCCGAATATATTTTCCTTCACCTTGAAAAAGGAATGTTCCATTCTGCAGGGTTTAGATATTTCTGGCAAGACAGGACAGTCAAATAATTAACTTTATACTGATAAATGTGGAGATGAGGTAAAAAAAAACTGTTTCCATAAAGGCTGCTGTTAGATACACCAGTGACTTTTGAGACACACATGCAAACACCAGAACAAGTGAACCACGCTTCTTTTACTAACTGCCAAAGAAAGCACAACAGTTCAGAACATACTATAGATATACACTCTCTCTCAACACAATATGACTCACATGCACCCTCTTGCTAAGCACCAGTATAAAAGATGGCAATGCCCTCCCCATGGGCAATTATGTGGTACAAATGAAAACCCCTTATTCAACACTGTAGAGATTCCCTTGGCATACAATAACACAACATTTAAGGTTAAAGTCTCAGGCCTGGATTTTAAAGAGTTTGGATTCAGGACTTGGAGCAGTTGTTGTGCCAAAGCTGCACCATTGCAAATGTGCCCCTAAATTGTGGGCTATTTCAAACATTTTGACACACTTGAGACACTTCACGTTCTTTATGGCACAAATAATTTTTGTTTCACAACTTGCAGCACTCGTGTCATGAAGTTAGACCTTTTTAGCAGTCTGACAGTCACGTCACAAGTAAGGCAACTGTGGCAAAGAAATGATTCACAATTGTTTGACAATCCAGCTCAACATTTCAAATCATGAGTCAAGTCACTGAGGTGTCGTATGCTGCCTCTTAGGATAACACCTTTGAGGAGTCACACTGGCAGGTCCTAATACTTTACCCAGAGGTTCTTCAGCATTCTCAAGACTTGACTCTAGAAAGTCCACTGGTACTGATTCAGCAGACACATCACTGGTGGGCACCAGAGGGCAAGGGGTGGAGGTGGTGGGGGCAGTAACAGGGTTTAACGAAAGTTTATGAGGCATGGCGTCTTGCGGACATGCTCCTAACAGCTGATGGACATGTCAGAAGTAGCCTATATATGGCCCTACTTGCATCGTGCATAGGATAACGGACCAATATGATATTTAATAGTCCATAGCAACCAGGTTTGCCATCAGTAATCCCTTGCCAACAGACCTTGTCCAACAGCAAAGGTGCGTAGAGGTGCTTGACATACTGATTTTTTTTATCAAACTGCTAATTTTGTACAGCCCATTGCAAGTTAGGTCTGACTAGATCTAAACATGATCTTGAAGAACAACTCTGCTCTTCAGCATGTGTTTTTATAAATAAGATGTTTTGACTCTTACAATTAACTGGAGAATACATTTTTTCATGTTCAATGTTCCTTTCCAAGATTTACATCACATCATATTAGTCCATCTAAAAAGTCTGTATAGAAAATGTTTGAAAACATTTGCCTTTCCTCTGCTAACCTCACAGTGCCTTTGTTTATGACATTTTATTTATTTATTTATTTATTGAATTTTGATGGCCGAGTAGGCCCACTGGGTCCCGGAGGTCCCTTTTTCAGGGGTGACCCAGGAGTTACAGGACACAAGTAGTACAGATGTAGGTCATAGCATGTGCAGGTATCATATAGCAATGACATATTACATAACAGGTTACAGTGATTAGCAAATGTGAACAATGGAGGAAAGCCAGAGCAACACCCGGGTTGCAATTACCTGAGTAGAGTATATGTTAGGAGGAGAGCCAGTTAGAAAAGGATTAGGGCTCCCAGCTTTAGGAAGGATAAGGTAAGTGCTCAGGTGGGAGGGAAGAGGGGGGAAGTGTCAGGTAACATAGCATTGGCATTGACTCGTGGTGAGCATGTGTGCCTTGAGTCTTGTTTGGAAGCTCGCGGGTGATGAAGTTTCCCGTACCTTGGGAGGAAGGTTGTTCCACAGGGAAGGGGCAGTGTGGGAAAAGGACTTACCCCCACCTTGGTCCCTACCCTTGGAACTTTGAGAAGAGTTTGGCCTGAGGTCCGTAAGTTGCAAGGATTTTGCTTGGCAGTTATGAGCCCTGAGAAGCTTGGGGGAGGGGCCGAGCTAATTAGCTTATGTGCTAGGCAGAGCACTGGGTACCTGAGACGGGCTTCGAAATAAAGGCCAGCTGATAAGCGCTAGAGAGTCACAGTGGTGGCTCATAGAGTGGGATTGAGTGGCGAAGCAGAGCGGATCACCTTGTTGTGTAAGACCTGTAACTTATTGAACTCAAGCTTGGCCATTCCCTGAAGTATCGGAGAAGCATAGGTGAGTGTTGGGAAGAGGACACACAAGGCAATGGCAGTCCTAGCTTCTGGGATCAGCTGATCCTTGAGGCTATAAAGGGTACCGAGTTTACCATGAATGCCTTTGGTGACTTGGTTAACATGTTGTTTTAGAGTGAATCCTTGGTCCAAAGTAAGGCCTAGGTATTTTGTGGAGGCAACCACTTCTAGTTTGTTACCCACCCTGGAAGTGAGTTGCAGATGATGTGTTCCATTTTGGCCAAGGGCTCTAGGTCCGAACAACATGGTCTTGGTTTTGGTGGTATTAAGGACCATTTTGTTCTTAATAAGCCAGTCCTCCATTGTGAGTAGGTCCTCTTGGAGGGATGGGCCTAGGTCCCCCCGGTTGTCAGAGGATCTTTAAATCACGGCGTCATCAGCATACTGAATAACAGCACTGCTCCTGCAATGGTTGTGCAGATCATTTACAAACAGGGAGAAGAGAAGGGGACCAAGTATGGACCCTTGTGATACCCCCTCCTTTAAGGGCAGTGGATAGGAGATCTTGTCCTTCCACTTGACCCTCTGAGAATGACTGGTAAGGTAGCTTTCAATCCACCTGAGAGCATGAGGGCCCAGGCCTATGTTACACAACTTGTGAAGTAGGAGTCGGTGGTCAACTAAGTCGAAGGCCTTGGAGAGGTCAAAAACCGCTCCTGTGTTGGACCCTACATCAAGTTCCCTAAGCACATCTGCAGAGAACTTAGTTAGAATGGTGTCTGTCCCACGTTTAGCTCTGAACCCACGCTGGGCCGGGGAAAAGAGCCGGTGTGCCTCTAAGTATTCTCAGAGTTGACTGTACACCAGTTTTTCCTGGACATCATAATGATTACTATGACAACAGGCTGCAATGTCACAAACAGAAATTGTGTGGTTACCAGGGTAGAATTAGATACATTTTGCAAGACTGAGTGACATAATTGCTGCATTATCTACATGATGTAGTTGAGCAACAGCAAGGGAAGGTAAAACAAGTGTTTGTCAATGCTGAATGTTGTCTTGCTGGCATTGGCATTGGTAGTGCAGGCATTAGAGAGATGCATAATAGGAATGACAGTGAAGTATAGAACTGACGTCAACCCCACCCCATCCTGCAGAGAGTGAAAGGCATTGGGGTGTGCCTTTGGGTCGTTCGTTGGACATAACACTTATGCCATTTCACCTAACCCTACCCTGCAGACTCTGACAAGTGTCGCATTGTGCCTTGGGGTCATCGGGCCTTACACTCACTCCATTTCATAAGGATGTATGTTGAGATGGGTGGAGCATAGAAGAATGGGGTGAACTTTGTGGCTGAAGAGTCCAAAGCACACCTGGATGGCTGTCAGTGGCTGCAGGGTGGGGGTTGGGGTGCAATGGCATGAGCATTACAGACAACAATCCAAAGGCACACTCTGATGCCTGTTAGTCTGTACAGGATGGGACGTTATGGTTAGAAACCCTAACGCCCTGGGCGTTTATTGGTATTTGCACTCCAAATTTTCAATAAGGCTTTTTGTGACCCCACCTCATGAAAGCATGCGAGACCTCTGCTCATGAACAGTGTCGCTGTGATTTTGTTAATGCGTCCTGAACATTAATTTCCCACAGTGACCACACCATTATGCACCACATAAAATGTTAGCTGCACCATTCATAACGAGCTGTGAAGAGATGGCAATGTTAAAAATCTGGAGTGAAAATATTAAAAATTCATGAAGTTATGAGCGTGCATGAAAACTGTGCAACACATACTCATAACAGCCTTTTCTTGGAATTCTTTCACCAAATTTTTAACATAGGCATTTTGGGACCTCTGCTCATGAACAGTGGCAGTATGATTTTCTTAATCTATCTGGAACATTGTTTTCCTACAGTGACTGTGCCATTGAGCACCACATGTGTGAAACCACATTTCGGGCAGGATGTGAAAAATGACAGCTGTACTGTTCAAAAAAAGGTGTGCAAAAATGGCAACGTTGAAGATCTGGAGTGAAAATATTAAAAATTCTCAAACTTATGACTGTACGTGGACACTGCGCAACACACGCTTGTAACATGGTAATTTTGTGGAATTTTTTCACCAAATTTTCAACATAGACATTTTGGGACCTCTGCTCATGAACATCATTACTGTGATTGTCTTACTGTGTCCTGAACATTGTTTTCCTACAGCAACAACGCCACTGTGCACTGGATGTGCGAAAACACATTTCAGGCAGGATGTGGAAAATGACAGCTGTACTGTTCATAAGGAGGTGTGAAAAATGGCAATGTTTAAAATCTGGAGTGAAAATATAAAAAGATTCTCGAAGTTACAAGCGTATGTGGAAACTGCGCAACGCACGCTCGTAACACAGTCATTTTTTGGAATTTTTTCACCAAACTTTCAACATAGGGATTTTGGGACCTCTGCTGATGAACAGTGTTACTGTGATTTTCTTACTCTGTCCTTAACATTGTTTTCCTACAGCGATTGCACCACTGTGTGCCAGATGTGCGAAAACACATTTTGGGCAGGATGTGGAAAATGACAGCTGTACTGTTCAAAAGGAGGTGTGAGAATATTGGCAATTTTGAAAATCTAGAGTAAAAATATTAAAAATTCTCAGTTACAAACATGCGTGGAAACTGCACAATGCACGCTTGTAACACGTAAATTTTTTGGAATTTTTTCACCAAATTTGCAACATAGTCTTTTTGGGATCTTTGCTCATGAACAGTGTTACTGTGATTTCTTTAATCGATCTTGATTCCATGCAGTGACCACAAAACCACCTTTCGTGACTGAATAACAAGATGACAGTGACTGAATTCATGGGGTGGGGTCCCAAGGATCCCATGTTGAAAATTGAATGCCAAAATTTGCAAAAATGGCCGAGATATGCGCCAAAGTTGAAAAAACCCATTTATGTCATTATACTGCTTACCGGCATTTCTTCAGTTCGTGGTCGGCTTTAAAAAGTGCAGACATGTTCCCAGTCCACCAAAGATCGTTGTGCCAGGCTTCAGAGGTAAGTATGGGGTGAGAGTGTGTGTGGGGAGGTGGGATATGCAGAGGGTGGCTGCAGGCTGGAGGAGGGGACAGGACGGCGAGGGACCGTTTCCCTTGTTTCAAGTAACAAAAATAAAAAAAATCACCACAGTCCATTTTCTTTTTTTTACAGATTTAGCCACACTGGGGTGGGCTCCCACTGTGGCACATTTCTTTGGAGGGCATGTTAGTCACACTGGAGTGGGCTCCCAGTGTGGCATACAATTGGGGTGGGACAGCAGCAGGAAAATGGGGAGGGAGGTTAACATGCTGACAGGAGGATTGGGCACCCCCCTCGGCAAGCATATCTGTGTTCAGAGGCATGATGCCAAGGGGGGATTGGGCAACCCTCGGCAGACCGCATAAGTAAAGGGGTCACATATGCTGACAGGGTGATTAGGCACCCCCCGATGTCAGCTGCCTAGGGACTGTGAGCGGCGGGCGGTGGGTGGCGAGCCACCACCCACCATGTTTATTGAAATGTTACACCCGCCAAGGCACACCCTTTAATGAGGGGTTGCTCCCTCATTGCAGCAGCTAAAACGTTTCAAGTTGGTGGCACATTTTGCAACTGCTGTCATAGACAGTGTGCAATCTAATTCATGCCATGGAGCCCAGTCCTAAAAAGCATTGGCGCCACTGGCCACAACACAACCGTGCCTCCAAAACCTGCTCTTCCACTTCAAGCAATCCCAATGTGTTGTCTGCACTGCACGCGCAGGGCAACATAAAAAATAATAAAGAACTAGAAAACAAAATCTTTAAAGCATAATTGGTATAAATACAGTGTTTTTAAGCTTTTTATTATAATACAGAGTTCATCCCATAGACAACATTGCTGGGGTCTGGCTAGATGTAGAATGCACAGAATTATGATAAGCCAATATAACATTTGGTATCTTCTTCTGTAATAATTCTTGCTCTCCCACCATTGCACACATAAACTGTTTATGAATCTTTCTGCCAAGCCATTTTTAGTAGAATGGGTTAAAGTTGAAGTGATATATGTGATCCCATTGCTTTTCACAAACATTTTCAATGCATCAGATGTAAACTGGGTTCCATTGTTCCAGTCTGTTCAGCTGCTCTGTTCCTTGCAAAATGCGATGATAAAATCTAAATGGTTTTACAGCTGTCGCAGTTTTTACACAGAAGACATGGGGCCATTTGCAGAAACATTGGACCAAAGAAAGGTCCTACTTAAACAATATGAATTCTCTGGCTTGGAGTGGTGGGACACTCTCTTTGGTGCAAAGGGGCTGCTCTGGACAGACACTGTATCTGCTAGCAGCCTGAGCTCTGTTTTGGCAAATCTTCAATTTCTTTGTTGATTCCAAGCCATCACAAATAACTATGAGCTAGGGCCTTTATCTTCCCTACTCTTGGATGACCCTTGTGTAGTGCTTCCAAATCCTTGGAATACAATTTTAAAGGTATCACTGCACAAATTCCACATGATACAACCTTGGCATACTTACAGTTGTTCCTTACATGTACAAAAAGCAGTCAGAAAAGGATCATCCTGGATTGGTCATCTTTGCCTAGTTGTCTCATACAGCCTTGACAATGCAGGATCATTTCTGGTCCCTCGTTGCATCGTTGCATGTATGACTAGAAAAGACCCCAGCTGTGGCATTTGAAATATGTTGACTGAATCAAATTCAGCTT
The DNA here is from genome assembly GCA_016271365.2 of Neoceratodus forsteri. Taxonomy (NCBI): domain Eukaryota; kingdom Metazoa; phylum Chordata; order Ceratodontiformes; family Ceratodontidae; genus Neoceratodus; species Neoceratodus forsteri. The sequence continues at coordinate 1,727,748,648 of CM057452.1, forward strand.
CACCTCCAGGGAAGATGAGACAGACTATTTGTGTGTCCATGTTTTTTGTACCTTTTAATTCAATGTCATTCAGTACATGTGGGTTCCCAGGAATAAAGACCACCTCTGGAGATGTGTTACTGCAATTTCTGGCAACCTCTTCCTGGGGTTGAAGATGAAGTTCAGAAGCTGGTGATGCATCACAAGAGTAAACTTCCTGCCACAGAGGTACTGATTAAACATTTTTACTCCCTAGACCAACCTTAATACCTCTCAGTCAATCTGTGCATAATTACCCTCTGCTGATGACAAGGACTGAGATGCAAAGGCAATAGGATGTTTGGTACCATCACTCAAGATGTGTAACAATGGCCCTATTTAACACTTCCCTGCAGACAGGAACAGTGTCTCTGGATTGGAGGATGGCACGCATCAGATTCATGCCAATCCACAAAGATGGGTTGAGGGAGAAGCCGGGGAACTATAGGCCTGTCAGTCTAACATTGGTGGTGGGCAAACCGATGGAGTCTATCCTAAAGGAATGACTGTGGGCATCTTGGAAGAATAGAGGGTGCCTCAATGGTCACCAGCATGGCTTCGTCCCGGGCAGGTTGTGTCAGACTAACCTTGTGGAGTTCTATGACTGGGTGACGTCTGCGCTGGATCATGGTAAACCGGTGGATGCCCCCTTTTTGGACTTCAGCAAGGCATCTGACTTGGTACCACACTCTGGTCTGCTGGCGAAGGTGGGGAAGATGGGAGTGGGGGGGGCTGGTGGTTAGGTGGATAGGGAACTGGCTATCTAGATGTTCTCAGAAGGTCATGGTTGGGGGGGTTGTCTCATTGTCCAGGAGAGTCATTAGTGGGGTCCCGCAGGGATCGGTGCTGGACCCGTTCTTGTTTAATGCCTATATATTCAACATCAGGAAGGGTATCAGGAGCGAAATGAGTTTCTTTGTGGATGACTCGAACCTATGGGCTGAGGTGGATGGGGAGGAGGGTAGGAAAACCCTGAAGAGGGACCTGGAGGTTCTGGAGAGGTGGTCATGCAATTGGAAACTGAAATTTAACACAGAGAAGTGCAGGGTTCTTCACCTGGATCATAGGAACCCTGGCCATGTGTGTACCCTGGGAGGGGACACACTGCTGGCTTCTGGTGGGAGAGGGATCTGGGGGTCATAGTGGAGGCTAGATGAATAACTCTGAGCAATGTAGGAGGGCTGTGGCCAGGGTTAATAAAATGCTGGGTTGCATTGCCAGTTGGATCACCTCAAGAAGCAGAGAGGTAATTCTGCCACTGTATGACTGCCTGGCTAGGCCACACCTGGAATACTGCATGCAGTTTTGGCAGCACACTTAACGAAGGACATTGTATTGCTGGAAAGGCTTCAGAGGAGGGCAACAAAATGATTTGGGGCCTGGGTGATAGGTCCTGTGGGGCTAGGCTGGAAGATCTCGGCCTGTATTCACTCGAGGAGAGGAGGGAAAGGGGGGATACATACTGTAGATACATAGATACATTGACACTGTCGGCAGATAAGGGCCTATGGCCCACCTAGTCTGCCCATTTGAGCTTGTAAGTTCACTTTATGTTTTCCCAGAAGTCTGTTGCCCCTTACCCCTGACCTCCAGAATTCCTTTATGTCTATCCTATACATTCTTAAATCCCATGATTGTTTCAGCCCCACCACTTCCTCTGGCAGGGAGTTCCACTTGTCCACCTCTTGTTCTGTGAAGAAATTCTTCCTCATCTTTCCTCTGAATCGCCCTCCCTCCAACTTTATCCCATGCTATCTAGACCTGGAACATCTTTTTCACTTGAAAATAGTGTGTTCCTGTACCCCGTTCCTCCCTGTAAGGTACTTGTATGTCTCTATCATATCCCCTCTCTCCCTTCTCTCCTCCAGGGAGTACATATTCAAGTCATTCAACCTGTCCTCAAAGGACTTGTGATGCAATCCCTGTACTATATTTGTTGCCCTCCTCTGAACCTTCTCTATCCTATCTATTACCTTACGTAAGTAAGGTCTCCATAACTGAACACTGTACTCCAGGTGGGGCCTTACTAGTGTCTTGTATAGTGGAATTATGACCTCCCTTTTCCTGCTGGTGATGCTCCTGTCTATGCATCCCAGCATCCTATTTGCTCTGCTTGCTGCCTTGTTGCACTATTTCCCTACCTCGAGGTCATCGGAGATGACAACCGCAAGGTCCCTTTCCTGCTTGGTGCATGCTATATCCTCACCTCCCATCTGATAAGTTGTTCCAGGGATTTTGTGTCCCATATGCATTATCCTGCACTTCTTTGCATTGAATTTCAACTGCTAAACCCTTGACCATTCTTCAAGCTTCTGCAGGTCCTTTCTTATTCTGTCTACACCCTCTGGCATGTCCACTCTGTTATGGAGCTTTGTGTCATCAGTGAACAAGGAAATCCTGCCTTCTAGGTCCTGTGCAATGTCACTGATGAAGATACTGAATAGGACTGATCCCAGCACTGATCTCTGTGGCACCCCACTGGTCACTCTTCTTTCTGTGGAGTGACAACCATTTACTGTACCACCACCCTATGTATCCTGCTGCCCAGCCAGTTACCTATCCACCGCACTACTGTCCTGCCCACTCCTATAGTCCCCAGTTTGTTTAATAGCCTTCTATGTGGCACAGTGTCAAAGGCATTGCTGAAGTCCAGATAAGCCACATCTACCGACCTTCCCTGATCCACCTCGATTGTCACTCAGTCAAAAAATGTGATGAGGTTGGTCTGACATGACTTCTCCCCAGTGAAATCATGCCACCTTGGGTCCTGTAGTCCTTTGGCAACCAGATGTTCCACCAATCTCTCCTTCAGTAGTGCTTCCATGATCTTCCTCACTACCTAGGTCAGGCTGACTGGTCTGTAGTTCCCCGCTTCTTCTTTGTTCCAGCTTTTGTATAAGGGGACTACATCTGCTTTCCTCCAGTCTTTGGGTACCTCCCCTGTTTCCAGTGATTGGCTAAAGAGGATTGCCAGAGGTTCAGCCACCACCTCTTTTAGTTCCTTTAGGACCCTGGGGTGCACCCCATCTGGTCCCATTGCTTTATCAACTCTTATTCCTTCCAGTTCCTTCAGGAACCTTTCCCATGTAACGGGATACGATAGAGTTTTCAAGTATCTTAAGGAGTTAAATGGGGGGGAATTTGATAAGGTTTTTCAGAGGAAGGAGGAGGAGGAGCCACTAGGGGGGCACAGCTTGAGGCTGGAGGGTGGGAGACTCAGGGGTGAGAGGAGGAGGCGTTACTTCATGGAGAGGGTGGTGGAGCCATGGAATGCTCTGCCTGAGGAGCTGGTGGAGGGTGGCATGGTGGAGGGGTTCAAGAGAGGCTGGGACAGGTTCATGAGGAGGGGGAAGATGGGAAATGTAAACCCTAGAGAGGGAACTCTTGTGCAGGGTAGGGGGTTCCTGGAGTGGGGGAGAGGAGAAGGCAACGGTACCCTTTATGGGTGCTGACCCTTGAGCAGACTTGTTAGACCATGAGGCCTACTCTGCTGGCATTTTAGTATGCTAGTATGTTAGATCACGATGTGTCATAGTGTGTCTAAGCCTTATTGGAGACCATCAATGCTTTGGATTCCTTAAATGCTTTATTCACATTCTGCTGACCAGTACCACTTGCTACCATTCTGTAAAAGGGCATTTTAGGGGTGTAAAGCTGCTGCTACATTTGGTAAGAAATTGTGATAGTATTTAACAAGTCCCAGAAAGGAATACAGTTGTGACACATTCTGTTAATTGGGTGCTTTCAGTACTGAGTCCACCATATCCTGTGTCCTATGCAGTCTGTGTTCATCTATCATGTGGTCAGAGTATATCAGGGATTTCTACAAGAACTCACCTTTCTCCGTATTAACTTTTAAGCCATACTGAGACAGCCTTGCTAGTATGTTACCCAGATCCTCAAGGAGTTCGTTGTCATTAGTAACTATCACTTAGATTACATCCAAATAGCATTGAACCCCAGGTATCTGCTGTAATACCAGTTACATAAACTAATGCCAAATTATTGGGGCAGTTACTACCATGAACAGCAGGTGTTTTACTGGGACTGTCATTTCATAGAGTGATACGGGCTCGGGAGGCAAAAATGCCCTTAAGGAGCTCGCCAGCTGCATGGTGGAATAGTTCTAATGTAAATATGATATTTTTTTACTTCCCATATACAGTAATTATCTAACTGTTTTTTGAAGGATTCCATATTAACGCTCTCCACAATTTTCCTTGGCAAAGCATATCATTGAGTCACCACCCTTTGTGAAAACCATTTCATCCTTTTTTGTGTTTTACAATTCACCCCTCTAAGTTTGTAACTGTGTGATCGTGTATGGGTCTGGGAGTTGTTCTTTATCAGACCTAAAGTTTCAAACAGACATTGGTCATTAATTGCTTTATATATCAAGCATAAATCTCTTCGTATCTGTCTATAGTCTAAGGAAAAAAGACCCACTTCTTGTAGTCTTGATTTATATTGTAGAGATCCCAAATCTCTAATTTGTTTAGTTATTTTCCTTTCGACCCCCTCCACTAATTTTTTTCCTTTTTTTGTGATTGGTCCACAAAAGGAAGAACAATATTCAAGCTGGGTCCTGACCATGCTTGTATAGAGAGGTAGAATCACTTTTTGGTCTCCGCTTTTAATATGGTTAAGAATGCATCCAATAATGTTATGACACTTTTTTACTTTAACCAAAGTATGATTATCAGAAATTTAATTATTATCAACAAGAACCCCTAAATCTTTCTCATTTGTTGTTACTGCAAGTTGAACATTATTAATTTTATAGATGAAATTTTGGTTATTATGTCCAAAGTGCATTACCTTACATTTTTATGTTGGCTTGCCGTGCTTGCGCGCGAGTCAACATCTTGGGAGAGTGCAGATTTGGAGGCGCGGCCACTGTTGGGCGAATGCAGGGCATGCATCAATAGGTGCGTCCCTCATTCCTCAATCAGCCTGTGTGCCGGCACCACACCATGCATGCTAATGTGGTGAGCACATCTAAGGAAAGGTCTGCTGCAATCCGAGCAAAGCTTGTCAGACGCAGCGGACCCTTCCTGCGTGCTGCCACATTAGCAGCATGGTGGGCGGCCGCCCAATGGCCGACTTCAGGGGTACCCAATCCCCAGGTGGCTTTCTGTGGCTGCAGAAATTTGCCGATGGGGAGCCCACCCGGCGGGCATACAGCAGCCCCATTTCTGATATGCAGAGGGGGTGCCCAGTCCCCCCGGTTTTGCCTCCCACTCTCACACTGTGCCGATGGGGAGTCCACCCCATCATCATAAATCAGCCCCCATTTCTTATATGCTGAGGGGGTGCCCATCCCCTGACTCTTGCCTCCCCGCTGTCATTGTGTGTGCCGACAGGGTGCCCAATCCCGTCGGCATAACTTTACCCACCATTGTCTGCCACCAAGAGTGCCCAATCCCCCATTGGCTGTAGCAACACCCCGCCAAAACAGGTGGCATGCTGGGAACCCACCCCAGCATACCAAGTTGCCTGAAAAGAAAAACTGTCCCGCGATGTTAGTTTTTTTTTCTTCCGTGCAACAAAAAAAGATCCCACCTAGTCTCCTGCCTCCACCCACACCCACCCACTGCACACCCTGCCTCCCCACACCCCCCCCCCTCACCCCATACTTACCTCCGGAGTCCGGCGCGACGATCTTCGGTGGACCGGGAACATGTCTGCACTCTTCAAAGCTGACCGCAAACTGAGGAAATGTTGGTAAGCTGTATAATGGAATGAATAGGATTTTTTCAACTTTGCTGCACATCTCGGGCATTTGTTGGAATTTTGGCACCACATTTTCAACATGGGGTTTTTGGGGCCCGTCCTCATGAATTCTATCACTGTCATGGCCTTAATCGGCCTCGAAAGGTGATTTTGCAGTCACTGCACGAAATCACCTTTCGAGACCCATTAATGAAATGCCAGTGCCAGTGTTCATGAGATGGCCTCTCAAAAAGCCTATGTTTCAAATTTGGTGAAAAAAAATCCAACAAATGCCTGTTTTACGAGTATGCATTGCGCAGTTGCTACGTAGGGGCTCATAACTTCGTGCATTCGCAGTATTTTAATGCCAGATTTTCAGCATTGCCATTTTTCTACACCTCCTTGTGAACAGTACAGCTGTCATTTTCCACATCCTGCCCGAAATGTGTTTCCGCACTTCTGACGCACAATAGCGCAGTCGCTGTGGGGCAACAGTGTTTGGGCCAGATTATGAAAATGACAGTGACACAGTTCATGAGCAGAGGTCCTAAAATGCCTATGCTGAAACTTTGGTGATGATACTCCATAAAATGACTGTGTTACGAGCGTGCGTTGGCAGATCGCATGCACACTCATACCATCATGCATTTGTGATATTTTCACTCTGGATTTTCACCATTGCCATTTTTACACACCTCTTGATGAACAGTACAGTCATCATTTCACATATCCTGCCCAAAATGTGTTTTTGCACTTCTGGCGCAGAATAGCATGGTCGCTGTGTGAAATCACTTCTTGGGACACTTTGAGGAAATAACAGTGACACTGTACATGAGCAGAGGTGCTAAAATGCCTATGTTGAAAATTTGGTGCCAAACGTCCATACAATGACAGTGTTCCAAGCGTGCGTTGCATATTTCCCACACACCCTTGTAACTACGGAAGACCCCAATGCACACCGCGACACTTGTTGATGTCTGCAGGATAAGGAGAGGTGAAATGGCATGAGCACCATGGCCAACACCCAAAGGGACACCCCAATGCCTGTCAGTCTCTGCAGCATGGGGGTGGGTTGGCATCAGTTCAATACTTCACTGCCATTCCTATTATGCATCTCTCTAACTCCTGCACTACCAATGCCAATGCCAGCAAGCCAACATTCGGCATTGACAAATGCTTGTTGTTCATTAAAACACATCTTATTTTCTATTGCCCAGGAACAGATTGCATTTAGTTCTTCCTGGAAATGATTTGCCCCTTGTGTATTATTAACTATATAGCCAAGTTTGCAGTCATCTGCATACTTGGCCATCCAGACCTTATTAGATGGCTGCATTGTTGATATTAATAAACTGAACAAAACAGGGCCCAGAACTGATCCCTGCAGGACCCCACTACTAACCTTTGCCCAAGATGATAAATGTCCTCTGACAGTAACTCTCTGGTATTTATTCTGTAACCATGATTTCACCCAATTAATTATATTAGGATGAAAACCAAACATGCACATATAATTTATCATAACCTGATGTGAGACTTTATCGAAAGCCTTGGAAAAATCAAGGAGGACAACATCCACGGGTAACCCCAAGTAATGGGATGCACTTACATTCTCACAGATGTTTAACAAGTTAGTCATGCATGATCTGCCCTGAATAAATCCATGTTGCATTAAGTCCTGTAAATTATGTTTAGAAATGTTTGCTTTGATTCTAGTTAATAAGGTTCTTTTGAATAGTTTACCAATAACTGAAGTGAGACTAATAGGTCTGTAATTGGATACTAGTTGTTTATTACCGGATTTATAAATGGGGGTAACAATAGTCTCATTCCATACTTGAATTGTCTCACCTCGATTAAGTGATGCATTAATCAAAACTGTCAGGGGGCCACATATAACATTAGCTATTTCTTTTAGGAATCTTGGATGTATATTGTCAGGCCCTGGTGATGATTGGGATTTAAGTTTTTGAAGTAAAGTTCTAACCTCAGTCATAGTAATTGATGATATGTACTCTTTGTTACCCTGCTCAAAAACTTTTGGTAAGGTATCAGCTGGAGTAAATACACTTATAAAATAATTATTAAACTCAGTCGCCATTTCCAATTCTTCATTAGTAAAACCCTTACTGTTGTTAATTGGTCCAAGTGTAGAACAGTTTTTCCTTAAAGAACCAATATAATTATAAAAAGATTTGTTGTTGTCCACGGTTTTAGCTGCTAAGTTTAGTTCGAAGTTACTTTTTTCTTTTCTAATGTAGTTTTTAACTTTTTTTGTTTTTTCTTTGTATGCATTCCAAGTTATTGGGGACGGATTTTTTTTTTGTATTTCTTATAATAGGCCTTTTTTTTATTAATTGCCTTATTTATATTCTTGTTCCACCATAGTGGAGTTCTATGTACGTTATTATATTTTGGCCTGTTAGACACCCATGTGTCAAGACAATAATTAAGTTTATCATTTATATGATCCCATATTTGACATAAATCTAAATCTTTGAGATCATTTTCCCAATTCCAAGAGTTTAGATTTCTGATTATTTTGCTGTAATTGGCCTTAATAAAATCCTTGATTACTGTCACACCATTAATGATGTTACTACATAAGTTTAATTTTGCTGATACCATATATCTCCAAGTGGTGTTATAATAATTGGATTTCTGGGTGTTGATTATAAGAAACCTTTTTGAACTGTTGTCTAGCTCCATCTGCAGGTGTGCTTGGGGCAAATCAGTTTTCAAAAGTTGCTTTCCTCCTGCTAATTATACAAATATATCTTCAATCCAGAGTACGGATATTGGTCAGTGTGCAGCACTGGGTGATGATAGTGACTTTGAAGTCACCACAGATGCAGATTAACCCCCATTCTTTTTCATGACCAGGACCATTGGAGTTACATCAATCTACATTTGATGGTTCCTGATTCTTCCAGTCTTGAAAGCTCTGCTTTCACTTTAGGGCTTACTGCGTAGGCAATGTCTGAGCATTGTGGAACTTTGGTGAGTCATTTTTGTCCAGCACGGTCTTTGCTTTTATGTACTTCAGAGCCTCAATTCCTTCCTGGAACACTTCTCCAGCTTAGTCTAACACTCTAGAGAGCTACTTCTGAACTGCAAGTGGGCTATTAGGTAATGATGTTTGTAAAACTTCTATAGCATCCCAGTTCAGTTGTATTGCCCTTAGCTATCCCCCTCCAAACAATACTGGGCTACTAGTAGGCATACCTAACATACAAATCCAGTATAACTATGGTATTATAATTAATGGGTTTACCTTTCTCCTATAGGGAAACCCATCACATAATTTGCTGTTATAAAGGAGTGTTTATAATGGCAAACATGCACCGGGTTTCCCTGGCTGTACGCATGCCCAAGTCACGACTCTTCTGGGTTTTCTCCAGTTCCAACTGTGCCTCAGAGACCGCGCGACAGATGACTCGATGGTAAGTTACTGGGGGGAAAAAACAAAAGCTCCAAAAGGCAGCGACAAGAAAAGACAAAACAAAACAAAACAAAAAAAAAACTGTAATTGCCCAAACGGACCCCAGCAGCTCTAAAAGTAAACTGGACGGTGGCTGCAGCAGAACAATATTTATTTTATATAATTGCTGTGACGAGAAAGGTAAACCCAGCAATTATATAAAATAAAATAATGGGGTGGTGTGTAAACTCAAATTTTACACACACCCTCAGTGTTGGGTTCCTAAATAAACCCCTCGAGCTCCGCTCTCAGGGTTTATGTGGCATCCAGCATCTCGGGTGTGTGTAAAGTTCTCATTATATACACCACCCCATACTTTATCTTATTTGTTATGGGCTACGTTCACTGATGCTGCCACTTTTGGAGAAATCTTGTCTCCTGTGTATGTCTTTAGCATCATTGATATGGCTCACAATTTCACCTTATGTAACAATTCTTTGTAGTCATTCTATGGAACCACAGATACTGCTGACCCAGTGTCTAGCTCTAGTCACACTGGTACCCCTTCTACTTGTAGTGTGATTCACATCACACTTCTGTCAGCCTCTTTTACACTGAAGATTTCCAAGCATGCTATTTTCTCTTTACTGTGTTGATAAGATAAGAAGGTTATGAATATTCATGATGCATGTGACAAACAGGATGTAGAGAGACACAGGTGACTACAGTCCTATATTTCTTACAACAAAGTATAACGACTCTGGAGCATCTGGGACCCCAGAGCTTGAGGGTCATGGAGTAGGAGATGGTGGCATCTGCATGGCATCTGTGGGAAGTCCATAGTTCCACAGGAGACTCTGCCCAAAACAGACAGCATGTAAAGGTAAGACTCAGGGACCTCCTACTGAGAAAACATTTGTACTGGAAGAGCATGGGTAGACAGTGAGAAGGACTGATAAATCAGTGGGTTCTGTGTATAAGTGTCATCACAGGTGCAATTAGAAGAGGGATAAGGTGGGACTAAGGGAAGCAAGGCAATAAACAGAGGAGTGGATCCCACTTGTTGTAAGGAGTCCTAGAGCAATCCCATCTGGTGTACTACTATTAAAGGGTCCCAGACTAGGGAATGACTTTAGGGAGATAGTACATCAGGAGAGTAAGCAGAAGTACTGTATAACAGAATCAAAAGATGCTGATGTGGAGCACTGAGGTGATAGGTGGTAGGAAGAAAGAATCTGATAGGTTGCAACACCTGTTGTGCTGTCAACTCCAGGAACGTTCTCTGGAGGGGAAGATGTTGCCCAGATTGTAGCAGACGTTTTGTACCTACTATGGAACTGGCTACAGTAAAGGATGAATGTATCCTTCTCTGGAGCAAGTCTCAGTGGTCACTGGTGAAGGAAGCCACTACTATTATTTCCCAGTGGACACTGTGGGTCCAGACCTGTTAGTGGGTGTAGTTGCAAAGGGGGGAGGGGTTGGGGGAAGTAGGATCAATCTGAGTGGAGACCCTGAGGTGGCAACAGCAAACAGATTTGCACTCTTGTCTGACTGAGTTGCTCCAATCTCCCCAGTGCAGAGTTCAGAGCCAGTAACCACCCAGGAGACCAAGTCTGTCTATAAAAAGACATGCAAGGAAGGAAGGTGTTGAACTCAAGGAGAGTAAAATTACCTGTGTCACCAATCAACAGTCCAAGTTATCCAGGTTGCTTGAAAAATTTATTGAAGTATTTATCTGTCAAATAACAGGGAAGCAACTATGTACTGATCTAGACATTTACTTTGTGTGATTTTATACTTTTTTCATTTTTTTTTGTAGCCAACTAGTTCAAAGCCCTTCAAAAACCACTGAATAGCTGTACTTTCCTCATTCTGTGACCTAGCTTTCCACTGATTGGCTATTATTACTAGTAGCAGGGTATTTAAAGAGGAGGAGCAGTCCATAAGCCTGCCTGTTGATGAAGAACTAGTGAGCGAAGCACCGTGGCACTTGGACTGCGAGATGCAAGCTATCTGACATACTGAACACTATTGCATCATGTTATTTGACAGAAGACTGTAGTTGACTGCTGGAACAGGTATACTTTTCTTGAATGTAGCACCTTCCTGCCCTGCATATGTTCTGTTGAGGGGAGAGACCTCCCCTGCATGTTGACCCTACCCTGCACTGTAGAGGATGTATCTTTCCCGCCTGGTATCTAAAAAAAAGGCACTTAACATATGACTGGAGTCCAAGGGAAAGAAGTGGAGTAGAAAATTGCTTATGCTAAGGAACTCCATTGTAAGGGGGACAGAAAAGGTGGTGGGGACAGGGAAGCAGGGGTCCAGGATAGTTAGGTGCCTGCCAGAAGCTTCAGTTGGGAAGGATGCAAACAGGGCAGAAAGGATCAGGAGGGGAGTGGGAAGAGGGGGTGGACTTGATGTTGTCTACCTGGGGACTAATGATCTGAAGACCTCAGGAAATGTTCTGGATAGCTTTATAAAGCTAGAGGGAGGCTCAAGAAGATCAGCAGCCTCATTGACCTTTGCTGAGGTTCTAGCAGTTTGAAATGGGGGGGGGAGTGGGTGGATTTTCTCATCACTTGCTTTAACACATGGCTGAAAAAGTGGTTCAGGGAGGTGGAATCTGGGTCCTTGGGGAGTGTGGCCACTCCTAAAGGGATAGAAGGCTCTTCAGTTGGTATGGCATTCAACCTTCTGAGAAAGGCACCAGGAGGCTAGGGGGCAGGTTTAAAGAGCATGTTGAGGACCTTTAAACTAGCAGAAGGGGGCAGATAGGATGTGGATATGTGCACCCACTCAGTTAAGGGGCACGTGGATGACACCTCCAATCAGTGCTAGAAAACAAAGCAGGAGCAATGGAATTAAGAGAGGGGAAACAGAAAGAAGCTGGAAGAAGATGCAGGGGAGAGGCTGCAGGGGATCTGAAAAGTAAGTGAGAGAATAGGAATGGGGCAAGACTAGAAAGGAGGTTGGGGAAAGGGAAATGTGCTGGGCCAGAAGGGGAGAGCAGGTATACCTGAGGGCCGTGTGCACAATTGCCAGGAGCTTAGGGAACAAGATCAGTGACTGGGGGCAGTGGTGGCAGAGGCATGTCAGTCATGGAAACATAGGCAACACAATACCATGACTGAGATATGACCATGCCGAGGAGTGCAGTATATAGGAGAGATAGGGAGGGAAGGAGAGAGGGACGTCGGCATCATATGTATGGGAAAGTATAAAGGCTACAGATATCTAGGAGCATATAGAGAATAGCTAGCACATGGAAACAATATAGGGTAGTAGCGGAAGGGGGAGAAATATTGAATAGGGATGGTAAATAGGCCATCTCAAAAGGAGGAAGCTGATAGGGAATTGGGGGGTGAGATTAAATGGGCAACATGGCAAGGGGAGGTGCTGCTAATTGAGGACTTCAACATGCCTGATGTCAGCTGGTGGATCCCAGTAGCAGCAAGTGCAAGAAGTCAACAGCTGGTAGAAGTCTTTCAGGAAGAATTCCTAGTACACAGGATATGGCAGTCTACTAGGGAGGCAGGGATTGCTGACTTAATACTTACCAATAGGAACAGGGTTTGGTAGGCCACAGTGCTGGACGAACTGTGAAATGACTACCAGACAGTTTGGTTTGATGTCAGGCTTGAAACAGAGCAATCAGTCCCCGACTAAAGTTCTGGATTTTAGGAGGGCTCATTATGAAAGGATGAAGAAGCTCCTGTTAGGAAAACTAGAGGGGGTATGAGTGGCAGAGGGGGTGTATATGAAGTAGGAAGTGATTAAAAATTGGAATAATGGAGGTTTCAAATCTTTGCGTAAGGGTAACTGGGAAGAATAAGAGGTATCAAAACAAACACTGTGGTTCATGAGAGAAGTGGGCAGCTGTGAGGGCAAAAACAAGGTATTTATATAATAGACACCAGCCAAGCAGATGGGGGACATGCTGTAGTTCGATATCAGGACAAAAGAAGCCAGCAGGGTCATGAGGAAGATTAAGGCTAATGCAAATTTAAAAATAGGTAGTGGAGGGTATGAAGTAGAGACAACACTTTATTTCGTTACATTTGGGAGAAGATGAAAAGTAGACAAGAAATAGACTGAAGCAATGAGATGAATGGGAGGAAGAGTATGGAGGAAAGGAGGACGTCCCAAACAGATACTTCTGCTCGGTGTTTACAGCGGAGGAAATGGGTCCAATGTCTGACTGTGCCATCAGGATGGGGGATTGGGATCCCAGTTCTATAAAAAGTGTACTAGAGGGCTGAAGCACACTGAAGGTGAATAAGTGTATGAGTCGGGATGGGCTACATGCTCATCTGGTGAAGGAGGGGGGCATGTTCTTTCAGTTACTAGATGAGCTCTTCGTAGCTCACTGGAGACAGGGATGGCATTCAGGGACTGGAGGATAGAAAAAGCACAGTAGTTACTCTGCACAAGAGAATGAGCAGGGATGAAGAAGGGAACTACAGATCTGTCATCCTAAGGTCCATTTAAGCAGTAAGGTATGACATGGGGTTGCATTAATCATCAGTTAATCACACCCTAGGGGGTTGATGTGGTGTGAGGCAAAGCTGAGTGCCTCATGCCCCTGGGGTGTGATTAACTGACAATCAATGCAACCCCTAGTAGTACCTTATTGCTTTTAAAGCAATGCAAAAAATACATGTTTTTATTTATTTATTTTTTCTTATTATCATACCTGATTTTTGTAATAGTCATTCTCCCACTTATTTGGATGACAGCATTCTATGGTTTCAGCTTCTATAGATTATATTCCATGTAAGATTCTATTTGTTGAATTTTGAGGTGCTACTACTATGTGCCCTTTCTGATAAGAGTGTCTCTTAACTATACAGATCAAATAAGCAGACCCTCGAATCACTGTACACAGAAGCATACACTGCCAGTGCCAGACATGAAATTGTCTCTAAAATTATCCTCCCCATACTAGATTATGCGGATGTGGTTTACAGCTCTGCCCCTGTAACCACCCTTGCCAGGCTGGATAACCTTCTAAACTCATTTTGTTGCTTCACTGCAAACTCCCCCCTACACACCCACCACTGCAATTTTTACACCCTCCTCAAACTAAGCCCCTTATCTCACAGGCACTACATACACACCTTCAACCTTATATCAAAGTACTAGTTTAACTTGCTCCCCTCCTATCTTGAGGACTGCCTATCCTCAGACTCCCTATCCCCCTATGAACTCAGGCACAGCAATGAAAGATCCTTCACCCTGCCCTGACCCTCTTCTGCAGTGGGCAAAGATGCTTTCTCCTACCAGCTTCCTTACTTGTGGAACAAACTTACCCGTGCTATCAGAAATTCATTCTCTCATTCTAGCTGCAAGCAACAGCTACGTCTCCTTCCTCCACCTTTATGTCGCTGCTACAACTGAGCTAAACCCAGAACTTCTACTGACTTTACCTTCCTACAGTTCCTCCCCAGCACTTATTAAAGATTCATTAAGCAGAGCACTGACCTGGTACCCTATTAAACAGTCATCTTCTTGTAAGTGACAGGGGGTGGACATTACTAGCATTGTATAAACTTACATACAGTGAACAATATTCCTATATGAAACTGCAAAGGCCACAATGGCTTGTTTCACATGCACACACAGGGGTCTCATGATCTCTTTTTTGCTATTTTTTGATGGCTTGTTTCACACACACACACACACACACACAGAAGGGTCTCTTGATCTCTTTTCCATTAACTGTATGCGGTAACACTTTATTTTAAGTTTCTGTAACTACACTGTAGTTACAGTATAACTATACTAAAACTGCACTGCAATTGCAATGTAGATACATGCAATAAACATATAAGTACATGCAATTACCCCAGTTGCAGGTAATTACCTACCCTGCAGTTACATAGAAATTGACACTTAAAATAAAGTGTAACCAACTGCACAATCACCATGACAACAATACAGGGACAGTGTTGAATGCGAAGGGGTTGGGAATGTGCAATTTTCTACACTAAATGTATAGCTTCTTTACTGGTTGGTATGGCACTGGCTGATTCAATGAAGTGAAAGCCACATTGCTATGGCAATATCGTCAGCTGATGTGGAAAGCTGGGAAATGGTTTATGTGTGGAGAGCTTATGAGTGAAGCAAAATAAATAACTCAGTGGACTTGAACAAGTCTTCCTTTTTTTTAATCATATCACAATTTTAACCCCTGCAGCCACTGACCTGCCTTCATACTCCAGCCACCGCTCCAATTCTACCACCAACCCTGAAGTTGCATGCCCAGCTGGCATATGCAACTATACCTTCGAGAGGGGCACCCCCTAATGCCCCTGCGCCAGGCAAAGAACCAATACCGGCATGCACTGTCCCGGCATCATCGGCCGATGGAGTAGCGGCCATCAAGCTGCTGCAGTCTGTGCTGCAATTTTTCCATGTTCTGGTAATCCCAGGAGTGTGAATGTGCAATATTGTCATGGCACTTATGTGCCGATGTCTGCTGCACTCCATGCTAGTGCTCTGACTCTAGCAGTGGTCCCTGTCATCACCAGGGGCTGCTGCAGAGCAGTGGCACCCTGGATCCCTTCCCAGGAATAGGAGAGCAGTCCTCTGGATGCTCAATCCTATCCCCTGCGCCGACCCCTGACAGCCTGGGCTCGTGTCCGAACCCTGGTCGCCAGTGTGGCGTGAGGTATGGTGTCCAGTGCCTCAACCCTCAGCACCACCAGGCTGGCTGAACAAGTCTTCCTTAGTGCTGTCAGACATGTCACCATGATTAGCACTATCAGCTGTGTTTGATGGTTGCCACAACCTGCCAGTCAGTGACAGGAAAAGCTGATTGAGATTGTCTGTCATTTGGAAGCTGACATTGTGGTTTAAATTTTTTTTTACAGATTATTAAAACAGCTTTATGCTTTTACAATTTAAATATTACTTTCCTGCCACAATCTTTGCTAATCTACAGTTGAATTCATAATATATGTAAATGGACCCAAAAATGAGTAATGGTGGCCACTTGAAACTGTCATGGGATGCTGGAGAACACAAACTTTGCATTCCAACATTCCATACAGGACAACATACTTTAGATCCTGCCGCATGTAATGAGACTCTATATGCACAATAATTAAAGATTAATGTAAGGCTGCAGAAAGACTTTCCATCAAGATAAATCTTTCCTGCATTGCTATAAAGTAAATGAGCTGCTAGTGACCACAGCAAGGGAGAGACTGGTATGTTTCTTGGAGGCAAATGTTATTCAGGACAGAAGACAGGATTCCTAGTGAGATGTCATGCCAGACCAGCCAAAATAACATTCTTGATTGGGTGACAAAAGCAATGGACAAGGGACAGGCAGTGGGCAAATTATGTCTGTACCTTGACATCATTAAAGGCTTCGACTCTGTCTTACATGGATGGTTACTTAAGAAGATGCATGACCTTGGGCTGAGGTACAATGTCCCAAGATGGGTGGGAAATTGGTAAAGTGGAAGAATCCAGAGGGTGGTGATAAACGAGGAGTTCTTGTGGGTCAAAGGGTCACTAGCGGTGTGCCGCATGGACTGATATTGGGAATGGTCATCTTCAACATCTTTATCTGCTACATAGGGGTAAGGATACAAGGCTAGATATGCCTCTTCCCAGATGATACCAAGATCTGTGGCTAGGTGGCGGTGATGAGGGTATCAGAATTATGAAAGAAGACCTTGGTAGATTAGCGAAGTGGTCAAATGTATGGCAGCTAAAACTGAACACCAAAAAATGCATGGTGATTCACACTGGGTTAAATAATCTGAAAAAGGAATATAGAACAGGGGAGGTAGTAAGCACAAACAAATTAAAGGACTTGGGGGATAATAATTGCAGACAGTCTGTAGACAACAGCACAATATAATAGGGTGGTGGGAGGAGCAAATAGGATGTTGGGGGTGCATAGAGTCAGGGATCAGCTGTGGGAGAAGGGATGTGTTGCTACCAGAGTATATAAGTCATATGCACGGAATGCTGTGTGCAGTTTTGGAGAAAGTATTTAAGGAAGGACAGAGACAGACTGGTGGCAGTACAGAGTAGGGTAATCACGATGATTCATAGATTGCAGGGAAAATGGGTAGAATGAGTGGGCTAAGCAGTTCATATCTGCTGACAAATTCTATGTGTCTGTGATTAGCAGAAAAGGACTTGCTAGAAGAGGTTGGCAGATCTAAGTATGTAAATGCTGGAGGCTAGAAGGGAGAGAGGGGACATGATTGAAACATACAAATACCTTCACAGTATGAACAAGGTGGTTAGAGGGGAATTGTTCAAACTGAGTGGGAACACAGGCACCAGGGGTAATGGCAGGAAGCTTGTGGGAGCAAATAAATTAAGAAGAGATACCAGGAAATATTCTTTTACAGAAAGGGTGGTAGAGGGTACAATAAGTTGCCGAAAGAGGTTATCTGTGCAAAATCAATTGGGAGATTTAAACATGGAAAGGGGACAGATACAAGTGCATTGCAAAGACCGTATCAACAAGCATTTGTCAATGCCAAATGTTGTCTTGCTGGCGTTGGCATTGGTAGTGCAGGAGTTAGAGAGATGCATAACTGGAATGGCAGTGAAGAATGGAACCGATGTCAACCCCACCCCACCCTGCAGAGACTGACAGGCATTGGGGTATGCCTTTGGGTTGTTGGCCATAATGCTCATGCCATTTCACCTCACCCTACCCTGCAGACTCTGATAAGTGTTGCATTGTACCTTGGGGTTGTCGGGCCTTACACTCACCCCATTCCATAAGGAAATAAGCTGAGATGGGTGCAGTATAGGAGAATGGGGTGAACTTTGGGGCTGAAGAGTCCAAGGCACACCTTGATGCCTATCACTGGCCGCGGGGTGGGGGTGGAATGATGTGAGCATTGCAGCCGACATTCCAAAGGCACACCCCTGTTGCCTGTCAGTCTCTACAGGGTGGGATGTTATGGTTAGAAATCCTAATGTCCCAGGCGTTTCTTGGTACTTGCACTCCAAATTTTCAACATGGCCTTTTTGTGACCCCACCTCATGAAAGCATTTGGGACCTCCACTCATGAACAGTGACAAAGTGATTTTGTTAATCTGTCAACACTGAATTTCCACAGAGACCATGTCATTCTGCGCCAGATGTGCGAAAATATTTCAGGCAGGATATGAAAAATGACAGCTGTACTGTTCATAAGCAGGTATGAAAAAATGGCAATGCTGAAAATACAGAGTGAAAATATTAAAAATTCTCGAAGTTACGAGCATGAGTGGAAACTGCTCAATGCACGCTTGCAACAGTCATTTTGTGGAATTTTGTCATCAAAGTTTCAACAAAGGCATTTTGGGACTTCTGCTCATGAACAGTGTCACTGTGGTTTTCTTAATCTGTCCCAAATATTGATTTCCCACAGTGACCGTGCCATTGTGCGCCAGGTGTGTGAAAACACATTTCAGGCGGGATGTGAAAAATAGCACTTGTATTATTCATAAGTAGGTGTAAAAAAATGTCAGTGTTGAAAAACTGGAGTGAAAATATTAAAAATTCTTGAACTTATGAGTGTGCATGGAAACTGCACAACGCACATTCATAACACAGTCATTTTTTGGAATTTTTTCACCAAATATGCAACTTAGGCTTTTTGGGAGCCCATCTCATGAACAGTGACACTGTCATTTCATTAATCATGACCATGAAATCACCTTTCAGGACCGAATAATGCCATGACAATGCATGTGTTTATGAGATGGGGTCCCAAGAACCTCATGTTGAAAATTTGGAGCCAAAAGTCACAAGAATGGCCGAGATATCCAGAGCTTTATCAAAAAAACTCCCAAGCTATATCCTGGACTGCTTCAACCAGACCACTCCTAGCTCCTATGCCCTAAGAAGCAACAATATCATCCTGCTCAAATTGCCCAAAGTCAACACCAAACTAGGGAGGGCAGCAATCAGCTATTCTCTAGCTATAGCATGGAACACCCTACAAAAATCCCTTAAACTGTCCATTATCATTCCATTTACATCCTTTAAGCAGCACTGTACAGCCTTCTTCACAGAGAAATGCAGTTGCTACCGCTAGAGATAGAATAGTCATCCCACAAACCTATATTCCAATCATATATGACATATTCCTTCCAGTTAGACACCCCCAGTTTATGGCACCCAATATTTCCTTCACCATCCTTGTACTCATTATGTGTGTGACTGTCCTGACCCTCATTGGGATACATATGTACTGTACATATTGTAGATATTAGTTTAACCTTCTCTTAACCGAGTTTCAACATATGAATTCACTGTATATCATTGTGTTATAAACATCGTTTTTTCTGTATGTATAACTGTCTTATAAGTGTGTGATGTAATTGCTGTGTATCAACTCAAAACTTGACCTTATCAGGTCCATCTTGTAAATGAGCCTTGCTCAATGATGATCGCCTGAATAAATAAAGATTTGATTGATTGATTGATTGATTGATATCCACCTAAGTTGACCCCCCACCACATTGATGCTATTATACAGCTTACTGGCATTTCTTCAGTTCCCAGTGGGCTTTGAAGAGTGCAAACATGTTCCCACTCCACCGAAGATTGTCGTACTATGCTCTGGGGGTAAATATGGGGTGGGGGTGCAAGGAGTTAGGGTGCGCCGAGGGTGGGTGCAGGTTGGGGGAAGGGCACCGGAGACAACAAGGGACCATTTTCTCTTTTACAGGATAAGAAAAATTAAAAGACATCACGGGAAGGTTTTTTTTTTTTACAGGTTTGTCTTGGCACACTGAGATGGGCTCCTAGTGTGACACCTGTGTTTTTTTGGGAGGGGGACTGAAGCTGATGGGGATTGGGCCCCCTGTCAGCACAGAAAATGTATCTGTGTTTGAGGGGGGAACATGATGTCGAGGGGGATTGGGCACCCCCCTCAGCAGACAAATTAAAATAGGGGAACATTATGCCAATGGGGATTGGGCTCCTCCATCAGCAAATGAACTGGGGAGGGAGCATGCTGGCAGGGGAATTGGGCACCCCTGATGTTGGCATTCAGGCGGGACTATGAGAGGTGGATGGCAACAGCCGCCACCATGTTTATTGAGATGTTACACCAGGCAAGGCACACCCTGCAATGACGGGTCACTCCCTCATTGCAGCAGCAAAATTATTTCAAGTTGGTGGCACACTTTTTCAGTGCTGTCATAGACAGTGTGCTATTTCATTAGTGCTACAAAGCCCAGCCTGATAAAGCAGTGGCGCCATTGGCCACAACACGACTGCATCTCCAAAACCTGTTACTCTAAGCTACTATAATATGTTGTTTGTCCTTATGCGCAAGACAACATAAAAAAAGTTGGGGAAAGGGGGAGTAAAGAGCCTCCAGTGCTCTCAAATTCCATATTAGATAGATTAGGACTGGGGAGACACAATAGATCAAGGGGCGTTTTTCTGTAGATAAGTTCTTTGTTTAAGCACCAAAGAAACCACACATTCTGCCACAACATCTACTTTCTGTCTAAACATGTATCCTAAATGTATACTGAACTTTTCGTAATCCCACCCAATACCCCTTATAGTTGCTCAGAATCTACTGAATGGAATTTGATTAGCCAGATTCAAATTTTCAGAATTAGGATTTTCAGAATTGCAGTCCGAAACTCCTAAATCCAATAAAGACATCATAAAACATATTTCTATTTAGGAGTTTAGGATTTCAAATCTGAATCCGATTTCAGTTTTGAGATCCTTTTAGGATTTCTTTCAGAATCAGAACTTTCTAAATTCCTAACTGTGCAGTCAGAGTGGTATCAATGGATTTCAAGCAATCCTGGAATCCACATTTAGTAAATAACTCCATATGGTCTCAAATGCAACCTGATAACAATAACCTTGTTTCTTATTTGCCTTGTTTTTCTCAAATCCCTATTGACAGTAGACATTCCATTTTCCTGGCTGCCTCTCTATCCTTTAGGGTCTGCAGTGTGGGAGAATAAATATTTCCTAATTATACTGTACATAAGGATTAAATTGGACAGAGACCCAAAAGAACACTATCCAACCTCTTCTAACAAAATTACATGATAGTTTTTTTTTATTATTCCTTTATCCGACTTCTACACTGGCTGGCTCAACTCCTGTCACTCTGAAAATTATCTGCACAACAGCATCCTGGAGTATGCCCCCCCCACCCAACCTGGATCTGGTGAAGAAGAGTGTCAGCTACTCAGTATTCAAAAGTCTCATTGTTCCCCACCTTAATCCTGATGTCAGGGTATTCTGAAGCATATTCTTGTTGCAATGGAAGATTATGCATTCAGTGAGAAGTCCCTCCCTCTCACCACATGATGTTTCATGTACTTTCTGGCTTTACAGTGCATCTGCAGAGAAATGCACCATGTAGGTCACTTCCCCTCTGTACTTCCCCTTCCCATTTTTCCTTTTCTACTCTCTATGTGGTTATTGCAAAAATGGTGATTATATCTCTTTTCAGGTGTCTATGCTTCTGCTTTCCTTGTACTCTACATTTGTAAGTACTAAAGTAAATGCAAATTAGTTTTTAAATTTTAATATAAAAGCCAAGAATCAGTAAAAATGTATTCGAGTGCATTTATTTGCACCCACTGTTTATGTGACCACTCAGTGTGACAGGGCTGAGTGTTGATCTGTCCCAGTTGTTATGCAGAAAGTGTTTAAACACAAAGGTCTGTTCTAGCCTCTCCTTTTCTGTCTTCTCTGTCTGGTTGCGCAACCAGATTTTCTTATGAGACCTAGGACTTGATCAACCCAATGGCCTGCAATTCTCTGCCTCTCGCTATATCTCTACCCTCACTTGCAGTTTCTGTCTTTTCTTCCCCCTTGAATATCTGCAGGTATAAACATATGTGTGAATAATTTTGTGGAAATGTAATTGATACTGTGATCCTTTGTCTAAAACTGTTTATAGTTATACTGTTGAAATGATTGCAAAACTATTTGGAACTTAAGGGGTTAACCTGAGATGCAATTTTTAAGCCTTTTGCAGAAGATGTAAACAAGAGGTCAGTTATGGGTCACAGTGTTCTTTTTGCTGCATCTGCTGAAACTGACAAGAACATTGGAAACACACAAGAATACTGTATGAGAAGCATTCTATTTTCTTAATGAGCTCCTGTACAGACTCATAAAAAGGAGCTACAATGTTTTGCAAAAGAGAGACACAGAGACTGAGAGAGACTGAGATTGGAAATTGAGAAGAAACCCAGATGGACTTTCTCTGTTTATACTGCCTTTGTAAATAGTTATACTGAACATTTTTTTGTTGTTGTTTCAGTTTACTGTTTAATAATAAATCACTTCTGAATTTTACAACTGCTCCTGGTTTTGCTATGCTTCCTGACCTGTGCCTCAATGACACTTGGACAAACTACAATAATTTTATTTCTAAACTAATCCCTCTTCACCTTTCTCTTTTTCAGTTTCTTTATATGCCTTTCAGTCACATTACTATTTTATTTTTTTACTTTTTTCAAACTTTTAATATGGTTTGGTAAAACTATAGGTCCATTCCAAATAGAAATAAATTGCAAAATTGCAAAAAATTGTAGCAAAATAATGGAAGTTGTATTTTTATTTAGAACTATTTTAATTTAGATGCATTTTTTTTACTTATTAATTTTCCTTCCTTTTATTATGGTGTAGTGAATTTGTATGACATCTCTAGGTATCTAGAAATTGTACAATTTCAAAACATTATTGAAGTTATATTTTTTCAGAGATCTAAAATATTGTTTTTTCATTTGTTCCATATGTTTTGTGGTTAGTGAACTGGTTAATCTATTCTAGATAACAATTTACTGTAAAACTGCAGAAACTGTGAAAACTAATAAAAATGTATTTTTGGGATAAACTTTAAATACTGTTTTATTTTTCTCCACCCATTATTATAGTTTGGTGAACTTGTTGGCCTGTTATGGATGTCAAAGTGTTGTAAATTATCAAAACCTGTGAAAAATAATTAACTTTTTTTTATATTTACTCTACCATTTTTTACTTGTTTCCCCTGCAGTTATGGTTGGTGAACTTGTGGGCAAGTTCTACATATCAATGAATTGTAAAGTTGCAAAAATTGTGAAAACTAATGAAAGATATATTTTTTGAGATCTACATTGAATAACTTTTTTTCACTTTTTTCTACACATTGTTACAGTTTGGTGACCTTCTAGGTCTAGTCTAGATATCAATGAATTGTAAAATCACAAAAATTACAAAAATAATAAAATATGTATTTTGTGGAGCTCTACTTTAAATACAGAATGTTGGTTGCATTTCTTTAAAGGGCACCTAAACTGTCTTTTTACAATTTTTTTAAATGACTCCATAAGCTTGTAAAAGAGAGGCTGTTGTTTACATTTCTAGTGAAACTGCATTTGTTAGTGTAGGATAAATGCAGCTTTGTAGCATTTGAAAATTGTAAACAAACCCTCTCCTGATTTAAAAATCCTGCTCTAAAAATCCTAAAATTGCTGCCTTCATGCTATCATTCAAGAGACAGATGCCCAGCTTTGCAGATGTATACTAGCAGCACTAACTGTATTCAAATGTGAATACCTTTAAAATGAAAAATGATAGCATGGTACTGTGAGTACGAAAGTTGGTTTAGCACAAAAATATCTACAACAAGTGGTGCTTCAATAATAGCTACCTTTTTATAATTAGCAAAACAAAACTGCAGAAAATTCTATTTTGTTTCACTTTTTCAACAAAGAAAAGTGAATAACTTTAAAACAAAACATGATACCGTGGTACTATCGCAGCAAAAAAATTTTCAGCACAAAAATATCTACAAAATGAGTGGTGTTTCATTTTTACTTCACTTTTAGTGTTTTTGTTTATAATTAGCAAAATAAAAAAGCAAAAAATATAATTTTTTTTCACTTTTTCAACAAACAAAAACAAATAGCTTTAAAACAAAAAATAATAGCACGGTACTGTGAGCACAAAATTCATTTAGCACCTTTGCTCATTTTGAAGTTGTTTGCACTTAAAGGAAAACTACACCCAAAACTTGAAAAAATATATGTTGTGCAGAGTGTTTTAATTTGTATGTGAAGTTCTAGTGTTTCCTTCCCTCTGACTGGTATTAGGAGTTTTTCCTAAATTAGCCTGCTAGCTTTAGGGTAGTTTTACAACCCCTGGAGATCTCCATATCATATAGCTTAATTGTATTTCTTTGTCCTACAATGCATCTTGTTTCATGTGATGGTGATGTAGCAGAGCCCATAAATCCAGCAGAAAGCACTGCATTACAATCAGTTCACAACAATAGAGATGGCTATATTTCAAAATCTGTAGAATTCAGCTTGGTGACCACCCTCATCCTAAAGGTTTTACTCTCCTGAAAAACTTTGCTGCTGTAATTTTTGTGCAGCTTGTAAAGCTTCCCAGATATTTAGTTTGTTTGGCATGTGTGTGCTGAATGTTGGGTCTGTCTTACATCACAGTCACATGAGACAAGATGCACTGTGGGAACAAGAAATACAATTAAGCTATCAGGGAAGAAGATCCCCAGGGGTCGTAAAACTAGCATAAAGCTAGCAGGCTAATTTGGGAAAAAACTCCTAATACCAGTCAGAAGGAAGGAAACACTAGAACTTCACATACAAATTAAAACACTCTGCACAACATATATTTTTTCAAGTTTTGGGTGTAGTTTTCCTTTAAAAAATGGTTAGTACTGCTAGCATATATCTGCAGAGCTGCAGCATCTGTCTCTTGAATGACATCATCAAGGTAGCCATTTTAGGATTGTTAGAGCTGGATTTTTGAATCAGAAGATGATTTGTTTACAATTTTCGAATGCTACAAAACTGCATTTATCCTACTTGCAGTTTCAATATATATGTAAACAACAGCCTCTCCTTTACAAGCCTATAGAGTCTTTTTTTTAATACAAAATGTGTAAAAAGACAGTTTAGGTTCCTTTAAGTGTGAACTATATAAAGATACCTATCACAAACAAATGGTAACAAGTCAAATGAACTTGTCAGTTACAGTGCAGTAAAAACCGCCCTGTAAAAACAGTGTGAGTGAAAAGAGCTCTGGGGAATTATAGCATGACCATTACAGCACTTAAGAGGGAGCTCTTTTCACTCAGGCACATAACTTTAAGAATCAGGTTGGGCAGGGAGTGAACCAGCTGGTTCAGTGGCGTGGTGGTTAGAGAGACAGGCTGTGAGCCTGTGGGATGGCCACTGGATGGTGTTTGAGTCTTCCCCCTTACAATATTTTGTTTTTTTTTGTTCACCTGTGGTGCATCTCAGAGGATGTAAATTTATTTTATGGGGGGTTGTGGTGGGCTAAGCCCCCACATAACAATGTGTGAATTATGCATTTGTTGTTGGGATGGGGAGAGATTTGGGCGGGTGAGTGGGAGTCCACCAGCCCCCTGTCTGAGTTTGTGCTCCATGGTTAGGCGATATAGGTAGCACTTGCTCTTTTTACTGTACTCTGTGTTCTTTGTAGTGGTTTTTCCTGTGCGGATTTCGACCACACTGTATCATCTGTGACAAACTGACATGGAGACCAAACAAACTCGTCCCTTTGAATAAAAGCCTGTGTTTGGGTAAAATGTTGAGGTGTTTGCCTCTGTAATGGTTTGGTGTATTTTATTTTGAAAGTCACTTTGACTGAATAATCATTCCTCTTCACCCCCGCAAAAAGCAAATGAAATC
Organism: Neoceratodus forsteri; assembly: GCA_016271365.2. Taxonomy (NCBI): domain Eukaryota; kingdom Metazoa; phylum Chordata; order Ceratodontiformes; family Ceratodontidae; genus Neoceratodus; species Neoceratodus forsteri. The sequence goes on from CM057452.1 coordinate 1,727,774,482, forward strand.
AGTGGCTGGTGTAACAGGCATTAATGAAATACATGTACATATTCTTTTTTATATTTTCTTTATCTAATTTTTATTTAGCCTGTATTTCATTTAGAAAATAAGAATGATTTAAAAAATCAGATTTTGTTCAGTGTATGAACTTGATTATTGTTTTTTGTCATGACGGGGGGCTTCCTTAGAGTGATGTTTTTACTTTACAAATTGAAATAAAATCCTATGATTTGAAGTCAAATTTATGTTTCCTCATTTATAATGATTTTTTTGAATGCAAATTATTTGCTTTAAGCGAAATTCTGCCTCTGAAAAAGAAATAGTTTTGTTTCTGTGTCATGCTATATTGTCACTGAGCATTCATTTACTGCTGGGTTACACATGTTCATGAAATAGGAACCAACACATTCCAAAGCTTTGGCTTTATCATAGGGCCATGGCTCCTTTCCATTCTGGAACATCTGGCTTTGAATCCTCATCCTCAGGCTGTGTGCTGGTCAGATGTACTCGCAGAATAGCTAGGGGTGCTCCTGCTTGAAGTCTTTATTCAAAACCTATTATTTTTCCCCACTGTAGTAACTCTCTGCAGGTAATCTTGTTTAACAGACAGAATTTCTAAATTTAAGTCATGACTGTTTATTTACTTAACTGGCTCCTGCTTTAACTACATTCCTGTCAAAGGCTGGTTGTTTTGCCATTATGAATGTGTTCTTCCTTAACCAATACTTCACTGAAGGCCCCAGGGCTCTTATCTTCTTATCTCCAAACACACCTACACCCCACAATCCACACTTACCACAAATTGCAACTTCTATTATCTGTAGGCAATCTCAATTAACAATGTTCACAAAGAACTATTGGAACTCAATGCATCATCTTGCTGTGGATATGATGGCATCTTACCCAAATTTCTTGAAACTGGCACTCTCACAACCCTTTTCCACTAATAAAAAATGTAAAGCATATTGTAAAACCTTGAGACACTCTTTATGGTATGTTCTGTCTATTCTGCACCAGCAAGACAAATGCTAACTTCTTGGCATCTGATTGACAGGCTGATTGTGGCCTTGCTAAAAGTACTGTACATTTGGCTTTATAGAGGAACCCAAAGATCCCTTTGTCCCAATGAGCTCTTTTACAAGGAAGATCAGAAGGCTGAGACTTTGAAAGGTGTCCTGCCTTTTACACTTGATTAACAGCAGACCCCTTCTTCTGGGATGTTGGCACAGGCATGGCTAGATGTATTGGAGCATCCTTCACAGAAGTTGGGCAAAAAGGATGCTCTTCCAGATCCGAGTTCTTCCCCAGACTTGTCCAAACAAGGGAAATCCCCTCAGCCAGATGGTCTGTAAGGCTCCCAAGGCAATAATAATCCTAAATCCCCTCATAATACAGAAGACCCTCAGGATTCTAGAGATGATGATGTGGAAGGTGACTGGGTGGAGGAACCTCAGTCTTTCTTGATCTTATTTTTATTTGATCCAAATCATATTTCCTTCCAGGTTGATGATACCTGTAGGATCCTGGAGCTACCAGAGCCTCAGTCTACCACTATGTTGAAAGCAAATTCTATTCTGTCTACAAAAAGTGCACCAAAATGCTTTTCTGAATTTGAACACTATGCACAGATCACTAAAGAAGAATGAAATAGTGTGAATAAGAGGAGCCAATTTATGAAAGCACGGGTAAAATATTACCTGTTTTTTAACCATTTGTTAAAAAATAGGAGGCTGCTCCTATCACAGGTGCAGCCATCTCTTCTATGAATAAAAAAACTATTATCATGGTGAAAAACACAACTACCCTTTCAGCACCTAATGCTAAGCATATTGAAACAGCCTGTAAGAGTGGGTGTATTCAGCTTCTAGTTTTGGTTTATGTGTCACTTTGGACATGGCCTTAGTATGCACTGGCACTTAGAATGTGTGATCTGAATTGTACTGTATTCCTAAAGTTATAGGGCAGGATTTTCCAAACATGGCGCAGAGCTTACATCTAGCCCTGCACCATGACACTTTGGTTCTGGGGGTGCACCAAACCCTTCACTATAACTGCACCAAATTTTACATTCTTAGGTGCAGTTGTGACTGTTTTCATGAATTACAGCAACTTGTGCCAAATATTTAGCACAACTCCGTATAACAGGCAGGTTAAACCAGACAATGGTGGTCTAACTTGCCACAAGTTGGACTAGAGAGTGGTGGTCTGACTTGCAGTAATTACTGCAGGGGATAGATAATCCTGTTAGATCGCTGCAAGCCCCATGTGATGTATCTTCAGTCTACCGAGGCTTGTGGCAATCTAGTACATTTGAAAATCCTGCCCATAATGTTTAAAGTTCAGTATGTTATGACCTATGTTATATATTATTGGAAGAATACAACTTATGTAGCACAGAACAACCTTGTGAATAGGGTTTCTGGGTCCGAAGTGTTTTATTCTTTATAAAAATGAAGACTTTTACTACTGCTAGTAGCCAAGCTGTCTGAATTTTTTTTAACTCTATTTATGCACTCCTGCTCGCAAGGCTCTGCCCCCTGGTCACAGGCATGTGAGCCACCCCTTCCCTGGCTCTCCAGAAGACCATAATGACCTGTAGGGGGGTCCCTCCTCCATTGGCAGGGAGAATGAGAGGGGGAGTACAGATATGCTAATCCAGAGACCTAGTGAGAGAGACAGTGGAGCTGAAGACTGGGCATCGTAGAGCATGGCAGAAGGAATTTTCAATCTGATTTCCCCTGATGCTAGGGATGTCCAATAACATCCTAGTCCATGGCACATGTTCCTGCATGCTACAGTATGTGTCAATGTCCACCCCAGCACTGATCCCTACACTTGAGCCTCCACTGGCGCATTGATTCCTGGCCACTGCAAGGTGTCAGAATGTTGCCAGTGGCCTGATTCCACTCTCCCTGGAAGAGGAGAGCTGTCCATTGGACACTCATCCTCCTCCCTCTAGCTGACCATCTGATGTACTGAACTTGCTGCTGAACTCAGGTTGCCCACACTGCAAGCAGTAGCTCTATCACTGTGTCAGCAGGCCAGCATTCCCTGTGAATGGTTGACTGTAGTAGTGGCAGAGGTCCCTGAGGATTCTCTGATTAGGGATCTCTTTCTTCTAGTACATATGGCAGCCTCCATTTTAGGTGACTCCATGATGGAGCTTTTGTGCATTTCAGTGAGAGGTTATGCTGCCGCTGTGGCAGCCCACAGGTCTGTTTGACTAAGACATTGGTTGGCAGACCACACAAGCATGTCTCACCTTCTCAGTAAGTTCTCACAGTTGGGATGTTGTTTAGCCAGTTAGATAAGATCAGTAATGAACTTAAGGATAAGAAAATTTCCTGCCAGGCTTCAAGAGTTAGCAACTCTCCAGTTGTGATTTCAAAGACTGAGGTGTCAGCTACAGCTGCAATTATTGTGGCAACTTTTATTCCTTTTGAGGATTTGGGAACAAATGTAGTAAATTCACGTTTTCATAGAAACATAGAAGTTGACGGCAGAAGGAAACAGCTAGGTCCGTCTAGTCTGCCCATTTGTTTTAGACCTGTTTTGACACTCTAGTTACCCTTTGTAGTCAGGACTTCCTTGTGTCCATCCCATGCATTCTTGAATCCCCCCACAGTGTTGACCCCCACAACCTCTTGGGGCAGGCTGTTCCAGGCATCCACCACTCTTTCTGTGAAGAAAAACTTCCTGGTGTTAGTATAGAACCCCCTTCCTTGTAGCCTGAGGTCATGTCCCCTGGTTCTGGAGTCCTTCTTTTTTAATTTTTTGTACACTTCATTTATTTGCCCTTACCTCATTGGACTATCTCCAGGTGGGACATTTTTTGTTTCATTTGTTTAATTAGTATTTTGGAAAGACCTTTGAGCGTGAGCTCTTTTATAAAGGTTCCACGTCAGGGTGGACAATAAGACAATGCACATATTCAGTGGTTACAGAGGCCTGATCATTAGGCATTAAAGAGCGATTACATGACAATTAGACAAACAGGAGAAAAAAACTGAGCAGTTGTAATTGAATACTAAACTATTTCTAATCGGTTGCCCTAGGTAGCACAACCCTGGAAACCTCCAAATCTGTTGATAGACTATGGCAGAGTAACTGCATAGGGTTTAATGCTTTAATGGGACATGGGGCTGTTCTGACTGATCCTGTCCACCTGAAGCTCCGGCATGCTTTCTGGTATGTGGCTTCCCCCATGCCACATCTTCAAACAACCCAGATCTGAGCCCCCCAGGAACAAGGACTGCTAATTCCTACCAGTGCTCTATCTAAGTATCAGGCAGAGATGGACGTAGGGATACCAGGAGATCACTTTGGCCCGGTATTGGACATGGTGTCAGCACCACTAGACCCTGCCTTCGCCTACCAATGGGAAGGGTGTTTTTCCTTCGTTTAGCTTTCCCCAGAGCTCGGTCGTGCAATGGTGTCTGGGCACAGAGTGCTGACACCTGCAGCAGCTCCGCCCCACTTGCATGAGTGCCACCTGCCTGGCGCACCTCCGACCACCACCAGAGGCCGCTCTTGTGTGGCAAATTCTCCAGAGCCCTCCTGGGAGGAGAAAGCAGTCCTCTGGAAGCTCAATCTCTTCCATCCCCCGCCGACCCCCGGCAGCCCAAGTCTGCTTCCAAACCTGGGTCGCTGGCGCAGCACGAGGTGTGGTGTCCAGTGCCTCAACCCTCAGTGCCACCGGGCCAACTCTGGAGCCCTTCTTGAAGTGAAAAAATTCCTGTGCCTGTACCTTGTTAATGTCTTTTATGTATGTGAATGTTTCAATTATGTCCCCGCTCTCTCGTCTCTGTTCCAGAGAGTACATATTCAGTTCCGAAGTCTTTCCTTGTAGGACATGTACTGCAGTCCCTGAATCATTTTTGTTGCCTTTCTTTGTACTGTTTCCACCTGGTCAATGTCCTTCCTGAGGTGAGGCCTCAGAATTGGACTCCATATCCCAGGTGAGGCCTGACCAATGATCTATACAGTGGTAGTACCACCTCTGTCCTTCTGCACATGATTCCCCTTCCAATACAGCCAAGCATTCTGTTGGCCTTCAATGTTGCCTTCTCACACTGCTTACTAACCTTCAAGTTGTCTGAGATTATGATTCCCAGATCTCGTTCCTGGTTTGAGGCTGCCAGTCTTTTGTCTCCTAGGTAATACTCCTTTCTTGGATTTTTCTTTCCTATGTGCATGACCTTGCACTTTTTTGACATTAAATCTCAGCTGCCACACCCTAGACCATTCTTCTAGTTTCTTGAGGTCAGCTTCCCTCTTGCTCACTCCTTCTGTGGTATCCACCCTGTTACATATCGTGGTGTTGTCTGCGAATAGACACACCTTTCCTTCCAGTCCATCAGCAATGTCTGCTATAAAAACATTGAAGAGCAGAGGTCCCAGCACTGAGCCTTGGGGCACCCCACTGGTCACCCTGCCTTCCATCAATTGAGTTCCATTAAACTGTATACTCTGGGTTCTGCCTTGTAACCAGTTTTATACCCATCTGATTACTTCTAGACCAACCCCTGTGTGGTCAAGCTTCTTTACCAGCCTTCTGTGTGGAACTGAGTCGAAGGCCTTACTAAAGTCTAGGTAGACCGCATCTACTGCCCCACCGTCGTCCACTATTTTTGTAGCGTAGTCAAAAAACTTGAGCAGATTTGTCTGGCATGACCTACCTGCTGTGAAACTGTGCTGTTTAGGGTCTTGTTGGCTGCTAGTTTTGAGGAATGCTATGATCCTCTGTTTAACTAGTGTCTCCATTAGTTTCCCTACTATAGATGTGAGGCTCACCAGTCTGTAATTACTAGCCTCTTCGCAACTGCCTGATTTGTGAAGTGGAACCACTATTGCCTTTTTCCAGTCTTCGCGTACCACACTGCTCTTCAAGGATTTCATGACTAACATAGAAACATAGAATTTGATGGCAGATAAGGACCGCTTGGCCCACCTAGTCTGCCCATTTCCCTACCTAACGGATAACTATGAACATACATTGCCTCACTCAATGTCTCGCACTGCCTACCTTGCATGCTGCCGCTACTCAGCTGACCCCAGCAATCTGGCCGGGACAGGTGTCTCCACCTAGTCCTCTTTGAAAGCAGTCTGACTGGCTCAAACTACTACTTACGCTTAGCTAATGAAACTGTTTTAGCTGCTTTGTGCATATACTTAAACAAATTCTCCCCTGCATTCTAGGCCTGTATTTCCTTGTCTCATGTTTTGTTATCTCTATGCCTGTAAACATTATAAAATGATGACTGTTCTTACTGTCCTAATGTTGTTGTGACCACCTTACACTTCAGTGTGAATTTGTATCTATTCCTGTAATTCGTATTTCCCTGTACTGCCATGTTGTGTCCCAGGTCGTGACTGAAAATGGTCCACTGGATCAGTGCACTTACTTGGCTACCAAAAACAAACAAATAAATAAATAAATAAATAAGCTGCAGATCCTAGTTAACCAACAGCCTACTTCCTCCTACACCCCACTAGAATTGCCTTATGTCTGTCCCATGCATTCTTGAATTCCCCCACTGTTTTTGACTCTATGTCCTTCTCAGGAAGGCTGTTCCATGTATCCACAACCCTCTCTGTGAAGAAATACTTCCTCACATTACCTCTGAGCCGTCCCCCCCTCTATCTTCAAATTGTGCCCCCTTGTTTTTGCACATCTCTTTTTCTGAAAGATGCTACCCTCTTGGACTTTGTTGGTTCCCTTGAGGTATTTGAAAGTTTCTATCGTGTCCCCCCTCTCCTTCCTTTTCTCGAGGCTATACATCTTTAGTTCCTTTAGTCTTTCTTCATATGTCTTCTGATGCAGACCCTGCATCATTTTGGTTGCCCTCCTCTGGACAGCCTCCACCCTGTCTATGTCTTTGAGGAGATGGGGTCTCCAGAACTGCACACAGTACTCCAGATGTGGTCTTACCAACTGTCTGTACAGAGGGCCAACAACTTCCTGTTTTCTACTGGTGATGCCTCTCCCTATTCATCCCAGTATCCCCCCCAGCTCTCCTTACTGCTTTCTCACATTGCTGGCCCACCTTTAGGTCATCTGATATGACTACCCCAGGTCCCTTTCCATTTTTGTTGTTGACCGTATCTCACCCCCATTGTGTACTCTTCCCCTGGGTTTTTGTTTCCCAGGTGCATTACTTTGCACTTTTTTGCATTGAATCTAAGCTGCCATACATTTGACCATTCCTCCAACCTTGCCAAGTCCCTTTTCATCCTTTCCACTCCACCTTGTGTATCAACCCTGTTGCAGATCTTTGTGTCATCTGCAAAGAGACATACTTTCCCTTCCAGTCCCTCTGCAATGTCACTTATAAAGACATTAAAAAGAAACGGCCCCAGTACTGAACCCTGCAGTACCCCACTAGTAACCTTCTTTTCTTCACTGTGGACTCCATTAACTATTACCCACTGTGTCCTGTTGTCCAACCAGTGTTTTACCCAGGCTACCACCCTGGGACCCACTCCCAGGCTGACTAATTTGTTTATTAATCTTTTGTGCGGGACTGTGTCAAATGCCTTGCTAAAGTCTAGGTAGGCCATGTCCACAGCCCCTCTCTGGTCTACTGCTTTGGTCACCCAGTCAAAGAAATAATGGAGAGAGTGGTGGGCGCATGGAACCACCTTCCTGGAGAGGTTGTGGGGTCTAAAACAGTGGGGGAATTCAAACATGCATGGGACAGACATAAGACAATTATAGTGGGGGGTTGCAGGAAGTAGGCTGTTGGTTAACTAGAATCTGCAGCTTATCCAATAGGTAGGGAAATGGGCAGACTGGGTGGGCCAAGTGGTCCTTCTCTGCCGTCAAAGTCTATGTATCTATGTTTCTAATTAGATTTGTCTGACATGACCTTCCCACTGTGAATACATGCTGCCTCGGGTCCTCTGCCCCACTGGCCTCTAGGTACTCAACAATTCTTTCTTTCAGAAGTGATTCCATCATTTTCCCTATCACTGAGGTCAAACTGACAGGTATGTAGATTCCTGCCTCTGTCTAAATCCCACTTTTATGAAGGGGAATCACATCCTCCCTTCTCCAGTCCTCAGGTACCACCCCATCCTCCCATGATTTTTAAAAAGGGTAGTCAGTGGTGTTACTAGTTCTTCCCTTAGTTCTTTTAAAATTCTGGGGTGAATCCCATCAGGCCCCATTGCTTTATCCACCTTCAGTTTTAAGAGTTCTTTCAGAACCCTTTCTTCTGTGAAAGGACTAATATCAGTTCCCCTATCCAGAGTACTTCTATTGACCAGATTAGGTCTAGAAGTGCCAGAGGGGCTGCTATTTCTGCCCCCAGTTCCTTAAAGATTCTGGGGTGCATCTCGTCTGGCTCCATGACTTTGTCTGCTTTTAGTTTATTTAGCATCTCCAGGCTTCAAATTCCAGCAGAATAGAAACAAATTCTTCCATAAACACTTGGGGAAGCTAACGGTGGAGTTGGATATTCTGCATGAGGATTTACTGGCTCACCTTTGTCAACAAGCTCTGGGTGGGTGGCTCCATAAGTTCTACAACAGAGGGGCTCAAACCACCTCAGACACCTGTATGCTGGCCACAATTTCTTAGGGCTCTGTGATAGAGTGTTCTTTTGTGCCTTCTAGAGGATATTTATTCCAGTTCCTGGTTTCCACAAATCCCAAGAAATGCTAAAAAGTAAATCAGACATTCGATAATCTGCTCAGTATAGGAGCAGTGATTCCAGTTCATCCAATGGAAAAGAACCATGGGTTCTACTCCATTCACTTTGTGGTATCCAAACAATCAGGAGGATTCCATCCAATCTTGGATCTGTCCAACCTGAACCAGTTTGTGAGACCTGTCCCATTAAGAAAGAGTTCCTTCGCTGGCCCAGTGGCGCTGAGGGTTGAGGCGCTGGACGCCACACCTCACACCACGCCGACAACATGGGTTCGGGAACAAGGCTGGACCACTGGGGGTCAGCAGGGGAAAGAGAGGATTGAGCATCCAATGGACTGCTCTCCTGTCTCGGGGAGGGATCCAGGGGTAGCCCGGTGTAACAGTGGCTCCTGGTGGAGACCGGCAGCACTGCTATGGGCTTGTACAGTACGGGGTGATGTCGGCAGCTGCCCTCCTGACGTGGGTGGGAGCACCTACATTGAGGGCTGGGTATCATTGCAAGTCCCATATCAGGGGACGTAACCAGAACAAAGGAAAATACCGGCGCTGAGGATCAGGCGATGGCACCTGCCCCCCATGCCCTAAGCCGGGTTTCCCTGACTGGCCTTTGATTTCTGCGGCCCACTCCTCATCCAATGCTGGAATCTGTCTTGTTAAGAGCACCCCAGGTAGGAGAGGGTTGACCCACCCCAGAAAGAGTTAGCCAGGGGTGCTGGCATCGGTGAGGATGGAGAGAGAGGAGACATATTTCAGGGATCCTCAGGTGGGCAGGACAAGGATGGGATGCCTGAGAGAGGACCTCAGGGCCATGATGGGAGCAAAATAAAGTTGATAAAAGAAAAAGAAAGAGTTCCTGAGGTCCGTCATTGTTGTTGTTCAGCTGGGCAACTTTATGGCCTTGATAGACTTCTTGGATGCATACCTACACATTCTGATTTGACATTCACATAAGACATTTCTCACATTTGTTGTCTGAGAGCAACATTTTCAGTTCCAGGCTCCTCTTCTAGTTCGCTTCCACCCTGGCAGTATTTATGAAAGTCTAAAAAGCTGTGATGAGTCTCCTTCACTGGGAGGTATACCACATTTACCCTACTTTAGCAATCTTCTGAGCTGGGAAGGTTTGGAGCAAAAAGCTCGCTATTTAGTCCACAGGACCTTACACATCCTAGAGGAACATGGCTGGATAGCGAACCTGTACAAGAATTCTCTACAGCCCTCTCAGTCTCTAGAGCATTTAGGTACATGCTTTTGAACAGCCCTGGAAAGAGTGGCAAGAGTGTTTCTCTTACAGAGAAGAGTGGATAGCCTCCTCAGACAGATTCACAAGATCTGCGATCACAAGGCCATGTCAGCCCACAGATAGCTTCAGATTTTAGGTATATGACAGCGACTATAGTGATGGTTCCATGGGCAAGACTGCACATGAGATCTGTCCAGGTCTTCATTCCATCTCATTGATCACCAGCATTGGAACAGTACCAAGTACTGATCTGGCTCCCAAGGTCAGTGCACCAGTCAGAGTGGTGGGAGAAACCTCAGAATCTTTTTAAGGGTGCTCTATGAGCCCCTCCTAAACCGATCATTCTGACCACTAATGCAAACCAGATTGGTCTGGTTCTGGGGCTATGGTCCCTGGAGGAGTAAAGCCTTCAAATAAACATTCTAGAGATGAGAGCTATCTTACTAGCATTTAGGCACTTGGAGGACAGAGTTCAACAGAAGTCATTAAAGGCTCAGTCTGAATCTGCAGTGGCCATTACTTATATAAACAGGCAAGGTGACACAAGAAGTGAATGCGTGCTGATGAAAACATACTCACTTCTGCACTGGGCAGAAGTTCATCTGGAGTCACTGTCAGCAGCCCATCAGGAGGACAGCTCAACTCCCTAGTGGACTAGCTCAGTTGCCAATGTGTTCATCCAGAAGAAAGGTCTCTCAACAAAGAAGTGTTTCAGTGTCTGTGTCATAGAGTTGGGCCCCGAGGGACAGACCTATTTGCTGTCTTTGCCTCCCACAACAATGCTCAGGTGGCATGATTTTACAGTTGGTACAGATGTTCAGTAGCAGAAGTGATGGATGCTCTGTCTCAGCCTTGGTCCTTAGAAACTGTATATTTGTTTCTTGTACTTCCCATGTTTCTTCTGGTTCTCAAAAAAAAATCCATTAATCACATGGTTGGTTCTCCCTCATGGTGCTGGAGAGACTAAGAAGGCTATGGTTCTAGTGGTTCAGGAACCCTTCTGGCTTCTTCAGCAGCATACTCTACTGCCTCATGGTCTGATTCTCATCCCAGTCTGGCTCATCTCCAGCTGACAGCATGCCTCTTGAAAGGTGGAGACATCTCAGAGTAGGTTATTCAGAAAAAGTTGTGGATACTCTTATGTCCTCAAAGAAGCAGTTTACATCTGCAGCACATGTTAGCAGCTGGGTGACAGTATACCATTGGGCCAAGCAGGAAGGGCCAAGTAAAGTATCTGTGCCTCAGAAACATTTTCCAGGCAACCTTGGTTAGTCAGGTCAGAACATGAATAGCATGGACTTATGTGGCAGCAAAACCGAAGCACTAGTTTTGATCAAAGTGCGTCTGACCAGGGTAATTGCAGCCTCCTGGGTTGAAAGGGAAGAGGCCTCAGTGGCTGACTTGTGCAAGGAAGGTAGCTGGTCTTCCTTGCACACATTCTTAAATCATTATAGATTGGATAGTCATAGTTTGGCTGATTCGGCTTTCAAATGAAAGATGCTTCAAGTGACTGTGAGGTAATTGGCAGTTCAGATTGAAAGAATATTCCCTGCTTCTCCCATGTATTTTGTGGGTACTGCTTAATATCTCCAAGCAGTAAGTGAATGCCCAGTGACAATGTGGAATTACACAGAAAGAAGGCATTTTGTCAGACTTACCATATTTATTTCTTACTGTGAGTTCCAGTATTGTTACTGTGACAAGAGCTAGGTAGGCTACTCTATAGAAAATAATCTGAAGGGGAAATTGTTTAGCCAGAAAAAGCACATTAAGCCTGAGCTTGTTTCCAGGTGTGACCTGGGAGCACAAGGAAGGTATGTGACTTGCTCAGGGTCACACAGTATGCAAGTGAAGGCTGATGGGATTCAAACCCAGGTCTCCAAGTTTGCAGCTCAGTGCCCTTTACCACTACACTGTACTGTCTCTTATCTACATAAATGGTTTGGATTAAATTCAGTTATTGTCTGTCAACTGAATTGTATGTTATTTTTTCAGGCACGTATTTCTTTAATATATTGTTCATATAGTCAGAGATTCTCCTGAGTTCATTTATAGGAGCTGTCAGTGAAGACATTATGACTGATGAAGTTACATCAGCCACAGGTCAATTGAAACCGGTCCTTTCACTGAGACACAAAAAATTACAGACAGCCCTGTACTGTTACACATCTACAAGGTAAGGCTGGGATTTCATTTGATCTTTTTAGAAATGCATAAGTGAATCTATTATTATGTGTTGTATGACTCTGAAAGATTTGGAACTAAGGATTTAATGTCAAGTGCCTCAGAATGGGGAGCAGCCAGGGTGCTATAATGAGGTCACAGCTTTTGAGTGTGTTGGTCCCTAGTTGGCAAACATGTGCAACCCAGCAGTAAATGAAAGCCCAGAGGAATACTGGAACTAACAAAAAAGAAATTATAGTAAGTCTGACAACATTTCTTTTTTATTTTAGTATTGGTTCAGGCATACTGTTGTACAGGTGTTATCACATATTTGGTAACCTTTTTGATGCATGTCCTTGTATTGAAAGGTGGAGACAAGTGCATGTATCTTTTGAATACCAAAAGTCGTACTTTTTAATTGAAAAAATCTCCCCAAAAATATGACTTTACTAAGTACACTGCCTGAGTAATGTCCATATCCTCATTAAAACATTTGCAAGTTCAGTATTTTTTGTACTCAGTACTGCTTTTGCAATTGTTGAGGAATTATCAGCTCCTGGGTGTTCAGGTTTTTTCCTATTATTTATTTATGGTGCTTTGTCCCTGTGTTTTCCATCCCCCAGCCCTCATGTCCTTGGCATGAGTGCAAGCATGTGGAGGCACTTGCACACCATGTACTACGGGATGCCCTACCCCACTGGTGACCTGGCACACTGCCTGCACTGCCACCGGGCCTCCACCTTGTGACAGCAGGACTACTAGAGGGTGACCCCCTCTCGGAGAGAAGAGGAGAGGCACTGCTCAATCCTACGCCCCCTGAGGAAGGCGTGAGCCAAGTGCTGGGGTTATTGTAGAGGTGGCTGGCTGGCTTATGGGTGCTTGGTTAGGTCTGTGTATATCTCTTTATTGTCCTTGAAATACATTTTTTATACACCTAGTATTATATTTTTGTGACAGAGATGATTTTTGTATGGGCAGTAATATGGAAGTTTCTTTTTCAAACTATATAATTAGAAATAAAATAATTGAGCTGACTTGGTTGTGGTGTACCTGTATCTACAGACCTATGATTTGTTGCTCGCCTTTTTTCATTTTGGAAATCTGCTATTATCAATATGGAGCCTTGATCAAGGTCCATTTAGGTTGAGCACCCTCTCTATTCAGAGTGCAGGTTTTCTAATATTAGGAGAGAAAAATAAATCCTGCTCCTCCCCTCCTGTGCTGGCACCCCGACGACCCAAGGCTGTTCCTGTACGCAGGTTGCCAGTATGACTCAAGGTGTGGCATCCAGCGCCTCAACCCACAGTTCCACTGGGCTGACCCCCTGTGTGTCCTGACTTTATACTTATTGAAATAAATCATGCTTATTTAAATGATTGATTTCTATGGGTTTATGAGGTAAAAACTGTATCTCAAAGATTATATTCATTAATATAGCTAGCAGGATATGATTATAACCAAGCACATCCACAGTACAATATAGAAGATAATGTATGGTCCTCTATCGTTAACCGGTCAGTTAACAGTCGAGAGGTTGCCAGGGCGACCATGTAAACCTCGAGAGCGAAGCTCGAGAGGTTTACATCGCCATGGCAACCTCGAGATGGTTAAAATTGACTGGTTGCCGATAGAGGGACTATACATTATTTTTTATAGTGTATGGTCCCCACTACCAAAAATTAAATGGCTTATGCTTTTAAAGTCACCGCTCTTCAGTCCTTCCCGTCGGTTTCCCTTCAGTCGGTTCCCCGTCGAAAAAGAAGCGTGCACGTGCGAAGACCACTCGCTGTAGTTAACCTATCGATGTGATGTAGGATCGATAGGTTAACAACATATCTACGTCACATTGATAGGTTAACAACCTTAGGAAATGATGATTTCCTAAGGTTAACAGCGTTCTAACATACATTATAATATTATTAATACTATTATAATGCAAAAGGAAGATATTTGTTGTAGTGAACACTGTTATTATTTTTTTTCTAATATAACAGGAATTGCATAGAATAAATTTAATTAAAATGAGCAGAATATAATCTGTTAGACAGCGATGATATCTTTGTATGCTAATGAATGGTTCAATTGTACTGTAAAAGCTTTCAAACCTCTAAGTTTGCTTCATCAAAAGTGGTTCATTATTGAATTTAAAAGTTTTGATTGTTTAACACAAATAAACCAAAGGACTTAGTACATGTCATCCATCACAGGCATTAATCCTCCATGCCAAACTATATCAAAAAAGTTTATTAAAAAAACATTACACTGGCTAAAAGTGTGGGGTATATCACCAGACAAGGTGCCAAACTCTAACTACAGTAGCTACTAAAAGCCCAACAGCATTTTGCAGTTCTGCAGGTGCTTTGTCAAAGGTAGGTTTTTAGCAGATGCTTCTCAATAAACTTCTAAATAAACTTCTTTCTTGATATAGTTTGGTGTGAAGGGTTTATGCCTGTGATAAATGATATGTGCTAGGCCTTTTTGGTTTCTTTGATAGATATGGTTTGGTGTGAAGAGTTTATGCCTGTGATAAACGATATGTGCTATGCCTTTTTGGTTTCTTTGATAGATATGGTTGACCGTAGGCACAGCCTGAGCTTGGGGCAATTCTACCTTTTGTTTTGATTGCTAAACACACCAGATGAAGAGATTGTAGAGATCTGGAAAACTTGCATGATGACCATGTGCTAGCATGATAAAGCTACGGTATCATTGTTACATAACACTTCCGTCTGTTTTTTTTCCAGCTAATAAAACACTCTCAAAACATTTTCAATACTAATACTAGAAATGACCAGGGAAAGGACATTACCCTGTAAGCTATTAGTGGAATAAAGAATCAGTTTACTTATACTCACCAGTTATAATACGATGATTTGCATACTGTAGTTATGAACCCCTATTGAACATTAATAGGGTAATAACCATACAGTATTTCTGCAGTAACTGTTTGACTATGAGCATCTTATTCCAGTGCAATAATTGTTTTTAGGGACATAAGAGAATGACAGAATGCTATTGTCTCTTAAACATTTATCCACTGATGTTATGCCACAGGTGTGGGACAAACAGTGCTACTGAGACTGCCTTTATCTCATCAGATGCAAACAGATAAGAGCAGCAGGCCTCTTTATTGTTGATATCTGGAATGTGGGGTACTTTAGTTACCAATCACAGCCCTGGAGTTTAAACTGACAAAAACATAACAAGCAACTTCAAGCTGATTTATAACCATTAGGATCCACAAAGAGCCCAGGAAACACATTAAACAAGAGATATACCTTTGAAGTCAAAAGCCTCTTTATCCAATCTTTACTGCAGTGGATAGAAGGAAACCCATTAAACTTGTCAAAATGCAGAGCTGAGCAACCAACCCATGGACAGAAACCTGGAACAAGTATTGCTACTCCATTGTGTAGAGCCATTTGCTGAAGGGCTGAAAGAGTTCTTAGTACTAATGTAATGTTAATAAGGGAGGAAATTATTTG
This sequence comes from Neoceratodus forsteri, assembly GCA_016271365.2. NCBI lineage: Eukaryota > Metazoa > Chordata > Ceratodontiformes > Ceratodontidae > Neoceratodus > Neoceratodus forsteri. Next base: position 1,727,790,017 of record CM057452.1, read on the forward strand.
GGAGCATAGTGCCGTTGTTTCCCTTTCCACCCTCTTGCAAACAAATGACCTAGGATTCCCCTACTCTCACAATCGTTACTCATGTAGCCCCCTGCCACTAGGGTGCTACATGCTATCTGTTTTTGGCCCCATGTAAACCAGGCCACCAAGAGGTTAATGTGCATTATTGTCTGTGATGACCATCAGACTGACAGCCTTGTGTGCAAAAGGAGCATGGCATTCTGTTTAAGAAGACGGTAGTAACAGACTGTTAGGAAATTAGGTGGCAACTGGCAGTAGACTAACAGGAGGTGTAACTGGTGGTAAGTACAGAGAAGGTCTGTGCAGGAAAGGAGAAAGCCAGTGAGAGGCAAGAGGACTACTCTACAAGGCCACCACCTTCTCAGTAATTAAATGCTTTCTAACATCCCTCCTAAAATCCCCAACCTCCACCAGCCTTAAATTGTGTCCTCTCATTGTTCGGTTATCTCTTAGCTTGAAGAGACCTTCCCTATCCACTCTATCTTCTTCAAGTATTTGAAGATCTCTATCATATTCCATCTCCATCTCATCTCATCTCATCTCATCTCCTCTCCTCTCCTCTCTTCTCCTCTCCTCTCCCTCTCCTCTCTCTCCTCTCTCCTCTCCTCTCCTCTCTTCTCCTCTCTCTCCTCTCCTCTCTTCTCCTCCTCTCCTCTCCCTCTCTCCTCCTCTCCTCTCCTCTCCTCTCCTCTCCTCTCTTCTCCTCTCCTCTCCTCTCCTCTTCTCCTCTCCTCTGCTCTCCACTCTACTCCACTCCTCCAGGGAGTACATTTTCATGGCTTCCAGCCTCTCCTAGTAAGACTTCCCCTGCTGACCCATGATCATCTTGGTTGCCCTCCTGTGGACTTTCTCCAGCAAACTGATATCCTTCTTAAGGTATGGACACCAGTATCTTACCCCATATTCTAGAAGCTGTCTCACCAGCAACCTGTACTAGGGCAGTATAACCTCACTCTGCCTACAGCTGATTTCACTGGCTCTACACTCTAACATCCTGTTTGCATTGCTGCTGCCTTCTTGCACTGCAAGAAGTGTGTCAGATTGCTAGTAATCATCACCCCCAGATCCTTTTCTTCCTCCGTTGCTGCTAACTGGACCCCCCCCGGTAGTACTCAGTCCTAGAGTTCCTGGCTCCAATGTGCATAACTTTGCATTTCTTAGCATTGAAGCCATAGAAGTGACATAGGTATATTTTTATGTATATATTTATGTATAGTCGTCTTTACTCAGAGATTGCTGATTAGTAACTTGGAAAGCACTACCACTAACCTATCTGAGGTAGCACAATGTAAGGGTTTGTACTTGGGATTTGCTGGGGAGTATCTTGAGAAACAAACCGTAGCTAAAGTACAAGTGAAAGGCATCAAGGTAGTAAACAGAATGGTAATATGGCAGTGTCAGTGGCTCAGTAGGTAGCACACTCGCCTCTGAGGCCGGGAGATCAGAGGGCTGTGGGTTCAGTTCCCACATCTGGCACTTGGGTTAATATCCCAGTACTGACACTGTAGTGCAGCATGAGAGGGGTGCTGCATTTCTGAGGTGCCGTCTTTCGGATGAGAGGTTAAACTGAGGTCCCATCTGCTTGGATTGGTGGTAGTTCAGGTGGATGTTAAAGATCCCATGGCACTTATCGAAAAAAAAAGAGTAGGGGAATTTCCCCGGTGTCCTGGCCAAATTTCCCTCATTCACTAAAAAAATACCACCAACAGCTTAATCTGGTTCAAGGTCCGTTGGCATTCATCTGTATCCCCCTTCCCTGGGTCGTGCCTGAAAATAGGCAGGATTTGTCTAGTGCACTTACCCGGTCAACAAAAAAAAACTAAACTAAACTAATATCCCAATGTAGAGTACATAAAATGAAAGGCATTGCATAGGCCACTATGTACAATACTTACTGGCCCAGATATTCAAAGGGGTTGTGCAGGCGCAACCCTGCATTGCGCCCCAGTGGGATATTGAGAAGGCTGCCTGGTGCAGTAATTCTGATGCACTGGGTGCAATGATAATGTATTGGTGCAGATGCAGGGGCGTATGCATATGCAGCACATCCTGATATTTAGCATGGGATGTGTGGTGCATATGCTGGCACAACCCTCCATTGTGCAGCAAAGGGGGGCTCAAAGTTGATCCCTTGAAATGATGGAACAACTCCTGGCTACCCATAGGCATGCTGCCATAGTGTAGTTCACAACACAGCAGCTGCCAGCTGTGGGTGGCCACCCGCCCACCCAGAACACCATCCAAAAGCACCCACATCTGCCAAGTGGTCGAGTGGTACCCCCCACCCTACTGATCACTGGTAAATGTAGAAGACAACAGTCCCTGGTAATCTAGTGGACCCCCCGCCCGTTACTCCGATCATGGCGTACCACCGTAATATCATTCCCTGGTGATCCAGTGGCACCCCCCACCCCTCCCACCTACACAGGACCTCTTGCCCACTCCACTCCCCCCTTGTCATTGGTGGGTGGCTGCAACCTGCCCACGTACCGCCTGGCCACCCGCCGAATGACAGATACAGTATGGGTTATATACCCATTGGTTCACCATGTGGACCAATGGGCTTTCAGGGCATACTGTACTGGGCAGTCCCAGATATGTGAATGACTTCATTCACATATCTGGGACTGCCTAGCACAGTATACCTGAGCCGGCCCAGTGGCACTGAGGGTTGAGGTGCTGGATACCACACCTCGCGCCACGCCAGTGACCCGGTTTGGGAACGAGCCCAGGGAGCCGGGGGTTGGCATGAAGAGAAGAGATCGAGCATCCACAGGGCTGCTCTCTCTTCCCAGGGGTGGGACAGGGATACGACCGCTCAAAGAGCGACCTCTGACAGTGGCTGGAGGTAGCCCAAGGCAGTGTCATGTCGTATGCCAGGGGTGGAGCTGCAGCAGCATGTTGCCATGACAGCGGGACTCCACAGGGGATCTCTCGTATAAAGGAAAAAAAAACCTCATCGCCGATAGGCGAAGGCGCCTCCCTCCACAGACCACACTCCCGTACACGGTTTCAGAGCTCAGGCTGTCCCCCCCCCCAAGCCCTGTGACTCAACATTAAGAGAAAGAGTGTCCTGGGTGGGGGTGACCCTTTCCCGGAGGGTAGACCCAGGGGATGCCCAGAGTCAGAGAGGAGCCTGTGGAACACTGAGACACGTTGGGAGGTAGAGACTGGGGATCAGGAGGTGGCTAGAGAGAGTTTGAAGGTAAGGGGCGATAAAAAGAGTTAAAAAAAAAATAGTACAGTATGCCCTGCAAGCCCATTGGTCCACACAGTGAAACAATAGGCATACAGCCCATACTGTACCTATAATTCGGCGGATGAATGGGCGGTATGCGGGCGGGTTGCAGCTGCCCGCTGAAGACGGGAGAGCGTGGGGTGGGCAAGTGTCCTGTTTCGGTGGGAGGGTGGGGTGCCACTGGATCACCAGGAATGATATTACTGTGGTAAGCCATGATCAGGGTAATGGGTGGGGGGTCCACTAGACTATCAGGGGTGGTCTACCTATACATTACTCGGGGACTCGGGAGGGAGGGGCCACTGGACCACGAGAGAATGGATATCCCTACAATTACTGGTGATTGGGTGGGAGGGCCACTAGACTACCAGGGATTGGATATTCCAACATTTACCAGGGATCAGGAGGGAGGGGTCCACTAGACCACCAGAGACTATTATCTGTTACATTTACCAGGGACTGGGAGGGAGGGAGGGAGGTACCCTGGACTACCAGGGTGATGTGTGTGCCACATCATATACCGTGATTGTGGCTATGGGGCGGGGGATGTCCCAGGACCCCACTGTGCACAAGTCATGCTGTGCAAGGTACCACGTGCAAGTCGCCGGGCTGCCCTGTGCAAGGCATGCAAATGGGGCCATAATGACATGCAAATGACTCCATTTGCACCTTGCATATATTATGGCCTCATTTGCATGCTCCCCGCTGAATATCGAGGGTGATGTGCCTAGCGCAAATGCAGTTGTGCTGGTGCATCCCCTTGCTCCCTATCCGCGGCTTGCACCGGCACAGTGCCACTGCGCTGTGCGCAGGCTGTGCAATATTCAACAGTGCTGCGCCATAATGCATCACCGTTGAATATCACCTGGTCCTGGTCCTGGCCACAGCACATCCCAGTTGCACTGTGCCCAGGCTTGCGCCACTGCCAGGTGCAGTCTGAATATCCAGGCCACTATGTACAAATTACATGACTTTTACAATAATTTGCACAAAGTCTTGTATTTTGTACTTAGTAAGTATTCTTTGACTTTGTGTATTTTTATGTATTGTATTTTTTATTTGTATCTGCATTCTATGTGTAATTCTGTTACAACCCCAGGCTGTGCCTATAAAAGGAGCTTGCTCCAGTATACCTACCCACAAACAAACAAACAAATAAATAAACAAAGGGGGCTTAGTGTAGTCATGCACAGCAGGCAAACATGGTGACCTTGGAAGGGGGATTTAGTTTGCTGCACAGTGCCACACTCCTGTAGGGCACACTGTGACACTTGCTCACCAAAGACCCATTTTAGGTAGGAGTTACAAGTCATCACTCGTGGTCATGGGGGTGGGGGTGAGGGTGAGGGAGTCTGAAAACTTTTACTCAAATTTTGTAAAAAAAAGCCAGTAATTTGCATAAATTAGAGGTAAGAGTAACAAGCATTTGCCAACGCCAACTGTTTGCTTGTATTTGCTATGCAGTTGTTGGGCACAGATAGTGCAGCAGTTAAAAGTGACAAATGAATAACATGAGTTACAATGGGGAAATTGTCTTGAATGAGAAGTGAAGAGATTCACACATAATGTTGTTTGACTTCTGTGCCTTTTGACTGTGGAAGGGCTGCAAAGTGAAAATAGGAGCAAGGCAGAGAGTGGGCAGAATTGGAAAGGAAAGTCAGTATTCTGATGCTGTGATAGGTGACAAAGGGGAACACACCCTAAAAGCCACTCTTAGTTCAGACTGATATTAATTTACTCATATACTTTATCACTACAATAGAAAAAAGTCACACTAGGCTGGTGGTGCACCAAATAAACATTACAAACTGAACATCAGAAAAATCGGGCACTCACCACCTGTTTGGCTAAGGACGCCGCTCAAAAAAGACTCAGTAGACTTCCAGCTAGAAATTCATCTTTTTACTTAATCTCAGGTGCAAAAACAGACACAGAATCATGCCTGATGTGTTTTGGATCTTGGCTAGACCCTTTATCAAAGGCAATTTGATAAAGGGTCTATGAATCAAAACAAATCATTGCTGATTCTATCTTTGTACCTGGGATAAATAAAAGATAGTTTCAACTGAAATTACTGAAGTCTTTGATGGCGTCTTAAGCACAAATGGCGAGTGTAATTTTGATGTTCCTTCCACCAATACTACAAGTAAATATATTCACATCATCTGCCACATACAGATTGGATCATTCTTGTTGGAGGTACCTCAAGAAGCAGGGCCATTATCGACTCCATACAAGGGCATTTCTCAGGCAGTTGGCTTTGAAACCCCCTGGGGATGGGCAGTGCTAGACCTTGTACTTAAAAACAGAGACAGCATTGATGACATCACAGTGGGTAGCCCTCTGGGTACAGGTGATCATTGTACTGTGCAGTTTGGCATATAGATAGGACAGGGAAAAAAAGAACACACTAAGATGAGGCTCCTAGCCTTCAGGAGGGAAGATTTTAAAGAACTGGGAAACTGCCTTAAAGAATGCCTTGGGGGGGCAGAGGGGGAAGTGGAGGTTTAATGGAGAAAAATTAAGGAGGGTATAGCCCAGGAAATGGCATGCTGTTTGAAGGATGTGAAACATAGAAACACAGAAAATGGTAGCAGAAAAAGACCAATTGTCCATCCAGACTGCCTCAGTTCCCTATTTAGCCCAGGGACTTACTGTCCCTCCAGGGTCCCAGTTCTCCTCATCCTCCCCCCATTCTCCTCCCAGTTTCTGCCACCCCAAGTAAGCACTATATCCTTCATTCTGTCCCAACTGAGCTTGAAACCACCAGTGGTTTTTGCACTCACCACTTTGACTAGTAGACTGTTCCATGGTTTCATCACTCTTTCTGTAAAATAATACTTCCTCATGTCACTCCTGAACCTCCCTCCTGTTAATTTCTACTCATGTTCAGGTGACCATGAGCTAGTATTCAAGCTAAATAGTTCCCCACAGTTCACTTTGTTAATCCTTTTAGGAACTTGAAGGTCTCCATCATATCTCCCCTCTGCCTTCTTGTATCCAGGGAGTACATGTTCAGTGCACTGAGGTGCTCCTCACAGGACCTGCCCTGTTGGCTCTGAATCATCTTCATCACCCTATACCGCACCATCTCCAACTTATCTCTATCTTTCCTGAGGTAAAGATTCCAGAACTGGGCATAGTACTCCAGGTTTGGCCTCACTAAGGATCTATATAGGGGAAGTATTACTTCTTCCTTTCTGCTATCAGTACCCCTTATGCTAAAACCCTGCATCCTACTCACTTTGCTATATGCCTTGTTGCACTGACTTGGCTGTTTTAGGGTGTCACTGATGATAACTCCAAGGTCCCGTTCCTCAGCCTTAGGGCTAAGTCTCACCCCACCCATCCAGTACTCTGTCATGGGATTCCTGTTCCCTAGGTGCAGTACCTTGTACTTCTTGGGGTTGAATTTCAACTGGAAAACTTTAGCCTACCTCCCCTAGCTTTTGTAATTCCCAATGCATTTCTCTGATTCTCTCATTGTTATCCACCCTCCCACAGAACTGAGTGTCATCTTCAAAGAGACACAACCTGCCCTGGATTCCTTCACCAATGTCGCTGATGAACATGTTGAAGAGGACCAATCTAAAATCAAGGATCAAGGACTTCAACTCTCGATTGGGGTTTTCTTGATCCAAAGACCATTTCAAACCAAATGGAGTTATGGTTGCTGTTTCCCAGTGGCTCCCCTATTCTCACAGCTACTACTGCCTCTGAGCTGGTGAGCACCACATCTACAAGTGAGCACCACATCTAGAAGTGAGCAAAGGAAAGTGGAGGAAAAGACCACTATGGTTCTCTAAGGAGGTGGCAAAGGCAGTAAAGGAGAAGAAAACATCATTTAGAAAGTACAAAGAGACCCAGATGGATGAAGACAGGGAGGTATATCTGGCAATTAAAGGGAGGCAGGAAGGAGGGTGAGGACAGTTAAAGCACTAACAGAGGAGAGGACAGCTAAGGAGTTCCAAAAAGGGAACAAGACCATCTTCAGGTATGTGGGGGGAAAAGAGGAAGACAAGGGGAGGGATAGTGAGAATAAGGAGGATGGGGGACTGAACAGAGGAAGATCAAGAGAAAATGGAAATACTAAATGATTACTTCGGCTCAGTCTTTATGGCAGAGGGTGGGGAGAATATAACACCTTTAGACTGGATAGGCAGTTAAGGGGAAGGGAGTAATTATTTATGTAAATTCCAGATTCATTGCCACTGAAATCCTTGTTATTAACAGATGCAAGGAGTTCGAATGCTTGGCCATAAGACTCTTTCTGCACCCATCCGAAGCAATCAACATCATTGGCTGTTACAAACTGGGGGGCAGTGTAGAACTACTGCCAACCCTCAAAAACATTACAGAAACTAACTCTAATGAATCCATCATTCTTGGTGACCTTAATATGGACTGGTTGTCCTCTAGAGCAAATACACTAAAGCACATGTGTGATGAGCTGGGTATCGCGCAGCTCATCTCAGACCCTACAAGATTCAATGCCAAAAATAGCACTAAAAGCTCCATATTAGATTTAATACTTACAAACAGACCACATAATATTGTACATACAGCCATCTTCCACAATGATCTTAGTGATCACAACATTGTCGTCTGTACAAGAAGCCTAGAAAAACTACCATCTCACTCTACGTGCAAGACAAAGTAAAGTTTCCAAAAATTCAAAACCGGACATTACCTACCAGACCTCTGGTGATACAAACTGGCAAAACTTCTACCTGGCTACTTCACTAGATGAGGCTGTTAATATCCTTAATACTAACCCAACAAACCTAGCAAATAAGCATGCCCCATTTGTTAAATGTAGGTTGAAAAAGGCCTTGTATCCTTGGCTTATGTCTGACCTGAAAGTAGCCCTGACCTAAAGGGATAAACTATGGGCCAAGGCGAGGCAGTCTAAAGCTCCAGCAGACTAGCTGGCCTTTAGAATCTTGAGATATGCTTGTACCAAGCCGGTAAGAGCAGCCAAATCAACCTATTATGTGGAAACCCTTGAGGGCACCAAGGGTAACTCAGCCAAGATCTGGCAAACCACCAAAGCTGTCAAAGGACACCGAACCCCACTTGCAGTCCCCCATCAAAATGATAACATAAGGTACCATGATCTCCAACCAGGGCACCAGTCTACAAAAACTAAATGCGAGCTTTGTGACAGCAGGCCTAGCGTTTGACTCCTTCCCAGTTGCCGGGCTTATTGACTGCTCCCCACCCAATGATGCCCCCTTGGACCCTCAAACTCAGGACTCTTTCTGTTTCTCACCTGTGTCTTTCAATCAAGCTGAGAACTTATTAATAAAATTAGATATGAATAAAGTGCAGGTGCAGATGGAATCGAATCTTTCATCCTAAGGCTAGGATACCACTTTCTAACTGCCCCATAGCACATATTTTCAACTTATCAATCACATCTGTAACAGTCCCATCCTGCTGGAAAACTGCCTTTATACTACCTTTGTTTAAATCAGGAGACCCCTGTGACCTTAATAATTACAGTCCAATTTCCATCTTGCCTGTCCTGTTGAAGCTCCTAGAAAAGTTAGTCAATAATCAGCTGAAGGATCACCTCAAAATTTCAAATTTATTTAACCCCCTCCAATCCAGGTTCCAGCAAAACTATAGTATGGTGTCAGCTCTAGTCAAAGTGACAAATGATTGGTTTACTGCCCTGGATAATGAAAAAACTCTACTGGAGCCATCTTTGTAGACCTAAGCAAAGCCTTTGACATGGTCAATCATAACAGTCTTTTAGCCACACTTAAAGACCTTGGTTAGAATAACTGCTCACTAAACTGGTTCACTAACTATCTTACTGGTTGACTCCAATGCATCGAAACCAATGGACTGCTTTCCTCTTCCCTACTGATAACTACCGATGTACCCGGGATTCATTCTTGGACCCCTGTTATTCACAATATAATGTATGGGGAGCAGTTGTTATCAATGGAATTCGCACAGTTAATAACCCTGTAAACCCATCGCTATGACGTAGGTGATAAACCTCTCTCTACTACGTCATAGCGATGAGTTTACAGGATTAAACACAAGCCCCCTCTCAGCTCAGTATTCTATTTGAATCTCACCTTCTCGAAAATCCCTTATGAGAACGTGAGTCGCTAGCAAACTGCAAGTGTTTTTAAATCAGCATTACAGTTGGAGCTTGCAGTAGCTAGCGACCGTGGTGACATTGGATCAATTTTCTCTATTGAATAGTTTACCTCTCATCCCCCAGATGTGAGAAGCAGGCCCCAATGTCACGCTTATGACTCCCAGGAGACCTTTGGCCTTCTCACACACGTGATGCACTACGACCAACCGGATTTCTTCGGTTCAACACGACAACGCAAGACACAGATTTCTTTTTATTTATTGATTTTTTTATTGACATTACTTACTTGTTTTCTGTGCTTTCAAAGGGCAGTAAGTAAAATGGCACAAATAAAACATAAATGAATTGATTATCTTTGCGCGCATATTTTTTGCTACCAGTCCAGGTGATGTGTGTTGGCGTGGGGGGGTTAAAAATGTTTAATTCATACTGTTTGGTAAGAAAAATAACCCATACACTATAAAAGATAATATATGGGGGTTTGTCAGTAACAAAGCTGAAATCATTTCTCAAGGTTACATGACAACCATCGCAACCTCTCAAGCTGCGCTCTCGAGGTTGACGGTTCTCATGGTAACCTCTCGAAGTGATTACAGCCTTGTTACTGACAAACCCCCATACGTCGTCCTCTATTTACATCAAATCCCTTAGTGACAACATCCATAACTCCAGGCTTCACTTTTTCATGAACGTTACCACCCTTTATACATCCAAACCCTCAGTGTCAGACGTTATCACAGAACTACAGTCTGATTTTAGTCAGCTGGAGCGAAATCTGCTATGATCAAAACTATTATTAAATGCCAACAAAACTAAAGTGATGTACTTTTTATCCCCGCATCCCCAACTTCTCTATGTGGACAGGCTACACTGGCGCCTATACTAACCTTACTAGGAGACTCACTAGAGTCAGTTGATCAATTCAAATACCTAGGGGTATGGTTAGATAGTAAACTATCCTCGCATACCACATTGAATCCCTCACTAGAAAACTGAAAATAAGACTGTTTTTTTTCTACAGAAACAAATCCCTTTTTCCCTTAGATATTAGGAAAAGGCTGGTTCAAGTCACCTTTCTTCTCTTACTCGACTACGTGGATATAATTTATAATAGTAGCATAGTAACCAGCCTTCATAAGCCTGATACCCTGTTTCACCATGTGATCCACTTTATAACTAATGCATCCTCAGAACCCACCATTGTGCCCTTTACGCGGCTGTAGGCTGGGCTTCCCTGGCCGCAAGAAGGATGCTACACATTAGTATCTTGGCTCTTAAAACATTTCAGAATAAAGTCCCTTCCTACATCACCTCCATTTTTCATCATTATCATAGCTCCTACACCCTTAGAAAAATGCTTTCATACTATTAAAAGTACCATAATTCTGCACACTTTATGGTAAAGCTGCGTTTAGCCATGTAATCCTATCCACCTGAAACAAATTACAAGCCACACTAAAACTCCCCAAACTGGTCTCCTTAAACATATTTAAAACCCTGGCTAACAAAGCACTTACAGAAATTTGCCACTGCCAAAGCATGTAGCAGCTCTCCTAGTGGAGAAACCGTTATAGTCTCATAAAGCACTTGAATATAAACTTCTTTCATGTTTCCCCCTTTTCTCCTTTCCTGCCTGTTAACTTAGTTCCTGAAATGTTTATAATTTAGCCATAATTCCCCCCTACTGTACATTATTTACCTGTCTCAACACTGTTCAAACTTGATGTATCGCAAGTGTATTATATTGTATTACTGTACATTGTATACTTGTCTCAACACTGTTCAAACTTGATGTATCACAATTGCACTGTATTGTATTGTATTGTAATATTGTGTATACTTTGTAACAAGTTGTCCTACCAGGACCTCTTTGTAAATTAGTTTTCCTGCAAATGAACTTGAACTTGAATGCGCCAGCCTGCTGCACTAAGCACCAGGGAGAGGGAAGAGGGGAAAGTGAACACAAGTCCATTCTCAGTGGAGAGGGTCTGGAAGGGATTGAAAGCCTTAAAGGAGAAAAAGGCAGTGGGGCTGGATGGGATCCAGCCAAGGGTCCTAAAGGAACTGAGCAGGGTGCTGGCTGCCCTTCGAGCAGTGCTCTTTAGCACCTCAGTGGAGATAGGGAAGTTCCAGAGTACTGGAGGAGGGCCAATGTGGCCCTGCTGCACAAAAGTGGCAGTAGGGAGGATGCTAGCAACTGCAGACTGATCAGTTTCACATCAGTGGGGGAGAGGTTAATGGAGACACTACTGAAGGAGAGGCTTGTGGAACACCTGGAGGCAAAAGGGCTACAGGACCACCAGCAACATGGTTTCACAAGCAATGGGTCATGTCAAACTAATCTCATAGATTTCTTTGATTGGGTTACCAGGGAGGTGTATCAAGGGAGAGCAGTGGATGTGGCCTATCTGGATTTCAGTAAAACTTTCAACACTGTGCTGCACAGGAGGTTAATTAAGAAACTAAGCAGCCTGGGGGTGGGGGAGAAAGTGACAATCTGGGTATCAAACTGGTTAAGGGATAGGAGGCAAAGAGTGGTAGTAAATGGTAGCCACTCAGATGATAGGACAGTGACTAGTGGGGGTGCTACAGGGTTTAATGCTGGGACTGGTCCTCTTCAGTGTCTTCATAAGCAACATTGTGGAGGAGCTTGAGGGTAAGGTGTGTCTCTTCGCAGATGATACACAAATCTGCAACAGGGTTGATAGGAAGGGGCAGTGAGAATGCAAAGGGATCTGAGGAAACTAGAAAAATGGTCTTAGGAGTGGCAGTTAGGTTTCAATGCCAAAAAGTGGAAGGTTATGTACTTAGGGCTGCAGAACCCAGAGGCTGTGTATAAGATGGGGGGAGTGGTACTTACTATCACCAAGTGAGAAAGAGACCTTGGGACGGTCATATTTGTTGACCTCACTGTAGCTGGGAAGTGTGACAAAGCAGTGGGAAAGACTAGCAGGATGCTGGGATGCACTGGGAGAGGGCATTTCTAGCAGGAGGAATGAGGTGGTGTTCTCGCTGTATCACTCACTAGTGAGACACCACCTGGAGTACTGTGCCCAGTTCTGGAGGCCACACCTTCGTAAGGACATTGAAAGGGTGGAGGCAGTACAGAGGAGTGCAACAAAAATGGTGAGAGGGTTGCACGAGAAGCCATATGAGGAAAGTCTGCAGGAACTCAACATGTACTCCCTGAAAGAGTGGAGAGCGAGAGGGGACATGATTGAAACCTACAAGTACCTAACAGGAGTGAACAAGGTGGAAGTGCAGGGTCTATTTCAGAGAATGGAAAGCAGTGGAATAAGGGGCATGCAATGAAACTAAGTGGGGGAAGGGTTTAGGAGAGATGTGTGGAAATAGTTCTTCACAGAAAGGGTTGCGGATGACTAGAACATCCTATCAGGGGAGGCAGTTGGCAAAGACTGTGGGAAGCTTCAAGCATGCATGCGTGGGGTAGGCACAGAGGCATATTAGGTGGAGAAATGGGGGAGGGGAGAGTGACACCTATGACCAGCTAAGGTCAGTGGTGATGGAATAAGCAGGGACAAGGGACTTGACTGGATGGGCCTAAAGATCATTTTATGTTGACAAAATCTATGTTTCTATGTTTCTGTGATTCATGGAGTATATGAGTTGAGCCTTGATTATTTATGCTATAATGACCAAAATGCTTTATTTTATTTTATTATTTATTTTTGTTTTGTTAATGGGGTTAGAGTACTGGATCGAGGGTCCTTTTTCAGACTTGACCTGAGCAGAACAATGCAATACAATTCTACAGAAACAGACAAAACAGACTATAAATACATCACAATTACAGTAGTACAATTAATTACAATCACAAATACATTGGTTATGCAGATATTGCAAAAAGTTGTTTTTAAAAATCTGGAATGAGCAAAGTTGCCATAACAAATCTTTTAAACCAGTCCAATAACGGTGGAAAGCTACAGAAAAGGCATGGGAGCCAAGCTTGGATTTTTATAATTTTCAGCAAGTACAACCCTTTTTGCTGATCTTAAGTTAGACAACATAGTTTTTTTGGAAACCAAATCCGAAAGGGCAGTCGGTACAGGAAAAATATTTTTTTTTAAACCTAGACAACTAAAAAAATATTCAATACGTAAAGACAAGATAACCAACTAAGCTGAGAATATAGGGAACAGTGATGGGTACACGAAGGAACAAGCACAACAAAATGACAGTTATCATTGTAAACAACTGAAAAATTATGACATTATTTGACTCCCAGGCCCCCCAAATAAGACTTAAAAAACATAATCAAAATGTGGTAAAAGGGAGCCAACAGCAATGGCTTTCCAAGTGTCAAAGGAGGAAAAAAACAGTTTGTATAGTGCTCCTAATTTTTGATTAATATTTTGAAAAGCCATTTTTACATGATCCAAAAAGAATAACATTGAGAGTAAAAGAACACACAGATACTTAAACTGAAAAAACAGCTCAATTAAACTACCAAACTTATCCTGTAACCTAAGAGATGGCTCTGCAGTAAGCAATGCACGTGTACCGAAAAGCATAGATTTTGTCATTTTAAAATTAAAAATCAGAGAGTTTGTAGAAAACCAAGTGCATACTGAGAGAAAATCCCGCTCCGGGTTACTAGATATGATAGACAAATCCTTCGCAGTGTGTTGTCTTTTAGTGTTCAAAACACAGGTAAGCAGAGTAACAACTTCTTTCCTAAAGTGACCGATGAGTGTAAGAACAAGTTAAACATCTGTTTTGGTTTTGTAAGGTGATCCTCACTAACTTGTCATATTGTAAATAGTGTATGCCTGTACAGTCAGAAGGAGGGAATCTGTAGAAAAACACCTAGGAAGATATGGGAGCAGTAACGGGGATAGGGAAAGAGTAGTAGAAAAATCCTATCTGGGGTTGATCAACAAGAGGGATCAGCAGAGGGCAAGGAAAGAGAAAGGAGCAGCAAGGGAGTAGGACAGGGGTAGCAGAAACATCCTGTCTGTGGTAGGTCAATAAGCAACATCAGCAGAGGGCAAGGGCAAAGATGAGAGTGGTTCAGTGCAATGGATGTGGAGCCACAGTCTTTTGAGAGAATCTCTGGACACTGAGGTGCTGTCCAATTTGCACTCACCTCTCTGGGCTGTGCGCACAGGTAGCTGAACTCTGGGCCGAGCTGGCAAGGGTGCAGCAGGCCTTCTGCCCCACCCAGGGGCCACCAGGACTGACACTGCTCAGACAGAGGATGCCCAGACAACAGGAAAGCAGATGGACTCTGGTGGGCTCCAGGAGAGTGGAAAGTGGGGGGGAACATACCCTCTTTCACAGGTACCCCTGTGGAACTCCTTTGCCATACTGGCAGAACAGGGAAACTAGAATGTGGTTCCTGTTGCAGTGGGAGGTGGAGTCCTCAGAAATGGTAGCCCAAGGGAGGGAGGCACCCAGGTCAGGAGGAACCAGCTGTTGGTAGAGGACTCCATAGTGAGGGACATATAGTTAAAAGCTTGGGCTGGGAAGGATAGGGAGTTTATGTGCTTGCAGGGTGCCTCAGTAGGGAGAGATGGGGAGAGGATCCTATGGATTGCTGGAGTGACAGGAGCAGGGAGGGAGCTGGACATCATTGTCCATCTCAGGACAAAAGACCTAGAAAAAGATGGAGATGGGGTAGTTCAGGGCAACTTCAGCAAGCTGGGGAAGGGCCTCAATCAAGTGTCATGCACAGTGACATTCTCCGAGGTGCTACCTGTAAAGAGCAGGGGACAGGCAAGGTAAGTCTATACCAGGACCTTAAACAATTGGTTGAAGGCAAGGTGCAAGGGGGAGGGCTTTGGCTACATCAAGAACTGGGGCCTGACCTGTGGTTATTGGAGCCCCTATTAAGGAGATGGCCTGCATCCCTCTAGGAAGGGAACCACAATCCTTGATAGGTGGTTTAGATGTTACTTGGATGAGCATTTAAACTAGCTGGGGGCAGAATAATCTAGAAAGGTGACACTTGCCCCCCGATGTCACATAGCAGAAAGGGCATTCCTGAAGGATGATTCTTTTCCAAGGGTAGGGACACAGGGCATCAGTGAAAGGAATGAAGAGAGAAGGGTGCGAGGCACTGATGAGAAAGGGTAGGAAAGCGGAACAAAGGATATAAGGAACAGAGTAGGCAATACTGGTGAGTTGGAGAGAGTAGCAGAGGGTACTGCAGACAAACAACAGAGAAAGGTACAGGGCAGAAGGCAGAGACTTGTGAAAGTGTGGAGAGCCTTATGCGTTAATGCCAGGAGCTGCAACAAAATCTGTGAACCGGAGGCTACCATAGCAGAGGCAAGCCTGGATCTGGTGGCCACTACAGAAACATAGACCATAATACAGTACGACTGGAACATGGCCATCTCGGAATACACATTTTACAGGAGGGATAGGGCTGTAAAGAAGGGAAGAGTGGGTGGTATTGTATGTAAGGGAGAGAATTAAGACCACTGAGGTGCAGGTGCAGCAAAAGGGGGAAGGATTAGAAGTGCTGTGGTTCATCCTGGAGACTGGCTGTGGGAACTCTGTCAGGATGGGGGTAATGTACAGACTGCCAGCACAGGAGGAGGAGGAGTTAGACAGGACCCTGCGGGAGGCCATCATCAGGTTGGCAGGGAAAGGGGAGGCACTGTTGGTCAGAGAGGTCAATTTGCTGGATGCAGAGGGGAACCTACCTACTTCACTGCAGCATCGGCAAGGAGCAGGGCCATCCTGGGCTCCCTATAGGGAGCACTCCTCGGGCAGCTCATAAAGTAATCTTCAAGAGATGGGGCAGTGTTGGAGGTGATACTCACCAACAGGGACAGCATTGCAAACATCACAGTGGGTAGACCCATGTGTACCAGCAATCACCGTACAGAGTAGTTCGATGTACGAAGAGGTACAGAAAACAGCAGCACAAGGATGAGGGTCTTAGACTTCAGGAGGGAAGATTTCACAGAAATAGGCAACTTTCCTTTAGGAAATGGGTTGATATGGCAGATAGCCAGGGAAGGGTGGAGGCACACTGGAAGGGAATAAGAGAGTCTCATCAGGGCAACTAGCCTCTGTACAAAGGAATCTAGCAAAGGAAGGAGGAAGAAGACGCCACGATAGTTCTCCAAGGAGGTGGCAGTGGCAGTAAGGGGAAAAAAAGGATAGCATTCAAAAGGTACAGTACAAGGAAACCCAGAGGGAAGAGGACAGGGAGGGTTAACTGCTCATGCAGAAAGAAGCAGCAATGGCAGTCAGGAAGGTTAAGGCACAGGCAGAGGAAAGAATGGTAAGGGAAGTGAATAAAGGGGATAAGACTTTTTTTCTACTATGTCAAGGAGAAATGAAAAGCAAGATGTGGGATAGTGAGGGTCAGAAGGGGACATACTGTGCAGAGGAATGCTAGGAAAAAGCAGACATTTTAAACAGGTACTTTTGCTCATTTTTCACAGTGAAAGGAGGAGGGGATGGGCTACCAGGTAGCAGTAAAAATAGAGGAGGGGAGGATGGACACAAGTCCCTTTTCCAAGGAGAAGTTACTGAAAGGAAATGCTGCCTTGAAGGTAGATAAGGCTATGGGACCAGATGGAGTACACCCAAGGGTATTAAGGGAACTCAGGAAAGTGCTAGCCGCCTCCCTGGCAGCCTTGTTCAACAACTTACTGGAATAAGGAGTGGTTCTGGAGCTCTGGAGAAGGTTGATGTTGTCCCTCTGCAGATGATTGGCAGCAGGGAGGAATCTAGCCACTTAGCCTAACTAACCTAGCCCAAATTTTGTGGTGGGGAAACTAATGGAGACCCTACCAAAGAAGATACTGGTTGAGTACTTGTAATCCATTGGGTTGCAGGACTACAGGCAGCATGGGTTCATGAGGGAAAGGTCATGTACTGGGTGACCAAGGAGGTAGACCAGGGGAGGGTGGTGGACATGAAGTATCTCAATTTCAGCACAGTGCCACACAAGAGGTTGCTCAGGAAGCTGACCAATTTAGGGGAGATGGACAAAATGATAAATTGGGGACGCAACTGGCTAAAGGATAGGTGAGGACAGTGTTAAATGGCATACACTCCAGTGATGATGGGGGGGGGGGTTACCAGTGGGTATTGCAAGGTTTGGTGCTGGGACAAGTGCTCTTTAATGTTTTCATAGGGAACACTGCCAAGGAACTGGAGGAGAAGTTCTGCCTATTTGCAAGTGACACTAAAATCTACAAAAGGGTAGACACCCAGGTGGGAATAGAGACAATGCAGAAGAATCTGGGGAAACTCGTGGAATAGTCGAGGACACGGCAGCTGGAATTCAATGCCAAGAAGTGAAAAATCAGTTACCTAGGGCACAGGAACCCTGGAGCTGAGTATAAGATGGGGGAGGTGTTGGCAGTTACTAGACAAGAAAGGATCCGTGGGATTGTTTATTTATTTTGTTTATTTATTGCAGTTTAAGATTAATACCATTGAGTCCTGGGACTTATTTACAAAGGTTCCAGGTCATACACAAAACAATTAGTCAAACATACAGGTTGCAGACTTTACAAAAAAAGTTAGACAAAGCATATCGGTTGCATACATTTGAACGATATGAGTTAGAATACATTGAAGGAACAGTTTGTTTCAGTCAGGTTACAAATAACGTAGGAGGAACATGGTTTCAAGGGTATAAAGCATTTCAGTGAGGGAACATTCAGGATACAGCTCAAACAAAGGAAACAGTTTCAAAGGAAGTTCTTTAGTTTGTCAATTTAGGGTAATCAGGCCTCTGGGAGTCCTGAGCATACAGATGGGGACTAGCTATACAGAGGGGGAGTGGGTGGAGGAGCAGCCTAAGGACAGCATTTTCATTTTGTGGGAGGGGTGAGTGATGGGGGGGAGTTGCTGCAGTGATGCCAGCAGCGTGGGGGGTGGAAGCTGGAGCTCAGTAGGGAGGCAAGTGAGGGTGGGACAGGCATGGGGAGAAAACTAAGGGGAGGAGTACTGGAATGGGGAAGGTGTGAAAGGAGGTTGGAATATAAACAGCAAGGGAGGTAGGTGGTGTGGTAATGGAGGAGGTTGCAGGAGAGGAATGGGGTGGGAATATTGGGGCAGGGAGGGTGGGGGGTTGGGAGGTGGAGGGGTGATGGTGGTGTAGGAGGAAAGGGTGGAAGGAGGGGTGGTGGGGATGGGTGGGTCATTTGGGCTAAAGAGTCTTGTAGTTGGCTAGTTGAAGCATGCACAGGCCAGTTCATGATGCAGTAGAGTCCTAGGTCCTGTTTTGAAGAGACTAATCTTAATGCTTTCAATGAGTGATGGTGGTAGCCCATTATACCATTTTGGTACTTGGTACGAGATGGATTTCTGTGCCAGGGTGGTGCATTTAAATGGTACCAGGAGCCCACCTTTCTCTGCACTCCTGGTTGACTTAGATGATCTAGACTGCTGGAAGAGTCCACATAGAGATGGAGGCGCTAGTCTTAATTGGGCTTTCTTGACAAGGAGGCAGGTCTGATACCGGGCTCTGAGATGGAGAGGAAGCCATCCAGTACCTGAGTAAAGGGCACAGGTGTGGGTTGAAGAATCGGTTCCTAGGGTCAGCCGGCAAGCCTTGTTTAAATAGGGTTTTTATTCGACTGAGGGCAGCTTCGGTGCTCTCCCCATATATTGGTAGGCCATAGTCAACTGATGCAAGGACCGAACTGCTCGTGGCTAGTTTTAGTGCATCAGATGTCATAGAGTGCCTGTGGCGGTATAGCACTCCAAGTTTCATATTGGCAGTTTTGACAACATGGTTAATATGACCGGAGAAATTGAGAGTGTCATCAATGTGAATGCCTAGGTATTTAAATGAGTAGACTTGCTCTAGAGCATCTCCATTAATATTCCGTATCAGCATAGGATGGAATTTCTTTTTGTTCTGTTGGACAGTAAGCAGCTTGCTTTTAGTTTTTTTGTGGTTTAGCAACAGTTTTTTGGTGCTGAACCAGAATTCTAGCTTGTAGGAAGCTGTCAAGGAGTTGGGAGGTGATGGTCGACTGGTCCCTTCCAGAGGCAGAAATTACGGCATCATCTGCATAGAGTACGATGTGAGACATGCAGGCTGAGGGTAGGGTATTGATATAGAGACTGAAGAGGAGAGGGCCTAGGATTGATCCTTGGGGGACTCCAATGCTTATCTCCCTGGGAGATGATGGTGATTCTCCAATTCTGACGTGCTGAGTGCAGTGAGCGAGGTAACTGCTAAACCATGCCATTGTGTCTGGGGATAGTCCTGTTGAGAGCAGGCTGCTAAGAAGAAGGTGATGGTTAACGGAGTCAAAAGCCTGCATGAGGTCTATGAATATTGATCCCATCGCCATTCAATTGTCTAAGGCGTCATATACTTGGGAGGTGTATTCTACTAGGGCCGTTAGGGTGGAGTGGTGTTTCCAGAAACCATGTTGTTGGGGCACAATTTGTTGTACTTCTCCAGGTGCTCTGTGAGCTGGTCAGAGACCACCCTCTCTAGGGCTTTGGAGGGGGGGAGGATGGATATTGGCCTGTAGTTGGAGGTGTTGGTTCTATCTCCAGTTTTAAGGACAGGGGTGACTAAGGCCATCTTCCAGGCATCGGGGAACACACCCAATCTGAGTGAGGCATTGAAAACCTTTGTGAGTGGGTCAGCAAGCTCATTTAGGATAAGGGCGACCAGCTTTGTATTGAATTGGTCACTTCCCAGCCTAGTCTTTCCAAGGATGCGCTTGACGTACATGATTGCCTCAGCCCTGGTGATTTGTTTAAAGTAGAACAGCAGAGTCCTAGTTCTTGATGTTGTGGGGTGGGCATGATTTGGTGATGGAGTAGTAGTAGATTGAGATAATAGGCCGGTAGTACACCTGAGAGATCAGTAAAGCTGAGTTGAACTCGTTGACTATGTCTACAGGTTCCTGAAGTGTCTCTGTGGAGGTTGTAATCAGGCCTGGTGGGACTCTGGGGGCCCTGCCCATGAGGGTTTTCATGGAGTTCCAGAAGTCCTTACCTGAGCACCAGCATTTGGCAAAAAGGTCTTTATAGTATGTGGCTTTAGCTGATCGGATGAGCCTGGTGCAGTAGTTTCTACCTGTTCTGTATGCAGTAATGTCGGCTTGTTTCCCGGACAACTTGGCCTTATGCCACAGATTGTCACGGTTACGCATTAGATCAACTAACGATCGGAAGAGCCATGGGTTGATGGTTCCTTTCACTTTTTTGGTTTTGAACAGTGCAAATATGTCACAGGCTCAACTGAAAGCCACGACTAGGTAGTTCAGGGCTTGGTTACCATCAGTGGCTGTGTCGCGTGGTGACCAGTCAATCTGCTTTAGATATTGCTTGAAGGTCTTCAATAGCTCTGGTCTCAGGACTCTATTTCTGGAGACCTTAGGTGGGCATTTGGAGAACTTATTGGCCCAGTAGAACTGGACTGGTGAATGGTCACTAAGGCTGTCTGGCAAGACATGTACTCCAGATAGGTGCTCAGGGTGGGAGGAGAGGAGTCAGTCGATGAGGGTACTGGTACCAGTTTTGTAGTTAATCCTGGTGGCATGAGTGACCAGTTGGGTGAGGTACAGACTGGATATGAGGTCTCTGGTCTGGGTTTCCTTCAGAGTCTGCCAGTTGGTGTTGAAGTCTCCAACAACGACTTGCTCCCAATTTGTGCCCAGTGTTGTCGATTGCTTACAAATAACTTGAGGCCAGTGTTATGCTTATTTGGTGGTATGTACACAGTGGTGAACAGCAGGACATTATTTTGTTGCTCTATGGAGAGTTTTAGATTGAGGATTTGGGCCTCATTGGTATGCAGGCTGTTGTTCAGGGTCTGAACTTTAATGTCTTCTCTAATGTAGACTAGGCAACCACCCCTGCTTTTGGTTAGCCTGTCCTGTCGATAGGTGTTGTAGCCATCTATCGAGACGGAGGCATCCAAGTTTTTTGCTGACAGCCAAGTTTCAGTGAGGGCTATTATGTCCAGTTTGGTCGTCTGCACCCAAGCCTGGAACTGGGGGAACTTGTGCAGGAGGCTATGGATGATTAGGGAGATGATCTTGAGGAGTCCATTTCCTTCAGAGGTCCTGCGGGAGGGAGGGCCTGGTTTGGGATGAACATTGCCAGATAGGAGTAGTATCATGAGATTGTTATATCAAAGGATCTCTTTTAACCATGTGTAACCCCCCTGTGGGGGCTTACTTGTTTGCCATTGAGCCTGCCTCGGCTCCCGGTCTCCCCCGCTGATTCTTCGGATCCCCATTTGCATATTGAGTCTCCATTTGGTCCCTGCAGTGGTTTGCTGTTCAAATCAGGGTCGGAGGAGCTGGACTGCAGTGCCGCTGACCCGTTTTTGCACTTTGGTGCAGTCTGATGGCCCACACATGCACAGGAGCACAGCTGTGTTTTGGCCATTCTTGCGTCCATTTGGATGCCTCTACTGTGGTCCCTTGCTTTAGCTAATTGGGGACGGGAGACCTGGAGGAGGCATTTGGAGGAGCCCAACTATGTTGTTTAAGAAGTGCAATAAGTGCTAAAGAATCAGGCTGCCTCATAAATATTAAAGAGGGCTATGAATAATAATGAGGCTGTCGCTGCTTTAGGGAGACTATATGAAATGGAGCTAGTGATGGGCAGCTGGAGGGGAGTAAAATAATAATTTAATAATCACTAAATGGAGCAAAGGGGCAGTTGAGATGTGGAGTCAAGATGTCTGCAGACTGTTTCATTTGGCTACAATAACGTTGAAACGTTGGGGCTGCTGTGTACTGCTGCCTTGAACTTTAATAGCAGCCATATTGTGCTACTGTGACTCCTAATGAACAGCCAATCAGCTACTTAGGCACCCTAAACTGTTTTTGAAGGCTTATGGGAGGAGGTGCGAACTAATTTCAGGCACCAAGAGACCTTTGCCAATCGATAATCAAAGAGGGCTAGTGATTATTAATATTTGTGATTGATGACTGGAATCAGCCAATCAGAGGGCATCCCAGGGACTTTGGGCTGTTTTGGCAATTTGATCTGGGCTCTGATCGAGTCAAGAAGGGCTCAGTGCTGAGTGGAAAGAGTTCTGAAGGCCTTTCACTAGATTTAAATGGAGTTTCCTGAGGACTGAAGGTGAAGGAGTCTTGTGGTTTAAAGGGACTGTGCATTTTTGCTGAGTGATCCAGGCATCTAGTGAAAATTGCTGGTTTTGAGGGGACTCATTGCTACAGTGATCCTGCACCTGTTAAGACTGAGAGGAAAATTATGGTCTGAGAAAGGAGGTTTGAAATTGTGTGTAGCCAGTGCTGAAGTTGGATGCTGCATTTGAACTGGAGAATCTGTGCAAGGAAAAGGGTGAGCAGGTGTCCTATGCTTGGGGAATATGGTGCTGCTTCTGAAAGCCAGTTGTGGCAAGGAACTGTTAATCTGTAATCTGAAATCTGTTGCCAGAAGGCACAGGAAAGTGAAAGGCAGTGAAAGTGTTTGGCTACACACCGGAGCTATTCTACTGCTTGAGAAAGAGATGGAACCAAGGAATACCCACAGTTGCAACTCAGAGCCAGGTAGGGAACCTGCTAACCCCTACCGAGTGGGGCCAACTGGCTGCAGTGGGCCACGGGTGCCTGCCTGCGTGCAAGGGCATTCTTGACTAGTTAGAGAGCTGGGTTGTTGAGCCACTTTTGGGTCTGGCTCCTCTGTGGTTTGGTAGGCTTTGTGTTTGAACTCTGCAACAGGCCTGAATAGGCTGAAGGGTACAAGCTGCAAGATCTCCAAGCAAGGTGACATGTGGCCAGACCTTCAAGCAAGCTCAAGTTTTCTCATCATCTACTGCTGCCTAGTTGTTGTTGCCCTCTTTAAACTGAAGCTGCAGATTTTGAACGGCTGGATCCCCCCCCCCGCCGGCTCCAGAGACTGCTCAGCTTTCCGGAACTGTGAGTAACTCAGGGCTTGCCCTGACCAAGGGAACTGGGTAAAGCTTGTTTGCCAACAAAGGTTTAAAATTAACTTTAAATCTTCATCCTTTAAATATTCCTCTAGGGCCCCAATGCCAGCCAACCTGCTGCACCAACCAGGCCTGCACCATCTCAGGGTACCCCTATAGACTGAACTGGGGTTTCACTGGTACCAGTAGGGTGGGCATTGGAGTTGGCCTACTGGCACTGTCATTGTTAACTATTCTAACTCCTTTTTCTCTTCACAGCTTTCCTGTTCCAGGTACCCCTCCCCTAGCCCTCTCCCAAAATAAAGCTGTGTTTTGTTTATTGCAATTGCTGTGTGGAGGGTATTTTGTGAAAGCTAACTGCCAGGTATATGCGGTGTATGATATTGGGGAACAACTTGGTATCCAGTGTGTGGGGTGGTTGGAATGGGAGGTAGGTAGGTACAGCATCCCAGGGGGTTGTACCAAGCAGATACCTGGCTCACTGTCAACCTACTCTGGGTGAAGGTACCACACTATTTTATTATTATTTTGGGATAGAACCCCCGATCACCACTATAGCAGGACCCAGGCCACTTAACCTGTGTGGCAGTCAAGAGGAAGGTGGTAGTAGCCCACTGACACACACGCCTGGGCTACACATGTATGAGAATACAATAATTCCATGAGTTAGAAGAACTACATTGTGGATATGCAAATAATATGTTTTGTGTAACATCTCTGCCATTCCCCAATAAACAAACTGTAGCATATGTGGAACGAAAAGCAGAGGTAAGAGTTCAAGCAGGAATTAGGAGTTGCACAAGAAAAGCAAACAAGCAAACTTTATTTATAAAGTGCTCATTCCTGTGGGCTCTGAGTGCTGTACAATACAGTATATACAATAGAGCAATACAACAATCTCACAACATAAACATCACCAAACTCATAAAATCAACAATTAATATAATCAGACTATCTAAGAAAAAGCTAAAATAGATCAAATAAAAACAGAATAAATACAATAAAATAAGCCAAGAATTGCAAACAGAATGTGAAGATAGATTAAATGCTGCTGTAAAAAGAAAGAATTTAAGACCCCTTAAAAAGGCCTCCAGTGAGGGGGCCTCCCTCAGAGATCTGGGAATCTAGTTCCACAGGTTCAGGCCAGCAACATCAAAGGTCTCCTCACCTGTAGTTTTTAGCTGAACCCTGGGAGTCACTAAGAGGCCCATCTTAGAGGAGCAGAGAGGTTGGGGGGTCTTGTGAGGAGACAAAAGGTATTGCGGGTAGCTCAGGCCCTGTCCGTGTAGGGCTTTATAGGTCAGCAAGTCAATCTTGAAGGAGATCCACCACCTCACTTGCAGCCAGTGCAGTTCGTGCAAGACCAGGGTTATATGACAGGACTCTGGATGACCCCTCAACAATCTAGCTGCAGCGTTCTGCACCAACTGCAGGCGACGTAGAGTCCCTCCATTGAGTGCAAGGTAAAGGATATTACAGTAATCAAGTCAGGATGTAACAAATGCATGTATCAGTGAGGGCAGGTCGCTGGGTGGGATAAATAGGGGATACATGATGGGCAACTGAGGAATATGGGAAATATTTGCATGAGTGCATGGTGACCTCCAGTAATATCATGAGTGGTTTATTTCAGTCACCACAGTGATTTATTTCACTGCAGTGAAAATAATCCACTGCAGTGAGAATACATGTTTCTATTCAATGAGTTATTTGCTCACCCTTACTGTATAAAAGGCTTTATCCAGGCAGTATTTCTGAGATGGTAAAAACTGCTACAGACAATGGGCAACACCTGAGCCTTCGATGTCAGTTCACTGTCAAAAATAACACCCAGATTTTTCACCTTACCTGAGATGGTTAGAGAGGAGGAACTAAGCACTAGTTTGGTCTCCTCTCTCCTCACATCAGCTCCCTGCTGGTGACCAGGCTCAATCACCAGTACTTACATCTTATCAGGATTGAGTCTCAGCCAGTAACCCGTGAGGTGGGAGCATGAGGAAGGGCGCTGTCCGTAACGGCGACACCTTCCCGGAGCAATCCCTCATGGCGATGGGAGGGCAGGGCGACCAGATGAGGGGGTGGGCTAACTGGGTGACAGGATGTCACTATTCATACGTGCATGGGGGGTGGGAGTGAGCACGGTGAGAGTGGGCTGGGAGGGGGCAGAGAGGCTGTAGGGGGTGGCGCTGCAGTGGATGGCCGAGCTGCGTTGTGGCATTGGGAGTTAGCTACTGGCTGGGGTGGCTGAGGTACCAGGTCCGGGCGCTGGTGCAATTTTATTGCACCCGGCCAGAACCTTTATTTTTTTTGATGCTTTCACCCCTGACATGCCCCCCCTGGTTGAGAATCCTTAAGTAGGGGTGTGTGAGGGGTAAACCCTGCAGGTGTGTGTGTGTGTGTGTGTGTGTGTGTGGGCGCAGCCCCCAAAGCATTAAAAAATATCTCCTGGCACTGTTGTCCTGTGTGCGGGGTTGTCAAGTGCCGAAAAGCTTTTCGGGACTCTGACTGTGTGATAACGGAGATCGCCTTTAGGCGTTCACCATTATCACATAGACCTGTCTCAGCCAGTTGGAGGACATCCAGTTTTGTATCTCAACCAGACAGGAATTCTGAACAGGGAGTGTACCCTGTGTCCCTGGTGCAAAGAACATATACAGTGGGGTATCATCTGCATTGCAGTGAAAACTCACCCTGTTGCATCTAATGATATCACCCAGGGTAGCATGTACACCACAAATAACATGGGTGAGAGAATCGAACCCTGTGGAATTCCATAGAACAGGGGCACGGGGCAGGAGAAATAAGCTCCCATCACCACCCTTTGTGTCCTACCTGTAAGAAAGGGCACAACCAGTTGATAACAATACCGATGAGTCCACAGAGATCCCATAGGTGACCCAGCAACACCCCATGATCCACGGTGTCAAATGCTGAGGAGAGATCAAGGAGGACGAGAACTGACCATTCGCCTTGTCCCTTGCCCTGAGCAGATAATTCTGCACCATGACTAAGCCATCTTCATATTGTGCCTGGTTCACCCATATTGGTGGGACAGTCATTTTGTTGAAGCTGATATGGGAAAAGGCATTCCGCCGCCTGGCATTAGGGTACCAGGCATTGCAGCTCCTGGGACGTGTAGCGCCAAAGTTCTGTCTCAGGAAACAGTCCTGTTTTGTGGGGGGCTTTGCCCCCCATACACCTCAGTTTGGTGAGGTTCACTCCCACACCCCCTGAAAATTAATATAACAACCTGCAAGGCAGTCATACCCTGGAAGGAGTAGTAACAGTGTGGGCTTACAGGGCAGCATCAATGAGGGGGTGATCTAAAATCAAGATTGCCCCTTTCAGTGTTGCACTTGTTGTGGCACCCTAATTGTGGTGACAGTTTTAAGTCGCTGTTCTAACGGTATACCCTGTGCAGAGACTGGAAACCAGACTAGATTGACTCATAGATGTCAAAGGCAGCCAGATGTGCCTTGAGCTGAATGGCCACTACTTTCTCAATAACCTTCCCTTAAAAGTGAAGATTAGAGTCAGATCTGTAATTCACAAGACAATCTGGGTCCAGGGATGGTTTCTTCAAGAGGGGTTTCACCAGTGCCTCCTTAGAAGCAATGGGGAACACCCCTCTTGAAAGTGAGCACTGGACTATCTCAGCAAACACTGGGCTCAAAGACCCCATGCATCCCATTAAGAGATGCGTTGGGCCTGGGTCCAGTTCACAAGATGTAGGCCACAGCTTAGAGATTATCTTGCTAACCTCTTCCATCCCCACTGAGCTGAACTCACTCCAGACATGAGGATTGCTTTTATTTGTACTCGATCTGACACTGTATGCCCAACGAAACCCTACTGGGGTGATACCCACCCTGATGGAAGACATCTTGTTTGCAAAGAACAGAGCAAACTGGTCGTATTTAGCAACAGACAATGCTGTTACCGTCTGGAGACAGGAAGGATGGATAAACCTGTCTACTGCCTGGAAAAGCTGAGCTGGTCTGTTCTTTGCTGTGGCAATCTCCCTGGACAGGTGCTCTGCCTTCTTATGGGAGATTTCCCTTTGATACTCAATATAATGAGTTTTCAAAGCCAATCTGTTATTCTCAGTGTGGGACCTCCGCCATCGGTCTTCAACTCCCTGAGCTCCCGATCAAACCATGGGAATCTTAAGCATGAAAGCCTTGGTTGTCCATGAACTGGTGCCACAGAATCAAGAGTTGCAGTGACCACTTTGATGTAGGCCACCACTGCCTCCTCTGGTCCTGTCACACAAGCCTCCAACACACTAGAAAGTTAACCTTGCCAAGGCATTTGACACGGTCTCTCATCCCATCATGCTATTCAGACTTTTTTCAGCCTGGCTCTCTCCCTCTGCTGTTGACTGGTTCAGTTCCTGCCTGGTCTGCAGAACCTAATCGGTTAGGATAACTGACTCTGTATCCCCTCCCCATCCAGAAAGGCGTCCCACAGGGCTCTGTTCTGGGCCCCCTACTCTTCTCCATCTTTCTTAATGACCTCCCCTCTGTCTGCTCCTGTTCCAGCATCCACATGTAAGCAGATGACAGTGTTCTGTACACATCTGGCCCTTCCCCCTCTAGTGTCACTGCCAGCCGACAGCTGGACTTCTATAGTGTCCGGCACTGGCTAGTTTCCCATCAGTTGTTCCTTAATGCCAAAAAGGCAATCTCCATGACCTTTGGCACTAGTCAGAGATTGTCTTGCTTCCCATCCCTGCCTTCCTCCCACACCCTTGATGGGACTAAACTGTGAAATTCTTCTTCTGCTAAGTATCTTAGTGTCTGGCTTGACAGGCACCTCAACTTTTCTGTACACATGGATGCAACTGCCAAAAAAACTTCACCCCAAGCTTGGTGCTCTCTACTGAAACCGCAGCTGCATCCTACTGCCTGCCCGCCGCACTGTGCTACAGAAAATGATCCTCCCAGAGTTTGATTATGGTGACGTAGTCTTCAGTGCTACTCCCAAAACCTCCCTTGCCAGACTGGACACCCTCTACAACTCCTCCTGCTGTTTTGCACTTGATGCTCCCCCCCCTCCCCATCACTGTAACCTCTATAACTCCCTCTTCTTCTTCTTATTCTTCTTTGAGGATAGGAGAAGCTCCCACTGTATCTCCTTCAAAGCAAAATACTGGTTTGGGTCCCTCCCTTCCTATTTCTCCTCCTCCTTTTTGCCACTCCCCCCTCCCACTCACTGCCCCTGTAGTTATGATTCCACTCTCTAACTAATCCCAGAAGATCCACTTCCAAAGGTCAATCTGCATTCTGCTGTCACCTTCCCAAATTGTGGAACTCCATCCCCCTGCCCCTCCATCATGCTCCGTCCCCGCTGCTCTTTCCTCTCTCCTTCGCAAACTCTCTCCCAACATCTGCACCCGCAACTAATGTTTACCCTTTTACCCACTCCACATGGCTCACCTCTTTATCCCATTTGCCTACGTCAATCTAAATCATACCCTGTGTCTTCTGCCCTCTCTATGGTGGTCAATATTTTAAGTTGCATTTCCAGCTAAATTAACCCTTCACCGCACTTACACTTGTATCAATATCATGCCTTTGTATATTGTCACCAATCACTGTACCATTATTCCAGCTTATTGATTGCTGTACTGTTGTTATGTATTTCCTGTATATATATATATATATATATATATATATATATATTGCTGTATTTCCCCTTTCCTCCAGGTCACACCTGAAAATGAGCCTTGGCTCAGTGTGCCGTCCTGATGAAACATTTTTAAATAAAGAAATAAAAAGATAGGTCCAGTTGCATTATCAGTCCTTCAGGGGTCACACCCTTTAATGCGTGGAAATGGACCATCTCCACGGGGGAGGACTCTTTGAGGGCCCCCAAATGAGAACTTTACTGTGCAGTGATCCAACCAAATGACTGGATCAATCTTGATTTTTTTTATCTTGAGTCCCAGTGAGAATACCAAGTCCAAGGTATGGGCATGAGTATGGGTCGCAGCAGTAAAACATACAAATAGAGGAGAGAAAGAAGTAAGTGCCTCAGCTGGGACTTAAACCCAGGCCACCTGGAATACAATTACGGTTACGCTACCAGCTGCGCCACCAAGGCAACTGGAAACTGGGATCTCCCAGAGCACATTACTCTTTCTCCAATGCATGACCTGGGACTGCACAGGTAATGACATTTTCAATCACAAGAGTGTGGCGTGCATACTCAGGAAAACAGTATTTGCAGTTTATCTAGTAGGGTTGTCAGAACCCTCTGAAGTTCTGGGTTCTAGTTCTAGTCTAGAACTTTTGAAAAAGTTCTAGGGTTCTAATCTTTTTTAGAACTTTTTAGAACTCGAACCCTATTTTTTTATTGTGCTGCATAGTGAAGATATGTAATAAAATACATGTAAAGGAAAAACTGTTCAATATAAGGGGGAGAGAAATTATCATGTGTGACATTGATAGGAATACAACTAGGTTTATCTATGGTTTCTTCTGTTTGCTAAAGCCAGCAACTTAATACGTAACAGGCCCACCCACCCACCCATATGTTAAAAGTTTTCCTGCTGCAGCTGCATCATAGTTCCTTAGTGAAAGAAAGAGGCACATTAGCCATTTATGTACTCAGTTATATATACTCATCATCATGAATTATGAGAAAAAATAACTGATATTACCTAATTTCAGCTATTTGCTGCTTTCTGTTTTAAATGAGTAAATCAAAAGTTGCTATGTTTAAAAGAAAGCTTTTATAACAAAGTCAAGCCAAGTACTACAGCAGCAGCATGTGGAACTGTTGCAAAACATATTATGTCATAACGTAGTCAGTCAAGACATTTGAATAAAAAAAAATATGGCAGTCGTTGCTGGCAAAAAATGCATGCAATTTTCTAAGATAATGCATACATATACCAACATTTTTGTTGGCAAATTGAAGTAATACATACAACTTTATAAGATGATGCATTTTTGCAGCTGATACTTCAATAAAATCTGTATTTCAGTCACATAAATAAAAAAAGTGGTTTCCTCACCACATACTAACTTTAAGGAACATTTAATGTAGCTGCAGCAGTTGGCATGTGATGTTTAAGGACAGCGTCTGTCAACCCCATTATGTATCAAATGATCACTACTTGTAAAGCAAAAACACTTTATGATAGGTCACATTCTGTGAAAACTGCTGATGCAGATTTTCTTTTATTTCTGATTCCTTTATTCTTTTTTTAAAGGGGACAGGACAATTGTGCTAGGTGGCAGCAGTTTGCAATGTATTTAATAAGAATATATATTATGTGTACAGTAGGTTCGGTCTGTCATCATTTTTTTTCCTCACCATCCCCAGCCGATCACGAAT
Source organism: Neoceratodus forsteri (assembly GCA_016271365.2). Classification (NCBI taxonomy): domain Eukaryota; kingdom Metazoa; phylum Chordata; order Ceratodontiformes; family Ceratodontidae; genus Neoceratodus; species Neoceratodus forsteri. The sequence continues at coordinate 1,727,820,608 of CM057452.1, forward strand.
CTGTAAATTAAAGGACTAAAACAACACTCACCTTTCACCCCATCACCCATTCCACTTTTCTTCCACCACCCTCATCTGTGCAGTAGCACCCATGCCACCCTTACACCCATGTTAAAACCAACCCACAACCCTCACCCATGTACTAGCATCCATTTTTGGTTTATGGCTAACATTTCTGTAATTGAAAAAAATAATAAACAGCTACCAATTAGAACTCATTGTTTTGTCCTCTTTAAAATTGAAAAATAGACTGTCTCCTGTCCCAGCCCATACTGATGCACCACAAAGTCACAGAAGGTAAATCCAAAAATACATGTTTGCACTTTAACTATAAATAATATGATACAGAAAGGATTGACGTGACAGTGTCCCTTTTATGCCAAATTTGGGCCTGTTCCCACTGATGATAAAATTGCCCTGTATATAAAACTTGTTGACTTTAGTTTAGACCCTAGCTACAAAGCAGTTTGCCATGAAATGGTGAAAGTTTTGGGGGGTATATAGTCCAAGGTAGTAGATCGAGAAAGGAGACAGACAACCAAAGTCATCACAGTCTGTAAAAGTTTCCTTTTTGGTGCAGAGAGACTCTGTCCCACACAATATTTACCAGCCACCACCATCTGAGTTGTCATCACCATCAACATCCACAACATCAATCACTTCAGGATCAGTTTGTATACTCTTGTAGGGATACGAAAATCATGACTTATTAACTTTAATAAAAGTTAACGTGTGTACATTTTCTGGCAGCAAACTATTTCTGGTGTCTGTCACAATATTGCCTAGCTGTACTAAACATGCGTTCTGAAGAGACACTTGTTGCGGGACAACCAAGATATTTACAGGCTTCATCATACAGCTCTGTCCAAATTGACTTTTGATCTCCAGTATTCAAAGGGCATGCATCAATAGGAATAGGCAGTTCTTGCAGGTAACTGTCTACCATGATGGACAGAGACCGCTCAGAAGAGGAATCAGCAGAAGCTGGTATGGCAGCAATTTGGGAAAGGTTTTGCCACAGATTTAGCTTGCTACTAAGGGTTGAAGAAGTGGCAGTTGTGGAACAACTACTGTTAATGTTTGGTGACTTTTCCAGTTCTGTATCCCTTTGTGAAGATGAACCTGCATGTTGTGGTGATGACAACCTGAGGGTACTGTGCGTGTCTGTGTTTGACTCCTGTGAGTGCTGCAGCTCATCGAGCAACATACATTTGTACTGCTCTATATCATCTGTTTTTGGAAGATGTATAGCCTTGAACCTGGGATCTAAGAGAGTTGAAAGGATGTAGTGTTTGATTTACGTCATTGCAACTAATTTGTCATTGGTTTTGAGCTCGCTCATTCTGTTCTGAGATTCCCATGATACAGGCGACATGTTGTCCTGCGCTTCAGATCTGTCTTTTTCTATTTGTAGATTTAGAACACTAAGATGATGTGAAATGAGCATTATGGTGGGATAACCTGACTCACAGATGCGCCTTCAGAAAACATGTCCCTTGTAGCTGTCTCAAAAGGAGCTAGGATACAGCACACTGTCTCCATTAATTTCCACTGCAGCACAGACAGCATAATGCCATCTCCAATAATGTAACTGGAGCAGTACTCATGTACAGCTTGCTTTTGCCCCAAGAGGCGCTGCAGCATATAAAGCGTTGAGTTCCAACGAGTGGAAACATTTTGAATCAGCTTTAGCTGGGGCAGCTTGTGTTTTTTTTGCAGTTCGGACAATGTCTGTATAACCTTGGTTGAATGTGAAAAGTGAGTCACAATTTTTTTGCAAACAGCAATCATATCATCCACTTGTGTTTCGTTGCTGAGAAATCCCATGACAATTAAATGTAAGCAATGTGCAAAGCAAGAAGCATGCAGAAATCCCCCATCCTGTACTGCTTTCAAGATATTGGCTCCATTGTCACTTACTATGAAGCCACATTTTAGACTGTGAGAATAAACCCATTCATCAAGGAGGTCATTTAGTTCCTGCAAGATGTTTGCAGCAGTATGACTTTGCCCAAACTTCTTTATATGCAGCTGCGCCATCTTTTGGGTATCTTTGTTTTGAAGAAGCACAGAAAACGTGACCCAATGAGTGTAAGGGACATGTAATCTATGTTTTGAGTGCTGGTCCACATATCTGTTGTGACATGAATAACCTCACCCTCCGCAATTTTAAGTGCAAGCATCACTGTCACTTTTAAAGCCTGATAAATGTTTGGTATTTCAACATAAGAAAAGTACCTTCGATGAGGAACATTGTAATGAGGCTCTGCTAATGTCATGAGCTCCCTAAAATCCTCATGATCTACCAAAGAGTATGGGAGAAGGGCTCCAGCTAACAGTTCACCAATTCGGTGATTAAGATGAAGGGTCTTTGGATGATTTCTAGGAAAGGTATTCTTCCTTTCAAATGCCTGAGACAGTGTTAGCTGTTTACAACATGTCCCTGCTGGTTTATTATACACCGTGCTTCGATGGGCAGATGGACGCGGAGATGGTGGACTAGGACTTATACATTCAGTGCCATCACTGGATGTGCAACTGAGTACTAATGGTGCTGGCATTGGTGGTAACAGTGATCCTAGGGCTGGCAGTGGTTCTGCCCGCATCAAGTTCAGACAATTCAGTATCCATTTCAGATTCCTGACCCTTCTCACGTGTGGTCTGGAAGATGGAGACATAGGTTTTGGATGATCAAGCAAAACTGAATGCTTTTTCAGATGGCGTTTAGAGAGCTGTAGTACTAAGGCATGACACAACTTTACCACGGCTTACACTCTGTTTACACAGGAACAAATTGCTCTGCATGGATCAGTTTACTGACAGAGAAATAATTCCACACCTCAGATGTGACAGATTTTGTTCGAGTGCTAGGAAGATAGCTAAAGACTGTTTGTGTCTTTTCACCTGTCCTAACAGAACCTGGGACATGCTCCTTGGTGCTAGAAGAGTGGGCAGAAGACTCTGATGGATTTTCATTGCTGGCCAACACAGAAGTGGTGGATTCAATGGATATGTCCTTTTCATTGCCAACAGTGCTGGATGTATTTGCAAGTGCACTACCTGATTCATTGTCTGCAGACTTGCTCATTTCACTTTGTTGAGGAAGTAATGATTCGTCGCGAGATACAACAGTGTTGGACTGAGACAAAGGAGCTACTGTCTGAGTCAGAGAGGGACTCACTGTCACTTACATTATTGCTGCTAGTCACAGGGATCTTAACAGCATGAATGGCATACCTTATGGTGCCTCTCCGTGTGACCCCAGCAGCTGTACAGGTTTTCTTAAAAGGTCCCCCTTTACCACACTTCACTGTTGCTCTTTTGCTGTTTGTTGAATTTTTATCACGTGAAACATTTTGCTTATTTCTGCTAGCACCAGGATTACCACTACCACCAACACCTGCTCCAACACCAGCACTAGATGCTTCATCTATGTTGGTGTCAGCCATAACAGAACCAGTCTATTGCAGAGAATACACCCACACAATTCCTGTGTAAGAAAGCAACGTGATCTATGATCACAGGCTACAACTCCAAAATTTTATTTTGGCTATGTGACACTGTGATGCAGTGGACTGAAAGTAATTGAAGAATATGACGGTTTGCAACTAAAGGATTCCAGGTTCAAGGCTTACAGAATGATTGGGCTGCTGGGCATAGGCATACGCATAGCAGTGAAGGGGCGCACAGCAGCAGGGTGATGGGCTGACCACAAGAGATGGAGTTACACACACAAACCGAGGAAAGAGATTTTTCTGTCTCTCCTCCCAACAGGGAAATATATTTCTGGGCTTCTGTCATGCATTTAAGGATAATGCCACCACATGACAACTGGCCACTGGGCCTCTCTCGGTAACACACACTGGGTAGGGTACAGTGCAGTCAAAAGGCACACAGCAGATGGGCTGACCATAGGAGACGGAGTCACACTCACACACACATATATACAACCAAAGGAAAGAGATTTTTCTGTCTCTCCTCCCAACAGGGAAATATATTTCTGGGCTTCTGTCATGCATTTAAGGATAATGCCACCACACGACAACTGGCCACTGGGCCTCTCTCGGTAACACACACTGGGTAGGGTACAGTGCAGTCAAAAGGCACACAGCAGATGGGCTGACCATAGGAGACGGAGTCACACTCACACACACATATACAACCCAAGGAAAGAGATTTTTCTGTCTCTTCTCCCAACAGGGAAATATATTTCTAGGCTTCTGTCATGTATTTAAGGATAATGCCACCACACGACTTCCCAACAGTGGGCTTCTCGCAGTAACACACAATGGGTAGGGTACACAGTCAGCAGCCATAGCAGGTTGATGGGAACACCACAGGAGAGCAGAGAGATACAGTGTAGTGGAGTCACACACACAACACACAAGTAGGGAGTACTGTGTAAAAAAAAAAAAAAAAACAGCCTGGTGTTGTTCTATCAGGAATTTTATAGGGTGGAATAGAAGAACGCTCAGCAGCACAGTACCACAGAATCCCCTTCCCTCCCTGTCCTCCTGATTATTTACTTTGTTTTGTGTAGTAGGGTATAAAGTAGTAAGTAAAATAAAAAAATGCCATCAAATTCAAATGTTTCAACTTCTCAGAGACTCACACATTAAAGTTAAACTTAATTTTCCTCGAGTCACAATCTGTTTGTTTTAATTTCTTCACCCCTCCCCCAGCCATCTGATGCTCACTCCTTCTTCCCAGTGTGAAACAACTACACCATGCAGAAAATAAAGTTTTTGAACTGTTGTTTGAGACTACGATAAAATTCTCTCAGTTTCACTCAAATACTCAGCAACTTTAACTTCCTTCCCTTGCTCTGTCCGTCTCATCCTGAGGCTGAGCTTTCTCACCAACTGTTCCTCGTTCATTCAGGCCCTTTCTTTTCCTCGTGTCCCTCCCAATCCCAACCTGATTCCCCCAGGCCCCTACCTTTAGTTTTCCCCACCCACCCCTTAGCTTTTTATTTATTTTTTAGTTTGCCCAATACACACACACGATTTTAATTAGCAAGCAATTGCCATTTGCCAGAGCCAGAGAGCAGAGCTAGCCCAGACAGAGGGAGCGAGCGATCAGCACAAGCTGCTGCAGCCTGCCCTGCAACTCCTTTATGGCACTGGCTGGGTAATGAACGGAGCAACCCGCACTGGTTTACGTCTCTCCACCACCTGACCGCCAGAGCAGATGGTCAGGTGGTAACTGCAACTATAGGGGATGAAGCGCAGGTGCACAGTCCGAGACTCCGACTCAGTGCAGTCCACATCAGCCCCCACAAGTTTGTGCATGCTGCCATCATGCACCCGTGACTCTTCCCTCCACCTCCTTTCTGCCTCCTGTGGCACTGTGCCTCCCAATCCCATCCTGCTCCTTCAACCTCTCTCCGTCCCGTCCCTTCAGAGCCGACACTGGGCTAGGCAAGCTTGTGTTGTGGTTGCGGCTAGATTCGAACCCGTTTGCGAACCCACTAGTGTTCGAGTTCTGAATTAGAACTCGAACACCAGGGTTCATGATGGGTTCGAATCTTTTCCGAACTAGTTCTGACAACCCCATTCTCTAGTGTGAAATCAAAGATGATGATTTGTCTGTAATCTTTTACTGTGTGATGCATTTTGAAGCCTCTTCCCACACAAAAAGGAACATTACTGTCAGGACAGTAGCACCAAGTTTCAGAAGCTCCCCCACGTGTTCCTGTCTTGTGTTTTGAGCCACTCGTTGTCAGAGACCATAAGGCCTTAGCAGAGCAAACCCTGCAAATTCTGGTAGGGTTCTTCTTTACATTCGCTTGCGCACATGCTCAAGGAACATCTTGGGAGAATGGGACACTTTGGAGGTGTGCCTGTCCTGTGCAATCCCCTGCTCTGTTGAGCAGGCGTGGCAGTCCTGCACCAATCGATGCGGTGCTGTGTATGACAGCGGTGGTCTTCTCTTCAAAGAAAACCACTGCTGTGTGCTGGCAGCGCGTCACGCCCCCCCCAAATCTTTGGTGCCACGCTGGGAGCCCACCCCAGCGTGGCAAGCGTCCCATCGTCTGGCGGCGGGGTGCTCAATTCCCCATTGGCTCCCACCTCCCCAAACAGCTTTCCCTGCTGCCGCTGGAGCCCCACCCCAGCGTGGCAAGCGTCCAGCGTCATCTGCTGGCAGGGGTGCCCAATCCCGTCGGCTCCACGGCCCCCAGCCATCCTTCTGCCATGCTGGGAGACCACCCCAGCGTGGCAAACGTCCTACGTCATCAATTTAGAAAAACCAAAAACCTGTAAATTAAAAGCGGTCCCATGAGTCTCCCGCCTCCTCACAACCCGCACCCACCCACTGTGCACCTACCTCCCCACACCCCCCTCACCCCATACTTACCTCCGGAGCTCGGTGTGACGATCATCGCTGGACCGGGAACATGTCTGCACTCTTCAAAGCCGACCGCGAACTGAGGAAATGCCGGTAAGCTGTATAATGGGCTAGATGGGTTTTTCAACTTTGTTGCATATCTCAGGCATTTTTGGGAATTTTTGCACCAAATTTTCAACATGGGGTTTTTGGGACCCCTTCTCATGAATTCTGTCACTGTCATGGCGTTATTCGGGCCGGGTGATTTTGCAGTCACTGCGTGAAATCACCTTTGGGCCCAATTAATCTAAACGACAGTGCCAGCGTCTCATAAGGTGGGCTCTCAAAAGCCTATTTTGAAAATTTGGTGGAAAAATTCCTAAAAATGACCATTTTACGAGCGTGCGTTGCGCACTTCCTACGCAGGCTCGTAAGTTTGTGAATTTTCAATATTTTCACTCCAGTGAACATTGCCATTTTACCACACCTCCTTATGAGCAGTGCAGCTGTCATTTTTCACATCTTGCCCAAAACGTGTTTCCGCCCATGTAGCGCACAATGGCACAGTTGGTGTGCGAAATCAATGTATGGGAGACATTAAGAAAATCACAGTGTCACTGTTCATGAGCAGAGATCTTCAAATGGCTATGTTGAAAATTTGGTGAAAAATTCCTAAAATGATTATACTACTTATGCCGCAGTGTTGCGCAGTTCCTACACACGCTCGTAAGTTTATAATTTTCAATATTTTCACCCAGATTTTCAACACGTTATTTTACCACACCTCCTTATGAGCAGTACAGCTGTCATTTTCACATCCTGCCCAAAACGTGTTTCCGCTTCATCTAGCGCACAATGGCGCTAGTCGGTGTGTGAAATCAATGTATGGGACACATTAAGAAAATCACAGTGACACTGTTCATTAGCAGAGGTCTTAAAATGGCTATGTTGAAAATTTGGTGAAAAAATTCCTAAAAATGACTGTTTTACGAGCGTGCATTGCGCAGTTCCTATGCACGCTCATAAGTTTGCGAATTTTCAATATTTCCACTCCAGATTTTCAACATTGCCATTTTACCACACCTCCTTATGAGCAATACAGCTGCCATTTTTCACATCCTGCCCAAAATGTGTTTCCGTCCATCTAGCGCTCAATGGCGCAGTTGGTGTGCGAACTCAATGTATGGGACACATTAAGAAAATCACAGTGACACTGTTCATGAGCAGAGGTCTTAAAATGGCTGTGTTGAAAATTTGGTGAAAAAATTCCTAAAAATGACTGTTTTACGAGTGTGTGTTGCGCAGTTCCTACGCACGCTCGTAAGTTTGCAAATTTTCAATATTTGCACTCCAATGACTTCCAAATACCTAAACAGCACATAGAAGCAAGCAACATTCGGCATTGACAAATGCTTGTACTTCTTTGTCACTGATTTTTTTAAGCCATGTCCAAGTGCCAAATACCACTGCAAATACCTGCAAGCGAACGTTCGGCATTGACAAATGCTTGTTTTTGGTGTAGGAGGGATTTTTGCAGGAAAGTGCCTGACAACAAGGCATACTTCTGTGTCTGCACTTGACACATATCTGTAGTTTGCAGTAGCATTGCAAAGGTAAGCTTCCACAAGCTCTTCCATGAGCTGAACAACGTAATGGTAGTGAGTACCTTTACCCTCTTTCTCTTGTAAATAAGATATAGAATAGTGTATGGTACCCCATACACAACAAGGGTGAAGAGGACCTCGAGACCAAAGCTCACCACCAGGTGAAGAGTAACCTTGGAGTGTATGGGGCTACCATACACTATTTTCTGGCCCGGCCCTGGGGACCCCCTGTAAAACAAGGTTATACACAGCAAATAACAGCTGTACAGTACTCTTGCACAAACTGGAACCCCAGTCAGGATAAATGCAAAAAAGAGTTAGATCTGATTTATTTAAGGGGCTTGAACAAGGGAGGGGCGTAATCAGGTTAATTTGCTTAAAGGCTCTATCAATCAAACAGTTATGCATGCACTTCAGGGTCCATAAACAGTCACACACTCTTAGTACCCAGATGGAGAATGGTGGGCTAGCCAGGAATGTTGCAGCTGGTTGGGGCCCGGTGTTGGAAGAAAACAACATGCACAACACACACTATTTGTAATCTGGAGCCGGGGGGCTCACTTCCTGAAAAGAAAACAACAAGACAATCAGATGACACACTTTTAGATTAGGTTGTTGTTGCAGGGAGCTACCCTGATGATTACTTATGATACCCAAGACTGGACACAGGCTGGGTGAAAATCAAGACAGCAGGCAGTTAATCTGGAGTGCCAGGAGAAGCAGGGCCCACACGATTCACTGAGGCATTGTTCCTGTTCAAGCATGGAGCAGGGGGCTGATCCCCAGGCAGTTCTCTCATCAGTGGCTTTCTTTGTGCAGTGGGGTAGTCTGGCAGGGCCAGAGTGCATGGCCCAGGCTGAATGGAGATGAATACGGATTCAGTCCGATTAGGCTGGATAAAGCTTCCAGCAAGCAGAACACCGTTCACACAGTGGGGAATCAAATCAAGACCCACTTTTAATACACGGCACATTTAATGTAAGGAAATTCTACTGTACCAGGCAAACCGCTCTTCGGTCACGATCGCAAAGTCTCTGCACAAACTGGGGATTCAAAAGCAGCTGGAAATCCTGACAGGCCAATCGCATTCAGCAAATCTTCAGTCTTCTTCAGGTTAAAGCCTGGTCACAGTCCAGTGCCTGAGGGTGCACCCCCACCCCCCTTAGCAGTCACATCCTGAAAGGGACCAGAAACTTGTTCCATGGGGGAAACCCCTGCAGAGGCACACGTCTTCAGCTCTTGGACTTCCTTTAGTAACTCGTCTTTCCAATGCTGGGCCCAGGGTGGGAAGTCCTTTGCATTCTCAGAGTGCTCGTTAAGTGCCGACTTTTGCCCCTGAGCCTCACTTGGCTGATCACTCTTGATCACTTGCACAGCAGCAGCAGATATGGGTGCAATTCCCTCACGGGGTCACCTTTGCTCAACACCCTGAATTTCTTTCATTAGCTCGTCATAGGAGGGGAGCGATTCCAGTTGGGTGGCAAGGTGCAACTGAAGCAGTAACAATTCTGAAAATGGAGCAGACTTATGGATCTGGTCCAGCCTAGTTCGATCTAATCCATTTGATGGCAAACTACCCTTTCTGAGGCACTCTTGTTGCAGCTTTTCAAGCCGAGGTACATACACAGACAATGGCTCCCCTGGGTACTGCTGAGCATTTCTTACTATTCACCACAGATTCTCATCTGAATCTGGGCTCCCATACACATTTTCCAATGCATCAAGATAGTCCTGTGCAGTTGCTTCGGGGTTATTGGCCCGCTTGGCACAGATGGTAACCAGGGCAGGACCTCAGAGGCTCTTACTCAACCTTTTTCATTTCTCTGCTTCTGAGCATTGCCATTCAAGTACTAGAGGTGCAACATAGTCTATCCAGGTCTCCCAGTCATCCTAACCCTGGGGGGTGGGAAGGGTGCCCGAGAAGATTCTCAGCCTTCAGTAGGAGTCATAACTAATGGCAGGTACAGATATAGGGGCCAGCGTTGGCATGGGTACAGAAGGCGGGGCAGTAACAGGTGCTGGAGTGGGAAGGGGTGTTGGGGAAGGAACACCCCCAGGTGGCAGGAATAGTTTTTTAAAGTCCTCTACGGTTTTCCCCTTCCTACAGCAACAACTTAGCAAATTTCTCCTCAAAAGTCTCAGATAATGGTGGGAGCTCATCCGTCTTTACTGTCTTTTGTTATCACTCTACAGGCAGCTGGAACCCCTTCTGGGGCAATAGTCTGTGGCACTTTAGAGCTGTCCATGAGGTCACTACGCTGTACCAAGGGTATGAAAGTTTGGGCGATCAAATCAGCCTGTCGACCCACCACCACAGGATTTTTTAAATATTCAACCTTGAAGAGTGCTCCCTCTACAGTGTCTTTACTAGTACCCAGGGGAATATCCAGTATAAGTAGAGCATTTTGGGGGTCGATCTCCTGCCCAGTACACTACCCTACCAACTGGTGTACAACCATTTCTACTGGGGTAGCCATTAATCTTTAACAGTAATTCATAATTTTTGGCCTCTAGAAGGCACAAAATCTCAGCGGTGAGCCTCCAAAATGTAACCCCTAGGTGGTGCTATCCCAAGGGCTACTACCCCTGCCTGCTTGGCTAGTAGCAGGTTAAGGGCCTGAGTTCTGAAACGGGTGCCTCCACCCAGAGTTCAGGGTTGGTAGTTGTTAAGCTAACCTGGCCACAGCTCTCTGGGACACTGTAACCCCCTCTTTCCTTACTAGTGGCCAGAACAATACACAATAATCACTTTCACAATACCCCTGATACACCACACAAGTACCCACACTGTTTGCACTTACTGTGACGTAGACAGCCAGTTCTGAGTGCTGTATCATATTCTTTTTATATAAAATGTATTAATGATATCTCTGCTGAAAAATCGAATGCTCTAGGAGTGACCTCAACCCCCCCAGATTTCAGCTGACAGATGCAAGCTAAGAGAAATGCTGACAACATGTGTATCACACACACTCAGTTTTTAGAGGCAGTGTGTTACATGGAAGACTTTAATCAAGGATCCTGTTTCTCTGAGTTAATTACAGACTTGTTTAAGTTAATTTTGTTGAAAGAGAAATCATAAACAAGGTTTATGACGTTAGAAGGGGAAGCTAGGATGTTACATAGGGGTGTAAGGTTGTAAATGACCCTGTGAAGCATGTGTGAGGGAGGGTACATCATGAGATCAAAGAGGCATCATTTGAAATTGAGTTATGCTCAGGTTGCAGAATTAATACTTCGAAATTACATCCTGTGGTTGTATAAAAATATATATTTTTTAGATATTTTGACAGGGAGGAGCTAGATGACCTCATGCAAAAGAGGTGGGCAAAACCAGCTTTTAAAGATTATTCTGTTTCACTACAGACACACTTTTACCTGACACTGACCAAGAAAACATCTGAGCACTGAAAACAGGTATTTAGAAAGCTAGACAAATCTAAATATTGTCATAGGAATTGCACTGTTTTAAACCTTGTTTTGTTTAAAGGTATGCATATCTTGTGATATAAGAGTTCTGTATTGTATGTTTGACATATTATTATATATTTTAGTAAAAACTCTAATTTTAGAGCATACCTGGCCTGTCTTTGAATTGCTTTGTTTTGCTAAGAAATATTTATGGTTATAGCAGACAGTAGACATAAGCTTGTATGGTGGTACCAAACTGGAAAGAGAAGTGTTTTAAATCTGAGGTCTTTATTAAAGTTTTAAAGAGTTCATTTCTGCATGCCTGGTTAGGTGCCCGTAGGCAAAGATATCTGGCCCCCTGAAGACAGAAATATCTGAGCCTGTGCATTGGGTATGCTAGCAAGAGGTTAACAGTTTGAATCTCTCCAGAACTTGAGACCAAAGGTTGATCCGAACTCACAAAAACAGACAAGAGGGTTACCTTGTCTGTTGCACTGTTCACAAGACTGCACTCGGAGGTTGGCATTTTGGGAGTAGAGGGCCTGACCTGCTGAGTGAATCTGTGACAGATTGGTTGGCAGTGGTGGCATAATTTTGGTATCACAAGCTTTATTGTTCTGTGTCAGCTGAGACCATAGGCTCTCTTGCAAAGAAAGAAAAAGAAAGAGTTTTATTTTAAAAAGAAAACAGAACTATCTATCACTTAGTGTACAGTCAAATTCCTACCTATTAATTTTTTTTTTCTAAAGTGCAAAGTCAGAGTAGCTGTAGTCAGGGAAGAAGAAGACGGCTTCCGACTACAGCAGGCACACTGTAGATTACTTGAAGCAGTTGTGCGGGGACAGTGGAGTCCCGTTCAAGGTGACAGCCAAAAAGCAGAACCTCACAGAGGCCCTGATGGTAGCAGATACCCAGAGTCACCAACCGTGACTGAAAAGGACAGCAGGGCCACTGTCAGTGAAGGGCCACAGCAGCAGGGAATGGCCACCAGTATCCTGAATCCAGAGGTACTCAAACTGCAAATTGAGTTGTGCAGGATGGAGTTGGAGTCCCAGGAGAGGAGAGAGTGAGAGAAGAGAGAGGCAAACTGTGAGGCAGAGCGAGAACGCAGAGAGGCAGAGCGACAACAGAGGGAGGCAGACCGTGAGGAGTGCGAACACCAGCAAGCTGCAGAGGAGAAGAGAGAGGAGTGCCGGAGGCAACACAAGCTGGAGAAGATGCGACTCTGACCAGCAACACCAGAGCAGGTAAATGGCTTGGGTTTAACTGGGCCTGCAGGACTGGGTTACAAATTGAACTCCAAATTAATAGCTGAGTTTAAGGAAGGGGAGGACATGGGCGCCTTTTTAAATTCTTTTGAAAAAGTTTGTAGTCAGGCTAAAATTTCTAGAGAGTTCTGGAGCTTCCAGCTATCCCCACTACTTACCAGGAAAGCTCGAGATGCATTGGGTCAAATGGACAATGAAGACAGCAATGATTACGGCAAGCTAAAAGCTGCACTGTTAAAAAAGTTTGAATTAACTGCTGAATCATACAGAGCTAAATTCTGTAAGCTCAGGAGAAGCTCTGATATGAGCTACGAGGAGCTAGCCATGAAACAACATCAGTTTTTAAAACGTTAGTGGGAAGGAATTGAGGCAAATTCTGTTGATAAAATTGAAAATGTGATTTTATTAGAACAGTTTTATTGGGCATGCCCAGCAGAGCTAAAAACCTGGCTAGAGGACCGAGATCCAAAAACAGTGCAAGGGGCTGCTGAACTCTCGGACCGATACGCCAAGAACAGACCTGCTCTGAGAATGAATGAGATGGGCGTGGCAGCGCAGAAAGGGAAAAGTGTGCCTTTAGGGCAGCTAAAACCCACACTGCCTCCACTGAAACCAGTTAGCCCCAGGTTTCAAAGAAAAGATTTCTCTGAAGTAAGAAATGCCTATTGGTTGTGTAAAGAAACTGGGCATACTGCCAGACAGTGCCCCAAAAAGGCGAGCCAAAATACACAACAGAGCGCTAGAAAAGAAGTGGGTTGTTTGTATGTCCCTGGAAGCATGCCAGTGAACATGAGGGAACACATGCACCCAGTCATGGTGAATGGGGTACAGATGCAGGGGTTAAGGGACACAGTGGCATCCCTGACATTGGTAAAGGGGGATCTGGTACAGCCTGGTCAGCTTATACCCAATAAATACGTAACTGTACAAGGGTTTACTGGTGAAGAGAAAACATTGCCACTCGCTAGTGTTCTCCTGGACTGGGGTGAAACAGGTGGAACTGTGCAACAGATGGCTGTAGCCAACACATTAGCAGTGGATGTGATCCTGGGTAACAATCTCCAGCAGGGGATGGTATGTGCAGTTACCCATAGCCAAGCGGCAAGGGAAAATAATAGTTCCCTGAACTCCACAGAAACCAGTGTGAAAACCACTGAGAGGCTGGTTCCCCAGCCTGTGTCTCCAGATGGGGAGACTGATAAAAAGAGGGTAGAAATTTCCCCAGTAGCAAGTAACCACACAGCTACAGAGGGTTACTCTGAAGAGGGAGGGGTGACCCCGTGTCAGAGGGTTAGGATTGACAGTGATCCTGAGGGCCCTGACGCTAGTGCTAGGGACCCTACTTTAGTGACTGAAGGGGTCCTGTCCCATACCTTGGGAATGTGTGAGGGGTTTGCAGCTGCTCAGAGGAGTGACCCTAATTTAGAGAAGCTGAGGGCTTGGGCAGACTCAGAGGGCACACAGGGAGGTGACGGCAGACATAAGGTTTATTGGGAAAATGGACTTATGTATACACAGGCGGTACAGACAGAGGAAGGGATGCTAGGCAGGGAGCTTGTCTTTCCCCAGGGGTATCGTGAGCAATTGCTCAAGATTGCACATGATATTCCCTTGTGTGGTCATCTGGGAATCGCACGCACAACGCAGCGGTTGGCCCAGAATTTCTACTGGCCTAACTTCACCCAGCAGGTGAAGGAGTATTGCAGGTCTTGTCACTGGTGCCAAGAAATAGGGAAGGCGGGCAAGAAAACCCAAGCCACCCTGATCCCCTTACCCATAGTGGAGGAGCCATTCCAGAGGGTGGGAATGATGGATATTGTGGGGCCTTTAAATACCCCCAGCTCCTCAGGGAAGAGATTCATCCTGACTGTGGTGGATTATGCCACCTGGTACCCAGAGGCAGTCACCCTATCCTCTCTGAGGACAGACAAAATGGCAGATGCCTTACTTGGGATTTTCTCCCGTACTGGGTTTCCGCAGGAGGTAATCACCGATTGAGGGGGTTCCTTCATGTTGGACATAATGAAATGTTTATGGGAGAAGTGTGGGGTGGTGCAGAGATGCACAAGACCATATCACCCACAAGCCAATGGGCTTGTGGAACAATTTAATGGTACCCTAAAGTCAATGCTCCGGGTGTTTGCTGAACAGCATGGGAGGGACTGGGAGAAATACCTTCCCCACCTGTTGTTTGCGTACAGAGAGGTGCCCCAAGAGTCGACAGGATTTTCCCCCTTCGAACTCTTGTATGGACGCTGGGTACATGGGCCCCTAGACTTGATCTGGGAGGACTGGGAAGGCAGGCATGCCACCCATTGTGGATTATGTCCTTAGGTTTAGGGAAAGGCTGAAGGAGCTTATGGGGACAACCCAGAGCAACCTGGCAGCTGCCCAACAGAAACAAAAGGTGTGGTACAACCGCAGAGCCAGAGCTTGCTCGTACATGGTGGGTCAGGAAGTCATGGTCCTTATTCCAGTCTGGAAAGACAAGCTGCAAGCTGAGTGGGCAGGACTGTACAAAGTGGTTAGGAATGTAAATGACATGAACTACATTGTGGAGTTACCTGACCGTAGACAGACAGAAAGGATGTACCATGTCAACATGATGAAGCCATATGCAAATAAGGCTGACATGGTGTTTGCAGTGTGTAGTCATGGGGAGGGGGACAGACAAAGGAGACCCCCTTCTGGACTTGCTGGAAGAGAGTAAGCGGGAGTCCTCTGTGGAGGCAGTAAAATTGTCTCCCCAGCTGACCCTGGGCCAGATCCAGAAAGTAAGGGAGGTTTTAGCAGACTTTGCCCCCTTGTTTAGCACCAAGCCTGGACTAACACCCTTAGCGACACACGATGTGGAGACAGGGACACAGACGCCCATTCGGCAGACAGCATATCGGGTGTCAGAGGCTGTCCAAAAGTACATTAGGAGGGAAGTGGAG
The DNA here is from genome assembly GCA_016271365.2 of Neoceratodus forsteri. Taxonomy (NCBI): domain Eukaryota; kingdom Metazoa; phylum Chordata; order Ceratodontiformes; family Ceratodontidae; genus Neoceratodus; species Neoceratodus forsteri. Next base: position 1,727,836,154 of record CM057452.1, read on the forward strand.
GAGATGCTGGATTTAGGGGTAATCCAGAGATCCCACAGCCCCTGGGCCTCACCCGTAGTCCTTGTGCCCAAGCCAGATGGCTCAACTCATTTCTGTGTGGACTACCGTGGACTGAATGCAGTCACGAAATCTGACACCCACCCGATGCCCCGGACGGAAAACTCCTGGACAAGTTGGGAGAGGCGACCTACCTTTTGACTATTGACCTGACCAAGGGGTATTGGCAGGTAGAATTGATAGACAGAGCTAGGGAGAGGTCGGCCTTCATTACTCCGATAGGCTTATTTGAGTTTAAAGTAATGCCTTTCAGAATGAAGAATGCCCCAGCCATTTTCCAAAGGTTGGTGAACCAGGTATTGAATGGTGCTGAGGAGTACACCGTGGTGTACCTGGATGACACTGCCATCTTCAGTACCAGCTGGGAGGAACACCTTTCACATCTTAGGGAAGTGCTGGGCAGGATACAGAGGGCCGGGCTCACTGTCAAAGCCGAGAAGTGCCAAGTGGCCATGGGAGAAGTGGCATACCTCAGGCATGTGGTAGGCCGGGGACAGCTCCGTCCTAACCAAATAAAGATAGAAGTGATCCAGGCATGGCCCAGACCAGAAACTCAGAAGCAGGTCAGGAGCTTTCTAGGGACAGCAGGGTACTACAGGAAGTTTGTACCCAATTACAGTGCCCTGGCTGCTCCCCTATCTGACCTGACAAAGAAAAAGATGCCAAAGAAAATTACCTGGGGCCCAGCCTGTGAAGAAGCCTTTACCAGACTGAAGGATACACTGTGCAGTGCTCCTGTTTTGACAAGTCTGGACTATAGCAAAACCTTTATAGTTCAGACAGACGCCTCAGATGTGGGTATTGGGGCAGTCCTTAGCCAGATGTGTAGTCAAGGGACAGATCACCCGGCAGTGTACCTGAGCCGGAAGCTGCTTCCCAGAGAGCAAGCGTACTCCACGGTTGAAAAGCAGTGTCTTGCCATAGTGTGGGCCCTGAAGAAATTAGAGCCATACTTCTATGGACAGCATTTTGTGATGCAGACTGACCACAACCCCCATGTTTGGCTGACACAGATGGGAAAGAACAATGGGAGACTGCTAAGATGGAGTCTTGCTTTGCAAGGATATGATCTGACAATCGTACATAGGGCTGGAGCAAAGAACAAGAACTCAGATGGGCTGTCTAGAGTCTATGAGGAGTGAATTGATTTGGGAAGCTCATCCCATGTAGGGGATAGATCCCCCAAATTCAGTCTAGGTGGGGAGGAGTGTGACGTAGACAGCCAGTTCTTAGTGCTGTATCATATTCTTTTTATATAAAATTTATTAATGACTATCTCTGCTGAAAAATCGAATGCTCTAGGAGTGACCTCAACCCCCACAGATTTCAGCTGACAGATGCAAGCTAAGAGAAATTCTGACAACGTGTGTATCACACACACTCAGTTTTTAGAGGCAGTGTGTTACATGGAAGACTAATCAAGGATCCTGTTTCTCTGAGTTAATTACAGACTTGTTTAAGTTAATTTTGTTAAGAGAGAAATCATAAACAAGGTTTATGACGTTAGAAGGGGAAGCTAGGATGTTACATAGGGGTGTAAGGTTGTAAATGACCCTGTGAAGCCTGTGTGAAGGAGGGTACAGCATGAGATCACAGAGGTGTCATTTGAAATTGAGTTATGCTCAGGTTGCAGAATTAATATTTCAAAATTATATCCTGTGGTTGTATAGAAATATATATTTTTTTAGATATTTTGACAGGGAGGAGCTAGATGACCTCATGCAAAAGAGGTGGGCAAAACCAGCTTTCAAAGATTATTCTGTTTCACTACAGACACACTTTTATCTGACACTGACCAAGAAGACATCTGAGCATTGAAAACAGGTATTTAGAAAGCTAGACAAGTCTAAATATTGTTGTAGGAATTGCACTGTTTTAAACCTTGTTTTGTTTAAGGATATGTATGTCTTGTGATATAAGAGTTCTGTATTGTAAGTTTGACATATTATTATATATTTTAGTAAAAACTCTAATTTTAGAGCATACATGGTCTGTCTTTGAATTGCTTTCTTTTGCTAAGAAATATTTATGGTTATAGCAGACAGTAGACATAAGCTTGTATGGTGGTACCAAACTGGAAAGAGAAGCATTTTGAATCTGAAGTCTTTATTAAAGTTTTAAAGGGTTCATTTCTGCACGCCTGGTTAGGTGCCCATAGGCAAAGATATCTGCCCCCTGAAGACAGATATATCTGAGCCTGTGCATTGGGTATGCTAGCAAGAGGTTAACAGTTTGAATCTCTCCAGAACTTGAGACCAAAGGTTTATCCGAACTCACAAAAACAGACAAGAGGGTTACCTTGTCTGTTACACTGTTCACAAGACTGCACTCAGAGGTTGGTTCTTTGGGAGTAGAGGGCCTGACCTGCTGAGTGAATCTGTGACTCTTACCACCAGGTCTTTCCTCTGGCCCAGCCCTGGGGACCTCCTGTAAAACAAGGTTATACACAGCAAATAACAGTTGTACAGTACTCTTGCACAAACTGGAACCCCAGTCAGGGTAAATGCAAAAAAGAGTTAGATCTGATTTATTTAAGGGGCTTGAACAAGGGAGGGGCATAATCAGGTTAATTTGCTTAAAGGCTCTATTAATCGAACAGTTATGCATGCACTTCAGGATCCATAAACAGTCACACACTCTGGGTACCCAGATGGAGAATGGTGGGCTAGTCAGGAATGTTGCAGCTGGTTGGGGCCCTGTGATGGAAGAAAACAACAAGCACAACACACACTATTTGTAATCTGGAGCCGGAGGGCTCAGTTCGTGAAAAGAAAACAACAAGACAATCAGATGACACACTTTTAGATTAGGCTGTTGATGCAGGGAGTTAACCTGATGATTACTCTTGATACCCAAGACTGGACACAGGCTGGATGAAAATCGAGACAGCAGGTGTTTAATCTGGAGTGCCAGGAGAAGCAGGACCCACGAAATTCGCCGAGGCATCGTTCCTGTTCAAGCGTGGGGCAAGGGGCTGATCCCCAGGCAGGTCTCTCGTTGGTGGCTTTCTCTGTGAAGTGGGGTAGTCTGGCAGGGCCAGCATGGCATGGCCCAGGCCGAATGAAGATGAATATGGATTCAGTCCGATTAGGCTGGATAAAGCTTCCAGCAAGCTGAACACAGTTCACACAGTGGGGAACCAAATCACGACCCACTTTCAATACACAGCACATTTACATGTAAAGGATTCTACGGTACCAGCAAGCAGAACACCGTTCACACAGTGGGGAACCAAATCACGACCCACTTTCAATACACAGCACATGTACATGTAAGGAAATTCTACTGTACCAGGCAAACCGCTCTCCGGTCACGATCGCAAAGTCTCTGCACAAACCGGGGATTGAAAAGCAGCTGGAAATCCTGACAGACCGATCGCATTCAGCAAATCTTTGGTCTTCTTCAGGTTAAAGCCTGGTCACAGTCCAGTGGCTTTAATATTCCTCACAACTCAGATTCAGTCCGAATAAACTCTTTTTTCCTCTCTCAGGGACAGCAGGCAGACAGGCAGGCCAAAACTCCGCCCTTTCACAGTTCTCCCATGCAAAACTACACAGAACTGCTGCTCAAAATGACTTGAGCTGTTACTTCTTCACTTCTCAGCTCAAAACTGAAACTAGCTGCAGCAGCTTGGGAAATTCCCCAAGATCCAAAAGGTTTGGTTGGCTGATCCTCCTGTCAGTCACAACAAAGGCTCCCCCTTCAGGTGCAAAAAGCCCAAAACTACAATTCCTACAGATTTTGACTCCAGACAGCTCCTGTAGTCTGGCTCCATTTTAGGTCCCACCAGTACTGATTGGTCCAATTCGCAGTCCAGGACCAAGATAGTGGAGATAAACAAAACAGTCCTTGCTGCAAAGAAGGCAGGTTAGACAAACTACATTATCATTATCACTCTAAATGATTTTCAGCAAATAGTTACATCTTTCAAAGAGCTCCCTCTCAGATTACTTATGACTGCAATCCAGGCAGCTCTTAAAGAGACAGTGCACAGAGGCTATACAGGTACTCTCTGGCAATCACATTTAAACTGCTAAAACGCAGGACACCAGCCTGGCAGTGAGCATTTAGGCAAGCTCGAGGAAGACTTTTTGGGAACCCCTATTTGTAGGGGGGTTACACCTGTTCCCTCTCCCTTTCTACATACTGTGTCTTGCCCTCCTTTATTGCGTTGCCTGCCTCACCCCATGTAACTTTCAGTGCCTTCGTCATTTTTATTTGCCCTGGCTTGCCTCATGCCGCTTTTGGTGCCTTAGGCATTATTATTTGCCCTGCCTAGCATCATGCCACTTTCGGTGCTGTTGTCATTATTTCCCTGCCTCGCCGCATGACACTTTCCATGCCTTTGTCATTTTTAATTTTCCCTGCCTCACCCCCTTACACTTGTGGTAACTTTATTATTTTTATTTGCCTTAACTCACCCTGTTACACTTGGGGTGCCTTCAATTTTTTTTATTTGGCCAGCCTCGTCCAGTTCCCATTTCGACTAATCTTTTGTTCATCTGCATTGTGCTTGTATTATATTCTGCCAATAGGCTGTGCTCAGGTAACATAGCTTCCATGACTGATTCTGATGATTAGGAATCTGAATCACAACTTGTGTCCCCAGCTGACACACTGTCTGCAAATATTTCATCAAAAGCATGATTCACAGTAAACCTTTTTTTGGACATGGCAAAATCAGTTTCACAATGCCTGTATCAATCAGCAGTGGTACTGTATTTAACAAAATGCATCTGGGGAAACAATACTTTCTAAATAATAAGCAATTACGTATTTCCCTTTACTGCAAATTACTACCTAATTAGTAATAGTAACACTGACTTCATACACCTGTTGAACAAGTCCTGTTGTTCTTTTGGTCTCTTGCCCCCCTACAATGTTTTTTTCTTTCTTTTTTTCTCAGTGAGGCTTATGATGAAGCTGCCACTGTATTTGTGTGTTATTACACACTTTACAATGTTTATTTTTCCAGCTGTGAGTAAGAGCTCCAACAGAAAGCTCCTTTCTGCTAGCTGCCCTGCCACCAAGTAAAGAAGCTGCACTAGACTTATGCCTTTTGCAGATGTCCCTGCAAAGGCTAGGTCACATGATAACTCACCACACATTGTCAGTCCGACTCAAAACATGTCCCCTTGTGCACCAGTATAGCTGTCTATGTGGAAACATGCTCTGTTTCCACACTTTAAAAGAGTTCCTTTCAAAACCGAGCATACTCCACAGCATGGTAGCACAACCTCACCAATGACGTGAGTATACTCAGCACCCATAGTTAAGGGGTTAAAACAGTGAAAAGTAGAAAGTTCTCCTTGCTCTCACCAGGGGTAAATCTAAAAATGCAGCCAGTGGTAAGGAAGAAAACAAACCATGGATTCTCTCAGCACCCATGGTAAAATCATCAATGAGAGATAGTCAGTTTACAGTCCAGCAGTCCCCCACCAGGTACGCCGGCTACGGTGATAAGTCCCTCTCCCAGCTAAATCACTCCCTGCTGTTTTAGTGTTCACTGCATGTACACTAACTGAAAATAGGATCAAAAAATACAAACGTGTAAGGAGTTCCACTCCATCAGGTACCTCCCTGCTTGATGGTGGTCCGGTTCGATAACAGGGAGGCACAAGCCTTGCATCTCCTGGTCTTGTGAGTGGGCAAGGACTTCAAAGGGGAAATGATGGAGAATGGCTGAGAGTGGGTGGAAATAGGGAGGAGATTCAGTATTCTAGAGCTGTGATAGGTGGAGGGGGGTGCACCCCCAAAAGTCCTCTCACAGTTTAGACTCCTACCAATATGTTCACTTGCTTTGGAAGTGAACATAAAAATTAGTTAAAAATAAACAAAGTTGGTGCACATGTGGTACCATTTTATACGGACTTATTTAATTTCCAGATCACAAGTCCAGTAATAATATACAGCTTTGTATATCCATATAGGACTTGTGCGAGGCAGACAGTGGCCTGCCAGAGAAATGAGCAGAGAGTACGTGCTGCCTGCCATCTTCGGGGAACTAACTGGACACTAGAGTATGTTTTTTTCATGCCACTGAGGCTCGAGTGAGGGTGGGGTACCACTGAATACAAGGACATTATCATATCTATGGGGATTTGTTGAGGGCGTTGATACCCCTGGACACCAGTGAATTATTTGTTCATGCCAGTTGTGGTTGGGTGAGGCAGGGGGGAACTCATTTTTTGCTTCATTTTAACAGCCCCAAAGCTGGCCACAGGCTGCTGTGTGGAGCCCACAGCCAGAATGCAATCCAAGGAGCAAAATATTTCTCCTCACACTGTAATGAGGCTGTGATGAGATACAAATGCCTTCTTTGCACCCTGCATGGGCAAAGAGGTCATTTGCATGGGACATTTTCAACACAGCAAGTTAGTGCAAGCTAACTGGTTTGGCATGTCCTAAGTTTGCTCCTTACAAGCCCAGTCTGCAGAATGGGACCATACCTCTCAGTGGCCAGTAGGGTGTTATGCTTTGTCGTGCTGAGCACACCATTTAGTCACTTCATTTGGGCAATACTCTCAGAGCTATATTCAAACATGTTTTGGGCATTTACTCTTTACTCCAAACATTTTTAAATATAGTAGCTTAAGGGCGCTGCACTAATTTGTGCTCAGGATAAGGACTTTGTGAGAAGTAAACTGAGATATTTAAATATGAGGCCTCCTGTGTCTTACAGTGCTTTGGTCAGAGAAAAAAGGAACGGTCGGAAGCCTGAAAGTTATAAACATTGCAGTGGCATCACTAATTGGCAACAAAGTCAACAGTGACAGATCAAGCAAGCAGGGAGACACATTGTATGATTGGATAGAACTCTCCTCCCTCTTTGCTGGGTAAACAAGGTAGTCTTTTATCCAAAAGGAAACAAGCACTAAATCTTTTGGTTTCAGAAGGACATGATATCCTGCTTCTTTCTCTTCTTGTGGAAATCTCACCCACCCCCGCCACACACACACACAGGTCCGTACACCCAAAATTCAGGTGGGTTTTTATGCAGACTGCTAAGCCCTTGTTAGCGATTTTAGCTCACGTGTTTCACGCTGACGCTGGTAAAATTTATCTGTAGTCTCTCTTGGCAGATGTTAGCATCGTGCAGTGTAAAGTTAATGCAAAGCATGGTGTGCATCAGAGGGCTTCACATTTCACAGTACTGTACTGATGAGTATAATACTCCTGAGGTAGCTGCTATATGCATATGTGCAGTGATGGCTTCCATGCAACAAGGAGTACAACCTATCAATTCAGGAATACGGAGGTCCAGTGTTGACTTGAAAAAATATGACTGCCAGTCAGGGATTTCCTATCTTCCCAGGAAAAAGACACACCTGAGCAGCAGTTGTGCACTTGTTTCCTCACCCAGAGATCCTGTGGATCTGATGACTTTCAGTGTGCTTTATGTGTATGGATCAGTGTGCTGTGTGAGCTTCTAATTTCACAAAACTATTAATATGACTAACTACTCTGTGCAATCACAGATGAAAGGTAGGTACTGTCAGTCACAAGGAAATGCATGGTGAATGTTTGGATAAGTGGCCCATGTAGAAACAGAAACAAAAACCTGACAGCAGAAGAAGGCCTAGCTGTCTATGCAGGCTACCCAATTACCTACTTAGAGTTAAATATGATCAATGGTCCTTATTGGTCCTCGGCCATTCTTCCCCCCAGATTACCTCTCCCATCATGTTCTTCACCAAGCCCATATGCCTGTGCCACTCCTGTTTGAAACTCATGACTATTTTAGCACTGACGAACTCATTCAACAGTCTGTTACATTTGCCTTACCATCTGTTCCATGAAAAAATGCTTTGTGACATCCTTTTGAACCTACCACCCCCCCCCCCACCAATTTCCTATTGTTGCCCTTGGTGTGGCTGCTAGCACTTTTTATGAATTAAGAGCCTATTGTGCGCAGTTTGACGGGGCTGTGGGTGATGCACACCATATCCCCCCCATCATGCATGCCACAAGTGTCTCTTGGATGTTTTTTTTTCGCTGCAGTTGGTGCCAGCAGCCAGCCTGCTTTATCTCTTCCCTGTTCCCCTTCCTGCTGCATTCCTGCTTCTTACTGGCTCCCACCAGCTGTAACTTCAGATATCCTTCTTCCATGGCTTGCTTCTACTAGCAGTCTGTCACTGCCTCTGGGTGCCCTGTGCCTGCTCATTCTCTGCCTCCTCCATGGCTCTGTTCATGCCACTTATTCTGCTCCCCATGGCTCCTCTGCTATCTTTTTTCTTATCACCTGCCTGGTTGCTTTGCCCCGCTCCTTCATCATATCCACTTGGCCAGTGACAGACAAGCTTTGGCTCCCAGTGGTGCTTCCCAGGTTTGCCTACCTAGGCACTCTCATTCAGCCTCATTTTTGCTGCTCCATGCTGTTCCTGGATCCAGCTCCACACAGCTCCTTTGCTTTGCAGTTCCAAATTTCAGCTCTCTGTGCTGACTTCCTTCCTCCACTGTCTGCCTGTTGCAGCTCCACAGTTCCTTTTACCCCAGCCCCACTGACTCCCTGTCATTCCTGTTGCTTACAGTGCCTCGCATCCATTGCTTCGTCCCAAGCTACATTAGTGCTTTTGCAGTGCATTACTCTTATAACAACCATTCTTTCTGCCTAGTGGGCATTAGTTATGTTGGCCAGTACAGTACCCCTTGGACCTGCTGCATTTTTGGGCTAGTCTGCTGGGGATTGCTGTATTTCACTCCTGCTTACCTCTTTACTTTGTTCTATTTTATTGCCAGACCCCCCCTACACACATCCTGGTGCGGTCTTGCCTCTGTTGCCTGTAGGCACCCCCTTCTGGCTGTCTGGTCCCTGTTTGCTCATAGGTGTCATAGGTTTTTCAGAGCAAAGAAGACCGGAGTCCATGAAGCTCACTTCAATTTTATACACTATACCCCTGGATCTTTTTTAACATTATGTGATTATCTAGTTTAGATTTAAACTCAGTCATGCTTTTACTAGCCACTACCTCTGCTGGCAGGCTATTCCACATTTTAGCAACTCTAATGCTAAACCAATGTTTCCTTTAATTTGTTTGGAACCTCTCCCCTTTTATCTGCAATGGGTGGGCACTGGTGCAGTACCCCAACTCCTTAGTAACTAGGCCAAGCCGATCCCACAGACCTTCATCATGTAGGGCCCTATAAACCAGGCACATATCCCCCTAAGTCTCTGAATCTCCAGATAGTACATCCCTAGCTCTCCCAGTCTCTCCTCATATTCCTTACCCCTAGTTCCGGGATCAGTCACATAGCCTTCCTCTGTATCCTTTCTATTGCTTGGATCCATGTTTTATAGCCCGGAGACCAGAACTGTGCACAGTACTCCAAGTGAGGTCTAACCAGTGAGGTATACAATGGCATCAGTACCTCTCTATCTCTGTTCTTGATGTGTCTGATAATGCAATGTAATATACTACCAGCCTTCTTTACCACCATGCTACTGTGTTGTTTGAAGTTGAGATCATGTGTGATTCTGATTCCCAGATCTCTCTCATCAGAGACTAATTTCAAGATATTACCATTTATCATGTAAGGTGTCTTGTTATTATTTTTCCCAAAGTGCATAGCGGTACATTTTTTCATGTTAAAGGACAAGCTGTACTTCCTAGACCAATCCTCCAGCTCACCTAAAGCCTCCTGTAATGAGACAGCATCCTCCGAGCAGTTTACTCTTTTACCTAATCTGGTATCATCCATAGATTTTGATACCCAGACATCATCTTTACAAGACAATGTCGATATGTAGATGTTGGACAAGCACGGTCCCAGTACTGACCCCTGGGGTACTCCACTGGTCACGTCTGACCATTTTGAATAGGATCCCCTAATACAAACCCTTTGTTTTCTGTTGGAAAGCTCCCTGTCTTGTGCTCTGCCCACCCTTTCTGTCCCTTTCCCTGCCCTCACTTTATACTGTGCCCATTGTTGTTCTTTTGGGACTGATCCCTTGTCCCTTATCTGGTCATCTTGGCTGTGTCCATATTCCACCTTCTTGTATTTTTGGATCCTCCACCTGTTTTGGGCCTCAGCCTGCTGCTTTATCCCTCTACCATGTCCACCAGCCTGCCTAGGCAATTGTTCAGTCCCTCTCCTTGGGGCTCATCAGCTATACTATGGACCCTCCCCAGGGCTTCTCCCTCCTTATCTTACTACCTTTGCAGGTTTTACCCTCCTTGTCACTCTCCTTCCCCTACCTACTACCTCTGCATTATACCTTGTCTTCTACTATGAGCCTTCACCTCCACTGCCTCCTTCACTTCTCAATGGCTCATCTGGTCAGACTTGACCCTCATGGGCTTTGTTCCAGTGTTGTTCTATAGGGCTTTGCCCCTCAAGGACTTGGCTCCATTGTTCTACCCATTCCTCTTGTCTCAGTGAAGAGTATCTGGGCAGTCAAGCCAGAAGCAGCTATACATACAGTATGTCTTCCTCCTCCTTGGGGTTCCTTCAGGCACAGGGCTTTGACCTCCTAGCACCTTCCCAAGGGTGGAGTCCTTCCATGTGGGGATTCCATTGGTTGTACAGTCAGCCCTGAAACATCTTGAGAAATGTTGAAGTCTCTGAGACAGGAGAAACATGGCATCATGTTAATTTAGCAGCAGGCTAAGGCTGAGGTCCTGCAAACACAGTAAGTAATTTTTAGCCCACATAGGTATTCGTTCTACTGTCACACACTGTGATATGGCAATTCTTAGGTCCAGTCACTGAGCTGGCATTCTCTATGTCTTCCTGCAGAGACTGACAGGCACTGAGGTGTGCCTTTGGGTCATCGGCCATAGCATCATGCCATTTCACCTCACCCTACCCTGCAGACTCCAACAAGTATTGCGTTGTGACTTGGGGTCATCAGGCCTTATGCTCACCCCCATTCCATAAGGAAATATGTTGAGATGGGTGCAGTATAGGAAAATGGGGTGAACTTTGGGACCAAAGAGTCCAAGGCACACCTTGATGCCTGTCGCTGGCTGCAGGGTGGGGGTGGAATGGCATGAGCATCACAGATGACAATCCAAAGTCACACCCCTGACGCCAGTTAGTCTCTACAGGGTGGGATGTTATGGTTAGAAACCCTAATGCCCCAGGCGTTTGTTGGTATTTGCACTCCAAATTTTTAACATGGGCTTTTTTGTGACTCCACCTCATGAAAGCATTTGGGACCTCCGCTCATGAACAGTGGCACTGTGATTTTATTAATCTGTCCTGAACATTGATTTCCCACAGTGACCATGCCATTCTCTGCCAGATGTGCAAAAACACATTTTGGGCAGGAATTGAGAAATGACAGCTGTACTGTTCATAAGGAGGTGTTAAAAAATGTTGAAAATCTGGAGTGAAAATATTAAAAATTCTTGGAGTTACGAGCGTGCATGGAAACTGCGCAATGCACGCTTGTAACAGATTCATTTTTTGGAATTTTTACACCAAATTTGCAAGATAGGCTTTTTGGGAGCCCACCTCATGAACAGTGGCACTGACATTTTGTTAATCAGTCCCAAAAGGTGATTCTGTGCAGTGACCATGAAATCACCTTTCGGGACTGAATAACGAAATGACAGTGACTGATTTCATGAGGTGGGGTCCCAAGAACCCCATGTTGAAAATTTAGAGCCAAAAGTCAAAAAAAATGTGTGAGATATCCACCTGAATTGAAAACACCCCATTTATGACATTATACAGCTTACCGGCATTTCTTCAGTTTGCAGTCAGCTTTGAAGAGTGCAGACGTGCTCCACTCCACTGAAGATCGTGGCGCAAGACCTCTGGAGGTAAATATGGGGTGAGGGGGGTGTTGGGAGGTGGGGTGTGCAGAGGGTGGGTGTTGGTTGGGGGAAGGGGTGCCACAGGTAGTGAGAGACCATTTTCTTGTTTACAGTCAAAAAAACAAAAAACACTTTGTGGGAAGGTTTTCTTTTTTCCAGGTAGTACATTGGGCACGCTGGGGTGGGCTCTCAGTGTGCCATCTGGGTGTTTTGGGGGGGACTGGAGCCAACGGGATTGGGCATACATCAGCAAAGAAAACTTGTTTGTGTTTGGGGGGCATGATGCTGAGGGGGATTAGGCACGCCCCCTCAGCAGATAAATTAAAGTAGGGGGACATTATGCTGACTGGAATTGGGCACCCCCATCGGCAAACAAATTGAACTGGGTTGGGGGCATGCTGACAGGGGGATTGGGCACCCCTGCAGTCGGCTTGCTGGGAATTGTGAGAGGCAGATGGCGACAGCCGCTGCCATGTTTATTGAAATGTTTCAGCAGGCAAGGCACACCCTGCAATGATGGGGTGTTCCCTCATTGCAGCAGCAAAATTCTTTCAAGTTGGTGGCATGCTTCTGGCTGCTGTCATAGACAGCGTGCTCATTCATCGGTGCCACACAGACCAGCCCAAGAAAGCAGTGGTGCCACTGGCCACAACATGGGGCTGCACGTCCGCAACCTGCTACTGCACCAAGCTGTCACAAAATGTTGCTTGTGCTGCATGCTCAAGACAACATAAAAAGTCAGTCAACTTGATTGACTTACAATGTAACCAATCCCATGAGGAATCAACTTCCCAGTACCAGCCAGTAGGGATACTGATGAAAAAATCAAAACCCTGCTCTCATCACATAGAAACATAGAATTTGATGGCAGATAAGGACCGCTTGGCCCACCTAGTCTGCCCATTTCCTACCTAACAGATAAGCTGCAGATCCTAGTTAACCAACAACTTACTTCCTCTTACCCGCCCTTAGGACTGCCTTATGCCTGTCCCATGCATTCTTGAAGTCCCCCACTGTTCTTGACTCCACGACCTCCTCAGGGAGGCTGTTCCATGCATCCACAACCCTCTCTGTGAAAAAATACTTCCTCACATTACCCCTGAGCCATCCCCCCTCTATCTTCAAATTGTGCCCCCTTGTTCTTGCACATCTCTTTTTCTGGAAGATGCTACCCTCTTGGACTTTGTTAATTCCCTTGAGGTACTTGAAAGTTTCTATCATGTCCCCTCTGTCACCATCTTGTTTCCTTGCTTCTGTGAAAGACTGGCAGAGAAATCACAGTCTGCCACAGTTTTTAAATTATATGCTACTGTCAGTACAGGGGAATTACAGTTCAAATGTCTTTATCTCCGTACTCTGGCCAACTGGCCCCATGTCACTGGATTGCTCAAATTATCATTTTGTTTACTTCCGTATTCTGACTGACTGGACCCACATCATGATAGCTCTGGCAGTTTATTTATTTATGTATGGCATTTTGGTAACTGGTTAAGACCGATGAGACCAGAGGTCTCTTTTTCAGGGGCGACCCGGAATTAGTTACATACAGTAATTACCAGTACATTAAGGCATGAAAGAGACAGGACATATTCGACAGCACAAGTTATATACAGCTGCATAGGAGTGCTTAGTTAACATCAATTAGGTTACGTAGTATGATATTGATACACTGAATTCAGCACTTGAAAGGTTGAAACACTTGGATAGGGAAGAGCTACTAGAATCAAGGCCAGTAAAAGAACAAGAGAAGAAAAAAACAAAGGAACAACCAGTACGCTTTGTTACAAAATATAACAGGGCAGCTGGAGGTATTTGTAATATTGTGAGGAAATATTGACCTATTTTAATGAATGATTCCATACCATCAGAGGAACTTACAGATAGTCTAAGAATTACTTTCCCAAGAAGTGAAAATTTAAGAGATAGGCTTGTGCAGAGCCATTTTGTTGAAAAGAAAAATAACCTGAGTATAGGCAAACCCCTGATTGGAATGTACAGATGTGGCAGATGTAATGTCTGTGAATGCTGTCACCAAAGTAAAAAGTTTGTGCTTACTGATTACAACAAACAGGTTGAACTAAGGTGCTTTTTAAATTGTAGCAGCTCTTCTGTTGTGTATGTGATCTGGTGCTCATGCAATTTAGCATACACTGGTTGAAAAACAAGACCTTTGAGGCAAAGGATCCAAGAGTACAGGTGCAGCATAAGGGCAGGTTTGTTGCATAAGCCTTTGGCAAGACACTATGCAGAAAAGCATGACTTTAAACCTGAAGGTATGAAGTTCATGGCTCTGGAATTAGTACCAAGAGCAGCCAGATGGGGAGGTAGGCTAAACAAACTTTTGCAAAGAGAAAGCTTTTGTATTTTCAGCATTCATAATTCACTGCCAAAGGGCTTAAACACAGAGCTGGATTTCAAACTATTTCTGAAGAACTAAAAATACAATATTATGACATGATTTTAGAATGAAATAATCTTGAATGTTTAATTCTCTGTTCTCCTTTTTCTGCAGAACTTTTTTTTAATTTGGATGAACACAAAATGGTGGATGTAGATCCCTTCCAGAATGCCTTGAAGAGGAAATATGGGTGATCACATTAAAAACCAAAAGAAATAATAAAATCAGTTCTGCAACTTATCTCTATTCTAAGCCTTTGTGATAAATAATATACATTTCCAAAATGAAGGGAACTAAAATTGCAGTGGCTTAGCAATTCTTTTTCTTTCTTTTTGATAAATAATCAGAATATTTGATGTATAGTAACAGTTGTTCATAAGTTAAATGTTAAACCTGTTTAGTGAAAAATAACACTGAATAAGTAGAATTTATTGATGAGTGCTTTATTATTTATGAAATTTACTGTTTTACATTTTTGTGCAAGTTTTGTTTATTAGAAATGCTTTACTTAAGAACCAATGTTTGAATCCCGCCAGCTGCCACTGTTTTCTGCAATAGTAATTACTTTTAGTTGAACACTAGATGGCAGCATTTCCAAATAGGAGATAGTATTTAAAGCAGTAATGTGCCTCAGTAAAAATGACCCCCTCAGGAAGACCTAGTGTTGAAGCGCTGGGGTTTTAGTGTGGCTGCATTCCACACAGGCTATTAAATTACCTGCAATAAAAGTGGAGAATACTTTACAAAATCTGCGTGGATCCATTAGTATTTTAAGGCAGTAACTGGACTAGTGAGTGCTTTGCTTGCTTGACTCTGTACTTAGTAACCAAGTTTGCATGTATAACAGAAAACAGAGAGATGAAATCAACGACAGACAGTCAGTTATGTACAGGTACAGAGGAACTTAATCGCTAACATTAGGTTACTGGTAAGCATGTCCACAGGTATGACACTTTAGCGACAAGATAAGAATGAATAAGGAAATCTCAGGTTCATAGCTAGTCTAGATTACATGCTGAGATATAATACAAATGGACTGTGCATCGGGTATAAAGGGTTGTGGAACACAAAGTTGCTAGGTTCAGCTTGTGGGATACTCACCTGCTGTAAAAAAGGCATGCCAGGAACTCTTCAGGTTCGAAGTACCACAAACAACTTCATAAGATACTCAGTTGGGAAGGAATAGAAAAAGTAGAAGAGTACAGCACTTTGTTGGGTGGGATGGTATAGTAATTGGGAGCCGTTCAACTTTGGGGGGGGGGGGTAGTTCAATATGCACGGTGTTTTGGTGTGTGTGTGTGTGTGTGTGTGTGGGGATGGAATCCAGCCTGTATAAATAAAGCACTTTGCTGTGACTGGGGGTGGAGGGGGAAGAGTTCAAATCGTTAAAAAGACCCACATACAGTAATATACATAGAATATGCTACAATGTCCTGTGTTCAAATATGCAATTTAATTTCCATTTGTGAGGAGATGGGACTTTCATAATCAGTCATCACGGCAAAAAATTGCATTTTTGAAAATAAGACATTGTATATCCCCTATTTATGAAAAGGAAGTGTGTATCCAGTAGCTCATGTATAGAGGATTGTGTATGAACAACCATGCACAACGAGGCTCTTTTTGAATCAAGAGGTTTTCATTGTAGCAAGAGACCTCAATAGTGCAGCTGAAAAGGTCTCATGTTACCATGGGAACCTCAAGATTCAGACTCAGTCTCGTATGTGTATGGTGGCTCATGCACAATCTTTTATAGTGTACAGGTAACCATAATGCTGTTGGAGATGAACGTTTCCCTTTCCGATGCCGTTTTTGAGTTAGTCATGGCTGCCATCACTTTAACACTGACAAAAACTGACAAGACAACTTGACAGCACAAATAGCAGCAGCCATGGCTTGTGTATAGTGTGCTGTGTGAAAGTGTTATAATCTGTTGTGCGCAGTGACACCACTAATGCAGCACAACAGCATCTTGATGTCGCCGCTGAAGTACAAATATAATTTCATATACAATAATGCTCTCCCATACACTATAGTTTTAAGAAAGCTGCAGTGAGAATAAATTATTTATTCTCACAGTTCTGACGTTCCAACCCTAAATTCCATCAAGACCTGCTCCACATTAACTTTCTGCCTCAAAGCTGCTGAATCTACTATGTGCCTGTTTGCTGTGACTCATGTGGCCTTTAGGAAAACAGTTGATTACTCCTGTGCTCTGTTTGAACTGTGATTGTGATCACTGGTGTCATTAGCCCTAACATACATAGTACTGACTGCGAAAAAAACCTCAGTGCCCACAAGCCTAAAAAAAATAAAATCTGTTAAATGTAAATGTCCTCTGCAAACTTCAATTTTTCCCAGGAGCTTGACTACCTGAAGACTCAAATTGAGAATGATATTGGGCAGCTGTTTGGCTCTAGACTCCCTCCGCAGGCTGCTGTGGAAAGAAACAGATGAACTAGCTGTGCTACTGGTAGAACTGGAACATG
Organism: Neoceratodus forsteri; assembly: GCA_016271365.2. Classification (NCBI taxonomy): domain Eukaryota; kingdom Metazoa; phylum Chordata; order Ceratodontiformes; family Ceratodontidae; genus Neoceratodus; species Neoceratodus forsteri. Next base: position 1,727,852,860 of record CM057452.1, read on the forward strand.
CCATTGATCCAACTATGGAGCCTGCACGCCCTCTACTGGCTGCTAACGAAGGAGAAACTTCTGAACAGGGACTGCTGACACAAAATGCTTTAGGTCCACCAAAGGACACCAGAGCCTCTCTATATCCTGCTGTGTGGGAAGTGACACTGATGAACCAACCAACTGTGAATGGAGAAAATAGTGACCCAGCTGATAATCTTACCTGTAGCTATGTACATTGCACCATAGATGAACAAGCAATAGATTTATATAAAGGGACATGAAAATGAAAACACTTGTTATTTTATTATTATTTTTTTTTAATCTTGATAGAGTTAAACATTTTTACTGACCATAATTTTTAATTTTATTTTTACAATTTTTGGACTGGAAAGACACACTAAGCCAAGACTTGTTTCCAGGTGCATCCTGGAAGCACAATGAACTTAAGTGACTTGCTCATAGTCACACAGTATGCAGGTGATGGTTGGGAATTCAAACCCAGTTGTCCAGATTTGCAGCTCAGTGCTCTTAACCACTACACTATACTGTCTCCTACATAAAGGAAAAATTTAGTGAGCGTGGACCATTGTTCTGCGTACCAGCCATTGAATAATGCAAGGCCCTCTGTGATTTTTTTAAATCAATGTAAAATGGTAATGAATATGAACCTTTGCCTTTACAGGGCATATTCAAGAGCACTGAGCGGCATTTAAAGTTCATGGGATACCCATAATTGATGAAGTATGTAGAAAGATCCTTGTGTCTCAGCAAAAACACCTTAAGATGTTTCCTGTCTGTGAACCTAAATTGTTCCAGAAAGGGGTTGCCAATCTATTGGTACAAATGACAGTTGACAGGTATAAGCAAAATAGCGAGCATTGTAAAGGATATGATTGCTAACGCCAACATATTGACTGACCGAAGACTTATGGACTATATTGCCTATAAACACCTTTTTCAAAAATTAATGGATTCAGGTGTTGCCCTGAATTACATTATCCAGATCACTGGACACTGTCAGACACAGAGCTTGAATGTGTATTCCAAAATCAATGAACGAAAACAACTTCACAAGCACACTAAGCAGTGCTGCAGTTGCAAGCAGTTCACAATCTGTGGAAGTAAAAACAATACATTTCCCATAATGGATGAGACAGAAGCCTTCTTTTAAGGTTTTGAACATAACATTCAATATCATTAAAGGTAATACTCTAGGAACCCCCCCCCAAAAAAAAACAGTGAAGATGCCCCCACAAAGGTACAAATAAAGGCTTCCTATAATATTGGTGGCACAAAACTCACAGACACAGACAACAACACATTTGGCCCTTTCAGATAATACAAAAAAATGCCTATGTTAAGCCAACCATAGCTGAAGTACCTATAATCCAGGACAGTGCGATCACAATGAAAAAAGTTTATTGTTGAGAGACTTAACATAGCACTTCAATAGCATCAGATGCAGCAAATTTATAACAGAATCTTCTTTTTGTCCTTTAGGTAACATCTACCATGGAGAGAAAAAAGAATAAATGCCGTCAGCAGTGACTCTGAGTCTGACTAAAGGTGAGTCCCCCTCACTGTGAGCCCCTTTAGCATGGCCTAGGCAATCAGGAAATACCACCTGCCGCTTACACAAGCTGCGCCACCAAGCAACAGGTCCTCATGGCATGGAAGCAACCACCAGACTGACAATCGTGTGTGTACGCATTCATTGCTCTCCCTCCACAACTCTTTACAATTTAATTGACTGAACATAGACAAGTACATTCATCTTAAAATGACAGATGCAGAACAACATAAGGAACAACTAATAACAAAGTACAAAAAAGGGTTCCAGACTGACAATTTAAAAAACTTGGTGACTTGGAGAGGTACACGCCCAGTGCATAAATTGCACATGCAAGAGGGCAGGTGTCAGATAAATAATTTATTCAAACTCATGTTGACCATACTGACACTGCACTTATGGCGCCACTTCATTCTACCACTCATGAGCTCAATGAGATCAACACAACTCACTTGAATAAATTATTTATCTGACTCTGCCCTTTTGCATATCCCCTATATAATGACAGCAGGGTTTTTCCCTATACAATCCCTGCACTACCAATATTGAACTAATTACTATATATATTGGCTGCAGTGTTTGTATACAGTCCATGCACTACCAGTATCAAATTTCATGGAGTATATTAGATGCATAGTTTATTAGTATACAGCCCCTGCACTACTAATATCAAACTCACTGGTACATATTAGCTGCTGAATTTGACTGTATACAACCCCGGCACCTCCACTGTTAAACTCATTAGTGTGTATTGACTGCAGTGTTTGTTTGTCTTCAGTCCACCATGCACTACCAGTATCCATTCAATTGGTATATATGTTGACTGCAGTGTTTGTTTACAGCCCCTGCACTACCAGTACTGAAATCACTGGTATATACTAGCAGAAATGTTTGTATACAGTTCCTTTACTACAAGTTTCAAAATCACTGGTGTATGTATTGACTGCAGTGTTGGTCAGTATATGGTTAATGCAGTACCAGTATTGAATTGATTAGTGTATACCTACTGCAGTGTTTGTCTGTAAAATGTCCCTGCACTTCTGGTCTAGAACTTGTTGGTATATATTGGCTGCAGTGTTCTTTTGTATTCAGTCTGCTTTTCCAGTATTAAACTCATTGGTATACAATATATTTGCTGCAGCGTTTGTCTGTAAACAGCCCCTATGCTACCAGCATCAACCTCATCAGTATAGATTGGCATCTGTGGTTGTCTGTATGTTAGTGGTTGTCTGTGCGCAGTCACTGCACTATCAGTATAGTACTCCTGTGTGTATACTGGCTGCAGAGTGTTTCTCTATACAGTCCTCACAGTACTAGTACTGAGCAGATTGGTGTATATTTACTGCTGTATTGGTCTTTGTACAGTCCCTGCAGTACCAGTATCAAACTCATTGGTGCATACTGGCTGCTGGGTTTGTTTGTATGCTGTTCCTGCACTACCAATATCCACATTTGTGTTACATATTGACTACAGTTTTTGTCTGCACACAGTCCCTGCACTAATCAAACTCACAGGTATATACTGACCACCGTATTTGTTTGTATTCAGTCCCTGCACTAATCAAACTCACTGGTATATACTGACCACCGTATTTGTCTGTATACAGTCCCTGCACTAATCAAACTCACTGGAATATATTGACTACCGTATTTGTCTGTATTCAGTCCCTGCACTAATCTATCTCACTGGAATATATTGACCACCATATTTCTCCGTATACAGTCCCTGCGCTAATCAAACTCACTGGTATATATTGACCACCGTATTTCTCCGTATACAGTCCCTGCGCTAATCAAACTCACTGGTATATATTGACCACCGTATTTCTCCGTGTACAGTCCCTACGCTAATCAAACTCACTGGTATATATTGACCACTGTATTTCTCCATATACAGTCCCTGCGCTAATCAAACTCACTGGTATATATTGACCACCGTATTTCTCCGTATACAGTCCCTGCGCTAATCAAACTCACTGGTATAAATTGACCACCGTAGTTGTCCGTATACAGTCCCTGCGCTAATCAAACTCACTGGTATAAAGTGACCACCGTATTTGTCCGTATACAGTCCCTGCACTAATCAAACTCACTGGTATAAATTGACCACCGTATTTGTCCGTATACAGTCCCTGCGCTAATCTAGCTCACTGGTATATATTGACCACCGTATTTGTCCGTATACAGTCCCTGCGCTAATTTATCTCACTGGTATATATTGACCACCGTATTTGTCCGTATACAGTCCCTGCGCTAATCAAACTCACTGGTATATATTGACCACCGTATTTGTCCGTATACAGTCCCTGCGCTAATCAAACTCACTGGTATATATTGACCACCGTATTTGTCCGTATACAGTCCCTGCGCTAATCAAACTCACTCGTATATACTGGCCACCGTATTTGTCCGTATACAGTCCCCGCGCTAATCAAACTCACTCGTATATACTGACCACTGTATTTGTCCATATACAGTCCCCGCGCTAATCAAACTCACTCATATATACTGACCACCGTATTTGTCTGTATACAGTCCCCGCGCTAATCAAACTCACTCGTATATACTGACCACCGTATTTGGCCGTAAACAGTCCCTGCACTAATCAAACTCACTGGTATATACTGACCACCGTAGTTGGCCGTATACAGACCCCGCACTAATCAAGCTCACTCGTATATACTGACCACCGTATTTGGCCATATACAGTCCCTGCACTAATCAAACTCACTCGTATATACTGACCACCGTATTTGGCCGTATACAGTCCCCGCACTAATCAAACTCACTGGTATATATTGACCACCGTATTTGTCCGTATACAGTCCCCGGACTAATCAAACTCACTGGTATATACTGACCACCGTATGTGTCCGTATACAGTCCCTGCACTAATCAAACTCACTGGTATATACTGACCACCGTATTTGTCTATTTTCAGTCTCCGCACTAATCAAACTCACTGGTATATACTGACCACCGTATTTGTCTGTATTCAGTCCTTGCACTACTATATTAGTAGATAAGTCATTTTTATGTTTGCTTGCAGAATGCAAAGATGCAAGGAAATGTATTGGTATCCTGTTAGTGATAAAAAGGGGGCTGAGGAGGTGTATTAAGCTGTGAGCCAAAGACGCATCTGCATATGATCCTGTCCTTCATCACAGCATATGGTGATGGACTGCTAGATGATGCATTACATTTGCATACACACTTTTCAAAGGGGTTCAGCCTGCCTATCCCATTCCAGAAGCTGCCATTTTTGCTGAAGTGTTCTTATTTAGCTGTTGGTGTTACTGTTTATCTTTCTCCTGCACTCCCCCCACTTCCAGAACAGTGTTGGAAATGGCTGGATGGCCTTGCCTGCTGCAGACTTTAAATTTTTCCTTAATCCGGTCCCTCATCACAGGTGAAAGGCTCATCTTTGTCTCCTGTTGGTGACATAGCAGCCACAATCATTATGTGCGCTGGTTGGTAACAAGAGGAAATGCAGCTTCATTCTGGCTGCTCCTGGCCCCCACACACAGTCCATGTGGGACAGGTATTAAAGAACTGTTCAATAGAGAAATGAGTGCTCTCTGCACTCCTCTTTGGTGTAGTGTTTGCGATTCCTGTCTGCTGGCATATTGTTTTTAAATCCACTTTGTCATTATGGATAGAAGGCCTGTCTCAGTCCCCTGTCAGTGGCAAGGAGCCACAATCATCACAAGTGCTGGCTGAGCACAAAGAAGAAACATTGTCTCTGTCCTGCTGCCTGTCCCCAATTGCAGTCCACGTGGGACTGGGAGTAAAGAACTGCTGCAGGTTGTGTTTGTGCACTAGTGAGCTGAGCAGTAGTGCTACTGGACAGTGAACAAAGGGAAGCCCTCTAGCAGGAGGATCATGGTCCCTGGGCTGAACTGACTAGTACAGTGACCAGCAGGAAAGGGGTGTTGTCTGAAACTGAGCACCAATCTGCAAGTCTGCAACAATTTGGCATTCCAGTTGTCGAGTCAAATATTCCAGCACTGGCAGATCCAGCCTTTTCATGCCAGTTAGCATTTGCCAGTGTAAAACATCCTGGGGCTCCTAATAAGAGCCATGATTTTAATCACAGTACTGTATATCCAATCAAGTGTATTCTCCAACTTTTAAGTTTGTTGGAATTAAAATGAAAGCACTATAGGAATTTTAGCACTGACAGTCCTGAATTCCTCATAGAAAAAATACTCCACCTCCCACAACCCCAGTGACTAAATCACTTAAAATCCCCTTTGCTCCAGTAACAAAATCCCCCAAGTGTCATCCCCTTCCTGCCCCCTGTCGGCCTCGCAGTCTCCCTTTGAGCCTAGATATTTACATTACATTGCATCACGTCAAGTCACAGTGAGATGGCATGCAGAGATATAGCAGCAGCCAATGATTTGGGCCATTGAAGGTCTAAAGATCAGAATAATTCCTGAGATACATGGGGTTGATGGGTATGACAGCTGGGATGGGAGTAAGGAGTGATTTTATTAGAGAATGTCAGGTTTGGCGGGAGACATGAAGTCAGTGGGCCATATTCTCAAAGCGACTAAAGGATTGACAGAACCTGTGGCAAACATCAACTTGCATTGATTGTTGGTGCGTCAGGGACCCTGCACCTGATTCTCAATTGGAGCTCTGCTCATGAACAGTGGCACTGTCATTTTGTTAATCTGTCCTGAACGTTGGTGTCCCACAGTAATTGCGCCATTCTGCGCCAGTAGCTCAAAACCACATTTTGGGCAGGATGTGAGAAATGACAACTGTACTGTTCTTAAGGAGGTCTGCAAAAATGGCAGTGTGGAAAATCTGGAGAGAAAGTATTAAAAATTCCAAAGTTATGAGTGTGCATGGAAACTGCACAATGCATGCTCATAACACAGTCATTCTGCTGAATTTTCTCATCAAATTTTCAACATAGGCATTTTGGGACCTCCACTCATGAACACTGCCACAGTGATTTTCTTAATCTGTCCCAAACATTGATTTCCTACAGTGACCGCGACTTTGTGCGCCGCATGTGCAAAACCACATTTCGCACAGCATGTGAAAAATAACAACTGTACTGTTCTTAAGAAGGTGTGCAAAAATGGCAACGTTGAAAATCTGGAGTGAAAATATTAACAATTCTCAAACTTACAATCTGTGTGGAAGCTGCGCAATGCACACTCATAAAATAGGCAATTTGAGGAATTTTGTCACCAAATTTTCAGCATATGCATTTTTGGACCTCTGCTCATGGACAGTGTTACTGTGATTTTCTTAATCTCTCCAGAACATTGATTTCACACACTGACTGTGCCATTGTGCGCCACATGTGCGAAAACACTTTTCAGGAAAGATGTGAAAAATGACAGCTGTACTGTTCATAACGAGGTGTGGTAAAATGACAATGTTGAAAATCTGGAGCGAAAATATAAAAAATGCTGCAAAGTTATGAGCTTGCGAGAACTGCGTAACACATGCTGTATCTAACATATGGGGAATTTTTCATCGAATTTGCAACATAGGGTTTTTGGGAGCCTACCTAATGAACAGTGACACTGACATTTCATTAATCAGTATTGAAAGGTAGTTCCACACAGTGACTGTGAAATCACCTTTCAGGACCGAATAACAAAATGATAGTGACTGAGTTCATGAGGTGGGGTCCCAAGAACCCCATGTCGAAAATTTTCTGAAAAAATTCCCCAAAATGGCTGAGATATCCACCAAAGTTGAAAAAACCCTGTTTATGCCATTATACAGCTTACCGGCATTTCTTCAGTTCGCGGTCGGCTTTGAAGAGTGCAGATGTGTTCCCTGTCCACTGAAGATCATCATGCCGGCCTCCGGAGGTAAGTATGGGATGAGGGAGGTGTGAGGAGGTGGGTGTGCAGAGGGTGGGTGTGGGTTGGGGGGCACAAGAGAGACTGTGAGGGACCGTTTTCTGTTTTGACAGGGTGGGAAAAAAATGGCAACATGGGACGCTTTGGGCATGCTGTGGTGGGCTCCCAGCATGCCAGCATACCTGGGTGTTTCTTTGGGGAGGCTGGAGCCGACGGGGATTGGGCACCTTGTTGGCCACACGGTGTGCTTTTGAGGGGGCAGTATGAGCTGAGGGGGACTGGGCACCCCTCGGCTCACCACAAATTTTTTTGAGGGGGACATTATGCCAATGGGGATTGGGCTACCCTGTTGGCAAATAAACTGGTGAGGGCAAATGCCAACAGGGGGATTAGGAAACCCCGACATTGGCTGTTATGGGGACTGTGAGAGGCATACGGCTCTGCCATGTTTATAGAAATGTTACATCAGGGAAGGCATGCCCTGCAGTGAGGGGGACTCCCTAATTGCAGTGGCTAAATCCTTTCAAGGTGGTGGCACGCTTTTGCACTGCTGTCATAGACAGCATGCAATCTAATTCATGCCACAGAGCCCAGCCCAAAAAAGCAGTGGTGCCACTGGCCACTACAGGACCGCACCTCTTAAATCTGCTATTGTAAGTTACGGCAATATGTTTCTTGCGTATGTGCAAGACAACATAACAAAGGTTGCATTCAAAAGGTATAAGGAAACTGAGAGGGAGGAAGAGAGAGGACAGAAAGGTATACATAAAAAAGCAGAAGGAAGCAGGCAAGGCAGTTAGGGTGTAAAGGCTCAGATAGAGGAAGGAATTGCTCAAGGGGTCATTATGGGGATAAGACATTCTTCAGGCGCATAGTGGGAAGAGAAAAACAAGGGGAGGGATAGTAAGAATTAAAAGGGTGAAAGGGAAAGACAGTGCAGAGGGAAGCCAGGAAAAGTTGACATTTTTAACAGCTACTTCTGCTGAATTTTTACACTGGAGAGTGGAGCGGATGGCCCACCAGGGAGAACTGGTGGAAGTGTGATGAGTGGGATGGACACAGGCGCATTTTCAGAGGAAAGAATGCTATAAGGACTTTAAATCTAATGTTGGCTAAGGCTATGGGACTGGATGAGATTCACTGTAGGGTACTTAAAGAACTGAGGGAGATTCTGGTCACCACACTGGCATCCTAGTTTCAACAACTCAGTGAAAACAGAAGTAGTTCCAGAGGACTAGAGAAGGGCTAATGTTGTCCCTCTACTGAAGCAGGAAGGAGGCCTGCAACTACAGTCCAGTCAGTCGCACCTGATGGAAACACTATGAAATGAAAGAATAATAAACTATCTTGAACCCAATGGGTTGCAAGATCACAGACAGCATGGATTCACAGGGGGGAGGTCATGTCAAACAAATCTAATAGATTTCTTTAACTGGGTGACCAGGGAAATTGATCATGATAGAACAGAGGATGTGGCCTATTTAGTTTCAGCAGTCTTTGACATGGTGGCACATAGAAGGTTGAGTAAGAAATTGACCAACATAGGAGCGAGATCCATAGTGGTAAATTAGGTTAGAACTTGCTGAAGGCTAGGAAGCAAAGCGTCGTAGTTAAAGGCACTCATTCTAAAGAGGGGTGTAACTAGTGGGGTATCACAAGGCAGAGTACTAGGACCAGTCCTCTTCAGTATCTTTATAAGGGATACTGCAGAAGAGGCAAGACAAGGCAAGTTTTATTTTTCAGGTGCCCAATCCTGGAGGCTCTGGGTGCCGTACACAAAATACAACTATTCAATTTAAATTAAACAGGTACATAAGTAAACACTAATAAATAACAAATCATCTAAACACAATTATAAGAAAAAAATAAATAGCAGCAATCGATAAAAAGTTGTCACACTGAAATATACTAACCAGTGTCAGAGAAGGCCTGACTAAACAGGAGGGTCTTGAGGCAGGCCTTGAATACTTTGACTGAAGGGGCCTCCCTTACAGATGGAGGCAGCAAATTCCACAGGATGGGGCCGGTGACACTAAATGCTCTGTCGCCAGCGGTTTTAAGCCTCGTCCTGGGAATCGCAAGGAGGCCCCTAGAGGAAGAGCAGAGGGAACGGACTGAAGCAGCAGGTGTGGAAGGGAAGGCATGCCTTTTTGTAGATAATACCAAAGTCTGCAATATGGTGGAGACTTGAGAAGAGGTAAAAAAATGTAAAGGGATCTACAAAATCTTGAGGAATGGTCAAAAGCATGGCAGTTGAAGTTCAATGTCAAAAACTGCCAGGTAATGCACATAGGGCATAAAATCCCTGGTGCTGTTTTTAAGATGTGGGGTAGTAATAACAGACAACAAGCAAGAAAGGAATATAGAGGTGATCATATCTGAGAACCTCAAGGTGGAAGGGCAGTCTGACAAGGCACAGGATAAGGCTAGTGGAATGCTTGGTTGCATAGGGATGGGAATCTCCAGTAATAGGAAAGGGGTGATTCTGCCATTATGTCACTCATTGGTACAGCCATATCTAGACCGCACCTCAGAAATGGCAAAGACAGAGTGTAGGCAGTCCAGAAGAGGGAGGGCAACTAAAATGGTTCAAGATTTGTATGAGAAGCCCTACAAGGAGACATTGCATGATCTCAACATGTGCACTCTAGAGGAAAGCAGAGAGAGAGAGAGAGAGAGAGAGTATATGATAGAGACCTACAAATCCCTAAAAGGAGTAAACAGGGTACAGGTTGACAGTCTCTTTTAAAAGAGAGCAAGCACCAGAACTAGGGGACACGCGATGAAGATTGGGGGAGGGGGGTAAATTCAAGAGGGATGTGAGAAAATCACACAGTGGGACGAAGATAGGGAGGCATACCAAACTTCCCTAAGGGAAGCAGGGAAGGCAGTAAGGCAGGCAAAGGCCCAAATTGAGGAAACACTAGCACGAACAGTAAAAGAAGGGGACAAAACTTTCTATAGATACATTAGTGAAAGGAGAACATCCAAAGAGGGTATTACTAAGATCAAAGGGAATAAGGTGGAGTGTGTGAAGGAGGACCAAGGAAACGCATCTATCCTAAATAGATACTTCTGCTCAGTGTTTACTGAGGAAAAGGTAGGGCAGGGCCCACAGCTCAGCACCATGGACACGGGGTGGGGTGGGAAGTATGCACAAGTTCCATCACAAAGGAAAGGGTCCTACAAGAGCTCACTAAGCTCAGGGTGGACAAGGCAATAGGACCTGATGGCATAAATCCCAAGGTACTAAAGGAGCTAAGGGTGGAACTAGCAGAGCCATTAGCAGAACTGTTTAGTGAGTCTCTGAGCACAGGAGAAATCCCAGAAGACTGGAGAAGGGTTGATGTGCTCCTGCTCCACAAGAGTGGCAGCAGGGAGGAGGCAGGAAACTACAGACCAATCAATCTTACCTCAGTAGTAGGAAAGATTATGGAGGGACTCCTAAAGGAAAGGATAGTGTAACACCTGGAATCCATAGGAGTGCAGGATCCAAAACAGCATGGGTTTACAACAGGAAGGTCCTGTCAAACTAATCTCATAGATTTCTTTGATTGGGTAACCAGAGTAGTGGACCAAGGGGATGCAGTTGATGTCACCTACCTTGAATTCAGCAAAGCTTTCAATACTGTTCCACATAGAAGATTGATTAATAAGTTGGGTAGGCTCGGGCTGAGTCAGAGATTGGTCAACTGGGTGGCAACTTGGCTGGCGGGAAGAAAACAGAGAGTGGTGGTAAAGAGTATACAGTCAGAAGAGATGCAAGTCACAAGTGGGGTAGCTCAGGGATCAGTTCTGGGGCCAGTCCACTTCAATATCTTCATCAGAGATATTGCAGATGACACCAAGATCAGCAACAGAGTAGACAATCCAGATGGGGTGGGCAGAATGAGAAGAGATCTGGATAAACTGGCAAAATGGTCAGAAGAGAGGCAAATGGGGTTTAACGCAAAGAAGTGCAAGATCATGCACGTAAGGAAGAGAAACCCTGACTCTACCTAGAGATTGGTAGAGGAGTTGCTGGCAATCACAAGGGAAGAAAGAGACTTGGGTATCATCATCACAGATGACCTAAAACCATCCAAGCAGACCACTAAACCAGTAGATAAGGCTAGAGAGATGGTGGGGTTTATTAGTAGGGGTATCACAAATCGTAAGAGGGTGGTAATAATACCTCTGGTTAGGCCCCATCTGGAGTACTGCATGCAGTAGTGGAGGTTGCACCTCCAAAAGGACATTAACAAAATGGAGGCAGTCCAGAGAAGGGCAACCAAAATGGTTCAGGGACTGCATCAGAAAACATATGAGGACAGATTAATAGAGCTCATTATGTATATCCTAGAGCAAAGGAGGGAGAGAGGTGATATGATCGAAACATTCAAGCACCTTAAGGGCATTAACAAGGTGAAAGAGTTTAACATGTTTCAATATAGAAAAATAGTAGGGCAAGAGGACACAGCATGAGATTAGAGGGAGGCCGATTAAGGGGTAATATGAGGAAGTTCTTTTTCACAGAAAGGGTGGTGGATGCATGGAATGGCCTACCTCAGGAAGTGGTGGATATGAATACAGTGCAGGGCTTCAAACAGGCATGGGATAGGCATAAAGGAGCAATACAGATGAGAATGAATAGATAGGCCATTGACAGAATACAGGCCTATAGCACATTCATAAAGTAGGAAAAATGGACAGACTGGATGGGCCTTGCGGTCCTTATCTGCCGTTAGTTTCTATATTTCTATGTTACTGAAAGGGTAGTCGATGCTGGAATAGACTGCCGGCAGAAGTGGTGGAAGCCAAAACAGTGGGGGACTTCAAGCATGCATGGGACAGACACGCATACTTTACAGAAGGCTCAGGAGTCTCATCCCTAACATCCCCCAACCCCCACTACCCAAGCCACCCATCAGTGGCAACTTCTGCCTGCAGGCAATCTCAGTGGGCGATATTTGCAAAGAGCTTTTGGCACTAAATGCAACATCCAGCTGTGGATCCGATGGCATCACACCCAAATTCCTCAAAATTGGCACTCCAGAAATAGCTGTCCCTATTGACCACATACTTAAGATCACTATGTACCAGCTCCTTTCCTCACAGCTGGAAGCTTGCACTGGTACTTCCAATTCACAAAGGTGGCTCAGCTGATTCACTATCTAACTACCAGCCAGTCTCTCTGCTCTCCATCCTTTCCAAAACCCTTTGAGAGGTTTATCAGCAAGCAGCCATCAAACTACTATGCCCAATTTGGATTCCTAACTCTCTACCAATCTGGCTTTCTCTTCAACCACTTAGCCTCCTCCTCCTTCTCCCTTTTTAGAGCCATCAGACACATACTCACCAACATGGACAAGGACATGGGCACAGGGGCCATATTTATAGTCCTAGCAAAGGCCATTTTACATGAATGCAGATGATACAGTTATCTATTTATCTGGCACCTCTACTCTCTCCATTGAAGGTCACTTCCAAGAGGACTTTACATCAGTCAGAAATGGTTCCTGGATTACCGCCTCATCGTGAGCCAGAAGAAAATGGTGTCCATGCTGCTCAGCACCAGGAATTGGCTCACGCTGCTCTACCACCTCCACTCTCACTTTATGCATCCCAGATGCGTCCTGCCTAGACTCAGTTTCTGCCTACAGATACCTCAATCTCCACCCGAAATATCTCCTTGGCTACTGAAGACACATCTCCCAGGTAGTAACCAAGCCATATGCCAAGCTAGGTGCCCTATATAGAGTAAAAGGATGCCTCCATTGAATCATCAGGAAACAGACTGTGGAACAATCAATCCTTCCCCTAACAGACTACGGGGATGTAGTCTACTCAGGTGCTATCGCCACCTCCCTTGATAAAATCAACACCCCATTCAATGCACTGTGTATATTCACCTTGAGCTGCTCCCCCCAATGCAGTATGTGCAATGATCTAGAGTGGTCCACTCCCTCCCTCCACGAGACAAATGATGCATACTGCCCCCGTGCATTCCAAATATTTGTCTGGAAAACCTCTTTTCTCCTGCAGGGAACACTTCTTATCTGCTCAGATCCGAGGCAGGACACCACCTCCATGTCCCATAGTACAAGCGCAACCTAGGCCAAGCCTCCATCAGCTATAGGCTCCCTAACTCCTGGAACTATATCCCAATCAATGCTACTGCCCCTCCCCTACATTAAGCAAGGCTCTAATCTAGTCCCACTACAGTTCCCCTACGTCATGTCCCCAATGCCACCCCCTAAGCCTATCTAACTCATCTAGCTAATGCATAGCATATTAACCCAGATATATACATTGTGCTAACTGCTATGATCTTCAGTGGGCAGCTGTTGTTCTACTCTTTATTTTCTTTCCTTGTGGCTAGCCTGTCATGTTCTATAATTTACTGCACCAGGACATGCTGCTTACCATGTACTTGTTTCGTTTGTTTTTGGAATGTGTAAAGTATGTAATTTATGAATGTTGTAAGATCCCTCACTGTCCCATTCTTCCCCTTCCCCTCACAACTGGAAATGAGCCCTGGGCTCTGTGAGCTTACCTGTTAAAATAAATAAGCAAACAAACTAACCAGGAATATATTAGATAGGATACAGGGAGGGTCGACAAAGACCAGATAGTGAACATCTGTGCACACTAGGTGGGTTAAGCAATCCTTTTCTGCTGTAACAATCAATGTTTCTATGTTATGTTTCTGTTTAAACTAGCTGGGGGGGGGGACACTGTGAAACTGAGGGAAGCAACAATTGTACCCCCAAATGATGAAGAAGCAAAGAGGGAGGTCCAAGGGAGAAGGCTGTACCAGGGCAGAGGCACAGGAAGACAAGGGTTTGGACAAGGCACAGAACAAGGGAGGTATAAATCAGGAAAGCAAAAAGAGAGCAGTAAAGGAGACAGGTATTAGAGAAGGTAACAAGGGAAGAGGAGGGTCAGGGGGAGTTTCATGGAACAGCACAGGCGGGGGGGGCAGGGAAGCAAGCAGAGAGGGAATAAGGTATGGAGAGCCACATGTGTCAATGCAAGGAGTTAGAGAAATAAAATTCCAGACCTGGAAGCCATCATGGAGGAGATTAGTCTGGATTTGGTGGCCATAACAGAGTCATGGTGCACTTACAGCCATGACTGCAATATTTCCATACCTGGCTGCTCTTCTGTTCAGGAGAGGCAGGGAAGGGAGATGGAGTGGTACTATATGTGAGGACTGATGTCAAGGCTACAGAAGTATGGGGGCATCTGGAGGAAAAAGAAAGGACTGGAGGTACTGTGGCTCATCCTGGAAACAGGTGATGGGGCTGCTATCCATACAGGGGTGCTATACAGACCTCCAGCACAGAGTGAGGAGTGGGATAATGCACCATGCACAAGGGGAAGCCATCATTAACATGCCAAGTAAGGGAGAGGTGCTGCTAGCTGGTAACTTCAATCTATACAAGAGTGGTGGCTGGGTAGACACTAGCAACTATAGGCCAGTCAGTCTCACCACGGTGGTGGGGAAACTAATGGAAATATTGTTAAAGGAAAGGCTGACAGAGTGACTTGAACCCAATGGGCTGCAAGACCAAAGGCAGCATGGATCCACAGGGAGGAGGTCATGTCAGGTGAATCTGATTGATTTAGATGATTGGGTGACCAGGTAAATAAACCAGGGGAGGGAAGAGGACCTGGCTATCTGGACTTCAGCAGGGCCTTTGACACTGTGCCACACGGGAGACTGATAAAGAAATTGAGCAGCCTAGGGGTGGGATCCAGAGTGGAGAACTGGGTTAGAAACTGGTTAATGGAGAGGCAACAGAGGGTGGTAGTTAGCAGCACTCATTCTAATGATGAAAGAATCACCAGCAGGGTGCTGCAGGGCTCAGCACTAGGACCAGTCTTCTTCAATGTTTTCATAAGTGACATTGGAAAAGAACTGTAAGGGGAGATATGCCTTTCCATAGATGACACCAGAATCTGTAATAGGGTGGAAAATCAGGAGGGGGCCAAATGAATGCATAAGGATCTTGGGAGGCTCAAGGAATGGTCAAGAATGTGGCAGTTGGGGTTCAATGCCAAAAAGTACAAAATCATGCACCTAGGGCATAGGAACCCAGGAGCTGAGTATAGGACAGGGAGAGGTACTGACAGTCACTAAACAGGAAAGGGACCTTGGAGTTGCCATATCTTACAAGCTTAAATGCAGGGGTAGTGTGACAAAGCATTAGGCAGGGCCAGTGGGATGCTGGAATGCATAGGAAGAGGTATCTCCAGCAGTAGGAGAGAGGTGGTGTTGCCACTGTATTGCTCACTGATGAGACTCCACCTGGAGTATTGTGTCCAGTTCAGGAAGCCACACCTCGGAAAGGACATAGACAGAGTAGATGTAGTCCAGAGGAGGGCAACTAAAATGGTGCCGGGCTTGCAACAAAAGCCCATTGAGGAGATACAGGGATCTCAACATGTACACCCTGAAAGAGAGGAGAGGAGAGCAAGGGGGACATGACAAGGACCTGGAAGTACCTCATGGGGGTGAACAGGGTGCAGAAGCAGCAAATGTGGAACAGCACCAGGACTGGAGGGCATGCAATGAAGTTGGAGGGGGGAAGTTTAAGATGGATGTGAGGAAGTACTGCTTCACTGAAAGTGGTAGATGTTAGCAGTAGACTGCCTGGGGAAGTGGTGGAGGTAAAAATAGTAAGGGGCTTCAAGCATGCATCAGATAGACATAGGGGAGTATTAGTAAATAGACAGGAAGGAGGGAGAGTCACCAGAGACCAGTTAGGTTCTGTGGAGGCAGACTTGCCAGAGACCATCTGGTCAGACTGGTTGGGCCAAGTAAACCTTTTCTGCCCCCCACATTTGATGTATCTGTGTTCTTATGTGGGAGTGGAGCCATCCTTTTGTGTCAATTTATATTCTTTTTTGAAAGTTATCTCAGAGGTCGCAGAGCTTACAATGCCCAATGTGGACAGAACACAGAAAGTACAGTCTGTTTTCAAAACTCTGTGGCCTATCGTGTGCCACACAGAAGTGCCACCAAAGCCTCTTTTTTGTTTGTTGTAAAATCTGTTTATTGGCAAATTAGACATTCTTACAGACAATGTAACATAAGCATATTTACATACCAGCAAGTGGTGACAGTAGGAGAGAAGACAGAGCTAAAGATTTAATCAGTTTCAAGATCTAAGGAAGAGAACCATATAGCTATGTTGGAATGTCCTGGGCTGTGTTGAGCCTTACATTATATCCCCTCTACACACAAGATAAAAAAATAACATACAAATAGTGTGATGTTGCTGTTTCCAGGGCCTCTAATACTCTGGTAACCAGTTCAAGCCTAGTGCTTTCCCCAGAGAGGACCAGATTTTGTCATACTTCTGCTGACTGTATTGGGTGGAATACTTCACCCTCTCTAATTTTCATGCAGGACAAAAGTGCCTGCACCCAATGGGCTATCATGGGGTGGACTCTGCATACCAGTACTGTGCCAGCAGTTGTTTAGGTACCACTACTCTCAGTTTCCAGAGGGAGTGTCTATGAGCTGTACCCTTACCTTGCCCTGTGTATAAACCCAGCAAGATACCCACCAGGGAGGGGAGCATCTGGGACCCTAGAGGTTTAGAGAGAACAGATGACATCTCTCACCAGTATAACTGTGTTAGCAGACAAGACCATATCCTATGAAAAAGTTGCCCTCCTCTACCTTACACTTTCGGAATTCCTTCAGCTTTGCGGGGTCCATCTTATGCAAAAGATAGGAGTGAAATAAGTATGGTGAAGAATATTGAAGTGAACTTGTCACAGTCTGTTGTTTAAAGAACATGTCTCCATTCCCCTAGCTATGAGTGACCAGTCCCCTACTGTCCAGGATACATTCCCCACATCTCTGTCCCATTTGTTGCACAGGGTACATAAGGAGTAGGCTCCCCAGGAGCATGGCATACCCTGCTGCATTTGCCTGCCTGTAGTCTTTTTATCCAGCAGGATTTCCTCTACTGACAAGTGTGTTGGCGGGGAGGTTAGTATGTTTTGGAGACAACTATAATGATACCTAGCAACATAAACGTGGACCAACAAGGAGGTGCAACTGAGTGCTTTTTAGGCATCCAGCCTAGTCACCACCACCGCTAGCACTTAATTAGGATCCTGTTAGGGAAGGAAAACAGAGGCAGTGTGATAAATAAAATAAAGGCAGCAAACAACAAACAAACCAACATTTGTCACAGTGAGCATAAGCCCACTGAAAGACCACAAAATCTGATTACCATATTGCACCTCTTGGGTATGTTTAACGGGTAGTAGCCACCCCCCCCCCCAGCACAACAGCTATGAAGTACGGGGATAGCTCAAAGTGCAAACAAAACAGGAGATATTTCAGCACCTCAACTGTAGTCCATAAGAATTCTATTAACACAGTGTCCATAGAATCTGAAAGAGGTCAGTGTTCATCTCATAGAAAAATGTGGGATAAGTATGCAGTCTAAAGTGGTGAATGTGAGCATGAAGGTTTGGGTGGGTGGGGAGCCCCATGGTGCCACCATTCGGTCCTCCAGTAGTAGGCCCGAGAAGCAGAATTCTAAGGTAGTTGTTGACCTGGTGAGCCCTTTCCCTACCTTGGCCACCTGTTGTCCCCACATTAAGCAGCTGCATAGGCACAGGGCTCCGCTGCAATACAATTGGGCAGGCGTATGAGGAGTCGGATGACCAAAATGGTCTTCTGTGCTGCTTGAGACACACCAGGCCCGCTGAGGCAGCATGCTGCTCAAATCCTCTGCTCTCCAGGCTCCTTTCTATGGTCAGCCTATTGTACCCCCTCAAAACCCATCTCACTCACTCTCAAATCACAGCATTGTATGAAGCTGATCTCCCTCATATCTTCAGGCATTCGGATCCCCCCCACATGTGGATGATAACCCTTCATGTACCACTTTCTCCATCTCAAGGTATGCAGCTGCTGCCTCTGGGTTGGTGAATGTCTTTGGGGGCATCTCCAGGAGCCTGATCATAAGTCTGGAAGGATAAACATGGACAAAGAGCCATCCCAAAGCATGCAGAGTTTTCCTTACATCACTGAAAGCTCATCTGGTTTGCTGGAGCCACCTGGAGTAGTCCGGAAAATGCTGATTGGACTACTGTTGATTTTCAATCCCCAGCTTTTTGGGCCACCTAGAGTACTAGCTGTCTGTCCTGGCACTGAAAGAATCTCATTAAAAAGTGCCTGGGTCACTGGCCCGGTGGTGCTGAGGGTTGAGGCACTGGATGCCACACCTCATGCTACACTGGCGACCCGGGTTTGGAAATGAACCCGGGTCACCAGGGGTCAGCTGGGGAGGGGGAGGAAGGAGCTGGATTGAATAGTCATTCAGCAACTCTCAACTCCTGGGGTGGGTTTGGCACCAATCTGACTAGTGGACAGTGTTGGGAGGGGAGGATGCTGTTAGGCGATTGGCGGAAGCCGTGTCTAAGCACAGCTTACTGCCTGGACTTCGTTCCTGTGTGCTGGAGTCCTTGGGGTGGGGATTAGGGGAGTTACACAGTAAAGCAAAGTAACTGATCCCTTGGAGGGAGGGGTGGGCTCCACGAGCTCAGGCCAGCCATTGGTGAAAACTATGCTATTAAAAAAGATGCCTGAGTCTTTTGTCTTATCCCTGGAAGCTGCCTGGCGACTGGTGTACATTGTGCTTAATAATAATAATAATAATAATTCTTTATTTGTATGGTGCCTTTCCAAAACCAAGGCACCTAACAGTCAATAAAAACAGATAAACCATACATTCACACAGCAATAAATACATTAAAATACAATTAAATAATACAATAAATTTAGATCATTCACTAAATGCCTGCTTCCACAAATTGGTTTTGAGCTCCTGTTTAAATCCCTCCATGGTCATGCACTTCCATAGCTGATGGGGTACAGAATTCCAAAGGGTAGGGGCTGCATGCATAAATGCACGTGCCTCTGAAGATCTTTAACAAATCTTTGGAATCTTTAGCAACCCCTCATCAGACGAGCGGAGTGATCGCCCAGGGCAGTAAAGAACCAGGAGCTGTTTCAGGTAGACCGGGCCCTGTCTGTGTAGGGCTTTATAAGTCAGAAGTCCGACTTTAAAGGTGATCCGCCACTGTACAGGCAGCCAGTGCAGTTCACACAGCACTGGGGAAAAATGAGAGGACCGAGAGGTCCCCATCAACAACCGGGCTGCTGCGATCTACACCAGTTGCAAGCAGCAGATATCAACCCCAGGAAGCCCTAGGTACAGGGAGTTGCAATTATCCAAGCGCGAAGACACAAAGGCATGGACTAACATGGGGAGATCACCAGATGGAACAAAATGCTTAATCCTGGAGATATTCCTTAGGTGGTAAAAAGATGATTTGATGACAGCTGACACCTGCGAATGCAATGTCAGCCCTTCGTCAGAAATTACCCCCAGGTTTCGCACCTGTTCAGACATCAGGAGTGGTGAGCCCCCAAGAAAAAGTTCCAAATGCAAGCCAGCCCCCGACCCCCTATCTAGTTCCCCGGGTCCACAACCAGCACTTCAGTCTTTTCTGAGTTCAACCTCAGCCAGCTCGAATTCATCCAATCCTGGATTTCCACAAGGCAGTTGTTAAATACCGAGAGAGCTCTATCCTGGTCGGGTGCAAAAGAAAGGTAGAGCTGGGTATCATCAGCATAGCAGTGAAACCTCAGCTCATACCATCTTACAATGTCTCCAAGGGGTAGCATGTACACTGTGAACAACATAGGGGACAACACTGATCCCTGGGGGACCCCACATAACAGAGGAACTAGGTCAGAGGAATAAATCCCCAACACCACCCTCTGAGTTCTTCCAGTGAGGAAAGATGTAAGCCACCTGAGGACTGTACCTGACAGGCCACAGATGAACCTCAGGCGATTGAGAAGAACCTCATGATCCACAGTGTCAAATGCTGATGAGAGATCAAGAAGAACCAGGATGGAACATTTTTTCTGATCTCTTGCCAGCAAGAGATCATTGAGCACCCGAACCAGCGCTATGCCTCTTTCAAAAATCAGATTTGAGGGGTTCATAGATATCATGGATGGTCAAATGATTCTCCAGTTGTAGGGTCACTACTTTCTCAATCACCATCCCTATGAAGATAAGGTTTGAGATAGGTCTGTAGTTCGCATGACAGTCTGGGTCCAAAGAAGCTTTCTTCAAGAGGGGTGTCATCACCGCCTCCTTCAGGGAGCTAGGAAACTCACCTGTTTCCAAGGAGCACCAGACTATCCATGCTAGGACTGGACCAATGATGTCACTACAGCCTAAATGCAGGGTAGTTGGTCCTGGGTCCAAACTACACCATGTAGGGTGCATACCCTGGACAATTCGCATGACATCCATGGACTCTGGCCGGTCGAAGGTACTCAAGAAAAACTGAGGAGCAGTGATCGAGCGCCGATCCAGAGCAACACCCATAAAGTGTGCTGGTTGGAGGTCTGCCCTGATGTCTGCCACCTTAGTCGCAAAAAATCGAGCAAGTTCATTGCACTCTACTTGCAAAAATGGTCTTCGAACCTTCTGCTTCTAAGCTGGTTCCTCCTTGCAGGGAGAGGAGTGTAGGTAGCCACATGGCAAGGATGGGGATGCAGTCTGTGCCCTCCGTACCATCAGGGAGGCCAACAATGCAAATATTGTTGTGCCTCTCCCAATTTTTGTAATTATCTAGTATATCCTTTAGAATTGTTATGTCTCTTTGTGCCTGGGTCAGAGCAGCTACAATCTACTGTGTGGCTCTTCCTGTAAATTCACCCTGGTCTTGACCTCTGTCACCCTTCTCCCATGGCCATCAACTGTATTCCCAAGGCATTTACATTCTCGCACCCAGCACAGACCTCATTCTTGAAATTACAAATGAGGGTTTCCAAATTTTGCTTTTGCAGTTTGTCGGTTGTATTGGCTATAGGCTGGTACATCATTTTCTCTGTTTCCGCTCAAGTGCTCCAGCAGTTTTTCTGGTCTGCAGGCCCATCCAACTTTGCCCCTTCTACCAGCATTTTGAAGAAGAGCTGCAATTGCTTGTGGATAGATTTAGGTAAGGTTGACATCAGTGGACTGTTAACAGTGGATTTGTTACATTTACACTTAATTAATTGCTAGATGTTCATGTATTTTGACAGATTTTCCCTGGAGCACTGAGATTAAGCAGCTATCTCAATCCTAGGTTTGGCCACAGCCCCCACCAAAGCCTCCTTATGCAGCTCTACACACCTAAAGTGTGTAACTATGCCTGTTGAAGCATTCGGCACGCAATGCGCAAGTTGACATGGACTAGGTGGGTAGGAACTGCGATGTGAATGGCACTCTGTGCTGGAGATATGTCTTTTCTTAAGTACTCTGAAGGACAAGGACCAAGTACAACCAGGTAAGGGGGTAGCATATGCCATGCTTGCCGGGTAGCATGTATATATTATGTTCTGCTCTCCCCCCCAAAAAACTAATGAAATTAATATTGTATAATAAAAAAATGTATTAACATGCCATCCCTATATTGACTATTTTGAAGATTTCATTAAATTGTTTACGCCAGCTTGCTGATTTGATCATAGCATATGTGCTTACTATATCAGAGAGTCAGGTACATGTTCTGAGCTCAGGAACTTACACCTCACACTGTCAGAAACATGCAGGCCCAGCATCTGCCCCAGTAGGAATAGCAGCCTGTCTCAGGAAGGGCCGGTGGCTCCTGCCAGAACAAAGTACAAAGCAGCTAGGGGAATCCAAGCCTAGAGCCCACAAGAAACTAATTGAACAAGCAAAAATGTGGCTAACAGGCACTGGTATGGTAAAATAAACCCGCAGCTTGATTTGTAGTTAAGCAAATCATTTTTATTCATTAAAAGCAGCAACACACTCACCCCAATGCATATCATGAGTGTGTTGCTGCTTTTAATGAATAAAAATGTTTTGTTTAACTACAAACCAAGCTGCAGGTATATTTTACTATACTAGTACCTGTTAGCCACATTTTGCTTGTTTGACTTAAGTGGCTTGTGTCAGTGCACAGATTCCTGATGTCTTAGGGGAGTGAGCCCAGAATTTACACTCCATAATTAACCTTTTCTGCCAATCAAGTACAGTTGGGCTAAAACATGTGGTGGAGGCTCCCAATGTCCAATTAAATGCTGATGAGTGAGATGCCTGGGTGGGGTGGGAATTGGTACAAGGTAGTGGAGTAAAGGCAGAGGATGTTGCCATACTCTTCCACACACAGTTGTGAAATACTGACCTCTGCAGATCTCAGCACTCCTCTGCTACCATACTGAAGTGTTCCAGCTGGTTGGTTCCTGCTGGCTGAACCCCAACCCCACCACCTGGATGGGTAAGTCAGGAAGATACAAGGGAGGTCAGACTAGAAATACAGGGGGTAAGTTACAAGTCCCAGCAGTACTGAAATCTGAGCTTGTAGATGAGCAAAGGGAGTGATCGATGCCACACTAGAAAGAGAAATAATAGAAACTTAAGAAAAAAAGCTTTTAAAAAAATATCAGGCCTGGTATAGGTGTTATGGAATTCCCATCTCCATTCTCCTCATCCTTCGTTCCCATTTTTATTTATTTTATTTATTTAGATCTCTGATTACAAATACCTTTGAGCTTAGAGCTCTTTTACAAGGGTTCCATGTCAGCAGCATAATACAACAGGTTAACAGAACAAAAAGTATGGCAAAACAGTAAACATAGAGAAAGGAGATCAACAGGTTAATAGACTAAACAGGGTATGGTAAAATAATTGTAAATAAGAAAAGAAAGCAATAGTTGATATTCACAGTGAATTAAAGAATAGAAACGAGTAACGCTAAGCAGTTTCATGCACAGGAATGCATACAGTAAATTGAAAATCAGCCAAAACAAGCTTTGTCAGTTACTGGTAAAATGATAAGGTAAGTTGAAATCAACCAACAGGCCTTGCCACTACAGATGGGAGGGGTGGCATTTGGTAGAGGGGAGGAAAGGTGAAGGGGTTGGGTAGTAGGGGTGGGGATGTCAGAGATGGTGCTAAGGAGATTTAACAGTAAATAGACAACAGATGTTGCTCCCCCCTCCCAATTTGGTAAAAAGCAGTTCCTTTGGCAAGAAAAAGAACATCATACTATGGGTGCATTGGCTCTCTTGTCTACCAATAGATCCTCAGGATCTCTGGAACTATTTTAGAATAGAAATTGAAATACTATTGCACGGTGAGTGTATACCTATTATTTATGATTTACCATCCCACAAATGACTCCCACACTAGCCAAATTTAGGAAAAGGGACCTAGATAGGAGAAAAACAGCTTGCTGAAAGTTGCAGAGTGTGGCATCCTAATACTATAGAGGTGGAATTTCATTTGCAGCCATAGGCTGTTAGTCTAGTAGAGCCCTAATCAATATCCTGCAATGTTTTCCTTCAGAGCACAGGAGAAAGGGGTCCGGGAGGGGGGGCAGAGAAAAACAGTTAATGATCAACAGACTTATTTACATAAACATATTTGATACATACCAGACTGCTGTCTGAAGGAACACGATATTCAGGAAATTCAAATGCTAATCCTCCAAAGTTTCTCATAGAAGGTTCTGAGGCTCCCTTATCAGCTGATTGCTGGTGTCTCTGTGGTAAAACTGCAGCTTTAAAATGACTTTTTCTCAGGTCTTATTGAAGCTGCTATGCTGAAAGTGAGATACTAGTATCAAGAGAGACGTCCAGGTGAAAAGACAAGAGGGTGTAGCAAAACAAATAAAACACTTCTTTCAACATCAGCCACTTGTGGTGTGTCCAGAAACTGTAAAGAAGTCTTAAGTTGGTTCTCATTCAGGGGTAAATGTTCAAAGTACAGTGCCTAGGTGCTAGGGAGAATGACGTATCACAATTGAGTCCAAGGACCATCCTGAGGAAACAATAACTACTGTAAATGACTGGGTGCAACTTGGATCAGGTGTCTCATTTAAATACAGTAGCATGTAAGTGGAAATGTGAACAAGCAAGCCAGCACTGTTGGTAGGCTGTGTGAGTATGGTTCTCGAACTCCCTCAAGGATTTCCTGTTTCTTTGAATACCTAATAAGTAATCCATTAAAGAGCTGCTGCCACCTCCAGAAAAACATAATATTTAGATACAGTTCAGTTTGTATTCCAGAGATTCCCTATAGATCCCCCTCTCTGTTATTTGTTACTGTGGAAATCTGCATGAATATATAATATTTATCCCTCTGAGGTCATATTCCTCTATGGTTTATTAATCCTTAACCTTCTGTTACGTTATGATGTCATAATCTGTTGCCACGAGAGTAACTCTGATATCACAAGCAGTGTATTATGTAAGGCTTTATAATGTATGGGAAGCCCTTATTATTAACTGAAATCAAGCAGATTACAACCTTGTTATGCCATTGATATGACATCACTCTGTTGTTAACCCTTCTTGAGTATGTTGTATCAATGATTTTTTTTAAATTGAATAAACTTTATTCATTTACCACTGAATACAACACTTTGGCGGTAAGCATACATTTTTACAGAAATACATGTATTGGTACAATGGCATGAGATCTCAACAGTGCAAGTGCCAAACATTTATAACTTTATAGCTTATTCATCATACATAAAACACAAAAATAGGGAGAGAACCTCTTCATGCCGTCTGGTCAAAGAGTATACATTCCCCCTCCCTACTTCCCCTCCTCCCACTTCCCCCCCACTCCTATCCTCCAGAGCCACAAATACCTTCACAGGTGGTGCTTTTTCCAGTTCATGTGTGAGACCCCGACTATTTCATCCTGGGATTCTTGCAGGGTGGCCTACGAGACCTTATTCCTCCCTAAACTACTACACTGTTCCCAGCTTGATTTATTAAGGGGGTAGGGAGAGAGACCAAAGCGTGAAGAACTTCTCCCATCTAGATTTATACAGGGGAAGCTTACCCATAAGCTAGCAATTGCTTTTTCAACTCTTAAGTTGTATAGTAACTCCTTGACCCATTCAAGATAAGAAATCGCATGCTGGTCCTTCCAGAATCGAAGAACAAGCCGTTTGACCATCAAGGAGATAATGGCCATATAGTATCTTTTCTCCTTGAAAGGGACAGTAGAGTAATCGCCCACTATACAAACCAGTGGTGAAAAATCTTGCAACCCCAACAGTGGGTCTGCCCTATCTTGAATAGCACTCCAAGGAGGCTACTTTGAGGCAATCCATAATATATGAAGTAATGTTCCGGGGCCTTTCTCACACCTAAAGGGCATTCTACTCTGTGTCTTGCCCATTCCATATAGCTTAACCGGAGTGTAATAGATATTGTGCAATATATGAAACTGCATTAGTCTTAAATGATCATTGGCAATATATAGGTGAACTCCCTCCCAAAATTTTATCCCATGAGAAATTTTCTTGTGGGAAATGCCGGACCCAATAACTAGACTGGCCTGATGCCTCTGGATTTAATGCCATGTATATCCGTGACTGTATCAATGATATAACAAAATGGAATGCTCATAACAATCGATGTTCTGTAAAGAAATTCAATAAAGTAATTCAATCCACGATTACACAATCTTGGTAGCCTATACACTATAAAATATAATGTATGGTGTTTGGATAACAGCCACACTGAAAATACTTCTCAAAGTTACCAGAACATCTGAAAACCTCTCGAGCTGCTCTCTCAAGGTTTACAATGATGTCATGGCAAAGTGTTTACAGCATGGTTATTAACCAAAGACCATCCATTATCCTCTATATTTAGGGAATTAGGCAAAGCAAGACACATTTATTTCTATGACGCCCAATCCCAGAGGCTCTGGGCACCTTACATAAAAGCAAACCGGGAAGGAAATGCAAATAGGATAAAATACACACATTACATTATTTAACATGTGATTCCATATTAAAATCACTAGGCATAATCTTAAAATATAATACAGTAGCTCCAATTAGTCCAGGAAGGTCAAGAGGAAAAGGTGAGTCTGTAGACCCCTTTTAAAATCCTTCACTGTTGGGGCCTCCCTAACAGAGATCGGAATGAAGTTCCAAAGGGCCGGACCAGTGACTTCGAAAGCTGGGTCACTGGAAGATTTTAACCTGACCCTCAGAACCACAGGGAGGTCCCTGGCGGAGGAGCAGAGTGAGTGGACTGAGGAGGCAGGTGTCAGGAGATCAGCCAGATAGCCAGGACCCAGTCCATATAGAGCCTTATATGTGAGCAAGCCCACCTTGAAGATGATCCTCCACCTGACAGGCAGCCAGTGCAGAGCTTGCAGGACTGGGGTCACATGACTAGACCTGGGCAGGCCCATCAGTAACCTGGCCACTGCATTCTGCACCAGCTGTAGCTGCAAAGGGTCCCTCCACTGATCCCAAAGTACAGAGCATTACAGTAATCAAGCCTAGATGTGACAAAGGCATGAACCAGTGATGGCAAATCCTTGGGCCGAACTAGGGGTTTAATTCTGGCTACATTCCTTAAGTGGTAAAAAACACTTTGGACAACAGATTAGCAAAAGGAATAAACTCTTTAGGAGCACAAATCCTAATTTCATGCAGATGACCAGTGTCATAAATAATGTAGTGGATAAATACAGAACTAAAGTGAAACATAACTCACAACCCTATGTAACCCCTTCCCCTAGGTTGCACCGTGAGAAGAGCAACTTGTTGTTCAGTGTGCCCTCCTGGTGAAACATTTCAATAAATAAATAAAAAAAACATAAGTTGAATTAAGTAAACATACTGGGCCAGATTTTCAAATGTTGGCGCAGGGCTTACGTTCCGCCCTGCGCCACAGGACTTTAACTTTCACGGTGTGCCAACCCTCTTTGCCATAACTGCACTCAGTTTTCAAAGCTTGGGTTCAGTCGCGACATTTTGCATGATTTACGGCAGCTTGTGCCAATGCTGTGGTGCAAGCACCATGTAATAGCCTCCCAGGGGTGGCACACGCTAAACCACAAAACCGTGGTCTAAGGATGGGCACTCAGTGCAAGTGATTGAAAATCCCGATCATCAACAGAGGATT
The DNA here is from genome assembly GCA_016271365.2 of Neoceratodus forsteri. NCBI lineage: Eukaryota > Metazoa > Chordata > Ceratodontiformes > Ceratodontidae > Neoceratodus > Neoceratodus forsteri. The sequence goes on from CM057452.1 coordinate 1,727,880,236, forward strand.
GCCGCATGCTCCGTGCGTCATTTGTTTGGCACAGCAGGGGCTTGTGGCATCCCTGGACCTCTGAAAATCCAGCCCATTGTGTTTTGTTAAAGTTCTCCTGAAGGTGCCAGCTACTCCAATCTTATCAGCATTTGTTCACGAGAGTTAGACATATTTAACTTTTGCCATCACCAGCCATTTTGATTTCCTTTTTACTTATTCCTTTTGCACAGATGTAGGATGCCTGATCTGCCATGGATACTGCTGTTTCTTAATAAAACATATATAGAGTAGTAGATGGGGGGAGCATGCACAATAGAACTGTTATACCATCAAGGGATTCTGATGGCATCACAAACCATGAGAGCAAAGCTCGAGTGGTCTGATGTCATTAAAATCCTGAGATGGAATAATTTCTGTTGCAAATTTTTCCCTAGCTACAATTTCTTATAGCGTATGATGGAACATTTTTTAACCAAAATAAACGTTAAACATGTAAAGACCCCTATCAGAGTGGACGTCCCTCCATATGCCTTATGTGCTAGGGTGTCACTACCTCACACCATGACCAGGTTGCTGTACATGGTTGCAATGACTTCTGGGTTCTTTTCGCTTTCCCAGTGAGGGGGATTCATATCCAGTATAAAGAAATATCAAAGTTAGGGCATTCCCCTGGGATGCTGCACCTGCTGTCCTCACCAGTGTAATCACTTCTCTGGCAGGCCCCACATACATGCAACAGTTCCCCCTGCTAACATGCACAGTATTACTGCAGTCAGTAAAGAGATGACTTAACAGTAACTTAAGTAAAATACAACTTGATTTCCAGGACACAAGCCTTGAAAGGGAAAAACATTAGTGCAACCCCTCTTGAGTACAGTCCTTCTTTGGCTCATTTCCAAGTGGGTCAGATCAGTAACCACACTAGGTGCCCTTCTAGGAGGGGTCCAACCACCCACTCTCCACATGGCCTTCCATAGTCAGGCCCAGCACATGCTTGACCAGATTACTTTTGACTTACCCTACAAATGCTCACTGCCAGGCTGGTGTCCTGCATTTTAGCAGTTTAAATGTGATTGCCAGAGAGTGCCTGTATAGCCTCTGTGTACTGTCTCTTTAAGAGCTGCTTGGATTGCAGTCATAATTAATCTGAGAGGGAGCTTTGTTAGAAGATGTACTTGTTTGCTTATCATTTGTTAGAGTGGTAATAATATTGTAGTTTGTTCTAACCTGCCTTTTCTACAGCATGGACAGTTCTGTTTGTTTCCATCATCTTGGTCCCGGGCTGCAGAACGGGCCAATCAGTACATTTGGGGCTCTAAAATGGACCCTGCCTACAGGGGTTTGGTGGGGCCAAAACTTATAGGAATTATAGTTTTGGGCTTTTGGCACCTAAAATAACCTGGAGGGGGAACCTTTGTTGTGACTGACAGACATATCAGCCAACCAAACCTTTTGGATCTTGGGGAAAGTCCCACACTGCTTGCAGTTTCAGTTAGACCTGAGTTGGGAAGTGCTGAAGTAACAGCTCGAGATAGTTCAAGCAGCAATCCATACTGGATTTGCATGGGAGAACTGTGGAAAGGCCTGAGTTTGGCCTGCATGCCTGCCTGCTGTTCCTGAGAGGGAACTTGTGCTTTTTTCAGACTGAATCCGAACTTGGAGAGTGAATTAAGCCACTGAAGTGTGACCAGGCTTTAACCTGAAGAAGACCGAACATTTGCTGAATGCGATTGGCTTGTCAGGACTTCCTGCAACCTCTGAACTCCCAGATTGTGCAGAGACTCTGTAATTGTGACCGGAGAGCCATTTGATGGTACAGTGGAATTTCCTTACATGTGAATGTGCTGTGTGCTTATAGTGGGCCGTGACTTGGTTCCCAGCTGTGTGTCTGAACTGTGTTTTGCTTGCTGGTGGCTGTATCCAGCTCTACGGACTGAAGCCATATCCATTTCTGTTTGCCTGGGCCCTGCTACACTGGCCCAGCCAGAATACCTGCTACGCAGAGAAAGTCATCGACAAGACCGGCCTGGGGATCACCTCCCCCTGCTCAATGCCTTGAACAGCAATGATGCCTCAGTGACTTGTGAGGGCCCTGCTTCTCCAGGCACTCCAATTCAACAGCCTGCAGTCTCAATTTCATCCTGCCTGTGTCCAGTATTTGGTATCATGAGTAAAAATCAGGGTAGCTCCCTGCAACAACAACTAAATCTGAAAGTGTTGTCATCTGATTGTCTTGTTGCCTTTTCTTTCATGAACTGAGTCCTCTGGCTCTGGATTACAAATAGTGTGTGTTGTGCATGTTGCTTTCTTCCATCACAGGGCCTTAACCAGCTGCAACGTTCCCGGCTAGCCCACCGTTTTCCTACCTGGGTACCCAGAGTATGTGACTGTGTATGGACTCTGAACTGCATGCATAACTGTCTGATTAATATAGCTTTTAAGCAAATCAACCTGATTATGCCCCTTCCTTGTTCAAGTCCCCTGAATAAATCAGATTTAACTTTGTTTGCATTTAACCTAACTGTGGTTCCAGTTTGAGCCAAGAGTATTATACTGTTGTTATTTGCTGTGCTTAACCTTGTTTTACAAGGGGGTCACCAGGGTTAAGCTCGAGGAACCAGCCCTGGTGGTAAGTGCAAACAGTGTGGGTAATTGCCTGGTGAATAAGGGTCATTGTGAAAGTGATTATTGTAGGCCACTAGAAGGGAAAGAGGGGGGTTACAGTGTCCCGGAGGGCTGTGCCCAGGTTAGCTTGACCGCTAACAACCCTGACCTCTGGATGGAGGCACCCGTTACATTACCTAAGCCCCTTAACCTGATACTGGCCAAGCAGGCAGGGGTAGTAGCCCTTGTGATAGTGCCACCTAGGGATTACATCTTGGAGGCTCACCGCTGGGATTTTGTGCTTTCTAGTGTCCAAAAATTACAAATTATTGTTAAAGATTAATGGCTACCCCAGTAAAAATGGCTGTACACCAGTTGGTGGGGTGGTGAACTGGGTAGGAGATTGACCCCCAAAATGCTCTGCTTATACTGGATATTCCCCTAGTTACCAGTCAGGACACTGTAGAAGGAGCACTCTCTAAAGTTGAAAGTTTAAAAAACCCTGTGGTGGTGGGTCGACAGGCTGATTTGATCGCCCAAACTTTCATAGCCTTGGTAGAGTGTAGTAACCTCATGGACAGCTCTAAAGTGCCACAGACTATTGCCTCAGAAGGGGTCCTAGCTGCCTGGAGAGTGATAACAAAAGACAGTAAAGACTCTGGGGAGGATGAGCTCCCACCATTACCTGAGACTTTTGAGGAAAAATTTGCTAAGTTGTTGCTGGAGGAAGGGAAAACCATACAGGACTTTAAAAAACTATTCTTGCCACCTGGGGGTGTTCCTTCCCCAACACCCCCTCCCACTCCAGCACCTGTTACTGCCCTGCCTTCTGTGCCCATGCCAATGCTAGCACCTATATCTGTACCCACCATTAGTCACGACTCCTACCGAAGACTGAGAATCTTCTCGGGCACCCTCCCCACCCCCAAGGGAGAGGATGACTGGGAGACCTGGATTGACTATGTTTCCCCTTTGGTACCCGAGTGGCAATGTGTGGAGGCCGAGAAGCAGAAAAGAATCAAAGAAAGTTTGAGGGGCCCCGCCCTTGAAGCCATTACATTTTTGAGGTCCACGAACCCTGATGCATCTGCTCAGAAGTACCTATCTACCTGAAGGCAATTTTGGGAGCATTGAGTCAGGGGAGACTTTGATGTGGAAATTCCAAGGTACCAAACAATGGAAGAGGATAGTTTGTCTGTGTATGTTACTCGCCTAGAAAGAGTTCTGCAGAAAGCTTACTGGAAAGGTGGCGTAGCTGCCAGTGATTTGAACCGTGTGAGATTGGGGCACATACTGCATACAAGCATTCTAAACTGCAGATCATACACGTGACTACTGTGACTTGATGAAAGAGCTCTGGAAGGCAGAAGGTGAAGAGGGAGATTGTAATTATGGGGTGAGTGCAGCATAAGTGATCATGGCACCGGAAGGCCCTTTCGAAATGGGGACCACTATGAGTGTCCCACCTTGGGCTAAATGGTAGGGGGAGGAGTTGCTGAAGGAAGTCAGAAAAGCACAACTGGGTGTGTTCGCTGAGGTATCCCCTGCTGACAGAGACCCTGGCCCCTGTCAGGACATGACTGTTATGGGGTGGGGGTTCACCCTCAGGCATCTTCTACTAGGGGTGGCTTCTCAGTTGAGCTCAAGGAATTGACTGCCACCCTAAAGGAACTTTTGAGACATGGTACACTACCAGCAGAAGTCAGATCACAATCTCCCATCGATGCTCCAGCATCCCCTGCTATGTTCTCCCCAAAGAAGCCCCAAGAGCTTGTCATTTGTCACAATTGCGGCAAGGATGGCCATATGAAGAGGGAATGCTGGTTTCAGAAGGACTTAGAGAAAGTGGTGAACTGGCTTCAAGGAGAGCTTCAGAAAATGAGTCAGTGGTCAAAGGGTGCATGAAATGACCACAGTGAAGGCTTCAGCCATCCTAACTCAAACCTCTCTGTGGCTAAATCGTCTGTCCAGGCCCCTGCTGTTGTCCTTCCAGACTGGTCCAAAATAGTGGCCCTTCAATCAAGACTACTGTGGCTGTAAATGGTATTCCTACCCGGGCTGTGCTTAACAGTGGGTCGAAAGTGACCATTGTATTTCAGGACTGGTATGACAAACACTTATCTGATGTGCCATTTCAGTCCCTGGAAGGCCTACATGTGTGGGGGCTGAGCGACAAGTCTTATCCCTACCTAGGCTATGTCTGCCTCTGATTGTCTTTTCCTGCAATTGTAACTGGTGTAGAGGAGCAAGTAGAGACACTGGCCCTGGTGTGTCCCCCCACCGGACTGTATGATGGGGTTCCCCTGTTAATTGGAACAAACACCCACATGTCTGGGAGACTAGCACAACTCTGCCATGAGAAACAAGGGCAACTGACTGGATGGGCCCTAAGCATTCCAGCTGTAGTAAAAAAGGCATATGACTTACAACAGAAACCCAATGATGAGGACCCAGATGAGCCAGTGGGGATAATGTGGAAAAAGGAACCTGACTCCTTGATATTGGCCCCCAATGCCCAGTGCGCAATCCATGGAGAAGTCTGCCTAAAGAGAAATGTAAAGAACAAAATATTAATGTTGGATGCACCAGGTGATGGAAAGTTGCCAGAAGGATTATTGGTTAAACACAGCATCTTGCCTGCCCCGTGCCCATGCCTATCACACAGTGATGGTCAGATTAAAATGTGTCAGATCGGAGGTCAGGTGAACAGGCAGTGCACTCTAGCTACACTACACTGCTGAACACTGCTAATGTCCAATAACAAGTACTCTGGCCAAAAGGAGAGAGTGTCCCCGGACTTATTTGACTTTGGTGATTCCCCGCTGCCAGCTGAATGGAAGGCTAGGATTAGCAAGAAACTCACCCCAAGAGACCAAGTGTTTTCATTAAAAGATTGGGATGTGGGGTGTGTCCAGGGTGCAGAGCATCATATACACCTGCATGATGACTGGCCATTTCGAGAGAGATCCCGACGCCTCACCCCAGCGGACATAGATGATGTGAGGAGACACCAGCAGGAAATGCTCGCTGCTGGCATGATACAGGAATCAAAGAGCCCATATGCCTCTCCCATTGTGGTTCTACATAATAAGAATGGGTCGGTGAGTATGTGTGTTGATTATCAAACCCTGAACCAGCGGACTGTCCCAGATCAATACACCATGCCCCGTATACAAGATGCCCTGGATTGCTTGAATGGGAGCAAAGGGTTTTCAGTATTGGATCTTCACAGCGGATATTACCAGATTCCGATGGCCACAGAGGACCATGAAAAAAATGCCTTCCTCTGTCCTTTGGGGTTCAACGAATTCCTGAGAATGCCACAGGGGATTTCGGGTGCCCTGGACACCTTTCAGCGACTGATGGAACGTGCAGTGGGAGATATAAACTTGCTGGAATGCCTAGTGTACCTAGATGATGTCATTGTGTTCAGACGCACATTAGAGGAGCATGAGACCCGACTGTTTAAAGTCCTAGACCGATGGGAAGACTTTGACCTCAAGCTGTCCATTGACAAGTGCTAGTTTTTTCAAACCTCTGTGAAGTATGTGGGGCACATAGTAACTGCAGACAGGATAGAGACCGATCCCAGTAAGGTCGAGTCACTGACTACTTGGCCCCAGCCACATAACTTGAAAGAACTACAGCATTTCCTGGGGTTCTGTGGCTACTACCACAGGTTCATAAAAAACTATTCCAAGGTAATTCACTCACTTCTGAATCTCACCCAGGGTTACCCCCCTACCAACTGTAAATACAAGAAAGGGGCTGTCAAAGAACCTAAGTATACTTCTGAACAGGTGAACCTTTTGGGCCCTGCTGGACACCCGAATGTGAAGCAGCCTTCCATGAAATCATATACCAGCTCACCCATGCCCCCATCCTTGCCTATGCTGACCCTACCAAGCCCTATGTGCTGCATACGGATGCTAGTCTACAGGGTCTAGGAGCAGTGCTGTATCAAGACCATGAGGATGGTTTGAGACCAGTGTTTTTTGCCAGCAGGAGCTTGACCCCATGAGAACTAAACTATCCTGTGCACAAGCTGGAGTTCTTTGCCCTAAAATGGGCCATTGTTGACCAGTTTCATGAGTACCTCTGTGGGGCAAAGATATTGGTGAAGACCAACAATAATCTGTTACTCCTATGAACTGAGTCAGTTGTTTCATGGAAATCCTATACAGAATCATGGGGATGAAGCTGGGCCTTCTGGACTGCCTAACCACCCAGCTTCGTCCTTGGAGCCAATGCTCCCTGAAAGTGAAGTGCAAAGTATCATGTCTGAGGCTGCGGACTCCCTGTGTTAAGTGGAACTGTGTGACTTGCCTGAAGAAGGAGCTGATGGTCTGAATCTCTCTGGTGACACACCAGAACTTGAACAACAATATGAGAGTGCTGACAGCCACCCTTCAGTGCCACAAAGCCTAATTGTGCCAGAACCTTCTTTAAATGAGCTACGTTTTGTGGAAAAAGAGCCTCCAGAACAAGGAGCTGACAGTGCTCCCAGTTTGGACATTCCCATCCATGCAGAGGCACCCCTCATGAATGATGAAAGCTCCAAAGTTAGTGCTGAAAATACAGAGACTGTGGCTGTTCCCCCCAGAAAGACTGGCCGAGCTGTTAAGCCAGTACTGCACTTCAGTTATGATTCTCCCATGAGGCCAGTGGATTTGCCTCTCAATGTGGTTCACAAAGGTGTTTATATTTCTCAGAGCTCACTACCCAAATTGAGCTTAATGGCCAATTCCAGGTTGATTGTTCTTCCATCTCAGTATGGTGCCCCTGCTCCATCAGCCCCAAGTTAGCTGATAGGGAAGGGCCCTCTCCTACATTGTTTAATGTACCGGAAGTTATAACATGAATTAGTATTATGATGTCACAAGTATGTTAATCATAGTGCAATCAGTATTACCTGTATGAAACATGCATAAGTATTGTTCTTATGGATATAGTATCATGAAGTGTAGTGAATATGTATAGTAAAGTAATAAGTTTATGTTAACTGATGCATGATGGTACAGACTTGATGTGGATGCCAAGTTTTCTCCAGGCAGGGAAGGGCATAACCCCCCTACAAATGGGGGTTCCCAAAAAGTCTTCCTTGAGATTGCCTAAATGCTCACTGCCAGGCTGGTGTCCTGCGTTTTAGCAGTTTAAATGTAAGTGCCAGGGAGTGCCTGTATAGCCTCTGTGTACTGTCTCTTTAAGAGCTGCCTGAATTGCAGCCATAATTAATCTGAGAGGGATCTCTGTTAGAAGATGTACTTGTTTGCTGATCATTTGTTAGAGTAGTAATAATATTGCAGTTTGTTCTAACCTGCCTTCTTTACAGCATGGACAATTCTGTTTGTTTCCATCATCTTGGTCCTGGACCGCAGAATGGGCCAATCAGTACATTTGGGACTCTAAAATGTAGCCTGCCTATAAGGGCTTGGTGGGGCCAAAACTTGTAGGAATTGTAGTTTGGGGCTTTTGGCGCCTAAAGTAACCTTGGAGGGAGAGCCCTTGTTGTGACTGACAGACAGATCAGCCAACCAAACCTTTTGGATCTTGGGGAAAGTCCCACACTGCTTGCAGTTTCAGTTAGATCTGAGTTGGGAAGTGAAGAAGTAACAGCTCGAGATAGTTCAAGCAGCAATCCATACTGGAATTGCGTGGGAAAACTGTGGAAAGGCCTGAGTTTGGCCTGCATGTCTGCCTGCTGTTCCTGAGAGGGAACTTGTGGTTTTTTTAGACTGAATCCGAACTTGGAGAGTGAATTAAGCCACTGAATTGTGACCAAGCTTTAACCTGAAGAAGACCAAAGACTTGCTGAATGCTATTGGCCTGTCAGGACTTCCAGCTACCTCTGAACTCCCTGATTGTGCAGAGACTCTGTAATTGCGACCAGAGAGCCATTTGATGGTACAATGAAATTTTCTTACATGTGAATATGCTGTGTGCTTATAGTGGGTCGTGATTTGGTTCCCCACTGTGTGTCTGAACTGTGTTTTGCTTGCTGAAGGCTGTATCCAGCTCCACGGACTGAATCCGTATCCATTTCCATTTGCCTGGGCCCTGCTACACTGGCCCAGCCAGAATACCTGCTATACAGAGAAAGTCATCGACGAGAGACTGGCCTGGGGATCACCCCCCTGTCCAACGCTTTGAACAGGAATGATGTCTCGGTGATTCGTGAGGGCCCTGCTTCTCCAGGCACTCCAGCTCAACAGCCTGCAGTCTTGATTTCATTCTGCCTGTGTCCAGTATTGGGTATCATGAGTAAACATCAGGGTAGCTCCCTGCAACAACAGTTAAATCTAAAAGTGTTGTCATCTGATTGTCTTGTTGCCTTTTCTTTCATGAACTGAGCCCTCCAGCTCCAGATTACAAATAGTGTGTGTTGTGCATGTTGCTTTCTTCCATCACAGGGCCCCAACCAGCTGCAACATTCCTGGCTAGCCCACCATTTTCCTACCTGGGTACCCAGAGTGTGTGACTGTGTAGGGGCTCTGAACTGCAAGCAGGAGGCTGGTAAGGACAGAGGTCTGGGGTTATATTCTGTTTTAACTGAAATATTTGAATAGTTTTGTATGTGAAATTAGTTCTATGTGTTAAAAATTACTACTTTGAGTTAGAACTGTTACTTGGGCTGTGATATTGTAACTTTTGAGGCTTGGGAACACTTGTTTGGCAGTGATAATTAGAGTAAGATTTAAATGTGTTGTTTGCCTGGTGTTAGGGGGAAGGGACATTAACAGGAATTACCTTGTCTTTCATTGTTCACTTGGGAACATAAGCAGGAGGCTGGTAAGGACAGAGGTCTGGGGTTATATTCTGTTTTAACTGAAATATTTGAATAGTTTTGTATGTGAAATTAGTTCTATGTGTTAAAAATTGCTACTTTGAGTTAGAACTGTTACTTGGGCTGTGATATTGTAACTTTTGAGGCTTGGGAACACTTGTTTGGCAGTGATAATTAGAGTGAAATTTAAATATGTTGTTTGCCTGGTGTTAGGGGGAAGGGACCTTAACAGGAATTACCTTGTCTTTCATTGTTCACTTGGGAACATAAGCAGGAGGCTGGTAAGGACAGAGGACTGGGGTTATATTCTGTTTTAACTGAAATATTTGAATAGTTTTGTACGTGAAATTAGTTATATGTGTTAAAAATTACTACTTTGAGTTAGAACTGTTACTTGGGCTGTGATATTGTAACTTTTGAGGCTTGGGAACACTTGTTTGGCAGTGATAATTAGAGTGAAATTTAAATGTGTTGTTTGCCTGGTGCTGGTTAGAGCCCTCCAACCCACCCTGTTTTGTAGGCTTTCTTAAATACTGAAAAGCCACTGGGGGTTAGGATTGAAGGGCTGAGTATTTCTGTTTGGGACTGAAATTCGAAGCAACAGGAACTGGTGGGCCTGTGACATCATACGGTACCTGATGTCTGCATACACACACTGCTAGTGGGACTGGACACACACTGGACTGTATGTGTTTGTGAGACTTGGGAACTTTATTGGTGGGGTTGAAATTGGGTTTGTAAATAACTGCAGTCAGTATAGAGAGAAACTGTATTCCAGGGGAAAGGGACTGAGAAAAGGGTGTGCCATTATAAACAGAGGGGGATAAACAGGCTGGCCATATTCCACCATGGCAGGCATCTTCGGAAGGGTTTTAGGCTGCACAGGCTATGAGATGGCAATAATTCTCAATTGGGCCTGGAGAGAGGGAGGCTGCCCACTCTGTAGACAGCTATCTTGTATCAGGAGTGAGGTATATTGGTTAAGGAGTAAGCTGGGGGTGCTGGGAGGGTGTCCAAGGATAAGGGGTGTGGATATGGGCAGCAGAAGGGTGTGGCTGACGGGGAGGCTGGGGCAACACTCTGAAATTACAGGACATTATGTTACAGCAAGCAGGAGGGGGGATATTAGGGACAGAGGACCCTTAGATAGGGATGCTGATGCTAAGGGGAAAGCGTACGGGGTGAACATTCTGAATACAAAGAGAGTGGAGGGGGAAGAGTCAGGAGGGGCTGTTGTGGGGAAGCCTAAAACAGCAGACTGTGGGAAGGGAGCTCCTAAGGTGAACAGAGCAAGAGGAGAAGAAGAGGGGCAGTTTAGAGGTGCAGTCAGGGGAAACTCGGGTTACTTGATGGAGGCTGACATAGAGTGTCACAATAAATTTGAGCTACTAAGCAACCTAGAGGGGGAGGAAGGGGTTGATGGAAATGAGGAAACTGATACAGAGGCCGGGGGGAGGAAGTCGGATACCCATAGGGCATCACAGACCGGCAATGGAAAGGATAGAAATAGTCCCAGAGAGAGAAGGGGAAACATAAATGTTAAGCAAATGGGGGAGATGCAACATATTGCAGACATGAGGGAGGAGAGCATGACTGGAGAGAAACTGGGAGACAAGGAGGTGGGAGAGGAGCCCCCCTTCAGCAGGGGGGTCAGTACCAAGGATGGGGCCCTAGCTAAAGGGGACCCACAGAGAGCCTCTGGAGACAGGGGTACTATTACAAGGGGGGAGGATGGCGGTGTGGGGAAGGAGGGCCAGGATAAATGGTTCGGATAAGAGGCAGTTAAAGGGGACACCTATTCAGAGGGGTTTGAGTTAAATGGGCAAAATAACGAGGGAGCAGAAAGGGAGGGTGACAAGGGGTCTCTAATAAGGCAGGAAGACTCCCATGGAACTGAGATCCTGAATAAAGGGGGATGGGGGCTGAGAGGGCATAGTGGAGGTAACCATAAGGATGATGGCAGTCTTAAGGTTCTGTTATTGGGAGACTCAATGATTAGGGGTATCCAGTGGGAGGGACAGGGGGGTGGATGCCATAGCCAGGTGAAGGTAGTGAGTATCTCTGGGCCCACAGTGCACAGAGCAAAGTTCATGGTGTATGAAATGGTTAGGGATTGTGGAGGGAAACCGGATTTCCTGGTGCATTTGAGAACTAACGATCTAGAGGGAAATAGCGTTTTGGAAATCCAAGCAAGGTCCCAAGAACTTGCCAGAGTCTGTCAGGATAATGGATGCAACATTTCCTTTTCGGAGATATTGCCAGTACCAAAGGCCCCAGTGGAGAAAAATGAATACTCACAGAGGTTAATGACTGGCTCAGGGAAGTGGGTGAAGAGAGTGGGTTGGGGGTGTTAGGAACTGGAAAGAGTTTGGGAGGATAAGGGACTGTATGCCAGGGACAGGCTCATCTCTTGCCTCATTAGGGAAGGAAGTCCTTAAACAGGGATGGCTGACTACATTCAAGAAAGGTGGGGTTTAAACTTGTGGAGGGGTAAGGGATAAGGGAGGCTGACCAAGCCCTCTCCTCCAGATGAGGGAGTAGCCTAAGCCCAAGGGGAGGGGAAACAGACTGGGGGTGGAGGTTTCAGGAGGAGCAGAGGAGGATGGAAGTATAAGGGAATCTGGGTGGGGTTTGACAAAGAGGATCAGGGATAAGGGGTGGGGTTGGTGTTAGTAAATGCCAGGAGCTTGGGGAAACAAGTTGCCACAGTTCTAGGCCATGCTGTTGGCGGTGGATGTGGTGGCCAGTCAGAGGCGTGGGCCAACAAAACCATGACTGGGACCTAAACGCTGGGGGTACACTATGCTAGAAAGGATAGAAAAGGAGGGCAGAGGGGTGGAGTGGCTATGTTCATTAGAGATGACATAGAAATTGCTAGGTAGAAGAGGCAGAGGGTACCGGGAGGCTTTATGGGTCACTCACGATCCCCAGCAGGAGATAAGGTCAAGCTGGGTATAGTATATAGCCCCCGGGATGAGTGATGTTCTAGAGGATGGTTTGCTGGACAACATCATTGCCCAGTGTGGACCAAAGGGGAGGAGTGGTGTTGATGGGGACCTAATATGCCAGGTACAAACTGGGGAACCATGTCCCTAAGGTGGCCAAGGAGCAGAGGCTGCTGGACGGCTTCCAGGATGTGTTCTTAACACAGCATGTGATGGAGCCCAAAAGGGAGGGGCATGTCCTGGACATGGTTCTGGCAGATGGGGATCTGGTAAGGGACCTGGTTGTAGAGGACCCCCTGACTGGGTGCGACCACAATACTGTCTGGTTTCAAATAAGCATGAGGGGTGGTGGGGGAGATCTAGGACACTGGCAGTGGACTTCAGGGGGGCAGACTTTGTGGGCATGGGAAATATTCTCAAGGATCACTTGAAGGGGATTACATCACTGACAAGTGTGGAAAGGAGATGGGAGGTCATAAAATGGGGACTTCATGAGGCAGTCAGGATCTGCACTAAGTTGAAATGTAAGGGATCAAGGTCACATAAACCATGCTGGTGGTCCAGTGAGGCACAGATAGTGGTCAGAGAAAAGAAGGCGGCCTACAAAAAATATAAAACAAGAAGAGGGGATAGGGATAAGGAAATGTACCATCTTGCATCTAGAAAAGTCACCCGGATGGTGAGGGGAGCAAAGTCCAGTAAAGAACAGTGGCTGGCACAGGGGATACATGGAGGGGAAAAGGGGCTCTTCCAGTACATTGGGGAGTGGAGAAAAACTAAGGGCCATCTCAGCAGATTGAGATCAGAAGAGGGTGGGTGGAAGAGGCAGGGACCAGGCAGAGGTATTTAACCCAGTACTTGCCTCTGTGTCTAGAGGGGATGGACATCTACAAAGCAAGGCAAGGAAGGGATAGAAGCGGCAGTGAGTGGGATCAGGGGAGCACCAGAAATGGAGCAAGAGGGAGGGAGAGGTACCCCAGGGGTGTCACATCTGGATAAGGATAAAAAGGCCAGTAAGGTGGAGGGGACAGATGATGCTATCTCCGCCAAAAGGGTGTGGTTAGCCCTCAAGGCCCTAAAGAAAGAGAAATCTCCTGGGCCGGATGGCATTCATCTGAGAGTACTATGGGAATTGGCAGACATACTGGCTGCACCTCTGGTGGAGCTCTTCCACAGGTCACTTGAGACAGGGAGGGTACCTAGGGATTGGCAAGAGGCACATGTGGTGCCAATCCATAAAGGGGGGTCGAGGGAAGTACCAGGTAACTATAGACCCATCAGTTTGACCTTGGTGGTGGAAAAATTAATGGAAAGTATACTAAAGGAATGATTGGGGGTGTACTTGGAGGAGGTGGGAGGTCTGGATATGAAGCAACATGGGTTTGTGCCAGGTAGATCATGTCAAACCAATCTTGTGGAGTTCTACGAATGGGTAACATCAGAACTGGACAGGGAAAGCCTGTGGATGTATTATTCTTGGACTTCAGCAAGCGTTTGACTCTGTCCCCACAATGGTCTGGTGGAGAAACTGATGGGGTTAGGAGTAGGCCCTTTGATGGTCAGATGGATTGAAAACTGGCTAGCTGGATGCACCCAGAGAGTAGTGGTCTGTGGGAGCTCTCGAACCCTAGAGAGGTTGGTAGTGGGGTACCGCAGGGCTCGGTCCTGGGTCTGATCCTGTTTAATGCATACATATCAGACATCAGGGAGGGTATAGGGTGTGAAATGAGTCTCTTTATGGATGACTCCAAGATGGGAGCAGTAGTTGAGGGAGAAGAGGGGAGGTTGGCCCTGCAAGGGGACCTGGACACCCTGGAAAGCTGGGCTCACACATGGAAATTAAATTTCAATATCACGAAGTGCAAGGTGTTGCATCTTGGTCAGGGAAACCCTAAACACAGGTACACCCTGGGATGGGAGGCGCTGGAGGCCTCAATAGGGGAAAAAGACCTAGGGGTCATGGTGGATGCATGTATGAATAACTCTGAGCAGTGCAGGAGAGTCGCTAGCAAGGCAAACAGGATGTTGGGATGCATCGTAAGGGGATCACCTCTAGGAGCAAGGAAGTGATTCTACCACTGTACAATGGACTGGTTAGACCACACCTTGAGTACTGTGTACAGTACTGGGAGACCACACTTGAAGAGGGACACAGCTCCCTGGAGAGGCTACAGAGGGAGGGCAACCAAGATGATACGAGGGCTAGGGATTTGACGATGAGGACAGACTTGAGGAGCTCTGCCTGTTTTCATTGGAGGAGAGGAGAGACAGGGGGACATGATTGAGGTCTCAAGTACCTCAAGGGAATAAATAGGGAAACATGGAGGATCTTTAGACTAAAGCAGGGAGGTATCACCAGAGGGCATGATTTGATGTTGGAAAGTGAAGGGTGAGGGGGAAAAGAGGAGGAGTTTTTCACTGAGAGGGTGGTGGACCCTTGGAATGCACTGTCTGGTGAGCTGGTTCAGAGATCCACAGTGGAGGGCTTCAAGAGAGGGTGGGACAGACACAGAAAGTGGATGTATCAGATGATGGCCTGTCCCAGGGGGGTGGGGATGGATGATAGGGGTTTCTGGAGCACAAGGGAGGGGAGGGCCTCGGCACCCAACTAAGGATCTGAGGTTCGAGCAGACTCGATAGACCGTAAGGCCTAATCTGCTGGCAAATAGTATGTTAGTATAACTGTCTGATTAATATAGCTTTTAAGCAAATCAACCTGATTACACCTCTCCCTTGTTCAAGTCCCCTGAATAAATCAGATTTAACTTTGTTTGCATTTAACCTGGCTGTGGTTCCAGTTTGTGCCAAGAGTATTGTACTGTTGTTATTTGCTGTGCTTAACCTTGTTTTACAGGGGGTCCCTAGGGTCAAGCTAGAGGAACCAGCACTGGTGGTAAGTGCAAACAGTGTGGGTAATTGCCTGGTGAAGAAGGGTCATTGTGAAAGTAATTATTGTATATTGTTCAGTCCACTAAAAGGGAAAGAGGGAGGTTACAGTGTTCCGGATGGCTGTGCCCATGTTAGCTTGACCACTAACAACCCTGACCTCCGGGTGGAGGCACCCGTTTCATTACCCAGGCCCCTTAACCTGCTACTTGGGAGGCAGTATAGCGCAGTGGTTTAAGGCTCTGAGCTGCAAATCTGGAGACCTGGGTTTGAATCCCACAGCCCCCACTTGCATATACTGTGTGACCCTGAGCAAGTCACTTAACTTCCCTGTGCTCCCAGGTTGCACCTGTAAAAAAGCTTTCAGCTTAGTGTGTCTCACCTGGTTAAACAATTGGAAAAAAAAAAGATGGCACTGCTACAGTAAAATAATACTTTGGCAAACATGAATAAAAAACTTACTAGCCAAGCAGGCAGGGATAGTAGCCCTTGGGATAGTGCCACCTAGGGGTTACATATGCATATGTGAAATAGCTTTGAACCTCAGAGCACAAGGTATTTGTAGATCCTGGCCTGATGGCCAATGTGCAAAGAACAAATTACAAATCAAACACGACAACTGTACCAAAAGCAGGGCAAGCTCCTAGTTCCCCAATGGGATGGCTTTCCCTGGTGCTGCAGGTCTCTATAACCCCGATCTCCCACAGTTTCTGTGTATCAGCTGGATTCCCTCTTAAGGCTCACTTTACTTCTCTCAGGTACTGGTGGCTTCATGGATTTCCTCTCAGAGGTTCAGCTAGCTATTGCTGTCTCTCTCTCTTTCTGTCTGCACTGCTGAGGTCCTGAACCAACCTTCATGCCCCGGTTTCCAAAAACCTCAGGTTGGCGGCTGCCCAACATCTGCTTGTAGTGCCTGCTACAGGACCTGAACCAGCAGCACTGGCTTCAGTTGCTTCACTCTGAGCTATCTTCTCAGAGTCTCCACTCACACTGTTAGCATGTGAGCACTGCTCCTTTTCCTCCCAAGGCTCAGTAGCTTCTCTCTAAGAAGGTCTCCAAATCTGAGGCCAGGAATGGCACATCTCAAACCTTCTCTTGGTGCAACAGGTGCTTCCTCACCGAGATCCCTCTCTGAACTGCTAGACTCCAGCAGATCCCCATTCTTATAGCAACAGATTAAGGGCTATACTCATTGGTTCACAAGGCTGTCACACACAATCCACACTGTCCTATTGGTCCAAGAATGGGCTCCAGACTCCACTGTCCTCCTGTCCCCTAGAGGCCTCCAGGAGCCTGCTGTAGCCGAGGAAACCCTCTGATTTGCTGGTTTCCAGGTGTCCTGGATCACAAAATGGTGGTTCCTTGAGAGTTCTGAGACTTTGCCCTAATGTGTCTTTTCTAAAGGGCTCCTGCCCTTGTTCACGGCTCCCACTGGAGTCCTTAGAGCCTGCTGGAGTTGAAGTTGGTAAGCCCCACGCCTGTGGAGGGGGCTACAAACATTATTCAATTAGAATTTGACTGGACAGTGAGGGCAAAAATAAAAATTCAACTTATCAAATCATAAAACATTCAAACTAATTGGAATCAATAACATAGACAAAACACAACCTTTAAATGGCAAGTTTTAGAATTTGTGGAATGCTGATGTTCTGTCAGTTTCAAAACAAACCAGCTTACCGCACATTACATTTGTTCATGCCATTTTCCTTTATTAAACTTCTTTTATAAATATTTAGCAGCAGCAGACAGGGAATAAGTCCAAGCTCATTATATCTGGGTGAAAAAACTTCGAAGGCTAAAGCAGTCACCACGAGGTTTATTATTAAATACAAACTTGAACTTGAACTTAAACTTGTAGAAATCTACCGGCCATCTTGTTTGAAATGAGCCGGAGATCTCATGTGACTAATGTTTCAACATTACAGTAATGTCTTCTTCAGAAGATGTCATTGCAACGTTGAAATGTCAGTCACATGAGGTCTGTGGCTCGTTTCCAAGAAGACAGTTAGTGGGTTTTTACAAGTTTAAGTTCAAGTTCAGTTTGATGACTGTTTCAGCTTTTGAAGTTTTTTTAGCCCAGATTATATGAGCTTGGACCTGTTTCCTGCTGCTGCTGCTGCTGCTGCTGCTGCTGTTTATTAAGAGAAGTTTAATAAAGGAAAATAGCATGAACAAATGTGATGCGTGGTAAGCTGGCTGGTTTTGAGTGCTGACCGTTGTTGCCATGGCAGCTGTGTGATATTGCTTTACCATAAATAGCTCTGGCACAGTACATGCACTTGTTATGCTTGTTTCAAGGAAGGGCCATTGCAATTGGTTGTACATCAAAACGGCTACTGCAGAACAGCGACCCATGAAGAGAGCGATGGAAGCATGGTGCTGACACTTTTGGGTGACCCGTGGTTCTCCCCATCCACGAGGTATGCTCGCCCTGGAATTAGAATATTAAATAAAGGGGTGTGTGAGGACAAAGCCCCCCAATGGTGGGGTGCGAAGGGCAAAGCCTCCAACAAAAAAAGACTGTTCTAAGTCATCGTGCTGTGGGATTTGTACCCTCTTCACAGGTCGCCATTCCACAGTTGCCGTTATGACATGGAACCATTGCAATTATGTCACAAGTTCTGTCAGTTTGTTAAATGCTGTGAAATTCCTATAGTCTGTCAATTGTCTTCTGTATGATTGTTTCACTAAGATGCCCATGCATAACTGAAAACCACTCCCATACACAACAGATAACTGACAGCTATGGCTATGCATGACAGCACTGTACTGTCACTGAATTCCAATATTTAAAATGTTCCACCACACATTATATTTATTTTAGATTACAATTTATTTACTCAGCATAGCTCCACT
Source organism: Neoceratodus forsteri (assembly GCA_016271365.2). Taxonomy (NCBI): domain Eukaryota; kingdom Metazoa; phylum Chordata; order Ceratodontiformes; family Ceratodontidae; genus Neoceratodus; species Neoceratodus forsteri. The sequence goes on from CM057452.1 coordinate 1,727,898,293, forward strand.
GGGATACCAGCTCTTGTTTCATACAGTAGGGTCTGGCTTCTATAACCTTTTAACACCTAGGACAATTGGAGCACAGGGAGGTCAAGTAGCTTAGTGAAGGGCACAGCATGCCTGTCTGTAATGTTATTGTTGATATTTACTGTCCCTTACTTCTGAAATGTATTTTTTTCCTGCAACTCCTCCCCCCCCCCGCCGGTCACACCTAGAAATGAACCATGGCTCTTGTGTGTCTTTACCAGTTACCTTTCAATAAATAAACCAACCTTCCCAAAGATGTGCTGTCAAATGGTTAACAGGCTCTGAGGAGTTAACAACTGGATCCCTACCTCACCATTTCCCTTCATTTTAACAAGGGGCAACATTTAAAGCAGCAATATTGGTTGACAAAAAAATGTCACTGTAACTCCTCTCCAATCTGGGGTTTACTTAATGTCTTCCTGGGCTCCCCAGATGCCTACTCTTAGGCTGGTGTCCTGTCTTTAAGTAGTTTGATTAATTTGTGTGAGAGTGCCCAATTGAGCCTCTGTGCCTGTCCCGTTAAGAGAATAGCTAACCTGTGTTAAGTAAATGGTCTGTGCTGGGTCCAAGTGATTTAAGGCTTGTGACCGGCCAACTTCCACTCTGTTTTGCTCCACTCTACTGTTGCTATTTGCACAGAGGGAGCCTGTGTAGGAACTGTGCTTATTTACTGTCTGTGCATTGTTATATTTGAAATAGAGAAGTTTGTCTAACCTGCTTTATTTGCAGCTCGTTCATTTGGATGGGAGCCACCATGTTGGGTCTGGGACTTCCAGTAATTCGACCAATAGAACCACTGGGGATCTAAAATGGATCCATTTTCTGTGGGAAAGAAATTCTGTAGTTTGTAGTTTCTGACTTGGTACCAAATTGGCTTCGAGGGGGAGCCCTAACTGTAACTGACAGCTCCTTCAGCCAACTGAACTGGATTTACAAGGGAAATCCCCAGTGTGCCAAGAGACAGTGGATCAGTTAGCATTGGAGGTTGAAGTGTGAACAGCTCGAGCTTTTGAGCAGCTGCTCCCAGAAGGAGTGTAGGGGAACTGGTGGGAAGAGGCCCAATTTGCCTCCCTGTCTCGTTCTCCTGCTTGAGACTGCCTATAGCAGAAGACAGACTTGTCTGGTTCCAGCAGGGAACTGCGGCAGAAGAGAAAGAAAAAGTTTATCAGTGCTATTTGTGATTTGGACCGAAGACTTGCTCCTGAAGTGATCGGCCCAGCTTGTGTGCGAGATATGCTTGGATCGAAAGGTTTGCTCAGTAAAGCTGCTGAATTGCCCCTGGACTATATCTGAACTGTACCTGGAGATAGCTGTGTATTTGAATGTGCTGAATGTGTTATGTGGGACAAGACCTGCTCGCCCACTGCTGAACTTGTTATGCCAGCTGAAGGCATCACCAGCAGAGCTTACAAACTTTGCCAGACTCCTTATCCTGCCTAGGCCTTGCTGATCGGCCTAGGCTGTGACTCCTGCACCAGAGACTGTTTTGGCAAGAGACCGGCTCAAGGATCCAGCCCCTGCACAGCAACATCACGTAGGTTGTGGCCACCTGGAAGAAAGGCTGTGAAGAAGAGGTGTGTTGTGCCAGCCTTGTTTCCCCATGCCCATCGGTCATCATCATGAGGTCCTAATATCGCCTGCCTGGCAGCGGAATCCTGGTAGCGTAAGTACAATCAGGATAGCACCCTGCAATGAATGCTTAAATCATCTGTGGCACTATCTAAATGTCTTAATTTCTTGGATTTACAAAGGACTGAGCCAACAGGCTAGGATTACAAATAAACTGGTTGTTTTGCATGTTAACTGCCTTTCTTTCCACCAAGGGCTCCAATATCAGCTGCAACACTGGCCACCCCTGGGCAATGCCTCTGGTTAGCCAGACTCACCATCCTGGGTACCCAGTGTTGTGTGACTGACAGTTGGGACAAAAAGTGCATGCAGTCACTGAACAAAGTCAGATGTCATATTGTTTGACTAGATTATAATAATAATAATAATCTTTATTTATATTGCGCCTTTCAGATACCAAGGCGCATTCCAAAAAGGTTAAGTACAAACAAAGTATACAAACAATAATATAAAAACTATTAAAAAACAAATGCAAAACATTAATCAAAGACACCGTAGGCCCTATTCCAAAAAAAGGATTTAAGAGCTTGTTTAAAGCTCCCCACGGTCGTACACTCCCTTATCCGACGTGGTAGAGAATTCCAAAGGGTTGGTGCCACAAACATAAAAGCCCGGGCCCCAGCTGATTTCAATGTAACCTTAGGAATCTCTAGCAACCCCTCGTCGGCTGAGCGGAGCAACCTCATAGGCAGGTAAGGAGTCAGGAGATCTTTCAGGTAGTCAAGGCCCAGATCATGTAGGGCTTTAAAAGTCAGTAATCCGACTTTGAAGTTGATCCGCCACTGAACTGGTAGCCAGTGCAGACCCCGCAGCACTGGAGTAATATGAGATGTTCTAGGAGTAACTGTAAGTACTCAAGCTGCAGAATTCTGCACCAGCTGAAGGCGGCGGATATCAACCACCAGCAGCCCAAGGTAAAGCGAGTTGCAATAGTCCAGGCGTGAGGTCACAAAGGCATGGATCAGAGTTGGCAGATCGCTGGACGGAACAAGGTGCTTGATTCTGGCGATGTTTCTCAGATGATAAAATGAAGATTTTACCACTGCTGACACTTGAGATCATAAAGTCAGCCCAACATCTAAGATCACCCCCAGATCTCGCACCCGTTCAGAGACCGGTAACTCGACATCCCCACAAAACACCCCAGAGGAGGAACCAGCCACAGGTCCCCCTATCCGGTGATCTGGATCCAAAACAAACACCTTGGTCTTCCCAGAATTCAACTTCAACCAACTGGACCTCATCCAATCCTGGATTTCCTCCAGACAGCTATTAAATACCGAGACAGCTCCTTCCTGGTCGGGTGCAAAGGACAGGTACAGTTGGGTGTCATCTGCATAACAGTGAAATCCCAACCCGTACTGTCTCACAATGTCTCCGAGGGGAAGCATGTACACCGCAAACAACATGGGGGACAGTATAGAGCCCTGAGGAACCCCCCAAAAAAGAGAGAAGGGATCAGAGGAAAAACACCCTGACACCACCCTCTGAGATCTTCCGGTGAGGTATGATATGAACCATCTGAGCACAACCCCAGAGAGTCCACAAATACATCTCAGGCACTCCAAAAGAACCCCATGGTCGATGGTGTCAAATGCTGATGGTATATCCAGTAACACCAGAATAGACCATTTTCTCTGGTCTCTTGCCATCAGGAGATCATTGAGCACCCAAACCAGCGCAGTGTCGTTACTATGCCTCTTATGGAAGCCTGATTGGAGAGGTTTGTAGATGCTATGGATGGTCAAGTGGTTCTCCAACTGGGCTGCTACCACCTTCTCGATCACCTTCCCTGCAAAGGGGAGGTTCGAGATAGGTCTGTAGTTAGCCAGACAATCTGGGTCCAAAGACGATTTCTTCAACAAGGGTGTTACCACTGCCTCTTTCAGGGACAGGGGATATTCACCCGAGTCAAGAGAGGACCAGACTGTCTGTGCTAGAGCCAGTAGAATAGAATCTCCACACCCTAAAATTAGGGGTGTGGGACCTGGATCTAAACTACAGGAAGTAGGATGCAGCCCCTGGACAATCTGCATAACATCCACGATTTCCGGGCGGTCGAAGGTACTCCAGGAAAACAAAGAGATAGAGACCAGATCCTGGGCACCTGCAACTAGCATAGAACGTGTCAAACAGATGTCTGCCCTAATTTTGGCATCCTTATCAGCAAAGAACCGAGAAATCTCATCACACTGTGATTGTGACAATGCTCTACAGAGCTGTAGACAGGTTGGGTTGCACAATCTGTCCACAGTTTTGAAAAGCTGAGCAGGTCGGTTCTCCACAGCAGAAATTTCCCTGGACAGGAACTCTGCCTTCTTACGGGAGATTTCTGACTGATAGAATTGATAGTGTTCTAGCAGTCTAAGGTGGTCGGCATCCAGGCCAGACCTCCGCCAGCAACGTTCTAACCTGCGTCCAAGTCGCTGCAACTCCCTCAAAGCCCCATCAAACCATGGGGTTCGAGGTCAGAGGGAGAGAGGATGCACACGAACTGGAGCAATAGAATCCAGGGCAGAGGTAATGGCAGTATTATAAGCCACAACCAATGCCTCTGGATCATTGTTATGCACAGGAAGTTCTGATAGGTCAAGAACCGCTGCAAGGCCAATAGAGGAAACATTCCGCAAGGGGCGGAACTTGACCATCTCCACAGGGGTTGGCCTACAAGGAGGGGCGCCAAAATTGAATCTCACAGTGTAGTGATCTGACCAACTGACTGGTTCCACCCCCACATTAGAGGCCTCGATCCCCAGGAGGAAGACCAAGTCAAGAGAATGGCCAGCTTTATGTATAGCAGTGGTAACCACCTGTGTTAGGCCCATTGAATCCATTAGCTGGAGGAAGTGTTGTCCAAATTGCGAGAGTTCATCATCGATCCATGCATTAAATTCACCCAGGACCATCAGCCTGGGTGACTCAAATGCCAGGTCGACAATGAAGTCTGCTACTTCCTTAAGGAATTGCTTCTCATCTCCTGGTGGATGGTAGATGAGAGCAATTCGATAACCCACACCTGCTACAACAGCACATTCAAAAGAAAAGGTCTCTTCAACTGGAACACTAGTGAGATCCAATTCGGTCTTAAAACAGATGTAACCCCGGTCAACCTTGAGGCGATGTATCACCGTGTACCCATCTGGAATTAGCGCCTCAATACGATCCTGCATTATTATCAGCCAGGTCTCAGTGATGCAAGCCAGGTCCATCGAGGCAACAAGATCTGAGATTATGGCAGTCTTGTTCCGGACGGACCTGGCATTGCACAACATCACCCGGGTTGGACAGAACTCCTGGGCTGCCCTGACCACCTGCCCATCACTAAGGATGGTGCCCTTGGGTATGGGGACCAAACAGGAAGGCCCACGCTCTAGGCTCCACTTCGCCCCAGGGCGTCTCCTGGGCTTAGTCACCCCTAATGGGGCGCTCCACCATCTCGCCTCCACTGTTCACCCCTCCTGCGGGCAACACCTAAAGCCCGACAGCTGGTAGATGGAAAAGCCGGGGGCAGAAGGGGTGGAGGAGTGGGGAGCAGAGGCTGAGTAGCGTACGACCGGGGTGGGGCAACAGGAAGACACATCTCGAACAGAGCAAATCCTCAAAAAACAATAAAAGTAGTTAAAATCAATTCCTTGTACAGTTAAAATAAACTAACTAACTACAATAACTAAACACATTTAAAACCCCATATCACAGCCAGACCTTTTCTCACCCCCCCACCCAACTAAATAGTCAAACCAACTTCAAACAAAACAAATAACTAAAATATATAACTTAAACAGTAGAAACCTAACCTCCCTATCGCATAAAGTAAATAAATAAATAAAATAGCCCACCGGTCCTCTCACAACCTGGGCTACTTAACAAACACAGCAATACAAAACTAAAATAAAATTATAGAAGTTATTCGAAAATTTCCCCTCAGAGAAGTCTCTCTCACAAATCTCTACAATGGGGAGAGTTCGCAGATGTAAACTGAGCCCTCTCACTGCTCTTATAACTTCCACAAAGTATATAAAATCAAAAAAAAAGTACTTGCGGTGAGATAAATCAGGCTGGCTGTAATCCAATCAGCCACAGTCTAAAAGAGTCAAATATAGGGATTCACTGACATCCAAAAATCGAACATAAATATTCAGTTCTTCCAGTTTGGAGATGATGAGACTATCACTAGGCCACAGAGATTCTTCCACCAGCAGTAAGGGAATCACCCCATCAGGACAGTGGCCCACCACTACGGCTCTGGTTTCACGCCCCTTCCTTGTTCACTGCCCTTAAATAAACCTGATTGTCTTTCTTCACGTTTAACCTGGCTAGTGTGTATATTATTAGTTGAGCTACATGGTTAAGAGTGTGCTATTGTATTACTAACCTTACTTTCCAGGGGTTCTCAAGGGAAACTGCTGCAAATCCAACCCTGGTGGTAAGTGTGAAGGGTGTGTGCATATTATTACTGTTCCTTGCTGTCTGTGGATTAACTACTGTATCAGGTACTAGGTCACTAGGAGGGCGGGTGGGGGGTTATAACTTCCCAGAGGGCTATAGCAGGATAGACAAACATCCCCAATACCGTTACTCTGGGTGGAGGCACCTTGTTAGTGAACTCAGGCCCCTCAACCAGCTCATCCAAAACAACTCTGGTCATTCCAAGAGCTAGGACTTCACAAGGCCAAAGGGCGTTCCCTTACAGAGCGTCCACCTGGTATAACTCCCTCCCTGCCGTTATCTCCGACTCTCTCTCGTTAGCATGCTTTAAACGCAGCCTCAGAAATCACCTGCTCATCTCACGCAGATGCCGCTGCAGCTAAAGTGTAAAAAAAAAAACACTCCCCTCTGACAACGCTCACCGAGCTGCACTCTCCCCTTCCTACTCACCTCCTTCCCTACCCACTCTTCCTCCCTGGCCCTCCCCCCTTCCTTCTGCTTCCCAGCCCTACTCCCCTCTTACCCCCCATCCTCCCTACTCTCTCCCCACTAACCCTATTTTAGCTTATTTATTCCTCATATGTATTGGAACCAACTGTAACCTTGAATGACACTTACTTTGAACCTGTATTACCTGTTGTCTCCTATGACACTGTCTGTGTCCTCTATGTGACGAGGTACCTTTGTAAATGAGCCCCTGGCTCAAAGGTTGTTAAACTGATGTTTAAATAAATAAATAAATAAAATAAACCTGTGTATAGCCATACAGGCAGGGGTAGTAGCCCTTGGAATAGCACCGCCTAGGGGTTACATCATCATGTAGTTTTTTTTTTAGCAAAAATGTATTTCTGACATCCTAGAATTTATGCTCAGTCTATTTTTAGTTTTCTTAGAGTTCATTAAAACAGCTTTTAAACAAATTTTGTAATTACTGATATACATCATTAAAGATGGCCACCACTACAGTTTCAATTCCATTAAGGTTACCTGTTGAACATACATGCTAGAGTCATATTGTGGCGGTATTAGGATGGTACTTCCACATGTTTTGTTTATAAACAGCACATCACTGTACCAAATTATTTTTTTTTCACGGCAAGCATGACACAGGATTGGGAACTTTTAAAAACTTCAGAATCCTCTATCTTGGTTCAGGAATGAAAGAAAACAAATAGAAAGCTGGATATCTTGATATTTTTCAGTATCAAATACTGTTGCTTTAACAACCACCTCTGTAGAGTCAGCACACCACTGCTCCTTCCACATGTGAGAGACTTCCACATTTAATATTATCATTATTTTTTATATATTTTGTTTATCCTCCAAAAGCACCAATTTCATCTGGCTCCATACCCTGTCAGTCTGGCAGGTCATACCTGTCCACAGTTGCATCTTGCAGGATCCCCGGCTTCCCTTCCTGTTTTTATTCTTACTGTTTATTTGCCCAGGGTTGCCCAGCTGAGATGCAACATCTCATTTTCATTGAGGTATTATTTCTACCTACTGTATTTTCATAGCTAGGCGGACTGGAGTGCTGGTGGGTTATATGACTTGCCCTTTATTCCTGGAGTCACCACTGATGGGTTCAGAGGTTGATTTCCTTCTCTGGCTGCTGTAGTCTCCATTGGTTCAGGGATAGGTGTGAGCTGTCCTTGATTCCAGTAGGTGAATTGTAATAGTCAATGTTTTAATCATGTAGGAACATGGTGTAGATGCCGTTCTTGCAACTGTACCAGTAGTATCATTATCTTTCATCCATATCTGATCTCCCTCTTGTAGATTTTTTTTTTTGGTAACTGGGTAAGGCCCATTAGGCACAGGTGCCTGTTTTCAGGGGCGAACCAGGAGCACTGGGGAGGTTAAGTGACTTGCTTAGAGTCTCACAGTATACAAGTGGAGGCTATGGGAATCATACCCAGGTCTGACTGCTGGATGTACCAACTCATTCACAGCTCGTTACTCTAACCTCTAGGCTATACTGCCAGCTCTGTGGTGTAGACTGCAATCAACCAGCTGGTGAATCTTACTTACATAGAAACATAGAAACATAGACTTTGATGGCAGATAAGGACCGCTAGGCCCATCTAGTCTGCCCATTTCCCTACCTACAGGATAGGCCGCAGATCCTATTTAACCAACAGCCTATATCTTCCTGCCCCCCACAAGAATTGCCTTATGTCTGTCCCATGCATTCTTGAATTCTCCCACAGTTTTAGACTCCACAACTTCCTCAGGAAGGCTGTTCCATGCATCCACTACCTCTCTGTGAAATAATGCTTCCTCACATTGCCCCTGAACCGCCCTCCTTCTATCTTTTAAATTGTGTCCCCTTGTTCTTGCAAGTCTCTTTTCTGAAAGATGCTACCTCTTGGACTTTGTTGATTCCCTTGAGGTACTTGAAGTTTCTATCATGTCCCCCTCTCCTTCTTTTCCTCAAGGGTATAGCATATTAAGCTCCTTTAGTCTCTCCTCATACGGCTTCTCTTGCAGACCCTGTACCATTTTAGTTGCCCTCCTCTGGACTGCCTCTATCCTGTCTATGTCCTTAGGAGATGGGGTCTCCAGAACTGGACACAGTATTCCAGATGGGGTCTCACCAACTGTCTGTACAGAGGGATAACAACTTCCTGTTTTCTGCTGCTGATGCCCTCCTATACATCCCAGTATACCCCGGCCCTCCCTACTGCCTTCTCACATTGCTTGCTAACCTTAAGGTCATCTGATATGATTACCCCCAGGTCCCTTTCCTGTTTTGTTGTTGTTACTACCTCCCCATCCATTGTGTATTCTTCCCCTGGGTTCTTGTTTCCCAGGTGCATTATTTTGCACTTTTTTGCATTGAATCCTAGCTGCCATACGTCAGACCATTCCTTCTACTTCTTTCTTACTTTTCATTAATTTGTGACTGAGACATCTGGCCATTTAGGAGTCAGCTGAGCTGGGTGCACTGGTAAGGTTGTTAATAACTTCCTTCCCATCAACAGTTCAGATGGACTGTAGCATCCTGCAAGGGTGTGGGTCAATAAACTAGTATTGACAGGTATTTTTCTATTCTAAACATGTTTTTTACAGTTTGTACTTCACACTCTGCTATCCCATTGCTTTGAGGAAACCGTGGACTGCTGGTGTTACATCTGAAACCATATTCTTTTGCACAGTCTGCCAAGTTGGGTGAGGAAAATCTGGGCCACTGCCTGAAATGATAATTTCAGGGACCCCATGGTGAACAAAAACTGATTTCAAGTGCTAGATAACTGCTAATGAAGTTGTCTTGTCCAATCTGGAAAGATCCAAATACTGTATCTGGAAAAGTAATCTACCACGAGTAGATAGGAAATGCCCTTCCACTCAAATAAGTCTGAACCAACCTTTTGCCAAGGATGGTCTGGAAGTCCAGAAGGTATCATGGGTTCTGTCAAGTTTAAATGTTCCTTCAGCACAATCCCATGCAGTTCTGTGCTGCATCATCCTCCATATGTATATATTTTTAACCCCAAGTGGGTGCTCAGTACCTGGAGACACAAGGCCCCATTCTCAAAAGTCTGAGCAAGCTGCGCTGTGCAGCGATTGCCGGTGTGCCAGGGACCCTGCACCCGATTCTTTATTGGGTAGGGTCCCAGTGGCAAAGTCCAGCAGTTTGCAGCAGCCATGGCCCTGTGCCAAACAGGTGGAGCACCTGGATGGTGTGCTGCAAGCTGCTGGGTGGCCGTGTGCCAGTTCCTGGTGGCTAGCGGTACCCCCCAAGCCCCAATCCCCCATTCTGAAATACAATTAACTGCCCTGGTGGTTTAGCAGAACCTCCTCTGCCCTGATCCCCATTTGGAAATAAAAATAACTACCCTGGTGGTTTAGTGGCCACCCCGCAGGCCCAATCCCCCATTCAGAAATAAAAAGAACTGCACCGGTGGTTTAGTGGCCCCCCAAGCCCCGATCCCCTATTCAGAAATATAATAACAGTCCTGGTGGTTTAGTGGACTCACCCCAAGCCCCGTTTGTCCATTCAGAAATATAATAATTGTCCTAGTGGTCTAATGGTCCCCCACCTTGACAGTCAGTGCCCAACCACCCTGCCCCCATCCCTGAGCCAGTGATTGGCACAGCCCTCCACTCACCACCATGGCCAGCCACAGCCTGAGCTGTCCAGCAGCACATACTGTATACAATACACTCATCAATTGATAGAACTGTGAACCAATGAGTGTGTACTGTATACAGTATGTGCTCCTGGACAGCTCTTTCAGTGGCTGGCTATGGTAGTGAGTGGAGGGCTGTGTCAGTCACCTGCTCCGGGATGGGGAGAGCAGGGTGGGGGGGCACTGACTGTCAGGGTGAGGGGACCACTAGACCACCAGTCCAGTTATTATATTTCTGAATGGAGGATTGGGGCCTGAGGGGAGTCCTCTATACTGCCAGGGCAGTTCTTTTTATTTCTGAATGGGGGATTGGGGTGGGGAGGGGGTTCCATTAAACCACCAGGGCAGTTACTTTTATTTCAGAATGGGGATCAGGGCTTGGGGGGCAGCTAAACCACCAGGAGAGTTAGTTTTATATCAGAATGGTGGATCAGGGCTGGGGAGGGGGAACATGGCACATAACTGCTAATTGCTCAACTCTCCCAGAGAGCATATTTCTAAATACCCTTAGACCAGCTCTGGCTGATCTAATTATATTTAGAAATGAGTCCTCTGGAAGAGTTGTGGGATTCTTGATTTCGGGGGAATTGGCAGCCTATGTCTGCCACAAGCTCATAGTACCATGCCACAGCCCATTTTGTGGCACACGGGCAGCATGAGTCCTGTTCTGTGCAGGCAGTCTATGGTTGATGTAGGCACCTTTGAGAATCATTCCCAATACATCTTTTGGCACAAGGGCCACTTTGCACCATTCTTTGTGGTGCAAGTCCCTTGCACCATGCCAGGAGCTTTGAGAATCGGGCCCACAATCTGTAAGTCAGTTTTAGTGCAAGTACCATTATACTGGCACACCCAACACCAAGAAATAAAATATCACAGCATAAAATCTCCAGAGCCACTTACCTGGTAGTGAAGAATTTATTGCTCTTGTGCCACATCAAAAAAGTCCATTAAAGTGGTTGTGTTATTAGAAAAATCCATCCATATTCCATTCTTACCAGATGTATTGCATTACTTCTCAATTTTATCCCTAGATGTCCTTGTAAAAATAAACAAACAAACAAAAAAAATTCCTAAAAGTCCTCATTGCTTTCTTATCAGGGTAGCCAGGAAAGAGAGAAAGATAAATGAATGCTTTGATAAACAAGTGACATCACACAGCGAAACATCAGCCTGCTTGTGCATGCCCTGTGATGTATGCGTTTGTTTTTCTCCACTTTATGGACTTTTGTGATACAGCACAAAAAAATAGATTCTTTATTACCATGTACTGTAAGTGACTCTGGGGTTTTTATGCTGTGATATTTTGTTTATTGCTGCCAGGTGTGCCAGTATAACAGTGCTTGCACCATAACGGACTTACATGGTCCTTGCAGCAGTCAGTGTAGTTCTGAACAAATCATTCTAGTCGCTTACTAAGACCTGGCTTCCAAACAGATTGCTTAGTTCTTCCTTTGCAGGTTTGGATATCTTGATGAACTTCATGTAGCTTTTCCAGGACTTCAGAGTGCAGCGACAATGGAAAACTGTATAAACTCGCCTATATGTCGACCTCACAATTGCCTGACCTCCCCCTTTTCCTTGTCAATTTTAACAAAATTGAAGGCATTATTTGGCTGCCCAGATTGTATGGAAAAATCAGTTTTTTGACCAACATCAGGCACACAATTTGCCTTCATGGCCAGAATCAGACACAAAACTAGATTACACAGTTGCAAAAAAATGGTTTACCATAGCAAACCTACATGAATACATTGGTAGTCGGCAAAAGTTGACTTGTAACGCGGTATACCAAGTGGTGAGCAAGCGTGGTACCCATTGAATAACATGTATTTTATTTAATTTATTTAAAAGTTGATAACTGGGGAAGGTACTAATGAGCCGAGGCTCATTTCCAGGTGTGACCTGGGGAAAGAGTTACATAGGGATAAAACAGAGAAAAACAGCATAGATTCACAGTATTGCACTTCATGAGTCATGGTTACAAGACCCAAACAGAAGGTGAACAGCAGATACAGGAATACAAAAGTGACACAACTAGAAACAACAGCGGTACTGTGCAATAACGCACACCGCATGGTATCGGTCAACTTTTGTATGATTACCACTGTAGTTTGACCTCACAGATAAGTTGAGCCCCCCCCATCTTGGGGGCCTATTTTTAGCACCAAAAACTGACTACATGAGTAAACACAGTAACTAATATGCAGTCTTTTAGGAGAAGCCCTTGTGGAACTATTAGTTCTCCTGTTGCAGAGCAGTAAGGTTTCATGGCACCGTTTATCTTAGATTTGTCTGGCCAGCCTTCTAGACAATAGGCAGTAATCTCCTTATGGACCGCATCTTCCAGAAGTTGCACTCAGGTCTCTTTGAGTCCTTTCTATTTAACTGGAAAGCTTTCAGTGACAGCATTCACATACCAATGTATGCCTTCCTGGGATTAATTTTCTTTTTCTGAAGTCACTTCATTTAGTGGTGCATGTGACAAAGTATCTGCAGTTGTTAGGTGCTTGCCAGGGCTGTAAGAGATTGTGTACAGATGAAACAATATCAGTCTACTGCAAAAGCACTGGATTCTGGAGGAAACTCATCCACGCTGTGAAGGCCCAACAGACAAATTAATGGTTTATGATAAGTTTTAATGTGGAACTTAATTCCAATCAGATACAGAACCTTTCACATGCCCATGTCACAGCAAGACCTCGTTCTAAAATTTGGGCCTACTTTTTGCTCTGTGTTGTACAGTGCTCTGTAAGCACAAGTTTCTGGTTGCTACTGACCGTTTGGCAGTTTTTGTATTAGTACATCCCTTAGATCATAGGAAGATGCATCTGCAGACACCATTGTTTTCCTTTTTGGGTCACAGAGTGTGAACACTTATGTTGAACTCAGCTTTCTTTTGACATCTTGAAATGCCTTTTCTTGAACATCATCCCTAGGTGCACTTATTTTTCTAACTCATGAGATCTGAGAGAGGCTTGGTTAGGTCTGAAAGGCATGGTGAAAATATTCTCAGCTAATCTGCCATTCCCAAGAATGTCTAACTTCTGTTTAGGGATATGTGAACCAGTTCATCTAAAATATGAACTACCTGAACATGCTGAAGTGTTCATAAATGAAGGCACTCCGAACACTTTCAACTATTCAGATTGGTTCAGACAGCCATTGTATCTTGGGAAATGCAGTGTGAGATGCGCCAGAGCAGGAGGAACCCACAGGAGGGACCAGAGACAAGACTCTGGTTCCTTATTGAATGGCTGAGTTGTCCATCTCTCTAAGGTGGCACCTGATTGGGTTGCTGCTCTAGCAACCTTCGTGGTCCACCTTACAGCAATGAAGAGGAATTGGGACAGAGAAGGAGCAGCAGCTTCTGTAGGCTACTCCGTGCTGTGTCGGATTCTGTGTGCTTGATTTGTGCTGCTTGCGGGGTTTTTTTTGCTCCTTGGGCAACAGAGGAGGAAGTCTACTCTAAAAAAATTGAAGAATAATTTTTATGTGTATATATATATATATATATATATATATATATATATATATAGTACTAAACTAAAAGAAAACAAGTGAGGGGAAGTTGGGGGTGGGGAATAGGGGACTGGGAGTCGAGGACTCAGAAGGGGATTGAGCCGAGGACTGGGTGTTGGAGTCGGGGATTTGGGTGGGGAGAGGAGTAGTTGTTGTTGGGAGAGGAGACTCAGGGAGGAGAGGAGGAACTTGGAAGAGACTGGGGGCAACTTGTGAGAAAGAACTTGAAGACAGAGTGCTGCAGACAAAAAAAGAGAACAAGAAATTGAAGCTAGACTTCACTATTAAGTGACAGAGCCAGATTGCCCATTTTTTTGGGGGGGGGTAGCAGTCTAGCAGAGGGGGTGAAGTCTGTTGAACTGTGCAAGTGTGCCACCCAATACCATACCACTCCTAGTTAGCCTTCTTGCTGTTTGCCCAATTGACCCCCAATAACAAGTCAGCTCTCTCAGTTGTCCTGCCTGTGATCAGTCACCTCAGTGGGGATTTCTTTTATTTTTTTATAGTATGCAATCTGTGTGTGTGTGTGTGTGTGTGTGTAATGAAAAATCTGCCAGGCCAGCCAGTCATCACCATCAGTGCACCAGTGCCACTTCTTGCATACTGTGTGACCACCCCCCTTCCCCAAGAAGTCAGTCATTTGTCATCTTCCTCCCTGTGTTTGCTCAGTGGGGTATAAGCTTTGGCTCAGTGGGCAGGGCACTCTGTCACATCACGTGGAATAAATAAAAATAAATCCTTGAAGAGAAAAGTACTGTGTCAGAGAGGGTTAGGACAGGCAGGGTCACTGAATCTGTATGGGTAGCAGCAGTGCCTGCAGCATCACCCTTATCATAGTTGTGTAAAATAACTTTGTGTGTGTAATAAAATCTGCCAGCCAGTTGTCAGTGCACCAGTGCCACTTCTTGCATACTGTGTGACCCCCCCCCCAAAAGTCAGTCATCTGTCATCTTCCTCCTTGTGCTTGCTCAGTGAAGTATAAACTTTGGCTCAGTGGGCAGAAAATTCCATCACATCACATGGAATAAATAAAAAAAAAAATCCTTGAAGGGGAAAAAGTACTGTGTCAGAGAGGGTTAGGCCAGGCAGGGTCGCTGGATCTGTGTGAGTAGCAGCAGTGCCTGCATCATCACCTTTAGTGTAGGTGGTGTGGGAAATAATTGTGTGTGTATGTGTGTGTGTGTAATATAAAATATGCCAGCCAGTTGTCAGTGCACCAGTGTCTCTTCTTGCATACTGTGTGACCCCCCCAAGAAGTTAGTCATCAGTCATCTCTCTCCCTGTGCTTGCTCAGAGGGGTATACACTTTGGCTCAGTGGGCAAGACATTCCATCACATCACATAGAATAAATAAAAAAAAAATCCTTGAATTGAAAATGTACTATGACAGAGAGGGTTAGGCCAGGCAGGGTCTCTGAATCTGTAGTGTAGGTGGTGTGTGAAATAAATTCTGTGCGTGTGTGTGTGTGTGTGTGTGTGTGTGTGTGTGTGTGTGTGTGTGAAATAAAATATGCCAGCCAGTCATCAGTGCACCAGTGCCACTTCCTGCATATTGTCACATCACGTGGAATAAATAAAAAAAAATAAAACCACTTTTTGACCCTGAACAAGTGGCAGACTAGCATTATGAGTACTTCAGAAAATAGTAATGCAAAAACTGGAGGCAAAGGTAATAATAAACATAAAAAAAGTTTATTCAAGAGCCCAGAAAGAAATGGCCCAAAAAGTAAAGCACAACAACAATCACCACAGTCTGTTGAAGGGGCTGAGCTAAATGCTACTACTATCCATGTGCAGGCTAACTCTCAAAATACTGAAAACCCAACAAGAGTTGGTGGACTGTCTATGTCAGAAGGGCTCAGTAGTTCAGCTAACAAAGTGTCGAAAGACAGTGGCAATAACAAGTCATCAGAGGAAAAAAGTGCAAAAACAAAGAGTTTTCCAATTGTACATAAAGTTAAAGCACTTACAGGTACAACTCACAGTGGAGTTGCTCGATTTGAAACACATGCATAGCGAATAACTCAAAGTTTAGCTCTACTGAGTCTGATGATGATGGTGGTGTTGACCACGGTCATGGTGAGACTGATGATGAAGAGCTTGTGACTTTACCTTCAGCGCTGTCTCATTCTGGTTCTGACAGTTACTATGTGGATAAAAATAATGACAGTGACAGAGTGTCAAAAGGAAAAAAGGAAAAGTCAAAGGCACAAGCCACACACAGTGAAACACAGTCTGAGAGCAGTGATGATGACGGCAATGGTACTGCAGAGGATTCTATGATTGTCTCACCTGATGAACCTGAATCCTCCACTGATATGTCTTCCCCACATAAACCCAGCCACCTGACTCCTAGTCCTACTAAGGTCGTTACTACTACTCGACATAGACAGTCCACCTCTACTGTTTGGAATAATTTTTATGTAAACCCCAAGGATGCTTGCCAAGCTATATGTGTGCACTGCTACATGTGTTTGTAGGGGAAAAAGTAAAGGGCATCTTGGAACCACAACAATGATGCGACATCTTTCGCAAATTCACCCTATCGTTGTATATGGTTCAAAAAAACAGTCTAATATTGGTGGCTGGAAATCTAGTAGAGCTCTCGGTGAATGGGAACATTCTGCTGAAATAGTGGGAGACGAGCACCAGGCAAGATCCAAAAGTTCACTTTCACCTCATGGTTGCGGTCATGATAATTCTGCAAGGTCCTCTGTTTTACCAGGCATGGCATGTAGTCATACAACACCTCTAGCCAAATGTAACGTCCCCCCCTGATAAGAGATAATTGAAGTTAAAAGAAGTTTTTGAAAGCAAGTCTAAATATTCACAAAACCATCCCATAGCACTGGCAATAAATCATAAAATAGAAATAGAAACATAGAAACATAGAAGTTGCCGGCAGATGGGGATCTTGCAATCCATCAAGTCTGCCCTTGGCTTCCTACCCACCTACTTAGATGCCTGCTTGTCTATCCCACAGTGTCTGTCCCATGCCATCTTAAATTCCCCCACTGTCTTGACTTCCACCACCCCCTCCTGCAGTCTAGTCCATGGTTCCACAACATGCTCTGTGAAGAAGAATTTCCTCGTATTACTTCTAAACTTTCCTCTCTTAAGTCAAAGGTTGTGTCCTGTAGTCCTGCTGTAGTCCTTTACCTGAAAGAGGTTCTGCACGTGCACCCTGTTGTTGCCTTTAAGGTATTTGAATGTTTCTATCATGTCCCCACGATTTCTGCGTTGTTCTAGGGAGTATAATTTGAGGTAATTCAGTCTTGCCTCATATGGTTTCTGATACAGGCCCTGCACCATCTTTGTTGCTCTTCTGTCTACCATCTCAAGCCTATCTATGTCCTTCCTGAGGTGTGGCCTCCAGAATTGGACCGATACAGGGGCATGGTTACTTCATGCCTTGTGCTCGTGATGCCCCTTCCTATGCATCCCAGGACACCACTAGCCTTTAGTTCTGCATTTTCACATGTCTACTGACCTTGAGGTCATCTGATATGATCACCGCTAGGTCTCACTCCTGCCTGGTAGTCACCAGCTGCTCCCCTTTCATTGAGTACAGTTTCCCTGGGTTACGCTTTCCCAGGTGCATGACCTTGCATTTTTTGGCATTGAATTTCAATTGCCAGGTCTTGGACCACTCCTCCAGTTTTTGGAGATCAGTTTCCATGCTTTGCTGTCCCTCTGTCGTGTCTACCCTGCTGCCGATGTTGGTGTCATCTGCAAACAGGCACGCCTTTCCCTCTAGTTCATCTGCAATGTCGCTGATGAATATATTGAAGAGGACCGGCCCCAGAACTGAGCCCTGCGGGACCCTGCTAGTCAACCTCCCCTCCACAGACAAAGTGCCATTTACTGATACTCTCAATTCTCCCATGTAACCAGTTTCTGACCCAGTTTGTAACCTTGGGCCCAGTTCCCATGTTGTCCAGTTTTTTGACTAGTCTCCTGTGTGGAACGGAGTCAAAAGCTTTGCTGAAGTCTAGGTAAACCACATCCACTGCCCCACCCTGATCCACTGTTTTGGTGACCCAATTGAAAAAAATCAGCCAGGTTTATCTGGCAGGACCTACCTGCCATGAAACCATGTTGATTTTTATCAACCTGACCAGTTTGCTCCAAAAAAGCTATGATTCTTTCCTTCAGCAGGAACTCCATCAGTTTCCCCACGACTGATGTTAGACTAACTGGATGGTAGTTACCTGGCTGTTCCTTTCTTCCACTCTTGTGGAGTGGTACTACTGTTGCTCTCTTCCAATCCTCTGGCACCTCCCCACTCCTTAATGAATTGTTGAAGAGCACTGCTAAGGGAGCTGTCAGTTTCCTCCCTAGTTCTTTCAGTATTCTTGGGTGTATCCCATCTGGCCCCATAGCTTTATTTACCTTTAACTTATCTATTTCCTCCAGGACCCTTTCCTCTGTGAAAGGACCCATGTCTATTTATTCAATTGGACACTTCTTTATGCCTATTGTTGGGCTGTTACTGTCTGCTTCCTGTGTGAAGACTGAGCAGAAGTACTCATTGAGTGCCTCTGCATTCTCCCCGTCTTGCTCTGTGGTTTTCTCCATCTTTTGCTGTGATTCTAACAATGCCCCCTTTGATCTTCCTTTTTTCATGTATGTACCTGTAGAAGGTTTTGTTACCCTTTTTTCACTTCCTGAGCTATCCTAATCTCTGTTTGAGCCTTTGCATTTCTTATCACTTTTCCTGTCTCTTTTAGTTTCTGTTTATATTCTGTTTTGTCCACCTTGTTCCCCGACTCCTTGTACTTTTTGAAGGCTATGCACTTTTCTCTCACCATGGTTGCCACCTCCTTGGAAAACCATAGTGGGTTTTTCCTCCTTTTGTTCTTACTAACTTGACGGGCACACTGTGATGTGACCATGGTTATTGCACCCTTCAACCTTGTCCAATATTCCTCAGTGCTTCCTTCTGTCGAGTTACTAAGGTTGTCTCTTAGGCTGCAGGCAGGCCTTCATGTTTGTGAAGTCTGCCCTCCTGAAGTCAAGGACCTTCAGTTTGGAGTGTGTGGAGTCTACAGTCCTTTTTACCTGGAACCATACTGTGTTATGATCACTGTTCCCTAGGTGGTTCCCTGGTCTGACACCCATAACCCTATCGCTATTTGTGAATATCAGATCTAGAACCATGTTACCCCTTGTGGGTGATGTCACTAGTTGACTTAGGCCTGCTTCCTGTAGTGTGACTAGGAATTCCCTGCTCTTCTGTGATGCTGTTGTGTGGGTATTCCAATCCATGTCTGGCAGATTGAAATTCCCCACCAGCACATTGTCCCCTTTGTCTGACATCTGGATGATGGCTTCCAGGATTTCCTTATCCCTGGCTTCCTCCTGATTTGGAGGTCTGTAGATTTTTCCTATTCGAATGGGTTTCCGGTCCCTATTGTGATCAATAGATCCTCTGTTTCTCCTAGTGCCTGCAGCATTTCTGTAGCACTGATGATATCCTTAAGATAAATAGCTAGCCCCCCCTCCCTTTTTCCCAGTCCTATCTCTACTAAACAAGTTGTACCCCGGGATAGTCACCTTCCAACCATGATTATTTGTGAACCATATTTCAGTCATGGCCATCCAGTCTAGTCTTGCCTCAGCTATTGTGGCAGTGAGGTCAGTCATTTTATTTACCAGACTGCATGCATTGAGGCATAGTGCTGACCTCTCTTGCTGTGTCACTTTGCTTGCCATGCCTCCCTTGATCTTATTGTTCATCCCTTTGTAGTTTTCCCTGTTTATGGTTCCTCCCTTTCCACTGTGATGGTCAGTGCCAGAATTGGAAAGGGTTTTATGTACCTGGCTATCTGCTTTTTCTATCCTGGAGTGTGTAGATTTGGTACTAGCTGGAGGGGTGGAGACAGCAAGCTCTATCTGTGCTTCTCTTAGAGCTACTGTCATCTCCCCTTCCGCTAGTTTAAATGTCCTATGTGGATGTCAAATTTCTGGCCCAGTGCTCTGACTCCGTCTTTAGTCAGGTGGAGGGCATCAAATTTGAAGAACTCCCTTTCCCAGAAATTGCCCAATTTTCTGATGAAGTGGTTCCCCTTTGTGTGGCACCAGTCCTTGAGCCATGCGTTGAGTTCACTTATCCCTTTCTCTCTGATTTTCTGCCTGTTCTTCCCCTTTTCCCAAACAGGCAGAATCTCAGAGAATACAAGGCTGGATGAAAATGAAACCAATTTCTTGCCTAGCTGCGCAATGTGCTCCTTAACCTCCATGATCGATTAGCTAGCAAGGTCATTGATCCCTAGGTGGACCAGGATGTCCTCCTTTTTAATTATGTTGACTATTCAAATAGTGTCCCTCAAAGCTGATGCTCCTGGGAGACATCTGACCTGCACATCTGCATGTTTGTTTTGTCTCAGGTGGGGGTCCATACCATGAATCATGGAATCCCCTATGATTATGATTTTTTTCCTGTTGAGGTTTTGTTTGTGATGTTGTTTTGCCAATGAAATGATTGTACTTGATTTGCAGCCATACTCTATTATGGAAGATATGGTTTTCAGAAGGCTAACAGAATACTTTAGAGTCACAATGTTTAATGCCAAGTAGAAAATGCTTCTCATTATATAATGGCAGGGCAATTTCCTGCCCTCTGATTGTTCACTGTGTGCCTGGAACAGTGATGTTATTACACAATAACATCACTGTTTTATGTCCAGGCACACAGATGACCATAGAACACCTCAAGGAAATCCCTTCCTCATTACTCAAAGGACCTCAGACCCAACAGACTTAACTGACTCTTTGCAAACGCAATCGCAACCACAACCACAACCACAACCACCGAACAAAATCCCTCCCTCCCTGCTGAACTTATTCCAAAGACAGGACGGCTTCACAGTACCCTGCCATGCAAAACAATTTACAGACCCCCACCACCTTTGATCTCCCATAAGGAAATCCAATAAAAAAAAGTTGCTGAAAGTCAACACTCCCGTCTCCACAGCTCCTCATTCTCCGCTTGGCACAATGGGTGCATGACAGTTGAACGGCACAGTACATGCTTCCTGGACAGTCTAAAAATCTGCTTGTTTTAATGTTACAAACAAAGTGAAAAAAGGAAACAGTGCAATTAGGAAGTAGAAAGACACTGAGAGGGGAGTGGCTCTGATTTTCCCTCTGACGGCGAAAAGGAAATTAAAGCTGCTCGGTTGTCAGTCATTTTCTCTTTCAGTACATTTTCTTGCAGGAACTCCTAATCTGTAATTACTCTGTGAGAGTCTGTTTTGTACACAAGGATCAAAATCTATTTTAAAAAATGTCACACACACTGTCCCTTGGGGGTAAACGAACTCTTACTCCTCAGCTGCATGGGGAGAGTGAGAGAGATGAGGTGGGAGGGGGGATGGGGGGATGGCAGAGACAGGTACATGCAATTCAGTAAGGCACAGCACCACCTACTGGAGAAAAAAAACAGGAACTGATTTCTTTCAAAATATGTTTCCACATTCAAAATAGAGCTTAAAAACATAAAAAAAAAAGTTTTCATTTTTTTACTTTGTATAAAAATGAGCCATTGTATAATAGCAATTAGGCACTCCATGGATGTGTGTTATTGTGTAATAACATCAGTTCCTGGGTGTTGAACACACTCGGCCTGTGGCCTCATGCTTCAACCACTCGAGGCATGACATTATTACACATTATACCATGGATCTTGGACACTGACCAATGAGAACGGCAGGCTGGCACCTTACCTCCATTGTAAATCCTCTGATAATCACCGCAAAAGGTGCCAGCCAGCCGCAGCTCTCAAATTCATCCAACCCCCGAACTCCACAGCCACAAACCGCCATGTTTAATCCTTGCTAAACTGCTGTGAACCTCACTCGCGCTGTGAACTCAAACCTGCAACCTGACTGTGCCACTGAAAAACAAATTCACTGTCCTTTACCAGCTGACAGAAAAATAAAATAAAATTGCTACCTTCTTCTCATTGCTGCTCAGAATCGCGGACTCCTGCTCCTTCAAGCGGTGCTGCCACTATACTGTTAAGCACAATCAAACTTCCCGTGTCATGGGAAGTCCCCAGCGGCATCATTTACGTAAGCTACAAGAAAATATTAGCAAAACAAACAAACGCCTGTTATACTCCCGAACAGCAAATTCCGTCTCAGGACATCATCCACTGTAATTGATGTCGGCACCACATGGTGGAGCTCGGTAGACTGAATTATCACTTACAGAGCCCTAGCTACACAGGACTACTTAACATTGCGGCATAAAGACACCTCACCTAAAGTCAATAAAAATGTTTTTAAATTTTTTTATTCCTTCATTTCCTTTTCCTGGTATAATCGCAATAAGCCACTCTTAGGATGTGGGTTATCGGGGGATTTACCACGGCTGGCGATGATTTACCCACTCAGCTGTGCCTCGTGGGCAAATCACTCCAGCCGTGGTAAATCCCCTGATAACCCACACCCCCTCGTGGCTTATTGCTTAAATAACACACACCCTGTCATGCCTTATTGCTTAAGTAACTGCTGTGCCCAGGATGTATGACAGCTTAGTAGTTCAAGTAAGGCATGCTCTCCCAGAGGCTGAGGAGAAGGTAGCTCACTTCACTACTGCTATATAGTGTATGGAAAAGTGCTGTCCAGTAAATTTCAGTGGTGCCAAAAACATCAATCTGCTGTAGTAGTGACGTCCGTAGAGCAGTAGAATGACATCATTCTGCTGCACTAAATACATCATACTGGCAAGCCCGCGGGTTTCAAAATAAGCATTCAGTTTAGCTACCTGCCGCGCAACATCCTGGAAACACAGATGAGCAACTGAAAGGTTTTAAAAGCATCCCTTGATTAAGAACAAAATTACCAGTGAACACTGTCATTATTTTCACATATCTCTGTAGGTTCTGTACTCTGTAGTATGGTTCCCAATGTATGGAGGGGCTGGGGGGGGGATAGTAGCTCATTAAATGGCAGATGTTTCAAACCACAAGATGCATTAGATTGTCTCTGACTGCTATAATGTAAGTAATCAGCTCTTTTTCTGCCATTATTCTTAATTTTTGTTGTCCTCTCTCCCTAATTTATCTCTTTGCAGAAGTCAGGCTGATGGAGCTGTACTGTACTGTTTGTATTATTTCTGCTGGTTTTTGTTCCGATACAGTAAATACTACCTGAAAAGTTTAACTTAACTGGTATCTAGTGTGTTTTTTTTTCATAGCAAAGCACAGTCTGTGCTCCATACACTATATAGAAAAGTGTATGGCTCCTGATGCACAACACAGCTATTCTCCAACCTTCTAGTTACTATTGCTACTGTTAGACCTCTCAGGCTGTGCTCTCTAGATCATCAGTAGCCACAGTAACTACTCGGTTGGAGAATAGCCTTATTGTGCAACGAGAGCCATACACTATCCGATATGTGGACCAGCAGCCAAACCATTGCCTATCTTTCTCTTACTGCACACTGGGTCAGTTTTGTGGGCAACTCATCATCATCCTCACATACTACTAGTCTGTCTGCTACCACTTCAGCCAGTACTACTACTACCACTACTATTTCTCAGAACTCAAAGAAACCCCACCATGTTTCAGAAAATGGTAGTTCTCTATGTATGTCACTTTCAAGACACATTCACAGCACAGCACATTCAGGAAGAACTGGAAAGACTACTTACTGCTTGGGTCACTTCACAGGGTTAGAAAGTCATCTTTTTTTGTTGCCGACAATGGTTCAAATACTAAAAAAGCACTTCACGATGGCAGCTATGTACATATATGCTGTTTTTCCCATTGTCTTAACTTAATTGTTTGAAGCTTCCTGGATAATGACCAGCAAGTATCAACCACTGTGAGTACAGTGTGCAAAGTGTGTGGCAGCTTCAACCATTCAGTAAAAGCCTGTGACATCCTTGCTGATATCCAGAAGGACAAAGGTCTTCCTTGTCTCCAGCTTGTTCAGGATGTAGCAACAAGGTGGAATTCAACTTACTTTATGATTGAATGCATCCTTGAACAGAAGGTAACTATCACTGAGTATATCATGTACAGTGATATCGGGGAGGGCATTGTACTCCATTTTACTCAATGGTCTCTACTAGAACAGTTGTGTCACATTCTGAAACCATTTATGAGTGCAACAAAAGAGGTCAGTGCAGAAAAGACATCCCTTAGCCAAAATATTCCACTCATTCTGCTTCTCAAAAAATGTTGGAGAAAATGAGGAGCAACTTAGATATGAACCAATCTCTAGTCAATAGCATGCTTCCCAGACTTAGCAATGATGAGAAATGATCAGCCATGACACAGAGCAAGGAGTATCTCTTAGCAAGATTGCTAGATCCACGTTTCTGGAACAGACACCTTCCTGATGTGGTTTCTGATGATACGGAGGAGTTGAACTACATACAACTTTTGATTGATGCAGTATTTATTTACTTAGTTTTTGTTGACCGGGAAGGAGGACTAGACAATTCTTTGCCTATTTTCAGCCTCTTCCCGGGGTGGGGGAAGGGGTATACACATGGATGCCAACTGAAATTGAACCATATTTTAAGCTGCTGGTGGTATTTTTAGTGAATGGGGGAAATTTGGCCAGGACACCAGGGAAATTCTCCTACTCTTTGAGGGGGCGCTATCCTGAACGCTGTCACGATGGAGGAAGACAGTATGCTGCCAGTAGTGGAGGAGGACCGACGTATACTGCAAGCTGGTATGGCGGAGGTCGTTACCGCAAAGAGTGTACAGCAGCAGCAATCAGAATCAGAGAAAAAATCTTTCAGATTTTCTTGAAAATTCGGAGCGAGAGATGGATAGTATTGAAGATGGTACAGTAAGTGCGATGACAAAGCAACGGGAATTTTTGAAGGCTCAATTATTACAGACAGAAATTGCTCTTACCTCAGCACAGGCTAAATTATTGGAAAAGAAAAGGAAAAGGCTATTAGGAGTATCTCCAAATGCTACTCAAAGAGCTTTCAAGCTGGGCCCTGGAGTTAGTGATGACTTATTGGATCCTGCGCCGGCATCTATACCAGAAACTACGCCAGTACGAGAGACAACAGCACAGCTACTGGAAGAGCCCTGGCCACCTGAAAGAGCGTTTTCCACAGCGGGGTGGAAACAACTGGAGAAAGGAACATGGGTAATAGATCCCTCTAAACCAGATGATGTGTTAGCACATTCAAACAAGCCAGCAGAAGAGACAGTGAATTCTTTGGAACCTATGACATCCGTCCCTATTGTTCCGGTTGTGGCATTAAACATTGAGACAGGTACTGTTTTATCTGCAAATTCTGCTACAAACACTGCAAATACAGGTACAGAGGCCCCTGTTGTGTCAATAGGTCTCTCAAATGAGCTACCTAAATCAAACTATGCAGAGTTATTTGCAAAACCTTTGGAACAGGCCAAACGTAGGAACGCTATAAGACTGCGATATCTGGAAGGAATGGAGGAACTTCCAGACAGATTTTATGTGGGCAGAGTATTAATTAAACAATCTCTGGGCTTCATGCCTGCTGATATTTATGCACTTATACATGCCCCATGGAGAGCAACCTTTTGACATAAGTTTCAGAACTCCAGCTATTTTAGAAACCTTTTGGTTAAAGTATGCTTCTCTTAAAACTAACCCTTTTTGGTCTCATTTTCAGGTGATTCCATTGACAAAACAGCCCTTTAGGGTAATAACAGTTTTGTTTCGAAATTAAGGGGTTAATCTGGCTGATATTCTTTATTGGCTAGATAAAAGATGTGAGGTTCAGGGTACCCCAGACCCGATTTTGGATGGGGAAGGGTTTTGGAATGGGGGATGGAGAATTAAAATTAAGCTTCGTAGTATTCAGAATGACTATGTTCATCTTCTCAACTGTTGTTTTATTGGGCGTGATAAGGGTTTTTTATTTTATCCTGGTCAGCCATGGAGATGTTATAAGTGTGGATCTCCAAGACACATTAGTACCACTTGTGAAAAACTTCAGTGCTTTCAATGTGGGGAATTAGGGCATTCTGGTTATCAATGTGAAAATTCTGTTAAGTGCAATTTTTGTGATGAGTTGGGGCATTTATTTTCTGATTGTCCATGGGCAGCCCATAACACAGAGGAATCAGACTATGCTATGCAGGATTTGATAATGTTTAAGGCGGCTAGACATGTTTTAGATGGTGTTAAGATGAGTTCTTCTTTAGGCCCTAAATCGTATTCAGCAGCATTAGAATCAAAACCTCCCTGAAGTTCAAACCTCTTGTACAGTCTTTACCCCAATCGACTCTTTTAAGTGAAAATCAGGTCCAGAGTGTTCCATCCCATACAATTGATATAAACTCATTCAGTGTTCCTGAAAGTTCATCGGCACAAAAAACACCTTTTCATTTCTCCCTGTCAGGAAATTAATTATGCAAACCCCATTAATGGATTGGGCCCAGTGTCCAGAACCTGTATTGGTTTCAAATAAATATGGGGTCTTGGCCTCTGTAGGTACAGAGGAACCAGATTCTGATACAGCTTCCCAGAATCTCTCTCTCAAGTAGGAGTTTGTTCGGATCAGGAGATTACTATGGATCCTAGGGTAGGGACTAAAGGTAAAACAAAAAAGTGAGTAGAGTATTTTTACGAAAAAGCAACAGAAAATTACATTCTAACACTTAAATCACTTCTCACAATTTAAATGTGGGATATGACATCTCCTTTGCCAGTCTTAATACTAACAGTATTCGATCTCCATATAAAATAACGGTTACTTTTGAAATATTTTCAGATTTAAAACATGATGTTATTTATTTTCAGGATACTAGATTATACACACTTCAGGATTTCGCCACTGCAACTGAGTCGTGGGGTTGGGGTCCATGTTATTGGTTGGGAGGGATGACTTATGTTCCGGAGTTGGTGTTTGTTTTACTTCACAAAAGGTTAAAATTACAGATGTTATTGATATTACCCCTGGTAGAGCATCATTGTTGGATGTTTTTATAGTTGCTATACCATTTAGATTAATTAATATATATGCTCCCCAAAATAAATGGGAACGAATTCAGTTATTACACCTAATTCAGCCATATTTATTTACTAGTAGGAATATTCTATTTGGAGGAGATTTTAACATTTCTCGAATTAATAAATCAGTCAGTTCCAAAGTTTATTGTGACACTCACTGTTTAAACGAATTATTAAAGTTATCAGGGTTGCGGGATGTTTTTGAAAACATTCCTTCTTTTACTTAGTTACAAGGTAATCGGAAATCCCGAATAGATTATTGGTTTATATCTTCTACCCTTCAGTTCTTCGCTCCGCAAGTTAAGTTGGTAGCCACATCGGATCATGGAATTTTGAGTCTCTCACTTTCAAATTATGGACATACTTCTAAAGGGCCGGGGTATTGGAGATTGAATTTATCCCTATTAGATATCCCAGAAGTCATGGTGGGGTTTATGGATATCTTGAAAGCTCGTGAATCTGTGTTTTTTTTATATGAGAGTCACCAAGAGTGGTGGGAAGATTCTAAAAAGACTTTAAGGATTACTTTACACATATAGGACAATTATTAGGTGCATCATGAAAACTTCATAAACACCTTCAGAATGTTTTAAAATTTTTTTATTCCCAAATAAATATGGGAATTGCAGTAGATACGCAGTATCTTAGAAATATTAAGACACAATTGGCGCAGTTACAAAATTCAAAAAGACAGCAATTGGAAAGAGAACAAAAATATGGTACCCAGGGTACTTCAGCATGTACTACGCCTTTTGAAAATAATGTAGCACAATGGAGGAAAAAAATGTTAATAGTTTGAAAGACTCTGAGGGTAATCGAGTAAATACTAGGCAAGCTCTTTTTACAATATTAGATGCTCACGTTCAGTCCTTATTTCAAGAGAATAAATCTATTACGCAGGAGAAAGTACAGGAGTGGTTAGCATTAAGTATGTTAACACAAGTACCGGAGAAATTTTTGATATCGTTATTAGCCCATATTTTGATACTTGAATTACATACAGTAATTTACAATCTTGGGAAGGGAAAGGCCCCTTGGAAAGATGGCATTCCAAATGAAATGTATGGAGTTATTAGTAAGGTTTTGGATTATCAACTAGTTACTATGTTTAACAGTTGCTTGTCACAATGTGTCTTTCCAAATAATATGAATGAAGGGCTTCTTATTTTTCTTTATAAAACTGGAGATAGGGAAGATTTGCATAATTGACACCCAATTACACTTTTAAATTCGGATTGTAAGATACTTACCAAAATTCTAAGTTTGCGAATTTAAGGTTTGTTAGAATATATTATTCATCCTACACAGTTTTGTTCGGTACCAGGTCGTCACATTACAGATGCCTTATTGCTTATTCGGGAGATTTTAAAAAGAGGTACGATAGAAGAACTAGCAGGTATCTGTGTTACTTTAGATCAGACAAAGACATTCAACAGTGTGTCTCATCTTTATTTATGGAGTTGTATGGAAAAAATGGGTTTCCCCCACACCTTTGTCGATTGGTTAAAACAATATTATCTACAGGCAGTAGTGGTACCATATGTGAATGGATGGTTGGGTTCCAAGCAGAAATGTGAGAAAGGAGTAAGACAGGGGTGCCCCTTAAGCCCTATTCTGTATATTCTTTCTTTGGAACCTTTACTTTCCATCATTTATCATACAGATGATATTAGAGGTCTTTCTTTAGGGTCAGAGGATATAGAAATTAAAGTGATAGCTTATGCTGATGATTTATGTTTCTTTTTAGCAGATGTTCCATCTTGTGATGCTACAGAAGCTAAGACTGTAGCCTATATGAGGGGAACTGGAGCTACCTTTAATTTGTCCAAAAGTAAGTGTTGTTTCTTTGGTACACATAATTCTATACATACCAACATTATGGGGATTCTGGTTTCATCACAGGTTTGTAAAATTTTAGGAATCAATTTTTTTGTGGGATGGACACAGCAACATATAATTGGGATAAACTCATTCAAAATGCTAAATGGAAAGTGGCATCCTGAAATAGGTGAAAGATATCAAAAAAGAAAAGGATTTATATGGTTAGAACATTTCTTATTGGGGCTTTTTTACATTTGAGTTCATTTTTTGCATTACCAATCTCTAGAGAAACAGCACTGTTTAGCGTTTTCTTTCAGGCAATATGGGGTAGTAGGCTGAACCCCATAAAAAGGGGTATACTATACCAGCCGGTAAAGAAAGGAGGTATTAATATGATTAATCCTGTTTTATTTTTTTTCTGTATTTTTCTGTATACAAATCTTTCTCCAATATTACTGGGACAATCTAAAATATGGACTCTATGGATCTTGGATCACATTTCGCAGTGGTTGGATTATTGGTTTAAAGAAGGGGTTATCCCTAAACAAAAAACTATCAATAGCTTACCTGTATATTTTCATTCTTGCTTTAGTAAAATAAAAATGTGGAAAATCTCATATACATCGATTACACAAAATTCGAGGAAAATGATGTATACTCTTTTATTAGAACAATATCTTTGGGAAAACCCTGTGTTTGGTGATAGATCAGAGAAGGATCTGATTCAAATTCATTCGATGCTCACTTCTTCTAGCATTCCAGATTATATGTGGGATATTACTTGGCTTGTAGCTCATGGTAGATTAAATGTTAAAGGTAATTTGAAGCATAAGGGTAAGGAGGAGAGATATTGTCCAAGAACCACATTATATATGAATTGTATAGAAACAATGACTCATTTATATTTTGAATGTCCATATATTTTACAATTTTGGTCAATTTTATATGTAAAATGGGCTAAGATTCATTTTCCAGTAATAGATGCACAAAGTTTGCTCTTTGGTATTTTGTCTCCTAGTTGGGCCACATTTAATCCAGATACTGTACAATTGCTTCTAGGGGGTATTAAATATCACCTATGGCAAGTAAGGTGTATTTGGTCTTTAAGATCACTATTAATTTCTCCAGAACAATTGTTTTGGAGAATACATGAATGGTTGCTTGGATTATGGAAAAAAGATAATTGTACATTGTCAGTACAAACTTTTGACAAGAAATGGAAAGCAATGCAGTGGTTAGACACTGGATAGTTACATCGCCTCTACTATAGTAGTAGGGTTTGCAAATAGGGAAGTATTGTAATTATTGATTATTTCTGGATGGGTTTTTGAAAACTTGAATCGTTTATTTTTGTTGATTTGTTTTTAGAATTTGTATGAGACAACTATCCTTTTTGTAAATAACTACTTTTCCTAATTTTTAGTGAGGGGAGAGAGATGTTCTCACACTATTTTTATCATGTGTTGATATTGTATGACTGTAATACTTATCTGTTTTTATTTTATTTTCTATATATGATTTATATATTATTTTGTGTGACTAAAACACTGCTTATGTTCATTTTTTGTTTATCGATATGAAAATAAAAAATTCCCCTACTCTGGCAGCAGAGGGAACCCTTGACCATTGACCATTGAAAGATGGCCACTTCTCCTGAACTGTCAATGGGAATGGATTTAGAGGGAGCTGGAGAGCAGGCCTCCTCTCCTGCTCTTATTTCTGCAGAGGCTGAAGAATTTCACAATGCTGAAGGGTCCCTCAATATTCAAAATGAAGAGGACCAAATGGATATACCAAATAAATCTTTGACAGTCACGGAGATTCCCTTGGGAAATGCAGGTGCACTCACCAAAACGACTTTCTGATAATCCAATGTGTACTATGAAAGCTACATTGAATAGTTTGTTGACAGATTTTGTTTCTAAAGGTCAGATTTCTTGTAAAGAGAAGGAATACATGACTGTGGAGTTTCCTGTTACACCCACAATATATATTCTTCCAAAAATTCATAAGGACCTGGTCAGGCCCCCAGGATGCCCTATTATTTCAGGGGTGGGCTCACTCTCTGAAAAGGTTTCAACATTTATTGACTACTGCCTTAAACAATTAGTGGTTAAACAAAAATCATACCTTAGAGATTCAATGGATGTTTTATCCAAAATTGAGTGCCTGACCTGGTCCTCTGAATTTATATAGCTTACTATAGATGTTGCTAGCTTATATGCCTCTATAGCACACACTTTGTGACTCCAGGCCTTAGAATATCAGTTATGTTTGGATAGTGCAGCTGTAAATTTTCTGCAAAAATTTATTTTGGAAGCAGTGAAATTTATTTTATACAACAAAGATTTTTTGTTTTGCAATAAATATTACTTGCAAATTATGGGTACTGCGATGGGGACCACAATGAGCCCATCGTATGCCAATCTATTTATGGCCTGGTGGGAGGAAACTTTGATTTATGATGCTGTTAGAAATCCGTTTGGTAAACACATAGAATTTAGGGGTAGATTTATAGATGATTTACTGGTAGTTTGGAGAAGAGACATTTTGTCAGCTTCTAAATTTGTGGAGTTTCTCAATAATAATGATATGGGTCTCAAACTTACTTTTGATGCACATGTCTCCAAAATATCATTTTTGGATTTGTTTCTAGAAGGGTGTGATGGAGAAATAATTTCAAATTCTCTCTTTAGGAAGCCTACTGCTGGCAATATGCTTTTACATGCTATGAGTGCTCACCCAGCACATACTAAGAGGGGGGTTCCATACGGACAGTTTGTCTGTCTTTGACATACTTGCACTTATTTAAGTGATTTTGAACAAGAAAGTAAATTACTCAAGGATAGATTTTTAGCTAGAGGCTATTCTGAAACACAGGTTGAACAAGCATACACCAAAGCTCAGGCACTTGACAGAAATATACTTTTGCAACCAAAAGTCAAAAAGAATGAAGATCAAATACCTATTGTGTTTGTTACTGAATATAACCGTGTTAGTGATCAAATAACTAACAATGTAACTAAACACTGGGGAGTGCTACAAGCAGCTCCTGATTTGAGAGATATGGTAGGGAATAAACCCTTGGTATCTTTTAAAAGAGGCAATAATTTATCAGATCTTTTGACACAAAGTTTGTATGTGAAACCTCAAAATACTAGAACTTGGCTCCCCAACAAACCTTTAGGTTTTTTTTAAATGTGGCCACTGTAGTGTCTGTAAATTCAACCAACAGGCTATGTTGTTTCAGCATCCAATCTTTGAAAATAAGAACATAGAAATTGCTCATTTTATTAATTGTTCTACAACATTTGTGATTTATATTGTACAATGTATTTGTCCATGTATTTATGTGGGTAGAACCAAAAGGACTTTAAGGGAGAGGATGCAGGAGCATGTGTGGGTCATTATTAAAAGTGACCCCAATACTCCTATCTGGGTGTATTTTGAAACATTTCATAATAAAAGCCTTGGATCATATAAAAAATAATGTTAGAGGAGGAAATAGGTTAAATAGACTGGCATAATTTAAGCAGAAATGGATTTATACTATGACAGCATTGTACCCTACCGGATTAAATGATTGTCTGGATATTACAGTCTTTCTTTAAGCTTTTTCATATTTTGCTTCTCTTTTGGTTTTATTTAAATTTTTCCTTCCTCCTTCTTCTTTTCCTTCCACCCCCTTTTCCCCGCCCCATCTCCTTTTATAATCCCTTTAATATCTGTTTCCCCCTCTCTGTTCTTCCCATTTCCTGCTTTCATGTTTCTTCTATCCCCCCTCAATTTAGATTAATCATTGTCTTTGTATAATTGTTGAATTGCTTAGTTTAAATAGCATGCATTATTCAGCTTGTTTGAAATTAAGTTGTACCTGCACTAATGTGTGCATGATTGATTTATTTATATAGTAATTTGGTTAATTACTGCATTGTCACTTTAATTGTCTGTAATAAAACACAGCATGTGTAGCACATTGGCCACTCCCCTTGAGAAAAGGTCACGAGAAGACCCGAAGCGCTGGGGAAGTAGTAGCCGCGGGCTCCATGCTTTTGCACTTTACATGAGTGTGCTGACTTATTTTTTGCTATATTTTTCTTTCTAGTACTCCTGCCTTTTGTGTTTTTTTGTGCTTTGCTTATTTTGGTAGTGAGCACCCGCATATTTCGAGCACTCCGGTATCTTTGCTTCTCGCACTCACCAATATACCTGCAGCTTTATCCCCTGACATATTGAGGGTAAAAACTTTGCAGGCACTTCTTGAGGAAGAGGAGCTTAAGTACAGATTAAAAAGACAAGAACTGACTTCGGCGATTAGTATCCTAACATCTGAGGAACCTAGTGCTGAGTCACTACCACGAGAGGACTGCAGCCCTCACCAAGAACTAAAATTGCCAGAACCAACTAAAGAAGCAGAAGGTAAAATAATGTATCAATCTTCTAATTGTGATCAAAGAAATGCTACAGTTTTACCTTTACAGCATCTACAAAGCTGAAATCTGAGTTGATTCACCCAAATGTTTGCTCTTCTAGTGCTGTCATAGGGCCTGGTATTCAGCTGGGTACGGAAAGCCATAATAACACCACTCATCAAGCTCCACTGCAGGACAAAGAGCATGTTGCTGAGGATACTGTAAACTCTGTAAATAAAGAGACTCCGATAGCAGGCACAGCGATGTACATCGCAGTGGCTGGAGCACTAATATCTTTGATGGTCTACAAGTTAACACACACATTCAGCAAAACACGGCTGAACCAATACTGGGAAAACAGCTAGAAACTAAACAAATGGCACTAATTCACATGTTAAAAGATGATGGGGTACAAAAGAAAAAGAAAGAGGAAGAAAAACAAAAAAGGGATAGTCAAATATCTAAACGGCAAATTAATAAAAATTCAAAAGAAGAAAATACAGATATGGAGGACAAGCTCTCTATATCTAAAAAAACAATAACTGACACAATAACAAAATCAACTTCCGTATTTTGGGACACAGATCAGAATGTTAGGTTGTCACCCGAACTTGCACTAGGAGGGGCAGGCTGGAAGCTAGATGCTACAGGCCAGTGGTACCAGGACCCTGATTGGGACCACACCCCACTATCCCAGGGCAGTCCAAAATGGAGGACAAACCATAACCCTGACATTACAGAACTGGGGTTTCCTCCTAAACTTATTCCAGATGACTTAATGCCTCAAAAAATAGCCAAAGAACACAGGAGACCCCTGTTCTTATAGACAACATATCAAAGCAGCATGCCACTGTAAAGTCTTTCCCTAAAACCTCACAGTCATTAATAAATACTACAGTGCCAAGAAATTATGGTAGTACAGAAAAACAGGAACAGACCACCGATAACCAGCAGGATCAGGAACAGCAAGAAAAAAAAAAAATTCAGATTTCTTTAATAAAACAGAGGCTGCTCGCAGATGAAATGCAGTACATATAAGATACAAAGGTGTATTAGAAACAAGCCCAGACAGGTATTATGTTTGGGAAAAAACTTTTAAAAAATCTTTGAATTTTACACCAGCTGAGGTTTTTGCATTCATCAACATTTCAGGGGAAGATAACTACGATGTCAGTTTCCATTCCCCCCACCTATTAGAACTGTTTTGGATGTGTTATAATTAAAATAAATGTTCATCCCTTTGGACTCCATTTCTGATCATACCCCTCACCAAGCCCCTTATTAAATTTGTCACCATAATCTTTCAAAACAAAGGGGTACACATTGATGATATTACCCAATGGCTACAATGCTGCATAGTACTGAGTACCCCAGATGCCATTTTGGATGCATAGATACATAGATACATAGACAGTGTCGGCAGATAAGGGCCTATGGCCCACCCAGTCTGCCCATTTGAGCTTGTAAGTTCAGTTTGTTTTCCTAGAAGTCTGTTGTCCCTTACCCCTGACCTCCAGAATTCCTTTATGTCTATCCCATGCATTCTTAAATCCCGTGATTGTTTCAGCCCCCACCACTTTCTCTGGCAGGGTGTTCCACTTGTTCACCACCTGTTCTGTGAAGAAATTCTTTCTCATGTTTCCTCTGAATCGCCCTCCTTCAACTTCATCCCATGCCTCAGTCCTGGAACATCTTTTCACTTAAAAATAGTGTTTTCCTGCACCCTGTTCCTCCCTGTAAGATACTTGTATGTCTCTATCATATCCCTCTCTCCTCCTCTCCTCCAGGAGTACATGTTCAGTTCCTTCAACCTGTCTTCATAGGACTTGTGATGCAATCCATGCACCATCTTTGTTGCCCTCCTCTGAACCTTCTCTACCCTGTCTATGTCCTTACATAGGTATGGTCTCCAGAACTGTACACTGTACTCCAGGTGGGGCCTCACTAGTGTCTTGTATAACGGAATTATGACCTCCCTTTTCCTGCTGGTGATGCCCCTGCCTATACATCCCAGCATCCTATTTGCTTTACCTGCTGCCTTGTCACACTGTTTCCCTACCTTGAGGTCATCAGAGATGGGTCCTGTAGTCCATTGACAACCAGATGTTCTACCAATCTTTCCTTCAGTAGTGCTTCCATGATCTTCCCCACTACTGAGGTGAAGCTGACTGGTCTGTAGTTCCCTGCTTCCTCTTTGTTCCCACTTTTGTATAAGGGGACTACATCTGCTGTCCTCCAGTCTTTGGGTACCTCCCTGTTTCCAGTGATCGGCTAACAGGATAGCCAGAGGTTCAGCCACCACCTCTCTTAGTTCTTTAAGGACCCTGGGGTGCACCCATCTGGCCCCATTGCTTTATCAACTCTATTACTTCCAGTTCCTTCAGGACCCTTTCTCGTGTAAAGGGACTTGTGTCCATTTCTGCACCATTCTCACCCTTGTACTCCTTCAGCCCATTACCCTCCTCTTCCTTAGTAAAGACTGAGCAGAAATACCTGTTCAATATGTCAGCTTTACTGTTGTCATCCTCCACATGGTCCCCATCCTCCCCTTCAGTCTCACCATCCTCCCTTTGTCTTTCTTTTTTTACTTATGTACCTGTAAAAGGTTTTGTCCCCTCTACCCACTGATTTTGCAATGTGCTCTTCTGTCTGAGCTTTGGCTTCCCTTACTGACCTCCCTGCCTCCCTTTGCTTCTCCTGGTACTTCTCCCTATCCCCTTCTGCCAGTGTCTTTTTGTATTGCCTGAATGCAATCTTTTTGGCTTTCACTTTCTTTGCTACCTCTTTGGAAAACCATAATGGTCTCCTCTTCCTTTTCCTCTTGCTAACCTGCTTAATGCATAATTCTGTTGTTCTTGTAATCCCCATTTTAAATACTGCCCACTGTTCCTCAACCCCTGATTCCTGTCCCATTCCCCTTAATGCCTCTTTCAAGTATCTCCCCATTTTCCCAAAGTCTGCCCCCTAAAATCCAGGATACGTGTTTTTGTGTGGTTTGGTTCTGCTCTTTCTGTGATTTCAAACCACAATGACTGGTGGTCACTGTTTCCCAGGTGCTCCCCACTGTTACCCCATCACACTGTCCCTGTTTGTGAGCACAAGGTCCAGTATTGCCTTCTGCCGAGTTGGTTCCATGACCAGTTGCTAGGAAGGCACCCTGAAGAGGTCAGGATAAATCTGCTCCTAGTTGATGCTGCTGCTGGGATGCTCCAGTCCATGTCTGGAATATTGAAGTCTCCAACCAGTACTACCTCACCTTGTCTGCCATCCTTTGGATGGCTAGCATCAGCTCCCTATCTGTTTCTTCCTCCTGGGCTGGAGGTCTATAGACCACACCTGTGCGGATGGCTGTCCCCATTTTCCTTTCCAGCTTAACCCACAGTATCTCTCCCCCATTTTGTTCCTCCTGGAACTCTGTGGCCCTTATGCCATTTTTCACATACAGTGCCACTCCTCCTCCCTTCCTGCCTGCTCTGTCTCTTCTGAATATGTTGTAGCCAGGTATGGCCATCTCCCAGTCGTGGTTATCATTACACCAGGTTTCAGTGATGGCCACAATGTCCAGGTCTGACTGCACCATGACAGCCTCCAGATCTTCCATCTTGTTGCTAAGGCTCCTGGCATTTGCACATGGCTTTCCATGATTTGACCTCCCTAGACTGTTTCACAGTTCCACTCCAGCCCCTTCCTTGGTTGTCATTTATCCCTGGTTCTCCTTGCAGTCTGCCCTTCTGCTGAATTTTGCCCCTTTTCTGCTTATCCACCTCTTGGGCACTAATCTCCATCTTTTGCACACTGCTTTGCAGAGATAGCCACTCCTCTGGTTCATTTGTTCCACTGCTAGCTGTGGGGGGTGAGCAAGTAGGTACCCTCCTTGCTGGCCTGCCACCCCTTTGCTAGTTTAAATGCTTCAATGTAGCATTTAAACTTATCATTAGTGCTTGAATCCCCTCCAGGATGGATGCAGGCGTCAGGCTTGAACAAACCTCCATCCTCCAGGTGGGTCCCTAGTCACCAATGAATCCAAACCCTTCCTCACAGCACCAGTTCTTCAACCATGAGTTAAAGTTCCTGGTGCATGCAC
The DNA here is from genome assembly GCA_016271365.2 of Neoceratodus forsteri. Lineage (NCBI taxonomy): Eukaryota > Metazoa > Chordata > Ceratodontiformes > Ceratodontidae > Neoceratodus > Neoceratodus forsteri. The sequence goes on from CM057452.1 coordinate 1,727,935,318, forward strand.
TCCATGCTCTCCTTGCCTCTCACAGGTAGTACTTCAGAAAGTGACAGAAGTAGCTACTTGCTTGAGACCCGCCCAGTTTCCTAAACTCTTCCTGAACTTCCTTTGGCTCCCCATTTGCCAGGTCATTAGTACCTAGGTGGATAATGATATCCAGCTCACCCTCCCGTCTTGCCTTCCCAGTGATCCCCAGGATCTTCCTTTCATCCCTCCATGCCGTGGCACCTGGTAGGCACCTCACCTCCCTGTCCTCCCCCTCCTGTGTCCCTAGCTGGATCCCTCTTATGATGGAGTCCCCCACCAGGATTCGCTTCCTCCTCCTCTGGGGTCCACTGCTTTCCCCGGTGAAGTCACCTCCCTGGCTAACCACCACATCCTTTCCTTCCACTTCTCTGGGTACCTCTATTTGGTTGTCCTCATTCGCCAGTGGGGCATATGAGTTCTTGAGTGGAATAGGATCTGGGATGTGCCTCTGCCTGACCGCTCTAACCCTCCCTGAGCCCACTGTCATCCAAGTGCTCCTCGTTCTCGGCATCCTTTGAGACAGTTGCATTGGACTGTGGTCCCTGGATAGGGGTGATGGTACTCCTGACCCAGTTTCTTCCTCTCTGAGTCTGGCTACCTCCTCCCGCAGTCAGAGATGCATGCAGATAGGGCAGCACCTCAGTGTCCAGAAGGTCTGCCCTGAATATGGCCACCCACAGCCACTGCATTGCACCACTCCCACATTATACTGCAGTTCCACTACTTGTCTGCTACTGAAGCTCTCTAGTTCCCTTTTAATTTACTGTCCTAAAAATCCTGCCACTGATCCTCAGATAATTTTTTTTAAAAGAAAGAAAACAATAAATAAATAAATGAATCAAAACACTTGTCGTGCTGAGGTGGGCTTCTTCTCCCTTATGCCCCTCCTACTTCACACCCTTACTATACCCTGTGTTAAGCTCCTGTCAATCAGATTTAACAGGGCACATAATTAAGAGTTGGGGAAGGAGGGGGCGAAAAATTGCAGCAATTAAAAACAGCACAGAATTACACCACCATGTTTTAAATTTTCAACAGCCCAAAAACAATTATAAGTAAAGACAACAAAGAAATTATAGTGTCACTAAAAGCCCTCAATCTAAGTTTAAAAGAAAAATAGCAATTACCAGTTACTCTAAAGCACTGAATTGAATATGTTTCCTTCCTTCCCCTTCTGGCTTCTTCTGAGAAAATTGCAGAAAACATCTGGATGGGGGGTGGAAATGTAAAGTTAAACTGACTCAGAATGATGACGGCATTGTTCACATCCCAAACTGTTTCTTTCTAGGATGGGACCGAGAGGTTTGTTTTTACGCAGGGCAACCGAAGGCCTGCTACAAATGTGGATTCCAAACCCACCTATCTTATATTTGCAGTAAGCCACGGTGTGGAATCTGTAGAGAGATGGGGCATATCAGTCTGCAATGCACAAATCATACCAAATGTACACTCTGCAATTTATTTGGACACCTTTTCCATGAGTGTCCTTGGGCATCCAGAAACAGGGATGACAAAATGGTTCCAGATTATCTCATCCACAAAGCACAACAAGCAGCTCATCCCCCTCCAGGAACCAGAACAGCAGATGTTAGACCATCAGGAACCAGGCCTCCAGAAACCAGAACATCAACAACTAGAATACCAGACGTTAGACCACCAGGAACAAGATCAACAGGAACCAGACTACCAGGACATGGAAGAAGTGGAACAAAACATTGGAGGCAATAATATTGAAACAACTCTCCCAGGGTGCACTCTAACCAGGAATAATACCAATTCCATTGAGCGAAAACCAATTTCTTTCACGCAAGAACTGCTACCTGATGACCCCTGTTTGATATCCTGAAACACCAGCAGACAACATTAATCAGCAAGTTTTGTACCCTTGGATTACCCCTGTCACCAGGGGCAGAACCACAAGGAGCAGTTCAACTAATACAGGGATCCGTAACTTTAATTCGGAGAATCCTTTTTCGGTTCTCAAAACCCAGAACTGGGGAGACGTGGAAATAGAAGGAGATGAAACTGAGACAAACTCAGTTTTTTCAGACACTGCAAAACCTGCAGAAAAAAAAGATATGCAGGAAAGAAGAAAAAAAGGAAAAAATAGAACTTTAAATTACCTTACTATGAATTAAATGGATACTGTCGCTTCCCTTACTGTATGTAGTTTGTTAAACCACAAAAGACGACAAATAGTTTTTCAAACAATGCATGATTATAACTTAGATATTATGTTCTTGCAAGAAACTTGGATGCGGTCAGAAACACAACTTCAATTGTTTAAAGCAGAATTATCAGCCGGCCCGCCGGCGCAGCTGTTGGATTTGCTGGTGACGCCGCGGCGACCCGGTTCGAGGAACGGACCTGGGCATCGAGGGCCGGGCCGGGGAAGTAGGATTGAGCGTCCGACGGACAGCTCTCTCCGGGAGGGCAAGTATTCGGCGCTTTTGGGACCCCATCGAGGCCGGAGTTCCAGGCAACACGCTAGAAGTGAGAGGGTCGGAGGCGGGACGGACGTCTGGCGTCATTACGCACCCTGCCTCCCTCGAAAAACAGGAAAATGGGCGACTGCCAGCCGCCCTCAATGAAGCCGCACGGCTTCATTAGCCCCAGACCAGCCCTCCGCCCTGTCAGTGTCTGCGGTGGTGTCTCCCCTCCGCATCCCGCCCAGCCCGCCGTGGGGGTAAAGCCACGAGGAGTACGGAGGGCGGGCCGGTTGAGGGTGGGCCGTTGGCCCGTGACCGAGCCGGAAAAGTACCGGGCGGGTGGCAGCTAGGTGGGATAAAGATCAAAAATAAAAAATAAATAAATAAATAAAAATAAAGCAGAATTATGTTGGGGACCCTCTTTTTGGTCTTTCAGTTTCGATAGATCTGATGGAGTGAGGATCTTATTTACAGGATATAATTTTACTCTAACAAAACTCATCAATCTTATACCAGGTAGAGTTCTTATACTAGATGGAATTTGGGACTCCCAGCCAAGCAGGTTTATTAATGTATATTCCCCGCAATCAAGGGCAGAAAGAACAGAGTTAATACAGAGTAACATACTTGGGTGGAGATTTTAATTGCACCTTTATAGGCACTAAAACACCAGCTAGACCTAGAAGGAAAATATACTGTGACTCCCATATGTTTCACAAATGTATTTCAACTGCTGATCTTGTAAACTGTGCAGATTATAAAGAAAAAGGCCCAGATCTCACTTTCACAGAAGACAATTAAAGGGGACAGGAAATTTGTACCAATTGGCAGGTGTTTGTAAAGTTCTTATTCTCAGAAATTATATGCATTCTCACCCCAGGAATTCTTTAGCATCTGTTGACAAATGCAGTATGCCAGCTGCGTTCAGCTGCCTCGGAGAGGAGGAGTCAATGCAAATGAGGGAGGCATTGGCCAATCAGGATAGAGATAGAGTAGAGTGCTGCCTTTAATCGGCCTGAGGGGCCTCAGAACTTTTTCTCCGCTGAACTGGCAACACTGCCCCAGAGCTCTCCTCTTCAGAGACCTTCCTGTGCCATTTTCTTCCTTTTTGAGTACTGCTTTCAAGGTATTTTGTATATTTTTCTCATTTTACCTATTTTAACCACATCTGCACTAGGTTCAGCGCAGTCGTGGTTTTTTTTCATATTTTTTCCTCTTCAGCATTTTTTCTGAGGTAAAATTTGCCCGCGTGCATGATATATTGTGTTGTTTTTATTTAAATTGTTAGCTTTCAATATTTTTTGGTGATTTTTTAACGCTTTTGCTTTAAAATCATTGAATTGGTTTTTCGCACTCGTGAGCTAATTTCTGTTGCGCACCTGCGCGAATTTCTGGAACCCTCTTTTTCTTATATAAGTTTTAATATATTTGAAGGGTAGTCCCCTCTTTTCTGGGGAGACACCTTTTGTTTGACTGTGCAGTGGACTTCTGTTGGCAAGAGGTGTGGAAGTGGTTTCTGTTCTTTTCCACTGTTGTGAAAATAAAAATAAAAATAAAAAATCTTTTTACCTCTAGTAAGGTTCATTTTCATTTGGTTAGCTTTGGCCTATCCCTTTACCATGGCCTCTCAGTCTACCTCCTCCTCATCCTCTAAAAGCGCTGAGGAGGGTACCTCAAGTCAACACAAAATTAATGACAAGTCCTCCAGGGACTCCAGCGAAACTAAGTCTGGTAGAAGTAAAAAATCTAGCCAAGCCTCTAAAAGAACTTCAGAGCAGGTTTCTAAGCCTGCCCCTACAAAAAAGTCTAAGAAACATAATAACACTACTGTCCCTCCTCCCGAAAGGCATTCGGAGACAACAGTAGCTGATAAAAAATGTGCCCTCTGCAAATGATTTAGCAAAAGCTTGGCATTTATATCAGACTTTACAATCTATGGGCAATATTTTCTCAGCTCCTACAGGACCAAGTGATTGTCTCCTTGAGGACCCCTATGCCAGAGGTTTTTATTTTGATGAGGGAGAGGATCATGGTGGCGAATCACCTCATGGGGACCCTCTTATTCCTGACTGCCACCCTGGGGTTAGTGTTAATGATGATAATGATACAAGTGAAAAAGTCTCTTCCTTTTTTACATTTTTAAAACAGATGGTGGACACCCTGGACCTGCATCTCCAGGATGACACCAATCAGGAGATGAAAGACGACTACGTGGAGGCTCATTCTCCCTATCCACAACACTTTGAAAAGAAGTACTTTTAAGGTTCTGGAAACCCCCTCAACTTCTACCTGGGTAGACAGAAAGACTGAGAAGAAATACCAGCTCGGTAAGTCTACTGCTGATTTTCTTTATACACATCCAGATCACAGAGGGGTAGTTCAGACAGTGGCCTTTGACAAAGCTAATGTGTCGCTATCTGTGCTCCCACCAGAAAAAGACTCTAGAAAAATAGATCTTATGGGTAAGAAATCTTATGCTACCACCTCTCTCTTGCTGTGCATGTCTTCTTTCATGGCATACACAGCTAGATATCAGAGGGCTCTATTAAAAACTGTACTGGCCATTGTGCAACATGGGGGGGCACTATGCTCAGAGTAGTTTTTGAAACTGTTAAACGAGCCGTGGTAGCCACAAAGTACCAGTTTCACATGACCGTAGAGAATAATGACACAGCCTCGAGAGTCTTGGCTTAGGCTATTTCTCTCAGACGTTTTGCTTGGTTGAGAACTACTAGTCTTACCCAGGATGTCCAAGCCCAGGCATTAGACTCCCCCTTTGAGAATAACTCTCTCTTTGGGGATCATACTGAAGTCTATATGAAAAGAATGGACAAGTTCAAACACACGTACAGGAGTAATTCAGTGAAAGAAAAGCCCCTCCCTCTCTGAGAGCTCACTATAGAGGAGGTAGGAACAGGGGTTATTTCCCTAGGACATTCTTCCCCATGCCATATAACAGGGATTTCTCTCACATGAGAGTTTTTTTCAGAGGTAGGAGCAGGATGGGTCAAAGAAGAGCTAACACCTCTCCTGTTACTTCTATTCAGTCTAGACAGCAGTCTTCCTGACTCCTTGCTGGTCACCTCCCCTCTCCCCATGGGGGGCAGGCTCTCACACTACCTCCAATGTTGGTGTCAGGTCACTTTAGACAAGTTGGTTTTGGAGGTAGTGTAGCAGGGCCTGTCCCTTCAGTTCAAAAAAATTCCCCTTCTCCGAAGGCCCTTATAACCAAGACCTTTCTCCTCTGCAGAACGATTACTGCTGGAGGTAGAGGTCAAGAATCTCATGAGGGCCAAGTCCATGGAATGAGTGCCACTTTCCCAATGGGGAAAGGGTCTTTATTCCAGATATTTTCTGACCCTAAAGAAAATGGGGGAATGGTGACCTATTCTGGACCTAAGGTACCTGAACAAGCACCTGACAAAACCAAAGTTCAGAATGGTTACCTTGACTCAGGTCATACACTCACTAAAGCAAGGGGACTGGCTAGTCTCCCTGGATCCGAAGGATGCCTACTTTCATGTGCCAGTAAGGCAATCCCACAGAAAGTTCCTCAATTCTCTCTGCCCTCCAGGCATTATCAGTTCACAGCTATGCCTTTCAGGCTCAGTTCTGTTCCCAGAGTATTCACCAAGTGCCTGTCAGTGGTTGCAGCTCATCTCAGAAGACAAGGAATTTCAGTCTATCCTTACCTGGACGATTGGCTGATTGTGGCCAACTCGTCCCAGTCTGTTTCAGAGGCTCTAATTCGGACAAGGTGTATCCTAGAGTCCCTGGGCTTCCTTATCAATGAAAAAAAGTCACATTTTCAGCCTGCCAAAATTCTACAGTTCATAGGGGCAGAGCTCAACACCCTGCAGGGAAAGGCCTTCTTCCCTTCAGACAGGGTCGACCCTTTCCTTTCTCTACTAAACTCATTCAGTCCAGGCCAACCAAGACCAGCCAGACATTTCCTCAAACTTCTCGGTCATATGGCCTCAATGACCGTGGTAGTGCCAGGGGCTAGATTCCAGATGAGGGACATTCAGTTTTAACTCAGGTCTCATTGGTCCTAGATAAGAGACCTCTTTAAAAAGCTTGTCCCAGTCACAGAGACATTTCTTCGATCCATGGACTGGTGGAAAGACGTAGATAATCTCAGGGTTGGGGTATCTTTTTTAACTCCCCAATCTTCCCAAATTTTGACTACTGATGCTTCCCTCCTTGGATGGGGGCCCATCTGAGGGACTTGTCCATAAGCAGGACTTGGACACCAAGGGAATCCTCCCTTCACATCAATCTTCTAGAACTCAGAGCTGTGCCCCTCATCATCAAGGCCTTCACTTCTCAGCTCAGGGGTCAGTCTGATAAGTAAGGACAGACAACACAATGGACATGTTCTACATCAACAAACAGGGAGGGACTCGATCAACAAAACTCTGCATGGAAGCCATGAGGATTTCGTGCCTTGCCTATTCCCTGGACATGTCTCTGTCAGCCATTCTTCTTCTGGGCAAGGACAACATTTCGGCAGGTGCCCTAAGCCGCATCAATCAGGGCCACCACGGGTGGACCCTCAGCAAGCAAGTCCTTCACACGGGCTGGCCCGGTGGCACTGAGGGTTGAGGTGCTGGATGCCACACCTCGTGCCACACTGGCGACCTGGGTTCGGGAACAAGCCCGGGTCACTGGGGGTCGGCAGAGGGGGAAGAGAATGAGCATCTGTGGGACAGTTCTCTCTTCCCGGGGAGGCTTGGGGTGAAATAATCGCTCCTAGAGTGGCCTCTGGTGGCTATCAGGGCGCCTAGCATGGTGACGTAGTGAGTGCATGGAGCAGAGTTTGTGTAAGCGCACTCTGCAGGGGAAACAAAAAAAAGGGAAAATGCCCAGCCTTAGTAGGCAACGATGGGGTCCGGTAGCTACCCCCCACACCCAGCAATCGTGTACACCACCTGACCTCGGGTATCTCATGGTCCATCGATGTCCTCACGAAGGGTGGCAAAAGTGAGGTGTTGATGCCTGGAACTTGTGGGAGAGTTCCCGACCGAGTGTCAGGACTGAGTCTCAGATATGATGGAGGTAAGCTGTGTGCCCCCATCAGAGAGAGTCCAGGGCTGAGAGAGGCGGATAAAGAAAGTTGAGAAAAAAAAAGTCCTTCCCATGGTGTTCAGAAGAAGGGGGCATCTGAATCTGTTCACATCCAGTCTGAACCATCAATTACCCCTGTACTGTTGCAGGCCCCCAATTTTGGGGACTATTCCCATGGATGCGTTGACCCTAGATTGGACAGGAAGGTTCTTTTATGCATTCCCTCCATTTCCTCTTCTGTACAGAGTACTTTTCAAGTTAAGGGAACAACTGGCCACCATGATCTTGGTGGCTTCCAATTGGGCGAGACAGCCATGGTATTCCCTGCTCCTCTTCTAGTTGGTCAAAAAACCCATCAGATTTCCCTCATGCCTCAGCCTTCTGACTCTTCCTTAGACCAGAGTGGTGTTCCCCAACATCCAGTCTGTTCACCTCAAAGCCTGGTACTTGAGGAGTTAGAATTCCCAGACTCTTTGTATTCAGAGCAAGTACTGAATGTTTTACAGATGGCTAAAACACCCAGCACAAGGAAAACTTACGCCTCCAAGTGGAGATGTTTTTCTTTCTGGTGCAGGGATAAGGGCTCAGACCCTTTACAGGCCTCTTCTCCTTCCTTATTGGATTACTTGGTTCATCTTCAGGCAGAAGGTCTAAAGGCATCTTCCTTAAGAATTCACTTAGCGGCCATTTCGGCCTACCTTTCCACAGGTAAATAGAAATCATTTATTTCTCAATCCATTTCTAAGACATTTTTCAAGGGACTCCTCCACCTGCACCGCCCTGTAATGGAACCTGCTCCCCCATGGGACTTTAACCTTTGTATAGCCAAGCTCATGGATCCTCCTTTTGAACCTATGGCTATGGCTGACTTGAAATTCGTTACCTGGAAGACTATCTTCCTAGTGGCCATTACCTCTGCCAGATGGATTTCAGAGTTGCAGGCCTTGTGTACAGATCCTAACTACATCTTTCCACATAAGGACTAGGTTGTCCTGAGGATGAATAGGAAGTTCCTTCCCAAGGTGGTCTCGGAGTTCCATCTTAATCAGTCCATCTCTCTGCCAGTGCTGTTTTCAGTTAAGTCCTCCCCAGGTGAGTGCAAACTGCACAGCCTGGATGTGAAGAGAGACCTTTCTTTCTACTTAGACTGAACCAAGCAGTTAAGAGAGGGACAATCCCAGCTTTTTCTCACCTTCAGTGAGGTGGGCAGGGGAAAACTGGTGACCAAGAGAACCATTTCCTATTGGATCGTTTCTTGTATTCAGTTCTGTTACAACAAGGTGGGCAGACAGCCCCCTCTTGGGCTCAGAGCTCACTCTACCAGAGGAACAGCTGCTTCAGTGGCAGCTTCCAGGGATATCCTGTTGCTGGAAGTTTGCAGAGCAGCTACTTGGAAATCAGTCCACACTTTCTCCAAGCATTAGTGCTTGGATGTGCAGTCCCATTCAGATGTGGAGTTCAGCAGGGCGGTGCTTCAGATCCTTTTTCCTAAATAGGTTTCTGTGCCCTCCTCCCAACTACACTGCTTTGAAGTCTGCACCTGTCAATAGATGGTAAAGAATTCCTGGGGTGAGAAAAAACAATTACTCACCGAAGTAATATTACTTCTTCCAGGGTATTCTTTAACACTATTGACACTCCCACCCTTCCTCCCCTGGAAACCTTGTCTAAGGGCTCTGTTAGGGGATTTAGCCAAACTTGCTAACTGCTATTGAGCTGAGTGATAAAAAGTTTTTACAATAGTGGATTAGAATAGATAGTTTGTGTGTTGTTGACAGTTTTTTTTTGCCCTGTTGGGCTCAGTTTTTGCTCTTTTTCAGCTCCAAAATTCGTTCTGAGGTCCCTCAGGCTGATAGCAGGCAGCAGTCTACTCTATCTCTATCCTGATTGGCCAATGCCTCCCTTATTTGCATTGACTTCTCCTCTGTGGGGCAGCTGAACCCAGCTGGCATACTGCATCTGTCAATAATGCTAAAGAATACCCTGGAAGAAGTAATATTACTTTGATGAGTAATTGTTTCTTCCCCTAAATTATCCATATTTAACGGAATCTGAATAAAAATTAATATGAAAAACTGAATTTTCCATTGGTTTGTTTGTATGGGCAACATTCTGTTACAGTTCTCTTCATGGAATCAGTAATTTGGAGTTTTTACTATGTCACAGTTTGTGCTCAGAACTCTAAACATAGTTCTGATAGGCCAATAGCTCATAACAACCTTTCTGTGCACAAACTGTGACATAGTAAAAACTCCAAATTACTGGTTCCATGAAGAGAACTGTAACGGAATGCTGCCCATACAAACAAAACAATGCAAAATGCAAGTTTTCATATAACTTTTTATTCAGATTCAGTTAAATATACATAATTTAGGGGAATACATATCATTTCTGAGAATAAGAACTTTATAAACAGCTGCAAATTAGAAATGATTTCCTGTCCTCTTTAACATCTACCATAGACTACCTCTTTATGAGCAAACACTATAAAAAATGTTTTAATGTATTCCCAGTAGAATTCTCAGACCACCTATTATTACTAGGGTCCTTTTACAATTCATCTGCTGCACAAAGCATAAATAATAGGTGGAAATTAAACTCTTCAATTTTAACAGATACCTCAGTACAAATTTCCATTAAAGGGCTCCTACAAGCTAGAACCTCAGTGTTTGACCTCTGTGAGGATAAAGGAGACTGGTGGGTGGACACAAAACAATACCTCAGAGAATTGTTTCAGAAATATGGAAAGCGAAAAGCTCAAGGATCCTTTTTCCATTACCTTAAATTACGAGTTCAACTACAACACCTGATGTCCATAGCCTACAATACAAAAAACAAGGTTCTAGACCAAATCAATACATAAAAACAGAACTACAGAAATACCAATGTGACAGGGCACAAACAGTCAAATCAAATTTATTATACAGAGCTCAAAAAACCCTGCAGGGAGACCCATTTGAGATGTGTAAAAACAAAAGTGAAGCCACTACCTTCCAAGAGTTACGTGATGAACTAGGAAACCTAACCTCTGACCCTTTAAAACTACATACAATCATAGCTAAGCATTCACAATCTTATCGGAATACAGAACAACCTGATCATGATAACATATTACATTACCTTTCCTTGATGCATACAGTCCCACTGATGGCTCAATACCTTATACAAGCTATAACAGTGCAAGAAATTCACAGTGTTATAAAATTATCAAAACTAGGATCATCACCAGGAATAGATGGTTTACCATATGAATTATATAAAACTTTCCAAGCAGAATTAGTCCCATGTTTGGAAAAAGTATATAATTATCTGTTACAACATACCCCAATTCCTAAATATTTTACTAAAGATTTGGTAATTTTTATTTTTAAATCTGGAGATAGAACCCTGATCACAAATTGGAGACTGATAAGTCACTTAAATATGGATTTTAAGATACTATCTAGTATTTAAAAAAAATATGCTGCAAAAATATCATACCCTACTCAATTTTGTGGATTGCCAGGGGAAAAAAATATAGCAAGCTGTAATATTGCTGAGAGAAATAATACTTTTTTATAACCAACATAGTCATTCAGGTTTTTAATTTCATTGGATTTAAACAAAGCTTTTGGTAGAATAAACCATAACTTTTTGTTCCGGACATTATTATACTACAGTGTCCCACAACCATTTATTAAATGGCTACAGATGCTCATTCTCTTTTCTTCCAGTACTTTATGTCCTATCATTTTAGGAACAATTGGGCAGGAACTAAAAATAACAGAAGGAGTTTGAAAGGATGCCCCCTGAGCCCCTTATTATATGTTTTTTCTCTAGACCCTCTGATTCACTGCATAGTACAAAACAACTTGATAAAAGGGGCTCACAGACTGCAACGAGATGATGAAGTTCGAATCATGGCATATGCTGATGACATATGTTTATTTGCTGAAACTAAAGATAGTATACTGAAACTGTTACAGGAAAGAAGCACATACTCTGAATTATCCGGGGCAAAATTAAACTTACAGAAATGTATAGAATTCGGTTTAGGTTAGGAACAAACTAACACTACTCCCATAGCAGGAATAAACTTGGTAACAGAACCAACTAAAATACTAGGAATATATTTTTCAGGCATAGATATGGGTACTTATAATTGGGGAAAAAGCCCTCATAATATGCAAAGCCAAAGTACACAAATGGAAGAATTGGAAATTGTCCAAATTAAAACGAGTCTCCACAGTAAAGAAATTTTTAATTCGTGCTTTATTATATAGAGGAATGATTTTCTCATTACCTCTTCATATGGAGACCAAACTGTATAGTTTGTTTTTTCAACTACTTTGGGGGACCTGGCTTAACCCCATTAAGAGAAATATATGCTTATCTAGATGAAGATAAAGGTGGCCTGGGAATGGTGGACCCAGTGGTCTTTTTTCATGTGCCTTTTTGGATTCAAAACTTTAAGACTGGGCTTCAACAGGTTGAGACACTCTCAAGGAAATGGATATTGGAAAATTTTGATTTTTTTTTAGAGCATGGGACAATGAGCCACCCAATCAAACTAAATATATTATGTTCCCTCCTACCATAAATCATACAGTACAGAAACTTAGAAAACGGAACATCACCAAAGAGAATGTCAGTAAGTTTAACTGTTCCCAGCTGTATAAAGCAGTAATGTTAGGACAGCTCCCTCCATTCCCAGTTTTTAAACACTGTTTAGGGACCAGAACAGTGGAGGAGGAGTTTGTGGAGTTGGGGAGGGGCCTTAGACAAGTAGCATGCATGGTAACCTTCATGGAGGTGCTGCCTGTCCATGGCATGTGTGAGGCTAGGGTGCTCCAAACCATGAGATTCAATCAATGGTTGAAAAACTGGTGCAGAGAGCAGGGTTTTAGCTTCACTTGGGACTGGGGGTCCACCTGGAGGGATGCAGGCCTATACTGGTGTGATGGTCTGCATCTGTCCAGAAGGGGAACCAGAATCCTAGGTGATAGGTTTAAATGCTTCATTGGCAAGCATTTAAACTAGCCAAGGGGGGGAGGCACTGAAAAAGAGCAGGGAAATCCTAGCCCCCCCCCAAAAAAAATCAGTGTAGTTAGTGAGGTAAACACCAAGGTAAAGATGTCGATAGGGAGAAGGGCAGGTGTAAATGGAGAAAAAGGCAAAGGCAGTAAGGATAGAGAAGGGTCAAAATGGGGTAAGGCCATCAAAATATGGAGCGTAATGAGTACCATTGCCCACAGTCTAGGTAATAAGCTCCCTGAGCTGGTGGCCTTGATGGAAGAGGGATGCCAGGATATCATGGTAGTCACAGAAACATGGTACACAGAGAACCATGACAGGATGTCAATACACCAGGGTACACAATCTACAGGAGAGACAGGGAGGGTAGAAGAGGAGGAGGAGTAGCACTCTATGTAAGGGAGGGGATCAAAGCAATGGAACAAAAGGGTGAACAGGGAGGAGAGGAGGCACTGTGGGTCACCCTGGAGACTGGAAATGGCACCACAATCTGCACAGGGGTTGTATACAGACCACCATCTCAGGGGGAGGAAATGGACAAGGAAATGACAGAAGGCATCCTTAGGATGGCGGAGAAAGGGGAGATATTGTAAATGGGGAACCCGAATATGCCAGATGTTAACTGGAGCACCTTTGCTGCAGCCACATCCAAGTGTAGGGCCATTCTCAATGTCTTACAGGGGGCATGCCTCAGACAGCTAGTGTTGGAACCCTCTCGGGAGGGAGCTATCTTAGACCTGGTACTCTCAAATGGAGGTGGAGAGAGGATCTCATATCTAGAAGTGGGTAGCCATCTGAGAACAAGTGACCACCAAACAGTGTGGTTCACATAAAACTCAGCTGCAGAGTCTAGCCATACAAAGGTAAAGGGTACTGGACTTCAGGAGGGCTGACTTTGTCAAAATGGGAGAGTGCCTCAGAAAAGCACTATCAAGCAGGCAAGAAGGAGGGGTGGAGCAACAATGAGGAAACATCGAAACAGCCATCACAGAGGCAACAAGCCTTTGTGTGAAGCAAATAAACAAATCAAAATGAAAGAAAAAAACACTATGGTTCTCAAAAGAGGTGGCAGGGAAGGTTAGGGAGAAAAAGGTAGCATTTAGGAAGTATAAGGAAACACAGAAGGAATAGGACAGAGAACCGTAACAGTTAAAGCAGAAGGAAGCAGGGAAGACAGTCAGAATAGCAAAGGCCCAAACTGAGGAATAGATAGCAAACTCAGTTAAGAAGGGGGATAAAACCTTTTTTAGGTACATTAGGGAGCGTAGAAAGACAAAGGGAGGGATAGTGAGGCTGAATAAAGGGGGCGGTGGGTGGAGTAATGAAAAAGCAGGGATACTGAATTAATACTTCTGCTCAGTATTCACAAAAGAAGAGGAGAGGGAGGTACCTAATCCAATCAATAGAAGCACTCTGGAAAGGGGGGTCAATCCCAGTCCTTTCACAAAAGACAGGGTTCTGAAAGAACTCCTAAAACTGAAGGTGGACAAAGCAATGGGGCCTGATGGGACTTACCCCATAATTTTAAAAGAATTATGGGGAGAACTAGTGACACCACTGACTAGCCTTTTTAGCAAGTCACGGGAGGATGGTGTGGCACCTGAGGACTGGAGGAGGGTGGATATGATTCCCCTTCACAAAAATGGGAGCAAGACAGAAGCAGAAAACTACAGACCTGTCAATTTGACCTCAGTGGTAGGTGAAAATGATGCAATCACTTCTGAAGGAAAGAATTGTTGAGTACCTAGAGGCCAGTGGGGCACAGGACCCAAGACAGCATAGATTCACAGCGGAAAGGTCATATCAGATGAATATAATCGATTTCTTTGACTGTGTGACCAAAGTAGTAGACCAGGGAGGGGCTGTGGACATGGTCTACCTAGACTTTAGCAAGACATTTGACACAGTCCCACACAAAAGATTAATAAACAAAGTGGGTTCCAGGGTGGTAGCCTGCGTAAAACATTTCCTGGACAACAGGACACAGAAGGTAAGAGTAAACAGTTCACTCTGAATAAATGGGGGTTACTAGTGGGGTACTGCAGGGTTCAGTATTGGGTCTGGTCCTTTTTAATGTCTTTATAGGTGACATTGCAGAGGGACTGGAAGGAAAAGTATGCCTCTTTGCAGATGACAGAAAGATCTACAATAGAGTCGATACACAAGGGGGGTGGAAAGGGTGAGAAGTTACTTGGCAAGGTTGGAGAAATGGTCAGAAGTATGGCAGCTTGGATTCAATGCAAAGAAGTGCAAGTAATACACCTGGAAACAAAAACCCAGGGAAGAGTACAACAGGGAGGTAGTAACAACAACCAAAATGGAAAGGGACCCGGAATAGTCATATCAGATGACCTAAAGGTTAGCAAGCAATGTGAGAAGGCAGTAGGGATGGCTAGGGGATACTGGGATGTATAGGGAGAGGCATCACCAGTAGAAAACAGGAAGTTGCTATCCCTCTGTACAGACAGTTGGTGAGACCCCAACTGGAGTACTGTGTCCAGTTCCTGAGACCCCATCTCCACAAGGACATAGACAGGATAGAGACAGTCCAGAGGAGGGCAACTAAAACGGTGCAGGGTCTGCAACAGAAGCCATATGAGGAGAGACTAAAGGAGCTTAATATGTATATCCTAGAGGAAAGGAGGGAGAGGGGGGATATGATAGAAACTTTTAAGTACCTCAAGAGAATCAACAAAGTCCAAGAGGGTAGCATCTTTCAGAAAAAGAGATGTGCAAGAACAAGGGGGGAAAGCTTAGGGGTAATGTGAGAAAGTATTTTTTCACAGAGAGGGTGGTGGACACATGGAATGGCCTTCCTGAGGAGGTTGTGGGGTCAAAAATGGTGGGGGAATTCAAGAATGCATGAGACAGACATAAGACAATTCTTGTGGGAGGCAGGAAGAAATAGGCTCTTGATTAACTAGGATCTGCAGTTTATCCAGTAGGTAGGGAAATGGGCAGACTAGGTGGGTCAAGCAGTCCTTATCTGCCTGTCAAAGTCTTATGTTTCTATGTTACTGTTCTATCTCAGATAACCCAAAAGTCTTACAACTCCTGAAAACCAAAAGACTTCCAGGAAAAATGTGGGGGATAGTTTGGATTTGTGCATATGGCAGGCTGAACGTTGGAGGAAACAATAAGTATAAGGCAATAGAGGAATATCTTGTCCATATCCTTCATGTGCAGCTCCTGATGAAAATATAGGTCACTTCTTAATTACTTGTGAATACTCCAGTGGGTTATGGAAGTACCTAGCTAGTGTATGGGGCTTTGTGTGGTTAGCAACTGTAAATTATGAAAGTCTTGCAATAGGCATCTACCCACAAATCATAATGAAATATGAAAATAGCTCACTACATGTTTTTTTGCCATTTTAAAATTTTACTTATGGCATGCCAGATGCCAGTGGGTCATGCAACAAAAACTGATGCCATGCGACACCTTTAAAATATTATGTGAAAATAGTTTGAATTAAATTTATGAATATGAGTCAAATCATAATCCTATGTCAAAACTTAGTATGTGGTGGAGAGGATTTTCCTTCTTCATAAAATTTAAATGAGGAAAAAAAAAGGGGGGTAAGATAAACAACACTGTGAATTATATGAACATACCATATGTCTCCTCTTCTTAAATGTCTTCTGTTAAATTTATTGGTTTGGGAGACCTCCTTGTATTCTTTATATGACTTATAATTTCTATGTATGTTTGACATGTTTGATTACGTGCTTCCAATAAAATATTCCCCTACTCTTTTCAAGACGTGCCATGGGATCTTTAACATCCACTTGAACTACCACCAGAACAAGCAGATGGGACCTCAGTTTAACGTCTCATCCAAAAGACGGCACCTCAGGAGTGCAGCACTCCCTCATGCTGCACTACAGTGTCAGTATTAGGATTTAACCCAAGTGCCTGGAGTGGGGATAGAACCCACAGCCTTCTGATTTTCCGACCCTAGAGGCAAGTGTGCAACCTGCTGAACCACTGACACTTGCAGTAGATGAGGTTTCATAAGGAGGATTGGCAAGCAGTACTACAATGCACCAACTCAAATTCAAAAGACTGCTCCAAAACCAGTAGAAAAGCAGACAATGAGGAGGATGACATTTGGGGCCAGCTACAGGACATTGAAATTCCACAAGGAGAAAACACATGCTCAGTAGTAAGCATGGTAGATGCATATCTGTCTGAGCCCAACATTACTATTAGGGATGACCCATTAGCTTACTGGCAAGAGAAATCATGCTGGCTAAAGCTGGTGACCCTGGATTGTAAGTATATTGGCTATCCACCCTCCAGTGTCTGTTCTAAGAGTTTATTTAGCTCTGCTGGGGATGTTGTGACTGGTAAATGAACCAGATTAACACCAGACAATGTGGAGAAACTAACGTTCTTGAAGTTTAACTTGCCAAACTTTGGCTACATATGTGATGCTGATCTTGAAGAAGATGACACTGACAGCAGTACCTGTGCTGCAGCTGTGGGGTGACACATCAGCTTTCAATTTTGAGACTCACTGGACTGCTTAAAAGTAGAGATCTGAAACTTGCCTGCCTTTCAACCACATAATCGTTATCCTGGGGGGTGGGTGGGAGGTGCAGCCAGTACATCACGTTCATGTCATCATGTACTGGTAGCAACTGTGGAAGACAAGTCCCTGATCTCACGCACAGTCACTTTCTCATTCTGATGAGATCATTTATTTTGTTACTTGATGCACCTCAGAATAAATATTTCTTACTTAACCATAGCTCTGTTTTTTCCCCTGATAGTAGTAGCAGTGGTGAAGGGGTCACTTTGGACTGCCTAGTGCTCTTGTTTTTTCGCATTGCTTCGCATTGTGTTCATAGCTATGCTAAAATAATTGGTGACATACAAAAAATACACTGATCCCTTCTACAGAAAGTCAGACTCAGGAGACTAGTTTGAAAAAAGAATAGAGATCTGGGATCTGCCTGCCTTTCAACTGCATCATCATTATCCTGGGGGTGGGTGGGAGGTGCAGCCAGTACATCACGTTCATGTCATTACGTACTCATAGCAACTGTGGCAGGCAAGTCCCTAGTCTCACACACACAGTCGCTTTGTCATTCTAAGGAGATCATTTACCTAAATGCGCACAATTAAATAACCACATTGATAAATGCTGCTAGCTCTGTTTTTTTCCCCTGGTAGTAGTGGTAGTACTACTACAAAGTATAATTATTTAAACACATTAGTACCACCTTTTAAAAATCAGACTCAGAAGACCATTTATTTACAAACTAGAGATCTTGTCTGGGACTTTCTTGTCATCACATTCACTTTTTTATTCTTTTCTAAGCAGCCATTTTTGGCAAATGTGCCTTAACCATATTGATTTCAATGCTGGTAGACTACTTTTAGTTTTCCCCTGATTGTAGTAGGCAGGGGTAGTAGCAGCTGCAGTCTTGAAATGGTAACTGGTTGACTGGCTTTCTTTGACTGTCTGCCCTCTTCTCTGGCCTGGTGCTGTGTTGTGTTCCTGGCTTCTTCTTCATCACTTAACTATTTAAAACACATCTGGTGCCTGCCTGTCCCAGTTGAGAAATATAAATCACTACTGTTAATAATACAACTTATACACAGTATTAGTATTACTTTCTTAAATGTCAGAAACAGAAGAGTGATTAGAGAGCATTCTCTACTACTAAACCATGGTTTAATTGTTTTTTTCTACAGATATGTTGATTAAAAGCTGCTTAAAATGATTTTTTAACGTACAGTTACCAGAAAACAATAAAGATCGTAAAATGTTCAGATAAGGATCTGAACCTTTTTTGCTTATCAGAACCTTTTAGAACCTCAGAACCTTTTGAGGTTCTCCCATCCCTACTTCTGTTGTATTTGATTGCTGATTCATATCTGAGATAGCCTTTGCTTCTTGGGGTCAGCCTTTCTCGAAGTGGAGGCAATAATATATCCCCAAAACTCAAATCTGGTCTTTTGAAACTTTGCACTCATCATTGAGTGTGATTACAGAGTTTTCTAACTTCTGAAGGGCATTCTGCAGTTGCCTGTCATGCTCAGCTTGGGTTTTTCATTTTCCATAAATGATGATGTCATCCATTTGGCAAAGTACACCATCAAGACCTTCCAGTAGCGAGGACATTTTCTTAATGTTCTGGGCCAGTCAACTTAACCAAATGGAAGACAGCTAAAACAAAACCGAACAAATGGTGTGACGCACATAGCAAAGCTGAATCTTTGGACAGTACTCTCTGCCAGAACCCTGAATTAGCATCCAATTTAGAAAACACTTAGCGCCTCCCAGCTGAACTGTGGTCTAGTCAATTGATAGTAGTGGATGTTTTCTCAGTGCACACTTTCATTATGTTTTGATGGGTTGTCACAAATTTGAACCTCACCATTAGGTTTTGGAATAACCACCATCCATGCACACCACTCTGTTAGCTCATCGCCCCTTTTACTCACACCTAGTTTCCATATCTGAGTTAGTTTCTCTTTCACCTTGACAGCAAATGTACAGGAATCCTGCTTGGAGATGAAAGTGAGAATAGCTGGGCATCTGCCTTGAGCTGGAGCTTGTATTCCCCCTTGAGCCTTCCCAGGCCTTAGAATAAGGATATTTCTCTTGGTAATACTTCTCCTCAGGTGTGTTAAATGACATACATTTTTAGCACCCACCCCTGGGCTGCTATTGCTGGGCATCCTAACAGAGCAGGGATCAATAAACGCTAAACACATATGTCTTGTTTTATTGACTTTTCCCCATTAGTTAGTGTGCCTGTGTATTGTCTGCACACTGGTACAATGTTCTGTCCCGGGCCATATAAGATATGAATTCCTGAAAGGACTCATTGGAGATATTTTATATGTGGACTCTGGAATTACACTCACACCTGCAGCTGCATCTGTATCAATTATAAACTCAACTGCCACATTTTCTGGAAGAAGTTCAGTTAGCTAGGGCCTCTCTAGTTTGCTAGAGCCTACTTCCCCCAAGAATGTGTAATCTTCTCCCCTTCCTCCTGGACTGCCTTAACTGCTGTACTAGAACATCATACCACTGCATCGTGGCCCTTTTAGAGAACTTGTGGCATACTGCATCCTTTATTGTTTGATGTAAAGTGCTTTGTTATTTTAAACTGTGTTTGATGTAAAGCGCCTTGATATCTTTGAAAGGCGCTTTAGAAATAAAGCTATTATTATTATTATTATTATTATTATTATTATATTATTATTATTATTTATTATTACTATTATTTAAGGGACACTGGTGACGTTATGTGGGTGTGTGTCCCCCATCTTGAACATGATTTATGCTTCTGTTTTGGTGGCATTTTATTCTTTTGCAGAGGATTTGACTTATTTATACCTGTTTGGAGTTTAAAGTAAAATCTAAGCAACCTCAGCTTTGCATGCAATGCATCTATTTGTGAGCTTGTAGCTCCTTCCTGTGTCAATCTCCTTAGTACAGCTTGTTGCTATTTTACCACTTCACTCTGCTGGGCCAGATTCATAGCTTTTGCCAGCGTATGTTCAGAGTCCATTTGAAGTCTTTTAGCTTAGCATCTCTCAGACTGACAGGAGTCTTGTTTTGGATTATTTCATTATGGAGCATCCCATATCTGCTATGCTCTTCTAGACAGTAATGTGATGCGATAACTTTTTACATGTACTCTCCTTCCTCTTGGCTATGCTGGTTAAATTTAACCCTTGCAAATATGACGTTATGCTAAATCACAAAATTAAATTAAATTTGTCTCTGATTTTTTTGTACTTTTTCTTTTCCTCAACTGGTGGGTCAAATGAACAAAGAATATCATCAGCTTCATCCACCATGGAGTGGATTAAAGCATTAACGTGACTCTCCTCCTCCTTTTCTATCAGCCCTGAAGCATGCTTAAATATTTCAAAATGTCTAATCCAGTTGGGCTTCTCTTCTGCCTTACTGAAATATAATTTTTCAGGTGGAGACATTTGAATGGATACCATGTTGAGGGTTGCACCTGTACTCACTTCTTTTTGTCTTTCTGAAGCTAATGGTTCTTAAATTCACTTCAATGTTTCAAAGTTCTTACAGACCCCCTGTCTTCTATTCTAACCCCGTTTCTGGCACCTTGTAGAGTTATAGTTCTTAAAAAGAAAAACTCAGTAGAGTGAACAGGACAGCAATGGGAAGGTAGCTCAGGAGTTCAGGAGGATGCATCAGAAATTGTAATCTAAGGCAGGAATAGAGAAGCTTAGTACTGACACTCCAATAAGCAAAACTCCAAAGGTTGCAGTGACTTTGCTTCATTTATGAATGCAAAGTATGGAATGCAGGTGGCAGACACAGACAAGAGCCTCAATGCTTTACTCAGCTACACTTTGTCAAGAGGCAAGGCTCCCCTGGTGTCACAGAATTTATACACATCAGTTAGAGACACAGGTGTGATTTGGAAAAGGTGCAGTACTGTGCAAACCAGTGCAGATACTTAGGTTAAAAAACACAACAGTGTTAAAGTTTTAGAGAATGCTGATTCCACATTGCATATAGCAAAAGATCTGCAAAAAATGTATCTGATCAGTAAGCAAGGAATGCTAGTATTAGTTAAGCTACATTTGGCTCAGGACTGTGACCATATATACTGGGCTGGCAAATTTACAAAAACTGAGCCAGTTCAATTTTATCATTCAATCCATTTTCTGTGGTAACTTTAAGCTTAAATATCCAGCACCCTTCTGTCCTGGATAATAAATTCACAAGGTCACCCACTCTCAGACCAGTGACTACCTTTTCCTATGCCTAGAAAAGATTACATATCTGTACTCATATCGGAGGCATATTTACTGAGGGCTACAGTGGCATACTCTAAGTTGCCTTGTGAAATAGCCCTTACATGGTCATCTACTCTTTCTCTTTGATTTTCCTTTCAGTGCATCCCACATACAAGGAGCAGAAAGTGCAGGTGGCCAGACACACCATGTTAGGGGTGTCACAGTTTATGAATTCTGGAGTGCATGGATCTGCCCTGTGCTAGGGTTAATAAACTGCCTGGCCATGGTAATGACATCACAACATTAGCACCTCCCACATTTATGGCAACCAACTGGCAATACAGATAGACATGCTGTGGTGGGTGGGATTGATGGGTTGCTAACTATGAGTGAATCTGTGCCCCATGTTTTGCACAGGAGTGTAGCCAGGGATTTTAAACTTGTACCCAAGAGTTGACAGAACTGTTGTTGCCCCCCAAAACATGAACCAAAAGATGTGCTGTCCCATTTCATTCAACAATATGTAGTAAGCCAATGATTCTAATCAATTCACAACCTTTTTGTTTTATCTAACACACACACACACCACCGATCAGATAGAAGTTGGCTGGCCTTTAGTTTCAATGTATAGGCTACACTGTGATGGCAAGACAAGGCAAGGCACATTTTATTTAAAAAGACGCCCATCCTGGAGGCTCTGGGCACCATACATTAATCAGTAAATACAACACATCACAATAATAATCAATTTAATACAATAATCTGAACAAGTTAAAGCAAAATTTGCTATATAATTAACTACCCTCAACTTCAGCATCATTTAAAGTCTCTAAGACTAAATTAACATAAGATTAATCTTTAATAAAAAGACAGGTAAGGAACTATAAAACAGTCTGGAAAGGCCTGATTGTACAAAAAGGCCTTGAGGTGGGCCTTAAAAATTTCAACAGACGGGGCCTCCCTAACAGCTAGAGTAAGCAAATTCCACAGGATGGGGGCAGCAACACTAAATGCTCTGTCACCAGCAGTTCTTAACCTTCTCCTGGGACTCGCTAGGAGGCCCCTAGAGGAGGAGGAGCGTAGGGAGAGGACCGAGACAGCAGGTGCAAGAAGGTCCTTCAGGTAGCCAGGATCCAGGCCATGTAGGGCCTTAAAGGTGAGCAAACCCACCTTAAAGAGGACCCTCCACCTAACCGGCAGCCAGTGCAGTTGACGCAGCACCGGGGTAATATGACAATATTTAGACTGTCCCATCAACAGCCTTGCTGCTGCATTCTGCACCAGCTGCAGTCAGTGCGGGGTACCCCCAGAGACCCCGAGATAGAGTGCATTACAGTAGTCAAGCCTGGATGTCACAAAGGCATGCACCAAAGTGGGGAGGTCCAGTGGCGGAACTAGGGGCTTTATCCTGGCGATATTCCTCAGATGCTAAAAGCTGGTACTGGCAACGGACGCTACCTGAAACTCAAGTGTCAAACCGCTGTCAACAATAACACCAAGATCAGGTACCCTAGAGGAGGCCTTCAATGGTACAGAGCCAAGACAAAGTCCTGTCTCTGCACCAGAGGCCAACCTATCATGCCCTCTGTTCGACTCCACCACCAGTACCTCCTTCTTACTGGGGTTCAGTCGCAACCAGCTGGAGGCCATCCAGTCATTAATTTCAGCTAGACAGCTGTTAAGCACTTCTACTGTGCAAGATGTTCCAGGGGCAAAGGAGAAGTACAGTTGGGTATCATCAGCATAGCAGTGAAAATCCAGACTGTACTTCCTAATGATCTCTCCCAGGGGTATCATGCACACAGCAAACAACATTGGTGACAAGACCGAACCCTGGGGAACTCCGCATGACAGGTTGACAGGTGAGAGGGAGAAATTCCCTATCACTACCCTCTGCTTCCTGTTAGATAAAAAATACTGAAACCAGCAGATAACAGTGCTGGCAAGTCCACAGAATTCCCTTAGGTGGTCAAGTAACACTCGATGGTCCACCATGTCAAATGCAGAAGAAAGATCGAGGAGAACAATAATTGTCCCTTCCCCTTGATCTCTAGCCCTAAGGAGGTCATTATGCACCCAAACTAGTGCAGTTTCAGTGCTATGCCTCACATGAAACCTAGATTGGAGTGGCTTATAGAAATCATGGGCCACAAGATGCTCCTCAAGCTGAAGCGCCACCACCTTCTCAACAATCTTACCCAAAAATGGGAGATTGGAGATAGGACGGTAATTTGCCTTGATGTCAGGGTCCAGCAATGTTTTTTTTCAGAAGGGGTCTCACCAATGCCTCCCTCGAGACATCAGGAAAGACCCCCTCTGACAGGGAACACCAGACAATCAAGGCAAACAACGGGCCAATGGCGTCAACACATCTCATTAAGAAATGAGTTGGCACTGGGCCCAGTTCACAAAAGGTGTGCCGCAGCTTGGAAGCAATCTCACTGACCTCAGCCACCTCCACTGGTCTAAACTCACCCCAACCAGGTGGAGTGCTCTCCGGTTGCCATGGTGACCACTGTCGGCCAGATTCTGGTCCACTTGCAGAACCTCCTGCCTGATGGCAGACACCCTGTCCAAGAAGAACCGAGCAAACTCCTCGCATAATGTGCTTGAAAAAGCTACCTTCAGCTGTAGAGAGGAAGGATGAAGAAGCCTGTCCACAGTCCGAAAGAGCACAATTGGTCAGTTCCTCCTGGTGGCAATCTCCCTGGACAGGAATTCTGCCTTCTTACGGTTGATTGCCCCTTGGTATGCACAATAGTGCACACGCAGGGACAGTTTGTCCACCTCCAGGCCAGACTTCTGCCAGCAGCGCTCTAATCTCTGATGCAAAGTCTTCATCACCTTGAGCTCCCCACCATACCAAGGGGACCTCAAGTGAGAAGACCTGGTTCTTACACGGACTGGTGTGAGGGAGTCAAGTGCACCAGAAAGCACCTTATTGTAGGCATCCACTGCTGTGCACACCCCCCAATGCATGCATTGTCCACATTAGATAGGTCAGCCTCCACCTAAAAACCCTCAGGGGTCAACCCCCTCAAAGGGCGATAGCTGACCATCTTTGCAGGGGGAGGGCTACCGGGGGGGGGGCCCAAACCGGAACTTCACTGTGTAATGATCAGACCAAATGACCCCATCAATACTGAGACTATTTATCTCAAGCCTCAGTGAGAACACCAAATCCAACATGTAGCCACCCTGATGAGTCACGGAAGAAACTTCCTGCACAAAGCCCAGAGATGACATAATCTGAAGGAAGTTATAACCAAACCGAGAGGATTCATCCTCGGCCAAAACATTGAAGTCCCCCAACACCAAACATCTGGGGACCTCCAATGTTTCCCCATTGATGAAATCAGTCACTTCCTGCAAGAAATCTCCCACCACCCAAGAGGGGCGGTAAATCAGGAGAATCAAGCAGCCTGCACCCGGACCCCCACGAATGGCCACACATTCAAAGGAATATGGTGCTCTCACTGGGTGCATGGTGAAGCCCAGCTCGGATCTAAAACAGATGGCTACCCCCCAACCCTGCGTTCCACTCTGGGGCAGTGCACTATGGTATACACCTCTGTACCACATCAAGGTAGCCAGCCTTACAGAAGTCCATTCACACCAGCACTCATGCATGCATATTCAATTGGGTCACTCACACAATCATGGCATCCAAGTTTAACACCCACACATCTTCCAAAGATCATCCACAAACTCACACTAAAGCATCCAAGGAGGAGGAGGAGAGAAAAACAGTTCTTCAGGTACATCAGGCTCTGTTTGTGTTTGTTGCCCTGGCCTGAGACTCATGTTGCCCCTGGATTTTCCAGATTTTACTGTACTCAGAAAAGTACACTGAGTATGCCTTCTGACACCCATAGTTTTGTGGGCATCTGTATGCCATGCAGCAGTACTGTTCTGCTCATGATTTTAGCTTGGGATTAGTCTGCAGGATTGGCCATTTTTTCTGGAAGATCTGTTCAGATGCAATGGCCTGTGTGCTGAATATGGTCACGAAATTACACCTCTTACTTTCCCTTTGAGCATTCACAGTAGGGTACAGTAAGGTCTGCCTGTCTGTACTTTTTGCCCTTTGATTGCCCTGTCCACATAATTTCTGGAGTAACCCTTTTCTAGAAACATCTGGTTGAGGTCAGGGAAATTTTCCTCAAAGGTTGCTACAGAGCTACAATTTTGGCATACTCAGAGGTACTGGTTGACAGGTGTACTTCTGACAGTGTGGTGGGGATGACATGAACTTGCAAAAAGGAGGGTATTATGAGGTTATTATGGTCCTTCGATTTCCTGTAGAGATTTGTATCAACACCCTCCTGTGCATTCTTTGTCACAGTGATGTCAAGAAAATATATTTTCTCTTGACTGCATTCGATAACAAAATGAATATTTGGGTTGCTTTTTTCCAGAAACTGCACAAATGGGGCTCAATTCCTTCTTGGGCCCCCACCACACCATCAGTATATCATCAACATACCTGTACCATAGTGAAATCTTAGACAGGTATGGGTTCACGGAATCATTATGTGAGGAAGGGGCTGCTAGCACTGAAGCTGGGCAAATCACTGGGCCCAGATGGCATTGTCTGGATGGTGAAGGGCCACACCCCTAAGGAAGTTGGGAACAGTGATAAAACAGGACATGGACAAAAGGGATCATATCACGAATAAAGTATTTCTTCTGATTACAGATATAAGCCTTGTGTTGCCTTACCTTAACACCAGGAGCCAGAGTATTCCTTGTACTCCAGAGCATATGATCAGACTCGGATTGCAAATGGTATGCAAATCTTCTTATACTTCAATAATCCCTATGGCAATGGCCAGTCCATGCGTATATCATAATTATAGCTAACATACAAAACAAGCCCCATTGGCTAAAAGTTAGGCGGCTCAAGGTAAATAAATAAAGACATACAAAGTATAGAAATATGCCGGCTGGTATTTCGGCTATAAAATAATAGATTACTGTTCCAGACAGACAGCAGTCCACTAAGTGGTGCTGTTGTCTAAGGTAAATACATTACATTTTTGGATAAGGCAGATCCAAACACAGTCCGAAGTAATTGTAACACAGTCCGCTAGAAGGTGGTACAGACCACACTTGGTCATATAATAGTCTTGCTGCAAGCAATAGAGCATAAAACAGTGCTTGGTTATTAGTTAGAAAAATATAATAAATTCACGTTATATAAACATCATTAGTCATAACATCATAATAGCAAAATTAGCAACAAACAATAATCAATAATTAGTCTCTGTAACCACACTTGTACGGTGGTCATGGTGCCCTGTTTTGTTAGTGATGATCAGTATCATTATGGTTAGTAGTTACAGAACAATGTTGTGTCCAAGACACACTAAGGGTAGCCAATATGGAGTGGGGTCCCAGCCGAACAGTCCCACCCTTGTTACCTTCCCACTAAAGGCAACACAAGTTGGTAAGTGGATGTGGGATTACAAGCCAGGTGAGCGGGCCTTGTAAAGGAATTTAAGTTGTTCATGGTGTTTTTGTATGCGTCACAGACAACAAAGGGATAGGAACATGCCAAATATTGTAAATACTTGAATAATGACTAAACCTTTAAAAACACATTCTAAGCAGGTATTACCAAGGATGACACTTACATCTCCATCATGGAAAAGGTCATTAAATGATTCTCCAGCTTTGGAGATATTATTGCTGATGTGGATGAAGTGTGTGTGCCTTTCCTGTCTAAAAGTGACTTGAGCTTCAATAACAAGGGATCCATCTTGACATTAAACATGGGTAAATACTGTGAGAGAGCATTTAAGTAGTCAGGGTCACTGGAAATGTAATCTGCTTCTGGGACTGGGACCAGGGTGATAACCTTATGGCCAATGACTGTAGTTTAATGAAGAATAAAACCAAAGTTAGGTTCAGGTATTTGACATGTCAAGGCACCATAGATGAACTGTTTATGATTCATTACTAAGCAGCCCATCTGCATTATAAGATACCTTTACTTGTTGAATTCACCATTTGGTGAGCTTGATGGGACAGGTGAAGGATGAGTTTGTGAAGTGGCTGGAATAGCAATGGACGTCTTCCTTGTAGTTGTCATAGAGTTGAGACGGTGTCCCCTTTGACATAAGAGGTGATGAAATCAAAGATGAGTTACCTGTGCTCAGATTAAAAGTTTCATTAGTTTGCAGGTCAATATCAAGAGAGAAAGAGCAGTATATAGCATAAGAGGAATAACCGCACTGTTGACAAGGGTTACATCAAACACATCACAGCGGCAGAGGTAGTGGTTACCTTTTTTAGCACAACAGCCTGTTGATGGTGCCACCCAGGCATCAAGGATGTCATGGAATACCATCAGTGGAGGCAAATCGATCCATTCCCTGAAGATGTCTTCTTGAAGATGTCCCACAGAATTAATATTTTCAAGTTTATCAAAGCTGGCTGTCTTAGGATCAAAACATGGAAGAGAAACAGTAAATGCTACATACATTGTGTCTTGAATTGAACATTGTCTAGTTTCATATCATGGGCCCTGGTTGGGGTGTCTAGTAACATACTCTAGGTTTCTGGCAGCAGATAATGGAAACTGTATAGTTATTTCCATCCATTCAGTAGTGCAAGATACAGATCTACAATGTGGATAGTACCATTTGGCCATATGGGAATCATGAATCAAATCTGGGATGTGACCCGATTCGAAATCTCGGAAGAGATTGGTCATAGTGGTTATTACAAAAGAGCCATAGGCTGAGCAAAGGAGCTCTCTGGCTATAAAATGCTGCTCTGCATCTTTACTGTTCTGAAAGACTAGTTCATTAATCTTGTTCTTAGTGTCATCAAAGTGTGTTGCAATGTCATGTATATTATAGACCGTGAAGTGCTTTTCATTGGTAAGGCCATCTATGCTTTGTAGAACAGGGGAAATAACATCTTGTCCTACATCTGTTTGGAATTTCAAAGTCTGCTATGTATAGCAGCCAAGTTTGCTCGATTCCACATGGACATACCAGTCGATACTAGACCAGTAACAGTACCTGCAACTCCAGATATGTCAGTGAAGGGATGCTTCTTGCAGGGTCTACCTTGAGCTTTCTGGGGTTTGGGATGGGCTCTAAACACACCTCAATATGGGGTAGTATGGGGTCCTGCTACAGGGTCCTGAGTGCAGGTTTGATATGCTGCCAAAAGATCAAGCAGCATGGCACTGTGAAATTTAAAAGTATTGGTGGTGGAACACCAACCAAATTTTGCCATTTTCCAGTTAGTGAGGTTTAAAATAACAGGGACATTCATAAACTGTACACTGTTGACAAGGGTTCCCTGTAGAGAAGTTGCAACAAGTCCACTAGCCAGTCCTTGTTCCAAAATGGAGCACTCAGTAACAGGTTCTTCAGTTGGACGTACAATGGTTAAAAACATAGCAGTGCTGGCAATAGAATGTTGTGTATGAAATTGTTTACTAGATTCTTTATCATAAGTGCCATGAAACGTGGGGTTGATAAGTGCAGTAAGATTATATAAACCAGTATGTTGGGGTTATGCTTGTCTTATAGACAGAGTACCATTTGGAGAAAGATGGGTATTGGGCCAACTTTGGAATGTGCCTTTGGCAAGGCGAACTACTGGAATTTGTTTACCCTGGCCATCATTTTACCATTCAATTTGTAGAGAGGATTGGTCAGGAGAAATGACCATGTCACTGAGGTAGGCATCCTTGCTTTCCTGGACTGTAATAAGTCTGGATGTGACAGCAATGCTGACTCCTTGTTTAAGAGTTTAAGGCTCTGAGCTGCAAATCTGGAGACCTGGGTTTGAATCCCACAGCCCCCACTTGCATACTGTGTGACCCTGAGCAAGTCACTTAACTTCCTCATGTTCCCAGGTTACACCTGCAAACAAGCTTTCAGCTTAGTGTGTCTCACCTGGTAAAATAATTGATAAAAAAAAAAGAGTTGGGTGTTCTGATACATGGTCAGGGGGACACTAATGCTCATGTGAAGGATCCAGAGCATGTAGAAGTCTCTTCAAATTTAAGTTCAAATTTGGATTCATGTTTTGGGGTGTGGTAAGTACATCCTGTGGTATAACAGCAGTTGGGATTCCAGGGATAAGAAAAAGAAGAAAGCTAGCCATCTTGTGGGTAACCTGTAAGGAAGAAAGAAAATTAACATCAGTATTTATTGTTTCCTACCAAATGGGTAAGGATGGAGGGTGCTACTCTCCTTTAAACAGCTTAAGCTGATTGGCAAGAAGCCATTTGTCTCTCTGCTTGTTTTCAGAATTGATTCTTATCCGATAGACTGCTGGACTGAGCTTGTTGATGATTGGGTAAGGTCCCTCCCATTATTGGCAAAGGGATGTGTGGGGTGTGCAAATTTGAGTACCATTACCTGGTCTTCAACTTGCCAGTTGACTTCCTTAACTGTCTTATGGAAATGCATTTTATATCGCAATTGGGCTTGTTATGATAAGTCCAGTTTACCATCAGATTCTTGTATGTTGGATTGGCTATCCAAAGATTATACCACAAGCAGTATGTAATAAAATGCAGTTTTATTACAAATACTCACGTCAGACATGTGACAAAGCAATCAGAAGGGAGCTGATTTCCCACCATTCCTTGAGTATGGTCTCTTTCTCTCTGAGGAGCTGGTGTGCAAGCAATTATACATGACTGATAACAGTGCAGTTACAGATATGATAAACATACAGCATTGGATAAGGCATGTAAATAATGCGGATCACTTGGGCAATTACATAGGAAATAAAGTTGCAAGGTAAGCATGAATCTTGGAACAAAGACAATGCATTGTCAGCTATATGTTATTATTTATTTATTTATTTATTTAGCTTTTGTTAACCAGGTAAGTACACTAGACAAACACATGCCTATTTTCAGGTATGACCCAGGAGAGTACAGGAAATCAAAGAACATACAGAGTACAATTTGAAGCAAGTAGGGCAGATACACAGATGTCAGAAGAAGCATAAGATACATAGTATGATATCTCAGGTATGCAGCATAAGCAGAAATGCACATGGCATGATACTTTGGTATAAGTCACAAATTACATATGATTATATGACTATATCAGAACATAAAAGAAACACATATAACCTAGGTAAACACAATAAATAAAAGATATACATGTCAGGTGTAATTAACGTAAAACGTGTAACATCATAAAATGATGTAAACATAATATACAGCAGCAAATATCAGTGGCAAGCATAGTCCTAGTACCCATGCTTGTACTATGGATACTTATTTCTATATGTTAGTGCAATACAGCAATATCACAGTGAAAATAAACAAGATTACTTATGGTATGAACACATGGGTCAGTAGATGGTGTGGGCATACCAGGCTCTTCCAATGTTTTGGGCAACAAGCAGGTGGGTCTTAATAATATTTTCTCTGAGCTGAGAAACATAGGTGTCTACCACCACCCTGTCCGCAGTGAGCATGTTCATATCTATCACTGAGGCAGTCTCATAGTTCTACCAGTCATAACCTCAAAGGAGTGTGCTGGGTAGAGCAAGCAGAAGTACTTCAAATTGCCATTAGAAGTAAGGGGAATAAGGCATCCCCAGTTTTGGGACAGTCATTAGTGAATTTGGTGAGCATGGATTTGATTCATCTATTAGTTCTCTCTACCTGTCCTGAGGACTGGGGGTGGTAGGGAATGTGAAACTTCTGATGCATGCCAAGAAGTTCAAGTGTCTCTCTCATTAACTCACCTGTGAAACTGATTCCTTGATTGGAGTCTAACTTGAGTGGCAGGCCCCACCTGGTGAAAATTTGTTCTACCAGGATTTTTGCAGTTGCCTTTGCTGTGCACACTCAAGCAAGAAAAGCCTCAATCAGTTTAGAGAATAAATCAGTGACTACAAGTGCATACTTGTTATTTCTGCTAGTGTTTGTGAGTGGGCCAATGAAGTCAATTTGAATTGCATGCCAGGGGCCTGATTGCCTCTGGGGGTGAAATTTATCATTTTTCTTTATGGGGATGGGATTGTTTTGTGCACAAACAAGACAGTTGTCAATTTAGTGTTGAAGATCAACAGTCATGCCAGGCCACCAGCCAGCGGTTCTGAGTCTCTGTAGTGTGTTTTCTGCCCACTGGTGTCCACCAGTGGCTGTCGTGTACTTGGTGTATGAATTCAGTGTGCAGTGATTTTGGAATAACCCATAATTTCAGTCATGAGGTATCTTCAGGCTGGTACAGATCAGACTGCCATCTTGGGAAAAATGGAGCTTGTTTTATTTTTTTATTTATTCAAATTTCGGAATTACAATCCTTTGAGTTGATGACTCCTTTGCAAAGGCTCCACATCAGTACATACATACATAGCTTAAAGACAGTTTGTACAATCGTTACGTGGCAAACATTACAGTAAGACATATCAAAGACAAACTGTACATTGCTTACTAAGCAACTATTACATAATGTCAAAATATTCCTAGTTACTCAATACAGTTAATTTATTTTACATTGCTTTGTTAGTTCTCTAGGGTTGTGTATGGATCCTGGGTCATTGCAGGGGAGAGGGACTGGGTCCCAAGTTGGGGGCCATGTCTAGTAAGGAAGTATGGTTTAATTGGCATCATTAGATTTATTATTGGTCTTGGTATGTAGTTCAGGGAAATGCTAGCTTACCAGCCCCTACAGTGTTAGTGAGGACTGGTTGTTACAGCCACAGATCTCCAAGTCAATGAGAAATCTCTTGATACCGTTTTTGAATAGGCCAAGGCTAGGGGCCTGGGAGATGGTTGAAGTAAGTTTTTTTAGCCAGAATGGAGCACGATACCAGAAGGGTCTTTGTCCTATGGCAGTCCTGCAGTGAGGGACTAGGAGCGGGGTGTTGGACTGGTGCCTAGGGATGCTCCTGTGGGAGGTGGGTTGGATGAGGGGGTGGAGGCCCTTAGGAGCAAGATTCATTTGGATCTTTTTGGTAGGAGGCAAGTGTGGTACATTAGTCTGCCTTCAAAGGTCAGCCAGTCTGCTCGCTTATAGAGCTAACATGTATGGGTTAATCTATCACTGCCTGTAACCAGTCTACAGGCTTTATTGAGAGCTAGTTTGATGCTGTTTAGGGCTGTGTTGTCAGCCATGCCATAGATTATTATGCCATAATCTAGCACATAGAGGACTGAGCTGGTTACCGCCAGCCTTAGTGCCTGGGGTGGGAGGAAGTGTTTGTGTCTATATAATATCCCAAGCCGGATGTTCGCAGAGGTAGAGAGGTGTTTGATGTGTATGTGGTAAGTTAGTGATGTGTCCAGAGTGATGCCCAGGTATTTAAAGTTAAGGACTTGTTCTATGTGGCTGCCATGAGAAGTTAAGATTGATAGTGGGGCATTACTGTTAGGGTTTTGACGGTGTGCAAAGATCATAGTTTTAGTCTTGTTGTAGTTAAGTATTAATCAATGATCAGAGAACCAGGATTCTAGTTCTGTAAAGCTGCCTTGCAGGAAATTTTGAAGAGAGTTGGAATTGGGGTGTTTCCAGTATACTACTGCATCATCAGCATAGACCAATAGTTTACCACTGCAGGCCAGCGGGAGGAGGGTTTAGATAGACAGTGAAAAGAAGAGGGCCTAATTTTGACCCTTGAGCGACTCCTGCACGAACAGGTTGCATAGCTGAGAGGGTGGTGCTGAATTTGACTTGTTGCATCTGGTCAGTGAGATAGTTTTTGAACCAGGA
Source organism: Neoceratodus forsteri (assembly GCA_016271365.2). Lineage (NCBI taxonomy): Eukaryota > Metazoa > Chordata > Ceratodontiformes > Ceratodontidae > Neoceratodus > Neoceratodus forsteri. Next base: position 1,727,968,301 of record CM057452.1, read on the forward strand.
GATTGTTTCTTGGGTGAGATGGAGGGAGGAAAGAGAGTGGATAAGGAGTGAGTGGCTGACGGTGTCAAAAGCTTTGGTCAGATCCACAAGGATTGAACCTGCTACAGACCCCTGCTCCAACGTTTCATGTATATAAGAGGTGAATTGGAGAAGGGCAGAGGTAGTGCTGTGTTCCGCCTTGAAACCATGCTGTTCTTGACACAGCAGATTATGTTTGTTCAGGTATTCGGTGAGCTGGTCAGCTACAATTTTTTCGAGTGCTTTAGAGGGGGGGGGGAAGGATTGTTATGGGCCTATAGTTGCCGGAGTCAGTTGGATCACCCTTTTTTAGGATAGGTGTGATTATTCCTGTTTTCCAGACAGATGGGAATCGACCTAGGTGCATGGAGCAGTTTAGGGTTTTGGTGAGGTGAGGCAGGGTCACGTCAAGAGTGAGTCTAAGTATTTTAAGGTCTAGAGAGTCACTGCTGGAATGAGAGTTGCGGAAGGCTATGGACAGATAGTGTTTAGCCTTGTTGCAGGAGATGGATCTTAGCCGGAAGGGAGGGAGAGTACTAGTGGTGGAGGTGATAGGGTGGTCATTTGGGATGGAGTCAAAGAAATTTTGGGGTAGGATGTGGCTAAGATGGGAGAAGGAGTTGTTCAGGACATTAGCTATGGTGAGTGGGTCCTGGAAGAGTGCGTCTTGGTGAAGAATTTGCGAGGGGGTAGGGGAAACGGTTTTCCCGCAGAGTTCCTTGGCATTGCTCCAGAATTTATTCCTGGATCCCCATGAGGAGGTGAGCGCTTGGTTGTAGTAGGCAGACTTAGCTAGCTGAATGTTTGTGTAGCATATGTAAGGATTATAGCTTGGCAACTTCTTCTCAGTGGCTTTGTTCAGAAAGAAAAAGATGGAAGGTTTGATACCTTTTATTGTACCAACACAAGTGTCTTGTACAAAGATAGAATTATACACAAGCTTTCAGGGGCAACACAGGTCCTTTCTTCAGGTGAATAGCAAAACTGAGCACTATAAGCATTATTTATATCCACCTTGGAGCAATTAAAAATCAGAAAGTGAAGTAGGAAGGTGACAAAGGGGACTAGAGATGAAAGTCAAAGATGCAAAGTAAAAACGTAAGAAGAAATGAGGAGGGGGGTCTGAGTAGCAACAGGTCAGTAGGAGATGAAAGGAAGCTAAAGGGAAGACAAAATCACACAGACAACATCTGAGATCAAAGGCTGTCTGTAAGGGTTGAATAGACAGGAGATGCCTAAGAGATGCAAGAAGTCAAGTAATTAGGAGAAACATAAGAATACAGGCCTAGATAAACACAGTGTGAAGTGGTATAAACAGAGGTGTGAAAACAAGAGGGAGTGGGAGGGACTGAGCTAAAGAGTTATTAGGAGAGGCAGGGAGGATTTGAGGTACAGGTAAGAAAAAACAGATCAGGCAGAACTCAGAAAAATAATAATAATAAGAGAAATACAGAACCAAAGTGTGACAAATAATGACATGATTTAGTACACAATAAAAAAGAATTACAATTTACCATAGTGTGTCATGAAACCGATGTCCGGATTCAGTTCAGAAATATTAGATTTAAATTGTTTAATATATTTCAATTCCAGTGTCCTTCTGTCCTGTGTGTTTCTGAAGCTGCCTCTTAGTATCAAGACAGATAAATCCAAGAGAGAGTGATCTGTTTGTGAAAAATGGTTTCCTACTAGAGTGCTGATAAACTGGTTTACTATTGTGTGATGGTGGTGAGTCATCCTGGTTTTCAGTGATTGGCTAGTTTCCCCAATATAGCATCCATTTGTGCACTTCTTGCATTGAATTAGGTAAACCACATTGCTGGATTGACATGTGTAGGATCTATTAATTTGTATTATGTTGTTCTGGCTAGTCTTAATGGTGGCCTGTGTGCATATGTGGGTGCAGGTTTTACATCTTGCCACATTGCATTTTTTTCTGGTTATTTTGATCAGCTGGGAGTTTGTTATGATTTATTATGTTCGAGAGGCTGGGGGCTGCTTATAGACAATGACAGGTGTTTCAGGAAAGATGTCTTTCAGTGTTTCATCTTCTCTCAGCATGGGTTGTAACTCTTTGACAATTTCCTGAATGGGTTTTAGCATGGGGCTGTGAGTGACCACTAGGGGTGTGTGGTCAGTTTTATGTATTTGCCTGTATTTCAGCAGATTGTCTCGTGGTATTTGTATGGTCCGTTCAAATTCTCTGTCAGTTTGTCTTGGAGATTGGCCCTGCTGAATTAGGGAATTCCAAAGTGTGGAGAGCTGTCTGTCTCTTGTTCTCTCATCAGAGCAGATTCGATGGTATTAAATAACCTGACTGTTGATTACAGATTTTTTTTTGTATGATTTGGGTGGAAGCTGGAATTTATTTATTTGCTTTTGTTAACCGGGTAAGCACACTAGACAGCCAAGTGCCTATTTTCAGGAGCTACCCGGGAGGGTTACAGGTAAAAACATCATACATAAACAATTGAGGAAGCATAAAGAATACACAGTAAAATAACAGGCAATGCAGTACAGGCTCTGGAGCAAGGTAGGTATACATTGAACAGTTGAGGAACAGAGAAGGATACATGAGAAATATACAGGCAGTTTCAAGGCTAGCTCTAGGACAAGGTTAGTGCAGAATTCATACAAGTACAAATTGAGGAGACAGAAACATAACTAAATTGACAGACAGATCAAGGCTGACTCTAGGATGGGTGGCATGGTGCTTTAGTGTAGGATGGGACAGAGGTACAAATTAGGTGGTGAACAACCCGAAACAAGGCTAATGGTTGGTGCCTGCAGGGAAGGGGTGCCTAGGCAGGCGGTAAGACCAGATATACATGGCCAGTTCCTGAGGGGGAGTACAACAGGCGCTGAGGCCACTCCATCCAATCAGGTTGGGGGTGGGGAGGGGCAGGGGAGTAGGACTACAAAGAGCAGGAGCAGGGGGAGGAAGGTTTCAGGAAGTTCCAGAGGGAGGCTTTAAAGCTTGGATGGGAGGAGGAGGACCGAGTGAGCTCAGGAAGCGAGTTCCAGAGTTTGGGGGAATTATGCAGGTAGCGGTGTCTGTCAGTGGGTTTTCTGTAAAGAGCAGTTTGTATATGTCCATTTTTAGTGATACTGACTGTGGTGTCAAGGAAATGTATGCTGGTGGTGGAGTTTTCAATAATGAGATTTATAGAATGCTGAAAGTTGTTAAAATGTTGATTGGATTTTTTGAGAGAGTCTTCACCTTCTGTCCAAATCAGCAACATGTCATCAATAAAATGGACGTAGATGGATTATAAGGGTGGTGTTTAAAAAATCCTTCTCTAAGCAGGCCATGAAAAGATTGACATATTGTGGTGCCATTTTAGTGCCCATGGCTGTCCCCATGATCTGTAAAGAGTGTTTGCCGTTAAAGGTGAAGTTGTTGTGTGTCAAAATGAATTTTATTAGGGTGCTGATGGTGGTTTCTGGAATGTCTCCTGTGGATGTGTTTTCTTTTAAAAATTTCTGACATGCTGCTATGCCATCTTCATGTGGGATGTTGGTGTACAGGACAGTGACATCCATTGTGGCTAGGATAGTGTTCGGTGGCAATTGTCCAATTTGTTTCAGTTTCCTGAGGAAATCGGTGGTGTTATGAATAAAACTGCTAGTAGCTCTTACTAGTGGTTTTAAAATGGAATCAATGAGTCCCTGAAATGTTTTCAGTGAGTGTGCCAATGCCAGAGATAATGGGTCATCCTGGATTCCCTGGTTTGTGTATCTTGGGTAGCATATAGAATGCCCCTGGAGTAGGTTTGTTTGGAATTAACATTTTTAACTGTTCTTGGATGTTGTTTGGTAGAGACATTATGATTTGTTTAAGTTCTTCTGTATATTGTATAGTAGGTTATTTGGTGAGTTCTCTATAGTAAGCTGTATCTGATAACTGTCTGTGTGCCTCTTTAATGTAATCCTCTGTGTTCATCACAACCACAGCTACATCCTTGTCAGCTTGTTTTATTACAATGTTATGGTTGTTATTTAGAGTTTGTATTGTTTGTGCCCTCTTTTCTAGTGGTGTAATATTGTACAGGAGTTTCTGCTATTTGCTAAGGATCTGGGAGTTTATTCTTTCACGGAAGCAGTTGATGTAGGTATCCAACTTGGGGTTGCGCCCACTCCGAGGGGTCCAGTCTGATGTTTTCTTTGTGCTGTCATTCTGTGTTGTTTGAGTGTCATTTTTATTGAAGAAATAGTCTTTTAGACGAAGTCGTCTAAAAAAATTCTTCTGTCTCCCCACAGAATCTAATGTTCGATGTGCTTACACAATGTATGAGATAGGAGATGATGCTTGTGTAACTTGATTTACTTTGTGGCTTTCCATCTCTCTATCCATAGGATATACCACAGTGTAGGGGTACGATGCAAGGAACCCTAGAGGAGGGTTCCCCCCCACAGGAGCCACGGGAATGATTCCGCCAGCTAAAGGTAGGTTAGGAAGAAGCCTACAGGTATGAGAGATGAGCCACTGAAGGAGGAGGGGTGGATGGTGGGTGACAATAAAACAAATCCTGACAGAATCCAGGATAAGTGACCTTTTAAGCCTGATGGGGGAGTGACATTGTTGCTCCATCTATCGAACCTCAGGCTTAAAGACCTCCCATTCAATGTGCTTATGTGACCAGATGAGATATGAGATGATGCTTGGGTAACTTGATTTACTTTGTGGCTTTCTGCCTCTCTATCCGTGGGATAGGGGTATGATGCAAGGAACCCTAGAAGAGGGTTCCCCCTTACAGGTGCCATGGGAATGATTGCATCAGCTAAAGTTAGGTTAGGAAAAAGCCCAAAAAGAATACCCAAAGGTGTCGAGCATCGAAGAGGCGATGATGATCAGTGGATGGATTCTGAGAAGATAAGGGCGGACCTCCTAAGGAGAGGAGAAAGTCGGGGCCACTATCCACCTCCATCCAACAGTGGAACCTAACTAATTAACCTAAGAAAGCACTAACGCTAACTAATATTATGACCATTGGCACGAAGGAGAGGAAAAACCCCCTTTGAGGAGGAAACCTCTGGGGATCCAAGGCCTAGATTGCCTTCCCTCCAGGCTGATGATGTTTGATTTGAGCATGTATGCCGTTAAAGAGAAGGATACATTAAGGAGAGGGATACGAGTAGGAAAGATGATGACAGAATAGGGAACCCCCCCAAAAAAAGCACAGATTGAAGAAGGAACATGAGGCAGCATGGACCAGAGAGGGGTATGCTCGAGAAGTTGATGGGAAGGGGTAGATCCATGTAGAAGTCAGAGGAGCAAGGGGTATCCAAATGTGCTCATGAAGAGACTGAGGAAGATTCAGACTGGCTTGACTGAGTGATGCGAGTGAGCAGATACTGAGGCCAATAAGGCATGCTTGATTATCAGGGTTCGACAAATCCTATTGCCCGATGTCCCAGGCTACCAGATACAGTGCAGGGACAAGCACTTTCTGTTGTGCCACCTTTCCATGGGCTAGCACTGATTTAAAAATCTTTGCTGCAGTTCTACCTTCCATCAGTAGGGTGCTCACTGCTTTGGCTGTGCACCTACTGGTCGGGAACGAGCAGTGGGTGTATGAGCTTGCCTCAGCCTATGGAAGCCTATGGAAGTGGCATCAGGAGTGAGCACGAGCAGCGTCTCATTGGAGGAAAACGGAGGAGGAGCAAGCTGTCGGACTGGCAGGCGTGGGGCCAAATGAGGAAGACAATCTTGAACTGTAAGTGATACAAAGAATGCCCATTGCCCACGGTGGTGATTTGGCGTGTAGTGGAGATGAGTGTAAAGACGTGCATTGCATTAGAGCCCCTCATTCACTGTCTGTTGGTGGAGACTAGAGGATACACAAATTAAACAGTCCGTTGTTGTGGATATTGGGGAGTGGGGACTGCGAGTGCGACCTTTCTTTGTGTGTGTGGAGTAGACTTGACTACTCAGGAAAACAAATTTAAAACTGTATTAAGGAGGGAGAGTTGGTGAGAGTGAAGAGCGAAGAGGAGGGAAGGCAGGAGCTAGGAGGACTAAGGAGTGGGAGCAACATGGCTGAGCACTGTTAACTGCACACAAGTGCATTAGTGCAGCAGACAAGCAAGCCATGCCAGTTTTGCCAAAATTAATGAAGAAGAGAGTAATCTGAGTAAATAAGGAGTGTGCAGGCAGGGTAAATAAAATATTGAGAAGGGTTAGGTTGGGCATAACAGGGTGAAAGCAAACCAAGGCACATATAATATAAATTAAGTAGGCAGTATAGTGCAGTGGTCTAAGGCTCTGAGCTGCAAATCTGGTGACATCCAACAGACCAGACCTGGATTTGAATCCCACAGCTTCCACTTGCATACTGCCTGAGCAAGTCACTTAACTCCTTGTGCTCCCAGGTCACTTAGCTTAGTGTGCTATACCTGGTAAAACAACTAAAAAAATAATTGAAACAAGGAGAAAAGGAAACAAAACAGAAACTTGGGAGGGGGGATTGTCTGGTATTGTCTGCCGTCTGTGACAACTGAGAACTAGCAGCAGCGTAAAGTGTCACTGACTACAGAAAATAAAAAGGAAGAAAGCAAGGGCAGGGGACTACTGCTGTGGGGCAGGGAGCTTTGTGTTGCCTAGTGCCCACCAGTAAAAACAGCAGTTTATTTGACTACTAGCTGCATAAACAAAGAAAAAATAAAATAATAAAAAGAAAGCTAAAAAAAAGAAAGAAAATAAGGGAAGAGGCTGGTGGGCTGTTGGGAGAGGAGAGCGCAGATACAGAGATTGTGTGTAAGGGTGAAGGAGGAGCTTGGAGAGAGGAGGGGCGAAGGAAAGGACTGACTGGAGAAAGTTAGTAAAAAAAAAAGATAGTATAGTAAGAAATAAGCCTATAAATCAAACTGTGTGTGGTGTGGGCCATGCAATGGGCTTAGTTGGGCTGTTGGGAGAGATTTTGTGAAAAGGTGAAGGACCCAGTATCCTGCAGCCAGTTGGTTGGCTTTTGGTTTAAAGTACCCAAGAAACAAAAAGAGAAATATAGTAAAAAAATATATATAATACAAGTGTAAGTAATAGTAAAATAAGGGAGCCTAACTGCGGGGGTGGGCTTGGGCTGTGCTGGGAGAGAGGAGAGTGAGTGACTGTGTGGAGAGTGTTCTGCAGCCAGCTGCCTGACTTGTTACAGGACAAGACAACTTGCAGTGTATAGAAAGAAAAACCCAGCCCATGAGCCCACACTAACCACCAGTGAAAAAAGGACACACAGACACCAGTGTTTAAAATAAGTTTATTATTATTGGTTCCATTAGTCTTTAAAAAAAAAGTGACCACCAAATTTATATGGACAATATGCAGACGAACAAAGCCAAACAACAAAGTCTCTTGTCTCTCTGGTCAGCAGCAGCACCATCTTTTACGAGACAAACACAGTCTGGTACTACTTCCACAGATAAAAGTCATGAAACTGAATCTGCATCTGTGGTTCTGAATATAACTGCTGACCAGGTACTTGATGTAAACAGAGAGCCCTAGTAGCCTTATCTCAAAAAGCCCCTGTGTCACTTGCTAAGAAACGTAGTTTACTGCTTGATAATGGGTGGCAGTTGGGAGTAGTAAAGACAAGAAATATGACCAAGAGAAAAGGGCCAGACTATTTCAGTGTCATTGGCTGTCCACTTATAAATGGTTGAGATACAATGATAAAAGGGACTTATGTACTGCACACTATGTGAAAAGCATCCCAGTATTGCAACTCCAGCATTTTTTCAAAAACACATGTCTTTGCCACAGGCTCTAACAACTTTCGTCACTGAATCACTACGTGCACATGAAAAATCCAATCCACATGTGCTATGCCAGAATCAACATATTCTGGAAAGTGGCCAACGAGCAGTATGTTGTGAGATTAGTGAGTCACCACTTTACCAAGCCTTTGCACAGTTGGAAGAGGCCACAAAAGCAAAGATGAGACGCCTGTTTAACACTGTGTATTCCATAGCCAAAAATCTTGGCCCTTTCTCAGACATGGAGTGGTTCTGTGAATTACAGGAAAAAAATGGCATTAAGCTAGGTTCTAATTATACTAACGATAAGCGAGCCAGGGACTTTTGCAGTGCTATTTCAGCAGTGCTATCCAGAACCCAGATGCAGACTCTTGCTAATGTTAAGTATGTGACAGTTCTTGCTGACGGCAGTACTGATTACGGTATAACTGAGTGGGAAAATGTTTTCTTAAGGTTTGTTGAACCTAATTCAAAACAGGTGCATACATTGCTTATCCAAGCTGTGCCACTGGAACATGCACATGCAGAAGGTGTATTCTATGCAATATCAACTGCATTGGAGTCAGTAAATCTTCCTCTCAGTAACCTACAAAATGTTAACAATCCAGGACCGCTTCTTATTTCAGCAAATTTTGATGGGGCCAATGTCATGATGAGCGAAAGAGGTGGAACCATAGCAAAGTTGCAGGAACACTGCCATCCTGAAATAATTGCGATGTACTGCGTTGCCCATAAGCTAGAGCTGGCAGTTCTCGATGTGTTAAAAAAAAATCCATTTGTATCAAAGCTGGAAAGAACTCTCAAGGGAATATTTAAATTTTATCACTATGGTCCCCAAAAAAATGAGAGAGCTCCAAGAAATTGCTAACGTGATGGATACTGATCTGGCGCACTTTACTGCAATTAAACAAGTGTAATGGCTTGCCAGTAGGTCACGTTCGGTACATGCAGTTCAGGTTAACCTACCCACTGTTGTACAACACCTACATGCATCTTTGACTGCTGGTGGTGATGAAAGTTCAAAAACAAAGGGCCTCTTAAAAGAAACACAGAGTGTGCAGTTTGTAAAAGCTATCCATGTACTGCAAGATTTCCTGCCAGTACTTAAAAACCTGTCACTGCAGTTTCAACGAGATGACATAGTAATACTGGAAGTTCCACAGCTTGTTGAGACCTGCCTACTTCAGCTTATGGAACTGAAAACCATGCCAGGGCAGTACATGGCAGCTTTCCTCAGCCATTACAAACCAGAACAGAAATGTATGGAATATGTTGTGACAAAGAGGAGGGAGGAGAAGACTGTTCATTTCCCATTCAGAGGCAACTGCCCAGAAATCAATTTTGTGACAGATGGACAACTGCAGACTTTAATAGATGCAGCAATAATGTATATTGACAACAGATTTAAAAATTTCTCAGAAGTGCCTCTCAAATGGTTCAACTGCTTAGATTTTAAGCAGTTTGATCTGCCAAGAGACCAACTAGCGGTGTTTAGGACCTCTGAACTTGCAAACCTGGCAGAATATTTTCACTTTTTCAAGGAGGAGCAGCAGGAACATATAAAGTCAGAGTATTCTGCATTTAAAACAATATTGAAATCTGTCATTGAAAAACCCTATTTGCAGGTATATACCAGATTACTAAAAGAAAAACCACCCCAGATTATACACATTCTTGACCTAGTTGAAATACTCATGGCAATGAGTGTATCGACTGCAAAATGTGAGAGAGTTTTTTCTGTTCAGAACCTAATCAAAACAAAAATCAGGACAAGGCTGGCTGAGGATTCACTATAGTCTCTCCTGCAGATAGCAGTAGAAGGTCCTGAACTGCATGACTTGGATCCGGATCCAGCAATTAACCACTGGCTGCTCTCTGGTCCAGGCACTCGACATGTTCGTGGGCATGCTGTTGCTGCTGATACATTATCTTCTGGTTTAGCTGCTTCTGCTGCTGATGATCTTCTTGATACTAGTACTCCTGCTCCCAGTGCCCCATCATCTTCTTCCTGGCCTAGCCCTTAATCACCATTTCATGTTCTTCTCAACCAATGGCCTAGCTGGTTTTGGCTTGTCCTTAACTAATTCTGTAACATTTCTCCAATCTCTTCTAATACAGACTTCTGCCTGGTGTGCCTTAGTGTCCGGCCTGTACTACCTTGGCCTGTATTAACAAAAAAATATATGAAAATATTGTTTTTCCTGATTTATGAAGTTCTTCTACATCTCTCCATCCATCCTATGAAATAATAGTACAACATATAAGCCCTGCCACACAGCCACACCATTTAACTTATTTCTGTTAAGTCGGTTGAATATTTCAATTGAAATGTACTGGACTACCACTCGGAACTCGAGGACTACCATTTTTGTCAAGGCCACTTGTCCTGGACTAGCATGAGATTTTAAAATTTGTTGATCCCTGTTGATTATATGATGTGAACGATTGGACGCTGAGGTTGGAGTCGACAAGGTAGCATAGGATTCAATGATAGGAATGATAGGATTCAATGATAGGAATGCTCGAGCAAGCAATGTAAATAGAGAAACCTTGAGGTAAGGATGAGTGACTGATGACTGGAGTTATCAACCTGATACATGTGGCAGGATGGCTGTGGGTCGATGAGGTGGTATAGGAGTCATGATAGGTATGCCCCAAAAAAGAATAGTGATTGCAGGACTCAATTGTAGTGAATCCTTGATGTCCGGTATGAATGTGAAGAGGAGACAGGATGGAACTTGAAAATGAATGTGAACATGAACTTGGATGAAGGTAGTATGCTCCATAGAGCGAGGCAAGTAAGAAGGCTTCTTGAAAGGAGGGAGACTCAAGGCCAAGAAGGCATGTTTGGAACCAGAGGGTAGGCGAACCGCAGGGTACACCTAGGATGAGTGATCAAGAGGAGCAAAATCGGATGATGTACAATGAGGAGAGAAGCCATGAGTGGAGAGAATCCATGACAGCTGGGACAAGAACAGGCACTAGGCCGAGGAAGGTAAAAGGAACAGATGAAGTACAATGATAGTTTGAATCCATGGAAGCAGGTACAGGAAAGCAAGGTATGAAAGGACGAAGGACGGGAGGGATGGCAATTGGGTAGCATAGGACGCAGCCAGTATGGGATGAGAGCTGAAGTAGGGTGAGGCAGATGAGGCTGGATGGAGTCAGCCAGAGCATGTGATTAAAGATAGGTATGGCCAAGCTTGATGAGGAGGCACAAGAGTATGGAGCTAGACAGAGGTAGGTATGCCCAAAAGAATTATCGAATGCATGCCAGATGGACTCAGCTTGAGAATGCGATATCCAGATGCAGACTGAGGATAAGGAAGACTGATGATGATCACCACAGAACTGCAGCAGAAGGAAGAGGTAACATTAGATCCAATGAGAGATACACTTGAGTGAGCGAGGTGAGTAAGTAGACACTGAGGATCTGGAAGGGAAATGGAGGCGTCCAAGGGTCTCTGATGGAGGTATCAAGGATGGATGACGTGGAGTAAGAACGCTCTTCAAAAGGAGGTAGACTCCGAAGGATATCGTGTGCAGCTAGACGGAGGTCGCTAGAGACAGCCAAATGAAATGGACAGCAGAACAAGGGAGGGGGGGGCTGGTATGCTTAAGAAAATAGGAAACGGGTATGATGACAGAGGTAATCATGGAGGACTGGAAGGAAACCTTGAGACCAATAAGACAAAGATGGAGGGAAGCTGCAATGGAGCATTGGATGAAGAAGGAGGGAGAGCACAGTGGGAGCAACCAAGGAAGGGACTGGAGTGGCAGTTCAAACTAGCCAAGAGTCCCCAATGCTGCAAAAGAAATGAGAAGCAAAGCAGAATATATAGTTGCTTGCCATCCATGATAGCAATAACCAGCAGCCTGAAAAGAGCAAACACTAATGAGCACAATTAAAGTCGGAAACACATAGTTGTGCAGAGCATATTCCAGCTGCACGGCTGGGATCGGAAGCAGATAAAACTGACCAACAATTATTACTGCTAGAATGGGGACACTGGGATTACAGATTGCTACTCTCTTGCAGTCCAGACACCGAGTATTAGACAGTGCAAAATAAAATAAAGAAATACAAGAGCACGATAAGGATGATGCATATGCATTGGAAATGGTGAGACAATCAAACAGCAAGTACAGAGAAGCCATAGGTATGGGGCAGAAAGAAAGTCACAGAGCTGAGGGAGATAGGAGTGCCTGCCAAGTCAGGAGTCGTGACATGGCCGTGAGATGCGTCGGGAGAAAGGTAGAGTACGAGGGTAGCAGGGTTTGAGGTTGACAGAGAAGGTAAACGAGGAAGAAAGAGCAGCAAGAATGGGGATAGGAGAACCAGGAAAACAGGGACAACAGGAGTTGGAAACGCTAGGAAGAACAGGATTGGGTGGCAGAGCCAAGCCGGTGGGTGACATCATACCTAATCGCTGGCTTCTGTACTTTTAATTTTTAGACAAGGTGATGCGAAAAAGAGCTGAGGATGGCAAATCAGTGCTGCCAGGGAAGCGAGCGGCACTAGCAACAGGTCAGGGTGGTGGGGAACGGAGGAGCATGTGGGGAATGAGGGGATAGGAGGAGAGACAGGAGCGGTGATAACCAGAGGGAGAATGCTGAAACAAGGGAGAGGACAGGTGAGGCTGAAAAAAGAGATGCTGTGAGCAAGGCAGAGCACAAGAAGGGGAGACGAGGGATGAAAAGGAATGGCTGAATGAGGTCGGTGAGCATCTGGAACTAGCAGTAGGAGGTGCAGGAGCAAAGAGTCAACTAGCCAAAGCGAAAGAGGGCAGTGCCTCTGGCCACAATGAAAAAACGAATCCTGATGGAGTCCAGGATGAGTGACCTTTTAAGCCCGATGGGGGAGTGACGTTTTTGCTCAGCCCATCGAACTTTGGGCTTAAAGCTCTACCATTACCAAATTTCTGTGTGGGGCAGAAAGTTAAGCCCTTGGATAGTACAGATGTTTCAGCTCGTGTAAGTTCTTTATTAGATAGGTTGATCACTGCTAGTTGTTGCAGTGTATTATGCTGTTCCACAGTGTTAGTCCTGTGGTTTACTCTCCACCCCCCCCGGATGAGTCAAGATGTTGTTGTATCTGCTGTCTTGTACTGTAGTTCTCTGAATTTCCTCCTCTTCTGTGATAGGGCTGCCTGGAAAGCTTTTTGATAATGTGTTTGGAGATCACAGCTAAATCCTGGTAATATGTTGTTGTTTCCTTGAAGGGTATGCGAAAATTCAGAAAATCTATTTTTAAGGTGAGATTTTCTAGCATGTATCTGATGAATTAGGTGATTCCTGAGTTTCTCAGATGTCCTGCGACAAAGTTGTTCTGCATACCTAGAATTGTACATAGTTCACAGTGGGTTGTAAATCTGAAGTCCTTTAGGTATAATGTTCTGTTTTTTGCATGCAGTTAGGAAGTAGATGTCTCTTTCAAATTTGGCTTCCTTTTTCTTCATGTTGCAGAGCTGCCGTTTCAGACAGCGATTTGCAGTATCTTCCATTGTTTTGTAAAAAGAGATTCCAGCCATATTGGTCCTTGCAAAACAGGAGAAGATGGAAGGTTTGATACCTTTTATTGGACAAAAAAGTGTCTTTTACAAAGATAGAATTATACACAAGCTTTCAGGGTCACACAGGTCCCTTCTTCAGGTGAATAGCAAAATTGAGCAACATAAGCAGTATTTATATCGACGGTGGAGCAATTAAAAATCAGGAAGTGAAGTAGGAAGGTGACAAAATTTATCTGTCTACCTCTGTTTTATTGATGACATATTCCTGATTTGGACAGAAGGTGAAGACTCTCAAAAAATTCCATCATGATTTTAACAACTTTCATCATTCCGTAAATCTCACTTTTGAATACTCCACCACCAGCATCCATTTTCTTGACCCCACAGTCAATATCACTAAAAATGGACATATACAAACTGCTCTTTACAGAAAACCCACTGACAGACACTGCTGTCACAACCCCATTCAGCAGGTCAGCCCTCTACTCCCAAAATGCCATCCTCTGAGTGTAGTATTCTGAACAGTTAACAGAACAGGGTAACCCTCCTGTCTGTTTTGTGGGTTTGAATCAAACTTTGGTCTCAAGTTCTGGAGGGATTCAAACTGTGAACCACTTGCTAGCGTACCCAATGTACAGGATCAGATAATTTTGCTCTTCGGGGAAATGCCAGATATCTTTCGCCTATGGGCAACCAACCAGGTATTACAAAATGAACCCTTAAAACTCCATGCAAGACCTTAGAGAAACTCTTACCTGTTTCCCAATTTGGTATCCCAATAAGGTTAAGCACAGTGTCAACTTTAACCATTTAAGCTTCACTTACAAAAAAAAAGAAGTTTCAATGCACACCAGGCAGTTTCTGTTTTAAAATATATATATCTTTACTTTAAGATAGATAAACATAGGTAAACAGTAAATACAGAACAAAATATCCCTACTAATACAATCTTAAAAATAAAACAGGTTTAAAAGTGCAAAATTCCTACCAACCATTAGACTTATCTATTTAAGGTATTTCTTATAATCTTTCAGTGCTCTTAGATGTTTCTTCTCTCAGTCCAAGTTTATGAATGTGTGTTTCTCTAAAGGTCAGCTACAGCATACTTAAAAACAGTCTTGAGCCGGCCTTCTCTCTGAGGTCACCTAGCTCATCCTTGGTGTATTAAAATTTGTATTTACAGCACAGGATGTCCTAATAAGGTATTTTAAAAATAGGTGACATCAGTGAACCTCCTCTCTTCATATGCCTTCCCAATCTAGTCTGTGATCTGCTAGCATCTTCTTTCAACCAGGGGCAGTCTCCTGCTTCACAAAGACATGAAAGACTCTTTGATGAATTAACTGGCTTCCTCTGAAGATGCCCAAACAAATGCATATGCCAATTCCTTATGACACCAAGTGCCATCAAAGGACTTTTCCTGAGGAGATGTCCAAACAAATGCATATGCCAATTCCTTATGACACCAAGTGCAATCAAAGGATTTTCCTGAGGGCATTATAAAATGCATAGTTTAGCTACTGATTTCAAAGCAACTGCCAAGTTAATTGCATCACAGATATCTGTAGTTTAACCTACATCCTGTCCTTTAAAAGTATACCTGGGGGGTTTTGATGTGTCATTTCAGAAAGACAGTATATTCTCCTGACAGACAATCCCACTACATATTTCATATTGCAAAAATCAGAGTGCAATCAGAACCAGCTGTCCAAGTGTCACAATCCTCCCCACATAGACTGAATTTTGGGGCTCTGTCCCCAGCATGGGATGAGCTTCCCAAATCAGTTCACTCCTCATAAACATGAGACAGCCCATCTGAGTTCTGATTCTTGACTCTGGCCCTATGTACAATTGTCATGTCATACCCCTGCAAAGTAAGACTCCATCTCAGTAATCTCCCATTATTTCTGTCCATTTGCAGCAGCCAAACCAGGGGGTTGTGATCAGTCTGTACCACAAAATGTTGCCCATATAAGTATGTCTCTAATTTCTTTAGGACCCACACTATGGCAAGACACTGTTTTTCCACAGTAGAGTATGCATGCTCCCTGGGAAGTAACTTCTTACTCAGATACGCTACAGGGTGATCCTTCCCTTGGTTGGATGTCTGACTCAGTAGTGCCCCAATACCCACATCTGGGGCATCAGTCTGAACTATAAAGGGTTTTCAGTAGTCAGGACTTGTCAGTACAGGAGCACTGCACAATGCTTTCTTCAGACTAGTAAAGGCTTTCTCACAGGCTGGTTCCCAGGTAATTTTCTTTGGCATCCTTTTCTTTACCAGGCCAGATAGGGGAGGAGCCAGGGCACTGTGATTGGGTAAAAATTTCCTATAGTACCCTGCTGTCCCTAGAAAACTCCTGACCTGCTTCTGAGTTTCTGGTATAGGCCATGCCTGGATTACCTCTATCTTTATTTGGTTAGGGTAGAGCTGTCCCCAGCCTACCACATGCCCGAGGTATGCCACTTCTCTCAGGGCCACCTGGCACTTCTCGGCTTTGACAGTGAGCCCAGCCCTCTGTATCTTGTCCAGCACTTCCCTAAGGTGGGACAGGTGTTCCTCCCAGCTGGCACTAAAGATGGCAATGTCATCCAGGTACACCACGGCATACTCCTCAGTACCATTTAACACCTGGTTCACCAACCTTTGGAAAGTGGCCAGGGCATTCTTCATTTCAAAAGGCATTACTTTAAACTCAAATAAGCCTATTGGAGTGATGAAGGCTGATCTTTCCCTAGCTCTGTCTGTCAACTCTACCTGCCAATACCCCTTGGTCAGGTCAATAGTCGTAAGGTAGGTAGCCCCCCCAACTTGTCCAGGAGTTTGTCCGTCCAGGGTATCCGGTGGGTGTCTGACTTCGTGATTATATTCAGTCCCACAATAGTCTACACAGAA
This sequence comes from Neoceratodus forsteri, assembly GCA_016271365.2. Taxonomy (NCBI): domain Eukaryota; kingdom Metazoa; phylum Chordata; order Ceratodontiformes; family Ceratodontidae; genus Neoceratodus; species Neoceratodus forsteri. The sequence goes on from CM057452.1 coordinate 1,727,984,477, forward strand.
ATGAGTAGAGCCATCTGGCTTGGGTACAAGGACTATGGGTGAGGCTTAGGGGCTGTGGGATCTCTGGATTACCCCTAAATCCAGCTTCTCCTCCACTTCCCTCCTAATGTCTTTTTGGACAGCCTCTGACACCCAATATGCTATCCACCATATGGACGTCTGTGTCTCTGTCTCCACATCGTGTGTCGCTAAGGGGGTTAGTCCAGGCTTGGCACTAAACAAGGTGGCAAAGTCTGCTAGAACCTCCCTTACTTCCTGGATCTCATCCGGGGCCAGCTGGGGAGACAATTTTATGGCCTCCACAGAGAACTCCTACTTGCTTTCTTCCAGCAAGTCCAGAAGAGGGGTCTCCTTCATCCGTCCCCTCCCCAGGACTACACACTGCAAACACCATGTCAGCCCTATTAGCATATGGCTTCATCATGTTGACATGGTACATCTGTTCTGTCTGTCTTCTGTCAGGTAACTCTATAATATAGGTCATGTCATTTACCTTCCTAACTACTTTGTACGGTCCTGCCCACTCAGCCTCCAGCTTGTCTTTCCAGACTGGAATAAGGACCATGACTTTCTGACCCACCATCTACAAGTGAGCTCTGGCTCTGCAGTCGTACCACACTTTTTGTCTCTGTTGGGCAGCTGCCAGGTGCTCTGAGCTGTCCCCATAAGCTCCTTCAGCTTTTCCCTAAACCTAAGGATGTAATTCACTATGGGAGTTCCCTAGGTGGCATACTTGCCTTCCCAGTCCTCCCGGATCAGGTCTAGGGGCCAACATACCTGGCATCCATATAAGAGTTCGAAGGGGGAAAATCCTGTCGACTCTTGGGGCACCTTCCTGTATGCAAACAACAGGTGGGGAAGGTATTTCTCCCAGTCCCTCCCATGCTGTTCAGCAAACGCCCGGAGCATTGACTTCAGGGTACTATTGAATCATTTCACAAGTCCATTGGCTTGTGGGTGATATGGTGTCATGCATCTCTGTGCCACCCCACACTTCTCCCACAAAAATTTCATCAGGTCCGACATGAAGGAACCCCCTCGATTGGTGATAACCTCCTGCAGAAACCCAACCTGGGAGAAAATCCCAAGTAAGGCATTTGCTACTTTGTCTGTCCTCAGTGAGGATAAGGTGACTGCCTCTGGGTACTGGGTTTTATAATCCACTACATTCAGGATGAATCTCTTCCCTGAGGAGCTGGGGGTATTTTAAAGGCCCCACAATACCCATTCCCACCCTCTGGAATGGCTCTTCCACTATGGGCAATGGAATCAGGGAGGCTTGGATTTTCTTGCCCTCCTTCCCTATTTCTTGGCACTGGTGACAAGACCTGCAAACTCCTTCACCTGCTAGGTGAAGTTAAGCCAATAGAAATTCTGGGCTAACCGCTGCATAGTGCGTGCAATTCCCAAATGATCAGACAAGGGAATATCATATATGCAATCTTGAGCAGCTGCTCATGATATCCCTGGGGAATGACAAGCTGTCTGCCTAGCATCCCTCCCTCTGTCTGCACAGCCTGAGTATACATAAGTCCATTTTCCCAATAAACATTATGTCTGCCGTCACCTTTCTGTGCTCCGTCAGAGTCTGCTTAAGCCCTCAGCTTGTCTAGTGTAGGGTCACTCTTCTGAGCAGCAGTAAACCCCTCATACAGTCCTACATTATGGGACAGGTCCCCTTCTGTATCTAAACTAGGGTCCCTATCACTAATGTCAGGGCACTCAGGATCACTGTCATCCCTAACCCTCTGACAATGGGTCACCCCTTCCTCTTCAGAGTAACCCTCTGTAGCTGTGTGGTTACTTGCTACTGGGGAAATTTCTACCCCTTCTTCATTAGTCCCTATCTCAGGAGACACAGGCTGGGAAACCGGCCTCCCAGTTGTCTTTACAATTGTTCCTGTAGGTTTCAGGGAACTACCATTTTCCCTTGCTACTTGGCTATGGGTAACTGCACATACCATCCCCTGTTTGAGATTATTACCCAGGATCACATCCACTGCTAAGGTTTTGGCTATAGCCACCTGTTGCACAGTTCTCCCTGTTTCACCCCAGTCTAGGAGAACACTAGCGAGGGGCAATGTTGTCTCCCCACCAGCAAAGTCTTGTACAGTGACATATTTATTAGGTATAAGCTGACCAGGATGTACCAGATCCCCTTTCACTAATGTCAGGGATGCTCCTGTATCCCTTAACCCTTGCGTCTGTACCCCATTCACCATGACTGGGTGCATGTGCTCCCTCATGTTCACAGGCATACTTCCAAGGACTCACAAACAACCCACCTCTTTTCTAGTACCATTCTGCATATTATTGCTCATTCTTTTGGGACACTGTCTGGCAATATGCCCAGTTTCTTTACATAACCAACATTCACTTCTCTTTTCAGAAAAATCTTTTCTCTGAAACCTGGGGCTAACTGGTTTCGGTAGAGGCAGTGAGGGTTTTAGCTGCCCTGAAGGTGCGCTTTTCCCTTTCTGTGCTGCCATGCCCACCCCATTTTCCCTCAGAGCAGGTTTACTCTTGGCATAGTGGTCTGAGAGTTCAGCAGCCTCTTGCATTGTTTTGGGATCTCGGTCCTCCAGCCAGGTTTTCAGCTCTGCTGGACATGCCCAATAAAACTGTTCTAACAAAATCACATTTTCAATTTTATCAACAGAGTTTGCCTCAATTCCTTCCCACCAACCTTTTAAAAACTGAAGTTGTTTCATGGCTAGCTCCTCATAGCTCATGTCAGGGTTTCTTCTGAGCTTACAGAATTTAGCTCTGTATGATTCAGCAGTTAATTCAAATTTTTTTAATAGTGCAGCTTTAAGTTTGCTGTAATCATCACTGTCCTCATTGTCCATTTGACCCAATGCATCCCGAGCTTTCTCGGTAAGTAGCTGGGATAGCTGGAAGCTCCAGGACTCCCTAGGAATTTTAGCCTGAATACAAACTTTTTCAAAAGAATTTAAAAAGGCATCCATATCCTCCCCATCTTTAAATTTGGCTATCAATTTGGAATTCAATTTGTAACCCAGTCCTGTAGTCCCAGTTAAACCCAAGCTACTTACCGCTCTGGTGCCACTGGTTGGAGTTGTAGCTTCTCCAGTTCGTGTTGCCTCTGGTGCTCATGCTCCTCACAGTCAGCATATCTCTATTCTCACTCTGCCTCTTGGTGTTCTTGCTCTGCCTCATGGTCCTCCTCTTGCTTCTCTCGCTCCTTCTCCCTCTGGAACTCCAGCTCCATATTGTGCAGCTCAATTTGCAGCCTGAGTAATTCTGGATCCAGGATACTGGTGACCTTCCCCTGCTGCTGTGGCCCTTCACTGGCACTGGCCCTGTTGTCCTCCTCATCAGATCTGGACCATACACTGGCCGCTAGCCCTTCCTCAGTAAAGGTTTGGTCCCTTACAGTCACTGTCTGTGACTCTATGCTCTGGGTATCTGCTACCATCAGGGCCTCCATGAGGTTCTGCTTTGTGGCTTTCACCTCGAACGGGACTCCTTTGTCCCCACATGATTGCTTTAAGTAGTCTACAGTGTGCCTGCTGTAGTTGGAAGCCATCTTCCCTAACTACTGCTACTCTGACTGGCACTTTAGAAAAAAAAAATAAAATGGGTACCAACTTAACTGTAAGCCAAGGGATATAGTTCTGTTTCCTTTTAAAATAAAACACTGCCTTCCTTTTTTTTTTCAAGTGAGCTGAACAGTCTCAAGCTGACACACTGAACAATAAAGCTTTTAATACCAAAATTATCTCATCGCTGCCAACCAATCTTTCAGTCCCATTCAGCAGGTCAGCCCTCTACTCCCAAAGTGCCAACCTCTGAATGTAGTATTCTGAACAGTTAACAAAACAGGGTAACCCTCCTGTCTGTTTTATGGGTTCGTATCAAACTTTGGTCTCAAGTTGTGGAGGGATTCAAACTGTGAACCTCCTGGTAGCGTACCCAATGAACAGGCTCAGATAATTCTGCTCTTTGGGGAATTACCAGATATCTTTAACCTATGGGCACCCAACCAGGTATTACAAAATGAACCCTTTAAACTCTATGTAAGACCTTAGAGAAACTCTTACCTGTTTCCCAATTTGATATCGCAATAAACTTAATCACAGTGTCAACTTTAACCATCTAAGCTTCACTTACAAAAAAAAGAAGTTTCAATGCACACCAGGCAGTTTCTGTTTCAAAATATATATCTTTACTTTAAGATAGATAAAAATAGGTAAACTGTAAATACAGAACAAAATATCCCAACGCATACAATCTTAAAAACAAAACAGGTTTAAAAGTGCAAAATTCCTACCAACCATTAGACTTATCTATCTATGGTATTTCTTATAATCTTTCAGTGCTCTTAGATGTTCCTTCTCTCAGTCCAAGTATATGAATGTGTGTGTCTCTAAAGATCAGCTACAGCATACTTAAAAACAGTCTTGAGCTGGCCTTCTGTCTGAGGTCACCTAACTCCTCCTCTGTGCATTAAAATTTATATTTGCAGCACAAGATGTCCTAATGCGGTATTTTAAAAATAGGTGACATCAGCGAACCTCCTCTCTTCATATAACTTCCCAATCTAGTCTGTGATCTGCTAGCATCTTCTTTCATCCAGGAGCAGTCTTCTGCTTCACAAAGACATGAAAGTCTCTTTGATGAATTAACAGGCTTCCTCTGAAGATGCCCAAACTAATGCATATGCCAATTCCTTATGACACCAAGTGCAATCAAAGGATTTTCCTGAGGGCGTTATTAAATGCTTAGTTTAGCTACTGATTTCAAAGCAACTGCCAAGTTAATTGCATCACAGATATCTGTAGTTTAACCTACATCCTGTCCTTTGAAATTATACCTGGGGGGTTTTGATGTGTGATTTCAGAAAGACAGTATTTTCTCCTGAAAGACAATCCCACTACATATTTCATATTGCAAAAATCATAGTGTAATCAGAACCAGCTGTCCAAGTGTCACAACTGCTACCTGCATAATTCCAGCTTCCACCCAAATCGTACAAAAATATCTGTAATCTACAGTCAGACAATTCAGTACCATCAAATCTGCTCTGATGAGAGAACAAGAGACAGACAACTCTCCACACTTTGGAATTCCCTAATTCAGCAGGGCCACTCTCCAAGACAAATTGACAGAGAATGTGAATGGTCCATACAAATACCATGAGACAATCTGCTGGAATACAGGCAAAGACATTGAACTGACCGCACACCCCTAGTGGTCACTTACAGCCCCATGCTAAAACCCCTTCAGGAAATTATCAAAGAGCTACAACCCATGCTGAGAGAAGATGAAACACTGAAAGTCATCTTCCCTGAACCACCTGTCATTGCCTATAAGCAGCCCCCAGCCTCTCAAACATAATAATTCATAACAAACTCCCAGCAGATCAAAATAACCAGAAAACAAGAGGGACAACACCATGCGATGTGGCATGATGTAAGACCTGCACCCACACATTCACACATGCCACCCTTAAGACAAAGCCAGAACAACATAATACAAATTAACGGATCCTACACATGTCATTCCAACAATGTGGTTTACCTAATTCAATGCAAAAAGTGCACAAATGGATGCTATTTTGGGGAAATTAGCCAACCACTGAAAACCAGGATGAATCACCACCATCACACAATAGTAAACTAGATTATCAGCACTCCAGTAGTAAACCGTTTTTCACAAACAGATCACTCTCTCTTGTATGTATCTGTCTTGATACTAAGAGGCAACTTCAGAAACACACAGGACAGAAGGAGATTGGAATTGAAATATATTAAACAATTTAAATCTATAATTTCTGGACTGAATCAGGACATCAATTTCATGACACACTATGGTAAACTGTAATTCTTTTTTATTGTATACTAAATCATGTCATTATTTATCACACTTTTGGTTCTGTATTTCTCTTATTATTATTTTCTCAGTTCTGCCTGATCCCATTTTTTTTACCTGTACCTCACATCCTCCCTGCCTCTCCTAATAACTCTTTAGCTCAGTCCCTCCCACTTCCTCTTTTTTTCACACCTCTGTTTATACCACTTCACACTGTGTTTATCTAGGCCATTATTCTTTTGTTTCTCCTAATTTCTTGACTTCTTTCATCTCTTAGGCATCTCCTGTCTATTCAACCCTTACAGACAGCCTTTGATCTCAGATGTTGTCTGTGTGCTTTTGTCTTCCCTTTAGATTCCTTTCATCTCCTACTGACCTGTTCCTACTCAGCCCCCTCCTCATTTCTTCTCATGTTTTAACTTTGCATCTTTGACTTTCATCTCTAGTCCCCTTTGTCACCTTCCTACTTCACTTCCTGATTTTTAATTGCTCCACAGTGGATATAAATACTGCTTATGTTGCTCAGTTTTGCTATTCACCTTAAGAAGGGACCTGTGTGGCCCCAAACGCTTGTGTATAATTCCATATTTGTACAAGACACTTGTTGATCCAGTAAAAAGTAGCAAACCTTCCATCTTCTCCTGTTTTTCAAAGACCAATACAACTGGAATCTCTGTTTCAGAAAGAAGACCTGTCCGAGTTCTTTGTCAGATTTTTGCAGAGCCTGCAAGTCCAATGGGACTATTGGTTTCTGTTTCTGAATTGCAGCAATGCTGGAAATGATGGTATCTGTGTAGTTCATTACCCAGATATCCCCCCCCGGCACCTTCCTTAGCAAGAAGGTCCGTTCTCTCACTGAAAACATGATAAGGCACTTTCTTGGAGTGGGCCTTAACTTTGTGAATGTACAGTTTGGAATTAAATGTTTGCACCAGTGCCTCAGTGTAGACAAAGAGATCTCTGTATTTAATGGGGGTGCCATCAGAAGAGGAGAAGGAGTGGAGTTTCAAAAATGGTAGTAGCTCTGTGACAGACATGCAGACCCAGTTGGAGTCCATAAAGATGACAGTGTCAGATGGTCCTTTTTTACAAGTTCCAGGGCTACAGCAATAGCATCAAGTTCTGCATATAGTAAGGATTTGATGTGGCACCCTTTTGAGGTGTGTACAACCTCTCCATCAGGGTAGTGGATTAGGACTCCTATTCCAGCCACTTGGACTACCTCATGTTATGAGGCAGAACCATCTGTAAAGATGTGACACATGGTGGTGTCTTCCAAGTGTTTGTCAGCTGCTGGGAGAAATGGACCTGGATCAAGCAGTACAGGAAGTCTGAGGCCACACTCATGTGGTTCTCTAAGATAGAGGAGCCCGTGAGCAAGAAGAGAAGGCATTTTGACTGTATGTACTTGGATGTCTCTGTCTTGCAAAAGTAGTGACCAATGGGTTAGTCTGGTATTTGGAGACTGTCTCATCCTTCACTCTGTCTCATAGTAAAATGTTTGTAGAGGTTTTGGTGTATAGTACAATGGGTGAAAACCCAGTAATGTACATAAAATATTTGACAGCCCAGTCGGTAGCCAAGAGTCCTCTTTCACAGAGTGTGTATTTGAGTTCCACTGGTGTAAACATTTGGGATGCATAGGTAATTGGTCTGAGTACTCCAGCAATGTCAGAAGTGTCTGTTTCCAGATGGAAAAGTAGATCAGGGTTTGGGTTGACCAATGCTGAGGCAGAGGCCAAAGCTCATTTTAACTTTGTGACTGCTTTTGAGTGTACTGGCTCCCATATCCATGGGGCATCCTTTTTCAGGAGCTCATACAGAGGGATGGCTTTTTATGCAAAATAGTAGATAAAGTCTCTGGAGTAGTTTACCATCTCCAGAAAATGTTGAGTGTTGCCACACTTGTAGGTAGTGGCAGATCTAGTAGGCCTTGAATCTTGTTCAGTACTGGGTGCTTCCCTTGGGAATTGATGCAGAGGCCAAGGAAAGTGACTTTCTTTTGGTAAAGTTGTATCTTTGCTGGGTTGCACTTGAGGCCTGACCTCTGTAAGACGGTTAGTAGTTCATTTAGGAGCTCAAAATGCTCCTCTAGGTCTACAGTCGCTAGCAGAAGGTTGTCCACATACTGCAAGAGGCACTGTGGGGCACTGAAGTTTTTGATAGCTTCCTGCATATGAATATGGAAAAGCGATGAGCTGTTACAGAATACTTGGGGAAGACATAGCCAGGTGTACTAGCATCCTTCAAATGTGAATGCAAATTTGTACTGGCTATCATGGTCCAGAGGTAATGACCAGAAGCTGTTGGATATTTCCAAAGTACTGAACTAGTTTTGTTTTGGCTTTAGCAATTTGAGTGCATCAGACGCTAATGCCACTGTGGGTGAACAGCTAGGAATGACTTAATTAAGTTTCCTGTAATCAATTGTGAGTCTCCAAGAATGGTTGGGGTTTTTCACGGGCCAAATAGGGGAATGGATGGTTGGCACACAGTGTCTGGTGACTCCTTATTGTAATTGGGATGCAATGGTGGCTCTCAGGGATGGCAAGGCCGCTGCAGGAAATGGATACTGCTTGAGTCTGATTGGTGGCTGTCCAGTGGGCTATACAGATGTCCATCCATCCACAGTCATTCTTATGCTTTTCAAAAGTATACAGGTGTCTTTCTACAACAGGCAGGAGCCTATCTCAAAATGGGTGATTTTGAAGTAAGGCAATGATGTCATACTCCATGTCATTCTTGGCTATTGCAGCCACCACATGTGAGTCAGGGATTACATGTGCATGGTGTTATCCTTCAATCCTGGATAATCGGCAGATTCACCAGATCCATGACACAGCCATATTGTCCTTGGAAATCAATACCTAGGATGCTGGGGTGATGAGGTAAGACCACCGGGTCAAACAAAAATGTAGTGTGCAAAGCACCAATGATCACTGCCAGTGGGTGTGATTGATAGGGGGCTAGCCTGGTTCCATCCACCCTGTGGGCGATGGTGCATTTACCTGCGGACCAGCCTGAATTCATTGGGTCTTCCTGATGTAACACTGACATGGCTGCACCAGTATCCAAAAGTAAAATGCTTTAGCGGCCCCTGACCATGGCCTTTGTGCAAGACTGTCCGCTACCATCAAGCATGAGTTTGTTGATATGAACTGGTGCCTGTAATCATCAGTCGGAATGCACAACCTCATCCTCCGGTGGGTATTGGTATTGGAGCGAGGCCTGCGAGGCCTAATGTTCCTATAGCTCCTACACCAGATACAGGGATGGCGTTCTGGGTCTCCAGTTCTGTGTAGTGCAGGCCACAGGTGCCTTAGTCTCCTTGGGGAGTTCTGGAGCTGAGGGTATTGGTGATGGGCCTTGGGTCTTGGGCTCTGTAAGAGACCGGATGTTGCCTGCAATGGCTGCTGCAATGATACATTTGGGAATTGTTTCTACCACTACCTGTAGCTTCCCAAGGATTAAGAGGAGCCCATCATTCTCCTCCTTAATCCTAGCATTTTTGTCCCATATCTCTTTGGGCCTTTGTATGATGACTGCTGCTGATTTTGCTGATTTTGGGCCTTGTTCCTGTTCTTGTTGTATTTCTGATTTTGAACCCCCCCTTGGGCCTTTCGGGGATAGGCCTGGCCCAAGGTCTGGGCCTCTTGTGGATAGGCCTGTGGGTTGTAGGGTGGAGGCTGGTAATGGCCTTGACCCTGGGGCTGGTAGGCCTTCTGCTTGGTCTGGGACTTTACTTCTATGGCTTAGTACATCGGTAGCTTACCGGAATTTTGGACTGTGGCTACCTTACCCTTGCTAGAAGTGAGGTCTCAGAGATACAGTGTAAACACACATTTTGCTCTCTAGAGAACATCACAAAACTTATCCGTTTTAGGGAACACAGCGGGTTTGACCTTGTCGCAGATAGCTGGGACCAGATTTTTGATGAAAAGGGCCTTGTACTCAACCTGGTCATGATCAACTGCTTCCCCTGTTAGGTTTTTACCTGCATAGTAGACCAGCCACAAATGGCTATGAAAAACTGTGGGACATTCCTTGGTGAACTGCTTAACCAGTTGGGCAAGTGTTACACCAACTATCCTAGGGTTAGAGGCATCAATAAGCTCAACAACTATTTCGTCATACTTGATGTCAGTAGCATTTCTGACTTCTGCATGGAGTTTTCCCCATAAGGTTAGGTCAATGGTTTGGCACAGTACTTGTACTCTGTACTCCATGAGGAGACTGAGCATTTCCCACTGGCTGCAGACATTTTCCAGATGACAGCTGAGGTTGTCACTGGGGGTCATGCGACCAATACTGTCAGCAATCTGTTGCACCAACTGAGCAGCCTGGAAGGGGCTTGCCAGTACAACTGGTGGAGGTGGATAGGAGGCAGCAGACTGGGCTACTGTGGTTGCCACAGCATCGGCCATGGTCTTGACGAGAGGCTTCCTCTTGGTTTGTTCCACAAGAATTTCCTTCATAGCATTCTCCAGGGTGGAAATCTGCTCAGAGTTCAGCATAGTCTGAACCAATGCAACACTGATCCACTTCATGATCTTCTTCTTATCCTGCTTGGTAATCACAGCAACAATATGGGGTAGGACTGGCCCACCACAATCATGGGGGTCGCCATCTTTGATGACTTCATCATCAGGTTCCTCATCAGCTTCTGGTGACACTATGTTGATGGGTGGGGCTTGGTATCTAACCATCGCTTTGACATGACCGGTCAGCACCTCCCTTTGATGGCACAGTTTCACCATCTTGGCTGTACACGAAACATGGCAAACTCTACTTTTATGCTGTCCCCCTTCATTCATATGCTCCCGCAAAACTCTATCTGTGGTACTGAGTTAGCAATTTTCCCTAAGTTCTCTGTCTAACTCCCCAGACACTCTTTTCATTTCTTCCTCACACTCCTCATTCTCATCACATGTCTCATTCATTTTACTCAACAAATCATTCATATGCAGCAACTGCGGCTTATGCTGAAACAACCAACCATTTTCCTCTCTCAAACAATTTGCTTCTCGCTCACTTTCTTGAACAGCATTTTTTAAGTTTGACTCATGTTTATAGAATAACATTTGGATTTTTTGGTCCATTTGCTTACGTTGCTGTGACATACCACTCGCCTGACAACCCAGCTCCTGTTTCAGAGCTGCGATTCTCAGTTCACCAGCTGTTACCAATGCTTCAGAAGTTTCTAATGCAGTGAAAAGTGCTGAAACAAGCAAACCCTTCTGGTCATGTTTTTTTTTGCTGTTTGCTTGGCATTCACTTACGGTGTGGAGACACTTTGTACTGGATTTCCCTCTGATTTTGTGTCCCACGTGAAATCGCACCACCCTCCATGGGAGGTAAGAAAATTAGAGATGACAAGTCTCAGATCTGTACAGATATTGCTGGCCATTTTGGGGAACCTCTATAAAGTTTTCTGGAGAATGTGAGGTGGTGTGTATCAATCTTCTACCAACTACAACAGTACACCAGGTCATGCACCTGTTTCTCCATCTTCCATCTTCCACAGCTGACAGGCAGAGGAGAGCATGGTCCTTGTCTTGCCTGCATCCAGCTTGGTTTAGGAGGTTTTCTTGGAGTGTACAGACTGGTGGGGTATCCCCAAACCAATCCACTGATATCCTAATATCTCTAATGTCCTTGTTTTTGCACTGGTCCTGCCATTGTTGCCTCAATGTCTGGATGGTGTAGGGCCACACCACTAAAGAACTTGGGACCAGTGATAAAAAATTCAGGACACAGACAAAAGAGATCAGATCATGAATAAAGTATTTATTCTGATTACAGATCTAAGACCTGCATTGCCTTACTTCGACACTGGGAGTCAGAGTATTCCTTATACTCCAGAGCATATGATCAGACTCAGATTGCAAATGTATGCAAATTTTCTTATACTACGATAATCCCTATGGCAACAGCTAGTCCATGCATATATTATAATTACAGCTAACATACAAAACAAGCCCTATTGGCTAAAAGTTAGGCAGCTCCCTGTATCTATAAAGATATACAAAGTATAGAAATATGATGGCTGGCATTCTGGCTCTAAAGCAATAGATTACTGTTCCATGCAGTAGTCCACTAGGTGGTGCTATTGTCTAAGGTAAATACATTACATTTTTGGATAAGGCATTTCCAAATACAGTCAGAAGTAATTGTAACACAATCTGCTAGAAGGTAGTACAGACTACACTTGGTCATATAATAGTCTTGTTGCAAGCAATAGAGCATAAAACAGTGCTTGGTTGCAAGTTAGAAAAATATAATAAAATCACATTATATAAACATCATTAGTCATAACATCATAATATCACAATTAGCAGCAAACAATAATCAATAATTAGTCCCTGTAACCACACTTGTATGGTGGTCACAGTGCCCTGCTTCATTAGTGATGATCAGTATCATTATGGTTAGTAGTTGCTGAACAGTTGTGCCCAAGATGCACTGATGGTAGCCAATATAGAATGGGGGTCCAGCCTTACAGTATGCACCCAAGGGTGCTAAGAGAACTGGCAGGGGAGCTTGCAGGCCACTGGTTGGCCTATTCAATAGTTCACTGGATTCAGGTATGGTACCACAGGACTGGAGAATGGCACATGTGGTGCCCCTCCATAACAGCAGTCCCAAGGATGACCCAGAGAATTACAAACTTGTCAGTCTGACCTCATTTGTGTGCAAGCTTATGGAGACCATACTTAAGGAAAGGTTGGTAGAGTATCTAGAGGAGTATGGTCTGCAGCATGTGAGGCAGCAAGAGTTTATGGGAGGGAGATCATGTCAAACAGATCTGATTTAAATCTTTTGCTGGGTCAATAAGGCAACAGAAGGGGCCAAGTGGTGGACACCCTTTATCTGGACTTTGAGTCTGTACCCCACAAGAGGCTGATAAGGAAGTTGAGGAATCTCAGAGTTGGGGAAAAGATGACTAAATGGGTAGAAAGCAGGCTGGGGAACAAAACCCTGAGGGTGGTGGTGGTGGGAGTTATCTATCACCAGGGAAGTTACCAGTGGTGCCCTGCAAGACTTGGTTCTGGGACTGGTGCTGTTCAGTGTCTTCATCATTGATACTGGGGATGGCATGAATGGCAAAATGTGCTTCTTCATGGATGTCACCAAGCTCTGTGGGAGGGTGGACACAGAGAAAGGGATACAGGACCTGCAAGATTATCTGGAAAAGCTTGACAGGTGGTCTGGGATTTGGCAGCTTGACATCAATGCTAAGAAGTGCAAAGTAATGTACAGTGGAGCCAAGAATCCCAGGATGGAGTATTACCTGAGAGGGATCTGGGTATCTGCAACAGATGAGGAGAAGGACCTGGGAGTGATGATCACTAGCAGCCTGAAGCATTCCATGCAGTGCAGGAAAGCAGCAGCAAGGGTTAACTAGATGTTGGGATGCATGGCCAGGGGAATCAGCAGCAGGCAAGAAGAGGTTATCCTGCCATTGCACAAGTTGCTGGTAAGGTCACATCTGGAGTATAGAGTACTATACTGGTGACACACCTGAAATGGTGTGGCCCACCTTGCACCTGTAACATAAAGACACACAGTGAGGGGTCTTGCTCCATAAACCATCAACAATTAGCCCAACATCCATATGGAGAAAATGACCCACTCACCCATAAAATATTTTTAATTTTTTAATTTGTATTAATAACTTAGTAAATACACAAATCTTCATAGCTCTCTGGCCAATTGATCAGGATCTATAAATAGAATATATATAAAACATTCATTAGTCCCATTTTCAATAACAAAAAGTCTAAATCCTTCACCCTCCATAATCCTCTGTTTCTTTAAATGCTCTCATTATTATGCAACAGAAAGTATATTGTTCTATGAATTGCTCTATGATACTAACCTGCTGAAGACAGTCCAGAGGAGGGCAACAAAGATAATCATGGGGCAGCGGGGTATAGCATATAAAGAGAGGTTGGAGGCCCTGAACATGTATTCCCTGGAGTAGAGGAGTGCCTATTAAGGTCTTGTCATGTAACCTCGCTCCTGCGAAATCTGCACTGGCTGTCTTTCAGGTGGAGGATCATATTCAAGGTGGGCTTGCTCACCTACAAGACTCTATATGGCTTGGGTCCTGGTTACCTGTTTGACCTCCTTACTCCAGCCATCCCTGTATGTTCCCTATGCTCCTCCACTGAGGGATTCCTGGCAGTTCTGAGGGCCAGGCTGAAAACCTCAGGAGATTGCTCCTTTGAGGTGGCTGGCCTGGCCCTCTGGAACTTGTTTCCAAAATCTCTGACGGAGACCCCATCAATGGAGGCATTTAAAAGGGGCCTGAAGAACCACCTTTTTATGAATGCATTCAGAGAAAGTCTTTAGCTGATTTTAATTGTTATTGCAGTATTTACTTTTATGCATTGTATGTTAATTATGAACCCTGCTTTAATATCTGTAATGGCGCCCAGAGCCTCTCTGATTGGGCGCTATATATAAATAACATTTTACTTAACTCTCACTTTACTTTTCATCGAGAGTTGCTGGTCAGTTTGAACCCTCATGTGGCTGTCATGGAGGATGCCCAGAACCTCCTGTTTGTCTTTGATGTAAAACCGACGGTCGCCCAGAAGAGATGATAGGTGGTGATCTAAGAACTGTGATAGATGTTCATTTAGGTAGGTAAGGTAGGTAAAAATTTATTTTTATGCAGGTGATACATGTCATTTGGACATAATCCAGTTTACAAGACAGACCTGTGTAATTTCCTATCTAAATACATACAAATAGGTTCCACATTAGAACACGAATAAATACAAACAATATAATACACCTAGGATACATCCATATGAATTATTGTAGAAAGAAATCATAACAGATTCCAAAGATACATCTAAAAATCATTCAACACTCACAAATGTAAGTATATAACTCCTTTATAGTTTGAGTAAATAAGGAGTAACTTGTAATTTCTCTCATATCATCAGGGAGAGAATTCCAGAAACCAGCAGCTTGATATAACAAGGACCTGTCCCCATATTTGTTTTGAAATTTATCTACTATTTTATTTAAATGAACTGATCTAGTTAACAACCGTTTGTGATTACAATTCACTAAGAACAATAATAATGAAACTGGATGATTCACCGATAAATATTTCATTTTATAAATTAAGGTTAACCAATGACACTGATAATTTACATCCAAAGGCAACCAATTTACTTTATTCAGCAATAAGCAATGATGAGTCTGACAGTTCCCCTTTAATACGTATCTAGCCACATGATAATAAGTTTTATCTAACTTAGACAGTGTTCCTATATATTAATTCACCGTATCTTAACACTGGGATGATTAACTGATCTGCCAGTTTTTTCCAATCTAACATTGTTAAACAAACAGTATTTCTTCTTAACGCCCCCACCCTTCTGTTAACTTTTTTAATCAATTCAATAATGTGGCTTGAAAAAGACAAATATTCATCAAATATAACCCCCAAGTAACTATAATCCTTAACCTGTTCCAACTTAATTAAGTTCCCTGTGTAAATGGATAGATTATGAATAACATAACCACTTTTTTTTTAGTGGAAAATTCATGCATTTTGTTTTTTTTTGCATTCATAATTAGTTTAGACCTAGTGAACCACCCCTCTATCCTTGAAAAATCAGACTGTAGGTTAGATTGCAATATGTCTTCCATTCTTCCAGACTCAATTATTACTGTATCGTCGGCATATAGTCGGATCTCTGTTTGCTCTGCAATCTGTGGAAGACTATTTATGAATATTAGAAACATAAGAGGTCCTAAAATCGATCCCTGAGGAACTCCTCTGTTAACATTTCTTCTCTCTGATAAGCATTCCTGTACCTCCACTCTCTGGGATCGATTATCCAGGTAAGATTTTAACCAATTTAAAGGATCGTCTCTAAGACCTATTTCATGTAGTCTCTCAATTAACAAGGGGTGGTCCACCTGGTTGAAAGCCTTTGAAAGATCTACAAAAATAACCGCTGTCTCCATATTATTTCCCAATGACCTGTTTAACAGGTCATAAAATTCCAAAACAGCTGTTGTGGTAGAATAATTTTTTCGAAAACCACATTGATTTGTTGTTAACAAACTATACTTATCCAGATAATCCATTATCTGGCTAGAAACAAGTTTCTCAAAACTTTTTGATAGAAGGGGTAATAAGGCTATGGGCCTATAATTATTAACTTCTACCACATCTCCCCTTTTAAAAATTGGCTTAACTCTACTCTCTTTCCAGGATAGGGGAAAATATCCAATTTGAAGACTCCAATTAAATAAATATGGAATAATTGGCGCTATATGGAAAGCAGCTAATTTCAAAAATTTACCTTCTAGACCATCATTACCAAAAGTTTTGTGACTGTTTATATTTTGAAGTGTTTTATATACTTTAGTTACAGTCAAAGCTTTAAATCTAAATGGGGGGGGGGGTCCATTTTTTGAAAAATCTGTTTTAATTTGTTCCAAATCTAATTGACAGGGTATTTTACAATTTGGGAGATCAACAAAAAAGTTGTTTAATACATTACAAATTTCCTTTGGATTTTCAGTAAAAGTGTCACCATTTTTTAACCTAAGTATCTCCTCAGAAGAATCACTTCCTGGTTTGGTCAATTTCTTAACCACTCTCCAAAACTGTCTTGAGTCTGTACTCGAATCTATCTTATTTTTATAAAATGAAATTTTTGAAGCCTTAATTAACCTTTTACATTTGCTTCTGGCAGCTTTAAAGGAAATCCAATCCATTTCCAATTTTGATTTTAAAGATTTTTTCCAAATTCTGTTTTTAATTCAAATTTGTTTTAGAAGTTTGTCATTAATCCATGGTAATTTACTAGGTTTCTTCTTTATTTTAATTTTTGGTGCATGTAAATCACATACTTCTTCAAAGGTCTGAGTAAAGTATTTAATTGAAGTATCAATATCTGGGATTTGTTTGCATTGATCCCATTTTATTTTACTTATATTATCCAAGAATCAAGATTCTGAAAATCTTCTAAAGTCCCTAGACCAATTTTTGGTTTCATGAACCAGATTTTGTTTAAACTGAGACTTGGCAAATAACCCAGATCAAATTATGATCTTCAAGACATGGGGGTAAAACACCCGTTGCTTCAACTTCAATTTGAGTAGACACCAAAATTAGGTCTAATATGGATCCATTTGTCATATTTGATGTATATCTGGTGTTTTTTTTTGATAAGGTGTTTTAGTCACAGATTAGTTACTATATCTTTTAGTTGTCTCCCTCTGATATTTTTCCAGTCACAATTCAAGTCTCCCAACAAAATTAACGGTCTACTTCCTACTATGTCAGTTATTTTAATTAATATTATCTCCAGATCTGATATATTTGCCTTTGGAGGTGAATAAACAATCGAGATTACTAATCCTAAATGTCCCAGGTGTACTGCTAAAAATTCTATATTATTTTCACTACCCTGTGTTGCAATTTCTGAATAATCCAATGTTCATTTTAAAAGAAGCATCACACCCCCCTCTAGATTTTCTATCTGCCCTCCATATTTTATAATCTTGAGTACCAAATTCATCATCTCTGTTTATTTGCGAGTCATGTTTCACTTAACCCTAATATACATGGATCATTGTCATTCAATAAACATAGAATTTGAATTTGACGGCAGATAAGGACCACTTGGCCCACCCAGTCTGTCCATTTCCCTACCTAATGGATAAGCTGCAGATCCTACTTAACCAGCAGCCTACTTCTTTCTACCCCCACCCCCTAGAATTGCCTTATGGCTGTCCCATGCATGCTTGAATTCAACCAATAAAGTTGCTAAAATATCATTCTTAGACCCCATACTACATTCATTACCATGAAAAATTTTTAATTTTAAATTTTTAGGCCCTGGATTCATTTCAATATCCACCCCCAACATTAATAACAAACAACTTGCCCCAGATAGATTTGAAATAGCAGTGTTAAACCTGAAAGGATTCAAAGGCTTGTAACATCCTCCTGAGATTTGCTTTTTCAATAATAAGGAATTTATCCTTGAGATCATGGGATGACCAGGGGGTGCCTCAAGGTTTTTATGCATCTTTGGTAGAATGTACATTGTAGGGACCATGGGTGAGCAGTGATGAGGTAGTTCCTTGTGGGTTGATCAGTAAGACCCAGGAAGTGCACATTAGAAATAAAACCATCAATGCCAGCCTTAAATGTGTTTGTGGGATCAGAGGGCACCGTACTTAATTTGTACCGGTGCACCTTTTTTCATGCTGGAGCAGCCCCGGCACCTCTTTTGTCATGCAAGTACTTCAGTTTTGGCTTCCCTTCCTTTTATTTATTAATTTTTTAAAACTTAATATGCTTTATTGAAGGTTCTGACAGACAGGATATAATAGAATGCAAAAGATAACAGTGTACTTACAATGGGAAACACATTTTTACAATTGTTAAAAACTATTGTATACCCTATCCCTTCCAACCCCACCAGCAGCTTCCCTCTACCTAACCCACCCAAAGCCCGCTATCCACCCTTGTGATGAATGATAACCATCAAAATAAAGAGGCCAGCTGTCATTTGGGAGTGTCTTAAAGAGCACTGGACATTTAATTGAGAGACTTGGGGATTTCATTGTGGGTGCATGAAGGGATATAGTATATTTGCAACAGAGTTAGCTGCTAACATGGGGGAGGAGAGTCTGACCAACTTCTGGCCAAACAGCACAGTTATGTAGTGGGCAGAGAGAGCATAGAGTGTGTAACCTATCCCATTTAGCATGATATGAGAATAACTTATCTCTTAGACTAGCTATTGTTTTTTCCATTCTTAAATTATTAAGGAGTTCAGCTTTCCATTTAGGGCATGAAATAACAACTTGATCCTCCCAATGTCATAACACCAGCCTCTTAAATGACAGGGATATGAGGGATATATGATAGCACCTTTCTCTCATATTGACTGTAGAGTAGTCTCCAACCAGACAAAGTTCTGGCGTAAACAAGCTCTGGAGCTCTAAAAAGTGGGTCTAATTTTGTTTTCATGAGGTGCCAAAGGGGGGCTACCTTTGAAACATAGACTTTGATGGTAGATAAGGACCACTTGGCCCACTTAGTCTGCCCATTTCCCTACCTACAGGATAGGCTGCAGATCCTAGTTAACCAACAGCATATTTCTTCTTACCCTCCACAAGAATTGCCTTATGTCTGTCCCATGTATTCTTGAATTCTCCCACAGTTTTACACCATACAACCTCCTCAGGAAGGCTGTTCCATGTGTCCACCACCCTCCCTGTGAAAAAATACTTCCTCACATTGCCCCTGAATCGCCCCCCATCTTTAAATTGTGTCCCTTGTTCTTGTACATCTCTTTTTCTGAAAGATGCTGCCCTATTGGAATTTGTTGATTCCACTGAGGTACTTTAAAGTTTCTATCATGTCCCCCCTCTCCCTCCTTTTCTCTAGGGTATACATATTAAGCTCCTTTAGTATCTCCTCATATGGCTTATCTTGGAGACCCTGCACCATTTTAGTTGCCCTCCTCTGGAATGCCTCTATTCTATGTCCTTGTGGAGGGGTCTCCAGAACTGGATGCAGTACTCCAGATGGGGTCTCACCAACTGTCTGTACAGAGGAATAACAACTTCCTGTTTTCTGCTGGTGATACCTCTCCCTATACATCCCAGTATACCCCCAGCCCTCCCTACTGCCTTCTCACATTGCTTGCTAACCTTAAGGTCATCTGATATGATTACCCCCACATCCCTTTGATTTTTGTTGTTTTACCACCTCCCCTGTTGTGTAATCTTCCCTGGTTTTGTTTCCCAGGTGAATTATTTGCACTTCTTGGCATTGAATCCAAGCTGCCATACTTCCTGACCATTTCTCAACCTTCCAAGTCCCTTCTCATCCTTTCCACGCTCTTGAAAATACCAACCTGTTACAGATCTTTGTGTCATTTGCAAGAGGCATACTTTTCCTTCCAGTCCCTCTGCAATGTCACTTATAAAGACATTAAAAGGACTGAACCCAGTACTGAACCCTGTGGCACCCCACTAGTAACTCCTCTTTCTTCAGAGTGGACTCATTTACAATTACCTTCTGTGTCCTGTTGTGCAGCCAATGTTTTACCCAGGCTACCACCTTGGGACCCACTCCCAGGCTGGTTAATCTGACTATTAATCTTGTGTGGGACTGTGTCAAATGCCTTGCTAAAGTTTAGGTAGGCCATGTCCACAGCCCTCTCTGGTCTACTACTTTGGTCACCCAGTCAAAGAAATCAATTAAATTCATCTGCATGACCTTCCCACTGTGAACCCATGCTGCCTTGGGTCATGTGCCCCACTGGCCTCTAGGTACTCAACAATTCTTTCCATCAGAAGTGATTCCATCACCTTCCCTACCACAGAGGTCAAACTGACAGGTCTGTAGTTTTCTGCCTCTGTCTTGGTTCCACTTTTGTGAAGGGGAATCACATCTGCCTTCCTCCAGTCCTCTGGGCACCACACCATCCTCCCATGATTTGTTAAAAAGGGTAGTCAGTGGTTTCACTAGTTCTCCCCTTAATTCTTTTAGAATTCTGTGGTGAATTCTGTCAGGTCCCATTGCTTTGTCCACCTTCAGTTTTAAGAGTTCTTTCAGAACCCTTTCTTCTGTGAAAGGACTGGGATTGACCCCCCCCCCATTAAGAGTGCTTCTGTTAATTGGATTAGGCACCTTCCTTTCCTCCTGTTTTGTGAATACTGAACAGAAATATTCATTCAGTATCCCTGCCTTTTCACTGTCTCTCTCTCTGTCCACCCACCGTCCATTCTATTCAGCCTCACTATCCCTCTCTTTGTCTTTATATGCTCCCTGATCTACCTATAAAAGGTTTTATTCCCCTTTTTAACTGAGTTGGCTGTCTTTTCCTCAGTTTTGGCCTTTGCTATTATGACTTCCCTCCCTGCTTCCTTCTGCCTTAACTGATACAGCTCTCTGTCCTGCTCTTTCTGTGTTTCCTTATACTTCCTGAATGCTACCTTTTTCTCACTGACTTTCCCCACCACCTCTTTTGAGAACCATAGTGGCTTTTTCTTTCATTTTGATTTGCTTATTTGCTTGACACAAAGGCTTGTTGCCTCTGTGATGGCAATTTTGATGTTTCCCCATTGTTGCTCCATCCCTCCTTCTAGCCTGTTTGCTAGTGCCTTTCTAAGGCACTCTCCCATCTTGCCAAAGTCAGCCCTCCTGAAGTCCAGTACCCTCACTTTTGTATGGATTGATTCTGTAGCTGAGTTTATCGTGAACCACACTGTTTGATGGTCACTTTTTCCTAGATGGCAACCCACTTCTAGATCTGAGATCCTCTCACTGTCCCCATTTGAGAGTATGAGGTCTAAAATTGCTCCCTCCTGAGTGGATTCCGGAACTAGCTGTCTGAGGCATGCCACATGTAGGGCATTGAGAATGGCCCTGCTCTTGGATGTGGCTGCAGCAAATGTACTCCAGTTAACATCTGGCATATTCTGGTCTCCCATCAACAGTATCTCCCCTTTCTCTGCCATCCTAAGAATGCCTTCTATCATATCCTTGTCCATTCCCTTCCCCTGACATGGGCATCTGTATACAACCCCTGTGCAGATTGTGGTGCCATTTCCATTCTCTAAGGTGACCCACAGTGCCTCCTCTCCTCCCTGTTTACTCTTTTTTTCAGTTGCTTTTATCCCTTCCTTTACATAGACAGCTACTCCTCCTCCTCTTCTCCCCTCCCTGTCTCTCCTGTAGGTTATGTACCCTGGTATGTTAACATCCCAGTCATGGTTCTCTGTGTACCATGTTTCTGTGACTACTATGATATCCAGGCATCCCTCTTCCAACAAGGCCACCAGTTCAGGGAGCTTGTTGCCCAGACTATGGGCATTGGTACTCATTACCCTCCATTTCCTGATGGCCTTACTCCTTTTTGCACCATCCCTGTCCTTATTGCCTTTGTCACTTTCTCCATTTACCCCTGCCCTTCTCCCTATTGACATCTTTGTCTTGGTGTTTACCTCACTTACTGCCCTGACTTTTTGGGGGGCTAGGATTTCCCTGCTCATTTCCAGTGCCTCCCCCCTTGGCTAGTTTAAATGCTTGCCAATGAAGCATTTAAACCTATCACCTAGGATCCTGGTTCCCCTCCTGGACTGATGCAGTCCATCATGCCAGTATAGGCCTGCATCACTTCAGGTGGAACCCCAGTCCCCAATGAAGCCAAATCCCTGAGTTCTGCACCAGTTTTTTAACCACTGATTGAATCCCATGGTGTGGAGTACCCTAGCCTCACCTACACCATAGACAGGCAGCACCTTTGAGAAGGTTACCGTGCATGCTACTTGTCGAAGGCCCCTCCCCAACTCCACAAACTCTTCCTACACTTGTCTGATCCCTTTCTTAGCCAGGTCATTTGTTCCTAGGTGGACAATGACATCCAGATCCCTCCCCTGTGCAACTGCTCCAGTGATCCTGAAGATTTGCTCCCTGTCCCTCCAAGCCATGGTGCCAGGCAGGCACCTTACCTCCCTCTCTCCTTCCTTCCCCAGTTCTACCTTCCTAACAATGAAGTCCCCTACCAGGAGTTGTTTCCTTCCCCTGTGGGGTCGCATGTCACCCTCTTGTGGGTCTCTCCTGTGGAGGTTCCCAACATCCTCCTTGGTCTCCACTGTGGATGCCTCCATAGAGGAACCACACTTTGCCAGAATGCCATAGGAACTGTGGAGAGATATAACTGGAGGGATGTGCCTCTGTTCACCACCCTCATCCTCCCTGAGCCCACTGTGGTCCAACCGCTCCTCTTTCTTGGTAACCTCTGAGGCAACGACAGTGGCCCTGGTGATCCCTGGATGGAAGAGAAGGTCCCACAAATCCTGGACAACTCAGCCTGGAGATGAGCAACCTCCTCCCTCAGCCCAGAGAGGTGCCTGCAGATGGGACAACACCGCATGCTTCAGAACATCTCCCGGAAGACTGCAGCTCCACAGCCACTGCACTGCACCACTCCCATAATGTCTTATTTCTGGCCCCTTCACTGTTGTCTGGAATCCTTACTCTTTCCTTTTTTTTTCTTCTCTCCCTACTTGCTTACTGCCTCTGTGCCTTTTAAGCTCCTGATCATCCTGTTCTGAGACAAGAAGATCCTATATTTCTCAGTAGACCCCTTACTTGCTCAGAGGCAGACCTCCAGCAGCTAGGGGGGACCGGAGAGCTATTCTTGCCCTTTTAGGATGGTGAGTCTTTGATGACTCTGTGATCACTCACTTTCTGCTCCCAAACAGGATGTTCCTGATGTCAGTCAAATCCTGTGCCTATAAAAGTAGAACTAGCTTTGGGTGGAGGGGAGGGAAGGAGGACAATTTAATCCCAGTAGAGAAGTTCAGTCACACAGCACTCCTTCCTCCTGGTGTTCTCTGCCAAGCCTCTGGCAGAATCTATCTAGGGCAGTGTTTACATCTAGCTTCCTTCTAGCTAAGCCACTCCCCCTACTTAATAGATCTTTCTACATGTAATTAAATTTCACAGACAACAATCCCCTTCAGCCACCTGAGATTTGCACCTAGATAACTGCATCAGATAACCATTCACTTCAGGTAACTCAGACAAACACACTAACTTTTTTTTTGTGTGTGTGTTTTTTTACCCTAAATTGAAGGTCCCAGTAGAAGAGTTGTACTTCTTTAGTCCCAGTAGAGAAGTCCAGTCACACAGCACTCCTTCCTCTTGGTGTTCTCTGCCAAGCCTTTGGCAGGAGTTATCTATCACCCGGGATATATATGAAGTGGTAAGCCCTGGCCTTGGCCACATCTGAAGCATTCCGGCCCAGGTAATTTCCTCATTCCATATAACTTGGCTGGGGTGTAGTACAAGTTGTGTAATATATAAAATGGTACTAATCTAAGTTTATCATTAATGGTGCATAAGTAAACATCCTGCCAGATCCTTTCCCAAGGAAAGGTTGAAGTGAGGAAGATTGAAGACCAGTAGGAAGCATGAGCCATAACTTTTGGGTAAATTTGAACAAATAAGGTCGATACCAGGCGGGATACCCCATGAGATTGCCAGGCAAGGGCCTGAAATTCCTGAAGGAGTTCTTCCTGGTTAATATTCCAAAGGCCCAGACCAAACCATTTAATTAACATGTGCATTATTTGATATATAAAAAAGGTATACTTCACTGGGAGGTGGAAGTATGCTAATAATTCAGGAGTATCACTTAACCGCTCTTGGGATACCAGGTCTCTAATTGTGGTTGCCCTGCCTTTTAAATAATTGTGCATTCACTGGCTTGGCTGGCAGTGGCATGCCACAGGTTATGCACTCAACCACTCGTACCTGAGTCAGTTCGTTGGTTGCCTTGGTAACCGTCTGTCTGTCTCTCCCTAATCAGAGTCAGCTCCTCCTCCCAGCTGTTATTGCCTGCTGCTGCTTCTCGATTCCACTGCTTGCTCACTCCCTTGTTGCTCCTCATTGTTTGGAATGGGGGGAGCAGCCGGTAAGCCTGTGTGTGCTGCTGTGCTTGTGCCATTTGCTGACCATCATGACATCACTTGACAAGCTGCTATGTGGTCCAGCAGTGCATAGTGAAAGGTTGGACTGAGTCTGGTGAGGAGATGAGGAGTCAGGCATCTGTGCTGTGTGCCGACTGAGTGCTTGGCTGTGCTTGCTTGCCTCCTTATTGCTGCGTCATCTCTCATGGACTGTGTTAACAGTGTTAAACTGTATTAAATAAAAAAAAAAATAACTGTTTACTGTCTGTTATCTACTGGCTGTGGGGGAATGTAAACTGCAGCCAAAAAAAAAAAAAAGAAAAAAGCCAGGCAGCAACCACAGGCTGCTGGGGAAATGGCAGGAAAGAACCGGAGGGAAATCTCTGGCTTGGGGAAGGGGGAAGGCAAGGGAAGGGAATGTAAACTAAAATAAGTTATATAAAAAAAAAAAACTAAGACAAAACAACAAAGCAGAGGTTAGAGTGACAAGCTGTTTGAGCTTGGTACATCCAGCAGCAGCAGACCTGGGTTTGATTCTCTGAGCAAGTCATTTAACCTCCCTAGTGCTCCTGGGTTGCTTCTGAAAACAGGCACCTGTGTCTAGTGGGACTTACCCAGCTAACAAAGAACAAAATAAATAACTAAATACTGTCTAAACAAAGAAGATAAAAAAATAAGGCTAAACAAAGCAGTGATTAGAGTAAGGAGCTGTGTGAGCTTGGGACATCCAGCAGACTGACCTGGGTTTGTGTTCTACAACCTCCACTTGCATACTTTGTGACTGTCTGCTCTGAGCAAGTCACTTAACCTCCTTGCTGCCCATCATGTCCATTCCTCACCTCTCCATATTAATAGTGATCAATAATCTCCAAGTTCATGTATGCAGCAAAACTGTTTTTGAAAGCCTCTTATAATCTAGTTTCAGGTATATGTTTTGGCAGTGCATTCTGTATGCCCACTATCCTTTACCTATAGAACATTTTGCATGCTTCAGTTTTAATGGGTTTTGCCACCAACTAAAAGCTGTTCTCTGCTAGATGTTCTGTGGTATATTTTGTTGCTTATTAAGGGAAGGTAAGGGAACATTGTTTAACCAGGAATAGCACACTAAGATGACGCTTATTTCCAGATGTGACCCAGGAGCACAAGGAAGTTAAGTGACTTGCTCAGGATCACACAGTATGCACCTAGGTGGCTGTGGGATTCAAACCCAGGTCTCCAGGTCTGCAACTCAGAGCCTTAACCCACTGTGCTACACGGCATCCCTTGCTAGCCAGAGTATCCCACACCCCTGAATCTGGGGAAAACATTTTTTCCCCCTGGAGTCATGGATAGGAAAGATGTAACAGAAGTGTGTTTTATCTTCTATAAAAGCCCCAAAACTCACCATAGAGCATCTAAATCCCCAGAGCTTCTAGGGGCCTGGTGGCCCCCAGATCCCCAAACTTTACGCCCGGACATATCTTTCTTTACAAATTAAGCACTGGAGGGCAGGTAGTGATAAAAAATTTTTATCAAGTTGCCATCAGGCCTCACCCACATACATCTCAGTGTCCATAACAACAATGCTGCCCCCCTTGTCAGCTGGTTTGATAATGGCAATGGGGTTTTTGCTTATGTAAGCCCCTCCTCCTGATGTCTATGTGTATACCTGATGGTGCTTTTGGGGAGGGGAGCACTATACAGCGAGGAAACACAGTCTCATAAAATAATGCCCTTGTTACCTGGGTTCAGATGCAATGTCACAGGGGGTGCCGGCGTCACTTACCAGCCCAGGGGTACAGCAGCTGTGGTGGCAACTTGATAGTGCAGAAACACAATGCACAAAATGATTAAGTCCACTGTCTACTCCAGAATCAAAAGTGCAAAAACTGATTTAATACAAATGAGAATACTTAATAACCACTCCATGGAGTGCGGGGGTAACATATATGGTGGGAAAACTTCACAGGCAAAAAAAAAATTACTTCTTTTCTGCAACAATCTCCTTTTCCAGCATACTGATCTATTGCATTCAGACATTCCCTCAAGCTGAAAAGGCTACATTCCTGACAGCAGCATATACAGTGGACCAAAACAGGCCTCACTTAGATGTGTTTTAAATTCAGCAGCTCTTTCATTTCACATCTCTTCACCAGGCACTTGCTTACTTTTCTCTTCTCTTAGTCTCAACAAAACTCAAACTGAGGTAGTAATCGTGACAGCATGAGACATTTCTACTGTCCCAATCCCATTTCATACAGACCCTCCAACAGTACTGTTTTTGCCGGTACAGTACCGGATTTTTAAGACTGGTACCAGATCCTGCCTGGATAGTACCATGTACTGAATTCTTGCCGTCTCCTTAAATAATTTAATTTTCCCCCTGAAATCTTTACTTTTGCTGAGAGTCGGCACTGACAGTCTGAGGTAGGGACTCAGCATCTAATGGTCCCCATGGTAAGTAGTGCCTCACTGCAGTGCCTGCCCTTTTGTAGTGCCGCTAGCAGAGGGCTTGACTGTGTGACCCTCCCCCAGAAACAGCTGAGAGTGCTGCACAGCCACTTGCCCCCTCCCCTGTGAACTTGGCAGGATGGACATACTAGTGTCAGTCTGTCAGGAGAGATAACTCTCCCCCAAGTCTCTGAGTCCAGCCTGAACAGAGCTGTGATGGGCCACGAGATGATGATGGTGGGATGATGGAGTGAGCGGTTGTTGTGACTCAGGACTCACTCGGGAGGGACAAAGAGAGAGCAGCAGCTGTTTCACTCCACCCACCCCCACATCACACAGCACGAGGTCATCAGGACTGGAGACCACATCAGAAGAGACTGAGCCAGTGCAGAAGCAGAAGGTAAGGATGGGATGGACCCCCCCCCCCGAATGAAAACTCGAGGGTCCAGTGAGAACAGGAACTTGAGTAAACCAAATTCAGGTCTTGCTTCTGAGTTCTCCCTTAAAAAGTAAAACATGCTTAGTTTGAACAAGTCACTCTTCTGCGCAAATAAAACTTAATCCTTTGGTGGTGGTGGTGTGGTGCTTGTACTATATTTGTTGCAGGCTAGCTAGTCTTCTGAACACGGGAGGTGAAAAATAATTAAATTGAAACTTGAAAGGAGATAATATTGTCACAGCAGCTCACGCTCCTCCAGATGTCTAAATTATTTCATGTCACCCATGTTATTGTTTTAAACGTAATACTGCCTTCATGTCCAGAAGGTACCAGCAGTAATGGATAAGGTGGGGAAAAAAAGAGCTGAATCTGGGACACTAGTCCACTGACTCCAATCCAGAAAGCATTAGCTAGGCAGTCTGTTTTATTGTGTGGACCTGTCCTATTTCAAATAATTTGTTGTGCCACCCTCTCTTTGGCAAAAACATTGGGGGTGGGGGTGGGGTGGGGGGTGGGACCCTCCTCCCCTCCGCTCGCTGCAACAAAGAAGTGTGTCTATTTTGATCTAAGAAATGTTGGAGGGTCTGTTCTTACTTTGCCGTGTTACAAACAGGGGGTTACTTAAAACACAGTAGCAAGGAAAAGGTGCGCACTACATATGGCAATGCCTAGAGCAGAGCTGCCAGCTCAATTCAATAAAACAAATAAACATTTGTCAATGCCGAAAGTTCATCATGCATAGAGATAAGGAAGTGTGTAAGAGTGTAGTAGTGCCGGAAGAGTTTTATTGATAATGCGCAATAGAAAGTTGTATGACAGCTCTGCTGTTCATGTGGTGGTGTAATAAAAAGGCTATATTGAAAATTTGGAGTGAAAATATTGAAAATGACCAGTTACACGAGCGTGTACAAAACTGTGAAAGACCAGGTATAACTTGACCATTTTTTGGAGTCGTGAGACCAAATTTTCAACATGGCCTTTTTAGTACCACACCTCATGAACAATGCCAGTGTCATTTTGTTCACTCATGCTGAAAGGTGATTTTGCAGAGCGACTGCGCCATCCTGTGCCAGCCAGATACTCAGTTATCTCACTGTCAGGACAAGGAGAAGAGATTTTCCTGATGAGCAGGTAAAGATAGATGGGGGATTTTTCATTGTCAGCAAAGAAACAGTAGTAATGAAAACTATAAACAATACTTAATATTTCAAATTTGTTTATGTATGTAAGGAGAATGTGATGATCAGGGAAACAACATTTAATTTATTTTGTATTTAAAGCAGCAGTGCTTGTTACAGTGGTTGTGGACCGACCTGTCCAGGTTATCTAGAGCTTTGATTTAGAGAATTCTGATTTCGGTTTATGTACCTCTCTCCCATGCTGTCCAACTCCTGAGTTTTTTTTTTTTTTTTTTATAAATGATTCGAGTCACTAAATCCCTGCATTTTCAATTTGCCACACTGCTCCACAGATGTGCATGGTGCATTGTATTTGGGCGTGCGAGTTCCCAATAACTTGTCTGAGAGCTTGTCAGTTTGTTTTCCTGTAGCAGCAATGTTGGCAATAGACAGCTGGACTATTGTGAATGTTAACCTATTTGTATGTTTGGTGTTTCTTGGCAAGACTAAAATGAGATATTTTTTTTTATCGTTCTTATAGGTACAAGTGATGTTGAAATCCACGACTGGACATTCCTGACTGTGCACTGTAAGCGGAGATCTGGGGCAACAGATTTCAGAAATGATTAGTGTGACTTACAGGGATTGCTGGAATCACAGTGCTGTACATTTTATGTATATTTTTTCATATCCTCAGGTTGTCGTTTTTCTTGTAATCAAATGATGAAAGACTGTTCTATATTTTACACAAGAAACCGATGGGCATTGGGCAGATGGGTGCTGATCTTTTGGTGTATGTAACATTTTTAAAGCCATTGCACGTCCTTGTCCATACTGTATTAAACTATGTATTGATTGTGCATCTGAAATTGTTAATTCATGTCATTGTCATTCAGTTATATTAAGTGTCAGAAATTGTGCAGCATTTTTTCTTCTGTCTTTTGTATTTCATCTGTGTTCCGCGATTTTATGCGCTTCTGGTTTTTGTAGTATCTGTGTTGTTTTTACCTCAGCAATAAAGAAAATGAAATAAATACAATGAAATCTGACCTTAAGGAATAGTTTTTTTCCAGTTGAGTTTCACTGTTATGTATTGATGTACTTGCATGGTCATTCACAGTGATGTACTGACCATCTCTCTGCCTCGAGCCACCCCGCTGTCAATGTTAGCTCGAGACAATGTTTTTCCTTGGGGTAGCCCTAGCAACTCTGCAGTTGTGAGTGCATCCTGAGAGAAATTTTCATTTTTATGTTGCTTGCACGCATGTGCAAGAAACATAGTGCCATCATCTGAGTTTTCGGAGGTGTGACACCCGTCTTCCAATGCAGTCAGTGTGCTTGCAGGTGCGGCCCCAGTTCCCCAATCACTGCTGCAGCTGTCTATGACAGCATTGAAAATGAAGTGGCATACAGTTGAAAGGGAGAGCTCCACTTCAGTGAGCAGAGCTTCCCCCTCCACACACACACACACAGGGATGCAAGCACACACACTGCATGCTTATGCGCCTTCCTCCTTCCCCCACACTGTACGGCCAATGGGGGTGCCCAATCCCCCGTTGGCTCCATGTCCCCCCCAAAAGCATCCAGGTGCCACGCTGGGAGCCCACCCCAGTGTGGCAAAATGTTTTATAGCCGACGGGGGTGCCCAATCCCCTGTCGGCTGCACACACCCCCAAAGCATCCAGGTGCCATGCTGGGAGCCCACCCCAGTGTGGCAAAATTATGTTATGGCCGACGGGGGTGCCCAATCCCCCTTTGGCTGCACGACCTCCCCCAAGCATCCAGGTGCCACGCTGGGAGCCCACCCCAGCGTGGCAAAATGATGTTATGGCCGACAAGGGTACCCAATCCCCCATCGGCTCCTGTCCCCCACCAACATCCTTCCAGCTGCCATGCTGGGAGCCCACCCCAGCATGGCAAACGTCCCTCATCATCTTAGGGAATAAAAATACCTGTAAACACAAAAACTGTCCCTCGGCGCTTCTCCCTGCCCCCTCCCATAACCCACATCCACCCACTGCGCACCCTGCCTCCCCACACCCCCCACTCACCCCATACTTACCTCCAGAGCTCGGCGCGACGATCTTCGGCGGACCGGGAACACGTCTGCACTCTTCAAAGCCGACCGCGAACTGAGGAAATGCCGGTAAGCTGTATAATGGGATAGATAGGGTTTTTCAACTTTATTGCATATCTCAGCATTTTGGAATTTTGAGCCCAAATTTTCAACATAGGTTTTTGGGACCGCCTCATGAATTCTTGCACTGTCATGGCGTTAATTGGGTCCGAAGGGTGATTTTGTGGTCACCGCGGAAATCACCTTTGGGACTGATTAACTTAAATGACACTGCCAGTGTTCATAAGGTGGGCTCTTAAAAGTCTATGTTGAAAATTTGGTGAAAAATTCCTAAAATGACTGTTTTACGAGAGTGCATTGCACAGTTCCTACGCACGCTCGTAAGTTCACGAATTTTCAATAATTTCACTCCAGATTTTCATCATTGCCATTTTACCACACCTCCTTTTGAGCAGTATAGCTGTCATTTTTCACATCTCATACAAAATGTGTTTCTGCCCATGTAGCGTACAGTGGTGCAGCTGGTGTGCGAAATCAATGTATGGGACACATTAAGAAAATCCAGAGACACTGTTCATGAGCAGAGGTCTTAAAATGGCTATGTTGAAAATTTGGTGAAAAATTCCTAAAATGACTGTTTCACGAAGTGGATTTAGCAGTTCCTACACACGTCGTGAAGTTCGCGACCTTTCAATATTTTCACTCCAGATTTTTGACATTGCCATTTTACCACACCTCCTTATGAGCAGTACAGCTGTCATTTTTACATCTACCCAAACGTGTTTCCCATGTAGCTTATATTAACAGTGTAGTCGGTGTGTGAAATCAATGTATGGGACATATTATGAAAATCACAGTGACACTGTTCATGAGCAGAGGTCTTAAAATGGCTATGTTGAAAATTTGGTGAAAAATTCCTAAAATGACTGTTTTATTTAGCCGCATGCTATGCAGTTCCTACACACACTGTAAGTTTGCAAATGTTTAATATTTGCACTCCAGATTTTCAACATTGCCATTTTACCACACCTCCTTATGAGCAGTACAGCTGTCATTTTTCACATGTCACCAAATGTGTTTCCGTGCATGTAGTGCACAATGGCGCATTCAGTGTGTGCAATCAATGTTTGGGACAGATTAAGAAAATCACAGTGACACTGTTCATGAGCAGAGATCTTAAATGGCTATGTCGAAAATTTGGTGAAAATTCCTTCAGACGCTCTGCAATATTATTAATGAAGACATTGAACAGACCTGGCCCAGGACCGATTCCTGCAGCACCCACTGGTCGCCTCCCTCCCTAGACTGCACACCATTTACCACCACTGTCTGCCTCCTGTCTGTTAGCCAGTTTCTAACCCAGTTTACCACCCTTTCCCCCATGCCCAGCCTACCCAGCTAGTTTATCAGCCTCCTATATGGGATGGTGTCAAAGGCTTTGCTGAAATCAAGGTAAGCGTTGTCCACTGCCCACCCTGATTCACTTCCTTTGTCTCCCAGTCAAAGAAATCAACCAGATTTATCTGACATGATGCCCCCACTGTGAATCCATGTTGTCTGGGGTCCTGGGCTCCGATGGCATCTAGCTGCCCCACTATCCTTTCTTTAAGCAATGTCTCCATGATCTTCCCCACTACTGAGTTGAGGCTGAACGGCCTATTGTTCCCTGCCTCCTCCCTGCTGCCAGACTTGTGTAGAGGGACCACATGTGCCCTCCTCCAGTTCACTCATATTGAATGACTCAGTGAACATGGCTGCCAGAGGTACTGCTATCTCACTTCACAGTTCTGTTAATATCCTTGGGCGTATGCCATCTGGTTCCATTGCTTTGTCCGCCTTCAATTTAGTGAGCTCCTGCAGGACTCTCTTGCCTTTGAATGGACTGTTGTCCACCTCTTCTCTCCCTTGACAACTGCTGTACTGCTATGGCCCTTGCCCCTCCCACTCTTCTCTGAATACTGAACGGAAAGACACAGTGGATGTCTTGGGAGGAAGACATGGAACTATCACTTCCAAATACCTAAACAGCACATAAAAGCAGGCAACATTCGACATTGACAAATGCTTGTTTATTTCAACTTCAGAGATTTTGCCTGGTAAATTGTTGAGTAGTTTCTACCAGGTGGCGATATGTCACAGTTGGAGTAGAATATGCTGATCTCTCAGTCCTGTCAAATTGACAGTTCCATTCAATCTTAGATGTCATCTCTTGTCTAAATCCTTTTTTCTAGTTTAATTTATTTTTTAATCTTCTTGGGAATATATCCATAATGGAACATGAGATGTGTGTGTGTGTGTGTGTGTGTGTGTGTATGTGTGTGTTTTGGGGGGGGGGATTTTTCATGTTATGTTGCTGAATGGTGTTTTTTCCTTTCAGTTCTGTGTGGGCTTGACAGCAGTCATCCTAGCCTCATTCTGGGCAATGAGGAAGTGCCCCTTCTATAGGTTCCTGTATGAGAGGAAGGTGGAGGTCACCATGCTGCAGTTTGAGTGTGCAGCAACATCGAGAGTCTGTGTCCATCCTACAGAGTGAACTGTGTCTCCTGATAGTGCTCCAACATGTTACTGGGATGTGGTAGTGTTGGCCACACTGGTATAGGGGAGGCTGCAGGATGCTGGAGAAAAACTCTGCCCCTCTTCTACCATATGAATAAATATGTTGCTCCCCCTGACCCCCCAACCATTGAAGATGTCAGGACTCTCTGATGTTACTCCCTGTGCCACGATGTGTATAAGGTTTTGCTATGTGGACAGAGCAATCTGTTTCCTTACATGGAGTTAATAATGAAATAAAAATTAAATAATATTGGCATGGTTTGGTAACATTGTGTATTTGTGCCAGGCCATGTCCATGAACATCTTTGTGTAGCTACATTGTCTGCAGCATCATTCATTTTGTTTAGATGGTATGTGACATGAAATACTGTGGGCATGTGTGTAATAGCAAGAAAATGCCACCCAGTCAGCAGTGATATTTCTTGCCTATGCCCTCCCCATTCCATGACAAGCAGTAAGTTATATGTCATAGCAGTGCTTCTGATCTGTGTTGTGTTATCTGTGGCTCAGTGGGCAGTACATTTTGTCATGTGGTATAGTCAAATGAAGTATTTTAAAAAGGAGAAAATATGCCTTGTTGGATTAAAGGGACACTGTCAACCCCCTTTAGGTCTCAAAGTATCCCTAGTTTAAAAAACATATTTTATGATTGTCAACATTCTGAAAAGCTTGCTGATGTTGCTGGTAGTTTGATTCTGACTCTTTTTTCTTAGAAAAAGTGAAAAACAGACTGCCCACCAAACTGGTATTACCACACAAACACAGCTGTGTTTACATTCCTTGATCAGCTCCAACTTCATCTTTCCTGGACTTGGGAACACCCATGACACAGTGTAACCACTTGTGATGGAGTGGGAGTTTATGAGGCTACTGCCTCATGAGTGACTGTACTATTTGGGTGTGTTTCTAATGCTCAGGAAGTATGCTGAAAGAACAGATCCAGGATTGTAAACAAAAACAAAGTTGTTTATAAATATACATTGCCATGCATTTCACTTCAACTAAACAAGGAGAGAGACAAAACAAACAGCAACATCAATGAATTTTAGAGAAAGTAAGCAATCATTAAATGTGAGTTTTCAACTAGAAATTATATGATGAAAAAAGCAGGTTGACAGTGCCCCTTTAAGCAGTGGTGAGTGCAAGAGAGGGTTGGGCCAGAAAGGGTTCCTTACTCACCATGGGTGGCAGCAGTGCATGCAGCAGGATTCCTTGGTGTAAATGGTGTGTGCAATTTAATATTGTGTGTGTGTGTGTGTGTGTGTGTGTGTGTGTAACAAAATATTTCCACTGGTATTCAGTTCAGTTCAGTATTTTTCAGATTGTCAGTTTGACCCCAATATATGCACTGCAACCTGTGTAGTGCTTAAGACTTTTTTCCGCATCATGTCAATTATTGTATTATTCATTACAAGAAAGAAATATCTCAACTGTTGTCATCAGTTGGATGTGTGGCATGGGAGTAAAGCTGTAAACAAATGTCTCTGTAAGGTACAATTGGCAGCCGACTTATACGAGAATTAAATATATAATACTATTACACCATTAAAGTTGCACTGACTGCCACTTGACTCCAACCCCATCTGTCAAAGTTAATTTTCTAAGTTATTGCCCAAAGGAAGTGGATATGATCAGTTTGGATATGCAGGCTGTCTGTATGGAATACAGACTGATGATGTGTACAGTGAGTTACATGGGCAGCTTTGATGTGTAGACGTTAAGAAACAAATGTAATTAGGTAGAATGTCATTTTGCTGGGGGCCTGTGGTTATGTAAGAGATTACTAAGTTGAAAATCAGAGTTGTCAGCAGTATATCACTGTGACTATCCAACATGGAGACGGACAACTGTGGTGCTGTTTAAACTTCATTTGTTATCCTGATAGTGTTATTCCTAATTAGAAAGCTAGCTTGTCTGTAACATTGTGTGACATGTGTCATACATATTGGAAAACCTTTAGCATATGTTTACTCCAGTTGGCAGCATGCAGAGCAAACCAACCTCTGAAGGAATGGATTCACGATGTGGTGAATCATTTTGGTTCAGCTGTGTGATTTGTGACGGGAGCATCAAGAAACTGTAGGTGATGTGCTAATGACATATTGCTAACATATACGTTTTTGTGCTGTGTTTCCAGCTCCCTGCTTTTGATTGGAAGCAGGGATGTGGTTTCAGTTCGTTATATTTTAAATCACTTCTGCTAAATCTTTCTTTTAATCATTATGACTAGATAGAAGTAGACTGTATCCTCTGAAAGGGAGTCTATATGAATTGTTTGTTCACATATATTTATTGCTATTTTGATAACTGCTTAAGTTTCCTACAATAACATCCTCTAAATTCTTGACCCTTCTGCAGTCAATGTGGAGAGGTGTACTTCACCATACGGTCAATCAACACACTTTATGACATTATTTACCTGGGTGACATTGGTGGTTGCAGTCATGAGCCACTGAATGAACCAAAAGGCAAGAACTGGTTAGAATTTGCTTCACCAGCATACCAGGCATTCAGAGAGGTTGTGTACAATCCATGGATCAAGTGAAAACTGTCTTACTTTACTCATGTCAGGTGTACACTACTGTGTTACAAGGTGTCTTGTCAAATATTGTTTAAATCATTACTGTCCTGGCTACCCATGTACCACACATTTACTACATGGTTGACCCTTGAATGGAATAATTGCATTAGAAGAGAAAACTAATTGAATGGTAAACGTTTTGCGATCCATTTAAACTGAACATTTCATTTTCTACTTCACTGTGATTTTGCAGATACATATGCAGCTTGTGACATAAGCGACGTGTAACAGCAACTAAGTACAGTATTCCTAAGTTATATGTAACAGTTTCCATTTCTCAGTAGACAAGATTTAGGTAGTAATACTTATGCAGGAAGTGTTACTGGGTCCGAAGATGGCTACTTTTAGAATTGTGAAGTTACACAGAGAAGTTAGCATTTATATATCTTGACTTTATGCCCATTACAGATCAATGAGTGAGCTGGAGAATTTTCATAACCTGATACTACTGTATGCATCAAAGAGGTTTTCATACTCATATGTATTATGAGAAGTATATTTTACCATCTACTTAATAAATATACCACAGATATATCATGTAATGCTAACTTAATTATGAGATGACATGATTACAATGTTGTGATTGAATAGAATGCATGTTATGGCCCATTCTTATAGTTGTGGAGAAAGTATGTGCCAGCTGTATATGGTATGCATGGGTCTGTGTCACATCCGGAGATGACACCGTCATCAGCACCTGACACTACAGGCCATTGGGGCTTCACCTCCCCCAAGAAATGCAGACCCATATAGCAACCCACTCATTTATGACTGTGGATGGTCTACGGGCATGGCCCCACCCACCTACCATTACTATACTCTGATTGTGTGCCAAGTACTTCTATGATGCTTTGAGGGCACATGTAATGTGTTCCATTGCTATGGTTTCTGCGACATGTACTTCTAATAAATCACCCATAGTACTCCTCTCTGAATCATTCCAAAATCATTTCTAATTGAGAAATGAACAGGACTATCACCATTTATCATCATATAGTTTTTTTTGTCAAAAATGTATTTCTGATAAACTAAGATTCATGCTCAGTATATATTTTTGTTTTCTCAGATGTTTTTAAGACTTTCTTTATAGCTGATTTTGTAATTAATGCCTCACATCATTAAAGATGGTCGCCATTCACCATTTTATTTTTACATCTCTTCCCTTAGTGTCACTTATTGAATGTGCATGCTAGATGCATGCTGTCAATGATTTGGAATGTTTCTTCTGCATGTTTCTGATAGTAAACAGTGCAAAATATTTAATTTTATTCATGGTGGGTGTGGCATGAGCGTGGGGACTTTTAAAAACTTCAAGACCCCATATCATGGTTTAGGAATGAAAGAAAACAACAAGAAACAGATGTATATTGATATTTTTGCCAGATGAACCATAATCCAGAAAAATGTGTATGGTTACTAACAAATACTGCTGCTTTATCTTGATTCTGTTTCAGTTTCAATTTTTAAAGTAATGTTACATGTTTATTTTGTGAGTGTGATCACTAATGGATTCTAAGTTCTTAAAAACATCATTCTTACTTTACAGATATGAAGTGTACGATGCTAGAAATAAACTTGCTGCAACAGACTACAATAAGCATGTAGAAAGAGACTACAAGAGAAAGGACGATGAAGTACATTAAGTGTTTCACTTCTGAAATATGCAGAACAGCCATACATTTGTTGAATTTGCAGGGTAGACCACTGTAGGATGCAACTCTGGATAAAACCACTAGAGCGACTATTATTTTCATAAGCAATTTGTCAGAAAATGTGTTCTAGGCCTAAGTATTGAAACATAGCGTTTCAATGTACTGTCTCCGGAACTCACTACAAGTATACAAGAAGCGATAAAGAAAGACTGGATGAAAGTCTGTATAATACCACTGTACAAGACTGTGAGCAAGGGGTTGGATAGGAAACTTTATGCTGGTCAGTCTTGCCTTACAGGTAGGTTCAATTATGGAGATGATCCAAAAGGAAATATTAATAGACCGCCTGCATGCCTACAGAGATCAGTGTTATAAGCAGCATTGATTCACTGCCTGAAGGTAATATCAGAAAAATGATAGATTTCCTGTACTAGGTGACATGGTCATTGGACCACATGGGAGATTTTAATGTTGCCTGTCAGGACGTCAGTAATGCCTATGACACGGTTCCACACGAGACTTACAATTAAGTTAACCATCAAAGGATAACAACAAAATGTAATAAAGTGTGTCAGACACTAATGACAAACTGGGAGATGAGTTACTGCTACAATAGGTGAGGGGAAGTAAAGGCTCAGCTAGGGACCACCTGGGGTCATAGTTGAACGACAGTTTCCATCAGTGCGTAAAACATTCACAACGCATACCTTACAGTCACTATTTTTTAATTTTTTTTAAAGAACTGAACTAAGGCACTTCCCGGAGTCAGAGAAACAGTTGTTTGCTCAAAGTTGCCTGCACCACATTCCTCATTAATGAAATATATAGCAATTATAGAAACATAGAAGTTGATGGCAGAAAAGGACTGCAATGCCCATCCAGTCTGCCCATTTTTTCTATCTTATGAATGTGCCATAGGCCTGTACTCTGTCAGTGGCCTATCTATTCATACTCATCTGTATTGCTCCCTTATGCTTATCCCATGCCTGTTTGTAGCCCTGCACTGTATTCATATCCACCACTTCCTGAAGTAGGCCATTCCATGCATCCACCACCCTTTCTGTGAAAAATAACTTCCTCACATTACCCCTTAATCGGCCTCCCACTAATCTCATGCTGTGTCCTTTTGTCCTGCTATTTTTCTTATATTGAAACACGTTAGACTCTTTCACCTTGTTAATGCCCTTAAGATGTTTGAATGTTTCGATCATATCACCTCTTTCCCTCCTTTGCTCTAGGGTATACATATTTAGCTCCGTTAATCTGTCCTCATATGTTTTCTGATGCAGTACCTGCACCATTCTGGTTGTCCTTCTCTGGACTGCCTCCATTTTGTTAATGTCCTTGTGCAGGTGTGGCCTCCAGTACTGCAGGCAGTACTCCAGATGGGGCCTAACCAGTGTCTTGTAAAGAGGGATTATTACTTCCCTCTTGCATCTTATGACTTTTGATACCCCTACTAATACACCCCAACTTCCCTCTAGCCTTACCTACTACTTTAGTGGTCTGCTTGGATGATTTCAGGTAATCTGTGACGATGATGCCCAAGTCTCTTTCTTCCCTTGTGATTGCCAGCAACTCCCCTCCCAACCTATAGGTGGCTTCAGGGTTTCTCTTCCCTATGTGCATGATCTTGCACTTCTTTGTGTTAAACCCCAGTTGGCACTCTTCCAACCATTTTGCCAGTTTATCCAGATCTCTTCTCATTCTGCCCACCCCATCTGGATCATCTACTCTGTTGCAGATCTTGGTGTCATCTGCAAACAGACAGAGGACTGGCCCCAGGACTAATCCCTGAGGTACCCCACTTGTGACTTGTATCTCTTCTGGCTGTATACCATTTACAACCACTCTCTGTTTTCTGCTCGCCAACCAGTTTGCCACCCAGTTGACCAACTTCTGACCCACCCCGAGCCTACCCAGCTTGTTAATCAATCTTCTATGTGGAACAGTATCGAAAGCTTTACTGAAGTCAAGGTAGGCGACATCAACTGCTTCCCCTTGGTCCACCACTTTGGTTACCTAGTCAAAGAAATCTATAAGATTAGTTTGACAGGACCTTCCTTTTGTAAACCCATGCTATCTTGGATCCTGTGCTCCTATAGATTCCAAGTGTTGAACTATCCTTTCCTTAAGGAGTGCCTCCACAATCTTGCCCACTACTGAGGTAAGACTGACTGGTCTGTAGTTCTCTGACTCCTCCTTGCTGCCACTCTTGCTGAGTGAGATCATGTGAGCCCTTCTCCAGTCTTCCGGGACCTCTCCTGTGCTCAGAGACTCACTAAACAGTTCTGCTAATGGCTCTGCTAGCTCCTTTAGTACCCTGGAATGTATGCCATCGGGTCCCATTGCCTTGTCCACCCTAAGCTTAGTGAGCTCTTGTGGGACCCTTTCTTTTGTGAAGGGACTAATGCACACCTCCCTCCCCCCTTATCCATGGTGCTGAGCTGTGAGCCCTGCCCTACCTTCTCCTCAGTAAATACTGAGCAGAAGTATCTATTTAGGATAGATGCTTTTCCTTGGTCCTCCTCCACATGCTCCCACCTATCCCCTTTGATCTTAGCAATACCTCCTCTGGACTTTCTTCTTTCACTAACGTATCTATAGAAAGTCTTGTCCCCTTCTTTTACTGTTCATGCTAGTGTTTTCTCGATTTGGGCCTTTGCCTGCCTTACTACCTTCCCTGCTTCCCTTAGGGAAGATTGATATGCCTCCCTATCTTCATCCTGCTGTGTTCCCTTATATTTCTTGAAGGCCAGTCTTTTGGCTCTGCCCTTTTCTGCTACTGATGTTTGAGAACCAAAGTGATTTCCTCCTTCTTTTGCTCTTGCTTTTCTCTCTAACACAATGGGATGTTGCTTCAAGTATTGCATCCTTAATGCTTGCCCACTTTGCCTGTACCCCCTCACCTGTATTTCTTCTTGCCAGGGCTAGCTTAACTCTGTTGGCCATCTTATCAAGGTCAGCTCCTCTGAAGTCCCATATTTTTGCCTTGGAATGGGATGATTTAGTTCTAGTGGACAAATTGAACTATGCCATGTGATGGTCACTGGCCCCCAGGTGACCTTCTACCTGGAGATCTGTGCTCCTTTCCCCATTAGTCAGTACTAGATCTAGGATAGCCCTGTATCTTGTGGGTTGTTATACCAGTTGTTTGAGGCCCTCTATCTGCAGGGAATCCACCATGTGTCTAGTTTTGGCAGATGTTCCTGCTGGTATTGACCAATTTGTATCTGGCATGTTGAAGTCTTCCATTATCAGAAACTCTCCTTTAGCTGTCATGTTTTGCATAACTTCTAACAGTAATGTGTCTATGTCCTCCCCCTGATCTGGAGGCCTGTAGACAACCTCATTTCATATGACTGTCCCATTTCCTGTTTCCAGGGTGACCCATAATCTTCTGGCTCCTTATGTGTATTCTGAATTTCTGTAGCTTTAATATTTTCATTGACACAAAGGGACACTCCACCCCCCCTTTTTGCACCTCGGTCTCTTCTGAACAGTACATAGCTGGGTACTGAAGTCTCCCAAGTGTGGTTACTGGTTAACCATGTCTTGCTAATGGCTACTGTTTCCAGTTTAGTCGCTGTCATTTTTGCCTGCAGGTCTGCATTGTACAATGGGAACAGAGCATCCTTGATCCTGAGTGGCTGGGTGCAGGATTTACAACATTGTAAATCCTACTATCACCTCACAGTAGAAGTACCAACCAAACTTCAAAGCTGCCAGCCATCATATTGTTGTTTTCATGGTAACGGTAACGTGCAAACATTGAAATAAAAACATGAAAACTTCCCTCTCATTCTTTTCTACATTCTATAATGGCAATAAGCCATGATGGGTGATGGCACAATTTACCCACTTCTGGTGTGGTTTCCTCACTCGGCTGCACCTCGTGCTCAAAACACACCAGGTGTGGGTAAATCCTGCCATCACCTACACCCTGTTGTGGTATATTGCTTAATTAATTCACTGTTAATGTTGACCTTGGTCATGCTATTTGGATTAATCAAAGTTCACATCATTGGTTGCTTTAACTTAGCAATATACATGATCGGTGTGGTGATGCAGGATTTACCATACCAGTGTGGCTTGGTACGAGGTGAGACAAGTAAGGAAACCACACCAGAAGTGGTAAAATCTTGCCATTACCCATACCCAGTCATGGCATATTACTACTATACAATCTAGAAAAGAAGGCGAGAGAAGGTTTATCTTCTTTTTTTTTTTTTTGGTTTTCACTTTCCGCTTACCTTGGGAAAACAATATGGCTACCGGCAGCTTTGAAGTTTGCTGCCCTCATTGGCTGGCACTTCTACCACGGGGTGATGGCATGATTTACACATTATAAATCATGCCAGCCAGCCAGCCAGCCAATCAGGAGCTAGTATTTCAAGAGTCATTGTATAATGAATTTTCTTTGCTCTTATATACTGTACATGCAACAGTAATCAAAACTTGAAAACAAAGTATTTGTACAATTGCTGCTGTGGTACATTTTTTTTCTGAGCAGGTTTGCATTTTGCATTTCACACTTTGTCCCTGAATACAGTATCAGTAAAAGTGCATGCCTTTCATAACACTATCATTACAAGTAACTCTATAATGTTTAGTTAATAGATGTACCCATTACTATTCCAAAAAGTCAAAGCAATGGTTGGCAGTTCCACTGAAGGAGGTCAAAGACTACAGTTACAGGACAGAAATAATAGATGACATTGTGAAGAGATGATGGGTAGATACATTGGCGTTACTAAAGCATCATCATTCCAATTTATTTAATCCAAAAACAATCAAGAAAACGATTGCATCATAGTCCCCTCCACCTGTCCAAGAGGGAAAATGAGTGTCTCTTGACAAACTATAGTAATAGTAGTATAGAACAGTATTCTGCTGCTTTTTATTGAAATGTCGATGTTATAATACTATTTTTTCCCTGGTATTCGCAATCTTATGTAATGATGCATCCTTTCTATGCAGAAATAGGAAAATGTATTGATTTCTATAAGACACTGATATTTTACTTAGTGAACATGCATTGCAACATGTTTCCAGGAAAAAGAAATTCTTCTTTAGCAGTCAGCCCTACACATGCTTACTGTATGTTGCTGTACAATGATCACTATAGTAAATATTGAAAATGACTACAGCTTTTCATATGTCTAATGGCTTTAAATGCCATAAAGTCATGTCTTGTTTGAGAATATGCTTTAAAAAAATTTAATTTTGAGCATCAAATGCTCCAATCATAGGAATTCAAGTAAAAAGTTGTAATTTCTTTCAATTATGAATATGTTTTAGATCAAAGTATGACTTTTAACATAATGCAGAGAATCACACTATACAGATTGTATTAATTGACTTTTCAGTTTCCACCAAGAGGTAGTAAGGCCTTATGGCAGAATATACACACCTTGCTAGATTACTGCATCAGAGAATGAATGCATTTCTATGTAGAACTTTCAAGTGAAGAAGCTGATATTATTATTTTCTGTAATGTTAAAGTATTAAATGGTCCTTATTTTAATATCGCAGCCCATGTATTTTTTTTAAATATGATAATTCAATTACCCATGCTTGCTCATGCAATGTCATTCATTAACAGAGGTTAGCTTTACCAGTCGTAGAATACCTGCCTGATACATTACAGGATGCATAGTGTAAGAGACATATTACACCAATATGAGGCATCAGTGTGCCATTTGTAGTAAGCTTAATTGTAGGTATTGCTCATTTTAAGCCACAAAGCTAAGTTAATGGACTCCTGATCCAGAATAAGAAGTAAGCCTATAACACACTGCATCCTGGAGTTGCATGATTGCTTAACTGACCAGGGCCTTCATGCAAATCTTTCAATATCAAACACACATCCAGTCATGCCATACAGACCGATCACATACTGCCATGCACATAATATAGCTAGCAATGGAATGGAACAGAACTCCACCCTTAATAATGGAAAGAGTCTCAGAAATGCTGTAATCTTAATGGTTGTTAGGATTTCAACAACATAACATTATACCGGGGGACACCCCTCCATAGGGCTCCCCAGCTCTGCTTTGGCCCCATGGACAGTTGGCACCTATCAGGCCTCCATCCGAGACCTCCAACCTGGATACAAGGCCAGCAAGCAGGCAGGACCCCCTGCATAGGGCTCCCCAGCTCTGCTTTGGCCCCCCAGATGGTCAGCACCTCTCAGGCCACCGCCTGAGACCTCAAGCCCAGATACAAGGC
Source organism: Neoceratodus forsteri (assembly GCA_016271365.2). Classification (NCBI taxonomy): domain Eukaryota; kingdom Metazoa; phylum Chordata; order Ceratodontiformes; family Ceratodontidae; genus Neoceratodus; species Neoceratodus forsteri. The sequence goes on from CM057452.1 coordinate 1,728,027,882, forward strand.
CAGCAAGCAGCCAGGACCCCCCTCCATAGGGTTCACCAGCTCCACTTCAGCCCCCCCGGATGGTCTGCACCTCTCAGGCTGCTTCCCGAGACCTTCAGCTTGCATACAAGGCCAGCAAGCTGGGAGCACCCTCAATAGTGCTCCCCAGTGCCACTTCAGCCCCCCAGATGGTCGGCACCTCCCAGGTCACCACCTGAGACCTCCAGTCCAGATACAAGGCCAGCAAGCATCTGGAACCCCCCTCCATAGGGCTCTCCAGCTCCACTTTGGCCCCTCAGATGGTCGGCACCTCTCAGGATGCCGTGTGAGATCTCCAGCCCAGATAAAAGGCCAACAAGCAGCCAGGACACACCTCCATAGGGCTCCCAAGCTCCACTTTGGCCTCCTGGATGGTTGACACCTCTCAGGCCACTGCCCAAGACCTCCAGCCCAGATACAAGGCCAGCAAGCAGCTGGGACCCCCCTTCATAGAGCTTTCCAGCTCTGCTTTGGCCCCCCAGATGGTCGGGACCTCTCAGACCACTGCCCGAGACCTCCAGCTGGGATACAAGGTCAGCAAGCAGCCAGGACCCCCCTCCATAGGGCTCCCCAGCTTCACTTCGGCCCCCCAGATGGTCGGCACCTCTCAGGCCATCGTCATAGACCTCCAGCCTGGATACAAGGCCAGCAAGGTACAGCACCAGCTACCAACCAATTGGAATGTGAGCACTGTTCTCTGGCACACTCCGATTGGTCCAATCCCTCTCCCATTGCTTTTCACTTTACCTCCACTAAAACCTGCTATCTTAAGGCTTCTAAGTTAAGATTTAAGCTAAAAATGTACTGAAAAGAGTGTAATCCTGTAGAACTTGTGTTATTTGCCTGATTTAGAAGTGATTACAGCCTTTCCTGAATTTTTCTGTCTCGGGAACCAGACTTTGGTGCCCAAGCTAGCTGCTCCCTTTGATCCGCTAATCAGACCCCTGCTGTGCTGTCTGCTCCTTTTCCCCACAGCCAGTATTCAATCTCATCCTCTCTCTTTCTCTTTTCCAGCAGCTGGGACCCCCCTTCCATAGGGCTCCCCAGCACCGCTTCGGCCGCCCGGATGGTCAGCACCTCTCAGGCTGCCACCCGAGATCTCCTGCCTGGATACAATGCCTGCAAGGTACGGCACCAGCCGCCAACCAATCAGAACATGAGTGCTGTTCTCTGGCATGCTCTGATTGGTCCAAACCCTCTCCCATTGTTTTTCACTTTACCTCAACTAAAACCTGCTATCTTAAGGCTTCTAAGTTAAGATTTAAGCTAACAATGTACTGAAAAGAGTGTAATCTTGTAGAACTTGTGTTATTTGCCTGATTTAGAAGTGATTACAGCCTTTCATGAATTTTTCTGTCTCGGGACCCAGACTTTGGCGCCCAAACTAACTGCTTCCTTTGTCCTGCTAATTGGACCCCTTCTGTGCTGTCTGCTCCTTTGTCCCACAGCCAGCATTTAATCTCACCCTCTTTCTCTTTTCCAGCAGCTGGGACCCCCCTCCATAGGGATCCCCAGCTCCGCTTTGGCCCCCAGGATGGTCAGCACCTCTCAGGTCACTGCCTGAGACCTCTGGCTCAGATACAAGGCCAGCAAGGTACGGCACCAGCCACCAAGTGCAACCCCACCAGCACTGTGCACTGCATGCTAGCTACCCACCCCCACCCTCCCACCCTATCTGGACATTTTGCTTTATAGGGTAGGCTGGTCATGAGGTCTTGTAAATTACTAAGTATCAACTTTCCCATCTGCAGCCTTTACCTCACCACCTCTAGGGGCTCTACAATTGTATTCTCCTGCTACCAGTTCTCCTAGTCGCACGCTACACACCTCCTTGTGGTGTTGGTAGCAGGCTGCCGAGACTATGAAACATGGCCAGTCCCTGCACCCTATTGCAGCAGATCATCCTCCTAGCAGTCCTCTGCTATGGCCATGGTTCAAGATATCAGAAGGCTCCCCATCTACCAACATATCCAGGTGCCAACATCCACTATGAACCTTACTGTGTCACTGGGCACTACTTTGCTCTTGCTAAAGGAGCCTGGTCCACTCACTGGCTCCTGCTACCCCCACAAGGGTGACTAACACTGAGGTCTTACAACCTACCTCCTACCCTCATTCTACGCACCAAACCCTCATGGCTCTCAATGCTCTGCACACAATGTACCTGCAGGCAAAACATAAACCTCTTCTATAAAAAGTTGTGTGGATAGCGGCTAACAGCCTACCGATTGATATTGCTCAGGGCTGGGGATGCGCACCCAAACCCTGACCCAGCTAATCTACTAGACCCCCTCTAACCACCCAACTCAAGGAACAATCAGGATAGCCTCAATAAACATCCGTAGCCTCCCAAGCAAACTGGATCAACTACAAGCCTGAACCTCTCAGCATAACCCCAACATTCTATCGGTGGTTGAAACCTGGCTTTCTCCCAAGATCCTAGATAATGCCTTTGCTTTTCCAGGCTTCAATGTTTTCAGGCTTGACAGGTCTACCAAGAGAAGTGGTGGATGTGCAATCTACGTTAAGGACTCCATCAAAGAGCACGTCCTCCCCCTATGCTGACCTAGGTCCTAATGCACAGGCACTAGCAATCAAAGCCCTACTCAGGGTGCACAACAAAGTTCTAACTATTGTCTCTGCCTATGATCCCCCTAATGAACATAAAAAGGGCTTCAAGGGTATTGTGGACTTCATCCGTGGCTTGCCCTCTAACTCTTAGACCATAGTACTAAGTGACCTCAATGTCAACTGGCTTTCTCCTGATGTAGGCCCTTACTGGGACGATATCTCTGCAGTCCACCTCACTCAGCTTGTCTCCTCCCCCACCAGGGTTAACTACAAAACTGGCACAAGCACCCTGCTTGACTAGCTACTTTCTAGCAATCCTGAATGACTCACCAAAGTGACAGTGCACCCGGATGCAATTAGTGACCACTCCCCAGCCTCCTGCAGCTGGACTAACACATTCTTCAAACCACCACCCTGCTTCAACTATATTAGGGTACTAAAGCGTTGGTATCTGGAGTCCCTGAAACAAGATCGTACCAACACCAACCGGTCACAAATTGATGACTCTACAGATGTCAATACAACCCTGGAATACTTTATGCAACAGTTCACGAAGGTCTGTGACATGCATGCACCCCTCAAAAAGTTCAAAGCCCGGGGGGCATTGAACCCCTGGTTATCATCTGACCTCATAAACAGGCTGAAGAATCGTGACCACCTCTGGCACCTAGCTAGAGAATCGGGTTAACCCTCAGCTATACTAGCTTACAAGCAAGCCAGAAATGCCTGCACCTGGGAAATACACCTGGCTAAATCCAGCCACCACAAGGAGTTGTTTACTGCCTCCTGGGGTGATGGGAAACATTTTTGGACTAACATGAAGGAAGTCTTAGGGAAGGATGTAAAGTCATCACCGAACCTGATCAACATTCAAGGTACCCCTACCCAGGGCCCTCAAATTCTAGCCAACACCTTCAATGAAGCATTCTCAGACCTGTCCAGGATACTCCCCCTGACTTTTTTGAGGACTCACCACTCCCCAACATCACTACTACTGTCTCTCACCTTCAGCCTGCCCCTCCATGTTACTTCAAGAAGCTAACTCCTTCACTAGTCAGAAAATAACTTGGCAAAGTGCTTGGGAAATCATGACAAAGCGCAGACACACTGGACCTCAAACTTATTGCACTCACTGTCGGAGAAGTTCTCCTCCCCATAACCAAGATCCTCTGACTTTCACTCTGTCACTCACATATCCCACAGGTGTGGAAATCAGCCATCGTGACTCCAGTCCACAAGAATGGAGATGGGGCATCGCTGTCAAACTACCGGCCCATCTCAATTCTGCCCTCGCTCTACAAAGCACTAGAACACATTGTGGCTGACCAGTTGGTCGAATACCTTGAAAAAAACTCAATTCAAAGCCTTGAACAGCATGGCTTCCATAAAGGCCATAGTACCTCTGTGGCATTACTGGATCTCACTGGTTTCATACACCAGTTGTTGGATGAAGGAACCCTAGCTGGGGCAGTTTTCATTGACCTCTCAAAGGCCTTTCATGCTGTCCACCACTCCCTTCTCCTAAACCAATTAACCGACATTGGCCTCTCTGCAAAATCAACTCTCTGGTTCAAAAGCTATCTAGAACAATGCTCTCAAAGGGTGAAAATCGACAATGTCCTCTCCGACCATCTGCCTGTAAGATCTGGTGTCCCCCAAGGCTCCATACTAGGACCGCTCCTTTTCAGCATTTTTCTCAACAATCTACCATGCCACTGCCAACAACAGATGCTCATCTATACAGATGATGCAGTAATCTTCACCAACTGCCCAGACCCAGAGGAACTTGAGGGCAATCTACAACATGATTTTGGAATAGTTGAGGAATGGTTCCATAACCATAAACTAATCCTGAACAGCAATAAAACCAAAGTCATGATGTTCTGCAGCACTCGGAACAAGCATAAGTCCTATGCACTTAACATCAGTACCCACTCTGGAGCACTGCTTGAACATACCCAGCACTTTAAATATCTTGCAGTCACTCTGGACAGCTGTCTAGCTTATAACCAACACATCAGCAATGTTTCCAGGACTGTCGACTACAAGATCAGCCTCCTCCACAGGTACAAGCACTGTCTCACTTCGGACGCCCTTAGACTCTTCATCAATAGCTCTATCCTTTCTGTAGTAGACTATGGCCTGGTAATCTATGCTGCTGCTTGCCACACTGCTCTCCACAGAATATCAGTTGCCCTGAACAAGGCCTGCAGACTGCTCACAGGGGCCGCATGTCTCACCCATACCTGTGAACTCTATGCTCAAATGGGCTGGCTCCAACTCAGTGGGAGGATACACTACCAAACTTGTCTGCTCACCAAAAAGGATCTTCTTGGTATCGTTGCCCATGGCACAGCTAACCTACTCCAACCTCACAGCAATAGCTTGCAATGTACAAGAAGCTCTAGCACCCACTTTTTCATGTTCCTTGCCCTCGAACGACTCAGGACCAACACTCCTTTGCCTACAGAGCACCCCTATGGTTTAATGCCCTCAGCCAGGACATCTCCAACCAACCTACTCTGGGTCCTTTTAAAAGTCTGCTATGCCAACATCTTTCTGCATCCAGCACCTGTGACTGCAACCCTTAGTCATCCTTGCCTTCAGTCTATGCCCTGCCATTTAGCGGCTCTCTGCACAGGCATGGCCCCTTACCACCTCTACCCACCACCCTCACTCCCTCCCCCACCTCTCTGCCCTATCACTTAGTAGCTCACTGCACTGGCATGGCTACTGGCCACCTTATACCCACCCCCTCACTCCCTCAAACCCCCAATGACTATGACAATGTTTATGACTGCTACTCCTTTTCTCACCTCACTCCCACCCTCCTTTCCTACCCACTGTCTCCTTTAGCCCCTCTTTAACTCCTTTCTGCCTGCCTCTAACTATCTGTTTGCCAACTAAGCTCAAGTTTGCCCGCATTAATTGCTTACGGTGTACTTTAATCTATGGTTTTGTACTTATTAATGTCAGGTTGTTACACTCTTGTTTGTATAACTTTTGCCATTTCTGTTCATGTTTTATACACTCTTGTCTGTATTACCTTTGTTATTATTGTGTTCCCTCCCACTGACGCGGAACCTTTGTAAACAAGCTCCCATCCTAGATCTCAATAAAAAAATAAATAAAATACCCTGTTATATTGCCACATCTCCATGGCACATGCACTGTATTCTTCTGGGCATCATTCCTTCTTTGATCAATGCTGAATGAGTAGAATGATGTACTTGGATTATGAGCCAACATTCTTAAGCTGTTGCTGAAAGCACTGTTTTATCAGACATAGCCCTCTAAATGGGAAAACCATTAAAAAAGAACACATTCAATAATTTCAGTTTGGAATTTGAAATAAAAGCAGACCCAGGAGATGTAAAACCAGACACTTATTCACCCTATGTGGCCAATATGGAACTCGATTGTGCCTTGTGCAACATCACGCCCCTAGCGGGTGATTGTCAAAGTGCTACGGTAACACTTGCAGATACCTTTTGACTGACTCTGAGGTGTGTAGGAATTGCACAGTATGAGGAGTGTTTAATTAAAGAATTCCTAATCTGTCACTTGCCAACTGGAAAACACAGTAGAAGTTTACACTACTGCAGTTATCTATGACCTTCACATAAATTAACAACTTTGAAAATAGAGATGTACTAGTGTTGGGGGACTTGATACTGAAAGGGATCAGATGGGGTAGTAAAGGGGAAAGACATAGTCTCATATGGGTTGAGTCTATTCCCGGGTTGACAGCAGGCAGGGTGGGACAGTCCATTCTCAAAGGTGGCTAATGTGGTGCCCATTCACAAAGGTGGCCAAAAGGATGATCCAGGTAACTACAGATCAGTGAGCATCACATCAGTTGTGGGAAAGCTCATTGAGACAATCCTTAAAGAGTGACTGGTGACATTTTTGGAGGACAATGGTCTCCAGGATGGACAACAACACAGGTTTGTCTCAGGCAGATCCTGCCAGACAAACCTGATTGAGTACTATGATTGTGTGTCCAGGGAACGGGACAAGAGCAATGCACTGGATGTCCTCTACTTAGACTTCAGCAAGGCCTTCAATTCCATGCCGCATGGGAGGCTAGGGGGGAAGCTGGAATATGTAGGAGTGGGTACTAAGATGGCCAAATGGATCATTAACTGGCTGAAGGGCAGGCAGCAAAGGGTGGTGCTGGAGGGGAAACTCTCATCACCAAGAGCAGTAATAAGCGGGGTGCCACAGGGCTCGGTAGTGGCACTTCAGATCTAAGAAGCAGAGGAGAAGCTATCAGCTGGGAGGGGTACAATTGGGGAGCACAGAGGAGGAAAAGGACCTGTGGGTGATTATAACTGGGGATATGAACTACTCGGCTCAGTGCAGGAAGGCAGCAGCGAAGGCCAACAAGATGCTGGGCTGTATAGTGAGTGGAATCTCCTCTAGAAGTAGTAAGGTGATCCTTCCCCAGTACAGGTCACTGATCAGGCTGCACCTGGAATACTGCATGCAGTATTGGCACCCATTCCTGAAAAAGGACATCAGATTGTTGGAGGGGGTGCAGTGCAGAGCAACTTAGATGATGTAGGGTTTGGAGGTAAAATCCTACAAGGAAAGGTTGAACATGCTTAATATGTATTCCCTGGAGGAAAGAAGGGATGGGGAGACCTTTAAGTACCTGAAGGGAATAAACAAGATTAATACAGGAGAGGTATTCAAGATCAGAAGAGGGAGAGATACCAGAGGGCATCATCTGAGGTTGGAGGGGGCAGAATTCAGGAGGGAACTCAGGAGACCATTTTTCACTGAACAGGTGGTAAGCAAGTGGAACACTCTACCTAAGGAGGTGGTATCCTGCAGGATGGTGGGCTGTTTCAAGAGGGGATAGGACAGAGTGAGGGGGGATGACTGTGCGGGGGAGGAAAGGGTGGGGCAGCTACAAGTTGAGGTACTAGCTGCACAATCAAGCAGACTCGATAGACCATGAGACCGGTTTCTGCTGGCATTTTTGTATGTTCATACAGCAAATCTTGAAGATCACACAACACACACATCACACATTGACAGAGTGGGAATGGTCCACATAAGGGCAAGTGAGATGGTACAGTGGTTGCACCATCAAACATATGAACAGACAGACTACAGGACCTCAAGATGTACTTGCAGGAGAACATGAGTGATTGGGAGAACATGATAGAAACATTCAAGTACCTTAAGGGCATAAACAAGGTGCTGGAGGGAGACTTCTTTCCATATAAGAGAGGTACAAAATGAGGGGGAATAATATGAAATTGGAAAGTTGCTTACTGAAGGGAACTGTGAGGAAGTTTTTCTTCACAGAGAGGGTGATAAACACATGGAACAGAAGGCCACAGCAAGTTAGGGTTAGCGACCACAAACTAGTGTAGAATTTTTGAGCAGACTGGCGATCCATACCTCTCAACAAATTATATGTTTCTATTTGCTATTCTCAATGCATTCCAATGGTCAATAATAGCACCAGGATCCTAGCTATATGTTGCATCTTGTACGTTCATGCTGGTAAAATTAATCTTTAACAAACCCTGGGGGCTTGTACAGGAGAAAGTTAACATTCATTGAGTACACCAGCCATGTCCGTGGACCAGTATGTACTCCTATAATGCAACAAATGTCCATTATATTGTAATCTTTTTGCAAAGCTCTACCACAACATTTCTTGTTTATGCAGAGTGTGCATCATACAATGTGTAACTAACATGAGATAAAGGGGTCACATATTTACCATCTTTAATAAATGCAAACATATACACATATTTTTCAACAACAACAAACTATCACAAAACAAAGTCATCAGTCTATGCAATTGATAGCATGAGGAAGAGTGCATCATAGCAAATTCCCTAAGAAAATGTATATACATGAACTATCTGTTAAACAGCTTTCTTAGTACTGGAACGCATTTAGTTACATGTATAGTACAGTAAAATATGACTTAAATAATTGACAGTTAAGCAACTCTGTAACATAGAAAATCTTAAAATACTGTATGCTACTATTAAGTCATGTACTACTTTGAGGATCGTGCAGAAGTAAATATACTGCAAATAAAAATGCCACCAGTAAAAGCAATCTTCATCAATTTGTAGTTTTCTTCATATCATACATTATACAGTTATCAAACATCTGGAGTCTGAAATGCCTCTAACTTTACAAATTTGGAAGAAAAACTGAAAAAATGTCTCTCTTGGCTGAAACTAACACAACCTAACCTCTGTTTAAATAAATCCAGTAGTAACAGTGCTAACTATCTTCACATTGCTAAACCAATTTAAAAGGTTACACACACCAATTCAGATAACTTGGTTTCAAATACTATTTCTTCTGTTTGTAATTGTGACAGTACAATTCTTGAATAGTGGGTCTGTAAAAAAAAAAAGGATTACAATAAGGTGTGAAAAGCACTTTGATAGATCATCATAGTACTATTACATTGTCAGGCCAGATTGTGAGGCGAAAATACAATGTACATTCCTAAAGGATCTGGAAAGGTGTCCCTTATCCACCACACACAACCTGAGGGAATAACCCTTTTGTTACCAGTCCCAAGTTGCCCATACTGTCACTGCACAAATTGCCTATGGGCTGTGTATCTCATTTCAGTATTATGATTTTCTGGTACATGTCTGATCAAACCAAAACCACCATTTCAGTATCTTGAGGCTAGTACTAATATAGGCTCATTCAAACACAGTAGCTCAATCGTGCAAGTCAGGCTAACGCATTCGTGTGGAATTTTTCCACATCAGACATGCTCAGTTAGTGTGGACATTTCCTGGCAGTGGCCACACATACCATGGAGGAGCATTCACAGATTCATTTGAATGAGTAGGTGACCCTGTAAGCAGATCAAAAATACCACCTGGATGGTTCTGAACTAAGTGAATGGCTAGGGTCTCCAGTCTATTTCTGTCCATTCTCGAGACTAGATTCTATGCACAACATAAAGAAGGGGCACAGTTAGTAAAGTGCAAATGACTTAAGACTCACATGTTACAAAGTAATGTGAAAGAATCCATCTACAGATTACTTTCACCTTGTAAGCTGTCTGTCAATTTTCAAGACTTAGAAGAATTCACCACTATGTATTGTCCCATTAATTGAAGGTTCCACAATCTCCGACACCAACTCACTACTTAAAAAGCACTGTGTAAAGGGTGGGAAGGGCAAGTATTGGAGGGCAGTTTCCTCGAATGCACAGGTGATTCCAGGGCACAGGTTAGACCGCAGGTATAAAGAACAGGGCAAAGCGGGTGGGGTGAAGACCTATGTGAGACAGGGAAAAAGATATGCCAGGTAAAAGGGGGATCACAGTTGAACAGAGCCTTAATGGACACAATTCCAGAATTCAAGAAACAGAACACTTAGGACAGGGGTGCTGTATAGACCACCAACTCAGGCGGTAGACTTGCACAGGAAACTAGCTAAAAAAAAAATCAAAGTCCACAAAACCAATTTGATTAAGCAACAAAGTGTTGGAAAAGGTGAGGGCAAAAAAGACAGCCTCCACAAACTTCAAAAAATCCAGTTGGGGAGAGGACAGAGGATTTCCAAATGAAATCATGAGTGGTGACCACAGCAATCAGTGCAAACATAGACTGTAGACAGCTTGGGCTGGCACAGGGTATAGCAGAACTAGAAAAGGACTTCTTCAGGTACATAAAAGAGAGAGGGAACTGCAAAGATTAAAAAGTATGGATCAAGAAAGATAGGGAATGGTCAGAGAAGGGGCAGGGAAGACAGAAGCACTGCATGTGTTCTGTAAATACTAATGAGAATCAGGGGTTAGAGAGGGTAGGTACAGGGGGGATGGAATGACAGATGGGGAAATCACAGAAAGCATGGCACTGAAAGGTTTAAGGACACAACGGGTGGATAATGTGCCAGGCCTGGATACTGTGGAAGGAATTGATGGGGGACCTGGCAGAACCATTAGCAGAGTTGTTCAATACTTCTCTGAGAACAGAATGCATACCCCAGGAATGGAGGCAACTATACACTAATGATCCCTACAGCCATTGTGGGACAGTTAATGGAGACAATCATTGAGAAGAGGTGCAAAACATTTCCAGAAGGTAGTGGTCTCCAGTATGGAAAGCAGCATGGCTTTGTCTCGGGCAGATCCAGACCAATCACTCAAGACTATTATTACTGAGTCACTAAGGCAGGACAGGGAGTTTTGGAACCCACTTGTGAGGGAGCAATCTTAGACCTCGTACTCTCAAATGGGGACAGTGAGAGGATCTCAGATCTAGAAGTGGGTAGCCATTTGGGAACAAGTGACCACCAAACAGTATGGTTCATGATAAACTCTGCTACAGAGTCAAGCCATACAAAAGTGAGGGTTCTGTACTTCAGGAGGGCTTACTTTGGCAAGATGGGAGAGTGCCTTAGAAAAGCACTAGTAAACAGACTAGAAGGAGGAGTGGAGCAACAATGGGCAACTATCAAAACTGCCATTACAGAGGCAACAAGCCTTTGTGTGAAACAAATAAACAAACCAAAATGAAAGAAAAAGCCACTATGATTCTCAAAAGAGGTGGCGGTGAAGGTTAGGGAGAAAAAGATAGCATTTAGGAAGTATAAGGAAACACAGAAGGAGCAGGACAGAGAACTGTACCAGTTAAGGCAGAAGGAAGCAGGGAGGGTAGTCAGAATAGCAAAGGCCCAAACTGAGGAAAAGAAAGCTAACTTGGTTAAGAAGGGGGATGAAACCTTTTATAGGTATATCAGAGAGCATAGAAAGACAAAGGGAGGGATAGTAAGGCTGAATGGAATGGATGGTGGGTGGGCAGAGAGTGCCACTGATAAAGCAGGGATACTGAACGAATACTTCTGTTCAGTATTCACAAAAGAGGAAGTGGTGGAGGTGCCTAATCCAATTAACAGAAGCAGTCTGGAGAGGGGGGTTGATCCAGTCCTTTCACAGAAGAAAGGGTTCTGAAAGAACTCCTAAACTGAAGGTGGACAAAGCAATGAGGCCAGATGGAATTCACCCCAGAATTCTAAAAGTATTAAGCAGAGAACTAGTGACACCACTGACTACGCTTTTTAACAAATCATAGGAGGATGGCGTGGTACCTGAGGACTGGAAGAAGGCAGATGTGATTCCCCTTCACAAAAGTGGGACCAAGACAGATGCAGGAAACTACAGACCTGTCAGTTTGACCTCTGTGGTAGGGAAAGTGATGGAATCATTTCTGAAGGAAAGAATTGTTCAGTACCTAGAGGCCAATGGGGCATAGGACTCAAGGCAGCATATGGGTTCACAGTGAAGGTCATGTCAGATGAATCTGAATGTTTCTTTGACTGGGTGACCAAAGTAGTAGACCAGTGAGGGGCTGTGGACATGGCTCACTAGACTTTTAGCAAGGCATTTGACACAGTCCCACACAAAAGATTAGTAGTCAAATTCAGCTGGGAGGGGTCCCAAGGTGGTAGCCTGGTAAAACATTGGCTGAACAACAGGACACAGAAGGTAATTGTAAATGGAGTCCACTCTGAAGAAAGAGGGGTTACTAGTGGGTACCGTGAGGGTCCAGTACTGGGTCCAGTCCTTTTAATGTCTTTATAAGGACAAGTATCTTACAGGGAGGAACAGGTGCAGGAATGCACTATTTTTAAGCGAAAAGATGTTCCAGGACTAGAGGGTATGGGATGAGGTGGAAGGAGGACAATTCAGAGGAAGCGTGAGGAAGAATTTCTTCACAGAACGGGTGGTGGACAAGTGGAACACCCTGCCAGAGGAAGTGGTGGGGCTAAACAATCACTGGATTTAAGAATGCATGGGATAGACATAAAGGAATTCTGAGGTCAGGGTAAGGGCAACAGACTTCCTGGAAAACATAAACTGAACTTATTAACTTAAATGAGAGACTTGGTGGACCATAGGCCCTTATCTGCCGACACTGTCTATGTATCTATGTATTGCAGAGGGACTGGAAGGAAAAGTATGCCTCTTTGCAGATGACACAAAGATCTGCAACAGGGTTGATACACAATAGGCGTGGAAAGGATGAGAAGGGACTTGGCAAGGTTGGAGGAATGGTCAGAAGTATGGCAGCTTGGATTCAATGCAAAGAAGTGCGAAGTAATGCAGCTGGGAAACAAAAACCCAGGGGAAGATTACAGAATGGGGGGAGTTAGTAACAACAACAAAAATGGAAAGAGACCTAGGGGTAATCATATCAGATGACCTTAAGGTTGGCAAGCAATGCGAAAGCGGTAGGGAGGGCTGGGGGCGGATACTGAGATGTATAGGGAGAGGTATCACCAGCAGAAACAGAAAGTTGTTATCCCCTGTACAGACAGTTGGTGAGACCCCATCTGGAGTACTGCGCCCGTTCTGGAGACCCCATCTCCGCAAGGACATAGACAGGATGGAGGCAGTTCAGAGGAGGGCAACTAAAATGGTGCAGGGTCTGCAAGAGAAGCCATATGAGGAGAGACCAAAGGAGCTTAATATGTATACCCTTGAGGAAAGAAGGAGAGGGAGGACATGATAGAAACGTTTAAGTACCCAGTGGAATCAACAAAACCAAGAGGGTAGCATCTTTCAGAAAAAGAGATGCGAAGAACAAGGGGACACAATTTGAAGATAGGGGGACGGCTCAGGGGCAATGTGAGGAAATATTTTTTTCACAGAGAGGGTGGTGAATGTATGAACAGCCTCCTGAGGAGGCTGTGGGGTCTAAAACTGTGGGAGAATTCAAGAATGCATGGGACAGACAAAAGGCAATTTTTGTGGGGGGTAGGAAGAAATAGACTGTTGGTTAAATAGGATCTGCAGCTTATCCTCTAGGTAGGGAAATGGGCAGACTAGGTGGGCCAAGCGGTCCTTATCTGCCGTCAAAGTCTATGTTTCTATGTGTCTATGTTTCTGATCCTCACATGATGCAGCTCGTTGGCAACACTACAATAGGAGTACTGCCTGCAGAACCGGCCCCCATACTTAAGGAAGGATGTTACGTTACCAGAGGAGGTCCAGCACATAGTAACAAGGATGATCCCGGAACTGGAGGTCAAACTCTACAAGGAAAGGCTTTACTGGTAGCAAAGGAGGGATATGGGGGATAAGATAAAGACCTTTAAATATATGAAGCCTATAAGCATGACTGGTACAGAGGACATTTTTTAAATTAAGGAGAGGGTGGGACATGAGGGGACTTGGTCTGAGACTGGAGAGTAGAAGATTCAGAAGGGACATGAGGAGGCAGTCTTTTACAGACAAGGTGGTGACTCTGTGGAATGCACTACCTGAAGAGGTGGTCTCCTGTAAGTCAGTGGGCAGTTTTAAAAGGGGATAGGACAAAGTGAGGGTGAGGGTCACCATCATGGGGGTAGAAGAGGCGAGGGCACCTGCAGTGTATTAACTGCTAGCTGCACACTCAAGCAGACTTGATAGACCATGTGGCATGTATTTACTGGCAATTTGCATGTTTGTAGTACAGTATGTGATTGCTCACCATTAAATAGAATAATTAAAAGTCTGCACCATGCAAGTTATAGCATGCACACCCCCCCCCCCAAGTCACACAGAATGTGGAGAAACCATAGTAACAGTGTCATCTATTAGGGCTGTGCTGACTACATTCAATGATTACTTTCAGAAGTACATTTCTGGCTGCAGTGATGACTTATGCAGGTACCATTGCATGAAGCAAAAGCATTTGCAAATGTAAACACAGGGACATCAAGGACCTCTGCCCTCAATTTGCTTTGCCGAATTCGGAAGCAACCATCATTAGAGTACATTTACAGTTTCCAGTGCAATCTGAACATTGTGAATTCCATCTATTCCCTACAGTCAATGTTCACCCGTATAACATGATTTGAGAAAGGGCATTCTTTAAGCTGCACTACATTCTTTATTTTGAATTATAACATGGCTCTTTCAAAGCATTACTGATTCGTCTGACTGGTGGCTGGCATCTCTTCCCGTGGGCTGAAACTAGGATTTACAACAGGAGAGGGGTAGCAGTCAGCCAAACAGGATGGAGGATTTGCATTCTGTTTGAGTGCTCATTGTATAATTATGCAGTAAGGCACAGCCGGGTGTGGGTTACTGTGGATTTACACATGCCTTGGGTGGTGTGTCACGAGGGGTAGCAGAATGACTTTACCACACAAAAAGTGGGTAAATAAACCAATAACTCAAAGCCTGGAGTACCTTATCATGATTACAAAATGGACCCATATGTAAAATACATTTAAAATGCATTTCAGAATGTTTTTTATAAATGCCATTCCTCAGCCATGGGTTATGCAGAATTTTTTCCAACGGTCATGTGACATGTCTTGATCAATGAGGTTACAGTATTTTCACACACCATTGTGTAATAAGCATTTGAATTCTACATAACAGAATCAGTTTCATTTAAAAAAATAAATAAATAAGTAGACAAAATCCACTACAACTTCAGCTGCCCGGTCTGAAGGATCAATGCTGGCATGCCCTGTTGAACTGAAACATGACAGGAAATGCCTGCCATGTGGCCGACTCATTCTGCTTGTCCTGCCTGAGCTTCCTCTGCATATTGATCTAGTAGCCCGCGTCTACTGATTGCTTCATCCTCTTTGTCTGGACCGGTTCCCTCTGTACGTTTCTGACATACCTGTGTCTAATACATCAGGCCTCAGTGTAGGGTTACCCTGCAATTCTGCTGATATAGATGATTCAGATGTAATCCTATGAGGCAATGTAACATAAAGTTTCCATTAGCTACATGCATCAAAGAGTTAGGAATCATGCATCCATGACAGAAGCTGACCTAGATATTGTTGCATGGCACACTGCGAGCCACTTTTGGGACACAAGCAGAGAAGGATATACTGTCTTTCATAAAGATGGGGAATGGAGGAAGGGTGGAGTGATTGCTCGCTATGATTTCTGTCTAGACACAGGGGCAGAAACATGCCACATGAAGCCAAGTGCCATAGACTTCAGTGGTCCTGATGTTGTGATGATATTGAAAAAAATCAAGGAAGCACTAACAACAGGAACATTTGAAACAGATATTGAGAATATGTGGGAAACCCAGAAGTATAACATGCTAGACATAACAGCGTACATCAAACAGAGAAGTAAGGGTGACAGAAAAAGACAACTATGGTTTAGAATGCAGATAGCCATCAAAATAAGGGGGAAAAACATTCAGTAAGCATAAGAATACAGAGAGGGATGAGGACAAAGAACTGCACCTCAACAGCCAAAGACAGGTCAACAGGGCTCTCAGGATAACCATGACAACGACAAAAGAAAGATGGGCTAATACATTAACAAAAAGGGAGCAAATGCTTTGCTACATACATGATCGAGAGAAATAAGTCTTGGGGGGAAGGGGTTGTAAAAGTAAGAAGGGAGGCAGAGGAAAGTGTGGAGGAGGGGCAAGAAAAAGCAGACATATTTAATAGATACTTCTGTTCAGTTGGACAGAGAAGGAGGAAGGACTGGAACCACAGTAAATTACGATTACCAAAGGGAGGGAAGAGGAAAACACTAGCCTTTTTTCAGATAAAACGATGATGGAGAAGCAAACTATGCTAAGGGTAGACGAAGTGCTGGAACGGAATGGCATACGCAATGGAATATGAAAGGAACTAAGTAGGAAACTGGTTACAACACTAGAAGCTGTGTTTTGCGAGTCAATTGCTTATAGTGAAGTTACAAAACAGTGAAGGAGGGCCCATGTGACAACACTGCAGAAGCGTGGGAGCAGGGATGAAGTATGGAATTACAGGGCAGACAGCCTCACCTCAGTAGAGGGCAAAATCATGGAGACACTAATAAAAGTTAAAAGTGGTGACAGGGACTTTCCTCTGACCAACAAATAAAACATGGAAAAATGCAGTAGGTACAAATGGCTAATGAAATGACTCTCTAATTCTATGATTGGATCAGTCCAAAGAATGATGTCCAGATCGAAAACAGACTTCATCTGGAAAAGGGATAAAGTGAGGAGTGGGGTGATATAGATCGCTTAATGTGAGCAGCATATGTGGTAGGGTATGAGGGAAGGGAAGAAACAGACCACCATGGATAGCCTCACAGCAGTCTGGAAAAAGGTATTATGTACCATGGAACACAAGGTTTAAACTGACAGTAAGGCATATTGAAGAAAAGAGGATCCACTTGTGAACAATGCTTACCCTTTCAATGGGCCATAGACACGAAAGGTGTATCCCTTAACACCATGCTTTGCTTGAACAGTGTGGTATGTCAAGGAAAGGGGATCAACTGAACGCCATGGATCGCAAGCACAGAAGGAAGAGTGGGTTATAACCAGTAGGTTGGACAAGGTGAGCACTAGAGTGCCTCTGATCAACTGGAATAATGTGTAAGAGTGACCAGATGAGGTACTGGTTTATCACTGTACACCAGGAATAGCCTGTCGTTAGGAGAAGAAGAGGAGCACAGTGCATCTGTACACAAGGTCTATCCAGCAAGATGGGCATGGTGAAGAATGGATTACACCTGAACATCATTTATGGCCTCTGAATGGACAGTAGGATGAACTAGGTGACACTAGACACAATAATTATCCTGTCAGCAGAGTAAGATGAGGAATGGGGAGTCACTCGTCAAACAGTAATAGCATGGCAGTATGCCAGAAGTAGTAATTGGGATATCAATTGACACCGGAAAACCATAACAGAGAAAAATGCTGAGGAATGAGGTCCACATGGTCACCACGGTCAGACTTACAGTGGAAGAAAGTGAGTGATGCAGTGCTACTGAAAAAAACATAGGCAGTTAATTGGGGAAGGGCAAGAAAGATGCTATGTTTCTGAACACCAGGGACAGTCTATAACTGTGTCAAGAGCAGGGCTTCAGTTAACTCCATTTTGGGAGTATTTGACTTCTAAAAATAAGGCAAAAACTTCCAAAATAAAGAGGGAGGAAGTCATTGATTTCCAGATGTAAAACCAAAAATTAGATGACTTCCAAAATTCCAGGCATGGAAGTCAGAAATGATGGATTGCTCTGAAAGAAATTGTATTTTACCAGTAATACATTATATTAACATCCATAAATTAGTCCTTCCTAGAATATTGACCTCCAAAAGTGGGATTCTGGAAGTATTTTGGCTTCCAAAAAATTGGAATGACTTTCAGATTTCCACTCCTGGAAGTTTTAGACTTCCACTGAAAATAAATTAACTGAACCCCTTGTCAAGAAGTGAGGAAAAGGGTTATAACTAAACAGCAGAGGACCCCTGTAAGAGAGTTAGAATAAGAAAAGGTGTGACACTTGACAACATGGATTACCTAATAAGAAGTAGGATGGATCAGGGAAAGATGAGCCAATGAACACAAATACTTGCCTAGTTGTCAGACAAAGTGAATAATGGGATACAGCTGAACACAAGATACAGTCACTGGACGGGGCAAGGTGATTAATGTGCTACTCACAACCACCAGAGATTGAAAGCATTGAGAATTCCAGACAAAAAAAAAAAAAAAGATAAATCCATCCACAACAGCTTCCAACTGCAAATGGTCAGCGAGCCAACCAGGTTACTGAAAAACATACACCTCAACCTGAGAAATAGAAACATTGAGAGGGAGCTGGTGTGTAGTAACTGCTGGTGGCAAGTAACCACCAATCAGTGTGGTTCACGGAAACTAATGGGCAAGGAGGGAGTAGAAACAGGTACAGTTGTGCTATACTTATAAGGGGCCAACTTCAAAAGGATGGGGAAATAATGAAAGGATATCTGCATAGAATCCATGCAAATATGGACACTAACCGGAGGTGCCAGGTCATCACACTGGAGATTGAGGAGGCAACCAGAATCTGTACCAGGGCACAGAGTAAGAGGGCTATGGCCAAGAAACCTAGTTGGATAAGTAAGGGGATCATGGAAAAAAAAAGGAAGATAAGAGCCGGCTTTAGCAAGGACACAAAAAGAGGAAAGCGGAAGGACAGAGAGCAGAACCAGAAGGACTTAAAGAAGGTCACCAGAGTAAGCAAGGCAGGCAAGGCATGTAGGGAGCTCAGGGTGGCACAGGGCATTAAGCGTTGGGTGGACTTCTTCAGATACATCAGGGAGAAAAAGAGTTGTAAGGTCCAAATCATAAGGATTGGGAGTGAGGGAAAACAGGCACATAACAATCAGAAGTACTACACCAATTCTTCTGATCACTACTTACTGAAGACAAAGGATGGACTGTACCCAAGGGTGGGGAGTATGCCAGTTACAGGGGGCCAGGAGGAAGTGATGAAGATGTCACAGAGGGCAGAGTGCTGGAGGGATTAAGAGCAATGAGAATGAACAAGGCGCATGATCCAGATGGCATACACCAAAGGGTGATGAAAGAGCTGACATAATACCTGACGGCACCCTTTGCAGACCTGTTTAATGCATCCCTGGACTCAGTGAGAGTACCTCAGAACTGGCGGATGACACAAGTGGTACCACTCCGCAAAAGGGGCCACAGAGATGAACCAGGGAACAACAGACCAGTAAGCCTCACATCCATCGTTGGACAGCCGATGGACACAATCCAGAAGGATAGACTGGTTTCCCTTCTGGAGACTACTGAACTGCAGATTGTTACTCAGCATGGCTGGCTCTCAGGCAGATCCTGCCAGACCAACCTGGTAAATTACTGTAACTGCATAACTAGGCCATGAAACATGGGCCATGCAGAATATATTCTGCACCTGGACTTCAGTAAGGCATTCCATTCACTGCCACAAGAGAAACTAGGAAGTAAGCTAAAATGGCACAGGGCAGAGGGCAAATATGGTGGGATGAGAACTGAACTGGCAGCAAAGGAGACAGCAGAAGGTGGTGGTGGAAAGGGAGCTCTAATCTTTGAGGACACTGACAAGCAGTGTACTGGGGACGGCACTGTTTGAGGTATTCATAGCAAATAACTCAATATGCATCAATAGCAATATCACTCTGTTTGAAGATGACACCTAGATGAGAACAGTAATGCATGACTTAGGAGGGTGGCAGAGGATGCAAGATGATCAGTCAAAATTGGACACCTGGTCAGACACTTGGCAGCTGTGGTTCAATGACAAACAGTGCAAGGTGCTACATTTTGATGCCAAAAAAAAAACAAGCATTTGTCAATGCTGAACATTGTCTTGCTGTCATTGGCATTAGTAGTGCAGGAGTTAGAGAGATGCACAATAGGAATGGCAGTGAAGTACTGAACTGAAGCCAACCCCACCCCCACCCCTGCAGAGACTGACAAGTGTTGGGGTGTGCCTTTGGGTCGTCAGCCATAACGCTCATGCCATTTTACCTCACCCTACCCTGCAGACACTGACAAGTGTCGCGGTGTGCCTTGGGGTCTTCTTGCCTTATGCTCACCCCATTCCATAAGGAAATATGCTGAGATGGATGCAGTACAGCAGAATGGGGTGAACTTTGGGGCTGAAGACTTCAAGGCACACCTCAATGCCTGTCACTGGCTGCAGGGTGGGGTGGAGGTGGAATGGCGTGAGCATTACAGCCGACAATCCCAAGTTACACCCCTGATGCCTGTCAGTATCTACAGGGTGGGGTGTTATGGTTGGAAACCCTAATGCCATGGGTGTTTGTTGGTATTTTCATTCCAAATTTTAAACATGGCCTTTTTTGTGACCCCACCTCATGAAGAGTGGCACTATCAGATTGTTAGCTGAAAGCTGATTTTACACAGTGACTGCGCCATTTGGCACCACAGGGGCGAAAACATATTTCGGGCAGGATGTGAAAAATGACAACTGTACTGTTCATGAGAAGGTGTAAAAAAATGGCAATGTTGAAAATCTGGAGTGAAAATATGAAAAATTGGTGAAGTCATGAGTACGCATAGAAACTGCGCAACGCACACCCATAACCCAATTATTTTTTGGATTTTTTTTAACCACATTTTCAGCATAGGAATTTTGAGACCTTCCCTCATGAACAGCGGCACTGTGATTTTGTTAATCTGTCCCAAAAGTTGATTTCCCACAGCGACTGCACCATTGTGCACCACAGGTGCGAAAACACATTTCAGGTAGGATGCGAAAAATGGCAGCTGTACCATTCATAGGGATGTGTGAAAAAATGGCAGTTTTGAAAATCTGGAGTGAAAATATAAAACATTGTTGAAGTTATGAGTGTGCGTGGAAACTGCACAATGCACTCTCGTAACACAGTCATTTTTTGAGATTTTTTTTCAGCAAATTTGCAACATGGGCTTTTTGAGACCCCACCTCATGAACAGTGTCACTGTTATTTCATTAATCGGTCCCGAAAGGCGATTCCGTGAAATCACAGCGAAATCACCTTTCTGGACCGAGTAACAAGATAACGGTGCTTGTGTTCATGAGGTGAGGTCCCAAGAACCCCATGTTGAAACTCTGCTACCAAAATTCCCAAAAATGGCTGAGATATCCCCCTATGTTGAACCCCCCATTGCCTGCCATTACTGCATTTTGTTCATTTCCTGGTCGGCTTTTGAAGAGTGCAGACATGTTCCTGCTCCACAGAAGCTTGCAGCACTGGCCCTCCAGAGGTAAGTATGGGGTGAGGGGGGTGCGGGAGTGGGTGGTGGGTTGAGGGAGGGAGCATGGCAGAATGACGAGTGTATGTTTCCAGGTAAAGAAAAAGAAATTATTTCAGGCACACTGGGGTGGGCTCCAGTGTGCCATGAGTTTGGGGGGCATGATGCTGAGAAAGTGTGTGTGTGTGTGTGTGTGTGTGTGTGTGGTGGGGGAACATGATGCCGATGTGGATTGGGCCCCCTTTGGCAAAAAAATTTAACTTGGGGGGGACATGCCAACATGGGGATTGGGCATCCTCGATGTCGGCTTTGTGGAGATTGCGTGGCGGGAGGCAGGAGCCACCATATTTATTACAATCTTTCACCAGGAAAGGCACATAACAGAGCCTTGTTATCTGATGCTCCAATGCGGAAACTGCACCTCATTGGCATGGCAGATTTCTTTCAACTCCGTGTCTGTCTCTCTCTCTGAAACTGCTGTCATCACCAGCATGCTTGCTAATTGGTGGGAAGGGAGAAATTGTTTAACCAGGAAAGGCACACTAAGCTGAAGCTTGTTTCCAGGTGCAACCTGGGAGCACTGTGAAGTTAAGTGACTTGCTTAGGATCACATAGTATCCAAGCGGGGGCTGCGGTATTCAAAACCAGGTCTCCAAGTTTGCAGCTCAATGCCCTAAACCACTGTGCTATACTGCCTCCTAAAGCCTGGTGGCTGAGGGATGCACCCACTAAAGTGTTCCCTGCATTCACCACAACAGTGACAGACCTTTGAATGTGCTACTACCGCAAGACGTTGCTTGTGCATGCATGCAAGACAACATAAAAAAGGAACTACCATTTGAGGGGTGGGGGTGGGTTGAAACTAGCCTTGTCAGAGGATAAGAAGGATCTGGTGGTGATCATAACAGACTCGATGAATAACTTGGTGCAATATAGGGAGGCAACAGCAAAGGCTAACAGCATGCTGGGTTGTATTTCTAGGGGTATATCCTCCAAGAAATGGGAGGTGATCCTGTCATGTGTGTATATATATATATATATATATATATATATATATATATATTTAAATATATCTCACTAGTTAGACCGCACCTGGAGTACTGCTTGCAGTACTGGCACATGTAACTGAATAAGGACATTAGGCAACTGGAGGGGATGTAGCACCCAGAAATAACAATTATTCAGGGGAAAGGGGACATGCCTCATGAGATCCAGTTGAGGCAATTGAACATGTACTTCCTGGAGCAGAGGAGAGATGTGGGGCATATGACTGTAACAATCAGGTACATGAAAGGAATAAATGAAACAGGCATGGAGGGGCTTCTCAAGGGGGGAGGGAGACATTTGAGGACATGATCTGAGATTGCAGAGAAGACTATTCAAGAGGGACATGAAAAGACACTATTTTTTGGAAAGGGTGGTGTTGGGGTGCAACGCATTGCCTGTGGAAGAGGTATCCTGTGAAACCATGGGCTGCTTCAAGCGGTGATGGGACAGGGCAAGAGGGTGGTCACGGGGGGGGGGGCTGCAGAACATGGACTGCTACCTGAACAATTGGGGAGACTTAATAGACCAAATGGCCTCTATCTGAACTTTAGGAGGGCAGACTCTGGCAGAATGGGAGAGTGCATAAGAAATGTACTAGCAAGTGAGCACAAAGGAGTGAAGGAACAATGACAAAAAATCAAAATTGCCATCACAGTGACAACAAGCCTTTGAATGGAACAAATAAATAAAAACGAAGGAAAAAAAACACTATGGTTCTCAAAAGAGGTGGCAGGGAAAGATATGTAAAAAAAAGTTAGCATTCAGGAAGTATAAGGACTCACAGAAGCAGCAGAACAGGGAACTGTTATCAGTTCAAGCAGAAGGAAGCAGGGAAGGCAGTCAGAAGACAAGGGCCAAGCAGAGGAAAAGATAGCCAACTTGTTTAAAAAGGGGGATAAAATCTTTTATAGGTACATTAGGGAGCAAAACAAGACCAAGGGTGGGATAGTGAGGCTTCATAAAGGGGAAGGGAAGTGAGCAGAGGGTGACAGTGAAAAGGCAGAGATACTGAATGAATACTTTTGCTCAGTATTCACAAAAGACAAGGAGGGGGACATACCTAAACATAACAAAAATGCACCCTGGATAGAGGGGTCGATACCAGTCATTTCACATAAGAAAGGGTCCAAAAAGAACTCCTAACACTCTAGGTGGACACAGCAAGGGGGCCTGATGAGATTCATCCCAGAATTCTAAAAGAACTAAGGGTAGAACTAGTGACACCACTGACTACCCTTTTTAATAAATCATGGGAGGATGGTGTGGCACCTGAGGACTCGAGGACGGCAGCTGTGATTCCCCTTCACAAAAATGGGAGCAAGACAGAGGCCAGAAACTGTAGACCTCTTAGTTTGACCTCAGTGATAGGGAAAATGATGGAATCACTTCTGAAGGAAAGAATTGTTGAGTACCTAGAGGTCAATGGGGCCAGGACCCAAGGCAGAATGGATTCACAGTGGTAAGGTCATGTCAAATGAATCTTATAGATTTCTTTGACTGGGTGATCAAAGTTGTAGACCAGGGAGGGGCTCTGGACGTAGCATACTTAGACTTTAACAAGGCATTTGACTCAGTTCCACCCAACAGATTAATAAACAAGTTGGCCAGTCTTGCAGTGGGTCACAGGGTGGTAGCCTGGGTAAAAATGTGACTGAACAACAGGACACAGAGGGTAATAGTAAATACAGTCAATTCTGAATAAAGGGGATTTACTAGTGGGGTACCGTAGGGTTCAGAACTGGGACCAGTCCTCTTTAATGTCTTTTATAAGTGACAATGCAGTGGGACTGGAAGGAAAAGTATGCGTCTTTACTGACGACACAAAAATATGCAACAGACTTGATACACGGGGGGGAGGGAGCATGAGAAGGAACATGGCAAGGTTGAAGTAATGGTCAAAGGTATGGCAGCTTAGATTTAATGGCAAGAAGTGCAAAGTAATGCACCTGGGAAACAAAACCAGGGGAAGAGTACACGGGGGGGGGGGGGAGATTAAAAACAACAAATTTGGAAAAGGACCTGGGGGTAGTCATATCAGATTACCTAAAGGTAGGCAAGCAATGTGAGAATGCAGTAAGGAGGGCTGGGAGATATTGAGATACATAAGGAGAGAGGCATCACCAGTAGAAAACAAGAGGTTGTTATCCCTCCATACAGACAGTTGGTGACACCCCATCTGGAGTACTGTGTGCAGTTCTGGAGACCCCATCTCCGCAAGGACGTAGACAGAATGGAGTCAGACCTGAGGAGGGCAACTGAAATGGTGCAGTGTCTGAGGAGAGACTAAAGAAACTTAATATGTACACTATGAAAGAAAGGAGGGAGTTGGATGACATGATAGAGACTTTCATGTACCACAAGGGAATCCACAAAGTCCTGGAGGGTAGTATTTTTTATCAGAAAAGGAGATGTGCAAGAACAAGGTGGCAGAATTTGAAGATAGATAGGGTACGGCTCAGGGGCAACGTGAGGAAGTATTTTTCGATGGAGAAGGTAGGGAATGCATGGAACGGTCTTCCTGATGAGGTTGTGGGGTCAAAAACAGAGGGGGAATTCAAGAATGCATGGGACAGACATAAGCAAATTCTAGAATGGGGCAGGAGGAAGTAGGCTGTTGGTTAACTAGGATCTGCAGCGTATCCAATAGGTAGGGAAATGGGCAGATTGGGTGGGCCAAGCTGTCCTTGTCAGCCATCAAAGTCTATGTTTCTATCTGCTGTCATTTTCATATGTTCATACAGTATGTTCGTATGAAAGAACTTTCTCATACATTCTGTACTGGTTCTGCACTATGGTATCATACTGATTCAGTTGTGACACTTCTGTGCGCAATATTTGACATCTTGGTTTATAACAAAGTTACTAATGCCTAGGCATATATGCCTCATCCAGAAACACCCACCTTCAGTGACAGCAGATGTATATATAAAAAGCACTTTCGAAATATACATTGTTATATACAGAGTTAGTAACTCCAGGACAAACCACATAACAGGCTGGCACTATAACCTGCAGGTAGACAAACGAGCAGTGAATGAACTTTTCACCTGCAGACCTGGTCTTCATTCCCACAACCTCCACTTGCATACTGTGTAACCCTCAGCAAGTCACTCACCAGCCAAAGCTCCTAGGATGTCCCCAAAAAATGCACTTGTGCTTATTGGTCCTGGTCCAGTCAGCAAAGATTAAGCAATGAAAAATGTAAAGTAAAGAAAGACACAGCAGGGCGCAAGCAGCCACTTTCCATACACAACTGACAGGTGACAGGCTACAGCAACTGTAACAACAGAGCAGCCATAAACTTCTCTCATGTGCCACAACTTAAATTATTTCAGTCACCCTGTCAACAAGTCACTGTCACTGGATACAGTGCTACAACTGGTGTCGACAATTCTAATTCCTGACAGGCACTGGCAGGCTGCTACTTGACAAGCTACATTACACTTATGTTTTTACTTCAGTTCCTGACTCTGAGATGGCATGCATTGCTTTGATTGACAACACCAGACAGAGCGTGCAGCGTGCTCACATCGGATGTCGGGAACTAGCACGTTGATTTACGTCTACTTTCCTTGCATGCATTCCGATAGGGCAGTTCACTCCGTGAGTACTGCACATACATTGAGGTTGGAGGCAGCCACAAATTACAACATGATGATCCTGATGGAGGTCCATGCGAACCCCCCATGAAAAAAGGAAGCGACTCACTATCAGATGGAGCAGCGTAACTGAACCAGGTACTAACCAGCTTTTCTCAACAACACAAAAACGGTGGGTTGCTTAGGGGCATTTCTGTTCGTGGCACTGCTGCTTTAAGTAATTTTATTTTTAAGGCCCAGTGCAAGCAAATATGAAGCTTACAGTTATAGGGCCAAAAACAATGGCTGCCAGTTGAATTCTTGACATTCTATTAGCTTCATGATTTCAGTGGTGATCAGTGCACATTTAGCAGCACTTTTTATCTTCCATGCGTGGAACATAATTGCTACGTGAACAACAGCCAATCAGATTTCAGGATTTTCCCTTACACTTTTATAATAATCAATATTCCACACTTTGCCATTTAGTTTCTGTAACAAATCCATGCTGTCCTGAGATAAGATTCAAGTAGTAACACTTTAGGTTGTAATAGGCTGTCAATAAAATTGCACGGATTATGTGTCAAGGATCCTACGCCGGACACTATACTGGTCTGCCCGGGGGATCCTTTTCATTTGTATGAACTTTTGCAGAATATAAAAGGTCAGAATAACGGGGTAGTCCGTCTTTATGTATTCCGCCTCATTCTTAGTTAGCCAACCATCTCTCTGTCTCCAGTCAATAAACTCACATAATTCTGCCTGAAACTTTACTGTTGGATCTCTATTCAGTTTTGTATAATTGTCACGATTATTCAATAAGTCCATACATTTGGTTTGGTACATTTCTTCTTCCATCATGACAATATTACCTCCCTTGTCTGACTTTTTGAATACCACCCCTTTCATATTTTTTAACTCTTTCAGTGCTTTAAATTCTTCTCCTGTGAGATTTTTTGCATAGCTAAACTGTGTCTCAGAAAACAGCTTGGCAACATCATTTAACAAGCACTTCTCAAAGACATTAATGGCAGATTTGTTAATCTGGAGACAGAATACTGATTCAGGTTTGAAACTGGAAGATCTATTAAAATTAGATTCCATGTTATCACTTACAGTTTCATTTAAAACTTCATGTTCAGCTTCTTCCAGTAATTCTTTAACATTAATGTTGTCAATAAGGTTGGGGTCCCAGTTTGATGTTTCCCACTCATTGTCAGTAAATGTTCAAAAGTCTAATAAATCAGCATTATGTAGGGAGATGTCTTGAATGTTGGTCATTTCCAATGTTTCCAAGTTTTCACCAGCACCTATGATTCTAGCTGCGAAGTCCTGTTGTTTACCAAAAAAGTATTTCAGCTTTATTTTTCTAATTCATTTCTAGATGTCAATTATGGTTTTAAACCAGTCAGGGTTAGATACAGGCACAAAAGTTAATCTCTTCCGTAATACAGAGAGGTGTAGTTAATTCAATTTTAGTGAGGTTAATCACTTCTGGCCCCTCTATCTGTCCTTGTTCCTGAGAGATCTCTGCTTGGAGGAAATGTTTCCGTCTGCCTCTGAGTCCCCTCCATGTTTTTTTGGAATAGCTCCTTTTTGGTTTTTTGGCCCTTGTGTTTTCCTCTGGCCTTCCCTCTGTTCCTGTCCTAAAAAAACTTTTGGGATGCCAGCTATATTAGATGGACCAGCACTTTAAGCTTCTTCTTGAGTCTGTCTATTGCCTTGAGTGGAGCTCGTGGTTTCCTGAAAGCTAACACCTTTGTTTTTATTGTATTGCTCTGATCTCTTTTTTGGTTTCTGCTCCAAAATCTCTTCCTTGATCCAGAGTGCCCTCTGCTGCTTGATCGCTCCCATCTCTCCCATACAAAGACCTCCCTTCTGTTGTAATCCCCAATGTGTCTGTTTACTTTCGTACATTTCTTTTCAATTAAATCCTTTTCATGTTTATTTATTTTCTTGAAATAAAACTTATTCAGGTTATTCAAATCTGTTTTACCTTTATGCTCAGCAAGTTTTGTTTGTATCAGTTTTATTTCCTTGTTGATCTCACTGGTTTGTCTCGTGTCTCTTCGAATCAATGTCTTGATCCAGCTCACAGTGTAGATGGTAGCTGCTTCTTCCCAGTCTCTTTTAAACTCTTCGTCTTCGAATCCTGTACTGGGAGCTTTGTCTATTCTTAAATAGAGATGCAGCAAAGTTAAATTCTGCCTGAGAAGTGGACGCAAAGTAGTCCACTTCACGTTGCCATCCCGCAACTTGAAGTGCCCATTTAAAACCGTTACTTTGCCACTTCGCATTGTAATTATGACTTTGCGTTGCTCACTCCGCCTTACTTCACTTTAAGGCCTAATGAGAATTGACAGGCAGCCCACACACATCATATGGCTTACACAGTGTAGGTCACATGCTTCAGGCAGGCAGGAAGTGAATCATGCTTGAAAGAGAGTTTCACTTTCACCTTGTAGTAGGAGGAAAAGGTTGTGTTGCTTAGAGTCAGAGAGGAAAATCTATATAAAGTAGTGTAAAACTACCATAAACCTTTTAATTTTTTTTGCTAATTAGCTGATTATTCTTGCCTATTTGTTGCCTGGATTTCTGTTTGTGCAGTATTTCAGTTTAGTATTTGTTAATTGTTTGTGTGTGTGTGTGTGTGTGTGAGAGAGAGAGAGATCATAATGGAGGGGGAGAGACTAGATGGTTTTTGGAAACGTAGCGGAGGAGATCGTGTCGGTGTACGCACACGTGATGGCAGGCTGCGTTGGACCAGAGCACCATCTTGAGTGTTCCCCCCCGAAGCAAGAGATGGTGGACTTGGTGCCATGAAAGCACCACCTCCTGTGGCACCTACTAGTGCCCCCCCAGTGCCAGCACCTGCTATGACCCCTGTGTCAGCGGCTCAGCAGCAGCAGGAAGTCAGGGAGAAGGTGCCACAGCAGTCACAACAGCAGATTTCTGTACCCCCAGCCCCAATTGTGCAGCAGTAGCAGCCCCTATCTCCAACAACACCTGACCCCCCCGCCTGTGCCTGGTCCTCCCTACACCTCATTAGTGTGGGAATTCTTTACTACACTGCCTGGGGACAGCAGTGTAGTAAAATGGAATTTTTGTGGTGTGGAGGTGCGCAGTGGCACCAAAGGAAGTCACCTTGGCACAGGGGGTCAGCACACCCACTTGTACAATCACCACCATGAAGAGTGGTAAGCCAAGGCTGCAGAAAAGGGCAGCAATGCATCTGCTGGCCCTGCTGGGGAAGAGGGGGCAGCACGGTCGTCTACCTGATCATGGTGGTGTGAAGCGGGGGAGGGCCATGGATGAACTGGCTGCTACACCACCATAACCTGCAGCACTTCCAGGTGACGGTGGCAACCCTCTCCAACTGCCTGCCACACAGGCCAATTTGGGCCTGCTGTGGAGTGAGTTGGAGGCTGCTAACCACCAGCTGTACAATGTTGAGCAGCAGTTGGAGTGAATTGAGGGGCACCAACTACAGATTATGGGGTTGCTTCAACTGCTGCTGTCCCATCACAATGTTGATTATTAGTTTTAGTTTGTCCTTGCACCCACCACCCTCTGTGTGAAAAAAATAGTTCCTGATGTTGCCCTGATTCGTTCCCCTCTATCTTCAAATTTTGGTCCCTTCTTCATGCACATCTCTTTTTCTGGATGAGGCTACCCTCTTGTTCATTCCCTTTCAGTGCTTGATAGTTTCTATCATGCCTCCCCTCCTTTTCTTGTATTTATATGTAATGTCCTTTAGTGTCTCTTTGTCTGGTTTCATTCTGGTGCATACCCTTCAACATTTTGGTTCCCTTCCTTTGTACAGCCATTTTTTTACTTCATTTTATTGTGATGATTCCCAGTGCATCCCAGTATACCCTGTCCCCAGCCCTCCTTACTTCCTTCTGGCATTTCTTGCATACCTTTAGGTCATCTGATCTGACACAAGTCACTATACATTTTTGTTGTTGTTAGTCCCCCCAACCCCCAGTTGTGCACCGTTATGTGTATAATAATGTTAAGTGTGTGTTACATCTTTCTTTGGCATAACCTTGTTTACCTCCCAAAAATGGTAAGAACCATGCCCAAAAACAGCTGAAATAAAACACAAAAGTGGTGTCCTTGCCCTCATTATACTCCTACTTAACAAAACCAGAAAGCCAGCACTCCAGAGGAATAAATGCCAATAAAAAATGTTCACTGCTAGTGCAAATGTATTTATGGCAAAACTAGGCACACAAATGATCCTTGCGCTTCGGTGGCTAGGCCTTCATTAGGGGGCCCCCTAATAAGCACCGAAGCACAGGGGTCATTTGTGTGTGGCCTGTTTTGCCATCAATAAATTTGCTCTTGCAGTGAACATTTTTTCTTGGCATGTATTCTTCTAGAGTGCTGGCTTTCTGGTTTTGTCTTGCACTTTTGGATCTAGCTGCTCTCTACCAGCACCTGTCCACAGTGTTAGTGCAGCGTGCTTCTTGCGGCCCTGTTATATTCCTACTTAACAATGTCTGTTTACCATGAAATATTTTTTGTGGCTCAGTAATGTTTCCTTTCTGTCGTGGTGGTTTGTTTGTTGAAAAGCAGAAGTAAGCAGTGCAATAATCTGCTAAACAGAATGTGTGCACTACACTGCCAGATGCACACTGTCCAGCCCCTTGAAAACATATATTTATTTGTAAGATATCAGAATTACAATCCTTTGAGTCATAGACTCATTTCCAAAGGCTCCACATCATAATACACAATACATAACATATAACACAGTAGGATATACAGTTACAGATACTTACAATATGATACCACAATTTCAGAGTTATAACAGACACACTGCCACTGATGGAACAGCATATAATAAATACAGAGGAGGCGGTGTGCCTATGTAGGGCCTATACAGGATGTTAGCTAAATATATAATCACATTGTGATAACATGTTACTAAGCACTATAATATCTGAAGCAGTCTGATTCATGCTGCACCCAGTCATGCGTGCACACACTCCAATAAGAACTATGTCACCTGCTGTTGCTGTTGGAATTTCATGTAATGCTTCTTGACCTAACTGGGCTGATGCACAGTGTCTTGCCAAATGATATGATAGAAGGATGACCCGACCATTGAGTTAACCATGATGATGTGATGATGCTGTCGGTTGCCCAAAGTCTGCTACACATATCCAAACAGGAAGGATGCCCTCTGTGTGTACACTCATACTACCCTTGGAAAGTTAATGTACCTGGCACTATCAGGGTTTTCCACAGAACCTGACCTTAAATGTTTATATCCACACACACACACACACATGTGTGTGTATATATATATATATATATATATATATATATATATACATACATACATACATGCAATCATGGCTTTTTTTTGTATCACAGGTCATATAGTCAAACTTGGGGTGCACATTTTTTGGCTTGGTGAGGAATTTTGGCATTGGAATACTGTGAAGCCAGTGAAGGTAACTATTTTTTTTTTTGGGTGGGGCGGTTATCATTTAGAAGCAAGTTTCATTAGTGTTTTTTTTTTGTGTGAATTCTTCACAGGTTTTCTGTGAATCCTCCAGTGCAGTCCTGATGGTCAGGATTCATGCCAGTTGCTGCGGCCCTGGTGTGATGCTGATCTTCTTATTTGGAGAAAGCACCAACGGCAGCACACGGCACCAAAATGTTTCCTGCAAAAACAGATAAGCAAGAAATTATTAGTACTTGATTGCAGTAGCACATTCTGTCAAAGTGTGGCTGTTACTGTCTGTTATATATCCAGCATAACAGATAGCAAGCTCTCAGTAAGCCACACCAAGACCAAATCACAATAACAAATTTAGTATGTCTAACCCATGCACTGTCCCAATGTCTTAAGTTACATTTTAAAAGACGTCTTGTCATGATCTGGATAAAACTTTGTTCAACACCGCCATGGCCTGCTGCAGCAATAGTGTCTGATGTGCATGAAAAATATATTATGTGATGTACATGTCACCTACTTTATATGATTTCCACTCTCTTGAAAAAATGAACTACAAAAGAGAACTGATGAAATAAAATTGATATACTTACCGGAAATGAATATCCTATAGGTGGTTGCAGATAGTGCTGCAGTACTACAGTCCTGAGTCCTTCAGTCCAGGAGAGTGCTTGAAACTGTTAACCTGTAAAAAAAGAAAATAAGTTGACTGTATGTATTTCTCAACTGCATCTCAGAAATGCAACAGGAAGCATGACACAGTCAAGGAAGTTCCATAGTATGAACAATTAGTACACATGCTCACTGTAAAGTATTGATAGAAGCCTCGCGGCTGTGGCTGCTGGATGCAGTCTCTGTCTGTCACGGCATGGGCAGGGCACAGGATGGAAAACAATCACATTCTCTCTGAATGAGATAGTATCTGGCGTATTTGGCTGACTGCGGTTTACTGCTGGTGGTGGTCATGGGAACAGCTGCAACACATTCCCTCTTACTGTCAGACATCCATGGGTGGGTGGCTGGATATGGTGTGTATTGTGTTACAGTATTTCACTCTCAATCAGGAGGCAGATATCTTCAATCAGCAGGTTTTGAGCAGCTAACACCTAGTACTACGAATGGACAGTTGTGTTTAAGAGGCTGACTGTGTTTGCTAATGACAGCAGCACACATTCTGTTAAGTCAAATCAGAAATAATACCAAGGCAGGGAGGGTAAAATAGAAAGATTATGAATTTACTTGTGCCAAATTGTCAATATGAAATTATGGAATGAGACTCATTTAGAGTGGGACACTGATTTTACTTTATGAGAAACAAAACATGTACCATTGAAAAAATGTGACAGCATTTCAACCACTTAACTTAAAACCCACCAACATCAACCTCATCATCATCATCATCATACAGGAAGCTGCCCTTGAAGTCATCAGAGTCTGAATTGTGCCCACTAGGGAATTCTTTCTCCATGATTTCATGATCTACCTCAATGGTAGGCCGTTTTATGCTGCCACCAGGATGGTCTGCTTCTCCCACATCACCACAACCATGACCATGATGGGGCAGGAATACAGAGGTTGCAGTTCGATCTGGTATGTGCCCCTGATTCATTTTTATGAATTTCAGCAAGCTGACATTTGAAGGAGAAAGGTTTGCATGATGGTCCCAAACTACTGCTCCCACAGAACTGAATATCCTCTCAACACTTACACTGGAGGGTGGGCAGGTCAGGTACTTCAGTGCCACTGAGGTCAGCTCTGGCCATTCACTGACCTTTCCACTCCAGTATAAAAGAGGATCAGCAATTACTGACAGATGCCTGTTTTCAGCCAAATATGAGTCAACCATTCGCTGTGCTGCATGAAGTCCGGTGGTTGACTCATCATCCTGTTCTCTGGATTCATTGATGTCACAAATCCCAACTTGGCACAAAACACCCCAAAGTGATTTAATGGCAACCAGTTTTGATGACAGACCACCTGGAACCGCAGCCGCCTTACAGGATGTGCTTGGTACTACTCCAAACTGACCTTCAGCCTGCTTATGCTGCTGAGGTTTGCTGACCTTGGCACATGACTTCTGTGCCCCATGAACCAAGCGCACCAGTTGCCCGCTGACATTTTTAACCTGTTCAGGCCCTCCCTCCAGTATTGACGCAATTCCACGTATCTATCGTGGGTTCAGCATTGTTGCTATTGCGAAGTCATCACTGTGCTGAATGCTCAAGATGTGCCAATTGCGGTCGAATAGTGTCAGCATGTGTTTCAGCAACACACTGCTAGCACAGTCTGTGGAACCATCAAGGCTATGCTGTAGATTCAGCAACGTCTGCCTCAACACCCACAGCAGTGGAATTGATTGGCTGATGGAGGCAGACTCGCCACTCACTGCCTGTGTGGTGCGTTCAAAAGGCTTCAAAATTGTTATAACAGAGTCCATGAGGCACCACTGTTCAGTCGTGAGACACATGGAGGCCCCAGAAGTTTCACGGCTAGTGTGCATGGCGAGATGTTCGGAGATTGCTTTGTATTGTTCATACAACCTCTCTGCCATGTATAAAGTGGAGTTCTACTAGGTGACAACTTCCAACTTGAGGCGGTGCTGTGGGAGGCTGTTTTGGATCTGCAGCTGCTGAAGTTGGTCACGGGCCTTTGCAGAGCGTGCAAAGTGTGAATAGATACGGCGTGCAACTGTCAACATTTCCTTTATATCAGGGTGCTGCAGATTTAAACAGTGGGCCATGCATGAAACCTGAACAAAGCCACCATTCATGATGCATTTAACCACATTTGACCCATTGTCACTTGCTATGAACCCAGCTCTCAGGGACGGGGGTTCAGCCACTCATCAATTTAGGTCAGTAGCAAGTCCAGCATGTTTTCACCAGTGTGGGAACTGGCCACACTGTGCATTGCAAGCTTTGCATGCTGTCGAATTCCCAGAAGGTTGTTACCATGATGGTCTGCCTTACTACACTGATTATTCACACTACCACCAGCACAAACAACCCCCAGCACCTGCGCCCAATGTGCAGTAATACACAAATATGAATTCCCTGTTGTTTTGCTACTTGTCCACATATCCATACTTAAATGGATGAATGGAGAGGAGGAATACATATGAACATACGAATTTGCTAGCAGAAATAGACCACCTGGTCTATCTATGTCTGCTTGAGTGTGCAGCTAGCACCCTAGTTTGCAGCTGCCCCAACCCCTCCACCTCCGTTCCCCCTTTGACTGCCTCTGCCCCCGCACCCTCCCCCTAGCTTTGTCCCATCCCCACTTGAAACTTTCCACTGTCTTACATAAAGTCACCCCCCTCCAGTAGAGCATTCCATTTAGTCACCACTCTCTCAGTGAAATTGTGCCTCCTCATCTCCCTCCTAAATCTTCCCCCCTCCAATCTCAGACAGAATGTTGAAGGGCATGTCTTACAGAGTTGTCCACAGTTCAGTATAACTCAGGGACAGCATGGGTGGAAAAGTATGTCCTGGATGGGACTTTCCATTTCGGACAGGTGAGTGCCGCAAACCACCAAAATCCTTAATTCTCCATGAAGGAGAAGGGCAAAAGATCACTTGCCAGCATTTCAGCTACAGCAGCATTAAGTTCATGTGACACTGCATGATTGGGTAGGTACTTCATGTTATGGGCAAAAACACTCTGCAACATGGGTTGACTTGTTGTTACACATTTTGCACAGGGTGTGGCAAATGGCTCTGCTGTGTGAATAGCCAGGGGTGGGGTGCGGACGTGTGATGAAGAGAGGTGCACAGGCGACAAGTCCACAAATGAAGTTATTTTCCCCATTTTAAGAACAGGGGTTGATGTACCACTTGCACTAGACATATTGCATAGACCACCACCACCACTGCTGCTACTCTGACCACCACTTGACAAGATTTCTAAATCATAATCCTCCCCCTCATCATGCCTGTAGGAATTCTCCAGTGTTATTGCATTGCAACTACAGACATTGCTACTTGGTCTTAAACTCATGGAAGGGGATAACATGCTCAATAAGGTTGATGATGATGGTGAATGCCCCACTATGGCATTAGCTGCCCTCTGGTACCGAGTCCACAGTGCCATGTGCCTGTTCTTAAGCTGTGTATGCTGGCCCTCCGTGCCCGGATGACTCCCCTTTTTACCTCGACTCATGCGCGCATGGCAGAGCTGGCAGATTGCCAGTAACTCATCACTTGCATCTTGGACAAAAAAATCCCAAATAAGGAATTGTGATCCCCTACTTTTAACATGTCCCTGATGCTGCTTATTGAACTCTGGTTTTTTAACTCCTGAAATGGGGTGTGTACTACATGATTTTTCAGGTTGGATACACTTGGACTCCAGCTGACCACCACGACTACCTATAATTATTACTGGGTCATCATGATCATCATCAACAGGAACCGCTAAATCACAACTTTTTTGGGGGGGGGGGGATTTAACGCCAACAGACCCAGACACAGCCACCTTGACTTTCTTTTTCTCCGGTTCTCAACAGGAGTCATGGACATCATCATCATATTCATCAGAATCATCCACATCCACAATTTCAACTTGGATGCTGTCATGTGGAGAACATGTTCCAACCACAGCATCATCATCATCACCCAATATTTTTGTGCCACACTTTGAATCATTGGATGGCAAAGGCATGGCCTCAGCAGTGCTGGAAGAAATGTGACATTGTGAGTTATCGTCATCAGGATCAGAATCATGTTCAACTACCATGGGGATGTTAATGGGGAGTATGACATCATCTGCACTGTCAGTCACAGTTTTAGACTCAACTATATTTTCTAAAATGGTTAACTGGTCAGAAATGGAACTTGGGGCAGCAATACTCATGCCAGCAGCAACTGCACTAACACCACCAGCGGGGACAACATAATTTCCTCCAACTATCAGTGAAGCAACAGATTGTGGTGTAAAAAACATTGATGGAGAAATCCCTTTACTGACATCAGCTATGCACTTCTGCGTACTACCATGCCCATGGCCAATCTTGCCACTGGCAGCAGTGCCATGGGCAGAAACAGTTTTGTTTGCACGTCTCTTTGCAGGCATTTTGGGGATCACCAAGAAAATTCTAAACAAATTTAGATTTATAAACTTTCAGTCTGGGCCGGTGGCTTGCAGACGGAGATTGGGCACTGAACAGATGCAAACACACAGACAGATTAAGATTGTGCTGCACACTTAAGATATGCAGACACAAAGGCACAACAACACCTTAACCAGTGCTCACAAGTCACAAATCCAAATCTGGAAAAGAATACCGTTTGCCAGTTGGGGCATTGCACTGCAGTAACAGTCCATTACCAAGATACCACAATTAGTACAAAATAACGTAGGTGGATAGCAGGTTCACAGTGATTCAATTACTGTGTGGCACAATAAAATGTGTCTGATTTGATGGCACATGTTGCACACACACTCACACGCACACACACACTACAAGTAATTCACAGCAAATTGAAAACATCAGTAGTATAACTAAGTCTTTTAAACAAACTGAAATTATGCACTGCACCACAACAATCTGCAAAAAATGTAAAAAGTTACTGAAAATATTACTTTGTGTACATTAACACAGTTATACAAGGAAACTATAATTAAAACAGAAACACTGCCTTTCTCCCAGATCTATCTACCTCCACCACAGATACTCCCCTCCTCCAAGCACACTGCAAGTGTCTGTCACTACAGAGACCGAATGTTCTAAATTAACATTCAGAATCCACACACAAACAATAAACACTCGATGATATGAGCACAGGAGTGTTTCCTACAATCGATGTACTAAATTTTGAGCAAAAAAAAAAAAGTCTCAAAAAGGCTTTTTGAACGGCTTTTAGAGGGTTTGATTCACAGAGCTCTGAGAGCATACTGTCTCCAGCTACCACTACACACAAACTACATAGAACTGAGGATGTGCAGAACAATCTAAAGCCCATGTGAACTGCAATCCCATGAATCACTGCAAAATTCACCTTGGAGCTCACCAACAAGGTGAAGTGATGCGAAGTACATTGATTTCAATGTACTTCGGATTAAAATTGGTGAAGAAGTGGTTGGGGAAAGGTGGAGTAATTCAAAATCATTGTTTCCAGTGGACTTCGTGCCCTCATTATGACGCGAAGTACTCTGCTTTGCCTTGCGGATTACTTTTCAGATTCCGCATTAATTCACGAATTGCTTTGCGTAGTGGATTTTGGCCACATTGCCTACCACTATTCTTAAACTACAAGGTGTGATATTAAGTTCAAAGTATCTCTCCTGAGTAATTCTGTTATAATATAAATTCAGTTCTTTTATTCGAAATTTTTCAAGTTCTTGGAACAACTCACATAAGTTTGTATTTTCTTCACTCGGTTCTCCATCGGCAAAAATGCTATGTTTATTGTTCTCCCTGCACCTCTCAATATCCTCCGTGTCTTCCAGGCAGTCTAAACCTTCCTCTTCCTCTGAACTTAAATCATTCTCTCTCTGCCACTCTCTCCATTTAGAATTGGAGTGGCATTCAAGTTGCTCATTCTTCTTTCGCACAGGAAAAGGAGGCAGTAAATCTCATCAAATAACAGCTGTCCATGACCAAACCTCCACAGAAAACACGATTAGTGTTTCTTCCAGCTGCACACTTCAAATGGCATTCAAACACAGTAGCTAGGAAAAGGTGCGCACTGGATATGGCGGGGCCTCGAGCAGAGCTGCCAGCTCAATTCAATAAAACAAAAAAAAAAGAAAACTTGACCCTTGAGGTTTGGTATTGTGCAAAAGTGCAAGGTGCAAATTTTATTTGGCAAGAAGCCCGATTTAAACTAGTAGCTCCTAATGCCTGAACCCTTCAGTGGGCCTTCCAATGGGGGCGTATTTTGAAATTGACACACCAGATGATTATTTATACAAATATATTTAATGTGGTACACTCTTAATGTGCAAACAGTGCATAAAACATTATTTATAAAAAAAAGCATTCAAGTACAGATCATTTTAAACTAGATGCTTATCACGAAGTAAGATCTATACACTTCTATTTCATCAAGTTAGTTCATTTTCTATCTTTTTAGTTGCACCTAGGTTTTTATTAGTTTAACCTACAGAGAAAAATATTGTTTTTTTGTTGATATGTTTGTTTAGAAATGGGTCTGTTGAAAGAAGGGGCCAATATAAGCCCTAGAGGGGCTTAGCTCTTGTTTCGCCCCATCCTTCCCTGCCCATATCTCCCCTCACCCACACCTCCCTCCTTCCCCTCCTCCCTATCACTCTGCACTTAAATCAGGTATCAGCACATTGTACTAATTAAAATGCACTGTATTGCTCGTCTGGTTGCTACTAGGCACAACAATCCTCAGTCACACTGCATCTAATGTTGCTTAAAGGAAAACTACACCCAAAACTTGAAAAAATATATGTTGTGCAGAGTGTTTTAATTTGTATGTGAAGTTCTAGGCCCAGATATTCAAAAGGGTTGCGCCATGCGTAACAGGGTTGTGCATGCGCAACTCCTACATTGTGCCATTCTGCGATATTCAGCAGGAGGCAGTTGCGCCACTGAAAACAGGTTGAGCAACAGCGCAATGCAAATGAATGCATGCTCAACAGGAGGGGGAGGAACCATGCATAAACTGCACAACCCGATATTCAGTCGGGTTGTGCAGAGTTGTGCAGGCGCAACCCCCAACCTGCGCCTGCACAACTTTGAGCCAAAAAAAAAAGGATCAAGTTGAGGCCACCACAGGTGAGCTGCTGTATTGCAGGGCGCAACACAGCAGCTGCCACCTGTGGCTGGCCTAACTCCAGTCCCTGTGCCCCCCACCAGCCCGATCGCGGGGCAGAGCGTAAAACAACCGCCTCCCCCACCCAAACATCTCCCAATGCCTGATCGTGGGCAGAGCGTGAAACAACCCCCAGTGCCGATCGTGGGCAGAATGTAAAAGACCCCCCAACCCAAATATCTCCCTGGTGGTCCAGTGGACCGTAATGCCCGATCGCCGGGCAGAATGTCAGTGACAACCCCCAAACATCTCCTGGTGTCTAGGTGTCCCCCACCCCACCCACCCGAAGCCCCCACCCGCTCCCCGGCGGCGGCGGGCAGCATCCACCGCCTGCCGCCCGCCGCCCGCTGACTGACTGTCTGGTAGGGCTGCATGCCCATTGGTGCAGGCTAGAGCCAATGGCGTGCAGCCCATACCGTCATGACAGTGGGCGGGGGTTGTTTTCACGTTGAGCCGCGATCGGGCTGCAGGGTCGTTGGTCCCTGACGGCTGCTGCCTGGCAGGGCGGCCAAGCGCAAGTCCTCAGGGGATCGGCGCACCCACGTGCTAATGGCATGCAAATGGGGCCATAATCAGATGCAAATGGCCCCTGTGCCTTGCATGAATTATGGCCCCATTTGCATGTCACCTTTTGAATATTGGAAATTTGCGCATGGTGCAATGGTACTTGCACCACCGCAAGTTTAATGCTCAACTCTGACAACTTGCGGTGGCGCAAGTTCCACTGCGCCATGCACAGTGGCTGTGGCTGGGGGGTGATATTCAAAGGAGTTGCTCAATAGCGCAACTCCTTTGAATATCGCCCGGGCCACACCCCTGCGCAACTATTTTGAGCAGCGCCAGGGCTTGCTCCTCAGAATGGCACAGTTTGAATATCCGGGCCCTAGTGTTTCCTTCCCTCTGACTGGTATTAGGAGTTTTTCCTAAATTAGCCTGCTAGCTTTAGGGTAGTTTTACGACCCCTGGAGATCACCATATCAAATAGCTTTATTGCATTTCTTTGTCCTACAATGCACCTTGTTTCATGTGATGGTGATGTAGCAGAGCCCATAAATCCAGCAGAAAGCATTGCATTACAATCAGTTCACAACAATAGAGATGGCTATATTTTAAAATCTGTAGAATTCAGCTAGTGACCACCCTCATCCTAAAGGTTTTACTGTCCTGAAAACTTTGCTGCTGGTAATTTTGTGCAGCTTGTAAAGCTTCAAAGATATTTAGTTTATTTGGCATGTGTGTGCTGAATGTTGGGTCTCTCTTACATCACAGTCACGTGAGACAAGATGCACTGTGGGAACAAGAAATACAATTACACTATCAGGTATGAAGATCCCCAGGGGTCGTAAACTAGTACAAAGCTAGCAGGCTAATTTGGGAAAAACTCCTAATACCAGTCAGAGGAAAGAAAACACTAGAAAGTCACATACAAATTAAAACACTCTCCACAACATATATTTTTTCAAGTTTTGGGTGTAGTTTTCCTTTAATCCGAAGACATGCTAAGTGTTTAACTGTATGCTGTCCTAGTAATGCAACTGAATGTGACCTTCTTCACTCGTAATTGTATACCAGATATGAAAGTTTGTAAAATCCTCAGTCATGATGAAAGGCAACTGTATGTCTTTCTACAAATTTAATTGCATGTTCTTTTTACAAATATACCTGAACATGAATTTCCACTGTCTTGGTAAATGCTCACTGTATGTTTAATCTTTAATCCATATGTACGCCCCAGGTCGCACAGGGAGATGAGCAACTTGTTATTCAGTGTGCCTTCCTGATGAAACATTTCAATAAATAAATAGAATAAATAAATAAATATTTATGAAGTAGCCCTCCAATTCTTCCTGCTACAGGACTGTAGTCAGTAATGAAAGTTTATGTCTTGTGTTCTTCTCCTTGCTCTAATCCCCTGTTAGAATTCCCAATCTTACATTGTTTATCTTTATTAGATGTTAAAAGGTCACATCTGTTAATTTTCTGAAGCTTCTCCCAAGCATTATCAAGTATCTCATTTGAATAGCCCCTGTTTTTAAGTCTGTTTCTTAGGTTATTTGCCTCTACTAGGAATTCATGTCCATCTGTGCAATTAAATTGGAGCCTTATCATTTCTCCATAAGGTATTGATGCTATCAGTTTTTTTGGATATGCACTAGTAGCATGTAGGGTTGTGTTTGCTGCTGTTTCTTTTCTTGCCCCTTTGGTTTTAACTTTAACCTGTTATATCCAAACGTTTAATAGTTTTCTCCTTAAATACTAACCTTCCTCTCCCTGACTCCCCCCACAATCCTCATTCTTTCAGCTATTAAAAGCAGCCTTTGGAAGTATTGCTCCATAAAAGTTTTCTAGTTGATACATTGGACATAGTTGACCTTTTGCACTAACATATGACCTCCCACTTTGTGTTCAGAATGGATGAATTTGTTTAGCTTTTGGTGCTTATAGAACTACTTACTGATACTGTTTTAGCATAGAGTTATGTAAAGAGGTTTTTTTCAAGTTTAAGTGATTTGCTAGAGTTTTTCTTAGTGATAGAAATCTTTTTCTCCGTATGTTAAACTAATAAAAACCTAGGTGCAACTAAAAAGATAGAAAATGAACTAACTTGATGAAATAGAAGTGCATAGATCTTACTCAGTGATAAGCATCTAGTTTAAAATGATCTGCACTTGAATTTTCGTTTATAAAACATGTTTGATGCACTATTTGCATATTAAGAGTGTACCACTTTAAATATATTTGTATAAAAAGTCATCTGATGTATCAATTTCCAGATATGCCCCCATTGGAAGGTCTGATGAAGAATTGAGGTGCTAGGGACTACTGGTCTAAATTGGGCTTCTTGCCAAATAAAATTTGCACCTTGCACTTTTGCACAAAACCAAACTTCGAGCACCGAGTTTTCCTTTTTTTGGTTACTTAAAACACATGGGACACCTCTTCTTTCTGGGAGATCTTACACTTTCAAAATGGTGTTCTTTTAAGTAAGAACTAAACCACTGAAGACCTTTCCAATACCCAGTCACTGATGACATGCGCCTGGCTGGTCTCCCCAAGGAATTATGCACATTCCTGGACCTACAGAGACCCAAGGCACTATCTGCTCAAGCAGTGATTTCAGTTTCTGGACTGCCTTCACCCAGGGGACTGCTGACTGCACCACACAGAGCACCTGGATGGACTGCCCCCCCACTGGTGTCCCAACCAACCACCCTCCACATGGATTCTTGACTGCCTCGACAGGTTGCGCCCCCTGAGAGCCAAAACATTGTAGTGGCCACCGGCTCAAGGAAAAGGGGTAGACTGTCATCACTACACCCTCAACAGTCCAGGCTGCCACCTCTGGACTGTGCCCCAGGCCCCATCTGCCAGAGCAGGCCCAACCACAGAAACACTCACTGGCTCTACAGGTTGAACTTGCCAATGGGTGAGATTACCTAGAAAACAGGGCCCCCATTGGTGCTTACCCTACCAAGGTGCCGGAGATCACCCAGCGGGCCTCCTTACCTCTGCTTCTCATGGGCTCTGGCTCCTAAACTGCACTGAGAGGCCCCAGGCTTATGCTCCACTGCTCCTCTGCCACTTACAGCATGATCCGCTGCATCCTGTCTTGTGCCCATACCCAAGGGTTCTGGTTATCAGCAGGTAAGGCGGTCATCATCGGAGGTTCATCCTGCTCGGGTGGTGTTGTGCAATGCTAGATCTATTAAAAACAAGACGGCCATTATAGCCGATCTTGTTGGGTCAACTAACCTAGCATGCATCACCGAGACCTGGCTGGATGGAAATGCTGGGCCAATTTTAGCCGCAGCAGTTCCGGCCGGTACTCGGTGATACACTGCCTGAGGCAGGATTGAAGGCGGGTGTTGCCATTTTTAAATCAGAATTGGGCCTGGTAGAGTACCGGTGGAGTCACCAGATCCTTGGTGTGTTCTAGGCAAGGTGTGGGGTGCAGGATACTTCTCGTGATACCGGCCCACCAGGTGACAAGAATGCTTCCTTGCAGGAAGTCGCAGATTTCATTGTCGACCTGACGTTGGGGTCCCCCAGATGGTTGGTTCTGGGGGACTTCAATGCTTGGGTTG
Organism: Neoceratodus forsteri; assembly: GCA_016271365.2. Classification (NCBI taxonomy): domain Eukaryota; kingdom Metazoa; phylum Chordata; order Ceratodontiformes; family Ceratodontidae; genus Neoceratodus; species Neoceratodus forsteri. Next base: position 1,728,070,945 of record CM057452.1, read on the forward strand.
ACGATGAACTCTCACGCTTTGGTCAAGACTTCCTCCAGTTGATGTTATCACTGGGCTTCACGCAGGTAGTTTCCTCCTCGACCCATATTGGTGGGCACTCATTGGATCTGGTGTTCCTTCTGGGGATGGGGATATCTGACTTAGTGGTGGAACCGGTCGGATGGTCTGACCATCACTCCATCAGGTTCAATTTTGAGGCCGCCCCTATTAGGTCAGCCCATTTGGAGATGGTCCGGTATCGCCCATTAAGGGCTGTGCCCCGGATGACCTGATGGTGGTGCTGGACCTATCGGACCTTCCAATAGATTGCTTGGATCCTGGTGACTTAGTACAGGCCTATAATAGGGTGGTTACAGGGGCCTTGGATTCTATTGCACCTGTTCATGTTCATCCTCTCACTCTTCGTCCCAGGTCTCCATGGTTTGATGAGACCATGCGGGAGTTGAGGAGGGTTGGACGAAGGCTGGAGAGGTGTTGGCGGAAGTTTGGTCTGGATGATGACAGACTTAGTTTGATGGACCATTATATGGTTTATCAATCCGCAATCTCTCATAAGAAGGCAGAGTTCCTGTCCAGGGAGATAGCGGCTGCACAGAATAGACCAGCTGAGCTCTTTCGGACTGTGGACAGACTGTGCAATCCAGTCTGTCTTCAGCCCGGAAGGGTCTTTTCCACAGAACGGTGTGATGAGTTTGCTCTCTTCTTTGCAGATAAGGTGGCCAAAATCAGATCAGACGTCCGTTCTTCCCTCTCCAATGGGAGTGGTGATGGTCAGCTGGAGATGTTGAACACCCAGTTGGTATGGTCTGACTTCAGCCTCCCCAAAATCGATGATATTGTGATGGTCATCCGAGCATTGCGACCAACCAGCTGTGATTTGGACCCTGGCCCCACACGCCTTTTAGTGGAATGTGTGGATAAAATCGGCCTAGTCCTGGCTTTGATAGTCTGGAAGTCTTTGGAGAGGGGGATCTTTCCAGATCCCCTTAAAGAGGCTATAGTTAAGCCTCTTTTAAAGAAATCCTCCTTAGACCCAGATTGTCTAGCAATTACAGAACGAGTCTCTAACCTACCCTTTGTGGGTAAGGTTATTAAGAAGGTATGTGCAAGGCAATTGGAGGATCATCTGACCAACAACACTATCTACGATTCTCTCCAATCTGGATTTAGGAAGAGGCATAGTACCGAGACAGCACTTGTTCGGGTACTAAATGACCTCTAATAGCAGAGATAATGGGACGGTTCTATCTTGGTACTTCTTGATCTCTCAGCAGCATTTGACACTGTTGATCATGGTGTGCTGTTAGAGCATCTGCGGTCCATCTGTGGATTATCTGGTATGGTCCTTGGGTGGTTTAGATCTTACCTCAAAGGTAGGACTCAGAGGGTGGTGTCGGGAATTTTTCCTCGGCATCAGTCTCCCTATCTTGTAAGGGTACGCGGAGAGCTCTATTCTAGCGCCCATGTTATTCTTGATATATATGCTGCCGTTGGGAGGCGATATAAGGCGATACGGTCTGGGTTTTCATTGCTATGCCGATGATACCCAGCTGTATATGTCTTGTGCCCGCCAGGATGCTGCCTTGTCGGTATTTAATAACTGCCTTGCAGAAATCCAAGATTGGATGAATGGGAGTTGGTTGAGGTTAAACCCGGAGAAAACTGAGGTGTTGGTTGTGGACAAAGGTCGCTGTGAGGAGGGTTTGCCGGCTGGATCGCACTCAGGCTTAAGGCTTGCAGGCGTTCCGCTGACGACCTCAGATCAGGTGCGGAATCTTGGCGTAATAATTGACGACCACTTGACACTTTAAGCTCAGGTGTCAGCGGTGGTCAAAACTTCCTTTTTCCATCTGAGGAATATCGCCAGGGTGAAGCACCTGGTTCCTCCAGAAGATCTTCCAACATTGATCCACGCCTTCATTACCTCCCGCCTTGACTATTGCAACTCCCTGTACCTAGGGCTATCGGGGGTTGAGCTTCGCCGTCTGCAGCTAATGCAGAATGCGGCGGCCAGGTTATTGACTGGTTCTTCTAGATCCAGCCATATAATGCCTGTGCTCCATGCGGACTGCACTGGCTGCCAGTATTTCAGCGAATCACCTTCAAGGTCGGTTTGCTGACCTATAAAGCCCTACATGACCAGGGACCTACTTACCTGAAAGAGCTCCTTTGCCCCTACTGTCCCTCCCGCCCCCTCCGATCCACTGACGAGGGATTGCTGGAAATTCCCAGGGTCCGTTTGAAGACTTCAGGGGCTAGATCATTTAGTTTTATGGCCCCGACCCTGTGGAATTCTCTACCTCATCAGGTGCGAAATAGTCTGACTGTCCTGAGTTTTAAAGGAGCCTTGAAGACCCACCTTTTTAACATAGCTTTTATTGGTTTATAATAGTTTTAGATTTTGTTATTTATTGTTCTATGAAATTGTACAGGCACTTTGGTTTTAAGAAAAGTGCCTTTTTAAAAATAAAGTTTGATTTGATTTGAAAGTTTGATCTTCATATGCGGATCTTGGAGGGAGGAGGGCTGGGGTGGCAAGTGGCCCACCCCGGCCCTGCCAAGACCCTCCGGCTAAACTGGTGGGCTGAATTCCCCAACTTCTCTCTCTTCTCATGGATCTCTCTCTCCCCTGGTGCCAAAAAAATACCCTTTTTAAACCCTCTGGGCTGGGGCCCCCCTGCTTGCAGGCAAGCTGCCAGCTGCAGACCTACCGGCACCAGAACGTCATTTGCACTTACTAAAGCTCCCTGATAAATCAACTAGTAAGCTCCCAGAGGGAGCTTACACTTTTCCCCCACATAAAATGTTCACCTCCTGATGAACACCTACCAGCTGCTACCCCCTGACCCAGATATGCACATCTCTTCCCCCCCACCCAGGCAAGCCAGGAGAGCAACACAGAACCACTACTGTGTTGGTGAAACCTAATTCCTCCCAATGTTAAGGACACTTTTACTACACTAACATACAGCTATTATATTACCAAACTAAGGGTTCCATGGCAGTCCACCCACTGGTCCCCTTGGATGAATTGCCAGGTACTGCAGCAGTGATGTCCAGTCTCCATTATCAGTCTCCCAAACTATCCAAAATCCTTAGGATTGCTGCTGTCAGGAAAGGCTTAAAGCATTCCCCCCATGCTAACATTGTATAGCAAACAGGATTTAGATAACAGAATAAACAACATGGTTATTTTAGGCAGGCAAAACACATTGCTACTCTAAAGGCATAACACACTACAACTTCAGAGGCATAAACTTTTTATCATTTCAACATTCTATTTTTTTCAGCTAACCATTCTCACCTGTGGGCACATACATCTCACACACATGCAAACTTTATGCAGAATTTCACTCACACTCACTGACACTAGTTCATACGTATCCATGCCACTCACAGCATAAGAGCTTAACTATTAGACCCAGAGTAGCATATTCCAGTCCAGTCACCACTGCTAAATGTTTACTAACTAGAAAGTAAGCTTTCCCTCATGGGATGGGCCTACTAGCCTGTGTTTTGGGTTTGACCCTTCCCTCTGGGTAGGGCCCCAGTTTAGTCACCATGTGGTGATACCCTTCTACTGTCACCAGGGGGCAAGGTTTTACAAGTATTTAAGCCCTGAGTTTTCCTGGGTTGGGAGATTGATGGGGAGTCTGCGGTATTGAGAAGGGCAAGGTAGTTGGGGGGCAACCCCCTCCAGCCCCACAGAAGTCAGCTGGCAGCACTGGTGCAATGCGGGGAGGACTCAGAGGAAGGGCTGTTAGAAATGTGGCGGCCATGGGTCCAGGGAGTTTTCATCAGTTGTTGCAAGGGGGAGGAAGAAAGAAAGGTTCAGAACCTGTTTGTGAAGGAGCAGTGGTCCCGGTAACCAAAAGGATTGGTCGAAGTTTTCAGGCAGTGGGGCTGTTGCAGTGGTGGCAGGGCTGCAACTGGTCCTCCACAGGTGGCAGGTTTGGAGGACCATTCCCGGGTTGCACACTGCATGGCTGTAAACTCAGAAAGGGGAGCCACATCCTGGGATTCACCTTGGGGCCAGCCGTGCCGATGTCTGGGGCAGCTGCATCAGACTCACTTAGGGACATGGCTCATGGGGAACTGGCAACTAAAGTAAGGTGGGAATCATCATTCAGGCTCTGGTCCAGCCCATGTGGACTCAGAGGAAAAGGAGAGATTTGGTACCTGTTTTGGCTGAGTGGATGAGCGGGTATCTGTTTTTGGGAGCAGCCGTGGAGGCATTAGGCTACATCACCCCAGGGTCCAATTTTGGCTCGACTGGCATGGGAGGAGTAAGGAACTCCCCCATTAGGAGGACCAGACAGCAGTGTGAAGTGAAGGCAAGCTAAAGGTGGATTCAAAATCTCTGCCCAAGGGAAGTTTTCGGTGTGGAGCCAGTCTGGTCTATGCTCTAGTACTGAAAGAAGTTTTAGCTGTGGTGTCAGTTTTCATGGATGCTCTCAGCCCCATGGAGCTGCTCCTTATTATTTATTATTTCTTTGGACGCAATCATTTTTCTGTCCAAAATAAAGTATTTTATGGTTGCTATGATTTTATTCGTTATGTGTAGTTTAATTAACTAATTTTTAACACAAATGTTATTCTCACCCTTTGAGTAGTCAAATAGCCCCTCCTCCCAGGTTCAGGATAAATGGGATCCTGCTGGCTCTATGATCCATCTCCAGGGTAAGAAAAGGCTTTGTGAATTAACTCATCTGTAAGGCCTTTTGTTTTCTCCAAATTATATGGAAATGCAAGGAAGGTTGTCAGGTCTGTGTCCCCCCTCTTTTTAACATCGTGACCCCTAGATGAAAATTGAGGAGGGGGGGGTTACAGAAGTGGGGGCCCATCCGGGATCTTTTTTGCTTTTTGTGTGAAAAGGTATTGGTACCGCTGATTGTGGAGGAGTTGGAGCTAAAAAGGAAAAGAGGTCCCACTGCAGCAGTGAGGCCTGCTTTGGTGATGGTGCAGTTTGTTGGGCCTGGTGGTATGGTGGCAGACTCCTGGTAGATGTATCACTCTCTGGCACCTCCTGCATCAAAGTATTGATCATGTGAGGCAAAGCAGCTACAGTGATTATTTTGCTCTGTGAGGCAAGCTGGAAGAGAGCAGAGCAGAGGTGCCATTTTGTTGCCTTGGAAGAGAGTGAGTGACACAGATGGACAAGGTGCAAAAGGAGAATGAATAAAAAGATGGCAGAAAGGTTTTCTTCTGAGAAACCCCCTGCTACAGTGCCAGCCTCCCTGCTTGCATGACTTTGGAATTCTGCAGGGAAGGGACAGGCCGTGGAGAGGTGTGTCAGATGTGGCTTCTGTTGGGGGGTGAAGCTCCCACTTTGCAGAATCTGTACAAATGCCACCTTAGAGGGACTGTATGAAGGTCAGACGTTTGGGTATTCTTGGCCCTACCTAGTAAGCATATTGGTGGAAATGGCCTCTTTGCTCTCCCAGGGGAGCGTGGATCTAGGAGTGGAGGTGAGGTTAGAAGTACAAACTGAAGAGTTAAAGTGGGAGTCTCCTGATGTAAATGTGGAGGCTGTGGAGGAGGTTGTTAAAGAGAGTGATGTGGAGCATAGCCATCTGCCCAGCTCCACCCCACTGGCCATCGTCTATCCTCATGGCAGAGGGAGAGGTAGGGGACTGCAAAAGTCATCTGGTGACTCCCCAAGGCCCAGGGGGTCACCTGTGAGTTCCCTGCCTGGTGATGGTACATCTACCAGTGCAGTTAAAGTAGAGGCTCCTCCACCTTATACGCCAAATCCAGATACAAAAGCTACTCCAATTTCACAAAAGAATCCAGCACAACATGAATCAGTGCTTAGTGCTGATTTTAATACATTGTAGCACATCACAAAACCATAAATAGTGCAAAATCACCATAGAATAACAGACAGAAACATGCTAGCCCCTGCGCTTCAGCTCGTGGCCTTCCTTAGGGGACACCCTAGTGTATGAGAACTGCCAGAATAGTCAAAACAGAGGTGGGTGAGAAGACGTATTCATGTGGAGTACCCCACCGTGGAGTATCCCGAATGACTATGGGGCATAATTGAGGAACAAAGGTTAGATTGGGTCTCTAATGCCATGATTCAGAAGCTGCAGCAGCAGCCTGGAGCCCCAGGAAGACATGATCAGGTGCTTATTCAGAAGGTGCGTTCCCTGTATTTCACCACACCATGAGATGGGCTCACCCTCTTTAAACATTTTGCCTTGGTACAGGATCAGGCAGGAAACAGAATGAAATATTATGTACTCTCCATGGATTCCATTGGCCAAGAAACAACAAAGCCAGATCCTGACTATTATTTTCTCCGCGCAGTGGGCCCTCTATTTAAAGGGACAAGATGACTGTACTCCTTGATTTGTGGATCACCAGGTTTGTTCAGTTCTGTTTTTGAAAGCTTGAAAAGGAAGACACTTTAAAATCATCTCAGTTATGGTTCAGAAGTATTGTGCCCAGGGGAAGGGATGTCGTTGTTGTGGACAATTTCCAGCCCCCCCCAACCCCGAGACTGTAATGTTCCTGGTTGATAAAAGAAAAGAGAAACTTTTTTATTGAACAATTTTAGAGTTTGCTACTAATGCTGCTCCCTGTTGTAGTGGTCTAGTAAATCATTAATTCAATACAAGCACTACCTCTGTCTGAATGGTGAGTGAATGGAGTGTGAGTATAGTGGTAAACTTAAAGATTAAAAGTTACAGATTTAATCTGCATGCTTAATTTTTCCAGTTTGGATAATAAGATTACAGAGACAGCCTGGCTAGAATAAGAAACAGCTTACGCTTTTTAGAAGTTTCTAGGCTTGTTATGAAAATATGAAAGATTTTACTATTCATTTTTTGGACTAAACTTGCTCCACTGGGCAGTGGTAGGTAGGGAGTTAGGAGGTAGGGGGTCTGGTGTACCAGAGAGAAAGAGCTCTGGGTTGGGGTAGGGAGTGCGCATACTTTTTCTTTTTGGTGGCTATTATGCTGCCCCCATTTCCAAGAGGAAATGTTTTTTAAGGGAGGGGAGAGTGTAAGCCCCCTGCTCGGGGAGTGGGCTTACTAGCCTGTGTTTTGGGTTTGATCTTCCCTTCTGGGTAGGGCCCCAATTTAGTCAGCATGTGGTGATGCTCTTCTATTGCCACCAGGGGGCAGGGTTTCAAGAGTATTTAAGCCCTGGGTTTTTCCGAGTTTGGAGAGAGATGGGGAGACGGTGGTATTGAGAAGGGCAAGGCAGTTGGAGGACAACCTCCTCCAGCCCAACAGGAGCTGGCTGGCAGCATCAGTGCAATGTGGAGAGGACTTTATAGGGAGGGCAGTTAGGAGTTTGGTGGTTATGGGTCCGGGGAGTTTTCATTAGCTGCTGCAAGAGGGAGGAAGGAGGAAAAGGGTTTGGAACCTGTTTGTGAAGGAGTAATTGTCCCGGTAACCAAAAAAGTATGGTTGGAGTTTCCAGGCAGTGGGGCTGCTGCAATGGTGGCAGGGCTGCAACAAGGTTCTCTGGAAGTGGCAGGTTCAGGGTACCATTCCCGGGTGGCACACTGCATGGTGGTGAGCTCAGAAATGGGAGCTGCATCCTGGGATTCACCTTGGGACCTGCCGTGCCCGTGTCTGGGGCAGGCCTGTCAGACTCATTTAGGGATGTGGCTTATGGGGAACTGGCAACTAAAGTAGGGAGGGAACAGTTGTTCAGGCTCTGGTCCAGCCCAGGTGGGCTCGGAAGAAAAGGAGAGGTTTGCACCAGTTTTGTCTCAGTTGATGAGCAGGTATCTGTTTTTGGGAACAGCCACAGAGGCATTAGACTGCATTGCCCCAGGGTCCAATTTTGGCTAGGCTGGCATGGGAGGAGCAGAAGAAGAAGAATCAGCATTTACAGAGTGCTTTTCATACACAGTGTATCCAAAAGCACTTTACAAGCAATGCTAGACTGGTAGTGAAATATAGAAACAGACTGACAGCAAATAAGGACTGCTTGGCTCACCCAGTCTGCCCATTTCCCTACCTACTGGATAAGCTGCAGATCCTAGTTAACCAACAGCCTGCAAGTGACTGAACATGTAATGGCAGCCATATCGCACATAAACACACACATACAGCCTGGACAATTGCATGAACCAGTTTTATGGGATGGGGAATGTTGGCCAGGACACCAAGAATGTCCCCTACTCTTTGTAAAGAATGCTTTGGGTTCTTTTACTTCCACCTGTACACCCACCAGGTCAGCACCAGGATATGTAGAAGTGACCTCAGTTTAACATCTCATCTGAAGGATGGCACAACCCAACAGTACAGCACCCCCTAATACTGTACTCAGGTGCCAGTGTTTTAGGCATGAGTCATCTCCTGTTGTGGGTTGAGAACCCACGACCTTCTGGTCCATGGTGGATGTGCCACCAACTGAGCCATGCTGACACCTAAGACATAAGTAAGGCACTCTCCCATTAGAAGGACCAGACAGCAGTGTGAAATGAAAGCAAGCCAAAGGTGTTTTCAAAATCTCTGCCCAAGGGAAGTTTTCAGTGTGGAGCCAGTGTGGTCTATGCTCTAGGCCTGAAAGAAATCTTAGCTGTGGTGTCGATTTTCATTGCTTAAATGCTGTCTGTGCTTTTGCCATGCTCTCAGCCCCATGGAGCTGCTCCTTATTGTTTATTATTTCTTTGGATGCAATCATTTTCCCATCCAAAATAAAGTATTTTATGGTTGCTATGATTTTCCTCATGTTGTGTGATTTAATGTACTAATTTTTAACACAAACGTTATCCTACCCTTTCAGTAGCCAAATAGCCCCTCCTCCTTCTCCAGGTTCGAGATCAGTGGGATCCTGTTGGTGCTTTGATCCATCTCCAGAGTAAGAAAAGGCTTTGCGAATGAAACCATCTGTAAGGCCTTTTGTTTTCTCCAAATAATGTGGAAATGCAAGGAAGGTTGTCTGGTCTGTGCCCCCCTTTATAACATCGGGACCCCTAAACAAAAATTGAGGATGGGGATGTTACAAGAAATTTTTTTTTCCAACAAAAGAACACACATTTTAACTTACTGGGGAGCCAACCTCTTAAAACATTTAAACATTTCACAACAAAGAACAATAAAAGGGGTTGATCTCACCCAGCCTCCAGCGGTGGGAGTCCATATTTTTTCTAGTCCTGCCAGGGCACCTGATGCCAAGGCCTGCATCGAGGGGAGATCAGTCCAGACACAAATCTTTTTAGGGCAGTCTTAGAGCAGTCTGTAAAACAAGCAGCTTTATTTCTGGGTTCTGAGGCACAATACAGTTTCGGATTAGGCCTAGTACATTCCTCACCAAAAGCAAGCTTACAAGTAATGTAATACTTTGTCCTCTGTCCCTCTCCATCCTGGAACATTGCAAAAGTTTTAAACAGTGTCACTCCAGTTCACTCCACTGAGGTATAGATCTGTTGCACTTTTCTGATTGCTTACTGCTTGTGGCCTCCCAGATATAGGGCACTCCCTCTGCTTCTCTGCTTGACCATGTCTAGGTCTCCTTGGAAGACCCAGTCCTCTCTCCGTTCCTCGATGATGTCCCAGATCTTCTGGCACAAGTATGGGTAGTTCTGTCTGGAAACTTCTTTTTGAGCCTCCTTCTTACCCAGTGCTCAGCCTGTGACCAGTCAGGTATGCTCCTCACACTGGTTCTCGGGACAGTACCCTTTAGCAGCCAGCTCCTCGAGGTATATTAAGAGTAGCGTGGGTCAGTTGGGCAGAGGGAGTCCATGTCCTTCCTTCCCTTTTGACAGACCTGCTGTTGCTGGGGGATCCTGTCTGGGTATCTCAAACTGGAAAAGAGGTAAGGCCTTGGGATGTCCCACTCCCAAAAAGGATCATCGAATATGAAGGACCTAGCACAGACACCCAGAACAGGGGATACTGCATCCAGTCCTTCCGTGTCTTTCATGGTGCTTGAATCTTTCTCGGAGGTGACCTCCTCCACCACCACATCTGGTGGCTTAACTACTACAGCACCTGCAGTGGTGAGGGGAGATCCTTGGATGGTCTTCTTGGTGTCTGCTGCTGATGGGTGGGTACCCTGAGCAGGGGACTCCCTGCCATTCCACGGCCTCTCCCTCTGCCACGGGGAGGGTCAGGCACAGATGGGGAAGAAAGGCTGGGCAGATGGCTAGTGCCCTTCTCCCTAGAATCTACCTCACATGCTGCAGTTTCCTCTCCATCCCAATCTTCTAAACTGGAAGTCTCCATGTTTATTAGCACTGAGGTGGTGGTCCAACCTCAGGCAGACTGGTAAGGCAGGGCGGGCTGGGCTAGAGGAGGTACTCCACTGCTGGCACAGTTCAAAAAACTGGTAGCACTTTCCTCCTGTTTGGTGGAAGGCCATGCATCTCTCCTGCATGCCACTCTCTTTCGCCATCTCCCATAATCAGGATAGGAGCGAAGCGGGAACAGGGACCATCCTGTCCCCATCACCAGATGTTTCTGCTATTACTGTAATCCCTGAGATTCTTTCTGCTGCTGCTCAAAATATAGAGTCCTAGGAAGCAATCTTTCTCCTTGAGGTACAAACACTTGTGGTGCAGTTCACTGTGGCTTCACAAAATGGTGCTCCTGCCCCTCACACTGTGACCTCTGGCCCCAGCCCTGCTGCCTCCAGCCAATGATATAGTCCATAAAGTTCTGCATACAAAATAGCACAGAAGGTATGAGGTTTCACAAACTCAAAATGGTGCCTAGCAGCAGCAAAGAAATCTGCACTGCTGCACCCTCAGAGTTACAGTCCAGGAACAGTTCTGGCACCCCTAAAATGAGCAGTAAAGTCCTGGACGAGCCCCCATGTTGTAAGCCCCCCCTCACCGTGTCTAGGGGTATGATTGCTGGCACTTTGGAGGATGGGAGCACTATACAGCCAGAAACACAGTCTCAGAAAATAATGCCCTTGTTACCTGAGTTCAGATGCAATGTCACAGGGGGTGCTGGTGTCACTTAGCAGCCCAGAGGTACAGCAGCTGTGGGGGCAACTTGATTAGTGCAGAAACACAATGTGCAAAATGATTAAGTCCATTGTCTACTCCAGAATCAAAAGTGCAATAACTGATTTAATACTAATGAGAATACTTAATAACCACTCCATGGAGTGCGCGGGTAGCATATATGGTAGGAACACTTCACAGGCAAAACAAAAATGACTTCTCTTCTGCAACAATCTCTTTTTCCAACAGACTTATTTATTGCATTCAGACATTCCCTCGAGACAAAAAGGCTACATTCCTGACAGTAGCATGCATGGTGGGCCAAAACAGGACTCACTTAGAGGTGTTTCAAATTCAGCAGCATTTTCATTTCACATCCCTTTACTTTATTCTGTCTTCACCAGGCACTTGCTTACTTTTCACTTCTCTTAGTCTCAGCAAAACTCAAACTGAGGTAGCAACTGTGACAGCACAAGACATCTCTATTGTCCCAATCCCATTTCTTACTTTGCCGTGTTACAAACAGGGGGTTACTTAAAACACATGGGAGCACTCTTCTTTCTGGGAGCTATTACACATTCAAAATGGTGTTCCTTTTAACAAGAACTGAACCTCGAAAGACCTACCCGATACCCAGTCGCTGATGCCACACGCCTGGCTGGTCTCCCCAAGGAATTCTGCATATTCCTGGACCTAACTGATCAAAAAATCTGCTCCAGTCCTCATGGATACCTGTGCCAGGTACAATAAATCAGTAGGACTCCTACAAAAACGAACCGGCACCAGGTAATCAGCTGCAAAAATAATGTATTCGTAGCTGTAGTACATAAAAACCGTGCAACAAACACATTTCTAAAAGCTCCTGACCAGGTTTTGTCCAAAATTGGCTTTCTGGACCTACAGAGTCCCAAGACACTATCCTCTCATGCAGCAATTTTAATTTCTGGACTGCCTTCACCCAGATATCTGCGGATTGCACCACATGGCGCACCCGGATGGACTGCCACCCCACTGGGGTCCCAACCAACCACTCCCCACATGGATCCTTTCCTGCCTCGACAGGCTGCACCCCCTGAGAGCCTAAACACTATAGCATCCACCGGCCCAGGGAAAATGGGTAGACTGCCATAACTACACCCTCAACAGTCCAGGCTTCCACCTCTGAACCTCGCCCCAGGCCCCATCTGCCAGAGCAGGCCCAACCACAGAAACACTCACTGGCCCTACAGGTTGCACTTGCACACAGGTGAGATTACTTAGAAAACAGGGCCATCGGTGCTTACCCTACCAAGGTGCCGTAGATCACCCAGCAGACCTCCATACCTCTGCTCCTGATGGGCTCTGGCTCCCAAACTGCACCAAGAGGCCCCAGACTCAAGCTCCACTGCTCCCCTGCCACTTAAGGCATGAACAGCAGCACCTTCATATGCGGGTCTTCAAAAGAGGAGGGCTGGGGTGTCAACTGACCCACTTTGGCCCCGCAACAGCCCTCCGGCTGAACTGGTGGGCCGAACCCCCTGACTTCTCTCTCTTCTTCTCCCCTAGGATCTTTCTCTCCCCTGGCTCCAAAAACCTGCCCTTTTTAAACCCTCTGAGCTGGGGCACCCCTGCTTGTAGGCAGACTGCCAGCTCCAGACCTACAGGCACCAGAACTTCCTTTGCACTAACTAGAGCTCCCAGATAAATTAACTAGTAAGTTCCCAGAGGGGCTTACACTCAAATTTAGCAGGGCTGCAAATTCTTGTGTAGTCATGTTTGCAAAGTTCAGCTGCCCTTGATTGTTCATCAGGTTTTCAACATCCTGCTCATAGGCCTTGAAAATACACCAATCACATTATTTATAGCGAGCACAAAGGTCAGTCTGTCTGAATACCACATTCTGTCCTGTTTGCGTGTTAGTCATATTCTCTTGTGATATTTGGCTTTGAGTCACATTCTCTTGTGATATTTGGCTTTGAGTGTCACTTTGGCAGTTATCTCTTGGGGTTCCATGACACATGGTTCACTCAGAGTTAATACACCTCAAGTTGAGATTACGAGTAAACTTGTGCAGGTCAGTGATGGAGGAGAAATGGTCTAATTTGGCTGTGGTAACAAATTTGAGTCCTTTGCTGAGGATGTTGATTTCAGTCTCTGTCAGCTGTATAGAGGATATGTTAATAACATTACTTAGCTGGTTTACTGCCTCTGTCCTGGTCTGTGCTGCTGGTACTGACCCCTCAACCTGTATCTCTTGTCCTTGCCTCTCTGGTTTGTTTCTCCCTCTCTTTCCCTGCCTTGTCCTCTTTGTCTTTGGAAGGAGGTGCATGGGCTCCTGTAGTGCAGGGGTGGGGTGGGAGTAGGGTGGGCAGGTGCCTGAGGATAGGGAGTCTTCTAAAAAAATAGAAGATGCTTCATTAGATTTACTTTCCCCCTGGCCTCTGTTATCACTGAAACCTGGCTGTTTCTTGAGGATGGAACAGGGCTTGGCCTGTTGTTGCCTTTGGAACTGTTTCCAGTTGAACACACAGTCATTTTTTATTTATTGATTTATTTATCGATTTATTTATTTATGTATTTGATAGCCAGGTGATTACACTGGTCCCAGGGACCATTTTCAGGCACAACCTGGGCCATCTAGATGGCACATAGAAGGACAAGTTTGAGCAAGAAAGATACGGTTGCAGTCTTAGTATACATGTACATGGAAACTGAGATAAAAACATAATAATACAGTCATTGACAGCACAATCAAGTCATAACAAGTGATGATAAAAACAGTTTACAAAAGACTATAACATTGTAGATACATAGCTAGGACAGAAATATAGTTTGGTGTGCTCTCTGCCTTATAGCACCAAAAAGGTATTGAACAATATGTTCTTTTTGATAGGATCTAGCAACTGCAAGATGCTTTTACTAGAAGAGCACTTTTGAAGTGCTTCTTAAAAATAGAGAATTTAAAATAGTCTCTTTCCTCTCTCAAGAATTGCTTATGTTTAATTGCCTGCATCGTTTTGTCACAGGCCTCAATAGTGTTGTTGAATTTATGTTTAAGGTCCAACTCTGCAGAGGCTGCAAACTGATTTCATTTCCTCTTTTTGTTTAAGTTTGGCAGTGAGTCTTTCCTGGACTCTGGCTGAGTTCACTAAGATCAATTTAATTAACCTTAGTGAAAAGTCATGGAGTTCTTGTTTTCAAGGCTCAAAGAATTTGTTTCTATCTCTGCCAAACCTTGGAACCTTTAGAATTCTGAGGCCCTGAGGCACCCTCCTAACTTGTAACTATTTCTCAAATGTCACTTATTACCGCACTAAATGGTGCAACTTGAGAGTCAAACTTTCATATTGAACAAATGATTATTTTATAGCGAGAGGTCTACTAACATATGTAGATGCTGATGTTGAGGCCTGTTCTTCTCTTCGGGGCTGTGTAGGGAAATCAACAAATCTGGGTTTAATACTGTGTCAGTGAAGGACAAACTTGTGCTGGAGCTGGGCTCATGCTGCTAAGGTCCCATTTATGCACTGGGAAAGGTGGCATTGGCTCAGGCTAAACCTGGAAGAACTTATAAACAGCAATAGGAAAGATAGTTTAAGAGTCCAGGACAGCATGTCAGCAAGGCAGGAGCAGAGAAGCTTTGCATTCACATGCCAATAAACAAAACACCAAAGGTTGCTGTGTGTTTATTTGTGAATGCAGCGCATGGAATGCAGGCGACAGGCACAGACAAGAGCCTCAACGTTTTGCGTGGCTGCACTTTCTCAAGAGACAAGGCTCTTCTTGGCATCACAGAATTTAAACACAGCAGTTAAAGACAGAGGGGGATTCAAAAAAGGTGCAGTACAATACAAACAAGTTACTTAGGTTAAAAAACTGCCACTGTGTTGAAGTATTAGAGAATGCTGATTCTACATTATGTAAAGCAAAAGGTTTTCAAAAAATGTAACTGATAAGTAAACAAATATTGTTTGTATTAGCTAAGTTACGTTTGGCTCAGGACCGTAACAAGATATACTGGGCTGACAAAATTACAAAAACGAAGCCAGAGACAGGGTGACCTTGTGAGTTTATTATCCAGGACAGAAGGGTACTTTGGAATATTTAAACTTAAAGCAACAAAAGGAAATGGAATGAACAATAAAATTGAACTGACACCACTTCTGTAAATTTGCCAGCCCAGTATATCTAGTTACAGTCCTGAACAACACATGCAGGTCTGCTCCAGGCTGTTTACTCTGTGGTCTGTGTATCCTCTAAAAGTCTCCCTGTTCCATCCCTTTACTCAGTTCTACCTTAGCAGAGCTCCTTCTACTGGCTAAAATATATAATACCTCACACAGGGCAGTGTTATGTGGGGGCCTGCACAGATGTTAAATGTCATGGGGCACTGAATTGTGCCCCCTGTAAGCCCCCACCCATCTCTCCTATGCTCTACTGGTGAGACATTGTGACATGGTGCCTCCACACATCAACAAATCCCAGAAAGTATCCAGAAGGGGAAGGGATCAGATCAGTTCCAGTATAGTAGCTTTTTCTTGCTGTTTTTACATTGTTTCTTGTGGATTTTACTTGGTAGAAGGTTATCTCTTTTCTTCTTACTACTTCTAAGGAGCTAGCAGGGTAGTGTTTTAGGGTTGTTGGAATTTTGAAACCTGTTTTGGTGGCTATAAGTGGGCTCATTTGTTTGATGTTTCACTGTGTAGCAGGCTGCATTTGTGGAGGCCTATTTCTTCTGATTTAAAACCTATTTGGTAAGATTTAATTGGGACAGTTTCTTTGAATTGGAGACCCATATCTTCTAAAGTCAAGCCTATTTTAATATGTTGTTGGTGAGGCTGTTTGAATTGGAGTCCTGTTTCTTTTGGTAGCAAAGTTGGGGGTTTGAGTAGAATTGTGATTCCTTTTTGCTGGCTTCACTAGCTGCAAACTTTAGTGCATAGTGGGGGAAGGGTGTTAATGGTCTGGCCAGGTCTCACTCAGCTATCAGGAGGCGGAGCTGAATCAGGTTTGTGGTGTCAGTAGCTTTTGGCTTCTCAGAAGTATCCAGAAGGGGAAGGGATCAGATGAATTCCAGTATAGTAGCTTCTTCTTGCTGTTTTTACATTGTTTCTTGTGGATTTTACTTGGTAGAAGGTTATTTATTTTCTTTCTTACTACTTCTAAGGGGCTAGCAGGGTATTGTTTTGGGGCTGTTGGAATTGGAGACCTGTTTCTTTTGGTAGCAAACCTATTTTTGGGGCTTTGAGTAGAATTGCGATTCCTTTTTGCTGGCCTCACTAGCTGCAAAGTTTAGTGCATAGTGGAGGAAGGTTGCTAATGGTCTGACCAGGGGCCTCAGCTACCTGATTGTTTCTGGAAGACTTGGGCTGGTTCCACCCCCAACCCCTCACCCCACCTGATCCAGGTCTGTGATTTCCTTTATACCAGGGGTTCTGACATCACTTTTTCAAAGGACATGCACCTGTCATAGCAGAAGCCGATATCCAGGAATCCAGGAAAGGAACAGCAGAGACTGAAGAGGTGACTGCTATCTCAGTGGAAGGGAAGTAACTGTAAATCAAGGAGCTTTCGTTGCTACTTTTTTGCATTGCTATTTGCATTGTGGAAAGGAGGAGTAGGAGTTTGAAGAAGGTTGTGCAATGGCTACTTAAAGTCTCTTTTTGAGTGTGGATAGGAAGGATAGGAAAGTAAAAAGCAGTTGCTCAATCTATCTAAACGTGTACAACAAAGGGGGTAAGGGAAATTAAGAAAAGAATGTTTTTCACTGATAGAGGGGGGAGAGGGGAGACTTAAGGGAAGTGTTTGGTATCCTGCATCTGGAAGGGTGGGGGGTCGCTGGTGGGCAAATGACAGCAATGGGTTGGGTGGTATGCTGCAACAACTGCGGTGCATCAATCTTTCTAAAAATTGCCTGGAGTGTGGGGGGATGTCTAGTGTGCAACCACATAGAGAAACTTGGAAAAGAGATTGAGGGTCTGCAGGAGGAACTAAGACAGGCAAGGCAGACTGGGGGTGGGTATAGCCCAATACTGGAGGGAGGAAGGAGGGGAGATGTGGGAGGGTGATTTGAGCCAACAGTGGTGAGGAGAGTTTCAGAAGAAGGGAAGCGGGGACAAAGAGGCCCAGGCCAGGAAGAGCAATTGCCAAGGAAACCAGGTCAGGAGACAAAAGACAAATGGAAGGAGGAGATAGGGACTTGTGAGGGGGAGGAGAAGAAGTGGCAAAAGTCATGGAAGGGAAAGGAGAGAACAGGTCACTATGAAAAGTGAGGGTGGGCATTTGTGAAGGGTCTTCAGAAAATAGTTTTGCACTGCTAGAGAGGAGAGAAGGAGGAAGGAAATGATGCAATTGGAGGATCAATTGATAAATGCCTGGACCAAACCGGTGTGAGGGAGTTCTGCTGGGAGAATTGCAACAGGGGCAAAGGGAAATAATGTGCAGGAGGAAGAAGAGGAGCCGGAAATGAGAGATGGAGATGAATGGAAGCAAGCAGGGAGTAAGAGGGGTAGAATCTTAGTGCTGAGGGACTCAATACTAAGAGGAGCCAGGTGGGCTAGCAAGGGAGAGAGGCATAGTCGCATTTGGGTGGAGGCCATGCCAGGAATGACAGCGGAAAGGGTGGGACAATCTGTTCTGAAATATGCTAGAAGGGGTAGGGACAAGCCTTATTTAATTATACATCTTGGGACGAATGACCTGGCTGACATGACAGTAGATATAGACCAGGGGAGGATTGTGGAACTAGGACAATTATGTGAGGGGGCAGAAAGATCAGTAACTTTTTCAGAGATACTTCCAGTGCCCAAGGCAAGCACAACAAGAAAGCTGAGAATTGAGGAATTTAACTGATGGCTAAGAACGTGGAGTTATGCTAATGGGTATGGGCTGTTGGGGGGTCGGGGGAGGAGAGGAACCTGGGAGGTCAGTAGTCTCTATGCCAAGGACAGACTATACTTGAGAGGAGGAAAGAAAGTGTTGAAACAGAGGATGGAGGAGTACATAGAGGAAGTTGGATATTTAAACTAGGAGGGGGGGGTGGCAAGTGGGCAAGAGACATGCAGAGACCACAGGTTGGGAAACCATATGAGCTTACCCCCCATAACAGTGACAAAGGACAAATGGCATGTGCTATTTGTGATGCTAGGAAAGGAGGGCAGGATGGGAGGGGTGGGAAAGGGTGGAAGGTGGTTACCCTTTATGCTAGGAGCCTTGGGAGGAAAAATGCAGAGCTACAGGTGCTCATGGCAGAGGGAGAGGTGGACATTGCAGCCATCACAGAAACATGGACCACCCAATACAATGACTGGGACCTGTCTGTACCAGGGTACAGGTTATTTCGTAGGGACAGGGTGATTGGGAAAGGGGGTGGTGGCACTATATGTGAAGGAAGTACTGAAGTGTGTAAGGGAGGAAGGGGAGAAGGGTAGTACGGAGTCACTTTGGTTGCAAATCCAGGATTCCAAGAATAGGATTCTCAGAATGGGAGTGGTGTAGAGGCCGCCATCTCAGATGGAGGAGTTAGACAGGGAAGTAGTGGGACAGATCAGGAGGACCTGTGAGAAGGGTAGTGTAGTGATTGTGGGGGACTTCAACATGCCAGGAGTGGACTGGAGCACTCCAACAACCAGGAACAGAAGGGAGCAGATACTGTTGGATGCCTTCCAGGACAACTTTCTGCTGCAAATGGTCAGTGAACCAACCAGGTTAGGGAATACCCTTGACCTTGTGCTGGCAAATGGGGACTTTGTGAGAGAAGTTAAGGTTGAAGAACCGCTGTCAGGGAGTGACCACCACTCAGTATGGCTCCCATTGGGTATGGGCAAGGAAGGAGTGGAATCTGGCACAAGAGTGCTGGACTTCAGGAGGGCCGACTTTGGGAGGATGGGGGAAGTGGTAAAAGGGTATCTGGACTTCGGTAAGGCATTCGACTCGGTGCCGCATGGAAGGCTGGGAAGTAAGTTAGAAGGCACAGGGGCAGGTGCAAAGCTAGTGAGATGGGTAGGGAACTGGCTTCAGGGAAGGCAACAGAGGGTGGTGGTGGGTGGGGAGTGCTCACACCCAAGGGTAATGAAGAGCAGTGTTCCACAGAGCTCTGTGTTGGGACCAGTGTTGTTTGGAATTTTCATTGCAGACATATCATTGGACATCAAGAGCAAGATCAGTCTGTTTGCTGATGATACCAAAGTAGGAGCAGCGGTGGACAACCTAGGGGGATGGCAGGGGTTGCAGGATGATCTGGCAAAGCTTGAAACCTGGTCAGACACCTGGCAACTGCGGTTTAATGGCAAAAAGTGCAAGGTGCTGCATTTTTGGATGAAGAACCCAAGGAGGAGTTACTAACTGGGGGGAGTGCAGGTAGCCCAGACAGAGGAGGAGAAGGATCTGGGTTTTCATTACAGGGTCGATGAACAACTCGGCACAATGTAGGAAGGCAGCTGCAAAGGCCAACAAAATGCTGGGTTGCATTGCAAGGGGTATATCCTCGAGGAGGAAGGAGGTGATTCTGCTACTGTATAGGTCATTGGTTAGACCACACCTGGAGTACTGCATGCAGTACTGGTGCCTGTATCTGAAGAGGGACATTAAGTTACTGGAGGGGGTGCAGCGCAGGGCAACAAAGGTGATCAAGGGGCTAGGGGACTTATCATACGAAAGGAGGCTGAGGGAATTGAACATGTACTCGCTGGAGGAGAGGAGGGACGAGGAGACATGATTGAAACCTATAAGTACATGAAAGGAATAAACAAGACGGGTACAGAGGGTCTGTTCAAAGTAAGGGAGGGGACAGACACCAGGGGCCATGATATGAGACTGGTGGGAGGAAGGTTCAGGAGGGAGATGAGGAGACACTTTTTTACAGAGGGGGTAGTAGCTGGGTGGAATGTGTTACCTGCAGAAGTGGTATCCAGTAGAACAGTGGACTGCTTCAAAAGGGGATGGGACAGGACAGGGGAGGGTCAATGTAGGGGAAGGGTGGAAGGGAGGGGCAGTTGCAGAATAAGGGGTGCTAGCTGCACATTCAAGTAGAGTTGATAGACCTCTAGACCTTTATCTGCTGGCAAATTTTGTATGTTCGTAACCCAAAAGTGGTGGCCCGTGGCATGTAGTCACCCACACTTCTAATGAATGACACCTCCACCATACCACCCCTAGGTGTCACCTTAAAAGCAGTGGCCTCCAAATGCTTTAAGCCTCCCTTCAGGGCTCTACTAATCATTCTGGGCTAATGGCACAAACCCAGTCAACAGCATGTCAGAGTGGCCTACCACTACTTAATGAAACAGAGCTGGCAGGTTCATCCATTTTAAATGGGTCTCTAATTGTCCCTGACAGATTAGAAAACTTGCTGCTGCAGTGCAGCTAGGTAATGCAATAGTTATTTAATGGTTTCCTCATAATGTCTTATTCCTTGTTAGTGTACCAAACATCAAAAATGCTTTTTAGGTGTCGCAAACAAATGCAGCAATACACTTACTAGGGTCATCTTAATGCTGTCAGCAGTCTCAAATCTATATGTTTATTAAGGAAAGGAATTTGGTTTTATAGAGCATCCTTTGCACCCTAAAGCACTGTTCAATATGTAAGAGGTGGGGGTGAGGGGGTGGTGGGGAGAGGGCATGAAGAGAATGTTGCTGTTATTTAAGAGAACAGAGGGATTGAAATTGCACATACAGTAGATTAGAGAGAGTTTACTGAAACATTATGCACAAGGAGGATAAGTAACTTGCTAAGGGTCACAAAGTCAATAAGTAGTTGTTGTTGGATTCAAACCTGTTTCTCCAAGTTTACAGATCTGTGTTCTAACCACTCAGCTAAATTTCCTGTTAAAGTGACCAAAGTACCTCTGCATCACCACACCCCTCGGCAGTACTATGACAAAGGGATGCTTATGGAGAAACACTGGCAATTTAGGGAAAGGAATGAACTTTTGTTGTTTTATAGATTCCTTCAGCACACTGTATCCCAAGGACTGTAGGAGGGTGGATGTGATTCCCCTTCACAAAAGTGGGAGCAAAGCAGAGGCAGGAAACTACAGACCTGCTAGTTGGACCTCAGGGGTAGGGAAAATGATGGAATCATTTCTGAAAGAAAGAATTGTTGAGTACCTAGAAGCCAGCGGGGCACAGGACCCAAGGCAGTATGGATTCACAGCAGGAAGGTCATGCCAGAAGATTCTAATAGATTTCTTTGACTGGATGACCAAAGTAGTAGACCAGGGAAGGGCTGTGGACATGGCCTACTAGACTATAGAAAGGCATTTGACACAGTCCCACACAAAAGATTAATAAACAAGTTAGCCAGCCTGGGGGGTGGGTCCCAGGGTGGTAGCCTGGGTAAAAACTGGCTGGACAACAGGACACAGAGGATAATAGTAAACAGAGCCCACTCCGAAGAAAGGGGAGATACTAGTGGGGTTCCGCAGGGTTCATTACTGAGACCAGTTCTTTTTTATGTCTTTATAAGTGACGTTGCAGAGGGACTGGAAGGAAGAGTATGCCTCTTTGCAGATGACACAAAGATCTGAAACAGGGTTGATACACAAGGGGGTTGGAAAAGATGAGAAGGGGCTTGGCAAGGTATGAGGAATGGTCGCAAGTATGGCAGCTTAGATTCAATGCAAAGAAGTGCAAAGTAATCCACCTGGGAAACAAAAACCCAGGAGAAGAGTACACAATGGTGGGGGAGGTACTAACAACAATAAAAATAGAAAGGGATCTGGGGGTAGTCATATCAGATGACCTAAAGGTAAGTAAGTAATGTGAGAAGGCAGTAAGGAGCACTGGGGGATACAGGGATGTATAGAGAAAGGCATCACCAGTAGAAAACAGGAAGTTGTTATCTCTCTGTACAGACAGTTGGTGAGACTCCATCTGGAGTACTGTGTGCAGTTCTGGAGATCCATCTCCGCAAGGACATAGACAGGATGGAGAAAGTCCAGAGGAGGACAACTAAAGTGATGCAGGGTCTGCACCAGAAGCTCTACAAAGAGAGACTAAAGGAGCTTAATATGTATACCCTTGAGGAAAGAAGGGAGAGGGGGACATGATAGAAACTTTCAAGTACCTCAAGGGAATCAACAAAGTCCAAGAGTGTAGCATCTTTCAAAAAAGAGATGTGCAAGAACACGGGGGCAGAATTTGAAGATAGAGGGGGGATGACTCAGGAGCAACGTGAGGAAATATTTTTTCATGGAGAGGGTGGTGGACACATGGAACAGCCTTTCTGAGGAGGTCGTGGGGTCAAAAACAGTGGGGGAATTCAAGAATGCATGGGACAGACATAAGGCAATTCTGGTGAGGGTTAGGAAGAAGTAGGCTGTTGGTCAACTAGGATCTGCAGCTTATCCAGTAAGTAGGGAAATGGGCAGACTGGGTGGGCCAAGAGGTCCTTATCTGCTGTCAAAGTCTATGTTTCTATGTTTCTAATGCTTTTCAAGCCCTGAACAGTTGCATCAGCTATTAACAAGTAACAGGAAGAGAAGCGAAGAAAGAAGAGGTCAAGAACATGGAGGTTTGACTTACTCATGGTCACATTGTAAGTCACATAGTAAGTGGCCATGGTAGGCATTGTGATTTACATTTTGACACTAGAAAGAGAAGGAGTTTTGAATCCTGGAGCGAAGCAAGATGTCAGTTGAAGAGCTGTAGTGCTGAATAGCTGATAAACAGCATCATGTTCAGTCCTTTTACAGCCTTTTGATATTTAATTTCTTATTTTCTTCTACAGTGCACAGCAGTGGGGATCAGATCTTGGTCTCCTGGTTCCCAGCCCAGAATTATAATCAATGGGTTTAGCCCCTAGTTCAGTGCGGGAGCAGGTGATACTCACCCCACCAGCCATCAAGCAGTACTTATACCGTGCATGCCCAAGCATCCTTCAGAAACCCAGTTTTTTTTTCTGCAATTATGCTGCTGCTGGCTCTCCTGCTCTCCCCGCCTATCCTCCTCCATGGCCCTGCCACATGGCTGCGACTTGGGGCATCCTTGCTTTCTCTCACCAGTTGCTCTGTTCCCTCTCCTCCTGGCTGTGGTTGCCTAGCTTGGTGGCTCCCTCACCTAGCTGCAGCTCTGCTCTGCTCTCTGCAGCTCTCATGGCTCTTGCTCCTGGCCTCCTCCTGATCCCTTACAACTATGTCTCTCACTGTTTCAGGGCTCATTGCTGTGGTTGCTGCCTGAGGAGGGCATGGCCTTCAGCTCTATCTGCCACTTTGCTTTGCCCTCCCCAGACTCTTGATATGCTGCTGCTGCCATTGCCAGCCTCCTACTGCTTTATTTCTGGTGGTCTTCCCCTCCTCACTGCCCTCCCCCTTTGTCTGTTGCTTCTGTTGTACTCCTTCCATTACCTTCCTAAGGGCACTGCCAGTGCCTACCCTGCTTTATGCTTCTTCCTGATTTGCTTCCCTCTTTTTGCAGGTCCATTCCTACTTGCTCAGTGCTTGCCTCAGGCCTCTTCTTTGTTGACCTCCCTTTTTCACTGCCCGGCCTTCACTGGCTGGTTCTGCTGCTGCTCCGCTGGGGTGTCCCTGTGGCAGCTCTGCAATCCAAGAAGCAACACAATGAAACAGTGTTTCTGACAGTGGCATTTTTTAATGCAGTGGAGTTGACCTATCAAACTATTGGGATAGTAACATTTGTCCAGAATGCACGGAGACAAATACTGCAGAAGGTAATCAGAACCTTACTGCATTTTATTACAAGTATTTGTCAATGTCAAATGTTAGCTGCTTGCAATGCTGTTGTACTGGGTCCTGCTTGTACACATTTTTACTATATATTAAGCCAAGATAGACCAGATGAGGTGTAATATGTCATTTGCAATGGTGTCCTAATTTTAGACATTTTTATACTGCATTTACTCAGTATAGTAGAGGTAATACACAATATCTCGCTTTTAGTGTGTCACTGCTTTAATAATGTATTTTTAGGACAGATCAGAAGCAACATCTCCTTTTCAGTGTGGTTCTACTATAAGGCCCTGTTTTTGCAGTTTTGCATTATATTTACCCAGGATAACCTGGTTGACATCCAATATCTGATTTTCAGTGGGTTCCTGCTTTGACACATTTTTGTACTGCCCTTCGCCTGCAATATACTGGCCTCTGTGAGTTAACTATTTCACTCCAACTTCAACTCTGAGTCACTGGCTGCTCGCTGGGATCTTACTGCTGACTGTGCCAGGTATTTTGTTTTCTCTGAATTGTATCTTACCTGTAGCACCGCTATTGCCATGAACAGCCTTGTTTGTTCTTGCTTGAACAATAATTAGTCAAAAGGTGTTAGTATTATGATTTTAAATATTATGCACTGTTCCAATATCCATGCTAGAAATCTACATTGCAAACTGTGGTAGCCCACAGTGCTTATCCTGAATGCAGAACGACTCTGGGGACAACTTTCTGAACATACCTGTGAAACTAAAGCCAGTGAATGAGACACTTCCTGAATAAGCTAACTGAAGAACAAATGAGAACAACAGTGCGGGCTAAAACTGGGGTTACCACCTTTTAAGAAGCCCAAAGTGGGACATTTTTTACTAAAACATGATTTTTCACAGGACAGTACGCAATCTCAACCAATACAACAGACTTGTTTTCTCTACAAAATCAGAATTAAGGCTAAGTATTGTAGTTTTTTAGTTGTTTCTATTGTTTCTTATCATTTTAAGGTACTTTAGTTAAGGTATGATAGTTTTCTGCACCATTTAGTGGAAAATTAGAAAATATTTTTATTACTATAAAGTCAGGACATGTAGCATTTTTCATGTTTTTTTGCAGGACACAGCTGCCCAAATCAGGACTGTCCTGAGAAAATAGGGACAGGTGGTAACTCTAGCTAAAACCCCATAGAAAACACAACTCAAATTAGAGGACAGATGCTAGAAAAGTAGGAAGAAAAAACACGCTAGCTACCCCAGTTAGCTCCACATAGCCCATACCATGTTTAACCCATCACACATGCTACAAGATTTTCCTGCTTGAAAACAAACAAACAAACTATTTTGAATCCTAGCAATTACTGTAAGCGGCCATGCAGGAAAATAACCCCATCAAATCAAACACAACATGCAACTCTGTAACAATACAATATAATCCAGAATAATAATAGTAATCCAATGATCCTATTATCATCTATTTTGGCTACTAACAAACAAAGGGCTAACCTGATAAGAAAAAAAAAAACAGTAACAAAGATCATGTTTCCCTGCATCTTTCCTTGCTGCCTGCCATGGAGAACCTGGTTCAAGACCTGTTTACCTTGGCTGCTTATACATCAGTCGCCTCTACATTCTGAGTCCCTTGTTCCAACTCCAACTCTGAGTCACTGGCTGACCACTGGGACTTCATTGATTACTGCTCAATCCAGGATACCATTCTACAACACAAGCTGTCCCTACATCCATGCCATGATCACTCTTCCCTGAGGCTCTGTCCCTCACCGGAAACAGCCACAGGAACTCTAGCCAGACTCTTACTGATATGCCATTGCCCGGCTGTTATTCTTGGCCGTTCATTCACTCACTCACTGCTTTTATCAGCCTGCTCACCAGCCCACTCATTAGCACTTGACCCTGCAACTTGAATTCTAGCTGTAAAACAGGGCTTGTCTGCAGTTGTAATCACTTTCCCAGGGTTTCTGACTGACTCAGGGACAGATTTCAGGTCACTGCTACTGCTACTCTCAGGTGTTGCGTGCAGCAGTTTGGGAGTTGGCACTAGTCTTATTAATAGGACACATGCACTGAAGGGGAGGATAATTGACAATCTAGGGGGCATTCTATGAAAATAAATGGTGGTGTGACTCTGAACATGACTAAGGGCTGGGAATCAGGATATCACAGACAGTCCACACCTCCCACCCCTCATCAGTGGAAAACAAGGACATAACTACACAAAAAATGAAAAACAAAATGCCCTAATAAGAAAAACACAGAGGCAAGCATCTACAAGCTGCACATTACAACTCCCCCCCTTTCTTTGCTCTGGCAGACCCAGATACGTAACTCACTGCCAGAGAGTGCCACCACCAAGTTTGACTCACTGAGCATGTAGCAATGCATACATGTCCTTGCTATCTGAGTTTTTCCTGGTGCTCAGTATTAGAGGTGCATGATCCAGTTGGAGGGTGGAGCACAGACTCAGGGGAGAGGGAAAAACAAATACATGATGGCAACAGGTCGGACAGCACATATTCGAAGGTGGATATCTGATGCTTGTATGCTAGAAAAAAGTGAGTCACATGTTTGATGCTTCTCATCTGGTTGGTGGGTGGTATCATGCAGATGAAGGAAGGCAGCCATTGTATGATAGACACAATTACCTCTCTTCAGCTACATGCAGTTTCCACCCATCAACTAGCAGAGCAGCGTCATGATGAGCCTCACTGATAATTGGACTGTCACAATCGAGCCCACTGCAGCTTGAGCTTCACTGGATCCAAAAGTGATAGAAGTCTGAAATGCAGTATCATAGCAATATGTTCACTCTATGCAAGTCCAAGGGCATAGTTCCAGGAGTCCAGTGTGGCCCAGTATATGTAATGTAAAGCACAGTGGGAGGAGTCTTCTCCAGACAAGGACCTTGACAATGCTGTACAGTATCTGGAGAGAATGTGACTCACTCATCAGAACATAGTTTCAGTCATTTATTTTGCCAATCTGGTTACAGTACTGTATCATTGCCAATTGAGCTGTATTTTCTGGTGAGTGAGTCTTATTCTGTCCAGATACTGTACAGGAAGCTTAAGGGCAAACATAAAAATGATGAGCTGTTCTTCCCCTCTTGAACAATGGAATTCCACCAGGAAAAATTAAGCTGTCTCTGATGAAGGAACCGATGTTCCAAAATGTTAGTGAGCAAAAATACTAGTGGCATCTTAAAACTGTATGTTGATGAACAGCATCAGAATTGACTGAACTATGAAATGATGATTTGTAAAGCTGACTATTGAAGTTTGCTACACATAAATAGGAACTTGTATTAACCCTGGAGTGGAGAACAAAAAGATTTTGTGTTTTTGTGGATTCAGCAGCATTGCTGTTTGGACTCCTTTAACTTCATTTATCTATAAAAGGAACTGGAGACCCATGGCAGTACTTTTGAGCTCTGTACTAGTGTCCTACCCTTCCCTGCCCTGCCTGCTTGTTGCTTCCCCCATTGCCTTCTGGTGCTTCTCTGCTGCTGGCCACCTGTTTTTCATTGGTGGTTCCAGGCTGCTGTGTCCCTGCTTGCCTGTGTTCCTTGTCAGGGCTACTCTCCCTTCCTCTGCTGCCTGCGCCTCTGCCTGCCTTCCCTGTTTTCACCATGTCTCTGCTACCTTTGGCCCTCTGGTCCCCCCCCTTCAACTGGCCCTGTTGCCCCTTGCCTCCTGGCCTCTCCTTTGTTCTAGTGCTTCATCTGTCCCATTTCTCTTTGGGCTCCTTTCCTTTTCAGTTTTTCCTCAGGACTGCACTGAACATACATCATGGTTTTATTTTGTTCTTCCACTACCTGGCCCACACCCTTCTATGTTTTGGGCCAGCCTCCCACTGCTAGTAAACATGCCATTAAGTATGCCAAAGTGGTTGTTCCAGTTCCCGTTCCCTCCTCAGAGCTCAGCCGTTACACTGTACTAGTACTACCAACTCACTTATACTTACCATTATTCCCTTTCTCTTCTGCCGGTCATGCCTTGAAAGTTTTGTCTTCAGCTCCTTTATTTGGCTCCTTTTGCATTTTTGAGCAAGACAAAAGGACAGTGCACTACTGGATACAAAAACAACAAATATATTAGTATAAATCACATGAGTCACATAAGGCCACTGTGCAGCCATGTACCCCAGCACTTCATGGCACTCTGCCACTTCATCAGGGGATGTGGTCATGGAATGAATGGCAACTCCCACTCAAATACTAAAGCAGAAAGCAGCTGAACTTAATCACTAATGGATCTGCCAGTGAGGTGATCTCATTAACTGTGCTTCTAAATATTCCCCAAGTGGGGATGGGGAGGGGGTGCTGATATGTAAATACTTGATAATGTTTTAAAAAGCATTGATGCGGGTATTGGCAAACATGTTAAAAAGATATACATTAAGATTCATTATCACACTGTAAACATACATAATTAGCAAACTAGCAAAATAGAGTTGCTGATACTCCAGGAACCATTGTGAAAAACAATTATTTTATTTTATTTTGTATTAGCACTTTTATGCAGTGTTCACCAACTAACTGCAAATGAGAACATAACACTGATGTTTTTACTACTGATCCAAAAGCCCCATGCCAAATGGAAATGCGAACACTGTAAAGTGATAGCTGTTCACGCTATCAAATGACCCCCACCTGTTTACAAAAACTTTTTAGAGATATATTTGCACTCCAGTGCCAAACCCTTTGAACAAGACTTCAAGTACAGGAATAGAGGATACACTGGACCTGTAAGAATTTTTTTTAAACTGGTGTAACAAGACTTCTCATATTTCATGGTACCTCTGATACCATCATTTCTACTATTTTTCTTGCAAATCACTAATTTGTTACCATAAGTACAGTATATTACAAAAAAAAACCTGACACATCTAACTCCTGTTCAGACCAATGGGATACAGAGCCTTAAGTATATAAATCCATCTGTATCCTTTTCTTATAAGTTCCTGCAATCTATCACCCCCTCACATTTTGAAATTCAGAACATTTTTTTTGGTTTTCAAACCTGGCCACAGAGTGGCCTATGTTATACACAAATGCCACAATACAAATGATCACACCACAAAACAAACAGACAGACAAACAACCAACCCCTATTCCGCACCCCCCTACTCTATGGTATCAGCAATCTATTGTAAGAGACTGTAAGAGTGGAGCATCCTTGTTAGACTGATGAGTCCAGTTATATAGAGTATACAGTCTGCAGTTTACTCCAGATCCTTTCAAACCTCGATAGACGGTTATGGACACTGGCAATTATCTTTTCTATTGAAAGATTAGCCAGAAGTTCCTGCAACCATTCTGAATAGGTAATGGTC
Source organism: Neoceratodus forsteri (assembly GCA_016271365.2). Classification (NCBI taxonomy): domain Eukaryota; kingdom Metazoa; phylum Chordata; order Ceratodontiformes; family Ceratodontidae; genus Neoceratodus; species Neoceratodus forsteri. The sequence goes on from CM057452.1 coordinate 1,728,099,851, forward strand.
TCCTCATCCAGCCAATGCCAGAGCACAAGTTTCTTAACCCACATTGCTATCAAGGCCAAGTAGTATTTCCTTTCCGTAACAAAAATGTGAGCATAATCCCCAATTAAACAGGTGGCATGCTCAATGTGTACAGCTACCCCCAGCAAGGGTCTGCCCTTTGTTTAATAAGGGACCAAAATCAGGCTACTTTTGGGCATTCCCAAAAGATGTGAATTACTGAACCTTCTGCATGCATACAACGTCTACAATTCGAGGAAATAGAGTTACCCATATTTGCCAATCAAACTGGAGTGTAATACATATTATTAATGATCTGAAATTGCATCAAGCGTAGTTTACCTTGAGATATGAATCTATGGGTATCTACCCATATCTTAGACCAATTAAATGCTTTGTCCGAGAATTGACCATTCCAATATGATGAAGAGCCATCTAAATGTGGGTATGCTCTCTCAAGTAGTTCTGAATAGATATTTGAAACTGCTTGGGGTTCTAAAGCAGCTAAGCAAGAAGCCTGCAGGAACGTTCCTTCCTCTGCCTGTTCCTTTACTAACTGGGACCTAACCAACGTGTGCCTGAGCTGGAATACTTTAAACCCTGAGTGGTTCCCAAGATTGTAATGCCTAATAATATGCCCTGAGGTTAGAAATTGACCGTTATGCAGGAGGTCAGCCACCAGGGATCCTGCCATCAGCGGTAGCCATGATTCCTTAATGATATTGCCGCCAATCTTAACATTTGGATTACCAAATATAGGCTGGTTGGGGTCCTGGGTGTGTCTGTAGGATAGGGGTATACACATCTGCGAATGGACTCTTACAGAGAGGCCAATCGGTGTGTTATTCAGTTTTGATGGGAGTAGTTTAGTGGGAATTTGCAACAGAGCTAGGGAAGACAAACCGTGTTCGGCCATCAGGACCTTTTCAACTGTAAGCCACGAGAGCCTATACTGGTCTGTACCCACAGTCTCCTCTCTCATCAACCATTTCAGATATTTCACTGAATGACTGGCCCAGTAATACAATTTAAAGTGGGGGAGTCGTAAACCTACTTTGTGCTTGGGGGCAGCTAACTTGCAGAAAGCTCTGTGGGCCAGTTTACTCTTCCAAATGAAATTATTTAGCAGGGTGTGTGTTTTGGAAAACCAGGTTTGTGGCAGCCATAGATTTAACATGTTGAGGGGGTTAAAAAGGCAGGGAAGAACATTCATTTTTATCAAACTTATTCTGCCCCAGAGCAATAGTGGCAGTATTATCCATCTGTCCAGGTCTTGTTGTATCACCTGTAGTAGGGCATCCAAATTACATTACTTTGAGAGTTTAGCCTCTCTGATTAGGAAAATACCCAGATATTTCAGCTTCTCAGTTTCCCATCTTAGTCCCAAATCCTCCACTTCTTGTTTGCGGGTGGCCAAATTAAGGGGGAAGGCTATCGTTTTGTCCAGATTCAATTTATAATTAGATAATAGGCCAAATTCCTTGATCAGGCTCAGGGCCCTACTCATAGAGGCCCCTGGGTTTGATAAATGAAGAAGTATATCATCCGCATATGCAGACAACTTGAGTTCTTCTTTCCCTTTCTTTATCCCCTTTATCCATCTTGAGCTGAGCCAGAAGGGGCTCCAGGTACAAATTAAATAAAAGGGGGGATAGAGGGCAACCCTGATGGGTACCAGAGGAAAGAGGGAAGTATGATGAGAGGACACTGTTGCAATATGTCCGAGCCCTAGGCCTAGTGTATAGAAACATAGAAACATAGACTTTGACGGCAGATAGGGACCGCTAGGCCCATCTAGTCTGCCCATTTCCCTATCTACAGGATGGCACAGATCCTAGTTAACCAACAGCCTATTTCTTCCTACCCCCCACAAGAATTGCCTTATGTCTGTCCCATGCATTCTTGAATTCTCCCACAGTTTTAGACCCCACAACCTCCTCAGAAGGCTGTTCCATGCATCCACTACCCTCTCTGTGAAATAATACTTCCTCACATTGCCCCTGAACCATCCCCCCTCTATCTTTAAATTGTGTCCCCTTGTTCTTGCAATTCTCTTTTTCTGAAAGATGCTACCCTCTTGGACTTTGTTGATTCCACTGAATTACTTAAAAGTTTCTATCATGTCCCCCCTCTTCCTTCTTTCCTCAAGGGTATACATATTAAGCTCCTTTAGTCTCTCCTCATACGGCTTCTCTTGCAGACCCTGCACCATTTTAGTTGCCCTCCTCTGGACTACCTCTATCCTGTCTATGTCCTTGCAGAGATGGGGTCTCCAGAATTGGACACAGTACTCAGATGGGGTCTCACCAACTGTCTGTACAGAGGATAACAACTTCCTGTTTTCTGCTGCTGATGCCTCTCCCTACATCCCAGTATACCCCAGCCCTCCCTACTGCCTTCTCACATTGCTTGCTAACCTTAAGGTCATCTGATATGATTACCCCAGGTCCCTTTCCTTTTTGTTGTTGTTACTACCTCCCCACCCATTGTGTATTCTTCCCTGGGTTCTTGTTTCCCAGGTGCATTATTGCACTTCTTTGCATTGAATCCTAGCTGCCATACTTCTGACCATTCCTCCAACCTTGCCAAGTCCTTTTCATCCTTTCCACGCCTCCTTGTGTATCAACCCTGTTGCAGATCTTTGTGTCATCTGCAAAAGGCATACTTTTCCTTCCAGTCCCGCTGCAATGTCACTGAGGAAGACATTAAAAGGACTGGACCCATACTGAACCATTGGTACCCACTAGTAACCCCTCTTTCTTCAGAGTGGACTCCATTTACAATTACCTTCTGTGTCCTGTGGTGCAGCCAATGTTTTACCCAGGCTACCACCCTGGGACCCACTCCCAGGCTGGTTAATTTGACTATTAATCTTTGTGTGGACTGTGTCAAATGCCTTGCTAAAGTCTAGGTAGGCCATGTCACAGCCCTTCCTGGTCTACTACTTTGGTCACCCAGTCAAAGAAATCTATTAGATTCGTCTGGCATGACCTTCCCACTGTGAACCCATGCTGCCTTGGGTCCTGTGCTCCACTGGCCTCTAGGTACTCAACTATTCTTTCCTTCAGAAGTGACTCCATCACTTTCCCTACCACAGAGGTCAGACTGACAGGTCTGTAGTTTCCTGCCTCTGTCTTGGTCCCACTTTTGTGAAGGGGAATCACATCCGGCTTCCTCCAGTCCTCGGGTACCACACCATCCTCCCATGATTTATTAAAAAGAATAGCCAGTGGTTTCACTAGTTTCTCCCTTAATTCTTTTAGAATTCTGGGGTGAATTCCATCAGGACCCATTGCTTTGTCCACCTTCAGTTTTAGGAGTTCTTGCAGAACCCTTTCTTCTGTGAAAGGACTGGGATCAACCCCCTATCAAGAGTGCTTCTGTTAATTGGATTAGGCACTTCCCCCTCCTCTTTTGTGAATACTGAGCAGAAATATTCGTTCGGTATCCCTGCTTTTTCACTGTCCCCCTCTGCCCACCCACCGTTCATTCTATTCAGCCTCGCTATCCCTCCCTTTATCTTTCTACGCTCACTGATGTACCTATAAAATGTTTTATCCGTTTTCTTGACTGAGTTGGCTATCTTTTCCTCAGTTTGGACCTTTGCTATTCTGACTTCCCTCCCTGCTTCCTTCTGCCTTAACTGGTACAGCTCTCTGTCCTGCTCCTTCTGTGTTTCCTTATACTTCCGGAATGTTATCTTTTTCTTTCTGACTTTCACAGCCACCTCTTTTAAGAACCATAGTGGCCTTTTCTTTCATTTTGATTTGTTTATTTGCTTCACACAAAGGCTTGTTGCCTCTGTGATGGCAGTTTTGATGATTCCCCATTGTTGCTCCTTCTCCTTCTAGCCTGTTTTATGGTGCTTTTCTGAGGCACCTCCCATCTTGCCAAAGTCAGCCCTCCTAAAGTCCAGTACCTCACTTTTGCATGGCTTGACTCTGTAGCTGAGTTTAATGTGAACCACACTGTTTGATGGTCACTTGTCCCCAGATGGCAACACACTTCTAGATCTGAGATCCTTTCACTGCCACCATTTGAGAGTACAAGGTCTAAGATTGCTCCCTCATGAGTGGGTTTCAAAACTAGCTGTCTAATGCCTGCCACCTGTAGGGCATCAAGAATGGCCCTGCTCTTGGATGTGGCTGCAGCAAATGTGCTCCAGTTAACATCTGGCATATTCAGGTCTCCCATCAACAGTATCTCCCCTTTCTCTGCCATTCTAAGAATGCCTTCTATCATATCCTTGTCCATTCCCTCCCCCTGACATGGGGATCTGTACACAACCCCTGTGCGGATTGTGGTGCCCTTTCCAGTCTCCAAGGTGACCCACAGTGCCTCCTCTCCTCCCTGTTTACTCTTTTGTTCAGTTGCTTTTATCCCTTCCTTTACATAGAGAGCTACTCCTCCACCTCTTCTCCCCTGCCTGTCTCTCCTGTAGGTTATGTACCCTGGTATGTTAACATCCCATAGGATGTAAGTATAGGGCCCTAATACATTGCACAAAGAAGGGAGGGAGACCAAACCTGTACAATGATCTGAAAAGAAAGCTCCAATCCACCGTATCAAATGCTTTCTCCATGTCCAGAGACATCAGAGCTGCAGGGGCCCCACTGTCCCAGGACGCAGAGAAAATATGATCTAATTTCCTCAGATGGTCAGAAGAAGACCTACCAGCCATAAATCCCACCTGTTCTGCACAGATCAGAGAGGGCATAACCCATCCCAACCTATCAGCCAGGAGCTTGGCTAGAATTTTAATATCATAATTTGAAAGTGAAATTGGTCTGTAGCTTGACACCTGTTCCAGGTCCCTTCCCTCCTTGTGCAACACAACAATCAGAGCTTCAAGCAGGCATGGGTCTTGACATTGTCCCTCTAGAATGGCTTGGAACAGTCGGTGCAGCCATGGGGCCAACTCATCTATTAATACCTTGTAAAGTAGGGAAAAGCCATCCAGCCCTGGAGCTTTGTCCAGCTGGAGGGCTTTGATCATTAATTTTACCTCTTCCACTGTGAGGGGGGAGGTCAAAAGGGATTATTGTTCAGGAGTGAAATCAGGTAAAGGCAAACCATCCAGGTAAGCATCCATCTGGGCCTCCGAGGGTGGGTCTGATCTGGCACAATAGAGTTGTCTGTAAAAGTCTTCTAATTCAGACACAATATCCCTAGGGTTTGACTTAAGCGAGCCATCCCTATTCAAGCTTATAGCATTGATAAGTCTAGAAGCCTCCTGTTGATTAACACATAATGCCAGTAACCTGCCCACCTTCTCACCCTGATCAACGTATGTAGATTCATTTTAAGAATGGCGTATTCCACCTTTTCCCCAATTATATTGCAGTGGCAGTGGCTCAGTAGGTAGCACACTCACCTCTGAGGCCAGGAGATCAGAGGCCTGTGGGTTCAGTTCCCACATCTGGCACTTGGGTTAATATCCCAGTACTGACACTGTAGTGCAGCATGAGAGGGGTGCTGCACTTCTGAGGTGCCGTCTTTCAGATGAGAAGTTAAACTGAGGTCCCATCTGCCTGGATTGGTGGTAGGTCAGGTGGATGTTAAAGATCCCCTGGCATGTATCGAGAAGAGCAGGGGAATTTTGGGGGGAAAATGGGAAAAGCAGAATTCAAGACAAACCACAGCTGTACTGAAGAGTTCCGGTGTCAGAGAGAAGAAAATATAAGATCAGACTATTCCATTGTCATGAAAGTTCATTGTAACAGACATGTTAATTGATAATGTTTCTCATGCCATTGTTGACTCAAGGAAAACTAGTGACATATCATGCAGTGTTCAAATTTTCATATTAAAGAAGAGCAGGTGAACCATAATTCATTCATCCGTAGTTTCGAATATTTGTTCATATCTCAGTCATAAACTTGTCATAGTGAGACCTGTATATTATTAATAAATACTTCCTTGGTTACATGACATTGCTATAACACCCATTTACATCTGGATTGCCAGATATAATATTTAATAATGGCAAAGATCACTTGTAGGGTATTTGCAGAACAGGGATCCCAACATGGAGAGTATAATGAAAAAATCAATTCTATGTAAGTCAAGGAGAATGTCCAAGGAATTTTCCCAATCCAAATGATCTCATCCCACAACTGTCGTACATAGATACAATCCAAAAAAAGATGTTCTTGAGTTTCCAATATATTCATGCAGGTATGTCTTGGGCAGAATCTTTCTTCTTTAGACTTATGCTTATTATTATTTTTTACATTCAATCTATCATGAATGGTCAGCCATAATAAATCCCAAGCAAAGTCTGGAATTCTTTCATTTGTCAATTGAGAAATTGCCTTTGTCATTCCTCCATCAGGACACATAGGTAGGGCACCACCTCTTGACAGACAGCTGTCATAATGGTAGGGTATACTCGTTGTTCAGAAGCAAATAAAAGTTGGGTATAGGGAACCTTCCACTTTATCAATTTTTGAAAAATTGGTTTAACAAACGGTGGTATAATGTGTATTCTGGACAATAACCTACTCTTCCCTTGAGCCCATACATTTAGGCCAAGTCTAACCCATTCTGAAATACTTTTCTGCCAAATTTTAGTAATTTGGTCATTCCAGCAGATTACATTAATATGTAAGAATAAACTATAATAAAGAATCAGTGGGTTAATCATTCCTATACCACCTTTCTTAATGGGTCTATAGGTCACAGCCATCTTTATGGGGTTCAAACGACTTCTCCAAAATTCCCTAAACAAATACTAAACAATCTTGTCTCAAATTGTACTGGGAGAGGAAAAATAGCACTAATATAAACAAAAATGGGAATCAACAAAGTTTTAATCAATAATATTCTTTTCCTTTTGGAAATTTGTCTATTAGTCCATGACTTAGAGAGATTGTCTGCAATATTCAATTTTATTTCCCATTTTAAAAAAGGTAGGTCCCCAGAACCAAATAGAACCCCTAAAATAGGGATAGGGATTTGTAATAATCGAATACCTGCATAAGAGGTTTACATCAAATCTGTGCCCCCCAACTGTAACCCAACACTTTTACCCGTGTTAACCCAAGACCCTGAAATCTCTGAGTATTCCGTCAAAAGTCATACTACTTCTTGCTCATCAGTCGAATTTGTAAGGGTCAGAACAATATCATCTGCATATGCCATAATGGATATTGGGCTTGTATTGGTTGTTAGATGAAATCCAATAAGCCTATTATTACACTGTATCACTCTCAATAAAGGGTCAATACAAAATACATACAGTAAGGGACTAAGGGGGCAAATTTGTCGTACCCCTTTTTTGATCTGCACTGAAGGGGCCCATCCACCCATTTACCCTTGGTAGTACCGTAACTGAGTCAGACATGTGTTTAATCCATGTCACAAAAACTTATGGTATACCAAAAAACCTTAAAGTAGTAAACAAATAACCATGGGCAATGGAATCGAAGGCCTTTTGTTGATCCAAACTCAGCAAAAAACCTACTATTAGTGTGAGTTTTATGAAACAGTTCTCGTAAGGTGATTAAGTTATCATTTATCCCCCTTTTCTCAATAGAACATGTTTGTGTTTGACTTATCAAAGTATTAGTGACTGAACTGAGCTGTTTGGCCAAAATGTTCCCCAATATTTTAAAATCTGTATTCAGGATGCAAATAGGTCTCCAATTTGTCAATAATTCCTTGTCGCCTTTTTTATACAAAAAAAATTAATTCAGCAATAGATAAACGAACGGGAATTTGATCAGATTGCAGCAACTCATTAAACACTTTCGTTAATTCTGGAAGTAGTTGTGTTTTATAATACTTATAAAATTCAGAGGTCAAACTATCTAATCCAGGTACTGTACCATTTGACAAAGAATAGATTGCAGACTTTACCTCTATTAGAGATATCGACTGAACCAATCCTTGTTTCTGTAGATCAGATAACTGAGGAGGTTTGATTGTTGAAAAAAAATTTCCAACAGTACTTACACTAGGAGGTGTACCTAAACTATCACTGACGTATTGGTGTATAATATCAAGAATACCTCTTTTAGTATTATATAGATTACCTGAATTATCTTTCAACTGCATAAAGTTTTTGTTACTAACCCTCTTTTTATTATCCTTATACAGATCAAAGGTCTGTTTTTTACCTTCAGTGCCAAATCGCATTTCATCTTGTAAGGATCGAGCACTATTGTACTGGAGTTGGTACATTTCCTTCTTAAGAAGAGTGATTTGTGTCGTGTAATCAATTCCTAAGGATTCCGTCCTAGAAATTAAAGACTGTAGTTGTTTTCTAAGATTCAAATACTGCAAGTAAAGAAGTGTATTTTGTTTTTTTTTGCTGATTTCTGGAATAACAGTCGAAAGTATTGTTTCGAGTCTTCCCACCAATCAACATAGATATCATACATACAAATAACAGATTTCCTGGCTAACCATAAATGTCCCCATGTCACATTTATAGTTTCATTTTCCAGCAATAAAGCATTGAGACTCCAAGGGCCTTTTCCACAAGGGGCCATAGTACTCCAACATATGGCAATCTCAATGGCTCTATGGTCAGAAAAGGAAAAGTCCCACATCTTTCCAGCAATGACTTCTAAAAACCGTAAAACAAAAAAAAATCTATTCTATTAGAGTGAGACCCTCTAATATAGGAGAAACCACCAGTATTATGAACAGTCTGAAAGGAATCCTTTAAGTTAGAAGTAGAAATTATATCAGCTAAGGTATTGCTATCACAAAAAATCTTATTTGTAGTTAATCTCCTATCCGTTATAGATAAGCTACAGTTAAAATCCCCTTCCCAGATAAGAATTCTAGCAGTATGTATATAGAGTTGCACTTTCTTAAATAATTCTATATGATTAACCTTTCCCTGAGGGACGTATACATTTATCACTCTCAATCTAGTGTGATCATATTGGATATCCAGTAATAATTCAATCTCCACTAATCTGGAGACTTTGAGATCAGGATTTAAAAATTAAAACCCTAGACCATCGCACAAATCCAATACCTGAGACCAAAAGGAAACTCTTTTTCTCCATAACCGAGTGGCATGGGCGACCTCAGATAGGGTCTTAAGTCTAGTGTCTTGTAAACATATAAGGTCCACCTTACAGTGAGATAAAGCCATCAGAACAGTCACTCTACGTTTAGTATTTTTTATACTGTTAACATTTAAAGATGTTTTGTACTCTTCTGGTTTACTATTTACTGTATGGTTTATGTGTGCTGCATCACACTGATGTTTTGTATGTCATTTGTACCCTCCTGGGTCGTACCTGAAAATAGGCATTCCTATGTCTAGTGTACCCACCTGGTCAACAAAAGCAAATAAATAAATAAATAAATAAAGTGAAAATCCAGAGAGATAACATTATAAGGCAAGAGGTGGTACCCTATACGTTGATTTATTTTCCATAGTGGATAGCAGTCCCTTAGTTTTGTGACCTTGTTATCCATTTCTTTTTCACAGTGTCTGTGGAACCTGTCTTCAAATTCTGAGGGAGGGTCCCTAGATATTGAAGACCTAGAAGAGGAATCAGAATCGCCATCGTCCGAGTCTTCAACTGAGAGAGCTTTGTATTGATTTACGACAGTCCATTTAGGTTTTCCTTGAGAAGTTTTCCTGCCTTTCCCTTTTGAACCAGATTTACTATCCGTTTTAGAACGAGGCCTTTTTTTGTAAGTCACAGTAGTAAAAGGAGAGACTGTGTCTATTGGGGGGAAGCATAGGATCAGAAACTGAAGGGGGTGCCACATCCTGTTGTGAGATCGGAAATGCATCTTGCTGCAGAGAAGTCAAATCAGTATTAACTTGTGGTAGGGCAACTTCGTGGGCTATATTTGGAAGATCTTGATCTTGGCCTATCTGAGGAAAAATATCATCTGACAAATCAACTGTTGAAACTTTTGTTTGGATAGGTTGGTCAGCAGGTACTTTGGTTACTGTGTTGACATCCTTAACAGTATCTTTTGATAGCTACTTATAAAGATCTTGCATTCTTTTCTCAGGGCCACTGCACAACCTTTTTTTTGTGCTTGAGTAATTAAGGCCTCATGTAATGTAACATCTGCTCCATTATGTGAAGCCCATGGACACTTCACATATGAGTGGCCTTTTTCTTCACATAAGTTACAACGAAAAGTGTTAATACAAGCATTCACAAGATGTCCTAGTTCCAAACAATGTGTACATTTCTGAGTGTCACAAGCATTACTCAAATGAAGTCGTGAGCCACAACGATGACAGGATTTGGGCTGACCCAGGTAGAACAGGGAACCCCTGTCTCTCCCCAGGAAGAAACAGTTTGGAAGATGACCAATACCCATATTTAACATAAACGATTTACATTTCACTCGCCATCCTCCCATCCAGATTTGTTCCGAGTCCATCACTGGAACTGATTGTTCCAAAACTTCACATCTCTGTTTTAACCAATATAAGATGTCAGAAATATTCATTCCCTCATTCTTAAAAATAATAGTAATAGTACGTACTGCTGGTTTAGTGATGGGTATGGCCAAAAATGGGGACCAAAGGGTGAATTCTTACAGTCAGTATACTGAACCCAAAACCTATCCAAGGCTTCCACAGTTTTAAAGCTGACATCGTAGTTGTATTCATCAGTATGGATTAAAGCAAAGATCTCAGAAGCGTAGAATTTCATGGAATCCTTTAATAAAGTTCTTCCAATATAAACCCTGTCTGGAGGGAGTTCTAGGCCACCCTTATAAAGCAATCTCAGAGCATTCCTTCTAGGTGCAGGTTCCCTTTTATTTTTAAACAGATCAGCCATGCGAAGCCTCGTTTAAACATCTTTCGTTTGTTAGGATCCTGCAAATTTTGTACACTGAGACCAATAGACAAAGTTTCTTCCTGTCCGATCTGCTCAAAACTAGAAAGAAGGACCAGGAGTCTTTGTTCATTCCCTCTTCGGGCAGTTTGCAACCACTGTCAGAAATATCAAGGTACAGTATGTTTTAACTTGACCATCATTTTCAGTACAGGAGATATCTTTAATAGCACTAGTGTCAGATAAGACATTACTGAGTTGTAGGCTGAATAGACATTCCAGGAATAACAGAGTGAGTACAGCAGATTTAGGAGATTTAACTATTTTACCAGTATTTATAATCTCAGCATCAGAAGACTGGCGACTTCAGGATCCAAAATTCGGTTCCAGGGCGTCTGTTTCAGGAACCAACCCACATTATGGGCAGCGTCGAAGGTTCAAGTTAAATACAGGTATTGGTCATCTTCCAAACTGTTTCTTCCTGGGGAGAGACAGGGGTTCCCTGTTCTACCTGTTTCAGGTTTAGGCTTCCTATTTTGAACACCCAGAGTTTTCTTCAGAGGTAGGCTTTGAGCAAGGCATGGAAGGTCTGAAGGCAGATCTGAACTCCCTGCCGTGCCGACAGGTAAAACCACAACATTAGCAAGCGGAGGACTATAGGGTGCGGCAGTCATTCCCTGTCATTTTTTATCAACATTCAAAGCAGAAGCAAAAAAGGGTTTAGCTCACCAGAAACAGAATCACGGTCTGTCAGTTCAGCGATTTCAGGAGTCAAGTGCTGTTGTTCCGGATTTGCAGACATGTCAATGCACAACTCTATAGCAATCACCTGAGCCGAATGAGAATCAGGTCTGACGGTTTCCGACTGAAATGTTTCCAATTCTATATCCATAAAAGCGTCATCCACTTCAGAAGAGTTCGACAACATTCCTTCAGCAAGATTCTCCATGATAGCAGGAGAATAGGAAAAATTAGCAGAAACAGAATCGTCGGTCTCTAAGATTTCGGAGGTAGGGGAAGAGACCAGCTCCCCAGCCTCCCGCACATCCGTGCACTACGAGGTCTGGCGTGAAGTGGCCATCTTGGTTGACAGCCAGCACTTTCCCGTACAGCAGAGTAGGGGAATTTCCCCGGTGTCCTGGCCAAATTTCCCTCATTCACACCTACAGCTTAATCTGATTCAAGGTCAGTTGGCATTCATCTGTATCCCCCTTCCATGGGTCGTGCCTGAAAATAGGCAAGATTTGTCTAGTGCACTTACCCGGTCAACAAAAAGTAAAATAAAAAATAAATTAATATATCATTGTATTCTGCCCTCACCTGAATAAGTTCCTGTCGATGTGATTCAGTGGAAGAGGGTGAAATGCTTTTTTCCAGGTCTCTAATTCTATTTAGTAATTCGGCTATCTGGCCTTCTCTCTTACGTTTCCTAGTTGAGGAAATTCTGATGAGTTCCCCTCTCAAAAAGCATTTTAGGGCCCCCCACTCTATATCTACCCATCCCGTGGAGTTTAAATTGTCATTATTGTATTGTGCAATGCAATCCTTCAACTGGCCTATAACCCATTCAAACTTTAGCAACCTGTTATTAATTTTCCACACTGTATCTGTCTGGTAAGTGGGTGACATTGCAAGACTGCAGGACACCAGTGAGTGGTCGGAAATTACCTCTGGAGAGATCTGACAGTCCAGAAGTCCTGGCAAAAGCTGTTTGCTTTGTAAAAAGTAATTGATTCGGGATGACATCCCATGGACGGGGCGTATTCTCATTGGTCTGGATACAATACCCTCCAGGGGTCACATAATCCCATCTTATCTATTAAGTCCCAAATGGCTCTTTGTGCTGGAGTCAGGCCCGTCTTTCCTCTTGCTGTCCTGTCCATGTCTGGTGAAAATGGCAGGTTGCAGTCTCCCCCTAACAGAAGCAGGGTGGACAGGAAAGGCAACAGAAGGTTAAGCAGTTCCATGAAAAAAGAGGGAATATCCATGTTGGGACCATAGATGGACCCCAGAACTATATCCGACCTCTCCAAGGTGTCAAACACAAGAACATACCTGCCCAACGGATCTCTAATACATTGGTTACATTTAAACACGAGGGATTTGGTTATCAGAATAGCAACTCCCCTCTCAGAGTGCTCGAACCTGCTGCATACACTTGCCCTACACTAAGTCTTCTCGGTAAATTTGCTTCAGTTTCAAGCAAATATGTTTCCTGCGAAAAGGAAACGTGCCCATTAACTATTTGTAGGTGTTTAAGTGTTTTATACCTCTTACTCTTATTGAGTGCTCCTTTAACATTCCATGAATTAACTTATATACAGTTAGTCATATATCCTTATATCAGCTTTCAGTAGTGAGTATAATGTACCATAATAGAAAGCCTGACCCCCAGCTGATACCATGGAAACCACCCCACTCCCCTCATTACTCTGCCCAAAACAACACACTATGCAATATACCTCCCACCCCCTCCTCCCACTATAATTCTAGAGTTAACATAGAAACTTGTATAACCTAAAAAAACCATGCCAAGCCACCAAAATTAGCCAAACAGCCATAAATCCCAAATTGACTAGAAAGGTGGTTAGGCCCCCTCCCCTTGATTTGGTGCATGATGTTGCCAGAAACAGCAGTTAAAAACACTTGTCCCCTCCACCCCCCAACCCCAAAATAACAGTAAACCTTTGTAACCTTTATTGGTACTAACATCTAACTCCTGAAAATATCTAGTAGAACCCCGAACTGCCAAACTGGCCTAACTAACCTCACAACCAGTGAACCAAACAGCAAACCATAGACTTTTAAAGTGACTATATTAAAATAACTGTGGCTATTAAGCCACACCAACACTAACATGTGAACAAGTGGTTTGCCATACCCTCCATGAGACCTGCCAATACTCCCCCATAGCAAAACATTGTGATGAAACAAACAATGTCCCTTTCAAGCATATAAGCAATATGATGACATGTTCCAAATAAATGTGCTTTCAGAAAATGCAAGTAAAATAAAGCAGACCAAGTACAAAGTTTAGATCTGGCCACTGTGCATACCATGTGGTGATGCGAAAGACTGGAAAGAACTTAGCTGCAGCCATGACCCTCACGATAGTGTGCACAATCGAGCAGCAGGGGGCCCCTACACCATAAATGGATTGCAGCTTGTCTGCCTGAGTCTCCGCACAATCTTGGAGTTGCACTTTGCATGTATCACCCAAACTGGTGGCCTGAATTGTCACAGCTGTTGGAGGGGCTTGAAGACTACAGTTCCTTCATGGAATCTATGCTGAGGTCAAAATACCCTGTTACTTCCAGAAGAGTATCATACCTTTAGAGTACAGCCCCACAAGTACAAAGTGACGGAGGATGAGCAGATCGAGTCAGTGATCGTCCGTGGCAGACCACGGAAAATCCAGCCATAAGGGATAAACAGGTCAGAGTTGTGATTGTACCTGATATTGCATTAATCTAACCCCTGGTTATCCCCACTGTTAAGCATGCAAACAAGCCACTTCCGAGACATCCTTACTTGAGTCTTTCCCCTTGTGTAAAGGAGAGGTTCACTTTTTGAATAGATCAGGGAGTAAGTGCTGGAGCTCGAGAGTTGCCTGTTCATTAGAGTCGAAGGAATGCCATTGCTCTTGAACTCTCACTTGTAGTTGAGTGGGATACAACATACGGAATCGCACTCCAGCAGGGATCAGGTGAGACACTGTGGGATGGAAGGAGACCCTTTTCTGTCTCACTGATGCAGGCAGGTCCTGCAAAATCCTGATTTTATGCGCTTCCCACTTCACTGTTTGGATGTCCTGGAGCCTGGACAAGACATGTTGTTTGTCAAGAAAATTAAGCAATTTTTACAGGAAAAGTCTAGGGGATGATCCAGGGGTTGGTTTGGGGTGCAACACCTGGTGGACGCGCTCTACGATGTAAGAGGGCCCATTAGGAGAAGGGCCTGCTACTTTCTCCAAACATTTCTGTGCAAACCCTATAGGAGTGGACCCTTCCTCATCTTCAGGAAGTCCCAGTACCACTAGATTATTCTGGCTGACTCGACCCTCTAAATCTTCCAGCTTCAGCTCCATCTTGGTTAGCTGCCATTTCAGGCGATTATTTCAGGGTCCGTGACTGCCCTCCATCTTTCCAAGGATATGGCCCAGGCCTCATTATCCTTCACTCGTCAGGAGACGTCCCCTAGGTCCTTCTTAATTGAAGATATTTAGGAGGTTAGCAGCATTAAAGCATCCTGAAGTGGCTTCATTTCCAAGTAGAAGAGCTCTCTATGAAGTGGCATAGCCGGTGTTTTACTGAGAGGAGTTGCAGTAAACTTAACAGGCTGCTGTTTAGTTTTCTTGCTACCCTCTCTGGAGAGGGAGATGGTATGGCATGGAAGCTCCGGCTTCATTACAACCTCCATTGCGAGGACATAGGTTGTCGTCCTGCAGTTGAAAAGCCAATAAGAGCTTCAAGAGGCTTTGCACCAGTTCAGGAGATTCCAAATCTGTATATATATATATATATATATATATATATATATATATATATATATTCGTAAATCACAGAATTAGAGAGCGGGAGAGTGGGAAAAGAACAAGCGAGCTGCTTTCCCTAGCCAATCATCATGTGACCTCACCCCCGTCACATTTTGAGGGACATATGCTCAATGGCACAAAACGTAATGGTCCTCGCATCATGACTGTGAAATTCTTTGATGTGTTCATCCAAAGCTAACTTCTTTTTGCCATGTCTTATATCACTCATATGTTCCTGCACACACTGTCTGGCTGGTCTAATAGTGTGACCCACTAAGTTTTGGACATTCATAAAAGTTAGATAGACCACAAAGTTGGAAGGAACTGCTGGGGCTGACCTCTGCTGCAACAGTACTATACATAACCCATATTTTGCAGCACATTTCTGGGCACAAATGTTGTATTTGGCATTATCTCCTGGCAGCCATTTTGTGTTAGGTTAAGCAACGGATAGTTTGGACTTCATACGAAGACTATTGGAAGTGATGAGTTATTAACAGTTTGCTTGGGGGTGGAGGTTTCAGCTTGAAAGGAAGTGGCAGCAGGGCTTGTGAAGCAAATGTGAGGCTTCTGTGTGTGTGTGTGTGTGTGTGTGTGTGTGTGAAGATTTAGCGCATATGACTGCAAGCAGCCTAGAGGGCCACTTGCTGTTTATACTTATTTCTGGGTGAACCATGTGATCTCAGAGCATGCAAATCCCCAGAACGTGAGGACCTCAGAGTAGGAGAAGGAGGAGGACTGCATCTGCAAGGATGTCTGCAATTAGGTCTGCAGTTCCGCAGGAACTTCTGACTTGGGAAATAGAAGGCCAAGCAGGGGACAGGTAGCAGGCAGTGCAGGGAGGAGTACCAGGTGTCTGTCTAGGGTAGGACTGTACAAGGAGGGTAGGTAGTAAAAGCAGTGGTAAGTAATAGGGTAAGAGGGCTAATCCACTTTGGGCACTACACCTTATCTGGGGTTGGCCTATGAAGAGGTATGTAGAAGAGGAGGGGTAAAAAAAAACACCATTAGGCACTATACCTTATTGGGAATAGGACTATGAAGGGATAAATAGAAGGGGTGGGGCTAACCCCCATTAATCACTACCCTATTTGGGGTAGGGCAGAGTAGTGGCAGACAGATAGGAGGGGTTACTGGCAGGAAGTAAGTAGTAGGAAGTAAGTGGGGTAAACAAACATCAGGCACTACACCTTATTGCAGTAGGCCTGTACTAAGGAAGGAGGGGGTGTAGATAGAAGGAAGGATAGAGAATCTATAAAGATGAGTGTAAGCTGGCTTTAGGGACTGTGGGGCAATCATCCCAGGGTTACTCTTGGGAGGATCGATCACTGCCCTATGTATGGGAAGGTTCAAGGAGCTTCATGCACAGTTGTAGGCAGCATAGGGAGAAATATTCATGCTGTGCACAGCTTAGTTGGGATCCTGAACCCCTACCCATCCCCCCCTCCTGCAGAGGCCTACTGGCCAAAGAAGATGGCCATGGAAGATGGAAGGTGGTGGGATGGGATAGGAAGGGAAGGAGGAGGAGAGGGAAGCAGTTTGTGGGTGGAATGCAGGGCCCACCAGTGCTAACTGCAAATCATTTTGCACCCTTAAATGATCCAAAGTTACCTGACTCAGTTGGGGAAGTCCATGAGCCAGTCACTACCAAGGACCAGGCAAGGAGGTGGACTCCGATTAGGGATCAGGGTGTTAGGAAGCCAATGAGCAGCATTAAGGGAGCAAGGGATGGGGCAAGTAAGATCTTCAAAGTTGGTATTCAGTGGTAAGGGGCATGGAGAGAGTAATGTGCAGGTGTGGGTTTACAATAGGAGAGGTCAAATACCTTCCTGGTGCATTGATCATGAAAGATGAGGCCAGGATAGGGAGGATGTTAGAAGGGATGAAGGAGGTGCCACATGTGCTAGTGCAGTTGGGCAGAAATGACCTGGCAAATCATGGTCTGGCAGTTATTAAGACCAACTTGCAAAGCCTGGGACGAGAACTTGGAAAGAAAGCAGCCATTTCAGAGGTGCTGTATGTATGGGCTAGAAAAGTGTGATGAGGCAGGAAGAAACTGAAGCATTTAATGCCAGGTTGAAGGAATGGTGAACGAAGGAGGGATATGGATTTGTGGGGGACTTTGGAGGATTCTGAGGCAGAAGGCTTTTCAAGGGGGATAAACTTTATCCTAGACATTTATTTTGTGAGGGAGGGGGCTACTGCACTAGAACAAATATTAGATTTGGCTAGTCTTTCAAACTGAAATGGGCTAGCTGATGCTGGGAAATGCTTTGTGGGTGATAGGTACAGGGTGAACCCAGCAGAGGTTCCCCGATAAATTGAAATGAAGTTAGGGGAAGCCATCAGTGATAGGGAGGTGAAGGTAGTGAGGGGGAGACCAGGTAGAAAATGTATGTATCTTGGAAGTGGTTGAGGATAGGTGGGGAGGGAGTGGATGGCATGAGAAGCTGATGAGACACAAGGGGAGGGAGGAAGATGGATGTGTGGAGGTTGGTTTGCCTAAATTATTTTTATTTTTTTATTTTGATTAGGATTATTACCTTTAAATCTGAGACTAATTTTCAAAGGTTCCAAGTCAAGGACAAAAACAGTATAATACAATACCCTACAGATAGCAGAGATCACAGAGTAGGCATCATGAAAACAATATGGTATCACATGAGGTTCAAGACTTGTTTGTTTCAGGTGCAACTTAACAATGGATGAAGTGCATTACATCATTTGATTGCAGGTTAGGGCTAGCCAGGTAGGAAATAACAAGTCAGCAATAAAACAATGTTATGGCAGAGGGATGATAGGGGAGGGGGGTTAGCAACCAGAGTGGTGTTGTCAAATAGAGGCGGTGTGGGTAGAGAAAAAAATGAGGAGGGGCTTAGGTGGTGGAAGAGAGAGGTAAATTGATTAATGGAAGGATTGGGTGGGAGAGGGGGTAGTAAAGAAAGGCAAGTAAATCAAGAGGGTAGGTGGATCATTTGTTTGCACAGTTACAGGTAGATACACTCTTTAGATGGGACCATAGCTCTCTTTTGAATAGGCTCAGCTTTGTGCCTCCTGTCAGCGTGTCGGGTAGCTCATTAAACCATTTGGGGCCCTTAAAGGTAATGGATTTCTGGGTCAAAGATGTGCGCTTGAAAGGGACTTGAAGTCCTCCTGGTTTGCCTTGTCTGCACTGCCTTCTTGAACAGACCACATAGGGATTCTGGCAAGAGGCTTAGTTGTGCTTTTTTTACGATTAGGCAGGTTTGATATTGTGCCCTTATGCAGAGGGAGCCAGTCAGTCTCGAGTAGAGGACACAGGTGTGAGTCCCGCCCCATGCCAGAAGACAGGCCCTGTTAACGAGTGTTTTTATCCTTTTAGGGCAGTGTCTGATCCTGCTACCCAAGTGCCAGAAGACAAGCCCTGTTAATGAGTGTTTTATCCTGTTTAAGGCAGTGTCTGACCCTGCTATGAATATTGGTAACCCATAGTCAATGGATGATAATACGGTGCTGCCTGTGACTAATTTGAGGGCTGCAGGTGTCATCGCGTGCTTGTTTCTATGGAGGATGCCCAGTTTCATGTTGGCAGTTTTGACAACTTGATCAATGTGGTGGGAGAAGTTGAGAGTGCCAGAAGTTTGAGCAACAAGATCAGTGAACTGCAGACATTGTGGCAGAGGTTAAAATAGACTAGTGGCAATCACAGAGACTTGGGCCAGTGGTAACAACAACTGTGATCTAGCTGTTCTGGGGTATACCTTACTTAGAAGAGACAGGGGCAAGTGTATAGATGAGAGGGTAACCATTTACATTAGGAAACGTATCAAGGCAACAGAGGATGGAGCTGTAAAGAAGGGTGGGAGGAGGAGAAGGAGGAAGAAGGGGAAGAGGAATCGATCTGGGTGAAGCTGACCACAGCTACTAGTAAGAGGGTTAAATTGGAAGTTGTTTACAGACCATTGGGACAGAAAGTGCAGGAAAGCAGAATGTTGGGGAAATAATTCAGAATGGGAGCTGCAAAAGGGGATCTGGTGTTGGTGGTGGACCTGAACCTTCTAGATATAGATTGGGATATCCGAGCCACAAAGAACACCAGGAGTCAGGCACTGCTTGATGCACTTCAGGACTGCATACTGGTGCAGCTAGTCAAAGATCCCACACAACAGGACACCATATTCACTAATGCAGAGATGGTGGTGGTGGTGGTGGGGTGACTATCAGGGAAATACTGGCGTCCATTGAGTACAACAGGGTATGGTTTGAAATAGCAGGGGGGCACAATGGACTCCCCTTAAAAATAATGGTTCTGGACCTCAGGCATGCAGATTTTGGGAAGATGTTGGAACTAGTCATGGAAAGATTGGCAGGAGTAGACCTGATTGAGGAGGTGGAGAAACAATGGGGAAGGATTAAGGGGCACTTCTGGAGGCAACCAAGTCTTGTGCAAGGAAGGGCCGGAAGGAAGGTTGCAAAAAGCAACACATAAAAGCTGATCTGCTTCTTGAATGGTGTAAGGGATTCTGTGAGGGTGAAAAGAAAGGCCTTCACTGAGTATAAGAGGAACAATGGTGAAGAAGTAGGATTATCAGGCTAAACTCAAAAAGGCAAGGACTGAGGTCAGGAGGGCAAATGCAGACATGGAGCTACAGCTTGCTGAGGAAGTAAAAGATGGTTTTTTTGGTACATAAGGGAAAAAAGGAAAATAAGAGGGGGATAGTTAGACTAGCTGAGGGGGAAGGCTAGTGGAAAAAGATTAGCAGAAAGCAAATGTACTAAACAATTAATTCTGATCAGTATTAATGGTGAAGACAATGGTCCGCTGGCAGAATTGTACCAAGACCACCACATGGGTGGGAGTTCAGGAGACTGGAGGAGTACAGATCCTTGTTGTCAGGGTAGAAGAGGGCCTAGAAGCTCTCAAGGTAGACAAGATGTCAGGACCAGATGGCCTGCACCCAAGGATGCTCAGGGAACTGACTGCAGAACCGGCAGTACCATTACCCATCTGTTTAGCAACTCACTGAAGTCTAGAGTTATGCCAGCAGATTGGAAATCTCCTGATGTAGTACAGCTCCACAAAGGGGGGGGAGCAGGGAAGATCCAGGCAACTATTGGCCTATTGACCTTGTCTGCATTGTAGGTAAGCTGATGGAACACTTGAGGCCAAGGTAGAAGACAATGGTCTTCAGAACATTAAGCAACATGAGTTTTTGTCAGGAAGTCATATAAGACCAAGCTGATACTGTTTATAGATTGAGTCACCAAGGTGATTGGCATAGGACAAGCAGTAGATTTTCTCAATTTTGATTTCAGCAAGACCATTGATTCCTTAACACTGGGACACTGATGAAGAAGTTGGAGGACTTGGGAGTACTGCAGTTTTAGTTAGGTGGTAGGAAGCTGGCTTGGGGGAACAACAGAGGAGTAGCGGTGAAAGGGGCTAAATCAAGGAGGCCATTAGTGGAGTGTCACAGTGATTGGTTTTGAACTGTCCTGTTTAATACATTCAGTAGTTACATGGTGGAAGGTGTTTGGGGAAAACTGTATCTCTGCTGATTATACACAGCTATGCGTCAGCATCGCTCATGAGTGTAACTGGGTCGCCTTGCAGATGTGAAAAATGTTAGGGGTAGTTACAAAACACTGGAGGGTAGCAGACAGATTCTTGCTTTATTGGGTGGGGGTGGCAAGGAGCAGTTGGGTAACTACAGACCTGCCAGTCTTACCTCTATTGTGGGAAAACTGATGGAGACACCAGTCAAAGAAGACCTCGCAAACTACAATGCCTAGAGAGCAATGGACTCCAGGAATAGTAAAAACAGCATGATCTCATTGCCTGGAGGTTTTGTCAGACCAACCTGATAGTATTTTTTGACTGAGTAACAGAAGGGTAGTGAATAAGGGCCACAGGTTGCAGTGAAGGACACCGTTAGATAGGTGAGAAGTTGGTTGGAAGGAAGACAGAAGAAGGTTGTGGTTAACAGAATCCAATCAGAAGAGTGGGAGGTTACCAGTGGGGTGCCATAAGGATCAGTCCTGTTTCCAGTCCTTTTCAATATGTTTATCAGCGACATGGGAGAAGGAATCTGATGCAAGATGTCTCTTCACAGACAACACTAAGCTCCTTGGTAGGGTAGACAGCGAGGAGAATGTTAGGGAGATGCAGAGAGACTTGCAAAGGCTCAAGAGGTGGTCAAAGGTTTTGCAGATGAAATTCAAACAGAGCAAAAGGTGGTAAAATCCACTAGAGAACCAGGCAATAGTTTTCTGTTAATTCAGTGACTCATATTTATTCATGCTTGGCCTTCATAGTACTTCCCCTTAACACTTTGCTGGGCCACCTGCCAGTTTTTTCAAGTGGAGTGGTCGTAAAGATTCAAAAAAATGTATGTTTATACATTTAACTATTACATTTTGAAACATCATGCTGCACCAGTAACATAATGCCTAAGTAAATATGACCCAATTTTCAAAACATCAGGACTGATGCAAGAGCTGTGTCAAGGAGAAATGGCACAAAGGTGGCACCCTGTGCTGCACCTTGTGCCAGTCCAGGCTTTGTAATGCAGTCTGCCCACTTGGGGACCACCTGCACCAACTGGGCTTGCACTTTCCCTGGGATGGACACACAGGTGAACCGTGGTAGAAGGGGGCTTACACCGGGCCAGTGCTGCAGTATCCTGTACATTAGGATTTTGAACCCCCTCCAAAGGGTGCACTGTCCTCTGCTGTTAGACCAGCCCAGAGCTGGCTTAACATCCCCTGTGCCATACCTGGAACCATCGCTGGGTGGGGGTGAACCTGTGCCCCCCTGGTGAAGATGCCTTCACTGCCCCAACACCTGCCAGACCACTGCTGGAGTGGCTTGTGGTCCATGGCTGGTACTGCCCTCCCCATGGTGGTAGATGTGCATCTGCTCCCCCACAAACTTGCACTGCGCAGTAGTAGCCATACACTGGTTTCATCAGGGGCTGTTGTCCACCCTCCCCATCCCAAACCATCCCACCCTCCATGAGCCATGTCCTGTCAACACAACCCACCAGTCACCTGGGCTACCGTCCTGAGGGTTACCATCACCGGCGCTGCTGCTTCAAGCCCATCCAGCCTGTGGCAATCCCTCCCTAGTGTCTGTTGCTGGCACTCAGGTCAGCTTGTGGCAATCCTCAGGGACTTGGCCCTGGGTTCCCTGTTCTTCAATATCTGGCAGGGTCCCTGGGCACACAAGTTTGACACAGGTGGTGGTTCGCACACGTGCACCAGTCTAAGGGGTGTTTGAAAATTGGCTCCATAATTTTTATATAAACTTGAATCATTTTAATTTTAATAACATAAAGGTATCCTTCATGTAATTCATTAGGAAGTAACTCACCAGGTCTGCAAATTAGCTAATGCAATTCAAAGGTAAATCCCTGGTTGCACACACAGGCTTGTGTTGCTGTGAAAATGGCACCTGTCCTTGTGCACTCATCTGAAACACACTTGACATCTTGGTGTGATGTCACACACAGACATGAAGCATGTAACATCACAGTGCTGAGGTGTCACAGGCTCATAATCCTAGCGGCGTGAGCGTCACCGGATTTGGTCTGCATGGTGGCGTTCTCATTGCAACTATACAAGCCTGTATGTTACTGGTGCAGCATGATGCTTAAGAATGTAATACTTAAATGGATAAACATCTATTTATATACATATATATATATTATTTTTTTTCTGTTTTGAATCTCTAAGACCACTCCACTTGAAAAAGCTGGCAGGTGGGCCAGCAAAATGTTAGGGGAGCACTAATGGTGGCCAAGCATGAATAA
The DNA here is from genome assembly GCA_016271365.2 of Neoceratodus forsteri. Taxonomy (NCBI): domain Eukaryota; kingdom Metazoa; phylum Chordata; order Ceratodontiformes; family Ceratodontidae; genus Neoceratodus; species Neoceratodus forsteri. The sequence continues at coordinate 1,728,122,947 of CM057452.1, forward strand.
ATTTGAATCACTGAATTAACTGAAAGCTATTATCTAGTTCACTGGTTGATTTTACCTCATTTTTATGTTGCTTGCCATATGCAAGAAACATAGTGCCTTCATGGAGATTTGGTGTGTCACCTCCTCCTCCAATTCAGTCAGTGAGCTGGCAAGCGCGGCCTGTAAGCCAATGCATTTTGGAGCTGTCTATGACACGCTCCAAAATGCAGTAACTCTGATTGAAAGAGAACTATGCTTGGTGAGCACCGATGAGATATCGGCTGCTCACGCGCTCCCACCTGAACAGGCGTCGTGCCCCGGCACTGTATAGCCGACGGGTGCCCAATCCCGTCGGCTGAGCTGCGTCCCCAGTTGCTGAGCTACGTTCCCCCAGTTGTGGGTGCCATGCTAGAGCCCACCCCAGCGTGGCAAGCACTGTAGTCCTTTGGCCGGGGGGATGCCCAATCCCCCATCGGCTGAGCGACCCCCAAGTCCTTGTGCCCGCTGGGACCCACCCCAGCATGGCAAAGTCCCCAACATCTTTTTTTTTAAACCTGTAAAATAAAAACTGTCCCATGACGCATCTCCCAACCCCTCCCACAACCCGCACCCACCACTGCACCTGCCTCCCACCCCCCTCACCCCATACTTACCTCCGGACTCCGGCGCGACGATCTTCGGTGGACCGGGAACACGTCTGCACTCTTCAAAGCCGACCGCGAACTGAGGAAATGCTGGTAAGCTGTATAATGGGTTACATAGGGGGGTTTCAACTTTATTGCATATCTCGGACATTTTGAATTTTGCACCAAATTTTCAACATGGGGTTTTTGGGACCCCTTCTCATGAATTATTCACTGTCATGGGGTTATTCGGGCCCGAAGGGTGATTTTGCACAGTGACTGTGCAGTCACCCCTAGGGCCCAAATACTGCATGACAGTGACATCATTCATGAGAAAGGTCTAAAACCTATAAATTTGGTTCCAAAATCAAGAAATGACTGTTTTTATAGGGTGTGTTGCACAGTTCCTACACAGGCTCGTAAGTTCATGAATCTTCAATATTTTCACTCCAGATTTCCAACATTGCCATTTTATCACACCTTCTTATGAGCAGTACAGCTACCATTTTCACATGTCACCCAAAAGCGTGTTTCTGCCATGTAGCACACAATGGCGCAGTCGATGTATGCGAGATCAGTATAGGGACAAATTAAGAAAATCACAGTGACACTGTTCATGAGCTCAGGTGTTAAAATGGCTATGTTGAAAATTTAGTGAAAAATTCCAAAAATGCCTGTTTACGAGCGTTGTACAGTTCCCACGCACGCCTCGTAGTTCGTGAATTTTCAATATTTTCACTCCACATTTTCAACATTGCCATTTTGCCACACCTAATACTGAACGGAAAGACACAGTGGATGTCTTGGGAGGAAGGCATGAAACTGTCACTTCCAAATACCTAAACAGCACATACAAGCAAGCAACATTCGGCATTGACAAATGCTTGTTCTCCAGTCCTTTGGCTAAATCTTGGTTAACATTATAAAGACATATTTCTCTGGGTGTGACCACTATAGGATCTTCCCTTGGTCTGAGTTAAGCTTCCGAGGAAGGACTTCATTAGTCCGGAAGCTTAAGCACTTTGTTCTTTTTGTAACATCTATGTTGGTTCAATAAAACGTATCAGACCATTTGCTTCTGGATCTGTTCTTACAAGGACCAATATGGCAAAAACTGAATCTCTTGGTCTGAGTTTGAAACTCAATGCGAGAAAGTGCAAGGCGATGCACTTAGGAACAAGAACACCAGTACAGAGTATTGGATGGGGGATAAAGCTGTGCATGACCTCTGACAGGAAACAAACCTAGGGGTCATCATCAGTGACTCCCTAAAATAATCAAGCCAATGTAACAAGACCTACAGTAAGGCAAACAAGATGCTGGGGTGTGTAGGAAGGGGCACTGACAGCGAAGGAAGAAGGTATTACTACCACTCTGTAGATCACTGGTGAGGCCCCACCTGGAGTATTGTGCCCAGTTTGGAGTCCTCACCTAAGGAAAGAAATGGACAGGCTGGAGACCATGCAATGTGTAGTGACCTGAATGATTCAGGGCTAGCAGGGCAGATTTTACCAGGATTAGCTCAAGGTAGTGAACATGTACTCACTGGAGGCTAGTCAACAGAGGGGAGAAAAGATAGAGACCTTCAAGTTCATGAAAAGTATGAACAAGGTAAACTTTGAGGAACTGTTTAGCGTAAGTAGTGGATCAAGAACAAGGGGGCATAAGTGGAAACTGATGGGGGGAGGTTCAAGAGGGAAGTGAGAACGTTTCCCTTTATAGGAATGGTGATGGAGCAATAGAACAACCTGCCAGATGAAGTGATTGGCCCCAAAACTACCAGTGGTTTCAAAGCACAGCTGGGACACAGTGAAGGGTTTAGTGGTTGCTCAGGGAGGTAGCAGTAGGGTGAGGAGTATGGGGGTGAATAGTGAAGGTTACCAACCCTGTAAGGACAATAATTCCTGGGTCTGTTAGGGTTTTATGGACACACTGTTCTTTCTCTGCTATCACTGTCTGTCTGCTACCAGCACTCACACTTTAAGTGCATTTTCACTTTTGTACCAATTATACTGTAGATCGATAGTAATATGCATACATGCTAGATTTTAGAAACTAATAACAGGACTTTATTAGTCACCAACACAGGTCTTGTGAAGAGAATGGGGAATGATACAAACCTGTTTTAGTAATGATTTAGGCAATAGAAATACAGTTACTACTTTCATTATTTGTAAGTGCATCATTCCAAGCTATGCAATTTCCCATGACCAGGCCTTTCCACAGCGATGATGTAGTAGGCCCAACACCCCCACATACAAGATTTCCATCAAGGCCTACTGTACTGTATGGCCTCCCACTACCCTCAGTAGTAGATCCTCATAGTTTCAAATAATTTTCAAAGTAATCATTTCTTTAACTGCAGTGTAGTCCAAACTACTGGGTACCCAGACAAACCTTACACTGTTGCAGGCTTGATGTCTCAATGCCTGGGATCTTGCGCTGGTGCACTTACAGATATGGAAGCTGCTTTGAACCCCTCCTGACTCTCTGCCAGACAGCACTTTTTTAAAAAGAACAAATTATAATCCAACAAGGAATCCAACACAAAATTTTAATCCAAACCAGGGACATTTCAGCAGTAGCAGTTTCTGACTGGCAAGCCACTACTAACATGTCCAGAATCAATGGAAAATAGCCTCAGACACTTCTGGATAGTCAATATTGCAGCAGCAGGTGGATGGTGGCTGTAGAGCCAGGCTAAGCCTGATCACTACATTGCAGATTTCTTTCCTCTCTATCAGCACATGGCAGCATGGCAAGTTCAGAAGGGTGCTCACTCGATCAAGTGTACGAGTACCCTGGAGACAAGCTCCTGACCACCACCTCCCTTGGCACTCCAAACTGGGTAGAACAGCTTGTTCTCACCTCTGGTTTCAGCAGTCTGCACATGGCTTCAGGAGATTCATTATCAAAAGCAGCAGTTCAGACTTTTCACAGATTTGCAGGACTCACAGCACTTCTGTCAGCTAGACTGAAACTTGCAGCAACCAGATTCAGCTTGCACCAGGATCTATTGCTCTGAGTTCTGGTTAGGCCCTTGGCTCTCTTCCTTAGTATCTCTCTCCTCTCCAAATACTTAGGATGGATTGCCCTGAATTCCTCCTAGGCTGGAGGAAGGGTTCAGCCCAGCACACTCCCAGCTCAGTCTCTTATCTGTTGTTAGGCTTGTCACTCACAATCTAGCTCCTTCAGTGACTATAAAGGGTGCCAAGCACTCTATTGCTGCTCCTCTAAAGTGCCTGAGTCTTTACCAGGACCCCTTGCATTCTGGTTGGTCGATCACCGGTATCAAGGGTCAACAAGATGGCAATGTCCATTTGTTTAGTCTGTTCCATACCTGATTGCTGCTTACATCCAAGCTTCTTGCTGCTTACATGACTTTGGTTAACCACTTATTCCAGCTAAGATTACAGTGTGGTATATGATTAACTCAGTGATGACTATGGTCATCTTTGGGTGCAGTGGCACCCTAATTATTGGTGACATACAATGAAAGAAAAACAAAGCAAATAACTCCTTTTCAACTGGCTTCCAGCACCAGTTCTACCTGAAGGATGCAGGCATTGGAAGTGGACCCACCTTGAGCCTTCAATGGCTCAAAAGGTAAGCCCCATCTTTGGAGGGAGGTTTACACTCTCCCCTTGCTAAAGACTGATGTCCCCGTCAATCCAAAATTGAGATGATGATCAGTAAAGTCCAAAAGTCCATATATAATATGGCCTAACAGACCCCACAATCAATAACAAAACTTAAGTCGTTGAAAGGTACCCTAAACCAGCTATCCATTAGGAAACTAGAGAGGGATTTGTTGTTAACAAAGTCTAATACCTATCTCAATGGGGACAAATCAGGGAAGCTGTTGGCTGGAATGGTGAAGGCTAAGCGGGCAGAAAGAACGATATTAGGTATAGAAGATACCAATGGAGAGATCACTTATGACCAGGGTAGGATTAATGATGCCTTTCAGGCTTACTACTCTACCCTGTATACCTCTGAATTCCCACCTGGAGCAGACCTGGGGACTTTCTTGGGGAAAATTGTTTTACCTGCTTTTCAGGATTGTGATAGGGAAACCTTGGGAAACCCAGTGACATTAGAGGTTGCATGGGTGGTGCTGGGGGACTAAAAGGAAAGCCCTGGCCCCAGTGGACTTCCATCAGATCTGTATAAACCAAATTGGGACATGGTGGGCCCTCTGATGCTACAGATGGTGTCTGATGCTTTTGAACAGGGGACCCTGTTGCCGTCTCAATACCTGGCCACTACCACTGTTTTATCTAAACCTGGTAAAGACTCTTTTAAATGTTCTTCATACCGACCAATTTCTCTTTTAAACACAAATTATAAAATAATTGCCAAGTTAATGGCATCCAGGATTGAGGGGTTGCTGCCCCAACTTATACACCCAGACCAGGAAGGTTAGTGAAAGGTAGGCAGGCAAAACACAATATAGAGCGTACCTAAAAATATTATGCATCCTTGTTCCAGGTGAGGGGAGGGCTACTGGCCTTGACACTGAAAGACGTTCAACTATGTAGAATGGCCCTTTATGCTTGCAGTTCTTGCAAAATTTGGTGTGGGTCCTCAGATGTTGAGATGGGTTAGTTCATTATATAGGGCTCCCAAAGCCCAAATACTTACAAACAGTATGGTATCAGCCCGTTTTCATTGACAAGGGAACTAGGCAGGGTTGTCCCCTGTCTTCACTTTTGTATGTCCTTACCACTGAAGCTCTGACACAAGCTATTAGAGCTGCCCGGTGTCGTGGCCTGGATATTGGGGGGGACATAAAGTGTCCCCTTCGATGATGTCCTACTTTTCCTACAACCCCAGAGACATCTCTTCCCTGTCTATCCGAGCTTTTTACCATATATGGGCCATTTTTGGGGCATAAAATCAACTAGGAGAAAAGTGAATGGATGCCACTGCAGGTTCCAGGGATCCTATCATGGTGGCCAACACTAGCATTCCCAGTATGGATCAGATTAAATATTTAGGAATCATAATCCCCTCCGCTATATCCAAATTGGTGAAATTGAACTTGAAAGGTATCATTAAAAAAGTTAAAGATGATTGTATGGTCTGGAGAGCCCTTCCCTGACCCTTTTAGGAAGAGTTAATTTAATTAAAATATCGGTGGTGCCTCAATTCTTGTACTTCTTCCAGACAGTCCCCCTTTGGGTCCCTCACAAATTTATAAAATCACTAGAAGGTGCCATTACACACTTCCTTTGGCAGGGTGGGAGACCAAGAATTAAGAAAGAGATTTTGTGGCACCCTGTTGGGAAAGGAGGTTCTGGGCCCCCCTAATGTTCATTACTACTACATGACTGCTCAGCTGACCTTTGTGTAGGACCTGTTTAAGGAGGGGGTTGATAGGCCTGCATGGGTGAGTTTAGAAATATATTCTTTTACCCCTTTATACTATGAAGTCCTGGTGGGAGGTAGGGGTTTGTCCCAACCTGTTAAATTAGACAACCCATTCACCAGAACTATGTGGAGGGTGTGGCAGAAAGTTCATCAAGGGCTGGGGTGTGGGACACAGTCAGTTTCTAGAGACACCCCCTTTTTGACAGTGCTGCTGAATAGTGGATAAGTGGTGCCGGGGAAAAGAAAATTTTAAAAATTTGGTATAATAGGGGATTAAAATCCCTAGGCCAATAGTGGCTTGGAGACAAGTTTTACCCTTTTCCTCCTTATTAGAAAATACAACATTCATGTGCTTGCAGGCAATTATAACCAGGATGGGAATTTGGGTGCCGGAGGATCAATTAGGAGATAGGTCACCATTGGAGGAGGTATTTATGGTGCAAACAACGGACAAGGCATTTAGGCCTCTTCGGGAATGTTGCAGACTGATGCTTGGGGCACTTCCTGACTCTTTAATAAAAATTAAAGCCCAGTGGGAATCAGATTTAAGTCCGGAAGGCTTGATGGGGGAGATTGGCTGACCATTCTTAAAAAGATAGGAAAATTCTCAATTAACAATAGACTATGAGCTCTTCAATACAATGTTCTCTTCAGAGCTTACTTTACACCATGTCTGGCCAACAGGATTGACCCATCAGTGTCGCCTTTGTGCCCTAAATGTAAAATTTATGAAGGTATTCTTTATCATCTGCTTTGGTAATGTCCAAAAGTGCATTTATTTTGGGCAGGAGTCCACCAACTTATAGCCCCGACCCTGCAATGCCCCATAGTATTACACCCAGCCGAAATTCTGTTGGGCCTGCCCTAGGAGACCTAGAAGAACAGGAAGAACTCAGCATTATCCACTGATCTGTAGAGCTAGGAAATGTAGTAGCAATTAGACTACAAGCTCAGTATTGGAAATCATCAGAAATGCCATCTGTTGCTGAATAGGTGAGTTCCTTTATGGACTGTATAAAGCTGGAAAGAAAACAATACTTTGTCAGAGGTCAAATAGCACAATATTACCAGATGTGGTCTCCAGCGGAGGATGCAATAGTGCAACCTTGGTTCCCTTTATTTTAAAACCATTGGCTTCCCCCTGGGCCTGCTGACAACTGTAGGGGGTTCTACTCTGAAAAGAGTCTTTCTGAGAGGGATTAACCTTTATTAAGTAATATTACCACTGACGTGTACATCTACAGCTGAACTGTGCATAAGTGAAGATATGCCAAAATGATGTTACTCTGTATTACCTGATATGTTAGACATGTAACCAGTTCTCTGCTGTTTTAAATAAAGTATACAAAAAAAACCTCAAAAAACACTGAGCACATAAGGAACAAAATACCCACAGTATAAATAAGGTGCTAACAGTTCAGTTAGGTACTCACAAATAGCAGCTAAGAAACCTTGTCATAGGCAAGAGGATGCAAAGGTATAAACATCTCAGTGAATGTGTAGTGGGCAATAGGTAAGAGAGTGGGGAAGCTGATTCAGTGGAGTATGTATGGATATAGTCTAGTAGGGTGCACAAGTAATGCCCTGGGGGTTAGGTAGAGCAGTAGCAGTGTGTAGGTGGGACGATGGAATTATGAAGTTTGGATTTGAGGTGACTAATGCTGGTGAGGCTTCTGATGGCTTCTGGGAGCTCATTTAGCCAGGTGGGTGTTCTGACTGCAAAGGCATGACTCCCTAGGGCAGTTCTTCTGAATGGCACCATGAGTACATGTTTTGTAGCACTTCTTGTAACATGTTTAGAAGGAGCAGGGCAGAATAAAGCCTGTAAAGAAGGTAGTGCAAGTCCAAGCAGGGCTTTCATTACCGGGAGTGGAGTCGGATCCAGTCCTTGAGAGGAAGTAATTTTGTTCTAATTTACAGATTGCAAGTGTGTGTAAGACAATCAGCATCTAAGACAAGTCTGCAGGCTTTGATTAGGGTGGTGTGGACTCTGTAGGCTGGTGTCGGAGGCTGCACTGTAGACCACAATTCCATAGTCTAGGGTTGGTTGGATTATACTTTTGACAGCCTGATACCTGGCCTCTGGGTGAGGCAGGACCAAAGCTTGTAGATGACCCACAACTTCCTGTTAGCAGTGGTGGTAACTGTCTGAATATGTTCGTTAAAGGTAAGGGACTCATCGTTAGTGATCCCCAGGTACCTGAAGGAGGACACTTGTGCGAGGGCAGAGTGAGAGCTGTCATTTATGATGAAGGGTGCAATAGTTCTTCTCTTTTGATGCCCTGCAAAGAGCATTGTCTTTGTTTTTTGCTGTTGAGCACCAATAGGCTGTCCTTAAACCAGTCCTGCAGCATGTCAAAGTTGTGCTGCAGGTGCCTGGTGAGAGTCTCTTGTCACGAATCCTGCAGAAAGACAACCATGTTGTCTGTGTTGAGCAGGATCCTAGCAGAAGGGCGTGCCTCTGGAAGATTGTTCAAAGAGGCTCAAGAGTGGTCCCAGTATAAAGCCCTGGGGGACCCCTACGGTGACTTTACAAGCCTGGGAGACTGCTCCTAATTAAGACTTTCAAGACTAGTGCATGCTAACTAGCATAAATGAGATACCCACATTTCATTGTCCCATTTACCAACTCATCTATTAGCATTACTGAACTTGATTTGTGGCAAAAGATCTCCAGGTGATTCATGTACATTTATATAATCCTGGTCATGAGCAAATTGATGGTGGCATGAGGGGAATCATAAAAAAGTTCCAGAACTGGCTTAACTGGTCTTTCTGAACATCTCAGTCACAAAATCATTCCTTTCAATACTCAGATGTTCTTCCCTGTCTTTCTCATCTGGCAAGATAGGGTCCTCAGTTGGGATGGCTTGTATTAATTCCTAATGTGCATTGAGCTCCACCACAAGTTCCTCCATATCACCAGGCTGAACATCTTCACTGACTAATCTTGGCTCCTCAGGCACAACAACCTCAACTTAGGTTCACTGGAGTATTACCTTTATTGGGTTTCAATCTGGCAGTGACCTCCTCCCTCGAACCAGGAATGTCCTTTGTGGAACAGTATTGTGCAGGATCCATTTCATTCCAGATAATTTCTCTGCCACTACTTGTGGGACTGCACATTGACGGCTTCTTGTGGCTTCTTGTGGGTTAGAATCATCACCAAGATGAGGTGTGTTTGCTTTCTGTGAGCTACAGATCTGGTTTGGTGTTTCTGGGGTGGTTCAGGCACTACCTGGTTTGCATTTAATGGTATCCAGTGAAGACAGTGACTGAATATGAGCACCTGTCAAAACGGTGACTCATATTCAGTGCTTTCCTCCTAGGCTACCCTCTAAGGATAGTGACTCTGCGTGAATGCAAAGGTACTACAGGGCGACAGGAAAGGGGGAAGTGAGGGGAAGGGGCGAGACAGGGAATGGGTTTCTTGGGACTGGTGTGCCTGCTGCTGCCCAGCTGGCTGTGTGGTGTGGTGATGTGGGTGGCTACCTCAGGTGCAGCAGGTACAGGGATCGGGACTGGGTGTGGGAAATTTTTGTTACCACCTGTGGCTGTGACACTTAATTTTTCCTGCTGCAGGATTTTGCCCATCCCCAACATGCACTCCCTGGAGTTGCTAATCCTTGTTGGGAGAAGTCATGGGGATGCAGGGGTGTGTGCATGAGCCCCATTCAAAAACATATTTTTCTTTTTCGGATGTCGGGTTACCTATGAGTGTATATTGCCAATTTGCTTTTCAGTGATATACACTCACCATAATAGTGATTGCTATTTTGCAGTTGCTATTATGACATGGAACAGCATTTAACAGATGATTCCTGAGGATCCACCTTGACCCATATGACCCCTTCAGTCTGTATTCAGTATACTAGCAAGTTGTTCAATTTTTCTACTATTACAATGCTGTGGATGTGGCTTTTTTGGACTTCTCCAAGGCGTTTGACAAACTGCCTCATAAAGAAATGGTATGCACATTACAGCAACTGGGAGTGGATTCCAAATTGGTTAACTGGATTGCCTCATGGATACGGGAGGAGACAGAGGTGATGGTGAATGGGTATTATCAGATTGGGCGTGGGTGATGGTGGAGTGCCTCAGGGGTCCGTGTTGGGTCCGTGCTTATTTAACATGTACATAACATCACTGAACTGCAAATATAGTGATATATGATTGACAAAATTTGCAGACGACTGCAGACTGGGGTCTATAGTTAATACTCGGGAGGGCAAATAATATGCAAAAACCCTACAGACATAGCATAGATACATAGACAGTGTTGGCAGATAAGGGCCTATGGCAACCTGGAGTCTTAATAAAAAACTTGAATTAAATGTGAATAAATGTGCTGTCATGCATTTGGGGAAACTCAACCCCAAATTTGTTTACAGAATCAAGGATACCAATCTACCCACCATAATTGAGGAAAAAGATCTAGGGAAACTAATATCCTATGACCTACAATTTACTTCTCACTGCAATTATGTTACCAAAATTGCAAATCAAAGATTAAATTGTATCTTTCGCCATATAAAAAGTAGAGACAGGAAGGTCATTATTCCTCTTTATCAGGCCCTTGTACGGCCCTACCTGGAATATGGAGTCCAAGTTTGGGCCCCATATAAGAGGGGGGATATCCTAAAACTGGAATGAGTTCAATGCAGCGCAACTAAGGCTGTAGTAGGCACGAATCAATTAACATACCAAGAAATATTAGAACATCTTGATATCTATACATCGCAATATAGAAGACTTGAGAGGTGACCTGTGTAAGCTCTATAGGGTATTCAATGATAATATTTTATGCAAAGAATATGGCCTAATCAAAAAAAAAGAATCTAAGTATAATACTAGGGGGCACCACTTACAGTTAGAGTTACTTCACTGGAACCCAAAAAAGAAAAAGTTGGTTCAGCCAAAGAGTGCCTTCCATGGGAAACACCCTGCCTCTTGAGGTGGTAAGCAGTACTACTATTGAACTGTTTAAAATAAAACTGGAGAAGTTCTATGTTAATAAATACAGGATAGTGTAATCTGGGCAAGCAATTAATGGGCCTTAAGTCTACACTTGATAAACTTAGAAACTTATTATCCCCCTACGCTTCGCTGTAGAGTAGGACCTTGTTTTTTTTTTTTCTTTATCTGTTAAAGATATAGTTCAATTGTGCTTATGCAACTGGATGAGATGATGTTTGTGTGACTTGATTCCATTGTGGCTACTCTCCACTCTATCTATGGGATATACCACCCTGTAGGGGTACAACACAAGGAACCCTAGAGGAGGGCTCCCCCCCATACAGTAGGTGCCATGGGAATGATTCCGTTGCCTAAAGGTAGCTCAGGAAGAAGCCCACGAGTAAGAGAGATGGGTTTCTGGAGGAGAAGGGGTGTATGGTGGGGCAATGAGAAACAAATCCTGGGGAGGCCCAGGATGATTGACCTTTAAATTCTGATAGGGAGTGACATAGTTGCTCTGCCCATTGAAGCTCGGGCAAAGCCTTCCCATTCAATTGTGCTTACACAACTGGATGAGATGATGCTTGTGTGACTTGACTAAATTGTGGCTATTCGCCTCTCTATCTGTGGGATATACCATCCTGTAGGGGTACAATGCAAAGAAGCCTAGAGAAGGGTTCCCTCATATACAGTAGCTGCTGCGGGAATGATTCCATTGGCTATAGGTAGCTTAGGAAGAAGCTCAAAAAGAATACCCAATCAGTTTTAATTCGGTTCACCACAATATAACCCAGACAGACCATCTTAGGGTAGCTGGTTCATTACACTGGGGTGTCAAGCAGATGAGGCATACTGATGAGTACTGGTGGGATGAAACACGTGTCTATGTCTTCTGTTGGCACCCTTTGCAAACTGTGTGAGAGGCCTTCCGGCATCATGCATTTTTGTTTCAAGTTGAACCAGCATAATATTCTCTGGTGATTTGCATGTGCAGACCATGATGCTTTGATTGTGGGGGCATGTGTGACTTTGTACCCAATCAGGTGTCTAGCATCAAAGAGGGGAGAAGCAGAAGATAGCTAGACTGGAAATAAATGTGACAGACAAAAGTAGGAATAACAGGAGAAGACGAGGAAAGACGAGACGATGAATGAAAGGAAATCTGAGATGATGATTAAGGGCAGACTTCCTAAGGAGAGAGAGAACAGCTGGGATCACCATCTGACTTCATCCCACAGTGGAACCTAACTAAGGAACCTAAGAAAGCACTAACCCTAACTAATATTATGACCATTGGCAAGGAGGATGGCAAGGAGGAGAGGAAAAAAAAACCTTTGAGGAGGAAACCGCTCGGGAGCCAAGGCCTAGGTCGCCTTCTCCCCAGACTGAAAGACGTTTGATTTAAGGACGTATGTCACTTGGGAACATAAGCAGGAGGCTGGTAAGGACAGAGGTCTGGGGTTATATTCTGTTTAAACTGAAATATTTGAATAGTTTTGTACGTGAAATTAGTTCTATGTGTTAAAAACTACTACTTTGAGCTAGAACTGTTACTTGGGCTGTGATATTGTAACTTTTGAGGCCTAGGAACACTTGTTTGGCAGTGATAATTAGAGTGAAATTTAAATGTGACGTTTGCCTGGTGTTAGGGAGGGACATTAACAGGAATTACTTTGTCTTTCATTGTTCACTTGGGAACATAAGCAAGAGGCTGGTAAGGACAGAGGTCTGGGGTTATATTCTGTTTTAACTGAAATATTTTAATAGTTTTGTATGTGATTAGTTCTATGTGTTAAAAATTACTACTTTGAGCTAGAACTGTTCCTTGGGCTGTGATACTGTAACTTTTGAGACCTGGGAACACTTGTTTGGCAGTGATAATTAGAGTGAAATTTAAATGTGTTATTGCCTGGTGTTGGTAAGGCCACTCCACCATCCTGTTTTGTGTTTCTTAAATACTGAAAAGTCACTGGGGTTGGGATTGAAGGGCTGGAGTATTTCTATTTGGGACTGAAATTTGAAGCAACAGGAACTGGTGGGCCTGTGACATCATACTGTACCTGATGTCTACATACACACACTGTTAGTGGGACTGGACACACACTGGACTGTATGTGTTTGTGAGACTTGGGAACTTTATTGGTGGGGTTGAAGTGGGTTTGTAAATAACTGCAGTCAGTATAGAGAGAACTGTATTCCAGGGAAAGGGACTGAGAAAAGGGGTGTGCCATTATAAACAGAGGGATAAACAGGGTGGCCATATTCCACCATGGCAGGCATCTTTGGAAGGGTTGTAGGCTGCACAGGCTGTGGGATGGCAATAATTCTCAATTGGGCCGGGAGAGAGGGAGGCTGCCCACTCTGTAGACAGCTATCTTGTATCAGGAGTGAGGCATATTGGTTAAGGAGTAAGCTGGGGGAGCTGGGGGTTGTCCAAGGATAAGGGGTGTGGATATGGGCAGCAGAAGGGTGGGTCTGAGGGGAGGCTGGGGCAATGCTCTGAAATTACAGGACGTTATGTTATAGCAAGCAGGAGGGGAAGGTATTAGGGACAGAGGACCCTTAGATAGGGATGTTGACGCTAAGGGGAAAGCGTACAGGGTGAACTTTCTGAATACAAAGACAGTGAAGGGGGAAGAGTCAGGAGGAGCTGTTGTGGGGAAGCCTAAAACAGCAGACTGTGGGAAGGGAGCTCCTAAGATGAACAGAGCAAGAGGGGAAGAAGAGGGGCAATTTAGAGGTGCAGTCAGGGAAACTCTGGTTACTTGATGGAGGCTGACATAGAGTGTCACAATAAATTTGAGCTACTAAGCAACCTAGAGGGAGAAGGGTTGGTGAAATGAGGAAACTGATACAGAGGCTGGGGGAGAATCGGATACCCATAGGGCATCACAGACCCGGTAATGGAAAGGATAAATTAGTCCCAGAGGAGAGGAAACATAAATGTTAAGCAAATGGGGAGATGCAACATATTGCAGACATGAGGGAGGAGAGCATGACTGGAGAAACTGGGAGACAAGGAGGTGGAAGAGGCCCCTTCAGCAGGGGGTCAGTACCAAGGATGGGCCCTAGCTAAAGGGACCCACAAGAAACCTCTGGAGGCAGGGTACTATTACAAGGGGAGGATGGCGGTGTGGGGAAGGGAAACCATCAGGGCCAGGATAAATGGTTGGATAAGAGAGGTTAAAGGACACCTATTCAGAGGGGTTTGAGTTAAGTGGGCAAAATACAGGGGAGGCAGAAAGGGGAGGTAACAAGGGGTCTCTAATACAGCAGGAAGACTCCCATGAATGAGATCACAGAATAAAGGGGGATGGGAGGCTGAGAGGCATGGTGGAGGTAACTATAAGGATGATGGCGGTGTTAAGGTTCTGTTATTGGGAGATTCGATGATTGGGGTATCCAGTGGGAGGGACAGGGTGGTGGATGCCATAGCCAGGTGAAGGTAGTGAGTATCTCTGGGCTGACAGTGCACAGAGCAAAGTTCATGATGCATGAAATGGTTAGGGATTGTGGTGGGAAACTGGATTCCTGGTGCATTTAGGGAACTAACGATCTAGAAACAGCGTTTGGAAATCCAAGCAAGGTTCAAGAACTTGCCAGAGTCTGTCGGGATAATGGATGCAGCATTTCCTTTTGGAGATATTGCTAGTACCAAAGGCCTCAGTGGAGAAAAATGAAGCTCACAGAGGTTAATGACTGGCTCAGGAAGTGGGGTGAAGAGAGTGGGTTGGGGTGTTAGGGAACTGGAAAGGAGTTTGGGAGGATAAGGGCTATATGCCAGGGACAGGCTTCATCTTGCCCCATTAGGAAGGAAGTCCTTAAACAGGGGATGGCTGACTACATTCAAGAAAGGTGGGGTTTAAACTTGAGGGGAAGGGATAGGGAGGGCTGACCAGAGTCTCTCCTCCAGATGAGGAGTAGCCTTCAAGCCCAAGGGGAGGGGTAACAGACTGGGGTAGAGTTTCAGGAGGCAGAGGGAGGATGGAAGTATAAGGAATCTGGGTTGGGTTTGACAAGAGGATCAGGGATAAGGGTGGGGTTGGTGTTAGTAAATGCCAGGAGCTTGGAAACAAGTTGCCAGAGTTCCAGGCCATGCTGTCGGGGGGATGTGGTGGTGGTCACGGAGACATGGGCCAACAAAACCATGACTGGGACCTAACGTGTGGGACACTATGCTTAGGAAGGACAGAAGGAGGGCAGGGGGTGGGTGGCTATGTTCATTAGAGATAACATAGAAATTGCTAGGGTAGAAGAGGCAGAGGGAAACCGTGGAGGCCTATGTGTCACTTCTACGATCCCCAGCAGGAGATAAGGTCAAGCTGGGTGTAGTATATAGCCCCTCGGGATGAGTGATGTTCTAGAGGATGGTTTGCTGGACAACATCATTGCCCAGTGTGGACCAAGGGAAGGGTGGTGTTGATGGGGACCTTAATATGCCAGGTACAAATGGAGACCATGTCCACTAAGGTGTGGCCAGGAGCAGAGGCTGCTGGATGGCTTCCAGGATGTGTTCTATCATAGCATGTGATGGAGCCCACAAGGGAGGGAGGCATATCCTGGGCGTGGTTCTGGCAGATGGGGATCTGGTAGGGACCTGGTTGTAGAGGACCCCTGACTGGAGCAACCACAATACTGTCTGGTTTCAAATAAGCATGGGGGAGGGGTGAGATCTAGGACACTGGCAGTGGACTGCAGGGGCAGATTTGTGGGCATGGGAAATAAACTCAAGGATCACTTGAAGGGGATTACATCAATGACAAGTGTGGAAAGGAGATGGGAGGTCATAAAATGGGGACTTCATGAGGCAGTCAGGATCTGCACTAAGTTGAAACGTAAGGGAGCAAGGTCACATAAACCATGCTGGTGGTCTAGTGTGGTACAGGTAGCGGTCAGAGAAAAGAAGGCGGCCTACAAAAAATATAAAACAACAAGAGGGGATAGGGATAAGGAAATGTACCATCTTGCATCTAGAAAAGTCACCGGATGGTGAGGGAGCAAGTCCAGTAAAGAGCAGCGGCTGGCACAGGGGATACATGGAGAGGAAAAGGGGTTCTTCCGGTACATTGGGGAGCGGAGAAAAACTAAGGGCCATCTCAGCAGATTGAGATCAGAAGGAGGGTGGGTGGAAGGGGCGAGGGACCAGGCAGAGTTATTTAATGAGTACTTTGCCTTTGTGTTCACTAGGGAGGTGAATGGGATATCTACAAAGCAAGGCACCAAGGGGATAGAAGCGGCAGTGAGTGGGATTGGGGGAGCAACAGAAATGGAGCAAGAGGGAGGGAGAGGTACCCCGGGGGTGTCACATCTGGATAAGGATAAAAAGGCCAGTATGGTGGAGGGGACAGATGATGCTATCTCCGCCAAAAGGGTGTGGTTAGCCCTCAAGGCCCTAAAGAAAGACAAATCTCCTGGGCGGATGGCATTCATCCGAAAGTACTATAGGAATTGGTGGACATACTGGCTGCACCCTGGCGGAGCTCTTCAGCAGGTCACTTGAGACAGGGAGGTACCTAGGGATTGGTGAGAGGCACATGGGTGCCAATCCATAAAGGGGGTCGAGGAAGTACCAAGTAACTATAGACCCATCAGTTTGACCTCAGTGGTGGGAAAATTAATGGAAGTATACTAAAGGAATGATTGGGGTGTACTTGGAGGTGGGAGGTCTGGATAGTTGGCAACATGGGTTTGTGCCAGGTAGATTATAGTCAAACCAATCTTGTGGGTTCTATGAATGGGTAACATCAGAACTGGATGGGGGAAAGCCTGTGGATGTATTATTCTTGGACTTCAGCAAGGCGTTTGACTCTGTCCCCCACAATGGTCTGGTGGAGAAACTGATGGGGTTAGGAGTAGGCCCTTTGATGGTCAGATGGATTGACAACTGGCTAGCTGGATGCACCTAGAGAGTAGTGATCTGTAGGGAGCTCTCGAACCCTAGAGAGGTTGGTAGTGGGGTACCGCAGGGCTCGGTCCTGGATCCGATCCTGCTTAATGCATACATATCGGACATCAGAGAGGGTATAGGGTGTGAAATGAGTCTCTTTGTGGATGACTCCAAGATGGGAGCAGTAGTTGAGGAGGAGAGGGAGGTTGGCCTGCAAGGACCTGGACACCCTGAAAGCTGGGCTCACACGTGGAAATTAAATTTCAATAACACCAAGTGCAAGGTGCTGCATCTTGGTGGAAACCCTAAACACAGGTACACCCTGGGAGGGCTGGAGGCCTCAATAGGGAAAAGACCTAGGGTTCATGGTGGATGCATGTGAATAACTCTGAGCAGTGCAGGAGGCGCTAGCAAGGCAAACAGGATGTTGGGATGCATCGTAAGGGAGATCACCTCTAGGAGCAAGGAAGTGATTCTGCCACTGTACAATGGAGTGGTTAGACCACACCTTGAGTACTGTGTACAGTACTGGAGACCACACTTGAAGAGGAACATACAGCTCCTGGAGAGGGTACAGAGGAGGGCAACTAAGATGATACGAGGGCTAGGAGATTTGACGTATGAGGACAGACTTGAGGAGCTCTGCCTGTTTTCATTGGAGGAGAGGAGAGACACGGGGGACATGATTGAGGTCTTCAAGTACCTCAAGGGAATAAATAGGGTAACCATGGAGGGAATCTTTAGACTAGAGCAGGGAGGTATCACCAGAGGGCATGGTTTGAAGTTGGAAGGTGGAAGGGTGAGGGGGGAAAAGAGGAGGAGGTTTTTCACTGAGAGGGTGGTGGACCTTGGAATGCACTGCCTGGTGAGCTGGTTCAGAGATCCACAGTGGAGGGCTTCAAGAGAGGGTGGGACAGACACAGAAGGTGGATGTATCAGATGATGGCCTGTCCCAGGGCGGGTGGGGATGGATGATAGGGATTTCTGGAGCACAAGGGAGGGGAGGGCCTCGGCACCCAACTAAGGATCTGAGGTTCGAGCAGACTCGATAGACCATAAGGCCTAATCTGCTGGCAAATAGTATGTTAGTATGCTAGTATGTTTGTATGTTGCTAAAGAGAAGGATACAAGTAGGGAAGATAATGCCAGGATAGGGAAAACCCCCAAAAAAAAGCACAGATCAAAGAAGGAGCAGAATGGAGGTAGGATCATCGATGCAAATGAAAAGACCTGCCGAGAGGCTGGATGAGCGAGGGGTAGATGAGTGAGGAATACCCAGAGGTGGGCATGAGAAGAAGAGGGAGCAGGCACGATAAGGTTAGGGAGCAGTTCGAGTCAAGGTAATATGGACCTGAGAGGGGCATGCCCGAGTATGCAACGTGAAGGAGTGGACCCAGGTAGATGAAAGATGAACGAGGGGTAACCAGATGCGGTCATGATAAGACTGAAGATGATGAAGACTGATGATGATAATTGCTGCAGGAGTGCATCAGGTTGATAAGATAGCATAAGACCCAATGAGAGGGATGCTCAAATAATCGATGTGAGTAAGTAGACTCTGAGGCCTATACTGAGTCAAAAAGGCATGACGGGCATAGGATTCAATGATAGGTATGCTCAATTGAGTGATGTAAATAGATGAACCATGAGGTCAGAATGAGTGAATGATGACTGGACTCATGAACCTAGATACATACTGGCTACAGAGAAGGATACAAATAGGGAAGGAGATGGCAGGATAGGAACAGAATCCCAAAAGAAGCACAGAGCAGAGAAGGAGCATAACAGAGGGAGCAGCATCGATGTGAATGAAAAGACCTACCTAGAGGCCAAAGGAGCGAGGGGCAGATGAGTGGCTAAAGCAAGAGGAGGATATGAGTGGGGAAGGTGATGGCCGGATAGGGAAAACCCTAAAAGAAAGCGCAGGTCAGAAAAGGAACAGAACAGAGGGAGGAGGGAATGAGAGGAGGAGGGCAAGAAGTAGAGATGATGGGAGCATACACCGGACAGGACAAAAGTGCAGCACAGAGAAACCAGGAGCATGGAGTGATGAGGGACAGAACTGAAACTAGCAATTGGGTGAGGGAAGAGGGATGCCAACTGGTGCAGACACCCCTGATATTGTGGGCAGATGGATATGCAAGAGAAAGTGGAAGGAGCCCATGAGAAGGGAGAAAAGAGTGGCCTGAGCTGGCTATGCAGGTAGCACGGAGGTGAAGTGGAGGGGTCAGATGACATTGCAGGAAAATTGGAGCCCATGAGAAACAGGAGAAGACTCGTACCTCTCTACTGACCCTGAGTTCACCTCAAAAATGTCCCCAGGCCCTCATAAGACTGCAGTGTGAGACTGAACAAGAGGGATTGGAACATGAAAGAAAGGTAAACAGGAAAGCTACAGACCTGGTCTTCTTCAGAAAATGCTTTTGAAACAACTTCCCTTATGCAAGCAGCCTTCCAAGTAAATAGTACCAACGTCGAGGATGAGGCCATGGGCCTGGGTTAGTGTCCCCGATGGTGATGCAAGCTGGTCCCCAATTCAAGATGGAAGAGGAGGAGCAGTACAGGCAGACCTCTTAAACTGCTCAGCAGGAAGATGCATAGTGCTGGCCGGTGAAAAGCAGAGCAAAGAACCAGAAAGGGGAACACTGTCAGATGGAAAACAATAGACGGACAAATAATGGCAAATCCCCGAAGGGTAGAAAGGATGCTGCAGAAGACAGGACAAAACAGAGAAGCTCCAACCTGACCCATGAGCGATGGATGAGGAAGCACAGTGCAGTACGAGGGGAACAAGGGAAATGCCAGAGTGGAGCACCAGGCATAATCCAGAGCTGAGGAGAGATATGTGACCCACTGCCCCAGATGGCCACTCCAGCACCTGGGAGCAGTCCTTGATTAGGAGCCCCAGAGAAGCGAAGTGGAGCTGAACCAGGTGGAGAACTGCCAGAGGGAAAGACAGGAGCCTAGGAAAGAGACCCACAAGCACCGGGAGCCATACGTTGCAGGTGACGAATGCCCAGAGTGGTGGCAGGGAGACTGAGCTGAGACAGAATGGAAAGGAAGCGAGGATCAGAGAGATGAAACAAGCAAATGAGGTACAGGAAAGGGGCATGATGGGGAAGGAAGCACTGGAAGGAGAGATGGAGAGGGTAACAAGCAAGCGAGTCAGAGGAAGCTGATGCAGCGCTGCAGCTGAGAGGACCAACAGGAGGGCCCACTTCAGGAAGGCAGACAGGAGAAATGCTCACAATGGCTGAAATCGAATAAGTGAAAAGCTGTGAGGCTGAAACGGAGGAACGGAAGGGGCAGCGCGGAGGGCCGAGCCTCCAACTGCAATGAGAAATGAATCCTAGGGAGGCCCAGGATCATTGACCTTTAAAGCCTGATGGGGGCGTGACATAGTTGCTCTGCCCATTGAACCTCAGGCTTAAAGCCTTCCCATTACATATTAATTGTTTTCATTTGTATCAATATATTCTTTTTTATCTCTTACTTTATGATAATTTCATGTTTTACAAATTCATTAAAGCATATACACATATGTTTTATAGATGATTTCTTTATGATATGGGAATGAACACAGGAAGAATTGATAAGGTTCCATGAAGAACAAAATTTAAAAGATAAAAATTTAAAATTCATTATGAATTTCAATAACAAACAGATACCTTATTTAGATTTATCAACTACACTTGAGAACAATAAAATCGAAACATCTCTGTACGAAGAGACTGACAGGAACACAATCTTGCATGGAACTAGTTTTCCATGAGGCGACATAAAATTATAACATCCCCTATTCCCAATTAACCAGAGTAAAAAGAAAGTGTAGCATCAAAAGGGATCTGGATAAGGAAACAGAAGTAATGCTGGGGAGATTCAAAAAGAGAAGATACAAACAAGGGGTTTTAAAACAAGCAGCAAATAAAATGCAACAAAAAGAAAGGAAGGATCTACTAGGGCCAAAAAGACAGCATGAAGGAGTGCAGAGGGTTGTTGTAGCAACCAAGTACAACCACATAATGACTGAAATATGGAGAATTGTAAACGAACACTGGCAATTGGTACAATCGGACAATGAACATATTCCAAAGCTACAAAACAGGTCCATAATAGCAGCAAAAAAGTAAAGAATTTGAAGGACCAGTTAGTACAGTTCCAATTAAAATTATCAGGAGAAAAAGAAAATCAGTTATTACTGGGACCGCTGGCACCAGGCATGATAAATGTTCAGTGTGTAACCATTCCTTGAAGAAGCATATATTTGTTCATCCACACACACAGTGCAGAGACATTATATAAATTGACATTGATTTGACACAGAGGGCACTGTATATGTTATACAGCCTTATGTGACATGTTATATGTAGGACAATGAGCAGGGTGCTCAAGACTTCAAGAACACAGAGGTGACGTGAAGGAGAAGGGACTGTGACTCTCCAGTAGCCACACATTTTGGCTTTGAAGCAGGCCACAAATGGGCATCATTACATTTTGGGGCTTGAAAAGTGAATAAACCAGAAAGGGGGCAACTATAGAGACTTACTGCTGAGCACAGAAATCGCTGGATTTCTGTATGAAAACCTTTCACCATAACATAGGAATGAATATGAAACAAACTGGAATGCCTACACTTAATAACATCCAAGAGACGGTGACAGGAAACCATGACAGAATCTGTGGATGTGAAATAAACAACTATACACATTAAGCACAGAAAGACTTGCCATAAAATGTGGATGAGACAATAGTGACACATAAAAGGGTGGATAATGTGAATAGTAAGGAAAACATAATACAAAGATATTAGAAATGAAGACGGGTGCATTGGAAAGAGTCAGAGGTTCAAACACAAGACACAAATGGTTAAAAGGTCTGAATGTTGTAATAGCCATACAAAAAAGATAAACGTAAAAAGAAATAAAATAAAGCGATTGAATGATTGAAATGCATACAGGAATGTTGTAAAAGGATAATGTACTAGAAAAGGCATGAACTTAGAAATCCATATACACTGAGGGAAAAAAGGAAATAAGCATAAGGTTAGAGTTGGAATATCAAACTGATGAATTTACTATGTATAAAAAGTCCTATAACAAATGTTGTAAAATGTAGTATAGCCTAGAGGTTAGAGGACGAGGTGAAACGAGCTTGATACATCCAGCAGACCAGACCTGAGTCTGATTCTCACAACCTCCACTTGCATACTGTGTGACTCTGAGCAAGTCACTTAACCGACCAGTGCTCCTAGGTCACCCCTGAAAACAGGCACTTGTGCCTGGTGGGCCTTAACCGGTTACCAAAGACTAAAATAAAAAAATAAAAAAATCTGGTGGGACTACAACGATACCTTCAAATATGCAAAGCAGAAGGACCACATTCATTTAACCTCCCATGCACAACACCAAGATTGCCAACTGAATAAGCAACAACTTCAGAACAGGGAGGTCAAATTCATTTGACCTCCCATTTAAGAATAATGAACATAGGCTATGCACTAAGTAACAAGTAATTACTATCAATGGTATGTACAAAACATAAGTTACAAATAATGTACACACCCTTTTTTATCAATCAGCTTTTTTTAACATTCACATTTGTTTAAGGTATCTTTCTTGCCTTTCTCAATACTTTATTGACACAACAAAAATGAGCATGGGAAGTTCAGATGTATCGGACCTCTGTTCTAAAGAACTACGAGCATAAATCTTAGAAAACAAAAAATGTAAATAATGCCAGAGGTAATTAAAAATGTATCAAGAAATATACAGTTTGCTCAGGTTCACAGGAAAAAGTCTGAGAATATTGTAAACTTATACATCTGAAACCTGCACGAAATCACCTCGCACACCCTCACCAGGCGAAAGATGGGCATGAGCTATTACAGTACGTCTTTGTCATTCCTCAACATGCAAACAGAAAGAGAATACAGATAGAGAGAAGCCACAGAGCTTGAGCAACTTTAAAGAGCAAAAAGCCTGTTTTGTGAACCCTGAGCAACCAGGTTCCGCATGCATGATCACACTCAGCCCCACGTCACAGCACAAAGGGCAGCAGGATTTCACAAAACAGGCAAGAGGACAAATTCAAACAGCACTGTGCAACAGTCATTCAGTGTTTTAGCTGCCACGCAGTAACCAAACACATTCTGAAGCTACCGGAGCATTTATGGAGGTAAGCACATGAAAATTTCAACATTTTTATAGCAAACCTGATAGTGCTTTAACTGGGCAAGCATATTAATGACAATTTTAATGGAAAGAAACACTGAAGTTATGTCTCCAGCAGACAAGGGACAATATACTTAGAAGCCTCACAAAAAGCAGCTCAGCCATTTTAACAAGGTATGCTGTTTCAAGTTAAATGGGGGGGTCAAGCCCCCAAATGGCTGCAGAAACAAGAATCTTTGGTTGCATAAGCACTGTGGCATTCGTGAATTGACTGTGCACATTGATTTAACTACAGCATGTGTAAGAAGAGAGTAAAAGAGTGAAGTATAAATAAACCTGTTGAGAGATACAAACAGAAAGGTTTATGGCAGACACTGTATAAATGGCATGTATATGCTTTAATGAATTTGTAAAACAAGAAATGATCAAAAAGTAAGGGAGTTAGAAAAGAATGTATTGATAAAAATGAAGAACATTAATATATAACTATATCTTTAACAGATACAGACAAAACACCATGATCAAACTCTAGTGTGAAATGTAGGGTATAATAAAATAAAAGAAGTATCGAAAACAGAAACTGATGTGCAGCATGTGACTTTAAAGGGCCCCCAACACCTTTATATTTCTTATAAAGTCTCTAAAGCATGTGTCTCAGTGCTGTTCTACCTGTAAGTCTTTTTGGTTCATGCATGGCAAAGAAGATTTGTCAAGAGCTGTGATATTACAGTAAAGCTTTAGGCAATCATTTATCAGTGGTGCCCAAACTGTCGACAATGCGATTTGGATTTGCAGTCGATGGTAGCTCTCTGGTGTCATACTGTTTACACAGGGCTTGCACAGTTGCTTCAGGAGTTATGACCCAGTCTTTGTTTTGGGTATCACCCTGCTGGCATCTCGATGAAGTACTCAGCATCAATGTGTTTCAATCCAGGCCAATACTTTATACAGTAATCATATGTGGATAATGCTGAACGCCAACAATGACAAGCGCTCGTTAAGCCTTGTGGCTTTGACATAAATTAATAGATTATCAGTTTGTACCATGGCGTGAATGCCATACAGGTATACATGAAATTGGCCCAATTGCACATTTCAGTACCTAAATTCTAACCTGTGAACTGGATAGTTGTGTTCAGATGGTGTCAGACATCTGCTTGTGACAGCTACCGGTCTCAGGCCTTCTGGATATGACTGATACAACACTGTTCCCAGTCCTTGAAAACCTGCATAGATATGCAGACTGCATAGAAACATAGAAACATAGACTTTGACGGCAGATGAGGACCGCTAGGCCCATCTAGACTGCTCATTTCCCTACCTACAGGATAGGCCGCAGATCCTAGTTAACCAACAGTCTATTTCTTCCTACCCCCCACAAGAATTGCCTTATGTCTGTCCCATGCATTCTTGAATTCTCCCACAGTTTTAGACCCAACCTCCTCAGGAAGGCTGTTCCATGCATCCACTACCCTCTCTGTGAAATAATACTTCCTCCCATTGCCCTGAACTGCCTCCTTCTATCTTTAAATTGTGTCCCCTTGTTCTTGCAAGTCTCTTTTCTGAAAATGCTACCCTCTTGGACTTTGTTGATTCCACTAGGGTACTTAAAAGTTTCTATCATGTCCCCCTCTCCCTTCTTTCCTCAAGGGTATACATATTAAGCTCCTTTAGTCTCTCCTCATACGGCTTCTCTTGCAGACCCTGCACCATTTTAGTTGCCCTCCTCTGGACTGCCTCTATCCTGTCTATGTCCTTGCGGAGATGGGGTCTCCAGAACTAGACACAGTACTCAAGATGGGGTCTCACCAACTGTCTGTACAGAGGGATAACAACTTCCTGTTTTCTGCTGATGATGCCTCTCCTATACATCCTAGTATACCCCAGCCCTCCCTACTGCCTTCTCACATTGCTTGCTAACCTAAGGTCATCTGATATGATTACCCCAGGTCCCTTTCCTTTTTGTTGTTGTTACTACCTCCACCCATTGTGCATTCTTCCCTGGGTTCTTGTTTCCCAGGTGCATTATTTTGCACTTCTTTGCATTGAATCCTAGCTGCCATACTTCTGACCATTCCTCCAACTTTGCCAAGTCCCTTTTCATCCTTTCCACACCTCCTTGTGTATCAACCCTGTTGCAGATTTTGTGTCATCTGCAAAAGGCATACTTTTCCTTCCAGTCCCTCTGCAATGTCACTGATGAAGACATTAAAAGGACTGGACCCAATACTGAACCCTCACGGTACCCACTAGTAACCCCCTTTCTTCAGAATGGACTCCATTTACAATTACCTTCTGTGTCCTGTTGTCCAGCCAATGTTTTACCGAGGCTACCACCCTGGGTCCCACTCCCAGGCTGGTTAATTTGACTATTAATCTTTTGTGTGGGACTGTGTCAAATGCCTTGCTAAAGTCTAGTGAGGCCATGTCCACAGCCCCTCCCTGGTCTACTACTTTGGTCACCCAGTCAAAGAAATCTATTAGATTCGTCTGACATGACCTTCCTGCTGTGAACCCATGCTGCCTTGGGTCCTGTGCTCCACTGGCCTTTAGGTACTCGACTATTCTTTCCTTCAAGTGACTCCATCACTTTCCCTACCACAGAGGTCAGACTGACAGGTCTGTAGTTTCCTGCCTCTGTCTTGGACCCACTTTTGTGAGAGGGAATACATCCGCCTTCCTCCAGTCCTCGGGTACACACCATCCTCCATGATTTATTAAAAGAGTAGCCAGTGGTTTCACTAGTTCCTCCCTAATTCTTTTAGAATTCTGGGATGAATTCCATCAGGACCCATTGCTTTGTCCACCTTCAGTTTTAGGAGTTCTTGCAGAACCCTTTCTTCTGTGAAAGGACTGGGATCAACCCCCTATCAAAGTGCTTCTGTTAATTGGATTAGGCACTTCCCCTCCTCTTTTGTGAATACTGAGCAGAAATATTCATTCAGTATTCCTGCTTTTCACTGTCCCCCTCTGCCCACCCACTGTTCATTCTATTCAGCCTCACTGTCCCTCCCTTTGTCTTTCTCGCTCGCTGATGTACCTATAAAAGGTTTTATCCCCCGTCTTAACTGAGTTGGTTATCTTTTCCTCAGTTTGGGCCTTTGCTATTCTGACTTCCCTCCTGCTTCCTTCTGCCTTAACTGGTACAGCTCTCTGTCCTGCTCCTTCTGTGTTTCCTTATACTTCCGAATGCTATCTTTTCTTCCTGACTTTCACAGCCACCTCTTTCGAGAACCATAGTGGCTTTTTCTTTCATTTGATTTGTTCATTTGCTTCACACAAAGGCTTGTTGCCTCTGTGATGGCAGTTTGATAATTCCCCATTGTTGCTCCACCCTCCTTCTAGCCTGTTTGCTAGTGCTTTTCTGAGCACTCTCCCATCTTGCCAAAGTCAGCCCTCCTAAAGTCAGTACCCTCACTTTTGTATGGCTTGACTCTGTAGCTGAGTTTAACGTGAACCACACTGTTTGATGGTCACTTGTCCCCAGATGGCAACCCACTTCTAGATCTGAGATCCTCTCCTGCCCCCATTTGAGAGTATGAGGTCTAAGATTGCTCCCTCACAGTGGGTTCGAAACTAGCTGTCTAATGCCTGCCACCTGTAGGGCATCAAGAATGGCCCTGCTCTTGGATGTGGCTGCAGCAAATGTGCTCCAGTTAACATCTGGCATATTCAGGTCTCCCATCAACAGTATCTCCCCTTTCTCTGCCATTCTAAGAATGCCTTCTATCATATCCTTGTCCATTCCTTCCCCCTGACATGGGGGTCTGTACACAACTGCTGTGCGGATTGTGGTGCCATTTCCAGTCTCCAAGGTCACCCAGAGTGCCTCCTCTCCTCCCTGTTTACTCTTTTGTTCAGTTGCTTTTATCCCTTCCTTTACATAGAGAGCTACTCCTCCCCCTCTTCTCCCCTGCCTGTTCTCTCCCTGTAGGTTATGTACCCTGGTATGTTAACATCAGTCGTGGTTCTCTGTGTACCATGTTTTTGTGACTGCTACAATATCCAGGCATCCCTCTTCCATTAAGGCCATCAGCTCAGGGCTGTTGCCCAGACTATGGGCATCGGTGCTCATTACCCTCCATTTCCTGATGGCCTTACTCCTTTGCCCCATACCTGTCCTTCTTGCCTTTGTCACTTTCTTCATTTACCCTGCCCTTCTCCTATCGACACCTCTATGTTGGTGTTTGCCCTTACTACATGATTATTTGGGGGGCTAGGATTTTTGCTCCTTTCCAGTGCCTCCCCTTGGCTGGTTAAAGCTTGCCAATGAAGCATTTAAGCCTATCACCTAGGATCCTGGTTCCTCCCGGACAGATGCAGCCCATCATGCCAGTATGAGCAGCATCACTCCAGGTGGACCCCAGTCCCCAATGAAGCCAAATCCCTGAGCTCCACACCAGTTTTTTCAACCACTGATTGAATCCCATGGTGCAGAACACCCTAGCCTCTCCTATGCCATAGATGGGTAGCACCTCCGAGAAGGTTACCGTCGTGCTACTTGACTAAGGCCCTCCCAATTCACAAACTCTTCCTGCCTTCTCTAATCCCTTTCAGACAGGTCATTTGTCCCTAGGTGGACAATGACATCCAGCTCCCTCCCTGTGCAGCTGCTCCGGCAATCCTGAGTTTCGCTTCCTGTCCCTGCAAGCCATGGTGCCAGGCAGGCACCTTACCTCCCTCTCCCTTCCTCCCCAGTTCTACCTTCCTAACAATGGAGTCCCCACCAGAAGTTGTTTCCTTCCCTGCAGGGGTCCCTGCCACCCTCCTGTGGGTCTCCTTTGTGGAGGTTCCCAACATTCTCCTTGGTCTCCACTGGGTGCCTCCATGGAGGAACCACACTTTGCCAGAATGGCATAGGAATTGTGGAGAGGTGCAATGGGAGGGATGTGCCTCTGTTCCACCACCTCACCCTCCCTGAGCCCACTGTGGTCCAACCACTCCTCTTTCTTGGCAACCTCTGAGGCACAGCAGTGGCACTGGTGGTCCCTGGATGGAAGAGGAGGTCCCACAAATCTTGGCCAACTCAGCCTGGAGATGAGCAACCTCCTCCCTCAGCCCAGAGAGGTGCCTGCAGATGAGACAACACGCATCCTTCAGAACATCTCCCGGAAGACTGCTGCTCCACAGCCACTGCACTGCACCACTCCAATCATGTCTTATTTCCAACTAACCATTTGCAATCCTTACTCTTTCATGTTTTTTTCTCTCTCTCCTTACTTTCTGTCTGTGTGCCCTTTAAGCTCCTGATTGTCCTGTTCTGAGACAAAGAATATCCTATATTTCGCATGAGACCACTTACTTGCTCAGAGGCAGACCTCAGGCAGCTAGAGGGCAGGAGAGCTACTCTTGCCCTTCTAGGATGGTGGGTTCTTGGTGGTTCTGTGATCACCACTTCCTGCCCTAAACAGGAAGTTCCTGTTGTCAGTCAAATTCTGTGCCTATAAAAATAGAACTAGCTTTGGGTGGGGGGGTGGAGGGAGGGAAGGAGGCAATATAGTCCCAGCATAGAAGTCCAGTCACACAGCAGTCCTTTCTCCTGGTGTCTTCTGCCAAGCTGCATGGTTTGTTTGGGTCTGCATACTTTAATAGAGTGTGCACTTGTCAGTTGGTCCATAATGTCTCTGACGCTCTGTCTGGTGGTATCCTACATGGATGTAAATGGTTCACTGATTTTGTAATAACTTGTAAGAGCAGGCTTCTTTCCAGGTGCTTTGATCTTAGTTCCTTGCAAAGTTTTGTACTTCAGGACAATCCCAGATGATGTGTGCTAATGTTCTAGGAAGTGCTGGCATCTCCATCACTAGTTTGGAATATTTTTTTTTCTTTTCCTTGAGCTATTCATCCTCTGCGGCAGGCAGTGGCTTATGTTGGTCACCTGACACCGGACTTCCACGATCGTTTGGGCGCTTCCTCCTCTGCTAGATGGAACCACCAGAGCCAGTGTGGGGGTCTTCATCTAGCCACTGCCCCCGGTTATCCACATTTTCACCCCATTACCTGGAGCCCCCAGTCAAGGTCAGCGTGCACATGGAGGTGCGCACACATGCCTTGGCCCAGGTCGACTCAGCTCCACCCACCCACCCCTGGCCTAGTGCCTGTCTCTACCCTTGTCCACACCATCACACCTCCACGTGGTGGCGGTCAAAGTCTGGGAGAGACAATCTTCCCTATGCTGGAGAAGACAGCTGCCAGCAGCTGCTCAATCCTCACCTGGCCCTCTCCCCTGGCTGACCTCTGGCATCCCGTGCTCGTTCCCGAACACTGGTCACCAGCGTGGTGAGAGATAAGGCATCCAGCACCTTAGACCTCTGTGCCACTGGGCTGGTACTAGTTTGGAATATTGCTAGCCATTCAGATGAGTCTGTCTGGTGTTCTGTGCCATATACTGAGTACCTTCTTCTGTATAAGTTGGTACTTGGGGCCCAGTGTAAGTGTATGGGCATATTTCCAGAATAGCTCTCTCTTTTGCATGTCAATACATGTGCACAGTTCTTTTTCCCATCTCTCCCTCTGTGTCTCCCAGATGGGAGAGTGGTGGGACTGTGTTAGTGTATATATGCTCTTGCCTCTCTGACTTCCTCTACCTATCCATTATTGCACTATGTCCACCATGTTATTCCATTTCAGCACATGGTTAGGTTGCATCCATTTTGAAAGGCGTGCCTAATTTGTAGACACCGCCAGTGATTTCTCTTAGGGAGGTCAAACTCCTCTTGTAACCGAGTGAAGGATTTCAGAATCCCACTCCTCCTTTCTATCAGATGGAAAAGGGTGGTGATGCCTTCTCCGCCTAGGTAGTCCATTTGACTATCTGTCCCCTCTATCTGAACCTCTGGGTTATTCTGCAGGGGCTCAAGGTGTCCCATATGCAATTCCTGCCAATGACTGAGCTTAGCCAGCTTTCACCACACTTGTTTAGTAAAGTGAATAGTGTGGGAATGCCTTGCATGATCTGACATTCTTCCCTGGAGGAGCCTACCTAGGGACAATCCCACAACAGGACCTTTTCCACTTCCACCCATTGTGGTGTGCTTGGCCCATCTCCCGAGAGCCAACACAGTGCTTGCTTCACTCTACTGGTGATATGGTATGCCGAAAGCTATGGTAAATTATGCCCACCCTTATGTGGAGGGGATCTTGGAATTCTCTTACTGAATATGGGTGACTATTTGTCCCACAGGAACGTGGAGATAATGATATTTGTTTCCATATCTTTTTCAGGAATGCTACTGGAAGGTTGCTCAAGTAGAACAAAAGTCTGGGCAGGGCCATAATTTTGAAGACCTCGATCTTACCCATCAGGAACAAGTATAATTTTTGCCATCTATTGAGATCTAGTTGTATGTTATCTAATAAGGGTGTGATGTTTTGATCTGCTAGAGCATACATTGTTTGTGTTATCCACATGCCCAGGTGTTTTATTCCTCCCTATGCCAGTGTCAACTCTTGGTCTCCTACCTTGGCCCATTGGGGACTACATCCTACTGGGGGTAGCATCTCAGATTTACTCCAGTTCAATTTGAGACCTGAGATGTCCAGGAATCCTTTAAAAGTGCTCAGTGCCTTTGGCAGAATGTTGTACAGTACATCAGTTATTGCCAACAGCAGATCATCTGCATATAGTGAGGTTGAATATGATTTTGAACCCATGAGGAAGCCCTTTATAGAAGGATTCTTAAGGTAGCATTCAACAACTCCATAGCCAACACAAAATGCAGAAGGCTGGGAGGGCAGCCCTGCCTAGTGCCACAATACAATGTGAATTCTGAGACAGCAGGCCATATGTTAGGACTCTGGCACTTGGGGTGGAGTAGAGTATTTTTACCTAAGATATAACATTGTGGCTCTATTCTTGCCTTAGACATTGTGTACCATAGGTATTTCCATTCTTTTGTACCATAGGTATTTCCATTCTATCAAGTCAAAAGCTTTTCCTGCGTCTATTCCCACCAATGTAGCTGAGCCCTTCATTTGACTCGCTGTTCAACAACTTGACCACCAAAGGTACATTGTCAGCTCCTTGTTTTCCTTTCATAAATCCCACTTGGAATTTATGGCCAAAATATGGAAGGGCTGTTTCCAACCTTTTGGCCATAACTTTGGCTAAGAATTTGGTATCCTCATTCAGGAGAGAGATAAATCTATGTCTGGAAAAGAGTCCCATATCCTTCCCTGGTTTAGGTAGGACTGTGATAGTGGCTTCTTGCATCATACTTTTCAATTCCCCCCTATTCTGTGTCACCTGAAATAGCTTTAATAGATGTGGTGCTAAAAGATGATTAAATGCCTGGTAAAAGTCTGCACTTAGATGATCTGGGCCTGAAGCCGTGCCCTTTGCCAACTCCAGCACTGTCACCGACACTTCTTAAAGAATCAAGTCTGCCTCCAATGCTTGGAAGGTTTGTGGTGAGTGTGATGGAAGGTTTAATCACCGAAATAATTCATCTAGACCTTGTGGGGAGGTACATACTCGGGAGGTATATAGTTACTCATAAAAAGTTTGGAAGATCTTGTTGCTCCTCTTTAGATTGCCAGTAAGGGACCCATCTGATGCCCTGACCGGTGTGATCTGATATTCCACTTTCCACTTCTTGAGTCGGTAAGCCAGTATATTCACAGCCCTTTCTCCATTTTCCCAGTC
Organism: Neoceratodus forsteri; assembly: GCA_016271365.2. Lineage (NCBI taxonomy): Eukaryota > Metazoa > Chordata > Ceratodontiformes > Ceratodontidae > Neoceratodus > Neoceratodus forsteri. The sequence goes on from CM057452.1 coordinate 1,728,154,579, forward strand.
GCTCTGCCTTGTGCAAAAGAGTGGCCTCTCTGCCTGCTGATGGTGTATAGTGTTAAACTTCTGTTTAACCAATGCTAGCTGCCTGAACTCAGCATGGGGTCAAAATGTTACATGGCAGAATGCGTGTGACTTAATATTGTCTTGATTGATTCTTTCTATTGATCTGTGGGGCTATGTCCCACCCCCCGATACAGGGAGCTGTGCTCCCGGACCTCCTCACTTAGTATTCTAACTCCAGGGGGTCCAACACGGAGAGCGCACAGGTCCGGGGTTTGCACATAATGCCGTACGCTATTAAGCATATGACATTATGACCCAGTATGCCTGAACTCTACAGTTGGTCTGATTCAGTGTGTTGCAGGTCTTGAGTTTGAGATCTTTGAATTTCTATGTGAGTTCCATGACTTCCTGCTTCCTTTTTTTAATTTTCTTTAGCTGCATAACTGATAATACTCCCTCTTATGAATGTCTTCAATTCCTCCCATGTAGTAAGCTGTGCCATGTCCTACATAGATACATAGACACTGTCTGCAGATAAGGGCCTATGGCCCACCCAGTCTGCCCAATTGAGCTCATAAGTTCCCTTTATGTTTTTATAGAAGTCTGTTGCCCCTTACCCCTGACCTCCAGAGTTCCATTATGTCTATCCCATGCATTCTTAAACCCTGCGATTGCTTCAGCCCCCACCACTTCCTCTGGCAGGGTGTTCCACTTGTTCACCACCCTTTATTTGAAAAAATTCTTCCTCATGTTTCTTTTGAATGGCCCTCCCTTCAACTTCATCCCATGCCCTCTAGTCCTGGAGCACCTTTTTTGCTGTAAATTATGTTCTACTGCACCCTGTTTCTCCCTGTAAGGTACCTGTATGTCTCTGTCGTATCCCCTCTCTCTCTCCTCTCTTCAAGGGAGTACATAATTCAAATCCTTCAGCCTGTCCTCCTAGGACTTATGATGCAATTCCTGTACCATCTTTGTTGCCCTTCTCTGAACCTTCTCTACCCTGTCTATGTCCTTACGTAGATACACTTGATCACATAATGAAACGGCTGATCACTTGATCAGCTGTTTTATTATGTGAGCAAGCGCGCGAGTGCTTCCATTCACAAAAAGGCAGCTGGCAGTGGAGGAGGGTGGGTTGCTGCTGGTTGTCCTCGCCATGCCTGGTGTGCCCTTCTATTTAGAAAATGTTGGTGCTGGGGGGTGGAGTGGAGGAGTGCAAGTTTATAAATATACCTTAAATTGTAGGTGCTGAGGAAGAAGGGTGGAACTGGTCTTGTAGCAGAGAGTGAGGGATAGGGATTGTAGTTTAAATGACTGGGAAGGAGAGGAGGGTGGGTCAGTTTCCTTTCTTGTTTTTGCTCACCCACAGGCACATGAATAACAAATATGAATGCAGAATATGTGGGGCCTCGAATATGAATATTTGGCTAACTGTTTGAAATAAGGTATTCACCTATCCCTAGTAAAGACCATTTCAGGACCAGTGAAGACATAATAAGTTCAGTTCTATCATTTCATTTTATTTTTTATATTTGTAAATCTGATGAGCATATCTGCCCTTTTTCACAGATAACAAGTTACAACATTAAGAAAAACATTCAAGACAATATAATAACATACAATACAAAATGTCAATTACATTTAATTTAACATTACCTTCTAGCATATTATCAACAAATACATTCAAATTTATTAATGATCCATTGCTTAAAATGAAATTTATAACAAGAGACAGTTTTACACTCAGCCGGGTCAATGGGAACCGAATTAAAAAACAGAGGTGCTCATTACATAAGTGACCTTTGGGCAACATATTTTTTAACAGATGGTAATTTGAATACAAATTTACTCTGAGACCTGGTACTGCAAACATGAAGAAGCCTGAGGAAAAGGTCAGAAAGTGACACTGTTAAAAGCCCATTTATAATTTTAAATAAAAAAAACTAACATTTTATAGGATATTCTATCCAACAAGGATAGACACTCAGAAAATGTGTAAAGATGACAATGATGAGTATGATAAGATGCACGTAGCATAAACCTCAATATTGAATTATAGGTAACCCCAGATTATTCAAAACTGTAACCTTGGTTGAAGAATAAACCAATAAACTATAATCAAAAACACTTAAAAGAAAACTATGGGCTAAAAGCCTATGGGAATCAACAGTTAAAAAGGCTTTAGCATGATGTAAAAGACCTAATCTTTGATGGATAACCTTTTTTAGATGTTTAATATGTGAGTCAAAAGATAATCCACTATCCATAACTATTCCCAAATACTTAAAATTTTCAACCAACTCAATGGTAACTCATCCCTATCCTTAATGGAATAACCACGTCATCAATTCTACCAGGCCTACATGAAAAATCATGAATTTCGTTTTTTTATTCAAAACCATATGGTTTGAACTCAACCAATCTTGAAAATAATCAAAATCAGTCTGAACATCATTAACTATTGCACTTAAATTACTTCCTTCTCTACAAATAACCACATCATCTGTGTATAAAATCATGAATGTTTTTGAACAAACACTTAGGGCAGAATTAACAAATAAAAAAAATAAGGGGCCAGGATAGAACCCTGGGCATCCTCTGCATCACAATTGTTTTGAAAACTATCACCAATCAAGGTCCTAAAGGCCCTATTTGTAAGGTAGTCAGAAAACCATCTGACTGCCTCAACCAAAAAATGCAAATTTGTTAGTACTAAAGCATGATCTACTAGGTCAAAGGCCTTGGTGAGGTTCACAAATAAAGCCCTAACAGAGTGCCCTTTATCAAGGGCACACTGTATGTGGCTAGTGAACCTCATCAAGGCCATCTCAGTATTATAACTTAATTTAAACCCATGTTGACAATCAGTCAACATTTGATATTTAGTAAGATACTCTAAAGTTTGATCCAAAACTATCCTTTCCAAATTTTTTGATAAGGGATTCAACAAAGAAATAGGTCGATAATTAAATACAATCTGAGGGTTGCCATTTTTCAGGATTGGTTTAATGGTGGATAACTTCCAATTTTGAGGGAAAACATAATTTTTTAATGAACTATTAAAAATCAAGGACAAAGGGTAGGAAAAAAAAATACATAACCTAATAATTCTATAATCAATTCCATCATATCCCACACTAGGTCATGGGTCATTTTAAGAATATATAATCCTTTACTAACTCTGGTATAACAGGCACAAATTTAAATTCATCATGACAATGTTTCAGATCAGTTTGTAATTGGCTATAATCATGACCCAATATTTTATAACTCCCAAGGTCACCAAAATATTGATGAAACAGTTCTGCCACTGAATTAGAATCACTAGCAGGATGACCATTATGTTGTAAAAGTAATATCAGTCATCTTTTCCTCTACCAATCAATTCATTCAAAGTACACAGGTTTTCCTAGAATCCCCAAACAAATCCTTCTTTCAGAGAAAAAAGATCCTCTTTGCACTCTAACCCGAATATACATTTATTCCTCAAGGATTCATACATCTGTAAGATAACAGGGTTTTTATTTTTCTTATATTGCTTCAAAATCTTCTCTCTAGATCTCATAAGGAGAAACAAATCTCAGGTCAACCACTTTTGCTTATTAGCTCTAATTCTCATTTTTCTTAAAGGTGCCACCCTGTTAACAATTTCAGAGAAAACCCTTTGGAATAAATCCAGAAGCATATCCAAATCACCAAGAGAATCAAACAGTGATCAGTCAAAATCAGTACAAACAGTCTCAATATAATCAGATGTCAAATTAGAAAGATTTCTTGATTCAATATACCTTAGCAGTTCCCCTTTACCTTAGTGGACCAGTTACAGAATACTGGACAGTGGTCACTCATCTCATCAGGCAAGACACCAGACTTAATAATCCTATCAGGGTGAGTGACCACAATCCAGTCCAGAACTGTTCCACCACCCATTTTATAATTGGGTCTAGTTTCACCTTCTATAATTTGACAAACCCCCAAATCTAATAGAAATGCAGGAAGACCATTTGGTAAATCTAAGGACCAATTGCAGTTGAAATCACACAACAAAATCCATTCCCTATTAAATGGAAACCCACTATGAAATGCTGTTATTAATTCCATCCCTGACTCAATTTTCCTGGAGGAATATAAACAGTACTTATAGAAAGTTGTTTATCTTGACCAAGCAATACATTTATTGATGTCATTTCTACCCAGGCCGTCAAAGGGCAATCAAGGGTAGAAAATGAAATCTCTCATGGACATAAATCAAGGTCCCCCGTTTCCCAACTCTATCAGATCGATTATGTTTAATACCCATTAAGAAACTTCTCCATCCAGAATATTACTATTCAGCCAAGTCTCAGATAATGTAATTATGTCAAAATCATTGCACCCACCAGGCAACAAACTGTGTCCATTTGGCCAACAAACTTTGCACATTAAGGCGAACTATTCTAAGAGTAGAGCCAAAATATCTCTGGCTATTGGCTGAACTCTGTATGACCATAGAACCAAAATCATTGAAACAGCTTGGGCCTGGGTGTGGGTGCACTAAAACTAACATTAATAACAACAGGACTAATAACCTCCTAGACAAATAGTATTTTCAAACATAACTTCATGTCTGAGTAACCATTTTTTTATACCAATTTGAGCAATGTTATTCTTAAGTAGCGACCATAGTACATTGTTGCAAAAATAATAATTAAATACAATAAAAGTTGAATAGCTAAAAAAGCATCCAGACAGATGCATATCAAATGAAACATTAAACACATCTATGTCCCAATGTAATGCAGACCCATCATACTCATTCACAGCCTTAATACAAAGACTATGATGAATACAAAGGCAACTGCAAAACACAAGCCAACCCAATAAACTCGACATTATAACACTCAGCCAACACTTAGGAAATCAAACTCAACTTCTAGTTCTAACCTTCTTCCCAGATAAAATTCTGTCTAGGACTCACAACGCTTGCGCTCGCTCGCTTGTATGAATGACACAGTAATTTAAACCCCCACACCACCTTCAGCAGTGATGTAAGCATTCAGCTCACCAAGCCCCTACAAGCAAATAGTATGGCAATGTCCGAACATATATGAAAAACCTAGCACAGTCTCCACACTTGCAGTTTTCCTTATGTATTCTATCAAAGAATCAAACAGCTTGAATTTTGGGTGTTAGATTCTTTCAGACAATCGTGAACTTTTAGGGTAAGTTGGTGGACTTTTGATTCGAACTGGTATAACTGGTCCAAATGATGTGTACTTGTCAAACTGTAAACTGCAGTTTGCAACTAAAATGGTTAACTTTACTGTGACTGTCAGTCACTGAATAGTGCAGCCTCCTATTGGATGCAGCTACTGTATGCAGCTCAACCCCATGTGAGACAGTGGAAGATTTCACTCACGCAGTTGGCATCGGGCTGATAGGTAGCTCAGGCAGGGTATTGTACAAATTTAGTTAGATTAGCTAGTAAAAAAACAAAATTAAATTATTTCACCGTTAAAAATTTCCATTAGACAGTTGCCTGAACAGCAGGGCTGCAACTTGGGGTAGGGAATAAAAGGATGAAAAAAAGGCAGCAGCAGTGTTGCAGCTTGTAGGCTTGCAGCAGGCCTCTGGGACCATGGGTTTGTCTTACTGGTGAGATTGGTGGAGGAGAGTACTTTTGGCTGGGCAGTGGGGAGATGGGGCACACGGGATTGCAGTCTGCCAATGCCATTTTTTGTTGCATAAGTAGCATTTAGCAGGGCATTATAAGCCTCTGGAAGAAACATTTTAAAAGTTACTCTGTTAAGACTTTTACTGGAATGGGCAGTAAGTGTGTGCAAGCTGGCAGCAGGATAGTGCCTGGACACAGGTAGTTGGCACCTTGGAGGCATCCTCTTCAGTTGTAATTATTGATGTGGCAGTTTTTTAGACATTAGTCTTTCTCCTCCTCTTGAGTCCTGAAGCAGCCTTTTACATTGTGATCTAGACAGTTGGCAGAAAGTATGTGCCAGCTGAGCTGGCAGTGTGACAGCGCCAGGCCCCTGGTAGGTGGCACCTTGGTGGCATCGCATAAAAAGGAAAAAAAATTGTTCCTTCCTCCTCCTCCTCCTCCTGAGTACTGAAGCAACCTTTTGCAGTGTGATCTGGGCAGTGTAGTCTGGATGGTGTGATCTGGGTTGTGAGCAGCAAATGTGTGCCAAATTGCAGCATGCTGCTGCCTGGCTCCTGTGTCAGCTTGTAATGAGTTGGTGCCTGGCCTCTGGTAATCCTTAGTGGCATCCCATTGATGAACTAAAAAAAATAACATCACAAAATTAAATAAAATATAAGTCTTCATTCTCATCACCCAAGTGGCTGAGTCTTGTAGCAAGCATTAGGACATCGAGCAACAAAGAAGTCAAGAAGATGATGGCATGGGATTATCCACTTCTAGTCACATCAAAGAAAAAAAGCATAGTGGGCTTGGTCATAGCATAGAGGAAGATGACAGTAGTGGTTGAATAGTCCATAAAGCATCACACATTGTAGGAACCACTTGCAGTGGTTTTGCAAGTGTTGTAACATGAGCAATCATTGGACGGAAAAAAAGGAATAAGTAAGGAGTGTGTCAGGTAGTGAGACAGAGAGAAGGAGGAGGAAAATGATTTGGTGGAGCTTCTTGGGGACAGAGATACAGACTGTGATTATATACCCAATAAAAGTGATAGCAGCAGCGGCAGTTCTGGGGAGGAGGAGGAGTTGGATCAAGTGGGAGTTCGACTTGGGGCAGTTGCACATAAGAGATCCAAAAAGACCAGAAGTAGTGGTAAAACCAAGAAAGAAAGATCACAGCAGATGAAGAAGGCACAGGCAAAACTGGTGGTCCAACACGGTAAGAGGAGGATGAAGAACCATTACCTAATCCTGAAGACCTGGTGGAGGAAGAGGAGAAGGGTGATGATGTGGAAGCAGCCCCCAGTAGCCCACCCATTAGGCAACATCCAACAGTGCCAATAAGAAAGAACAAACCAGTGACATTGATAGTGTGGAATTTCTTTAGCGTGGACAAAGAATCACAGACACATGTAGTGTGTCTTATATGTAAAGACAGGTTGAGTTGGGATAAGCAGAGAACAAGGCTGGGACCATCTACCTAGGGAAGGCATTTGCTGAAGTTCCCCAGATTTCAGTATGAAAAGGCATGCCTACTCATGGCATCAGCAGAAACATAGAAGCACCACCAGGCAGTGAAGCTGATGATGATGGCAGGGAGAGGAGAACATTTGGACTCCAAGGAGACCATGTAGAGAGGAAAGGGAAGAAAGTCCTTCAGGTGGTAGCTCCAACATCTTCCATTCATCAGTTGTTTAGCCCACTTACTCCCAGTTCAGTATAATGAGGGCGAAAACAGAAAGACCGCGGGTAAAAAGGGTGCAACCAAAAGACCGCCTGTAAGAAAGGTGACAGGTAAAAAGGGTGATATTGCCCGATGCTGCCAGAAAGCCGACCCTGCAAAGTACAGCACCATACAGAGTTCCATGCCATAATGTTGCAGGTAGCTCCGCCACCTGCATCCCCTGAAGTTAATATAACCAACTCCACAGCGGGGCACATTGGGGAGCAGAAGATAGAGTGACACCCTGACAGCAGGTTGCTCACAAGTCCTGGATGCACACATTTGGTGCACCCATATTACAGTGCCCACATTAGGGTGCCCTTGTTCCCATACCATATTTATGGTATACCCTTACTACAACACTGCCAAGGGGCTACAAATCTCCAGCAATTTTCACCCCTCCGTGTGGCAAAACTAGCAGGCAACTGTCATGTCCAGGGAACAAAAGCACTCAATTCTCACTAGTCGAGTCCCTAGAAAAGGGCCAGAAATATAAAGTGAATAAACCAGAGGCAAGAAAGTTAACAAGAGCAATTGTGGAAATGCAAGCCACCGACTTGCTGCAATTCTCCTTTCTGTCCCTAATGCAAGTTGCAGTGCAAAAGTATTAAATGCCCAGCCATACCTACTTTTCCACGGTGGCTCTTCCTGATTTGTATCAGAGTGTCTACAAGACTGTGTCACATACCCTGAGATCATCTTTTGTTCCTCGCATTCACGTCACCACTGACATGTGGTCCAGAGGTCAGACTACTGATTAAATGGCAGACCTGCCCATCGGGTCAGTCTCCCCTCTTTGTTCCCCTCCTCTTTGTTCCCCTCATCCTCATCCTCCTCCTCTTCCTCTGAGTTAAGTGCCTGCAGCAGTAGTAGCCACAAGTCACTGGAAGATGGCAAACTTTTCATCAAAGCCATAATCTTGCAATGTATAAAGAAAAAAAAACCTTCTTTATACATTGCAAGATTATGGCTTTGATGAAAAGTTTGCCATCTTTCAAAATACAGAAGATGTCAGCAGGTGGCAGCAAAGAGTAGCTTTGAAAGTAGTATAACGTGTTGAGATCCATGTTAGGACCTCACCAGTAAATACTATGAATGTATTAAAATATATGAAACAGTATGAATATGTACTGGTTGTAAACAGAACCTGGAAAGCATCACTGAAGTGGTAAAAGACTTGATTATGACATTATATTTTGATCTCTATATAAATAATTACTGTTCCTTATACGAACATGCCTTAAAAAAGTTTTGTTGATTTGATTATATGTTAGATCCCACTCCCCAAAGAAGCTGAAAGAGGTGAAATGCTGGGTTTTTATGGATCTCGTGTGATGACTATGGAATACAAAAGAACAACATTTACTGGAATAAGTTTTAGAGTGGCTGGTTCATTTTGACACTCTCTTGGACACTCAGTTCAAAGACACATTTGAGACATTTGCATGTGGACAAGAAGAGCTATGCTGTGCTCAAACATTAATTTGTAAAATCTAGAGACATTATTCTAGTGCTTGATAGCAGAGAATTAGGTCATGTCATATAGCCCCACACAATTAGGACCCATTCTTCCTGTACTCAGATTCTTTATGGAATATACACCATTCTATAGCCAATGTGATCTAAAACATCATTTTTATTAACCGGCAAAAAAAAACCAAAGAAATCCTCCCAGACATCCACCTTCTTAATAAAAGGCAAATTAAGGCAGTCAGAAAATTGCAGTCACTTGAACACGTTACTGCAATGCAGTTCATAGCTTAGTGGCTTAGTTGCCTAATCCAGTTTGTGTTGTGTGACTTTTTTGATAGTTTTCACAAAGTTTTGCAAATATTTACATAGTAAAGTTTTGAACTCCTGTAACTTAAAAATCTCTTATCTAATTCTCTCCATATTTAAATAATTCTATAAGCATTACAAAAAGGTTATCCTTACTAATTTACACATGTCTAGCTCCAAAGGTGGCTGAGGTATATGCAGATGAAATTGTTTCATGAAATTTCCTGAAAAAAATAAAATGGCAGATTTTGAGCACATATAATTTTGAGATGATGCATGTCAGTGTCAGTGGCTCAGCAGGTAGCACACTCGCCTCTGAGGCCGGGAGAACAGTAGGCTGTGGGTTCTATTCCCAAACCAGACACTTAGGTTAATATCCCAATACTGACACTGTAGTGCAGCATGAGGGGGGGTGCTGCACTCCTGAGGTGCTGTCTTTCAGATGAGATGTTAAACCGAGGTCCCATCTGCCTGTTCAGGTGGATGTTAAAGATCCCATGGCACTTTCTGAAAAGAGCAGGGGAATTTCCCCGGTGCAATGGCCAAATTTCCTCCATTCATGAAAAATACCACCAACAGCTTAATCTGGTTCAAGGTCAGTTGCCATTTATCTGTATCCCCCTTCCCTGGGTTGTGCCTGAAAATAGGCAGGACTTGTCTAGTGCACTTACCCGGTCAACAAAAACTAAATAAATAAATATTGTCAAGAAATCTGTTTTGTTAGAACACCTATCATCAAGACATCATGCCAAATGTAAGATCTATGACCCAATAGACTGTTAAGGTATATGCAGATGAAAATGTTCATGGAATTTTGCACAAACAATAAAATGACAACATTTGCGCATCTTTAATTTGAAAACTATAAATCTAAATTTCATGATATTTAGCAAGTTAATGGTCATCTATGCAAAGAGGATATGTGCCAAATTTCAGAGCTCTAGCTGAAAAAGTGACTGAGTTATAACCAAAGTACTAAATTTTAAAACTTCCACAAAATTCCAACAAAATTCTGAGAGATATCTCAGAAATTCGTGAAATTGCATTGAAATTTTATGAATTCAGAATGTTCCCATCCCGTACAGCTCTAATATATATATATATGCACGCTCCTTCATCCTCTGAGCGTATATATGAGTCTAAAGGTTCTGTGCTAAACCCTATTCAAAAAATGTCCACTTGGGCTGAATGAGTTAATGTTTGAATTTTTTGTCAGGCCTACATGGGCTGAATAAATAATTTTTGGGCCAGCATTGCCCAAGTGAAACCATGGCAGAATCCAGTGCCTTGTCCATGTGTGCCACTATCTCTCCAATGGGTGCACGATTTTTCAAACCAGTAGCTTACACTGTGGGATTCTGTACTAAATATTGTGTGGAAAAACAGAAGCAACTCACTTACTCATGCTTGGCTTAAAACAAGAATTCAGAAAACAAGGGTAGCCAGCACAGTTAGCAGGTAAAATCCAAAATTATTATATGGATTTGAAGACTTACAAGTTCCTCTGGCGATGTAAAATTCCAACATATAGAAAGTGCAAGGCAGTGCAGAACTCAACACAACCGGTTTCTCTTGAGAGCTTTCTCATTTAGACCATACAATTACAAATATTTTATTTTGTTATCTGAACATTGTTACTTACCCCCATACACTTGTTTATTACTACTAGCATTGTCCATGTTTAGCACTGACTGAATGGACATAATTTTTGGAACCAGTACCCCTCAAAATGGCCCAGTGTCTCATCCTGCTGTTTTGGGTGCTTCATCAGCCCAGTCATTTATGATATTCAATTTATTCATTCTATCTCATGCTTTTTAATGGTCAAACCAGTGTTAACTAGTTTGCCCTTAAGAGAACTTTGGCGTACTCTATGTGGTTTGACAGTCGAGGAGGTTTGGAGTATCACACAGCTTTAATAATAAGACACCCTCTTTTCCCCACCCTTGCCGGTAACCATGGTCTGAAGATGATTCTTTCCTTAGTAATACCAGAAAGTGATATGCTCTCAAGTTTTCTTACTGATAGGATTGTTCCCATTGGGGAGGGTGTGGTCAGGGTAGGGCTGGGCGCTCTTTGCTCCTGACACATAGTTACTCTGAATTCCTTGGCTGGTTGTCACAGGCCTATTGCTCTACTGCTGTAGTCCTGCACCAAGAAAATATTACCATCTTATAACAGGCTAGGGTGTTGGGCCCACCCTCCCTGGCAGTAGGAGTGTACTCCTGCTATCCAGTCAAAGATATACTTGTGTAGTCCCCCAACTCGCCCCCTCTTGAAGACCTCATCATTCATTCTTGTGATGGGGGGATGATTTTGCCTTCATGTCAGTGTTGGGCATGGTGCTTCCCTCTATTGTTGTCCATTGGGTTTCTCCTCTACCGGGTTGTCAGAAGCACTGAGGCCCTCCAGAACTGCACCCCACCCCCCCCTCCAGTATCATGCCTTGTTTCAGTCGTGCCATAGTCTCATGTTATGATTACGAAAATCCCTTTGGCCTGCCATCCAGTCTGTTTTTTATATGATTTATAACCATCTCTATCTTAACTGATTCACATAGTACTTTCCCCCGCCCATATACTGTTAGGGAGATATCCGTGTCCTCTGTCTTTGTTTGTCCAGTTTCAGGTCAATTCCTTGCCTCAGTATACACTTGCTGTGCCCATTATCTACCTGAAGGAGGGGGGGCACCACGACCTGGTAATTGAGATATATTTCAGCCCTATGATCATGGCACCCTCCAATCCAGTGCCACGTAAACCCTCTGAATTCCTGCCTCCATAAAAAAATCCTCTTACCTTTTAAACATACCCTTAATCTTGTAGAACTTCTGAAACTACTGGCTGGTGATTACTCTAGAGGGATCACCATATTGGCTGAGAACCCCCCCCCCTTTAGCTATCATGCAGCAACCTTTGCACACTCGAGAGGGTGCCTCTGTGGTATGTGTCTTTTTTTTCCCCCTTCCAAATGCTTGTACTGCCTCCGAGCTGACAGGATGAGACAGCTGAGCAGGCCAATCGCAAATGACAAATCAGCATTTCGTGGTACTTCAAATATACCGCTGTGCTCTTACCCCAGTCATGCCTTCACTAGGTTGTGAATGTTCCCACCCATGACCAGCAGACCCATCCACATTAGAACTATTGCAACTAGGGCCTCCCCTCCAGTTATGCAAATTAGCTGATAGGAAATTGTAGCCCACAACTGTGTCTTTCAGCTTCCCTTTGTCTCCCCTCAAAACTCTTGTCCCAAGAGACAGCAATCCCAAATTCCCCCAATGTCTCCCTAAGCAATCATATTAGGCAAGCCTGTGATGATTTGTGAGGGAACAGCTGAGGGGATTAGTGTCTTCGTCTTGAGTCACTATATTGCAAACCTCACACAGTCGAGAGGGAGGCTTTGCGGTGTAGAATTTCTCCTGAATGCTCACGTTAGATGTGTGGTGACAGGATTAGTGGAAGTGTGCTGACAGGATTAGTCAGTGACCTTGACTGAGCATGGGAAACAAGTAACCCTATGGAAACACTTTAAGTTTATGCACTAGGTGCTGACTTAACAATTGATGACATTTAGGCGTACATTCAATCAGACATAGCCACTGAATCTCCCAGAGCTCACCTCTTAAAAACTGTTCCTGTAAGCAGATATTTTTACTGAAATATCAAGAGTAATCATATTAGGTGAGTCTGCAATGATTCAAGAGGGAACAACTGAGGGGACTGGGCCCCATTTTCAAATGGATTGTGTGGCCCAAAACCAATATGTGTGGTACAAAATCAAAATAGCGCCGCAGCGTGATATTCAGAGGGAAGAACTGTGCTGCACACGTGCAATAGTGACGCACAATTAATGTATGCCACACAGAAAATAGGGGTGGACACCTGCATGTGCCACACACAACGATATTCAGCCCAAATATGCAATGCATTCATCGCACAAACCGAAATAGTGCTGCGCAAAATAAGGATTGTAATGGACAGCCCTTAACCCAGTGCAGCCACACAGGAAGGCTGTGTACAATCTGCAATGGTGCACACTGCATTCCATATGAAGGGTCTCATGGCAGACCCGAGGTGAGTGAAGGAAGGCAATGCTCCCCAAGAGGGACAACACAAATCCCACGGGTGGTATGCCCAACAGAGATGGTACTAGCTACGGGTGACATTTGAACAGCTCAGTGACACCTACATTGTGGAGTGGTACTGTCTCTACAGGGCCATCCTCAGACAGCTCTATGAGCTACTACATGAGGAGCTGAAGGCGCCAACACAGAGAAGCCATGCCATGACAGTCGAGACAAAGGTTACAGTGGCCCTGTACCTCCTCGCCACTAGCACATTCCAGATACCGGTGGGTGATATCACCCAGTTGGCCACCTCCCATCTCCTGAGCCAGTTCCTCAATGAACAATCCAAAAATACCAGCACACACACACACCCCTCCCCCATGCACAACATAGCATATTTATTTTATTTTATTTATTGCATATATTCGGAATTACAATCCTTTGAGTCACAGACTCATTTGCAAAGGCTCCACGTCGGTTACAGGGGTGGAGGGGAAACGGAATACAAGGATACATACATAGTAAAGCAGCATACAGGAGAACATACACACTCAAGTATTACACAAACAGTTCTGACAGTGCAGTCCAGGCATTATCTTAGTTCAGCAGAAACAGTAGTAGGCAGCATTCAGGGTATCATTTGCTAGAGAAGGGGGGAATCGTATTCTTGGGGTCTAAGGAGACCCTGTGTCTGTTATAAGTGGGGTTAGGTAGCATACTTAGGTGGGCAGAGCTAGCCACAGGCACAGGTAGCGGACTCAGTTAGGTGGGTTTTGAGGCCTGCTTTGAAAAGAGAGATGCTGCGTGTCTGTGTGAGCCGAGGAGGTAGCGCATTAAGCCAAAGAGGAGCACGGTAAAGAAGCGATCTTTGACCCATTGATGTCTTACAGTGGGGAACCAGGAATGAGAGATTAGTAGCGAGTCGAGTATTGCGCCTGCGGGGGGCTGGTCTGATTATGGGGAGAAGGCCAAGTGGGGCTATCTGAAGTTGTATTTTTTTTGCCAGGATACAGGTGTGGTACTGTAGTCGTTGTTGGAAGTTTAGCCAACCCGTCAGGGCATAAAGGTCACATGTATGAGTTAGACGGTCGCTGCCGGTGACTAGTCGGCAGGCTTTATTCAGGGCAGTGTTAATACTGTGTAGTGCCGTGGGTTCTGCTGATCCATATATCACTATCCCATACTCGATTAGGGAGAGGATTGAGGCAGAGACTGCCAGAAGCAAGGCCTGTGCGGGTAAACAGTGCTTAATTCTATAAAGGATTCCCACTCTTGTGTTAACAGTGGTGGAAAGAAGTTGAATGTGTCTATGGTAGGAGAGGGAGGCATCTAATGTGATACCCAGGTATTTGAAGTTAGTGACGTGTTCAAGGGGGGGTGCCTTGTGTGTTTTTAATTAGTAGAGCCGATTGGCTGTGTGGGCTTTGTCGGTGCGCAAATATCATGGACTTAGTTTTTTTATAGTTGATGAGCAGGCGATGCTCATCGAACCAAGATTCTAGCTCCCCAAAGAAACCCTGTAGTGCTTGCTGCAGGGCTCTGAGGTTGAGGCTGTTTCCAGAATAGTACCGCATCATCCATAGAAGCATATTTCCACTGCATGCCTTGGGAAGTGAGTTTAAAAGAGGAAAAAGAGGAGGCCGAGGATAGACCCTGAGGGACCCCCAGAGCACACTGCTTATGGAGGAGATGGTGGATTAACCTGACTTGCTGGGACTGGCCTGATAGGTGGTCCTGAACCAGGCAGTCGCCTCAGAGGACCACATTTAGCTGTGGCATAACATGGAAGCAAAAGATCGTGACTGACTGTGTCAAATGCTTTGGTAAGGTCCACAAAGATTGCACCTGCAATAGCTCCTTGGTCTAGGGCCTTGTGGATGAGCAGGTGAGCTCGGACGAGTGCGGTGACAGTGCTATGGCTTGTCCGAAGCCGATGCTGTGCGTGGCTTAGAAGGTTGTATCTAGTTAGGTGTTCTGTTAACTGGTCAGAGACTATTTTTCCAGCGCTTTGAGAGAGGAGAAAGTATGGAGATAGGTCTATAGTTGCTTGGGAAAGTGGGGTCTCCTCTTCAGAATGGGAGTGATTAATGCACTCTTCCAGGTTGAGGGGAACTGACTGAGGCAGAGAGAGAGAGAATTTTAGTGAGGTGGGGAGTATGACATCCAGTGTCAGCGAATGAGCTTAAGATCGAGTGAATCATTGCTGTACGGGGAATGGAAATAGCATTGGAAATGTAATGTTTTGCTTCCGGCTGGAGATGACTCTCAGCCTGAAAGGTAGTATATCCGAGTTAGCAGCGTGTCAGGAGGAGGGGGGACAGGGTGGATGAATTTAGGAGGAGGATTTGGGAGAGGTCAGAAGGTGGAGTTAAGGGCTTCTGCTATAGCGGAGGGGTCTTGTGTAACTTCTCCCTTTACAGAGAGTTGGGAGGGGGGTGGGGAGCGGGAAGTCCCATTTAGTTCTTTTAAGTTGCTCCAGAATTTCTTCCCATCTCCCCACGTGGAGATAAGAGTTTGCTGGTAGTAGAAAGCCTTAGCCTGTCGTATGGCCCATGTACATTTATTGCTGGCCGCTCGGTATAGTTGCCTGTCATGTGTGTTTTGCGATTCAAGGGCCTTATACCAAAGGTTATCCCGCAATTGGAGCAGGTTAAGTAGTGAGGGTGTGAACCAAGGGGTGGATCTGGTTTTCAGTACTTGTTTGGTGAGGGGGGAAAATATGTGAGCCTTGTTGAAGGTGGATATAAAGTGAGTGAGAGCTATGTCTACCGACTGCTTGGTGTAAATGGGAGCCAATTGCAAAGCGGCTAGATGGCTATGAGTTTACGTAGGCCTCCTCTTTTTAACCGTCTCTGCATGGAGATTAGCAGGGGGGTAGAGGTCAGTTTGCCTGACCACCAGCAGGTAACTGGGGAGTGGTCACTAATTGAATCTGGAAGCACCGAGGCTTGGGAGAGGTTCTGTGGCCTATTTGTGAAGATAAGGTCTAAAAGGGTGGAGGCCCCGGTTCTGTAGTTCCTTCTGGTAGGAGAGGTGACTATTTGGGTTAGGCCATATGCTAGCGCAGCGTCCTTGAAGCTGGACGAGGAGGGGGATAGCCAGTTGACATTGAAGTCACCCATTAAGATGAGTTCACTAGTATTGGGTAGGTTAGAGATAGTGTGGAGGATAGAATCAAAGGCGAGTTTTGGTTTCTCTGGGGGATGTAGGCAGAAATGATGTATAGTGTTTTGGTGCCCAGACTGAGTTTGACTGTTAGTGTCTGGGCGCCGTGTTGTGGTACGAGGGTGTTAACTTCAGTGGCTTGGAGTGGGGATTTAACATAAATTGCACAGCCGCCACCTCTCTTGCGGCCCTATCGGTCCTGAAGAGAGAATAATTAGGGAGGGGGACCGCATTATTGGGTATTTTCTCTGAGAGCCAGGTCTCCGAGAGGGCTAGGATGTCGGGTGTATGCTGGGCAACCCAGCCTTGGAGAGGAGTGAGTTTTTTTGGTAGGCTGCAAATATTTAGAGTTGCAAGGAGTAGTCTGCCCCTAGCGTGGTTAGGGGAGGCCTTTGTGCTGGGTGGACCTGGGTTGGGGTGGATATTGCCCGATAGTAATAGAAGTAGGATGGTGTGCCGTAGGAGGGCCAACCTGCAGAGTTTGGATGAGTGTCGTTGGGATTGGTAGGACGTGGGGTTTTTATCACTGGAGGAAGGGACAGGTAGACTGTGAAAGGCACAGGCTAGAAGGGCTAGAGAGGTGTGGGGGGCAGTTAAGGAGTTAGCCGTGGTGGTGGGGGGTTGTGGTCTTGGGTGGTGGTGGGACGCTAAGGTGCAGTGAGTAGCACGTGAGGGTGTGAGGGTTAGAGAGAGAGCGTGAGGGTATAGGCCATCAAGAACCGACTGACTTGCTTGAGAAGTGTTGCTGAGATTGGGTCTGTTGTCATTATTGGTAAATAAATAAAAAGTGGAAATGTTGAGGTAGTGTGGCTTTGGTGCCTCTAGAGGGGGTAGCTGATCATATTGTAGGATCCTGGAAGCCAGGAGGGCAGTTAGTAGGAGTGATAACATAATATAAGTTGATAGAGAAAGTTATATTTCAGTGGCCTCTAGTGGTAATCTAATATAACCTGCAGGTGGAAAAGTGAGCTGATAGGTTATTAACCTCGTCACCTGACTACCCTTCCCTATAAATTCGAGTGCCGACCGAGGGTGGAGGGGGCGGTGGGGAGCCGAACACATAGCATTTGGCGGGGCCTCGCCTGAGCACCAGACGGCAGTGAGTTTTTGGCCGTGTGGAGGGGCGCAGGCAGCCGTTGTTAGAAAAGGCGCCAAAAATCAGAGGAAGGTAAGCAGTTTCTCTCCTGCGGTCGCGACTGCTGTGAGTTCCGAGGTAAAATTACCTTTGCGATTGCTTAGCTTGTCCGGTAGGGAGGGCTTCCAGCACTGGCCCTCGTGACCTCCGTCCTCGGGGGAGGGGGGTGAGATCTGCAGAAGAGGGAGAGACAAGGGGGATTTAAATAGCAAGTGGTGAATAGGCACGGCTGGGGGGGGGCGATAGGTCTAGCGGTTTAAAGCTTTATAGTACAACCAATGGCTATGCAGACTCAGTTTGTAAACTGTTTGATTTTAAGTCTGCTAGCAGGAATTAACAACTTAGCGTTTCTATCCCCAGTGTAGTCCCCCTACAGTGAGCACAGTCCAACACAATTGCCCCAACCTCACACAGCTCAGGCTCTGCAGTTAAAAGGTTTAACAATAGTTACAACAGAAATCAATTGTTGCAAATGCTAACTAAAAGGGCACTTGAAGCCTTTACAGGATAGAGTTCTGTTCTCGCCTGAGCACCAGACTGCAGTGAGTTTTCGGCCATGTGGAGGGGCGCAGGCAGCCGTTGTTAGAAAAGGCGCCAAAAATCAGAGGAAGGCAAGCAGTTTCCCTCCTGCGGTCGCGACTGCTGTGAGTTCCAAGGTAAAATTACCTTTGCGATTGCTTAGCTTGTCCGGTAGGGAGGGCTTCCAGCACTGGCCCTCGCGACCTCCGTCCTCAGGGGAGGGGGGTGAGATCTTTGTGATTGCTTAGCTTGTCCGGTAGGGAGGGCTTCCAGCACTGGCCCTCGCGACCTCCATCCTTGGGAGTGGGGTGAGATCTTTGCAATTGCTTAGCTTGTCCGGTAGGGAGGGCTTCCAGCACTGGCCCTCGCAACCTCCGTCCTCAGGGGAGGGGGGTGAGATCTTTGCGATTGCTTAGCTTGTCCGGTAGGGAGGGCTTCCAGCACTGGCCCTCGCGACCTCCGTCCTCAGGGGAGGGGGGTGAGATCTTTGCGATTGCTTAGCTTGTCCGGTAGGGAGGGCTTCCAGCACTGGCCCTCGTGACCTCCGTCCTCGGGGGAGGGGGGTGAGATCTTTGCGATTGCTTAGCTTGTCTGGTAGGGAGGGCTTCCAGCACTGGCCCTCGCGACCTCCGTCGCCACATGTACCACTGCTACCCATAAACATGGTCACTGTCTTGTTTATTTATTTATTTATGTAAGAGTTTCACCAGGAAAGCATACTGAGTGGAGTACCACTCGATTCCAGATGCATCATGGGGGGAGGGGGAAAGCACAAGTAGAGCATTGAAACACATGAATTTACAGTGCAGGTCATTATAGGATTATACAGAACAATGACAAAGCTAGTAACTTAGATGCCAAGAGGCATTGGCTAACAGAGTGCAAACTATTAACACGTCTCTTGACTTAGTCCAACACCTCTTGACTTAGTCACTGTCTTGATTTAGTCTTCCTCCTGGGGATCAAAGCCTCTGATTTGGGGGTGGAACCAGTTGGATGGTCCTATCACTACACCGTGGGGTTCAGTTTTAGTGCCCCCCCTTCATAGGCCTACCCCTGTGGAGATAGTCAGGTATCGCCCTTTACGAAATGTAAGCTCTGAAGGCCTGGCAGTGGTACTTGACCTATTGTCCCTTCTAGTGGCAAACAGTAACCCAGAGGCCCTCGTGATGGCCTATAACTCGGCCATCTTGGTGGCCCTGGACGACATTGCTCCTGTCCAGGTTTGTCCTCTCTCCCTTCGCCCTCGTTCCCCATGGTTTGATGGGACTCTGAAGGAGATGCGGTGATTAGGGCAAAGGCTAAAGCGTTGCTGGCGGAAGTCCACCCTTGATGCCAACGTCTTAGATTGATGGACCATTATCAAGCCTATCAATCTACAATCACCCATAGGAAGGCAGAGTTCCTGTCCGGGGAGATTGCGGCTGCTCAGAATCGACCAGCTCAGCTTTTTCGAACTGTAGACAGACTGTGCAACCCAGCCTGTCTACAAGTTCGAAAAGCCTTTTTTGCAAATAGAGTGCGATGAACTTGCTTGATTTTTTGCATTTAAGGTGGCTGACATCAGGGTGGAACTCCAACCAGTGCACTCTGTGGGCACTGCTGTGGATCGGCTCGAGGCCACTGCCTCTCAGCTTTCCTGGAGTACCTTTGACTGACCGAATTTCATGGAAGTCATGCGGATTGTCCAGGGTGCATGCCCTATGTGCCATAGTTTGGATCCAGGACCAACTTTTCTGATTTTGGGTTGTATTGATTCTATTGGTCCGGTCCTAGCACGGATAGTCTGGTGCTCCTTGGAAAAAGGTGAGTTCCCTTGCTCCCTGAAGGAGGCGGTGGTAACACCCCTCTTGAAAAAATCTTCTTTGGACCCAGACTGCTGTGCAAACTACAGACCTATCTCTAACCTTCCCTTTTCAGGGAAGGTGATTGAGGAAAGTAGTGGCTGTGCAGCTGGAGAACCATTTGACTATCCGTGACATCTATGAAACCTTCCAGTCCGGATTTCGAAAGAGACATAGTACTGAGACAGCACTGGTTCGGGTGCTCAATGATCTCCTGATGGCTAGAGATCAGAAAACCATTCCATCTTGGTTCTTCTGGATCTCTCATCAGCATTTGACACTGTGGACCATAGGGTTCTGCTTGATCAACTGAGGTTCATCTGTGGATTGTCAGGTACAGTCCTCAGGTGGTTTACATCTTTTCTCACTGGAAGAACTCAGAGAGTGGTGTCTGGTGTTCATTCCTTGGACCCAGTTGCTGTCTTGTGGGGTTCCTCAGGGTTCAGTGTTGTCCCCCATCTTGTTTGCAGTATACATGCTGCCCCTCGGAGACACTGTAAGACGATAGGGGCTGAGGTTTCACTGCTATGCGGATGATACCCAGCTCTACCTTTCTTTTGCACCTGACCAGGATGAAGCTCTCTCAGTCTTTAATAGTTGCCTTGTAGAAATCCAGGAGTGGATGGATTCCAGTTGGCTAAAGTTGAACTCGGAAAAGATTGAGGTGCTGGTTGTGGATCCAGCGCGCTGGATTGGGGGCCTGGAATGGGTTCACCCTCAGGGCTTTTTCTTGTGGGCGCATCATTTCCGACCTTTAAGCGGGTGCAGAACCTGGGGGTAATTTTTGACGAAGGGCTGACTCTGCATTCGCAGGTGTCATTTGTCATCAAATCCTCTTTTTACCATCTAAAGAATATCTTCAGGATTAAGCACCTTGTTCCATCTGGTGATCTTCCTATGCTGGTCCACACCTTTGTATCCTCGTGCCTAGGTTACTGCAACTCCCTTTACCTAGGGCTATCTGGGGTGGAAATCCACCACTTGCAGCTAGTGCAGAATGCTGCAGCCTGGCTTTTGGCAGGAACTTCCAGATCCTGTCATATTACGCCGGTGATGCCCAAACTGCACTGGCTGCCGGTACAGTGGCGGATCACCTTTAAAGTCGGTCTTCTGACTTTTAAAACCCTACATGGACAGGGCCCGGACTAACTGAAAGAGCTTTTGGTTCCCTACTGCCCTGGACAATCGCTCCGCTCAGCTGATGAGGGGTTGCTAGAGATTCCAAAGGTGTGCTTGAAATCGTCTGGGGCCCGGGCATTTATGCATGTGGCCCCTATCCTCTGGAATTCTCTACCCCATCGGTTACAGGCATGCACGACCGTGGAGGGATTCAAACTAGCTTTAAAAACATACTTGTGGTTCCAAGCTTTTGGTGAATGAATGACTTCTGTAACCGGATTAATTGTTTTACACTATTTTATGATTCTGGATATCTGATGTGTTGTTTTAAATTTGTTAGGCGCCTTGATATTTTGAAAGGCACCATAGAAATAAAGTTATTAATATTATTATTATATTTAAACTTTCCACTGTCAAAATTGGCTAAATTTACTTTAAGCTCCATGTGAGGAGTGGGTCTTCTTAGTTTCAGACTGGAATTCAAATGTGAGTAAGTTAAATCAGCAACAACAAGGTGGGACCCTTGATTTAGTCCTTAACTTTCCAATGCCTCAATGGCTAATGTGTCTAATTGGCTCCTTTTATACACTGTGCTCCCATCAAAGATTTTACACACGTGTTCAAAAGGAGCATGCTACAAAAGGAGCACCACAGACTCCTAAAACTCAAACAAATCAAAAATTAGCTTGCTCAAACCTTTTATGTTGCTTCACACACTAGAATTCACATTTCTTCTAAGGGGTGCTGCTGGATAGTGACAAACAACAAACAATCCAAACATACCAGCGCACACACGCACCCACACGACATAGCATATTTAAACTTTCCACTGCCAAAATTGGCTATATTTACTTTAAGCTTCATGTGAGGTATGACACAGTTTGTGATGCCCCCACATCTGTCTGCGGGGGTGGTGGTGATGGGCCACATGCAGGGCCCACATGTGTAGGGGTGCCAGAACCCATTCATGGTCGGGCTGTGGCCAGGTATCTTGCACACAGGGCTGTGGGTGGTGGTCACTGTGGCCCTGTTGCTGTGCTTGTGCGGGCCATGTACTGTGGCCCTGTTGCTGCACAGTGGCCACCTGTCTGTGGTGGTCGTGTTGCTGTGCAGGGGCCAGCCCTGGATGATGGCGTAAAGTAGGAGCAGCATCTGAAGGATTGACCAGTGGCAACAGGGATGTGGTGGTGCTGCTGTTGTGTGTGCCAGTGTCATCACCAGACTACGTGGGGATGTCCTGTGCAGCAAGCAGCAGGATGTCCCCAAACAGGGAGACGGTCTCATCGTCATCAACATCACTGTCCATCTCCCCAAAGGTGTGTGGGCCCAGCTCCAGGGCATCCTCCTCCTCAGGAGGTGGACCCCATCACCTGGGCAGGCCATGATGTACCCGGTCCCCAAGGAACATCACCTGTCCCTAGGCTGCCCCTAGGATGGCTGTTGCTGTGGAGAGAGAATGTAGGACACAGTCAGATTACTTGGTCATGGAAACATTAAACTGTAACACACATATCTAGGTACAAATGCACACACACACACTCATGACATGTGACACTCCGGAAAGAGGATACAGAACTGCACTGCATGGCCCAGGCACGACACACAGATATACCACACTGTAGAATGCATACAGGCACAGCAGCTTCACAACAGTGTACACGCAGTACCACCCATCAGTGAGAGTGAGGACACAAAATTACACATGCTTCTCTTTGGCCAACTACAGGTGACATGAAACACATACATATATTGCCGGGATGGGCTGACATCAGCTTCTCTGTTGGCATCAGCTGGGTAGCCCTGGATGGGCTCCCACCTATGACCTGCAGTTCTGACCATGCTCTAGCCAGCAACTCCTTTGTCCAGACATGGAGGCCACTTGCCCTATTGCAACACTCCTTTGGTGTCCGGCACATGTGACCCTAGGCACCTCCTTCCAGGCCTGCTCTTGCTCCTGAGACATGCCCCCACGCCTGGTCAACAGTTCCTCCTTGGCCACATATGCCCCAATCAGGGTCTGTAGCTCCTCAGAGCTGAATTTAGGATGTCTGCATCATGCAGAGGACATATCTGGTGCTGTTGGGAAAGAAATTTGGAGATAGCCCCATGAACATGGCCAGGAACAGTTAAAAACCAGGCAAACACACAGGTAAACAAGCACACAGTACACCTACCTTGAAGGCTGCAGTTCCTGTCAGTCACCTCTGAGGTTTGGTAGTGCTGGTAGGCCCTTTTGTAGTCCCTAACATGCAAATTAACTGAATACATTCCAGTAATGAGATGCAAATGGTGAGTTAGGGCGCGCTGACTATAAAATGAGGACATTTGCATAGGCTAGCTGAATATTGCAGAATTGCACGATGTGCTGACACCATCACATCGTGCATTCTTAACTGCTCCAGGGAATGCTACGGCACACCTGTGTTGACGTTTACGCGATTGACACCATACATCATAGCGTTGTGCTGGACAAAGCACTATAGTATAACAGACAGCAGTGCGCCATCATGCATGCTCCATAGAAATGTGCCATAATAGACTGTAGCGCATGTCCATTGATTAGCGGTGTGTGGTTGGCATGATTCAAGGCCATACATGACCTTCACAGTATGGCACAATATATGTGCCGTGCAGTTCGCAGTGCTATGGTGCGACTGGGTGCATGTTGCTGCTTGGTTCCATGCTGTCACACATGCTCAGTGTCATGGCTGTAATTCTTATCATGCATGGGCATGGTGCTAACACCAGTAGCGCAAAGCTAACCAATGATGCCCTATCACTCAGTGTACGTAGGTGTCAGGCCTACTAAAATGTGATTGGGTGTGACTGTGTGGTGTACCAGCTGCAGAATGTCCAGATCAAGATGAGCCATGGCATTCACCCAGTGGGACCAGTGGTGGACCGAAGTCGAACTGGCAAACCTGGTGGACCTAGTGGTCACCAGGGAGGGTCAACTATTTGGCACTGAAGACATGGACAGGCCCAAGTGCCAGGTGTGGGTCTCCATTGCCACATTGCTGACCAGGAGGACTGGGGAGTAGTGCTGTCACAGGTACGGAGGCCTGAGACGGAGGGACAGAGATTGGCTGAATCAGTTCTGCACCATGGTGAAGGATGGCACTGTGCCACACCCAGGTATGTACACCATAGTAATGTGTGACTTGTAGAATGTCTTTCTCTGGCAGGGGTATATCTGTGTCCGACAGTGACCTGTGATGAATGTGGCATGGTATTGTTATCAAAACACACTTGCGGAATGCCATGCTGCATACCGTTCTGTTGTGTTCTGCACAGATATGCCCAACCCTCTCTACAGTGCAGATTTCAAGTGAGACATGTTATTTTATGTTCTACAAAGGGCAACACCTGCCTACAGGGACTGACACCATGCCGAGCAGTACCGTTGTACAGCATGCCAATCAGATAATGGTGCTGTCAAAAGCCAGGTGCATACTGTAAGAAGGTGGGATGGCCACAGGACCACTCCACTGCACCTGTGTATCCTCTGGACATGGGGCAGTGTGGTAACTGGCACATATGTGCTCAACACTGACATAGGTGACTGATATGCTATGTACAACCCCATGTGCACCATGATTGTGTGCTGGCATACATACAATGGCCACTTGTCTCTATATGCATATATGGATACACACACCATCGGGAGGTGCTGTACAGTACAGTGTGTTGCAGGTACCAGTTGCATACGTTCCACTGTGTACCACCAGCTTTGCTGCTGGTAGGCACTCCATTTAATGCCCAGCTGTCAGCATTCCGTATCATGTATGCACATGCCTGTCCTGCATCCCACCCCTGGGTCCCATGATTTCTGTACATATGGGCCATGGACTGCACCATTCCCCATCAAGATACCACTTGCACTGTGGTATATATATATATATATATATGTATGTTCACTATGGTACTATGCCAGTTGGCATGGGTGTATCACATCCCCAGTGACTGTACAGCACCCAGGCACACCCTGTCAACATTGTGGGAGGGTGGTGCATATTTCCTTTACCATACACCTGGAATGTGTCTCCTGGTGTATATGTCCCTCTAGCGTAGCTTGCACACATGACCAGTGCACATCCAGAGTTCCTCAGGTTCTGACTGACCATCCTGCCCTCAAAGTGTACATGCACGTCAATATTACTGTTTTAAAATCCCACCACCATACCCTGTAGCTGTGCAATAGATGCGTGCTTATGACAAATGAGTATACCCTCACTATGCAGGTACAGCCACATGTAGGTCATAGCAGTCTTCGCGCATCCACATGGCGTCTTGCTGATGCATAGTACATGGAGGCATGTGGGGTGTGTCACTGCAGCTGTACCATTCAAATGCACACACACCCTTGGTGCGAGACACAGATGGAACATGTGTGCTGCATGCTGGCCCTGCTAGTCAGCATGGCTGTGTTTCAGTGTGAGCTCACAGTGATGGATGGCATTGCTGTTTTGTGTTGTGACATTCAAACACAATTCCATGTCTATAGTTTCCATTTGTGTACATGCGTGTGTCCACCCATGTGCCACAGGCCACACACCAGACCATGTACATTGTCTAACCATTCTCCCTGCAGATCCCCACATGTTCCTGTGCATCACAGTCTTTGCTGTGGCCTGTCTTGTTGGGTTATGTGGGCATGTATTGATGCACATTACAGTGTGTGGTATTGGGTACCAGCTTGGCATCTCCATTACACAATGTGCCAGGTGCCATGTCACAGCAACAGGGTGTGCAGGAGGCATGCAGACATATGTGTCATACAGCTGTCCACTGTGCTACTGTTGTCTGATGGACAAGTCCCACACAACCCCCAGATATCGCCCATACATTGTTTTGGATCCCATTGTCCTGGTGCTGTGCCCTTATACTTGGGCTTATGTTGTTTGTGTTTCACGGTATGTTACTGTGTTGTGCCCAGGTGTGATACCCCTGGATAATGTTATGCCCATAGCCACCACCTGTGTGTGCAACATTGTGTAGCCATGCCCAGTGCAGCATCTGCGATACCCATGGCAGGGGTGGACAGGCATGACCTTCTCACATCTGCTAATGGGGGTTGTGTTGCTATAGCCCACACCTTTGGTGATGTGTCTCATGTGCTTCTGGACATGGCTGTATGTTGCTGTTGACCATGTGTGTTGCCATTGGCAGTTTCCTGACAGCCACTCCAGATAGCCTACACCCCATGTCAATGTGTTGCCTGAAAATAATGCACATCGACAGAAATGTCCAACTCCTGTTCTTCTGACACACTCACACATGCGACCCTTTGTATGCACAAACTCACCCATTTTGCAGGATGGTATATGTACCATGCGGTTGTGCATGTTGCCACTGCCATATGGCTGTGCCTTGTCCACTGCCATATGCAGTGAGTGTTGGCCTGTCCTGTCAGCCTGCTGTGCCAGATGTACCCAGTAGCAGGTGCCAGCCCCACTGTGCAGTTTCTTTTTTTTTTTCCCATTCAATTTTTTTTAAAGTTTTCAACAACAAGAATACATCCATCAAGTAAAATACAGAGCAAAAGCTACATCAGAACTTAAAGATGACATATCTCTGGATATATTCCCCCCAAAGTCCCCCACCCACTCCCCATACCCTCTTCCCCAAAGACCCACTTTAGCACACATATTCTCACCCTGTAGAATGACACTTAAAATAATCACTCCTTAACTGGTAACGAATACAGTGTATATAAAGGACCCCAGATCCGGTTAAACCTAGGTAACTTATTCTGAAGACTAGCAATAACTCTTTCTGTTCTAAGATTAGCAAGTAACTCCTGTAACCACTCGCCATAAGTCATTTCTGAGGTATCTTTCCAATGCCTTAATATCACTTTTTTGACAGAAGCGGATATCAGGCAAATATGATATTTCCTATTTCGTACTGAAATAGTGGAAACATCCCCTAATACACATATGTCTGCTGTAAACAGATTGTCCAGCCCCGGCAGAGGATCCAAATTTTGCCTAATCCTAGACCAGAGTGGAGCCACTTTGGGACAGTTCCAAAAAATGTGGGGCAGATCCCCACTACCCTGTTGGCATCTGTAGCAAGTAGACGAGGACACCATACCTAATTTAGCCAGCTTTAAGGGGGAGTAATAAATATTATGCAACAATTTGAATTGCATAAGTTTAAGCCTGTCTTGTGACAGGAATTTATGGCATGTACGCTAAATACACGCCCAGTCCGGTTCATTATCTGGGAAATATGAAGATCAGTAATTCACCGGCGCTAGATTTAGAGAATGTACCCAGCTAAAAAGTGCACTATATATACCGGAAACAGCATGAGCCTTTCCTGCTAATGGCCCTATCTCTAAAAAGAAATCTGGAGCTGGAGCAATAGGGGAAATTGTGCCCATTTTTTTAACCAACAAATGCCAAAGTTGAAAAACTTTAAATACATCAGCATGTGGAATTTGAAATTTATTCAAAATATCAGCTGATGTTAACCATCGCCCTTCTGCAGAGATTAAAGCCTTAACCAGGCCTTCCTCTAACTGTGGAAGCCAACAACCCCTAATGGGCCTACCATCCAGTTGAAAGTTGAGATTACCCTTTAATGGCTGTGATGGAGCCTTATTATGACTATATTTTAAAAAGGTGCATAGCTGTGAATGAACTCTGATGGATATCTCAATGGGGGAATTCCGAAGAGACATGGGTAAAGAGTTTGGAGTACAATACATCAGGGCCCTAGGAGCTAATCCTAGCTCTAGTATACGAGATGTCTCTACCTTAAACCAAAAGGGGTCATAATTACTATGTCCCTGGGAATCAATCGGTGTTAACCACCTAAGATACTTGCTGGCATGACTGACCCAGTAATACAGTCCTATATGAGGCAGTCTCAGGCCCCCAATCGATTTGGGAGCAGCTAATTTATGATAAGCCAGTCTGGGTTTCTTATAATTCCAAATGAATCCAGCTATTATACCATGGACTTTCCTAAACCATTTTAAAGGAAGCCAAGCATTTAACATATTTATAGGGTAGAACAAGCGGGGAAACATGTTCATTTTAACTAGATTGATTTTTCCCCACACTGATAATAGAAGCAAGGCCCATTTTTTGAGATCTGCTTCAATCCCATGCAATAAGGAATCTAAGTTTAACTGAAACGTACGAACAGGGGATCTTGTTAAAATGAGCCCTAAATATTTTATTGCGTCTGCGCTCCAAGCTAACTTGAAAGGGGTGATCTCATGTTTAAAAGTTTTGTGATTCAAGGGAAATACCAAGGTTTTTCCAATATAGAGCTTATAATTGGCAACTTCACTGAATCCCTGAATAATATCTAATAGGGCAGGAATAGAAGAGAATGGATAGGAAATTTGAAGCAATAAGTCATCCACATACGCTAGTAATTTAATAGTATGCCCCCATACCTGAATACCCTGAACCTCATGTGCTTGCTTAATCCACCTGATAAGGGGTTCTAGATATAGATTAAAAAGGAGTGGGGACAGTGGACAACCTTGCCTGGTGCCTGCAAACAATTTAAAGGGATCTGAGATTATACCGTTACATGCAATTCTTGCAGAGGGAAATTTATAAATAGAGCCAACCCAAGAGTGGAATTCCTTGGGGAAAACAAATGATTCCATCACCGTAAAAAGATATTTCCAGTGGACCCTATCAAAAGCCTTCTCGGCGTCCAGTGAGGCCAATGCCATAGGATGATCAGCCTCCCTGGAGGCCGAGAAGACATGTGCCAGAGTCCGCAAATGGTCCACTGAAGACCTCCCCCTCATAAATCCCACCCATTCAACCCCAATTAATTCAGGAAGAACTTCACTGACACGATCTGCCAGTAATTTCATAAAAATTTTAATATCATGATTGAGAAGTGAAATGGGTCTATAACTTGACACAGAGTCAAGGGGTTTATCTGGTTTGGGCAAAAGTACTATTAAAGCCTCAAACAATGAAACATTTGTGGCAGACCCACTTAAAATACATTGAAACAATCTCAACAATGAAGGAATTAGCTCTTTAGAGAAAACTTTATAAAAATTAGCAGAGAATCCATCTGGGCCTGGTGTTTTATAGGAAGAGAGGGACTTAATAGCCTGTTCTATTTCACCCTGTGTAATTGGCGCAATCAGCCTAGTCTGGTGATACTCCACCAGGGAAGGCAAGTTCAACCCTCCTAAATAACGCTGCATCTTCTCCTCTGAAGGTGGATCACTCATGGCTCCATACAGCTCCTTAAAGTATTTTCTAAATTCACCCACGATATCCTTGGGAGATGTTTTAATGGAGCCATCCTCCAATGAGTGGATAGCCGCCACTCGTCTGGCGGAATCCAGTTGCTTTACTCACCTAGCCAACATGCGGCCAGCTTTCTCCCCTTGATCGGAATACACAGCCCCTGTTTTAATGATCTCCCACTCAGCCTGTTAGGCTGACATACTAAGGTATGAATCCTGCAACTGAATTAACTCCTGCCTATACTCCTCTGATGAGAAGGAAGAGAGCCCAATCTCCTTTTCTTGAATCTGAGCAAGTAATTCGGAAATCCATTTCTGTCCCTCTTGCTTTCTCTGGGAAGCCAGCTCTATAAGAGTCCCTCTTAAATAAGTCTTGAGTGCACCCCACTCCATATCAGGTTGGCTGGTGGAGTTATGATTGAGAGAGATAAATTCTGTTATCTGGGAAGAAATAAATTCAACCACCTTCGGATCTTTTGACAACTGATTATTAATTTTCCATCTGCCCCCTGGTTCAGGAAGAGAAGGAAAGGAAATCAAACATGTAACAACAGAATGATCGGAAGGTTACCCAGGAACTATACTCGCATCCAGTACACCTGATATGAGAGTGTTCGAAAACAGGACATAATCTATCCTGGACATGGTGCCATGCACCTGGGAGGCAAAAGTGAATTCCCGGCCATTCGGATGGAGAATCTTCCACACATCACAAAGGCATATTTGGTCCAACAGTTCTCTCACCGCTCTTTGGGCAGGAGATAGACCCTTCCTGGTAGTCCCAGACCTATCCGCATACGGATCCAGTACCAAATTTAAATCCCCTCCTATAATAATCACAAAAACGAGTGGTTAGCCACTCAGTATGCCTGCCTGGTTAAACTCTTAAATAAATAAATAAATAATGAGCAAATTGAGAAATGGTGTGAGTAGTTCCATAATCTGCACAAAAAAGCCTGGAGTATCAACATGAGGGCCATAAATCGACCCCAACACAATTTCCAGAGTGTGCAGATTGCCCCTTATAAAAACGTATCTCCCTAAAGTATCTTGGAGTATTTGAACTGGTTTGAATGGAACTGACCTACGAATCATCACCATCACTCCTCTGCTCTGAGTGTTGCCTTCCGAGGCAGACACCTGACCAACCTGTAACCTCCTCATGTGGTTAACCTCGCTATTAAGTAAATGTGTCTCTTGAATAAACATTATATCCGCTTTCACATAGTCTGAATACTTTAAAATCTTGTATTGCTTCGACTTATGAAGAGCTCCCTTAACATTCCAGCTAACAAATTTAATGTCCCTAGCCATTATTTAACCATCCCTTACCTCTAAAATAACTAAAATCCTTATAACCGGACCCACCTTCCTTTTTCTGACCATATATGTGTGCTGTGCATCCACCTCCCATCCTCCCCCTTGTTCCAGTTATCCTTAAACCCAAACCTCCCACACCTAAACAATAAAGTACCCCGGAACCCTTTCTCCCTTCCACCCATACCCCTCCCGATCTACCAATGACCATGACTGCAGTCCACACGGTATTACCACCTCCTCCCCTTCCGCCCGACCTCCCCAAACCATATATATGCTGTAATGTACCATACCGAATAATAAACTTTGTTATTCTTGAACCATCTTAAAGAGAAAGGTATTCTACATGAAATAATAATTAGCTAGGAATTGTCAACAATGTAAAGGATTAATAACAACAACAACAAGGTAATCATTACCTAAGCCTCTATTTAAGGCCTCTTCCCTAGGCTTACCAAGACTGAAATTTGTACTTTGCTCCCATCGTCAGTTTATCTAAACTCCTAGGATAATTTTAAACCCAACATTAACTGTACTTTAACCCAAATCCTTTTAAGTGCTTCCAGTAAACCCCCCCCCCCCAAAAACAAGCGTCTGAATTTATGCAGCACCCCTTAGTAAGAATAATGAGGCACCCCTCTTAGTGTATAGAAATACAGCCTGAAAATTTCCATCATGCTGCATACTCAGTCACTAACAGCACTGAGCTGGCTGAGATTATGCTGAGGCGTTCATAAACAAGTAGTGAACAGTCTCTGGTTCCCTCTAGTGGTAGCACAACTCAATAGCTACTGACAGCAGCACACAGGAATCTTAAACTCGGGGACCGTTCTATCCAGGATCCACTACCAGACACCTGGGAATTCCTAGGGCCAGCACAGCTTCGAGTTTGAGAAGCAGGAACAATCTTATCCAAGACCCCTTTGCGACCATCACCTGGATGACAGGTACCAATTGAGAGAGCAGTGACCATAAAGAAGAAGGGGGGCCCAAGTTATAGGCAGATAACTAAAGCATCTGAGCATCCCATCTATTTTCTGTAAAACGCTGAACTCTTCAAAAGAACCACTTTAGAAGGCACATTAAAAAACCCACGCTGAAACAGACTTAATTTAACTGCCCTGGGACACATTAAACCACAGCCGCCTGTTTGACAGCTTCAGGGATTTTTAAATAGGTCTGGGAGTGCCACTTTGAGAGCATCAAACGCTGCTTCAGAATTCTCATAGCTACACCAGGATCCAGCCACCAACACTTGAAATTTAGCAGGGTAACCCATTTTGAATTTGATACCCGCAGGAATTAACTTCTTGACAATAGGGTGGTAAGATGCTCTTTTTTGCCAGACCGACAAAGGCAGATCTTGAGCAACTCTCAGTTTTGCCCCGTCCCACTGCAGCTCCTTTATGTTCTTAAGTTTTAAGAGGAAATGTTGACGCTCCTGGTAATTTAAGAAATGGAGAATGAAGGTGCGTAAAGGGGCTTCATGAGGGAGTAATGCTCACAGGGCACAGTGAGCTCTCTCTATCGTGTATACATGCCCAAATGGCGAGGGGCCCGCTATCTTTTCTACAAACTTCTGTGCAAACTTAATTGGGTCTCCCCCTTCCTCTTTCTCTGGCAGGCCAATAATAACCGCATTATTGCGGTGGCTATGACCCTCTAAGTCTTCAGTCTTAACTTCGAGTTTGGCAATACGTTGTCTCATGGCTACTAAATCTGGTTCCAACCTTTCGTTCCTTCCTTCCAGAGACCGAATACGGGTCTCATTGTCAGACGTTCCTTGTGATAAATCTTCCAGGGCATGCGTTAGGCTTTTGATTTCCCCTGCAAATTCTTTCATTTCAACCTTAAAAGGTTGCAATTCTTCCAGGAATCTGGCTAAGGTAAGCGGCTCCGTATCGGTAGCATCTGCAGTCGAGGACTGGGCCTGCTGAGCAGCCGAGGCCTTGGATTTTTTTGAGGCCTTCTCTGGGGAAGCTGGTGGGGTGTGCTTAGGTAAAGCCTTCCTCATTTCAACTTCCATCGAACACACCAAACTGGCGTACCTCTTCTCTCTAAGGTCCGACTAAGTAGTGGAGATATACAGATAAGCGAAAAAACACTTTTAAAACGTTACAAGAAGGTCAGACAGTCAGAGCTCTAGGGAAAGGCAGCTACCTAGTGCTCTGCATCATGTGATCCTCCCCACTGTGCAGTTTCTGTGGTGGGGGCATGGGTATGTGCCATGGTCAAGTGCAGACACCTCTGCCCTGTGTGGTCAGTGTGTAATTGTGGCCCTGTGTGTTGCACCACACATGTTTCTATTGCAGGGATTGTCATTCAATCATGCATTCATTAGCTGGCAGGTCTAATGACTGGTAATAGCCACTGGACCCACAAGCATTTTCAATAGCCCAGCTGATACACCTACTGAATTGTTACCTTGTCCACTACAGGTCCACAGGGCTAGTTAATGTGTGATTTTTCTGGCCCAGTACTAATTCTACCAGTATTTGGCTAGTCGGCCAGTGCCAGCTTCAACTCCTGCATTGTCATCTGCACAGCTGTCCACAGGGCAGCCTGTCTTTGGGTGTACTTGTGGGTTGGGGTATGGTGTTGTTTGTCCATGTGTCCACACTGTGTGCCATACATCCTTGCTTTAATTAGAGGGCCACTGTGGTCAGTGATGGCCAATTTTGTGGGGGGGGGACTACTGCCATCCCTCTCCCATAGGCCTGGTACCAATGGCTATCCTGCACCCATACCTGTCATTGGACGATGTACTGTATATGCAGCTAAAGCACAGTCACCACACAGCCATGTGCTTCTCCACATCATGGCACTGTGCAGTGTGGCCTGCATGTCCTACAGTGGCCTAGTATGGTGTCATGGCCACAACACATGTCTAGTGCCTCCTGGCACATATGTCCACTGTACATATGTAGCCACTGTTGCATGCAGCACTGTGACACAGCCTATGGGTAGCACACCACACATGCATGGCTGCACATCACACCCACTGTTATGGGCCTGGGGTTGGAGGGGCTATCTGTACATACACATCACCCCATTGGCACTGGTGCTGTACTGAGTAGTGTTTTTTTTCTCTAAGGTCGTGTTCAGTCAGGAGGTGACCAACAAAGATGGAGGGTACGTTGTGGATCAACAAGACTGCTGTGGGCCATCTACAAGCATCAGGGTGCAATACTACAGGCTGTATGCTACATCTTACATGTACACTGGAGGGAGGACCTCCGGCACCCTGGTTAACATCGGGGTGAATTGTCAGCCATGAGCTACCAGCAGGCCCCACCTCCACCCCCTGGCGTGCCTTGATGGCTGCCAGCCAGCTTAGTTAGAGGCCCCACCCTTTTTCATCCAACTCTCCCATTGCTCTCGCCATCCCTTCATTGTAAGTAGTTCCTTCCCTTCCCTTCCTTCCTTCCCTTCCTTCCTTCCCTTCCTTCCTTCCACCCTTGTCCACTGTTATCTCACCCCATTAACTGTCCTTTAGTATAGTTCAACTGTTTAGTTTTATTGTTGTTGTTGTATGTTTTCTACCTTTTTTACTGATAATGTTGTAAGTTTTACTTCTGTAAATATTTCAGTACATATTTTTTCATAATTTACATAGCTGTGTGCAGTGTGTTCTTTACCAGCATTCTTCCGTGGTGGTTATCCCCTGTGCCCCTCATCCACATGTCCTCATGCGGGGGCGGGGGTGACCTTCACATCCCCCACTACTCCCTGTGCCCAAGGGGGGGGTGCTCCACTGTGTGTTTGCCTGTGTTTACCTACACAGGTTACACAATGGGTATGTGACATGTCCATCTGGAATGTTCATCATGCCAGATCACTATGGTGACCCCAGCCACACACTGTGTGGATGTCACTGCCTGTAGCATGTACCGCTACATACTCATGTCCATGTGTCCTGCACTGTCATCAGCCATGATGTACATAGATACATAGGTAAATAGAAACTGTCGGCAGATAAGGACTGCTAGGCTCATCTAGTCTGCCCCTTTGTACTACTTGCGTGAGCGGCTTGTGACCCTACCTGGTCACCTGCTATAGCTCCTCTTTCCCATCTCTAAGATTCCTCTATTCCTGTCCCATGCATGCTTGAATCCTGTTACTGTCCTCGCCCCCACCACCTCTTAGGGAAGACCATTCCATGCATCCACCACCCTCTCCGTGAAGAAGTACTTCCTTACATTCCCCCTAAACTGGCCACCCTCCGGTCTCATATCATGACCTTTTGTCCTTGCACACTGTTTAAACTGTAACATGCTCACCCCCTACACCTCATTTATACCACTGAGGTACTTGAATGTCTCTGTCATATCCCCATGCTTTCTCCTGTGTTCCAGTGTGTGCATACTGAGGTTCTTCACTCTCTCCTCATATGGTTAATGTTGCAAACCCCCCACCATTCTAGTAGCTCTCCTCTGCACCATCTCCATCATATCAATATCCTTGCACAGGTGTGGCCTCCAGAACTGCACACAGTACTCCAGATGAGGCCTCACCAGAGTTTTGTACAGTGGAACTACTACCTCTCTCCTTTGACTTGTGATTCCTCTCCCAATGTACCCTAACATCCCATTTGCCCTCCCCACCACTTTGGCTACCTGCCTGCTGGCCTACAAGTCCTCCTTGATAATGATGTCCAAGTCCCTCTCCTCCTTAGTGACTGTCAGCAGTTCCCCACCAATTCTGTAGCTCACCCTGGGGTTCCTCCTTCCCATGTGCATGATCTTGCACTTCTTGGCATTAACCCTCAGCTGCCACTCCACAGACCAGTTCTTCAATTTCTCAAGATCCCTTCTCATCCTTTCCACCCCTTCTGGTGTATCTCCTCTGTTGCAGATCTTAATGTCATCAGCAAACAAGCATAC
Organism: Neoceratodus forsteri; assembly: GCA_016271365.2. Lineage (NCBI taxonomy): Eukaryota > Metazoa > Chordata > Ceratodontiformes > Ceratodontidae > Neoceratodus > Neoceratodus forsteri. The sequence goes on from CM057452.1 coordinate 1,728,190,005, forward strand.
CTTCCCTTCCCTTCTAGTCCTTCTGCAATGTTGCTTATGAAGATATTAAACAGGAGTGGGCCCAGGACTGACCCCTGCTGTACCCCACTGGTCACTCCCTTCTCTCCTGACTGTATCCCATTTACTACCACCATCTGCTTATTGTTCTTCAGCCAGTTCCTAATCCAGTTTGTCACTTTATTGCCCACCCAATTGCTGGCCAACTTGCTCACCGACCTCCTGTGTGTCACAGTGTTGAAGGCCTTACTGAAGTCCAGATATGCGATGTCTACTGCACCACCCTGATCCACTGCCTTTGTCACCCAGTCAAAAAAATCTGTAAGATTCATTTGACATAACCTTCCTTTTGTGAAACCGTGTTGCTTTGGATCCAGCTCACCATTTACAGTCAAGTGTTCCACAGTCCCCTCCTTCAGCAGTATCTCCATGATCATGCCCACTACAGAGTTGAGGCTGACTGGCCTGTAATTCCTTGCCTCCTCTCTGCTCCCACTCGTGTGCAGTGGAACCACATGAGCCCTCCTCCAGGTGGCAGGCACCACCCTTGTATTTAAGGACTTGCTGAAAAGGTCTGTCAGTGGGGCTTGTTAGCTCCTATCTCAGTTCTTTCAAAATCCTGGGATGAAAGCTATCGGGCCCCATAGTCTTGTCCACCCTTAGTGAAGTGAGCTCCTCCAGTACTCATGTCACTGAAAATGGGTTGATGTTAACCTCCTCCTGCACCTTACCCGTGACATCCAGTCTTGGACCCTGCCCCTTCCCTTCCTTGGTAAATACTAAACAGAAGTATTTGTTCAGTATCTCTGCCTTTTTATTGTCCTCCTCCACACAGTCTCCCCCGTCCCCTCTAAGTCTAACAATTCCCCCTGGTTTTGTTACTATCACTGATGTATCTGCAGAATTTTTTGTCCCCTTTTTTCACTGTTTGAGCTAATTTCTCCTCCGTTTTTGCTTTAGCTCTCCTAATCACTTTTCTCGCTTGTCTTTGGCACTCAAGGCACTCCTTCCTGTCCTCCTCCCTCTGGGATTCCTTATATTTTCTGAAGCTCCTGCCCTTTGCTCTAACTTTTCCTGCCACCTGCTTTGAGAACCATAGTGGTTTTCTCCTTCTCTTGCCCTTGCTCCTCTGCTTGATGCACTGGCTTGTTGCCTTGACTATGGCCGCTTTAATGCATTCCCACCATGCCTCAACTCCCTCTCCTGTTTCCACCCTTGTTAGTGCCCCTCTGATATTTTCTCTCATCTTGTTGAAATCTACCCCCCTGAAGTCTAAGATCTTAGCCTTACTATGGTTCGATTTCATCTCTTTGCTTATATTAAACCACATAGTGAGGTGGTCACTTGACCCCAGTTGATTCCCCACTCTCATGCCAGTGATCCTGTCTCCGTTTGTTAGGATCAGGTCTAAAATTGATCTTTCTCTAGTGGGTTCACACACCAACTGCCGTGATTCCAACATGTCCCTGCTCCGCACTGAGGCCACCACTGGCACACTCCACTCCACATCCGGCATGTTAAAGTCCCCCAGGAGCAAGACCTCCCCTTTGGATGCCATATGGTGTATTTCCTCCCCCAGCTCTTTGTCTCGGTCCCCACCCTCTTCTTGAGTTGGAGGCCTGTAGATCACCCCCATTTGCTGATCCATTGCAGATCCATGCCATTGGGATGCTTTCCATGTGTGTCTGCCCAACCTCCATGTCATTTTGGTTGTGTCTTGGTGGCACAATTGCCCCTACATCATATTGGCATATATACTGAGGTGTCCATCGTACTCCCCCATCTCTGCACTCCATGGGTCACGAACACTGTTGTGCTCCCTTGTCTGTAGCAGTGTGGGTGTACCATGGGTGATGTGCATAGCCCTATACATGCCTATGCATGTCTGTATGGTATGCAGTGCTGGCCTCTTTCAGTCCTTGCATTAGGCCCTTTTAGCCCCTGTAGTGGGCCACTGAGCCTCCCCTTTCCATTGGGCTGTCACTCTGTTGTGCCATCCACAGGCTTCCCTGCACATGTGCAGTGTGCAGCAGCCACTGTTTGTGCATCTGTCCCCTGGTCCTCTGTACATGGTTGTCCCATTATCAGAACTGGCCATGTGTACCGCGCATGTTCCACTGTGCCATTGTGCACTATTGTGATATTTGGTGTGCATTGTGCAGTCGCTGTAGCATGTGCTATGTCTGAATATCTCCCTTTTCTGTGCCCACACAATTTTTGGGTGGCACTATCGCTTGGGTGGCACTGCCTCCCACCTCTGAATATGGGACCCTTAGTGTCTCCATCTTGAACTACCATGGGGCAACCTTGCACAGTTGTGAGGGAGCCTCTGAGTGCAGAATTTATCCATCACAAATGCTCACACTGGATATATAGAAGCAGAAAGATAGAAACTGATGGCAGATAAGGGCCTCTTGGCCAGTCCAGTCTGCCCTTTTTCATTGTGTTGATTTCACCGCAGACCCATCCAGGTCTCTGGCACTTTCTTTTCTACCCCTTACCTACCCCTTACGATTCCCTTGTACTTATCCCAGGCTTTCTTGAATCCCACAATTTTAACCTCTACTACCTCCACTGGAAGACTGTTGCAGGCAACTGCCACTCTCTTTGTGAAGAAGTAGTTCCTCACATCTCTTCTGAACCTACCCCCCTCCAGCTTCATATCATGACCCCTTGTTCTATGGCACCCTTTCCTCTGAAAAATACCTCCCTCTTGTACCTTATTCACCCCCATGAGGTACAGTATTTAAAGGTCTTGATCATACACCCTCTCTCCCTCCTCTCCTCCAGGGTGCACCTGTTTAGTTCCTTTAGCCTCTTCTCATAGGACTTTTGATGTAGTCCCTGTACCCTCTTGGTATCCCTCATTTGGATGGCCTCCATCCTATGTTCTTCCTGAGATGTAGCCTCCAAAACTGGACACAGTACTCCAGCTGGCAGCATACCAAAGACCTATATAGTGGCAACACCACTTCCCTCTTCCTGCTGGTAAAACCCCTTACCTATACACCCCTGCATCCCACTAGCTCTCCTGATCACTATGTTGCATTGTCTGGCCAGTTTCAGGTCATCTGATATGATTACCCCAGGTCCCTTTCTTGCTTGGTCATTGCTAGTGTCTCTTCCACCATTGTGTACTGTACTGCCGGGTTTCTGTGATAAAAGTGCATTATTTTGCACTTTTTTGCATTAAACCTTAGCTGCCAAACTTCTGATCACTCTTCCAGTCGTTTTAAATCTCTTTACATCCTTTGTACTTCCTCCAGAGTGACCACTATGTTATAGATATTGGTGTCATCCGCAAAGAGGCAGACCTCCTCATCCAGTTCCTCTGCTATGTTGCTAATAGAATCTGTTGGCAGATAAGGACTATATGGCCCACCTAGTCTGCCCATTTTCCTACTCACTGCTGCAACCCCAGATCCTATTTGATCTGCGTGTCTCCTGCTCTGCACATCTGCAGGGTACCCTTAAGTCTATTCCATGCACTCATGAACCTCCATATTGTTTTCACCCCCATCACTTCTGCTGGAAGGCTGTTCCATGGCTCCACCACCCTTTCAGTGAAAATGTACTTCCTAACATTACCCCTGAACCTTCTACCCTTCAGCCTCATATCATGCCCCCTTGTTCTTATGCAGAGTTTTCTCTGAAATATGCTTTCCACTTGTATCCTGTTTATTCCCCTAAGGTATTGAATAAAGACATTAAAGAGGACTGGCCACAGCATTGACCCCTGCGGTACCCCACTGATCATTCTCCCCTCCTCAGAGTGAACTCCATTTATTACCATCCTCTGCCTTCTATCCCTTAACCAGTTTCTTACCAAGGTTACCACCTTATTGCCCACACCCATACTATGTAGGGGATGTCAAAGGCCTTGCTGAAATCCAATAAGGCCACATCCACCGTCCCTCCCTGATCCAACGCCTTGGTTAACCAGTCACAAAAATCAGATTTGCTTGTCATGACCTCCCCTCCATAAAGCCATGCTGCTTCAGGACCTGCAGTACATTGGATTCCAGGTGTTCCATTATTCTTTCCTTTAATAGTGTTTCCATCAGTTTCCCTACTATAAATGTCAGGCTGACAGGACTGTAATTTTCCAGTTTCTCCTTGCTACCACTTTTGTGAAGTGGGACTATGTTAGCCCTTCTCCAGTCCTCTGGGATCATGGTGGTCTCCAGTGAACTGTTAAACAATTCTGTCAGGTGTGCAGCTAGCACTTTCCTGAGTTCCTTTAACACTCTTGGATGCATTTCATCTGGCCCCATGGCTTTGTCCACCCTCAGATTAGTGAGTGGTTTCCTGACCTTTTCCTCAGAAAAGGGACTGGTGTCCACTTCCCTCCCCTCCAAGCTGTTGGTGCTTATTTGTGGTCCCTTCCCTTCATCCTCAACTGTGTCAGTGACTCAGCAGGTAGCACACTTGCCTCAGGCCGGAAGGTGGAGGGTTCTAGTGCAACACCAGAAACGTGGGATAAATCCCCAATATTGATTCTGTAGTGGATCAAAAGGGGGGTGCTGCACTCCTGATGTGCCATCTTTCAGACGAAATGTTAAACAGAAGTCCTGTCTGCCTGTTCTGGTGGTTGTTCAGGTGGAAGTTAAAGATCCCATGGCATGCTCGATAAGAGTAGGGGGATTTATTTATTCAAAACCAAAAACGAGACATATGTAAAGAATACATCACATCATCATAAAACAGTGCAGTACTAGAAAGATACACAAGATTCAGAAAGGTTCATAAGCATTTCCCCTTAACAGCCTCAGTCAACCCACCCAATCTATATTTTCCCATAATCTGCGGCCATTTTGGCTGCCAAACTGCTTAAATTCCTATAAATAAATTGCATCTAGTTCTGCTTGTAATTTAAAAAAACTAATTTTTCAAGGTTAAATCTTGTCTCTGTAAAAGTCTTTGACATCGTATTTGCCAAATTACCCAACTGACACTTATCAAGATGACATAAACCGTACCCTTATCCCATCTCTTCCACTGTGCAGTTATGTGTCTATAAACCAAACTATCATAGGTTGTATCCATAAAACAGTATACTTTCCAATATTGTGTTAACATGTTCCAGAAAGGTTGTATAAAAGGACAATAGAAAAATAAATGTTGCATTGTTTCTTGCACCTCCCCCAGAACTGCCAGCTAAACACGTTGCTTTGTGTTTATGATTGGCTCGAACATTCAGTTTCTCATGACTGCACTTCCAGATAGTATCCCTCATTTAAACTGGTATCCTCTTTTCTGTTGTGGCCTCAATAATGAGTGTGCAATCCACCCGTGGTCAAACTAAATATACAGGATCCTCATAATACTGACTAACCACTATTGCATTGTACAACAGTTTCCATGTATTACCTTGTATAGTACCCAGATTCACTTTCCAAAGTTTAATATATTTCAGACATGTCTGGACATGAGCAGGCAATGACAACATCTGTCTATACCTCAACCCCATTACCCAATGCACAAAAAATGCAGTATGCCAGTGCTGTGCTATAGGTGACCAAGTACTACCCATGTTACTCATTAAAGGCTTTATATTGGAGTGAAAAAAAGATACTTAAAAAGAATGCCACAGACTGCATCTTGTTGAGCCCTTCTTCCTCTAGTGTCTGCTAAGTATGACATCATTTTACAGGATTAAGTCGACTCCTCCATAACAACTGAAAAAAAGAGTTCTAACAGCTTTGCCTACATGGTAAAAGACAAGGGGAAAGCATGCAATATATACAAACAAATAGGCACTATAAATGTTTTCGACAGAAATATCCTTTTCTTCTTTGTCATATTCCAAGACTTCCAACACATAACTTTCGCTTGGACAATAGCGAATTTTTTCATCCCAGTTGGCTTGCGCAGCATTATCATACCCAAAATACATATCCAATAATTTTACATTCCCTCTCATCATCGGTATGGCTGTATCCCCACACAATGGAAGATTCCCCAATGCCAACATTTCACTTTTCCTTCTATTTATATTTATATCTGTAAAAACTCCGTAATCCACAAAGAGATTCAAAGCATTGTCCCCTGATTTCATATCTGCCACTGCTAACATGCAATCATCTGCATAAGCCGTAGTTTTACATAGAATAATACTGTTCCACCATGCCACATCGACATGATATTTGTCGATCAGCATTACAGCAATGGCACAATGCTGACAGTCGGCATTGTGCCATCAGGAGCAGAAGGTGTTTTATGCTGGGGGCTTTGCCCCCGCACACCCCACATTTTAGATATCAACCCAAGTCAGAGTTGTTTTGGGAGGGAGGGAGGGAGGAGGGTGAAATCATGTCAGACAGCAGTGTCAGCAATACAGTGGACCATTACAGCAGACTGCAGATTTTGTCACTGTAATGGTCTTCACGGTATTGCCGTCGCTTTGTGAACGGTATACCAAATAATACCACTCTGGGTGGTTATTGGTAATATATTCTGCTGTAGTTCTATCATTCATGATAAAGGATCCAAATTTAAAACATACCAAAGTGGGCTTAATGGCTTAATGGACAACCCTGTCTCACCCCATTATATAAGTATATCGGTATTCCCTTATGTTCATCAATCATTGGCAATATTTGTGCTTCCCTATACATTAACTGTATAAGTATTATAAAATCTTCAGGGATACCATATTTCCTCAGTACTGCCCAAACAAAGTCATGCTCTACAGCATCGAAAGCAGTTTCCTGATCCAAAGCCAGCAGATAACCATCCAGTTTCATATTCACTCCCTGATCCACAATTTCTCTAATAAACAAAAGATTATGAGTGATAGTCCTGCCAGGGACAGCACATGTTTGTGTCTGCAGTATTAATTGCTGTGTAACCACTGCCAGTTGTCATATAACTAGTTTTGGCAAAATGTTATAATCTGAAGTTAATAGACTCAAATGCCTCCAATTTGAAATATCAGCAACATCCCCTATCTTATGAATAAAAATCATAATATCCTGCTTCATACTAGTACTTAAGTGTCCTACTTGGGTTATGGTATTAAATGCATCCTTCAAAACTGGTAGAAGCTGGACCTCAAAAGGTTTATAAAATTCATTGGGAATCCCATCAATTCCCGGAGCTTTATTAGATGTCAAGGACCGAATAGCATCCCAAATGTCAGCATCCTGAAAGGCTTTACACATTAAAGATTTTTCAGCATCAGTAACTTCAGGGGAATCCAGGCACTCAAAGAAGTCACCAGATGAAATGTTATTAGGATTCTGAAACTTAAGCTGCAGATGTCCTTGAATAATTATTTATTTATTTAAAAATTGGTAACTTTGAAAGGCACACTGAGCCAAGGTTCATTTCCAGGTGTGACCCAGGGTCTTCACAAAATAATTGGCCAGGGCTTATGTTAATGGTCTGTTAATCACCCTCTAGGGGTGTAATGTTGCATGAGGCATAGCTGAGTGCCACATGCCCCTAGAGGGTGACTAACTAATCATTAACATAACCCCTGGAAATGCCTTATTGCTATTATAATAAAAATGTTTTTTAAACACTGTTAAACCTTGTTCAGTATGTGATTAGATTCCACATGTATGTTAATAAAAAATTAACATAAGGCTAATAGAATGCTTACAGCCAATCAGAATGCTCTATATCTCAGACCCTTTTTATAATGCAAGATTATACAGAGGATACAGAATACATGGTGAAAAACAGTAGTGGGTACAAGTACAAAATAAATGAGCAAACTGTGTAGAAAAAATAGAGAAAACAGAAGAAATAACACATTGTATATACAGGAATATCGGATCTTGTTAAATGTGTGCAATACAGTTCAATGTCTGTAGCACAAAACACACAAGACTAGATGCAGGCAGTCAGGAGGACAGCAGTGAGATTAAAACATTTGTGATATGGGAGCTAAAATACAAGACTGGGTTTAAACATACATATGGGGTGAATGAAGGGGTATCCTAAGGGAAGGAGTGTGGGAGGGTTAAGGGGGTGAGGGGTAGAAAAGCAGGAACAAATAGTGTTAGGAACAAATCTGAGCAAAGTTTATAGGGCTGAGAGAGTGGAAGAGCTGCACGTATCCTCAGGCAGCTGATTCCAGAGGCAAGGAAGGCAGTCTGAGAAAGCTGCCTGACCTATGCCAGTGTGAGGATGGGAGAGGGAGAAGATTTAAGTGTCCCTTGAACAGAGGGAATATGTGGTAGGACTGGCAGGAGATAGGCAGGAGTTTAGGTAGATGGGGAGAGTACTAAAGCAGAATTTGGCAATGAAGATTAGGCTATGGAGATGACGCCTTGCAGTAAGAGACATAAGGGAAAGGGAGGAATAGCGAAGACAATGGTGAGTGAGAGGTGGGGGAGAAGAGGTGGCAAAGTGGCAAAGCAAGTTTAGCAGGGTATCAAATTTGGCGAGGGAGGTGGCATGTGCTGTGCAGTAAACCATGTCAGCATAATCGAATACAGGAAGAACTGTTTTGGTGACTAAATTTCGGCAGGTGGGCATGGGGAGGCAGTCTTTGTGGCGGTAGAGGGCTCTGAGTTTAGGGCAGAGTTTGGGTGCAGAGTCAATGTGGGTTGAGAAGTCAAGGTTACTATCTAACCAGACTCTGAGGTATTTAAAAGAATTGTCAGTGTCTAGGGGTGTACCATCCAGGGTGGCAAAAGAAGGGGAACTCAGGGACTTAGATAGTCTTTGCCTGGTTATTTTATTATTTATTTCTTTATTTGAAAGGTTTCTCCAGGAAAGACAACATGAGCTGAGAACAGCTCATTTCCAGAAGCGTTCTGGGGGGATGCGATACATAGTAGGGAGTGCAAAAACCTATACAGCAATATACATAAAATGCACAAGAACAGCCGATAACAAAAACAAGCTAATTACATAAATCCAAGAAGTGTGACACATACACAGTCCATTAACCTCGGTTACAATAGAATTAACTCTGGCAGTAACTTAGAGATACAACATACAGTATTGTCAATACCTTAACCATAAGAGTAAATAACAGATAACAAGGAAGGTGTTGTCTGGAAGGGGTGGATACCTTAAAGTGCTATAAGTGGAAGGTTGATAGAGAGGAATAGGTAATGCTAGGTTCCAAATAACATGGATACAGTTTCTTTAGAGTTTAGTTTTAGCTGATTTTGCTGGAACCATTTTTGCACTTTGTCAAAGTCGTGTTGTAGACAGGAGGTTAGATTGGCAGCAGTGGGACTGAAGAAGTATATCACTGTAATGTCCACATACATATGGATTTTTGACGGGGAGCAAATGGAGGGGAGATCATTTATGAATGAGAAGAGAATTGGGCCAAGTATCTGTATATTTAGTTACAGTGCGGTCCATCAATTCTGTTGTGATTCGATGCTGTAGCCTATTCTTATTGCTATCATAAGGGTTAACATGAAATGTATTGCCCTGAATCCCAAACTTTTGTTCCAAGAGCAATGAGTTTCCTCTATTATATTGAAAGTCAAATATCTGCTCTTTCACCTGTGAAATTTGGTCCATCAAGTCAAGTCCAGTTTCTTTTATTTGAGTAAGCAAACAAAGTAACTTGGCTATCACATCCAGATATTGTTTGTATTTTGCCCCTGCTACCCTCTGGGACTCCTGCAACATTGGTTGCTGGATATCTCATTTTGTTTCTTCCCACAACTCAATAAGGTTGTTGTACATACACTGTACTATCAACCGAGCTTCCACAGTGTCCACTAATTCCTGTTTAATAATTTCATTGTGTAATAAAGAGACATTCATCCTCCAGTTACCCTTCCCCATTTTTAGATGTCCTTTTAAATTTATAATAGCCTGAACTGCTGGATGATCAGAAGTTTCAACAGGAAGGATCTGAATATCATGTATTATTGTTTTTGCTGGGAAAAAACAAAAGTCAATCCAAGATGGCAATTTACCCTTATAAAATATATGCACAGGTAGTTTCCTTTCATAACATACAAGTCTTCTAAATCTGACCTCCTAAAAAATGTTTGTAGCAAATGTGTGTCACAATATATTTTCTCATTCTTCCTACCTCAATCCCGTTTTGATAGTCCACAGTAAAAATTTCCACCCCATAATATTAACTTGGATGCAAGCAAATATGGTTCAATCAAGTGTAGTAAATGATTTATTTCCATTTTTATTTGTGAGTTATACACATTTATCATCCTCACTGGCAGATTGGGAAGTATGGCATCCACTATCAAAGCTCTCCCTGGGTTTACATCTACCACTCAAAAAATGTTAATAGTAGTAGTAGTAGTAGTAGTAGTAGTGAATCCTTTTTATTCAAAAGTATAATGGAATACATTCAATTGAGTAAAGCTCATTTTCAATGAAATTCCAGGTCAAGTAAGGTGCTTAGGTTGCACATATAACATACACACATTATAATAAATAACAAATAACAACAACATTAACCACAGTAAATTACAATACAACAAATAAGGACTTCAGATCAATCTATAAAGTGCATTACAATGATTACAAAATATTTGCATTGTTAGTCAAAGTAGTACACTACTTAACAAATTCCAAAATATTAATTTTGGCCCCAAGATATCTTAAATGCAAAGGGGAATGATTTCATAAAGAGGATCATCTGAAGGGGACAAAAGATCTCTCAATATTTAAATTACAGTCACGGAGAAGAAATTGGACACCCTGTGAAGTCTTTAATTCCCTTCCAAACTCCCTAAACTCAAACAGACCAGCAATATAATCAGGAACCCTATGACTCCAGATCTTAACCAAGAAGTGTAATAAATGTAGATTTTTTCTCACAAATGGTCTGTCCCAATTTAACCCATTAAATAGAAAACACCTATGAGTTCTATAGGGAACATTTAAGATAAAACGAGCCAATCTATGGAATATTAAGTCCACTTTATTTAATAATGAGCCAGTGGTCCCTCCATAGAGTATATCTCCATAGTCAATAACTGGAAATAACAAGGTATTAACCACATTCTGCCGAACCTTCCTAAACATTAACCTTTTGTACCTATAAAGGGCACCTAGCTTTTTTATTCATACCTTCTATGAGTGAATCTATATGATATCTATATTAAATGGGAATCAAGCCAGATACCAAGATATTTATATTGGTCAACCTGCTTTATGACTGAACCACCCAATGTAATGATTTCCAAATTGGGATCATATATATTATTATGTTTGTTTCTAAACAGAAGTGCCTGCATTTTACTTGAATTCAGGACCAAATGATGTATCTTAAAAAATCCCTGAATCTCATCAAAAGCTTGTTGCAACTTTAAGCCAATTATGTCCAGGGAAGCCCCTTCTACATACAATATGGTATTATCTGCACACAGATGATACCAAACATCCGGAGATTGAAACTTAAGTTCATTTATATAGATATTGAAAAATAGAGGCCCCAAGATTGACCCTTGGGGAACTCCACTCTTCAATTCCAGAATCCCAGATTTGAAGGGCCCTACTTCCACAGACTGGCTAGGTCCCATCAAATACGAAGAAAACCATTTAATTGAAAGAGTGTACTGGCCGATCTCCCTGAGTCTGGACAGGAGAACCCGATGGTTCAGGGTGTCAAAAGCCTTTGAAAGATCAATAAAAAGGGCACCTACCATTAACCTCCTGTCCAGACTCAGTTGGAGATCGCTTACCACCTTAGTTAGAGTTGTCTGAGTGCTATGGAGGGATCTGAAGCCTGATTGAAAGGGGGACAATTTATTATTATCCTCCATAAAAATCTTTAGTTGGCATGAGATACTTTTCTCAAAAATTTTTGAGACCTGCAACTACAATGAAATGGGCCAATAACTGCCCAACTCAATCTTATTTCCTGATTTAAATACTGGTCTGACCTTAGCTATCTTCTGCCCCTCTGGGAAGCCACCATTCATACAAGATAAATTAAAAATATAAGCCAAAGGAAACACTAAACAGGGGGCCGCATACCTCAGAAGTTTAGAAGGGATTCCATTGTGGTCTATAACCTTAGAAATATTTATTTTTAAAAGTTCCATGCAGATTTCTTCTGGGAAGATATATCTAAACTCAAACCCACCTAATCCTCTGGAATCAAAATTAATATCCATCAGATCCTGCTCTATTACAATCTTCTGGTCCTGACTGGGACCATCAACTGAATCCTGGATACCCACCTTAATAAAATGATCATTAAAGGCATTAACGAATCCAGTCCCTAGGTGCAACAGTGATCCAGACACTGAAATCCTAGCTACCGAGGAACATTTATGTGTTCCCAACAAATCAGAGATAACCCACCAAAACTTCTTTGGGTTCTGTTTTTGATTGCTGTCAAGCTTAGATCGTATAAAATCTTGCTTAGTCACCCTCACCTTCTTAGTATACAAATTTCGGGCCTGCCTATAAAGGACCCAATCATATCCTGGCTAGACAGTAATAGTCCTACACCTGAACACCTATCTTCCCTAATGGACCACAATGAGGGACTCCATCTTGAATCTTTCTGGGCTTGTAGTATGTCTGAAATAGTGTGCAATCTCGTGTCCTGTAAATAAACAATATCACTTTGCAAATCTTGTAATATAGAAAAGGTGGCTAAATGTTTTTTTTACTATTTTTAATGCTATTGACATTACAAGTGATGATTTTTTAAGGTATCCATCATAAGAAGTGGGTGAATGAAGTATCAAGTCTACAGTTACTACAAGGGTGCAATCACTTTTGTCTTTTTCCTCTTCTTTGACTTCTGCATGTCAGACAAGTCATGGTCTAAAGCTAGCTCCATATGATAGGAAGCAATGGAAGACGTATCAGATTCCCCATCAGAATCCACCCAGTCTTTACCGTGAAGTACAGTAGACTTATTTTTAGTAGAAGCTGTTCATCTTCAACTTTCTTCAGCAGTAGTTTGGCTGGTTGAATTAGGTTCTTTGATCTAGTAACCATTTTAAAAACACCCCCTGCAGGTGCCACTGGAGGTGGCATAACTAACAAAGGGGATCCATCTCTCTGGGCAGATGACGTCTCAGCCGGCATCATGGGGCCTACAACCTCATGAGAAGATTCTTTGTCATGTACTGGCAGAAGGACACCATCCTCTGAGACCATATCCGAAACCAGTACAACATCCTCGTGGCGGGGGGAGGAAGGGAAAAGAAGGGTCCCATTGTTCTGCTGTTGAATTAGTATGTCTCTTTTCCTGGTTTTGATATGAGGCTGGTTCCGTCTCCAAGTGCTCCTTCTGCAGCCTCTCTTTTTGTGCCAAAGCAACATAAACATCCTGCTCAGCATACTTGGCCTGGCAGTACTATTGTGTGATGCCCCATGCACAGGTATGAAATTGTGTCCCAATTCCTCACAGAGATTACATCGCTGGGTCTCTTACACTGCATACTGTGACCCAACACACCACAGAAACCACACTTCATTTTGTCACACACATTACTTACATGCCCTTTGTCACCACATCGATAACAGGCCTGGGGTTGTCCAGCATAAAATATCACACCCTGATCTCTACCTAAAAAGAAACAGTTAGGTAAATGCTGGATGTCTCCATTTACTTGCTTTAAAGTCACTTTATACTGCCATCCTCCAGTCCACAAGTGTTCTGCATCCAGAATAGGTTCAGGATAGCCATCAATATTGCAATGCTGCTTCAACTAAAAAGTAGGATCGGCAACATTTACTCCCTCATTGCGAAACAAAACAGTAACTCGTTTAAATGAAGGCTTGGTGAGAGGGATTGCCACAAAAGGTTTCCACAAGGAAGTCTCCTTCAAGAGGTGGTATTGCTTCTAGAATCTTTCCAGACCAGCCAGATGCTTAAAACTGATATCATAGAAGGTGTCACCAGGCATGTGTATCAACACATAAATTTCACATGCAAAAAACTTCATGCTATCATTAATAAGCGTTCTCCCAACAAAAAGCCTATCAGAGATCTCCAGCAGACCTCCACTATATTTTAGCTGAACAGCATTCCTCCATTTCACAGGTTTGGAAGCCAGCTCTTAGATGTTCTGGAAACAAACATTCCCTCACATTTGTTTCCCACACTGTCTCTGAAGTGCTCTGAGAAGGTCTGTGTCCTTCACTCTGTATCTACCCATGCCACAAAGGATGTCCAGCCAGATCCAATCCAGTAGTACTACCATTCTCCTGCACAGCCTGCATGGCGGGCAACCCTTTATCTGCCAATACAGATTGCCCCCCCCCTTCAAGTTCATGTATACTCCTCAGCAAGGTCTGTCCTTCAAAACACAAAGTTGGTGGTAATGGAGTTCCAGTGCTAGCTACACACTGTCCTAGTGATACCGGGGAATCCAAAAGCATTACCTGAGAGTCCTGATCCACCAAAGCATTCTCAGTAGCAACAGCTAGCAGAGCACATGCAGCAGAGGTACTCGGAAAATTCGAGTCCCATCCAGTGCCACCCAGAGATCTAGTCCATCCCACATTCTCTAAGGCAGTTTGAACTCACTCAAGAGCAGCTACTGGAACCTTAATATGACTGACACCAGCTGCACCATCTGCTTCCATCTCTGAGTCAGCCAAAGCATTGTCGACAATCATCTCCGGTGCAGACGCAGGTTTAGAGCTCCCAGGTTTACACACATCAGCAACAGGGGCAGGCACCATAAGGAGCTGAGATGCAGATTACTTTCCAGGTACTAGACCATCAGAGCATACCAGATATCCTGGGAGTTCCGTATCCAAGCCCGGTGAAACCCGTCCTAGGCTAATCTGTTCACCACTTGCAAGTGCCATTCTGTTTGGGACACCACATAATTGGAGGGCTATAGCCTGTGGTTCAAGGGGGCAGTGCAACTGGCCACACACCCCATTCGGCCTATTTAAATGCTGCTCTCCTCACTCCATACACAAGCATTTTTTCCTTGCAGCTGGAGGCTCTGTCTGTCCTCTCTCCAGGCCCACTCTTCCCTGAGCCCTGCCCCCGCTGTGTTTGACTCCTCCCTTCCTTCCTGTTGGAATCTGCTGACTGTGCTAGACTCCTGCCTGGTATGTACTTCTCCTACTTCTGGATCAGTAATTTTGCCTTTGCCTTCTGCTTCTTGGTCCGTGTTTTTGCCAATGGCTGCAGTCTGTGCTTCTGTCTCAGTTGTCTGTTCTCCCTACTGCTCCTGTGGTCCTGTTTGCTTCATTTGCATTTTGGGATTTTCTGGTGTGCTAGTGCCCTTCTGTTTGTAGTGTTATATTTAGCTGCATTGCTAATCAAGCTGTCAATTCATTTATCATATCTCAGCAATCTCTTTCTCTGTACTAGGTGCCTGTGTGCTCTCAGTTCCAGTTGCTGCTTCCATGCTGCAGTCCCTGTGCTGATCACCTTAATAGTATGCACCTGCTTTAGTACTGGGTCCCCTTAGCAGCTATCACTCTGTCTCATTCTCCAGCCTGCTCCAGCAGTGTCCTGCCCGACTGCATCACTCCTCGCTTCTATGTCCATGTTATTTAAGCTCATTTATTGCTACTCCCACTTTTGCCAAACTTTACTTTACCAAACCCACAGCAGTCTGTTTCTGATGATAACCTAATCCTGCTTTTATGGCTGGCACATATTTAATATTTCATTAGCTGTTTGGTGTCATGGTGCCATGTTCATGGCTTCTTTGTTTTTCCTATGGTGGGGGATTGAGGAGTCGCAGTGGGCATCGCGGCCCCAGACAGTGGGAACAGCTTCCTATTTGTCGTGTATTGTATAAGAACCCTGGCTCACTCGTCCTCCTCCTCCTTCTGCTCCTCATAGCCTTTATGGCACTATGCAACCAGCGATTCCAGGCAACTCTCTACCTAAGGGCTTCTGGCTCTATGAAGCCTTCTACCAGCCCTTCCCTAAGGCTGTACCATGCTGGCACAACAAAAAGGATGGCAACCGGTATTACAGTGATGGGCTCCATGTCGATTACAAGTTGCAGTCGGCATGGAGCCACACAGTTTGGCTCTATTTTTTACATTGGGGAGCTTTGCCCCTCAAACCCACCACACGGGGGGGGGCTTCACCCCCACCACTCCCCAAACTAAAGGATTCTAACTTCAGGTCGGAGTTAGTTTGGGGAGGGGGTGCAGGTCATTGAGAAGTGGTTGCCCTCTTCCAGTGGCACTTCTACGGTGGCATGGCACTGTTGTCGAGAACAACGCATGTCGCCATAGAAATGTCGCTGTTAGAGTGGCATACCCTTCCCAAATATTATGCACTTGGTTTACACAGTCATCGCAGCCTTCCTGTCCCTTGCAATACCAGTAATGCTCATCCCCTTCCATGTCTGGCAGTACATTATGTTTACTTGCTTTGAACCACACCTCCTACCTTACTGGCTTTGCAGCCTCCTCCTACCTAACCAGCTTCACAGCCTCCTCCTCTCCAACTGTCGGCCCCGGGCTTTGCTCAGCCTCGGCATTCTCTTACTCATAACATACAATTCAATTCACTCCCAATTTGGCTTCCTAATGGACTTGGTCAGCATGCATTCCTGTGGTTGACAAATACTATTTTCTTTACCTAGACCCATGAGATGGTCCATATTGCTCAGACTGACATACGTACAGGTCTCTCCCTGTCAGTTCTCATCCAGTCAAGACCCATGAGAGGGTCCACAGTGCTCAGTCTGACCTACGTACAGGTCTCTCCATGTCTGCTATCATCCATCACGACCCACGTGTGGGTCACATGCTCATTACAACTCACTCCTCCATACTTTGGAGACATGCTGACCCATTACTTCCAGGACTCAGGGCTAGCCCTGTGGCCAACAGTCTCTCTCTGCTCCCCGAAGTCCACATCTTGAGCATGCAAAGCTTGGAGAGGGGTTCTTCTCACCTGGCCCATAGTTGGGAATGTCCTCGCTCCTCTTGATGTAGCATTGAAGACTTAAGCAGCGAAGAGGCTGTGCTCTCATGGGAAGGGCCCATTTAGCTGCCCAAGCTGGTTCAGAGGCACCCTGTAAATCTTTGTTTGTTTATGTTTGTTTGTTTATTTTTATACTGGATTACCACTGAGCATAAAATGCCCATTTTCACTGGTGTCCAGAATCTATTCTCCCTACAGCTGTTCTGGTTCACCTCATAAGTTTCATAAGTTTGGAGTGGGACAATAGCTTTCATCAAAGAGTCCTGTAACTAGTATATTGCATCTTATGTACCCTTACATTTTCCCTAAGCTTCTATTATAGTTGTCTAATTTGGTCTTAAAGATAAGTATGGTTTGTTCTTAGATTGGTAGGCCAGCTGAGCACCTTGGCGGTCGTTACTCTCCTCGTTCCACCTTGCAGGTTGGCACCAAGATGCCCCGATGTTAAAGAGTTCGCTCGCAACCCTCCACAGCATTCCTGTTAGAGGGACAGAGCAAGAGTGTTCCTCAAAATTCCAGTTCCCCCGGATTTGTCTACTAAATTGCAGTAGCAGAGCCATCACTAAACGAAACTGTCCCAAAGCCTGGAGGGAAGGTGACCTAGGCCTTGGATCCCCAGAGGTTTCCTCCTCGGGGGGGGGGGGTTCCTCTCCTCTGTGCCAATGGTCATAATACTAGATAGGCATCCTTGTAGTCCCTAGGTCACTTAGTTAGGTTTCTGCTGTTGGACTGGTATGGGTGGCTGCCCTGTAATTGTTCCTTGTCCTCCTTTGGCTGTTCTCTCTCTTCTTAGGAAGCCAGGCCTCCACGCTCTATGGTCAGACCTCTGAGTGGATCACTATTCACCTGTTGTTTCCTGCCCACACTACTCAAACAATATGACCAGCTGACCCATGCTACCAACTGAATCCATACTACCAACTGAACTACGTGTAGGTCTTTGACTCTGATAAGTGTTCACTACCTTGTACGCTTTGCTCAACACTCTTTTTGGGCTTCTTCCTATGGTACCTTTAGCTAAGGGAATCACTCCTGTGGCACCTCAAAGGGTGGAATCCTCCCCTAGGGTTCCTTGCCTTTGTACCCCTACAGGGTGGAACATCCCACAGATAGAAAAGTGAACAGACAAAGATTATCTACATTACACAAGCACAAAACCAGTTTCACAGGCACATCGAATTGGAAGGCTACAGCCTCTTATTCAAGGGGGTTGTGCAACTGGCCACACCCCGTTCAGCCTATTTAAGGGCTGCTCTCCTCACTCCACACACAAGCATTTTTTTCCTTGCCCCTCCATCCACCCCTCCTCATCCAGCAGCATGCCTCTCTCTCCTGTGGGCTTCTTCCTAAGGTACCTTTAGCCAAGGGAATCAGTCCCGTGGCACCTCAAGAGGTGGAACCCTCTCCTAGGGTTCCTTGCCCTTGTAAACCTACAGGGTGGTATATCCCACAGATCCCACAGATAGAGAGATGAACAGTTAAAGATTATCTACATTACACAAGCATGAAACCAGTTGCACAGGCACATTGAACAAATCATTGTCCAGAGCAGTACACAGCAGGCTTATAGCACACACCTCTGGAGAAGCATTACCCACTGCAATCACTACAGTCAGTGCAGCGGCATCCTCCTTTAATGCTGCTGCATCATAAACTGTCATTTGGGCCTGCTTGTCAAATGCCAACTTCAGCTCTTTTGGTAAGTAAACTTGTGCCATGCTCACGATTTCAGTCTGCAATTGCTGCTGTCTCAGTTTATATTGTAAATCCTCCACTTTAAGCTTCTCATACAATTCCTTTGTTTCGGCTAGTAATTCCTCTGTGTCCAGCTGTATACCTTTATCCAACAACATGTTCTTAAGTTCAGGAACACAATCCAATTCCATCACCACTCCTATGACTCCATTATCCATGTCGCTGTCATCAGGTACCATAAGTGCATCGGTGTCAAGTTGTTGCGAGGCAAGGGAGGAGACCCACTCCCCAGCCTCCAGCACATCCATCCTCTCCTCCTTCGAACCAAGAATGCCCATCAAATGGACAGGCACTGAAACCCCTACAGGCGAGTAGGGGCCGTTTTTATTGAAAAACAACTGAACAGAAAAGAAACCATAATAATACAGATAATGTACAACAGAGGAGTTATACAACAGGAAAATTAGAGTCAGTAATCCAAGGTAACAGTGTACACAATTCCAGTAGGGATTCTGACGGCCAATGCTTCGCTTCAGAGAAATGTATGTCCTTCAAATCACATTCAATTCTCTGAATAATGGTAATAAGGGATACATCCTGGTGTTGTAAATTAAATAGACATCAAGCAGTCCATATATGCCATTTGATGATCACAAAAAGCAAATTCAAAGTGTTCACATTCCAATGTGTCCAAAAAGGTGGAAAAAAAACATACATCAACATTTCATAAGTTAGTGAAGTAAACAAAGTTTCTCGCCATCTGGCAGCTAATAAGGTCCAAAAGTTAGTTATAGAAGTACAAAAAAAGAAAAGGTGTGATATAGTTTCTTCCTGTTGCTGGCATTCAGGTCAGAGGTTCAAAGCATAACTCTTGCTTTCCACCCACTAGTCCAGAGATTCTCTGAATCGAAAATAGCCTCAGGGTCAGAAAGTAAAGTACATCTCTGCTTTAACCATACAGTGATATCATTTAAACTGACACCCTCATTGCGACATAAAATGGAAACAGTTTTTTGTGTAGGCTTAGTCAAAGGAATGGCATTAAAGGGGGCCCATAAGGGAGAAGTTTTAAGCTTGTGAAATTTTCTCCAAAACCTTTCCAAACCAGCTACAGTTTTGAAACTAACATCAAAATGGGATTCTGAAGAAATGTGTATTAAAGCATGTATTTCAAAAGCAGAAAACTTCATAGAGTCCTTTAAGAGGGTGCGACCAACAAAAAAACGATCAGGGAGTTCAGACAAGCCCCCCAAGTATTGTAGTCGGACAGCATTGTGTCTCTTTGCTTGCTGCACAGGAGGTTGAAAACAAGCAGCATATGATTTGGGAGTAGTAACAGATGAGGGAAAGGTGGAAACAGCAGGAGCAGGGTGAGACCCAGGGCCCTGGGGAGTCTGGTGGCCAATATGTGTAGAGGTAGAAGATCCAAATCACAAAGTTGGATTTTGGGTTAATAGAAGTTCAGCAGGCAGGGAGAGGTCAAAAGAATCAGTAGGCACTTTCGAATCAGGAGGGGCTACTAAGTCTTTAGTCTCAGGCAACCGAGCACAAATCGGAGAGGAACCAGAATGCCAGGTTCCGACAGCCAGATCCTTCTCCCACCTCGCTGCCTCCAGAGCCGACTCAACAGACCAGTCTTTTGTGGCAATGCATCAGGTAGGGCAGAGGGAGGTAATGAAGTAGAACAGTCCTTAGCAGAAGAGTTACCTGAAGAAAGTGGAGTGAGAGGTGCAGTCTGTGTAGGCGTTTGACAGTGGGGAAGAGTCCGCTGAAACAGGCAAAGAATGCGGAAATGTCAGATTTGACGAGGAGGCGTCAGAAGCCGCATTCACAGAAGTTTAGTCATGGGGGAGAGTAGCAGGTAAAGAAACAGGCTGAGTCTTGAGAGCCAACAATCGCTGTCTAGCAGCAAAATAACGCTGCTCTTCAATACGAAGTAACAAATCCACATCCTGTAAAGTAGAAGGGGAAGACTGTCTTATAATCGCTGAAGCAGAGCTAGGAGATGCCGTAGGTATAGCCAGGGGAGCAGAGGAAGTATCTAGAGCTGAACTCTTCACGCAGTGATCCACAGCAGTAGCAGGGGAAATATCCAAAGCCATAGAAGAAATCGTTTCAGCAGGCAGCAGTACAATTTCGGTATGAGATGTGGTCTCTCTCAATACAGAGACAGGGGAGGAGACCATCTCATCTGCCTCTAACACTTCCATGTCCTCCACAGCGCCTCCAGGGATGGCCATCTTGGCAGAGTGCCAGGATGTAAGGGGACCCTTCCACAGTGTAGGGGAATTTCCCCGGTGTCCTGGCCAAATTCCCCTTATTCACTAAAATACCACCAACAGCTTAATCTGGTTCTGTAAGTCAGTTTACATCTGTACAAATATTCCCCTTCTCCTGCCCCTGGGTCGCACCTGGAAATGAGCCATGGCTCAGTGTGTCTCTCTCAGTCACAAATTCTCAAATAAATAAATAAAAACACTGAGCAGAAATATTTAAGCTGTTTGCATTTTCTTGGCCCTCCTCAGTACAGCCCCCTTCCTCTTTTATTAACCATGCAATCCCTCCTTGGTCTATCTTATCTCGACGATATACCTGAAAAATTTCTTGTCCCCCTTCAATACTGTCTGGGCTATTCTTTCCTCAGCTTGTGCCTTTGTGCTCCTTACTGCCTTGCCTGCCTCCCTCCATTTCTCCAGGTACATTTCTCTGTCCTCTGTCTGGGTCTCCTTACACCTTCTGAATGCCACTGTTTTTGCCTTTACCTTTTCTGCCACTGCCCTCAAGAACCATAATGGTCTCCTCCTCCTTCTGCTTCTGCTTATTTGCCTGACATACAAATTTGTTGCCTTTACTATGCTCTTTTATATGTAGGGGTGGGTGGACCGACCCACCAAAATTCAGCCCCCAACCCCAGATCCAATGTGGTCCAACGGATCCGGATAAGTCAGAGTCAATGGACTAAATGTACTGAGTCCTGGTCCATTGGTCGCAATGTGCTTTATTATTTTTAAAAAGCACAGTTAGTGCATTTTTACCTGTAGCCTGTGATAGATGGCGATCCGCGATCCTCTGGATCCCGGCCAGCTGGCAGTCACCTGATGGCCACATTGCAGATCATATGGCTCCTGAATACTCGCGCTCATATGAGCAGGCAAGGCGTGGGCAGCAGGAGACGAGTATCCACTCATGAACGAGCACAAGGGTAGAGAAATTCGATTTGCCAAGTTCAGCCAGACTGACAGACTAGGCAGCCTGTAGCTGTAGGGGACTGCCTGTCAGTCCTGGCAATTGGTCACTGTGGTGGATGGATGGAGCTGGAAGGGTCTGTAGCTCAGTCAGTGTTCATGAAAGGCACCATTTCAGAGTTACCTTGCATTGGGAGAAGATGTTTTGTCTTTTTCGGTCTGAAGCTGTCTAAGCAGCAAGCAGTTTAAGAAATTGTCACAGTTTGTGAATTGTGATCATCCAAGGAGCTGGAGCATTTATTTTGGGGGCTATAAAAAATTAGAAAAAAGTAAAATGAGGGGGCATAATGGAATCATAATTGGGGGAGGGGATTGAAGATTGTGGCTGGTGGGTAGGGCAGGGGTCCAGGGACATCTAAAAGGTTCCTGGTTGGGGGGGCAGACACTGTCAGACAGCTGCACTATATTGTGGATTAAGAAAAAAAAATAAAGAAAATATTAAATGAATTATTCAGTGTGTTTTTGACTGTGCCTGGATTGTGGAGGTTGGAGGTACTGTAACTTACTGTTACTATATACTACTAGTAGTCAGTCAGAAGCAGCAGAACTATTAAAATATTTTTCTTTAAACTGGAAAATTTTAAAAACCTAGCTATAGTGGTGTGAGTGAAGTAGTGTGTGACTGTGAGAGCAAGCCTGCTCTTGCCCCTGAGTGGACAGAGAAACTTTGAACAATTGAGGACTAAATATAAAACTACATTAAGGAAAAATAATTTTTTTGTGTGTGTGTAATAAAACTAGCTACAGTGCTGGAAAGGAAAGTTTGGCAGTGAGGCCATACCTGTCCTGAGTGGGCAGAGGAACTTGGGAATAACTGAAAGGACTATTTCAAAAGAAAATGCATACAGGAAAAAGCATTTTTTGTGTGTAGTTACGAATAAAAACACAAAAAACACTAGCTAGTACTGTGTTGGAAGGAGGAGTGTGGCTTTGAGGCCGAGCCTGTATACTGAGTGGGCAGAGGAAGTTGGGAACAACTGAGAGGACTACATACATACATCTGTGGCATTGCAACAGTCGAGAAATATTTCCTTGTGTGTAATAAAAATACAACTAACTATTGTGCTGGAAGGGGGAGTGTGGCTGTGAGGCCGAGCCTGTACCAGTGGGCTGAGGAACTTGGGAACAACTGAGAGGACTAAATAAAAAGAAAATATCTACAGGAAAAAACCTTTTCTGTGTGCCATTTAAAAAAATATAACCTAGCTTTTGTGGTGGAAGTGGCAGTGTGGCTGTGAGGCCGAGCCTGTACTAATGGGCTGAGGAACTTGGGAACATATGAGAGGACTAAATAATAAGAAAATATCTACAGAAAAAAAACATTTCTGTGTGCCATTTAAAACAAGCATTTGTCAATGCCGAATGTCTTGCTGGCATTGGCATTGGTAGTGCAGGAGTTAGAAATGCAAAATAGGAATGGCAGTGAAGTATTGAAGTAACGCCAACACCCCCCCCCCCACAGAGACTGAAAGGCACTGGGAGTTTGGCTTTGGGTCAGCCATAACGCTGACGCCATTCCACCTAACCCCACCCTGCAGAGAGCGACAGGTGTTGGGGTGCGCTTTGGGATCTTTGGCCTTTATGCTCACCCCATTCCATAAGGGAATAAGCTGAGATGGGTGCAATATAGGAGAATGGGGGTAAACGTTAGGGTGACAGAACTCAAGGCTCACCTCAATGCCTCTCAGTGGCTGTAGGGTGGGGGAGATGGGGGTAGAATTTTGCGAACATTATGGCCGATGAACCCAAGTTTTGTCCCTGATGCCTGTCAGTGTCTACAGGGTGGGTATATGGTTGGAAACCTTAATGCCACGTGTGTTTGTTGGTATTTTCACTCCAAATTTTCAACAGTGGCTTTTTGGGACCCCACTTCATGAACAGTGGTGCTATCATTTTATTACTCAATCCTGAAAGGTGATTTCGCACAGCAACTGCACCATTGGGAGCCACAGGTGCGGAAACATATTTTGGGTAGGATATGAAAAATAACAGCTTTACTGTTCATGAGGAGGTGTAAAAAAATGGCAATGATGAAAGTCTGGAGAGAAAATATGAAACATTTGCAAACTTACTGGCGTGAGGAGATACTGCGCAACACACACCCATAATGTGGTCATTTTGTGGATTTATTTTGCCAGATTTTCAACATGGGCATTTTGGGACCTCTCCTCATGAACAGTGGCACTGTAAATTAGTTACTGTGTCCCAAAAGTTGATTTCGCACAGCAACCACGCCTATTATGTGCCACAGGTGGGTGCGAAAACATGTTTTGAGCAGGATGTGAAAAATGACAGCTGTACTGTTCATAAGAGGGTGTGCAAAAATGGCAATGTTGAAAATCTGGAGTGAAAATATTCAAAATTCTCAAAGTTACTAGTGTGCATGGAAACTGTGCAACGCATGCTCATGACATAGTCATTTTTTGGAATTTTTTCACCAAGTTTCAAGATAGGCATTTTGGGACCTCTGCTCATGAACAGTGCCACTGTGATTTTCCTAATCTGTCCCAAACATTGATTTCCCACAGCGGTTGCGCCATTGTGCGCCACATGTGCGAAAACACATTTCGGCAGGATGTGAAAAATGATAGCTGTACTGTTCGGAGGTGTGAAAAAATGGCGATGTGGAAAATCTGGAGTGAAAATATTTAAAATTCTCTATTGGGAGCCCACCTCATGATTGGTTCCAAAAGATGATTCCGCTCAGTGACCATAAAAATCACTGTGCGGGACTGAATAATGACTGATTTCATGAGATGGGGTCCCAGGAACCTCATGTTGAAAATTTGGAGACAAAAGGCAAAAAAATGGCCGAGATAGCCACCTAAGTTGAAAACCCCCCATTGATGCCATTATACAGCGTATCAGCATTTCTTCAGTTCGCGGTCAGCTTTGAAGAGTACAGACATGTTCTCGCTCCACCAAGATCACCGCAGACCTCTGGAGGTAAGTATGGGTGGGTGTGTGAGGTGGGCGCAGAGGGTGGGTGGATTGGGGAGGGGGCGCTGCAGACAACGGCGTGACCATTTTCTTGTTTTACAGTGAAAAAAAACTTTGGGGAAAGATTTTGCTTTTACAAGTGACACTAAGACATTTGGGCACAGTGGGGTGGGTTCCCAGTGTGCCACGTGGGTTTTTTTGGGGGGGGGAGGGACTGGAGCCGATGGGGATTGGGCACCCAGATGGCAAATAAAGTGTGTCTGTGTTGGGGGGGCCTGATGCCAAGGGGGATGGGGCACCCCCATTGGCAGACAAAAAAACTGGTTGGACATTTTGCTGATGGGGATTTGGCACCCCTGTCGGCAAACAGATTGAACTGGGGAGGGGGCTTGCTGACAGGGGGATTGGACACCCCCAAAGTCGGCTTTCTAGGAATTGTGAGAAGCGGACAGCGAGATCTGCCGCTATGTTTATTGAAATGTTTCACCAGGAACGGCATGTAATGGAGGCATGACAGATCTGCTGTTGCAAGGACGAGCCTGTCTCTCATTGCAGCAGTGGATTTGTTTCAAGTTGGTGGCTCTCTCTGAAACTGCTGTGATCGGCAGCATGCTCACTGGTTAGCGGCTGAGGGACACACAAACTAAAGCATCCCCTGGATTCGCCACAACACTGACACACCTCTGAAAGTGCTAGTACAGTGCTGCTACCACAAAATGCTGCTTGTGCATGCACGCGCAAGCCAACATAAAAATGTAACCTAGCTTTTGTGGTGGAAGGGGGAGTGTGGCTGTGAGGCTGAGCCTGTACTAGTGAGCTGATGAACCT
Organism: Neoceratodus forsteri; assembly: GCA_016271365.2. NCBI lineage: Eukaryota > Metazoa > Chordata > Ceratodontiformes > Ceratodontidae > Neoceratodus > Neoceratodus forsteri. The sequence goes on from CM057452.1 coordinate 1,728,215,541, forward strand.
GGGAACAACTAAGAAGATTAAATAAAAAGAAAATATCTGCAGGAAAAAACATTTATGTGTGCCATTTAAAAACATTTAACCTAGCTTATGTGATGGAAGGGGAAGTGTGGCTGTGAGGCTGAGCATATACTTGTGGGCGAGGAACTTGGGAACAACTGACAGAACTAAATAAAAAGAAAACATCTACAGGAAAAAACATTTCTGTGTGCCTTTTAAAAAAAATTAACCTAGCTTTTGTGATGGAAGGGGAAGTGTGGCTGTGAGGCTGAGCATATATTTGTGGGCCGAGGAACTTGGTAACAACTGACAGGACTAAATAAAAAGGAAACACATACTGAAAAGAGCATTTGTGTGTGTGCGTAATAAAAAAAAAATGGAAATGTGCACCAGACAGGGTGAGGCGGAGGCCGAAATGGGGACAAGTATTGGGAAACGTATGGCACGAACAACACTGCACAGTCTAACTGGTAAAAGACCAGTTGCTGGGACTTCATCAAGTAGTAGTAGTGGTTCTTCCACAGTGATGTCCAAACAGACAGGAAAGGCCAAAACTACCTTAATTAAAACTAAGGGAGTAGTCGGCACCACAAGGAGTGGCAAGCCAAGATATGGTACCTATGTGTACTGTAGTACCAGTACAGATCTAAATGAAACAGAGGAGGAGGAGAAATATAGCTCTGATGAGAGTAATGATTATGAAATGGAGGATGTAGACAAGGAGGGAGAAAAGCAGAAACAAATGGAAAACCAGAATGAGGTAGAGGTGGCAGCTGCACAGACGCAGGACGAATGCGATGATTTAGACTTGTATGAGATGGGCAGTTTGAGCACGAACAGTGTGGTGCAGGTACAGGAAAAATCAGATGAGGGGGCAGTGCATTCAGATTTAGGTTCTGTTACTGGCCTGGAGGAGCTGCTGGATGATGATAATGGTGAAATGGAAAAAGACCATGATGAGCAGCTTCCCAGTGTTGAGAAAGAACAGCATAGTGGAAGTGATAGAGGAGGACAGTATAGTATGTCTGGCAATAAAACAAAAAAGGTGACATCTTATGTGTGGTCTTTCCTTTCTCTGGCTGCCAATAATGAGTTACGAGCAGTTTGCTCTGTATATAAAATGACCATCAGCAGAGGGAGCAAAAAAGGTGCTTTGGGTACCTCAGCATTAAAAAGACATTTAGAGAGATGTCACCCATTACGTCTCAGGCGTGATTTTTTGGTCAGAGAGAAAGAAGACAACATGCAGGCTGAGTTAAGTCAGACTACACCTGCGGCACCTGTTTTATCAAGTGATAGCAGCAGCAGCCCTGCTGCTTCAGTTGTAGTGTCAACTCTTTCTCACTCTTCTTCTAGAATACGTACTACAAACAGTCCCCTTTTGCCCTTCTCATGATCCAGCACTCCTAATGTCAGCCATCTGAAAACTTCAACTGCTAGAAGACAGCTCATGATTTCAGAGACAATTGAACGTAAAGCTAAGTACCAGCATAGTCATCCTGAGGCAATTGCTGTAACAAAACTAATTTTGGAGATGATAGCACTGGACTCACAGCCTTACAGAATTGTGCAGCATGTAGGATTCAAAAGGCTTTTGAATCATCTGTCGCCATGATACAATATTCCATCAAGGAAATATTTCTCGACTGTTGCAATACCGCAGATGTATGATTTAGTAAGTGCTAAACTGAAAAATGCTTTAAAAGATGCAGTTGCTGGGGTTATCCATCTGACTACTGACATATGGACAAGCTGCCAGCCAGAACCATTTATGTCACTGACTGTGCATTGGGTATTGTTTACTCCCTGTAATGACACTGACAGTCCCCCCTCTGAAACTGTCTTCCCTTTGCATCCAGTACATCCCGCAGGATCACACATCTTCCAACATCCTGGATGAGCTTAATAGAAAGATACAGCACTGGCGTACATCACAAAGGCTTTCTGTAGGTTTTATTGTGACTGACAATGGTTCAAACATAAAGAAAGCATTGTCTGATGGAGCTTTGTCCACATTCGATGTTTTGCGCACTGCCTAAATTTGATTGTGTATGCATTTATGGAAGAGGACAGAGATATAAAGGCTTTCACATATGTGGCAAAAAGAATATGCACACATTTCAGCCACACCTGCAAAACATGTCAACGTCTTCGGGCCATACAAGAAGAACATGGACTGCCTCCTAATACACTCATCCATGATGTTGCAATGAGGTGGAACTCTACCTTTTACGTGTTCCAAAGATTGCTAGAGCAAAAAAAGGCTGTCAAACAGTATACACTAGAGAACAGCATAGGGGATGCTGATGTGTACTTTACTCCTCAGCAGTGGGTTGTTTTACAATTTCTCATCAAGCTACTGCAATCCTTTGAGGAAATTACTAGGGATGTGAGTTCCAACAGTGCCACACTCCTATTAATAAAGATTCTTAGATTTCAGCTGAATGCAGTCAGGGATGAGTTGGAAGGTACAAGAAGCCAGTTTCAGATGGGAGAGTCTAGTGCAACTGAAAGGGACTTGCCACCCAGAATAAAAAAAGACATAGTACATAGAATGATTAAAAAAGTCAGAGATGATGAGAAACTCGGTAAAATGTTTATGGCAGAACATTACATTATTGCAACAGTAGTAGACCACGGTACAAGATGAAACACCTCTCACAGTATGACCCAAATGTGTTCCAAAACTGCAGAGAGAAAATCATTCAAGAAGTAGATTTGCTTTTGAAAAAAAAAAAAACATGACAACAGATGCAGCCCCCTCATCCATTTCTCCTGCACCTTCATGGCTCTCTCTTCTCAGTGAGGCTACAAAACAGTCAGCTGCTGTCATTCATTCTACACCCAGCAGTCATCTTTGGGGTCACTTGGATGCTGTCACCCTTGAAAAATCAGCCCTTCTTCTTCATTTGTTACTGCTTCTGCCCAGGCTATGGTTGACTGTTATTTTGCAGAAAAAGGTATTGAATGGAATGATGATCCCATTAAGTACTGGCAAAGCAAGGAGACTGCATGGCCTGCAATTGTGCAGGTAGCCCTAAATTACCTGGTCTGTCCCCCAACCATTGTATTTTCTGAGCGACTCTTTAGCTGTACAGGAAATGTGGTAACAGATACACGATCTAGGCTACTACCAGAAACTGTTGAGAAGATAACATTCTTAAAAATAAACCTTCCCTTGACTGGCTACACCTATGACCCGGAGGCAGCAAATGCATTTCTCAGTGACCTCAAAGATTACTACTTGGAAGAGTAGAAAGATCACAGTTTTTCAGAAAAATAAATCAGTACTCAAGTAAGCCCATATGTGGCGTACACAGTTTTTGTACCTGATGGCACAATGTTTTCAGCATGTCCTAACAGACTTTGCTAAATTTTGGACTGCCTGAACCTGATGGCACACTTTTCACAGCATGTCCTCATGGACTTGTGTAATTTTTGGACTGCCTGAACCTGATGGCACACTTTTTGCGTCATGTCCTAATGGACTTCTCTAATTTTTGGACTGCCTGAAGTTGAGACTGATGGCACAATGTTTTCAGCATGCCTTCCTCACGTACTTTACTAATTTTTGGATTACCCAAACCTGATGGCACACTTTTTGCAGCATGCCCTCATGCACTTGTGTAATTTCTGGCCTGCCCTTAATTGAGATTGATGGCAGAATGTTTTCAGTATGTCCTAATTTCTGGATTGCGTGAACAAGATGGCACACGTTTTTCAGTATGTACTAATGGACTTGTCTAATTGTTGCATTTTTGGATTACCTGAATGTAGGTCTCTGCCCACTCAGTGCAGGCTTGACCTCACAGCCACACTCCTCCTGTTAACACAGTAGCTAGGTCTCTGGATTCCTAAGGACATGCAGTTATTTTTTTGGTAGGGGGCCCGTAAATGTGTCATCAATCTGGGAAGGTGGGTGGAGGAGACCCCATGCCATAGAAAATAACTGCATGACTCTCAGTGGAGCAGAGAAGGAACTGGTGCAACAATAACAAACTGATATCCGTTAGGAAGAAGTAGGCTGTTGGTTAACTAAAATCTGCAGCTTTTCCAATAGGTAGGAAAATGGGCAGACTGGGTGGACCAAGCGGTCCTTATCTGCCATCAAATTCTATGTTTCTGTGTTTCTATGATATGTCCACTGTATAGTATATGCTACTAAATGGGAAGGAGTTTCCTCCTTTGTGGCCAGACAGGTCAGTTTACAATTGCAGCACTAGCACACTTGACTCTGAGATGGGAAACAGACAGAGGTCAACTGCATAACTGCCATATTCAATTGACCAGCACATCAGTACTATAAACTCACAGATTTCATATCCTGAAATGCGGACTACAATTCTTTGTGTGTGTCACAGATCTCAGTGTCGTTTTATGCAATTATATAGCAGATTTGCAGTTTTCACCACATTTTACAAAAAAGTTCTGATTTAAATCAGGACTAATCAGAATTTAACAGGACTTTGGCCTGGATCCTGATCCTTATAATAAGGGTCAGGACCTTTTTGGGTCTGCCTAACCCTATTTTTAATTTGGCCCATTTTTCCTCCATATCCCTGCAATCTCCACTTGCCAGGTCCTCTCGGAGGCATTCCACCATCTTTGTAAAGTCAGCCCTTCTGAAATCCAGGACCCTCACCCTTGTGCAGATGGATTCCTCTGTTGTTCTTATATTAAACCATACTGTGCATGGTCACTGGTCCCAAGATGACGTCCCACTCTGATGTGCGCCACACTGTCCCTGTTTGTAAGTACAAGGTCCAGTACTGCCCACCTCGAGTGGGTTCATTGACTAGCAGCCTGAGGAATGCTCCCTGCTGGGAGTCCAAGATGTCTCAGCATCTAGCTGATACTGTAGCAGGTAGACTCCACTCTACAACTGGCAAGTTAAAGTCCCCCACCAGCACCGCTTTCCCCTTCTTATTCATTTTGCCTATGTCTTCCAACATCTCTTTGTCTATGTCCTCTCCCTGTGTTGGAGGCCTGTAAACCACTCCCATGCAAATGGATGCTCCATTTCCAGACTCGAGGATGCCCCACAATACCTCCCCCCTCCCCCCTGAATTCCCTGTACCTCCATCACTTTGATATTTTCCTTAACATAAAGCACCACTCCCTCACCTTTCCTTCCTACCCTATCTCCTCTAAACATCATGTAGCCAGGCATGACTATTTCTCAATCATGGTTGCTAGTGCATCATGTTTTGGTGATGTGGACAAAATATCCAGGCCTGCCTCAGCCATGGTGGCCTCTAGGTCAGGTATCTTATTTCCCAGACTTCTAGCATTGGCACACAGGGCTGTCCAGATTTTGTTAGTTCTACTCTTGTCCTTTCTCATATTTTCTAGTTGTTCCCCCTTCCTCTCCTTTTCATACTGCCTAATTCTCATCACCCTTTTCTCCCATACTGATCCCTTGAACACTTGGTTACACTTTCCATCCCTCTAAGCCGATGTGCCAGGTAGGCACATAACCTCCCTCTCCATTCCTCTTCCTTCCCCCAACTCTATCCCCCTGACAATAGAGCCTTACATTAGAAGTTGCTTCCTCCTTCTCTGGGGGCATCTCCCCCCCCGGGACTTCATTCGGGCAGTCTCCCACAGCCTCACTGTTCACTACCTTGGGTGCCCCTGCATGGCAGTCATGCTCTGCCAGAATGGCATAGGAGTTTTTAGCGGCACTGGATGCGGAGTGTGCCTGTTATGCACTCCTCCAAGCCTTCCTGATCCACCACCCCTGCCCTCCTTGACCTCTCCTTAGTCCAACAGCTCCTTCCTTCTGGCAACCTTTGGGGTAGCAGTATCTGGCTAGGTAGTCTCTGGGTGGGGAAGATTGTCCTCCAACTCCTTGCCAATGCAACTTTGAGTCTAGCAACATTCTCCTGACTCTCTGCCAGCACTGCTTGGAGCCCTGAGATGTGCTCCCCCTTCACCCAGAGAGGCTCACGCTGATGGAACAGCACTGCAGCCTCCAGAAAGTCTCCCTACAGACCGCCGCACCTCAGCCACTGCATTGTACCACTCTTCACATTTCTGTTTTCCTGTTCTTCTTGTCCTCCCTGCCTTTTTTTTTTGTCCCAAACCCAGTTGGATTGGTACCCTGTCAATTGAGCGCTACCAGAATAGTGCTGCACTATATGGCACTAGTCTGGTAAGTGCTCACATGGACAGCAAAGGGGGATTTACAGTGCTTGCTGTAAGTACTCCCCTGGTCACTGTCTGTGGTCCTGTAATCAGGACAAGAGCTACAAGGAACAGGAGGCTGGCCGAGATGCTCCCATGGTGTGGAGGGCTGGTGCATCGAGCAACTCACCAACAGCAGTGGAGACCAGGATTCTAATCCTGGTCTCCAACCTTTTGGCATACCTTGGGACTTAAGGTTTTTTTTGCATGGGGCCGTAAGTGCCCCATGTATTTTAGCTTTCCCCAAGGTCCGATCCCCCTAGAGTGAGAATATGTAAGCCTGAGGCCTGCGGGGGCTGGCACCATTTTGACTGCGTGAACCATGCCGATGCTATTCTCGTCGGTACTGTTTGGACCTAGTGCCATAGGACTATCCTACTACCACCCAGTTACCACACTCCCTTAAACCCTGAAGCTCACTAATACCTAGCGAGCATTTTACAGTGAGTCCCTACACCTTACTATGTCTAGCAACTACTTAACAGTCACCCCTTATACTTGAAATACCCTAGTACCTAGCAACAGTTTACCTATAATCTCTACAACCCAGAAACACAATAATACCTTGTCCCAATTTAGAACAAACAACACAATAATAAAGAAAAACAAACATCAAGCCCCTAAGCCCACAGACACTCTTACCCCAAGATGCCTAGCTAGCCTCCCAAGTACAGCCACCTTATAATGTAGTACTCAACAGGCTTACCTTGGTAGGGGTCTTCTTGGGTCAGCAGGGGAGCAGAGTGGCTGGCTGCTGGCTGCACCCTTGGGCTGACTTTAGTGTGCAGACTCAGACATCCTTTGCTCATTGGTCCTTCACGCGAGGGGGGGGAGGTGCAGTGCAGGGGGACACTTGATGGCCTAGTCCTTAAGAAGGTCCCTGCCCACTTCTTGGATTCCCAGGCAGTGTCTGAGATTGGCTGGTGAATGGGGAGGGAGGCACCTTACAGGAGCCTCACAGAGCTTCCAAAGTCCACTCCCTCTCAAATGCCCTGGTGATTAGCAGTGCTTTCTGGTGTCTTGTGGAGAAGAATTGAGCCCCCTTCTCACAGAGATGTGCCCATGGCTCTTTCTGCTCTTCTTGCTTCAGCGGGGCTATTTAAAGCCCATGCTCACTTTTAGGATTCCCAGGCAGTGCCCAGGATTGGCTGGCAATCAGGGAGGGAGGCACGGCTTAGCTGTGATTGGCTCCTTACAGCAGCCATGTGGAGCTTCTAAGCTCTGCTACCTCTCAACTCCCCCGGTGATTGGTTGTGCTTTCTGGTGCTTGGTGGAGGAGGTCCGAGACTATTCCTGAACTGAAGCCTGGGTAGATGGAACAGAATGGTAAGGAGAGTAACTGACTGAGTAGGTACTATAGTAAGGGACATATAAGACAATGTGGTTGCAGAGAATGAGTGGTGCCTGAAACAGCAACTGAGAACACATGAATCACCAACTGAGGACAACATCTAGAGTTGAGGTTAAGGGCAAGGGGCAACAGAGCCAAGAGAAAGGGGATCCAATAGGCCAAGGGTGTCAGGGAAAGGGGAAGGGAAAGACAAGGAAAGGAGGAAGAGGATAAGGGAGGGCAGGCAGCAGAGAAAGGGACAGCAGGCCAGAGGAGGGGAAGCAGAGGGCACACAATAGAGGCATAGCAAAGAAACAAGAAATGGAAGAGTGAGAGGGTGGTATGAAGGCAGAGAGAGACAACAGGAAAATGCATAAATCACTCCAGTTGTGTGTGCATAACTCTGAACCACAAATCTGAAACACTTCTGGTTTCCCTTTACTGAAGAATGACTCAACTTTAACATGGTTTGCTGGATGAAATGCAGGCAGTCTGCCAGTAGGTGGTGCTGCAAAACAGAAGATGCCATTTGTGTCTATTAGAGGCTGGAGCCTTACAAAAATGCATGCACATTCCAACAAAGAACTAGGACTCCTGAACTGTGATAAATAAAGACTGCCTCTTTGTAGTCAAAGAGGAATTTATTATGGTTTTGCAATTAGACTTAACTAGCCAAGGAAGATGAAATTAGCTTCTTTTGGGACACTTAGAGATACTGGGGAGTGTACTGGGAATTACTAAAGTGATTCAGTTGAAAGTCTTTGGGGGAATTGGGGTTGGGATATCTCTTAACTCTAGCTCTATAAGTGGGGACAGGAGTTTTCATTGTGGGTGCACTAACCACACCTGCAGGGGCAGTTGTGGGCTAAGGTAAGTGCATTTATTCTTTATCATGCATCTGTGCCAGTGTTTCTATTATCTGCACATTTTTCAACAGTCGGGCACGCTTTGCAGCAGCTTGCATCTACGTTTTAATGCAAGTGACTTCAAGACACCAGCAAGTGGTCCAAACAGTGCTGCACGCTAGATCACGGAGAAGTGGTCTAGCGTGCAGCACTGATCTAGCACTATTGGGGGGATTTTACAGGCAGACTGGATGGGACAAGAAGTCCTTACCTGTTAACAGAATCTATAAATCTATGAAATAAACAGTGGTCAAGCATGTGCTCCTTTGATGCAGGGATTGAAAATTTCAACTTTTGATTCAAGTCCCATGCATCAAAAGTCTGACACAGTGAGGACTTGCGTGAAAGAAAAAAAAAAAACTTTGCCCATAGTCTCTAGGAGTTGGAGCTGGTCAGAAAAGGTGGCAAAGGAACAGAGATTTTCAAAGAAATCTGTAATGAGTCTGCGGACTGGATTGAGAATGTTCCTGCTCAGTGCAGCTACCTGTAGGAGGCAGTTTGATCCAATAATTAGAGCACCGATCTGTGAAACAGTAGATCACAGGTTCAAATCCCAATCCAGTTGCTGTCTCACTGTATGACCTTGAACAAGTCTCTTGACTTCCCTGTGCTGACTTGCGTGCATGCGCTGCTGCTGGACACTGATGAACATGGAACAGCTCCACAATTTGTTCAGCTGGTTTGACTGGGATAGCAACCTATGCAAGTGGTAGTAGTGAAGGCACTGACTGATTGCTACCAATGATGCTACTGATTAGAAAACCTATAATGGGGAAGGCTTCACACAGAGGTTTAAAGTCCATTGAGATGGAAAACAAAAAAAAGAGAGCCATGTACAGCAAGAGAACAAGTGTTAATTAAACAGGAATTGGGGATAGCTGCAATATTTACCCTCCCCCTTTAAAATATATTACCTGCAAAATTCTAGGGTTGCAGCACAAAGCTGTAAAAGAAGACCATACCACCCCTATCCCGAGTGTCTATAAGTCTACATATTATTCTCTCCATAACACCTGCTGTGTGTATCACTGTTTTGATTCCTCCTCTGCAAAGATCCTCATCCACACATTTGTGCCTTCTCACCTCAATTACTGTACAGAAACTCCCTTCCTTTTGGTATACTTACTGTAACTTTCAGCTGTCAAAACTTCAGTCTGTCCAAAATGCTGCCCACCTCCTTGCATGCCCCGAGAAGCATGATTACATCACTCCCGTCCACCATGATTTCTACAGAACCCCATTTCTTTCTGGAGCCAGTTCAAAACTGCATTTATTATCTTTAAAATCCTCCATACGTCTGCCCCTGTCTATGTCTCTGACCTTGTCTTCTGCTAATTTCCTGCTTACTCTGTTCACTCCTCTGCACATACCTCTCAACCTCTCAGCATTAGAAATCGTAGCAGTGGCCTCCAAAAATCATGGCAAAGGGCCAGAATGTGCAGCACTTTCTTATATTAAACAATAATATATCTACAGATAGTGGGCCCCATATAGTTAGTAATAAGGAATTTTTCTATCAACTTAGTTCAATAATTTAATAGTATGTGTGTCAAGAAATCAGTGTTGCTCAGATAGTATCCTAGAAAACAGGATACCTATGGATACCTCCAATTTGGCCAGATAGTTGCTGTGGTAGGATAGTAGTGCTGTCTGACCATGGGTCCTATCAGCTAGGATACCAGGATTATAACCAGGATACATCACTGTCTGGCCCCAGATCCTAACTATCTGCCCTAGGATCCATGGATCTTAACTAGGATACCTGGATCCTAACCAGGATCCATCACTATCTGACCCTAGATCTTGCATCTGTCTTTGGCAGGATATCTGGTTGGATCCAAGTCAGGATACCAGCACTGTCTGACAGATAGTGGTAGGATGTACAAAAGCACTGTCTGAGCAACACTACCAGAAATAGCTCTAACATTATGAGAAACATCAGCAAACCTATGTAGAACAAGGGTACATTTGAGTGTGAAAATCAAGGCGCTATGCAAAATTCTTAGCAGTTGGGAGGTATGCCTCTGCAGCTCTCTTCTCTTTTCAAAGACAAACCAAATTATTTAGAAGAAATCCAGGAGTAATCTGATGATCATTGGTTCACTGTAGAAGTCATTCTATTGAGTCGGCCCGGTGGCGCTGATGGCTGAGGCGCTGTTGCAGTGCCTTACCTCAGGCTATGCTGGCAACCTGGGTTCTAATGAGCCTGGATTGTTGGGGGCTGGCTGGAAGGAGGACAGGGGTTGGATTGAGCATGCCGCAAGGCAGCTCTCTGCTCTTGGGGAGGGATCCTAAGTTGTCCCTGTCTTGGCTGACACCTAGTGGAGGCTGCGTGTCAGAGCATGGATGGGCATAGGCAGATGCAATGTCAGGGAGGGTGGAATGACCTGGCTGGAGACAAGACAGGGATAGAAAGGGTGCAGGAGGAGTTCAGGAAGTTGGGAAGGGGCCTCACACAGGTAGCAAGCTCAGTGACCTTCTTGGGCATGCTGCCTGTCCATGACAATGGGGAGGCTAGGAACCTCTGCACCAAGGAATTCAACACTTGGCCCGGAGAGCTGGTGCAGAGAAAAAGGCTTTGGCCTCATTGGGAACTGGGACTCACCTGGAGAAATGTGACCCTGTACAGGAGGGATGGCCTACACCTGTCCAGTGAGGGGACAACTGTCCTCAGTGAACAGTTTACATGCTTCACTGGCAAACATTTAAATTAGCAGGGGGGGGGACTAAAGGATGTAGGGAAAAGCAAACTGCCCACCCCCACATGATAGGGACGTCAATATGGAGGACCATAACATTATAGTATCACCAGAGGAACTGGAACCCATGGAAGGAGGAACAGCAGAGGACAGGAGGAAGAGGGTTGAAAATGGGAAAGACAAACCTAGAAGGCAAAAAGACAGCGGCGGGGGGGGGGGGATAAAAGGACAAATGGCAGGACATGGAAGGCCATGTATACCAATGCCTGTAGCCTAGAGAATAAAATCTCAGACCTGGTGGCCTTGATAATGGAGGCTGACCTGGACAATGTAGCTATTACTGAAATGTGGTATACTGGAAACCATGACTGGGATGTAGCAGTACCAAGTTATACTCTGTTTAGAATAGACGAGGGGGTAAAAAGAGAGGGGGTGGCCCTTTATATCAGGGAAGGTATTAGAGTGAATGGGGTACAGACAATGCGGGGGGGGGAAGCAGAGGTACTTTGGGTCACCCTTGAGGTGGGCAATGGCATTGCTGTTCGCACAGCTATAATATACAGATTTCCAGCACAGGGGGAGGAGATGGACAGGGTCCTAGTGGATTCCAGCCATACAATGGCAGCTAAAGGGGGAAGTACTGCTGGTAGGTGATTTCAATCTGCCAGATGTGGATTGGAGCATCCCAGTTGCTGCCTCAGCCAGGAACAGGGACATCCTGTACTCTGTACAAGGGGCAGGCTGCAGACAGCCAATGCTAGAGCCCACCAGGGAGGGTGCAATTTTGGACCTGGTACTCACCAATGTGGACAGACTTGAGGAAGTCAGGGTGTGTGAGCACCTGGGATTCAGTAATCATCACACAGTGTGGTTCAGCATGAGGACAGTGGCAGAGTCAAGCCACACAAAGGCTAGGGTCCTGGATTTCAGGAAAGCAGATTTTACCAAGATGGGGATATGTCTCAAGCATGCCCTGGCAGGGAGGGACAAAAGGGGGGGAGTGGAGGAACAGTGTGCCCATCTGAAAGGAGCCATACTGGAGGCGACAAACCTTTGCATTAGGCAAGTAAACAAGGGCAAGAGAAAGAGAAAGCCACTATGGTTCTCAAAGGTAGTGGCCAGGAAGGTAAGGGTGAAAAAGATGGCTTTCAGGAAATACAAGGAAACACAGCTGGTGGAGGACAGGGTAGTGTATCTGGATAAAAGAGGGAGGCAGGGAAAGCAGTCAGGAGTGCAAAAGCACAAATGGAGGAAAAAATTGCACAGGTGGTAAAGAAAGGAGACAAGACTTTTTATAGGTACATTAGTGAAAGGAGAAAACCCAGGGGTGGGATAATAAGGTTTAAAGGGGAAGAAGGAGAGTGTGTGGAAGGGGACCTGGAAAAAGCATCAGTTCTGAACAATTATTTTTGTTCTGTATTGACAGAAGAAGAAGGTGAGGGACTACAGTTAGGCAACATGAACAAATATGGGAGGGAGATGGACGCCAGTCCATTTACAGAAGAGAGAGTCCTAAAAGAACTCACAAAACTGAAGGTGGACAAGGCAATGGGACCGAATGGGATATATCCTAGAATATCAAGGGAACTATGGGAGGTGCTGGCCCCACCACTGGCAGCACTGTTCAATGAATCAATTGATACAGGAGTGGTTCTGGAGGACTGGAGGAGGGCAGATGTGGTCCCTCTTCACAAAATTGGCAGTAGTGAGGAAGCTGGAAACTATAGACCAGTCAGCCTCACCTCAATAGTGGGGAAGGTTATGGAATCACTACTTAAACAAAGGATCATGGGACATCTTGAAGCCAGTGGAGCACAGGGTCTGAGGCAGTATGGATTCACAGCAGAAAGGTCAAGTCAAACAAATCTAATTTATTTCTTTGACTGGATGACTAAGGTCATGGATTGGGAGGAGTGGTGGATGTCACCTACCTGGATTTCAGTAAGGCCTTTAATACCATTCTACATAGAAGACTTGTGAACAAGCTTGGCAGCCTGGGAGTGGGTCACAAGGTGGTAAACTGGGTTAGGAACTGGTTGAGTGATAGAAGACAGAGGGTTGTGGTAAATGATACTCAGTCTGAGGAAAGGAGGGTGACCAGCTGGGTGCCATAGGGATCAGTCCTGGTCCCAGTCCTGTTTAATGTCTTCTTAAGTGACATTGCAGAGGGGCTAGAGGGGAAGGCATGCCTGTTTACAGATGACACTAAGATCTGCAACAGGGTGGACACTCCGGAAGGGATGACAAGCATGAGGAGGGACCTAGATAAACTGGAGGAATAGTCCAGAGTGTGGCAGCTGAGATTCAATGCAAAAAAGTGAAAATCATACATTTGGGGCATAAGAACCCAGGGGAGGATTACATGTTGGGGGGGAACTGATGGTCACCAAACAGGAAGATATCTGATGACCTAGAGGTGGGCAAACAATGTACCAAGGCAGTGGGGAGAGCCAGTGGGATGCTGGGGTGCATAGGGAGACGTATCACCAGTAGAAGAAGGGAGATGATGATGCCACTCTACAGATCATTTGAGGCCTCATTTGAAATATTGTGTCCAGTTCTGGAGGCCATATCTCTGTAAGGACATAGACAGGGTGGAGGCAGTTCAAAGAAGGGCAGCAAAGATGGTGCAGGGCCTGCACCAAAAATCATATGAGGAGAGACTGGAAGGCCTCAATATGTATACCCTGGAGAAGAGTCAGGGGAGATATGATAGAAACCTACACATATCTAAAAGGCATAAATAGGGTACCAGAGGGTAGCATCTTTTAGAAAAGGAGATGTCCAGGAATGAGGGGGCATGACATGATTGAGGTTGGATGGGGGTAGACTAAGGGGTAGCGTGAGGAAGAACTTCTTCACAGAAAGGGTGGTGAGTGTATGGAATAGACTTCCAGGGGAGGAGGTGGGGACAAACACAGTGGGGGGATTCAAGCATGCATGGGACAGTCATGGGGAACACTAGCAATGGGAATGAGGTGGTAAAGCCGGAGATCAAGTAGGGTCTGCAACTTTTACATGAGGTAGGGAAAATGGGCAGACTAGATGGGCCTAGCAGTCCTTATCTGCCATCAATTTCTATGTTTCTATGGAAGAGGAAGCTAGCTGGAGAGCATGCGTGCCTCTACACATATATGCCCTCTGTAGCTGCGACTTCGGGCTGGGGAGAAATGCTGGAGGAAAAAGGTTAGCACGGCAGGAGCTTATGTTGACTACTCACCTCAATTCCATCTGCCGCATCACCAGCAACTGTGACACCTACTGTATTGTGCTTTGTGGGGGGGAGGATGGCCCTTCCCCTCCTGACCCTGCCACGGTGGGAAGATCTGTGGGGGTATCACACCATTAGCTAAGCAGGGGAGATGGTGGATGTTGGAGGGGGTGGTGAAGCCAGATGACGGGAGCCTACCCTGCTGGGGCCTGGATCATAAACACCTGTCCTTGAAGAGTTACCAAGAATCAACAACACAAGAAGTGATCAGAACATGCTGTAACATAACCTGATGGTCATGCAGATGATCCCAGCATGACTTCAGTAGTCCCCATGCAGTGATTGTGAAATCATCCTAGAATCATCTGTAATGAGTTCTGATGACAAGAATTCAAATACTTATACACCACTTCCAGTTTTCTGTTCACCCAGCTAACTCTTTCAAAAAGCAGATGGAGCAGAGGTGACACAGAGGGAGCATAAAAGATCCTGGGGTAAATGCACTAGAATATTCAAAATGTGGCATAAGGGACACTAAAACACTATATACAGTATACAAGGAGCATTTTAAATATAGTTATATCAAATCGAATCAAATCAAACTTCATTTATAAAAGACGCCTTTCCAAAACCAAGGCGCCTGTACATTACATGATAAAATCAATAAATAATTAAGACAAAATTAAAATTAATCCAATCCTGCAACATTTAAAAATCATTATATGTCCTGCCTGGATATAAAAGTCCCTGTTTTGTAGAATGTATTCCCAATAAGTGCTGTACTGCAGGTCTCTCTCTCTTCTCAGGAAAGCATGCCATAGTTCTGTTTTATACCTGCCTCCCTCCGGTTTCTTGGTTTCAGCTTTATATTTTCCAGTTCATTGCTCTGCATTTTCTGAAACTATGTAATGGCACAATTTCAATTACTTTTATTGATATTTCAAATTACCTGATATATATTTCTATGTCAAATTTTTTTAATTATTTTTTGAAATTTTTTACGTTGTGGTCCTTATTTGCCAATGCCTCTCTAGCTCTTCAGTAGCCTTAATTTTATTTCTTCCATGTCAGTGTTACTCTGGACAGTATAACAACTGGGTGAAGGTTGCAGAGTCATATTGTGACTGACTTTTATTTGGGCACCTTGTAACAACCCATATGGGTGACTGAGAACTGCCCCACAAATGGTAACACAGTGCATACTCCCATGGCATACTATTGTCTGCATTTTATGTGCTGTAGTATCACACAACTGAGGAGTATTGCAGCAGTATTGCAGCATGTAATCATGTGTAATTATGTCATATGTATTTATATATTCTTCTATTTGCCTATTATGTTTTGCCTTGTGATTTACCCTGACACTTCCAGGTCTACCTTGTAAATTAATTTTTTTCTCAATGGTGTTTCGCCTGGTAAAATAAAGATTTGATTGATTTATTGATTGAGTACGGCTTCTTACATTGTTCACCCCAAACAAAGTCGAACCTGTACTCACAGAGCCATGCAGTAGCCCTGTATACATATTGGAGACTTAAACACCATCCGATATGTGGGTGTTATACTGTATTACAGCCCCCAGCTGTACATCAGCATATGCACACATAGACCAGTATGGTACACGGCACGGAGCGACCAACATCATAGCCACGTGTTTTCATTCTTCCTGTCATATCCTTTAATACAATCTGCCTAGACATTTTTCATTCAGCAATACTGCACGACATATGCATACTCACATAGTGCTGTGCGTTAGGGCATCACACTTTGGACAGTTACATCTACTGTACTACACACTGGCGCTGCTGTCTATGACACAGCAAGCTTACACTGTATGTGCTGCTATGGGAGGTACCCAGCATTGCTACATGGTGCTGCTGGGATCAATGAATGGTGCATTGTACACTTAGTGGACAAGATTCTGGGGACTCTTATGACCTCCCATTCTTGTTCTGTGGCTGGGGTTTCCACAGGCAGGAGATGATGGCGGCTTCTGATAAACTCCTCCCATGTACCACCTGTGTGGTGCATCACATCACTTGCAGCAACTCCAGGGACTTTTGCTGCCGGGACCCCTGATCTACCAGAATCTGTCACAGGGTCCTTGGCGCACCTACAGTTTGCCACAGGCAGGGATTCAGTGCAACATGTACCAATCTCAAAGCTGTTTGAATATCGTGGCCGAAGTGTTGCTCTGGGTGGACAGTTAGCAGTTAAGTGAGCACAGACAAGGATAGTGTCTTAGATGGATGTCCTAGCTGTAGTCTGTCTGAGGGCAGATTTGGATATGGTCACCTGTGTTGTGGAGCACCTGTTTGGAGAGCTTCACTGTGGAACTACAGATGTAAAGAAAAACACTTGCTAAAGAACAGCAGGCTTCCTCATTAAATTTCTTGCATAAGGATTTTGCCATAGAGAGAGTTTGGTAGGTTCAGTTCAAGTGGCAGGATGGGAGTACTGGACTTGCTAGCAGCTGAGTTGATTATTCAGTATCTGCTGTGACAACTCTCAAGTGCAGTGTGTCAGCAGAGGTACTGACTTGCAATACTAAGGCCTGAATGCATTAAACCAGAAGCTGGATGCCAGCACAGAGGATGGGTGAGGATCAGCTGGAGAGGCACACAGGAAATGAAACATAGAAGCATGCAATTTGATGGCAAATAAGGGCCACTTGGCCCATCCAGTCTGCCCATTTTTCATTACCTACATCACCACCAAAGACTCTATTTGATCTATAGCTCTTTCTCCCCTCCTCCCTTCCTTTCCACTATGATTCCCTTATGCCTATCCTATGCATTCGTGAACTGTACCACTGTTTTTTGTCACCACCACCTCCTCTGCTGGAAGGCTGTTGCAGGAATTCACCACTTTTTCTGTGAAGAAGTACTTCCTCACATCCCTTCTGATTCTACCCTCCAGCTTCATAGCATGCCCCTTAGTTCTTAAGCACCTTTTCTTCTGAAAAATACTTCCCTCCTGTACCTTATTTACCCCTGTGAGGTATTTAAAGGTCTCTATCATATCCCCCTTTCCCTCCTTTCTTCCAGGGTTTACATATTGAGGTTGTTTTGTCTCTCTTTGCGGGGCTTTTGATGCAGACCCAGCACAATTTTAGTGTCTTCTTCTGGATTACCTCCACTCTGTCTATGTTTTTCTGAAGATGTGGGGCTCACTTCTCAAAGTGCTGAGACTGACACAAGGTGTCTGTGTCAAACATAAATGGTGCAAGTGTCACCTTGCATCGAATAATCAATCAATCAATCACTTTATTAACCAGGCATAAACACCATTGAGCAAGCTCATTTTTAATGTGGTCCTGGGCATAAATACAACACAGTACATGTCATAAGATTACAATTACGGTGGACAACAGTGCAAAAAAACCCAAAAAACATTGTGAAGGTGCCGGTCAATATGGGGCCTATACATATCGGTCAACATAATTAACATGCAACAGTACATAATGATAAGCTTTATTGAAATGAGAAGAGACAACAATCCCGTATAGTCTCCGCTGAGTAAAAGCTCATACCTAAATGATAAAAAATAAGGAGGAATTAAGGAATAGGGTAGAAATTGGGGGTGAAAGAGTAGGCAGCCAAAAGGGAGGCCAGAATAGGTAAAAGGTAGAGAATAGGCAGGGTCATCTTGGATTAAGGGAACTAGGCTTGTAGGTCCTAGGTTTCTGTTGTTAGGAATGTGGGGTGGATGAGATACTTAGGCGTAGGATTTGAGAGTGGCACCCGAGGCTTAGGGGTCATCAGCATCCGAAACAGTTGCATGATTCCTTCAGATAATCCGTTAATAGGGCTTTGAATGTGAAAATGCTTGGAAGTGAGGATAATTTTAATGAGTCTTGCATAGTGTTCCAAAGTGATGGAAGTGAGAAGTTGATTGCTGCTGAGCCAAGGGTAGTTTTCACTCTAGGAATCTGGAAGCAGATTAAGGAGAAGCATCTCAGGCCATAGGAACCTTTAGCCCGTTTGAAGATGTTCGAGATGTATGCAGGGAGGTTATCAGATAATGCTCTAAAAAACCAGAGGAGAGCATTCCTTTTCTTCTAGTTGAGAGAGAGGTCCATCCTGAAACCTGGTATAGACGACAGTGATGTGTGCTATGGGGTAGATTTAAGATAAATCTTAAAGCCCGGTGGTAAAGGGTGTCCAGTTAGTTTAGCATCGTTGATAGGCAATGACTGTAAAGCAAGTCAGCGTAGTACAATATAGGTAGGAATGTAGTTTGTACTAGTCTCATTCTGGCTTCTAACGTGAGTAGGTGTTTAATGCGATAGAATAAACCTAATCGCTGTCTTAGTTTCTTCAAGGTTTCATTTAAGTGGCACAGAAAGTTGAGCTTGTTATCCAGCCAGAACCCTAGGTATTTAAAGGTATCAACTACTTCAAGGAGTTCATCTAAGAGTGTTCGGATCTGTGTGATATGTGGACATCCGGAAGTTGACTTTGGTGAGAGAATCATTGCTTTAGTCTTTTTGGCATTAAGGAGGAGCTTATGAGTGAGAAGGTTGTATTGGAGGGTGACAAAGTCTTTCTGTAAGTACTCATGGGCCAGATCCAAGGATGAATTTGTGGTATAGAGTACAGTATCATCTGTGAATAAGTGCACATTTGCTGTGCCCAGCTGCGAGTCCAGATTATTGATGTATATTGCAAAGAGGATAGGGCCCAGGATGGAGCCTTGTGGGACTCCTCGTAACAAGGATTTTTGTGGGGACAGATCTCCTATGGCTTTGACTTGTTGTAACCTATTGGTTAGGTAGCTGGTGAACCATTTAAAGGCAGAACTATGAAGTCCAATGTTACTCAGTGCAGTAAGCATGATGGTATGATCCACAGTATCGAAGGCCTTACTTAGATCAAGGAAGAGGGCAAATACATGCTTCTTAGAGTCCAAGGCCATTTGCCAGTGTGTAGTTACTTTGGCAAGAGCCAATATTGTACTGTGTTTGGCTCTGAAGCCGGACTGAGCCGGGTTTAGCAACTTTTGTGAATCCAAATGTTCTCTAAGTTGGATGTTGACAATTTTGTCAAGTAATTTAAAGAGGACGGATAGTATAGAAATAGGCCGGTAATTGTTCAGATCACTCGGATCCCCAGTCTTGAATAATGGTAGGATGTGGGCAGTTTTCCACAAGACAGGTAGCTCACCTTGAATCAGAGAGGTGTTGAATAAGTGTGTAATGGGGTCAGTCAGATAAGTATGGCCAAGTTTTAGGAAGTAAGGTTCAATATTATCTGCACCCACACTCTTTTTTGTATCCAGAGAAAGGAGGAGGTCCTCCACTTGCTTGAACGTAATTGTGAGGAAGCTGAAGGGGTGGGATGCGATTGGGTATGGTTGTGATTATCAGTGAAGCCAACAGTGTAGTCTCTTGCTGGGCTAAGTTTGCTGATAGGTGAGGTGTCAAAGGCAAGCCCTGCAGTGGCAAAGTGATCATTAAGCTTTTCTAGTATATCAGCTTTGTCCGTATAGGTGGTACCATCAGACACAATTTTGTTTGGAAGGGGTGTTGCAGTAGACTGACCTTCAACTTCTTTGAGGATGTTCCAAAATTTGGCAGAGTTGTTTTTATTGTCTTCTAGTTCTTTTTGGAAGTACCTAGCTTTTTCTGACCTAATTAGCTTGGTACAAGCATTCCTAGTGGTACGGAATGCTAACCAATCAGCCTCCAGGTGGGATTTCCTCACTTTTTCCACCAGTAGTCCCTATCCCTAAGTGCTTTCAGGATGGGAGAGAACCAGCCAGGAGTTTTAATTTTTGATTTGATCAGTCTTAGTGGGGCGTGTTTGTCTATTAGCTCCAGTAAGAGGCTGTGAAAGATGTTAAATGCCTCGTTAAAGGTGGGGGCTAGGTAGAAATCCTGTCAACGAATGTTGCTTAGATCTTTCAGGAAAGTGTACTGGCAGAACTTTTTCAGGCATCTTTTCAGTTTGAATTTGGAGGCTGTTTTTATTTGGGAAGGATGTCTGATGCAGGCAGTAGCGCAATGGTCGCTTATATCATTGAAGAATACTCCAGTGTGCGAGATAGTGTGAGGTTTGTTTACTAGGATAAGGTCCAGAAAGGTGCTGCGCTCAGGGTTTTTTCTGTTAGGTCAGTTTATAGCAGTCACCATTTGTAACAGACCATTAACATCGCATAGATCCTTCAATTTCTTAGAGCTGTCATCATTCCAATTTAGATTGAAATCCCCCATTAGAATACACTCAGTATCAGCAGAGTCAAGAAGGTTTTGAAGGTGTGGCAGAAGTGCCCAGCCACCAGATGGTGGTCGGTAGCATGCTGCCATAAGGGGTGATTTCTCGCTGGAAAGTGACAATTTTAGAGCAAGGCATTCAAATTCCTTAGCCTTTGAGGTACAGTCAAAGACTGTGACTGTGAATTTGCTTTTGACATATATTGCAACCCCTTCCCCTCTAGTCGGTCTGTCACAGTGGTAGATGATATATCCGAGTACGTTGATAGATTTGTCCAGGGTCGAGGGTGTGAGCCAGGATTCAGTTATCATGAAGAAATCAGGAGATGCATGTAGAGCCCAGGTCTGTATAGAGTCAATCTTCTTTAGCAAACTACAGACATTGAAATGGAGAAAGCTAATCCCTTTATATTGAGAGAGGTCCGCAGGGGTGTCCAGAGAAATAGGTGGACCTGGGTTTAATTCAACATTTCCCGAACAGAGTAGGAGAAGCAGTAGTAGTTTTTCAAGGTGGTGTCTTAGCCTGCTAAACATTCTTTTGTTACTCCTTCTAGCATACATTGGTTTAGCAGTGGCTGTGTTAAGGGCAGGATTGCTATTTGCTAGGGAAAAAAAAAATAGACAACTGATAGAACCGACACCATCCTTGGGAATTACCCGTGTTCTATAGTAATGGCTTGGTGGGAGGAGGAGCATGTCCATAGAGGAGACATCTCTAATGTAGAATGCCATGGTCTAATGTGGGTGGCTATATCTTGGTAGATGATAGAGGAGGGAAACTGGCCTTTGTCCAAGTTGCAAACCGAAATTTTGGGTAGAGTATAACAAAGTAATATAAGGAAACTATAGAGAAGGATAGGTGCAGATGGCATTCTTAACATGGAGATATTTCCTTTTACCAGTAAAACCACAGGATTTGCAATAGTTCATTGAGAGGGCCAAGAAAATGAGTGGATCTTGTGGGAGGATGGGGTACCAATGAAAAATTAAGGTCTAGATAACTAATAAGGTGTGGCTGGCAATAGCCAGTAGGAGTGAGCTAGAAGGCCGGAGTGGGGTTTATGTGTATTTAATCAGGACCGGGGAAGGGGGTGAGTAGGTGGGCAAAAAAATTGGCAGCTAGGGCTCCCTTCCTGGAGGTAATCAGTCCCTGAGGGCAAGTCCGTACCTGCGTTTCTGTGAGGGGCTGGTGGCTTCAGACCTGGACTGCGGGTGGCAGTCTGGCAGGTCGGGTTCATCAGAGAACCATGGCTGTGGCTCTCAAGACTACCTGCGTTTCTGTGAGGGGCTGGTGGCTTCAGACCTGGACTGCGGGTGGCAGTCTGGCAGGTCGGGTTCGTCAGAGAACCATGGCTGTGGCTCTCAAGACTACCTGCGTTTCTGTGAGGGGCTGGTGGCTTCAGACCTGGACTGCGGGTGGCAGTCTGGCAGGTTGGGTTCATCAGAGAACCATGGCTGTGGCTCTCAAGACAACCTGCGTTTCTGTGAGGGGCTGGTGGCTTCAGACCTGGACTGCGGGTGGCAGTCTGGCAGGTCGGGTTTGTCAGAGAACCACGGCTGTGGCATGTGCCAAAGGGGACATGCACTACAAAATGGGCTGCGGCATGGTGCTAGGGGGCTTGTGGCAAATGTAGGCTTCCATATCCCCAAAATTGGGATTCACAAAACTCTCCCAGGGCTGGTCTAAGGGTACTTAGACATATCCCTCTGGGAGAAGTGTAGCTATGCAGCAATGTGCCAGTCCCCCATCCCAAGCCCCAGTGTTCCCAAAGATATATTAGTTACAAAACTGCCCTGGTGATAGCATCTCCCCCCTCCCTGATAGCCCCAAAGATATATTAGTAAAAAAACTCCCCTGGTGATAGTGTTCCCCCTTCCTGATCCACGATGAGCCAATATAACCGTTCTAATCCTCTGGATATGTAGCGCCCCTTCCCAAGCCATCATCACCGATTATAAGTAAAGTATCATTGGTGATCTAGTGGATCCCAGCCAGCAGAGTCTCTACCACCTTCCCTTCATCTCAAATCGAAGCGATGGCTGGCACAGCCCATCACGCCACCATGGCCAGCTACTGACTATGTTCTCAATGAGCACTGTACTGTATTCAGTACATGCCCATTGATTGACTGCTCATTGATAGCTCAGTCAATGGCTGGCCATGGTGATGAGTGGTGGGCTGTGCCAGTCACCAGCTTGGTTTGGGAATGGGTGGAAGTGGGACACTGCCAGCTGGGGTTGGAGTCCACTTGACCACCAATGATATTTTACTACATAATGGGTGATCAGGGCTGGGGGGAGGGCTACATATCCAGGGAATTAGGATGAGATACTTTATATTAGGGACATGGAGGATCTGGGAGGGGGGTCCACTAAACCAGAAATTATATTTTACTTCATAACGGGTGATCGGGGCTTGGAGTGCTACATATCCAGGAAATTAGAATTAGTGTTTTTATCGGAGAGCAGAGATGCTATCACCAGGGTTTTTTTTTTTTTTGCTAATATATCTTCAGGGACATCGAGGATCAGGGAGGGGTTCACTAGACCACCACTGGGGTTTATATTACATTGGTTATGGGGATCGGGGAAGGGAACTGCTAGCCACTAGAGACTAGCTAGAGTGGCACACAGTCTCCCCACAGCTTTCGGCACGCCTTCAGGATGCACTGTCTGTTTGGTGCGCTGCCAGGGTTGCCACAAGCCATGGAACTTTGCTGCCAGGACTCTGCCCAATAGAGAATGGGCAGAGGATCCCTGGTGCACTGAGCTTTGACATAAGCAGCCTTTGGCGGAAGCTTGTGTCAATCTAAGGGCTCTTTGAGAATGGAGCCCCTGGTCTCTAGAACTGGAGACAGTACTCTAGGTGGTGTTTTACCTGTGATCTATACATAGGCAACACCACCTCCCTCTTTTTTCTGGTGATACCCCTCACAGCCAGTACCTTCCTGAGCTCCGCTAATATCCTTGGATGCACCCTGTCTAGCTCCATAGCTTTATCCACTTTCAGATTAGTGAGTCCCTTCAGGACACTGTCCTTTGAAAATGGACTAGTGTCCACCTCCCTCCCTCCAATGCTCCTGTTACTTTTTTTGTGTCGCCTTCTTTTTTCTCAGTGAACTCTGAATAAAAATTCCGTATTTGTTCAGAATATCTGCCTTAAACGTATTCACGAAGTGCAATATATCATCCTAGCGTGCTGGGCTACATACACAGTGCTATGCCATGTTGATGGCTGCCATAAACTGCATGTGCACAAGGCCAGCATACAGTGCAGAACAGACCCTCAGATCTGTAAGGGTCCTGGAAACAGGACTGGATGAACCAACACTACAGATGACCCATAGTGCTACGTAGGTTTGAATCCAGCAGTGTAATAGTACTGTATGTTAAAGGTGCAATTTACTCCCACAATGCAGGCCCAATACAGAGATAATGTTGGACATCAAGGGACAAAGGAGTTCCCCCAAACCCACCCTGGGACTGACAATCGAGGCCAGCGGCATGCCATTACTGACCAGAAGAAAGACGCGGACATGAGACCTGTATAGGTAATAGTGTTTACTAATGATCTCTGCTGGCTCTCAGCATGGCAAGGGCACAAAGTACAATTAAATCAACATTAGTGTTCCTGCTAAAGAACGGATACATATACAAATAAAACACCTGTATCCTGTGCCCAGCCCTGTGCTACTGCTGTGGTTCTAGGACACTGTCTATTCCACCTCCTCCTGGGAATCTTCATTGGACCCATTTGGTATGGAGAAGTGTACCTCCTCTCCTCCAGAACTGTCTTATGAAGTGGTCCACAATACCCCTAAAATGACAGAAACATAGAGGACTGGCATGAGTGGGATGAACATGCAGGGCCACAGCTGAACACAGTCAGCATACAGAGACCCCCCCCCAACATCACTTATCTTCAATGGCTTTGCCAGGGCCCACAGCTCCCCACTGCCATCTTTGTAAAACGTGTCCCTGCTCCCCACCTGCCAGAACCACCAGTCTGTTAGTGCCCACTGTTGATGCCATGTGACCACCACTACAATGACGCCATCAGGCTGCTCCTGGTGCACCAAAATGATTCAGCCTCACCATCTACTGAAGATATGCAGAAACATAAAGAAGGAAACATCACTGATGCAACACACATAACACATGGCATGCATGCCCCGTCACCCCTTGCTATTTGGGTACCTACCTCTGCTGGCTCAGTCTGCTTTCAAATGGCACAGCCCTCCTGCACATCCTGGTAGGATGTCGTCGACATCCTCCAGCATTTTCTGGGGTACTCCCTCACTCTGTCTATCACGCTGGCAGAAACATACACTGTGGCTGCCATCATTATCACTGTCAGGACAGTACTGGCCTGACGATTGCCATGCACACCGTGTCACCCCACCAGCATGCTGGATGCATGACTCTTTAAAAGGATACAAGTACACATGGTACATGTGTGCAGCATCCCTGTTAGGGCTTCAGTCGGGAGAAGCACAGATGGGCATGCAACACACATCACCTGGCAGCTAGTGGTCCCTGGTGGCAAGCGGTCCCTCCCCTGACCAAATCACTCACCCCATATTTAAAAAAAAAATCCTTGGAATCC
Source organism: Neoceratodus forsteri (assembly GCA_016271365.2). Taxonomy (NCBI): domain Eukaryota; kingdom Metazoa; phylum Chordata; order Ceratodontiformes; family Ceratodontidae; genus Neoceratodus; species Neoceratodus forsteri. The sequence goes on from CM057452.1 coordinate 1,728,240,689, forward strand.
TTGGTATCTGGCAGTCCCTTTCCCCACCCAATCACCTGCATGACCAGTCCAAGACATCATGCCCTGGAGTCCAGTGTAACACCCCCACCCTGATCTCCAGCCCTATAGTGAGAAATAAAAAATTCTCCCTGGTGGTCTAGTGAACCCTGCCATCCCCAGTCTCCTGTCTGTGAATTAAAATGTTATTCTCTGCTAGTCTAGTGCACCCCCCCGCAAGTCATTTCCCACCACGCCGCTCCCCCAATCCTAAACCTACTAAACCTGAGCAGACGACCAGAACAGCCCTCCTCTTTCCTCCACAGCCAGTAGCCCACTGAGCTATAAATGAATGAGTGCATGCTCTCATTCTTTGGCAGTTCAGTGGTTTGCTGGCCATGGAGGAGGGCTGTGCCGGTTGACCACTTGGGTGTGGGTTAGGGGGGAGTGGGGGGGTGGGACAGTGCCTGCAGAAGTGGTACTGGGGGGGTGCACTAGACCTCCAGGGAATAACATTTTAATTCACAGATTGAGGATTAAGGATGGGGAGGGGGTTCACTAGACCACCAGGGAGAAATGTTTTTTTTTTTTACTATACAGAGGATGATCAGGATTGGGGGGGTTTACACTGGACACCAGTGCATGATGTCCTGGACTGGTCAGTTGGGTGATTGGGTAGGAGGGAGGGACTGCTAGCCACCAGTGATTCCAGGGATTTAAAAAAAAATATGTGGCAGGTGATCGGGTGGGGGGAGGAACTGCTAGACAGGGATTTCAGTTTTTTTTTTTTAAATATCGGGACGGGTGATTGGGTGGAAGGAGGGACTGCTAGCCACCAGGAAATTAATTTGTAAATTGTGTATTATTGTGTAACATGGATTTCCAAACTTTCGAGGAAGCGAAAGTGACTTTTGCTTCAATTCTCCAACGAAAGTGTTTTTTGCACACCTTCAGTACTGCTTGGTGCATGCAGAGGCAGGGGTGGATGGTTGATAGGTGAGTATCTGTACCTTACACACGTGCTACACTTGTGGATGGTTAGCAGCTGCATGGTACTAACACTGTCATTTACTCACTACACAGGTAACAGCAGATATCCTCTACAACAGTAGCTGATAACCCTGTACCTGGAGGCACAGGGAGCAGTGGAGGAGGCATACAGTGAGGCACACAGGAAGACACAGTCCATGATTGAGTGGACAATAGGGCTACTGAAGATGTCTGCATCTTACAGGTGGCAGGATGATGCTTGCCCCAGGTTAGGTATGCAAAGTGTTCACAGCATCTACCATGTTGCGCAACATAGCTGTGCAGAATTGGCTACTCATGCCGTGGGATGTACGGTGGATATCCCACCAGGTGACTGGGAAGGGGCAGCCTTCCAAGGGAGGGGAGCAGAGTCATTGCCTGGATGAGTGGCCCAAAATGGACTCATGTAGAGGTCGGCTGTTGGGGAAGGGGTTGTATGGCACTGTGATAATGCCCCACCCTGAGTGCTGCACCACCCAAGGTCTGGGGGGGGCATCAGTATCTGTACCTCGGGGTTGTTTGCGTGTTTGTGGTGTATGTACAGTATGTGCTTTTATTACACTCATTGCTTACTGTAGGGGTTGGCCAGTATAATTTCTTCTTGGCCTGTTACTGCCCTTTTTTGTGGATGCCCATGTGCCCAGGCGCCTGGTCCCAACACTGGTTTCTTCTCGGAGACTTCAATTGACTCCAATGCATTTGACCACACTGCTGCACTGCTGCCACTTTAGATGGTGCTGCATTTAATGTCTGCTGCCTTTTAAACTGGGTATGCCCACCACCCAAGGAACTGCTACCAAGCATGATTTGGCAAACGGTTTAACTAGGTGAACAGCTGCAGGCAGTGTAAATCCCAGAATGTGCAATTTGAGCCCTTTAGAGTGATGGTGATCAGGACAAGGGTAGCAATTAAATGTACTCAGGTGCAAGTTGTAAACAGGTTAAATACACAGTCTCTATTGCAGGAAACAGTTGAGCAGCAATGAGTGTTAAACTCTGCTTGTAGTCTATACAGTATACAATAACAAAGCAGGAAACAGTTCAGTAACACTTGATATTTAAAATGGATTACAGTCTGCTTATTCACAGAGGTGCAGGTGAATATATGTCACTGTAGAACAGACAGGATGCTATCAGATGTTCGGTTCAGTGATCTTTGTATCAAAACAGCAGGTGTGCTTTGAGCATACAGGGGCCAACTACTGCAGCGATCCTGTGTTCAGGGATTCCAGCTATACTGCGGAAGTACCTTCAGTGTTCTGACAACTTGGTCTGCCACCCTCCGGTTGACTCTGATACATTTGACCGCACTTTGCCACACTATTGCCACTTTAGACGCATCCATAAAAATGTCCACAGTACTGCCTGAGCAGACGCAGGCCCTGATGGCATTGATGCGGCAATCGGCTGACTGCATGATGGCTGTTGAAAGGAAGGACTGATTCCTGGAGCCTCATAGCATGATGCAGAAATGGACTGACAGGTAAGCAGTATAATGAGGCTGACAGGCCAAATGCTTCAGAGCGGAATGCTGGCCAACAGGCTGATTGCTAGTTAGCAATATGCTGTAGCTGACAGGCCGATTGTTTGGCTGAAGAAACATTGGCAGGATAGAAACTGAGCTGAATGACAAGGTATTGAAAATATATACACATAACAAAGGCCATTATCGGGAAAACAGTAAGCCATGGACAGAAATGCAGAAGCAGTAGTACAACAATGTCTGTGGATAAATGCTGAAGCAGACTGTCTGAGAAGGCTGGCTGAAATGACTTGAGATAACTGATTGCAGCTGCTGGTGCAGCTGGGTGAAGTAATGGAATGCAAAGCATGAAAAAGAACAGCAATTAAATGGTAGCAAGTGTTCGTTTGGAACAGCAGGTAAATCAGTGAAAAGGTAGCAAGTGCTTGGTTATGAAAAACAGGTAAAAGAGTGAAAACAGACATGAAATATTGCAGCTTAATAAAGGCAGATGTGGCAGAACTACGTTCCGCCAGTCCCTATACCCGACGGAGGGATGCTTTTTCAATCTCCTTTTCCTTCCTGCTGTAAATCTGTTGCACAACAGTACCTCTTTACTCTATTCTTTGTCTTTTTCTAGCTCTGGCATTGTTGGCCATCTATGTCAGTCTTTTCTCTCTATATATCTCTTTCTTACTGCCTTACTTTTCCTTTTTCCTACATCTCCATCCTTCTCCACCATTCCCCACTAGCACCATGTTCAGGTCCAGCATGGCAGCTAGTAACAGAAGCAATTAAGGTGCTTATAAGGCATTTCATGTCTTGGTTTAAATAAAGTGCATCTGTGCCTTTAAAGGAGATAGTGGAGATTATCAGACCACCAACAGACCGATGCTATTATCGTGGGATCAAGTTACGCTACTTTCTCAAATCAGTAATTTGAGTTGGTGGGCTTCACCCCCTACACCCCTGTAAAAAAAAAAAAAAAACAAGGGGGGTGTTGGGGCAAAGCCTCCTGTGGATGGGTTGTGGGATAACAGATGGACCAGACACCGAACTTCAAGTTCAAATGCACAATCTCTGTATGATGTTTATTCAAACTACAGCAGATAACCTTAAGCAATGACATATCCCTTCTTCAGTACATCAATTTGCAGCAACAGACTACGTATGTCCTTTCTCTGCACTTAGCCAGCACCTATTGACACTGATCTCTGATCTACTTAGCAGCTGAGATTCAGCCTCCACTCCTATGTGGGCCTTGTTTGCATGGGTAGTGGGGGCTCAAAAAAAAAAACAAAAAAAAAAAACAAGCTAAAGACAAAGAACCTCAGTGCAGAAGCACTGAAACATGGGTTACCCCAAAGGGCATTGACAATAAGCCAAGTTTCAAAGAAACACAACATCACACATATATCCATAATGAAAAGCATCATGGGATATATGCAAATCACCATGACATTTCAGACTTGTTCAGTTTACAGCAATTTGCATGCATTTTAAATAGCACAACTAACTTAATTTTTATGTTGTCTTGCACCAGCACAAGAAACATGTTGCCTTAACTTTGGAATAGCAGGTTTTGGAGGCGCGGTCGTGCTGTGGCCAGTGGTGCCACTGCTTTTTCAGGCTAGGCTCCATGGCATGAATTAGATTGCATGCTGTCTATGACAGCAGTGCAAAAGTGTGCCACCACCTTCAAACCTTTTAGCCACTGCAATGAGGGAGCTCTACCTCAATGCAGGGCGTGCCTTGTGCAGTGTAACATTTCAATAAACACTGCAGGCGGCAGCTCGCCACCCGCCCTCACAGTCCCTATGTGGTTAACTTCGAGGTGCCCAATCCCCCAGTTGGCATATGTGCCCCCTCCTGCTGTGGTGTGCTGAGGGGGTGCCCAATCCCCCTCCAAACACAGACATCCTTGCCGACGGGGTGCCCAATCCCCCTGTCAGCATGTTAACACCCCCGCCATTTTCCTGGCTCTGCCCCCGATTGTGGGTGACATAACTCCCCCAATCAATGTGTCACACTGGAAGCCCACCCCAGCATGGCCACAACCTGTAAAAAAACAGAAAATGGTCTGCTGTGATTTTTGTTTTTTTTTACCTGAAACAAAGGAAATTGTCCCTCGCTGGCTGTTTGCGGCCCCCAACCTGTAACCACCCTCTGTGCACCCCACCTCCCCCCCCATACTTACCTCCGGAACATGGCACAATGATCTTCGGTTGACTGGGAACATGTCTGCACTCTTCAAAGCCCACCACGAATTGAAGAAATACCGGTAAGCTGTATAATGGCATAAATAGGGTTTTTTCAATGTTGGTGCATATCTCGAGCATTTTTGGGACTTTTGGAACCAAATTTTCAACATAGGGTTCTTGGGTCCCCTCCTCATGAATTCAAGCACTGTCATGGGGTTATTCAGTCCTGAAAGGTGATTTCACGGTCACTGCGTGAAATCATCTTTCAGGACCGATTAACGAAACAACAGTGCCACTGTTCATGAGGTGGGCTCCCAAAAAGCCTATGTTGCAAATCTGGTGAAAAAATTACAAAAAAATAACCATGTTACAAGTCTGTGTTGCGCAGTTCCCATGCATGCTTGTAACTTCGAGAATTTTTAATATGTTTGTTCCAGATTTTCAACATTGCCATTTTTTCACACTTCCTTATGAACAGTGCAGCTTTCATTTCCCACATCATGCCCAAAATGTGTTTTTGGACATCTGGCACACAGTGGCGCAGTCGCTGTAGAAAAACAATGTTCAGGACACAGTAAGAAAAATCACAGTAACACTGTTCATGAGCAGAGGCCCCAAAATGCCTATGTTGAAAATTTGGCGAAAAAATTTCAAAAAATGACTGTGTTACAAGTGTGTGTTGCGCAGTTTCCAAGCATGCTTTTAACTTAGAGATTTTTTTATATTTTTTCTCCAGATTTTCAACATTGCCATTTTTTCACACCTCCTTATAAACAGTACAGATTCACTTTTTACATCCTGCCTGAAATGTGTTTTCGCACATCTGGCACACAGTGGCGCAGTCGCTGTAGGAAAACAATGTTTGGGACACAGTAAGAAAAATCACAGTAACACTGTTCATGAATAGAAGTCTCAAAATGCCCATGTTGAAAATTTGGTGAAAAAATTCCACAAAATGACCATGTTACCAGTGTGCATTGCGCAGTTTCCACGCATGCTTGTAACTTCAAGAATTTTTAATATTTTTACTCCAGATTTTCAACATTGCCAATTTCACACCTCCTTATGAACAGTACAGCTTCATTTTCTACATCCTGCCTGAAAAGTGTTTTAGCAAATCTGACGCACAGTGACGCAGTCGCTGTAGGAAAACAATGTTCGGGACGCAGTAAGAAAGTCACAATAACACTGTTCATGAGCAGAGGTCTCAAAATGCCTATGTTAAAGAGCTGGTCAAAAAATTCCACAAAATGACTATGTTACAAGCGTGCATTGCGCAGTGTCCATGCACCATCGTAAGTTTGAAAATGTTTAATATTTTCACTCCAGATGTTCAACATTGCCATTTTTGCACACCTTCTTATGAATAGTACAGCTGCCATTTTTCATATCCTGCCCAAAATGTGGTTTTGCACATCTGGTGCACAATTGCACGGTTGCTGTGGGAAAACAATGTTTGGGACAAATTAAGAAAATCATACTGCCACTGTTCATGAGCAGAGATCCCAAAATGCCTATGTTAAAATTTGGTGAAAGAATTCCAAAAAAAACAGACTGTTACGAGCGTGTGTTTCCTAGTTTTCATGCACGCTCATAACGTCAAGCATTTTTAATATTTTCACTCCAGATTGTCTACATTGCCATCTCTTCACACCTCCTTATGAATGGTGCAGCTGACATTTTTAAGTGGTACAGAATGGTGCGGTCACTGTGGGAAATGAATGTTTGGGACACATTAACAAAATTACAGGGACACTGTTCATAAGTAAAGGTCCCACATGCTTTCATGAGATGGGGTCACAAAAAGGCCATGTTGAAAGTTTGGAGTGCGTATACCTACAAACGCCCAGCATGTTAGGGTTTCTAACCATAACATCCCACCCTGTACAGAATAACAGGCATCAGGGTGTGCCTTTGGATTGTTGGCTGTAATGCTCACGCCATTGCACCCCCACCCTGCAGCCAGTGACAGGCATCCAGGTGTGCCTTGGACTCTTTGGCTCCAAAGTTCACCCCATTCTCCTATGCTGCACCTGTTTCAACATACTTCCTTATGAAATAGGGTGAACGTAAGGCCTGATGACCCCAAGGCACAATGCAACACTTGTCAGAGTCTGCAGGGTAGGGTGAAGTGAAATGGAATTAGTGTTATGGCCAATGACCCAAAGGCACACCCCAATGCATGTCACTCTCTGCAGGGTGGGCTGGGATTCACGTCTGTTCTATATTTCACTGCCATTCCTATTATGCATCTCTCTAATTCTTGCACTACCAGTGCCAGTGCCAGCAAGACAACATTTGGCATTGACAAATGCTTGTTATAATAGTCACCTAGTACTTTTTATCATTATCAAAAACACCTAGTGCCATGATATTTTCAAAATTTACAGGTTTCATAAACATAAGGTGTATATACATCAAGGTATTTTATGACATAGTGCTATTACATACTAAATCCAACAATGATAAACACAAGCTGTTTTACATATGCTTGGAGGTCACCACAATAACCTCCCAGTACAAGGACCTGAGAGGGAAAAGGAAAATGAAAGACGACACTATAGCATAGTCAAGAAAGGGAAGGGGGTACCCATAGGTGGACAACCTTGTGGACTAGAAATTGTAAAGGATAGATTAGGCTAAGAAATAGAAGAACTGCTGAAACAGATTTAAGAAAAGGTCAGTCCTAAAGAGTGGCAGGAGCTCCCTGTCACACCCACCAACTCAAACTGACACAACCAACATCAACAGTAAGCACAAGCACACGCTGTATTCACAAAAGATTTATGCTACTTGCGTAGTGCTGGTCTGATAATCTCTAATATCACCCCTTTAAATATATATATTGAAGAATGAAATAAAGTGCAACAGTGCATTTCAATATGTGTTAGGAAATGACATAAAGTGCTTGTGTGAATAAAGTGTTGCAGTGCTCAGAGAAATTATGTAAAAAAGCAGAATACTAAAAAATGTGAAGGGTTTACAAACAAGCTGCTGAACTGCTAAAATAATGAACTGCAGGACTTTTAAGTACAGCCTCATTATCGGAGCAAAATGGAGTGGCATATACAGTATGTGCTAATATACATACTATTTCATTTAGCTGCCGCTCCGTTGTGGCACAGTAGGCTTCTTCACACGGCCACTTCTGGGTCATTTTTGGTGGTGCACAGCAGTGAGAACATTGCCGCTGTACACATCTGAATGCCACCCTTTTTTCTGGGTAGTGTTTTGTTGTGACTGTGATCCTTCTTTTCTTGGGCTTGTGTAGTGGTGAAGGTGTTTTGTGCTGTTTGCGCAAACATCTGAACACCTGGCACCACTCACAACTGTGCCAGCTGAATAGCCAGCCTGCAATTTTTGCAACACGGTGGCAACACAGGAAGTAAGTCTGCAACAGTGCAGAGCTGTATCATGTGAATGCTGTTCGGCAGCGATATTAGATACAGCCGTGGATCCGGTGGGGATGGCAGTGATCCTGATACCTGTCGTATGAAAGAGGCTAGTGTTTTAAAGTAATCCTGCATCAAAGCAGGATTTATGGTTAAACCAGGCGGCATTTCTTTTCTTTCAGCTGCCGCTCGGTATGAAATAGAAAGCCCCTCCTTGCTTCTAAAATGCTTATTTCTGGCTCCTGGCTGCTGGCAAAGTAATAAATATTTGTTTAAATCAGCCAGCCATGGAGGAGCCAAAGTAATGAACAGCCGAGTGGGCTGTTGTAGAATTGGGGCAGAAATCCTGATTCAAAATATGGTTCCATAAATAAATGTTTTGCGCTATGAGCCAGTGCTTCTATGAATGGAAAGAGAAGTCTCTACTTAACCAAAGCTACCCCTAAAATACAATAAATAAACAAATAAATAAATAATCAATAAAAGAAAGGGGCATACCAAAACTCCTTAGCCTCACAGCACAGCAGCAAAGTAAATTACTTTTCCTTGCAGACTGCCACTCTGCTGCCCAATTAAAGGGACAGGAACATCCCTATGTAAAACACTGCAGAGTGAAGAGTGGAGTGCGGCACCCTTCAGAATAAAGAGAAGGCTGCAATAATAAAGATATGAATGAAACAAAGAAACAAGAGACTAGCTAAGCTAGCGAAGTTTCTAAAAAGTGCCATGTAAATGTTCCCTAATATTCACAGTCCTGATAGAATGTGTTTAAAGGGGTAGCACCTATTAAAGTGTACAGTGCCTGTATAAACTGTAAAAATGAATAAATACAGAGAGATAAAATTTTGTACTGACCTATTGGAAGTAATTTAGGAATGAGCATTTACTGTAGGGAAACAACATCCCCTAGAGGGCTGTATTTATACCCGGGGAGACAGTACTTCATTATAGAAAAGAGGCAGAGTTTACTTAACCAGGGATAATTAATGTTCTTCCTTGAATAAAAACTACTGCGTTGCACTTTTTAAGGTATTGGTATGCAAGAATGGTAGATGTTGAATAAAAGCTTAGAAGTAACCTTTGTTTTGTTTTGTATAGGATGGGTTATGAGCTTTAGGGACCATTCTAAAGTTAATCGCTTTTTGTGAGCAGGACTTCCCATAAGTGGGAGGGCTATAAAAGCCCTCCCCAAACACCTAGAGTTAGATTAGCTGGGTACCTTTCTCTGCATTGACCAGCTGCACTTTAGAACTGCAGTGCAATGGGGGAAGGTTGACAGCCACGAGGTTACAGTGTGTGATGCAATGCGCTGTTCCAAGATGACCAGGTGATAAAGAAGCGAGCATGGTCAGTGTCCTACTGCATTTTGCAAGAGTTTTCAGAGTTGGGTCCGAATGCTAAATCATTTTTTGTCTGTTTTTTTTCCTTTGAATGCCTTTATATTGTCTAGCTATGTTCATGACATGGGGTTTCTGAGATTTTACTGAAAGTTGGCCATGCCAGTATGCTAAGGAATGAAGCTAAGTATCTTTCTCTCTCTAATTTTATTGCTTACTCTAAAAAGGCTATCAAGGTACTGTGTCTGCAAGTATATAAATGCACTCCAGCAAGTGAGAAGAAAGATTCTAAATGTTGCTATTTGAGTCTTGCACACAAATCCAATATAGTTTGGCAGATATTTCAGTATAGTAGCACAGCAGTAAGAGTTGAAAATACTTATGGTATACCGGTGCAGTTTATCTATTTCATAAAGAGAGTCTATGGGAGTATATTTAAAGGAGGAAAGGAAAGAAAAAAAAAGAAGGAGGTAACCGAGCGGGAAAGAGAAAAATGTTGCTGCAATGTTAAAAACCACTCGGTCTTCTAAAGAGGTAGCAAGATGGTATTTTTTGGATAAATACAAAGCTCCTTCTGATCAGAAACTCACTTACAAAAACTGTTTCTTTGGTAAAATACCTTTCTATGAGGACTTGAACCAGAATCAGTCTCTCGCAGGAAAAATGGGGTTTGGTTAAAGGAAATTGGTGGCTCTATATAACACACCTGTGAAAAGGTTTAGAGCAGCTTGCACCCCCTTCCCCCCGAGATGTATCTGAAAAAAGACAGAAACAGGGTGGATGAATCAGATTCTGGACAAACTTCCATGAAAAAAACATTTAACAAGAAACAGTGATCTTCCAAGAAATGTGGAAACTGTAATAATTCCGGAAGAAGGTAATGGTGCAAATGGCACTAATTTATTTGAAAGGATAGAGTCTGAAGCGGACAAAAATGCAGCCCCAAATAATGAAGTATGGGAAGAAAATGATCAAACTGTTTTGGCTACAATGAGAGAAATAAAAGAGGATATAGCTCAAACTTTGGGTGAAATGAAGGATTCCATTCAAGAAATAACAACAACAAGATGGAGGAAGGGAAGAAGGGGGAAGGGAAGGGAAAAGGCAAAAATTAAAAAGAAGTAAACAGAAGGTGTATGAATATAAAGGACCGACTCTTTGATATATTTTTTGATTTAAGTGTTAAAATGGACACTTTGTCTATCACATCTGTGGATATGCAAACAGGATATCAAAATTAGAAGATGATGATGTCCCTCTGGCAAAAGTTCAAACTCTGCATGAAAAGCAATTACAGTCTCTCACAAATAAGCTAGCAGAACAAGAAGATCAAGCAAAATGGGGGAATTTTCGATTGTGTAGAATACCGGAGATAGTAGAGGGGGCACAAGAACAGCTCAAATTCTTTGAGAAATTTATCACTGAAGCCATTGGCAGATCATACCAAGAAAATAAAATTTCTCTAGATGGAGCACAGAGAGCGGGTAGTAGATTTGTGGCAGCTAACCTAAGTTTACCTCATACAGTGTTTGTAAAACACACAATTTTCAACATCATGAGGAAATTTTGTGTAAAGCCAGAACTGAGAAGGGGCTAAAAGTGGGGGAAATTTATTTCCATGTTTACCCAGATTTATCACAAGAGACAACAGCAAGAAGAAAATTATTTAACCCTCTGATGCCTAAGCTGTACGCCAGAGGAACTAGGGCTTCTATGTTATGTCCAGCAAGAATTCAGTTTATTGTTAATGGCAGGCTTCAAACTTTTGATGATCCTTTGGAAGTTGAAGAACTGTATCAAAAATATTATTCAGAACCTTCAGCTTCAGAGGCACAAAGAAATGCATGTTCATATTCCCCCAGGGCAGCTCCATACCTGGAACAGACTCAGGGAACAAACACTGAAAAAGACCCCACTTAAATACATGAGATTGGGAAGCTTTCCAGGACAGAAGAGTGAATGGAAACTCTTTATGGCACTTTTATAGGGTTTGACTTGGTATAGAATGGAAGGACTAAATAGAACAAATTGGAAAACAGATTGATAATGGATGAAAGAAAAACTTTACAAAAATTCTTTCTTCTCCCTTTTTTGTGTTTTGTTCATCCTCTCTTTCTTTCTCTGAGTGTCCTCTCCTTTACCTAAATGTATAATTACAGTTTAAAGAAAGAAAGAAAGAAAGGGGGAAGGGAAAGAAAAGAAAAAAAGGAAAACAAACAGGGACAAAATGGTTTGGAATATTTCATATTCTAATGTAAATATAGTAGTTTGTGTTATGAGGAGGAACAAAAGTGATAGAGATAAAATCATTAGCTATTCAGAAGTGTTTGTATAAATAGTTGGGAAAATAGGGATGGGGAAGATGACGGAAGGGAAGAAGGGGAAGGGAGGGGAAAAGGGAAAAATTAAAAAGAAGTAAACAGAAGGTGTATGAATATAAGGGACTGACTCTTTGATATATTTTTTCTGTTAAAATTAAAGCTGGGACACTGCAGACCATGTGTCTGCAATAGATGGCACTATTAGCCATCTACAGGAATAATAAAGGGATGGGGAGAATTTTTTTCTCCCATTAGAGGGTTTTTTGGGTATGATCATTATATTGTAAACAAGATGGCATTTATTGGAATCATTATATGAAAAATATTGAATTGGATAAAAATAAAATATATTTGTAAATTTAGTATACAAGGGTCCAAAAGAGGGAATTTGAAGCATGGATTATGACAATTGTATAATAATATTTATAGTAAATGTCTGAAAGTCTGAGAATTGCATCCTGGAATGTTAGGGGGCTCAAAAGCAGTGGTAAAATGTGCAGAGTTATTAAGTACCTTGAGGTCCATAGAATAAACTGTCTTTGCTTACAAGGGACACATTTTAATAAACAGGATTCAGAGTTGGCTTCTAGGAGATGGGTACCTGGATTATTTTCACTATATAGAAATAACTCTTGGGGAGTCAATATATTTTTTAAAAAAGGAAGGATAAATCCAGTTGTAATGAAAATATATACAGACCAAGCTGGACATTTCGTAATCATAGAAATACAATTGTTTCATCATAAATTTACTATATCCTCTTTGTATGCACCAAATGAAAACTCCCCAGGTTTTTGTAATGAATTCTTTTTACAATTGATCAGTTATTCTCCACCTTATATAGCTGCAGGTGATTTTAATTTAAAATTAAATAAAACGGATAGAACTTCAGATACAGTATCCACATTTAAATCATCAATTAAAGTAGTCAAAAATTCCAGACAGATTTAAATTTGACAGATCCATGGCTTTTTTTGAATCCAGATAAAATATTTTTTTCTTGTTATTCTCAAGTACATATGACTTATTCTAGAATAGATTTTTTTGTGCTCAGTAGCTTTGTTGCATATGATAGAAAAATGGATTGCCCAGGAATACATATATTGGATCATTCACCATGCATATTCATTTTAATGTTTGAAAGATTTCATTAGTCTTATAACTGGCAAATGGATGTATCTTTGTTACAAAATAAAGATCGGGTTGTAATAATACAGAGGGGAATTGCAGAGTTTTTTTTTCAAATAATGATAATGGAGAAACAACTTTAGTTAATTTGTGGGAATCCTTCAAGGTCGGGGCAAGGGGTTCATTTCAAGATAAGGGAAAAAATGAAAGTTGCTTGGGGAAGGCAACAGATACAACTAGAACAACAGATTAAAGATTTACAAGCTTTACATAGTCTTAATTTAGATCCCCAGACTTTTAAGGATTTGACACAAAAAAAAATAGAGTGTGACAGAATATTATCTAAGCAAGCGAAGAAATTGATACTACAAACTAGTTATTATTTGTATTCTGACAAGCCATTAAAGCTTCTATCGTGGCAATTAAATAGACAAAAAGAACAAAATGCAATTCACATAATACTAAAAGAAACTGGCACAGTAACAAGGGACCCAAAAGAGATAAATATTAAATGTTTTGATTATTATAATAAATTACATCAATCACAACTAGGTCCAGATTTTGCAAAAGTGAAGGAATATATACAAAGTGTACCTTTACATACTGTACCTGAACATCTTAAACACACATTGAATACAGAGTTTAAAAAAGAAGAGATAATTGCTGCTATTAATCAGTTACCTGGGAACAAAACACCAGGACCTGATGGCTTACCCACAGATTTTTATAAGAAATTTTAGAATTTATTTCACCACTGTTGTTAGGATTATTCAACTCATTCAATAAAGTCTGATCAATTCCAGATACTTTCAATGAAGCCATAATTCATTTGATATACAAAAAAGGAAAAGATTCACAGAAACCCCAATCATATTGCCTGATCTCTTTGTTAAATGTAGATTACAAAATATTTACAAAAATATTGTCAACTAGATTGCAAACAGTTATGCAATATTTAGTGCAAAACAATCAAAATGGATTTATAAAAGGCCATAAAATGAATGATAATATTCGTAGAACCAATAATATAATTGACATAAGTGCTCATTCAAATGTATATTTTATATCAACAGATGCAGAAAAAGTGTTTGATAAAATGGAATGGCAATTCATCTTTCGGACACTAGAAGAAATGCAAATTGGTCAAAATTGTATTGATTGGGCAAAAGTAATATAACAGTTGCCAAAAGCTAGAGTAAAAACAAATAATATACTTTCTGAGAATCTTGTATTATCAAAAGGAACTCGTCAGGGATGCCCGTTGTCCCCTTTAGTTTTTGTTTAATTATGGAGCTTGCATGCTCGGTAAGAAATAATCATGACATTAAAGGTAATATCTGCTCTCATAAAGAGCATAAGATAAGTTTGCATGCAGATGATTCCCTGTTTTATCTCTTGGATGTAAAAAAGTCATGGGAAGAATTACATAAGGCAATGAAATGTTTTGGTGAAGTATCAGGGTATACTGTCAATTGGCAAAAATCCTACCTTTTGCTATCTAAACTAGCGAGTTTGGTTGCTCCTCCTATTTCCTGCAAGTGTAACATAACATAGAGTATTCCATATTTAGTAATAAATATTTATAATAGTTTAAAGGAAATTAATCAACCAAATTATGACTCTCTAATACAAAATACAGAAACAGAATAGAACAGATGGCAAACTTTACCATTAACAAATCTCGGTTGAATTAATGTCATAAAGATGAATGTTTTGCCCAAATTTATATACTTATTTCAGAACATTCCTTTACAACTCCCAGAAGCTTACTTTTTGAAAATCAGGAAGATGGTAACCAGATTCGTATGGTTGAATAAGCATCCGAGAGTTGCCTATAGTATAGTAACAAGGTCTAAAAATCAAGGCAGAATGGCACTCCCGGACTTCTATAAATACTATATAGCCATACAATGCTCAATAATTTGGCAATGGTTGAAAAACTCTGAGAGACCAATAGCAACTAAAATGGAACAAGAACCTAGTAAAATTAGGCTTAAGAATACTTTGTTTATTTCTGATAGTAAGCGTATCAAAGTAGTAATTAATAGATATATAAAGAACCAATCCACTAGTGCAGCAATTAATGAATGGTATAGAGCACACAGAATAATCAATTATAAGATACGAATTTCTCAAGATACACCATTATATGGCAATCCATCACATGATATGTTATTAACTGACAATACTTGTAAAAGGTGGTTTGAAAAGGGTCTAACACATTTTCGTCATTTGTTTAATGAAGACAAAATGAAATTGCTCAATCAATTAAAGCAAGAATATCAGTTATATGAAGGTAATTTGTTTCAGTATTTACAACTTAAAACTTATTTGAAGCAAACAAATGATAAATGTATGTTATATGATAACTCACCTTTGTTTGAACTGCTCCATAATTCATTAAATAATAAGAGATTAATTGCTGCATTACATGAAATAATAAATAATCATACAGTAAGTGATATGAATAAATTAAAAAACAAATGGCAGCAAAAACTGGGGATTAATATAACTGATACTTTGTGGTTAGAAATTTTGAAGTCTCTATTTATAAATATTAAGACATCCAAAATGCAGCAAATACAAAGAGAATAACCAATAGGTTTGTGTCTATTACCAGGAAGTAATAGCATTGAGTAGTTCTGGACACATGAACCTTGAGAGTGAAGCTTGAGATTTTCTAGTGTGTCCAGAACCTCGAGATGCCTTTACTCCCTGGTAATGGACACACAAACCTATCGGATATTTTTTTTAATATATGGATCTGATTTTCTCGGATCAAAAACGGGCGCCCGACTACTTTATTTAAACACTCGGTACAGGCACCTGAAGTCTAGCCTGCACACAGCTTGCTGGAGAGGAGACAGGAAGCATGTACTGCTGTGCACTGAGGAGTCACTCACTCTCACTCTTACCTTGAGTGGCGACTTCAGTTTAGCGGTAAGAAGAGTGAACAGAGGATCAATCAGATACTGTAGTCAAAAGTGTTAAAAAAAAATAAATAAATACACCCGTTTCCATGAATGGACATTTCTCTCGCTAAGCAAGAGGGAGAGCCACCATATTTTTAAACTTCTTCTGCCCACCCACAAAGGAAAAGTGGACAAGCAGAAGGCATGCTTTAAATTATGTGGGGTGGCAAACTTTTGGTTGCACTGTTGAGTTTAAATGATAATGCTATCATTCAGGTATGAACGATACTATTACGGGACCCGAACAATAGTATTATCATGCCTGAAGTATGCTATTGTCACTCTGGGAGTGATAGTATTTTCGAGGTTTTTGTATGCTTTAGTAGCATATTAAATTACGTATCTGTATATTAAAATACACTGCATTACACAGAGTATATTTTATTCCATCAAAATTACATGCAATTAATTTTGCAACTGGCTTCAGTTGTCCATGGTGTGAATGTACATCCGGTACTTGAATACATTTAATTCATTCATGTCCAAACTTGTCAAATTTTTGGCTGGAAATTTTTGACTGCCTAAATAGCTGTAGTAAACAAAATGTAAAAATTACACCAATGGCAACCTTATTGTTGGTATTTAATTTTTCAGATACCTCAACAAATCATGTGAGAATATTGTATACGGTAGCAATGATTATAAAACAGAAGTGCATGTTACTTAAGTGGAAAGACTCCAGTCCCCCTATGGTACAGACATGGATTAACTCTATGAAGGATATAATTGCATTATAATGTATATATTATATAAGAAATTGTCAGGCAGATATATTTGATTTAATTTGGTCCCCTTTTCAGGATGCAATAAATAGTTGTAAGATTAATTAAGATAATTACTTAAAACTTTAATCAGATTGTAACTTTGGGACCCTTTGGGAGGCAGGATGGTATGTCGTATGATGATGGGTAATCAGCTTAACCCATATTGATTGCCAATTATAGAAGAACACAGCTGATATAACCTTTACTGAGCCATACCAAAAAAAAAAAAAAAGATTAGCTAACCAGCCAGTCTCACTTACCTGAGGTTAAGGTAAGAGGAACGACCTGAGCATGAAAAAGGGAATTTGTCTCAAGCAGCAGAAAAGCTGAAGTTTGAATTTTGAAATACCTGAAGTAAGGTGGAAAAGCATTATGCTATTGTTCATTTTCTAGTTCTGATTGAACTGTTTATTGATATTTATTTATTATTTTTGTATTTTTGTACTTTTTCATAAAAAAAACACACTGTGGGTATGTTGTACCCTAGTACTGTGTCCTGCATTATCTTTGCATACCCACGTACCTGCGACAGCAGGAAGACTAACTAAGTAAGACTACTTACCTGAGTAAGGCAGACTGAATTGTCTGAGTAGAAAAAGGAACAGCTGTCTAGCCATGAGAAGATGGACTGATACGTGCACATTCGGACCACAGCAATGCCTTTGGATTACAAGCCAGGAAAGAGGCTTCTTCATGATTTTGATAGCAGAAAGGACATGCTCTGGTTGCTGACCTTAGATATTTAAGCAATAATGCATGAAAGGGTGTGTGTCGTGCTGGGATAACATCACATCTTGGTGGTTGGGCATGAGCCAAAGGCCGAGTGCGTCCAACACCCAAGAAGTTACGTTATCCCAGCACGACACACACCCTGTCATGCATTATTGCTATTATGCAATGGCTTGGCTATAAAGAAAAAGAAACACAAATAAAAAAAATGCTTAAAATAATTTTTTCCTCTCCATTTTTGCTGAGTGTAGAAAGATGTTTGGGAAGAATAGTCCGCAGTTTTTGTTTTGCCCAGTGGATGGTGCTGCCACATACTCTGTCTTCAGTTTCTTTCTGCAGAGGTTTTCTTGTCTACAGGTTTTTTTTGTCTCTACAGGGACAGGTGTGTGTTTGTCCTTTTCTCTGGGTATCTGCCCCTGTATTTTGTTATTTGATTTGTGAATAACTGAGCTGTTTTTATGTTTATTTATTTATTTGGGAAATTGGATTTACAACCCTTTAAGTCATAGTCTCATTTCCAAGAGCTCCATGTCAGAATAAAACATAGACATTCATATAGTACATACATAGAATAAATGTGGGTGAACAATCATGCAGAGTATAAGTACAATGAGCACTGGTTAATGCCTATACATTTGGTAGCTAAAACAGGGCAGAGCTATCAACATATTTACCTAATGAGTGGTTAAGGCCTATACAATTGGCAGCTAAAGCAATGCATGATATGAACTGGTAGTAAGCCACCTCAGGGAGGCCTTATCTTATACATAATACTATGTTCATAGTCCAGTGCAACTGTATGGTAACCAAGGGAGGTGAGGAGCCTGTAGGCTAGAAATAGTGAGGGCAGTCTACTGCCAGGCCAAGAGTGGGTGCATGGCCTAGCTATGTGAAGCAGGATCCACAGGTTACCAGTTACACTGGCATTGATGTGAGGAGAGGATATGGGCCCTTAAAGCCCTTATCTGGCTAATGGGTCCATCGACCCCATAGAAGGACTGTGCGGCTGAGCTGATTGCTGTCACTAGTTACTACGGCTCTGTTGTTCTGCGGGAAGTATTGCTTTATTTTACCATTTCTTCAGGAAGGCAGGGATAAAGGACCTGTGGCAGTTCAAAGAGACAAAATGAAATGAAACTTGTGTGGCAGCTTTTTTCCTCCAAACTGATCGGCGTCAGTGAACCGCATACTAGCAGTTACGGTCTCTGCAGTTCCCTGAAGCTACTCAAATCACGGGAATGAACCTGCCATGAAAATGTATTTTTTATATATATTTTGCAAAGTCTGGCTTTTAAAACTGAGTGATAGATCGGAGGAAGGCTGCCGTGAAGGTAGTTGGCTGCGCGGGTATGTTGAACTAGTCGGGGATCAGAGGATGTCTTGGCGTGCTGTTTAAAGAGACAGTTTAGCAGGCAGTTTTTATTTTTTTTTCCATTTGATGTAGTCTTCTGTGCAGGGACTAGATCCAGTGATGTTATACTGGGATAATATCATGGGTCCAGTCCCAGACTGACCAATCAGAGGCCAGCATTCTTTCTTACCATTGTATAATATTGAACTAATAATTCATAAGTTTGTAACCTTAGGCTCAAAATAGATACAGCACAGATGTGAATGTGCAATCCACTCCTATGTTATTGTCTAAACATTTCCATTGTTCTGGTTTTATGTTCTTCTATTAAGAAAGTATTTCTGTTCTGTGCTGCAACAAGTAGGCAATCACACAGCAAACTAAGGGCTGAAGCTAATTTAGAGCAGCTACCAGCAAAGCCACATGGAAGCACTGGAATATGAAGCACACAGCAACTGTGGTAACGGGCAAGAGCTGGATATGAACACAAGATAAATCATTGAAGAGGCTGTAAATGTGTACTGGAACAGTAGGTGATTGGGCCCAGAAAAACACAAGCAAATACAACAACATGACAAAAGCAGGCCTTTACACACAAGTTAAAGGGCTACCCATTGAGTAACTCTCACACAGAAGGGAGGCTGGGCGGTCTGTTTTGAGAGCTCCGTTTGACTGTCATTTGTGTTGTGAAGTTTTCCCCCCAAAACTCCTTATTTATTTATTCATTTTATTTTAAATGAGTACTTCTTAATTGCTGTTTTAGTGGTATGTCGCTGCAGGACTTGTAAAACTTGGCGTGAACTTTATTTTTGGCAGCCTGGTAGTCAGGTGAGAAGTAGAGTAGTCAGAGATGCAAAGTGAGTTAGTGGCAGCAGGTAGTTTTTATTATTTTTTAGTCAGGTCCCCTCTTAGTTTCCCACTGCCCTCTGTTGTGCTTCAGTCTTGGTTTCAGTCCTTTTCTATTCATTGAATTGTACCACTGGAAAATTATTGTACAGACCCATTTTACACTCATAACGGGGTCCTTTTGCTGACATCATCCCCTTCGGTCAGAGTGGGGAAGGAGACGATTTAATCTAATATTGGAGCGGTTGACAGTGTTGAGGACATGCTTCTGACTGAACACCTTTTGTGCATTTTGACTGTTGCAGCCATCAACATTTTTTCTGGTGTTTGACATCTTTTAACTCTTTGTGCTGTGGTTGCAAATGCCCCCCTGTATTTGTGGGTTTAGCTTCCAGTATACAGTAGCTTAGTTTCCTCTACATCTGTAGCTAGTGCTACCATCCAGAAGGACTATTTGGCTGTTGTTGGATTTGTTGCTGGTCTGCTCTTTTTTACCGAACTGTGAGTAGCTCTTCTGTAATTTACAAAGAACTTCCCAAGGATGATGAAAGAACTCTCAGACTTAGAACCATAATCATAGCATTTGACATCATTTGCATCATCTTGGTGGAAACAAACTTTAAAAAGCAACTTGTTTTTCCCCCCTTCTTTTTCTCTCTGGTCACTTGTCCTGGGCCATCCATCAGGCATTCCAAACTTATCCTGCCAAGTCTGAGACCCCCCTCACCCAAGGTCCCCTCCGGAAACCCCGACCTAGCACCCTATACCACCGTTGTGCCCCTGGCTTTTGCCTCCCATGGTGGGGCCACCCTGCACTCACCTTGGGTGGTCCTACAATCTAGTTTGGTGATCTCATGCATGCCGGAAGCTATCGGGACCTGGGTAGGCGATGTCCGACCATGGGCGTGAGGCTGGCATGCCGTTGTTTCTCCAGGAGCCAGAGTGTTTCCTGCTTGCTGGTTCATGAGCATGACCCCTTCAGAGGCACAGATGTGCAGTGATGCTTAGCGCAAGCTGGGTATGCTCCCTCACCCTGCATGTGAGCGTCTGCCGTTGCCTCCACCTCTTGCGTGCGCAGTCCGGGTTTGGCATCTCCAGTCTCCACTGGGAGTCACTGCTGTGGTGGGATCGCGAGCCCACTCTCCCCAGGAGTGGAGAGCTGTCCTCTGGATTCCCAGTGCTCTCCTTCCTGGCAGACCCCTGGCAACCTAACCTCATTCCCATCCTTGGGTCGCCGGCGTAACACGAGGTATGTGGTGTCCAACGCCTCAACCCTCAGCGCTACCAGGCTGGCCTTCAAAAAGCAACTTAATCTTTTGCAGTAGTGACAGTACTACAACATTTCATCTGTATTTAACACTTGGTTTCCTCTGGTGAGAGCAGAGACTGATATACAAATGGTATGGCTGCACTCTTTATGCTCTGCTACATTATAACCATGAATATGGTTTTGTAACAGCACTACAGGACCTGTGCACAAGAATTTGAACTGCTGGGGTTCTCCTAGTGTTTTTTCTAAGATTTTACTAAACTTCCTTTGTTTAATTATTTAGAGTTTTTTTTTTTTGTATGATAAAGGGGTTGTAATAGGTTTTACTAATTCACTTAAGGGTTGGGTAGGTTAGGTTTTATTATAGCAGGATTACAATATGGTTTTGGAATGTGTGGGGTTAGGGAGAGTGGATATTAAATTTGTCCTCATTTATTTTGGGGTTTTAAGGGATTATTTTATTGTTAAATTGTATTTTTTATTTTATGTTATTCTTTGGTGATGGGTTAAGGCCCACTAGGCTCAAGTGCCTGTTTTCAGGGGCGACCTGGGAGCACTGGGTGCTTAAGTGTCTTGCTCAGAGTCATACAGTATGCAAGTGGAGGTTGTGAGAATCAAATCCAGGTCTGGTCTGCTGGATGTACCAAGCTCATTTGCAACTTGTTACTCTAACCTCTAGGCTCTACTACCATCCCGGTGGCCCAAGTGTGTGATGTGTTGGGATGTTGGACCCCCCCAGGTGTAGCTACTCCTCAGCTTAGTTATTGGACCTCCACTCTTTTGAAAACCCTCCCCTGTCAGCTGATACATATAGATGCTGCAGGGCAGTGGGTATTGTCCCAAGGTGGGGGGTCCAGGTGGAAGAGCTTAAGGAGAGCTACTGGGGAGAATGGTATTGGAGTGGTGAGATTCAGATGGTGCCCTTGGGTTAAATGGGTGCTAGAAAGGGGTCCTCCCTGTCTGGTTCCCATACCCATGGGTTCCACTGGTTTGAGTGGGCAGGAAGTTGGTAGGCCAACAGTCTCCATTCATCCTACTTGGGAAGTGCTTTGCAATATCAGCTCAATGAGGAGTAAGATCACTATTATGGCAGATCTGTTGTCTGCGGATCACCTGGCTCTAGCACACAGACCTCGCTGGACAATGATGCTAGCCCATTGCTAGAAGCGACAATCCTAGTGAGGTTTTCTGTTGTATGCTGCCTGAGAAAGGATCGCAGGGGCATGGGAGTGGCCATCTGTTTTAGATCCAGCCTGCACTTCTCCATATTCCTGGTCAAATCTACCAGGTCCTTTGAGTGTGTGGTCATCCAAGCAGGCCCAGGTGCAGGCTACAGGATCCTTCTTGTGTACCAACCTCCAGGCTGTGAGAGTGAGTTCCTACAGGAAGTCACAGACTCGCCTGGTGTTGAAGTTGCCCAGATGGTTACGACTGGGTGATTTCAATGACTGGGTAGATGACAAACTCTCATCTTTTGGTCACGACTTCCTCCATGGAATCACTTGGCTTCTCACAGGTAATTAGGAGGAAGTAGGCTGTTGATTAACTAGGATCTGCAGCTTATCCATTAGGTAGAGAAACGGGCAGACTAGGTGGGCCAAACAGTCCTTATCTGCAGTCAAATTCTATGTTTCTATGTTTCTATTACCTCTGTGAAGCACTCACATGGTCACTTCCTGGATCCTGTGTTTTCACTGGGTCTTGAGATTGCGAACCTAGAGGCTTACCTGGTCATTTGGTCGGATCATTGCAAAGTTCTCATTTTGGGGGCCCCCCTTAGAATCCTCCCCCTGCGGAGATGGCCCTTTACCACCCTTTAAGAGGCTTGACACCATCATGATTCTAACTGGTATTGGATCATACTAAGGGTCATACTAAGGAGGATAAGGAGCCAGGAGGCTGATATGGCCCATACATGCTACTATTCTATTACAATGGACAATAGCTTAAAGTCTGCCCAGATAGCAAAAACAGACATCTAGTCATTTCTTAAATTCAGCCTTGGTTTTACTGATAATTATATGTAAAGGTAACTTATCCCATGGACTTACAACTCCAAGAGTAAAGAAGAACTTTCTGGTTATATAGTTAAAATGTTTGTCTGCAAGTTGAAGAAGGTGACCTCTAGTGTCATATGCATTGTTTTTAAACTCAAGCCCAAGTTCATTCATTAGGTAAAGGTCATGAACAATGTCAAACAGGAAAAGCAGATCGCCCCTTAACTCATTGCCTCCACAGGAACTCTCTGAAGTTGCAGCACTTGTCCCCTGTATACTGTTAACAGTGAATCCTGGGCCTTTCTAAGCAAAATCAAGCCATAATCAGCATGCCACAAACCAATGCTAATAGCACAAAAACTGTATATGTTAGACACAAAGTATGAGTGGCAAACTTGTTCAGCATAAAATTACCTTTCCAACGGTAGTATGCAAGTAATGATAGGTCATTTAGTTTTGTTTCTATGCTGGTTGAAACAACAAATACAAACATTTTTTCCACTAAAAAATGCACCATAAGCCTTTTTTTGTTGGGAAATATGTAACCTATCAACACCAAATTAAGCATCCAGACATTAGATGTAGTTTTTATAATTTGTTTGTAAAAAAACAGCTATTTCTGTAGTATTAAACACAATTTTTCCCCATTTTAGTCAAGGTGCGTTGGTGAGGTTTGAGGGAAGAATCTGAACCATACACACCATACCATAAACAAATGCATATAACTCCTGAAGTACACATGATACACACTATGTATCAGCGGCAGAGTTGTTCCACACAAAATTGCCTTTCCAACAGTGCTATGCAGTCAACTGTGCTCAATTCGGTTTTTGTTTTATACTGGCTGAGATATCCAGAATGTGTGTTTTCTTCAAAGTGCTTAGGTGGTTCTTGATGGACAAAATGTCTGCCATACACACCATGTCATAAACAAATGTGAATAACTCCTAAAGTGAACATGATACACACAAAGTGTCAGTGGCAAAGTTGTTCAGCACATTACCTTTCTAATGGTGCTATGCAGTCAATTCTAATCAATTCTGGCTGGCAAGTAAGATTAAAACATGTGAGTGACTTCTCCAGACGTTACTAGGGCACACATGAAGTCTGTAGGTGACTTCTGTAGTCGTTCTGGGACACACTGCAGCACATTTACTGCTGCCTACAGGTGTATTCTAAGAGGCAATGAGTTAAACAGCGTGTCTCCAATGTCATTAAATCCAAGGAAACAAGTCTATTTTTAAGGCAGATTGTATAAACTACGTATGTGTTTAGTATAATTCAGCTGGACTTTCTCTATTAGACTACAGTTAGATTTCGTAAATGGGCACCACAACTGGGAAGCATACTGGAGATGAGGTCTAGCATATGCTCTGAATAAGGGCATCATAACCTTAGGATCCCGAGATTTAATGTTACATCTAATAGACCAAATAATCCTATTAATTTTATTAATTGCTTCATTGATTTGTTTCAAAGGCTCTAAGTCATTTGAGATTACAATCCCTAAATCCCTTTCATCACAAATTACATCCAGAGTGGAACCCCCTAAAGCATATGAAATATTAGGAATGAGTACACCCAAATGCATAACTTTACACTTGCTTTAACTTCATTAAACACATTGGATGTGCTGACTGCTTGTGAGGCAGGACTGGAGGAAGTGGTGAAGGCCTATAATAAGGCCATTATCTCAGCCCTCGATTCTGTAGCACTGGTCTGTGCATGACCCTTGGCCTCATGCCTGAGATCCCCATGGTTCAATGGGGTGCTCAGGAAGCTGAAGACCAAAGATCAGAAGTTGGAGCACTACTGGCAAAGATCCCAGAATGAAGAGGACAAATTAGTAGTGAAATCTTGTGAAAGTCTCGACTGACATTATTAATGTAAGTGATGCTGGTCTTCTAACCGGTAGAGTATTCATCGACTTGACTAAGGCCTTTGATCTAGTCAACCACCACCTTCTCCTTGGTAAATTGCATCAATTAGGTCTAGATCGCTTTGCACTCACATGGTTCCATGACTACCTCACTGGAAGATCGCAAAGGGTAAAATGGTCTGGTTCACTCTCCTCTTCAAGGCCTATCTCACACAGAGTACCCCAAGGTTCTATTCTTGGCCTGATACTATTCTTGCTTTTTATTAATGAGCCCCCTAACTTCTGTGGTGGTGCGTCCATGCAATTATATGCTGTTGATCAGCGCCACTGGAAAATTGCAGAAAAGGTTTCCCAAAATTGTGGGAAATTGCAGGGGTTCTACTATAGACCCTGAGTGCTTTTACAATAAATCTTTTAATGTTTTCTGCAGCATGTATTAGTCAGTATAAATTGCTAAATGAATACACTGACTCCTGAATATGTTTAAAACACAAAGAAAAGTTTGTTCCTAAAAAGAATATTAAACTGATAAGCTATCGTAAGCATTGCCTATCTTTCAAAATTTAAAAGCACCTGCCTCAAACAGTGCTAAACAGCGTCTATAAAGTGAGCCACAGCAAATCAGTATTAAATAAAGACAGAAGAAATACATTATTTGTTTCTGGCTGTAGAATAATGAAGCCTAATCAACAACTGTTTAAAGTGCTCTGCCAGCTATTCACCCACTTTGGTACAAGAAAAAATAAGCAGATAGAGTGGTGAATAACTGAGTTTTAGTAAAATGTTATTAAAGTGTTTAATGGTCATAATTTGTACTGTACACTATTTTTGAAATCACATATTTAAGCATTAAATGTGGAGGTTATTGGGGCTGGCAGTATAATCTAGAGGATAACGTAACAAACTGTGAATGAGCTGACAACATCTAGCAGATCTGGGTTTGATTTCCACAGCCTCCACCTGTATACTGTATCAGTCTGAATAAGTCACTTAACCTCTGCAGTGCTCTTGGGTTGTATCTGAAAACAGGCACTTGTGCCTAGTGGGCCTTACACGGTTACCAACAAATGTAAAAAAAATACCAATATACTTTTACTGCATCATACAGTAGTCAGGGTACCCTGTAATTTACCTTTGTTTTACTCTGGCTACAATGATTTTGTTTAGTTAAAGATAAATGTTCAGAAACATTTTGTGTTTTAAAAGCTTGTTTTTAGACTTTAGTCAGGTTTTTATCGTAGTCTTTGCATGTGAGCATCTAGGTGGTAGATTGCTAAGAGTGAGATCACTGTTGCAACTTGCTTATTCAAGCTTAAAATCGGCATGGGCATGCAAAAATCCTGAGCTGTATTCAAACTGTATTCAAAACTAGTCTGAATGAAAGTATGCTCACAAGGAAAAACTTACCCTGACATTTACAAAAAGGCTTCATAGTTAGCACCCATTTAAGTGAAGGGAATAATTTACACCTTGTATCCCATCTTTTGTTTCAGTCTGTGTGGCAATAAAAAAATCTTCTGATAGATTGCTTCAACACAGAACAAATGTTAAGTGTTTAAGTGTACTTATGCTTCGCCAGTGGATTTTGAAACCAAACAAGACAAGGATTCGAAAGAAATCAGTGTCACATAAAACCTCAAGTCTGCATGCAAAATTGTCAATATATTTGAGAGTATTTTATTAAAAATGTTAATACTTTTTACACAGTTCAATATAAAAACTCAAAAATTGCAAGAAATTGTGGAACATGTCAGTTTTTGCAGAGAATGGTGAAAATTGCAGGCACAATTTTCCAGTGGCCATGCTGATGATGCAATCTTATAACGCTCATCAAACAATATAGACTGGCTTATTTTATTTATTTATTTATTTATTAGATCATCAGTTTACAAACCTTTGCATCATAGACTCATTTACAAAGGCACTTCATTAAGAGAGCAATACATCCCAGCAAACAAAACAGTACAGTACATCTAACCAAAGCCTTAACTCTGATTTCATTGTGCTCGAGACCTGGTTCTATGACAATCACCTAATTCTAAATATGAAAAAAAAAAGCTATGCTTTTCCATAACCCATCCCCCAAACCTACCAAACAGCTCCAGATAAGTACACGGTCAGGAGACTCCATAGAGGTGATTAGTATTTTTAAATACCTTGGGCTTCACTTAGACACCTCCTTCTCAATGGAGCATCATACAACTCAGCTTACCAAAATGATAAACCAGAAGCCTGGGTTATTATATCGCCTCTACCTTCTTTTATCCAACACCACCTGTAAAAAGATTGCATCAACATCCCTCCTCCCTATTTTGTTCTATGGTGCCCCTCTACTATTTTTTACCCAATCCTCTTCCCTTGCACAGGTTCATCAACTTTATCATAGGACTGGACATTTTGCCCTTGGAACAGACTCCAAAAAACACCACTGTGAGGCCCTGTATTATTTTTAATGACCTACCTATGACTCAAGGTTACAGTTTCACACCTTATGCATTGTATTCAAACTTACAAAGCTCTTTAATCCCCCTTGCCTAAGGGGAATCATTTACAAAAAAGCACCCACACACACGCTTAGATCTACTTCCTTACCCTTATTAGCAATCCAGAAGACACAACGCCCATTGGGTAAGCGCTCATTCACCTTCTCAGCTCCCTCTGCTTGGAATTCCCTGCCCTCTAACTTACTCTCCTGCCCCACTCTATCTTCCTTCAAAAAAGAGCTTAACTCTTTCCTACTAACCCTCCTCCTCTGCAATTGCTTTAAATGACCTTTATACCATCATTAATGCCTAGTCTATGTTACTCTGATAGATGTATCTTGTAATCCACCTGCTCTAGTGTTCCTGCTATGTATATATTGTATAATATTAATTATCCTGTTTATTTATATATGCTTAATGCCTGATCTGTTTTAAGTTACTTACCTGGCTTTCCACTGTAATCATTTTTGCAACATTGTTAAATCTCTCTGTATCCTTTATATTATTATTGTATTTATCTATTGTACTGTGTTCACCACTGACACCTGGGTCATCACTGAAAAAGGGACTGCATGGTCTCAGTGGACCTACCCGGTTACCAAAATTCTAATTAATTAATTAATAAATAAATAAATAAATAAATAAATAAATAAATCCCATTATACTGCTTATCAGAAGACAATCTCCTGTAAGAAGGCAGAGTTCCTGTGCAGTGAGATTGTCACAGTGAAGAATAGACCAGCTCAGCTCTTCCCGACTGTAGACAGGCTTCTTCACCCAAGATGTCTCCAGTCATTGAGAGTCTTGTCATCTACCAGATGTGAAATGTTTGCTTTGTTCTTCGCTGATAAAGTGTGGCCTAGCAGATTGGGCATCTCCCCTTCAGTCTTACAGTTGGTGTGTGGTGTTGGGCCTGGGATTAACAGAGGCCCTCTTCAATTCTGGAGTGAGTTTAACCCAGTGGGGGATGGAAGCAGTGAGTAGGATTGCCTCAAAGCTGCTGCCAACATACTGTGACCTGAATCCAGGTCCAACGTGCCTCTTAGTGGGCTGTATTGAGTCCATTGAGCTGGTATTCACCAAGATAGTCTAGTGCTCCCTTTTGAAGGTGATTTTCCCTGAGATCTTGATAGAGGCTCTCATGAAACCCCTCTTGAAAAAGCCTTTGCTGGACCCAGACTGTGTGGAGAATTACAGACCCATCTCTAATATTCCCTTTCTGGGGAAGGTTATTGAGAAAGTGGTGGCTATACAGCTCAAGGTATGTCTTGCTGCCTTTGATATCTTTGAACTGCTCCAGTCTGGATTTAGGTCCATGCACAGCATGGAGACTGTCCTTGTCAGGGTGCTAAATGATCTCCTTATGGTGAGAGATGTCGAGAACAATCTATTCTTGTTTTCCTCAATCTCTCTGCAGCATTTGACATCATCGATCATGGGGGTGTTACTGGATTGCCTTCCGGAGCATTGTGGACTTGCTGGCACAGTCATCAGCTGGTTTAACTCATTGTCTCCTAGCAGATGCCTGTAGTCATCAAGTAAAATACACTGGTGTGTCCTAAGGACACCTGCAGAAGTTGGCTACTGACTCCCAGTGTGCCCTTGCAATGTCTGGAGAAGTCACTTATATATTTTAATATACAGTGCAATGGAATATAATATAAATTTGACTGCATAGCACCATTGGAAAGGCAATTTTATGCTGAACCATTTTGCCACTGATATTTTGTGTATATCATGTATACTTTAGGAGTTATTCACATTTGTTTATGGTACGGTGTGTATGGCTTATGTTGCCTGTTTTATTGAAAAAATTTTTTCTGTTTCAACAAGCATAGAAAAAAAAATTATATATTATTATTTGCATACCACCACTGGAAAGGTAATTTTGTGCTGAACAACTTTGCCACTGATATTTTGTGTATATCATGTATACTTTAGGAGTTATTCACATTTGTTTATGGTATGGTGTGTATGGCTTATGTTGACCGTTTTAGTGAAAAAATATGTTTTTTGCTGTTTCAACCAGCATAGAAAAAAACTAAATTACATTTTATTATTTGCATACCACTATTGGAAAGTTAATTTTATGCTGAATAACTTTGTCACTCATACTTTGCATCTAGCACTTACAGTTCTTGAGTTTATTAGGATTTGTTTGTGGCATGCTGACTATAGCTTGATTTTGCTTAGAAAGGCCCAGGATTTACTGTTAACAGCATACAGGAGACAAGTAGTGCAACTTCAGAGAGCTCCTGTGGAGGCAATGAGTTAAGACTTTTCTCACAGACGGGATACAAAGAGTGGTTATGGGGATATTTACCTCCTGCCCTGTGGGGTCCCACAAAGCTTGATCCTGTCGCCAGTTTTATTTGTGGTGTACATGCTGCCTCTGGGACACATTATTAGATGTAACAGCATGGGTTTTCACTGCTATGCAGATGACACCCAGCTGTGCATGTCTTTTGCACCTGGCCAACAGGGTACGGTCTCTGTATTTAACTCCTGCCTGGCTGAGATCCAGTGCTAGATGTTCTTAAACAGGTTAAAGCTCAACCCAGATAAGACAGAGGTATTGGTGATTGAACCTTGTCATCGGTGGGACACTGAGTGGGTAGGGGAGAACTCTGATTTGGCACTCAGTGACTCCCAGTTGACCATTTCCACAAAGGTGAAAAATCTATGCATAATCCTCAAGTCAGCAATTTGACTCAAGGCTCAGGTGTCAGCTGTTGTCCAAAGTGGTTTCTACCACTTGAGGAATATCATCTGGATTAAACCTTTTATCCCTCTGGATGATCTGCCCTCACTAATACACACTCTGCAACATCCAGGTTTGATTACTGCAATGCCCTGTACCTGGCGCTAAATTGAGGTGCCCTGCATTGCCTGCAGCTAGTGCAGAACATGACGGCCAGGCTGTTGCTGGGCCATCCCATGTCCTGCCAAATAACACCAGTTTTATGAGGTCTTCAAAGGCTGCCAGTGAGGTGGCAGACTGTTTTCAGGGTAAGACTGCTGACCTATAAAGCCCAACACAGCCTAGGGCCTTGCGACCTGCGTGACCTGCTCTCTCTCTCTCTCTACCAACTCCTTGCCCTCTCTGTTCCTCTGAGGAGGGACTCCTAGTGGCTCCCAGGGTCCAGTTGAAATCCTCTGGAGATCATGCTTTTCAGTAGTGATCCAACCCTGTGAAACTTGCTTCCAAGGTCTTTCAGAGAGGCCCCCCTCATTGGAAGCCTTTAAGAAGGCTCTAAAGTCCTACCTATTTAAGGAGACTTTTTCCTTATATTAAATGTATTGAATATACAGTACTTCACTTATTTCAGTTTTAGCTAAGATAAGAGATTGCTCATTATATTATATACTTTATTCTTGTTATATTTTACATTGTTGTATTTTACTGTTCAGCACCTAGAACCTCTGGGGATGGAAGCTTTACAAATAAAGCTTTACTTACTTACTTGAAGGTGGAAGCACATTGAAAGCACACAGCAAGGAAGCACTGAGTGAAGGGAGGACATAGAGAAGCAGGGCTGCTGCCCTAGGTAAAAGCAGGAGCACAACACTATAGCCAGAGAAAGCAACAAAAGAGTAATCCAGTGAGCTGCAGAAGGCATAGATCAAACAGAAGTGGAAGGCAAACCAAACAGAAAGGCCCAAATACAACCATGAAAAAGCTACAACAGGGAGGTAGAGCCTCCAGCAACAGCAAACATAACAAACAAAGCACCTGATACTATAAAGCAGGGAGGCTGCCAGGTATTTATAGGAGTAGGAGTGGGGTCAGCTGGCCTGAGAGCCACAGACTTTAGCATTTCAGTACTTAAAGTCGAATTTCATAAGTTTTTGTGAAAACTGTAGAATTTTGTGATCATTTTGTGAAAGCCATGTTCAGAAATGTTTCCCAGTCATGCCCCTGATCTGCCATGCAGTAGGACATTTTTTATAGCCGAATGCTACCACTCTACTCCTATCTCCTGTGCCTGGTAAATAACATAAATTGATACAACAGGAACACTGGCACCAGGCTTCCTTGAGAAAGCCTATGGGTGAAACCTGGTCAGGATGTTTTGCTATTGGCTGCGATATTGTATACTTTAGATGTGGTTTTGCCCTGGAATAAATTATTGTGTGATACTGGAACCTGGTGCCAATGTTCTTGTTGCTGCCATACAGTAAGAAGGAAAAGGTTGGTTAGAGAGGGAGCATTCATTTGGGACTCCATTGAAAAAGTTGCTGGAAAATTGGAGGGGCATTATAAGACTCTGATACTAGTGGGCAGGGGGCGGGGGACTGCACAGAGAAAGACCAAGAGAAAGAGGAAACTAAATTATTACTTCTGCTCTGTCTTCACAGTAGAGGGTGGGTGTGTGTGTGTGGGGGGTGGACCAGCATGCTGCAGTAAGCACCAGGGAGATGAGAGAATGAACACAAGTCCATTCTCACCGGGGAGCATCTGAAAGGTATTGGAATCCTTAAAGGAGAATAAGGCAATGGGGCTGAATGGGATTCATCTAAGGGTCCTAAAGGAACTGACTGTGTTGTTGGCTTCTCCTCTGGCAGTGCTTTTTAGCACTTCACTGGAGATGGGGAACTTCCTCGGGACTGGAGAAGAGCCAGTGTGGTCCCTCTGCACAAAGTGGCAATAGAAGGATGCTAGCAACTACAGGCCAGTCAGTTTCACATCAGTGGTGGGGAAGTTAATGGTGACACTTCTGAAGGACAGGCTTGTGGAGAGCCTAGAAGCAAAATGGCTGCAGGACCACCAGCTGCATGGTTTCACAGGGAGAAGGTCATAATAGACTAATCTTATGAATTTCTTTGACTGGGTTACCAGGAAGGTGGATCAAGGGAGAGCAGTGGACATGGCCTATCTGGACTTCAGTAGGGCTTTCAACACTATGCTGCACAGGAGGCTAGTTAAGAAACTAAACAGTCTGGGGTTGGGGAAGAAAGTGAGAAGCTTGGTATCTAATGAGTTAAGGGATATGAGGCAAAGGTTGGTGGTAAACTGTAACCACTCAGGTGATAGGAGAGTGGTGAGTGACTAGCGTGGTGCCACATGGTTCATTGCTGAGACTGACCCTCTTCAATGTCTTCTAAGTGACATTGCAGAGATGCTAGAGTGGAAAATGTGTCTCTTAATGGATTATACAAATATCTGCAACAGGACTGACACTCAGTAAGGGCTAGAGAGAATGCAAAGGGATCTGAGGAAACTAGAGGAATGGTCTAGGTGATGGCAGCTGGGTTTCAATGCCAAAAAGTACAAGGGTATGCACTTAGGGCTGCAGAACCCAGGGGCTGTGTATAAGATGGGGGGAGTGGAACTACAGTCATCAAGCAAGAAAGAGACCTGGGGTCATCATATCTAATGACATCAAGGTAGATGGGTTGAGTGAAAAAGCAGTAGGAAAGGCTAGAAGCATGCTGGTACATTGGGAGAGAGATTTCTAGCAGTACGAGGTAAGTGGTGCTGCTGTTGTATTGCTCACTGGCGAGGTCCCATCTGGTACTGTGCCCCATTCTGGAGGTCACACCTCAGCAAGGACATTGAAAGGGTGGAGGTGGTACAGAGCAGGACATCCAAAATGTTGAGGAGTTACATGAGAAGTCATATGAGGAAAGGCTGCAGGAACTCAGTATGTACCAGGAGTCACGCATCATGAACACAAATCCAGCAGAGCACGGGATTGAAGGAAGCACTGATTCACAGCAGGAAGGTCTTGTCAAAAAAATCTGATAGATTTATTTGACTGGGTGACTAGGGAGATAGATCAGGGAGGGGCAGTGATTGTGGCCTACCTAGATTTCAGCAAGGCCTTCAACAGTGTCCCACATAGGAGGTTGGCAAATAAGTTGGGCAGCATGGGAGAGGGCCCCGGGGTGGTAAACTAGGTCAGAAACTGGTTGAGTGACAGGACACAGAGGGTAGTGGTAAATGGTGTTTAACCAGTGAAGAGGAGGGTGACTAGCAGGGTGCCACAGGGATCTGGGCTGGGACCAGTCCTTTTTCATGTCTTCATAAGCAACATTGTAGAGGGGCTGGAGGGGAAGGTATGCCTCTTTGCAGATGACACTAAGATCTGCAACAGGGTTGACACTCTGGGGGTGTGTGTGGAAAAAATGTGAAATGACCTAAGTATGCTTGAAGAGTGGTCGACAGTATAGCAGGTAAGATTCAATGCAAAGAAGTGCAAAATCATGCATTTGAGGCACAGAAATCCAAGGGAGGAGTATAGGATGGGGGGAGAGGTACTGACGGATACCAATTAAGAAAGGGACCTGGGAGTGATCATATCTGATGGCCTAAATGTAACCGAACAATATGAGAAGGCCATGGGGAGAGCCAGTGGGATGCTAGGGAGCACAGGAAGAGCTATCACCAGCAGAAGAAAGTGGTTATGACACAGTCCAGATTACTAGCAAGACCTCATCTGGAATACTGTGTCCAGTTCTGGAAGCCACACCTCTGGAAGGACTATAGGCAAAATAGTGGCAGTCAAGAGAAGGGCAACAAAAATGGTGCAAGGACTGCAGCAAAAGTCATATGAGGAAAGACTAGAGGACCTCAATATATTTTCTCTGGAGGAGAGAGGGGGGGATATGATAGAGACATCCAAGTACCTCAGGGGTGTAAATAAGGTATAGGAGGGTAGCATGTTTCAGAAAAGCAGGTGTACAAGAACAAGGGGGCATGATATGAGGCGAGAGGGGGGTAGGCTCAGGGGCAACGTGAGGAAGTGCTTTTTCACAGAAAGCAGTGGATGCTTGGAACAGCCTTAAGCCTAAAACCTGTGTAAACGGGACAAGGAGACCTTGCTAAGACAGGTTGCATATGGTCACATTATCATATGGGAATTAATAATTACAGGTTTGCTTTGTCTGCCATGGGTGGTTTGCCCACAGTATTGTTAAACACATCATAACACATTACAAGAATGTTGAGGCCTTTGTAGAACAAAGCAACAAGACCACCTCGCTGCTAGGTGTGCTCAATTAAAAAAGTGAGTAGAAGAAACAGAAATAAAAAGCACCACCCTGTCACATAAAAAAAAAAGACTTAAGATAAAACTCATGCAAAGAATGATTTATTGTAGAAAAATGTCATACCATTAAGCTCATAAAAATGGTGTCTTCTCATGGAGACCCCAGCAAGGCACTTGGAAACTCCAACCAGTTTTGGCCATCGAAGTATGTACAACAGACCAGGTTTGATTTATCCTTTTACAAAATACTACATACATGTGCAATTACTATAAACGTATACTGTAATATTTTTTTAATACATAGAGTTGGACAAACCTAGCCAAATGACATTCTCCAGTTCCATACTGAGAAAGATATAAGGAAGATGTACTTCTATAGTCCGTCAGGATTTGAAATTTACGTCTCACCAAGGGAAGCCACCACCTCCATCACTGCAGAATTTGCATATTTAAAACTAAAGGGATGGATGGATGGTGGATGGAGTTATTCTTTCCACCAGTCTGAAAGCTTTTATCAAACTGTATTTCCTCTTAATCTTTTCTTCTATATTTAGAACAACCTCAGGTAAGATAGTCAGTCATCATAGTTTAAATCCCCCTTACAGCATGATTTACTATTTATGTTGTCTTGTCTGAACACTCGCCAGCATATATTTTCTGTTGTATGATGTCCAGAACAGTACATGATCCTCTGGATGGACACTACTCAAGGATCTATGCAATGGGATTATTACACCTCTTTGTCTACTTTTTCTCTCAATACAGGCAGACATTTTATTTGCCTGATTTGTTGCAGTTCTGCATGGCGGCTCTCATTTTACAGTAGTATGTGCTTACTGTGCCACCTAGTCCTTTTCTTGGTAACTAATGTGCTATGCATTTGTAAACCACAGTAATGGGGATTTGCTATGTTATCATTTCAGCAAGAGCAAAATCATACATTTGCCAACATTTCCACTCATTTGCCAATTATTTACTAAGCTTCCAATTTAGTGTAGGCTGTTCCAAGGCTCCTTTATGGCTTCCTGGGAATGTAGTACTATCCCAGCAAATTTTAAAACCCAGCTACTCACCCCTACTTCAATATAGTAAAAAAAAAAACAAAAAACAAAAAACACTGGGCCCCATGACTAATCCTCTCAATGTCCCTGCCGCTCATATATACTCTCACAGCTTCTAATGGACAAATGTGAATGGAAGGGATTGTTGTAAGGTCAATGGTCAGCAGCCATAGTTTTTGCATGCAAACCAAGAATTTAACTTTTTAAATAATTTGAAAATATTGTTCTGTGATAAAAGAAGTGTAAAATATGGTGATGCAATAAGTAGGTCTTATTCCAATGGATCCATTTTTCTTTCCACTGGTAGATACAGTGGCCCAGATATTCAAAAGGGTTGCGCATGGTGCAACAGTGTTGCACCATGCACAACCCACTGATCGCTTGATGCGATTTTAAAGGAAAAGTGCACCGCACAAATCCGATCTTGCCGGGCGCATCAGTAATGTCTGAGCACAGGTGGGCGTGCCCATGCATAACCTGCACAGCCCGATATTCAGCCCAGGCTATGCAGAGTCATGCATGTGCAACCCCTACCTGTGTCTGCACAAAGTTACGCCCCCAAAAAAAGGAACAAGTGATGACCACCCACAGGTGAGCTGCCACATTACAGAGCGCAACACAGCAACTGCCACCTGTGGGTGGCCATCACTTGTCCCTGCCACACCTTTTGGCACCCCCCTTGCCCCAATCGCAAGCAACACTGTATTTCCCCCCAAGTCTGATATCCCTGATGGTCCAGTGGACTGCGGCTGAGCCTGATGCGGGCATCATTCATCACCCCAAGTCCGATATCCCTGGTGGTCCGTGGACTGCGCTGAGCCGATCACGGGCATCATTCATCACCCCAAGTCCGATATCCTGGTGATCTAGTGTACCCCACCCCACCTGCCCACTGAGCCCCACCACCGCTCCCCCGTCAGCGGCGGGCAGCAGCACCCTACCATGCCGCCCGCCACCCGCCGACTGATTAGCATGGTATGGGCTGCACCCGATTGACTCATGCTCTGAACCAATGGGCATGCAGCCCTACCGGCTGTCAGTCGGCGACAGTGGGTGGCAGGCGGGTGGGTGCTACCGCCCGCCAGCTGACAGGAGGGTGGGTGGTGGCTCTCAGTGGGCGGGTGGGGTGGGGTTACACTAGATCACCAGGATATCGGACTTGGGGGGTGGTGAATGATGCCTGCGATCAGGCTCAGCGTGGTCCACTGGACCCCCAGGGATATCGGATTGGGGGGGAATACAGTGATGCCCGCGATCGGGCTCAGCGCGGTCCACTGGACCACCAGGGATATCGGACTTGGGGTGGAATTCAGTGATGCCCGAGATTGGGGTACATGGGGTCCACTGGACCACCAGGGAAATTGGCCATTTTTTTTCACTTACAGGACTTCCCACAATCGGGTTGCAGGGGGCATTGGTCCCCCGACGTATGCTGCCTAGCAGAGCACTAGGCACAAGTCATCAGGGATTGGAGCACCTGCATGCTAATTGCATGCAAATGGAGCCATAATGAGATGCAAATGGCCCCCTGTGTGCCTTGCATAAATTATGGCCCCATTTGCATGTCCCCGTTTGAATATCGCAGGTGCTGTGCATGGCGCAATGGCCCTTGCACCACCGCATCTCCATGCTCCACTCTGACCACTTGTGCTGGCGCAGTGCCACTGCACCATGCACAGTGGGGGTGGCCAGAGTGCGATATTCAAAGCAGTTGCACCACAGCACAGCTCCGTTGAATATCACCCTGGCCACACTCATGCTCAACAAAGTTGAGCTGCGCCCAAGCTTGCACCACAGCCTGGCGCAGTTTGAATATCCGGGCCAGTATGCCTAAAAAGGACAATTATTTAATTTGAATAAGGAAAGCTATCTTTAAAGAGACATTACTGTCTCCCACAAGAGCCCTGATGCTCATTATTGCAAAAGCCCTGTGATGCAGTTTAGAATCCTATCTTCCTTTACTGTAACAGTCTCAAAATCATAAGACAGTTTCGATTATTTTATTTTTTATGCTATATTTGGTATCACTTTAATTCATAAAAACGAGTAAGTCTTTAACTTTCAAGCACGAAAAATGACATTGCCTTAGCCTGCCCACTAGAAAAAATAAAATAAAAAGCAATTATGTTAACAATTAAAAATGTACATTTTAAAAAATAAAAACATTTGTTTAATATTAGCATGAAGGAACTTCAGGAGTTGGGTTACTTTTGTTATTCTAACTATAGTGGCATAAGACACTTAGCTACGCCTCTTCTCTCATGACCACTCAGTTCAGTTCTTTATTGTTCATCAATAAAATATTCAATTTTATAACATTAAAGACTGTACAAAGAACTTTTTCGAAAAACAGTCTCCTTAAAATTCAATATATCTCATTGTGTTAAAAGTCTATATATTTCCAGTTTGCAATATAAATATTACAACATTCTTGAGTAAGACATTTCCTATTTTTGAGCTAAGAATCCCTTATTAATGTTTTTCTTATGCCTTACAACCACTCTTTATTTATTTATTAATCAATTGATTGATTGATTGGAAATTTCAGAGAATACCTTTGAGCAAATGTGCTCTTTTACAAAGGTTCCACGTCTATAACAGAGATTACAAGGCAACATAGCAAACACATTGAGCGAGTCCTAGTGGAATGAAGTCAAACAGGTACAAATATTGTTGAACAAGAACAAATAAATAAGCTGAATTTACAATAAGGCAGATAAACAGAAACAGTGTAAAACAAGCATAACAATGGTCCATGGCCTCAGAGCCAGAGTCTGGCACAGTTCAGAGTCTATGCTGGGAGGGACTTTAGTTAGGATGATTAGCAGTTACAGCTGCACTGAACTTTTAGAGTCATTGTAGAGCTCTCCTAAACTGGTCAAACTTAGGTAGACTGAGCAGAGTATTAGCCAGCCAGATAGTGGCCTTAACTGTGAATGAATGTTTGCCCAGCTGAGCACAGTAGAAAAGCAGTTCAAGGATCTTCTGAGCCATGCTCCTGGTATTGTGAAGACTAGCAACAGGGTGGAGGCAGAGAGTTAGTGCTGGAGGGGGGTTAGACCCAGTAGTGCTTTCTTGGCTAGCAGACATGTCTGTAACTTAATTCTGCTAGGTAGAGGTAATCAATTTGTTTGGGTGTAGATGGTGGAGTTATCGGTGTGCTTGTCAGCTGCAAGCACAAAGTGACAAGCCTTATTACAGATCAGATTTATTCTGCTGAGAATTGAGTCACAGACGGTTGCATAGACAGGGAGGCCATAGTCAACTAATGACAGTACTGAGCTTGCCACTATGAGGTGTCTAGCATCAGTAGTTAGGTTGACCTGGTTACAGTATAAGGCTCACAATCTTCTGTTTACCATGGATGCAAGGTGGTAAACATGGGAAACAAATAGTAAAGTATCATTCAGGATCACCCCAAGGCATTTAAAGGTTTCTACCTGTTCAAGTATATGGCCCAGGTCATTGCCGGTGATGGGGGGGGGGGGGGGTCACCTTCTTCTTCATTTGTGGGCCTGTGAAGAGCATTGTCCTACTTTCTTTTGTAATTTAGAACCAGTTTGTTTTGGCAGAACCATTTTTCAAGGGTCTCAAAATTACCCTTGAGGACAGCGGTAAGGTTGCCAAGGTAAGGTTTCTTGGACTAGATAACAACATTGTTTGCATAGAGAAGTACATTTGTACACTGACAGGCATCAATCAACCAATCAATCTATCAAAATCTTTATTTTGCCATGCAGAACATCATTGAGACAAGCTCATTTACAAGATGGACCACAGGCAAAACAATTGCCAACAGGGTTAAGACATAACAGGTTGAGTGAATGTACATAACAATTACATAGCAATAATAATAACATAATAACATATAACTATCACATGTGACAAGATACTTGCACCAGAACATAGCAATAGGTTCAACAGGAGGTAGTGCCATTTAAATACAATAGCATGGATACAGATATATGGATGTAAGGTAATGAGCTAAAGTTTATACAGTAAACATCATTGGAGGAGTCATAGTGAGCAGGAGTGGCAGTTCCTCTAGCATCAAAGTGCGAAGAAGATTGAGATGGAAGAGTCCTTTGACAAGTACTGTAGGTATGTCCTGGCAAGTGGGGTGGGAAGGGGAAGGGGGTATAGGGAGTGGGGAGGGAAGGTCAGATGAGATAGGAGAGGGTTGAACATGATGGTCTAGGGAGGAAGGACTGTTCAAAGGTAGAACACGACAGATGCCACAGGCAATGGCTGGGGTTTAAGTCCAATATTTAAAGCAAAGACAGATCATGATGTTGGGACCTTGATTTGGACAATGACAGAAGAGAGGACTCAAATGATGCCTCAGGCAATGGTTGAGGTTTAAGTCCAGAATTTAAAGCAGTAACAAATCGTGATGTTAAGACCTTGACTTGAAGCAATGACAGGCCTTGGAGAAGGTCTTCAGGAACAAGGATTTGAAGACGGAGAACTTGATAGGGGAAGTGAGCCTTAAGGTTTTCTGGATTTTATTCCAGAGTGTAGGAAGAGAGAAGTTTATTGAGGTGCTACCAAAGTGTGTTTTAACTTTAGGAATAGCCAAAGATAAGATGGTAAGACTTCTGAGAGAATAGGCACTAGGGATGCAGGGAGTTAGGCAGCTTGTGAGGTCTAAGGAGTGAGCTCTAAGGAGTATTTTTTTTGGTGATAGGTCTCCTTCAGTATTGACCTGCTGCTCCCTATCCACTTAGGGCCAGGTTGTCCACCCCAGCTTTCTTCAGGGTCACCAGGGGAAATCATGGGCCACCGTGTTGAAAGCCTTGCTAAGGTCCAGAAGCAAGGCACATATATATTGCTTATTATCAAGTGCAGGCTGCCAGTCATTTATAACCTTGGCAAGGGCAGTGGAGGTACTATGCATTGGATGGAAACTGGATTGAACTGGGTTTAGTAGATTAAAACTTTCCAGATGAGATCTGAGCTGTTTGTTTGCTACCTTCTCCAATAACTTTGATAAGGCCAGGAGCAAAGAGATTGGGCGGTAATTATTTAGGTTACAGGGATCCCCTGATTTGAACAGAGGGATGACATGGGTCATCTTCCAGACCTTGGGGAGGGAGCCCTGATTGAGAGACAAATTGAAAAGGTGGGTAACGGGGGCAAATATAGTAGGCCAATTTTAGGAAGAAAGGCTCAATCATATCCGCACCCGCACATTTCTTGGTATCAAGTTGAAGAAGGAGATCCACAACCTGTGTGACGGTGACCGGACAGAAGGAGAAAGAGTAGTAAAGGTCAATAGATTCCAGATCATGGCAATCAGATGACTGACTAAGGAACTGTGCCCTGATGGCATTTGCTGGGGAGGTATCAAAAGCCATCCCTGCTGTGGCAAAGTGATTGTTAAGGAGGTCAAGGATCTCATTTTTATCTGTAGCGCGGGTACCATCAGGTTGGTGGTTCATGAATAATTCAAATAGCAGGGGTCCCAGAATGGAGCCCTAGGGAACACCAGTGAATACATTCCTAATGTCTGACAAGGAGCCTTCTATCTTATCTTATCATGTTGAGTGTGATTAGTGACATAACTCTAAAACCAGGTGACTGTGTCTTCTGACAGGTCTAGGCCATGGAGTCTGTATAGAAAGTGCTTATGATTGATCAAGTCAAAGGCTTTTGTCAAGTCAGTATAGGTGGAGCCAGCCTTGTCTCCATCATCAAGGGCCTCTAGGACAAAACTGGAATACTCAATTAGTGCTGTATTGGTGCTATATTATGAAATTGATGCTGTTGGGGACACTGCATTTCATATTGTTCAAGATATGAAACAAGTTGATTGGACACTATTCTCTCAAAGGCTTTGGACTGGGTGAGAGTATAAAAATTGGACTGTAATAAGAAAGGTTAGAATGATCACTGCTTTTAAAAACCAGTGTGAGCAGAGTAGATTTCCACTTTTCAGGGAACTGGGAGTAGTGCAGAGAGAAGCTGAACATTTTGGAGATGGGTAGGAGAGTTCCTCACTACCAGGGCAAATAGACTCATATCAATTGAATCATCTTCAATTCTGGTTTTACCAAGCACCTTTCTAATATAAATAGAGGTGTCCCTTTCTGAGACAAGTTTAAAATAGAACTTAGGATATCCTGGCTCCAGGTCCATTGGTTGTGTGTCAACAGGAGCAGGACCTCTGCTGGAGGGAATGGTTGGCTCAGTGGGAAATACAGAGCTAAGGACAGTGAATGACACACTGCATTTGTTGGCAATTTATGAGCATTTTTGATCCGTTTTTGTCACCCTTACCAAATAGTTCTGAGACATTCTCCCAGAACCTTTTGCCACTGTTTCAGTTCTGTGTTTGCTGGGCATTGCTGTAGGTGGATTTGGCCAATCAAATCCTAGTAGTGCATTTATTCCTGGCTTCCTTGTATTTTTGCAGTCGGACCAGGGGCCCAGTCTCCCTGGTCAGCACCCACAGGTTATCCTTCTCTCTCATGAGAGCAAGGAGTTCTGGGTTGATCCAACCAGTGGGAGTACCTCTTACTTTGCACTTTTTGAAGGGTGCAAATTTACTGCAGGCAGTTGTGAATTCTGTGCCAAAGAATTCTAGGACTGAATCAATATCAGGGATGGCATCAAGGACGCTCCAGTCTAGTTGGACCACATAGGATTTGAATTTTGGCATGTTCATTTTCCTTATGACACAGCTGTTTATGAACTGGGAGGGGGGCCTGGGCTGTTTTACTTCCCACAAGCACTGTACCGCAGAGTGGTCACTGAGGGTATTAGGCAGAACTTTGACCTTTTTGACACTGTCTGGCTTAATTATAAGTACCCCATCAAGTAGTGTCATACTGCCCACTTTATAGTTAGTTCTGGTGCGCTCAGTGACCATTTGTGTTAGAAATAGACTGGCAGTCTTATCTCTATGCCCGATACTGCACTTTGTGGTCAAGTTAATATGAAAGCCACCAGTTACTATGAATTCCTAATTCTGGTTAAATTGTTTAAGATACTTAGAGAGGAACTCCATACCTGCTTGTTTGCCAGGTAGAATATAGATCTAGAGTTAGATTAACAGATGGTAGCCTAAGCCCTTGTCATGCCTTACTGATTACAATTCCATTATTCATGTTATTGTACTCAGGTCCTGAAAACATTTAAAACAGTTTTAAAAAGACTCCATCCCTCCCAGATGGTCTGGGCTAGTCCCTGGGCCACCCTCTTAACCCCAGTCACTTTACATACTCCTCCACCTTCGCGGTCTTCACAGAGTGATTATGTTTTTGAAAATACTGGCTAGCTCCTGGCACAGTGCCAGCAGCACATACGTCTTTCCAATGGTCCCCCTTTCTCTATCCCTACCACCTGATCCTCAAAGTCTATCAATGATGAACACCTCCTGACACCCAAATCATGATATTTTTTGGGGACATCTAAAAAATCCTTACTATCTGTTGGCTAGCCTGGTAATCACTTGTCCCAAACATTACTCCTAGTAAGTTTCAGTCATCAGTGACTGAGTGTGCAATGAAGCCTGTAACTGGGGTAGAGGTGGAGCAGTGTGCATCATGGATGATGCCATGCAGACTGACTGGTCGTCTTGTCTCACATTACCAATGTCATACACTACTCTTTCCCTTCCCAGTCATGCACCTGATCACAAGCTCAGTCACTGATGAAACACTACAGGAGGGCAGATGACTTGGCTAGCTGTGACTGCTATAGATACCCCATCCAAAATCATGGGTTGGGGATTAGAAGGGGACAGTGCTTACATACTATGTCTTTGGAAACTGGGGTTAAGGTTAGAGAGGGTGAGTACTGGAATGCATGTTTAGAAAACAATAATCACTCTGGGAAGATGAGGAAGGGGAATGAAGGGCAGCCAGTAGATGATTAGGACTGAGGAGGAGAACTCCAGTTTCCCATGCATCTGCCGTACTTTAATCACTAGAACACACTGCCTCCCAGCCACAGAATTTGATCATGTCATGTGTAACTGAAATAATGTTATAGTTAGGTTACTAGTTGGGGAGGTACATTTTGACTTACCTATTTCTTCTTTACATTTTGTAACAGTCCTTCAAGGGATACAGCAGCTTTAAGATCAGAACGGGAATAAAGAAGGAAAGTTACAGCCATCTGAGGCAAGCAGCTTGATACAAGACATCTCTGGAGAGTGGCTCCTGCTTGCTGCTGTGGGGCAGGCATGCTCCTAACCTGGGAAGTCGGGAATACAAAGCAATTATACAGTTTAACACTCATTGATTGGGGGGGGGGGGCAATCTGCACTTTGTGCTCTTTGAGGAGAGATAATCAGGTGGAAACCTGTTAGCATACAAAAGTGTCTGCCTGTGTACAATACTTCATTTTCTTTCAGCACACAATCTAATTTTAAGCACCCGATACCAATGCTAACCATTTCAGTTAGTAAATGTGCCTACACCTGAATTCAGCTACACATATTCTGAAAATTCTTCTGAAATGGATCATCAGATGTTCTTCCTTCACTATGGAGCAGAGATACCACAGAATCCATCTCCTCTTTTCCCTA
Organism: Neoceratodus forsteri; assembly: GCA_016271365.2. NCBI lineage: Eukaryota > Metazoa > Chordata > Ceratodontiformes > Ceratodontidae > Neoceratodus > Neoceratodus forsteri. Next base: position 1,728,284,412 of record CM057452.1, read on the forward strand.
CATCTTTTTACCCACCTCCCATCTCAGCTTGTAGGAGAACAGAGACTAGAGTTAGAAGACACATCACTACTCTTTTACACAATAAAAACTACTTAATTCTTGGCACCATGTCACAATGCACCAGGACTGGGACTCCAAATGTTTGGCAGCTCTGTTTGATAAAAGACTTTTTTTTTAACTTCACAGTCACGACCCATGACAGTAACATGTAATGGCAGAAGGTAAGACAATTTGAATGCACGGCTGTATTAAAAGAAGTTATAACATGCTTTGAAAGTAATGTGATGATTCTAAGCTTTACGGGGCACTATTAAGATCAAATGTGGAATACTATGTGCAGTTCTGGATGACACAATACAAACAGGACATTGCAGTAATCGAGATGGAGCAGCACAGAACAACTAAATTGATTAAGGAACTAGAAAAGATATTCTGCAGAGAAATTGTAAATTGGCTAAGTATGTTTTCCCTGGGAAAAGAAGGCTAAGAAGAGAGATGATTTTTTTAAAAATGCTTAAGGGATTAGATAAGGGGGATCAGGGAAAACATTTTCAGCTTATTCAGTGCAGTAGAACGACAAGGCATACTCTACGCGTAAAGAAAAAGGTGAGTGTGCTGGGTTCCTCAGATTCTGAAAGTCCACAAAAAGAATATTCATATGAGGTATCAGGCTTTCTTTAGGTGTCAGCAGACTTCAGTTATATAAATATCTAAATCGCTGTGACTTAGATTAAGGGAGCAGACTTTTCATGAAATTTTGAGACAGCAATTGATGTCACTGACGGGATGGCTGTGCTTAGCAACCTACAGCTTGCTCCTCAACGGTATTACTTTCTGTCTCAAGACTCCATGAAATGGTTACTCCCCTGATTTAATTTACCGATTACATAGAGGATAATGCTTGATGTACAGCTGATAGCCATGGTATAATCACCTTGAATGGTTGTAAGGGCATCTGTAAACCTTGAGAGCATAGCTCAAGAGGTTTACAATTGCCCTAGCAACCATGAGAGATGATTACACCATGGTTATCACCTGTACATCAAGTATTGTCATTTTTAGTGTATGGGACTCGACATGAGAAGTTACCCCCCCCCCCCGAACACAAGTAATTTAGCCTTACCTTATTAATGAATCTGCACTACAGCCACATGATTGTGTAGGAAAACAATTTATTAGAATACACGGACTGAATGACAGTGGGCCAAAATAGCACCAGAGTTAAAATCTGTATCAGACACAGAGATTGCTAGATTCAGTAACAGTAAATTGAAACAACTGGAATGTTATTTGAATACTGTACTGAGGCTAACAATCACATTCTGGGTGTGTAGAATACTGAATAACACTGGCATTCCATTTTGTAAACCCCCTGCTATGACATAGTTGAGATAGGCTTATATGGTTCTGACATCACAACAGTGGGATTACAAGGTTGTAATCTATTTTATTTCAATGGTAATAATTGCTACCCATACATTATATATAGAATAGTGGATGGGCAACCATCCACAACAAGGCTGTGTTTCCCTCGAGGGTGTTCTGCTAAACCACCAGGGCAGTTAATTGTATTTCAGATGGGGGGATTGAGGCTTAGGGGGTACTGCTAGCCACCAGGAACTGGCACACGGCCACCTAGCAGCTTGCAGCACACCATCCAGGTGCTCCACCTGTTTGGCACAGGGCCATGGTTGCTGCAAACTGCTGGACTTTGCCACTGGGACCCTACCCAATAGAGAATCGGGTGCAGGGTCCCTGGCACACCGGCAATTGCTGCACTGTGCAGCTTGCTCAGACTTTTGAGAATGGGGCCATGTATCTCCAGGTACTGAGCACCCACTTGGGGTTAAAATATATATTCATATGGAGGATGGTGCTGCACAGAACTGCATGGGATTGTGCTGAAGGAACACTTAAACTTGACAGAACCCATGATACCTTCTGGACTTCAAGACCATCCTTGGCAAAAGGTTGGTTCAGACTTATTTGAATGGAAGGACATTTCCTATCTACTCGTGGTAGATTACTTTTCCAGATACAGTATTTGGATCTTTCCAGATAGGACAAGACAACTTCATTAGCAGTTATCTAGCACTTGAAATCAGTTTTTGTTCACCAAGGGGTCCCTGAAATTATCATTTCAGGCAGTGGCCCAGATTTTCCTCACCCAACTTTTCAGACTTTGCAAAAGAATACAGTTTCAGATGTATCACCAGCAGTCCACGGTTTCCTTAGAGCAATGGGACAGCAGAGTGTGAAGTACAAACTGTAAAAAACATGTATAGAATATAGAGGATAATGCCTGATGTACAGGTGATAGCCATGGTATAATCACCTCAAGTGGTTGCTAGGGCATCAGTAAACCTTGAGAGCCTTTCTGGGTGTATAAAATACTGAATAACATATAGAATAGTGGATGGGCGACCATCCACAACAAGGCTGTGTTTCCCTCGAGGGTGTTGATGACATCAGAGAGACCTTGAGAGCAAAGCTCGAGAGGTCTCCGTGATGTCATCAACTCCCGAGATGTGAAACACTGCCTTAGTTGTGGATGGTCGCCCATCCACTATTTTATATAGCATATGGATCCCCAATGTGTAAAAACATTCATTTCACAAGGTTTCATACCTTGTGTATTCACAGCTCTGCTTCGTCCTGATCCTCGCTTCAAACACACACGACAGACGCACTCCTATCCCAACATGACCCCGAAAATCCCAGTCCTTGATGATGTTCCCTCTTTTCACAATCCCAACCATGAAGGTAAACACCAGATTTAGATAAAAAAAAGACAAACTGAAAACATGAATACACGGCGTAGACTATGACAGTTCATATACAGACTTACTTTGAACCACTCGCTGGACAGCTCGCTATGTGTCACCGCCATTGATGTTTGAATTTATTTTTTGTGAGGAGCGAGTTTCAACCAGTAGGGTGGCAGCTCAAGGAAAAAACAATTGTTGTACAATCGATGTGACATCAGAACGATAGTACAACAACTTTTTTGACCTTTGAACTGTCCTACAACAGGATTTTGAAAGCCATCATTTTCTATTAACAATAACCCCTTCCCATATACTATATAGATATTTATATCACAAGATTGTTGACACTTACATGTAATGTGGGATGACCAGGAGTGGGTTGATCAAAGGATTGAGGTGGTGAAGTCCAGGAGACGCCCTGGAATAAATAGAGCATCTAGGAGAAGCCAGACGTGGTTGGTGCCTATTTCTAGGGGGGCCACCAGGTTAAGTGGCCAGGTGACCTCTAGGGCTGCATCACCCTCAATACCTCTGATGGCAGTGCTATGCAACGCCAGGTCAATCAGAAACAAGACGGCTATTATTGCCGCTCTGGTCTCATCGGTCGACCTGGCGTGCATTACAGAGACCTGGGTGGGAGATGATGCTGGCCCTGTTTTTGAGGCTGTAGTCCCCCCAGGATACACTGTGGTGCACTGCCCCAGAGAAAATCGCAGGGGAGGTGGTGTAGCTATTTGTTTTAAATCAAACCTGGACTTCACTGTGCACCTGGTGGGAACCCCAGGTTCATCTGAGTGTGTGGCCATTCATGGAGGACTTGGCGTTGGCTGCAGGATCCTCCTCATCTATCGCCCTTCTGGTTTGATGGGGGGGGGTTCCTGCAGGAATTCGCCGAGTTTGCTGCCGGCGAAACATTGGATTCCCCAAGATGTATTTTTCTTGGGGACTTCAATGTTTGGGCCAAGGATAGAAGTCAAAGGTGCAAATGATGAGTTACTGCAGAGTATGTCACTTTTGGGGTTGGTGCAGTCTGTCGGCGTGCCTACTCACCAGGATGGCACACATTGGACCTGGTGTTCTCACTGGGACTTGAGATCGCTGACCTTGATATTGATCGAGTAGCTTGGTCTGATCATTGCACGGTGAAGTTCACGTTTAATGCTCCCGCCATAAATTCTTTCCTTTCTGAGACATTTTGCTGCCGCCCGTTAAAAGATCTTACCCCTGAGGGTTTTGTGGCGGCAGTTGATTTGTCAAGGGTGGGTGATGCATGCATCAGAGCAGTTGACGCCGGGGTAGACGCCTATAATAAGGTGCTATCTGGTGCCATCGACTCCCTCGCACCTGTCCGTGTACGACCCAGAACTTCATACCTGAGGTCGCCTTGGTATGATGGCGATCTCAGGGAAATGAAGAAGCTGGGTCGGAGATTAGAGTGTCGCTGGAGGAAATCCCATCTGGGGGCTGACAAACTGGTCCTGTGTGTGCATTACTGCGCATATCAGGAGGCAATCAACCAAAAGAAGGCAATATTTTTGTCCCGGGAGATTGCTGCTGGGAGAAGCCGACCAGCCTCACTCTTCCGGACTGTTGACAGGCTTCTTCATCCTCTCTGTCTTCAGCCCAGAAGAGTTTCCTCGAATGAGAATTGTGAGGAATTTGCTCGGTTTTTCTCGGACAGGGTGTCTGTGATCTGGCGGGAGGTCTCCTCAGCCAGTAATATCATTGCTGTCAGTAGTCGTCAGTTGTGTTCTAAGAGCACTCTCTCTAGTTGGGGGAGTTTAGGCCAGTGGAGGTTCGTGAGGTTATTGAGATAGCGGCCAACTTGAAGTATACCTTTTGTGAACTGGATCCTGTGCCAACGCGCTTCTTGATGAGGTGCATTGACACTGTTGGCCCGGTGTTTGCCCTGATTGTCCGGTGTTCCCTGAGTCAGGGTGTCTTTCTGGATGCCTTGAAGGAGGCTCTGGTGAGACCCCTTTTAAAGAAAGCTTCTCTGGACCCGGAGATTAGGGCAAATTACTGTCCTATCTCCAATCTTCCATTTTTGGGAAAGTTGTTGAGAAGGTGGTATCACTTCAGTTGGGGGAACATCTCATGACCCACGAGTTGTATGATCCCTTCCAGTCAGCTTTTTGGGCCAGACATAGCACTGAAACTGCATTAGTTCGGGTGCAAAATGACCTCCTCGCTGCTAGAGATCGGGGGGACAAGACAATTCTTGTTCTCCTCGATCTCTCCTCAGCATTTGATACTGTGGACCATTGTGTGTTGCTGTTCTGCCTGAGGGAGTTATGCAGACTCACTGGTATTGTCATCAAATGGTTTGAGTCATTTCTTACTAACAGGAGGCAGCGGGTTGTGATGGGTAACTTCTCATCCGTACCCTGCCTCCTTTCGTGTGGAGTCCCTCAGGGTTCGGTATTGGCCCCAATGCTGTTCGCAGTATACATGCTGCCCCTGGTGGGGATCATTAGGAGGTGTGATTTGAGTTTTCATTGCTATGCTGATGATACTCAACTATACCTATCCTTTGCCCCAGGAACATCAAATGCAGTGGATGTGTTGAATATCTGTCTGGCTGAGATTAATGACTGGATGTCTTCTAGCTGGCTGTGACTGAACCCTAACAAGACTGAGTACTGGTAGTGGAGTCGAACAGAGCTCGTGATGGGATGGCCTCTGATTCTGCGACTGGCATTGTGCTAGGAGCTGTGTCATTGATGGCCTCCCCATGGGTGCGAAATCTTGGTGTGATCTTTGACAGAAACCTGTCCATGGAGGCCCAAATATCCTCTGTGGTTCGTTCCTGTTTTTTCCATCTTAGAAATATCGCCAGGATTAAGCCCCTTGTTCCGTCTCTGGACATCCCTACTCTGGTGCATGCCTTAGTCACCTCTAGGCTTGACTACTGTAATGCCTTCTATCTCGGGGTCTCTGGAACTTCTCTTCACAGACTGCAGCTAGTGCAAAATGCTGCTGCCCGGCTTTTGACCGACAAAGTAAGTTCTGGCTACACATTCATGGCTGGCGTGAATTGCACTGGCTGCCTGTCAGGTGGAGAGTATTGTTCAAGGTGGGTTTTCTCACCTATAAGACCCTACATGGACAGGGCCCTGGTTACCTCTCTGATCTCCTGATACCTTCCACCTCTGTCCAAGATCTCCGCTCCTCTAGTGGTGGCCTCCTCAAAGTTCCGAGAGCAAGGTTGAAATCAGCAGGGGATCGATCGTTTGGAGTTGCTGCTCCAGCTTTCTGGAACTCGTTGCCGCTTGAAGTGAGAGAGGCCCCCTCTATAGAGGCCTTTAAGAGTCGTCTGAAGACCTTTTTGTTTATGCAGGCTTTTGGAGATTAAGTTTTATGTGTATTATATTTTATTAATGTATACGGTATGACATACTGTAAGTTTCTGTGCGGCGCCCAGAGCCTTCGGGGTTGGGAGTCTTTTTAAATTAAATTGACTTTGACTTTGACTTTAAATCCAATATCTTATATGAAAGATTTTTTCAAGGGCTTTCACACTGTTTGAGAGACCCAGCCTGTTACCTTCAATTTTAAGGGATGATAGAATTAGAAGTAATGTGAGTGTGTATTGTTTCACCTAGAGAGTGGTAAGTCTATGGAACAAGTTTAGATAGGGCCTAAAAAATGTAAACCATGGTTTTATTAAAAAAAATATACTGGATTTGAGAGACTTTGCTCTCAAAATGCCTTTCTCATTTGCTCCATTGCTTCCTTCGCATACTGTGCCAGACTGCTTTATTGCATTCTTGGGTCCTACCGTGTAGCAGGGTCTGTGTTGTGTGACAGACTCTTCATGTGCATTAAGCAGCAACATTTATTAACAAAAAATTGATTTGTTGATTTCTGCAGTGTGAAAATCAGTGTTCTAAGTAGCTTTTATAAATATTTTTTGGTTTTACTTCACTTCTGTATCGTACACTCAAAGTCTGGTAGCTTTCATTAGGAATAGAACAATTAAGCTGGCCCGGTGGCGCTGAGGGTTGAGGCGTGGATGCCACACCTCGCGCTACACTGGTGACCCAGGTTTAGGAATGGATCTGGGCTGCTGAGGGTTGGCAGGGGAGAGGGAGGATCGAGCGTCCGATGACTGCTGTTCTCTCTCTGGGGTGGGTAAGGGGGCTTGCATCGCTCTGTAGCGGTGACTGGCAGAGGCCAGCTGCACTACAAGTAGCATGCAAATAAGGGGAGGAGAGCATGGCAGGCATCAGCACTACATGCTCAGATGCCATTGCACCACCGGCTCTCCATAAGGGGAGAAAAGTGGAAAGTACGGAGGGTGATCTTCGTGGCTAATGGTCATGCCATTACACCCCCAGAAGTGACCTGAGAGAGGTGTGTACCCAATGTGGTGTGAGATGATAATGGCCGGCCCATTGGGGGTACGGGTTTGTATGGCCCGTGTGCACAACTGGGCCTGGGGGCGCAGGGCCAGCAGTCGGAGATCTTGGGGGTCGCTCTGCCGAGGAGGCAGAAAAGATAAGTAATACAAAAAAAAAAGGAATAGAACAATTAAGAGCTGATAAAACCTCTGATATTATTGCTGCTGTGTTCCCAGGGCCAACTCCCTTGCAGCTGAGGTAAAATCTCATAATTTGCTGAAGGGAGAGGACTCTGCTGTTTTTGCTTGGGTTTGCAGTGCTTTGGGGATGGTGTTGGCAAACACACTGTCGTCACACTTCAACTGACTCCATTCTTGAATAGCTGTACATTTCTTCTGGTTCTATAATACAAAAACTGTCAGAAATATGAAAAATATGGCAATGCTTTCCTTTCTTAAACTTTTGATGCAAGTTTGTTCATGTTGTGCATCTGACCTCAAATACCCTGATAGGGACTTCTCAATCATTCCCCAAGTAATGTCATCGATATACTGTCACTCTAATGTCCCTAAGAATGTTAACCTGATGATTAGTCTGTTTACACTTCATGTTTTAGATTAGACATTGGAAGTATTTTGTTGGAAGTAAATTCCATATTATTTTTTAATTTAAATTCTGTGTTTATCCACCGACTTGGACATTATACCTTGCATTTGACTCATATCTTGGGCCATCATCAAGGCTGCTTTCCATGACTTGTCATGGGTCTTCAGCCCTGTGATTTCTCTGCTACAGAAAGTGCTACTGCCTGCTTGCAACAGGACCCAGGCTGAGGCCCAGGAGGTTACATGTTAGCTAGTCAGGGATTTGGAGGAGCTGGTGTTGGTGCTGTGCTCGATTGATGTAGGTACCTGGTGTCACCATTAAGAATGGCACCAAGGGTATTTTTCTCTTGTTTTGTTGTATCCTCTCATCTGTCCAGTGCAATTTACTAACCTACCTTCTGATTCCAGCGTGTGTGTGTGTGTGTGTGTGGCGGGTGCACTTTGTGTGGTCACTCATAACATCTAAGTACTCCTGTCTCTGCAGGATGGGCTCTGTCAACAGGACAGGTATCCTCACCCCACAGATCATGAACATGTTACCTGTGCAGCATGCTCTTGGCTCCTCTAGCTCAGCCAAAGCATCTGATAGATGTGTTTTTTTTTTTACAATAAACTCTTTACTAAAATACAAAAAGTGTGAGAACAAGAATCAAATCCATACATATACAGTACAGGACAAAAATTTGTGAACAACATGAAAAACAAAACTCAAAAACATGAATGAAACAACAACAAGTAATCTAACAGCCTATAAATAGAAGGAAAAAAAACAAGAACTATAGTATGCAAAGCTGGTCAAACAAGAAACAATTAATAACACACTCCATTCACCAACATAGGAGGGATATAAAAACAAAGCCTCAGTGAAGCCTGTAGGAAAATAAGTCACGATGGCGGTAATAAGAGGTAGGGGAGAGGTAGTTGGGCTTGGGGGAAATGTGAAGGTAGACAAAGAAAGAACAAGAAAGTGGGGGAGATAAGGTGAACAAGTCACTAAATGAAGTAATTAATATTAAAGGCTATACTAAGAAGAAAAGGAGGGGGAGTGGGCTTCTAGATAAGCAACGAAAGGAGCCCAAATGTTCTTATACTGTAACATTTGGGACAAGGCTAAACAGGATAAATTTTCATGCAAGGTAAGCTGACCTAAGGCCAGAAACCACTCCTTCAGGGAGGGAATTTCTGTGAAACGCCAACAGCAAAGAATAAGCTGTTTGCCGTTAAGCGATGCAACAAGGGCCCATTGCACATGGGGGTCACAGCGAGATGTACTTGGAGAAGGGAGACCCAATAAAACAAAGAGACATAAAGGCACACATAACTGGGAAGGGTAAGCATGCATACTTGCAGGATCTGATCCCAGAAAAGCATCTGATATTTTTAATGAAACTCAGCCTATATGGGCATGAATTGTTTAGAGACTCTCTAGTTTTTACTATGCTTCTTTGGATGCTCCTCATCCTCACAGATTTAGCAAAGCTTTTTTTTTTTTCTATTTATACTCCATTCACTAGTGACCTAGTGGAACTTCCTTCTGTCCAAATATATTGCACTCAGTAGCCTGTATTGGCACTCCCCTATCTGACCATCCATGGCTGTCCCCATCACAAGTCCCTGCTGCTTGACCCATTTGTGTTTTATTAATGTATACGGTATGACATAACTGTAAGTTTTCTGTGCTCTCTGAGCCTTCAAGTTGGCCTTTAGGGGCAAAGAAGCAGTGGTGATTCTGATTGGGGAAAAAAATCTGACAAGGTTAAATGGGTGCAGGGTTGGCGAGAGAGCAACCAGTGGAATGGCCTATTTGGATATGGGGGATACAGACTTCTTCTGCCCACTCCATTACATCCACCAATATGTCTTCTCCAGGCTTCATCAAATACAGGTAGGAATATACAAACAGCATCTGCATGGATGGTAATTTCTCTTCTTACTGTCCCACTCTTGACATTCAAGACCATCATGTTTTAAAATTTCTTACTCAAGATTGTGCTTTCATTGAAACTTTGGTGTCAAATATTTAGATTTGGGCATGTTCACAGTTGTTAATGATAAGTGACACTGGCACTCCCACCTGAATGGTTCAACCATCCAACCATCTCAAGTCCTTGAAGTTCGCCTCTTCTGTGGATCCCAACCAAGCAGTGGTGATGCTGGCCAGAATACCAAGCCCAAGGAAGGAGGTATGGATGACAGAGCTGATGGAACAACCAGTGGAATGGCCCACTGAGATTTATGTATGGGTGGGGGTATGGACATTATCTGCCCCCACAAGCTCCTTCTATTTCTAGAAAACAGTTTTTTTTTTGGGGGGGGGTAATCACCAAAATATTAATTTCCTTTGTTGTACAGCTGATCCTTGTGAAGTTCAAATATTGCAAAAGGAAGGTGGACCGCTCCACGCAAACAAATGCCACCACAATAAATTATTTCTGGTTAATCTTTATTTTAACACCTCCCTGATATTTTGCCAACTGACTGTATTCCAAAAGGGGATTCTTATAGTTATAAATGAACATAGCATTTGGCACAACGTCAGAGTTATATAAAAAAATATTTTATTATTCCTGTACAATATAAACTCATAAGGCTAGTAAAATATATCTCATAGATATATCAATGCTGGTAAATATTGCACAAAGCTGAAATAACATGAGGCAAACAAAGCAACAAAACCTTCAAAAACAACAAACAAAAGTAAGCAGACACAAAATGCAGGCTTTGTAAACTTTTGAAAATAGCAACATTGTCCTTGCATAAGTACTGAAAGTAATTTCTTTGCATAGGTACTTTAAGTTGTTTCTTGGCATGTAAAATATTTAAATATTCCTTTGCATACTCATACTCTATATAGGTTAAAAGATTTACCCTTATATAACCACCCATTTTCTAAGTTACACTAAAAATGTATAAAAATATTAAAGTGATACTCTCTTGGAGTTGGCACAAAATGTGGGCTTTTCTTCATAATGCCAAATAATAATGGAGAATTGTAACATGGTAAGAATTGTAAAAGTATATTCTGGTACTATCATAGGCTCAAACACCACATGTGATGGAAAGTCAAGCAGGTATTAATGCCCACTTGACATTGGGACCGTGAGAGAGAGAGAGAGAGAGAAAAATGATCACCGAGTGTTGGAGATGTATAATGTTTCTCTCTCTGTCCAGTAGGTGGCATTTCTCAATGGTTAAAGGTAAAATGAATGGTGTTCAGCCGTACTCACCCACAAGCTCACCCGCCAGCGGGACCTCGTAGAAAACAATGAGCAGTGTCACCCAATGATCAAAGCAGAAAAAGAGGTAGAGAGTCCATGAAGAGAAAGAAACACATCCATGGGGAATAGAAGCATAAGTGAGTACTGCTGAATTGTAATACAGCGACCGTGTCCCTCATTATTATGTTCAAGCCAGTAATGAATTGTGGGAGTAGTACAAATACATGCCAGCTATGGAAATATGTGTACTTCTTCCATAATGTATGAATCACAGAAATGTTAAAATGAGCAAAACGAGTGAACTCACGGCTGCAGAAGTACGGAAAAGTGAATGGTTGGTAATATTTATTTGCTATGTACATGGAAACCTAATCTGACAAATAGCAGTAAAACAGCAGTCACAATATAAATGTGCATTGAGCAAGGAACATGCACGTGCACAGCCGTACATATAAACAGGCTATCTGCTTAGTAAAAATGCTTATATAATATAATATAATATAAAATATAATATAATGCTTATATAATATTATATAATATTGCATTAAGCAGTATTGTGAGGTGCTGTTAATTTATGTCTCACATAGTATTGACTTTTAACAGTATTCACACTGCACTGAGTGGAATCACGTGATGAGCCGAGTTTGAACAGACATGTTCCGCGCTGCTCCTAGGCCCCGAAACGAATTAAAGCTTTAAAAGTCTCCGGTACTGGTAAGTGGCTAGTTAAAATGCCAGGTACCAGTTGTGGTTGTGCAGCGGGTTTGATCGGGAGTTAAATCGCTGAGGACAGGGCTGCAAGGAAGTGGCGGCGAGTGTACAGACAGCGCGATTGCTGCAGAAGTAAAGGGCTGTCTCGCAGCATCAGTATGGAAGTGGAGGCTACGGAGCCTCTTGCGGCGAGAATACTGGCAGCTAAAAGGCCTAAGCTCCTATCCCCTGACCAGAACGAGCAAGATGGGAATTCTGATAAGGAAGGGGGTGTTGTTAAGGCTTCTGATGATATTCAGGAAATTAAAAAACTGCTATAAGGGCTGGTGCTTGATATTGCAGAGGTGAAGCCTGCATTACATTCATTAGCACAGCGAATGGGGGATGCAGAAGCAAGGATCTCCTGCCAGGAAAGGAAGGTTTCCACAATAGATCAGGAGCTAGTGGCCATGAGAAAACAAGTTAAAAAGCTAGAAGAGAGGATGGATGACCAAGAGTCTAGAAGCCGGAGGAACAACCTGATACTGGCAGGGATTCCAGAGAGGGCTGAAGGGTCGGACTGTGTTTCTTTTTTGCAGGATTTATTGTTTAAGTTGTTGGGCCCTACTCCTTTCGGGGAAGCTTACAATTTGGAGAGAGCCCACAAGGCTCTAAGAGAGATCCCCCCTCTGGGTGCAAGGCCGAGGGTGATAATTATGCGATTCCTGAATTATAAAAAAAAGTCCCATGTACTGGCTACTGCAAAACAGAAGAAGACACTGCAATGGAATGGTGCTTCGCTGTGGATGTTTCAGGACCAGACACCAACGGTTAGGGAGAAGCAGAAGTAGTACTCTGAGATCAAGAAGAAGCGTTACCTCGGAGGAATTAAATTCTGTTTACAATACCCCGCAACTTTGATGGTACGGCTCCAGACCAGGGAGAAGAGATACCTGACTGCGAGAGATGCCCTGGATGGCTTGTGCTTGGAACTCCCAGAGCTATTTAAAGTGCCGACCTGAATCTCGGGCTGAAAAGGAAGAGGCGGGATTGATTTGCAGACTGGGACTGTGGACAATTAAGGGATATAGCAAACTTATCCTGATGTTCAGGGTTTTCATTATGAATGATTTATAAGATAGGTTGAATTGTTTAAGACCTACTTGTTGTGTTAGTGTGGGCCAATCTCGGGGGTGAAAGGAGATGGATCCTAATTCAGAGCTTCAGGGTTTGAGGCAGGTGGGAGTGTGATAGCTGGGAGGAGGGTTGGTGGGGACTAGAAGATAGGGTAATATGTGGTGGGAAGTTGAGGGGTCTTGTTGGGTTTAGCATATAGTTCTAAATGTTAAGGGGACCCCCCCCCCAAGAGATTAAGTTAAGCGGGGAAGAGTGGGACTGGTGGAGCGATAGACAATCGATGAAGGAAGGGAGATGGGGCATTATCCCAGGAAGGGTGTTGAAGCTATTACATGGGTAGAAAGGAATGTTTGGGGATTTATCGATAGATGGTAATGTGTAGAAGGGATACCCCATTTAGTCAAGATATAGGGATTGAGGAGCTAGCTGGAAGGGTTGATTTATTGTTCCCGGTTGAAGCCCCAGGGTGGAAAGTTAAACATATTTGTTTAGGAGGTATAGGGACAGATTTGGTACCCAGAGGAAGAGGTGCAGATGGTGAGGGGAAAGTTGGAGTAAGAAGGAAAGTGGGATACAGGAGGAGATGTAAATATGTTCTAGTTGTTTTTAGATATGGGCGGGGTACTTGGAGATGCTTTGATAATTAGAGGGGCGGAGAAAGGGTGCGGAAAGGGGTTCATCCATGAAACGAGATTTGAAAGGAGGGCAATCTCAGGATCTGGGGCAAGGGGGTTGGGGGTGGGTTTATGGAGATAAGAAGGAGAGAGAGTCAACTATAGAGAGAGAGAGGGGGTAGCAGACCAAGAACATGTGCAAAATGAAGGCTTAATTATAATAAGTTTCAGATCTCAGAATGGTAGGGGTTAAAATTCTTTCATGGAACACTAAGGGACTTAGGGGTAAATGGAAAAGAATGGTAATCCTTAGACATATTGAACAGCTGGGGGCCCACATTGTTGCCTTGCAGAAACTCACTTATTAACAGAGGAGGTGAGTTGTCTCAAATGATTGTGGGTGGGTCAAGTTTTTGGGGTGGGTAAGGAAAAGGCATCAGGGAGTGTGGTGATTTTAATAAAGAAAACTTGTCTGTACAAGGTGGAGCATGTAATTGCTAGGGAGAATGGCAGAGGGATATATCTATCTGGTACCTTGTTTGGTAAGACATTAACAGTGGCCTCTATTTATGGCCCAACTCCCCCAACCCTGATTTCTTTGCTTCACTAGAGAGGGATATGGCTGTGCTGTCCCAACACTCCCTTATTTTGGCAGGGGAGTGGAACGTTTGTTCTAATAATTTGGAGGACAAGATTCCACCATCTAGAGGACCTCTGTCTAGGGCTCAGGATTGCCCTGAATAGATTAATGGAGGCTATGGCTTTAGTAGATTCGATCAGAACTTGCTCTACGGGGGCAATAATATGACGTTTACTCAGCAGCCCATAAGAGTCAATCCGTATTGACTTCTTTTTGGTAAATGGGGAGGCGCTTAGGGAGGTTAAGGAAGTGACTACTGAGGTTAGAGTTTTTTCGGATCACTCCCCTATTCACTTGAGATGGGAGCCGGTTCCTACCCTTCCTAGACTGCATGGATGGAGATTAAATGATTCTTTATTAACAGTGGCTTCAGTTTGGGGAAAATTAGAGGAAGCCTTCCTGGAGATTATCCAGCAACAGTTACACACACTGCAAAACAAAACGTTAGAGTGGCCAACTTGTAAGGTGCTGTACGCAGGGGTAGCGCAGGGCCTGACAGCCCAAAGAAATAGACTGCGAAGGGCAAAGGAGGAATTTATTATGGGGGCAATCAAATCGTTGTCTCCATTGGAAGGGTCCTCTGGGGAAATTGATGCAGAACTTAAAAATTTGAGAGGGGAAATGGAGGATATCATGAATGGGAAGGTGTAATTTTGGTTGGAAAAGATTAAGGCTAAATATTTAATGCAGAGAGATGTACCTGGGTGTTTTTTAGCAGCTAGGGTTAAGGAATGGGAAGCTACTAGAATGGTTACTTCTATACAATATGCCAGACGACATATAACAGACCCCCAGGAAATGGCGAATGCTTTTGCGTCTTATTTTAAAGAAATCTATAAAGCAAAGGATGGTGCTAGTGAGGAGGAAATTAGAACATTTCTGGAGGGAGTGCTGATTCCAGTTTTAGACCCCTCACAGGCTAGCAAGTTAGCAGCCCCTATAAAGGCATCGGAGATAATGGAGGTGGTAAAATCTCTGCCCCATGGTAAAACCCCGGGGCCAGATGGTCTTACTGCCCAGTTTTATCAGGTGCATATACAGACGATACTTCCTACATTCCAAGAATTTTTTAATACCATAATGCGAGAAGGGGTGTGTCATGCTCCACTGTACCAGGCATATATCACATTTGTTCCCAAACCAGATAAACCTAGGGATATACCGGGCAATTATAGACCTATAGCTCTGATGAATCAATATATTACTAGAATTTTAGCTAATAGAATATTGAGCATTTCCCCAGCTTTAATTAGTTATGAACAAGTGGGCTTTATGCCAGGGAGGGGCCCACATGATGCCCTTAGGAAGCTACACTATATACTTAGCTATGCACCAGACTCTCAGCTACCCCTAGCTCTGATATCCTTAGATGCAGAAAAGGCCTTTGACAGGGTCTCCCATCCCTTTCTTTTTGTTACAATGAAAAAGATAGGTTTTCCAGAAGGCCTGATTAGAGGTATCAAAAATCTGTATGCAGCTCCAACAGCTAGAGTATTGTGCAATGGTTATGTTTCTCGGGAGATTCATTTAGAAAATGGGACCTGTCAAAGATGTCCCCTCTCACCGATTTTATTTAATATATATTTGGAACCTCTGCTGAAAGCTATTAATATTGATGCACAAATACAGGGGATTAACATAGCAGGGCGGAGCTAACATTTTCAGTTTTCGCTGACGATATACTTCTCCACTTACAGGACCCGGCAACAAGTTTTAAAAGAACAATAGATTTAATAGAAAAATACTCTAAAGTTGCGAACTATAAACTAAATTTGGCTAAGACCCAGATTTTGCCTTTGACACCCTAAGTATGTAGAGCAGATTTTGCACTACTACAGATACAATGGAAGGTGGATAAGCTGAAATATTTGGGTGTTTGGATTACATCCAATATTGAAGAGGGTGCTGCATTAAATATGGAGGGGGTACTGTCAGCGATTAGGGGAGATATGGTAAGATGGAACAAGCTCCCCTTGAATTTTATGGCTAGACTGGGTCTCATCAAGATGAATTTATTGCCCAGGTTACTGTATCCAGTATATTTATCCCCATATTGCATTCCTGTAACTTGGTTTAATAGAAGCAAGAAGCTCCTATCGGAATTTTTATGGAACGCTAAACCTCCTAGGAAAAAGCATAGTATTTTATGTCTGCCATATGTGATGGGAGGGATCAAATTGCCTGATCTCCATGTATATTATGTGGTGGGACAGTTGGGGATCATGATTCGGTGGAGTAGAAGTTTAGAAGGGGAGTCCTATATACCAACTTGGTTAAAAGTTGAGAGACAAATGTTAAAGGACTCTGGACTCTCGTCAGAGGCATTTCTATTTGCTAACGTAGAAAGGGGCCCTAAAAAGATATCCTGGAATCCAATTGTGAAATCAGCAGGAGCCTGGTGGTCATTCCTTACTCCAGTCCAGAGAAGGAACCAAATGAAGGCTAGAGACCAACCTGTGTTGGGCAATCCTAATTTACTAATTGGGGATCAAGTAATTACTAAAAAGTGGGCAGCGCAGTTAATAGACCTGAAGATAAGGGATGTGATCCAGGGTAATAGAGTGGTCCTTCCAGCTGGATCTGAAGGAATATCATTTTTTAGAAGGCTGCAACTCACACGAATGCTAGAAGGGATGGGGAAAAGGTTAGGGGATTATACAGATAATTCCTTCACCTGGGATAAATTGAAGGATGTTGATCCATTATCTAAAGCTGTGTCACAAGTATATAAAGTGCTCTTGGATCATTTTAGTCCGAACTCTCCTGTAAAAGTGGCATATTGGGTCAGGACGATGGCCCCTGGGACTCTGAATTGGGACAATATATGGAAGAGTAATAAGTACATATCTATACCCAGATATAAGAGTATGCAATATTTTATTGTCTCTAATATGTATTTTACTCCTGTAAAACTATGTGATAGACACCTCAGACAGACAGATCTGTGCTTTAGATGTGAATCCGAAACAGGGGATCTTCTACATGTGCTGTGGGAGTGTAGTAAAATTGCATCCCTCTGGGTTGAAATCAAACAGAGTATGGACCCACTGATGGATTACTCAGAATTTATAACACCAGAGATCTGTATCCTAGGTGATTTTTCACAAGTCTCAGGCAGTACACCTAAATATCACCTTTCTTTAATGACAGCGATTGTCAAATATTTTGTACTGCAACATTGGAAAGATGATCAGGTGTATACATATGATCAGTGGGTGAGATAGTGAGATATCTTATTGGGGCTTTGGGTAAAATACAGAGGTATCGTGCCTCGGAGGGTAAGAAAGGGCTATATGCTAAAAGATGGTCAAAAGTTGATGCGATTTACTTGCTGCAGAGTAAAGTTGCTCTGACTCAGGCCTGTCTGTCGAGATGTGATTAGCTGGAGAAGGATATGCTGGAATATGTTGCAGAGATGTTTAGAATGGTTTTGGTTTGAGTGGTAAGATAAGACATTACTGTGGAAGGGTTACAGTGTATGCATAAAGAATTAGTTGGATGTTCTTGGTCTGCAAAGATAGGTGATAGGATAGGGACTCTCTCTCTTTCCAGGGGACACACCAAGGAGATACCACCTTGAGGGGTTATACTCAAGGAAGAGTTCATGATTTGATGCCCTCATGGGAGAAACAGGAGGTGGGTTATAGGGGTTATTTTTCCCTTGATCAAATTTATTTATGGACCCTGTTACTCCGAGACAAAAACACTGCACATGTATAAGAAAATGTTGGAGGGTGGTTCCCTGTGCTGTGTACATATATAGGGGTTTGTATATATTTCTCACAGTCAGTTTGGGACTGTGTACCCTGGCTTTGCCAGGTATGTGTGTTTGTCTAAGTTTTGGAAAATAATAAAGAGGATTTAAAAAAAAGTATTTACACTGCACTTGCCATGCTACAAGCGCATTAATCCACTCCAGAGTCGGGCTTTACTAGGGGACTAATACCTTGTTGGTGCCTGGAGGAACTCAGCCTATTGCCTTGTGCACCAACCCCCCCAACCAGGCATTAATCCCCTAGTAGAGTCCTCCTCTGTCGTGGATTAATGCTTACTTATTCTTCCTCTGCTGTTGAGTCCTTCTTGTTCTGCTGGCTTCTGCTTCACTTCCCATACTGGCACTGGAAACCTCTTCTGGCACAGACACAGAAAGACAGGAAAACTTTCTTCTAGTACAAATACAGGAAGACAGGGAAACATCTTCTGGTATCTGGCAGACAAGCTTAGGCTCTTGGTGAGAAATTTTATCAGCCATAAAACGTAATTTCGATCAACATGTACTTGCACAGCATCTGGGTTTAAGAAAATCTGACCAGATTTATGAATAACCTGGCTTTATAGTCTGTCTCATTATGACATCATCATCACATCATCATGGCATCATGATGAGAATCACCAATTCTGATTGGATCTTGCAAATGAGGGTAGAAGAGCAGTTTCTTTCCTTAGACATACCTCTCTCTGGTATAGTTTTAACTTTTGAGAGGATTACTATTAAAGTTCTTTTCCATCTTTGCATCTGGATGCCAGTAGGTACATATAAGCAATAAGGCATGATAGAGTGTGTGCTACTGTATAATAACATCAAGCCTTGGGTGGTTGAAGAATGAGGCCATAGGGCGAGTGCATTCAACACCTGAGATGTGATGTTATTATACAATAACATGCTGTGAGGTGTGGGATTTGAAAGGAGGAATCTCACCAGACGTTGAAGTCAAAAATAAATTATAGTTTATTGTAGCAGAATAACTTCTCTGCAAATTAATATGATTTAACAAAACCAAAAGAAAATAACAACAGCAAATGAACACTAGGAGGAACTAGTGTACCACTGAGGACAGAATACACCTGCACCTCTCCAAGCTATCTGACTAAATGAGAAGGAGCATGCCTTATATACCTGCAGAATCATGTGACAGACATAACCCCTCCCCCTTTACATTAACTTTTAACTTTTTAACAGAAAGAACTGATTTTTTAAACAATATATTCAAAAATCCTTTTACACAACATTCAATAGCATTATACATCTTCAGTAAGTAAAAATAATGCAGAAAAAACAAAATATTGGAAAGGGTTACAGAACAGGCTCCGCCCCCTCTGGGCTGTCCCTTTAAATATAGTAGAGAAATGGCTGACCAGCACTATAGCACTAGCACAGGAACATATGACCCAAGCTGCATTTTGCAAACAGGTATGGTTAAAAAGTCCTTTGATAAGGTCTCTTAATCTTTTAATTGTTACTTCAATCTTTATTTAAGCCACAACATGGGTCTTGACTAATATAGTTCTAGCTTTAAAAAAAAAACAGGGTATTTTGTCTTGTTTTATGCTTACATTGGTATTTCTTACATTTCAGGTAGGTTACACAATTCGGCTACAGAAAGAAACGCTGCAGAAAATAAGGGGTCATTTTTAGCCAAGTAAAACACCATATAATATGTATGGATTCATTTAAATTTCAAGACGCTAGCAGTACAGCATGGAGAACACTTAGAAGACACCTTTGTAACATGGGGGTATGAGTGAGGGAATCAAAGGTACAAGTGTACAGCTTAAAGGAGTTTTTACAACCTAATTCCTCTTTCCTTTGGGAAGACAAAGCGTTTTAGGGGCTTACAATTCATGTCAGCAGCATTCTTTTTCTATTTGAAGGTGAAGTAGGAGAAAATGCAAACCCAGAAGCGTTTGGTCAGTTATTTAACCTTCAGCTGCACAGGCAGCTCGCACAATCGAGGAACTTTTCCTAAAAGTTAAGTCGAGCAGTCGGCTCACAATACTAAAACATTAGCTGATGAAAACAGGACCGTACAGACGGCCAGAACTATCGGGGAAAGGAAAATAAAAGTGGTCAGTTTGCTTTGCGATAAAGGCATTTGAAACATAAGCGCTTTCACATTACAACCTCGCGGTAGCGCAGGACAGGTGCTAACATGATTTATTCAACTACAAGGGCAACGGTAAGCCATTTTAGAAACTACTTCATTCTTGCATAATATTTTAATAAGTAGAAATGAAGGATTCCTTCTGCTATGGATTATATTAAAGACAAAAGGGGGGGGGCATAGGAATGACTATTCCTATGAACGAATGTGAGGATGGTATAATGAACCAGACAAAGAATAACATAGGGATAGAAAGAACATTATATAGGTGGCCTGCCTATATATGTTTAGATTTACAGGAGGAAATGAAGGAGAACAAGTAAGAGAGACAAAGGTTGTTGCAACAGGCTTTAAAAAAAACATAAAGGTCTGGTAAGATATGCCATCCATCACACATGCATCCCTGGAGTGTCTTATTGTTATTATACAATGGCTCATTAGTTAATTTTAAAAAAAGAAAGAAAAATACTTTTTTGTCAATTTTTTTTTCATTTTTGTGGGTGCAGGTATATGTTTTTTTTTTTAAAAAAAGTCCAGAATATCTCCTCCACCCACAAGGTGGAGCTGCTGCCACAATGATCTTGCCTGCTGAGGCCCCTAACCATTTTGTTCTTTTCCTTTGTGTGCTGTATCTTCAGTCTCTGCTCTGCTCTTCCACACACTAGTGGATGGGGCTTGGAGGGGAAAGTGTTTGACATTTTTTTTTTTATTTTAAATTAAGTCTGTTTCTTTTTGAAGCTGACAAACCATTCGACAACTGTATAGTGTGAATCTAAACTGCGATCATGCTGACACAATCTCAGCACTGAATGGGAGAAGGCAAAGCTGTTTTTCTAAACATGTTGGCTTTATTTGTGGTTTAAATGTTATTTTTTTTTTAAGTTTAAAATGATGTTTGCTGAATGGATGGCTGAGGGCGAGTGTCCCTGAAAGAAGGAAGTTTGCTGTGTGAAGGGCAGAGCTGCAAGAGTGCAGAAGCAGCAGTTGCAGGTACAAGTTGGAATTTTTGGAAAGTTGCAGGCACTGGCAGTGGTGTTTTAAGGCAGAACTTATGTTTCTCCTGAGGTTGGCATTATAAAAATAAAACAATATTTGGGGAGGAGGTGGTGATTTCTGTGACCTACTATGAGGCAGGAATCAGGGTAGGGTTGGAGATGTATAGGCGAGCTGTGTCAGCTTTGGGGTTGTCCAGCAGGGAGGAATATCCTGTTCTATTCTGTGGTAATCTTTGTATCTGTCATAGATACAGTGATGTTATTGTCTAATAACATCACTGTCTCAAGAGGTCTCAAGGGGTAAGCAGCCAATGCGATTCTTAGAATTTTCCTTGCCATTATATAATTGTTAAAATACACGTCTTTGAATTCAGCACATTCTTTGGCACGAAAGGATATGGAAAGATGGGATAAGTACAGAGGATGACGAGGCTGGTATGCCAAAAGAATACTTTTGGTGTTCACGGTCAGGGAGGCAGGCCCACTTCTTGATAGCAGAAAAAATCCAAGGGTGATACAAAAGACAGGTTTGAGATGGGGAGGATTACAAGGGAATGGTACTAAAGGGAAAGGAGAACATAAAAACCAGTAAATCACCGGGAACAGATGGGATTCACTCTTTGGTGGGGAAGGAAACAAGGTAGGTGCTAGCAAAACTTCTGGTAGTCCTCTGTAGAGAATCAGTGGCTACTGATGTAGTGCCTGAGGACTGGAGAGTGGCAACTGTTCTGTTACAAAAAGGGCATGACAGAGAAAATCCAGGAAACCACAGGCCAGTGACCCCAATATTGATAGAGGTGAAACTTCTGGAGATAATTATTAAAGAGGGTATGGTCATATTCTTAGAAGATAAGGGCTTAATGTACGGGAATGTGCAAGAGTTTACCAGGGAACTGTCAGGATAATTTAATTGACTTTTTTAATGTAGTGACAAAAATAATTTACAGTGGCTAGACAGAGGATGTATTATACCAAGATGTTAGCAGTGCCTTCTGCTCATTGTCACATAGAAGACTGTTTAAGAAAGCGAATAATCTGAGGTTAGAGGAAGGAGTAAGAGAATAAGTTAAAAAGTGACTGCTGAATGCCAGCTCAGTGGTGTGGAGGGCTGTGTTGCGGAAGCTCCTTACTTTCTCTGTTCAAACTAATACATTGTGTGTCCACCAGCAGATGTGCTCAAGCTGAGGGGAAGGGTCTAAATAACTTTAGAGAATATTACTTCATGGAAAGAGTGGTGGATGGGTCATGCAAACAGCCTGATAAGGTAGTGGAAGCAAGGATAAAGGGGAGGGCGGGGGGGATTCAAGAGGAAAGAGTTATCAGATTGGAAGTTGAGGGAGGAAAGTGTGACTGAGAGGGAGGGAGGGAGGAGGACAGATACTAGAGCACCTCCAAGAAGGGTATTGTGAAACAGACTGGATGGACTGCGCAGGTTTCTGTCAGCCCAGCACTTTTCTGTTTCTTCAACTGGTGGAAGGCTAGGTTTGCTGGCCAAGGCACCTAGCTTCACCTGAGCTCTTTCCTTCTAGCTTGCTTGAAAGGACAGAACTAAGAACCTTACCATAGTAAGGGAAAGGATTAAGACTTTTGGCTAGGCAGATTTGCTGCGTGTTGTTGTTTTTATTTTGTACTCACAGGGATTGTTACTGTTTGTTACTAACATTTTATTGCTTTATTTTTCTCTGATTCACATTGTTATTGCTGGATATACCTTCTGCCTACAGGTGTGTGCCAACAGATTACTGCTGTAATCTTCTGATTCAAATTGTCTTTTGCAAGGTATATCTTCTGTTACTGCTTTATTTTTCTCTGTAGCAAAGTGTTTCTTACAGGGTATATTTTCTGTGAAAATATTACAGGTGGTGCTTAAATTTTTGTGACTTTTTATCATTAGGCTAAGCAAAATTACTGTTTGCCCCTATTTTATTTATTTATTTTTTGCTGAAAAGGTTTTTTTTGTCTCAGAGGCATTGCAGTCTCCTTCTTACATTGAAGAATGGGAGAGTGAGAAAGCAGCCACAGCTTCCTTGAATCAAGGAGGTTATTTTCTAGACTACACTGAACTGAATTATTACTTTTTGGACCTGTGTAAGTAACTAATATTGATTCTGTTTTTGGGGTTGTCTTTTCTTAGTTTTAACTTTAATTTGCCAGGGAGGAACTGTAGCTGGGAGATATTTGCAGTCAGTTGTGACTAGACCTGTTACTTAGCCTTTGTGAAATAGGTGTCTGAAAGGAAGGAAGGCACTCCCCGGGGTGGAGGGTAAGAGTTGTAGGTGATTGTTTCTGGACAGCATAGGTTTACTCCCACCAACCCACCTCTCACCCCACCCACCCTAAGCACATAACTTCCTTTATAGCAGGGGCTCTGACATCAGTTCCTCAAAACTACTAACAACATACACCTGTTCATATCCTTAAAGGCACAGCACACTGAATAGGGGGTAGAGACACTCACAAGCTTGTACACACTAAAATAAGAACAAAAAACAAAAAAGCATCTGTAACTGGAAGGGACACAGACATGTGGGGAGTGGTGCAATGCACTGGCTGTGGAGCAGCAGTCTTCTGGGAGACATTCTGGAAACTGCGTTGCTGCCCTAGTTGCAGGCACCTCTCTGGTCTGAGGGAGGAGGTTGTTCATCTCCATGCTGACCTGGCAAGGATTTGGGGAAATGTGCTCCCTCCCAAGGGACTATGCAGGCCACCGCCACTGCCTCAGAGGTTGCCAAGAAAGAGGAGTGATTGGACCACGGTGGCTTAGGGAGGGTGAGGGTAGTGGAACAGAGGTACATCCCTCCAGTTGTGCCTCTCCACAATTCATTTGTCACTCTGGTAAAGCATAGTTCCTCTATGGAGGCACCTGCAATGGAGACCAAGGAGGATGTTGGGAACCTCCACAATGGAGACCCACAGGAGGGTGGCCCAGGACCCAACAGGGGAAGGAAACAACTCCTGGTGGGGGGACGCAATTGTTAGGGGGGGTAGAACTGGGGGAGGGAGGGGAAAGGGAGGTAAGGTGTCTGCCCAGCACCAAGGCTTGGAGGGACATGAAACGAACCCTCAGGATCGTGGGAGCAGTGGCAAGGGGGAGGGAGCTGGATGTCGTTATCCACCTAGGGATGAATAACCTGGCTGAGAATGGGATCAGAGCAGTGCAACAGGAGTTTGTGGATTTGGGGAGGGGCCTTAGACAAGTAGCGCACACGGTAACTTTGTCGGAAGTGCTACCTGTCTATGGCATGGATGAGGTTAGGGTACTCTGCACCATGGGATTCAATGACTGGTTGAAAAGCTGGTGCAGAGCTCAGGGATTTAGCTTGATTGGGGACTGGGGCTCCACCTGGAGGGATGCAGGCCTATACAGACATGATGGTCTGCATCTATCCTGGAGGGGAACCAGGATCCTAGGTGATAGTTTTAAATGCTTCAGTGGCAAGCATTTAAACTAGCCAAGGGGGCAGGCACTGAAGAGGAGAAGGGAAATCCTAGCCCTTCCCTAAAAAATCAGGGTAATTAGTGAGGTAAACACCAAAATAGAGCAGCTGATAGGAAGAAGGGCAGGGGTAAATGGAGAAAAAGACAAAGGCAGTAGGGACAGGGATGGGGCAAAATGAAATAACGCCATAAAAAAATGGAGGGTAATTAGTACCGATGCCCGTAGTCTAGGTAAAAAGCTCCATGAAATGGTGGCCTTGATGGAAGAGGAATGCCTGGGTATTGTGGCAGTCACAGAAACATAGTACACAGAGAACCATGACTGGGATGTCAACATAGCAGGGTACACAATCTACAGGAGGGACAGGGAGGGAAGAAGAGGAGGAGGCTCTCTATGTAAGGGAAGGGATAAAAGCAACAGAACTAAAGGGTAAACAGGGAAGAGAGAAGAGGAGATGAGAGGAGAGGAGAGGAGAGGAGGCACTGTGGGTCACCCTGGAGACTGGAAATGGCTCCACAATCCGCACAGGGGTTGTATACAGACCCCCATCTCAGGGGAAGGAAATGGACAAGGAAATTATAGAAGGCATCCTTGGGATAGCAGAGAAAGGGGAGATATTGCTGATGGGGGACCTGAATATGCCAGATGTTGACTGGAGCACCTTTGCTGCAGCCACATCCAAGAGCAGGACCATTCTCGATGCACTACAGGGGGCACGCCTCAGACAGCTAGTTTTAGAACCCACTCAGGAGAAAGCAATCTTAGACCTGGTACTCTCAAATGGGGATGGAGAGAGGATCTCTAATCTTGAAGTGGGTAGCCATCTGGGAACAAGTGACCACCAAACAGTGTGGTTCATGATAAACAGCTGTAGAGTTAAGCCACACAAAAGTGAAGGTACTGGACTTCAGGAGGGCTGATTTTGTCAAAATGGGAGAGTGCCTCAGAAAAGCACTAGCAAACAGGCAAGAAGGTGGGGTGGAGCAACAATGGGGAAACATCAAAACCGCCATCACAGAGGCAACAAGCCTTTGTGTGAAACAAATAAACAAATCAAAATGAAAGAAAAAAACACTATGGTTCTCAAAAGAAGTGGCAGGGAAAGTAAGGGGAAAAAAGATAGCATTCAGGAAGTATAAGGAAACACAGAAGGAGCAGGACAGAGAACTGTACCAGTTAAAGCAGAAGAAAGCGGGGAAGGCAGTCAGAATAGCAAATGCCCAAACCAAGGAAAAGATAGCCAACTCGGTTAAGAAGGGGGATAAAACCTTTTATAGGTACATTAGGGAGCAAAGAAAGACTAAGGCAGGGATACTGAGGCTGAACAAAGAGGAAGGTGGTTGGGCAGAGAGCGACAGTGAAAAAGCAGGAATACTGAACAAATACTTCTGCTCAGTATTCACAGTGGAAAAGCAGGGGGGAATACCTAATCCAGTCAATAGAAGCACTCTGGACAGGGGTTGGCATTAGTCCTTTCACAGAAGAAAGGGTTCTGAAAGAACTCTTAAAACTGAAGGTGGATAAAGCAATGGGGTCTGATGGGATTCACCCCAGAATTTTAAAAGAACTAAGGG
The DNA here is from genome assembly GCA_016271365.2 of Neoceratodus forsteri. NCBI lineage: Eukaryota > Metazoa > Chordata > Ceratodontiformes > Ceratodontidae > Neoceratodus > Neoceratodus forsteri. The sequence goes on from CM057452.1 coordinate 1,728,310,317, forward strand.
AAGAACTAGTAACACCACTGACTACCCTTTTTAATAAATCATGGTAGGATGGGGTGGTACCTGAGGACTGGAGGAGGGTGGATGTAATTCCCCTTCACAAAAGTGGAAGCAAGACAGAGGCAGGAAACTACAGACCTGTCAGTTTGACCTCAGTGGTAGGAAAATGATGGAATCACTTCTGAAGGAAAGAATTGTTGAGTACCTAGAGGCCAGTAGGGCACAGGACCCAAAGCAGCATGGATTCACAGCGGAAGGTCATGTCAGACAAATCCAATTGATTTCTTTGACTGGGTGACCAAAGCAGTAGACCAGGGAGGGGCTATGGACATGGCCTACCTAGACTTTAGCAAGGCATTTGACACAGTCCCGTACAAAAGATTAATAAACAAATTAGCCAGCCTGGGAGTGGGTCCTAAGGTGGTAGCCTGGGTTAAACACTGGTTGGACAACAGGACACAGCGGGTAATAGTAAATGGAGTCCACAGTGAAGATAGGAGGGTTACTAGTGGGGTACCGCAGGGTTCAGTACTGGAGCCAGTCCTTTTTAATGTCTTTATAAGTGACATTGCAGAGGAACTGGAAGGGAAAGTATGGCTCTTTGCAGATGACACAAAGATCTGAAACAGGGTTGATACACAAGGTGGGGTGAAAAGGATAAAAATGGACTTGGCAAGGTTGGAGGAATGGTCAAATGTATGGCAGCTTAGATTCAATGCTAAGAAGTGCAAAGTAATGCACCTGGGAAACAAAAACCCAGGGGAAGAGTACACAGCGGGGGGTGAGATATTGACAACAATAAGAATGGAAAGGGACCTGGGGGTAGTCATATCAGATGACCTAAAGGTGGGCCAGCAATGTGAGAAGGCAGTAAGGAGGGCTGGGGGGATACTGGGATGTATAGGGAGAGGCATCACCAGTAGAAAACAGAAAGTTGTTGGCCCTCTGTACAGACAGTTGGTAAGACCACATCTGGAGTACTGTATACAGTTCTGGGGACCCCATCTCCGCAAAGACATAGACAGGGTGGAGGCTGTCTAGAGGAGGGCAACCAAAATGATGCAATGATGCATAAGAAGACATATGAAGAAAGACTAAAGGAGCTGAATATGTATAGCGTCGAGGAAAGGAGGGAGAGGGGGGACATGATAGAAACTTTCAAATACCTCAAGGGAATCAACAAAGTCCAAGAGGGTGGCATCTTTCAGAAAAAGAGATGTGCAAAAACAAGGGGGCACAATTTGAAGATAGAGGGGGGACGGCTCAGAGGTAATGTGAGAATATTTCTTCACAGAGGGTTGTGGATACATGGAGCAGCGTTCCTGAGGAGGTTGTAGAGTCAAAAACAGTGGGGGAATTCAAGAATGCATAGGACAGACATAAGGCAATTGTAGTGGGGGTAGGAGGAAGTAGGCTGTTGGTTAACTAGGATCTGCAGCCTATCCATTAGGTAGGGAACTGGGCAGACTAGGTGGGCCCAGCAGTCCTTATCTGCCGTCAAATTCTATGTTTCTATGTTTCATTTCTATGTTAGAATGTTTCGTTCATATATCGTTCCATTAAATGGCCAGGAATGCTGCTTCTGTGGCTACTAGTGCTAAAAAAAGACTACTGTGCTTTACACTATTTGAGTTTAAATGAATTTATGTTCTATATCATGTGACCTGCTTGAAGAGATTATGCTAAGATAATTCACATACAACATATAAGCCTCATTATAGGAATAGAACACAGTGAATGCACACTTTAAGAGCCTAACTCTAGAAGCAGATACAGAAGATGTAGGATTTCCACAATTGAGCAGCCGGCTGTGGGGGATCGGATGGTATTCAGAGGGCTTGTTGCTGCACATAGATTGGACCCTTACTGTATATGGGTATCTGGCAGGTGGGCACTAGCAGAGGAATTTGGAGGTGGCTGGGACACACCTCAATGGGAATCCCAACATCACTTATACTCCTGTGGAGATACAGAGTGTATACTTACACAGCCCAGAGGTGCGCCCCCAAGGCTCCCTACCATGCTACCAGTCTCCAGATAATGTGGGCTATAGCAGATATGGCTGCTGACTACTGCCAGCAGAATTAATTATATCAATATTTGATGCTAGGAGTGAAAAGGAAGGAGAAAAAGGGGTAAACAAAATGGCAGCCTGGCACCATCTCCCTTGAGACTTTCTAATAGGAACTGTCTTAGGATATCCCAGTATCTGATCAAATTCCTGATGTTGTCTATTAAGCTGTCTCAGCTCCTCCCTCTTTTACTTCCACATTTGTGGTGGGTGTGGTGGTGGTGGTGGGGGTGTAGTGGGGGTGGCCTTTGCAGGCTGTACTGAAGTAGGCTCCTCTACATATAGTCCACGGGGGTAAGACATGTGGGGGTCAGGCATGCAACAGCCTAAATGCTATATGCCATTGGAATCCAGCTCTGTCAGCTAAATGCTACCATGCTGTAAATGGTGTTGTTAAAAGGTTTGTACAAATTTTGCTGTAGTCTTGTCAAATGATAAATTGTTCTATTTTGCAGCTGGATATATGTAGTGCTTATGTCATGTGGTGCTTCTGTGAATGTACCTTTGACCTTGCTTTCTTTTAGGTATTTGCACCTTCGGCAGAGGTGCCAAAAGAAAGGATTTTGGGGTTGAAGGATATAACTGAAGATTAAATGAAGACCTAAGAGCAGAAAAGAGAGTGTGATAAGTGGAGGAGTGAGGGACAGAGGGGCAAAGCAAACTTAGGCAGGGAGGTATGGGGTTAACTGTTTTTTATAGTGCTGGGGTGGAGTTAGCCAGCTGTCCTATTAAACTGCAGGAAAGCCTTTTCATTTAATGTGGCAGCTGACTATATGTAGGGTTAATGTGATGAAGTACTTTTACGAACGTGCTTTTGGCCTTGCTCTCTTGTAAGTATTTCAACCTCCCATAGAGGTGCCATGAAAAGAGATCTCGAGGTTGAAGGAAATGATTGAAGTATATATGATGGCAGAAATATCTGAAACAGAAATGAATCACCCCTTCAACTCACGGAGTGAGGAACTTCTGGACTCAGGAAAGGAAAAAACCCTAAGGGAACAATGTTGTTGAGTGTGCTGCCCTTCTTGATAGTCCAAGATGGAATGGGCCTGTAAGCTCAATAAAGTGCTGTTGCTGGGTCTCTGATGTATGACTCATAGCAGGAGGAGGCCAACAGCCTAGGAGTTTGACGATAAGACCACTTTGGCCAGGAATATTCTGTATCGACACTGTAGTAACTGCTCCAATATCGAGTGGCAGACTAGGGTCAGAGAAGCCCTGGACTGAGGTATGAACTAGGATGTTTTCTTGCTGGACTTCTTTTCTGTTATGGACTGCTGATGCTGGATCTGAGGATTGTAATAAGATTTGTAAATATAAAGAAATGAATTGGTTGCCTCCTGATGGGTTACTTCTGTGCAACTGTCTTGACAATTTGTATACATACTGTAATTGCAGGTCTCGAGAAATGTTGGACATTCTGGGAGAATCACTGATGAAAAATAGATTTCTATCAGGAGCAGAAGGTAGCAGATGCTGAATTTTTGATGAATGTGAGAAAGATAAGGGTTCAGGTTTGCATATCTCTGAGGTTCACAAATTAGGTCCAAGCTATTAGGTACACTGTTATGGTAGCAATAGACAGGCTTGCCATATTATGTTATTCAAACAAATACTTCAGCAGTGTATGGCAATTAAGGTCTTGGAAATCTGGTGGCATGTTCATACATTAGATCTGCTGTAGGGTCCAGAGGCTGAAGGTCTGGAAATTAAAACTGAAAAAATGACCAGCTGCGGTATTGTCAGTGCCAGAGATGCAGTTACATAGAAACATAGAAGTTGACGGCAGATAAGGACCGTAAGGCCCATCCATTCTGCCCGTTTCTTTTTCTACCTTACAAATGTGCCATTGGCCTTTGTTCTGTCAATGGCCTATCTAGTCATACTCATCTGTATTGCTCCCTTATGCCTATCCCATGCCTGTTTGAAGCCCTGCACTGTATTCATATCTACCACTTTCTGAGGTAGGCTGTTCCATGCATCCACCACCCTTTCTGTGAAAAAGAACTTCCTCACATTACCCCTTAATTGGCCTCCCTCTAATCTCATGCTGTGTCTTCTTGTCCTGCTATTTCTCTTATATTGAAACATGTTAGACTCTTTCACCTTGTTAATGCCCTTAAGGTGTTTGAATGTTTCGATCATATCACCTCTCTCTCTCCTTTGCTCTAGGGTATACAAATTGAGCTCCATTAATCTGTCCTCATATGTTTTCTGATGCAGTTCCTTCACCATTTTGGTTGCCCTTCTCTGGACTGCCTCAATTTGGTTAATGTCCTTGTGAAGGTGTGGCCTCCAGTACTGCACGCAGTACTCCAGATTGGGCCTAACCAGTGTCTTGTAAACAGGGAATATTACCTCCCTCTTCCGACTTGTGATACCCCTACTAATACATCCTAACATCCCCCTAGCCTTACCTACTGCTTTAGTGGTCTGCTTGGATGATTTCAGGTTATCAGTGATGATGATGATGCCCAAGTCTCTTTCTTCCCTTGTGACTGCCAGCAACTCCTCTCCCAGCCTATAGGTGGCTTCAGGGTTTTTTTTCCCTATGTACATGATCTTGCACTTCTTTGCATTAAACCCCAGTTGCCACTCTTCTGACCATTTTGCTAGTTTATCCAGATCTCTTCTCATTCTGTCCACCCCATCTGGATCATCTACTTTGTTGCAGATCTTGGTGTCATCTCCAAACAGACAAACCTTACCTTCCAGTCCATCTGCAATGTCACTGATGAAGATATTGAAGAGGACTGGCCCCAGGACTGATCCCTGAGGTACCCCACTTGTGATTTGCATCTCTTCTGACTGTATACCGTTTATCACCGCTGTCTCTTTTGTGCCAGTCAACCAGTTTGCCATCAAGTTGACCAACATCTGACCCACCCCGAGCCTACCCAGCTTATTAATCCATCTTCTATGTGGAACAGTATCGAAAGCTTTGCTGAAGTCAAGGTAGGTGACATCAGCTGCTCCCCCATGGTCCACCACTCTGGTTATCCAGTCAAAGAAATCCATGAGATTAGTTTGACAGGACTTTCCTTTTGTAAACCCATGCTGTCTTGGATCCCGTGCTCCTATGGATTCCAGGTGTTGCGCTATCCTTTCCTTAAGGAGTGCCTCCATAATCTTGCCCACTACTGAGGTAAGACTGACTGGTCTGTAGTTCCCTCCTCCTCCCTGCTACCACTCTTGTGGAGCGGGATCACATAACCCTTCTCCAGTCTTCTGGGACCTCTCCTGTGCTCAAAGACTCACTAAACAGTTCTGATAATGGCTCTGCTAGTTCCACCCTTAGCTCCTTTAGTACCCTGGGATGTATGCCATCAGGTCCCATTGCTTTGTCTACCCTAAGCTTATAGAGCTCCAGTAGGACCCTTTCTTTTGTGAAGGGACTAGTGCTCACCTCCCTCCCCCCTGTGTACATGGTGCTGAGCTTTGGGCCCTGTTCTACCTTCTCTTCAGTAAATACTGAGCAGAAGTATCTATTTAGAATAGATGCCTTTACATGATCCTCCTCCTCACACGCCCCCTTATCTCCTTTGATCTTAGTAATACCCCCTCTGCACTTTCTCCTTTAACTAATGTATCTATAGAAGATCTTGTCACCTTCTTTTACTGTTTATGTTAGTGTTTCCTTGGTTTGGGTCTTTGCCTGCCTGACTGCCTTCCCTGCTTCCCTTAGGGAAGTTTGGTATGCGTCCTTATCTTCATCCCGCTGTGTTCCCTTATATTTTCTGAAGACCAGCCTTTTGGCTCTGACCTTTTCTGCTACTGTTTTTGAGAACCAAAGTGGTTCCCTTCTTCTTTTGCACTTCCTTTTCTGTCTAACACAATGGGATGTGGCTTCAAGTATTGCATTCTTAATGCTTGCCCACTTTGCCTGTACCCCCTCACCTGTATTTCTTTTTGCCAGGGCTAGCTTAACTCTGTTGGCCATCTTATCAAAGTCAGTTCCTCTGAAGTCCCATATTTTTACCTTGGAATGGGATGATTTATTTATAGTGGCCAAATTGAACCATACCATGGGATGGTCACTGGCCCCCAGTTGACCTTCTACCTGGAGATCTGTGATCCATTCCCTGTTAGTCAGTACTAGAGCTAGGATAGCCCTGTCTCTTGTGGGTTGTTGTACCAGTTATTTGAGGCCCATCCCCTGCAGGGAATCCACCTTGTGTCTAGTTCTGGCAGATGTTCCTGCTGGTACTGATCAATCTGTATCTGGCATGTTGAAGTTTCCCATTATGAGAACCTCCCCTTTAGCTGTCATGTTTTGTATATCTTCTAACAGTAATGTGTCTATGTTCTCCCCCGGTCTGGGGGCCTGTAGACAACCCCGTTTCTTATCCCTGTCCCATTTCCTGTTTCCAGGGTGACCCACAGTTCTTCTGGCTCCTTATGTGTATTCTGAATTTCTGTAGCTTTGATATTTTCATTGACATACAGGGCTACTCCACCCCTCTTTTTGCACCTCACTCTCTTCTGAACAGTACATAGCCAGGTACTGAAGTCTCCCAAGTGTGGTTACTGGTAAACCATGTCTCGCTAATTGCTACTATGTCCAGTTTAGCCTCTGTCATTATTGCCTGCAGGTCTGGGATCTTGTTTCCCAGACTGCGAGCAATTGTGTACATGATTTTACATTGGACAGATTTCAGTGTGTTAGTTGTTGGGTGAGGTCTGGCATTTCCCCAGTGCGTCGTATGGGGAGCTGGACCTTTTTCCTTACCTGGTGATGCAAATGAACTGCAAACATTCTGAACTCCTGTTTGACCACTAGCTGTGGGGGGAAGGGTGTTCTTCTCATTCGACGTATGGGGTGCTGCAACCCTCTCCCTATTTGCTAGTTTAAATATTCTGCAAAGACGTCAAACTTCTGCCCCAATGCACTGACTCCCTCCTTAGTCAGATGCAATCCATCAAAGTTAAAGAATTTTCACTCCCAAAACTGTTGCCAGTTCCTTACAAATTTGTGTCCTTTTTCCTGGCACCAGCCATTGAGCCACATGTTTAGTTCCCCTGTCTCCCCTTCTCTGACCTTCTGTCCATCTGCCCCCCTATCCCAGATTGGCAGGATCTCAGAAAAGGAGATGCCAGACTAAATGGATGATAGTTTGTCACCCAGCCTGGTCAGGTGTTCCTTGGTCTCCACAACTGACTGGCTGGTGAGATCATTAGTCCCTATGTGTACCAGGAAGTCAATGTTTTCTCCTGCTTCCTGAACAATTTTAGCAATGTGGCCAGTGTCTCTCCACGCTGATGTACCTGGGAGGCATCTGACCATTACCCCTGGCTGGAGATAGGTATCAACTCCCCGAATCATGGAGTCTCCTATGATCAGAAGTGTTTTTGGAATTCCTTTTTGCTTTTTTTGTTTTGGTTCCTGTGGGTGAGTTTTGTTGTGCTAGCTCCTGTGCTGCAGTGTCCTGCTCTGCAGTGTCCTCTGCTCCTTTGTTTGATTTTGGAGATAGAGGCAGATACCTGTTTGTAGTTTTTATATAGTTTGTGGAAGTAATATGTTGGAGAGCACCGAGTGATGGGGTACCCGATCTGACCCCCCAAACCACCTGCCAACACCGGACCAACTACCCTCTGTGGTCGAGTGCTTCCTGTTGTTGGATGCTGGGAAATGGAGGGTGGTTCTTATAATATATTTCCTCTTGAATATGAAATTTGAGGCATGCAGTCTCTGCCCATGCTGCCTGGAGCTGAGCCCTAAGATCTCCAATGGCCCAGCATGTAGGACAGTGACCTAAATCCTGTAAAACTGTCCTTCTGAAAAGTGTTCCACAGTATCTGCAGGTAATGATATCCATTCCAGATAAGTTGCTGGATTTATACCTGGTCAGAGTAATTAGAAGGAGGAAAATGAAAGCAAAAGTTTGATTTTGTGTTTTGTTTTTGTATAACTTGATAAAACAAGTTAAATTACTAGTGCCCCTGTAAATGAGGTCACCGTGTGGATACCCCACTGATCTGCCCCTTCCTGCTTTGCCAGAGGAAATGTCATAACTGTGCTACCCTATAAAAGGAGTGTAGTGTGGGGTGGTTGGGGATGGGGGTAGGTGACACGGCCCTTCCCCTGCCGAAAAAGAAGAACCATGGATGAAAGAAACAAGGAGGTAAGAGCAGAAACAATCAGTCAGCAACAAATGTAGTAGCCCTGAAAGCTTATCCTAATGATAGATAAAACTGTAAAACCTGTAAAGCACCACCTGTAATAATTTCACAGAAGATATACCCTGTAAGAAATGCTCTGCTACAGAGAAAAATAAAGCAGTAACAGAAGATATACCTTGCAAAAGACAATTTGAATTAGAAGACTACAGCAGTAATCTGTTAGCACACACCTGTATGCACACCTTGTAATAATGCAGCAGAAGGTATACCCAGTAACAACAATTTGAATCAGAGAAAAATAAAGCAATGAAATGTTAGCAACAAACAGTAACAATCCCTGTGAGTACAAAATAAAAATAACAACACACAGTAAATCTGCCTAGCCAAAAGAAGTCTTAATCCTTTCCCTTGCTTTAATAAGGTTCTTTGCACTGTTCTTTCAAGCAACCTAGAAAGAAAGAGCTCAGTTGAAGCTAGGTGCCTTGGCCATTTGCATAGAGAAATCTAGATGAAAGGCAAGCGCACCCGAAGCAGCTGAAGAGGTGTTTCACTGCTATTGAGGATATCATCCAACAGATGTTCAGTGAGTGTTCAGATGTGTATCAGAAATCATGGTGCTGAAGTTGGAATCTGTCAGTATGCCCCCTCAAAAGAGACACCACAATGGGCACACTATACATATCTCACCAAATCCAATTTGAAATGGGAAAGTATGCGCGGAGCCAGGTATAATCAATGCCATCAGAGCACCAATGTTGCAGCCATATTTTGTACCTTATACGGTACCACAGTCACAACCACAGTAAAGGCCTATACAGGTCTCTTCCGTGGTCATCCACCTTCTAATGAATGAACACGCTCACGCTTTCTGTAATAGTAAAACTATATGATCACAGCTGGTTTTACTATTACAAAAAGTGTGAGCGAGTTCATTCATTTGAAGGTGTCTTCCCATGAAGGAGGGTGGGTTATGCTGGCCACCTTTAAAAGGGACACTGTCAACTCCTTGGGCCTCAAAGTGGCTCTAGTTTTTAAAGCACACTTTAAGATTGGTCACGTTAGCTTTTGGGGAGGAGGAGGGATTAAGGGTGCTTCCAGGTTGAGGGGTGACTTATAGGATACTGTGTGTTAGTAAAAACAAGTGCTTTTAAGAAGGTGGTCAGCCATGGAGGTGAGCAGTTTGTGCCTGTCATCCACTGTGGTATGAAATAATTAAATAGTACAATATTGTGGGTGCTGGGGGGAGGTGGGCGGTTTTGGATACAGACAGCAGGTTAGGGGACAGGGTAAGGGGAACTGTGTGTCTGGATGAGGACAGGAGGGTGGCAGTGACATTTAGAAGTAAGCAAGGGTGGAGTGGAAGGGTGTTGCAGCAGAGCAGACAATACCAGTATGAATACTGAATACCCAAATAGTTGCCTACCAAATATTTGGGAAAATTTGTTCGCATAGCCCTAATGATTACCTCCTTTTCTGTAGCAGCAGGCAGTCAGTATGGTATTTCTATCCCTTTAGCAGATGCTTGGTCTGCCTCCATCACACTTCAGCACTGGCAAGCTGTCTTTCTCAACAGGACAGCTGCAGACCTGTTCCCTTTCACACTCTCATGAAAACTGATTCCATCCATGGTCAGCAACAGACTAAGTTCTGGAACAGGCCCCACTTTTCACTGGGGAATGGTAGCTCTTGATTTGCTGATAGAGCTCTCAGTTGTTCACACCAGGCCTGGATGTCCTTCACTCGATGAGGGATTGGTTGCTTCTCAGAAGTTTAGAGTCAAAATAGCACTGACATACCAGTGCAGTACGAAATCGTGTGTGATTTATAGCATGAGCTATTACAGCGTGATGGTTTCAGCAGATTATATCTGTTGCTGTTGAGTGTGCAGTGTGTCATTGGTTAATGTCAGGCTTCCTGGGGTGGTTTATCTTTTCTGGGCTGTTGGATTTTCTTACGGTATAATGTGGGGGGCTTTGCCCTCCATTCCCCCCAACACAGGGGACTCTGTCCCTGCATACCCCACACTAAATATAACAAACTCCACGCCAAGTAGTGCAGGACACATGGCAGTCTAGCAACAGAAGTGCAAATCCCAGCAGCACAAAAAGATAAACCTCCCCGGGAAGCCTGATGCAAAGCAATACCACACTGCACACTGAACAGCTGGCTCACAGATACCTAATCTACTAAAACCACCACTCTGTAATGGCTAATGCTATAAATCACATGTGATTTTTACCGCGCTCTTATGTCGATGTTGTTTTGACCAGAAACCCTTCTCAGCACCTGAACTAATTAGCTTCATCACAAGTCCATGAACCCTTGCCTTTTTGGCTCCCTTTACAGGCTTTTGAGGCTGATTATCTGACCTTGTATTCTCTGATTGCATCACCATGACACTGTGGGTCAGAGGTGATGAAGATGGCTGCTGAATTTTGAGCCCGGAGGCAGTCCTGCCCATCTGTCTTGAGTTACTCAAATTACTGCTAGCAAACTTAATTTTATGCCCCAGACAAGTTCTCCACAGGCAAGCTTAAGTGTTCTGTTTTGGGCAAGGATTCTCAAATCATTTAGGAGCACTAGTACACTGGCACCACATTGGCAACAGTTAGCACCTTTGATGTGTGAATGTAGGGAATCTTAAAGGTAAGCCTCCTTGGGGAGTTCCAAATGCAAAACAGAAAAAGGGTAACAGAAAAAGCAGCATAGGGAAAGTGAGCAAGAGACAAAGAGACACCTGACCATAAAAACACTTGTGTCATACTGTAGTTGTGTAAAGGATTAGATCATCAGACTTATTAAAACTAGATGTGGAGAAATAAATACTGGGGGAGACTGCTGATGCAGAAAATGCATCAGGTCTTAAGAGACCTGACAGTAGAATACTTATGCCACACTGTAGCTGTCTGAATGATCAAATCATCAGATGGACTGATAATTGATTTATGTATTTGAAAATTGGTCACCTGGAAAGGCACGCTGAGCCAAGGCTCTTTTCCAGGTGTGAAACAGGGAGGACAGCAAAGGATAAAAACAATACATAGCTTATGTAAACATAGTGTTACAAGAAAAGTGCAAAGTCAAAACACACAATGACCACAGAGAGTGCAAAACTGAACAAACAGAAAGTAGGCAGTTAATCATTACACCAGGTGTAAGGGGACTGTTAAGTGGAAGAAAAACAGGAGTGAAGCGGAAGGGGAAGGAGTCTCAGATGGTGTCTGACAGACATGGGAGAGGCAGTGAAGCAATGGGAAGAGGGAAGTTGTTTCCAAAGGAAGGGGAGATGATACGTGAAGGCTGATTGTCCAGCTGAAGTATAGGGATGTGGCAAAGCAAAGGTGCAATGGTCCCTAGACTGAAGAGAGCAGGAGGCAGAAGGAACAATGGAGAGGAGTGATGAGGGGTAGGAGGGAAAGGACCCAAACCAGTATGCAGATATAAAGGAGACGCAGTGCATTTGGTACAGTAGCAGGATGGAAGGGGAAGAATGGATAGAGATGAGTAAAGTAAGCAGTGATGAGACTGAGAAGGTGAACTGGTTACAAAGCGACAGAAGAAATTACACAGGGAGTCCAGTTTGGCCAGGGAGGTGAGGGGGAAGACCCATAGACCACATCTGCATAGTCAAAGACAGGGAGCACTGTTTTGTCGACAAGTTCATGGTGAACCTGGAAGAAAAGACGATCTTTATTTCTATATATGGCACCAAGTTTAGACTGGAGCTTGGCATGGATGGCATTTACAGTATGTGGACAGAGAAGTCAAGCTTACTTTCAAGCCACACAGCAAGATACTTGAAGGGAGGAACCATTTCAAGTAGGGAGCCATCCAAGGTGGAAAAAGTGGGCACTGAGGTGAGCTAGGCCAGTTTTTGGCTAGTGCCAAAGGTCATGGAAACTGTTTTTTTAGTATTGACCTGAAATTGGTTAGACTTGAGCCATCGTAAGGTGCTTTGGAAATCTAGTTGTAACAGACCTTCAACATCAGTAATGGAGGCACCGGTAGTGTAGATAACTGTGTCACTGCATACATGTGACTATGCTAGCTGGTACAGGCTGAAGGGAGGTCACTCAGGATAATAGAGAAGATTATGGGGTCCAGGATAGACCCTGTGGGACCCCCACCTGGATGGTAAGAGGAGGGGATAGGGCTCTACCTACCTGTATGTTCTGTAGTTGGCCCGAGAGATAAGAATTGAACCAATCTGTGGCAAGAGATGAGAGGCCAGTCATACCTAGCCTATTCAGAAGCAGAGGGTGAGACACTGAGTTAAAGGCCTTGGCCAGATCAATGAAGATGTCTGCTGTGATGTGACCCTGATCCATTCCTGAGAGGCTATAATCCATTGCATGCAACAGAAAGGAGACTGTGGAGTTATCTTTCCTGAATCCAAACTGATATGGGGAGAGGGAGTCTGAGAGTCTACAGTAGACAATCTTTTCTTGCAACTTGGCTGGAGGGGGAGGAGGGAAATTGGCCTACATTTCTGGGAGGATTAAGGGTCCCCCCCTTTATGTAGAAGAATAATTTAGGCCAATCTTCAGGCCTGTGATGATGCTGGATCTGAAGACTTCAATGTATATATATATATATATATATATATATATATATATATATATATATATATATATGATATATATATATATATATAATATATATATATATAATAGGTATAGTTCCCTCCTTCACCCCACCCCAGCCGCCCCCCACCAACAGGCATTGGGGTGTGCGTTGGGATCATCGGCCCTAACTCTCACCCCATCCCATGTAAACAAGCTGAAGTGGTGCAGTGTAGAAGAATGGGGTGAGAGTTAGGGCCAATGACCCCAATGCACACCCTGATGCCTGTTGGTGGGGGTGGGCTGGGGGTAGGGTTGGGTGAAGGGGTGAGAACCCTAAAATCAAATTTCCTTACTTTTTTTGCTGTAGAAGAACCCTAACTGACTTTTGCATAGAATTTCCTTACTTTTTAAGAAAGAATAGAAAAGTAGAACGTTGCGTACATTGGTGGGCCCACGATCCCACCAATTTGTAAGTGTCAGGCCACATTACACATCCAATGACTAAAAAGTACATTGACAACAGCAAGGCCACCCACCAAACAAATGTTAATCTAGTAGATCAATAGAAGCACTGTCCACAAAACGTAAACTGCGCCACACAATATCTCCACAAAAAATAAATTGTCCAACACATAAAACCACTGTTGACATCTACAGGACATGGCATCAACACCCTCCAAATTTCAATAAAAAGACCAAGACGTGTCTGAGATATAACATGTCAAAATTTGAAATGTTCATTCATCAGAGTGGCACAGTTCCGCACCTGTTGACATTTCACACACACAACAACTGAAAATTACATCCATGACACTAAGGCTAGGCACCCTATCAATTTCAAGCCACCAGCAGAATCCAAAACACTGTCCACAACATGGATAGTGCATCACGCAATATCGCTGCAAAAAAAATTTCTCCAGTACGTAAACACCACAATTCACATCTACAGGACATGCTGTAAATGCCCTCCAAATTTCAAATAAAAAGACCAAACTGTTTCTGAGATACTCAATCTTAAAGATTGGTAAAATTTCCCTATCTATTGCATTATAAAACATCTGGCCATCTTGTCCCTCCCTCAAGATCAAAGATGGCGATCAAAGAATCTCATGATCAAAGAATTTGCAGGCTCGTGATCAAAGAATTTGCAGGCTCACGAACAAAGAATAAAAACTGTTGTAACTTAAAAAATTCAAAGAATTGCAGTGAACCGCCACCATGGTTCATCAGAACGATGCCCCCTGAGTAAATCTCACCCTCATTTGTCTTCCTAGGACACCCCTGGGCTGAGAAAATTGATTTTTTTATCTGCCTATCTCATCATTCACTCGCGATGCACAATCGCGATCAAAGAATCTTGTGATCAAAGAATTTGCAGGCTCACGACCAAAGAATAAAAACTGTTTTAATTTAAAAAATTAAAAGAATTCTGGTAAACCACCACTATGGTTCATCTGAACCCACCCTGATTTGTCTTCCTAGGACACCCCTAGGCTGAGAAAATGGATTTTTTAATCTGGCCATCTCGTTCCTCGCTTGCGATACACAATCGCGATCAAAGAATTCCACGATCAAAGAATTTGCAGGCTGGCAATCAAAGAAATTGTTCGCTCATGAACAAAGAGCGAGGGATGAGATGGCCAGATTTTAAAATAGATTTTTGCAGCCCGGGGGTTCCGTAGAAAGTTATATGAGGGTGGGTTTTGCTCAGGGGGCTTCGTTCTTTCCCATCTGAATAAAAGTAAATAAGTTTTCAATATCCCTGATAGTCTAGCGGCCCCCAACCCGATCATGATAACATATATAATGATCTCTGTCTCGATGGTAGTCTAGTGGCCCCCCTCAATCTGTATTTTATTAATATTGGTTTCTTTTATCCCTGGCAGTCTAGTGCCCCCCCATGTGTATTTGATTTATATTTGTTTTTTATATCCCTGGTAGTCTAGTGGCCCCCCCATCATAATAAAATAGATAAGCATTTGCCATTACCTGGTGGTCTAGTGGCTCCCACCTCCCACCCAGCGTGCCAGCCCACCCAGCACCCCCACCCTTCCCCAGCTGGCCACTAGCACAGCCCACCTCTCACCTCCACAGCCAGCTACCGACTGTGTCTATTACAAGCGCAAATGTGAAGAGGCGCTCTGAAATAATTTGCAGCATTTTCATACGCAAAGACCATAAGTCCAAACAAAATGCAATTTAGCCGATCAAGAGATCAACCATGCCCCACCGTCCATTCCAAATTTCAGGCAAATCCATTGAACGGGTCCAAAGTTATTAACACCCAAACTTTTGACTTTAGTATTTAAGTGACCGCTGAACCCTAACTATAGTGGCCCGACTCCCAGAGATGCTTTGCATATGTTTCCCATGATGCTTTGCATAAATTGGGTATGTGCAATTGTGTTTCCTTATACAGTAATAATAATAATACTAATCTTTATTTAATTGAGCACCTTTCAAATATCAAGGCACTTCACAACAGTCTCAAATAATTCTTAAAAACACAATTAAAATCACAGAATATCAGGAAATGCTTTAGACTATAAAAACATATCAGTGCCTGCTTAAAGCTCCCCACAGTCCTGCACTGCCGAAGCTGACGGGGTAGAGAATTCCAGAGGGTTGGGGTGACAAACATAAAAGTGCGGGCCCCAGAAGAATTCAAGGTAACCCTTGGAATCTCCAGCAACCCCTTGTCAGCTGAGCAGAGCTGACACACAGGGGCGTAAGGAATCAGAAGTTCTTTCAAGTAGTCGGGACCAAGTCCATGTAGGACTTTGCAGGTTAACAAACCTACCTTAAAGGTGATCCACCACTGAATCAGCAGCCAGTGCAGACCGTGCAGCACTGGGGTAATATGAGATCTCCTAGATACCCCAATCAATAAGTGAGCAGCAGCGTTCTGCACTAGCTGCAAGCAGTGGATATCAACCCCAGGAAGCTCTAGGTAAAGGGATTTTCAGTAGTCAAGGCATGAGGTCACAAAGGCATGAACTAGAATGGGCAGATTATATATATATATATTTATGTATTTATAAAATGGGTAGGGAAATTGCAGCAATATAATTTGCTGAACAGCATCACATGACCGTATATCAGAGCACAACCGCACACCAGCACTTTTACCCCCCATCAAAATAATTTTGATATTTTATAAAATAGATAAACCACTCTGAGGTGTGCGGTCGCGCTCTGATATATGCACGCCTTGGGTGGTTGACGCACTCGCCTGTGGCCTCGTGTGTAATAAACGCACACCAAGGTGTGCATATATCAGAGCGTGACCGCACACTCAGAGTGGTTTATCTACTACATATATATATATATATGTAATAGATAATCTACTCTAGGGTGTGTGATGGCGCTCTGACTGCATGCCTTGGTGTGCGTTTTGACACACGAGGCTGCGGACCGAGTGCGTTCAACCACCCAAGGCATGCATATATCAGAGCGCAACCGCACACCCCAGAGTGGATTATCTATCTTATAAAATGGAAATAAATATTTTTGTGAGAGAGCAAAAAAGTAGTCCCTGTCTGGCATAAGAATTAAAAAAAAAAAAGAGGTTTATATTTCTTTTTATTTACATTTACTATTCCTAGAATAAAGTCGTCATCTTTATAGGGAGGAGAAAGAGTGGGGAACACTTTCACTTTTATCAGTGAGACGTAGCGTGACCGAGCGTGGTCAATAATGGTACCTAATATGCAGGCAGACACTGAAAGCAAGTCCCTCGGTGTGAAAAAGCAAAGTAACTGCATTTTACGTTATTTTTATTAAGAATTCTCTAAAAGAAGAAGCCAGCTGAAGCGAGTGGTAGACAGCATTTTCACTTTTATCAGTGACATGTAGTGTGACCGAGCATGGTCAAAAGTGATAAATATTGTGCAGCCAAACTGTGAAACTAAGTCACACTCTGTACCAGAAAACCAAACAAACTGTGCACTTCAGCTTATTTTAATTTAAAATCCTGTAAAAAAGCTGCCGTGTGAAGCAGGTAGAGAGCTAGTGCAGAGCGAGAGTGTTGGCAGTGTTGGAGAGATAACGCAGGGTAGATCGAGTGTTGCTCTAGCAACTGTTGCTAGAGCAACACTCGCTCTGCCCTGCGTTACCTCTCTGACGCTGCTGACACTCTCGCTCTGTGCTAGCTCTTCACTTGGTTCAGGCAGCAGCTTTTTTACAGGATTTTAAATTAAAATAAGCTGAAGTGCACAGTTTGTTTGGTTCTCTGGTAAAGAGTGTGACTTAGTTTCACTGTTTGGCTGTATATTATTTATCACTTTTGACCACGCTCGGTTACTCTACGTGTCACGGATAAAAGTGAAAGTGTTGTCTACCACTTGCTTCAGCTGGCTTCTTCTTTTACAGAATTCTCAATAAAAATAATGTAAAATGCAGTTACTTTTCTTTTTCACACCAAGAGACTTGCTTTCACTGTCTGCCTGCATTTTAGGTACTATTAGTGACCAAGCTCATTTACGGTTCATGTCACTGATAAAAGTGAAAGTGGTCCCCACTCGTTTTCCTCCCTGCAAAGAGGACAACTTTATTCTAAGAATAGTAAAGATAAATAGGAATATAAACCTCTTTTTTTTTTTTGAGTCAGTCTTAGTTTGAACTTTGGCAGCAATTCATTTACCAGGGGCAGTAGTCTTTTATGTTGGTAGCAGTCTGAATGTACCACTTGTATGCATGTGGGTGCCTATCTGTGGTAGATGTGGAATGATCTCACTACTGGTGAGAAGGTTTTGAAGGATAAAAAGTAGTTCAGGCTAGCGGTCGCGCTGGGAGGTGTGCGGTCGTTGGGAAATAATGCACAGTCATGTGATGCATTCTGTCCAATCATGTTAGTGGAATTTGTATGATTTTACCTACCCATTTTATAAAAATATATATATATATATATATATATATATATATATATATACATATATATATATACACACACACACACACACACACACAGTAGGGTAGGACAAATGAGTAGTGGAGAAATCCATGTATCTTACATACAGTGATGTAAATCCTAGTAGAAAATGACACTGTGATTTTTTACCAGGAATATTTTCACAGTGTGATAATATTTGACATTTATACATATTGTGCTTACCTCACAGGTTAATATTACCACTGGATGCACAGAAAAAAAGCACTATTGCCCCAAAAAAATAACACAATGCCAAATCTACACGAAAGAGCGAGAACCCACAGCACATTACTCCAAGAGTGCTTTCTTTCTGTGCATTCTTTGTTTAAATTTTTCAAAAGCACCCGCTCACACCATAGAGTACATTAGTACTTGTGTTTTTGTCTAATATTATCACTGTGCTGATGTCAGGCTGAAACCAATGGTCTTACAGGGCATACTGTACGAGACATCACAAATATATGAATAATTTATGACTGTCTCATACAGTATGCCCTGTAAGCTGTATGTCCACAGTGTGGACCAATGGGCTTACAGCACATACTGTAAGCCGTCATTCGGTGGGCAGCCTGGCAGTATGTGGGTGGGCTGAAGCTGCCCATCAATGACGGGGGGAGCTGGGTGGGCAGGGGTCCTGTGTGGGTGGGGGGTGCCGCTAGACCACCAGGGATGGGATGACATTCATTTACCAGTGATCGGCTATGGGAGGGAAGGGGGCCACTGAACCACCAGGGATATATTTCAATATGGGGCACCAGCAATCACTCATTGGGTGGGATGGGGGAACCACTAGACTACCAGGGATAGGAACATCTGTTCCTTTACAGTGATTGGGGCATTAGGCGAGGTGGGGCACCACTAGATCAACAGGGAGTGTCCATCATGTACTCTTACCTGTGATCGGGCTGTGGGGGGAGAGGTTACCACTATACTACTAGGAGTGACAATTGTTCAGTTTTACTACAATCGCAGATACAGGAGGGAGGGGGCTGTGGGGAGAGGGTTACCACTAGACTACCAGGGAGTGACATTTTTCATTTGTATCATGACCGCGGTTACGGGATGGAGGGGGGATGTGCCACTTGACTACCAGGGAGTGATGGGGAACCACTAGATCACCAGGGCATCCAGTACATTTCTACTGGTGGATTGGGGCTACGGGTGGGGAGGGGGGTACCACTAGGCTACCAGGGACCATATGGGTGCTTGTGGACAGTGTTCTGGGCAGGTGGGTGGTCACCCATGCCTGACGGCTGCTGTGTTGCACCATTGCAATGCAGCCACCCATCTGTGGGTGGCCAGCATTTGAGCCTTTTTTTCCTGGCTCAACTTTGTGCCACAGTATGTGGCATGTCTGGGGTTGTGCCAGCAGATGCACCACACATCCCGGGCTGAATATCTGAATGCGCCGCATATGCATGGGCACGCCCTCTGCAGATGGGCCTCATACTTTACCAATGCACCCCAGCACATTGGGACTTGCACTGCACAGGTCCCCCTTTTGAATATCGCACTGGGGAGCATTGCAGGGGTTGTGCCAGTGCAACTCGGTTGTGCCAGGCACAACCCTTTTGAATATCTAACCCTATGTGTGCATAACATACTGTGTGTTTCATCAGCTGTTAACTATTGAAATATGGGCATCTGGTTCAATCTTGTTACTGATGTTTGTAATGGAAAAATGCTTACTGTGAGCCATCACCCATGATTGCCCAGCATGTGTGTACCCCCAAGGCACTATGATGGCTGCAGAACTCATACAGCTGGTGGGCTGTGACGATGCCTGTGTCTTGTGGAATGTTGAGAGTGTTGTATGTTACTTCTGTTACCTGATCCTGCCTGTCTCTGGTTGGTTGTCTTGCCTTGGTCCTTCCCTTGCGTGCATGTGTATGTGTATGTGTATATGTGTGTGGGAGGTGGGGTGGGGGGAATGTGGAGTTAGGGTTTGAGGAGGGGTGGGGTGGGGTGGTGGGGTTGTAACCCTAACGTTGAATTTCTACACTTTTGTCAGTGTGGAAACAACCCTAACTGATGCATTAACAGAGTTTTTTTGCAAAGTATATATATATATATATATATATATATATATATATATCTATATCTGTAGACAACTCCATGAATAGGGGTTGCCAGCAGTGTCTCAAAATTTGCATGTAAAATTTATCGTATTTAAAACCCTTGCCCAGTTCTTTATTATACCATTTAAAAACACGCAATGAGGGGAGATAGATAACATAAGATGAATGCTGCCAGACATTCCTTTCCCGAAAAAAAAATGTTACATTATTGTAAAGCTGCTATTTTTCCTGGCTAAACTGTGACATTGTAGTACACACCATTCACTTCTGTTTTAATGTGTGTAATAAATGTTCATTGCTCCAATAAAATGCTCTTCCTTACTGCCTTGTGCCATATTTTTGTTTTTTTTATTGTTTTCAGCATGCAGAAGTTCATGTGCTTAGTTAGTAGGCAGTTTTGTTTTTCTGGTAGCTAAAGTAACCCTTTGAGTCCCCAGTGGTTACATTCATTCTGTTGGCTTCCATCAGTTTCCATAATGTTATTTCTGCTTAAAAGCAGTGTTTCCCTTCAACTTCTACTAAGCTCCCTTTCACTTTAAGAAACTGTACAGCTTGAGCACTGTACATGATTTTTGCCCTGATTATCTAACTGTGTACAGGATTCCCAGATGTGTGTTCATTCCTCCCCCATGGTCCTGGTATATATGGGAGCACCATGAGAGCGCCTGAGAGGGAGACAGAGAGAGAGAGAGAGAGAGAGAGAGTTGGATGGGTTGTCACATGCATAAAAAAACAGGTTTTTGACTGGAGCTCCTTTTCCTTACTACAGAGCCAGACAAGAAGCCATTGTGTCCCACCAGGAGCACCCTGCAATGAGTACAACCACTGAAAATGGAGATAAGCAGCAGTTATTTTGGCACCCATTTTAAACACAGAAAAGCTAATGGTTTGGGGCAGAAATATTAATGAACTTATGAGAGAGAAGTATTTATGTCTGTATGCATGTATTGGGCTTTTAGTAGGATATCTTGCATCTGTTATTGGATTATGACCATTATGTAGTGCTTTTGGACCGGTTACCCTCCCCCGACAGCGACATTTCACCAGCAAGGTCCCCCACAGCGACTACAGCGCCAAGCCGAGGTGGGAGACCCACTGGAACCGGCACTGTCTGTGAAGGGTCCTGCACCCCACAATCAGCTCCGACTGGAGTTGAGAATCAACAAGTGGGGGGTGTGTAGGGAGCACAACCCCATGTAGAAGTCTTGGGTCAAAGCCTCCCGAAGAAAACAAAGAGACAAAGTGCAAACCGACAGCCGAATGCAGAATGTGGTCGACCTGCCGGTGTCGCTGACAGGGTGTTTGACAAAATTTTTGTCAGACTCCTGTCGTGGATCCCTTTTGGACTACCGGCACCATTTTGTCTTTGTATGTTTGCCACCACTAGTTGCTAACACTCTTTGTGCTGCTTATGTAAGCAGCCTGTAATACTGTTTAAAAAAACTCTTTTTTTTGTGCAGTTGTAGTAATTACTGATGTACATAAATGCAATTCTGCTAATCATTTTAGTTTTGGAGTGTGATTATGGGCACAGTTTCGGTAATGGAGACCCCGCACAATGCAGTCCCTGTTTGTTTTGTTGACTACCTGTGGCCAAGTATAAATTTGTGAACAAAGGAAGCCTTACCAAACAAGGAAAAAAAGACTATTATTTGTGCACAGATATTAATTGTGCTTTTTGTGATTAGTTGCTATATTAAGTATATGATTAGTTTAAGAAATTAAGCATATTTTCCCCACTAGAAAATCATTTGTTAAAGCATGGCACCATGCGGTCCCCCTTTGTTTACTAGGGGCCTGGTCTCCAGTCCCTGCAGTTGCCTCATTTTAAATCATATTAATTTCTGCAGAACTGGTACAATTGACAAGATTTGGGGCTTTTGTGAAGCTTTTTTAGGTGAATTTGTATATTTTGGCCCACTTTCGTGGTCTTTGTTTCTTTACGCACCATGTGCTTGTGGTCCCCATTACGTTTGTCACCGATGTAGAATTTTGTTTTCTAAATAAAGCATGCTTTGAATAAACTGATTAAGCATGATAAAATATGTAAGCTTGCTATTTATTTGGGTTGGGTTAACCTTTTTTATTCTATGTTATTTTATATGGAATTTAAATTTAAGTTCAAGTTTCTGTTCTTTGTGACTTTAGGCACCATATGCTTGTGTCCCCATTATGTTTGTGACCCATAAAGAGGTTTTAATTAAAATAAAGCTCACTTACAACTAAGCGATTAGGTGGCATGATATACAGTGTTTAAGTTTGTTATGTATTTTGACCTTGGTTAACCTTTTTCCTATGTTTTATTTTTACGGTACTTGAATTTAGGTCTGAGTTTGTGATCTTTGTTACTTTAGGCACCATGTGCTTGTGTCCCCATTATGTTTGTGACCCATAAAGAGGTTTTAATTAAAATAAAGCTCACTTACAACTAAGCGATTAGGTGGCATGATATACAGTATTTGTTTGTTATGTATTTTGACCTTGGTTAACCTTTTTCCTATGTTATATTTTTACGGTACTTGAATTTAGGTCTGAGTTTGTGATCTTTGTTACTTTAGGCACCATCTGCTTGTGGTCTCCATTATGACTGTCACACATAAAGATGTTTTGATGAAAATAAAGCTCACTTACAACAAAGTGATTAGGTGGCATAGTATATTTAAGCTTGTTATGTGTTTTGGGCTTGGGCAACCTTTTTTCCTGTGTTATTTTTTTACAGTGTTTGAATTTAGGCTGAGTTTGTGGCCATTATGTGATGATATGAAGTTGAGTGTATAGTTAGCTTGGTGGGGTTGTGTGGCTACTTCTATTACTTGCTATGGTATGTTATGTATTGTGTTATGCATAGTGTTTATTTTATGTGATGAATGGTAGTTTTAGTAAAACTTTTTCAACTCAAGTGGATGTTTGGTGTCCTTGTTACACATGCAACTTTTAAAATGCCTTAACCTCATGTCTCTATATGGGACTTATCTCATGACTAGTGCCTATATTGACTGGTAGGGCACACATGTTTAAATGGCTAATAATTGTTTCCTATTGTGAGTTACAAAAATAGACATTCATGTCACACTTCTTTGGGGTCCCTTGGTATGTGTGCAAATTTCAAGATTTTTTTTATCATTCACCTTTGAGGCAGTTATCTCACACTATACTCCCTTTATAAGTGGTTGGGCACAGCATCCCAACACACATAACAAAATTAATCTACTACAGGTTTTAGAAATGGATACTCATGTCACACTTTGGTAACCCCTTTTCATGGAGGTGCGTATATAAATATATATATATATATATATGATATGACATGGCCTGACTGAAGATATCATATTTATCTTCATGAGAGGCCAATGATATCATGATATCTTACAAGTGGCAAAGCCAAGAGGTAGATATCTTGATGTCACTGGCCTCGAGTGAAGATAAATATGATATCTTCAGTCTGGCAATGTCATGTTCTGTTTACAAAATGTATGTTTTGCCCCCCCCCACATAACCTCCTCACATCCCCCATGAGCACAATGCCCCACATAGAGGTGATTCCCCTCCAACACAACCCTCATATCCCCCCCCGAACACAAACTAAGACATACATTTAAAATAAAATATCTGCTGCCTTTCAAGTTATTTAAAAAAATTATTTGGTTGATACTGCCACTTACAGACTCTAATTTTAACAAAGCAGTTTCTTTTTTATTGTTCTAATGTAACGTGTTCAAGCATTTTTTATTCCGGTAACTAATGTGCTGGCCTAAGTTTGAAATAAGGCAGTCTGTGTTAAAAATGAAGAGAACTGTTTTTTCTTGCTAATTGTATTCTTTTCTGTTTTTTTTTTTTTTTAAACTGCTAACAGTACACATGAGAGCTACTGCTGAGAGAGTCAGCAGCTTCTGAAATGTCTAATGTGGCGTGACTGAATGGTTTTCACTGCAGTGACTAAAGTGCTGTCTGGCATCTGAAATAAGGCAATCCATGTTAGAAAATGAATGAAACTGTGTTTTTTAAGCTAACTGTATTGTTTTTTGTCACAACTCTAAATGTACTGCATGACAGATCCATCATCATGGGTCACCAACTGTATGAGTTCTGCCACCATCATAGTGCCTTGGGGGTACATACACATGCTGGGCAACTATGGGTGATGCCCCACAGTAAGCATTTTTGTGTTACAAACAGCAATAACAATATTTAAGCAGATGCCTGTATTTCAATAATGAAGAAGGGATGTAACACACAGTATATTATCCACAGATAGTTTCTTGGAAATTAGAGTTAGTATAAGCCTACCAACAGTCATTGGATGTTTGCTTTTATTTTTCTGACACAGTGAGTCAGTCCTAATAACAAATGGTAGTAATAATACAAGTAATTATTTGTAGTATAGTTTACAAGTAACATGTGAACACAACAGCTGTAACATCCAAAGCTAACTGTTGTGTTCACATGTTACTTGTAAACTATACTACAAATAATTACTTGTATTATTACTAGGTAATGCAGCAGTATAACAATGTGTGATGATGCTAGTTTCATACCTGAGCAGTATCTTAAAAGTAATATGTCTCATCTCTATCTTTCCTGCTACCACATGCCCATGTGGTAGCAGCAATACCTGCAGCAACCCAATTGTTGACAAGTGACACATAAAAGTCAATATTTTGAAAATGTGTGCAGACTAAGTCTCATTGTATGAAGAAGATATGCCAGCAATAATGGGTCATCATACTGCACTGCCAGTATAGAGTAGATGATACTATATTTGTTTTTTTCATTACATAGTGTTACGTGAAATAAGTACAGTGTTATGAGTATTGTGGTTACAGATGTGACAGAGTGGTATAGTATCTTACAGTCTTGCATGTGTCTTGCATGTGTGTGTGGGGGGGGTGGAGTTAGGGTTTTGAACCCTAACAGCACATTTCCAAACTTTTGTTGCTGTAGTAGTAACCCTAACTGATGCATTAATGGAGTTTTTTGCAATGAATTTCCCTTCTTTTTGAGAAAGTGTAATGTAAGTGATATGTGTTAGTGGGAGCGTGGGCCCTCCGGACAATGTGCTCCCTTTATAGTGTCCATTTTTTTGCATAAGGGTATGTGTATGTGGGAGCGTGGGCCCTCCAGGCCCTGCACTCCCACTTGTACATGACTACAGAGCTATACAGCAGCCCTATAGGGCAAGGAACCCTTGTAAGGCTAATTTGCTAATATTTCAGCAACCGTAGCAGCTAGGAAAAAAATTCCAGTGCTGGTGTAACCATGTCAGCAAGTACTCCATCTGATATAAATCAACCAAATCTGTATCTAGTACTGTTTCTGAGATATGGGCACTGAAAAGCATTAAAAAGGAACCCTTTGAACTCTTGGAACATGTTATTGCCAATCTCTCTCTAACCTTAGAAAGTAGGGAAAAATTCCACTGCAAGTGTCATCTATGATTTCCAAACTTGTTTCTGCAGCTGCCAGTAGTGAAAACTCTGTATCTTGCTTCGTTTTTGAGATACAGGCACCGAAAGGCATAACAAGCACTGCAATGTAATCCTATGGGAAATCTCTCAACTTTGGAACACTGTAACTTTGGGCCCCTTGAATGTTTTGCACCAAACCACCAAAAGACACATCTGTGGTACCAGGGCTTGCCATCCTGCAAATTTCAGCCCAAAAGACCCAACTGTTTTGTTGCAGGAGGATGGCAAAGATTTGCAGTTATTTTTAAAAATACTTTCGCAAATCACAAAAGTTTCACAAAAAACAGCACAAAACTTTCACATTTGCTAAACTTTCGCAAATGCATTTCCAAAAGTATTTTTTCCCCGAGGTTGTAAATGGTATTTCTGGGGGATTCCACCCCCCCCCAAAAAAAAGATAGGGCTAGCATCCTCAGGACCCTACTAGGTAAACCCAGCATTCAGTGTTTACCTAGAAGGACCCAATTTTAAATGGCAGGCATTTTTCTCTCTCACTAATTGAAAACAAGATGGCCAAATCATAAAAGTAAAAGGGCAATTTACAAAAGTAAAAGCACATTTGTGAAACTTTCATGATGCACATATATTTTTCCCCCTTTGACTATAATGGGAAATTTGTTTTTTGAATAACTTTTGAATGGTTTAATATTTTTACACCACATCTTCGAAAGGCACATCGGTGACCCAGACTGCATCTTCGCTGAAGATTTTGGATTGAAGGGACAAACCGTGCAGGCTGTGGGTGCGGGCAAAGAAACACGCAAAAAGTCTGCTTTTTTTGTGTGTTTTTTGGTGTTCTGTAGATCCGCAATTGTACATCCGATCATAATGCAATTTTTCAGATCCAGAGATCTATGGTACCAGAACCACGCGTGCAAACTTTCAGCCAAATCTGTCATATGGTGGCAAAGTTATTAAGGTGCAAAATTTGAGGTTTAACATTAAAGTGCTTACTCAACCCTAAGTATAGTGGCACTACTGTGCCACTATAATATATATTATATATACATATAGGTGTGTGGGCAGTATTCAAGAGACTTGG
Organism: Neoceratodus forsteri; assembly: GCA_016271365.2. NCBI lineage: Eukaryota > Metazoa > Chordata > Ceratodontiformes > Ceratodontidae > Neoceratodus > Neoceratodus forsteri. The sequence continues at coordinate 1,728,336,585 of CM057452.1, forward strand.
GTGTGCACTTAAAATAAGGTCTGTATTTTACTTATCATTTATTAAAAATACAGAATTTGTGCTCTATATGTTTGCCAATATGATCAAGAGATAGTGTGCATAAAAAAATGGTGTATGTATTTTTGTTTTATTGTTGCAACATTTTAATAACGAAAATAGCCTTTAAAAAAGCATCCATTTTCAGACATGGCTGTGATACACATCTTGGTGACCATTAAATTTACTGTATTTAAAGTACAATACTAAAGTTTTTTTAAAATGGATAGAGTGGATGTGCAGCTGTCCTCCAGTGATTATTCATTTTATGCAGATGTAATTATATTTACATGATACCACATAGTGTATTACTTCTGTGCATTACATGTGGTGTCTTATATAGCTGCATTATTTCTTTTGTTTATTCTGCCTTTATGCTTTGTGTTTTTTTCAGTGTAACTTCACATTGCTTAATGTGTTTCCCCCACACAAGTCTACAATCTTAATGCAGTGGTACACAGAGCCTGCTAGGAGCAGCAACACCAAAAACTGTGGCTTTTGCTGTCATGTCCACTGTTACCCACGTGGCCAATGATACTGGTATTGGTCCAAACAGCCGGGAACAGGAAGTGACATTGGGCATTCAATTTTGGTACTCTGATTCTAAGCAAAACTGTTCTCTTCCTACTGCTTCTCCCATTTGCCATTCTTAAAAACAGGGAGAATGAAGCGTCGACCATTTTAAATCGGACGTGCTGCGTGGAGTTCAGACAGGTCTCAGAGGTCTCCAGTCACTAAAAAACATGATCCTCAGAATTCTGCTACAAAACAGTAAGTTAAAATTCTAAGAGGCATATTAAATAGTGACTGGCTAAAGTGCAGCAGTTGTTCAGTGTCATTTTGGGGACAGAAAAAGTAAAGTTTTCACCTCAGGACTTCATGGTCCTGCTGTTTGTGAAGGGCCCCCTCTTCAAAACAGATATGATTGGATTAGTGGGCTGTGCAGCATAATGAGTATATTTTAAAGTTTTGTTTGGGAAGTATATCAGCAGAGCTTTCCTCTGGTGCTGGCACTTTTTAAATGGGGCATATTAAATACTATCTGGCTATAGTGCAGCAGTTGTGTTCTATCATCTTTGGTGGTTTGGTGACAAAATATTGCATGGAGGCCAAGTTACAGTACACTGAAGCTGACTTTTTTCCCATAGACTAACATAGTAGCGTCCGCCATGCATTTCGGGGCTCGTATCTGTGAAACGGTGCAAGATACGGAATTTTCGTCATGACAATGCTTAGCCCAAAGAGCTACACATTCAGCAAAAACTTAGCCAGGAAACTCATGAATCATGTGAAATTCAAATTTTTTTTCTACGTCGTACGGTTCCTGAGATATAAGCAATTTAGTATTCCAACAGCTCATTTTCTGCTCCGAGGTCCATTATTATGCATACATTCTTTGTACACACTGGGCAGGATATTCAGAGTAGATGCACCATGCACAACAGGGATGCACCAACGCAAGTATGGAAATGCGCCATTTTGTGATATTCAGCGGGGAGGCAGCTGTGCAGCACAATAAGTAATGCGCCAGAGCACAACAGTAATGAATGCATGCATAACCATAAGGGGCGGAACCATGAATAACATGCACAGTGTGATATTCAACAGCATGCGATGTGCGCAATAGCAGAGCAAGCGGAAGTGGTGCGACAGCAGAAATGAGTCAAAATAAAAGGGAGCAAGAGAGGGGAGGAAGAACGCAACAGGGAAGCCACAGGTGGGAGCATGTAGACAGAGAGCCAGGGAGGAAAAAAAGGAAGCAGGGTGCAGGACTGGGCAGGATCATGACAGGGCCCACCAGAACTGTGCCAGAGTGAGGGTAGGAGTGGGTGTGCCCATGCCAGTGTGCAGAAAAGGGCATGAGAGTGCCACAGTGGATTGAGGGTAGTGGCAAGAAGCAGGACAGCCACAGGCAGACAGCCGGAGGTGTACCCGGTGCAGGGGGAGCACCAGGAACAGACAGCGGGGGGAACAGGACAACAGCCGCCCAGGGGGGACACCAGCCAGGAACATGGCCAGCACCACCTTCCAGATGGAGGTAGTAATGAGGGGTGTGAGAAGGCAGGCAGCAGGGATGCATGGCCGTGGAAGAGCCCATCAGCAGAATGCCCAGAACAGGCAGTACCGAGCCCACACCAGCTTCAAACAGTACTCTGACACAGAGATTGTGGGCCAGTACTGCCTGAACCAGGTGATACTGAGGCAGCTCTGTGAGCTGTGCAGTGATGAGATGCAGGCACCAACACGACGGAGCCATGGTCTGTCAGTGGAGACGAAGGTAACAGCCATCATGTGCCTGCTCACCACGGGCACCTTCCAGAGACCAACGGGGACACGACAAGCATAACCCAGTCGGCCGCGTCACGCCCACTCACACAATTCCTCAGTGCACTGCTGCCACATTCTGTGGAGTACATCCGTTTCCTCAGCACACAGGCAGAGCGCAAAGCACACATACAGGAGTTCCACAGGGTAGCACGGTTGGCTGTCGTGCGCGGGGCCATTGACTGCACCCATGTAGGCATCCGCATGCCACCTGGCCCGGAGAGTGCGGCATACATAAAGCGCAAGGGATACCCAAGCATAAACTGCCAGGTGGTGTGCAATGCCAGGGGGTGCATAACCAATGTGTGTGCCACGCACCCTGGGGGAGCACACAATGCCTTCATCTGGCACCAGTCTGCACTGTGCCACAGGTTTGAGAGTGGGGACATCCCCACTGGCCATCTAGTAGGTGAGTATGCATATCACACAGGATGATGTGAGCAGACGTGGGGGGGTGCATAGTTAGAGGTGCCATGGGTACCGGCCATGTTGGCCCATGGCATAGCGATGGAGACCACCATTCTAATGTCCACCCTCTACACACTGGTGACAGTGTTTACCCACTATGGCCCTGGCTGTTCACACCATATCGGCGCCCCACGACCCCATCACAGCTACGGTACAATGAGGCACACGCCACAACATGGAATGTCATCGAGCAGCTGTTCGGGCTGCTGAAGGCATGGTTCCAGTGCCTGGACACATCAGGCGGTGTCCTACAGTACAGCCCCTCGAAGACCTGCGGGCTATTCCTGGCCTGCTGTATCCTGCACAACATGGCCACTGACTGTGGGATAGCCATAGAGGTCAAAGAGGGGGCAGCAGTGGGGACGATGAGGATGCCGGTCCAGCTGGTGAAGGGCAGCCACCTCCTGGGCGATGAGACCCCCATCTGATCCAGATGGCACAGCTGCACTGGGACACCATAACAGAGGAGCACTTAGGACAACACAGGTAGGTCACGGGGCCATGCGCAACCACCAAGAGCAAGGGCACAGCCCACAGACAGGCAGGGCAGGACACCAGGGGTGGACGGCAGTAAGGGAATGGGTCTGGGTGGGGCACCGCACACGGTGGCAGGGATGGGCAGGGCCGAACATGACACATGCACACACACGCATGCACACACACTGCAACACATGCACAAGGGGTAAACGGCATGCCAACTGCAACAGCCACCCCCAACCCCACACAGGACCACAAGTGACCATACCCAGTGGCCATCACTGTACGTGCCTCAGACGCTGGGCAGCATTGCACACTGGTGGACAGCGCAATGCAGGCATCCTCATGCACACGCCACAGTGGCCAGCAGCCAGGAGGGTGTGCACAGGGACCGTGTGTGTGCAGGGCTGGGTACCCCACCCATGCATCGCACAATGCACACCACACTGCACATAGGGCAGCGGCAGACAGTGGCCATGGTGGGAGACAGGTCAGTCACATGGCACAGTACCACGGCCACCAGGGATGCGTGGGTAGCCCCACCGAGACCTGCCAGCCATGCCAGACTGACCAGTGGCCTCATGGGGTGGCACTGATGGTCTCCCAGGGGTGACGCTGCATGGACGTGACTGTGTTCGTGCAGGGGTCTGCAGACCACCGAACATGCCCGCACCAGGCATGCTCGGTACGCCCACAGCCAAACCCGGTGTCGACATAGCAAGCCAAGAACGGAGGGTGGACATGACACTGTGCAGTGTCTGCGGTGGCTGGGCACCGAACTGGGTGCCCAGTGTAGCTATGACAGTTGTCAATGCAGTGGTCTGCCTGTCAATGGCAGCGGTCACATCCGCCCCGCTGCCGGGCCATCTCTGCCAGGAGCAAACCATGGTCCCTGCTATGCCGCTCATCTGCCTGGTGCAGAACTGCACTGAGTGCATCCACCGTCATCATGAGCCGCATCTGCTGATCTACTGAAGCCTGGAGTAGATAGTTGTGTTCATCAAAAAGGTCATCCGCTGGTCCGGCATGCTGTCCCTTGTGGTGTTCCTGGCCCTGCTGGCCAGCACCCCTTGATGTTGGGTGCTGCACACCAGAGCCATGCTGGGGCACGTCCCCACATGATGTACTTCCACTGCCCCCAACACTGTACCCCGTTGCCATTGACCAACTGCTGGCGCTACCCCACCGGCTACCAATCGCCAGGGCTTACCGGTGCTGCAGCAGCAGCCGCAACAGCCCCACTGCCCTGGACGCACACCAGAGCTGCCCCACTGGGGCATACAGGCATAGGCTGGGACTGGGTTGTTATGTAGGCTGCCATGGTGGCATCACCCATGGCAAGGCCCATACAGTTGTCTGCTGTGGGACCATCCTGTGTCCCACATGTATCACTGTCCGGGACGTGTGGTCCATCTTCATCGGTGCTGGATCTGGCCCCAATCTGTGTCCCAGCATGCTGGAGACCATGGGCGCTGTCATGCTGGGACACAGGCAGGGCCTTGTCCACACCCGCACCACCTACATCAGTCCAGACAGACGTGCAGGTATGCACTTGGCCGGTCTCTCAGACACCTGTGGAGGTGAATGGGTGATCCTCCGTGTCCAGGGCCTCCCCCTCTGTGGACACACCCACCACTCTTGCCCCATGTAGATGCTCAGGAGCTGTAAGGGAACACATTAGTGTTAGTGGCTCCGCCTTGACCTGTGGCATGCCCTCCACCACCCACACACTGACAGCACAGGACCTACCATGCAGGGATGGGCTGCCACCCATCTGGAAGCCACCACCAGGAATGCCCTCGATGGCACTACACTGCATGCTGCTGGCCACCCGCTCCTCCTGTGGTGTCAGGCGTGGTATGTCCGGCTGGCCCCCACCGGTGGCAGCACGTGCAGCCCTGATGGCAGTCACCTTGTCCTTGATCCTCCTCCTGTCCATGCCAACCTTCTTCTTGCACTCCTGCACGGATCACTGTTGGCTGCCATGCTGGTTCACTGCAAGTGCCACCTCACCCCATGCCACAGCACGGGCCTGTGGCGTCCCCCGCTGTCCGCCGAGCAGCAGTTCCCTGCCTCTTGATGGCCTGCCAGGCAGGGACTTCCAAATTGTTCGTTGTTACCCATGCTCCTATAGCATATCTGTTACCCAGTGAAAGTACTCTCTGGCTGGGCTGGCATGGTACCCACACCCCTTAAAACTTCCAGGTCCTGCTCTTGCACTCACATTTGGGTCTAGCACTGCAGACACCCAAGGCCACTGCCTCAATTCTCCATGATGGCCTGCTAGGCAGGACTTCCACAGCCTGGTTGTCACCATGGGTCCCAAAGGATACTCCGTCACCCAGTGAAAGTGCTCTGGCTGGGCAGGTTGCACTCCACACCCCTAGAACTTCTAGGTACTGCCTTACACTTCGCTTAGGTCTCACAGTCCCACAGTCCCAGGGTTAATTGCCCTTACCTCCCTGATAGACTGCCAGGCAGGACTCCTAAATATTGGTTGTTACCAGGGTCCCAAAGCATATCTGGTACCCAGTGAAAGGGTTCCTTGCCAAGCAGGCATAGTATCCCCACCCCTCAAACTTCCATGTCCTGCACCTTACACTTGCATGGTTCAGCACCCATACACCCAGGGTTAATGGCCCTCACCTCCCTGATGGCCTGCCAGGGCAGGGACTTCCACAGGCTTTGTTGTTACCCAGGGTCCCAAAATATATGTCTTACCCAGGGAAAGTGCTCTCTGACTTGGCAGGCATGGTACCCAAACCCCCTAAAACTTCCAGATCCTGCTCCTTATGCTTCCCTTGGATCTTGCACTCCCAGACATCCAGGGTTAGTAGCCCTCACCTCCCTGGTGGCCTGCCAGGTAGGGACTTCCACAGCCTTGATTGTTCCCCAGGGTCCCAAAGCATATCTCTTACACAGTGAAAGGGCTCTCTGGCATGCTGCCATTGTACCCCACCCATAAAAACTTCCAGGTGCTCATTACATTTCTTGGGTCTAGCACCTCAGATACACTGTGGTAATGCCACCTCACCTCCGTTTGCCTGTCGGGCAGGGACTTCCACAGGCTTAGTTGTTACCCAGGGTCCTAAAGCATAACTCTCAGCCAGAGAAAGTGCTCTCTGCCTGGGGAGAACTGCTGGCATGTACCCTGGTGACTTCTAGAATCAGCCTTCCAGGCTCTGCATCAAGTCATGCCCAGCAAGTGCCATCACAGCCTGGCTAGACTTCAACAAACTCCCCTAGAGTGACTATTAAGACCAAGCACAACTATTTAGAGAAATCCCAGTTCACAGCCATCAGGGCTATCTGGTCTAACCAGTCCCTAGGGCCATCTAGTCATACCATCTCTCAGGAACATCTGATCCCTCCAGAACCCAAGGACATCTGGTCACACTTTCTCCCACGGACTACAGCTCCCACTAGGATTCCACCAAGACTCAGTGCTCTTAGCCTGGTGACAGCTGCTGGCATTCCTCTAAAACTTCCAGGGCCTGCTGTTAATATTTCCCTTGGGACTTGCACTTCCAGACACCCAGGGTTAATGGCACTCACCTCCCTGATGGCCTGCCAGAGCAGGAACTTCCACAGGCTTGGTTACCTAGGGTTCCAAAGGATATCTGTTACACAGTGAAAGTGCTTTCTGGTTGGGCAGGCATGGTACCCACAACCCCAAGAACTTCCAGGTACTGCCCCTTACACTTCGCTTAGGTCTCACAGTCTCACAGTCCCAGGGTTAATGGCCTTTACCTCTCTGATAGCCTGCCAGGGCAGGGACTTAAACATTATTGGTTGTTACTCAGGGTCCCAAAACATATCTGTCTCCCAGTGAAAGGGCACTCTGGCAGGGCAGGCATGGTATCCCCACCCTTAAGACTTCAGGTTCCTACTCCATACACTTCCCTTAGGTCTAGCAGTCCCATACACCCAGGGCTAATGGCCCTCACATCACTGATGGTCTGCCAGGGCAGGGACTTCCACAGGCTTGGTTGTTACCCAGGGTCCAAAAGGATATCTGTTACACAGTGAAAGTGCTCTCTGGTTGGGCAGGCATGAAACCCCCACCCCTTAAACTTCCAGGGCCTGCTGTTAACACGTCCCTTGGGTCTAGCACTTCCAGACACCCAGGAATAATAGCCCTCACCTTCCCGATGGCCTGCCAGGGCAGGGACTTCCACAGGCTTGGTTGTTCCCCAGGGTCCCAAAGTATATCTCTTACCCCAGTAAAGTGCTTTTTGGCTGGGCAGGCATGGTACCCACACCACCTAAAACTTCAAGGTCCTGCTCCTTACACCTCCCTTGGGTCTAACAGTCCCTCAGTCCCAGGGTTAATGGCCGTCACCTCCCTGATGGCTTGCCAGGGCAGGGACTTCCACATTCTTCGTTGTTACCCATGGTCCCAAAGCATATCTGTTACCCAGTGACAGTACTCTCTGACTGGGCAGGCATGGTATCCCCACCCCTTAAAACTTCCAGGTCCTGCTCCTTACACTTCCCTTGGGTCTAGCACTTCCAGACAACCAGAGCTAATTGCCCTCACCTCCCTAATGGCCTGCTAGGGACATCCACAGCCTTGGTTGTTACCAAGGGTCCTGTGTGATATCTGTTACCTGTGAAAGTGCTCTCTGGTTGGGCAGGCATGGTACCCAGACCCCCTAGAACTTCCAGGTACTGCTCCTTAAACTTCGCTTAGGTCTCACAGTCCCACAGTCCAAGGGTTAATGGCCCTTACCTCCCTGATATACTGCCAGGGCAGGGACTTAAACATTATTAGTTGTTACTCAGGGTCCCAAAGCTTATCTGTTACCCAGTGAAAGGGCACTCTGGCTGGGCAGGCATGGTATCCCCACCCCTTAAAACTTCCAAGTCCAGCTCCTTAGCCTTCACTTGGGTCTAGCACTCTCATACACCCATTGCTAATGGCCCTCACCTCCCTGATGGCCTAACAGGGCAGGGACTTCCACAGGCTTGGTTGTTACCCAGGGTCCCAAAGAATATCTGTTACCCAGTGAAAGTGCTCCCTGGTTGGGCAGGCATGGTACCCCCACCCCTTAAACTTCCTGGGCCTGCTGTTAACACCTCCTTTGAGTCTAGCACTTCCAGACACTCAGGGGTAGTGGCCCTCACCTCTCTGATGGCCTGCCAGGGCAGGGACTTCCACAGGCTTGGTTGTTACCCAGAGTCCCAAAGTATATCTCTTACTCTGGGAAAATGCTGTTTGGCTTGGCAGGCATGGTACTCACACCACCTAAAACTTCTAAGTCCTGCTCCTTACACTTCCATTAGGTCTAACAATCCCACATTCCCAGGGTTAATGGCTGTCACCTTCCTGATGGCCTGTCAGAGTAGGGACTTCCACATTCTTTGTTGTTGCCCATGGTCCCAAAGCATATCTGTTACCCAGTGACAGTACTCTCTGGCTGGGCAGGCATGGTACCCACACCCCCTATAACTTCCAGGTACTGCTCCTTACACTTTGCTTAGTTTTCACAGTCCCACAGTCCCATGGTTAATGGCCCTTACCTCCCTGATAGCCTGCCAGGGCAGGGACTTCCACATTATTGGTATAGGGCCCCAAAGCATATCTGTTACCAAGTGAAAGGGCTCTCTGACTGGGCAGGCATGGTACCCCCAACCCTTAAAACCTCCAGGTCCTGCTCCTTACACTTCCCTTGGGTATAGCACTCCCAGACACCCAGGGCTAATGGTCCTCACCTCCCTGATGGCCAGCCAGGTCAGACACTTCCACAGGCTTGGTTGTTACCCACGGTCCCAAAGGATATCTCTTACCCAGGGAAAGAGCTCTCTGACTGGGCAGGCATGGCACCCACACCACATAAAACTTCCAGGTCCTGCTCCTTACGCCTCCCTTGGATCTTACATTCCCAGACACCCAGGGATATTAGCCCTCACATCCCTGATGGCCTCTCATGGCATGGACTTCCACAGGCTTGGTTGTTACCCAGGGTAGCAAGGAATATCTCTTACCCATGGAAAATGCTCTCTGGCTGGTCAGGCATGGTACCCACACCCCCTAGAACTTCCAGGTACTGCTCCTTACACTTTCCTGTGGTCCCACAGTTCCACAGTCCCAGGGTTAATGGCCCTTACCTTCCTGATGGCCTACCAGGGCAGGGACTTCCACATTATTGGTTGTTACTCAGAGTCCCAAAGCATATCTATTACCCAGTGAAAGTGCTCTCTGGCTGGGCAGGCATGGTACCCCACCCTATAAAACTTTCAGGTCCTGCTCCTTACACTTCCTTTGTGTCTAGCACTCCCATACAGCCAGGGCTAATGGCCCTCACCTCACTGATGGCTAGCCAGGGCAGAGACTTCCAGAGTCTTGGTTGTTACCCAGGGTCCGAAAGCATATCTCTTACCCAGGGAAAGTGCTCTCTGACTAGGCAGGCATGGTAGCCAATCCCCTAAAACTTCCAGACCATGCTCCTTATGCTTTCCTTGGATCTTGCACTCCCAGACACTGAGAGTTAGTAGCCCTCACCACCCTGATGGTCTGCCAGGGCTGGGACTTCCACAGCCTTGATTGTTACCCATTGTCCCAAAGCATATCTCTTACACAGTGAAAGGGATCTCTGACTGGGCAGGCATTGTACCCCTACTCCATAAAACTTCCAGGTCCTGCTCCTTACACTTCCCTTTTGTATTGCACTCCCAGATACACAGGGGTAATGGCTTTCACCTCCCTGATGGCCAGCAAGTGCAGGGACATCCACAGGCTTGGTTGTTAACCAGGTTCCCAAAGCATTTCTCTTACTCAGGGAAAATGCTCTCTGGCTGGGCAGGCATGGTACCCACACCCCGTTGAACTTCCAGGTCCTGCTCCTTGCACTTCACTTTGGTCTAACAGTCCTACAGTCCCAGGGTTAATGGCCCTCACCTCCCTGATGGCCTGCAAAGGCAGGGACTTCCTCCTTATTGGTTTTTACCTTTGGTCCCAAAGCATATCTGTTACCAAGTGAAAGAGTGCTCTGGCTAGGCAGGCATGGTACCCCCCTTAAACCTTCCAGGTCCTGCTCCTAACACTTCCCTTGGGTCTTGCACTCCCAGACATCCTGAGTTATTGGCCCTCACCTCCCTCCTCCCTTATGGCCTGCCAGGGCAGAGACTTCCACAGGCTTAGATATTATCCAGGGTCCCAAAGCATATCTGTCACACAGGCAAAGTGCTCTCTCTGCCTGGGGAGTAATGCTGGCATGTCCCATGGTGACTTCCAGAATCAGCCTGCCAGGCTCAGCTTCAAGTCATGTCCAGCAATTGCCATCACAGCCTGGCTAGGTTTCATCAAACTCCCCTAGAGTGACTAGTAAGCTCAACCACAACTATTTAGAGAAATCCCAGTCAACTGCCATTAAGGCCATCTGGTCTAACCAGCCTCTAGGGCCATCTAGTCATACCATGTCTCAGGAACATCTGGTCACTCCAAGACCCAGGGACATCTGGTCACACTTTCTCCCAGGGACTTCAGCTCCCACTAGGATTCCTCCAGGACTCAGTGCTCTAAGCCTAGGGACAGCTGCTGGCATTCACCTAAAACTTTCTGGGCCTGCTGATAACAGCTGTCTTGGGTCTAGCACTTCCAGACACCCGGGGAAATGTCCCTCACCTCTGTGATGGCCTGCTAGGGCTGGGACTTCCAGAGGCTTGGTTGTTACCCATGATCCCAAAGGATAACTGCTACCCAGTTAAAGCGTGATCTGGCTGGGCAGACATGGTATCCCTACCCCTTAAAACTTCCAGGTCCTGCTCCTTACATTTCCCTTTGGACTGGCACTCTCAGACACCCAGGGCTAATGGCACTCTCCTCACTGATGGCTTGCCAGGGCAGGGTCTTCCACAGGCTTGATTGTTACCCAGGGTCCCAAAGCATATCTCTTATACAGGGAAAATGCTCTCTGGCTGTGCAGGCATTTTACCTAGAACCCCTAGAACTTCCAGTTCCTTCTCCTTACACGTCCCTTGGTTCTAACAGTCCTACAGTCCCAGGGTTAATGGATCTTACCTCCCTGATGGCCTGCCAGGGCAGGGACTACCACATTATTGGTTGTTTCTCAGGGTCCCAAAGCATATCTCATACCAAAGAAAGTGTTCTCTGACTGGGCAGGCATGGTACCCCCACCTCCTAAAACTTCCAGGTCCAGTTCCTTACACTTCCCTTTGCTCTAGCACTCCCAGACATCCAGGGTTATTAGTCCTCACCTCCCTGTTGGCCTGTCAAGGCAGGGACTTCCACAGCCTTGGTTGTTACCCAGGGACCCAAAGCATATCTGTTACCCAGTGAAAGGGCTCTCTGGCTGGGCAGGCATGGTACCCCACCCCTAAAACTTCCAGGTCCTACTCTTTACACTTTCCTTGGGTCTAGCACTCCCAGACATGATGTGGTAATTCCCCTCAACTCCCTGATGGCCTGCTAGGGCAGGGACTTCCTCAGGGTTAGTTGTTACCCAGGATCCCAAAGCATATCTCTTACCCAGTGAAAGTGCTCTCTGCCGAGGGAGAACTGCTGGCATGTACCCTGTTGACTTCCAGAATCAGCCTACCAGGCTCAGCATCAAGCCATGCACAGCAAATGCCATCCCAGCCTGGGTAGGATTCAACACACTCTCCTAGAGTGACTATTAAGCCCAACAACAAATCTTTAGAAAAATCCCAGTCAACTGCCAGCAGGACCATCTGGTGGAAAGAGCCCATAGGGAGATCTGGTCATACCATCTCTCAGGAACATCTGGTCCCACCAGGACCCAGGGACATCTGGTAACACTTTCTCCCAGGGACTTCAGCACCCATAAGGATTCCACAAGGACTCAGTGTTCTCAGCCTGGGAAGAGCTGCTGGCATGCCCATAAAACTTCCAGGGCCTGCTGTTAACACCTCGCTTGGGTCTAGCACTTCCAGACACCCAGGGTAACGGCTGTCACCTTCCTGATGGCCTGCCAGGGCAGGGACTTCCACAGGCTTGGTTGTTACCCTGGGTCCCAAAGGATATCTGTTACCCAGTGAAAGTGCTCTCTGGTTGGGCCGGCATAGTACCCCCACCCCTTAAAACTTCCAGGTCCTGCTCCTTAAACTTCGTTTGGGTCTAGCACTCCCAGACACACTGTGGTAATGCCCCTCACCTCCCTGGTGGCCTGCCAGGGCAGAGACTTCCACAGGCTTGATGGTTACCCAGGGTCCCATAGCATATCTCTTACTCAGGGAAAGTTCTCTCTGACTGGGCAGGCATGGTACCGCCATCCCCTAAAACTTCCAGGTCCTGCTCCTTACACTTCCCTTAGGTCTAGCACTCCCAGACACCTAGGGTTAATGGCGCTTACCTCCCTCATGGCCTGCCAGGGCACAGAATTCCACAGGTTTGATTGTTACCCATGGTCCCAAAGGATATCTGTTACACAGTGAAAGTGCTCTCAGGCTGGGCAGGTATGATATCCCCACCCCTTTAAAATCCCAGGTCCTGCTCCATACAATTCTCTTGGTTATAACACTCCCAGACACCCAGGGCTAATGGAGCTCACCTCCCAGATGGCCTGCCAGGGCAGAGACATCCACATGCTTGGCTGTTACCCATGGTCCCAAAGGATATCTGTTACCAAGTGAAAGTGCTCTCTGGCTGTGCAGGCATGGTACCCCCACCTCTTAAAACTTCCATGGCCTCGTGTTAACACCTCCCTTGGTTATAGCACTTCCAGACACCCAGGGGTAATGTCCCTCACCTCCCTGATGGCCTGCCTGGGCAGGGAGTTCCACAGGCATGGTTGCTTCCCAGGGTCCCAAAGCATATCTCTTACCCAGTGAAAGGGCTCTCTGGCTGGGCAGGCATTGTACCCCACCCCCTAAAACTTCCAGGTCCTACTCTTTACACTTTCCTTGGGTCTAGCACTCCCAGACACACTGTGGTAATGCCCCTCACTTCCCTGATTGCCTGCTAGGGCAGGGACTTCCTCAGGGTTAGTTGTTACCCAGGATCCCAAAGCATATCTCTTACCCAGTGAAAGTGCTCTCTGCCGAGGGAGAACTGCTGGCATGTACCCTGTTGACTTCCAGAATCAGCCTGCCAGGCTCAGCATCAAGCCATGCACAGCAAATGCCATCCCAGCCTGGGTAGGATTCAACACACTCTCCTAGAGTGACTATTAAGCCCAACAACAAATCTTTAGAAAAATCCCAGTCAACTGCCAGCAGGACCATCTGGTGGAAAGAGCCCCTAGGGAGATCTGGTCATACCATCTCTCAGGAACATCTGGTCCCACCAGGACCCAGGGACATCTGGTAACACTTTCTCCCAGGGACTTCAGCACCCATAAGGATTCCACAAGGACTCAGTGTTCTCAGCCTGGGAAGAGCTGCTGGCATGCCCCTAAAACTTCCAGGGCCTGCTGTTAACACCTCGCTTGGGTCTAGCACTTCCAGACACCCAGGGTAATAGCTGTCACCTTCCTGATGGCCTGCCAGGGCAGGGACTTCCACAGGCTTGGTTGTTACCCTGGGTCCCAAAGGATATCTGTTACCCAATGAAAGTGCTCTCTGGCTGGGCAGGCATGGTACCCCCACCCCTTAAAACTTCCAGGTCCTGCTCCTTAAACTTCGTCGCTTGGGTCTAGCACTCCCAGACACACTGTGGTAATGCCCCTCACCTCCCTGGTGGCCTGCCAGGGCAGGGTCTTCCACAGGCTTGGCTGTTACCCAGGGTCCCAAAGCATATCTCTTACCTAGGGAAAATGCTCTCTGGGTGGGTAGGCATGGTACGCTCACCCCCTAGAAGTTTAGGTCCTGCTCCTAACACTTCCCTTGGGTCTAACAATCCCAAAGTCCCAAGGTTAGTGGCCCTCACCTCCCTGATGGCCTGCCAGGGCAGGGACTTCCACATTAGTGGTTGTTACCAGGGTGCCAAAGCAAATCTGTTAGCCAGTGAAAGTGCTCTCTGGCAGGGCAGACATGGTACCCCCAACCCTTTAAACTTCCAGGTCCTGCCTCTTACACTTCCCTTGGGTCTAGCATTCCCAGGCACCCAGGGCTAATGGCCCTCACCTCCCTGATGGCCTGCCAGGGCAGAGACTTCCACAGGCTTGATGGTTACCCAGGGTCCCATAGCATATCTCTTACTCAGGGAAAGTTCTCTCTGACTGGGCAGGCATGGTACCGCCATCCCCTAAAACTTCCAGGTCCTGCTCCTTACACTTCCCTTAGGTCTAGCACTCCCAGACACCTAGGGTTAATGGTGCTTACCTCCCTCATGGCCTGCCAGGGCATAGAATTCCACAGGCTTGATTGTTACCCATGGTCCCAAAGGATATCTGTTACACAGTGAAAGTGCTCTCTGGCTGGGCAGGCATGGTACCCCACCCTTAAAACTTCCATACCTGCAGTTAAGACCTCCCTTGGGTGTAGCACTTCCAGAGATCAAGGAGTAATGGCCCTCACCTCCCTGATGGCCTGCCATGGCAGGGGCTTCCACAGGCTTAGTTGTTACCCATGGTCCCAAAGCAAATCTTTTACCCAGGGAAAATGCTCTCTGTCTGGGCAGGCATGGTGCCCACACCCCTTGAAACATCCAGGTCCTGCTCCTCACATTTCACTGGGGTCTAACGTCCCACAGTCCCAGGGTTAATGGCTCTAACCTCCCTGATGGCCTGCCATGGCAGGGACTTCCACATTATTGGTTGTTACCCAGGGTCCCAAAGCATATTTGGTTCCCAGTGAAAGTGCTCTCTGGCTAGGCAGGTATGATACCCACACCCCTTCAAACTTCCAGGTCTTGCTCCTTACACTTCCCTTGGGTCTAGCAGTCCCAGACACCTAGGGTTAATGGTGCTTACCTCCCTCATGGCCTGCCAGGGCATAGAATTCCACAGGCTTGATTGTTACCCATGGTCCCAAAGGATATCTGTTACACAGTGAAAGTGCTCTCTGGCTGGGCAGGCATGGTACCCCCAACCCTTAAAACTTCCATACCTGCAGTTAAGACCTCCCTTGGGTGTAGCACTTCCAGAGATCAAGGAGTAATGGCCCTCACCTCCCTGATGGCCTGCCAGGGCAGGGGCTTCCACAGGCTTAGTTGTTACCCATGGTCCCAAAGCAAATCTTTTACCCAGGGAAAATGCTCTCTGTCTGGGCAGGCATGGTGCCCACACCCCTTGAAACATCCAGGTCCTGCTCCTCACATTTCACTGGGGTCTAACGTCCCACAGTCCCAGGGTTAATGGCTCTAACCTCCCTGATGGCCTGCCATGGCAGGGACTTCCACATTATTGGTTGTTACCCAGGGTCCCAAAGCATATTTGGTTCCCAGTGAAAGTGCTCTCTGGCTAGGCAGGTATGATACCCACACCCCTTCAAACTTCCAGGTCTTGCTCCTTACACTTCCCTTGGGTCTAGCAGTCCCAGACAACCAGGGCTAATGGTGTTCACTTTGCTGAAGGCCTGCCAGGGCAGAGACTTCCACACATTTGGTTGTTACCCATGGTCCCAAAGGATATCTGTTACTCAATGAAAGTGCTCTTTGGCTGGGCAGACATGGTACCCCCACTCCTTAAAACTTCCGTGGCCTACTGTTAACACCTTCCTTGGGTCTAGCACTTCCAGACACCCAGGGGTAGTGGCCCTCACCTCTCTGATTGCCTGTCAGGGCAGGGAGTTCCACAGGCTTGGTTGTTACCCGGGTCCCGAAGGATGTCAGTTACCCAGTGAATGTGCCCTCCGGCTGAGCAGGGCAGGCTTGTTACCCCCAGCCCTTAAAACTTCCAGGTCCTGCTCCTTACACTTCCCTTGGCTCTAACAGTCCCACAGTCCCACGGTTAATGGCCCTCACCTCCCTGATGGCCTGGCAGGGCAGGGTCTTCCACATTATTGGTTGTTACAAAAGGTCCCAAAGCATATCTGTTACCCAGTGAAAGTGCTGTCTGGCTTTGCAGGCATGGTACCTCCATGCCTTTAAATTTACAGGTCCTGCTCTTTAAATGTCCCTTGGGTCTAGCACTCCCAGACATCCAGGGCTAATGGCTCTCACCTCCTTGATGGGCTGCCAGGGCAGAGACTTCCACAGGCTTGGTTGCTACCCATGGGTCCCAAAGGATATCTGTTACCCTGTGAATGTGCTCTCTTGCTAAGCAGGCATGGTAAACCACCCTTTAAAACTTCCATGCCTGCTGTTAACACCTCCCTTGGGTGTAGCACTTCCAGACACCCAGGAGTAATGGCACTCTCCTCCCTGATGGCCTGCCAAGGCAGGGGCTTCCACAGGCTATGTTGTTACCCAGGGTCCCAAAGCATATCTTTTGCCCAGGGAAAATGCTCTCTGGCTGGGCAGGCATGGTACCCACACCCCTATAACTTCCAGGTCATGCTCGTTACATTTCTCTTGGGTCTAACAGTCCCACAGTCCCAGGGTTAATGGCCCTCACCTCCCTGATGGCCTGCCAGGGAAGAGACTTCCACAGGCTTGGTTGTCACACAGGGTCCCAAAGTGTATCTCTTACCGAGGGAAAGTGCTCTCTGACTGGGCTGGCATGGTACCCTCACCCCCCCAGAACTTCCTGGTCCTGCTCCTTCCACTTCCCTTGGATCTACCACTCCTTGACACCCAGGGTTATTTGCCCTCACCTCCTTGATGGCCTGCCAGGTCAGGGACTTTCACAGGCTTGGTTGTTACCCACGGTCTCAAAGCATATCTCTTCCCCAGTGAAAGGGCTCTCTGGCTTTGCAGACATTGTACCCCCACCCCCTAAAACTTCCAGGTCCAACTCTTTACACTTCCCTTGGGTCTAGCACTCTGTGACACAATGTGGTAATGCCCCTCATCTCCCTGATTCCCTGCTAGGGCAGGGACTTCCTCAGGCTTAGTTATTACCCAGGGTCCCAAAGCATATCTCTTACCCAGAGAAAGTGCTCTCTGCCTAGGGAGAACTGCTGGTATGTACCCTGGTGACTTCCAGAAACAGTCTTCCAGGCTCAGCATCAATCCATGCCCAGCAAGTGCCATCCCAGCCTGGCTAGGATTCAGCCCACTCTCCTAGAGTGACTATTATGCCCAAAACCAAATATTTAGAAAAATCCCAGTCAACAGCCAGCAGGGCCATCTGCTCTAACCAGCCCCGATGGAGATCTAGTCATACCATCTTTCAGGAACGTCTGGTCCCACCAGGACCAAGGGACATCTGGTCACACTTTCTCCCAGGAACTTCAGCTCCCACTAGGATTCCACCAGGACTCAGTGCTCTTAGCCTGGGGACAGCTGCTGGCATGCCCCTAAAACTTCCAGGTCCTGCTGTTAACATCTCGCTTGGGTCTAGCACTTCCAGAGACCCAGGGCTAATGGCCCTCACCTCTCTGATGGCCTACCAGGGCAGGGACTTCCACAGGCTTAGTTGTTACACAGGGTCCCAAAGCATATCTCTTACACAGGGAAAATGCTCTCTGGCTGGGCACACTTGGTACCCCCACTCCTTAAAACTTACATGGTCTGCTATTAACACCTCCTTTGGGTGCAGCACTTCCAGACCCCCAGGGGTAATGGCCCTCACCTCCATGATGGCCTGTCTGGCAGTGACTTCCACAGGCCTTGTTGTTACCCATGGTCCAAAATCATTTCTTTTACCAAGGGAAAATGCTCTCTGGTTGTGTAGGCATGGTACATACACCACCTAGAACTTCAAGGTCCTCCTCCTTACAATTCGCTTGGGTCTGACAGTCCCACAGTCCCAGGGTTAATGGCCCTCACCTCCCTGAAGGCCTGCCAGGGCAGGGACTTCCACAGCTTTGGTTGTTACCCAGGGTAACAACGCATATCTCCTACATAGTGAAAGGGCTATCTGGCTGGGCAGTCATTGTATCCCCACCACCTAAAACTTCCAGGTCCTACTTTTTACACTTCTCTTCGGTCTAGCACTTCCAGACCCACCATGGTAATGCCCCTCACCTACCTGATTGCCTGTCAGGGCAGGGACTTCCACAGGCTTAGTTGTTACTCAGGGTCCCAAATCATATCTCTCACCCAGGGAAAGTGCTCTCTGCCTGGGGAGAACTGCTGGCATGTACCCTGGTTACTACCAGTATCAGTCTGCCAGGCTCAGCATTAAGCCTTGCCCAGCAAAAGCCATCACAGCCTGGATGGATTTCAACAAACTCCCCTAGAGAGACAATTAAGCCCAACCACAACTATTTCAAGAAATCCCAGTCAACAGCTGTCATGGCCATCTGGCCTAACCAGCCCCTACGGCCATCTAGTCATACCATCTCTCAGGAGCATCTGGTCCCACCAGGACACAGGGACATCTGGTCACAGTTTCTCCAAGGGACTTCAGCTCCCACTAGGTTTCCACAAGGACTCAGTGTTCTTAGCCTTGGGTCCGCTGCTGCCATTCCCCTAAAATTTCCAGGGGCTACTGTTAGCATCTCCCTTGGGTCTAGCACTTCCAGACACCCAGGGCTAATGGTCCTCACATCCCTGATCACCTGCCAGGGCAGGGTCTTCCACAAGCTTGGTTGTTGACAAAGGTCCCAAAGCATATCTCTTACCTTGGGAAAATGCTCTCTGGCTGAGTAGGCATGGTACCCACACCCCCTAGAAGTTTAAGGACCTGCTCCTTACACTTCCCTTGGGTTTAACAGTCCCAAAGTCCCAGGGTTAATGGCCCTCACCTCTCTGATGGCCTGCCAGGGCAGAGATTTCCACATTATTGGTTCTTACCTAGTGTCCAAAAGCAAATCTGTTACCTAGTGAAAGTGCTCTCTGGCTGGGCAGGCATGGTACCCCCACACCTTTAAACTTCCAGGTCCTGCTCTTTACACTTCCCTTGGGTCTAGCACTCCCAGACACCCAGGGCTAATGGCCCTCCCCTCCCTTATGGCCAGCCAGGGCAGAGACTTTCACAGCCTTGGAGGTTACCTAGGGT
This sequence comes from Neoceratodus forsteri, assembly GCA_016271365.2. Classification (NCBI taxonomy): domain Eukaryota; kingdom Metazoa; phylum Chordata; order Ceratodontiformes; family Ceratodontidae; genus Neoceratodus; species Neoceratodus forsteri. Next base: position 1,728,355,799 of record CM057452.1, read on the forward strand.
TCCAAAGCATATCTCTTACACAGGGAAATGCTCTCTGAATGGGCAGGCATGGTACCCGCACCCCGTTAAACTTCCAGGTCCTGCTCCTTACACTTCCCTTGGTTGTAGCACTCCCAGACGCCTAGGGCTAATGGCGCTTACCTCCCTGATTGCCTGCAAGGGCAGAGACTTCCACTGGCTTAGTTGTTACCTTGGGTGCAGCACTTCCAGACCCCCAGGTTAATGGCCATCACCTCCATGATGGCCTGCCTGGGCAAGGACTTCCACAGGCCTAGTTGTTACCCAGGGTCCCAAATCATATCTTTTACCAAGGGAAAATGCTCTCTGGCTGTGCAGGCATGGTACCTACACCACCTAGGACTTCAAGGTCCTCCTCCTTATAATTCCCTTGGGTCTGACAGTCCCACAGTCCCAGGGTTAATGGCCCTCACCTCCCTGAAGGTCTGCCAGGGCAGGGACTTCCACAGCCATGGTTATTACCCAGGGTCCCAAAGCATATCTCTTACACAGTGAAAGGGCTCTCTTCCTGGGCAGGCATTCTACACCCTTCCCCTAAAACCTCCAGATCCTACTCTTTACACTTCCCTTTGGTTTAGCACTCCGAAACATGCTGTGGTAATGCCTCTCAATTCACTGATGGCCTGCTAGGGCATGGACTTCCACAGGTTTAGTTGTTAGCCAGGGTACCAAAGCATATCTCTTACTAAGTGAAGGTGCTCTCTGCCTGGAGAGAGCTGCTGGCATGTACCCTGGTGACTTCCAGAATCAGCCTGCCAGGCTCAGCAGCAAGCCATGCCCAGCAAGTTCCATCACAGCCTGGCTAGGCCTTCAACAAACTCCCCTAGAGCAACTATTAAGCCCAACCACAACTATATAGAGAAATCCCAGCCAACAGCCATCATGGCCATCTGGTTTAAACAGCACCAAGTGCCATCTAGTCATACCATCTCTCTGGAACATCTGGTCTGACCAGGACCGAGGGATGTCTGGTCATGCTTTCTCCCAGGAACTTCAGCTCCCTCTAGGATTCCACCAGGACTCAGTGCTCTCAGCCTGGGGACAGCTGCTGGCATGCTCCTAAAACTTCCAGGGCCTGCTGTTAACACCTCCCTTGGGTCTAGCACTTTCAGACACCCAGGGGTAATGGCCCTCACCTACCTGATGGCCTGCCAGAGCAGGGACTTCCACAGGCTTGGTTGTTACCCAGTGTCCTAAAGGATATCTGTTACCCAGTGAAAGTGTTCTCTGGCTGGGCAGGCATGGTACCACCACCTCTTAGAACTTCCAGTTCCTGCTCCTTACAGTTCCCTTGGGTCTAGCACTCCCAGACACCCAGGGCTAATGGCCCTCACCTCCCTGATGACCTACCAGTGCAGGGACTTCCAAAGGCTTCGTTGTTACACACGGTTCCAAAGCATATCTCTTACCCAGGGAAAATGCTCTCTGGCTGGGCAGTCATGGTACCCCCACTCCTTAAAACATCCATGGCCTGCTGTTAATACCTATCTTGGGTGCAGCACTTCCAGAGCCCCGGGGTAATGGCCCTCACCTCCATGGTGGTCTGCCTGGGTAGGGACTTCCACAGGCCTAGTTGTTACCCAGGGTCCCAAAGCATATCTTTTACAGAGGGAAAATGCTCTCTGGCTGCGCAGGCATGGTACCCACACCACCTTGAACTTCAAGGTCCTGCTCCTTACACTTCTTTTGGGTCTAACAGTCCCACAGTCCCCGTGTAATGGTGCTCACCTCCCCGATGGCCTACCAAGGCAGGGACTTTGACATTATTGGTTGTTACCCAGGGTCCTGAAGCATATCTGTTACCTAGTGAAAGTGCTGTCATGCTGGGCAGGCATGGTATCCCCACCCATTAAAACTTCCAGGTCCTGCTCCTTACACTTCCATTGGGTCTAGCACTCCCAGACACCCAGGGCTAATAGCCCTCACCTCCCTGATGGCCTGCCAGGGCAGAGACTTCCACAGCCTTGGTTGTTACCCAGGGTCCCAGATCATCAGTGGCAGCTCTACACCAGGGCACGCCAGGGCACATACCCTGGTAAAAAAAATGCTGTGCCCCAGTTGGTGCCCCATATGGAGCAGAGCTTCCTCCACAGTAACAATATATCAGTGCCCTGGCTGCCATCGATTGTGCCCCAGCTGTGCCCCTGGTAACCATTTGTGGCTAGAGCCGCTACTACAGATCATATCTCTTACCCAGAGCAAGTGCTCTCTCACTGTGCAGGCATGGTACCCTCACCCCCTAGAAATTCCTGGTCCTGCTTCTTACACTTCTCTTGGATCTAGCACTCCCAGACACCCAGGGTTATTAGCCCTCAACTCCCTGATGGCCTGCCAGTCCAGGGACTTCCACAGCCTTGGCTGTTACCCAGGGTCGAAGATCATATCTCTTACCCAGTGAAAGGGCCCTCTGGCTGGGCAGGAATTTTACCCCCACCCCCTAAAATTTCCAGGTCCTACTCTTCACACATCCTTTGGGTCTAGCACTCCCAGACACACTGTGGTAACGCCCCTCACCTCCCTGATGGCCAGCCAGGACAAAGAGTTCCACAGGCTTGGTTGTTACCCAGGGTCCCAAAGCATATCTCTCAGCCAGGGGAAAGTGCTCTCTGCCTGGGGAGAATTGGTGGAATGTAAATTGGTGACTTTCAGAATCAGCCTGCCAGGTTCAGCATCAAGCCATGCCCGGCAAGTGCCATCACAGCCTGGCTAGTCTTCAACAAACTTCCCCTAAAGTGACTATTAAGCCCAATAACAGCTATTTAGAGAAATCCCAGTCAACAGCCATCAGGGCCATCTGGTCTAACCAGCCCCTAGGGCCATCTAGTCATACCTTCTCTCAGGAACATCTGGTGCCACCAGGACCCAGGGACATCTGGTCACACTTTCTCCCAGGGACTTCAGCTTCCTCTTGGATTCCACCAGGACTCAGTGCTCTTAGCCTGGGGACAGCTGCTGGCATTCCCCTAAAACTAACAGGGCCTGCTGTTAACACCTGCCTTTGGTCTCAGCACTGCCAAACACTCAGGGTAAATGGCCCTCACCTCCCTGATGGCCTGCCAGGGCAGGGACTTCCACAGAATTGGATGTAACCCAGGGTCCCAAAAGATATATGTTACCCAGTGAAATTGCTCTCTGGCTGGGCAGGCATGGTACCCCCACCTCTTAAAACTTCCAGGGCCAGCTGTTAACACCTCCCTTGGGTCTAGCACTTCCAGACACCCAGAGGGTAATGGCCATCACTTCCCTGATGGCCTGACAGGGCATGGACTTCCTCAGGCTTAGTTGTTACCCAGGGTCCCAAAGCATATCTGTTACCCTGGGAAAATGCTCCCTGGCTGGCAGGCATGGTACCCACACCACCTAAAACTTCCATGTCCTGGTCCTTACACTTCCCCGGGGTCTAACAGGCCAACAGTCCCAGGGTTAATGGCCCTCACCTCCCTGATGTCCTAACAGTGCAGGGACTTCCACAGACTTAGTTGATTCCCAGGGTCCCAAAGCTTATTTTTTTCCGAGGGAAAATGCTCTCTGGAAGGACAGGCATGGTACCCCCACCCCTTAAAACTTCCAGGGTCTGCTGTTAACACCTCCCTTGGGTCTAGCTCTTCCAGACACCCAGGGGGAATGTCCTTCGCTTCCTTGATGGCTTTACAGGGCAAGGACTTCCACAAGTTTGGTGGTTACCCAGGGTCCCAAAGCATATCTGTAATCCAGTGAAAGTGCTCTCTGGCTGGGCAGGCATGGTATCCCCACCCTCTTAAAACTTCCAGGTCCTGCTCCTTACACTTCTCTTTTGTGTAGTACTCTCAGACACATAGGGCTAATGGCCCTCACCTCCCTGCTGTCCTGCCAGGGCAGAGACTTACACAGGCTTGGTTGTTATCTAGGGTCCCAAAGCATAACTCCTACCCAGTGATAGGGCTGTCTGGCTTGGCAGACTTTCTACCCCCAACCCCTAAAACTTCCAGGCCCTGCTCCTTACACTTCCCTTGGATCTAGCACTCCCAGACACCCAGGTTTATTAGCCCTCACCTCCCTGATGGCCTGCCAGGGCAGGGATTTCCATAGCCTTCGTTGTTACCCAGGTTCCAAAGCAAATCTCTTACCCAGTGAAAGGTCTCTCTGACTGGGCAGGAATTGCACCCCCACCCCCTAAAACCTCCAGGTCCTACACTTTGCACTGCCCTTGGGTTTAGCACTCCCAAACACATTGTGGTAATGCCCCTCAATTCCTTGATGGCCTGCCAGGGCATGGTTTTCCACAGGCTTAGTTGTTACCCAGGGACCTAAAGCATATCTCTTACTAAGTGAAAGTGCTTTCTGCCTGGGGAGAGCTGCTGGCATGTACCCTGGTGACTTCCAGAATCAGCCTGCTAGGCTCAGAATCAAGCCATGCCCAGCAAGTGCCATCACAGCCTTGCTGGGCCTTCAACAAACTCCCCCTTGAGCGACTATTAAGCCCAACCACAAATATTTAGAGAAATCCCAGCCAACAGCCATCATGGCCATCTGGTTTAACCAACCCCAAGTGCCATCTAGTTATACCATCTCTCTGGAACATCTGGTCTCACCATTACCGAGGGACGTCTGGTCACGCTTTCTCCCAGAAACTTCAGCTCCCACTATGATTCCACCAGGACTCAGTGCTCTCAGCCTGGGGACAGCTGCTGGCATGCCCCTAAAACTTCCAGGGCCTGCTGTTAACACCTCCCATTGGTCTAGCTCTTCCAGACACCCAGGGGCAATGGCCCTCACATACCTGATGGCCTGCCAGAGCAGGGACTTCCACAGGCTTGGTTGTTACCCAGGGTCCTAAAGGATATCTGTTACTCAGTGAAAGTGTTCTCTGGCTGGGCAGGCATGGTACCACCAACTCTTAAAAATTCCAGTTCCTGCTCCTTTCAGTTTCCTTTGGTCTAGCACTCCCAGACACCCAGGGCTAATGGCCCTCACCTTCCTGATGGTCTACCAGGGCAGGGACCTCCACTGGCTTTGTTGTTACCCAGGGTCCCAAAGCATATGTCTTAATCAGGGAAAATGCTCTCTGGCAGGGTAGGCAAGGTACCCACACCCCCTAGAACTTTCAGGTCCTGCTCCTTACACTTCCCTTGGGTCTAACAGTCCCACAGTCCCAGGGTTAATCACCCTCACCTCCCTGATGGCCTGTCAGGGCAGTGACTTTCACATTATTGGTTGTTACACAGGGTACCAAAGGATATCTTTTACCCTGTGAAAGTGTTCTCTGGCTGGGCAGGCATGGTACCCCCACCCATTAAAACCTCCAGGTCCTGCTCCTTAGATTTCACTTGGGTATGGCACTCCCAGATACTCAGGTAAATGGCCCTCACCTCCCTGATGGCCTGCCAGGGCTGTGCCTTCCACAGGCTTGGCTGCTACCCAGGTTGCCAAAGCATATCTCTTACCCAGGGAAACTGCTCTCTGACTGGGCAGACATGTTACCCACACCCCCTAAAACTTCCAGGTCCTGCTCCTTACACTTCTCTTTTGTCTAGTGCTCTCAGACACATAGGGCTAATGGCCCTCACCTCCCTGCTGGCCTGCCAGGGCAGAGCCTTCCACAGGCTTGGTTGCTACCCAGGTTGCCAAAGCATATCTCTTACCCACGGAAACTGCTCTCTGACTGTGCAGACATGGTACCCACACCCCCTAAAACTTCCAGGTCCTGCTCCTTACACTTTCCTTGGATCTAGCACTCCCAGGCACCCAGGGTTATTATCCCTCACCTCCCTGATGGCCTGCCAGGGCAGAGACTTCCACAGCTTTGGTTGTTACCCAGGGTCCCAAAGGATATCTCTTACCCAGTGAAAGGGCTCTCTGCCTGTGCAGGCATTCTACCCCCTCCCCCTAAAACCTCCAGGTCCTACTCTTGACACTTCTCTTGGGTTTAGCACTGCGAAACATGCTGTGGTAATGCCTCTCAATTCACTGATGGCCTGCTAGGGCATGGACTTCCACAGGTTTAGTTGTTAGCCAGGGTACCAAAGCATATCTTTTACTAAGTGAAAGTGCTCTCTGCCTGGAGAGAGCTGCTGGCATGTACCCTGGTGACTTCCAGAATCAGCCTGCCAGGCTCAGCATCAAGCCATGCCCAGCAAGTTCTATCACAGCCTGGCTAGGCCTTCAACAAACTCCCCTAGAGCAACTATTTAGCCCAACCACAACTATATAGAGAAATCCCAGCCAACAGCCATCATGGCCATCTGGTTTAACCAGCCCCAAGTGCCATCTAGTCATACCATCTCTCTGGAACATCTGGTCTGACCATTACCGAGGGACGTCTGGTCACGCTTTCTCCCAGGAACTTCAGGTCCCACTAGGATTCCACCAGGACTTAGTGCTATCAGCCTGGGGACAGCTGCTGGCATGCCCCTAAAACTTCCAGGGCCTGCTGTTAACACCTCCTTTGGGTCTAGCACTTCCAGACACCCAGGGGTAATGGCCCTCACCTACCTGATGGCCTGCCAGAGCAGGAACTTCCACAGGCTTGGTTGTTACCCAGTGTCCTAAAGGATACTTATTACCCAGTGAAAGTGTTCTCTGGCTTGGCAGGCATGGTACCACCACCTCTTAAAACTTCCAGTTCCTGCTCCTTACAGTTCCCTTGGGTCTAGCACTCCCAGATACCCAGGGCTAATGGCCCTCATCTCCCTGATGACCTAACAGGGCAGGGACTTCCAAAGGCTTTGTTGAACACACTGTCCCAAAGCATATCTGTTACCCAGGGATAATGATCTCTGGCTCGGCAGGCATGGTACCTCCACTCCTTAAAACTTCCATGGCCTGCTGTTAATACCTACCTTGGGTGCAGCACTTTCAGGCCCCCGGGGTAATGGCCCTCACCTCCATGATGGCCTGCCTGGGCAGGGAATTCCACAGGCCTAGTTGTTACCCGGAGTCCCAAAGCATATCTTTTACAGAGGGAAAATGCTCTCTGGCTGCGCAAGCATGGTACCCACACCACCTTGAACTTCATGGTCCTGTTCCTTACACTTCTTTTGGGTCTAACAGTCCCACAATCCCAGGGCAATGGCCCTCACCTCCCTGATGGCCTACCTGGGCAGGGACTTCCACATTATTGGTTGTTACCCAGGGTCCTGAAGCATATCTGTTACCCAGTGAAAGAGCTGTCATGCTGGGAAGGCATGGTACCCCCACCCATTAAAACTTCCAGGTCCTGCCCCTTACACTTCCATTGGGTCTAGCACTCCCAGACACCCAGGGCTTATAGCCCTCACCTCCCTGATGGCCTGCCAGGGCAGAGACTTCCACAGCCTTGGTTGTTACCCAGGGTCCCAGATCATATCTCTTACCTAGAGCAAGTGCTCTCTCACTGTGCAGGCATGGTACCCCCACCCCCTAGAAATTCCTGGTCCTGCTCCTCACACTTCTCTTGGATCTAGCACTCCAAGACACCCAGGGTTATTAGCCCTCACCTCCCTGATGTCCTGCCAGTCCAGGGACTTCCACAGCCTTGGTTGTTACCCAGGGTCCAAGATCATATCTCTTACCCAGTGAAAGGGCCCTCTGGCTGGGCAGGGATTTTAACCCCACCTCCTAAAATTTCCAGCTCCTGCTCTTTACACTTCCCTTGGGTCTAGCACTCCCAGACACACTGTGGTAATGCCCCTCACCTCCCTGATGGCCAGCCAGGGCAGAGAGTTCCACAGGCTTGGTTGTTACCCAGGGTCCCAAAGCATATCTCTCACCCAGGGAAATTGCTCTCTGCCGGTGGGGAATTGCTGGCATGTAAACTGGTGACTTTCAGAATCAGCCTGCCAGATTCAGCATCAAGCCATGCCCAGCAAGTGCCATCCCAGCCTGGCTAGGCTTCAACAAACTTCCCCTAAAGTGACCATTAAGCCCAATCACAGCTATTTAGAGAAATCCCAGTCAACAGCCATCAGGGCCATCTGGTCTAACCAGCACCTAGGGCCAACTAGTCTTACCATCTCTCAGGAACATCTGGTGCCACCAGGACCCAGGGGCATCTGGTCACACTTTCTCCCAGGGACTTCAGTTTCCTTTTGGATTCCACCAGGACTCAGTGCTCTTAGCCTGGGGACAGCTGCTGGCATTCCCCTAAATCTAACAGGGCCTGCTGTTTACACCTGCCTTGGGTCTCAGCACTGCCAAACACTCAGGGTAAATGGCCCTCAACTCCCTGATGGCCTGCCAGGGCAGGGACTTCCTCAGAATTGGTTGTAACCCAGGGTCCCAAATGATATATGTTACCTAGTGAAATTGCTCTCTGGCTGGGCAGGCATGGTACCCCCTCCTCTTAAAACTTCCAGGGCCAGCTTTTAACACCTCTCTTGGGTCTGGCACTTCCAGACACCCAGGGGTAATGGCCATCACTTCCCTGATGGCCTGACAGGGCAAGTACTTCCACAGACTTAGTTGTTACCCAGGGTCCCAAAGCATATTTCTTACCCTGGGAAAATGCTCTCTGGCTGGCAGGCATGGTACCCACACCACCTAAATCTTCCATGTCCTGGTCCTTACACTTCCCTGGGGTCTAACAGTCCAACAGTCCCAGGGTTAATGGCCCTCACCTCCCTAATGTCCTGACAGTGCAGGGACTTCCACAGGCTTACTTGATACCCAGCATCCCAAAGCATATCTTTTCCCGAGGGGAAATGCTCTCTGGCTGGGCAGCCATGGTACCCCCACCCCTTAAAACTTCCAGGGTCTGCTGTTAACACTTCCCTTGGGTCTAGCTCTTCCAGACACCCAGGGGGAATGTCTCTCACTTCCTTGATGGCTTTACAGGGCAAGGACTTCCACAGGTTTGGTGGTTACCCAGGGTCCCAAAGCATATCTGTTATCCAGTGAAAGTGCTCTCTGGCTGGGCAGGCATGGTACCTCCACCCCTTAAAACTTCCAGGTCCTGCTCTTTACACTTCTCTTTTGTCTAGTACTCTCAGACACGTAGGGCTAATGGCCCTCACCTCCCTGCTGGCCTGTAAGGGCAGAGACTTACACAGGCTTGGTTGTTATCTAGGGTCCCAAAGCATAACTTCTACCCAGTGATAGGGCTGTCTGGCTTGGCAAGCTGTGTAACCCCACCTCCTAAAACTTCCAGGCCCTGCTCCTTACACTTCCCTTGGATCTAGCACTCCCAGACACCCAGGTTTATTAGCCCTCACCTCCCTGATGGCCTGCCATGGCAGGGACTTCCATAGCCTTCGTTGTTACCCAGGGTCCCAAAGTAAATCTTTTACCCCATGAAAGGGCTCTCAGACTGGACAGGAATTGTACCCCCACCCCCTAAAACCTCCAGGTCCTACTCTTTACACTGCCATTCGGTTTAGCACTCCCAAACACATTGTGGTAATGCCCCTCAATTCCCTGATGGCCTGCCAGGGCATGGACTTCCACAGGCTTAGTTGTTACCCAAGGACCTTAAACATATTTCTTACCAAGTGAAAGTGCTCTCTGCCTTGGGAGAGCTGCTGGCATGTACCCTGGTGACTTCCAGAATCAGCCTGCTAGGCTCAGAATCAAGCCATGCCCAGCAAGTGCCATCACAGCCTTGCTGGGCCTTCAACAAACTCCCCTAGAGCGACTATTAAGCCCAACCACAAATATTTAGAGAAATCCCAGCCAACAGCCATCATGGCCATCTTGTTTAACCAGCCCCAAGTGCCATCTAGTCATACCATCTCTCAGGAACATCTGGTCTGACCAGGACTGAAGGACATCTGGTCACACTTTCTCCCAGGAACTTCAGCACCCACTAGGATTCCACCAGGACTCAGTGCTCGCAGCCTGGGGACAGCTGCTGGCATACCCCTAAAACTTCCAGGGCCTGCTGTTAACACCCCCCATTGGTCTAGCACTTCCAGACACCCAGGGGTAATGGCCCTCACCTACCTGATGGCCTGCCAGAGCAGGGACTTCCACAGGCTTGGTTGTTACCCAGGGTCCTAAAGGATATCTGTTACTCAGTGAAAGTGTTCTCTGGCTTGGCAGGCATGGATCCACCAACTCTTAAAACTTCCAGTTCCTGCTCCTTACAGTTCCCTTGGGTCTAGCACTCCCAGACACCCAGGGCTAATGGCCCTCACCTCCCTGATGGTCTAACAGGGCAGGGACTTCCACTGGCTTCGTTGCTACCCAGGGTGCCAAAGCATGTCTCTTAATCAGGGAAAATGCTCTCTGGAAGGGTAGGCAAGGTACCCACACCCCTTAGAACTTTCAGGCCCTGCTTCGTACACTTCCCTTGGGTCCAACAGTCCCACAGTCCCAGGATTAATCACCATCACCTCCCTGATGGCCTGTCAGGGCAGTGACTTGCACATTATTGGTTGTTACACAGGGTTCCAAAGGATATCTTTTACCCTGTGAAAGTGTTCTCTGGCTGGGCAGGCATGGTACCCCCACCCATTAAAACTTCCAGGTCCTGCTCCTTAGATTTCCCTTGGGTATGGCACTCCCAGATACTCAGGTAAATGGCCCTCACCTCCCTGATGGCCAGCCAGGGCTGAGCCTTCCACAGGCTTGGCTGCTACCCAGGTTGCCAAAGCATATCTCTTACCCCGGGAAACTGCTCTCTGACTGGGCAGACATGGTAACCACACCCCCTAAAACTTCCAGGTCTTGCTCCTTACACTTCCCTTGGATCTAGCACTCCCAGGTACCCAGGGTTATTATCCCTCACCTCCCTGATGGCCTGCCAGGGCAGAGACTTCCACAGCTTTGGTTGTTACCCAGGGTAACAAAGCATATCTCTTACCCAGTGAAAGGGTTATCTGGCTGGATAGGCATTGTATCCCTGCCACCTAAAATTTCCAGATCCTACTTTTTACACTTCCCTTCGGTCTAGCACTACCAGACACACCAAGGTAATGCCCCTCACTTTCCTGATGGCCTGCCAGGGCAGGGACTTCCACAGGCTTATTTGTTATCCAGGGTCCCAAAGCATACCTCTCACCCAGGGAAAGTGCTGTCTGCCTTGGGAGAACTGCTGGCATATACCCTGATGACTACCAGAATCAGCCTGCCAGGCTCAGCATTAAGCCATGCCCAGCAAGTGCCATCACATCCTGGATAGATTTCAACAAACTTCCCTAGAGAGACTATTAAGCCCAACCACATCTATTTAGAGAAATCCCAGTCAACAGCCATCAGGGCCATCTGGCTTAACCTAACACTAGGGCCATTTAGTCATACCATCTCTCAGGAGCATCTGGTCCCACCAGGACACAGGGACATCTGGTCACAGTTTCTCCAAGGGACTTCAGCTCCGACTAGGATTCCACAAGGACTCAGTGTTCTTAGCCTTGGGTCAGCTGCTGCCATTCCCCTAAAACTTCCAGGGCCTACTGTTAGCATCTCCCCTGGGTCTAGCACTTCCAGACTCCCAGGGGAAATGGCCCTCGCCTCCTTAATGGCCTGCCAGGGCAGAGGACTTCCAGAGCTTGGTTGTTGCAAGGTACCAAGGATATCTGTTAGCCAGTGAAGTGCTCTCTCTGGCTGTTCAGGCATTGTACCCCCACCCCTTAAAACTTTCATGTCCTGCTTTTAACACCTAACTTGGTTATAGCACTTCCAGACACCCAGGGATAATGACCCTCACCTCTCTGATGGCCTGCCAGGGCAGGGAGTTCCTCAGGCTTGGTTGTTACCCAGGGTCCCAAAGCATATCTCTTACCCAGCGAAAGTGCTCTCTGGCTGGGCAGGCATGGAACTCCCACCCCTTCAAACTTCCAGGTCCTGCTCCTCACAGTTCCCTAAGGTCTAGCACTCCCAGACACCGAGAGCTAATGGCCTCACCTCCTGATAGCAGGCCAGTGCAGGGACTTCCACAGGCGTGGTTGTTACCCAGGGTCCCAAAGCATATCTCTTACCCAAGGAAAATCCTCTCTGGCTGGGTTGGCATGATACCCACACCCCCTAGAAGTTTTAGGTCCTGCTCCTTACACTTCCCTTGGGTCTAACAGTCCCACAGTCCCACAGTCCTACGGTTAATGGCCCTCACCTCCCTGATGGTCTGCCAGTGCAGGGACTTCCACATTATTAGTTGTTACCCAGGGTCCCAAAGGAGATTTGTTACCCAGTGAAAGTGCTCTCTGGATGTGCCTGCATGGTACCCCCACTCCTTTAAGCTTACTGGTCCTGCTCCTTAAACTTCCTTTGGGTCTAGCACGTCCAGACACCCAGGGCTAATAGCCCTCACCTCCCTGATGGCCTGCCTCGGCAGAGACTTCCAAAGGCTTGTTTGTTTCCCAGTGTCCCAAAGCATATCTCTTAACCAGGGAAAGTGCTATCTGACTGGGCAGGCGTGGTACCCCCACCCTCTAAATCTTCCAGGTCCTGCTCCTTACACATCCCTTGGGTCTAGCACTACCAGACACCCAGGGCTAATGGCTCTCACCTCCCTGATGGCCTGCCTCGGCAGAGACTTCCACAGGCTTGGTTGTTACCCATGGTCACAAAGGATATCTGTTACACAGTGAAAGTGCTCTCTGGCTGGGCAGGAATGGTACCCCCGCTCCTTAAAACTTACATGGCCTGCTGTTAACACCTCCCTTGGATGCAGCACTTCCAGACCCCCAGGTGTAATGGCCCTCACCTCCGTGATGGCCTGCCTGGGCAGGGACTTCCACAGGCCTAGTTGTTACCCATGGTCCCAAAACATATCTTTTACTAAGGGAAAATGCTCTCTGGCTGGGCAGGCATGGTACCCACACCACCTAGAACTTCAAAGTCCTGCTCCTTACACTTCTCTTGCATCTAACAGTCCCACAGTCCCAGGGTTAATGGCCCTCACCTCCCTGCTGGCCTGCCAGGGCAGGGACTTACACAGGCTTGGTTGTTATCTAGGGTCCCAAAGCATAACTTCTACCCAGTGATAGGGCTGTCTGGCTTGGCAGGCTTTGTACCCCCACCTCCTAAAACTTCCAGGCCCTGCTCCTTACACTTCCCTTGGATCTAGCACTCCCAGACACCCAGGTTTATTAGCCCTCACCTCCCTGATGGCCAGCCATGGCAGGGACTTCCATAGCCTTCGATGTTACCCAGGGTCCCAAAGCAAATCTTTTACCCCATGAAAGGGCTCTCAGACTGGACAGGAATTGTACCCCCAACCCCTAAAACCTCCAGGTCCTACTCTTTACACTGCCGTTGGGTTTAGCACTCTCAAACACATTGTGGTAATGCCCCTCAATTCCCTGATGGCCTGCCAGGGCATAGACTTCCACAGGCTTAGTTGTTACCCAGGGACCTTAAACTTATCTCTTACCAAGTGAAAGTGCTCTCTGCCTGGGGATAGCTGCTGGCATGTACCCTGGTGACTTCCAGAATCAGCCTGCTAGGCTCAGAATCAAGCCATGCCCAGCAAGTGCCATCACAGCCTTGCTGGGCCTTCAACAAACTCCCCTAGAGTGACTATTAAGCTCAACCACAGATATTTAGAGAAATCCCAGCCAACAGCCATCATGGCCATCTTGTTTAACCAACCCCAAGTGCCATCTAGTCATACCATCTCTCAGGAACATCTGGTCTCACCAGGACCGAATGACATCTGGTCACACTTTCTCCCAGGAACTTCAGCACCCACTAGGATTCCACCAGGACTCAGTGCTCGCAGCCTGGGGACAGCTGCTGGCATACCCCTAAAACTTCCAGGGCTTGCTGTTAACACCTCCCATTGGTCTAGCACTTCCAGACACCCAGGGCAATGGCCTCACACTACCTGATGGCCTGCCAGAGCAGGGACTTCCACAGGCTTGGTTGTTACACAGGTCCTAAAGGATATCTTTACTCAGTGAAAGTGTTCTCTGGCAGCAGGCATGGATCCACCAACTCTTAAAACTTCCAGTTCCTGCTCCTTACAGTTCCCTTGGGTCTAGCACTCCCAGACACCCAGGGCTAATGGCCCTCACCTCTCTGATGGTCTAACAGGGCAGGGACTTCCACTGGCTTCGTTGCTACCCGGGGTGCCCAAGCATGTCTCTTATTCAGGGAAAATGCTCTCCGGAAGGGTAGGCAAGGTACCCACACCCCTTAGAACTTTCAGGTCCTGCTTCTTACACTTCCCTTCAGTCCAACAGTCCCACAGTCCCAGGGTTAATCACCCTCACCTCCCTGATGGCCTGTCAGGGCAGTGACTTCCACATTATTGGTTGTTACACAGGATACCAAAGGATATCTTTTACCCTGTGAAAGTGTTCTCTGGCTGGGCAGTCATGGTACCCCCACCCATTAAAACTTCCAGGTCCTGCTCCTTAGATTTCCCTTGGGTATGGCACTCCCAGATACTCAGGTAAATGGCCCTCACCTCCCTGATGGCCAGCCAGGGCTGAGCCTTCCACAGGCTTGGCTGCTACCCAGGTTGCCAAAGCATATCTCTTACCCAGGGAAACTGCTCTCTGACTGGGCAGACATGGTAACCACACCCCTAAAACTTCCAGGTCTTGCTCGCCCACTTCCCTTGGATCTAGCACTCCCAGGCACCCAGGGTTATTATCCCTCACCTCCTGATGGCCTGCCAGGGCAGAGACTTCCACAGCTTTGGTTGTTACCCAGGGTAACAAAGCATATCTCTTACCCAGTGAAGGGGTTATCTGGCTGGACAGGCATTGTATCCCTGCCACCTAAAATTTCCAGGTCCTACTTTTTACACTTCCCATCGGTCTAGCACTACCAGACACACCAAGGTAATGCCCCTCACCTTCCTGATGGCCTGCCAGGGCTGGGACTTCTACTGGCTTATTTGTTATCCAGGGTCCCAAAGCATACCTCTCACCCAGGGAAAGTGCTCTCTGCCTGGGGAGAACTGCTGGCATATACCCTGGTGACTACCAGAATCAGCCTGCCAGGCTCAGCATTAAGCCATGCCCAGCAAGTGCCATCACATCCTGGATAGATTTCAACAAACTTCCCTAGAGACTATTAAGCCCAACCACATCTATTTAGAGAAATCCCAGTCAGCAACCATCAGGGCCATCTGGCCAAAACCTGCCACTAGGGCCATTTGAGTCATACCATCTCTCAGGAGCATCTGGTCCCACCAGGACACAGGGACATCTGGTCACAGTTTCTCCAAGGGACTTCAGCTCCCACTAGGATTCCACAAGGACTCAGTGTTCTTAGCCTTGGGTCAGCTGCTGCCATTCCCCTAAAACTTCCAGGGCCTACTGTTAGCATCTTCCTTGGGTCTAGCACTTCCAGACATCCAGGGGAAATGGCCCTCACTTCCTTAATGGCCTGCCAGGGCAGGGACTTCCACAGGTTTGGTTGTTACCCAGGGTACCAAAGGATATCTGTTAGCCAGTGAAAGTGCTCTCTGGCTGTTCAGGCATTGTACCCCCGACCCTTAAAACTTCCATGTCCTGCTTTTAACACCTAACTTGGTTATAGCACTTCTAGACACCCAGGGATAATGACCCTCACCTCTCTGATGGCCTGCCAGGGCAGCGAGTTCCTCAGGCTTGGTTGTTACCCAGGGTCCCAAAGCATATCTCTTACCCAGCGAAAGTGCTCTCTGGCTGGGCAGGCATGGAACCCCCACCCCTTAAAACTTCCAGGTCCTGCTCCTTACACTTCCCTAAGGTCTAGCACTCTCAGACACCGAGGGCTAATGGCCTCACCTCCCTGATAGCAGGCTAGTGCAGGGACTTCCACAGGCTTGGTTGTTGCCTAGGGTCCCAAGCATATCTCTTGACGGAAAATCCTCTCTGGCGAGGTTTGGCATAGTGCCCACACCCCTAAGTTTTGGGTCCTGCTCCTTACACTTCCCTTGGGTCTAACAGTCCCACAGTCTTACGGTTAATGGTCCTTACCTCCCTGATGGCCTGCCAGTGCAGGGACTTCCACATTATTGGTTGTTACCCAGGGTCCCAAAGGAGATTTGTTACCCAATGAAAGTGCTCTCTGGATGTGCAGGCATGGTACCCCCACTCCTTTAAGCTTACTGGTCCTACTCCTTAAACTTCCTTTGGGTCTAGCATGCCCAGACACCCAGGGCTAATGGCCCTCACCTCTCTGATGGCCTGCCTCGGCAGAGACTTCCAAATGCTTGGTTGTTTCCCAGTGTCCCAAAGCATATCTCTTAACCAGGGAAAGTACTATCTGACTGGGCAGGCATGGTACCCCACCCCTAAATTCCAGGTCCTGCTCCATACACATCCCTTGGGTCTAGCACTACCAGACACCCAGGGCTAATGGCCCTCACCTCCCTGATGGCCTGCCTCGGCAGAACTTCCACAGGCTTGGTTGTTACCCATGGTCACAAAGGATACCTGTTACCCAGTGAAAGTGCTCTCTGGCTGGGCAGGCATGGTACCCCCACTCCTTAAAACTTACATGGCCTGCTGTTAACACCTCCCTTGGGTGCAGCACTTCCAGACTCCGAGGTGTAATGGCCCTCACCTCCGTGATGGCCTACCTGGGCAGGGAGTTCTACAGGCCTAGTTGTTACACATGGTCCCAAAGCATATCTTTTACTAAGGGAAAATGCTCTCTGGCTGGGCAGGCATGGTACCCACACCACCTAGAACTTCAAAGTCCTGCTCCTTAAACTTCTTTTGCATTTAACAGTCCCACAGTCCCAGGGTTAATGGCCCTCACCTCCCTGATGGTTGCCATTGTAGGGACTTCCATATTATTAGTTGTTACCCTGGGTCCCAAGCATATTCATCTTCCAGTGAAATCTCCCTCTTCTGACAGGCATAGTACCCCACCCATTAAAACTTCCGGTCCCACCTACACTTCCCTTTGGTCTAGCACTCCCAGGCACCCAGGGCTAATAGCCCTCACCTCCTGATGGCCTGCCAGGGCAGAGACTTCACCCTTGCTTGGTTGTTACCCAGGGTCCCAAAGCATATCTCTTACCCTGGGAAGTGCTCTCCTGAGCTGGCAGGCATGATTCTCTCACCCCCAAAAATTCCTGGTCCTGCTCCTTACACTCCTCTTGGATCTAGCACTCCCCAGACACCCAGGGTTATTAGCCCTCACCTTCCTGATGGCCTGCCAGTCAGGGACCTTACAGCCTTGGTTGTTACCCAGGGTCAAGATCATTTCTCTCACCCAGTGAAAGGCACTCTGGCTGGGCAGAGATTTTACCCCTAAAACTTCCAGGTCCTACTCTTTACACCTCCCTTGGGTCTAGCACTCCCAGACACACTGTGGTATCCGTCATCACTTCCTGATGGCCAGCCAGGACAGAGAGTTCCACAGGCTTGGATGTTACCTAGGGTCCCAAAGCATATCTCACCCAGGGAAGTGGTCTCTGCCTGGAGAGTACTGCTGTCATGTAAACTGGTGACTTTCAGAACAGCCTGCCAGGTTCAGCATCATCATGCCCAGCAAGTGCCATCACAGCCTGGATAGGCTTCAACAAAACTCCCCAGAGTGACTATTGCCAATCACAACTATTTAGAAATCCCAGTCAACAGCCATCAGGGACATCTGGTCTTTAACCAGCCCCAGGGCCATCTAGTCAGCCATCATCTCAGGAACATCTGGTCCCACCAGGACCCAGGGACATCTAGTCACACTTTCTCCCATGGACTTGGCTCCTCTTGGATTCCACCAGGACTCAGTGCTCTTAGCCTGGGTACAGCTGCTGGCATTCCTCTAAAACTAAAGGGCCTGCTGTTAACACCTCCTTTGGGTCTCAGGACTTCCAGACACCCAGTGGTAATGGCCCTCACCCTGCATTCAGTGGGCTGCCAGGGCAGGGACTTCCACAGAATTTGATGTTACCCAAGGTTCCAAAGATATATGTTACCCAGTGAAATTGCTCTCTGGCTGGGCAGGCGCCGTATCCCCACCCTTAAAACTTCCAGGTCCTACTCTTTACACTTTCCTTTGGTCTAGCACTCCCAGGCACACTGTGGTAATGCCCCTCACCTCCCTGATGGCCTGCCAGGGCAGGGATTTCCATGAGCTTAGTTGTTACACTGGCTCCCAAAGCATATCTGTCACCAGGAGAAGTGCACTGACTGGGGAGAACTGCTGGCATGGACCTATGGTGACTTCCTGAATCAGCCTGCCATGCTTAGCATCAGCCATGCCCAGCAAGTGCCATCAGAGCCCAGGCTGAAGCTTCAAATAAACTCCCCTAGAGTGACTCATTAAGGCCAACTGCAATTATTTAGAGAAATTCCAGTCAACAGCTATCAGATCCATCTGGTCTAACCAGCCCCTAGGGCCATCTAGTCATACCATCTCTCAGGAACATCTGGTCCCAGAGTACCCAGGGACATCTGGTCACACTTTCTCCCATGGACTTCAGCTCCCACTAGATTCCACCAGGACTCAGTGCTCTTAGACTGGGGACAGCTGCTGGCATTCCCCAAAACTTCCAGGTCCTGCTGTTAACTCCTCCCATTGATCTAGCATTTCCAGGACACCCAGGAGTAATGTCCCCACCTTAATACTGCCAGGGCAAGGACTTCCACACGCTTGGTTGTTAGCCAGGGTCCCAAAGTATATCTCTTACCCAGTAAAAGTGTTCTCTGGCTGGGCAGGCATGATACCCTCACCCCTTAAAACTTCAAGGTCCTGCTCCTTACAACTTCACTTGGGTCTAGTTCTCCCAGACACAATGGGGTATGCCCTCACATCCTTGATTGATTGCCTGGCAGTGCAGGGCTTTCACAAACTGAGTTGTTACCAGGTCCCAAAGCATATCTCTTACCCTGGAAAGATGCTCTCTGGCTGGGCAGGCATAATAACCCACCCCTAAATTCCAGGTCCTGCTCGTTACACTCCCCTGGGTCCTAACAGTCCCACAGTCCCAGAGTTAATGGTCCTCAGCAACCCCTGATGGCCTGCCAGGGTAGGGATTTCTACATTATTGGTTGTTGCCCAGGGTCCCAAAGCATATGTGTTACCAAGTAGAAAGTGCTCTCTGGCTTCAGGCATGGTATCCTCACCCCTTTAAACTTCCAGTCCTGCTCCTTACACTTTCCCTGGTCTAACAGTCCCACAGTTGCAGGGTTAATGGCCTCACCCACCTGATGGCCTGCCAAGGCAGGGACATCCACATTATTAGTTGTTGCCCAGGGTCCTAAAGCATATCTCTTACCCAAAGAAAATATTCTCTGACTGGGTAGGCATGGTACCGACACCCTAGAACTTTCAGGTCCTCCTACTTACACTTTCCTTGCATCTAAAAGTCCCAGAGTTGCAGGGTTATTGACCCTCACCCACCTGATGGCCTCTGCCAGGCTAGGACGTCACATAATGGATTTGTTACCCAGGGTTCCAAGCATATCTGTTACCCAGTGAAAGTGCTCTTTGTCTGCCAGGCATGGTACACTCACCCCTTTAAACTTTCGGAGGCCCTGCCTTACACTTCCATTGGGTCTACTCCCAGACACCCAGGGCTAATGGCCTCACCTCCCGATGGACAGCGGGCAGAGACTTCCACACAGGCTTGGTTGTTACCCAGGGTCCCAAAGCACATCTCTTTACCCAGTGAAAAAGTGCCTCTGGCTGGCAGGCATGGTAAACCCACCCCTTTAAACTTTCAGGTCCTGCTCCTTACACTTCCCTTGGATCTAGCACTCCCAGACACCACAGGGTTATTTGCCCTCACCTCTCTGATGGCCTGTCAGGGCAAGAACTTCCACAGCCTTGGTTGTTACCGTGGTCCCAAAGGCATATCTCTTACCCTGTGAAATGGCTCTCTGGCTTGGCAGGCAGTGTCACCCCTTAAAACTTCCAGGTTCTACTCTTTACACTTCCCTTCAGTCTAGCTCTCCCAGACACACTGTGGTAATGCCCCTCACCTCTCTGATGGCTTGCCAGTGCAGGGACTTCCACAGGTTTAGTTGTTACCCAAGGTCCCAAAGCATATCTGTCACCCAGGGAAAGTGCACTCTGCCTGGGGAGAACTGCTGTCATGTACCCTGGTGACTACAAGAATCAACCTGCCGGGCTCAGCATCAAGCCATGCCCAGCAAGTGCCATTTCAGCCTGGCTAGGCTTCAACAAACTCCCCCAGACTGACTATCAAGCCCAACCACAACTGCTGTGGAGAAATCCAAGTCAACAGCCATCAGGGCTATCTGCTGTAACCAGCCCCTGGGCTACCTAGTCATATCATCTCCCAGAAACATCTGGTCCCTCCAGGACCAGGGACATCTAGTCACACTTTCTTCCAGGGACTTCACCTCCCACTAGAAATTCCAACAGGACTCAGTGCTCTTAGCCTGGGGTCAGCTGCTAAATTCCCCTAAAACCTCCAGGGCCTGCTGTTAACACCTCTCCTTGTGTCTTGACTTCCAGACACCCAGGAAGATGGCCCTCATCTCCCTGATGGCCTGCCAGGAGCGAGACTTCCACAGAGCATGGTTGCTACCCAGGGGTCCCAAAGGATATCTGTTACCCAGTGAAAGAGTGCTGTCTGGCTGGGCAGGCTGGTGCCCCACCCTTAAAACTTCCTGGTCCTGCTCCTTACACTTTGCTTGGGTCTAGCACTCCCAGACACTGCTGTGTGTGCCCTCACCTCCCTGATTGCCAGGGCAGGGGACCCTCAGGCTAGATTGTTGCCCAATCCCAAAGCATCTCGTCTCACCCAGGAAAATGCTCTCTGATTGAGGCAGGCATGGTACCCCCACCCCCTAAAGCTTCAGGTCAGGCTCCACTTACACTTTCCTTGGATCTAGCTCTCCCAGACACCCAGGGTTAATAGCCCTCACCTCCTGATTGCCTGCCAGAGCAGGGACTTCCCAGACCTTGGTTGGTACCCATGGTCCCAAAAGCATATCTCTTACCCAATGAAAAGGGCTCTCTGGCTGGGCAGTCATTGTTCCCCACCCAACAATACTTCCAGGTCCGACTCTTTACACTTCCCTTTGGTCTAGCATTCCAGACACACTATGGTATGCCCACCTCCACCTCCCTGATGGCCTGCGGGCAGGGACTTCTACAGGCTTAGTTGTTACCCTGGGTCCACAAGCACATAGTTTCCATGTGAAAGTGCTCTCTGCCAGGGAAGAGACCGCTGGCAATAATACTCTGGTGACACCCAGAATCAGTCCACCAGGCTCAGCATCAAGCCATGCCATGCAAGTACCATCCCAGCAATTGGGCTCAACAAACTCCCTAGAGTGACCTATTAAGCCCAACCACAACTATTTAGAAAATGCCCAGTCAACAGCCATCAGGGCCATCTGGTCTAACCAGCCCCTGGGCCATCAGTCGCCATCTCACAGAGACATCACGGTCCCACTAGGACCCTGGTACATCTGGTCACACTTTCTCCCAGGGACTTCAGCTCCCACTAAGTTCACCAGGCCTCAATGCTCTTAGCCTGGGGACAGCTGCTGGTATGCCCTTAAACTTCCATGGCCTGCTGTTAACACCTCCTTGGGTCTTGCACTTCCAGACACCCCTGGGGAATGGCCTCACCTACCTGATGGCCTGCCAGGCAGGGACTTCCACAGGCTTGGTTGTTACTGAGGTCCCAAAGGATGTTGTTACCCAGTGAAAGTGTTCTCTGGATGGGCAGACATGGTAACACAACTCTTAAAACTTCCAGGTCCTGCTCCTTACACTTCCCTTGGGTCTAGCACTCCCAGATACCCAGGGCTAATGGCCCTCACCTCCCTGATGGCCCACCAGGGCAGGGACTTCCTCAGGCTTGCTTGTTACACAAAGTCATAAAGCATATCTCTTCCCAGGAAAATACTCTCTCTGGGTAGGAATGGTACGCACACCTCCTAGAACTTTCGGGTCCTAATCCTTACACTTCCCTTGGGTCCTAACAGTCCCACAGTCCCAGGGTTAATGGCCCCACCTCCCTGATGGCCTGTCAGGGCAGAGGACTTTCACAGGCTGAGTTGTTACCCAGGTTCCCAAAGCATATCTCTTACCCAGAGAAATGTTCTCTCTGGCTGGGTAACATGGTGCCACACCCCTAGAACTTTCAGGTCATCCTCTTTACTTCCCTGGGTCTAACAGTACGACAGTTGCAGGTTAATGGCCTCACCCCCGATGGCCTGCCAGGGTAGGGCGTCCCCATTGTGTTCGTTGTGCAGGGTCCCAGCATGTCTCTTACCTGTGAAAGTGCTCTGTGACTGAGGCAGGCATGGTGTCCCCACCAAATATTCCAGGTCCTGCTCCTTTCACTTCCTTGGGTCCGCACTCCCAGACACCCAGGCTAATGGCTCCACCTCCCTGATGGCCTGCCTGGGCAGAGACTTCCACAGTCTTTTTGTTACCCATGGTCCCAAAGGATATCTGTTACCCAGTGAAAGTCCTCTCTGGCTGGGCAAGCATGGTACCCCACCAATTAAAATTTCAGGGCCTTCTGTTAACACCTTCCTTGGGTCTAGAACTTCCAGACACCCAGGGGTAATGCCCTCACCTCCCTAATAGCCTGCCAAGGGTGTGGATTCCACAAGGCTTAGTTGTTGCCCAGGGTCCCAGAGCATATCTCTCACCAGGAAATGCCCTCTGGCTGGGCAGACTTAGTACCCACACTGCCTCAGAACTTCCAGGTCCTGCTCTCACACTTCCTTGGGTCTAACAGTCCCACAGTCCCAGGGTTAATGGCCTCACCTCCTTGATGGCCTGCCAGGGTAAGGACTTCCACATTATTGATTGCTACCCAGGGTCTCAAAACATATCTGTTACCCAGTGAATGTGCTCTCTGGCTGGGTAGCCATGTTACCACCCTTAAAACTTCGAGGTCCTGCCCTACACTTCCTTGGTTCTAGCACTCCCAGACACCCGGCTAATGGCCCTCAGCTCCTGATGTCCTGCCAGGGCAGAGACTTCCACAGGCTTGGTTGTTTCCCAGGTTCCAAAGAACTTCTCTTACCACAGGAAAGTGCTCTCTGACTGGGCAGGCATGCTACCCCCACCCCATAGAATTTCTAGTTCCTGCTCCTTACATTCCTTGGATCCAGCCTCCCAGACACAAGGGTTATTAGCCCTCACCTCCCTGATGGCCTGCCAGTGCAGGACTTCCACAGCCTTGGTTTGTTACCCAGGGTCCCACACCATATCTCCTACCCAGTGAAAGGTGGCTCTGGCTGGGCAGTGTGTGCCCCACCCTAAATCTTCAGGTCCTACTCTTTAACTTCCCTTGGGTCTAGCACTCCCCAGACACACTTTGGTAATGCCCCTCAACTCCCTGATGGCCACCCAGGCAGAGACTTCCATAGGTTTTGTTGATACCCAGGTCAAAAGCATATCTCCCACCCAAGGAAAGCTGTCTCCCTGGTGAGAACTGCTGGCACGTGCCCTGGTGACTTCCAGAATCAGCCTGCCAGCCTCAGTATCAATCCATGCCCAGCAAGTGCCATCAGAGCCTGGCTAGACTTCAAAAACTCCCCTAGAGTGAATACTAAGCCCAACCACAACTACTTAGAAAATCGATCAACAGCCATCAGGGCCATCTGCTCTAACCAGCCCCTACAGCCATCTAGTCATACCATCTTTCAGGAACATCTGGTCTCACCACGACCTGGGACATCTGGTCATACTTTCTCCCAGGACACTTAGCTCACTGAAATTCACAGGACTCAGTGCTCTTAGCCTGGGACAGCTGGTAGCTTTCTAAAACTTCCAGGGCCTGCTTTTAACCCTTCCTTGGGTCTAGCACTTCCAGATCCCAGGTGTAATGGACCTCACCTCCCCTCCTGATGGCCTGCCAGGCAGAACATTCCTCAGGCTTAGTTGCACCCAAGGTCCCAAAGGATATCTGTTACCCAGTGAAAGTGCTCTCTGGCTGGGCTGGCAT
Organism: Neoceratodus forsteri; assembly: GCA_016271365.2. Taxonomy (NCBI): domain Eukaryota; kingdom Metazoa; phylum Chordata; order Ceratodontiformes; family Ceratodontidae; genus Neoceratodus; species Neoceratodus forsteri. Next base: position 1,728,379,542 of record CM057452.1, read on the forward strand.
GGTACCCACAACTTAAAACTTCTAGGTCCTTCTCCTTACACTTCCCTTGGGTCTAGCACTCACAGACATGCTCTGGTAATGCCCTTCACCTCCTGATCACCTGCCAGTGCAGGGACTTTCTACAGGCTTAGTTGTTACCCAGGGTCCCAGAGCATATGTCTTACCCGGAAAAATGTTCTCTGGCTGGACAGACATGGTACCCTCACTCCATAGAACTTCCAGGTCCTGCTCATTACACTTCCTTAGGTCTCACAGGTCCCACATTCCCAGGGTTAGTGGCCCTCACCTCCCATATGGCCTGCCAGGCAGAGTACTTCCACATTGTTGGTTGTTGCCCAGGTCACAAAGCATATCTATTTACCCAGTAAGAGTGCTGTCTGGCTGGGCAGGCATGGTACACCCACCCTTTAAACTTCCAGGTCCTGCTCCTCATCCCTAACAGTGCAGGGACTTCCACAGGCTTACTTGATACCCAGCATCCCAAAGCATATTTTTTCCGAGGAAAATGCTCTCTGGCTGGGCAGCACATGATACCCCCACCCCTTAAAACTTCCAGGGTCTGCTGTAACCTTCCCTTGGGTCTAGCTCTTCCAGACACCCAGGAGATGTCTCTCACTTCCTTGATGGCTTTACAGGCAAGGACTTCCACAGGTTTGAGTGGTTACCCAGGGTCCCAAAGCATATCTGTTATCCAGTGAAAGTGCTCTCTGGCTGGGCAGGCATGGTACCTCCACCCTTAAAACTCCAGGTCCTGCTCTTTACTTCTCTTTGTCTAGTACTCTCAGACACGTGGGGCTAATAGCCCTCACCTCCCTGCTGGCCTGAAAGGGCAGAGACTTACAGGCTTGGTTGTTATCTGAGGTCCCAAAGCATAACTCCACCCAGTGATAGGGCTGTCTGGCTTGGCAAGCTGTGCTAACCCACCTCCTAAAACTTCCAGGCCCTGCTCCTTACACTTCCCTTGGATCTAGCACTCCCAGACACCCAGGTTTATTAGCCCTCACCTCCCTGATGGCCTGCCATGGCAGGGACTTCCATAGCCATCGTTGTTACCCAGGGTCCCAAAGTAAATCTTTTACCCCATGAAAGGGCTCTCAGACTGGACAGGAATTGTACCCCAACCCCCTAAAACCTCCAGGTCCTACTCTTTACACTGCCATTCGGTTTAGCACTCCCAAACACATTGTGGTAATGCCCCTCAATTCCTGATGGCCTGCCAGGCATGGACTTCCACAGGCTTAGTTGTTACAGGACCTTAAACATATTTCTTACCAAGTGAAGTGCTCTCTGCCTGGGAGGCTGCTGGCATGTACCCTGGTGACTTCCAGAATCAGCCTGCTAGGCTCAGAATCAAGCCATGCCCAGCAAGTGCCATCACAGCCTTGCTGGCCTTCAACTAAACTCCTCAGGCGACTATTAGCCCAACCACAAATATTTAGAAATCCAGCCAACAGCCATCATGGCCATCTTGTTTAACCAACCCCAAGTGCCATCTAGTCATACCATCTCTCAGGAACATCTGGTCTGACCAGGACTGAAGGACATCTGGTCACACTTTCTCCAGGAACTTCAGCACCTAAGATTCCACCAGGACTCAGTGCTCGCAGCCTGGGGACAGCTCTGGCATGCCCCTAAAACTTCCAGGGCCTGCTAGCAACACCCTCCATTGGTCTAGCACTTCCAGACACCCAGGGGTAATGGCCCTCACCTACGTGATGGCCTGCCAGAGCAGGGACTTCCACAGGCTTGGTTGTTACCAGGGTCCTAAAGGATGTCTGTTACTCAGTGAAAGTGTTCTCTGGCTTGGGCAGGCATGGATACACACCAACTCTTAAAACTTCAGTTCCTGCTCCTTACAGTTCCTTGGGTCTGCGCTCCCAGACACCCAGGGCTAATGGCCCTCACCTCCCTGATGGTCTAACAGGGCAGGGACTTCCACTGGCTTTATTTGTTACCAGTGTCCCCAAAGCAGCAATGTCTTAATCAGGAAAGATGCTCTCTGGCAGGAGTGGGCAAAGTGCCCACACCCCTAGGAACTTTCAGGGTCCTGCTCCTGTACACTTCCCTTGGGTCCAACAGTCCCACAGTCCCAGGATTAATCACCATCACCTCCCTGATGGCCTGTCAGGGCAGTGACTTGCACATTATTGGTTGTTACACAGGGTTCCAAAGGATATCTTTTACCCTGTGAAAGTGTTCTCTGGCTGGGCAGGCATGGTACCCCCACCCATTAAAACTTCCAGGTCCTGCTCCTTAGATTTCCCTTGGGTATGGCACTCCCAGATACTCAGGTAAATGGCCCTCACCTCCCTGATGGCCAGCCAGGCTGAGCCTTCCACAGGCTTGGCTGCTCCAGTTGCCAAAGCATATCTCTTACCCGGAAACTGCTCTCTGACTGGGCAGACATGGTAACCACACCCCTAAAACTTCAGGTCTTGCTCCTTACATTCCCTTGGATCTAGCTCCCAGGTACCCAGGGTTATTATCCCTCACCTCCTGATGGCCTGCCAGGCAGAGACTTCCACAGCTTTGGTTGTTACCCAGGGTATACAAGCATATCTCTTACCAGTGAAAGGGTTATCTGGCTGGACAGGCATTGTGTCCCTACCCACCTAAAATTTCCAGATCCTACTTTTTACACTTCCCTTGATCTATGCACTACCACACACCAAAGTATGCCTCACTTTCCTGATGGCTCTGCCAGGGCAGGGACTTCCACAGGCTTATTTGTTATCCAGGGTCCCAAAGCATACCTCTCACCCAGGGAAAGTGCTGTCTGCCTTGGGAGAACTGCTGGCATATACCCTGATGACTACCAGAATCAGCCTGCCAGGCTCAGCATTAAGCCATGCCCAGCAAGTGCCATCACATCCTGGATAGATTTCAACAAACTTCCCTAGAGAGACTATTAAGCCCAACCACATCTATTTAGAGAAATCCCAGTCAACAGCCATCAGAGCCATCTGGCTTAACCCTAACACTAAGGGCCATTTAGTCATACCATCTCTCAGGAGCATCTGGTCCCACCAGGACACAGGGACATCTGGTCACAGTTTCTCAAGGGACTTCAGCTCCGACTAGATTCCACAAGGACTCAATGTTCTTAGCCTTGGGTCAGCTGCTGCCATTCCTAAAACTTCCAGAGACTACTGTGCTTGTCCCTGGGTCTAAGCACTTCAGACTCCCAGAAGTAGCCTCGCCTCCTTAATGGCCTGCCAGGCATGAGGACTTCACAGAGCTTGGTTGTTCCAAGGTACCAAGGATATCTGTTAGCCAGTGAAAGTGCTCTCTCTGGCTGTTCAGGCATTAATACCCCCCACGTAAAACTTCCATGTCCTGCTTTTAACACCTAACTTAGTTTATAGCACTTCCAGACACCCAGGGATAATGACCCTCACCTCTCTGATGGCCTGCCAGGAGCAGGGAGTTCCTCAGGCTTGGTTGTTACACAGGGTCCCAAAGCATATCTCTTACCCAGCGAAAGTGCTCTCTGGCTGGGCAGGCATGGAACTCCCACCCCTTCAAACTTCCAGGTCCTGCTCCTTACAGTTCCCTAAGGTCTAGCACTCCCAGACACCGAGAGCTAATGGCCTCACCTCCCTGATAGCAGGCCAGTGCAGGGACTTCCACAGGCGTGGTTGTTACCCAGGGTCCCAAAGCATATCTCTTACCCAGGGAAAATCCTCTCTGGCTGGGTTGGCATGATACCCACACCCCCTAGAAGTTTTAGGTCCTGCTCCTTACACTTCCTTGGGTCTAACAGTCCCACAGTCCCACAGTCCCTACGGTTAATGCGCCTCACTCTCCTGATGGTCTGCCAGTGCAGGGACTTCCATTATTAGTTGTTACCCAGGGTCCCAAAGGAGATTTGTTACCCAGTGAAAGTGCTCTCTGGATGTGCCTGCATGGTACCCCCACTCCTTTAAGCTTACTGGTCCTGCTCCTTAAACTTCCTTTGGGTCTAGCACGTCCAGACACCCAGGGCTAATGGCCCTCACCTCCCTGATGGCCTGCCTCGGCAGAGACTTCCAAAGGCTTGTTTGTTTCCCAGTGTCCCAAAGCATATCTTAACTTCAGGGAAAGTGCTTATCTGACTGGGCAGGCGTGTTCCCCACCCTCCTAAATCTTCCAGGTCCTGCTCCTACACATCCTTCGGGGTCTACACTACCAGACACCCAGGGCTAATGGCTCTCACCTCCTGATGGCCTGCCTCGGCAGAGACTTCCCACAGGCTTAGTTGTTACCCATGGTCACAAGGATATCTGTTACACAGTGAAAGTGCTCTCTGGCTGGGCAGAATGGTACCCGCTCCTTAAAACTTACATGGCCTGCTGTTAACACCTCCCTTGGATGCAGCACTTCCAGACCCCAGGTGAATGGCCCTCACCTCCGTGATGGCCTGCCTGAACGAGGGACTTCCACAGGCCTAGTTGTTACCCATGAGTTCCCAAAACATATCTTTTACTAAGGAAAATGCTCTCTGGCTGGGCAGGCATGGTACCCACACCACCTAGAACTTCAAAGTCCTGCTCCTTACACTTCTCTTGCATCTAACAGTCCCACAGTCCCAGGGTTAATGGCCCTCACCTCCCTGCTGGCCTGCCAGGGCAGGGACTTACACAGGCTTGGTTGTTATCTAGGGTCCCAAAGCATAACTTCTACCCAGTGATAGGGCTGTCTGGCTTGGCAGGCTTTGTACCCCCACCTCCTAAAACTTCCAGGCCCTGCTCCTTACACTTCCCTTGGATCTAGCACTCCCAGACACCCAGGTTTATTAGCCCTCACCTCCCTGATGGCCAGCCATGGCAGGGACTTCCATAGCCTTCGTTGTTACCCAGGGTCCCAAAGCAAATCTACTACCCATGAAAGGGCTCTCAGACTGGACAGGTAATGTACCCCACCCCTAAAACCTCCAGGTCCTACTCTTTACACTGCCGTTGGGTTTAGCACTCTCAAACACATTGTGGTAATGCCCCTCAATTCCCTGATGGCCTGCCAGGGCATAGACTTCCACAGGCTTAGTTGTTACCCAGGGACCTTAAACTTATCTCTTACCAAGTGAAAGTGCTCTCTGCCTGGGGATAGCTGCTGGCATGTACCCTGGTGACTTCCAGAATCAGCCTGCTAGAGCTCCAGAATCAAGCCATGCCCAGCAGTGCCATCACAGCCTTGCTGGGCCTTCCAACAAACTCCCCTAGAGTGACTATTAAGCTCAACCACAGATATTTAGAGAAATCCCAGCCAACATGCCATCATGGCCATCTTGTTTAACCAACCCCAAGTGCCATCTAGTCGCCTACCATCTCTCAGGAACATCTGGTCTCACCAGGACCGAATGACATCTGGTCACACTTTCTCCCAAGAACTTCAGCACCCACTAAGTTCCACCAGGACTCAGTGCTCCCCAGCCTGGGGACAGCTGCCTGGCATACCCTAAAACTTCCAGGGCTTGCTGTTAACACCTCCCATTGGTCTAGCACTTCCAGACACCCAGGGCAATGGCCTCACATACCTGATGGCCTGCCAGAGCAGGGACTTCCACAGGCTTGGTTGTTACAGAGATCCTAAAGGATATCACTTACTCAGTGAAAGTGTTCTCTGCGCAGCAGGCATGGATCCACCAACTCTTAAAACTTCCAGTTCTGCTCCACAGTCTCCTTGGGTCTAGCACTCCCAGACACCCAGGGCTAATGGCCCTCACCTTCCCTGATGGTCTACACAGGGCAGGGACCTCCACTGGCTTCGTTGCTGCCAGGTCCCCAAAGCATATCTCTTATTCAGGAAAAATGCTCTCCGGAAGGGAGGCAAGGTACCCACACCTTAGAACTTTCAGGTCCTGCTTCACACTTCCCTTCAGTCCAACAGTCCCACGGTCCCAGGTTAATCACCCTCACCTCCTGATGGCCTGTCAGGGCAGTGACTTTCATTATTGGTTGTTACACAGGATACCCAAGGATATCTTTTACCCTGTGAAAGTGATCTCTGGCTGGGCAGGCGCTACCCCACCCATTAAAACCTCCAGGTCCTGCTCCTTGGATTTCCTTGGGTATGGCACTCCCAGATACTCAGGTAAATGGCCCTCACCTCCTGATGGCCCACCAGGGCTGAGCCTTCCACAGGCTTGGCTGCTACCCAGGTTGCCAAGCATATCTCTTACCCGAAACTGCTCTCTGACTGGGCAGACATGGTGACCCACCCCCTAAAACTTCCAGGTCTTGCTCCTCACACTTCCCTTGGATCTAGCACTCCAGGCACACAGGGTTATTACCCTCCACCTCCTGATGGCCTGCCAGGGCAGAGACTTCCAAAGCTTTGGTTGTTACCCAGGGTAACAAAGCATATCTCTTACCCAGTGAAGGGTTATCTGGCTGGACAGGCATTGTATCCCTACCACCTAAATTTCCAGGTCCTACTTTTACACTTCCCATCGGTCTACCATTACCAGACACACACAAGGTAATGCCCTCACCTTCCTGATGGCCTGCCAGAGGCTGGGACTTCTACTCTTATTTGTTATCCAGGGTCCCAAGCATACCTCTCACCCAGGAAGAGTGCTCTCTGCCTGAGAGAACTGCTGGCATATACCCTGGTGACTACCAGAATCAGCCTGCCAGGGCTCAGCATTAAGCCATGCCCAGCAAGTGCCATCACATCCTGGATAGATTTCAACAAACTTCCCTAGAGACTATTAAGCCAACCACATCTATTTAGAAATCCCAGTCAGCAACATCAGGGGCCATCTGGCCTAACCTGCCACTAGGGCCATTTAGTCATACCATCTCTCAGGAGCATCTGGTTCACCAGGACACAGGGACATCTGGTCACAGTTTCTCCAAGGGACTTCAGCTCCGACTAGGATTCCACAAGGACTCAGTGTTCTTAGCCTTGGGTCAGCTGCTGCCATTCCCCTAAAACTTCCAGGGCCTACTGTTAGCATCTCCCCTGGGTCTAGCACTTCCAGACTCCCAGGGGAAATGGCCCTCGCCTCCCTAATGGCCTGCCAGGGCAGGGACTTCCACAGGCTTGGTTGTTACCCAGGGTACCAAAGGATATCTGTTAGCCAGTGAAAGTGCTCTCTGGCTGTTCAGGCATCATGCCCCAGCGCTTAAAACTTCCATGTCCTGCTTTAACACCCTAACTTAGTTTAGCACTTCTAGACACCCAGGATAATGACCTCCTCTCTGATGGCCTGCCAGAGCAGCGAGTTCCTCAGGCTTGGTTGTTACAGGGTCCCAAAGCATATCTCTTACGCGAAAGTGCTCTCTGGCTGGGCAGGTATGGAACTCCCACCCTTAAAACTTCCAGGTCCTGCTCCTTACACTTCCCTAAGGTCTAGCACTCTCAGACACCGAGGGCTAATGGCCTCACCTCCCTGATAGCAGGCTAGTGCAGGGACTTCCACAGGCTTGGTTGTTACCTAGGGTCCCAAAGCATATCTCTTACCCAGGGAAAATCCTCTCTGGCAGGGTTGGCATGGTACCCACACCCCCTAGAAGTTTTAGGTCCTGCTCCTTACACTTCCCTTGGGTCTAACAGTCCCACAGTCTTACGGTTAATGGTCCTTACCTCCCTGATGGCCTGCCAGTGCAGGGACTTCCACATTATTGGTTGTTACCCAGGGTCCCAAAGGAGATTTGTTACCCAATGAAAGTGCTCTCTGGATGTGCAGGCATGATTTTGCTCTTCAAGACTGGTCCTGCTCCTTAAACTTCCTTTGGGTCTAGCATGCCCAGACACCCCAGGGCTAATGGCCCTCACCTCTCTGATGGCCTGCCTCGGCAGAGACTTCCAAATGCTTGGTTGTTTCCCAGTGTCCCAAAGCATATCTCTTAACCAGGGAAAGTACTATCTGACTGGGCAGGCATGGTACCCCACCCCTAAATCTTCCAGGTCCTGCTCCATACACATCCCTTGGGTCTAGCACTACCAGACACCCAGGGCTAATGGCCCTCACCTCCCTGATGGCCTGCCTCGGCAGAGACTTCCACAGGCTTGGTTGTTACCCATGGTCACAAAGGATACCTGTTACCCAGTGAAAGTGCTCTCTGGCTGGGCAGGCATGGTACCCCCACTCCTTAAAACTTACATGGCCTGCTGTTAACACCTCCCTTGGGTGCACTTCCAGACTCGAGTGTAATGGCCCTCACCTCCGTGATGGCCTACCTGGGCAGGGAGTCTCTACAGGCCTAGTTGTTACACATGGTCCCAAAGCATATCTTTTACTAAGGGAAAATGCTCTCTGGCTGGGCAGGCATGGTACCCACACCACCTAGAACTTCAAAGTCCTGCTCCTTAAACTTCTTTTGCATTTAACAGTCCCACAGTCCCAGGGTTAATGGCCCTCACCTCCCTGATGGTTGCCATTGTAGGGACTTCCATATTATTGGTTGTTACCCTGGGTCCCGAAGCATATCTGTTACCCAGTGAAATCTCCCTCTTTCTGACAGGCATAGTACCCCCACCCATTAAAACTTCCCGGTCCTGCACCTTACACTTCCCTTTGGTCTAGCACTCCCAGGCACCCAGGGCTAATAGCCCTCACCTCCCTGATGGCCTGCCAGGGCAGAGACTTCCTCTTGCTTGGTTGTTACCCAGGGTCCCAAAGCATATCTCTTACCCTGGGCAAGTGCTCTCTGACTGTGCAGGCATGGTACTCTCACCCCCTAGAAATTCCTGGTCCTGCTCCTTACACTTCTCTTGGATCTAGCACTCCCAGACACCCAGGGTTATTAGCCCTCACCTTCCTGATGGCCTGCCAGTCCAGGGACTTACACAGCCTTGGTTGTTACCCAGGGTCCAAGATCATTTCTCTTACCCAGTGAAAGGGCTCTCTGGCTGGGCAGAGATTTAACCCCACCCCCTAAAACTTCCAGGTCCTACTCTTTACACTTCCCTTGGGTCTAGCACTCCCAGACACACTGTGGTAATGTCCCTCACCTCCCTGATGGCCAGCCAGGACAGAGAGTTCCACAGGCTTGGTTGTTACCCAGGGTCCCAAAGCATATCTCTCACCCAGGGAAAGTGGTTTCTGCCTGGAGAGTACTGCTGTCATGTAAACTGGTGACTTTCAGAACAGCCTGCCAGGTTCAGCATCAAGCCATGCCCAGCAAGTGCCATCACAGCCTGGATGGGCTTCAACAAACTCCCCTAGAGTGACTATTAAGCCCAATCACAACTATTTAGAGAAATCCCAGTCAACAGCCATCAGGGACATCTGGTCTAACCAGCCCCTAGGGCCATCTAGTCATACCATCTCTCAGGAACATCTGGTCCCACCAGGACCCAGGGACATCTAGTCACACTTTCTCCCATGGACTTCGGCTCCCTCTTGGATTCCACCAGGACTCAGTGCTCTTAGCCTGGGTACAGCTGCTGGCATTCCTCTAAAACTAACAGGGCCTGCTGTTAACACCTCCTTTGGGTCTCAGGACTTCCAGACACCCAGTGGTAATGGCCCTCACCTCGCTGATGGGCTGCCAGGGCAGGGACTTCCACAGAATTTGATGTTACCCAAGGTTCCAAAAGATATATGTTACCCAGTGAAATTGCTCTCTGGCTGGGCAGGCATGGTATCCCCACCCCTTAAAACTTCCAGGTCCTACTCTTTACACTTTCCTTTGGTCTAGCACTCCCAGGCACACTGTGGTAATGCCCCTCACCTCCCTGATGGCCTGCCAGGGCAGGGATTTCCACGGGCTTAGTTGTTACACTGGCTCCCAAAGCATATCTGTCACCCAGGGAAAGTGCACTCTGACTGGGGAGAACTGCTGGCATGTACCATGGTGACTTCCTGAATCAGCCTGCCATGCTTAGCATCAAGCTATGCCCAGCAAGTGCCATCAGAGCCTGGCTAGGCTTCAACAAACTCCCCTAGAGTGACTATTAAGGCCAACTGCAATTATTTAGAGAAATTCCAGTCAACAGCTATCAGATCCATCTGGTCTAACCAGCCCCTAGGGCCATCTAGTCATACCATCTCTCAGGAACATCTGGTCCCACGAGTACCCAGGGACATCTGGTCACACTTTCTCCCATGGACTTCAGCTCCCACTAGGATTCCACCAGGACTCAGTGCTCTTAGACTGGGGACAGCTGCTGGCATTCCCCTAAAACTTCCAGGTCCTGCTGTTAACTCCTCCCATTGATCTAGCACTTCCAGACACCCAGGAGTAATGTCCCTCACCTCCCTAATAGCTTGCCAGGGCAAGGACTTCCACACGCTTGGTTGTTAGCCAGGGTCCCAAAGTATATCTCTTACCCAGTAAAAGTGTTCTCTGGCTGGGCAGGCATGGTACCCTCACCCCTTAAAACTTCAAGGTCCTGCTCCTTACACTTCACTTGGGTCTAGTTCTCCCAGACACAATGGGGTATTGCCCCTCACATCCTTGATTGATTGCCTGGCAGTGCAGGGGCTTTCACAGGCTTAGTTGTTACCCGGGTCCCAAACCATATCTCTTACCCTGGAAAGATGCTCTCTGGCTGGGCAGGCATGATACCCACACCCCCTAGAATTCCAGGTCCTGCTCGTTACACTCCCCTTGGGTCTAACAGTCCCACAGTCCCAGAGTTAATGGTCCTCAGCACCCTGATGGCCTGCCAGGGTAGGGATTTCTACATTATTGGTTGTTGCCCAGGGTCCCAAAGCATATGTGTTACCAAGTGAAAGTGCTCTCTGGCTTCAGGCATGGTATCCTCACCCCTTTAAACTTCCAGTCCTGCTCCTTACACTTTCCTTGGGTCTAACAGTCCCACAGTTGCAGGGTTAATGGCCCTCACCCACCTGATGGCCTGCCAGGGTAGGGACATCCACATTATTGGTTGTTGCCCAGGGTCCTAAAGCATATCTCTTACCCAAAGAAAATATTCTCTGACTGGGTAGGCATGGTACCGACACCCCTAGAACTTTCAGGTCCTCCTACTTACACTTTCCTTGCATCTAAAAGTCCCAGAGTTGCAGGGTTAATGGCCCTCACCCACCTGATGGCCTGCCAGGGTAGGGACGTCCACATTATTGGTTGTTACCCAGGGTTCCAAAGCATATCTGTTACCCAGTGAAAGTGCTCTTTGTCTGCCAGGCATGGTACACTCACCCCTTTAAACTTTCAGGCCCTGCACCTTACACTTCCCTTGGGTCTAGCACTCCCAGACACCCAGGGCTAATGGCCCTCACCTCCCTGATGGACAGCTTGGGCAGAGACTTCCACAGGCTTGGTTGTTACCCAGGGTCCCAAAGCATATCTCTTACCCAGTGAAAGTGCTCTCTGGCTGGCAGGCATGGTAAACCCACCCCTTTAAACTTTCAGGTCCTGCTCCTTACACTTCCCTTGGATCTAGCACTCCCAGACACCACGGGTTATTTGCCCTCACCTCTCTGATGGCCTGTCAGGGCAGGAACTTCCACAGCCTTGGTTGTTACCCGTGGTCCCAAAGCATATCTCTTACCCTGTGAAATGGCTCTCTGGCTTGGCAGGCATTGTACCCCCACCCCTTAAAACTTCCAGGTTCTACTCTTTACACTTCCCTTCAGTCTAGCTCTCCCAGACACACTGTGGTAATGCCCCTCACCTCTCTGATGGCTTGCCAGTGCAGGGACTTCCACAGGTTTAGTTGTTACCCAAGGTCCCAAAGCATATCTGTCACCCAGGGAAAGTGCACTCTGCCTGGGGAGAACTGCTGTCATGTACCCTGGTGACTACAGAATCAACCTGCCGGGCTCAGCATCAAGCCATGCCCAGCAAGTGCCATTTCAGCCTGGCTAGGCTTCAACAAACTCCCCCAGACTGACTATCAAGCCCAACCACAACTGCTGTGGAGAAATCCAAGTCAACAGCCATCAGGGCCATCTGCTGTAACCAGCCCCTAGGGCTACCTAGTCATATCATCTCTCAGAAACATCTGGTCCCTCCAGGACCAGGGGCATCTGGTCACACTTTCTTCCAGGGACTTCACCTCCCACTAGGATTCCACCAGGACTCAGTGCTCTTAGCCTGGGGTCAGCTGCTGGATTTCCCCTAAAACCTCCAGGGCCTGCTGTTAACACTTTCCTTGTGTCTTGCACTTCCAGACACCCAGGGAAGATGGCCCTCATCTCCCTGATGGCCTGCCAGGGCCGGAACTTCCACAGGCATGGTTGCTACCCAGGGTCCCAAAGGATATCTGTTACCCAGTGAAAGTGCTGTCTGGCTGGGCAGGCTTGGTGCCCCAACCCCTTAAAACTTCCTGGTCCTGCTCCTTACACTTTGCTTAGGTCTAGCACTCCCAGACACACTGTGGTAATGCCCCTCACCTCCCTGATTGCCTGCCAGGGCAGGGACTTCCTCAGGCTTAGTTGTTACCCAGAATCCCAAAGCATACGTCTCACCCAGGGAAAATGCTCTCTGATTGGGCAGGCATGGTACCCCCACCCCCTAAAGCTTCCAGGTCAGGCTCCTTACACTTTCCTTGGATCTAGCTCTCCCAGACACCCAGGGTTATTAGCCCTCACCTCCCTGATTGCCTGCCAGGGCAGGGACTTCCACAGCCTTGGTTGTTACCCATGGTCCCAAAGCATATCTCTTACCCAGTGAAAGGGCTCTCTGGCTGGGCAGTCATTGTTCCCCCACCCAACAATACTTCCAGGTCCGACTCTTTACACTTCCCTTTGGTCTAGCATTTCAGAACACACTATGGTAATGCCCCTCACCTCCCTGATGGCCTGCCGGGGCAGGGACTTCCACTGGCTTAGTTGTTACCCTGGGTCCTGAAGCACATAGTTTACCCTGTGAAAGTGCTCTCTGCCAGGGAAGAACTGCTGGCATGTACTCTGGTGACTTCCAGAATCAGTCCACCAGGCTCAGCATCAAGCCATGCCCATGAAGTGCCATCCCAGCTTGGTTAGGCATCAACAAACTCCCCTAGAGTGACTATTAAGCCCAACCACAACTATTTAGAAAAATGCCAGTCAACAGCCATCAGGGCCATCTGGTCTAACCAGCCCCCTGGGCCATCTAGTCGTACCATCTCTCAGGAACATCTGGTCCCACTAGGACCCTGGTACATCTGGTCACACTTTCTCCCAGGGACTTCAGCTCCCACTAGGATTCTACCAGGCCTCAGTGCTCTTAGCCTGGGGACAGCTGCTGGTATGCCCCTTAAACTTCCATGGCCTGCTGTTAACACCTCCCTTGGGTCTTGCACTTCCAGACACCCTGGGGTGATGGCCCTCACCTACCTGATGGCCTGCCAGGGCAGGGACTTCCACAGGCTTGGTTGTTACCCAGGGTCCCAAAGGATATTTGTTACCCAGTGAAAGTGTTCTCTGGATGGGCAGACATGGTAACACAACTCTTAAAACTTCCAGGTCCTGCTCCTTACACTTCCCTTGGGTCTAGCACTCCCAGATACCCAGGGCTAATGGCCCTCACCTCCCTGATGGCCCACCAGGGCAGGGACTTCCTCAGGCTTGCTTGTTACACAAAGTCATAAAGCATATCTCTTACCCAGGGAAAATACTCTCTCTGGGTAGGTATGGTACCCACACCTCCTAGAACTTTCAGGTCCTAATCCTTACACTTCCCTTGGGTCTAACAGTCCCACAGTCCCAGGGTTAATGGCCCCCACCTCCCTGATGGCCTGTCAGGGCAGGGACTTTCACAGGCTAGGTTGTTACCCAGGTTCCCAAAGCATATCTCTTACCCAGAGAAAATGTTCTCTGGCTGGGTAGGCATGGTACCCACACCCCCTAGAACTTTCAGGTCATCCTCTTTACACTTCCCTTGGGTCTAACAGTACGACAGTTGCAGGGTTAATGGCCCTCACCCCCCCGATGGCCTGCCAGGGTAGGGACGTCCCCATTATTCGTTGTTACCCAGGGTCCCAAAGCATATCTCTTACCCTGTGAAAGTGCTCTGTGACTGGGCAGGCATGGTGTCCCCACCAAATATTTCCAGGTCCTGCTCCTTTCACTTCCCTTGGGTCCAGCACTCCCAGACACCCAGGGCTAATGGCGCTCACCTCCCTGATGGCCTGCCTGGGCAGAGACTTCCACAGTCTTTTTTGTTACCCATGGTCCCAAAGGATATCTGTTACCCAGTGAAAGTCCTCTCTGGCTGGGCAAGCATGGTACCCCCACCAATTAAAATTTCCAGGGCCTTCTGTTAACACCTTCCTTGGGTCTAGAACTTCCAGACACCCAGGGGTAATGGCCCTCACCTCCCTAATGGCCTGCCAGGGTATGGATTTCCACAGGCTTAGTTGTTACCCAGGGTCCCAGAGCATATCTCTCACCCAGGGAAATGCCCTCTGGCTGGGCAGACTTGGTACCCACACTGCCTAGAACTTCCAGGTCCTGCTCCTTACACTTCCCTTGGGTCTAACAGTCCCACAGTCCCAGGGTTAATGGCCCTCACCTCCTTGATGGCCTGCCAGGGTAAGGGACTTCCACATTATTGATTGCTACCCAGGGTCTCAAAACATATCTGTTACCCAGTGAATGTGCTCTCTGGCTGGGTAGCCATGTTACCCCAACCCCTTAAAACTTCGAGGTCCTGCCCTTACACTTCCCTTGGTTCTAGCACTCCCAGACACCCAGGGCTAATGGCCCTCAGCTCCCTGATGTCCTGCCAGGGCAGAGACTTCCACAGGCTTGGTTGTTTCCCAGGTTCCAAAGAACTTCTCTTACACAGGGAAAGTGCTCTCTGACTGGGCAGGCATGCTACCCCCACCCCATAGAATTTCTAGTTCCTGCTCCTTACACTTCCCTTGGATCCAGCACTCCCAGACACCAAGGGTTATTAGCCCTCACCTCCCTGATGGCCTGCCAGTGCAGGGACTTCCACAGCCTTGGTTGTTACCCAGGGTCCCACACCATATCTCCTACCCAGTGAAAGGGTGCTCTGGCTGGGCAGTATTGTACCCCCACCCCCTAAATCTTCCAGGTCCTACTCTTTAACTTCCCTTGGGTCTAGCACTCCCAGACACACTTTGGTAATGCCCCTCAACTCCCTGATGGCCACCCAGGGCAGAGACTTCCATAGGTTTTGTTGATACCCAGGTCACAAAGCATATCTCTCACCCAGGGAAAGTGCTGTCTCCTTGGTGAGAACTGCTGGCATGTGCCCTGGTGACTTCCAGAATCAGCCTGCCAGCCTCAGTATCAATCCATGCCCAGCAAGTGCCATCAGAGCCTGGCTAGACTTCAAAAAACTCCCCTAGAGTGAATACTAAGCCCAACCACAACTACTTAGAGAAATCCCAGTCAACAGCCATCAGGGCCATCTGCTCTAACCAGCCCCTACAGCCATCTAGTCATACCATCTTTCAGGAACATCTGGTCTCACCACGACCCTGGGACATCTGGTCATACTTTCTCCCAGGGACTTTAGCTCCCACTAGAATTCCACCAGGACTCAGTGCTCTTAGCCTGGGGACAGCTGGTGGCTTTCCCCTAAAACTTCCAGGGCCTGCTTTTAACACCTTCCTTGGGTCTAGCACTTCCAGATACCCAGGTGTAATGGACCTCACCTCCCCTCCCTGATGGCCTGCCAGGGCAGGAACTTCCTCAGGCTTGGTTGTTACCCAGGGTCCCAAAGGATATCTGTTACCCAGTGAAGGTGCTCTCTGGCTGGGCTGGCATGGTACCCCCACCACTTAAAACTTCTAGGTCCTTCTCCTTACACTTCCCTTGGGTCTAGCACTCACAGACATGCTCTGGTAATGCCCTTCACCTCCCTGATCACCTGCCAGTGCAGGGACTTTCACAGGCTTAGTTGTTACCCAGGGTCCCAGAGCATATGTCTTACCCGGGGAAAATGTTCTCTGGCTGGGCAGACATGGTACCCTCACTCCATAGAACTTCCAGGTCCTGCTCCTCTTACACTTCCCTTGGGTCTAACAGTCCCACATTCCCAGGGTTAGTGGCCCTCACCTCCCATATGGCCTGCCAGGGCAAGTACTTCCACATTGTTGGTTGTTGCCCAGGGTCACAAAGCATATCTGTTACCCAATGAAAGTGCTGTCTGGCTGGGCAGGCATGGTACACCCACCCCTTTAAACTTCCAGGTCCTGCTCCTTACACTTCCCCTGGGTATAGCACTCCCAGACACCCAGGGCTAATGGCCCTCACCTCCCTGATGGCCAGCCAGGGCAGAGACTTCCACAGGCTTGGTTGTTACCCAGGGTCCCAAAGCATATCTCTTACCCAGTGAAGGTTCTCTTTGACTGGGCAGGCATCATACCCCCAGCAACTAAATCTTCCAGGTCCCTGTTCCTTATACTTCCCTTGGGTCTAGAACTCTCAGACACCCAGGGCTAATGGTGCTCACCTCCCCTGATGGCCTGCCAGGGCAAAGACTTCCATAGGCTTGGTTGTTACCCATGGTCCCAAAGGATATCTGCTACCCAGCGAAAGTACTCTCTGGCTGGCAGGCATGGTATCCCTACCCCTTAAAACTTCCAGGGCCTTCTGTTAGCACCTCCCTTGGGTCTAGCACTTCCAGACTCCCAGGGGTAATGGCCCTAACCTCCCCGATGGCCTGCCAGGGTAGGGACTTCTACAGGCTTAGTTGTTTCCCAGGGTCCCAAAACATATCTTTTACCCAGGGAAATGCTCTCTGGCTGGGCAGACATGGTACCCACACTGCCTAGAACTTCCTGGCCCTGCTCCTTACACTTCCTTTGGGTCTTACAGTCCCACAGTCCCAGGGTTAATTGCCCTCACCTCCCTAATGGCCTGCCAGGGCAGTGACTTCCTCATTATTGATTGTTACCCAGGGTCCCAAAGCATATCTGTTACCCAGTGAAAGTGCTCTCTGGCTATGCAAGCATGTTACCCCCACCCCTTAAAACTTCCAGGTCCTGCTCCTTACACATCCCTTGGGTTTAGCACTCCCAAACACCCAGGGCTAATTGTCCTCACCTCCCTGATGTCCTGCCAGGGCAGAGACTTCCACAGGCTTGGTTGTTACCCAGGGTCCCAAAGCATTTCTCTTATACAGGGAAAGTGCTCTCTGACTGGGCAGGCATGGTACCCCACCCCCTAGAACTTCCAGGTCCTGCTTCTTACACTTCCCTTGGATCCAGCACTCCCAGACACCCAGGGTTATTCGCCCTCACCTCACTGATGGCCTGCCAGTGCAGGGACTTCCACAGCCTTTGTTGTTACCCAGGGTCACAAGGCATATCTCTTACCCAGTGAAAGGGCTCACTGTCTCAGGAGGCATTTTACCCCATCCCCTAAAACTTCCAGGTCCTACTCTTTACACTTCCCTTGGGTCTAGCGCTCCCCGACACACTGTGGTAATGCCCCTCACCTCCCTGATGGCCAGCCACGGCTGAGACTTCCACAGGCTTGGTTGTTATCCAGGGTCCCAAAGCATATCTCTCACTCTGGTAAATTGCTCTCTGCCTGGAAAGGACTGCTGGCATATTCCCCTGGTGACTTCCAGAATCAGCCTGCCAGGATCAGCATCAAGCCATGCCCAGCAAGTGCCCTGCCAGCCTGGCTAGGCTTCAACAATCTCCCCTAGAGTGACTATTAAGCCCAACCACAACTATTTAGAGAAATCCCAGTCACCAGCCATCAGGACCATCTGGTCTAACCAGCCCCTAGTGCCATCTAGTTATACCATCTCTCAGGAACATCTGGTCCCACCAGGACCCAGGGACATCTGGTCACACTTTCTCCCAGACTTCAGCTCCCACTAGGATTCCAATAGGGATTCCAATCCATGCTCTTCACCTGGGGATAGCTGCTGGCATTCCCCTAAAACTTCCAGGGCCTGCTGTTAACACCTCCCTTGTGTCCAGCACTTCCATACACCCAGGGTAATGGTCCTCACCTCCCTGATGGCCTGCTGGGGCAGAGACTTCTACA
Organism: Neoceratodus forsteri; assembly: GCA_016271365.2. Taxonomy (NCBI): domain Eukaryota; kingdom Metazoa; phylum Chordata; order Ceratodontiformes; family Ceratodontidae; genus Neoceratodus; species Neoceratodus forsteri. Next base: position 1,728,397,393 of record CM057452.1, read on the forward strand.
GGCTTGGTTGTTACCCAGGGTTCCAAAGCATATCTCTTACCCAGGGAAAGTGCTCTCTGACTGGGCAGGCATGGTTCCCCCCAAAAAACTTCCAGGTCCTGCTCCTTACACTTCCCTTGAAACTAGCACTCCCTGACACCCAGGGTTATTAGCCCTCACCTCCCTGATGGCCTGCCAGGGCAGGGACTTCCACAAGCTTGGTTGTTACCCAGGGTCCCAAAGCATATCTCTTATTCAGGGAATGTGCTTCCAAGGATGGGTACACCCGCAGGCGTGCTCCCTAAAATTTCCAGGGTCTGCTGGTAACACTCCCCCTTGGGCCTAGCACTCCCAGACTCCCAGGGGCAGTGGATCACACCTCATGGATGCCCTGCCAGGCTAGGGACTTCCACAGGATTAGTTTTTACCCAGGGTCTCAAAGCATATGCCTTCCCCAGGGAATGTGCTTTCGAGCCTGATGACACCAGCAGGCATGCTCCCTTAAACTTCCAGGGCCTGCTATTATCACTTCCATTGGGTCTAGCAGTCCCACACTCCCAGTGTTAATGTTCAGCACTACTAAAATTGTGTTCTTTTTTTACAGATGCTTCTCTGGGGATACCAAGAAATACAGTGAGACCCTTGTGTACCTGCACAATCTGTGGTATGAAAATTAAGCATCTACCGAGGCACCTCAGGGAAGTACACTGCTTGACTCTGGGAAAGGCACAATACTTTGGGAGGCAGTCACTCCTGACCCAACTTCCTGCAGGAAAATGCTTTTACAAATGCCAGCAGCCAGACTGTTTTACCATTGTAAGAGATCTAAGTCAGCACTTTCAGAAGGTACACAAATGCACTCTGACCAGCTTTAAAGCCTGACCAAGTATCAGAGACACCCAGACTCAATATTCTCCATCTATGGATTTACCACTTACTCAGCTGCCTAGCCAGCCTACAGAGTCAGAGACAGAGAGTCCTCAACTGCTGAGTATCTATAGAGCTTGGCTCCAGACCTTGGAGGGAGGAAAGAAAGACCAAGAAACAGCAACTGCTCACCAGCAGATGCTGACCCGCTTGTGGAACTCCATTGACCCGGTCCTTTCGCTCACATCCCTGCTGGGTTCCAGGGCATTCATAAAAGATATTTGGATTCCAGAGGCTGAAGCCTCAGGTTTTAAGCCAGGCACTATCAAGTGTTATATAAACAGCCTCCTTCACTTCCTGAAATTCTTAGATTTGAATGGGTTTGCCAGGACCCATCAGGCTGAACTTGACATGCTCATCAAAGTAATTCCTTTCTGGAGAGCTGGCCTCTGCCATGAAGAGGCGCCATGAAATCTGGCTAAGGGACTCACAAATGTGGATACCATCAGAGACAGCATCCCTGTATAAGGACACCTCTGCTGCGAAGGAGGCAGTCAGGATAATTAACAGTTTACCCAGAGCCAAGACACTTAGAAACCAAGATCACTGCCTGGCTAGAAATCACCTCATCTTCAGCTTGGCCCTCCACAATGCCCAGTGCTCTGCTGCCATTCAAAATATGTCTCTGGGTGACTTGAAGAATGCAGAAAGACTGGTCGTTGATAGTGAAGACAGCTATGTCTTAACCATTTTTCTTCACAAAACCATTGCAACACATGGACCAGCTAGACTGGTGCTAGAGAGGAAACTATTCAAGTTACTTCAGCTCTATGCACACCACACAGGCAGCTGCTCACAAACTGAGACCATCAGCTACTGGACTTAATGCCCTGTGCTCATCGAGACAGACGGATCAAACCTGACATGTTCTGCCATCTCAAAAGCATTGAAGAGGCAGGCAGCCATACTCAGAATAAAACCCTTCTCCATGACTCTGTGGCGGAAGAGTACCATAACAAATGTAAGTATGCCTCCAAACTCCACACTCAGCCTGGGTAGAATTGATAGCCTGCCCCCCCAAAGCTTCCAGGCCCAGATTCAACCACTTCCCTCAGGGCTAGAAGTCCCAAACTCACAGGAGTGATGGCCCTGACTTCCCTGATGCTCTCCCAGGTGCATACTTCCACAGGCTTGGTTATTCCCCAGGGTCCCAAAGCATATACCTTACCCAGGGAAAGTGCACTCAGTCTGGGGAGACCTGGTACCCTCAATCCCTCAATCTTCCAGATCCTGCTTTTGCCACTTTCCTAAGGGCAAGGAGTCAATACTCACAAGGCTAAGGGCCATGACCTCCATGATGCCCTCCCAGGATAAGGGCTTCAAAAATATTAGGTTTTACAAGGGTTTCAAAGCATATGCCTTACCCAGGGAATGTTCTTCCAAGCCTGGGGATACATGCTGGCATGCACCCTAAAACTTCCAGGGCCTGCTGTTAACACTCCCCTTGGGCCTAGCACTCCCAGACTCCCGGGGTAATGGCCCACACCTCCCTGATGCCCTGCCAGGGTAGTAACTTCCACAGGCTTGGTTTTTACCAAGGGTACCAAAGCATATGTCTTACCCAGGGAAGGTGCTATCTGGCTGGGGTGGCCTGGTATCCCAACCCCCTAAAACTTCAAGGTCCTGCTGTTAACACTTCCCTTTGGTCTAACACTCCCAGACACCCTGGGGTCATGGCCCTCACCTCCCTGATGCCTTGCCAGGGCAGGGACTTCCACAGGCTTAGTTTTTACCCAGGGTACCAAAGTCTATGTCTTACCCAGGGAAGGTGCTATCTGAGTGGGGTGGCCTGGTACCTGCAACCCCCTAAAACTTCCAGGTCCTGCTGTTAACACTTCCCTTGGGTCTAATACTCCCAGACACCCATGGGGTAATGGCCCTCCCTTCTCTGATGCCCTGCCAGGACAGGGACTTCCACAGGATTAGTTGTCACCCAGGGTCCCAAAGCATATGCCTTCCCCAGGGAATGTGCGTCCAAGCCTGGGGACACCAGCAGGCATGCTCCCTAATACTTCCAGGGCCTGCTGATAACACTTCCCTTAGGTCTAGCACTCCCAGGCACCCAGGGGTAATGGCCCTCACCTCCCTGATGCCCTGCCAGGTCAAGGACTTCCACAGGCTTGGTTGTTACCCAGTGTACCAAAGCATATCTCTTACCCAGGGACAGTGCTCTCTGGCTGGAGAAAACTGCTGGCATGTACCCTGGTGACTTCCAGAATCAGCCTGCTAGGCTCAGCATAAAGCCATGCCCAGCAACCTGCATCACAACCTGGCTAGACCTTCTAGAAACTCCCCTAGAGTGACAATTAAGCCCGACCACAGTTATTTAGAGACTTCCCAGCCGGCAACAGGTGGGGCTATTTGGTCCCACTTGCTCCTGTGGCTATCTGGTCCCACTAGCCATCTAGCCCATCTAGTCATACCATCTCTCAGGGACATCTCATCCCACTAAGACTCAGGGATATCTGGTCACACTTTCTCCCAGGGACTTCAGTTCCCACCAGGATTCCCCAGTACTCAGTGCTCTTAGCCTGGGGACACCTGCTGGCATGCACCCTAAAACTTCCAGGGCCTGCTGTTCACACTCCCCTTGGGCCTAGCACTCCTAGACTCCCAGGGGTAATGGCCCACTCCTCCTTGATGCCTTGCCAGGGTAGGAGCTTCCACATGCTTGGTTTTTACCAAGGCTACCAAAGCATATGTCTTACCCAGGGAAGGTGCTATCTGGCTGGGGTGGCCTGGTACCCCAACCCCCTAAAACTTCAAGGTCCTGCTGTTAACACTTTCCTTGGTTCTAACACTCCCAGACATCCAGGGGTCATGGCCTTCCCCTCCCCTCCCTGATGCCCTGCCAGTGCAGGGACTTCCACAGGCTTAGTTTTTACCCAGGGAAGGTGCTTTCTAGCCTGGGGACACCTGCTGGCATCTTCCCCTAAAACTTCCAGGGCCTGCTTTGGCCATTTCCCTATGGGCTAGCAGTGCCAAACTCACAGGGGTGATGACACAGACCTCCCTGATGCCTCCCAAGTTGGAGACTTCCATTTGCTTAGTTGTTAAACGTGGGCCCAAAGCATGTATCTTTCTTTCTTTCTTTCCACAGTTTCACAGCATTCACCCTGAGGGTAGACATGAGCTTGCATCACACATGAGCCACCGAGCCACAACAGCAGATGCATACTATTGCCTGATGGGCAGCAAAGAGGAGAGCATCAGAGTGGCCGACAAATATGCCAGTTAACCACAAAGGCCCCATGCACCACCATCAGCCCACATGCAGGTGCTCCATCACAGACTCTGGAAAGCAGTTCAATCACCATGGGTGAACCAGGAAAAGGGCCATCTCTTTCACCAGGTACCTGTATTGCAACAAGAACCAGAAGGGGACTTAGCTCACAGGACATCCGCAGAAGTCAAGAGATGATGGGGGCACACACTTCACCTATACGGTCCCCACATTGCCAGCAATCCTTTACTGAACAACAGCAACTGGCAATCAAATCTGCATTCGCAAGTCACCTTACACAAGGCCAGATCAAGATAGCTGATGTTAGGTGCATGCTGCAGACTGACAACTCCCTCCTGGGTGCCCTCCCCCTGTCCAGTCAAACCGAAGACTTACCAAGGAATGTGATGCAAAGAGTATGGAGTTTGATTCGTAGTTGTGCCAGAATGAAATCCAGCCAGAGATTTCGGCTGTATTGCACTTAAAAACATAAAGTGCTGAAATTTATTAAATATGTCAGGCTTCTTACTTCTAGGGGCCCCACTGCACCACACTTCGCACTGAAACCTCCAGGTCTTGGGTGAATTTCCTGCTGGGGATACCCCCAACAACTATATCAGGGACCAGGGGGTGGGTCATATGCCTGCATCCATGCTCTGGCTGACTCGATTGCTGCCTGCCAGTGTGCCTTGCGTGCAGTGGCTGTGCTGTTCTCCAGTCCTGTTTGCATTGCTGGCATGGGCTGCACTTGGTTGGCTTGTCATGGGTGGCTGATGCAGTGGAGGGCCCACATTGCAGGTGTGCTGTTCCTACTGGTGGTGAGGGGGCTACTATGCAGCAGTTGGTGCATGCGCTTGTGATGTGGCAGTGCCCAGCCTCATGATGTGTGCTTTAGCTCTCTGCACCACCTACTATAGGGTTCCCACTGCTGTCCTTCTCTTTCGGCTGCTGGTGGTCAGGGGGGTGTCTGGGAGGGCTTTCAATGACTGCACACCTCCCATTACTCCAACTGTGTAACCTCTGCTGTGTCCTAGTACCCCAATAGTCAGTCTCCAGCCTGCTTGCTGCGTGTGGGCATGGTTCCTTTCATACCCCACTGCTATTCCCTGTGTTGCTCCACACTTGTATCCACCACTGCTTCTGTCTCCCTGGCCAAGACATGGTGCAGCAACAGGCTGTCTGCATCCACACATTGTGGTTGGGCAGGTCTCAGGGTTCCCCGTGTCTTGTATTGGTGCAGCACATTGTGCCTTTGGGGCCAGGCATGTTGTTTGCCATCACATTTCCCTGTGTGCTGGCAGGGGTGTGGGCAGCTATTTCTATTTTGTACACCGTCTCCTACAGTTGCCTCCCCTCATAGCAACAGGTACACATCCCATGCACACGGTGCCCCCTTCAAGACACATCAGTATGTTTACAGATGATTCTTGTCATGACTACTGGGGTTGGCCATGTCCCTGTCTTCAAATCAGCAGTGGTTTCCAGTGACACACTGCTCAGTTGCCTACACTGACCCATTACCTACTGATTCAACTGGACATGTTAACAGGCCAGCATATGCCTGGCGACGTGCACTCAGCAGTACTGTGGCCATCTGGGTACTGCGCATGTGCCTGCCTACACCCTTGTACGCAGGGGATTTTGGTGTCTGTGTTACTCCTCTCCCTAGTGCTATCCTGCCTCTGCATGGTATGTGTACCATTAGCCTCTGTTAGCTTGTACCTTGCGTGGCAGTCTGCTGCCTGAAGAGGTTGAGGTCACTGTTTCCTGTAATGGTGCAGCATCTCAGGTGGCTGGTGACACTCTCCTCCTGCAGGGTGAGCACCTGGGCTTGTGATGAGCCACCTCCTGTGGCTGTGGCACAGCGTGCATTGTGTGCCATTTTATCCTTGGACTGCCTCTTGAGGTCATGGTACCGTTCCTGCAGTTCCCTGATGGTCCACTTTGCTGGTGTAATGGTGTTCATGTTTGTTGCCACCTGTGTCCATGCCTGCTGCCTCTTGTCCCTTTGTTGCTTGTCCCCACCCCGGGATAGCAGTAGTTCATGCTGTGTGTGCACCTCCTTGATGAGGATGTCTACTTCTCTGTCTGTGAAGTTGTGATTCCTGGTATGGCGTGGATCCCCTCTCCTTCTGGCAGCCTGCATGATTCTCCTTGCCGCAGGCCTTCTGGGTACCTTGTGTCGTTCCACACCATGCATCATATTTATGGGGCAGGCTAGTCCTTGCATCATTTTCCTCATCTTAGCAGCTGTGGGTCCATTTCTTGCAAAATCTGGTGCATGGGGTTTGACACAGGATGTTTGACACAGGGTGGCCCTTTGGCGCACCGTGCGCTGCTGTACGGCATGTTTGAAAATCTGGCCCCTGGTGTCTAGTGGCCCCCCACATGCTGATCACAGCCATAGTGTATAAAACTATATTCATTTAAATTCCTGGTGTCTAGTGGTCTACCGCCACCCCAATGAACGCTGACCGCAATGTAAAAAAAAAAATCAATGAAATCTATGGTGTCTAGAGGACCCCCCCCATCAGGTAGTGCACCCCACCCCAACCCCAAATGGGTGACAAGCACAGCTCTCAACTCTCCACCTCGGCAGGCCACCCAACTGACAGTGAAATGAATGAGCGTGTACTTGTACAGACATGTGCTCATTCATTCCAGTGTCAGTCAGGAGGCCAGCCATGATGGAGAGTGGGGGGCTGTGCTGGTCACCCGCTCAGGGTTGGAGGAAGCAGGGTGGTGGGGCACTAACTGATGGGGTGGGGTGGGGGGTTAACTAGACACCAGGGATTTCTTTGATATTTTTTTTTACCCTTGGGGCTGGCAATCAGCATGGGGGGGGGTCACTAGACACCAGGGATTTCATTTATATATGTTTATTTTTTACCTTGAGGCAGGCGATAGGTGGTGGTGAAAGGACCACTAGACACCAGCAAATTTATATATATTATTTTACATTTGGGCTGGCGATCAGTGCGGGGGGTGACCACTAGACACCAGGGATTTAAATACATATATGGTCTTTACACTGTGGCCAGCGATCAGCGAGAGGTGGGGGAAACACTAGACACTAGGGATTTAAATACATATATGATCTTTACACTGTGTCCGGTGATCAGCGAGAGGTGGGGGAAACACTAGACACCAGGGATTTAAATACATATATTGTTTTTACACTGTGGCCGGTGATCATCACAGGGAGGGACACCAGGGATTTAAATACATAACATATATTACCTTTACACTGTGGCTGGCTATCGTCGGGAAGGGGGCACTAGCCACCAGGGATTTAGTTACAAAAATAAAAGTATTTGTCACTTCTCTTTGCTTTGTTTTTTAAGTGCAATTTGCACTTAAAAAAACCAAAAGCTGCCAGTCCTGTGGCACTGAGGGTTGAGGCACTGGACGCCACACCTCACTCCATGCCGGTGACCCAGGTTCAGGAACGGACTCAGGTCACCAGGGATCGGTTGGGGAAGTAGAGGATTGAGCATCCAGAGGACAGCTCTCCTTTCCTGGAGTGGGCTGCAGGCTTCGCTCAGTTCCTTGTTGGCCCCTGGTGGAGATTGGGGGCTCTACAGGAGTCAGCGCAATGAAGATGCGAAGCAGCGGTGGACGCCTGCATCACGCCTGTGTAGACATCAGTGCACATCTGTGCTTTAGGGGAAACCTCTATGAAAAATCGCTGGAGGTTCAGCGGAGATGAAGGAGACTCTGGGGACCTATCCACATCCCACTGCTGGACCTACCCCTCCTCGGATCTCCAGATCTAGAGCTTGATATCATGGCCATCCCTCTAGTTTTAGGAAAGCCACCAAGGGAGGGCAGGCCCTCTCCTGGGGGGGTGATCCAGGGGGGTTGGAGAGACCTTGGGTTGAGTGGCAAGTTGAGGGGAGAGGGTTTCAGGCTGGGAATAGAGGCAGCAGTCGAGTGGGAACTCTGAAAGGATGCTCTAGACCTTCAGAGCAAAAACAGAGTCTACAAAAATAAACAAAAAAAAAAACAAAAGCAGGGTGAAGTGACAAATGGCAAATTTTTCATTAAGCAGGTCAGCTTCGTAAAGTGATCCGCAGAGGTGAATTTGGCAACTTCACCAAAAATTCACCAGCGAAGTAAAACTTCACTGCATCTCTAGTGAATAATGAATTCCCCCCCAAATCTCTAATGCCCTCTTGGACTCCAGACAGGCGTCTGGATCATGATTGGCTGTACTGATGTCCTTGACCCCATGGCCATAGTGACAGGGGTCAGAGAATGAACAATATGGCTGCTACTTTGTAATACAAGGTCACTGGCCTCCAAAGTCTTATGTTGTAAATGGCTCCTGTCCTAAAATACTTATTTGTACCCCTTGCAATGTTAGCATAGTTTGAGCTGTTTTCCTGTTACTCCAAAGGAGTGATCAGGAAAATCCGGATTCTGTCCTGAGTGCTGAGGAACTCCTCCATCGGTGGCAGCAAGGCCACCTGGGATAGCTGGTGGGAGCCCCTGAGGCACCAAGAAAATCCTGGGGTTACAATTCATTATGCTTTTGTTACTGATCAGGGCTGGAGGGAGCAGAAGCAATGTTGGTAGTGTGGCTGTGGCACCAAGGAGCATAGAGGTAAGCCTGCCCTCCACACATTTGTGGGGTGGTTACACTCATCCCTCATGGAATACAAGATGACTGTATTAAGGCACAGCACAAAGGAGTCCAGCCAAAATATGTTAATTTCATTTTGTTATTTATCCATTTATTAATTTAAAATTGTGGTAACCAGAAGAGGCACACTGAGCCAGAGTTTGTTTCCAGGTGTGACTCAATGGTATGGGGAAGGGGGAAAAAGGTAAACAGGTTGAATTACAATATAAATATGACAATTACAAGAAGTAAAGAAGTTCATAAACAATAATGGAATTTGGTACAATGTGATGCAGTTGTAACAACAAAGTACAGTACAATTCACCTTACACTGTTTTGACAATGAGTTGCTTTAGCATTTCTGACTGAGTTGCACAAGTGTTGCTGGATTAAGTACACACACTGTTTCTTGAGAGTTACAGCTCTGCTTTGCTTTGCATTGTGACTGGGCTTCAGGTGCTTTCAAATTGAGTTGCGATACCATTTTGTAAACATTCTTCTTGAGCTGGCTAAGTTTTGAAAAATAATGTAACATGAGTTGTCAATGCATTGTCAACTGTAAAAAAACAATGCTAAACCAACTCATGGGCTGGGCAATTTAAAGCAGCAGTACTACTCAACCAGTAAGTGAGCCATTGTAGCGCCACAGAGAATATGGCAACCACTATCTTCTCAATGGAGTGGGCGGCAGAAATGGAAACAAACAATGGATAGCTGAGCTCATTACTGGGTGATAATACATTGCCAGCGGGAAAGAGTACCAGGGACATGCTCAGCAGAGCACAGAGAATAACCAGTCGAAAAAAACGCAGATTTTTTTTTACATTGTACTGCTGCTTTAATGTGATTTGTACTGTAGCATGGCCAAGAAGTATGAGATTACAGGTAGTAAAGATTTAATAAATTCTAATGGAATTTGTACAGTATGAGGTAGTTGCACAACAAATTAGCATATCCAGGAAACTATGAGAGGATAACTGTGGTGGCGTGGAGGGAAATATTTAGGGGTAGTGAGGAAGAGGGTTTCAGTAGGCAACAGGTGTCTGAGAGGTGAGGGAGTGTAAAGTACAGGGGGAGGTAGGGGAAAGCCTAGTGACTGCAATCAGGAGGAGGAATGGTAGATGCAGGAAGTGGGAAGGGATTGAGAAGGAGTGCGCTCTATGCAGTACAGAGATAGCGGTAACCAAAGGGAGCTTGGAAGAGAGTTCCAGAAGGAGTGGAGATGGTATGAGATGGCTGATTGCCTGGACAGGAAAGAGAAAAGGTATGGGGATCTCTGGAGTGAAGATGAAAAGAGAAGGGGGATGAGGGGGGAGAAGAGAGAGGCTAGGCAATTGGGGAGAGATCCAAACCAGACTTTGAAAATAAGGGTAGAGGTGTGGAGCTGGTGGCATAATGAGAGAAAAGGGAGGGAGAGGGAGGAGTAGAGAGCACAATGGTGAGTATAGGGGGGAGCATTGGAGGTAAATTAGCAGAAAGCATTAATGAGAGAGTCTAATTTAGAGATGGATAAGGCAGGGGTGGACCCAAATGCAATGTCAGCATAATCAAAAACTGGGAGGATCATTTTGGTAAGCGACTCCCGTTGGACAGCAGGGGAGAGGGAGTCTTTGTTCCTATACATGGATCTTAATTTTGGTCTGATTTTGGCGTGGATATAGTCTATGTGTGATAAGAAGTCTAGGCGACCATCCAGACAGACACCAAAGTACTTATTAAAGGGGACTACTTCTAAAGTAGTACCAACCAGGGTAGGAAATGAAGAAAAAAGATGAGCTTGGCTAGTTTTTGTGAGGTACCAAAAGTCATAGGTAGAGTTTTCTTAGTTTTAACCTTAAGCTGGTTATCTTGGAACCAGCATAACACTCGCGTGAAGTCACTCTGCAGCTGAGACTCCACCTCAGGTGTAGGAGGACCAGAGATGTAGAGGATGGTATTGTCCAGGTGTAGATGAATATGGGAGGAGACACATATAGATGAGAGAGAGTTTCAGAAGATAAAGAAAAGGATAGGGCCCAGGATAGAGCCTTGAGGGATGCCTGCTAGAATGGGAAGGGGGAAAGGACATCACCTACCTGGATACATTGAGTACAGCCTATAAAAGAGGACCTAAACCCATCCACAGCAGCGGTGGAAAGATCAGCAGATTGAAGCTTGACTAGAAGGAGAGGATAAGAGACAAAGTCGAAGGCTTTAGCAAGGTCAATAAAGATAGCAGCAGTGATGTGTCCATGGTCTATACCCATGAGAATAACATTGGTGACTATGAGTAGGGAAATCACGGTTGTCAGAGGAGGAAAGGAAATCAGAGAGCCTAGAGAAAAAAGGGATTCCTGATGTTTGGCCAGGGTGGGAAGAAAGGATATGGGTCGGTAACTACCTGGAGTGGAGGGATCACCCCCTTTGTGAAGGGGTATGACCTTGGCAGCTTTTCAGGCCTGGGAACAGTACTAGGAGGTTTAACAGGTGAAAGAAAGGCAGGAGAGTTATGGCAGGAGCAGAGATCCAGAGAATGTGAGGATCAAGGCTGTCCAGGCTAGATTTGTGAGAGTTGAGGGACAGGAGGGCATGGAGAACCTCCTGGGCAGAGACAGGAGAGAACTAAATCCAGCAGAAGAGGAGGGATGGAGGGGTGGGTGGGGCATTGACTGAGTTGGAGGGGAGGGCAAAAGTTGTGAAAAATGAGTTGAATATTGAGGCAACAGAGAAGGGATCTGAGACAGGCACACCATCAACTAGCAGGGTGGGATGAGATGTCTTGGAAGGGGGGTTGAAGAGGGAGAGAAGTGCTTGCCAGAATTAGAGGGTGAGTCAAAGTTTTGCTGCAGTGTAGCCTTGAAGTAATGCACTTTCACTGCTCTTATGGCCTTCAGACAGGCATTTCTTAGGGATGGTAAAGGTGGCAATCAGAGGGGGAGAGGGAGGATTTGTACTGCACCCATATTTGTATTATATTAAATAATTTTTATTGAGAGGAAAAATATCATACAGTTACACCAAATCAAACTACTCTGCTAATTGCAGAGTTACCACCCTCATATTTTAAGCAAAAATGCATCAAAATGGAATTTCATTGACATACCAGTGTACATAACAGATTTAACTTACCACACAATACCTAAAAAAACATTGTAAAAATATATTATAGGAATTTAAAGATAAGAGGCTAAGTACAATTGCGGTTGCTCAAAACAATATAAGCCAGTTCTCTGCAAATGAGATAGATAAGTGTTTAAGAATTATCCAGTTCAGCCCCCCCCCCCCGATTCAGGATGGGGAAATGGTAGGTTTGTGCCTGTTGTGTCCAACTGATTTCTTGGTTCCAGCTGGGGAAGGTGCTGAGAAAGCCACTTACATGAACGGGGGCACAGAATTTCTGAACTCTTACGATATTTGCCATGTGCGAAAGTTTTCATATTCAGCTGCTTTGGAAAGAGCTGCCATACATTCTGTGATAGGTGGAAAATAATAGGTTCCCTACCTCAAAAGTAGCTGACATTTGGCCTCTGGGTCTGCAAGTCAGACCTAAAGATAAAAGAATTTGTTTGGCAAAGAGAACAAGCATTCATCAGTGCAGAATGTTGTCTTGCTGATTTTGGCATCGGTAGCTCAGGAGTTGAACCGATGTATAATACGAATGGCAGTGAAGTATGAAAGTGACGTCAAACCCCACATCACCCTACAGAGACTGACAAGCACTGAGGTGTGCCTTTGGGCATCGGCCATAATGTTCATGGCATTTCAGCTCACCCTACCCTGCATTGTGACAAATATTGCGTTGAGCCTTGGGGTCCTCGGGCCTTACGCTCTCCCCATTCGGCCATAATGCTCATGGCATTTTACCTCACCCTATCCTGCAGACACTGACAAGTGCTGAGGTGTGTCTTGGGGTGTTCAGCTTTACAGTCACCCCATTTCATAAGGACATACTGTATGCTGAAATGGGTGCAGCCTAGGAGAATGGGGTGAACTGTGGAGCTGAAGAGTCCAAGGCACACCTCAGTGCTTGTCAGTGGCTTAAGGGTGGGGGGGGGTGGTATGGCATGAGCATGACAACCGGCAATGGAAAGACACACCTCTGACACCTGTCAGTCTGTACAGGGTGGGACATTATGGTTAGAAACCCTAATGCCCCGGCTGTTTGCTGGTATTTGCACTACAAATTTGCAACACATCATTTTTGTGACCCCCACCTCATGAAAGTGTTTGGGACCTCCGCTCATGAATAGTAACACTGTGATTTTGTTAATCTGTCATGAACGTTGATTTCTCACAGCGACTGCGCCATTCTGCGCCAGATGTGGGAAAACACCATTTGAGCAGGATGTGAAAAATGACAGCTGTACCATTCATACGTAGGTGTGAAGAGATGGCAGTGTTGAAAATCTTGAGTGAAAATATTAAAAATGCTTGAATTTATGAGCATACATAGAAACTGTACAAAGCACACTTGTAACACAGTCATTTAGTGGAATTATTTCACCAAATTTTCAACACAGGCATTTTAGGACCTCTACTCATGAACACTGTCACTATGATTTTCTTCATCTGTCCTGATCATTGATTTCCCACAGCGACTGCGCCATAGTGTGCCACTTGTGTGAAAACACATTTCAGGCAGGATCTGAAAAATTACAGCTTTACTGTTCATAAGGACGTGTGCAAAATTGACAATGTTGAAAATGTTGAGTGAAAACATTACAGATTGTCAAAGTTATGAGTGTGCGTGGAAACTGCGCAACACACGCTTTTAACATAGTCATTTTATGGACATTTGTCACCAAATTTTCAACATAAGCATTTTAGGACCTCTGCTCATGAACAGTGTTGCTGTGATTTTCATAATCTGTCCCAAAAAATGATTTACCACAGCAACCGCGCTATTCTGTGACGGTAGTGCGAAAACACATTTAGGCCAGCATGTGAAAAATGACAGCTGCACTGTTCATATGAGGTGTGAAAAAATGCCAATGCTGAAAATCTGGAGTGAAAATATTACAAATTGGTGAAGTTACGAGTGCACGTGGAAACTGCACAATGCATGCTTATAACAGTCATTTTTTGGAATTTTTTCACCAAATTTGCAAGATAGGCTTTTTGGGAGGCCACCTCATGAACAGCAACACTCATTTTGTTACTCAGTCCTGAAAGGTGATTCCATGCAGTGACCGCAAAATCACCTTTCTGGACTGAATAACTCCACAACAGTGACTGAATTCATGAGGAGGAGCCCCAATAACCACATGTTGAAAATTTGGTGCCAAAATTCCTCAAAATGACTGAGATATGCACCAAAGTTAAAATATTTATGCCATTATACAGCTTACCAGCATTTCTTCAGTTCACGGTCGGCTTTGAAGAGTGCAGACGTGTTCCTGGTCCACCGAAGATCATTGCGCTGGGCTCCGGAGGTAAGTGTGGGGTGAGGGGTGGTGTGGGGAGGCAGGGTGCGCACAGGGTGGGCGTGGGTTGGGGGAGGGGCCACGGACTCAATGAGGAACCATTTTCTGTTTTACAGGGTTAAAACAAACAAAAAAAAAACATTGCGGGACTGTTTCTATTTCAGGGACATTTGGCACGCTGGGGTGGGCTCCCAGCATGCCACCTGTGTGTTTGATGGGGGGGTCTGTAGCCGATGGGTATTGGACACCCCCACTGGCACTTACAGAGTTGGGGGGAGTCACATGAGCCAAGGAGGATTGGGCATCCCCTTGGCACACAAGAAATGTGGGGGTACATTATGCTGACAGGGATTGGGCACCCATGTCAGCAAGTTGAGGGGGCATGCTGACAGGGGGATTGGCACCCCTTTTGGGTTTGAAAGGGACTGTGAAAGGTGGAGGCTGTCCCTTGGCTTCTGTGGGGACTATGAGAAGCTGATGGGGAAGCTGCTGCCATGTTGCTTGATGGGGACACCAGACGATGCAAGCAGTAATTGTCTGCTGCAATCGGGGACCACCCTGTGGCACTCCATGATTGCAGCGGCTAATTTCTTTCAAGGTGGTGTTTTCTGAACTGCTGTCATAGACAGTGTGCTATGCCATTGGTGCCACAGAGCCTGGCCACAAAAAGCAGTGGCGCCATTGGTTGCAGCAGGACCACACCTCTGAAACCCGCTTCTCCATGGAAGCAACCACAATATGTTGTTTGCGCTGTGCGTGCAAGACAACATAAAAAAGGATCACCCCTCTCAGAAATTTCCGAGGTTCCTAAGTTCTTTAGGAATTTCAGATCCTAAAACCTTGGTGCAGAAGGAAAGGATACTATCCCAATAATGAGCAATGACAGTGCAATTCTACAGGATATGTAGCAGCAAACCAGGGGTGAAATAACATCTCCAGCAGATACTGGATGACAGCAATCCTAATTTATGAAGTGCCACTAGTATACAATACCATCTGTAAAGGATTTATTTCCCAACTAAGTTGATACCTGAAACTGAAGGCTGTATGAGCCTTTTGTATGTGCACAGTGTGCGCATGTTCAGTGAACATTTTGCAATGAGAGTGGGTTTTAAGAGGTGTGACACTGTCAGTCAAATATAGAGCAGTCTGCAAGGGGCTTGTCAGTGTCTCACCAGTCATCAGTTAGGCTGATCATGGCACTGTTCTGGCTTGCTGGTTAGAAACTGTGTGTAGTTCAAAGGAGCCAACCCCATCATGGGGCAGCTCTTTCCCTTCATCTACATAATGCTGCCCAGCCAGTGCAGCTTATCTGTCATGATCAGCCTGATGTGGTTCTTCCTTCTTTACACAATCCTGGTGCAGGAGTCCATGCCCCAGTGCCTCAAACCATAAAGAAAATCCTCCCTTAATGTCTTCCACCCCAATAATATTAGTATTTTGACATGGGGTGCCCAATCCCCTGTGTAGGATGCTACCCCCAGCCTGCCCATTTTGACTGAGCCCCCCAACATAATGCCCACTGCAGCTACAACACCCCACCCCACCCTTTTTCATTGTGTGACAATGGGGATCCCAGCCCCAGTGCCGCCAAACATAAAGAAAACCCTATCTCAGTGTCTCCTCCAGCATGGGGTGCCCAACCCTGTGCAGGCTACTACCCCCAACCCTGGCCCTTTTGATTGTGCAATACTAGGAAACCTCCCCCAGTGCTGTCAAACACAACACCAACACTGGGGTGCCAAATCCACAGTGTCTGTACTTGAAATAAAGAAAACCATCTCTCACAGTTTTTTAAACACCCTGTAGAAAATAAAACTGTCCATCTTTACTGACAGGTGAGGGGATCTGTCCCTCCCACTCGGCACCCACCACCCCACACTCCCCCAAGCCCTTACTTACCTCCAGTGCCATAATTCTCTGTGCAACAGAGACACATCTTCACTCTTCAACACTGGACCATGAATTGAGGGAATCAGGTATGTGGTTCCATGTTTTTCAATGGAGTTTTGAAGTTATCATCCTAATAGATCATTTTTGAATATTCTTGCCTCAAATTTACAACATGCCTTTTATGGGGCCCTACCTCATAAACAATGACAGTGAAATTAGACAAATCTGTCTGAAAGGTGATTTCACAGTCACTGCATGAAATCACCTTTCAGGCAGGATTTGAAAATTTTTTCCACCCTTGTTCATGAGGTGGGGTCATAAGAAGGATATTTTGAAAATGTGGGTTTCATAGGTTTCATAGGTGTTGTACAAGTCATGAATCTTTCACCATATAGAATCGTCGATAACTGGCTATATCTGTTTTCTAGATAATTATCCAGTGCTACCATGAAGATTTCCATTATTGCACTACAAACTATGTTTTCTGGTAGTCTATTCCATAAACTGACAAGATGCTGATTGAATCAGTTTCCTCTTTTGGTGGTATTATAGTGTTACCCAAAAGTTGCTTACTGTGTCCCCTCAATTGCTTACAAGTTTGCTTTCTCTGTAGTCCAAGACACTCCCAGAGATCTGTATTTCTAAATGCCCTATGCATCAGGCGCAAGTCTCCCCTTATACGCCTATACTCTAATGACAGCAATTTTAATACATTTTATCTTTCAAAATATTGAAGGTGAGTGATGCCATCTATATTCCTTGTTGCATTGTGCTAGATTCTCTCAAGCAGTGTCTTATCCTGAATATTGTACTGAGCCCAGAACTGGGCGCAATACTCAAAGTGCGGTCTGACCAAGGAGCTGTACAGTGGGATCAGGATTTATCTTTCCCTACTCTTAATATGCTTAAGCATGCATCCCAGGATCTTATTCCCTTTTGCCACAACCTGTCTTGCATGCTTTGTAAAGGTTAGTTTACTGGTCACAACTACACCTAGTTCTCTTTCATTTTCACTGACTTCCAGTTCCACAATGGTTAGATGGTATTTTGCCATCATGTTTTTTTCTGCTCAAAGTGCATGACCCTGCACTTGTCCATATTGAAGTGCAATTTGTGAATATTTGCCCAATTAAATAATTTATCTAGATCCTTCCGGAATGCTAGACATGCTGATACATCATCCACTATGGCACCCAATTTCGTATCATCACCAAATTTACACAGCCAGGTTCTATTAGATGTTTGCTTTGATGACATGTATAGGTTGAACAGGGTTGGATCCAATGCAGAACCATGAGACATAGAAACATAGAAACATAGAAGTTGACGGCAGATAAGGACCGCAAGGCCCATCCAGTCTGCCCATTTCTTTTTCTACCTTATAAATGTGCCATCGGCCTTTGCTCTGTCAGTGGCCTATCTATTCATAGTCATTTGTATTGCTCCCTTATGCCTGTCCCATGCCTGTTTGAAGCCCTGCACTGTATTCATAGCCACCACTTCTTGTGGTAAGCCATTCCATGCATCCACCACCCTTTCTGTGAAAGAATTTCCTCACATTCCCCTTAATCGGCCTCCTCTAATCTCATGCTGTGTCCTCTTGTCCTGCTATTTTTCTTATATTTAAACATGTTAGACTCTTTCACCTTGTTTATGCCCTTAAGGTGTTTGAATGCCTCGATCATATCACCTCTCTCCTCCTTTGCTCAAGGGTATACATATTGAGCTCCGTTAATCTGTCCTCATATGTCTTCTGATGCAGTCCTGCACCATTTGGTGCCCTTCTCTGGACTGCCTCAATTTGGTTAATGTCCTTGTGAAGGTGTGGCCTGCAATACTGCACGCAGTACTCAGATGGGGCCTAACCAGTGTCTTGTACAGAGGTTATTACCTCCTCTTATGACTTGTGATACCCCTACTAATACACCCTAACACCCCCTAGCCTTACCTACTGCTTCAGAGGTCTGCTTGGATGATTTTAGGTCATCAGTGATGATGATGCCCAAGTCTCTTTCTTCCTTTGTGACTGCTAGCAACTCCCCTCCCAGCCTATAGGTGGCTTCAGGGTTTCTGTTCCCTATATGCATGATTTTGCACTTCTTTGCATTAAATCCCAGTTGCCACTCTTCTGACCATTCTGCTAGTTTATCCAGATCTCTTCTCATTCTGCCCACCCCATCTGGATCATCTACTCTGTTGCAGATCTTGGTGTCATCTGCAAACAGACAAGCCTTCCTCTAGTCCATCTGCAAGGTCACTAATGAAGATGTTGAAGAGGACTGGCCCCAGGACTGATCCCTGAGGTACCCCACTTGTGACTTGCATCTCTTCTGACTGTATACCATTTACCACCACTCTCTGTTTTCTGACCGTCAACCAGTTTGCCACCCAGTTGACCAACTTCTGACCCACCCTGAGCCTACCCAGCTTATTTATCAATCTTCTATGTGGAACAGTGTCAAAAGCTTTGCTGAAGTCAAGGTAGGCGACATCAACTGCTCCCCCTTGGTCCACCACTCTGGTTACCCAGTCAAAGAAATCTATGAGATTAGTTTGACAGGACCTTCATTTTGTAAACCCATGCTGTCTTGGATCCTGTGCCCCTATGGATTCCAGGTGTTGCACTATCCTTTCCTTAAGGAGTGCCTCCATAATCTTGCCCACTACTGAGGTAAGACTGAGGTAAGACTGACCGGTCTATAGTTCCCTGCCTCCTCCCTGCTACCACTCTTGTGGAGCGGGATCACATGAGCCCTTCTCCAGTCTTCTGGGTCCTCTCCTGTGCTCAGAGACTCACTAAACAATTCTGCTAATGGCTCTGCTAGTTCCTCCTTTAGCTCCTTAAGTACCCTGGGATGTATGCCATCAGGTCCCATTGCCTTGTCCACCCTGAGCTTAGCAAGCTCTTGTAGGACCCTTTCTTTTGTGAAGGGAGTAGTGCTCACCTCCCTCCCCCTGTGTCCATGATGCTGAGCTGTGGGCCCTGCCCTACCTTCTCGTCAGTAAATGCTGAGCAAAGTATCTATTTAGGATAGATGCCTTTACAGTCCTCCTCCTCACATGCCCTTTTCTCCATTAAGCTTAGCAATACCCCTCTGGACTTTCTCCTTTCACTAATGTATCTATAGAAAGTCTTGTCACCTTCTTTTACTGTTCGTGCTAGTGTTTCCTCAGTTTGGGACTTTGCCTGCCTTACTGCCTTACCTGCTTCCTTAGGGCAGTTTGGTATGCCTCCTATCTTCATCCCGCTGTGTTCCTTATATTTTCTGAAGGCCAGCCTTTTGGCTCTGACCTTTTCTGCTACTGTATTTGAGAACCAAAGTGGTTTCCTTCTTCTTTGCACTTCCTTTTCTGTCTAACACAATGGGATGTTGCTTCAAGTATTGCATCCTTAATGCTTGCCCACTTTGCCTGTACCCCTCACCTGTGTTTCTTTTTGCCAGGGCTAGCTTAACTCTGTTGGCCATCTTATCAAAGTCAGCTCCTCTGAAGTCCCATATTTTTGCCTTGGAATGGGATGATTTAGATGTAGTAGCCAAATTGAACCATACCATGTGATGGTCACTGGCCCCCAGGTGACCTTCTACCTGGAGATCTGTGATCCCTTCTTTGTTAGTCAGTACTAGATCTAGGATAGCCCTGTCTCTTGTGGGTTGCTGTACCAGTTGTTTGAGGCCCTCCTGCAGGAATCCACTATGAGTCTAGTTCTGGCAGATGTTCCTGCTGGTATTGACCAATCTGTATCTGGCATGTTGAAGTCTCCCATTATCAGAACCTCTCCTTTAGCTGTCATGTTTTGTATATCTTCTAACAGTAATGTGTCTATGTCCTCCCTCTGGTCTGGGGCCTGTAGACAACCCCAGTTCTTATGGCTGTCCCATTTCCTGTTTCAGGGTGAGCACAGTTCTTCTGGCTCCTTATGTGTATTCTGAATTTCTGTAGCTTTGATATTTTCATTAATATACAGGGCCACTCCTCCCCTTTTGCACCTTGGTCTCTTCTGAACAATACATAGCCAGGTACTGAAGTCTCCTCAGGTGTGGTTACTGGTAAACCACGCTCACTAATTGCTACTATGTCCAGTTTAGCCTCTGACATTATTGCCTGCAGGTCTGGGATCTTATTTCCCAGGCTGTGAACATTTGTGTACATGATTTTCCATTGGCCAGATTTTGGTGTGTTAGTTGTTGGGTGAAGTTTGGCATTACTCCTGTGCGTCATATGGGGAGACAAACCTTTTTTCTTACCTGGTGATGCAAATAAATGGCAAACATGCTGAATTCCTGTTTGACCACTAGCTGAGGGGGGAGGGGTGTTCTTCCCATTCGATGTATGGGGTGCTGCACCCCTTTCCCCATTTGCCAGTTTAAATATTCTGCAAAGACATCAAACTTCTGCCCCAATACACTGACTCCCTCTTTAGTCAGATACAGTCCATCAAATTTAAAGAACTTTCGCTCCCAGAACTGTTGCCAGTTCCTACAAATCTGTGTCCTTTTCCTGGCACCAGTCCTTGAGCCATGTGTTTAGCTCCCTATCTCCCTTCTCTGACCTTCCGTCCATCTGCTCCCTCTCCCAGACTGGCAGGATCTCAGAGAAGGAGATGCCGGATGAAATAGATGATAGTTTGTCACCCAGCCTAGTCAGGTGTTCCTTGGTCTCCACAACTGACTGGCTGGTGAGATCATTAGTCCCTATGTGTACTAGGACATCAATGTTTTCTCCTGCTTTGTGAACAATTTTAGTAATCGGTCAGTGTCTCTCCATGCTGATGTACCTGGGAGACATCTGACCATCACCCCTGGCTGGAGATGGGTATCAACTCCCCGAATCATGGAGTCTCCTATGATCAGAAGTTTTTTGGATTTCCTTTGTGCTTGTTTAGTTTTGGTTCCTGATTTGGGTGAGTTTTGTTGTGCTAGCTCCTGTGCCGCAGTGTTCTGCTCTGCAGTGTCTTCTGCCTCTGTTACTGCTCACATGTTACTGCTCACACTTCCCCACTTGGAGGTGTAGCCTCTGATTATTATCCTTTGCCTTCTTCCATTCAACCAACAGTCTATCCACCTAAGAATATCTGGGCATACTGTAAATATAAAAAATAACAAACTTATGAGCCTACATTGAAATTTATGAATTCAGGCTTGTAACTTTAGTCATTTTCAATATTGGACCCAACATTTTCTACATAGCCATTTCTTCACAGCACCTCATGAATGTGGCAGCTCTCATTTTTCAAATCCTGGCCAAAATGTGTTTTTGTACTTGTGGTGCAAAATCTCCTTTGGGGCAGGCTTTGAACATTATCTCCACCCTTCTTCATGAGGAGAGGTCATAAGAAGCCTATGTAGAAAATCTGAGGTAAAAATATGAGGTTATGTTTAAAATTTTCAATGCACACTCGTACCTGTGATAATTTTTACAATGTTGACCCCAGTTCTTCAACACAGCCATTTTTTCACACAATCTTATTAATGAGACAGCTGCAATTTTTTGTATCCTGGCCAAAATGTGTTTTCACACTTGTGGTACTAAATCACTTTTCAGACACTATCTGAAAATTTTCTCTATCCTTGTTCATGAGGTGAGGATATCTATGTTGAAAATTTGGGGGGAAACAACAAAGGCAGGAGTGTAAGTTGACATTTTTCAATGCACACTTGTAACTGTGGTAAATTCCAGTATTTTGACCCCAGATATGTTAATGTTGTCATTTTTCACACCACCTCATGAATGCGACAGCTGTCATTTTTTAAATCCTGGTCAAGATGTGTTTTCATACTTGTGGTGTGAAACCACCTTTCAGGCAAGATTTGACAATTGTTTCCAACTTTGTTCATGAAGGCTGTATGAGGTCATAAGAAAACTATGTTGACAATTTGAGGTAAAAAAATATTAAAAATCAACAAAGTTAGGAGTGTACAGGTATGTTTAATTTTTTCAGCGCACACTCATAACTGTGGTCATTTTCAGTATTTTTAATCCAGATTTTTAACAACTCATTTTTTTACCACCACCTCATGAATGTGACATCTGTCATTTCTCAAACACTACCCAAAATGTGTTTTCACACTTGTGGTGCAAAATAATGATTCAGCCAATTGGGGTGGATAAAAGACACCTGTCATGTTCACAAGGCTTGGTCATAAAAAGATTATGTTGAAAATCTTGAGTAAAAATGTGAAAAAAAAACTAACTTATGAGGAAACACTGAACTGCTCCAACATTTACTCATAACTTTCTTTTTGTAGATTTAAGCCCTCAATGCTCAACACATCCCTTGTGTTACCCCACTTCCTGAACATTGCAGGTCTCATTTTTCAAATCCCCTCCGAAATTTGCTTCCACAGTGTACAGTGAAATCACCTCTCTGATGGTATTTTAAAAATGTCACTTGTCTTGATCATAAGGCTAGGTCATAAAAAAACTGTTAAACATTTGGGATCAAAATGTAGAAGCCTACTTAATAGTAGGTATTGCCTCTCGGCTGCCCTATCCAGGGTAATTACAGTCTAACAATGTACAAAAGCAGGACAACACTGAAAATGAGACATTGCATCTCATCTGCTCTACCCTGGGTAAATATATGATAAAAATGCGTACAGGCCTGGTACAATAGCAATACCGGCAGTGAATATTCAGCATAGACAAATGCTTGTTTTAACAGGCGCTGCAGGGATTCCTCAGGGATATCTGCATTAAGTTCTCCACCACCCCCCCCCCCAGTCCAGTCTGTGTTTCTATAACAATTTCCAGTGAGGGCTAAAGACTTACGTTACATGAGAATTGCAATTTTGGCAATAATTTCTTTGACTTACGCTCATACTGTAGGTAGAAATAATGGCAGGTCCCCTTCTCCTCATGAGTAGTGTAATGTTAGTACTTGTTTAGCCACACAGTAGATCATATGCTGTTTCATTGGAATACTAACAGTGCTTCTTTTTGTATCTTCCTTGGTTTTGTGAAGTAACTGTTTGGATTAGCAATGCACCAGGAATACACATTTGAACCCTGCAAGCAGCAACTAATCTGAAATTCCTTCATGTTATTAGATCAATTATTTTATAATCAGTTTAGAGATACACTGACTTTTTCACAGTTTGTGATTTACTATTTTTGGCACTTAATTAATTTTAAGAAGTTTATATAAATGAAATCCTATTGTTTTTAGCTAGCTGTACAAGAGGATGTAGTTCTGTACTGGTTTTTAATCTTTTTATGATTAAGTATTTAGTCGCTGTTATTTTGCATTCACATTTTGTCTTATGACTGTGTTTTGCTATATGTAATTTTATGTTAACTCAGTAACAGACTGTTATGCTACAAATTTCCTGATGTTAGTTATGACATAATGAATTAAATCACTACTGACGGACCTAATTAACACACTGAATACCTCTATTTGGTGCCTTTGAAAAAGGATCTGTTAGATCTGAAACATGTCAGGTGGTTGCCAGGTGTTTGGATATTTTGATTGCACCAGAATAAAGATTATACTTTCTGCATTTTATAAAGAATCCTTCTTGTCCAGTGGCATCATTTAAAATATTGAGGTGGTGATTGCACAAGTTTTTTCTGTTTTGTACTACTGTCTCCATTGGGAGCACCACTGTCCTAGTACAAACTCATTGTAGTCTGTTATTGAAACAGTGTGAGCTAAGGAGAATGCTGTAAATTCTACACTTAGTTGTTTGATGTATTGTCTGAAACCCTGTGTAAGTGGTTAATATAGTGCAGCTGTCAGTTTGTGGAAATGAGGGAAACATTTCTTCTTATTAATGCCATGGTGTTCCTGGAGGTACCACAAAAAATCTGTATGCAGGGAGTGAATTTGGTGGTTGTATTCTTGTGACAGGGAGATCCTGCTACTATTGAGGACTGAATTTTTCTTAAATCTGTCACAACAGTTCTTTTATTTCTTAGCCAGCTTTATCCTTTACAATTTCTAGTCCATAAGGTTGGCCAGCTATGGGTGTCCCTCCCCTTTCTTGACTATGCTATAGTGTCCTCTTTAATTTTCCTTTTCCCTCTCAGGTCCTTGTACATGCAGGTTATTGTGGTGACCTCCGAGCTGATGTAAAACAACAAGCCGTGTTTCTCATTGTTGGCTTTAGTATGCAATAACACTATGTCATAAAATACCTTGATGTATATGCCTTATCTGTATGAAACCTGTAAATGTTGAAAATTACCACAACACTAGATGTTTTTGATAAAGGTAAAAAGTTACTAGGGGATTGTATTATACAAATTAAGTTAGTTGTGTTATTTAAAATGCATGTAAATTACAGATTGTTTGAGAGGCCCTTTGGCACCATGCATTCCTGCATAAAGCTGAACAAGCCTAAAATGTCATGGTGATTTGCATATAGAGCCCATTGCATTGTGGGGGTATGTGTGATGTTGTGTTTCTTTGAAACTTGGCTTTATTGTCAATGCCCTTTGGGGTAGGCCTTGCTTCAATACTCTGCACTAAGGTTCTTTGTCTTTGGGTGTTTCTTTTTTGAGCTCCCCATCACCCAAATATGCAAGACCCACATAGGGGATTGGTCATTTCCAAAGGAAAGATAGATCAGTAGGTGCTGACCAAGTACAGAGGAAGGATGTGCATTGTCTGTTGCTGCAAACTAATGTAATGAAGGGATATACCATTGCTTAAGGTTATCCATTGTGGTCACTAAGGAAAGTGAATTATCTGTAATTCTGTAAAGAATTTTGTTTCATTTATTTTGGAGTTAATTATGTTATCGTGACTTTGAAAGAAAATAAAGCCACACTGTGGTGTGTTGCACCAATCTGCTGTTGTCTGCGTTATCCTTCACCCACACCCAGCCACAGTTCTAAAAGGTGTGCAGGGTACCCAAACCTGGGTCAGTTAGTTGCTGTACTCTGCTAATATCTTTGTTAAACCAGCAGTGCCTGTTCAAGCTTCCATCCTTGATCATAATGTGTGGGTTATCCCACAGGTGCTACTGTTTATCCAGGGCACTAAAGGAAAGCAGCATCCTCAGATGTATTGGTAGGGGTGTAACTCCTAGCTGTCACTATTCCAAGGGCTATTACCCCTGCCTGTCCTTTTAAAACCAAGTTGAGGGGCCTGGGTTCCAAGCTAACAATTACTGGGCTTCCCTTATCTTCAGTAACTAAAATGAAATGGTGCCTCCACCCACCGTAAAGTATGTAAGGGTATCTACCCAACCTGGTATGGTCCTCTTGGAAGCTATAACCACCCACAAACCCACCAACTGACCAATAACCTTTGAAATAGATACATCCCATTTCAGCAATTAGCTCACAATTAGCAATAAACATTAATAGTATGCTCTCCCCCTTGCACTTACCACCAGAGTCTGGTCTTATGGCAAATGCCCTGGAGCCCCCTGTAAAGCAATATCATGAAACAGGCATGCACTTTGAAATGCTTTTCCCCCAGCCACATTATTGTAAACCAGGCAATGAGATATTCGAGTCAGTTCAACAGTGAAACAATAAATCTAATTTATTAAGGGGATGTGAACAGGGAAGGGGCAAATCTAGATGAATGGTTACTATACTGGATTTAGCCAGGATACTTTGCATGGATTTTACCATGCCACCACAACATTGAACATGGAGACATCACTGACAGTGACAGCCGCAGTGCCGACTGTCAGCACTGCAGTGTAAGGGATGCCTCCTTGTTGCTATCGGGGGGCTCCACCCCCACACCCTCCGGTCTCTAGGATTCCATTTCTGAGTCAGAGTTCAACCGGGGGGAGGCGATACACCCTGCGAGGTAGTCTCAGGCACTGCACAGACCATCACAGCGACATGTGGGTTTTGTCCGATTCTTGCCGCTGTGATGGTCTTCGTGGTGGAGGAGTAACTGCGGTGACAGTATACCCTTTGCATGCATGCTTTCAGTCCCTCTGTGACAGTCTCACAACTACTGGGTACCCAGAGTGTTGGTGGCCAGCCGGAATGGTGCCCAGGTTTGCAGCTGTTGTTGGGGCCCTTGATGGGAAGAAAAGATGGTTAAACATGTACAAACAAAGTCCTTGACTAACTGAATCCTCGGCTAGTTGGCCTAGTCCACTGAAATCCTGCAAAACACACTGAATGAAATCAGATAGTACCACAGAATGATTTAAGAGCTTGTTGCAGGGAGCTACCCTGAGTTTACTCACAACACCAGTAGGTAGAAATTGGCCTGGTGAAATGAAGACCTGTTGCAAGCACTGAAGAGCATGGGGAAGCTGGGCCAACATGACTCACCTCTGCTTCATGACCTCTCCCTCCAGGTGGATACAACCTGTGATACCTTATTGCACAGGGTCTGGATCCCCAAGTTGGTCTCTTGCCTGGATCACTGGTGTGGGAAAAGACAGCTTGGGCTGGGTTTAGCATAAGCCCAAGGTCAGATAAAACACTTTTGACAAAGTTCAATTCTTTTGCAGGTGAATGCCTCCAGCTGGCTGACAACTTGGCCCAACAAGGCAACTGGCTCCCAGTGGCAAACAGGCATCCCTGGTTAGTAGGTCTCAGCCCACCTCAAGCATTCAGCACATTAGATGGAAACAGCATCTGCTTCTCAGTTCAGCTACAGTCTGGTTCACAATTACAGCCGCTCTGCTGCGCAAACCTCTTAACCTGCAAAAGGCAGTCTCTGGTCACCGATTCCCTAACTCAGGTCCACAGACACATGCAGGTGGAAACTAGGCCTTTTCCTTGGCCAGAACCTCACAAACTTGAACAGTGCTCCTACTCGACTGAGTCTCGGGACGAACTCTCAACAGAAGCTCCTCTCAGTTCAAGATCTCGAGCTTCACTACCTGTTTTTAAAAACAGTTCTTGGACCAGTCCATTTTTCCTGCAATCCGATTGGCTGAATCAGCAGTCAGTTACTATACTGTACTCCTATTAGTTTCTTTAGGTGACAAACCTTAGAGTTCACAGTTTCTCCCACAAAGCACCTGAACTAAGAACCCCTCATTGTCCCCTGTGTCCCAATTGGTCCAATTCTTGGAAGTCCCGGACCAAACATAGTGGCTTCCATTTGGATGCATAAGCTACAAGAAGGAATGAGTAATCTAACTTAAATACAACAACAAATTAGAAGTAAATATTCACAACACCAGCCTGGGCTCCCTCCGCTTCACCACCAACCACAGAGTGGGGTAAACTAGGATGGCACCTGGCTGGTTGCAAGTTTCAAAGCACTCAGACCCCTAGCCAAGGTCACCCAAAGCATACTGGCAGTGTCAATTAAAGGGAGAGGTGCAGAGGCACACCATGGCACTCCCACACAGACCAACAGGGTCAGCAAAGAACCATGGACCCATTGTCTCCAATGGACATCTGCCTGGCAGTGGGCATCGCTGGAGCCAAGGGAGACACCTATGGTAAGCTCCAAATTGGTGGTGGGGGGCTACAGGGGTATTACCAGTGGGAAGCATGATGTAATCCTCCTGCTGTACAGGTCTCTGGTGAGACCTCACTTGGAGTACTGTGTGCAGTTCTGGAGACCTCACCTAAAAAAGGGCATAAACCTTCTGGAAACTGTGCAGAGATGTGCCACCAAAATGGTGCAAGGTCTGCAACATGAAATGTACAAAGCTAGGCTCAGCCAGCTAAATTAATTCTCCCTCAAGCAGAGGAGGAACAGAGAAGACACGATTGAGACATTTAAATTTGTTAAAGGGATCAACACAGTACAAACCAGGAACCTCTTCCAGGAAAATAGGGCTGCACATACTAGAGGACACAATATGCACCTGGTGGGAGGTAAATTCAAAACAAATGTTAGGAAGTCCTTTTTCATGGAGAGGTTGTGGATTCTTGGAACAGCCTGCCCCCAGAGGCAGTGGCAGCCAAGATGGTCGGTGAATTCAGACAGGCATGGGATAGACAGTATAGTCACCTTAGCAAGACAAATTGTTAGCTGGGGGCAGAAAACCCAGGCAGGATAGATGGAGCACACAGTCTCCTTCTGCTGGCAAATTCTTATATTCTTATGTTCTTAGGGATGATGCCTTCCAGAGATTATTACTGATCTTGGTATTCTGTGTGTCTTCTCCAGGATGACTCCATATGCATCATTATTTTTATAATAATTTCATTTTTGGTGACCTGGAAAAGGAGAGCAAAGCATTTCTGCCTATTTACAGTCTTGCCCCATGTGGAATCAGGTCTAAGTTGGTGGTAGATTTTTTAGTGATAGAGGAAATTTGTCAGGACACCCACTAAAATTCCCTACTCTTGGAAGGGGGGTGCTGTTGGCTTTTGTTTCCAAGATGGAGGATGCCGGTGTTGTGGAGGAGGACAGAGAGTTTGCAGCAGCCAGGATTTTGTCTATGACCCTGGCTTCTGGTAATTTAGAGGAAATTCCAACAGCAGCAGTGTCAGCTGATGATGATGCCATGGCCCTCAAGGTTAAAGAGGAAGCCATGGACATGGGAGTACCGATGGATAAAACTGCTTTTGTGGATATACAGTACAAGCAGCAGAACTACAATTAGAATTGGAAATGCAAGCAAGAAAACATAATTTATTACAGTTAATAACCAAGGATGAAGAACACTACATGAAACAGAAAACTATCCTGATAAGGAGATCACATCCTCTGAAACTACTGTAATCTAATAGAGAAGATGGCATTACTAACCTGGTACAGGATGCGCTTGATACTGACAGAGCTGCGACTGACAAACAGCTAAGTAGCAAAATCAAAGGCTTCTGCAAAAGAGTGAACTACTACTAGCTTGGCAGCATCTTGCAACAGCATTCAGTGTCTCAGAAGATGCTGCTGCATCAATGTCCTGGACTCCTCAAGCCACCCTGCTAGGGGCCGGGGTGGGGGGTGAAAGACGTGGCTGATGTTTGGGTGTCTGATTCAGCTTGGAATCTGACCTTGGACAATTAGATGGCCGAGGAAAAAATAGTAACTTCAGGATTACTGGGAGATTCCTCAGCCAGGAGTTCAGAGCAAGTAGGATCCCCTGATGAAAATATAAAAACAGGAGTTATGGGGTATATGGTCGATGACAGGAGAAACAGGCGGATACTGCTGCAAGTGGGACAGAAAACACATGCTCATAAATCTGGGGTAATTGTTAATTCACATGCAAAAAGTAACTCACCTCTACCACAGAAGACTAGTACAGTAATGAGAAATGACAATTCTGGAGATGATACTAATATAGTAACTGGTTATAATTTTGTTGTTATAACCAGCTGGTTATAATGACAAACATGCACCTGATTTCCCTAGCTGGGAGCATGCACCAACTGTGATCTTACTCATCTGTGCCATCTTCTGGGGTCCCTGTGCTCCTCGCTGGTACAGGTCAGTTTCCTGCCAGAAAGAATTAGCACTAACTTATTTTTTTAAACAAAAATCCAACTGGACCCAATAGAAACAAAACTTCCCCTGTGACATAATAAAAAAGTAAATGCCATTTCAGTTCAGCAGCCACCACAGACCGCGTTGAAACCCCTACGGTCTGCGGCTCGACTTGGCAACACACTTCCATTTATTTTGTGTAATTGCTGTGGTGAAAAAATTATCTCCAGCAATTATACAAAATAAAGGATGGCTAGGGGGTAATAACTCAGGTTTTATACACACCCTCAGGGTGGGATGCCTTAATAAACCCCTTGAGCTTTGCTCTTGGGGTTTATGTGGCATTCCACCTGTCAAGGGTGTGTAAAATCCTTGTTAGAACCCCCTACCCATCCATTATTCTCTATATAATAAGTGTACAAACTGAGGTAATAGAAACTGTGGAAACTGACTCTGAGGCAGTGGGGCCAGAACCAAACACCGAACAGAATAAATACATTGGTGTTGGGGGGGATTATGCAACTGCAAAAAACAATACAATGGGTGAGCCTGAAGCAGCTTGGCCCTCAGAGACTGAACAACAGCATTGAGACTATGATCTGAAGTCTGAGCCTAGTACCTCAATCCCAGTTCTCGAAGAAATAGTGCATGCCCTATCTTTGCTGAGCTTTTTAGGAATAGGCCAGAACTTGCTTTAGAAATAATTCTGTAAGACTCAGGTACAAGGGCAGTATGGAAGAACATGCTGACATTGTATTCATACCCATAAAGCTTTTAAAACGGTCTGCAAATTTCTTTTATATGAAATCTGTGACTTAATACATATCTCTGGAGAGATGTATTTGATGTTAGTTGTCAGGCCCCTCAGAGATTCGAGAGATTCTGGTCTAAGTATCAACAATTTAAATTCTCCCCACTTTGGTCTCCTGTCGTAATAATATCCCTAATGAAGCCCCACAGACAAACCATAACCATACTATTTAGAAAAACAGCTGACAACATTTTTATACAGGAAACCCAATTTGCTGCCTTAATTATAGCATTTTTGGATGGCAGATAAGGACCGCTTGGCCCACCTAGTCTGCCCCTTTCCCTACCTAACTGATAAGCTGCAGATCATAGTTAACCAACAGCCTACTTCCTCCTACCCCCCCACTATAATAGCCTTATATCTGTCCCATGCATTCTTGAATTCCCCCACTGTTTTTGACTCTACGACCTCCTCAGGAAGGCTGTTCCATGCATCTACAACCCTCTCTGTGAAGAAATACTTCCTTATATTACCTCTCAGCCGTGCACTCTCTATCTTCAAATTGTGCCCCCTTGTTCTTGCGCATCTCTTTTTCTGAAAGATGCTACCCTCTTGGACTTTGTTGATTCCCTTGAGGTATTTGAAAGTTTCTATCATGTCCCATTCTCCCTCCTTTCCTCGTGGCTATACATCTTAAGCTCCTTTAGTCTATCTTCATATGTCTTCTGGTGCAGACCCTGCACCATTTTGGTTGCCTCCTCTGGACAGCCTCCACCCTGTCTATGTCTTTGCGGAGATGGGGTCTCCAGAACTGTACACAGTACTCTAGATGTGGTCTTACCATCTGTCTGTACAGAGGGCCAACAACTTCCTGTTTTCCACTGGTGATGCCTCTCCCTGTGCATCCCAGTATCCCCCCAGCCCTCCTTACAGCCTTCTCACATTGCTGGCCCGCCTTTAGGTCATCTGATATGACTACCCCTAGGTTTCTTTCCATTTTTGTTGTTGTCAGTATCTCACCCCCCATTGTGTACTCTTCCCCTGGGTTTTTGTTTCCCAGGTGCATTACTTTGCACTTCTTTGCATTGAATGCAAGCTACCATACATTTGACCATTCCTCCAATCTTGCCAAGTCCCTTTTCATCCTTTCCACCCCACCTTGCATAACAGCCCCGTTGCAGATCTTTGTATTATCTGCAAAGAGACATACTTTGCCTTCCAGTCCCTCTGCAATGTCACTTATAAAGACATTAAAAAGGACCGGCCCCAGTACTGAACCCTGCGGTACCCCACTAGTAACCCCCCCTTTCTTCACTGTGGACTCTGTTTACAATTATCTTCTGTGTCCTGTTGTCCAGCCAGTGTTTTATCCAGGCTAACACCCTGGGACCCACTCCCAGGCTGGCTAATTTGTTTATTAATCTTTTGTGCGGGACTGTGTCAAATGCCTTGCTAAAGTCTAGGTAGGCCATGTCCACAGCCCCTCCCTGGTCTACTGCTTTGGTCACCCAGTCAAAGAAATCAATTAGATTTGTCTGACATGACCTTCCTGCTGTGAATCCATGCTGCGTTTGGTCCTGTGCCCTACTGGCCTCTAGGTACTCAACAATTCTTTCCTTCAGAAGTGACTCCATAATTTTCCCTACCTCTGAAGTCAAACTGACAGGTTTATAGTTTCCTGCCTCTGTCTTGCTCTCACTTTTGTGAAGGGGAATCATATCTGCCCTCCTCCAGTCTTCAGGTACCACCCCATCCTCCGATGATTTATTAAAAAGGGTAGTCAGTAGTGTTACTAGTTCTTTCCTTAGTACTTTTAGAATTCTGGGGTGAATCCCATCAGGCCCCATTGTTTTATCCACCTTCAGTTTTAAGAGTTCTTTCAGAACCCTTTTTTCTGTGAAAGGACTAATATCAACCCCTATCCAGAGTGCTTCTGTTGACTGGATTAGGTATCTCCCTGCTTTTCTATTGTGAATACTGAGCAGAAGTATCGCTCAGTATCCCTGTCATTGTCGCTTCTGACCAACCACCTTCCTCTTATTCAGCCTCAGTATCCCTGCCTTAGTATTTCTTTTTGTTCCTAATGTACCTATAAAAGGTTTTATTCCCCTTCTTAACTGAGTTGGCTATCTTTTCCTCACTTTGGGCCTTTGCTATTTTGACTGCCTTCCCCACTTCCTTCTGCTTTTACTGGTACAGTTATCTGTCCTGCTCCTTCTGAGTTTACTTATACTTCCTGAATGCTATCTTTTTCTTCCTAACCTTCCCCACCACTTATTTTGAGAGCCACAGTGTTTTTTCTTTTGTTTTGATTTGTTTATTTGCTTCACCCAAAGTCTTGTTGCCTCTGTGATGGCGGTTTTGATGTTTCCCTATTGTTGCTCCACCCCATCTTCTTGACTGTTTGCTAGTGCTTTTCTGAGGCATTCTCCCATTTTGACAAAATTAGCCCCCCCCGAAGTCCAGTACCTGCACTTTTGTATGGCTTGACTCCACAGCTAAGTTTATCATGAACCACACTGTTTGGTGGTCGCTTGTTCCCAGATGGCTACTCAGTTCAAGACTGGAGATTCTCTCTCTGTCTCCATTTGAGAGTACCAGGTCTGAGATTGTTCCCTCCTGAGTGGGTTCCAAAACTAGCTGTCTGAGGCATGCCCCCTGTAGGGCATCAAGAATGGCCCTGCTCTTGGATGTGGCTGCAGCAAAGGTGCTCCAGTTAACATCTGGCATTTTCAGATCCCCCATCAGCACCATCTCCCCTTTCTCTGCCATCCCAAGAATGCCTTCTATCATTTCCTTGTCCATTTCCTCCCCCTGAGATGGGTGTCTGTATACAACCCCTGTAAAGATTGTGGTGCCATTTCCAGTCTGTAAGGTGACCCACAGTGCCTCCTCTCCTCCCTGTTTACCCTTTAGTTCTATTGCTTTGATCCCTTCCCTTACATGGAGAGCTATTCCTCCTCCTCTTCTTCCCTTCCTGTTCCTCCTGTAGATTGTGTACCCTGGTAGGTTGACATCCCAGTCATGATTCTCTGTGTACCATGTTTCTGTGACTGCCTTGATATCCAGTCATCCCTCTTCCATCAAGGCCACCATTTCAGGGAACATTTTACCTAGACTATGGGCACTTGTACTCATTACCCACCATTTTTTATGACTTTATTTCTTTTTGCCCCATCCCTGTCCTTACTGCCTTTGTCTTTTTCTCCATTTACCCCTGCCCTTCCCTATTGACTGTTCTATCTTGGTGTTTACCTCTTTAACTACCCTGATTTTTTTGGGGGGGGGCTAGAATTTCCCTTCTCCTTTTCAGTGCCTCCCCCTTGGCTAGTGTAAATGCTTGCCAATGAAGCATTTAAACCTAACATCTAGGATCCTGGTTCCCCTCCTGGATAAATACAGACCATCACACCAGTATAGGCCTGCATCCTTCCAGGTGGAGCCCCAGTCCCCAATGAAGCCAAATCCCTGAGCTCTGCACCAGTTTTTCAACCAGTTATTGAATCCCATGGTGCAGAGTACCCTAGCCTCATCCTTGCCATAGACAGGTAGCACTTCTGAGAAAGTTTCCATGTGTGCTACTTGTTTAAGGTCCTTCCCCAATTCCACAAACTCCAGTTGCACTGCTCTGATCCCATTCTCAGCCAGGTCATTTGTCCCTTGGTGAATAATGACATCCAGCTCACTCCCCCTTACCTGTGACCTCCAGAAACAATCAACTACAACTCTGACCCTCCACCCTGAGGAGTACCTTCCTTCCTTTCAGACACCTATTTCACAGAGGTTAAGTAATAGGTCTAGTCACAAATGACTGCAAATATCAAATATCTCTCAGCTACAATTTCTCCCTTGCAAATTTAAGTTAAACTAAGAAAAGTCAACCCTCAAAACAAAGAATCAATACTAGTTACTTACACAGGTCCAAAAAGTAATAATTCAATTCAATGTAGTCTAGTAAATAACCTCCTTGATTTAAGGAAGCTTTGGCTGCTTTCTTTCTCTCTTTCTCTGTCTCTCTCTGTCTCAGCAGGATGTTGCACAAGCAAAGAAGGACTGGATATGGGCCCTTCTCTTTGGTCCTTTGGTGAGGATGCTGCAGATGGGGTGGGCATTTTGTTTAAATGAACAAAATTTTAGGTTCCCCGATTAGTGAATTTTATGCCCAGGTAGGGCTTTGGTGCTACATATTGTACATTGCAACATACATGCTAGAATGATTAATGGACATGCCCCAAAGTTTAAGACAGGGAGAGTAAATCTTTTGGGGGTGATTATGCAGGAATATGACAATTTGGTATAATGAAAAACATTGTAAATTGTTGGCAGGAGAAGGTAAAAGGGTTAACAAGAATATTTTCTGTGCTGAGACTTTCTGCTTTTCTGTGCTGATGTCCTTGGTATTGCAAAAATAGGGTTGGTAACTACACTTTATAAAATGGGTTTAGATTTTCAAGGGATCTGATTGGTTATTACCTGTGCATTAGAAGTGTCTAATGCACAGCTAATAACAAGTCCTGCAGCCAGTGCTCCATAACAGTTTGAGATCATAGGATCAATGCTTTCAGACTTAGAAGTCTTAAATAGAATTTTCATTTTTTAAATCACCGCCATTTCATACTGCTGTCTTAGTGAGGAAATCTTGATCTAAAACAAGGAAATACATAATCTCACCACTAATCGTGTTTGGCAATTTATACTGGTAAATGTATGGCTATCAGTAAAACTTATATATTCTTCACTATCGCCAGCTAATGTATATCACCACATTTAAAATATAATGTTAAACTGCATTGTCTCACTTTGTGATTTTGTCTTATCGCTTATGGAGATCAGTACAGCTCCCACAGGCTGACCTGCTAATCATGCTGCCATTCTCATAGTGACCCAGGGTAAACAAGTACTGTATGTACAGTTGAAACTGTTTAGAGAAGAAAAATTAATGGCCACACACCTCACTTCCATGCCTCCTGCTCTCTGCATCATTAATGATGCCACGTTATTTGACAAACTCCGCATTTTATGAATGCCTTCAACCGTATCTACTGTCAGCTGTGTGATCGCGTCTCTCACAGCTACCGCATATACTCCTGGGATCGACCCAATATACATTCACTGCATTTCAACCTAAATAACAGCCATACAAGATAAAAATGGCATCAAATAAAAAACAATTTGCCTAAGAGATGAAACATCCTATGTTGTAATAGTATACACTTTCCCTGTGCACCCCATGTAAATGGCTACTCCACTATGAGCACTTTTATTTCACTCATCTACTAAAAAAGCCAAAAATTCCCTGGTTATATGGGAGGATTTGCATGGTAAGTTGATAAATCCCTGGTTATATTAATTGATTTGCAGCTTATGGTGGGGGGGGGTAGAGGATGTGGCAGTAGAACAACATGACCCAATCAAAAAATCACAGAGTCCGTTTACGTTGTCAGCGTGTGTGTGTGTGTGTGTGTGTGTGTGTGTGTGTGTGTGTGTGTGTGTGCACAAGACAGCGTAAACGGACTCTGGCTTCAACGGCAGTGAAGCTCAAAATCTGCAGATTAATTGTGCTAAAAAGCTCACAAAAATGAATACTTGGGGTAAAAGAAATAAACAAATGCTTTCAGCACAGTATAAACTGGAGAACATTTTTAACGGTTCTTGTATAAAAACTATAGCTATGCAAATGCAGCTTTACAGGTGGAAGGACTATTTTATCTAAAAATTCACACAACATGTAACTTTATTTTATATTAGACCTCAGAATTTTGATTGTCACAGTTATGACAAATACAGGTTCCCATTTTATAAGCGCAATAAGACACTCCAGGGGTGTGCATTAGACATTTCTAATGCATGGTCAGGGACTAAACACACTCGGCCCCTTATTACGCCCCTGACCGTGCATTAGAAATGTCTAATGCACATCCCCTTGTGTCTTATTGCTTACGTACACAGCTTGTTACTGCTGAACATATAAACAAAATTAGAGATACCAAGTTCTATGTGTATAAAACATGCAGTCTCAGACTGAAAAAAAATACAGTAATGTACCCAGTGAAAGGTTAACTTGCATGAACATATACTGAGTTCTGTAAAGATAACAGTTAGTGAAGGTGTATGCAAGATAGACTGTGAGAGGTGACGGGTGAAGAATTACAAATCAGGAAATGAAGTGCTGAATCCTCCGTGATGCCTGTCTGGTTTGTTCTCCCAAGGGAAGGTGACTGATCATTGCTGGTACCATGTAAGCCGGCTGCCAGGGCAAATGCAGTTGATACCCCAACATCTTGGCACCACAGATAGGACAAAGTTAACCTGCACCCCAAAATCAAGGACTGGAGGTATGAGAGGGTTTCAATTACATCTTATTTGCATACAAGTAAACATGTACTTTTAGGGGGAGACTTTAATTCCCATTTTGATAGCTTTGATAGAAGTGAAGCAGGGAGGAAAGTTTACTGTGATGTTTTTACCTTACAAACAATGCTAACTACACCCAGCCTGTTGGATGAATATGGACTGCACCATCCAAGGGGAGGAGCTACTTATTTTAGAAGTATCTACTCCATGAGGATCAATCACTTGTTTGTATCTTTATCCATTAAGCTGATTTCAGTTTCCCTTACTCATGTAACATTTTCTGACCACTTAATCTTAGTCAACTAGAATTTCATGTAGCTCCACAAGGAAGGCATACAGGATGGTAGAGGTTAAATGTATCTGTACTTAGTAAACCCCAAGTACAGGAGGTGGTACTCATACTTTTGGTAGCCAGACATTCAGTCTTTGACTGTTATGAGGATCTGGTTTGGTAGGAGGATTTTAATATCACTATCACAGAACTCTTTCAAATGCTTGGAAAAAGAAGGCACAGACTAAGTATCTCCAATATTTAAAATCCAGGGATAAGCTATACTTCCTGTTATCTAAGGCAGTATTAGAAAAAAATCATATAAGACCAAAATTGATGCAATCAAAGCTAAAATGTTTAATTATCAAAGTAAAAAGGCTGACTCACTATACAGTGTATGGAGCAAAGATATGGTAAAAAGGACCCTCTTCAGGGATCCTTATGCAGCCTGTAGATATAGAATGTATCACATGTGTTTTACCAGATTATCAGACCATGCCACAGTAGTTTATGATAGTGTTAGCATGTTAACCGTAGTAGATAGGATTCTTAAAGAGCTGCTGACAACTTCAGGAGACCTTCAACAAAACATAATATTTAGATAAAGTTCAGCTTGTCACATTAGTTCTTTATTCCTCCTCCCCATGATTTATTGTTGAGGTCAATTGCAAGAAAACAGGATTTTTGCTCTTGAAGAGTTCATCCATTTCTGTTGCTGTCTCCCTACTGAAGGTCATAATGCACTGCTTGTGACATCACGGCTACTCTCATGGCAACAGATTGTGATGTCACAACAGAGCATTATGACGAAGTATGGAGAAAGCTATAGAGGCAGATGAACTTTAAAGTAACTGTGAGGGATAAAACTCATGTATTCATGCACATTTCCTCAAGAATAATAAATCTAGACTATATATGGAATACAAGCAGAATTTTACATACTTATTATGTTTTTCGAAGTTTTCTATCAGGCGTCAGTAGCTCTTTCAAGATACTGTACCACTGGTACAAGTATTAAAGTGGACAAAGATGTGGCAATATTAGATCTTGGAATACCATCCCTTACTGCTTCACAGAAACAAGAACTTTCATACCTCATTAAGGTGGATGAAATAGCTCAGGTTATTACAAGTTTGAATCTGGGCTCATCACCAGGTGTAGAAAGATTCCCAAATGGATTTTATAAGTCTCAATGTGATGTTATATCAGTTTTGTTTAACAGGTGTTTCAATATATGTTGGATACCCTCCGGTCTTCTGGTACCTTTGATAAATCTTATTTGATGTTTTTATTAAAAAATGGTAATGCAACTTTATTGGAAAATTGGAGGCCTATATGCCTTTTAAATTCAGATTTAAAAATTATTTCTGAACTTTTTATGTATGACAATGCAGAAGGTGGCACAAGAATTATTATAGTCAGTACAAATCTGCTCCATACCAAACCAGTCTACAGTATTCAAAAAAAACTTTATTTACTAATATAACTGGATTTGACAAAACATAATAAGATCAACATTTTTTTTTCTTTAGTTTAGATCTGGAAAAGGTTTTCATCAAAGTTTACCATGTATACTTATTCCGGGTTTTAGCATATCATGGGACTCCAGATATTTTTATAGCTTGGATTAAGCAAAACTGTGATATTCTCAAGCCACTATACACCTGCTTCTGAATGGCTTTCTTGGAAAGGAGTTCCGTTTTAGCTGGGGTGAGAGAGGGATGCCCTTTAATTCTCTTTCTGTATGTTTTCTCACTCGATCCACTGGTGAGGATTGGGAATATTCTTTTTGACACTAGAATTGTTGATATTGCTCAATCTATTTCATCTATTCGGATCAAATTGCTACATATGTGAATGATGTGTGCCTTTATGTGGCAGATCTTTGCTCTGGGCTGCAAGCTTTTCAAGTCATAAATGTTAATTCAAATGTGTCAGGAGCAAAACTGAAAGTTTCTAAAAGTGCAGGTCTTAAGTTGGGTAACTTGACATATGAGTATACTATGGCAGCCAGGATTAGCTTTGCTGATGCTCTGATTAAAGTCTTGGGTAATACCTTTGGTACAGGGGATTTCCAGATGCTTAACTAGAATGACAAATAAGAGTATTGTATGTCCAAGCTTGCAATATGGAAAGCCTAGAGACTTGCTAAACTATACAGGGTAATAATTATTTAAAAATATTCTTATATCTATTGTTATTTATTTAAGGTATGTTTATGCTCCCCTGAAAGCTGTAGAAACTAAGTCACTGAGTATTTTCTTTCAAGTGCTGTGGAGAAGCAGGTTGAACCTGATTAAAAGGAATTTTACTTGTTTGCCAAGAAAGGGGGTAAGGCCTTCATATGGTAGATCCATTAGTTTTCCTTCATTCTGTATGTTTTACGGTCACAATTTAAATAGGACTTCTTCCTCTATCTAAAATTTGGCATGAATGGATTCAGTATAGAATGAAGACATTCTTTCCTGTTTGGTCCAAAGTTTCTCCCAGGAATGTGCAGGCTTTTTAAGTATATTGATATGTCATTCCAGCACTCAAGGAGTCATTTAGTTGTAAGGTTTCTAAACAGATGATACTTACATTAAGTAGAAAACTCTGAACTCTGCCCAGCAGCGGAGACTGAACTTGGGGATTGCCAGAGCCTGTAAGAGGTAAAGTGTCCTGCACTACAGCCTGACTGTTGTGAGGCACTTCCCACCCACTGTCAGCACTTCATTTATTGCTGCTGGCAGGTCACATGTCACATCACATGACCTACCCTTCTTTTTACTAAGTGTTCACTTTCCCATTTGCAGCTTATAGACACCAACCACTAGAGATTGCTGCACTCTCCACTCTAGCTCCTCTTTCAACTCTCTACCCCTTCCTAGCAACTGTTTGCAAACCTACCCACTAGAGGTCACTGCAGTTCCCTTTGAATCCTTTCTGCCACCTACTTTCCTCACTCCTCTCATCAGCCTGCCACTAAGCACCTGGCAGCATCAAACCTAGTACCCTTTTTTCCAAAGTCTATTGACTAACCTCTAAGCCAATGAACCAGGCCAACATCTTCATCTACTTTCAAACTCTTAACCCTTCCTCCCTCCTTTTCTGAATTAAATAAAATGTTCTACACTCTGTCCCTAAGCTGTGCTCAAACCCAGTACTCTTGCAGTCAGAGTCAGCAGCTCTACCTCTTAACCACATTATCTACCTATTTGATTTCTACTTTCTATGCCTTTTAGTCTCTTACCCCCCACCTGCCAAAATATAAGTTTACCACTTCTCTCTTGCTGCCTTTGAACCCTGC
The DNA here is from genome assembly GCA_016271365.2 of Neoceratodus forsteri. Classification (NCBI taxonomy): domain Eukaryota; kingdom Metazoa; phylum Chordata; order Ceratodontiformes; family Ceratodontidae; genus Neoceratodus; species Neoceratodus forsteri. Next base: position 1,728,437,424 of record CM057452.1, read on the forward strand.
ACCCTCACTGTCAAAGTCAGCAGTTCCACCACTCAGCTAGCACACCTGTCTATTATTTCTGCAGGATTTCAAAACTCTAAAAAACACTCTAACTCTCAGACACTGCTAAAGTGTTATCTGTTTGTTTCTGCAGACCTTGAACCCAGCTCCCTGCTGCTACAGCCACTGGCTGGGCTCCTTCCTGCTACCCTGGGCAAGACTTGAACCTAGTGCCCTGTGCACCAGCTCTGCCACTATACCAAAGCGGCAACTACGCTTAGAGGTGACCTCTCACTACTATCTCCTCTATCATCCTAGTTCCCCCATTCTTCTTCACCTCAGCTCCCCCACCCTTACCAACTATGCATGTGCACCCCCTGCTCACCAGCCTCTCTCTTCTCCTCCTCCTTATTTTGCCTTCCACCAACCCTATTGTCCCGATTAACCCTCGGCCTCACTACTTCAGTGTTCCTACCTACCTGCCTGTCTTCCCCTCCTCCTTTACCACTGATCCTCCCCCTCCCTCCTCCTCCACACACCCCATATGCTCCTATCCACCTCACCCCCCATCCAGACATTACCTTTCCTCCCCCCCAGCTCCCTTGTGCCTCTGATCAAGCAAGCCTTCTCTGCCTGTGCTGCCCTACCCACCCCCTGTGCTACAAAACCCCCTTCCTCATCCTATCGCTCCCAGCGTAAACTCTCCATCTGCCACCTCTGACCAGAGCAGTTCTTCTCCTTCTACTCCTGACAGGAACATACATTCCAACCCAGGCCCTGCCCCTCCACCCACCGACCCAGCCCACTGGTCTTCAAGTAGCCTCCATGAACATATGCAGCCTGCTGAAAAAATTTGATGCCCTACAGTGCTGGGCCTTGCTCATCAACCAGACATCATAGCCCTGGTTGAAATCTGGCTGTCCAAATCCACCCCTGATTCATTTGTCTCCCTCCCAGGCTATACCTTATACGGGAGGACTGAGTAGGCAAACGAGGGGGAGGCTGTGCAATCTACACTAGGGACACAATACTTGGACATGCACTCCCCACCCCTGCCCTAGTAAATGGGGCCCAGGCTCTTACCCTCAAACTCACTCCGGGCCCCTCTAGGAGCCCTCTTTATCTCACCACAGCCTACATTCCCCCAAAGAACCAGCACCCGGCCCTGGTATCTTTAACTGACTACCTGGCCACCCTCCACCATAAGGCAGAACAAATCCTAGCTGGGGACCTTAATGTAAATTGGCTCAGCACCTCCTCATCCGCGATCAGAGACTCATTTGCCACCCAAGACCTGACGCAACTCGTCACCGGGCCCACGAGAATAAACCCTAAGGGAGGAACCAGCACCCTTCTGGATGTTATTATAACTAACCAATTCCATAAAACTAAAACATCCAGGTCCTACCAGACTCCCTAAGTGACCACTCCCTATCCTATTTCATTGGGCAGTCCCCAATCCCAAACCCAAAGCCCAGACCACCCTCCACAGGCACCGCCCCCTGGTGGGCTGAAAAAACTTAAAGTATTCCTCACCCAGATAAACTGGTCCCCCATTCGTCGTGCAACCGACATCGACACTGCCCTCGCCTTCTTCACTTACACCTTCAACATGGCCTGTGATATCTTTGCACCCTTCACCAAAATCCAGTCCAAAAAGCAGAATGCACCCTGGGTTAGCCCTGCCCTTCTACAATTACTAAGAAATCGGGATAACCTCTGGCACCTTGCCACTGAAACGGGTCGTCTGTCTGATAGGCAGGCTTACAATGCAGCCCGGAATAAGTGCTCTTGGGCCATCCGGAAAGCCAAGGCCGACCATTACCAGGCCACCCTTACCTCCTCCTGGGGCTCGGCCCGGACTTTCTGGGATAATATTAAACAACTTAACGGAAAAGCTCACTCCCCTGCCCCATCCCAGCTCACTAGAAATGGCACTACCACCACCGAGCCTGCCACCATAGATAACTGGCTCAACACTGCTTTCACTGACCTTAGCTCAGTCCTCCCTAGTAATTTCTTTGACCCTCCCCCCAATCAACCTCCCCCTGTCCTCCAGCACCTCAGCTTCCACCTGCACAAGATTTCCACCTGCGAAGCCAGACCCATCCTTATCAAAGCTTTGAATAGCAACAGTCCCGGCAGTGACTCACTAGACCCCAGTATCCTCAGGCTGGTGCTAGATGAAGTCCTTGCCCCACTCACCAGTCTAATTAACCAATCACTCTGCCTGGGACAATTTACCATGGCTTGGAAAACAGCCATAATCACACCAATTCATAAAGGGGGCGACAGGTCATCGGCCAACAACCACCGGCCAATCTCCATCCTCCCCCCCATCTCTAAAGCCCTGGAGAAAGTGGTGGCCATTCAACTCACTGATTATCCGGCAAAGCATAACATCTTATGCCCAGAGCAACATGGCTTCCATGCTGGTCACAGTACCAGCACTGCCCTAATTGAATTCTCCAACTTCCTACACTCCTTCTTGGATACCAGCTCCCTAGCTGGTGCAGTGTTCATCGACCTCTCAAAGGCTTTCGACACTGTCTCCCATCCACTTCTGCTGAATGCACTCTGCCACACTGGTCTCTCGGCTGGCCCCCTAGCATGGTGCACAAGCTATCTTGACGCTTGATCACAGTGTGTAAAAATCAGTAGCACAGTCTCCGATACCTGTCCCATTCACTCTGGGGTCCCCCAAGGCTCCATCCTGGGCCCCCTTCTCTTCTCGCTCTATCTGAACACCCTGCCCAGTGCATGCCCTGGCAAAATTCTCCTGTATGCAGATGACGCTGTCCTTTTTGCCACCCACCGCAATCCCATCTCCCTCCAGGACACCCTACAGCAGTCTTTCAACAGTGCTGAAGCCTGGTTTAAGGAGCACAGACTCGTCATCAATCTTAAAAAGACCAAAGCTATGCTCTTTTCCCACCCCCAAAACAAAGCTAGCAACCACCTACTCTATATCCTTCCTAGTACCAATCAGCCACTGGAACAAGTCTGCTCTTACAAATACCTTGGGGTTACCTTTGACTCAGCCCTCACATTTCACAACCACATCGATGCCCTAACATCCACCACTAACACACGGCTTGGCATCCTCTTCTGCCATAGAACCTGCCTTCCCCCAAATGCACTCCGGCTAGCTATTACGTCATCCATTTTGTCCCTCGTAGACTATGGTCTATCAGTCTATGGTGCTGCCGACACCACTGCACTCAAAAAAATTCACCTAACCCTGAATAAAGCCTGCAGATTGATTACTGGTGCCCCCAGGCTCACACACACCTGTCAGCTATATGTCGAGGCTAAACTTCTTACCCTGGATGAACGGCTCCGATATCAAACCTATCTCCTCACAAAAAAAACCCTATTCGGGCTCTCCCCCCCTGGGGTAATGGCATCCATCCACCAGAGCCCTCCCACTGTTGCAACATGGTCATCCAACAAGACCACTCTAATGGTCCCCAGATCAAGAACCAGCCGTGGCCAGAGGTCCTTCTGCTATAGAGCACCATCCTGGTTTAACTCTCTCCCTGCCCCATCACCAATGCCACCACCATCTCCAGAGTTCAAAACACCATGAAACCAAATCGTCAACACTCGTAACTGCTCCTGTGTCTCTGAAAGTAGCCTCACCTCTGCTTCTCATGACAACGCCCTCGGGCATGCTCTCCACCAGCCATCCCCACCACCGCTCCCAGTACACCGTGCCTGTGTCTAACTCTGGCCAGTGCCAGCTGTTTCAGTGTTTACCTACTAGATTGCTCAATTTTGATACCAACTTTGTAACGCCTGTTCTCAATTACATGTACCCTGTAACCTAAATGTATTTGTCTGACCTCATTGTGACGTGGCGCCTCTGTTGAACGCCTATTGTTTTGCAAACCTATGCTATGTAACCAAAAACACTACGTATGTCTTTAATGTGACGAAGTACCTTTGGAAACGAGCCTCTGGCTCAAAGGTTGTAAGCTGATTTTACAAATAAATAAATAAATAAATAAACAACTATATAATGCAATGATGGCACAGACCCCTCCACAGTAACCTCTATTCTGTATGTGCTCACCAACAAAAGTATCACTGGTTCTTGCACAATTAAATGATGAGTGAGTCCTAAATAAAATATGGGATGCACTTTTGTTAAGTAGTTATAGGAGATAGGGTCAAAGGTAATATAAAACACAAAAGTATTGAGTAGCAAATGTGTCTTAGATCAAAGTATCATATAACTGAAGAAACCTTGGAACATTTGTTGCTGCACTGTCTCTTTGTGGCAGGATTTTTGCATTTCCTGGCATTATGGTAGAAATGGCAGTGGCTGGAACATTTCATTTATGAGAATCATCTAGTATTGGGGGAGTTACCTTTTCAGTGCAAGAGTACAATGACACTAATCCTCACCTGTCTTAAGTTTTATTTGTGGCAGGCACAGTCTTGTTATGTGATGCAACAACTACAGTCCTCATCATAGCTCATGCATGTCTACAACAAAAATGAAGATAAATACAAAAAAAAAAATAGGCTTTGACAGCAGATAAGGACCGCTTGGCCCACCTAGTCTGCCCATTTCCCTACCTAATGAATAAGCAGCAGATCCTAGTTAACCAACAGCCTACTTCCTCCTACCCTCCACTATAATTGCCTTATGTCTGTCAGATGCATTCTTGAATTCTCCCACTGTTTTTGACCCCACAACCTCCTCAGGGAGGCTGTTCCATGTATTCACCACCCTCTTTGTGAAAAAATACTTCCTCACCTTGCCCCAGAGCCATCCCCCCATCTTCAAATTGTGCCCCCTTATTCTTGCACATCTCTTTTTCTGAAAGATGTTACCCTCTTTGACTTTGTTGATTCACTTGAGGTACTTGAAAGTTTCTATAATATCCCTCTTCTCCCTCCTTTCCTCGAGGGTATACATATTAAGCTTCTTTAGTCTCTCTTCATATGGTTTCTGGTGAAGACCCTGCAGCATTTTAGTTGCCCTACTCTGGACTGCCTTCATCCTGTCTATATCCTTACAGAGATGGGGTCTCCAGAATTGCATGCAGTACTCCAGATGGGGTCTCACCAACTGTCTGTACAGAGGGATGAGAACTTCCTGTTTTCTACTGGTGATGCCTCTTCCTGTGCATCCTAGTATCCCCCCAGGCCTCCTTACTGCCTTCTCACATTGCCTGCCTAACTTTAGGTTATCTGATGATATGACTACCCCCAGGTCCCTTTCCATTTTTGTTCTTGTTAGTACCCTCCCCCATTGTGTACTCTTCCCCTGTGTTTTTGTTTCCCAGGTGCACTGCTTTGCAGTTCTTTGCATTGAATCTAAGCTGCCATACTTTTGACCATTTCTTCAACCTGGCAAAGTCCCTTCTCATCCTTTCCCCCCCCCTTGTATATCAACCCTGTTGCAGATCTTTGTGTCATCTGCAAAGAGGCATACTTTTCCTTCCAGTCCCTCTGCAATGTCACTTATAAAAACATAAAAGAGGACCAGCCCCAGTACTGAACCATGTGGTACCCCACTAGTAATCTCCCCTTTCTTCAGAGTGGACTCTGTTTACTATTACCCTCTGCATCCTTTTGTCCAGCCAATTATTTCCCAGGCTACCACCCTGGGACTCACTCCCAGGCTGTCTAACTTGTTTATTAATCTTTTGTGTGTGACTGTGTCAAATGCCTTGCTAAAGTCTAGTTAGGCCATGTCCACAGCCCCTCCCTGGTCTACTACATTGGTCACCCAGTCAAAGAAATCAATTAGATTCATCTGACATAACCTTCCCGCTGTGAATCCATGTTGCTTTGGGTCCCGTGCCCCACTGGCCTCTAGGTACACAAAAATTCTTTCTTTCAGAAGTGATTCCATCATTTTCCCTACCACTGAGTTCAAACTAACAGGTCTGTAGTTTCCAGCCTCTGTCTTGCTCCCACTTTTGTGAAGGGGAATCACATCCGCCCTCCTCCAGTCCTCAGGTACCATGCCTTCCTCTCATGATTTGTTAAAAAAGGTGATCAGTGATGTCTCTAGTTCTCCCCTTAGTTCTTATAGAATTCTTGGGTGAATCCTGTCAGGCACCATTGCCTTGTCCATCTTGACTTTTAGGAGTTTTTTCAGGACCCTTTGTTCTGTGAATGGACTGGTATTGACCCCCTATCTAGAATGCTTCTGTTGTTTGGTTTAGGTACATCCCCCTCCTCTTCTTTTGTAAATACTGAACAAAAGTATTCATTCAGTATCTCTGCCATTTCACTGTCACCATCTGCCCACCCCCTCCCCTTTATTAACCCTCACTATCCCTCACTTGGTCTTTCTTACTACTGCACCTATAAAAGGTTTTATCCCCCTTCTTAACTGAGTTGGCTATCTTTTCCTAGGTTTGGGCCTTTGCTATTCTGACTGCCTTTCCTGATTTCTTCTGCTTTAACTGGTACAGTTCTCTTTCCTGCTCCTTCTGTGATTCCTTATACTTTCTGAATGCTATCTTTTCTCCCTAACCTTCCTTGTCACCTCTTTTCAGAACCATAGTATTTTTTTCCTTCATTTTGCTTTGTTTATTTGATTCTCACAAAGGCTTGCTGCCTCTGTGATGGCAGTTTCCATTTTTCTCCATTGGTTCTCCACCCCTCAATCTTGCTCTTTTGCTAGTGCATTCCTTAGGCACTCCCCCATTCTGCCAAAGTCAGCCCTCCAAAAGTCCAGTACCCTTGCTTTTGTATGGCTTGACTCAATGGCTGTGTTTATTGTGAATCACACTGTCTGGTGATCGCTTGTTCCCAGATGACTACCCACTTCTAAATCCGAGATCCTCTCACCATCCCCATTTGAGAGTACTAGGTCCAAGCCTGCTCCTTCCCCTTTTTCTGCCATTCTATTTCCTTGTCCATTTACTCCTCCTGAGATGGGGTCTATATACAACCCCTGTGTGGATTATAGTGCCATTTTCTGTCTCCAAGTTGACCTACAGTTCCTCTTCTCCTCCCTGTTTACCCTTTACTTCCATTGCTTTGATCTCTTCACTTATGTAGAGAGCTATTCCTCCTCTTTTACTCTCCCTGTTCCTCCTATATATTGCGCAACCCAGAATGTTGACATCTCAGTCATTGTTCTCTGTGAACCTGGTTTCTGTGACTGCCTTGATAGTTAGGCATCCCTCTTCCATTAAGGCCACTAGTTCAGGAAGCTTGTTGCCCAGACTATGGGAATTGTTACTCATTGCCCTACATTTTTGATGCCCTTACCCCTTGTAGCCCTACCCCTGTACTTACTGGCTTTGTCTTTTTCTACATTTACCCCTGCCCTGTCCCTATTGACCTCTCTACCTTGGTTTTAACCTCGCAAACTACCCTGTTTAATGAGGGAAGGCTGGGATTTCCCTTCTCCTTTTCCTTTCCTCCCCCTATTGGCTAGTTTTAAAGCTTGCCAATGAAGCATTTAAATCTACCATCTAGGATCCTGGTTCCCCTCCCAAACAGATGCTGACCATCATTCCAGTATAAGCCCGTATCCCTCCCGGTGGACCCCCCCATCCTCAATGAAGCCACAACCATGTGCTCCGCACCAGTTTTTCAACCTTTCATTGAATCCCAGGGTGTGGAGTACCATAGCCTCACCCATGCCATAGACAAGCAGCACCTCTGTGAAGGTTACCATGCTTGCTACTTAACTAAAGCCCCTCCCCAAATTCACAAACTCCTCCTGCACAGCTCTGATCCCATTCCCAGCTAAGTCATTTGTCCCTAGGTGGACAATGACATCCAACTCCCTCTCCCATGCAGCTGCTCCCCTGATCCTGAGGATTTGCTTCCTGTCCCTCCATGTCATGGTGCCAGGCAGGCATCTTACCTCCCTCTCCCCTCCCTCCCTCCCCTGTTCTAACCCACTAATGATTGAGTCCAATCTGTTTCCTTCCCCTGTGGGATCCTATGCCACTTTTCTGTGGGTCTCCTTTGTGAAGATTCCCAGCATCCTCCTTGGTCTTCACTGTGGATGTCTCCATAGATGAACAACATTCCACCAGAAAGGCATATGAATAGTGGAGAGGTACAACTGGAGGGATGTGTTTCTGTTCCACCACCCTCACCCTCCCTGAGTCCACCATAGTCAGACCCATCCTTATTCTTGGCAACCTCTGAGGCAACGACAGTGACCCTGGTGGTCCCTGGGTGGGGGAGGAGATTTCCCAATCCCCTGCCAGGTCCTGGGTGGGGGAGGTTTCCCCACTCCTTGCCAGGATGGCCTGGAGATGAGAATCCTCCTCCCTCAGAGCAGAGAGGTGTCTGCAAATAGGGCAGCATTGCAGCCTCTAGAATGTCTCCCAGAAGACTGCCGCCCCACAGCCATTGCATTGCACCACCCCTCACATGTCTCTCTCTCTCTCTCTCACTGTTGAAATTGTGAGGTTTTTTCATTATTAGGAAACCTCACTTCACCTTAGTAGTGTAACCCTTTTCCTAGGGACTATGTACTAGGAATACAGAAGTTTTTTTTTTTTTTTTACAATAGCAATCACAAGAAGATATCCTCCCAGCTTATGCAACACTGCCTGGCTGCCTTCTGTGGTGTACCCCACCATGTTTTGTGCCTGAGCAGGAGGTTGTCACACCTTTCTGCCTAACCCCATAAAGCTAGGTCAGCTGGGGGAGGGTGGGAATGGGGGAGGGTAGAATTTGGGCTATCCACCTATTCTGTGCTGTAAGAACAATCAGAGCAATCCAGTTTGAACCTTCTGAGGCTTTGTCTGGCTGTAATACACAACTCGACTGACTTCAAGAATGAAAGAACACACCAGTGAAAACTTAAATGTTTGTTGCAAAAAGTCACCAAAATACTATCAAGCTACAAATAAGGCACCAGATTCACAGAAAAAGAAAAAAAGAATCAGCAGTATTTTAATCTCTCTGTATGTAAAGTAACAGTCTACAGAAAGAGCAGCAGTATTGCAAACCCATTCTTGATTCAAATAAGCAAAAACCAGTGTAAAATTAAAAGTAAGGCCCACTTCCCTCAGCATCTGAGCAAGATTGTGCCTTAATCCTCCAGTTTTCTAGTTCAAGATTATAAACACATTGGACAGACTAGGTGGGTCAAATGGTCCTTGTCTGCCATCAGATTCTATGTGTAAGCGTATCTTACTATAGCTTAGATGACAGAATCAACCATAAGAGGCACTGTATATACCAGAAAGAAAAATTTACTCTGGAAGTACATCTTTTATTGGCTTATTGTAAATATATAGAGCCTGATTCTATAAGTACCCCTACACATGTCACAAGTTGCAACTTGCAATGGGTGCAGTTTCACCAAGGACCCTGTGCCTGAGTCTGTAATGGGCAGGGTCACCACGGCTAAGTCCTATGAGTTGCACCAACCAGACTGGTGCACTGAACAAAGTGCATACCTGAACAGGTTGGTGCAAGCCGCACATCACCCACAGAAAGGGCATAAGAGCTCCACCAGTCCTGTGCTCAATGAATGACAGCTCATTCATTGAACATATACTATTTACAGTAGTACATACTCATACAGAGCTCAGTCGGTGACTGGCCATGGTGGTGAGAGGTGGGCTGTGCCAGTCACCGACTGGGGATGAGTGGGGTGGTGCGGGGTGGACTGGTACTGCCAGGTGGGGGCCACTAGACTACCAGGGAGATCAGGGGTTATGTTAAATATTTACTGTGCATATCACAATTCCAGGGTTTGAGAAGTGGAGGCACTAGCTCTGCTGGGCATTTACTATTCATGTGGGGAACGGGCATGGAGGGGGGTGTACTAGCCCTGCTGGGCATAGGGCATATGTTCAGGGGATCAGGCATGGTGGGTGGTAGCCCTGCAGGGCTCTTATTTGAACAGTATTAGGAGGTGGGTGGCTGGGGAGGGTTGATAGCCCTGTGGGGCTTTTTTAAATGGTTTGGGAATGGGGCTGGGGGGTTACATATACTGGGGAATCAGGCTGGCAGCACATTTGAGCAACCCATGGTGGATGCAAAGTACACTTACACCAGCTATTTGCTGGTGTAACTGTACTTTGTCTGATGTCCTCTGGGGGTTGTTTTAGAATAGAAATTTTGGGGACTTGGAGGCTGCCCTTCCAGAATAGGGCACAACTAATGCCATATCCCCCTAGTACCATGTTGAAGGGGGTTTATGGCGTAACTGGTGATGTAAGTCCACTTTGGCGCAAGCAGCCTGTAACATGTCACAGGCTGCTTTGCAGAATACCATATGTCGCAGCTGCTAGCATAACTTGCTACTTGCATTATTTTTTTTAGCATAAGTCAAGTTATGTCAGACATAACGTTTTGTGAATTGGGCCCATTGACTGGTTACATTACAGTTAAACATCACTTTCACTCTCTCTCTTTATTTGATCAAGCCTGCTAAGTACTCAAGTCATTGAATTATTTATCTCTTTCTTTGTCCATATTTGTTTTGTTTGATCACTTTATTTTCAGTATGGAGCATGGCTTTATCTTTTTTTTGTTTTTTTTTTTGCTTAGTTTGGGGATGGTGTGGGTTATGGAAATCCAAGGGACTTGTAGTTGTACTCATCATTGTACTGTATTTCATTTTTCTCTGCTATTGTTTTCTGTAGTTTGTTTTACACTTTCTTCTAATAAAAATTCCCCAACTCTTTTTGAGAGGTGTCACTGAATCTTTAACACCCATCTGAACAGCCACCAGATTAAGCAAGAGTCCAAGAGAAATGTATGCACTGCAGAGTGGATCCAGTGTTAAGCTGGGGTAGTAAACCCCACAAACGATTTGACTGTCCAAAGTTGCAAGCACTCGCTAGAGATATCAGCAAGCTAGGGGAATAAGCAACAAACTCAGCAAATCCTATAGTTCCAAAAGATTTATGGCAGAAATTGTCGCCCAAGTAGCAACCCTTGTAGCTGGGATAGCAACACAAACAAACCCCTGCACTTCGACCAGAATTCTTCCTGAGTTGGCGCTGTTTATGTGACTAGGAAACCCCTTATATACTTTTAAGTTTATACAATGCTACCGTCTATTGACACAATACATTCATTAACATCAAAATAAAAAGTAAGTAGTTCTGAGGGGATTCTAAACTGTGGAACTGATTAACCTGTTAAAATTAAATTACAGAATGTGACTAAGATACATTAAACATTATTTTGAAAAAAAAAACAACTAGAAAAATATTATGAAAAAAACATGCTTTTAACATCATCCAAAAGTTAATAAACACGTTACGTTGGATTGAAATTCTATTAGCATTGTTGCTCTGTATAACATCCAAATTTTATCTAATCATTAAATGAAAATGATCAGTTCTGAATTATTACTAGAAAGCAAGAGAAAAAAAATACTGAAGGCAAAGAGACACAAGATTTTGGCGCAGTAAATCTGGGTACTTGATCACCCAATGTGTTATATCAGTTTGGGAATTTCCAGGGAGTCCACAGATGCCAAACCCTCATAAATTACCATATGAGGGCACCAAAAGGAAAACAATAGGAGATGATTGTGTGTGGCTATCCCAGCTACATGGGTTGCTACTTGTACAACCATTTCAGCAATAAATATTTTGGAACTGCAGAGTATACTGAGTTTGTTGCTCATTTCCTAGTTTGTTGATACCTCTGGTGAGTGCTTTGCAATTCTGGACCAGATTGAGCAGACAAGTCCTTGTTTTAGTGTCATATCCAGAAAAAAACTGACAAAGAGCATAAGAACCAGGAGACATGCAGTGAAGCTGAATGGGAGGGGTGGAGATCAAGAGAGATGTATGAAAACATTTCTTTATTGAAAGGGTTGTAGATGCCAGGAACCAACTATCACCAGATGTAGCGGAAGCAAAAATAGTAGTGGTGGTGATGGTGAGGGCTTCAAGCATGCATGGGATAGATGTAGGGGTTTATTAGAAAAGAGGCATGGAGGCAGGAAGGTCACTGGAGACCATTTAGGGTTTGCAGCATCAGATTAGGCAGGGACATCTAGACAGACTGGGTGGGCCAAGCATTCCTTTTCTGACTACATGGTCTATGTTTCTATGTTAGACAGCACCTCAGGAGTGCAGTACCTTCTTCATACATCACAACAGTGTCAATATTGGGATTTACCCAAATTTCCTTGAGTGGGACTAGAACCTATAACATTCCAATCTCCCAGCTTCAGAAAGGAGTGTGCAACTTGCTAAGCCTGTGGCACTGATATGGGGGGGTGCATACAGGTTCATTTCTAATTATACCCACAAGTGGGGGGGTGCATTCTAGCTTTTTCAGGATTTAGACAGTGTAGGTTTTCTCACATGCCAGTGGCTAGGTGGTAAGCCCAGAAATAAGGGAGCTGCCATCTACATGGGGAGTGAGCTTTTACATACTTGAACTGTTTTTGTTTTCCTGTCCCACAGGAGGGAAAGGAAAAGTTTTTAAAGTCTAAGAAAGTAGTGCTTTTGTATACACACAAACAGAGAGTTTTCAAACAAAATACTGTAATATTTTAGGAAAGGCTATCATTTTAAAAGTGACACTTTTACCTACCTCCAGTGGTTAGGTTAACCTTTGTCTGTCTGTTTAAATCAGCACTCAGGGTTTTACATAACTAGATACAATTTTTTTCTTAATCATTTGCTTGCATCTTGGGGTGATCACCATGCCAAAGTATTAGATTTGTTCAGAGAACTATTAATGCTAAAATACTGGATAGAATCTAGGGTGCACATGTAATTTAGCAGAAGGATTTTCTCTTTTCCCCAGTTAACCATTAACCATAAGGCCCCAGTGGTGGTAAAAATCATTGTAGAAGTAATACACCTTCATATCTTGTAAATGTTTTTTTTTCCTTGTCAATAGATAACTCTTTTTGTGTAGCTATTGGGGATATATTTGTCTGCTTTAGGTTGTTTTCACTCTTCACACCAGCCGCTGTAACTAGCCTGGGGGTCTCCATTTTCTGATTGTTGAAATCTCATTGTCATTGAGAGCTGCATTAACATATGAGAACATGATGCCACAGCTCCCATTTACATCATGTAGCTCTATGCTGAAAGTACACATAACCAGGAAAAAACTCTCTAGAAACACACAGATTGAATGCAACTTAAAGGAAAAAATCCTGCATTACATCTAAGATATTTTGCAAAGCTAATCGAAGGTAAACACCTTGCTGAAACTTGTTTTGTTGAATTCTAAGTAAGCAGACTGGCACACTGTGCAATGTAAAAGGTGATGGCACATCATGGGCTGTGTTTTCAAAGGAAGATACAGGGCTTGTGTGAAACCTTACATCCAGCTCCTTTTTTGGCACAGCTGCACCAAACGCCTTTTCTGCTACTGCACTCAATTTAATCCAGCTTTTGCCAAATATTTGGTGTAAGCCCAGGAAAAAGGATACCGAGGACTGCCACAAGCTACACCAGCCAAAAGCTGGTATAACTTTTGGCAATCAGTGCATGGGTTTGAAAATCATGATCACTGGCCAGGAAAATGCCGCACGCTCTGTCTGCCATATGTTCAAGCACCCAGGGCTTGCAGCATACAGCGCCTTTTGAAAATCTGGCCCCATGTCCTCATATGCTAATGCAACTCTTGGACACAATGAGATTTCAAGAACCAGAAAATGGAGACCACCAGGATAGTTGCAGGGAGTGTATGAACAGTGGAAATAAAACAAACACATGTATCTCCAACAGCTACGCAAAAAGATTTGTCTGTTGACAAACAAACATATAACATTAACAGGTTATGAGGGTGCACTACTCCTTTAAGCATTTTTAGAATAGTAGATGAACCAGGATTAGAGAGAGTGATCAGTAGGTTATCTGTGTATGCCAGGCTTTTATAGGTTTAGCTCCCCTTGTGATGCCCTCCATATTCTTGTTTTTTTTTTTTTTGATGCTGGTCGTATTTCTACTCCTTTTTGCTCCACAGCCCTCACAATCTGGGGGAGACCAATCCCAATCACCCCAACGTCTACCAGCCAGTGCCAGCCATATCCCCATGGCTTGCCTCCCCTGGTGGGGTTGGCGGGGGAGGCCCACCCCCACTGAGAATGGATCCAGTGTGCCAGGTCTGTGGCTAGTAGGGGCAGGACTTGCAAACACCTCCTTCATCCACCATGAGCAGTTTTTCCTCCCATTTCCTCCCCCTTCAGGAGTGGAACATGCAATGATGCCAGCGACAGCATGGTGCATGCTTCCATGGATACACCCCATCAAGCATCTGCCCCACTCCCGACCCATGTTGGGCAGCACCCGTATGCCACCCAGCCTCTGCAAGGGGTCAGGCATGCACCAAAAGCTAGTCAGCCCTCTTGCCAGAGAAGGAGAGCAGTCCCTAGGATGCTCAAACCTTCTCCTTCCCTGCCGACCCCCAGTGGGCCACACTCATTCCCGAACAGGGGTTACCAGCATGGCACAAGGTGTGGTGTCCAGTGCCTCAACCCTCCTACAAGGTTGGTACCAATGAGCTTGCATTTTGTACAGTACGAGATCGGGACCAATCAGTCAGTGGCTGGCCATGGCAGAGTGTGGAGGGCTGTGTCAGTTGCCAGGTTGGGTTGGGGGGTGCGGGAAGAGGTTCATGCCTGCTAGGGTGGTGGGTTGGGGGCTACTACACTGTGGAAATTGTATGATGGATTATTTTATATCGAATGCTGATTGGGACTCGGGATGGGGTGGAGGACCACTACACTATGGAAAAGGGATGGGGATATTATTTTTTTTATTCAAATGGGGTTTGGGATGGGGAGGGGGTCCATGCACTATGAAAAAGGGATGGGGGATCTGATTTTATTTTATTCAAATGGGATTCAGGACAGGAGGGGGTCCCTGCACTATGGAAAAGGGATGGGGATCTGATTTTATTTTATTCAAATGTGGTTTGGGATGGGAAGGGGGGACCTGCACTATGGAAAAGGGATGGGAAAATTATTTTTTATTTGAAATGGATTCGGGACAGGGAGTGGGGGTCCCTGCACTATGAAGAAGGGGTGGGGAAATTATTTTTTTATTCAAACCAGGTTCGGGATGGGGAGGGGGGTCCCTACACTATGGAAAATAGATTTTCTTTATTGGTGAATGACACTGGGCTGGGGGAAGGCTGCTGTGCTCCTGTGTGCAGTACAACAGCCTGCCTGTGGGTGGTCAGGACTTAGGCATGGTTCTTTCATGCCTAACTTTGCGTGGTACATCTCCAAGATGTGTGAGCAGCTGAGCTGCACATCTTTACTGAATATGGGGATGTGCTGCATATTTATGAGCACAACCCCTTGAGATGCGCTGCATACATTTTTGCTGCTCTTGGGTGCAGCCAGAGATGCGCAATGCAGTGTCCTTTTCAATATCATGCTGTGGCACATTTCTTGAGATGTTCTGGTGCATCTTCTTTGAAAATGTTCCTACGTTTCTGTAGTTTCAGCTGCCTATCGCACTTCTACTTCAATAGCACGTGCCTTCCCTCCATCTCTGATGCTGATTACGCTCCCATCACCAGATGTGTTTAAAAAATAGTAAAATGAAGAGAATTACTCCTACTGGTTTCTATTCTTCAGGATATTGTGTACTCTGTGTGCCCTGAAACACAGTTTCTTTGGAATTTGACATGTGCTCTGTTCTACCACCTGCAACAAGCTTGCTGTAATTCCTTGGTTGCTGTAATTACTCATTCACCATCTCATTCTGACTGAAGTCACAACAACTCAGTCACATACAAAGAAAATAAAATCTTTCATCTTGCCTATGGGAAAAATGACCACTTGCTGGCTATGTCTTTTCCATGTTAAGTACTCCACTATGGGGGAAGCAAACTACAACTATGGACTTCAAAGAAGGACAAAAGTCTGAAGCCAAAAATAAAATGACATCATTCTCTAGCAGGCAGAAGGACTATTTTACTCAAAGTTAACCTAATTCTCTTTTTATATATCTGAACATAGTTTATTTAATATCAAAAAATATTTTAAAAAAGGACCCCAATTTTATAAACTCAGTAAAACACTCCTGGTTGTGCGCTGAATAGATATGACTGCACTTCCAGGTGCTGAATGTAGCTGGCCTGCGGCCTCATTTCTTAATACGCCCCTGGTTTTGCAGTCAAATCTGTTCAATGTATACTCCATTGTATCTTATTGCTTAGGTATATGGTCCTCAGTTGGAGATATTTGTTTGGCTTAGGGACCAGGATTATTAAGGCTTCTTGCATAGAGGAGGGAGACTACCTGTCTCATCTTTACAGGTTGTGACAAGTGTCATGCAAAGCAGACATGAAAATTTGATAAAATTCCACCAGGAGGCCATCTGTTGGTGATATTTTCCTTTTTGGGAGACCTTTGCTGGTTGCTTGAATCTCCTAAAGGGTAGCTGGAACATAGAGATGGAGGCCTGACAATTATTTAGGGATGTAAAGATTTTACTTTCCAGAAAATCAGTCGGTAAAGCAGGTAGATTCCACACTGGGAGTAGTACAAGGTAGCACAGAGCTAATAAACCACTTTATTTATTTATTATTTTAGTTATTTATTTATGTGGCTTTTGCTGTTATTGTTCCCAAAAGGGTTCTAATGCTCCCTGTATGCCTACTTGTCTGTTGAAGCAGTGTCCATTATGTCAGGAGTCTGCTTGCCCTTTCCCCTAAGTTTGAATATCTGTGGACTGATCATGATACTTCTTTCTAGGCAGCATTATATATATATATATATATATATATATATATAGATAGATAATTTGCAGAAAACTATGTTTAATGCATCATTTAGGGTTAAAGCAGAAAAAGTCAGGAAATGAGAACATTAGAGTTGCCACCTAACCCCCCACCGCCATCCTCCACAGACTGACAGACGATGGGGTGTGTCATTGGGGTTGTGAGGCCCAAATTCCACCCCATTCCATGTGTAAGCAGATAGGCATGCTACAGTAAAGGAGAATGGGTGAGATTTAGGCCTCACAACCCGAACGACACACCCCATCATCTGTTAGTCTGTGGAGGATGGCGGGTGGGGGGGTTAGGGGGCAACCCTAATGTTCTCATTTCCTGACTGTTTCTGCTTTAACCCTAAATGATGCATTAAATGTAGTTTTTTGCAAAGAATTTCCTTACTGTTTGAGAAAGCCTTTATAACCACCCAAAAAAAATATGCATAGCTATACAGCATATGTTGGTGGGAGCTCCCATGGTGACAGCAGCCATACAATGTGGTGCAATAAATTACTGTTCTTTTCTGCCAGTAAAAAGGTGTTAATTAGACACTGAGCATCATTGCTGAGGTTATAAATTGGTTGGAAAATATCTACATGTATTTACTTGAATAAGCAGTTTTTATTTGAGAGCAACGTTTCATCAACCACTCTATGCATAACTTGTTATATTAACAAAGGGGTTATAACAGTGCACAAGACAAGCCCCTACCCACCACCATGTCACCAAAGAACACATACAAAATGTAAACTCCACCAATCTAAAATGTTTCAGTGGTTAAAGGTGTGGAGCCGAGGTGTAAAGCCTTTACCTTCCACTGCCATAAAATCAACGTGTAACAGAACCTTTAGAGAACAGTACATTGTACAACAACATGTAATAGAACCATTAGAGAAGAGTACACTGAACAACAACATTTTCACTTTTTTGGGGGGAGTGAGCAAAATGTGTATTTTGATAGAATATCAGTGGCTGAACTCAAGAAATGGTGATGTGGATGCTAAATAAAGACTCTTGATGCCCATTAACAAAACAACAAGGTCATTTTAACAAACCTACTTCCCTTGTTAAATGAAGATTAGCTTTTGAGGGCTGGGGTTCTAAATGCAACCAGTGTCCTCCAGGCATGTACAATGTTCAATAACAAATGTAAAGCATATGTTAAAAAAAGAGCCTCTGTCACTGTATTAGAATGTGTGTGTGTGTGTGTGTGTATAACTTTTGTTTTGTTTTCTGTGTTAATGCAGATAAAATCAGCTCTCCTTGGGATTAAAGAGGACAGGAAATTAACAAAATAGTGATTTCCTATGAGGAATGTGTTGTGATTATTTATAGTAATACATGTATGTTGACTAATCGGCAACTGTGTTAGTCAGATTTTTTTGTGTCTTTAATTTAGCCAATTAACAAAAAATTTAAAAATGGTTGTTACTGGAGCAGCCTGTTTTATATTTCTGGTTTTCATATCAGGAAAGTGAGTGTGGCAGCTAAATGCTGACATTGTCATTCATGCATTTCATGATGTCAACCGGACTCTCACTCTATGGGACACATGCTCCTGAAGCTGTCAGAAACTGACAGCAACCAGGAAGCAAAGTACTTCTTTTCTGTATTTTGTTGACCTTTTATTTGCATTACTGTTACAGCATAAGAAAATGCTTGTGCCAGTTTGGATACAAATGCTGCTAGTTTCCCTGATTAGAATTGTAATTCATCATGTCAAGCATTCCATGGAAAAATAAAAGGAAAAAAGTAAAGAAAGAGTAAAACACTTTCCTTTTTTCAGCATCTGTTGGACATATGCCGTTAGAGTGTATTTGCTTGTTGACCAAAATAACACGGTAGAATAATTAGTACAACCTTCTGCTTTCTATTTTACATAATTAAAGTGATACAGCATCATAACTTACTGCCGTTTACCCTCCCCCCCCCACACACACATACACACACCCTTATGTATCCATCAGTTGCTCTAACTTATGGTATTTGGGATATTCTTCAGAATATGCTTATCGTACCATTTCACTCTGCCTTAAGCCATGGCTTTTTTATCTTTTTTTTTTTTTTTTTACAGACCTTGATGTTGATGGATTCGTTACCTAGCTCCTGTGATGCTATCATCTGCATGATTTCACCCACCTGAATAAATTCTCTCTGTCCTTCATTAAACTTACTGAATCGTCTGACTCCTTACAGACAGTGACACCCAGCTAATGCCATCTTCAGAATTTGTTGATGGTTCATACTGCTAATTTATGTTAGCTTGGCTATGTATTAGAGATGCTCAGAACCGAAGCTCCAAATTCAGCATAACTTTGGTTCATTAAATCTGAGATTCTGTGCATATACCTTCTCTAATCCTAAAGTTTTATATTTTATTTTATTTTTTGGGGTATGGTGTAAAGAACTCTGTGTGCCACTGCTGATATTAATGCTTCTAGACTCACTACTTTGTCGGTTAAAGCCATATGCAGTACAAGTGATTCATCGGACAGAAGTCTCTCCTTATCGCCCCCCACACCCCAAATGCAATTACGCCCATGCAAATGTCAGCTAGGCAATACCAGCAGTAGATGCTCTGTATCAGCTGAAATATCCTTACCTGATTCACATGCAGACCTATACAGTTACAGTACCTACACTGCAATATGTGATTGTCTGTAAAAGGGACATGCCCTGCCTATTTATTTTATTGTGTGTATGTGTGTGTATTTCTTACTATACCAAGCTAACTGTAACAGACTAAACAAAAACAAAATAAAATTTGAGTAAGCCAGCTTCATCTTCTTTGCATCTGTTGGTCTGATGCCATTGCTTTACCATTGTGATTGTTAGTGGCAGAAACTTGATACACCCTTACAGACAGGATTACATTTGTATATGTCATTCTGCACATCCTCGCAACTAGGGGATGCAGTCTGAGTGCTTGCCAGAAAATTGTACATTGCCACACACACAATATCTTGTGAAACTATTGAAAAAAAGACTGATAAAACTTTCATTTCTTAAATATTCTTAAATGTTCTTTAAACATATGCTGTTCTTTGTATATTTTTTTTAATTACATGCCGTTATAATCGTTAGTACCTTCTGTAATTTTTTTTCTATTTTGTAATTAAATCAAGATATCACTATTGGTTAATGCAATCCTTTACCCACCACCCCCACCCTGCATACCCTCCTTTACCCAACAGTTGTTCAGTGAGTTGTGATGCTTATTGCAATTCAGCTTGTGGTTCCCTTTTCCTTTTCCCTTGGCCCGTTTCATATGGCAGCTTTTGTGAAAACTCTAAAGGGGTGGATAGTTAGTAATTAACCAGGCGACAACAGATCCTTTCTGGCTATGGGACCACACCTGGGGCTATGTGGAGCCACCAGCTCATTTTGAATCCCCAGACTCCAAACCTGCTGCATCTTACTGTTCCCGAAGGTGTGGTTCTTTGCAACTGCCCTTTTACAGGAGTGCCTCAAAACACCCAATAAATATTTACAGAAATGTCTGTTCCTTTTCAGTCATGAATCATTAAAATTAAGCCAGTAGCACTGGGAAGGGAAAACATACCGATAGATAGACAGATAGATAGACAGACAGGCAGATACACAGACAGACAGACAGAAACAGTATAGGTAGGGGATCAGGTACATAAATTAGATTTGGATGAAAATCTGTGGAGAGGTTTCACAGGGATACAGTCACCCAATAAAACAAGGCATACCACTGGCAAGTATTGTTTAATTCAATGCAGTGTGTGTGTGTGTGTGTGTGTGTGTGTGTGTTGTTGTTGTTGTTTGTTTCTTTAGCAAAATATAGTGAGAAGTAAAGCCTGCTCATTAAGCAGAATATTCAAGTTCTCTTGAGCTTTGAATGCCAATCTACAGTCTATGCAATATTTGAACACATTAAGTAGACAGCAATAAACAAGATCTGCAAATAACAACACGATGCGTTTGTACTTTACTACAGATTATACCAGAAAGCTTGGTGTTAACCCTTACTGTATTTGTCTAGTTAAACTTTTAAAATAAATAAATGCATCAAACTAAACAGTACAACAAACCAGCCAAAATAGATATATTTACTGGCCAGCAAAGCACCCAGAGACTGAATGCTGGTAAATAAAAACCCAAACGCGAATAAAAGAAAGTGTGGAGAATTTAATCCTTTGATTTTATTTTCCTATCAATATGGCTTGCCCATTCAATGTGGAGTGAAGAGTGAAGCCAGAGATATCCTATGGCATTATAACAATCCCAAGATGGCACCACAACCTTGCTGTGTTTGGACATTCAAATATTATTTTCTATAGTGCCTGGTTTTCACAAACTTGTCAGAGAGAAGCCAGAACAAAAACGTTTTTTTTCTGTCCAGTTGACTGTTCTCAAATGTCACAAAACATAGAAGCACTAATTTTACTTTGTCCAAGACTTTGACAATGTGGCTGTCCCGTTTCCTCTGACTGATGCCTGCCAAGACAGAACAAGGAAAAACAAATCAGAGTTTGACTGTTTTAAAGTGAACTGTAGTGAAAAGAAAACATTTTTTGAGATTGACTGTTTTTTTTATTGTTGTTTTGTCCATGAGATGAATATATTTTCATGAACATTTGATGCACAATACAATCAGTAGAATAGCTGTCTCATAATTGCTGCTGTGTCATCCCTATTATGGTACAACAAAAACTGATATCACAGTAGATATGTCACTACAGCAACATCTGAGACTGCATGGATTTCTAAGCACAACATCATTGAACCACACACTGCAAATAAATAACAGTACAAGGAATACATTTACACCCCATGATGAATACTGCACTTGCATATTGTAATTTATTTATTTCATGAGTTTTACCAGGAGAGAGATACTGAACTGAAAACAGCTCATTTCCAGATATGTCCTGGGGTAGGGGTAGGGAAGCAAACAATGCATGCTGTGCAAGTGAAAATAATTGAGAATGAAGTGGTAATAAAAATAAAATACAAGCAATAAAAAATATAGTACATTATAAAAAATAGAGGTAAAAACACATTACAGTGTTGCAGGCACAATACACATATTACGTAGACAGATAATCAGGGTAACCTAAAATAAATAGTTGTAACAGTGCAAATGATTGTTTTGCAAATTATCGAAAGGCTACTGTCATACCCTTCCCTAAAGGAGGTGTTGGAAAGCTGCAGGATGCAGGTCTGACATAATGTGTGTGGTGCTGCAGCTGCTTCGTGAATTGCCCACAAAGCCATGTGTGAGGCATCCTACAGGTCTGGGGCAAAGTGTGTAATAATCCAACTGCTTTATGAGTGGCCTGGATTACCATTCACAAAGCCCACTAATTGCCCATGGAAATGTTATGATGGTACAGTGGATGCTTCAAGACTGCACCACAGGGCTATTCATAAAGTATGCTGCAATTCCTGTGTAATGTGTGTGATTATGCAACTGCTTTACTAGTGGTCTGCAGGGCCCTACAGGTCTGGGGTAATGTGTGTGATAATTCAGTTTGCTAGTGTAGGACATGTGACCTTGCAGCTGCTTTGCATGTGGCAACAGCACTATCACACATATTGCCCCAGACCTGTATCCTGTGGCCTTGTGTCCCACAACACATAAGTGCAGTGTTAGTCATGGAGTGTAACTGTATTGTTTGCACTATGTTATTTATGAATTATGTTAAAAGTATATGTACTAAACCTGGATTTTACTTTGATATTCAGTTCAGTGGGGTTCAATAACTGCTGCTGTGTGTCCACCATACCCCCCATCATCAGTTATTCTTGCTCTGCTAACTGATCCAGCACCCATATGCCCTCTACCTCCTGCACTATGTGAAGGGGGACCATCTTGACTGAAATTTCTCCTGCCTTAGTTGTCATGCTTTCCATACATTTCAGTTTTTTGCAGTTTGCAAGCAAAACTCATGAGGCATATATTTAAATGGGGGCATGCAGTTTAATAAAGACACCTGTTTTCATTGATTTTAGACAAATTGTAATCCTAGTCATCAAACCCAACAGATCCCAAATAATGGTAATATCTGATGGTATAAAGTGCAGAGGTGAAACAAATGCATACAGCTCAGACCACAGAGTCATAGAAACCTGCTGGCAGAAAACGACCAGACAGCCCATCCAGTCTGCCCCAAAAATGATAGCTTTATTTATCTGATAAAATGGGGGAGGTTACACACATGTATAATAATGCCACTGCAGGGGATGATTATTAAATGCTATTTTGATTCCAAAAATGCAGTAACCTGCCATTTAATTACGTATCTCTGGACACAACAAATGACCTTTGCTTTTAAACTAGCAATAAAGAATTATCCAATATAACTATGCAAAAAAATGTGAGGTCCTTGGCAACCTCAGGATGCAGTCAGAATCTTCACTGATCAACAGGTTACAGGTTACAGACATCAAAATTTTCATACTACAAGAAATCACCAGTTGCACTGAGAAACCAGTAAACTTCTGTAGCCTGTGTATACTGGTCCCGCTGTCTATTTAAAATAGTTTCTGAGGAAACAAGGAAAGAAAAATAAGTCAGCAAATATTTTTGTGTAAATTCAAAGTAATAATGTCGCAAATGCACTATCCATTTCCCGACACAATCATTTGAATGCGACTTTATTGCAAATGAGAAAATATAAACTGGTGATTTAAAAGTCTGCCAGACCCAATCTTGTCTTTCTTAGCCCCCATACCTTTAACACACATTCCTTTACCAAGGGATTTCAGTGTATATAAACATTATCAGGAAATAATTGTTATAAATGCAGGGAATGTTTGTGTTATTTACATTCCTGCTTAACAACCTTAAATGTCCCTGAAATTGCAGGTTCATAGCCAGAGAAGTAACTATACAGATTAGGGCATAATTTCAGCTAAGTAGGCTCTCTGAAATATGCACCTGACTGAGCAAATGTTCTTGAAAGGGAAACTACCTAGCTACCTGGTTAACTTACACATTTGGTTATAGATTACATGAATTTCCAGTTTTCTTTTGGTGACTTCAATGATAAGGTCACAGAAAGTTAGAACTGCATATAGAGAGAGAGAGAGAGAGAGAGCGAGAGAGAGAGAGAGAGAGAGAGAGAGAGAGAATATGAATTATCTTCAGAGCACCTGAGAAAGCATTCAACTCTATATGGGTCATATTCTGGAATTATAAATAAACACATATATAGTGAGTCACTTTTCTTCATTGAGAATTCATAAAGAAGACCCCATGGTGAAAATATTCCCCGTTTCAGAGCGGGCTCAAAGGATACCTAGACCTTGTAATAATTTAAAAAAAAATATTCATGCTCGATCTCTGTGTAATTAATTCAGTGTTTATTATGAAATAGTACTTTTCCTTATCTTGTTGTTTATTTCAAAAAATCTTGCAAGGAAAAGCATACAGAACTGGTAACAGCTCGTTTCCTGATGTGTCCTTAAAGATCCTTGTTAATGCTGCCTCTTTTGCACCTAATAGTCATTTTTAATTAATTTTACACCTTAGTTCTGGAACCCGGTAGCATTAGCTGAGTTGAAGACTAGAGGGAAGTATTCCATGCAGGGCTTACAGTCAATTGATGTCAGCGAGTTCTGGAACTGAAAGGAAGGAATGAATACTGAGCTACAGAAAATACATTACAAGGAACCCTAAATAACAAAATAGCAGGACTATTTTAACACAAACAAACACACTGCTGTGTTAAGTAGACTTCACATATGCCTAAATGTCAAATTATATTAAAATGAGAAAAATAAAGTTTATGTCCTATTTAAGATGACTGTTTACCTGTATACATACTGGTGTGTATCCCTGGCATTTGAAGATTGCAATTGCTTACAAATTTAAAATGATTTCCAAAAGTACATAACCGAATGATCTGGTTTACCTGTTGTACTTTCCAACCAATATTGGAGTTTGAGAAACAAATCTTAGGCACATTTTTGAATGAGGGCCCCTTCCATGAAGCTCGGAGTTCTTCACAATAAAAATACAAATCAAACAGAATAAATACCCAAAACTGATCTAGGCATAAAACAGGGGTACAAAGTGCATAAAACAATTCTAAAAGGGATCTAAGCTGAGCTGCACACTCAAGCAGGCTAGACTGACCATTATGGTCTGTTTCTGCCGGCAATATCATATGTTCCTATGAACTATGGGCTGCTCTGCTCCATGCTGCATGGATTTGTTTCTCGCTCATTGACTCTAAGATCTCCAGTGGGTTTTATGAATGAAACTTGATCTATTTTTGATTTAAATGCCAGAAAGTTATTTCTTTTGCAGCTGGGAAAAGCTACAGAGCAGTTTTACTTAGACTAACCGTTTCGGTCATTCGTTAGCTTTGGCGTTTTGTTGGATAAGCGCTGTCTCAAACGAGTACTGGCCAAGTGTAAAAAGTAATTTTTAAAGTCTTTTTGAATGAAACTCATATTATTTTTAATTAGAGTTTTCAGAAAAGTGCCTTTGCAATCTGGAAACAAGTTGCTAACTATTGTTTTAGCCCCTCTTCGATTGTGTTGGCAGTTTGTTGAAGTTCAGCGTGCAGACGGGTATTTATATTAATTAATTAAAAGAAAAGGAGTCTGAATCAAAGCTGGCACAGAGGGCTCGGAAGTAAGAAAGAAGGGAGCTGCATCTATAAGAGTTGGGGAATAGTAATAATAGAAGCGGAGCTGTAAGAGGCAATGACTGGAGCACTGGCTGCCTGGACTCAGATCCACTGAGAGGGAGAGATGGATCATCTGCTCTATTTGCACTCAAAGTGCTCAAGATGGATTACCTCCCCAAACCAAATTACAGGAAAAGTGAGACGGACCCCTAGTTTGTGGAGAATCAGAATAGCTACACAGCAAAGTCTGCAGAGGCCCTTAATAATGATGAATCAAACATGGTTGAAACCCTCAGGGGTAAAGAATGGTGAGAGACCAGGAAATTATGTCTGCTTGCTGATTTTGGGCAGAAAACTCTTTTGGAGGTACTGCTCAGATTCAGTACTAAGTATCGCCCTGTATGTAGTAGATTCTGTTTGTCCCATGATGTTATAAAACTGAATGGAGATTACAAACTCCCTGGTTCTCAAATGTTGGGTGCCAGGTGTTGCCCTGAGTACAAGCCTGGAAACAAGTATTTCAAACAAACTCCACGTTTTTTGAGCTAGACTCAGCGGAAAAGACTTGGAGTACTCCTTAATTTAACCAGAGTATCCCTTTTATTTAGATTTGATTGCCCTTTAATACCTAATACCTAAAAATATATACTGCATATGGGAACCTGGAATCAAAAAGACAGTCTGGACCTGACTGCAGTGAGGAATAATATGAGCTTGGGATGAATCCTTATTTGAGGGCATTTTCAGCAGGGAACTCCTGGTGATGGAGCCGAATGTCATGGTGTCTGGTTCTGCTCGGTATGTATAATGACTTGAATTTTTACAAGTGTTGCTTTAGTGACTTATGTAAACTTGTCATTTTATAACCAATAGACTCCTGAACATCACAAGAGCCTTTGGTTCTTACTTCAAATGATGGGTTCCTGAGCCAATAGAGGCTGGACTTTTTATTCTAAGTGATGGGCTTCTGGTACTAACTATGAAATGTTTTATAAGACTCCCAGTCAACTGATTTATAAGCGCTAAATGTTTGTTTTTAGTATGATTCAGTTTGAAATTTTGGCACATTTCTGGGACTCTGCTTGGAACATTTATATCTGTTTATAGCATTTATATCTGTTTAACTATATATAACTTAGCCTTCTGGCAAGTTTTAATGTTTATTATAACACTTGAAATCTATAATGCCATAATATCATGGGGAAACAAATGATTTTTGTTATAGAATGCTCCACAAATGCGACCTAATAGTTCAGATAGTTAATAGTTATAATAGACTGTGAAATGGATGAAATAACTTAGCTGAAATATTCCAATGGTCAAAAGGGCTGCATATTACAGCTCCCTTTGAAGTTAATTATTATTTTGTGACCCAGAGTGTTAATCCTCTAGCTTGTTAATGGGAAATGCAGTTCTTATGCATGCTTAGATAGACCCAAGTGAAAACTCTTACAGGTTAGATATGGAGCCACTATTTTGAGCTCCCTTGAAATGTTCTTTATTGGAGGACTAATGAAGGCCCTGAAATGAAGCCATAAGTAGCCATTAGAAAATGGGCTAGTAAATTCTAGCGTTCTGATTGGCTAGGATGGCAACATTAGTGGGCCAGTATTTTTCAACAGAGACTGCTCAGAACAAGTTCCCATTCAGGGTGCCACATTACTTGGGGTATCTTTGGGCCCCTCAAATGTTCAAAGCAGCTAGCCGCCATTGTTTTTTCTCTCGCTTAGCGAGAGACTTTCTGACAGAGTTAGCGACTGGTCAGCCCCATCATGCTTAGCGGGCAGGATGGTGGCTAGCAAAACCCCAACCCCCTCCTTAGTTACGGGAAAAAATGAACTAAACATCATTCAAATGCAATGAAAGCTGGCAATCTGATCAGCTTCACAGAACAGCCAGTGGGCAGGATGGCGCATGCCTGATGAGCCATCACATTCACCTATCTAACTGTAACTGCCCCACAAACAAAACATATGAATCAAAAGTAAAAAAATTGGCATATTCATCTATTTTCTTTTAAGACAACAGAACAAGACCACTCCTTCCGGTTCATCTCTGCTACTCCAGGTTTTATTCAAAACTGGCAGAACTCGGCAGCCCGTTCCCCTCTGATACTCACTACTTCCTACAAAACGGGCAGAACATGGTGGCCCGTTCCTCTCTGCTACCCTGTTGTGCTACTGCTGTCTTTGAGCTCTCCCTTTCCCCTGCAGAAAAAAAATTATTTTAAAACAAATGCAGGTTCAATGTTTAAAACAGATTCCTCTTCTCTAGTATTGCTGTCTTTCCCATTCTAGTATAATCCCTTTCATACAGGCCATCACATACAAATGGAGGGGGGAGACATGCAACTAAATAAACTATTAAAAAAGGAACGCATGCTGCAGGGGACACTACACTTTAGCAAGCAAACCAACTGTGTGTATGTTTGGGGGGGGGCATCTCTCAAGGGAAACAACTTTAAATGGCTGCAGTGCACTCTACTGACATACCACTGGAGGGACTATTTTATGGGGAAAAACATTTTTGCAAGCATTTCTACAATTTTCTTTTTTATTTTCTTGACTCTTCATTTATTATATAAAAAGTGCCACATATAGCCCATTTTCTAAGCACAATAATACCCTCCAGAGTGGGTGATATTGCGAAATACTGGACCTTTCAGGGGCTATAGGGCCCTTCACCTGTGTCGGCGGGCTCATTACACCCCTGGGCAGTCTGGTATTTCACAATACCGCCCACCGTGTCGGGTATTATTGCTTTCCTAAATGGCTGACTTACATATGGGCAGTACTAGTGGACCAGCAAAAATGTATAAAAGATAGGCAGTTGCCCTTGTAGTTCTGATCACCAAGATGGGGTATAAACTGTGAGCAGTTCTGGCTGCCATGAGTTGAATATTTTCCTGCAGAAATGGAGAGGGAATACAGAGAGGTCCAAAGAATGATGCTTGAAAGGGTGTTTGGTGATCTTGTGATTGCAGCCTTCTGCTTTCAGCCTTCTGTTTATGCTTTTGTGTTTATTGCCTTTTGCTTATGCCTCTGTAATTATTAAATGACTGAGCTGCTCTGGTTTTTATGCCTTCAAGACTTACAGGATATTTCAAATTGAGATGTAATAATGCTAACAGGTCTGTGCTGAATATGTATAGTTTCATGAATTTACATCCACTGTTGACACTTTGTTTCATATTCTATGGCTGTATAACTTTAAGTGTTTTTAATGTATTTATGTGTAAAAATTGTAATGGCATTGCACCGATCAATAAACCTTTTGTATGAACTATGGAAACAAATAAATTGAAGAATGAATGAATCAATACACTACATGCATGGATACATGCATACATTTTTAAAACCAATATTCCCAGAAGTTCAACTGTAAAATGTGAGTCTTGCCAAAAAGGGGGGGGGGTGGGCAACAGGCGCCACCCCCTGCTCCTACAGAAGGACGAATAGGGATGTTTGACATTGTCTGTACTGTATAAACAATTGGTTCACAATTTGTAATTGTCTTTTTATTGTGTCCTTGAATATTTTCTCAATAAAGTATATTAAAAAACATGAGGGTCTCTTCAATAAATTGTTGAACTATTCTACACTGGGCTTAAAACTCAGGGTGCTTGGAAAGGTATTGTAGAGTGCTACAACTGCCACCACCACTGTTAAAGAACTCTGCTGAATGGGTTAGTCATTTAATTTTTTCCCATACAAGCTGGTTTTCAATACTGTCTTCAGTTTTCTTATTGCACATTCGTCATTAACATTTTAGTTAACTTACTTGGTGTTTCTAAATCACTGCACTGTCTGCAAGGACAATAGTAGAACTATATGATGTAGTTTATGTCCCAAAGCACACAGCCTTCTGTGACAGCATGGATGCATTGGAAGGACAGTGTAAGAGCTCAACAGGGGGCATACACTGCATAAAACAATTCTAAAATGGGTTGTGTGAATCAGAAACACTTAGGGAATCTACTAAAATGCTAGAAGAGTTGCAACAACAGAACTGAAACCCATGTTAGAAAGAGAGAGAGAGAGAAGAGAGAGAGAGAGAGAGAGAGAGAGAGAGAGAGAGAGAGAGAGAGAAAAGTTTCCACAGGAAAAAAAGTGACTTACAGACTCAGCACAGTTTTCAATTATTTATGCATCCTTCTAAAGATGCCGATTCCCCAGGTACTTTCTGAGGTCACTTAGTTGTTTCAACCTTGTCAATGTCCTTCTCCAGATACAGTATATGACAACTAGTCGAAAAGTAAATTTTTTTTGTCTCAATGCAGGAGTATCTGTCATCCCAAGAATACCATAATATTGTACTAATTCAAATTCATGTTGGAAAATCACTATTGGTCAATTATTAAGAGGCCTACATGTAGCTTATCTAAAATACAGCGGTTCCAGCCAATAACATCGTGGGATGAAATACTGTGGCCAAAAATGAAGTGGCAATAACATCACCACCCACAATGTCGGCAGCACTTGACATCGAGGGATGTAACAGTGCATGCCAGTGAATATGCATGCAGCAAACACAGCCTGTCACACAGAGACACCACACAGCACAGCAACAGGGACCTGAGCATAAGAACAGCACAGGGGTTCCTGAATAGGGAGCAGTTCATGGGACCCCATGCCATTGTGGTGTTGTTGTTCAGCCCCCAACCTGCCCATACCCCTCAGTCCTGTCCCGTGGGCTCCAGGTGCAGCCATAGCCTCTGCCTGCTGTCTCATGCCTAGTGCAACCTGTGCGTTCTGTGTCCTCTGTTCCATAGGGTGATATACTATGCCATGTTCTCCTTGCTCTCTGCCCTGTGGAGTCCTGACATAGCACCCTTTCTGCTGCCTTGTGGTGGGGCCTGCCTGTGGGAGGGCATTGCACTACCTCCAGTGTGCCACTGTGCTCGGGGTCCCAGTACTGGTCCCTGGCAGCAGATACTCTGGCTCAGTCCTCCCCACATGCATCCATATACTGGAACACTGTAGCTTTGCACAGAAGGTCAGTATGCAGCATTGATATCCAGTTTTATTTAATGCATCACAATATTATGGTTTGCGACGTTTTGCTGGCACCATTTAAAGTGACTCTGTCTTGACATTGGTGAAATGGTACTTACTACAGATGACCCGAACAGTAATAATTGTCCAAAAAGATGTCACAAATATGGGACTGGACTGTCATCCCAGTTATAACAGCTATATTCCATTAACTATGGCAGTTTGCGACGTACTGAAAAAAAGATTATAAAATGGTCACTCAAAACATTTGATTATAGCCCTCAGCATATCAGAATTAAAAGATTTATCTTGTTTAATTGTGACAAGACAAAAGCTCCTGTTCTTCCTGCACTGGCAGCCGACACACACAAACACATATACACATACATACACAAGAGCATGCACACATGCACACATATGGACATTTTGCTGAAAATGTATTAATGAAGTTGACAAATTATACAGCAAAATTCCAAATAAATATGAAACATGTAACCATGGCCACTGATTCATTTTGATTGAAGTTGTTGAATTCTGGTTTCAAGGTTTGACATTCTGGGAATTGTACCAGTAATCACTACCCTAATTTTCGGATTTTATGGGGATTCTATGTAGTTTCCAATGTGCTATTATGTATATCATTAGAAAGTTATCTCCTTCTCTCTCTCTCTCTCTCTCTGTTCCCCCCACCACACACATTCCAAATATAGCAACATGAAAATTACACAGGAGATATTTTAAAGCAAAACACATGTAATTTAGATGGTATCAAGTGCCAAAGTCAGTGAAATTCCATGATTATTGTATAGCAGCATGCCGACTACCTAATTCTTTGCTTTTATTGCTTGTCCCAGTAAAACTGTTTAGCAGTGGCCTTGCATATATAGTTTAAAAATAGCAGTTAATGACATTATGCCCCCACCCTTGGGATAGATGGCACCACACTTTCTCCCGTTACACCTCCCTCCAGGCTCTGGCTGACCAATTGCAAGACTTAACATTTTGCACTCTTTAATGCTTTGTCTTACCGTGTCCTTCACTGATCACCCTCTGTGTGTGCATCTTTCAGCTTGCAATTTCTGTCCCATTTAGTTTAGAAAATATTGAAGACTGTGTAATACTGTATCAGCCAGTGGCCTTCCATTTTGTTATAAGCAGTATGTTTGGTTTAGTTACTGATAAAAAAAAAATGACAGAAATTTTCTTGTCCCCTTTATCTTCGGCCATGGTTGCCGCTCACTAACAATCTTTGACCACAAGGCTACAAAATAATCGTCCACGACCATGGCCAAAGATTTTGCAGGCTCATGGCTGAAGATCGTTAGCGAACCATGGCGGAAGATTGTAAAAATGTAAAAGGCCACTTTTTGACAAAACTAAAATAAACCAGAGGCATGGGTTGATAGAGGGAAGTCCCCTGATCTAAAGCCATGCCTCAGTTATTTCACAAGTCACCCGTGGGGTGAAATATTTGCTTTTTTTCCAATCCCAAACTGGAAACAAGATGGCAGCCATTGCGATCAATAAATTTCTCATGATCAAAGATTCTTTGATCGTAAGCCTACAAATTATTTGATTGTGATGGCCAAAACCCCATTCTACTTTCACAAAATAACCATATAAATTTTCCTATAGACTTAAAATGGGAGCTAAAAAGTTTAATAACTTTTGAATGGATTAATATTTTTTTGTCAAACAAAAAGTGGCATATTCCTTGACCCACTCTCTTTCTGTGTGCCAAGTTCCAGACCAGCAGACTACACTGCAGTTACGTAGTGTTATGGACAAAATCTTAAAAACTGCCCACAGAACTGGCAAAAAGTGCATTTTTCAGCATTTTGTTGTTGAAAAACCATAAGTCCGACCAAAACACAATTTGGCAAATCACGAGATCACCATGTCTCCCGATCCATTCCAAAGTTTATGCACATCCATTGAACAGGTCTAAAGTTATTAACGTGCAAAATTTCAAGTTTAACATAGAAGTGCCTTCATAACCCTCAATATAGGGGGCTCGACCATGCCCCTATAATATATATATATATATTTATAAAATGGGTAGGAAAAATCATGTCTGCTGATTGGTTGAAACACATCACATGACCATGCATATATCAGCATGAGATCGCACACCTGCATTTTCACCCCCCTCCAAAACAATTTTGCCATTTTATAAGATAGATAACCCACTCAAGGGTGTGTGGTTGTGCTCTGATATATGCATGCCTTGGCTAGCTGATGCACTCCACCAGCGGCCTCATGCGTAACAATGCACACCAAGGTGTGCATATATCAGAGTGCCACCACACACCTTAGAGTGGGTTATCTATTATATATATATATGTATGTATAATTTTATACTGGCACAGTAGCGCCAGTATATTAGAGTTGAGTTAAACTTGAAATTTTAACTTTATTAACTTTAAAACCTTTCAATGGATTTGCATGACATTTGGCAAGCATAATTTCTAGTGACAGGTCTCTTGATTGTGTGAATCTGTTTTGTGGTTTTTGAGATATAGAGTGTCAAACAATCCTAAATTTACCATTTTTTTGTCATTTCTTTGTCCACCTGTATTTCAGAAATGGTTTTAGGTTGTGGTCTGTAATTTTCAGGATAGAAAGCCTTTTGCTTACAGATGTGTCTTTTGAAGGTTTGGCTAAAAATATTAATCTGTTCAAAAGTTATTACATTTTTAAATTTCCCATTATTTCCTATGGGAATATTTATATGTCGGGCATGAAAGTTTTTCTTTGTTCTCAAGAGTTATTATTTGCACACAGTTTGTAATATTATTTGCACACATTTTATAAATTATTGAACCTTAATAACTTTGGTACTGTTCAATGGATTTTCACAAAATTTGGCATGCATTATCTCTAGGGGTAGTTCTCCTAACATGCTAAATTTCTTGCCCTTTCCCATAAGATGTACATTTTTAAATTTCCTGTTATATCCAATGGAAATATTTATATGAAAGATTGGCCAGAAACACTTTCTGTGGGCACCCAAAATCTCAGGTGCCAAGGTTAGTGAGAGAACTTACTCATGTCCCTCCCAGCAGTGTGGAACACTGGGAAGACCACTCCCAGAGTCCCGATACATGTTTGACCCCTCTCCAGCAGTGTGGGACACTGGAGACCCCACTCCCAGTATCCTGAAATATGTTTTTCATTTAAACCTGTTGGAAAAGAAAGCAGTCCCCTGACATCTTTTTTATTTGTAAACCTGAAAAAAGAAGACAGTCCCTCATCATCCCCACCATCTCCCTCCCCAATTCTGACCATCCCACTGAGCTCCCACCACCCCACAAACCCCCTTACCCTATACTTACCTCTGGAAGTTGTCCGCCGTCAACTTCTGTGGTCTGATACATGTCTGCCCTCTTCAAAGCCAAACTGCAAACTGAGAAAAGTACAAGAAAAGCATGTTTGTCTGGTGCTTCTTCCCAGATGCAGAGGATATGCACAGGGACAAGACATCCAAGGGTCCCTAGGTTTGACACCAGACTTCTCCACATGTTTTCCACCTACAATGAAGGCAAAAACAAAATAGATTCTGACCTCAAACGCAGGACCCTTGGTTGTCCCATCCCTGCTCTTCGTCCTCTGTGCCACAGAAGAAGCACAACTGCAAATGTGCTTTTTCTGTACTTATCAATGGTGTCAATGCTATGTATGTTTGGCCACAAGTGGATGATTAATGTTTGAAAATGTGATATGTGCAAAAATGGGCTATTTTTGTACATACAACACTTTCAAACATTACCCATACACTTGCAGCTAACATTCATAGCATTGACAGCTGCAAGCTCCCCCTCCAATCCCTAGCAGTGTGGAACACTGGAGAGTGCACTCCTAGTGTCCTAAATCCTGTATCTGCCTAGCAGTGTGGGGCACTGGAGACCCCACTCCCATTGTTCCAAGTCTTGCTTTCCTCCCAGAAGTGTGGGGCACTGGTGAGCCCCCTCCCAGTGCCCTGAGTCATGTCTGCCCCCCCAGCAGTGTGGGACACTGGGGAGCCCACTCCCACTGTCCCAATACATGTATGACCCCCCCAGCAATGTGGGACACTAGGGAGTCCACACTCAGTGTCCTGAAATATGTTTTTATTTTAAACCTATTGGAAAAGAAAATGGTCCCCAGGCATCTTTTTATTTATAAACCTGAAAAAAAGGAAATGGACCCTCATCATTTCTACCATCCCCCTCCCCATCCTGACCCTCCCACTGAGCACCTACCACCCCACACCCCTCGTACCCAATACTTACCTCTGGAGGTCATCTACAGTCATCTTCCGTGGACCAGGACACATCTGCACTCTTCAAAGCTGAACCACAAACTGAGGAATCAAGGTAAGTGTTGTATAATGTACTGCATTTTAAAGGTGTTTTGAACTTATGTTGATATCGTAGCCATTTTTAGGTATTTGTTCACCAAATTTGCTGTGCAAAATCACCTATCAGGACCAGTTTATTAGATTACAGTGCTAGTGTTCATGAGGTGGGGTCCCAAAATGCCTATGTTGAAATTTCATAAAAATATTCCTAAAAATGGTTGAGTTATGTGCGGTTGTTGAAAATTTTCTACGCATATGTGTAACTTTGCTCATTTTTAATATTTTAACTCCAAATTTTCAATGTAGCCATTTTTTCACACCACCTCATGAGCAGCACAGCTGTAATTTTTCACATCTGCCTGAAATGTGTTTTTGCACCTGTGGCGCAGAATGGTGTTTTTAAATGGATTTGAAGTTTCACCTACAGCATTTGTAAGGTGCGGCCATAAGAAGACTATATTCAAAATTTGGGATCAAAATATAAAACATGCTTAAGTTTTGACCATTTGTTGCAATTTTGGTACACCAGCTCATAATTTCAGAACTTTTAAATATTTTGACCCCAGATTTTCATCACAGCATTATTACCTGACCTCATGTATGTTATAGCTGTCATTTTTCAAATCCTGGTCAAAATGTGTTTTTGCACCTGTGGCCTGGAATGGCATTGTAGTTGTACAGAATTATTTTTTGGTGGGAATTTGAAAAATATCTCTACCAGGTACATGTGCTGGGGTAATAAGATGGCTATGCTGATAATCTGGTCATGCATCAATGGAGGGATGGGTGCGCAGGGTCCAAAGGACCCTGTGCACCCACAGTAAAATAAGGAAAATCACAGTGCATGGGAGCACAGGACCCTGCGCTCCCACTGTGACATAAGGACAGTTATGGAGGGTGGGAGCACAGGACCCTTGCTCTTACAGGCAAATAAGCATACAAGTAAACTATCTGAAAAAGTAAGGACATTCATTGCAAAAAACTTTGTGAATGCACCATTAGGATTAAAGCATCAAAAGTTGGGAAATACGACCTTAGGATTTCCAAGCCTAAGACCCCACCCCCATCCTGTACACACCAACAGGCATTGGGGTATGTCTTAGGGTTGTCAGTCCGAACACTTACCCCATTCCATTTGTAAATAAGCTGAACTGTATACAGTATAAGAGAATGGGGTGAGTGTTAGGGCTGACAACCACTGTTGGTGTGTGCAGGTTGGGAG
Organism: Neoceratodus forsteri; assembly: GCA_016271365.2. Taxonomy (NCBI): domain Eukaryota; kingdom Metazoa; phylum Chordata; order Ceratodontiformes; family Ceratodontidae; genus Neoceratodus; species Neoceratodus forsteri. The sequence goes on from CM057452.1 coordinate 1,728,473,229, forward strand.
TGAGGAGTTAGGGTTGGAAACCCTAATGCCACATTTCCCTACTGTTGTCACTTTAACTCTAACTGATGCATTAACAGAGTTTCTTGCAACTAATTTCCTTACTTTTTGTTCTAGTATAATCGTATCCTTATTTTCCTGTTGGAATGCATGGCCCTCTCAGTACTGTGTTCCTATGCCTCCATAGATCTGTATATGTATGTAGCTGTGAAAACACAGGACCCTCTTTGTCCTGCACTACCATTTATAGGACAACAGTGACCAAAATTGTCAGCATAGCCATCTTATTACCCCTCCTCATGTACCTGGTACAAAAAAGTTTCAAATCCCTTTCAAAATGTAATTCTCCACATGTGAAGAGCCATTCTGTGCCACAGTCGTGAAAATACATTTTGGCCAGAATTTTAAAAATGACAGCTGTGACATACATGAGGTGAGGTAATAAGAAGGCTATACTGAAAATCTGTGGTCAAAATATTTAAGATTTCCAAAGTTATGAGTGTGCATAGTGAAATTGCAACAAATGGTCATAACTTTGGCATTTTTTCATATTTTGATCCCAAATGTTCACTATAGCCTTCTTATGACCCCACCTCATAAACAAAGGCAGCAACTATTTCCAAATCCTGCCTGAAAGATGAAGTTGCCAAGTGACCATGAAATCACCTTTTGGGTGGGAGTTACATAATGACAGTCATGTTGTTCATGAGGTGGGGTTCCCAAAAGGCTATGTTGAAAATCTGGTGTCAAAATGATAAGAAATGGAAAAGTTGCGAGATCCTAGGTGTCCCGAAGGAGAGGCTGTCTGAGATACATGGGGAGGCACAAAATAGAAAATACAAAAAAAAAAGAAATACTTTGTTTAATGTCAAACCTCAAATTTTGCACTCATGAAAAAGAATGAGCATGAAAAAAGGAATCCTTTTTCATGAACTTGTGAAAAAAGAATTGGCTCATGAAAAAGGAATTGGTGCACAAAAAAGGAACTAAGCGAGTTACATAAAAGGATAAAAAAATGCTAAAAAAAAACCTTCCAAGCTTGTTTTTCTACCAAATACTTTCAGATTCCACCTAACTGAGTCCCAATGACCAAGATACATGAGCTGGTATCTCTGTATAACTACGTTTTTGTGGATTTCCAAATTTATTTTCTGAAAAAATGGAAAACAAGATGGCGGCACAGGAAAAAGTAATTTTTCCTCACAAAAAAGGGATTTTTTTCCTCACGAAGAAGGAGCAGATCTTGCAAGAATGAATTCTTTTTTGTGAGATCAAATCCTTTGTTGAACATTTTACCTCTGTCCTGGAAAATGATCTTCCCATAGGAAATAATGGAAACTTAAAAAAACTGAATTACTTTGCAACAGATTACTATTTGTTCACCCAAGTATGTCAGTTCTGTCACCCAAGACCTTTCTATCATTAAAAAATCACACCAAAACTCCACACTGTCTGGGCACAAGGTAATTAAAAAAAACTGCAAAAGTGGTGACTTTTAAGGTTTTTGCACTATCTGGATCTCAGAATCTGCATATTCAACCAGAACTAAACATGCCACGTCAAGAGATCTACCCCCACAGGACAGCACACACCACACTTTGTGCAAATCCATTGATTGGTTGCAAAGTTATTAAAGTGCAAAATTTGAGGTTTACCATGAAACAGGCTAAGAAACCCTAACTATAGAGGTGAGACCATGCCCCTATAATATATATTTGTATTATAGTAGCACGGTCGTGCCCCTATAGTTAGAGTTGAGTAGCCTGTTTAATGTTAAATCTCAAATTTTGCACTTTAATAACTTTACAACCATTCAACAGATTTGCACATTTTGTATGTGCTGTCCTATGGGGTAGATCTTTGGACCTGACAAGTTTTATTCCGGTTGGATGTGCAGGTTCTGAGATCTGAATAGGGTAAAAAAGTGAAAAGTCACCACATTTTGCAGTTTATTTCTCATCACCTTGCACTGAGAGGGTGTTGAATTGTGGCATGATTTTTTTATGGTATATTGAACTTGTGTAACAGAACGGCCATGCTTTGTTTGGTGCAAAAATATTAAACTGTTGCAAAGTTATTTAGTTTTTAAGTTCCCACTATTTCCTATGGGAAGTTAATTTTTCAGAATAGAGGTGCAAAGTTCGAAAAAGGATTTGATCTCGCAAAAAAGGATTCATTCTCATGAGATCCTTTCCTTTTTGTGAGGATGAAATACTTTTTTGTGATGAAAAAAATCCTGTTTTGTGAGCCACCATATTTTTTTTGCCAACTAAAAAACATGGTAAATACATAGCAATGCTGTCATTTTGCAAAACAAACAGCAAAATCTAGCTAAATGGGCCCTGTTTTGCTAGATTCTGGAGTTTGTTTTTTACAATTAGCCCCAGAAATACTTTTTCTTGGCACCCAAAGTCCCGGGTGCCAAGCATAACAAGAGAAGCCTTCTGCCACTGTCTCTGTATGAGAACAGCAGATTTTATTTAGTACTGCAGTCACAACTGAACTCCTACTGCTGGCTGCATTTCAGTTTTAAGCCCCCCCATTTTTCCTGGTGTCTAGTGGTACCCATCACTTTCCGATCACTGTCCCCATATATTCTTTGATGTCTAGTGACACCCTCACCCTCCGATCGCTGTCCCCTACTCCTTTGATTATTAATTGAAAGAGCTTTTGAATTGAATTGTTTTTGCAGTTTGTTTAATACCAGAACACACTTATATAATCAGTTTTTGGCATTAATGAAAATAAATGGTTTGTTTTGGGTAAGCAGACGTATTAGTAAAATGCCTTCTGAGGTTGTACCTGATTGATTCAGCCTCACCATTGGACCATGGCTGAATGCTCTCATGACACCCAGAAGTGTTGTTGTGGGAGGAAAATGTGGCAATCTAGAAGTGCAGTTAGATCAGTCAACTCATATACAGCTAGTGACCTAGCACTTTCTGTTTCATTCTGTAAATTTGTTAGTCTTCAATCACCATAATAGTGTGCTCTCTCTTCACAAAGAAAAACAAATAAGTAAAAGGCTTTGATGCAAACTTACAAGGTGTCTGATTTTCTTTTCATATATATAATCAGTTGCTGCACCTCCTAAACAGTTTCATAAGGAGAAAGCTTGGTGGGGTTGAAAGCTTTTCCCTCTAATTTTAGCTGCTCTTCTATGTTTTTCCATTCTTTAAGCCTCTGCTTATTCGACTGAGCAGCCTAACTAGCATAACTAATGATTCTGCCACTAATGTTAGTTTTAAGGATGTCCCACAGTGTTATCCTGGATGTCTCAGGAAAGTCATTCAATGAGAACTAAAGCTCAGTTTCATATGCAAGACAATTACAGAATTGTTTACCCATGAGCAAGAAACTGTTAAAGGTGATAGGAAACCATTTCTAGTCCTCTAGATGCCCTCTAGTTGTTCTTTTATTGGTTACCCACTATTCAGATGTGTTTTTGTCCCTTTTTGGTAAATTAATAATCTAATTTTGTTGCCTTTGTACCTACCCTGAATCCATCTGTGCTCAGCAGTTGCTGTTCTCTGTTTTCAAACTGCCTGAACATTCTATGACATCAGAAACACCCATTCCAGGCCATTCAGATGGATGGCCTGGAATGGGAGTTTCTGATGTCATAGAAGGTCTTAGAAATATGAAAATCAAGTGCAGTAGTTGGTGGGGAGAGTGGAACTCTATGTAGATCTGAAGGCATCCCAAAGCTAGATTATTTATTTATCAAAAAATCATCAAAGCATATCAGAATACGTAACTGGCATGGAAAGGAAGATGAAAGGGCAGTTTACTATGTCAAAATCATTTCCTATCTCCTTTAAGACTCTACCCTGGGGGTGATGGATGGACCTGGCAAAAATAAACTCAAGCATAATCTGAAATCATGACAGAAACTACTGCATGTGCACCTCTTGTATAGCATATGTGCATAATTGTTGTATGAGGAAGTAGCTCTACTACTGATGCTGTGAAGGGATAAGTGGAATGTAAAATTGTGCCTTGTGGGGTAATTGCCCTCCAGAGGACAATTAGGTGGAACTTCTCAGGCATAAGGTGTATGTCTGTCCTTGATCAGTTGGGGGATTGATGGGTGCATCTAGAAACATAAAAACATACAACAGAAACATAGAAGTTGATGACAGAAAGGAATCGCTAGGCCCTAGTTCCCTGCTTCATCTGTCTCTGTAGAGTCTAACTGGTCTCCAGTGACCTTCCTACCTCTCTGCCTACTCTGGTGACTTTTCCACTTCTGTGCCTGTTTTGTAATATACCCAGTGTCTATTACACACATGCTTATGCCCCCCCCACTGATTTCACATCTACCACATCTGCAGGTAGTGTGTTCTTTAACATATTCTGTTTTTCTACCTCAGCCCATGATGGGTTTGGTCTGCCTTCTGCCGGCATCCACCTCCCACTGTCTCGTTTGGATTACCTGACAGCTCCATATCCCCATGGATTCTCCCCATGGCAGTCAAGGGAGGGCCCTCCTCCCCCCGATGCACAAATTCAGGAATCACAGCAGGTCTTCCCTAGTGACATGGCAGGTAGTGCTATGGTGACTAGGCATCTTACAACCTCATCATGTCTTTTTTTTACTCCTATTAGTGTCCTCCCTTCCCACAGTCATGGCATATTCAGGTGGCACATATGCTTGGAGGCATGCATGTGTCCTGTGACCATGGATTCCTCCCCTGATATACATCTGCCTCTCACTACTTCCATGGGCTGCTATAAGGCCTCCACCTGGTGGCACCCAAGAGCCCAGTCATCCAGCCAACCATCTCGATGTAGGTAAGTAGAGCTGCTAGGTGGCTGCTCAATCCTCTCCCAGACCTCTTGCCAAGCCAACTCCATGTAACCCATGCTCGTTCCTGAATATGGGTCATGGGATTGTCAGGAGGTAAGGTACTCAGCACCTTAGCCCTCCACACCAGTGGGCTGGCTCAGGCTGTATGTTCTGGGTGTCTAGCACCCTTTCAGTTAAGAAATACTTCCTCACATCTCTCTTAAATTTCACCCCCTCCAGCTTCATCACATGCTGCCTGGTCTTTGTGTTCTTTCTGAATTTAAAGAGACTCCTAGTCCTCTGCATCCTCCAGCCCTGTGATTTACTTGTAGGTGTGTTATCTTGGCAGATTCAAACCTGTTGGCAAAACATGACAATGAAGCCAGGTGTAACAAAATAAAAATGTATTAACCAAAGACGTGTAAAAATGACAGCTTATCACAGCTGGGAGTCTTGGAACCTCTGATATCCGGGGTCATAACAAAGAAACTCAGTGAAAGACAGGATTACACAAACTTATACTCAGACATAACAAGAAGGTGTATAGTGAATACAGGAATTCTATTGGTTGCAGTTAGTTCAGAAGACAATTAACTCATCCTTAGTTTGCATGTAGACAGTGATAGGACTAAACTAGGTAGAACTGACTTTCTTGGGTTACAGTACAAAATAAATGCTTAGCTTGCACAAAAATAAAGATATGTCAGCTGTATGCTAGAACTGTGTCATGTGGCTTGTTCAAAGCAATGCTATCACTATTTGGGGTACCTAGCACATAGTTCCTGTTAGAGAATTACAATCATATATTATTGAATCACATAATACTATACTACATTCTACCTCGCTAAACATATTACAAATACCATATGCTGCAGGGTTGGTCCAGGCCAACATATTCCACTGCTTGTTTCCTGCTGAACTGGCAACAAAAGATAGTGAGCCAGGATAGAATGGGAGTGTGTGATGATGTCTGAGGGTATGTAAAGGCAGCAAATGGTACAAATAAGAATTAAGATAGCCTGCCAAATGACAAGGCCTTAAATGCAATTTTAGCAGTGTATGAGTTAAAACAAGATGCAAATTACCATCAAGTATTAAATCATTTAAATGTGTATCAGCTTTTTGAATAGTGTTGCTGTTACATATGAGTACATTATTTATGTATGAGTATTTAAGATTCAGGGTGAATATGTACATATGCACATAAAACTGGTAATTACTGGTTTATAGTATACAGATAGTCAGGGTCACTGTCAAAACAGTCCTGTTGAGGAGTGGGTACAGGGTAATCACAGATGGACTAAAAATGGTTTGTTTATAAGGCACAGAACAGAAATCAGGGAGGTCAACACCACAACTGATACAGTATATGTAAAAGAAAAGCTTTTGATGTTTGTTACAACACATTATTGTTTACAAGAAAATTTATGGATACTTTTAATAACATAACATTGTACATTTTTTATTGTATGTTAGCTTGACTTGAGCAAGATGCCACTCTGAGAGTGGGTAAGGCAGGTGATGGAGGCATTGGCTACTTGGCTAGTGAGGTGTTGCACACCCTTGCTTGAGGCATACTTGATGTTTTCCTTGATTGAAAAATCTGTAACATTGACAATATCTTTTGCAGGGTTATGTGCAAATAGGTCATTATTAAATGTATATGACCAATTTGTAGAGTTCAGGTGAGTAACCACAAATTGGCATAGTTACATTAAAAATGTCACATTTGCACAAAGGGCAGTAACCCCGCATGGCACATGGGGCTACCCAAGCATTTAGTTGAAGATGAAACACCAGCAAGGTAGGAGGTTGATCCATAGTCAGTAGACAATGTCCCAGAGGTGAAGATTTGAAGGTGTCCATGTTGCTGGCTGCTGGAGGGCTGGATAGCTGGTTGCATTAGTTGTTGCAGAGGCCTTGGCAGGAGGTGCATTAACATTTTGCACATCGAGTCCATCTATGGAGTAGCCACACACACACACACACACACACACGCACACTGGCATAACTTTTTGGGAGGACATCACACCTGCACAAGTATTGACAGTCCCCTTTTTTATGGATCAACAGTCTGTATAAGACACCAACTGGGCTTAGAAAACACCAGCAGTGAAGAAACATTGATGTGTTGCTTGTAGATGTCACACTCGCCAGGCTGTTGAAATCTGAATTTTTTTTTAACAGTAGTAAAAACACAGTTGATGAAACATACATAGCTCTTTAGATGGAACAATGACAGATTTATAGCAATGTCCTTGATAAGGATGTGGTGTGACGTCACTCAAATTTCTGGTGGTTGTGAGAGAAAAGGTGGTGGCATTGGCCATGAACTTGGATGTTCAGGCTGAGGTCCAATAATGAGGGCAAAACAATTTGCCATCCATGAGTCCATGACAAAGTCTGGGATACACCTTGCTTCCAGGTCTCGGAAGAGGTTGTGACAGTGATTAAAACATACTTCCCTGCATATGTGTTGCTGTCTGGCATAGTTTAAGCCTGTGTGTGATCAAATAAAAGCACAATATTGTACATGTTATACACTATGAACCTTGTTTCCATGGCTAAGCCATCAATAACATGTAGCATGTGCTTTAGAACATTTTTAGCTTGTGAAAACAACTAATTTGTTTCCCAAGTTGTTGTGTATTTCCCCTTTATTTCAGTTTGACAGAGTTGATCCAAATAGGCCTAATATACTCCCCACCGGGCCTGTTACACCTAAATCCCACTGAGGGCATTTAGTGCGAAACAACCCCAGGTGTGGAGCAGTTTCCTGCCCTGCTATAGGTTCCTGAGCTTATACGTGATAAGCTACAACAGTATATAACAACATAGTGGCATGAAACCTAAACATATTTGTAATGTAACAATGACCATATTGGCCATGGTGCACTACAATATATTTAAAACAACAGACACATACACAAACCAAACATTTGTTAGCTAAAGTCCCATGAATGGAAATTGCAGTCAGGCCACTGGGTAGGCCCGGCTTCAAGGCAGGGCCTTGTGAAGGTTGTAGTTGAAAAATGATAGTCTTAAAATGTGTGTAAACAGTTTTGTTGGGCACAGTAGTGGGATGAGTTGCAGAAGGTGCAATTAAGTTTGTGGAACCACATAGTGTTGCATTATGATTTCAAAAGTCCAAGTCCTTTAGTCTTCTTCTTGTATGTTTTTTATTAAAGGATAATTATTTTGGTATCCCACCACCCTGTGTTGTAGACTTGAAAAGGGCCTGGCCTTTCTTTTTAACCAGGCATTACAATTAGGATTTGCTGGGCCTTTCCAGAATATGCCATTTGGAACCATGGATAAATGAGGTGGCTCTCATCTAGGCCTGGAAAGGTGGATATTTGGGGCCCAGCTATCAGTGGCCATCTGTCTTTGGTCACTCAAAGCACTCTGCATTGTTCTGAAAACACAAAGAAGAAACAGATGAAGGTACAAATCCCCCCCCCCCAGCTCAGTGGATTACTTTTTGTGTGTCCAGGGCCCTTGTACTAGGCCTGTGCTGGTTGGCATTAAGCCACCTGTTAATATGTTTTTAGTGGTTTGGCAACTGCACTTGATAAACTGAGGGACTGAACTGTTTTACAATTTTAAAGTACATTTTGGACTTTTGTTGGGCCTTGTCCAAACTTTTAAGCAACACATTTGTAAATTCACACCAAATTGACTTGTTTTACATAAGCGTCAGATGACATTCTATTCACAGTAGGAGTGTAGACATTTAACCACAAGTGTTTTGGCAGTCTCATTTACCAACCAGTCATCACCTCAAAGAGTGTATGTTGACTAGATACTGATGGGTTTAACCCCAATTACCATTAGGAGTAAAGGCAACAGAGTATGTTAAATGGTTTTTAAACTTTAACAACATCACACTGAAATTGACCTACTGTATTTTTTTATACTTTACCAGAGGACTGAGGATGGTAAGTAGGCTATTGATGGCTGTTGCCCCCCCACCCCCCAGGAGGGGTAGGTCTTATTACTTCTAGAGAGGCAGTCCCTGTAGATAGGGATTATTTTATCTTCAATGGATTTTTTCATATTCCTAAACAATAAAAAGAAAACAAAGAAGCAGGCCTTTCCTACTAAAGAGGGAAAGGCCTGATGCATTACTTTTATACAGATGTATGCCTTTGGAAGTATGTTAAATATCTGCTGCTACCCCTGCCAAATGTGCCAAAGGCAGGGTAGATGGTCCTGTGCTGCCAACCATACGTTACTTGATTCCTGAAAACCAAATAAATTAATAAAAAGCAAAAATTAAAAACAAAAATAGAAAGGAAGGGTATCCCCTCTCCATGAAATCCTGATCAATGCCATACAGTTGCATTCCATGGCACAGTTTTTTTGTGACTATTTTATTTTCCATGTTGAGTCACACCTGGATGGTAACAAAGAAAAGTTAATTGATTAGGGAAAAATATTTCCAGAGATCTGGGATGCCATTCCCAGTTTTGTATTTTCAAAGTTGTTTCATCTGCCTCCTGATGACCCTCTCATGGGCACATCAGGTACTGCAGAACTAACAATTGTAATTTCTTTCCAGAAGTTAAACTACTTAGCGAATGGGCTTGCTTTTTTTTTGCCTATGTAAGTTACTAAAGTAAATGGCCTTCTATTTTTCTGTGAAGCTTGTCACAAATATTAGGGTAGTGGAAGATCTGAGTCACTCTCTCCCCCCCCCCAATCACCTCACTTGGCAAGATAATTGACATGGCATTGCAGTGGGCAAAGGAAGTCGTAGTTAAAATAGATTGTAACATTTCATAGTCAAAACCTTCGTGAAGGGGTAGCTGTTTAGTCCAGAGGGTGAGGTGTAGCTAAGGGATGAAGACAATACAAAAAATGGTTCCCCCTCCCAGACATAGTACAATTACCAAGCATATGATTTTTAAACATTGACATTTCTGGAATTACCACTTGATTTTGTACGAGGGAAACTTGCATAAAAGGGAAAGGGATTGTTCAACCAGGAGCAAACTAAGCTGAAGCTTATTTCCAGGTGTGACCTGGGAACACAGGGTGGTTAACTGACTTGCTCAGGGTCACACAGTATGCAAGTGGTGGCTGGTGGGATTCAAACCCAAGTCTCCAGGTTTATATCTGCAGTGTCCTTAACCAAGATGCTGTGCTGAGGTACACAGAATGCACATGTTCCCTTTTATGATAAAAGAAAAACAAAACATGCCATTTGAGGCAGTTGTATCATTATACCACTAGTGATTTGGCATTTTAAACACAGTGCAATATGGAACAGCTACCCCAAAGACTACAGAAATTGTCGATAGATTCCATTCCCTGTAGTGCCGCATTTAAAATACAAGTGCAAAAAACACAGGAAAATATTGTGTATAATAACATTGCCAAAGGCTCAAAGTTGTATGTTTTTAAATTTTAAATTCATGTGATTCCAGACTAGAAAGGGATATTACGGAACAAGGCTATGTTATCATAGTTAGTCATGCCCCGCTAGCCTGGCCTGCTGCCCATCATGCTGATGTGAATGTAAGACCAAGAAGGCAAATTAACCCTTTCTTAGTCATTTTTCTTTTTCTTGCAGTGTACCAGTACAGAAAGAGAAACCAATGTTTTTAATCCTTCTGATGCCTAGCTTGCAGTATGGCATCAGAGGACCTGTTGATCAAATAAGCAAGCATTGCACAGAGAGGGAGCATATTTTTTTCTCTTGTCTCCTTTATTTGCCAAATTTAAACCATTAAAAACATTTTGAGCTATCTAAACTTCAAACAAATCCCAGGTTCATTGTGCAGTACACTCGAACCAGAAATCTATCTCTTTGACCTTCCGTGAAACACATTGATATATCTATTGCATCATTCTGCAACCAATAAATCTCTATGCACATTTTCTTACACTAGAAATAATCTAACGCATACCTTTGTAACTTGCTCAGACCATTTATTCACATACCAAAACAATCTAAACACCAATCCTTTTTGAATTCATCTTGCACATGGGGATTGCCTGATGAATTTGATAGATTTCTTTGACTGCGTGACAAGGTAAATAAATCTGGGATGGGCAGTGGATATGGTGTATCTGGAATTCAGCAAGGCCTTCAACAATGTAAGTAAGTAAGTAAGTAAGTAAAACTTTATTTATAGAGCACCTTTCCAAAACCAATGCACTGTAACAAAGTATAACAATGCCACATATAAATAAAACATTACACAGACAAAATACTTAGTAATATCATAGATATAATAAGTCAAATTAAAAATCATCAGAAAAGGCCTGATTAAAAAGATAGGTTTTAAATTCAGCTTTAAAGCTTTGAACGGTCAGGCATTCTCTTAACCGACGAGGTAGAGAATTCCACAAGGTGGGAGCTGCAAAAGAAAAAGCTTGTGCACCAGAGGTTTTCAGACTCACCCTGGGAATCTCTAGCAATCCCTCATCAGTGGATCAGAGATGATGGTGGGGGCAGTAGGGAGTCAGAAGATCTTTCAGATAGCAGGGACCCTGATTGTGTAGGGCTTTAAAGGTCAGCAAGCCAACCTTAAAGGTGATCCACCACTGAACAGGCAGCCAGTGCAGTTCACGCAGCACAGGCGTAATGTGACTAGCCCTAGATATGCCAGTCAAAAGCCTGGCTGCCACATTCTGCACCAGCTGCAAGCAGCAGATATCAACCCCTGGAAGCCCTAGGTAGAGGGAATTGTAGTAATCTAGGTGAGAGGTGACAAAGACATGATCCAAAGTTGGTAGGTCATCTGGGGGAACCAGGCATTTCACCTGGGTGATGGTGATCAGATGGTAGAAAGAGGATTTGACCACAGCCAATACCTGAGATCTCAGAGTCAGGCCATCATCAAAAACAATGCCCAGGTTCTTTACCCAATCTGAGGTGGTGAGCTGGATGCCATCGAGCCATAAGCCCCACATCTGCCTAGCCCCCAGACCTAACCTCGGCCAACCTGGGTCCACCACCAACTCCTTGGTCTATTCTGGGTTCAGCTTCAGCCAGCTGGTGCTCATCCAGTACTTGATCTTGGCAAGACAGTTTTTTAAAGATGGAAACTACATCCTCCTGTCTGGGTAGAAAAGACATATACAGTTGAGTATCATCTGCATTGCAGTGAAAACTCAAACCATATCATCTAATGATGTCTCCTAATGGCAGCATGTACACTGCAAACAGCATGGGTGACAATATGGAGCCCTGCAGTACCACACAGGACAGAGGGAGGGCATTGGAGGAATAAATTCTAGTGACAACCCTCTGAAATCTGCCCATGAGGAAGGATTGAAACCATTTGAGGACCATACCCAACAGTCCACAAAGGAAATGCAGGTGTGCCAAAAGCACACCATGGTCCACAGTGTCAAATGCCGCAGAGAGATCAAGAAGGACCAAGATGGTACGAGCCTTTCAATCTCTCACAATTAGATCATTCAATACCCAGATGAGTGCAATCTCAGTACTATGTCTCTTCCTAAATCCAGACTGGAGAGCATCATAGATACCATGGAACCCAAAATAATCCTAGCTGTGAAGCAACCACCTTTTCAATAACCTTGCCTACAAAAGGCAGGTTAGAGATAGGCCTGTATTTTGCTGGATGGTTTGGATCCAAGAAGGGTTTTTTTAAGGAGTGGTTGTATGACCACCTCATTAAGGGGATCAGGAAAGACCCCTCCTCTCCAAGGAACCCCAAACAATTTCAGCTAGGATCATGCTGATGACATCTACACAACCCACTAATATGGGTTTAGGGCCCGGATACACACTACAGCTGGTTGGGCGCAGAGTCTGGATGATTCTCACAATATCTATGAGTTCCAGCCTGCTGAAATCTGACCAGGTAGACCGAGTGTTCATCACCTCTCGCCGATCTCTGCAATCCCTCATAGGAAGGGCTTGGCCGGTAATGTCCCGAATGCTGACAACCTTATCTGTGAAGAACTGAGTGAGCTATCCACACTTAACCTGCAAAAGGGCTCTTCCATATTGGAGACAGATTGGATTGCACAATCTTGCAACAGTCCAGAACAGCTGGGCCGGTCGATTCTGCACAGCAGAAATCTCCCTGGAAAGGAATTCTGCCTTCTTACAGGTGATTTCTGATTGATAGTTCTCATAATGTTCCATCAATCTAAGCTTGTCAGCATCCAGGCCAGACTTCCGCCAAGCCCTCTCCAGCCTTTGACCCACTGTCCTCAGCTCCTTCAAGAAACCATCAAACCAAGGATTCCTTGGGCGAAGAGTGAGTGGTTGAACACAAACAGGTGCAATCTTGTACAGGGCATCCCCCACTGCCCTGTTATAGGCCAGTACCAGATCTCCTGGACTCATGCATTCACTTGACAAACCCAATAGATCCAGCACCGCTGCTAGACCTTCTGGAGTAACCCACCTTAAAGGGCAGTACTGGACCATCTCCATGGGGGTAGGCCCTTTGGGGGGAGCCCCGAAACTGAATCTTATGTTGTGATAGTCAGACCAACCAACTGGTTCCACCCCCATGTCTGTGATCTCCATTTCCAGGAGGAACACCAGGTTAAGTGAGTGACCCCCTATGTAAGTAGCAGAGGTAATAACCAGTGTGAGACCCATCATCGACATAAGTTGGAGGAGATTTTGTCCAAAAAGTGAGAGTTCATCATCGACCCAGGCATTAAAGGGGCCCAGAATTAACCATCTAGGGGACTCCAGTGCCATGTCAATGATAAAGTCCGCAAACTCCTTCAGCAAATCTCCACCATCACCTGGCAGATGGTAGATGAGGAAAATCCTGAAGCCCACACCCACTCCAAAGATACACTTGAAGGACCTAGTGGCCCCCACTGACACGTCCACAATGCCCAGTTTAGGCTTAAATATAATGGCTACACCCAACCCCCACAATCCAACCTTAGGCAGTGTATCACGAAGAAACCACCTGAAACAGCAGAAGCTATTATAGGGCCTGCATTTTCATCCAGCCAGGTCTCAGTGATACAAGTTAGATCCATTGTTCCAACAAGATCAGCTATAATAGCTGTCTTGTTCTTAATGGATAGCATTGCATAACACCACCCAGGTAGGATGAGTCATTGAGGAAGACCTTAGCTCCTGCCCACTAACTGTGGAGCCCTTGGGTATGGGAACCAGGCAAGGGAAACTCCTATCTTGCCATCATTTTGCCTCAAGGTGTCTTCTGATTCCCCCCTACCTCAATCCGCCCCCTCCTCTCCCTTCCCCTAGAAGGCCTAGGACGCCTCTTTGTCCTGCGCCTTCTAACAATCCCTAAAGATTGACATTTCATATAAATCTCTGCTGGCAGCAGTGGACAATCAAAGGGGCATAATTCTCTAAGTCTAGTGGGGGAATATTGCCTGATCATCCATAAACCTACCCAACACATCAATCCAACAGCAGAAACAGACTATTCACAAGTTAAACACACACCACCCTCCCCACTCACACTCAACCACTTTCACTCACCTAGGGTTGCCACCTATCCAGCTTTAGACCAGATAAACTGTTTTTTAGGGTCTCTATCTGGTCATCCGGTTTTGATTAAATGTAGTCCGGTTTATGGGCCATTTTGAGTGTTCATAAACTCTTAAAACTGATGTATCAAATCAGTCACTGTTTTGGCTGCATTGCATGTCCAGGTTACAATGTTCTGATGTCATTCAGACCTGCCTTTGTTTGTAAAACCAGTCTGTCTGAGAGGTGTAAAGTATGGCCATTAAGACCATTAGCAGTAAATTAACCTAATCTTTTCTACTCTGAATTTTAAGTATTGTCTTTTACTGCTATGATAGGAAACAGCTTTTACACCTTTACATGCTCTCATTTCTTTCTTTTTGTTTGTCCTACATTCAGATATATGTTAGACCAATTTTGGTAAATTAATGATCTAATTTTATTACCTTTATTACTACATCGATTACTTCTCTCCTGAGTCCTCAACAGTTACTGCCCTCAGTTTGTATTACCTGAACATTCCATGATATTAGCTGAACTTGTACAGGTCATTCAAATAAACAGCATGGAATGGTGTGTCTAAAATTGTGGAATGTCTTAAAATATGAAAAGAAACAGCAGTAGCTGCTGAGGTAAAGGGAGCACAATGCAGTATTGAGGGTACCAAAAGCATCAATAATTAAGTTATGAAAAATTGGTCAAAGGATATCAATAGTAACTGACATGGAAAGGAAAATGGGAGAGTGTTTAACAGAGGTTTAAGCAGTAAGCTGTCAATGAGCTTGGCACATCCAACAGACCTGGGTCTGTTTCCCACCTTCCACTTGCATACTGTGTGACTGAGCAAGTCACTTAACCTTCCTGTGCTCCTGGGTCACTCCTGTAAAATGGGCCATGTGGCCTGTGGGAGTTAACCTAGTTGCCAAAGAATAAAAACAAATAAATAACAGTATAAAAATGATTTCCTATCACTATTAATGTCTATTCTGAAATTACAAATGGCAACATGCTCGTCAGTCATTAAAAAAGGGGTGGAGCCAGAGGCAGAGTTTGGGGTGTGGTTTAGCATCCAGTTTTTGCCTCATCCAAAGGTGGCGACCCTACACTCACCTCACACACACATCCACTACCACACAAAAATAAAATAATATTAAGTTAATAAATTAGTTTGTATACAGCAGCAGAAAACAGTCAAAGAGGATAACTCCAAAAAAGTCAGCAAAGGGTGTATCTGAGGATCTCCCACCTCCTCAGAAGCAGTCTAATAATTCACACAGGGGTGAATCTCACCCAACCCCTTTAGGATAAACTGTTCATGCAGTACAGGAGGCTGACAAAGAAACTGAGCAGCCTTGGGGTGGGATCCAAAGCAATGAATTGGGTTAGAAACTGCTTATCGGATACGAGACAGTGGGTTGTGGTAAACTGCAATAACCCGAATAGTGAAAGGGTGACCAATAGTGTGCCATTCAGTACTGGGACCACTCCTCTTCAATGTCTTCATAAGTGACATGGCTGAGAAACTGGAGGGGAAAGTATGCCTTTTTTACAGATGATACTAAAATCTGCAAAAGGGTGGCTACTCAAGAGGAGGTGGAGAGAATGCGCATGATCTCGAGAAACTCAAGGAGTGGTCAGCAGCATGGCAGTGAGGGTTTAATGCCAAAAAGTTCAAATTCATGCACCTAGAGCATAGGAACCCGCGGCTGATTATTGGATGGGGGAAGATACTGACAGTCATGAAACGGGAAAGAGTCATTGGGGTTATCATATCTTACATAGAAACATAGAATTTGTTGGCAGATAAGGACCATTTAGCTTGCTTTGATCTTAAAAGATTACTTACTGAACCCTTTGAAGGTTTATGTTTGAGTATTTTCTGCTCAAATGTTAATATCCTGTTGGCATCAGCCATTCATCCTGTACATAAGATGAGCATGACCAGACTGCTATATGATACAAGTACAATAACAGTGATAAAACTGATTATAAAATGGGTCTGAAGAATTCTACATCCTGATTGGCTGAGAGGTGCCTCTGGCCGTGTCCTTATCAGGACATATTGTATCAACTGGCACCTCTTCAGCCAGTCAGGATGCAGCATCTCTGGAAATCCATACATGCCAGAAGAGTTTAACAAAAATATTGAAGCTGCTGTCCTGGCGATCTACGGTCACTGCCAGCCCCCGTGGCATGGTCTGTTTCCTGATTCAGTGAAACTCCACCCCAGCATCTTTCAAAAAAAAAAAATCTAACCTTGTCTCTTTTGTTGAGAAGTTTGTGGCAGGCTGCTTATCCACGGCTCTCCGATGAATTGCTGCTACGGCTTTGTCCCCCACTGTGTTTCTTTGCTCCCACTCGCTATAGTCTCCCGTTTCCACAGCATGTTTGTTCCCCAGCCTACCCCGACCAGACCGTGTAACAAAAAATGGAAAAAAACAGCCACTCTCCTGGGAATCTGACTTTCCAGTCAGTGACCAGAAACTGCCCCTGCTAACTGTGCTGCTCTGAGGTTGAAAAGCTAACCGAGATTAAATGGACATCCCACATGCTGCGAGAACGCAGTTTTAAAATCACAAACGCAGCTCCAGTACTCTATGTGGAAGGACTGCAGTTAGCTGTACCACTTTCTTATTTTTAAAATAATCATCTTCACCCCACTGTGAGTCCATGACAGGCAGTGCAAAAACCAGAGCTGCTGTCCGCTGGCTAAGCTCACTCTGAGACACGCTGACGGGGAAAGCTGTGTTAGCTAAAGGGACACACTCGCTCCCTATAAAAGCAATCCATACCAAGACAAAAAATCAGACAAAAAAGTATATTAATTAAACAAAACAACACATACTCTCTGTGTGCGTATGTGGGGGACTAGCCTTATTAGTGTGTCTGTGGGTTGGGGGTGTTGCCTTGCACTGCTGACCAAGCCAATATAAAACAGCATAGTACAGAAATAGGGAACTATTTTCTTACTATTTTACCTATAAAACCCTCTTTATCGCACCTGGGGCGTGCTCTTATCAGGCCATAACCCACACCTCGTCATGTCTTATTGCTGGCATAAACATGAGACATAATAAGCAAAACTTCAATGCTCATTATTATGTCTATTTCATGTTTGCTGCTGAATGATAAATTTATCTGTGCATGCTGAGGCATGTTGCATATTCAGCTTTGTAACTGCTCTAATAATGGAATGTTTTCCATCTCTTCCCTGAAATAGTAAGAAGAAAGCCATTTAGAATTGATTTTCTCTTGCTTTAGCCAGAGAAGTGCTATGATGGCCTCCGTACTTTTCATCCTAAGGACATTATGTAGCCCTTGATCCTTCTGTGGTATGGCACTAGTCAACCACTGCTGTGTGATTGCTTTATCTGCGGCCACTGTAAGGGCTATCAATCAGAAATCACCCATAAGAAGGCAGAGTTCCTGTCCAGGGAGACTTCTGCTGTGCAGAACCGACCGGCTCAACTTTTTCAAACCATTGACAGATTGTGCAATCCAATCTGTCTCCAGTCCGGAAGAGCTTTTTCACAAATTGAGTGTGATGAGTTAGCTCGGTTTTTCGCAGATTAGGTTGACAGCATCAGGTCCAGAGTCGGCCCGGCCCTCTCTATGAGGGGTTGCAGAGGTTGATGAGAGGTGGTGTGCACCGGGTCTGTCTGGACAGATTTCAGCCGACCGGAATTCAAGGACATTGTGAAGATTGTCCAAACTTTGTGCCTAACCTGTTGTAGTTTGGATCCAGGCCTTACCCCCCTTTTAGTGGGCTATGTAGATGTCATCTGCCTGATCCTAGCTGAAATTGTATGGAGATCCTTGGAGAGGGGAATCTTTCCAGATCCCTTAAAGGAGGCGGTCATTCGACCACTCCTTAAAAAGCCCAGCTTGGATCCTGTTGATCCAGCTAACTACCGACCTGTCTCTAACCTTCCCTTTGTGGGGAAAGTTATTGAGAAGGTGGTTGTGCTGCAACTGGACGATCATTTGATAACTCACAATGTCTATGAAGCTCTGCAGTCTGGTTTCAGAAAGAGGCATAGCATGGAGACTGCCCTTGTTTGGGTATTAAATGACCTCCTGAAGGCTAGAAATCAAAAGGCTCATTCCATTCTGGTCCTTCTCGATCTCTCAGTGGCGTTTAACACTCTGGACCGTGGGGTGCTTTTGGAAACTCTGCAATTCATTTGTGGACTGTTGGGTACAATCCTCGAATGGTTTTGATCGTTCCTCGTAGGCAGGTCTCAGAGAGTGGTCACTGGAATTTATTTCTCTGACTCCCTCCCCCTGTCTTGCGGGGTGCCACAGGGTTCCATATTGGTGCCCATGTTGTTCGCAGTGTATATGCTACCATTAGGAGATATCATCAGGCGTTACGGCTTGAACTTTCACTGCTATGCAGATGATACTCAGCTGTATATGTTCTTTGTGCCCAGACAGGTTGATGCGATCACTATACTAAATACCTGACTCTCTGAGATCAAAGACTGGATGAGCTTGAGTTGGTTGAGATTAAATCCGGATAAGACTCAGGTGCTGGTTGTGGATCTGGGTTGCCTGAGGTCAGGTTTTGGAGCTGGGCACATGTCAGGCCTGTTGCTTGATGGTGTCCAGCTCCTTACCTCGGATTGGGTGTGTAACTTGGGTGTTATTTTTGATGACGGTCTGACCCTGAAGTCACAGGTGTCAGCAGTGGTCAAATCCTCATTTTACCATCTGAGGAATAGCACCTGGGTGAAACACATGATTCCTCTGGGTGACCTACCAACATTGGTCCATGCATTCATTACCACCCATCTTGACTACTGCAATTCCCTCTACCTAGGGCTGTCTGGGGTTGATATCCACCTCCTGCAGCTAGTGCAGAATGCTGTGGCCAGGCTTTTGACTGGTACCTCTAGAACCAGTCATATTACGCTTGTGCTGCGTAGACTGCATTGGCTGCCAGTTCAGTGGCGGATCACCTACAAGGTAGGCTTGCTTACCTTTAAAGCCCTACATGAACAGGGACCTGACTACCTGAAAGATCTCCTGAGTCCCTACTCCCCCAATCACCCTCTCCGATCTGCCGATGAGGGATTGCTAGAGATTCCCAGGGTTCATCTTAAAACATCCGGAGCTCGTGCTTTTTCATTTGTAGCACCAACCCTGTGGAATTCTCTACCTCGTCAGTTCAGAGAATGCCTGACCGTCAGCAGTTTTAAATCTATGCTGAAAACATACTTATTCTCTTTGGCCTTCCCTAATTAGTTGATTGATTAATTGATTGTTTTTAGATATTTTATTATTTTATTGCTTTATATTGTATTCATGCTGTGTACAGTGCCTTGATTGTGAAAGGCGCTATAAAAATAAGTTTTCTTGCTTGCACTATAAAAATTAAAAAGAGACATTTACTTTGTGGTGATTGATCCCCACATGGAGGCAGACCCAGTACAAGGTTCTGAAGGGGTAGTGGAAGTGCTTTTGGTATTGTTGCTCCTATTTCATCCCAAAAGGGTTGGAGTAGCTGGCATGCCCCCAAAATATGTAGATGTGTACCTAGTTCAGTGGCTCCCCCTCCAGCATTTGTCCATGGTGCCTGTCTTCAAAGGGCTTTGAAGTAATGGGTGTTCTGAAATACCTTATTACTGTCCTCCATCTAAACTGCCTCCATAAAAGGAGGCTATTGTGTGGTCTTCTCTATGCCATATCTTACTCCAGCTATGCTGTTTAAGGTGTATCTCTGCCTCCTCTGCCCATTTTCCTTGAATCTGGTTAATGGACTACCTGCCCAGCTTCCCCATAAGAAATGCACAAACCTGAGAAATGAATCCTGACTGTTCTGAAGGTAGGGCTTGTTCCAAAAGAAATGTCATCCTTGTGGTAGCTCCTTTTTTGTTTCCTCAACTTCAGCCACTAAAGAGGTAACCTCTGCACTGCAGATAGCTGTGGAAGTCTCTTTGGCCTAAAATGATACACCCATTTCCTTTGCTAGAATCTTTTACTGCTATTGTTCTCTGAAACAAATTGTACTAATGGGGGCAGGCCCTCTCTCCCCTCTAGAAAAAACATCAGCCCATTGTGACAGTGGAAAATTGGGCAGCCATTATAGTACATGGCTTCCATAAGCAACATAGTACCTCCTCTGCCCTGGCCCTCTTTCCCAATCATGTACTAAGAAGTATGGACCAGGGCAAACCCACAGGCACAGTCTTCATTGATCTGTCAAAAGCATTTGACCTGGGTGACCACCAACTCCTCCACTCAACCCTGCTTTGCTTTGGCTGTTCCCCAGGACCTACTGCCTGGTTCTGCAGCTATCTGTCAAGCAGAGCTCAGTCAGTTATCATCGGCAAGGTTTCCTTTGCTCACCTTCCTTACTAACTGGAGTTCCCCAGGGCTCCATTCTTGGACCACTGCTCTTTTCCATGTTCATTAAACACTCCCCAATGACAGCCTCAACTGTAAAGCTCTTCTCTATGCTGACGATTTGGTCATCTATCATAGCAACAAATCTATTGACTCAATCTCATCCACCCTCACACAAAACTACGCATCTTCCCATCATTGGTTCCTTCCAAACAAGCTCCTAGTCAATGAAAAAAAAGACTAAATCCATGCTGTTCAGTTCCAAACCCTTCCTATCCAAAGCCACCAAAGCCAACTCCTCCATCCTAGTTCTCACCCCTGCTGATCCTCCCCTTGAAATTGTCACATCCTTCAAATATCTAGGTGTTACCTGTGATCACTCCCTTTCTTTCTCAGAACATGTCAACCATATGGTGTGCTGGATCCACCAGAAGCTAAGCATCATGTACCAAAACAAACATTACCTATCTGCCGAAGCACACCTGGCCATTGAACGTGGCAACATACTTCCCCTCCTTGACTACTGCTCCACAGTTTACTCACACCTATCCACCACCATGCATAAGCTGCTAAACTCGACATAAAACTCTATCTGCCGATTCATCCTTCAAGCCCCTTACCACTCCTACCATTGCTCACTCTAACAGTCACTTGGGTGGCTCACCCTACAAGATCGCTTTGACTATGCGATGGGCTGTCTCATGGATAACTCCCTCAGGAACCAACATATGTCCCCTTACTAACCCCTCTTGACAGGTAGAATGGTCCATAGGAATCTCAGGGTATCCTCAGTCCCCCAGCTAGAAGTACCCCATGCCTCCACCACCATAGGAACCCGAGCTTTCTCAATCACAGCACCCTCCCTATGAAACAAGTTCCCCCTGTCTGTTCACACATCCCCCTCCCACCTAGCTTTTAAACATAACCTGAAGACCTGGATCTTTACTGCTGCAAAATGTCACTGTTCCATACAGCAACGCTAGGGTCTACAATTCTACTATGCTCTAATAGCAGTCAGACTTTCACCTGATGCCCTATAGTACTTATACCCCCTCCTGCCCCTACTAGCCTGCCCCTTTTCCCACCTCTCTCCTTCCTGCCCCCATCCCTAAGCCTACCCCTGCCCCTTTCCTCCTGTCTTGCCCCTTTGATGTTAGGAACTGTGATAGTTTTTCTATTTGAATTTTTATTAGAGCAACTGTTTTTTCTCACTTGTACTTGAATTGGACCATGTACCTGTATACCATTACTGATTGTGTCTTGCACCATCTGTATTTTTGCTATGCTTTATGTAAGTACTGATATGGCATTACCTGTCTAGCCTGTCTGCACATTGTCATTCCATTACCACTGTTCTCTCTCTCTCTCTCTCTCTCTCTCTCTCTCCACCCTAGCCACCAGCTGTTGGGCATGCATGTATTGCATCTTGTAATTGTCTGTACCTGTACCTATTTTTTGCCACCTTGTGGCTCAGGTCATGACTAAAAATGGTCCTCTGGACCAGTGCATCAAAGACATAAATAAATAAATAAAATAAATAAGTACAGTAAGATTCTTAGCCAGATATGTAGTGGAGCATTCTACTGTTTGTTTGTTTTTTAATATAGAACCATACTTTCATGGTATTTTTGGTCTATACATTTGCAATCTCAACCAGATCCGGTTGGCCTACTATCCATGGTTACTATTTTAGAGGTATAGAATTGTGCACTATTTGCTCAATGTTATGGTTCTCTAAAGAAGTGGCAAGGGTGGTGAGGAGAAAAGGCAGTAGTCTGGAGGTATATAGAAACACAGAGGGAGAAGAACTAGGAGGTATTCCTAGTAAAATAGAGGGAAGCAGGCAAGTTGGAGACAGGAGCAAAGCTGCAGACAGAAGAAAGAATCACCAAGTGGTCACTAGGAGGATAAGACTTTCTCCAGCTATATAAGTGGGAAGAAAAAAGAAAGGGCAGGGATAGTGAGGACTAGAAGGGTGAAGGGCAGAGGCTGCCAGAAGAAGACAATATGGAACCAGACAGGATACACCAAAGGGTTCTAAAAGAACTCAAAGAGGTGCTAGCTGCATCACTTACAACATTGTTCAACAGCTAACTGGAAGCAGGTATGGCTCAGGAGGACTACATAAGAGTTGACATGGTCCTTCTTCATAAGAGTGGCAGCAGGTGAACAATGCTACAATACGAATTTGGTCACACAGCTGAAACATATGTCTTATTGTTTATATCTCCCACAGTACCAGATATAATATTGTAAGACATGCATTTACGAACATGTACCATTATCTTTGTATTGTCATGAGAGGTGTATCCTTTTAATTTTTCAATAAACTTGCAAGTTTTTTTTTTAAAGAGAACAATAATGGCTTCTTTTTCCTTTTGCTTTTATTAACTTTCACCATGCAGAAGTTGGTTACTTTTATTATTCCCTTCCTTTTTTCCCCTTTGTTCCTCACCCCTCCCTGGCATTCCCCTCACCAATGCAGGTCCTAAGGCAGCCTCAATTTCTTTAAAATTGGCACTCTGAAAATACAGGACCCTCATCCTCATGTGGATAGCCTCTTTTCCTGACTCAGTGATAAACAACATTAATTTACATTAAAGCATTATGGTACTACAGTAAATCTAATTTTATCTAAAATGGGATCTCACACTTAATTAAAGTTAAATCCTATGAACTACATCTCTCGGTCTCTATAAAGCAGAAAACTAAACCAACCTCTTCATCAGGTGGTGTAATTTGAAGGTCCAAATGGCCTCTAACTACTCAGTGTTGAACAGTTATTCTCAGCTGTACACAATATATAATAATGGGCATAAAAAAAGTAAAATGTTAATGTTGCCAAATGAAATAACTTAAGAGGATAACAATTTAATAAAACACATGAATTCTTACCTAGGAGCACATTCCAGCACTGACAGTAAATGGCAAGTTGACTGAGTAGCTCCGTACCACTACTCAGTTATTATATAGTGATTTGAATTTAACCCACTTTTGCTGATCGGGCGATATATAAAAACCCAAACCTCTGGGGTTTTGTGTACCTGAAGCATGGTGCAGTAATGTGTATTGAAGTTTGTATTTAAGCTTTACAGAACCAGCACTTTCAACTCCGCATCAGGGAACTGGCTGCTGCTGCTGTCAGAAACGTGGAGGCTCAGAGGCAGTACAAGGCTACAGGTGGTCAAACAAACCCAGAACAGGCAGCCAGTAAAACTGACATCGATCAACTTAAACAAATGATAGCTGATCTGCAGCTTGCAGTTGAATCATTTACTACAACTCTAGCCAACAGCACGGAAGCCCTATACTCAAGGGCAGATGTCAATAACCATAAAATATCTGAACTAACGTATTTCCTTGGTTTTCTTGAGCAGCTGTCACAATAACAAGGGGCACAAATCTCATATCTGCTAAAAAAGGTAGATGACCTTGAAAACAGAGGTCATCACAACAATATTAGGATTTTGGGCATTCCATAGGGAGTTGAGGGATCAAACATGATGGTATTTTTACAGAATTTTAGACTGGAGCTGTTGGATCAACAATGGGACTGGCCCCTAGAGATTGCGAGGGCTCATAGATCTATTAGCCCTAAGCTTAAAAATGGGAAACCAAGACCTACTATATCATATTTGGTAAGATTCACTGTAAAAGAAGAAGATTCTCCAAGCTGTCAGGTTTTAAAAAAAAGACTGTCATGGAGAGGGGAACAAATATCTATATACCAGGACTTCTTTTCAGAGGTTGTTAACAACAGGAATACTTTTTTTGAGGTTAAACAGCAACTGCAATGTTATGGTATTCCATAACATTTTAAATATCCTGCTACTCTAGTGATACAACAGGAGGGGGGTAGACATGTTAAATGTGAGACTGTGAAGGAAGCCTGGAAATATGTTCAGCATGTTCAAGATTCTCAATCCATCAGTAACAGAACAGAGTTAATCAACTGTCAACAACATTCAAAGGGACTGCGCAGAGCTCTCAACCAGGCAGGCTCTCACATGGGCCCTCATGCCTCCAATAACAAGCCTCTCAATAGAATCCCTGAGAACTCTAATAAACAATCAAAAAATACTGTATGCCCATCTTTCAAGCTCTGGCTTCTCACTCCTATGCTGATGTTACTGGTTCAGATAGCCATACCTTAGAAATTCCTGGAATACAAAGAAAATCGAGAGCCCCAACTTACCCCTCCAACATCCCTCGATTGGCTTCTGCTGTTCCAAATCCTAGGAAACATGATCAAAGCAGAGAGAGCCTGCATTCAGCTTCATGTTGTTTGACCCTGGAGTATGAAGGGCTCATGTGCGATGACATCACTTGTAGTGGGTCCGACAGTATTTCAAACACCTCGGCAACTTCCTGCCAAGGTGGTTTACACACACAGATGGTTACTGTTTCTTCGCCTGTGCTTCTGGGGGGTGCACAATGAATGAACCAAAACATTGTGCTTCCAGTTTAATATTGCTATCATCGGAACACTCTGCTGTTGTTCCTGCTACTAGTCTGCATCATTATATCTCCTCCTGGACTGTAAGGGTGAGCAGATTTTGCGAAGATTGACCTAATAACATGATTATTTGTAAAGAAATGCTTCCTATGGGCTCTTTCTACAGTTTTTAATTCTCTTAAAATAATCAACAGAAGAGCTGCATCACAACTTCCCCTGCTTGGAGTTCTAATTAATCACTTCCTCATGAGGTCTTTACTGTGTAGCATTATTACACCTAGGGCCGGATAATCAAAAGGGTTGCACCATGCGCAATAGGGTTGCACCTGCGCAAGTCCAAAAGTGCACCATTCTGCGATATTCAGCAGGAGGCAGTTACGCCACTGAAAACATGCGGAGCAACAGTGCAATGCAAATGATGGCATGCACAACCGAAGGGGGTGGATCCATGCATAAAGAGGCATATCACGATATCAAAAGACTGCTCAATGCTTAACAGCGGAACAGCGGAAGTTGCGCCCAGCGGAAATGAGCCAAAATAAAAGGCTCAAGGAGGCAAGAACGCGACTAGGATGCCAAGTGGAAGAGAGAGAGAGAAAGACAGACAGTGACAGGCCAGGGCAGGCAAGGGAAGCAGTGGGGCCATAGGCTGCAGAGGCCAGTGGGGGTGCCGGTGCAGTGGAAGTAGCAGTCAGGACAGCGGGGTAACAGAGCAACATCAGCCAGGGGGTCACAAGCCAGGAGATGGACGTGGTAGCTTCCACATGGAAGCTGTAATGAGGGGTGAAATGCAAGGTGCAGGGGAGTGGCCATGGATGGGCCCGTCAGCGGTACGCCCCCAACAGGCAGTACCTTGCCCGCATCAGCTTTGAGCTGTACACAGATGTAGAGATCGTGGGCCGGTACCGCCTGAACAGGGCAATACTGAGGCGGCTCTGTGAGCTGTGCAGTGATGTGATGCAGGCACCCTCATGACGGAGTCATGTTCTGTCAGTGGAGACCAAGGTGACAGCCTGCATGTGCCTGCTCACCATGGGCACCTTCCAGAGACCAACAGGGGACACCACAGGCATCACACAGTCGGCCACGTCACGCATCCTCACCCAATTCCTCAGCGCACTGCTGCCACATGCTACAGAGCACATCCATTTCCCCAGCGCCGCGGTAGAGCAGTACAGCAAACATGCAGGCATTCCACGGTAGCACGATGCCTGGCATGCTAGGGGCCATAGACTGCACCCATGTGGCCATTCTCAAGACGCCACCGGGTTCTCGATGGGCCACATATAGGAATAGAAAGGGCTTCCAGTGTCAACTGCCAGGTGGTGTGTGATGCCACTGGGTGTATAATCAATGTCTGTGCCACACACCCTGGCGGAGCACTGATGTCTTCATATGGCATCAGTCCGCACTGTGCCATTGATTCGAGAGTGGGGACATCCCCACAGGCCATCTAGTGGGTGAGTACGCATGTAGGAAATGCAAACTCGGGGCAAGGGTGGGAATGCCACAGGTGCCATGGTAGTGACACACAGGGATATGGGCAATATGGACCTGAACATGATACTCATCTCCACTATGTCCACACAGGTGACAGCAGATACCCACTCTGTCCCTGGCTGCTCACACCGTACTGGTGCCCCATGACCCCATTGCAGCAACGCTATAATGAGGCACATGCCACCACACACAACATCATTGAGCGGGTGTTTGGGATGCTCAAGGCACGCTTCCGATGCCTAGACACCTCCGGTGGTGCCCTACAGTACAGCCCCTCAAAGGCCTATGGGATATTCCTGGCCTGTTGTATCCTGCACAACATGGTCAATGACTGTGGGATAGCCATACAGGTTGAAGAGGGGGACAGCGATGGGGATGCCAGCGGCGCCGGTGTTGATGGTGATGAGCAGCCCCCCCCTTGGATGGCGGGACCCCCGACTGATCCGGCAGGCCCAGATGCACCAGGACACCATCACGGAGGAGCATTATTCACAACACAGGTAAGTCAAGGAGCCATGTGCAAACAACACTGTCCTGGCGCAACCCACAGGCACACAGAGTAACACATCAGGGGTGCATGACTTCAAGGGGGGTGGAAGGGACCAGGCACACAAACACACCATCAGGAGGCGAACAGTCATATGGACACACAGACACACAAACACACCAGGCACAAAGTGTACATGGGCAGGTGCACAGCAGAGCAGGAACAGACATGGAAAACACACAGATCCACAGACACACCCACCACCTGTACTGTCCACACGTGTGTCAGATGCTGGCACCCTTGCACTTTGGTGTACAGTACAATGCAGGCATCATCATGCACACGCACCTGTGTAAAGCAGTCGGGATGGTGTGCAGGTGGTCTGTATGTCGGCATGATGGGCAGGGCACCCACCAGTGCACTGCCCACCATGAAGCACAGTGCACACAGGGCAGCACCAGACAGAGCCCACACTGGGAGACAGGTCAGTCATGTTGCACCATTCCACAGCCACCGTGGATGTGTGGGCGGCCCCGCCATGACCCAACAGCACTGGCAGGCTGAGCAGGGGCCACATGGGGTGGCACCGATGGACCACCCGGGGTCCCACTGTGTGATCACGACCTTGTCCGCAGTGGGGTCTGTAGGATGCCAAACATACCTGCACCAGGGGTGCTTGGGATGCCCACAGCAGAACCCGGTGTCGACAGGCTTGGTGTCGCACGATGCCAGGAACGGGGAGTGGAGAGCGCACTGTGTGGGGTGCGCGGTACAGGAGCACCTGCTTGTGTGCCCAATGCAGCATGACAGCGACCAATGCCTGGGTCTGCCTGTCAATGGCAGCGGTCACATCCATCCGCATATGGACCATCTCTGCATGGTCCAGAGCACAGTCCCTGCTGTGCCACTCCACAGCCGCACACAGTGCCTCCACAGATGTTGCAATCCACCTTTGCTGCTGTACTGATTCCCACAGCAGGCGGGTGTGCTCTTCAAATGGGTACTCTGCCACAACGGCATCCTGTCCCCCAGGGTGTGGAAGGTCCTCATGCTCAACACCCCTTGAGGGTGGACGCTGTTCACCAGGACCAGGAATGGGCATATCAAAGGGCGGCGGGCATGTGCCACCGCTGGACACTGTACCCCCAGACCTGGTGGGTGACTGCTGCTGCCCCCCAACCGCTGTGCCCCAGGGACCACTCATTCCACTGCTGTGGCCGCAACAGTGCCAGACACCTGCACAGCCACCAGTGCTGCCCCACCAGTGCTGACAGGCACAGCCTGGGACTGTGCCAACATGCTGGCACACGTTGGAACCAGCTAGGCCCAGGGCACATGCTGGCCTGCTGTGTGTCCGTCATGGGACACACACATGTCACTGCCATTGCAGTCCTTGCATCATCAATGGTGCAAGTCGTGCTACAGCCACAGTCAGAGCGTGCTGGCATGCTTGCATGCCAGACTGCTGAGACACAGGCTGTGCACCCTGCACACCCGACTCACCGACACCAGAGTTGGCAGCCCAGCGTGCATGCTGGTGCAGTGCATGCTGGCTGGTGACAGAGGTGGATGGACCCTCCTCCATGTCCAGCAGGTCTTCCTCACTGCCTGGACCCACCACCACCATCCCCTGAAGACGAACAGGATCTGTAACAGAAAGAGAGGACATGTGAGTGCATGTGAACAACCTTCCCCCCCAACACCACCACCATGTCATACCGTGCAGTGATGGGCTTCCATCTGTCTGGAATCCGCCTCCTGGTACGCCCTCAATAGCACTCCGCTGCATAGATGCAGCCAGTCGGTCCTCAGCCGGGGTCAGCTCCACCACCGCTGGCTGGCCCCCGCCAGTGCCAGCACGTGCCGCCCTGAGGGCTGCCACCTTCTCCTTCACCCTTCTGCAGTCTGTCCTCATCTTCTTTTTGCATTCCTGCACGGAGCGCTGGTGGCTTCCGTGCAGATTCACTGCCCGAGCTACCCCCTCCCATGCAGCCACGTGGGCCTGAGGGGTGCCCCGCCATCCACTAAGTAGTGACTCCTCCAGGTAGGCCTGGAAGAGGGCCTCTGTCTCTGCCGTGGTGAAGTTGGGCCTCCTCCTCCTCCTTCGCCCACCATCCTCACCCTCACCTTGGCTCTGCTCGGTCATGGCGATCTGTATGGATGGAAGTGGACACCTGTCACTGTGCAGTCTACAGCGTTATCCCTTGCCCATTGTCCAGAACATCCCACAGCATGCAACCCACCTCTCACCTGCAGTAACCGAATCTGGCCAGCGCAGCCCAATGTCGCACATTTATAGCTCAATGCATGCAAATTAGCAGTGGAGCAACTGTAATGAGATGCAAATCGTGCCACTGCGCCTTTGAATGGCTGATCAGATGATTTGCATGTGTTGGCTGAATATCGCGCCATTGCACTTTTCGCAATATGGTTGAGCCGGCTGAGCCAATGGCGCAGATCTGTGACTGTGTGGTACACTGCATTGCGCATGCCCAGGTAGCTTATGCAGGCATCTGCCGCACTGATGATGTGCTGTGCGCGATCAGCAATTCAGGCCATGGCCACCATTGTGCCAGTGGCACTACAGCACTGGGCACCATATGGCGCTGTGTACTACTGCACAATAGTCCACTGTGGCACTGGCACTCAGGTGGTCGGTTGCGCAGGATGCATAGATGTCAGATGGCGCTGTGCGTGGCCTTGCGTCATAGACCCCTGACCTGGTGTCCGACCTTGGCCCCCTGGCGCTGTTCAGCTGCCATGTGTACGGCCCTATGCGCTGTTTGGTGACAGCGCTATGTGGTTTCGATGGCGCTATACGAACAGCGGCGATTGGAACTATGGTGATCTATTGCACAACATTTCCGTGGGTTGCCGCTGCCGTGGCGCCATATTGCCTGCTGTACAACTCAACTATAGCCGCGGGAGGCGCCCCAATGGAGCCCAGTGAGGTGGCCAACCTGGTGGCCCTGGTTGAGCCCCACTATGGGCACTGTATGGAGGAGCCTCATCATGGCTCGCACCCAGGTCTGGCTGCAGGTGGCCACTGACCTGGTGAGGTCACAGGGCAGCACCGTCTGCAGAGCAGTGCCGGCACAGATTCAGTGACCTCCGCAGGAGGGAGCCAGATGTGCTGCAACGCCTACGGTCACGTGCCAGGAGGGGCGTTGTGCCTAGGCCAGGTGGGTGTACCATCTATGCACCTGTATTCTCCATATGGGTGTGACTGTGTTTTGGTGGCTGTGCATGGGGGATGGCTCTGCCATGGTTGGCTGTGTCAGTGTGTGCAGGTGTGAGATGCATGAGTCTGGCTGTGTGGGCAGACACACTCACTGGGGCAGGGGACAGTCTGCTTTGGAGTCACACTGATGTTTTTCTCAACATCTGTCACCTACAGGCCTGGCAGAGAGGATGCAGGCACGGGCTGAGGAGGGCCATGGCAGGGCCCAGGTGGCGGACGGTGGTGATGCGAGGGGTGGGCCACAGCAGCAGCAGCAGCAGCAGCCACAGCTGCTTCCGGAGTGTGAGTATCATTACATCATGGATGCTATTGCATGCTGGAGGGGGTGGGCATGACCACCAGCCATGGACAACACAACCATGCACGACACAGGCGACAGTCATCACTGTACAGTGTCACTGCACGTCTGTGTGTGCGTCACTGGTGTTCCATGCATGCACTGGGCACATGGCTGTGGAACTGGCATCCCACCACATTGCCACATCACTTGACAGCCTTGTTTGTGCTGTGATGGACATGGGCAGTATGTGTGTGCAGTGGTGCACATAGCTGGTGCCGCCTGGTTGGACATGTGACGTGCATGCTCACTGTGGGTGGGTGCATACCATCACAGGTGCGGGACACTGGGCTATATGCCTTGCAGGTTGGGTGGTGTTCAGGGTTGTGGACAGTCACAGCCATTGACTGTGTTCCCTTTTCCTAGGCCTCAGCGTCCCATGCAGGATTAAGCGTGCCCTCCACCAGCTGACCAGGGTGTCCATTGAGAACCATGACATTCTCCAGGACATCCAGCGCCGTGGGCTCCTGCGATGGCACAGCCAACCAAGACAGCACCAGACAGCAGAAGACCAGCCTGCTAGGCCTTAGACAGGCTTCCCTTCCACTTCACCCATCCCTCCCACCCTGCCTTCCTCTTCCCAGTTGTTCACCCTACCCTGCCCACCCCTACCTTGTACCCCTACCCCCGGTCTTGTAAATATCTGTAAATAGTTTTGTTATTGTTCTTGTTGTTCTACTTTCTCTTTTGCAATATATATATATTTTGTTATGAATACTGTGGTGGTCTCTGATTTGCAGCTGGCTATGGTTGCTCAGTTGCAGTGGTGTGCATGCCATCTGGGGTGGTATAGTCCTGGGTATGTGTGTGTGTGTGTGTGTGTGTGTGCATGGGGAGGCATCTCCGGTGTGGCAGTGACTTTCTGTCGGTCTTGCCATCTGCTGCCGCCCACTGCTGGGTGCACAGGGTGGGTCTGGCTTGTATGGTTCTATGCTACACGAGGTTGGCGTGTGCCGGGGGGGATGCAAGGTGTTTACTGCAGTGACAGTCACTGCACATGGGTGGTGTCTTGGGGTCACGGTGCAGGGTGTGCTGTGCAGACGGGGGGCTGATGTGCACTGTGGTTGTCAGCCCCCTGTGTGTGGCAGTCCCAGCCTGCCAGTGGTTGTGCTGGGGCGTCATGGCCCTGCTATGTTTTGTTGGCTTGTCCCCATGGGCCAGTGGATCATCCGTCCCACCCCCAGTGATGCTGTGCATGGGGTGTGCAGGTGTCTTGTTGGTTCTGCAGTGTGTTCCTGTGCCCATGTGTGGCATGGCTGGTGGTGGGCCGCAGCCTGCCTCCCTGGTTGTGCAGTTCCGTTGCTCTGCTGGGGGTGGGGGGGGCTCTGCTTGCGCTATGGCACCTCTGGAATGGTCAGCTGGGCTAGCCTTGTTGCGCTATGGCGCAAACTTTCTGCTCAGCTTACCCTTCCTGGTTGCGCTATGGTGCAGTTTGTGCGATATTCAGATGTTGGCTGCTTGCGCAATTTGTTTTGCTCCATGTTTGAATATCGCGTCTGTTGCGCATATGCGCAATTGAATTGTGCTTGCTCCTGCTGTTGCGCACATTTTGGGAGCAGTTTGAATATCTGGGCCCTAGTATTTAAATATATGAATAGCTGGATGAGTGCTTTTGTTTTTAGGAATCCTCAGGGTCCTGTTTCACTTTTCTCCCCCCCCCTAAACAAAAGAAACATCTCTTCCCTCCTGCTGTTTATTTCTATCTAGTATTTACTGTATGGTGCTTAGTAATGACAACATTGAGGTGCAATCTGTTAATACATTGCTTAAATGCATATAATGCAATCAGCAATAGAAACCTACATACCATGTTATATGTTTATTTAATGATTTGGCTGAATTATACCATGCCTGGCTGAACATCCTGCCTGTACACTAGCTGAATAGGCTATCATTATGTGAACATGATGTTCTCTAAGGGTCTGTCTAACTTATTATTAACCAGAGGCAGTATGCTTACTAAACACTAATCAAATTATATTATTATATGCATCTTGTCATTGCTCCACCTTCTGCACTAACTTTGCCTCACCTCAACCTCACTATTCAAATCTCATCTTTTTCCTCCCTCCCCCCCCCACCCATTTTCACTGATATGGGGATTCTGCACCCATCATAATTTTGCATGGAGATGTAAGCAACACCACTAAACCTCATGTGTGTGTTTTCCGATCCACCACATTCTGAGTTTGTTATTGCCTCTTCTCATGCTGACTGATTTAAAGTGTTCCAGATGGTACTCTCAAATTGTATTTACCACCACACGTACCTACTCCACCTTGGACTGTCAATAGTCTGGTGAACTTGAGGTCTAGCAATAGACTACAACCTACTGCCTTTGTCTACTTGTTATTCCTGGTAACACTGCATTGATTTTCTGGTTCTATCTTATTCAGTTAGATTTTTTTATTTGCACTGCTTATTTAATTTATAAGGTTTACATCTTCATACTTGTATTGCATAGTATTTAACAAATTATTTAGCTGCTATACCCTGTGATAAGGGCATTCTACTCAAGTCATTGTAGGTTACTAAGAGTCATATGCAAACTTGAAGGCCAGTAACTTACAGTTGTGTGCATGTGACAGACAGGATTAGTGATAGGTCTTAGATAAAACTATTGCCTATACTTAGCTGTATACTCTAGTTTGAAAACCCCTGAATTACTGGACATACACTGGACTGAATATACGATTTTATCGTGGAACTGTTTACATACATTGCTTGTTTGCTGCTTAGTCTTTATTTAACTTAGTCATAGCCTCAGCCATTACTCTTCTCTTACTTTTATTAAGTACCTGTATGTGCATTATCCTTTCCCCTTTTATGTGTATCTACCTATCTATATATATATACAGTACAGTTGTCTATTATTGCTATTTATACTCTCCTTACCTAAATAATAGCACCTTATTGTATTCAATGTGTTCCCTTACATAATTCTTTCCTGGAATGTCAATGATATTAACACTCCTATTAAAAGAAAGAAAATATTATCATATCTTAATAAAAAGATGGATTTTGCTTTTCTCCAGGAAACCCATCTAGATGGGGTGGAGTCAGCTAAACTTGAAAGATCCAGGGTTTCTCAAGTGCAGTACAATTGCTTTAAGAGCAAACAATGTGGCACAGCCATTTTGGTCAGGAAGAGAGTGAATTTTGTGCAGGCTAGCCACACTGCTGAACCCGAGGGCAGATTTCAAATACTCATTGGTGCCATTGATGGGAACAACATAGCACTTTGTAATGTCTATGTCCCAAACTCTGGTCAGAATGAGTTTTTCGGCAAAATAGCAGCCCTACTTGGTAATCTCCAGGACCACAAGATAATCTTAGCAGGTGACTTCAATGAAGTCTTAGACCTACTTCTTGATAGAACCTTTCTCAGACAATACCCCTCTAGTACTAAATCATGCCAATCACTCCACAATCTTCTCAAAACCCTAGGTCTAGTTGACATCTGGAGACTTGTCCATCCGCAAGATAAGGATAATACTTTTTTTTTCCAAATAGACATACCAATTATAGTAGGATTGATCTCATCAGAACTAATGGACACAGTCTTGGATGCCAGCTTAGACTCGATTGTGATTTCTGACCATGCATTAACTGATGTGAAGTTAGCCTTGGGGGGGACTTAAGGCATTCAGATGGAGGCTTAATGTCTCCCTCCCAAAAGACAAAGATTTTGTAGAATGGGTTAATAAAGAAACAGTTTTTGCTATGTGATGGAAGCCAAGGTGGCTGCACACTATGTGGTTGTGGAGGAGCCTCAGAAGCAGGAGCAGTGAGAAGCTGTTTTATGTTTTAGAACAGGTATTTCACCGTTGCCTCATTTGTCTATTTTTATACTCACTGTTCTTTCCAGACTTTCTTGTTTGCCATCCGGTTCCTGGTGTCTCTCTGCCCCATTTGTTAGTTCCCTTATAGCTGAGCCAAGTGGAGTCCAAGCAGTGGTGGATCCCTGGTGACTGTAGTGGTCAGACCACCCTGTAGAGGGTTGTGGAGGGGGAAGACACTTGTTTTTGTGCCATGACATTGAAAGAGTCTTCGGACATAGTGAAGAAAGCTCAGCATGTTTTGCCTGTGCCTGTAATTGACCCCAACTGTGTCTGCTCTGGAGTGTTGTACCAGAGTGTTGCAAAGTGGAAAAACGCTGGACCACCAGGTTATTTGCAAACAGACTGTGAGCAGATTGCAAGAGCAATTGTCTCTGTGAGGAACCAGGGTTTCCTCTTCAGCTTGACATACTTGTCTTTTTACCCGCTGTGAGACTACAATACTGCAAGACCCATAGAACCCATATATTTGCTGTAAAATTGTTACAGAGAAAAGAAAAAGGGGGAAAGAAAGAAAGAGAAGAGAGAGAAAAAAGAGTGAGAACTTTTTGGGGGAGTGTTTTTTTTCTTTAGTTTTTTATGATTGATTGTCTTACTAATGTATTAGATTAACTGAACTGCACATTAAGTTTGAACGGATACTTCCACGCTATATCACTTTAATCTGACTGTTCTGTTTTACGATATAGAAGGGGTGGTCCTGATGTATGTAAACACAAACACTAAATTTTTAACATTTGGGAATATGTAGGAAGAAGTGTACTGTTAAATCCAGATTACTTAGTGCAACCAATTAAATCCTGAATTTTTACATACAGGTTTTTTTGAAGGCTCGCACTGCTAAGAGCATTTGATCCACCCTCTTAAATGGTGCATGCTCAAAACTCTGTTATTTGAGCATTCGCCACACACAGGACCCTTACATCTATTGCTCTTGAGTGCAGCTGGGCCTTTTTACAGCTTTACAGCCTTGTAAAACCTTTTTATTTTGATTTTAACATTTTATGTTTCTGCCTGTTGCTTGAACTTTGGGTGACTTTTTACAGCTGTTACTTTATCAGCTGTCTTGCGCTCATGTATAAGTCAAAGGATTTAGCTTGGCTGTTTGACTTTTCTCAGTGTTTCTTAGTATTGTTCAGCGTTGCCCAGTATGGCAGTGTAGCAGTGGCCGAGAGCTGTTTTGGTTGATATTTGGCCCTGTATCTTGCCAAATGATGGAACTCCCAAAGGGTTGATTCCTTCATAGTTTACAGCTACACAACGAGATAGCTCATGACACTTCACCAGTACCTACAGCATTATTTCTGGGAGCTGGACTTTGTTAAATAAAAAGAAGGTACACAAGTAAGAATAAATCAAACCTAATCAGTCTCTGTTACTGGATGGATGTTTGTAATTTATGCAGGCTGCCTCAGGTTGGTCTCCCTAGTTTTATTTTTGTTTTTATTCTTTAGTGCATCACAGTGTTTTAGAGCATACCAAAGTTTATTGGAGCTATTAGAAACCTATATATTGTATTCTGTGTTTTAGTTTGACTTTATATTGAGATTTAGATTTATTAACTACTGAATATAAATATATGGTCTCTTAGAAGCTACTGTTATCTTCTAGACTTTTTAAGATTCAACCATATTTGAAGGAACACTGAGTTTTTTTTTTTTTTTCTTTTCTTCCTTTCTCTTTTCTAATGTACATTTAGTGAAAGATCAGACCATTCTACCACTGTCACTGATATTGGATAATGAGCACCTACCTGAAGTGTACCAGGAGTGGATGGTCCTAGTGAATTTAAAAACAAAAACTTTGGACAATTTTTCTGCTTGGAGTGACTTGAACTATTTTTTGATTCTAAGGCAGGCAAGATGAACCAGGATCCCATGGGATGTGAAAGTCAACTCTCCCTGCTGTGATCATTGCTTGGGTCTAACTAAGCATTTCCATTTTTGTCCATCTGCATTATATCGATCTCCAGGAGTATTAGTAAATTAACTATTTTGTCTGCTTCTCATTTCTTTTTAATAAGGAGAGAAGGGGATTTAGAAATTGAAACTGGAGCAGGCTGTTTTTGAATCAAAGTTAGTTTGTCTTTTTTAGTCTTTTTTACATTTACTATTTATTGTACTTTTGTACTTAATTCAAAAAATATTGCAGTACAAGTATTATTATTGGCACCATTGATATTTTGGAAGGCATGCCAGCCACTATGTGCAGTAAGATTAAAGGCTTTAGCTTACTAAACATGGAGGACCTGTTTGATAATAATGATTACAGAAGGGGGTGAGGCAGAGTTAAAACTAAGGGTCCCCTCTTACTAAAGACCCTGGCAATGAAAGTACATGATAAAATTCAGAGAAAATCATACAATAAGGAGAAATTAAGAAGAAACAAATGCAAAAATATAAATTGGATAGACTTTGGAAAAGGGATCTTGACAGCTTGTTTCAACACCTAATGGAGGCAATGGTGATATCCATAGAAACATAGAATTTGATGGCAGATAAGGACCGCTTGGCCCACCCAGTCTGCCCATTTCCCTACCTAATGGATAAGCTGCAGATCCTAGTTAACCAGCAGCCTACTTCTTTCTACCACCACCCCCTAGAATTGCCTTATGACTGTCCCATGCATGCTTGAATTCAACCACTGTTTTTGAGTCCACAACCTCCTCTGGAAGGCCATTCCATGCATCCACAACCCTCTCTGTGAAAAAATACTTCCTTACATTACCTCTGAGCCACCCCTCATCTTCAAATTGTGCCCCTGTTCTTGCACACCTCTTTTTTGGAAAGATGCTACCCTCTTGGACTTTGTTGATTCCCTTGAGGTACTTGAAAGTTTCTATCATGTCCCCCCCCTCTCCCTCCTTTCCTCGAGGCTATACATATTAAGCTCCTTTAGTCTCTCTTCATATGTCTTCCGGTGCAGACCCTGCACCATTTTAGTTGCCCTACTCTATCCAACATTTTTTTGACTCTCCTATTTTCTGGCCAAATCCAGATACCTCCAAGTACAATAAAGTTAACAACAATATCCCCAGAGAGGAAACTGACTCACCCCTGTCTAACACACCATTTCCAGCTAAGAATGAGGCAAATGCAAGGCTGACAGAAAATCAAGAACCTGAAATTGGGAAGTTTCCTGATAGAAGGATTTACTTCTGCCAACTTTTTCATAATTTATCTGTCTTAGATACTGATGTTAGAAGTATAAGAGAAACATTGCAGTTGGGAAATAAAGATAATGATAGTAATGCTGATGAAATCCATAACTGCTCAGCCCCCAGCCTATTACTGGCTGTTAAATCCTCTACTGACATTAGAAATCATAGTAAAATGAATGGGATTGAACAAAATCAGCTCTCTGGGGAGGACAACTCCCAAGGGAATTTCAGTGAAGTCAGATTTCAGGATGAGCACAGAAAATCACTTTCTGGATCTAACAATTCTAGCTCCTGGACAATGAGCCCTGAGTGTCTAAACATACCGGAAATTGAGGGAATATCAAGAGACTTATTAACAGCCTTAAGAGACCCAATTAACTCTAATATACTTTTATTTAAGCAGCTATTAGAAATTAAGCAGGATATTTCATTCATAAAAGGGGTTTGCCTTAAAAGTAGAATTAAATCAAAAGTAACTGAGCAGAGTTTCTCTTCTGAGAAGTCCAATGTTTATCTTACTTGTGAAAATTTAGACTCTTTGCACAGTAATATGGGTTCTGTTCACCCTGAAACTTCCTTTAAATCCCCAGTGAATTCTGAGGAATTATCTATGGAAATTGGTGTGGTAGGTCAGAGTGTGCTGAGCCCCCAGTCTGAATGAATTATGTAGCCACCTAAGGATTTAAGAGATAGTAGTATTTGTAGAGAATTAGCTACAGATCACCCAGTTCTGTTGCACAAAGTAGAATTACAGGAAATGGATTCTGGAACACAGGAAAATAGATTTGCTGCCCCTAATATCAAGAAGGGTAAGGTCATTAGTAAACTGAAGACCACTTTACATACTTCTGACAATGAGAATTCTCACTTTTCATATGTTAGAAATAAAAATAAAAATAAGTTAATTAATGAAGTCTCAGCAGATGAGTATGAAACCAAGAAGGAAAATACTAGAACTCAGTTGAGATCCTGAGCTAGTTCCAGAACCAAAGCTGGACAACAATGGCCAAAGAAAAAAAAAAACAGAAGCCAGAGAATGGGAGGAGGTCCAGATCAAAGTCCAATAAGACTATAAGAAATTCTAAAACTAAGGAAAAGAGTTCCCACGTTAATACAGGTGCCAAGAATCAAAAAGGTCAGGATGAAATTCAGACAGTCCCCAAAAATAGTGATAACATCAATAATCAAATGACTGGGGGGGAGGTGCCTGTGGAACCCTTCTGCAGAGGGCTCTCCTCAAGTAATATTTCAGTGTCTAGCCAGAATGAGCATTTTAACCCATTCTTGAGAAAAACATTAGGGTCTGGCTTTGCATTACCATTGTTTAGGGTCTCATGTCTCCCCAATGAATCACATGAAAAACAGCTGGAATCTGTAACTGGCTTATTATCCTCACTACCTGATGGCTGCAAACTTGTAAAAGATCTAATTAGCATTATTAGACAAATAAATGGAACTGGATTGGTCTTGCTGGTAATAGACCAATTTTACATTTTGAATGCAATAATTCAAAGAGCCAAAGGCCTAGCAGGCATGGGTCTCATGGTAGGAGAGGTTACCCTGCTGATGGACCTTTTTCCTGAATTTTATGAAAACAAAACATTAAATGGAAGTAAGACTGAAACTGCAGTTTCCATTTTTGGATTGAAACAATTACCAAATGAGACCAAATTCAATCTAAGAGGTAAATTAATTGACTTCCTCAATGTATGTTTGGGTCTACAGGTTAGCAGCCATCATATAATCAAAGTGTCTAGACAGGACTCTGACTGCCAAGTTTTGTTTTTTGTCAAAAAAGAATATACTGTAAGGGAACTTCTGAGAAAGCAAAGCATTCTGGATAATCTAGAGATTTACTTTTGTATAGAGAATGAACTGGAGCTGGCTGTAGGTACATAAAGTGGCATACAAATAAAATCCCAAAGGTGGGAAAGCCTGGTTGAAATGTATGAGACCGTGGCTTCTTTGGAGAATTGACAACAGGGCTATGGGGGGATGGGGACCTAACACTAGTATTGGGACTTCAAGTGATTTTGAAAATTTGGGACCCTGAGAATTGTTATACTTTAATAAAGAAGTAATTAAAATCCTGTCATGGAATTCATCAGGACTGGAGGAAAAACTGGGGACCCTGATACAAGTATTTATTTATTTATTTATTTATTTTTAGTTTAATTCTTGGATTACAATTACCTATGAGTCATAAGACTCTTTTGCATAGGTTCCATATCATACAATGACAAGTAACAATACAGCAAACAAATTACTAAAAACACCATCATATGGATAATTACAATTTCAGTAGACAGATTAGTATATCATAGCCATACAGAGCAAAGGCTACT
This sequence comes from Neoceratodus forsteri, assembly GCA_016271365.2. Taxonomy (NCBI): domain Eukaryota; kingdom Metazoa; phylum Chordata; order Ceratodontiformes; family Ceratodontidae; genus Neoceratodus; species Neoceratodus forsteri. The sequence goes on from CM057452.1 coordinate 1,728,513,179, forward strand.
TGAGTACATTGAGTAACAGAAGACATAAATTGCACACAATAGTTAAAAAAAAAGATAATGTTGCCTCATACAGGAATGGTAAACAGCTGGAGGCAGACAGAAATGGCTTTGATGGTGTGAGCTAGTCCGCCTAAAAATAGGCTTCATCCATGAGGTGTGGAGGGGGTGGGAGCTATTCATAAATGGGGTTGGGGAGAGTTAGAGGGTTTAAGGGGCTAGGGCTAAAACACTGTTAATAGGCAGCTGCACTCATCAAACCCCAGGGTTCTTAAAAAGAAAAAGACAAGGAAACTGCCAATTCAGCTAGTTCATTTTAATTTCAGCCATTGCGTGGAGCCAACAAAAAAGAACAATTGCATGCATGCACACTGTCTGCTTACGTATCGCCCCCTCTACAGGGCTTCCTCAGAGCTAATCAACCTTCATTACATAGGTGTGTAAATACTATTTAATTTATATGTCACGTGTTGTCTAACCAATGTGAATTGCAACATCATTAAGTTGTAACAATCCAACCTAAAGTGTGTTATCACCAGTGTTAGTACATCAGATGTGAATAAAATAAAAAAAAACTTATTCATTTTACATTTTACGCAAATTTTTGCTTTTAACATACCTTAAAGTCTTATTTGCTTTCAAGGGAACTTTATATTTATTCCTCATGTGTCCCGGCTTTCCAGTAGAGGACACCCTGTAAAACATACAGAATAAAAAATGTATTACAAACAAGCATAATTTTCCACATATGTGTACATAATTCAATACAGTAAATACAGTAAATACACAAGATGTCACAGTTTTGATCCATAGATATATGTATGAACATTCAGTGGACAAAAATAACAGAATTGAGGGTGGAAGAGGGAAGGGAGGGTGAGGGAAGAGAGAAGGAGGGGCGGGGGAAGGGGGAGGGAAGGAAGAGAGGAGGGAAGGGATAAAGAAAGAAAGGAGAAAGGACAAGAAAAGAAAGAAAAGAAAAAAGAGAAAAGGGAAAGGGGAACAGAGAAGGAAAGAGACAGCTAAAGGGAGAATGGATGTTCATATGTTCTTTCTTTTTAAGAGGAAAGATGAAATTTCACACTTTCCATTCAAGCCAGAATATTTTAAAGCTTCAGTTTTATATAGAAACATAACATGGAAACATAGAATTTGACAGCAGATAAGGGCCGTTTGGCCCACCCAGTCTGCCAATTTCCCTACCTGATGGATAAGCTGCAGATTCTAGTTAATCAACAGCTTACTTCCTCCTGCTCCCCACTAGAATTGCGTTATGCCTGTCCCATGCATTCTTGAATTCTCCAACTGTTCCTGACTCCACAACCTCCTCAGTAAGGCTGTTCCATGCATCCACAACTCTCTCTGTGAAAAAATACTTTCTAACATTACCTCTGAGCCGTCCCCCTTCTATCTTCAAATTGTGCCCCATTGTTCTTGCACATCTCTTCTTCTGAAAGATACTACCCTCTTGTACCTTGTTAATTCCCTTGAGATACTTGAAAGTTTCTATTATGTCCCCCCTCTCCCTCCTTTCCTCAAGGGTATACATATTAAGCTGCTTTAGTCTCTCCTCTTATGTCTTCTGGTGCAGACCTTGCACCATTTTGGTTGCCCTCCTCTGAACAGCCTCCACTCTGTCTGTGTCTTTGTGGAGATGGGGATCTCCAGAATTGCATGCAGTACTCCAGATGGGGTCTCACTAACTGTCTGTAGAGAGGGATAACAGCTTCCTGTTTTCTGCTGTTGATGCCTCTCCCTATGCATCCCAGTATCCCCCAGCCCTCCTTACTGCCTTCTCACGTTGCTTGCCCACCTTTAGGTCATCTAATATAATTACTCCTAGGACTCTTTTGATTTTTGTTGCTGTTATTAACTCACCCCCCCCCCATTGTGTACTCTTCCCCCGGGTTTTTGCTTCCCAGATGCATTACCTTGCACTTCTTTGCATTGAATCTGAGCTGCCACATATTTGACCATTCCTCCAACCTTGCCAAGTCCCTTTTCATTCTTTCCACCCCACCTTGTGTATCAACCCTGTTGCAGATCTTTATGTCATCTGCAAAGAGGCATACCTTTCCTTCCAGGAGCTCTTCAATGTCACTTATAAAGATATTAAAGAGGACCGATCCCAGTACTGAACCCTGCGGTACTCCGCTAGTTACTCTCCTTTCTTCACTGTGGACTCTGTTTACTATTATTCTTTGCATCCTGTTGTCCAGTCAGTTTTTTATTCAGGCTACCACATTGGGACCCACTCCAAGCCTGGCTAACTTGTATATTAATTTTTCGTGTGAGACTGTTTTGAATGCCTTGCTAAAATCTAGGTAGGCCATATCCATAGCCCCTCCCTGGTCTACTACTTTGGTCACCCAGTCAAAGAAATCTATTAGGTTCATCTGACATGACCTTCCTGTTGTGAAACCATGCTGCCTTGGGTCCTGTGCCCCACTGGCCTCTAGGTACTCAAATATTCTTTCCTTCAGAAGTGATTCCATCATTTTTCCTACCGCTGAAGTCAAACTAACTGGTCTGTAGTTTCCTTCCTCTGCCCTGCTCCCACTTTTGTGAAGTGGAATCACATTTGCCCTCCTCCAGTCCTCAAGTACCACTCCATCCTCCCATGATTTATTAAAGAGAGCAGTCAGTGGTGTTACTAGCTCTACCCTTAGTTCTTTTAGTATTCTTGGGTGAATCCCATCGGGCCCCATTGCTTTGTCCACCCTCAGTTTCAAGAGTTCTTTCAAAGCCCTTTCTTCTGTGAATGGACGGGTATCAACCCCCCTATTCAGAGTTTCTCCCTTGTTTAGTTTAGGCACCTTCCCCATCTCATCTGTTGTGAATACTGAGCAGAAATATGTGTTCAGTATCTCTGCTTTTTCACTGTCACCCACTGCCCACATTCCCTCCCCTTTATTAAATCTCTGTATCCCTCCCTTGATCTTTCTTTGCTCCCTAATGTACCTATAAAAGCTTTTCTCCCCCTTCTTAACAGAGTTGGTGATCTTTTCCTCAGTTTGTGCCTTTGCTATTCTGACTGCCTTCCCTGCCTCCTTCTGCTTTAACTGATAAAGTTTTATGTCCTGCTCCTTCTGTGTTTCCTTATATTTCCTGAATGCTATCCTTTTCTCCTTAACCATCCCTGCCACCTCTTTTGAGAACCATAGTATTTTTTTCCTTCATTTTGTTTTATTGATTTGCTTCACACAAAGGCTTATTGCCTCTGCGACGGCTGTTTTGATTATTTCCCACTGTTCCTCAACCCCTCCTTCTTGCCCATTTGCTAGTGCTTTTCTAAGGCACTCTCTCATTTTCCCAAAGTCAGACTTCTTAAAGTCCAATACTCTTGTTTTCATATGGCTTGACTCTGTGGCTGTGTTTATTGTGAACCACACTGTTTGGTGGTCACTTGTTACCAGATGGCTGCTCACTTCTAAATCTGAGATCCTTTCTTCTTCCCCATTTGAGAGTACCAGGTCTAAGACTGCTCCTTCCCGAGTGGGTTCCAACACTAGCTGTCTGAGGCATGCCCTCTGTAGGGCATCAAGAATGACCCAGCTCATGGATGTGCCTGCAGCAAAGGTACTCCAGTTAACATCTGGCATATTCAGGTCCCCCATCAACAATATCTCCCCTTTTTCTGCCATTTTAGGGATACCTTCTATCATTTCCTTGTCCATTTCCTCCCCCTGAGATGGGGGTCTGTACAAAACCCCCATGCAGATTGTGGTGCCATTTTCTGTCTCCAGGGTGACCCATAGTGACTCATCAACTTCCTGATTACTCTTTAGTTCTGTTGCTTTAATCCCTTCCCTTATATAGAGAGCTACTCCTCCTCCTCTTTTACCCACCCTGTCCCTCCTGTAGGCTGTGTATCCTGGTATGTTGAGTTCCCACTCATGGTTCTTTGTGTACCATGTTTCAGTGACTGCCACAATGTCCAGGCATCCCTCTTCCATCAAGGCCACTAGTTCAGGGAGCTTGTTGCACAGACTGTGGGCATTGGTACTCATCACCTTCCATTTATTTTTTATGGCCTTGCCCCTTTTAGCCCCATCCCTGTCCTTGACACCTTTTTCTGCATTTATCCCTGTCCTGCTCCCTACTGACTTCTCTGCCTTGGTGTTTACCTCTCTAACTACTGCACTTTTGTGGGAGGCTGGGATTTCCTACTCCTTTTCAGTGCCTCCCCCTTGGCTATTTTAAATGCTTGCCAATGAAGCATCTAAACCTGTCACCTAGGATTCTGGATCCCCCCGGACAGATTTTTTATTTATTTATTAAATTCTCGGATTACAAATACCTTTGAGCAGAAACTGCTCATTTACAAAGGTTCCGCGTCAAAGGATGAGGGTCAACATACATACAGAGGTAGTAAAAGAATGCACAATAAACAACCAAAACAGCTAAAGGAAAAAAAAATAAAGATACTCAGTTATAGCATGCTTTGAGATAATATTCATGTAACAAGCAGCTTGAGTAGGCAACTGGCTGGGGTAACAACAAGAGATAGAGGGCACCATAGGCAGTTAGTATTGCAGGCGTGCGACTGGGACAGGAAGTTGGCAAGCTAATGGCCCACTGTCTCATGGTGGTGGAAAATGGCTTGTACCAGTGGAGATGCAAAGCAGGAAATGAGTCACAAGGAAGGCCCGGTGCCAGAGGGAATGAGACTGGGAAAGGGTGGGCTGTGAGACTTGAGTAAGCTGGGAGGTGCTTAGAGATCTCTGTTGAGAAGCAGTCACATTGAGTGAGAGGTGAGGTACAGTTTGAGATTCCTTTTGAAGGGTCCAAGTGTAGTAGAGGAAAGTGTTTCTTTATTGAGAATTGAACCATTGAGCGGCTCTATAGAAAAGGACCGCTGACCCATAGAATGCGACATCTGGGAACCTGAAAGGTTAGAGATTGGGCACCATGTGTTTGTTGAGTGCCACTGTGGGTAGTAAGGGTGAGCTAACACCAGGTGGCATGAGACCAAGTAGAATCTTTTTGTAGTAAGCAGGTCTGGTATTGTATTCTGCTGAGTGGGGTAGCCAGCTGGCCTGTGCATAGAGGTCACAGGTGTGAGTTTGTCAGGCCACACCTAAGTAGTCTACAGGCTTTGTTGAGAAACTGAGATCCTGCGGAGGGCACTTGTTGAGGCAGAGCCATAGATGGCAAGGCCGTAGTCAATGATAGAGGTGACAGAGCTGTAGATGGCTGGTTTAAGGGCATGCGAGCATACAGTGCTTGTGTTTGTGTAGTAGTCCAATCCAGTATATTGGCAGTCTTGGCAACAGTGTCAATATGCTGAGTGTAGGAGAGGGTACTATCCAGGGTACTACCAAGGTACTTGAACTCCTTGACATGTTTGAGTGGGTTCCCAGCATGGTTCTTGATGGTGAGGGACAGAGAGTTGTGCCTGCCCCGTCGGTTACAGAAGGACATGGCTTTAGTCTTGCTGTGGGGTTCAGGACAAGTTTATGAGAATTGAACCAGTCTTCGATGCGCTTGAAGTCGAGCTGCAGCTGGGATTCAAGGACTGTAATGTCATGGTGGCTGGAAAACAGGACTGCATCATCTGTGTATAGTAATATTTTTTGGTGGCAGGCACTGGGGAGATTGCTGATGAAAAGGGAGAAGAGTAGAGGGCCCGGAATAGACCCCTGGGGGACTCCAGAGCAGACCGATTTCTCATCCGAAGAGATCCTGCAATCCTTACACATTGGATCCAATTATCAAGGTAGCTGGTGAACCATGGAAGGGCATTGCTGGAGATCCCAATGGAGGACAGTTGCTTGAGCAGTAGGGGTGGTTAACTGTGTGAATGCCTTGGTAAGGTCTATAAATACTGCCCCTCCACAATTCCCTTTGTCAAGCGTGGCATGGATGAAGGTTGTAAATTCAGTAGTGCAGTGGTGGTGCTGCTGTGCCCTTTTCAAGCCATGCTGCTCTGGGCACTGTACATTGTACTTATCCAGGAATTCAACTAGTTGGTCCGACACTATTCACTCCAGCGCTTTAGATAGTGGGGGAGGGTGAGATAGGTCTGTAATTGGTGTGCAGCATCCTATCTCTGCTTTTGTGAACTGGTGTGACAGTGGCTTTCTTCCAGAGAGAGGGGAAATGGCCCAATCTAAGCGAGAGATTGAAGATCTTTGTAAGTGGTTCTAAGATTTCATCGAGGACTTGTGCCAGCAGTTTCAGGTCAAGGGAGTCACCACTGTACCCTTGTTTGCTGATGGCCTTTTGAATGTATTTTCTAGCTACTTGTGGTGGGACCTCCTTAAAAAAAAACTTTGGGGTTGTACATTCTAGTTGGGGGGTAACTTGGGAGGAGCTGGAGGGGAGGTCATCGAAAAAATTTGGTGGAAGGACACTGTCCAGGTTTGTAAATGCATTATTAAAAGTGCTGATGATGGTACCTAGGTCGAGTATAGGAGTGCCATGAAGGTTGAGCATAGTGGGTGGTGCTTTAGGATCCTTGCCTGTGAGTTCTTTCATGTTGTTCCAGAATTTGTTACCTAGCCCCAGAGTTGGTCAGAGCCTCTTTGTAATAGCTGCGTTTAGCATTCCATTATTTTAAAGTGCAATCATTTCTGGCTGCTTTGTATAATTGTATGTTTACTTGTGTCGGAGTTGCACGAGTACAATGCCAAAGGTGGTCTCTGTGCTTGAGCAGAGTTAAAAGGTCAGTAGTAACCCAGGGGTTGGTCTGTCCTTTGATCTTCATCTTTTTCACTGGTGCCTAGATGTCACAGGCTTCGTTGAACCGTTTGATAAATAGGTCCAGAGCTTTGTTGGTGTCACTGAGGGAGTCAAGCACTGCCCAGTTCAGCCTGGTTAGATGGGATTTGAACATCTGGAGGTGCCCTTGTTTGATAACCCTGGCATAGATAAGCTTGGGAGGGGCCTTGTGGTATTTGTTTGACCAGGAGCAGATGACAGGTGAGTGGTCACTGATTGTATCCGGGAGTACAGAAACATTGGAGATGCGTTCAGGGTGGTTAGATAGAATCCAGTCTAGAAGCATAAGGGAACCTGTCCTATAGTTACACCTAGTGGGGGCATTGACCAGTTGAGTGAGGTGATGTGCTGTGGCTGCATCCTTATAGGCAGTGGCCTCAGTGGAGAGCCAGTTAATGTTAAAATCACCCATGATTATGGTTTCAGAATTATGTTGCTGGACCCTTAGATATTCCATGATGCTATGGAAGCCAGCAGCCTGGTCTCTTGGGGTAGGTAAACTGAGATGACAGTGAGTTCCTTGTTATGTGCACCAAGGAGGATTTTGATTGTGAGGACCTGAGAGGAGTTGCTCAGGCTAGGGGATGGGATGATGTGACACATAAGGGTATCCTTAAGATAGATGGCACAACCCCAACCCCGTTTAGCAATCCTGTCTTGCCTGAAAATGCAGTAGCCAGGGATAGAGACTGAGGTATCAGGGGATTTTAGGATTTAGCCATGTTTCCACAACTGAGAGGACATCAGGGTTGTGCTGTAGGATCCATGTTTGGAGGAATCAAGTTTGTTGAGGATGTTGCAGGCATTGATGGATGCCATGGTAGTGTCCTGTCCTTCTGCTTGGTGCCACTGCTGGCTGCCCAGGTGGTCCTGGGTTGGGGTGAACATTTCCTGAGAGCAGAAGCAGCATAAGGAGAATTTGTAGGAGAAAGGATTTCAGCATCTTGTAGATACCTGGTGGTTAAGTCATAAGCCAATAGAAATTATCAACAGCTGAGGTCCAGAGTCACAGAATGTGTTAGAATTCCTGAAGGAGATGAACTGTGCCTGCGCAAATGCAAGATGTGAAATCCTTTTGTCTGCATGCTTCTTTGTCATTCAAAGAGGTTGTTGAAAAGCCCACATACAGATCATGGAGCAGGTCAGTCGAAAATGTGGATTCAAGCAGTATCTAGAGCCATTGAGTTTGTCAGACTTAGTTGCTTGACTTATGTTTTGCTTGGGATAGCTTCCAAAAAGTTGATTTTTAAATGAAAAATGCAGATACCTGCTGATGATGTTTTGCAGAAATCCAGTTCAGGAGACTTTCACGGATGTAGTGAGCAAGAATGGTGTAGTTACTCCAAGCAGAAAACCATGTAAATCCACAAAAACTAAGCTACAGACATAGACAAGCTGCCACCACACAGACCCAGGAGGCAGACTTTAAAAGATGCAGACCATCACTCCAGTATAAGCCTGCATCCCTCCAGATGGCTCCCCAGTCCCCAATGAAGGCAAAACCCTGAGTTCCATGCCAGTTTTTCAACCATTCATTGAATCCCATGGTGCAGAATACCCTAGCATCATCCTTGCCATAGACAGGCAGCCCTCCGAGAAGGTTACCATACATGCTACTTGTCTAAGGCCCCTCCCCAACTCCACAAACTCCTCTTGTACCACTCTGATCCCATTTGCAGCTAGGTCATTTGTCCCTAGGTGGACAATGACATCCAACTCCCTCCCTTGTGCAACTGCTCCCGTGATCCTGAGAATTTGCTTCCTGTCCCTCTAAGCCATGGTGCCAGGCAGGCACCTTACCTCCCTATCCCCTTCATCCCCCATGTCTACCCCCTAATGATTGAGTCCTCCACCAGGAGTTGTTTCCTTCCCCTGTGGAGTCTCGTGCCACCCTCATGTGGGTCTCCTTTGTGAAGGTTCCCAGCATCATCTTTGGTCTCCACTGCAGGTACCTCCATAGAGGAACCACTCTTTGCCAGAACAGCATATGGACTGTGGAGAGCTACAACTGGTTGGATGCACCTCTGTTCCACCACCCTGTCCCTCCCTGAGCCCACCTTGGTCCAACCATTCCCCTTTCTTGGCAACCTCTGAGGTAACAGTGGTGGTCCTGGTGGTCCCTGGGTGGGGGAAGAGGTTTCACGAATCCTAGCCAGGTCAGCTTGAAGATGGGCAACCTCCTCCCTCAGATCAGAGAGGTGCCTGCAAACAGGGCAGAATCACAGCCTCCAGAATGTCTCCTGGAACACTGCTGCTCCACAGCCATTGCACTGCACCACTCCCATCTTGACTTATTTTGTGTCCCCTCTCCTGTTGCTTTGTATGCTTATTGTCTCCTTCCTCTGTGTATATTTACACTTACTTTCCTACTACCTATGTGCTGTTACAACTCTCACCCTTCCTGTTCTGGGACAGGAACTTCCTGTAGTCTTCAGTAGTCTCCTTCCTCCGTGCTTGGATTCAGACCACCAGCAGCCGGAGGATAAAGTTATTTTCTTTTTTTAGGTTCCTTCAAGGTTGCTGAAACTAATGTGTTTTGGTGATTCTTCCCTTTCTACTGCCAAACAGGGAGTTCCTGTTGTCAGTCAAAGTCAGTGGCTATGAAACTAGAACATGCTTTGGGTGGGAGGGTGAAGGAGTGGAAAGGAGGGCAATTAGTAAAAAATCTGTAGTTCTGGACTTCTGTTTCTTGCTCTGCAACCAGTTCTTTTCTGCCAGAAACAGCCGGAAGCTGTAATTGGAGACAGGTGCTTTTGTACACCTAAGCTGCTAAGCCACACCCTCAATTAGATTCACTTTCTGCTCTCAGTAAATTAAGCCGATACTGCCCCTTCCTCAGAAAAACACTTTTTTTTTTACTTAAATGAGACCCCCTTCTTCTAATAAATTATCTGTTTGCTTAATCCAAACAGGTACTACTCCTGCTGAGACAGAATTAATTAATTAGTAAAAAATCTGTAGTTCTGGACTTGTGTTTCTTGCTCTGCAACCAGTTCTTTTCTGCCAGAAACAGCCGGAAGCTGTAATTGGAGACAGGTGCTTTTGTACACCTAAGCTGCTAAACCAGACCCCCAATTAGATTCACTCTCTGCTCTCAGTAAATTAAGCTGATACTGCCTCTTCCTCAGAAAAAAACATTTTTTTTTACTTAAATGAGATCCCATTCTTGTAATAAAGTATCTGTTTGCTTAATCCAAACAGGTACTACTCCTGCTGAGACAGAACTGATTAATTAGTAAAAAGTCTGGACTTCTGTTTCTTGCTCTGCAACTAGTTCTTTTCTGTCAGAAACAGCCAGAAGCTGTAATTGGAGACAGGTGCTTTTGCACACCTAAGCTGCTAAGACGCATCCCCAATTAGATTCACTCTCTGCTCTCAGTAAATTAAGCTGATACTGCCCCTTCCTCAGAAAAAAACACTTTTTTTTTTACTTAAGTGAGACCCTCTTCTTCTAATAAAGTATATGTTTGCTTAATCCAAACAGTACTACTCCTGCTGAGACAGAATTTATTAATTAGTAAAAAAATCTGTAGTTCTGGACTTGTGTTTCTTGCTTTGCAACCAGTTCTTTTCTGCCAGAAACAGCCGGAAGCTGTAATTGGAGACAGGTGCTTTTGTACACCTAAGCTGCTAAGCCACACCCCCAATTAGATTCACTATGTCCTCTCAGTAAATTAAGCTGATACTGCCCCCTTCCTCAGAAAAAACACTTTTTTTTTTACTTAAATGAGACCCCCTGCTTCTAGTAAAGTATCTGCTTGCTTAATCCAAACAGGAACTACTCCTGCTGGGGCTGCTTGACTCTCCCCCTACACCACCAGAGAAACAAGCTTCCAGCTCCCCCGACTTACCAAGTACTTTCCTCGGGATCAAGGCACTGGCTAGTGCACTGCGAACCGGCGGACCTCCCCCGAAGTGCAGGACTCCCCTGGCGGCTTCTCGCACCACCAACTACCTCAGGGATTGCTTCTCGGACACTGCCTTTCGCCAAAGACACCCGCCATCGCCATTCTCATTGTCCGCAGAATTTTCAAATGGCTACCGTCCTGCGCCTTTGTCCCAAATCTGAGAAGTGGCGCGCAGACTTTTTCAAATATCAGCAACTCACTGATAGGATTCTGAGCCAGTGACGAAGCTCTCCCAGCCTGGTCTTAAGGCTGAGAGCACTGCCGCCGGCTACAAGAGCTTTCCAGGACACCGGGGGAAGACAGAGTGGCTGGGGCTGGTTGACTCCCCCCCTACACCACTAGAGAAACAAGCTTCCAGCTCCCTGGACTTACCAAGTACTTTCCGTGGGGTCGAGGCACCAGCTGGCACACCGTGAACCGGTGGACCTCCCCCGAAGTGCAGGACTCCCCTGGCAGCTTCTCGCTCCACCAACTACCGCAGGGATTGATTCTCAGACACTGCGTTTTGTCGAAGACACCCGCCATCGCCATTCTCGTTGCCCGCAGAATTTTCAAATGGCTACCGACCCGTGCCTTTGTCCCAAATCTGAGAAGAGGCATGCAGACTTTTTCAAATATCAGCAACTCACTGATAGGATCCTGAGCCAGTGACGACGCTCTCCCAGCCTGGTCTTAAGGCTGAGAGTGCTGCCGCTGGCTACAAGAGCTTTCCAGGACACTATGGGGAGGAGAGAGTGGCTGGGGCTGCTTGACTCCCCCCCCCTCACACCACCAGAGAAACAAGCTTCCAGCTCCCCAGACTTACCAAGTACTTTCCTCAGGGTTGAGGCACCAGCTAGCACACCGCAAACCGTGGACCCCCCAAGTGCAGGACTCCTGGTGGACTTCATCCACCAACTTCCACAGGATCAATTCGTTCAGCCCACCCCGCCCTGTTCCTCCTTCCATTAAATACACAGTTGCCCCGCCCACAGCTGGAACTGACAATCACTGGGTGGTGACTGGTATACCCACAGGAATGCCTACCATTCACCCACTAGATGGGGATAAGCTACTAAACTGTATCGATCTAACAGAACTCTGACCACACTAGCTTATCTTAGAATCGCTAATTGCCCAACTAATCACCTGATAACAATAACTCCATATTGAAGTGTTACTAGTTTACTTATGCCCTCCAGTAGCTAATTAACCCCAGTGCTAACTCGCATTTCTATAGTATACTCTCCATACTTAACTGCAAAAATGTGGCAAAAGGGCATTGAATGAATCACCAGAAACTGTTAGATACTGCAAATTAGAACTGTTTTCTAGACTAGCCTGTATAAATGTGCCTAAGGGGCCTTGATAGTATCCTTTGTACCTGCTAGATACACTGCTAATTAGACTGTTTTATAGACTTGCCTGCCCCCCATCAGACAGCCCCTCCCTACTGGTACTTGCCCAATAATATCGTATTAGACTGCTTTCTAGAATATCCTATATAAAAGTGCTTAAGGGGCGTTAATGTATCATTGAACCTGCCAGATATACTGCTAATTAGACTGTTTTATAGTCTAGCCTGCCCTCCACCAGATAGCCCCTCCCAGATGCAAATCACCCAAAACGCATCCAAAGGGGCCTATAAGCAATAGTAGTACCAGATAAAAGTACTTTCTCTCGAGGGTATAGCGGACTAACCTCTCCACTCTATAAAGCATCACATCAGCAGGGAAACTTGACCAAGGCACGGGACCTCCTCTCACTATGCCTTAGACCGAATCTGCACGGGGCAGGCAGCATGAGCCCCCCCAAGCCCGGCCACCCTGCTCCTAGTGGACCTAACAGAGGGCTCCTCCTGGCTGTCCTATACATATTATCTCTCCTATGGACTGATATGACCATGACTATAGGTGAACAGGACCCCAGATGTCACCCTCCCTCTGGACCTCCCCCCATCACTCCTGGGGGAGCTATCTCCCCCCACCCCCCAGTAATTAGGCAGGACTCCTGACTGCACACAAATTCTGTAAAAAAAGTGTCCTATACTCCACTTTACTCACCGCCAGGCAAAAGATCAGGGCTAAGATCCTACCCCTGGGTAGGATCCCCACTCTCTGCCTTCTTGCTACCCTCCTGCTCATGGCTGGGGACATCCAGCCAAATCCTGGACCACCCACACACAACCTCTTGGTCTCCTCCCCGCTGGACCCCCATTGGGCATCCACCAAGGGATTACGTATTGTGCATATGAATATATGCAGCCTGAGGCCAAAGGTTCACGAACTTCAATCTTGGCTAGATAGGTACAACCCGGATATCTTGGCAGTATCTGAAACCTGGCTCAAACCTCACATTCTACCACATGAGGTAGCAGCCTCGGGATATACCTCCCACAGAAGGGACAGACAGAGCAAAAGGTGGGGGGTGCTGATCTACACGAAAGACACCCTGAATGCCGTACAGTTATCCCCGAAACCATCCACCTGTATGGAAGGTGAAGCAACCTTTGTGATAATCATACTTGGACCCGGTAAGCACCTCAATATAGGATGCGTTTAGAATCCCCCAACGAACATGAGGATTTCCCTTGAAGCGGTTCTAAAGGACATGGCCGAGGAGTTATCCTCAGAACTACTCCAACTGGGGGACTTCAATCTAAATTGGGTCCCTCAAGGCAGTCATTCCTTAATAGGACTAGTTCAGGATGCTAACCTAGAACAGATCATAGCTGGGCCCACCTGAATGAATTATAAAATGGGTAACCATACCACTCTAGACTGGATACTCACGAGCAAACCCTCCAATGTACAGGCGGGAGGCATACTAGCTGATGCACTGAGCGACCACTCCCCCATTTTCTGCATTTGGAAAAACAGGGCCCCCAGAGCCCGCCTGTGAATCCTGGCAGCACAGAACTTCTCTCACCTACGGCCAGAGCACCTGTTAGGATACCTTAATAGTATAGACTAGAGTCCCAACAAACTTCTCCCTACACTGGATGAAGCTACTGCCTTCTTCCAGGGAGCACTCACCATGGTGGCTGACCTGCTGGCCCCCATGAAGAAATTCCATACCAAGGGGAGCTGCTATAAGTGGATCACCCCCAATGTGAAAACCCTTATGAAACACAGGGACTCAGCTTAGAAGAAATACAAACTGTCCTCACTACCAGCTGATCTCACAACCTACAAGGCTCTCCGAAATAGGTGCAAACTGGCCATAAAAGTGGCTAAACAAGAGTATGTCACTGACCTACAGAAAAAGAACCTAGAGAACCCTAGACTCTTCTGGGCCCACATAAATGGGCTACTAAAGGGTACTGGCAAGACCGAACACGGCCCCATGGAGGCAAATGGCCATCTAATTAGCGATGATACCATCATCGCTATGGCACTCAACCGACAGTTCACCAACCTGGAACAGATCAAAGCTGGTCTGCCCACCTACCCCCCGGCCCTTTTGACCCCCCAACCTCACATGACCGTCCCTCCTTCCACCTTAGGCTAGTTAGACCTAAGGAAGTCCTCCCACTACTAAAAGCCCTCAAAGCAACGGGACCAGCGGGACCTGATGGTATACCCTCCTGAATTCTCAAGGAAGGAGCCTCAGCATTCGCTAGGCCCCTAACCTGGCTCCTCAACCATTCCACTGCTGAAGGGGTCATCCCCAGTACTTGGAAAATGGCTCACATAGTCCCTGTCCATAAAGGAGGTACGAAGGAATCAACCAATAATTACAGGCCAATCCCCTACTCTGTAGCCTTGGTAAGATACAAGAGAGGTTGACTTACGGTCAACTCCGTGACTACCTAGAGACCCACCAACTTCTAGTCCCCTCACAGCATGGCTTCAAAACCAGTCACAGGACTGACACTGCTCTCATCAAGTTCTCTACAGATGTACTCAGAGAGCTGGACAAGGGAACCCCCACAGGGGCATTCTTTATAGACTTATCCAAAGCATTTGATCTCGTTAACCACAACCTGCTGCTCTCCAAACTAAGGCAGGTTGGACTAGACAGTCACTCCCTATCGTGGTTTTCCAGCTATCTTTCTAGCAGGTCACAGAGGGTAAAATTGAAAGGTTCCCTGTCTGAGCCTCTTCCCCTAACTGAAGGGGTGCCCAAAGGGTCAATACTCGGCCCACTTCTCTTCATGCTATTTACCAATAACCTCAGCAACCACTGTGGTGGGAGTTCAATGGTACAATGTGCCGACGACGTAGTCCTCTATTGGCCCGCCACCAACATGGGAGAACTCTGCTCTGAGCTCCAAGATGACTTGGAGTCCCTAGAGGAATGTCTAGTCACTAATAGAATGGTCATCAATCCGAACAAGACTAAGGCCATGCTGTTTGGCCCCAGATCCAGCAATCGGGATAGAAGTCAACTCCTCAAACTGACGACCACCTCAGGTAAGAAGATTGAGGTGGTCCCCTCCATAAAATACCTTGGACTCACCCTGGATCAGGGCTTCACCCTCAAGGGGCATGTTGAACAGGTAACCAGAAATATCCACTCTAAACTCGGGACCCTTTACAGGCTGAAAGACCAGTTGATACCATCGGCCCAGGTCTCCATTGCTATGAGTGTTCTGCTCCCCACCCTCACCTATGCGGCCCTGTTATCAGGGAGCAGCTAGACAAAACTAAATAAATTACAAGTTCTCTACCACAAAGTGGCCCTTTGCCTCTTCCATAAGCCCAAGGACCCACCACTGCGACATGCTGTCCACTAAACCGGCCCCCGGAGAGCAGGCTTCAGTACCCCTCCTCTGCCTCACCTACAAACTTCTCCTCTCCCCACCCCACCCAGCCTCGCTGGGTTCATCTCCACTAGGAGGAATCCTAGGCAACTCCGTATGACTGACAGGACTCTCCTGTCGGTGCCAAGGGTCAGAACAAAGGTGAGTGGGAAGTTGTTTGCCTTTATTGCCCCCACTTTATGGAACTCTCTGCCCCAAGGCATTCAGAAAACCACCTCTGCCTATACCTTCCGCACCAGGCTTAAGGCGCATCTGGCTACCTCCACAAAGTATAATTGTTAGGATAAGGTACTCCAAAGTGTTTTACTCCTTTATCGCTCGTACTTGTTATGCTGCCACTATGCCTACCCTGCTATGTATCTATGTGACGTATGTTATGTAACTTGTTGTATACTATCCCATGTAATAATGTATGACACTTGTTATGTATCTTGTCAAATCAATCCCATGTGATAATGTATGTAACCCTCAGGTCGCCCCTGAAAAAGGGACTTTTGGGGCCCAGCAGGCTCACCCGATTATCAAAATTTAATAAATAAATACAGAATTGATCAATTAGTAAAAAAATCTGTAGTTCTGGACTTCTGTTCTCTGCTCTCAGTAAATTAAGCTGATACTTCCCCTTCCTCAGAAAAAAACTCTTTTTTTTTTACTTAAATGAGACCCCCTTCTTCTAATAAAGTATCTGTTTGCTTAATCCAAACAGGCACTACTCCTGCTGAGACAGAATTGATTAATTATTTAAAAATCTGTAGTTCTGGACTTCTGTTTCTTGCTCTGCAACCAGTTATCTTCTGCCAGAAATATATCCTATTCTGTTTGTGGCAATTCAGTATATTATCAATATCCCCTCCTCTTCTGTTACATGGTATACTTTCAATGCCAGTAAATGAAATCCTGTGTTGTATTTTTGATTGTCCATGAATATGTGTAGCAATTGCATAAAATACATTTTTTATTCTTAATTGCATTCACATGTTCATATATCCAGAAATTCAGCTTACGCTTTGTCCTATCCACATAATAGCAACCACATGAGCATGATAATAAATAACTTTCTCCGAGTTACAGTTAATCTTGCCTTTAATTTTCTCTGTGTTGCCTGACATTGGGTTAACAAAGCTTGTTTTTTTTTTTTCATGTACTGACATACTTTGCAAAAGCCACATGGTTTATTGCCCCATTTTCCTTTTTGTCCCATTTCTTTTACAGGCTTGTAACTATGGACCAATTGGTCCCTCAAGTTTCTTCCCCACCTGTGTGAGACTTGTAATGGTTGGGTAACCATTTCTGAGTTGTGGAATACCTCTAAGTATTTCCAGATTCTTTTTTATTATGTTCACCACTTGTTTTGTCCCCCCACCAAAGTTTGTAACAAAAGTTAATGGATAATCCCTTTTCTTTTTCTTATTTTTTGGGAGCAATAAATGTTCCCTTGGGACTCGGTCCACTTCTGTTTTGTTACAATAAGATCCTATGTTTTGTACTGCCTCTCCTGAAATTTTTCTGTAAATTCCTCAGAATGTTTTCCATATTTTTCTTTTTGTGAGCAGTTTCTTTTCATTCTAAGGTACTGTCCTTTTGGTAGGTTCCATATCAAATGTTGTGGGTGACAGCTGTTTGCCCTTAAAAGACTACTTCTATCTATAGGTTTGGTGCATTAATCTGTGTCAATTGTGCCATCTTCATTTTTTACTATATGTAAATCTAAAAAGTTTACTGCTGTCTGATTTGATGTTACTGTAAACTTGAGGTTTTCATTTGAGTTCTCTAGGTAACCAACAAAATCACCGATTTCACCCTCTGTCCCCTTCCATATGAGAAAAATGTCATCCAAAAAACGTTTATAGATATCAATCTTCTCATAGAAGGGGTTTCTTTTTTTGTCAAAAATCATGTTATCCTTCCATTCTGCCAAATATAGATTTGCTAAACTGGGTGCTAAAGTAGCACCCGTGGCTGTTCCTTTAATTTGCTTATATAATCTATCTTCAAAAATAAAGATGTTGTTTCTAAGCACTAAATCTGTGAGTTCCACCAACATATTAATTCCAGGCTATGACATGGATGTGTGTTTCAATAAGGAATATTCTATTGTTTGTAAGCCCCCTTCCTTTGGTTTATTTGTATATAAAGCATGAACATCCATAGTCACTAACCACCAGTCAGTTTCAAGTTGTAAATCAGACACTATATTTAACATGTGTGTAGTGTCCTTTAAATGACTCCTTGTTTGTGATACTAAAGGATTAAGAAAAGTGTCCACAAACCTTGATATTGGCTCCATGGCCGATCCTATACCTGAAATGATAGGATAGCCCGGAGGATTTTTTGGATCCTTGTGCATTTTTGGGAGAGCATAAAATGCAGGATTTATTGGGTGCTCAGCAGAAAGGTAACACAATTCATCTATATTTATCATCCCATTCCCAAATAACTTCAAAAGGTATTCCTCTGTATTTCTTTGTATGGATGTAGTGGGATCTGAATTCAAACTTTCATAATATAATTTGTCAGAGAGTTGTTTTAAAATTTTTGATCAATATGCATCTGTATTCCATATCACAACATTGCCACCTTTATCTGCAGGCTTTATTGTAATAGTGGGATCAGAGGCTAAACTCTTTATTGCCTCCCTCTCTCTCTGGGACATGTTGCAAAATGGCATTCTGGGGGATTTTTGTATAACTGTTTGAGATCATGTTCACAACAGTCCAAAAAGGTTTGTACTGGTGCATACAGTGGTGGATAGAATGTTGAATTTGGTTTAAATATTTTAAAATCTCTGTCTTCACTCTCCTCCATCTGTGAGGAACAGGTTCTACTCCCACCACTGTCTAGACTTTCATTCCCAGTTTCAGTTACATTTCCCCTTTGTCCTTCTAGTCTTTTCTGACTGAAAAAAGTTTAAGATTAATTTTCCTTGCAAAGCATTGTATATCTTCATACATATCAAACTCTTTAACTGTGTGACATGGTATAAAAGGCAAGCCTTTACTTAATACCTGTGTTTCTGTTTCGGTCAGAATATGACTAGAGAAGTTAATAATGTTCAATAGTGATTTCCCCCGCTTTTGCCTTGAACAATTCTGACCCTGCCTCTTCCTCTTCCCCCTTGTTGTCTTCTTGTAGCGCCTTCTGACACACTGAATTTGAACCTCATTTGTCTGATGCTCCACCTGGGAATCTCCTGTCCAGAAAAAGATGAAGAGGCATTTGTATCTGACTCACTTCTACTTCTGAAGCGCTGTCTCCTGTATTATATTCCATGGAAGATGTTGCAGTTCTTTTCAAAATCGACTGTGGCATTTCCATAATCGAAGTGCCTGCAGTTGCTTCAGTCCTTTCAACTGAATTCTGACTCATCATGAGATTGAGTTGTTTACTGTTTTTCTTCCAATTAAATACTCAGTTTAACAGATAGTCATTAGTGTCACTCATAAACTTTTTTTGTTTTTGTGCCTGAATTGTCTTATCATAAAAGCTCATATATTCTTTATACTTTTGATGACAGCGAGTAAAACTTTCTTCCCCTTTAAATGATGCTACACTCTGTTCCTGAGCTTTTAATTCTATGGTCATTTCTTGTTGTTCCTCAATCCCTTCTTCAATTATTAAGTCAATTAATTTCTGTGAGGCTTCTTCCGTTATTGCTTCCCACTTTTTAACCAAATTAATGCGTTTTTCAGAGATAGGTCTTTTTGTAATGCGCAGACCTCTCGGGCTTTTTTAACAGTTTTATGTGCTTTCATACTAATTGTTTGCCAGTGTAATTGTCTGGTCTCATTTGACAGTTTCTCGAGTTTGTAAAATGCATCTCGAATGTTATTACCTGTTCCATGTACCATGTTAGTAGGTGAGGTATACAGTATATCTCAGCAGAATTCAGCAATTGGTTGTCCTCACTTAATGGTCCTGGAAAAAGTTCCTAATAAATGTGATTTTCGGTTGCTCCTGCAGCAGCTTCTCCTTGATTGTTGGTAATCTCCACAATTTCCATAGTTTGGCTGATTCTGACTCTGTGGTGGTTTTTGATTGAAACCGTGCCATAAACTAAAAGAACTGAATATAATCTAAGCTGGTCCAGCACTGGTAACAGCGGTGCTCAGCAACAGTATTTAAATCACTGTTAATAGGCAGCTGCACTCACCAAACCCCAGGGTTCTTAAAAAGAAACAGACAAGGAAACTGCCAATTCAGCTAGTTCATTTTATTTTCAGCCATAGCATGGAACCAACAAAAAGAACGATTACATGCATGCACACTGTCTGCTTACGTATAGCCCCCTCTACAGGGCTTCCTCAGAGCTAATCAACCTTCTTTACATAGGTGTTTAAATACTATTTCATTTATATGTCACGTGTTGTCTAACCAATGTGAATTGCAGCTTCATTAAATTGCAACAATCCAACCTAAAGTGTTTATCACCAGTGTTAGTACATCAAATATGAATAAAATAAAGAAACCTTATTCATTTTACATTTTACACAAATGTTTGCTTTTAACATATTCTAAAGTCATATTTTATTTGCTTTCAAGAGAACTTTATATTTATATTTTAAAAAGGGTGACAAGAAGGACCCAGGATGTTACAGGCTGATCAGTCTTCTGGACACCAAGGGGAAGGTCTTCACAAGAATTTTAAACAATAGACTAATGATATGTGCTGAAAGTAACAACATAGTAGATAAAGCACAAGCTGGTTTCAGAAATGACCATTCAGCAACTGATCAATGTTTCACACTGTCCCATATAATACATAAATGCAATGTAGTTAAAAATCAAAAAAAAAAAAAATTGCACTTTCATAGACCTTAAAGCAGCCTTTGATAAGGTTAACAGAACCCATTTATGGGAAAGATTGAAGGAACTTGGGGTTGAGCAGTCATTATAGGAGACGATCACACTTTTGCATCAAGACAATTACACCAGCATTAGATACAGTGACTAGAGTGAACTAAGTGGCTGGTTTTAAAACAATATTGGGATGAAGCAAGGGTGCACACTAGCACCTCTATTATTCAGTCTTTATTTTTCTACAGTACTGAATGAAATGTATGACCTGGATTTTCATTTACCAAAAATTGGATTAAAAGCAATATGATATATTGCATATGCTGATGATGTTGCCTTGCTCTCTACCAGTTATCTGGGCATGACTAGGAGTTTGGAAAAATTTCAACTGGAATGCTTGAAAGCAGCCGTACAAGTACATTACCCCAAAACTAAAGTCGTGTTTTTTTGGGGGAATAAAAAGTCATATCAATATTATACGAATAGTTGCAAACTTGAGGTTGTGAAGGAATTTTGTTACCTGGGGCTTACAGTCAGTGAGAATGGAAAATGGGGTGCTCATCTGAAAACTGCAAAATCTAAGGCTGATAGCATCCTTCCAATATTACTATCGTTTTCCTATAAATATGGAGGGAAATCCTTAGAGGGAAATCTATTGGTAGCTCATGCAAAGATTGAAAGCCAACTATTATATGGCACAGAAGTTTGGGGACTGCATTGTAGTGGGATCTTGGACACATCTAAATAAATTTTATATGAAAATTATGGGTCTCCCAAACAATGCCCCCTCGGCTGTGGTTAGAGCCAAGTTAGTTACGTCAGCTGTCGGTCAAGTGTTGCTGTGTCCAAAGATTAATTAATTACTGGATCAAGATCTTTAGGAACCCCCAGATAGGCTCCCCGCCTATGCTTGGAGGAAGCTATAAATTACAAATATCATAATATAAGCTTCCCCTGTAGGACAGTGGCAGAGGATTTTTTTAAACCTTATGGTCTGTTACATATAATCACTGATAGCCTCAGATACCCCCTTGACAGCATTAAAATGATAGTTAACAACAGAGTCAGAGATATTTTTATCCAAAGGGACCTGGAGGCCTGTAGACTTTCCAGGGCATGCTTATGGCTTGTTAAAAACAAGACAGAATACAAACTTGAGAGATATATTTGTGTCTTAACAAACCCAAGACAAAGGATACTTCTAACAAGATTTAGGTTTGAATATTTTCTAAACAATCAAAAAAGGGGGCACTATAAAAGGGAAATGGGTAAAGATTTTCATGTAACTGTGGATTGGAATAAGATAACTTTTTACATTTGATATTATTATGCCCACTGTATGAAAAATACAGACATTCCTAATTAAGAAGTTTATTGAGCCAACAACAACTTTTGACCTACCTGTTAAAATCAAATGACCCTAAAGTGTTGGTTTCTGTGGTCTCCCTTCTTAAAATAATTTCACAAAAAGGACTTCATTTAATTGCTTCAAATTTGTAATACAGTATAATGCTGTACTGAGTTACTGGGTACATGTATAACATCGATACTGCATTTTCAAAAGTGACTTGTCCAGAGCATAGTTAGAACTGTTCTATTAACTCTCTATGAGACATCTGGTCATGTTTTTTATTCTGATCTTATACCAGGTTTAAAATTGTTCTTATGTCTTGTCACTTAAGATATGAATATGTAATAATATATAATTACCTAATTTTGAAGGGTCTATTTTTATGATGATTGTAATGGCCATATAACCAATCAATACAATTTTTACCTACCTAATAAAGAAACAGAAGACTACTTTAGCATAAATGACAATGGTGAAGTATCCTGCACCTGTCTGTGGGAGACTTACAAAGCCTTTATCAGAGGGAGGATTACCAGCTTCTCAGTGACCAGAAAAAGGGAAAGGGCACACACTTTACTGGACAAGCAAGTAGCTTTATCAACAATTGAATCAACCCTCAAGCAATCTAGGCCCATAGATAAGAAACTCCTGAGCAAAGCTACTACAATTAGATTTGAAATAGACAAAATACTTATAGCCCAAGCAGAATACGCCCTATTTTGAACAAAGCAAAGGTAATGGGAATCAGGGGAGAAAGCAGGTAAGTTGCTCGCCTTTCAATTAAACAAAATAAATACCCCAAACTCTATCCCAGGTATTAAGGATGACTCTGGGATAGTATCTAACAAGAATAAAGATATTAATAGGATCTTCAAAAAAGTCTATGCCCAAATATTTTCCCATAACAATATAAAAATAACTAAAGTTAACCCTTTCCTAGAGGAAATGCAAACCTTCAAAATCCCTCCAGTCATTCAAACTCAGTTATATCAGGATGTTACATCTGAGGAAATCTTGTATGCAATTAAATGACTGCCTGCAGGGAAAGCCCCTGGTTTAGATGGGATTCCCACTGAGTTGTTTAAGCTCTTAGAACCTAAAATCTCTTCTCATCTGCTCTCAATGTATAAAGAGGCCCAGCAACTTCTCTCATACACAAGAAAAACAAAGACACCCTCAATTGTGTTAGTTACAGACCCATTTCCCTTATGAATACAGATTATAAAATCCTGCCAAAAATCCTGACTCTATGTATCCAGAATGTTATTAATGACTTAATTGACAAAGAACAGGTAGGATTCATGCTAGGGAGGTCAGGGCAGACAATGTACACAGGCTCCTTCAAGAGACGTGGCATGCAAACAAAATTAAAGATCCCTACATAGTGCTTTCCTTAGACTTATTCAAGGCATTTGACTCCTCATCCTGGAAGTACATGTTCAAGGTATTAAATCACATTAATTGAGGTGAACACTTCATCAATTGGGTCTCCTTACTATATAATAATTCATCGACTCAAATTTTCACCAATGGTATTACCTCCTCCCCTAAAGCCCTAGAAAGAAGCTCTAGACAGGGCTGCCCACTTTCTTCCTATTTACTTATTCTAGCCATAGAGTCCTTGATTAGAGCCATTACACTAAGCCCAGACATCTCTGGAGTCACTCTCAACTCCTTTTCTCACAAAACCTTCGCCTACGCAGATGATCTCCTATTGAACCTCACTAAGCCCGAACAGTCATTTGATGCCCTTAAAAGGCTACTTTCCCACTTAGAATCTCTCTCAGGGCTCCAAGTAAACTGGGGCAAATCACAAGTTTTGTGCCTTAACTCAACTTCTTTCCTGATGTCCCAAACTAAAGGGCTGTTTAAAGGTGAATGGATACAGGAGCAAATAACATTCCTAGGCCTACCGATTTCAATGAAGCTAGACACATTAATGTGTATTAACTTTACACCCCTACTTCAAAGCATTGAACTAGATATGCAAAGATGGAGCCACCTTAATCTGACCCTCTGGGAGAAAATTAACTCCATTAAAATGATAGTTGCCCCCAAACTTTTCTACAAATTTCAAAACATCCCTATTTTACTCAAAAAATAATCTTTTAACAAAGTTAAATTCACTAATAAGGAAGTTTTGGTAGGGCTCCACCCCCCCCCCACAGCTAAAAATAAAGAAACTTTGAGCCACTCATGACTCTGGTGGTTTTGCACTCCCTCACTGGGAGTGGTATCAGTGGACATTTATTTTCAGACAGGCAACCGTGCATATGCAACCCTCAACAAGAGCCCATAATATGGACCAACTTTGGCTCCAAACAGAGCAGACTGTGATGAACCCACATAAAATCTTAGACATTTTATACATGCAACCTCTTCAGCTCTGAAAAGCAACCCCTGCCTCTCTGACACATTTAGAGTTTTAAGAAAAGCTAATAAGATCATAAACCCAGATCTCCTCCCGATGAGGAATATGTCCCTTTGGACAAATCCTCAGATTAAGAGTGGCATCAATACTTTAATGAATGCCAAGTGGGAGCATGCAGGTATCAACAGACTAGAGGACAGCATCAGTGCTAACTCTAATATCCTAATGTCATTCACCAAAATAAAGGAGAAATTTAGTCTCTCAATTTCCACTTTCACTACTACTTACAGCTCAGTAAAGTGTTACATAACTGTATCATACAGGGTGATTTCTTTCTAGCTTGCAATAACAGTTCGGATCAGATCATTAAATAGGCCCCTTAAAAAATGTTCAAGCTTCATCTACAAAATTCGAATTAATTCCCTTTCCTCTTCATATTTGACCTCTTCAGCCAAAGCAAAAAGGGAATCAGAACTAGGGATCGTTATATCAGACCATGACTGGAGCACGTGCTGGAAACAAGCTTACAAAGCCAACAGAAAGCTCCAAGGTAAGCTTATTCATTATAAGATTTTGCACCATTTTTATCTCATGCCTTTCAAACTACTAGGGATGAGCCTTGTAAAGGACAGTAAGTGCTGGAGATGGCACCAAAAAGATGCAGGTCTGTCCCATACACTTTGGAGTTGCCCTTGTTTATCCAATCTCTGGAAGGATATGCATGAAATTTGCTGTTCTGTCCTTTCAGATAACACACCCTTATCCCTTGCTATGTATTTGTTAGCCATTTTTCCACCCAATCTGCATATCTCTTCTCACCAAAAACCCTGGCTTTCAGCCAGTGCCCTAGATGCTAAAAGACTGATCCTTAGTCTCTGGAAGAAACCCCAAGTGCCATCTTTAGCTGAATGGGTCACACAAATGAGCTTCACAGCTAATAATGAAAGGATTTCCTATTCAGTGGTAGATAAACAGGATACATTCCTAGAGGTTTGAGGCCCCATTATTCATTTAAGTGGCTAATATGTACCCTGACTATTGAAACTTAGTTTGCTAAGTATGTTTAGATAATAACATACTGAAGAAGTAGTATACCTACTCTACCTCACTCAGATTTTAAGTTGTAGCATATTTTCACTAGTTACAATTTAAATTACTCTAAGAATTATATCATATGAAACAGTGTTATGACTGTTTACATTTTATTTATCCTTGTTATTCTATTATCTACACTGTTTATGTACTGTAATTGTTATCTACACCACTCTGCATCACCAGTCTTGGTTAAAAATATTTCCATATATGCCCTACCTACTTATATCTTATATTGAATTTTATTGCTGTTCTGTACTGTACTTTGGAAAAATCAATAAAAATCTATTATAGAAAAAAAATGAATTCTTAACCCCTGGCTATCCCCTACAGTCTTTAAAATACAAAAACCAAAACCAAAATAAAAATGTATAACACTAAAGATAGTCTGATGTGAAAAAATTAAATAACAGAGTAAAATCAGCAGCACGTGGTACGTGTGCTTTGTATTCTCATATACAATTATTAGCAGGTAACTGTGGTGTTTACAACATTATAAACTTTCCCACACTTGACAGTATGGACATCTTACTTAAACTGCCCAGACATGAACATCAAGCCAAATACTTGATAATATAAAATATCCCCAAAATGTCACTAGCAGTGCCTAAGTTGAGTATAACACTTCTGCTTTCCCTGTAAGAGGAGATACTGTACTTACTTAACTCATCACCCATGCTGTAATGTGTAGTGCATTCTAATAGTCCAATGAGTGGTTAAGGAATCCCTATATTGTACATTGGCAGGTGTTGGAGAAGCATACTTTTTTCATCTGTGTTTATGAAGTGGAGGAGTTGTTGACATTAAATTACCATATTACTGAGTAACCACAGTATGGTAGCAGTTAAGCTGCAAAGCAATTGCAATCTCAATAAATCAGAACACGGCGGAACAAGCCAACTATTGATTATTTTACTTTCTCCCTTTTAATCCAATTCAAAACTATTGGGCTTTTCTGAAATAACTATGTTTCCATACCCTGCTGCCTCTTTCATACCTAGTTCAATAGAAATGCACAGAAAGATAAAATGCAAATACTTTTATTTTTTTATTTCATAAATTAGTTTTACAAGTATGCATACTATGCACAGGAAAACAAATTCTAAACTTCTGATGAAATTGGTCATGTTGAAAGTGGTTAGGTTTGGTCAGGTGTCTTTTACCATGTGTGCCACAATTGCACTTCTGGAATTTAGTTTGACGTGTCCACTTGTAAAACTGCAATTTGAGAAATGAAAATAACATAAAAGCATTTTGACTAGAACTCTTTGCCATAACCAAAAGAAATATATGCTACACAAACTATAAGAAAGAAATGCCTCACCTTTTGCTCTTACGTGCAGTGATTCATCAGTGTGCTACTTTCTGTCCGCTCCTTTCCCTCCTGGTTTTGGCTGCTGCCAGACATAGACAACTGGTGGATTTGTATTCATGCAGCATGCCTCTATGGAGAAGCAGACTTCCTGACCCACAAAAGGGATCAGTGAAGTGGAAAAACACATCACCATCCTCCCCAAAAGTAAGACACAATGCCAAAGATCTCACTTCCCCTGCCTGGTTACCTGAAGGAAGATCAACCAGATCGTCTTCCAAACCTGGGTTGTCCACACATGCCATGTACACACTTAGGGCAGACATTTGAAGCTTTGCTCCAGGGCTAAATTAGCACTGCCCGGCATGCTAAATTAGCCTGGAGCAAATAGCCCGCCATATTGAAAAGGAATAGCCCCAACACTAAACCTGCTGAATATAGCATGCTAAGGAAGCTGGGCAAACTGGGCTGGGAGTGCAGTGCTAAAATAGCCCAGGAACTAAGACACCTCGGAATATAGCAACAGGGACATGCAAAATGCAATGGCAGCCCAATGGACACAGTGCTAGACCAAGTCGGAGCTGCAGTTGAAGGACAATGTATGTGATTGCAAAGAGGTGTTTCACACCAACTGCAAAGAACAAAGCAGGCCACACACTGCAGAACTGTGCTATGCTGCTATGAGGTTTGCCTGGAGCTAAGCCAATTGCACAGTGGTAAGACATTAGCCTGGTGCAAACAGGTTAGCCTGGGGTAAAAGTTTGCTATATATATTTATTTAGTTTCTGATGACTGAGTAAGTGCACTAGACACTACAGTGATTATTTTCAGGCACAACCTGGGAGGTTACAACATAGTAAGGGAATAGTTACAAGACAATACAATTTAGGCATACAACATATAGAGATGCAGAAAAATGGATACACAGTTTAATAATTAAGGCAATAGGAAAAGCATTTGGATATTATACATATCAAAAGTGCAGTAAGTGCCCATGAATACAGTTAGAGTATCAGACAGTACAGAGCATATCATCACATGCAACTTTTAAGAAAAAATTGCGTTCCCATCTTGAGTACTCCTGCATGTGCTGCTGTTTCAAACCCCCTTAGCTCTCATTTCCTCCCTATCTAGTATCTCCCTACTTGCTGCTTTTACTCTGCTATATAAATAGTACTTCAACCCACCTGTCTGTCTTGTCCCCTATCCTCTTCCTGCTTTCTCTTCTATCTCCCTTACTCTTATACCCCCTTGCTTTTCCTGACTACTAACCCCTAATAAACACTACAGCATTCACAATCTATCTTGTTTTCCTCAAAAAAATGTTATGTAACCTGTATCTTGTATATGTTTTCTGTTTATTATTTCCCATCACACAGTTATTGTATCTACCCTGTACCTTTTCCTTTTCTTTATTACCTTGTATGCTATTGTCAATTATGTTGTACTTGAAATGAAATATATGCTATTGTCTACCATGTTGTACTTGTAATGAAATGTTTCTGTATGCATTGATGTACTGTACCTTCCTGGGTCATGCCTGAAAATAGTCATTGCCATGGCTAGTGCACTTACCTGGTAAACAAAAACTAAATAAATAAAAAAAAAATAAGGTGCAGAGATGCCGGAGGAGTAAATTTCTGGTATCTACTCTGTTGTACAAAACTAGCTATAAAAAGATATTATAGGAGCGGAAGGAGGGAGACAGGAAGGTTAGGAGTAGAGGGACCTCGCATAGAGAGAGAGAGTGAGAGAGAGAGAGAGGGTGATTGGAAAAAGGCAGGGTTGGGGGATAGGTAGAAGCAGGGTGCAATACAACTGGAGGAGACCACCAAAACAGCAACAGTGCTGGGAGTCATGAGCTAGGGTGGGTTGAAGCAGTTACACTGAGTACACTCGTCAAGCAGGGAGTGATATCACTTTTTAAATGTAGCATGGCTAGGGGCCAGATGCACTTCAAGGGGCAGTGAGTTCCAGTAGTTGGAGGCTACGAAGGAAGAGCCTGTTTCAGCTTTAGATGTTTTACATCTGGGAATATGGAGCAAGGAGAGATCAGCAGATCAGAGGCCATAGGATGTGGACTGAGGGGTGAGCGCAGCCGCAAGGGAGCTAGGCATGTTGGATCTCAGTATACGATCCAGAAGGGCCACAAGGGACAATAGCTGGTGGACTGTAGGAGAGGGCCAATTTAGGTCTACATATAGTAGGCAGTGATATTTTAACCTGGGGGATGCAGAGGCATAACGACATGTATTATTGTGTGTTATGTCCCATCTGTGCAGGGAGGCTTTAGATGCATTGCTGTAGATTACAGCTCTGTATGTGAGAGATGGGAGAAGGATTCCTCTGGCAATGGCCAACCTCACAGAAGAGGTAAGAGCGTGACTAGTTTTATAGGCTAACCATAGTTTAGTATTGACGGCCTTACGTGTAGTGGTAGTATGGTGCTCATAGCTCCCAGGTATTTAAAGGAGGTTAGCACTTCCAGTGTGGTATCATTCATACAGGCGATTTTGAAAAGATCACGGTTATTCCTTAGTTTGGCAAGTGAGCCAAGAAGCATTGCCTGAGTTTTTCCAGTGTTGAGAACAAGCTTATTGCTGGTGATCCAGGATTGTACATTTAGTAAAGCCACAGATAGATTATGATTGAGATTAAGAATGCTGTCGGAGCTGGTATAGAGAACAAGGTTGTCAGCATAGAGCAACGATGAGCAAGAGGAGATATTTGACGTTATATAATTTATGAAGATTGAGAACAGGATAGGTCCTAAAATAGATCCCTACGGTACACCAATATCAACCACTGTTTTGTCAGAGATTGCAGAGTTGAACTTTACAACTTGAGTCCTGTTGGACATATAGTCATTAAACCAGTTTACAGATTCTGCTGAGAAACCCAAGGACAGGAGGTTGGTTAGTAGGACTGGGTGATCAATGAGATCAAATGCCTTCATAAGATTGATAATGACTGCCCAGTTAGAAGGGCCTGATCCATGGCATGAAGCATATCATTGGTTAGAGGTAGCAGGGCAGTTTGGGTACTATGGCCCTTTCTGAAGCCATGCTGATTTGTGGACAGTTGGTTATGCTTGGTGAGGTATTCAATTACTTGTTCAGTGACATGCTTCTTGAGGGATTTTGTTTAATACAGACAATATTGCTATTGGCCTATAGTTTGTTATATCCTTCTTATCACCTTTTTTAAAGACCGGAGTTACTATGGCCAATTTCCAAACATTCGGCACAACACCTTCACCAAGGGACATGGTAAAGATTTTCAGTATTGGTCCCGCAATGAAGTGGGCTGCCAGCTTGAGGAGCTTAGGTTCCAGATAGTCAGACCCAACTGCTGTACTGTCAGATATAGCATTGAGAAGTTTGAGGACATCCTTTATGGAGACAGCTTTAAAATAGAATGGCTGCCTCACCATCGCACCTTTCGGGGTGGAGGTGTCAGGGATGGAGCCTATGGTAGGGAAAGCAGCTGTATATTTGGAGAGGTCTGAGAAGTGATTATTGAATGCATTAGCAATTGTGTGAGAGTCTGTGCAGTGCACTCCATTCAGTATTATGTCATTGGTAGTTTGGGTTTGCATGGAGATGAGGAAGGTTTTAATATGTGACCAAAATTTCCTGAGATCACCGACTACATCCACCAATAATCCTTTGCAGCATTGGCTTTTTGCATGTCTGATTTGTTTTTTTGCATTTTGTCCATTGTTCCCTAAGCACATATGCAAATTAGCCTACTTAGGTAATCTTTGGGCAAACAGACACATTAGCATCGCATTATGGGCTGCTTATCATACATGTCTGTATAGTTTATTTCATGCAGCTATGGAGGTCAGGATCATGATGGGGGGGTAGGGGACCACAAGACTACCAGGGAATTTGCCTATTTCATGCAGCTACGGGGGTTGGTATCATGATGGGGATGTTGGGGACCACTAGACTACCAGGGAATTTGTTTTTTAATGCAGCTATGGGGGGTCAGGATCATGATGGGGGAGTGAGGGACCACTAGACTACCAATGCTTTCCATAGCAGTAATTTGAAGTGTATTGAATTTACACTTCAAATTACTTCAAGTAACGCTGCCGCATTACTGCATGCTTTTTGCAGGTGGTATTTAGCACCACACTACAGGTAGCACTAAATCCTGTAGCATGGTGTTATACTTTTGATTATGCCACTGCGCTGGCATTCATGGCCACTCCCCTAACCCCTACCCCTGCATATATTAACTTTTAGCGTTGGCTCTATCACACAGTGCTGGCGCTATTAGGGCTTTTGAATATTGCAGCCTTGTGCAAGTCCAGTGCTATTCCAGCACAATGGATTTGTGCTAGGTGCAAAGCTTTGCATCTCTGGCCTTAAGACTTTTAAAACATTTTAACTCTGTTAAAATAGTTTAAAAATGTTGCATTTATATGGTGGTATTGCTAAAACTGTGCTACAGCTGTGTTCTAAAACCTTGCTAAAACTCTGTTGGGGGCTAATCTTTGGCACAGTTTTAGGAAAACACAGTTGCCTTAACCCATGTTGACAGTAGTGTGAGTGTAGTCTGTGTTGTAATATGGGTTAGGGCAACCTAAAGAAAAATAAAACACTTGTTAAAAAAATGCATTAAGCATAATGCCTGAGCTCATAATTGGCTATCAATTCTGAACATGTTTATTTTGCCACAGTCAACAATGATGATTGATTTTGAGGATCCCAGCATGCACTGTGGCTTCCACATTGCTTTATGCTGGTGCTGCAATCATCTCTGGAAACTCACCCAAACTAGCACAGTCTACAGCACAGTATGAACACTCAGACAACTGTGCTAGAAACCAGATCCTAAAACATTTAAAAAATGTTTTTTTTTCAAACTCCAGCCAATGTGTACCTGGCCCTAGTGGCATAATGCCTTACCACTGAACCACTGGGTACCTCTTGACAGCATATTTGTGCTGTATCTGCACTCCATGAAGTATAACACAATCAGGAAAGCTAGTCTCAGGGCCAAATATTTCTGTTAGGACCTGCACATAGAATATTTTCAGACATCACACACATTTTATTTCTTTAAAATAAATTAATCAGCAATATCTAAAATAATTTTACCCTGTTAGAAATATGTTATTCATTCAGCAAATTCATCTGTAAATTGTACACATGTATTTATCTTCAAAAGAATAAAAAAATGTACTGCAGGAGCAATCTTAGAGAAGAGAATTCAGAGTACATATTTATTTTCAAAGTCAAACCCTTTGTGCTTTTGACCATATTATGGAGAAATACAAATTATTACAAACTGGAATCTTGACCAGCTGCAATGACTAAAGATGACACAAGTAACATTTAAGCCAGCTGTTGACTAATGGACAGAAAAAAATAAGTTCCTATTTGAGCCCTGAGTTACAAAGTGTCAGTCGGACAAGAAAGTTTGAAATCTAACAATTTGCCACTTGCATCGTATGGAATTTAGACTTGTTCTTTGACCTTTTACATCCCAAACCCACAAAACTGTGATGCTGCCCACGTGTTTATAGAAATAATGGAAACATATAAATGTACACAGGTTGAGGCCAAAGCAAACACTCTCTGCTTTGTGAAGCCCTGAGGAGAGTACAGCTACAAGATGTTTATAACATTGAAACATCATAGTGCACAACACACAGTATAAGGGCATACTTCAAACATTGCAACACCTGTAGTTCATTAAAGTCAGACAAATTCACTTCAGCACAGGTAAAGGACACAGCTTTATAATTGCCTTTGAGTAAATGTCATCCAAGATCAATGTACGTGGAGTAGCAATGGTTTCAATTCTTGACCATAAAAGCCTTCATCCACGGGCTCAACTATGTCTGAATTAAACCAGCAAATTATGTGCATTCAGTAAGAGCCGTACAATAGAAAGTAATTTTGTATAGCAAATTACAGTTCTTTTTAGTTATTTCATGGCCTGAAGGAGAAGGAATGGAGTCCCCTGACTAAACTGTTTTATGCTGTATTGTCTCCCTAGAAACCATTAGGCTTTTATACATTACATACCATAAAGCCACTGTGGCTTGCTCTGAGGATGTAGTTATTATTCTGCCCCCAACGAAAATGTGAAAGTCATTTAAGTAATAACATGTGACAGTACCCTTTTTTTGTTTATTTTCTGTCTCAAAAGAAACATGAGGATCAACATACCGTGATAAGTTACTAAACCATGAATAATTATAAAACAGAGCAGCCTTTAATCAAATTTTGTGATTTATGCAAAAGGAGTGGGGGTTAAAATAACAAGATAAAAGTAATATTGTTTCTGAAGACAAATCCAAGAGCAAGATATCAAAAACATGTTCCTGTAAACATCATAATTGATATCTTGAAAGTTAGTATATTCACAGTGGAATGCTTAACCAATCAGACAGCAGTTTACAGAATGCTGATTACATAACTGCATAGTGTAGCACTGAAGCTAGCATATTAAATTACAGTGAAACAGATAAAGTGCCACTGACACCTCTAGGGAGAACACTGTAAAACATGTTATGTTGGCAAATATGCATGTAATTAGTTATTTTTAGAGTATAGTTCAATCCACATAGGTGGCCATGATACACTCAAATTGAACATATTTCAGTCACAGCTCTGCACACTCCAAAGCTGGTCCTCATTATAGAACTTCCACAGCCCCCCCCCGACAATGCTTTGCTGTTGTGGAGCCACACATCAGAGCAGTGGGGCATCGGGGTGGGTAGAGCTAGTCCAGACCATGGTTATCCAATTGGATACCTGTGCCAGTCCAACAGAGGCAGAATGTTGGCATATAGCAGTCTTCCAGGACTGCTGCATCCTGACTAGTTGATAACACCACCAGGGCTGCTGCCAGTGAATGTCCCAGCCCAGAATGGAGGCTCCTAGGGCTGGGACTGGCAGAGCAGACGCTGATTTGGCAAGAACTAGAGACATGTGACTGAGGGGAGAGGGTGCATAGTGTTAATGTTGTCCCTATGGAGACATAACATCTGCCCCTTCTGCCTGCACTCATCATCATGAAGATCATTTCCAAAATGCAACACATGTCTGCACTTACCCCCTGCCCTGGCCACCCATGTAGGCATGGATGTAGCTTAGGATCAGATGTAGAGAGGGCCAGCTGCCAGGGTTGTTCATGCATGCTGGTCTCCACATGTGCAGAGTGGGACCTCTGTGCATCACAAGCCCTCGAAATCCCTCTTCCACAGGTGTGGAAGGGGGTGCTGGGCATTTAAGAATCAAGTCCTTAACCGTCCCTTGATTTATGTTACTAAGGATATTTTCATGAAAAATGAAGCTTACACCTCAGAGATCATCTGCTCCTACTTCTCAGTCTTTGTTTGAAGTCATAATCTACTCTTAAATTGTGACATCACAGTCTGTTGCTAAGCAGACAACTGAGACAAGAGAAGCAGAGGATTATGACTTTTGTTGGCGAATAAGGAGCCACAACAGATGAAGTGTATGTGACACATAGAGGATTATGTATGGTCATTGATTGTTAACCGGTTTATAATTACTGGGTTCTGTTTTTTTCAATGGAAAAAGTTGTGTGTTAAATACCGTAACACCTGAATAGGTGTTACGGCATTCATGCGGCTTCTTCCAATCCTAAAGCACTCCAGACAGAAAGAGAAAGTCAGCGTGAGCGTCAGTGTCTGTTTTCTGACAGAAATATCACTGTATTTCAACTCACCTCCTCAGTCGCATTCGCTCTGCGCTAAACTGTCTCTGTCATGAATAAGGTAATTCACATCAGACAAAACAGTTCCTCTTTAAATTCATTGAATATTTCTACAAAATAAGAAACTTTTTCATTCTGCACTTTTACGATGCTCCCTAACCACTCTCTTTGAACACTCACCTTTCCCCTGCAGGTCAAATGATGCCACCAGTTCAAAACACTCGCATCACGAGAAAAGAAACAACAATCAGGACATTTATTTTCTCATTACTTTTCTTATTAAATGCTTAAATATTTCTTTGTTAAACCTCCAGTTATGTGTTCATCATTAAAATGTTTACTCAACACAAGGTAAGAGACGCTTTTCTTTTTTCAGTATCTCAAAAAATGTAGCCCTTCAATTATATAAAATAAATTATGGGGTGCAGAGTGTTTTACTTGAATTTACCACACACCCTCATTGTTGGATGGCTATCTTAAACACCTCGGGCTTAGCCCTCGGGTTTTATGTGCCATCCAACAACTCGGGTGTGTGTTAAATTCTCATAACACACTGCACCCCATAGTTTATCCTATATGTTAACCATTGAGAAGTTGCCAGGGCGACCGTGTAAACCTCAAGAGTGAAGCTCAAGAGGTTTACATTGCCATGGCAACCTCAAGATGGCTTAAAAAACTGGTTGACGATCGATGTACCATACATTATATTTTTTAGTGTATGGTACCAATAACATTTTGAAAACAACAAAACAGGTCCTTATTGAAGTTCTTTCAGTCACCACTGCTGTCACCACTGCTCTGCTCTGGGTCGTGCTCTCACTGCTGTGGCTGTTTCAAGGCCATCAGATGGTAAGGTAAGTAAAGTTTTTATTTTTATACAGGATATCACATGTCATTAGGGATGAAATCCCTGTTTACAAGACAAGTCCTGTTTGGTTGCATAAAAGTAATAGATCAAGTTGTGCACATGTGCAGACTGTTCCCAGTTGTTAACCCATCGACGTGACGTATCATTGATGGGTTAATAACATCGTGACGTCACATCGATTGTAAAATGTTGCTATAAAAAGGTAGATTTCTACATATAACAAAGTTCTACCATACATTATAAATCTAATTTACATGTAAATATCCTTAGCAAGAAAGAGAAACATTGACTTGTGCCAAGTACAGTGTGTTTAAGTGCCAGTTTTAATAGTGAAATCCTTATGCATATTAAGTGAAGGAGAAGACAGCTAAAGTGGGACACACCCTCCTATCATCTATGCTGGCCATTGTCTAAGTAAAATCTGATTATTATAAACACCTTCATTTATTTGTTCAGACATAAGCTGCTCAAAGTGGTGGGAGGCTGTGCACTACATGAACTAGTGGGCAGAGATGGTCTTACAGTTTTGGGTGCCCCCTGTGAGCTGTTTGATGTGTTTTCTCCATTGTGTCTACTGCCACCCCTAACTCATCGAGTCTCAAGTGACTTTCTGGTATGTAGTGGCACTTAACCCACTACACACACACACACACACACACACACACACACACACACACACACACACGCACTCATGCACACACGCATGCACACACGCATGCACAAACACACCCTCTCCTGCAATGGTGACTGACAGCATTCTACTCACCTCCTTGGCCATCCACTATCAAATTAAAAAAAGATTGGTAACCATATGGTGTGTAATCTAAAATCATACGAACTTCTATATAGATATATTAGAATGTATTGTTACAGTATTGCAGTTTGCTGAATTTAATTGAAGACATCACACAGATTGTTATAACTATGATCTCCCTAGCTAAGTCTTCAGTTTTCTCTTTCTTTCTTTCTTTCTTTCTTTTTCTTTCTTTCTTTCTTTCCTTCTGTCTTTCTTTCCTTCTTTCTTTCTTGTAGTTTTATGTCTGTTTCTGTTTATATACAGTATGCTAGTGTACTGATATGGCAGTTTGAAGTATTTTAAGTTAGATAACCACTGGGGAGGAGGAAACTGGAGGGCTATGTTGATGACTATTGTGGGAGGAGGAAGGGCCCTATTAGACTCAAACATATAACACACTGTTCTCAGAATTAAGTGAGGAAGGAATACCACTGAACATCAGGGAGAAATTTTGCATTGGACTGCATTACCATGAGTATGTGGATTAACCTCAACAATCCTAAGTACTTTAAACAGGCAGACACATTTCCAAAATGAGCTCAAAGATGAGAAAAAAGTGCCTCACAGATGTTTAAACCTTTACCAGCACTTCTGGTATTTGGGTCTAATAAGAATGGAAGAGTGAAAGTTCTACACATGGACTTAAACTTTTGTCAGCACTGCCAGTGTTTGGGGGCTGAGGGGGAGAAAGAGAATGTGCTGCATCGCAGCTTAAACACTTACCAGTGCTGCAGGTGTTTTGGGGCTGGGCAATGGGAGAGAAAAAGTGCCACATAGTGGCTTAATCTTTTACCAGTGCTACTTTTTTGGTGGGGGAGTAGGGGGAAAATGCAAGAGATAAAGTGCCACACAGTGGCTTAAACCTTTTGTCTGCACTGCTTGTTTTAGGGGGCTGGGGGAATACAAGACAGAAAGTGCTGCACAAAGGTTTAAACTTTTGTTGATGCTGCCAGTGTTCAGGGGCTCTAAGTGCAAGCAGGAAAGAGAAAATGTCATGCAGCAGCTTAAACATTTCCCAGCACTGCCAATATCTGGGGACTGAGTGGGGGAAATGAGAGAGACAGTGCCACACAGCAAGTTAAGCTTTTCCCAGCACTGTCAGTGTTTGCTGACTGGGAGCAGGAATGGAAGAGAAGGCCACACAGTGGCCAGAAATCGTATTGTAACCCCCGTACAAATGGGGGTTCCTAAAAAGTCTTTCTTGAGCTTTCCTAAATGTTCACTGCCAGGCTGGTGTTCTGCGTTTTAGCAGTTTAAATGTATTGCCAGAGAGTGCCTGTATAGCCTATGTGTACTGTCTCTTTAAAGATCATGTGCAGTGGTTTTTACATATTTTTATAGAAGCTTAAAAAGCTGAAATTCAAGTCCTTTTGTCATGATTAATGTTTCCTGAAAATTTCATGCTGTTTGGTTTTGTGGTTTTCTTTAAATCAGCATTTGTTAACTTGCTCTACAGTGGCTGAAAACAGTGGAGTTATTTCTGTCCTCTCAGTCAAGCTTAGAGTGCGATGACATCATTTTGGAGTAGCTTGCTGTTTTAGATTCCCAATCAGAGCAGCACTCTGTAGAGTTTATGGTTTGCTGAGCTCTCCAGGTTTCTTATTAACCCAGTCTCTAGCTTGTGTTTAGATCTGCTTAAAATATAAAATTCTCTTCCTTTATAAAGCTAATCATTTCATTTTCAATGCTGAATTGAAGTAGTGGAAATCTTTTTCTGTGAGAAATCAGCTTCTCTGAATCACAGCTCTTGTTGTTTGTAATCAAAGCTCAGTTTTTTTTCTAACTATATAATGCAGGGCTGTTTAATGAATGTAAAATAAATCTAAATGTTCATTCACAGAAACAGTTGTTCTTTGATGTAATCTTCATAAATACAATCATGTAAGAACTTTTGTTTATGTCAGATTGACAAACAGGTGCTTGTCACACTCTACTACAGTATTTCAAACACGTGTACTGTCAGAACTCACTAATATCAGTTCTTTGGTGGTTTCTGTGTGAAACTATATAATGTATGTGTATAACTAGAAACACTAGATGGCATCCTGATGCAACATGTCTCTGCCCCACAGCTGAGGCAGCTTCAGTCTACTGCCACCAGTCCCCTGCCCTACAAGCGCCCTGCCTTCTGCTCCACATTAAAGGTTGCTGCACCCTGCTGCCCACTGTGTTCTCCCACACAGTCAGGGATTGTGCACCCTGCTGCCTCAATCCCCTGCCTGAAGAATCAGGACTACTGCACCCTGTCGCTCCCTGCCCAAACAATTGGGGTTGCTGCATCCTGCTGCCCTCTCTCCCCCACCCTCACAGTTAGCAATGCTGCACACGTTGCCCCCTGTTTCTGTCTCCACAGTCAGGGCTGCTGTGCTGTGTTAATCCCTACAGTGCCAGGTTCACTGCCTCCACAGCTGGGGCTGCTGCACCATGCTGCTATAGCCACCAGAGGTGGGGTGTTTGCTTCACTCACTACCTACTTCCATTGCACCAAATGGTCAGGGCTGCTGCACCATGAGTACCCCATTGCACA
Source organism: Neoceratodus forsteri (assembly GCA_016271365.2). Lineage (NCBI taxonomy): Eukaryota > Metazoa > Chordata > Ceratodontiformes > Ceratodontidae > Neoceratodus > Neoceratodus forsteri. The sequence goes on from CM057452.1 coordinate 1,728,551,366, forward strand.
GTCAGAGCTCATATACCCTGATGTCCTATGTGTCCTGCTCCACAGCTGAGGCTTCCGCACCATGCTGTCTTCTATCCCCTGTCACCACAGGTAGGGCTGCTGCACCCCCTCCTTTCTACATAGTTGGGGTTGTTGTGGCCTTCTATGCCCTACAGCACCATGCCTCTGCAGTTAGGGCTGCTGCACCATGCTGCCACTTGCCACAAGATTCAGGGCATTTGCTGCACCCTGTTGCATGCCTCCACAGCTGAGGCAGTTGCACCCTTCTGCCTCCTTGCCACCAGAGTCAGATCCTTTGCTACACCCTGCTGAGATAGGAACAGGGAGCAATATGTGCAGTGTCCCTGACTGTGAGGGTGAGAGAGAGGGTAGCAGGGTGCAGCAACCCCAACTGTTTGGGAAGGGTGCAGCACAAGAGTAAGGACATTTGCTGCACCGTCCCCTGCCTGTGGAGGCAAGTGTCTCTGTGGTGCAGCAACCCCAACTGTTTGAGAAGGGTGCAACACAAGAGTAAGGGCATTTGCTGCACCCTGTCCCCTGCCTGTGGAGGCAAGGGTCTCTGTGGTGCAGCAGGGCACAATGGTGGCAGGGGACAAAGGACACCATGGTGCAGAAGCCTTGACTGTGGGGCTGGACACAGGTGGGCATCAGGGTACAGCAGCCCTGATAATAGCACAGGGTGCACATTGTGCAGCAACTCAGCCCATTTGGGGCAATGGAAGTGCATAACAGGGTTCAGCAGCCCCAACTGTGGATGCAGGTGGCATAAGACAGACTCTAGGGTGTAGCACAGCACAGCAGCCCTGACCATGGAGATAGGAACAGGGGCCAAAAGGGTGCTGTGGCCTTGGCTTTGGGAGTGGGGACAGAGGGCAGCAGAGTGCAGCAGCCCTGAATGTTTGGGCAGGAGATGGGATGGCATCAGGATACAGCAGCCCAAACTGTGGGACAGGTGCAGCAGCCATGCCTGTTTGGGACAAGGGATGTGGGCAGCAGGGTGTAGCAAAGGATCTGACTCTGGTGGCAGGGGGACAGCAGGGTGCAACTGCCTCAATGGTGGAGGCATGCAACAGGGTGCAGCAAATGCCCTGAATCTTGTGGCCAGTGGCAGCATGGTTCAGCTGCACAAACTGCAGAGATGAGGAACTCTAGAGCACAGCAGGCCATAGCAACCCCAACTGTGTAGAAAGGAGCAGGGTGCAGCAGCCGTCTTTCTGATGACAGGGAATAGAGGACATCATGATGCAAAAGTCTTGACTGTGGTGCAGAACATGGGGCATCAGGGTACAGCAGCCCTGACTGTGAGATGGGATACAGTCCATGCAGCAGCCCTGCCTATTTGGGGCAATGGAAGTGGGTAGCAGGGTGTAGTAAAAGCCTCACCTCTGATGTCTAGGGCAGCACAGTATAACAGCTCCAGCTGTGGAGACAGGAAACCTCGCACTCTAGGCCTTAGTACAGCACAGCAGCCCTGTCTGTGGAGACAGGAGCAGGGGGCAACATGTGCAGCATTACTAACTGTGAGGGTGGGGGAGAGAGGGCAGCAGGATGCAACAACCCCAATTGTTTGGGCAGGGAGCGACAGGGTGCAGTAGTCCTGATTCTTTAGGCAGGGAATTGAGGCAGCAAGGTGCGCAATCCCTGACTGTGTGGGAGAACACAGTGGGCAGCAGGGTGCAGCCAACCTCGAATGTGGAGCAGAAGGCAGGAGGCTCGTGGGGCAGACACAGGTGGCAGTAGACTGCAGCTGCCTCAACTGTGGGGCAGAGACACAGTGCATCGGGATACCACATAGTGTTTCTAGTTATACACATACATGATGTATTTTCATACAGAAACCACCAAAGAACTGAAATTTGTGAGTTCAGACAGGTGCCTGTCACACTCTGCTACAGTATTTCAAGCACATGTACTGTTTGTCAATCTGACATGAAAAAAAAATGTTCTTACATTAATGTATTTATGAACGCTACATCAAAGACATACACTTCCTGTGAATAAACAAAATTTCGATTTATTTTATAGTCATTTAATAGTCCAGTGTTATAGTTAGAAAAAAAAAATTGAAGTTTTGATTAGAAAGAACTAAGAGCTGTGACAGACAAGCTGATTTCTCACAGAGAAAGATTTCCACTTCTTCAATTCAGCATTGAAACTGAAATGATCAGCTTTTTATGAGAAGATAATTATATATTTTAAGCTGATCTATCTAAACACAAATCAGACAGTGGGGTTGTAAGAAATCTGGACAGCTCGTCAAACCATTAACTCTACAAACTACTGCTCTGATTGGGAATCTGAAACAGCAAGCTACTCCAAAATGATGTCATCACACTCTAAGTTTGACTGAGAGGACAGAAATAACTCCACTGTTTTCAGCCACTGTATAGCAAGTTAACAAATGCTGATTAAAGGAAAACCACAAAACCAAACAACATGAAATTTTCAGGAAACACTAATCATGACACAGGGACTTGAATTTCAGCTTTTCAAGCTTTTATAAAAAATATGTAAAACCGTTACACATGATCTTTAAGAGCTGCCTGGATTGTAGTCATAATTAATCTGAGAGGGAGTTCTGTTAGAAGATGTACTTGTTTGCTGATCATTTTTTAGAGTAGTAATAATATTGCAGTTTGTTCTAACCTCCCTTCTTTGCAGCATGGACAGTTCTGTTTGTTTCCATCATCTTGGTCCTGAACTGCAGAATGGGCCAATCAGTACATTTGGGAGTCTAAAATGGAGCCTGCCTACAGGAGCTTGGTGGGGCCAAAACTTGCAGGAATTGTAGTTTTGAGCTTTTAGCACCCAAAATAACCTGAAGGGGGAGCCCTAGTTGTGACTGACAGACAGATCAGCCAACTGAACCTTTTGGATCTTGGAAAAATCCCACACTGCTTGCAGTTTCAGTTAGATCTAAGTTGGGAACTGAAGAAGTAACAGCTCGAGGTAGTTCGAGCAGCAATCCATAGGGGATTTGCATGGGAGAACTGTGGAAAGGCCTGAGTTTTGGCCTGCATGCCTGCCTACTGTCCCTGAGAGGGAACTTGTACCTTTTTCGGACTGAATCCAAACTTGGAGAGTGAAGTAAGCCACTGAATGGTGACCAGGCTCCTACGTGAAGAAGACTGAAGATTTGCTGACTGCGATTGGCCTGTCTGGACTTCCAGCCACCTCTGAACTCCCGGAGTGTGCAGAGACTCTGTAATTGCACTGGAGGGTCTTTTGCCTGGTACAGTGGAATTTCCTTACATGTGAATGTGTTATGTGCTTATAGTGGGTCATGATTTGGTTCCCCACTGTGGTTTGAATTGTATTCTGCTTGCTGGAAGCTGCATTAGAATTTCCTTACATGTAAATATGCTGTGTACTGCTAGTGGGTTGCAATTTGGTTCCCCTCAGTGGTTTGAACTGTATTCTGCTTGCTGGAAGCTGCATCTAGCCCCACAGACTGAATCCAAAATCATCTCCATTGGGCCTGGGCCTTGCCACACTGGCTCAGCCTAACTACCCGCGGCACAGAGAAAGCCCTGATGAGAGACCTGCCTGGAGATCAGCCCCATGTTCAACACTTGAACAAGAACAACGCCTCAGTGATTCGTATGGGCCCTGCTTCTCTGGGCACTCCAGCTCAACAACCTGCAGTATCGATTTCATCCTGCCTATGTCCAGTATTAGGTATCATAAGTAAACATCAGGGTAACTCCCTGCAACAACAGCTAAATCTAAAGTGTTGTCATCTGATTGTCTTGTTGCTTTTTCTTTCACGAACTGAGCCCTCGGAGCTCCAGATTACAAGTAGTGTGTGTTATGTATGTTGCTTTCTTCCATCACAGGACCCCAACTAGCTGCAACGTTCCTGGCTAGCCCACCATTTTCCTACCTGGGTACCCAGCGTGTGTGACTATGTGGGGACTTAAAGCGCATGCATAACTCTTTGAGTAATATAGCCTTTAAGCCAATCAACCTGATTACTCCCCTTCCTTGTTCAAGTCCCCTGAATAAATCAGATCTGACTTTTTCTGCATTTAACCTAACTGTGGTTCCAGTTTGTACCAAGGCTACTGTACTGTTGCTATTTACTGTGCATAACCTTGTTTTACAGGGGGTCCACAGGGTTGAGCCGGAAGAACCAGCCTTGGTGGTAAGTGCAAACAGTGTGGGTATCAGTATGGTGTACAAGGGGTACTGGGAAAGTGATTATCGTATATTGCTCAGGCCACTAGAAGGGAAAGAGGGGGGTTACAGTGTCCCTGAGGGCTGTGTCTGGGTTAGTCTGATCACTACCAACCCTGATCTCCAGGTGGAGGCATCCGTTTCAGAACTCAGGCCCCTTAACCTGCTACTAGTCATGCAGGCAGGGGTAGTAGCCCTTGAGATATCATCACCTAGGGGTTACATTATTGATGCTGCTGGTGTTTTGGGGCTCACTGGCTGGGGCAGTGGGAGAGAGAAAGTGCCACACAGAGTGTAATGGGCACAGCAACACTGTTTCAGCTCTCCCGCCTAACATTGGTAATAAACAGGAGATCTCTTACTTGAGCCTTGTGGATCCTGGGATACAGGTCTTAAAGGGATGATGTCTGTTGGGCCTGAAAGACAAATGTTGAAAAGGGGTCACAAAGTAGTTCAGAGAGGAAACAGAACAGAGGGAAACAAGGCAGAGCCGCTCACAGGGCATGGTGCTCACAGTAGAAAAAATCACTTCCAAAACTGCATACTGTAGCACTCACTCACGTAGGGAAGAAAGGCATCATACATTTCTGCACCAACTTCTTCACCTCAACAACCCAGAAAATGTCCCAATGTTTTGTGCAGGCGCACTGCACTTTGTCAAGAGATAAATTACATAGTAATAAGAATTACTTAAATAGTGCACTTACACACACACACACACACACACACACACACACACACACACACACCCACCCTAAAACAAGTGAAATAAATCGAGTGAAATCAGTAAAGATCTAATGGACAATCTTAATTACAATAACAACTTTGGAATTGCAGTTAATGCATTTAGTATTCACAATTAATAATATTTATTGTTCTTTTTAAATCTTTAAATAGATTTGTTTTACGTATTCCTTTTATCATTCATATTTACAAACAATTCAGCAAAGAATTTAAAAATCAAACAATGCATCAAAAACAACCTTCAAAGATGTGCAAGCAATTTCACTCTATCATTGAGACCAGGGAAACTTGTTGCCTGTAGTATAAATATCCAGAAGGTTTTCCCTGCATGCTAGTTTATTGTTTAGATCACCACTTCTAGGGCCAAATTGAACTCTTTCTATACCCATAAACTTCCACGCATGCTGCATCTTGTTCTGCACACTGAATATATGATATGCGGTGGCATATTCCAAATTCTCATTGTTTACTGCTCGCATATGCTCCCCTACCTTCTCTTTAAATTTTCTCTTGATGCACCCAACATAATATGCACTGCACTTGCAAGTTGCTAGATAGATAATATTGCAGGCATCACAATTAATGAAATAATTACTCTTCAATAATTTGCCATCAACAGGGTTTAAAAACTGTTTAGTTACATTAATGTTAACGCAGTATTTGCACCTATGGCATGTGTAAAACCCATGCATTAACTGCAATTCTGAAGCTGTTATTGTAATTAAGATTATCCATTAGATCTTAACTGATTTCATTTGATTTATTTCACTTGTTTTAGGTGTGTGTGTGCACTATTTAAGTAATGCTTATTACCATGTAATTTATCTCTTGACAAAGTGCAGTGCACCTTCGCAAAATGTTGGGACATTTTCTGGGTTGGTGAGGCAAAGGAGTTGGTGCTGCTGGTTTTATTAAATAAAGGACTTAAGCATCTGAGAAATGTATGATGCCTTTCTTCCTTGTGTGAGTGTTGCCACAGTTTACAGTTTTGGAAGTGACTTTTTCTACTGCGAGTCCCATGCTCTGTGAGCAGCTCAGTTCTGTTTCCATTTGGTATAAACTTCTGAGCAACACTCCAGAAAAATGCCCTGGATATTCAGTATACAGCAGAGTTTGTATTACAGCATGTCTGCACCAGCACCATCAACACCTCAAGTGGAAACAACTACCATGGTGAACCTGGCTTTGTCAGTTCTGCATACGCCCCTACCGGGTCAATGTAGCGCATGAAAGACAGTGTGGTGAATACCGTGCTGTCTATTGAGTGCTTGTAGTTTGTGTGACAGGGGTAGAACAGTGCTAGTAACAGAGTGCTATCCCTGTCTTCCTGCGCTGTTATGTGGAGTCATCAAGTTGACGTGCTGGGGGCTTGGTTGAGTCACTCCCTTAGTGGAGTGGCAAGGGCACCAGCTCATGGTGAAATGGGAGACTTGGGACTGTGGTTTGGTTTCCCCCAGGTCTTCCTGTGCTGCAACGTTGTGTGGCTTTTTTTTTTTGTAAAAAAGGAAAACAACTTTCCCCCAATGGTGTTGCTCCCCATCCCACTGTCTGCACTGCCCCAGAGTTTGTTATTTAAATTCCAGAGGATGCGGGGGTGAACCCCCCCACTTTAGGGGTTGTGGGGGGAGAAGCCCCCAAAAAATGAAAGAAGCCCATTGACTGTAAGGGTGTGTGTGCTGCTTGTGTTTATCGGTGTTTTGCCTGATGATAATGCAGTGCATGCTCTCATGGTTGTGGCATTAAGTGCCAGACGATGTTTCTGTGTGTGGTTATGACCCCATGCCCTGCCCAACAACCCAGATATGAATTTTATGGACACATTATTACAAAAACCCAAGCTGAATTTTATGCTTAACACCCAAATTGATAGTGGCTAGGGTACTACAGCTCAAGTATTTGAGGTTAATCTTGCTCCAACAATTACAACAGTTTACTCAAAGTATCAGAAGACAGCCTTTTAAATAGGAGGCTTGTCTGGACTCAAGTCACAATGGAACAGTACCTGGAGGTAATGCAGTTTCCAAGAGGATTATGTATTTTGAAATTTCCATCACTTAGACAAGACAAAAAAAGATTTTTTGACCCATGGCTTAACGAAATACATTCATCGTCATTATACCTGATACAATCGATAATTAAAGAAACAATTGAGGAACAGAAGGAATTAACTTAAGTATTAAGAAACAAGGAGGACTGCTTCATTAGATTCTCAGACAACCCTGAATTTGATACATTGAAACAAACACTTAATAAATCAATTGAACAGTTAGACAAGAAACTAAGAGTACAAGAACAAAAAACGTTTTTGAAACATAAAAGAGACTATATTTACAATTGGACATTTAACTGGAAGAAATAACAGAGATCTATTTTGAAGAATCCCAATGCAAATGATTTAGAACTACAAACTGCAGACAGCGAATCAGATGCTGTATCCTCGGTTTTTCTAGAGGACAGCTTAGAGGAAGGGATAGATTCAGCACAAGCTACAACATATATAGAAACACCTCAAATACTTTTGAGATGCAGCCCCAGAGTGGCGTTCCTTGACAGGTTGAATTAGGGGATCCCATTGCTTTCCTCCATCACGTGTTTCTTATCCTGCTGAAACTCCCATGGGACCTGCAGTCTGAGACTGAGATGGCCCACTGAACTCTAGCACCAAGGACAAGATAAGGGGAGCACCCAATGCCTATAATCACTCGTTTCCTCCATTTTCAAGTAAAGGAGGATATTCTGAGGAGGGCAAGATAGCTTGGCACCCTGGATTAGCAAGACCACAAGTTAATGATTTTTCAAGATTAGGTAAAGGGCATATCGGCCCACCGAAGAGCTTTTATGGCTGATCAACAAGCCACACACAGAGTAAGGATTCCATTTGCCTGACATTACTATGCCCACTTAAGAGTGACTCACAATGGGATCCTGGACACTCTAACTACCCCTGCTGTGGCCATAGAATTCATCCACAAACACTGGCCCAGGGCCCTTCTCATCTCAAATCCCTGAGCTAGACCATGAGAAGAAGAAGAAGACAACTACTCTACCTCGTGGGTGGAGACTTCCTCCACTTAAGCATCCACTCAATCTCCTGAGCAATCCAAATGAAAATGAAAAAAGAATTGTCTTGGAGCCACAGCTACAGTGAAGCCTTGGACAAAGATGAAAAAAGACCATCCCCTCTACTATCTGCTAACCAGTTCATCCCACTCCTAGCAGTACTGACGGTAGACTTGTCACCTGGAGAACATGTACCTGAGGCTCAAGAATAATACATCCCTTAGCAATGTCCTTTAACAATGCCATCCCTTCAGGCAGCAACCCAGTGCTGGGCATCCATTGTCACTGCACCACAGCTCACAGTCCCTACTGACCCTCCAGTTCCAACTGCTCAGTCTGAGAAGAGTGAGGTACTCCATATACCACTAACTCTGACCTCACCTTCTACCGCAGTCACCCTTTCATGACGTAAATTTATTTACTGTCATTCTAGCTGCTTGATAAGAAAGGTTTGTCAAAATCTGGTAAGGCCATGTTTCCCTAAGACATACTAACTACAAGGCAATGTCCCCACACTCAGATCCTACCAGAGAGCTTTCAGATTTCTCCCCTTATACAGGCATGTCACAGAACACCCTCATTAATACCAGAACATTGCCTGATTTACCATCCCACAAGAACTCTGCAGTAAACTTTCATAACATTGCCTAAAGCATGTCCTTTAGTTCCAATATATCAAACTGAAAAAGACAGGCTCTATTTTGCCCGAAGTCCTAACTGTTTTAATATCTACCTCACAATGTTATATGCAGCTTACAGCTTGGTGGATGAGGGTGAATAACATACAGCAAGCAACATTTTGAGATATAGGTAATGATAAAAGTGCCCTGTAGCAAACCTCAAGGAGCTCTCAAACAACAGCCCTTGGTCATGCTTGAAAGGTCTCCCAACCTGTAGAAAACTGTCTTCAGGGAACTATATCTGCTTCATCACACCACTCCAGGATTAAGCACATGATCATGAACCACTGTTCAGCTAACCAGTAGCATCCTACACATTTTGCTACAGTACATTAATGCATGGTGCCCTGTACTCTCTCACTATGGTTTCCCATCTCTCATCCTCTACTCTTAACTCTCCCTACTTCTCTGTTGGCTTATACACATTTTTAGGCTACACTTCTTTTATTCTATCTTGTGGGGTTAATTATCAGATGAAACTTAGGTTTTGTGGCACCACAATATGATATTCCAGCACCATCTCTACATTACACAAAGCAGCTTATTTAATCTGATCAATTGATGCTGGCGGGATCATGACTCCTTCCTCCACACTCTATTTGGCAGGTGAGATATGGTGAGTGTTCAGCTGCAGCAGTAGGATATATGCCAGTACTAAGTCAAGCTCACAAACCCAAAACACAGTAGAAGGTGTGGTTCCTTCCTGGACATCCAAAGTAATGGATGACTGAATACAAGGCTGTAAGGGAGTTGCACCTTCACATAAGCCCAAAAACAAAAACAAAAATGATAAAGCTTCCCAGGGCTCCAAGCATCCACCTGACATGGAATATGACACATATTTCATATGAGTGTTGCACACTCAGTGGTCATATTTATACATCAAGGACATTGTGCTGGTACATTCAGTTTCTCATAACATAGGACACTCCATCCCCATTGCATTTCTTCCTCTCTTTTTCTTTCCCATATCACAGGGGACCAGGTGTTAACATACTGATGATGCAATGGGAGCTATAACACTCTAACAGCTGATATGCTTCCCGTGATACCCTTGAAGGTAGACTGTCATATACAAAGACCTCCTACTTGGTGAAATGAGGGGTTCAGAGGCTTAATCCATCATACTGACACATTGTAGATGGAAAGTATTATCATTTATTTATTTTATTTATAGAGATTGGAATCAACTTTGAGACTAACAAACTTTAACTAAAACACTGTAGCACTCTAAAGAGATAAAACAATGAATTTCCTATGTGATCTACATGGCTGTAAGAGCCACTGCTAAACATAGAAACAGTTTGTTTCAACGTGGGGTAGGAAAACTAAAGAAGTATTCCACAATAACAATCCATTTCTCAAAAGAGCTACATGGCTGAAAGAGTCTTTACTAAGCATAGAGACAGTTCGATTCTGCTCAGAGCAAGAAGGCTGTAGGAGCCAAAGCAAGAATCAGACACCAATAAGTTTTGAGTATAAAAGGCTCCAGATTCAAATCCTCCAACAGTTGCTCACTAGGACTGGGAGTCAAGAGTTCATCCATACCTGTGCGGCTGAGGAGCGAGGCGGGCAGGTGGATGGCTTCCTTCACCAAACCACTGTAGTGGTTCAACATAAGATTCTCGCCCAGTCAGGGGCTGCCAGCACCACATTTATGACCACAGTAGAGGGATGGGAGGATGGGGAGGTGACAATTAGGTCTGTCAGCTCCCTCAATCAGTATATACGGAGTAACTGACTGACTAGCTTAGAGTTGGTTAACTTCCCCCAGAGGATACGGGAGAACCTAAGGCTGTGAATAATGCCTGGTTCCATTCCTTGGCTCTACGTAGAGATTCTTCTGTTGTACCTCTGTTAAACACTCCATATAACTCACTACAGTTTAAATGTTTATACTCGTCAGTGTCATAGTTATTAATTCCTATATATTCCAGTGTTACAGTTCTTCATCATATATTACTTTTTATGTATCACAGTGCTGTTTTTTCTCCAGGTGCTGGGCTTTGACTGGGGATGGAGGGGTGGGAATGAAGGACTGATGGGAGGTGAAGGAGTACACCCAAGTAATGTGATCGCCAACTGTTATACCAGGTACCTAAAAACACCTGTTTGCGTTCATCTTATCACCTAACTCAGGCACACTCACTACTCATAACCCCAATGACGGCTGACATATGTTGCCTTACTTGGAATGTATGGGGTCTTAACTCCCCAATAAAATGCAAGCAAGTGCTCAACCACTTACACTGACTAAAACCTCAGGTAGTCTTATTACAAGAAAGAAAGCCAAGTGAGCTAGAGCACAAAAGCTAAAGAGAGAATGTGTGGGCCTAGAAGTTCATAGTTCTGTTAACTGTATAAAAGAGGGCTTTTAATACTGGTGCACGAGAACCTGCACTGGATACTCTGTACCTCCTACTCAGACAAAGAAGGCAGCTGGATAATAGTATTATAGATGCAATTCTTGGCCTGCTGGCAATTACTAATCTCTATGCTCTGAATGTCAGCTCCCCCAACTTTTTCCATACTCTAGCTACAAAAATCACAGAGCATCTAGACCCACAGATCCCACTACTCATAGTGGGTGAATTTAACCTAACCCTAGATTCATCCATAGATAGACACCACAGTAAATCAGAATCCCACTCTAAAGCAGCCCAGACTATTAAGCTCTGGATAGCTGATCAAGCACAAGCAGATATCTGGCATCTACTCAGCCTACAAACTCGTGATTACACTTACCACAGTACATGGCAGATTTAGCCACCTGGACATGTGCCTTAATTCCCAAGTACTGACCCCAATGGTTACAGCAGTGTCAGTAAACCCTCCGGTCATATCAGACTATGCTTCAATACAAATCAGTTTACTACTAGGCCCACCTAACCATCAATCACCCAACTGGAGAATGGATCCACTCTTCATACAAGACACACACTTCTAATCCTGGCTGAAAGGCATTGTAACAGAGTACTTTCAAGACAACAATAATGAAACCACCTTGGTTTCCACACTTTGGGAAGCCTTTAGGGCAAACCTAAGAGAATGATATATCGGATATGCTATGTATCATTCTAAATGGTGAGAACAGGAGTAAGTGGACCTAGAACTTCAGCTAGCCACAAAAGAGGCTACATTGAAGGCCAACCCAAAAATATAATCAAAATCACAGCTTTACAAAGAGGTACTGAAACCCAGACAAGATATAAGGCTTCTTAGGGCTGGGAAGGCATAGCTTGTCATCTGACACCTAAAGCACCAGTACTGGAAAGGGGGGAATAGAGAAAATTGCTAGCTTACTGCCTCAGAAAACAGCAAGCTGACAGGCACATCACGTCCCTCCATACCAACCCACAAGAACTGAGTGCGGCTGTGACAGACTTCTACAAACAGCTTTACTCCTCAGTCACACCTCATGATCTCATTCATCTATCATTCTTCTTGTTTGAGTTGGCCCTCCCTACACTAGGTCCACACTAGACAGCTGCCCTTGAGCTTCCCATCACCACAAGAAACTGAAATAGCCTTAACAGCACTCAGTCCCTGGAAACACCAGGAGGAGATGGCTTTCCCATTGAAATATATCTTATTGTAGCCCCTCAAATAAGTCCAATGCTGCAACATCTGCAGAAATAGGCACAACCCACATATTCCCCACATAGATGTTTACAGCCAAGATCATTGTATTACCTAAACCAGGTAAGAATCCAGCCCACTCCTCAAGTTACTGCCCTATATCCATTATTACAGCGTGCAGTAAAATCTTTCCTAAAATACTAACCACCAGACTAGAAACTTTCTTTCCCCCATTAATACACCCATCTCAAGCTGGATTTGTGCAGGGTAGTGAAAGTGCTGACACCATACGAACACTGGAAGATATAAATCATGTAGCACATTCAACCCCCAACCCAGCTTCAGCAGTAGTGATAGACTTTGAAAAGGCTTTTGGCTCGGTGGAATGGGGGTATTTGTATTATGTTCTTAAACATATGGGCTTCGAAATGCAATTCCTCTCAAAAATCTGAGCTGTGTACTCAACCACCTGAAGCAGAAGTACTTATCAATAATACCATCTCTGCAGTTTTTCCCCAAGCTTGAGGCACTAGACAAGGATATCCCTCATCCCACTTTCTTTTTATCCGTACTATTGAGCCCCTAGCTGTGGCAATCAGATGACAGCTTGACATAAAAGGTACATTGAAGCCTGCTAGGTCCAGGATGAAGCACAGTGTCACAGGTTTCCTGCATGATAAAAGGGATTAACTCCCATTGAAATTGCATTGTTTGATGCAGTAACTCTACTGCAGAATTCTGCAGAGTTGGGCTTAATATTTGTGGTCTTCACTGTATCCACTTGGCCATTTCCCACATAAAGCCTTACTGGAGACAAGGAGGACAAGGGGGGACTGAAGGCAGAGCAACAGTAAATTTTCTTCTCTCCCCCTGCACCAGATCAGTATCTATTCAGCCATTTGCCAGACAAGAGAACAGAAATGTCCTTTTTTGGCCATTGTCACCCAGGGAGCCTGAAATCCACAAGTGACTTATGCTTCAGATTTGCCAAATAGGACAGCAGCCCCAAACTTGAAATTTAACTGGGACCCACTCCCCGAAGACTGTCTTACTCCCAAGGAGATTTTTGCCTATCGTCCCTCCCTCGCCCCCTCCAATAATAAAATACACTACCTAAAACTCCACCCAGAGGGGTCTGACCCACTGAGCTAACATAGGAGGTGGAGTATAATCATCCGGAGCCACCTGCTGAGTTAAAGGGCCCTGCTTAAAGGCCCAATCAGTATGCTATCTTTGTAGTATGAAGTTGTTTAGATGCTGTAAGTCCAGGTTTCAAGGCTAGCTTATGGATGTCCCTAAAAAGCTCATACTGGATGTAAACCTAGGTCTAACTGCTTAGATATTAATAAGGGTTGTCTTCTAAAGGACAACCTGGGTTGTCACCAGGCACTTGAAAGGAGGACATTAAAGGGGTGGGAACTAGCATGAGGGCTGGACAGGAAAGGGGGAGGAGAAATGAGGTCAGAGAGGGGCAGGGTTGGCCAGATGGCTGACAGGAAAGAGGATTGGCAGAGAGCAGGGGAGGGGTGGAGCCCTGAGGGGGTAGATAAGGGGCTGCAAGGGCTGCAGAGAGAGGGAGAGAGAGAGAAAATCCCTCTCACTTCTGCAGTTCAGAGAAATTGGTCACTGAACAGCACAAAACAGGCCTCTTCTGAGGACTGGGCAGATTTTCAACAGGTAAGGATTGGGCCTTGTGCCTGGTGTAGACAATGGACCAGCAAGCAGGCATGTGCAAGATTTTAAGCGACTGAGCTACAATTATATTATTTTATTATTTTAATTATTTTGCCTTAGTCGTATCATTCATTGTGATTTGCAGTTTATTATTTTGCATTATTTGTTCATTAATTGCAGTTTTACAGGGTATTGCTCAGGTTTATGTATGGCTGCTCAGTATTTGGTGGGGCTTGGGAGCAGAAAGGGTGGCCTGGAGGGCCATGGAGGCCCCGTCGATGAGTGGGTTTGTTGGGGGAGTCTGTTGGCTCGGCCCAGCAGTGGCAGTTGATGAGCAGGTTTGTTGGCGGAGTCTTTTGGCAGCCCAGTAGGGGCCGTCGACAAGCGGGCAAGTAGTCAAGTTTTGTTTTTCAGCATCAACAAGCTGGTTGGTGGTGGAGTTGTTTTGTGAGAGGCCCAGTAATAGCCGTCGGTGAGTGGGTTTGTTGGGCGAGTCTGTTGGCTCAGCACAGCAGGGACCATAAATGAGCAAGTTTGTTGGTGGAGCCTTTTAGCGGCCCAGCAGGGGCCGTCGATGAACAGGCTGTTAATCGAGTTTTGTTTTTCTGCATCAATGAGCTGGTTGGTGGTGGAGTTGTTTTTTGAGAAGCCCAGTAATAGCCGTCAATGAGCGGGATCGTATTTTTTAGTTTTTCAACGAGGCCGGCAAGGGCCATCAACGAGATGGCTGGTGGTGGTGTTTTTGCTGCAAGGCACAGCAATGGACATTAGACAAGCTGGCTAGTGGGGGAGTTTTGGTTTAGAGAGGCCCAGCAATGGTTATCAATGAGTCTGGCTTGTGGAAAGTTTCCCAAGCAGGGCCCAGCGATGGATGTCGATGAGCTGATTGTGGGGAGTCTCTTTGTAACTAGATCCAACAAGGTCCGTTGATGAGCAGTCTGGTGGTCATGTTCTTCCCTAGGCCTGGTGGGGGGCCTTCCATAAGGGAATCGTGCTTGAGCACTAAGAAGGTCTGCTGCCAGAGGAACAGCCCAGCGACCAAGAACACTGGTGGGGGTTAATTGAATTGCAGCATCTGGCTGTCGGTAGACAAGCCTCAAAAAAAAAAAGTCATCTTATAAGAAAGGAGGGCGGCCAGCAGGGGAAAGGCAGACTACACAGACAGACCTATGGAATGGAAATTTGTTCTGAGGGTGAAAGGACAGCTGGGGGAGCTGTGGTCCTGTTGACAAGCTGGTGGGGGTGGAGTTTCCAGTCAGGCCCAGAGAGGGCCATTGATGGGCGTGCTGCTGAGGGACATTTTGCAGCTATGTACGCTGATCTCCACACTTCGTGGGCACAGTGGAGGTTTTGCTTGGTTAACTGTGCTGACCATGCAGCCGCAGCCACAGGGTAGTTTTAAAAAAAATAAATTATAAGGAGAGAGGAGCAATTTAGGGCTTTGTACCAGCCCCAGGTTCTGGACTTTGGCAAGGTGGGTTTGGCATTTTGGTGGCATCTGCTATGGCTTTAGGTCCACAGTACCTGGGTGATCGAGGACGCTGACATGCCAATTGGTGGAGAGGGAGGGACTTGGGCCTCCCCCAGCATCCACATATCCAGGGCCCCAAAAAGGAGTGTGGGTTTTTGCTATTTTGGGGATGGTGGAGGTGAGAGGCACCCCAATACTGGGAACCAGGACAATCTAGCATCATCAGGTAGGCAACGGGCGGTTCGACCTAACATGCCACTCAACAGGCAGTTAGTGAGTCGGCCCGGTGGTGCTGAGGGTTGAGGTGCTGGATGCCACACCTCACACCACACTGGTGATCCAGGTTCAGGAACAAGCTAGAGCTGCCGGGGTCGGCAGGGGTAGGAAGGAACTGAGCATCCAGACAACAGCTGTCCTTTCCCTGGGGAGAGTTTTGGGGATGTACCACTCTGTGGTGGCACCTGGCAGCTGTTGGGTGCAGCACAGACTTTCAGGGCTTACGCTTAGCAGGGGAGGAGCTTGGCGGTCAGCAGCACGCAATGCGCAGCCAACATTGCATGTCCAAGCTCCACTGTGGACTACTATGCCTGAAAAAAAACTCTAGATGCCTGGTGAGATGACGGGGGCCCCAGAGGCAAGGCCAAATCCCAACATCAGCCCTGCACACCCAGAAATCCCCACGGCCAACCCGGCAACAAGGTAGATCCCTCTAATCATAGAAAGAGCCACCAAGGGAGGAAGGACCCCCCCAGAGGGTGATCCAGGGGGCTAGGCCTGCCTAGTCACCTGAGGGGGGAACCTGGGAGGACTGCAAGGGTTCGGACAGGGAGTGAGAGGCACAGCTGTGAGGATACCCCTGAAGGATGCACAGGCAGCAGGATTGAGAAATAGAATTGTGAAAAAAAAATAGGCAGCTAGTGGGGAGGGGCCGGCAGGTTCCCCCACACAGCATGAGGCAATGGGGGATTTGACCAGTGCCACATGGCCACACCCACAGGGGTAAGGGCAACAGGCAGCGAGTGAGTCAGGTGGTTGCTCCAAGGAATCAGAGGAAGAACACAGACTGGAGAGCGCATGGCATTGGGGGGGCTATAAAAAAAGGAAAAAAGTGGATAGCCAATGGGTGATCATAATTTTTTCCACAGTCAAAAAGGGGAAGGGGCTATGATGGCAACTTGGGTATTATGAAAACAAAGGAGAGGGCTCTGGGAAACATGGGGGCTCTGACTAGGCAACAACACTGGCAGGCATGTCAGGTGCCAGGCGAGGTAAATAAAAACAAAAAACAAACAAAATGTATATATAATTTGGGGGAGAAATGGGAAGGACAAAAGAGGGTTCAGGCAGGTAAAGAAAACAGGCAGATTCTGGTGCATAAGGCAAGGATGGCTTAACCAAAGGAGAAGCTCTATTCACACTGCCTTTTGTGGCATAGTGAGCCTGGGTGGGGTTAGAAGGGAAATAAGGAGAAAGGACAGAGGGGACAAGCATAATGAGAACAACAATGAAAATTGTAAAATGATATCATTAAAGGGGGGCAATGATGTGGCAGGTTACAAGCCAAAGGTTTTGACAGTGTTTGTGGTCTAGTTACAGGATGGTACCGAAGAAGGCAGCACCTAAGAAGGGAAATGCCAGTGAGCAACTGGCACTCAAAGCAGCAGAGTTAATGGAGCAAGTCCAGGTTCTCACCAAGAGTCCAGAGAGGTGGATGCGAAGGAGAAGCACGGGCTGAATAAGAAGAACAAAAACTCACAACCACAGCAGTCACAAAAGAAGAGAGACATGGGGAAGAGTTCTGCAGAAAAGGGAGAGCCATAACCTGACCAGGGTAACGAACCATCAGTCAATGTGACAGTGGATGGTAGTCTAAAGGACTATTAATCAATCAGTCAATCTTTATTTATTTAAGGCGCCTTTCTCAAACCAAGGCGCCTTTACAAATGACATAAAACAATAAATATTTAAAACAGGATTTAAACAAAATTAAAATTAAATAATTACCAGTCATTAAAAGCTTTGTTAAAAAGGGAGGTTTTCAGAGCTACTTTAAAGCTCTGGACTGTTGGGCAATTTCATACCTGATGAGGTAGAGAATTCCACAGGGTCGGGGCCATACAACTACAAGATCTTGCCCCTGAAGTTTTTAAGCAGACCCTGGGAATCTCTAGCAATCCCTTGTCAGTGGATCGGAGCGGGCGGGAGGGACAGTAGGGATGCAGGAGATCTTTCAGGTAATCAGGTCCCTGATCATGTAGGGCCTTATAGGTCAGCAAACCAACCTTGAAGGTGATTCGCCAACAAACTGGCAGCCAGTGCAGTCCGCGGAGCACAGGCGTTATGTGACTGGACCTAGAAGAACCAGTCAAAAGTCTGGCTGCCGCATTCTGCACTAGCTGCAGGTGGCGAAGTTCAACCCCCGTAAGCCCTGGGTATAGGGCATTGCAATAGTCCAGGCGGGAGGTAACGAAGGCATGGACCAAAGTTGGAAGATCCTCTGGAGGAACCAGGTGCTTCACCCTGGCGATGTTCCTCAGATGATAAAAAGAGGTTTTGATAACTGCTGATACCTGAGACTTAAAGGTCAGACAGTCATCAAATACAACACCCAGGTTCCGCACCCAGTCTGAGACAGTCAGTTGGACATCCCCAAGCCATAAGCCCAAGGATGATCCAGCTCACAAGCCCACCTCACAGCGACCCTGGTCCACTACCAACACCTCAGTTTTTCCGGGGTTCAACCACAGCCAACTTACATTCATCCAATCTTGGATTTTGGCAAGGCAGCTGTTAAAGACCGAAAAGGCAGCATCCTGGCCGGGTACAAAGGACATGTACAGCTGGGTATCATCTGTATAGCAATGAAAACCCAAGCCATACCACCTAATAATCATCCCTAATGGCAGCATGTACACTGCAAACAACATGGGTGCGAAAATGGAACCTTGCGGTACCCCGCAGGATAGGGAGACT
Source organism: Neoceratodus forsteri (assembly GCA_016271365.2). NCBI lineage: Eukaryota > Metazoa > Chordata > Ceratodontiformes > Ceratodontidae > Neoceratodus > Neoceratodus forsteri. The sequence continues at coordinate 1,728,569,723 of CM057452.1, forward strand.
GATGCCGAGGAAAAAATTCCTGACACCACCCTCTGAGTACTACCCTCAAGGTACAATTGAAACCACCCTAGGACTGTACCAGACAGTCCACAGAAAGATCGCAAACGCTCCAATAGCACACCATGGTCCACAGTGTCAAATACTGCAGAGACATCAAGAAGGACAAAGATGGAACAGGTCCTTCGATCTCTCGCTATCAGGAGGTCATTTAGTACCCGTACAAGTGCTGTCTTGGTACTATGCCTTTTCCTAAATCCAGACTGGAAAGAATCATAGACATTGTTGTTGGTCAGATGACCCTGCCCCCATCCTCCTCCTCCTCCCCACAATCCCAAAGGCCCTGCAACATCTATAGACCTCAGGGGATGGGGGGACAAGAAAAGGGGCAAAGATCCCTGAGCCTGGAGGGGGAATAATACCCGGCAGTCCTAATATTTTCCCAACACATAATAAACAATCCAAAAATTAACCCACCTCTAAAGTTTAAATAAATACAAAGCTCTACAATGAGACAGCAATTTAGCTACAACTCATACTATTAACTTAACCTAGCACAATTATAAAAAATAAGACCAACGCATGCTATAAACTATACTACTAACTAAATATAAGACAAACAAAACCATAAAAGAAAATAAAACTAACTAATAATATTCACTTAAAAATAATTTAAAAACTCCATCCAACACCCAAGTTAGCTTAACATCAATTCGGACTCTGAATTTTAGAGCCTCTGACAACCCCCCTTAAATAAAATAACCCACTAAAACAAATACACAACAAAACAGAGTTTAGGGACTCTCACCCCCCAAACCCAAACACATAATACAACAAAATACAGTAAACAATGAATTCTCTTCCCCACCCAGTCCTCTCACCACTGGATAGAGAGGGAACACATTCTCACTACTAAACAGTTAAAATAAACCAATGAATATAAACATAACAAAATTATTACAAAAAAGGAAACTATAAGCTCCCCCCTCAGTCCTCTCACAACCGAGGAGAGGGAAAATTATAATTTTCCACACTACCAAAGAAGACAATTATAAAATCCAACTAAGCAAAATAAAATGTATGGACGCAGGGTCCTCTCACCACCCAATCATCCAAATAAGTAGAATTAATAATTCACAAAGAAATCAGGGAGGGAGTCAGCAGTCTCTGCAACCAGGTCCAGAATTAAATAAGGGTGAATCCACTGTCTCATAGGCTCCTCCATCAAAGGCCAGGGATACTTATCTAATAGGTGCAGGCAGTTCCAATAAAAGTCCAGGCTCTGCTGAAGCAAATGAGAAGCACTGTGCACAGATAATTTTATTCCAATGAAAGTCTAGGGTCAGCAAAGAAACCAAACGGGCCCACAAAGCTCCATCTACAGAGAGTGCCGACAAAATTGTATTCGCTGCCTACAACTTTGATTCCCGGGGGGGTGACCGCTCAGAAGCCAACCCCAAGGAACCTGGGAAAACCACAGCTCATCAACCGGCTCCCCGGCCAATCCAAAGCACGGTCCCCTATGTGGCAGCAAATCTAATCGCGGCTCTCTAAAAGTTGTCGGGCCCACACGAAATACCAGCAGATGACCCAAGGTCCAATTTTGAGCCTGCAGCTCCTATGAAAAGCTGGTTTGCACAAACAATCCAAACAGTACAAAGTGCAACCAGCCCAAGAGTCAAAAGGATCCTCCCGCCATCGAATTCCAGCTCAGGGTCGAAACACAGCTTCCTCCTGGCTAGGTCTCCCGAATGGACTACAACCCTCTGCCTCCCAAACGTGGTTCAGCCAGTCGCTCCCGGAGTAAGCCTCAGCCACAACCCACTCTGTCCACTAGCTCCTAGAGTCCACTGGCTAAAAATCACCTCTGTGCAAGCACGACAGTTCACATAATGCAGTCGCACCACTTACAAATGTCAGTGCGAGTAATCACTGCCGGCAAAATCTATACATGAAAGCAGTCGAGTTAAAAATGTGGCAACCGCAAACTCACAAAAGTCCTACCATTGCCTCTCAGTTCACATAATGCAGCTGCACCACTTACAAGCATTGGTGCGGGTAATCACAGCTGGCAAAATATATACATAAAAGCGGTCGAGTTAAAAATGTGGCAACTGCAAACTCACAAAAGTCCTACCATTGCCACTCAAACACCCGCTCCACAAGTTCGCGAACAAAGCAAAAAATTACAAGTAAAACATATAACTGCTTGACTAACACGAACGCTGGTCCAGCGTGGCCGCCATCTTTACACCAGATAGAGGGCATCTCCCCCGGTACCTGGTGGGCATTATGGCTGAAAAGTGTGAAAAAAATTTGGAGGAGGTGGATAAGGTCTGGCAGGAGTTGAAGGGGTAAAAAGAAGGGGAGAAGGAGACGTGGGACGCAATGGGTAGCATATAAAGTGGGACTGGTGCTCCCCCAGGCATGACACTGGGCGACCATGTTCCCCAATCAATAAAAGAAAAAATGTGGAAGGGAGAATTTGTGGACATGTTCACCTTGGTGGACAAGGACACAGCCAAGAGGTATGAACAGAGGGAGTCAGTAGAAAAATCAGGGATGGCAGTGGCCTTGGTGATAGTAGGAAAGACTAGTGAGGATACAATCTATTAGGGAAAAACCTGTGGGTCATGGATGGTGGGTTATATGCACTTCAGCACTTTAATCTGGGATGCCTTCAGGGTAAAAAGCGGGTATGGTTTGCTAATATATGATGAAAGGTTTAGACAGAGGATGGAGTCCCATGGGGATGTGCGATGGGACATCACACTCACAAAACTATGAATGAGGGCATTGTCAGCTCAGAGCGGGCCAACAGTGAGGGGAAAAAAGGCAATGGGGGATCAGGTACCAGGCCTGTTGGACCTACAACAAGGCAGCATGCACATGGACCAGCTGTAAGTTCAAACGTGTGTTCTGGGCATGGCTGGTTTCCACCCAGTCATATGGTGCCGCATGCAAGCAGACAAATCAGGCTTTCAGTCACAAGGGCAATCCTTTCAGGGTGGCAATGGGGGTGGGAGAAGGGGCCATGTGGGCAGAACAGTGGATAAAGGGTCAATAGGGGTGAGGTTTTGGGAAGAGGTAAGACCGTGCCTGCAGAAGGGTCACACAGGCGATGGTTCAATATGCCCGCCTCTCTGATTAAGACTGATATTTTGCATACATGGATGCAGGGGTAACCTGACCCGGAGGAAAAGGGAATTTTGAGGTAGGGTTTCATGACAGGTTTTAGCCTGCTTTGCAAGGGGATAAGAAAGAACATGAGAGCCAAGAACCTAGGGTCCATAAAAGGGAATGAAGCAACAGTATGGATCAAAATACAAAAGGATGTGGCAGCGGCAGAGTAGAGGGACCTTTTTCTACTTCACCTTTCCTGGTGCTTAGGGTATCCCCTCTAGGATTGGTGCCAAAGAAGCAGCCCAAGGAATTTAGACTCATTCACCACCTCTCATACCCAGATGAGGACTCAGTGAATGACTCCATCACCCACCGGAGGAAAGCATGGTGTCCTACGCCACATTACATAATGCAGTTGAGATAATAAGGAACAAAGCAGGAGCATGGCTGGCAAAAATAGACACTGAGGCTGCTTTTCACTTGCTACCGGTCTGAGCTGAGGACTGGGATTTATTGGGTTTTCAATTAATGGAGAGTACTATTTTGACAAGGCTATGCCAATGGGCTGTTTGGTCACCTGTGCGACATTTGAAACTTTCAGTACTTGACTGCAATGGGATTTCAGCAACAGGTATGGGTATGAGGCAGTGGTACATTACCTGGATGATTTCCTATTGGTTGGTGAGGGGTGGGATGCCACCCTCCAGATGATGACAGACTTTCAGATCATGTGCAGGGAGCTGGGGGTTCCACTGGTGGGGGACAAGACAGAGGGCCTGGACAGAAAGCTAGCATTTCTAGGCATAGAGATAGATGTGGAGCAGAATTGTTTCCACTTGTCAGCTGACAAAGTGGACAGACTTAGGGAGCTCCTAGGGGTGATCAAGGGCAAGAGACGGGTGCCACTAAAAACAGTTCAACAGCTACTTGGGCATCTGAATTTTGCCTGCAGGGTGATCGCACCAGGCAGGGTGTACATGCCCAGATTGGCCAGGGCCACCACAAAGGCAAAATTGCCACCCCAATGGGTGGACATTAACCCAGGGGTGAAGAAGGACTTGAACACATGGGACAAGTTTTTGACGCAGCACAATGGCATCACATTCTGGCAGGACAAATGGCTCTGGGACAATGATTTAGAATTATATATGGATGCAGCTGAGGGGTATGAGATGGGGGCATACTTTCAGGGGGAGTGGGTCTCGGAAAGATGGCCAAAAAGTTGGGTAGACATGGAACTCATGAAGGAGTCATGAAGGATATCACCTTTTTGGAGGCATTCCCCATATGGGTGCCCTTATTCATATGGGGGAGCACCTCAGGAACAGGAGGGTCATTTTCAGATGCATAACAAGGCAGTGGTGGAGGTTCTGAACAGGCAGTCAGGATCCTCTGAGGCAGTTTTGAGGGTGGCTAGACACTTGGTGATAACAGGCATCATACTGACTGTATCTTTTAGAGCAAGACATACAGATGATGTGAGGAATTCCATAGCTGACAGCCTTTCATATTTACAGTTGAACAGGTTCCAGTTGTTGGCACCAGAAGCAGCAGCCCAGAAAACCCAGGTGCCACCACACCTCTGGGAAACTGGATAGACCGAGCCCAGATCTTGTTATTGAGTGCCTGGGCACCCAACATACCGAGGACTTTCAAAAGTGTATGGAAGGGTTTTCAGGAGTTCTGGTGGAGGGTTGAGCTGGAGGTAAGTGGCATGGTCACTGAAGCACAGGTGATGAGGTACATGGTTGATTAGTTGGAGGTGGGCAAGTCAGGTGCCACCATGAGTTTGCAGTTGGCGAGAACTGGTATGGTATGCCAATTACAATGGTTGGGTAGCCCACCAGGATGCCAGCAGTGAGTCAGATGCAACAAGGGTGGGTCAGATTGTAGGGACTGAGGACAGACAGGAAGAGACTCATTGTATGTGTGTGTGTGTGTGGGGGGGATTCAACAGGTTACTGGCCAGTGACAAACATGTAATAATAATAATAAATTTTATTTTGCATAAGCGCCTTTCGAGCCATCAAGGCATTTTACAAAAATATAAAAACAATCATATTAAAACAATAAACATAAAATGAAATAAATATCATACTAATAAAATAAGTAGCAGGGGATCAGAGTTATACTGTGCCATCATAAGCGTGACTCCATAAAAAGGTTTTCAGTGCCTGTTTAAACCCCTCCACAGTCATGCACTTCCGAAGCTGACTGGGTAGAATTCCAAAGGGTTGGGGCCATGTGCATGAATGCATGGGCCTCAGAAGATTTCAGAGACACCCTTGGAATCTCTAGCAACCCCTCGTCAGCCGAATGCAACTGTCACACCAGATGGTAAGGCACCAGAAGCTCCTTCAAGTAGTCTGGGGCCCAGTCTGTGTAGGGCTTTATAAGTCAGTAAACCAACTTTAAAGGTGATCTGCCATCTAATCGGCAGCCAGTACAAATTGTGCAGCACAGGATTAATATGGGATACTCAAGAAGCCCCAGTTAGCAATCATGCTGCTGTGTTCTGCACGAGCTGCAGGCAGCAGATTTCAACCCCAGAAAGCCCTAAGTACAGGGAGTTACACTAATCAAGGCAAAAAGTCACAAAAGCATGGACCAATGTAGGCAAGTCCCTGGACAGAACCAGGTGCTTAATCCTTGAGATGTTCCTAAGATGATAAAAGGAAGACTTGATGACAGCCAACACCTGAGATTGTAAAGTCAGCCCATCATCAAGCACTACCCCCAGGTTTTGCACCCATTCAGAGAATACGATCTGAGAGCCCCCAAGAAAAATTCCAGAGAGATGATCAGTCCTAAACCCCTCTATCCAGTGACCCAGGTCCACTACCATCACCTCCATCTTCTCTGTTCAACTTTAACCAGCTCGAGTTCATCCAGTCCTGGATTTCAGCGAGGCAGGTATTAAGTACAGAGACAGCTCTATCCTGGTCGGGGGCGAAAGACAGGTAGAGCTGAGTATCATCAGCATAGCAGTGAAACCTCAGTCCATACCATCTTACAATGTCTCCGAGGGGCAGCATATACACTGCAAACAACATGGGGGACAGTACTGAACCCTTAGGGACCCCATATGGCAGGGAGAAAGGATCCGAGGAAAATATCCCAGACACCACTCTCTGGCTCCTGCCAGTGAGGAAAGATGTAAACCATCTAAGGACTGTACCTAACAGTCCACAGATGGACATCAGACATCCAAGCAGCACCCCGTGGTCAATAGTGTCAAAAGCTGAGGAGAGATCAAGGAGCACCAAGGTAGAATAGTTTCTCCGATCTCTCGCCATCAGGAGATCATTGAGCACCCAAACCAGCTCCGACTCAGTACTATGCCTCTTTCAAAAACTGGACTCACCATAAGAGGCCAGGCTATTCAGGGTGATTTTCTTGGTAATGAAGCAAGGGGCTTTTCAGGTCAGCGAGGTGGTGGCCCAGAACAAAGGGGATCTGGGGGTTTGCAGTGGGACAACATAATATGGGCAGGGGACAAGGTATGCATATGGCTGTGCCAAGACAGACCAAGGAGGGAAGGGAGCCAGGATAGTGTTACATAAAGGCAGCAGATCAGGGCTGTGCTCAGTCACAGGCCTTGAGGAATACAGGGAGGTGAGGTCACAAGGGAGGGGTGTTTTTCATCCATGGGAACAGGGCCCTTACAATGGCATACCAGGTGACAGCTGTAATTAAAAAGGGGATAGGATTCATAGGTGAGGGCCCCAGGTTTTTTGCATCCCACTCAATTCGGATCAGGGCAGCATCTGACTTGGTAAGCACAGGGGAGTCCTCAGAGGACATAAAGAGGCTAACTAGATAGATATCTCAGGCCTTTAAGAGATACATTAGATGATGGTTATTAACATATGTTTCATATCTTGCCGGGGTAGACCAACGGAAACTGATATAGATAGTGAGGCATTCCTTTGTTTATTGGGCCAAAAAATTTGCAATAATGACACGAGGGGGCAGCCAACTGAGACAGGATCTCAGCAGCACCAGAGTAAAATGGAAAGGGGGTTGAAGGCTTTGAATGTGCCATATTTTATCACTTATTGAAGAGTGCTGCAGAGGATGGCTGAGACTGGACCTGCTGATCGTCTATGCTTGAGGGAATGACCTCGGGGAGATTCCTTGGGTGGAGCTGGTCCACCAAATACAGGCAGATTTTGAAGTCATACAGTCTTGTTGGCTTCAGTTGGTTATAGCATGGCGGGAAATCATACCCAGGAAGTGTCGGTGACAGGTCAGGGATCTAAAAGCAATTGAAAAAGCACCTAAGAGGGTAAATAGGAAGATGGTGGCACGGATCAGGGAAATAGTGGGCATGTATAACATGCACGAGGTCATCACACATGATGAACTGGGCATGTACAGGAATGATGGAATGCACCTATCCAGGGTAGAAAATACAGCATTCAATGGGGAACTCAGGGAAGCCATTGAGAGCTGAGGGGGAGCTGTGAACTGGTTTTTCGGGAGGGGGGGAGCCCATAGTCCACCCAGTGGATATGGGCTCATGGGAAAAAACTGGGCCTAGCCAGAAAGGATCCAGTGGGCAGGGGGAGGGCCCCCATAGTGTAGTCAGCCCAGGGGGATAGGGCTGGGGATCAGGTGGGACACTCAATCTCAGGAAGCAAGATCCAGGAGTTGGGAGAGGTGTCAGGAGTTACACCTGAGCCAAGAAGAAAAAAGAATGGTGAAATGAATGAATGGTTCTGGAATTGCAAAAAAAGGAGCAACCCCAGGAATGTTTTATTTGTATATAAAATAAAGTGGTGGTGCTTGGAAATGGAAAGACGAATATTTAAGTTGTACTATGACAATCTGCTCAAAATAAAGGCAAGTTTGAACCTAGCAGTTGTAGCGTGTCTACTTTCAGGTGATTAAGATGACAATAGGGGTTGCCTTCTAATGGGCAACCTGGGTTGCACCAGGCAAACCTGAAAGGAGGTCAATAAAGGGGTGGGGACTAGCAGACAGGGTTGGACAGGAAAAGGGGAGAGGGGATGAGGTCATAGGGGGCAGGGTTGACCAGATGAGTGACAGGAAATAAGATTGGCGGAGAGCAGGGGAGGCGAAGAGCCCTGAGGGGGTGGATAAGGGGCTGCAGAGAGAAAAATCCTCTTCTTTCTGCAGTTCAGAAGAATCCTCCACCCACCCAGAAAAAGAAAAAAGTGGAAAATGGTACAGTATTAGCTAAATATCGAATATGGAAGAAGAAGTTGGAGGATGGTTGCCGAGTGAGGCAACAGGACAAGGGTCTGGAAGGGCAGCGGGTTGCTGAGTGAGAGCAATTGGCAAAACTGGGCCCAGCCAGTAAGGATCCGGTGGGCAGAGGGAGGGGCCCCCCATGGGTAGTCACTTCAGGGGGAGATAGGGTTGGGGATCGGGTGGGACACCTGACCTCTGGAAGTGAGACCTAGGAGTTGGGAGAGGTGTCAGGAGTTACACCTGAGCCAAAAAGAAAGAAAAGAATGGTAAAATGATTGAATGGTTCTGGAATTGTAAATAAAGGGGCAACAACAGGAACATTTTATTTGTATGTAAAATAAAGAAGTGGTGGTTGGAAATGAAAAGATGAATAAGTTGTACAAAGAAAATTTGCACAAAATAAAGCAAGTTTGAACCAAGCAGTTGTAGTGTGTCTACTTTCAGGTGATCAGGATGAAACTAGACCCCGTTTCTTAGGCTCTTACTGAATGCTCTGTTACAGGCTTAAAACTGTTCAGATGAATTATCCTCAAAAGTTATGGGCTGCAACAAGTTAGATGCTTAAGCTTAAAATTTCATTGAATGATTTTTAGATGGTAAGGAATTAAAAGAACCTTTTAAAAATGCTACAGCTAAAAGTCATCACAGAGGCTGAAATTTGATTTGAAGATAATACAGCAGTGTGTTTAACAGTGCAATTACCATTTTGGGCAAGGGAAGCATTAATAGTCTCAATTATTTTAACTTGGGAATAATTGGTGAACTTGGTTCCCCCTAAGGACTAGGGATGTTCCTGACTCCCCTATAAACTGGGAGGCTCTGTTTTCTCCCCTGCACCCCCTTATACAAGCAAGGTCCCCCTGAAGATTTCAACCTAGCCAAGGTAACTCAATACCCCAAACAGAAGTCCTGCAAACTGGCATAGGTGGCCCAAAACACCATATCTGAGGAAGATAAATTAAACCCTGGTGGTTAAAGAACCCTTGAGCCACTTGTTCACTACTCACAAACCCAGCTACTTTAGGGACATGGCCACCAGCAGCACACTCCTAGTTTTCATTTATATACTTGCTAACCATGGTGTGGACCACCTCCTGGGCAAGGATGAAGGATTCGAACCCCACACGGTGCCACTAACCCACCTGCACCTAGATTTGCACTACCTTCCTGCAGCTACAGTTAATGGATCATTAATAATAATGTATGGTCTAACTCAGAAAGGAGCCTGCTACTTAATGCTACATGGCTCCAATGTCAGTGTTGGTAGGAACCTAACCCACACAACGGTAAATGTGCCAAGACTGATCTCTCTTCTACTGATTCTCACTTCTGGAGATATTCATACAAACCCTGGTTCCCCCCATAGTAAATTTTACTATTGCTACCCTCATGACCTGAACTGGGTATCTTCCAGGGGCCTAAGAACAGTTCACGTGAATGTCTGTAGCCTACGACGCAAAATCCACGAGGTCCAGAGCTAGGTAGACCTGTATAAGCTGGACATATTCAAATCAGAAACATGGCTCAAACCAAACATTTTAACACATGAAAAATTCCTCTTCAGCTACTCTGTCTTTAAGAAAGACAGGGAAGGCAAGAAAGAGGGAGGGGTATTTATCTACACAAGGGATACCCCATGTGTATCTCTCACCTCTCTACCCCCTGTAGACTGCACAGGCAGTGAAGCAATATTTGTTAAAACAACACTTGGAAATGCCAATTCCCTGCTTCTAGAAGGTCTGTATCACCCGCCCAGAGTAAACAGTCTGGTTCTTGAGGCCTTAACCAAGATGTTTGCAGATCACACCCCTTCTGAATTACTCTTTTTGGGAGACTTTAACCTCCTCTGGGGGACTGAATCAGAACAGGGTTACAAGACTTTGCTACTTGTCACGCACTAGACCCAGATCATCACCGAACTCACAAGGCAAAATGCCAAAACAGGCAAACACTATCTTATTGAATGGGCATAGTTTTCAGCCCCCTCAACATATGGGTGCTAGCACTCTCCTGGATGCCTTAAGTGATCACTCTCCCAATATCTGCATATGAAAGAACCAATCTCCCAGAACAACCCCCTTGGGTCTTAACTGCAAGGGATGTCTCTAAATTCTCAACTCTCACCATTCGATATTATCTAGCCAGCCTTGACTGGAGCCCTAGCCTGCATCTCCCAACCATTGATGAAGCACTGAAATACTTCCAGAATTGCTTCATGTCAGTGGCCAACAAGCATGCTCCACTCAGGAAGCTTACAGTCAAGGGGCAATGCTATAAATGGATTACTGCTGAGCTCAAGACCTGAATGACACAGCAGGATAAGGCCTGGAAGATTTACAAGACATCTGGCACATCCACTTACTGAGCTGCCTACAGGGTGCTTTGAAACCAAAGTAAAAAATGTGCAAAAACTGCAAAATGAGAATATGTTCAAAACCACCAGCAGGCCAGTTTACTGACTCTAGGTGTTTTTGTCAACTAATCAATGGTCTCATGGGAGGCAGTAGCAAATCCCCACAAGGTCCAGTTGTCTCCAATGGCCAAACCATTAGTGACTACAAAGAGGCATCCATTGCCTTCAACAGCTTTTTTACTTGTCTAGATGCGTACAAACCTAACTTCCCACCCCAGGCTTCTGACCCTCCACTACTCCCTAGACCAGCACCTCAGCATCTGGAATTCCATCTAAAAAGGATAAAGTGAACAGATGTGCTACCTCTCCTAAAGAAAATAAAGGCTATAGGTAATGCAAGGCCAAATGGATTGGTCTCCAGACTGTTATAAAATGCTGCCCCTTCCATAGCCTTTCCCATCACCTAGCTGATCAAAAGGTCCTCATTAAATGGTGTTGTTCCATCCAAATCGAAAGAAGACTATGTAGTTTCAATCCATAAAGGAGGTCCCAAGGAACTTATTCGAAACTACAGGCCAATCGCGCTCCTCTGCATCCCAGCCAAGATACAGGAGCTGCTCATCTATAACCAACTCTGTGACTATCTGGAAACTAATCAACTGCTGATACTCATTCAGCATGTGTTCAGACGAAATTACAGAACTGACGCTGTGCTTATAAAATTCACTACTGACATCCTCAAGGCCCTCAACAATGGCACCTACACTGGCACCATATTCACTGACCTTACTAAGGCCTTTGATTTGGTTGATCACAACCTTCTGTTAAACAAGCTAAAACTCACTGACCTTGACAACCACTCCCTAACCTGGTTTGAGAGTTACCTGTCTCATCGCACCCAACAGGTCAAGTGGAAGGGGCCCATATCAGGTTGACTACCTATTAAGGAGGGAGTACCCCAAGGTTCTATCTTGGGGCCCCTCCTGTTTTCCCTGTTCATAAATGACCTCAGTAATAACTGTGGTGGCAGCTCAGTAATAGATTTTGTTGATGATGCTGTACTATACAGAACCCTGGATAGCATATCAGCCCTTGGACCTCTGCTACAGGAGGACTTCACAACACTAGAAAGATGACTGCTGGCTAGCAGGCTGCTGCTGAGTGATAAGAAAATGAAAGTCATGTTGCACAAACATAGAACTCTGGGCTTGGATAGAACCCTACTGCTTCCCCTTACATCCTCATCAGGTACTCCCACAGAAGTATTGAGCTCCTTCAGGTTCCTGGGCCTTGTCCTAGACCAAGGCCTCACTTTCAAACATCATGTGGACCATGTCACCAGAGTCATAAACCAAAAGCTAGGTCTACTATACAGGCTGAACTCACAACTTATCCCTGAAACCAGGATTGCAATCACAAACAGCACTTCCTGCTCAACCATACCGATGCTGCTCCAGTCATACAGTCACTTATCAGAAGAGAACTCGGTAGGCTGCAAATACTTTATATTAAGATTCCTCGATTTGCTACCAAATCCTACCTGAGACACCACCACCACTGTGAGGTACTTGACTCCTTAAACTGGTCGTCCCTTTCCCAATGGCTTCAATACTCTCTCCTGTGCATCACCTACAAAACACTAAATGGTCCTCACCTGACAGGCCTTGCGGGGCTGCTAGTCCCAAGGGCTAAGCTAGATTGCTCTGCACCTTGTCTTGGAAGCTTCTGGAGGTTCCTAGGGTAAGGACGACAGCAAGTAATAAGTCAGTCTCCCATGTAGCTCAGATCCTCTGGAACAATCTCCCAGACCATCAACAAAATGCCAGCTCACTGGTTTCCTTTAGAAAAGGGCTCAGAGCTCACCTGCTGGAAAACAACCTATACATGTGCTAGGGATAATCTGGCACTAGACCTCTAGTAACCTACCCTGCCTGAGATGTAAAATCCCCAGCAAAAAAAATGCAGAACTACATAAGCTGACCAGTGTGAAAACTGTCAGCAAGGTTGATGTCTGTTATCTGTAACCATAGTAACTTCTATTAACACTTTGCCACTGTTTGCAGCCACCTCCTGTCTTTATGAATGTGTTTATAAAATGTCTAGGTTTGTTTCTCTAAAATATTAGACCTCTGGAATTACTGTGCCTTAAATTGTCTTGTATCATCAAAATGTCCTGTATCCAACTGGTTTCTATATAAGTAATTCCAGATCACCCCTGAAAAAGGGACCATTTGGGTCTAGTGGGCCTACCCAGTTAACAAAATTATATATATATATATATATATATATATATATATATATATACGTACGCCCTCCTTATTTTACTGGATGACATTCATCACTCAGTAACCTCACAGGTACAGGTACTACATACCTTCATTTCCATCTCTAGGTTAAAAATCAACCAAACTAAAACAGATATCCTCCCCTGAAGAGAAAGTATAAGTCGCCCACCTTCAAAACCCTTGGAGTACATTGGGCCATGGACTTTATTTTATACCTTGGATGTAAGACCACCCCTAATATCAACAGACTATGTGAAAGAAATTTCTCTCTGCTTATAGCCAAAATCTAGACTGAACTATACAAATGGAAGCATCTACCATTAACCATGGCCAGAAAAATTGAAGCAATAAAAATTTTTACAGCCCCTAAAGTATGTCACCTAATCTCACATCTTCCAGTTTATTATTTATTTATTTCGCTTTTGGTAACAGGGTAAGTACATTAGACAACAATGTGCCTATTTTCAGGTATGACTTGGGAGATTACATTCACAAGAACCAAATAATGATTCACAAATTGACTTACACACAATCAAATAACAGTTCACAAAAGCAGCATTATAGCAACAACAGTACAATGTAGGAGAGGGGGAAAGAGTTATACAAGCAGTTGTTGTATAAACAGGTTGTGCAACAGCTGTACAGAATGACTTTTAAAATGGAGGATTGTGCTTGACGGAACAGAATAGACAATAGAGGAAGCCTAGAGACCATCATGTACATCAGGAGTGAATATTTCAAAGAGTTGAGCATTATGAGACAGAAGTGGTATAGTATTGTAGGACAATATCCAATGACTGGTTTGATAATATCAACAACATTATAGGGTGATTTATTTGGAAAGGTAAAAAACCATGATATAGTAAAACTAAATTTAGGTTACACTGGTGCAAAAGAGGGTACAGTCTACCCTGGTTTAAAGGCTACTACTGGGCCTTTAGGGCAGCACAAACAATCTGATGTAGCCACAATCCATACTCATAACCTCTGATCTGAGTGAAAATCAAATCTGGTATATTTAAGGGGCTTAATCAATATACCTGTACTATCCCAAAGTAATTCCTCTGCATGCTCCTTCAACAATGCATACTTCTACTTACACCTGGATCCAACTAGAGATGTGGATCAGAGTACCCATGTCACTCCTGCCGATATACCCACATGGAACAACCCCAGCATAACTGTAGACATGAAATCCATGAGCTGGGTAACCTGGAAATCTAAGAGTATATACAATCTTGAACATCTCTTCCTGCATCATACACCTTTTCTAGACTCTTTCCAGGGCCTACAAACCAGGTATGGACTCCAAAATTCATTTTTTTTTTTGAGGAAATACTTCCAACCTCACAGTACCATAACTGCATTCTTAAAACAGCACAATAACACCCAAACACCATTAAGGCTACATCCCCTTCCCTCCTGGATAGGCAAAACAACAGGTCAAGCAGGTGCATATATTCCCTCATTAAGAGCCACCTGCCAGACCAAACAACCTAAGCACTGCAATCCTAGACAACAGCGCTGGGTAGAATTATCACCGATGCTGAATGGCAGTTACTGTAAGGTGGCCAGGAACTCTATCAGAGAGTTCCATAGCAGACTGCTTCAAAACAAAGTACTGTATGGATGGTATCACACTCCAACAGTATTACATGCTGCCTACTTCATCCCCTTCGACAACTGTTGGAGATGCAACCAACCACATGGGGATCTTTTTCACATCATATGGTCCTGTCCAGATCTAAAACAATACTGGAATAGCATCTCTAACCCTCTAAATAATATCCAGGCTTCAGTTCCACTGCCACCTTGCCTTTTCTTATTAGGATCCAGTTACAAAGCCCCACATCTGATGAAATCTCAATATAACATTGTGCTTCACATAAGTGTCATAGTGAAATGCCTCTTGTTGTGCAGATGGCATACTTCGGAGGTCCCTCACATGAAGGAATTGCTGTCACACTTGACACAACTTGTCACTTATGGCCACATGTCACATATGATAGCAAACACCATAGAACAGCATGAAACAGTGTGGACCCTTCTATTTTCATACCTGCAAAAGATGAATAGGGATGCACACAACTACCCAGAAAACACTCCCTGAATACCCAGAACAGAGGTCGGATGAACTTCCTTCATAATTTAACCTTTACTCTAGGGCAAATGTTGCTCCAATCCTCCAATCAAATGAAAGTAACTCCACACCCACCTCTGTGCTTTACCTTTACAGGGCTCATACGTTGGAAGATAATACTGCACTGGTATTGTTTACGTAAATAGTTTTGTATAGAGTTCTCCATGTGTCTGCAAAGTCCAGTGTGTGTTCTAGCAAGCAAAATCACCCTAGGACTAGACCATGAAGCGTTCAGTATTATGTCAGCAGATTGTTACTCAGCTATCCTACTACTAATACAGTGGTAATCATGCAAATGTTTAACAGTAGCATGGTATACCGAGCAGTGCGCTAGCGCGGTGCCCATTGAATAACATGTATACTGCAACTGTGCAATGACGCGTGGTGTGCAGTACTGGTAAACTTTTGTGTGACTACCACTGTACATATTTTGGCTACAATAGTGTTTATGTCTACAAATCTATATGTACCACTGTATTCAATGTACAAAACTGAGAAAAAATCCTTGATCACTCAGATTTTTGGTGAACCGCCCTGTATGTACGTGTTATTACATAAAATTTCAATAAGAAATTTAAAGAAACAAGAAATGGACAGAACAGAGGTACTCAGTATCAGAATGATCACTAACACAAATGCAACACCAAAACACATGGGGTTATGGCAGAGCACATTAAGAACAAAGCTGAGGCCACTCCATCTATGTATGTAATCACATTTTCTGTGCTGTGTATGCCCAAAAATAATTTTAAAGCCAACCCATTCCAATAAGCTCTTCATCTTCTTCTAACGTATTCACTGTCTGTGTAAGACTCTGTGTTGTACTATGTGTACTACAGGTAATATACTGTACAGTACCACAACACAGAAAGCTACTGATGGCCCTTTTTCCTCTCCTACATTATATGCCTTCTCATTCATGAAGTCAAAAAAACATAAGTGGCTGGATTACGCTAAGGCATAGAAGGAAGAAAATGAACAATTTGCAGATGTTCTTTTTTGCTGATGGGACTACCATAGTGATGCTAAAACCAAAGAAGTACTTGGTTTGACATCTAAAGACATGGAAAATGCCCCACTGTTGGTGCACAAAGAAAAAGTATTTATTTGATTAGAATGCTAAAAAGCACAATCTATAACAACTAGTAGCACCCACCTCAACCAACCACCAGACATCAATGTTTTGCATTGCCCTGATGCTTTCTCAGGAAAGGTCTTGCAGTGGAGTGTTTTCCATGTCTTTAGATGTTGAGCCTAGTACTTCTTTGGTTTTTGCATATGTTTTCCTTTGACTTGGATCCATCTGCTAGTATCCTGAGTCACCCTCCTGGTGTTTTGGTGAGTTACTACCATAGCGATGCAATCTTTTTGCCCCATGGCTTTCTGGAAAAAAGGATTTCTTGTACTGAAACCACTGCCCAAACACCCCCTGAAAATACATGTATGGTGTGCCATCTGGTGTTGTGGGCTAGGGCTAATACTACTATTCAGTGTCATCATGAAAGAAATTTCTTCTGAGATGAGATAGTGTCGAGTACACTGGTGTCCTTTATTGAGCAGGTTTTTGCAGATGGGTATCAGTTTTTACAAGGTTTGAGACTGGGCAATTTGCAATTATAGTTTTTCTGTGTTTATGGCAGAAATACACAGCACAGTGTTCTATGTGTTTACTTACAGATGCATTCTTTCTCTTGTACAGATAATGACCAAAATCATGCAGTGCCTGCGGTGTACACAAAGGACCAAGGAGAGAATTGGATCAAGATGCGCCAGAATCACCAGACTTTAACCCAATAGAGACAGTGTGGTATCAGAAGACGCACTACATTCAGAGGCATACTAAGCCAAGAAACAGTACTCAGCTAATATGGGTCATGCAACACTTTTGGAGGAGAGTGCTGACAGTTGAAGACTAATAAATATAATGATCACATGGAAAAAGTAATGCCAGCCATTGTTTGTGCCAATGGTTGCACCACTGTAATGTAGAAATAATGATAATAAAATGTAACTTTGTTTACTAGCAGTGTTTTGCTTTTAATTTTTTGTATTCCACATCTTTGCTATGTCAGTATGTCACAGTTGCTCTAGCCAAACACTTGGCCTCGCAACGTCCTGGGGCATGATGTCAGGTTTGCAAATCTCAGTTGTGGGGGATGGGTGTCAAAGACTGTGATGGACTACTGAATAGATAGTATTCCAACACCTAGCAGGGCATCATACAGAGGTGTAAATTTAGGTGTTCCAATCCTGGCTTGGGGGCGGGGGCAGTGGAAAACAAAGGTTTCAGGAATCATTTTGAAGAGGGATGCAGATTGAAAGAAAAAGTCCAGGCAGAAATATGTCCAAGTCCATTAAATCATCAACATCAAAGAACAGACAGTAAAGTCAGTACACTATCTTTGAGACCTATGCACAAAAAAAAGACTATGCAATGTGTATCTACAGTGTGTACACAACCCTAAGTGGGAATGCCACACAGCAGGAGTCCCGTGGACCCTCTGTGACATTCACGTACAATGCGCATGACTGTAGCGCGATGGACCACCTGGCCATGCGGGTATCAACATGGAGGGGGCAGTCGGGGGAGTATAGGGGGTGTACCTGCACTAAGCGCCATTCACTAAGGTGCATAGTGCCAGTCATGGAGGAAGGGTTCAGGTTATGGCATTCGAGACCATGCTGTAACCAAGTGCACACTCCCATGGACATCACTCACCGGTCACTGTGGGACTAGGAAAAAACCCTCTGTGATGTTCCAGCCCACTTGGCTGATGGGGACGGCTTGGGCAGCCATTCAGGTGAGTTTCCATATATTTTATTTAATTCATTGATTTTGTGGATCTGTACCTCCAATGTACTGCCACCCCATGGGAGCAAGGGATCCACTATGGGACCCGGGCCGGGCATCTCATTGGATGCCTGACCAGGTCCACCCCTCTGCACCAGGCTATCCCTGTGAACCTGCGCACGGGGGGGGTGCAGACAAGTGCCCCATGGGTGCATGCAGTGGTGAATACCACACACCCTGCACCTGTCTGGGGCCATGGAGCTATGCAGGTGAGTTAAGTGCCTTTGGCATGTACCTTCAGCCCCGTTAGTAAATAGCACCTAAGTATTGTATTATAAAATCTAAAAAAGTAACTACAAATAAAACAAGATATAATAACTACAGTAGTCAGTGGTCTGCCTAATAGAAGTAAACAGCTGGAGCCAGATTTTCAAAGGGTAGTGCAGGGGTTGCGTCAAGCCCTGTGTCAAACCAATTTTTTGGCACAGCTGCATCAACCACCTTTGCCACAACTGCCCACAACTTTAGTAGGTCAGGCCAAGTTATGGCACTTTACCCAATTTACAGCAGCTTGTGCCAAATATTTGGGGTAAAGCCCTGTAAAAGGGTAGCCAGGATTGCTGCAAGCTAGGCCAGGAAAAGCTGGTCTAACTCATGACAAATGGGTCACAGGTGAGAAAATCCAGGCCGCTGGCCAGGAGAATGCCACAAGCCCCATGCACCATATGTTAGTCACATCTAGGGCTTGTGGCATTTGGGCACATTTGAAAATCCAGCCCCTGCTCTTCAACAATCATTAACCCAGGATATCCCACCCCTTCTCTTTAACATTAACCCAGGATATCCCACCCCAGCTCTTTAACAATCATTAACCCAGAATATCCCGCCCCTGTTCTTTAACAATCATTAACCCAGGATATCCCACCCCTGCTCTTTAACAATCATTAACCCCGGATATCCCACCCCTGCTCTTTAACAATCATTAACCCAGGATATCCCACCCCTGCTCTTTAACAATCAATAACCCAGAATATCCCACCCCTGCTCTTTAACAATCAATAACCCAGAATATCCCACCCCTGCTCTTTAACAATCATTAACCCAGGATATCCCACCCCTGTTCTTAACAATCATTAACCCAGTATATCCCAGCCCCTGCTCTTTAACAATCATTAACCCAGGATATCCACCCTGCTCTTTTAACAATCATTAACCCAGGATATCCCACCCTGCTCTTTAACAATCATTAACCCAGGAAATCCCACCCCTGCTCTTTAACAATCATTAACCCAGGATATCCCACCCCTGCTCTTTAACAATCATTAACCCAGGATATCCCACCCCTGCTCTTTAACAATCATTAACCCAGGATATCCCACCCCTGCTTTTGATATTTCCATATTTGTACACTGATTCACAAGGTGGTAAAGATGGACAGATGCAGGTACTTTTTTATCCAACATTCTGTTTTATAAATTTATCAGTCACACAGTGAGATTTTGATAGGGCACTAGTGAATATGCCTAGCTGAATCTAAGTTAGAAATGCATTCTTAATGTAATTTAAAGACGGGGGAACAGTTTGCTCTTTAATTCTGATGGTTTGTGGAAATGGACATGTATTACAAAAAGCAGCGGTATGTCCCAAAAATGGCAAAATCAGGGAGAATCACTGAAAATAGGGAGACCTGGAAAGTATGCCATTCTTTGATAAACATTTTTCAAATTCAGAACAGCAACCCAGAGCGTGTTGTGGTGTCAGGTTCTAACATCTAAGTGTGCAGCATCCCAAAGAGTGATTTCAGTTTTGCAAACCCTGTCTGTGAGGGTGGGGTCTCGTCAAAAAATGTGGTTACTGTAGTTTGTTAATTTCTGCTATGAAAGCTCTGGCATCAGTTAAACTCACTTAACTGTGAAATTCTATGCATTCATCACCTAAATTTCTAATTAAATTGGGAATGTATGGGTGTCCCATGATTTGGGCTACTCATTAACCCTTTGAGAACTGAATATGTGTGAACGTATATAGATTCTGGACGTATATAAACGTCCACAGTCTTCTAAGGGTTGAGAGAGCCCAAAAACAGCAATGGCATTTCAGTGAGGACACAAATGGCAAGGGTACATATCAGTAATCACCGAAATGGTGAGAAATGCCTTTTTTCCCTCCCCAAGTTGCTACAACCTCAGAATTGGTTATTTAAGTAAGTGGGATTCGGGGGGGAGCCCCCCAAAGAAAAACATTTATCGTTGTTTTGGCAATCACTGATATGTACCCTCGCAGTTATGTCCTTGCTGAAATGCCATCACTATTTTTGGGCTCGCTGTTACTGAGTCACCCATATCACAGAGAACCAATGCATGTGGGGTAGTGTACAGTAGCTAAAGGTACTATGCAAAAAAAGAGCAATCTTCTTCACATACACAAAGTCCAGTTTAATATCTGAATCCAGCCCCAGTTATGATGTAACTCTGATTGTGATATAGAAGAAGTGTCTCAGATTTGCACATTACTCAATCATGCACCACCATGCCCAGTGATACACGATAATACCTGTTGGTTGCTGATGCTAAGTTCAGTTGCACCTATTGTCACTACAATAGATGTAAAGGTATTGAACTGCTCCAGTAGCCCGTGACATGGGCATTGGTGATTGGGCACCTACAATAATGGTGACCCAATCCCTGGCATATTTCATCTGGAGGCTGGAGTAGGGTAGTGGTGGCGGATGGAAGGGGTTGGCGAATATAGCAATGGGATGTTGCTATATGTATGGGGGGTGAGCATGCACAGTGAGGGGTGGGAGGGATGTGAGGGGTGGTGTCATGGTGGGTTGCCAAACTGACCCAGTGGCATGGTGAGTGGGTTGACGGTGTTGGTGGGCAGGGTACAGGGTTCGGGTCTGGGCGCTATTGCATTTTTGTTGCGCCTAGCCTGAAACTTTTTTTTTTATGTTTTCACCTCTCCCCGACATGCACCCCCTTGGAGTTGAGAATTCTTAAGTAGGGGGGGTGCAGAGGGCACAGTCCCCCGCATAAAACATTAAAAAAGTAAGTCCCCAGCACTGTTTTGCTGTGCACCAGGGTGTCAGAGTGCCAAAATACATTTTTGGCATTCTGACTTCGCGATAACGGCAATCGCCTTTAGGCTTTCACCATTATCACAGAAACCCACTGCTCCTCTATTGTGATACTCTGCTGGATGCTTCTCTTTAACTTTGATAAAACCAATACCCCTGAAATGTTACTCCTGCAGTATGAATTTCATAGAACATCTCATCTGCATGGCCTTTGAAATTCAGCATGCTGTTCTGGTTCAATCCAGTACTTTGCATCAAAATGGCTCTGCAAGTGCATGGTGTATCGGCACCCAATGTGAGGAGACTAGAGTTATACCCCCAAAAGTTGTGTAGAGTGTCCTTCAACACATATCAGAACTCCCTGGAGGGGTGGTCTTCTGGAAGGTGACCAAGCCTACAGAGGTAAGTGCAGTACACTCTTTTGATGGGTTGATGGTGCATGCTTTACCTGTTTGTGCATGTTTGTGTTGTCACTGATAGTGTCTCCATCTTTATAACTCCACAGAATTTCTATGCATGTCTGGGATAGTTCTGGAGAGGAGGGACCTACCTGATGGGGCTGACTTGGGGGTGGTGGCTCAGAGGCATCGGTGGCTATGGTCACTATTCATCCCAGACTTCCTGCCCTGGGGGGAGGCAGTAAGGATGCCCACTATAAAGATTAGGTTGGGGAGTAGTGGGCCCTAGAGGAGCAATGATGGGGGTCAGTGTGTGCCAGCTGTATACAGCTGCAAGCTCACATGTGCAGCAACCTCGTGACGGTCATCTATGTTCTTCTCATTTTAGTACTGCTGTGGAACACTTAGAAGGATGGTGTTTGTAGAGAAGTGGTACAGTCCTACCACCCCCTAGAGATCAAGAAAAGATTGCCAGGAAGAGGAGGAGGAGGAGGAGGATTACGGTCCCATTGTCCAGCTGCATTTTTCCATCTATTGATGGGACAGTTTTAGTGTTTCTTCTAGATAGATAGATAGACAAAAGGATGGAATAAATAATGGATAAAGGTGGCATACAAGGATGTATACCCATCAAGGGGGCTAATTTGGGCTTTAAGGCCATGAGCCCAAAAGGTGAGTAGCTTTATTGTCCTAATTAATTACCAAGATGGGTATACTTCAGAGTTTTCCACCCTTACCCATTGTTTGTTCAATATAATACATTAGGATGGTTATTGATATGGGCATTGCATCTGTGATCACATTATGGTACCTGAAGGTCTCTTGTAGCTAGGAGAGAATGCTGTGTAGAAAGTGCAGGTAGGTGATTGTGGGATTTCTGTGTTTGGGAGGGTTTTGTTAAAGTGTCTTTTTTCCAGGTTCTTTGGTTTGGCTAGCTTCCTAATACTGTGTTAATTGTGTTGATAGTGGTGTCCCATTGGGTTTAATGAAGTGCAGGTGTATACTTTTTATTAGTGAAAGTATATACAGTACTTTTAATTGTTTGATTAGTGAAGGTATACAGCTTTAATTAGTGTAGGTATATAGCTGTAATTATTTTATTAGTGTAGGTACTGTATATACTTTTTATTGATATATTAGTCCCAGGTATACAGGGAAATAAATGATGGCCTTTTCTGTGGGGAAAAGTTCCCATCCATGTATTAATATAGTACTACATTTCTCTAATTTTTATTCTGACAATGTCATGCCTCCTGCTGGGTCTTTCATAAATTGAGAATGTCAAATTGTGTTTCCAACGAACCCTTCTCATAAACTGAAAATGTGACAGAGTATTTCCAAGAGCCCCTTTCCTAAACTTAGGATGTGACACAGTGTTTCCAAGAGCCCCCTCTCCTAAACTGAAAATGTGACTGTTTCCTGGGGCACTGTCTCCTAAACTAAGAATGTGACCAACTGTTTCAAGGGGCACCTCTCCTAAACTAAGAATGTCACATAGTGTGTCCAGGGGCCCTCTCTCCTAAACTGAGATTGTGACAGAATGTTTCTAAGGGACCCCTCTACAAAATTAAGAATATGACATAGTGTTTCCAAGGGACCACTCTCCTAAACTGTGAATGTGACACAGTGTTTCTAAGGGCCACCTCTCCTAAACTGAGAATGTGCCAGAGTGTTTCCAGGGGTACCCTCTCCTAAACTGAGAATGTGATAGAATGTTTCCAGGGGTACCCTCTCCTAAACTGAGAATGTGCAAGAGTGTTTCCAGGGGTATCCTCTCCTAAACTGAGAATGTGATAGAATATTTCCAGGGGTACCCTCTCCTAAACTGAGAATGTGCCAGAGTGTTTCCAGGGGTACCCTCTCCTAAACTGAGAATGTGATAGAATGTTTCCAGGGGTACCCTCTCCTAAACTGAGAATGTGCCAGAGTGTTTCCAGGGGTACCCTCTCCTAAACTGAGAATGTGACAGAATGCTTCCGGGAGTACCCTCTCCTAAACTAAGAATGTGACAGAATGTTTCCAGATGCACCCTCTCATAAACTGAAAATGCCACACAGTGCTTCAAGGGGCCCTCTCTTCTAAACCGAGAATGTCACATAGCATTTCCAGGGGCACCCTCTACTAAAATGAAAATCTCATGTAGTGTTTCCAGATGCACCCTGTCCTAAACTGAAAATGTGAAAGAGTGTATCTATGGGAACTCTCTTCTAAACTGAGAATGTGACAAAGGGTTTCTAATGGCCTACACTCTTAAACTGATAATGTGACAGATTGTTTATTAGGGACCCCTTTCCTCAACTGAGAATGTGATTTTTTCCAAGGCATCCCTCTCCTAAACTGGTAATGTGACAGAGTGTTTCCAAGGGATCCCTCTCCTAAACTGAGAATGACACATAGTGTTTCCAGGGGTACCCCCTCCTAAACTGAGTGTTTTCAAGGGACCCCTCTCCTAAATTGAGAATGTAACATGCTTCCAAGGGCCCCTCACCACTACAGAGAATGTGACAGATTGTTTATGAGGGCACCCTCCCCTAAACTGAGAATGCAACATACCTGTAGTGTTTCCAAGGGCCCCCTTCCCAAAACTGAGAATGTGATAGAGTGTTTACAATGAAAGAATGTTTTCCAAATGACCCTGCTCCTCAATTGGTAACCTAAAAGATTGATAGGTACAGTGTGCATCTTTCCTCTGGCAAATCTATAACCCCTGGCCTGTTCAACCATTAGCATTCAGGTGGGAATGGCACAGACTGTTTGTAAAGGATACCCCAGGTATTCCAAAGTGTTACAAATTGTGTATTAGAGTGTTTATTGCCGAGATTGCCTATTACTTGCTCTGCATCTAAACTGCTGTCCTCAGACTATGTTTGAGGATGGTGCATACACACTATAAATACTGAATGGGAACATTTGTTGGCCACAGCAGTAACTTCTGTGTCAAAAAAGTTCTGATATTGCAATGAAATGAAAAAAGTTGACACGACGAATTTGATGCCCAGAGGTTTGGTACAAAATCTCTGACAACAGTGATGGCTGCCACTAGATGTGCATTGGTCCTTCAGCCTTTCTAAATATCCCCTGAAAGTGATATCCCTATTACCAACTCCCAGAGATATGGAGATTTAGGTAGTTTGCTAGAAAAGAAGGTCAACGGCAGCTTTGTATATCATAGCTTTCCTCCCTTTCCTCTCATGCAGTCTCCTTTTAAGAGGTTCACCAATGTCATTTGTTTGAAGTCTGAAGCACAGGGCAAAAATAGGCCACAGGTTGCTATGAACTTAGTAGTATTGGCATGGGTCTTTAAAACAGAGATGGCATCTACTGGCAAGTGAATCACAGAAGTCTAGAACCCTAATGTCTTTTGATATTTAATCTACAACCCTATAGACACATTGGAGGACCATCCTGTTCATCTGATTAGGAAACACGCTATGCCTAGTTTGGGGTTCAGCCTTACTGGGGCTAATAATACCAGGGTGACACACATCTTGGTCATTGTACTGACTTCTTTCCAAGTCCTCTGTGAGGCTCAAACTATAGAATGATCTCTTAAATGGAGAATAAATGAATACAAACAAATACTAGAGCAGATTCCCCATGATGCCAGATTCCAGATGCATCCAAATGGAAGATCCAGTGGGGGAGACAACTAATGAGCTGTTTGTATGCCTAAGAAGGCTAAATGGTACCTCTTTACCCAAACTAAGCCGTAGCCACCCTGGAATCAGTGCACATGTAACTTGTTTCGGCACAGGGTCATTATGTCGCAAAACACAATGCCACATGGCACTATCATGCTGTACGATTTATGCCATGAGGCATCATGGCTTTGTTCTGTGGGGGACTTTGCCCCCCACACCCCCCATTACGGGAGCCCACCACCCCCAGACCCCACCACTAAAGATTCTCAACTCCGGGGGGGGGTCCAACTCGGGAAGCCCACAGATCCGGGTTTTGCCATAATGCCATACACTATTAAGCATGCAACAGTATGACCCGGTATGACTTGTTTGTGCTGAAACATGGGTTTTTCTCCTCCAACAGGAGGTCTGAAAAATGTCTATCAATTTCTAGGAACCAATGTTGTGGTATGTGCCTGTGTAAGTGGCTGATCATACAAAGAACTTTCACCACCATGACTATCTTGAAAGCCTCACTTTTCCCAGTTAATGTGAGATTAAGGGCATTCTTTATGCTGGCCAGCCAATAATATACAGTGTGCAGTCTTTTCCAAAATCCACCACAGCCCTTATGCCCAGGTGTGTAATGCCTTCATGGGACCATTTCTGCCCTTGCCCTGTTGTCCCATTCAGAGCAGTGATAGTGAAGTGTCATGACTTCAGTTTTGCCCCAGTTGTCCTGTTGTCCTGACACACGAGCAAAGACCTGCAATATAGATAAGGCCAGGGTACTGGTCAAGTGGTTGGCTATGTCTACAAGGAGATTATCTGCATACATGTGAGTGACCTGTGAGTAACCCACCTCCTCAATTATCACTGAGGAGTTCCTGTAACAACCAGCTAAGAGTTCTATGGCTAGCACAGATTGATGGGGGATAATGGCAGTCCTGCCTATTCCTGTTTTTTAATGGGAGGGGTTCTGAGACTACGATGTTTGTAAAAATGCTGGCCATGGGATTAGTGTACAGAAAAGAGACACATCTTGGAAATACAAGCCCAACTCTTGCTTTCTTCATCACTTTGAAAAGATTCCCCCACTCCACAGAATCAAACTTATTTTGAAGTCAATGGTGACCACTGTTGATGGGATGGGAGATCTGCCCATCTACTAGATGAGGTGGAATTGAGATGAGAGATGATCAGACCCCAGCCTTTGCTTAAAAAAGCTTGTCTGGGAGGGATGTGTCAGGGTCTGAAGCACCACTTCCAGATGGGTAGCTAATGCTTTTGTATTCATACTCAGCATTGACGAGGAAGTTAAGGTTGTAACTAGCACACTCATAGGGATGTTTGCCTTGCTTAGGCAACACTATCATCACCCCTTCAGTCACACTGTTTGGGGGGGGCAGCTGGCTGATATACTGTGCTTCAAAAATATTCTGCATGGCATAGAGGTCATGATGTAGCACAGAAGCTGGTGTAGATCTGTTGGGATGCCATCCCCCCTGTTGCCATTGAAGGCCGGAGTTCTTTAATGCCTTTTTGATTTCCTTCAGGGTTAAATATACATCAGAGCCCCTGCCTGCATATCAGGCACAGCTGGAATAGAGAGTAAATCAAAAAGGAAGCAATTTCTTCTGCAAGAAATGGAAAGGAGAGATGGATAAGTGGACATAGAACATTTTTATTTGCATATTGTTTTATGGTTTCGTCAGAACAAATGGTAGCCTGTGGGGACCTTATATCTACTATGCAGTGGTATACTGTTGTTTCTTAAATTTGTGGTTTAGAAAATTACTTGCCTTGCCTCATCACCACAACCCACTACCTAAGACTCACCCAGTAAATGGTTAACTCTGTTCTGCCAGACAGCAGTTCATATGATATTTGATGTCTGTAATCATGTTGAACAGCAAAAATTATTATTTTGCCTCTCAAACAGGCCTTTTGCACCTTCCATATCATGCTTTGGGACATCGCTTCAGTTTCATTAATACAGCAAGATGCCTCAGATTCCATGGCTACCCATTCCTTAAAGTTGTTTATCTGCAAGGAGTGGTTCCATCCTCCAGGTTGTAGACCTGGCAGGCTGTCAAGCTCTGGTGAGCAGTACATCCAGTGATTTAGAAAAGTACAAGGAAGTCATACACTATAACCTCTAGAAATACAAAGAACCACAAGAGATTGGAAAACTCACAGTTTTAATCCAAAACATGTAGCAGCACAAAACACTGGTGCATCAGGATTAGGCATGCCCCTCCATCAGGGGATGTGGCTACAGAAAGCGGTACAATTATTTAAATACACTAATTTCTGCATATTCATAAGTAGTTCATATATATTAATAAAACAAAATTCAACATTACATTAGTACAGTTCAAAACAGAGACGTGACCATAGTTAGATGCTCATTTTAATTAGAACCTACACATTACTGCTAATAAAAACACTCCAGTGAATAGTAGAGAAAATGTAAACAGGAAACAGAACCAGAGACTGCAGAATATCCCAAAGTGTAGCACAAGGATACAGGTGATGCAGGGATCAATGCTCAGGTTAGGGGGAAAAGACACTGCAGTAAAGCTACTCGGAGATAAATAAGAACCAAGAACTAATAATTATGTTTTAGTGTTCCTGAAACAACAGATTGTATAATGGACAGCCCATGGAGACATGAAATGAATTGGGACTGGACAATGAACAGTACAAGTGAAATGAAGAGTGCACTTCATTAATACCAAGGTAGTAAATGAAGGTGGGGGGGGGGGTAAGGAAAGAATAAGAAACTAGAGTGAAATGAAAAGAAAAAATCAGTATTAACAGTGCCAAAAAGCTAAAACCTAATTGGTCAATATGTGTATATTAGACACAGAAAAACTAATGAGTAGGGTATAAGAGGCATGAAAGAGCAGGTCAGAGAAGAATATTCAGTCCAGATGGCATAATGCAGCAAATCTGAAAAACAATAGATGAACATAAATTAGCATACGTATTATAAAATAGACTTCATACAGCATTCACAAAAGTAAAATTAAACCAATTGCATCATTCAGTCTTTACTGTTTCAAGGCTTGTAGGACAAAAAGCCATCAAGATTATTTCTGCAAAGTGGATTTGACCCTATTGCCACCTTCAGAATTTTGTGGCACATGCTCCAAACTCATGTATTCAAAATGCTGGCAGTCCTGGATATGGTGTGAGGAGAAATGGCCACTAGAGAAGTACTGGGCATTGCAGCACATATGGGGACTTATGCACATAGGGGTGGGAAGTATGCATCGGAGGTGCATATCCTGACCTCAGAGGGCCACACCTATGGATAGGTGCGAACTCAGGGGTATGCACTACCGGTGTGCACCTGCCCATGGCCCCACTCCCCCATCACGTGGGAGCACATGGACTGGGTGGGCATCCAAAGGAATGAAAGACCTGGTCTGCCAGTGGATCTCTTTCACCCATGGGTGCAGAGAAATGGCTGCCACCACACTCAGCAACCAAGAAGCGGGCTGGTGCCTGGTTGGCTGTCCCCAGACCACCAGTCATTGTCTGTGGTCTGTGGAGGCATGGTGTGGGGGAGGGTATGCCCCACCTGACATTCAGCGACCAGGGGGGCAGCATCCCAGGGGGCACACAGTAGGGCTGTGTGAATACTGAATATTACTTTCCGAATACCATGACTAGTAGGCTATCCGAATATTCAGAACCGAATACCGAATAGTCCACTATTCGGCTGGTATTCAGTAATTCCCACCCTATTGGCCAACATTAAATAAATATTTTAGCCCTGGTGCCTAGTAGTCCCACCCCCCCAGCCAATCCCCAGTCCAAAATGAAGAATCCTCCCTCTCCAAGGACCTCAGCAATACCCCCCAGTCCCTCGTCCCCAAATGTATAAAAATAAAACATTCCCTAATTTCCCTGGTGTCTAGTGGATCCCTCACCCCCACCCTGTCAGGAAGTGCCTCCCACCCTCCCCACACCCATGACCCAGAGTGGGCCACTGGCACAGCCCTCCACTTGGCAACAAACTGCCTCCCTAGCCCTTGCTGGCTGCCAATCCCCTTCCTCACTTCCCATTTATTGGACCCTCTCCTGTTCCAACCCTTCCCCCATGCTGGCCTCCTCTCATCTACGTTGGTCATGTTCGCTCTTGTCACTCCCTGTAATTCCTACTTCATCTATTCCCCTTCAGCCTTCCACACACTATGTCCTACCTGCTCCCCTTCCCAGTTGAACACTACTAGTACCTGATATTGCCTAGTTGAAGGCCCTCCCACAATATCCACCTATCACATCAATCAGCAATTCATTATGGATGCTGTACTCCTATTTGAGACTGACCTATGCTTTTTCCCCGCTCCGTGACTGCACTATTGGATGGGAACTACACGAGCTGCACCTAAAGTCCCTACCTCTAATTGCAGGGCAGGTGTTCCCTTATAAATGTGCTTTGTTCAGGGGAGGGAGGGAGGGATTAGGGCCCACACCCTACTCTCATGAGAGAGTATCAGCCCTGTGTCTACCCCTCACTGCACCACCAAGCACTGCAACTTCCTCCGGAGGCTTTCCTAGGTGTTTACCTTGCTGGACGAAAGAAGAACCCCTCCCCAAGCTACAGGGCTAGACAAAACACAGTTCCCACTCTAGAAAGTTAATGGCTTAAAAAACACACACACAAGATAAGCAGAATTGCTTCCCAAGTAAAATAAGTATAACAGAACTAAAACTCAGTGCGTTAATAGTCTGCCCAGCCCTAGTTAGTTGTCACATGACCAACTGTGCTGCAAAATCCATTATTTGTGTTTTAGAGCTTTTTGTATAAATCCTTAGCCTTCCTGCCTCTTGCAGGTTGCCTGTTTCACGTGTTGTGTTTGCCAGTGCTGTTAGTTGAATTGCTCAGTTGCCATCTTATTAGTCGAGCTGCTGGTCCCATCCTCCCCCTCCCTTCTCCTATTTCCAGCCTTGACCCCAGGCTATCTTTTGTCTCTTGCTTGAACTCCTAATCCCTTTCCAGTATTAAGCCTCTCCTCCTTGCTTCCCAAGGCACAGAAGCAGAGTCATTTTCAGCAGGCTTACCTACTGCAGACTGCCATCAGTTTCCAGCTCCCCCTCCCCACTGAAGGTAGACTTTCATCATCCATTTTACATAGGCGGGTGCTTGTAGACCCACTGCCACCATCACGGTGGCTGCCCCTCCCACCCTGGGTGGCCCCTTCTTTTATAGGAGCAGGGAGTCAAGTAACCCAATCTCATGTGGGGGACAACAACCCCCTTGCTCCTTTACCATTGAGCCACTACACAACTTTTGCTTACTAATCTATGATTTAAATAGAAAATGGGATGACTCTGAATCTCATTCTAAATCTGCCACTCATCTATTAATTTAGCTATTTAATTAGACTCTCGGTAATCTTAATCCTCAAACTTGAGGAACACAACTCCCCCCTTAGTCAGGTCTTGAACCCCCATCTATGGTATGCTAACTACTCCAAAGTCTGCAGCACCATCCCCTAGGCTATATAGCCCCTGTTGTTGGCACCATCAACATTGATCCTCATGTACTGTGTCTGCCCACAACTGCTATTTATACAGTAGTTGCAACCAAGAGCCTAGTCCTCACTGGTTAACACTGACTCTCTGTCTATACTAGACACTGGCCTGCTCATTTAGCATAATATTTTGCCTCTGTGATAGTTCCCAACACCATTCTTGAGGGATTTCTCTCCCCTTAGATGGGATTTGAACCACTACTTGAGGCACGCTTACTGCTCCAAAGTCAGCAACACCCTTAGCTAGTCCACAGCACCCAAGTAGTTGTTACTGGTGATTTTGACTCTCTTGTATCATTGCAGCTGACTCCTGCTACTTAAACAATAGCTGCTACCTGCTGGTACTGAGGGTTAAGGCACTGGATGCCACACCTCGCGCCACACTGGTGGCCCGGGTTCAGGAATGGACTTGAGCCACCAGGGGCTGGCAGGGAAGAGGAAGGATTGAGTATTTCACAACTGTTCTCCTTCCTCTAGGGAGGGTGGGTGCAATACATCACACTGCAGCAGCAACTGGCGGAGGCCAGCCACACTACAGTTGCATGCATAGAAAGAGAGGGAGCACGGTGGACATCAGCACGGATGTGCTCTGATGCCATTGCACATCCAGCTCCCCGGGGAAAGAAAGAAATTGTGGAAAATAGTGGGGCAATCTCGGCGGCTGATGGCCGTGCCCTGCTCCCCCGGACATGAGAGATGTCTTCACCAGGGTGCGGCCGACCCTGTGTGTATGTGGCATATAAATACATGCTCCAGACCTGGTCCAGGAGTGTGGGTGCCAGTGGCTGGAGATCGCTTGGTCTGCTCCGCAGGGGGAGCAGAAATGGAAGGAATATAAAAAAATACACTAATCACTAGGCCACACAGATCTCTTGTATTTCAAAATATCTCAGGCCACTTAGAACCTCTGCCCCCCCACCATACACGTGGCTTACCCCCCCCCACATCTAGCTCATCTTTCTGCATTGGTTCCAACCTCTAGCACTGTTGCTCCCACTTTCAGTAGCATCTGACTCCTGCTACTTAAACAAAGGTTTTTACCAAGTGCCCAGCCTTAACTAGTTTAATTCAAGACCCTGTCCATTTGAATCAACTCTCCACCTCTGATGTCAGGACTTGAATCCTCACCTATGGGCACTAAGCTATACATCTTCTTAGTAATTTCCTGTGTAAACTAATCCTCTTGTACCTCTGTAGCCAGCACTCCGATTTAAATAGAAATAACATCCTACACCCAGTATTAAACTTAATTTGAATTGACCCTGTTTATTCAGCCTCCCGTCATCTGGCCGACAGTAACTACAGTACAGTACACGCCAGGGAACAGGTGTTGCTGCAGGCTATCCATGACAGTTACCTATAGCAAGGAGTGATGGATCCTACTAGGGAGGGGAACATACTGGACTTGGTGCTAACAAATGGAGACTAAGTCCAGGATGTGGTACTACAGGACCATCTAGCAGGAAGCAGCCACCGTTCAGTGTGGTTCCTCCTCAACACAGGGAGGGAGTCTGCTAAGACCAGGACAAAAGTGTTGGATTTCAGGAAGGCAGATTTTGCCAGAATGGGCAGCATCCTAGAGGGGTGTTTAGCTGAAATTAACCCAGGGATGGATGCTGAACAGAAGTGGACAATCATTAGGAAGGGGCTAAATGAGGCCATGAACAAGTGTGCCAAATCTCAGAGTAAGCAGTCCAGGTCAAAAAAAAACTAGCTGGCTTCAGCAAGGAGGTGGAGGGGAAAGTGAGGGAAAAAAAATCTGGGCATGAGGAGGATAGAGAAGTGTTCTCAAAGGCATCTGGGGGGAGGTGACCGAGTCAGTCAGGGCAACAAAGGCAGCAAATGAGCTGAATTTGGTTCAGGGGATCAGAGAGGAGGGAAAAGGGGTTCTTTAAATACATAAAGGAGAAGAGGAGTTGTAGAGATGACATCATTAGAATCAAGAGAGAGGGAGGATGGGTGGAACAAGTGGAATATCAGGCAGAGGCACTCAATGAGTATTTCTGCTCGATGTTCACAAAAGAAAGGGATGGCCCAATACTGCAGGGGAAAGTGGGCAAGGGTGGGGGGCAGAGATAACAGATGAGTTCATCCTAGAGGATAGAGTTCTGAAGGGTCTTAAAGGCTTGCAGGTGGACAAGGCACCAGGACCAGACAGTGTACATCCAAGGGTCCTGAAGGAGCTGGCAGAGTTGTTGGCAGGCCCTCTGATGGACCTGTTCAACACCTCCTTGGAGATGGGGAATGTACACAGGGACTGGAGGATGGCTCACATTGTGCCCCTTCACAAGCGTGGGCCCAAGGACAAACTGGGTAATTACAGACCGGTGAGCTAGACTTCCATAGTGGGGAAGTTGATGGAAACCATTCTGAGGGAGAGGTTGATAACCTTTCTTGATAGCAATGGCCTATAGGATGACAGACAGCATGGGTTTGTCATGGGAAGATCTTGCCAAACTAACCTGATCAACTTCTTCAACTGGGTCACTATGGCGGTTGACGAAGGCTACACTGTGGATGTCCTGTGTCTGGACTTCAGCAAGGCTTTCCACTCTGTGCCACACAGGAGGTTAATGAGTAAGCTGAGGGACATGGGAGCAGGGGAAATCTGGTGGGGTGGATTGAGAGCTGGCTACAGGGCAGACAACTGAGGGTAATTGTAAGGGGGGAGACATCCAAGCCACGGGCAGTAATAAGTGGAGTACCACAGGATTCTGTGCTGGGACCCATTTTGTTCAATGTCTTCACTGGAGACATTGTAGAGGGAGTCAAGAGTAAGATCTGACTGTTCACGAATGACACTAAGATTTGTGCAAAAGTGAACAATGAGGAAGAGAGGCAGGCACTCAGAGATGATCTAGCTAAACTTGAACACTGGTCTAGGGAGTTGCAGTTGGGGTTTAACACTAAGAAGTGCAAGGTCATGCAGCTTGGAACCAGAAATCTCAAGAACAGCTACCGGTTGTGGGGAGTGCAGGTAATGGCATCAGAGGAGGAAAGGGACCTGGGGGTATTAGTCACAGGGGGCATGATGGTATCGGCACAGTGTAGGAGAGCTGCAACAAGGGCAAATAGGATGTTGGGGTGCATTGCCAGAGGGATCACCTTTCGAAAGGGGGAGGTCATCCTGCCATTGTATAGAATCCTGCCATTGTATAGATCACTGGTGAGGCCACACTTGGAATACTGTGTACAGTACTGGTGTCCATACCTCAAAAAGGATGTGAGAATACTGGAGGGGGTGCAGTGTAGGGCTACAAAAATTATCATGGGACTAGGAGAGTTGCCATATGAGGAAAGGTTGAAGAGCGCAAGATGTACTCGCTGAAAGACAGAAGGGTAAGAGGGGACATGATAGAGACCTTTAAGTACTTGAAAGACATAAACAAAGTCAGGGAGAGAAGATTGTTCCACTTAAAGGGGGGAAGGTCACTAGGGAGCACAGTCTAAAGTTGGAAGGGGGAAGGTTTAGGAGGGAGATGAGGAGGTACTACTTCACAGAGAGAGTAATGCCAGGTTGGAATGCACCGCCAGAGGAGTTAATCACTCAAGGACAGTGGATTGCTTCAAGTGGGGTTGGGATAGAGTCAAGGGCTGGGTTAGTGCAAACAAAAACGCAAATGGGGGAAGGACCAGGAAAGAGGAGGAAGAGAGGGTTTTGGTTGGGGGTGGGGCAGCTGTAGTGATATGAAACTAAGAGCTGCACAATCGGGCAGACTTGATAGACCTGTGGGCCTTTTTCTGCCAGCAATTTCATATATTTGTATGTCCCCCCGGGATACTCGAACCCAACCAACAATGCATCTACTGTTCTGTAGTCAGCAATGCTAACTACTAGGCTAAACATCCTTGTAGTAGTTTCCTGAGAAGACTAATTCTCTTGTACCTTTGTAGCCAGAATTCTGATTTAAACAGAAATTGAATCCTATACCCAGTATTAAACAGAATTAGATTGACCCTGTTTCTCCAGCCCCCCCATGCCCCCTCCCCCTCCCTTTTGTCTCACATCCTCTCACTGTGGGACTTGAATCCCAATGTGTGGTGCACACACCTCTTCAAAATCTTCAAAAAAGGAGCAGGACAGAGAGCTGTACCAGTTAAGGCAGAAGGAAGCAGGGAGGGAAGTCAGAATAGCAAAGGCCCAAACTGAGGAAAAGATAGCCAACTCAGTTAAGAAGGGGGATAAAACCTTTTATAGGTACATCAGTGAGCGTAGAAAGACAAAGGGAGGGATAGAGAGGTTGAATAGAATGAACAGTGGGTGGGCAGAGGGGACAGTGAAAAAGCAGGAATACTGAGAATAATATTTCTGCTCAGTATTCACAAAAGAGGAGGGGGAAGTGCCTAATCCAATTAACAGAAGCACTCTTGATAGGGGGGTCGATCCCAGTCCTTTCACAGAAGAAAGGGTTCTGCAAGAACTCCTAAAATTGAAGGTGGACAAAGCAATGGGTCCTGATGGAAGTCACCCCAGAATTCTAAAAGAATTAAGCAGAGAACTAGTGAAACCACTGGCTACTCTTTTTAATAAATCATGGGAGGATGGTGTGGTACCCGAGGACTGGAGGAAGGCGGATGTGATTCCCTTCACAAAAGTGGGTCCAAGACAGAGGCAGAAAACTACAGACCTGTCAGTCTGACCTCTGTGGTAGGGAAAGTGATGGAGTCACTTCTGAAGGAAAGAATATTAGTACCTAGAGGCCAGTGGAGCACAGGACCCAAGGCAGCATAGGTTCACAGCGGGAAGGTCATGTCAGACTAATCTAATAGATTTCTTTTGACTGGGTGACCAAAGTAGTAGACCAGGGAGGGGCTTGGACATGGCTCACCTAGAATTTAGCAAGGCATTTGACACAGTCCCACACAAAAGATTAATAGTCAAATTAACCAGCCTGGGGAGTGGGACCCAGGGTGGTAGCCTGGGTAAAACATTGGCTGGACAACAGGACACAGACGGTAATTGTAAATGGAGTCCATTCTGAAGAAAGGGGTTACTAGTGGGTACTGCAGGGTTCAGTATTGGGTCTAGTCCTTTTTAATGTCTTCATCAGTGACATTGCAGAGGGACTGGAAGGAAAAGTATGCCTTTTTGCAGATGACACAAAGATCTGCAACAGGGTTGATACACAAGGAGGCGTGGAAAGGATGAAAAGGGACTTGGCAAGGTTGGAGGAATGGTCAGAAGTATGGCAGCTAGGATTCAATGCAAAGAAGTGCAAAATAATGCACCTGGGAAACAAGAACCCAGGGGAAGAATACACAAAGGGTGGGGAGGTAGTAACAACAACAAAAAGGAAAGGGACCTGGGGGTAATCATATCAGATGACCTTAAGGTTAGCAAGCAATGTGAGAAGGCAGTAGGGAGGGCTGGGGTATACTGGGATGTATAGGGAGAGGCATCAGCAGTAGAAAACAGGAAGTTGTTATCCCTCTGTACAGACAGTTGGTGAGACCCCATCTGGAGTACTGTGTCCAGTTCTGGGGACCCCATCTCCGCAAGGACATAGACAGGATAGAGGCAGTCCAGAGGAGGGCAACTAAAATGGTGCAGGGTCTGCAAGAGAAGCCGTATGAGGAGAGACTAAAGGATGTATACCCTTGAGGAAAGAAGGGAGAGGGGGGACATGATAGAAACTTTTAAGTACCTCAGTGGAATCAACAAAGTCCAAGAGGGTAGCATTTTTCAGAAAAAGAGACTTGCAAGAACAAGGGAACACAATTTAAAGATAGAAGGAGGGCAGTTCAGGGGCAATGTGAGGAAGTATTATTTCACAGAGAGGGTAGTGGATGCATGGAACAGCCTTCCTGAGGAGGTTGTGGGGTCTAAAACTGTGGGAGAATTCAAGAATGCATGGGACAGACATAAGGCAATTCTTGTGGGGGGGTAGGAAGAAATAGGCTGTTGGTTAACTAGGATCTGCGGCCTATCCTGTAGGTAGGGAAATGGGCAGACTAGATGGGCCTAGCGGTCCTTACCTGCTGTCAAAGTCTATGTTTCTATGTTTCTATGTTTCTATGCTGCACCTTCCACCAGGCCACTCAGCCTACTCATATTTCCATATTAACTCATTATTACCTGGGCTGCCATTTTGTGTCAGGTAAACAACGGATAGTTTGGACTTCATATGGAGTTATTGGAGGTAATGAGTTTAACATGTTTCTCTAGTACACTTGCTCCCCCCTCACATTTGGTCCAGCCCCCCCTAATCTAATGCATTCCACTGAGCCTGCTAACCTTATTACTGCTGCTCCTTGGAGCATTCATTCCTACACAGTCATTGTGACATCAAAAGCTCCTAAGAGCAATACCCATTGCAATCACTGTTCAGCATCATATTTGATGATTTTTGTCTGTCAGTGTAATACTTCGTACTGTGGTGAAATAATGACTTCACATTTGAAATCAAATTAAATTGATAGTGTTGCTGTACTGGGCATGCAGACTCTACTCAACACTACTTAAAAACAACCTCAAAGCCCTAGCTCAGTGTGTTTACTGTGTTATTCATCAGGCCTTCACCATGCTAGTCCCATTAATAGTTGTGCTCATGCTGCATCACAACATGGTGTTGTACTCAGAGCCCCCGTTAAATGCAGCACACCCCCAGATATGACCCAATACCCATCATATTCCCAACACCCACCCCAGGTGGGATGCGTCATCTATTTCCTTCACATATATCCTCCTACTACCTCAAAAACCTATGATCAGGGCCATATCAGTTAGCTCTGTGACAGTCCAACTTCATCTACACCATGTACCCAAGCAACCTACCCAAGTGATGCCCCTTATCAATAACCCTGCCAAAAAAGAGCTTATATTTATGTGTATTGGTTAAAAAAAACTCATAGTGTTGTTACTCTAATGTTTAGGGAACACAGAAATAAACTCAGGCCCCATCTCTCCTATCAGACTTTGCATCAGCGACAGACATAAAATGATGCTGGTCAAAATCTGCAGTCTCATGAACAAAATAGATTTAGTAACAGTCTGGGTTACACACACAAACCCTGATGTTTTAGTAGCAATGAAAACCTGGCTCAAGGGTAGCATTACGGATCAACAAATAACACTGTTGTCCTATAACACCTTTAGTCTTGATAGGCAATCAAGGGTGGGGGGCTATTATTTATGTAAATTCCAAATTCATTGCCACTGAAATCCTTGCTATTACCAGACCCAAGGAATTCAAATGTCTGGCCATAAGACTCTCCCTGCACCCATCCGAAACAATCAACATCATTGGCTGTTACAGACCACCAGTGGGGGGTTGTAGAACTACTGCAAACCCTCAGAAACATCATAGAAACTAACT
Organism: Neoceratodus forsteri; assembly: GCA_016271365.2. Lineage (NCBI taxonomy): Eukaryota > Metazoa > Chordata > Ceratodontiformes > Ceratodontidae > Neoceratodus > Neoceratodus forsteri. Next base: position 1,728,607,591 of record CM057452.1, read on the forward strand.
AATGAATCCCTCATTCTTAGTGACCTAAATATGGACTTCTTGTCCCCTAGACCAAATACACTAAAGGACATGTGTGATGAGCTGGGTATCACACAGCTCATCTCAGACCCTACAAGATTCAATGCCAAAAGTAGCACAAAAAGCTCCATATTAGATTTATTACTTACAAACAGACCACATAAAATTGCACATACAGCCATCTTCCACAATGATCTTAGTGATCAAAACACTGTTGTCTGTAAAAGAAGCCTAGGAAAATGACCATCCCACTCTACGTTCATCAAAAAGCGAAGTTTCAGTAAATTCAAACCCGTAAGTTACCTAGCAGACTTCCGAGATACAAACTGGCAAAACCTCTACCTGACTGCTTCACTAGATGAGGCTGTTGTTATCCTTAATACTAATCTAACAAATCTAGTTCCCCACCTCTCATATAACCCTCCTCTACAAGCTTTCTCTCATCCCTTACCCTCTTCCCCTGATTCACACCACTATCCCACTCCCTCTTCTCCCTTTTACTACTCTCCTAATCCAATGGTCACATTATAGCACTTATTGTATATTGAATATACTTTTCTTCTGCAATGACTGTTTTTCTAACATGTTTTTCTGTATTCTTGTCCAAACTGTATTGATTGAATCATCCTGAAAAATGTTTCTCCTAACCCTAAAGTTGATTGTATGTGATCCCCCTCCTCACTGTGTTACATGTCTCATGTGCTGTGTCACATGTATACTTATGTATTTCAACTTGTATTCTCCTGGGTCATGCCTGAAAATAGGCATTCTTATGCCTAGTGCACCAACCCGGATACCAAAAGCAAATAAATAAATAAGCATGCCCCATTCATTAAATGTAGGGTGAAAAAGGCCTAGTATCCTTGGTTTATATTTGATCTGAAAGCAGCCCTGAACCAAAGGGATAAACTTTGGGCCACGGCGAGGCAATCTAAAGCTCCAGCAGATTGGTTGGCCTTTAAAATCTCAAGAAATGCTTGTACCAAGCTGGTTAGAGCAGCCAAATCAACCTATTATGTGAAAACCCTTGAGGGTACCAAGGGCAACTCAGCCAAGATCTGGCAAACCACCAAAGCTGTTGAAGGACAAAGAAATCTGCCAGCAATCCCCATCAAAATTAAAATACCACGATTTCCAACCAGGGCACCATTCTAGAAAAATAAAATGAGTACTTTGCAACAGCAGGCCTAGTGTTTGACTCCTCCCCAGCTGCCAGGCTTGTTGACAGCTCACCACCCAATGATACTCCCTTAGACCCTCAGATACAGGACTCTCTCTGTTTCTCATCAAGCAAGTTTTTTTTTTTTTTAGTTGTTTAACCAGGAGTAGCACACTAAGCTGAAAGCTTTTTTTACAGGTGCAACCTGGGAGCACAGGGAAATTAAGTGACTTGCTCAGGTCACACAGTATACAAGTGGAAGCTGTGGTATTCAAACTCAGGTCTGGTCTGTTGGATATCACCAGATTTGCAGCTCAGAGCTTTAAATCACTGCACTATACTGCCTCCCTTATTAAGTTGAGGATCTATTAATAAAATTAGATGCAAAATACAATTGCAGGCACAGATGGAATCAAGTCTTTCTTCCTAAGGCTAGAGTACCACTTTCTAACTGCCCCCATAGCACATATTTTCAACTTATCAATCACATCTGGAAACAGACTTTATACTACCTTTGTTTAAATCAGGAGACCCCTGTGACCTTAATAATTACAGTCCAATTTCCATCTTGCCTGTCCTATCAAAGCTCCTAGAAAAGTTAGTCAATAATCAGCTGAAGGATCACCTTGAAAAATCAGATTTACTTAACCCCTCCACTCTGGCTTCTCACAAAACTATAGTACGGTGTCAGCTCTAGCCAAAGTGACAAATGATTGGTTCACTGCCCTGGATAAGAAAAACTTTACTGGAGCTGTCTTCATAGACCTAAGCAAGGCCTTCGAAACAGTTGATCATAACACTCTGTCAGCCACACTCAAAGACCTTGGGCTGAATAACTGCCCACTAAACTGGTTCACTAGCTAGCTTACTGATCGACTCCAGCACATCAAAACCAATGGACTCCTTTTCTCTTTTCTACCAATAACTAGAGGTGTACTCCAGGGATCCATTCCTGGACCCCTCTTATTCACAATTTACATCAAATTCCTTAGTGACAACATCCATAACTCCAAATTCCACTTTTTCATGGACAATACCATTCTTTGTACATCCAAGCCCTCACTGTTGGACGTCATCACAGAACTACAATCTCATTTTAATCAGTTGGAGCAAAACCTGCTAAGATCAAAACCATTATTAAATGCCAAGAAAACTAAAATTATGTACTTTTTACCCTTGCATCCCTCAACTTCTCTATGTGGACAAGCCATACCATCACCTATACTAACCTTACTAGGAGACACACTAGAGTCAGTTGATCCATTCAAATACCTAGGGGTATAGTTAGATAGCAAACTTTCCTTCACATTGAATCCCTTGCTAGGAAACTGAAAATAAGACTGTTGTTTTTGTTCTACAGAAACAAATCCCTTTTCCCCCCATATATTAGGAAAAGACTGGTTCAAGCCACCTTTCTTCCCTTACTCAACTACATGGATATCATTTATAATAGTAGCACAGTAACCAACCTTCATAAGCTTGATATCCTGTTTCACTGTGTGATCCACTTTATAACTAACATACCCTACAGAAGCCACCATTGTGCCCTTTATGCTTCTGTCGGCCAGGCTTCCCTGTCCACAAGAAGGATGCTACACATTAGTATCTGGCTCTTAAAACATTTCAGAACAAAGTCCCTTCCTACTTCGCCTCCCTTTTTCATTGTTATCATAGCTCCTACCCCATTAGAAATAATGGTTTCATACTACTAAAAGTACCCAAATTCCACACACTTTATGGCAAAGCTTTGTTTAGCCACGTAATCCCGTCCACCTGGAACAAACTACAAGCCACATCAAAACTCCGTGAACTGGTCTCCTTAAACATATTTAAAATCCTGTCCAACAAAACGCTTACTGAAATTTGCCACTGCCAAAGCACCTAGCAGCCCTCTTAGCAGGTAAACCATTGTAGTCTCAGGAAGCCCATGAATGTAAACTTCTTTCATGTTCCCCCTTTTCTCCTTTCCTGTCTGTTAGCTTAGTTCCTGAAATGTATATAATTTGCTATAATGTCCCTCCTACTGTACATTGTTTACCTGTCTAAACACTGTTCGAACTTCATGCATCGCAATAGTATTATATTGTACTACTGTATATTGTTTACCTGTCACAGCACTGTTAGAACCTGATGTGTCACAATTGTACCATATTGTATTGTATTGTATTGCAATACTGTGTCTACTTTGTACCAAGTTGTCATACCAGGACCTCCTCATAAATGAGCATGCTCAATGGAGTTGTCATGCAAATAAACTTGAACTTAAACTTGAAATCTATGGATGTGATATTTAGGTATTCTTGTCTCTCAGATTCCAATGTGGGCCACTTGTTTCTGCCCCTGCTCCTCCTGTTCCATTTTGTTTTTTGTTTGTTTTTGTTTTTTTTTGCAAACAGATCCTCCCTGTTCCTGTTGAAAAGAGACAGATTTATCAGCTGAAGTGCTTTTCTTTTGATTGCTCTGGGACTGTGTTTGACCCTGAGCTGTGAATTGTATCCTCCGGTCTGTTGTCTGAAACCAGTTCTGGATTTTGAGGGAGTCAGGCCTCTCCTTGATGCTCATTGCTGTCATTCCCAAGAATATGCTTGGTTTGACTCATAGTCATTATGATCTCTGCTCAGTTTATGTCTCTTCCTCTCAGCAGTTGATGTTTCTTGTACTGTGAGCTTTATTTGGAGACTGATCTCATATTTTTTTATAAATCTTGCATTTCTTCTAATGTTAGGAGCTTAGTCTTGTAAAATTCTATTTCATAAGACAGAGCTTTATGCAGCTCCTTGTCCTGGTCAATTGGGATCTTAACTAGTATATACGTTGCAAAATACTTCATTAATGCACCAGTTAAGGTCAAACAGATAAAAGATGGCAAATGAGGCATTAGGGTTTCCAACACTAAAACACCTCCCTTCCAAACCAGGCAGGAGAACAGGTGTGGGGTGTGCCTCGGGCTTCTCAAGCAGAACACTCACTCCATTCCATCTGTCAATATTTTTTTATTTTGTTTATTTGTTTAAAATTCGGATTAATACCTTTGAGCCAGAGGTTCATTTACAAAGGCTCCAAGTCAACAGGAAATACAAGACGATTACAGGCGATGATACAAGACCACACTTGTGAAAAAACATATTAATGCTGCAGTAGTTAAGTGCGGTACAGTGTTTAACAATCAGGTTACAGTGCAGACAGGGTGCTCCCTGACTGCATAAAATGCAGTTTAAGCAGCCAGGGTGAGGCTTTGTCAAGGGGAGGTAGTAGTGGGAGATGGGGAGGTGGAGGTGGTCAGATATGGGAAAAGGAGGGTGGTAGTGAGAGGGGGAAGTGCTTGAGGGTTGCGAGATCTGGCTGACAGCAGCAATGGGTTAACAGAAACACTGCAGACAGATATGCTGGCAAGAAGAGACCAAAGCCCATTTTTAAAGTGGCCAAGTCTAGGGGAGTCAGCAAGGTCTGCAGGCAGATCATTGAACCATCTGAGCCCACAGTAAGAGAAGGATCTTTGGCCAAGGGTAGTTCATTTGAAGGGGACAGTTAGGACAGCTCTGGAGGCACTCCTAGTGCATTTAGTCAGTTGTGCAGGCTCAAAGAAGGCTGAAGTAGCATTAGGCATGGACCTCATCAGGGACTTTTTGGCAAGGAGGCAGTCCTGGTATTGGAGTCTGAGGTGTAGTGGGAACCAGCCAGTTTCCTTGTATAGGTCCCAAGAGTGAGTCATTTTGTGTACTCCAAGGACCAGATGGCAGGCTTTGTTGAGGATAGTTTTGACCCTTTTAAGCGCAGTGTCTGTGCCTGCCCTGTATATAACAAGGCCATAATCCACAGATGAGAGAACTGAGCTGCACATAATAAGTTTCAGGGCAGCCGGTGTCATAGAGGTGCGGTGTCTGTACAGAATGCCAAGCTTCATGTTAGAGGCCTTTACCAGTTGATCAGCATGGACAGTGATGGAGAGGGTGTCATCAAGGTGAATCCCTACATACTTGAATGTGTTGACTTAGTCTAGTGCTTCACCTTTGGAACTAAGTATACAAAGAGAGGACCCTTGAATCTTGTTCTGTGGGGTGCTGAAGAGCATGCTTTTTGTTTTTTTGAAGTTGAGTAGCAGTTTTTTCCTTGAGAGCCAGGATTCTAATGCATGAAAACTGAGCTTAAGTTCTGAGCTAATTGATCCCAGGTCTTTCCCTAGGACGGAGATAACTGCATCATCAGCAGAGAGTACAGAGTGCGCAGGACAGGTGGAAGACATATCATTTATGAAGAGGCTGAATAAGAGAGGACTGAGGATGGAACCTTGTGGGACCCCAAGATTTACCTCGCTGGGCTCAGAGATTGTATTGCCGATCCTGACTCGCTGAGATCGATGGGTGAGGTAGCTATGGAACCAGGCCACAGAGTCCATTAACAGTCCTGTAATGCAGAGACATTTCAGTAGCAGTTGGTGATTGACTGTGTCAAATGCCTTGGTGAGATCTATGAAGATAGACCCCACTGCCAAACCTTTATCCAAGGTCCCACGTAGCTGAGTGGTGTACTCTACTAGTGCAGTGACGGTGGACTAGTTTCATCAGAAACCATGCTGTTGCAGGCAGAGAAAGCTATGCTTTTCTAGGTACTCAGTTAGTTGCTCTGAGATCACCCTTTCAAGTGCTTTGGAGAAGGGGGAGTAAGATCAAGATAGGCCAGAAGTTTGGTAGAGTAGCTCTATTTCCTGATTTAAAAACAGGTGTGACAAGAGACTCTTTCCACCTGTCAGGGAAGATACCAGATCTAAGCTAGGCATTGAATACCTTGGTGAGTGGTGCCACAAGTTCATTTAATGTGAGTGCTACCATCTTCATATCGATCATGTCACTTCCTATTCTGGTCTTACCAAGAACTCATTTGTTATAATTGATGGTCTCAACTAGGGAGATTTGCCTGAAGTAGAATGGTGGGGTAACATTATCCCATGGTGTTGGAGTGCTAAGATTGAGCTTAAGGTCAGATGTGCAGACTTTATGAGAATGGTGTGAGCATTAGGTTTGAGAAGCCCAAGGTACACCCCACAGCTGCTCTTCTGCCTGGTTTGAGAGAGTGGGGTGTTAAGGTTGGAAATCATAATGCCTCATTTTCCAGCTTTGACCCTAACTGGACCATTAATGAATTTTTTTGCAACTTATTATTTTACTTTTTGAGACACTGTAATAGTATCCTTATTTTACTGTGGGAGCACAGGCTATACATAATTTTATCAGCTTTAATTTTTCCTACATTTGTCAGTTCCCTGGTATTTACTTTACCCCCATCATACATCTGTGCCCAGTTCCTATCACTGTTAATAGCCCCTGGTGACTATTGGCACCCCGGCCCTTTGATACCCATATTTTGTTTTAATAAATCCCCATTGGTGGTTAGTGGTTCCCCCACTTTCTTATGTAATTATAATTTTACCCCTGGTGTCTAGTGGCAGCCCTCCACCATCTGATCCCCATATTTTGTTTTAAGAAATCCCCATAGGTGGTTAGGGAAACTCCACCCCCCCACCTTCCTATGTCCACATAAAGCAAAAAATAAGAAAACACTCCCTCAGTGTCTTTTTTTTACAACCTAAAAAAAGTCCACTGCTGATCACACCTGCACCACTTACCCGACCACCCACTGTGCACCCACCTCCCAATACGCCCCCCCTTGGCACCCCCACATGCTCTCACTCACCAGAACTGCCAACACAATGACGATCCACTCTCAGTTCCAACCACAGTTATCTTACTTGTCAGAGAGCAATCGTCAGTTCCAGCAGCAAGATGCGTCTTTGATTGGAGAGTGGATCTTCAGTTGATTGGCAGTTCAGCAGAGTGAGGGCATGAGAAGGGTTGGGGAGGTGAGTGCACAGTGGGTGGTCAGGTGGGTGGTACTGGTGTGATCAGCAGTGGACTTTTTTTACAGGTTTAAAATATATAAAAAGACATTAGATTTGGTTTTCTTATTTTCAGCTTTACATGGAGGGTGGTTGGGGTTCCTCAAACCACCAATGGTGATTTATTAAACCAAAATATGAGGATCCAAGGGTGGGGGGAGCTGCCACTAGACACCAGGGCAAAAATTGTAATTACATGGGAGGGTGTGGGGTGCCACTAACCACCAACTTGGCATTTTTAAGGCAAAATATGGATACCATAGGGTGAGAGGTGCCAATAGAGCAGATATCCTTTTCCACCAATGCTTTGCAGTGGTCAAAGAAAATGATTCCTTCTCATGAAAAGGATTTGGGAATATGTTTTTTTTTTCCATCCTTTTTCAGGGGCTGATTCCTTTGCAGCAAGTCATTTTCAGTGGTGGCAGAAAAGGATTTTGTCTTGTGAAAAAGGATTTCAGACTTTATTTAAATCCTTTTTTGGGAGCCAATTTCCTTTTTCGTGATGACAAAAAAGTAATCACCCAAAAAGGGAACTTAGCGGGTTGTGACAAAGGATTTAAATAGTTGTAAAAAAACATTTGAAGAACCTGGAAGCTATAAAAAAAATATACAGTGAAGCTCATCAGCTCCAGTGAGCAAAATACATGTTTGGATGTCTGTAGAAGACAACCCTGGGCAGAGTTATGACAGTTTGTTGTGTACAAAAAGAAAACAAGATGGGAGCTCCCAAGTTATCAAACAATCAATCAGATACTCAAGGCAGATATATAATGAGTGAGGTATCAGTAAATAATTCTGCTTATATCTTAGTTAACATTTATGAACCTAATGAGAATTCACCCCAATTGTTTGATGAAATATTTCTAAAAATTGCAGAATTTAATTCGCCGATTATTATGGGTGGAGATTTTAATTTGGTAACTAATCCAACATTGGATAAATCCAACATATTGGACTATGAAATACAGTCATCAGCAATAAAATTGATAAACTATATTGTGGATTTACGCTTACTCGACCCATGGTGTTATGGTCACCCCACAGTAATACAATACTCTTTTTTTCTTTGCACCCCTTCAATCCTATTTCAGGACTGATTTTTTTTAATATCCAAAAGCATATTACATTGTTTGGATGATATAAAATATAGAGCTATGAACATATCGGATCACACTCCTGTCATTCTGACTATTAGCATGAAACAACAAGCAATAAATACAAATTTCAGAAGGGATCTTATTGCACTTAAGGATCAGGTATTTGTCACTAATATGGCCAAAGAGATTACAAACTTTTTTCAATTTAATTAAAATACAGACATATCACCATTAACTATATGGGTTACGTTTAAAGCAGACAATCACAGCCAAAAACAATGTCAGATATTTCCTGAAATGTTTGTGATATTTCCAGAAAAATCTACTTTCTGCATTTCCACAGTAGGGGCAGCAGAGAGAAACTCTTTAGAAATTTTGCAAAACATCTGGAAATATATGACCATGTTTGTGACTACTGTTTTATATTAAGGGCATTACCAATGCATATTGCACCAAAAACAAAAGAGAACACAGACAACAAATATAAAATTTAGAAATTATTATAACTCAAAAAGAACACAGGTATAAGATAGACAAGAATACACAAACATTACAAGATTTATCGATTGCTAGAAATCAGTATAACAGATTTCAATATATGGATCTTTAATTTAATACCCCACTAAAGCATACAAAAAAAGTCGGTAATATTATCACTCCGAAAGTGATAATACCATACTTCAACAGTGATAATACTATCATTCTGGTCTCATAATATTATTGCTCAGGACCTGAATGATAGTATTATCACTGAAGCTCAGGAGCACAAGTGCACAACTCAAAAAAATGGTAAAGCTGGCGAATGCCAAAGCATGGACATTTACAATGTGACTCATAATTGGGTGGTTTCTCTCTGTGAGCAGCCAAAACAGTTTAAAAAACATGGCGGCTGTCTCTTGCTTAGCAAGAGCATAAAGTGTCTATTGTGCTTCTCCAGTTTCTTTTTTTTTCAATTGCACCACACTGAGGATTTACCTGTCTGATACTTTGCTCCTCCTTCCCAAGAAACCAAATGGTAGGAGTCAAACAAAACTTTCTGGTACTGTGGGTGTGTGTATGTGAGCGATGGGGTGGCAGGGACTTAGTGAGACTCTCTGAGAAAGTACGGCGGTCGGCTACTACTCAGACAGTTCTTTACAAAAGAGCTGACCGCCTGTAACAAAACAACAGGAACAAAAAGTACTCACATCCAAATATTAATGGATACCTCACAGGGTATTACTGGTGAGATACCACCTCGAGATTCTGAACACTGGAACTTCTCAAGCTTTGCTCTCAAGGTTCCTATGTATCCAGAACCTCTCGATGGTATTACTCACTGGTAATACCCTGTGAGATATCCATTATTCTCTTTGTCTACACACCAAGCTGAAAAACAGTTATTGTAAACTCAAGTGAAGTATTGCGCTACCAGAGATAAACCAAACAAAAATTTTGCTTGGCAACTTCACAAGGAACAAGAATCAAATCTTATAACTAAAATCTTCAAACAAAATGGTAAAACTATTTCCAATGCAATACAAATAAAACAAATATTTGAAATATAGTATCAAAAACTGTACAGCTCAGAAAGACAAGATAATCAAGATTTACTTGATTTTCTACAAACAATTATATTACCACAATTAGATGATATACAAATTGCAAGTTTAGATAAGGAAATTGTAACACTAGAAATTGAAACAATTATAAGAATACTGAAAAAAGATAAAGCCCCCGGACTGGATGGCATACTGACAGAATTCTATCTGACCTTATGGATAGCATTACACCACATTTGACAATTCTGTTTGATAATATACTGGAACTAAATACATTACATCCATCTGCACAAGAAGCAACAATTATATTATTTAAAAAAAAAGGATAATGATCCTGCTAATTCCTCATCTCACAGATCAATTTCATTGATGAATTCTGACATAAAAATTTTAACAAAAATCTTAGCTACAAAATTAGACAACATATTACCAGATATTATACATCCCGATCAAAATGGATTTATCAAAGGCTAGCAGTTGAAACAGGAGAAGAACTCTCAGCCTTATTGATAACTTTAAGGGGACAGACTCCTCTATTTTATCATTGGACACAGAAAAAACGTTCAACTGCGTGGAATGGTCATACATCAAAACACTATTAGAAAAAATGAAATTTGGGCCCAATTCAGAAAATGGATAAATTTGCTGGCCTAGTAGTGCTGAGGGTTGATTCTCTGGATGCCACATCTCACACCACACCAGTGGCTCGGGTTTGGGAATGGACTTGGGATGTCGGGGGCTAGCAGGGGAAGGAGAGGATTGAGCATCTGTAGGACTACTCTCCTTTCCTGGGGTGGGTTGAGGGGAAGCCTCACTCTGTAGTGGCCTTTGGTGGAAAGACCGGGAGCACTACAAGGGTGGTGCAGCAGAGGGAATGAGAAAAGCATGCTAATGGCATGCAAGCCATTTGGATGATGGTGGCCCTGCTCAGCCAGGATGCTTCCATGGCTGCATTTCCACACCCCATAAAGATGTAAAGGAGTGCCTATGTGCACTGTGGTTCCCCCCCTCCCGATGGCTCTGATGGGTAAGGGGGCCCCTCAGCAAAGAGATACATCCGGGGCAATGGAGGCAATGTAGCAACAGGATGGCTAACTGGGGAGCGGCAATGGGAGACTGGCCACCCAAAGGAGAGGACGACTGTGTGTGAGGGTGGAGGAAAAAGAATATGCAAAAAAAAAAAAAAGAAAATGGATAAATTTAATGTATACAAATTTAACCTCTAAAATAAAAACTAATAGACAAATGTTAAATACAATAAACATATATTGTGGCACAAGACACAGATGTCCCTTGTCCCCTTTAATTTTCACATTAGCTATTGAACCATTAGCTATATTAATACATAATAATAACACAATAACAGGACTTAAAATAAATTAGGTCGAGCATAAGATTAACTTGTATGCATATGACACCCTTCTATATACTAACAACTTAAATAATATATGCAGGGAATTAAAATAAATATTAACAAAATGTAATATAATAGTAGGCTATAAAATAAATTGGGACAAGACTGAACTAATGGAATCTAAAATGCAGAGTGATTTATTTTCAGAAACACATATTTTTAATGTTAAAAAGTCACTGTATTAAAATATTTAAGTATTAACAAGGGCCTAGATAATTCCAATCTGTATATTATAATTTTGAACAGATCAAGGCGAGAACTAATAAAATAACTTAACAATTGGGAAACTCTACCCTTAGCTCTAACTGGACACACAAATGTTATACAAATGAATATACTACCCAAATTGCTATTTTATTTCCAGTATGTACGAATTATACGACATTTTTTTAAAATCACTGGACTCCTACATATGTAAATTTCTGTGGAAAAGCAAAAAGCCAAGACTGAAAATGGTTAAATTATATATCCGTAAAGAATGGGGGTCTAGTCTTAGCAAATTTCAGATGGTACTAGTACAATACCAATTTATCAATATTGAATGACTGCTTTACTCAAAATCATAGATAAAAAGCAACACAGATTGAATTAAGGGGGATCCCATGTGGACAAATTAAATATTTAATTTTTTCCATGTCATACTGGAAACAAATATTGCCAGTATGCACATCTACACAAACCACATGATGTATATGAGAGAGGGTTCTGCGAATTACAAACATAGGGTTTAACATTTCTGTACCTTTCCCACTATACTTAAATGGCAATTTTCAACCATCAACATCAATTATTGGGTTTAAAGGTTGGCATAAAAATGCAATTTGGGAAATTAGTGACCTTTTAGATGATAAAGGTCAATTAGATTTTGAATCAATTAAGCACAAATTCAATATAAATCTGAACCATTTTTTCAGATATTTACAAATTAGGGGATATATTAGAAATAATTGTGATATTCAAAATAAGCCCCAAGAAACACAATGAGAAGTAATTTTAAGTAAAAAAACAAGATAAATCAATTTCTTAACTATACTGCTGTATACAAACCAATCAGTGTATATATTTACAACCATTAAGCGAAAAATGGCAAACAAAAATTCAAAATCAGTTAACTGAATAACAATGGGCACAGATTACACATCTTACTCAATTAGGGATAATATCTATCAAATTACAACACATTCATTTCAACATAATACAACATGCCTACTATACCTCATATAGACTAAATTTAATGAATGCAAACTACTCAAATATATGCATAAGATGTAAAACTCAAAACACAACATTAGAACACGATAGTGGACTGTACAGCACTGGACATATTTTAGCACAAAATAATTAAAACATTGAATCAAATTACAAACATACACTTAAAAAGGGACAGCTGGACCCTACTGCTTACATATGGCTATGAAAATTTAAAATATGATCAAACCTTACATAAAATAATGCATATATGGATTATTAATGCACGTAAATGTATATTAAAAAATGGAAAGATGCAAATTCACCAGACTGTAACATGTGGCTAAATCTCACGGTAGATATACATAAAATTGAGCAAGATCATTACATATTGATACAACAAACAGCAGGATTTGATAAAATTTAGTCCAGGTTTAATATGTATATCAAATAAGGAGCAATGAGATTAAATTTGAATTAAGGTATGTAAAAAAGTAAGAATTTTGGGAAATGAGGTATCCAGGTTTGTTTATGATTATCTTTAAAAAATTATAAGAAAAAAATGATAAGAAAATAGGATTATATACTGAATGCATAAATTAACAAAACTTTTTCAAAAGGGGAAAAAAATGAATTGCATGATGATCTAGTTTACCTGTATGATTGTTCAAACAATAAAACATTTTTAAAAAAATGGTGGCTTACAAAAAAAGGAATTAAGGGAGGCAGACAAGTCAATTTTCAGAGGAGGACCCTGAACACCTACCATCTAAGGTTTGAGTCTGCCCTAATTCACCAAGTGTCCTGTGTGGTAATCCATTCTACTTTGCTAAATAGAAAAAGGTGAGATTGTTTTTCTGCGTGTTACCTGACTTTCAAAACATTTTCTTTTTCTTTCTTTAGAATTACTGCATAGTCTTTGAGCAGTATCCTTTATTATATGTAAATATCTAATGTGATACCCATTTGAACCAGGAAGAGTAGATTTACAAGTGAGCACCTTTAATTCTGGGTGTAACAGTCGGGTACATTAAAAAGAGAGAGATTGGGACTGGGGTCCTCTCTAGTAACTGTGCTAGCCTATGTTAAACTAGAGCTTTTTTAAGGTGGAAGGTATTACAGATTTACACAGACAGACAAGGTGCTGAGTGTTGTCAGTTGCTATGGTAATTTAAAATGATTTTTTATATACTTCATTCTTCTGTGACCAAGTCCTTTGATGCACAGATAGTTGATTTAGAACTGACAAAAGTGGCATTTCTGCCTTGAGCAGCAGTACTAAATAAAAAAAAAATTGGATATTTTGCAACAGTTTCTTTCCTGTACTCTGTTGAGCACTTACCTGGTAATCTTTCTTTTTTCAGCTGTACTATCACCCCTTCATTTGCTTTGTTTTTCTTTGTTTTTGTTTAAATTGCTCCCACCCACCATGTTGAACTTGAACCCTCTGCTGCCAACCTCGCATGCGCATGACTCGAAGCACTACACAGGGACAGTGGAAACATGCAGCACAGGGTCCCATGGAAGTAAACAAAAGATGTGATGTGACGTGAGGGGGGAGTTTGGCTGCAAATTAGGCAGCAGCCATATTAACTGTGGATCCACAACAATGGAAATACATTTTAAATATCTAAAAAAATAAAGATTGCTAAAAAAATATTTATAGATTTGGAAACCCAAATTATGGCTTCATGCTTCCAGTCAAAAAACATTATTTTGATATTCACTTCCTAATTATCTAGTACTGTTGCTTTGAATTTTTAATTTTTTTTTACAGATTAAGACATTTCATAATAAGAAAAGACTTATATCATCACAGTATAATTTACCAAAATGACACACATTTGTAAATACATACTAAACTGTGTATAAATCATATGATTAATTGTGTCTTGACTGGGGAGTAGGAGGTATATCCATTTTGTTAAATACATTCTTATGAGAAAATGGGCTAATGATGAAAATGAAAACAATATCATTTATATATTAGTTAAGCTAGCGCTTACAAACATACAAAATTTGCCAGCAGATAAAGGCCTAGAGGTCTATCAAGTCTGCTCGAATGTGCAGCTAGCACCCCTTATTCTGCAGCTGCCTCTCTCCTCCACCCTTCCTCCTTGTCCTGTACCATCCCCTTTTGAAGCAGTCCACTGTTCTACTGGATACCACTTCTGCAGGTAATGCATTCCACCCAGCTACCACCCTCTCTGTAAAAAAGTGTCTCCTCATCTCCCTCCTGAACCTTCCTTCCTCCAGTCTCATATCATGACCCCTGGTGTCCCTCCCCTCCCTTACTTTGAACAGCCCCTCTGTAGCTGTCTTGTTTATTCCTTTTATATACTTAAAGGATTCAATCATGTGCCCCGTCCCTCCTCTCCTCCAGTGAGTACATGTTCAACTCCCTCAGACTCCTCTCATATGATAAGTCCCTCAGCCCCTTGATCATCTTTGTCGCCATGCACTGCACCCCCTCCAGTAACTTAATGTCCCTTTTCAGATACGGGCACCAGTACTGCACGCAGTACTCCAGGTGCAGTCTAACTAATGACCTATATAGTGGCAATATCACCTCCTCCTTCCTTGAGGATATACCCCTTGCAATGCAACCCAGCATTTTGTTGGTCTTTGCAGCTGTCTTTCTACATTGTGCTGAGTTGTTCATTGAGCCTGTAATGAGCACCCCCAGATCCCTCTCCTCCTCTGTCTGGGCTAGCTGAACTCCCCCCCCCCAGTTAGTAACTCCTCCTTGGGTTCTTCACCCCAAAATGCAGCAACTTGCACTTTTTGGCATTAACCCCCAGTTGCCAGGTGTCTGACCAGGTTTCAAGCTTTGCCAGATCATCCTGCAACCCCTGCCATCCCCCTAGGTCATCCACCACCACTCCCATCTTGGTATCATCAGCAAACAGACTGATCTTGTGCTTGATGTCCAATGATATGTCCCAAACAACACTGGTCCCATCACTGAGCCCTGCGGAACACCGCTCATCAATACCCTGGGTTGTGAGAGCTCCCCACCCGCCACCACCCTCTGTTCCCTTCCCTGAAACCAGTTCCCTACCCATTTCACCAGCTTTGCACCCACCCCTGTGCCTTCTAACTTACTTCCCAGCCTCCCATGTGGCACTGAGTCAAATGCCTTACTGAAGTCCACATACAGGACATCCACTGCATGGCCCCTGTCCAGTTGCCTAGTTACCCAGTCATAGAACTCCACCAGGTTGGTTTAGCAGGATCTGCCATGTATGAAGCCATGCTGTCTGCTGTCCTGTAGTCTTTTGGCCTCTAGGAAGGCCACTAGCCTCTCTTTCAGGATCATCTCCATCAGCTTACCCATGATGGATGTGAGGCTCACCGGTTTGTAGTTACCCAGTTCATCCTTGGAGCCACTGTTGTGGAGGGGCACCACATGAGCCATCCTCCAATCCTGAGGTACACACCCTGAGTGTAGCAAGGCATTAAATAGGTCTGCCAAAGGTCCCACAAGGACCTCTGCCAGCTCCTCCAGTACCCTGGGGTGGATGCCATCTGGGCCTGGTGCCTTTTCCACCCTCGGTGCCTTCAAACCCTACTGAACTCTGCCCTCCATGAGTTCCCCATCTGTCACCCCCTCCCCCATGTTTCTACCATTCCTCCCCCCCTTGGGTATCACCCCCCTCTTCTTCTTAGTAAATACCGAGCAGAAGTAATCATTTAGCGCTTCTGCCTTATCACACCTTGCTTCCACCCAACCCCCTTCCTTCCTAATCCTTACTATGTGGTCCTTACAGCTCCCTTTCTCCCTGATGTACCTAAAGAAGTCCTTCTCCCCCTTCTTTATGCCTTGTGCCAGCCTGAGCTCCATAGATGCCTTGGCTCTCCTTACTGCCCATATAACCTCCTTTGATTCTGTCAGGTACTCCTCCCTGTCCTCCCCCCTCCCTGTTTTCTTGTACCTCCTAAAGACAGCTCTTTTCCTCCTTACCTTTTCCATGGCCTCCTTGCTCAACCAGCTCAGTTTCTTAGCCCTAGCTTTCTTGCTCTGGGTCTTGCAGCAGGTTTTGGTTGCCTCCACTATCCCCAGCTTTATGAGCTCCCACCTCTGGTGAGTGCACATACTAGGTTGAATTCTGGTCAGGTACCCTTTTACCACTTCCCCCATCCTCCCAAAGTTGGATCTCCTGATGTCCAGCACTCTTGTGCCAGATTCCACTCCTTCCTTACCCATATCCAATGTGAGCCATACTGAGTGGTGGTCACTCCCTGACAGCGGTTCTTCCACCGTAAGTTCTCTCACAAACTCCCCATTTGCCAGCACAAGGTCAAGGGCATTCCCTAACCTGGCTGATTCACTGACCATTTGCAGCAGGAAGCTGGCCTGGAAGGCATGCAGCAGTACCTGCTCCCTTCTATTCTCATTTGTTGGGGTACTTGAGTCCACTCCTGGCATGTTTAAGTCCCCTACAATCACCACACTACCCTTCTTGCAGGTAATCCTGATCTGTCCAACTAGTTCCCTGTCTATCTCCTCCATCTGAGAGGGTGGCCTGTACACCACTCCCATTCTGAGAATCCTATTCTTGGAATCCTGGATTTGCATCCAAAGTGACTCTGTACTACCCTTCTCCCCTTCCTCCCTTCAGTCCTTCCTTCATATATAGTGCCACCCTCCCTCCTTTCCCAATCACCCTGTCCCTATGAAATAACCTGTACCCTGGTACAGACAGGTCCCAGTCATTGTTTTGGGTGGCTCATGTTTCTGTGATGGCTGCAATGTCCACCTCTCCCTCTGCCATGAGCATCTGTAACTCTGCAGTTTTCCTCCCAAGGCTCCTAGCATTAAGGGTAATCACCTTCCACCCTTCCCCCTCCCATCCTGCCCTCCTTTACTAGCATCACCAATAGTACTTGCCATTTGTCCTTTGTCACTGTTATGGGGGGTAAGCACATATGGTTTCCCAACCTGTGGTCTCTGCTTGTCTCTTGCCCACTTGCTAGCCCCCCACCCGCTCCTAGTTTAAATTCCCAACTTCCTCTATGTACTTCTCCAACCTCTGTTTCAACACTTCCTTTTTCTCCTCACTCAAGTGTAGTCTGTCCTTGGTATAGAGACTGCTGTCCTTCCAGGTCCCTCCCCACCCCACCAACAGCCGTACCCTTTAGCATGACACCAGTTTCTTAGCCATCCGTTAAATTCCTCTATTTTCAGCTTTCTTGTTGTGCTTGCCTTGGGCACTGAAAGTATCTCTGAAAAAATTACTAATCTTCCTGCCCCCTCACATAATTGTCCTAGTTCCTCAAACCTCCTCTGGACTATATCTACTGTCTTGTCAGCCAGGTCGTTCATCCCAAGATGTATAATTAAATGAGGCTTGCCCCTACCTCTTCTAGCATATTTCAGAACAGATTGTCCCACCCTTTCTGCTGTCATTCCTGGCATGGCCTCCACCCAAATTAGACTATGCCTTTCCCCCTTGCTACCCCACCAGACTCCTCTTAGTATTGAGTCCCCCAGAGCTAAGATTCCACCCTTCTTACTCCCTGCTTGCTTCCATTCATCCCCATTTCTCATTCCCGGCTGCTTCTCTTCTTCCTCCTACACATTATGTCCCTCTTTTGCCCCTGTTGCAATTATTCCAGCAGAACTTCCCCCTGCTCTGGTTTGATCCAGGCATTTATCAATTGCATCACCTTCCTCCTCCTTCTTCCCCTCTAGCAGTGCAAAACTATTTTCTGAAGACCCTTCACAACTGCCTGCTTCATCTCTCTTCATTGTAACCTATTCCTTCCTTTCCACTCCATGACTGTTTCCACTTCTTTTCCTCCCTTCACAAGTCCCTGTCTCCTCCTTCCATTTGTCTTTTGTCTCTTGAAAGGCATTACTAATTAAACCAGGCAATTCATTTATACATTCATGGGCATTTCCTCCCCTGTATTTCACATACCTTTCAAAAGTAACAGGCTATACTAACCATTCACAGTGAATATACTATTTTACTATAACATACTGACTTTAAAAGAAGCCAATTGGAACAAAACATACTAGGTTACAAACAATAATATAATTTTACTGAACTTCTAATTCATAACATTTCTAACAGGAGGAACAGGTATGTAATCAGTTTCCCTCGACTGCATTGATTTGCCATCTTCCTCCCAGTCTCAAACTTCAATCAGACCAGCTCTGCTTTGTATAAACTCCTGCACTGGTGCATACTATGGTGTAAGGAGCTAAGAAGGTGTTTGGCCCATGTGTGCTCCTACCCTGTTCCACATAATAGAGAAAACTGTTTCCATCCAAAATATATTTATCTAATCTTTTTTGAATTGATGTTTGTCTTTACTGATTATTACCTCAAGCAAGAGACCATTCCATGGGTTCACCACCCTATGTGTATAGAAGGCTTTCCTTTTAATAGTATTGAAATGTTTCAGTCTTAGTTGTAAAGGATGGTCCTTTGTGCCTAAATTATCATTTTTGAAACTTAAGTTTAATTCATTTAGAAGGTAATGATCCTGCATTATGTCATAGCAGAGTAGTAGGTCACCTTTAATTCTCTTAGTTTCAAGTGACATCAGGATTAATTTTTTCAGTCTATCTTCATATGATATACCCTTCATGTTATAAATCAGTTTTGTTGTCTGCCTGTATATTTTTTCAGTTTTCTCTATGCTTCCTTTAGATATTGGTCCCTAGATGGGGCTGCCATAGTCCAATAGTGGTCTAACATAGGCTCTGTATAGTGACATTAAGACCCATTCATCTCTGCTTCTAAAGTTTTGTCTAATAGTCCACATCAATTTTTTGGTCTTAGCAATTTGTGCATTAATATGTGTGTCATACGACAGTTTATTCGTGAAAGTGATTCCAAGGTCTTTTTCCCCTTTGAACTTTTTTAGCAGCTATCCATTTAATAGATAGGTTTCTTCTTTATTCTTGCAGCCCAAGTGCATAACACAGCACTTGTCTCTATGGAAACACACACCCCTGTTTTCTGCCCAATGTAATATATTGTGTAGATCTGTTTGAAGCTTTACTTTGTCCCCTTCATCTGATATGCTGCCTTCTAGTTTGGTGTCATCTACATATTTACTCAGCCAGTTGGATTTGTTGTGTCCCATACTTGACATAACTATTTGAAATAATGAGGGTCCAGGACAGATCCCTGCAGCATCCCACTAGTCACCACCACTGGATCAAAGTAGTATCCATTTATACAAACCCTCTGTGTACATTCACTCAACCAGCTCAATACCCACCCAATGATTCTACTGTCTAAATTGATATCTATTACATTTTGCATAATATCTTTATGAAATACTTTCTCAAATACCTTGGAGAAATCCAGAGAGATACAATCCACAGGCATCCCCCTGTCCAGTGCCGCAGATATTTTTTCATAAAAGCACAAAAGATTTGTCACGCATGATGTACCTGACCTAAAACCATGCTGATTAGTATCAATTAGTCCATTTTCTTCCAAATGATTGTTTCTGATTTCCTTAAGAATGGACTCCATAATCTTCCCTGGCACCAATGTCATACTAATCAGTCTATAGTTTGTGTGGTCAGTTTTACTCCCTTTTTTGTGTATTGGTACAACTTTTGTGGACAACCAATCTGTGGGTGCTTCTTTATCCATCAGTGATTTATAATACAATAATTGTAGCGGTCGCTATTTGAGAAGACAAGAGTTTTAACATGTGTGCTGAGATACAGTACTATCTGGACCCACAGAGCTCATAGATTTGAGTTTTTTTATATTTTTCTATAAAGCATTCTATACTTATTCGAATCTCAGTCAACATGTTAGTTGGTATGTCCATTGTGTGATGCATTCTTTTGGGAATACAGTGCCAAAATATGTGTTAAATATGCTGGCAATTTCTACTTGTTCTACAATATGTTTATCAGATATAATCATGCATAACCCTGTGCTAAAGCTCCTAAGTGAATTTACATATCAAGAACGTTTTTTTATGCTATCCTTTCTACCTGTTCTAGTTATACCATTTGCCATTCTCTGCTTGTTCTCACATATCATTTTTTTTTACATTTTTTTGAATGTCTTTGAAATGTAACCAATCTGCTGATGATCTGTTTTTGTTGAATTCATTATAGAGTTTACAATTCTCCTTTATTAATTTGTTTAGTTCTTTAGTTAACCATTCTGGTTTATATCTTTTTTTATAGTTTCCACATCTCTGTACTGTTTTTGTTTTGGAAGGCCACATCCCAGTTGATTTCTTTTAGATCTTACTGGATAAAAGCAATGTTTACTGAGTTAAAATTATAAATCTGACTACACCCCTTATTAACAGTGAGATATTACTGAAAGGAGAACTGAATACCATTATGATCACTATTTCCCAGTGTTTCATCAATGTTACAGTCTATGATATTTATTGTAGATGTGCTTAGTACCAGGTGTAGAAAGTTCCCATCTCTCATCGGGTCTTTTATATGCTGCTTTAATCCTATTTGTTCCATTAGCCCTAGGAAGGTTTTGCTTTGTGATTTTGTGGCTTCTAGTTTATTCCATATGATGTCACTAAAATGTAAATCTCCCAAGAACTCCATTCTTCCCATATCACAGGTGTTTTCTAATTTCCTCATTAATTTGATTAGTAAGTTCATGACCTGCACTGGATGGTCTATAGCACAGCCCTATGATAATGTTTTTATCTGTTTCCATCACTACTTTGATCCACAAAGTTTCAGTTTTTCTGCCTCTGTTTTTATTTTGTCATTAATGTTTGTTGCCATTATTTTATTTGATATAGATGCTTCTACTCCTTCCCCTTTTTTATCTTTCCTATCTACGTGGTGTAGGTGATAACTTTGTATTTCTCTGCCCCAAATGTTGTTCTTTGTCCACCAAGTTTCCATAATAAATGCCATGCCTATGTTGTTTTCTGACATAAGGAGTCTTTCTAATTCCTCCTTTTTATTTTGCAGGCTGTGGCCATTTGTCAGACCGCATTTTGCAATATTCTTTTGTTTTGAAATTGCTGTCATTTTATATTGATGTTTTCTCTGTTTAGTGGTTAGTTTATTCACTTGCTCCCCTTCCCCCACTAGAGATCAGTTTGAATGTTCACTTGGTACATTATTGTTTATCAGTTTGGTTAGTGTGTTTGTTCTAATCCAACTAAGATGCAATCCATCTTTTGCATACATGTATTTTTTATGAAAAAAGGTCTCCCATGAATCAATGAAAGTTACATCATCCCTTTTACATTGGTGTTGTAGACAGGCATTTATATGCTGGACAGTGTTATTTTTTTCCTTATGGAATTTTAGGATTGCTAGTAGGCCAGAGATGACTGGTTTCTGCCCCTTACTTTTTTATAAAATTTATCAAATCCATGTTGTCGTCCACAATGTCTTTTTCATGGTCTTGACCTATGTTATTTATACCTACATGAACCACTACGGTCTGGCTGTTGACCTGTTTATCTATAACATTTGGTAATATTAATTTGATATCTTGAGTTTTTGCCCCTGGTAGACATATCATCTCACTATTAGCTTTGTCTGTCCCACAGATAACTATGTCCATACACCATAGTATTGAGTCCTCTATAACTGATTCTTTTTTGTTGGACTCATCATTAGGAGTTAGTGGGCTGTACCTGTTTGATATAGGTATTTCATTGTTACCCATGGCTCTTCTCCCTTTTTTCTCGGGCATATTATCTACAACAGTCCAGTATACATCATCATCATATGCAATATTTGTTACTGTTTCTGCATTAGGCTCATGTTCCCAGTTCTCCATCTGACTATCCCACTTTCTCTTCTCTTTTGGGATTATGCTTACTGTGTGTGCATAACTCTCAACCTTTTGTCTCTGAATTGAGGGACATGGACAGTTTTGGACACTCAAAATGAGGGACAATGAGGGATACAGACCTTCAGAATGAGGGACACATCCTCAAACATGGAGATACAAGCTCAGAACACTGTGAAAACCATAGTGTTTACTTGTATAAAGTTTATTTTGGATTTACTATTTTAGAATATTAATTGTTTCTGCTTTAAAGTCTAAATTTACAGCACATTCACTGTGTGGGCAGCACCTTTTACATAAGGGATGGATGAGGGACAGAGCAGATTTAAGGGGAAAATGAAGGATGTCCCTCATAATGAGGGACACTTGAGAGGTCTGTGTGTGCAACAAGCTCCTCCTAGCATGCTCCTTCAATGTTTTAACTTCATTTAGTAGATGCCCCATATCTATATATTTTTGGCCGATATAGTTAGTGCTATTTTGGTCTGGTATATTTGTGGAATATGTGAAGCAACTATTGTATGTTTTAATTGTGCCATTATTACAAAGTAACGTAAGGACATCTTCAGTCTTGCTGTCTTGTTGTATTTTATGTAATGCCTCCTCTGTTGTTTCTTTGGACTGAATTAAAGGTCATTGCTTCTAAATCTACCCTTACTGGTTCAAATGAGTATCACATTATTTATGTATTTATTCAACTGTTTTACCAGGAAGGCACACTGAGCAACATGTTGTTCATCTCCTGGTGCAACCTGGGGGAAGGGGTACAGTTGGATGGACAAACATGCAATTACATTTAGCATACATGACAAGAACATACAGAAAATTAAAACAGCACAGTTGCCATTGCCCTGCTGGAATGGCATTAGAGTTATGAGACAGGTGAACAGAGCAGAAGCAACATTAATTAATACAGTAACCTGAGCATTTTATTACATTTGGCATATATGGAGAATAACACACAGCAATTAAAAACCACACTGTCACCATTATGCTGCTGGAATGGTGTTGCAATTAAGAGACTGGTGATCAGTGCTGTAGCAACTGAGTAGCAGTGCATCAAAGGATAGAGGGTGCCAGTTGTGGGGAAGGGGAAGAAGCAAGTAAGACGGGAGGACTGGGACAAAACCAAGTAATAAACAATAACTGGGGCAGTACTGAGTAGTGTGAGACAATTTAACACTACCTAAGTGCGGGTTGGAGTAGAAGCTCAGACTGAACAAAGTGTGAGCAAATTTGTCAGTGCATAAAGGAACTAGGGGATTCAGTTTAAGTGCAGAAGGATAGAGAGGAGAGGAGGAGGAGGAGAGAGGAGAAGGTGAGGGAAATAGATTGAGAGAAGGGAGGAGTGACTAGAGTTAACCCCACCAGAATGCTGGGAACCCTGCCTGGGGCATATCTAGACAAGACTTGGGAAAGGTGAAAGAGGAGAAGGGACAGAGGAAAGACAGAGGAGTTGAAGGGAGGATGGACGTGTCAAGGGGGGAAGGAGAAATGATGCCTGGAACTAGCTCCCTCCAGGATGCTGAGAACCCTGCTGGGGCAGAACTAAGCAAGGACAAATAGGTATGAAAGGAAATAAGGGGGAGAGGAGGGAAGGAAGAGCTTGCCTAGATTATGCACCCCTCCAGGATGCTGAAAACCCTGCAAAGGGGTAGTACTGCTCAAGGGCAATTAGGTAAGAGAGATATAAAGGGAAGGGGGAGATGGCAGGTAGCATTTAGACTGTGATAAAGCTACACCAAGAGGATAAGACTTAATTAATTTCACCTTGGCAGTTTTGTTTCAGTTGGGCTTTTTATAGAAAAATGCCATTTCCTATATGTATCGAATAATAGATTGTTACTTATAATTACAGTTCATTGCAATTGCTGTAGATATAAAACTGTAGTTTAACATAGACTAGCACAGTTACTGGAGAGGACCCAGGTCCCACACTCTCTTTTTAATGTGCCTGACTGTTACACCTGGAATTAAAGGTGGTTGCTTCTAAATCTACCCATCCTGGTTCAAATGATTATCACATTACAATTTAAACTTGCTAAACCTCTCTATCATCTCAAATCTAAATTGATCTAAAGATTTTCATACATGTCACTCTTGCCCCACCCATTTTAGCACCCAATATACATCCCGATACTGACTACTGCTAAGCTGTGGCTCTATTGCACTTCCTGGTACCTTAACCAGAAACAAGTCAAGTTGTGTGAATGTAGTTTTGATTTAGAGGAAGATAGCAAAAGACTCATATCCCATGTGTTTACAACATCTTTTTAAGGCTTTTGCTGACCTCAGGAGGTTATGAGGCTGTAAAACATTACTTGCAAGCTGCTTGCACACTGGGCCAACTGCATCAAAAGCTAATATGAGCTGTCAGATGCCAGTATGTGACAGATATTTCAATATATAGAAGAAACACCCCTTTTAATGTTAGCCACAGCCCTAAAAGGTTACTACTCTATTTAACAACACTTACAATTTAATAGTATGCTGAAGGAACCGTAGCACAAGCTCAGCTGAGCCTTCAGTTACTTATGTGCATTAAATTCAGACTTAGTTTTTTTAAAAATCCTTTTTCATGAGTTAATTCCCTTTTTTGTGATGATGAAAAAGGAATCGTAAAAAGGGAACTTAATGAGTCAAGAAGAAGAATTTAAACAGTTGTAAAAAAACCTTTGGAGGCCATGGGAGCTATGAAATATACAGAGTGAAGCTCCCAACGAGCAAGATACATGTTTGGATGTCTGCAGAAGGCATCCCTGGGCAGAGTTATGACAGTTTGTTATGTGCAAAAAGAAAAAAAAAAGATGGCAACTCATAAAAAAGGAATGTTTTCTGGCAGAAAAGGATTGGCCCCTCATGAGAAAGAATATTTTTTTGTGAGACTAACATCATTTTTTTGTTTCAGGAAGCTATCCTGGAAAGAGAAATTCTCTTTGAAAATAATGGACCTTAAAAATGCAATAACTTTGAAAAGAATTAATATTATTTCACCAAACAAGGGCAAACCTGTTCTGTGAACCAAACTCTTTCTACAATACAAATGTCACACTAAAATTCCAAGCAGTGTGCAGGATGATTAGAAAAAAAAACTGCAAAAAAAGTGCACATTTTAAGGTTTTTGCGCTATCTGCATCTCAGAATCCACATATCTGAACGAAACTTTGCACATCAAGGGATCTACCCCATGAGACAGAGCCTGCAACACTTTTTGCAAATCTGTTGAATGGTTGCAGTGTTATTAAAGATCAGAATTTGAGGTTTAACATTAAAGTGCCTACTCAACGGATCCATGACAGTCGGTCAACAAATCATTTGTTGACTGACGTTACAGTGACTCCTTTATGTTGACCACATTTGTGGTCGGCATGAAGGGAGTAACAGGACAGATTGTTTTCTTTGAGGGGCTTTGCCCCTGAACCCCCAATGTGGGGAGACTCTGCCCCCTGTACCTCCTGCTACTAAAATAATCAACTCTGAGTTGGAGTTGTTTCATGGAGGGGGTGCGATACCCCCAGAAAGCACTGGCGGGTTTCTGCACCAACACTAGAGCAACCTGGTCCTGTTATCGCTGTGTTGTCGGTCACTCTTGAATTGTTGAGGTAGCATCGGCATACCCTACTCAACTCTAACTATAGGGGCACAACTGTGCCCCTATAATTAAAACAATTTGTTAGGGCTATGAACCAGTGGTCACTATACATTTCTGCTAGGAAGTCACCGGTAGGGATTACCTCAATCCTTCACCCCCTTGGGACCCATCCTTTGTCATGATATTCCTTTAGATACTTTTTGTTGTAAAAAAGTTTCAATCTCTTTGGTCTTTAGTTTCTCAAATTCAGTAAATATGGTAGCTTCAGGCCCCCTCAGGCACTTAGGAGCTGCTAATTTGTAATATGCTTTCTTCTGAACCTTACCCAACCAGATAAACTCTGTAATGCATAAATGCACTTTCTTGAACTAGGTTAAAAGTAACCACTAATTAAAAAGGTTGACGGGGTAAAATATGCGAGGAAGAACATTCATCTTGATTAAATTGATGCACCCAAATAGTGACATATGAAGGGTCTTTCAGTGCACTAAGTCTTGCTGTGCAGTGGTTAAAAGTGCATTCAAGTTCAGCTTTTTCATCTGGGACTCACTTCTAGCCAACTGAATACCCAAATATTTTAGTGATTTGGGGGCCCAGTTGAGTCCCGTATTCAGGATTTTGCTTTTATGTGTTCTTGAGTTTAAGGGGAAAACGAATGTCTTGTCCATGTTAATTTTGGAGTTTGATACAAAACTGTATTCTTTTATTGTATTCGATGCAGTGGAGAGAGACTCCTTAGGCTGAGACAAGTGCAGAAGAATGTCATTTGCATACACGGATACCCTCTCCTCCCACCTTCCAATGGTTATCCTGTGCATCAGCAGGGGATTCCTTTAAAGTGACTATAAGGGGTTCTAAATAGAGGTTGAATAATAAGGGGGGGTAGGGGACAACCTTGCCTAGTACCTGCGTACAGTGAAAAATTGGAGGAAAAAAAACTGTTACAGTAAATGCATGCTGTAGAATTGGCATATAGGGATAGAATCCACCTAATGAACTGTGCAGAGAACCCAAATTGATGTAAAGACCAAATCATGAATTGCCAGTCCACATGGTCAAATGCCTTCTCTGCATCCAGGGAGACAAACTCAAAAGAGCGAGGGGCCTCCCTGGCCACAGAGAAGATGTGGGCTAGCTTATGGAGATGGTACACTGAGGACTTCCCCTTTCATGAAACCAACCTGGTCTGGCCCAATTAGGTATGGTAGAACTATGTTAACCCTCTCTGCCAGCAGTTTGGATAGTATTTTGAGATTGTAGTTAAGAAGCGATATAGGCCTGTAACTGACTACATGCTCTGGGTCCCTCCCTGTCTTTGGTATTACAATGATCATAGCTTCTATTAACCATTGATCTACCTGTTCAGATGTCAGGATGGGCTTGAAAAGCTCAGATAGCCATGGAGCTAATTGGTGTGCAAATACTTTGTAGAGATTGGGGGAATAGCCATCTGGACCAGGGGCCTTTTCCAAAGACAGATTATGGATTGCATTGAGAATATCCATTTCCATGAAGGGGGCTAAGAGAGCTTTTTTTTGAGGGTGCAGATAGAGTGGGGAGAGAAATTTGAGATAAAAAGTCATCTACTCTATCCTGTGGAGGCACGTCTGATATTGGACTGTGCAGATCATGATAGTAGATCTCAAACTCTTTAGAAATCACCCTGGGATTGGTCTTAAGTGAACCATCTTCCTCCAAGCATCACTGTAATGAGTCTCGAGGCCTCATGTTTACTTAATCTAAGGGCAAGAAGCCTTCTGCCTTTCTCCCCTTGCTCAGTATATGTGGCACTGGTCCTTAGTACGGCCAGCCCCACCTTTTCACAGAGGAGCTCTCCATATTGGTCTCAAAGTTTATTGAGAGACTGATGGACCTGATCCCCTGACCTACTTGAAAGATTAGTTTCAATATTTCTAATTTGGGAAAGCAGGGAGTTTGCCTGTTCCTCCCTCCTCCTCTTCCTAGCCACAGTCAGTAAGTTTAATGAATTCCCCCCAATATAACATTTGAGAGTCCTCCATTCTATGTCTGGTTTGCCTGTTGATCAAAAAATTTTCCTCTTTGAAATCATCCAGACATGCAGCAATGTGGTTTGTGACATTGGTCTCTTTCATTATCTGATTATTCAGCTTCCATATCTTGTCAGAAGGCTGAGGAAGGGACAGAAAGAGGTGACAACTCACAGCTGAATGATCTGAAATCACCCCGGGTTCCACTCTGCTGTCCAGGGGCCCCCCCCCAACAGCATCCAGCTCATTAGGAGGTAGCCTATATGGCAGAAAGTTCAGTAGACGGAAAAGCAAAATTTATAATCCCTTGCAGATGGGTACAACAGTTGCCGGGGTCACATAGTCCAAGATAATCTGTAAATTCAGTAGTGCCCTCTGTGCTGGTGAAAGCCCCCCCCCCTTCCTTCTATCTGATTAGTCCAAATTCAAGTCAAATGGGAGATTCCAGTCTCCCCCTAATAAGATTAGTGGGGAGAGGAAGGGAGACAGCAGCGATATGAGCCCTGTGAAAAATGAGGGTGTATCGGAGTTGGGACCATAAATATTCCCCAAGATTAATTCAGTGCTTTGAAGGGTTCCTCTAACAAAAATGTATTGGCCTTGCTGGTCTCTAATACATTGGTTACACACAAATGGTGTGCTCCTCGCTAGCAGTATAGCTACCCCCTTGCTAGACGTACTATTTCCTGCTGCAAAGCCTTGCCCCACATGCTGTCTCCTTATTAAATTAGCCTCTGTTTCTAGTAAGTGAGTCTCCTGAAGAATGATTACTTTTCCTTTAATATTCTGCAGATGTTTAAGTACTTTATATCTTTTAACTTTTTTCCTTGCCCCGTTTACATTCCACGATATTACATTAATTGGGCTGGCCATATGGATTGTAACCTATAATGATTTGCCCTGAATTATACAGCCCGATTGCTCAGAAAAGAGAACATGTGCCATAGTTTATTTGGTGCCATATCCTCCTTCTCTTGCTCCCCCATGTCCTCTGAGCCATCTAATACCACCCCTCCCTGTAATCCCTCTCATAAAGAACTGGCCTTTGAACATTGAAATATAGATACAGCAAAACACAGTTGAAACCCCATAACCCCATAGTGCCCCATAACAAAGCTCTGAAACATGTTACGAAACAATAATCTATCCCAACCCACCCTGCCAGCATAGTCGTCTTCTGGCCCATGACGCTTAGTTACCCAATTGCTCACCCTTCCCCTATCCACCTGGCTGTTAAAGAAAAACATTTTCAAAATGTAATTTCAACCCCACAACAGTGAAAACTTTTCAATATACATCAAGTCAGGAATGAAGGAGTGAAACCCCCGTCCCACCACCCCATGCGAGCTTACAGTCCCAGTTCACTGGAGAAAAGCATCACATTGTCAAATCAGCCTGCTCTAGGAGGCCTCACTGTTGTATCCCCCGAATATTATGTCTGGAATTTGTCTCTCTCTTTGTAACTGGAAAACACGCCCAGTCACATTCAATTTTCCGGTATGCTTTCCCTCCCAGTTGTTCCTGCAATATAGCTGGAGAGACTTGCTTGGTTATTCATTCTCCCAGTGCTTACCCCACAAAACAAAAAAGAAAGCCCCTGAAACTCTTGAGCTGGCCAAATGAACTAATAAGTCATACAGAACTGTGTCTGGGCACAACCAACAAACTTGTAGTGCTTACGTGAGGTGGTAATGCTTATTTAGACCCAGCATTAAAATGTGGCACAGTTCATCATTCTTCTGATGCAGTCCCTCAGTTCTGTAAGGGTTCTATAACAAAGAATAATTAAATATGTGGACCTTTTCCTCTAGGAGACCACAGCTGCTACGAAGATACCAATGTAATAAAATCTCAGGATAACTCCAGATTTGCAGACTGCAGACATTTGAGAGCCCCTAGAAACTGCAGATTAAGGTGAAGACATCAAGGATTTTATTTGGCAAGCAGTCCAAATATGCATATTCCTTGCTTTGATATACGTCTAGAGATACCTTCCACTTCTCTGGCCGACTTCAGTGCTCGGTAAACAGTGCAGGCAGAGATTTCTTTAGCACGCCCATTGCTGTTTCCATTTCTTAGTAGGAAATCCATGTGCTATTAATTTGGACTTGTTGCCTAGCCGGGTAGGCCACTCGAAACTTAATACTGGCAATAATGTACTTGGAGACAATGGGGTGAAATTGAGTGCAGCGTTGCCTCACAGACGTTGGGAGATCTTGGGTGATGCAGATTTTCTTCCTTTCCCACAGTATATCCTGTATCTCTTTCATTTTGTTTAGGAAATGCTGCCTTTCCTGAAAATTCCAAACAAGGAAGTTGGAAAGAGACAAGCAATAACAGCAGACTGAAACCCATACTGAAAAGCACAAGAGTCACTACCAGATTATACCACAAAGATGGACAAAACTTAGGGAGACACAACAAATTCAGAACTATCTTTTTTACAGGAAGGCAAGAAGAATTATGGACCCTGCCTGAGGAGGAGGAGTCTGAGGTTTACACACAACAAGAGAAACAGAAGAATTAGAACAGGGAGCAGATGGCAGAATAAAAAGTGGCAACAGGGGAAGTGGCAGGTGGCCCCCCATGAGAAGGAGGAGATACATGTTAGTAATATCTCATTTAAACAACTTACAGTGACTGTGTTAAAAGTATTAAACCATGGACTTTCATTCATCCCCACCTCAAATTTTTATCATTTCAATATTGTGGTTGCTCTGCACAGACTTGTGAGGAATTTGAGCCAGTAAAATTATTACTACAAAATGGCACCAGGGGAGGATACTGAAATGGCTGTTAGTGAATCAAAAAGTGACCATTCTCAAACCTCAAGCCCTCCCACCTCTTTCTTCTCAATATTCTGACACCAGGGTTCCCAATCCCTAGTCCCAGCTAGTACCCCCTCACCCTGTCCGTCTTCACAGTGCAACACCAGGAAGCCCATCCTGGTGCCCACAAACATAACAGCAACACTGGGTTGCCCAACCACCAGTGTCAGTACCTGAAAGAAAGAAAATCATCCTTCACAGTCATTTTTTTTGTATGTTTATACACCCTGTAAAAAAGAAAACTGTCAATCAATGTCTGTTTCCACCACTAGCCCACAGCTGCTGTCACCCTCTCCCACATGACTTTTCCACTCAGCACCCCCTACCCCATACTTACCTAACAGGAGTCCAGCTCCATAATCCTCTCTGGACTGTAGGCACATCTTCACTCTTAAATGCCAGACTGGAAACTAAGGAAATCAGGTATGCAGTTCAATGTATTTCAATGAGTTTTGAACTTGTCCTCATAACTTAGTCATTTTTAAATATTTCTTTCCAAAATTCTCAACATGGCCTTTTTGAACCACACTTCATGAACAAGGACATTGGAATTATGCAAATCTGTGCCAAAAGGTGATTTTGTGGTTGCTGTGAAAATCACCTTTTGGGTTGGATTTAAACATTTTCTCTGCCCTTGTTCATGAAGTGGGGCCACACAAAGATTGTGCTGAAAATCTGGGGTAAAAATAATTAAAAACAACAACATTATAAGCATATGTTGAAATGTTTCAACACACACTCATAACTTTGGTAACGTTCATATTTTGACCCCAAATATTGACCTGGGCCATTTTTTCACAGCACCTCATGGAAGTGACTGATGTCTCTGTTCAGATCCTGGCCAAAAGGTATTTTTGCACTTGTGTACAAAATCACATTTTAGGCAGGTATTGAACATTTTCTCTGTCCTGGTTCAGGAGGTGGAGTCATCAGAAAGCTACGTTAAATAGTTGGGGTAAAAATATACAAATAAAGTTACGAGTGTATTCTGAAATTAACATATGCTCACAGCTTTGGTAATTTTTAATATTTGACCCCAAATTTTTAACATAGCCATTTTTTCACACCACCTCATGAACATGACAGCATTCATTTTCCAAAGCCTGACCAAAATATGTTTTCACACTTGTGGTGCAAAATGGCATTTCAGCCAATATTTTATAAATGACAGCTATCCTGTTCAGATGGAGTGGTCATAGAAAGACTATGTTGAAAATCTGGGGTCAAAATGTGAATAAAAAAACTTAGTTATGAAGAAACATTGAATAGTTCCAAAGTTTACTCATGCCTTTATTTTTTCAGATTGTGGCCCCTAATGTTAGTAAGTAATTCTTTATTTGTTAGGTGCCGAGTCCTGGGGACTCTGGGCACAGTACAGGTGGAGGAACACAGGGTGGTAACAACTATCAAGTCAGGTAAGAAATAAAAAGAAACAAATTAAAATAATCAAAACATGCCAGGACATTTATATTTAAAATATTTTATGTAAGACTAAAAAACATTAATTGGGAAAGTTAGGTTAAAGACATGAGCTATTAGGCCCCTCCTGAGTACCTTTACCATAGGGGCCTCCCTCATAGATTTTGGCTGCAAGTTTCAGAGGACCGGGCTGGCCACCCTGAATGAGTGATCACCTGAGATTTTAAGCCTGGCCCTTGAAACCACCAGGATACCCATGGTGGAGGAATGGAGGGAGTGAGCTGGTATGGTGGGGGTGAGGAGGTCTGACAGGTAGTCGGGCTCAATCTGTATAGGGCCTTATAGGTGAGCAAGCCCACCTTGAAGAGAATCCTCCACCTGACTGTCAGCCAGTGCAGATCCCACAGAACCAAGGTCACATGACAGGACCTTGACAGCCCTGTCAGTAGCCTGACAGCTGCATTCTGCACTAGCTGCAGCCAGCAGAGGTTCCCTCCACTGACCTAGAGGTAAACAGCATTACAGTAACAGAGTCTGGATGTTACAAATGCATGCACCAGTGATGGCAGGTCCCCGGGTGAAATTAGGGGTTAAATCCAGATGATGTTCCTCACATGGTAAAATCCATTTCTAACATCAGTCAACGCCTGAGCTTCAAGTGTTAGCTTATCGTCAAGGACAATGCCTTGATTTCTCATCCTCGAGAATGCTATCAACAGGGCCAATCCCAGAATCAAGCCTGCTGTTGCTCCAGAAGCATCCCCATCACGTCTATGGCCCAGTTCAATCACCAGCACCTCCATCTTATTTGGTTTTAGTCTCAGCAAGTTAGAGTTCATCCTGACCTGGATCTTGGCAAGGCATTTATTCAGTACTCCAATGGCACCATTTGTCCTTGGTACAAAAGACATGTACAGCTGGGTATCATCTGCATAGCAGTGAAAACCCAGATTGTACTGTCCAATGAGCCCCCTCAAGGGCAGCATGTATATCGTTAACAACATCGATGACAGGAGCGAACCCTGAGGAATACAACAGGTCAGGGGCAATGGGGGGAGGAGAAATTCCCCACCACTACCCTCTGCTTCCTGTCTAAGAGAAAGAACTCTAACCAGTTGATAACAGTACTGGTCAGTACACAATACTCTCTGAGGCAGTCCAACAACAAGGTGTGGTCCATGGTACCAAATACAGATGATAAATTGAGGGGGAATATGAATTGACAGCTGCCCTTGATCTCTAGCTCTGAGGTGGTCATTATGTACACAGACTAGCGCTGTCTCTGTGCTGAGCCTAGTTCTAAATCTGGACTTGAAAGGCTCATGGATGACAAAGGTCACCAGATGTTCCTCGAGCTGCAGAGCCACTATCTTATCAATAACCTTCCCTAAGAATGGGAGGTTGGAGATGGGTCTATAATTCGCCAGGATATCAGGGTCAAGAGATTTATTTTTAGAAGGGGCTTCGCCAACACATCCTTCAATGCATTGGGGAAAATCCCCCCTCTGAATGTGAACACCTGACTATCCCAGTGAACACTGGAACAATAAGCTTGACACAATCCACTAGGAGGTGCATCAGGCCAGGATCCAGTTCACAACATGTGGGCCACAGCTTTGAAATTACCTTGGAGACCTCAGCCACCTCCACTGGCTGAAACTCAGCCCAGAAAATAGGAGAGCCCCTGCTCCACCCAGACCTCACGCTGCAAAACTGATTAAGATGCACTGGCAAGATCCTGGCTCAAACATTATATACCCTGTCAGAGAACAGCAGAACAAACTCTTCTCATAAAGCTACTGAAAAATCTCTTTTTGGCTGTTACAGACTGGGTGAAGAAGCCTGTCCATAGTCTGAAAGAGCTGAGCTGGTCTGTTCTTTCCTGCAGTAATCTCCTTGGGAAGGAACTCTGTCTTCTTATGGTCAATTGCCCTTTGATTATCAGTATAGTGATTCTTCAAAGCCAGTCTATCCTCCACTTACCGGGTCCTGTGCCAGCAACATTCCAACCTCCGATCCATGGTCTTCATCACTGTGAGAGCCCCATCATACTATGGGGATCTCAAACAAGAAGACCTGGATCATATAAAGACCAGTGCAATGGCATTGAGTGCCCCAGAGGTGTCCCAGTTATAGGCCATCACTGCTTCACCCAAGTCTATCACACAAACAGCACTAACACTGGAAATATCAACTGCCACTATCAGTCCCTCTGGGGGCAATCCCTGAAAGGGTGGTGGCTGATCATCTCAACAGGGGAGGGAACAACATATTCATTGTATTATCTCACCTCCTGAACATGGCAGGTGTCATTTTTCAAATCCTGTTCAAAGCTTGTTTCTTCACAGTCACACTGCAAAATCACCTTTCAGATGGGATTTTAAAAAATCCACTTGTCTTGATCATAATGTCAGGTCATAAAATGACTGTTGGAAATTTGGGGTCACAATGTTGGAGGCCACTGAAAATTAGATATTGCCTCTCAGCTGGCCTTATTTAAAAATGCATAAAAGCATAATACCACTGAGAATGCAATATTACTGTACATCTCATTTGATCTCTCCTGGGTCAGTATTCAGTAAAAATGTGTACGGGCAAGACCTAGTACAACAGCAATGCAAGTAGTGAACTTTCGCCATTGACAGATGCTTGTTTCAATAGGACAAATCTCTGGAGTTGCTTCATAGATGATACTGTATTGGTGTGGACAGGGAGCAAATCTGGACTTGGTGAATTTGAGGATTACCTTGAAAAAATCAATAGTATCTTCAAGTTCACGTTATCCAAAAGTCAGAAAGAAATTCAAATCTTGCATCTGGTCATCAGGAAAGATGGGAGGCTACTGACTTGTTTTAAAAGCAGACATATAAGAACACCCTTCTCAGAGCTGATAGTTTCCACCCTCACCACACTACCAGGGGGATTCCCACAGGACAGTTTACCATATCTTTGGAAATGTCATAGATGAGGAAATTTAGTGGACGAGAGCAAACAAAGTGGAAGATAGATTCAGGGTATGTGGTTATAGCAGTGAGTTTGTCAGAAATGCCAGAGCTAAAGCAAAATGTAGAACACAGGGAAAAGTCCTGTCTAGGAGCCTTAGAAGACCTAATGACAGTAAAAAAAAGAGTTAGCTTTGTGCCACATTCTCTTTAAAGACAAATGGTGTCCATGGCATCATTAATAAGAATTGGCTTATGTTTAGAACAGATACAGCATTGAGAAATCTATCTCAGCCATCACCTAGAGTCATACACAGAAGAGGAAAGAACCTCAAGGACACTTTTGTCTGTGCAGAGCTGCCTGAAAATCCAAAAGCAAGGATTCAGTAGTAACCCCCCCCCTCACCCAAATGGTTCAAGAGGTGTGTGGGAGATGCAAAAGTTGTACAGTAGTGAAACACACTAAAACCTTTATCAATGCTGTTAATGTATAGAAAGAGGGGATTAAAGGTCTTATTACACGTGCAGTGAAGAGCATTATACATACTGTACGGCCACCTGCTCCTGTCATTGTTTTTACACTGATAAAACTGTGAGACAATTGTGCATCAGAACTGGTTAGCACATAAGTACCATACAAAATAGGAATAAAAGTAGTGCTCTTGCAGCCCACATTATGAAAGACCTGTCAGGAGTACAGTATACACATTAATAGGTTCGAATGCAGAGAAAACATGCCCTCTCTAAGAGGGGAGGAGGTTGGGATAGAATAGTGAGACAAAAGAAGAATTACTGGATTTTTAAATTAAAATCAATAGAACGGCCAGGTGTAAGTGAAAAAAATGAAGTGGCACCCTTTTTGTATAATGGAAATGATTAAGTGATGTTCTGTTTCCTGCCTCTAACTAAATGTCTTTGTTTTTCAGATAATTTGATTGAGGAGGATTATAGGAATTCCTTGTGAAGCACCACTTTACCCTCACTTTTTAAATATTTGTTTTTATTAGTGTGGTTATGTCGTAGTATTATATGTGAAATGTATATTTATGATGTTATTTATTATGCTGCTTGCACTTTTTATACTGTGGTGGTAAATTGTAGAGAAGTTCATGCTTTGACCCTTAGCATTTAATGTACTGTACCATTAGGAAGCAGCAGTACATTATTCATTGGAATGGGTGGGTGATTGCCTTTAAGAAAGACCCAGTCTAAGGCTCGAAATTCATCAGATGACCAGGAACAGGAACCATGCTCCTATGTTGAGAAGTGTGACTATATGCTTTTTTTTAATCTGCACTGCACCTGCAGTCAAATAAACCAAATTGCACTGTGCAAGAAGTTTCTGGAAATATTATTTTGGTTGGATGTGCTGTGGTCTTAACTCAGGACTGGGTGCTAAGCTTCTGCTGTTTCTATTTTAAGCAAATCTACTTTCAGCACCTGTGTCCTTCAATGCATTGCCTCCAATTTCATTTCTTAGCTGTATTTGACCATGCTGTGAAAGATCTCCAGTATGGCAGTTAACACATTCCATATTGTACTCCGTGTGTGATAAGAAGGCTTTGCATTTATCGGTTAGCTTCTTATGGAGGTCTTGAAAAATTTGGATCAAACACTCCTTTTTTTAAATTTAAGGCACTTTATTGTTTTCATAACAACAAAACAATACAACAACTAATCAACAATACAATGCAGGAACAGCAGATTCCTCCCTCACCCAACCACCTCCCTCTCAAAGGCGGAGTATAGAAAATATAACCAAACTAGGTTGTAACTCACAGTAAAGCAGCAGGCAGGCTTGCCACATACTCTAAATAGGCTAATTTAAGAGATTTCAAAGGAAAAAAATACCTACTAAAAATTAAGAAATAGGTGAAATGAGGCAGTTATCATACAGGTGATGCTCCAGGGCACTGGGTCTAGTAAGCGTCGACAAGAATAGTGTTGGCATGGTATGCACAGTCATAAAAGTGCCAATTTTATTTTTGTGGGGGGGTTTCACCCCCTCCCATACCCCGATGCAGAGGGATCTTCCCCCC
This sequence comes from Neoceratodus forsteri, assembly GCA_016271365.2. Lineage (NCBI taxonomy): Eukaryota > Metazoa > Chordata > Ceratodontiformes > Ceratodontidae > Neoceratodus > Neoceratodus forsteri. The sequence continues at coordinate 1,728,644,503 of CM057452.1, forward strand.
TGCACCACCCAGACTTAAGGATCCTGACTTTGGGGGGAGCAGACCAAAGGGAAAATTAAAATTTATGGGGCCATGGAATAGTGTTTCCATGGCCTCTGATAAAATAAACTGAAGTCATAATGCCAGCAAAAGTTAGTAGACCAGGATTAGAACCCTGGTCTCCATTGCCACTGGCTGAGCTACTCCATGTCCTAGCCTTCCATACAATGGGAGCAACTTGGCCAGTCTCCCATTCCTTGCAGCTCTTGTCCGTTTACAGGACCACAGACAGTGACCAAGGGAGTGCTTACAGCAAGTGCTGTAAAACCCCACTTGCTGTCTGTGTGAGTGCTTACCAGACTAGTACTGTATAGTGCGATGCTATTCTGGTAGCGCTCACTTGACTGGGTACCATGCTCCAGAGTAGACTACATCATACATAAAGTGTACAGTTTGCTCCACCTCTTATTATAAGATGGGAGTTTATGACCAATGTTCACAAGTAGTTTCTCCAAATTTAGATTGACTAAGAGTTCCTGCAACCATTCTTGATATGTAATTAAAGACTGATCAAGCCAATGGCAAAGGACTACCTTCTTCACCGATAGGGAGATCAAAGCCATATGATATCTCCTTTCTCTCACTATAATCCCCTATTATACATATTCTAGGGTTAAAAGCTTCCTGTAATCCCAAAAGGGGATCAGCTCTAGATTTAATCAAGCCCCATAAAGGAGCCACTTTAGGGCAGTCTCAAAAAATATGAAGTAAGAAGCCTTCTGCTTGCCCACATCTTGCACAAAGAGATGAGGTTAACTTGCCCATCTTAACTAATTTTAATGGTGAAAAATACATATTGTGCAAGATGTGGAATTGAATAAATTGGAGTCTGTCATGTGAAATATATGTGTGAAGATCCTCCAAAATTTTATTCCAGTTAAATGTATATCATGGAAAAACTGCATTGCAATATGGAGAATCACCAGTAATATCAGGAAATAATTTTAGAAAAAATAATGAATATAATCCAAAGACAGCATGTGGATGTAGGGCAATATCAGTAGCAGATTGCAGGAACTCACTAAAATTAGTAATCCACGGCCCAGAACCAAACAACTGAAGAAGAACATGGTGAAGTTGAAATATTTTAAATATATATTAACTGATAAAGTACGTGGTAAGAATCTCTTGACATAATTTTAATAAGCCATCACAGAGCAAATCACATACCTTAGCTGCACCCATTTGAGGCAACCATGTTTCTGTCAAAACCTGGCCTCCTAGGCTAAAATTGAGATTATGAAAAATAGGTGGGAAACATTCTTAATAAACTTATAATGCATAAGCGAACATAATTGCATATGTACCCACACTGAAGTACCAATGACAGAGTACTGAAGATCTGCAGGGAGATGCTTGAGGTGAATAAAAAACATACTGTAGATATGGGGACAGATCAGCCATCTTAATCAATTCTCTTTCTAACAGAAGTCAAATATGAATATACAGAAAGTCACCATCAGAGGTAGTGTGAATAGACCACCTTAAGTATTTACCAGTGTGACTACAGTTGCTACACAGTAAACAGAAAAATGCAGAAGGTGAAGGCCTCCAAGCTGTTTTGGAGTCGATATCTGGTTGTATGCTTGTATAGCTTGGCAGAAGACACCAGGAGAAAGGACTGCTGTGTGACTCGACTTCTCTGCTGGGACTAAAGAAGAAGAACTTTTGTACTTGGACCTTTAATTTAGGGTAAAAAAAAAACTAACAAACAAAACAAAAAAAAGTGTGTGTTTGTCTGGGTTAACTGAACTAAATGGGCATCTGAACAGTTATCTAGGTGTAAATCTCAGGTGATTGAAAGGACTTAATAGCTGTGAGGTTTAAATTACTTGTAGAAAGATCTAGTAAGTAGGGGGAGTGGCTTAGCTAGAAGGAAGCTACATTTAAAGACTGCCTTAGAAAGATTCTGCTAATAGCTTGCAGAAGACACCAGGAGAAAGGACTGCTGTGTGACTGGACTTCTGTACTGGGACTATATTGCCTCCTTCCTCCCTCCCTCCACCCCCCACCCAAAGCTAGTTCTATTTTTATAGGCACAGGATTTGACTGACAACAGGAACTTCCTGTTTGGGAGCAGAAAGTGAGTGAGTGATCACAGAATCACCAAAGACCCACCATCCTAGAAGGGCAAGAGTAGCTCTCTGGCCCTCTCCAGCTGCTGGAGGTCTGCCTCTGAGCAAGTAAGTGGTCTACTGAGAAATATAGGATATCCTTGTCTCAGAACAGGACAATCAGGAGCTTAAAGGGCACACAGGCAGAAAGTAAGGAGATAGAGAGAAAAAAAACAGAGGAAAGAGTAAGGATTTCAGACAGTTAAGGGGCCAGAAATAAGACATGCTTGGAGTGGTGCAGTGCAGTGGCTGTGGAGCAGCAGTCTTCTGGGAGACGTTCTGGAGGATGTGGTGTTGTCCCATCTGCAGGCTCCTCTCTGGGCTGAGGGAGGAGGTTGCTCATCTCCAGGCTGAGTTGGCCAGGATTTGTGGGACCTTCTCTTCCATCCAGGGACCACCAGTGCCACTGCCGTTGCCTCAGAGGTTGCCAAGAAAGAGGAGTGGTTGGACAACAGTGGGCTCAGGGAGGGTGAAGGTGGTGGAAAAGAGGTGCATCCTTCCAGTTGTACCTCTCCACAATTCCTATGCCATTCTGGCAAGGTGTGGTTTCTCTATGGAGGTACCCGCAGTGGAGACCAAGGAGGATGCTGGGAACTTCCACAAAGGAGACCCAAAGGAGGGTGGCAGGGGACCCTACAGGGGAAGGAAACAACTCCTGGTGGGGGACTCCATTGTTAGGAAGGTAGAACTGGGGGAGGAAGGGGAGAAGGAGGTAAGGTGCCTGCCTGGCGCCATGGCTTGGAAGGACAGGGAGCAAATCCTCAGGATTGCCAGAGCAGCCGCACAGGAGAGGAAGCTGGATGTCATTGTCCACCTAGGGACAAATGACCTGGCTAGGAAAGGGATTAGAGAAGTGCAGGAAGAGTTTGTGGAATTGGGGAGGGGCCTTAGTCAAGTTGCATGCACGGTAACCTTCTCAGAGGTGCCATCTATGGCATAGGAGGCTGGTGTTCTGCACCATGAGATTCAATCAGTGGTTGAAAAACTGGTGTGAAGCTCAGGGATTTGGCTTCATTGGGGACTGGGGTCCACCTGGAGTGATGCAAGCCTATACTGGCATGATGGGTGCATCTGTCTGGGAGGGAACCAGGATCCTGGGTGATAGGTTTAAATGCTTCATTGGCAAGCTTTTAAACTAGCCAAGGGGAGGCACTGGAAAGGAGCAGGAAACCTAGCCCCCAAATAATCACGCGAGTAAAAGCAAACACCAACATAGAGGGTGTTGATAGGGAGAAGGGCAGGGTAAATGGAGAAAGTGACAAAGGCAAGAAGGACAGGAATGGGGCAAAAGGGAGTAAGGCCATCAGGAAATGGAGGGTAATGAGTACCAATGCCTCGCAGTCTGGGCAACAAGCTCTCTGAGCTGGTGGCCTTGATGGAAGAGGGATGCCTGGATATTGTAGCAGTCACAGAAACATGGTACACAGAGAACCATGACTGGGATGTTAACATACCAGGGTACACAGCCTACAGGAGAGACAGGCAGGGGAGAAGAGGGGGAGGAGTAGCTCTCTATGTAAAGGAAGGGATAAAAGCAACTGAACAAAAGAGTAAACAGGGAGGAGAGGAGGCTCTGTGGGTCACTTTGGAGACTGGAAAGGGCACCACAATCTGCACAGGGGTTGCTTCAGACCCCGATGTCAGGGAAGGAATAGACAAGGATATGATAGAAGGCATTCTTAGAATGGCAGAGAAAGGGGAGGTACTGTTGATGGGAGACCTGAATATGCCAGATGTTAACTGGAGCACATTTGCTGCAGCCACATCCAAGAGCAGGGCCATTCTTGATGCCCTACAGGTGGCAGGCCTTAGACAGCTAGTTTTGGAACCCACTCATGAGGGAGCAATCTTAGACCTCGTACTCTCAAACGGGGGCAGTGAGAGGATCTCAGGTCTAGAAGTGGGTTGCCATCTGGGGGCTTGTTGTTATACAAAATAAAAAAAATAATTTTAAAGAATGTTTTTGTTAGTGTCTAAAATTATTTTTGTTTCTTAAAAGAAGATGACAAAATAATTCAAATACAAAAAATCCAATGCAATCAGTCAAGAGGCTCATAGTGCTGAGATTAGACCCGTGGTGTTATACTGGGATAACACCATGGGTCCAGCCCCAGACTGACCAATCACAGTCCAAGATTCTTTCTTGCCATTGTATAATGTAATATAGATTGAAGCTTCTGAAACTAGATGATAAACCATAGTGAAAGTATGCAGTACCGTAGTCAATAAACCGGTGCACAGGGTAACAACAACTCATAGTAAGTCCATTTAAAGTGCCAGAGAGTGCATAAAATAGGTTCCTCTTCGGACTTAAAAAGTGTAATAAGGCATACAGAAACTAAACCAGAAGCAGTTCAGTGCATCCCAAGAAGAAGTCCTTATAACATCAAAAAACAGGGCATCAATACAATCCAGCACTGAGACAAAAAGGGAATAACAGATCATGAGCGAAGCCTGATTCTAAGCATATGATCCATCCAGGCTGGAGCTACAGCAATCAGTTTGGAGTATAAGCAGAAAAATAAGCAGCAGATTCCGATGATATGGCTGCTATTAGATTCAGCACAATATCCTCCAAATAATAGCAGAAGGGAAGCGATCGCATAGCATCTAAATGTTAAAAAGATTCACAGGACTTTAAAGTAGCTAAACATAGCTAGTAGAATATCTTTGATCTGCATCTTCAGCTGGATTTAAAGAGGTCTAGAAATAGAGATTTTACCTCAATGTTGGCTTTTTTGGCATCTTCATGGGAGATCCAGGAACCCTGGTGCTGTTTTTGAAGTTGAGACGGATACTGCATTTGGAATGCAGCTATTAGTTTAGTGACAACAGATGGAAAGCTGCACGGCATTGACAGACAGTGCTAGGGAGCTCCTGAACTACATGGAGATGGGCTCCTTTCCAAGTCACTTCTTTGAGTTCTCTTTCTTTATGAAGCAAATGCTGCTTATCCAAAAAATTGAAAAACTAAATGATAAATGGTCGAGGTGGTGATCCATCCTGAAGCATCATCTGAAGAGCAGGATGTGCCCTCTCAATAACTTAGGAGGGGACGTTGGCAGACTGCCCGGTCAATTTTTCAGTTAATTTCTGGGAAAAAATTATTGGATTTGATGCCTCTACTTTTTAAGGGAGACCCAGAACTAACATTATTTCTACTACTCCTCCATTCCAGATCTTCTAGGCATGCCTCTAGTTTTGAGTTTTTCTGCTACAGGGCAACAGTTTAGGGGTCAATTTTGCTCCTCTAAACCTTTGGGGAGCTTGTGCATACTTCATTATCCCTGATTTGTCTACTGAGCCCATCAATTTTAGATTGCATAGCCTTTACGTCATTGGCGAGTCCCTGCAGAACATCCTTAGAAACATAGAAACCTAGAAAATGATGGCAGGTGGGGACCAAAGGTACATCTAGTTTGCCCAGATCTTACCCTCTACTCAGAAACTTTTTGTAGCTATCCCCTTGTGCCTGTCCCAAGCTGAATTAAATCCCCATACTGTTTTGGATTCAATGACTTCAGCAGGTAGGTAATTCCATGAATCAACCACCCTTTTGGTGAGGAAAAACCTAGGCATGTTGCCTCGGAATCTACCCCAGTTTCATGTTGTAGCCTCTAGCTCTTGTGGAGTTATTAATGAGAAAGAGCTCCTATGTGGGGACTCTGTTAATACCCTTTAGGTACTTGAATGTCTCAATCATGTCCCCCCATCTCTGTTCTGCTCCAGGGAGTACATGTTGAGCTCCCTTAATCTGTGTTCATAAGACAACTCATGGAGACCATGAGTCATTTTAGTTTCCCTCCTCTGCACTGTTTCCATTCTGTCTGTGTTTTTCCTGAGGTAAGGCCTCCAGAACTGGGTGCAGTACTCAAGGTGATGCCTCACAAGGGACATGTACAGTGGCAGGATCATCTCCCTTCTTCTACTTGAGATGCACCTACCTATGCATCCTAGCCTTTTGCTGGCCCTTCATGCTGCTCTTTCACATTGGTTGCCCACTTTTAAATCATCTGAAATGATAGCTCCCAGATCTCACTCCTGCCAGGTGATTGCTAGTCTCTTCCCCAGGTGGTAGTCAGTACCCAGGTTGTTCTTACCCAGATGCATGACCTTGCATTTTTTGCGTTCAATTTTAGCTGCCACATACTTTACCAGTTTTCAAGCATGAGAAGATCTCTTCTCATTTGCTCCTCCCCCTCTGTTGCAGAGTTTTGTGTCATCTGCAAATAGACATACCTTCGCACCCAACTCATCTGTGATGTCACTGATGAACACATTGAAGAGCAAAGGTCCCAGGACGAACCCTTGTGGCACACTGCTGGTCACTTAACTGGCTTCTGATGCTGCCCCATTTACCATCACTGTTTGGGTTCACTGTAGAAGCCAGCTTCCTACCAATGATACCACTTCCTTCCCTACTCCTATATTCTCGAGTTTATTTATCAGCTTTCTGTGTGGGAAAGAATCAAAGATTTTACTAATGTCCAGGTAGATGACATCCAAGGCTCCCCCCTGGTCCACCACCCTAGTAACCAAGTTGAAGAACTCAATTAGGTTTGTCTGGCAAGACCTTCTCAGTGTGAACACATGCTGCTTGGCATCCTGATGTTCAGTTTCCTCCAGAAATACTGTTATTCTTTCCTTAAGCAGTGATTCCATCAACTTTCACACCACTGAGGTGAGACTAACCAGGTGGTAGTTTTTTGCTTCCTCTTTGCTACCACTCCTGTAGATGGGGATCAGTATTGCCCTCTTCCAGTCCTGTGGGACTGTACCTTCCCTCAGGAATCTACTAAATAGATCTGCTAGGGGTTCAGCCAGTTCATCACTCAGTTCCCGCAGTATGTGTGGGTGGATTCTGTCCAGACCGATGGCTTTATGCATGTTCAGTTTTTTTAATTCTGCCTTTACCCTTTCTGCCATGAATGGACTTGTGTTTACCCCCCTTTCTGTTATTTTTCTCCCCTTTGGGGTGGGTCCCTTGCCAGCCTCTTCCTTTGTAAATATGGATATACAGATTGGTAAAAGATAGGACTCACTCACAAAATTAGACAGATATTCACTCTTTTTATATAAAAATTCACAGCATTTTATTTTTCACTACACTGTTAGACAAACGTTTCAGACAAAATTCTTCATCAGTGTGAACACTGCATCAAAAAACAAATACATCAAGAGCAAAACTCAGCACTCTGTAGTTGGCATGAATACAGGCATGAGTTTAATGTAACAAATAAATGCCAAGCCTCACAAGAAACAGGTAGCACAACTATGTAATTCAAAAAACAAAGCCTGCTGTGTACTTTTCAATATGAATTTTATAATCTTTTGTTGCTGTTACCTATTCCTTTCATATTGTATTCTTTCTGGCATAATCTTGGCAGTGCTTAAAACTTACTTCTGCCTTGTTATTTGTTTTAAAAGATTTTTGTACTCTGATGTAGAAGCTCGACCTCTTCCTTATTTCTTAATGGAGATGTAAAATGTGAATTTTTATATAAAAAAAGAGTGAATATTTGTTTAATTTTGGTGAATGAGTCCTGTCTTTTACCAATATGTATATACATGAATATGTGCTTGACTGGTAACAGGACTGCTCCCTTTAATGGAAACTTTTTTGCTTTTCTACCAAGGTGGCTGTGCTGGCTTCTAATCCTTGATCTTCCTTTGTAAAGACAGAGCAGAAGTACTCATTCAAGACCTCAACCTTTTCTGTCTTCTTCCAGTTTTTTTCCCATTTCTGTTTCAGAACCTGGCAATACTTCCTTTGTTTTTCTTTTTATCACTTATGTACCTAAAGGTTGTTTTGCCTTCTTTTACCCCCCCCCCCATGTCAAGTCTTCCTCTGTTTGTGCCTTTGCTGCTCTGATTGCCCTATTTGCCTCCCTCAAGCTACTCCTGTATGCCTCCCTATCCTTGTCACTGTTAGAGCTCCTGTACTTCTTGAATGCTTGTCTCTTTTCCCTTACTGTAGTTGCTACTTCTTTTGTGAACTATAGTGCATTCCTTCTTTTTCGTGTCATACTGACCAGCCTGGAGCATTTCTCAGTTACTTCCTCCAGTGCCTTCCTTATGTACGCCCAATATTCTTCCACTCCTCCTTTTGCCTTTTTTTGAAGTTAGCTCTGAAGCAACTTCTCATCTGGGCAAAGTCTGTTTTTTTTTTTTTAAATCAAGGACTCTTGTCTTAGAGTGACTTGATTCCTTTATCTAGCTGACTTTAAGCCAGACAGATTTGTGGTCGCTCAATCTCAATTGGCAGACCCACTTCTACCTCCTTTACCTTGCTACTGTTAGTGAGCACCAGGTCTAATATTGTGTTTTCTCTGGTAGGGGCCATTACAAGCTGATTTAGACCAGCCCCTCTCAGTGCATCTAGGAAATTTCTACTTCTAGATGTGGATGCTAGACAGAAAATCCAGTCTATCTCTTGGAGATTAAAATCACCCATTAACACAACCTCTCTCTTATCAGTCATATTCAGTATGCTGAAGGGCCCAAACCCCTGCAGCAGTTTTTCCTCAGTGAGAGCCGTTGCTGAAGGAGACAGTCAGGAGGAAGGAGTTGACTGTGCCTTGGTGCACTTCGAGGCTTTGTCTGGTGTAATGGTAGGAGTGAGGCATGGAGGTGATATTCTCATTTTTTTTCTCATACAGTATGTAGTTTACTCCTCCAGTGGAGTTGGCAGGTGGCTCCAGCCCCTCCCTCAGAGGGGACTTGTCTCTCTGACCAGGCTTTCCCCACACCCACCCCAGCTGGCCATCTCCCATGGGTTGCCCCCCAATGACCGGGCTGGTGGTGAGGGGTGCCGTCCTCCTCCTTTCTCTGGAAGCCAACATCTAGATTGCTGGGGGAGGCACAGGTGAAGCCTGCCATCATGGAGCCTGCCAGCTCTGATTCCTTTTTCCATTTTCTCCCTGGACCCATGCCATTGCAATGGGTGGGATGACTATCTCCACCTCCGTAGAAGCAATCTTACACCTTGAGTGTGGGTCCACTCCTTTCTAGTATCACACCTGTGATGACCCCCAGCCTCTGCTGGGTGTCAGTCTACAGCACAATGCTGAGTCCCCAACCCCCGAGGAAGGAGAGCTGTCAGTGGATGCTCAATCTTTCCTTGCCCTGGCCAACCCCTGAGTGACCTGAATCCATTTCTAAACCTGGGTCACCAGCATGGTGCAAAGTAAGGTGTCCAGTGCCTCAGCTCTCTGTGCCACCAGGCCAGCCACCATTCTTATTTCTGAGTCCATTTTTTGGTTTCTGACACCAAATGTTGTAACTGCAGGTAAGAGAATTCACTATGATTTATTTTCAGCTGATATGATGTTTGGTAGGGAGACAAATGACAGCATTATAGAGGGAGAGGGAGAGGGATGAAGCTATCAAGAAGTGCTGCTATCTGAAGCGATGCATCACATGACTCCTGGTTCAAACACTCCTGCTGTTGGAGGGGCCTCTTTCCCTGTCAAGCTGCTGAATTTGTTCCTTAACTGGAAGCCATGGAAACTTAGCTACATATGAACATACAAACATACGAAGAAGCCAGCAGAAGAAGGCCATTTGGTCTATCAAGTCTACTTGTGTTGCAGGGTCCACAGCTTGAGCTACTGTCCCTGCCCCCTCTCCCCACTCCTCCCATCCTCCCTAACCATGACCTTTACCCTCCCTCTATACTTGTCCCAGCCTCTCTTAAAGTTGTCTACTGTCTTCAATGAGATTACCTCTTCTGGCAGTGCATTCCAAGTGTCCACCAACCTGTCTGTGAAGAAGTGCTTTCTGACCTCCCTCCTAAACCTCCCACCCTCCAACTTAAGACTGTGCACCCTTGTGTTATGGTTGTCACTCAGCTTAAAGAGACTCTCCTTATCAATCATATTTTTCCCTTTCAAGTACTTGAAGATCCCAATCATGTCCCCTCTCTCTCTCCTGTCTTCCACAGAGTACATGTTCAGTGTCCTCAACCTTTCCTAGTATGGTTAATGTCTTTATTGAGGTGTGGGCACCAGTGCTGAACTCCATACTCTAGATGCGACCTTACCAGTGACTTGCACAAGGGCAGTATAACCTCCTCTCTCCTTCTGCTGATCCCCCTAGATATGCATTCTCAGCTTTCTTGCACTGTGTGGAGTGTTTCAGGCCACTAGTTTTTATCACTCCCAGGTTCTTCTTCCCCTCTAATGCAGATACTCATACTCCAACCAGGTAGTGCTCTGTCCTAGGATTCTTGGCTCCAATATACATAACATTGCATTTCTTGGCATTGAAACCAAGCTGCCTGATTCTGATCCACCTCCCTAGATTTTCCAGATCTTCCTGTAGGTCCTGTATCCCTTCAGCTGTGTCCACTCTCCCACAGAGCTTGGTGTCATCCATGAATAGGCACATTTTGCTCTTAATGCCATCTCCAATGTCATTGATGAAGACATTGAACAACACCAGCCCCAGCACCAAGCTCTGCAGCACCACACTGGTTACCTGTCTTGTGCCAGATAACTCTCCCCCCACAACCACCCTCTGGGTTCTGTCCTTCAATCAGTTTTCCACCCATCTGGCCATCTTTTCCCCAACCCCGAGATCCACCAACTTTCTGATCAACCTTTTTTGGGGCACAGAGTCAAAAGCCTTGCTGAAATCAGGATAAAGGATGTCTACCACTTGGCCCCTGTCTACTGTCCTAGTGACACAGTCAAAGAAATCAATCAGATTTGTTTGACACGATCTTCCCTCCATGAACCCATGCTGCCTCACATCCTGAAGACCATGCTCCTCTAGATATTCCACCAACCTCTCCTTTAGTATGGTCTCCATGAGCTTTCCCACAATAGAGATCAGACTGACAGGTCATGTTTGTTCTCTAGGTTTAGGATGTGGGGCAAGGGATTGAAGGGCTCACTTGATTTCAAGCAGAGCATCTCATATGGCTCACAGCAAAATGGACAGCACATTTATGATCAATTCTGCTGAGTTGGATCCTTTATATCTCTGTTGGTTGAAAAGGGGGGACTGAGGACTCTTTTCCAGGAGTGAAATAAATAGTCAGACCCAGTTCCAGGAGCAAAGTGGGGCAGGATTGCTCATGTGTAAAATGCACCCCCTAAAGGCATACAACTATCTATATATTTTAATTGTAAAAATGCAACATGTAATGAGGAAATAAGTCCCCAGGGCATTATCAGTTCTGTTCAATCTTACATCAATGGTAATGGATTCACCCAGTAAATTTTTTCCATTTCCAGCACTGCACATACCTCAGGAAAGCCTATGAACCAGAAGTTATGTTGCAGCTATAGTTTTCCAAGTCAACCATGCAGTGCCAGAACAGCTGTATGGCCCTGTTATTGGACCCTGGCTCCAGGGTATCATTTGCATCCTCAACCATACTAAAATAGTTTTGTCTCATTTATATATTTCCAAATGTTCTCTAGTTTGGTCACTGTGCACTGTAAGGATAACTTAAGCTGACCTGTTTTGCTCAAAAGTTGCCAAAATATTGATCTATATCCATGAACATTACCAGTATTGGCAGCACTACTTTACTTTGCCTTAACTAACCCAGTTCAGCAATCTTTCATGTTGTTCAGCGGAGCATTGTTAGATCTTGTTAGTTAAATTAAAGTGATGTTATCACTGGAAGTAATGTTTGTGAATACAAGCTGTTGTCTTGATTTGTTCCAGGTCTGCTGTGCTGTCACTCATCAAAGCCAAAGCCCGCATTATATGTTGCCAGAGTAGGCCAAAGCCATTCAGTTTTTCCACAGGAAATTGCAGTGCCAAGATAATAGTTGTGTCTGACACTTATGCTGATTTTGTTTGAAAGCAATACTGCTGAGAGATCACGTGATGCCTCAGCCTAGTTAGCATCATCTTATCTTGGCTCCTGCCTGCTCCTGATCTGAATCATTTTTGGTCAGTTTATTCACCCAATTTCTACCACTAACCTCCTACAAGCCAACAAGGGAGAGTCCCGGCACCTGCTTCAGTAGATATTCTTCATTTTCTCCATCGCTATGGATGCTGAAATGAAGCAGGCCTTGCCTCACTCCGCCTACAACTCCAGAAAATAGTTCTAAGAGATCCAAGACCCAGGGACCACCGCAGGGCCACCTGGGCATTATTACATTGGCACCTACACCTCTCATGGAAGACTGATTCTTACAGGAGTTCCAACCATTTAAAGGTGCCAGACAAGAGCTTACTGCAGAACTTAAATCTCTTCAGACCAATCTGGGGAATCTTGGTAGGAGAGTGGGGGATGCTGAAAGTTGTACATTTTCTTTGGAGCAATAGTGAAACAAAATGGACTCAGAGATTGTTTGTTTAAAGCAGCAACTTGCCCGCTTGCAGGATAAAACTGAAGATCAGGAGGGAAGGAGCCTCTGGAATAATCTCCTTATTTTTGGGATCCCGGATGCAGCTGAAGGCTCTTTCCCTGTCCTATTCACCCAGAAACTACTACATAAAATTGCTGGTCCTTCACCCTGCAATCCTTCCTACCTCAAAGAGCAGGCGCCCACTCCCTCCGCCCTCGCCCCTCAGAAAGATCGCCTGCTCAGCCATTTATTGTTTAATTTCTGAGCTATGTGGAAAAGCAACATGTGCTTCAAAAAACCAGAGACCTTTGTTCAATGTCCTGGGAGGGGCAACCTTGCAAATTACCCAGGATTTGCCTGCTGAAACCCAAAAGAAACAGGTGGCATATCATCCCCTAGTGGTCAAGCTAACTGCAGCAAACATTCAGTTCAGGATGGGCTACCTGGCACATCTGCAAGAACTAATTCAAGGTGTCTGGCACTCATTTGATAGGATAGACCAAGCTTCCAAGGACTTAACTGCTCTGCTCCCTGAATTATTTAAAGCCTCATGAATTGTAGCATGCATGTCTGAGGTAGATACATAGATTGCTTCAACTTGTGGGCTGAGTTTTGTGGCGATGCTTGTTAGTCCTGCTTTGATTCAATTTGAGTGAACAGTCTGAACCCTCCTCTGTGGCTATTTGTGCCCTATGGGACTGATGTGGTCTTTCTTTCTATGGATATGGGTTAACTTTGCTGCACCCCAAGGGGAACGGTGTCATTGTCTTCTTATTTTGCTGGATGGGCGCTTCATCGTTCCCTTGAGAGTATAATTTGTGCTACTATTCCCTGCAGCACTTCTGGAGAGACCTTCGAATGTGCTGTCCCAACTGCAGGGCTGACACAGACCTTGGAAACAGCCTACCTGGCTCATTTCTGCATAGTGATGGCAGTTGCTTTGGTTCTGGGACAGTATTAGGGAACTGTCACATTTGATTACCTCACCCTAATCTAGTTTTGGTTCACAGTTTGCGGCATGCGTTCTATTCCTCTTGCGGCTTTTGGATGAACTCCAGACATCTCTGGATGGCTGCTGCAGACCCTTTTACCATTCTGGTGGACTCAATTTGGCTTTACTCCTTGTATGTACCATCATGCAAATCCAAATGCTTTTGATTTGTAGGTAGTCTCTGCCTTCCACTTCTTAGGGTCAATGGCTTCCTTACAGTGCTTTGGACTCTGTTGGACAACCAATATACTCAAATTATGGGTGCCCCTCCTGTTGGTTCCTGGGATCTTTGCTCATTCTATAGTTGAGCAGTTTCTAGTTTCGTTATTGTTGTTATAGTCAGTTTAATTTTATTTTTTTTACTGTGGGGAACAGTTCTGCTTAATTAATCTGTAGATTTCACCAGGGTTAATATCTTATTTTCTTTTCATTTGAGTTGGGTTCAGGGGCATAGTTAGAAGGGTCTTTTAAAGGGCTTCTCTTTTTATAGTTTACCATTAGTAATGGGCTGATTATGATGCCATTTAGAGGAAGATGCCCCCGCACTTTCTTTGCTGAGACCAATTGAAATTGATGGCAGTCTGTCAGCTCACTTGAGTCTGTACTTTTCTTTATATTTCATGATAGGTGGCACAGCCTTTTGGGAGGAGTGGATTGATTCCCTTGTGGGTGTTGAAGTTATAGTTTCATACTTTCACATCTTGTTACATGTTTATGCAAATGGTTTTATCAGGTTGGCATGTTGGGGGGTTTGATCTTATATTTTCTATAATACAGTTATAGGACTGTATGAGTCGGGGGGGTTAGGAGCTGGGCAGTAAGATTGGCAGCTGCTGGAGATGGGGGATATCATGTTCTTGACTGGGTGAGTTTGGTCCTTGGTCCTTCACTGGGTAAGACTCCTACTTTGGAATTCATATTTTTCCTGTGCTCAGTTTTGCTTTGTACTCTCAGTATGGCTTTTTAGTCTGTATTGTTGGTTCTGGGGGTTCCTTGCTGGGCTGGGTTTTACCCTTGGCTCTCACTCTTGGTGTTTGGCTTACTGGGGACCTCTGAAAGATGGTAGGTCCATTTATGTTTATAATTTGTATTTTTTCTTCAGCCAGTGGTTTGGACAGGGACATGGGTTGGGTAGGATACCAGTGCGCTTTATAAATACTTCATGGGGGCCAACTAATGATGGGGGTTGGTTTATTAGTTTTTTTTTTAGGGTAACTGAAGGAAAGCTAGGGGGGATTGACCTTTCTATCATAGATGGGAGTACATTTATAGGAATGGGGGACTTTTTCATAGAGATGTGGGTGGGTCAAGTTCCGATCTGGTTATGACTGTTTGGTTGATGTTCTCTTTGTCTTGCCTCTTATTTGCGGTTTGGGGGTATGGTTTTAAAGGGCTTCTGGGTGGGGAGCTGGGTGGGTTGTGGAGTGCTCCCAGGGGCTGTTTGGTATGTTTCCATGAATAGTTTTGTTGTGGATAATGGCTAATCCATTAAAATACCCTTCCTGGAATATCAAATCAAATCAATCTTTATTTATAAAAAACACCTTTCTCATAACCAAGGCACTTGTACATATATAAAACAACATAATAAATGATCTTAACAACTCAATTAAATTAATAAGGTCCAACAATTTAAAACCTGATAAATAACAGCGGCAGCCTAAAAATCTGGGTATTCAGTGACAGGTAATAGAGAAAGTGGTACAAAAGCAAGATTCACTTGCAGGTGTTACCTTTAATTCTTTTCTAGCCATGGTGCTGATCTCCATAGGGGCCAGCACTCACCACTGTAGACATTCATATGGAGCCACTACTTAAAATGCGCATATGCGCAGATCAGCTCAAGTGATGATCCCATCACTATGATGTACACAAGAGGAGTTTATCCCCTAATGTCATATCAATGGGACTATCAAGAAATAATCTCAATGCTTTTTAGTGGTAATAAGGGCTCCCCATACATAATAAATAAACAAGTCATCAAGCTGGAAGTGGAGGGGAGGATCAGAAGGCAAGGTGACAGAGGAATGACTATGTAGGCAAGAGTGGGAGGGCGCCACTTCAGTTTAGGATGGGCGACAAACATAATAAGGGCAGGTGAATGTAGGATGAGGGGCAGGAGCTAGACATGTAGAGTAGATTATGATATTTTTAAACACAGTCAAGAGGCAAAATGAGAATTACACATATACAATGCAAAATAACAGTCACTTTATTAAAAGGCAAGAACAGTAACAGAGTCAGAACAAGGACATTTTCAAAAAAAATGTAATAAGGCAGAGAAATGAAGCAGCAAACTATGAGGGCTGCAACTACTGAGTATGTTACATAAAGACATTGCAACGGGAACTGAATAGGATACAAGGCTGTCATAGCCAGATAATAGAGTGGAGGGAGGCAAACGAGTTATGGTGAGTGGAGTGATTAAAAAATAACTTTCAGGGCTGCCAACGGTCCTTTAAACATGATATGTAATCATTTGAAAATATAAAGTATTTTGTTCAAAGTCATCACCACCCAGCATTCCCCAAAAGATTTCCCAACTTAAAGCCAATGATTTAGGTAAAATGATTTAGGGTATGTGGGGGTGGGGATACATACTTGCATATGTCTGCAGGTAGTGTTCATAGCATAATAATACCATACTGATATTAAGCCAATTTAGATCAAGCTTAGTATGCACATCAAAATGGCAGGGTATTACTTCTCAAATAAAGTAGGTTGATGCAGATGGGTACTTAATCAATCAGTCAATAATTTTATTTAACCAGGCATATCACCATTGAGCAAGCTCATTTTCAAAGTGGTCCTGGACACAAACAAACAAATCACATATTGGTTCAGAAAATACAAGCAAAAAAACAAAAACTAAGTAATAGCAAAAGCAACAGTATACAATGAGTATAGGCAAAGCTAACACAGGCCGTGAGCTAATAGTTGACATATCTGTGACCTATTGTGTGAGTAGAAATAGGCCCAGAGGTAACAGGGCTAGTGCTGTAATTGAAAGTCGGAGGTTTAACACAGATGAGGCTTGAGAGTAAGTTGGAGGTTGTTCACAGATGAGGATTGAGAGGTGTTGGATAAGGGTAAGAGGAAGGGGGGACAAGGTGGGGGTCGTGATACAATAGACAGCTAGTGTGAGTAGTAGGTGATAAACAGCCAAGGCATGAGAGTGGAGGGGGCAGGGGTGAGTGATGATATTTAGGAATAGGAGGTATGATATGATATGGTAAGGGGAAGAAGGTGTGAGAAGATTTAGGGTTCACTGGGAGGGAGCTGCGCGCATTTAAGGAGAGTCAAAGGAAACATCAGGCAAATTGAGTCACACAGGTCATTTGTAACAGATGCAGCTTTCTTTAAGGTATTTTGTAATCAATGCCTTAAAGGTAAATGGGTCAGGGAGGGCTGTAAGCTTCAGTGTCTTTTGCGCAGTGTTCCAGATAGATGAGAGGGAGAAGCTGATAGCAGATAAACCATGTGGAGACCGTACTCTAGGTGTTTGAAAGCAGATAAGAGAATCATTTAAGCCCGTATGACCCCTTGGTATGCTCAAATAGACTCGATATCTACGCTGGTAATTTGTCGGACAAGGCCCTATACATCCAGAGGAGGGCATTTATTTTTCTCCTTATGGTAAGTGAGGTCCATCTAAGCGCTTGGTACAGCAGGCAATGATGGGTGCAAAGAGGCAGGTTAAGAATGAACCGAAGGGCCCTGTGATAGAGAGTGTCGAGATTGCAGAGTGCGGTAGGAGAGCAGATGGTGTAGAGGAAGTCAGCGTAGTTCAATGGGGTAAGAAAGTAGATTGAACTAGTTTCAATTTGGCATCGGGGGTAAGAAGGTGTTTAATGCGGAAGAGAATACCTCAGCGTTGTCTCAGTTTTTTTGATAATTCATTCAGATGGCAAAGATAATTAGGCTTATTGTCAAGCCAGAATCCAAGATATTTAAAGGTGGCAACAGTTTTCAAGGGCTCTCCTAGCAGAGTTAGAATCTGTAGGTTGCATGTAGATCCTGGGGCAGTGGTTGGAGAGAGGATCATAGCTTTAGTTTTCTTGGCATTAAGCAAAAGCTTATGCTTCAAAAGCTTATGTTGGAGGGAGATGAAATCTTGCTGTAAGTCCTCATGGGCCATGCATAGAGATGAATTAGCACTGTATAGAACTGTGTCATCTGCAAATAAGTGCACTTTGGTTGTGTGCAGATGCAAGTCAAGGTTATTGATATAAATAGTGAATAGGACTGAACCCTCGATAGAGCCTTGTGGGACGCCTCTTAGGAAGATTTTTAGAGAGGACAGGTCTCCCGCAGCTTTGACTCACTGTTTTCTATTAGTGAAGTAGCTGGTGAACCACTTAATGGCATGTTAGTCAAGTCCTATTCTACCTAGGGAGTTAAACATTATGTTGTGGTCCACAATGTCAAACGCCTTACAAAGGTTAAGAAAGAGTGTGAATACATGCTTCTTGGTGTCCAGGGCAGTTTTCCAGTTGGTGGTTACCTTCGCAAGGGCAGACACTGTGATATGCTTGTGAATCCAGATGCTCCTGGATTTGGGTGTTGACAAGTTTTTCCAGTAATTTTGAAAGGGAGGATAATACAAAAATGAGCCAATAGTTGTTCAGATTGCTGGGGTCCCCTGATTTGAGCCCAGGGATAATATAAGCAGTTTTCCTTGATAAGGGTAGTTCCCATTGTGAGAGGGAGATGTTGAATAAATGGATGATGGGGGAAGTAAGAAAGTGGTGACCAAGTTTTAGGAAAAAAAGTTCTATATGGTCGGCACCAGCACTTTTTTTAGTATCTAAGGACAGTAGGAGGGTCTCTACTTGCTTATAAGATATAGAGTGGAAGCTGAAGGAGGGGGGTAACTCTGTTTGGCACAGGTACTAACTCTCGAGGTGTTGGTGTCAGCACCCTGTAGGGTGATCTTACTTAAGGGAGAGGTGTGAAATGCCAGCCCCGCCATGGCAAAGTGTTCATTCAGTTGATTAAGAATATCCACTCTGTCTGTGTAGGTGATGTCCCCGGACTGTATTTTTGTTGGAAGAGAGGCACCTGAGGTATGGCCTTCTACCTCTTTGAGAATTCTCCAGAATTTAGTGGTAAGCTTGCTGGAGAAGAGCTTGAGATACCCAGTAGTAGCAGTTACCCAGTAAAGAGGGGCAGAACGGCAACTGGCTCCTGCTGATTACTAATGCCACTGTGTAAAAGCCCTGTGGGATACACTCCTGCTGTGAGTACCATGCCAGGAAATGCTTGGCTTTGATTTGATTTTAAGGGGATGGAAATATTTTCTTCCTGGCCCTGCTCAGTAAGGATAATCAATTGTAAAAATTATCACCTTCAGTTCAGGTTGGATTGGGACACTGGTTCAGCCCCAACACTTCAGCCAAAGACACTTTGTGCCCTTGGTGTGTGTGTGGGGGGGGGTCTAGCAGGCTAAATATAGAGGTAGGAAGTACCCTACAGTACCCCTTCACCTACTATAGTTTATGTCAACCTCTTCCACCCTCCACATTTCCAGTCAGGTTTAAAAAACACAGCTAGCACCTAGAACTGTGCCGGGGGCAGATATTTATGAAAAAGGTTTGGGGAAGGAGTGAGGAAACCCACAGGGGGGTGAGGAAAGAGGTGGCTGAAGGACTAGCTCTACTGACTTTTAGAATTACAGAAGAATGCTACTTTTTAATGATATGGTCAAAGGTCAAAGTAATCCTTAGTTGCCTAACAGTTTAATTAGGCTGAATGGATGGTAAAAATGCCAAATGTTGACACCTTTACTGAACATAAATTTGGAATTCGGTCATCCTTACTGATCATCTCAAATGGCTGGCTCTCAGTTGAGTGATACTCCAAGGACAGAACATTCTTGATTAACACACAAAATTGAGTCTGTCTTTGGCGAAGGAGTGGTCTCTTGGAGAACTGGATCAATTAAAATGTTTCTGCTCCTAGTTAAGGGTTAGATATATTGGCAATTGAAAAAGTGAGCTTGGTATTGACCCCCCACACACTTTGGTTTGGCTTTGATACTTGGGTCAAAACCCTTTGGATCCAAGGTATGAGGTCAAGCAGGTTGCTGGCAACAGCCACAAGGGAGGCCCACAGGAAGGTAGCACAGGACACCACAAGGAAAAGAAGAAGTACCTGGTGGGGGACTCAGTTATTAAGGGGGATAGAACTGGGGAGGCAGGGGAAAGTGAAGTAAGGTGCCTACCTAGCGCCATGGCTTGGACAGGCAGATGAAAATCCTCAGGCTCACGAGAGCAGCTGCATGGGAAATGGAGCTGGATGTCTTTGTCCACCTAGGGATAAATGAATTGACTAGGAATGGGATTACAGCAATGCAGGAGGAGTTTGTGGAGTTAGGGAGGAGCCTTAGACAAGTAGTACACACAGTATCCTTCTTGGAGGTGCTGCCTGTCTATCGCATGGGTGAGGCAAGGGTACTCTGCACCATGAAGTTCAATGAATGGTTGAAAAGCTTGTGCTGAGCACAGGGTTTTGGCTTCATTTGAGACTGGGGTTCCACCTGGAGGGATATCTGCCTATACTGCCATGATGGTATGCATCTGTCCAGGAAGGGAACCAGTCTCCCAGGTGATTGGTTTAAATGCTTCATTTACAAGCTTTTAAATAAGCCAAGGGGGTAGGCACTGATAAGAAGCAGGGAATTCCCAGCCCCCTCACAAAAAAGGCTAGTTACCGAGGTAAACATCAAGATAGAAAGGTCAATAGGGATCAGGACAGAGGTAAATGGAGAAGGCAGAGTCAGTAAGGGCAGGGATGGGGCTATCAGAGGTAAAGCTATCAAAAAATGGAGAGTAATGAGTATTAATGCCCCTAGTCTGGGTAACAAGCTTCCTGAACTAGTGGCCTTGATGGAAGAGGAACACATGGATATTGTGGAAGTTACAGAAACATGGTACATACAGAACCATGACTGGGATGTAAACATACCAGGTTACACAATCTACATGAGGGACAAGGAAGGTAAAAGAGGAGGAGGAGGGGCTCTCTACATAAGGGAAGGAACCAAAGCAACAGAACTAAAGGGTAAATGGGGAGGAGAGGAGGCACTGTGGGTCAACTTGGAGACAGGCAATGGCACCACAGCCTGCATGGGGGTTGTATACAGATCCCCATCTTAGGGGGAGGAAATGGACATGGAAATGATAGAAGGTATCCTTAGAATGGCAGAAAAAGGGAAGATATTGTTGATGGAGGACCTGAATATGCCAAATTTTAACTGGACCACATTTGCTACAGCCACTTCCAAGAGTGTAGTCATTCTTGATGCCCTGCAGAGGGCATGCCTTAGACAGCTAGTATTGGAACCCACTCAGGAAGGAGCAATCTTTGACCTGGAACTCTCAAATCTAGATGGAGAGAGGATCACAGATTTAGGAGTGGGTGGCCATCTGGGAACTAGCGACCACCAAACAGTATGGGTCACGATAAACACAGCAGTAGAGTCAAACCATACAAAGGCAAAGGTCCTGGACTTTTGGAGGGCTGACTTTGCCAAAATGGGTGAGCGCCTAAGGAATGCACTAGCAAATGAGTTGGAAGGAGGCATGGAAGAACAATGGAGAATAATCAAAACTACCATCACAGAGGCAACAAGCCTTTGTGTGAAGTAAATAAATAAAACAAAACAAAGTACAAAAACCACTATGATTCTCAAAGGAGGTGTCGGGGAAGGTTACTTAGAAAAAGATAGCGTTCAGGATATACAAGGAATCACAGAAGGAGCAGGACAGTGAACTGTATCAGTTAAAGCAGAAATAGGCAGGGAAGGCAGTCAGAATAGCGAAGGCCAAAACCAAGGACCGGATAGCCAACTCAGTTAAGAAGGGGGATAAAACATTTTATAGGTACAGGTACATCAGGGAGTGAAGGAAGACCAAGGGAGAGGTAATGAGGCTTAAAAAAGTGGAGGGGGAGTGGGCAGAGGGAGACTGTGAAAGGGCAGAGATACTGAATGAATATTTTTGCTCAGTATTCACAAAAGAAGAAGAGGGAAGGTACCTAAACCAAACAATAAAAGCACTCTGGACAGGGGGGTCAATGCCAGTCCATTCACAGAAGAAAGGGTAATGAAGGAACTCACGAAACTCAAAGTGAACAAGGCAATGAGGCATGATGGAATTCACCCCAGAATTCTGAAAGTACTAAGGGGAGAACTAGTGACACCACTGACTACCCTTTTTAACAAATCATGGGAGGACAGTGTGGTACCTGAGGACTGGAGGAGGGTGGATGTAATCCCCCTTCACAAGAGTGGGAGAAGGCAGAGGCAAGAAACTACCAACCTCTTAGCTTGACTTCATTGGTAGGGAAAATGATGGAATCACTTCTGAAAGAAAGAATTGTTGAGTACCTAGAGGCCAGCGGGGCACAGGACCCAAGGCAGCATGGATTCACAGCAGGAAGGTCATGTCAGATGAATCTAATGATTTCTTTGACTGGGTAACCAAAGTAACAGACCAGGGAGGGGCTGTAGATATGGTCTACCTTGACTTTAGCAAGACATTTGACAGAGTCCCATACAAAAGATTAATAAACATGTTAGCCAGCCTGGGAGTGGGTCCCAGGGTGGTAGCCTGAGTAATAAGTTGACTGAACAACAGGACCTGGAGGGTAATAATAAATGGAGTACACTCTGAAGAAAGGGAGGTTACTAACAGGGTACCACAGGGATCAATATTGAGACCGGTCCTCTTTAATGTCTCTATAGATGACATTGCAGAGGGTCTGGAAAGAAAAGTATGCCTCTTTGCAGATGACACAAAGATCTGCAACAGGGTTGATACACAAGAAGAGGTGCAAAGGCTGAGAAGGGACTTAGCAAGATTGGAGGAATGGTCAAAAATATGGCAGCTTCGATTCAATGCAAGAAAGTGCAAAGTAATGCAGCTGGGAAACAAAAATCCAGGGGAAGAGTACACAATGGGGGGGAGGTACTAACAACAACATAAATGGAAAGGGACTTGGGGATAGTCATATCAGATGATCTTAAGGTAGGTAAGCAATGTGAGAAGGCAGTAAGGAGAGCTGGGGAGATACTAAGATGTATAGGGAGAGGCACCACAAGTTGAAAACAGGAAGTTATCCCTCTGTATAGACAGTTGGTGAGACCCCATCTGGAGTACTGCATACAGTTCTGGAGACTCCATCTCCACAGTGACATAGACAGGATAGAGGCAGTCCAGAGGTGAGCAACTAAAATGGTGCAGGGTCTGCAACAGAAGCCATATGATGAGAGACTAAAAGTGCTTAATATGTATACCCTTAAGGAAAGAAGGGAGAGGGGGACATGATAGAAACTTTTAAGTACCTCAAGGAAGTCAACAAAGTCCAAGATGGGAGCATCTTTAAGAAAAAGAGATGTTGAAGAACAAGGGGTCGCAATTTGAAAATAGAGGGGGGACAGCTCAGGGGCAATGTGAGGAAGTACATTTTCATGGAGAGGGTAGTGTAAGAATGGAACCACCTTCCTGAAGAGGTTGTGGGGTCAAAAACAGTGCAGAAATTCAAGAATGCATGGGACAGATATAAGGCAATTATAGTGAGCAGTAGAAGGAAGTAGGGTGTCGGGTAACTGGAATCTGCAGCTTATCGAATAGATTGGAAATAGGCAGACTAGGTGGGCCAAGTGGTCCTTATCTGCCATCATAGTCTATGTTTCTATGTTGCTATGTTAAGTATGGGTATATGACACTCTCTCCCCCTTCCCAGTCAGTCGCTATCCTCCACCAACATCACTTTTACTCCAATGTTTTGTTTTTTTCTTGTTAAAAAAAAGTCTCCTAGTCAAGCACAGAGCCTGGAGTCAGCATTGTTTTTCACATAAACAGTCTGTGTCTTGGAAAGGGAACCAGGAGAGGCTAAGGGTCTGGTCTGGTGGATCGGGTGCCACAGGATTAGTCCTGGTAACCAAGAAATGGCTAGAGTTGTTTTAGTCAATTCTCCAAAGGCTGATGTGATGCAAAGTGATGCAGCACTTTTCCCATAGCTGATGGTGAAAGTGCTGAACTTGTGAACTTTCAGGAATGGGAATTCATTTTAGGTTTACCCTAACAGCTTCTGCATGGTGGTAGTTGTGCTGGTGGTGGATTAAAGTTACAAGGTTGAGGATGCTGGAGGTGCTGAAAGTCCCACAATGTGTGAAAATGAGAAACCATAATGGCTTCTACTATTGCTTTCGTAAATTTCACCTAGAGAAGCAAAAGGAGGTCAATCAGGCCCATACCATCCCAGTTGAAAATTGGTTTGAAACCCTGGAGGAAACTCAGGTACCTGACTTCACCAGCGGAGACTCTTGGTCGGTCAAGGGAAATGGGAGTGATGACCTGTTGACACCCAGGAGTAAGTGTTAGGAAGAATGTAGCTAGGAGAGCCTTGGTGGTCAGGGATTCTATAATCAGGGAAGTAGAGAGGGTGATGTGTGGGAGGGATGGGTAGGTGGTGGCCAAGTGCCTTCCTTGGGCATCAGCCATCCAGCTCACAGACAGAATAGGAAGGAAAGAAAGGGGGAGCTGGGTGTGCTAGTACACTTGGGTATCAGTGATCCAGAGAACCAGCCTGTGGAACGATTGAAGTGGAACATTCAGAAGCTGGGGGGCAGATTATATGCAAACTTAGCCTCCCTGGACTTTTACAAGGTCTCCCCTTTGTGAAGTGGGGGAGGAAAAGATCAAAGTAAAGATGGAAGACAGAGTAATTAAATAGGGGGTTAAATGTATGGTGTTAGGAGAAAGGGTACCACTTTATAGGGGACTGGGGGGACTTCTGGGAGAAGAAGCTCTTTACAATTGATGGCCTTCATCTGAAATAGAGGGGACTAGCACGCTGTCCAGATGTCTGACATTTGTATTAGATAGTTAAACTGACTGTGGGAGACACTGAGGCTGGGGAAACCATAGTAAAGAAAGTAAGGGAGAGGAACCTAGCTAGTGATCCTGCTATACTGGGTACTGGTAGCACTAATGTGGGTAAAAATAAGGTTGAGGTTAAAAAAGGAGTAGTGAAAGAGGTCAAGAAGGGAAGGTTCTCAGGTTTGCAACCAATAGGAAAAATAGGAAGGTAAAGAGAATTTGATGGAATGCAGATGTAGAATCACAAAAAAGTAAAGGAGGATCTGGAGCTAGTTAGAATGTGGTTTGTCTTACTACTTGGACTCAGAATAACAAAATGAGTGAGCTCTAGGCATTGGTGGCAGGCACTAAGGTAGACCTCATAACTGTCACATAAACATGGGCTGTAGGCAATTGTCAGTCTCACATTACACAATATTTACAGGACAGAGGTAAAGGCAAAGGGGAGGTGTAGCTCTATATGTTAGACAAGGCAGAGAGGCTGTGGAGGATGGGCACATCAGAGGAAGTAAAGGTAAAACAGAGTCAATGTTGGTTTACCTTGTGGTACCATCAGGCAAGAAAATATGGGTGGTATAATATATAGACCACCAGATCAAGCGGCAGAGAGCAATAGGGTGCTTGGGGAAGAACTGACAAATGAAGTGAAGGGGAAGTAGTGGTGTTGGGTGATCTGAATCTTCCCGATTTGGACTGGACCATTCCAGTGGCCTGTTGTACCAGATACATTGCAGGATTGTCTGTTGGTCCATCTGGTTAAGAAACCCACTCAGAGATGGTGAGTGGAGTGTGGCTAGGGGAGTAACAGGGGTCTAGCAACCATAACTCCATTTGGTTCAGGATGTCCTTCGGTACCAGAATGCCCATATCAAAAACTGAAGTCCTAGATTTCAGAAGAGCAAACTTCGACTGAATGAGGGAGCAGGTCTGAAACAAACTGATCAGAGTGGACAGCATTGGAGGTGCAGTGGAAAGGTGGGGGGGGGCAATCAAGGAGGCCATTCTTTTTTTAAAGGCTATTGCATTTAGTTCAATGGGGTGAAACAACCAGCCACACCCCATTCCAGAGCTATATAAGCAGTCCCTCCCAGCCCCCTTCTGAAGCCCCTTTTCTTTGTGGCCTGCAACTCTGTCCATCTCTGCCTTGTCCTCTGAGGCCTCCTGGGGCTTTGCCCCCCCCCCCAGCATCTGCCTCCCTCCTTTTCTTGTGCCTTGGGTACTGCTTAGTTTGTGCTAAACTTTTGTTTGTTGTTTTTCTCCTGCTTTCAGTTAGTATTATTTGCTTCCCACTGTTGTGTGCTTCTTTGTATTATTTGTTTCCTGTCCTCCTGTGCTTGTTTTTTTCATTTTGAATTTTCATTCTTTTGACAGCCTTCTAGTTTTTTTTCCAGCATCCTGTTGCTCTTTGTTTGTACTGTGCTATTTGTGCACTTGTGCTATTCAGGCACCCGATTTAGTAAACCCTCAGTTCAACTGCAATTTTTATCGGCATGCTTCAGCTCAAACTGCTGTTTTCCCTGCCTCTGCTGTCTCCTTGTTTTTCCACATTAATTGTTTTCACCTGGTCCAGGCTTTGTTCTGCTCCCAGCTAGCTTGCCCCTGCTGTACCATACTTGTTTCTGGCAGCTCTGCTCCATTCATTCAGTGTGCTGTGTTCAATTCTTTCAGTGTTAGCTCAGTCAGGCAGTTACTACTCCCAACTATCAATTTTTGCACTGCTCTGGTATATTCATGTTGCCATATTACCATACTGACAAAACTTATAGCTGCAGGCATGTTAGCAGTACATTTCTGATTTCAACTATTCTTAACCTTTCAGTCATTATTTTGCTTCAATCTGTTCACGTTACTCTGGCAGCTTGCTATCATAAGGCTTTGTCCTTAGCTAGGACCTTGCCTTTATAAGTGTCTCTAATTTTGGGGATTCCTACCCTACCAACATTATGATTGTTGTTTGGTCTCATGATGCTCAATTTGTGGCTTCCCTGTTATTCCCATGGAGGAGGACTGTGATATCATAGAGGGGCATCATGTTTCCAAGGTGCAGGAGCATGCTTTCATGTAAGCTATATGATTTGCCCTACTCCTTTGTCTACGTGGCCCACACCTCATAAAAGACATCAACCTGCTGGAGAAGGTCCAGAGGAGGGCTACAAAGATGATAGCTGGTCAGCAGGGTAAGTCATATGAGGAGAGATTGAAGGCACTGAACAAGTACTCCCTGGAAGACAGGATAGGGGGAGAGAGAGAGAGAGAGAGAGAGAGAGAGAGGACATGATTGGGACATGATTGGGGCCTTCATGTACTTGAAAGGAATAAATAAGGTTAATAAAGAGAGTCTCTTTAAGCTGAGTGGCAACCATAACATGAGGAGGCACAGTCTTAAGATGGAGGGTGGGAGGTTTAGGAGGGAGGTCAGGAGGCACTTCTTCACAGACAGGGTGGTGGGCACTTGGAATTCATTGTTGGAAGAGATCATCTCATTGAAGACAGTGAATGGCTTTAAGAGAAGCTGGGATAGGCAGTTTTACCTTACTGCAGCGACAGCAGATATAGAGACATCCATGACAGCGACGGCATCATTGCCGAGTGTCGGTAATGCAGTATCAGTGATGCCTTTGTGTTTCCATTGGGGCGATGTGCCCCCGAACCACCTCATTTGGTAGGCTCCACCCCTACACCCCCAGTTTCTAGGATTCTAACTCAGAGTTAGAGTTGGAGTTGGACCGGGGGGGGGTGAAACACCCTGCGAGGCAATCCCTGGCCATGCAGAGACCATCACAGCGACATGCAGGTTTTGGCCAAATCCTGTCACTGTGATGGTCTTAACCATCGGGGAGTCACTGCGGTGATGGTATACCGGGATTGGCATAGGGAAAGGTAAAGATTATGGGTAGAGAGGATGGGAGGAATGGGGAGGGAGGGCAGGGAAATTAGCTCAAGCTAAGGACCCTGCAATGCATGCAGACTTGATAGACCAAATGGCCTTTCTCTGCTGGCTTCTTCATTTGTTTGTATGTATGTATGTTCGTATGGCTTTTCAGTTATCCATACATAAATAAATTCACCTCACAGCCAATATTGCTTTCAATATACTTATTGCATTTCATTATTGTGTTGCAGATACTTACTGCCTTGCAAATGCTCCCTACTGGAATAACTTAAATGGCATTTAAGGTATTCATGCCAGTCAAATCAATTCACTATTCATGCTGAAACCATAGCAATCATCTGCTAAATCACATCGACTCAATTATGTTAAATCTCATTGATTCAATCACTGGTATCACAGCCTCTCCCTACCTAAACCCCTACCTTTTATGTCACCATCAATCTCACTTCCTTAATGGAACTGGATTTATTTGCTTTCCACTGGCTGCTACTATTACAAAACCTCTGATTGCTGGTTCACAATGTAGCCTCCTACCTTACCCAGGCTACTGGCTTTGCTGAGCCTCCTCATTACTAACTGCTATCTAATCTACAGCTGCTGGCTTCGCCCAGCCTCTTCATGAATGCCCTGCTATCTAATCTACAGCCACTGTCTTTGCTCGGCCTCCTCCTAACACTTCTTTTTCTGTAAGCCATTTTTCCTCCTGTGACCTGACTGCATGTTTCCACCCTTCTGCCAGTCACTCTCAGCTGCTTTTTGATGGCTCCTTGCATTTCATACCCCTACAGGGTGGTAATTCCCTGTGGACTAGAGAGTGTGAATCGTCAAAAGTTATCACAGTTGCACAAGCAAAATACTACTGTGGTTGCGTATGGCTACTGAAATTTTCTTTTTTGCAATTAAGCATGCTTTACTGAATTTTTCAACAACAAGAGAAATATCAGAAACAAACAGAACAGCTATGTTACATATTTAATCATTACAACGTGTACAACAAGAAAGGAGTTACAAACATAAAAGTATTAGAAAAAAGAGCAACTAAACAAAAGAACAGACAAGGACAAGGAAAAAGCCCCTACTATTAACAACAACCCCTTCCCACCCCTCCCTCCCCTCCCCAAGGCTGTGATGGACAGATTAAAATAATTATGATGGAGAAGAAATCAGGCATAATGTATGTAAGGATTCCCATCTGGACTGATATACCTGAAATGATTTAATGGTGCAAGCAATAGATTGTTCTACCTTCAAAGCTTGTAACATTATAGATAGCCACTCCGACCATGTGGGGATAGATAAGCCTACCCTGCACCATAAGATCAATAATTTAACAACGACCATAATTAAGACCATATGACCTTTTCTTGGACCTCCAAGAAGAGAAATTTAGTCACCTAATATACACATGTCTGGTGTAAAAGCATCCTGGAGGCCTAAAAGGAGGTCCAATTTAGATTGAATAAGGTCCCAAAAGGAGGAAATCTGAGGACAGGACCAGAGCATGTGAAAAAGAGTACTAAGTGATTGAAAGTGGTCCAGAGAAGGGCAAAAAATGATACATGGCCATCAGGAAAACACCTATGAAGAGTTGTTTGGGGCTCTTAAATTGTACTCGCTAGAGACAAGGAGGAAGGGGGAGATCTGTATGAGATCTTCAAGTTCCTTAAAGGCATCAACAAGGTGCTGTAAGTATAGATGTTGGGAAATTTCTATTTTGCCGGCAAAATTGCCTCAAAATTGGCAATTTTGCAGAGTGGAATATTTCACAAAATTGAGAAATTTCACCTGTAATTTCACCCGCATCTGCATGTAGGTGATATGCCCATCCTTGGTGTCTAATGGACCCCTGAGCCCCGCACCCCAATCTTTTAAAAAGAAAATTGGCAATTTTGCAGCTTGAAATATTTCACAACATTGAGAATTTCTCCTGTAATTTTACTTGCATCTGCATATGGGTGATATGCTCATCCCTGGTGTCTAATGGTCCCCTGAGTGCTGTACCCCAATCTTTAAAAAAAATACAATGCCCACCTATGTTGCTGGTGTCTACTGGTCTCTCTCTGGCACCTCACTGGCCAAATTCAAATCAAGAACCGTCCCCCCCACAGTCACCCTGAGCAATGGCCTCCAATCTTTGTAAAAAAAAAAAATCTCATCCCTTGTCCCTGGTGCCTAGTGGAGCTCCCACCCCTCCACCCCATATTATGTAAAAGCCCACTCCACTCCCCATCCACAGTACCCTTATCAGGCCACTGGCACAGCCCTCCATTCACCTCCATGGTTGGCAGCCCATCTGAGAGCTCAATAAATGAGCTTGTGACACATGCACTCCTTCATTGAGCACTCAGATATGTGCACACTCTTTTGTTGTCTGTCTTTGTGAGTCCATAGTCTCATTTGAGTGTGATTTCTTTTCTCTATTACAGGTCAATATTCATTTAGCCCTTATACTTTAGCCAAACTAGAATGTGTGTATAGTAAATGGAGATGAAATAGACTAGGCTCTATTCATGGTTATTAGGATTTGCAAAGCAAAACAGGAGAAACCTTTTCACTCCATTGCTCTACCACCTGCTTGTGTAATAAAAGCCGGCACTTGCTACAAGGTGGAGCAGCATCCGCTGTGACAAAGATGCAGAACAAATTTCTTATCCACTTGTTAGAGGGTACAAACTAAATTGTGGCATAGCACTGTACCAGTTGGTTGACTCAATGCCAGGCTGCAAATCAGTCAACAAGGATCTCAAACTGGTGGCCCATGCATAACAAACCCCTTCCCCAATCTCACAAAGCTTTATAGATCCAGAGGGTCTACAAATTTGGCATTCAGTGGCCCAATGGCCCAACCCTTTAGCAGTGAATTGGATCTACTTGCCCACACCCCAGCAGTAAATCTCCTATGTTGTCCAGTGGTGCCACCCCCTTGCCCTCATGCCTCATTATTATTGTTTCCTACAGAGGTATTTTTTGGATTTTCCTCCTTATGCTGGCCCTTAGCACACCATTGCAATGCTTTGACCCCAATCACCAACTGCTTTTAGCAAAGCTTTGGCCTCAGGTACTGCAGTAGGCTATGACCAGGCTTGCAAGGGCTGCTTTGACTTTCTAAAGCACCCTGAGGACCATTTCAATGGTAGTCTCCTCCGTTTTCCCACACAGGCACACTACAATGTGTACCTTGTGAGAAGGGGTGAGGAGCATGTTGAGCATGGATTTCAGCTTCACCATTGGTACTAAGTAGCTACAGTATAGCAAACAGTTAACACCACCCTTTGCAACTGTAAATAAGTCCTCAAGTTATAATCAAAAACCATATTAGAAGGTTGTAGTAAATAGTGACTTTCAAATTGAGAAATTTTTGCCCACAGATGGCAAAATTTCACCAGTTTGAGGGTGAAACTTTGCCCTCCCAATGGGTGAAATTTGGCATTTCATCCAGCAAAATATTTTGCAAAATGCACAAATTCCACAAAACATTTTGCCCACCAAAATTTTCCAGTTTTGCACAACACTAGCTAGAAGCATAGCTTTTTACCAGGAATGTTAATTCTACCACAAGAGGGCACAAGTGGAGATTGAAGGATGGAGTATTCAATAGGGACATCAGAAAGTATACTTCTCAAAGAGGGTGATGGCACCTTGGAATAAATTACTCCCCAAGGTAGTGGATGCAAAGTCAGTATCAAGCTTTAAGCACAGGTGGGACAAGTATTGGGACCAAACACATGGCACTGGCAAGGGCTAAACTGGGTGTGTAGAAGGACAGAACAGTGGTACACAATAGATCCCAGGATATCTTGCTTAGGCAGACTCGATGGACCACAGGTCCCCTTCTGTCATCATCTTCTAGGTTTCAATGTTTCTATCCTCTACCTTACATCTGAGACAAATGGGAGAATGTATCCTCCCAACTTGAAAATACTTCATTGTTTTAAAATATAGGCCATGGAGAATATTAAACTGTTGTAAATGAAATCTCTCCTGCTTGATATATTTATAAACTTTAGTCCAGATATGGAACCAATAGTCTACAGTTTTATCTACATTTTAAGTATTAGCCCAATAATAAACAGCAGGGTTCAACTTTTGCCACAGCACAGAACTTATGGAATTACATAACTTTAAGATTGGGTGGTCTTAATGAACCTGGATAGACAAAGTCTCAAAAAGTTTACCCTCTATATTCGACCGGGGTCAGCCAAGAAATGTTCTAATACAATGTTGGATTTGATAGAACTGAAAAAATTGTGAACCTCAGTTAACTGAAACTCCAAAATGTGTACAGAAGTGTGCAAAGGAAATAAAAGAGACCTCTGTGTGGAAATTGGACATAGCGGAATATTTTTTTTTTATCTACATATAAATTTAGGTTATGGAATAGTTGATGAGAAACAGTTGTTACATACAACATTTTTACATATCTACACAGTTAGATGTGAACTTTAAAGAGCTGATGGCACCTCAAAGAAAACTTTGAAAAACATAATATTTAGGTATATTTCAGCTCACATTCTATATATATATCCTATAGGTGTAGCCTCCATATTATTTATTACTGAAGAAATTTGCAGGAAAACATGCTCTTTATCCCTTAGAGTTCATCTGCCTCTATAGCTTACTCCATACTTCATGTCATAATCCTCTGTTGTGACATGAGAATCTGTTGCCATGGGACTAATTGTGAAGTTACACGCAGTGCATTATGACCTTGGGTAGGGAGAAAGCAACAGGAATAGATGAACTCTCCAGGAGCAAAGATCCTGTTTTTATACAAATGTCCTCAGTAATAAATAATAGGGAAGATAAATTCAGAACAAATTTGAAATACAAGCTGAACTGTCTACATATGATGTTTTGTTTAAGTTCTCCTAATCATGCCAGCAGCTCTTTAAGAGACCATTCTATTGGGGTGCATCTAAGACACAAATGGAGTTTGGAGGAAAATAAATGAACTACAGACTAACCATACATTGCACATAAATCTTGTTTAATAAGGAGCCATGCAGAGATATAAGAATTAGAATTTGTAAGAAATGCAGGGTTTCCCCATAAAAAATACTTAGCCCCATGTAAAGCAAAGTAACATTGTAAAAAATGAGGGAGTTGCAATCAATCACATTTTATAGGTCTTGTCAGTTTGTTATAGGCACTGCGAGGAGGTTTGTTAAACCAAAGGAACTTAAAATATGTCTATGCAAGTTTGTAAATCAACTAATATGAAGTACCACGTTTAACATCCACAGAAGGTAAGGTAGTCTAAGAAGGATGTTCATTTTTATGACATTTACTCTGCCCCACAGAGTAACTGGCATCTGCTTCCACCTATCCAAATTGATAGTTATCTACTGTAATATAGGATCAAGATTCAGAGTTTTAATAGAAACCAAATCACAAGAAATCTTAATCCCTAAATATGTAAAAGACTTTGTTTCCCATTGCAGACCCAGATTCAAAAGATCCTGCTTATATGTGTGTGGTGATAAGAGATAGACTACTGTTTTCATTAAGTTGAGTTCATAACCTGAAAAACAGCCAAATTGTTGAAATATTTGCAAAGCGATCAGCAGTGAGGAAATTGGCCTCATCAAGTGCAATAATATATCATCTGCATAGGTGGAAACCTTCCATTCCTTAGTGCCTAATAGAATACTATTGATTGTGGGGACATAGTTACAGTAAGTTTACAAGTTAAAGATTCCAAATATAAATTGAAAAGAAAGTGGGAGAGAGGGCAACCCTGCTGGGGGCCTTTAAACAAACAGAAGAGGTCTGAGAGCACACCGTTGCACAATACTCTTGTAGAAGAAACTGAGCATAAGAATGTGATCCATTGTAAAAAAGTGTCAGGGAAACCAAAGTGTTTTAATTACCAAAATAAATTGGGCCAAGAGGCCCTATCAAAGGCTTTTACTACATCCAGGGAGACCAAGACCACTTCTGTATTGGACTCCTTGGAGGCAGAAATTAAATGATGAAGTTTCTTGAAAGTGGTCACTAAACATCCAGCCTTTCATAAAACCCACCTGTCCACAACCTATTAAGCCTTCCCATACCCGATTTAGCCAAGAGATGAAACTTTTTGGTTAAAATCTTGATGTCTACATTGATTAACGGATTAGGCCAAAAGTTCCCAGGATGGGTTTCATCTTTGCCTGGCTTTGGAAGCAAAACAATATGAGATTCTAGAAGGAACTACTGCACTAGTTTGGTTGAGCAGATATAATTAAAGAAACTAAGAGAGGTGCCAACTCATGACCCGGCACTTTGTTGGAAGCAAGAGAGGCAATAGCCACTCTGACCTTTTCCTCAGTTATTAACACTTCAGACTACTGCTAGAAGTTGCAAATAAATGGAGCAGAGTAAATCCTTCCATAAATTAACATATGTCCTGCATTGTGTCACTACTATAAGGAGCCTCAGTATATAAGGCCTGAAAATAATCCTGAAATAGTTGAGCTATCTGCCGGGGGCTCATGGTAAAAGAATTAGAATTAGGGTTATATAATGCAGTGATCCAATGGGCTGCTGCCTGCTGATGAAGCCATAATGCCAACAGCTTGAAGGCATTTCCCCCTTGACCTATATACTGTAACTGCCCTTTAAGGCTGTTAAGGTATGCTCTGCACGTCCCAATAATAAGGTGGAATATTGTGCCCTTAGCTGCAAAAGATGGATCCGAGTGCCCTTGGGTGTAGAGAGGGACTGATATTTTTCTAGTTCTCTAATTATACTAAATAACTTAATGATATGGGCATCTAGCTCTCTCTTATGCCTCACAGATAGGCGGATTAATTCTCCTCGCCATGAGCATTTAAGAGTCTCCCACAACTGGTCCAAGGCCGGTATGGAGAGTAAATTGTCAGCAACTATATTTTTTATAAAAGATTGCAAAACATCTACCACCTTTGGGTCCCACAGTAGTTGGTTATTCATTGACCATGTATAGTCCTTGTCTGATTATACTGGAATATGTAACCCTATAGAGATAGGGACATGATCAGACACGGTCATTATTAAGAACCAAATTCAAGTCTCCCCCTACTAATAAAGATAAAAGGCCAATTGAAATATAGCTTTTTGCCTGCCCACAACCACCTGCTCCTGTCATCAGGCCCTCTCAAGGGCCATCACATAAGATGGCAGAAGGACATATTTTTCCCCCCATTTTTCTACCCTGTTCCCCATGCTGGGATGCGTACATCCTGGAGTCCGGCAGTCAGCCTTACTACTGCCCTCCTCAACCCACACTACCACCTGGCCTCCACCGGGTGGCAGTCATTCAGCAGATCGTGCAGATCTTCCCACCCAGGAAAGGAAAGCAGCCATTGGGTGCTCAATCCTTTCCCTCCCTGGCCAACCTCCTACAAACTGCACTCACCACCAAACACGGGTCACCAGTGTTGCAGGTGGTAAGGCATCCGTGCCTCAGCCAGCCAGATCACTGGACTGGCACTAAGGGTACCATTCTTGAGACAATAAAGTCATGCAAGAGAATTTTTACAAAACAAAACAGGCAGAAGAGACTAATATAGTTCTTGGAAAGAGGCAGAGAAGCAGTGAGGGCCAAGAAAAAAATCTTTCTCTGGATTCAAGTAAAAGCAGGGGCAGGATGAATGTGGAGTGTACCAAATAAAAATTAGGGAAGCAAAGAGGATGACTGGGGGGCAAACACATATTGCAGAGGTGGTCAAAGGTGGGGGGAAAACAATTCTTCAGATATAGAAAGAAAAAAGAAAGCGGGGAGGGGTGCTGTATGGTATTGTATGGCTATGGGGGGTTATTAGAGGAAAAGTAACAAAATTCAGTCTTCCTTAACAATTAGTTCCACTCTGTCTTCACAAGCTCCACACAAATCTCAGTATAAGGGAAGACAGTGGGCCCCTTCCTGAAAATGGCATCAAGGCAGCTGGCAGTAGCACTACAGAAATTATGCAGCCAGTATTTAAAAGAGTAAGGGTCTAGAAGGGGCTTGAAACCATAAAGGTATATAAAGGCCCAAGGCCAGATGGAATGAACCCAAGGGACACCTACCAGAGTCAGTGGCTCAGCAGGTTGCATACTCACTTCTGATGCTGGAAGATCAGCAGGATGTGGGTTCCATCCCCAAACCAGGAACTTGGGTTAAATCTCAATATTGATACTGTTGTGCAGCATGAAGAGGGAGCTGCACTCCTGAGGCAGCATCTTTTGGATGAGATGTTAAACTGAGGTTCTGTCTGCCTGTTGTGGTTGTTGTTTAGGTGGATATTAAAGATCTCATGGCACTTCTCAAAAAAAGAGCAAAGGAATTTCCACAGTGTCCTGGTCAGATTTCCCCTGTTCGCTAAAAAATAACATCAACAGCTTAAACTGGTTCAATATCAATTGGTTTCCATCTGTGCTCCACCCCCCACCCCTCACGGGATGAGGCTGAAAATAGACAGAACTGCAAGGGTTAAACTGAGCAGGAACTCACAGGAACAAAGTCCTACCTCCTCTTACACCTTTCTCAACTGAAATACCATTGGAGAGTTCCATATTCTAGGGATGACTGTTTCTCCTCCTATAAATGTAGAAATTATAGTTCTACGTCTTAAACATTTCCAGTTAAAACACTGCAGCAGAATATGGTGGTAAATGGAGCCAAATTGGCAGAGAGGCAGGTCATGAGTAGGGTGCCGCAGGGATCTGTCCTGGGTTCTGTCCTTTTCAATATATTCATCGGCAACACTGGAGAACACATCTGGGGAAAGCTGTGTCTCTCCGCAGATGACAGGAAGCTCTGTAGTAGATAGACAGCAATGAATGGATTAGAGAAACGAGGAGGGATCTACAAAGGCTGCAGAGGTGATCTAATGGTTGACAGCTGAAATTCAATGCAATAAAATACAAGATTATACATGTATGCAGAAAAAAAACAGGAAAGAGTACTGGATATGAGGGGTTAAACTGAGGACTACAGCAGAGGAAAGGGGCATGGGAATCATCATTAGGGACAAGGAAAAAGCAGCCTGTGTAACAAGACCTATAGTAAGGCTAATGGTATGCTGGGTGTATTGAAAGGGGTACTGACAGCAGAAGAAGGTGGAGTCACACCTTGAATGCTGTACTCAGTTATAGAGTTCTCATCTAAAGCAGGGCAGGGACAGTCTAGCAGTGGTACATTGCAGGGTGACCAAAATGATTCGGGGCCAACAGGGCAGATTTTAGAAGACTGTCTTAAGGCACTAAAGATGTACTGTCTGGAGACCAGATGAGAGAGTGGGATATGACAGAAACCTGAAGGGAATTAACAAGGTGAACTGTGGAAAACTATTTAGCAGGAGTAGAGTCATGAAGCCAAGTTCATGAATGGAAACTGGTGGGGAAAAAGGTTTAAGAGAGATGTGAGTAAGTTCTGTCCTATGGAAAGGGTGGCAGAACCATAAAACAGTCTGCTAGTGGAGGCGGTGAGTGCCAAGACCATAACTGGAAAGCTGGGCCTGTAGTTCAATGGACAAGCAGCCAGTCACTCCCCCTTCTCAAGCTATATAAGCAGTTCCTCTTAGCCTCCTTCTGAAGCACTTTTTCTTTGCAGCTGGAGGCTCTGTCGGTCTGTCCTTTGCAGCTGCTGAGGCTTGCCCCCCCCCCATCTTGCTGTGTTTTGGCCTCAGCTTATTTTTGCTGGACTACTGTTTTCTGTTTTCCTGCATTTGGTTTGTATTGCTCGCCTCTGGCTGTGTGCTTCTTTGTGTTGCTT
The DNA here is from genome assembly GCA_016271365.2 of Neoceratodus forsteri. Classification (NCBI taxonomy): domain Eukaryota; kingdom Metazoa; phylum Chordata; order Ceratodontiformes; family Ceratodontidae; genus Neoceratodus; species Neoceratodus forsteri. The sequence goes on from CM057452.1 coordinate 1,728,681,457, forward strand.
GTTCCTTGTTCTGTGTTTTTGTGTCCTTTGTTTTGCATTCTTTTGGGGGGGTGCTTCTGTTTCTAAACTCTTTGTATTTTGCTAATCCTGAGCTCATGCTACTTGCTCCCATTTACTCACAATGCAACTGCAATCGTTCTGTTTTTCCTACAGCGGGGGACTTGGAGGTGTTGTTGAGGAGCCGTAGCCCTATGTGGCATACTTACTTCATGTTCAAACCCTGCCTTCGCTGCTAAAATCCTTCAAGAATTTTGTCACCTTTAATTGGCTTCCTAGTGGGACTGGTTGGCTTTCCCCTGCTAATTCATATTTGCTGCCCCTACAACCCATGTGCAGGTTCAACCACTGCTTACTCTAACTTACAGACCTACATGCAGGTCCCATCATCTACTTATGCATAACTCAGTCTGCTTGCACCTGCTAAGCACATGTCTGCACTCCATGAGGGTCTCCAACACTCCTTGCTTCATTCAGCTCCTTTCGAATTTGTTTCTGGGGCATGCCAACCATGACCATTAAGTACCATGGCTCAGGCCTCTCTGCAGTGGATGGTCTTTCTCTGCACCTATAAAGTTTGCATCATGAGTGTGAGAAACATAGGGCAGGGTCCTTCTTACCTGGCTCATAGCTGGGAATCTTCTTGCTCCGGGTGTAGATTCAGCCATTCGAGACTCAATGGCAGCTCCTTGTGTAGAATTTAAGACTAGCCATGAAGGGTAGTTACAGTGATCTTCTTTGGCTCTAGTATTAATTTACTAGCAAGGCACCTTTACCACATTCTCCCTACAACTGCCTCTGATTTACCTGGTTTGTTCCTAGGGCCGGTAGGCCAGGTGAGCACCTCAGTAGTCGTTCTTCTCCTCCTCCTGCCTTGGTTGCCCATTGTTGTAGAGTAGCACTCACAACCTTCCACGGCATTCCAGTTAAAGGGCTCAAGTGAGCACTTTCCTCCAGATTTGAATAGTTTCCATCCCCTCTTAACTGGATTTCCAAATTGCAGTAGCAGAGCCATCACTAAAAAAAGATATCCACAGACTGGAGAGGGAAGGCAACCTAGGCCTTGGATCCCTAGAGATTTCCTCCTCAAAGGAGTTTTTTTCTCTCCTCTTTGCCTCACATCACAAATGTTACGTAGCAGTAGTCAGTGTTCCCCTAGTTTCTGTAGGTAGGTTCCGCTGTTGGATGGAGGTGTATTGTATCCCTGCTTGCCATTCCCTCTCTTCTTAGGAGGCCCCCTCAATCTCCAGCACAAACCATTGTACTCATGCCATTTGCTCATCTGAGCATGTCATTAACTGTCAGGCTGCCTTTGCCTATTCTAACCTGTCTCATGGCTCCGATTGCTAATGTTCTTCATACTAATACATTTCTTTTGGGGTATGCTTTCTAAGGTACCTTTGGCAAAGGGAATCATCCCGCAGTACCTCTAGGGGTGGAACCCTCTTTGAGAGTTCCTTGCCTTTGATATCCCTACAGGGTGTTAATTCTTCTGGAATTGAGAGTGCGAATGGCCAAAACCAAAATAACACAGTTGTACAAGCATAACACTATACTGGCTGCATAGGTCATTGAATTGGAAGGCTGGGCCTGTAGTTCAATGGACAAGCAGCCAGCCACTCCCCTTCCTGAATTATATATGCCATTCCTCTCAGCCTCCTTCTGAAGCACTTTTTCATTGTCCCACCATCCTCCCCTCCTCCTCCAGTGGCATTGCCTTTCTCCTCGGGATGCTTCCTAAGGTACCTTTAGCCAAGGGAATCATCCTGTGGTACCTCTAGGGATGGAACCCTCTTCAAGGGTTCCTTGCCTTTGGTAGCTCTACAGGGTGGTAATTCCTCTGGAATAGAGTGCGAATGGCCAAAACCAAAGTAACACAGTTGCACAACATAACACTATACTGACTGCATAGCCGTTGAAATGGTTTCAAGCATGGCTGGAACAGAATGAAGGGCGAATGAAGGCTGCTCTGGTCAGTAGCAGTATGGCAGGGTGCAGGAGATGGATCAGGAGGAATAAAACCCCATGTGGACAATAAGTCCTGGGGCAGATAGGGAAGTCTGGGCAGACTAGATGGACCTTTGGTCTTTTTTTATTATCATTATCTATGCTTCTATGTACCCCATCTGCCAGTTTGCAACCTATGGTATCATGCACATGTACCCACCAACCCATATATTTCCCCACTCCATCTTTGAGAGAAAGTGCACCTGAGTGACTGCTAGCACTGGTGGGCCACTGTCCAGTGGCACTGATGACTAGTCCAACTTCTAGTTGGTTGGGGAACTGACAACTGGATGGCAATCGTGATGAGAAATATGGACCCCTATCATATTCTCCATCAAGCAGCTGCCAAGAAACTCATGAGAGAAACACCCTTTCAGCCACACATCAAGTTACCACCCAGTCACTGGGGCTTGAGATAAATGCTGTCAAGATTGATTGGGTGGTATGGTCCGATCACTGCATGGTGCAGTTCATGTTTGGGACTCCCACCGGGTGCCCTCCCCCTACAGAGATGATGAGCTGTCATCCTTTGTGGGGATTGACCCCAGAGGGCTTTTTGGTGGCAGCAGATCTATCTGGTGTGGGTAATGCATGCGTCGGAGGCAGTGGTGCCATGGTAGACTCCTATAATAGAGTGCTATCTGATGTCATTGACTCCCTTGCACCTGTCCATGTACGACCCAAATCTTCCTACCTGAGGTCCCCATGGTTTGATGGGGACCTTGGGGAGATGAAGAAAAAGGGTCTGAGGTTGGAGCGCTACTGGAAGAGGTCCGGCCTGGAGGGGGACAAACTGGCCCGGCATGTACATTATAATGTATACCAGGGGGAAATCAACCACAAGAAGGCAGTGTTCCTGTTCAGGGAGATTGCTGCTGGGAAGAACTGACCAGCTGTACTTTTTTGGACTGTGGACAGGTTGCTTCATCCAGCCTGTCTACAGCCGAAGAAGTTATTTTCTAATGCTGAATGGGAAGAGTTTTTTCGGTTCTTCTCGGACAGAGTATCCAGTATCTGGCAGGGACTTCCTCCAATCAGCAATGCCATAGCTGGCAGTGGTTGCCTGAAGTGTTCTGAGTGCACTCCTCCTGGTTGGGGGGAGTTTAGACCAGTGGAGGTAAATGAGGTCATCGGGGTGGGGACCAATCTGAAGCACACCTTTTGCAAACTTGACCCAGTGCCGACTCATTTCTTGATGAGTTGCGTCAATGCCATTGGCCCAGTGTTCACTCTGATTGTCCAGTGTTCCTTGTCTGAAGGGGTCTTTCCTGATGCCTTGAAGGAGGCACTGGTGAGACCACTCTTAAAGAAACCATCTTTGGACCAGGAGGTTAGGACGAATTACCGCTCTATCTCCTATCTTCCCTTTTTGGCGAAGATTGTGGAAAAGGTAGTGGCACTTTTGTTGGAGGAGCACATTGTGACCCATGAGTTGTACGAACACTTCCAGTCAGGGTTTTGGGTGAGGCAAAGCACAGAAACCATGCTTGTTCGGGTGTAGAATGATGTCCTCAGGGCTAGAGATTGAGGCTTTCTTCTGGTCAGTTATCTATTGTTTTTGGTCAGAGGTAGGTTGCTTATTAGATTTGCAAGAACAATTTAGCCTCTGCTTGATTTTGTTTTTTAGTAATCCTTTTCCTATCTCTTCAAGAGCTACCACTTAGGCTTACTGTCCCTCAGGGATGGGGTGGGATAGTTTATGGGATGAGGCAGTGCTGGTGGTATTTGTCGATGATTGTAAGAGCAAACTTGTGCAAGATGCCATGGGTGACAGTCAGGTGTATGGGGGGTACATCATCTTGCACTTTTAGGAGACAATGAGCCCAGTATTCAGAAAATCACAAAGTGGAGCACTAAAGTTTGCACTGCACTTTGCAATTACCCACTGTGCAAGGATGCTATATGCGTTGGATAGTGCACTGGTGTTATTTGACTGAATATAGGGCCACATCAGCATAGTGCTAAGTCAAGTTGTGTTGCCCAGGCATGGGTGTCAAAGTGAGCCTCAAGAGTGCATAACACCAGAGCACTAGCTGTAATTTTCAAAGGGACCCATGCAAATGAGCCCATTGGGCATCCAAGGCACTATGTGGCCATTTGCATGCCCATTATTGGTCCATTTGCAGTGGTTCCAGAGGCAAGTTAGCACGGTGCTGCCCCCCCACTTCCCTGGTCCAATACATATGAAGATATCTCTAGTGCTAGTGGTTCCTCCCAACACACACACATGCTGATAACTAGCCCCTAGTAAAAAATTAAAAAACTCCCTGGTGTTAGTGGTCCCCTTTCCCACCAGTTGCCAGCCTGTAATAGAAAATAAAAAGTCTCTGGTGCTAGTGGTTCCCCTCCCACTGATTGCCAGCCCATAGTAAAGATAAAACCTTCCCTGTGCTAGTGGTTCCTCCTCTTTTCGATTGCCTGCCATAAGAAAACTTACAACCCTCCCTGGAATCCAGTGGGGTTCTCCCTCCCACTGATTGCCAGTTCATATAAAAAATCAAACCCTCCTTGTGCTAGTGTCCCCCCCCCCTCCCTTTTTGATCACCAGCCCATAGGACAACTTTCAATCCTCCCTGGTATCCAGTAGTTCCCTTCCCCCCAGGCACTGATCCATGGTACTGCAGGTCACAATTCCATAGTCCCTGGCAACTAGTGGCCTGTCTACCATGGCATAGAACACTCACCTCCCCAGTCACATTTCCAATATCCTCAGTGCCCCGGGTCTGCATATGACAACTGGCAGTCCTCCTCACACCTCATATGTCCAGACAGTGAGCACACATCTTAGTTATTGAACAGGGCATGTCACTCTGTCCTATAAATAAGTTACACACTCCCTGCCTGGACAAAGGGCAGCTGGCCAAGGAGGTGCAAGGAGGGCTGCTCTGGTCACCATATGCTCACCCATAGCACAGAAGATAGTGATAAGGTGATGGGGGATGGGTGTTCAGTGCTGTGGTGGGGGGCCACTAGATGCCAGGGACTACAGAATTGAGATTGGTGATACTATGGATTGGTGTCCTGGGGGAGGGGGAACCACTGGGTGCAAGGGAAGGTTGTAAGTTTTCCTATGGGCTGCTGATCAGAGGGAGGGGGACCACTAGCCCCAGGGAGTTTTTATATTTTACTTTGAGCTGGAAATTGGTAGGAGGGAGGGACTGCTAGCACTAGGGAGTTTTTATTTTCTACTACAGGCAGACGATCAGATGGGGAGGGGTGCGAGGGACCACAAGGGGTGGGTGTGCTCCCCTAGCAGCCAATCAGCTAGTTGGCTGCATTTCCTCTGGCAGCTGCTAGGGTTGCATGGAGTAAGAAAAGGTTTTGTTTGGAGGTAGTTACACTGCACAGAAGGACCGTGCTAAACCCTTTTATGCCAGTAAATCTGCTGAATATCGGATTGCACTGATATTCCTGTCCCCACCCATGGTGGTTTCCAAAGGTGCAAACCGTTTTTTGTTGGTGCAACTGATCCTTTTGAATATTGGGCTACGGCTAAAAATTCAGTTTGCTAGGTCAAATACCTTAGCACAGAGAGTATGTCAATTGAGCAATGCAATTTGAGCGATGTCATTTGAGTGAAGGAAAATTAATAAAAGCAAAATGAGCGACCAGCACATTATAACTATCTGCACATTACTGTGACTCCACATATTCGGTGATCCCCCGAGTCAATGTACATCATGGAGTGAGAATCATACAGATGGGGGTTATTGGTGGGGACAGCCCCCCTGCATAAACACAGATTTGCACTGTTGATGGGATGCACCTAGGTGCATGTGGTTGCAATGAATAAATAGGAGTGTGTTTGGGAAGTGTGCCAGGGGACCATGTTGTGTTGTCCTTCTTTGACCTCTTAGCACCCACGCAAACATCCGAGTATCCTGGCCAATGAGGTCAAAGAAGGACAACACAACATGGTCCAAGGCTACTTCCCCACATGGCCTACTATGCTTGATGTCATGTCCAGCATCGCAGCAGTGACTGAGCAGAAGAGGACAGTCAGAGGACCCCTCGCATGTACTGTTGTAATGTAAGGGGAAGGGGAGGGAGAGGGCTTCTTGCTAATTGCTAGGTACTTATTACTGGAGGGGAGAGAGCGTTGGTGAGTGACAACAGTCACACAGTAGCAGAGTTAGATAGGGTTTCGTCCCATGTTCCCTTCCGATGCCTTACCCGGAGTCTGAATTGGACATTCAGAAAACCCGACTAGGTGCTTTTAGAACGGATTCTAGAGAATCCAGACAACGGTCGTACCGACAAACAAAAGGATTATTATCATGTTACAAAAATTTAGTTTTGAATTTACATGTCATCAATAAACACCTAGTTATAATGTCTGGTACTGTTTTCAGTCCGAGCTGTTGAAATATTGATGATCTCTGGACCGAGTACACTTTATATATAGCAGGCATTAAATAGTTTGTTATGTATGCCAGCAGCAGGTTTTACTTAAATAATGTACTAGTGCCCCGCGTTCTCGCGTCCTTAGTATTCCTAATTGCATTTTAGAACATGCACCTTTACAATGATAATAAAAAATAGAGTAAAATAAAGTGATCTGAATGAGTGTTTAATTTTCTTCGCGGAATTATGTTTTTTTTTTCCTCCCAGCAGCTATCACTGCCTCTGCTATTGATTATTCCAGTCTTTGAGCATAGCAGATTTACAGTATATGATGACGTCTTATGGCTGGGATATATGTGCACACAGGACCAGCTAAGCACTGCCGAAGTGAGAGGTGACTGGCTATTTAATTTATCAACATATACTGGAGTACAGTAGATTAGCGCAGTTCTGTCTCGTTTTACATAGTCGTGGAAACGTCTGACAAATATATCTAAATTCTGTGGAAGTGCTAACAGTTTGGGAATCTGGGATGTAATAACGCGGATTTGCTTCAACAACGTACTATACAGTAGCTGGTAGTAAGTAGATGTCAAATACTTTATTTGTATTTATTATGCTACCTGCAGCACGGCATTATATGTGAACTACGCGACAATGCTTGCATCCTTACAATAGATAATGGTGCTGGGAATAATTGGATAATTATGCACATTGTCAGTAGTCTGTTTTAACAGCCTGTCGTATTGTTAATGTTGCCCGATGGCTCACATGGGCTTCTGAAAGTATCTTTTTGTCTGAAAGCAAGTGAGATAAGTGGTGCTGTTACAAAACAAGTCAGTAAACGTGACTTTTCTAGCTCATTGTGTAAACATGACTTTTTAGTGCATTGTGGTGGACAGATTTGTAATTCCAGGTTTATTGTAGTACTTCATTCATGAAGGGCTGCTGTTGATTGAGCCATAAACAGGTGCCATCCGATGGTGATGCAGTAGAATATCAGAGTTGCACAGCAAGCGACTTCGCATCCACAGGGCACATATCTTTTTACTTAACAATCTATGAGACTAACAGTGGAATGAAACTCATTTATTTCCGATTCTTGCTTATAATGTATTCTGAAATGCTTTCTTGGTCAAGGTACCGTAACGCATGCAGAGATCGGTTGGTTGTATGAAGAATTGCCACAACTCAAACATTCAGCCTCACTCCAGATAATGCACTGACACTGCATGGCAGTTTTTGCTCACCCTGAGCTAAATACAATTTAAAGATAATTACAATGTATAACTTGCTATACAATACTGTACCACCCTTGACAGCACATAACGTAGGTCTAAAACTCACGAACTGAGAAGGTGGAGATGACTGTCATTCGTTTTCTTTAAGTGAAAGTCGATGTAAAAATAAATGTAATGTCTAAGAATATTTTCATAGATTACAGAGTAATGTACAGGACATTGTAAATGACGAGTTTTTTTTGTATTTATTTTTGGTTTGTGTGTGTGTTTAGGAGAAACAACAGTGGGAGGGTTCAAAAGAGCATGGGGCAGACACAAGGGACTGTTGAAGGTGGGTGCGGTGGAAGGACATGTCCTAGCAGATAGCAACTGTAGGCAAAGTGGGCAGACTAGGTGGGCTTGGCAGTCCTTTGCTGCCATCACATTTCTATGTATCTATGTATCACCCACTGAAGGTGTATAAAAAGAAAAGTACTTACATCACCTCTTGGTTTATTTATTAAAAGTGGTTTTTATTTAAAGTCCTTTCCTAGCTGACAATGAAAATGGTGTACAGGAGACTATTGAAAATTTAGAAGTTAAATATGAAGTAAGTTAACTTATAAAGAACTTCATTTGTTGTGTGAGTATGGTTTCATGTTTTTGTGGATAATAGAGAAACTGGGTTCTGGTTCTGGATGTTGGTGTCTTTGTAGTATATGTGAAAGAAATGGTGATTTCATTCATTTGAACAGCACCTGAAGAAATGTTGTAGTGATAGGGTTTTATTGATTTCTGTGATGTATGGCCATGTATTATGGAAAAAAAGTGTATTACAGTTTTTAAAACTGATGGTGGGCATGTTAATAAACATGGTCACCAAAAATTATGTTTGAATAACAGTATCAACAACCTACAAATCTCAGTCCTCGTTTGCTTTCAGGTATAGAGAGGTATATGAAATATTAGAAACATATTTCATATTTTCATAAGCCAATGCTTTCAAAACAAGATCTCTATGAGCCATAAGTAAAACCTGCATTTGTTAAATTTCACATTTAAAAATGGTTTTGAAATGCACAAAGCTCTGCTTTTTCTCAATAGTCAGTAGCAATTTACTGTGGTAGGACAAGGTGTCTTCAAAAATAAACAGAAAAATGAAGTCACAGGACAGCAATCAGAAGCAGTCTTAAAAGCACATGCAAAGGTATCTTTAATGTCAAATGAAAATGAATCATTAACATTTTGTGCAGGAATTAACCATTCTGAAAAGACTACCCAGAAAGAAACTACTGTCATATTGGCTCAGTAGATAGCATGCTTGGCTCTGGGGCTAGGAGATCAGAAGGTTGTGTGTTCTAGCACAGTACTAGGTACTTGGAGTAATACCCATAACTGATACGACAGTGCAGTATGAGTGGAGTGCTGCAAGGTTGAGGTGCTGTCCTTTGGATGAAACCGAGGTCCCTTCTGCACATCTCTGGTCACTGTCCAGGAGTATTTAAATGAGCCCAAGGCATTTATCAAAGAAGGGTAGGAGAGTATCATGCAATGGCCAACATTCCACCATCAATAAAAATGGCCCATGTAACCCTGTGAAGGGGTCTGGGATAACAGATGGACCAACCACCTAACTTCAAGTTCTACACACAATCTCTGTGTGATGTTTATTAAAAATACAGGAAATAAGCTTCTGCAAAGCAATATCCCTTCTTCAGTACATCAGTTTGCAGCAACAGACTATGTGTGTCCTTTCTCTGCACTTTGCCATCATCTACTGACACTGATATCTGATCTAACAAGTTTTCAGTGAAAACCCTTCATCCCTACGTGGGCCCCATTTGCTTAGGTAGTAGGGGCTCAAAATGAAAAAAATGAAACAAGCTAAAAACAAAGAACCTCAGCACAGAAGCACTGAAAAAGAGTTACCCCAAAGGGCACTGGCAGCAAGTTAAGTTTCAAAGAAATACAACATCATTCATATTTCCATAATGCAAAGCATCATGGAATATATGCAAATCACCATGACATTTCAGACTTGCTCACTTTACAGCAATTTACCTGCATTTTAAATAGCACAACTAACTTAATTTCTGTAATAGTCATCTAGTACTTTTTACTATTATCAAGAACCCTAGTGCCATGGTATTTTCAACAATTACAGGTTTCATAAACATAAAGTATAGTATGACATGGTGCTATTACATACTAAATCCAACAATGATAAACATAACATGTTTTACATATGCTTGGAGGTCACCCCAATAACCTCCCTGTGTGAAGACTTGAGATGGAAAAGGAAAATTAAAGAGGACACTATAGCATAGTCAAGAAAGGGAAGGGAATGCCTATAGGTGGCCAACCTTATGGACTAGAACTTGTAAATGATAGCTTAGGCTAAGAAATAGAAGAATGTTGCAACAGAATGAAAAAAAAGGTTGGTCCTCAAGAGTGGCAGGAGCTCCCTGTCACATATCCCCCACCTTAAGAAGGAAGCAGTTATTGCAGACTGATTACCACCTTCCTGTCCCAGGAAGGGATGGAGCTTTCACCCGTCCATCCTCAGAAGCTCTGTCTCAGGGTCCCTATTAACGATAAACCTTCTTTCTTAAACATAGTGGATATCATCATTCTTTACCCTGAGGCATTAACACATTTCTCAACAGAGACTAATGGTACCTTCCCTGCACTATCTCTTTCTAGGGACAATCCATCATATTTCTTAACCAAAAATCTGGATGGCTGTAAAGTTCAGTACCATAGAAAGTCTTTCTCTGAGGTGAGTAATTACCTGCTTCAACCCCACCAGACATATCCATTTTAAGCAGGGACCCAGTCCTAGGTTCAACTGCTCTATATAAATCCACTATTTTTCTTTATTCATTCATTTGCTACAGATATAGACACTTGATGGTAAACACGCTAGGTTTTACCCCAGCACAGGTTCCAATCCATTTTCCACCCACTTCTCCTTTGTAGGTTTTTCATAATAAAATAAAAAAAAAGCACATGTACCACTTCCTTGATCTTACCATAGTGTAACATTTTGGCAATATTAGTATCTTTAGCCTGTAGTATACCCCAGTCAATATTGTTACTAGATTTACCTGGATTAATACAAGAAAAAGTCCTTTCAGCCTCTTAGGCTTCTTCTTGCTTGCTTGGAGTCTTCAACCCCAGCACAATATCTCTAGGCACAGTCTTACCTGGGGTTTCAGATTCAAGTGCCATACTTGCATCTCTGATCTCCTACAGGTAACATCCAGGGAACACAGACAACAAAGGAATATCCTGCTCAGCGAGGGGGTCCTCCTCTAGCTGAGGCCATGAAAAATCCTCCTCTGACTCTTTATCCAAACTCTCTGGTTGGAACCTCTTGAGCACCTTGCACCAGTCTTCCACCTCTCTCTGAGTAGTCTGTCTACCTTCAGCCATTGCCCACTCATCCAGCGGATTATCCTCATCAGGGTCTCCACCTCCTGGGTGTTGTCTCTCACACCCCCAGTCTGTCTCAACCTGCATCTCTTCATCATCTTCAGGCTTGGCCTTCCTCCAAGCTCCCAGGTCAGTCTAGGCAGCAGCTTCTCTCCATCTATCAGCCATGGTTCTGGTCAGAACTCCACAGACCTTCTACTCTGGGTTCTCCTCTGGCAACTCCTAGTGCATCAGTCCACTTGGGTGACACCAAGTCTGTGGAGGGGTTGTAGGATAACAGATGGACCAGACACCGAACTTCAAGTACAACACACAATCTCTGTGTGATGTTTATTCAAAATACAGGAAATAAGCTTCTGCAATGCCATATTCCTCTTCAGTACATCAGTTTGCAGCAACAGACTATGTATGTCCTTTTTCTGCACTTAGCCAGCATCTACTGACACTAATCTCTGATCCAACAACTTTTCAGTGAAAACCCTTCATCCCTAGGTGGGCCCCATTTGCTTGGGTTGTGGGGGCTCAAAAGGAAAAACAACAAAATAAGATGGAAACAAAGAACCTCAGTGTAGAAGTTTCATAAGTTTCATAAGTTTTTCAAGCCAGAGGACATTGTCCATAATGCTTGCCTCATATTTAATTTAATAATTATATTTATAATCATCTGTCATTACTAAATCCAAATTTGTTTTAAAAACATCCATACCTGTACTATCTACAACGTTTGTAGGGAGACTATTCCATATTGCAATTGATCTTATGCTAAACCAATTTTTCCTCCTTAATGAATACCATTTACCAATCAGTAACTGTTTATTGTGTCTACGGTTGCTTTGTCTAAGTTCAGATTTAAATAATCCTGTTCCATTTAAGAGTATAGAATCTTGTAGTAAACCATATATAAGGCATAAGTCTCCCCTAAGCCTTCTATATTTCAGGGAATACAATTTCAGATCCTTAAGCCTATATCCATAATCTTTTCCTTTCATTCCTATTATTGTCCTACTAAATCGTCTCTGCACTCTTTCAAGGTTATTCATTTCTTCCTTAGTGTATGGGGACCACACTTGGACACAATACTCAAGGTGGGGTCGCACCATAGCATTGTACAATGGCAGCATAACCTCTCTAGTCCTACTTGCCACATGTCTAAATATACAATTTAAGTTCTGATTTGCCTTTTTAATTTGTTTGGAGCAATGAAGTTTAAATTTCGTATCTGGGGTGATGATAAGCCCAAGATCCCTTTCTTCCAAGGTCTGTTGTAATACCTGGTTTGCCAGTTTATATATAAATTTAGAATTACGTTTACCCATATGCATCTCCTTGCACTTATCATTGTTTAATATCAATTTCTTTTTTTTGGCCCAGATAGTAACTTCATCCAAGAAGTTTTGCAGGGTACTGTTTTCGCTACTATTGGTAACAATAGAACCTATGCGCAATCATCGGCAATTTAAGTAACCAAATCTCATTTAGATTTGATTCTAGGGAAGAAATATAAATATTAAATAGGCATGGCCCCAAAACTGATCCCTGGGGAACACCACTTGTCACACTAGCCCAATCTGACAACTCGCCATTTATAGCCACTCTCTGCTTCCTATCACTAAGCCACATCCCTATCCAATAAATTATATTTTGGTTCAATTTAACTTCTTTTAAAGCATTTATAAGTTCAAAGTGGGGGATTTTGTCAAATGCTTTAGCAAAATCTATAAACACTAGATCAACTGAGTTACCATTGTCCATTTCTTCCGTTACTTTATTGTAGAAGGTCAGGAGATTAGTCAAACATGATCTTGATTTTGTAAATCCATGTTGATTTTTATTAATAAGTTTGTTATTATTCAGATGTTCCAATATGAATTCCTTAACAAACTGTTCAAATATTTTACCAATCAGAGATGTCAAACTTATGGGTCTACAATTTTCTGGTTTGTTGATAGGACCTTTTTTATGTATAGGGACAACTGTTGCTATTCTCCAATCATTTGGGACCTCGCCACTGTCTAATGAATGTTGAAATGTATTAGTTAAGGACATATATATTTCATAAGCAAGTTCTTTTATTACCTTTGGGTGAATATCGTCTGGGCCCAGAGACTTATTAATATTTATCATGTTAAGTTTATCTAAAACTTCTTTGGGCTTAATTGTAAGTGTACCAGGTATCGAGCTTCCTATTTCAATTAATCTGTCCTGTGACTTATTATTAAATACAGATGAAAAGTATTGATTCTGTATATTGGCTATTTCATGTTTGTTACATACACATCCAGACTGTGTGGTGAATGGACCTATAGTCATAGAATTACCTCTGGTTTTGTTTATATAAGAAAACAAAAAGATTTCTTGTTATCTTTTACCCTTGATGCTAATTTAAGTTCAAATTGGGTTTTTTCTAATCTTATTTTTGTTTTTATTGTTTTTAATAATTCCTTATATTTGGAATTAAGATGTATAAGACCTTTTTGGACTTTCTTATACAGTACTGAAAAAAGGTTTACCCCAAAGGGCACTGGCAACAAGTCAAGTTTCAAAGAAATACAACATCATACATACTTCTATAATGAAAAGCATCATGGGATATATGCAAATCACCATGACATTTCAGACTTGTTCAGTTTACAGCAATTTACATGCATTTTAAATAGCGCAACTAACTTAATTTCTATAATAGTCACCTAGTACTTTTTACCATTATCAAAAACACCTGGTGCCATGGTATTTTCAACATTTACAGGTTTCATAAACATAAGGTATATTATGGCATGGTGCTATTACATACTAAATCCAACAATGATAAACACAACCTGTGGAAGTCACCACAATAACCTCCCTTTACGAGGACCTGAAAGGGAAAAGGAAAATTAAAGATGCCACTGTAGCATAGTCAAAAAAGAGAAAGGGATGCCCATAGGTGTCCAACCTTATGGACTAGAAATTGTAAAGGATAGCCTAGGCTAAAAAATAGAAGAACAGTTGCAACAGATTTAAGAAAAGGTCGATCTTCAAGAGTGGCAGGAGCTCCCTGTCACAAACCCGTCCCACAGGATGCCCCTGGAAACAAGCTATTACTGCTTAGTTTGCTTTTCTTGGTCAAAAGTTACAAATATGTGATTATTATTGGTACTGGGGATGGGAAGTAGTAAAACAAACACTGTTCAGTAGTTAGCATGGCACAGTTGGTAGCATATCTGCCTCTGGGACAGAAGATTGTGGATTCTGGTCCACCATCAGGACTTGTGCTCATACCTTAATTGCTGGCTATTGAGTGCAGTACTAAGAGTGTGCTGTATTTCTGTGGTGTGCTGTCCGTGAAGTGAGACATTAAACCAAGGTCTCTTCTGCGATCTCAGATGCTGTACCAGTAGGTGTCCAGGTGGATGTGAAAGATCTTGAGACACTTTTTGCAAGATTAGGGGACTTTAATGTTGTGCTGTCCAGCATTGCCCTTCCCATAAAACTGGTTTGGTCAATTCTGTGACTGATCTTGATGTGCAGAATGACTGCTACTACATGTTTACTGCCCCTTTACTACCTGGCTCTTATTACTTTTAATGTGCTTTAGTAGAGAATGTGTAGGAAAAGATCTATATAAAGCAAATTCTTCTTCTTCGTCTGTTTCTACTAGTATGTTTTCGAGTACAGTATGCAATATTTGTAGTAACTGTTCCATTTTATTCTTTGTTATTTAAAAGCTAAGGATTACTAAGTTGTAAAATAACCAATTTCCATAGGTGTCCTGAGGGTGTACAAAGGAAAAGAGAATACAGGTTGATAGGATAAGATATAAAATCCAAAATCTTAAAAATAACTGTGCTCCTGGACTTGATAATATCACTAGTAAAATAGTAAAGATACTAGGTGATACCATGAATAACCGATTAGAGCTAATCTTTAACAAGCATTTGCCAATGCCGAATGTTGTCTTGCCGGCATTGGCATTGATAGTGCAGAAGTTAGAGAGATGCATGACAGGAATGGCAGTGAAGCATTGAACTGATGCCAACCCTACTCTGCAGAGACTGATAGGCACTGGGGTGTGCCTTTGTGTTGTTGGTCATAACGCTCATGCCACTTCGCCTAACCCTACCCTGCAAACACCAACTCATGTCACGGTGTGCCTTGGGGTCTTTGGGCATTATGTGCACCCCATGCCTTAACAAAATATGCTGAGATGGGTGCACTATAGGTGAACAGGGTGAACTTTGGGGCCAAAGAGTCCAAGGCACACCTCATTGCCTGTCAGTGGGTACAGACTGGAGGTGGAATGGCGTGAGCATTACAGCTGAAAATCCCAAGTCTCACACCTGATGCCTGTCAGTCTCTACAGGGTGGGGTGTTAAAGTTGGAAAACCTAACTCCCCAAGCACTTGTTGGTTATTTTCACTCCAAATGTTCAACATGGGCTTTTTGTGACCCCACCTCATGATCAGTGGCACTATCAGTTTGTTACCCTAAAGGTGATTTTGCATGATTGTACCATTTAAAGCCACAGGTGCAAAAACAAATTTTGGGCAGGATGCAAAAAATTGCAGCTGTTCTGTTCATGAGGAGGTGTAAAAAAATCGTAATGTTTAAAATCTGGAGTGAAAATATGGAAAAGTGGTGAAGTCACAAATGTGTGTAGAAACTGGGCAACAGACACCTGTAATGCAATTATTTTGGGGATTTTTTAAACTACATTTTCAACATAGGCATTTTGGGACCTCCGCTGATGAACATGACAGCTGTACTATTCATAAGATCGTGTGAAGAAATAGCAATGTTGAAAATCTGGACTGAAAATATTTAAAAAATCTTGAAGTTACGAGTGTGCATGGAAACTGCGAAATGCACGCTCATATCACAGTCATTTTTTGGCCTTTTGCCACCAAATTTTCAACATAGGCATTTTGAGACCTCTGCTCATGAACAATGCCACTGTGATTTTCTTAATCTGTCCTGAACATTGATTTCTCACAGTGACAGCACCATTGGGTGCCAGATGTGTGAAAACACATTTTGGGCTGGATATAAAAATGACAGCTGTACTGTTCATAAGGAGGTGTAAAAAATGGCAATGTTGAAAATCCGGAGTAAAAATATTAAAAATTCTCAGAGTTACGAGTGTGTGTGAAAACTGTAAAACACATGCATATAACAAAGTCATTTTTGGGAATTTGATCACCAAATTTACAACATAGGCTTTTTGGGAGCCCACCTCATGATCAGTGGCACTGTTGTTTCATTAATCAGTCCCAAAAAGTGATTCCACACAGTGACCACAAAATCACCTTTCAGGACC
The DNA here is from genome assembly GCA_016271365.2 of Neoceratodus forsteri. Taxonomy (NCBI): domain Eukaryota; kingdom Metazoa; phylum Chordata; order Ceratodontiformes; family Ceratodontidae; genus Neoceratodus; species Neoceratodus forsteri. Next base: position 1,728,697,753 of record CM057452.1, read on the forward strand.
GAATAATGAAATGACAGTGACTAAGTTCATGAGGTGGGATCCCAAGAACCCCATGTTGAACATTTAGGGCCAAAAGTCACAAACATGGCTGAGAATATCCACCTAAGTGACCCCCCCCATTTATGCCATTATACAGCTTATCGACATTTCTTCAGTTCGCAGTCAGCTTTGAAGAGTGCAGACATGTTCCCACACCACCGAAGATTACAGTGCTGGGCCTCCAGTGGTAAGTATGGGGTGAGTGTGTGTGTGGGAGGTGGTGTGCACAGAGGGTGGGTGCGGGTTGGGGAGGGGTCTGCCAACAGCGAGGGATTATTTTCTTTGTTTCAGGTAAAAAAAAAAAAAAAACAACAGCACAGACTTTTTTTCTTTACAGATGTATGAAACAATGTTGGGCACACTGGGGTGGGCCCCAAGGGTGCCCCATGACATTGGGGGGCATGATGTTTTCCACACTGGTGTGGGCTCCCAGTATGGCTCACAATGGAGGTGGGAAGGGGCAGAAAAATGCCAGCGAGGTCAACTTCCGAATACAGGGGGGCACATAGGGTGGGCTCCCAGTGTGCCACACAATCTTGGGGATTTACACATGCCAGCAGGGGGATTGGGCACCTCCAAAGTTGGCTTGCTGTTGATTGCAAGAGACAGCCAGTGGATGCGCTGCCGTGTTCATTATTATGTTACACCAGGCAAGGAATGAAGCGGAGGCATATCATAGGTGCTGCTGCATGATGAGCTTGGCTCTGACTGCAGTGGCAAAATCATTTCAAGTTGGCGGCACTGAAAAACACTTGTGCCACCACTAACATGGTCGCTAATTGGCAAATGAAACCATTTAAAGCATGCCCTGCATTCGCCAAAACTGATACACCTTTGCATTTCTCCTACTGCCACAATATGTTGCTTGCACCTGTGCAAGACAACAAAGAAATGTGGTTAAAGAGGATAAATTATTACCAGACTTGAGAATGGAATGTAATCACTCCAGTATTTAGAAAAGAATCAAGGGCAGATGTGTCTAATTATACATCAATCAGTTTAACCTCCCTACCCACAAAAATACCTGGGAAAGTAATTAGCATTATTAAAGGGAAATTGAACATCCCAGAAATCAGCAATCTAATAACAATAGTAATCAGCATGGATTTAGAAAAAGAAGATTTAGAAAAAGAAGATTTAGAAAAAGAAGATCTTGTTTAACAAATCTGCTTAATTTCTCAAAAAAGTAAGCTGAGAACAGAGCAGTGGTAAACCTGTAGACATTGGCCCAGATATGCATGGTGCAACAGGAGCAATATTCAGAGGTTGCTCATGTCGAACTGCACCAGCACAATCTGGCTGAATATGGTAGAGTTGCACCATGGCACAAACAGGGTTGTGCCATGGCACAAAAAGAGTTACGCCGTGGCACAAAAAGAAATGCTGCAGCACAACTGTGGAAACAGAGCAGCAGAGCAACAGAGGGGGTCATGGCACAGAGGACAGCCCCAGGGACAGAGCCAGGGAAGCACAGTGAAAGGCCACAGGAGGCCACCACCAGCAGGGCACCCACAGGCACTGAGACACCTGACCCCAGAACACAACATTGGCAGAGAAAGCAGGCAACAAGAGGTGCCAACAGCCAATGGAGGTCCACCAAGAGAGCCTCTCCCACAGGCCGCTGGCCACCCCCCCCACCCAGACCATAGCAGGCCACACCCAGGACCATGCAGCCAAGCACACACACATGCCACACAGGCACATAGGAAGCCCACATAGTAGGCAAGAACTGCGCTGGGTGGCAAGGAGCATGGCAGACCACATGGGACCGGCTGCGCAATGGCAAGCAAGGGTCCCAACACAGTGTGCAGACGGCATCTGACCAAGGACCACGCCTATGTGCCACTACCACACATGCAACCACCACAGCCCCCCAACAGCTGGCCCAAGGGTACTCCATGGCACAACCACTGACCAAGGGGATGGACATCACCACAGTGGGACACACCACAACACACATCAGTGAACCATGGAAGCACAACACGTGCCCCTGCAAATGCACACCACACGGACAGACACTAGGCCACTGCAGCATGGCTCCTCATGCCACCTGCAAAGCAGACACAGACACAGGCAGGTAAGTCAAAAAATATATATTTAAAAGAACTATTTACAAAAAACAGGGTCTGGGAAAGGATAGGTAAGGCGAGGGATGGGGACAGGGAACAGGGACTGTACAGTGGGAGGGGGGACTGAAGAGGGAGGCACAGCAGGGGAAACAGAGATAAACAGGGGCTGAACTAATGGTGGCCCTGACTGGCTGCTCTGGCACACTGATACTGCCTCTAATCTGCCAATAGCATCTGCTGGACCTGGACAACCTCCTCCAGTGTGATGGAGGCCACCAGTAGGGTTTGACTCAACAGTCTCGAGAGCATCAAGCGAGGTGGTCTTCGCCACCGGACACCTATAACAAGGGACAGGACAGGTGATCAGTGCAGTGCCCTAAGGTACCATGCCCACCCACTGTGCATAATGGGCAGCAGGAATAGACACCCCTGGAGGGCCCGTAACTGACACCCACAGGGGGGTGAGCCAACACAAGCCAGAAACTCGGCGCACCATGACATTGTGCAGAGGTGGGCCCTGTCACACAATGGCCACATGACTGTGCAGTGACAGTCACATGGCACAGTTCACCTGCAGCACCACAGCAATGACAGTGGCAGCTGGGCACTTGCCCATCCCACCGACAGATGGCACACATGTCCAATGGGCATGCCACAGTGGCATGCACCACACACAGTGCAACACACACAGCTGCCACGGCACATGGCACAGTCGGCCATGCCCACACCCACTCCCACCACCACCCCCATGCACAGTGCGAAGGACCGTGACAGTGCATCCCAGCCTTCTGCGACCCTGCTGGTGCCGGTCCTGCTCCAGCTTGTCCTGCTGTGGCCTGCTGCACTGCTGCAGCAGCCTGGGCCCTCCAATAGTACTCAGGTTACGGGAATGGAAAGAAAACAGGTGCACATCAGGAACCAACTACAGCAGCTGCCCTCCCACCCCCACCCCTGTGCACAGGGTGTGTCCCTGCCCGACACATCCCACACAGCTGCATTGCAATGCAAGAGGAAGCTAGCATTGCCACCCCATGATGTGCACAATGACAGTGTACCCCTCTGAAGAGCATGGCAGGCAGCCAAGTCAACACCACAGTATGGCACAAGGGCAGACATGCAACATGAGATGACTTACCTGGCTGTGGCATGCCTCTCACCTGGCACATACCTGTAGCCTCCTTGGGTACTCTGGGTCCCACTGCATGAGGTCCCTGCAACAGTGGTGACACTGCCCCCAATCCTGGGCACCCCAGTCCTGTGCTCCAGGCTTGTGGTGATATCCTGCCACACAGTGCCCATGGCACGCTGCAGGGGCACCTGCCCAAAGAGCTGGGGTGTGTGGGTTTTCCAATCATGCCACTACGTTGGCCACCTCAATAGGAGACTAGTTCTGGGCCCTCCTTCATCGTGCTTGTGCCATGTTCTGCTAACTGAGTTTGGTGGTGAAAATGGCAACAGAAGGTGCACGTAGCCACTCCACGTGCCCGTCACGTGATGCGCGGGATCATGCAGAGTGCACGCACATCACACAGTGCCAGAGATGCACAAAATGGGCATGGCTACAATGGGTCACAGGGTCAGAGGTCTGACCCAGGGATCAGGGGTTAATTGGCATTGCACACATGCATAATAGGGCACTGCACCCCTTGTGCAGCTATGCATGGTGCACAATTGCTGCCATGATGCCATGACATGCATGTGCACTGTGAGCCTGTGCACATGCATGCATGTGCATTGCACCATCGTGACTTGCTTCAGTGCAATCCCATTGCACATGGTGCAGTATCGCAATATTCAGACACTACATGCAAATGAGTCATCAGCCAATGTATGGCATACTGGGTGCATTAGCATATCATTACTGTTGCACCAAGCCTCATTTGCATACATTGCGCCTGATAAGCACCAAGGAACAGCACAGGCCATGGACCAGTACTGCATCCTTTTGAGGTAAATTGTGCATGCTGCTGCAGCTCACTGGGAGTGGACAGCACTGCAGGGTGGGACAGATCAGGGAGATGCTGCTATTGACACACTGTGCTGTCCATGTCCACAGGCAGCGACATGTCAGATCATGAGGAGGGTGAGGAGCGTGGGCCAGCACATAACTGCAGGCTGAATTTCACAAAGGCTGAAATGGATGCTGTGTTCGAAGCCTATCTGGACAGTGAGCCCCTGTTGGGTGGTGCCACGGGCTCACCACAGGCCAGGGCTGGTGCAAGGGTGGAAGTAGCAACATACATCAACCAGCATGGCAGCCACCAGTGGTTGGCGCAGGAGTGTAGGAAGAAGGTGGGGACAGACAAGAAGCACATTAAAGAGAAGGTGACAGCCATCTGTGTGACCTGGACTGCCACTGGGTGGGGGCCAGCAGCTGCACCAACACTAACACTGCAGGAGGAGCTGGTGGCAGCCACCATGCACCGCACCACAGTGAAGGGTGTTCCTGGAGATGGATTCCAGATGGGTGGCAACCCATCACTGCACGGTAAGTAAGTCAGCCACGCACAGCTGGTGGTAAAGAGGGTGCGTACACAGGCATGCTGGCATGCATGCAGCCGGCAAGCATGTCATGCAGGTGCACCCACATGCATGTCATGCTGCAGGACACATGTAACGACAGTGTGGGGGGGCATATGTGGGCATTGCATCACTGACACACCTTTCTTTCTCTTGCAGTGCTGGCACACCTCTGTGCAGATGATGGGGCGCCAGCAGTGGCAGCAGCCATGGACGCTGGTATGGCCCTGGAGGACCAGCCATCCACCTCCGCCTCCATCAGCATCCAGGGGCCTGACAGGCTGTAGCTTACCCCACAGTGCAGACATATGTCCTGGACCTGGGGTTGGACAAGGCCCTGGATGTGTTCCTACAGGATGCCCGCCTTGGTTTCCTCTGTACAGTGAAACAGATCAGGGTGGGGTCCACCTCCAGTGATGACATCACACTTATCCTGGACAGCATGGGCAACATTGTGGGTGAGATGCCCCTGCTGGCCTCTGACACAGGCAGCATGCCCAGCGCTCAGCCAGTGGCAGAACAGCTGCCTGCCACCACTACGGGTGCAGTGGTGTGCACTGCCCTAGCATTGCCCTGCGGTGGTGGTGGTGTGACCACGCAGGTGCTGGGTGGTGTACAGCAGTCAGACAGGTGACAGCAGCAGGCAGCGGGTGCCACCAGGCAGCCAGACACAGGGTCCACCACCAGTGAGCCTGCTGTGCTCGTTCCCCCTGCAGACTCTACTGTGCAACGTCCAACAGAGAGAGTGGCTGTGCAGCATAGCCAGTCACCACATGAGGATCGTCATCCCACCCGGGAGCCCCAGGACCCCGACCGGCTGGCTGAGCACACCAGCCTGCTGTGGGTGTCCATACAGCTACAGGTGCTGCTTGCCACTGGGGTGCATGCACTGTGTGCGAAGATGCATTATTTAGCTGGACAGCAGGAGAGAGGCACTGTGCAGATCCTGGCAGGGATGCAGTGCATGCAGGATCACTTTTTCACTGCGATCACAGATGGCTTTGCATTGTTGGCTGCCACAGGGCATGGCTGTGCACGGGTGACCCCCGCAGCAGTGTGCTGTCCACCCCATGATCCCGGTTTTGGGTGACCCCATCACAGTTGATGCCGGGCTCTGATGTAGGCATCCCAGGGGCACTTCTGGGGCTGGCCTGTTTGGGTGCCTGCACCCCCCCACATGGACATGGTTGTGGTCCAGTGGTTCCACCCCTTGGGGTGCTGTTGCAAACCCCCCCATGGCTGATGTGCAGCCTGTGGCTGCCAATTGGCCCCAGCGCAGCCACCCCCATGGCTATAGTGGCCATGGTTCCATGCAGCAGTCCCGATGTGTGGGCCACCCTGACCGCTGCCTGCCACTGCTGCTCTCTGCACACATGGGTGGTGTGAGTGTGTGCCTTCCACTGGTGTCACGCCTATGTGTTGCACCACACTCTGCCTGTGTGCACGCTTGCCTGACTGCTGGATCATGTGGCATAGGTGCGATGAGTGCAGGCTAGCACTGGTTGTACCTGTGCACTGGTGAAATGCATCTGATCCATGCCACATACCAATGCCTGGGTGTGTGGGTGTATGCGTGTGTATGCGTGTGTGTGTGTGTGTGTGTGTGCGTGTGTGTTGCTGTGTGTGGTTGTGTGCCACTGACCCTCCTACCCCTACATAATGCCGCTGTGTGTGCATGCCCATTACCTTGCCTGCCCCTGCATGTGTGCTGTACCTGTTTCTGTGGCCCATGCATGTGTATCGCACCACCAACCTGTGTGCACCATAGAGCTCCTGTGCAATGGCATCCCAGTGGCATTGCACCTGCTGTAGCAGTCGGGGATCCCTCTGCCCAGGGGGTGGCTGTCCACCACCCTCCAGCCCATTGCTCCCGTCATCCCCCTACTGTCACCCTCATCAGCCTCAACAGCTATCCCATGGCCAATGGCCATGTTGTGCAGTATGCAGCAGGCCAGAAATAGGCCATGAGCTTTTGAGAGGCTGTACTCTAGGGCACCACCTGACCTGTCTAGGCAATGGAATCGTGCATTCAGCATGCCAAAGACATGCTCGATGATGTTGCGTATGCTGGCATGTGCCTCGTAGTAGCATTCTTCTGATAAGTATGAAGGGTGCTGGTAGGGGGTTAGCAGCCAGGGCCTCAGTGGGTATGCGCTGGCTCCTGTGTGGATACTGACATGGTTAGCCCTCTGTTATTCTATGCTGTGCCCCTTGCCTGTCCCTGACACCAATGCCAAAATGCACACCCTGCCCTCCCCCATCCCAAGGTCTGCTCTGCCCATTGCCCCTTGCCTTTGCCATACTCACCCATTAGGTGGCCTTACGGGATGTCCACATGTTCAAACCTGTGGCACAGTGCAGAGCTGTGCCAGATGAATGCATCATGTGCACTCCCAGGTTGTGTGGCGCAGATATTGGTGATGCACCCTGTGGCATTACTCACCACCTGGCAGTTTATGCTGGGGCACCCCTTCTGGTTGATGTATAAGACACCCTTAGGGCCAGGTGGCATGTGAATCAACACATGGGTGCAGTCAATGGCCCCAATCATGCCAGGCATATGTGCAACCCTGTGGATGTCCTGCATGGTTGCTGTACTCTCCACCTGTGTGCTGGGAAAATGGATGAATTCCAAAGCACGTGGTAGCAGAGCATTGAGGAACTGTGTGAGGAGGCAGGATGTGGCCAACTGGGCTATGCCTGTGTTGTCCCTTGTTGGTCTCTGGAAGGTGCCCATGTCGATCAGGCACTTGACGGCTGCACCTTCATCTCCACGGACATGGTGTGGCTCCGTCTGGTGCACAGCTCACAGAACTGCCTCAGAATTGCCCTGTTCAGGTGGTACTGGCCCACGATCTCTGTGTCACTGTAATTCTCAAAGGTGATGCGTGCATGGTACCACCTGTGTTGGGCATACAGCCAATGGGCCCTTCCTCGGCCACGTCGCTGTTCCTCCTGCCCCCTCACACCCCTCATTATGGCCTCCATCATGAAAGGTGCACTGTCCATGGCCCTTGCTGTTCAATGTCCCCCTGGGTGGTTGGCTGCTGCTGCTGACTGTGTGCCACCCTGGTGCACTACCTGTCTTTGTGTGTGTCTCTCTCTGTGTCTCTCACTCTCTCTGCCCCCTCTCCCTCTCCAATGCCACCTCTGTCCCTTTCCCTCTGTGTCTGCCTTGGTCTGTCAGTTTGTATCTCTCTCTCTCTCTTTGTCTGTCTCTCTCTCCCACTACCTCTCACTCTCACCCTGGCACAAGTGCTATCTGTGCGTTTGTGCCCTGTATTTATAGGAACAAGTCTGCTCAGAGCAACTTTGATTTGCTCCACACTTGTGCCATGGATTCACAGTTGAATATGGCACTGCACTGGATATTCATGGGCACGCCCCCTGCTGTTGCACATGCATTCATTATAGTTGTGCATTGGTGCAATGAATTTTGTGCTGTGCAATGGCGCATGCTGAATATGGCTCCTTGGCACAATACCGCACTTGCGGCGGCGTAACTCAGTTGCTCCATGCACAACTGCTCTGAATATCCAGGCCATTATATTTTTGGACTTTAAAAGGCTTTCACCTAGTGCCATACTGGGCAACAATAAAAATATAGCAGACTGTGGGTGTGTTAACAGCTTTGTCTGACTGGATCTTAGTCTAGTTGAATGGGAGAACACAGAGAGTAAAACTAAATGGATATCTATCGGGATAAGCCGTGGTGTTTAGTGGAGTGCCTCAAGGATCTATCGTGAGTCCAATACTGTTTGACATTTTTATCTCAGAACTGTGTACAAGCTTATTTTGTTAGTGTGGAAAATATATGGATGATCTGAAGATTGGTGGTATGTGTGAAAATATAGACCAGACCAAGATTCAGTTACATTTTTAAAATGTGTGTGTTCAGAAATAGTTCTAACATTATGTGGCACATTGGTGTATCCTCTGTGGAGCATAGGTATATTGGTGCATAAAATACATAGTGTTGTGCAAAATTCATGGCAGTTGAGAGGTATTCCTTGGCATGTGATGAAGGAGTTAATGTGGGTCACACATACAGCCTCTTAAAGAATGTCACACACAAGCACTACTTTTTTCCATCTCCTTGACTGCCTAGCATGGATTTCCTTCCACAATTGTTTTCCACCTGGGGGGAGTTGTGTTGGAATATGTAGAGTATAGTATGAGGTGAAAAGGAACCATGGGAGTGGGAACTGAAGGGAGAAAACATGAGCACAGATAAATAGAATATGAATGAGATATAACGTAGTGCATAAACTGTACTAGATCATATTTCTGAACAGCTAACACTGGTAATGTTTGGTTGTTTTGATTTCTGATGTAGTACATACTAAAATATAATGTGTCAAATAATAATGATATTTTGTACCTTTGATGCATATTGTCTCATTTGATTAATATGATATATCAATATTTTGTGCCTGTGAAGCATACTATCTCTTTTATTTATTTATTTATTTATTTGCTTTTGGTAACCGGGTAAGGTACACTAGACAGCCACGTGCCTATTTTCAGGTGCGACCTGGGAGGGTTACAAAGGTAGAGGCATACATATAACAGTGATGGAGTCAATTACATACAGATGGTGCAAAAAAGCTTAACAGGAGTTGTATAGGCAGCTGATAGTACAAGTTAAATTTAGCAAAACAGGAAAACAACAGACATAACCTGGAAGGAATAAGGAAGCAAAACATTGTTAGAGTTCATTAGGACATGATACATACGATAGTGGCAATAAAGGACGGTTGTGGGACATATATTAGGTGGGCTTGGGAGTGGGCAGCTGGATACATAACTGGAACGATAAGTGCAACAGAAGTAAGTGCCGGGGGCGAGAACAGAAAGACGGGGCGGAATTAATGCACTGCTGTAAAATATCACTCCATTGTTTCTGATATCTCAGAATACAGTACATCTTTATACCAAACTAATTCTGTTTAATAATTTCATACATAATCAGAAAATAAAGATTTTTGAAAACCTAGTTTTAGGATATGGACTCAGTGAGAGAAATGGGACTGTACAATCCTTAGGCTGCTGGCATGTGAAAAAAGACAGAATGCAGTGCACACAAAACAGAAGCAAGATGCAAACCAGCATCTTGGGCCCCCTAATGAAACCTTTTATGGTGAAGTGCTGCAGCACCTTGATGTTTTGGATTCTCTGTTTTAGTGAGTACTGCACAGGCTGTTTTAGCTGCAGTAAAATTGGTCACTAGAAATCCTAGCCAGTTTGCACCTTGCTTCAATTTTCTGTGTGCTGCAGTCTGTCTTTTAATCCAAGTAAAGCGGGGATAGCCAGCCACAGCAGCAGCACCAGCACACCTTTTCTGTGAGTTCCAGCTTCTTCTACTTACTGGCATGTGAACTTGACAGGTCAGTGGTAGAGCACTGGATCAGTATTCTGGGGGCTTGAGTTAAATTCTCAGTTACTGCAGGTTACATCATTTCTTTCGCAATACAATTTATGTACCAATTGCTTAGCAGTGGCTAATACTGCACCATTAACTAATAACCATTTCAATTATTCCTAGTTGCAGGATATGAAATCAATACAGAAAAGTAACTGAAGGATCCTCAGGCTGTTGCCATATGAGCCTGGTAACTGAGTGGTAAAGCACCAGGATAGTAATCTTGAGTTTGTGGTTCAATTCGCAGTTAGGTCGTTGTTTCATCCTTATTACATACTTTAAAAAAATATTACAATCAGTTATTTTTGCTATCACACAACAAAATCAAAAACTATACTCTGTGTTTTTTTCAACCTTCCTGTTTATTATAAGAATATGTAAGAACCAAAGTTTCCACTACATAGTGGTTACATAAAGTAACATAACAAATGCTCAGACAACATCTAACTGCTATAGCCAGTTGCGATTGCTTCCACTAATTAATCCCATCTAGTTGTCTTGCCCTTCCCCATGTCCTTTTTACCTTCCTCCTTACTCTTCTCATCCTTCATGCACCTTGTCTCAATTACCTCCCCCTCCTGCCACTCATTCCACTCCCCACACCACCTACCTGTGCACCCTGCATTCTCACCTACTCCTCCTCACCCTTGACTTGGTCCACTGGACTGTTCTTCATCTCTCCCCTCCCGCTGTTCATTGTTTCTCCCTCTTCCACCATGTCCTCCCTGCCTACACACCCTGCATCTCCTCTCCTCCTCACCTTGACCAGACCCTCTGGGTTGATTTTTTTCTGTCTCTCCCTTCCTGCTGTCCTTGCTCTCCCAACCACCCCTCCTACCTGGCAATGGGCCAACCCTTTCCTCCCTATGGTCCTGCTCTCCCTCTGTCCTTTGACATTCACCCTTGACTTGGCCTTATGAGCTACACCTCCCCTGTCTTCCAATTTTGTGCTTGTGGCATACATTGTACAATGCAATGTGTTGTTTAGCTACCTTGCTCCAAAATTTAATTATTCTATGTACCTGTTACTATGTTATTATGTTTTGTATCTAGCCTCCTTCATTATTTGTCTATTATCCTGTATTGTACTCCTCTGACATGGAACCTGTTTAAAGAGCTCCTAGCTCACAGGTGTTATCTGATATGATAATAAAAAACTAGGACCAACTGAAATTAAAAAAGAATAAGAAATTGTATTGCAATGTCTGACTAATATATTTCAAAGTGCTCTGCTGAAAGAGTCTCTTCACCTATTTCAAAACATTTACTAGGAAAGACATGCTGAGCTGAAATAGCTTATGTTCAACTGTGTCCTGTGGGATGGGAAAATGGGGAGAATACAGCAGTAAGTTTCAGCAGTTGAGTATGCAAATTAAATGTATAAGTTAAAAATTGAGTAGCAACAAAAATGAACAAGGTGAGCTAGACATAGGATCTGAAGAGCAACACGCAAAATAAGTGTGAATTGCAACACAACTGGAGTATAAACAAAGCACTGCTAGGAGTTGTGTTAAGGTGCAGATGGCAGCAAATCTGAAAGGTGAACAAATCACTGTTGGGTTCATCAGGGGAGAGTGGTAGTAACTACGAGGAAGCAGTGGGGATTTTATTCATGCAGGGGCAGTGGTGGGTGGTAGGGGCATAAGGAAACTAAACACAGCAGTGTATCAGAGACGATTTCTGGAGTGTGTAGTGAATTAACGGAGAAGAGATTTGGGAGCAGGGGAATTGCATTCAGGCAGGGGCAGTGGTGGGTAGTAGGAATTAATACAGCAAGGGTCATACACAACTGCAGGAGTGTGTAGTGAATTCACAGAGAAGAGATTTGAGTGAGGGGGAGAAGTATCAGCATGGATGGCAGGGAGGAGAGAGACCAATAGTTTTGGGAAGTGGAAAAAGAAGGCAACTTAGCCAGCAGAACATTTTACAGAGGTGAGTACAAGAGAGTATGGGCAAGAGCTGTGAAGGGAGTAGGAGGTAGAAGGTGGGTGCTGAGGAGGGAGGAACGGTAAGGAGGAAGGGACCCAATCCAGAATCTGGAGATAAAGATGGTATGGTGAATGTGGTGTCTGGCATCAAGGGGAGGAAAACCGGGTGAGGAGTATAGGGAGCAGTGGTGGGTTCTGAGGGGCAGCAGAGGGCAAAGTGACAGAAAGAGTTAAAGTGGGGATCCAGGCTGGCTAGGGTGGGTTGGGGACAGCTCTGTAAACAATGTCACCATAGTTGAAGATAAGTAGAATCATTTTCAAGACAATCTCTCCACAGGCAGGAAGTGAGATACTTGCTCTATTCCTATAATGTTCACCCAATTTGGGGTGACGGTTCAGGTGGATTGCATCCATGAATTGAGAAATTGAGATGATGATCCAACCAAACCCCAAGGTATTTAAAGTAGGAAACATTATCGATTGCAACACCATCAAGAGAAAGAAAGGAGGGAAGGTGACAAGCCTAACTACTAGTCTCTGTTTAGTGCTTTTTTGCACTGAGGGACAACCAATTCACCTAGAACCAGTGCTGAATGTTGGTGAAACCCAGTTGGAGTTGGGCCAGGCAGTCAGAGGCACAGGATCCAGAAATATAGAGAATCATGTAATCTTCATATATGTGAATGGCTGCAGAGGAGCAGACAGAGGGAAGGTCATTTAGGAATATGGAGAATAGAATATGGCCAAGGACAGATCCTTTGGGCACATCAGAGCAGATAAGAAGTGGCGGGGATAAGGCATTGCCAATAGTTTGAGACCTACCCTCAGGGTAAGAGCCAAACCACTTAAATGAGTAGGCAGAGAGCCTAGCTGCATTAAACTTGTCCAACAGGATAGTGTGAGCAACAGAGTCGAAGGCATTGTCCAAGTCAATTAAATGACCGAGGTAACTAAGCCCTGAGCCATACTAGATAAGATGGAGTCAATGAGTTACAGGAGGGAGGTGGACATTGAATAAGACTTCTTAAAACCCGAGTAGATGGAAATGAAGGGTGAGAAATATTGTAACTAGAAGCATGGACATGTGTAAAGTCTATTTATCACTTCATTGCATTGCTTTGTGTGTTGCTTTAATTTTTATGTTGGCTTGCAGGAGCACAAGCAACATATTGTGGTAGTAGCACATTTCAGAGGTGTGTCAGTGTTGTGGCCAATGCAGGGGACACTTTAGTGGGTGTGTCCCTCAGCCTCCAATCAGTAAGCACTCTGGTGATGACAGCAATTTCAAAGAGATACAAAACCTTGAAAGAAATCTGCTGCTCCAAAGAGGTGCAGTTTCCTCATTGCAGTGGCAGATGACAAGACTCTGGCCATGCATATTACAGTGCACAGTAATGCACATGGCTGGAGTTACCAGTGGAGTTTTGACGTGCCTTTCTTGGTAAAGCATTTCAATAAGTAAAATAGCCATGACACAGCTTTCCACAATGATGACTCCTGCCACCTGACACACACTCCCTGAAAAGCCAACATCAGGGTGCCCAATCCACTTGTTGGCATGTCCCACCATTACGTGGCACACTGGGAGCCCACCTCAGTGTGCTGAAACATGGCGGCTCCTGCTGCCTGCCACACAGTCCCACAAAGCCAACATCGGGGGTACCCAATCCCTGTGTCAGCATGTTTCCCCCTCTCAGTAATGTGGCACACTGGGAGCCCACTCCAGTGTGCCAAAATATTTTTTTCTGACACCAGGATGCCCACTCCTGGTGTTAGATGTGCCACCCCCCACAACCTGTTTATGTTCTTTGACGACACCAGGGTGCCCAATCCCCATGTCAGCAATGGCATGCACATACCCCCACACTATTGTGGCACACTAGGAGCCCACCCCAGTGTGCCTAAATTTTATTTTTATTGTTTTCTCCCTGTAAAATAAAAAAAACATCCCCCGTAGTCTTTTATATTTGACCGGTAAAACAAAAAAAGGTACCTCGTGGTCTCCTACATCCATCTCCCCCAACCTGCACCCTACCTCTGTGCATCCACCTCCCTGCATCCCCATTCACCCCATATTTATCTCTGGAGGTTGGGAGCAGCAATCTTCTGCAGTGTGCAACACAAATGCACTCTTCAAAACTGAACTGCGAACTGAAGAATTGATAGTAAGTTTTATAATGGGAATCAATGAGGGGGTTTCAACATTGATTGATATCTCAGCAATTTTTTCGAATGTGTACCCCAAATTTTCAACATGGGATTCTTGGAACCCCACCTCATGAACATGTCACTGTCATTTCATTACTTGGTCCCAAAATGTGATTTCATGGCCACTGCATGGAATCACCTTTCTGGACCGAATAAGGAAACAACAGTGCCACTGTTCATGAGGGGGAGTCCCAAAAAATCCATGTTACAAATTTGGTGAAACAATTCCAAACAATGACTGCAGTATGAGTGTGTGTTGCACATTTTCTATGTACGCTCGTAACTTTTCCAATTTTTCATATTTTCACTCCAGATTTTCAACATTGGCATTTTTTTGCACCATCTCATGAACAGTATAGCTGTCATTTTTCACATCTTGCCAGAAATGTGTTTTTGCACCTGTGGCTCCAAATGGTGTAGTCGCTGTGCAAAATTGCCTTTCAGGTAACAAACTGATAATGCCACTGTTCATGAGGTGGGGGTCACAAAAAGCCCATATTGAAAATCTGGAGTGAAAATACCAACAAATGCCCAGGGTGGCCATTAGGGTTTCCAACCATAAAGCCCCAGCCTGTAGAGACTGACAGTCATTGGGGATGTGACTTGGGATCTTCAGCTGTAATGCTCACACCATTCCACCCCCACCACCGCAGCCAATGACAGGCATCGAGGTGTACCTTGATGTCTTTGGCCCCAAAGTTCACCCCATTCTCCTATACTGTACCCATTTCAGTGTATTTCCTTATGGAAAGGGGTGAGCATAAGGCCCGAAGACGCCAAGACACACCGCAACACCTGTAGGTGTCTGCAGGGTAGGGTGAGGTGAAATGGCATGAGCGTTATGGCCGACGACCCAAAGGCACACCCCCAATGCCTGTCAATCTCTGCAGGGTGGGTTTGGGGTTGGCGTCTGTTCAGTACTTCACTGCCATTCCTATTATGCATCTCTCTAACTCCTGTACTACTAATGCCAATGCCAGCAAGCCAACATTCGACATTGACAAATGCTTGTTTCTTATGTATGGTCCTTTGTTAAAGTTGCCTTTTTCCTACCCAATATTTGTTTGTTAATTACCAGTGAGCTCCAGAAATTGACATCAGTTGAGCAAAAGCCTGGACTGAAGCTCTCTGTGCAGTTTCACTCAACTGATGTCAAAAAAGGTTATAGAACTGATTAGAAATTTAAAAATTAATACTGGGCAGGAAAACAGCAACATTACACAATGAGCTGTAAACAATAAAGAATAAGGCATTTTCCAAAACAAACACACAGACTAGAAAACCAGGGAGATCATACAAATTTCACACATGCCCAAATTTCCAGTTATATGAAAAAAAAGACATAAAAAACATAACTGCCACTGTATGTTTACTTATTTCCTTTTGTTGTAGCTAAACACCATAAATCAGGATGGAAGGTTGGAAACTTAGCAACTGAGCAGATTTGCCTGTCAGTTGTGTGTTTTGTTGTGGCATATTTCCTGTTCATTTTTGTTGCATGTTCACTGGGAATATGGGTCTATGGGGAACTGTTTTAGCAGATGTTTGTGTGATGTGCTTCCATGGGCAATCTTCACTCTAATCTGAAGGCTTGGGTGAAAACCATTTTGTAAGACCTTTAAGTTGCACTGTTATCCTTTTGTAAACACAAACAGACATAGTTTGTTCATGTCCATTTTTTCATGCTCGTCCATCAGAAAATTAAATAATGTCAAAATCCTCCTTGCATACTGTATTTTCCCATGTCTTCATTTCAGACAGCAATCTTGTGCTTTTGAAAAATAAATGTTACATTTTTAAAGCTTTCAAGTCAACCATGTTTGCAAGCTGACTTGTTATTTTGTGCCTTACTTCTGCAATAGAGACATCATAGGTATCATAGGTATTACAGTGCACTTTAAAGACTTTCAACCATTATAGCTCGCCATCAGTTTATGAATAGCCCATAATGTTATTTGTACTAAGGTGGATGTCAAGACGTGTCTTGAATATATCCATACTACTGCTGGCCACTACTTTGATTGAAAGTTAATTCCATAACTTGGTCACTCTTACAGAGAACCACATCTTCCTTTTTTTGTTCTACATCATTCCCCCTCAAGCTGTAGGGAGTGAGCTCTAGTATTATAAACCTGATCCCTAAATGTAAGGCCCAGTTGTTCCCACAGTAACATATCCATGAGTGTCCTGTAGATCATGCACATGTCTCCCCTTAGCCTACAATATTCTGGGGAATATAATCCTAGCATTTTAAGTCTGTCAGCATAGTCCATCCCCCTAACCTCCTTAATCCATCTGGTGGCTTTCCTCTGAACCCTCTCAATGGCCTGTATGACACCTTTGTCGCCAGGTGCCCAACATTGCACACAGTACTTAACGTGGGGCCTCACCAAGGAGGTGTATAAGGGCAGCAACACCTCCTGGTTCCTACACTTATTGTGCTTATTAATACAGTGTAGTACACTACTAGGCTTTTTTTGATGACTTGATTACAATGCAGATTAGGGCTAAGATAATTTTGTACTCTGATGCCAAGATCCCTCTCATCCTCAACTACTGTTAATGCCATCCCCCAAAAAAGTATTGGGCCTGTATATTGTTATTTCAAAAATGCATAACTGCATTTATCAATGTTAAAAGCAAGTTTCTTTATTTTTGCTCAACTTTCAAGTTCTCCCAAAGCTGTTTACAAGATATTTCTGTCTACTGGATTATTGACAATATGCCCTATGCAGGTATCATCTGCAAATTTGAACAACCATACTCCAGATGTTGTGTTCAAGGTGGAAATATAGACATTAAAGAGACGGGGCCAAGCACTGACTCCTGGGGCAACCCACTAGTCACCCATCCCAACTAGAATATGATCCCTTAATGCATATACACTGTTTTCTATCTGAAAGCCATGCCATAATCCACCTAGTTATCTTGCCATTTACTCCCTGCTCTTTTAAGGGATCCACAAGTTCCCCCATGTGGGACTTTGTCAAAAGCCTTAGAAAAATCTAAGAAGATGACATCGACTGAGTCTCGGTTATCAAGGGCCTTTCTAATTTTACCATAAAATTCTAGCAGATTGGTTTGGCAGGATCTGCCCTTGGTAAACCCAAGTTGTGAAGTGTCTGTGTTACCAGCTAATAGTTCAGTAATGTGGTCCTTTATGATCCCCTCCAGGACTTTTCCCAAGACTGCAGTTAAACTGATTGGCCTATAATTTGTAACCTTCTGCCTAGATCCCTTTTTAAAGACATGTATAAAACTACTATAATGTCATGACTACTGCTTGATTTTCAGCCACAACAATTCTGTACTGAAAATACTGTGGGGTTTTTGTGACGATGACATGTTTCAGTATGAGGGTCTGCAGAACACAAGTTAGAATTTGTTTTTAAAAAATGGAGCCTCAGATTTTCACTTCTTCAGCAAAAAATATTCAGTGTGAAAATGAAGCAGCAAGCAGAAGTTGGATGACTCAGTAAACTGTCTGTAGGTTATAGACCTTCTCACTTCTCAGCAGCTTGCTTAGCTCTAACCCAGGTTGGTTTGGAAAGGACTGAAAGCTATTAGCATCTCATGGCAGCATGTTGGCCGGCATAGCAGATGCATAATGAGTTGAGGTGGGATGAGTCTGATTCCTAGAGGATTAGTGTTTTCATCACAGAAAGCCTAAGAATGTTGCAATATGCTTAACTCTTACTGGCAGTTTTCATATGAGAGGGCAATGACGATGTACATGAAATCTAAAGGAACTATATTCTCTCCCACTGAAGCTTGTCCTGGATGAACAGAATTCATGCCAGCTGGAGAGAAAGGGTGGAGAACCTTACACTACATCAACCCATGTTGTAACAACCATGATGTAACAACCATGCTGTAACAACCCATGCTGCAACAACCATGCTATAACAACTGTGATATAACAACCATGCTGTAACAACCCATGCTGTAACAACCCATGCTGATTAATGAAGGATTCAGACACTCTTTACTAGCACATTTCATGAGCACTAAATTCCATACACAAATATTTAAAAAAAAAAATCTGCTTATAAGAGTATTGAATCTTACATATACTTATATCTACATTTTCCCTCTCATTGTGCTTGGAAGTTTTTATTTGTATGAAAAAACTTTCCAGTGTAAGGAACAGTCAGTTATGAGGCTATTCATAATTATTTCCATCATAATCAATAATATTGAGAACTGTGGCTTGCGTTTACAAAGGCTGAGACTGAAAGGAATGAGAAAATAATTATATTTCGGTAAAATAAATTTAGACCAAAAGTTATCTTTATAAATTTGTTTCATGGATAATGTAGAATGCTGTTCATTTAATGATGTGTAATTTCACACATTATTGCAACGAATTAAAATTATTCATGAGAAGAATGTGTGTTTAGGGGGATGTCATTTTTTCCCATTGTTTCTAATATCTTGCTTGTCTCTTACTGAATGTGTTTAATGTGTGCTTTATAAGCAGAATGTACCTACAGATTAAACCAGTCTTTCTGTGAGTTGGTGAAGTTATTGCTGTCTGTGAGTATAACTGTAGACTGTGGTTCCTTTTTTAACCCTTTAAAGAAATAGGGCTGTGCATGCAGCAAACCCTGTAGCAGTATGTACACCATAAATTTATCATGTTAATTTCAGGCAGAATTTAAACATGGGTATACCTTCACTGGGACCAAATAGTCAGGTTTATACATTTTGTTTCTTAGCTCAGAGGTATATATACTGTATTTAAACTTTGGTTGATTTATGTTATCCTGAACAGGTTGTAAAACATTCAGTTTCCTCAATCCAGTGGGAACCCTAAACCACAGGCATTATAGTGGCACATGATTGCTGCACCCACTTATTGCCACTGTTGACTTTGTGACTGGCAGGCTGAGCTCAACTCAGTTGGAAAGCCCTTCTGCCATAGTCTGGAATGGGATTGCAAATCATTTGGAATATGAAGTGGTTACTGGCATGCAGATAGCCCAGAGGGCAAGTTAGAAATCCATGGTGGCCTTCACAAACCTTTTGCAGCTTTATCTGATCCCCCATCCTTCTCCTTCATTTTTAGAACTTTCAGAAGCAAGCAATAATGAGAGTTGCAATGCAGAAAATGGGCACTGCAGGCACTGAAGGGAAAACATCAAGTAGGGGTACAGAAGAGCCACAACTAACAATGACTGGGGCTAGGGAGGGCAGTACAACTTGATGTCATAGAGAGCAGGTGAGGAGAACATCACTGGACTGCTAGGGTGTAGGACCATTGGGCAATGGAGCAATTGAAACTTGGGTAACTGTGTCCCATAAAAGTACAGTAGGTATAACAGAGGTTGAAGACTTCAAGATGGATGTCCCCTTGTTACTAACTGTCAGCAAGGCATTACACCAGTGTCTCTGGTACAGTGCATTCTTTAAGCCATCCGTGTGGGTTAAAGAAATTGATCGGTGGTAAATACAGTTTGGCTTTGACTCTGGACCCTTTTGATCCGGTCTATTTTGGGAATTGGTGACCAAAACCTCTGTTCACAGTGTTGTAAATGTAATGGAGCTAATAAAGCAGGCTAAAAAAAACAGAGGTGCACAATATACACTGAGGACAGCAATGAACATTTATTACTTTAGCTTTTTTGTAGCAGGTAGTGTTAGCTTGGCAGTGCTGGGATTGCCATGTATGTGGTGGTTTGACATGGTCCTTAACATACTAAGAGCTAACACCACTGGGCTCATTGATTTCCCAAATTATATATAATACACAAAAATAACAGAATGCATCACCATACTAAACACATTCAATTTAGTCTATGTATACTGGCCTTCACTGCTGCTCATTAGCATAACTAAATGCACACTCTGATGCACAGGTGTACATATTTTTTCAGAGTTTGATGTGCATACACCCCCCCCCCCCATGTTGTTTGGCAAAGCAGTTTTTACTGCTGCATAGAGAGAGAGAGAGCTATGTTGATGTATTGCAAAGAGATGAGGAGAGATGGGGTCTGGAAATGCATGACTGGATCCAACAGTAATCACGTTTTGCTTCGGCACAATGGAGTTTCATCACATCTTTGGTATTCATAAGATCCTTCCACTTCCTCAGTCTGTCTTTGAAATCTCTGCCATGCTCATACTGGTGTACCACGGATCTTCAGCACTTACTCTTTCCTCCTAAATATGCTGCATTGCCAATTCTTCAAACAAAACTCTGCAGCACTTGATTTCTGCCCCCACTGCCCATTGCTCTCCCTTCTCCTGTTTTATTTCCTCTTGCCCCAAACATGGGCAAGCTGCTCTGCAGCAATTTATTTCTTTCACTGCCCCAAACATCGGCAAGTCACTCTGTGGCACATGTTGATTTCTGCCTCTACCCCCAACTTATTTCTCCCCCAATCGTTCTTGTCTCCTCCCTGAAGAACACCACCAAAAGCTCTGCAGAAGTTGATTTCATCCCCCTCCCATAGTATCTCTCCTCTAATTGCTTTCCCCCTGAACATCCATGGCATGCCACTCTGTGAAACTTGATTTCAGGCCCAGCTGACACTTACATTCAATTTGATGACCACCATCCCCATATGGCAGACTGCTTGCTCAAGCTGATACTTTCATTCCCCATTCCTGACTCCTATGTCACTCATCTCACGTGGTGGAAGTCTGACATGGGTGTGGGAAGCTTGCTTGCATGTGTGGTCATGGGAGGAGAGCCACAAATCATTACATCATGGTTACTCAAATCCAGAGGTCTGTTAGGATGGGCCGGAACAGGGAGCACTGCAGTGAGAGTCCAATCGTCGGAGAGAGAGTGGGTATGGACACATGGTTGCAGCACTGCAATATAAAGTAGAAGTACAGCAAACAAGGTGTAATCAGCATAGAAGACAGCATCAGGAAATGCCTAGAAAAGAATAAAGGTAAAAATAGGCTGGAGCAAAATATGGCAGTAATCAGGATTTCTGCAATTACGATGATGAGGCAGCAATTGATACATACCCAACAGAGTAGGAACTATAGTTGTTATGATGTCATAATATTTCTAGGCAAAAACCTACATTTGATGATTGCTTACCTTCTCTAAAATTCATTGATGTTGCTAACTGTTTATCTGTCTCCTTGCTTAGTAAAACTGAAATGCATAGTAATGTATTGTTATACCCAGCCTTATTTTGCTTCAAATCATTGAACTAGTCATATTGCATAAATTCTGAACATTAGGAAACACTCCCAAACAGTGTAGCCACTTGTGATACAATAGTCTCCTCTGCTCCCACTGCATAGTGAGTGGCTCTTTATGATGTGGTGGTGGGGCAGTTCTTAAGTCCAGGAAAGATGCAGTGGGAGTTGGACAAGAAATGTAAACAAACATGTTTCTGTGTGGTAACACCAGTGTGGTGGGCAGGCAGTTTTTTTTTACTTTTTAGAAGAACAAAAGGAGTCAGAATCAAACTACAAACTGTATCAGCAGTCTGTACAGAATGTGAGCAATCATGAAATGCGTTTTTAAACTAGGGACACTTTGAGGCTTAAGGGGGTTGACAGAGTCCATTTTAAGGTGCAGTGAAAGATGCAGTACCAGTAGGACAATTTGAAGGCAGCAGTATTAGCACAGAAAATTCAAGGGTGAGATACAGTATGAGTTTGAAATGCAGGTAATGGAGAAGTACAGCTAGGTAGAGCAATAGTAGTAGTAGTAGGGCCTAATCATTTCCAGCAGCTGTGCTCTTAGAATCTGGTGGGATGAGGAGATGCTCAGGTTAGGTGGGAGATTGTTCCATTGGGGGGGTTGGGGTGTTACAACCCCATAGCAAGAGCTATGCTGATATACCATGAAAAGAGGAGGAGAGATAGTAGGACCTTGAAGTGCATCACCGGATTTGACAATAATCACATTGTGCATCAACAGTAGAGTTTCATCACATCATTGGTATGCATGAGATCCCTGTGCATCCTTGGTCTACAATCATCTTTCCCTGACATCACTGCCACCGTGCATCCTGGCACACCCGGGATCCTCAGTGTTTACTCTCCCCTCCCATCTCTCTCCCCCCAATCCTGAACATGCCAGCATTGCCGGTTCTTTAAACTAGCCATTCTGTGGCACTTGATTTCTGCTCTTCCCATTTCTCTCCTCCCTGATCTCTCTCTCTCTCTCTGCCTGAACACCAGCAAGTTGCCCTGCAGCATTTGATTTCTCCCCCCACTTGAATAATGGCAAGCTGCCCCTATCGCACTTGATTTCTGCCGCCTAATATATCTCCTCCCCTGATCGTTCTTCCCCTTGCCCTGAACAACACTGGCAAGCTGCTCTGTGGCAGTTGACTTCTGACCCCCAATTTCTCTCCTCCTTAGAGTGCTTCCTCTCTCTCAGAATAACACCTGCAAGCTGCTCTGTGGCACTTAATTTGTTTTTTTCTTCTTTGGTAACTGGGTAAGGCCCACTATGCACAGTGTCTGTATTTAGGGGTAAGCCAGGAGCACTGGGGAGGTTAGTTTACTTGCTGTGAGTCAAACAGCATACAAATGGAGGTTATGGGAGTCAAACACAGGCCTGTTAGATGTGGCAAGCTCATTTACAGCTTGTTATTCTAACCTTTAGCCTATACTGCTAGAGATTTCAGTCCCCAATGCCTGCTAGTGATCAACACTTACTTTCAATTTCACCCAACCCAGGCTGTTGGACAGACTATTTGAGCTGACACTTTCACTCCCTCCTCCTGACTCCCATGTCACTCATGTCACACTGTGAGCATTTTTTTACTTGAGAGAAGAAGACATGCTTCTGTGTGTAGGCATGAGAGGAGAGTCTCTCCATTATCACATTGCACTCATTTGAGTTTAGACACCCGTTGGAATGATTTGGGAGCTGGTTAAGTGGTGAGCACTGCAGTGAGAGTCAAATTGCAAGTGAAAGAGAGAGCAGGCATAGATGCATGGCTGCAGGCACAGCAGGTTGGTGTCAGTAAGTCACTAACCAGAATCACAGGGAGGAGGTGGTCAGCCACTCAGCCAGGATGACAGATTGATCAGGCTCAGGTCCAGTTTCCAGCAGTCATTGGCAAAATGAGCTACACTGGCCAAGATTGGGAGGGACTGAGAAAAGAAAAGGCATGTGCGAAGGGTGGGTGGGGCTGTCCTGGTTGTGAATTTGGGGTGTGTGTGGTGGAGGCATGACTGAGCACTGAAGAGTAGTATGGTGACACTGTCATGGCAGGTGTGGTGTGGCACTGGTAGGCTGTGAAACTAGATTCAGAGGAGATAACTGACTTAACAAGAGATCTGAAGCAAACTTAGCAAAGCAGGAACAGACAGTTATACTACTTAAATTATTATTCCTTCTTAGTCTAAGTATACTGAGCCTCATTTGTGCCCCTCCATCTCTCAACCTTTTGTCGCTGAAATGAGGTCCCCATAAATTGAGGGACAGTTGTGAGTTTCACACAGCAAATTATGAGAAACACTGTGGAAACACTAAAAGGTTTGAACATCTATGACTTAAAGAGCAGTTGATGTCTTTAGGAGAACTTTAACAAAACATAATATTTAGACACAGTTCAGCTTATATTTCACATTAGTTGTGTATTTCCCTTCGCCATTACTTATTACTGAGGTAATTTGCATGGAAACAGGATCTTTGCTCCTGATGAATTCATCTATTCCTGTTGCTTGTTCCCTACCTGAGGTCAAAATGCACTGCTTGTGACATCACAGTTACTCCCATGGCAACAGATTGTGATGTCACAACAGAGCATTATGTGTCAAGTAGGGAGTAAGCTATAGAGGCAGATGAACTCTAAGGGATAAATGTCATGTATTCATGCAAATGTACTCAGTAAGAAATAATGGGGAGAAAGAATCTATAGAATGTGTACTAAATGCAAGCTGAAGTCCCCCTAAATATTATGTTTTTCAGCGTTTTCCTTGAGGCGTCAGCAGCTCTTTAACAATGGGACATTTGGCATGGGAGTACAGTCTCACAGAAGTAACAACCTTTTTCACAGCATGAATAAAAGTTTAAAGCTGGAATTAAAACTGTTCCTGAAACTACCAGCTATCTTCTAAAACTTTTTTTTGTAAAGCAAAAGAGATTTAATAAAATTGTACTTACCAATGCTTTCATGTGCCCTTTGGCCAAATAGACCAATCTGCACTGAAATGTAGACACTGATGAAATGTAGTACAGTTCCTGGGGTTGATATCAGCTGCTTGCAGCCAGTGCAGAATGCTATAGCACATTTGTTGACTGGGGCTTCGAGAAGAACTTACATTACCCCTGTGCTGCGCGATCTGCACTGGTTGCCTATTCAGTGGCGGATCACCTTTAAGATAGATCTATTGACCTACAAAGCCCTAGACAGACAGGGTCCTGTTTACTTGAAAGAGCTCCTGGTTCCTTACACTCCCCTGTGACAGCTCGGCTCGGCTGACGAGGGGTTGCTGGAGATTCTGAGGGTAAGTTTAAAGTCATCGGGTGCGCGTGCCTTTGGGTTTGTGGCACCTACCCTCTGGAATTCTCTGCCCCGTCAGCTATGGGAGTGCAGGACAGTGGGTTGCTTTAAGCAAGCACTGAAGACCTTTTTGTGGGGGAAAGCATACCCTGAATTTCTTTGATTTTTATCTGTATTTATTGTTCATTGTTTTAAGCTGATTGTGCAGTGCCTTGATGCGTGAAAGGCGCTATACTAAATAAATTTATTATTATTATTATTATTATTACAATATGTGTACTTTGGGTGTCAGCTTTAGGGAGCAAGGGGTTCCTCCCACCATAGGGCCCACTTGGAAACTTGATGACATACCTAAATAAGGCTAATGCAGTAAGGAACATTTTAATTAAAAACAATGTTGCCTGTATTCTTGAAAAAGCATTGCTGAGAGAAATTTGTGTCTCATGATGCCTGCTTTTGTTCACAGAACTATCAAACTCTGGTCAGAGCTGATATGGCTGTGGATAGCTTTTGGGATGCTTTTACCCATTATTTCTAATGAATTTGCACAATGCAGATCTACTGAGAGGCAATTTCAATGTGGTCTTCCTTTTACACATTTTACAATGCATTTTTCTAGAATATGCTTCCTGATTGCTATATATTTAGCCTGGATAGTTCACAGAAGAAATGGCATTTTATTTTTGGGTGGTGAAGCACTAGCAGTAGTACACTGGAATGTGTCATACATAGGTACAAGATGTGTGCGGGCAATAATGCCTAGTGGCCACACATCTCAGGCACTCACATGTGGAACCATCATCCCAGTACCGTTGCACTACTCAGGGTGGGTGAAAGCCAATGCTGTACTTACTCACACAGGTCCTGAACAGGCATGTTACAGCTGACCTCCCATTTTATTGCACAATTGGGGAACCACAAATGCACTATCCATAGCCTGGAGCATTCACTATAAATGTCATTGCAGGATACCGCACCCCATGGCACCCAGGATACCTCAGCAGTCTGGAGGGTGGCATGTTATACAGGGGAATGGGGAAGAGTGTATGACAGCAGAAAGATACAGCACTGACAAGGCATGAATTGGAGGTATGTCAATTCCCTCTTACGATTTGCCAGGGACATACACACAGCTGCATACACTGGTGTGTCCATAGCTTGTGTAGTGCCCCAATGTATGGTATAGCCACTTGGCTCATTCTGAAGTGAAAGTCCCTAGCCTGGGTCCAATGTAGTCAGTGGTTGGCTGTGGCAGGGCATGGAGGACAGTGCCAGTCTCCACAACAGCTAGGGTATGGAGGAGCGGGGTTGTCTATGTACCAAGGCAGTGGGTGAGAGTCCTGTATGCTGTGGATATGGACTGTCATTTCCTCTGGTGTGATTGGGTCCAGGGGGGCCTTACACTGTGGAGCTCTTCAGGGATGGAGTTGGATCAGTTGGGGATTGAAGGGGGTACCATTAGTCCACCAGGGCTGCCAGGCTGTTATGCACCTGAGTGCACTTCCACAGCCCTCCTGTGGGTGGGTGGCTGGCTTGGGCCAGCTATTCATGGTCTAGCTGTGGGCCGCACTGCTCTGGGCTGTGAAGGTCAAATTTCCCACTGAGTATGCCGCAGCATGGCATATGCATGGGAACACACCCTTGACTTGCACGACATAATATTTGTGTGCATGATGGCTCATTCCCTTGTGGCAGGTGCATCATGCACATTTGAATATCATGCTCTGGTGCATTGTTGGAGTTGCGTGACACATCTAACATTTCCACCAAGATGCACTGCTCATCTCCTTTGAATATGGGGGCCCTGGACTAGGCTACCCTGAAGAAATACATGATCAAAATGGAAAAATCATGACTCTACTAAAAACAAGATATTGCATCTAATCTGAGACAGCCTGAGTAAATACAGTGTAAAAATGTGTAAATGAAGATCCCTATGACAAGGAGATGTAGCATCTTCCATGTGCTATCCAGGATACAAAATATAGGATCAGAAATATTTAAAGGAAATCTAGACCAAACTGAACTTCACCGTAGTCACTGACATAAACAAACAGTTTCTTTATTGCAACAGTCACACAGGAGGTGAGCATATTGTATGGCACACATACAAACAGAGGTGAGAAAAAATAAGTGCCTTAGCTGGGACTTGAACCCAGGCTGCCCAGAATACCATTCTGATTGTGCTAACCAGCTGTGCCACTGAGATGACTGGAACCTGGGCCATCCTCGAGCACATTACTCTTTCTCAAATGCACAACCCAATGGCAACACAAATATTTACTTGTAACAATCACACAGTAGTATGGTGTGCATATTTTATGGGACACATACAAACAGAGGTGCGAAAGAAT
The DNA here is from genome assembly GCA_016271365.2 of Neoceratodus forsteri. Classification (NCBI taxonomy): domain Eukaryota; kingdom Metazoa; phylum Chordata; order Ceratodontiformes; family Ceratodontidae; genus Neoceratodus; species Neoceratodus forsteri. The sequence goes on from CM057452.1 coordinate 1,728,724,726, forward strand.
AAGTGCCTCAGCTGGGACTTGAACCCAGGCTGATAGGCAGTATTGTGACCATGAAGATGGTGTGTAGTGTGTGTATGTGTGCAAAATATAAGATAAGAAATATTTAAAGGAAATCTACTAGCTGAACTTCACTGTGTTCACTGACATAAACAGTTTTTTTTATAACATATTAGAATGCAGTATTTATTTTGAATGTTGTGGCCATGAGGATGGTGTGTATAGAGAGAGAGAGTATGTGTGTGTGTGTGTGTTGCTGATACTCAATATATTTTTTCCCAAAAAAGATAGTAAAAAATGGCTTCTTATTGATACATATTTAGTCTAAGCAGTTCACTGAAGACTTGGCATATGCTTGAGGCTGCTCATCAAATAGTGTCTGTAGAGGTTAAAAAAAACAGTGTAAATTATTGATTTGCTGGAGAAAGGGTGACATTTATGAGGTATGAATCTTTCTTGAAAGACAATACATTTCCAAGTTAAACTAGTATCAAGAAGCTGTTTAAATGTTTAATATTTAAATGTACAAATCTCCAGCTTCATAGGCAACCAATATTTAACAAATATTTAGCAAGTTGTTTCAGTTTCCTAATGGCATCTGATAAGCAGCCTGGAGTTATGTCTCCAACATTCTTAACAGAAAGAAGATAATATCTTATTTCAGTTGGCTGGAAGGAGACACTGAAAAGTTTAAAACGTGTTCCAAGATTCTCCATTTTCCAGCTACAGATAGTAAGAGGGCTGTAGGCTCCAGAGGCTAAAATAACAGTGTAAATCATAGATTTGCTGGGGAAAGGGTGACATTTATGAAATGTGACTCTTTCTTGAAAGACAATACATTCCCAAGATAAACTAGTATCAAGAAGCTATTTGCATGCTTAGTATTTAAATGTGCAAATATCCAGTTTCATAGGCAACCAATATTTACAAGCTGTTGCAGTTTCCTAGTGGCATCTGATCAGCAGTTTAGAGTTATATCTCCAACATTCTTAACAGAAAGAAGGGAATATTTTATTTCAGTTGGCTGGAAGGATACATTGAAATGTCCAAAACATGTGTTCCACAAAACTCCATTTTCAAGCTACAGATAGCAAAATAGCTGTAGGCTTCTCCCACAGCCATAACAATGTATTTGACTTTATCTGTTCATCAGTGTTGTTGTTTTTTCACTGCTACAGTAGTTATTCTGAATATTGCTTTGAGGCACTTGCATGGAAAGTATGTTCTGAAACAATTGAATTATTAATCACTGGAGAAGTTTATACTTACCCCTTAAAACAAACTGATATCCTCTGTACACATACAGTACATTTTATTCAACTCTGTGCACATCAATGTCGACTGGTACATTTGGCCTAAGAATACCTGAAAGCATTTATAAATACAATTTTATTAAGTCTCTTTTGCTTTAGAAAAAAGCTTTAGATGATAGCTGGTATTTTCAGGAACAGCAGGAACAGTTTTAATTCTAACCTTAAATTTTTATTCAAGCAGTGAAAAAAGGTTGTTACATCTGTGAGACTGTAAACCTATGCCAAATGTTCTGTTTATAAGTCACAGATATTCATGCCTTTTACTGTTTTTTCAATGTTTCTCACAATTTGCTGTACTGTATGTAACTCATAAGTTGTAATGCTGTATACTATTTGCAAAAAACTATGTTAATGCATCTGTTAGGGTTGAAATGCAAAGCCTCAAAGTAAGGACAGCTCAAACAAGGGTTCAAAGACCCTGGATCTTTGGCCAGTTGATGGTTTGGTATTCCTCAGTGGTTGAACAATCACACAATGCAGGGTTGTCATTGCATGAACATTGGCACTCTCTGTGCAAGCATTGCTTTATTTTTTTTTATTTACTTTGAGTGACAAGAAAGTAATATCAACCCTGTGTCGCATGATCATCCAAACCCTGCACAGTATCACATCACCAGTTTGTCATGGTCTGTATTTGGAACCCATATTTTCATTTCTCTACTTTGTGCATTTTGCATTTCAATCCTAAACTGTGCATTAACACAGTTGTTCTGAAATTACTCTCTTTACTTTCTGAGAAAAAAAAATATATCTAATTGCATTTTCCTAGTGATGCTCAGTGGATCAGACCTACAGCCTGCCTCACAATGGCAATGCGGAACACTCATGAAGCAGCTGCAGAGTGACACTCACTACACCAGACCTGTAGTTCTCATTTTAAGAATGTGTCACAAAAGCAGAAGTAATATCTGACCAAAACAAGTCTGTGAGTCGTGAACGCAGGTTTTTCAGTCACAGAAATTAAAAAAACCTGATTTCATTAATAATTTAAAAGATATTGTTTTAATAAAACAACACCTGAAGAATCAATTTTACATGCCACACTGTCAACCACATTATTTTCAGACTTATTGTTGGACAGCTTTTCATGTTGTTGATGTGCAAAGTAATTTGTTCTTCACAAGACCTGTATCTTGCTTCATGAGCCCTCTCAAAGCCCCTGAAGGGAAATGCTCACTACACCATATCTGTAGCTTGCTTCATGAGTGGCCTTGTGGGTCACTCACTAAGCAGCTGCATAGAGATGCTCACTACATCAGATATGTAGATCACTCACAAGTAAACTGGTAAGTCAGTCACTAAGTAAACTAGCTGCATAGAGATGCTCACTACAACAGATTTGTAGCTCACTCACGAGTGGACCAGTGAGCCAGTCACTAAGTACAGTAGCTGCATAGAGATACTCACTACAACAGGTCTGTAACTCACTCATGAGTGGTTCAGTGAGTCAGTCACTAAGTAGCTGCATAGAGATGCTCACTACATCAGATATGTAGCTCACTCACAAATAGACTGGTGAGTCAGTCACTAAGTACACTAGCTGCAAAGAGATGCTCACTACAACAGATTTGTAGCTCACTCATGAGTGGACCAGTGAGTCAGTCACTAAGTATAGTAGCTGCATAGAGATGCTCACTACAACAGATCTGCAGCTTGCTCATGAGTAGACTGTTGAGTCAGTTACTAAGTAGCTGCATAATGATGCTCACTACAATAGATCTGTAGCTCGCTTACAAGTGGTCCAGTGAGTCAGTCACTAAGTAGCTGTGTAGTGATGCTCACTACAACAGATCTGAAGCTCCACACAAGTGGCCCTATGAGTCAGTCACTAAGCAGCTTCACAATGATGTTCACTGCAACAGATCTGTAGCTTGCTGATGAGTGGCCCTGCAAGTTACTCTCTAAGTAGCTGCATAGTGATAATCACTACAGCAGAACTGTAGCTCACTCACAAGTGGCCCTGTGAATCAGTCACTAAGTAGCTGCTTAGTGATGCTCACTACAACAGATCTGTATCTTGCTTACGAGTGGCCCTGTGAGTCACACTCTAAGTAGCTGCATAGTGATGCTCACTACAAAATATCTGCAGCTCTCTCATGACAGTGGCCTTGTGAGTCAGTCATTAAACAGCTGCATAGTGATGCTCACCATGACAGATGTGTGGCTTGCTCATGAGTGGCTTTGTGAGTTACTCTCTAAGTAGCTGCATAGTGATGCTCACCACAACAGATCTATAGCACTCTCATGAGTGATCCGGTGAGTCAGTCACTAAGTAGCTGCATAGAGAGGCCCACTACAACAGATCTGTAGCTTGCTCACAAGTTTTCTGGCAAGTCAGTCACTAAGCAGCTGTGTAATGATGCTCACTACCACAAATATGTAGCTTGCTCTTGATTGGACCAGTGATCCAGTCACTAAGTAGCTATATAGAGATGCTCACTACAAGAGATCTGAAGCTTGTGCACAAGTAGCCCTTTGAGTTACTCTCTAAGTATCTGCATAGTGATGCTCACTACAACAGACCTGTAGCTGTCTCACGAGTGACCTTGCAAGTCAGTCACTAAGCAGCTTCATAGTGATGCTCACTACTACAGATCTGTAGCTTGCCCATGAGTGGCCCTGTGAGTTACTACCTAAGTACCTGCATAGTGATCCTCACTACGACAGATCTGTAGCTTGCTCATGAGTGGCCCTGTGAGTCAGTCACTAAGCAGCTGCATAGTGATGCTCACTACAACAGATCTGCAGTTCACTCATGAGTGACCCTGCAAGTCCCTTTCTAATAGAGCTGGGCAAAAGCTTAAAACTCCACTTTAGCAGACCTTATGTGAAATTTCACAACTTCCATGGAATTTTCTGAACTTCTGCCTTTGGTGAAATCAGAAATCTTTGAAATGCCTAGTGGCACCGGCTAAAGCTGAATTCACAACTTTCACCCAGCTCTAGCCTTGTGCCTTCCTTAGCCTTCCTTGATCTCATTTACTCCATTTGATGTGACTGCCTATTACCTGCTGTCACTCTTGAATTTATGGATCTCATAGAATTACTCTAACACCTCACTAGAACCCTCTCCACCCCCTAATACTCATAAGCTCTGTGTCACAAAAAATGACTGACAAGATTTTATTGGAATAATTCAAGTAGTGGCAAGAATACTAGTAATGGCAAGAATGCTACTATATATACTGCAAAGTAAATGAGATTTATAGAACAAATTTCTGTAGCCACACTTCTTGAAATTGTGCCGGTGCTGAGATTTCAGTCAGGGACTGTGTGCAGAGATGAAAATGAATGGTGGTTGAAATATTAGCAAACATTAGTAACTTAACAAGTATGTCCCTTTCCATGTAACAGACTTAGTGTATAGCACTACAATCTGACTTTGAAAGGTGGTCTATATTTGATACAAAATCAAATAAACATTTGCCATTATTAACAGACCAGTATTTCAAGTTCAGATTAACTTCCAATGCATTTTCTTGTTGTTGATGGCCAAAAGTTTCTTTGCTTTTCCTCACTTGCATGACCGGTAAGAGTCATAATACAGGGTGTTGACCTCACAGATACCACATACAACAGTTTCACAAAAAATCAGTTATAAACAGAACATAGAAAAAAGCAACTGTACATGGGAGAAAGTGGCACTTTATGTTTTAAAATAATTTAAAAACAACATATTTTTCAGTAAAACCACCGATCAAAGATTATTCCTTGGAGCAACTGCAGTGACCCTAAAAGTATCAGAGTTTCAACTCGCAGCTAGTGATAGATGAAGCTGGGGGAAATCCTTTTGTGGAATACTTCATAAGGTTCACCCAACTTTGCTTCACTGGGGGTGCACTTCGTATAGATTTTGCTCAGCAAAGTGCCTACTTTGCCTAAGGAAGTCACCACATAGTGGTACTTTATCAGTAAAGTGATGAGGAGATGCCACTATGCATCATTTTTGCCAGGTGAAGTAACACTTTACCAGCAAAGAACTATGCAAAGTGTAAACTAAAATAAAAAACAACATTGTTTTAAACACCACCCCCCCGACCCACTTCACAAACATCTTCCATCCCCCTGTCCACAACCCAAATAATGTAAACACACCTGGATCCCCATTCTCCCCCCACTAGAACCCACACTCAGTCCCAGAAATGTTCCATTAAAAGTAATAGGAGCCATTGAAGGCAAATAATCCCATACCTACCCACTCCAAACAAGTAATCTCCCCTTACCCACCCTATCAAGTCTCCCAAACTCCAAAATGTATGAGAATTCCCCATCCCTACCCCCATAGCATCCAACCTTTGTGCTCCCTCAAGCCTCCAAAAACTTAAATTATTTCAGCACCTAAAAAAAGTTTGTATGTACCCTCCCTCGTATGTGCTGTTAGCCCTTTTTGCTATTCAGTGCATCAGTGACTGAATGATGACATCCTGAGTAGTCAGCTCACCAGGAGTTACTTCTTAGGATGTTATCATTCATTCAGACACTGAAGCACTGAACAGTTAAGAAAGCTGACTGCACCTACAGTATTAGGGAGTGCATTTCCAAACTGTTCTTAGTTATCAGTGTATTTTAACATGCTAAGGTCTGCGGCAGAGCTTGGGTGCTACAGAGGGTAGGGCGGGAAAGTTCTCTTGAATTATGGAAGGAGGACACCTTGTAGGGGATGGTTACCAGTTTGGAGTGACTGGGGCAATGGAATTTGAAAAACAAACTGGTTCTAAATTACAAAAAACTAAAACAATACTCTTCACAAGCCCACAAATGGAAGAAAAGGGTACCGCCCCCTTGTCATCCGCAGTGACCTGAGACATATACTTGAACAGGTGGAAACCTTTAAATACTTAAGGGTGATCCTGGACAATACCCTTTTGCTTCCCACATTGACCACCTTGTGCCCATGGTAAACAAAGGATTGGGAGCCTTATACTGTAACAGGTCCAGCCTCACTACTGATGCTAGACACCTCATAGTGGCAAGGTCGGTACTGTCAGTATAGTTGACTATGGCTTCTCTGTCTATACAGCTGCCTGTGACTCAGGTCTAAGAAAATTAATCTGTTCTGCAATAAGGCCTGTTGCTTTGTGCTTGGGGCTGATCAGCACACCAATATCTGCACCCTCTACACCCAAACAAATTGGTAACCCCTACCTAATAGAATAAAGTTTCAGAAATGTCTGCTAGCCAATAAGATGCTACTGAGCCTACCCCCTGACCCCCCGGCCCTAACTCACTGCTTCCATCATGTTGCCAGTCTCTACAAGACCAGGAGTATTGCTTGGAATGTCTTTGAACTGTCTTTTCACTGTACTCAGCTGGGCAATCATTCAATCACTGTTAGGGTTGCAGGCTGGTTAAATGAGCTGTCTGATACCTTGTTTAGTCTACCTACGTTTGACCAGTTTTAGAGAACACTATAGACAACCCTAATAGTTCAATGCAACTGTAATTGCTCATCATCCTAAGTCCTTCCTGGTATACACTTTGAACTGTTTCAGACGCTGGCTCTTCGGCTATGTACCATTACTTTGTTTTACACTGTTTTTATTTACCTGCTGTATTGTAAAATTGTACACAATGAATCTAGCTTATATATTTGTACTTGTTTGATTATGTTCTTCACAGAACAGGTGGTGGACAAGTGGAACACCCTGCCAGAGGAAGTGGTGGGGGCTGAAACAATCACGGGATTTAAGAATGCATGGGATAGACATAAAGGAATTCTGGAGGTCAGGGGTAAGGTGCAACAGACTTCTAGGAAAACAAACTGAACTTACAAGCTCAAATGGGCAGACTGGGTGGGCCATAGGCCCTTATCTGCCGACACTGTCTATGTATCTATGTATCTATGTATGTTGTACTTGTTTGACTTCATTCCACTGGAACTTGCTTACTGTATTGGTTATGTTGCCTTGTAATTGTTGTTATTGATTTGGAACCTTTGTAAAAGAGCACTGGTGTTCAAAGGTATTCTCCACAATGTTCAATAAATAAAATAAAAATGTTTATCTTCAGTGGCTCCAACTACTTTTAAAGAAAGTTTACTGGGTTATGAGTGAGGCAGGGAGGCGGGTGCTAGCAGAAGAGCTGGGTGGTGTGAAATGTGTTTAATATATTTTGGAGATGGGTGCAGGGTGGGTGATGTTTTTACAGTGGGTGGGAGGTGGGTTTGGCATTAAAAACATTCACTAGCAGAGCTGGGGACAAAGTTGGAATCCTTTCTGTGCATAGCATAAAGTTCACGTCACTGCATCAACTTCACCAGCAAAGTGTTTATTTGCTGCATCTCTGCTCATAAACATTTTTTTGCTATCAATGACCAAATGAAAAGGTATTAAATTCCATGTCTATTGGTGTTCAACCTTCCAAAACTTTTAAACTGATGAGCCAACTGTTATCAAATTTTCAGGATCCAGAGATCCTGGCACTGACTTTTCACCTGCCAAATTTCAGGCTATTCATTCCTGGAATAGCTGCATTATTAGGCTACATGTCAGTTTGTTGCAGCACATACCATGCAGTCGGAACAGCATGGACAACACCATGCAAGTCAACACCCACCTGGTGAATACAGATGTGAATCAGTGGTGAAGTGTAGATTTACTATTACAACACCACACCATCATGGACCACTACTCCAGTGACATGTTATAACATTGTTTTTTTTTTGTTTTTGAGCAGTATTCCTTGATGTGGTGTTGACTTGTGCAGTGTTGTCTGAGCTGTTTCTGACTGTGCCGTATTGTCTGCTGCAGACTTGATGTGTTACTGCATTTTTATGGTGCAAAAATCAGGGACTAACATCAGACTGCTTATGCAGCCCTAATATACAGGTAGTACTATGCTTGTGGGATACTTTGGTAATATTACATGCACACACTGAAATAGAAAATAGAGTAAGAATCAATGTTTCAACTATACGTTTTCTCCAAGAATTTTCTAAAAAAAACAAATAGCAAAGTTAGTGGAAAGCTAAGAGGAAGTAAAGAATAAATATGTGAGGAAAGTAAATAGGAGTAGGATCTAGATTTAGGAGAAAAAGTAATACTAACAAGGTAAGAATGGAAGCTGAAAAATAAAAAGGTGATAGTGGATATGAAAAAGCATAGTAGGCATGAATGAGTGAAGAGTCCACAAGTGTGGATCAATTAACAGGGCCTAGTAAAAAGAAACCTTTCAAGACTTCTTTCTAGGCCCTGTTCATTGGTCCCCTCTTGAGGACTCCTGAGCTCATTCACTCCTACTATGCCTTTTCATGCTCATCATCACTTTTTGGTTTTTTGTTTTGTTTTCCAGCTTCTATTCTTACCTTGTCTATTGTCACCTTTTCTTCTAGATTCTATCCCTATTTTCTTTCCTCACATATGTATCCCTTATTTCCCTTTACCTATCCACTAGCTTTTCTTTTTTCCTTTTTTAGATAATTCCTGAAGCAGTCCTGTGGTCAAAACATCAGTTCTTATTCTATTTTCTTTTTTGAGCATTCATTTAACAGCCCCATTTTGCTTTTTCAGACCACATGCTGACACAGTTCCTTGGTTTTTGTTTGATGCCATTATCAACTGTATATTTTTCATAGCCTTATACCAACTTGGTTAGGATCATTCCTGGAAATGGGCAGAATTGTTCAGTGTACTTATCTGGTTAATACATTTTTGAAAAAAAAATAATGAAAAAAAATTATGGAGAGGATTCAACACTTTCTTGTGAGAGAGCTATTTATTATACTAACTTATTAGAGGAACATACAGCATAGTAACCTTCACAAAGGTTGACATCATTATCATCCAAGATGGTCAACAGGTAGAAACAGTGATTACCAGGTACACTCTACAAGTCAATGTTTCTTAAAAAGTGCTTTCCCCGGCTGGCCTGCTGGCACAGCGGTAGCATTATTGCTTGTGGCACTGATGACCTGGATTTGGGAGTGGACTGGAATCACTGAGGGCTGGACGGGAGAATGAAGACTAAATATCTCAACGACTGCGCTTCTCTTTCCGAAAGGGGGGAAATATGAGCCCCACTGCTCAAATGCCATCTAGTGGAGGCTAGGTGGCATCACTGTTGAAGGAATAGTAAGGATACCTTCAGATGCCAGCATGCTGCATGATGGTGCAATATGTATATCATTCCATGGCTGACATCCCTAGGAAGAAGAAAATAGAAAATTGTCCTGGTCCTTAAACGATGAAGCCAGCTGCCCCTGCAGACCCACTCATGACTGACATGGCAGACTAGCTAGTACTGTGCAAGTGGTGTATTACTGGTAAGCCCATGATAAAGTCTGTGATAAGGTCAAAGTGGCACGTCAGGTGTAGGAAGGACTGGAAGCAACAGTGGAAAGAAGTTACCTTAGAAAATGCTTTCACTGAACTTATCACTCATTGGTCCCTTAACTTCTTTTGAGATTAAACTGTCAAAACAAAGAATAAAAATGGGAGACAGTGAGAGAGACGTGAAAAGAGAAAAGGATGAAGCTCAGTTTTTTTACCATCAGAACAGGTAAATACTGACAAAAAGGAAACAAAACAGGTCCTTTAATAAGTTCCTTCTTCAGTGTTGATTTGTCAGTCTGACCCAGGGGTATATTGATACCTGAGGCTAATCCTATTGGCCTGGGATACAACAACATTGAACACAAATAGTTGTTCTGAAAGAAAATTTGTAAAAGGTCAAAAACGAAAATATAGAACTTAAAAAATAGAGACTTCACACAAGATTAACTGTTGTGAGACAGCATTGCTCAAAATCATAAAATAGAGAATCTGAAAATAATTTGAGAAAAAAGGTTTAATGTGTTGGGCTGCCAAATGATGGGCGAATTGGCAAATCTACCTGAGGCATAGAATTTAGGATTGAGAAATTAGCATATGCAAAGAATACCCTTCCACCTTTGGTAAAACCTTTTTGTGTTCCAATCAGGGGGACTCAAATGCAATCTACCCTAATTGCTAAACATAAAAAACATCAACAGTATAATGCTAGTTACATTCACCCTGGAATTGGACAGGGAATGTTACAGATATAATGGCCATAAGTCATGCTAGGAGAAGGAGATTCTTACAATTAAAAATTAACTAAACTACAGGGGGGTTGTATTTGCTGCTTTACCTCTGTCAGGCACGCATTTTAATAATCAAAATGTGTGGAATTATTTCATGTGGTTTTATTTACTCAGTTCATTAGATACCATCATGCTTTGGCAGAAGGAAGCATAGATTCTGAAGCTGAAATGGTCTCACAGGACTCAGAAATTTGGCACTGGGCCAACAAACACCTCAGACAGACACAGTGCTCTGAATAACTGGCTTCTGCTTACTCTGATCCTGCACTGATCACAAAGATCCTCCAGAGGGAGCTGTATCTGAAACTAAGTCAAAAGGGTCACCATAGAAACTTTTATTAGATGGGACTGCTTCCTACTTTATGATGACTTTCAAAAACTGTTTGCTGCTTTCATTTAAGGCTAACAATTTAATACAATGGAATACTTAGAAAGAGACTTTCAAGAAAACATTGTAAAGGAATTTATCTTTCTTTTCTGGTTGTAATGAACTTCTGCTCTTTCAACATGGAACAGGTGTCTGGGGAAAAGAAGATGGGTGACAAAGGAAACTTAAACAGCATTTTTATCATTAGTAATTAATTTTGCACCAAGATACATTTCCAAAATGCCTTTTTTATGTCTTTTTCTTAAACTTGTCACAAGTATCAGTACGTTACCTAATGAATAGTTTCTGGCACATAATTTATATCCCTGAAATTTTGTGCATCTGGCTTGATCAGTATAGAACACCATATTACCTAGTGAAGAGTGATTTACTTACACTTCTTCATTTATCTGTATGACTCTGAATCTCCAACCTATAATTCAACTTACCCTATGCTAAATTATGCTTAATAACTCTGTTAGTTGACCCAACCTCGTATTACCCCTGAGGTGGGGTGGAAGGGGGGAGGGCTATCCCCCCCTCCCAAGCACATATCTGGAACAGGCCCGAGATCCTCCATGAGGCTGTGGTGCCGGAGTACCTTTGGGGCTTCCATGAAGCTGGCAGCCGATTTCCTCCTTTTCTTTGGTCCCTTCTCCCTCATGGCCATGAACATGCATGCATGGAGGCACACGCACGATCGTGATGCCATGCTATTTGTCTCCCTGGCTCTGGTGCTACTACCAATCCTCCACTGGGGGGCAGCCAATGAGCTGGACAACATGCCCACATTCCTCTGGGAGAGAAGCGTGTCAGCGGATGCTCAATTCTCTCCCTCCCCTGCCAACCCCCAGTGGCCTGTACTTGTTCCCTAACACAGGTCGCTGGTGTGGTGCGAGGTGTGGCGTTCAGCACCTCAACCCTCAGCGCCAATGGGCCAACCACTTCCATGTATTTCAATGGGGTTTTCATTTTAGTGGCATAACTTGGACATTTTTTAATATTTTGCCACAAATATTCGACATACCTTTTTTGGGATCCCACCTCATGAAGAATGCAAGTTATGTTAGGTAAATCTGTCCAGAAAGTTGATTTGGCAGTCGCTGCATGAAATCACCTTTAAAGCAGCAACTGAACATTTTCTCCACCATCATTCATAAGGTAGGGTCATAAGAAGGCTATTTTGAAAAGTTGGTGTAAAAATATTTAAGTTATGAGCCTGCTTTGAAATGTGCCAATGCAGGCTTATAACCTTGGCACTTTTCCAATATTTTGACCCCAAATTTCCAGTATAGCCATTTCTTTACATGATCCATGAATGTGAAAGTTGTCATTTATCAGATCCTGGCCAAAATGTTTGTTTTGCATCCCGAAAGGTGATTTTTCAGATGCTGCATGAAATCATCTTTTGGGTAGGAGTTGAAATCATTCTCTGTCTTTGTTCATGAGGTAGAGTCATAAGAAGGCTATGTTGAAAATGTGGTGTACAACTATTGAAAAACAACAAAGTTATGAGCCTGCATTGAAATTTGTGAATGCAGGCTCATAACTTTGGCAATTTTCAATATTTTGACACCAAATTTTCAGTATTGCCATTTCTTCACATCACCTCATGAATGTGACAGAAGTAATTTTTCAGTTCCTGACCAAAATGTTTTTCACATCCCGAAAGGTGATTTTGCAGTTGCTGCACAAAATCACCTCTATAGCAGGAGTTGATAATTTTCTCTTCACTTGTTCATGAGGTGGGGTCATAAGAAGAGTATGTTGAAACTTTGGGGCACAAATATTAACACACAAGACAGTTACACTGCCCAACATCATCACTTCTACTCTGCATTCTTAACTGTTAATAAAATAATTCCTTTACTGAAGCAAGTTTTAATGTCACTTTCAGTGGTATCAGCAAAACACACCCCCATGACACCAGTGGACGCGGTGAACACTCAGCATTGACAAATGCTTGTTTACTATTTTGTGGGTATTTTTTTGTTTGTTCCTACCTTTCAGAAATTATATGAAGTTTTTCTTCTTTATTCAGCTCTATGAAGTAGGGGATTGTACCCATTTTTATAACTTTGAATTTAGCTTCTGACAGAACATAGGATGAATGTTATGTCATAAACTCATTTGCCTGTGATGAGGGCTGGTTCTGACTTATTTGCATATCTGTTGTGTCTTTGTAACCAGATGATACCATAGTAGATAAACGATCTGACTGGATGCTGCTATCTCCACTGTGAAACACATAGCCTGGAGTATGTTATTGGACATATCAAATCATGTAATTAGTCATTAAATCTCAAAAGAAAAGACATTTAAACTGATCCATGTACAATAGTTGTATTGTAATAACCATAGCCACATGACTGGGTTCCATTATGTCTTTTTCCTATTGTGGGACACATGCTGAGTCACAGATACTAAGTTACTCATGCTGCAGTGAATATCTGACTCATGAAGTGTACAGTGCTGCTAGCCAGCATGCAATGCAGAAATACTGCAATATATAACAAAATGCAGCAGTATATTGCAGAGAACAGTGTTTAATTCAATGGCAATTAAGCCCTTTTGTCATTCGTGACATGTCACTTACTCCAAGTTACTGTGTTGCATTGTAACTGTCTTCCCTGTATATCTCTCAGTGACTCTTTGTGTCTGAGTGCATATACAGTATATGTGTATACTGTATATCTTAGATGTTACGCTGACCTTGTAGCACCAATTCCAACAGATGTTTAGATGTTCTTCCATGTTAGTTTGTTAGATTTTGTATTACTTCTAATTTAAAGGGGGGTCCGTCTTGCTCTCCAACTACTGTAATGGGACTGAGTGGTCCTGATTAAGAAAATCACTAAAAAACATTTTTGCTACTTACTTTTGTTTAATTTAACTTAACTAGGTGGTCATATGTTTCCTGCCCGCCAACCTGATAGAAGGGTATCCCAGTAATCCCAATGGCTGACATCAGCATGGCACTTAGCTGTAGTGGACATCAAAGTGCTGTGTGCTTGCATTAGGGTACAAGTCAGTGCTAAACACCACTAATACACTAATACTGTGAGCAGCAATCACCTTGAAAGGGGGGGAGCAGAACAGTATGCTATCAGGAATTTATTAGAAACACATACGTCTTTTGATTTTACTTTGTTTGAGTCTGTCTCTGATGTCAACCAAGGGGACACTGGAATAACCTTTCGGTAGGGAAGGCAAGTGGGAGGGTGTAAGGAAAGTTGTGGATAAGAAGTTATAGTATATGGAAATTTGCTCCATTCTCAAAGGAGTTTACCACCCTGGCCAGCTTAGTGTCATCAGTGAACTTAAGCAGCCTGCTGGAGACCCCAGGCCCGATTCTACAAAGAATACACCACAGTGCAATGCAGATGCACCAAAGAAATTGGTGCAAGTCACAAATACGTCAAGCAAATGTGACAAATGCAATTCTACAATGCAGCATGCTACAATGAGGTGCACAGTCAGATCCAGGGTGTCACTGAGTACACCTTTCGGGTCCTGAAGGCACGATTCAGGTGCACTGATGGATTATCAGGGGCTCTACAGTACAGTCCAGAGACAACCTGCAAGATATTTATTGTCTGCTGCATACTGCACAACATCGCAGTGCAACACAGTGTGCCACCACCGGACTAGCTGGAGGACATGGATGAGGAGGATCAGGAGTGGAATGGCAGGGCATTCAGACATGAGGTACACCACCAAACAGATGCAGTGCTCACCAGGCAGGCCAACGTGCATGATGCAACCTGATAGAGAGGCACTTCACCTGAGAGATGCCATGGAACCATAGTGACAACCACCAAATGCCAGGTGCAGGCGTCCAACAAAAAACACATGGGGTGTGCCGCCTGGTGCAGCGCACTGGCCATGGTGATACTGGATGATGGCAACAGGTCCCGTGGAATGTGGCCACATTGGGCGGTGCACACACAACTGTGGACATGGTACAGCGTGGGACCTAAGAGACAGAATGGAGCAATGTAAGAAGACCAGCACAACAGGTATGTGATGATAGGCACAGCACAGCCTGCTGGGGTCGGGGGAATGGATATGCAGAGGGCAGTACAGAATATGCATGGTGCCACATGAGAAGGCACACAGTAGGGTAGGTCAGTGGGCAGGGGCAGGCAGCACACCATGTGGGCACAGACCTGTGAGGCCTGCAGACACATGGCACAGCCAGTAGACACCAACACACGTGAACAGGGCTGAACCAGTGCCATGCAGTGGGCCATGCATGCAGCACACAGCAATGCACCATGGGAGACATGACAGACAGATAGTGTGAGCAATGCAGGCACATAGCTACAGTGTGGCACAGAGGACAAAGGGTACACAGAGGCCACAGGTACAATGCTGGGATGGTGGCACCACTGGGCACAACGCCCCTGCCATGGCCACTGATACATGTAAACAGTATAACCACAAAAGGGACACAGCACAGGGTGGCACTGACCTGTAGACATCTGGTGGTGTGACACACCAGTGCCCATGCCAGTGGTGCCACCTGCAGGAAACAATGGTTCCCCATGGTGGATGGGTGCAACACAGGCACCGTGCCACCACACAGCTGGGAAGTACAATGTGAGGTGGCAAGGATGCCACACCATGCACGGTGACCTGCAGCATACAGGACACCATGCAGATGTGGCCAGTGGACAGTGCCATGGGCCGTGAGCAGCACAACCAGTACACTGACCAGATGCACAGTGAGGAGACACCAGGGACAGCAGGCACCACCACCACCAGTGAGTACCCATGTGCATGGTGACACACACTCACACAGCCATGCACACCTGGAACAGACACACAGACACAGTGATGAAGGTAAACAGTTTAATGACAATGAGGGATACTGTACATTTAAACAATGAAAGAGGGACAGGTCTGAACAACAGGCAATGGCACAACAAGGTAACAAAACATTGTGCCCACATCCAAGCACCAACCCACAACAACTCCAAATACCCACCTGCACCCACAAACAACAGAACACTGGTCCCCACAACAACAACCCATTCCCACCTAGAACAACATACAGAAACAGGTAGTAATGCCCACCCAAAGTCAGCCCAGCACACCCAGAAGGACAAACCCACCCAAACAAGCCAACCACCACTATATACATACCCACCCACAGACACAGACCCACCCATGGATATAAAGGGCAGACCCACTGTCTCTAGGTCCGCCGGAGTTCGGACAACAGGGCACCCACTGATCCATGGAAGTGCCCAACATCCTGTAGAATGGTCGATACAGGGGCTACAAGGCAATCCCGATCCAAGCTGCCCCCCCCACATGGGAACAGCACTAGGGTCTACAGCTGCAACATCAATGGGCACCCCCTGCTGCAGCCCTGGCATGTCATCCACTGGCTGTGGTCCACTATCCCCTGCCACAGGTGCAACAACACATGGTGCAGTGTTAGGTTGTGGGGCATCCTCGGCTGCCCGTGCTGCATCAGCCCCCACTGCGATCCCTGATGGCGATGCAGCCATGGCCTGGTCCTCCTCTGCTGCAGTGTTGCCCTCTGTGGCCAGGCTGGGAACAGGCTGAGTGACATGCCCCTTGCACCCAACTTCTGTTGGGTCTGTTGGTATCATCCCTGGTGCCACATTGCTCATGTCCACATCAGACACCACTGCCAAGGAGGAGGAGGAGGAGGAGGAGGAGGTCAGTGGAAAGACCCTGGCCCTCAGCTGCCTGCACTGTGTGCACCTCTAATATTCCACAGCATCATTCACCTTGACCTCTGCCATTGCCCTCAGCAGGGCCCTCTGCCACTGTGGAAGTCTGCTATGGACACCTGTAGGGATGCAATGGATGCGGTCAGTGCTGGGCCCAATCAGGTGGCACTCACACATAGGCAATATAAGGGTGCAGCATGAGCCACCATGAGGCAGTCTGCCATGGCCACGGCACAAGGGGACCACTGCATGCACTTTCCAGACCTCCAGTGAAGTGCTTCCTGCCTGATACTGCTGATGTGGCCCTGCTGCATGCCCTGGGATGTGCCAGATGAACCTGTGGGGTGTAGAGACAGGGGAGTGCATATGTGGTATGACACACCATGACTACCATGCCAGCAGTGCCCCAACAGATGAACAGCCGCAGGTATACATACCTGCACCTGTGTGTTGCCCAGACTCCATCTCCGCATCCCTGCACCGCGCCATGCTAATCATGTGGTGCAGGATCCCAGGATCCCTCCATGACAGGTCTTGCCAGCTGTGCGTAAGCTGTGGGAAGGTCCTTAGAGTGCCACTGGTCTTGGCCCTGTGTGCACTGATGGCATGCCATGCAAGCTCCTGCTCTGCCACAATGCGTCTCCTGCACCCAAGTGGCAGTAGCGTCCTGCCCCATTGATGTACACTGCTCACCAGCATGGCCATCTCCAGTGGTGGGAAGTTAGGTACACACCTGCTGAGGCTGAGTGAGGACCCTGACGACATCCCAGCTTGCTGGTGTGAGACCTGCATGGGTGTGAGGAATGGCACACATGTCACTACACAGTGCCTCTGTGGATGTGTTGACATCCCCCACCCACCATATGTAACACTGGCCTCCAGCCATGGTACATGGGACAGGGCCAGGGTCACAGGAATGCAACTGCAGGCCCCCACCACAGGTGGTGCACCATGCACCATCGACATGCACAGCAGGAGGCGTGAACAGGCTGAGCAATGCCATACAGGTGGATGGGCATGCAGAGCTTCACACTGTGCCCACAGTGCACCAACAGGCCACCTGTCCCCTGCAGAGACATGACACAGCCTGGCCCTGTACGGTGTGGGCGTGGAGTGCTGCATACAGCCATGCCACATGTCTACACCACCTCTCCCATGTGGAGCAGCATGCAGCCCCATCCAACAGCCACCCACGGGGCAGTCCCATGGCCAACCGTGGCTGACACACCGTATAATGAAAGATACCTACCTGGACTATGCACTGTGATGACAGGAGTGGGTGGCACTGATGGATCCGGTTGCACACCTTGATGGAGAAAGAGCAGGGCATCAGGGCATCATTAGCTGGTGGCGCAGTTAGTGACCACCACAGCTGCAGTGGTGTGGCAGCGTGATCCTACCTGGTCCTGTGCTGTGGTGTTGTATCCTACACAGGGGACAGTGAACAACAATGTCAAGTACAAGGTGCTGTACACGCAATGGAACAGTGCATGCCGTGCAATAGCTAATACTCACCTAAGACCCGTTCGTGTCTGCTGTGGTGCTAGGGAGGGAATGGACATGGGTTAGTACACTACTGCATGTGCCACTGTGGTCTGCTACCTGTGGGTGCTGCATACCCCCCATCTGTCACCAATCCACAGGTATGTCCCTGAACATGGCCCAGGACTGTCTCCAGGTCACTCTACCATGACAGACCCAGCACAGGGGGTGGTGCCGGGAGCATGCCTGCTAAGACAGCTGGTGGCATTGCAGACAGGCCACCATTGTGTACCTGACAGGCATAACATGTGGGACATGGTACAGGGAATCTGGTACACACTCAGCCATACAGGCTGCTGTGCACCTGTGTGTCAGTTGCTGGCAATGGGTTGTGTCAGTCTCTGCCCTGGACTGTCTTAAGGGACATGTGACAACACCTGACCTGTGAGGCACAGGACAGCTGGGACATGAGCAGCCATGTGTTGCACACAGGCATGTACAGTGATACATGGCCTGAACAACCATCAGGAACAGTTATGGCACACAGGCCAGCATCTGTGGCAGCCCACCAATGCATTGATGCAATCCCACCAAACCGACATGCAACACATATGCAGTGGCCCAGTGACCACGAATCAAGGCCATAACCCTGACTATGGGAAGTATACATGTAAGAGGCATTGTGTGGGGATGTGCACCATCCTGGTGGTGCCCATGTCACACCAATTTTTCCTCCCCCCCATTGGCTACCATGCAGTAGGCGATTAAGTGGTAGTTGTCACAATGGACAACTTAGAGGCCAGTGGGAGGGCAGCGGAAAGGGCAAATAGGATGCTGGGATGCTTTGCCAGGGGGATTACCTCCAGAAAGGTGGAAGTGAACCTTTCACTGTACAACTGCTTGTTTAGACCACACCTTGAGTATTGTGTACAGTTTTGGAGACCACATTTAAAGAGGGACATAACGCTCCTAGAGATGGTCCAAAGGAGGGCAATCAAAATGATCTGGAGCCTGGGGAAGAGGACCTATGAGAATAGAATCAAGGAGCTCAACATGTACACCCTGGAGGAGAGAAAGGACAGTAGGGACATGGTAGAGGTCTGTAGGTACATGACAGGGATCCATGAAGGAGTCCCAGTTAGGGTGCACCAAAGGATGGAGGGTGGGGCAACGAGAGGTCATGGGTGTAAGCTGGAAGGGGGATGGCACAGAGAGGAGGGGAGGAGATGTTAGTGCACTAAACTGGTGGTGGAGGCATGGCATGCACTTCCCAGGCAGCTGGTAGGGGTGGAGACTGTGGGCGGGTTTCAGCAGGGATGGGACAGGGACAGGGGGAGGGTACACCTTTATTTATTTATTTAGCTTTTGTTAACCAGGTAAGTGCACTAGCCATAAAATTACTATTTTCAAGCATGGCCTGGGAGAGTTCAGACATGCAGAAACTTAACAGGATAACAAATTATAAGTGCTTTACATACAATGAGTTAAAGAGGATACAGTATATCAGAACATACAAAGTAAAGCGCTTTACATACAATGAGTTAAAGTGGATACAATATATCAGAGACATACAGAGTAGACCATTCATAAGTTCATAGGTGCCTACCTATGCAATGAATAGAGAGGCTCTTGGACAATAAATTATCAGATCACTTCTGACCAGGCCCAATACAGGTGGATTATCTGACACTGCTGGGACTGGGGACAGTATGGCCCAAGGGGGGAGAACTACACATACGGCCTTCAGTGCGGGTGCAGTTAATCGAGCAGACTCGAGTGACTTGGGCCTATTCTGCTGGCAGTTTAGTATGTTAGTATGTTAGTGTGACATGCACATGTTGTGCATGACACCTGTGTCACTTGTGCACAGCAGCGTGCTGTGTCCCCAACCCCCCTGCCCAGCACTGCCAACTGCTGTGCTGGCTGTGGCCACACCCAGTGACATGCCACCCAGGTGCACCCCTGTCCCTGGGTGTGGCACCAGTAGCACATGGGCATTGGGACCCAGGCCACAGTCATGCCCTGTGGCTGTGCCAGACATTGCTGCTATCCTGCTGTGGTATCACAGTACACATGTCATGTGGCCTGCCTGGGCTACCTATCTGGGCTTGCCTCTGCCTGCGGCACCCTTGCCCCCACTGGCCATTGTGGTACCCCTCCCATGGCCCCCGCTTGCTGTGGCATGTGCCATCCTGGTGTTCAGCTGTACCCCACGCATCAGTCCCCATGGACAATGGCTGGCCTCAGCCGACATGTACCCTGAGCCTGTTGCCTGATGCCACCACTCCAGTGCTGTGATGCCTTGTCCCATCGATGGCCTGACCCATGACCCACAATGGCTATCACCTACCTACCAGCACTTACCCTTTGAGGGCTGCGACCAGCACTGGTGGACATCACGTGGTACCTGAGAAAACACACATGACAACATAGTGTTCAGGTACAGTGGTTTATTTACATCGTGCACAGTCAACATCAGTTGCACTTGACACAGTGATCCCCTGTCCTTCCTATCACCCATGCTACCACACTCACCCATGCACACAGTCACATATATACACACTCACAACCTTGTATACTGCACAGTGCTGCGCCAAATAAAGGTACCTCCCTGCCATGTTATTGGTCCCACCTCACCATTGCAGCTCCACCCAACCATCCTCCATCTGCACCGCGCTGCTGGGCATACTACAGCCTTCTGCCACAGCCATGCCATGCTCACATGGACCCCTCCGGTGCCAGGTTCTGGGCTGTGGGGGACTCTGCTGTGCTGGTGGGTTGTGCAGCACCCTGGTGGACCTCCCCCGGCATCGCACCCTGTGGGCATGTGTGTGCCACCACAGGAACTCGGCTGTGCCTCCGCCCTCTCAGGCCAACATGCCTCATTGCCACTTGTAGTAGCAGCTGTGCCGGTGCTACACAGTGTGTTCCCACATTCCGTGTGGACCTTCTCAGTACCTGTGTGGCCTGTAGTGCACCATCCTCCGTGTGCACACCTCTCTGTGTGGGCCCTGTATGTGTCTCTGTTCTGGTGGGCATGTCTGTGTCTGATAACCTGCCCTGCATCTGTGGTGCTGGCATGGCTTCATGGGTCACAGTAGGTGCACCAAGGTGCTGGCCTGTGCCTGGGTCTGTTTGGGCCTTGCACAGCTGGGCCTGTGGCTCAGGCAGCATGACTGCATGGGGTGGTGACACCACCACCTGGCCCGGGGGGGGGGGTAGCACAGTTTCTGGTGGCTGTGTCTGTGTGCTCACCTGTGCAGTGGCTAGGGGTGCCATATGTTGGGCCAAGTACTGTAGGTGCTGCAGAGGATGCAGTGCACACACTATGGCCTGCATGGCCATAGCCATGGCTGTGACATGGCACTGTTACTGTGCCAGCATATGTTCCATGCCTGCGTTGAGGTGGTCCATGAACACCACCTGGCGTTCAGCATGGTGCTGTATGCCCTGTATTGCATCCCCCAGGCTGCCCATGCATAATGTTGTCTCCTTGGCGCATGCCTGAAAACTGCTGGCAATGCCAGACAGCTGCATCTCAACACTGTTGTGGTGCTTCTGCATAGCCTGCTAGAAGTTCCCCAGCTCCTGCCTCACATCCCCCTCCCCAGCCAGCACTGACTGGCAGTAGTACCCTATGTAGGCTGGTGGGGACAGCTGGTCCTGCAGCTTCCGGACAGCCTCATCCAGTTGCTTCTCCAGGCCATGGGTGCTCAGAGGGGTCAGCGACCTTATTGCTGTGTCCTGTGCTGCCGGTTGCACATGCTCAGTCACCTCCTGGATGTCCCTAGGCATCCGCATTGCATCTGCCAGTGTGGCATCGCTGCTGGTGTCCTCAGTGTTCTCCTGCTGCTCACATTACTGGCCTGCTGCATGCTCCTCACTGCTGGCCACCTACCTCCTCACCCATGGGGCTGTCACCATCCCCATTCCTGTCAGGCTCCT
Source organism: Neoceratodus forsteri (assembly GCA_016271365.2). Lineage (NCBI taxonomy): Eukaryota > Metazoa > Chordata > Ceratodontiformes > Ceratodontidae > Neoceratodus > Neoceratodus forsteri. The sequence goes on from CM057452.1 coordinate 1,728,746,596, forward strand.
CCATGGGTTACGGTGTGTCGGCCACAGGTGTGCTGGTGTCTGGGCTGCCACCACTTGTTGCTGTGCTGCTGCCATCTCCTGATACTGTCCACTGGCCTGGTCTGTGCCGGCATCATCCTAGCCATGCTGCTACTCCCGCCTTTCAGCTCCACTCGGCCCACCATCGCCAGCTGCCACAGCACCTGTTGGATGACAACATATTAGTAAGTCTCCGCAACATTGTGTGCACTCTCCTGCCTGCTTCATGTTGCTTTCACAGGTGTGCTTCAGCATTGCACTATAGCATTGCACCTGCCTCACTTGTATACAGTCCCACCTGGTGTATGCCACCTCTGTACCTGCATCCTTCACTGTTGGTGTGGTCCCTCCACTGTTGCTGCCCATCCTGTGCTGTCCACCCTGGTATGTCTATTCCAGCTGTCTCACTGCTGCCATGTTCAGCTAACCACTGCACAGTGCCACTACGCCCAGCCATGGTCATGGGGAGACACTGTGCTGCAGGGCTGGCCACCCCTGGGTGAGTGCATTGGCCCTGCCAACCATGCACATGCCAATCAGCCTTCCCCCTCCCCCTGCGAGCACTGTGGTAGTACCCCATGCCCCCCCTCAGCACAACCCATTCCTGAGAACAGCCCCCACCAGTACACAGTGCATGTCACAGCACCCCTGTTCAGCACAGCCCTCATCAGTACACAGTGCATGTCACAGCACCCTCTGTACAGCACAGCTCCCACACCAGTACACAGTGCATGTCACAGCACCCCTGTTCAGCACAGCCCACAGCCCCATCAGTACACAGTGCATGTCACAGCACCCCTATTCAGCACAACCCCCCACCAGCACACAGTGCATGTCACAGACCCCCTGTTCAGCACAGCTCCCCACCACCAGTACACAGTGCATGTCACAGCAGCCCCTGTTCAGCATAGCCCCCCACCAGTACACAGTGCATGTCATGGAACCCCTGCGTTCAGCATGGCACATGCCTGTGCATGGCTGCCCCCCACCAGTTTCATGTGCACGTGTCTGCCCCTCCACAAATCAGCATGGCACATTCCTTTGCATGGCACCACATGTCAGCTGCACATGTGCTTGTCCCTGGGCCGCCCCTGGCCATGGTATGGTTCTCTGGGCCCACATTGTGGCTGGCTATTGCCATGTGGCATTGCTGTGGCATACCACCTCACTGCTGCATCTGCCTACATGGTGTCACCCCACCTACACCACCAATGCTGTTGGATGCAGTGCTATTGCCATGTGAAGCCTGTGTCATGCATTGGTATTGATTGTCCCTACCTGTGCCGGATTGCTGTCTGAAGGTGTCCAGCTCCCTGACACTGCCGATGCTATGCTGGCTCAAGTGTGCTGCTATCCTCCTCTCAAGGCTGCTGAGTGGCTGTTGTTGGGTGGGTCCACCCCCTGTGCCCTGTTCTCTCCACCTGTTCTTGGCCAGCTTGGGCTTCACAAGGCACTTGAAGTCATTGTACTTTTTTTGTATGTTATGCACTGTCCTGCATTGTGCCGTTATGGCACTCACCTTGCGTGTGACCCGGTCCCATGTCTTCCTCCTTTTTTTCCTCTTCTTGCTCTCCCCTCCTCGACTCATGAGGAGTGCATAGTGCTTCTCTCTCTCCTCCACTAGTGTTTGCACCTCCTCATGGTTGAAGTTTCCCTTTCATCTTTGCTTCTCTGCTGCAGTGTCTGCCATCACTCTGGCATTTCTGCTGATGTATCTTATGCCGCTGATGCATGTTGTGCCCTTTTATATCGCATATCTTGCATGTTGTGACTTACGCAGTTGTGTTTGACATATGCCTCGCATGTTCTAGAGTGTGGCGTATGTCACATGTTGCAATTGCTTTGGCGTACTTTGCACAATTGCGTTACATGCATCTGGCATATTTGCCTTTCTAGAATCGGGCCCCCAACTCCCAGATAGTTGATGAAAATATTGAACATTAGTGGTCTCAACACCAATTCCTGAGGGACATAGCTGAGTACCACTTTCCTTTCAGATTACTGCTGCACCACGACAACCTTTTGTTTCCTTACCCCAAGTCATTTTGCAGTTCACCTTGTGTATGTATGCCTTATGTATACTTCACTGGTACAGTTTGCCCAGAAGTATACCATGTGACACAGTGCCAAAGGCCTTGCTTAAGTCCAGATAAACTATATGTATTTGCCATGCCCCTTTGCACCTTTCTGAGCTTCCTTTGAAGAAGGTGATCAGGTTTGTTTAGTGTGATCTGCCCCTCATAAAACCCTGCTGAAATGGAGAAAAAAACTTCAACTCGGTCAGGTGCTCCATTATTGTCTTTTGCATTATGTATTCATGGATGTTGCCCAGCACTGATGTCAGGCTGATTAGACCATAGATGCCTTGGTCCAACCATCACATCTTGAATATGGGAACTATACTGGCTACTTTCCAGTCCTCTGGCATAACACCAGGGTGATCTACTGTAAGTCATGAAAGAGTACCATAAATGGCCCTGCCATGTTTTTTGTAATCCTTAGGTATATCATGTCTGCCCCATTGGACTTACCTGACTTAATCTTCACCGCACAGAGAGTGGCATCAGTGTGATATCTGTAGGCTGTACGATGGCTACACCTGATGCCATGGGCCCTTCCGTTGATCATGCCTCATTGGTTGCCCTCTGTTGAACACCAAAGTGAATTTTTCATTCAACAACTCAGGTAACACCTCCGGCTCTCTTACAAGTTACTACCTTTTCCTCTGTTTTCAGGGGCTACACCCCTACTTCATCTTCCTCCCTCTATTTTTTTTCCTTGAAGAAGGCTTTGGTTATCCATGTCTTCTACTGTTATTCTATCTTCCAGGCTCTCCTTGGCTTTCTTAATTCTAGCCTTGAAGTCCATCAGGCCTGCGTAGTACTCCTCTCTGGTTTGGAGGCAAAACATCTCTTTCCATCAGTAATAGACACTCTTTTCATTCAGAATCACTCACCTTAAGTTTTTGTTGAGCAAAAGGGACCACTTTTTTCTGACCTCTGTGACTGTTTCAAGCATATACTTTAATGAACCACACATGTGCTCTGCATTACCATAATCATGTACAATAGCAGTTCAAGACCCTTGGTCACTAGGTCATTCATCTTGGCAAGGTTTATGTATCTGAAGTTTCAGGTCCTTTTATCTGAGGCCAGGACAATCTTCATTGTCAACAAAAAGAAGGATATCTCTTAGTGGTCACCACTTCCTACCAGTTCCTTCACATTTGCACATAAATCTATCATCATTGCTGAGAACAAAGTCAAGGGAGGCCTCAAACCTAGATCCATGTTGAATGTACGGCTGAGGGACGAAGTTCTTGAAGTTGGTCAAGATCTTTATCTGAGCTCTGCCATTAGCACTGACATGATCTCAGTCTCACCTGTGAGATTAAAGTGCCCCAGGATCATCACTGCATCTATTTCAGCTGGTCTCATAATTTACCTGACTAACTAAGAATCATGCTTTGGCTGTGCGGTTTGTAGGCATGTACCAAAGGTTGTTTCCATCTTTCACTAGCTCACCCCAGAGCTGCAGCACAGTCAGCCTGGATGCAATGCTCTGTGATAAGCATGTCACACTTTTCTGTGTGATAAATTGGAGTAATTGCAGTGGGATTACATTGTGGTCCTGCAGTATCCTTGAGCTTGTCATGGGCAGAGACTGTGATAAAAGCATTGCATCTTGGCTGACTCCACTTTACTTGCATAAGTTAAATGCTAGGCTGCACTGGAGGTAAGTGGAGGGCATGTTCCCACTGCCCTTCTGAGGCTAGAGGCTGGAGCTGTTGGAGGGAATACAGCAGATTCCATGGGGTATGGGGAATGGAAGAGGGGCACCACTGGCACCAGGGAATAATCTTTATATTACTATAGTACTGGAACTGGCACTGAGGTATGAAAGAAACCACTAGCACCAGGGACATTTCTTTCTTTAATTGAACTGTAAGTGGAGGAAAGAGGGGTACCACTGGTACCAGGTATGTCAAGGCCATACCCAGCCAGAGCCAAAAGATCACTCTGTGACCCTAAGCAACTCATCTGACCTCTCAGTGCACTAGTCCACTGAACTGGGTTGAACTGGAACACCACTAGAAAACCATGGGTTGGAACTCAACTTGACTAGCCTGACCTTGGTGGGCAAAGAACAAAAAAATGACAGTTCTATAAGGGCTTATGTCACACCAGAGCAGTCAGCCTCTGTGCAATCAAAGGAGCAAAGGATTGCCCCTCACAGTGTAGTGTGGGCATAAGGGGATCAAGATGACTAGTGAGGGCCAGGGTTGTGGGAATAAGTGTTTTTCAAGAGGATTTTCAAATAAAACAATTTAGTGCAAAACACTAACAGGTTTGGGATGCCTTAATTAAACGTGTCACTTGACAGCCTGTAAGGTTCCAATGGCCATATACAGTATCTCAGTAGCCAGCAGGGAGATGTGGACTGTGCCGAATGAACCAGCTGTAAAGGAGCTATATTCAAACATGTTTAGGCACTCATACTTTGCTCCAAACTTGTTTGAATATAGCTAATTCAAGGCATTGCACAAATTGATGCTCACGATGGGGACTTTGTAAGGAACAAACTGAGATCTTTGAATATGGGGTCAGTAGAAACAATTCAGTTTGCTGATATTTTTATTTTTTGGAGATATTGGACAGCAACATTGCCTTTGTTTTACACTTGTGATTCAGTTATGGATCCGGGACATTTAGTTTGCCCTGACCTGTATTACAAATGGACTGGACCATGGAAGGCTGCAGTTCAGGTGCCATTCTGGTGTGAGTTTTTCAAGACACATCTCAGATGTTCAATTATTTGTAAGTGCTTGCTGGTGTTATGTTTGGGGGGGAGAGTACAAAAGATCAGGCAGATCAACTCAATGACTATATGCCTGTCTTATATAAGACCGCCCAAGTTAAAATGCTTTTGTATCTTGATATTCAGGAATATAAAGCATCACTAAAATCACCCTCTCAGCAATGGTCAGCTTGCTACAAAGATGCAAATCACTTTGTTACGATGGAGAGCATCTCTTTTCTCTTATAATAATGGAGGAAACAGCGTAAATCAAAGCCTAGATCATGTAATCAATTGCCAACCAGTATGATAAAACAAGCTCCTATTGAATGCCAAAAAGACTAAGGCTATGCTGTTATCCCCAACGACCAAGTCCATAAACTCCCTGAAGCATGACAATATTCCCACTGTCACCACCCTGCTTGGTGAGTCACTTGACTATGTGACCAAGTTCAAGTACCTAGGTATGTGGATTGACACCAGACTTTCTTTTGCTGATCATATAGACGAGCTCTCAAAAACACTTAGAGGCTTGGACTTTTTTTAGAATCAAGCATCTGCTTACCCAGGAGGCCAGAAAAAGCTTAGTACAAACCGTGTTCCTAGCTATCTTGTACTATGCAGACTTCCTGTATGGCCAAGTTCCAAAAACTGCCCTATCTAAGCTTGACACCCTTTATCATAGGGCCTTTCGTTTCATATAATATCCATCACTGTGTACTCTATTCCACAGTAGGATGGACCTCACTTACATTCAGGAGGCAGAGGAACACTATACTATGGACCTATAGATCTATACCAAGATGCTACCCTCCTACATTTCTGACTGTCTGCCCTCCTGCACCTTATGAAACTATGCCTTGAGAAGCCGTTCGTACATCTCACTAGCTGTGCCTAAAGTTTTTTCCCATTTTGGCAGAGCCTACTTCAGCTATGTGCTACCCCAGCTGTGGAACAACATCCAGAAATCCATAAAATTGGTGCATCCTATTGGTTTTGCAGAATTCAGGTCACTCTATTTGAGATACTTCTCGGAGCCTTGTCAATACCCTCCCTGTCACTAAACTGTAGCCATACATTGCTATTCTTACAGTCAACCCTCTACACTTTCTATCCTCTCATTAGAACTACCCTAAGCCATGTTCCTGGATTCATCCTTGCTTTCTACTTGCTGCTGAGCCCCCAGCTTGCACTGTCACTGGCATTAACGCAGCTCTACTAGAGCTATCAGTGTCTAAAATCACTGATTTGGCACATTGGTGCTGACCTGCTTCCACCTTCCTGCTGTACTGTTTAATGGGATGAGGCTTCACCTTACAACCTCATTGATTATCCTTGTACCCTGTTTTTATTGCTATGTATTGTATTACTATGACCATTGTGCTATGTGTTCTATTGTGCTACTGTATTATTTACTCTGTACCTACCAGGTCCTCCTTGAAAATGAGGTTGCTCAATAGAGTTTCACCTTACTAAATAAAGGTTGGTTGATTGATTGATTTAGCAAAATGCAACAATTCAGTATGGCACCTAGATATTTGAAGAACATAGTTGTAAAATACATTTGGAAGTGACTTACTGTACCAAGAAAGTAAGGAGTACTATAAATTAGTTGATCAATGGTGAACTATGGTCCTAAGGCTACATTATTAAAAGCAAAGTCAGAAAAAAGTTAGCTTCTAAATCACAAGCAGAGTGGAGACTAATGAGCTTATTGTACATACCTGGGTCAGTTTGACTAGCACCAGTGAGTTGACAAACAGCACTCATTAGCCCAGCATAGGAAGCAATTATTTAACATTCATTAGATGAAACTTTCTGGATGGCATACTACCTAGGCTTGTTCATCAGTCTGTCCCTGGTGAATATTACCAACAGGTGCTTCATTTGTCACAAAGTCTCTTGCTAGAACATGTTGGATGTCCTTTATACTATTCAGTATGCCTTACCATTTCCATTTAATATATTTTTCTTTATTCTGCACTAACAGAGAAACCTAGCTGTACAAATGTGGATTCATCTTACTTTTCCTGGTTATGTTTTGATCAGTTGTTATGGTAGTTATCAATATGATCATCTTTATTTGCTATTCAGTATGCATAATTTTTTTATTACAATGTATTTAATCATACTTCATTTAGAAAAATCAGTAAGTGGGAGAAGCACACTAAGCAAAAGCTTGTGTTTCCAGGTGCAATGGGGGGGGGGGTAATTACGTATGTTGGATTTTATTTGTTTAGCACCCAATCCCAAAGGTTCTGGATGCTTTACAGAGAGGTGCACCATTTAAAACACATTTTAATAATTGCAATAATACAAGTCAAAGTCAGTTAAAATAAGGTAATAAATAATACATAAAACTCTAAAATCCCATTAAAAATTCTATTGGACATTAAATGCTTGCTTGAACAGGTACGCTTTGAGTCTTTGTTTAAAACTATCCACAGAGGGGACTTCCCTTAAGGATCTGGAGATGAGTTCCAAAGGATGGGCCCGGTAACCTCAAAGACGTGGTCTCCAGATGTCTTGAGCCATACCCTTGGAACCATGAGAAAGCCCTCCATGGAAGAGTGGAATGAGCGCAGTAGGCAGGCAGGTGTCAGAAGGTCAAATAGATAACCAGGACCCAATCCATATAGGGCCTTATAGGTGAGCAAGCCCACCTTGAAGGCAGTCCTCCACCTGACTGGCAGCCAGTGCAATTCATGCAAAACTGGGGTTATATGAACGGACTTAGAAAAGCCAGTCAGCAACCTGGTTGCAACATTCTGCACTAGCTGAAGTCATCACAGATTACTCCCACTGACCCCGAAGTAAAGAGCGTTACAGTAATCAAGTCTGAATATGACAAAAGCATGCATCAGTGAGGGCAAGTCATCAGGCAGGATTAAGGTTTTAATCCTGCCAACATTTCTCAAATGGTAAAATCCATTTTGGACAATGGAAGACACCTGAGCATCAAGTGTCAAATTGTTGTCAAGGATGATGGCCAGATTTTGCATCTTATTGGTCACCACCAGTGAGGTGGCATCCAGGAACAACCCTATTCCTGCTCTGGTGGTGACCACATTCTGCATCTGACCCGGCTCAATCACCAGTACCTCTTTCTTATCCTGGTTGAACTAGAACTCTGCTTTCTTATGGTTGCTTGCCCTTTGACACTAACTGTAGTGAATTCTCAAAGCCAGTTTGTCATCCAAGGACCCAGTCCTTCTCTAGCAATGCTCCAACTTCTGACCCTTGGTCTTCATCTTCTTGAGAGCCCCATCAAACCACAGGAATCTCAAGTGAGAAGATCTGGCTTATATATGGATAGGTGCGATGGTGTCGAGAGACTTGGTGACAGCATTATTATACATTGCCACTGCCTCATACAACCTACCACACATGCAACACACCAGAAAAGTCCCCTACAGCCAGCAGTTTCTGGGGGGAAAATCCCCTCAAAGGGCAGTAGCGGACCATCTCAACAGTGGAGGGACTAATGGGGGGGGGCTGAACAAGAACTCTACTATGCAGTGATCCGACCAAGAGACTGGATCAATCTTGAGATCCAAGATCTCAAGCCCCAGTGAGAATATTAATCCAAGGCATGGCCATGGTGGTGGGTCAAAGAAGCACTGTTAGTGAATTGGTTCAGGTTGTCCCTTAATCCTACATTCCTATATAAAATCTTGGGTCATCCTAAATCAAGGCCACATTAATCTATCTATAACTAGTATAGGATGAAGTCCACTAAAAAATAACACATATGTAGCAAAAAAAGCTCCTTTATTTCATATTTTTCCACACTGAAAAAGTCCAGGCAACAGTTTTGTGGCTAAACACCACTTCATCAGGCCCCAATCTTCAGTACTGATCTCTAAATACAAAACACACAAAAAATATCATAAATATACAATTTAAAAAACTTTTTTACTTAAAACTCATGACTCCAACCTCTACCACCTTAGTTTACTTGTATAGTACACCTTGTGTATACTATTAGCTTATACATTCATTTACTAAATTCATCATATACACTCTTTACTTATTTCTAAATATGTGCCTCTAGTTAGTGTTGTTTCATAATGTTACATACACATATTTAAACACAAACCTTTTTGTTTTAAATAACTCTTATTTATATCTCAGTGTAAACATCTCTTGTTACTTTTTCAGTATTTCATCCACAAAGTAATTCATCTGAACACCTATGATGGAAGAAAGGAGTATTATCAATTACCCTTTTTTCAATATTATATATATCAATTTATTTTTTTTATTGTCTGTTTCTTACTTTATTCTTCTCTGACTGCCATTGTGTGGCTTCTTACACCTTTAAAATGTCACCCTTTCGTGGAGCCTCTGGGTAGTCTCTCCTGTTTTGTAATTTATCTTCCCCTCACTGTAAAAATATCATAACATGACTTCATTTTGTTTTTAAGGGGTTCCCCCTCTCATTTCACAAACATTTTACCCCTATTTCTCTCATTGTAATAGTTTTTTTTTCTCTCTGTAGCCATTTCATGTCCCATTCCTTCAACTTCCTTACCTCTAGTACTATGTATACAAACACCTCAATGTTAGCAACTCACTCATCATTTCTACAAATGGGGAAATACAAAAAACACTTGTCAGAACCCCCCTGTATTCCTTTACCTTGCTCAAACCAAGTAAAAATGCTTATAACAAGTATGCTTTCATAAAGATTCTTAGCAACACTTACCAACAACACTCTTGGGGTCCAGCCTACTTCCTGGTTGCAGGAGAGACTGGGCCCTTGCATATGCCTGGTTTAAATACCATGGGACAGGCAGGGGGAGCCTAACATCACTTAGTAACGTCATAATCCCTTCTGCTTAGGGGTTAGCCTGAAATCTCTGTTTGGGCATCAAGGTGGATAAGTCCCTCCAGTGGCTGAGTGGGTTAAAGTGGGAAAAGCTCAGCCCTGGACACAATGGTTGGTGGTTTACCCCAACCCTCAGCTAATTGCTGAAACAAATTCATTTTTTAATTAAAACAATATCTGATGATAAATTAAATGCCTTCTAGATTTGCCATTCTTGTCCTTTTATGGTTGTATTTAACACATAATTTTATGTCTCTCATTTCAACACTTATTTCTTATAGAATCCAATATGATTTTCCAATCTTTCAATGATATCAACAATTTTTCAGTGTCACATAAAATATTGTGAGACAGGTGGGAGGAGCCTAATGTCACTTAGTGATATCATAACCCCTCCCGCTTAGGGGTTAGCCAGAAATCTCTGTTTTGGCATCAAGGTGGCGAAGTTCCTCCAGTGGCTGAGTGGGTTAAAGCAGAAAAAGCTTAGCCCTGGACAGAGAGGTTGGCAGTTTGCCCCCCACCCTTGGCTAATTGCCAAAACAAATTCATTTTTGATTATAACAATATCTAATGATAAATTAAATGCCTTCTAGATTTGCCATTCATGTCTTTTTACTGTTATATTTAACATATATTTTTATGTCTCTAATTTCCTCATTTATTCCTTACAGAATCCAATATGATTTTCAAATCTTTCAATAATATTAACAATTTTTCAATGTCACTGGCTACCGAGGAAGCACACAACAGCAGAGTACTCCACTATGTTAGCCATTCCTTCATATAAGAATATGTTCAAGGTCCAAACAAAAATGTTTTGTTCAAAGTACCAATATATTTCTGATGGATCACATATTTCCCATGGAGACAGCATCCATGGTGCAGGCAGAGGCAGGGAGGACAAAATCTCTTTTCATCTTTGCTGTATAGCCATATTCTGCTTTGGCTTCACCAATGCAGACTCCAGTTGCATGTTTCATTCATACCCATGCTTGGGTTCATGCAATCCATTTTAAAAATCCAGAAAACTTCCTTTTTTAGCAGGAGATCATCCCAACTAGTATTTCCCCCTGTGGGTTCTTCTACTCTTTCTAGGCCCCAAAACCTAAGAGATGTGGCCGAGTGCCCCACTCCATTAAAGTGTTTTGCTACTGAAGAATTCGGATCCTTTAATCTAATGTCATTTTTATATTCACTGATGCGATTACATAGCTCAATCTTTGTTTTTCCTATATATAATCTGTCACATGGACATTGTAGAACATAGCTGACATGGTGTGATTTACATGTAATGTGTTGCTTTATTTCATGTTTCACGTTTGTATGGGGATGCTAAAAATATTGTTTCTTACTTGTATTCCCATATTGGAAGCACTGCCCACAGGGTTTGCTTCCATTCCTTAAGGGACCTAGAAGTAATTGTTTCTGCTGTATTTTTGGGACATAATGTGCTGTATGAACAAGTTTATCCCATAAAGTTTGATTCCTTTTCAGTGTTACTAAAGGTAGCACCCTAAATATGTTAGTCATATTGTCCCCCACTTGAAGTACATGCCAATTACTTGTTAATATTTTTCTTATGTTATTGCTTAAATGGCTATAATCCATCGATAACACTGCTCTATTACCCCCTTCTATTTCATCTCTACTTCTCAGTAATTCCTCTTTAGGGACCTGCCCTACCTTTGCTATTGCTGTTTCTATATTATTCCTTTTGTACCCTCTTTGGAGAAATCTATCTGTCATTCTCCCTTTCTCTTCTCAAAATTCCTGCTGCATACTACTGTTTCTTTTAGCCTTTACTATCTGAACCTTGAAATAATATCTATGACGTCGCTTGTGTCCTTAACTTATGTGTCCATTTTTGTAACTTTCCCCTGGATATGAAAACCATATACTTTGATAGAGGGGTTATGACATCACTAAGTGACGTTAGGCTCTCCCCACCTGTCTAACAGTATTTTATGTGACACTGAAAAATTGTTGATATCATTGAAAGACTGGAAAATCATTTTGGATTCTGTAAGAAATAAGTGATAAAATGAGAGACATAAAAATATGTGTTAAACACAAAAAGTAAAAGGACATGAATGGCACATCTAAAAGGTATTTAATTTAGCATCAGATATTGTTATAATCAAAAATGAATTTGTTTCGACAATTAGCTGAGGTTGGGGGGATGAACTGCCAACCTCTCTGTCCAGGGCTGAGCTTCTCCCACTTTAACCCACTCAGCCACTGGAGGGACTTAGCCACCTTGATACCCAAACAGAGATTTCAGGCTAACCCCTACGTGGGAGGGTTTATAACATCACTAAGTGATGTTAGGCTCCCCCCATCTGTTTCATTGAATTTAAACTGGGCATGTGCGAGGGCCAAGTCTTTTCTGCAACCAGGAAGTAGGTTGGACCCCGGGAGCATTGTTGGTGAGTGTTGCTAAGAATCTTTATGAAAGCATACTCGTTATAAGCATGTTTGCTTGGTTTGAGCAAGGTAAAGGAGTACGGGGGTTTTGACAAGTGTGTTTTGTCTTTCCTCATTTGTAGAAATGACGCGTGAGTTGCTAACATTGAAGTGTTTTTAGACATAGTAATAGAAGTAAGGAAGTTGAGGGAATGGAACTTAAAATAGATACAGAGAGATAACACAACTTTTAAAATGAGAAAAAATATGGGTAAAATGTTTGTGAAATGAAAGGGGGAACCTCTAAAAACAAAATGAAGTAATATTGTGATATTTTTACAGTGAGGGGAAAATAAATTAAATGCATGTATAAGCTAACAGTATACACAAGGTGTACTATACAAGTATACTAGGGTGGTGGAGTGTGGAATCATGAGTTTTAAATAAAAATGTTTTTTAATTGTATATTAATGATCTTTTTTGTATGTTTTGCATTTAGAGATCAACGCTGCAGATTGGGGTCTGATGAAGTGGTGTTTGGCCACGAAACTGGTGCCTGGACTTTTTCAGTGTGGAAAAATATGAAATAAATGCACTTTTTTGCTACATATGTGTTATTTTCTAGTGGAGTTCATCCTATACTAGTTATAGATGGGTCGTAGAAGCAACCACTTGTGTGAGGCCCATAGATGTCATGGACTGAAGGAAGTCCTTTCTAAAGAGCGAGAGTTCATCATCGACCCAGGCATGGAAGTCCCCCAGAATCAACCATCTGGGTAACTCCAACATCCTATCAGTGATGAAGTCTGTGACCTCCTGCAGAAAATTCCCCCTCGTGTCCCAGGGGACGATAAACCAAGAGGATCCTGCAACCTGCCCCTGGCCCCTCATGCACTGCCACACATTCAAATGATAAATTAGATCTGACTGGGTGCACAGAAAAGTTCAAGTCAGATCTAAAATGGATGGCCACACCCCCACCCCATTCCCTTCTTGGGCAGTGCACTACAGAGTTCCCGGGAGGGATAGATGCCTCCAGAACTGGACCTGCATCATCCCCCAACCATGTCTCTATGATGCAAGCAAGGTCAACTGAAGAAATCAAGTCTGCCAAAATAGTGGTCTTGTTTCTCATTGATCTCACATTGCATAGTACCACCCAAAGGAAGCCACTGGAAACTGCCAGTCCCTTGGCTACATGCCAACTTGGTCCAATGGGAACCAAACAAGTTTGGCCTCTCTCATGGTCCCACTTTGCCCCAGGGTGCCTCCTGGATCTCATCAACTCTATGCTAGTCACCCAGGACGTATCACCAACAAACTGCTACTTACTCACCCACCCCCTTACAATTCCTACCTCTCTACAGCATCTTGCTGCAGATACTGACACAGGAAGGTCAGCAAAGGGGTGGAGATGAAGAATTAATGGTACAGCCACAACTCATACCTCAGGACATCCTATATACTCTCTGTCACCCTTCATATCTAAATCTACTTATGTTCCCACCCCCAAACACATAATCAAAACACAACTAACCCTCTCTTTTAATAACCCACCTAACTATCTATATATACAATCAATCACAGTCACTCAAATTAAACATCATATTTAACCACACCACCACTTACACACACTAACTACCTACCGACAAACCCACCTCCCAATATACCCTCTAATAACTCAATTATTAAATTAAATTACTCAGATTCCCACAAAATAATGTTTTTAAGTGGAGAATCCAAAGCAAAGGGCAACCATGGAGAAATACAATAAATGATAATGTTGGTAAATAATACTCTATTCATTAGAGCAAAGTCCAAGTCTTTTAGCTGATAGAACAGTGCCCTCACCACTGTTAGATAGTAACTGCATAAGCCAGTGTCCAGATGGGGTGGGGTAGATACAGAGTGGGAGAGAAGGTTCAGTACAATACAGAGAACAACCTACAAGGGCAAGGCCACATTATATTCAAGGATATACAACTGGATTTACAAGGCTCCAGTAACAAAGGAAACTAGCTTTACCAGAAGTTAGCGGAAGAGCAATGAAAGAGTACATTTGGAAGGGGTAGCAGAGATAAACTAGCAGTGGGATTATTCTGCAAGTCCTAAATTGTACTTCATTAGGAGTCTGATGTTCCCTTTTTTCCCCAAGTGACAGTAAGACAGCTTGCAGAGCTCTGCCCTGTAACTGTAAAAAGCAGCTGTGATGAGTCAGGGATTAGAGATGGATGAAGTCAGGGGAAATCACTTTGTGAAATGCTTCACAATGTTCCCCTGTCTTCATTTCCCTGGTGGGCACACTTCACATAGATTTCTCCTGGTTATGTGCCCACCTTCCTTAGGAAAAACTACAATACATGTAGTGGCTCTTCACCAGTGAAATGGTTGATAAAGTGCAGCAACCTGTAGTTTTTGTTGGGCAATTTAGCACTTTGCCAGTGAAAAACTACTTAAAGTTACAATTGTTAAAAAAAACCTTTTATTTTAATACATATCTACCTCCCCACCCATTTTTCAACTATTTCCCACTCCACCCACCTCACACATATTTACAAATAATTTCCCTCTACTTCCACCTGCTAGCACCCACCTCACTCCTCCCCCCATAGTTCCCACATAGTTCCTTAAAATAAAACATATGTCTTACTGCAAAATCCTTTTCCCCTCCTGCAAAAAAATCAAGGTCACCCCACCCTGTCAAACCCAACTCTTTAATTCAGGTGGCAAGCCGCCACCTATCCCCTTAGCACCCATTTCCCTCCTCTCACACCAATCACCCAAGTTAAAGGATTTAATGTCACCTATTAAAAAATCATAATCTGATTTGGAACCCATGATGATAACCCCCTTGGACTCCCTTTTTAAGGTGGCAACCCCCAATTCTACCTCCCATCTACCACTCAACCTCCCACCTTCCCCTAAGCCAGCAAAGTTAATGAATAAAGTGGCATCTATTAAAAAAATCATGATCGAATTCTAAACTTCAGTCCCTCAGAGAAACAATCTGCTCTCTTTAGTATTCAATATATAAATGAGTGCATGAATACATGAATGAATGATGCCGTCCTCTGTAGTAACTCCTGAGTGGCTGATAATTTAGCTAGTCAGGTATTACTGTAGAAGATGTCATCATTCATTCTTTCATGTATTGAATACTGAAGACAGTAGACCCAACTCCAAGGGACTGCAGTTCAGAACTGGATTGTAAGGTTTGTCAGTAGGTGCCACTATATCTTTTAAATTTTAGGGCTGGGGAAGAAAGAGATTGGAAGATGGGGATACAGTGCAGGGGTTATCACCAGGATTAGAGAGTCAGAGGTTAATGGCTGGGGGATTCAATTTGGTATAGGTGGAGGGATAGGATTTTAAAGCAGTGCATATAGTATACGTTTATTATAAGGAACTTTGCTTGGACCATGGGAGGAAAGGAGGGAGGAGGGTGCTAAAAGGTGCCATAATGGGGAATAATTATTTTTATAAGTCTGGAGGTTGGCAGAGGGTGGAAGGTGGTTGTGGGTGGGGAGCAGGTATATCTTAAAAAAAAAGTTTGCAAAAATAAATTCTTCACCAAGCAAAGTTGTTGTAAAAGTCAGAAGCTTTGCTATGCTTAACATGACGTTCCCAACTTTGCATTAGCTTCACTGGAGAAGTTTAAACAAGGTGAAATCTGGTAACTATTCGAGCTGGGGAGGTGATAGTTAGAGATGCAGTGGAATTTTATTTTGCCAGTGAACTTCTGGAGAATTTGCGAATTTCGCCAGGCAAAATATTTTGTAAAATTCTGCACATTCTGTGAAATATTTCACTGGTGCAAAATATGGAATTTCACCAGCAAAATGTGAAATGTCTCTGGTGAAATGCAGAATGTTGCCTGCAAGTGGTGGAATTTCGCCCGTGAGTGGCAAAATTCCACATTTCACCAGTGAAATTCCACCTTTCGCCAGTGGAATTTCGCACTTGCAAAATATTTCACAAAATGTGTAAATTTTGTGAAATATTTTGCCTGGCAAAAATCCACAATTTTGCATAACACTAGTTACAGTATGTGAGATACTGGCAGCGAGAAGGTTAAGAGTGGCTAGAGTCAGGAACAGACTGGAATGATAAACCAACTGATATGCAGCAACTCATGAAATGGAATGCTACAGTAGATAAAGACCTGGGTTCTGATTTTCTGAAAACTCTGAAACTAGCACACTTGTGGAGAAACCTTGTGCAGGTGGGTCTTCACCTGAGGGCCTGCAGGTTTTTCTTTATGTACTATATTTTCTGTCTTGGAGCTGTTTTGCAGCCAGTTCTGCACTTTAAGGCAGCTTGTGCCTGTTCTTTGGGCACAGCTGCATCTAAATGCCTCCTCTGGCAGTACCAGATGTAACATCCATCGCAACTGTGCCCCCTGCCTGTGTGTACCATGGGCTGAAAGTAGAAATGTCTGCTGGTGCAGAGATTTTTTTATGCACTGGCATAGTGCAGCGCAGGACTTAGTCACAGGGCTGGTTTTAGCACTTTATAAAAAAATGGCCCCAAAGGTCCATCCAGTCTTTCAAAACCCTCTAGTTGCAGTACAGTACGGTTCATCTGTTCTAGATGGAGCATCTCAAGAGGTATCACTGCTGTGACCATGATCTCCCCCCCCATGAGATCCCTTGTGATCACTACAAGTCTCTTGAATCTGCCCCAGCTGGACTTGAACCTGGCTTTAGACTCTGCATTTATGACCTTGCTAGGCAGCCTGTTGTTCAATTTTTCCACCCCCTTCCTGTAAGGAAGTACTTCCTCATAACCCACTTGAATGTGCCCCATGCCAACTGGTAATTGTATCCCCTGGTATTTGAGCTCCAGTTTATTGTAAAGAACCATGAAGAGTCTACTCTGTTGATGTAGGGTAATTACTTATTACAAAGCCTACATCAGGACAAGTTGTACTAAAATGGGATTTTTTTGCAAGATAATGAGAAACCCCAGCAAACGCAACAAACTTCTTTAAATAATTTAAACTAAAAGTCTTTTTTTTTAATATTTTTGATTTTCATTGTGTCCTCTAATTTTGTGGCATGTTATTTAAAGTATTTAAATGCACTAAAACATTTGAGGTTAATATGAAAATATGATTTTTTTAGTTTCAGAGCACAAAATGTGCATTTTTCCTTTTTTTTTTTTGACAAGACACAGTTCCACAAACTAGAATGATCCTGACAAAACCAGGACAGGTGTTATAGGTTATTCCTCTGTTAATCCCCTGTAGAAACCTGACAGCATCAATTGTCACTCTTTTGGCTTCTCGGGATTACATGTTCAGGTTTTGCTGCATTTTCTCAGATGTTTGTACCCTCTTGATCACGTTATAATTTTTGTCACCTTTCTTTGGACAATCTCCAGTTTACTGCTGTTCTGTTCTCAGATGTGGGCCCCAGAGTTTTACATAGTACTCCACATGAGGCCTCACTAGGAACCTGAACAAGACCAGGACCACCTCCTTTTTTCTATTTTGTTTGTCAACCAATCAGGTATTAGCAGTAGCACCATTCACTTCAAGTGCGAACGCTGAAAATGCGTGCTCCACTGGGGAATGGTTTTTCAACAACTTTGGAGGGTGCATGGGGGAGGAGGGCGTTGGCAACCTAGTGGGGGGATGGTT
This sequence comes from Neoceratodus forsteri, assembly GCA_016271365.2. Lineage (NCBI taxonomy): Eukaryota > Metazoa > Chordata > Ceratodontiformes > Ceratodontidae > Neoceratodus > Neoceratodus forsteri. The sequence continues at coordinate 1,728,764,286 of CM057452.1, forward strand.
GGGTAGGATATTATTTGTTACCATCTGGGGCTGTGGGAGGTAGGTGGCTGACAATAACCCAGAATGTAGGGATGTTTTTTCTTGCTTTTTTTAAATTTAAAATCAGTACATCAATTATGCCATACTGTGTAGTTTTTGTGAGTGAAATGCCCCTTCCTTCAGAGACATTGGCACTTTGATATGCAGAGAACAACAGTACATGAAAAAGCACTTTGCACTTAGCAAAGTCAGGAAACTTCACAAAGTATTGCATGAAGTGAAGTATTCTGACTTTGCACATCTCAAATGATGACCAAAAAATAAATTGGAAAGGCTCATACTGTGGTTGTTAAATTCTTCCAGATGCTCTGTATGCTGCACCATCAGCACCTTCTCAATAAATTTTCCTAAAAAAGGAAAGGCAGAGATGATGTCTAAAATTTGAAAAATCATCAGGGTTTAGAGAAACCTTCTTCAGGAGGGGTCATGCCATTGCTTCCTTCAAAGCAAACAGTATCACACTATCCCTTAGAGAGACATTGGCAATTTCCATGAAAGTGGACACCAGCACCTCGCTGCCAGCTTTCTCCAGAAAAGCAAGTGCTGGTTCAAATGAAATGATATTTCAGGCTAGCTCTGGCAGGAGTTACCTATCAACCCCTAAGACAGACAGATTGTCCTGCATAAAAGTGCTTAATAGCACAGAAGCCCAATGGTAATGAAGTTCTGCTAAATTTTAATGACTTTTCTGAAGTCTCAAAGTGAATAACTGTCTAGACATGGATTTAAGTAGCACTGTGATCTAATCATTAAAGTGGAGGATGTGAACATGAAGACAGGACTGAATACCATTAGTGTCACTTGTCTGCACTGAGGGAAATTACGTGTCAATGACACTACAGTACACTACACTATGATATACTGTACTGGACATAAAGATTTACCTTCAGCTGATGTTATAAAAAGCGCAAAGAGTGAAGAAGAACCTTAAAAGCTTGCTTCACTTTTCACTTTTATGTATTCCTAGTAATGTTTGTATTTTTTATGTGTTTTCTTCCCTTCTTTAGATTACTGTAAAACCCAATGTCAGCTAGAATGTCAGCTACATACTAACAGATGTTTGTCAGTGGTTGAAATGTTGTTGACATTCAGATGTAACTGATCACCATTTTTCTAAAGAACAGTTAACTATACATTAAAAACACAGTGAATGTTATTCTGCTTGTAAGCTTATAGCAATTTGAACAAACAAAAGTGATACAGGAAGTCAGTTTTTAAAACATTTCTAAAATACCCATGTGCAGTAGCAGTTTTGTGACACAAAACAACTACATGTAAACTAGTGCAGCATGGAGCTGCAAAACACATTGACTGTTAGTTACTATACAGTACATTTAAATTCTCTCCGTTTTACGTTGTGACCTTTATCAAGTCACTTACCCTCTTTATGCTTAAGTTCCTTACTTCCTTTTTACCCTCAGTCTCTTTTAATTTCATTGCTCACCTACTGGCTGATGCAGCAGTTCATTACTTGTACAACTCTTTGGGATGTTGGCATCCATTTTCATACAGTTAGTATGGAGCTAAAAAATGTTAGCGTGCACTAACCAGGAATAATACTGTCCAGTGGGGACAGAACCATATTTAACAGCCCCCAGTGCAATGCACTAATGTAACAGTGCCTACACACAATATATAGTGCTACACCCATGCAAATAAGGATCCACTTCTGCATGCAGAGCAGTGTGGTGTACAGTATGTAGAGGTTTTAAAAGCTCTAATCAGCCAGAATTACACTGCTGTTTAATGTTTCCAAAATCCTTCACATAGTGGAACGCAGAGTGATGTACACTGTCCTCCTCACCCCCTCCGATAACCAGTCCAAAGTCATATAACCATGCAATATAGTATATAGATCTCTCTCATCTAGTGGTTTCCCCTCTCCCAGATTGCTGGTACAGTTCTCAATAACCCTTCTTCCTGATGATACCTGCCATCTGGTGGTTCCCCTTCCCCCATTGCCAGTCTGATCCACAGTAACTCTTCATCCTGATGATTCCTAGTGTCTAGCAGCCTCCATTCCCATGATCACATTTCCCGACCCCCTTCCCCATCCTGCCTACTCAGGTACCCCTGCTTCCTCCCTTGGTGCACCAGAGGGGGGAAAATGTGGAGGGACTAGAGTGAGTGGTATGGGAAGACTTTGTTTGGAATGGTGACCGGGGGTAGGGGAACCACTCAGTGCCAGGGATCATAAGGATGAAGGGTTATTGGGGATCGGACTGGTACTTGGGGGGACCACTATATGCCAGGGATTGTGGAAATAAAGGTTTTATGGGGGTTTCATTCCAGCAATCAGGGGGTGGTGAGCTGTTACAGCTTTGTACAATGCCTCCATCCAGTCATGCACAGCACATTCTGCAGGGCACCTAATAAGCACATAATAGCATGCAAATGGCCCTTAAGCCTTGCATGTCATATGAACTTATTAGCATGCTGGTGGCTGAAAAAAGCTCAGAGGAGCAAAGGGTGCTAACCTGTTTGGGATATGCAGTCTCTTTTTACTCCTGTGAACCCCTGTCACATAGTCACTGTGCACTGCACTCTCACAGCTCCCATATTCAGGCAAGCAGCACACAACAGTTGAAGCATGCTGCTTATCTGAATATGTCCCCCAGGATAGCCATGTGCTATCTCACATGCAGGGCTAGGAATACATGTCGCTGATGGCTAGACCTGCAAATTGGGGGGGGGGGCAGTAGAGTGTTTTAAAGGCACTATATAGAACCAAATCAGCCCATGATTTTATATTTCTTTGTTTGATGGAGTATGCATTGGACCAACTTCCAAACTGAAAATAAACCTACACAAACTATAATGTTTTCATGTCATAAAGCATGTAAATGTCTTTATTTTTTAGTGCTTTCTTATTGAACTATTACTTTGTGAGAACTTGACCCATGGGGATCTAAAGGTTAAGGAAGAAGAAGAAATTAAAAAAAAAAAAACATTATTCAAAGCAAAAACTATAATGCGCACAGAGATGAATAAATCCAAGACCCAATGGTACTCCATCAGTTGCTTAGAAATGAAGGTGTCCACTTCATGTCCACGTAGGCAAGTATTGCACTTGTGGTACAGCATGGATGACTTTGTCAAGGACTTGAAACACAAATACACATTCATTTTCTTTTGCTAGACTTTAAGAAGCCTGATATATATTGTTAACAGTATATATAATGCCATTAAAAGTACACATCACTGGCTATACTTTGTATTTTATACTGCATGATGATATAAAATAAATTGCACTCACAAACTCTCATTGTATTCATTTTATCTATAATTTTCTCATTAATTTCAAGGATTGATTTTCCACGCAACATTTCTCCCAATTTTACTATTCATGGAAGCTATAATGTACCTCTGGATATTGAGAATTGATCATTTAAACAGTAACTGATGTCAGTATGTGAACCACAGACCGTGGTTTATCCATATTCATGATTGCAGGGCTGTGTTAAAATTCTGCATTTTAATTGTCTTGTCTTGTAGGTGAGAGTGGTATAGTTGAACAGTTAAGTTAATCTTATTCAGTTGATGGGGAGGGAGTGGTGTTAATTCTTTGTATTAGAAAAAGAAACATGCACAGCGACAGATAAACTGTAAAATACAGCTTAAAGATGGGGAAAAGGTCATCTTCAAAACTAGGGACTTCACAAAGTGCAGTTAGTCTCCATCACCCATAAAAGATGTCATCCTTATGGGACAGAAAGCAGCATGTCTGAAGTATTTGAACCCATTTTATGAGTATAATATGCACACAACAGTGAAATTGCAATATATATATTTTATACCTATTGGACTTGATTGACTTTACTGTTTTCTATCAACTATATATTAATTCTTGAAATAGTAGCCTATCTTTTAATGTTACAGTGCATACAAACATCTCCTGCTGTTGTAATTGACCTCTCCTGGTCCTTTTGAAAAGTAGGCAGCAGCCCAAATGTGTACATTATGGTATGTAAACTCTTAATAAATGAGTAACCAAATAAGTAAATTTGTTCAGTGGTCTTAAACCTGTAGTGTAGGTTTCTGTCTTATTGAATGATATTAGCAAGTATTATGCGGCTGTCCTGGCACATTTGCATGGTTGTTTGTGTTTGTGTGTCTGGAGAGTATAAGCTGTATACCTCACAATACAAATACTGTTGCAGCCCCACTCCCCTTCATAAGTGTATTACATGTTGATGGTCATACAGCAAGAAGCATAAAGGGTGTTCTATGTTTGTGACTTCCACTAGACATCAAGTGTTGGAGCTGTTGAACATGGACAGTGGAGGGAAAGCTAGTGCCAGAGGAGAAGGGTGGAATAGGGCTGCACCTGGGATGAGCAGTAGCCATGATCAGGGTCACTGGAAAATTGTGGAATAGGTCACCTAAAATGTGCAAATTTGTTGAAAAAAGTCATCTCTTATAAATATTGTATTGCTTTCTGCAGCATGCATTGATTAGTATAAATTGCTATATAAATACAGAGTAACTTGTATATGCTTTCACAGAAAGAAATGTGTGTGTTCTAATAATAAATAGCTTCATTTAAACATGTACAGTAGCATATCCTTTAACATCTAAAGACATCTGCAATACTTCACGCAGGGCTAAGTGCATTTCATTTAGTAAGTCACGGTCAGACAATAATAAACAAATCTTGCAGCAATGAAAGTATTTTGTCAGTTTCTAGATTTTCAATTATAAAGCTTGCTCATCAATTACTTATCATGCTCCCTCAATTACCGACTTACTTCCGTGCAAGAAGAAATAAGCAGATACGGAAACAAAGGTGTGTAATCATGTTCTAGGTAAAAAAATATTTCTTTTGTTAAAATGAACACTGGTCCTTATGTGCGCTGTAGGTACAAAATAGTTCTAAAATCACATATTAAAACTGTCAAATCATACTTGTAGCTTTTTCACTACATCATACGCTAGTCAGTAATGCACAATGTCTTTGTTGTACTCTGGCTGCAATGATTTATTTGAGAGTACTGTTAACTGTTCAGATGTATTTCACCTGTTTTATCAGCTTTTTTCAGGAGTGGCAATGTTTTTGTTTGCTGATTTTGCATGTAAGCACATGGGTGGTAGATTACCAAGTGAGTCATCACTGTTATCAGCTCTTTCAATGCACATTCAAGTTCATAATCAGCATGCCAGCCCACCAGTTCAGCTGTAGCACTACCGCCTGTGACACCAATGACCTAGGTTCAGAAGCAAGCCTGAGTGCCAGAGTGCTGGCCAGGGGGAGGAGGACTGAGCATCCCACAGACTACTTTTCTTCTCTGGGGGGGAGGGGGGAAGCTCCTGATGCTCGCCTGACCCCCGGTAGAGGACAGGGATCTGACAGCCAGCACATGCAGTTGCTGGAGGTGGGGCAGACATTGGGGTATGTGCCCCAGACATATTTTCACATCCCACCTCACAGGGAGAAAACAGGAAACTTGGGGCATGCAGGATGCCACCTGCCTTGCACCACAGGTCCCACACCACTAACCCATGGCACCCCCAGAGTCACATCCCATCATCCAACTCCTGGGGTGCAATCCAGAGCATAACTCCAGGTTGGGTAAGTCCTGGGGCAGTGGTTGACAGGGCTAGGCAAAGGGTAGGTCCGATGGGGGCCAGTCCCTTGAGATAAAGTACAGCAAATTTAAATAAAAAAGTTCGTAATCAGCAGGACCATCCCAAATCCTCAGATGCAGTAATCAAAATCCATTCAGGGTGAAAGTATGCCTATGAAACAAACACAAACTTACCCTACCCACTCAAAGTAAAGCAGTGCAGTTAACATTCTCCATTTAGGTGAATCAGACAATTTGCACCTTTAATCCCACCTACTGTTTCAGTGTTTATGGCAACAAAACATTTTTCTTGATAGTCTGTTTCAACATATATGTTAAATATGCAGGTGAACAAATGCATTGTCAGAGAATGTTGAAACTAAACCAGGAAAGTGATTTTTTTTCCTACCCCAGCCCTCCAAGCACTGTACCATCAGGAGTCGCTTATGGCGTCTGCCCCTGCTTCTTGCACCTACATGGAGCCCTCCAGTACCCCCATGGAGCCATGGTTCTTCCCCTCAGACAGGGATGAGGTGGGGCCCGTACACCCCTAACTTTCTTGTTTCATCAGGTCTGGCTGGGACAGGCAGGTGTGAGCTGTGAGGTCTGCACTGAGCACTCCAGCTTCCTGGTGCCTGGAGAGCAATTTTTCCCATTTTCTGTGTGGAGGCAATGTGCGCCCTGACATCAAGGCACAACCACCGACGTCCGTCGTGTCCTTCCCCTTGCACTGGCTAAGTGCTTGCTGTACCCCAGGCCTCCACCTGGGGCCAATCAAGTGCCGAGCCTCTGCCCACCTCCCTCCCCGGAGAAGGCAAGCGGTCCTTGAGATGCTCAGCCTCCTCCCCCCTGGCTGGCCCTCTGACTCCCCGGGCTCATTCTCGAACCTGAGTCATCGGTGTCACAAGTGATAGCACTACCACATGCCAGCAGCCTGGCAGATGAAAGCAGTATCACATATAACCCACCCTCACCTTATACCGTATTGTTTTGTCTAAACCCAAGACTGTATACCAAATTGATGGCATGTTTTAGTATCTTTCCTTGAAACTTTGAATAGTTCTCAGTAATCTCAGTCAAAAGCTCCATAAATTATAAGATATTGCAGATTTTGTTGTGGAAAATGGTGAACATTGCCTAATTTGCACTAACATTGTGAGCACACATTTTCAGTGGTCCTGGTTTTGGTATGGGGTAAAAGTTTTGTCTAACTACAGTGGAAAAAGGTGCCAGAATTCAAGGGAAGCAGTTGCTGGGATAAAGGGATGCACTGGGGACTTTGAGGAAGCAGTATCTCTTCTGCTGGGGAATGGAATCTGCCCTGGAAACATGGGGTGCCTGTGCATTTGGGGGGTGTTGTGTGCAGCTATAGCAGGGAAGGGCAAGAAATGGTGCTGTGTGTCAACAATGCTGTCTGGGGACCCATCACCTGTCATGGTCCAGTGAACCATGACAGACAGTTGGGTGCATTGCCAAGTGTTCAGGCAAGAGTAGCATCTTGTAGCTCTGATCCTGTCAAATTTGTGAGTGTTGGCGCCACTGGTTATTCATGCAAGTTCAATTTTATTCAGGATAAAAACCATTGAGCAGAACTAATTTACAATAGTGTCCTGTTAAAGAAAACATCTGATGACAAGCTAATGCATCACTGACATAAAAAGTGACAGTTACATATTTACATAGGCATAACAAAGTTTCAAGTACAAAGTAAGGCCCATGGCAGGGGGTATAGGGACCCAAGCTCAAAGTTGCAGCTACCTATGTTTCAGCCCTGGAATGATGGCAGCAAGTTTTAAGCTCAGAGGAGACTGAAAAGGATCATTCTGTGATTTTTATACTGGAGGGCAAGGGTTGGTTTACCAAGTATAAGGATTCTGGCAGGGAATTCCACACAGTCAGTCATCTAGAACTGAAGGCAAGGTATCAACAAGTCATATTTGTTTGTAGGACCATCAACTAAAGTGATCCTGTGGAGTACAGGAATCTAGAACATGACTTATGGGTAAGCCTTGCAGGCAAATACATGGGATCAATGCCTTTGGCACACTTCAGTAAGAACAGGAAGAAGTTTAATTGGTAACCCCCCCCGACAGCGACACCAATACAGTGAACTACATCAATACCAATGAAGTGCCGACTACAATGACAATTCACTGTATTGGTGCGCCAGAGACCCGGGCACACTGCCTCCCGGTTCTGTACCCCCTCTGTGAATCAACTCTGACTTGGAGCTGATTATATTTAGAACAGGGGGTTCGGGGGTCTTAATCCCTGGATAGAAACAGAGACCAGAAGTCCTTTGGGATTTATGTCGACAGCAACTTGCAGTCAACATAAATTCCGTCACTGTGATGTCGGTAGACAAAATTGTTGTCGAACCAGCATTGTAGAGCCAGTTTAATTCCCTCCTGTCACCTAGGAATAGTCAGTTTAATACACTGTAGATCTTAGAGTTTTGAGTGTCATAATGGCAATTAAATATTCACTTGGTTAGCCTGTTGTAAAGCACATTTAATTTGGCCATTCTGGACTTGACACCGGAGGGGAAGATGTTCACATTGTCATAAGAAGGAGTGTCATAAACTAGATTATTCTTTCTCTGCAGTCCTGGGGAAGGAAGAATTTGTTTCTGAATAGGAAGACAATATTTGGGCATAAGTTTTGATGAGTTTGTCAAGTGAGAGTTACATGTGAGGAGTGACTTAACTCAGAAACCCAAATATTTGTATTCACTAAATACTTCCTTCTGTAGTAGCAATTGCCAGAGAAGCAGAGCTGATGTAGCTGTTCTGTCATAAGGCAGACCCAAGTACTAAAGCTTTGGTCTTTCCCACATTTAAAGACAATTTTGAATCAAACAGAAATTCTTGAAGGTCATGAAATCCCTTTTGTTGAGCAGTTTACATAGCAGGGATGTTGACTGTAGAGGCTTAGAGCATGGTATCATCCTCATACTGGTGGCAGTTCACCCCTCTGACATGCTGAACCAAGCCTTTCATGTATAAAGAGCACAGCAAGTGGTGAATTACTAAGCATAATTTGATACACCTTTAATGACTTTGAGGGGGGTCAGACTCAATGCCATGTATCCTGTATCCTGACGCTCTGTTTGCAGTTAGATAACCGCTAAACCGTCTGGCTGCCTTTGAGCTCATGTGAAGTACAGCTGCTCTGGTCACTAATATTCTGTGATCCACTATGTCTAAGGCATTAGATAAGTTGATGAATATGGCACCAAGGTGGGTCCTCTGGCTTCCGGGGCAGCTGAAATGAAGGTGCTGATGAGGTGGTGTGGGTGTTCCAGTTGTCAGCTGGAGCTCTTTTGGCATTTAGGATGCTCTCATTAAAAGCATTGGCAGCAGTGAAAAAGTGAATGTTATGCAATTGGCCATGTCATGGGACAAGTGGCAGCTGTGCAAACCAAGACAGTTTCTCAGGGATGTTTTTGAGGCCCTTCAAACCAGCAACAGTTTTCAAGGAATTCTGGGGTTGTTAGTGTTGTTGGAGAGTGCACTAGAAATAAAGGATCTTTTGGTTGCTCTGAAGCTTTTCATATCTTTTCATGATCTCCCTGTATGGCTTCAAGTCCGATTTGCTGTTGGAACACTGAGCATTGTGCCAGGCCTTGTCCCTAGTCTTCCTGAACCCGTATAGGTAAAGGAAGACCCATTAGTACATGTACATCTGGATTAGCTGATATACATTAATTTGCTTATTTCATTTTTTGCTAACTGGTTAAGAGGGCCTGTCAATTCTGCCTATTTTCAGGTTCGTTCTAGGGAAGGGGGAGAGTTACAGATGGAAACAAACTAAAATTGAACTCGATTAAGCTGTTTATGGTATTTTTAGTGAATGACTATCTAGTACCCAGGACCTGGTATTGCTTATGATTTAAAAGGAGGGCCCACTCTGCCACCCACCCCATTGGCATACAAAGATTCCAATCTTGCTCTCTTGTACCTAGGCACAAACTAGAATATGAAACATGTTAACATTTGCCTAAATCAGACGATATGAAAGTGGGACCCAGAACCCTACAGTTACCTTTCCCTGTCTTTGGGACCCTGCAAATTAAATAGATGCATAAATGCACAGATGCTGGTGGCAGAAAAAAGGCACTTTGGCCCATACAGTCTGCCTACCATACCTAAATACTCTAAACTTGCCCCAGTAGCCACCCTCCACTTCAGGTACTGGCCCCAACTTTTTCAACTAATTCCACATGCCTGTCCCATCCCTTCTTAAAGCTATTGACTGATTTGTCTTGCACCACATTCTTTGGCGGCTTGTTTCAATTGTCCACCACTCTTTCTGTGAAAAAGTGCTTAAAGATGTCCATTTTGAATTCCCACCTGTAAACTTTAGTAAAGTCCACCTCATCCTTGTATTTGAACTAAAGAAGAGTTCCTTGAAGTTCACCTTCTTTATCCCGTGCAGGTACAGTACTTGTATGTCTCTCTCATGTCACCCCTTTCCCTCCTTTTTTCAACGGTGTACATTTTCAAGTCCTGCAGTATCTTTGTATGTTGTGTTCTCAAGCCCATGGACCATCTTGGTATCCCTGTGTTGTACTGCCTCTGCCTTGTTGCAAGGTTTTCTCAGGTGTTGACTCCAGTACCTCACACAGTACTTCAGGTGAGGATGCACCAATGACCTGTACAGTGGGAAGATCACTTCCTGACATCTACAGCTTATCCTCCCTCCCTATAAATCCCAGCATCCTGTTTGCTTTGCTCACTGCCCTGTTACAGTGTGCAGTCATTTTTAGTCTCTATGATACAATTATCCTTAGTTCTTTTCCTTTGTGGTGCTATCTAGCACCACCCCTTCCACCTTATATTGCACTCTTAGGTTCCTTTTTCCAAAATATCACTTTATATTTTTTAGAGCTAAAGTTCAGCTGCCAGATTTTTTACCAGCTTTACAACCTGTCCAGATCATCACTGAGTTCCCTACTCCCTTCCTTTATGCCTGCCATTATGCAGAACTTTGTTCCATCTGCAAAGAATCATCTTGCTCGTAATGCCCTCACTTACTGCATATCACAGATGAATATATTGTAGTGGAAAGGGCCAAGCATCAACCCCTAAGTACTTTTCTTTTTACTTCCCTTACTTCTGAAAACTCTCCATAAACTACTAACCTATATTTCTCCCCCATTAGCCAGCTCTCCAACCAATTAGTCAACTTGTCCCCCATCCCTAGGTCTCTAACCTTTGTCACCAGCCTCCTCTGGGTGCTGAGTCAAAGGCCTTGTTGAAGTCAAAATATACTACAACTGCCTACCTCTTGTCTGATGCTGTTGTCACCCAGTTGAAGAAGTCAACCATATTCATCTGGAAAAACCTTTCCCTCATGAACCCATGTTGCCTGTGATCCTACAGTCTGTGTCCTTCCAGGAAGTGCACCAGATCCTCCCTTAGTAATGACGCCTTAATTGTCCCCACTACAGATGTCAAGCTTACAAGTCTACAGTTCTCTGGTACATCTGTCTTCCCATTCATGAGCAGCAGGTTCATGACCACTGTCCTGCAGTCTTTAGGGACCACCCCTATGGCCAGAGAGCAATTGAATATGTCTGCAAGTGTCCCTGCTGTAACCTTTTCTACTTCTTGTAGCATCCTTAAGTGGACCTGTAACTCGTGCTCACTGTTTCACAATGCTGTTTATCTATTGCTATGTAATCTCGGGTCACCCCTGAAAAAGGGACCTCTGGGGCCCAGTGGGCTTACCCGGTCCCCAAAATTTAATAAATAAATAAATAAATAATAAGCCATCAGGTCCAGTAGATTTATGAACTTTCATCCATGTTAGCTTTTTCAACCTCCTTTGTCAACAAGAGAAGACAGTGGTAGGGGTGGTGAAGTCCCAGAACTTCACTTCATGGAGAAATTAGTGAATTTTGCAGAATTTGCAAAGATCTTCTTTAAGGTGAATTTTTACTTCACCTTAAAGGAGAAGTTCACGAATGGCAAAAATGCAAACTTTGCTCCTGAATTTTTTCTCTAAGGTAAAGTTTGCAAGGATTCATTGGATTAAAGGTCACATGGTGTTACAGTGAGCTGTATTGCCATGCATAGGCTGAATTCAGTGCTGTGTGAGGAAGAGAAAGCTGGTGTTAAGTGTGTTTTGTATCTTTTTGCATAAAAAGCTTAGAAAAGTGTTTAAAATATTCAGTTTTTTTCACAACAAATCACTCCATTCAGTGTCTGCTGTGCCTCATGCCTCTAGATCACCAATTATTTCTAGTATTTGTTGTGATTTAGTTAGTATAAAGTTGTAGTTTCATTTTTGTGTTTGCTTGCATGCATGTGCAAGAAATGTAGTGCCACCATATGAGTTTTCATAGGTGTGCTTCCCCCACTTCCAATGCCCTGGTCCCTTTTGCAGGCATGGCTGCACCATGCCAATGAATGTCCAAGCTGTCTATGACAGCTGTTCAGATGCAGTGGCATACAGTTCTGAAGAAAATACTGCCACAATCAGCAGTGGTAATGTGTAGACAATTTGCATACTGCCAATGGCAGTATGCAAATTGCGTACATGTACGTATTCACTGCATCTGAACGGTTATAGACAGTTCATCGTTGCCCCCCCCACTTATGTAGCATGCTGGGAGCCCACCCCAGTGTGCTCATGCTCTTCCCTCCACCTGTGTACACTGTATGACTGACGGGGGTGCCCAGTCCCCCATTGGTTCTACTGCCCCCCCCAAACAGACCTAGGTGCCATGCTGGGAGCCCATCTCAGCATGGCAAACATCGGTATGGCTGATGGGAGTGCCCAATCTCCCATCTGCTCCACTGCTGCCCCCCCAAAAAATAACCTTTCTGCTGCCATGCTGAGAGTCCACCCCAACATGGCAAAAGTCCCACGTCATCTTCCTGAAGAAGGTGACAAGCTGGGAGCACACCACAGCCTGGCAAAAGTTGGTATGGCTGACGGGGCTGCCCAATCCCTCATCTGCTCCACTGCCACCCCCAAAAATAACCTTTCAGCTGCCACACTGGGAGCCCACCCCAGCATGGCAAAAGTCCAGTGTCATCTTTCTGCAGAAGAAAAAATAACTGCAAATATAAATGGTCCCTTGTTGACTGTCTTGCCCCCTCCCCCAACCCGCACCCACCCTCTGCACACCCATCTCCCCACACACCCCCATACTTACCTCCAGATCCCAGCGCGACGATCTTCGGTGGACTGGGAACATGTTTGCACTGTTCAAAGCCGACCGTGAACTGAAGAAATGCTGGTAAGCTGTATAATGGCATAAATGTTTTTTTTTCGACTTTGATGCATATCTCAGAGATTTGCGGAAATTTTTTACCAAATTTTCAACATGGGGTTCTTGGGGCCCCACCTCATGAACTCAGTCACTGTCATTTTGTTATTCGGTCCTGAAAGGTGATTTTGCAGTCACTGCGTGGAACCACCTTTTGGGACTGAGTAATGAAGTGACAGTGGCACAGTTCGTGAGGTAGGCCCCCCAAAACCCTAAGTTGAAAATCTGGTGAAGAAATTCCCAAAAATGACTGTGTTAAGAACGTGTGTTGAGCAGTTCATATGCACGCTCGTAAGTTCACAAATTTTTAATATTTTCACTTCAGATTTTCAACATTGCCTTTTTACCACACCTCCTTATGAGCAGTACAGCTGTCATTTTTCACATCTCGCCCAAAATGTGTTTTTGCGCATGTAGCATACAATGGCGCAGTTGGTGTGTGAAATCACTGTTTGAGACAGATTAAGAAAATCACAGTGACACTGTTCATGAGCAGAGGTCTTAAAATGGCTATGTTAAAAATTTGGTGACAAAAGTCCATCAAATGACTGTGTTACGAGCGAGCATTGCGCAGTTTCCACGCATCCTCATAAGTTCATGAATCTGTAATATTTTCAGTCCAGATTTTCAACACTGGCATTTTTCCACACCTCCTTATGAACAGTACAGCTGTCATTTTCACACTCTGGCCGAAATGTGTTTTTGCACTTCCGGCACAGAAATGTGTGGTCTCTGTGGGAAAATCACTGTTTGGGACAGATTAAGAAAAACATAGTGACACTGTTCATGAGCCGGGGTCCCAAAATGCCTGTGTTGACAATCTGCTGTAAAATATCCCCAAACTAATTACATTACGGGTGTGCGTTGCGCAGTTTCTATGCACGCTCGTGACTTCACCAGTTTTTTTTATATTTTCACTGCAGATTTTCAACATTGCTATTTTTACACCTCCCCATGACCAGTACAGCTGTCATTTTTCACATCCTGTTCGAAATGTGCTTTCGCACCTGTGGTGCCAAATGGCATAGTCACTGTGCAAAATCAGCTTTCAGCTAATGAACTGATATTGCCACTGTTCATAAGGTGGGGGTTACAAAAAACCCATGTTGGAAATTTGGAGTGAAAATACCAACGAATGCCTGAGGTGTTAGGGTTTCTGACCATAACGCCCCACCCTGTAGAGACTGACAGGCATCAGGGGTGTGACTTTGGATTGTTGCCTGTAATGCTCATGCCATTACACCCCCACCCACACCCTGCAGCCAGTGAGAGGCATCAAGGTGTGCCTTCGACTTTTCGGCCCCAAAGTTCACCCCATTCTCCTATATTGCACCCATCTCACTGTATTTCCTGATGGAATGGGGTAAGCATAAGGCCCAAAGACCCCAAGGCACACTGTGGCACTTGTTGGTGTCTGCAGGGTAGGGTGTGGTGAAATGGCATGGCCGTTATGCCTGACAACCCAAAGGCACACCCCAATGCCTGTCAGTCTCTGCAGGGTGGTGTTGCAGTTGGCTTCAGTTAAATATTTCTCTGCCATTCCTATTATGCATCTCTCTCACTCATACACTACCAATGTCAATGCCAGCAAGCAAATATTCAGCATTGACAAATGCTTGTCTTTATTCTTTGTAGTGAGGCAGTGCTGTGGGGGCAGGGGAGCTTAGCTGGTAGGCAATCTTTTCTGTCTTAGCTGGCAGCACTGTTGTAGTCAGTGTTACATGTGATTTTTTTTTTGCTGATTTCTGTGGTTTGTCATTTTTGTTCTGTAGAACAGTTAGGTGTGCTTTACTGAATTATGTTTGTCACTGTGGTTTGAGTATTTTGATTTCATTTTTGTTTATTGACTAAAGTTAGTTTTTCATGTACATACTAACATTGTGATAACTTCCCTTACACCCTCCACAAACTGCTGCCAGCATGGATGGGCTACCACCTCCACCACCTCCACTCGCTGCTTCCCTCTGCTTTTTCTCCCACTCAGCACCATTATTTGCCATGAGATGGGTCCTCTGGCCCCTAGTACACATGTTAGTCCCTTGCTTAACCTGGCAGGCACATTTATTGCATAGGTTGCAAGTGATCACAGTGTGGTCACTAGGGTCACAAGAGGAAAAAAAGGCCACACAAGTGGCAAGACCACACAATAAATGACTTGGGATATGCATGAGTAGTGCAAGATTAAGTCCCTAAGAAATACCAACTAAAAATAGACATAGAAAAATCATAAAGATAAAAAAATGAAAATGCCCATAGGATAACATTGTAACTTTAACAAGGTATAACTCTGCAGTCTTTGTAGTTAAGTGAAAACCTATATATCAAAAAAGGTCTCGATGAGTACTACAAGACTAAGTCCTTAAGAAATACCAACTGAATATGTATGCAATAACCCACAACAGGGTGTGGGGTTACTGGGGATTAATCAACTCCCAGGTGTTGTTGAGGCATGAAGCCGCAGGCTGAGTGTCCTCACAGTGCCAGGGGTGTTCATTAATCCCCAATAACCACACCCCCTGGGGTGGGTTATTGTGCTTCTAACATGGGCTAAGTAGGATTATGATGAAATACACAGAACTATGTTTTTTTCATTAAATATGTAATATTTACTACGTGTCTTTCCACAACACAAAGTAGTTCCACTGTACAACTGATGCATCTTTGCAGAAAGTGTAGGACAGATAGGCAATGTGCATGAGTTGAAACTGAACAAACAGGACACTGTCCTTTTTGTTCATGTCACTGGCTCTTTCACTCTGTCTGTGCTGTGTACCACTGTCAACTATATGCACACTGCAGGCATGGACAGGGAAAATGTCTCTTGTTCTCCAGGTCATTCTGCTCGCTAGCTTCTACAAGTGATGCAGGCACCAACTGTGGAGAGACACAGACAGATGATGGTACTGATTTTGCTGGCCACACTCCATGACTGCTGCACATGTGAATAGAATATCCCACTTGATCACTGTCTGTCTTTGTCTCTCCCTTTTGCTAGTGTTACTGCACTGAATGTACAGCACAGCACCCGTGCTGTTCCCCAATTCGCTCTCTCACAGTCACTCTGGCATGCAGGGGGAACAGTGCACAGTAAAGCACTGTCAGTGGGTTGGAGGTTTCTCACACTCAGACTGCTGCTGCTCTCCAAATTGGACAGGGTACTGTGACAGGATGGAGGATGGGGAGCACATGTAGTGGGTGGGTGAGGGGCACTGACAGGCTCTCGGGGGGGTTCCGTACTGCTGATTGTCACTTGCCACTGTTTCTGCAGACACAGACACACAGCAAGATACTGAGAGAGATGCAACACATTGCAGCAACATTTGTGCCTACTGTGTGTCTCCTGCTGTCTGTCTGTCTCTCTCTCTCTCTCTCTCTTTCTCTCTCTCTGTCACATGATGGACCACTGTTCCTGCAGCTGGGGACTGTGCATGCTGGCTACCTCTCAATGGGCTGGTGACAGAAGAACTGCAGAAGGAGTACGCAATCCAGCTGGGTGGGTGGGTGGATAGTCAGTGAGTGGAGTGTGGGATAGAGGTTTCTGACAACAGCCTGCTCTTCCAATGCAGATGTCACCAAAAGTAAAAGTTACATGTGGCAGCTGGGTGGCAAATGTTAGGGGATTTGCATTACATGAGGGGCAATATGCTTGGGGATGACTGCTCGGTTGCCCAGAATCTGCCGGGTGGGTGGATGGGTTTTCATCTGGTACCTGTCAGCACTTCAGCTCATCCTCTCACACAATGGGAGACAGAGTAACTCCACACAGTACTCCCTTGCTTTCCCTTGACTGCCTGTGATCTGCAGGGTGGGTAGGTAGATGTTAGTGCAGTGCTCACTAAATCTGAAAAAAGAAATCGCTGCCATTCATGTCTGCTCCGTTGGAGCAGAAAACCAGACTCAGCTCTGCTCCCTGATTTTACCTGGCTCTTCATTACTGCAACTGTAAGTATATCTTGCATTCATGCATGGTCAGGTGCCAGTAGTCCACCAATCATCTACTGTATGTGGTGCTTGTATTCCCATGTTATAAAGACATATAAAAAATGTAAACATTTAAAAATGAAAATTCCCATAGGATAACAAGCAACACTCTGGGTATTTGCCAGCATATCACACTGGCAGTGAAGAGTGTAACTGGATCACAAACACAGGTTAGAAAAGGTTAAAATTGCTCCTGACTGAGATTCATAAGTGAATGCAGCCTGTGGTAGTGGTACCATGGGGAAGGGGTGGCACATGGTCTTCAGGCTGCTGAGTGGGGGGGGGGGGAGTCTTCTGACCTTGAGACTTTTGTGTACCTCTGGCTTCATTTTGACCCCAAATCACCTTTGTGTACCCTAAGAAGACAGTTCAGGCAAAGTTGTCAAGTGAAGTTACCAATGGTGAATTTCCTATTAAACAGAAAAATGTCATGAAATTATCTGCAGAAGCAAATTTAGCAGCTTTTCCGGTGAATTAAAACTTTGCAACATCTCTAGCTAGTAGGAAGGAGAGGGTGGCCATGGCAGAGATGTAACTGCAGTTGGCACAGGGTGTGAAGAAAGTGGAAAATAATCCAAAAGAGAAAACAGCTGGCAAACACAAATAGGAACTGGGGTGGTGTGTTTAGAGGATTGACAAGTTTGAATTTTAATCAGTTAAGTCCAAACAATTGAAATGCACTCAGAGGTTACATGCATAAAATGGTTTTCATAGTATATCAATAAAAAAAAATATTATAAGAATTAACTGGACCGTAAATAATCAAACACAGAAAAAAATCTTTCTGATAAATATTCAAAAGTTAATTACATTTAATATACAGCATAAATACATTCAGTTGTGCAAATAGCAGGCTGAACTTGCCCTTCAAACCAGACTATGTGTGAAAAATAAACATTAATTCATGCTGACATAAAGCAGATTTATGACCGCTTCAGTACTTTTATCCAAGCTTCTGTCATTTACATTGTTCATTCGGAGGTATTTGTAATATTTCTTGCATGTATGTCACTGGCTATTGTCGTTGCGTTTTTGATAGGCAGTTTGACTTTTCTGTACTCCAGTTGCACTATTTAATACAGTACCAAAGCTCTCTTGAACCTGCTTTGTGTCAGCATAGCTAAATGCAGGACAAGTGTCCCAACTTATCCGCATTAACTGTGTTGCTTGAAGACCCTTATGTTGTTTACATACTGCATAACACCATCTAATTTCAACACAACTGTTGATATTAGGACATAGGCTAGTCTGAAGTGCAATTTCAGCCTGTTATTTGCACAACTGAACATATTTATGTTGTAACTGCAAGTGCCACTGTATTTAGTGCCACATTTCATATGAACATATTTAAATGGTAAGAACTGTTTCATTCCAGGACTGTATTTCTTTTAAAGCAACAGAACTCAATGTAAATGCATTCTCCAAGAATGTGAGATTGCTCTGCATCTATCAAATGTGTCCTGCTTGCCCAAAAGTTTCCTTGATTAGCTCAGAGATCATTTAAATTGTCCACTGTTGTGTATGGTAATTGCATGCTCTAAAACTGAAAAACTGACCTTGAATGCTTTGAACCCTTTCAAACTGATTGTACTTGATCCAGAACTTGTCATTAGCATTGCATGTTCTTGAATTGCACTGTTCATTTATTTATCTATTTATTTATCTATTTATTTATTTATTTATGTCAGTTTGGAGTTAAATACCTTTAAGTCAGGGACTCATTTTCAAAGGTTCCAAGTCAGTGTTGAACAAACATAACAACTAAAACAGGGTATACAGAATAAACAGGAAAACATTTACACAGGCAACCATTTATAATGAAATTATATAAATTTTGTATGATCCAAGGACTGCTGAAACCAGCAACCCCCATGTAAAGAGACAGTATACTTTAGGGTTTCAGCTTTATTTCTGCCTTTTGCATGTCAGGTTCCATCCAACTGCATCATGGCAATATTGAGGTTCTCCTAATAACAGGAATAGTGTAGTCTGAGAAGGAAGTACTTGTCACCTGCTTTCTTTAGATTCTTCTGGCCAGCCCCTCCCTAGCAGTCAGCTTTGCGGTGCAGGGAACAGTACTAGTTCACAGACAGGGATCCAATGACCTGTGGGGTTGGAGTTTATTTTCCAAGTTCTTCAGTGATTCTCCTGAAGTTGACAGCCTGGTGGTGATCTATACCTTCAGTTTCAACCAGGTCCAGTTCTTCTGATTTTTCCCCAGGGCCCATGGTGCTAGCCCAGAGGTTCTTCACTGTTTTGTCCAGTGCTTCACTTGCCTAAGATTTGATAAGTCCTTTTTTCTGTGGTTAGCAGTAGTAGCCCAGTGGTTCTTCAGTTTGCAATGCTCAGGTGTTTCAATTTACCCCTGGGGTCTGTGGTGCTGGCCCAGAAGGTCTTCGTTTTGCTGAAGTTCTTGGAATTGAAAATGTTCTACTTCTTTTACAGAGTTCTGTGTAATAACCCAGAGGCTATATGCATGGAATTCAAATCTTTGTGTGGTTCTCATTCCTGGGTTTTGCTGATTCCTAGTGGTTCAAATTCTTTGTGTTCAGTTCTTCATGCCAGCCAATGGAAAGCACTTGCTGAGAGGTTCCTTTATTTCCATTCTTCTTGACTGCAATATCCATAGTGTCCAAGGGATCCACATAGACACTGGTGTGAAACTGTACAAATTTTAAAGTTGTGCATTTATTGAGTTCAGTAATATTATTTGAATGATATACTGTATGGGCACAGTAACATTCTTTTCGAGTGATTTCTGATCCACTGACAAGGGGTTGCTAGAGATTCCCAGGGTGCGTTTGAAGACATCTGGTGCCCATGCTTTCTCTTTTTCAGCTCCAACACTGTGGAACTATCTACCTCATCAGTTAAGAGAATGTCTGACCGTCGATAGATTTAAAATTGAGTTGAAAACTTATTTATTTAGCCTAGCCTTCCCTAATTATGGTTAGGTTAACCTATTTTATTGGTTCTGTTGTATCTTATTATTTATATTTGTTATATTTATTTCTATGTACAGCGCTTTGATTTTGAAAAGCGCTATAAAAATAAAATTTGATTTGATTTGATTTAAGGTTACAGTTAATCTGTTAGTGTTAGTGATTCAAAATTGTGAAGCTGGTGCTTCAAAATCGTTATTGTTCAAATATCTCCTTTTGTTCTA
Source organism: Neoceratodus forsteri (assembly GCA_016271365.2). NCBI lineage: Eukaryota > Metazoa > Chordata > Ceratodontiformes > Ceratodontidae > Neoceratodus > Neoceratodus forsteri. The sequence goes on from CM057452.1 coordinate 1,728,784,315, forward strand.
ATTTCTGTGGTGCTGATGCTTAGTAAACAGGCCCTTTTGTGAGTTGTGTCCCCTGCCTCTCCATTTTGGTGAAAACTTCCATTGTGTAGCCAGTAGTCAAAGAACTGCCTAACACAAACTGACCAAGACAGCATACTTCACCTGGTATAGGCGAAGGACACCTTTATCAGAGACCTTACAAGTTGGATTGGTTCTCATTGCAACATCATATTCTAATTGATTTCTCATCACACTTCACCATACATGTAATGAGGGGGAACAGTACCACAGCTGGACCACTGAAATGGATCAGTAAATACAGGTAAACAACAAGGTTACGGCAAACCAATTTAATGACTATTTCTGTTCTGTATTCAACAAACATGAGAAAAATATGTTCAAGGATGGAACCAAAAAACAAGGTCGCATATACTATTCCATGCATAAAAGCATTCCACCATATACTATGACAGAAAGTAATGTTGGTGAAATATCTAGACAGCATCACTGTCATGCATGAGTAGGCAAAAGAGAATATATAAAATGTCAGGTAGGTTGCCTGAATTATCTAGGGTCCTTGGGTGACAAGCAGATAAAACCCTTGGGCAGTATTGGTAGGCCTGGAGGTCCTTATCTGCTGATAATTTCTATGTATCTATGTATAGGTTCAGAATTTTCTGTATACATTTTTAATCTCCTTGCTGTAGACATAATGGGCAGGATTTTTTGGACACAACACTTGCATCCATATTTCAGGTGTATGCTTCATCCAAACAGATGTCCCAAATGTCTGTGTCCTATTCTTATACATAGAAACACAGAAGTTGTTGACAGATAAGGACCCCTTAGCCCACCTAGTCTGCCGTAAAGATTTTCCTACCTACCAAGTTATCACAGACCCTACTTGATCGCCAGCTGCATCTGTGACAGTTTATTTCATTTTATTTATTTGGTTTTTGTTGACTGGGTAAGTGCACTAGACAAATTCTGCCTATTTTCAGGCACAACCTGGGGGAGGGGGATACAGATGAATGACAACTGACCTAGAACCAGATTAAGCTGCCACTTTAAACAGTTACCACAGTTTATGGCAATTTCTGCCTCAGCTGCAGGAATAGCATCCTTTTATTTGCCACAGCTGTGGATTCCATCCCAATGTTAAACCAGCTTTTTGTCGTCTAACTATGTGGATGGAATTTCACACTCATGTCCAAAAACCAGATGTGAGGCTTTCACAATTTCACCCAATCTGTCAAAATAAAACACTGAAGGAATGGAAGGGGAACAAGATGCCAGTGACTCCTAAGTGTCTTGTGCATTTCTCATTTCAAACAGAGCTTTTTGATAATCAGTAAAATACTTATGGACTTTAAAGGAAAAAAGGTAAATGAGCGAAGGAAAGGTTGACCCCTTTTCAGCTTTTTCTACACCCAGTACCTCAGGCCCACTGAACAAAGTACTTTATGATAACATGGGGGTTAGGAGCAAACTGAGTTGGTGGTGAGTGTTTCTGTCACGGTAATGGAGGCAATTGTTACTGTCTTCAGGTCAGAGGCACAAAATGGAATGGGTAAATGTTGAGGAAACTCTTGAAGTTGATAATCTGGAGAAGGAAGTCATCACTTTCTTTTCTAGATAAATGATCTGATCCAGGTGAAAAGGGACTTTAAATAAAATGGAATGTAATTGCTACTAAGACTGTGGTCCCAGACAGCGATCTTGAAATTCTGGAGTCTGGCTTAACATGTTTACAGATTAACAGCTTAACTAATGCTTTAATGATTGATTTGGTGAGTTTCTTTTTGTCCTTTAATCATCGTAATCACAGGAAAAACCTAAAGACTCCAAATGTTTTAGAATAATATGAAGTACAAGAACATAGAAACATAGAATTTGTCAGAAAATAAGGAACACTTAGCCCTCCCAGTCTTCCCATTTTTGACAGTCTGCTTTCCTATCAGGATTCCTTTGAGCCTGTCCCATGCATACTTAAATCCCTCTATGGTTTTTGCCCAGCAAGCTCTGCTGGAAGACTGTTCGACCAATCATTCAATGAAGAAATACTTCCTCACATCACTCCTAAATTTATCTCTTCCAGATTTATTGCATGCCCTCTTGTTCATGTGCATCTTTTAGTCTGAAAAATACTCCCCACCTGTGTGTTATTCACCCCATGAGGTATTTATACATCTCTATCATATCCCCCCGCTGTCTTCCAGGGTGCACATATTAACATCCCTCAGTCTCTCCTCATAGGGATTATGATGCAGCCACTGCACCATTTTAGCTGTCCTCCTCTGGACAGCATCTACCCTGTCTATGTCCTTCTTGGGATATGGTCTCCAGAACTGGGCACAGTACTCCAGGTGGGGCTCTCACCAATGATTGATACAGTGGTAACACCACCTTCGTTCTCCTGCCTGTGATGCCTCCCCCTATGCACCCCAGCATCCTGCTGACCCTGCCAACTGCCTTGTGGCACTGTCTCACCACCTTGAGGCCATCAGATATATTTATCCCAAGGTCCCTTTCCTTATTAGTGACTGTCAATACCTCTTCCCCCTTTTATACACTGCCTCTGGGTTTCTGTATCCTACTGTAGGTGCATGATTTTGCACTTTTATAATATTGAAACCCAGATGGCATACCCTTGGCCACTTCTTGAGTTTTCTGACATCCCTGTCATTCTCTTCACCCATTCTGGAGTATTTACCCTATTGCAGATTTTGATGTCATCTGCAAAGAGGAATACCTTCCATTCTAGCTGTCCTGCAATATCACATATAAAGACACTGAAGAGGATTGGTCCTAATACTGATCCCTGAGGTACCCAGCTAGTCACTCTCCCCTTATTAGAGTGAGTGTCACTTGCCACCACCCTCTGTCTCCAATCTATCAATCAGATTCATACCCAGTTTACCACCTTGGGACCCATACCCAGACTGTCCTGTTTGATTATAAGCCTCCAGAGAGGTACAGTGTGGAAGGTCTTGCTGACATCTATGTAGGTCATAGCCACTGTCCCCAACTCATCTAGAACCTTTATATTCTTTTTGTCCCTGAAGGGGCCTACCATGGTACTGTAGGTAAAGATAGATGAGTAAATATGTAGTTTGTAAAATGTTAGTGAAAGCTATGTAAATGCCTTCAGAAAAGCCTCCCACCATTAACAAAGTATTCCCATTAAAGATATTGTTGACATGAAACTGGGCCTACAACAGTATTGTTCTCTATAATCTTTGATTAAGTCACAGATGCTATATGTAAGGGATTGCACAAGCCGGTATGTGGCTATAAGGGAATAATTAATAGAATTCATAGGATGTGATACAGGTCAGACAACATTTGTGTTAATTGACATGTGCTGGTTACTTATACCACCCCAGCAAAAGTTTGATCAACTAATGCTTCATCCAGAGTTTTTATTGAATTGACTGATGCTAGCACTTGATACCACACAGATCGGCAATACAGTCCAAGCTGACACCACTCTTTGAAAAAACCATGCCCCCTGGATTTTTTTGTAGAACTTGCCTGTTAAAATCATATCAAGCCCCCTGATTATTTTTGTTTCAGGTCTAGCACTCAGTCACATACGTTCCCACAGGTCTTTGATGTTAAATGCCCTATAAACAGGACACATATCACCTTGCACTTTTCTGTACTACAGTGAGTACAGCCTAGGTTCCCCCAATCTTGCCTCGTAAGTTAGATAGTCAGTATTAGACACCAATTTTGTAGCCCTTCTCTGGACTTCCTCAAGTATTTTTTTTAAATCACCCTTGCTGTAAGGTGCTCAAAACTGGCAACAATATTCCAGGTGAGGCTGGACCAAAGATACATAAAATGGGATCAGCAAATCCCTGTCTCTGCTTGTTATATTTCTCTTAATGGATGCCATTATTTTATGTCTGTACTGACTATGCTGGAGCAATGCTTACTGAAGGTGAAGCTGTTTAAAACTATAACCCCTAGTTCTTTTTTGGCTTCTGTTGTGGTTATTTCACTGCCATTTATATAATATTTAAAAAAAACAGATTCTTCTTCCCAAAGTGCATCATTTTGCAGTTATCTAAATTAAAGCTCAACTTCTTAATATTTGCTCAGTTAACTAAAGCATCTATATTTTCCTGGAACAGAGCTGCATCTTCCTGATTGGTAAGTAGTGCATCTATTTTAACATTGTCAGCAAAATTAATCAGCCAGGATTGATCTGAACAACTAATGGCTATCACAAAGATGTTAAACAGGACAGGACCCAACACAGACTCCTGTGGAACCCCGCTTGCCACCTCCACCCAACTGAATAGATACTCCCTGATGCATACTCTGTGTTTTCTTCTCCCCAACCAATTTACAGACCATATGATTAGCAAGTAATCGAATTGTATTTCCTTTAATGTTTTAATCAGCTCACTATGTGATACAATGTCAGAGGCCTTTGCAAAATCTATGTACAATATGTCTACTGGTATGTCCAGTTCCAATGCCTGACTAATTGGTTCAAAAAAAAGTACAGCAAATTAGTAAGGCAGGATCTGCTTCTCCTAAAATTATATTGTAGAGGGTCAGCCAACACCTTTTCATCCAAAAGCTGTTCAAATTTTGTCCTTGATTATTGCTTCCAAATTCTTTCCCACAATGGACAGCAGGCTGACCGGCCTGTAGTTTCTACAATTAAACATCTCTCCCTTCCTATATAGAAGTATTACATGGGCAACTGTCCAATCTTCAGGTACCACACTATCATCCAGGGACTTCTAGAATATTACTTATAAGGACTGACATAGTTTGCTAGCTAGTTCCTTTAACAGTTCTAGATGGATCCCATCCAGGCCTGGTGATTTGCTACAGTCTGACTTTAACAATCTACACTTTAACTTGTCACATGTAATTCTGATGTTATTTGTACTACCATTACCTATACTACCCACACTAATTCCTTCCCCCTTTTGATAAAAACTATGGAAGTAGGCATTAAAGACCTCAAGCATTTCTTGACAGTCTATTCCTGTGTAATTCTCTTTATTTAATGGGCCTATCTGATCGTTGGTTTTCCTAAGACTCCCCACATAATTATAAAATGATTTTTTTGTTGTCCCCAACCTTAGTAGCTAGGTTTATTTCAAAATCCTTTTTGGTAGTGTTAATTAGTTTTTTGAAGGTCTTAAGTTTAGTTTTATACTTTCTCCAAGCTGTATCGGTGCCTTTGCTCTTTGCTTTTTTTGTAGGCTTATTTATTTGCCCTCAGTGCTCTCTTTCACCTTATGGTAACCCAGGGTGGAATCTTTCCCCCTACCCATATAGTTCCTCCTGATTGGGATGTGGTATTCAACAACATTATTTAAAAAGATTTAAATTATGACAACATTCGATCAACTCCTAAACATTGAAACAGTTGTTTCCAGTTCTAATCTACAGCTAGTTTCCTTATGTTTTTGCCTACTTGTCTAGCTGTCTTAATCATTATAGTGAGCTCTACCATGTTGTGATCGCTACTTGAAAGACGTTCTCTGGTCTTGCAATATTTTATGTCCCCCTACATGTTACTGAGAACTACAGAAAGTCTAGAAGGTGTTTGTCCCTTATAATTTCTGTAAGATGCTTTTCCAAGTTTAGGTATTCTAAAACTTCCAAGAATTCTGCCTTAGCTGATGCTGAGGCAGAACTAGTATTCCAGTTTATGCCAGGATAGTTAAACTCCCCAACAATAAGTAGCTTGCACCCTTGGTCTTGATCCCTAATAATACCCAGAAACTCAGCTGTTTTTTTTTTTTCCAAGGACAAGGATGGCGATCTATAGCAGACACTCATAATTATTTTTCCTCTTGTGGTGGTAGTAATTTTACCCAATATATATGCCTCAGGTGGTCGTTAGGAACATGGCACAGCTGAGTGCCACAGCCACCCAAGAAGAACATTATTCCCTTCTGAATGCACATGTTGAAGGGGACTATCCCACTTGTAAAATGCATGTTTATTTATGTTTAATAAAAGTAGTTCAGATGAGGTTTGCTGTTTTAAGAAAAATAAACTAAAAGTCATGTGACGTGTTTTGACCAATGAGGGTTCAGGATTTTCATACCCCATTTAATAGTAAGACTAATGTGTTGCAACATTTTAAAATGCAAGAGTCCATTTTTCCAGTAGTCTCCCATGTGTGAATCATGTGAGAAGAAGGAGATTTCTGCAATTTTAAGTGGCTGAGTCAAGAATTGCGTAGCCAACTTGTTTTTTTTGTTATTACTTTTTCTCCCAGGCCACCAGTCTGCTTACCTCTCACACGTCAGGCATCCTACTGAGGTCTCCAGCCGCCATCCCTGAGGATTCCTCAGCTCCATTTTTCGGGTCCCGCAGCTATCCCCATGGCTTGCCTCCCACAGCAGGGAGGTGGAGAGCCCCCCTACACTCTATCACCAAGTCTGGATCCAGTACTACCACATACCCTCGGCTCCGAGCAAGTCCCTCCATAGAGACAGTCATCATGCTGCCATGACTGGTGCCCTTTTTGCCTGTTCTCCCTAGATGTCTGTGGCATGCAATGATGCCAATGGTCAGGAGCATGCATGCTACCACACGCACTCCTTTCTGGGTGTCAGCCACAGCACGTCTTGCCAGTGTCCTGCAATCACCCCCAGCCACCGCTAGAGGCCACCAGCACACCAATGGCAACTCACTTTCCTCTCCTGAGAAGGAGAGCAGTCCTATGGATGCTCAATCCTTCTCCTCCCCTTCCAACCCCCGATGACCCAGGCTTGTTCCAGAACCCGGGTCATCAGCGTGGTGCGAGGTATGGCATCCAGTGTCTCAGCCCTCAGTGCTGCCAGGCCAGCCAAGGGTAGCTGACTTATTAAACTGTACTGTTGTGTGTAAAGGTTGGTCTGTAAAGGAAACAAGCATCTTCTTCTTCTTTTTTACCTTCTTTTTTCTCCCCATGGCCCTGGTTGGCTCCTATGATTCTAGGCATCTCCATTCTCTGGCCACTGGCTATCCACACCCGTCTCCCATCAGGCCACCACCTTGCTACTCCCATGGCTTATCCCCCACCATGGCGGGGTGGCAGGGAGCCCTCAACTCCCCACCAGGACCAGATCCAGTACAGGTGGTGCCTGGTGGTGGTGCATAGAGGTGGACAGCCATCAAGCTGCTTGACCTGGCTGCCAATTGTCCAGTTTTCTTTTGGGGGCAGAGGATGCAATGCCTGTGCATAGCACGCCCACCAGCTGCTCTGCCTCCATGCCCCACAGTATTGGCCAGGTGTGCCAACATCTAACCTCCACTAGGTGTCAGGCAAATGCTGGCCACTGTTCCCCACCCTTCCCGGTAGAAGAGAGCAGTCCTCTGGATGATTAATCCTCTCCCACCCCAGCTGGCCCCCGATGACCCACCCACACCGCGAACACGGGTCACCAGCATGGCAGGAGGTAAGGCAGTGCTGCCTCAGCCCTCCCTTCCACCAGCCTGGCACAAGTATCTTCTTTGACAAAGCCCAGACATCAGGATTTATAAAAAAGGAAAGAGAGACAATAGCAGAAGGACTTTATCTCATCAAACTTGTCAACATCATCAGAGGAGTTAAATGTTTTTTTCTGCAGTCAAGGATTAAAGCAAAAAAAAAGAAAGAGAGGGATGCACTTTGACTTAGATGTCAGTTGATTTATTTTCTCATTTAATTGGCCATCTATACCCATAGTATGCATTAATTCACTTAATTTTATAGATATTTGGGGTAATTATTTTGGAACGTATCTCATTGTTAACTATCCATTACAATGAATCAATTTTATTCTTTACTATATTTCTATTTTCGTGGTGCTCAACATATAAAAGCTGTATGTATGTGTACTGTAAGTGTGTGTATGGAGCATAAATTGTCTACTTGGCTGAGGAACAGTATGCTTGCTTTTCCTTGATAATTACATGTAATTGATGCTCCCTTGAAAAAAGTCACATATATAGTATGAGGTCTTAGTTAAAGAATAATAGACAAGGGGCTGGATTCAGAAAGCTTTCAGAAGGTGCAAAACCTTCCCTATGTCCCCAAAACTGCTGTAACTATGGAAAAAAGAGGAAATTGCTCTAAGTGCTATTCACAAAAACCTTTGCAGCTGAGGAAAAAAACACTATGGACTGTGGAAAAAAGTGCAGCTGCGGAAGTCCCTGAGGAATTAAAGGTGTGAGATAAGTAAGGCACATCCTCTGAAGGGCTATTCTCAGACAGGTTTTTTCCACAATTATGGAAAAAATGTTACACACAGTGGAATGAGGTGTAACTCTCCTTCAGCAAACTTAGTAGTGCCCCAAAAATTGGAATCAATTAACATGGAGGTGAGGCACAGGTAATAGCATCCCAGATAGTATAGCAGTGGTTGATGTTACAGCAACAAAAGCACATATTGCCATGCTATGGCAACAGGCAACAACCAACAGATCTAGTGCAGCCCATGTCGGAGCCCCACAGGCAGTAGAGACTGACCAGCCTGCAGTGAGTGCCACCCCGCAGGTCACAGGAACACACCAGAGAGGTATGATCAGCAGTGACAGTTGGCCACTGTGATGCCATGGTATTGCTGGTACCTGTGGTGCTGCAGTGGTCCCAGTTGAGGGATTGGTTGCTGATATCTTTGTGGGTGCTGTCAGCATCATACTATGGCAGCAATGATAATGTCTGCTGCTTCAGCTTCTTGTTGTACTATTGCTGTGCCTCCTCAGTCATTTCCACAGCTGCGGATTCGTAGCTGTGGATTTGCAGCACTTATGGAATTTCTGCAGCTGCTGGAATTCTGCAGCTGTGGGACTTTCTTGAGGAATTCCCTCAGCTGTGGGATTTTCTTTAAGAATATCATGCAACTGCATATATGCAGTGCTACAAACCTTTTTCCCACAACTGTGGGATTTTTACTGTTCTTTGAGTATCCTGCCCAAGATGTTTACTGGTTTGTAAACCTCCACAGTAAATGCATTTCATTTGTTATATGGGGGAGGGGGGATTTCCCACTGCACATAATTTTGCCCTCCTCTCTTAGTCATGGACCTACTTTCTTCCTAATGACAATTTATTTTAATTTAGTATGCTATTATTTCATCTGCTACTGTATACAATTTAAATCACTAAAATGAAAACATTTTGGTAGAATTTCAGATATATTTTGAAATTACAAAGGTTAAATATGAAATAAAAAAAAATCCTTTCATGTTCAACTATTTCTGATTATTTTTTCTTTGCATTCTAAAAATTGCAAGGGCTTATAATGAAAGAAAGCCATATGCCATAAAACAGTCCTTCAGACATTTTACATGAGGGCAATTAATGCTGAATAATAGGCCTTTTTCAAAAAAGAAAATCATGACATATGTCAAGATATATATAATTTGGAACACCTAAAACACATTTTTAATAATGTACTCTGGGTATACAGTAATTGTTTTCATATGATATATATTTACAGTATTTAAAAATTGTAACACTTTTCATGATATTATTTCATTGTTTAGCAGCAGAGATGCTTTTCATATTTCCTGCAAGAATCATTTGGCACTGCTAACAACTATGATTTCTTAGTTTATGTCTTGAGGTGAACTCATAAACAAACTGTTACAAATGTTGTACAGCAGAATAATTTCTCAGCAGTGGTTACTCAGATGGCATGGTTCCACTATGCCATGGTGACAGTGATGTCGGTGACCTCCCTTACAGTGACACATGGTCACTGACATCCCCAATCTGAACCACTGACCACAAACCACACTGACACCTGTTCAATTTGGCTCTGCCCCCCACTCCCCCAGACTTAAGGATTCCAATTCTGGGGAAGGGGTGGATGATGGGGGGAGCAGCCAAACTCCAGAATTGATGACTCGGTCATCGCTCTGGCAACCTGGTCAACACTGCGGGTGTCAACAGGTTGGTGTCATTACAACAGCATCATTGTGAAAGTGTCACTGTTACAATGGTATACAAGATGGCATGAGGCAAACTCATTAAATCTAATCTCATAGTAAATTCATATCAAAGTCTGTCTTGGGCATTTGGGCAAATATTTTCATAACCCACCAGATATAATAAAATAAGTAGGAACAGTTTCTTGCTTGGTGGGGTTTTAACTAATTAGTTGTGAACAGTAAGACACCTGAGGGTTATTCCATATTTCCTGATAGATCACCACTGAATGAATCACGTATGGACACATTGCATAATAAATCTTAAATCTAGATGTTGCTATTTATTATATACTGTCTTGCTGGTTTGCAGTCTAACTCTCCCAAGTCATGCCTGAAAATAGGCATATGTTTGTCTTGTGCACGTACCTTGTAACAAAAACAAACAAATAAATACATGCATAAATGAACACAAAATAAAACTATCACGATTTGATCATTTTCCAACTTGTGATAGATTTGTTTGGGCAGATATCAAAGCTATAGACTATGGAAGGCTTGTGCAAAACCATACTTTATTTTATTTACTGTATTTTGAATTTTGTTTACTGGGTAAGCCCACTGGGCCTCAGCAGACCCTTTTTCAGGGGCAACCCAGCATTAATTACAGAGATATTTCACATACTGGATACATACAGTGAGGCAATTGAATTGGACAGATAAGCTGCTCGAAATTAGTTAAAAGGATACAGTACATAGTGATCATGGTATACGTACATTAATCTACAATATAATATACTCTAATTGTGTAGGAGAATAATAACTATATTTTACCAGTTCAGTGCACAGAATGAATATTATTGAGACTTGCTTTCTGCACTGGCAAAGATCCTGTCAGTGATAACAGTTACAGGTCAGCGGTTTATTAAAGATGTCTGACCATTTTTCTTGGACACGTTTTTGAATGTCTGTAAGAAGCATATTTACTCCTCTCAGGCCTGTTCAAGTAAAAGGCAAACATGAACCACAGATTACAATACTTCTGGTATTGTTTACCATATGGGTATTAAAGACCAAAGCTGATCTATATTTAAAGATCATGTAGAGTGGTTTTTAAAGCTAAAACAGACAGCACCACTCATTAAACATTACTCTGAAAATTATGAGCTCGATTTTTAAAGCCATGAGAATACTGCAAGCCTCTGGTATGCTGATTATTTGGCACATGGGGCTTGCTGCATTCTCTCAACCGATGATCAGGATTTTCAGTCCAAAATGCCAGATGCTGCAAGTTAGACCCGCTTTTCCCTGACATACTGTGTGGGATTTGGGGGACCCTTTTTATGGTACAAGCTGCCATAAACTGAGGAAACGTTTCAACTACACCTGGCAATATAAAATTGGGTGCAGTTGCAGGAAACGAGTTTGGCGAGGCTGTGCCAAACAATGGCTTTGATGCAGGGCTTAACACAAGCCTTGTGTCAGCCTTTAAAAATTGAGCCCTGGGTGTGTTACAGGTGTTGTAACCAAAGTCAACAAATTCATACTTTGTCAGAACCTTTTTGGTACGGTCCCTTTCTCCAAAGTTGCTATATGCTGAATCAGCATGTCTCCAGGGTGCTGATGTCATTTTGGGGGGCTACTCTAATGTGCATGTTAAGATGTATTGCAACTAATAAAGTGGTGTTGGTAACTTCATTGCTCTTAGTCAGTATCAACAATTTATTTATTTATTTATTAAAGCATTTCACCATGAAGACACCTGAGCAGTAATGCTCATTTCCAGGTGTATCCTGGGGGCAAGGGGAAGTGGAGTTACAAATGTAGCAATGCAAGTTACAATTTTATTAAGACACAGTGGTGAACAAGGACAAAAATACACAGTACCAAATGATATAGTAAGTGCAGCACAGATAAGTTAAAGTACAATGGTAAAAATTACAAATGAACAGAATAGACTTGGCAGTTGCAATCATGTACATTCAAAGCAAGGATCAAATGATTACAGTAACTGAGAGCAACAATGATCACGTGTTTCCCAAGGCACACAGGAGAGCACTGAGCTGCTGACATAAGGAGCATTTTGGCAAGCAACTCAAGTGCTGTGTTGGGCAGACCAACTACGACTAGTGGGGGATTACAAATAGGGCAAATTTCCGGGATTGGAAATAGAGAAATGGCTTTTGGTGGCTCTGATTTTATGAGGGGTTCAGGATGTTAGGCAAGAGCAGGAGTGGGGTGTGTATTCCTGCAGTAGGGAAGATAAAGATTTGGGTAAAGATGCCTGATGGATATTGCCGGGGAGGGTGTTCCATTGTTTAGGGCAGCGGTAGGAAAAAGTGGACTCGCTGACGGAGCTGGATCAGTAAGGGATGGTAAATGAAAGAGAATCAAAGTTAACTGAAGGGAGTATGAGCTCTGAGAGGAGGCAGACAGGATGGATGAAAGGTAGGAGGGGAGAGTCCCAGTCCAGAATTTGGCCATGAATGTAGCAGTATGTGAAAGGTGTCTGGACTCCAAAGAAGGGAGCGTGGCATTGTAGAGATCACAGAGGTGAGTACTAGGGGGGCAAGATAATATGTACAATAAATTTTAATAGGGGCCTTATCTTTGTTAATTCCTTCTGTGGATGTGTGTGTTAGTCCTGGCAAAAAGATCATTTTAGTATAAATCAAAATTTTAAAAATATTTTCTATTTCTATACTGGAATGCAAATGGATCCATTACATAATTGAATTTAGGCATCTGAGAGCATGTGTTCTGTAGAATAACAGTGCTTCTTGAGTGGTGTAAACAGAGGAACATAGAATTTAATGGCAGATAAGGACCACTTGGCTCATTTAGTCTTCCCATATACTCTACCTACTATAACACTGCAGATCCGACTTGATCTCTGGCTTTACCTCCCCTTTCTTACCACTAAGGTTCCCTCATACCTATCCATTGCCTTCTTGAATCTTGTTACAATTTTAGCACCCACCACCTACACTGGAAGGCTGTTCCCAGCATCCACCACTATTTCTGTGAAGAAGTAATTCCTCACATCTCCCCTGAGTCTACCCCCTTCCAACTTCATTTCATGGCCCCTTGTTCTTGAGACTCTGTTTCTCTGAAAGACTGCTTCCCTCTTGAACCTTTACCTTTGCCATCCTGTGCTACCCAGTTAATGTGTGCTGTTTTCCCAACAAAATGTACTCCATCATACTATACTGTATAAAAATATTTACAGTATTATGCATTCCATATTAATTTTATGGATATCTTATAAAAAGTAACAATTCATAATAAAATATCTGTTACAGTGCAGTGTTTTAATAGGTTCAGGTAATCTATTTTACTGGTAAGTCCATACAAAAAAGTAGCATTAACTTCAACAGTACTGTAAATACAGTCATTAAAGATATCTGAAAACACATTTAGAATTATCATAAGATAAAGAAACCTAAATACTCAACATGGCTAGAAATTCTTGAAGTTTTATGAAACACTTTAATTTCTTTTAAAAACAACTCTGAATCACCTAAGTCACCCAATTTGCATATAATAATGTGAAACATCTCAATAAAAATTACCTTCAGACAGTTCAAACTAGAGTTTGTAGACTGTCTCTCTCTCTAAGGTTCTATTAACTAAAGTGATAACAGTGGAGAGTGCATACAATGCTTACTGTATTCTTTGTATGAGGACATAACCCAAATACATTTTTCAGCAAGACAAAGGTAAGGCTGGTCATAAAGAAATGGATTAATCCATTGGTTTCTTAAGTCTGACATCAGTACACATTCTAAAGAAAGATATTGACCAGCTGAGGAGTATTGAATACCAGATTTCCATATATGACCAATTGCAGTTGGTCAACCTTTATGACCACTGAACACCTGAAATATTAATCTGGCAAGGTTTTCTTTGTTATCCCCATTAAGACAAAATGTCAAATACATTTCTGTACCCCACTTTATTTTATATGATGCACAATATAATCTGCTAATAAAGAGTGTCTCTCTGTCCTTTCCAGACTGAGCTGCATTTCAGTGTCCATTATCCTTTCTCTTGTAATACTGCAGAAAAACAATCAACACAGTTCCACTGTGAAATGTTTTAATTTAGTGAACTTGGAGTTCCCAGATGTGCAACTTCTTTTATTTAGACTATCTATCCACCTCAAGCATTGTTTTCCTTCTGTATAACTTAGCTGTTCCTCCACAATTATCTTCTTTGGAATTCTACCCTACACCCTACTCATGACATTTTCCCAATAATCCAGTGACCTAAGCAATGCCAAATTTACTAATGAATGAGATCTGGTTTCTGCTCTCAGGTAAGTGGTATGGATATATTGTATCCCCCAACCCCTAACATGAAATATATAAAATTATTTTGTATAACTTCCAATGTATCCAAGTCATGCTATACATGCCACACCTTAGCTCCATATAAAACACTGCTTTTTAATTTCTTGTCAAACATTGTTTACATGGCTTTACATGAGTCACCTCCATATTTATAGGAAAATATTTTCATGCCTTCCAGTTTTTTTGAGTTTTTTATTTTATTTAACTAGGTCCAGATACAATTTCTAGTTGGCCGTGCTTGTCAGAGTAACTCACAGGTATTTATAACTATTGACTACTTCCAGAGTTTCCTTGTTTATACATCATAAACAATTGTTGTATTTCATGGAAGAGTTAAAAATCATCACTTTCATTTTTTGGATGTTAATCCTTACCTCCAGGGTTCACAAAATGTCTGGAAAATTATTTAAAGAATGCTGTAGTCCCTTTACAGTATATGATAAAAGATCTGCATCATCTGCATGCAGTAAGATTGACATTCATAATTCCCTCTTTCGGGATGAAACATTCCTTGTCATGTGCTGAATCTGTGAGACAATTAACATAACTATTAAAAAGAAAAGGGGCCTAAAGGCACCCTTGGCCCCCACCTAGATCAAATCATAACCATTGTTACGCTGCACTAAACTTAATCTGTGTTGCTGAGTTCTTATACTGGGGTTTCAAAATTTCAAGGAACATAATATACAACTGATACTTTTCTATCATCTTTGATAAAATGTACCTTGAGACTGAGTCAAAGGATTGACTCATATCTATAAAGGTAGCATGCTGATTTTTGTTTCACTTTTTTTTACCAGTTTGACTGTATTTGCTATATAAATATTCTATAGTTTCAAAATTATCTGATGTTGGAGGCCCAGGTCAGAAACCAGCTTGGTATTCCAAAAATACTTTTGCTCATTACAATTCTTCTAGCAAACCAAGAAATATAGAATAGTGTATGAGTAAGCATACACAACAAGGCTGTGTTTCCATCAAGGGTTTGTGATGACTTATGGACCTCGAGAGTGAAGATCTAGAGGTCCCATGATGTCATCACAAACCCGAGATGGAAACACAGCCTTGCTGTGTATGCTTACTCATGTACTGTTTTATATAGTATATGGTAAGCCTCAGTTCTCTACTGATAAAAAGTAAATTAAGTACAAGAACACAGTGACACATAGTTGAATGTTTTAAAACTTGTATTCATATTGAACCAGGGAACAGTTTACAACTTAGTTTTTTTCGGCAAAGGAATATGAACGTCTATGGTGAAATGTTATTGTTTAACCAGTTTAAAGGATACAATGTTCTTCACAGTTTCTCTGTGAAGTTCCTGTGAGGAAAAACAAACAAAAATGAATGTTGGCGGTTCAGTGTAACATGCGCGCCCCCACCGCTCTACCTGCCAATGACTGCAAAATTAAATTAAAACAAGTGTGGGCTCACCTAGTTGGAGTCGCTGGTGTCAGAAATCATGGCTATCCATCTGTGCTTCACCAGTTTTGCATAGTGTATGATAGAGATTTGCACTCCTTGCTGGAAAACACACTGAAAGCCAAAGATCTGAAGAGGCAGAGTTGCAGATGGGCTGTTATTGCTGTGCTGGACAGGAACTGAAGTGGCAGCTGTTGCTGGCCAATCCTGTTCAGTTTCATTAGAGGAAGCACTTCTTGCTTTATTTTTAGCAGTTAGGCTGGAGAAAATGGAAGAGTTTCTCTGCTGCTTGGACTCTGAGATAATGCTGTAAGCATTAATACTTTATATATTGCGGTGCCCAGAGACTTGTACCACTTCAGTGGGAGGCACATTGTGATCAACAAGGGCTTGCATTGATGTCTTTCATGTGGAATGGTTGGTGATTTATTTATTATCTGGCAAGCCAGCTGACCTTTTCATTGCTTTCATCAGATTTCTTATTTTATTCTCACCTATGGTCATTGATCTGTACCATAGGGATACTCCAGGCTTATAATTAATATTTGGTGCCATATAAAAAGGTGATCCAGGGGAGTTCATTGCTTGGGATCTTTGAGGTGCATATTTTAAATAGGCAGCTATCGGGTCTCTGTCCATATCTGTATGCTCGTACATCCAAGGTTTGACTGACCTGATATCCTTCAGATTTTCACTAGACTGCATTTTTGTCTGCTGTTCATTGTATTCCAAGTATTTTTGTCCATTGTTGTCTGTCATCAGTGTGAAGTCTCCCCACTTCAGCCATATTGCTGCATTGTACATAGTGGGAAACAGAGTCCAATATTAAAAAAATATCATGTTTAGGAGGCTAGTTGAGTTTTCTAGTCCAAGGGTGCCACAGCTGCACAATTGGTTGATGCCAGCTTCTATGAGAGCCTCTGCTCTGTTCCACTTATTCCCTTTCCCCTGTTTTTTTTAAATATTTTAATTTTGCTGTCATTGTTCTGAGTGTTTGGCCAAAAGGACTGTTTTTGCCATGATAGGTTGAATGCCCCTAGTTATGTTTTATTAGGTATCTGGCTACACTTCCTAATATCCCCCGATAGTACCCGGTTCATAAACAGAACCTTCAATTCTTTTAACAGCAAAGACAAAGTCTGCAAGGAGGATGTCCAGTTCTTCCACAGGAATGCTATGTGTCAGTCAGTGCTGGTCTGTTTTCTCCAGGTAATTTCTGACTAATTTCATATCTGCCAATGTTTTTTGAATGGTAAGGGCATTTCCTTGTTCCTCTCTGAATTATTCCCTTTCCGTGTGTGGCTCAAAAAATACTGCCATGGCCATTTCTCTATTTTTTTCCTGTCAGAAGGTCAAATCTGTGACAGATGGGTTTCTGTGAGCGCTGAAGCGAGGGTGACTATGCATGCTGGGTCAAATGTCAGAAATGTTGTACTGTTGATGTGACATCAGAATGATAGTACAACAACATTTTGACCTCTGAGCTGTCCTACAACAGTATTTCAGCAGCTGCTAAAATCAGCGGAGAATTGGGGCTTACCATATACTATTGTATCTATTGAACATTTTTTTGGGGAAATGCCCTGTAATTTAATGGATCTGTAGTTAAGGTGATTGGATCTTTCCCCCTTTTAAATAGTGGATAGGCTACTTCCCTGTTCCATTTTTCTGTGAGGTATAAGAAAATGATTACCAAGGTTAAAATTATGGCAATTTTTTTTGCCTACTACAGCATACAGTGTTTAGATGAAATACTTTTGTGGGAAGCAAATCAGTCTTGGGGGTTTGTTTTTCCTCTTGTTTTTTATAAGCATTTCAACCATGGCTGGACTAAAATAATTCCATTCAGGGATAGTCTGAAAGTCTAAATAGTCACCGTCATTGTGCATTTCTTCCCTATTCTCGATAATTTTATACACATCATGGTCTTATCCATTCTTCTTCAGAAATGACAAAATATTCATCTTATTGGTTTTGATAGCTTAGGCTACCAAATTCCAGAAGCTGTCAGAGTCTTTGGTGATAAATGCTCTGTGTAACTGACCCCAAATGAGCTCCTAATCCTGTTTCTCTTTACCCTTTAATAAATTTCTATGCTCGGTTCTTATAGCACAAATTATTTTCCTGCTGTGTTCTGATGCTTCATTTCTATACCACACATTTTAATTGTATAGTTCTTCTTTCTTGTTTTTCTTTTTTTCCCATACACATTTTACTATTTTTCCATTTTCTCCCTTACCTCCCCCCCAAGGCCACAGCATGCATATGCATGTACGAATGTGGCGGTGCTTGCATATGCCAGGATCCAGTGGCCCTTTCCACCCCTCCCCTGACTTTTGTCACTGCCCATACTGCCTACGCACCTACTGGACCTCCTCCCAGTGAGAGTGGAACTATGGATGGGTGGACATCCACCCCTTTGGAGGAGACAGTCATGGCTCAATCCTGCTCCAACCCTCCCCCCCGAGCTGGCACCCCAGTGACCCGAGGTCATTCCCAAACCTGGGTCATCAGTGTAGCATGAATTAAGGCTCCAGTGCCTCATCCCTCTATGCTACCGGGCCAGCAGTTTCTTTCTTGTTTTTATAGACTTCATTAAACCAGTACTTGTTTACTTCTCTATGGGTGTTTTGGGTTCTTTTCTCTGAACATAAGCCTGACCACAAATTTGCAATCACTAAGTTATACTGGTTAACAATCTCCCCAGACTCATTCTTATTTTGTTTGCCCAGTGCTTCTGAAATTGTATTATTATTTCTTTATTCACCATACGCTGAAGCACTCTATCTGTTTATTATAAGGGCATCAGATTATTTTCCATGCCAATCAATCAATCAATCTTTATTTTACCAGGCAAAACATGGTTGAGTGAACTCATTTACAAGGTGGACCTGGGAAGTTAAGATAAGTATAAGGTACAATAAGAAAACAGTACATCTAATGCAGAATATGGGTACACGGGATGAATACATAACATGTGAGACTTGTACAATAGAAAAATCTGGAAAACAAGTCTGAGAAGGCAAAAAAGTCTATAAACAATCTGTACAAGTAACTTGTAGTTTACAATATATACAAATGCCTGCAAGCAGTACTATAAGAGTATCCTTGAGGCAACATATAAATAAATACTAGGATACCCATTGAATGCCTCACATATGGGGAGAGTAGAGGAAGTGGGGACATTATGCATAGTAGGATGGAGGAGGAAAGAGCAGGATGCAGTGGAGACAGGAGGAAAGAGGAGTTATGAAGTGATGGGATGCACCAACTTTATGTAGCAAGGATGGTGTTAAGTGAACCAAGGGAGGCAACTGCAGACAGGTAATACCAGGCAAAAATCAGGGAAAGCATTTACATGTCTCCTTGATAGATTGTGAATAAAAGTTCTTGAATGAGGCCAGGGAAATGGGGTGGGCCACCTTAGAGGTTTTTTGCAATTTATTCCATAGTTGGGGTAGAGAGAAACTTATAGAGGACCTACCAAATCTTGATTTGACCTTTGGTATGGATAAGGGGATATAAGTGAAGCTTCTTAATGCATGATTGCTTATTGTACTTAGGGGTAGACAGTCAGCTATGTACATAGGCAACTGTATAAATCCAGAAGGCAGCATTTCTTTGCCTTCTGAAAGTGAGAGATGACCAGCCAACTAAGGTGTAGCGAGAGCAGTGATGCATAGAATACAGCACACCAGAGATAAATCTTATGACTCTATGGTACAAGTTTGGCTAATGCACATGCAGGAGCTTGTCTTTAAAGGAAGTCACCATAGTCCAGAATTGATAGGAAGGTGGATTGGATTGGACCAGCCTTTTTTTTAGCATCCTGAGTCAGCAGGTATTTGATCTTATAAGATAGGCCAAGTCTCTGCTTAAGCTTTTTTTATTATTTCCTTGATATGAAGAAGGAAGCAGACATTATGGTCAATCCAGACCCACAGATACTTGAAATTGGGTACAAAGTCTAATGATTCACATAGGAGAGTAGTAAGCTTTGGTACAAATCCTAAGGTAGCAGGATTAGGGGTATAAATTGGGGGGAGAGATGCATCGCCTTAGTTTTTTTAGTATTCAAAAGAGGCTTCCTGTTCAGCAGATTTAATTTCAGCTGCTTGAACTCCTGCTGTAAGTCAAAGCAGTCTGCTTCAGGGTAGGTTTGCTAATGTAAAGGACTGTATCATTTGCGAAAATATGAATATTTGAGGATTTTAATCCCGAGTCGATAATATTAATGTAGAGTGCGAAGAGCAGTGGTCCCAATATGGAACCTTGTGGGACACCCCTGAGTAAGTGTTTCAGCAATGAGAATTCCCCTTCTACTTTTACCTGCTGAAGACAACCTACACAGTAGTTTGAGAACCATCTCATGCAAGGGAGGTCAAGGCCAATTGTATGGAGAGCATGTAAAAGCAGGTCATGATCAACAGTGTTGAACACCTTGCTTAAATCCAGGAATACTGCACATACAAAGTTATTGTTATCAAAAGCACCCTTGTCTTTGCATGGATTGAAACATTTTTACCTATCTACTTTATTTCACTGGACAAAACATTAAACTCAGTATCTGCCATAATAATAGATATCTGTAAAGACATATGATTGTTTTCAGATCTGATACAGACATAGTATTGGACAATCTTATGGTATTCAAACAAATCCAGGAAACATATTACATTTCTTTTTTGTGTGACAGAAAAGTTAATTCTGCCCTCTAAATCCTTAAGAGATCTACCATTCAGAACTCTTAAATGATATTCTTCTGCAGATTTAACTACTGGTGTCCTATGGTGTAGCCTTTTCCTCTTGTGACTTTCTTTCTAGGATAGTAAAATAATAGTCTAAGGTTCTTTGAACTGAGTTAGATTCATTCAATACTCCAAGTCTGGCATTCCAGTCACCCATGAGAATTATAGAAATGCCTCTGTAACTTCCAGTGATATAGTATATAGAACTGCATAATGTGTTTAAGCTAGGTTCTGATTTTGTTCTTAAGATAGGTGATGGAAGATATGCATGTGTAACTGCAACGTTTTTTTCATCACTGGGTTTTGGTTCTCTATTGCTCCAACAGTACTGTAATCCATAAACATAGGAAGATTACTACAAAAACAATTTACAATGGTAAGGATAATGGCCTTCTGATAAAATGGTTAGTGCTATTGCTTCAAGTTCAACCATATTAGAAGAAACAGCACATCATTATTACTTCAGTGGCTATTGCCACTGTCAGTTTGGATGGAGAAAAACAAGAAAAATAAGACCTCATAAAACAAGAAAGGCATTGTTCAGAGAAAAGCAGTCTATAGAACTCTAAAATGGTATGTCATGGTGTGCAGCTAATGCAATCAATCATAAGAGACAGTATTGTGCAGCAATGAGAGTACAGGCATGTAAGGTAGGATGTTCCAGGATTAAATCCTACCAAATCCATGTGCTCACTGTGTGACATTGAACACATTCTTGACCAGAGGTTAAGTAGAAATGTATAAAGTTGGGCATGAAATTAAAGAGGATGGGAACCAAGGTGGTTTTGTCAGACTTTGTACCTGTCCCCAGGGCATAAATAAGGAGGAAAGAAATAATAAAAATCAAGCCAATGGTTAGATGGTTGGACCTGCAAGGAAGATTTTATACAACTCAAAAAAGTGGGATTTATTCTATGACAAAAATGATCTATGTGGAAAAAATCAGTAATGTTCTGGGAGAAACATTCAAGTACATCATCAGAAAGAAGTGAAACAAATACATGGGGGCAAGGGGACACAACTTAAAAATAACATGAATCTTAGAAAATTTGGTAGCATCACAGAGTATCCAGCTTAACATTATTTCTATGACTACTAGAAGCTTGATATAAATTTGAGAGCTCTAAGATTTTGCATACAGAAAATAATATATATATAGTTGCCATAACCGACATTTGTTGGGACCCAGAGGATGGATGGAATAAAGAAACTGAGGGCTTTACCCTCTGTCATAAAGATAGGAAATTGAAAAAAGGTGGCGATGTTGCCTTATGCTTAAAGGTGAACCTAGTATGTACACAATACTATCAAAAAATGCAATACTGCCAGAATCTGTCTGGCTAGCAACATACTGTATAATCCAAAACAGAAAACTAATCATTGATAATTGCATTATCTGGAACTGAGAAAGAATTGTTTATAGATCACCTAAAGGAAATATCAGAAAATGACAATACAGAAGACATCCTAATATTAGGTGATTTAAATCTACCTGGAATAGACTGAGTAAATGATGAGTCTCCAAAGGCCCTTGGTATTGTAGTCTTTGATACCCTAAGATAAGGTCATCACAAATAATCAAAGAATCAAGCAGAGGAATGAATGTATTAGACTTAGTCATGACCAAGGAGCCCGGTTTTCCATTTTTTGTGGTAACACTAGCAAAAATCATGAAATCCTGCTTAGTTTGTAGACTTTTAATTTTTCTATCGGTGCCTCATGGAAATTGCATATCACTACATGGAATCCCCAAAATATCAGCATCTTCAAATTAATACTGCCCTGCTGCACATTCTTTCTGCCTTACTGCTTATAGAATCAGCAAGGAAGTCACCCATGCTGCTTCGCTGTGACCACCCATGCTTTACATTTAACTATCCATGCTTCCCTGCAAATTTTCCATCAGCTGAGGACTGCTCTCCATTCTGAAAGAAGTTTTCATTTAGTATGTTCCCAAACTTCTTTTATTATTTATATTGCACTGGATGAGATTAAAAACAAACAACTAAAAAAAGTTAAGTATCAGCACACTCAGGGAATTTTACTAGGCAGCGTGGGAGGGGGTCAAGTTTAAAGTTTAACTGCTCCTGCATCTAACCCTTCATTTTAGTCAGGTGATGTGATTGCTCACCGACCTGAAAGTATTGTTTTTGTGTAGAAAAAGTACATGCATAAATGTTTTTCACAATAGATGATTTAAAACAACAGCAAAAAAACCTAAGTCTCAGCCCACTTGGACAATAAGGATGGGCAGCATGGACGGGAGTGTCAGATTTAAAGCTGTACTGCTCTGCATTTAAACCTTTGATCAGTGGATGCAGGGAAGCAGCTAAGCTGTATGCAGGCAAAAAGCAATTGAGAGCACAAAATCGATGCAGAATATGGTGGAACATGCTTGTCATTAAATTTTACTTTATGCTACTATCTCCAACCTCTGATGATGTAGGCATCTCTGTCACCTTGTGCAAACATCCTCATACCCTGAGTAACCCCCATCTTGTCATCTATGTGAAGAACATTATTAGAGGGTGAACCCCACCTGCGGGTGAAATTAGTAGCTGAGCTTAGTAAACTAAGAAGACTGCTAGCACTGGGCATGAAGGTACTTTTTGAGGTTTTGACTGATTCACAGACAGGTACAGTAGCAGGACTCAGTCACCCATCATGGACAGCTACATCACTGTGACCTGAGTCCCTGCTTTATGATGCGACATTCCATTGTTATTAATTGTCTGCTTGAGAGACACAAACTTCCTACCCACTCACCACATTAAATATACCTGTCATCTGACAAATCCCTAGCATAAGTGGAATTATAGCAAAAAAGAATAAATGAAGGTAAGACTTGATAAACAAGTGTAAGCTACTGAGCTGTGTCACTGGGTATAATGGGCAGAATTCACAAAGAAAGCCAAAAATCCCACAGCTACAGGAAAAAGGCCTGCAACACTGTGGAAATGCAGTTGTGCAATATTCGTAAAGAAATTTTGAGCACGTGTGGAATTCGGTAAAATCCCCGCAGCTGCAGAAATTCAGCAGCTGCTGAAATTGTGCACGTGCTGAAAATCCACAACTGCAGATCTGCAGCTGCAGAAATAGCTTAGGAGGCACAGCAACAGTGAACCTAATTAGCTGGAGCAGCAGACTTTAACACTGCTGCCATAGCATGAAGCTGAAAGCACCCACAAAGAGACCAGCAACCAGTCCCTCAACTGGGACCACTGTAGAACCACAGGTATCAGCAATACCATGGCATCACAGTGGCTGACTGCCACTGCTGGTCCTCCCCTCCTGGGGTGTTCCTGTTTCCTGCAGGGGTAGCACTAGCTGCAGGCTGGTCAGTCTTTACTGCCTGTGGGGCTCCATCATGGGCTGCACTGGGTCTGGTAGGTGCTGCTTGTTGCCATATCATGGCAATGTGTGCTTTTGTTGCTGTAACATCAGCCACTGCGATACTCACTGGGATGCTATTACCTGTGCCTCACCTCCACCTTAGTTGATTCCAATTGTTGGGGCACTACTGCAGTTTGCTGAGGGAGGATTATACCTCATTCCACTGTGTGTAACATTTTTTCTGCAACTGCGGACAAAACTGGTTGTGAATAGCCCTTGAGGGGATGTGCCTTACTTATCTCACACCTTTTTTACCTCAGGGACTTCCACAGCTGCACTTTTTTCCACATTCCATAGTGTTTTTTTCCACAGCTTCAGAGGGTTTTGTGAATAGCACTCAGTGCAAGTTACCCTTTGTTTCCATAGCTACAGCAGTTTGGGGGACTTAGGGAAGGTTTTGCACCTTCAGAAAGCGTTGTGAATCCAGCCCTATGTCCCTACCTCTTCAGACAGTACTGTACTTCCCTTTTTCATATTTCCAAATGAACTAAAATGCTCCTCATCCATTTCTACATTACCACCCTAGCCAACCAGCCCCCACGAGCCCCTTGCACTAAACTTTAAAGCATCACATTTCACTGGTACGTAACTGATGAAAAGGTCAAATGACATGACCCCCCCAGCCACCACTTTCCAATGATATGTTTTTAACAATTTCAAGAAATGCCTATCTAAGCCTTTCTGCCCTTCCCACCCAGTCCTTAAAGTAACCTTCAAGCCCCCTGTGCTTTAATGCTAAACATACAGTAAACAACAATCAACCAGTGTTGGATTTACAAGATATGAGCTGTTGGGTCCCTAGGGTCCACGTCAGCAAAAGTGCACCTTTTCCATTTAAGCCATTGCTATTGATGTGAGAGCTACAGGTGTTCACTTCAGAGCTTTGAGACCAAACCCTGGCAAGGCTCCATGTAATTCCAACAGTGGTCCAAGACAAGACAAAGATCCGCATGCTCTATGTAACACAACCAGTCCCAAATGCCAGTACTGCTTTGTGAATGTATAAAGGGAATACTCAGCAGAATAAAAAATGGCTGTGCAGTGGAGCAGTAAATTTATCGACACTGATAATAAGGGCAGTGTTGGTGACACTAGATAACAAGAAGACTGAACTATGTGCTGCCTCCTTAGTAGGGGTGTGTGAAAAAAATCCACCAGCGGAACTTCTGCAAAAGTGCAACTTTTGCTTCCATGAAAGTTCAGAAATCACATTTTCAGCTTCTGCTGAACATTTGCCTTAAAATGGGGGGAATAAATGTATAAACTGCGGGTTGATAATTTATTAAACTACAGCAAAAACATCCACCAAACTGATCACTATCAGTGGTCAGTTCTGAGGTTTTTTCAGCAGTTTATTACACATTATTAACAATTAATAACCCTACCCCATGCACTGATCACAGGTCCCCCACAAAAAAGGCTCCCTGGTGGCTGGTAAACACTCCCCACCTGCTGATTGTGGGTCCCATTAATCCCAAAAAAAAGAAACCCAGCCACACCCTGGTGGCTAGTGGTCTGATTCCCACCCCCACTCATCGATCATGGGTCTCATCAAAAAAACCATCCCACTCCCTGGTGTCTAGTAGCGAACCCCCCCTCCCTATGATCCCACCTCTTAATAAAAACAAATGAGTCCATCATTGCCCTAATTTAAATTATTCACTGGTGACTAGTGGACCCCCACTCCCTATCCCTGATCCCTGATAAAAAAAAAAAAGCAAGTAAATTAATCTTCTTCATTCCTCAATCCCTGGTGTCTAGTGGACACCCACTCCAGCAGTTAGTCCACCAGCACTCCACTCCCCCCCATCTTGACCCCAAGTGGGCCACTGGTGCAGCCCTCCTCTCTCCACCATGGCCGGCAGCCCACTGAGTTGTCAACATGAATGAGCTTTTGCTTGTACAAGCACAAGCTCATTCATTGCAGCTCTGAGCTTCTGGTCATCTTTCACAAGTTTTCAGGGATACAGGAGGACTCCTCTGGGGTCCACAATGCCATTCCTCCCAACCCACCTACCCTGCGGGCAACCAGAACATCCCCATTCCCTCCTTGACCCCTGAAAACATGAGGAAGATGACTGGGAGCTGCAATGAATGAGTGCATGCTTGTACAAGCAAGCATGTGCACATTCATCTTGACAGCTCAGTGGGCTGCTGGCCATGGAGGAGAGAGAAGGGCTGCACCGGTGGCCAACTTGGGGTTGAGATGGGTGGGGAGCAGGGTGGTGAAGGTCGGGAGTAACTGTCAGGGGTTGGGGGTGTGCTAGACACCAGAGATTGGGGAATGAAGATTACTTTTTTTTTTATCATGGATCTAGGATAGGGTGGAGGGTTCCCTAGACACCAGGGAATAATTTAAATTAGGGCAATGATGGTCTTACTTGTTTTTATTAAGGGGTGGGATCATTGGGAGGTGGTCTGTTAGATACCAGGGAGCTGGACAGGTTTTTCGATGAGACCTGTGATCGACCAGTGGGGGTGGGACCACTAGCCACCAGGAAGTGGCTGGGTTTCTCTTTTTTTATATGAATGTGGGACCCGTGATTGGTAGGTAGGAGTGGGACCACTAGCCACCACTGATTTTTTTTTACTTTGGGCCCCCAATTGGCAGGAAGGGGAGAGGCACTAGACGTTGGGGGGGCTAATTTCAAATAATAATACATCTAAACTGTGGATGGAATACATTCCACAGTTTAGATGTATTAGTCCAGAGAACTGGGCAAAAATCTGCGGAAAAAAAAACAATTCCGTCGATGGTGAAAGTTCGAAAAATTCAGCAGAATTTTCGAAATTTCACGAAAGTTCCACAAAAGCAGAATTCACAACTTTCGCCCAACCCTACTCCTTTGTAGAAGTATTTAAAATAACAACAGGAGTACAAACAGCATCATGTGAGTTTGCCCAAATTTGCAGGCCATCACTGAGATGTTTAAAAGCAAAACTATATACGGTACAACACATGGTGTAGTTTTAGAAGATAAACAGTTTTTTAATTCATTTTGAAAGGCTTCCAGCCCTGTGGTTATTTATTTTGTATGTATTTATTTATTGACTAGCTAGGATTAAAAATACCTTTGAACCAGGGGTTCTTTTCAAAGGTTCCACAAGAAAGAAGATGGCGACCATGCTGGGTCGACCGTCTGAATGCTGGAGTAGCAGCATAGTTTTATTGCTTTGTTTACTTTTTTTTTTATTTTAGTTAGTGATTAGCTTAGTTAGTGAGGGATTGAAGTGAGTGTAGTTATTGCAGTGCGTTTTCGGCTTAGTTGCAGCATTTACATGAATGACTCCTTAGTTGGAGTCTATCGTCTAAAGTTCTCTGGCCAATATAATGGAACTGGAAGAGGTGGTGTAAATGGATATTTACCTTTTGTCCGTCTATCTCGCTGTCTCATCCTGTGGTTTCGATTACTTGCATTGGGATGTTGATGAGGAGTCCGTTGCTGCTTCTGTTTTCACGCCCTGCGCTGGGACTGTTGTCGTGGGAGTGGCGCTGGGTCGGTGGTTGAGTGTGCTGGAGAGTATGCAACTTGGACTTGGTCAGTGGTTGGACCGCTTGCTGGCCCAGAACTGCTTTTGAGGGACTCTGGGGCTGCTGTCAGGATCGTGAAGGCCGGTTTGAGTTGTTTCTTACTGGACTGTGGCTGGCTGTGATATTTGGGGGCCCTGCTCTCTTCTTTCTCTCCCCTATCGGTGCTCACACAGGGGTTGGGTTTGGGGTGCTGCCTGAAGGTTGGCCTTAAAACCTATTATCCCTAAGCTCTCCAAGGATTCAGCCAGTGGGCTGGGTCTAAGGTTTGCTGAGGTGTGGAGTGCTGGCAATTTGGGAGGGAGGAGGACCATTGTGGAATACTGCAAGCCCGGTTTGGGACATTTTGGAGGTTCCTTGCTCGAATCGTTATGGAGACCCTGAGAGCTAAATCAGACTGAATTGAATTGGATTGGATTTAAACTGGATGATCAGACTACAGCCTGGTTTGACTTTTCCCCCATTTTCCATTGTTTTTGGCCAGAGTACTATTTTTTATGGACAGTGAGAGAGCCTAAAGTTTAGACTTTGAATAGTGAGAGTATCAAAGTCTTATTTCACTTAATGATTTTACCGTGACAAACGTGAAAGGTTTGTTTGGGAAATCTAACTGCGTTATCCTCTAGAGAGGTGGGAGCTCCCTAGATAGAGATAAATTGTTGGTTCTGGATTATTTTGCTGCTGCTTTTAAGCCTTTGTGCCCTGTTTTAGTTGGTTTGTTTTAATTCTGAGGGTGGGGGTTGTATTTGTTCGATTGTGTTGTTTGTATGGTTATATATTATTTGGTTTGGGTTATTTGTTTTAGAAAATGTGTTGGCCAGGGTCGATGGTTAGGCATTATTCCCCCTCCAGGCTGAAGGATCTCTGCCCTTTTTGTTGCCCCCCTTTATCCCTGGAGGTTTATAGATGGTGTAGGGGATTGGGAATAGCAAGGAGGGTTAGGGCGGGGACTTGGCCTGTTGGGGGAATGGAGATAAGTGGGCGGATTGGGATTGTGGGAACAAGGAGATGCCCTGGGGTGAAATGGGTCCAGGAGAGGGGTTTTCCCTGTCTTGTTTCCATACCCATGGTTCTGCTTATTGCAGACAGGAAACTCGTTCTTCCCCGGCTGCTCATCGAACTCGGACAGTGTTATGCAATGCCAGGTCAATTAAAAACAAGACCACCATAATTGGGGATCTTATTAATTCAACTGACCTGGCTTGCATCTCCAAGACCTGGTTGGATGGAAATGCTGTCCCTGTTTTAGCTTTAGCGGTTCCACCCGGGTACTCGGTGATACACCGCCTGAGGATTGATTTTAGGGGTGGGGGTGTGGCCCTTTGTTTTAAATCAGAACTGAACTTGAGGGAAATTCCAGTGGGAACCACCAACTCCTTTGAATGTATCGTGGGTGAGAGTGTGGGGTGCAGGATTCTTCTCGTCTACCGTCCACCAGGAGATGGGAATGTTTTCCTGTGGGGTCACAGACTTTATCGCTGACCTAACATTGGGACCCCATAGATGGCTGATCCTTGGGGATTTCAATGTTTGGGTCAACGATGAACTCTCGCAGTTTGGACAAGACTTCTTCCAGTTAATGAGTTCACTGGGCCTCACACAGGTTGTTTCCTCCTCAACCCACATTGGGGGTCATTCATTGGACTTGGTGTTTCTCCTGGGGATGGAGATATCCGATCTGGTGGTGGAACTAGTTGGGTGATCTGACCATCATACCATCAGCTTCAGTTTTGAAGCCCTCCCTAAGAGCTCTACCTCTATGGAGATGGTCCAGTACTGCACTTAGAGGGGTGTTTCCCCAGATGACCTGATGGCAGTGCTGGACCTATTGAGCATGCTGAAGGAATGCATGGATCCAGGGGATCTTGTACTCACCTATAATAAGGTGGTGACAGAGGCCCTGGATTCCATTGCTCCTGTTCAAGTTCGTCCACTCTCCCTTTGCTCTAGGTCTTCATGGTTTGATAAGGACTTGAGGGAGCTGAGGAGAGTTGGATGAAGGCTAGGAAGGCAATGGCAGAGGTCTGGCCTGGTGGGTGACAGGCTTAGTTTGATGGACCATTGATTGGTCTATCAATCAACAATCTCCCATAAGAAGGCAGAATTCCTGTCCAGGAAGATTGCTGCTGCGCGGAATCGACCAGCTCACCTTTTACGGACTGTGGACAGACTCTGCAATCCACTCTGTCTTCAGCCAAGAAATGCTTTTTAACAAGAGCAGTGTGAGGAGATTGCTCATTTCTTCGCAGATAAGGTTGCCATAATCAGGTCTGATATCCACCTGACCCTTTCTCTAGGGGGTAGCAGTGGTCGGCAGGAGATGTCGGACCCCCGGTTGGAGTGGTGCGACTTTAATCAGCCTACAATCAGTGATATTGTGATGGTTATCCAGTCTTTTCGACCTACCAACTGTAGTTTGGATCTGGGCCCTATGCGCTTGCTTGTTGGCTGTGTTGAGGTCATTGGCCCGGTCCTTACTGAGATAGTCTGGTTATCCTTGGAGAGGGGAATTTTTCCAGCTTCCCTCAAGGAGGCTGTGGTTTGATCTCTTCTTAAAAAGCCCTCCTTGGATCCCGTCTGTCTTACAAACTACAGGCCGGTCTCTAACCTTCCCTTTTTGGGTAAGGTTATTGAGAAGGTGGTGGCTTTACAGCTGGAGGACCCTTTGACCAGCCACAATATCTATGATTCTCTCCAGTCTGGTTTCAGGAAGAGACATAGTACTGAGACGGCTTTTGTTCGGGTACTAAATGACCTCCTGATAGCAAGAGATCAAAAGACTCATTCCATCTTGGCCCTTCTTGATCTCTCTGCAGCATTTGATACTGTGGACCATGCGGTGCTGTTGGATCACCTGCAGTATATCTGTGGACTTTTGGGGACTGTCCTGAGATGGTTTCGATCTTACCTCATTAGAAGGACTCAGAGGGCGGTGTCTGGGATTTGTACCTCAGCTCCATTCTCCCTGCACTGTGGAGTTCCACAGGGATCCATTTTAGTGCCCATGTTGTTTACAGTGTACTGTATATGCTGCCATTGGGAGTGATTATTAAATGGTATGGCTTGAGTTTTCACTGCTATGCCTTTTGTCCCTGAACAAGATGATGCTGTTTCAGTGCTCAACAGCTGTCTAACTGAAATTCAGGCCTGGATGAATGTGAGCTGGCTGAGGCTGAACCCTGAAAAAACCTGAAGTGTTGGTCATGAATCCGGGTCGTCGTGAGGCGGGTATGTTGGCAGGTTCATCTTCGGGTTTATGGCTTGGAGATGTCCAGCTAGATACCTCAGACTGGGTGCGGAACCTGGGCATTATATTTGATGACTGTCTGACCTTAAAATCACAAGTGTCAGTAGTTGTTAAAATTTCTTTTTACCATCTGAGAAATATCGCCCAGGTGAAACATCTAGTTCCTTTTGATGATCTTCTAATGTTGGTTCACGCCTTCTTCGTTAGCTCCCGCCTAGATTACTGCAATGCCCTTTACCTAGGACTTTCAGGGGTTAATATCCACCACCTGAAGCTGGTGCAGAATGTGGCAGCCAGGTTGTTGACTGGTGTTTTGAGAGCCAGTCATATAACACATGTGCTCCGCGGTCTGCACTGGCTACCGATGTGGTGGCGGATCACCTTTAAGGTTGCTTTGTTAACCTATGAGGCCCTACACAACCAGGGACCGAGTTACCTGAAAGATCTCCTTTGTCCCTACTGTCCCCTCCATCTTCTCCAATCCACCGATGAGGGATTGCTAGAGGCTCCTAGGGTATGCTTGCAGAAATTGAGAGCAAGGGCATTTAGCTTTGCTGTTCCGTCCCTGTGGAACTCTCTACCTCATCGTGTATGAGATTGCCTAACCATCCAGAGTTTTAAAACTGCTTTAAAAACCTATTTATTTAACCTGGCTTTTGCTGATTGATGGGGTTATTTTATTTATTATGCTGCTATTATATTGTTTTTTGTAGAAATCATATGCTGTTTTTATAATAATTTATTTTATGTATTTTATTGTACAGGCGCCTTGGTTTCAGAAAGGCGCCTTTTGTAAACAAAACTGATTTGATTTGATTTAATCGAACAATGAATATGTACAGTAACAAAACAGAGGTAATAGAATCAGAATGTTATGATACAGTATGGTTCCGGTACAAACATGTTACAAATAATAGTCAATAAAGGCAGGAAAGAAAGTGCAGATCGTGCAGGTTGTATAGCAGTCAAAAAATGAAAGTCAATATAAGTGCTAGGTGGAGCAGAATAGAGCTGGGTAGAAGTGGAGTGAGATGAGAGGGGGAAAGGAGGAGGTGAAGAGGACACGAAAATAACTGAATCATAAAGTGCCTCAGGGAATGTAGGAGAGGGAGGAGGTGAAGAGAAGAAAAGGAGAGTGAAAGGGAATAGATGAAAGTTGTGAGGGAGAGGAGGGAGGGATGAGTTCAGAGGGGAAGATTGGGAGGACAGGGATGGGGGAAGGCAGGGAGCCATAGAAGGGAGGTGGAAAGGGGGTGGGAGGAGAAAGGATCAAAGAGGGGGAAGGAGAAGACAGGGCCATGAGGATGACGGGGAGACAGGAGGTTGGGAAACAGAAGTTTAGGAAAATAGATGCAGATGGCTAGGTAGGTGGTACAATCACAGATACTTGGAGCAAGGAGGTGTTGGCTCAGTTTGAGTTTGAAAGGGCCAAGCTTTGACTCAGCAGCAGTCTGGTGGGAGGCCATGAAGGAATGTGGGTGCTCTATAACCAAAAGTCAATTTTCCTTTTGAGGTCCTGAAGCAAGGGACAAGTTATGTCTGTCTGGAGGTATTATGCATACAGCAGGGCTTAGGTGTTGGAATTATAAAAGATTCAGCGGCAGGAGGAGTGAGGGGAAGGCTGATCTTTTTAGCGAGTAGGCATGTCTGGTAGGAGAACCATCCCTTAAAGTGAAGCCAGTTGGTTTGTTCATAAAGTTCACAACTATGGGTAGGTTTGTCAATGTTGGAAACATCTCTGCATGACATATTCAGTACAAGAGATATCCTTTTGAAGGTGGTGTATGGGACAGCACCATAGATAATTAGACTGTAGTCTATTATTGATAGGACTGAGCTGGTCACAGCCAATCTCAAAGCCTCAGGGGGTCTTACAGTGGTGATGCAAATAGAGGATACCAAGCATAGAGTTAACAATGCTGGAAGTTTGGTTGACATGCAGATTGTAAGACAGCGCAGTATCAAGAGTTATACCAAGGTATTTGAATTCTTGGGCTTGATCAAGCGATTGGTTATGGTTATTACGAATAGTTAAGCTTGCAGTTTTGTGTTTATTGTGGGGGCTGGAGAAAGCATGACCTTTGTGTTTTTGTAGTTCAGAAGTAATTTATGTTGACCAAACCAGATCTCAACCAAATTAAAGCTGGATTGAAGGTTTTTAAAGAGAGGGAGTGGATCAGGGTGGCTTGTGAAGAGGAGAGCAATTACCCCAGGAGTTTGAGAGCTCCCCCCCTTAAAATGTTCTGTTTTGGTCCCATGAATTACATGGGTGCACAAGTTTCTGCCAGCCCTGTAGTGCTGCATATCAACTTATTTCCCAGAGGCTTTGGCCTGATACCAGAGTTTGTCCCTTTCTTTCATCAAGACAGCGGTAATCCAAGGATTTGTTGAACTATTTTTCTTTGTTTTACGGAGCAGGGCAAACAGATCACATGCTTTATTGTACTGAGTGATAAAGCTGTTCAATGCTTGGTCCACAATAATGGATAAATTGAAAAGGGACCAGTCACACCGTGCGAGGTAGTCTTTGATGTTTTCACGTATACCCTTTTTGAGGACATGTCGGTAGGTAGTTTTTGCTTGTGGGTTGGGTGCCTTATTTGACCAGTGACAGATCACTAAGGAGTGGTCCCTCAGTGAGTCTGGAAGAACTACGGTACTGGTAATTCTTTTTGAGTTGGTGGTGAGGATCAGATCCAAGAGGGAGCTGTTGCCAGTCCTAGGATTAATTCTTGCAGGGGTGATGACCATATGGGTGATGTCAAGGGCTGAAATGGCATCTTTATATGGGTCAGCTTCAGAGGCAAGCCAATTAATGTTGAAATTGCCCATATCCACTCTCTCAGAGTGATGAGGGAGGTTTTCCAAGTAGTCAAGGATCATTTTAAAACAAGATGCCTGGTCACATAGGGGGATGTAAACAGATTATGGTAAGTTATTTCCCTTGTTGACAAAGGAATATTTTGACTGCAAGGGCCTGAGAGTTGTTTACTGGGGTCACTTGAGGGAGGGGTAGGCCTTTTAGGATGTCTTTCACATATATTAAACAGCCCTCTCCACTTTCACTGAGCCGGTCTAGCCTAAATAGGGTATAGCCAGACAGGGAGATTGAAGTGTCATGGGCCTTGACAGAGAGCCATGTTTTGTTGAAAGATGGCACTTCCAGTTTATGCTGTACTACCCAGACTTGTAGATCATCTAGCTTGGGTAGTAGGCTATGGATGTTGAGGGATATGAGCTTTAAGAACTTGTTCTCACAGCTCTGATATGTTGGAGACAGTGGCGGGCCAGGGTTGGGGTGGACATTACTAAAGAGAAAGAGAAGTACTTCAATTCTAGATAAATATTGTTTGAGTGACTTGACCATGAGGGACTACCTATGCCTGTTGGAGTTTTCTAGTTTGGGACAGAAGTTGGTGGTCAAGAGAAGTTGGATGAAGGGGTACACAGATAAAGGGGGTAGTATGCAGAGCTACTTAAGAATGGAAGAGGCTTAATGGAGCTGGAATGAGGGGTTCATAAAGGGTTAGTGCCCTGCAGTGTGATTATTTGGTAATTATGAGGAGGATATGTTATGGTGGGGGGAGAAAGTTGCATGTAGGTAGTAGAATGAGGAGAAAGAGGGAGAGACTGGCCATAGTGTTGGAATGTGAACAATGAGGTGGGTAGTGGGGAAGGCAAAGGGGTTGAAGCAGGATTACTAATTCAGTTGGGGGGTGGCCAGGAATGAGATAAAGGAGGTGTGTGTACTGTATGTTCAAGGGATGGCAAGAGCTACTAGCTAAATGTAACTGCCCTGGTGGTGCAGTGGTTAGGGTTACTGACTCAAGAGAAGAAGATCAGGGGTTTGTGACCTGGAAGGGGCAGAGAGAAACTGAGGCAATAAGGTAGATTGCAGGTGGTAAAGGGCAGGAAAAAAGAATGAAGTTTGTGAGTTAAGGGTATCGTGCTGAGCTTATAGTGGAGGCTTGAAATGTGCTCAGTAGTGACTCCTAGTGGTCACAAAATATATAAAAAAACAGGGAAAGTAGGCTGATAATTTCTGCCAGTGAGTAGGTCACATGACCTATCATGTGACTTAGATGTCCTACAAAATAAGGGTTGGACCACGGTGGGAAGGTCAGTTGCCGCGCTTGCGCAGCAACTGGCTAACACAGTCCCACAGAGCAGCTTTGAGGAGGTGTCCGATACCTTGTGGAGCCAGCTGGCAGGCTCTTGCTTTGGGTCCTGGGCTCCCATTTGGGGAGAACTTACCAGAGAGTCATGGATAAAGGGAGAGATAGAATTAAGTAAGGGGGGGATTCAGAAGGATCAAAAGGCTAGGCAGTCAGAGCTGAAACAGTAGGAGAGTGAGGGGACAGGGAAGTGGGGCTTGGGAGGCTGATCTTTGCATGCGTGGACTAGTGAGCTGAGAAGATGGCAAGTAGGACAAAGGAGTCAAAACAGCAGTAAATTTGGATTAAGGCTACGATGGAGATAAGCTCCAGGTAAGCTGTGTACATTCAGAAATTGGCAGAGACAAAAACAATCACTCGCTTTCTGCCGACATAATTAAAATTAAGTTAGGTTAATGAAAGATTTAGGGGCCTTTAAAAATGCTTTTCCTCATATTGGAATTATCCAATTCTGTGCAAAAGGGTATGATTTACTGTAGGAACAGGAAGTGAGGCAGGACAGAAACAATGTCCTTTATGCATCTGAGAAGTGTCTTTATTCCACAGTTATGCATACTACACTGGATTGTAGCATGCCCCAATGTAAGTGCCGACGGGAGAGCCCACTCCCCATCGGCATAATGCACCCATTTTGTTATGTGCGGGGTGCCCAATCGCATCCTTGGCTCTTGCCCCCCACGCTTTTGTTGTTTGCTGGCGGAAGTGCCCCAGTCGTCAGCTACAGCATCCCAAAACACTTAGGCGGCATTTTGGGGCCCATCCCAGCTTGTCAAATTGCCCTGAAAAATAAAAACATCCACGAAGTTTGTTTTTTTTTTTAAACCCTGTGAAAAAAGAAAACGGTCCCTCGCCATCTCCCTGCCCCCCTCAAGCAACCCGCACCCACTCACTGTGCACCCTTTCTCCCCACACCCCTCTCACCCCATACTTACCTCCGGAGTCCAGCGCAATGATCTTCGGTGGACCGGAAACACGTCTGCACTTTTCAAAGCTGACCGCGAACTGAGGAAATGCCGGTAAGCTGTATAATGGAATAAATAGGTTTTTTTCAACTTTGATGCATATTTCAGGCATTTTTTTGAATTTTGGCACCAAATTTTCAACATGGGGTTTTGGAACCCCTCCTCATGAATTCTGGCACTGCCATGGCATTAATCGGCGATCACTGTGCAGAATCACTTTTCGGGACCGATTAACAAAACAACAGTGCCAGTGTTCATGAGGTGGGCTCTCAAAAAGCCTATGTTGCAAATTTGGTGGAAAAAATCCCAAAAATGACTGTTTTACGAGCGTGCATTGCACAGTTTCCACACACGCTTGTAACTTCATGAAGTTGTAATATTTTCACTCCAGATTTTCGAAATTGCCATTTTTCCACACCTTCTTATGAACAGTACAGGTATCATTTTACATATCCTGGCCGATATGTGTTTTCGCAAGTCCAGTGCAGAATAGCACGGTCGCTGCGTGACATCAGTTTTCGGGACAGTTTCAGGCAATGACAGTGACACTGTTCATGAGCAGAAGTCCTAAAATACCTATGTTGAAGATTTGGTGACAACATTCCATAAAATGACTGTGTTACAAGCGTGTGTTGTGCAGTTTCCACGCACCCTTGTAACTTCGCAAATGTGCTCTATTTTCATGCCACATTTTCAACACTGCCATTTTTTTACACCACCTTATAAACAGTACAGCTGTCATTTTTCACATCCTGCCTAAATATGTTTTATAACCTGTAGTGCACATTTGTCATCAAAGAAATCAACGCTCGGTCACATTAACAGAATCACACTGCCACTGTTCATGAGGGGAGGTCTCAAAATGCCTATGTTAAAGATGTAGTTAAAAAAATCCCAAAAATAATTGGGTTACTGATGTGTGTTGCACAGTTTCTATGCATGCTCATACCTTCACCAATTTTTCATATTTTCCACTCCAGATTTTCAATGTTGCCATTTTTTTAAATCTCCTCATGAACAATACAGTTGGCATTTTCCACATTCTGCCCAAAATGTGTTTTCGTCCCTCTGTCGCCAAATGGCATAGCCGCTGTGCAAAACCGCCTTTCAGCTAACAAACTGATAGTGCTGCTTTTCATGAGGTGGGCTCACAAAAAGCCCATGTTGAAATTTGGAGTGAAAATACCAACACACGCCTATGGTGTTAGGGTTTCCAACTGTAGCACCCCACCCTGTAGAGACTGACAGGCGTCAGGGGTGTGACTTGGGATCATCGACTAATGCTCACTCCATTCCACCCCACCCCACCCCCCACCCTGCAGCCAGTGACAGGTATTGTAGTGTACTTGCACTGTTCGACCACAAAGTTCACCTTATTCTCTATACTGCACCCACCTCAGCGTATTTCCTTATGGAATGGGGTAAGTATAAGGCCCAAAGACCCCAAAGCACACCATGACAATTGTCAGTGTCTACAAGGTAGGGTGAGGTACAATGCCTTGAGTGTCATAGCTGACGACCCAAAGGCACACCCCAATGCCTGTCGGTCTCTACAGGGTGGGGGTAGGGTTGGCATCACTTCAATACTTCACTGCTATTCCTATTATGTATCTCTAAGTCCAGCACTACCAATGCCAATGCCAGCAAGACAACATTCGGCATTGACAAATGCTTGTTTATTTTATAATAATTATTTTTAAACCCTATGACCACACCTAACATATTGCAACAGTGTATACACAATGGCTGTGTTGGTAGTTGTACCTTGTCTTTTGCCAAGTATCACACTCCTACCAATATTTTAGAAGACATGCAGCATGGGGGACAATTCTGGATAACGGGAACAACTGGATTTTAGTGGAACATAGTGCTTTCTGACAACAGTCCCAACATTGCCAGGGCTTTCAGTGATGGTATTTTTTTCATATTCCTTGATTTTCCTATTAAATAGATGTTTTAGGACACTCTAGTGACATGATTTATATAATATTGGTAAGAAATAACAAGAAAATGTGAACACTTTTTTAACACTCAGCACATATAGTCTTAGTAGAAATCCAAAATTGAAACATCTTGACAAGGAATCAATTTAAACAGAATGTCCTGTCAAGATGAAACTTTTCATTTTATATATTTGAAATGCTGCACTTCTTATTCAGAAGATGGCATTTCATTATACAACTGTCCTCAGCCCTTCATGACTTTGTAAAATGCAGTAGTCTAATTGGCATACATCACTAGAATACTCTACCTGTTAATGTCCTAACCTAATATCTACATGTGCATTTGTGTCATGCTTTATTCTATATTTGCCATTTGACCTGGGTTGTGTCTAATTATAAGGCTACTCCTGTGGTTTAATGGGGTGGAGCAACTAACCATGCCCCTGATCAAGCTCCAGGTTCATTTTCTTGTTTCGTCCGGAGGTGCCGCTTTCCTCCTGTGCTCTTCCCTGTTTCTCCTGCCTCTCGCCTGTTTCTTGTCTCTCCCTTCTGCCTCCAGCCACTGGTCCCTTTTCATCCCTCATTTTGTCCTTCTGTCTGTCGCTTGTTCTGCAGCCATTTGTATTGTTCTACCCTCTCCCCCCCTCTTCTCATTCTGCTCATTTCCCTGTGCTCTTCCCTCCTGCTTTCTTGTTCTTGTGCCACTCATTCACAGCTGCCTCCCCCTTTCCTCAGTGCTGGCTCTGAGGTTTTTTCTCTATGCCTCCCTCTCCTCACCAACCTCCTGCTCCATTTTTCTTTCCCTCATATTGCCACTTCCCCATTCTCCTCTCCACTTCTCTGTCCCCATACCTTTCCTGGTGTTGTCTGCTGTTTCTGCCTCTCCTCCCCCCACTACATCTGCTGGGCTTTTGGCCATGCCTTCCATGCTTCCTGTTGTCTTCCCCCTGCTGCTGTGTTTCTAGTCCACCTGCCTGGATCTGGGCTCACCTCCACTCCTCAGCTTTCTGTTCTTTGGATTTCCCTCTCTTGTCTAACCCTCCCAGGTTCTGGACTCAGCATTGCTCTCCTCTTACTTCAGGCACTCCTTCTTCATCCACTGCAAAGTCAGTCAGCCCTGTTTATGGCTGCCGCATCAGCCTGCAACTGCTGGCATTCTTTTGACTCTGTTTTTATTTGCTCATTTAGGCTCCACTTGTTGTACTATTTCAGTCAGCCTTCTGCACACCTGACTCTTATGCCTTTGACTGCCTCATTCTCTAATTATTTATCTCCCCTTCTTTTCTCTCAGAATTTTGGCCTGCTCCTCACTGTTTACCATTTCTTTTCTTTTCTTCCACTGTATTGGACGTCTCACTGCAGCACTTGGAGGGGCTCTGGAATTCCATCACTTCCGGGTTGCAACAGCTGTCCTGTCTTCAAGGGATAGGGACCACAGATTTCCTCACCTGCTCTTTCTCTGGACTGTATGTTTTTCCCATATGTAGCAGTATTTTTGGTCTGCCTTTTCACTTTAATAAAGTTGTGGAGTTATGCTGATTTTGCATATCTCCCTCATGTTTGTCTCTTCATGCCTCACTCTCTTTTGGGAATTCCAGCCCTGCTTATTCACACTGTTCCCTGGTATGTATTTTACTCCACTCCTCATGCACCCAGTGGCTCCAGTCTTGGGAGCAGCTTTCTCATCCCATACTGTTAATCAGTGTAAACTATACCTGCCTTCTACTGCTGCTCCATACCAGCTTTCAAAGTATTCACTCCATCAGCATATCTAGTCTGATAATTCTCAAACCTCTTCTATTCCCATATCGACTTCACAGCTTCTACCTCACCACTGGCTGCAGGCTTCGCCCGGCTATTCTCATCTCTCCACTTGTGCAATTCAATCCTCTCCTAATTTGGCCTAAATTAGACCCAGTTGGCATGCACTCCTGTGGTTACTAATTGCATTCTGCCCCTCTGGACCCATGTTGGGGTCTCCTTTTGCTCAGTCCGACCTCTACGTAGGTCTCATTGTTCTTATCAATTTTCTGAGCCTAACCCTCATATGGGTCTCATGCTAACTCGACCTGTTCTCCACTTGGAGATGTGCCTTCCATGTCTACTATTTATGACTCAGGGCTAGCCTGTAGCTGATGGTCTCACGCTGTACCCACAAAGTCAGCGTATGTGAAGCTCAGAGTGGGGTCCTTCTCCCTGGCTCACAGTGAGAAAGTCTTCACTCTGAGTGGACCTTCAGTTGTCACCTGTTCTGGAGACACTTCTGGATGTAGAATGTATGACTTCAGCTGTGAGGAGTAGGGCTCTCATCAGCAGGGCCCCTTTAGCTGCCTAAGCGGGTTTGGAGGGCACCCTTTATGCTGTTCTCCTTCTGATCACCTCTGGTTCACCTGGTAAGTTTCGTAGGCTCATGTAGGCTAACTGAGTGCCTCAGCAGACATTTCTCTCCTCCATTGCTTTTGGGCACCAAGTAGCAGAGACTTTGCTTGCAACCCTCAAAAGCATTCCTGTTAGAAGGGCAGAGTGAGCACTTCCTCCAAATTGAAATCTTTTCCTCTTCCCTTGATATTGACTCTAGAATGCAGTAGCTCAGCCATCACAAACCAAAATATCCGTCAGCCTGGAGGGAACGTGACCTAGGCCATGTAACCCCAGAAGTTTCCTCCTCGGGGTTCTCTCCTCCATGCTGATGGCCATAATACTTAGATAGGGTTTGTACCTTCATAGGTTCCATAGGCAGATTCTGCTGCAGGATGGAATTGGATGGTGGCCCCATGGCTGTTCCTTCTCTCCTTAGAAGTCCCACCTTCATGCTTCACATCAGCCTCCAAACTGGTAGCTATTCCTCCATTGTCTCTCATTCCTCTCCAGCCCTAACCATCTATACCTCTCAACCACCGTTCACATTCCCAATATCATTCTGAATCCCTCACCTCCTTCATGATGCTCAACACCCTTTTGGGTGCTCTTTTTGGGATCCTTCCTAAGCTGCCTTTAGCCAAGGGAATCATTCCCACAGTACCCCTAGGGGTGGAACCCTCCACTAGGGTTCCTTGCCATCGAACCCCTATAGGGTGGCATATCCCACAGATAGAGAGTCGAACAGCCACAGTGTATCCAAGTTTCACAAGCATAACATCATACCAAGTTGCATAGGCACATTGAATTGCAAGGCTACACCTGTGGTTCAAATGGGTGGAGCAACTAACCATGCACCCAATCAGGCCTTAA
The DNA here is from genome assembly GCA_016271365.2 of Neoceratodus forsteri. Classification (NCBI taxonomy): domain Eukaryota; kingdom Metazoa; phylum Chordata; order Ceratodontiformes; family Ceratodontidae; genus Neoceratodus; species Neoceratodus forsteri. The sequence continues at coordinate 1,728,825,175 of CM057452.1, forward strand.
AAGGCCACTCCTCCTGGTTGCCCTAGGTTTGTTTTCCTGTTGCCCCACCATCTTCCCCTCCTCTTCCAGTGGTTTGTCTCTGTCTTCTGTGGGTTCCTTCCTAAGCTACCTTCAGTTAAGAGAATCATTCCCATGGCACCTCTAGGGGTAGAATCCTCCTTTAGGGTTCCTTGCCATTGTACCCCTACAGGGTGGTATATCCCACAGGTAGAGAGAGAGAGAGAGATGAACAGCCACAATGTAGCAAACTTGCATGCACATAACATCATACCAAGTTGCATAGGCACATTGAAACATGGGATAACACTAAGTGCATTGCACACACCTGTTTATCAATATAAATAATTACACCATAGTGAACAATATTGCAGAACTTGCTGTGAATTACCTTTGACCAAAAAGGTGTTTCCCTTGCTGACAGATTGCTAGGGTAGGTGCATAATTGCCAAACCATCTGCACCATGACGAAGACCTAGTATTTTCTTTGTGTCTGATCTGTATTTTTAAGTCACAGCAGCTGTCTCCTTCAGTCAGAGGAAAAGTGTATGCCAACTACTAAGAAATTCTGGGTGCTGCCATAAAAGAGGAAATAGAAACTGCAGTGGTGACATATGTTTAATTCGTTGACACTTCACTAGTCCACCATATACTCCTTCTCAAACATCACGCAGTCATTTCACAAAAACTCCACGCTCTTTCTCTTGGAACAAAATGCATTTCAAGAGTCACTGGATCAGTGAAACTGCTTTTGTTAAAAACTGTTTGAAATTGAAAGTAGCAATGCACAGACTGTGGAGCAGTCTTCCTTGTCTTTGGATGACCTTTTGGATGGCTGTTTGGCAGACCTACTCATAATCTTTACTGCTGAGTCATTTGAGTACTGGAGGGAAACAGACAGTTTTCCCTTCACTAGTTTTCTTTGCTGAAGTGCTTGTGAGCAGTCCACCCACATGCATCTACTGTGAGTGCATAGTTAGCACTGTAGGAAATATCATCTCTGATAGCTGAACAAGGCTTACTCCTGAAAACATGTAGTGAGTTACTTTCCTGAAGGCCAATCTAAATGTCTTAGCTTACAAATTCCAAGAGCAGTGGTGTGACACTACAGGTGAGGAAGATGAACACTAGCAAAAATGGAACACACATGAGTAATATACTTCTCAGGAGAAATTTGAAGATGTCGGTGATGGCATCCAGCTTTGTGAAACTCAGTTTATATCAGAAAAGCCAAAACGTTAAAAAATTATTGCATGTTTATATTTGCACTATGTAAAGTATCTTGCATACACACAGTATATTAACTTTTAAAAGAAGTATGATCAGGAAAGCCTGTACATTAGCTTTGTCTCAAAGGTCATATTATAATATCCTTTTTTCTTGTATTAAAGAAATGAGATGAAAATCCAGAACAATATTTAATAACATTCTCAGACAAATATGTTTAATTAGTGAGAATCAAAAAGAGAAAGCTGCACATATAATTTTAGTTGTTTAACCTCTTGATTTCATATTGTCAAATGAACTCAAAATTACATGTTTTCGCATATATTTTGATTAACCCTTGTGAATGAATTGTAAAACAGAAGTATTTAAAATTAGGTAATACCTTTTAATTTACATTATGGCTTATGACATTGTAGCATATCACTGAATGTGAATTTTAAATGCATGTGAAATTCTGTGATTGTATCTTAGAAGTGCACTTCTCCTTCCCCTATCCAAGGCCCTTGAGAGGATAGTCTCAGATCAGCTAACGGACCACCTCAACAAATACAACCTGCTTAGTATGCAGCAACACGGCTTCCGGAAGGGACATAGTACCACCACTGCCCTCCTGGAACTCACCACTCACATTCACTCCGCTTTAGACAGAGGTAAAATCACAGGGGCTGTCTTCATTGATCTCACTAAGGCGTTCGACACCGTTAACCACCCGCTCCTGCTATCCGCACTGACCAAAACTGGATTCTCTCAGGATGCCCTTGGCTGGTTCTCTGACTACCTGTCTAACCGTTCCCAGCAGGTCAAAACTGGGGACACCCTATCTAGTAGGCTACCTGTCCTCTCGGATGTCCCGCAAGGGTCCGTCCTCGGACCATTACTGTTCGGCCTCTTTCTTAACTCCCTCCTGAGTACCTGCTCCAGGAACCTACTCCTCTATGCGAACAATGCCGTCCTCTATTACTCCAACTCTAACCCTTTGCAACTCCACCTCTCTCTTCAATCCTCCTTTAGTTCCACTGAAAAATGGTTCGCCTCCCAACGTCTTATCCTGAACTATAACAAGACTAAGGTTATGTACTTTTCCCACCTGCTCAATGCTAGAAAGGAACTTTGCCCTCAAGTACGAACTGCCAACCTGACCCCCCTGGAACAAGTGGACTCCTTCAGATACCTAGGCTTAACCCTTGACCCCGCACTTACTTTCCACCAACATATCCACCTCCTATCTGCTGCTCTCAATGTGCAGCTCGGGCTCCTGTATCGCCTCAAACACTGCTTTATCCCAAACACATTGAGGCTTGCTGTCTCCTTCTCAGTCCTCTCCCTGCTAGACTATGGCCTAGTCATCTATGGGGCGGCGAACTCATCGGCCCTCCTTAGACTCCGTGTCTCCCTAAATAAAGCCTGTCACCTCATCCTGGGCTGTGACTGTTTAACTCACACATGCTCTCCATACAACAATACCAACTGGCTGAACCTTGACAACAGGATTAGGTTCCACACCTGCCTCATGGCAAAAAAAAAATTCCCAAGGCCTCTGCCCCATAGGACTCACACCACTAATAAGACTGGCCCTGACACTCAAACATACTCATAGCTCTGGAAAGCAACTCCTCTCTGTCCCCCACTGCCGTACCTCCCAATTACAAAGGTCCTTCAGCTACAGAGCCCCTTCCTGGCTGAACAGTCTGCCCACCTCATTTACAAAAGAGAACAGACTTGGACTGTACAAAACTGCTCTTAGAGACCTCCTACAGTCCTTGAACCACTGTCATTGCCACTGAAATACCTTACACTATTCTGGCCAGCATAGGCTGTGGCCGGATTCCCCTACACTACCTGCCACAACCTGTGTTCTCCTAGCCTAGCTCTGCACATGTGTGCAATTTGTATTGTGTGTTTGCACTAACTTTTCCCTAGTTTTTTCACTGTTAGCCTCACAATTGCTCCTGTAACTACCTGACTATGTACTGATGTATTGCTATGTAAACTGTCTTTCTCTGTATCTAAAATTTGTGACGTGGAACCTTTGTAAAGCAGTCTCTGACTCAAAGGTATTTCCGAATCTCCAATAAACATAAACTTAGAAGTATGTGGCTGTCCTAAGCCTAATCTTCTTATTTATTAATGATACTTGCTTATCAATAACTTATTATGTATTACTTTGTATTTATATTGTTATTTGACACATGTGCCCTGAGTCCTAAGGATAGGACACATATATATATATATATATATATATACATATATCTATATCTATATCTATATCTATATCTATATATATATATATATATATACACAATCTTTTCCTTGACTTGTCTTATGTTTTAATATACCATTTGATATTGATTTGCGAACAAAATATATGGACACATGGATGACTGCCCTTTGTATCTTATGGAACAGCAGGTCACAATTAGTCATCATATAAGCACACTGAAAGTGATAATTAACTGCATGTACTATTTTAGCTTACTATTTTACAGAGAAGGGTTAAATAAAATAAACTTACCTTTTCTAATTAAGTTTTTTGGAAAATGAGAGAAATAGATAAGGACTAGTAGTTCTGTTTTTGATTATGTCAAAATGGAAAATTCTTTTGCATAGAAACAGACATAGAATTGTCAGCACGAAAGGACATAGATACATAGACAGTGTTGGCAGATAAAGGCCTATGGCCCATCCAGTCTGCCCATTTGAGCTTGTAAGTTCAGTTTATGTTTTCCTAGAAGTCTGTTGCCCCTTACCCCTGACCTCCAGAATTCCTTTATGTCTATCCCATGCATTCTTAAATCCTGTGATTGTTTCAGCCCCCACCACTTCCTCTGGCAGGGTGTTCCACTTGTCCACCACCGGTTCTGTGAAGAAATTCTTCCTCATGTTTCCTCTGAATCGTCCTTCCTCCAACTTCATCCCATGCCCTCTAGTCCTGGAACATCTTTTTCGCTCACAAATAGTGTATTCCTACACCCTGTTCCTCCCTGTAAGATACTTGTATGTCTCTATCATATCCCTTCTCTCCCTCTTCTCCACCAGGGAGCACATATTCAGTTCCTTCAACCTGTCCTCATAGGACTTGTGATGCAATCTATGTACCATCTTTCTTGCCCTCCTCTGAACCTTCTCTACTCTGTCTATGTCCCTCAGGTAAGGTCTCCAGAACTGTACACTGTACTCCAGGTGGGGCCTCACTAGTGTCTTGTATAGTGGAATTATGACCTCCCTTTTCCTGCTGGTGATGCCCCTGCCCTATGCATCCCAGCATCCTATTTGCTTTACCTGCTGCCTTGTCACACTGTTTCTTACCTCTGAGGTCATCAGAGATGATAACCCCAAGATCCCTTTCCTGCTTGGTGCATGCTATATCCTCACCCCTAACTGATATATTGTGCCAGAGTTTTTGTGCCCCATATGCATTATCTTGCACTTTTTGCAATGAATTCAACTGCCAAACCCCTGACCATTCTTCATGTTTCTGCAGGTCCCTTCTCATTCTGTCTACACCCTCTGGTGTGTCTACTCTGTTACAGAGCTTTGTGTCATCAGCAACAGTGAAATTCTGCCTTCTAGGTCTTGTGCAATGTCACTGATGAAGATGTTGAATAGGACCGGTCCCAGCACTGATCCCTGTGGTACCCCACTGGTCACTCTTCCATCTGTGGAGTGACAGCCATTTACCACCACCCTCTGTGTCCTGCCGCCCAGCCAGTTACCTACCCACCACACTACTGTCCTGCCCACACCCATATTCCCCAGTTTGTGTAATAGTCTTCTATGTGGCACAGTGTCAAAGGCATTGCTGAAGTCCAGATAGGCCATGTCCACTGCCCTACCCTGATCCACCTCCAGTCACCCAGTCAAAAAATTCAACGAGGTTGGTCTGACATGACCTCCCCCTGGTGAAACCATGCTGCCTTGGGTCCTGTAGTCCACTGGCAACCAGATGTTCCTCCATTTCTGCTTCAGTAGTGCTTCCATGATCTTCCCACTACTGAGGTGAGGCTGACTGGTCTGTAGTTCCCGCCCTCTTTGTTCCCACTTTTGTATAAGGAAGCATCTGCTGTCCTCCAGTCTTTGGGTACCTCCCCTGTTTCCAGTGATCAGCTAAACAGGATAGCCAGAGGTTCAGCCACCACCTCTCTGAGTTCTTTAAGGACCCTGGGGTACACCCCATCTGGCCACATTGCTTTATTAACTCTTATTACTTCCAGTTCCTTCAGGACCCTTTCTCGTGTAAAGGGACTTATGTCCATTTCTGCACCATTCTCATCCCTTGTACTCCCTTCAGACCCATTACCCTCCTCTTCCTCAGTAAAGACTGAGCAGAAATACCTGTTCAATATGTCAGCTTTACTGTTGTCATCCTCACGCGCCCCATCCTCCCCCATCAGTCTCACTATCCCCTCCCTTTGCCTTTCTTTTTTCTTATGTACCTGTAAAGGTTTTGTCCCTCTACCCACTGATTTTGCAATGTGTTCTTCTGTCTGAGCTTTGGCTTCCTTACTGACCTCCCTGCCCTCCTTTGCTTCTCCTGGTACTTCTCCCATCCCTTCTGCCTGTGTCTTTTGTATTGCCTGAATGCAATCTTTTGGCTTTCACTTTCTTTGCTACCTCTTTGAAAACCATAATGGTCTCCTCTTCCTTTTCCTCTCTAACCTGCTTAATGCATCATTCTGTTGCTCTTGTAATCCCTCATTTTAAATACTGCCCACTGTTCCTCAACCCCTGATTCCTGCTCCATTCCCATTAATGCCTCCTTTCAAGTATCTTCCCATTTTCCCAAAGTCTGCCCCTAAAATCCAGGATAGGTTTTGTGTGTGTTTGGTTCTGCTCTTTCTGTGATTTCAACCACAATGACTGGTGGTCACTGTTCCCCAGGTGCTCCCCCACTGTTACCCCCATCACACTGTCCTGTTTGTGGAGCCAAGGTCCAGTATTGCCTTCTGCCGAGTTGGTTTCATGACCAGTTGCTTGAGGAAGGCAATCTGAAGGAGTCCAGGTTAATCTGCTCCTAGTTGATGCTGCTGTTGGGATGCTCCAGTCCATGTCTGGAATATTGAAATCTCCAACCAGTACTACTCACTTTTGTCTGCCATCCTTGGATGGCAAGTATCAGCTCCTATCTGTTTCTTCCTCCTGGCTGGTGGTCTATAGACCACCTGTGTGGATGGCTGGCCCCATTTTCCTTTCCAGCTAACCCACACATCTCTCCCCATTTTGTTCCTCCTGGATCTCTGTGGCCTTATGTCATTTTTACATACAGTGCCACTCCTCCTCCCTTCCTGCCTGCCCTGTCTCTTCTGAATAATGCCAGCCAGGTATGGCCATCTCCCAGTCATGGTTATCATTACACCAGGTTTCAGTGATGGCCACAATGTCCAGGTCTGACTGCACCATGACAGCCTCCAGGTCTTCCATCTTGTTGCTAAGGCTCTGGCATTGGCACATATGTTTCCAGTGATTTGATCTCCTAGACTGTTTCGCTGTTCTACCCAGCCCTTCCTTGGTTGTCCTTTATCCCTGGTTCTCCTTGCTGTCTGCCCTTCTGCTGAATTTTGCCCCTTTTCTGCATATCCACCTCTGGGGCGCTAATCTCTGTCTTTTGCACACTGCTTTGTAGAGATAGCCACTCCTCTGGTTCACTGGTTCCACTGCTAGCTGTGGGGGGTGAGCAAGTAGGTACCCTCCTTACTGGCCTGCCACCCCTCTTTGCTAGTTTAAATGCTTGTCAGTGTAGCACTTAAACTTATCAGTGAGTGCTTGGATTCCCCTCCAGGATGGATGCAGACCATCAGGCTTGAACAAACCTCCATCCCTCCAGGTGGTCCCCAGTCACCAATGAATCCAAACCCTTCCTCACAGCACTAGTTCTTCAACCATGAGTTAAAGTTCCTGATGCATGCACCCCTATGCTCTCCCTTGCCTCTCACAGGTAGTACTTGAAAAAGTGACAGAAGTAGCTACTTGCTTGAGACCCTCCCCAATTTCCTAAACTCTTCCTGAACTTCCTCTGGCTCCCGTATTTGCCAGGTCATTAGTACCTAGGTGGATAATGACATCCAGCTCACCCTCCCATCTTGCCTTCCCAGTGATCCCCAGGATCTTCCTTCCATCCCTCCATGCCATGGCACCTGGTAGGCACCTCACCTCCTGTCCTCCCACTCCTGTGTTCCTAGCTGATCCTCTTATGATGGAGTCCCCACCAGGATTCATTTCCTCCTCCTCTGGGGTCCACTGATCTCCTGCTGAGGTCACCTCCTTGGCTAACCTCCACATCCTTTCCTTCCACTTCTCTGGGTACCTCTATTTGGTTGTCCCCATTTGCCAGTGTGGCATATGAGTTCTTGAGTGGAATGGGATCTGGGATGTGCCTCTGCCTGACCACTCTAACCCTGCCTGAGCCCACTGTCACCCAAGTGCTCTCATTCTCAGCATCCTTGATGCAGCTGTACTTGGACTGGTGGTCTCTGGATAGGGCATGGTACCCTGACCCAGCTTACTTCTTGCCCTAGTCTGGCTACCCTCATCTAGCAGTCCAGAGAGATGCATGCAGATGAACAGCACCCTCAGTGTCCAGAAGGTCTGCCTGAATATGGTTTGCCCCACAGCCACTGTATTGTACCACCCCCTACATTATACTGCAATTATATGTTATTCCACTACTTGTCTGTTACTGAAGCTCTCTAGTTCCCTTTTATTAATTTACTGTCCTAAAAATCCTGCCACTGATCCTCAGATACTTTTCTTTTTAAAAAAAGAAAATTAACCAATAAATAAATGAGTCAAAACACTTGTCATGCTGAGGGTGAGCTTCTTCCCCCTTATGCCCCTCCTGCTCCACACCCCTTACTATCCCATGTTTAGTTCCTGTCAATCAGATTTATCAGGGCATATAATTAAGAGCTGGGGAAGGGGGAGAATATTTGCAGCAATTAAAGACAGCAAAGAAATACACCACCACTATGTTTTAAATTTTCAACAGCCCAAAAAACAATTCTAAGTAAAGACAGCAAATAAATTAGTGTCACTAAAAGCCCACAATCTAAGTTTAAAAGAAAAATAGCAATTACCAGTTACTGTAAAGCACTGAATTGAATATGTTTCCTTCCCCTTCTGGCTTCTTCTGAGAAACAAAACTCACTTGCTACTCAACCTGACTAAGCCCCACCTCCAGTTATCACATAGCTGAGGTCAGAGGCCAGACAATTAACACCCCTCACCCAAACTACAGGGCAAGTCAGACAAGCCAAGACTAAATCTGCAGCAATTAAAGACAGCAAAGAAATACACCACCACTATGTTTTAAATTTTCAACAGCCCAAAAAACAATTCCAAGTAAAGACAGCAAATAAATTAGTGTCACTAAAAGCCCACAATCTAAGTTTAAAAGAAAAATAGCAATTATCAGTTACTGTAAAGCACTGAATTGAATATGTATCCTTCCCCTTCTGGCTTCTAGGCCTGTCTCATCTGCCCTATTTTCTCGGCCTATTATTACACCTTGAACCCTATTTGGTCACTGGTGTCCCTCCCTCGTCCCTTTTCTCTACTTATCATGCCTATGTGCCTGTCCCACACATGCTGAAACTCCCAACTGTCTTTGTCCCCACCACTTCTTCTGGTAGACTGTTCCAGGGGTCCACCACCCTTTCTGTGGGAAGTATTTCCCCACATCCCTCTTGAACTGCCCCTCTCCTCCAACAAGCTTCATAGAATGCCCTGTGTTCTGGCATTCTTCCTCTTCCACTAAAAGAGACTTCCCTCCGGCACCTTGTTCACCCCAATAAGTTACTTATAAGTTTCAGTGGATTAAACACTAAATCCCAACATCGATTTGCCCAACATGCTAAATCCTGTCACCATTTTCCAGACAAATACACTGCCTGACTTCTGAAATGATCGACTGCTGAAATCCCTAAATGCAGTATATCTGTGCTGCCAGTGCATCTCAGCACATTTGCTAGTTAACACAGCAAAGATTTAGTACTGCTCAAAGTGCCCTCCCTTTTATTCACCTGCATTCATCAGCACAAATACAGTATAGGAAAATGAGGACCCAAGACCAAATCAACAGCCTATACTGGTTGAAGTGTATTTATTTTTGTAATTTATTTATGACTTTGATAACCAGGTAAGTACACTGATCCCAAGGACCATTTTCAGGCACAACCCAGGCCATAGCAAAATGGCACATAAGGCAACAATAAAAAAAAAAGCAAAATACAAGAATTAGAGTACAGTAGAGCATATGTGACAATTCAAACATAATGGTACCAGATCAATGCAGGCAATGGCATGACAAATGGCACAGGAGGTACCAAGAACAAAATACAAAATATGAAGTTCAATGTACAAGACAGCATTCAAGAGAAGTTAAAACACAATGATGACAGAAAATGTAATTGTCTTTGCTCTCTGCTCTATTCATTTCGCTGATCAGATGTCAGGATTTTAACAGTCAGTCATTTTGGATGTCGGGCTCAGTATTTGTCAGGCAGACGGTGCTGGGATATTAAATGTCAGGATTATAGATGTGATTTAATATGGATCCTGTCTCAATCATTTCCCCTCTCACTCTCCTCTCCTCTTCTCCAGGGAGAACCTATTGAGCTCATGTAGCCTCTCCTTGTGTTGTTTCTCATACAACCCCAACACTAGTTTTCTAACCCTCCTCTGGACCGCTTCCACCATGACAACGTCCTTGTGGATGTGTGGTTTGCAGAACTGGACACAGTACTCCAGGTGGGATATCACTTGAGAGTGATACAGTGGCAGCACCACCTCCCTTCTACTGCTGTAAATCCCCCTCCCTATGTACCCTACCATACAGTTAGCCTTGCCAGTGTCTTGTTGCAGTGCCTCCTCACCTTGAGTTCATCAGATATGATTACCCCAATTTGCTGCTCTTGCTTGGTGACTGTAAGTGTCTCCCCCATCTTATACACAGCCTCTGGATTTCCCCACCAAATGTGCAAGAGCTTGCACTTCCTGGCATTGAAACCCAGCTGCCATGCCCTAGACTATTCCTCTAGTTTCCCCAGATCCCTTTGTGTTCTCTCTACCCCTTCCTGGGTTTCCACCTTTTTGCAGATGTTTGTGTCATTTGTAAAGAGATACACCTTCCCCTCCAGTTCCTCAGCAATGTCACTTATGAAGACATTGAAGAGAACAGGTCCCAGTACCCATCCCTGTAGTACTCCACTGGTCACTCGCCCATCCCCTGAATGATTGCCATTTACCACCACCCTCTGCCTCCTATCCTTCAATCAGTTTGTTACCTAGCTTATCACCTTCTCCCCACCCTCCAGGTTGCTAAGTTTCTTAATTAGCCTCCTCTGTGGTACAGCATCAAAGGCCTTATACTGAAATCCAAATAGTCTATCTACATCCAGTGCTTTCCTTTGATCCACACCCTAGTCACCCAGTCCAAGAAATCCATGAAATTTGTTTGACATGACCTGCCCCCTATGAAACCCTGCAGCTTATGCTCCTGTGGCCCATTTGCCTCCAGGTGCTCCATCAGTCTCTCCTTCATCAGGGTTTCCATTAGCTTCCCCATCACTGATGTCAGACTGTCTGGCCTCTAACTGCTAGCCTCCTCCTGCTATCACTCTTCTGCAAAGGGACCACATTTTAGTTTGAGATGTTTACCTTATGACACTGCCATGTGAATTTTAACTTCAATTTAAAATACAGAGAGAGTGTGCTGTGGCATTATTTTCTTTTCATTGCAGTTTAAACATACCTTCAGTTGTCCTTAATTTAGTATCACAGTTTCTGTAGCAGTCCTAGAACATGATATTTTGATGAAGATTATTTTTGTTCAAGCAGGTTCTTTCCATGGTCATAATGCTTGCCATAACAACAAGTTGGTAAGCAAAATAAATTACAGCTCACAATGAGTGGTGGGGGGTGATGTGGGATCTAATACTTCTTGCCATATTACTAAGCCAGCAGGAAAAAAAATTAATGCATCTAATAATGTTTATTTATTTGGATTTATGTTTGCTAGAATATCCTTGTTTAGGTGGAGTATCTACTGTCCAATAGGATCCAAGCAGAGGAGTATTTTCAGCAACAAAGTACATAGAGTATTTATAGGTTAATACATTCAAAATATACAGTAAGGCATAAAAAGTACTAAGACAATAATGTACATTTTAAAAGATGGATGGAAAAGTTTTAGCAGGACGTTGAGACCAATGTCAAGTACGGGGGGGGGTAGAACAGCATGTCTGTAAGGTGTTAGTGGGTTGAGAGCACTATACTAACCAGTTAGCAGGTACTGTACAGTACATGGGCTAGAAGATGGTGATGCAAGGCTCTTTTGAAAACTAGGAGAATCTTTATTTAATTGTGTCAGAGGCTGAGTTCCACGTATTTAATGCTACAATAGTAAATGTCTTCTCACTAAATCATTTGTGTACCCATGGGACAATGTAAGAGATTTCTGGAATATATTCTTAATGTGCTAAGGCTGGATATGTCTGGATAATAAATATCAAAGGCAGGATGTGCATAGGCAATTTACACTTTGGTAAATTAGGGTGGACCACTTGAGGTCTTTACTTTTCTCTGGTTGGAGTAATACTAGGATGGAATATAACAGGAAAGAATGTTTGTTTTTGTAACGACTGATATTAAATCTACATACTGAAAGAAAATAAGGTCTACTGTGATCTTCTATAAGGCAGTGGAATTGTTGATCTGTAGCTTTCCCTCCCATTTTCAATGGTACTGAGAAGTGAATACTGTAAGAGTATCTTTTAAATGTTTAGCTTGAGGCAGTTTCTGTTGCAGTATAGCAGACGGAGCTTCTTATGTAAGTAATAACCCATGACAGGGTGTGTGGTCACTGGGGATTAATCAACACCCTGGGTGCATTGTGAGGCACAAGGCAAAGCTGAGTGTACTCACAGCACCTGGGGTGTTTATTAATCCCCCGTAACCACACACCTTGTCGTGGGTTATTGTGTTTATAACATTGGCTAGATCAACTGAGAAAAATATTAATTTATGTGGACTACAATGTTTCAAATGCTGTTTTAGATGAATGTATCCTGCCGCTCAATAATGTAGTGCCTGATTAAAAACTTGTCTGTGTCTTTTCATTTCTGTGTTCTGTTATAGTTATGTTGCCTACTTTGCTTTCTATGAAATAATGACTTATGCACATTGTTGAAAAGCAAAATACATTTAATATTTTAACCCATACCTTCATGAATTTCAGATTAAGGCTCCGTCAAGCAAGTTAACGGAACTTCGCTTTGCAGCACAAATGTCCTATATAATAACATAACATCCACTGGCACGGAACAATGTGCAGTATGTTACAGAACAACAAGCATCTTTATTAATAGAATGCATTATTTAGAAAACATAATGCAAACTTTTTTATTAATGGAACATGGATTCTGAATTGACACGGACATTTTTTTCCAGCGGATCCATGTGCAACTATGAAATGCAGCCTTTGGAAACAGTAGTTATACACAGTGTTTCAGATCAATATGCATGATGCACTAAGAAACTATGAGGTAAATCCTCATTTTTAACATAACATTTTGCAGAACTGTGTTTTACATAATAGATTTACACCGTTTGCAGAGCACCTCAGTTAGTAAAATACTGCCATGCACCTTTTCATTTACAGCACAGTTTTTTCTGCCTGAGCAATACAGTGTTGGATTTGAACTCATAACTCAGCAGCATTTGCCTTTCCATTATTACTCCCAACAAAGCGTTATGTCAAACATTTTAATGCAGTGTGTATGCACTGTGTAAAGTGCTTACAGAAAACACATAATTACACAATGTAATTGCAAGCACGATGCTTTACCCTGTATTTTAACAGTAAGCCATCACTGTAAATCTCCAAAGCTGTGCACAACTGCTGTGTTTATTGTAGTCCACACTGTATAAGGCATAATGTAGTGTATTGAAGTTTTGTTCTGCAAATGGTGTAAATCCGTTATGTGAAAAACAGTACTGTAAATTGTTATGTTAAAAATGAGTATTCACCTCGTAGTGTTGGGCGCTGTTTGATTACAAAATTGATCACCTGGGTGGGTGGGTTGGAGTCAATCTTTTACTCATTCGTATCTTTGCAGCAATATCTTTTTCATCTATCAGTACAATAATTAGAATGAGTACAAAATTGATCCATGAGCTAGATTAATGAAGGCTAGGATCGCACTTATCATTAATTAATTGGCTGACAGTCTCCTATTACTTTGACAACAAAGACAACTTGAGTCTGTGAATGACAGTTAGGGTCGAGTAGTGATTTCTTTGAAAACCTACTCACCCTAACTGTGCGTATAACAGACATTAATGTATCCCCATGTGACATCTCTTATCCAATTAGATAAATAGCTAACATAGCCCATGTTATAAGGGTGCTTTTGGTAGTCATGATGATGTGATCCGTGTAGGACAGGAACAAATAAACATATGCAACATGCCAGCAGAAAAAGGCCCAGAGGTTTATCTTGTCTGCTCATAATGTGGATTGCTCAGTGATTACTGAGTGGACCTCCCCCCCTCCCCATTAGGAGTTTTCCTCCTCAATAGGAGTCCCCCTCAAGTTTTTGCTTTTAATTGCAACCCTCCTCTTTTCTTTGTCTCAACCCATCTTACTTCTGTCCACTGTCTTTGAGGATACAAGCTCATCTGGCAACTCATTCCACTTAGCCATCACCCTCTCGGTGAAAAAGTACTTCCTCATTTCCCTCTTGAATCATCTTCCCACCAGCTTGAGGCAATTTCCTCTAGTGGTTCTGTTGCTAATAGGGCTGAAGAGACCCTCATATTTCACCTTGCTTATATCACTGAGATACATAAATGTTTCAGTCAGGTCTCCCCTCTGCTCCTGTCCTCCAGGGAGTACATGTTGAGGTCTTTGAGTTTGTCCTTGTGTGTCCTATCCTGCTGACCCTGGATCATTTTAGTTGCCTTCCTCTGGACCATTTCCAGAAGACTGAACTATTTCCTAAGGTACAGACACCAGTACTGCACACCGTACTCCAGGTGTGAGTGCACCAGGGATCTGTACAGTGGCAAAATGACCTCTGCCTACCTGCTAGTTATTACTTTGGCTATGTAACCCAACATTCCATTTGCTTGGGTGATACCTTCTTGCAATGTGCAGAGTGTTTCAGATCACTTGTCATGATCACTCCCAAATCCTTCGCCTCTTCTGACATGGTAACCTGCACACCACCCAGACAATGTTAAATTTTTGGGTTCTTAGACTGCAAGTGCATGATTTTGAACCTCTTAACATTGAATCCCAGTTACCAAATACCCAACTATTTCTCAAGCTTGGCTAGGTATTTCCTGAGATTATGTCTTCCCTCTTCTGTGTCCACCCACCCAAAGAGTTTGGTGTCATCTGTAAACAGATAGATCATATCCTTTTTTCTGTCTGGTATGTCACTGATAAATATATTACACAGCACTGGATCAAGCAACAAACCCTTTGGGACCCCGCTAGTGACTGCTCTAGCCCCTGAGAATTTCTGCTGAGCATTACACTCTGACTTCTGTCCTGCAACCAGTTTTCTACCCTGGTATTTAGCTGCACTCCTGCCTCATGTCCTCCAGCTACCAAACGAATCTGCTGTGGGAAACAGAGTCACAGACTTTACTACAATCCAGATACAGGGGGACAGATTTTCAAAGGATGATGCAGAGCTTGCATAAAGCCATGTGTCAACCCCATTTTTGGGCACAGCTATACCTGATTTTTAGGTTAGGTGCAGTTTCAACACTTTACCCAATTTATGGCAACTTACAACGAATATTTGGCACAAGCTCCATAACAAGAGTACCTGGGATTGCCGCGAGCCAGACAAGAAAAAGTTTGTCTAACCTGCAGCAATTGGTGCAAGGCATAGAAGACCCAGCTCACTGTCCTGTAGAATGATGCGAGCCCCATGCACCCCATGTTCAGTGCACATGGGGCTTGCACCATGCAGGGGCATTTGAAAATCTGGCCCAGGATCTCCACAGCCTAACCCTTAAGGAACTGGAAACTTTGGATGCTTTTCAGTGAGACACTTGTTTTCAGATGACTTGTTAGTGCAGCAGGGAAAGATGATTTCCCACTGGAAAAACATTTTTTGGGGTTCTCTGTTGTTCAATAGGGGGTAATTTGTGTCCTTCCAGGACTGTGAGCATTTAACATGGCTTGCAGAGATGTACTGTCTTCAAGGAGGTATTCATGCTTTAGAAAAGATGATAGTCCATTGGCATGGATACAGATACTAATGTTAAACATGATGTAGATGGAGGGAAAGTCCTTGATAAACAGGCTGAACAGTATGGTATCCAGGATGGATCACTAAGGATGACTGTATTAAGGAGTTTAGATTGGAAAAAATACAATTTTTCTTTAACTACCTGTAACCTCTTGGAAGGAAGGTCACTGATCTATGATAAGGGAGTTCTGGGATAGAAAGCAACTTGCTGAGTAAGATGATGGGTTTACTGCTCAGAGGCTTTAGTTGGGTCAATTAATGTCCGTCTGTTGAGGTAACTTTTATCTAGCACAGTTGATAGGCCATTAGTTAACAGATAAAACAACCAGCAACATCAATGAATATTGGAGAAGGTAAGTAAAGAAAAAATATGGGGTTTTATCTAGAAATAATATGATGCAAACATGGTTGACAGTGTCTCTTTAAATAAATAGATTCAGAAAAAACAGTCTTGCCAACAATGTATATACTGTACAACATATAATTTATTCAATACATTTATCAGGCAGAGATTCCCCTGATTGTGTGGCTCTTTTTTATGGATCCTTTGCCTGAAGATTTCTCTGCACCAACCCCATAACTACTCTTACTTCATGTAGTGAACAGAAGGGGACACATCTGAAACTGGCTGTCTTAGCATTTAAAGAAGCAATGCTAGGGGCAGCAGAAAGCTCAGCTGGGAGAGTATCAAAAGAAAAATGGGCAAGAGGCCCAATGTGGGTCACTGCTGAAGCAAAGATGGTGGCAAGAGCCTAAATGAGAGCATTATTAAGGTATGAAGGAAGCCAAAGGGGGGAGTTGGGAAGTTAGGAAGAAGTACAGTACTTGAAGGCAAGAAGGATAACCAGCAGGAAGGTATAGGAGGCAAAGGTGGAGATGAGTGCAATGTGAGTACAGCAAAGCAAATAGGCATTCATTACATACACCTGGGAGAAGCATAAGTTTAAAGGGGATATAGTGATGCTGAAGAGTGAGGAAGGATAGGAGAAGAGGAACAAATGGAAAACAGGGATACTGTACAAATAATCTTGTTCACCATTTACTAGGGAGAAGGAATGGGCACTATTGGAATGTGGGGTAAAAAGGGCAAAAGAAAGAGGGCAAGTGCTCAAGCAGCATGGGCTAAGTAATGGGGACAAGGTTTCTGGAAAATCTAGAAGGGCTGAATATAAATACATCTATAGGACCTGATGGCTTACAAATGAAGATTCTTAAGGAGAAGCAGTGGTACTCACTGGCCATGGGGATCTTCTGTAGGGACTGGAGGACAGTGGGCATGGTTCAGTTACTCAAGAGCAGAAGAAAGGATGGGCCTGGTAACTACAGACCAGTCTGATTCATGTTGATAGTGGAAAAGATTATGGAGTGTATACTAATGGAAGAACTAGTGGACTTCCTGGAGGAAACTGGCGTAAGGACTCCAGATTTGGTTCATGAGGGCAGGTCTTGCTAGATGGATCTGATTGACTTCTTTTACTTGGGGACCACAGTGCATGACAGAGGACAGGCAATTGATACAGTATACTTGGATTTCACAGAGGTCTTTAACTTTGTCCCCCACAGGTAGCTGTTCAGAAGCTAAGGGCTTGAGGGCAGAAAAATGTATAAATATGGTGGAAACCTAGCTAGGGGAAGGACAAAAAGGGTAGTGGTTAATGGGGAATTCACACAGTGAGATTCTTACTTATATAGAAACACTGGTTTCATTATCCTTCAGAGGTCTACATAATCTTTTAAATATGCAGCATAAATATCCATGGAATTACATTAAGGTATTAGCCCTTTTATACCTATTACACTGTAAGACGATTCAAAGGAAATATTTGTCAATGAAAGAATACGTGAACTCATTTGTAGATGTAGGTCTTATAGTCTGAAGTCTGGATCTGTTGTCTTTTCTGGCTCTAGTTTTTACAGGACTGTGAGAATTGCGCTCAGTAATGTCTTGTTGATGCTGAAAAATCCACTTTTAAAAGCAAACAGTTGCTTTGTTCAAGCATTTGAACTTCATCTCTGTCGTCATCAGTTAGACAATGGCTCCATATAGCTTGTCAGTGTGACCCCGAGTACTTCTTTACATCAAGGATACATAATGAAGATAATATAGGAACATTTGCAGATTCAGACTCTAAGTTTTGCATATGGGTTTGTAATGTTAGAGAAATGTCAATGCCCTTTGGCATCAGTGGATTGTTTCTTTCTTTTACACAATGATTGCAAATGTATTGCTTATGCGTGAGGATAATTTTGCAGCTGTCAAGTCACAGTTTACAACTGGGGTGATTTTTATTGAGTACGTCCTAAGCTGTGCCTCTTTTTCTAAGTCTGAATAAATTTACCCAGTATTGAGACATATCAGAAACATATAGTTAGTCATGTCAGTAATGATAACACTAACATCATGATGTATTTTATATTTCTGTATCATTTATAATTTTGAAGCAAGACATTCTTATCAGTATTTAAGTTTTACAGGCCCTACAGGCTTCTTTAATATCTTTGGATAGCTAAAAATATTATTTTCAAGATGGTATAAAACAGGTAATTATAGACTTTGACATTTATAAAATGCATACATGGCTTTCAAAGAATCCTCCATTATCTGCCTTGGTTTTAAGCTGTATCAGAACTACATTTATGTGACAGAACAGAATGGCCTCATAATTTGCTGTGCTCACCAATGCATCCGAGGCATGTAGTGTTAACCTGAAGGGAGCATTATTACAAGGTACACTGAGAAAAGGATGCTGTGGTGATATACAGGGGCGGATGATCTCCGACACCTGTTGAGTTGGGATCATAGGTGATTGAATGAGCTGTGGATCTGTGTTTGTGGACTTGAACATTGAAAGCCAGTTTTACCATTAAAAGATTTTGAACTCTCATGGACTGTGAAATAGTGCTGCGGTGTGAGGCAGTAAATATGATAAATCATTGATGGCTGATACACAGGAACTATTGGGAGTGGAAACAAATGGTGGTAGAAGACAACGTAGTGGGGTAAGCCATGCTATTTAAATTTGATACTGCATTCAGTTACACAAAGATATTGGTTGTACCAACTAACAAGCCTACATAGTAGGCAATTGATGGCAGATATTGTTCCCCCTTGCCAGGCACCCAGTCCCCATTGCAAGTTGAAGCATGAAAGACTAGGAGGTAAAAGGTTGCTTGATTCAGCTTATTTCATATATTTATTCTCTGAAATGTTAACCCTTTATTTCCTTACTCACATATCCATATAATTTATTTTTTAATGAGGTTTAAACTGAATTTTCCACTGGGACTTGTGCTCATGTAAGAGCCATTTTGCATATGAATTTCCATTTAAAACCTTTCAGATGCCTCTATATGCATTCGTATATCTTATTATATTTTGATAAGACATTATAATAAAATTATTGAGTCCAAAATACTACGGTGGTAGCCAGTGACTAGATTCTCCCACTCTTTTTAGTGTTAATTTCCTTTCTGTAATTATTTTGAATTGTACCTGCACATTACCTATCTCATATCCCTTGTACAGTTAGCATTGTTTTTGTATCTGCTGTGTTGTTGAATCTGGTATTAATTGGATAGATAGATAGATAGATAGATGGATAAATAGATAGATAGATAGATAGATAGATAGATAGATAGATAGATGCATAGATAAATAGATAGATAAAATGTTTTTATTTGCAGGATAAGTACATGTCATAAGGGAAAATACACAGTTTGCAAGACAGTCCTGTTAAGATGTTTGGCAATATACAACAAATATTGCATATAAAAACATAAATATGTGAACATACATCACAAACTTTGCTAGTACAAATATACCTACAAACAAAAACACATAAAATATTCTAACAGTTGCATACCATAGAAAAAAACAGATTTCAACATACAGTTGAACACACCGGGCTGGATATTTAAACTGCGCCATTCTGTGGCACAAGCCCTTGTGCTGCTCAAAAAAGTTGCGCAGGGGTGTGGCCGGGGAGATATTCAATGGAGTTACGCTATTGAGCAACTCCTTTGAATATCACCCCCCAGCCACAGCCACTGTGCATGGCATAGTGGAACTTGCGCCACCGCAAGTGGTCAGAGTGGAGCATTCAGATGCGGTGGCACAAGTTCCATTGACCATGCACAAATTTCTGATATTCAAAAGTGACATGCAAATGGAGCCATAATTTATGCAAAGGCACATGGGGGCCATGTGCATCTAATTCTGACCCCATTTGCATGCCATTCTGTCTGAGTGCGCGATACCCAATGACTTGTGCCTGGCGCCTGCCAGGCAGCAGCCATCAGGACCGATGCCCCTGCAGCTCAATCTTGGGCATAATGTAAAAGAACCCCCTGACTGGCTCAATCGAGGGCATAATGTAAAGAGCCCCCTCCGATTGGCCTGATCATGGGCATAATGTGAAAGAACCACCCCAACTGGCCCGATCGCGGGCATACTGTAAGCCCGTGATTGGCTAGCTAGGAGTGTTTTGCCCATGATCGGGCTATGGGGGTTACTATTATGCCCGTGATCTGGCTGCAGAGTGGGGCACAGGAATCAGGAGGGCGCCCACCAGGTGGCAGCTGCTGTGTGTGCCCTGCAATGTGGCAGCTCACCTGTGGGTGGCCTCATTCTCCTTTTTTGGCTCAAAGTTGTGCAGGTGCAGGTAGGGTTGCGCCAGACATCCTGCACAGCCCACAAATATCGGGCTGTGCAGTTTATGCATGGTTCCTCCCCCTCCGGTTGAGCATGCCTTCATTAGCATTGTGCTGTTGCTCAGCATGACTTGGGGGGCGCAACTGCCTCCTGCTGAATATCGCAGAATGGTGCAATTTTGGACTTGTGCAGGCGCAACCCTATTGCGCATGGCGCAGCCCTTTTGAATATCCAGCCCACCATGTGAAGCAGTAGTGCGCATGGAATGGGATAACCCATTCCACAGAACAGAAGCCTGATGTCTCAGTGTTTTGGCTCCCTCCTTAGTCCTATGCAGGGTAATAGATATCTTATTTTCATGTACTGTTCTAGTTAGTACTCAGGTTGATGTTTCATTCCTAACCTATGCTGTAATTGAGATACAATGTGTAGGAAATTTTACAAAAAACTTATGATGTAGCTTTAACCAAGCCATTCTATTTCTTATATCTGGGGTATGCCACCCCAACTCTCTAAGCATATCACAATGATGTGATGAAAGTTACATCCTGAAATAAATCTAGATAATCTATACTGGACCTTTTCTAACATTAATAACATCCATTTATTCACTATCCTGTATATATTACTACCGTATTCCATTGCAGGAAAAAACATTTGTTCAACCAAGGTCTTTGTAGTTCTTAAGTCCAGACACCTAGAGGTACGTCTAAGCGCTCCTAACTTCCTATTAGTATTACTAAGTATATTAAGGATACGTTGGGTAAACTTTAACTCAGCATTGTATATTATTCCCAAATAATCATACTCTGTCACTTGTTCTAACTTTATTTTATTTAAAGTAAGTATGGTCAGTTCAGAATTATTCCTAGCTCCAGAGTGGAGCACCTTAGTTTTTTTAATATTCATAAGAAGTCTTGACCTGGTGAGCCACTCCCTGATCCTTTCAAATTCCCTTTGAAGCTTATCCTTAAGTTCAGATCGACTTACCCCGTAGTAATCAATGCCGTATCATCAGTATAAAGTCTTATTTTAGAATGCTGTACTTCCAGCAGGAGGTTACTTATGAACATCAGGAGCAGCAATCCCTGTGGGACCCCTCAGTTTACCCCCTTACTTGAGTACAGGACTTGGGACATGGATACCCTCTGGGATCGACCAGTCAGATAAGACTGGACCCAATTTCAGGGGCCATCCGTTATACCTAATGTCCCCATCCTCTTTAGCAACAGTAAGTATAGCACAATGGTTTAAGACTCTGAGCTGCAAACTTGGAGACCTGGGTCTGAATCCCACAGCGCCCACTTGCATACTGTGTGACCCTGAGCAAATCACTTAAATCCCTTGTGCACCTGTAAACAAGCTTCAGCTTAGTATGTTTCTCCTGGTTAAAAAAACAAACAAATAAAAAACAGATCGAAAGCATTCAACAAATCTACAGATAGAACAGCAGTCTCTAACCCTGCATCCAAGGAGGTAGACACCAAGTCATTAAATTTGATTAAAGCTGATAACTAATTCTATGTACCTCCCATGTATGTTAGACCTTCCAGGACCACCATGCAAATTAGCTGTCTCAATGGTGTTATCCTGGTAAAAATAAAATTGAATTGAACTGAAGATGCACTATATACTTCAATATATAAGGAAGTATCATAGGAACTACAATTTAAATGAATTAGGATTTACTGTAATATAGCATGATATACAGCATCTGGCTAGCTTGCACCATGTCACTGGCTGCTACTGTATCGCTAACTAGTTAATAATTATTAAATATGTTCTATCTTTACCTGTTCTATAGAACATGCATTCACCAGTTAAATACAATGTTCACAATCATGTAACCTTTTCTTTTTGTTACTGAAAAGGAGGATGAGCTGGTTCTCAGACACTGTTACTCAGAACTTGGAAAGACAGACTTTGCCAATATGAAGGACCTGGTGTCCAAGGGTCTGTAGCAGCTATATAAGGCTGGTAATGCAGAACAAATAGGAAGTCCATTGAAGACAGTGACTGAAGCAGCAGAAGCCTGCATCTCTGTAAGCAATCAGGGAAAGGGAGCGAAGATGTGCCACACCAGCTCCACAGGGACCTAAAACAACTGATCCTAAACAAAAAGAATGTATACTATATGACTTCTGGAAAAATAGGGTGTCTCCAGGCAGGGAGGAGAAGAACAGAGCAGCCCTGATGGACTGAAAGGTTAGACTTAAGACAACCATGGAAGAGCTAGAAACCAAGAAAACAGCAGGAGCTGGGGATAAAACCAAAGCATACACCAGTACATAAATGGATGGAGAAAGGTGAAGGAGGGGGATTGGCCACTGAAACAAGAGAAGGGTAGGTAGCCTGAGAGAGCCAGGGTTGAGGGCTTAGATGCTGATGAAACACTTTATTTCAGAGTTCACCAAGGGACCCTGATGGGGTGAGGATGCTAATTGGGATGACCTATGGCATTAGTGGTGGCCACAATGAGACAGCAGATATCATGCCAGCCTTAGTAGCTGACTACATGGAACTGATCATGTCTATTAAGTTCCAAGGGGCCAGCAGGACACACCCCAAGATCATTGGAGAGCTCAAGAAACAATTAGCAGGGATGCTTGATGTAGTATTTCAGGAGTTTGTATAGATAGGTGTGGTGCTAGGGACTGGAATGTGGCCATAGTGGTCCCCATCTTCAAGAAGTGGACAATGCTGACCTGCAAAACAGCAGGCCATTCAGCCTGGCATTAGTGTTAGGCAAGGTCCTTGCAGCCATTATCAAATATAGAATAATGAAACACTAGTTTGAGGATGAATTTCAAGCCCCCTTTCAGCATGGCTTCATGAGTGACAGATTATGCTAAATCAAACAAAGCATCTTTTTTGAGTGTGTGACAAGGGAGGTGGACAGAGGCAGGACTGTGGATGTAATCCAACTGTACTTCAGGACTTTGATACTGTGAAGTATGACAAGCATCTGGGCAAAGTATGCCAGTACAGTATACATGAAACATTTTCAAGGGGCACTTCTAAGTGGCTTGAGGACAGGAAGCTTGAGGAAAGATCATTCGCATATCAGGCATCCAACTGGCTCAACACTCTCTTGGCAGCAACATAGTGACCACTCCAACACTCGGCCTCTTCAAGTCCAAGCTGCGCCTCTCACTGCTTGTATCCTGTGATTGCCCATCTGACATTTCCACTGTCCCAGCTGCAAATGCCCTAGCACCCAGCACTTACAATCAGTCTTTGTAGCCCTAGCACCTTACCTGACATATTCCCTCGACAAGGCCCCCTGGCTGCACTGTCTCCCGGCCTCACCCACTTCCCCTGTATCTCCACTCCTGCCCCCACCCCAAGCACCTCCTGTACTCCCCTTTACCCCCTGCACCTCCCCCCCCTCGATCTCCTACCTTCACTTCTCCCACCACCCACCCCCTTCCTTGTCTTGCTCATAGCTCAAGTCTTTGTACTGGTTATTACATGTCTGTAAGTCAATGACTATATGTTTGTAACTAAAAATTATGACTGTTGCACACACTGAAGTGGAACCTTTGAAAAGAGCCTCAGCTCAAAGGTATGATAATCCTAGATTGAAATAAATAAAATAAATAAATAAATAAAAAGGAAGCAGTGGCTGGTGGTCATTGAGCACTATGAGTTGAGAAATGCACTTAGTGACATCCCTCATGGATTGGTGGTGTATGGTGCTATTGCTGTTTTTTTTTTTTATCAATTATCAAAAAGCTGTGATCTCTAGGAAGTTGCTTAAGTACACTGATGACATTAAGATGACCCGGGTGGTTAATTCCATTAAGGATGGGGACTCACTTCAGAAGAATCTGAATAAGCTGGTCAATTATTCAGATTCCTGGAGCATCTGATTCTGCATAGCCAAATGCTATCTGCTACAGTGTTGGATAAAAATAAAAGTGGTATGACCTACACATTATGTGGGGCTCCTCTTGCTGCAGTAGAGAAGGAGAAGGACCTGAGAACATAATAGACAAGGGGCTAGAGCATGACAAGCAGTATGTGACTGCTGATAAGAGGGCCAGCAGAATGCTGAAGGCTTCAAACTGTGTGTGTGTGGTGGGGGGGCAGCAAAACAGGGAAGTAATAATGCTTCTTTACTAGACCCTGTTCTGGTCCTACCTGCTGTATTGCATGCAGTTATCTGCTCCTTAATAAAAAGGGACATTGAAGCAGTCAAGAGGGTTTAACACAGGACCATCAAAATAATCAGGGAACTGGAGGCAAAAGCTATGAAGAGAGTATGGGGTACTTAACGTGATCAGCCTGGGAAAAAGGAAGCTGAGAGGGGACATAATATCTGTCTTCCACATACTCAAGTATATTAAAAAAATTGAACATATAAAGCTTTTTGATCTGGTGTCATCAAGTAGGATGTGTGGACATATCTTGATGATCAAAGATTGTAAATTCAGGTATAACAGTAGTTTGTTTCCTAGAGAGTTGTGAACCTGTGGAGTAGCCTTCTAGCAAATGCAATAAGTATGAAGATATTAAGTCACTCAGTGTAAGTCTGGAAAAATGTCTACTTACCAGTAGAAATCAGCAGGTACCCTGCATAGTACAGTGAGCAGTGAATTCTGCTGAATTTGTTCATATTTGCAGATAGTATTGTTTTATTATTATTGATGTGATGACCCTGGTGCTCCCTGTGGCCTTAAAGCAGCAGTGCGTGATAGCGGTGAAAATTTTGACCCATACTTTTTTCTTCTATTTTTTGATTGCCTCATATCTCCTGACCTGTATGATATGCTTTCTTTCCATTTTGAGTCTGCTTTACTACTTTTATCTTACAATTCAAATAATAAAAGTAAAAAGAGTGCTCCTTTTAATATGGCTTGGACCAGGTTTTCATCACTATTCTCAATTGTTTATGACCGCCCATTGTTTAAGATTACTTTTCTAGTGACTTTAGTGATTTTGCATGCTGTTGATGCTGCTCCCAGACTTTATAGGACAAAAGGGGCTAGATATTCAGAAGTTTGCACGTGTGTAAATGGGTGTCTGTCTGCGCAAACTGGGTTTTGCACCAGGGTATGATATTCAAAAGGGAGAAGTTGCGTGGGTAAACAGGTTTAGTGCCTGCACAAAACATAATGTATGTGGGTGGGCAAAAGGAGGGGCAAGGAAAGAAGGATCTGCACAACCCCATATTCAATGCATTTGTGCTGCACCAAAAGGCTTAGCATGGTCCATCTGTGCAGTGCAAATGCCACTGAACAAAACCCCATCTTACTCTAGGCAACCCTAGTAACTGCAGCCAACAATGACTTTGTCTGGTGAGGGAGCACACCTGCCCCCTGACTGAGTGCCATCTCAGTATCCATGTAGAGATAATCCCTGATGCCTAGTGGTCCCTCCCTCCAGTCATCAGCCTGTATATTAAATAATCCTTGGTGCCTAGTGATCCCCCCAATTGCTGGTCTGCCATGCCATAGTGGTAATCCTTGGCATGTAGTGGCTTCCCATGGCACTAGCCACCCACCATGCCACCCCCTCTTGCCTGCATCATCGGTGCCATAGGAGCCTATACAGTGTCTGGCACATCCCTCCTCACACCACCTCTGCCAGCTGCCATATGCAATGCCAAAGAATGTTCATCCAATGTGCTGTACAGAGTGTGTGTCCTCTATTGTACACTAGAAGGCGCACACTCTGAACATTACAGTGGGTGAGTGCTCTCTGGCATTGTTATGGCAGCTGGCTGAGGTGGTGTGAGGAGGACTGTGCCAGTCACTATATTGTCTCCCATGGCACAAATGATGCAGGTAAAAGGAGGTGGAGGGTGGGTTGTCTGTGCCATGGGAGGGCTCTAGATGCAAGGGATTACCTCTATGGCATGAGGCACCAGGCAATCAGGGGAGGGGGTTACCACAGGACACCAAAGAATTAGTGGGGTTGGTTTATGCACTGCGATTTACAGTGTAACCACAGTTCTCATTCAGATAGGGCATGGTGTTGTCCTTATTACAGCATCAAGAATTGGGGACCAGGGGAGGGGGAATGCTGGAAACCAGGAAATATTTTATATGTGATAGGGAACGGGCTCGGAGACTGGGAGGGACCATTGGATGCCTGGGACATCTCTTACCATAATTGGGTGGTGTTATGAGAATGTGAGGGGGCCACTAGCCACCAGGATATTGGCGCCTTGCATGGGGCTCCAAATCAGGTATGGGGGGACACTGGCCACCAGAGAGCCATTGTCTTTTCTGGGCTAGGGTTCAGGTACTGGGGGGAGCGCTATACACCAGGACTTATGCAGTTACCATACAGCTGGCAATTGACGGGAGGGGGAAACTGATAGACACTAGGGATTATTTGTGTCATATATGGGCTGCCAATCAGAGGACACACCAGGGGCATCCTTCATCCCATGAGACCGGCAGTTGGGGGGTAGTGCTGTGCAACTTCCCATCACTAACCATACAAATGGGCCCATAATTGAAATGCAAATGGCCTCTTAGTGCCTTGCATTCACAATGGGCTCATTTGAATGGGTCCCTCTGAATATCATGGATAGTGCTCTGGTGCTATCCAGTCTGGTAGTGCTATTCCCTGCACAACAGGGATCCACTTTGGGGCAGCACTACTTAACATAGAGCTGTGTCAACATAGCCTTATATTCAGTTGGATACATCCTTGGACTCCTAGGCACTTGGAAAGCACAGTGCAAACCTTTACACTCTGCAATGTACTTTTTCGAATATTGGGCCCAGTTGTACAAAAACTGCAAAGAATACTGAGGAAAACCTGGCCTGAACCATATTGAAAGGACCATTGAATTTATTATTTAAAATGCAAAAAAACAACTAAAGCAGACTCAAAATGGGGAATAAAGGTATCATACCATTCAGAAGATAAATACCAATCTGAAATAGAATACAAAAATATAAGCAAAAATTGTCACTGCTATCATGCACTACTGCCATAAATTACTATATTCATTGTGTTATGTCATAACTTATTTAGCCAACAATGAGTATTTGGGTAAACAAGCTATTCAGGAGAAATATTAATTTTAGTCCTGTAAATACATATCATAGACTTCTAACTAAAATCTCTTCAAAGGCATATTGACATGGGATAGTTTTATTCCTTTGGCAATATGCCTGTTTCTGAAACTGCGCCTAGAAAAAGACACAAGTGGCACTCACATTGAGAGAGGCTGGTGATCCTGGGTTTCAATATCTCCATTTTGCAGTAGTGGGAGATGGGAAATAACATTTTAGAAAGCTTTTATTAATCAGTAAGGAGCTACAGTTCATGAATTGAGATTTTCCATGGGATGTTGAAGATTGATGATCAGAGTCAAAGGCAATGAATAAAAGGAACCTTAAGAGTTCCAGTACAGAATATTAACCATGTGGTGTGAGTTGGAACCACTATGGCTAATTTATAGAGAGCCATAGAGGTTTTAGCAAGGCATGGGTGATGATGGTAGCTGGATACATGGTTGTAATTTGCTGGAGAAGTGCTTGAGAGGAAAACAATACATGACTAAGGGTAAAAAATTCAAAGCATTAAAAGGTATGGGGAGAAAAACAAAAATAGAAAAGTGCATGTCACAGGAAATTAATACAGTTATTTAAACTGTTCAAATTGTTTTAATGTATTCATACTGTATTGCCTGGGCTAATGTAACTAGTTTTCATTCACATAAAAATCTGGGAATTGTACACTAAACTAAACACTATTCACATTCTGTTGCTTGAAGCCAAAAACAGTGAAGATTCAGTCTTATGGTAGTTAGAATTCATTTTCCGGTGTTATTTTCTAGCCTATTAAAAGTTTAATATAAAAAGTAGTATTCTTTATTATGCATCAAATTTAGCTTTAATGAGAGGAGATTCAGCAATGCTAAATCATGCTGAGGGTCTTCTCAGTCACTTAACAAACTCATTTAAAACTGCGGCATTTAATGGGATTATGTCATCCTTTTGAATTATAATCTACAGAAAGTCTCAAAAAGATTAAATATTAATCATTTAATTAAGTTTATTATTTTTACTTTATCAGTGCCACCAATGTGTGACATTTACTTCTTATGCCCCTTTAATAGTGGGGAAGATAAATACCCTCACTGAATACAGTATGCCACATTAAAGTTACATTTTTACAGAGACTAATAATAATGTGAAATAGTGGAGAGTTATGACTTGATAAGATTTTTGTTTGTACTTTAACATTTAATTACATAATTTTAGCATTCCAGTGATGGTTCATAACCCAAAAGAGGAACACATTTTCTAAGAGCAATGATGTACATCTGTAGTGGGTATGAACATTTAAAAGCCCCAGTGAAATAATTGATTTGACTTCTGGAATTACCAAAGTGGGTAATAACTGGACAGGATGGCATCCACCAGTGATATTGATATGCTATTACTTTTGCAGCATCTAATCTCTGCAGGTGCTCTCTTTCTTTTTGAGGCTCATTGAAATAAGTGCTAAATTTAACTGAATCTATGGTACCATCTTGTGAATCAAAAGTCCTGTTCAATTTAGTGTGCGATATTAATTGATATAACAGAACTGATCTTCTGATTTACCATATTTAGTGCCAAAAATTGTTTTCTGAAGAGCAGACAGACAAGCACACCTTTTTTGGTGACACCAACAATGGTAAAGTATGTGCTTTATAAAGAGATTTCTTTTGGTTTCTAGTGTTCGGGTGACACAATTAAAGTGATGTTACAGAAACACATTGGTAGTGTCTAGAAAATCCCACCTTTAAAATAAAGATTTTTGATTTGTGAAAGCGAGGATGAACACATTATTAATTTGTCAGTATTTACTACATTGTAAGATCCTTATTCTAAAATAATTATTTACCTCTTGTACAATAAACTAATTACTCCTCTTTGCCACAAAAAAAGATAGTCAGTATTGAAACTCTCAAATGTCAAGAGTTGCCTACTTCTTTCAGTTCAGCTACAGTATAAGTGAGCAAGAATAGTCAGTCATGGTAGGATAAACATCATTCCAATGGTAATATAACACCTAAGGACTACAAAGGACACTAAAGAGGTTGCAGAACTTATTGATGCAGGATTAATTATACCTTTCTACATTATTGAAAACATATTTTTTTTAAAATATATTCAAGTTTTTTTTTCAGTTCTAATACTGATGGCACATTCTTCAGTTCTACCTGATCTACAAAACAAACAGTGGGTATAAACAGAGTTAACTTTATGTTCCTGCAGTATTCAGAACAGTTTTATAATTTTAGGACATGTGTTTGAGTCTCTGCAGGCACTTAATCGATCTTACAGAATGACATTCAAAGCCAACAGTGTAAATCGGGGGAAGCCTTTGAAAATGGAGCCCATACTTTTGATCCCACATATCCTGCCCTTGACCACAAAGATCTGCCTTTCCATTATTAGCAAATAGCATGGAATGAGCAAATCCAAACTCTGCCTGGCTGGTAGTACAGTGTAGAGGCTAGATTAATGAGTTGTGAATGAGCTTGGTCCGCCTAACTGATCTGGGTTTGATTCCCGCAACCTTCACTTGTATACTGTGTGACCCTGAGCAAGTCACTTAACCTCCCCAGTGCTCCCAGGATGCCCCTAAAATAAGGCCTTGGCTTAGCTGGCCTTACCTGGTAACAAAAATAATAATTAAAACTATGGCCTCTGGCTCAGTGTGCCAATCCTGGTCACCACAGTTTTGCAGTGCCAATGGCTCAGCAGGTTGCACACTTGCCTCCAAGACCACAAGATCAAAATGTTCTAGGTTCTAGCTCCAAAGGAGGATCTTGGGGAAACAAATCCCAATACTTTTAGACAAAGAGAACCTCATGACCAACCTAGATTGCAATGGACTCCAGGATAGTAAACCATACAGATTTGTGGCAGAAAGGTCTTGTCTGACCAACCTGATAGTATTCTTTGACTGAATAATGAGGGTAGTGGATAAGGCCCATGCTGTGTATTTACTCTACTTAGATTTCAACAAGACTTTCAACTCAGTGCCTCACAGAAGCTTATTACATAAGCCACAAGATGTGGGTACAGTGAAGGACACAGATGGGTGAAAACTATTTTGAAGGGAGGCAGCAGAGGGTGGGTTTAACAGAGTCAAATTAGAAGAGAGGGAGGTCACCAATGGGGTGCCTTAAGGATCGTTACTGGGTCTAGTCCTTTTCAATATGTTCATTAGCAACACAGGAGAAGGAATCCTGGGCAAGATGTGTTTCTTTGCAGATGACACTAATCTTTGTGGTGAGGTAGAAAGTGAGGATGGAGTTAGGGAGATGCAGAGAGACTATCAAAAGATAGAGAGGTAGTTAAAAGTTTGGCAGTTGAAATTAAATGCCATAAGTTCAAAGTGATGCACACAGGAAACAAGAGCCAGAGGACAGAGTACTGGATTGGGGCGGGGATAGTGTGCACAACCTCTGAGGAAAGAAACCTATGGCCATAAGTTACTCCCTAAAACAATCAAACCAGTATAACAATACCTACAGTAGTGCAAATAGGATGCTGGGGTGTACAGGAGGCGGTACTGACTGCAGAAGTAGGGTGATATTATTACCTCTCTATAGATCACTGGTGAGGCCTCACTTGAGGTACTGTGCACAGTTCTGGAGTCTTCATTTAAGGAAAGATAAGGACAGACTGGAGACAGTGCAATGTTGGGTGACCGAAATGATTCAGGGCAAGCAGGGCAGATCTTTTGAAGATCGGTTCAAGGCACTGAACATGTACTCCCAGGAGGCCAGATGAGAGATGGGAGATAGGAGACCTTCAAATTCCTGAAAGGAATGAAAAAGGTAAGTTGTGAGGAACTATTTAGCAAAAGTAGCTGATCAAAAACATAGGGCATGAGTGGAAACTGATGGGGGGGGGGAGATTCAAGAGAGAAGTGAGAAAATGTTATTTTTCAGAAAGGGTGGTGGCGCTGTGGAACAATCTGCCAGCTGATGTGGCAGGCACCAGAACTATCGATGGTTTCAGACACAGCTGGGACAGAGTCAAGAGCTCAGTGGTTGCTCAGGGGATTGCAGCAGGCTGGGGAAGATAGGGGTGGATAGTTTGGGGTAGAAGAACCCTCTATCGACAATAGGTTCCAGGCTTGTTACGATTTCTGGCCATATTGCATGGACCAGTGTTTTCTTCTGCCACCAATGCTGATGTTTCTATGTTTTTTTTTGTAGCTGTAGTGTGGCTAAGCCACATATTCAGTAGGCATTTTTTGACAAGTATTAACATAAAATATGTCACCCTGTGGAAATGGAGCCACTCCTTTACCCAAGCAGACTGCTATATTAACAGCATATTAGCATACAGATGGCCTTCTCACTGCAAAAACAGAGTTCCTTACTGTAGTAGTATTTTAGAAATCAGTCAGTTTAGCAGTCAGTTTAGCAGCCATTCTGAGCTGGTTTTAATGTTAAATACTGCTAACCATGTTTACTGTTATTAACAGTCATTAGCATTCAGAAGCAGTATAAAGATTCCACAGAACATAGCAGCCGTGCAATGTTGGACAGCAACCTAAAATAAATACTAGTAGTTACTGAAGATCATGACATGACTGGCATAGCCTTCAACTGGACTATAAAATACACACATTTTTGAAAGAACCTTGTTTTCATTAAGCAAACATTTTATCGATAGCCATGTTGAAAGAGTTTCACAGAGCTGCAAAATATCTCTCCATGAGCGCCTGAGCAGAACACAACTGAGGTAAAAGTTCCTGAAAAGCTTGTTTAAATGTTTTTTTTTAATTACTTTTTTGCTGTGCTTCTGCTCTGTTTCTGTTTTTTTTCTCTCCAGCTAACCTATTTGCTTTTATTTTACAGTTTTGCTAGGAAGCAGACTACTTCCACACCAGATAAGTATACTTCAATGTCTAACCTGTCCTTTCCACCACATTTACCCCTTAAGTGCTGCATGTCCTTTGTGACCCCCTTTTATTTGTTTCAGGTGCGGCAGACAACATCCCTTCGAGACTCCTACATCTGGTTCTCCTGAACTCAGTTAAGATCCCCTACTTAATTTATATAGGGTGGATTGACTGCAACAGTGTGCCCATGCCCATTACAATGTAGGTGGTGAAGTCTAGCATGTGGGGCCCCTTTGAGGTCCAGGTGGAGGGAGAAGGGTCCATAGCTGGGGGTCTCTTTGTTGATTCAGATGGGTAAAAAGGCTCTGGGATGGACCTATGTGTTGCATGGAGGGGGGCTGAGCATGGTGGATATTAAATCCTGGTTCTGGGGTGCTAGGAATGGTCTGTTAGGAGAAGAGGGTGCAGGTTGTAGTCTGAGTGGGGGATAAAGGTGCATATGGGTATCTGAGCCCTATTTGAGGGTCCTAAGGATGGTATGAGTTGGAGAGGTGTGTGCAGGTGGGTTTCAAACCAAATTTCCATGGTCCTAGGGTTGTTCAGGTAGAAGAAGAGGGTGGAGATGAGTGTGAACCCTTGTATAGAAGTCCTATGGCTGGTTTGAGTTTAACATAAGGGATAAGGTGTGTGCTGGATGCCCATCCATGGGTCTCTTGTCTGATCCTGCATGAAGCAGAGGGTAGAGATGAGTTTTGGACACCTGTCTGGGCATTTAAGGGCTGGACATTGAGGGAGATGAGTGTGGAGGTTGGTGTCAGATACTTGTCTAGGGCTTGTAGGGCTGGTCCTGGTGGGCAGAACGAAGATATACAGTGGGTGGGAAATTCAAGATCTGGTCTGAGTGAGGGTACAGGAGGGACAAAAATGGGAGAAGCCAGGGCTGATCGAAGTGGAGGGACATGGTGGCATAGGTGGAAAAAGCTGGTCCAGAGTTTCCAAGGCTAGTCTGGTGGTCCAAGGGATTATCTACGTGAAGGAACATGGTAACATAGGTGGGACAGCCAATATGGGTTCTCAGGGATAGTCTAGGTGGGCAAAAAGGGGAGATGTTGCCAGGAAAAGCTAGTCCATGGTTCCCAATGCTGACCCAGATCGAGGGACATAGAGGACATAGGTAGATCTAGTGCTCCCAAGGCTGATACAAGTAGACAGACAATGGAAATGGAAATGAAGACATGGGAGGCCATGCTGGTCATTCCAGTGCTGGTCCATGTGGGAATACCACGGGCACATAGGTGAGGCAGGCCAGCCCAGCAATCCAAGGGCTGGTTCAGGGTGGGGGGACAGGGAGAATGTAGGTGTGGAAGACTGGTCTGGGTTTGAATTGCTGGTCAGCGTGGGCAGAGATTGGAGATATAGGTAGGGGATGCTAGTCAGGGGTCCAAGGGCTGTTTAAAGTGAAAGACAATGGGGTCCCTTAGGTGGGAGAGACAAGGTATGCCCTCCCTCCAACTGGTGTGGGTTAAAAGATCTTAAGAGGAGGATTACCCTGTTGGCTGAGGGTAATCTGGATAATTTACATGATAGGGATCCCAAGCTAAATGTCCCTCCCTGGCCTGAGGGCTAAAGGTCAGTTATTTTGGTTATTTGTACTTGGCTAGGCCCGATGGCAACTGTGCTGATGGGATGGCTAACTGGCTGGGCCACTCTCTTCCCCTTGCTCCTGGCTGGAGCTGACACTGTAGTGCACTTTTAAATTAACAGAATTTTACAATTTATACCCCACTAGGCTTAGCACGGCTACTGGTGGCGATTTGGCTACTAGCCACCTTTACCACTCTGGAGCACTCTCTCTTTACCGGCTGAGGGTATGATTCCCCTATATAGTCCACATGGTGATTTTTCTGAATAAAATAAAAAATAGCTTTTAGGCTACTTAGCCCTTAGTCACTAGCCCAACTAGCTAACTTGGCTAATGTCTTTAAACAGGGCTTGCTTTATTTGCTCTGACTGGCTCTATTATTTCTTATTGTAAAATTTTACAAAAATCAAGGTTTGGGGCTTAATAGCTCATGAAGCCCATCTGGCTAACTTGCTTGAACCTGGGTTTTACCCTTCCCTTTCTTCTGGCTGCAGTTTTCATGTTTGTTTGTTTTTATGTTATTCAGAACCTATTGCCTTATGCTCCCCTGCTGGCGTTTACTATACAGTTCTAATTAATTTAAATAACTTAGAATAGAGCTGTCAAACAGAGCTCCTGCTGGAGCTCAATTTACACAAATTTTCATAAGACCACCCTCACCTTCTGCTCCCTTGCTGGTGCTCAATAGCTCAATTTAAATAAATTTGAATCAAACTGCATATTGGCATTCCTTAGTCCCGGGGCCTTTCCTGACCTCACTAATGGCTGCTGCCATCCTCACTGAGCCTGGAACCCAGACAATAAACCTTTTTTTAAAATAAAAATATCAGTTCAGGCTGAGAGCACCAGCCCCATGGTGCTGCCACCGACTCACCGCCGCGGACCGAGTAAAAGCAGCTGGAAGAATGAGACCAAGGTTTTGATTGTTGGCAGGTGGACAAGCTGCAGGCATGAGAGAAGTCTCCTTTTCAGGGCCTTGCTGTAGTGCTCTGGTGCTTCTGTTGGAGATGTCATCTGCATACAGATCACATGACGTGAGTCCCTTATGGGTATGGGAACTAGCCATAACTGTTGAGAAATGTGTGAGGCAGTCAGTGGAGACAACACGTGAAATTCAGGCTTGGGTGTAATGCTGAAAAACCCTCCAGACTGCTGGGCACTCGAGGGTATGTGGGGAAGGTTGGACACCATGGACTGGAAATGAATAGGCCCATTAAAATGTATATGGGCCCATTCATTTCAATGTCATTTTTTTCTCAATATTTGGGTAGCAATGGCAAATGGCCCTGGCTCAGACCAGGCACCTGGCCAATAGGAAGGGAGACCGTGGGGAACATGACTTCCTGAAGAGGACTATTGTCACTACTTTTGTGCTAAGATGAGGAACTAGAGGTCATCAAAATGACGGGAGCTATGATAGCTTCTTGTTTAAAGGTGGCTTAAATTCTGAGTATGTTTCAGTGGTCGGCAAAGGCAGAAGTCTAGTACCCCCAAAGATGGGGTCCACAGTAAGCTCCGTTGCCCCCTATAAGCCCCACTAAGGTGACTACAGGTGTCAGTTTAGGTGGCAAGGGGGTGAGCATAGTGGCAGGAGCTCCATAAAAATGAACTGCCTGTCTGCAGTTAAAACGTTTTTTTCTCCTTATTGCAGCCTACCAAGTGAAGGTGGCATGAGCCAGTGTCAGGTCCAGCTTGTGCTGAGCAGCTGGTTGTTAGGAACTCAGCATCCCCCATGTCAGGGAGGATACTGAGAATGGCCAGTAATGACTGTTGGGGTAGTTTGAATTGGCTGAGAAGGAGAACAGTCAGAGGAGTGCATTCAGGTGCCCGAAGAGAAAAACATGAAGAAAAGGGAGGCTGAAGGGGGAGAGGGGATGCAGAGAGGTAAATCCTGAGCAAAAGGTATTACCTGTGGTCTTCCTTTTATCCCTGTGTCAGCTGCAATGGTCCCATCAGTGTCAGCAGTCTAGTAGTTGTGGTTATTACCAGCAGCAGCAGCTGGCAGCCATGGTGGGGGCTCTGTTTGGCCTCATTTGTTAATTTCTGAGGGGTTTTTGTAAGAAAAAGTAAATGCCAGTCCCTCGGGGGTGGCACCCACAAACAGAACCACATCATTAGATGAAAGACTGTCAGAAAGAGCAAGATACCCAGCAAAGGAAGACCTCCCACCTGCCTGCAGCCAGTCGGGCATCCTGGGCACAGTTAATCCACCTACTGTCTCCTCAACTTCTCCATGGTTTGGGGTGGTGAGTCAGCAGCAGTGACATAAAACAGGTGCTGTCCACCTGTACTAATACTTACATAAAAAAAATATATTTCTTTTCACACCAAAGGTGCAAAAGGATGTCAGTGGCTGTTAGTGGGGTCAGATCAAGGCCCCGGATCAAGGGACTGCCAAAGATGGATCTATTCAAATGTATTTAAAAATGCTCAGG
Source organism: Neoceratodus forsteri (assembly GCA_016271365.2). NCBI lineage: Eukaryota > Metazoa > Chordata > Ceratodontiformes > Ceratodontidae > Neoceratodus > Neoceratodus forsteri. The sequence continues at coordinate 1,728,861,208 of CM057452.1, forward strand.
AAGGGAGAATAGGCAGGGTGAGATGGCTACCCTGTTCAAAATTACATGAATATATTTTAACTCCCGCTCCTACCTGGAGCATAGGTCAGGGGCAGGCAGCATTCATATTAAGTAGCTATTGGGGGCAGTGCAGAGGGCAGGGCAGGATCTGAATTAGATATTAAACAGGGCTCCAGAAGGAGCAAGGTAGTATAAAGCCCCAGTTATAGCCAAGCTAGCCAGTTGGACTAGTGAATGATGGCTAGCTCTCCCAAAGAGTTTTTTTATTTATTGATTCAAAAAAGTGCTGAGGGCCAGTTAAAGGAAGAAAGCACCAGACTATAAAGTCTGCGTGCCCCAGGATGATAAAGGTTGCTAGTAGCCAAGTGACCACCAGTAGCCAAGCTAAGGCTACTGTTATAGGGGTCTCTGGGTCAGTTACTCAGGTTACTAGCCCTTGGTTAGGGTTGTGGCTACTATGCCTCTGGGGGTGCTAACTGGCTAGGGCTGTGGCAACTATGATGCTTAATTGGCTAACAGGCCAGGGCTGTGGCAGCAATGCTACTTGGGTGGCTAACTGCCTGCCCACTCCCTTCCCCTTGTTCCTAACTGGAACTAACACCTTAGTGCACTTTAAAACAATACATTCTACAATTTTACAACACTAGCTTAGCCACTGTTTGCCAATTGGCTATTAGCCTCCTTTATCAACCCAGATGCTCTTACTAGGGCTTACTTCCCTTGGCTTCCATAGTGCTTGAATAGACAATAAAAAAAAATTGGGGCCAGCTAGCCCTATTCACTAGCCCAGCTGGCTAGCTTGGCTATAACTAGGGTTTTACACTGCCCCATACCTCTCAACAGACAATTTAAAAAAAAAATGGTTATCAGCCCACCCTCCTGCAATGCGTGGCTTAATATTGAAAGCATATTTTATGATGGAAACTCTAGACTGAAATGTGCACTCTTCAGTGAAAATAAGTGCCATTAATAAGAGGGACAGGAAATTTATTAGGCAAAATCAGGGACATTAAGAGATAAGCCCGCCTCTGACATTTACTCCCGTTATTTCAAGTCATGCTGCGCCTTCCGTTCAGCCTCTGGGAGCTTAATTTGAATGCTGACTACCCCTGCCCCATATGCTCCATGTAAGTTAAATTTAGGTAATTCTGGCAACCGCCTACTCACACTATGTTCCCTTATAGGAGTAGTTTAAATATAATTGAATACATCTGTCCTCAGGACATCCCTTGCTTAGGGGCCTTGCCCTCACTCCACTAACAGATGCAGTCATCCATTATTAAGCCTTTGGTGCCAACTTCTCTTTTTTGTTATTAATTTAAATATTGTTTCAGGCAGACAGCACTTGTTTTGTGGTGCTGCTGCTGAATCACTGTTGCAACCCAGGAAGCAGTTAAGGAGAAAGGAGGTACATTATGTGGCCTAGACGCCCACTTGGTTGCAGGCAGGTGGGAGGTCTTCCCTTGGGTCCTTGCTGGGAAGCCTCCTCCCGATGCTCATTGTTGTAAGGATGCAGATGTGGGTGCTGGTGCTGGGGGACCAGCATTTACTTTCTGTTTAAATAAAAAAAAAGTTCTCGAGAGATCCTACACTGTGGCTGTCGACCTGCAACAATGCTGGGACTGACAGTGATGAGAGGAGAACCACAGGTAACTGCCCTGAATTTACTTCCTTCTGTCCCCTCTGGCCATGATTTTCTCCATGTTTGTTATTCAGGGTGCCTGAAAGATCTTTGCTTTGAGCATTTTGTTGTATTCAAAGACATATTCCAGTATTTGAAATCCAAATGGTGTACAACTATTGAAGGATTTGATTGTCCAGTAGCAGTGAGAAAGAAACTACAATTTTCCTGTCTTTCTTTTGTATTTTTTATTTTACCATAACTGTACATGCTTCTTCTACTATTCTTTGTGAGAGTCAGGAGCTAGTGTATTGGATACATCTCTTATGTCTTTTCAGTGCTGTAAATCGCACCCCCGCATGGTAATGTAAAGGAAGAAAAGTAATGGGTCTCTGTAGCATTTTTTTCAGACTGTATCCTGGGTGTGGGGTGGGGGCTCTGCCAGTTCCATTGTGCAGGGAGTTTCAAGCAGCTCACAGATAACATTGAAATGAAAGCAATGTTCGGCCAGGGGTTAAGTGACTTCCTCAGGGTTACGTCATGTGCAAGTGATGGCTGTGGCTTGTATAAGCAATGCTGTGAATGGAATGTTTGAAATACGTTGCATACAATATAATGAAAACAAAGAAACGCCCTGTACTTCGAAGAGTGTGAGTCTTTCAGGGTATGGATGCCCTGTACTTTCATCTTTCTGGATACAACATCTTTGGAAGAGAGCTAGCTGTCCTTGTTATTCATTTGCTGTGTTCACAGAATAAGTTGAAATCACTAGCGTGACAAAAAATGGGTTTCTAGCCTCCCAGCAGCCATTACTGACCACTAGGAATGCTTCCTGGCATTTGGGATGCCAAGTCATAACAATCAGTGGGTCAACCAGCTGTCCAGCGTGAGCTGGGCCTTAGCTGTGGCACTGGCCCCTGCCACCTTCACTGTACAGGTTGCAGTAAGGAGCAAAAACACTTTTTAAACTGCAGGCAAGCAGTTTATTTGTATGGGGCTCATGCCACTTGGCTCCCCCCCACCACTAAACTATAAGGACACCTGGGGTCACCTTACTATAGGGCTTAATGGGGGAATGGAGCTTACTGGGGACCCCACCTTTGGAAGTATTTTAGGAGAGCCTTGGGAAACAGAGGCAGCAGAGGAGCCCAAGAAGGCTACAGTTGCAACCTCACACCAAAAGGGCCCAGCCACAAAAATCAGAAAGCAGCACAAGAATGGCAATGCCACCTTCTGAGGTACGTAAAGTGCACTGCCATATTTTGGATGGCAAAAATCACTGCCTCCGAGGGATTGCCATTGGTCTGCATGTGGGTTTGACAGCTTAGCTTGTAATGCTGTCTTGCTCTAAAACCGTATGCATCCCACATTCCTGCTCCCATGGCCCCTCATACTGCAGATCATAGCCAGGGGAGCACTCGTAGCACCATAGCATCTTTTCTCTGTGGCTGAAATCCATATGTATATTCTGCTCCACAACCTTATCCTGAAATGCAGATAGCGGCTGTGGAGCACACAGCTTTTTTTTTTTTTTTAGCTGTGGGGGATCCAGCTGCAAGAAGGCAGGCATCCCCATACACCTCTGCAACAATGTACTCAACCCTGACTTTTAGGGATCACCTTCAGACTGAGACAGAAGGTAATTCTGTCCCCATGCTGGGTTATTGTTGACTGATGTTAAATGGAATTGTGCTGGTTGTCGCAACTTATTCTATTTTGTAGTAGTTTTGGCAGTGTGAACAGATTCCAGTACTTGTTGTCCATTGCCCCCCCCCCCAAAAAAAAAATCCTCATTCTCTAAGTGGTAACTAAAGGATGTTTGTTGTGTGGGGGGGTGTTATTAGTTGTGTCATCTCCGGTTTCTTTAATGATACCTTTCCCACCTATGGTTAGTTTTTTTTTTTTTTTTTCCTATGAGTCATGCATGTGTTAAAGTGTCGCCCCTTTGCTGTCTATGGGATGGGACATGCACTGTTCTGTCTTGGTGCATACAGTATATACATTTTTGTAGGTTCTCTTCCTGGCATTTCCTCTTCCAGAGATCTGCCACAGTTTTTTGTACACTTGTTTTAAGTTTTCCATCTCTATGCTGGGGATGAAAGCGAAGATCTGTACCAGGAGCTGGGGGGGGGGGAATGCGAGCAGGGAGTGGTGGACTGACCACAGTGGTCAGTCCAAGGTGTTCATTGCTGATGTGTTCTCACTCTCACTTTTACAACTGTGAGGTCAGATTCATGCCCAAGACCACATCCTGAAGCATTGACTGTGGTGGAATTTAAATATGGGATCACCTCGTTCCTGAACATAATATCTGTGCTTGTCCTGCAGCTCTGTACCTCACTGGAACACTGTTATTACTTTTGTTTTTATTTTTTTCCTTATAGTAACCAGTTGTTTTATTTTTATTTTTACAGGTCTGACAGGATGGCCATTGACCCCAGTCTGACAGGACACAGGCTCTTGTATATTAGATAAGTATTGTTGTATGTGTAACCTTCCTGGCCATTCAAGTTTTGTTCCTAAATAACTATGGATTCTTTGTGATCCCATGGCTATTCTTCTTTTACAGGTATGACAGAACAGTGCCTCAATACCGCAGTCCCAGGCTCACCATGATCCTGCTGGATCTCTTCTCTGTGTAAGGCAAGTAAACTGTAGTGATGCAGCCAAAACGATGCTTGACTATCCCCTGTACCCCTTTGTATTGCCTATTCCTGTTGCCTCATTTGAACTGCCTGTCTCTGTTGCCTCGTTTGATTGCCTGACCCCACTGCTCCTTTGTATTGCCTGTCTCTGTAGCTCTCATACATTGTCTAGCCCTATTATCCTCTTTGTAGTGCCTGCCCCTCCCTATAACCTCTGTGCACTACCCACTGTCACTGTTCTGATGAAAGAGAGAGTGGACTGAGTGCGGTGGTTATCTGCAGAGGGTGATCTGCTGTGGGGGAGGCTTGTCCGGGTACTTGGGGGAGATCCAACTCCAGGAATGGGGCTCAGCTTGAGGTATATGTAGGGCTGGGGTGGTGGTCCAGATGCAATGACTGTGGTTGGCTGTTGGGAGGGAGGGGAAGCTGGTCTGGGGGAGAGGGAAGGATGGTTCAGCTGCATAGAAGCAGGTTGGATAGGAGAGTTGTCCAGGCATGGAGACTGGTCAGATGGAGAGTGGGGCTAGTCCAGGGGCTGGCAAGATTGTCCATGTGTATGTAGGTTGGTCAGATGGAAGGCAAGCCTGGTCTGGGACCTGGAATGTTTTGAAGCCCAGCTCTACCACAGTACATGCAGCTAGTGACTGATACCCATTTACTTTAGCATTAGGATCCCAAGTCCCCCATCCTGCCCTAAGGGTCCTGTGCCCACTCCACAATCATAGTCTCAGGCTCCCATGACACTCCCCAAGAAAAGGGTGGCAGGCTCCTGTAGTTTCCAGTTAACTAGAGGATTTGTTAACCTGAACTGGTAATTCTCCCTGAAGACAGCAGCACTGTTATAGTACCAGGATCCTGTGGATCTCTGAACTGCTGCAGTTCCAACAAAAAAAGTGCAGGATCTTGGCTCCTGTTTAGATCCACCAGTGCAATCTGACAAGTGGTAAGGTAGATTACAATACTAGCTCTTAAAGTTATGCTCTGATCTCATTGCTCACACATACTGTTTATGTACAGCAGAGCATATATGTGGTTGATGAGCATGACAGTGTTCATGGAGTATGCGGTTGGTCAGTGGGTGTGACGCACATGGGACTGGTGGGTATGGCAGCATGCATGGGGTGTAGAATCATGAGAGGGGGGATATGATAAAGACTTTATAATACCTCACAGGTATAAATAAGGTACAAGAGGAAAGCATGTTTCAGAAAAAAGAAGCTCAAGAACAAGGGGGCATGCTGTGAAACTTGAGGAGGGTCTACTCGGGGGGGAGGGGGAACGTGAGGAAGTACTTCTTCACAGAATGAGGTGGATACTTGTAGCAGCCTTCCAGCGCTGGTGTTGGGGGCAAAATCTGTAATGGGATTCAAGAATGTATGGGATAAAGCATAGGGGAACCTTAGTGGTTAGGGAACAGAGGGCTAAGACTGAGATCAAGTAGGGTCTGCGGTACTACAGTAGATAGGTAGATAAAGTTGGCAGACTAGGTGGGCCAAGTGGTCCTTATTTGCTGTCATTCTATGTTTCTATCTAAGCACCTGGGCATATTAAGTAGAGGAAAGGGAGGAGGGAGAGACACCTGAGGCCCAACAGGGTTTGGGAAGTAGTAATAGGGAGGGAAATATGGTAGACTAAGTAGGCATGCGGGTCCATTTTCTGCCATCAGATTCTAAGTTTCTGTGTTTCTAGAGTATATGGATTTAGATGACTGTGACCCTTATACACGAGTAGTGTGTATTCTACTCTTTACGAGAAATACATAAAAATATATCATCTCTTGGCAGCAGCCAGCTTTTGAAGTGTGGCACAAAAAGTTTTGAAAAGTGTTACCAAGGATAGACAAATGCATGAGATGAAAGGATGGGCCACAAAATTTGAATGTCAGTGGGGTTCCTATTTATTAATTTTTTTGGTGGGGAGTTCCGAGATATACTTTCTGCCTCCACTGAGGCCATGTATATATGTATGATGTGCTGTATTGAGAAATACACCAGATTAAATCATTTTTATAATGCAGGCATAACAAACTGTGATGAATGCCATCATTGATTGCTTGTTAAGTTTCCTGTTGAACTGTTTGGTTATAGTAATGTCCAAATGTTTTAAAATACAACGTGTAGTGTGCAGCTGTACTTTTTTTTTTCTTTTTTCCTTTTGTATACTTTTTTCCTGCCAGCTTGCCAGTCATCAATCTAAACTCCAGCCTCCTACCCATCCTCGGGACATACCTCTTACTCTTGGGACCGCCCTGGCTTATCCCCAGTGTGGGGCCACAGAGTAGGCCCTCTCAACTTCCCGAGGAATGCCTGAACTTGATCTTGGAGGATGAGTGCCTCGGAAAGCTGTGTGGAGCGGGGCAGAATGGACGTCCTCCATTGCTCAGCCTGACTGATTTTTTTTATTTTTTTTTTTTGGGCTGAGTTATCACAGGGGGCATGCAGTGATGTGAGGCATGTGACTAAACATCTGGCATACCCCCGTGTGACCAATCTCTGGTCATCAGTCACTCCTAGCCTCCGTTAGAGGTCACTGGAGCACCAGGTTCTTTCCCACCATCAATCTGGAGGAAGAAAGCTGTCTGTAGGATGCTCAATCACCCTCTCCCCACTCACACCCACACCCAATGTACAGAAACAAGTTTCTTGGTGTCCAGTGGTTCCTACCCTCACCTGATACCATGCCCAATGTTTGAAACTCATTTCCCTGGTATCCAGTGGTTCCACTTCCTCCTGATCCCATGCCCAATGTTTGAAACCAGTTTCCTTCGTGTCCAGTGGTCTCTGTCCCCACCCATACCCATGCTTGATGTACACGCACAAGTTCCCTGGTGTCCTGAGGTCCTTCCCCACACCCACTCCCATGCCTGAGGTTTGAAACCAGTTTCTCTGGTGTCCAGTGTTCCCTCCCTTCACCCAATAACATGCCTGATACCAACAATTCCTGTCTCTGATGTCCAGTTGTCCCTCCTCCGGAGTATTCCCATCCCCAAGAAGCTGCTGTGATAGCCCTAAGGCTGTTCATGTGCCCCCCCCCAAGATTGCCAAGCAGGCATAGTGAAGTGAAGTGCCCCTCCCCAGCTGGCCTGCAACTGGTACCAGTAGTGGTGCTTCCATCTTCCAGGAACCCTCACCCCCCACCCAATGATTTCTGTCTTCATTTCAGCAGCCCCAGCAAGGCCCCTTCTGCGGGGTGCTGACCAGGACAGTTGCAGTGTCACACAGTGGAGTACTTAGTTGCCAGTCAGAAGAAACCCCCCATGTACTGAAGGTTATGGTCCTGGTTCCTGGCATCTAGTATACCAACCCCACCCCCAGCAGCACCAAACATTCAACATCCTCTTCCCCATCTGTCCCCCAAACACTGATGCTGTGTGCAGTGGATGTTGAGCGTCACAGCCCTCCACACACCACCTTGGCTATCCGTTGTCTGACAGAAGCAGGGAGAGTGTCGCTTATTTATAGAGCAAGGCGCATCACCCTTGCCCTATAAATAAGCAGAGCTCTCTCTGCTTATGTCAGACGGCAAGCAGCTGAGGTGGTGTGTGGACAACTGTTGAAATGGGGATCACAGGGTGGAGAAGAGGGTTCCTGGAAGACAAGAGTGCCGGCAGACTGATTGGGTGACCACTTCACCTCAGAATGCCTGCCTTCGTAACCTTTGGGGGAGCACACAAACAGCCTTTGGGCTGTCACAGTGGCTTCTTTGAGATGGGGATACTTAAGGGGAGGGCAGCACCCTATATGAGCACATATTATTGAGCGCCTCAATATGAGCGACTCAATAATACCGCTCCTGTATAGGTTAAGTGCTCAAGTACAGTGAGGAATCCTGTATAGCAAGTGTAATAGTGAACTGCACTCACTATGACAAGACATAAGTAGGTGTGATCCCAAATCCTACCATGCTGGTCGTTTGGCGTTGTGTCTAGAGTCAGTGAACCTGGGTTTGGGTCCCACAGTGAGCGTGTAAAATTTTTATTTGTTTTATGAGTCCTCCCAGAGGATTATTTTATTTTGGGGGAGCGGACTTGCCCCACAGAGAGGGTGACAGGGGCATAGCCCTCCTCAAAAAACAAAAGTAGCACTGTATTTTGTTGAAGAACATTGCTGTTTGCAGCAGTCTCTGTGAGTTGTGGTCGCCCTTTTGATGTGGGCAATTTTGCATTGCTCTTTGTGAGTGGTGCAATTAGGGACTCACCCATATCACATAAATCCTAAGGGGAGGGACCACTGGACACCAAGGGCATGTATTTTCTGTATCAGGCATGGGAGCAGGTGGGGGGAGGGACCACTGGATATCGGAGAACTTGTGTGCCACCACAGGACATCATGAAAATTGTGTACATGTATCAGGCAAGGGATTGGGTGGGTGGGGGACCACTAGCACCAGGGATAGCTCTGTACCTGGGACCAGGCAGTTGGGGAGGTCGAGCTACACTAAATCACCAGGCTACCCATGAAATTAGCCCCTTGGTGCACTGCATGACCAATGGACTCATCTGCATGGAACCATTTGAATATTGCACGTTAGCATAAACCATTGTGGCAGTTTCCTTTGGGAGCCATGTGGAGGCAGCAGCAAGTGGTATAGAGCTGGGCCAACATGGCCATACAGTCAATTGAACAGCACTGGTGCACTGTTCTACTGAATATAGCATATTTGGTCAACCAGTCTATCCCAACATGGAACACAAATCTTTGCTTTCCACTTTGTGCATTTTTTGAATATCTGGCCCATTGTGGGTTAACAGCACCAATGCCGTACTCCAGTTGTGCCATAGCTGTTTCCAGAAAAGAAGGCTGCCTGCACCCTCCTCACACACAGTGATGTACTCCAGCTGTGTCGTAAGTGTAACCAGTAGAGCAGACTGGCTACATCCTTCTTTTCCAGAACCACAGGACATTACCTCCATATACTGTGGTGGCCTATCTGACCCAGTGAATGGGAATCAGAACTGGGAGCTGCTCCTGGGTCTCCAACGTTGCAGTGTGGCTCACTATCAGCTAGCATCACTTTGGTTAAAAAAAAAAAAAAATTAGAACTAACTGTGAATAGAACCCGGGGCCAGAATGCTCCCCAATGTTCTATCAAATTAGATATTTGCCCCAACCTGAACTAAACTCAGTGATTCACAACATTTTGTTTCAGATGCAAGTTTCTTAAAATGTTTTCCACTTGCTTTTCAGATGCACACATTTATGAATGGTAAGGACACTTGGAGCCATAGCCAATCATAAGAAATTCAAGTAAGCATATATAATTTTTTTTTTTTTTTTTTTATATCACATACCGAGTATCCATTTTTTGGTCTACTTCTCCTTTTGTTACACATCCTGCTCTTATATCTGGCTGTTCCTCATGCAAAACCAAATCAATGTACTCTAACAAGCTAGCTTACCTTGCACTACTCTTACACAAGCATACCACCTTTGCCCACCCTGGGACTTACCTCTGTCTCCTACTGACAGCCTAGCTTACCCCACTCCAGGGAAGATCCTTTGTGAGTGGGATCTACTCCCAGGCAGAAACTCAGTTGGTGCTTCAGAGGTGGGTGGCCTCGGTCAGATGTGTGGCACCTGCAGTGAGGGGTGTATATCCAGCTTACGTATACCAGCCGGCCTCCCAATTGCTAGCCATATCACTGTGTCAATGAGCTGGCTAGGAATAGATTAGTCTTAAAGAGCAACTGATATGCCTCTGTAGAGACATGCCAGTAGTGCCCTACCCTGCCTACAGTACCTCCTGGTACAGAGAGTACCACAAATGGAGGTACTGTAAGGCAGCATTTTACTGCACAAATGTGGCGGAGCACAATGCAGACCCCTGCCACAGCCTCAAGTCCCCAATCCAGTCCTGAGGATGATGTCAGGTTGGGATGGGGACCTGGCAAAATTCCATTTTGCCAGCAACAGTGCTGCGGAATTGGCATTTAACAGCAATTTCACCAGCGAAATGCCAGTTCTGCGGCACTGTTGCTGGTGAAATGAAATTTTACCAGGTCCCCATCCTGACCTGACATCATCCTCCTGATGGGATCGGGAAAGGACCTAATGCTATGATGGAGGCATGCATTGTGCTCCTCCACATCTGTACAGTAAAATATTGTCTTACAGTATCTTTGTTTGTGGTACTCTCTGTACCGGGAGCTACTGTAGGCAGGGTAGGGCACTACTGGCTCGTCTCTACTGAGATGTGTTAGTCTTTAACTAGTAATTATGCATTATACATGTGGTGTACAGTTAACTTTCAGCTATGCTAAACAAGTTTGAGTGTTGCTTGTAAATAAATTTATTACATTGACTCAACTAGAATGCAAAATTAATATTCAGTCCATGGGGATTAATTCTTAATTAGTCAACAGTTCAATAAATGATTAACTGCTGAGTCTGTTTTTTTTTTTTTGGCAGATCGAGGTCTGATATGATAGATGCCACCCTTGAAGGTAATGTTTTTAGCATCTTTCAACCACCCTCAAAAAGGTATGAAATACTTGGATCTAGTTGCATTGGGAATTGCTGTCACTCTGGGTGCAAGAGGTGTGGCCACTAATGTTTTATTCGGGTAATATTGGCAACTTTTTTGGTAGAAATGTAGACACCCTGAGGTGTGGGTTATTTGTCTGATAAGAACACTTCCAATTACTACAGGTACTTGGTGCAAATGCATCATATCACATGCACATGGGGTGAGCTGTTATCTGGTAATTCACACATTCATTTATTATTGTTTACAATCTGCATTATTATATGTTTATATATTGGGGCATTAGACCATAACTCACAAGATAGGCTGTGTCACAATGTACTGTTTATTTTGAGACACTATATTGTATATTTCATTTATACAAAATAAGTTTATATGTTAACGTTTAAATATCTCATAGGTACACAAATTACACAAGGAGTTATCATTCACTTTACAGTCACAACCCAGTCCTAAGCAATATTTTAACCTTAACTATATTAGTTTATAATATTTAACAAGGTATTCATAAGCAGTAAAGCATACTGCTGCAAAGCACTCCTTAACCATTATCCAGACTGCTGTGTAAACTGCTATATTAGCCTTTTAAATTGCATCTCACTTAAATTTTTCATGCTATTAGCAGGCTAACTAAAGGCTTCTGACTGTTTAGGGCATTGTAACACAATTGACTGTTAAACATCAGAAAAGCAGTTTGGATGCTAATTTAAGGCTAATTTCAATCTAAGATACAGTACTATTAAGGTTAACTGCTATGTTAAGGTTAAGCAAAGGTTTACATTTTGATGAGGGCTCATACAAACATACTAACATATTAAAATGCCAGCAGAATAGGCCTAACGGTCTTTCGAGTCTGCTTGATTGGTCAGCCCCCACCCTGGGTGCTGACCTTGCTGCCCCCCTCGCCTTCTCTGGCTTCTCCCTTCCCAGTTCCGGATATTCTTAATGCATTGGATTTTGCTTCCAGAACCCTTCCCCTGTACCTGTCCCAGCCCCTCTTGAACCCCTCCACTATCTCTGCCTCCACCAGCCCCCTAGGCAGTGCATTCCATGGCTCCACCACCCTCTCAGTGAAGTAGCACCTCCTCCTTTCTCCCCTGAATCTTCCCAGCTCCAGCTTCCACCCACGCCCTCTAGTGGCCCCCTCATCCTTCCTTCGAAGCACCCTGACTGTTCCTCCCCTATTTACCCTCTTCATGTACATGAAGACCTCTATCATGTCCCCTCGGTCCCTTCTCTCTTCCAATGTGTACAAATTTAGCTCTTCAAGCCTCTCCTCATAGGTCCTGTCCCCCAAGCCCCAAATCATTTTGGTTGCCCTCCTCTGGACCTTCTCCAGGAGTTTAATGTCCCTCTTTAAGTGTGGCCTCCAAAACTGCATTCAGTACTCAAGGTGTGGCCTCACCAAGCAGTTATACAGAGGGAGTGTCACTTCCCTCCTTCTGGAGGTGATCCCCCTAGCGTTGCATCCCAGCATCCTGTTGGCCATGGCTGCTGCTTCCTACAAGTCTCCGAGTTGTTCATCTTGACATCCACCACCACCCCCAGGTCCCTCTCAGCCATCAAAACTTGTAGCATTCCCCCCCAGGGTGTACACTTGGCCCGGGTTTCTGGCCCCCAGGTGGAGTACCTTGCATTTCCCTGCATTGAACATCAGTTTCCACTTTCTAGACCATCTTTCCAGAGCCTCCAGGTCCCCCTGTAGTGCCGCCCTTCCCTTCCCTCCTCCCCATCCACCACCTCCCCCAGTTTTGAGTCATCTGCAAAGAGACTTATCTCACTCCTGATTCCTGTCCTTATGTCGGAGACATAGGTGTTGAATAGGAGGGGCCCAAGGACTGATCCCTGTGGGACCCCACTAATGACCCTCCTTGGAGATGAGACTATCCTGCCAATTATGACCCTCTGGGTCCGGTCCTGGAGCCAATTGCCTATCCATATGATCATTTGGTTCCCCACCCCCACTTCTCCCAGCTTATCCAACAGGCCCAAGTGAGGAACAGAGCCAAATGCCTTGCTGAAGTCTAGGAAGAGGACGTCCACTGGTCTACCCAGGTCCAAGGCACTCGTCACCCAGTCGTAGAACTCCACAAGGTTTGTCTGACACGATTTTCCCGGGACAAATCCATGCTGTCTATCGTCCAGGCACCCTGACTTTTCCAGGTCCCCCCCCACCAGCCTCTCCTTGGCAATGCCCTCCATCACCTTGCTAACCACCGATGTCAGGCTGACAGGCCTGTAGTTCCCTGCCACCTCCCTTGATCCCCCTTGTGGATAGGCACTATATGCGCCACCTTCCAGTTCTGAGGCATCCACTCTGTCCTCAGAGAGATGGTGAAAAGTTCTGCCAGGGGTTTCACCAGGACATCCACAAGTTTCTTCAGCGCTCTGGGATGTAATTTGTCCGGCCCCGGTGATTTCTCCATCTTAAGGGAGCTGAGGGCTTCCCTCACTCTCTCTGCTGTGATTTCCACTTCCGGTACCTCTTCTCCCTGCTTAGCCCTCCCTCCTGCCAGTGATGTCTCCCTCTCCCAGACCCGCCAATCGGTAAGGGTCCCCCCTCCTCAGTATCTCTGCCTCCTCCCATGTATGATGGAGCACCCCCATTTTCCTTGGTGAAAACTGAGGTGAAGTACTCATTTAGTACCTCAGCCTGCTCCCCCGGGTCTTGTGCCCATTTCTCCCCTGATTTAATCCTGCTAATCTGCCCCTTCACCCTTGGTTTTTCCCCAATGTATCTAAAGAACCCCTTGTTCCCTCTCCTTATTTCCCTGGCCAGGTTCTGCTCCTTCCTTGCCTTAGCCACCCTGACCACCCAAGTGGCTCTTCTAGTCATCAGCTCATACTCCCCTTGATCCCTTTCACTCCTTGAGCACTTGAATTGCCTATAGGCTGCCTTCTTCCCCCGCACCATCTCCTGTACCTCCCTGGTCCACCAGCAGGGTTTTCGGGCCCTACTGCATTTTCGTCTTACTCTTGCACAGGTGCTGGTAGCATCTTGCACCCCTCTCCTGATGATTTCCCACCTGCTATCAGCATCCAAGTCTGACCCAATCACATCCAAATGCTCCTTAAGGATCCTTCCCATTTCCTTAAAATCCATTCCCCTGAAGTCAGTTACCTCCGTCTTTGTGCAGCCTTCTAGCCCTCCTAGGTCCAGACAGAAGCAGACCGTGGCATGGTCACTCCCCGCCAACGGGTCCCTTACCTCCAGGCCCCTAATCTGGTCACTGTCTGCCAGGATCACATCCAGTACCTGCGCCTCCCTGGTCAGTTCCCCCACCTGCTGAGTTAGGAACGCGTCTTGAAAGACATCCAACAACCTCTGTTCCCTGGTCACAGAAGATGTCATAGTCTCCCAGTCTGTTCCTGGCATGTTTAAGTCCCCAGCACCACCACTGTTCCTCTGCCCAGTCTGCAGTGTCTCCCAACATCTGCCACCAGACTCTCCTCAGCTCCTCCGCCAGGGCAGGGGGCCTATACACCACTCCTATTTTCACTCTCTTGCCCCCCCTTGTTATCAAAGTGACCCAAATCGCTTCCACGGTTCCCTCCACCTCCTCTACTCCCCCATGCCAATGCAGTTTTTGACTATCATTGCTACCCCTCCTCCCCTTCCCTCCACCCCATCCTCCATGAACATCGTGTAACCCCCCAGGTTCAGGTCCCAGTCATGTCCTGCAGTGGCCAAGGTCTCAGTGACCACTGCCACATCCACTGCTCCTTCAGTTAGCATTGCCTGGATCTCAGGCATTTTATTTCCCAAGCTCCTGGCATTTAGCAGGACTACCTTCCACCCTTTCCCTATACTTCCATTTCCCCTGCTCGTGTTCCCATAGGGATTCTGTTTTCCCCTGGTCTGCACATTACCAGTCGGCCTTTTCCTGCAATACTCCGGCTCCCCGGGTTGGGTGGAGACAGAGTCCCTCCTTTATCGGCACCCCCTTGACAGCCTTTTCTCCCATCATGCATGTGCAGGTTCTTAAACACATATATCAAAGAAACCTCTGTCACCCAGATATTGAAACCGTGAAAGTTCATCAGTCACATGGATCCAAAATGCATTTTTACTGATGAATTCCCAGAAACTATTAATATAGGTCCCTGTGTCTGTATAGCATTTCTATCAAAATGGAAGATCTCAATTTTTTATTTGTGTACAGATGATACTGGACAGAAAAGCCTATTGAGAAAAAAGTGTGTTCTAGTGGTTAGAGCATACAGTAGGCATGGGAACCAGCAGATTACAGGTTCACCAACTTTAGAGCCAAATGACTCCACAAAGACTAAATGAAGACCTACAGTACCACTGAATTGTTCTTTTAACCTTTTGGAATGGTGAAAAGTTGTCATAATACTATTGATAGGCTACTTAAAAAATTAAAACCTGTCCAAGATAAATGTTTTGTTTAATGGGCTGTAAATATTATCTGTTCATTTTCCCTGATTTTTTTTTTTTTTTTTTTATTCAATTTTACTTTGATGAGATCGATATGAGATATTCTGACATAAGATTGACAGACTGGTAAATGATTAATGCCTGCTTGACATAAATGCTAACCTGCAGTCCGAGAAAAATGTTATGTCCTAATTAATTTTTAACATTCTATGTATGCATTGTTTGCTGTATTTTGTGTCTTGGAATTTTGTTTTACTGTTGCTGTTGTACCTTTTCGTAAGTCACTGGGTATACAGTATTTTAAGTGTAATAAGAAGTGGTTTACAGTCTTCTCCTTGCCACAAGAATATTCATGAGCTGCCAATTAAAAGGGCTGGCTGGTGTAGCAAGCATGCATGCTCTGAGGAAGCTGAGCTTGCTCCCAATGAAATGTTGGCATGTGGACATGCAGCTGCATATGCTCCCTGCTTGGTGATGGTTTGTGTTTCCTATCTGCAATGTTTTTGTTGTGTCAAAGGAACTTTGTCTGAAGTAAACTACATTCTTCATAAGAACATGGTAAGCTGTGTCTTCCTACACACTAACATACATATCTGTAAGCAGGTAAAGACCTTGCAGTCTAGCTAGGCTGTGCAAGTGTGCAATTCCCACTGTGTTTATTTGGGAAACTTCCCCTCCTTCCCATATCCCCTTTACCCATCTCAAATATCCCCTCTGCCTCCCCCCCCCCCACCTGCAACTTTCTCTCTCACCCTGTCCCAGCCTCTCTTGAAGCTGTCCACCATTTTTAGGGATACCACCTTCTTTAATTACTCATTCCACATAGCTACCACCATCTCAGTGAAAAACTGCCTCCTTCCCTCCACTGGCTTCAGGCTGTTACCCCTAGTGGTCTTGTTTCCACTGAGGCTGAAGAGGCCATGGGTGCTCACCCTGTTTATACCTTTAAGGTACTTGAAGGTCTCAATCATGTCCCCACTCTCCCTTTTGTCTTCATGAGAGTACAAATTTTTTTTTTTTAGGTTTTTTTTTTTTTTTTATTTATGGCACTTTTCCGCCTGATGGTACCAACTGTCCCACATCAGTCCTGCCACTCTGCCAAGCTCCATCACCTGCCATCTCTGGGACTTGCCTCCTACTCCATGGTCCCCCATGGATGAACCCCAATGACAAAGGCTTCCTAGAGGTCAGGCCCTTACTCACCCAGGCAGAGTTGAAGCATCATGTTGGAGTGGAGGACTCGGTCATCAACGCAGGCCAGCGGCAGATGTCGTCCTGTATAGTCAGGTTGCATTTTCCAGTTTTCTTGCTCCTATGGCCGTTGAAAAGTCCGTGGTCAGTGCAGGGCATCGTGTCACTGATGCCACCCCCTCGCTCCATGGCTCAGCTTTCACCACCACCTGGGAACACCCAGCTGATGGCATTGTAGAAAAGTCCAACTCACTCCCATCCCCCGAGGAGGCAAGCATCCATGGCACACTCTGCCATCCTCCCCTAATTGGCCCTCCAATGACACAGGCTCATTTCTGAACCTGGCTCACTGGAGTTGCAAGCAGTAGTGCTACTACTATGCTGGCAGACTGGCAAGAGATGACATATTGAGCCTCCCGAGCCTCACTTCATAGGTGTTGCCTTGCTGGCCCTGGAACATATTTTTATCCTTCTCTGGACTGTTTCCATCAAGTTGATGTGATTCTTAAGATAAGGCACCAATGGGGCCTGATGGGATTCATCCCAGAATTCTAAAAGAACTAAGGGTAGAATTAGTGACACCACTGACTACCCTGTTTAACAAATAATGGGAAGATGGGCTAGTACCTGAGGACTGGAGGAGGGCAGATGTGCTTCCCCTTCACAAAAGTGGGAGCAAGGCAGAAGCAGGAAACTACAGACCTGTTAGTTTAACCTCAGTGGTAGGGAAAATGATGGAATCACTTCTGAAGGAAAGAATTGTCGAGTATCTAGAGGCCAGAGGGGCATAGGACCCAAGGCAGCATTGATTCACAGCGGGAAGGTCATGCCAGACAAATCTGATAGATTTCTTTGACTGGGTGACTGTAGTAGATCAGGGAGGGGCTGTGGACATGGCCTACCTAGACTTTAGCAAGGCATTTGACACAGTCCCACACAAAAGATTAATATACAAGTTAGCTAGCCTGGGAGTGGGTCCCAAGATGACAGCCTGGGTAAAAATTGGCTGGAGAATAGGACACAGAGAGTAATAGTAAATGGAGTCCACTCTGAAGAAAGGGGGGTTACTAGTGGGGTACCACAGGCTTCAGTATTAGGACCGGTCCTCTTCAATGTCTTTATAAGCGACATTGCAGAGGGACTGGAAGGAAAAGTATGTCTCTTTGCAGGTGACACAAAGATCTGCAACAGAGTTGATGCACAAGGTGGGGTGGAAAGGATGAAAAGGGACTTGGCGAGGTTAGAGGAATGGTCAAATGTATGGCAGCTTAGATTCAATGCTAAGAAGTGCAAGGTAATGCACCTGGGAACAAAAACCCAGGGGAAGAGTACACAATGGGGGGTGAGATACTAACAACAACAAAATGGAAAGAGACTGGGGTAATCATATCAGATGACCTAAAGGTGGGCAAGCAATGTGAAAGGGCAGCAAGGAGGGTTGGGGGATACTGGGATGCATAGGGAGAGGCATCACCAGTAGAAAACAGGAGTTATTATCCTCTGTACAGACAGCTGGTCAGACCCCATCTGGTACTGCGTGCAGTTCTGGAGACCCAGTCTTCGCAAAGACATAGACAGGATGGAAGCTGTCCAGAGGAGGGTACTAAAATGGTGCAGGGTCTGCACCGAAGACATATGAAGAGAGACTTAAGGAGCTTAATATGTATAGCCTCGAGGAAAGGAGGGAGAGGGGTCATGATAGAAACTTCAAGTACCTCAAGGGAATCAACAAAGTCCAAGAGGGTAACATCTTTCAAAAAAGAGGTGTGCAAGAACAGCACAATTTGAAGATAGAGGCGGGCGGCTCAGAGGTAATTTAAGGAAGTATTTTTTCACAGAGAGGGTTGTGGATGCATGGAACGGCCTTCTGGAGGAGGTCGTGGAGTCAAAAACAGTGGTGGAATTCAAGTATGCATGGGACAGTCATAAGGCAATTCTAGGGGGTGGGGGTAGGAAGAAGTAGGCTGCTGGTTAACTAGGATCTACAGCTTATCCAGTAGGCAGGGAAATGGGAAGACTGGGTGGGCCAAGCGCTCCTTATCTGCCATCAAATTCTATGCTTCTATGTTTCTGTTGCCCACCATACTCTAGGTGCAATCTCACTAGAGACCCATGCAGCAGTAGAATGACCTCCGCCATCCTGCTGGTAATTCCCCTGGCTACACAGCCCAGCATCCAATTGGCTTTAGCTTTGGCCTCAGCTTTCCTCATTGTTCTGAGTGTTTCAGGTTACACATGATAATTACATCCAGTTCCTTGTATTCCTCTTACCTGGTTACCCACATACCACCAAACCAGTATCTGGTCCTTGTGTTTCTTTTTGCCACCAAGTGCATAACTTCAGTCTTTTTAGCACTAAACTCAAGCTGCCAAATGCCATACCACCACTGTAGCCTAGCCAGGTATTCTCTGAATTCCTGTCTCTCCTCCTGTATGTTCACTGTCTTGCAGAGCTTTGTGATGGCCACAAAAAGGCAGATCATACCCTTGATCCCATCTTTGATGTCCCTAATGAATATGTTAAGCAACACTGGACCGAGCATAGAGCCCTGTCCGACCCCACTGGTCACAGGCCTAGCTTCTAAGAACCCCCCTCCCATGACTACCACCTTTTAGCCTCTGTCCTGCAGCCAACTTCTGACCCACCCAACAAGTGTAGCCCCCACCCCAAGATCGTCTAGCTTCCTGGGCAGTCTCCTGTGAGATATAGAGTTGAAGGCCTTGCCAAAGTCCAGATATGGGATGCCAGCTGTTTGGCCCTTGTCCATTGCCATGATGACCCAGTCAAAGAAGTCAGGTTAGTCTGGCAGGACCTCCCAGAAACAAACCCATGCTGCTTCACATCCTGGAGCCCATTATCCTCCAGAAAGCTCACCGATCTCTCAGAATGGTCTCCATTAACTTTACCACTGTTGAGATCAGGTTGACTGACTGACCTGTAGTGTCCTGGTTCATGCTTTAACCTGCTTTTATGGAGAGGCATCCCATGTGCAGTTCTCCAATTGCAGGGCACAATCCCTCACTCCAGAGAGGTGTTAAACATGTCTGCCAGTGGATCTATCAGATCCTCCACCAGTTCCTGTAGACTCTTTGGTGCACACCCTCTGGCCCTGGATATTTATCCACTTTCAGGAACCTTAGGCCCTTAAGTACTCCATCAGCTTGAATAATGCCATCCATGACATTCCGCCTCCCTGTTCCCTCCCCCATTCCCTTATAGCACTGCTCCATCCTTCTCTCTAGTGAGCACTTAACAGAAGTACACTGTACTTGTTAAGTACCTCTGTTTTCTCTTCACTACCCTCCACCAAGTCACTGTCCTTTTTAGGCCTTCTCTCCTGTTGTTACCTTCTGTGCCAACTGCATTTTCTTTGTAGTCTTTGACACCCTGACTGCTCTGCTTGCCTCCCTTGATTTAGCAGAATAATCCACCCTATCCTTCTCAAGCTGAGTATGTTCATACTTAAAGAAGGTTGCCTTTTTGCAATCTACAGCCTTTGACACGTTCTTGCTGAATCGGCTGGGCTGTTTGGCATTAGTTTTTGTTAATTTGATTTTGGCACACTCACTAGTGGCCTCCATCAGTCTCTCCTTTATTATTGCCCATTTTTGTTCTACATCCACCTCCCTTCTGCTCCTAGCAAGGTGCCCTACAAGAATTTTTCCCATACTACCAAAGTTGGCCCTCTTAAAGTCCAAAACCCTTCTCCTGGTCCTGACCATTCCCCTGCCCATATCCAGGTTGAACAACACCATATGTTGGTCACTACCTGAAAGTAGCACTTCCATTTTCACATCCTGAACCTGGTCACAGTTGGACAGGACCAGGTCCAGTATAGCACAGTACAGTACAGTACAACCTTCTTCCCAGTGGTTTGTGTGACATCCTGGGCCAGGAAGCCTCCCTGAAATGCATCTAGCAGTAGTTGTTCATAGTGCAGGAGGTAGCTGGAATTTTCCAGTCCACTCTAGGTAGATTGAAATCCTCCATTAGTACTACCTCCTCCTTACTGGCCATTTCTATGATTTGAGACACTAGTACCCTGTCTAGCTCCTCTTCTTGGTAAGGTGGCCTGTAGACCACACCATCCTTACTTTTCTCCCCCAGTGGATTATACCTGTACCCACAATACTTCAGTTTCACGTTCTCCCTCTTCGTCTCTGGTAGACATTATCCCCTTTTTCAAGTACGGGGCTATTCCCCCACATCCTTTCTATACAGTTTTTACCCAGGAACTGCAAGGTCCCAATCATGGTGGTGTGTGGCCCATGTCTCTTTGATGCCTTCCTGTTATGACTGCTTTCTGAGTGTCTACAGTGTAGTGCTAACACATGGTCACTACCAGGACTGGTGCTTTAGAAATGAATCCAAACTCCTCCATGGATTAAGATCATCTGATTATTGCATACTCCACTGGGTCAGAGAACTAATAACCCCCTCTGTCTGTATGTTCAACATCTTATGGCCTTATGCCAGCCCAGCTGTGCTGAGGGTTGAGGTGCTGTATGCCAAACCTCGCACCATGCCAATTATATGGGTTCAGATGTAGACTTGTATCACCAGGGGTCATCTGTGGAGGGAGATGATTGAGCCCCTGAAGGATTGCTCTCCTTTTCTGGGAGGAAGGGTTTCAGCGTCAGGTGCTTGCCTGACCCTTAGCATTGGCTAGGGTTTGGTAGGCTGGGGCTGTCACCATCGGGGGACAGAGCAGCAGCTGCTGATGCTCCATGCTCTGAAGTATGCATGGGGACAACTGGCAGCAATGCATGCTGTCTCTCATGGGAGAAAATGGAGGTATGAGCCACCACTGAACATGGCCACCCATTAACCCTGCACCTCATTTAGCACCCAGACCATTCTACACTTAGTGCAAAGGTATGTCCTAGAGGAATACGGGAGTATGGGGCTGAGGTGGCCATCATCTGGAGGGTGGTTTGGACACTGGAGAAACAATTGGATCTTGGAGAGAACTTCTGAATAATAGAACCCGTAAAGTACTGGCTAAAACTGGATGGAGCAACTTACAGTATTTTTTATGACTTCTGATGTGTTTATTGGCCTTGCTCCCTCATACCCTACACATGCCTGTATGGGGGGCTCCCTTTGCTCTGCATTAGGACCATTCCTTTTTAACATTTTTGTAAATAACATTCATTGAGCTGTTAAATTCTGCAGTATCCCTATGTATATGGATGATACAATTCTGTATACAGCAGGACATAATCCCCACAGTTATTACCAGTGCCCTTTAATCCATTTTCAAAATACTGTTCTTAGAATGGTTCATAACAAACTGGCTATCATTAAATCAGTCTATAACAGTTTCTATATGTGTCTGAAAAAGGTCTGTTGGGCTGCCCTAACCCAGTCAAATAAAATCTCCCATGTACTACTCTGAAATCGGTGACCAAATATAAATGCATCAGCATGCTCCTTGACCAGTCCTTGGAGTTTCCATTTTATATCCAGTCAATGGGTTTAAAGTTATAAAAGAAATCTGGTCCCCTCTGTAGGGTGAGTGACTGCCTACCTCTGGGTATGAAAAAGTGCCTTCTTTAAAGCATGTTTTTTTTTACCAGTTATTGCCTTTTGTGATGTGATCTGTGATGTTGTCCTCATCTTCCAGCTATCAAGGCATGATACCCTGCTGAATGCCCTTGGTAGATTCACTCTTCATTACACTATTCAGATTCACAATTGTGCATTATATGACAGCCTGAACTGGTCATTGCTGAAAGCTAGGAGTGAATGGCACCTAGCACTTTATGGGTTCAAGTACTGGCTAAATAAACTCCCCAGTTACTTGTGCACAGTAATCACCCACAGCCATACATTAGGTGCCCAGACAAGTAACAGGTTCCTTATTCCCAAAAGTAAGCAGACATCTGAATAACTTGCCTTTACTGTACTGTAAACTCCCACAGGTTTGGAGTAAATTTGTCTTGGGTAACAGCCCACCCACCAGCCTCAGTCAAATAGTTCCTTAGACTAAATACTGCATCTTACAGTGACTTCACCTGACAGCACCCTATGCCTCTTCGTCATACTTACTGCACTGGTTCTCAGTCTTATAGTTGTTTAGTTGCTTTGTACATATTATATCCCAGTGTAGTTACTGTAAATATTGTATGTTTTACTCATGATGTGTGATCTACGGTTTTACTATAGCACTTTGACAGTGTTAGCACTGCCATCCCCCACAGCAACAGCCACAATGCCGACTGTTGGCACTGTACCATCTGGTATGTCGATGCTGTTCTATCAGGGGTCTGTACCCCCCAAACCCCCCATGTGGGGGGGCCCACCTCCACACCCCCCAGTCTCTAGGATTCTAACTCCAAGTTGGAGTTGGTCCGGGGGGGCACAACACCTGGAGCTGTACCACTAGTGTCAGCAGAGTTCCAGCACAGTGACTCTCCACATCCTGGCAAAACATGTCACTGTGCTGGACTTTGTCTTAGTGGTATCATCCTTGTGTTGGTACACCATGATCTACTACCCTCAAATCACATTTGTAAGTGAGATTATTTTGTAAATAAATAAATTTAAATGTTGCTCAGCTGGTAGAATTTCTCTGTATGAGTATTTATTTTGGCACTGGCTCCACAGATCAATATTTGTTATCCATATAATATCAGATTCAATATATGAAGAAATGAATCCACCCTTGAATTCAACAGTATCTTTGGTCTTGATAGAACGTATTTCATCTCAACTATAGATCCAGCCCTTAAATGAAATAAGAAATTAGGAAAATAATACTTTTTTGACTTTATTATGCTATTTGTATAACCTTGAGACCAATTCTAACAACAATGAGTAAATATTAACAATACAATAAGATCTTAATAAAATAAATGAGTGAGCTAATACCTGGGGTATGTCATTTAATGTGGACAAGTGTGCAGTTGTTCACTTTAGGAAAAAATAATCCCAAACACTGTTACTCTTTCAATGGCACAGTACTGCAGTCTACAGATATACAAAAAGACCTAGGTATTCTGACTGACAATAAATTAAACTTTGAGGCCCAATGCAATAATGTAATACCTAAAGCTAACCGTTGTTGGTGGAATATTAGAAGATCTATAAACTCCAGGAGTTGTAATGTTCTTCTCCTGCTCCATAGAGCATATGTCTGCCAAATCATTGACTATGGTTAGAGACCCATGTTTTTCTCAAATAAAAAGAAACAACAAGAAATTCAAGGTATAAAAAGAAATAAAACTAAAATAAACACATGAAAAATGTTAAAAATTGCTTTAGGGGGCCAAAACTAAATAAATGATTGCAGCGGTTGTTATTTAAACTCTGTTGTTACCTCAGAGAAAGTCCACAATGAAGTGGCAGTGGAATTGTTTGATTCACAAAACCTTTCAAGACCATAACCTAATGCTGCTTAATATAATGTAGTATACTAGGAATGTACTTTCTAGTGTGTATAAGGACATTTTGAGGTATTTTATGAATGTAAATATAACAAGAAATAAAACTGCATTTTCAATGATGAAAAAGAAATAACAAGAAATTCCAGAAAAATATAAATAAAAATGATAAAAAAATAAAAAGATCTTCATGGGGATCTAACTATGGTTCTTTAATCTGGGCCCCTTATAAAACTACCCAGGTAAATAAAGTGGAATGAATTTAGAGGTGCATAACTAAATTAATAAATGGAATGAGACATCCAGATTATTAAAAAATTTTGATAATATAAAATTACCATCTCTGGCAACCAGACAATTGCAAGGGGACTTAATGTTTTTGCATGATGTAGTACAAGACCCAGAGTTTGTTTTCCCTCAACAGATACTTTAAATTAGACTACAAAGAAACCAGAGGACATCTCCTTTGAATCAGAGGTGAAAGAGTTTGAACAGAGAAAGGGAAGTTATTCTTTTCACAGAAGGTGGTGGATGTATGGAACAATCTTCCCATTGAGATTGTGGCTAGTGAAACCAAGGATATGTTTAAAAAAGTCTGGATGCATTTATTGCCTTAAAACCAAACATCAAATACTACCACTGAATTGTGGGAGGGCAGTTTGCATGGGTGCAGAGCCGTCATCTGCCCTTCTATTAACTTCTAGTAACTAGTAATTCTAGTTAATTCTTTGAATGTTGATAGCTGATTTTGATTCTGGCTTATAAATACTGTGAATTTTTAATCCCTGTCATAAACACTATGGCCCGGATATTTAAAGGGGTTACACATGGTGCAACAGAGTTGCACTGGCACAATCCCGCATTGCGCCCCAGCATGATATTGAAAAGGTTGCCTGGCACAGTGCAAATCCTGATGCACCGGGGCACAATGATAATGTATGCAGCATACATGCAGGGGGCATGCCCATGCATAAGTGGCACATTCCGATTTTTAGTCCGGGATGTGTGGCACATATGCTGGCACAACCTTGCATTGTGCCACATGGGGGGTTCACTGTTGAGCCCATGAATATTGGGAACAAACCTGGCCACCCATAGGTGGGCTGCTGTATTGCATAGTGCAACACAGAAGCCACCAGCCATATGTGGCCATCTTCCCACTCAGCACACCATCACAATGCACCCACACAACCCTGATGTCTAGTGGTCTATGTTTAGTGGCACCCTCCTCCCACCCATGTCCCTGATAGTGGGTATCTGATGTATGGTTACAGCCCTGGTGGTCCAGTTTAACCACGCCTCCCGGTTCTGCGATCATGGTAATGTAAATTAAAACATGGCCCAACAGTCTAGTGGTACCCCCCCTTCACTCTTGTCCCCGATTGCTGGTATTGGATGTGTATATGTATCCCTGATAGTCTAGGACATGTTTTCATTTACATTTACCATGATCATGAAACTGGGCAGGGGGGTTCCACTGGACTGCCAGGGATATAACTCTGTCAGATACCTGCAATCAGGGTCACGGGTGGGAGGGGGGTCCTCTAGACCACTAGGGTTGATCATTTTGTACATTTATCGGGACATCAGGGAATTGGGAGGGGAGGCCACTAGACTACCAGGGATTGTTCTGTTGAACATCTACTGTGATTGCAGCTATGGGGCAGGGAATGCCCCAGGATCCTCGCTGCACACATCATGCTGTGCAGGGTGCCAGGCACAAGTTGCAGGGCTGCCCTGCACAAGGCATGCAAATGGGGCAATAATGACATGCAAATGGCTCCATTTGTGCCTTGCATATATTATGGCCTCATTTGCATGCTCCCCGCTGAATATCATGGGTGATGCACCTAGTGCAACTGCATTTGCACTGGCACATCCCCGTGCTCCCTATCTATGGCTTGCACTGGCACAGTATGTGCACTGACCATGCTGTATTCAACAGTGCTGTGCCATGGCACATCCCCATTGAGTATCATCTGGACTCGGCCCAGGCGCATCACAGTTGCGCTGTGCCCAGACTTGCACCACAGCCTGGCATAGTCTGAATATCTGGGCCTCTGTTAATAATTTCTTTTTTTTTTTTTTAAGTAGTTCAACTCAATGTGTATTCTAGTTCTGGGGCTCCAAAATGACTTACAATACATCTAAAATAATAATATCTTTGGAAAAGTTGGTTGGTTATCTGTAAGGATTTAAATAAGCTTACTTCTTAAATGGTGTTGTCTATTCACATTAACCTTTGCGTTTGGTTAAAAATGTTTTTCTTTTTAAATAAACTTAAAAAGATAACCTAATTATTCATCTTATTATTTAGATTTTATGGGAACTTATTAAAACATGAATTGCATTGGAAATAAATGCTTATTGTTAATGAAGTGAATTGATGTCATGTCAACTTCATAAATTTATACTAAAGATCTAATTTAGTGTTGTATAGTAATGAAATATATATGATAGGAGTTTAAGTTTTGGGACTGTTGTTGCAGTTGTTTTCTGTACTGTGCAATTAAAATATAATAAGTTTAAAAAAAAACTGAGTACAACAGTGTGCAATTTCTACATGATTTATTCCTGCCTAGGTTCTGCCACAGCAACAATACCTCTGATAGAACATGCCCTTAGTTGAGCATTATTTTGTGAAGATCAGATGATCTAGTGGAGAGAGAAGGAATGTGTCAGATGAATTCATCATGGCCTTAATGTATCTGTAGGCTTAAAAAGGTGAAAGTGTTGGCATGATGAGATTTTCCAAGCTGATTTAATGTCCTGAAAGGAGAGTACTCTGCCCCCTTCCATGAGAGTTACTAACAAGTTTGCACTATACTGACATCATAGATGAACTCCCGTATACTTCAGTTGCTGGTTGGAATTCTGAGTTGTCCATAATGGTTATAAGTAGAGTGGACTCATCATCCTTCCTTCCCAGTGCTTTTTCTTAATCTAGCCAATCCTCCACTGTGTTTTTTTTTTTTTTAAGCTTTATTTTATTGGCATTTAAAGCTGATTCAACTTTTAAACATTAATTACATTTCATTATGCCAACTTCTTCATCTTACATGAATACTTTATAGATTGTTACAGTTTATAAAAAGTTGCTCTTTTCAGTAAGTGAAGCATTTTATAATTTAAAAAACTAAAAATGCTTAAAAGATTATACTTTAAAATAAAAAGAGAAAATAAAAAAATAAATAGCTGCCTTCTTTTGCCGTCACTCCTCCCCTCTATAGTTTATGCCATAATTTCATTCTTTATGACACCTAAAGAAAAAAAGAGTCTTTATATTTAATTTTATTCCTATATTATTAACATAGAGATCCCATCTGGTCCATCTATTGTCCATACCATTGTTCCTGCCTATGTTGAATTACAAAGGTCAATCTCTCCATCTCTTGTATTGTTGTGACTATTTTGACCCAATCTTTTACTGTAGGGCTTTCACTCTGTAACCAGCATTTTGTGACAGCTTTTACAGCTGCTGCTCGCAGAGTGCGCCATAGGTATTTACTATCTTTATCCTTTAGATAAAATGGATCAACACCTAATACCATTTGTATAGGTTTCCGCCCTTCCTGTCCCCTGAATATGGCCTTCATATGCTCTTTAATCATTTCCCAGTAAGTCCTTATTGTGGGGCATTGCCATAACATATAAAAATGACCTGCCGCAGACTCCCCACATGCCCTCCAACAACTTGAGGAACCCCTTTCTTTAAACTTGGCTGGAGTTCTAGGGTTCAAAAAATAACTACTCCTGGCTTTCCAAACAAATTCCCTCCACAGTGGGGAGGAGGTCGTGTTCCATATGGAACCCCAGCTTTTCTCCCATTTGTCTTTCTCTATTATTTCTCCAGTCTCCTCCTCCTCCCATCTTACTTTAAGACTGAGAGAGTCGTGTCCCTGGTAGAGTATAAAATTAGTGTATAATTCTGTAATTTCTCCTCTCCCTGAGGGGGATAACCATATTTTCTCGAAGGGTGGGGAGTGTTAGTAATGTCCCTGTATTACTTTTGGATTAATTAGATTGGCATGAACCCAATTGCTGATCTGATAATATTTAAATCTATTGTTTGGTTTTAAATCAAATAAGGGCATAACTGCCTCAAATGAAATGGGAGTATCTCCATTTGAGATCTGCCATGGTGAGAAGTCATCCTTACGTGCTTGATCTCTGAACCAGTGATCCTGGGAGGCCAGAACAAATTGTTTCTCCCAGGCCCACCACCTGTATCTCCATAAATGCTGTGCTGTTCCCCCTTTATTAGTGCCTCTTCTCCAACCCTCCAGAACTGTATTGACTCCTGTAGAGATCTGCCTGTTAGGTAGTTGCTGTAAACATCTATTATAAAGTATGGCCGGCAAAGGGGGTGTCACGGGTTTGTTGTAGTTCCATTGTTTCCCAGCGAGAAGTATGCTGGGGGTGTTGCCACATTAATGCAATTTTAATCTGTGAGGCAGTCCAGTATCCTGGAAGGTATGGGACTGCCAAACCTCCTGCTTTCTTGGGAAGGTATAATATGTTTCTAGATACCCTTGGTTTACCTGTACCCCAAATAAACTTCATTAGCTGTCTCTGCCAGCCTAATAAGTCTGTTGTGGGACAATACAGGGTATGCTCTGAAACAAATATAGCAGGTGGGGCAGAACATTCATTTTTGTAGCCTCGACTCTAGAATACATTGGTAATTGAAGGAGGGCCCATTTCTTATAATCTTGTGAGATCCCATGTATTAGGTTGTGATAGTTATCTTGAAAAAGGGTTAGTAGGTTTGTTCCTAGGAATACTCCTAAGTATTTCAATTTATTTAACCTCCATCTCCATCTCATAGGATATCTCCGCTGAGCTTCCAGAGGGACCCGATGTGAGCAAACCAGAACTTCGGTCTTGGCTGTGTTTAGGGAGTAACCTGATATTTCAGTGAATTTTTGTATCTGGTTGAAAACCTCAGGGAGGGGAAAAAACCAGGTTACCCAGAAACAGCAGAATGTCATCCACATATAGACCCAGTTTGTGTTCATATCCCCCTAATTCTATGCCCCCTATGGCCGGGTTCAGGTGGATTGCCTGTGCCAATGGCTCTATGAAAATGGAGAAAAGGAGAAGAGACAGGGGGCAACCGTGCCTTGTTTCCCTTTCCAATTCAAATGACTTCCCTATATGACCATTCAACCTCACACATCCCCGAGGAGATTTATAGAATCTAGCTACTAGTTTGCAAAAGTCTTCCAGAAAGCCAAAGCCCACCAGGGATGCCTGAAGAACAACCACTGTACTTTACCAAATGCTTTTTCTGCATATAAACTCATAACCAGTGCTGCTTCCCCTGTTCTTCCCACATGTTCCACAATATTGACAGCATGGCAGATACCATCCTGTGCCTGCCAGCCTGGGACAAAGCCTGTCTGACCTGAGTGTATAATTTTGAGGATGATATCCTGAAGCTGTGCCATTATAATTCCGGCATTATCTTACAGTTGGTATTTAAAATGGAGATAGACCTATAAGAGGCACACAACAGGGGGTCCCTGGTGGCCTTGGGCAACACTGCAACCACCGCGTAGTGCCACGAAGGGGGTAAAACACCTCCTTCTGTCATCAGAAAGTTGTAAACTCTGTTAAGAAGTGATGAGATTTGGGCCCTGAAAAGCTTATAAAATTAGGCTGGATAGCCATCCATGCCAGGGCATTTCCCTGTTTTAATTCTTCATATTTCAGTTTTAATTTCAGAGTCTCTTATTGGTGCCACAAGAGAGGCAGTGTCAGTTTTTCTGACTTGGGATAGCGGTAGCTTCTCTAGAAAACTCTTTAGTTTAACTGCTTCAGGCACAGTATCTGTCCTATATAACTCCCTATAGTAGTCTGTGAAGGCGTCCGCCATATCTGTTGTGTTTACCAATTGCTGTTTAGTATGTGGATATGTAATCCTACTGTTGGTGTCTCTGGCTTTTCTTTGCCTTAATCTGCTTGCTAATAACCTGGTGGCCCTAGGACCCCCCTTGTAGTACTTCTGCCTTAAATACAAGAAGTTTTGCTCCACATTATAATCCAGGATAGCATTAAGGGCTCGCCAATGTTTCTGAACTTCTTGTTCCTTAATAGGGTAATATTTTTCTTTTAAAGATTGCTCCAACTCCCTTAACTTCTGTTTTAAATTTGCCTTTTGGGCGCCTCTAGCCCTTTTATGTTTGGCAGCTTTTGCTATTAATTTGTCCCCTACTACTGCCTATACCGTATCCCATGAAATGGATGGAGAGATATCTGGGGTGTCATTTATGCTAAGTGTTTCTTTAATCATCTCTTAGACCTGCTCTTGATTTTATTTTCCCTGAATAATTGATAAGTTAAGATGCCACATGGTCTTTTTCTTACTTTGGCCCAAGTGTAGTTGCAGCCACATAGGGGCATGGTCAGAGAGATAAATTTCCTCTATTTCTACATTCTGCATTTAGTATACAGACTCTTTAGGTACAAAGAAATAGTCTATTCTAGTATGTACTTTATGCGCCTGGGAAAAGAAAGTGTAATCCCGTTTCTGCCCATGTAAAGCTCTCAAAGCATCTACATAACCCACCTCTGAAAAAAATTTATTAACTTTTAGGGCCACTCTCTTGTCTGATCTCTCAACTTTAGATGTGGAATCAAGATGGTCATTTAAAGCGAGGTTCAGGTCCCCCCCCCATAATCAAAGTCCCCTCTGCCCACTCCATGAGTCTCATATATAGCCTCCTATGGAAACTGAAATCTGAGCCGGGGGGCATAGATCGAGGTTATAGTGATAAGTTCCCCATTATAATAGCCCTTCAGGGTGGCCAAGCATCCCTCCGAATCTATAAGAGTATCTCTTATTTTAAAGGCAACCCCTCTTCCCACCATGACCATCACACCCCTACAGCGGCCCTTTCTGTATGAGGATGCCACTATTGTTGAAAAACCAAATGTACCAATTTTCCCATGCTCCTTTGGTGAAAGGTGCTTCTCTTGGAGCATACAGAAGTCTGCTCTCCTTTTCCTAATATAGGAAATGATTTTACTACATTTTACAGGGTTCTTTAACCCATTGACATTAAAAGAAAGGAAATTTGTACATAACTTGGCCTTGGTTACATATTATATTTGTTTTCTTTTAATTTCCCCTTTACTTTCCCTGGCTCACCATCTGCAGAGAGTGATCCTAAGTTAGGGAGAGTGGTGGCAGCAATTTCGGCAGCAAACATGCATGTGATACATGTAAAACGCTTAACTACTATAACAAGAATTTTATATAAACAAGAAACCAACATCTTTTAGAGAGAGTGGGAATGTCACCACCAACTCAGAAAAGAAAATGGAAAAAAATCCTGACTTCCAAGGTAGAAGGCCTAGTTACTGTAGGTTTCTTTGCCCTGCCTTAACCAGGAAGAGCCAAAGGGGGTAGAAAAAGACTTTCCTCCAAATAGAGATACCCTTCTTGAGTTCTCACATAAATTGCGGAGCTTGATGAGAAATTGCCAACAGACCAGGGCAGTCCCAAGAACTAAGTAGCGATCTGTAACATTCATATATTATTACCTTTTTGACCTGCTTTAATTCTGTGTCTGGACTTCTTTTTTAGGAGCACAATATAGTAGTTAACATATTCCCTCTCTCAATTACCATAGCCTCTGGAAGTCCATATTAATCCCTCCATTTCAGTAAACATACTTCAACCCCCCTTCCTTAATTAAACTTAAATCGTTCAGCTGAGCGAGTTTCCATCGATTCAAAGTAATACTTCTTATTTACCCAGCATGTTACAATCTTCTTTGGGAGGTCTTTAGCATTTCTATATGCTTTAAAGTAGGCTTTTATCTCCCTTCCCCTTCCGCATAGCATACCTTAAGGCATGCATTTTTTGGCCCTTCTTCTAAAGGACCAGAAAAATTTGGTCCCATCCCTCCCCAACCACTACTCCTCAAAACTTTTCTCTATATAGATATTAATACTTCGCAGTAATGGGGAGCATACTTATCTTTTTCAACTGGGGGGAGAAAAAAAGAGCTTATGGATCCCCACCTTTTATTACACATTAATACCAACATTTCTGGAGATGTATAGAAATGTCTTGCATTTTGTCTCTTCTCCCCGGGTTGATGCGAAATACACCAGGGCCCTAGGGGAATTACTGTATAGTTTTACAAGTGCTTCAGTCCTCTCTCAATCTTCAAGGTCACTGTCCTCTACTCCTGGTAGCTTCTTGATCAAATCTTGTAAAAGGGAAATTGATCACGATGCACCTTGATATAGAGATCTTCTAGTTTTTCTCACTAAATTAAGCTGCCATCCTACACCTCTCTCTCTCTTTCTTTTCCTCTTTGGCACCTGCACACAAAACTCTGGGGCAGGTAGGCCACATTTCAGCATGGCAGTTCTGGCTTCCTGTGGAGAATCGTATATTTCTGGCCCCTCTTCCCAATGTACCCTGAGATGAGCAGGGTAAGGTGTTTGGATTTTAAGCCATCTCTCTTTTAAAACTTTTATTAGGGGCCATACACCAGCCATTGCTGTTGAATCATTGTCCAATAGTCCTGATGAAAAAACAAAGGTGAGTCCAAATATTTGACTTCTTTTTTCTGCCAAGCTTGTCTTAGTATATCTTCTTTGGTACGATAGCTGCTGAATTTTATGATAACAGTGCAGGGTCTGTCAGTCTCCTCTTTCGGTTTTGACAACAATTCTCTATGTGCCCTCTCTGTCTTCAGCTTGTATAAAGGTGGGAGGTCAAGGAAATCTTTGAGTAAGTCTGCCACGAAGTCTGCCATTGCTCCTGTCTCAGCTCCTTCTTTAAGGCCGTATACCCGCAGGTTATCACGGTGGGCTCGACTTTCCAAATCAATACATTTTTCCTCTAGGTCCATAGTATGGTAGTAGAGAGCCTGCACTGTTCTTCCCAAATGCATAAGACTGTCTTCTGTTTGAGATATTCAGTCCTCTGCCTCTTGTACTCGGTGATCCAAGGTATTTAATTTTTGGGTCAAGTTTCCAAACTCCACTTTATTCTCAGTCCTCACTTCATTTAACTCCTTTAAGATCAGGTCTAAACGATGTCTAGAAAGCCTATCTGCCTCTTCATCTGTATTGTAGGCAACTGCAGGCTCGGTTGCTCGATTTTGCATCGTCATGCGGGGGGGGGCCACTGCGAGGTCTCACAGTCTCTTTGTCCCCTCCTTTTTTTTAAATTTAAAGTTTATGAATCAATTTACCAACAATACTACACAGGCAGATATACAAACAGACAAATCACTTTTATACACTGTCGCATATACATAAATCTGCCTCCCCCCTTCCGTTAAACCCCTCCCACCTCCCATTTCCTTATCCACTAGGATAAAAGTACATAAAACCTCTTGCCCAGCTATGATCTAATCTGTCAGTATTATTCTTCTAATTCAGTTTCACCCGTATCCCTTTAATTAACCCTGCAGAGAATAGAGAATATACAGGGGGTCCCAAATCTTATTAAAGTTAGACATTGTATTGTTCAGATTAGCAATAGTTTTCTCGGTACACAGGTTAGTTAAAATTTCCACCAGCCATTCTTCATAAGAAATTTCTTGCTGATCGAGCCAATGTCTTAACACCAACTTCTTGACAGACATCGCAATGAGCGTAATATGATATTTCCGATTATTAATTCTAAGTCCCGATAGGTCACCTAGGAGGTAAATTTGTGGGGTAGATAGTTCCTCCAGGCCTAAAAGGGGATCTGCTGATTGATTAATCTTCCTCCACAATGGGGCCACCTTCTGACAGTCCCAGAAGATGTGAAGTAAGTTACCCTCCTACTGCTGACACCTCACACAACTATTGGAAACCTTGAGCCCCCTCTTCATCAATTTACAGGGTGTGTAGTAAGCATTGTGCAATATAAAAAGTTGCATCAGTTTTAACCTGTCCTGTTTAATAAATTTGTGGGAGGCATACCAGATAGACTATCAGTCGATCACCTTCTCTGGGGAAAAAGGATCCCCACAGACCCATTGGTCCACAGCAATCTGGTGATTTCCAACCAATCAAGAAATTATAAATCTTAGCTATCACCCTAGGCCACTGTTTATTACATTAAATTCCTTGTGGAAGGGTATAAGTTGGTCTGTGCAAATTGCATGACCAAAGAAACTTGTTAAAACATGCTTAAGTTGAATAACCTGAAAAATACGTCTGTTGGAAATACCCAGCTTGTTTGCAATTTCCTGATTAGACATACATCCATGGTTATCATTTATTAGACTGGAGACTTCCCAATCCATGGGTATTGGGAACCAATATGGAGCAATAGGTTTGACCCCAATTTTAAGATTGAGATTACTTACAATAGGTTGATTAAGATCTTTGAAGTGATTGTATTTGATAAATCTACAAATCTGTGTATGGATTTTGAGCAAAGTGTAAACTACCGAGGTTTTGAGCTTTACTGGCAAGAGACTCTCCCCAACATGCAGTAGGCCCATGGGATTTAAACCAAATGAACGTATGAGTTCTAGTTCAATCTACAACCATGCTGGGGCCTTGCCTGGAATGCCTTGAGATGCCTATCTCATATATTTGTTAATATGGGCAGCCCAAAACTACAAGAGTACATTGGGCAATCTCATGCTTCCTTTATCTTTAGGGGCCACCACAGTGTGGTAAGCTATTCGAAGAGATTTATTAGACCACAAAAAATTAATGAACAGGGATCGCAATTTCTTAAACCAGGATATAGGGAGCCAGACATTAAGCATGGACAGGGATATAATAAACAGGGAAATATGTTCATCTTAATGAGGTTTATTTCCCCCACAGTGAGATGGAGAGAGAAGCCCACCTATTTAAATCTTGAGTCACCTTATTCACCAGAGTGTCTAAGTTTAACCTAATAATTTGATTACTGCTACAGGCAAGATCTACTCCCAAGTATCGGAGAGAACCCTGCAGCCACTTCAGCCCATAAGCCTCGATCTCGGATTTAAAAGATTTATGGTTTGGGGGAATACCGTAGTTTTACTAATCTTGAGCTTATAATTAGCAATACTACCGAAGGAGGCAATAACATCCAGCATATACGGAATAGAGCTGCCCGGGTCGGAGAGCTGCAGGAGGAGATCATCTGCATAAGCGGACACCTTAACTTCACAGGGAAAAATAGGGATCCCCTGGATATTTGGACAGTTTTGCAGCCTTCTAATTAATGGTTTGAGATACAAATTAAATAATAATGGTGACAGGGGGCATCCCTGCCTGGTGCCAGTTTGGAGAGTAAACCTTTGTGAGATAACTTTCTTCTCCTGAGACCCGGGCTGAGGAAGATCTGTATAATGCATGTATCCAATTAATAAAAAGTGGAGGGAAACCAAAATTCTCTAAAACTTAATAAAAAAAAATCCCAGTGTACCCTGTAGAATGCCTTCTAGGCGTCCAGGGATATCAAAATGGTGGGATAGGGTGCGTCCCTGGACACCGAGAAGACATGCAAGAGAGTTCTCAAGTGATCTGCCGAGGACCTCCCCTTCAAAAACCCCACTTGTTCTGACCCTATCAAGCCATCCAGTACATTTGCCAACCAGTTCTCTAAGAGTTTAGACAGGATCTTAATGTCCTGGTTAATCAACAAGATCGAGCATTAGTTAGAAACGCAGTCTAGCGGTTTACCCGGTTTGGGGATCAGAACGATTAGCACCTCAAATAAGAAGGAGTCAGAATCCATGCCAGATAAAATATGCTTGTACAGGGAAAGGAGCATTGGCATTAGTTGAGCTAGAAACTTTTTATAAAATAAAGCTGAGTATCCGTCCGGACCTGGCGTTTTATTAATTGGTAGGGTTTTAATGACTGCGGAAATTTCCTCCAAAGTTATTGGAGCCACCAAAGCATCCTGTTGTTCCCTGGAAAGTCGAAGTAAATGTGAGTCCTGTAAGAAACCTTGAATCTGTTGGACAGTTGGGGGAGTGGACATGGGGCCCTACAACTCCTTATAATTAGTTAATTCTTTTATAATCTCCAGGGGGTGAGTTTTAAGGGAATTATCCCTCAAAGGCCATATTGAGGTAATATAGCTGGCAGTTTCTGTTTGCTTTAACCTGAGGGCTAAGAGCCGGCCTGCCTTTTCCCCGTGGTCGGTATATGATGCCTGAGTTTTTAATATGTAATAATCCGTCTTTTCCCAGAGGAATTTCATATATGCATCTCTCAATTTAATTAACTCCTGTCGATGAGTCTTTACGCTGGGGAGAGAAGGGTCATCTTCTTAGGTTTTAATCTGGGCGAGCAACTGGGACAGTTTAGCGTTGATCTTTTTCTCTTATGTGGCTGTAGGCTAATTAAAATTCTCCTCTCTCTGGTATACTAAAGGCTCCTCAAAATAGATTGGGCCTACTCGAGGAAATATTATTAGAATGATAAAAGATATCTATCTGATCTTGTAGCTGCTTCATAAGAGAAGCATCCTTCAGCAGTAAATTGTTTAACTTCCATCTGGGGGTCCTGTTCGGAAGCGAAACCATTGTTATCCAGCAGGAAACAATGGTGTGATCTGAGGGAACTCCAGGGAGAATCAAGGAGTCAAATGTGGCCGGAAGCAGGGAATGGGACAAGAGCAAATAATCTATCCTCGAAGAAGAGGAATGTACCGAAGAAACAAAGGTATATTTCCTGTCTTGGGGATGTAACGCCCGCCAAATGTCACACAATCCAAGTTGATCAAGAAATTCCCTGAAAGCCTGTTGGGCTGGAGAGAAACTAGTTTTCTGAGGACTAGACCAGTCCATAACCCAGTCAAGTACTAAATTAAAGTCAGCCCCGATAATCATGGGAATCGACATAATGCCTGCAAGACCAAGGCAAGTTGAATGAAAAATTCAGGGCTATCCCAATTAGGGCCATAAATACTGCCACGGATTACTTCTTTATTATAAAGTAAACCATTCACGAGAATATACCTGCCCCCTGGGTCTTTAACAACCTTAATTGTATCAATGGGAATTTTCCTGTGACTAAGGATAATTACCCCACTACTATTGGAGGAACCATCTGCGCTAAATAAATTACCAAATTGCACTTTCCTGAGCTGAGATGCCTCTGTATCCAACAAATGTGTTTCCTGGACGTACGCAATATCTACAGTTACTAACTTTAAATGGTGTAAAACCTGATATTGCTTCTTTTTATTTCTGCCCCCTCTGATGTTCCACATCATGACATTCACCATGCTAGCCATTGTAACAAATCAAGAAGCCTGCTACCTTCTATAATCTACACCAACGCGGTACATGGATTAACCCAATACGATCTTAGCATTAGTAATAGGGACCTAGTGGAAAAACTTCCCACTCTCCCCCCTCTCCCCCACCATAAAAACCCCATACAACCAATAAACCAGCTACATGACCTGGAAATCCATACTATATCTCCCTCCTATCATTGTTACACAGTGCAGCTGGTCCTGCTACAGTCTCCGGCCTCTCCCCTCCCGCCACCCCAAAGCCAATGAGGCGGTTGTGCCCAGTTAAATGAAGTAAAGACCCCAAGAAAATTTGTATCCCTATAGGAAAACCAGGGGGTGCTACCCCTAACGTTAATCAAACAATAATACCCTCAAATCTCTAAAATGCTAACAAGGGAAGGGGGGCCACGCTATGAAGCTACTTTCACTTTACCCGGGTGAGCCCATTATCTGCCCATTCTAATTTTGTCAGACTAGCATAATAGAATGAATACTTCATGCCCAAGACTAAAATATCTAAATTACCCAGCTCATGGGTTAGATCCTCTGAACATATCCACAGAGATAAGGAACATCCTCTGGAGTTCCCTTAATAATCTGTCACTAATCTTATGATGGGTACCGCCATTGACATACCATGAGCCCCAGGTTCACAGCGCAGCCTCCCCACACCCCAATCCAGATCCACTAATAAGGGCACTTCTCTGCCCAGATGATGGCTCCCAACTATGAAACCACCACCCACCCGGAGGAATAAAACCAGAATTATCCCCGGTGTCCATCCTAGTTGAAAAAGTTCCCCCCTGAAACTTCCAAACTCGATAAACAGTTGTCTACAACTACAAATCTTAATAAATGAAGAAAACCAGGCAGCAAAGCTTAAGGATAATGGCAACAAATTTGGGGAAGCAAAACATTGAGTCCTTCATGCTCCTCATTGCCATGACTCCCCCAATCCAAAGTGCTTCTCCCTGAGACAGAAATGGCTTTCCTTAGACTTCAGCTTGGCTTGAAAAGATCGGGATGTTCCTTCTGTAGTGCTTTCATAGCAGGTGTTACTTCCTCAAAGGGTGTCCATACCCCTGAGATTAACACCTGAAAATGAGCAGGATACCCCATGCGGAATTTTATTCCTGTGGCTATGAACTTGGTTATGATGGGGTGAAAAAGCGCCCTTCTCTGGCGCACCATGGTCTGCAGATCCTGAATTACCTGAATTTTCTTGCCTCCCCAAAGAACTTGTTCCAGCTCTTTAATCTTTGATAGCAGGAACTGCTTCTCCTGAAAATTGAGAAGCTTAATCATCAGGGGCCGGGGTTGCTGGCCAAGTGCGGGAATAGGGCGCAACACACGATGAGTCCTTTCCAGTGTATACAAGGGTCCAATAGGAGAGGGGCCAGCAATTCATTAGAACAGCTTCTGGGCAAACAAAACAGCATTATTGCCCTCCTCTTTTTCTGGAATACCCAGAACCTCAACATTATTTCTGAGACTTCTGCCTTCTAGATCCTCTACTTTTTGTTCAGCCTTCTTAATGCGTTGCTGGCTCTCCACTATGGCCTCCTCCGTGCAGCCGGTCTTTTTCTCCAAAGAAACAATTTGGGTTTCTGAATCAGAGACCCTAGTAGAAAAGTCCTCCAGTGCCCCAGACATTTGCTTGATCTCAGTCGCTATAGATTTAAGATCATCTCAAAAAGGTTGCAATTCTGCCCGAAGGAGATCCAAAGTAAGGGGAGTGGTTTCCACAGCCATCACTTGAGAGACTGCAGTAGTAGAATACTTGCCACTTTCCGTCAGCTGGGCGTTGGATCATTTTCCAGATTTCTACGGGGAGACGGGTGGGGTATGTCGGGGCAGCGCAGATCTCATTTTGGCCTCCATTTCCAGCAAACACCCTCTTAGTAGAGGTACAGACATGAGTAGCCACCTGTAAAATAGTATGAGCCCTCTTTTTAGGCAAGTTTTTATAAAATAAAGGCTTTTGGTAGCGGGAGCTTAACCCAAGTGCTGCTTCACAGTCTGCTGCATCACGTGACCCCCTCTTAGTCCCCCTTAGATTGATGTGATCGTGATCTGGGATTTTTGTCCATTTGTGTACCCCCACTGGACATTTTCCAGGTTTTAAATGCTCAGTTTATTATTTTTGGGTTTTTTTAGCAGGTCATCGTGGGAGCTGACTCTATAGCTGATTTCCTGAGCCATGGCGGAACCGAAAGTCCCTCCACTGTGTTTGATAGTTATTTATGTATTTATTGTTTGTTTGCTTACCAGGTAGATATGTAGACTAGCAGGTCCATTTACAGGCATGACCCAGGTGTTTTTAAACACTGGTGATCTGAACTTTTACAAAACACATGTGAGCATCTAATACATATTAAAAATGTGCATCATAATAAATAAACAGCAAGGAGAAAAGTTATCAATATATTTAAACATAAAGAACCTCTGTGCGCAAGCACTGAGGCAATGGTTACCCCAAAGGGCATTTGGCCAGGAAGCCAAGTTTCTAAGAAATACAAAATCACACATGTCCTCACAATGCAAAGCATCATGGGCTGCATATGCAAATCACCACAGAATATTATGCTGGTTCAACTTTAAGCAGAAATGCATGGTGCCAAAAGGCCCATATATGGCCTGATTTTAAAACAGCCCTTAGAGAATGTAAGTTGCATTGTTCTACAGCTGTGGAAAACTCAAGGTGCATCAGGGTCCCTTTGCCCAATTTTATAAAAGCGGGTCCCTGTGCCAAAGACTAAGGAGTTGACACTGTTGCAGGCTTCTGCCAAACATTTTGTGCACCTGCAGCGATTGACGCAGGGATCCACCCCCCCACCCGGCTCAACACTAGAGGGGCCATGAGGGTTTGGGAGTGAAAATACATGCCAGGAGGGCACCCAGAACAGAAGGAGCATGGGGATGCCCTAGGGGGCATTGGGGAGATGGCAGCACTGCCAGGGTCATGAGGTGGCACCCAGCATGGGTGTCATGTGGAAAGTCACACATCTGATTGGATGGAACCACTTCATGGGGGGTTTTCAAGGAGAGACACTGACATGGCACAAGGTTGGCATGAGGTGCTCCTCATATGATCTGCCCTGTTGGCCCTGAATCAGTTTTGTTACTCTGCGCTGCACTCTCTCCAATCTATCCTTATCCTTTTAGAGGTGAAAACTCCAGAACTGGGCTCATTACTCTTGGTGAGGCCTTCTATATAGTCATATCATCATATCATATCAAACTTTCTTTATAAGTGCAATTCCAGAATGATCAATGCACTGTATATCAACTATGAAATCCATAAAACATCAATAACATTTAAAACCAAATTTTAAAACATAATCATAAATAACAATAACGGTACACTGAACATTGCTTGAATCAGGAAATTCTAGGCAGAACAGATGGCTTTTTAAGGAACTTTGAAACTCTCTACAGCCAGGTGCTCTCTGGTCTGATGAAGTAGTCTGAGTCAAGCACAATATATTTTTGAAACACCCACCAGCAACATCTGCAGTACTAATGTGCCCTATTCAGGACACTGGGAATGTCACTCACCTGTGTTCTTACAAATAACAAAGGTCAACTTAGAGTAATTTAAGTGGAAGAATTCTAAAATAGTGTACTTGCCCTACTCCAAATACCTGTGTCTTTGAGGAAGCCTCATTCCACCAAGTAAGGTGTTCAGTTAGACATCAGGATCTAGGCATGTCCCAATCTTGAGTATTTTTGATCTACTGCAATTTAATTTGTACTGTAGCTGGAGAAACATGCATATTGGGATACAGTCTTTGAAATGGCAGATACTGATGCCTCCAGATGTGCAATATATAGCAGCATATCCTCTGCATAGAGGCAACTTTTATTTCAACAACCTTACTTTGTGGCGAGGAGATCCCCTAATATCCATGTGAGATGTGATGGCTGCTGCTAGTTGTTCAATGGATAAAGTGAAGAGAAGAAGTGAGAGCTGTCAACCCCACCTTTTGCATTTTTGAAAAGTAAGTTCTGGTTCCCATTGCTTAGAAAACTGCAACAGGAAATTCATTGATGAGTGTTACTATAGCCTTTTCCCAGACTGAATCTATGCAACACATAAAAAAGTTATTTTAATTTCATGTAATGACATTTTTTCGCAGTGTTAAGGAACACTTTCATTTTGTTTTTGTAGACCAGGAACAAGACACACTTTCCAATGATCCTGAGAGTTTTGCTAAATGTCAAACAGCATCCTTGTTACATTCATTTCAATTCAATTTTATTTAGGATAAATACCATTGAGTATATCTAATTTACAATGGTGCCATGTTAAGAAAAAAGTTCTGATAGCAAGCAAACATTTTTATTTATTTTTATTTAGTTTTTGTTTACCGGGTAGGGACACTAGACAAGTTGTATGCCTATTTTCAGGACAATATGGTATAACAGGCATATTATGTATTTTACAGACATAACTAGTGCTAGATACATTGTACACTTAAGTTAGAGTACAAGGCATTATATATTTATGTAGGCATACCAAAATTTCAAGTGCAAGGAAAGGCCCAAAGCAGTGGGTACAGCAATGGAAGCTCAGAGTTGTTTCTACTTATGTTATACCCCAGGAATCATGACAGCAATGTTTATGCCCAGAAATTGAACAGAACCATTCCTTGACTTTTGTGCTGGAGGGCAAAGTGTGGTTTGCTCTGCATATGGATTCTGGCAGGGAGTTCCACACAGCCAGGCATCTGTGACAGAAGGTTAAGGACCTGCTAGTCATATTTATGTGCATATGTGCAGGACCATCTGCTCAAGTGATCCAGTGGCACATTAGGATCTAGGACAGGATTTGCAGGTAAGCCTTGATTGCAGATTGATTACTGGGCTGGCAGAATAGCTTAGAGGTTAGAGGAATGAGGTGTGAATGAGCTTGATACATCCAGAAGATCAGACCTGAGTTTGATTCTCACAGCCTCCACTTGCATACTGTGTGACTCTGAGCAAGTGTCTTAACCACCCAACGCTCCCAGGTCACCCCTGAAAACAGGCACTTGTGCCTAGTGGGCCTTACCCAGTTACCATAGACAAAGAAAAAAAAAAAAGATAAGATGTGACAATGCCCTTGACACACTTCAGGGAAAATATGATTACGTGCAATTCCCTCCTGTCAACCAGGGACAGCCAGTTTAGTGCACTGTAGTGCTTACAATTATAATGTCATTTGGGCTGCTGAGTACCAGCCTGGATTGCCTATTGCAATGCACATCTAATTAGGCCAATCTGGACTTAGAGGCACCATGAATGTCCATGTCCATGTAGTCAAAAGAAGTGAGTATCATTGATTTAATTACAGTAGTCTCTCTCTACAGTTCTGGGCAGCAAGCATTTTTTTCTGAACATGAGGCCAATATTTGGGCTTAAGCTTTTGACGGGCTTGTCAACATAGGTGTTCCCTGTGATGAGTCAGTTGACTGAGAAATCCAAATATTTTTATTAACTGACCACCTCCATAGTGGGGGGGGACTGGGGTCTGGTCTTTGGTAGTAGTTTGACAAGAGGAGCAGAGCTGGTTAGCTCTTCAGTTGCTGGGCAAACCCAAACACCATAGCTCTGGTCCAAAATTTAAAGACAGTTTTGAGTTGAGCAGAAAGGCTTACAGATCATGAAATCCCTATTGGAGAATGGTCTGTACTACTGGGATATTAGCTACAGAGATCTACAGCACAGTATTATCTGCATTCAGCTGGTAATTAATTCTTCCAACATGCTGACTCAGGTATTTACATATAAAGAAAACAATAAAGGGCCCAGCACTGACCATTGTGGTACACCTTTAATGACCCACAGTGGGTGGGACATAATGCCATGTATTGTAATCCTCAGTTTACCATTAGGTAGAGAACTATCAAACCAGCCTGCTACCTCTGAGCTCAAGTGCAGCTCAGCAAGTCTGATCACTAGTATTTTGTTGTCCACTGTGTCAAAGGCCTTTGATGGGTCAAAGAAGATGGTGCCAAAGTATTTCCCCTGTCAACAGCCAAATTGACATAATCAAGTACCTTGGTCTCAACAATGACTGCACTGTAGCCTGTACTAAAACCTGATTTGTATTAATTTTGCAGCAAGGGTTTGTTCAGGAATTGGATGATTTGGATGTGTAGTATGAATTTAATACTTTGAAGACACACAGGGAAGAGAATTATAGGTCTGAAGTTGTTTAGATTGACCAGGTAACCTCCTTTATGTATGAGCACCATGCTGATATTTTTCCAGGCAGAAGGAACATGAGACAGCTCTAAAGAGTGATGATTCGAGAGGTAAATAAGAATCCTAAACATTTCTAGAAAGCAAATTTCAGCTGTTTTGTGTCAAGGCCATCTGGGCCACCACTTTTCCTGTCTGTTAAGTGGATCAGTTGGTCCAGGTTGCACCTGGAATGCTGTGCTCAGTTCTAAAGTCCTCACTTAAGGAAGATCAGGGACAGGCTGGTGATGCTACAGTGCAGGGTGACCAAGATGATTCAGGGACAGTGGGGCAGTTCTTATGAAGATCATCTCAAGGCACTGAACATGTGCTCACTGGAGACCAGGCAACAGAGGGGAAATAATATACAGACATTGAAGTTCCTTAAATGAGCAAACAAGATGAACTGTGGGGAACTATTAAGTAGCAGTACAGAGTCAAGAATCTGGGGTCACAAGTGGAAACTGGTGGGGTAGAAGGATTTTAACTGTCTATATAATTTCCTGTTCCTCTCTCACCTGTTTTTAATGTATTGCTATCACTATGCTGTGCTTTCAGAACTGTAATCTGCTCTCATGGAAATGTTTATGTTAATTGTTATTTGTTCTTGTGAATTGTAACCTCCTGGGTCATACCTGAAACTAGGCACACTGCTGTCTAGTGTACTTACCCGGTAACCAAAAACCAAATAAATAAATTAAAAATAGCAGGAATCAGCTAGCAAGGTGTGCTGCAAGACTGTCCCTGTAGATTCAAGTAAGTCCTTCCCTGATGTGCAACATGAGAGGAGGTTTCTGCCTCTCAACCATGGGTACCCCTGCAGAAAATGGTGACTACCTCCTCAGGCAAATGCTGGCTCTAAATGGACAAGTGAAAGGTGTGAAAATATAAAGGTACAGGACTGGTAATTTTGTTCAAGCAAGTAATAAATATCTGTGTCAAAATTAGCAGGAATCAACTGTGCAAGCGGAGCTGAAAGCTTGTCCCTGTAGAGTCAAGTAAATCCTCTCCTGATGTGTAGCATGGGCAAATGGGTGAGGCTTCAGTATCCATGCAGCAAGTAAAAGTCCTGGTGAGTGAAGCAAATTCCAGGACTTTCCCTGATTTGACTGCCCAGGTCATGTGGCGTGCAGTAAATGGTGTGAAAGTCCAAAGGTACATGACCAGGTAAACCTATTCAAGCATGTACAGTAGTTAATTTCAGAGCCAAAAATAGCAGGACTCAGGTGTGCATGTTGAGCTGAAAGCCTGACCCTTTAAAGGCAAGTAAGTCCTGTTCTGATGGGAGGCTCCTGCCTCACAACCACCAGCACCACTGAAAACAATGGTGGCCAAATCCACAAGGAAATGGATAGCAGATCATAGTGCAGTAAACATCTGGTGGACCCAAGAGCGTCAGAAAAAATTTACCAGGGATGAGGGAACTGAGGGAATTAGGGAGTATAGTAGATTTTTAATGCCAGCAGGCCATTCTAAGAAAGTATAAACTATAGTCCCAGGACAGGAGCATCA
Source organism: Neoceratodus forsteri (assembly GCA_016271365.2). Taxonomy (NCBI): domain Eukaryota; kingdom Metazoa; phylum Chordata; order Ceratodontiformes; family Ceratodontidae; genus Neoceratodus; species Neoceratodus forsteri. The sequence goes on from CM057452.1 coordinate 1,728,905,886, forward strand.
AGGTTCTTTGATCATTAAGTGTTACAGATTATTAAAGTTCCAAGCCAGACAGGTTTGTGTGTACAATGTAGTTTGAGTCTGGCTGAAACAATTGCTGTCTCTCTTTTTATAAAAACTTGAAAGAGTTTTCCGATATGAGCTCACCAGGGATGAAATCTACTTGACACAATTCCTGTTTCCAAAGTTAGAAAAATTTCATATGAGAATGATGTCCAGGTGATCATGTTTAAAGTGGTTAATGTAGTTTGATTTGAACACCAAAAACAGAAAAAAATTAGAAAAAACAGGCAGGCCAGCAGTGACTTCCCTGCCTCAGTGTCTCCCCTGCCCTCCATGTTGGGTATAAGTATTTTGTTGTGTTAGTGTATGTAAGTGTTGTGTATAAGTATATTGTAGTATGACAGCCAAACCTAAAGGGAAACATCCATAAGTTAAAGGGGAACACTCACCATTCCCTGGAGAAAAACACAGAACCTATAGGTCCCAATCATGTAAACCACACCAGTTGTGATGTTTATAAATAACTTACAGAGCTGCTATTTTTACTTTATCTGGTTGATCCTGTGACCCTCTGCCCTCCATTATTATTCCAGAGTTCCCTGTGGCAAGCCCTTTGATGATGATGCAACTGACAAGCTCCACTGCGGGGGACTCATGTGCCTATACAGTTATAAGAAAATAACAAAGGATATACAGCACATGTTTGTGCTTCTAACTCCGGTACCGATTGACTGAGGAAAGTGCTCTCCTTAGTCTGTCTGTACTGGAGTTAGAAATCCAAGCATGTGATATGTATCTTTCCCACCCTTCATTCTCTAGACATCACAGGCTGGTGGTGACCTCATAGTCCATGCAGGGAAGAAGAGGAACTGGAATCAAGTATGAAGGAATGAATTATAGGGCTCAAGTAACGAGGTATGAATTTGAGTGACAAGACAATTCCTGAAACAATGCGTTTAATGATGTTAAATGTGATTTAGGGAATGATGTTGAAGACTCAATTACTTTGATTTGCTCTTCTGGATTCAATGTTAACTGTTCTCATCTCATACTTACTAATCTCATTCAACAGGGAGCATCACTTTTTATTTTATCAGTCTAGCTTCTTCTTTTTGTATATATCATCCAACAATGCAACAAGTAGCAGGACCCCTGGCAGATCTGCAGAGTACAGTTCCTGTTGGCATCAGATTCTGTCAAAGTGACTCATTTATCACATTTAGATTTTTTTGCAATGTTCAACATCATCAATGATTATTGTATTTCACCAAATTGTAGCTGTACCTTTCATTACACTTTTCTTTATTTCAGCTGTGGCTACAATTCAAGGGCAGCTTTACTTTTGAGGTGGCTTCTATTAGCTACACTGTGGTAGATCAGTTGTGGTACAGTTTCAATTTTAGTTGTTCTCAGCTGATTGGTGTACTGTCATTTGCTGTCATTATGTTTGACAGCTGTTAAAATCGCAATTGTGCTGTCCTTTTGTCTGCTGTTCCATGAATCCTCCAGTTGTCAGCTCTCAGTTTTACAGTAATAGCAAAACACAAGTGTTACAATATCAATTTTAAACTTTTGGTAGTTAACCATGGCAAAAGGGAAGGAAATCGTCCAGTTGTCCTATCCCTGAAACTAGACAAAAAGCAAGTCAAGAACTGGTGAATGAACAAAGCCAAGCTTGAAACACTGTTAACTGAAGCTGGCATCTTGCAAATAAACAGAAATTGCAGACACCTTGAAAGTGTCAGCCAAAAGCTGCATACCCCACTGAAGAGGCTAATCTGGCTGCTTAGATAAGTTTCCAGAGACAGCAAAACTTGTATGACACCAGGACGTCTGTTGCCTTCAAAGTCACTTCATTCATTCCATTACCCTGAATTCCAAGCAAGCAGTGGATGGCTGGAGACCTTCTTTGCATGGTGGGGGGTTTACTATCAGACAGTGCACCACTGTGAAGCAAAGATTTCCTAATGATTACTTGCCGAAAGTCACAGATTTTGTGTTTTTCTGCACAATGCAACTGCATTACAATAATATAAAGATGAATGCAATTGATAATATGGATGAAATGGCAGTGTGGGCAGACATGTCAGGTTAAGCAAACTCTGGTCAGAGCTGATACGGCTGCGTAAAGCGACAAGACTGTGGGGGAGTTCTTGCCTTGGTGTCTGTGCCTGCCATATTCAAGATGGCCACCATGAGAAGACTTCGCATTTGCAGTAAGCATTGGTGGCCATCTTGAGCACGGCAGACGTAAATTCTGCAGTTGTGGAAACAAAGTAGTGCTTTGCGAAGGGAGTGTGTTTATGCAGCCCGCGGGGGAAAGGGCCATGTAAACACAACCATCTGGCATTGTGCTTGAGCACTGTGGAAGCACTCTGGAATGCTATTAAAGTGACGTGCTTCCACAGTGCCCTTTCCAGATGATGGCATTTCATTTGCAGAGCTCTGCCCCTACAGCCATAAAAAGAATAGATTTGACTAGGGACAACTCTGTACCACTATTGATGACCAGACATAAAAGCAACAGACTATTGTTTGTTTGGCTACCATGGCTGATGGATGCAAACTACCATCTTTCATAGTCCTCAAAGGAAAAAGAATGCCCCAGTAAATCACTAGCATGTCTGGAGTAGTCATCTCAATGTCTGAAAATGGATGGATGAACAAGAGTTTATATTGATGTGGAATGACATGGTTTGGAAGTGCTATCCTTCAGCAAGTGGGTAGTTTTGTGAGATACCTTTAAATGCCACATATCACCAACTGCAAAAGGCAGACTGAAAAAGGAAAACACAATTATGGCTGCTATGCCAGTGGATGCACTAAGTTACTTCAGACTGCTGATATGTCATGGAACTCCCCCTTCAAAGCATGCTATCATGAGTGCTATGGTCTGTAGCTGACTATAGGAGAGAAGGAAACTACAGCAGCTGGCAACCTTCAACCCCCTTCAAACTAAAAATGATAGAATGGGTAAAGGATGCTTGGGATTCTGTAACAAAAGAACATATTTTGCTTTCATTTTAAGTATTTAGGATAACCAAACCAGCAATGATGTTGATGTAATACACTGCGCATGCCCAGAATGTGTTGTGTTTGAGGCATGGCAGGAGATTGCATCTCAGGACACAATTAGAGGGTAATGTGCATTAACTAGTGTAAGAAATACGTTTTAAATACAGAGTTCACTAACCAATTTTCTTTTACCAGGTTTCCAAACACAAAAGGCAGCTCTGAAATCACTGTAGTGCACAGTACATTAAACTCAAGACACAAAGTCCACTTTTTTGTGGTAATACATTTTTATTAGATTACCTGAAGAATTTTTACACAAGCTTTCAAGATTCCGCAGGTCCCTTCATCATTGTGCAGGGAAAACTAACCAGTATTTCAGAATATATACAAGAGTTTGTGGGTCCTAGATTGCTTAACAAAGATCAGGATGTAAAGGAAGCAATTTAATACAATACAGGTGACTACCAGTAAATAAGCCTCATGTCATTAAAAGGTGAGAGATCAGACATGCAAATGGTGAACTACTTCAAAGTGATACCATAACAAAAGATCAATGGCTGAAAAAGTTCTATTAAGCACGTAAGATGTGTGACACTGCTGGTTCAGTAATTTTGAGATCTGATAATGTGTGAGGAAGCCCAAATATTTGTTCAGCCCATGTTCATCTTTTCCAAAAAGTCTCATGAGTTTTGCTTCCCAGAGAAGTCTTGTGTGAATGTCTTTGAGGTTTATACAACACACACACACACACACTCACAAACACCTGCAGTGACACAAACAACAGGTAAACTTGGCAACTAATTGAAAATCCATAGATTCTATTAGTGCAAAAGACACAGACAGCTACTGTATACTTCAAATATAAAAACCAATAACATTTGCACATACATAAAATGTGTAATTAATATAGAAAAAGGTTAATTTTACTATAATTAATACACATGTGACATTAAAAAATCTACCCAATTGAGTTCAGTATTGAGATAAGATCACTAGATTAATGGATCCTATATATGTTTACAGTGAGAAGCGTTCCTTAATCATTAGTGATTACTGTATAGTAAAAAAGGAGTTAAGAAAATAAAAAAAAGGGGGAGAAATGGAACAGATAAAATAGGTGTCAATCATATGATTTGTAAGTGCATTCTCAGGATCTGTTCTCTCAGTTGCACATAAATGTTCTGCAATTCATACATATAAGATGAACAGACACTGGGTTCAAGAATGAGCCTGGGTCATCAAGGGCCGACTGGAGGGAGGAGGTTTGAGCATCCCATAGGACACTCTCCTCCTCTGAGAAGGAGGGGCTGTCACATTGCCCCATTACTGAGATCTGTGGATGCACAAATTATGCCGCAGGACCACAAAGTGTGGGGAAGGGAGGATGCTGTTAGGCGCTTGGATAAGATCTGCATCAGCATGTCTGCAGCCTGGACTCACATTCTTCATTTTAGCATCCTCAAGGGTGGGGTTTCAGAGAATCAGCAACAGAGAACAGTTCTGGTCAGATCCACCATGGCTGCATAATGAAGTTAGTGAAGTTGTGTGGAATTGTTAAGGAGGTATGGAGAAACAACACAATGATTTATAAGTGGTAAGATTTGTTTTAGTTTCTGTTCTAAGGAAGGCATACACATTTTTAGGAAAATATATGGAGGTGTACATTTTAATGGAAGGAATAGGAAGCTTACATCAGTGGCATTTGCTCTGGGGTTCTTTTGTATGTGTTATCCCAGATGATATTGGCCAGACAGCCAAATTTGAAAGAAAACACAATTGCACATACCCCAATAATGCAAAGCATCAAGGGAAATGTATGCAGATCCCCATGATGGTACAGAAGGTGGCAGTACATGAAAAAGTAATGGCTGGCACATGTTCACCCGTGGGATTATTTAAAGTTTTTTTTTTTTTTTTTAGAGAAACAGGGTTTTTCTCCATGAGGTGATGTAACTTGTATTTAAACAATGTGTTGATGTCAGAAAGTCAGGTGTAATGATGATGGACAGTTAGAGAAAATGTGATATTAACTTTCAGAGGGGATCGCTTTTGATAAGGCCAAGATAGCTATGCTTGTGATAATGGGAATATTAGGAAAGTATGAGGTCTATGCAGAAGTAGAGTACAAATATGCACAGTTTCATAAATATGTGCTCAGAGTGCAGGAAATGTAATATGCAGGTTTGTTTTAGAAATAGGTAAACTTGCGTTATATGCAATTGATAGAAAGATAGATAATTACATAGACATATATATAGACAGCGAAAGAGAGAGACACACACAGACAGACCGACAGAATAGGAATGGCAGTGAAGTTCTAAAGTGATGCCAACCCCATGCCCACCCCACAGACATGGACAGGCATTGGGGTGTGCCTTTGGGTAATTGCCCATAATGCTCATGCCATTTCACCTCACCCTACTGTGAAGACACAGACAAAAGTCAATGTGTGCCTTGGGGTTTTCAAACTTTACACTCACCCCATTCCATAAGGAAAAATGCTGAAATGGGTACAGTATAAGAGAATGGAGTGGAGTGGGGCTGAAGAGTCAAAGGCACACCTCGATACCTGTCACTGGCTGCAGGGTGGGGATGGGGTGGAATGGCATGAGCATTACTGTTGACAATCCCAAGTCACATCCCTGATGCCTGTCAGTCCATACAGTGCAGGGTGTTATGGTCAGAAACCTTAATGCCCTCGACATTTTTTGGTATTTTCACTCTATGCTTTCAGCATGGGCTTTTTGTGACCCCACCGCATGAACAGTGACACTAACAGTTCATTAGCTGAAACGTGATTTTGCACAGTGACTGTACCATTTTGCACCGCAGGTGCAAAAATGCATTTTGAACAGGATGTAAAAAATGACAGCTGTACATTTCTTGCTTCAGTAACTGCTCAGCACATCTGTTGCATGACCTACTTATTGACATTTGACATCTGCTATACAAGGTACTGCTGTAGTGGCTATATGGCTGAGGGAGACCTGGGGGTGGTGGTGGTGGATGTCAAGATGAACAACTTGAAGACTTATAGGAGGATAGCAGCCAAGGCCAACAGGATGCTGGGATGCATCACAAGGGAGATCACTCCAGAAGGAGGGAAGTGATGCTCCCTCTGTATAACTGCTTGGTGAGGCCGCACCTCGAGTACTGCATGCAGTTTTGGAGACCACACTTAAAGAGGGACATTAAACTCCTGGAGAGGGTCCAGAGGAAGGCAATGAAAATGGTCTGGGGCTTGGGGGAAGGGCCTATGGGGAGAGGCTTGAAGAGCTAAATATGTACACATTGGAAGAGAGAAGGGATGGGGGACATGATAGAAGTTTTCAAGTACATGAAGGGGGTAAATAGGGGAGGCACAGTCACTGTGTTCCAAAGGAAGGAGGGGGCTACTAGAGGGCATGGGTGGAAGCTGGAGGGGAGAGACTAGGGAGAAAGAAGGAGGTGCTACTTCACTGAGAGGGAGGTAGAACCATGGAATGCACTGCCCGGTGGGGGCTGGTGGAGGCAGAGACTGTGGAGGGGTTCAAGAGGAGGTGGGACAAGTACAGGGGAAGGGTTGTGGAAGCAAAGTCCAATGAAGGGGCAATACCCTGGACTGGGAAAGGAGAAGCCCAAGAGGGCAGGGGGGCAGTAAGGTCAGCTCCCAGGGTGGGGGCTGACCAAATGAGCATACATGAAAGACCACTAGGCCTAGGGTGCTGGCATTTTAGTATGTTAGTATGGTTACTACACCAGCATCATGAACCATAAAACAGATGATTGCCATAACTAGGGAGGCAGTATAGCACAGTGGTTTAAGACTCTGAGCTGCAAATCTGGAGATCTGGGTTTGAATCCCACAGCCCCCACTTGCATACTGGGTGACCCTGAGCAAGTCAATTAACTCCCATGTGCTCCCAGGTTGCCACTCTAAACAAGCTTTCAGCTTAGTGTGCCACTCCTGGTTAAACAATTGAAAGAAAATATAACACAATATATTATTTTTCTTGCTTTATTTTGCTAATACAAGCTTTGACTAATACATCCATCCTTATTTATAGCTTATGTGTCTGTGACCTAGGCAGAACTACACATAAAATCTCACACATAAATAAATAAATCATCAGAGTAGCATTTATTTTAGTAGTACCTCCTTCCTTTCCAGGTGCTCATGACACTATGTATATATATTTATATATTTTAACTACAAAGCACTAAACCTATTCAAATACAAATAAAAAAAATAATTTATTCTCTTCACACATTACTGTTAAACTTTAGATCCCAGCATGGCCAAGAAACAATTTAGACTTCACTCTTGCATGCCACTGTCACGCCCACTTCTCATGCAAACAACAATCAATTACAGAAACTCTTTTATTTCTATGCTTTGCACTCTTACATCAGAGAGACATAAATCTTACAGAACTGCTAAAAAAACACAAATTTATCAAGACTGAATTTCTGAATTAAAACCTATAATTTACAGTACCTATGTAAATAATAGTTTACTGGCTACAAATGATGCTACAGACATGACATTAATAAAATTTCTGTTTTACATGGAAAACATCCATATAATGAACTTGTCATACAGGATTTGTGACTTTCTGTCTGTATGTATCTGACAAAGGAAAAGGCACCTGCTTGATCCTTTTGTTTCTATTTTATTTTTATGCCCAACTTGCCCATACTGTAAGAGCCAAATTTTGACTTGCTTAGAGTTAAAAAAAAAATCATGATGTCTAAGTGTGTGTGTGTGGGGGGTGGAAATGCCTAGATGCAGTTTCAGGCATTTCTTAGACAGTTGTTCCAACATGATAGATCCACCTCATGCCCCTCCCACAAGAACCAAAAAAAAAAAAGGTGGGAGTGAGTCTTTAGGAGTTTCTTAGTTGGAGGTGTGGGTGGATGGATGTTACTCCACCCAAAAAACTAATGCTGCCTCCCATTACTCAGGTTCCAGTTCTTGTACCTCCCATTTAAGAAAGAAAATAGTGCCCTGCAACCATTGGCTATCATAAAAGCATATACTGTATATTTGAGGGTGGAAAACATTTCTTGGAGGAGGGTAAGGTGGAGGAGACTATTTACACCTTCAGTCAGTTTCACGTACAGAAAATATGACATCATTCCTTTTGTACATGCAAAACGTCTGCAGGCTCCACCCACTGCATCTGTGAAAAACAAGGTTAAAACTAAGCCCCCATCTAGAATAGTTGTGAAGAAAATGGACCAAACCTGCTTCAATCTGGCAATATTTGTCAATTCTAGTAAATAAGCCCTAGTCTAGTAAAATGGCATGATCCTCTACAGTTGGAGGGGTGGACGGAGCATGGAGCCCTGCCAGCAGCAGAGATCGATTGATTTGATTGATTGACAAAATGTTATTTTTATACAGGAACAAACATTAGGGAAATAATCCCTGTTTTCAACAAGAATGCCCTGTGCAACTTCACATTCAATAAAGTACAACATTTATGTAAAAACATTACAAAGTTACATATAGATGGTCAATCAATTATATTCAAGTGTAGCAGTTATATAGTAATTTAAAATAATTTCTCAAAACTGCTTGAAATTCATGTTTGGATTTTTTCTTGCCCTTAATTCCATAGGTGTCTCATTCCACAACTTTGCTGTGCTTGTTTGTAGTGTGATATCACCACACCTATAACAAGCCTTGGGCCAAGACATTTTTATTGTATTTTCTCTTAATGAATACTTTGTCTCTTGCCATGTCTCAGTTGAAACTAAATGGTGCAACAGGTGATTACTTTTGGATCTCAATAATTTGTAGCACCAAGTTAACCAGATAAATTTTATTTTTTGTTCAGGACCTACTCAATTTAATTCTAAGTAAACTTTACAATTATGTGTACCATATTTACTAGAATTGACAAATATTGCCAGCTTGCAGCAGGTTTGGTCCATTTTTTTCACAGCTATTCTAGGTGCTTTTCTTTGCAGTTATCTATTTTTTCTCCTCCTGGAGTCCTCTGCATCCCTTCTAATGCCCCTCCCCACACCCAGCACTGGGTATGAGACCCCCTTCCCTAGACCCCATGACTTACCCTTCGTGGCAGGGGGTGAGGAGCGACTCGACCCACCAGACTGTATTTAGTATTTGGGGAGGTGCCTTCCTGGGCCATCGCTGAGGGGACCATTATCATCCTCGCAGAGGACTCCCATTTTCCCTCTTTCCTTCCCCTGAGGTCTCGGCGTGCAATGGCACCAGCGGCAGCAGCGCGCACACTCCTGTGCACATCCTCACCAAGTGCCTGCTGCAGACTCTCACCCACAGATTCAATGCTGGCATGCCACCTCCCAGCCTCCACTAGGTGGCAGGCAATCGCTGAGCACTGCGATCCCCCTCACTGGAGAAGGAGAGCAGTCCTGGGGACACTCAATCCCTCTCCTCCCTGCCAACCCCCGGCACCCCATGTCTGTTCCCAAACACGGGTCACCGGCATGACATGAGATAAGGCATCCAGCACCTCAGCCCGCAGTACCACTGGGCCGGCTATTCTAGGTACTTTTCAATAAATCAGTTCCCCATACACTAATACAGGGATTAAGAATTGTGTCAATTTTATTTTCACATCTTTCTCAAGATATACTGAGATTCGTCTTAAAGCTCCCAGTTTCTGGTTTGTTTTCTTTTCTACTGTATATATATGACCAGCATATGACAGTTTACAATCTACTAAAATGCTTAAATATTTATAATTCATACAATTTACAATTTTCTTTTTGTTTCTAAATGTAATATTTAGTTCCTTATCCAACTTCTCCTTATACTCAGTTGTAAAACATATACATTGTGATATACATTGTGTTTTTTAAGATTCATTAGTAGTCTTGACTTTGCAAACCATATTTCTATCCTAGACATGTCCTCCTGTAATTTTTTTTCCAGAGAGGTGCGGCTGTTGGCGGACACCATCAAAACAGTATTGTCTGCTTATTGGAAGACCCCCACTACTTTCAAGACGTTTGATAGTTTATTAACATAAACATTGATGAGTAAAGTGCCCAAAATGGAGTCCTGTGGTACTCCCTTTTTTACCTCCCCCAGCAGTGATGTCTTTGTCCCCAGGGACACACACTGCTTTCTGTCTGCTAAGTAAGACTTGAACCACTGTAATATTTCAATATGGGCTTCTAGTTCATGTAATCTATTCAGTAGTGTCGTATGGTCCACTAAATCAAAGGCCTTACTGAGGTCCATGAACCCGGGCCCAGTACTCATACTTGAGTTCATAAATGTTGCCACTAAGTTATTAAATTCTACCAGGACCATATCCATGGATCTCCCCACCCCAAAACCATACTGGCAGTTGGTCAATAAATTATACCAGTCCAAGTATAGACAGAACTGCCTATGAACAAATTTTTCCATACGTTTAGACAATATGGGGAGCAAGGCTATTAGTCTATAGTTTGAAGCTATTATGGGATCTGGTCCTTTAAAGGCTGGTACAGTTCTTCCTATTTTCAGCACCAAAACGTCTGCACCTGATTTTAGAAATCTAACTTCCACCCCATCCATTCCACTGGATTTGCTGACTTTCAAGCTATTTAATTCTTTTCAACATGTTTGACTTTCATTTCTTTAAATCAAAACCATGGTTTACAATCACCATTGCCTGTTATTTCAACATTCTGAGCCATCTTGTGGAGTGGAATATCAGAAGTACCCATCTTGGGATTTTCTAATCACAAGTCAGGCAGTTCTATTAAATATCAATTTAGCATGTCAGCCACTTTCTTCTGGTCTTCTACAATTAAGTTGTTTAAGTTGTTCTCAATTAAGTTTATAGGAGTCCTAGAACTAATTAAGTTTTGGAGTTTCTTTACATGGTACCAAAATGTTTTAGGATCTTTTGCTGTTGCAATGATATTGCTATAATACTGGGTTTTTGCCATTCTAATAGTTTGTATTCACTTATTTTGCCATTTTTAAAATATATTCCAATTCTCACTAAGCGTGGGGATTTGTTTAGCTTTTTTCCATAACTGCCTTTTTATTCCCAAGTGCTTTTGTCTGGGATCCATGGTAATTGTGTTTTTTTATTATAAATTCTTGTGCCTAGGAGCATGCATATGGGAAATTGTCATAAGGCACCTAAGGACCGGTCCTCTTCAAGGTCTTTATAAGAGACATTGCAGAGGGACTGGAAGGAAAAGTGTGTCTCTTTGCAGATGACACAAAGATCTGCAACAGAGTTGATGCACAAGGTGGGGTGGTAAGGATGAGAAAAGACTTGGCGAGGTTAGAGGAATGGTCAAATGTATGGCAGCTTAGATTCAATGCTAAGAAGTGCAAGGTAATGCACCTGGGAACACAAAACCCAGGGAAGAGTACACAATGGGGGTGAGATACTAACAACAACAAAATGGAAAGGGACCTGAGGTAGTCATATCAGATGACCCAAAGGTAAGCAAGCAATGTGAGAGGGCAGTAAGGAGTGTTGGGGGATACTGGGATGCATAGGGAGGCATCACCAGTAGAAAACAGGAGTTATTATCCCTCTGTACAGACAGCTGGTGAGACCACATCTGGAGTACTGTGTGCAGTTCTGGAGACCCAATCTCTGCAAAGACATAGACAGGATGGAAGCTGTCCAGAGGAGGGCAACTAAAATGGTGCAGGGTCTGCACCGGAAGACATATGAAGAGAGACTTAAGGAGCTTAATATATATAGCCTCGAGGAAAGGAGGAGAGGAGGGACATGATAGAAACTTTCAAGTACCTCTAGGGAATCAACAAAGTCCAAGAGGGTAGCATCTTTCAAAAAAAGAGGTGTGCAAGAACAAGAGGGCACAATTTGAAGATGGGGGGTGTATCAGAGGTAATTTAAGGAAGTATTTTTTCACAGAGAGGGTTCTGGATGCATGGAACGGCCTTCCGGAGGAGGTTGTGGAGTCAAAATCAGTGGTGGAATTCAAGCATGCATGGGACAGTCATAAGGCCATTCTAGGGGGTTGGGGTAGGAAGAAGTAGGCTGCTGGTTAACTAGGATCTGCAGCTTATCCAGTAGGTAGGGAAATGGGCAGACTGGGTGGGCCATGCGGTCCTTATCTGCTGTCAAATTCTATGTTTCTATATTTCTATGTTAAAGTCCTGTACAGCCAAGTCTAAGTCTGGAATCAGGGTTATTCCATTCCAGTTACTACTGAAACTCTCCCTGCAGGCTTTTATGTTAAAGTTTTTGCAATATGTTGCGGCTTCAGCCCTGTAGGGTTTGGTCCATTTCAATTTACATTTAATTGTATAGTGATCTCCCAGATTTAGAGGCATCACTTCCACAAGTTTAACCAATAAATCATTGGAGATAATCAAGAGATCCAAAATGTAGCCTTGATCCACATTTTTCATACATCTCATTGGACTTTGGATCACCTGCCAGTTCATTTTTTTTTTATTAATTCAGGCATGTGCATAAAATATTTTTGTCATACACACAGATTAAAAAACATGATTTCACATATTATAAGTTTCATTTTCTTGTATTAAGACATGAAATTATAAAATACTATAAATTATCTTGATACCATATACATATAAATTATTTGCCATGTTCATCATCTTTTTCAGTTTCATTTTGCATAAACCTTATGTGCAAAGTTTGCCAATGCAAATACACCTACTCTAGAATTTGTTGTTCAAATCATTTTCATTTGAACATTGCTTTCTATTTTTTTAAAAATTCTTAAAGACTGGGGATAAAATTATTTCTCTGTTCTCTGCAAATTGTGGGCACTCCAGTAATACATATTTTGTGTTAATTTTAATATTTTCTGAGCAAATACAAGATTGCCCATAGTTACTTTGCTTTCCCATAGTCCACTTATTAGTTAATAAATCCAACCTTAACTTACTTAAGGTCCTCCTGTGTTTACAATTAACACATAATGGGAGGTATTTTTCACCTCAAAGTTTTGTTTATTTTAATTTACAGGGTGTATTCCCAGGCATCATTTATATTGGAAATATCATTTTGCACTGACACATCAACTATTCTTTGCATAGCCTCATCCACATATCTATCAATCTCCAACTGTTCAGCATATACACAATTATATGGTAAACCATTTTTATTTAACTCATTATTAAGTTTTCCAAACCAGTCATTATTATATTGAAATTTACCCCATTGTGCATCCAGCCAACAATGAAATAACAATCCACTTGGTATGGAAGTTAACACTTTTTTTTCCAGAAAGTGATATTTATTTTTGTTATTGTAACATGTAATGATACAGTTCCTGTTTCTACCCACACAGCAGCATTTAGAGTGGAATTTGGAACTCCCAACACTTTTTTTAAATACTGATTTTGAATAGCTTCCACATCTTTAATATTCCAAAATGAACCCCACACTTCAGAGGCATTTAAAATGTGTGTATTTACCTTTGTTACATAATATCTGTATTGAGCTATGTAGGAATGTTTTGCAAACGTATTTGCAAATCGGTTTTATACCTAGCATAGCTTTTGTAGTATTGTTTTAAATTTTTGTTATATGGGATTTCCAACCCACAGTCCTACTAAATGTCACTCCCAGGTATTGAAATTCCTTAACTTCTTCTATCAAAACATCATCAATCCTTCATGGGATAATATTTCTTTTTCCATCCCTGAATGCTATTATGTTTGATTTATCAGCATTTAAATTCAGTTCCAGTTTTCTTAAAGAATGCCCTACTGATTGTATTGCCCTTTTTAAACCTAATGGTGTCTGTGATAATAAGACAACGTCATCCGGATTTGATAATATTTTAACAAGTATTGAATTTACTTTTGGGGGAAAGATTCTATTTTTTGAATATCCTCCACCAAAGAGTTTATGTAGAGGTTAAACAAAGTGGCTGCTAAAATGCAGCCTTGCTTGACACCTTTTTTTTGCTTTTACAGAATCATTTACTGATCCATCTTTTCCATATCTGATCACTAACTTTGTGTCTTCATAATTTAATTATTGATAAAAGATTCTTAGCCATCCCTTTTTCTTCTAAAATGTCCCACAAAATTTCTCTATTCATGGAACTGAAGATGGCTTTTATGTCAATAAATGCATCAAAAATCATCCTTTTTCTTTGAATAACATATGTATCTAGTATTTAATTTAAAATGAATATCTGTTCAAGTGTTGACCTACCATTGCAGAAACCTTCCTGAAATTTCAACAGTATATTATTATCCTCCATCCATAATAAAATGATGCTTAACAGCAGTCTGGGCAAATTATTAGCATTGATATACAGTAACATTATTGGGCGAAAGTTTTCAGGTAATAATAATGAGCCTTTTTTATGCAACAGAATAATTACTCTCATTTCCATGATTCTGGGATTATTTTTGTTTTATTATCATTCATACAGGGGAACAAGCAAATCTGCCCACCACTCTGTGTTCACTTGATACATATCAGCCCCTACTCCATCTGTACCTGGAGAGTTAATTATTTTTTGATCTTTAATTGACCATATTATTTCTTCTGTTGTAATTTTTAGCCAATGATTTTTACCTATCAGTGCCTTGTTTATTTTTTAATTTTTACAATGCTGCCCAGGTTGAGATTCAGCTAATATATTACTGAAATAAGCAATCTTTTTTTCCGGGGATAATACAGCTTCTATATTATATCTGATCTGATAAGAACCATAAGTTACAAGTTCCAAAAAGAGGGACAGTCCTTATTCTCCATAGCCATTTACTATGAGGCCCATAGGTTATCATTAAATGCAGATTTTTTACTTTTTGCTAGATCTTTATATTCTGTCTTTAAGAGTTTCATAGCTATACAATCATCTATTAAATTGTAGTTTGTTATTCTGCCCATTTTGTTTTTTAATTGTCTTTTTTTGCTTCACTCATTGTCAAACCACCTAGCTTTATAATGGTTAATTTTATTATTTTTTTTCCTTTTTGCATGTTATTTAAATTATAAAATATATTCTGTTCCAGACACATGTGTTGTTCCTGTATACCCATTATATCATTGTTCCTTAATTTACTTGCTGAAAACTCCTCAAGGCATTTCATTTTCTTTAATTTTTTTTGTAAATGTATTATTGTTGTTAGCCTCTGAATATTTAATGGAGTTCATCTGATCCTTTTTGAATTATGTATTCTCATATCATTTTCTGCATTTTCTTTAAGTCCACATATTCATTTCTTAAACTTCCCCTTCCCAGTATTTTATTGTTAAGGGTCTGCGGTCACTATCCCACTGATCAATTATGTCCATCTTAATCAATTTCTGGAAAGAGTATATATCAACCACCCAATAGTCCAAATGTGCCCCCCTCTTTTATTATCATGGGACAATTTACCCTGCCTATCACCTCTACATCTTCCACTTAAGATTCTCATATTCATCAGGTTGAGCAATTCTAAAAATGTTACATCTTGCCTATTTAATTTTAAATCCATTGATGCTTTTACTGGTATTTTCATATCATCTAGATTCCATTTTGAAGATTTTTCTTCCAATTCCAGTGCTATCTGAACATTAAAATCTCCCTGTAACAAAATCAGATGTCCATTTTTCTGCATTTGTATTCTCAACACCACTTGCTTTAGATCTTCTAAAAACTATACAGATGGAGAGTTAGAAGTGTTTGGGGGTATATAAACATTTATTAAAATACAAGTAATCTTATTTTTCCTTAAAAGTTCCAATCCCAGAATATTATTTTGTGCATCTTTTATTATACAGATACCTTTGAGAACATCTCTATTTTTTTATAAAGATACACACTCTTCCTGCTGCTCTACCAAATTTACTCTCTTTTTATGTGCTACTATATACCAGCACTGATACCCTTCAAGCACACAACCATCATATGAACAAAACCATGTTTCTTGTGCTGTAACATAATCACAGGGAACTTGGATAAAAATTGTACACACCCTACTGTATGTTTTTATGTTTCCACACTACTCCTGCTATGTTCCAGCTTAAAATTTTTATATTACTAATTATAGGATCTTGAACTTCTTTTTCCAGTCAACATGAATCTGCTGAACCATCTAGAATATAGTATTGCTTATTGTCTTGAACATAGGAACTACATATCGAGTTTGGGGGAGTCTCCTTCACTTTCTTCTATTATAAATGCCTCATCTTGAGTGTCCAATACTATACTTGTATTTACTGTATTCTTGGACCTTTGTGTTGTGTCCCTATTATGATTCTCCTGAGAGAGAATTCCTTCATCTGGCAACAGCTTATGTTCTCTTTCATTAGGCACCATATACTTGATAATTCTCTGTTGTATCTTTTGTTTATGTTTATCATATTTTCCATTATGTCTTTCTGTGACTCTATTAACTCTATTTCATGTGTTTCTGCTTCTATATTTTCCAGAATTATTGTTTCTGCTAATACCCCCATCTTCTTAAATTGTTTTTGTTTTCTTCGAACAACTTTCACATTTTACTTACTGGCTTTGTTACCAGACAGACCCAACCTTTTTCTTTGCCTCTAAGGTATCTATAAACTGAAACAATATCTGACCAAGCAAAATCCTTTCCTAGAATACCTTTACATGTACTGCACACAGCTATTTTCAGTGTCATGTTATCTTCATTTTTTTGGTTTTGGGATTCCTCTGAGATATATCATAGACACCATCTGTTCTTTTTCTATTTGTTCTTCCTTATTTTTACATTCAAAGCGTACTTCCTTTTCATTTTATTTTTTACTTTCTAGACTGATGTAAAGATGGATTATATGTTACAATCACCACCAGTTGGAATCTTTTTATTTTATCCTCTTCCTCCATAGTAATTACTTTCATCTTGTTTTCTATCATCTTCATTATTTATTTATTTATTTGTGAATTCAGAAAGTACCTTTGAGTCAAGAACTTATTTACAAAGGTTCCACACCACAGGGAGGTACAAACAACAACAATACAGAGAATTGTTACAAAGAAGAAAACAATAAAGGTTAACAGTCATCACTTATGGCTCTAAACATGGTTCAAACTGAACAGCAATATTGACTACTTATAATGGATACAAGTAACATTCATATTGGCAGTCCAGAGTGGGGGGGAAGATGACCATAGGCCATTGTCAAGGAAAGAGGGTGAAGAGAGGGATTAAAGGGACAGTAAACATTGCAAGGGTCACTCATATTGTGAAAGCCCATGAAAAGATAATTCAGATGAGGCACTGGACTTCTTTGTACATGTCAGGAGTCCTGAGATATGACTAATTAATCTGCAAATCAAAACAAGGCAGCAGCCATTTTAAAACAGAAAGTGATGTCACTTAGGGGCAAGCTACATGTTGTTAATTACAGCTTGCCCCTCAGTTACATCACTGTTGGTCTCATGATTCAATGAAATGGCTGCTGCCTTGGTTTGATTTACAGATGGGTTAGGTATTCATAACTCAGGACTCCTGACACCTACAGTTAAGCCCAATACCTCATTTGAAATATCTTTTTTATGGGATTTCATAATTTGAGTGATTCCTGAAATATTTACTGTCCCTTTAATGGTAGTAACAGAGGCTGGATGACTGGAAATGGTCTCTGAGGTAGGTTTTGAAGAGACCAATTCTGAGTTCATTTGCAAGAGCACTTGGCAAATCATTTATCCAAGCTGGGGCCTTGTAGCTAAAAGATCTTTGAAATTGGGAGGTATGACAATGGGGAACTGTTAGAAGCTGCTTGCCAGAGCAACGGGTATATTTTTTCACTGTGGCCAGATAGATTATAGAGGTGAGACCCGAGGGCGAGAGGCTGATAGTGATTTTTTTGGCCATGAGGCAAGTGTGAAACTTGATTCTATTGTCAAGGTTAAGCCAGTTAGTCATACTGTAGAGTGAGCAGGTATGGATGAGATGGTCCTGACCCAGGATGAGGTGGCAGGCTTTGTTAAGGGAGACATGAAGACTGCTGAGTGCCGAAGTAGTGGCCATGCTGTGTATAAGTATGCCATAATCCAGGAGGGAGAGAGAACCAATGATGAAACAGCTAGTTTGATGGCCTGTGAGTAAGGCAGTGACTGAAGTGGTAGAGAATGCCAAGCCATACATTGAGGGCAGTGGACAGGTGATGGATATGTTGTTAGAAGTTAAGGTCTGGGACAAGGGTGATTCCCAGATATTTGAAGGAGTCCACTTGCTCCAGTGGGGACTGGGTGTTTGTGAGAACATGGGTGCATAGCTCCTTGTGGGGTTTCTGTGGGTTCAAGAAAAACATGAGCTTAGTCTTCTTGTAATTAAGTGTAAGGCACTGTGTGGAGAACCATTTTTCTTCTTCACTGAAGGAGTATTGGAAGGGTAGGTGGAGCTGGGTGGGGTCAGAATTAGATGAGTACCAGACAGCATCATCGGCATAGAGTAGTGTGTTTCCTGAGCAGGAAGAGGGAAGGGTGTTAAGATAGAGGCTGAAGAGTAGGGGACCAAGGATGGACCCCTGTGGCACCCCAGAGCAGACTGGGAGCCTGTTGGACAGAGTGGCCCCAATTTTGACCTATTGGGACAGGTCTGACAAGTAGTCAGTCAACCAGCCCAGGGCGTCCTAGGAGAAGCCAATGTTACAGAGAGTGGACAGTAAGACGGAGCAATTTATGGTATCGAACACCTTGTACAGGTCTACAAAGATGGTGCCAGTTACTTGTCCTCTGTCTAAGGTGGTGTGGATGTGTGTGGTGAACTCCAAGAGGGCTGTGGTGGTACTATGGCCTTTGCAGAAGCCATGCTATTACTTACAAAGACGGTCATGCTTATTTAGATGGTCAGTGAGCTGATCAGAGATGATGAGCTCCAATACCTTAGATGAGGGGGAGGATAGAGATGGGGTGGTAGTTGTTGGTGGACGTGCAATCCCCACTCTTGAAGAAGGGTGTAATGGAGGCATATTTCCAACTTGTAGGGAATATCCCTTGGCAGAGGGAGTGGTTGAGAATGTGGGTGAGGGGGTTGAGAACCTCCTGTAGTGTGAACCAGAGGAGTTTCATGTCTAGGGAGTCACTGCTATAAAAAGAGTTGCTAAGGGCTTTTTTTAGGTAAGGCTAGGCAGCTTTGGGGGTGATGCAGTGTAGGTAAAAGGGAAGGCATTGGGGTGAGGGTGAGGACATGGCTGAGGAAAGTAAAGGCATAGTTAAATGCATTGGCTATGTGAGAGGGATCAGAGTTTAGGCACCCATTGACCGTGATCTGATTCGGGGGGGTTGGGTCTTTGACACAGATTTCCTTGATGTCATTCCAGAATTTGCACCTTGAGCAGCAGGCCAAAGATAGGGAGAATTTATAATATTCAGCTTTAGCTTGTTGTAAGGCCCATTTTCATTTGTTCCCAGCCTCTCCATACCTTCGCCTATCCTGTGGCTGTCCTGTCTCATTGGAGAGGTGCCATAGTGAGTCCCAGGTCACATGAATGCCAGGAGGAGGTCAGTAATCCAAGGAGCAGGGTTGCTTTTGACCATTCTTTTAGTAAGGGGTGCAACTATAGCATAGATATTATTGAAGGTGAGGATGAAGAGATCAACGGCCCAGTAAGAGTCCAGCATAGACATTAAGAGGGACTGGTCCACTCATCTGAGGTGGGATTTTAGCTGGGTAAGTTTACCAGGGTCAATTTTGTGCCGGAGGACTACTTTGGGAGGGGTCTTTGGGGTTTTGCAGGACCAGGAGCAGAGAATTGGTGAGTGGTCACTGAGCCTGTTAGGGAGCACAGTAGTGATGGTGATTTTGTGTTGGTGGTTGGTGAAGACCAAGTCCAGAAGGGAGGAGGTCCCAGTGCAGTGGTTCATCCATGTGGGAGTGGGGACTATTTGAGTTAGATCTTGGGCCATGTCGTAGCATCAATGTATGGGGTGGCAGTCTTAGCCAGCCAGTTAATATTAAAGTCACCAAGGACCATTTTTTCATACTGAGGCAGGAGGTTGGACAGGTAGGACAGTATAGAATGGAATGCCGCTTTCTGGCCCCTGGGGGGTGTATACTGCCATGATGAGGAGGGGTGTGTGTATGAGCATCCTAGGGTAAGTTTGAGTGTAAGGGCCTGCATTCAGGAGTCCAGCTGGGGGGGAGAGTAGCTGTCTCTGTAAGGAGTCTTTAATGTAAATAGTGCAGCCGCCCCTACGCTTGCTTTTCCATTCAGTTCAGTAAATATTTTACCTGGCAAGGGCGACCACCAAATCAGGAGTATGGTGCAAGAGCCAGGTTTTACCTAAGGCAATGACGTCAGACTGGTATTGGTGGACACAACCCTGGTAGGAGTCACAGTTCTTTAGCAAGCTACAGATGTTGATGGTTGCAATGTGAAGCCCACTTGAAGGGGTTTGGCTGGAAGCAGTGGTCACACGGGGGCCTGGATTAGGGTGGATATTGCCAGCCATTAGGAGGAGGAGCAAGAGTGACCTTAGGATTGTATACTAGGCTAGCTTACGGAGGCAGTGGGCTATGTGGTTCCCGGGTGCTCTAGAGAATATTGGTATCAGGAGAGAGAGTATATGAGGTGCAGAAAGGAGGAGGAGGCACCCAGGGAGAGGGAGTGACCGGTATGATGGGTCAAAGAGGGGATGCTGGGAGGGGTGGGGTGGATAGTAGAGGATGACACATCTGGGGTGGTAGTAGGTGAAGCAGGGGTTGGGGGCAGGAGGAGGAGTAGTAGCATTGGTGTAGTTGGAGGGTGATAGCGTAATCTCAAGCCCTGAGTGAGTCCCATGTACCATTGGATGACTGGTAGGATGGTTGGTAGAGAAGGTCTGCCAGACAGTTAGTGGCATCTGGGGCTTATTTCATTGTGAAAGTTGGGGGGCAGATCGACCAGAGAGGAGAGCAAGGTAGGTAGTGAGAGGTAAAGAAGGAGCATATTGTTAGCACATTTGGGGGTCGCTAGAGGGAAGAGCCTACAACAGGAGTATGAAAGGCTGAGTTGCCCCTAGTGGTGAACTGATATTAGCTGCAGATGGAAAAATGGGCAGATTGGTTCATGAGCAGCCCACATGAGCCCACACACCCTTCCCATGCACCCTATATAAGGGCAAATTCACCAAGGGTGGTGGCAGGGGTGGTGGGGAGCTGACACAGAGCATCGATGGGGCCTATTTCACTCACAGACACTGTTCAAAGGAGCTGAGCTCCTGCACTAGCATGGCAATGAACACTGAACCTGGTGGCTTGGGAGATGGTTCTGTGGGGTGGGGGAAGGTGACCCTATCCGCGGCCCTCATGAACTGTGACCCTTGAGTGGATCCTTAAAAATGCAGCTGCTGTGGAGAAACACAGGGAGGTAAGGGATTATATACCTGGACTCCACTCTAGTGGGGGAGGTCAACAGTGAACTGTGCAGTAGTACAAACTTTAAGCTTTACAAGGAATTCACAGGTCTTAATTTAATTTTAGGCAGACTGACCGAAATTAATTCTGTCTGGGCACAATGCTGTTTGTACTTAGGCAAAGTGAGCAATTCAGTTACAGTACAAGGCACTGATGAAATTAAAACTGATGTAATTAAATTCTATTTAGTCTCTAGTAAATGTTTCTGTCTGAGCACTTAAGGTAGCAGGCAGGTTTGAGCAAGATGCTGTTTGTACTTAGGCAAGGTGAGCAATTCGGTTTCAGTAAAAGACTCTGTAAGGCTCTGTTGAAATCAAGACTGTTGTAATTAAATTCTATCTAGTCTGTACAGATTGCTTCTATCTGAGCACTTAAGGTAGCAGGCAGGTTATAGGTCTGCGTTAAGTTGACTTTCACCACCATGCCTTGGTCTGTGCGAAAGGTAATTAAATGCATTTAAAGAAACAAGTGGAATGGCTTAAAAATTGCTAATATTCACTCCACAGTCACAACAAAAATAAACTATCTTAATTCATACAACAATATAAAAACTGGTGCAGCAATTTGGTTTGAAAATGGCGCCAATTCAATTCACTCGCAGACACTGTTCAAAGGAGCTGAGCTCCTGCGCTAGCATGGCAAAGAAAGCTGTACCTGGTGGCTTGGGAGTGGTTCCGGTGGGTAGGAGAGGATGAGCTTCTCCACAGCCCTCATGACATGGGACTGTTGAGTGGATCCTTGAAAATACAGCTGCTGGTGGCTTGGGAGATGGTTCTCGGGGTGGGGGAGGGTGAGCTTCTCCACGGCCCTCATGACCTGGGACTCTTGAATGGATACTTGAAAATGCAGCTGCTGGTGGCTATGGAGATGGTTCCGGGAGGTGGGGGAGGGCGAGCTTCTTCGCGGCCCTCACAACCTGGGACCCTTCAGTGGATCCTTGAAAATACAGCTGCTAGTGGCTTGGGAGATGGTTCTGGTGGTGGGGGAGGGTGAGCTTCTCCACAGCCCTCATGTCCTGAGGACCTCGAGTGGATCCTTGAAAATGCAGCTGCTGGTGGCTTGGGAGATGGTTCCAGGGGGTTGGGGAGGGACAGCTTCTCTACAGCCCTCACAACCTGGAACCCTTGAGTGGATCCTTGAAAATGCAGGTCAGAATGAGTTTCTTTACTGATATTGCTTCTTTCTAACTTGTATCCTGTTCTTTGTTTTATTAGTGTTCTTGTTTTTATTTATCCTGTATGAGTTAATTTGTTTCTCTTACTTCCTTATTTCATATCTCGTCTGTAATGTTCATAATAAATTTTACAGATGATTCTCCCTCTTTCATATTCATATTCTGCTCTACCTGTTTATTAACTCTTTGCTTATTTGAATGACTTTTTCTAATATTTTTATCTTAGTTTGATTCTCTGTGCTAAGTATTTTGTTTAGTAGTGAGGTAAGATTCCTCATTAATTCATTATTCAAAATAATGTCATGTCTAATTTCTTCAAGTAGTTCTTCACTACAGCCAGCATTTTAATCCAAAGTATCATTTTTTATTATTTTTACTTTTATCTTTACTTTTATCTGACCCCTGTTTTTCCCTGTGATCTTCCCTGATCTATACTGGGGTTCTATGTGATAAAGGCGAGTCTGAAAGACCGCCTATCACATAGAGTGAACAAACTTGACCCCGTGGTCAAAAGAGCGATTGATATTGTAGCAACCATCAGAAATAGCGACAGTTGCTACAAAACCTAACAAAACCATACAAAACTCTTTTTTATTTATGTGGGGGGCATAAATAAACTTAAATAATCAACTCTGAGGGGGATATGGACCACGGGGCAAGTTATTGGATGCTGAAAAACATTTTTTTATTCTGCCTCTAGCCGGACCCAAACCCGGGACTGCTTGCATTGCAAGTGGTGGTGTACACCACTACACTATGCAAGCAGCTTGGTGGGAATCAGCCTCAAAGGACACTATATCCTGAAATAGTGAGTACAGCTCCTTGTTATACTCACTATATAGGATATAGCGCCATATTGCACCACTCGCTCTCATGTAGAGTGCTATTATTGAGTCGCTCAAAAGTGCAGCGCTCAATAATTAGTGCTCTACATGGGTGCTACCCTATACTGGTCTCCCATACATGAGATATATCTGGTGGGTGGCTAGTAGGGGCTAGTAGGGGGGTCCAAACTAACTTTTGTTGTGTAAGGCATTAAAACAATTTCAAAATCATTTAAAAATGATCTGCTTGGAAATTGATGTGACTTATCTTCATAATCTTTCTCTTTCTCCTCAATCTGGGGTTTAGATACTGATTGTTTAACTTGAAAGTCTTTATTTTTTTGTAACTTCCACTAACACAGTTTTTTCCCTGTCATGAATTTTACCATCATGTAATTTATTTTCTCTCCCTTGTTTCCCTTCAATCTGTACTATCACATCTATATGTTTTTCTTCAGTGCAAGCTTGAATATACACTTTCTCAATTTCCTTAAAGGTTTTAATTAGAGGGTGTTCTGACACATTTTCTTCTGCATTAATTATAATTGATTGGGATTTAATTGGAGAAGAACTCATTGGGGGTAGGGTAGATCTTTGTATTCTAAGTACTTCCTTTTTCCCTATTAGATGTATCTGACTTACATAAGATAATATGTAGCTCATTATTTTTTTACTTAAAGTTCTTTTATTACCCCTTTGCCCTCCAGTAAGGTTTTTTTGCCTCCATTTTTTTTATATTTTCATATCTACCTACTGTAGTACAAATTATAATACACAATATTGTTTAAAATATCTGCAATAAACCTCAGCAATTCCCTATACTCTAAAAGAGAGAACCTATATAATAATCACCAGTTATAATATAACAAATCTAAATATATCTAAGAATAAAAATCCTTAGTGGTCTTTAAAGCTTATAACACTTAATACAATTATATAAATAGTACAGTTAATTCAAAAATTGTAAGATTACACTTACTGTATCAATAGTCCCAAACATAAGCACAAATTTCAATCCTCTGTTGTCTTTAATATGTTTTTACAGTTCTAAGTATTTCCAGAACTTCAGTCCAGTTAATTGAATGCTAGTGGGGAAAAACATTCTCAGTTGATTATTGTTGTAGTTAAAAGCTGGCCATTTTTATTTCCCACAAGAATTTCAAAATTTTCTGATTATAAAAAGTGGTCTCACCAATCTCCATTCCAGACCCACTATGTCCTTGTTTTGTGCAACAAAACTGAAGTAGATAAAGTTGGAGAAAATCAAATAGAATCTCAAATGCAGCCACAATAAATGATCCAGTCTAGACTCCCCACTGTTTTTCTTTTTTTTTTTAAGTTGGAGATATTCATTTCCACTGATCTTATCCTCCAGAGTAAATATATTTGAAGCACTTGTGATAAGGTTTCTTGCTTAGCAAGTATCTTGCACACTAAAAATATAATAAAACAATAGTAACTAAAAATAAATATCTTAAGTTCCTCTCACAGGATAATAGTAGGCCTAACAATGCATTAAAGTCATAAAAATATTAAATTTAAATCTTTTTACCTGAGTAAAAGGAAACTCACATTGATTGCAAGAGCCAATAATAGTAACTAAACACTAATATACACTAACATACAATTGCACAAAATGTGCAGAGAAAATAATTAAATTCATTTGAATGCAGCAACAATTTTGATTATATGACACTGCGGCACTATCTATCTACATATGCCGCATAAACCATAAACTATGTAATCTATATGGACTTAAAAAAAAACAGTGTAGCTCACTTCCACTATTACTGATATGTTACTTTTCCACACAACGTTAATTTATACAGTGTTTCCAGAACCTCTTCTATTTGGTTTAGATATACTCAGTCTGGTACTCTGTTGGTCTAAAACTCCTCCAGCTACCAAAACAATGAAGCTCTCCAGCATACAGCCACACTATTTACTGAAGAAGGATCTTTCACTATGCTGAACATAGAAACATAGAAACATAGACTTTGACGGCAGATAAGGACCGCTAGGCCCATCTAGTCTGCCCATTTCCCTACCTACAGGATAGGCCGCAGATCCTAGTTAACCAACAGCCTATATCTTCCTGCCCCCCACAAGAATTGCCTTATGTCTGTCCCATGCATTCTTGAATTCTCCCACAGTTTTAGACCCCACAACTTCCTCAGGAAGGCTGTTCCATGCATCCAATACCCTCTCTGTGAAATAATACTTCCTCACATTGCCCCTGAACCGCCCTCTTTCTATCTTTAAATTGTGTCCCCTTGTTCTTGCAAGTCTCTTTTTCTGAAAGATGCTACCCTCTTGGACTTTGTTGATTCCCTTGAGGTACTTGAAAGTTTCTATCATGTCCCCCCTCTCCCTTCTTTCCTCAAGGGTATACATCCACTGAACCTCAGTGGAAATGGCACATCTGAAGGATAGAATGCCATGCATGGATTTAGAATTAATTAGCT
Organism: Neoceratodus forsteri; assembly: GCA_016271365.2. NCBI lineage: Eukaryota > Metazoa > Chordata > Ceratodontiformes > Ceratodontidae > Neoceratodus > Neoceratodus forsteri. Next base: position 1,728,931,662 of record CM057452.1, read on the forward strand.
TAGCTTGTTATTTAAAGTTTTTTAGGAAGGGAAAAAAGGAAGTTAAAAATTGTGCAGTACTATATAATATGTGCTCCGCTATATACTGCGCATGACCAAAGACTCAGCCGAGAAAAGGCTAAAAGGCTAAAAGATGAAAAATTAGGACTGGAAGTGGGTTAGAAATATAAATATAGATGCTTACCAACCTATTTAAGATGTTTTAAAACTCAATACCCAAATGTTTTAAGGACTTACGTAATTGTACCACAGTACTCAAAGCGCTCAATGCACTCTGATCTTTTATAAAAATCTTACATATAATAAACAATCATAAACTGTTAATATGCCTCTTTCTTTGCTCCTTTTCTTCTTAAACCAGTTACTTTTCAGTCCTTTGACTTATTGTCACTAAGACTGAATAATGTAAAGAACATGCAAAGCTCCTTATTCTTTCCTTCCTTTGTTTTGCTTTGTTTCGTTTCTCCCATCTCTTTCAACTCTCCTCTCCCTTGGTTCACTCTCAGCTTACTCCTGAGCACACCACTGCAGGTTTGAGCCTACCCAAAGTGCCCCTCTGTGTCACTCATCCTGCCACCACTGCAGGCTCTCCTCCTAAGGGACACCAAAGAACACTTGAAACGGATTGCCTCCCAATGGAAAGCACAAGATGGTCTGGTAAGATTTGTTAAATTAAAGCAAATGTGATTTACCTCTTACAGAAGTAACAAATGCCCATAACAAATCCTGCTCACTCAGCTCAGCAGTGTGCAGCTTCCATTGAAAACCACCCCAAAGAAAGTAGATTCATCAAAAAGTTCTAAGTCCCAGGATAGCCATACTGTCTTTTAATCTTTTGCCCCTTTTCTGCTTCCAATCAGAATTTAAATTGCCAATTAGGAAAAAATCCACATTTTACTATTCAACAGCCTGGCAGCCATTATATCTAAATGGGCTAGTTTGGTCTGTGGGGTGAGCATAAACTACTCCAGTCATTAATCTATTTGATATTATTTCCACAACTATACAGACCATAATGTCAAGATTTTCTGAATAAACAGTCCTAAACAGTCCCATATTGTCTTTAATATGTAACATAACTCCTCCTCCTCTTTTGCCCTTATCATTTCTTTCTGATACATATTCCTCTATCTGCACCTCACTGTCTTTGATACCTTCATGAAGCCATATTTTAGTTATCCCCATTATTTCTGACTGGACCTCATCTACCCAGATTCTGAAAGCACCAACTTTCTTTACCAGGCTCCTTACATTTTCATGGGTTATTTGAAGGTCTGGGCAATGTTTGGGTCCTGGGTTCAACTGTATATCACCACTTGTTGTTAAAAGACATATAGTAATTGACTTTGATCCTGTAAACAGTAATTATATAATCCTGTGATTTTTTTTGGTCCTTTTTGTACTAATTCCACTCTTTTGTAAACCTATTTCTATGATGTTGGAATGCTTAGTTTTTTAGATGCCCTACTTGGTATATAGAATACCATCTTACCATCCTTGTCTGCCATATTTCTGTTTTACTCAGATCTTCATTAGTCCCTGATTGGTTTGTAGGACACCATATTGTCATCAGTATCTGTTTTGTTTCTATTTTACACATAGTCACATTTAACCCATATAGGTACTCCAATAACAATTACCATGGATGATGACATTAACTTAATTTTAACTTGTTTCTTTCACCCCCTTTTTTAAGTGTTATGTATCTGGCCCCAATTTCCCAACTTCCCCAACTGATTCTTTTAGTATTCTACCAAGATACCCAGAGACTCAGTTAGAAATTAATAGCCGCTACTTAGATAAACTATGTTATTAAAAACAAAGAAGAAGCATGAACAGGTACAAAAAGCCAGATATATAATGGATTCAGTGCTGCATGTAATCAACCCTTACAGAAATAATTATATTAAATGTTTTCATGCTGCACACATAAAACTACAAATGTGATATGTGTGCTGTAAGCATGATTTAGATGTTAAAATCGAACCAATTGCAAGCATGTGGCATGCGTGCAGCACGCAAGTGTGGAAAGCATGCTTTTGATGTAAAATTGGAACAGACTGCATGCATGTGGCATGCATGCAAAAAGCAAGTGGTCACTGATAACTGCACACATAAAAGCTAAGTGAGTTCCTCAGGATCACACCATATACAAGTGGGGGCTGATGAGATTCAAACCCAGGTCTTTAGGTTTCCCAGTCTCCTGGTTTGAAGTTCAGTGCCTTGAACCACTAAGCTATGCTGCCTGCACGCATATGGATCACTTGTACGTCAATACAAATCTACATAACCTGCACAAAAGCAGCGTGCTTGTAGCCATTGTTATACTTTTTAGTTTTCTCGTCCCCTCTCATCTCAACTGCACAGCTGAACTGTAGCTCACATACCAATGGAAACATGTCATTCTCCCCACTCCCAGTACACACAATTACCCCTGAACTATTTAATTGCTTCTGTCTGGCCTGTACTCCTACTATTTTCTCTCCATAGTTTTGAATGCTTCCATGCAAAGAGACTTTAAGGGGCAAACATAAAACTAGCAATAATTTCATACCCACCCACCAGGGGTCAGTCCCCCCTCATGTACACACACTGCAGGAGGTGCGGCCATGCTGCTACAGACAAGCCACCAAGTATAGATATAAGTCAAGAGTCTCTTACCTGTTTTTATGGAGCCAGAGGCAGAAGTCTTTAAGACATGATGTCCATGGGTCAGAGTGCTGGGGCATACCCCCTTGAAAGGAATGGAGTTATTTTTTATTACTATTTTATACATTATGATGGTGAGTTGAAGAATAATGAAGGCTACTGTTCTACTAACAAGACCCTTGTTAGTCAAGTGGTGGCCTTCACTAATCTCCAACTCTCCATCAATAATGTATAAAATAGTAATAAAAAAATTCCCCCATTCATTACAATGGAGCACGTCGCTGCAGTCTCCCTTGTCCTATGTCATACTGTGCTTGAAAGTGGGAATGTGGAGGTCAGCTTCACGGGGGGGGGGCATAAGCCTGATTATAGTGGGCCTCCAATAGTCTGTGCATATCATACTGCTCAACTGTCCCTGAATGCAAAGAATAGCCCTCATTTTACCCCTGAAAACTGTTCTGCTCCTCATTCATCCCTCGTGGGGAACATGCTGCTCCCACTGAGGATGTCCTGGAAATTTAAACTTTATGGCAGGGGCACCATTTCACATTTCAGCATGGCGGAGCCAACAACCAGTGGAGACCAGGTGCTAGTTGGCCCCTTGGTGGCAAGCTCTAGAATGTCTGGAATGTCTCTAAAAGGTCAAATTTCTTTGTTGTGACTGAAAAGCGATATGCAAATCATGAAAAATTCAGATGTGTAAGATTCATCTGTCTATATCCCAGAGAAGTGCATCAGGTTTGAGCTTACCCCACTCAGTTACTAAGCAATTTTTTCCTGGCTGAAGTTCTGATCCCCAACCAACAAAAATTAAAAAAACTTTGTCCAGTTTCTCTCCCCAACCCATTCCATTAAATACCCATCTAATATGGGTCGTGAAGCTGTCCAAAGGCACAGAAATGTGAAAAACACATCAATATTTCAATCTTCCTCCTTCCCCAATCCCCCTACAAAAAATTATTTACTTATACTTACCTGGCCATCTGGCAAGAACCTGCAGCATGGTCTAGTGTGCCACCAACCTAATTTTCAGTCTGCCCCTCCTCTATCCTTCTGCTAGAAGCTGGATGCTAGACCCAACCATCCCAGGTCCCAAACAGAAACCCACCCAACCTGTGTTGCTTGCTTCTTGCTTGGCTGCTGCCATGGCTACTGCCGCACTGCACTAATCAAGGCCTATGAAGGCCAGCCACACCACTGTCATCACTGCTGCTTGGTCTAACTTGCCGCTGTGGGAGCCTGTGCTGTTTGTTTTGTGAGGTGAGCCAAGTTGAGTAAGTAGGTAGCCTAGCCTTGAGTTAGCTTTTAGCTCACCCTCTGCCCCTTCAGCCAACAGAGAGGATGGAGACTCATTAAGAGTAGACCAGCAAAAATACGCTGCCATAACACTGCTATTTAGAGTTCAGTGCACACCGACTGCTCCAAGCTGTAGTGTGCAGCCTGTCTACTCTGTGGGACAGTGTTGCACTTATGTGACTCATGTACTCTTGCTTGGCTGGAGCTCCTCCATATCATGTCTGATGGTGCAACTGCTAATAGGTGGAGAGAGTTAACAACACACTACAGATGCAGTTGAGTCAGGTGTGCACCTACAGTGTGAGCACACACAGGCCAGGAAGGCAATTATTGTGCAAAAAATGTAATCAAAAATTCGTGCCATTATTGCCACACCATAAGAGCAACCTAGGCACAAATGTGTCTGGAGGGGTGGGCGTGGCACCCTGGCCCTGCTTTATGGTAGAAACTCATTCTAAGGTGCTAATATCTGTACAAGTAAACACAATGGCTTCCGTTGTGTTCTGAGGTACTAAATCTCCATGTTTCAGGTTGTGTCCTGATCATTGTGTGAGTTAGTGTCCTAACATTCCCTCATTTTGAGGGTCCATGTCCTTCATTTCAGTGACAAAATGTGAGGTATAGTGCATGCTTCCAAGACCTTACTCAGCACAAACAGTGCTGGGCATGGCCATAGTGTATATGCTCCATAGAGAATGACAAAGGGAAAGTAAGTGAATCAAATCAGTCATGGAGAAACACATTTGTAGTACTAAATATGCATAAGGGGATTTGCATGGCCCAAAATAAAAAAAGTCAGGCTTCACAACACAGAGGCCCCTCTTTGCACATCTGGGATGGGGGATGTTGACTGACTATATCCTAGGCATTTAATGCATTAAACAAACAATACTTTACAAATTAATGGACACAAATGAAATGCCATTAAACAACTTGCAAAAGGATCAGAATTAATGAGTTTATTTACTTTATATGGGAAATCAAAGAAAAATATATTTTAGTGGCTCTAATTGCTAGCAGTAGTATGAGAAATAGAAACTGATGAGTTTTTTTAGATGCTATTTGCACTAGCTTAGTTGCTTCACACACGGCAAACATACAGCATGTGAACCTGGTGTGATTTTTAAATGATGTTCACATTAGCTTACCTGCTTCATACATGTCGAGCTTGCAGCATGTGAACCTGATTTGCTTTTTAGACCTGGTTCATATAGATTCACTTTATGTATGCGAACAGCATGCAAACATTGCACAATTAAGCATGTGGTATGCATTCTACGTGTGCACAGCACACTTATATTTCTGTAAGGGAAGTCCCATATTTTAAATCTTCTAGGTGAGATCATTGACCCAAAGGAGTCCCCTTTACAAGTAACTTTACAGAAGCAACAGTTCCCTGAAAGTGTGAGGAAAATTAAAGAAAACTGATTCCTGGATTATCCAGCACCCACCTCCTCCTCTCTAGGGGGTGAGGAGAGGGTGATGAGGGATGAAGAGTCTTCAATAATCTCTTAAATTTATATGAAAAGTCTGGCTGTCTGCCATAAAAGAATCATAGGACTGTTGAGGGATTAACTTCAGTCTATCCATCACAGATTGGTGTGAACTCTTCATGGAAAGCAATTGCATTTCTTATTCGTTGATGTATAATAATTACCAAAGGGCTGTTCTCTGTATGACATTAACAAAATCAACACTTTATATCACTGAGTCTTTTTTGATAAAAATGAAATTAAAAAAAAAGGAAAAAGAAGGAACAGTTCCCACAAATGCAAATTATATTATGAACTCAAGTGCTGTTAATTTTTTCTCTTTTTAGGGGATAGATATATATCATATCCTGTAAATATATGTTGTGCACCACCAGTTCACAGGTTAATCTTGATAAAGTGTAATACAAGTATGCAAAACATTGGCCTGTCCAGTGGTCCATTTGTTGCTGTCTGCTTTTATCTACATATTGAATCCAGTAAAGGTACACTGGGAAATCCTGAGTTGTGAGGCTGGACATAAGTGCCATACACTATGTTTAGATATTTTTTTGTCAACAGATCTCAGCCAGAGCCACAGCTCCAGTACTCCATGCCCTGATGACCAAGTCCTTGACACAGACACCTGCTCAAATCCCAATGCTGAACCTGATACTGACGATGAACTGGACTGAACGACTAGAGAAATTGACTTAAGTTCAAAGTATTTGATTAAATACTCTTTAAAAAAGTATTAAGCACAATAATAAATGAAAGCTGCATACACAACATCTGAGTTTGTGGTTTCGATACTACACTAAACATCAAGACACCAAAGACACCACCAATCAGGTGGAAGGAGTTACTCATTTTCACTGTTTTGAAGCAGCAGCTTCATTACGGGGGTGGCTTCTACTAAGATAATTAAAACTGAGTGCAGCTTCAATATGAGGTGGCTACTATTTCAGGGCAGCTTTAAAACAACAAAATATGTTACATGTTTTAAACAATCTGAAAAATTATGGTTTAGTTTTACATTGCTTTTCTTTTTATCTTTCACTTTATGGAACATGTCCCAGTTGTAGGAGCTTTCAATGTTTTTCTAACGTATAGAACTGTATCTGTGTTTGGTCCATTACTGTTTGCCAGTTATTTTGAACTACACAACATAACTGATAAAGATGGTATGTAAAACAGTTTCTATCCATTGTTATGGATTGGAGAGGTCCTCTTTGAGTCCATTATTTTAGAATTTGTTACATTTTTGCATTTAAAGCATTGCTTCCATAAACTGTCTCCTTTCAAACAGTGGCAAAAGTGACTTTTTTATCTTAGGATTGCCACTCATCTCAGGTTTTTGTGTTCTTTAACACATCTTTGTAGCACTGTGGAGAAAATTATTTCTGTATTTGTATTCTGTCTTTAATGCTGTAAAGTACAACACTTCATCTTGAGCAAAATCATAGATAGGCTGTAATTAGAGGTATGCGTAGTTCTGGAAATCTATTTCATGAAGTCCTTTGTGAAGTTTCTGGACTTTCAGAAGAGTAAAGGGTACTGTAAAGTCCACTTCATGAGGTAGGGGTACTTCACAAAAGTGCAAAGTCCCAACTTCACATGCAAAGTCCCTTCTTCACATGTGAAGTTCACTGACACTTGAGATTGAAAGGACAGAAACCATGTGACCTGCAGACTGCACAGAATTGCTGGTCACATGTTCAAACTGGAGCCTTGCTGTCTACAGGCACCATTTGACTGCTTACCTCTGCATAGTCCTAGCTAGAGTGTGCTGGAATGAAAAGGTGCTTGCTAAGATCTAATCCCGTTCTTGTTTTTTTTTTTTTTGGTTACAAATGTGATTTTAAACATGGACATTTGTCAGCTATGTCCTCCATGGTTAATGGTTTGGTATTCAGGCTTTTATTCTGAAGCGATGAGGTTTTAGTAAGAGGTTTTTGCAAGCTTTTTCTCTCAGTCATTGCCTGTGGAGCATTCTACCAGCAGTGTGGGGGGGGGGGGCATTTTCAATTCAGTGTAAGCTATGATTTCCTCTGAGTTTATTGTTTGGAATTAAATTGATTTACAAACTTCATATTATGTTTTAGATCTCTCTGACTGCAGTTCTCTGAGGGGGCAGAGCAGATATTGCTGCTGCTGCAGAGCAAATTGAGTCTCTCTGTATTTCTTTTATTTGTTGTCTTCCTTCATGTATTTTTATGGATATTGTGTCATTTGTTTCCCGCTGGTCCTTATTAAACCCTTTTTCTTGCTGCTAATTTTTTTCTTAAAATGTTGGAAATAAAATTTGAATTGCAACAAAATAAATGGAAAAAAAGCCTATAATACTTTCCCATCCTTATAGCATCCCTGTTGCAGAGGAAGGAGACAGACCATGGACTAGAACCACAAGTCTGGCTACAGATAGGAATGCATCAGCCCCCCATTGCACAACTGACATCTCCAACACCAGCTGTGGGAGACAGTACAAAGTCTGCTGACAGAACGGCTATAGGCTGCAACACAAGGATCTCCACATTGTACCACCATGACCTCCAGTAGTACCAGCTACAGAATGCAGCACAGAGTCCACCACCAGTATGGCTACAGATAGCACAGTGCCTCCCCTGTTACATAACTGCCAACTCCAGTGCTTTCTGCAGGAGGCAGCACAGAGTCCACAACCAGTACAGTTACAAGCAGAAGCACAGTGGTCCCCCTGCTTGTACCTCTGTCACCTCCAGTAGTACCAGCTGTAGGAAGCAATGAAGATTCCACCACCAGTACAGCTACAGAGAGCAGCATATTGTCCCCCAATTGCAACACCTCCACCTCCTGTACAAGCTGCAGGAGATAGTCCAGAATTCACCACCAATATGGCTATTGGCAGTAAAACGGAGGGCCCCCCTGTTGCACCCCCTTTACCTCCAATAGTACCAGCTGCAGGAGGCAGCACAGAGTCTGCCACCCATATGACTACAGGCAGCAGTGGACTGCCAACCCCTTGCACCTCCACAACCCATAAGAATCAGCCCCTGGCCTTTGTCCCTTAAGTGGTACTTTTTTAGCATTGATGCCATGGTCAGTAGAAACATAGAAACATAGACTTTGACGGCAGATGAGGATCACTTGGCCATTCCAGTCTGCCCATTTCCCCTACCTATTTGATAAGCTGCAGATCCTAGTTAACTAACAGCCTACTGCTTCCTACCCCCCACCAGAATTGCCTTATGTCTGTCCCATGCATTCTTGAATTCCTCCACTGTTTTTGACCCCACCACCTCCTCACGAAGGCTATTCCATGTGTCTACCACTTTTTCCATGAAAAAATACTTCCTCACATTGCCCCTGAGCCATCCCTCCTCAATTTTCAAATTGTGCCCCCTTGTTCTTGCACATCTCTTTTTCTGAAAGATGCTAACCTCTTGAACTTTGTTGATTCCCTTGTTGCATTTGAACATTTCTACCATGTCCCTTCTCTCCCTCCTTTCCTTGAGGGTATACATATTAAGCTCCTTTAGTCTCTCTTTGTATTTCTTCTGGTGCAAATCCTGCACCATATTAGTTGCCTTCCTCTGGACTGCTTCCATCCTGTCTATGTCCTTGTGAAGATGGGGTCTCCAGAACTGCATGCAGTACTCCAGATGGGGTTCCTTCTCATCCTTTCCACTTCCCACTTTTGAATCAACCCTGTTGCAGATCTTTGTGTCTTCTGCAAAAAGGCATACTTTTCCTTCCAGTCCCTCCACAATGTTACTTATAGAGACATTAAATAGGACCGGCCCCACTACTGAACCCTGCAATACCCGCTAGTAAACCTCCCTTTCTTCAGAGTGGACGCCATAGTGTGGCCATTTGCAATTTATGAGAAAGCAGAGTGAGACTGGGATAAAAAGGATACACCTGTGGGGACAGGTGGGCAACATACCCACCTTGCAAGCAAGCATTCTCAGTCCTGGAGGAAGGGAGTGACTCCTGGTGATGAGTCAGCTGGTGGTGGTGGCACAGTAGTGGTGGGTCTGGATCTTGAACATCATCTGATGAAGATAAAGGGCATAAAAGGAAACATATCTTGAGAATGGCACATGAAGAGAAGGAGGAATTGGACCTGGATAAACACCAGGGGAAGGCAGTGGCTCCTGCTTTTGTGACAGCTGATGCTAATGGTATTGGTGGGCCTGGATCACGAATATCGTGTATCAAAGGCAAAGAGCATAAAAGGAAACACAACCTGAGAATGGCCCATGAAGAGGAGGAGGAAATGGAGCCAGAAAAGCACTAGAGGAAGGCAATGACTCCAAGTGACTATTCAGCTATATATGTCTCAAAAAACACATGAATGAGTGATAAATTGGTCCCAATACAGGACCTACATAAATGTGCATGCTAGTACATTTCTATTCAGTTATTTAATTGAATATTATCATCACTCATTTCTCTTGCCTCTTCTACATCTTCAAACACATTTTGTGTTCTGTGCACAAATAACAAAATTTGCTGAGAATTTCTCATAAACATCTCTTGAGAAGTTTGGAATAAGTGAAGTCCAACTGTGGACACTTAGCAACATGACTTTGTGAAGTGTGAAGTAAGGTGAATTCATAACAACTTTGCAAGTGCAGTTGCAATTCACTGCATGCAGTTACAATTCACTGCATCTCTAACTATAATACTAGCATTCATCCACATACAGTGCCTTGTATGTGAGAATCCAAGCCTTGATGGATTATATTACCCTTTGAATTCATTTTTCTATTGTGCCATGAATCAATGCCAGTTTTCTTACTAGTAACAGATTTAAAAAATCCATTGTTGTCCATAACCTCTATAATATACTGCTGTTTTTGTCCATGATAAATTGTAAAAAACAGTCATCCTTCATTCCATCCTTATGTGAGATATATATCAGGTGAAATGGAATTAATGTCTTTGTGATGTGTGATGAAGACAAAGGGTTTAACATGTGACAGGCTATGCGATGCAGTGGGATAATGCATGATCCAGAGATTGAAAGCACTCTGCTGAAAAGGCATAAGATTTTTTGTGAGGGCCTTTGCTGCCAGTGTGTGCATTTAGTCCCTAGGAGTGCATTATCCCCCTGCAGTGCACGACCCACAAATATGTTAACTCATTGTTTAATTTTTTTTTATTCACAATAGAAATAAACAGAACTGTAATATGCCTTTTTGCAAAGTAAGTAGTGTTTGCTAGTCATAAATAGTTACTTGTACATCTGATAGGAAGCTACAGTAGTTCGCAGGCCAGTCAGCACATTATCAAGTTATCGTGCTTTTCAGTTAACTTGTTAGCTACTGTGGCTGACTCAATGAACTAACAGGCAAATAACTGCAGTCATCGGCTAGTTTTCAGGAGGTACTATTTGTTACTGCAAGTAATACAAAATACTTTAGTTAAAAAGCACAGTTTCTCTGGAAGTTTATTATGGGATAAACAATGGTAATGGGATGTGACTGGACCAATCAATCAATCAAAATCTTTATTTATCTAGGTGGGCAGCATTGAGCAAGGCTCATTTGCAAGATGGACCTGGTCATACAAAATTCATAGTACAGTAACATGGTAGACATAGTGCAATATTATACAGAGAAGAAAAATATGCAGTATATACAGTACAGTCACAAGGTAGAACATAATGCGATATTATACAAAGAAGAAAAATCAACATATGAGCATATGAACCTTTACAACAGATAGGCTTATAGGTTGGTACAGCCAGAATGTTCACTTAAAAAGAGTGAGAAAGGCAGTATGAAAGGTACCATATTAGGGAGATACTGAAGGGGAAGTAATTGTTATCTGGCATACTTCAGGGAAGGTGGAGGAACTTGGCTATGATTAAGGATAGACAGATGAAGGATACCAATTTAGGAAGATAATGACAGGGAAGGAGTTGTTAACTGGCATACTTCAGGGAAGGGGATGGAACCTGGTCAAGGCTACAGACAGACAGAGAAGAGGGAGGGAAGCAGGTATTTTGATAGCGAGAGAGAGGCAGGGGAAGAGGCAGGATGGGCAGGAGAGAAACTGTTGAATAGGTGAGCTAGCGATGTGAGAAACATTTGCAGGATTCTTTCATGAAGCAGTCATAGAGTGACTTGAAAATATTCAGGCTAACAGCACAGCTCAACTTCAAGTTTTTTTGCAAACCATTCCACAAGGCAAGCAACGAAAGACTTATGGCAGCTCTGCCGAAACGAGATTTGACCTTAGGTACTTGCAAGACAATTAGGGAATAGCTTCTGAGAGCATAGGTGCCTATCACACTCCAAGGAATACAATCAGAGAAGTATGGGGGAGCTTGTTGGTTACCTCTCTGAAGGCCCAACAAGTGACGTTTCTATGTCTCCTATAATGAAGGGAAGTCCAACACACCGCAGTGAAAAGGAGTAATGGTGTGTGGAAAGAGGAAGGCCCGTTATGAACCTGATTGCTCTGTGGTATAGGGTGTCCAACTTAGCTAGGGCAGAGGCAGTACAATGGCTATAGAGAAGGTCCACGTAATCTATTAATGAAAGGAAGGTGGCTTGAACTAACTGCAGCTTGGCCTCCTTAGTGAGAAGGTGGTTAATTCTGTAGAATAGTCATAATCTTTGTCTTAGTTTCTTCTGTAGCTCTTCAAGATGTTCAGAGGAGAGCTTGTGATCGAGCCATACACCCAGATATTTGAATTTTGGCACATACTATAGTCTTTCTCCAAGAACTGTGGTGATCTGAGGGATAGCCCCAACACAAATGGGATTTGCCGCATAAGAGGAAGGGGAAAAGAGCATCGCTTTTTTTTTTTTCTGCATTAAGCAGAAGCTTTTTGTTTATGAGCTGGTATTGTAATAGATTAAATTCAGTGTGTAGGTCTTCACAGGCTGCTTCCAGCATAGGGCGACTCAAATAAAGTACTGTGTCAGCGAACAAATGGATATTGGCCTTATGGATGGTGTCATTGACATTGTTAATATAAACCGCAAACAACAGGGAAGCAAGGATAGATCCCTGAGGCACACCTCTCTGCATAGGTTTAAGTGGTGAAAGCTCACCTTCAGCTTTAACCTGCTGTTTCTGATCTGTGAGGTAGTCAGCAAACCAGCACATAGAGTTAAGGTACAGGCCTAAGTTACCTAGAGAGGAAAGAAGCAGGCTATGGTCAACTGTGTCAAAGGCCTTACTTAGATCCAAAGAGAAAGGCACAGACATGAATCCTATTGTCAAGGTCAAGGAGCCAATCATTAGTCACTTTTTCTAAGGCAGTTATGGTGCTGTGCTTTGCTCTGAATCCAGACTGCACTGGGTTTAACAGGCTTCTGGATTCAAGGTACGCCTTTAGCTGACCACTAATTATATTTTCTAATAATTTGGACGGAATGGGGAGGAGGAAGATCGGGCTATAATTATTAAGGTCGCAGGGGTCACCTGATTTTAGCAGAGGGGTGACATGGGCTACTTTCCATTGTGAGGGGAAACTCCCCTTGGATAGTGACAAGTTGAATAGGTGGGTGATTGGCACAGCCAACACATGGTATGCACATTTCAGAAAAAAAGGCTCTATAGAGTCCGAGCCTGCACCCTTCTTGATATCCAGTTGCAGCAATAGGTCCTCCACCTCTTTTAGAGAGGCAGACAGGAGGAAGAAGGCCTCCTTGGTAGTAGGGGACACATGAATCAATAAGCCCTGCTGAAAGCAGACGGCATTGGCAGGGGATGTGTCAAACGCTAGCCCAGCAGTTGCAAAATGATTATTGAGGGCATCCAGTATCTCCAGTCTGTCTGAGATGATGCCACTACTGGAAATAATTTTTGATCGGAGGAAATTACCAGGTGAATGACAAGACATGCCCTTTATTATTTTCCAGAATTTTGAAGGATTCCTTGAGGCAGAGGATAGCTCAGTCCGATAGAAAGCGGTCTTGGCTACTCTGACCAACTTGGTGCACTTGTAGCGTGCCCTCCTAAAGTGACACCAATCCATGTCATTCTTGCTTCTGCGTGCTTTTTTCCATAGTGTATCCCTTTATAGCATGGAAGCTTTGAGTTCTGGAGAAAACCAGTGGCAAGTGCTGCTACTTACATGTACCTTTACCATGGGTGCATGCCTGTTTAAGACCGCAGTTAGTTTATCGTGAATGATAGTATATGCCTCCTTAACTGTTTTGACTAGGTAGAAATCCTGCCATCACTGGGAATGTTTCAATTCATTGATGTAGAGAAACAAGTTGAAGTTGCGTTTACACCTCTTGATTGAGAATTTTGCTACAAACTGTGGATTGTGCACAGATCTAATACTAGCAATGAAATAGTGATCGCTTATGTCAGAGAAAAATGCTCCGACATGGAAGAACATGTGTGGTTTGTTAACCAAAATTACATTTAAGAGAGTGCTGTTGCTAGGGTTCTTTTTATTTGGGTGAGTGGGCTTGCCAATGAGTTGCACCGGCCCCAAGGTGTCACAAAAGGATTTCAAGGGAGCCAAGGCTTTTGATAACCAGTCATAGTTCAGATTGCTCAGAATAATGGTTTCCAGCATACTAAGTCCCAGGGCAGAGCTTAGATGTGACAAGAGATGAGACCCCACAGACATGGGCCTGTAGCAGCCTTTTACACAGAGTGCACAGGAAGGAGAATGTTCAACCTTTAGGATCAAGCACTCAAATTCATTAGGGAAGGAGGATGCTTCTAAGCATGATACAGAGGAATTTGTCCCTGACATAAATCACCACCCCTCCACCTCTTGAGTGCCTATCAGCTTGGAAGAGTAAATAACTTGGGATGTTGATTTCACAATCAGGAGTGGCTGGTTTAAGCCAGGTCTCAGTGATCACCAGAACATCAGGTAGGATGTGGCTCTTCCAAGCCTGGATCATAGTGATCTTTCTCAGCAGGCTACAGACACTGAGATGCAGGAATGACATTCCTTTAATTCCCACCGGGTCGGAGGGAGAAGCAAAGGTATCTAAGGGTCTCAGGTTAAGTTCAACATTGCCCAAACACAATAGCAATAGCAGCAAAATCCTTTTTTAAGGCAGTGAAGGTTAATTTAACTACCAGTGAGGTGGTTGGAGTTCAGAAATGCTCTCTGAACCATTTTACAATCATAAATAGTTAATAGATGTTCATCACAATGTTTAATGCATCCAATAGCTAAGTTTGCCAACAGAGTTTATCAGCAGTTTACTTTGTGTTTAGTTTATGGACAGAAATGGTAGCAAGCGTGCAAATGTACTATCATGAACTGTTCTGGTTTTCTTTTTAATGCAGATAAACATACTTTGGCAGTTACTATGAATTCAGATTTAATTTGCTTCACTTCTTAATTGTAATCCTTGAAATTAGTTGAACTAATTTCAAGATATGGATGTTCTTTGTAGCTATCATCAGTTGATTAATACTGATGGTCCTTAGTCGATAATCAAACATGCATGCTTCCAAAGCACTGCATTAGCTACTTTTGGCACAAATCAAGCTAATGATGATATACTGTTTTGAGAGAATCTTCGATTAAAATTAAATTTACACAGTGAAAACAAACAACACAAACTAATCACAAACAAGGGACAGCAAATGCTGTAGCATCTGCTGTTTTTCACTTGCCATGTGAGGTACACTGCCTGGGTTCAAGTCTCAGTCTTTGCATCCAAGTCAAGCTACCAAGGAGGTTTGGAGCAGTCCAATCTGATGTCCATGGCTTCAGGGAGAGAGTGATGATAAATCTGGGTGCATAGGATTTTATTTGGCCATCCAAGCCGGGGGAATGAGCCAGAGAAAACCTTTTGGTTTCCCAAAAGGTATACAAACAAGGCTTGGGACAGGGTATTGAAAACAGGCCTTTGAGCTCTTCTACTCCAGTATCTGAGCTTAAAGGAGAACTGTGCTGAACCTATAAGTCATTTTTCCAAGCAGAAGTCATTTTTTAAATACTGATTCAAATTCTGTTATTGCTCTAGCTATCCAGGCTTTTTAGTTACCTATAGTAAGTGGGTGTTTCTGATTTGCCTGCAGCTGGTAAGAACCATTTTAGAACTGTATGATATACTTTATGTCTCTGTTCTACTCTTCTATTGTTGGCACAATGCATTCATGTTCTACGATAGAACTCTGAGGTTGTTTGGGACATATACTACATCATACAGTTCTAAAATGATACTTACCACTAGACTGTAAAGCATAAACACCTACAGAGGTTACCACATGGTCTATATACATGGAACAATAACAGAATTGTAACCATTACTTATTTAACAGTTCCTATAGACAAAAATGACTTACAGGTTCAGTGCAGTTCCCCTTTAATATTTTGGATTTTATCAATGCTTTAAAGATCGGTGTGCTGTGGGGTGGAGGGTATAACTGGGTGTTGTCTAGGCTTTTGCAGATTTAGGGCTTTCAGAGGAGTCAGTACAGTGATGGTGACAGCACTGTAGTGGAGTGCATAAGAAAAGTGGGGGTTGGGTGGGGGGAATGTAAAGTGTATGCTAAGTTATTACTTTGATGCAGTGCCAATTAAATAAACATCAGAAGAGAATGCATTAAAATGGCTGAGAACTAGTTTTCAAATTTTCACTTTTATTTCAGTTTTAATCCTGTGATTGTGCTTAACTTGCACTTTCACTTTAATTGTATCCTTTAAAAGGTATCAGCCACATACGATAACCATCCCCTGATTATGCGCTGTTGCACAAAATCGGTTGGTGTTATGTTACTAGTGCTGCAAGTTCGGTTTGACATTAACTCCAAAAAGGTCAAACCCCAGCTGTTCGCATGGGTGCCATGAACATTGTACAGTTTTTTGTGAACTTTGGTTCGCTGTGCTTATTTAAAAAAATACTAAATTTTATTAAATGTTTCTCTCCATTTTTCCCTTCTACCGGGTGACTGCAGGTGGTGTTGTGAGGTGGGTGGATGAGGTGCTTATGCTTGTTAGCGTGGTTACAGCACAGTCCTCCTGCTTTCTGCTCTGTGCTATGGTGCTCTTTGGTGGCCAGGACCACAGCCCCCCAACTGACCCATTCCCCAACAGTCACAGTCATGGATGCAGTGCGGGAGATGGCACTGCCAGTCTGGTGCCTAAAGTGCCATTTTGCTCAGCAGTGCAATTGTAAATGTAGTGGTGGGTCGTAGCTTGAATGATCAGTTGAAGTGGCTGAAGGGAAGGGTGTCTATCATCAGGCCACTATAGATATGACAGAATGGACTCTGAGCAGCAGCAGGAAGGGATTATTAATGGAGGCAGCGTACAGCATCATCTTCCAACTCTCCATGCAAGCCCCAGTAAATGAGACCTGAGGCTAGGTGGAGGTCCATTTTTCTTTTGTTTAGCTGCTACAATAGCTAGTGGTGGGCTGTAATAGGGGCTGGGGATGTTTGTGGCTCACCCTCCCACCTGCCTTTAACTAGTCAGTGGCATGACTGAGTTATACATGGATTGCTAAGTTGGGGTGGAGGGTGTTCAGCAATGCACGTTTTGACCCCAAAATAATTGCTTTAAGTTTATATCTATTCCAGTTTTTTTTTTATTTCAAATAACTTTGTATTTTGTGTCTAAATGTTACTTTGCTTCTCATACTGTGACAGTGACACATGTTTCTGCCAGCTAGGAGTGGCAAAGGCCAAGACCATGGGGGTGAGGACTGTGGGAGAGATGCCCCAAGTCCATGGAGAAGACATGAGGGCTGAGGAAGGGGGTGGATGGGGGCCAGGAGGTGGGACAAGGGCCAGGGGGCTTTTTAAAAATTTGGCAACACATCACTGCTTTGTTCCTTCTCTCTGCCTGTGCATACCAGAAGTCAGGGCATCCTTTGCAATAGGACATCCTTACACACACATCCTGCCCCAGCCTGCACTGTTCTGACTTACACTTCATGGCATAAGGAAACGGCAGGCTCATGCTGGATAATGCACTTCTATTTCCAACCCACATGACAGGCAACATCAGGATAGCTTAGTTTGGACATTCAGAGCAGGGTGAAAGCATGATGGAGGCACACAAATATGCCCTCTAAAGACTAGACCAATAGCTTTTCTTCAATGGTCTAGCAGCCTCTTGGGGAACCAAAAGGAAGTGATGGGAGGGCACTTGATGAAAGTTGAGCCTCCCCCAGTATGCAGAGGAGAAGGGGCAGAGGATGGGGGTATACAATTCTGCTGTGTTGTGCTTACAAAGACTTCATTCTGGTAAAGGAAGGGGGCAAAGGAAGGTGTGCATTTGGGTAGGGTAAGGGTTTATAATGTGCTGTGTGGCTTGAACAAGTTACAACCTGATTCTATCTGGTAGAACCAGGTAGAACAAGGTAGAACTTCTATATCTTGTACTGTTTGGCATTAACCAGGTAGAACCTAGTTCTACCAGTTCTACCAGGTAGAACCAGGTAAAACTCGGTAGAACTTTTTCAGATTTTACCCATAAAGTTTGTGAGGCAGAACTTTTTGAGGTTCGCACAGTCCTATATGTAACTCCTTTAACTTGTCACTCTGCTTCTCCTTTGCAACTTCTGATGCTTTGTTGCACTTTTTGACTTGTAGTGACACGGCACTGGAATGAATTCAATGATCTGTGAGTAAATAAATACTTTTTGCATACTATTTGACTAGCGGTGCTGGATTGTTTTTCTTTTCTGTTGCTACCTGAATGAATGTGAAGCCCTAGAAAGAAAATGTGAAACAATATGAGTTCACTATAACATAAAAGACATTACCCTTTTAGGTGTACAAACAGAAACCAGAACCTAAAACAACACCAGAAAAAAAAATACTAATGTAAGTTAACAAATGGAAATGGAACATCAAGAAATCTAACTGACAGCAGGAATTCTTAACAGTGATGATTTTGAGTACGTTGTCACAGGTCGAACTATGTCCAGCCCCTGACTGCATCATTTAGGTTTGCTCATTAGACAGAGGATAATGTATAGTCATCAATCAGTAAAAAGCCATTGAGAGGTTGTCATGGTGACCGTTTAACCCTCAAGAGAGAAACTCGAGAGATTTTTGTTGCCATGGCTACCTCAAGATGGATACACAAGTTTGTTGCTGATAGTGGACCATACATTGTCTTTTATAATGTATGGTCCACTATTAGACGTCCCTTGTACTCACATTTATGCAGCACCCCTCTATTCCGTAGTGTTCATCTCTCATCCCTGAGGCCATTTCAGAGTGTGGTTCATAGAATATGCATGCACAAGCACATACCAGTTTGTAGCATGTGGGAACACATTTTATGTTGTTATACCATCAATTTGACGTATTCATAACGGTATAACACCATTGTGATGCAACATTGATAGTAAAACAACCTGGTGAATCGGTCAAATTCAGGTCATAATAATGTTCAGTCATACATTATAATATCAGTATGTTACTGTTTCCAGCATAAGCAGAAAGAAACTGAAGAAAATTAAAACATCTTCCTGTTTGTGATAGAAAATATTGTTGCATTCAAATGATAAACAATATGTCAGATTTTGGAAGGGGTATGTATTATAAGTTTGGAAAGAATGGTGAGATGAAAGTTTCAGGAGATGTATCAACATAAAGCACTGGTGGGCAGAGGTGCACATTTTGAAAGGCATGTGAATGCAGAGTTTAAAAGGAGTGGCAGGTGCAATTTTATCTGCAGTTCCAGCTGTGCAAAACTACTATTTCTCTCCCTCTGCCAAAGTTTACTTGATTGAGAAAAGTTCCCCACAAAATTCCATATTTTGTCAGACTTCATAGGCTGAAGGTTTGGTCCAGTGAAGCTCTGAAAGAAGACAAGAAAACATGCCACATGGAAAATGGTCTTTTAGAAAATGTTCTCATTTTCTTAATAGGAAATGGATGGGTGTTCAACATTTATCACATGATTGCATTGTCCTCAGAGTTACCCATGTGGTTTGACACTGCCTGGTTAGATTCTGCATAGCTGTCAGACAGGGTGGATGCATTAATGTCTCTTGAAAACAGTATCTTACAAATGAATAATCGAACAAATCTGCAACATGTTACGAAAACCCCATGACTTAAATGTTTCAAACACCATTTTTTTTCATTTTTTTAGATTTTCATTAGAGTCTGTATTTTAATTTTTGAGATTGCAACAAGGCTGTGGCCTGTAGAGTGACTGTCCTATGGCCTTACTGGTCTACTGCAGGGTTCAGAGCAGACTGTCCATTCTTTATTTTATTTCTGTTTTACATTTGTGTGTTTTACGAAATATTTTATTCTGTTTTTAATATCATTCAATCAGATTTTATTGTTAGACTGTTACAGACATCAACAATACATGTAAAACCATTAAACTTACAAAAAAAGAATAAATATAAGTAAAAAAGGCATTTTCACATAAATGGACAAAATAGACAACATTTAACAATCATATTATAAAACCACAGTACCTAGAGTTCATTTACCTACCAATATTCTTATACAGATTTCCAGAATTGCACATTTCTCAGTTTTAATTTTTTTCTTGTTTACTATCATAAAATATTTAGCCATTCTCTCAACAGTCCAGATATCAGCTGCATGAATAAGAATATTTGTCAATGTTTCTAAATCTAAACCAAATTGTAGGTTTAAGAAGGGTTTAAGCTAATACGCTCTTTCATTCATGTACCACATACACATCCACAGAATATGATGTAGATCTTCCACTTCCCCCTCTGAGCATGAGCAATTTTCTGTCCCTTTGTATGTTTTGTCCTGTTGATATTTTACCACATTGCTAGGAAATCTTTCAAATTTATATGCACTAAATATTCTCCTTGATTTAGGTTCTATTAAAATATCCAAGTAGGGTTTTATCCCTATATAAAAATTATATTTTGCATACCATTTTGAATAAGCTGTATTATTACTAATATGTTCTAATTCCTTTTTTCCCCAGAAGTTTATCTTTTTTGTGATATACTTTTTATATTTATCACTAATCACAACTCTGTTAATATACTGCATCAACATGAGGAGCTTATGTTTCTCCAAGAGCCTCAGGACATTATTATACCATAGTCCTTTGCCTACAGTATATCCATACGTTGCCAGTCTTGTTTTTCTTTTAGGCATACATTTGATATTCTACCTGAATCCTGTTTTGAGGTTCGTAACTAAAAAAGTACCTTTCTTGTTGCAGATAGGTTTCAACCTATACCTAATTTTATTTTAGCCCAATTTTTAGAGTAAATCATATATATAATATAAACCAAAGATTCATCTATTCCTTTCTCTGACAGCTATGTCCATAACAGATACAGCAGTGTAAGCATCGTGTTCTTTTAGAGCAAAAATTTCCTCTGCTCCTTGATCAAAAAATACAGTATATGTTCAAAATAATTTAACCAAATGGGCTCTGAGATATGTGAATGCACTGTATTACTATAATTATTTGTCCCGTTGGCTATTAGGTGCCACAATTCTTTACCATTTTTTGCTATAACAGCTTTAAACATTCTTTCCCCATTTTTTTTTATGATATCATTTATTTTCTCTTTTATAAATAGTTTATACTACTTTATTTTATTACCAATTTCTTTTAGCATGTTTCTGTTGTTATTCAGCTTTTTATTTTGTTTACATAGCTTCCTTATTTCCCTTTTGAATATCCTGTAGTCCTTGTCAAACCACTTGTCACTATTTTTAATTTTGTTGGCCCTCACATTTGTTATTTCTAATTTATCCTTAGTTTTTTCAAACAGCATGGTCAAATTACTTAATAAGTAATCTAGGGAAGAATTCTGTAGCCAAATGTAGTCCTCAGATATTATTGAATTGGCTAATATCTCTAAGATTTCTGTTTTGATTTTACCATTCCATCTAAGCCTTTTTTTTAGCTGTTATCTCTATGCGCACCCCTCTCTCTTGATCATTTCGATTTTCATTCCCATTCCCTTTTAATATTACTGGATGATGGTCACTCTCAGCTCTCTCAAGTATTTTTAAACTCCTCTAAACATTTATTGGGTCTGTCCATAGGACCAGGTCAATCAACGAGGATCCTCTGGCTGATATAAAAGTAATATCTCCACTTTCATCACATGTTAACCTTCCATTAAGTGGGTACATATATATTCCTTCAATAATTTAATAACTTCTTTCCCAGAATCATTTACTTTAGCATCCTTTGTTTG
This sequence comes from Neoceratodus forsteri, assembly GCA_016271365.2. Classification (NCBI taxonomy): domain Eukaryota; kingdom Metazoa; phylum Chordata; order Ceratodontiformes; family Ceratodontidae; genus Neoceratodus; species Neoceratodus forsteri. Next base: position 1,728,953,182 of record CM057452.1, read on the forward strand.
TCTTATTGGAATCATATCCTTACTTTCTGCAGACAAGAATTAGGAATTATCACCCAGACCATCAAACTGTCCTATTTTTGCATTGTAGTCATCTACCATTAATATTTCCTGATCAGGATAAATTACATTTAGTTGCTGTAGCACTGTATAGCTCCAACCATGCCCCTGCCAAATAGTGCCTCAAATTCCTTGGTGGAATATATCCATTGACTATTAAAAACTTCAGAGTGGATGTGTGTACTGATACCACCACACAGAAAGGCATAATCCGCACACACTCTATCTTTTGAAAAACACCTATTTTTATAAGTGTTACTACTCTTCCAGAACATCTACCCCGTTATACATTTTAATACCTGGAGTATTGAATGCTTCATAACCATTTAATATTACATTTTCTGCATTGTCCCCTGAAACCCTCCCAGGAATGATGGAAGCTACAACAATTTAACTTTTTGGTAGCTTGTTGGCAAAATGTATTTATGGCACAAAGAATATATTTACACCTACAGATTTATGGCTTCACAATTCAATTCCACACAAATTTATTTTAGAACTTCATAGTTCCGGCCTCTGTCCTTCTTCTGGTCATTCTTTGAACTTGGCTTTCTGGGCCTAGACACTATGAATCCAACCCCCTCCTCCATACCAGAACCAGGCCGGTTCCACCTACCCAAGCTTTCACCCTCCAGGCTCAGACACTTCTTAATCTGGTGGCTGGACCTATTTCCCTCCCTGCTTTACCACCACATCTGGGTTCCTTGTCCCCAGCCCATGTAGCCTACCCCTCTCCCTTCCTCCCCCCGCTCCCCCATTTCTTTCTTCCCACTCTCATGGGCATCCTTGCCCCTCCCTCCCAGGGGACTCTGACCTAACCCCATGGACTGTGGCTGTCTCCCCACAGCAAGAAACACTGGCCCTATGCCCAGGACCCCTAGAGCACTCAACCTGCTGTCCAATTTTTTCCTTTGTGCCCCCCCAGAGCCTTCCTTAATAAGGGTGGGAGGGTGGGACAAATTTCCAGCAAAAGAGGTCATCCTGCCTGAGTCCTGGCCTAATATACCGCTACATGTCCCTGGTCATGACCCCTTGAGGATCCGTCCCCCAGCTAATCCCTGGGGTGCTGGCATGCCCTTGTCATTTTACACTTTACCTGCCTGGTGATGTCACCAGGCCCCACCCCTTCTATTCCATCTGCTGTCCCCCATCCCTCCCCCCGTGTCTCTTCCTGGCAGGATTCATTAAACTACCTGGTTTGCCTTTTAGTGGCAAGTCCCATTATCATGCCATGTTTCTTGAAAACATAAAATATCAAACTGTGTAATTAAATTCACACATTCCTCATCATGATATTTATTCATCAAGCCAGACAGTTTCCAAATTCAAATTAGAACAGCGTTCGGTCCGTGTTTGAGAAATACACCCAACTCCAATCCTTCATCCTGAGTTTCATCTCTAGGCATATTACCCTCTATTGCATTGACCGTCAATCATCATAACCTGCAAGTTTAGTATACTTGTTTGTTCTCTCCTGTAGATCTATATTTTCTTGATTTGTTTCTACTTGAGAAGGACTGGATCCGAATACTTCAGAGTCTACCAGATGCAGTCCCATCAAATCCAAAATTCCTACCTTCTGTAATATCTGATCCGCTAATCTTCTATTTTTTATTACTATATTTATTTGACTATCCGCCCCATTCTCTGTACTGTTTTTATCCCTTATTTGCCTAGTTCTATCTTTAGGCAGTTCCTTAGTAGGTTACATGTAGTTCCAGTCAACTTATAATTATTCTCTCTCCTTAAGGCATCCATTCCGAAAAGGCTCAAACTCACCTCCCTTTCCTGATGTGATTCTCCTTTAGGTTCTTTATTAAATAAGTACCTATTTGGATAGGTAATTGAAATCTCTTTGTTCCTATTTTTTGTTCCATTCAACCATATATAGTTTGCATATCTTGGACAAAAAACCCCCCCAGAGGCCCAGATATTCAAAAGGGTTGCGCAGGGTGCAACAGTGTTGTGCCATGCACAGCCCACTGATGCGCCCCGGCGCGATATTCAAAAGAGAAAGTGTACTGCACAATCCGATGTGCAGGAGTGTATCAGTAATATATGCAGGCAGAGGTGGGGGGCGTGCCCATGCATAATCTGCACAGCCTGATATTCAGCCCGGGATGTGCAGAGTCATGCATGCGCAACCCTACCTGCGCCTGCACAAAGTTAAACCCCCCAAAAAAGGAACAAATTATGGCCACCTACAGGTGAGCTGCCACATTGCAGGGTGCAACACGGCAGCTGCCACCTGTGGGAGGACACCCGAGTTCCTGCCGCACCTGGCTGCACCCCCCATGCCCGATCGTGGGCATCTTTTGAAATCACCCCCCCAATATCCCTGGTGGTCAAGTGGACCACTATGTGCCCGATCACGGGCATCTGTCTTACAGAATAATCCCCCATCCTACATTCCTGGTGGTCCAGTGGACCACTATGTGCCCGATCACTGGCATCAGTATTAGAACCCCCCCATGTCCAATAGCCCTGGTGGTCCAGTGGAGCACACTCTGCCCAATTGCAGGCATCTGTCAACCATATAAAATGGCCTATTACTCTGGTGGTCTAGTGTACCCCCTCCTGACCCACCCACTGAGCCCCACCGTCCCACTCCCCCCCGGTCAGCCGGCAGGTGGCAGTACCCCACCCGCCTGCCGCCCCACCGCCCGCTGACTGACAGCTCGGTAGGGCTGAATGCCCATTGGTTCACAGCGTGAGCCAATGGGCCTGCAGCCCATACCATACTACACAGTCCAGATATGTGACACCTTCATTACTTGTATCATTAGGTCATCAATGTACATTGCAATTACAATTACTAAAAGAGTTGCTAGTTTTCAATTGAGATTCACAAATTTTTAGCCCTAGATAATACTCTGCAGGTCTTCTGTTACCTCATGTAGGGCTGTTTTCTCTTTGTAAGTGCTTAGAGATTCTTCCCATATATTTAGAGAGACCGCTTGGTCTTGAGATTTTATACTATTCTGGGAAGTAGATACTAATGGAAAAGATGGTAGCGTAGACACCTGTGTACCTGGTGGAAAAACTAGGTATGCCTTATTCATATTAGTTCCAGTTTGATGTTCCTGAGTAAAAGTAAATGACTCATATTCTTTATTTTTTACCATCTCTTCAGTGGATAGTGAATGATGCTACTTAATCTAGGTTGTAGCGGTTTTACTGTCTGTCACCTCCACTTGTTTTATAAGTGCTCAGTAATGTTTGACTGCCTTTTCTGTTTGAGGCTCAACTTATTCTGGTCATCTGTTATAAGAGGAGAAAGACTAGGATCCTTCTGCCTCTGTAGTCTCGAATTTACCATCTTGGTGGTTGTTGCCTGTTGCTATATCATGGCAATGTGTGCTTTCATTGCTGTTACAGCAGCCACTGTTATACTATCTGGGATGCTATTACCTGTGCCTCACCTCCACCTTAATTGATTCCAGTTGCTGGGACACTACTGCAGTTTGTTGAGGGAGAGTTACACCTCATTCCACTGTGTGTAACATTTTTTCCGCAACTGCAGAACAAAATAGTTGTGAATAGCCTTTCAGGGGCTGTGCCTTACTTATCTCACACCTTTTTTTCTCAGGGACTTCTGCAGCTGCATTTTTTCCACAGTCCTTAGTGTTGTTTTCTGCAGCTGCAGAGGGTTTTGAGAATAGCACTTAGTACAAATTCCCCTTTGTTTCCATAACTACGGCAGTTTTGGGGACTTAGGGAAGGTTTTGCACCATCAGAAAGGTTTGTGAATCCAGACCTAAATGTTTACACTCTCTTTTAAGTATCACACATTTCCCTCTAAATCAGTTTAGTGTAACCAATCATAAACAAATACAATAAATTTCAATAAAAAGTTCAGTAATAAAAAAGGTGCATAATTTTAATGTAATAGAAAAATTATTGTCCAGTATGTCACAACATCCTAATCTTGGTAGGTAAAATGCATCCCTCACTTAGATCAGAATTCAGAGTTCAGAATAAGATTTCTCACAGGTACTCAGCTCTCCAGTGAGTTCTCCAATCGCAGTTTAAACACTTGAGTTTCACAGTGCTTGTAGATCTATTCTTTGTTGGTAAACGTGCCCTCCCTTTACTTTTCAGTTGATGCAGTGCAATTAGAATATCCAGGGTGTATAGACTCCCACCACTCACTTCTGTGCTCCCTTGGAGTTGCCACTAAAACAAGTATCAAACAATTGTTTAGTAACTTAGAAAAAAACACCCCATATGTATATTTTTTCCCATAAAAGATAAGCAGCTATAGGTTTAATTTAAAATGCTGCTAATGCTAAAACTATTACTATTACTATCGATGAATTTCATTCATTCATTCTGTTTGTAGTTTGCTTACAAATTACATAAACAATCTCTCCCTTCAAAAAACAAAGTGTGCTTACTGGTTTCAGAATCTCCACTTTACACAGCATGCAGAGCAGGCAACGCCAGGTCTTGCCACTATTAATACTCTTTCTCAAGGCAGCTACAAGGCACAAACGCTGTCACCAATTTAACTTATTAATTTACTGGCTTTTCCTTTTTCTATGATCTATTGTTGCCGTCTTAGTTTTCTACCCTTCTCCAACTTACAAGGAAGTTCAGGATTTTAAAACTGGGGAATTCCTCCCCAAGCGACATCAGCTTATCCGTGGTTTACTACCCCCACTAGCTCTTTCAGCTCCAGTTCCAACATGCATCTGCAATCTACTACTGAACCAGCTAATGCGCAATTATAGAGGAGGGTCACATGCCTAATTAGCATACGGCATGAAACTCAGACGCAAAACTTAAAATAATATATATAAAAAAGAAATACATAAAATAAAAGATATAATCTGCTAAAACACATAAGTCACATACAATCTCACAAAAACTCAAGCTACTGTACAAACATTTGCTAAAAATACTTGCAGTAATTATCATACCGTGAGGTTTTAATTGTCCCGGATTCCCCCCCCTTTTCCCCTCACAAAAGACAGAGACCATTATTTGTTGTTGTGCTCAGATTGGCAATTAATTTATTTATATTCATAATCCAATATTCCATTTCCATTTCTTTATTATCATATTTCCAGAAATTTCATTTATTTCCATCCACATATCAATCTCTGATTATCCCTTCCCCAGGTGAAAACTCATGCCTTTTTTTCCTTTTCCGCTAGATAACGGTGAAAATTGAGACCGCTTTCATCTTCCCCTTCTTCCTCTTCTTGTGTTGTTCCTTTTTTCTTCTCCATCCCCCCTTCCCCCACTCCTGCCATCCACCTTTGGCAGTCCATAACCATATCATCACCTGCTATCCACCTTTGGCAGTCCAAACTGTCCAACTGGACTTGTCTGTTATCCACCTTGACAGACCCACCATACAGTCCTCCTTTGACTGTCTTTCCTCTTGCTCTGTCTAGCAGGGTGGGTGGGAGGAATCAAAAACTCCAGCAAAAAGTGGCTGAGGCCCCCCTTGTGCTGTCCCTTATGTACCACCCTTCGCCCCTCCCTTTCCTGTTACCTGTCCTTTGTTCTGGTCCTTAGCCCTTCCCCTTCCTTCCCCCCTCCCCTTCTGAGCACTACCATTCCATGACAGAGGGAAGTGGTGCGCCAGGGCAACCTGGTCTGCCCCTTAAAGGGCAAACTCCATTGTCCCGGATTCCCCCCTTTTCCCGCTCACAAAAAGACAGAGACCATTGTTTGTTGTTGTGCTCAGATTGGCAATTAATTTATTTATATTCATAATCCAATATTCCATTTCTTTATTATCATGTTTACAGATATTTCATTTATTTCCATCCACATATCAATCTCTGATTATCCCTTACCCAGGTGAAAACCTGGGTGCCTTCTGTTTCTCCTTTTCCGCTAGGTAACGGTGAAAACCGAGACCGCTTTCTTCTTCCTCTTCTTGTGTTATTCCTTTTTTCTCCCCCCCCCCTTTTTTCCCCACTAGCCAGTCTCCAGCTTGCGTTGGATGGCTGGCTTTCCCCCATACTTAGGGTATCACTCTCCCTTACCTCAGGGACGATCCTTTCTTTTTTTTTTTTATATACCAGCTTTTTCCTGTTTTCTCCATTCCTCTATGAAACCCATTGTTTCTGTGTTGAACATATCTATGGCTAGATCCAACAGGTTCACACCATCTGGCCTGCAGAAGTCTCCACCCATTCTTCTACCCCCTGCAGTATCACCTGTCCCCCCATCTGCCTTATCAATGTCCCCACCCTTCTATTCATCTTTTTCCTGGCCCTCTCCACCACCCTGTGGCTGTGTTCCTGTCTCCATACCCTTTTCGGTATCATATCTGACCAGACATGGCATACCTGAGGCCACCACTGTCGTATTGCCACTAGGTCCCTTTTTATCTGTAAGTATGTGTGTACTCACGGTCTTCCCGCCAGGTCGTTGCCCCCTAGATGTCTAATGATTAGGTCTGGACTGGGCCAATGTCCCTTGAGTTCCTTCAAAGCGGGAAGGAGCTGTGCCCATCTCATCCCTCATATGCCATGCCATACCATACCATACCAACCTACACTGTCTTACATCTTGGTACAGCTGCTTTCCCCCAGCTTTCTTCTCTGCTGTCTTTCCAGCCCAGTAAATATAGGAATGGCTGCAGATCCAGACTTCCATGATCCTCCCTCTACCTATGGGGTGCAAAGAAAATTAATTAATTTACACATACTCTTAGTGCCCTCCCTGTATTATCCCCCCCACCTCTTTCCTTTCTTTGCCCCCCCAACTTCCCCCCCTTTACCTGTGCTCCCCGTAAGAGCACCACAATTCCATTTTTTTATACCACACTTTCCTTTTCCTCTTTTTTTTGTTTACTTGAGCGAACTGATGTATCTCTTGTAACTGTCTGACTGTCAGCACCCTTTTTCCAAAATGCCCTTCACGGGTTCCCCCATTGCTGCCCACTGTGAGGCAGCCCCAATCCGAAGGGAATGGGAATGGGATGAGTAATTAGCTGGGTCCTCCCCCAGAAATTGCATGCCCTTTTTCAGCACTGCTGTGACTTGATAGCCGGTGACCCTTTTCCGTCACCATGTACAAATACTTTCCTGTCCTGGTCACCTGCTCTACGGCGAAAACCCACAGAGTCTGCACTGGGCATATCGCAATCTCTGATTGCCCTTTCAGTGTTGCCATGCAACCTTGCCCTTTTTGGTCCATTTTTGACCTCCTTAGCTTGATTCGTATCTCTTTCACCCCCAAACTCACATCGTCCCATTCCAAACCTTCTTCCTTGTCATCTTTCCCATGGCCTACCACCTCACTCACTCACTCTTATAGCCCCCCACAAACATTATCACATAAATTGTGTGAAACAGCTGGGCCTCAGCCTTTGATCTGCATATTACCGGGAGCACCTCTTTCAGCTTTATTAGCCACTGCTCCCCTTTTGGCCTCCTATTATCTCCTGGCCCACGTTTCAACCTGCCCCACCCCTGCATCATTCTCCTGATGAGCATTGATTTTGTCAGGTCATTCCACCCTTTTAGGCTGCAGATAATACTAATCCCTGCAAGATAAACCCCCATTGTGGCGTGGGTGGTCCCTTTCTGCCATTGCTCCACAGTGAACATTCCCAACTGTTCCTCAGTGAGCGGCCCACTTACCTCCATCTGGTGCTCTGCCCTGAATGTTTGCAACACTCGCCAGGCCCCATCGTATTCCCTCAGAGTCCAAGGTGCCCATGAGCTGCGAAACAGCAGTTCTGCTCCTTCTTGCCAACGTCCCAGATGTTCGTTGGTATGGGTGTTTTTTGTTCCTCTGCTGCTGGTGCCAGCCTCCGGAAATGGTCCAGCTGCAGACGGGAAAGGCTGTCAGCCAGGGTATTGCGTACCCCTTCTATGTGTTTTCCTCTGAATGACATGTTCAGCTGCAAAGCTCTTAACACTAAATGTCGTAATACCTGCATGACTGTATCTGACCTGGCTCCCCTGCTGTTTAGTACATCAACCACTGCTCTATTGTCACACCAAAATGTCACTTTCTGATCCCATAATTCCTCCCCCCAGACCAAGGTACATGCCCATATGGGCATGATCTCCAGTAGTGTTATACCTCTCACTTTTCCATCCCTCACCCAGCTGGCAGGCCATGGTTCTGCAAACCACCTGCCCCTCAGGTAACTCCCCATGCCTAGCCCTCCAGCAGCATCTGTGTAGAGGTCGAGGTCTGTGTTGTACAGCCACTCCCCTTGCCAGAAAGAACACCCATTATACTCCTTAAGGAATTCTTCCCATATTCTAAAATCCTCCCTGACACCTTGTGTCAAGTCCACCCAGTGATGTGGTCTGGTGACCCCCGCTGTAGCCCTAGCTAACCTCCTTGTGAATGCCTTTCCTGGTCCGATGGCCCTGCAGGTGAAGTTCAGATGCCCCAACACCTGCTGCACTAGTTTTAGTTGTACCCTTCTCCTGTTGGTGTATACTTGAATCAGTTCCTTCAATTTACTTACTTTTTTGTCCGGTAGCCTAAATATTTCATTCGGGGCATCTATCTCAATCCCCAGGAACTCCATTGGGTCCTTCTGTTTTTTCTGGTGCCAGTGGAACCCCTAGCTCCTGGCACAACTCCTGAAACTTACCCAGCATACTCTGTGTCTCTCTTTTCCCCCTCCCAATGAACAGGAAATCATCCAAATAATGGATGACCATTGTATAACCTGTTTTTTCTTGGAATATCTACTGCAAACAGGTGCTCAATGCCTCTAACGTCACACATGCTATGGAACATCCCATTGGCATTGCTTTGTCAAAATAATACTGCCCCCCAGTTTTAAAACCCAATAGATCCCAGTCTTTTTTCCTAACTGGCAGCAGTCTGAAAATGGACTCAATGTCCGTTTTTGCAATCCATGCATCCTCTGTGGCCCGGATTATCAGGACTGCATCCTCTAGTGTCGCATATGTCACCCTACTATGCTCCTCACTGATGAAATCATTCACCAAGTCCCCTTCCAGATAGGACAGGTGGTGGATCACACTGTATTCCCCTTCTTGTTTCTTTGGTACCAAACCCAATGGCGAAATCCACATGTTCCACAATGGGGGGGTGTTAAATGGGCCCTCTACCCTCCCTGATGCCTTTTCTTTATCTATCTTCTTTCTTAACATCCCTTCCTTTCCTTTCACTGACCCCAGGTTGCTCGCCTCTCTCGCTTGTCTGAGCCCCCCACACTGCAGTGAAAACCCTGTGTTAAAACCTCCTATAATCATATCCTGCATGCTTGTGTTCAGATATCTGTCCAAACAGGCTGTCCATGCCTCCACATTGATGGGAGTTCTGGCCATCCCAAACTGGTCCCTGTCATGCCCCCCCGTTACTCCTCCCCAGCCCCTCACCCCTGTTTTGTGCAATGTTTCTTCTCTCAGTGAATCTGACCCCCCTACTCATGTTCACCCTACCCTCCCTCCCTGTTCCATGTCTGCCCTCTAAACCCCTGGCTTCTCAAAAAACTGATGACCTGACCCTTGACCCCCATACCCCTGTGCCCCTTGGGCCCATGTCATTCTGCATCTACTTGCTGGGTGCCCTCCCCCACATTTTGAACAAACATGCTGGAAATGACATTGAGGCCTCGAGCGAAAAGCCCTGTTGTAAGCCCAGCAGCATCACTGGGGCGTAGCCCCCTTTTTTCCCCATTCATCCTCGGGTGTGGACTGATCTGTTACATAATCAGTCCATAAATCTAGCTGCTTAGTGTCCCATCTCACGTCCCCAAATGTTGCCATTCTCTACCGAAAAAACTTATCATAGTATAACCACCCCACCCCGCCCTTTGCTTTTGCCCTCCTTATTATCAAGGAATACGTGATGAGCGGGATGCCTAGCTCCGGCCTTTTTTCTAGTACAATGGCTGAGAAAGTGGAAAAACCTATGAACCACCCATCCCAAGTCTTCCCTTTTATGAACTTGTTGTCCTCCTTCTTCCCTAACAGCACTATTGCCACTGCCATTTCACTCTTACCTATGTCCTCAGTTTCCTCATACTTGGCTGCCACTTCCTGGCTCACCAAATCGAATATATCCACATACTCCCCTTTCCATATTTTTTCCTTTGTGGCCAGTGGCACATGCTCACCTATCCCCATCCCAGGTGCCCCTACCTCTCTTGTACCTTTTCCTTCTCTCTCTGTCCACCCTTCATTTTTTCCCAGCACCTCCTTCTCTGCTCTAATCTCTGCCATGGCTGATTCCATCTGCCCCAGACCTCCTGTTCCCAGTGCCAACACAATTTGACCAATGTATTCTTTTATACTGTCCCCCACTGCACTGGATGCATTATCTGTAACCTTGTCTGGGCCTTGCTGGCTGGAGTCCTCCAAGTGTCCCCTTGTTTCTCCCTGCGGTTGAGGAGGAGGGTGAACTACTAGGGGTTGTGGGGGGAACACCACGTTCTGGGGATCTGGTCCGGGTTCAGCCAGGGAGATCCCACCTTGATTGGGGGGAGGCACTGGCGTCACCAAGTCTATAGGCTGCAGAGGTACTGGATCCGCCGGCCTGCCGGGTCCCCCTACCAGTGATGGCACCCTAGCAGGACTGCGTGGCCCTTCAGCTGGTCATTTCCCTCTGCCACCTTTCCCTGGGCCAGCTTTTCTCTTCTCCCCGGGTCTCCCTGGTTCCTCCCCCTCCACCAGTTCCCACATTCTGTTGGCTTTTTCTGCCAATTCAATTATAGCCCTGTAAGCATCTTCCTTTGATGGCCTGCTCTTTCTTGGCGCCATGTCCTTCTTTTCCTTTGCTCTGTGAAGACAACTACGGGAAGAGAAAACAGGATTAGTTGTATATATATCATATTTGTAATGCCTTCTTTCCGTCCTTCATGCCATGCGCCAGCATGACCAGTGACTTATTCTATACATTAGGAGCACAGTCATGCCCCTATAGTTAGGGTTGAGTAGCCTGTTTAATATTAAACCTCAAATTTTGCACTTTAATAACTTTGCAACCATTCAACAGATTTGCACAAACTGGTATGTACTGTCCTGTGGATTAGATCTCTGGATGTTGCAAGTTTCTTTCCTGGCGGATGAACGGAATCTAAGATCCAGATAGTGTAAAAAGGTGAAAAGTCACCACTTTTTGCAGTTTTTTTCTCATTGTCTTGCACTCAGATGGTGTGGAATTTTGTTGTGATTTTTTTTTATGGTAGAAAGAACTTGGATAAATTAACTGCTATGGTTTGTTTGCTGCAAAAATATTAACCTGTTGCAGTATTATTCAGTTTTTAAGTTCCCATTATTTCCTATGGAAAGTTCATTTTTCAGGATAGTGGTAAAAAGTTTGACAAAGGGTTTGATCTCGTGAAAAAGGATTCATTCTTGTGAAATCCATTCCTTTTTTGTGAGGAAGAAATACTTTTTTTTGAGGGAAAAAATCCTGGTTCGTGAGCTGCCATCATTTATTTCACCAACTAAAAAACACTGAAAATACTTAACAATTTTGTCATTTTCCAAAACAAGCACCAGAACAAAGCTAAACAGGCCCCATCTAGCTAGTGTCTTGTGTTTTTTTTTCACAATTAGTTCCAGAAAAACTTTTTCTGGGTACCCAAAAGCCCGGGTGACCAGCTTAGTGAGAAGAGTCTTCCGCCACATTCTCTGTATGACAGCAGCAGATTTATTTCAGTTCTGCAGCCACAGCTGAACTCATGTTGATGGCTGCAGTATGAGTTATGAGCCCTCATTTTCCCTGGTGTCTAATGGCACCCCTCACTCCCCAACAGGGCTGGCCTTGGGGTAGGGGGCAGTCAGGGCTACTGCCCCGGGCCCTGCACTTGTGTGTAGCCTCACAAACTTAGGGTTGCCAAAAATGCCAACAGTCCCATTTTAACTTTTAAGGGACATTAGAATCCATATTTATTAAAAAATTGCTTGCCTTTCTTTGTCTGTCAGTCCTGTTACTCAATATGGGATGCCTTCATAACTAATGTACCCACCCATATAGCAGACCCAGTTCCCACTTTTTCCAGTGGCTGTGGTTAACATGATTAGCTGCAGCATGTTGGGATGCCATGGGGATGTTATCTTAAGTGAGAATCCAACAGTCCGACTTCATGGTGTCATCGTGGAGCAGAGCATGCTGCACCAAGCTGACCTAAGTGCTGAAAACAGTGCTGTGCTGTCAATGATTTTTTTTGGAGATTGTGGTTGCAACGGTCATAAAAATGTGACTCGGGAGTTGAGATAGAGTCAGAAAGTTTAAAATCAAACTAGATAAGTTACCGGCCTGCTGCCAGGCTGGTGTGGGTGGAGGCGGATGGTGGTTATAATTGCTTTTAATTAAACTCACAAGTCACCTACTCAAGGAAGATGCCATTACAGTGATTTAGTCACATTGGGCAAATTATAAAGTTGACTTAAATGTTCATTACTCAGAGATGCAGTTCCATATTTTGGCAGTGGGAACTGCAGAATAGCACCTAATATGTAGACATATAACCTAGCTCTAGAGAAGCCTGAAGAAGCTAAGTACATGCACACATGGGCAGACTAGGTGGGCCATAGGCCCTTATCTGTAGTCAACATCTATGTATCTATGTATGTGCATGTAGCAAGACATTGTGGGTACAGTCCATAGCTGATTTTTCTGTCAGTCTTATCAAAGTGCAGTCTCCTATGTCAATAGTGTTTACAGCAGTACAGTCTGTAGAAAAGGTTTTGGAAAACTGGTTTTGTGATACAGATAGGCCAAAAAGATAATTTGCCAGTCTGTGTAGGTGTTGTTTGACTTTTACTTCCTGCTGGTGAAGTGACAGGTCTGAAGTGGCAGCTCCTCTCAGAATGCAGGAGCATGATGATACTTTTCCATGTTTATGTTATAGGGCCTGAATGACTATAAGTAGTTCAGGAGTGTAATTATGGGTCAGGCTACTTTTCTTTTTCTTTGGTGTCTAGCTTCTGCTATGAGTCTAAAATTGTGAAAGAAAAATGAAGTCTGCAATACCAAGACTGATGAACAGAGGACTCTGTTTCAACACAGTGCTTAAAAACGATGTTTCCCTTGCATGATGTCACAGCTAGGGGTTGCAGCACTGAGAAAAAAGGGGCAGGGTTATGCAAAATGAAGCAGAGCACAGAAATAAAAACATTTTTTTTTCTCATGGAAAACAGCACTTTTTGGCAATTTGAATGGTAGGAGATTGATCCACAACTTCTACAGATTATGACTCCCATTTGCTATGGCAAACATGACAAAATCACTTTAAGTGAAAAAATAAAACATGGGAATTCTTTGCAGCCTTTAGGAATCTTTTAGTACCCCTTTCAGCAGCTTCTCTCTCAGTCTCGCTATCCAGGGAAATTCAAACAGCACTGCATCAGATTGGGATGGGACTCAAGCAGCATTCAGGGGAACTCATAGTGGGTAATTTATAATAACATTTAGACTGAAAAATGAAAGTTACCCCTTGGCCTTAGACCCACTAGGAGAGGGATATTTTTTTTCTTACAGCAGCACTAAGACAGGGATCGGGCACTAGGGGCTGGCAATTAGTTAAAGCATTGGGGGTCTCTGACATCTTAGATTCCAAAGTCCAAACCCAGGATCCGCAAATTCCAAAAAAACAGCAGACTATCTAAAAAGTTTCTTTTTTTGTCCACTTATTTTATTTTAGAGAAGCCCACTTAAAATGTATGTTCTGAACATGTGTACAAGAAGGTATGAAGTAACATATCTATGATTAAAAAAGCTGTCCTTCCACTACCAATTTTTCTCTTCACTTAACTAATACAATTTGTCTTCTCTCCGTAAACTTGACTGGGAGGTTACTGCATTCATTTTTAATGCTGCTTGCAGTTATTGTCAGAATTGGGGATTGGACCATTTTATGAAATTATCCCTCCTTTCAAAGCTGTTAGATAAAGCATTATTGTGATTGGTTGACCATCCATGGCACTCCAGGCAATTACATCATGGGTTTTATCCCACCTGATAGGCTAACAATGCACATGACCTAGGATCAAATTTCTAGATCCCCAGTCCCAGCAGCCCCTGCTTTCCAGTTCTGAATGTGCATCTGATAAGGCAATAAGCACTCCAGGAGTCCCTGTACCATGCAAGGAAGGTAGGCTGTGGATTCCACAGAAAATTAAATCTTTATCACTGGCTAGAATACTGCTGAGCCTACCTACATCTGTAATGTTTAAATATCTGTTTTAGAACTTTGTTCTTGATTCAGGAGCTTATGAGCTTTAGTGGTTTTGCCTCATCCAGGCCCCAACTGGCCAAACATTGTTGAACTGGTTTTGTTTTACTCCTAACTGATTGCTAGACTGCTAGTTGTTGTAGTTAGTTTAAAAAGCTCATAATCGCTAACTTCATCTTCATGCCTCTCAAGTTGTGAATTTAGGATTGAAAACAGGGGGCCCACGTGGCCTGGTACACACCAGGGAGTCAAGCACTCCTTCGACCCATCTGGCGCCTTTAATTATTGCTGTTTAATTCCCCTGTTTAGCTGTGTATGTGCGTGGGGAATGGAGAGCTCTTTTCAGAGTCAGCGTGTTGTTTTTTTGTGCCCCAAACGATGTCCCTTCCTGCTGTGCAGTGTGGTTTAGAGTGCACTCCCCCCAACACCCTCTCCCTCTCTCAAGACTTCCACTGCTTCTGAGATGCCCGCTTCCTCCTGCTACTGGTGTCTATCAGCTACGGTGTGTTTAATCATGCTGGACCCATTATTCCTCTCACCACCCAACATGGTAGTATGGCCTACTACATGGCTGCTCTCTGCACAGTTCAATGACTTTTGGCCACAGAGCAGGCAGTTCCACTGTGTGGTGGCCGTTTCTCTCATCTGTCTCTCTTCTCTTCGCTCACTCCCCATGGGAGTGCCTACAAGCTCAGGCCATTTCTATCCCTGGCCCTGAGAGACAGAGAGAGAGAGAGAGAGAGAGTCAGTTCTTCAGGAGCCAGGAAGTTCAGTTCTTACTTACAGGCAAAAGCTCCCTTCATATATTCCACCCAAGGTGCATCTTGGGTAGCGGGGGAAGGAAGTACAAGGTGCTATTCTCGCCAGGCATTAGTTAATTAATTAATTAATTATTTAAAAGACTCACACAGCAGCATCAGAGGTTTTCAGACCTCGGGGGATCCCCTACCAAGTGGAGACCTCGAGAAAACAACACACACATAAAAGTCCCTTGTGGTCCTTATCTACCAGGCCTAGGCCCCTCCCACAGCGGCCGGCCTAGTCCTGTTGGGACAAGTTTTGTCTTACCATTCTGGTCCCCTGAGTCTTGGGGACACACAAGAGGGCCAAGAGTGGCCCATTGGGAACCAGTTCTTCTCCCCCTCTCAAGTGGAGATTTGCCTAGCCCTACCACTGCGACCTGGGGGGCACCAATTGAAAAGATTCTCTCCATCCTCTTAGTGAGGCATCTCTCCATAGCAGCCCTCCATTAGAGATGTTACCATACAGGAACATGCTTTTCCCCCTTCTCTTATTAGGGGGAACAGCCAGAAGTCAACCCTCATTTAACCCTCACCCCCTCTGCTCAGCATTGCTGCACGGGGCACGGGAAACAGATACCTAGGACCGCCCAAGCCCTACTCCTCCTCAATTTGTACCCCTCTGTAGTAGAGATGTTGTTGTCTTGGGGCCATCCAGAATCTAATACAGCCCATCTCTTCCTGCTCCTAATCACAATGTTCTTCTCTCTCCCTCTCCCCAGATGGTCAAGTCAAGAAAATGTACGACATGCAGCATCAACCTAATGCCCCACAACTTGGGTCCCTTATGCCCTGTTTGTATTCACAATGAGGAGGACTCCTCCCTGGACCCCTTCCCAGTGTTGGGGTCGGAGGCCACAGGACCCAGCAGTAACTCCTGGATGAACCCGGGACACTTCTCCAACAAAAACAGCAAGCAGCAGTGGCCATGATGGAGAGTCAACAAAACTTTATGCTGAAGATCATGGAGAAATTAGAGGCTATGACGCAGTCCAGGTTGGCGTCGACCCTGAGTCCCCTGCCAGAAGCAACCAACCATGGTGGGACTTCCGGGACCCATTCAGAACCACCTGCCCCACTCCTGAGCCCAGCTGCACCTGCCAATGGGGATGACACCAGAGACAAGGAACACCTCGACGAAGAGGAACCCGCACCATCTGACAAGGAGGAGAAGGAAACACAGTTGGTTCCATCTCTCACATCAAAATTGTGCTCCTTTGAATTACTTCCAAGGCTCATGCGAATAATTATGTCCACTATGGGGTTCGAACTCAAGGAGGATTCCCCCGAATCAAAGCTCGACCCCCTGATCCAACACAAAAAAGCCTCCAAGGAAACCTTCCCAGTCTGACCTGTGATTGATGACATATTCAGTAAGGAATGGGGATCTATAGAACCAGAAAGGATGTTGGACAAGAGGAACCTAGACCACATGTACCCGGTCCAGGAAGACAAGGCCAGCTTATGGTGCACTGCTCCCACAATTGATCCACAGGTAGCCACACTAAGCAAAAATACAGTCTTACCACGCGGGCCATATCACTGAAGGACCCAGCAGACAAAAAGGTAGAGGACATGTTAAAAAAGTTCTTTGAAATCAAGGGTACGGCCCCAAAGGCCTCTACAACCACCATATATACCGCACACACCCAAATTCGCTGGCTGGAGGAGCTCCTAGAAAAAGCAGCTACCAATACCAGAGTGACCAAACTCTTAGAATACACACTAGACTCTGCCAGATACGTGACAGATATGGCAGTTGACTCCTTAAAACTGAATGCAAGGGCCACGGCCCTCACCAACTGAGCAAGAAGGGTATTATGGCTAAAACTATGGGAAGCAGACAGTGAGTCCAAGACGTTACTCCAGAATCTGCCCATGAAGGGGAAACATGTCTTCAGTGAAGGCCTTCAAGACTACCTAAAGCAAAAGGAAGAGGGAAAGGACCTACTCAAGAACAAGCATAGACCAACTTATCTGCCCACTGGACGAAGAAAGTTTTGGGGGAGTTACAAGCATCAGGCGCGCAGAGAGACATACTACCAAAGTAACTCATTTTGAGGGAGAGGAAACCCCTACCTACCAAACCTCGAACTTCAGGGATCGTGGCTCAAAGTTCAGAGGAAGAGGAAGAGGAAGTAGGAACAAACAGCAATGACTACAGACCACCCTCTTCCCTCAGAATGACACCCTCACAGGGTTTCTACCCACCAGTGGGGAAAAGACTTCAGCTATTTCATCACCAGTGGTGCCTCTCAACCACAGACAGATGGGTCTTAGAGGTAGTCACAAAGGGGTACTCCATAGAACTGTCCAGCCCTCAATTACCAGACAGGTTTGTGAGCTCCCCCATAGCAAAGAGAAGGGCCTGCCCCACCAGGTGCAGCAGATCCTGTTGGAACTGGTGCACAACAAAGCGATTCAACCAGTCCCCCCATCGGAGCAGGAGCAAGGAGTTTACTCCATTTTCTTCCTTGTCCCCAAAAAGACTGGGGAACTTTGCCCCATTCTAGACCTCAAATTCCTCAACAAGTTTGTGGCCAATCAGAGATTCAAGATGGAGACTCTGAGGTCAACTCTCCACAGCATCCACAGAGGTGACTACCTCACCTCCATAAATCTAAAGGACGCATACCTACACATTCCCATCCATCACTGCCACAGAATGTACCTGTGTTTTCACATCCTAGGCCAGCATTTTCAGTACCAGGCTCTAACCTTTGGGTCTTACCTCAGCACCAAGGGTCTTCACCAAGGTGTCCATAGTCCTCGTGGCCAAGCTGAGAGAACTGGGAATCGACATAGTTCCCTATCTAGATGACTGGCTGATTCGGGCACGATCCAGGGAGCAATCCAGTACCGACACCATGATGGCATTAAGGGCACTGGAACACCACGGCTGGGTCATGAACCAGGCCAAGAGCTACCTTGTGCCAATGCAGCAGCTAGAACAGCTGGGAGCACAGATAAACACAGCCCAGGGATGGGCCAGACCATCCCAGAACAGGGTGCAAACAGTGATGTCACTGGCACGCCAACTAAGGGACACCAAAATGCTGTCTATCGGTCAGATAGCCCAGATGCTAGGCTGCATGGCTTTCTACATCGATCTGGTCCCCTGGGCCAGGTGACATATGAGACTCCTACAGAACTACATGCTGTCACACGATTTGCCCAACGAGCAGAACCTAAAGGTCAGAATACCACTACCCCCCATGGTGAGACGCTCTCTGACCCTGGTGGACAAACTGATGATCCCTCTTGCTAGGGGTCCTGCTAGAAGCTACCCATGATGTCGCCATCAAAACTGAAGCAAGCCTTCTTGGCTGGGGAGTATGCTTGGGCCCCCAGTCAGCCCAGGGCAGCCGGAAAATTTCAGAAGCCAAACTGTCCATAAATGTGCTGGAAATGAGGGTGGTCTATCATGCCTTCATGGCTTTCCAGAAGGTCATCGCCAGACAATCAGTGTTGATTCACTCTGACAACCAGGTAACCATGGCCTACATCACCAAACAGGGGGGAACCAAGAGTAGAGCCATGCAGAGAGAGGTGACGAGGGTGCTGGACTGGGCCCAGACCCACCTTGTTCACATTGGGGTGATTCACCTAGAAGACATGCTCAACATTCACGCACGACTGGCTCAGCCGCCAGCAGGTACACCCCAGGAGAGTGGCACCTACACGCCAACATCTTCAGACTGATTCAGGAGTCTTGGGGACCTATCCTGATGGACCTCATGGTGACGGCAGACAACACCCAAGTACAGGGGTTCTCCAGGTACAGGGAGCACCAATTGCAGGGGGTTGATGCACTGATGCAGACCTGGTCCCTCGACCAGTCGTATGTGTTTCCTCCCATTCCAATGCTACTGCAGGTCCTGGTGAAGATATGCCAGTCACAGAGGACCATCATCCTGGTGGCACCATATTGGCCAATGAGAGCCTGGTTCTCCTCAGTCACAGCCATGGCACTGGACAAATACAGGCTCCCGTACAGACCCGATATGCTAACCCAGGGACTCTAAAACTAACGGCTAGGCTCCTGAAAGGCAGAGACTGCTGAAGATGGGATATGACGCTTCAGTCATAGCCACCCTGCTTCAGTCCAGGAGACAGTCGACCAACACAACCTACAGCAGGCAATGGTCACTGTTTGACACCTGGTGCAGAGACAGGAATAAGGTTCCAGAGCAGGCTGACATCTCCACCATCCTACTCTACTTGCAACACGGGGGGTAGAAAAAGGACTCTCCCATTCTTCTCTTAGAGTCCAGCTCTCAGCCATCGAGGCCACCATCAACCCCATAGGACATCACACCCCCAGAGCGCACCTGGATGTGATACACTTCCTCAGGGCAGTAGAAGCACTCCATCCAAGGACCAGACCACTTATCACTCCCTGGGACCTAACTCTGGTGTTAGATGCCCTCAGCACAGCCCCATTTGAACAGTTCCAGGATGTTGACCTATACTGGGCAGGGCTGAAGACCTGCTTCTTGGTGGCCATTTGCTCCGCTAGAAGGATAAGCAAGCTCGGGGCACTGTCATGCACAGAGCCCTACACCATATTCACCTCCCAAGGTGTCCAATTATGCATGGTCCCGGCCTTCAGGCCGAAGGTCGCTTCACCCTTCCACAGAGACCAACCCATTGAACTACCCACCCTTCCCACTTTTTCATGGGCAAGCAAGATGCCAGTTCTCCATCATCTGGACATCGGGGGCACCTTAGCTAAATACATAGCCAGAACATGGGTAATACACAAAACAGAACGGTTATTCATAGTTTCAAAAGGGCATCTCCAGGGTAGAGCAGCATCCAAGACTACTATAGCAGGCTGGCTCAAGAGGACCATCCAAGAGGCTTACAAGGCAAGAGACTTAACACCTCCTGAGGGCATCAGGGCCCACTCTACCAGGGCGGTGTCTGCCTCCTGGGCAGAAAGAGCCAACGTGGCCACAGATGACATCTGCAGGGCAGCCGCTTGGACATCTATCTTGGACACCTTTGCCAGGCACTACAGATTGGACCACCTGTACAAGGTCCAGACTCCCTTCTCTACTCAGGTCATCTCAGCTGCCAGCTCACATTCCCTCCCCTCACTCTCAGACTGCTCTGTCCCACCCGTGGGACACTCTACTGTTGATTAACTACCCATGATGTAATTGCCTGGAGTGCCATGGATGGCGAACCAATTACAATGGGTGTTTACTCACCTGGTAAAGGTGATTGTGTTGGTTGACATCCATGGCACTCCACAGCCCACCCTACAGACCAGTCAGAGCGACTGGGAATTTTTATAGAATAGTATAGAACAAACATTGGAGGGAAAGCTATCCTTAACAGAAGTACAAGCATCTAGGATGCCTCTGTCTGCCTTTTTTCTTTTTAGTAGGCTGAGTTCTAGTATTGTATTAATAGGAAATAAAATGGGCCTCCGGCCCGATTCTTAAGGCTCATTAGCGTCTCAGTGTGTTATTCTCCAAATATGTTCTGGTGTCACTAACCTTAATTTTTAGCTATGGAAGATTCAAACTGGAGAGTAGGGGCTGCTGGGACTGGGGACCTAGAAATTTGATCCTAGGTCATGTGCATCATTAGCCTATCAGGTAGGCTAAAACCCATGATGTAATTGCCTGGAGTGCCATGGATGTCAACGAACACAATCACCTTTAACAGGTGAGTAAACACCCATTAAGAACAGAAAAAACTGGGTACTTTCTTCTTACTAGATAATGATGGTATGCATGACAACATTGTGTGTGTGTGTGTGTGGGGGGTTGCAGATCAAGCTCAGAACATATTTATTTATTTATTTTAATTTGAAGTCTTAAGTCTGTTTGTCAGTATGTGTGACTTTTAGCCAGTGTCGCATCTGTTGCCAGCAGTTTTGGCTAGTGAGAGTACCATCTACCCTATCCAGAACTCCCTCCTTTTAATGAAGTTCATAATGGGATACTTGAGGTCTCCACCTCCATTGCTGATAAGCGAGTACCAATGGGGATGCATTAAACTGCACCACATTGTACTTGCTATTTATTTATTATTTATTCTGAGTGGAATCACTGTTTGTTTTTGCTGGACAGGCATAATGATTGAAATCCGATTCCTATAAATAACTGGACTTTGCTGGGCTTCCTGTCTTACCTCTATCCCTGTTCCAACAAAGTCTAAGGCTGCCTCTGCTCCCTGACCACAGTTTCCATATTTTCCCCGGTGTCTAGTGGCACTCCCACCCTCTGATCACTGTCCCCTACTCCCTTGCACATTCTTTTAAAAAAATCCAACACCAGGCTGCCCACCCCCAGTTTTGGTTACCCCCCAACAGCCTGTTATTTGTATTAATAAGCTGACATTGGGAGCCCAATTCCTGTGTCAGTATTTAGTGCTCCCCCAGCAGTGTGGGACACTGGGGATCCCATCCCCAATGTCCCAATATATTTATTTACTTTAATAAGACCTGTAAAAAAGAAAACAGTCCCCTGACATTGTTTTTTTATTCTGAAAAAAAGAACACAGTCCCTCATCATCTTCCCCCTCCCCCTCCCCATCCTGATTCTCCCGTTGAGCACCCACCACCCCACACCCCCCACTTACCCCATACTTAGCATCGGAGGTCATAGGCTGTCATCTTCTGTGGACCGGGACACTTCTGCACTTTTCAAAGCTGAATCATGAACTGAGCAATAAAGATAAGTGCCGTATAATGTATTTCAATGGTGTTTTGAACTTGTGTTCATAACTTTGCTCTTTTGAGGAATTTTTTCACCACAGTTTCAACATTGCCTTTTTGGTACCCCACCTCATGAACGCTGCCACTGTCATTTTGTTAATTGGGCCCAGAAGGTGATTTCATGGTCACTGCACAAAATCACCTTTTGGAACCGAATAACAACATTTCACTGCCAGTGTTCATGAGGTGGGGTCCCAAAGAGGCCATGTTGATAATTTGGTGAAAAAATTCCTTAAAATGGCCAAGTTACATGCATTCATTGAAAGTTTTCTGAGCACTCACATAACTTTGGTAATTTTCAATATTTTGACTCCAACTTTTCAGCATAGCCATTTTTTCACACCACCTCATGAACAGTACAGCTGTTATTTTTCACATCCTGTCCAAAATGTGTTTTTCACACCTGTAGCATGGCATGGCATTTGACATGGATTTGAACATTTTCACATATGGGGTTTATGAGGTGGGGTCATAAGCAAATTATGAAAATTTGGGGTCAAAGTATGAAAAAACACCAAAGTTATGACCATTCATTGCAATTTCACTGCTCCCGCTTGTAACTTCGGAAATGTTAAATATTTTTACCACAGATTTTCAACATAGACTTTTTGTTATCCCACTTCATTTATGTCACAGCAGTCATTTTTTTAAATCTTGCCCAAAATTTGTTTTCACACCTGTGGCACAGAAAGGCATTGCAGTTGCACAGAATTACGCTTTGGTGGTGATTTTAACATTTTCTGTACCGGGTACATAAGGGTGGGGTAATAAGATGGCTGTTCTGACAATTTGGTCACTGCTATCATATAAATGGAATCACAGGGCCCAGAGGGCTCTGTGATTCCACAGCCACAGTCATACAGTAAATGCATCTATGGAGGGATGGGAGTGCAGGGTCCCACAGTAAAATAAGGATGCTATTATACTACATCATAAAGTAAGGAAATAAGTTACAAAAAACTTTGTTAATGCTCCATTTAGGGTCAAAGCAACACAAGTTGGGAAATGAGGTGTTAGGGTTTACAACCCTAACACCCCAACATCCCAAACCAGGCAGAAGAGCAGGTGGGGTGTGTACCTTGGGCTTCTCAAGCCTAACGCTCATCCCATTCTCATAAAATCTGCACAGCTGACCATATTTACTGATGGAACTGGGTGAGTGTTATTTATTTTATATTTATTGATATATTCAGAAAGACCTTTGAGTCAAAGACTCATTTACAAAGGTTCCACGTCATACATAGAAGATAACAGGGACAATATTTTTTACAGATTGCTGTACATTACATTATCTTACATTACTTAACATGGTTACACATTTGTTCAGTGAGTGACTACCCTTGCAAGATAACCTGATTTACAGTGATTCGCACAGCCGTAAGGTAGCAGAGAGGTTCTGAAGGAGGCTGTTTGTCAAAAATACATTTGCTCGTAGAGGCAATTAGCTATGGAGGACTCTTAAAGATGTTCTAGGTCACCGGGGAATCAGTTGCAGTCACATAGGTTAGAGGCCTGTAGGTGATTCCTTAGCCTGGCTTTGAAAGGGCCAGGCCTAGTTTCATCAGTTATTAGGCTAGGGAGCACGTTAGTCCAGGAAGGGGCTTTATAACTGAAGTTTCGCTGGAACTGGGAAGTCCGGCAATGGGGTACCCATAGCAACGGTTTGTACGAGCTACTGGTGGTTCTGCCAGGAGATGTTAGGAGGATAATTTTGTCAAGGGCAGGGGGGGGGGTGAGGCCTAAGATTATCTTTTTGGTCATTAGGCAGGTGTGATACCTGATTCTGTTGTCTAAGTTTAGCCAGTTTGTGGTACTGTAGGGGGAGCAGGTGTGTGTGGAGTGATCACATCCAAGGATGAGACAGCAGGCTTTGTTAAGCACAAGCCAGAGTCTATTGAGGGCTGTGGAGGGTGCGGCACTGTAGATGAGAACGCTGTAGTCTAGCAGAGAGAGGATAGAGGGGTTTATGGTAAGTAGTAATGCTTCAGGGGTGAGGCAGTGTTTGTACCAATAAAGTACGCCTAGTCTGGAGCTAAGGGCAGTTGATAGGTGCAGGATATGTTGATTAAAGTTGAGGGCAGGGTCTAGTGTGATCCCTAGATATTTAAAGGTGCTTACTTGTTCTACGGGGGTTTGATTAGCAGTGAGAAACTGGGGGCAGAGGTTCTTGAGTGGGTTCTGGGGATGGGAGAAGATTGACTTTTGTCTTATTGTAGTTAATTATTAGATGCTGGGTGATGAGCCATTGTTAGATTTCATGGAAGGAGTGTTGGAGAGTTTGGTGGAGTTTGAGGGGTGCCAGGTCAGAGGCGAACAGGACGGCATTGTCCGCTTATAGGAGCAGGCTGCCGGGGCAGGCCAATGGGAGGGAGGGAGTTAAGGTATAGACTGAATAACAAGGGGCCAAGTATTGAGCCCTGTGGGACACCAGAGTGGATTGGGAGACTAGGGGACAGGACTGTGCCAACCTTGACCAGCTGTGTTCTATCGGAGAGATAGCTGGTGAACCAGTTCATGGCATCATTGGAGAAGCCAGTGTGGGCCAGAGTGTTCAGTAAGAGGGCATGGCTGACGGTATCAAATTCCTTAGATAGGTCCACGAAGATGACGTCTGTGAGGTGGCCATGGTCCAAGGCTGAGTGGACATGGGAGGTAAATTCAAGGAGGGCGGTGGTGGTACTATGACCCTTTCTGAAGCCATGTTGCTGGTTTCATAGAAGGTTATATCTAGTGAGGTGGTCAGTAAGTTGATTGGTGACTATGCATTCTAGTGCTTTAGATGGGGGGGTAGAATGGAGATGGGGCGGTAGTTGTTAGTGGATGTGCGGTCCCCACTTTATGGATGGGTGTGATGGAGGCCGATTTCCAGCAGGAGGGGAATTTCCCTTGACAGAGGGAGTGGTTTAGAATGTGGGTGAGTGGGACTAGGACTTCCAGGAGGGTGAAGCGGTGAAGTCTCAGGTCAAGGAAATCGTGACTATGGTGATAGTGGCTAATGGCATTGGTTAGGTAGGGCTTGGCTGCCTCCGGGGTGAGGACACATAGATAGAAGGCAGGAGCAAGGGGAGGATGGGGGTATATTCAGGCAGGCAGGGGATCGAAGAAGTTTGGGGGGAACGACATGGTTTAGATCAGTGAAGGCAGAGTTTAGGGCCAAGGCTATTCTGAGGGGGTCGGTGGAGAGGTTTCTGTCTATTAGCATTTGGTCTGGTGGCAAATTTGGGGCTTTGCCACAGAGCTCCTTAATATTATTCTAAACTTTGCGCTCAGTGCCCCAGGTGGAGGTTAAGGTGGCTTTGTAATAGTCTGCTTTGGCTGTGCGTATGGCCCAGGTGCACTTGTTTTGGGCCTCCCTATACTGTTGCCTGTCCGGAGGCCATTGGGTCTTATTAGCTTAGTGCCATAGGGCATCACGCTTTCATAGTAGTCCTAGGAGGTGGTCCGAGAACCAAGGAGCATGGTTTCCTTTGGACATAGTTTTGGTGAGGGGGTGAACTTGTCACAGGCAACATTGAATGTGGTGAGAAATAGATCAAGAGCATGGTCTGGGTCGAGCGTGTTTGCTAGCAGTGTCCAGTCCAGGTTAGCCTTGAGTTGAGCTAGTTTACCAGGCCCAAGTTTGTGTTGTGAAGTAATTTTAGGAGGGGTTTTGAGGGGAGTACAAGACCAGTTGCAGAGTACCGGTGAGTGGTCACTTAGAGCGTCAGAGAGGACTAGGGTGCTGGTTATTTTGTGGGGGTGGTTTGTGAATACTAGGTCTAGTAGAGAGGATGTCCTCATGTGGGTGTTAACCCGGGTGGGGGTTGTAACGACCTGCCCGAGATCGAGTGTAGCAGCCTCGTTAATGAACAGGGCAGCTGTTTTGGCCAGCCAATTTATGTTTAAGTTCCTCATGAGTATTTTTTCATGCTGTGGGGGAAGAGTAGAGAGATAGGACATTATGGCTTGGAAGACTTGCTTCTGGTCTCGGGGAGGGACATAGGCAGTGGTGAGGAGGAGAGGGGAGGTTGACTTACCTAGAGTTAATTTTAGTGTGAGGGCCTGAGCCCTGGATGTTAGTTGGGGCAGAGGAAGTAGGTGGCCTGAGAACGAGTCCTTGAGGTAGAGAGCGCAGCCTCCCCCTCACTTACCCACCCGGTCGGAATAAAAGAGGAGATATCCAGAGAGGTTAACTGCCGAGTAGGTGACAGCGGGGGAGAGCCAGGTTTCACTCAGTGCAATGATATCAGGGTGATGCTGGAGTACCGACCCCTGAAAGGAGTCCCATTTTTTTTGAAGGCTGCAGATGTTGAGTGAGGCAATGCGCAGCCCATTGACTGGTGATGGGTGGGACGGTGGAGCATTCTGTGGGTCTGGATTGGGGTGGACATTGCCCATCAGGTGCAGAAGTATGAGTGACCTGAGGCGATTGCTATTCACTCGAGTAATTAGTCTTTGGCATATTCGCTGCTGGTACCCCATGGTAGGTATTGGAAGTTTCACAGTATGGGGGGCTGATAGGAGGAGTAAGTGGGGAAGGGGGGAGATGTGCTGTGGTGTGGATGTGGAAGGAGGTTGGCAAGAGAAGGAGGGGCTCCAGAGGGTCACTTGCCATGGGAGATGGTATCTAAGGGGGAGGGAAGGAGAAGATGTTGAAGTTCCTGTTTATGTATGTGGTGTAGTGGGGGGGTGCTGTCGACTGGTAATTTGCCTGTGCTTGTAGAGGCTGGTTGCTCATGTGTAGCGTGGGTAAGGTTGGGAGTGCCAGGCTGCATGAGGATAGGTTGTGACAGTTGTGCTCCACTTTGCAGCGTTTGGAGTGGGAGGGTGAGGTGTTAGAGGGAGCAGAAGAAGGAGAGTAATGAGGGTATGTAGGAGCATGGTTGGGCTAGAAAGCTTTGTCATGGCAATCTGAAGTCAGGTCAGGAGCATGAAACGTAAAGGGACCTCTAGTGGTGGGAAAATATAAGCTGCAATTGGGAAAGCTGGCTGATAGGTTATTTCGTGAACATGTGATCAGAAATGTACCTATATATGGGAATGCCGACCAAGGGTGGTGGTGGGGGCCGCAGGGCAAAAGCCTGCGCTTGCAGCAACGGTCATGATCAGGCAAGCTGCTTCCTGTGTGAGGCTAAGTACCTGGGCAGAGTTCGGCATCCCGGTTCTGTGGGGGAGAGATTGTTGTAGCCCTCACGACCTCCTTTGTTCTGGTAGGGTTTGCTGTGGAGAAGGAGAGAGAGAAGAGGGTGTTATATAGGTAAGGAGGGGGGGGTCACTGAGGGGGGCTGGGCTGTATCGGATTTCAGGGCAGAGTAACTGACATGGGCTAAATAACAAAAGTTTCTCTTCCGTTAAATCATGTAAATACAAATGTTCCTCTTCTGTTAAAGCTTGCAAGAATTACAGTAGCACAACAGGTTTGTCTGCAATTAATTTGGGACTTTAAGCTGCACTCTGCAATTAAGTAGATAAGTGAAATGAATTAAAGCAACATGCTAGGAAGCAGCGTCCCAATACAGAAGTGCTGAAAAAATAAAAATAAAAATAAACTATCTCCACTAATCCACGGGTAGATTTAAAAGTCTCAAGGGAAAAAGGTGCCAAGAAGCTGGGTTTGAAAAAGCCTGAGCTTGCAGGAATGGTTGTGATCAGACGAGCTGCTCCCTGTGTGAGGCTAAGTACCTGGGCAGAGTTCGGCGCTCCAGTTCTGTGGGGGAGAGCTTGCTGTAGCCCTCACAACCCCCTTTGTTCCAGTGGGGTCTGCTGGGCAGAGTTTGATGCTCCAGTTCTGTGGGGAGAGCTTGCTGTAGCCCTCATGACCTCCTTTGTTTCAGTGGGGTCTGCTGTGGAGAAAGAGGAGAGAGAGAAGAGGGTGTTATATAGGTTAGGAGGGGGGAGTTTCACTGAAGGGGGGTGGGCTGTATCGGGATTTCAGGGCAGAGTACTGACATGGGCTAAATACAAAAGTTTCTCTTCTGTTAAAGCATGTAAATACAAATGTTCCTCTTCTGTTAAAGCTTGCAAGAATTACAGTAGCACAACAGGTTTGTCTGCAATTAATTTGGGACTTTAAGCTGCATTCTGCAATTAAGTAGATAAGTGAAATGAATTAAAGCAACATGCTAGGAAGCAGTGTCCCAATACAGAAGTGCTGAAAAAATAAAAATAAAAATAAACTATCTCCACTAGTCCACCGATGGATTTAAAAGTCTCAAGGAAAAAAGGGGCCAAGAAGCTGGGTTTGAAAAAGCCTACGCTTGCAGGAATGGTTGTGATCAGACGAGCTGCTCCCTGTGTGAGGCTAAGTACCTGGGCAGAGTTTGGCACTCTGGTTCTGTGGGGAAGAGCTTGCTGTAGCCCTCATGACCTCCTTTGTTCCTGTGGGCTCTGGGCAGAGCTCAGCGCTCCAGTTCTGTAGGGGAGAGCTTGCTGTAGCCTTCACTACCTCCTTTGTTCCGGTGGGGTCTGCTGGGCAGAGTTCAGTGCTTCAGTTCTGCGGGGGAGAGCTTGTTGTAGCCCTCATAACCTCCTTGTTCCTGTGGGGTCTGCTGGACAGAGTTCAGAGCTTTGGTTCTGTGGGGGAGAGCTTGTTGTAGCCCCCACTACCTCCTTTGTTCCAGTGGGGTCTGCTGGGCAGAGTTCGGTGCTCCAGTTCTGTGGGGGAGAGCTTGCTATAGTCCTCACGACATCCTTTGTTCCAGTGGGGTCTGCTGGGCAGAGTTCGGTGCTCCGGTTCTGTGGGGGAGAGCTTGCTGTAGCCCTCACAACCTCCTTTGTTCTGGTGGGGTCTGCTGAGAGACTTGAGAAGCTAAAAACACACCCCACACCTGCTCTCCTGCCTGGTTTGGGATGGTGGGGTGTTAGGATTGGAAACTCTCATGCCTCATTTCCCAACTTTTGTCACTTTGACCCTAACTGGACCATTAACAACATTTTTTACAATGCATATATATTATACAGGCAAGGTAGTGCCTGTACAGTATATTAGGGTTAATGAGAGTGTTTAATGTTATTAAAGGGCAATTGTTGGACCTTAATAACTTTGTAATGGTTGAAGAGATTTCTATGAAATGTGGCATGCATTATCATCCTGGGAAGATGTTTGTCTGTGGGAAATATTTTCTCAATAGCTTTAGCCATTTCTGGATACAGGGTGTTAAAAATAAAGACGATTTGGGGGTTTTGGCACTTTTTTAGTCCATCTGTGTCTCGGAAACAGCTTTAGCTTCTGGGCTGAAATTTTCAGGATAGAAAGCCTTCACCTCAGAGATGTGCCATTTGAAGGTTTGGTGAAAAAATATTAATCCATTCCAAAGTTATTAAATCTTCAATTTCCCATTATTTCCTATGGGAAAAAATAGATGTAAAAGTGAAAATGATTTCCTCACACTGTCATCCAGTTTTGCATACTTTGTACCCTAATAACTTTGCAACTCTCTAATGGATTTTCAGGCAATTTGGCAAGCAGCAACCTAGGGTACAGATCTCATGATCTGAGAAATTTGGTTTATATCCCTTGTGTGGTTACCAAGATACACCGTGTTGTAAAAAACAGGTTTTTGAGATTTTTGCTGTATGGTTGATGAGTGTTTAATATTAAAGAGCAATTTTTGGACCTTAATTACTTTATAATAACAGATCAGCAATTTTTTCTGAGGGCTGATCCAGTTATCATTTGCCATTATAACCTGTGGGTTATAACGGCGAGCATGAGCCGAGTAACTTAACACAGGCGCTCTCTTTGGCTAATGTTCCACCTATGAGCGGGCTGAATAGTCACAGAAACATGGTGGTTCCATGTCTCACTTACTGAGGACCCGCCACACCATCTTTGAACTCTGCAGAGTTCTCTTTAGCTAATTGAATAAAACTATTGGGTTGATCCTGCCTATTTGTTTTTTACTCTAATCTGGTTGATCTTGCTTTTAAAAGCAAAGGGACCCATTGTTCCACACACACAGCATGAACCTGATTGGTAAGTAAACACTGATCGCAACAGCGGTCAGAAACTGGAAGTAAAAAAAATACATTGAAAGAAAAAGTAAAAAAAACAGAGATGGGGAGACAAACAGGTAGTGTGTGTGTGTGTGTGTGTGTGTGTGTGTGTGTGTGTGTGTGTGTGTGTGTGTGTGTGATTGTGTGTGTGTGTGTGTGTCAGTGTGTGTGCGTGTGTGTGTGTCAGACTGAGTGAGACACAGACACTAGACCAATGCTGGAAAAAATTGCTGCCCAGCAATTATAAAAAAAGAAAAGATGGGTAAGTGTGTCTCAACTTGAATTTAATGGTTGTCTGAGGTGTAGGATGCTTTAATAAACCCCTTGGGCTTTGACCTTGGGGTTTATGTAGCATCCCACACCTCAGGCGACCATTAAATTCTCATTAAGTTCACTTCCCCATCCATTACTGTATATGTAATTGTTGAAGTGATTTCTATCAAATTTGGCATGCTTAATCATCCTGGGTAGGCGTTTGTATGTGGTACATTTTTTCTCAATAGCTTTAGTCATTTCCGAGACACAGAGTGCTAAACATAAAGAAGGTTTGGGGTGTTTGACACTTTTTTTGTTCACCTGTATCTCAGACATGGCTTTAGCTTCTGGGCAGACATTTTCAGGGTAGAAAGCCTTGGTCTCAGAGATGTGCCTTTTGAAGGTTTGGTGAAAAAAGATTAATCCATTTCAAAATAATTAAATCTTGAATTTCCCATTATTTCCTATGGGGAAAATAGATGTAAAAGTTAAAGTGATTTTCGCACAGTCATCCAGATTTGCATGGTTTGCAACTTAATAACTTTGCAACCCTCTAACAGATTTGTTGGAAATTTGGCAGTTGTCAACCTAGGGAAAAGGGCGCTTGATCTGACAAATTTGGTGTGAATCCCTTGTGTGGTTTCCGAGATCCACAGTGTTGAAAGAAAAAAAGGCTTTTGAGGTTATTGCTGGGTTTTTTTGTGTCCACCTGTATCTCAGAAATGGCTTTAGCTTCTTGGCTGAAATGATCAGGGTAGAAAGCCTTGGCCTCACAGATGTGCCCTTTGAAGGTTTGGTGAAAAATATTAATCCATTCTAAAGTTATTCAGTTTAGCATTTCTCATTATTTCCTATGGGAAAAAGAAAGATGTTTAGCATGACAAAGGATCCCATGTTGCAGGAGGAGCTGCAATGTGGGATTCTATGTCAGACATAATATGCTGCTGGCCATGTTGTTTCTCCACTTACTGAGAGAAACGAACGAAGTATACTTTTTACAAGGGGTATAATTATTGACCCTCTACAAGTGTGGTACACTGGGGAGCCCACCCCCAGTGCACCGAAAGTGTTAACTTTTTTAAATGTTGTTTCCGACACCGGGATGCCCACTCCTGGTGTCACATGTCCCCCCCCAGCCCATTCTAATATTAATTGTGTTTGCTGACATCAGGGTGCCCAATCCTCATGTCAGCATTTAAAATTCCCCACTCAAGCACTGTGGGACACAGGGGAGCCCACTCTCAGTGTCCCCAAACACATGTTTTATATAGTTCCTGATGGGGGTGCCATATCCCCCTGTCAACACTAGAAACTGGTGCACCCCACTCCCCAACCAATGTAGGGACACTGGGGAGCCCACCTGATATGTCTCCCCCCGAAAGCTGCCCCCCATCAGTGCTAGTGCCAGTGTGAGGATACTGTGGAGCCCTCTCCCAGTGTCCTGATATGTCTTTCCCATCAAAAGGTGGCCCCCCCATCAGTCCCAGTGTAGGAATACTGGGCAGCACACTCCCAGTGTCCTCAAAACTCATTTAATAATGCCCTGAAAGAAGAAAACCATCCCCCAATGTCTCTTTTTTTATATCTGAAAAAAGAAAACAGTCCACCATCATCCCTGTAGTCTCCCTCCTCCATCCCCACCCTCCCACTGAGCACCCACCTCCCCACACCTCCCTCACCCTATACTTAACCTCAGAAGGTCAGCGCTGTCATCTTCTGTGGACTGGGACATGTCTGCTCTCTTCAAAGCCAAACCATGATCTGAAGAATCAAGGTAAGCTCTGTACAATCTCAGTCAATGCAATTTTGAACTTATGTTAATATCTAAGCCATTTTTATGTATTTTTGCACCAGATTTTCAACATGGCTTTTTGGGACCCCATCTCATGAACACTGGCACTGTCATTTCATTACTCAGCCCCAAGAGGTGATTTTGTGGTCGCTATGCGGAATCACCTTTCAGGATGGATCGACAAAATGACAGTGCCAGTGTTCATGAGGTGAGGTCCCAAAAAGCCCATGTTGAAAATTTGTTGAAAAAAACTCCAAAATATGACTGTGTTACAAGCATGCTTTGTGCAGTTTCTATGCAGGTGCATAACTTCAGTGATTTACAATATTTTGACTCCAAATGTTCAACACTGACATTTTTTCACATCACCTCATGAATAGTACAGCTGTCATTTTTCACATCCTGCCAAAAAGGTGGTTCACATCTGGGGCACAGAATGGCACGGTCACTGATTGAAATCATTTTTTCAGGACCAATGAATGAAATGACAGTGGCAGTGTTCATGAGGTGTGGGCCAAAGAAGGCCATGTTAAAAATTTGATAAAAAAACTCCTATCAATGGCTGAGGTTATCTGAAAAAATAAGAAAATTAATTAAAAAAAAAACTTGGTTCAATGCACCACTAGGGTTGAATGGTTAAAAGTAAGGAAATGCAAACTTAGGGTTCCCAAACGTAAGGCCACTCTCCCACTGTACATGCAGGAACAGGCATCCAACACCCCACCCCTACCCTCGGCTTCCAGTCATAAGACCTCACCCCAACCCTGCACGCAGGAATAGGTGTGACGGGTGTACCTTGGCATTTCGAACCCTAATGGGCCATATTCAGCCCTTGCATGCAAATAAGTCCATTAGGCATGCAAGTTGTTAAGGGGGGCCATCTGCATGCCCATTATGGGTTCATTTGCATGCAACTGTCAGAAGCCCTTTAATACCCATGCCATCACAGACCTGCTGTCTAGTGGCCCCCAACACCCACTCCCCATCCCTATTACTATATTAAAATGACTCTGATTCCTGTGGCCCTCCTCAGCCATGGAGCAACACAAACCTTATATGATAGCACAGCACCAGTTTTAGCCCTGACACTTCGGTTGTGTACCATGGCCCTTCTTCTGAGGCTCCCTGATGATGGGTCATGACCCTGAAGAAGGGCCATTCTACAGACCCAAAGCACTGAGGCTAGTTTAGTGCTGTGCTAGCATGTTTGCATCATCCCATTCCAAGGCAAAAATATGGGACTTCAGAGGAGCTGACTTTGATAAGATGGCCAACAGAGTTAAGCTAGCCCTGGCAAAATGAAACACAGGTGAGGGGGTACAGGCAAAGTGGGCAAGCATTAAGGATGCAATACTTGAAGCAACATCCCATTGTGTTAGACAGAAAAGGAAGTGCAAAAGAAGAAGGAAACCACTTTGGTTCTCAAATACAGTAGCAGAAAAGGTCAGAGCCAAAAGGCTGGCCTTCAGGAAATATAAGGAACACAACGGGATGAAGATAGGAGGCATACCAAACTGCCCTAAGGGAAGCAGGAAGGCAGTAAGGCAGGCAAAGTCCCAAACTGAGGAAAAATAGCACGAACAGTAAAAGAAGGTGACAAGACTTTCTATAGATACATTAGTGAAAGGAGAAAGTCCAGAGGGGTATTGCTAAGCTTAATGGAGAAAAGGAGCATGTGAGGAGGAGGATCCTGTAAAGCATCTATCCTAAATAGATACTTTTGCTCAGTATTTACTGAAGAGAAGGTAGGGCAGGGCCCACAGCTCAGCATCATGGACACAGGGGAGGAGGTGAGCACTACTCCCTTCACAAAGAAAGGGTCCTACAAGAGCTTGCTAAGATCAGGGTGGATAAGGCAATGGGACCTGATGGCATACATCCCAGGGTACTTAAGGAGCTAAAGGTGGAACTAGCAGAGCCATTAGCAGAACTGTTTAGTTTGTCTCTGAGCACAGGAGAGGTCTCAGAAGACTGGAGAAGGGCTCATGTGATCCCGCTTCACAAGAGTGGTAGCAGGGAGGAGGCGGGGAACTACAGACCAGTCAGTCTTACCTCAGTAGTGGGCAAGATTATGGAGGCACTCCTTAAGGAAAGGATAGTGCAACACCTGGAATCCATAGGGGCACAGGATCCAAGACAGCATGGGTTTACAAAAGGAAGGTCCTGTCAACCTAATCTCATAGATTTCTTTGACTGGGTAAACAGAGTGGTGGACCAAGGGGGAGCAGTTGATGTCGCCTACCTTGACTTCAGCAAAGCTTTTGACACTGTTCCACATAGAAGATTGATAAATAAGCTGGGTAGGCTCGGGTGGGTCAAGTTGGTCAACTGGGTGGCAAACTGGTTGACGGGCAGAAAACAGAGAGTGGTGGTAAATGGTATACAGTCAGAAGAGATGCAAATCACAAGTGGGGTACCTCAGGGATCAGTCCTGGGTCCAGTCCTCTTCAACATCTTCATTAGTGACCTTGCAGATGGACTAGAGGGTAAGGCTTGTCTGTTTGCAGATGACACGAAGATCTGCAACAGAGTAGATGATCCAGATGGGGTGGGCAGAATGAGAAGAGATCTGGATAAACTAGCAAAATGGTCAGAAGAGTGGCAACTGGGATTTAATGCAAAGAAGTGCAAGATCATGCACAAAGGGAAGAGAAACCCTGAAGCCACCTACAGGCTGGGAGGGGAGTTGCCAGCAGTCACAAAGGAAGAAAGAGACTTGGGCATCATCATCACTGATGACCTAAAATCATCCAAGCAGACCTCTAAAGCAGTAGGTAAGGCTAAGGGGGTGTTAGGGTGTATTAGTAGGGTATCACAAGTCGTAGAGGAGGTAATAATCCCTCTGTACAAGACACTGGTTAGGCCCCATCTGGAGTACTGTGTGCAGTATTGAGGCCACACCTTCACAAGGACATTAACCAAATTGAGGCAGTCCAGAGAAGGGCAACCAAAATGGTGCGGACTGCATCAGAAGACATATGGAGGACAGATTAACAGAGCTCACTATGTATACCCTTGAGCAAAGGAGGGAGAGGGTGATATGATCGAGGCATTCAAAACACCTTAAGGGCATTAACAAGGTGAAAGAGTCTAACATGTTTAAATATAAGAAAAATAGCAGGACAAGAGGACACAGCATGAGATGAGAGGGGGGACGATTAAGGGGGAATGTGAGGAAATTCTTTTTCACAGAAAGGGTGGTGGATGCATGGAATGGCCTACCACAAGAAGTGGTGGCTATGAATACAGTGCAGGGCTTCAAACAGGCATGGGATAGGCAAAAGGGATCAATACAAATGACTATGAATAGATAGACCACTGACAGCGCAAAGTCCGATGGCACATTTATAAGGTAGAAAAAGAAATGGGCAGACTGGATGGGCCTTGCGGTCCTTATCTGCCATCAACTTCTATGTTTCTATGTTTCTATGTTTGGTACTAAATAAACTGAGTGTTTTCTCAAATGCATTGCATTTTGTGATTTATTTTCAGGATTCAATGTGATTTTTTGATGTTACTCTGTGTTCTGAATCCCCTACAACACTGGTTGTGTTGTTTCTGCACATAGGACTTTGTGAGTAGTAACATCCTTGATAGTATGCTCTGTAGCACCCCCAGCACTGAGCTCCTGAGCTCACCCACTGCCTGCTCTTGTCTCAGGCTCACAAGGCCATCTGTTCCCAGATCTACTGGAAGGCTCCCAAGCACAGTCACCCCCAGCCCTGATGAGTGGTGGACTCAGGGGGTAGAGCTGCAAGAGTTCAGTAAGTAGGGGAATACCATGTTGTATGGTGAGCATCCTGGGGCCCAGGAGGTAAGAGGTGTCCACAGGGCCCAGAACAGGGAACAAGTAGGTAAGGAGGGGGTGTCAGGGGGTTCAAGAGGAAGGGGTGTCCAGGGATCAAGGAGTGAGATGTATGGGGTACAGGAGAGATGGGTGTCTAGAGATAGAGGGGCATCATGGAGGCTGGGGAGGGAGGAATATAGGCCAGGGCAAAAGACATCAAAGTGGGGCCTGGAGACATGTCTAGTGAGGGAGGGATGTTCTATGAGCCAAGGAGGGATGTGTCTGGCGGGTCAGGGTTGAGAGTTGTCTGAAGGGGTGGGAAAGGAGGGGAAAGGTGTCTGAGAGGCCACAGAGGGAAGGACAGTAGTATTGGCAGGGGACTGTAGAAGAATAGAGGATTTATGGGGGTCCAGGGAGGGGGACATGGAGGAAGAAGGTGGGGTGGGGGCTTAGTGTTGGGTCTTGGAAGGAGGGAGGGAGATAGTGTTCGGGACTGTGGAGGGAGCAGGTACTGTCAAGGAAGGGAGATGTCAGGGGCACCCCCTTTACAATAGAGGGCCTTACACCCCTCTTGCTCATCCTGTAAAAAAGAAATTCTACAGTGAGTGCTGGAGCACATAAGGTCAAAATGTGATAATAACATGGACACCTAATGCTGCGCACCATCCCTGGATCACTCCACAGCACCCAAGGCTGCATACTGCCCAGATGATCACCCTGCCTGCGGCTAGATCCACACAGAACACATTTTCTGCCCACTGATCAAATGGCTTGCCCATGCCAACCACTTTCCCTGCAGCTGAAACACCCCCACATCCTGTTATCCACTGATGTGTCTTATTAGGGTGTTTGAGAGCCCCTTGGAGGGGCCTTCAACCCCCTACCTTTTTCCATACACCGGCCTGAAACCGCCCTCCCCAGACAATGGCCTGTGCCTCCCCTACCTGTGTGGAGCATTGCAACCCTATACCCATGCAGTGGCCTAATCCCATGCATGGACCTGTACCCCACACCCTTCTAGTGATGGCATTGCGCCCCTTTCCCATTTCACAGTAAAAGAGAAATCCCACAGCAGCATGCCCAGAGTGGGAGAGAAGGGCAAACCTCCAAACATGTATACTCTAAATGACCACCCTCTTACAGATGGGTCCTCCCACCTTCTGATCAGTATCCCCACCACCTGTTCTCTCACAGCTAGCACCACCACCCTAGGGCACATTAGTGTGTTTTGAGATGCCATTTAACAGTGGCCCCAGGGAACAGTGTTTGAGGAGAAAATCAGTTTGGGCACTCCAATCACTCCCCTGCAACATGTCTAACAAAAGCACCCCTCTCACACACACAAAAAAAAGATACTCCTGAGCCAGTTCCCCATCAGAGCAGCCCTAAGCCTGGATCTTGCTTTCAGCATAGCCCACGCAGAAGCCCTCACCAGGCAGTACTGCCCATCATCTTAAAGCAGCAGTATTCATTGTATATGAAAAGTTCTGACCTTCTATTTTTTTTGTTGTGGAATGAAGAATGGACATTTTGATTGCAGATTATCATTGCCTCCATTTGTTCCATGATTTGTTTAACTTAGTTTTTAACTTTTTTAAATTAGTAACGAGTCACATATGCCATTTTAACACACTGTGCTGGAGATGTGCGTGTTGCATGTAAGCTTGACCCACTCACCTCCAATGGATAGATTGACATGCTGCCAGCATGATCTTCTCTCCTGCATTCTTGTGCTCTGCCATTAAAAGGTATGCCCTCTCTAAGCATAGTCAATGCTTGGAATGTGTGTCTGCACATATAGTAACAACTTTGTGGTTTTTATTTATTAATTTTTCATAGGTACTGTATATGCAGTAAAGGAATGACTTGTCAGAGTTCTTTTCACTGATCTGTGACATGAAGGAAGCTGTACTTCCACCGAGTACAGGCTGCACTTCGGACACTGATTTAAACCACAAAACTTTATATGATTGTCATTCCAGATGGCCACTATTTTTGGTTATATCCCCTGTTTAGGAATACCATCACAAATGAAGTGTAATTTAGGAATGACAGTGTTATTGCCCGTAAACTGTTCTGTCTGGGATTATGCGCTAGGAACAGGGTCACAGGGAATTTGTTCTTAGCTTGATTGTGTGTAGTTTATGAAGTTATCGACTACTTTATTGGATGTCCTGAGCTGTAACCACAAACACACAGGTTCAGACTGGAGATCTAATGTATATTTTAAATGCTACTATCAATAACAGCGATGACAGGTACTCAGAGCTTTCTGAGGAACTACTGGAAAATGAGGCAGCTGTCTCCCTATTGAACTGACAACAGTCTCCTGCCACAAAAAGTGAATGAGCTTGAAGATGTGATTGGCACTTCAAAGGGAGGAGCATGGGATGCATCATATTCAAATGAGCCTCCTCTAGAGGCACTGCCAGCAGGAGACATCACTACCAACTGGCAGTACAAATGGCAGACCTGGAGAGATTGTATGCACCTTGTAGACATTACATTACTTAAGAAATTGAAAATATGTGGAACACAGCTGTTCTGTTAAAACAAGCTATTTAAAACACTCATACAGCAGTTGAGAGAGTTTACAGAGTTTTTAAACAACAAACACAGCTGCTTTAACTTTCCTTTACTATCTGGCTGATCCCGCCTTTTGTTGTCGATGTCAAGATGTCCTAATGATGTCAGTGCCAGATAGCAGGCTAACATGGCCTGCCTTGCTTTTCCTGGAGGACTGCTTGCCTCC
This sequence comes from Neoceratodus forsteri, assembly GCA_016271365.2. Lineage (NCBI taxonomy): Eukaryota > Metazoa > Chordata > Ceratodontiformes > Ceratodontidae > Neoceratodus > Neoceratodus forsteri. Next base: position 1,728,991,475 of record CM057452.1, read on the forward strand.
CCATCCAGGTAACCAGTTATTAATATGTTTTAATTAATTCATTTATTTATTTATGCTTCCTTGACTTTTGTTGAGGCCCTCATGCGGCTTTGTGGGCTGACTCCCACCACCCTATATGCATTCTAGTCTCCCGCATCTCCTTTTCAGCCCCTCCTCGGACTTGCACACAGCAGCGAGCAGTTTGTCTGTTACTCGCCTCGAGGAGCGCTTAGTCCTGTCTACTTCCATAAGGCTTTTACAATTTAAATTGAGCCTTATGGGCATTGCCAAAAGCCATGGTGTGGCTTACAATGTGCAGCACCTTCTGCTGCTACTGCCGTCAACCACTTCGCTAGTTCTCTCTCTTTCTCTCGCTCATCAGCCCCCCGCCCACTACTGCTATGGGAGTGACTTCTCTTTGCTGCTTCAGTCCCCTTCTGCATCTCAAGCCCCTTAGGGCAAAAACAACTTTGCTGCTGGAACAGTGTTTTGGGAAGGTGGGGGGAGGCATTTCCATTCATTGTCTCTTCCACCTCAGGCTAGCTCCTTTCTCTCCAACTCCCAACAGCATGGAGTCAGCCTGAATTCCATATGTGATGGGAGTTGTAAGTGCCTGCAGGCACTTTTGCTTCTAGTGCAATCGCAGTATAGGGCTGGCTGTAGCTGCAGCCCCAGCATGTCCTCCTCCTTGCAGTATCCACACTATGCTAGGGTTCAGGGAGCCCCCACTAGACCCCAGGGAAGGGTACTAATGTATTTAAAAAAAACTTCTGACCTCAACCACTAGAGAGCTAAGCCCCCAAGATTAAATTTACAAAGCCCCCGGCATATCAAGCCCACAGAGCCATCAATTTTTTTTTCATTTTACCAAATGGCCTACTTGCCCAAAAGAACCCACACTAGCCGACCTGGACTACCAAGTAAAATACTGGCCAATTGGTCACCAATGGGAACCAAGAGATTTTGCTGAGCCCACCTCCAAAATCACAATTCCTTTTCTCTCTGCTTCAGTTACTACTGTGTTTTCCCCCCAGCTAACCAATTATTTCCTTTATTTTATGGTCGGACTGGATGTGGACTTCTTCACCATCAGATAAGTATACTTTTTTACCTAATCTATTTTTCACATCCTATTTTACCCCCTAAGTGCTACAGATCCTTTGTGACTCCCTTTCTATTCTTTTTTACAGGTGCGGTGGATGACATCCCTTTGAGACTTCTACCTCTACCTCCCTAGTGCTCAGGTAAGGTCTTCTACTTGACTTATATTGGGTGGGTTGACTGTAATGGGGTGTCCATGTCTGTTAGTGGGTATTAGGTGTCACTGGACAGCAGTGACTGCTTTTTTAAATATGGGATGGGGAGAGTGGGGGGGGGTGCTACTGGACACCAGGGACTTCATTTGCATGGAATGGGATGAGAGAGGTGTTTGACAATGGATGCTAGGGACTTTTTTTCCAGCAGTAAGGTGTGATGGAGTTTTATTTTCAGCCCCAGCCCAGCCCCCGAATGGCCAGATACAGTTTCTGGGCAGAACACGTCCTCCGCCACTGTAATGATCACAGCCTTCCACTCAGCATTGGATTTCTGTGTTGTCAGCTGCCTGGTATGGGATGATTGACAACCTTTCCCTCCCAGAAGCAGCCAATGAAGAGCAGGAGGGAGTAACAGGACTTCCACCAGGAAGCTTACAAAAGGTCAAGCTGACTGATTGAGCACGAATGTTAACAGTGACTATCATTATCACCATTATTTTGCAAGGTAATTTTGTATATGGAGAATGGAATGGTGACACGCGATCAGCAGCACAAAGGTTGGTGGACTTGTGGCATGTTGGTTTGTTTGGTGGACTGATGGATGGGTGGGTAGCCAGCTTGGTAAACAGGTCAGTCATTCTCCAGTCTTAAGTCGGATGAGAAGCATAGGTAGGGAGAGGGAGCCAAGCTCAGGAGTGCAGCTCCTGTGTGTGTGAGTGGGGGTGTTGAATAGCTTCTGTGTTCATGGGTGGGGGAGTAGCACAGCTTCTGTGTGAGTGGCTGCAGGGGAGACACAGTTTCTGTATGTATGTTTGGGTGGGGAGGAAACATAGCTTCTGTGTGTGGGTATGGGTAAGCACAGCTCCTGTATGTGTATGTGGGTGGCACAGCTTCTGTGTGGCTGGGGGAAGCACAGCTCCTGTGTGTGTTGGAGAGGAAGCACAGCGTGTGCGTGTGTGTGTGTGTGTGTGTGTGTCTGTGTGTGTGTGTTGGGGGGGAGCACTGCTCCTGTTTTGAGGGGGAGAACAGCTCCTGGGTGTTGGGGGCCAGAAGACAACAGCTCCTGTACTGGGGGCTAGGGAGCGCAGCTCCTGTGTTGGGAGGGTGGAGGCAGAGTACAGTTCCTGTGTTGAGGCATCGCGATAACAGCATCTGTGTTGGGAGAGTGGGGGAGCACAGCTGCTATGTCAAGGCATGAGAAAATCAGCTCCTGTTTCCTATCTATTTGTTTTGTTTTGTTTTGTTTTATTCTGTGTCACTATATCTATGTCTTTCTTACTTTCACGTTGAAGAGCAACTCTGCACTTCAGCTAGTGCTTTCATAAATAAGATGTTTAAGCTGCTACACTGTACTAGAGAATACATTTTTTTATTTTCCATGTTTCTTTCCATGATTTACAGCACAACTTGGTAGTCCATCTCAAAAGGTTGTATAGAAAACATTTGCCTCTCCCTGTTAACCTCACAATACATTTGGTAATGACATCATAGTGCTCACCATGAGATCGTGATGTCACAGACAGAAGTTGTTTTTTTCAATCTTCATTTTCACCCCAGTTTTCCATACTCCCATTTACCCCACCCCATGCTGCGTCTGTGCATGCAAGTGTGGAGGCACTCGCAAGCCACAGACCATGGCACCCTCCCTCTCCATGCTGCCCACCCAGCTATGCTACCCTCAGGCCTCCACCTGGGGCAGTGGAACTATGGGGGGCTGACAGGGTTCCTCCCCTGGAGAGGAGAGCTTGCCTTGCAGCTGCTCAGTCCCACTTCCTCCCTTATCCTGCTCCTGACAACCCTGGCCCATTCCCGAACCTGGGTCGCTGGCATGGTGAAAGATAAAGCATCCAGCATCATTAGGCCAGCCACAAACAGCAGTTGTGGGGCTAGCAGGGGAGAGTCAGATACATTTGAAAGACTTTGTGAAATTAGTGCTGCATTTATATTTAGTAGATCAACAGCATGGGAAAGTAGAAAATAATTTATTTAGTTTTTGTTAACCGGGTAAGCACCATATCCAAGACATGACTATTTTCAGGCATGACCCGGGAGGTTACAGTGGGTAGAAATAGTTGGGGAATACATACATTTATCAAATACAGACATTTTGCAATTCAGGGAAAAAATTAGAATACATACATTTTGCAAATACATACATTTTGCAATTCAGGGAAATATCAAACATGAATACAACAGAGCAATATCAAGCTTATACGTTTGTAGGCATGATTAATAAATAGGTAAGGGTAGTAGAATACATAATTTTAAATTAACAATGACACAGAGATTTCACAGATTGTAGGCAATACGTGACAAAATAGGCATAATGACAGCAGACATCTCGTGACTAGTACTCACTCTTTCAGCAGACAGTTGAAGGATGAGGAGCATTTTGAAACAGATACAAGAAAACAAATAATAAGTGCTTATTAAGCTGTCCAAGTGGACTAACTAGAGAGTAGTTTTTGGGAGGTGAAAGAGAGAGAGGGAGTCTGATAAACAGGTTCAGGAGGGTTTGAAGCAGGTACAGAAGACCTGGCTAAAGAGGAAGAAATTATATTTTCTTTTAAACTGGACATGATGTGCGGCTAGGCGAACTTCAAGAGGCAGGGCATTCCAGAGTTTGGCTGCCGAGTGAGAAAAGGCCTGGGTACCTTTGTTAAATTTACATCTTGGTATTGTCAGCAGCACTTTATCAGATGAGCGGAAACCATTAGAGGAGGGCAGGGGAGTTAGTAGGGAGACCAGCAAGACTGGGTTGCCAGTTCTAACGACATTATCAGTCAGTGAGCCAAAAGCAAGAGAACAAGCAACAAATAGGATGCCCAGTTGGGGCAGAGGGTGGGAGGGTCAGGTTGATGGGAAGTAGTAGGACAAGAGAGGGAATAAGGGTGGCAGGAATATGGAAGGCCATGTGCACAAATGCCAGGAGCCTGGGAACAAGATCCCAGACTTTGCAGTGGTCATGGTCAAGGCAGAAGTAAACTTGGTGGGAATAACTGAGACTTGGTGCAGTGGGGGGAAGGACTGGGACATGAACATACCAGGGAATAATCTATTTAAGAAAGATAGGATAGGGAGAAGGGGGGGGGTGACACTTTACGTGTGGAAGGGAATTCAGGCGACAGAAATACAGGGCAGGAGGGGGGAAACAGAGGTATTGTGGGCTTCGTTAACCATGGGGAGGGTGGAAGTGGTGCACACTAGAGTGGTCTACAGGCCACCAGGACAGCAGGAGAGTGTGGACAATCAAATGATGGAAAAGATACTAAGGATGTCAACTAGGAGTGAGGTACTGCTGATGGGGGACCTCAACCTACTGGATGTGGTGTGGGACACGCTGTCAGCAGCATCACCCAAAAGCTGGGCAATTCTGGATTCCTTTCAGGTCATTTTACTGAGTCAGACGGTCAGGGAGCCAAGTAGGGAGGGGGTGGTGTTAGATATGGTATTATCAAATGGGGATAGGGTAGGGAATGTATGGGTGGGGGAAAACCTTGGTACAAGCAACCATGGGATCATGTGGTTCACAGTACACACATCTGCCACCATAAACCAGACCAAGATGAAGGTGCTTAACTTCAAATGAGCGGATTTTAAAAGGATAGGGGAATATGCTAAGTCAGGCACTGGAAGGAGTGGGGGACTCAAGGAGGTGGAGGACATGTGTGACTCAATAAAGGGGGCCATAGTGGGTGGCACAGACCTCTGTGCGAGGAGGGTGAACAAAAATAGGAGAAAGAGGAAGCCACTATGGTTCAATAAGGGAGTGGAAAGAAGCATCAGAGTCAAGAGAATACCCTTCAGGAAGTTTAAAATGACACAGGGGAAGGAGGCTTGGGAAGAATATCAGGCTAAGCAGAGAGAGGCAGACAGGAAGGTCAGGTGAGAAAAGGCAAGGACAGAGGATAACATTGCCAAGGAGGTCAAGAAGGGTGACAAGACCTTCTTTAGGTATATAGGATAAAGGAGGAAAACAGAAGTGGATTCACAGTCTGAAAAATGGGTCGGGGAGAGGGTGGTGGGAGATCAGGAAAAAGCCGTACTGTCGAACAGATATTTCTGTTCAGCATTCATGAAGGAAGAGGAATGGAAGGGGAGCAGCTATAGTAAAGTAAAGCAAATCTTTATTTCTATAGCACCTTTCCACAACCAAGGTGCTTCACATTTAAAATATGATATACAAACTTAAAATTTACACTGAAATAATAAATATAGCAGTAAGTTTAACAATGAGGAGTGCACCGGTTGGAAGGGAAGGGGTGGACATGAGTCCCTTTCGGGAGGAGATACAGAGGCAACTCAAGGATTTGAAAGTGGACAAGGCCATGGGCCTGGATGGGGTACCTCCAAGGGTTTTGAGGGAACTGAGTGACGTACTGGCTGCTCCCTTGACAGCCTTATTCAACAACTCCTTAAGATTAGGGATGGTACCCAGTGATTGGAAATGGGTGGATGTAGTACCTCTTCAAGAGGGGGGGCCAAAGAGGAAGAGGGAAATTACAGGTCAGTCAGCTTGACATCCGCGGTTAGGAAGCTCATGAAAAAGCTGCTCAAAGTCAGAATCAACCATTACCTGGAGACAAGCAGCCTAAGGGACCCAAGGCAACACAGGTTCACTGAGGGCAGATCCTGTCAAATGAACTTGATAGGGTTTTTTGACTGGGTCACCAAGGTGGTGAATCGGGGGGCTCGGTGGACGTGGCCTACCTTGATTCCAGAAAAGTATTTAACTTGGTGCCACACATGAGGCTATTACAAAAAATGGGTTGCCTGGGGTTGGGGGAAGGGATAATAAAGTGGGTCAAAAACTGGCTGGAGGGCAGAAGACAGAGGGTATTGGTCAATGGGGCACCCTCAGAAGAGTCCACGGTCATCAGTGGGGTATCCCAAGGGTAAGTGAGGGGGCCTCTTTTGTTTAATGTCTTTATAGGAGATATAGCAGAGGGTCTGGAGGGGAGGATGGGTCTGTTTTCAGATGATGCAAACGTCTGCAACTGAGTGAACACACAGGAAGGGATAGAGATGATGTGTAGAGACCTAGAGAGGTTGAAGGAATGGTCCAAGGGGTGGCAATTGTCATTCAGTACAGCAGAATGTAAGATTATGCACTTAGGCAGAAAAAACAGGAACGCTAAATACTGAATGGGGGGTAGAACCCAGGTTACAGAAGAGGAAAGGGACCTAGGTACCATCATTTCACAGGACCTGAAGGAGGGAAAGCAGTGTGGAGGGGCTGTGGCAAGAGCCAGCAGGATGCTGGATTGCATAGGGAGAGGAATATCAAGCAGAAGGCAAGAGGTCATAGTTCCCTTGTACACCCAACTGGTTAGGCCACACCTGGAGTATGGGGTCCAGTTTTGCTGGCCGTACTTCAGGAAAGACGTGGAGAGGTTAGTACGAGTACAGAGGAGAACAACAAAGATGGTCAGAGGTCTCGATAAATTGCCATACGAGGGGAGGCTGAATGACCAAGGCATGTACTCACTGGAACAGAGCAGGGAGAGGGGTGACATGATTGAGACATTCAAATACTTGAAGGGCTTCAGTAAAGTGCCAGTGGAGAGCCTGTTCCAGTTAAAAGAATGGCCAAGGGTGAGGGGACATGAATTACAAATCAAAGGGGGGAATGTAGAAGGAACCATAGGAAGTATTTCTTCACTGAGTGGGTGGTGGAGAAGTGGAATGGGCTGCTGGGAGAGGTGGTCAGTGAGATGACAGTAGAAGGGTTCAAGAGGGCATGGGATAAACACATGGTGTTGCTGAGAAGGGATGTGGACTATAGGTAAGACCTAAGTGGACACTTAGGCAAACTGAGCAAACTGGGTGGGCCTGGCGGTCCTTTTCTGCCATCACATTCCTATGTTCCTATGTAAATAACTAGAAGAAAGAAGTAAAAATTCAGTTGGTGTAAATGTAATGTTTTTAAACTTTTTATTCTAATACTGAGTTGCTCAAGTTTAACTCTATCTTTCCACTAAAACTCGTATTTCTTTACTCCTATGCTGTATTGTACCATTTGTATCCCTCCGCTCCCTATATCTACTCACAGTACTATATGTTCCTCATACTTACCTATTTTTACCTTTATTTGAAGATGTCAGGTCAGATCTTAGCTGCCCTCACCAAAGTCAAATACTGAATTTAGTATTAAAGCTGTCATTTATGTGTCTTTAATTAATGGGTCATGTTTTTTCCCCATTGAAAAAGCCGTGTATTAAATGCCATAAAATACATATGTGTATTACGGCATGCACGCGGCACCTTTCATTGGAAAAAAGCATGAGCCATACTATGGCTTGCAACTGCCACAAAGCACTTTCCCTCAGCAAGTTTCACCCACAAAAGCACTCACCTCAGGAGATGCTTCACTGGAAGAGAGTGTTGTGTGAGAGTGTCGACGGTTCCCTGAGAAGAGTGAGCCATCGGGATCTGTGGTGTTGCCTAATGTTGCCCTGTTTGTTTTTTTTAATTCAAAAAATAGTTTCTGTCTCTCGTCAGTGGCACCCAGAAGTGGAGCTGCATACTCACACTCTGCGTCAGGCCAGCGGAGAGAGGAGCGTCAAGAGCAGCAAGGCCCCCAAGTCATCCCTTCTACTGCCCAACTCCAGTGCTCATCTTCAGCCAGCATCTCTCACCTCCTTTTCCATTAACTTCATCCCGGGCCGGGGTGATGAGTTGGCGGTAGCACCACTGGCCAGGAGCTAACCGCCTAATTTTAAATAAATAAATAAAACATTTGTTTTCTGTGCTGCAGAGCACAAGGAGGGGCAGACGGGAGTCTCTTTTTTCTTCTCTGTTGTCTCCACCAGCCTCACTTTCTGAAACGCAATGCGGCAAGAAAAGTGACCCCTCAACTAAACAAACAAAATATACGGTGCAGTGTGTAAAACTCGAATTTTACACACACCCTCATCGTTGGATGGCTGCATAAACTCCTCAGGCTTCGCCCATGGGGTTAATGCGCCATCCAACAACTCGAGTGTGTGTAAAATTTGAGTTTTACACACTGCACCCCATATTTTATCCTATATTTAAAGACTAATTACAGTAATTTCTAATCATCTTTAGTCATCAACAGAATAATACAGCCTCTAAGAATACTAAATTCTAAGGAGTAGTCAATACACTATTTGTTTAACTGTAAATTATTACTAAACGAAGACTAGAAATAGATTTGCATTGCACTTGAAAGTAAAGTTTTTTTTGAATACTCACTGAAACATAACTGAAGACTAAACTGTCTCTTCTAGCTAACCCTGTGAGAAACTGAAAATGTCTCAATATGACTATCCTGGATAAAGAAATGGTTAAAAAGTGGGTTTTTCCAGAGGGCACTCCAATACTGATCCTTTGTCCCCTCCCCCCTTTTATTTTCTGTAATGTATAGGGCAATTTTTAAAACTAATCTGTTAATATCTTTCTGTTACTTTAAATAGCTACTTATAGAAAACTACAACTCCCAAAATCCATTGGGGGGAAGCACCTCCCAAGAGACATGTGATGGGGGCATTTTTCAAGATGTTGAACTTCCACTGTGTTTAGAATTCTGAGGGCTAGGGGATTGCATGGATTAACTTCTGAAGTTGTAGATATCTTAAAAAAAAAAAAACATCTGTTCAAACTGAGTCTGTTATGAAAAGTCTCTCATCTTGAATGCTTAAAGTTTTTTTTTACTGTGTGTATTTCCTAACTGCTGGAGTGCTTGAATGTGTGTGTGAGACCTGGTATTTGCATGTGTAAATACTTTAGTTTAAACAGTATAAAAGGCTCCATGTACTTTTTTGTTCTTTTGTTGATTGTGAAAATATATATTTTGTGTATACTTGTGGAGTTTCTGTTTGCTTAGTGTAATTTTACTGTTTCTGAAAAGCATACCTTAAACTGATACTCTATGTAGCTATTTTTACAAAAGGTGCTTTGCTATATTCCTTATCACGCTGATGTACTGTACAGTTTCTTATCACTGAGAGTACAATAGCAACAATTCTATTGTACCATTTTGTTGGTCATTTGTGCTTGCTTGTTTAAATGTATGCTTTCTGACACATACTGTATGTTTAGCTTATATATTTTTGGTTGGAGTCTGGTTTTATTAGTATTAATTGGTTCATAAATTGTGTCCTGTTCATTTTAAAGAGCAACTCTGCACTTCAGCATGTGCTTTAACAAATAAGATGTTTCAGATGTTACAATTTACTACAGTAGACAATATATTTTTTCATTTTCAATGTTCCTTTCGAAGATTAAATACTTTTGCAGTCTGTTTCAAAGTGCCCTAGGGCACACAGTTATGGATGGCCACCACAAATTAACAGCTTTTGCGTGGCAATATTATTTTCTCCTCTTATTTTCTTCTCCTCAGAGTTATTCTGACTTGAATCCTAGCAGGTCACCCACATGGAAGTGCAATGTGCTACCTTCTGCACCACCAGTCTATCTGCTGTCTTTTCTAAACTCAGGTTTCCCCAGAAAGCTTTATTTAATATACAGTATGGTAGTGTTTACAGTTTATGCTGCAGGTGTCATGGCAGACAGTAAACAGTATGGCTGAGTGCCATAACTGTCTGTCCATGGCAAACCTTTACCAACATAAGTAAGATTTTTTTTTTATGGGGGGCTGTGCCCCCCGCAGCCCCATGTGTGGGGGAGGCTCTACCCCCGTAAATAAAAATAATCAACTCCGACTCGAGGTCACAAGAAATTGAAGAAAAAATAATTATTTACAGACCATTTTCAATTTGCAGGTGTGGCTTCTTGGATTTTGTTTATTAAAGGACTCATAAACAGGTTCTTCATACAGTATATGCCCTGGAGAAAGACAGCATCGTAAGTGAGGGGCTTGCCTACATAATCCTGGGTTCCCTTTTCCTGGAAGTTTGTTTAATCCGTAGTTGCTAAGGCATAAATGTTGCGGCAAAATGTAAATAAATCCCTAGCTCCTGTTTAAAGTTAGCACTGTGGTAGCTACCTTACATTGTGGCTATTTCCCTGTGTGATTACATCATCTGAGCGAAAGCGCTCAGAAGCGGTAATGCAGGCAGAATGGGAAATTATGAATAAAGTATGAAATTACCTTTACTTCGCACTTCCCTTCCAAATCTTTTACCTGTGCAGGTGTGAAATCAGTGGCCACAGCTGCACAGGTAAAGGATTTGTAGGGGAAATGCTTTGTAAAGTTAATTTCATACTTTATTCGTAAATTCCAATTCAGTCCGCATTACCGTATCCGAGCACTGTCGCTCAGATGATGCAGTTATGTAGGGACGTAGCCGCCATGTTAGGGAGCTACCACGGTACTAACTTTAAACAGGAGCCAGGGATTTATTTACATTTTGCCACAACATTTTTGCCTTAGCGACTATGGATTAAACAAGTTTCCAGGACAAGGGAACCCAGTATTATGTAAGTAAGCCCCTCCCCTACAATGCTGTATCTTTTTCTAGGGCATATTTCAAGCAACTGTTTATGCGTCCTTTAAGCTGCTGAGAGTGGGCTACAAACCCTGTCCCTATCACAATCCACTATCTGCCTACCACAGTCTACTACCCTAACCACTATGCTAAATGACGCTAGCTGCTGGAACATGTTCCACCTGTAACCCTTATAGTTTCAGATGGTATGTGGTGGTGTTCCAAGCAGCACATGAGTAGTCCTGAGTGGTACTCTCATGCAGCATCAGACTCTTGTCCGTCGTAGCACTTCCACTGCAAGGTGTCCGCCATGACACCTGCAGCAGAAAATGCAAGCAAGTCAATATATTTCTTATTTTACAGGTCTTAGAGGACACATATCCATACCTATCAGGTAACTATATGTATTTGTATATCTGATTTACATGTAGTTAGATCCCCCATGGTTCTCTGTGTGCTCTAATTTATTATTTTTATTTTCAGCCATTCCTTGGGCTCAGCTTCGAGTATTAGCTCCACAACTTGGATCGGCAAGGTAAGAGACTTACCCTTTGTAAAGGAATGTTAAATATATTTTTTATTTCACAAATGTTTGCATAGGCTAACCCTGCTTAACATCAATATATAATTTCTTCCAGAGAGTTCCTGTTTCAACCTATTCCCATGGCTGGGTGGATTGAAGCACTGGTCAGGCAATGAGTATTTGGCTTTATTAAGTTTTGAACCGTAGATGCACAAACAGTGATGGCAAAAGGCCTGTCAGTATATCCTGTCTGTTCACCCTACCTAACTACTCTGCAGTGGCCACCCCTTCCCTTTGTTTTGCCCCGGCCCTTTCTAACTAACTCCATATATCTGTCCCATACCTACTTGAAGCTGTTTACTGATCTGGCCCATACCACTTCCTCTTGCTCACTGCCCACCACTCTTTATATGAAAAAGTGCTTCTAGATGTCTATTTTGACCCCCCCCCCCATGTGTTTGAGGTCCCTCTTATCCCAGTAGTTGAACTCAAGGAGAGAAGTTCCTTGACAGCAGTGCTCCAGATAACGTTTTAGGCCAAGAAGTAAAAAGTTCCTAGTTTTCCAAGCTGGTACTATTTTGGTATACCAGGTGAGTATTTTGTAACGCGGTCACACTATTCTGGTGAACGATGATGCACACCACACCAGACATTTGAGTTTGTGTATTTAAAAAATTGCAAGTTGCCTGGCTGTTAAGCTAAAAAAAAGGCAAATCATTATCATCTTACTCTATAGTGTGTCATGTCTGTTTGTATTATTTCATCATTAACAAGAAATGTATTGTTCATCATAGCTTATGATGAACAATACATTTGATCTTAGTTTTTTTGTAGTTGAGCACTAGTTTCTGTGTGACAAACCATGCCTCTACATCTGTAAATCTTTCCTGAAGGTGGCATTCTAGCAGAGAAGGATCTGAGTGCTTTGAGAAGATTACCACATCATCTGCATACAGGAAGATGTGTTCATGACAGGAGGCAGGGAGTTTATTCAGAAAGATTCTGAATAGGAGGAGCCCCAGAATTGAGCCTTGGGGACACCTGACCAGCATAGGCAGTTTGGAAGAGAGGGTATTACCAATCTTGGCCTGCTGGATGCGGTCAATGAGATAGCTTGTAAACCACCTTAGTGTATCAGGAGAGAACCCTAGATCAACAAGCTGCTCAACTAGTTTTGGGTGGTTGACCATATTGAAAGCCTTTGACAGGTTTATGAAGGTGGCATCAACAAGTTGTCCTTGATCAAGTCCCTGATGAATGTAGCTCGTAAACTCAATGAGTGCGGTGGTGGTGCTGTGGCCTTTACGAAAGCCATGCTGCTGTGGGCATTGCAGGTTGTATCTTTCCAAGTAATCTATCAGTTGATCTGCAACAATTTTCTCAAGCGCTTTGAATAGGGGAGGGAGGGAGGATGGAGATAGACCTGTAGTTGTCGTGTTATGCCTTGTCATCATTCTTGTGGATTATGGTCACCAGAGCAGACTTCTACTTGAGGGGGAACTGGGAAAGCATGAGGGAACAATTGATAATCATGGTTAGAGGGGCTAGGACAGTGTCAAGGTTGAGGGCTTTGAGCTTCAAGTCAAGAGAGTTGCCACTGGTTCTGACTTTTCCCAGTACCTTGAGTAGGTGTGTTTTGGCTTTCCATTTGGAGATAGCCTTGAAATAGAAATGGGGATGCTCCAGCTTATTATCAGGTTTACCAAGGGGAGCAGAGGTGGAATTTGGATCATAGAAATTAGAAGGCAGCACATGTCTAAGGTTGGTGAACGCTGGATTGAAGGTATTGGCAACAGTGGTGGGATCAAGGATGATGGGGCCATCTACGTTCAGCATGGAAGGTGCCACTTTGGAGTCTTTCTATGTAACTTCTGATATGTTGTTCCAGAATTTCCTTCCATCCTTCCAAGTGTTGGATAGGGCACTTCTGTAATAGCTGGCTTTTTCTAAGTGAATGGCTTTGGTACAGATGTTTCTGGCTGTTTTACAGTGTAAGCCTGAATGTCCGCAGGACTGCCAGTGGCTTTTGGCCGGTCCCAGAGATGGTCCCAAGATTTCACTTTTTCCAGGAGATCACTAGTAATCCAAGGCTTGTCAGGGTCCTTAATTTTTCATTTCTTGAGAGGAGCATGTACATCATATGCTGCATTAAACTGGGAGATGAAGTATTGAAGCATGGTATCAGTATCAGTGATGGTATCTATTAGGGACCAGTCCTGTTTATGAAGGAGCAATTTTAGAGGTTCACAGTGCCCTCTGGTAAGTACCCTACCAGGGATTGTCTTTACTGGGGGTTTGTTGAATTTATTTGTCCATTGACACAAGACTGGGGCGTGGTCAATTAAGCAGTCGGGGAGGACTTCTGTATGTGAGATATGGTCTGGGTGGTTAGTAAGCACCCAGTCCAGCAGGGTGCTTGTCCCAGTACTGTAGTTGTACCTTGTTGGTGAAGTGATGAGCTGGGTGAAGTTTGTGGCAGATGAGGCATCCTTATAGCTGTTTGCACTCGAGGAGAGACAGTTCACATTGAAGTCCCCAAGCATTATCACTTCAGTGTTGTGGGTTAAGCTATTGATACAGGTTAAGAGTGGATACAAGCTTGATGAAGTCAATTTAGGTGGGCTATAAACTGAGGTTATAGTTAGGGCCTTATTGTGGGCTCAGAGCAGAGTCTTGATAGCTAGGACCTGTAGGTTGTCACCACAGTTGGGCACTGGTAGTGCATGGCCCTGTAGGGAGTCTTTCAGGTATAGGACATAGCCACCCCTTTTTTTAGATAGTCTATCCAGTCTGAAAACAGTGTACCCTGGAAATGCAACACCAGAATTAGGGATCTGTGGTGAGAGTCACGTCTCAACCACTGAAAGGATGTCTGGTCTGTGTTGGACAGTCCATGCGGTGAGTTCATCAAGTTTTTTGAGTAGACTGCAGATGTTAATGTTGGCTAGTGAGAGAGTCCTGGATCTGCTAAAGCCACTAGGGCTGGAGACAGGTGGACCAGGATTAGAATGAACGTTTCCTGACATAAGTAGATGAAGCAGTAGTAGACATCTAAGCAGTACTTTTAGATAGCTGCTGTGCAGCAACCGTAACCTCTTCACTTTTACCTCTTCAAACGTTTCAGTCTGGACTGATAGGACACTTGATAGCAGGAGCAGGGAGCAGTAGTGAGTGGGTAACATTGAGTTCAGATGCAGGAGCAGTCTTACATGTTGTAGAATTTGGTGAAGGAATTTAGAGGAATTCACATTACCACTGCAGGTGGCCATCCCAGGGGTGTAATAGGGGTATTCATCGAGGTGACCAACAGTATGACTTGAGGGGCTCATGAAGTCTGTTTTATTTTGCAAAGTCAGCACAGCCAGAAAAAACAAGAGCAGCTTGATTGTGGGTAAAAACATTATTGTAGCAGGTGAGGCACTGGGGTGGTGAAGTAAAGAGCTAAACTGATGGAAAGGTTTGGTGAGTCAACTGAGGTGATAGTGGTAGGGCAGCTCAGTTTGGCAGGTATTCAGGTGATGGATTCAGCAGTAAGGGGATGGATTCAGCAGTGTTGGGCAGGGGGAGAAAAAAGGTTATGAGGGAGGGTTCTGTGGCAATTGGGAGAGAGAGATGGCAGCAGAGAGAAACAGGGGTAGCACAGGTGAGTAACAGCAGAAATGGGCATGGAGATAAGAAGTTGTAGGTTGGCTGGGAAAGTATTAATGGTATTACAGCGTTGGTCCAATCGGGTGGTTGGGAGCAAAGAGGGGAAGGGCTCAGGTGTATTTATTAGAGGCCGGGGTGGGAGGGATGAAATTATAGAAAGAAAAAATGGAGAAAGCCACCAGAAAGCTGGCACCAATCAGAGTTGAGCAGTCCTAGGGCCAGCCAATCGGGTTCACTGTGGAGAATGGAGCTGTTTTTCAAGCAGCGGCCATGCAGTGGTGTACCTGTCTGTTGTATCTGGATCGAAGAGATGGGGCGGTGGTGTGGTCAGGTTCGCCACTACTGGCAGATGGCGAGAGTCTGGCACTCAGGGAAGTGCCCAGGTTGGGCCTCCTGCTGGAAAGAAAAAGGAAATTAGTAGGAGTTGGGATCAGTGGGCAGAAGGTAGACAATCAGAGAGAGACAGAGTCACAGAAGGGGTCTGGAAATTAGAGAGTGGGGGGTTGCCTAACCAAGACAATGAGGTGGAGTGCTAAAAGGTGGAATAGAGGGACAAAAGAAAAACAGGTGGGAATCGGCTAAGGTGAGACTACAAGTGGTCAATTTGCAGCACAAAGGAGGGCTTGCGTGGAGGGCTCGGACAGAGAGGGAAGAGGACTGAGACACAGAAAAAAACTTAAGCTTTTACTTTAACAACTATAGAAATCTTAGAGGAGCTGTAAACACTTGAAATACATTTAGAAAAAATTCCATTTTCATTTTAGTTTCTTAAGATAAGCACCAAGTCCCAAAAAAATAGAGAGAAGGAATTGAGAAAGCCACCAGAAAGCCAGTGCCAGTCAGCGTTGAGCAGTCCTAGGGCCTGCCAATCTAGTTTGCTGTGGAGAATTTTGCTGTTTTTCAAGCAGCAGCAGTGCAGCAGGTGTACCTGTCTGTTGTATCCGGGCTGAAGAGCTGGGTCGGCGGCATGGTTAGGCCCAATGCTCCTCTACGGGCAGATGGTGAGGGTCCAGCACTCATGGAAGTGCCCAGGTCGGGCCTCCTGTCTGTTATATCTGGGCCACAGAGCTAGGGCAGTGGCTTGGTCAGGTCCACTGCTCCACTATGGGCAGATGGTGAGGGTCCAGCACTCGTGGATGTGCCCAGGTCAGGCCTCCTGCTGTCTGTTGTATCTGGGCCAAAGAGCTGGGGTGGCAGCATGGTCAGGCATGCCATTCCATTACTGGCAGATGGCGAGGGTCCACCACTCATGGAAGAGAAGGGTGAGAAGGAATACGATTGAGTCCTTTATGCCCCAGCATCCCACTAGCTCTCCTGATGGCTTTGTCACATTGTCCGGCCACCTTTAGGTCCTCCAGTATGATTACCCCGAGGTCCCTCTCGTACTCAGTCTTCTTTAAGTATCTCTTCCCCCCATTTTGTACTCCACCCTCGAGTTGCTGTGACCCAAAAGCATTATTTTGCACTTTTTTGCATTAAAGCTTAGCTGCCCAACTTTTGACTACTCCTCCAGTCATTTTAAACAATTCTCCCCACTCCCTCCAGACTGTCCACTCTGTTGCAGATCTTTGTGTCATCCACAAAGAGGCAGACCTTCCCTTCCAGATCCTCTGCTATGTCACTATTGAAGACATTAAAGAGGACGTGCGCCAGCACTGACCCCTGAGGTAACCCGCTGGTCACACTCCCCTCTTTGGGACAAACCCCATTTACCACCACCCTCTGCCTCCTATCCCCTAACCAGTTTCTTACTTAGGTTACCCCCTTACTACCCACTCCATGCCACCCAACTTGTTTATCAGTCTCCTCTGTGGAAAGATGTCCAAGGCATTGCTGAAGTCCTAGTAGGTCATCTCCACCACCCCTCCCTGATCGAACACCTCAGTTACTCAGTCAAAAATAATCTCAGATTTGTTTGGCACAATCTTCCCTTTGTGAAACCATGCTGCCTCAGGTCCAGCAGAGCATCAGAAACATAGAAACATAGACTTTGATGGCAAAAAAGGACCACTTGGCCCACCCAGTCTGCCCATTTCCCTACCTATTGGATAAGCTGCAGATCCTAGTTAACCAACAGCCTACTGTACTTCTTCCTACCCCCTACCAGAGTTGCCTTTTGTCTGTCCTATGCACTCTTGAATTCCCCCACTGTTTTTGACCCCATGATCTCCTCGGAAAGGCCGTTCCATGCATCCACTGCCCTCTCTGTAAAAAAAATACTTCCTCACATTGCCTCATGAGCCGTTCCCCCTCTATCTTCAAATTGTGCCCCCTTGTTCTTGTACATCTCTTTTTGTGAAAGATGCTACCTTCTTGGACTTTGTTGAATCTCTTGAGGTACTTGAAAACTTCTATCTTGTCCCCCCTCTCCCTGCTTTCTTCTAGGGTATACGTATTTAGCTTCTTTAGTCTCTCTTCATATGGCTTCTGGTGCAGACCCTGCGCCATTTTAGTTGTCTTCCTCTTGACTGCCTCCATCCTGTCTATGTTCTTGCGGAGATGGGGTCTCTAGAACTTCATGCAGTACTCCAGTTGGGGTCTCATCAACTGTCTACAGTGGGATAAATCCTGTTTTCTACTGCTGATGCCTCTCCATATACATCCCAGTATCCCCCCAGCCCTCCTTACTGCCTTCTCACATTGCTTGCTTACCTTTAGGTCATCTGATATGACTACTCCAAGGTACCTTTCCATTTTTGTTGTTGTTAGGACCTCCCCCTCCCCCCCATTGTGTACTCTTCCCATTGGTTTTTGTTTCCCAGGTGCATTTCTTTGCATTTCTTTGCATTGAATCTAAGCTGCCGTACATTTGATCATTCCTCCAACCTTGCCAAGTGCCTTCCCTTCCTTTCCATCCCCTCTTGTATTTCAACCCTGTAGCAGATCTTTGTGTTGTCTACAAGGAGGCACACTTTTCCTTCCAGCCCCTTCAAAATGTTACTTATAAAGACATTAAAAAGGACCAGTCCCAGTACTGAACCCTGCGGTACCCCGCTAGCAGCCCCCCTTTCTTTGGAGTGTACTCCGTTTACTATTACCCTCTGTGTCCTGTTGTCCAGAAAATTATTTTAACCCAGCCTACCACCCTGGGATCCACTCCCAGGCTGGCTAATTTGTTTATTAATCTTTTGTGTGGGACTGTGTCAAATGTCTTGCTAAAGGTAGGCCATGTCCACAGCCCCTCCCTGGTATACTACTTAGGTTACCAAGTCAAAGAAATCTATTAGATTCAATTGACATGACCTTCCTGCTGTGAATCCATGCTGCCTTGGATCCTGTGCCCCTCTGGCCTCTAGGTACTCAATTCTTTCTTTCAGAAGTGATTCCATCATTTTCCCCACCACTGAGGTCAAACAAACAGTGTCTGTAGTTTCCTGCCTCTGCTTTGCTCCCACTTTTGTGAAGGGGAATCACATCCACCCTCCTCCAGTCTTCAGGTACCACACCATCCTCCCATGATTTGTTAAAAAGGATAGTCAGTGGTGTCACTAGTTCTTCCCTTAGTTCTTTTAGAATTCTGGGGTGACTCCCATCAGGCCCCATTGCTTTGTCCACCTTCAGTTTTAGGAGTTCTTTCAGAACCCTTTCTTCTGTGAATGGACTGGTATCAACCCCCCTACCCAGAGTGCTTCTATTAATTGGATTAGATACCTCCCCTTCCTCTTCTTTTGTGAATACTGAGCAGAAGTATTCATTCAGTATCCCTGCTTTTCTACTGTCACACTCTGCCCATCCACTCTCCTCTTTATTAAGTCTCACTATTCCTCCCTTGGTCTTACTTCGCTCCCTGTACCTATAAAAGATTTTATCCCCCTTCTTAACCGAGTTGGCTATCTTTTCCTCAGTTTGTGCCTTTGTTGTTCTGACTGCCTTCCCCACTTTCTTCTGCTTTAACTGGTATAGTTCTCTTTCCTACTCCTTCTGTGTTTTCTTACACTTCCCGAAAGCTACCTTTTTCTCCCTAACTTTCCCTGCCACCTCTTTTGAGCACCGTAGTGTTTTTTCCTTCCTTTTGATTTGTTTATTTGCTTCACACAAAGGCTTGTTGCCTCTGTGATGGCAGTTTTGATTAATCCCTATCATTCATTCACCCCTCCTTCTTGCCTGTTTGCTAGTGCTTTTCTGAGGCAGTCTCCCATTTTGCCAAAGTCAGCCCTCCTAAAGTCCAGTACCCTCACTATGTATGGCTTGACTCCACGGCTGTGTTTATCGTGAACCACACTGTTTGGTGGCCACTTATTCCCGGATGGCTACCCACTTCTAAATCTGAGATCCTCTCTCCATCCCAGTTTGAGAGTACTAGGTCTAGGATTGCTCCTTCCCGAGTATGTTCCAACATTAGCTGTCTGAGGCATGCCCCCTGGAGGGCATTGTATTCCAAGTATTCCACTATCCTTTTCATAAAGTGTTTCCTTTAATTCCCCTACCACTGAAGTCAGGCTGACAGGCCTGTAATTGCCTGCCTCCTTTTTGCTACCACTTTTCTGAAGTGGGACTACTTCCTTTCTTCTTCAGTCTTCTGGGACCACGCCTTTCTTTAGTGAACTGTTAAACAAGTTTGCTAGGCATGCAGCCAGTACTTCCCTGACTTCCTTCAGGACTCTTGGATGCACCTTGTCTGGCCCCATGGCTTTGTCCATCCTCAGATTAGTGAATGCTTTCCTGATCATCTCCTCAGGAAAAGGACTGATGTCCACTTCCCTTAAAGCTCCTGGTACCTATTAGTGATCCCTCCCCTTTCTCTTCTACTGTGAACACTGAGCAGAAGTATTTGTTTAAGATGTTTGCCTCCTTACAGTCTCCCCCCCACCATCATGCAATCCCTCCTTTAGTCTTCCTTTTGGGCAGACTGGATGGGCCTTGCGGCGCTTATCTGCTGTCAACTTCTATGTTTCTATGTTTTCTCACTGACACACCTGAAAAATATCTTGTCCCTTTTTGATACTACCTGAGCTATTCTATCCTCAGTTTGCTCCTTTGTGTTCCTTACTGCTTTGCCTGCTTCCCTCCATTTCCCCAGATATACTTCCCTATCCTCCTCTCTTTGGGTCTCCTTATACATTCTGAATGCTACTCATTTTGCCTTTACCTTTCATGCCACCTCCTTCAAGAGCCACAATGGTCTCCTTTTCCTTGTACTTTTGCTTACTTGCTTGAACTTCTTCACAGAAAGGATGGTGGAGCAATGGAATGGTCTTCCGGAGGAGGTGGTAGAGGAGACATCTGTAAAGGGCTTTAATAGAGCATGGGACACCCACATGGGTCTGGTATTGAGGGGGGAAGGAAGTAGGGTGCAAGATGAAGAAGTAGTGCACCGGATGAAGTCCTAGCCTACAGGTGCCTTGGGCAGACTGGGTGGGCCAGGTGGTCCTTTTGTGCCATCAGGTTTCTATGCTTCCATGTTTATTTACTATGCCCTCTTTTAGTCTAGCCCACTTGCCCTCCACCCCATCCAGGACATTCCCACTGCCAGGTCCTTTCAGAGGCACTCTCCTATCTTAGTAAAGCCAGCTGTCCTGAAATCCAGGACCCTTGCCCTTGTGTGGTTGGATTCCGCTACTATTATATCAAACCACACTGTGCGATGATCTCTGGTCCACAGATGACTTCCTACCTCAATGCCTGCAACACTGTTTCCGTTAGTAAGCACCAGGTCCAGTATTGCACCATCATGAAGTGGGTTCATTGACTAGCTGCCTGAGGAATGCCCCCTGCAAGGAGTCCAGGATGTCTCTACTTCTAATTGATGCTGCAGGCGGGAGGCTCCATTCTATATGTGTCAGATTAAAGTCCGCCACCAGCACAACCTCACCCTTTTCAGCCATTGTGCCAGTGGCTTCTAACATTTCTTTATTTAATTCCTCTCTCTGTGTTGGAGGTCTGTAGACCACTCCTATCCGAACAACAGCTCTGTTTCCTAACTCGAGTATGACCCACAGCACCACAGCCCCACTTGAATTCCCTGTACCTCTTTCACGTTTATGTTTTCCTTAACATGAAGCACCACTTGCCCGCCTTTTCTTCATTCCCTGTCCCTTCTAAACATCATGTAGTCAGGCATGACCAAGTGCACCATGATTTGGTAATGACCACTGTGTCCAGGTCTGCCTCCATCATGGTGGTTTCCAGGTCTGGGATCCCAGGCTTATGCATTTCTGCACATGGCTTTCCAGATCTTTGTTAGCCCCTTTTTACCACCCTCCTTCACTAGCTTATTCTCCTTCCTCACCAGTTTATTTGGCCTTCCCCCCTCGCTGATCCTTTGCTACCTTAATTGTCTTGCATCCCTGTGGGTTTTTCTCCTCTTGGGATCTCTCTATTATCTATCACAGCCTTTGGGAAAGGGGACAGTTACTGCCTCCCCTTCGTCTTCTACCACCCCCTTGGCTCTTGTAAATGTCTATCCAAGTAACATTTAAACCATTCACTGAGGACTGCTGTTTCCCTCATGGATGGATGCAGACTATCTCCCCCAGTATAAGCTTTGATCCCTCCAGGTGGAACCCCAGTCCCCAATGTAGTCGTATCCCTCCTCTCTGTATCATTGGTTCAACCATAAGTTGAAGGTTGTGGTGTGGAGCTCCCTCTCCTTCCCCATCTTGTACATGAGCAGCACCCATAAAGGTTATAGTACATGCTACCTACCTAAAACTATTGCCCAGTTCCCTAAACTGCTACTGCACTGCTTCCATCCCATCCATAGCAAGGTCATTTATCCCCAGGTGGACAATGACATCCAGCTCCCCTTTCCCGTTGCCCTCGCAATCTGTTGGATATGCTTCTCATCCCTGTGAGCCACTGCACCAGGTAGTCACTTTACCTCCCTCTCTACCCCCTTTCCTTCCCCCAATTCTATCCCCTTGATATTAGAGTCCCCACCAGAAGATGTTTCCTCCTCTTCTGGGGTCCTCCTCCTCCCTGGGGCCTCCATTAGGGTGACCCACCTGCCCATCCTCACTTCCCATCACCTTGGTTTCCCCTTCTGGCAGTCCCACTCCGCAAGAATGGCATAGGATTTTCTTAGTGTATTGGTTGAGGAATGTGCCTGTGACCACTCCTGTGACACCCCAGGGTCCTTAAAGAACTAAGAGAGGTGGTGGCTGAACCTCTGGCTATCCTGTTCAGCCAATCACTGGAAACAGGGGAGGTACCCAAAGACTGGAGGACAGCAGATGTAGTCCCCTTATACAAAAGTGGGAACAAAGAGGAAGCAGGGAACTACAGACCAGTCAGCCTCACCTCGGTAGTGGGAAAGATCATGGAAGCACTACTGAAGGAGAGATTGGTGGAACATCTGGTTGTCAATGGACTACAGGACCCAAGGCAGCATGGTTTCACCAGGGGAGGTCATGTCAGACCAACCTCATTGAATTTTTGACTGGGTGACTAGGAGGTGGATCAGGGAGGCAGTGGACATGGCCTATCTGGACTTCAGCAAGGCCTTTGACACTGTGCCACATAGAAGACTATTACACAAACTGGGGAATATGGGTGTGGGCAGGACAGTAGTGTGGTGGGTAGGTAACTGGCTGGGTGGCAGGACACAGAGGGTGGTGGTAAATGGCTGTCACTCCACAGAGGGAAGAGTGACCAGTGGGGTACCACAGGGATCAGTGCTGGGACGGTCCTATTCAACATCTTCATCAGTGACATTGCACAGGATATAGAAGGCAGAATTTCACTGTTAGCTGATGACACAAAGCTCTGTAACAGAGTAGACACACCAGAGGTGTAGACAGAATGAGAAGGGACCTGCAGAAACTTGAAGAATGGTCAAGGTTTGCAGTTGAAATTCAATGCAATGAAGTGCAAGATAATGCATATGGGGCACAAAAACCCTGGCACAATATATCAGTTGGGGGGTGAGGATATAGCATGCACCAAGCAGGAAAGGGATCTTGGGGTTGTCATCTCTGATGACCTCAAGGTAGGGAAACAGTGTGACAAGGCATCAGGTAAAGCAAATAGGATGCTGGGATGTATAGGCAGGGGCATCACCAGCAGGAAAAGGGAGGTCATAATTCCGCTATACATGACACTAGTGAGGCCCCACCTGGAGTACAGTGTACAGTTCTGGAGACCATACCTACGTAAGGACATAGACAGGGTAGAGAAGGTTCAGAGGAGGGCAACAAAGATGGTGCATGGGTTGCATCACAAATCCTATGAAGACAGGTTGAAGGAACTGAACATGTACTCCCTGGAGGAGAGGAGGGAGAGAGGGGATATGATAGAGACATACAAGTATCTTACAGGGAGGAACAGGTGCAGGAAAACACTATTTTAAGCGAAAAAGATGTTTCAGGACTAGAGGGCATGGGATGAAGTTGGAGGAGGGACGATTCAGAGGAAACATGAGAAAGAATTTCTTCACAGAACGGGTGGTGGACAAGTGGAACACCCTGCCAGAGGAAGTGGTGGGGGCTGAAACAATCACGGGATTTAAGAATGCATGGGATAGACATAAAGGAATTCTAGAGGTCAGGGGTAAGGGGAAATAGACTTCTAGGAAAACAAACTGAACTTACAAGCTCAAATGGGCAGACTAGGTGGGCCATAGGCCCTTATCTGCCGACACTGTCTATGTATCTATGTATCTATGATCTGCACCTTCCAGCCTTCAAGAACCCATGACTCCTACCCTCCTTGGGCCGACCATTGTCCAACTGCTTCTCCCTTCTGGCATCCTTTGAGGTAGCGGTGTCTGTCTAGGTGGCCCCTGGGTGGTAAAAATGATCTTCTGACTCCTAGTTAATGCAGCTTTGAGTGTAGTGACATTCTCTTGACTCTCAGCAAGCACCACCTGGAGCCTAGAGTCATGTTCCCTCCACCCAGAGATGTGCACATAGATGGGGCAGCAATGCAGTCTCCAGAAGGCCTTCCGTTAGACTGCTGCACAAAATAAACTGCATTGCACCACTCCCCACATTTCCTTTTTTCCTGCACTTCTTGTGCTTCCTATCCACCTGCCCCAGACCCCAGTAGGGCTTACTAACACCCAACAACAGCAAATCTCTAAACCTTGAAGCATCCTAATACCCAGCAACCATTTAACAGTAAGCCCCTACATGCAAAAATACCCAGCAATGATCTTAACAGCCCCTAAACCCCCAAACACACTAATACATAATGACAGTTAACCAGCAGTCCCCTAAATACAGAAACACGCTCGTACCCAGCAGCACTTTAAATATCAAGTTCCTAAGTCCACAGTCACACTACCCTCCCAGTGCTTAGCAGTGTGTCTCCAATGTACAGCCTCTCTACAATGCAACCCCTCAACCAGTACAGTTGTACCTGGGATCCGATGAGCAGAGGAAGGAGGATTAAGCACCCCACAGGATGCTGTCTGGTGAGGGGAAGGGTCAGACCTGCATTTAGCTAGTGGGCTGGTGCCAATTTTGATCCCAGCAAAGGAGGTGGGGTTAGTGTCTGGTGCCAAGGAAGGAGGTGGGGCTAGTATTGGGGGCCATGGAGGGGGTGCTAGTGTTTGAAGAAGTGCGGTGCTAGCTTGGGGTTATGGAAGATGGACCAGATGGGGTAGGGGGCAATGGAAGGAGAGAAGGGGCTAATGTCAGGGCCTGTGGAAGGAGAGTGTAGAGGGAGGGTGTATGTGTGCCTTGAGAGTCTGAAGAGGTGGTGTCCAAGGGGTCCTTGCAGGGAAGGCGTGCAACAAGGTTATGAGTGATTCTCAAATGGCTATGGAGGAAGTGGTATGGTTTCTGGGAGTCAAGGGGGCCCCAGAGGCAGGTGATATCCATGGGCTCAGAACACTGGGGTGTTCAGAGGGGCTGTAGTGGAATGGTGGGTGGCAGGTTTTTTCGGAAGTGGAGGGAAGGGGTTAGTGTCTGGGTTGATGGAGGGAGCGGGGGTAGTGTTGGGGACTGGAGGGTGTACAGTCAAGGGGGTTACTGTCATGGGGATCTGTAAGAGCAACATGCTAGTGTCAGGTGCTGTGGAGGGTGGGAGCTAATGTCAGTGGGGTGTGTGGAGGGAGGGGAACTAGTGTCTGGGTTCGAAGCTAGAGGTGTGACTAGAGTCTGAGCTGCAGGCTAGTTAACTACACAGATTGGGGGTACAGAAAGACCTATTTATTCTCAGAAAAAAATTGGTTTTACTGGTAAAACACTTGAAGCATCTTCCCAGCTTTTTTTAAATGTATTTATTGAAGTGTATCTGTTCAGGAGGATTTCATACAACAGACTGTCCAGTGACATATACCTGGCTGGAGTTACATCAGCTGCCCCTTGGAAATGCATCACTAAATGCTCATTGAAGCACTTCACTTTACCCAGTGGGTCCCTCTGTGTACAAATGCCAGTGGCCTGAGGGTTACTGGGTCCGTTCAGGTCAGTTAAACCATTTCTAAAGTGGTAGGCTGGCGTAAAGCTACCATACAGTGGGGTAAAGTTCAGAGATACTTGGGTTGACATTTACGTCAAGGTCTGACAAGACTACACGCTGTGTCGGAAGAGGTGAGTGGACATGAAAAAGGGGAAAATAGCAGCTGCAAGCATGAAGCCCAAGTTTCTGCAGGCCCTGCACCACCAAGAAGTACAATATTGTGACCAACCACCTTGCAATATCACCCACCATCCCATGGACTAAACTTGGACCTTCGGTACAGCCATAGATTCCCTCCAAGGGAAGAGGAGGGGAAGGGTCATCATCCCTATCGTCCCCTTCTATTGACTGTCATTGGCCATGGCAACCCACACCCCAGTTTCTCTACCAGTTTGGTGGTCCAGAGCTCCATTGATGGTTCAGGGAGCATAACAACTGATCTCTTCATCCTGCCTTGTGTTGGTCGATGGGTGGAGCAACTTGTCCTACTCCCCTAAGACAGATCAGCCTTAGGGACACTGAATCCTCCCCATGATGGCTCCTGAGTGACCGAGTCCATTCTAAAACCCAGGTCAATGGTGTGGTACCGGTCTGCCCCCCCCCCACACACACAAATCACTTTTCTTTTTTCAACTTCTGCTGGTCCTTCCCAGCCAACTCAGCTAATCAGTATTTTTATTCTTCCTGCTGACCTAGTTCCCCTTTTATGTCTATATGTCAACAGGCTGTTGACCAGGTGTAGCAGGACACTGACCATACTTATCAGATAAGCATAAATTTTTGTTTACCGTACATTGTTTGTCATAGTTAGTTTGTAAAGAGCTGTAGATCCTTTGTGACCTGGTTGCTGCTTTTGTTCTACAGGAATGGCTGGCTGCTCCCTTGAGACCCCCTTATCCTAGGCTCCACAGGAACCAGGTAAGAGATCTCTTATATGTGCTAAGATGTTAACCTGTAACAGTGCAACCCCAAGGATTATGACACTGTAGGCTTTCACTTGTTAGGTTGTTGGTGATGCAGAGTCTGAAATATCTCCACTATTCTGTTACAATTCCATTATCACAAAATGAAGGAAATTAACTGCAAAAAAAAAAAAAAAAGCTTTGTTAATGCAGACATTAGGGTGGAAGAATGCAAATCAATAAAGTACACAAATAAAAACATTAGTTTTTGAGTCCTAGGAGTCTTGATGAATTGGTGGTGTGGTATTCCTTTGGGTTGTCAATCCTAATGCCCCACCCCCTTCCCTAAGCAAATAAGATCTCTTGAATCATGCAGAGCCATGTCGGAAGAGAGCTATAACTGATTCTGTTAGCCACATGCGCCTAGCTATACTTCTTTTTCTTCAAAGAGTAATTGCCTATGAGGCACTGGGTTGGAGCTGTACCTTGTGCGTCAGACATCAGGCTGTGGCTTGGGTGAAAGGGGTGGGCATCAAGGTTGGTAACCCCAAGGAACACAACATAACTGATTTGCAAAAACTCATGAGGCTCAAAACCCTGTTTTTCATTTTCTTACTTTGTGCGCTTTGCATTCTTCAACACTAATGTCTGCATTATTGTAGTATTTTTTGCAGTGAGCATATTCATACATGGAAGGGACATGATGTGATGTTTATTTTTATTTATTTATTGGAATTTTGGAAATAACCTTTGAGTAAGAACTCTTTTACAAAGGGTCCACGTCCATTAAACAGTACAAATACAGGCATAATTGAATTCACAGTACAAATACAGAAATAGTTGAAATATCAGTACATAATTGAATTCACAGGACAAATACAGACATAGTTGAATTATAAGTATATTAAGTAGCAAAAACATAGAAAATAGCTAAGAGTTTCTTATGAGTTTCAATAAGGGTTTAATACTAATTGCGTATGGCATAAGGAAGTATATGAGAGACAGGAAAATATAGGATAGGGAGAGAGTGGTTAGTGAATGGAGCATGGGGATAGAGCAGCCCATGAGGAGCAGTGTCACATTGCATTACAGCTTTGGAGCTGAGGACCTGTGGATAGTGTATGTGAGAGTATGTGGTAAGGTGGGAGAAGGTGGTGAGAGAGTGAGAAAGAGAGAGACAGAGAAACAGAGTGTGGAGGGGAAGAGAGAGGGGAAGGAGAGAGAGACCAAGCGAGGGAGGGGAGGTATCATGAGAGTGGAGATTGTTGGAGAAAAGGGGGGTGGGACGGGGTGAGGGGAGGGTGGAGAGAGTGAGAGAGAGGGATGATGAGGCATGAGACAAATGAGAGAGTGCAATCACTAGCAGAATGAGAGCTATGAAGCATGAGGTGCCAGAGTCTGGGGGGGCAGGATTAGGGAGTGGAGAGGGGTGTCCCATGTGAGTGAGTCCATAAGTAGTTGCTGGTAGGCAGGGTTGGTGCAGGCTCTGGAGATCCACTCTGAACTGTTTGACACTAACAGACATTCTTTTGCAGTAGAAACTGCTTAAGTTCAGCATTAATGGTTCATGAGTTAGCAGCATTTAAAGTGTTAGCTGAGATCCCATTAAGCCACAGTGGGGCACGGTAGGGGAAGGATCTTTGTACAAGAGCTGTCCTTCAGAAAGGGACACAGAAAGGGTATAGTTCTTTATTCCTGGTACTGTACATGGAGTTGGTTATGGTAAACAGGTCAGTGATACAGGGAGGAGTTAGGCCTAGCATGTCTTTCTAACCTAGGAGGCACATCTGGTATGAGATTCTGTTCTTGAGGTTTAATATGTTTTCTTTCTCATAGAGTACACAAGTGTGCGTGAGCTGGTCAGCATCTAGTAACAGTCTGCAGGCCTTGTTTAGAGCTGTGCCTACCCTCTTGAGGGTGGTATCAGTTGCTGCTCCATGGGTCAGCAGGCCGTAGTCAACCACGGAAAAAATTGAGCTGTTTATGGAGAGCCTGAGAGCATTGGTAGTGAGACTTTTCCTATGCTGATAAAGTACCCTGAGTTTAGTATTTACTGCCTTCACAACCTGGTCAATATGCTGGCCATATGAGAGAGTATCATCTATTATCACTCTTAGGTATTTAAGAGAATGAACCTGTTTTAGAGAGGCCGACCTGTTGTTGGTGACTGTTAGTATGGGGTACCTCCTCTTTAGTTGAGGACTAGAAAGGAGCATGGATTTGTATTTTTTTGTAATTGAGTAACAGCCTACGAGAGCTAAACCAGACCTACAGTTGTTGGGAGGTGGACTGCAGCTCAGCCTACAGGGTCTCAATGTGGGCACTGCTGCTGAGTACCACCGCATCATCTGCGTAGAGGATAATTTTGCTAGCACATGCCTCCTGGAGTGTGTTCAAAAAGAGTCTGAACAGCAATGGACCTAATATGGACCTTTGTGGAACTCCCAGCACAATGTCCCAAGAGGTAGAAACTGTTGGTCCAATTGTGATCCTTTTAAACCTTCTGGATAGGTAATCTTGAAACCACTGGACGGTGTTGGAGGCCAGCCCAAGGGCCCATAGTTCCTTGAGAAGGAGGGGGTGACAGACTGTGTCAAAGGCCTTTGGTAGGTCAATAAAGGTGGACCCAACCAGTTTACCCTAGTCCATAGCCTCGTGAGTGTAATCTGTAAAATCAGCCAGGACTGTGGCGGTGCTGTGGTAATTTTTTAAAACCATGCCACTGGGGACACTGCAACTGGTATTTCTGCATATATTCCATGATTTGGTCTGCTATGATCCTCTCTAGTGCTTTGGATGGGGGTGGGAGGATAGAGATGGGCCTATATTTAGCTGTGCATGTCCTGTCCCTGCTCTTGTAATTTGGGGTGACCAGTGCTTGTTTCCAGAGGGAGGGGAACTTAGCCAGGGTTATGGACTTATCAAAGATTTTAGTGATGGGAACAATAAGCACATCCACTGTCTGAGCTACCAGTTACATGCCGATACTGTCACTGCCGATCCTAGTCTTTCCTAAGACCTTTTTGACATAGCCCATGGCTTCCTTGACTGTAACCCACCTGAAATAAAATTGTGGGTGCTGTGCACTCATGGGTATGTTTTCAAGATCCATATCCACAGACTTCAATTATTCATCAGGGAGGATAGAACTTAGGTCTGTGAATGCAGAGTTAGACTCTTCTACTATATTTTTGGGGTACTTGGTCACCATATGCAAGCAAGGAGGCAGTGTAGCATAATGATTAAGGGTACTGAGCTGCAAATCTGGAGACCTGGATTTGAGTCCTGCAGTCCCCATTTACATACTGTGTAACCCAGAGCAAGTCAGTTAAACTTTCCCTAGAACAGGAAAATGGAGCAGCTATTCACACTGGGGTAATATCCCATCTGCTGCTTGACACACTTCCTTGTGCCACCCAAGCACAGTGCTGGTGTCTGTTATTTATATTTGTATCTTAAAACTGTGTGCTGTGTATGTCTCCCTATCTGGAGCGCTGTCACACTGCCTGCTGTATAATATGAACAGTTTGTCTGCCAAATGTTTGAATGATTTCTGAGCCCAATGGTGCCACCCAACCACTGTGCTGGTGTCTGTTATTTCTATTTGTATCTTAACTTATTTACCATGTATGTCTCTCTATCTGCAGCACTTGTCGCAGTGCCTGCTGAATATTATGAACAATTCCTCTGCCAAATGTTTGCATAATTTCTGAACCCAATGTTGTAACCAACTACCTTTGTACCTGCTTATAGTTCTCCTGGTATGAGCTTTTGTTTATAACATTTATTTCTCTTGTACCTGCCTGTATTTTGCCTTGTATGTCCTTTGTATGTGCTTTTGTTTTTGACGTTCTTGCAACTATCTCCAAGTCACCCCGATAAAGGGACTTTTTGTTTTAGTGGACCTACCCTGTCATCAAAATTTAAATAAATATCTACAGACCTCCAGCACAGGGGGTGGAGATGGACAAGGTTCTAGTGGAAGTCATCCATAAAATGGCAACTAAGGGGGAGGTGCTGCTGGTGGGAGACTTCAATCTGTAAGATGCGGATTGGAGCATCCTGGCTGCAGCTTCAAGTAGGAGCAGGGATATCCTGGACTCACTGCAAGGGGTGTTCCTTAGGCAATTAGTATATGAGCCAACTTGTGAGGGAGCAATTTTGACCTAGTACTCACCAGAGGAGACAGTGCTGCAAACGTCACAGTTGGTGGCCAGCTGAGTGCCAGTTATAGCAAAATGGTGTGGCTCAGTATAATAACAGGAGAGATATCAAACCACACAAAGGCACAGTCCTTGATGTCTTGAGGACAGACTTGCAAAGATGTGGGAATGCCTAAAGGATGCCTTGACAGGGAGGGGGAACTAGCATGGAGTAGAAGAACAGTGGGCAAAATGAAAAGGAGCTCTAGTGAAGGCAGCAGACCTCTGCATTATGCAAGTAAACAAAAGCAAGAGAAAAAAAGAACACTATGGTTCTCAAAGGAGGTGGTGGAGAGGAAGGTTATGGCAAAAAATGTTAGCATTCAAGAAGGTCCCTATTAGATGAGTGGTGGCTTTCATTTTTTATCAAAGGCTGCTTAAATGTCTGTAAAACCAATTTGAAAATGAGCCCCATTAACTTGCACGTGGTGTGCCCCTGAGCATTCTCTGGTTAGACATCACACAACATCAGAGTGCAGGGGTGGAGTGTACGGACCGGGAAGTGGAAAGGGATTGGCTGGCCAGCAGTTCAGCCAGAGTTACAATTCCTTACCTCTCTTATAGGAGAGCAGTAAGTTTTATATATTTGGAACAGACGCACTGTTGACAATGCAGGGCGGGCTATGAAGCAGAATACGGTGTGTCACACCTTTACTTTAAAAGGCAATGACTGATCATGATTAAACATGACAAATTATGAAAATTAATTACAGCATAGCAGCCATTGAAAGCCAGGTACATCAATCATGATTAATCATGACCAAATCTTACAAGCATATGATCAAGTGTGATTTTTCATGATATGTGAAGCAGGTTCTGATTGGCTGCCAATAACCTGTATCAGGTATCGATCAACTATTATTAACCATGATTGATAAAAAAAAAAAAAATAAACACAATCAGCAACCAAAGAAAAGTGAGGGTGTATGGCTCCTTTGGGTATTGATCAATCATGATAGATAACGATTTAGCACCACCAAACATACTGATTAAAAATGATCATAACCCAACAAAACAGTTATGACCAGTGTTGATCAATCATGATTAATAACAATTAACGATAAAAACACACCATGATGCAATTAACATAATGATGATTAATGATCACTTCAGGTATTGAGTAATCAGGATTAATCACATATATAGGAAATCTCAAAAATTCACTAAAAATCATGATCAGATTGTAACCAATAATTTGATGATTTGTGATGGGTGGCCATTTAACGTTGGTGGCCTTTCATTATTATTGATGATATTTTTGGTGATTTTTCATACATGATCATGATCTTTAACAATGAAATGTATGGATTTTTTATGATCAATCATGATAAACTCTCATTCATTTCGGCTGGGTAATTTGCTTCATTCAGGGCCCGATATTCACAATGCAAGTCATTTTATTTATTTATTTATTCATGAGTTTGATAACTGGGTGAGTGCACTGATCCCAGGAACCGTTTTCAGGCATGACCCGGGCCATAACACATGGTGCAGGGTGACAGTGGAGTACAAGGTAACAGTAGTACACATGAAACAGTTTTAATACATGCAACAATAGTAAGCACAATATACAGGTTTGATGCATAGGTCCATTTGAGAACAGTGAATACAAGGTTTCAGTATCGAACATGAGGAGATTTGGGCCCAGATATTCAAACTGCTCCCAAAATGTGCGCAACAGCAGGAGCAAGCACAATTCAATTGCGCATATGCGCAACAGACGCGATATTCAAACATGGAGCAGAACAAATTGCGCAAGCAGCCAGCGTCTGAATATCGCACAAACTGCGCCATAGCGCAACCAGGAAGGGGAAGCTGAGCAGAAAGGTTGCGCCATAGCGCAACAAGGGCAACCCAGCTGAGCAGTCCAGAGGTGCCATAGCGCAAGCAGACCCTCCCCAGCAGAGCAATGGAACTGCACAACCAGGGAGGCAGGCTGGGGCACCACCAGCCACATGCCACACATGGGCACAGGAACACACTGCAGAACCAACAAGACACCTGCACACCCCAAGCACAGCATCACTGGGGTGGGACGGATGATCTACTGGCCCACGGGGACAAGCCAACAAAGCACAGCAGGGCCATGATGCCCCAGCACAACCACTGGCAGGCTGAGACTGCCACACACAGGGGGTTGACAACCACAGTGCACATCAGCCCCCCGTATGCACAGCACACCCTGCACCGTGACCCCAAGACACCACCCATGTGCAGTGACTGGCACTGCAGGAAACACCATGCATCCCCCCCGGCACACGTCAACCTCTTGTAGCAGAGAACCATACAAGCCAGACCCACCCTGTGCACCCAGCAGTGGGTGGCAGCAGATGACAAGACCAACAGAAAGTCACTGCCACACTGGAGACACCTCCCCATGCACACACACGCTGACACACACACACACACACACACACACATACCCAGGACCATACCACCCCAGATGGCATGCACACCACTGCAACTGAGCAACCATAGCCAGCTGCAAATCAGAGACCAACACAGTACTTCATATCAAAATATATATATATTAGAAAATGTAAAGTACAAAATGAACAACAACAAAACTATTTACAAGAGGGGTAGGGGTACAAGGTAGGGGTGGTGAGGTAAGGATGAACAACTTGAGAGGGAAGGCAGGGTGGGAGGGATGGGTGAAGTGGGAAGGGAAGCCGGCCTAAGGCCTAGCAGGCTGGTCCTCCACTGCCTGGTGCCGTCGTGCCTGGCTGTGCCTCCTCAGTAGCCCATGGTGCTGGATATCCTGGAGGATGGTCCTGTTTTCCATGGACACCCAGGTCAGCTGTTGCAGTGCCTGCTGAATTCTTCAGAGCACAATGAGGCCTAGGAAAATGGGAACACAGTCAATGGCTGTGACTGACTACAACCCTGAACACCACCCAACCTGCAAGCCATATAGCCCAATGTCCCGCACCTGTGATGGTATGCACCCACCCACAGTGAACATGCACATGGCCAGCCCAACCAGGTCGGCACCAGCTATGTGCACCACTGCACACACACACACTGCCCATGTCCATCACAGCACAAACAAGGCTGACAAGTGACGTGGCAATGTGGTGCAATGCCAGTTCCACAGCCATGTGCCCAGTGCATGCATGGACCACCAGTGCGCACACACAGGCGTGCAGTGACACTGGACAGTGATGAATATCGCCTGTGTCGTGCATGGTTGTGTTGTGCATGGCTGGTGGTCATGCCCACCCCTTCCAGCATGCAATAGCATCCATGATGTAATGATACTCACACTCCATAAGCAGCTGTGGCTGCTGCTGCTGCTGCTGCTGTGGCCCACCCCTCGCAGCACCACCGACCGCCACCGGGGCCCTGCCACGGCCCTCCTCATCCGTGCCTGCATCCTCTCTGCCCGGCCTGTGGGAGACAAATGTTGAGAAAAACATCAGTGTGACTCCAAAGCAGACTGCCCCCTGCCCCAGTGAGAGTGCCTGCCCACACAGCCAGACCCATGCATCTCACACCTGCACACACTGACACAGCCAACCATGTCAGAGCCATCACCCATGCACAGCCACCAAAACACACTCACACCCCTACGGAGAATAAAGGTGCATAGATGGTACACCCACCTGGCCTAGGCACAACGCCTCCTGGCACGTGACCGTAGCCTCTCATGCAAGTCCGGCTCCCTCCTGCGGAGGTCACTGTACCTGTGCCGGCACTGCTCGGCAGACCGGCGCTGCCCAGTGACCCCCACCAGGTCATTGGCCACTTGCAGCCAGACCTGGGTTCGAGCCATGGTGAGGGGCTCCTCCCCATACAGTGCCCCATAGTGGGGCTTTACCAGAGCCACCAGGTTGGCCACCTCCACCGGGCTCCATTGGAGTGCCCTCCTGCGTGCCATTCTTCTAACTTTACAGCAGGCAATATGGCGCTCCGCAGTGCGGCAACCCCATGTGGAAATGTTGCGCAATAGACCACCATAGGTTCCAATCGCGCTGTTTGTACAGCACCAATCGGTCCACATAGCGCTGTCACCAGACAGCGCAATGAGGCCGTACACATGGCAGCCGAACAGCGCCAGGGGGCAAAGGTCGGACACCAGGTCAGGGGTCTATGACGCAAGGCCACGCACAGCGCCATCTGACGTCTATGCATCCTGTGCGACTGACCACATGTGTGACAGTGCCACAGTGGACTATTGAGCAGTAGTGCCACAGTGCCATATAGTGCCCAGTGCTGTAGTGCCACTGGCACAATGGTGGCCATGGCCTGAATTGCCGATCGCGCCCAGCACATCATCAGCGCAGCAGACGCCTGCATAAGCTACCTGGGCATGCGCAATGCAGTGTACTGCACAGTCACAGATCTGAGCTATTGGCTCAGCTGGCTCAACCGTATTGCTAAAAGCGCAATAGTGCGATATTCAGCCGACACATGCAAATCATCCGATCAGCCATTCAAAGGCGCAGTGGCGCGATTTGCATTTCATTACAGTTGCTCCACTCCTAATTTGCATGCATTGCGCTATAAAACTGCGACAGTGGGCTGCGCTGGCCAGATTCGGTTACTGCAGGTGAGAGGTGAGTTGCATGCTGTGGGATGTTCTGGACAATGGGCATGGGATAACACTGTAGACTGCACAGTGACAGGTGTCCACTTCCACCCATACAGATCGCCATGACTGAGCAGAGCCAAGGTGAGGGTGAGGATGGTGGGCGAAGGAGGAGGAGGCCCAACTTCACCACGGCAGAGACTGAGGCCCTCTTCCAGGCCTACCTGGAGGAGGAGGCACTACTGAGTGGATGGCGGGGCACCTCTCAGGCCCGTGCGGCTGCATGGGAGGGGGTAGCCTGGGCAGTGAACCTGCACGGAAGCCACCAGCGCTCCGTGCAGGAATGCAAAAAGAAGATTGGGACAGACCGCAGGAGGGTGAAGGAGAAGGTGGCAGCCCTCAGGGCGGCACGTGCTGGCACTGGCGGGGGCCAGCCAGCGGTGGTGGAGCTGACCCCGGCTGAGGACCGACTGGCTGCATCAATGCAGTGCAGTGCTATTGAGGGCATACCAGGAGGTGGATTCCAGACAGGTGGAAGCCCATCACTGCAGGTATGACATGGTGGTGGTGTTGGGGGAAGGTTGTTCACATGCACTCACATGTCCTCTCTTTCTGTTACAGATCCTGTTCATCTTCAGGGGATGGTGGTGGTGGGTCAGGCAGTGAGGATGACCTGCTGGACATGGAGGAGGGTCCATCCACCTCTGTCACCAGCCAGCATGCACTGCACCAGCATGCACTCTGGGCTGCCAACTCTGGTGTCAGTGATTCGGGTGTGGGGGGTGCACAGCCTGTGTCTCAGCAGTCTGGCATGCAAGCATGCCAGCGCTGTGACTGTGGCTGTAACGCACCTGCACCATTGATGATGCAAGGACTGCAATGGGCAGTGACATGTGTGTGTCCCATGGCGGACACACAGCAGGCCAGCACGTGCCCTGGGCCTTCTGGTTCCAACATGTGTGCCAGCATGTCGGCACAGTCCCAGGCTGTGCCTGTCAGCACGTGGGGCAGCACCGGTGGCTGTGCAGGTGTCTGGCACTGTTGCGCCACAGCGGTGGACGAGTGGTCCCTGGGGCACAGCGGTTGGAGGGGCAGCAGCAGCAGTCACCCACCAGGTCTGGGGGTACAGTGTCCAGCGGTGGCACATGCCCGCCGCCCTTTGATATGCCCATTCCTGGTCCTGGCAAACAGCGCCCACCCTCAAGGGGTGTTGTGCATCAGGACCTTCCACACCCTGGGGGACAGGATGCCGTTGTGGCAGAGTACCTATTGGACGAGCACACCTGCTTGCTGTGGGAATCAGTACAGCAGCAAAGTCGGGTTGCAACGTCTGTGGAGGCACTATGTGCGGCTGTGGAGCGGCACAGCAGGGAGTGTGCTCTGTACCGTGCAGAGATGGTCCATATGCGGATGGATGTGACCACCGCCATTGACAGGCAGACCCAGGCATTGGTCGCTGTCGTGGCTGCATTGGGCACACACGCAGGTGCTCCTGTACCATGCACCCCACACAGTACGCTCTCCAGTCCCTGTTCCCGGCTTTGTGCGACACCAGGCCTGTCGATGCTGGGTTCTGCTGTGGGCATCCCAAGCACCCCTGGTGCAGGTATGTTTGGCATCCTACAGACCCCAGTGCGGACAAGGTCACGATCGCACAGTGGGACCCCTGGTGGTCCATCGGTGCCACCCCTTGTGGCCCCTGCTCAGCCTGCCAGTGCTGTTGGGTCACGGCGGGGCCGCCCAAGCATCCGTGGTGGCCGTGGAATGGTGCAACATGACTGACCTGCCTCCCAGTGCGGGCCCTGTCTGCTGCTGCCCTGTGTGCACTGTGCATCATGGTGGGCAGTGCACTGGTGGGTGCCCTGCCCATCACGCCGACATACGGACCACCTGCACACCATCCCAGACTGCTGTCCACAGGTGCGTGTGCATGATGATGCCTGCATTGTACTGTACACCAAGGTGCAAGGGTGCCCAGCATCTGACACACGTGCTTGGACAGTACAGGTGGTGGGTGTGGTCTGTGGATCTGTGTGTTTGCCATGTCTGTTCCTGCTCTGCTGTGCACCTGCCCATGTACGCTTTGTGCCTGGTGTGTTTGTGTGTGTGTGTGTGTCCATATGACTGTTCGCCCCTCCCTGATGGTGTGTTTGTGTGCCTGGTCCCTTCCACCCCCCTTGCCGTCATGCACCCCTGGTGTGTTACTCTGTGTGCCTGTGGGTTGCGCCAGGACAGTGTTGTTTGCACATGGCCCCTTGACTTACCTGTGTTGTGCATAATGCTCCTCCGTGATGGTGTCCTGGTGCAGCTGGGCCTGCCGGATCAGTCGGGTCCCTGCCGTCCAAGGGGGGGCTGCTCATCACCATCAACACCGGCGCTGCTGGCGTCCCCATCGCTGTCCCCCTCTTCAACCTGTATGGCTATCCCACAGTCATTGGCCATGTTGTGCAGGATACAACAGGCCAGGAATATCTCACAAGCCTTTGAGGGGCTGTACTGTAGGGCACCGCCAGAGGTGTCTAGGCATCAGAAGCGTGCCTTGAGCATCCCAAACACCCGCTCAATGATGTTGCATGTGGCGGCATCTGCCTCATTATAGCATTGCTGCGATGGGGTCATGGGGCGCCGGTACGGT
Organism: Neoceratodus forsteri; assembly: GCA_016271365.2. Taxonomy (NCBI): domain Eukaryota; kingdom Metazoa; phylum Chordata; order Ceratodontiformes; family Ceratodontidae; genus Neoceratodus; species Neoceratodus forsteri. Next base: position 1,729,028,908 of record CM057452.1, read on the forward strand.
GTGAGCAGCCAGGGACGGAGTGGGTATCCGCTGTCACCTGTGTGGAGATAGTGGAGATCAGTCTCATGTTCAGGTCCATATTGCCCATATTCCTGTGTGCCACCACCATGGCACCTGTGGCATTCTCACCCTTGCCCCGAGTTTGCATTTCCTACATGCGTACTCACCCACTAGATGGCCTGTGGGGATGTCCCCACTCTCGAATCGATGGCACAGTGTGGACTGATGCCATATAAAGGCATCATGTGCTCTGCCAGGGTGTGTGGCACAGACATTGATTATACGCCCAGTGGCATCACACACCACCTGGCAGTTGACACTGGGGAAGCCCTTTCTATTCCTGTATGCGGCCCCATCAGGGCCAGGTGGCGTGTGAATGGCCACATGGGTGCAGTCTATGGCCCCTAGCATGCCAGGCATACGTGCTACCCTGTGGAACACCTGCATGTTTGCTGTACGCTCTGCCATGGTACTGGGGAAATGGATGTGCTCCGCAGCATGTGGCAGCAGTGCGCTGAGGAATTGGGTGAGGATGCGTGACGTGGCCGACTGTGTGATGCCTGTGGTGTCCCCTGTTGGCCTCTGGAAGGTGCCCGTGGTGAGCAGGCACATGCAGGCTGTCACCTTGGTCTCCACTGACAGAGCATGACTCCGTCGTGAGGGTGCCTGCATCACATCACTGCACAGCTCACAGAGCCGCCTCAGTATTGCCCTGTTCAGGTGGTACCAGCCCACGATCTCTACATCTGTGTAGACTCAAAGCTGATGCGGGCGCGGCATACTGCCTGTTGGGGCGTACCACCAACAGGCCCTCCACGGCCACGTCCCCCTGTACCTTGCATTCTCACCCCCCTCATTACAGCTTCCATGTGGAAGCTGCCACTGTCCATCTCCCTGGCTTGTGCCCCGGCTGATGTTGCTTTGTTACCCCCGCTGTCCTGACTGCTACTTTCACTGCACCGGGCACCCCCGCTGGCCTCTGCAGCCTATGGCCCACACTGCTTCCCTTGCCTGCCCTGGCCTGTCACTGTCTGTCTTTCTCTCTCTCTCTCTCTTCCCCACTTGGCATCCCTGTGGCGTTCTTGCGCCGCTTCCTTGAGCCTTTTTATTTTGGCTCATTTCCGCTGGGGCCCAACTTCCGGCTGGTCCGCTGTTGCGCATTGCGCAACTCTTTGGATATCGCATTGCGCTCTTTATGCATGGATCCACCCCCTTCGGTTGCGCATGCCATCATTTGCATTGCGCTGTTGCTCAGCATGTTTTCGGTGGTGCAGCTGCCTCCTGCTGAATATTGTAGAATGGCGCACTTTTGGACTTGCGCAGGCGCAACCCTATTGCGCATGGCACAACCCTTTTGAATATCCCACCCTTGGTACAAAACATACAAATCATAGGCACAATGTACAATGTGTGACTGCATCATCCAGTGAGCAAATAATACACAGAATACTCAGTAAAATTTCAAAAAAAGGTCACAATACAGATAAGGTATGAAGGGAAAAAACTAGATATATCATCCTTCTTGAAAATGACTGCTCTTCACTTCACACCTAAAACTGTCAGGTAGAAAACCTAATGAGTAAAAGGAAAAATAAAATATGTCATAAATACAAAGGTTAGAGCTGACTACTTTTAAAAATTAGTAATATTTTCTAGCTGCTGATTTTGGTGGTGCAAACTCTAAGAGTGAGCTGCTCCACCTGAGCAAAAAAGTACCATCTCCCACACTTTTACTATTTCTGTCACTCTCCTTGACTCCTGCACAGAGATGTGTGTAAACTGTGAAGCCGGCAAACTTTGCTTCATGAACAAATTTGCAAAGTGTTCCAAACTCGCAAAGTATCGACTTCATGAAGTTCTCAGCAGGTGAAGTAGCACTTTTTCAGGAAAAGTTAGGTAAATTTTGACTTTGCCTGACTTCACCTGAAAAGGGCCATTTTCCAGGAAAACTCACTGTGAGGTGGTGGAGTTGGCAATTAGCAAAGTTTTTTGTGAAGGCAAATTTTGCATCTTCACTGGAAATTCACCAGCAAAGTAAAACTTCACAACATTTCTACTCCTGCCTCTCTGTTGCCACTGTAAGAAATCTAGATGCCCTCCTTTATCCAGAATTCACTTTTGTCCCTGATAACTCTCTGGTCTGCAGATCCATTTGTTATCATATGCACAACATTTCCCACATCATGATGTCCTTAACCCCTTCCCTGCTGAAACCCATATTTATACCCCAATTTCTTCTTCCCTTGACTACTTCTATTCACTCCTCTATGGCCCTCCCAACTTCCTTGTCTTTAAGCTACAAACTGCTCAAAATATAACTGCTCAATTGAACATCCTTTCTTTACAATGAGGCCAATCACTCCAAATCGCTGTCACCTCTACTGGCTCCCTATCCTTTACTGTCTGCTCTACAATTTCCCTCTTTGTTTTTAAACTATTCACATCATGCCTCTCCCATTCTCTCTGAAATATTTGCTGCCTACTCTCCACCCCATATAGTCTGTTCTTAAAATGCTTGAATTATTTATATCTAAATTAAAAGAGGCCTGAGGGGGGCTCTTATGGTTTATGAAATTCCAAGTTTGAGATTTGAGAGAGACAACCATGAAGCAAAGCTTAGCAGTTCTGGGGATGCCCAAACCTCATAACAGACTGTTATGATACACTTCACAGAGGCCCTACTAACTTATATTATATCACTTGAGTTAGATAGATTGATTTTGTAATATGCTAATGGAAACATTGATAACCTGTGCTCATCACAGTTTGAAAGCACATTATAGACTCTTAAATGAGGTATTGTGCTTCTCCATGGCTGGCAGCAGTCTAGAGATTCTGACGAGTAAGTCTGCTATGCAGTGAGACCTCACTGCTACCAATTTTAGAATCTTCTGATGTTACTGATGATCTAACTGTGGTTAACCATATTGTAGTCAAGTACAGCTTAATCACCAGTGACAACACAAGGTTCTAAAAATGGCAGCAATGTAGTATCAATAGGACAATGTGATATCTCTGCACTCCTGCCAGGTAAAGAGGAGTTCAATACCTCATTTAAAAGAGCTTTTCATGGACTTTCAAACTGTAATAGGCACGGTTCATGAATGTTCCCCTTTAAATATCGTCTTGTACTTTCAAGTCAAATGAAGCTGCTCACCCCTAGCTGTGAAAAGAAACACTCCACACCTAACGTTTCTGTACAAGAGACAACCATACACAGGAATAGAGGTACAGTGACTCGGTGTGCTGATTGGCTGAAATTGCATGAGTGTTTTATAATCCCTCATACTGTATCTTCCTTTTGACCACTGGTAAGTGGTCATTCTTTTCTTCTCTCAATATTTGGAACAGTCTCCCTCTCCCCACTTTAATGATTGCCCATCACCCTTCAAACCCCACCTCAAACCCCACCTTTTCTCCCGTGCCTAAAGAGTCCTGAGCTCCCATTTGGTTGTCTGTGATTTTTCTGGGCAGTTTTTAATGACAGTATCACAGTCTAATACTTTTCTTTTTATCATCTGAGCCCACTGGACTGGGGTGCCATCTCGGAGGTCGTGAGGGCTGCTGCTCCTGCCCTCCCCTGCCCATGCTCGCAGGAGCCCAAGGTGAATCTGAGCCCACTGGACTGGGGTCCCGTCTCGGAGGTCATGAGGGCTGCTGCTCCTGCCCTCTTCCCTGCCCCCGCTCACAGAAGCCCAAGGTGAATCTAAGCCCACCAGACTGGGGTCCCATCTTGGAGGTCGTGAGGGCTACTGCTCCTGCCTGCTCCCGCTTGCGGAAGCCCAAGGTGAATCTGAGCCCACCGGACCGGGGTCCCATCTCGGAGGTCGTGAGGGCTGCTGCTTCTGCCCTCCCCTGCTCGTGGAAGCCCAAGGTAAATTACACTCCCTGGAAGGCTCCATAGGGTCTGCATGCAAGGCTGTTTAATAGAACTGACTATTTGGACAAAGCATAGAAAAGTAAAAAGAGCCTGCTACAAGTGTAACGCATACCAGCAACTCACCAGGCCGCTCTCTCCCTCGCCACACTGGTTGTTCCTCCTGTGCTGCATGGAGGTTTTGAACTTGGCGCCATTTTGTCGGCGCAGATGTTCAGATAGTTTATTTTTTTTTAAAAGCTTGCAGTGCTCGTTGTTTTAAGTTGAATTCAAAAGTTCTTTAAGGGATCTTTTCAAACAGCCTCTGATACACTCTGCTGCACTCATGGTCTCAAGCTGAACCAGCAGATGCTCTGATAGTCATTTCTACCTGAATTGTTTGGAGTGCTCGTTGCTTTAAGTTGAACTAAAAAGTACTTTAAGGGACCTTTTCAACAGCCACAGATACTCTCTACTGCACTCGTTGTCTCAAGCTGTACCTGCAGATGCTCTGATAGTGATTTTTTTACCCTGAATTGTTTAGAGTTCTTGCTGTTTTAAGTCACCTAACCCTGTTTCAGATCCACAGGAATCCCTGCTCTCTCCCCCTGTCCTTATCCCCCCCCCCACTGTATAGAAAGCCTCACCTCGATCTCTTATCATTCCAGGTGAATCTGAGCCCACCGGACCAGGGTCCCGTCTCGGAGGTCATGAGGGCTGCTGCTCCTGCCCTCCCCCTCCCCTGCTCGCAGAAGCCCAAGGTAATTACACTCCCTGGAAGGCTCCGTGTGGTCTGCATGCAAGGCTGTTTAACAGAACTGACTATTTGTACAAAGCGTAGAAAAGTGAAAAGAGCCTGCTACAAGTGTAGCACGTACCAGCAACTCGCCAGGCCGCTCGCTCCCTCGCCACGCTGGTTGTTCCTCCTGAGCTGCATGGAGGTTTTACCCTGCCGGCTTCGCCGGCTGCCCCACTGCCCCCCCACCACCACCCTTGGTCGTCACCACAATTTATATGCACGGAACTGCACACATGAGCTGCAATAACCTATCAGCCCACTTTGCCATTCGCAGGCTATACCGACTCTCCACTAAGGGCATCCCCATTGATACTGCATCTCAGTAAATTTCTGTGTCAGTCTTCCCTAACAATTAGTGTTCTACTGCTGATTCCTCCCCTCACTCTCCCCTTTGCCCAGCCTTCATCTTAAACAATTCCCTAAAACGGTGCTTCCAATTTGGATCCATAACTTGCTGTCAGCTTTATAGTTCTCTTCTTTCTTTCCAATGGGACTCCCCCACTGCAGGGTCAAAATGATTCTTCCCCACTGGTCTCACCTAAGCCTAATCATGCTAGGACCCATCCCCAATGACCTGAGCTATATCTTTGCTTCTCACTTCAGAGAGAGTGATCAGTGGAGACCCCTACCCTTCCCCTACAAAACCACTGGCTACCTTGCCTGGCTCAAGCTGGCTTTAGGGGGGGATATTGAATCTAACCCTGGTCCCTACTCTCCCAATCACACTCTCAGCGATCCCTCTAACCCCCTCTGGACCAACACCAAAGGACTCAAGCTGGCTCACATGAATATCAGCAGCTTAAGGCACAAAATCCACAACCTCGAGGCATGGACAGCACTTTATAAACCAGACATCCTAGCCGTGACTGAAACCTGGCTCAAGCCGCAGATCCTCCCCCACAAAGTGGACCTATTGGGCTATCTTACTTTCAGAAAGGACAGAGCGAGGAGAAAGGAAGGAGGGGTTCTTATCTACATCAGCACTGCCCTGAAAACCTCACAGTTCGACCACCCCTCTCTCTGCGGATCCCTAGGTGAGATACTATTTGTGAAAGTCCTCCTCGGAAACACCAAGCCCCTCTTCATAGGGTGTGTTTACCTCCCACTCCAATCTGCCACATCCTTCCTTGAATCCCTAACCAATGCCCTGGAGGAGTGCCCCATGAGGGAGACCATCCTTCTTGGGGATTTCACCCTCCACTGGCCAGCCTTGGGGTCCTCCCCTACTAAGAATGCAATACTTGGCTCCCCACTTACCCAAATCATAGATCTACCTACTAGACATAATGCTAAGTCTGGTAACCATTCTTTCCTCGACTGAGCACTAGTCTCCTGCCCTGACCGCATACTATCTGCTGGGATCATGTCAGACTCCCTGAGTGACCACTCACCTATTTTCTGCACCTGGTCTAACAAGCCCCTTAAAACTACTGCTAAGGTCATAGAAGTGAGGAACTATAGCATGCTTTTACCAGCTGACTTCTGCTCTGACCTGAGGAAAATAGACTGGGACCCCATCGTTTCCCTTCCCTCACTTCACAAGGCACTTGAATACTTCACCCATTCTTTCCTGTCTACGGCTAAGCTGCATGCCCCGAGAAAGAAGCTCAGGGTACAGGGAAAGTGCTATAAATAGCTGAGCCCAAGCCTTAGGCATTCCATGCTACTTTGCGACAGGGCATGGGGAACCTACAAATCTTCCGGCAATACATCTGACTGGGAGAAGTACAGGGAACTGAGGAATCAGTGTAAAAAACCTCCAAACAGGCTAAGTCCCAGTACCTAAGAGACCTCCAAACAAGTCACCTATGCAACCCTAAGAAATTCTGGGGCCATATAAACACCCTCCTCAAGGGTACTACAACTAAACAAGCAGACTCCATCCTAGTAGGGGATACATTGACCAATGACCCCTCCATAGTTGCCGAAGCTTTTTGCGCCTCTTTCTCAAACCCAAATGGTCCTTCACCCCCTGTCCTCTCCGGGACCCCCCCACTCCAGAGTGGACTGGGTGCCTCCTCTGCCCCAATTCCACCTGAAACTGATCGAACCGTCTGCGGTACTTCCTCTCCTACTCAAAATAAACCCTAACTCTTCCCCGGGACACGACCTGCTAGAACCTTGGCTGTTGAGGGCTGCTGCCCCGGCTATCGCTCTCCCTGTCACCCTCCTCATCAACAGGTCCCTCCTCGAAGGAGCAGTCCCAAATAAGTGGAAAGTATCAACCATCGTCCCGGTCCACAAAAATGGACCCCGGGACAAAATGGGAAACTACAGACCAATCTCCCTACTCAGCCCCCTAGGAAAGTACAGGAGAGACTAGTATATAACCAGCTTCAGGACTACCTAGAGCAGCACCTACTCCTAGCTGATGTACAACACGGCTTCAGGAAAGGCCATGGCACCGACACTGCTCTCATCCGACTAATATCTGACATTCTCAAGGCTATGGACCAAGGCTGCTCCACGGGCGCTCTATTCATCGACCTATCCAAGGCCTTTGACCTGGTCAACCACAAACTCCTCCTCTCCAAACTCCACCATCTTGGACTGGACGACCACTCACTTTCCTGGTTTGAGAGCTACCTGATTGACCGTACCCAAAAAGTCCGGTGGAGAGGAACCCAATCTGGCACAAGACCTGTCATCTCTGGGGTACCCCAGGGCTCTGTCCTGGGCCCCCTGCTATTCTTACTCTTCCTCAACAATATTGAGGACAATTGCATGCTCAGCAACCTCATCCTCTATGCGGACAACACTGTCATCTACTGCAGTGACCCACAACCCAGCGTCATCTCCGCCAAACTGCAGGCCAGTCTCTTAACTCTCGAGGCCTGGTTCACCTCTAACTTCCTAAAACTGAATGGAGACAAAACCAAGGCTGTCCTGTTTGGGACCAGATGCCTGGGCACCGACAGAAGTAAGCTGCTCCAGCTCAACTCAGCCCAAGGAAAGAGAGTAGAGGTCATTGACAAGTTCAGATACCTCGGGGTCCTCCTTGACCAGGAACTGACCTATAAACATCACATTGACCCCATAACCTGGGCCATCCATCAAAGGCTTGGCCTCCTCTTCCGCCTGGGCAACTCCCTCTCCGGTGAGGCATGACGAGCCATTGCCAACTGCAATCTCCTCCCCTCCATCCTGTATGGTGCCCCTCTACTGCAGTTCCTCTGGGAGATGGAACTCAACAAACTCACCCTGCTCTAAAGCCGAGTTGCTCGGTTTGCAACTAATTCCCCCTCTAGGAGGCACCACTGTGAGGCCCTTGCAGACCTAAACTGGCCCACCCTATGGCACAAACTGGCCTACCCGACTGCCTGCCTTATCTTCAAATTCTCCTCCCTCAGCCCTCCTCCCCACCTTCGAGGACTCCTCACTTCCAAAGTCCAATGCCGAACTCTGCGAATATCTGCAAGCTGCCCCCTTGACATCCTTTGTGTTCGCACCAACCAAGGCAAGCACTCCTTCCAATACGCTGCCTCCTACCTATGGAACACCCTCCCAGCTAGCCTGATTGACAAGCCTTCCCTTCCTCTGTTTAAGTCAGGCCTCAAAGCGTATCTCCTCGAACTCAGCCTCTGTGGCTGTAACCGCTAGCCCCCCAGTCTGGGCCTCGCCCCTACCTCCACTGTTTTAACCCCGCCTACTTCCTTCAAGAATCTCTTAATCAAGGATGTCAATGTACTGCATACCTGTCTCAACTCCTATGAACTGTGTGTATCCTGACGACTCTGTACTAAATGTATGATTCGAATATGTACCTGCTGTAACCACTGAATATCGATGCCAATGTGTATATATATATATATATATATATATATATATATATATATATATCTGTAGTAGCTACTTTAAATCGTTGCCAATGTATGTTTTCTCTGTAACTAATTCTGGGTCACCTCTGAAAAAGGGACCTCTGGTCTCGGTGGGTTTACCCGGTTACCAAAATCTAAATAAATAAATAAATTTTCTCAGTTAACCTACTGTATATCCCAAGTTGTACTACAGATAAATAAAAAATAATAGCTAGGCAGGTGTATGTTATGATGTTTTCTTACACACCTGAGGTGAGTGATGAGCCATAAATCTCGTGAGTGAAGCTTGCTAGGTTTATGAGCTCATCACTCACCAAGGGTGGGTGAAAAACATCATTAACACACACCTTCCTAGACTTTCTTTTTTATAATTGCTGGTGCATTTTAGTGCAGCACCACAAGAGCAGTCAGACAGTCAGCCACAGTCAGTTCCCGATCTGACTGACTGACTGCCGAAGCCCCAACCAAAGCGCGGGTACTGCAGGATCAACCAGATATATTTTGTGTTGTGAAGGCAGGATCAACCACATAAAGAATGAGGAAAGTTAATACTTTACTTGTCAGGGGAGTGCAAGGCAGACAATCATCGCGGGTGCTTTGATAGCAGTGAAACTGACCCGCCATGTTGCTTTTGATGTACTCCCCACATGCAGATGAACTAAGAACCAATAAGTCAACGCAATAGAATTGAGTGACAGGAAATGCCAGGGAAGTGGCATTAGGCTTAAAACAAAATGCTGTTTTAACCAGTTTTCAGGTTATTACGGCATTTTACAGAAGCAGTATACAGTGTGATAAATGGGGTCGCCAGTAATTATTATTGAATTATTTATTTTTCACTCTCTCCCTTGGCCTCATTTTGTTAGTTTTTCTTAAGCTCCAAAACAGTATATTTCCTTTCTTGTGTTACTGTATCTTCCCCAATGTAAAGAGTTTTAGACTACATTGATACGAAAGCTTCTCTTCAAAATAAAAAAACATTTTGTATATGCAGTGATGTGTGAGACAAAAACAACTGCCTCTAGACACTAAAGGGATTTATACATCTCTCAGTAATCGACAACCTGGCACATATACAGTAATTGTGAGCAAAAAAAGGATGCTACATGGTGCTACAGATCTAAAGCTTTTTCTTTTGCAACATTTTGCTGACATTCTAATCATTTAACCTAACAAAATAGTCTACACTGCAACAGAAATTGACAGAAGAAGAATTCTGATAGCAGTTAGGAGATAACATTTTCAGAAAGGATGTGAGGGGAAAACTTTAAGAGAGAAAGAGGTGAAAATTTTAAGGCACGCAATGATGCAAAAATTCAGGAGTAAGATACACAAAGTTTAAGGGGATAGGGTACAACTATTGGAAAGGGGCACATAATTGTTAAAAGTGCATGCCAAGGACCAAAGTTCAGCAGTGGTAGGGGCAATCATTTAGCACCTGCTATGAACAGTGCTGGGCAGAAAATGTGAATTCTGATTTTGTAAAATGTCACATAGTATGGCAAATCTTGTAAAATGTCCCAAGATTCTGAATTTTGTGAAATCTGAATTGTCTGAATGTGTTCCCCCAAATTTTTCACCAGATGAAAAAACTCCAGCACTACCCACTGTAAGAACACAGACACAGGCCAAATATACGAACAAACCATTCACAAAATGTTATTACCAAAGTGCAAAAAAGCCTCTAACCCAGGGACACAAGACAGAACTTGCAGACTTCCTTAAAAATTAGTACTATTTTGAAAAACAAATACAAACAGACTGAAGCAACTGTTTTATTTCTTAAAGATTTTTTCCAGTAAGGATGGAATGCACTGCTTTTCATTTTTAAGCAGGCTAGAGCTAATAGTATGTATACTGAATATTTATGCATTGTCTATAAAGGTGGAATACACTGCTTTTCATATTTAAGCAGGCTAGAGTGAATAGTATATATATATATATATATATATATATATATATCAATATATATATATATGTACACGGTATAGATACATTTGAAGCCACTTAATGGGGATGTGGATAAAGGGGACGTCCACTTAATTGGGATGATCCCCAGGGCATGGATTGTCTCCTAGTGTTATTCTATGGCAGCAGTTTCACTTTAATTGGGATGGTCCATTCATTTAATTGGGTCATTGCGATAGTGGAAGCTGTTAGCAAAGGTGAAGATATTTTGCTCGCGCCTCATTAAGCACTTTGCAGTTTAAAGTGATTAGTCATTAGCTCCTGCTCAGCATTACATTCTGAATTGTGTTTGGCAAGATGGCATCAAGCAAGAGAATTGACCTCCCACTGAGTGACAAAATAAAAGTGATAGAAGCCTTTCAATTGCCGAACTCTTCTCTTTCTAAGGTGGCAAAAGATTTTGGAACTTCAAAGAGCCAGGCTGGCAGAATAAATTTAAACAAATCTAAACTGCTGGCTGAGTGGAATTTAAACTTCAATCCCAATCGTAAGCGAAAGAGAGAAGGCAAGGATACAGTCATGGAGGACAGTTTGCTGACATGGTTTAACCATGCAGTAACTAAGAGTACTCATCTGACTGGTCCCATCCTGAAGGAAAAAGCTAACAAAATTGCCACACACATGAACCACAAGGGTTTTGAAGCCACTGATGGGTGGCTTTCATGATGGAAATGGAGGCACAATATTGTGTGGAAGAAAGAGCAGGGGGGAATGTCTTGATGCAGACATGCCTTCTGCTGCTGACTGGGTAAAAAAAGTTATTCACTGTTTACTGGCTGATTACCCCACTATCGATGTGTTTAACACCTTTGAAACCTGCATTTTCTGTCATGGGTACCCTGACTGTGGCCACATTCAGAAAAATGTTGATTTGACTGGGGGCAAAAAATTGAAGGATAGGGTCACAGTGCTCTACTGTGCAAATATGGCAGGCATAGAAAAACTTCCCCTCTTGGTCATTGGGAAAAATGAGAGACCCAGGTGTCTCCCAAAGGACCTCTCCTCACTGCCTGCAATGTACACAAGCTCTGCAAATGTGTGGATGATGGGGGACATTTTTGAAAAGTGGCTGTCATTCTGGAATAGCCATCTGTGAAGACACAGAAAAAAGGTGATCGTCTCCGTAGACAATTGCCGTGCCCACCCCAGTGACCTGGCAGATAAGTTTTCCAACATCAAGCTGTGTTTTTTACCACCATACACAACCAGCAGGATACAGCCTATGAACATGGGGGTCATAAAAAACTTCAAGGGGCACTACTGCTCCTTGTTTTCTGCCAGCGTTGTCAGCTTGATAGATAGTGGCTTGTCTGCCCTTGTGAATGAAATCGCTAAAAAAGTCACACTTCTTGATGTCATATTCATGATGGCAAAGGCATGGGCCACTGTTAAGGAGTTAACTCTGGTAAACTGCTTCCAGAAAGCAGGGTTCTATCTTGCCCCAGATGGCACTGAGCTTGCCAATGATAGTGAAGACGCTGGCTCCATTGACCCCCAATGAGATGTTGAATGCCCTGTAAACATGTCCTGGTCCAAATTTGAGGAATTTATTGATGCAGATCAGAGCAAAGAAACATATGGTGAGCTGACTGTTTAGGACATATCCTCTGCATGGAGTGAACAACACAGAGAACACTCAGTCACTGATGATGCAGATGACCACCCTGTGCCACAGTATGTCAGCAATGTGGAAGCTACAGAGCACATCGCCACACTCAGAGGCTGGTGTTTGCAGAGCAGCAACCTTGAACACCTTGAAAGTCTGTTTGAGCTTGAAGGATTGATTTTAAAATGAATCGTGTTAGAACTGAAGCAGACCAAGATTATCAACTTCTTTGCTGCAGGGAACACCCATGCTGTGGGAGCTGCAGGAATTTTAGAAGATAAGTGAATTTTAACTTGCAATATTTAATTAATAAAGATGTAAAACCAAACTCAAACGCACCTTTTCACAAAAGAGCTGTAATCACTAAATAACACTGGTCTCCAGTATGTACTTTATGTTTGTTTGTTGGTTTGTCAAGTGTTACTGTTTGCCTTTGTTTGCCTCCGTGCTCCATACTGCTTTTTTCAGTTCAATCATAAAAAAAAAAGCTTCTCTTAAACAGGATGGCTGCTTAAAGGGAACAAAAGGGTGTCCACGAAGGTATCCCCTTTAAGTGGCTTCTACTGCAGATATATATATATATATATTTTATATTTATATCAATATAGTTATGCATTGTCTATTTACTGTATATGTATTTACGAATAAGCTTTCCCCCTGTCTGCTAAAGCTGTTGTCACTCAGTGTATATATACATATGATTTATGTGATCAATTATCTTGCTTGGGGATCCTTTTGTTGTGCATATACTATATTTTTTCTTATATATGATGAGATATAGTTACAGCTATTTTATGCAGCAATATTACCCATCACCAATTTCATCTACTTGTCTTTTCACAAGGTTTTTCATATTATTTAGGCATTGGTATTCCTATTTTAGATTTGAAAGTATATACATGTACTTGTAGGTTTTATTGTTGTTTATGTCAATGTCACTTTAAACAAGGCATGATTCTCAAAGCCCCTGGCACAGCACAAAGGACTTGCAGCACAAGGAATTGTGCAAAGTGTCCCTTGTGCCCAAAGATGCATCGGGAGCAATTCTCGAAGGCAGTCTGTGTCAACCACAGGCTGCCTGCACCAAAAGGGGCTTGCACCATCTGTGCACCACAAAATGGGCTGTGGCATGGTGTTAGGGACTTGCAGCAGAAGCAGTCTGCCAAATCCTCCATATCAGAATTCTCAAAACTATGCCAGAGGTCAAATTTCTAAGCAGTTAGACCAGCCAGAGCTGGTTCTAAGGGTACTTTGAAATACGCCCAATGGCAGAGCTCAGCAACCTGTCGTAATGTTCCACAGTCCCCCTTCCCTAGCCCCGATAACCCAATATGTAATAACTAACTTCCCTGGTGGTATGGCTGACCCCCCCCCCCCATGATCCTCGATGTCACTAATAAATATTTTGTTTATAATTCCATGGTGGTCTAGTGGACCCCCCTCCTGATCCCTGATTTTGCCCGCATATTTAAATAATAAAAAATACCTTCCCTGGTGGTCTAGTGGACCCCACCAACCACCCCACCCTGGCAGGTAGTGCCCACCACCCTGCTCCCCCATCCCGAAACAGAGCCAGAGACTGGCACAGCCCTCCTAACACCACCATATCCGGCCACCAAGTGACCTGTCAAGGAGGAGCACATACTGTATACAGTGTGTGCTCATTTACTGACAGCTCACTGGAGCTGTTGATCAGCGAGAATGCTGGTCACCAGCTCTGTTTCAGGATAGGCAAGTGGGGTGGTGGATACTACCTGCCAGGGTGGGGGTCCACTAGACCACCAGGGAAGGGAATTCTTAATACCTACGGGTGACATCAGGGATTGGGGAGAGGGGGTCCACTAGACCCCCATGGAATTATAAAAATCTATTTATTGGGGACATCAGGGATCAGGGAGGATGGTCCACTAGACTGCAAGGGAATTGGGAATTATAAAAATAACTATTGATTGGGGACATTAGGGATGGGGAGGGGGGTCTGCTACATCACCAGGGAAGTTTTACTTTTCACAATGGCGGATTATGGCTTGGGGTGGTGCTAGATCACCAGGGAATTTCTAAATGCATTAAAAGAGGATTGGGGCTTGAGGTGCTAGATCACCAGAGAATTTCTACCTGTATTAAGAGGGGATCATGGCTTGGGGGGACCACTAGATCACCAGAGCAGATTTACTTGTAATAACGGGGGCTTGGAGCGTAGGGGGTTGCCACTAGCCACTATGGATTTGCTAGAGTGGCACACAGCTGCCCCACAGCTTGCAGCAAACCCTCTGGATGTGCCACCTGTTTGGCATATAGCCAGGGTTGCCACAAGCCAAGGTACTTTTCCCCCATGACCATGCCCATTAGAGAATCGGGCACAGGGTCCCTGGTGCACTGGACATTGATGCAAGCTGTCTTTTGCTGCAGCTTGCATCAGTCTCAGGGCCCTTTGAGAATAGAGACCAATGTGTTCAAAATGATTTCATCCTCATGTGACTGCTACTCCCTGATGACACTTTCAGGCAAAACCACTCAAAGGTAATGGGTCCTGCCTTGTATCCCTTGGTAAGAGGCTTTTTTGCACACTTTGGTAATAACATTTTGTGAATGGTTCATTAATATATTTGGACTGTGTCTATGGAAGGCAAACCTTGCCACATTGCATTTGTGATTTTTGGATGGACTGACAAGCATGACTTTGATACCAGTGAATGCTTTGAATTGCTTTGGATACTTTGAATATATTGTGGTTTGCTATCCCTTCTCAGCACCAGGACCTGCACCACTGAGCACACCAATTGTTCACACTTTCACCTCTGCTGGGAGGCTGTTACATGCGTCCATCACCCTTTCTGTGAAAAAATACTTTTGAACATTACCCTTGAGTCTACCCCCCAGACTCATACCATGGCCTCTTTTTCTTGAACATCTTTTTTTTCAAAATATGCTTCCCCTTGGTACCTTATTTATGCCAGTGAGGTATTAGTAAGTCTCTATCATATCCTCCCTCTCTCTCCTCTCCTCTCTTCCAGGGTATATACAGTATATTGAGGTCTTTTAGTCTCTCCTCACAGGGCTTTTGGGGCAGACCCTGCACTATTTTGGTTGTCCTCTCTGGGCTGCTTCTACTCTGTCTATGTACTTCTGGTGTTACAGCCTCCAGGACTGGACACAGTACTCTAGATGACATCTCACCAATTATTTGTACAGCGGTAATACCACCTCCTTATTTCTGCCAATGATACCTCTCCGTATGCACCCAAGCATCCCACTGGCTCTCCACAGTGCCTTGTCACACTGTTTGGCCACCTTTAGGTCATCAGAGATGATTACCCCCAGGTTCCTTTCCTGTTTGGTGGTCATCAGTACCTCAGCCCCCATCATGTACTCTACTCATGAGTTTCTGTGTCCCAAATGCATGATTTTGGACTTCGTCACATTGAATCTTTGCTGCCACATTCTTGACCACTCCTCAAGCTTACTTATGTCTCTCTTCATTTTTCCACCCTCCTTGATTGTCAACCCTGTTGCAGATCTTGGTGTCATCTGCAAAGAGGCATACCTTCCCCCTCCAGCCCCTCTGCAGTGTTGCTTATGAAGACATTAGAAGACTGGCTCCAGATTTGATACTTGTTGCCCCCCATTGGTCACCCTTCTGTCCTCGGAGTGAACTCAGTTCACCACTACCCTCTGTGTTCTATCACTCAACCAATTTCTAACCCAGTTTACCACCTTGGGACCCACTCCCAGGTGGTCCAGCTTGTTTTCAAGTCTCCTATGTGGAACAGTGTCGAAGTCCTTGCTGAAATCTAGGTAGGCCACATCCACCATTCCTCCCTGATCTAATTCACTGGCCACCCAGTCAAAGAAATCTGTCTCCCCACTGTGAATCCATGTTGGCTTGGATCCAGTAATCTGCTAAATTCAAGATATTCCACAGTCCTTTCCTTTAGCAGTGATTCCATTAATTTCCCCCACCACTAAACTCATGCTGACTGGTCTGTAGTTGCCAGCCTCCTCCCTGCTGATATGTTTTTGAAGAGGGACTATATCTGCCTTCCTCCAGTCCTCTGGAACCACACCCATTTCCAGTGAGTGGTTGAACAGGGCTGTCAGTGGTGCTGCCAGCACCTCTCTAAGCTCCTTTAATATCTTTGGATGTATCCTGTCTGACCCCATTGCCTTGTCCACTTTCAGTTTTGAGAGTTCCTTCAGGACTCCTTCCTCCATAAATGGACTGGTGTTTACCTCCCTTCCACTGATGCTCCTGTCACTTAAGTGTGGTCCCTTACCTTCCCCTTCTTCTGTGTATACTGAACAAAAATGTTTGTTCAGGATTTCTACATTTTCCTGGTTCCTCTCTGTATGCTCCCCTCCTTTGCTTTTTAGCCTTATAATCCCATGCCTAGTATTTCTCCTTTCATTAACATATCTGAAAAATGTCTTGTCCCCTTACTTTTCTGCCTGGGCTATTTTCTTCTCCATTTGCACCTCTGGGCTTCTGACTGCTTTCCTTGCCTCCCTCTGCTTTTCCAGATACATTTTCCTGTCCTCCTCTCTCTGTGTCTCCGTGTACCTCCTGAATGCTAACCTTTTCACCCTTACCTTCCCAGCCACCTCCTTTGAGAACCATACTGATCTTTTTCCTCTTGCTTTTGTTTAATTGCCTAACACAAAGGTTTATTGCCTTCACTATGGCTCCTTTAAATTTCACCCATTGTTCCTCCACATCAGCCAGCCCCCCCCCCCCTTCACCTGGGCATCCCTGAGACATTTCCCCAACTTTGCAAAGTTGGCCCCCCTGAAGTCCAGGCCCTCACCTTTGTGGAGTTCAACTCTACCACTTTGAACCATGCTGAACAGTGATCACTGGGCCCCACATGGCCACCCACTATGACGTCTGCAACACTGTCCCCATTGGTGAATACCTGGTCCAATATCACTCCCTCATGAATGGGTTCTGTCACTAGTTGCCTAAGGCATGCCCCCTGCAGGGAGTCCAGGATGTCCCTGCTCCTAGTTGAAGCTGCAGCCGGGATGCTCCAATTAACATCTGGCAGATTGAAGTCTCCCACCAGCAGCATCTCCACCTTAGTTGCCAACTTTTGGATGGAGATAATTGGCCTGGCTTCCACTAGAAACCTGTCCAACTCTCCCCCTTGTGCTGGAGGTCTGTAGATCATGCCTGTGCGAACAGCAGTCCCATTTCCCATTGCAAGGTGATCCACAGTGCCTTAACCCCTCCCTGTATTCCCCGTACCTCAGTTGCTTTTATGCCCTCCCTCATGTAAAGAGCCACTCCTACTTCCTTCTTACCCACATTGTCTTTCCCGAACAGAGTGTAGCCTGATATGGCTACATCCCAGTCATGGTTCTCATTGCACCATGTCTCAGTAATAGTGACACTACTGACTGCTTTCACTTGTGTGTGTATGTGGGGGGCTTGATTCTCCCTGCTATCTTTTGCCAGTTCCCTTGGCTAGTTTAAATGCTTGCCAATGAAGAATTTAAACCATTCACTAAGGATCTTGATTCCCCTTCCAGATGAATGCAGACTGTCTCCCCTGTATAGGCCTACATCCCTCCAGGTGGGACATCAGTCCCCAATGAAGCTGAATCCGTATTCTCTGCACCAGTCCTGCAACCATGCATTGAAGCTCCTGGTGCAAAGTACCCTGTCCTCCCCTTGTCATAGACAGGTAACACTTTCAAAAAGGTCACCGAGCATGCCACCTGCCTAAGACCCCTCCCCAACTCCCTGAATTCTTCATGCACTGTCCTCATCCCTAGCTAGGTTATTTGTCCCCAGGTGGATAATGACATCTAACCCTCCTGCCTGTCCTGCTGCCCCAGCGATAGTCAGGATCTGCTTTCCATCTCTCTGAGTTGTGGTGCCAGGTAGGCACTTAACCTCCCTCGCTCCCTCCCTTCCTGCAGCCAAGTCTACCCCCCTAATGAAAGAGTCCCCCACCAGGAGTTGCTTTCTCCACCTCTGGGGTCCTCTTCCAGCCCCCTTGGGGTCTCCACCATGGAGGACCCCTACATCATTCTTCACCACCACTGTGGGTTCCTCCTTGGGACAGTCCCACCCCACCAGAGCAGAGTAGGATTTGTACAGTGAAACCATAGGAGTGATGTACCTCTGTCCCACTGTCCTCACCCTTCCGGAGCTCACTGTAGTCCAGCTGCTCCTCTTCCTTGGCATCCTTTGAGGCAGTGGAGGTGGGCTTAGTGATCCCTAGAAGGGGAGGAAGCCCCCCCGAATTCTAGCCAGCTCAGCCTCTAGACGAGCAACCTCCACCCTCAGCCCAGAGAGATTCATGCAGATGGGGCAGCAACGCAGTCTCCAGAAAGTCTCCCTGAAGACTGCCACCCCACAGTCTCTGCACTGCATCACTCCCAGCATGTCTGTTTCTGGCCTACCTGTTTTAGCTTTGCTAACTTAAAACTCTTTTTCACCCTACACTAGATAGGGTACTACACCTTATCCCAAACTTTTGTTTATTTTGCACCCTTATTCTACCCTACCCTAGTTAGGGTGTTTCACTTGTTCCCAGCCTTTTGCTGGGTTTTAAACTCTTTTTTATTCCCACACTAGATAGGGTGTTACACCTAATCCTGAACATGTAGCATATTATAAACTCCCAGTTACCCCTACCCTAGATAGGTGTTTTAACTTTTTCCTGCTTTTGCTGACTTCAAACCATTTTCTGTTCCTTATCCCAAACTTCTGCATACCCTAACAGTCCTCACTCCCTTGTGGTGTGGTAAGAGTTAAATAGGAAACTTAAACTGTAAACTTATAGTTACCCCACCTAGATAGGTGATGTATCTTTTCCCAGCGTACGCTGCGTTGAACCCTTTTCTCTCCCTTATCCCAAGCTTTTGCTTACCCTACCAGTTCTCACTTCCATTGTCATATGGTAAGAGTTAAACAGGAAACTTACTCTCCTTCCTCCTCCTGCTTTGTCCAGTCAGCTAATTCACTCATCTGCTAGATCCTCACCTTTCTTCTGAATCATAAAATCATAGAAATCTGGCAGCAGAAAAGGACCCCTCTGACCTATCTAGTTTGGCCCTTACCCCTCCCTCTACTTGTCACCTCTGTCAGGTGATATTCCCCTCTGCCCACTGCTCAATCCTTTATGTCTGTTCCATGTCCTCTTGAATCCCTCCACCATTTCAGCCTCCAAAACATCCTCAGGTAGCTTGTTCCAGGGCTCCACCACCCTCTCTGTGAAGTAACACCCCCTAATATTGCCCTTTTATCTTCCTTCCTCCAATCTTAGATTATGACCTCTTGTTTTGGCCCCCATATTCCTCTTAAATAAGCTTTGTTCCTTCACCTTATTTGTCCCCTTCATGTACTTAATAGTTTCTCGCATGTCCCCCTTCTCCCTTCTAGTTTCAAGTGGGTGCAGATCCACTTCTCTCCACCTCATCTCATTGGGGTTCCTTTGCATACCCTGCACCATCTTTGTTGCCCTCCTTTGAACCCTTTCTATGCCATCTATGTCCTTGCGCAGATATGGCCTCCAGAACTGGAGCCTGTACTCCGGTGAGGTCTGACCATGGTTTTCTATAAAGGCATCAGCACCTCCCTCCTTCTTCCTGTTATGCCCCTACTTATGCATGCCGGTATTCTATTTGCCTTGCCCACTGCCTTGCTGCATTGGTCACCCACCTTCAGGTTGTCTGAAATTATAATCCCCAGATCCCCCTCCTGCTTTGATTGCTTAATTATCTCACCCCCTTGTGTATTCGGTTTGCAGGTTTTTACGTCCCATGTGCATTACTATACACTTTTTGGCATTGAATTTCAGCTGCCGTGTGTCTGACCACCTTCCAGAATCTTCAGGTCCCTCCTCATAGCCTCTACCCCTCCCCAAGGTTTCCACCCTATTGCAGATCCTCATATCATCTGCAAATAGGCACACCTTCCCTTGAAGTCTCTGCTATATCACTGATATAGATGATAAACGGGATTGGTCCTAGAACTGACTCTTGGGGCACCCTGCTCATCACCCCCTTTTCCTTGGAGTGCACCACATTTACCATCACCCTCTGGTTTCTGTCCTTCAACCAGTTTTCTGACCATCTCATTATCTTCTGTCAGACCCCTAAGCTGAGGAGCAGAGTGCCTAGCTGCCTCATTGGGCTGACTCCAGTGTGCAGACTCCAACATCCATAGCATGTTGGTCCTTTGCAGGGGGGCTGAAGTGTGGGGGGGGGGCATTTCATGGTCTACTCCTTATGTAGGCCTGTGCTGCTTCCTGGTGCAGCCCAGTAGCTCTCCAGAGTGGCTGAATCTGAGGAGTGAGGCTCAGCCAAGCAGTGATTGGCACCACTAATGGAGCCTGCCTAACCCCACTCCTCCTCTGTCGCTTGGTGCCTCTTGTCTTCTTCAGTGATGGGGGGCCCCATCCATGCCCTGTTTCCATTGGAATCCCACTGCAGCTGAAGTTTTCTGACTAGGGCTATTTAAAAGCTCATACTCCTTTTGTGCTGCTTCATGGTGCAGCCCAGCAGCTCTCTCCATAGGCTGTCTCTGAGGAGTGAGGCTCAGCCAAGCAGTGATTGGCACCACTAATGGAGCCTGCCTAACCCCACTCCTCCTCTGTCACTTGGTGCCTCTTGTCTTCTTCAGTGATGGGGGGCCCCATCCGTGCCCTGTTTCCATTGGAATCCCACTGCAGCTGAAGTTTTCTGACTAGGGCTATTTAAAAGCTCATACTCCTTTTGTGCTGCTTCCTGGTGCAGCCCAGCAGCTCTCTCCATAGGCTGTCTCTGAGGATTGAGGCTCAGCCATGCAGTGATTGGCACCACTAATGGAGCCTGCCTAACCCCACTCCTCCTCTGTCACTTGGTGCCTCTTGTCTTCTTTGGTGCAGGGGGGGACCGATCCATGCCCCTTTCCTACCAGAATCCAACCGCAGTTGAAGTTTTCTAACTAGGGCTGTTTAAACACCTGCACTCCTTTTGTGCTGCTTCCTGGTGCAGTCCAGCAGCTCTCTTGACTGGCTGTCTCTGAGGAGGGAGGAGTGCCTGAGCAGTGATTGCTACCACTAGTGGAGCATGCCTAGCCCTGCTGCTCCACTGTCCTTCGGTGTCTCTTGTCTTCTTTGGTGTGGGGGAGGGGGGGCCAATCCATGCCCCTTTCATGCCGGAATCCAACCGCAGCTAAAGTTTATTGGCTAGAGCTATTGAAAAGCCCATACTTGTTTTGTGCTGCTTACTGGTGCAGCTCAGCAACTCTCTTCAATGATTGGCACCACTAATGGAGGCTGCTTAGCCCCATTTCTCCCAATCCTCGATCCTCTTTTCTTCTTCAGTACGGGTGGGGATTCATGCCCAGTTCCCACTGGAATCCAGCTGCAGCTGAAGTTTACTGATTAGGGCTATTTAACAGCCCATAGTCCTTTTGTGCTGTTTCCTGGTGAAGCCCAGCAGCTCTCCATATTGGCTGTCTCTGAGGAAGGAGGCACAGCTTAGCTGTGATTGGCACCACTAATGGAGCTTGCCTAGCCATGCTCCTTCTCTGTCCCTCGGTACCTTTTGTTTTCTTCGGTGTGGGGGCGGACGATCTGCACCCTGTTCCCGCTGGAATCCAACTGACATTTAAGCAACTGCTTAAAATGTTGTGTGGTACAATTAGGCAATTTTTTATATACAGAGTTATGTTTAATTTGTTTCAGTTTCTATGCTGATCACATGAACAGTAAGTGCTTTCAGGTACAGTATTTGTACTTACAGTGAAAGCCAGAGCCATCAGTAGCAATAACTAGCCATATGAAGTCCTGGTCTTTACTCGCTGTAATTAAACTGACTGACCTGTATCTAGACATGGTTCACCATAACTAATGATAGCATTACTCAGTGTCTATCACTATAGGTGACTTCTTTAGCTTGCTTTCTTTCCTGTAGGACTTTGTTACTGGTTCATATCATTTTTTGTTTTTATAACTGCATCTTTTATTGTTATTTTTCAGATACAAAAAAGAGGCCAGAAGATAATTTATGGGTATACTGTAATTTTAAAACTTCTGAATGAAGGAAACTTAGTGGGTTATAAAGCACTCCATTAATAAAGACTGGAAATGTGTAAATTGTGTCTTCCTTATGGAGTGAGTTAAGGGAAAGTGGAATTACCAGCCAGAGTAGCAGGTTAATGCTTATTCTGTGGCACATTTTAAGACTGGTGAGATAGACCCATGGGACTGACAAGGATAGCAGGGAGAGAAGTTGGAGCTAATAGGTGGGGGTTATTCCAAGTGGAACTGAGTGCAGATGGATGAACCCGAGGCCTAGCATGAGCAAGACCAGTGAGAGTCTAGGTAGGAACTCAGCCTGCTACATGGATCATGAGTATTTTTCTGCCCAGAAGCATCTCTATACACTATGTACTGATGTAAAACTTTTTTAGTGATATTTAGAAAAAGCAGCATAGATTACATGGAATTTTGATACAAACTGTCCCATGGGAATGCTCACTTCAAAATAGGGCAAGGCCCTATGGGGGTGGCTGATGTCACAGAGGGTCAGAATGTTTGGGTGGACTTTGGTGTAGGGGTGGGGTAAGGATGGGAGGTGCACTGTTAGGGAAGGTGGCAACTCTGAAGGTGGAAACTAGGAGCTGCTTTGTGCCTCATGCAGAATCAATTCAGTCCACTGACTCCAAGGGGGAAGAGACACTGGGAACCTAGGATGAGGTGGCTATATCTGGTAACAGGACACCAAAGGTGGTTGAGCATGGAAGGAAAACAAAATAGGTAGTCATGTTAGGAGACTCCATAGTAAGAAAGACGGGGAGATTAGTGTGTGCCTAAAACTGGGAGGAGAGATCTCTACACTTAATTCCAGAAGCAACAGTGGACAGAGTCCTTCCCTGGCTGTAGAAGCTCATCAAGAAAGAGGAGGGGAAGCCAGACATGGTGATTTATCTAGGACTCAATGATCTGTCAGGGCACAGTGTAGAGAGAGTCAGGAATAGCTGTAGTGAACCAGGCAGGAGACAGAGGGTAGTTGCAGTGATGACAACCTTCTCTGAGGTCCTACCAGTGCCATGTGATGGTAAGAACAGACAGGATAAAATATAAGTCAGTTCCAAACAAGGTGGACTGCGAATACCTAGTATGGTGAGGTGCAAGCAGGAGCTAGCTCATCCCAAAGAACTCCAAAGTACCTCCAAGAAAACTTGCGCTATGCAGAAATAATGCACCAATTGCTGTTGTCCTTTTACATGCTTTATTGCAAAATCAAACCAATATGGTACAAAACGAACAGACAGACATCCACTCTGAGCCCCAAGGATTGATTTGCAATTTAGTATGTAAAAGGACAACCACAACTGGTGCATTATTTCTTCAGAGTGAAAGTTTTCTTGGAGGTACTCTGGATAAAATATAGGAGTTCAGCATGTGGCTAAAAGCTTGCTGTGGGAAAGTGGGTTATTTTCTTTTTTGGTGGAACTGGACAGCATTTTGGGAGGAATGCTGGTTGTTTGCCAGGATGGTCTGCACTTGAGCAGGGATGGCAGATGTTTGGCATGGCATTAGCAAGAATTTCAACTATGAAGAGGAAGGACTGTGTTAGGTTTCACAGCACAACATGTATGTGGAAAGTCATAATGACTCTCCACCATCACATAGCAAACAAGGTTGATAGGGCAGGGTGGAAACAACAGCATATGAGTGAGGGTAGGTAGTTGATCCAAGGGGTAAGAAGCAAGAAGAAAAGGGGCCCAGAGGATAGGAACAGTAAAGGTACTAGAGAAGAGGTATAGAACTGAGGGGAAAAAGGGAAATGCAGGAGGGAGGGTGAGTCACCCAACCCTAACAAGGGGATAGTTACCAAGAAAGTAGGGCAGAAAATAGAGGCATAGAAGGCTGTACTAATGGGATACTTCAACCTGACAGATACAGACTGGAAGATTCCATCGGCCAAAAGTGCATGGAGCCAGGTACTGGTAGGGGTGATGCAGGAGTGTCAAATATCCCAGTGGTTTATGAAGTCTACCAGGGAAGGGCTTCTACTGCACTTGATGTTTTCCAGTGGGAACAGAATAAGAGAGGTCAGAAATGATAAGACACTTATTTATTTATTTATTAGGTTTTGGTAGCTGGGTAGGTACACTAGGCAAACAACCCTGTCTATTTTCAGGCACGACCTGGGAGAGTACACTATTACAATATAACCATACAACAAGGTTACAGAAATTACAATACAGTAAAGTTACAATGTTGCAATAGTTACAATACAAAAAAACAGAAGTTTACAATAAGCACATACAGCAGAGATAAACATTCAGTAACATAATGCTGGGGTATTGTCCAACAAATACAGTGACGGAGGGCAGTTGCAGAAGATAATTAACACACAGATGAACGCCAGCAGAACTGAAGTTGTTCTTAAGACCAATGACCACAATTCAGTGTGGTTTATCATCATGTTTGAAACCTAGTGCACAAATTCAAGGTCAATGGCTCAGGGTCTCAGAAGTACAGATTTCAGAAAGGTGGATCATTTACATCATTAAAATATGTGTGTGGGTGAGGGAAGAAGTGGGGATATAGGCCAAGTTGGAAATGAAAATGCAGGGGATTGCAGAACCAAATAACTGCTGTGTGTGGGAGGTAGAAAAGAAAAAGAAACCCGAAAGACCACTTTGGTTCTTGAGGTAAGTGGTGGAGGCAGTAAAGATAAAGGATAGGAAGGATAAAGAAAGCAGCTTTCAGTAAGTTCAAGAGACACCAGCAAATAGGATATAGGGAACTCTATGAGGAGAAAGCCAGGGAGGTAACAAATTGGTATGGAAAGATAATGTGGAGGTCGAGCTTAAACTAACAGAGGGTAGAAAGGAAGAGGATACATTTTTTTTCTCCTGCATTGAGAAACAACAGATGACAAAGCAGTGAATCATCAGATTGAAAAAAACAAGTGGAAATGGAGGAAGATGATGAAAATAAGGCAGATATTCTAAATTAATACATTTGATCAGTCATCATGAAAGAGGAGGAGGGACTGCTCCCAGAGTGTGGGGTTCTAGCCAAGGGGAAGGTATATGAATCAGAGATGGGAGTGATAGCAATGGAGAGGATACTCATGGGGGCTCAGGACAGTAAAGGTCAACGATTTACTAGGCTCAGAGGTTTTGCACCCTAGACTGCTAAGTGTAGTGTCCTGGTCCCTTGCTGAACTGCAAGACTCTATTACTGCTCCATACAAACAGGTGTGGTTCCAGTGGATTGGAGGGTGGCCAATGTAGTCACACGCCACAACAGTGGGAGTTGGGAGGACCCATGGAACTACTGACTAGTCAGCCTGACTTCAGTCCTGGGAAAACTGCTAGGACCCACTATAAATGAGCATATAGTGGAAAGATTTGATGCCAGTGTGCTCCAAGATGAGAGGCAGCATGAGTGTACAGTGATGGATTGAACAGGGATGTCAGAGGTGCAGCCAGTTCCTCCCTTAGTTCTTTTAGTATCCTGGGGTGGACCCCATTGAGGCCCATTGCCTTGTCTACTCTCATTCTTTCTAGTTCCCTGAGTACTATCTCATCTGTAAAGGGGCTACTGCTATTAGTGACAGTTTGAAGTCCCATGTCTAATACCAAAAAACTGTAGGAAAGGAAGGTGATTCTGCCCCTTTGTAGATCATTGGCGAGACCTCACCTGGAGTACTGTCCACAGTTCTGGAACCTACACCTGACAAAGGACAGGGCCCTCTTGGAAGCTGTTGAGAGGAGGGCAATAGGGAACAATGTATGAGGAGAGGCTGGAGAGTCTCAGTATTTGCACAGTGTAAGCCAGGAGGGAGAGGAGGGACCTGATAGAGACCTTTAATTACTTAAGGGGCATTAATAAAGTGGACAGCAGTGTCCTGTTCACAGAATGTGAGGGCAAAGTAACAAGTGGCCATGAATGGAAAATGGTAGGGGAAAGATCTAGGATATATGTACTGAAGTTCTTCTTTACAGAAAGTGTGGTGGAGAAGGGAATGAGTTAGCACTGCCATGCCAATGTGCCTCAACCCTGCAATGGAGGGACCACCATGTAAGTGACAGGATAGTCCAGACTCCATGCCCATTCAGTCGTTGGCCTCTCATATGAGACTGCTAACAAGGGGACCAGTTCATGCCAGCTGTGTTGTTGGTTTTGTGATATGGACACCTGTCCACTGGGAACTGGACTGAGACCACCATGACACATGTTACATAGGCCACTGAATAGCACTCAGGTAATAATGGCTATCAGTGACTAGGGCTGGATTTGAACAAGTGATCTAAAGGTGAAAGGTTCTGTAACATGCAAGTAATCCACTGAGCTATTCAGTTCCCTATATCTTCATGTCCCATTGTGTGAGTGGCACACAGCAAGAGTAAAGAATCTACCTTAGGAGCACTTGAAGGACTCTGCAGGGTGATTGCAGACTGCAGGAGACGCTGGAGGTGGGTCATCAGATTAACGTAGAAGCTAGCACATAATCTGCTTACCACTTACCATGACAACCAGCAAAGGAGCAGATAGCTACTGCTTGTAGCCATAGTGCAAGTATCTAGGGGGCAGTAGACTCCCACAAAAAGGCAGGGGCAGTTAAGACAATTAAAACAGGGAAAGCAGGGACGACCTATCTATGGTAGGGTAATAAACTAGTTTCAGAGAAGCAAAAGGGAGCAGTACAGTAGGAGTATAGCAGAACTAGTGAGGTAGAAGGGCACCACAGAGCTTGAACAAACACTAAGCAAAAGAAGAAATGAACAAGAGAGTGATACAGTGCAATAATTGTAGGGCTACAGTCTTTTGGGAGATCCTCTGGAGACTGAGGTGCTGCCCCATATGTTCTCACTTCTCTGGGTTGCAGGCACAGGCTGCTGGACTCAGGCCAAATTGGCAAGGATACAGAGGACCTTCTGCCCCACCCAGGGGTCACCAAGTCTGCCTGTGCCCTCCAGTGGATGCCTAGATAGAGTTGATGAACCTTGGTGGGTTCTGGGAGGCTGGGGGTGGTGGGAAGGGTACACATTCCTCTTCCGATACCATTGTATAACTCCTTCACTGTACTTGCGGAGTGTGGCAGCTGAAAAAAGGTACCCATTGCAGTGAGTAGAAAGGAGGTGAGGGTCCTGAGAAGTGGAGGCCCCATGGAGGGAGGAGAAGAAGAAGAAGAAGAATCAGCATTTAAATAGCACTTTTGATACACATTGCATCCCAAAGCACTTTACAAGCAATAAGAGACTGGTAGTGAAGTGACTGAATGTGTAGTGACAGCCATTTCGTACATCAACATCCACACCCAGCCTTGGACAATTGTATAAACTGGTTCTATCGGAAGTGAATGATGGCCAGGACACTGGGGAAAATCCATTACAATTTGATTGGGGAAATTCCCCTATTCACCTTTAGGGGAACCTTTGTCATCTTGGCATTTGTCAAAATGGTTTCTCCCGATGTGCAGGAGGATCAGATGGATGTTCAGGTGGCTGGTGAGCATGTCTCCTCCCCTGCCTCTCTTTTGCAAGAGGCCAACTTGTTTTTTGATGTTTCAGAAGCTGTGGACTGGATGATGACTATGGTGCCTAGTACTGATGACATGGCAGTCACTGGAATGGAGATTCAAAACCAGGATGAACACATTACAGCACATAGCTCAACTACGGTAAAGGAGAGTATGGAACTTAACAGTACAGGACTGAATCTATCTCAAAACCTATTACAGGCTATGCTATTGGAAGAAAAATGCCATTTTAAACAACGGCAGAAAGAACTTACAGATGCCATGCAAACTGCCAAGTTGCTGCAGCTGGTGGATTCTGTACCAGGCCAGAAACCTGACATCGCTGTGCAGTCTTTCTCTATATTCGAAATATCAAAGATGGCTCTCGACGTGGATGCTGCTGTCAAGTATACTGGTACCTCACAACCAAATGACATGAACACAGAAAATAGGATAGAAGGCATGAATATGGACATGTTAATAAACCCTTTATTGGATACAATTCTGTAGGCTGGGACAGCACTGGGAATGGCAGATAAAGGTGAACAATCACCTGGCCTAAGATGCCGCCAGACCCCTACAGGACAGGAAAACTCAGAAGCCTCATTGCCCATGGAAACAGCTTTGCAGACTGCCAGATGGGTGCAATCACCAGGCACCAGCACTTGGATTTTGGACCCCACACCAATTGAATTGCTGAAATTATTGGGGAATCAGCACCCCAACACAAAGGTATGCTGCTTTATTCTTCTTCTCCTGTTACTAAGCCAGTTATGCCACACTCTGAAAAGTTTCAGAGGCTGCCCATATAATGGGCAGCTCTTCCATGAACGCTAATTCACTACTAAGGCTTCCTGAGGAAGTATTATTGGCTCAGAATCTGATTTTTTGAATATTGGGGGTACTATGGTGTGCCCTTTACCTCCTCCCCTGAGGAGACTCCTGTCAACAGCAGCACCAATAGTTTTTTTGGCTCTTCCAGTCACATCGCTTTTGGTACCAAATGACATACCCCTGCAGTGCCTTACCAGACTAGTGACTGGACAAACCCAAGACCTTATGCCTCCTTGTTCCACAACCTGATTTTCCCAGCCAAATGGCACAATGCAGTTAGACTTTTGTACAGTGGGGTTATGGATACTCTCCCTGATTGTGTATTTGTGGTCAAGACTTTGTTGAAGGATTCAATGCATTTCTTCACAAATGAGATTTATGCCCTGATTCTCATTTCAGGGGAAACAACATTTGATGTCAGTTAGGTGTAGCTCTCAGAGTGGCAAGACTGCTACTTATTTTTAGCCTGTAAATCTGTTTTATGTTTACATTTTTAAGCTAAATACACATTGTGTGATTACATGCACTGGAGCCCTGTATGTTCCTTAACCGGAAACAGGAAGAGGAGATTGTAGTTTGGGAGGTTGTTTCTCTAACTACAACCTTAGCAGTTCAGTGAAATATTGATTTTTTAACAGTATTTAAAACAACTGCTTGAGCCAGGGTCACTGATGAGTGGCTGTCGCTCATTGTTGTAGCGGATATCATTTTGCCAGCTCAGAGTAATTGGGGAGCATTCACCTGACCCGACGACTTACTTCTGGGTCATATCTGCCTACATAATGAGCCCTGCTGCGAGCAGGGTGAGCGGAGCAGGGCGCACGCAGAGACACGTGCATCTGCATGTGTCAGCAGTGTCCATGGGGAATGCAGGGACGTAGGCCACAATATTTACAAACAGTAAGTCATTAAGATTATTGTTTGGGGAAATAGAGCAGAGGACTGTATAGGTAGAGTAAGAAATATGATGGAAGGGCATAACACGTGGATGAGTTTCTTCATTGTCAACACTGCAATATGTATATGGAGGGAACCCCAGAGACAGATTACAAATGTGATAAATGTATATTAATACAAATGTTACAAAATGAAATTGCTATGCTATATCAAAGAGTACAAACACAGGCTGAGATAGTAACATTGGAGAAATTTATAGATCAGGTTTCAAATGAAATAGATTCATCTCAGTTCATAAAGGAAACTCCTTTGACCTCAAACATAGTCAATACAAAAGATAGGACTGAAATGTTACAGGACACAGAGGAGGTTGTAACAGAATGGGCCATAGTTAAATCTGGCACTACAAAAAAAGGGGTGGCAAGATTTATAAGACAGAACCTATTGTATTAGTAAATAGATTCAAAAGCCTGACACCTGAATTTAAGGAGGTAACAAATACAGAGCAGGAGGATATTATTCATCATAGAATACCTCACATAGAACCTCAAACTGGAGCTACATATGGGACCGAGAATTGAGCTTTACATTCTACTATTCCAACAACTACTGGAAACCAAAATCAAACCCAGCAAAGGGAAATAATTATTATAGGTGGGTCAATAGTTAGAGGATTGGATTCAGAGATATGTTAGGGAAGAAAGGAATATACTACAGTTAGCTCACTTCCAAGGGCAAAAATAAGAGATATTAAAAATATGTTGGATGGTCTTGTGGGACACCTAGATGACCCACTAGTGATATAACATGTGGTACTCAATGATGTAAATAAACACAATATGGCAGAAATAGTTAAGGATATGGATTTGGTAGCATCAGATATTGTGAGCAGAGGAGGTCAGATATGTATTTCAAGCATCCTCCCTACACATGGACCCAATAACTACAAACTGGACAATATAATTAGGATTAACAAGGGTCTGAGTACTATGTGTAAACAATAGAAGTATTTGTTTCTGAATAATGGGGACATAATAAAAACAGAAACTTGTATGCTACAGATGGGCTGCACCTTAACAAAATGGGAAAAAGGGTATTGGTAAAGCATTTTAATGAAGTCATAACTTGCAATTTAAACTGAAATGGGAGGTAAGGAGGTATGCTAGGGAAAACTCAGAACAGATTACATCTTCTGGACTGGATCATTCTAGAAATCAATTAAACTGGAAAGGCCTTCTGATAAATGCCAGAAGCCTGGTTACAAAAATGGATGAACCAAAACTGTTAATGGCAACAAACAATATACAAATGTGTGCTGTGATGGAAACATGGTGGGATGAGGCAGACACTCGGAACCAGAATATAGAGGGTTATAATTTATTTTCAGCCTCTAGGAAATATAGAAAGGGGGGAAGGGTAGCTGTTTATATTCACAAGGACATAGAATCCCAAGAAATTCCTATTGCTGAATCAAATTTAGAACATATTTGGGTAAGACTGTCCCCATTAAATAAACCTAATATTATATTAGGTGTAATATATAGACCCCCTTCTATCTCAAGTGAGGATGACTATGCATTAGTTAAACACCTACAGGAGTTAGACCCAGCAGATAGAATAATAATTATGGGTGATTTAAATTTACCAGGAATAGACTGGATCACACTAAAATGGGTCAAGTAGTATTGAAAACACATATATAGAGGTGTTTGACCACATAGGCCTTGAACAAAGGGTACATGAACCAACAAGAGGGACAAATACTCTTGATTTAATTCTTACCAATCTGGGAGACACATTAATAAATTGTCATACAGCCCCTCCCCTTAGTAAGGGTGATCATGCTGAGGTTCAGTTTGAACTAAAAGAAAATTTTATTAATCAACGGTATAACTAAAATCTTAGACTTTAATAAAGGAGATTTTCAAACATTAAAGTACAGTATGGCGAACTGAAGTTGGGGTATGGATTTTCAAAATAAAACACTACAGGAAAAATTGGATGTTTTATGTAATAAACTAGACTTGGAGATAAATAAATGCATTCCTATGAAAGCTAAATATCAAAATCAGAGGAAAACATCATATTGGATGACACCAATTATCCAAAGGCTAACTAAAAGAAAAAACAAGATGTTCAAAAAATACAAAAGAAATTGGGGTATAAATCAGTACATGGTTTACAGGAATTTGAATAGGAAAATAAAAAAGGAAATAAAACCAGCTAAATCAGCCTTTGAATTCAAACTAGCTACACAAACCAGAGACAATTATAAAGCCTTTTATGCACATAATAATAAAACAAGAAATATAAATAACATGGTCGGCCCCCTTAAAAATATGGAAGATGAAATAATAAGTGACCTACATTAATTGGCCAACTTACAAAATGAATATTTTGCCTCTATATTTAGTCCCAAGGATCCTTTCTGTGTAAAAGATAGTATTGCTATATCATCCTCCCCTACTCATATACAGGTAGAGGATGTGCAGAAAAGGCTTCAACAAATAAACCCAAATAAATCACCGGGCCCTTATAGTATACATCCAAAAATTTTTAAATATATTATATATTGAGCTAGCCCCACCTTTAACACATTTATTTCAAGAAAAAGTGGAAAAAGGGGTTGTGGTGGGGGCATGGAGATTAGCCACAGTTATTCCATTGCATAAGAAAGGATCAAGGGCCGAGCCAGCTAATTATCGTCCAGTTAGTTTGACTTCTGTAATATCAAAAATACTGGAGGGTATTATAAAAGACTATATTATAAGTCATTTAACAGAAAATAATTTGTTAGATACAGCTCAGCACAGTTTTACTGAGGGAAGATGTTGCCAGACAAATATTTTACAGTTTTATGATAGGGTAAACATGGCTTTGGATGGGGGAAAGGCAGTGGATGTGGTCCTTTTGGACTACTCAAAAGCTTTTGATAAACTACTTCATGCAGAACTGATAACTTCACCCCAAAACCATGGTTTTCATAAAAAACTTGATCTCATGGGTGGCTTCATGGCTGTCTGAATGAAAACCGAGAGTATGTATCAAGGGAGCACTCTCCAAATGGAAGGAGGTGATTAGCAGGGTGCCTCAGGGCTCAGTGTTGGGCCCTTGCCTTTTTAATCTATAAATTTCCTTGATCCAGTATTCTCATGAAAAAATCTGGTTATCAAAATTTGAGGATGATTGCAGGTTAGGGGCAATAATAGAAAATCAAGATGATACAGAAGCATTTCAGCAAGCATTATATTATATACAGGGTTGGACAATAGATCACAAACTCTCTCTAAACCAAGAAAAATACAAGGTTATGCATATGGGGAAGAATAATAAATAACATATGTATCCTTTAAATGAGGTAGCCCTATCTGTAACCAGAGAAGTAAGGGACCTAGGAATTGCAGTGACACAGGATCTCTCTTTTAAAACTCACTGTACTACTATCACGTGGAAAAGTAATACAATTTTAAACTGTATACTAAGACACATTCAAAGCAGGAAATGAGAGGTTATAGTTCCCTTGTATTGTTCCCTGGTGAGACCCATACTAGAGTATGGAGCACAGGTCTGGTCCCCGTATAAGAAAGGAGAGGTTCAGATGATCGAGAGGGTACAAAAACCGGCTACTAAAGCTATTGAGGGATTGAGGCATATGTCTTACCAGGACAGACTTCAAGAACTAGATATGTACACACTGGAATTCCGAAGACACAGGGAAGATATGTGTTTAACATATAGGGCTTGGGAAAACCATGATCTATGGGAGCTCCTGAGAATGCAATTCGAAGATGAGAATCTTGAGACTAGATCGGATCCCCTTCAGTTGGATAGTGATAACTGTAGATCTAAGAATAGAGCTAGATAGTTCAATCAGAGAATTGTTCCAGTTTGGAATGCATTGCCACTAGAAGTGGTAGGGAGTAGTTCAATGCATCCATTTAAGGCAAATCTAGACAGACACTGGAGACAGGATATACATTAGTAAATAATAGTCTTAAAAGATGCAAACTAGCGAGCTCCATGGACGAAAGTCTTTACCATGCTCAGTTATGCCTGTGATATGATATATGATATTATATGATACGATATGATATGATATGATATGATATCGGTTTTAAAGTTAGTACTGGTTTGCAATAATTTGGGGCTAAATTCCAAGAACTGAAGAGTACACCTTTATGGGCCCCCTTTGATGCCATCCCCCTGACAAAACCTGCCTATAAAACCGTAACAGTTCTATTTCAAAATGGGAGGTCAGTGTGACTGACCTAACATATTGGTTGAAGCAAAAGTGCACAGTACTGGGAAATCTGGAGGCACTCTTTGATTCAGAGCATATCTGGACTGGCAGGTGGAAAATTAAAATTATGCTTTGATCTACAGATACAGGACTACACCACTTCCAGAATTGTTTTTTTGGGGGGCAGGGATAGGGAAGTCCTATTTTCCCCAGGTCAGCCAAAAGCCTGCTATAAATGTGGGTCCACTGGTCATTTCAGTAGTGTCTGTGACCAGGTAAAGTGTAATCTTTGTCAGGAATTGAAACAAACTAGTGGGCATTGTGAAACGAGCAGAACTGCAGCCTTTGTGATGGCCAGGGACATTTTTATCAAAGCTGTAGGTGGGCAACCCGGGAGCACGACAATTCGCTCCCGACAATTTCTTCTCCATAAATGTGCTCCTGACAGTTCACTCCAGTTAATTTCACTCCCTCCCCCACTTGCCCCACGTTTTTTGCTCCTTCTCCCACTAATCTGTCAAAATCAGTCAAGCTTCATTTAACTCTGAGCATACAGCTTACCGAAAAGAATCCACCTCCTGGTTTAGCCAAAATGTGACCCAAAATTGCTGTGTCTGGTAACAGTAGTCATGAAATATGTAATATCAGCAGCCTTTATAGGTTAGTACTCCTTTCAATATCACTAGTTTAAAGATAAAGTCTGTATCAGACTCAAATGCCAGGGTTGCCAGAATGGTAGATTTCATTGATATTTCAGTGTTCCATTTCTGCACTCTGAATCCTCGGACCAGCAATAGAGAGCGGTCTGCTGGAAGTTTTATTTTTTTTTAGTTGTTTAACCAGGAGTAGCATACTAAGCTGAAACTTTTTTACAGAAGCAACCTGGGAGCACAGGGAAGTTAAGTGACTTGCTCAGGGTCACACAGTATGTAAGTGGAAGCTGTGGGATTCAAACCCAGGTCTGGTCTGGTCTGCTGGATGTCACCAGATCTGCAGCGCAGAGCCTTAAACCACTGCGCTATACTGCCTCCCTTCTGTTCAAATCAAATCAAAGTTCAAAAGTAGTGGTCAAAATATCTTTCACCAAATCATGAGCAGGGGTGTCATGCTGTTATCCAATTTTGTAACTGAAGCACAGCAAGGTAAACTATCTGCTCAGTGTTACATGGGGGAGAGAACAGTGACTGTAGCAGGATTAAAACCTTTGCTCCAACTACTAGACCAGACTCTTTTCCTAATTATTAACTGGCAGCTGAACTAAATCTGTTAGCAGAAGAAATGTAATTGTCAGAAGAGTGAGCTGAACCAATTGCTTCAGAGAAGACAGCAACCTGAATATTGCATAATTATCTTGTAAAGTTAGTACAACGCTGATGTTATTAGAAAGAGACCACTGCGTCTCCCTGTATCACTTGTTCTGAGTCATTGAGCTCCCGCTACCTAGAAATTGCACCAGCTTTTACTTCCAGAAAGAGCAAACTGCACAGGTGAACACCAGTTAATGGTATGTTGGCATTGTTACTTGTTTCTGTACATGTTGAATTCTGCTGAAATGTAGGAGTGGGAGCTGTAGCAGTAGCGGGAGTGAAATGACGTGGCATGACAGTGTCAGGAGTGAGTTGCCCAGGGAGTTAATTGTTGGGAGCAAGCTGACGCAGAGTGAATTGTCAGGTACAAATTGTCATAGACCCGGGCAGCCCATAACCATACTGATCCAACCAATGATGCAGAACATAGGATAATGATTGTCCTAGCACAAAGAACCACATTTCCTACAGTACCTCGGGTCACTCCAGTAGCACCAGTTTAGTCCCCAATAGTTGAGGCTCAAGGCTTGACTGTGCAGCCTCCAGCTGAAGTTTCCATGGAGCTACCCCCTGAAGACATCATAGAGGACAGGTTCTCTAAACATAAACTGATCCTCAACTACAAGAAAACCAAACTAATAATGTTCAGCAGCACCCAAAACATGCACAAAAGCCATATACTTGCCATCAGAAACTGTCTTGGAGTCCTTCTTGATCAAATACCACATTTCAAATACCTGAGGGTCACCTTAGACAGCTGTCTATCCTATGCTAAACATAGAGATAATATATCCAGGGCTGTCAACATCAAGATTGGTCTCCTACATAGACATAAACACTGCTTTACTCCAGAAGCCCTCCAACTTGCTATATATAGTTCTGTCATATCCATTGTAGACTATGGTCTTGTAATCTATGGAGCAGCCCCCATGTCTTCATTGCACAGGATATCCATTGCTCTGAACAAGGCATGCAGACTACTCATGGGGTCCACACATTTCACCCACACCTGTGAGCTTTACGCTGAGACTGGTTGGCTACTGCTGTCTGGGAGGATCCAATACCAAACCTGTCTTTTAGCCAAAAAACACTTCTCAGCCTCCTGTCACCAGGCACCACAAACCTACTAAGCCCCCATTGTAGTTCACAGCATACGTTGAAGCTCAAACAGCCATCATCTCCATGTTCCTAGATGCTGGACAGCCCAGGGACAATGTTCATTTGCCTACAGAGCACCTGACTGGTTTAATACTCTTCATAGTGATATAACTACCCTACCTAAATTGGGACCATTCAAACTGAAGTTACGCCAACATCTCATGGCAAAAAAGTTCTTGTGACTGCATCACCTGAGACTTCCATCTACTAGCATTCAGTCTTCTCCTTGCAACTGGATAACCCTGTATCTCTGCTGCTATCTCTATAATTCTGAGGCTACCCTCCTTTTCATACTTTGACAAGGCCCCTGGCTACCCCCTGTCCACTTCACCCCCTGTCCCTACCCCTACCACACCAGCTTAAAAAGTCCTATGGCTGCCACTTCCTACCTTTCTTACCACCCCGTCCACCTCACCCCCTGCCCCTACTACTCCCACACCAGCTTGACAAGGCCTATGGCTGCCACGTCCAACCTTTCTTACTCCCCTGCTCACTTCACCCCCTGTCTCTAACCCCCCACCAGCTTAGCAAGGCCTATGGCTGCCTCTTTCTTTTTCTTTTTCTTCTTTCTTTCTTTCTTTCTTTCTTTCTTTCTTTCTTTCTTTCTTTCTTTCTTTCCTTCTCCCATCTTTATCCTTCCCCCCTCATCTATTCTTTTCTCCTATTAAAATGATAAAATTGTGTATAGATAGATATATATTTACTCACTTTATTTTACTGTTTTGGAAACATTGTTTTACCCCTTTGTATGTAAGACTCTTAAGTGTAATCAATCCTGAAGGCAACCCACTGCGAAAGTTCCAAAAACAGCTGCTGTATCTCTTATAAATAGATACGAGGCCTTATAAACCACTTCAGAGGTTTCAGATGCTGATTCAGAGGATTCCACTTTGTGGTCATTTCAGCTTGACCTTACTACTGACCAGGAGGCAAGTGACCCTGAATCTCAAACTTTGAACTCTGCACAAGAGCCTTTTAAAAACCTTCTGGAGACCCAGAAAAAACTTAGGAGGTCCCGATGGCAAAGATCTAAACCACCCTAAGATAACAGGAATATTGGATCTGTAACTCCTTACAATCATTGATAGAAATCACACTCTCCACCTGCTCTATTAATGTAAATAGTATAAAACATTGTAAAAAGAGACGGGCTGTGTTTTCCTAACTACTTTACAGCTCTATGCAAATAATTTTTTACAAGACACCAGACTGCATGCCATTTCAGAAATTAACATAGCCACCAAAGAATGGTACGCAGGCCCCTCGTTTTGGTCACGTGGGACAGATACCTGCTCTGGGGTGGGTCTTCTTTTTAAAACAACAGTAGTATTTCAGCTAATTAAATTGGTAGATCTTGCCCCAGGCAGAGCATTCATTTTGGATACCAAAATAAACAATACCTATTACAGATTTATCAACATTTATGCTCCCTAAACGAAGGCAGACAGGATTGCTCTCCTTTGCTCTATTCAACCCTATCTTTATTCTTCCCATTCGGTTATTCTTGGAGGAGATTTTAATTGTGGCTTGACCTTGCAGGATAGAAGCAAATGTACAGAGACTAAGAACATTTATTGCAACATGTCTACTTTAAGGCAAATTATTCTGGAAGCTGGGTTAATTGATGCTTACATCTCATTTAGGCAGTAACCAGATCCTACATTTCCACAAGGCTCTCTGGCAACCAGAATAGACCAAAACACTATCCGTTACACATTCATGGTCCGGGACACTGGAAATTTAATTCTTTTTTATTGATAGTTCTCAATATTATTTAGAATATACGTTATTTTTTTATCTTTAAGAAAGTCTGTTTTTGAATTGTATGACACCCCAGCCCTCTGGTGGGCTGACACTAAACATGATCTCCAACATTTATTGCAATGTAATAGTAAAGTTACCAGCAATAAAGAATATTTCCAATATTTAGAAAATTGTAAACAGTTGCAGAAACTACAAACACTAGCCAGGACCACTAATCATAACTATACTGCTCAAATACAAAAAGTTAAACAAGAATGATATGCTTCCATTTGAAGCAGCTCAATGGCCTGCAAAAGCAACAGGCTTTCGGTACACGGGGAAATGCAAGCACTATTTGTTCCTTTATTAGCTGTATGGAGAGGGTTGACAATAAAAAGTTGAGCAATCTGGTAGGCATAGATAACATTGAATACTCAGATAGGCAAAATATGCTTCGAATAGTGACCAAGCACAACACATGCTTTGTTCTCAGAACAGCCTGTTGCTGCTGCCTCTGTTACACAATTCCTCAAATCCTTTGTTATCCCTGCCTGTCCTGTTAATACCCTAAGCACTTTGACTAAAGACGTGTCCCCCCAGGAGGTAGAAACAGCAATTTGATCTCTTAAAGTCTCTGCAGCCCCAGGCAAGGATGGCCTTACCCCAGAGTTATATAAAACTCTTGGCCCAGTGATTTCACAGAAATTAGCTGCAGTGTTCACTTCCATGTTACAGAAAGGCTCCATACCATTACATATGTTAGAAGGTTTATTAATTTATCCATATAAGAAAGGAGACAAGAGAGATATTAAAAACTGGAGGCTGATAAGCCTTCTAAATGTGGATTTTAAAATATTAACTAAAATCCTTAACACTAGGTTACTACAGGCAGCCATTTATCTCATCTTCAGTATTCTGTTGGCACCCTTTGCAGACTGTGTGAGAGGCCTTTTGGCACCATGCATTCTTGCTTAAAGTTGAACCAGCATAACATTTTTGTGGTGATTTGCATATACAGCCCATGATGCTTTGCATTATGGGGGTATGTGTGATTTTGTATTTCATTTATCTCATTACACCTGCACAGTCTTTTGCTATTCCAGAAAGGAAAATGACAGGCTAATTAATCCTATTAAGATAGATTTTTGAATATGACAATAAGAATGGTTTGGAGGGTTTAGTGCTTTCATTAGATCAGCAGTGAGCCTTTGATGGAGTTAACCATAATGATTTATGGCAGGTTTTGCAACACTATCTGCACTGAATTCACAGATTGGATCCAAAGTTTGTTTAAACTGTCACAATTACTCCCCAGGTCATCGGATGGAATGGACCCATGTTACCAGTTCTTAGTGCGGTTAGGCAGGGGAAGTCTGGGGAAGGCTGTAAAAGCAGTTTTTAAATACACATTATTTGGAGCCCTAACAAGCTTTAGGCAGAGGGGAGTGTCAGCCCTGTTCTAACCAGGGGCGATACGACCAATAGTTTTGAGATATACCTTGTGTGTTTTAATGCTGATGTAACTGATATTGTAACAAGAAGCCCAATATTGGTTGGAGCTTCCAACTGTCACACTTTTAATTTGAAACTTTCGCAACTCTTGTTGCGAAGCAGCCGAGAGGTGCACCCGCTACTTCCGGGTACCGGGAATCTTTTTAAACAACAAGCAGCCCAGTCACAGCTCTTTAGGAGCTCAGACAAGTCTGGGGAAGGCTGTAAAAGCAGTTTTTAAATACACATTATTTGAAGCCCTTACAAGCTTTAGGCAGAGGGGAGTGTCAGCCCTGTTCTAACCAGGGGTGATACGACCAATAGTTTTGAGATATACCTTGTGTGTTTTACTGCTGATGTAACTGATATTGTAACAAGAAGCCCAATATTGGTTGGAGCTTCCAACTGTCACACTTTTAATTTGAAACTTTCGCAACTCTTGTTGCGAAGCAGCTGAGAGCTACACCCGCTACTTCCGGGTAGGGAGCATATATTTCAGCTAGGAGCGAGCAGGGTGGCGAGAGCAGAACCTACTTAGCGTTAGCAGGCTGGAGACGCTGAGAGACAGCCGCGTTTGGTGCTTGTCGGCTGTGTCAGCTGAGGCAGCTGAGCATTTCAGGAGGTTATGCAGAAAGTAGTAAGTAAAGTTTGAATATATAAGATGCCGTGGTGCAGAGAGTGCGAGATGTTTAGGGAAGGGGATAATGAGCAGTTCTTTACATGTAGTAAATGCGATGAGATAAGGGATTTGAAGACAGAAATCCTTGAATTAAAAAGGAGAATACAAGTACAATTGGACATATCCCTACTTAAACAGTATATAGACACCAGAACTGATGGAAATCTGCATAGCAGTCTGGAGGCTACCATGGAGGGAAACAGCCAGGTGGTATTACCACGTGAGACAGCTAGAAGCCCAGAAAATTGGTCTGAGGTCCCCAGAAAAGGAACATTTAAAAAGGGTAGACGTAATATCGGGGGGGGGGGGTGTCTCAAACATCTTGACTCCAAATAGGTTCCAGGTACTGTCCATAGCTGAAGAGGAGGAAATCCAACAGGGAAACGCTGAGTTAGGCCCCCACAATGCATTTCAAGTATGCACAAGCACACTGAATAAAGAGTTAGCAACACGCCCATTGAATACTGAGGTTGACCCTTTTGAAAATATGAAGGAATGTGAAATCCTTAATAATACAGCACAACATCTACCATCCCATATTCAGGGCTCATTTAGCAGTACTCTTAGAGACATTCTATACATTGGTGATTCTTTGCCTAGATATGCAGATACCGAGCTATGTAAGCAGGGTAATGAATACACAACTGTCAGCGTAGTACCCGGAGCTGGCATAAAGGATATAAAGAACCTGCTACCAGGATTACTGGATAACACTTCTTCTCCTTTTACAGTACTACATATAGGAGCTAATGATGTGGGTAAAAGGAGTATTCTGGATATTCAGCGTAATTTCGAGGCAGTGGGGGCCATACTAAAAGGGAGAGGGTGTGAGTTACTAACATACTAACATACTAAAATGCCAGCAGAATAGGCCTAATGGTCTTTCGAGTCTGCTCGATTGGTCAGCCCCCACCCTGGGTGCTGACCTTGCTGCCCCCCCTCGCCTTCTCTGGCTTCTCCCTTCCCAGTTCCGGATATTCTTGCTGCATTGGATTTTGCTTCCAGAACCCTTCCCCTGTACCTGTCCCAGCCCCTCTTGAACCCCTCCACCGTCTCTGCCTCCACCAGCCCCCTAGGCAGTGCATTACATGGCTCCACCACCCTCTCAGTGAAGTAGCACCTCCTCCTTTCTCCCTGAATCTTCCCTCCAGCTTCCACCCATGCCTCTAGTGGCCCCTCCTCCTTCCTTCAAGCACCCTGACTGTTCCTCCCCTATTTACCCTCTTCATGTACTTGAAGACCTCTATCATGTCCCCCGGTCCCTTCTCTCTTCCAATGTGTACATATTTAGCTCTTCTAGCCTCTCCTCATAGGTCCTGTCCCCCAAGCCCCAAATCATTTTGGTTGCCCTCCCTGGACCCTCTCCAGGAGTTTAATGTCCCTCTTTAGTGTGGCCTCCAAAACTGCAGCAGTACTCAAGGTGTGGCCTCACCAAGCAGTTATACAGAGGAGTGTCACTCTCCTTCTGGAGGTGATCCCCTAGCGATGCATCCCAGCATCCTGTTGGCCTTGGCTGCTGCCCTCCTACAAGTCTCTGAGTTGTTCATTTTGACATCCACCACCACCCCAGGTCCCTCTCAGCCATCGAGACTTGTAGCATTTCCCAGGGTGTACACTTGGCCGGGTTTCTGGCCAGGTGGAGTACCTTGCATTTCCTGCATTGAACCTCAGCTTCCACTTTCTAGACCATCTTTCTAGAGCCTCTGGGTCCCCTGTAGGGCCACCTCCCTCCTCCCCATCCACCACCGCTCCCAGTTTTGAGTCATCCGTAAAGAGACTCATCTCACTCCTGATTCCTGTCCTTATGTCAGAGACGTAGGCATTGAACAGGAGAGGCCCAAGGACTGATCCCTGTGGGACCCCACTAATGACCCTCTTTGGATATGAGACTATCCCGCCAACTACGACCCTCTGGGTCCGGTCCTGGAGCCAATTGCCTATCCATCTGATCATCTGGTTCCCCACCCCCATTTCTCCCAGCTTATTCAACAGGCCCATGTGAGGAACAGAGTCAAATGCCTTGCTGAAGTCTAGAAAGAGGATGTTCACTGGTCTACCAAGGTCCAAGGCACTCGTCACCCAGTCATAGAATTCCACAAGGTTTGTCTGACACGATTTCCGGAGACGAATCCATGCTGTCATCGTCCAGGCACCTGACTTTTCCAGGTCCCCAGCCTCTCCTTGACAATGCCCTCCATCACCTTGCCCACCACCGATGTCAGGCTGACAGGCCTGTAGTTCTCTGCCACCTCCCTTGATCCCCCCTTGTGGAGAGGCACTATATGCGCCACCTTCCAGTCCTGGGGCACCCACCCTGTCCTCAGAGAGATGGTGAAAAGCTCCGCCAGGGGTTTCGCCAGGACATCCGCAAGTTCCTTCAGCACTCTGGGATGTAATTTATCCAGCCCCGGTGCTTTATCCGTCTTAAGGGAGCTGAGGGCTTCCCTCACTCTCTCTGCTGTAATTTCCACTTCCAGTACCTCTTCTCCCTGCTTAGCCCTCCCCTCCTGCCAGTGATGCCTCCCCCTCTCCCCAGACCCGCCGATCTGTAAGGGTCCCCCCTCCTCAGTATCTCTGTCTCCTCCC
Source organism: Neoceratodus forsteri (assembly GCA_016271365.2). Lineage (NCBI taxonomy): Eukaryota > Metazoa > Chordata > Ceratodontiformes > Ceratodontidae > Neoceratodus > Neoceratodus forsteri. The sequence goes on from CM057452.1 coordinate 1,729,071,367, forward strand.
ATGTATGATGCAGCACCCCCATTTTCCTTGGTGAAAACTGAGGTGAAGTACTCATTTAGTACCTCAGCCTAGTCCCCGGGTCTTGTGCCCATCTCTCCCCTGATTTAATCCTGCTAATCTGCCCTTCACCCTTCATTTTTCCACAATGTATCTAAAGAACCCTTGTTCCCTCCTGATTTCCTGGCCAGGTTCTGCTCCTTCCTTGCCTTAGCCGCCCTCACCACCTAGTGGCCCTTCAACAATCAGCTCATACTCCCTCGATCCCTTTCACTCCTTGAGCACTTGAATTGCCTATAGGCTGCCTTCTTTCCTGCACCACCTCCTGGACCTCCCTGGTCCACCAGCAGGGTTTTCGGCCCCACCGCATTTTCATCTTACTCTTGCACAGGTGCTGGTAGCATCTTGCACCTCTCCTGATGATTTCCACCTACTATCAGCGTCCATGTCTGACCCAATCCCATCCAAATGCTCCTTAGGATCCTTCCCATTTCCTTAAAACTGTTCCCTGAAGTCAGTTACCTCCGTCTTTGTGCAGCTTTAGCCTCCTAGGTCCAGGCAGAACCAGACCGTGGCATGGTCACTCCCGACAACGGTCCCTACCACAGGCCCTAATCTGGTCACTGTCTGCCAGGACCACATCCAGTACCTGTGCCTCCTGGTCGGTTCCCCCACCTGCTGAGTTAGGAACGCATCTTGAAAGACATCCAACAACCTCTGTTCCCTGGCCACCGAGGATGTCATAGTCTCCCAGTCTGTTCCTGGCATGTTTAAGTCCCCCAACACCACCACCTTTCCCCTCCCCAGTCTGCAGTGTCTCCCAACATCTGCCACCAGACTCTCCTCCAGCTCCTCTGCCAGGGCAGGAGGTCTATACACCACTCCTATTTTTACTCTCTTGCCCCCCCTTGTTATCAAGGTGACCCAAATTGCTTCCACGGTTCCCTCCACCTCCTCTACTCCCCCTATGCCAATGCAGTTTTTGACTATCATTGCTACCCCTCCTCCCTTCCCCCCCTGTCCTTCCTGAACATAGTGTAACCCTCCAGGTTCAGGTCCCAGTCGTGTCCTGCAGTGGCCCAGGTCTCAGTGACCACTGCCACATCTACTGCTCCCTCAGTTAGCATCGCCTGGAGCTCAGGCATTTTATTTCCCAAGCTCCTGGCATTTAGCAGAACTACCTTCCACCCTTTTCCTATACTTCCATTTCCCCTGCTCGTGTGCCCATGGGGATTCTGTTTTCCCCTGGTCTGCACTTTACCAGTCGGCCTTTTCCCGCTCTCCTCCAGCTCCCCAGGGAGGTGGAGACAGATTCCCTCCTTTATCGGCACCCCCTTGATAGCCTTTTCTCCCATCCCTCCCCCTTCACAAGTTTAAACCCCACTTTTCACCAATGAACCACTCTATTTTCAACTTAAGGATTCCCCTCCCCTCTAAATTGAGATGGAGTCTATCTCTAGCATACAGCTCCTTATCCTCCCAGGTCTCCACCCAATCCCCCATCAACCCATACCCTCTGGCCTCACACCACTCCCTGAGCCACTGGTTTATCTCCCTAATCTTCCTTTTGTGCTCCCCACTAGCCCTTGGCACCAGCAGGATTTCTGAGAAGGAAACTGTGCATCCTATGTCATGACAGACCCTGGCAAGCTCCCTGAATCTTGCCTGTATCTCTAGCTCGCTATTTCCCTCAATGTCATTTGTACTCAGGTGGACCAGTATGTCAGAGAAACTCCCACAATCCTTTGCCAGCTGATATACCTCATGCTTAGCCCTGTGCACCGTTAGTCCAGGGAAGCATTTTGTTCTAACTGGCCAGGCTTCTCCTCCTGTCCCATTTGATACCCCTGATCATAGAATCCCCAACAGGAGCACTCTGGCTGCTCCTTTCCTCCATTCCCCTTCTATGTCCCTCATCCTTTCTACCGGCCCCTCCACCCAGCCGGCTCCTTGTTCCTCCTCCTATCTGGGTGCCACATTCCACCCCCTCCTTATTTACCCTGACCACCCCTCCCCTTCAATCCTATGCCTCTCCTCCTCCTGAGTATCCTTCTGTACCTTGGTAACTCCCCCCTCACTGCTCGTAACTGGTCCTTCTTCTCCATCTGCTAAACTAGCCTGGCTCATCCTCCCTTCCTTGCTGTCTCCATTTAGTCCCTCCTTGCTTGTTGTGCTCCCTTGCTAAACCCTCAGCTCCCTTTACTAAATCCTCTTTGTACTTTGGTCCTTCTCCTTTACCTTTCCTCCCAACTGGTCCTTCTCTCTTGCGCTTCCTCCTCTTCCCCTGCCCCTCCTGCTCTGATTCACTGCTCCCCATTTTCCTGCATTCCAGTTTCCGCTTCCTGCTATCTGGCCCTGCCTCCTGCCCCCACCCTTTCCATCTCTAACCACCCGTCATGGCTATATCACCCCCGCATCCTCGAGCAGAAGAAGAGAATTGAAGGTTACTGAGTGTAAGATCTGATCCACCTCCCGCCTTGCTTCCTTCTGTCCAGCCCTGGCCATCTGCCTACTTCCTCAGAATGTTGTCCCTCTGTCCCTCCTTTGTGAGGGTCCCCAGTTACCTGCCTGCTTCCTTGGTAGTGTCCTTTTGGACCCCCTCTGCCAGGGTCCCTATGTGACCCCTGAGTATTCTACTGCACTCCTTTCCCTATGCCGCTGCCCCCAGTACTTGGTGCAACCCTGTAGGAGATCCCGTGCCCCTTCCCCAACCATACCTCCCTCCTTCCCCCAGCTGTCTCCTAATCCCCTTCACCTCCTCCCTAAGCTGTGCCAGCTGGTAGCACACTGGGCAACCACCAAACTTCTAAGCCCAGTCCAGTATCATGGCTGCTCCACACCCTATGCACCCCACCACCCTCCCAAAGATGCCGGCCCTAATGCCATGTGGTTCCATCCCCGTCCAAGTAGGTTTCCTTGGGTGAGCCACCAGGTTCCTCCCAGTCCAAGATATACCCCTACTGCCTACTCAGGTCACCCACTAATCTTAGATATAGTCCCACAGTACACTGGTAACCCTGTTACTATGTGCAGTACAACACAGTAAACTTATAAGGGAAATGAACAACTCCCTAAGCTCCTCTCTCCCGGCCTTTAAATCCAAACACCAGTGGCTAGAACTACATGAGCTGCACCTGAAGCCTTTTCCTCCAATTGCAGGGCAGGTGTTCCCCTATTAATTAGCAGAAATCTGGGGAGGGAGGGGTGGGGAGGGTGGTCTTGGGCAGACACCGACTTGAGAGAGTGTATCAGCCCTGTGTCTCCCCTCCAAGCCCAGCAGCCAAATACCCAGGCCCAAGCAAATCCCACCAAATATTTTTTAAATCAGAAGAAATAGGCCTCCACCAGCGCAGCCTGTTACACAGTGAAACACCCAACAAATGAGTCCACTTACAGCCACCAAACCAGTTTTCAAACTTCCAACAGCCCCCACAACAATACCCTGCTAGCCCCCTAGAAGTACGAAAGCAAAGAAATAACCTTCTACCAAGTAAAATCCACAAGAACCCTGTAAAAACAACAAGCAGCAGCAGCTACTGTCCTGGAACACAACTGATCCTGTCCCCTTCCAGTTCCTTCTGAGGAGACAAAGCAGCCAACACTACAAACCTGATTCAGCTCTGCCTCCAGTCAATTAGCTGAGTGAGACCTGGCCAGACCATTAACACCCTTCCCCCACTATGCAGTAATCTTTGTAGCTACTGAAGTCAGCAACAATGAATCAAAATTCAACTCAAAGCCCCCAAAATATGTTTGCTGCCAAAGGAAACAGGTCTCCAATTCAATCAGCTTCACTAAAAACACATCAAAATAGGCTTGGAATTAACAGATATAGGTCTCCAATTCAAATACCCAGGCCCAAGCAAATCCCACCAAATAGGTTTTAAATCAGAAGAAATAGGCCTCCACCAGTGCAGCCTGTTACCCAGTGAAACATCCAACAAATGAGCCCACTTACAGCCACCAAACCAGTTTTCAAACTTCCAACAGCCCCCACAACAATACTCTGCTAGCCCCTTAGAAGTAAGAAAGCAAAGAAATAACCTTCTACCAAGTAAAATCCACAAGAACCCTGTAAAAACAATAAGCAGCAGCAGCTACTGTCCTGGAACACAACTGATCCTGTCCCCTTCCAGGTCCAGTTACTAATCTCAGGAATTTTGCCCATATCAAGGGCAAATGAGCATATAAACCAGACAATATGTAGGTTAAACGGTTGGTTGAGGCAATGGGCAAAAAGAGAGGGTTACATGTATCTTGATCACTGGCATAATTTCCAAAATTGGCAGTTGTTTGCAAGGGACAGTTTACACCTCAACAAAATGGGAAAACGTTTATTAGCAAAACAACTTAAAAACAGGGTAAAATACCATTTAAACTAAATAAGCAGGGGGATGAGGGAGTTTTAAAAATTGGATCGACATCAAATAATTGGAATTTCATTTTATTTAATGCAAGGAGTTTAACTGATAAGTTCGACGAGTTACAGTTACTGTAAAAAATCAAAATATACATATTTGTGCAATAGTTGAAACATGGTGGCAATCCGAGGATACCTGGGATGGACAAATCCGGGGTATGTATTGTACAACAGGGATCGGCCTCAATCTAGAGGAGGGGGGGTCGCTCTATATATTACTGAGGACATTATTGCTGAAAGTATGGATACAACTGGATGGCAGGATGTGGAGGCTGTCTGGGTTAGGATTAGTCCACCCAGAGCATCTAAAATTAATTTGGCAGTAATTTATAGGCCTCCATCTACGAGACTGAAGGAGGATGAATCTATCCTAAACCTAGTAAATCAGTTAACAGCAGAAGGAATGGTATTATTAGTTGGAGATTTAAACCTCCCTGGTATAGACTGGAAAGACTGGAGGGCTAGTACATCAGTAGAATCTAGATACTTGGAGGCTTTTAGTCTGGAAGGCCTGGATCAACTTGTGACATCAAATACCAGACAGAATCATATATTGGATCTAGTATTAAGTAACTCAGGGGATAATATTCTAAACTGCAGGACTCATCCACCCTTGGGCTCAAGCGATCACGATATGGTGAGCTTCCAGTATTCTGGTAATCTTGGGGAAAACAAGGGGATAACTAAAATTTATAGGTATAATGCTGCTGATTTTATTAAGATGGGTCAAGAATTTGCCGCATGGGATTGGTCGGTAGATTTTCAACATTCGTCAGTAGCACATATGTGGGAGTTATTGACAGAAAAGCTAAATGGGATAGTTGATAAATACGTGCCAGTCAGAAACAAATATAATAAGACAAGAAATCAAACTGTACCTTGGATGAATACAACAATAAAAAGTCTGCTTAAAACCAAAAACAAAAGTTATCATGTAGCAAAAAAAATCAATACTGAGAAAGGTTGGGAGGTATACAGGAATAATCTTAAAATAGTAAAAAAAAGCTATAGCTAGGGCCAAAAGTAATTATGAGTATACACTAGCAACAAGGGTTGGGGATAACTATAAGGCTTTCTATGCATACATCAACAGTAAAAAAGGCAAAACTACCACTATTGGACCTTTAAAAACCCAGGAAGGCAGTATCGTGAGCGACAATAAGGCTCTTGCAGAGGAATATAGTACATACTTTTCATCTGTCTATAATAAAGATTCCCAGTCCTCTGTCGATAGAGAGACGGTTAAACGGGGGAACTACCTTTAAGAACTGATCCAGTAGATGTCCTGATTAGATTAAAGAGGTTAAATCAGAATAAGGCACACGGACTGGACGGGATCCACCCAAGGGTACTAAAGGAAATGGCACCATTATTGGTGGAGCCTATAACTTACCTATACCAAGAAAGTATCAACACAGGTGAGGTACCAGAGGCTTGGAGACAAGCAGTAGTTATACCCATACATAAAAAAGGTAGTAGACAGGAGGTTTCAAACTATAGGCCGATTAGTCTGACCTCGGTTATGGGAAAGATTTTGGAGGGCATAATCAAAGACTATATTGTTGACTTCATTGATAGCACTGGCAAGATAGATACGACTCAACATGGATTTACAAAAGGTAGATCGTGTCAGACTAACTTGCTGGAATTTTATGATAAAGTTAGTAGGACCATGGACAGGGGGGAATCGATGGACGTTGTGTTCTTGGACTTTAAGGAGGCTTTCCACAAGGTCCCACATAAACAGCTTGTGGAGTCACTACATGAGATTGGCCTACCCTATTGGTTACAAAAATGGGTGAGGATTGGCTCACTGGAAGAAGCCAGAGGGTTTGTGTGAAGGGAGAATTTTCCAGTTATGCCGGAGTGACTAGCGGGGTCCCCCAGGGCTCGGTATTGGGGCCATGTTTGTTCAATTTGTATATTTCATCAATGCAAGTTGAATCTGTTGTCTGGATGTCCAAGTTCGTGGATGATACCAGAATTGGGAGTACAGTCAATAATTTTGAGGATCAGGTAGTTCTTTAAATGGCACTAAATAGATTAGAAAAGTGGGCAGCTCAGAAGCAATCTATATTTAATATCGATAAGTGCAATGTCATGCATTTTGGGAAAAACAATAATAGATTTCGGTATACTCTGGGTGGGTCTACGTTAAAGGTAGTCTGTGAGGGGAAGGATCTGGGGATTATGATCAACCAAGATTTTAATTTTGGGCTCCAATGTAATACTGTGGTTAAAAAGGCTAGTGGTATAGCAAATTGTATAGTGAGACACATCAGGAGCAGGGATAGACAAGTTGTGATGCCACTGTATATTGTGCTGGTGCGACCGCATTTGGAGCATTGTGTCCAGTTCTGGGCCCCTTATAGGAGGGGTGATGTTGAGATGGTGGAGAGGGTCCAGAGGCAGGTGACAAAGAGGACCTGCCTGTTCCTTTTAGAAGCTGAGAAACTGGTTATACTGCAGAGAACAAACCAGAACGCATTTGAGGAACTGGTAACTTGGTAAAACATAATATTGTAGGGGACTAGGAAGGTAAGCTACACTTTCTACAGAAAGTTTCATTATTTTCTTATTGGCATTAAGAATTGCAGGATTCCATTAAAGTGTAGTAATTTTATAACCAGAGGGGTTGTAATACAACTGAAGTTGCTTGATTTCTGTGCTAGACACATAGGATTTGGAAGGATATTTGTGCAATATTTTGGAAGTGTCCTGCTGGCTAAGCAGTGAGTTTATCCCTGGTTTCAGACAAAGGGTTTGTGTGTGTATTAGAAGCAGACATAGCAAATTGTCTTCACTGAAAGGCCTGCTTACATCACAGGTGTCACTAGTCAATCAATTGATTCTGGGTGGGGCTTGTATCACTGTTCTGTTTAGGCATACTACACAGAGTAAAGTCAGTCAGAGGACCTGCCTGTACCTTTTAGAAGCTGAGAAACTGGCTATACTGCAGAAAACAAACTAGAACGCATCTGAGGAACTGGTAACTTGGTAAAACATAATATTGTAGGGTACTAGGAAGGTAAGCTACACTTTCTACAGAAAGTTTCATTATTTTCTTATTGGCATTAAGAATTGCAGAATTCCATTAAAGTGTAGTAATTTTATAACCAGAGGAGTTGTAATACAACTGAAGTTGCTTGATTTCTGTGCTAGACACATAGGATTTGGAAGGATATTTGTGCAATATTTTGGAAGTGTCCTGCTGGCTAAGCAGTGAGTTTATCCCTGGTTTCAGACAAAGGGTTTGTGTGTGTATTAGAAGCAGACATAGCAAATTGTCCTCACTGAAAGGCCTGCTTACATCACAGGTGTCACTAGTCAATCAATTGATTCTGGGTGGGGCTTGTATCACTGTTCTGTTTAGGCATACTACACAGAGTAAAGTCAGTCAGAGGACCTGCCTGTTCCTTTTAGAAGCTGAGAAACTGGCTATACTGCAGAGAACAAACTAGAACGCATTTGAGGAACTGGTAACTTGGTAAAACATAATATTGTAGGAGACTAGGAAGGTAAGCTACACTTTCTACAGAAAGTTTCATTATTTTCTTATTGGCATTAAGAATTGCAGGATTCCATTACAGTGTAGTGATTTTATAACCAGAGGGGTTGTAATACAACTGAAGTTGCTTGATTTCTGTGCTAGACACATAGGATTTGGAAGGATATTTGTGCAATATTTTGGAAGTGTCCTGCTGGCTGAACAGTGAGTTTGTTTTTATCCCTGGACTCAGTAGAGTGGTTTGTGTAGGAGCAGTGGTCTAGTACATTGTGGTGTTGGTTGACTTACTATAAAGGGCAGTACTCGCCAGGGTGGTGGAGCAGTGGTGTAATTGATTGTTTCTAACAGTCACCAGTGGTTGTGGCCTACCCACCCACTCCTACCCCTCACCCCGCCCATCCCAGGCGTGGCATTTCTTTATAGCCAAGGTTCTGACATCACTTCCTCAACAGGTCTTGGAGCAGAACTGTCATATTCTTAATTACCCAGCACAGTGCATAAAGCGTAAGTATACACACAAAAAAAAAAAAAAAATTGTATATTACTCATTTTATATTATAAGGAAGAGGGACATGTGGGGAGTGGTGCAATGCACTGGCTGTGGGGCAGTAATTTTCCGGGAAACATTCTGGAACCTGCGTTGCTGCCCTATTTGCAGGCAACTGTCAGCTCTGAGGGAGGAGGTTGCCCACCTCCAGGCTGAACTGGCAAGTACTAAGGAGGACTCCCCCACCCAAAGAGCACCAGTTCCACAACCACTGCCTCAGAGGTTGCCATGTGTGAAGAGCAGATGGACCACAGTAGGTTCAGGGAGGGTGAGGGTGGTGGAACAGAGGCGTAGCACCCGAGTTGCACCTCTACACAAATCATATGTCGGTCTGGCAAATCATGGTTCCTCTATGATGACACCCTCATTGGAGACCAAGAAGAATGCTGGGGACATCCGCAAGGGAGACCAACAAAAGAGTGGCAAGGGACAACACAAGGGAAAGAAACAGCTTCTGATAGGGGACTCAACTGTTAGGGGTCTAGACCTGGGGAAGGGAGAGTAGAGGGAAGTAAGGTGCCTGCCTGGTGCCATGGCTTGGAGGGACAGGAAGCGAATCCTCAGGATTGCAGAAGCAGCATCACAGGAGAGGAAACTAGATATCATTGTCCACCTCGGGACAAATGACCTAGCTAGGTATGAGATCAGTGCAGTGCAGGATGAATTTGTGGAGTTGGGGAGGGGCCTCAGAGAGGTAGCAAGCACGGTAACCTTCTCAGAGGTGCTGCCAGTCCATGGCAGGGGTAAGGCTAGGATACTGCACACCATGCGGTTTAATGAATGGTTGCAAAACTGGTGCAGAGCACAGGGCTTTGGCTTCATTGGGGACTGGGGGTCCACCTGGAGAGATGAAGGTCTATACTGGCATGATGGTCTGCATCTGCCCAGGAAGGGAAAAACGCTCCTAGGTGACAGGTTTAAAGGCTTCCTTGGCAAGCTTTTAAACTAGCCAAGGGGGGAGGTGCTGATAGGCAACAGGAAAGTTCAAGCCTCCCCCCGCAAAGCATGGCAGGTAGTAGGGTAAACACTGAGGTACAGAGCTTGACAGAGGGCAGGACAGGGGTAAATGGAAAAATGGACAAGGGCAATAAGAGCAGGGATGGGGTAAAAAAGAATAAAGCCAACATTAAATGGAGGGCAATGAGTACCAATGCCCGTAGTCTGGGAAACAAGCTTCCAGAGCTAGTAGCCCTGATGGAAGTGGAACACTTGGATATTGTGGCAGTCACAGAAACATGGTACATGGAGAACCATGACTGGGATGTCAACATACCAGGGTACACAATCTACAGAAGGGACAGGGAGGGTAAAAGAGGAGGTGGAGTAACTCTCTACATAAGGGAAGGGATCAAAGTAACAAAACTAAAAGGTAAAGGGGGAGGACAAGAGGAACTCTGGGTCACATTGGAGACAGGGAATGGCATCACAATCCGCACAGGGGTTGTATACAGACCCCCGTCTCAAGAGGAGGAAATGGACAAGAAAATGATAGAGGGCATTCTCAAAATGGCTGAAAAAGGGGAGATACTATTGATGGGGGACCTGAATATGCCAGATGTTAACTGGGCAACATGGACTGCAGCCACATCCAAAAGTAGGGTCATTCTCGATGCCCTACAGGGAGCATGCCTTAGACAGCTAGTGGTGGAACCCACTCGGGATGGAGCAATATTAGACCTGGTACTCTCAAATGGAGAGAGGATCACAAACTTAGAAGTCAGTAGACACCTGGGAACAAGCGACCACTGCACAGTGTGCTTCACAATAAACACAACCATGGAGACAAGCCATACAAATACAAGGATACTGGACTTTAGAAGGGCTGACTTTGGCAAAATGGGTGAATACCTGAGGTATGCATTAGCAAATGGCCAGAAAGGAGGGGTGGATAACAATGGAGAAAAATCAAAACTGCTATCATGGAGGCAACAAGCCTTTGTGTGAAACAAATAAAGAAAACAAAGCGGAATAAAAAAACGCTATGGCTCTCAAAAGAAGTGTCAGGGAAGGTTAAGGAGAAAAAGGCTGCATTCAAAAAGTATAAGGAATCACAGACAGAGCACAACAGGGAACTGTATCAATTAAAGCAGAAAGAAGTGGGGAAGGCAGTCAGAAAAGCAAAGGCCCAAACCGAGGAAAGGATAGCCAACTCAGTTAAGAAGGGGGATAAAACCTTTTATAGGTACATTAGGGAACATAGAAAGGTTAAGGGAGGGATAGGGAAGATTAATAAAGGAGAGGGGAGGTGGGCAGAGGGAGACAGTGAAAAGGCAGAGATAATGAATGAATACTTTTGCTCAGTATTCACAAAAGAAGAAGAGGAGGAGTTACCTAAACCAAACAGTAGAAGCACTCTGGATAGTGGGGTTGATACCAGTCCATTTAAAGAAGAAAGAGTACTGAAAGAACTTATAAAACTCAAGGTGGACAAAGCAATGGGCCTGACGGGATTCACCTAGAATCCTAAAAGAGCTAAGGGAGGACCTAGTGACACCACTAACCACACTTTTAACAAATCATGGGAAGATGGGGTGGTACCCGAGGACTGGAGGAGGGCAGATGTGATTCCCTCACAAAAGTGGGAGCAAGACAGAAGCAGGAAACTACAGACCTGTTAGTTTGACCTCAGTGGTGGGAAAATGATGGAATCACTTTGAAAGAAAGAATTGTTGAGTACCTAGAGGCCAGCGGGCACTGGACCCAAAGCAGCATGGATTCACAGCAGGAAGGTCATGTCAGACAAATCTAATCAATTTCTTTGACTGGGTGACCAAAGTAATAGACCAGGGAGGGCTGTGGATATGGCCTACCTAGACTTTAGCAAGGCATTTGACACAGTCTCACACAAAGATTAATAATCAAGTTAGCCAGCCTGGGAGTGGGTCCCAGGGTGGTAGCCTGGTGAAAACTGGCTGCACAACAGGACACAGAAGGTAATAGTGAATGGAACACATTCTGAAGAAAGGGGGGTTACTAGTGGGTACCTCAGGCTCAGTACTGGGTCCAGTCCTCTTTAACATCTTTATAGGTAACATTGCAGAGGGTCTGGAAGGAAGGTATGCCTCTTTGTGGATGACACAAAGATCTGTAACAGAGTTGATACACAAGGGAGGTAGAAAGGATGAGAAGGGACTTGGCAAGGTTGGAGGAATGGTCAGACATATGGCAACTTAGATTCAATGCAAAGAAGTGCAAAGTAATGCACCTGGGAAATAAAAATCCAGGAGAAGAGTACACAATAGCAGGGGAGGTACTAACAACAACAATAATGGAAAGGGATCTGGGTGTAGTCATATCAGATGACCTAAAGGTGGGTATGCAATGTGAGAAGTCAGTAGGGAAAGCCAGGGGATACTGGGATGCATAGGAGGGGCATCACAAGTAGAAAAGGGAAGTGGTTATCCTCTATACAGACAGTTGGTGAGACCCCATCTGGAGTACTCGTGCAGTTTTGGAGACCCCATCTACGCAAGGACATAGACAGGATGGAAGCAGTCCAGAGGAGGGCAACTAAAATGGTGCAGGGTCTACATCAGAAACCATATGAAGAGAGACTGAGAGCTTAATATGTATACCCTTGATGAAAGGAGGGACAGGGGGACATGATAGAAACTTTTAAGTACCTCAAGGGAATCAACAAAGTCCAGGAGGGTAGCATCTTTCAGAAAAAGAGATGTGTAAGAACAAGGGGGCACAATTTAAAGTTAGAGGGGGGACGGCTCAGGGTAATGTGAGGAAATCCTTTTTCATGGAGAGAGTGGTGGACGCATGGAACCGCCTTCCTGGAGAGGTTGTGGGGTCTAAAACAGTGGAGGAATTCAAACATGCATGGGACAGACATAAGGCAATTATAGTGAGGGGTGGCAGGAAATAGGCTGTTGGTTAACTAGAATCTGCAGCTTATCCAGTAGGTAGGGAAATGGGCAGACTGGGTGGGCCAAGTGGTCCTTATCTGCCGTCAAAGTCTATGTTTCTATGTTTCTAAAGAGGATTCAGGGGACAGAGGGGATGAACTATGATGAGAGATTGCACTGTTTGAATTTATATCCCTTGGAATATCGTAGATTACGGGGTATGTGTGTTTGATCTATAAGGCATGGACTAACTCTAACATGTGGGACCTCTTGGGCCTAAAGAAAAGAGAACAAACTTATGATACTAGGTCTCATAGCTTTCAATTACCCAAAGATAGATACAATACTGTCATGAGGAAATATTGGTTGAATAATAGAGTAACAGAAGTATGGAATAGCTTACCAAAGGAAATTGTTGAGAGTGGTACCATGCAAGTGTTTAAAACACAACTGGACAAATACCTTCTAGAAAAAAAGATAAATAGGTATGGGTAAGACACGACTTGAGAGCTCATGGACAATTGTTTTCATGCTCTGTATGATCTATGTAATCTATGTAATCTTAGCCCTTTGCTATATGTGTTTAGTATACACTTGCTATTAAGGGTATTACATTCTTCCCAAATTGCAGCACCTTCAGTACCCTATACAGCCATGGCCTATGCAGATGATCTAAGTATTTTAGTTCAGGATGAGCAATCTGCATGGCAGGCATTACACATCTGTACAGAATATGGCAATAGTTCCGGGGCCTCATTAAATATACAAAAGTGTATAGGACTCCAGTTGGGGAACCCAGTACCTACTACTTTAGAAATAGCAGGCATACAGATACAGAAAACCCTATCACAATTTTGGGAATTAAAGTTGGCTCAGGTCATTTGGACAGTCTTAACTGTGAACCAAAGATAGACAAGCATTTGTCAATGCTGAATGTTTGCTTGCTGGCATTGGCAGTGGTAATGTAGAAGTTACAGAGCTGCGTAATAGGAATGACAGTGAAGTACTGAACTGAAGCCAACCCCACCACCACCCTGCAGAGAGTGACAGGCATTGGGGTGTGCATTTGGGTCGTCAGGCATAACGGCCTCGCCATTTCACCACACCCCACCCTGCAGACACTAACAAGTGTCACGGTGTTCCTTGGGGTCCTTTGGCCCTTATACTCTACATTTCATTAGGAAATGCGGTGAGATGGTGCGATATAGGAGAATGGGGTGAACTTTGGGGCTGAAGAGTCCAAGGCATACCTCGATGCCTCTCACTGGCTGCAGGGTGTGGAATGGTATGAGCATTACAGGCAAGAATCCCAAGTCACACCCCTGATGCCTGTCATTCTCTACAGGGTTGGGCGTTATGGTTGGAAACCCTAATACCTCAGGCATTCATTGGTATTTTCACTCCAAATTTTCAACATGTTTTTTTGTGACCCCACCTCATGAACAGGGGGAATATCAGTTTGTTAGCCGAAAGCTGCTTATGCACAGCGACTACGGCATTTAGCACCACAGGTGCAAAAACATTCCGAACAGGATGTAAAAAATGACAGCTGTACTGTTCATGGGGAGGTGTAAAAAATGGCAATGTTGCAAATCTGCAGTAAAAATATTTAAAAAAATGGTGAAGTCATGAGCGTACATAGAAACTGTGCAACGCACACCCGTAATATAATTAGGTTGGGGATATTTTACAGCAGATTGTCAACTCAGGCATTTTGGTGCCTCCGATCATGAACAGTGTCACTGTGACTTTCTTTATCTGTGCCAAACAATGATTTCCCACAGCGACCATGCATCTCAGTGCTGAAAGTGTGAAAACACACTTCAGCCATGTTGTGAAAAATGACAGCTGTACTGTTTGTAAGGAAGTGTGAAAAAATGCCACTGGTGAAAATCTGGACTGAAAATATTACAAAGTCATGAACTTACAAGGGTGCGTGGAAACTGTGCATTGCTCACTCGTAACACAGTCATTTTATGGACTTTTGTCACCAAATTTTCAACATAGCCATTTTAAGATCTCTGCTCATGAACAGTGTAACTGTGATTTTCTTAATCTGTCCTAAACATTGCTTTCAGCACCAACAGCACCGTTAGGCGCTACATGTGCAAAACACATTTTGGGCGACATATGAAAATGGCAGCTGTACTGTTCATAAGGAAGTGTAATAAAATGGCAATGTTGAAAATCTGGAGTGAAAATATTAAATTTGCAAACTTACGAGCATGCATAGGAACTGCGTACGCACGCTAAATAAAACAGTCATTTTTAGGAATTTTTTCACCAAATTTTCAACATAGCCATTTTAAGACCTCTGCTCATGAACAGTGTCACTGTGATTTTCTTAATGTGTCCCATACATTGATTTTGCACATACTGCGCCATTGTGCACTACATAGGCGGAAACACATTTTGGGCAAGATGTGAAAAATGACAGCTATACTGCTCATAAGGAGGTGTGGTAAAATGGCAATGTTGAAAATCTGGAGGAAAATATTGAAAATTCGAACTTAGTGTGCGAGGAACTGCGCAATGCACCTCGTGAAACAGTCATTTTTAGAATTATCTCACCAAATTTTCAACATAGCCATTTTAAGACCTCTGCTCATGAACAGTGTCACTGTGATTTTCTTAATTTGTCCAGTACATTGATCTCGTGATACGATCTGCGCCATTAAGCGCCATACATGGGCGGAAACACATTTGGGTGAGATGTGAAATGACAGCTGTACTGCTCATAAGAAGGTGTGGTGAAATGGCAATTTTGAAAATCTGGAGTGAAAATATTGAAAATTACCACCTTACGAGCCCGCGAGGAACTGGCGAACGTCTACGTAAAACAGTCATTTTTAGGAATTTTTTCACCAAATTTTCAACATAGCCATTTTAAGACCTCTGCTCATGAACAGTGTCACTGTGATTTTCTTAATTTGTCCCGTACATTGATTTTGCACACGGACTGCGCCATTCTGCGCTACATTGGCGGAAACACATTTTGAGTGAGATGTGAAAAATGACAGCTGTACTTCTCATAAGAAGGTGTGGTAAAATGGCAATGTTGAAAATCTGGAGTGAAAATATTGAAATTTCGCGAACTTACGAGCCTGCGTACGAACTGCGCAACGCACTCAGAAACAGTCATTTTTTGGAATTTTGGAACAAATTTTCCATGGGGTGTTTGGAGACTTCTTCATGAATGATATCACTGTCATGGCAGTATTCAGGCCTGAAGGGTGATTTCACAGTCACTGTGCAGTCACTGCAGAATCACCCTCTGGCCGAATAACGCCATGACAGTGACATAGGTTCATGAAAGGTCCCAAAACCTATGTTGAAAATTTGCAAAATTCCCAAAATGCCCGAGATGTGCAATAAAGTTGAAACCCCCTATGTACCCCATTATACAGCTTACCGCATTTCCTCAGTTCGCAGGTCGGCTTTGAAGAGTGCAGACGTGTTCTCGGTCCACGAAGATTGTCGCCGAGTCGGAGGTAAGTATGGGGTGAGCGGGTGTGGGGAGGCTGGGTGCGCAGTGGGTGGGTGCGGGTTGTGGGAGGGGGTTGGGAGCGCGCTACGGGACAGTTTTATTTTACAGGTTTAAAAAAAAGATGTCGTGGGGCCGTTTGCCATGCTGGGGTGGGCTCCAGCGTGGCACAAGGACTTGGGGGCGTTCGCCGACGGGGATTGGGGCACCCCGCCGCCAAAGGACTGAGTGCTTGCCACGCTGGGGTGGGCTCCCAGCATGGCACCTACAACTGGGGGTGGGGGCGCTGCTCAGCAACTGGGGAGGGGACACAGCTCAGCCGACGGGGATTGGGCACCCCGTCGGCTATACAGTACGGGGGCGCGCACGTCTGTCTGTGCGTGGGGGGGGGGAGCTGCGCGTGAGCAGCCGATATCTTATCAGTGCTCACTCAAGCGTAGCTCCCCCTTTCAACTGTATGCCACTGCATTTTGGAGCATGTCATAGACAGCTCCAAAATGCATTGGCTTACAGGGGCCGCGCCTGCCAGCTCACTGACTGAATTGGAGGAGGAGGTGACACACCTTCGAAATCTCCGATGAAGGTACTATGTTTCTTGCACATGCGTGCAAGCAAACATAAAAAAGGATGACTTCTTGTTCAACAGTGGAACAGGTGGCAAATGAGAAATGTTAAATGGATTTATTTAATAAAAATGTGTTTCAATCCCAGTCTTCTTGTATATTACTTTTCTGTTCCCACCACCTAAAGCTTTGGAAACTACTCTCCTTGGTATATTTTTTCAAGTGGTCTGGGGGAGCAGGTTTAACCCCATTAAAAGAATATATTCTGTATCTGCCAGTCACATGCCATCTAATGGTTTAAATATTATGTACAGCAAAATTAATGCATTGTTAATTAGCTCTTAAACCCTCTAGTTTCCCACAACCCACCCCCTTTTACCCATTCCCTCACCTTTCTTTCTTCTACTTTAAAATATCCCCTTCCTTTTCTCTGTCTTGTTTATTTTCTGCCTTGCCAACATTCAAGAGATGGAATGTTTACTAAAGATAGAATGCAAAAATTCAAACCTCTGCTCACTTCTGCTGACAGAATGTTTACTCCCACTAGCACACAACAGAAGGCCTTAGATGGAACCAGGGCTTTTGTTTTATCTGTAACATCTTAAACAACACAGATTTCCCCAGTAAGCAGGTGAGGACTGGAGGGGGATTTTTCATGCTCAGCAAAGAAACACCATAAATTACAATTCTTAGTACTATAGTACTTCATTTTTTAAGTTATGTATGTGTGTGTAACAAGATTATGATAATGGTAAATTACATTTAGTTCTTATGTTTATAAATTTAAGGCAGTTTTATTTGTAAGGCCTAGTTGAAGGTTTTTAGTGAGTAAAGGTGACAGCCACATTTGTGATGGCAGTCAGTAATCGCTGGTACTATTGATTTTATTGTGGAGAGGCTACTGGACCTTCTTCCAGTGCTGTCATCATGGGATATCAGCACTGGGTTCCGAGTTCCTCAGCCAATCAGATTATTGGATTTTTTATAGCCATATTATAATTTATAATTTATGATTTTGTTATTGTACTGTTTATGATTTTGTGTGATTCTCAATAAAAAATAAATTCCCAAACAATTTGGGTAAAGGGAGCTGCTATTCATTTCTCTGTCTGTCTGCCAAAGATGGCCAATGAGGAGGAGGAGAAGGAGCACAGAGGTGCATCTCACCTGTTACTGAACCTACAAATGTTACAGCTACTGATACTGAAATGATGAAGGCACTGAATTAAATTGAGCTTCCACTGGAGCCTGAGCAGAAGTCTGCTGCCTTTGTCCCAGAGCATGTTACTATTCCTTTTGCTGCTGCTACACCTGTTTCAGATGACCCAGTATCGAACCTTGAGACCACCATATCTATGAAAGGTCCAAACCCAGTTGCTGTGAGTGCTGACAAAGTTGCTTTGTTTGGAGCCTTAGGTGACAAAAAGAAGAAACTTTTAGAAATGATTGCTGAAGTGGAGCATACCTTTTAAACAGCCAGACAGCAGCTGAAATACATACCTGCTACTCTTGGCACACCTGCTGGTAATTCTGAACAGCCGTCTCTGTCATACTCTGCTGTGCTGACAATGTTGCCTCAGCAATGGTCTCTGGGGTTATGGGGACCTTGAGGAACTGTTCCCAATTCAAAGCACTTGCCACCACAAAGCCACTGTACTGAGGGTGGAATCGAACACTTTCAGTCAGCCCAAACACCTTTGTCAGTACAGACAGCTCTTTAGGAGGCAGTTTTGATTAGAACTGCTGATGGTTCCTAGATACCAGACCAGACTGATCCAGATGTAGTTTGTTACCATGAAAACTCACCAACTCACTCATCTGCAGGACTAGCTAATGAGCGACAAGACAAGATGAAGCAGACTACTGATGACTCACAAAATGTGGGTAAGTCTATTAATGATGTTGCTTTACCTACTGTGACCTATACCAATGTGTAGATGAACTAATTTCCTTCAGTTGAACACTGTGAGCCTTCAGAAAAACTTGACTCTCCCATGGAAGGCAGCTCCAGTTAATTTCCTCATGCACCCTGTCACTTACCTGACTCTGAAGAAGATGATATCACTGTGGAGTTAGCTGCAACCACTCCTCAGGATCCTGCTCAAAGAGTGTTTATGAAGCCCTTATTTAGAAGGTCTGAGTTGTTTCACAACAGGGGTGAGCCTGCACCCAGGAAGAATGCAATCCAGCTCTTGTGTAAGGGTGGTTTAGAGACTCCCCTGATTGTACATACATTGCCAGAACCCTGTTAAAGAACTCTCTTAAGTTCTATGCTTCTATGCTTCTGAAACTTTTGTTTTGATTCACACTGCTGTACATAATTATGATATTAGTTTTGAAACAGCTAATAGTTTAGACAGATTCTGAATGAAGTATAATTCTATGAAAGACATTCCACTCTGGTTCCCTTTTTTGGCAGTTCCTTCTATCAAACCAGCTATACACACTGTTATGGTTTATTTTTGGAATGAATGGGTGAATGTTTATGATAATGTGTTTTGGAGAAAAAACTGTGTGAGGTACTTGAAAATCCTGTACCCATTATAGATACTGAACAGATCTGGATGGGGGAATGGTGAATTAAAGTTAAATTGGTGATGTCCAATAAAGGCATAATACATTTGCCAAGCAGTTTTTATTTGGGACATGATAAAGGCATCCTAATTTTCTCAGGATAGCAGAAATCTAGCCACACATGTGGATCACGTATGCATTTAAGCAATGCATGTGACACTCTCAGATGCACTCATTGTTTAGATTTTGGACATCAGCTAGTAGCTTGTGTGAACCTTTTCCCACTGCAACGTGTGTGAAGAGAAGGGGCACTCCTACAATATGCCTGCTGTCCCTGGGCATCACACAATAATGAGGAAAGTGCATCACATGAACCCCTTATCACCCAGTCACAGAACTAGGGAGAGCACACGACTCAGACTTGAGACTTGCTGCACTAAGAAAGGAAACAGATGACACTGGGTCCCCAACCCTCTGCTGCTGATGTGCAGAATGAGGTTCCTGTTCCTCCTGATGAACCCTCTACTTACCAAGCTATGATTTCTGAGCCAGTGCTGCAAACAGGCTTGGTCACTCATCCTCAGGGTAGTACCTCTATGCCTCCCCCCTCCCACCCTGAGGATGCACCCTATACGGTAGTGGAGCAAAAGAAGAGATGCCACAACAAATGCAGGAAAGGGAAGGAACCAAAAGAAAAAAAAGAGTAAACTTTCCACTACAATGGATGTAATCCCTTCGGAAAATAAATTCACTGCTCTGACTAGGACAAAAACATTGGGGTGAAACTGAGGGGAAGGAGGATGATTCTGATGGTTCTTCTTTTGTCTCATCTTTGTAAGATTTATCTTTTGATCAAGAAGAGCCTTGCAATAGGGAAAGAAAAAAATAGAAACCCAGATCTCAGGTGAAGTGAAGCCTGTTCTCATAAATTATCAGTCTAATGTCATCTTTAACATTATTCACTCTCAGTGCACAAATGGGCAGAAAGTATGCGCCAAAGGTGTGTACCCCACCCACTCAGCTCGGCACCCACATTCACTATTGGCAGCCACCTGACTGTGGCTTTGCTCCTCCGGTGTACAGGTTTGCAGGGGGTGGATGGGAGAGGAGCTGTGGACCTGGGCAGGCATCCAATCAGATGCCTGACATGGGTCCCAGACCAGATCCCTTGCACCACAGGTGCAGAGATGTGTGAGAAGGTGTGGATCCCAAAATTGCACAAGTACAGGCGATCACCTGAATGGCCATCATCAGCCCTCCCCAGCTGCCTGATGGGCTGGGACAACATGGTGGGGTAAATCCCGGTCCCACCACAGCCAGTGGGTGAAATCCATGGGGGCATGTAATGGGTTACAGCAAGGCCCCCCCGTCATAACTCACACCCCCATTGCATGCCACTTTGTGCCTTTTTGAATGGTGTATAGTGCAGGAAGTCCTCAGACATGCCCCCCAGGACTGCCCCTGTCATGTAGCTGCCCATGCGGCCAGGGGGTCTGGTGCACATCTGGTCAGTGCACCAGATGTTAATGCCACAGGCCCACTGCTGCACTACATTTACACAAAGTATAAGAGCCTATAGACAAACTAACAACAGAGAATTATTTGAACAGTTAAAGGTACTAAGAAAGGAATCTAAACTTCTATTGGCAAAGAAAAAGAAGGAATATTATATAGAAGAATGGAAACAAATGTTAGAAGTAATAGAATCTAAGGACAGTAAAATATTTTAGTCCCTGGTGGTCCATGGCTGTAAGGACATAATGGTGGAGAATGAAAACTATGTGTCACTGGAAGGATGGGTGAAATATTTCTCTGAAGTGATTCTAAATATATTTGAAGAGAAATCATGGCTGAGCATGGATAAGACTATGATCAAATAGAACTTCCACCCAGTTACAAAATTTGAAGTATTGGATGCCAAAGGGAAACTTAAATTAAATAAGGCCCCAGGCTCAGATATGATTCCAGGAGAATTATTTAAATGCAAGGAGCAGCAGTGGTCAGAAATATTATGTTCCTAGTTTAACAAATGCATATTTGACAATTACATCCCAGAATCATGGAAGGAAACAGTGATAGTACCAATTTACAAAAAAGGAAATAAACATGATTCCAAAAATTATGGAGCAATTAGTTTGCTGGATATTATAGAGAAAATGTTTACCCGGGTACTTTTAGGTAGATCGATTGCTAGTATAATAAAAATGGAGGTTTATCATCACTCCAAACAGGTTTTCACCAAACCTACTCAACAGTGGATAATTGTTTCATACTGCATAATTTGTGTGAGAAATGTATTAAATTAAGGGCACAAAAATTGTATGCAGCATACATTGATTTCTCAACTGCCTTTGATACGATAAATAGAACTAAACTTTGGGATACAATGTATAACATAGGAATAGAGTCAGTTATGATTAATATCATAAGGCTATTATACTCTAACACATGGGCACAAGTTAGGTTAGGTATGGGTGGTAACCTTTCTTCAGAATTTCCAACAAACTCAGGGGTTAGACAGGGGAGCATTCTTGCACCCACCCTGTTTTCAATTTATTTGGATCCTTTACTGAAAACATCACAAACCTCTAGTACAGATTCACGAAGGATCAGGTCTGAACAATGTGCAGGTCTTGCATACGCAGATGACCTCATATTGTTATCTTTAACAGCCAAGGGTCTTCAGGGAAAATTAAATCCACTAGATGCTTTTTCAGATGAAATGGGTTTAAAAATAAATATGTCAAAATGAAATATAATGTTGTTTGGTGGTAAAAAATATTCTGGAAAATGATATGCAAAATCACAGGCTTTACAAATCATAAATGATTACACATATCTGGGCCTTGTTTTTTCTAAAAACCTAAGTTGGAAGTCACATTATATATCCATTCAAAACAAGGTTACAAATACATCATTAGCATTGAAGAGATTTAACATAAAATTTGGTGGGACTACTATAAGATCTTTGCTGAGTGCGATTGAAGCAAAATATAATGCCCAAATATTATATGGCACAGAACTTTGGGATCATAAGCATCTATTAAACTTAGAAAAAACAATATTATGTCTTTTAAGACCTATGATGGGTTTTCCCTATTATAGCCCCTGCTACCTATGTACTGGCAGAAACAGGCCTAACCAATTAGAACGTTCTAGCAGAATCTCTCTTAATTAGTTTTTGGATTAGACTGAATGTTCTCCAGGACAATATAATTGTTAGTAACTGTTTAGAGTGAAAAATGGTGGTTGGCTAATGACTTTTGGCAGTCGCCTTGATTATCTTAAGTCAAGCAAATATTAAGGTCAGTAGGCATTGAATACTTATTAGATTTAATGTTTAGAAATATTACAATTTCTACACAATACAAAAAATATATTAATAAATTACTGATTAAAAAATATAATCTAGAAGATTTGGAAAAAATAAGGAATTCCTATTTTTTCTCTGTGGTACAGTAACAACATATTGACTCACACATTTAAATACTACCTGGATGTCCTGGAGGATATAAAATTAAGGAAAACTTGTGCCAGATTCAGGGTGGAAGCTCCAGAATCAAATTTATTGATGGCAAGATTTAAAAAGTTAGGAGATCCTGTTCACTCATATTGTTTTTGTGGGGCACAAGAAATAGAGAACCTTCCACATGTTATACTGAAGTGCTCCTGGTATGATAAGGCCAAAAAAATGGCTGGGAGATGTGATATCCTATGTACAATGTCATGATGATGATGATGTAATAATTAATGTACTGTTAACAACTAAAGATGAATTTATAATAAGAAGGGTGGCAAATTGTTTAGTGAATATACAAGAAAGTAGGAACAGCAGAACTAAAACAATAATTGTATGAGTAGATGTATTTATTGTAAGAAAATATTTTAAAGTGTTTTGGTGTATATATTTGTAGTTCTGTGCCTTGTGTATTTATAATGATCTTTTTAGATTGAACAATAAAAGAATACTACTACTACATTCACACGTAGGGTTGCCTATGCACTACAGATATGTGGTGTGTAAGCAGTCCACTTTTTTGTGCATAGGGCCCAATGTGAAAAGTATTAAGAGTCACAAAAAAGATTAACCGACTGAAGACTTAGTATGACATCTCACAAATCATGAAATTGTGGTACAAAAACACCACCTTCTGGTTAGTTGGGGATTCTATGTGTGATGGAATTTTTTGTTTAATAAAGAAAATTTGAAGGTTACAAGATTGATAGATATTGACCCTGGTAGAGCTATTCTTTTTGTCATTCAGTATGGTTTTACTAGGTTAAGACTTATCTCAGTTTATGCACCACAAACTATAACGCAGAGAATAGCCCTGTTTAAAGCAGTTCAACTTTATTTGCATACCATGCAGGTAGTAGTTTGGGGAGGAGATTTTAACTGTGGCTTACATCTGACTGATAGGGTACTTTGAACAAACAAACTATTTTTTGTTACTAACACTTTAAAATATATTTTACGTGCCTATTGAGGTTGTCATCTTACTGGAGGGAATACCTACTTTCAGGGTTTGTATGCCACTAGAATTGACTTTCTCTTTGTGTCTCACAATATTATGATACAAAACACACAAACTATATCAATATCTTTTTCAGATCATAGTGCTGTCCTGGTGAATGTTGCTTGGGGGAATGCGTTTGTCTGTAAAAAAAAAAAAAAGTAATTTGTGTATAAATATGACACTGTTGCACGATACTGACATAAAATGCAGATGGCAGAAATGATTGGCACTGAAGCAATCAATGTTATGTATGTATGACTCCATTATAGACTGGGGGGAAGATTAAAAAAAATATTGTAGACACTTTTTTAAGAAGGTTACAGGGTGTAAAAGTACTGATGATTATTTTAAATACTTACAGTTCAGACAGCAGGTACTCCTGTTACTATGAAAAACAGAAATGACTAAAAATGATTGTAGTATACAAATCAGTAGCTTGAAAAATGAAATGTTTCATTTACAGTATAAACTGGCTACATCATTACACCAAGAAAAGAAAATTGGTACCCAGAATAAAAGGCAAACATTTGACCCTTTCAAAAACTATAAACATAGACTAGAAAAAGGAATATTTTCTGAATTATGCAGTACAGTATGAACAGAAGAAAAAAAAAACTGTTCCAAAGATGATCTCTATAGTTCATGATTTTGTAACCCAGTCCTTTGGTTTTCAGTTACCTAGCTATCATTGTCCAGAATTTTTTTCACACTTCTAAATTCTACCATTAAGTAAAAATGAAATCTTGACTTTTTTATGCAGTATCGGAGACAGAAGTCATGTCTGCTATTAAATCTTTAAATAGTGATACATCACCAGGGTCTGATGGCCTTAGTTCAGAATGTTTTAAAACTTGTATGTCTGATCTGGTTCCGATCTTAGTGACTTTCTATATTTATATACTCGATACTCAATCTTTACTAGACTCTATGATTATAGCACATTTAATTTTTTTACATAGAGTGGTAGTTATAGAAAGGTTTCCTTGGTAACATGGTATACCTCCCTACATGCGATACTAAGGGGGTACCAAGGTATGATGGGAGACATACCTCATTACTGCATCAGTAAGGTTTTAACAATGTGTTTGCAGTATAGGGATACTAAATTAATTGATTTCCATTTTCAGCAATTTAAATGCACCAGGTGGCACTGTTTCCAGCTATTCTGCCCTTGTGTATTTCAGATTTCCAGCAGGTGTCCCCACAATCCTCTTCTTCCAAATCGTCCACCCTCCCCAGTTCTCCTGCTGTCCTTTAAAAAAAAAAAACATTTCCAAAGCAATGATTTTGACAGCCTCAAGAATGTGTACTACTTATATGTTACTTGTAAGTTAAAATTTGTAAGTGTTGAAATTGTGCATGTACCAATTTGCCATTGGTGCGCTTGCTCAGGGAGACAAACCTACCAGTTTCACCTCACCACAATATGAACTCTGCTAGGGTAAATCCTGATAAATCTGCACAACCAGATTAGCTCCAAACTGCAAGTGTATTCGATCCAAAGTTTAATTACAGGAGCAGCAAAAATTGGCACTACTGGGGAATATTCACACATTTCAGCTTTAATGTTTAAAATACAAAATCCTTTTTTGTATTTTAAACATTAAAGCTGAAGTTTGTGAGTATTCCAGAGTAGTGCCAATTTTTGCTGCTCCTGTAGACCCCAATAAAACTTAAATGTGGCTGTGTTAATGTTGCTAATCTGGAAGTTAACTTAATAGTGGATCTAAATAACGTAGCTTGAATGTTATGTGAAACTTATAGATGCTTGCTGGTAAATAGAGTCCCCCAATTTGCAGTAACTCTCCAGTATAGACTTGACCTGATTTCTATAGGGTTATTGCTGCCCCGCTGTAACTACCTCCCCATCCCAACCCATATTGTTTTTCTTTTGCATTTTGTAATTGCTTGTTACAGTAGTTCAAGACAGGATGTGCAGTGGAGAGATTGATGATGTGTACTTTGGTGGAGAGGAAAAATGTACTTTGGTGAAGATGGGGCTATGTACCATAGTGGAGGGGTGGAAATTTACCTTATTACCACTTGCTTCCATTCTTTGCCCTGTGCTACATCTGCTTGCCTGCTATTGTAGTTCAAGTCTGCATAACACTACAGTAGTTCAGGTCCCCATGAGTGCACAAGAAGAAACAAGCCTGGTGTACAGTACTTGAAGGGATGAACCCTAGAACACAGCACAGAAATGGCATTTTCATACAATTGTAACAGAAGGGGGCCTTTCATGTGCTATTAATTGAAGCCAGCAGTCAAAAATGACACTGTTTCAGAATGGCCTGATTGGGAGATCTGTAGGATCTAAGAAAATGTTTCACAAATTGCAAATGTGTGAATTTGCAGAAGGGTCAATAGGGCTTATCAAGGTAATACTGACATACAGCTGGGTATTTATTAATGGTTCCTATCATATTTAGACTTACAACACTATAGGATTATGAGGTACTGTATAAGAAAGCAAAAGTGTACCGTGTAATTAATTTGAAATATACAAAGATTTCACCAGATTAGGAATGAGCTGCTAATGTTTTTTTGGGGGGAAATGTTTCAGACAGGTTCCCTTCTCATTATTATAGCCACAGTTTTATATTTGTGGCTGTTTAATATGGTTTGCACAAATGAATCAGGATAAAGTCAACAAAACCAGCCACACATCCATTTCCTTAACATTGTCATTTATTGTAGATGTTTTCTTGAAAACTGCCATCCCCTTGTGTGCCCAAAGTTTCATTCAAACTTTGGGCTTCCACAGGGGCTAGGATCTTGTGTTCTTTTCCTATACTTCTCTTCACAGTTTCTTAAACAATGAGTTTATATTGTGATCACATTTTCTCTTAAGCCCAATGTTACAGTTAATGTACATTAATTGCTTGGTATGTAATGTCACTCCTAGTGATTCCTTTGTAACCTTTTCCCATTGATACTGTAATATATAGTGTTTGATTTCATATGCTTATTTGTACTTGCTGCATAATTCTCAAGGCATCTGTTTTTGTCTCCCTTACTCGGTAATGATTGTAACAGTCAGCCTAGGCTAATGAAGGCTTTTCAGCATGAGTTGAAGATTATTTTTTTTTTTTAGTGGTTCAAGCTCGAACCACTAAATAAATCTGCGACACACGCAGAAAAGCCTTCCTTAGCCAGGGGCAAAATACAGGTGTATGAGAATAGAAATATCCATTACACCATGTTATATTATCATTAGGTCTCTGGATTATTGAGTAATTTAATATGAATTACTGTGTATCTTCTTTAACATGTTTGCCAGTATCTGTTGATATTTCTAGTAGCCCAGTTTGATTTAGAGAGTGTGTATTTCTTGTGTTTCTGTTCTAGTTGTATTTTTTAACACTCCTGTCACTTGACAATGAATCACTGGAGTACTCTCATATGATGAAATACTTTGTGACAGAAATAAAGATTATGGTATGAACTGAGATGGTGATGCTGCTTTTAACACTAACATAAATCCCAATGCATTAGGTAAAAAAAACACATTTCAGGTCCAAAACCAGTGTGACTAATTCACCAGCATCACTACCATCATCATTCTGGAGTATGGATAAGGAAATAGGCTACTGCCAGCCCCTTCCTCCCTCCCTCTGTAAGTCCTGCGTCAAGCACTGTCTTGTATCCAGTGGTCAGCTGCCTCTCCCCATTACATTCCAAACCTTCCATAGTATCCAGCAGCACAATATTTTACATTTAGTTTAAATAATTGACCTTAGAGGCTTGCAAGATTTATCATATAAAACATGATTTTAATTGCGATTGCTCCTAAATATGACATTTCATTAAAATTTCAATTATTTATCTTTTTTTCTCACTTCTTTGTACCACTATTGTGTTACAATTTTGTTTAAGAGCTTTCATGATAATTACTGAATGGGATAAAAAAACATCACCCAGTCCCTCACTATTGATGGTTCCTTTCAGACAGTCTACTTATATCCTCTATTTACAGCACCTATTCCTGACCTCAAACAAAGAAACATAGAAGTTGTCAGCAGATGGGGACCTCATGATCCATCAAGTCAGTAGGGCTTATCAAGGTGATACCAGCATAGAGCTGAGTGTTTATTAATGGTTCCTATCATATTTAGATTTACAACACTATAGGATTATAAGGGTACTGTATAAAGAAAACAAAAGCGTACCCAGTAATAAATTTGAAATATACAAAGGTTTCACCAGATTAGGAAGGAGCAACTGATGTTTTTAATTTTGACACTTAAATTTTACAGTTAGGGTGACCAGTTCCTGTATCATGTGCCATACAGTATACTGACTGCTACAGTCTTAAAAAAAACACATTAAAACCCATCAAAGACCTCTTCACTATTACAGCATGTAGGATCTGATGGATCTGGTGCAAGCTGATTTCTTGCTTAACATTTTATTGGAGTAAGGCATGCATTCAGAAGTGATTACTCCAAAAATGGGAATTCATTTTATTCCTCCAACAGTTGATCCTATGTTCCCTCCTTTATAACGTACCTTTGCTGTATTACAAAATTGTCTAAGATATTTCATGATAATTCTTTGGTGGGGGTCAAAAAATCATACATACTAGATCTGTTTTCATCAAATATAACTGAAGACATAACTAAAGTTCAAGTAATGCACCCATTATCTAATAGCAATCATAATATGGTTTTGGTTAATGCAAATATAAAATGTACTCAGCTGAGTAAAGGTTGTACTCAAACTAGAAATTTTCATAAAGCAGATTATGTTAAAATGAGTAAATATTTAGAAGAATGAGACTGGGCCACATATTTCTCAAACTGTAATTTGCACACTATTTAGCTTAAACTTCAATCTAAAATAAATTATTGTATAAAATATTGGGTACCAAACAGGTCTACATACAAAATCAACAATAATAACAGAACTCCCATATGGTGGAACAAGACCATAAAACGTAGCTTAACAAGGAAAAATAAATTTTATAGAAAATATAAAAAGAATCAATCCACTGAAAATTTGGCTATTTACAAAAAAGCAGTCAATAATAGCAAAAGTTTAATAAGGAAAACAAAAAAAAACAGTATGAGGAAAAATTAGCTCTATCAGCCAAGGATAACAAAAAAGCCTTTTATAATTACATTAGTTCCTTAAAAAAATGTAAATCCATTATAGGACCCCTAATTACAACTGAGGGAGTTCTCACTGATGAATCAGAAATGGCAACTGAATTAAACAAATACTTTACAAGTGTATTTAATAAAAATGATAACATGGCATCCCCTTGTCATACGTCTTCTGTTGCATTTAGACCCTTTACACAACAGGATGTATTAGATGTCATTAGGAACATCAAATCTGATAGCTCTGCAGGACCAGATGGAATTACATCTATTTTTTATTAAGAATACTATAAATCAACTAAAGGGACCCTTCACATATATGTTTAATATCTCTGTAACATCAGGAACAACTATCCCTATATGGAATCAAGCGATAGTGATTCCATTATACAAAATAGGTAGTAGGAATTCTGTACAGAACTTTAGGCCAATAAGCCTCACTGCAATATTTTGTAAAGTACTGGAAAGGCTCTTAAAAAATAGAATAATTGATCATTTAACTGATACTGGTCAAATTGATTTCACGCAACATGGGTTTGTGAAGGGGCGATCATGGCATACTAACCTTTTAAGTTTTTTTGAGTCTGTAAGTGAGGCTCTTGACAATGGCCTTGCTGTGGATATAGTGGGCCCGATTTTCAAACGCCTTAGATTGATGCAAGGTGCCTGCATCTAACAGGTCTGATGAAAAGGCACCTTGGGCCAAGGGCTGCACAAAGTGGGAATTTGAAAGGCAGCCTGCATCACCCAGCAGGCTGCCTGCACCAAAGTGTGCTAGCACCATCCTTGCATTATGAAAGTGGCTGCGGCATGGCACTGGGGGCTTGTGGCAGACCCACACTGATCTGGAACCCTCAGATCCAGAATGTGAGAGAACCCCCCAGGAACTAAGTGCCAAGTACCCTTAGACCAGTGAAGGGCAGGTCTAAGGGGACTTAGATGGCTCCTGGGAGGTCATCCTGTAGGTGCCACCATGTGGCCCACCCCATCCATCCCCACCGGTCCAGTGGTCCCCCCTCACTCCCATCATGATCCCCAACACCCCCGTCCATGCATCCTGCCAACCCCCCCATACCAATCTCAGCACTCCCACCTCCCATACCCCAATCCAGTGACCGGCACTGCCCTCCACATGCCACCACAGCCGGCCACCGAATGAGCCATCATTGCTTGTACTGTATATAGTATACAGTACACACACAGGCTGCCCATTCGGTGGCTGGCCAGGGTGGCATGTGGAAGGCAGTGCCAGTCACCAGATCGGGGTATAGGAGGGTGGTGGGAGTGCTGAGATGGGTATGGGGGGCACTAGCCCACCAGGGTACTGGGGAGTGTTGCAGTGCTGGTGCTGTTGGTACAGTGGTGTTGGGGGGGCAGTGCCCAGTTGCCAGCCCCTGTCCATGGGTGCTGCGGACTCCCCACAGCCATTGTGGCATTCCGGGTGGGTTCACCATTTGTCAGGTGCAGCACCTCCTTTGCCGCATGCCACTGGACTTAGGCACTGGGACCCTGTTCAATGGAAATTCAGGTGCAGGGTCCCAGGCACACCGCGCTCGGCGCAAGCTGCCATTGTCGCAGCTTGCACCTGGGCTTTGAAATTCCGGCCCAGTATTTTTAGATTTTTCTAAAGCTTTTGATTCAGTAGCACATGGAATATTAATCCAAGAGTTAATACGAGCAAATGTACATCATTCTATAGTAAACTGGATTAAAGCAGGGTTGACTGATAGGAAACAACAAGTGTTTTTAAAAGGCTATTTATCCTCATGGGAGAGAGTGACCAGTGGTGTCCCTCAGGGATCTGTGTTGGGCCCTGTACTTTTTAACATATTAGTTTCTTCATTACAACCTTTAAATAATCAATGCTGGATGGTAAAATATGCTGATGATTGTAAACTCAGCAGCGTTGTAACAGATCAAGCATCTGCTCAGAAATTTCAAGAACATCTCACATATTTAGAATCATGGTCCATAAAAAAAGAAATTATTATTCAATGCTCAAAAATGTGAAGTGATGCATCTAGGGAAGCGAAACAAATGCTTTAGTTATACTTTTAATAATAATATACTTCAAACAACTGATAATGAAAAAGATTTGGGAGTTACTTTTTCTAGGGATTTTTCCTTCGATACTCACACTACAAATATAGTAAAGAAGAGTAATCAGATCTTGGGTTGTATACTAAAAAACATTAAAAGTAGAAGTGAAAAGGTAATAATACATCTTTTTTCTAGTCCAGACAGACCGCATCTTGAGTACTGCTCGTCAGTATGTGGCCCATCCTCAGTCAGAGGTAATAAGCTAATTGAAGGTGTTCAACATAGAGTTACCAAAAAAATCAAAGCTGTTAAGGGACAAGATTATGGTAATAGATTAAAGAACCTTGGACTTTTTTTCTATGCAATCTAGGAAACTAAGGGAGGATCTGATATTGGTTTATAATGCATTTAATAACAATAGAATATTTGAAACTATTGGACTATGCCTGAATCCATCTGTAACATCGACAAGATCTTGTAATAAAAAATTGAGTGGAACACAAAATAAGACTAATAAAAGAAGTCAGTAGTTCACTCAAAGGGTGATATCTACATGGAATGCACTACCTGAATATATTGTTGGAAGCAACTAATTAAGTATTTTTAAAAGAAGACTAGATTTATATATGGGATACCGTAAATATTTCTTCCACCAATAAGAGGTGGCGAGCTCATAAAAGGTATCACTGCCTACTGAGTTTGTAAACTACCTATGAACTATGTCCCTCACTTTTCATTGTTTGACTCAGTAGAGTAATTTAACGTGTACACCGGTAGACCTACCATTATAGGAAATATAAAATATTAGGTGAATAATCAGAATTGGGCAAAAAGCCCTAATCTTCCTTAAGTTAGCAGTCATATTTTTAGCTGGGTATTTATGTTATATTTACAGTCAGTTAAGTAACAAATCAGTTTGCACCATTTTCTCCATATCCATCATGTGGCAATCCCGTGGAGGTCAAAAATGGGTGCTGCAAATTGCAGGATACAAAGCAAAGCCCCTGATTCAAAAAATGAATTGTGAGGGACTGTATGCTTTTTTTTACTCCCACACATGACTTACCATGAAATGTCTTAGACTACTTTGTAATATAGCAGAAATTAAACAGCCCTGGATCATCGTTCAGGAGTTCTGGCACAAGTGAAATAGTATGGGATAATTTTTGAAACAGTTGACAGCCTACCCTGTGTACTGCTACCCCTACTATCTACAGTACCTCATCAAGCCAGGAACATTGTGTTGCAAAATGCTGGATGGGTTTATAACTATTGTAGGCTTGCCTTGTGGATTGCTGCATCTGCTGTCTATCATCTATCCTGTGCAAATATGCTGTACCTGGCCACATGAGCATACTCTTAGGAGCCATTGCTAACCTACCCTGTACAGCTACGGTCCAATTAGCCAATTACATATAGTACAGCATCTCAGTTCCTCCAGAGTCCCCAGCACATCTTTCAGTTCCTGGCTTCAGATTTTAATCTCTGTTATGCAAGCAAAAGCCACAGCATTTCTACAGGACAAGAGGTTGAAAACACAATGCTGTGCAAAGTCCATTCCAGATTAAAAAAACCAAAAACTAATTGAGCTAGAAATATGCTGTTGATTTCCAAGGACATCATGTGTTAAAACCAATAAAATCATCACACCCTGCTTCAGAGATAGGTAGTGTATGCATAACATGGCTGTTAACCATGTTGGGTCTCTAAGGAGATTGATGCTACCATTCTAGTATCCCAAAACAACCCTTCAACAAATCTGCTTGGGAATACACAAGTTTAAAGTTCAGGGCATAATGCATGACTGGAAACTATACAAAATTGCTAAAAATAGCCAACAAAATACTCATAGCAGTGTTGTCAGACTGGCTTTAATAATGAACCCAAATAGGAACTTAATGCAAGAGAAAAAAAGTTCTTAATTTTGGCATTGCAACAGAAATAGATAGGAAGCAGTACACTTTGAACCATCTAAGCATAAATATGCATAAGATAAAATAACATTGCTGTTCATTCATACTAGATAAATATAAAAGAATATATAATACAAATATAAAACTATCTGACATACTGTAATAACTCCAACCCTAAACAATAACAGTCCCTAATCACTGTACATAATCTCAATTACTCTATGGTCACATATTTCATTGAACAAAAAGATAGAAATATCTGTTGCTTGTAGGGTTCATTAAATTATAAGTACCACGTTTTTTACAAGATCCCCCCTCCCCAACATATAACTCAGCTATGGTCTGATTAGCAAGTGACATACAGTATTGCATCTCATTTTCTCCAGGGTCCTCATCACATCTTTCAGTTCCTGGCTTCAGATTTAATCTCTGTGATGCAGGCAAAAGCCACAACATTTCTGATGTTAAAAAAGTCCATTTGACGTGGCTGGAGGATCAGGGTTGGATATCAGATTGGAAACCTACCACCAGTGGACACAAAATGCCATACCTAAGTTTCTGTAAAAAATCAAAACCAGCTTGTAAGTAAATCAACATACTGTACATAAATACTGTAGATAATGCATCTGATATCTACAAGGGTAAGTCAGTACCTGCTTGCTTTATTATGCTACTTGTACAGTATTTATAAATACTAGGTGACTGAGGTGTGATTTAACATCCCAGTGACCCCCTTACCCTTGGAGATATAAGGTATACGTTATCTCTTTGTACTGTATATGGTGATTTGGTTATACCCCCTTTTTTTTAATTTTTTCCAAAATAGGAATGGACTTTTGAGTCTGCTGGTGGGGGGTTTCCAGTTTTTTATATCCTACCCCCCCCCCATTATAATTTATTGAATCGTACAAATCTTCTCCTTTTGTTCTATGAGCTACAGCATCCTAGAGTTATTGAGCTGATGTGGTGTGGAGTAATTAGGGGTTATTGGCATTTTGGGGGTGGTGCTATTAGGTCAGATAGCTTTATCTTTGTATCAAGTAGTGTATGCTTGCTAGTGTAATTGTATTTGCATTTCAACTGTGTGGAAAGGGCAAGTCAACATCCCATTATTGTGCAATGGAATTTTTATTAGCAAAGTGTATCTGATGTACTGTACTTGGAGGAGTTCTGAAACCTATTTACTTTTTTACTGAATATGTGTGCAAAAAAGCATTTAAATGGTAGTGCTGCAATAACTGTCATACTGACCTGCCCTTTCACATAGTTAAAATGCAAATACAATTATACAATCAAGTATAAATTACTTAATACAAAGATAAAACTATCTCACATAATAACCCCAACCCAAAATGCCAACAGTCCCTAATTACTGTACATAATCTCAATCACTCTGTGGTCCTTTATTTAGAAAGAGAGAATGGTTATTGCTTGTACTGTATATTACAGTAAATAGTAAGTACCACCAGTGTGCTTGCTGTATCAGAAGTAACAGCCCCTTGTGTGTCCCAGCAAGAATCACATTTTATATTGGAATGGTGCCGGCACTGTCATGCAAAAATGACAATTATCTGAAATCTTATTGGCTGTAAAGTAAAATTTCAACCTTCCAACACTAGCTTACCATATCTCATCTATAATGACAGCTGTCAGCTGCGATTTGCCATTGGGCATTTCATTTCTCTTTCCACTTTAGGTCCGTGTTCAGTACATTATGCAGTCCCTGGAAAACATGGAATTTCAGTTCTTTTTCAGTCACTCCACTACAAGCTCCTATAGCAAAAGTAGGCTCACTTTATCTGTGGGGCATACTCTCAGAAACAGAAAAGTCCCTGTGACAGCAAAAATAAATGACAAGTTTCCCGTGCCAGACATTTTATTTATTTATTTGTTTGTTTATTTATTTATTGGTCAATAAAAATTAAATGGGCTTCTCTAGTAACAGCCATATTTACATTTTCTGATATTTGGTACATAAAAACACAAAATCCCATGCTATCACTACATCTAGTGAAACAAACACAACTACTTTATTAGAAATACAGAGAGTAAACTTAACATGGGTTTGTATAATTTTATTTATTTCCTGTCCTCTGTAACTGCATTATCACCAGTGTACAGAATTGAAACCGATTGAACCTAAGATTTTTATGGCTTAAGCACTTGATATGGTATTACTTTTTTTTGATGTTCTACATCTTGCTTCTCCCTTCTGAAGAAAAAAATGAATTTTGCCATTGCTGTACCCAAATCATCACCAGTGTGCACATTCTAGTGTGGTGTTAATATCATGTAATCAAGTCCATTGTCTCTTTTCTTCCTTCCCTCACTTAACATTGCCACACTGTTACCTGATGGTCTCTATGCCAACAGATTGCAAACAATTAAAACAATCTGGATGTATGAATGACTTAACAACTTAATGGGGCATAATGCAAAATCCACTGGTCTTTTGCTATGCTGTTCTACTGAGCTGCATAGAAGACTTTCAAAACCAGAAGAGCTCAAGGAAGACAGAGTTAGAGACACCCCTTCCCCTCAACCACCCCTACCCCCTGATCTGAGTACAGAAGTGTGTGTTATTTTTTTTGGGGGGGCGGGGGTGTAGGAAATTCAAAAGACTGCTGTTCACTCCCTGGCTTTTTTGTTGACTGCCTGACACTGGCAACATTCTCAGTGTAAACTATTCTTTATGCATTCTGAAGACAAATAGCAGCAGCAGAACCAGCTGTTAAAATGTTGGGACACTAAAATAATATATATTTTAATACATTCATCTATATCACTGACTGAATCCAGACAGTAAACCTAAGGTTGCTACAAGTGATGCAGAAATGTGCTGTTGTTATCAGGAACGTGGTGATGCATTGTTTCAAATGTTCTTTGTGGAATTTGAAAAAGTGAAACATTTTAGATACAGTAAATACAATATAGTGCATGTTAGAATGTTGTATTCTTCAGAAATCTAGCTTTCCCTAGAGTTGCTGAACCATTGATGTGATGTCACGATGTTGTTGTACCATCGTGGGTACATCACATCGTTGGTATAACAGCACGGATCACATTTGCACATGCGCAACTCACGGTTTTGTTGGCGGTCACAGAATGGACGGCAGTAAGCCGAAGGCACAGGAGGAGATAGTAAGTGCCGTTTTCTTTGAAATCTTTGCTGGCACATAGTAGTACACCAGCTGTGGACAGGGAATGAGTGGAGTGTTTGTACACGGCGCGGCGAGGAGGGAGGCGGGTCTCAGACATCACAGCACGACCAACGAGGAAGGCACAAGCTGTTTTCGATTTACTGTTGCCCATGCACTATAAAAGACAGTGTATGGGCAACAGTGAACAACAACACTTGTTCAGTTCTCAAGGTTTTCATGCCAACCGAAAACCCCTCGAGCTTCGCTCTTGAGGTTTTCTAGGTTGTCATGACAACCTCTCGAAGTGAACAACAGTGTTGTTGTTCACTGTTGCCCATACACTATCCTCTGTGTTGCAAAGTGAACTCTTTGGTACACTGTATCCTGTTAAAACAGTAACAACTTATGATCTTACAATATTAAAACTAAAATCAGGTTCACTAACTCTTTAAAGAATGAAGATGAAGCACATTTATGTAAATGAAGAACTGGTGATAAATCAAGCATTTCTTTGTATATGGAGCTGTAGTGTATTTTATTGACTGAGCACATTACAGTCCTATATTTCACAGATAGGTGACCGTTGAGTGCAAGTATAGAAACACAAACATAGAAGCTGATGGCAGATAAGGACCGCAAGGCCCATCCAGTCTGCCCATTTCTTTTTCTATCTTATAAATGTGCCATTGGCCTTTGCTCTGTCAGTGGCCTATCTATTCGTAGTCATTTGCATTACTCCCTTATGCCTACCCCATGTCTGTTTGAAGCCCTGCACTGTATTCATAGCCACCACTTCTTGTGGTAAGCCATTCCATGCATCCACCACCCTTTCCGTGAAAAAGAATTTCCTCACATTCCCCCTGAATCGACCCCCCTCTAATCTCATGCTGTGTCCTCTTGTCCTGCTATTTTTCTTACATTTAAACATTTTAGACTCTTTCACCTTGTTAATGCCCTTAAGATGTTTGAATGCCTCGATCATATCACCTCTCTCCCTCCTTTGCTCAAGGGTATACATATTGAGCTCTGTTAATCTGTCCTCATATGTCTTCTGATGCAGTCCCTGCACCATTTTGGTTGCTGTTCTCTGGATTGCCTCAATTTGGTTAATGTCCTTGTGAAGGTGTGGCCTCCAATACTGCATGCAGTACTCCAGATGGGGCCTAACCAGTGTCTTGTAAAGAGGGATTATTACCTCCCTCTTACGACTTGTGATACCCCTACTAATACACCCTAACACCCCCAGCCTTACCTACTGCTTTAGAGGTCTGCTTGGATGATTTCAGGTCATCAGTGATGATGATGCCCAAGTCTCTTTCTTCCTTTGTGACTGCTAGCAACTCCCCTCCCAGCCTATAGGTGGCTTCAGGGTTTCTCTTCCCTATGTGCATGCTTTTGCACTTCTTTGCATTAAATCCCAGTTGCCACTCTTCTGACCATTTTGCTAGTTTATCCAGATCTCTTCTCATTCTGCCCACCCGATCTGGATCATCTACTCTGTTGCAGATCTTCGTGTCATCTGCAAACAGACAAGCCTTACCCTCTAGTCCATCTGCAAGGTCAATAATGAAGATGTTGAAGAGGACTGGCCCCAGAACTGATCCCTGAGGTACCCCACTTGTGACTTGCATCTCTTCTGACTGTGTACCATTTACCACCACTCTCTGTTTTCTGCCCATCAACCAGTTTGCCACCCAGTTGACCAACTTCTGACCCACCCCGTGCCTACCCAGCTTATTTATCAATCTTCTATGTGGAACAGTGTCAAAAGCTTTGCTGAAGTCAAGGTTGGCGACATCAACTGCTCCCCCTTGGTCCACCACTTTGGTTATCCAGTCAAAGAAATCTATGAGATTAGTTTGACAGGACCTTCCTTTTGTAAAATCATGTTGTCTTGGATCCTGTGCCCCTATGGATTCCCGGTGTTGCACTATCCTTTCCTTAAGGAGTCCCACCATAATCTTGCCCACTACTGAGGTAAGACTGACTGGTCTGTAGTTCCCCGCCTCCTCCCTGCTACCACTCTTGTGGAGCGGGATCACATGAGCCCTTCTCCAGTCTTCTGGGACCTCTCCTGTGCTCAGAGACTCACTAAACAGTTCTGCTAATGGCTCTGCTAGTTCCACCTTTAGCTCCTTAAGTACCCTGGAATGTATGCCATCAGGTCCCATTGCCTTATCCACCCTGAGCTTAGCAAGCTCTTGTAGGACCCTTTCTTTTGTGAAGGGAGTAGTGCTCACCACCTTCCCCTGTGTCCATGATGCTGAGCTGTGGACCCTGCCTACCTTCTCTTCAGTAAATACTGAGCAAAAGTATATATTTAGGATAGATGCCTTTACAGGGTCCTCCTCTCACATGCTCCTTTCTCCATAAGCTTAGCAATACCCCCTCTGGACTTTCTCCTTTCACTAATGTATCTATAGAAGTCTTGTCACCTTCTTTATTATTGGTGCTAGTGTTTCCTCAGTTTGGGACTTGCCTGCCTTACTGCCTTCCCTGCTTCCCTTAGGGCAGTTTGGTATGCCTCCCTATCTTCATCCCGCTGTGTTCACTTATATTTTCTGAAGGCCAGCTTTTTGCCTCTGACCTTTTCTGCTACTGTATTTGAGGACCAAAGTGGTTTCCTTCTTCTTTTGCACTTCCTTTTCTGTCTAACACAATGGGATGTTGTTTCAAGTATTGCATTGTATTGTATGCTTGGGGATGTGTGCTTGGTAAGACAGCAAATTAAATAACATATACTGTACCAGGAAAATCCACCATCCACTGACATCCAAAGCTCACCCCTCTCTAACAATAACAAAAAATACATACAAATTGGCAAACATTCATTTGACCAGTAAATGAAATACACACCAGCTCGATATACAGATGGCAGATTTAGCACCATTTCATACCTCTTACTTAACTGTGCTTCCCTTTTATTTTACTGATAAGGATTTTATTTATCTCTATCAGGGAAATGGGGGGATCATGAAATAGCAAGAAAAAAACACACTCAAGGCAGGATTCACAAAAAAGATGCACCGGGCACAAGTGAGATGCGCCAGTGCGAACCAGAAAAATGCACCATGAAGTGATTCACACACATGGCAGATGCGCCGGTGCATCTCAGATGCATCGTGCAGAACCGGATGCACTGGAGACACATTGTAATGTCATGCACTGCATCTAGAGGGGCTGTGCACATGCATACACAGTACAAAGTGATTCATTGTGCAAAATGAAGGTGCAGGTACCAAATGCACCATGAAAAGATAAGTATAAAAGAAGCAGACTTAAGTGCAAGCCAGCAGCAGTCAGTGGCAGAACAGCAGTACCAGCACAGTGACAGAGGGAGGGGGGGGAGAGAGTGAGAGAGATAGAAAGAGAGAGATAGAGAGAGAGAGAGCACACCACCACTACCAGCATGGATGCAGCACCATTTGCAATGGTCAGAGTACTAATGAGAATGAGGAGACAGGAGGCAGAAGGCACCATAGGTGGCCTGCCCCATGGTGGTATCGTGCCAGGCTGTCATTTAAGCAGCTGATGAATGTGAAGACAGTAGGCTGATACTGCCTGAACAGGGCCATTCTGAGGCAGCTCTGTGAGCAGTGCCATGATAAAATGCAGACACCCACTGCACATGGTCATGCCACCTCGATGGAGATGAAGGTGACAACAGTAATGTACTTACTCGCCATGGGAACCTTCCAGAGGCCTACTGGGGACTCCAGTGGCGTAGCACAGGCCTCCACTTCCCACCTCCTCTCACAATTACTCACTGCACTGCTACTGTATGCTTTGAAATACATCCATTTCCCCAGCACACAGGCAGAGAGGACAGAAGCCATGCAGGGGTTCTACACGGTGGCACGCATGCAAGGCATCATAAGGGCCATTGCCTGCACCCATATGGCAATCCGCTCACCACCTGTTGATAAAACCATTACATACATCATCCACAAGGGATACCACTCAGTCAGCTGCAAGGTGGTGTGCAATGCCACAGGGCGCATCAGCAATGTCTGCACCACACACCCTGGGAGCACACAAGATGCCTTCATATGGCAACAGTCAGCCCTCTGCCAGAGATTCCAGGCAGGGGAAATACCAAGTGGCCATCTATTAGGTACGTGGGACATTGCAACCAGCTGCATGACAGGGCATCAAAGCCAGGACAGGAGGGAGGTGTGCAGAGAGCAACATGCATAATGCGCATAAGGTGCAGCAGCTGTGGGACAGCATAAGTGTGCAGCGGTACACAGGCAGACACCAGCAGGTTCAGGGAGGCACATGTGCAATGCACAGCACATGTGGTGCAGTGCCATGGAAGAGCATGTGTGGCAGCGACATGCACAACTCAAGCAGACAGTGGCTAGCAGCGGAATGCACACTGGCAGGGCAATGGTGTGGGTGTGGCACCTGTGTCCCCAATGGCATTGGTGGCCTTGGGCCAACAACAGGTGCAGGCACAGCAACAGCTGTCAGGGTAGGGTGGTAAGAATGCAGGGAAGGGACAGGCACAGGCAGTGGTGGATGCCTGGTGCACACACCAGTGCGGATTGGAGCAGGGTATGGGGGCATGCCACACATGGTACCAATGTACTAACGGCCACCCTCCCCCCCACAGGTGATGCTGCATACCCACTGAGGCCATGGCTCCTCACCCCCATCCAACGACCAAGAACAGAGGTGGAGGAGAGTGGTACAATGAGGCACACATTGCTACGCGTACCATCATAGAGCATGTCTTT
The DNA here is from genome assembly GCA_016271365.2 of Neoceratodus forsteri. NCBI lineage: Eukaryota > Metazoa > Chordata > Ceratodontiformes > Ceratodontidae > Neoceratodus > Neoceratodus forsteri. The sequence continues at coordinate 1,729,111,705 of CM057452.1, forward strand.
GGCATGTTGAGGAGGCATTTCCAGTGCTGTGTAGGTCATGTGGGGCCCTACAGTATAGCCCTGAGAAGGCCTGTGGCATATTCCTGGCCTGTTGTATGCTAAACAACATGGCCATTGACCATGGAATACCCATCAAGGCCAATGAGGGTGACAGTTCTGGGAAGGAGGAGGAGGGTGGGGGGGGGATGAAGCAGTGCCAAAGGGCCCCAACACCGAACAACAATGGGCTGCTGGGACCCATGGTTGGCAGCATGGGTCAGGCAGTACAGAAGCAGGCTGGTGGAGTAGCATTTTGGGAACCACAGATGAGTATTGAAGGTATGTATCTGGGAGGTGCACAATGTTGAGAACAGGTAGTCACAGAGCCGTGCAGTGCACGGCGGACACAGGACAGTACACGGACAACCCTACACAGGTGTGTGCACACACACACACACATCTACCTTGCAACACACATGTACCACCATGACTGTGCCAGGGATAGCATGGATCAGTGTGCACTGCAGCCGGCACATAGGCACAGCAGGTACTGGTCTTCACTCATCATGCCCATGTCACATGGCACAATAGTGGTGCACACAGACACGCAGGTGGCTCTGCACAGGGAGCCCACTGTGGCGGTGCACTGAGGCAGGTGCCTGCCACACATGCCGCCCCAGGCATCGTCATCCAGGCATGCAGGACACAATGGTGGTATGTGCAGCTACCAATGGAACAGGGACCTGGACGGCATAGGGTGGCACCACAGCTGCCACAGACAAAAGGGTGGCCACTGCCATGACTGGTGGATGCAGTCATGGCACCACCAGCCACAGGGGGTGTAGCCAACACCCCTGTAGGGGTACTGCAATGAAACCATGAATGGGCGCTCATTGGTGTGGTGGCCCCATGAGCCATGTCTGGCCTGGGGATGCTGGGCAATTTGACATGTGGTGATGGCAGCAGCAGCAGCAGAGGGCCCACCTGACACCACTGCCTGGGTGTGCAGGAGGCACTCCTGGGTGTCCAACTGGATGCCCGACAGCCACGGCATGCAACAGCCTCAGATGCCATCTCTGCAGCAGCTGCAATCTGCTCCAATGCTGTGGTCACGCCCACCCACAGGAGGCATGCGGAGGTCAACATCTGGCCATGCCATGCAGCTGTGGACTCATGATCTAGGATCATCACTGTCCTGTGGCTCCTGAACTCTGCATGGGGGGCCACCTGCCCCTCCACAGTGTCATGCAGGAGGCAGACATATCCCTCCATGTCATCAGTGAGTGAAGGGTCATGGTGGCATCACAGACTAGCAGGGGGGTGAGACAGGCCTGCCCCAGGGCATCCACAGGTGGAAGATGTGCCATGGCAGGCTGCAGCATGGGTGGGCCTTGGTCATGCTCAGCCACTACACATCTAAGGCTGGTGACATCATGCTCCAAAGCTGCATGCATGTTCCCCACAGCACCTGGACCGGATGCCCCTGATGGCCTGGCCACCGCACCTGGCCCAGGGTGCACAGCACCCACTGACACAGGGCAGCTGTTTGGCCACTGCAGCTGCACTACATACAGCTGGGCCATCAGTGGCATCCAGGGCCACCTGCATAGGTCCCTTCATGCTGCATGTCCCACTGTTGGCCTTGTCCCCCTAAATCTGTGTGGCATCATCATCCACAGTGACATCACTGTACACCCCCTGTGTGCTGGATGCAAGCATGAGGAGGGTGTCGGTGATGTCCACTGCATCTGCTGGGTCATCATCAGACAAACCCAGCAGACACCCCAGCCATGTGTTGTCATCACCAGCCACACTGCCGGCATTGGCCGAGGGGTCTGACGGGCCCGCCACCACCGGGGCTGTGTCTGTGGGGCCAGTGCAGTGGACAGTCCAGGGATGGCACCATACACTGCAGTGACTACAGCCCTGTGTGACAGGCCTGAATCATCACCCGCTATGGCAACCTTTGCAGCCGTGCTCATGGCTGCACCTGTGAGGCATGATGGAGCTGTGAAAAGAAGATGTGAGAACATGGTTAGTGCGCTAGAATATACAGTGGCATACATAAATGCAGGCAGACAGACATGTACAGTGTGTCACAGTGTTGTGCCATGGGTGCGCATGACAGTCTGCAGCATGGTTGTGCAGTGTCCACCATGCCACACCAGCCATGTGCTTGTTGTGACCGGTACCGTGTGGTGACAGGCCATGGCCACATGGCACCATGTGTGGCATTGGCAGAATAGGCACATCCAACAGTGTGTGTGACCCACTGGCCTGACCGGCAGTGGCACCACACATGCACCACCATGGCATGGGCATTTTGGCCAAGTGTAGCACTGCATGGGACACACATGCACCACCCCCACACATGGCACAGCTCCTGGGTACACAGTTGCACTGCACAGCACACTGGGACAGGCATGGCAGCCAGGGCACACACATGACCAGACATGTGTCATGTCCATGACTACTTACAGTACTGCGATGGGCTTCCACTGGTCTGAAATCCCCCACATGGGACACCCTGCATGGTGGTCAAGGCAATGGTTGGGGTGAGTAGCTCTTCATTTGGGCTCAGGCGGACATCCGCCTGCAGGCCACCCCTGTCTGCTGCAGGAAGGCCTCTATGTGGGCCACCTTATCCTTAGCCCTCCATTTCCCATTGTTCAGATGCTTCCTACACTCCAGGGGGGTTCTGCTGAATTTCCCTATGGCACTGACATGGTGGGCCACCACCTCTCAGCCCTCCTCCCATGCTGTATGGCTGCCAACCCTGTCTGTCTGTACATCACGCCATAGATGGTATGCCTTGATGAGGGCCTGCTCCTCAGCGTTTGAGAAGTTTGGCCACCATCTTCTGGCAGTACTGTTGCCTCCTGACATTGTGATTTCTGTGGGAGAATACAGCCATGCTCATGTAGATTCCCATGTGACCATTACTGACAGACAGAGGTTGAAGTAGGACACACCAGCACCTGTCAGACAGAGCCTGCAGGCACTGCATTTGTGTTGGCGCACACGGTGTGCCATGGTGGTTGTGTCTGTATCCGGGGTGTACATTAAACATGCCATCGACAGCTGCAAGGCCACAGCCACGCCACCTGTGCCACATGTCCAGCTACACATGCAGCTGTCTGCACATCACACACATTATGCAAGCTATACTGTTGGTGCAGGCACATCAGCTGTCATGTTGCCAAACAGATGTCCTTGCACAAGGTAGCCTATTGATGGGCTGTGCTCAGCCAGCTCCAGCATGTGACTTGGTTACACTGAAATTGGGCCTGTACACAAACGGAGATCAGTATCATACGTTCCTGTTGCAGTCTGCTGTATCCCCATCACCTGGGTTGTGCCTGGGTGTAGGCAGTGGTCTATGACAGCACATATTCACTGAACAGAACCTGCTGTATTACATGTAGAACTAGCTGTGTACTCACCCTCAAGGCTGTGAATCCTCTCAGTCACCTATTCTCAGTGTGAGCTGAGTTGGGAGCATTTATGGCTCAGGGCATGCAAATGAGGTCTGGGGCAGTGTTAATGAGACGCTAAACAGCTGAGTTGCCCCTGCATATGATACTAGACTGTTTTGGGAGCATTGTCTGTGAATTGCATAATTACCCTCAGCTCATCTCAATCAGCATGGTGCATCTGCTGAGTTGGGTGCATCCCTAAATGGCTCATATATCATGCATGCACATTGGATTTGGGGCATCTTCCTGGACTGGGTGCATATGCTTTGGCACATGCTGCATGCATGCACTGAGCATTGTACCCATGGCACAGAACTGCAGCTGCACAGTTGTACTGTCGATCGCACCATGGCATGCAGATAGTGCCTGTCACATGGTGCAGTCTGTCCATGCATTGCACACCCACCTGCATGGTGCCCATTGTGCTGATTGATGGTGTTGTACATGGATCACGCATTACGTACCAGTGAATGACAGGTGTTACCGCTCTTCATGGGCACTGTGCGCAATTGCGCATGCCACTCGTAACATGTTGGCCATGTACACATCGCGCATACCCGACCCAGTCATGACCCATGCCCTGCAGTCCCACCATAACATTGTGCAGTGCGCATGCACCAATGGGAGCTTGATGGAGCAATCATGCTTCATGCTGCTGTGCACGGTGCCATACACATGACCTACTGGTTCATGTGGCACCATTTTGGATTTCAGCTGTGCAAACTGTGCTTGCACCAGTGGGCTGCATCTTGTGTGGGAATGCCTAGGGCAGGGAGGACTGGGCCTAGGGCCATGAACTGGTCTGAGCTGGAGTTGTTTCACCTGGTGGCCCTGGTGATGTGTGTGGAGAGGCAGCAGTTTGGCCATGAGGGCCTGCAGGTACCCAGGTCACAAGTGTGGGCCACCATTGACCATCAGCTGGTGTGGTGCACAGGGCTTCCCCATACCGGGGAACAGTGCAGGCATCATTATGGTGAACTTGGCCAGAGGGATGGGGCCCATCTTCAGCATCTGCATAGCTGTGCATGCAGAGGTGCACTTCCACAGCTAGGTAGGTTGGGTGAATACTTGTGCAGCACAGGTGCATGTGGGGTTGGGATGGGTCACATCCCAACATCACACCCACATGGATACACCACACCATGGTGTGGCTGCACCTGCCCTGTGGTGTCCTGTCCTGCATGTGACAAGGGGTGGGCACTCCACAGTGGTGTGTGTGGGACAGGTAGACTGTGTCACACATGGGGTGGGACCACCATGTGCAGTGCATATCCACAGGAGGGCACTTTGGGAGTTTGGGCACAGCAGCTGTGCACTGCTGTGGTCTGCATGGATGGACACCGGTGTTGCACCAGCTGTGTACACCTACACTGCATGCCCACACTGGTGTTGGGGTGGGTTTGTGCACTGACGTGTCTAAGCATGGTGGTATCTGTCTGTTGTGTCTTACTGGGCTGGAGGCTAGGTGGTGGGCCACAGAGGCCACTGAGGTGAGGCACCAGGGGGCTGTTGCTGGGGATTGTCAAGCTGTCTGTCTGGGAGCAAGTAGTTGGCACCCTTATGTGTGCTTTGTCTGTCTGGTGGTGTGGGCTACTGCTCGGTGGGGGTTGTGTGTCTGCCATGGTCCTTAGTATGTGTTCTCTATGTCCTTGCTGTAGACCCCCAGGATCATCATGCAGCTGCCAGAGGTGAAGCTGCCATGGACCGGCTTCAGGACCTGGATGAGAGAATTGCTTGGGCCATCCAGTGGTCACTCAGGCCCATCCAGTGGATGATTGGGCGCCTGAGTCAGGCCATTGGGGCCATGCTGTGGCTCTTGCCAGCACATGGCCATCTGGGGTTGGGGTGCAGAGGTGTGTGGCCATGCCTGTCACCCCCTCCATGTGCAGGCCTTTCTGTGCTGTATATAGCCCACTGTTACCTACCCTCTCCAAACCTGTGTTGTTGTTCCTGCATCCACCCCCCTTCTGCACACATGTGCTTGCATATAGTCCCTCACTCCCCTTCCCTTTTGATTCCGCTGTGTACATAGTTTCTGCTATTACTGCTGTATATATTGTTGACTGTTCCGTTTGTGTTTCACATAAATCTTTTGGATCTCTGTCATCGTGTTTGTGGTCATTCACTGTTACACATTCCTGGGTTTGTGTACTGTCAGGGGCTCTTCCCTGTACCCTTTCTGCCATGGGTCTGTGTGCCCATGGCTATGTATGTTCTCCTTCCCCCGCTATGCCCCCCTCTGTGCAGCTCCACTGTTGTCTGTGGCGTGTGTGGGCCTCTGCCCTGCTGCTCATATCCCTGCCCCTGGTCTCTGTGTCCATGCTGCTTGCGGCCTGCATATATTGCCCTGCTGCACTATTGCCATGTTGACCTGTGTCCAAAGTCCTGTGGTTGGGGATGGGCCTGGCTGTGTGGCACTGTGGTAGCATGGTGTGTTGGCCACTGTATGGCATGGTGTCACTCTGTGTGTCCCCTCGACATGGCCACAGTCATGGCCACCTGTGATGTTGGCCATGTCCAGTGGCCTCCATCTTGCACTGTGCACCTGCATGCTGTTGTGTGGTACCATGTTAGTCACAGTGTGCCTGTTTTGTGTGCCTGCCATGGACTGGTGTGGGTTGTGGCCTGGGGCTCTGTGTGTTGTTCTCTGGTCCCTGCCACAGTTCTGTGCCTATTGTGACCACGGTTGTGTCCTTGGCCACTCTGGTGTGTACCATTGGTCCTGTGTTCCTCTCTCCTTTGTCCAACTGCTTTGTCCCCTGTTGATCCCACATGCCTTGCTGGCTTGCTCTGTATTCACTGTGTTGCTGCCCTGGGTGGATATGCACATCCCGGTTGTGCTGGTAAATCTCCACCTGCACCCTGCCCTTTCTGCATTATTCACAGTGGGGTTGGGCATGGCACATTCTTTGGTGCATCCCTTTGTGGATCGCTTAGTGTTTGGTAGGCACATCCTCTTTGCGCCGATGCATCTTATTTGTGAATCCTGCCCTAAGGGAATTATTACAAAGAAACAAAACCTCTCAGCATCAGCATTCCAAGTAATTAAAACACTGTAACATATGGATGCTTTCTTTTCACCCTAGGAAACAGTAAATCAAAGTCCCGTAATCATATCCTTGTGATGTTGCAATGATTGTATTATGGGATCTAACATTAGGAAAAAAAATTCTGCCTTGCACAAAGTGGGTTTCCGTTGAGGTACCCAACAAAGATGTGAACCCTACATACAGTAAGTTTACCTACATGGATACCAAAATCAGAAGTTTGCTATCTGTGAGAGGCAGTATTTTAAAGATCAGTTGCAAAGTTATATCTTTTTTGGTTGTTTTTACTAATGGTTTAGTGCTATTTGTAATAAAATGTGGTTGTTAAACAAGAATCCATTTCTGCTTTTTATCTAGTCTTTTAGGTCCATTGTGACACATATAATGCTGCTCGTTAAGTCGGAAAAGCTGGTTTGTTTTTTCTTCGATCTTGCAAAAGCAGTGAAAACAGCGTGGTTAAGCAATAATCCATTTCTGTTTTTTGTTATCTAGTCTATTAGGTCCCTGCTGACATATGTAATGCTGCTTGGCAAGTCAGAAAAGCTGGTTTCTTTTTTCTCTGATCTCAGAAAAGCATTGGAAACAGTGATGTCATTCTTGGAGTGCCATTAGTGACTGCAGCATGAGGAGTACACCATCATCTGATTTGTACAGCTGTCTTAAGAGAGAGCGCATCTTTTTTTTCTGGCAAATTCTGTGCAGCACTTTCTTTAAGAATTAATGAATCACCCAGGGCTGTACCAAAATGGTAATTGGTTTTAAATTCACAATTTAAAAATACATCATGTAACTTACTGTGCATGAGGGCTGTGCGGATGCATCCTACCGGATCACAGCAGGTATTTTGTCTGGTCTACTGAACAAAGGTTATCTTTTTTAATACAGTTTACATGCAAATATGTATCTCAATATTATTATTGATGATCACCACTTTTGAATCCTGTGCAGCTGTGGTACATCAAATCTCCAATATGACAGACTATGCTCTGAGCAGTAGAAATGACATAGTTAATTGGAAAAGCTTGAAAGTAATTTTAATTATTGTGGAAACAAGAAGATACAGTATTTTGAATAGCTTAAATGTTAATAATGTTACAGTAACTCTTGTCCATTTTACTGTTTGATTTCTTTACCCAGAGTGTGCAGTCCTTATTTGCTTTATCTGAGTTTCCTTGTCTGACGCTGACAAGCTCGCTCTCTTTAGCGAGATCTGTTTCATGACACAACTGCTCCCTAACAGATTTAGCCCCTGCTATATCCAGAAAGTAGCATTTTTTCAGCATCAGTTCATCTACAGAAGTCTTCTCTGATTATCTTCACATTAGTCTGTATCTTATTTTATTTTTCTTGTCTCACTGTGCAGTCATGTAACTGTTGATGTAATTAGATGACACAAGTACTGTATCCTCTGGATTTTGTGATAATTAAAATTACTTTCAAGCTTTTCCAAATTTGCTACATGATTTCTATTGCCCAGTGCACAGTCTTTCATATTGGATATACGATGTGTACCAGCTACCACTGCATTGGAGTCAAAAGTGTTGCTCAGTAATATTATTTAGATGTGTATTTGTGTGAAAACTGTACTAAACGAGATAATGTACTCTAACATTGTGCTACACAACATACACAATACATGCCATGCTCCAGTACAAGGCATCCGTACATCTCATACAGACTAAGCTACTGTATATGATGTATTTTATTTTGGCTTGTGATTTTTTTTTTCAATGTTTATCTGAGATTGAGGGTAAACAAACTAGCTTTTCTGAGTTATCAAGCAACATTACAGAAAGCCCTGGTAAAGCTTTAAACTGAAGAGGCCAGACTACCAGCAAAAGTGTTTTTTTTCTTTTATCATTTACTATGCTTTTTTCCTGCCACCGACTGCCCTGTACCTCAGCCCAGTCATGAACCCTCCACTTCCATGCTCATATTTGGCTGTGACTCCCTGATACCCCCGGCTTACCCCCAGGGCAGGGTTGTGGCACCAGCCCATAGTACCGCATCCAATGGGATAGGTCAGGGAGCTGGCCTGAGAGCTAATTGAAGCCAGGGGAAGGCTTCATCAGGGATGGCCAGCAGTATTTTCTAGGCTGCTCCAGGGGCAGGGACACACAGTGATGTTCTACATCCACCCCACCCCCTTACCTGCTGGCACAAGTTGCCTGTGATTCCCCCAGCCTCTGCCAGGGGTCCAACAGGTGCCAGATACTCTACCCCTCCCTCCCTTGCAGAAGGAGTGCAGTCCATGGGATGCTCAATCCTTCTACCGTGGCCGGTCTTCTGACTCCCAGGATCCATTCCTGAACCCAGGTCACCAGTGTCACAAGCAGAAACCTAACCACTGCACCATCGGGCCAGCAATAGTGTTGTTTTTATTAATGAAATAGTGGGGCTACATAGGGTATGGGAAAAGTGTTTTATTTTTTTTACTACATAATCAAGGCAGCATTGGAGATGGTGAAGGGCATCTGCTAGACTACAAGAGAAAGAGTTTTCTTTTTCAAATAAATTTAATAGTGGGGCATCTGGGAATTGGGAAGGGGGCATGCTACACAGCCATGTAAGTAACATGATGCTGCACACATACTGTATAAAAAGCATAAATGCTAAACTATGAGTAAAAGTGAAGATGCATCACATAGGCTAAATGCACTTCTCTACTTATAATGTTGTGACTACTGACCTATTTCTTTTATTCCCTAACTTAACTGCATCTTTTTCTTGTGCTACTTAAATATTGGTATAGGCAGGATTTTAAAAAATGTGTTCAAGAGCTTTCTTTAGATTAATCAAAAGTGAATGACATTCAAACCCATTTAACAATTTCAGATGTGTAAAAACCAGGGCCAGGACAGACACATACTGTATGTGAAAAACAGATTGCTTAATCCTGACAGGGTCCCCACACTGCAACCAAATGCCATCTGCTGGTAAGGCATGTGGGAATAAATGTATTTATGCTCAGGCCCACAGTATTGCTGTGACAGCTCATGTAGCCATCCAGTAGTTAACTGAGGAATAGCACTTCAATAACTACTATAAATCAGCAGGAAACACCGTGGTAATGCAGTACCACCTTTCTACTGCTCGACACAGAGTGGTATCGATTGGTATACTGGGTTACTGAGGAAACTTTTCTATAACACCCATTGTAAGAAAGGAGAAACACTAACTCTGAATAACTGGTGACCTATTAGTCTGTTGAACAATGACTTTAAAATTTTTTGGGGAAAATGGTAGGTAGATTGGCTAAAGTAGTGGATAAATTATTTAGCACAGCTTAGGCATGTTCAGTTCCTAACAGACGAATTCAGGATAATTTAATTTTTCTTAGAGAACATTTTTTTTTTTCCGGGACAAAAAAGTTGATGGTCTAATGTTAAGCCTTGATCAAGAAAAGGTGCTTGACAGCCTTTCAAGTGAATATCTAGTTTTAACCTTACGGAGTTATGGTATACCTGAACAGTTTTTTGCCTGACTTCAGGGGTTCTATACTATTGCTAAGGTGCAACCCATTGTAAATGGATGGTCAGGACAATTAGTAACAATGAAAAGAGGGATCAGGCAAGGCTGTCTGCTTAGTCCACTACTTTATGAGTACAGTATAGATCACTTTTTATTGGTGAATTATAGCTGATCATAGAATACATGGCATACAGCTTACTTGAACAATACCCCCTATAAAAATTTTGGCTTATGCAAATGATGTGATATTGGCTTTAAATAATAGTACAACTGAATCAATTGTCATAGAGCATTTAGATTCCTGTTCTGCAGTTTCAGGTTCAAACATTAATTATGATAAATGCATGGGTATTATGGTTGGTAGCTGGCAGAACTTTTGCTAATATAAAAATTACCAATGAACCTGTCAGAATTTTAGGAATCCAATTTGGGGAATGAGATTTGGCACTTATTACTTGGGAAGAATGTCTTCAAACTGCAGACAGAGTTATATGAAAATGGCAACACAAATCTCTAAACAAAAACAAATCTTTTTGATAAAAATTCTTTAATACCTGTTTTTCATATGTTAGCGACATTTTCCTACCACCTCTACAATTAGAGACACAATTATGTATTTTTCCAGGCCTTATGGGGCAGCAGACTCAACCAGAATTAAAGGGAAAAGACATATAAAACTATTGGAAATGGGGGTTTAGAAATGGTACACCCAGTAATTTTCTATTATAGTATTTATTTGTATACAAACATATGTGCAGTTTTAAAACCGGGAGGACAGGATTGGACATGTGTTTTGATAGACTGGATAGAAATATGCAGACTTGCTTGGTTACAATTTAAATACAAAGGGATATCTTCAAACAAATTAACGCCTCCACATGTAAAGCCCATGTTTCAAAAATTAATTAAATGGAAAGTTCCTTGTGAGCCCATCACTCATAACCAGTTGGTTCTTTCACAATTAAAAAATGATAGAATCACAGTCTTTGTATGGGGATGTTCTGTGGTTGTGCATACATGGAAAATTAGGTATCTGAAACAATTATAAACATAAACAGATGACTGACAGATGTGATAATATTTTAGAGACACAAGCACACCTTTTTTTTGAATGTCACTGTGTTGTTCAGTTCTGGGATTATCTTGCAAGAGATTGGAAATGTAATATATTTTCACAGATTACATATGACTCATTGATCTTGGGCATCATTTTAAATCAATGGAAACAATATAATATTGGAACCCTACGTGTTCTTTTCACTTTGCTTAAATACTATTTATGGCAAGCACGATGCAGTTGGGTATTACAGCAGAAGCTATTATCTCCCATGGACATACTGAAAAGCTTTACCACATCACTATGACAGGTTCAAGAAAAAGATGCCTATATTTATTCACAACCCTAACTTAGCAATTGTTTGACAAAAATGTTTATTCCTTCTTGATACTTAGTTTGGATATATTTAAGAGGGCACGGGGTCATGCTCTCACATACAAAAACAGCGTGGCACTATATCACGCTGTCAAAATAGCGACAAAAATAAAAACACTAAAATACTTGTTTTCTGCAGGGAGTTCAAACCCCTGCACCACCCCCCACATTATGGTGTGGTCTTTCCCCCTGAACCACCCTATTAAAATAACCTCCTCCAGGTGCAACTCGGGGACAGGGTGAAACTCGGGTGAACTGCACAAAAGACAAGAAAAAAATAATTAACTACCCTAATCTGGGGCTAGAACCCCATTCCACAGCTGCTCCATTGTCCTCCAGCACTGATGGCTCTACTCCCTGAGCCACAGCAGCTGCTTGATAGGCCACCTTCCAGCAGAGCTCTTACCATCTGCAACAGAGCTTTCCAGAAACAGCTACAGGGTCACCACTATGGCTCTGTGCTATTTGTGTCATGTGGTATTGTGTACCATGTAGCTGTTTCTTCCATGCGCTGTTACTGTTGCACAGTTTTGCCCCGCAGCATTCTGTCTACAACATATTGACCAGTACCTATTTGAGAGAGTGTATGTCTCTTTTTGGTACATATTTTATTTATTTGTTTCTTTTCATTTTTTTTGTACAACAGACTAGAACTCTCTAAAGACTGATACGAATTTGTGTTAAGTTTTTTTGTACATAATTCAGTGTCTATTTATGGACTGTTGTACTTTTGTCAAATAAAATACCCCTACTTTTATGAAAAGTGCTTTGGGTTCTTTTATTTCCACCTGGACACCCAACAGGACAGCGCCAGCGATGGGTAGAAGTGACCCCGGTTTTAATAGCTCATCTGAGAGGTGACACACCTCGACAGTACAGCACCCCCCTAGTACTGCACTTGGGTGCCAGCATTTATGGTGTGAGCCTAGTCTCAGAGTGGGACAAGAACCCATGAACTTTTGGCCCAGTGGCAGATGTGCTATCAACAGAGCCACACTGACACCACTTGGGGGGGAGAGGCCACTAGCTTAAGAGGAAGCATCTTCTGGTAGGAGACTCGACTGTGAGGGGGTTAGACTTGTGAGCTGGAGAGGGAAAGATAGGGAGGTGTTGTGCCTGAGTGGTGTTTTAGCTTGGAGGGTTGGAGAGTGTATCCAGAGGACCACTAGGCAGCAGGAGCTGGGAGGGATCTAGATGTCATTTTCCATCTGGGGAGAATGACCTGGCAAAGGATAAGTTGGGAGTAGTGCAAGGCAACTTCAGGGAGCTAGGGAGGGCCTTGAGCAGTTAGCATACACAGTGTTTTTTTTCTGAGGTTTTACTTGTGTATGGCCATGGGAATTCATGGGCAGTCTGCAACAGGGCATTTAACAACTAGTTAAAGACTGGTGGAAGGTACTGTGCATGGAGGAGGATTTTGGCTACATTGCAGACTGAGGGCCATCTTGAGAGAATATGGGCCTGTATCCTTCCAGGAAAGGGAATGCAGTCCTTGCTGGGAGGTTTAAATGCTAGTTGGTTGAGCATTTAAACTAGGTGGGGGAAGGCAGAAAAACCAAGGAAGGCAACAATTTCACCCTCCCCAGATAATGGAGCATCAAGGAGGGAGGGCCTGAGTGGAGAGAACTTCCCTCAGACAAGGGCACAAAAAGGCAATGAAGGAGACAAGGCAGAAAAAAAGAGGGCTATAACTAAGGTTAGCTAAAGGACTGAATAAAACAGAGAATGGTTCATAGGTGCTATATGAGCTGTTGCGGTCAAAGACCTATGGATTGCTCACCACTATCAGGGGAGCGCCCTGCACCTTTCAACTCCCATTTATGTATCTAGTGAATTCCATTCACTAACAACACTCTGGCTAAACCATTGATCTCTCCTGGATGTTCTACTTACTTCCTTTGTTAACGTCTTATTATGTGACCTTGTGTTCCTTCGACTATCACGTCCAACTAGCCCAATAGTTCCTCACATACCCTTATTCCTACTTGCACTGAATACTAAGCTCAGATCTCTATGATATCCTTCTATATTTTAATGAGTACGAGCCCAGTTGAGTTAACCTCTCTGTGTAAGTCATATGCCTCATGTTTTTTTACCCCTTTTGTCATTCTTCTCTGCACCCTTTTCTAAAAGTCTATCTTCAGCCCTACTTTGTGTAGTGCAGAAAGGAGAACAGTACTCCAGAAGAGGCCTAACCAGTGAGGAGTAGAGTGGAATAAGTGTAGAAGATACCCTACTCTGTATGTGTTTAAAGATACAGGATATAATCCCTTATTAAAAGGTAAAAAGGGAAGAGGTGAGTCAGGAGGTGGCTTCAGGGAACAACACGGGCAGGAATGGGAGGGGGAAACAGGACAGCAGGAGGGGGTAGTAAGGTATGGAGAGCTATGTGTGACAATTCAAGGAGTCTTGGAAACATAATTTGAGCCCTGGAAGACATCATGATGGAGGCTAACCTAGATTTAGTGTTGATAGTGGAGTTGTGGTGCACTGAGCACCACAGCTGGGAAATAGCCATTCCAGGCCACTTTTTTTCAGGAAAGACAGGGCAGGGAAGGGGAGGAGGGGTTGTATTTTATGTGAGTGAGGGAATCAAGGACATGGAAGTACAACAGCATCTAGAGGAAAATGAAGGTATGGAGGTGCCATGAGTCATCCTGGATACAGGCTGTGGGGCAGCTATCCATACCAGGGTGGTGTACAGGCCTCCAGTATAGGGAAAGGAACTGTATAAGGGACTTGGGGAACCCATCATCAGAATGACAAACACAGGGGATTTGCTGCTAGTTAAAGACTTCAGCCTGCCAAATGTAAAGTGGAGACTTTCAACTTCAGCTTTGTCAAGGAACAGTGCCATCGATGACTTCTTAAAAGGGGATTTTCTCAGGCAGCTAGTCGAAGAACCCACCAGGAATGGGGAAGTTCTGGATCTGGTGCTTGCAAGCAGGGATAGTGTTGCAGACATCACAGTTGGCAGTTCCCTGGGTACCAGTTATCACCATACAGCATGATTTAAAATAAAGACAGGAACAGAGGCTAACCACACGAGTATGAGGGTCCAGAACTTTAGGATGGCAGATTTTAAAAAAATGGAAGACTGCCTAAGAAATTGCATTGGAGGGAGGTTGCAAGGGCTGGGTAGAGGCATAATGGAAAAATATGAAGAGGTGCATACTGTAGAACTGAAAAGTAACACGTTTGTTTAATTTAGCGTTCTGAGGCTGTGCAAATTGTTAGCTGCAGTTAAAATTCACTGTCCTGTACTTCTATAGTCAGACTGACTTTGATTTGTCTGTTGGAAGCTGAGAACATTGCTACACTGTAAAGAACAAACTATAACTCCATTTAGGACCAGGAAACCTGGTAAGGCATAATACTGGTGGGGACTTGTTAAGAAGGGGAGCTATGCTTTCTACAAAAAGTTTCATTTTTTTTCCTTACTGGCATTAAGCAGAGAATTGCAGGATTCCATTAAAAGTGTAGTAATTTTATAACCAGAGGGAGTGAGATACAACTGAATTTGCTTGATTGCTGAGGTTGAGACCTAGGATTTGGAAGGATATTTTTGCAACATTTTAAAAGTGTCCTGCTGGCTGAGAAGTTAAGTTTTTATCCCTGGTTTCACTGAAAGGTTTTGTGTATTGGAATATGACATAGCAGAGTGCCTACATTGAAAGGCCTGCTTACATCACAGGTGTCACTAGTCAATCAATTGGCTCTGGGTGGGGTTACATCACTGTGCTGTCTTAGACATCCTTTATAGTTAGAAGCCAGTTGACTGACTTTGATTTGTCTGTTGGAAACTGAGAACCTTGCTACACTGCAAAGAACAAACTATAACTCCATTTAAGACCTGGAAACCTGGTAAGGCATAATACTGGTGGGGACCTGTTATGAAGAGGAACTACGCTTTCTACAAAAAGTTTCATTTTTTTTCCTTACTGGCATTAAGCAGAGAATTGCAGGATTCCATTAAAAGTGTAGTAATTTTGTAACCAGAGGGAGTGAGATACAACTGAATTTGCTTGATTGCTGAGGTTGAGACCTAGGATTTGGAAGGATATTTTTGCAACATTTTAAAAGTGTCCTGCTGGCTGAGAAGTTAAGTTTTTATCCCTGGTTTCACTGAAAGGTTTTGTGTATTGGAATATGACATAGCAGAGTGCCTACATTGAAAGGCCTGCTTACATCACAGGTGTCACTAGTCAATCAATTGGCTCTGGGTGGGGTTACATCACTGTGCTGTCTTAGACATCCTTTACAGTTAGAAGCCAGTTGACTGACTTTGATTTGTCTGTTGGAAACTGAGAACCTTGCTACACTGCAAAGAACAAACTATAACTCCATTTAAGACCTGGAAACCTGGTAAGGCATAATACTGGTGGGGACCTGTTAAGAAGAGGAACTACACTTTCTACAAAAAGTTTCATTTTTTTTCCTTACTGGCATTAAGCAGAGAATTGCAGGATTCCATTAAAAGTGTAGTAATTTTATAACCAGAGGGAGTGAGATACAACTGAATTTGCTTGATTGCTGAGGTTGAGACCTAGGATTTGGAAGGATATTTTGCAACATTTTAAAAGTGTCCTGCTGGCTGAGGAGTGAGTTCATTTTATCCCTGGACCCAGTAGAGTGGTTTGTGTAGGAGCCGTGGTCTAGTAAATTGTGGTGTTAGTCGAATTACTATAAAGGGCAGTACTCACTAGGGTGGTGGAGCAGTTGTGTATTTCATTGTTTCTAACAGTCACCAGTGACTGCGGACTACCCAACCTCCCTTCCCCACACCCCACACACCCAAGCATGGCATTTCCTTTATAGTCACAGTTCTGACATCACTTCCTCAACAGGTCTTGGAGCAGAACTGCCATATTCTAAATAACCCAGCACAGTGCAAAAAGGGTAGGTACACACCACAAATAATAATAAATATATATATATATATATATATATTACATATTGTATATTATAAGGGAGAGGGACATGTGGGGAGTGTTGCAATGCACTGGCTGTGGGGCAGCAGTTTTCTGGGAAACATTCTGGAAACTGCATTGCTGTCCTATTTGCAGGTAACTGTCAGCTCTGAGGGAGGAGGTTGCCCACCTCCAGGCTGAACTAGCAAGGACTAAGTAGGCCTCCCCCTTCCAAAGAGCACCACTACCACAACCACTGCCTCAGAGGTTGCCAAGTATAAAGAGCAGTTGGACCACAGTGGGTTCTAGGAGGGTGCGGGTGGTGGACCAGAGGCAAAGGCCCCTAGTTGTACCTCTACACAATTAATATGCCATTCTGGCAGAGCAAGGTTCCTCTCTGATGGCACTCTCAGTGGAGACTGAGAAGAATGCTGAGGACATCCACAAGGGAGACCCACAAAAGGATGGCAAGGGACACCACAGGGGAAGGAAACAGCTTCTGATAGGGGACTCAATTGTTAGGGGGGTAAAACTGGGGAAGGGAGAGGAGAAGGACGTAAGGTGCCTGCCTGGTGCCATGGCTTGGAGGGACAGGAAGTGAATCCTCAGGATTGCAGAAGCAGCATCACAGGAGAGGGAACTAGATATCATAGTCCACCTTGGGACAAATGACCTAGCTAGGCATGGGATCAGTGCAGTGCAGAATGAATTTGTGGAGTTGGGGAGGGGCCTCAGACAGGTAGCAAGCATGGTAACCTTCTCAGAGGTGCTACCAGTCCATGGCAGGAGTGAGGCTAGGGTACTGCACACCATGCAGTTTAATGAATGGTTGCAAAACTGGTGCAGAGCACAGGACTTTGGCTTCATTGGGGACTGGGGGCCCACCTGGAGAGATAAAGGTCTATATTGGCACGATGGTCTGCATCTGTCCACAAAGGGAACCAAGCTCCTAGGTGACAGGTTTAAATGCTTCCTTGGCAAGCTTTTAAACTATCCAAGGGGAGAGGTGCTAATAAAAGGCAGGAAATTTCAAGCCTCCCCTCACAAAACATGGCAGGTAGTAAGGTAAACACTGAGGTACAGAGCTCAACACAGGGCAGGACAGGGGTAAATGGAAAAATAGACAAGGGCAATAAGAGCAGGGATTGGGGGAAAAAAGGATAAAGCTAACATTAAATGGAGGGCAATGAGTACCAATGCTCGAGTCTGGGAAACAAGCTTCCTGAGCTAGTAGTCTTGATGGAAGATGAACAATTGGATATTGTGGCAGTCACGAAACATGGTACACCAAGAACCATGACTGGGATGTCAACATACCAGGGTACACAATCTACAGAAGGGACAGGGAAGGTAAAAGAGGAGGTGGAGTAGCTCTATACCTAAGAGAAGGGATCAAAGCTACAGAACTAAAAAGTAAAGGGGGAGGACAAGAGGCACTCTGGGTCACCTTGGAGACAGGGAATGGCATCACAATCCACACAGGGGTTGTATACAGACCCCCGTCTCAAGGGGAGGAAATGGACAACAAAATGATAGAGGACATTCTCAAAATGGCTGAAAAAGGGGAGATACTGTTGATGGGGGACCTGAATATGCCAGATATTAACTGGATAAAATGTTCTGCAGCCACATTCAAGAGCAGGGTCATTCTCGATACCCTGCAGGGGGCAGGCCTTAGACAGCTAGTGTTGGAACCCCCTCGGGAGGAGCAATACTAGACCTGGTAATTTCAAAATGGAGAGGATCACAAATTTAGAAGTCAGTAGACATCTGGGAACAGGCGACCACTGCACAGTGTGCTTCACAATGAGCACAACCATGGAGATAAGCCATACAAAAACAAGGATACTGGACTTTAGAAGGGCTGACTTGCAAAATGGGTGAATACCCGAAGAATGCACTAGCAAATGACCAAAAAGGAGGGGTGGAAGAACAATGGAGAAAAATCAAAGCTGCCATCATAGAGGCAACAAGCCTTTGTGTGAAACAAAGAAAACAAAGCGGAGTAAAAAACCACTATGGTTCTCAAAAGAGGTGGCAGGGAAGGTTAAGGAGAAAAAGGCTGCATTCAAAAAGTATAAGGAATCACAGAACGAACATGACAGGGAACTGTATCAATTAAAGCAGAAAGAAGTGGGGAAGGCAGTCAGACTAGCAAAGGCCCAAACCGAGGGAAAAATAGCCAACTCAGTTAAAAAGGGGGATAAAACCTTTTATAGGTACAGTAGGCAGCATAAAAAAGTTAAAGGAGGGATAGTGAAGATTAATAAAGGAGAGGGGAGGTGGGCAGAGGGAGACAGTGAAAAGGCAGAGATAATGAATGAATACTTTTGCTCAGTATTCACAAAAGAAGAAGAGGAGGAGTTACCTAAACCAAACAATAGAAGCACTCTGGATAGTGGGGTTGATACCAGTCCATTTAAAGAAGAAAGAAGAAAGAGTACTGAAAGAACTTCTAAAACTCAAGGTGGACAAAGCAATGGGGCCTGATGGGGTTCACCCTAGAATCCTAAAAGAGCTAAGGGAGGACCTAGTGACACCACTAACCACACTTTTTAACAAATCATGGGAAGATGGGGTGGTACCCGAGGACTGGAGGAGGGCAGATGCGATTCCCCTTCACTAAAGTGGGAGCAAGGCAGAAGCAGGAAACTACAGACCTGTTAGTTTGACCTCAGTGGTGGGGAAAATGATGGAATCACTTCTGAAAGAAAGAATTGTTGAGTACCTAGAGGCCAGCGGGGCACTGGACCCAAAGCAGCATGGATTCACAGCAGGAAGGTCATGTCAGACAAATCTAATCGATTTCTTTGACTGGGTGACCAAAGTAATAGACCAGGGAGGGGCTGTGGATATGGCCTACCTAGACTTTAGCAAGGCATTTGACACAGTCTCACACAAAAGATTAATAATCAAGTTAGCCAGCCTGGGAGTGGGTCCCAGGTTGGTAGCCTGGGTAGAAAACTGGCTGCACAACAGGACACAGAAGGTAATAGTGAATGGAACACATTCTGAAGAAAGGGGGGTTACTAGTGGAGTACCTCAGGGCTCAGTACTGGGTCCAGTCCTCTTTAACATCTTCATAGGTGACATTGCAGAGGGTCTGAAGGGAAAGGTATGCCTCTTTGCAGATGACACAAAGATCTGTAACAGAGTTGATACACAAGAGGGGGTAGAAAAGATGAGAAGGGACTTGGCAATGTTGGAGGAATGGTCAGACATATGGCAACTTAGGTTCAATGAAAAGAAGTGCAAAGTAATGCACCTGGGAAACAAAAAACCAGGAGAAGCGTACACAATAGCAGGGGAGGTACTAACAACAACAAAAATGGATAGGGACCTGGGGGTAGTCATATCAGATGACCTAAAGGTGGGTAAGCAATGTGAAAAGTCGGTAAGGAGAGCCAGGGGGATACTGGGATGTACAGGAAGGGGCATCACAAGTAGAAAAAGGGAAGCAGTTATCCCTCTATACAAACAGTTGGTGAGACCCGATCTGGAGTACTGTGTGCAGTTTTGGAGACCTCATCTACGCAAGGACATAGACAGGGTGGAAGCAGTCCAGAGGAGGGCAACTAAAATGGTGCAGGGCCTGCAGCAGAATCCATAGGAAGAGAGGCTGAGAGAGCTTAATATGTATACTCTTGATGAAAGGAGGGATGGGGGCCATGATAGAAACATTCAAGTACCTCAAGGGAATCAACAAAGTCTAGGAGGGTAGCATCTTTCAGAAAAAGAGATGTGTAAGAACAAGGGGGCACAATTTAAAGATAAAGGGAGGACGGCTCAGGGGTAATGTGAGGACATTTTTTTTCACGGAGATAGTGGTGGATACATGGAACAGCCTTCCTGAGGAGGTTGTTGGGTCTAAAACAGTGGGGGAATTCAAACATGCATGGGACAGACACAAGGCAATTATAGTGGGGGGGTTGCAAGAAGTAGGCTGTTGGTTAACTAGAATCTGCAGGTTATCCAGTAGGTAGGGAAATGGGCAGACTGGGTGGGCCAAGTGGTCCTTATCTGCCATCGAAGTCTATGTTTCTATGTTTCTATATAATGAGTCTGACATAGATAACTAACTTAGCTGTTCAATTAATTTACCGGGTCTCTTTCTACAGCTAACATAGCAAGACTTCTACAGTAATTAATGCAACCAAGCTCTGCATTGAGGAAGTAAGGAAACGCAGAAGGAAAAAGAAACTGTTAAAAGTTCTCTAAGGAAGTGGCAAAAGTGTTGAAGGTAAAAAAGGGTGGCATTCAAGTGGTATAAGGAAACACAGAGTAAGGAAGACATGGCAATATACCATGCAAAGCAAAGGGAAGCAGGCAAGGCAGCGAGGGGAGCAAAGGCATAGACAGACAAAAGCATTATCAAAGGGAATGCTAAGGGGGATAAGACTTTTTTCAGACACATAAATGAGAAGAATAAAGCAAGGGGAGGGAAAGTGAGGATCAAAAGGGCAAAAAGGGGAGACTACGCAGAAGAGGAGCAAGAAAAATCTGATATCCTAAACATGTACTTTTGCTCAGTTTTCACAGTGGAGGGGGGGACCATAAGAGAGTAGCAGAAACAGGATGGGGGGGTGGAGATGGACACATATATATTTAGAGGAAAATGTCCTGAAGGGACATTCAGCTCTGAAGGTGGACAAGGCAATAGGACTAGATAGGATGCACCCAAGGGTACTAAAACAACTCAGAGAGAGGTATAGCTGCTCCATTGACAACCATGTTGAACAGCTCACTGGGAACAAGCATAGTTCTGGAGGACTGGAGGACTTATGTGGTCCTTCTATATAAAAGCAGTAGCAGGGTGGAGGGTAGCAATTATAAGCTGGTCAGTGTTACTTCAGTAGTGCAGAAATGTATAGAAACCCTACTGAGGGAAAGACTGGTAGAGTATCCTGATTCTTTTGGGCTGCAAGATCACATGCAGCACGGATTCACATGGGGAAGGACATGCCAAATTAATCTGTTAGATTTTTTTGACTGGATGACCAGGGAAATAGATCAGGGGAGGTCAGTAGAAGTGGCCTATCAGGAGCTTAGCAAGGCCTTCAACACTTTGCCATACAGGAGGCTGATGAAAAAACTGAGCAACCTAGGGGTGGGATCCAAAGTGGTGAATGTGGTTAAAAGCTGGTTAACAGACAGGACACAGAGGTGGTAAATGACATTCACTCTAATGATGAGAACGTGATCAGCAGGATTCCACAGAGCTCAGTACTGGTATCAGTCCTCTTCAATGTCTTCATAGGGGACATTGAAGAAGAACTGGAAGGGAAGGTATGCCTTTTGCAGATAATGCCAACATCTATAATAGGATGAACACTCAGGAGTGGATGGAGAGAATGTGCAGGGATCTTGGGAATTTGAGTGCTCAAAAGCATGACAGTTGGGGTTCAGTGGTAAAAAGTGCAGAATCATTCCCCTCGTGCATATGATGCCCATAAGCTGAGTATAAGTAGAAATCTGCGAAGTTGGCAAACTTTGCTTCACAAAATAATTTGCGAAGCTTGCAAAATTTGCCAAGTGCTAACTTTGCAATGTTCTTGGCAGGCGAAGTTGCAGTTTTTTGCAGGTGAAGTCATGCAAATTCAGTGGTGAAGTTGTAACTTCACCATGACTTCACCTGAAAAAGTACTCTTTCTCCAGGAAAACTCAATATGAAGTGGCAAAGTGAGCAGTTCATGAAGTTATTCACAAATGCAAATGTTGCATCTTCACTGTAACTTCCCCGTGACATAAAACTTCATAACATCTCTAAGTACAGTATGGGGGAAGTACTGATAGTAACTAAACAGGAAAGGGACCTTTGGCTTTTCAAATGTAAGGACCTCAATGTGGCAGGGTAGTGACAAAGCAGTGGATAGGGCTAGTAGGATGCTGGGGTGCATAGGGAGGGGTATCTCTAACAGGAGGAGGAAGGTAATGTTGCCACTGTATTACTCACTGGTGAGACTCCACCTGGAGTATTTTTTTCAAGTTTTGGAGACTGCACCTCTGAAAGGACATAGACAAGGTAAGGGCAGCCCAGTCGAGGGTAACAAAAGTGGTGCAGGGGTTGCATGAGAAGCTCTATGATGAGCGACTGAGGGACCTCAACATGTACACCCTGCAACAGAGGAGAGAGAGTGAAGTGACATGATAGCAACATACAGGTTTCTCCCACAGGTGAGCTGGGTATGGAGAAATCTCTTTCAAATGACAGCAGCACCAAGACAAGGGGGAATACAATGAAGTTGGAAGGAGGTGGAGCTCAAGAGAGATGAGAGGAAATATTTCTTCATGGAAAGAGTGGTAGAGGCCTGGAACAGACTGCCAGCAGATGTGGGGAGGTTAAAACTGTGGGGGAGGAGGGGCTACAGGCATGCATGAGGTAGACTTATGGTTCTATTAGAAAAGAGGGAGGAGGATGAGGGTTGCAAGAGACCAGATAGGGTCTGTGGAGATAGATTAGGCATGCAAAATGTTGGCAGACTGACTGTGCTAGGCAGTCCTTTTCTGCCAACAAAGTCTGTGTTTCTGTTCTTATTTTAACTTTTTTTATTGAACTGATTATAAATCTTATTTATAACTGTATGACACCATCTTGCTCTCAGACTAAAATATCAGTTTTGGAAGTTTTAGCTTTTTTTCCCTCTAACCAGTTTTAGGATTTTATGAGTGGAATTTTTTTCACTTTTTCTAAACCAGTTAGTGATAGTCTTTGTTTCTGGTGCTTTTTTAGCTGACTCATAGATTCATAGAATGTATACAAATCAACAGGCTTGATGCCTTTTAAAGAACTTGACACCTTATTATAGGTGGTATATGTATTTTCTGTTCCCCATATGTAGATCTAGTCTAGTTTTAAAAGTGTCCATTGTTCGACTGAATGCTACATGTGCAGGCAGACTATTCCATATGCCAAAAATCCTCTGAGTGAAAAATGTACTTCTTTTAGTAGTTTTTTATGAATTCCCCTGTGATTTTAAGTCCATTATTTCTTATATTGGCTATAGTATCACTCAGTGTCAGACCTATAGTTACTCCTAAATAACTATCTTTTTAGTGCTTTATACGTAAAGCATAGGTCCTCATGAGTTTGTCTATAACCTGCAGCTTATACTTGTAAATTTGTTAATCTTGCACTATAGTACAGTTTCTCTTGATTTCTTATCTTTTTTGTATATTTTCTCTGGAAAACTTCAACCAGTCTACAGCTTCTAATAGAATGAGATTTATTAAACTGGGAGCAGTACTCAAGATGTGGTTGCACCAGACAAGAATATAATGGCATTAATACCTCCTGCTCCCTACTTTTTATATTTGCCAAAAAGGAACCTATTATTTTATGGCACTTCTTAACCTTTAAAGTAATGTTGTTTTTTTTTCAAAGTTAAGACCATTAGTTATTATAGTGCCAATGTCTTTCTGTTCAGATACAGACTGCAATAAGGAATATCCTATGTTATAACTATAACATGTATTGTTCCTCCCAATATGCATAACTTTGAGTTTTTCTAAGTTAAATTGCATATGCATAGTTTGCACCCATTCCATAAGTAGATCTAGCTGTTTTTCTATATTGATCTTATATATTATGGTAGTTACAAGCCCCCCTCCCCAAACTTGCAGTCATCTGCATATTTGGCTAACCATACTGTGTCCAAAACTGGCATAGTTGTGACTAAAATATTAAAAATGGATGGTCCCCAAACTGATCCCTGAGGGACACTGCTACTTACACTACCCCAAGAGGAGTAGTTTCCTTTGACTGCAACCTTTTGGTATCTATTATTTAACCAGGAGCTGATCCAGCTTACAATATTGGGTGATAATTAAATCTTCAATAGTTCTTTTATTAATATGTGGTGGGATACTTTGTCAAACACTTTTGTGAAATCAAGACAAATTACATCACTGGGAATACCCTTATCAAGTGCCTGACTTATAGGCTTGAAAAAGTTGAGTTGATTTGTCAAGCATGATCTCCCAGGAATAAATCCATGCTGACTGTGATCTGTTAATCCCATTTTTATCAAATGTTCATTAATTCACCTTTGTAATAATTTTTCCATGATTTTACCAACCACAGATGTCAGGCTAATTGGTCTGTAGTTCTTGGGTTCATCTCTTTTGCCTCCCTTGTGAATTGCAGTCACAGTTGCTATATGCCAATCATTCAGTGCTTTACTGTCCTGTATAGATTTGTTGTAGAAATAAGTAAGTGGTTCAGTTATTACTGGGGCTAATTGTTGGATAAGTCTTGGAGATATACCATCTGGTCCAGGTGAACTATTAGCTTTCAGTGATCGTATTATATCATAGACTTCTGAGCTACCGATACTAGGTAAGTATGAATTAGTCAAATCTATATGTTGGATCTGAGTCTTTTTTTTGAAAACACGGAGGAAATACTTATTTAAGGTTTCCGCTATCTCTTCCTCACCTGTTATTTTCCTTTATCCATTTTTAAGGGCCCTATGATATGTTGATTGCCTTTCAATATACGAATGTAATTATAGAACTGTTTTTTGTTGTCCTTAACACCCGATGCTAACTTTAATTCTGTTTTTTTTAGCTCTTTTTATCATTCCTTTTATGTTTTTGTTAAACAATTTAAGTTTGTGGAGTAGCTCTGTAGTATTTGATGTCTTAAATTTCTGGAATATTTGTTTTCCTTTTGCGAATCTGTTTCTTAATTTTATTATTCCACCACGGGGGAATATGTCTATTTTTATTGTATTTAACTCTGTTCGGCACATATTTCTCAATACTCACACAATTACTCACGTTCTGTGTTACCATGCTCCTATGCTTCACTATGCATGAAGAATCTTATTTTTGTCATCACCTCACCCCCCCAACACATACTCCCCTCTCCCCATGTATAACTCCTGAGATCTGGATCTGCAGCATATTCAGGCATGCTACTGAAGACCCCACCATGGAATTTTTTTTCTCATGTAAGTGAAACACAATCTGTTATTTTCTTTTATCTTGATGAAATGAAGTATCTTCTATCCCAAACTGAAATCTTATATTTGAATCCCAAAGATTTTCCATAATATTTATTTCTTACTGGTTAACAGAAACAAGTATACTGTGTATCTTTATTTAAAAATTTTCATCTGTCTAATTAAAGATCATATTTTATAACTTCTGGAACCATGCCATTTGCAATCCAAAAGGCTAGTTTTGGATAGTTATATTTTTTCCTCTCATCGGTTTTGGCACTAATGAATGGCAATC
Source organism: Neoceratodus forsteri (assembly GCA_016271365.2). Taxonomy (NCBI): domain Eukaryota; kingdom Metazoa; phylum Chordata; order Ceratodontiformes; family Ceratodontidae; genus Neoceratodus; species Neoceratodus forsteri. The sequence goes on from CM057452.1 coordinate 1,729,137,257, forward strand.
TTTTTACACACTTTTCCAAGTGGCAGGTCTTTTCCCTTTGTTTTTTATGTTGTTTCTTCAGCTGAGCCTTACTATTACTAACTCTCAGGATGACCAGATTTACCCCTCACAATGTGCCATGAAACTTATTTAGTTTTGCAATTGTCATCCTCCCCCATCTACCCTTATGGATCCAGGCCCCAGCACCATGAGAGATATGCAGTTGAGGGTAACTCACATCTAGCAAAATTTGTTCATGCATTTACAATACAAACAATAATTTTCTTTTACTAGCATTAGTACATACTGCATCATTCAGGTTATGGATTCTGCTATAATGCATGCCCTAGGCTGTTAGTTGGTTATACACGTGGCTGCTCCTTGTGCCTTAAACCAGCCATGTTTGATGATTTATCATATAGTCCGTGCAAGTAGTGTTATTGTAAAATGTTTGGCTTTTGATTCCTTTTACTGGCTGTAGACTTACACTAAAATATTATTTGTAATATTAACAGTACATTTATTTGTTATGCAGCACATTTTTCTTTCCTATACCAATGATAGCATGATACATCTGTGATCTGTTCAACATTAAACTCTTAAATACCTAAATCACTGTTTTTAAAATTATCATGTTGATTGCTTTTGCCAAACATATTACATGGCTGTGTTTACCAGCCATTTAGTATATCAGTGACAATATATAGTAGCATGAAACATTCAGTGATTTTTATAATTAATGGGAACATCATTAAAAGGTTCAGGGACCCTATACACTAACACAGCAGTGGGTGCTGGCATTTGGGGGTACACATGGCTCGCTGTACAGCTACCCACCAAAACTGCCATACACAAGCTGGCACCACTCTCTGAAGTGGGGATTCCTTCCCCAGCAACCGTGGTACTGTATACAATTATGCAGTTTGCAGTTCCAGATGTTAGTAGTTGAACATAGCATATGTGACCACTAACATGCTGGAAGTGTGAGAGCCCATAGCATGACAACAGGAGTGTAGTGCCATGCAGTGGCCAATGACATGGGCATGCAGTGCTGCTGCTGATTTAATCACATGCTCTGCTCACTGTGTACCTTACCAGTTGCCTTTCTATTCTTCCATGGAAGTCCAGTAGCCCAGAAATCTCACCAGATGGTGACTGAAGTCCCAAACATTCACACAGTGATCTTCAGTACCTGGATATATTTCTGTGTGTAGTGAGAGAAGAGATATCACTCTGACTGCACCTGTGAAGGAAGAGATATCTCTCCTGCTGTACCTGCTCAGCTGGAGCCTACAGTCCCACTCCCCCAGAGGCCCACTGGTCCAGGGGTGGACAGTGGTGGGGAGAGACAGAGGAAAGGGTGGCAGGGTAATCCACAAGGAAGTCAAACAACCTCACACCATCTCATTGGCAAATCATTTTACACCCCTGGAGGAGACTGAGGTACCTGACTCAAGGGGGGGGACACTGGGTCAGTCGGGAAAAGTGGGTGTGATGAACTGGTGGAATCCATTGGTGACAGTAACAGGAAGGTAGCTAGTAGAGACTTAGTGCACAAGGATTCCATGATCAGTGGAGTAGAGAGGGTGGTGGGTGGTGAAGGAGGGGTGGGGGATGGTCAGGTGCCTTCCTGGTGCATTGACTATCTGGAACATAGACAGAAAAGGGAGGACAGTGAGAGGGGGGATGAGCTGGGACTGCCGGTACACTTGGGTATCAATAATCTCATGAACCAGTCTGTTGATCAAGGAACATAGAATTTTAAGAGGCTAGGGGACAGATCGCAAATACACTTGGCCTCCGTGGCCTTTTCGGAGCTCCTCCCTGTGTGGACTTGGTGGGGGAGGGAAAGATAGAATAATGAGAGAAGAGATAGAGAAAATAAATGCGTGGATAAAGGGATGGTGTCAGGAAAAAGGGTACCACTTTTTGGGGAACTGGGGGGACTTCTGGGACAGGAGGTTTTTCTGAGGGGATGGCCTTCACCTGACAAGAAAGGGAACCAGCGCTGTGGGTTGGAAGCTGGACATCTACATTAGACAGTTAAACTGACTGCATGGGACACTGAGGCTATTGGAACCACTGTAAAGGGAGTATAGGAGGGGAACCTAGCTAGTACTCCCCTTATACTGGGGACTGGTAGCAGTATGGTGGATAAAATGAGACTGAGGTTCAAAAATTATCCAGAAGCAAATAGTTTGATATCTTTTATTGGGCCAAAATAGATATAACAAAATGAAAATAGTGCCTACGCTTTCGGACCAACCAAGTCCTTCCTCGGAAGCTTAAGACCAATATGGCAACTAAGCTAATTCTGTAGTTCAAAAAGGAATAATCAAAGAGCCAAATTCAGAAAAGGCTGACAGTATCTGAAAGCAATAGGAAAAATAACATGGTAAGGAGAATGAGAAGGAATGCAGATGTAGAATCACAAAAGGGTCTGCAGCTAGTTGGAAGGGGTTCTCCTTAATGCCAAGAGTCTGGATAATAAAATTAGTGAGCTACTGGCATTGGTGCCAGATACTAAGGTGGACCTCATAGCCATCACAGAAACTTGGGTCACAGAGAATAATGACTGGGACTTGTCATGCCTAGCTTGCACAATGTTTAGACAGGATAGAGGGACTGTCAATGGGAGGGGCATAGCCCTATATGTTAGGGATGGCATACAGGCTGTGGAGGATGGACACATCAGGGGAAGCAAAGAGGAACAGATTCACTGAGGGCTCATCTGATGACATCCTCAGGATAGAAAATACAGGTGGGGTGATCTATATAGACCGCCAGGACAAGTGGAAGAGAAAAAACTTGAGTTTGAGGAAGGGCTGGCAAGGGAAATGAGGAAGGAGGAGTTGGTGGTGATGGGTAAACTGAACCTGCTGGATATCAACTGGGAAATTCCAGTGGCCATGTGTATCAGAAGTCAAGCCTTGTTAAATACACCACAGGGTTGCCTGCTGGTGCAGCTGGTTAAGGAGTCCACTAGACAGGAAGCCATTCTTGATTTGGTGCTCACCAACTTGGACATGAGGGTGGAGTGAGAGTAGGGGAGCCAATGTGGTCCAGCAACCATAACTCCATTTGGTTCAGGCTGGCCCTTGGCATCAGAATGCCCCCAGCAAACATTAAAGTCCTGGATTTCAGAAGAGTGGACTTCAACTGGATGAAGAAGCTGTTCTAAGATAAATTTACCAGGGTGGACAGCATTGGAGGTGAAGAGGAAAGATGGGAGGTAATCAAGGTCACGATTCTTGGGGCACCAAAGTCATGCATCAGAATGAAACAGGAGCAACAGACAAATATGGTACTTAGAAAGGGTCAGAGAAGCAGTGAGGGCAGAGAAAAAGGCTTTCACCAGGTGAAAGGAAAAGAAGGGAGGGGGCGAAAGAGGAATGGGGAGAATACCAAATAAAAACTAAGGAATAAAAAGGGACAGTCAGTGAGGCAAAGGCAGACATGGAGCTGTATATTGCAGAGTGGGTCATGGGTGGGGGAAAATAATTCTTCAGATATATTAAGGAAAAAAGGAAAAAGAGGTATTGTTAAGCTACAAGGTGTGGAGGATACTAGAGGAAGATGAACAAAAGTAGTCGACCATAATGATTACTTCTGCTGTGTCTTCAAAAGGGAAAACAGCAGGCCCCCGCCTGAAAGTGGCATCAAGATGGCTGTCAGGAGCCTTTCTGATAGGAGGCAGTCAGTAGCTACTAGAGAATGCATCCAGAAGGGGCTTCAAGACACTTCTGGACCTTTTCTCTGGTAAATACTGGTTGCCTCATTTCTGAAGGGGCCTGAAGACCTAAAAGTATATAAAGTCCCAGGGCCAGATGAGATGCACCCAAGGGTGTTCAAGGAGTTGGCTGCAGAACTGGCTGAACCCCTAGTAGTGCTATTCAGCTGCTTAATTCAGACAGTGGTAGTTCCAAAAGACTGAAGAGTAGTAGAAAGAGTCATGCTACAGAATGTGGGACAAGGAGCAAGTAGGGAATTACAGACCTGTCAGCCTTACCTCTGCAGTGGGTAAATGGATGGAGTCACTGATCAAAGAGAACCTTGTGGACTACTTAGAAAGCAAAGGTCTACAGGATAGTAAACATCACTGGTTTGTGGCTGGGAGGTCTTATCAGACCAATCTGATAGTTTTTTTTTGACTGGGTAACAAAGGTAGTAGATAAGGGCCATGCTTTAGATTTACTATAATTTGATTTCAGCAAGGCTTTCAACTTGGTGCCACACAGAAGATTGCTGAAGAAACTGGAAAGCATGGGTGTGGCTAGGGACTTAGTTAGATGGATAGGAAGCTGGCTGAAAGAGAGACAGCAGAGGGTGTTGGTAAATAGGGTCAAATCAGAAGTTAGGGAGGTCATGAGTGGGGTGCCGAAGGGATCTGTCCTGGGTCCTGTCTTCTTCAATATGTTCATCATAGACATTGGAGAGGGCATCTCAGGCAAGATATGCCTTTATTGCAGATAACACAAAGGTCTGTGGTAGGGCAGATAGTGACAAAGCAATCAGGGAGATGCAGTAGGATCTATTGAGGCTACAGAGGTGGTCTAAGGTTTAACAGTTGAAATTCAATGTCAAAAAATGCAAGGTTATGTACCTGGGGGAAAAAACAGGACAGAGTACTAGATGAAATGGTTTAAAATGAACTCTTCAGAAGAGGCTGGAGACCTGGGAGTCATTATTAGTGACTACCTCAAACAATCAAGCCAGTGAAACAAGGCCTATAGTAAGACTAACAGGATGAAAGGGTGTATCAGAAGGGGTATTGACAGCAGGAAAAATAATATACAGTACTTTTAATATACCTCTATACTCTAGTCACTTGTGGGCTGGTCTTCTTTAAATAAAATGAGACTAAAAAACCTTTACTAATGGATTTACAAAGCTCTAATGAATACCCTCCTGGCTACATCACAGAGATTGTCACACAATGCCATAGTAACTATGACCTAAGAAAAAGCAACTACTTGCTGTTAGACATACTAGGTTTGCCACACATTATGGTAAAATTGCAATTAGTTGTATTATTCCCCATGGCTTGGAATGAGTTGCAACAAACTCTCAAGCTTACCAGCCTAGTAAGTGTCGGGGTCTTCAAAGCCCTGCTGCAATAATATGCAAGGATGTCTGTCCTTGTAAAGGCCACTCTATACAAATACCACCTATCAAGAAACACACTGTAAGATAAGTGTGTGTGTGTGTGTGTGTGTGTGTGTGTGCCTTCCATTTTTATTATACAAACTGCACTGTGTTATTATTCTCCTACATTGGTCTCAATTACTGAGCACTGTCACCTTCCGCTATTGTTCACTGTATTTCTTTACTGTCTTATACGTCTAGGTAGGTTATGCATATTACCTAGATTACTTTTGTTGCCACTGTCTTTGATCTACTCTTCTACTTACTCTATGTATTTAGATAACTGTCTCATAGTCATGTTATTTGCTGCATTACATTCTCAGAGTCATTTGTTGTATGCTGTCCTACAGAGGACCTCCTTATGAATGAGTGTTGTTCAGTGAGTTTCTTCCTGGTAAACTAAATTAATAAAATAAAAAAATATAAATAAATAAAGGTCACTGGTGAGGCCACACCTTGAATACTGTGTTCAGTTCTTGAGTCCTCACCTAAGGAACAAGAGGGACAGGCTGGAGACAGTACAATGGAGGGTGACTAAGATCATTCATAGCCAAAAAAGCAGATCTTATGAAGATCATCTCAAGGCACTGAACATGTACTCGCTGGAGACCAGGTGAGAGGGGAGATATGATAGAAGCCTTCATGTTCCTAAAGTGAATAAACAAGTTGAACTGCAAGGCACTATTTAGCATAAGTGTAGTCAAGAACTCGAGGTCATGGGTGGAAACTCCTGGTGGGGGGGGAGTTTATGAGAGCTGTGAGGAAGTTCTATTTTACAGAAAGGGTGGCAGTGCCAAGGAACAGTCTGCCAGAGGAGTTGGTGTGTACCAAGACCTTAAATGATTTCAAACATGGCTGGGACTAAATGATGGGATTGGTGGTTACTCAGGTCACTAGCAATAGGGAGGAGAGCAGGGGGAGATGGGGAGGGGTGAAACCCTACATGAACTATAGGTCATGGGGCAGATAAGGAACACCAGGCAGATGAGATGGACATGTACTCTTTTTGTGCCATCATTGTCTATGTTTCTAGTGTTTGGCAGCACTGTGCACTACTTATCCTTTCCCCCCAGGTAGAATGGACATTCCCTTTTGCAAGGGAGTGACCCCTTAATGAACTGCTTTCAGCAGTTTTCTGCTCCTGGGGTCGCTGCACTGTGCGACCAGGTTGAAGGCAACAGAGAGCAGAGAACAGACAGAACACCAGGAGGAAGGAGCTACTGGTATAACTAAAACTTCTCTACTGGGACTATATTGTGCTCCTTCCCTCCCCTTCCCTCCACTCCATCCTAAACCAGTTCTACTTTTATAGGCACAGGATTTAACTGACAACAGTAACTTCCTGTTTGGGAGCAGGAAGTAAGTGATCACAAAGCCACCAAAGACTCACCATCCTAGAAGGGCAAGAGTAGCTCTCCATCCCAACCTAGCTGCTGGAGGTCTGACTCTGAGCAAGTAAGGAGACTACTAAGAAATACTGGAACTTCTTGTCTTAGAACAGGAAGATCAGGAGCTAAAAGGTCACAGAGGCAGTAAGTAAGTAGGGGAAAAAAAAGAAAATAAACAAACAGAGGAAAGAGTAAGTATTCCAAACAACAGTTAGGGGGCCAGAAAAAGACATGATGGGAGTGGTGCAGTATAGTGGCTGTGGAGCAGCATTCTTCCGTGAGATGTTCTGGAGGATGCAGTGTTGTCCCATCTGCAGGCACCTCTCTGGGCTGAGGGAGGAGTTTTCTCATCTCCAGACTGAGTTGGCCAGGATTTGTGGGACCTCCTCTCCCACCCAGGGACCACCAGGGTCACTGCCGTTGCCTCAGAGGTTGCCAAGAAAGAGGAGTGGTTGGACCACAGTGGGCTCAGAGAAGGTGAGGGTGGTGGAACAGAGGTGCATCCCTCCAGTTGTACCTCTCCACAATTTCTATGCCGTTCTGGAAAAGTGTGGTTCCTTTATGGAGGCACCCCACAGTGGAGACCAAGGAGGATGTTAGGAACCTCTACAAAGGAGATCCACAGGAGGGTGGCATGGGACCCCACAGGGGAAGGAAACAACTCCTTGTGGGGACTCCATTGTTAGGAAGGTAGAACTGTGGGAGGAAGGGGAGAGGGAGGTAAGGTTCCTGCCTGGCGCCATGGCTTGGAGGGACAGGGAGCGAATCCTCGGGATCACAGGAGCAGCTGCACAGGGAAGGAAGCTGGATGTCATTGTCCACCTAGGGACAAATGACCTGGCTAAGAAAGGGATCAGAACAGTGCAAGAAGCATTTGTGGAGATGGGGAGGGGCCTTAGACAAATAGCACACACAGTAACCTTCTCGGAGGTGCTGCCTATCTATGGCATGGATGAGGTTAGGGTGCTCTGCACCATGGGATTCAATCAGCAGTTGAAAAACTGGTGCAGAGCTCAGGGATTTGGCTTCATTGGGGACTAGGGGTCCACCTGGATGGATGTAGGCCTATACTGGTGTGATGGTCAGCATCTGTCCAGGAGGGGAACCAGAATCCGAGGTAATAGGTTTAAATACTTCATTGGCAAGCATTTAAACTAGCCAAGGGGGAAGGCACTGGAAAGGAACAGGGAAATCCTAGCCCCCCTCCAAAAAATCAGGGTACTAAGTGAGGTAGACACCAACATAGAGATGTCAATAGGGAGAAGTGCAGGGTAAATGGAGAAAGTGACAAACGCAATAAGGACAGAGATCGGGCAAAAACCGGTAAGGCCATCAAGAAATGGAGGGTAATGAGTAACAATGCCCATTGTCTGGGCAACAAGCTCCCTGAACTGGTAGCCTTGATGGAAGAGGGATGTCTGGATATCATAGCAGTCACAGAAACATGGTACACAGAGAACCGTGACTGGGATGTTAACATACCAGGGTACACAACCTACAGGAGATTCAGGGAGGGCAGATGGGGGGGGAAGTAGCTTCCTATGTAAGGGAAGGGATAAAAGCAACTGAACAAAAGAGTAAACAGGGAGGAAAGGAGGCACTGTGGGTCACCTTAGAGACTGGAAATGGCACCACAATCCACACAGGGGTTGTATACAGACCCCCATGTCAGGGGGAGGGAATGGACAAGGATATGATAGAAGTCATATCTAGGATGGCAGAGAAAGGGGAGATACTGTTGATGGGGGACCTTAATATGCCAGATGTTAACTGGGGCACCTTTCCTGCAGCCACATCCAAAAGCAGGGCCATTCTTGATGCCCTTCAGGTGGCATGCCTCAGACAGCTAGCTTTGGAACCTACTCATGAGGGAGCAATCTTAAACCTCATGCTCTCAAATGGGGACGGTGAGAGTTTCTCACATCTAGAAGTGGGTAGCCATTTGGGAACAAGTGACCACCAAACAGTGTGGTTCATGATAAACTCAGCTACAGACTCAAACCATACAAAAGTGAGGGTTCTGGACTTCAGGAGGGCTGACTTTGGCAAGATGGGAGAGTGCCTTAGAAAAGCACTAGCAAACAGACTAGAAGGAGGGGTGGAGCAACAATGGGGAAATATCAAAACTGCCATCACAGAGATAACAAACCTTTGTGTGAAGCAAATAAACAAATCAAAACAAAAGAAAAAGCCACTATGGTTCTCAAAAGAATTGGCAGTGAAGGTTAGGAAGGAAAAGATAGCATTTAGGAAGTATAAGGAAACACAGAAGGAGCAGGACAGAGAACTGTGCCAGTTATGGCAGAAGGAAGCAGGGAGGGTAGTCAGAATAGCAAAGGCACAAACTGAGGAAAAGATAGCCAACTCGGTTAAGAAGGGAGATAAAACCTTTTATAGGTATATCAGGGAGCGTAGAAAAACAAAGGGAGGGATAGTGAGGCTGAATAGAATGGATGGTGGGTGGGCAGAGAGTGACAGTGAAAAAGCAGGGATACTGAATGAATACTTCTGTTCAGTATTCACAAAAGAGGAAGTGGGGGAGGTGCCTAATCCAATTAACAGAAGCACTCTAGAGGGGGGGTCAATCCCAGTCCTTTCACAGAAGAAAGGGTTCTGAAAGAACTCCTAAAACTGAAGGTGGACAAAGCAATGGCGCCAGATGGAATTCACCCCAGAATTCTAAAAGAATTAAGCAGAGAACTAATGACACCACTGACTACCCTTTATAACAAATCATGGGAGGATGGTGTGGTACCTGAGGACTGGAAGAAGGCTGATGTGATTCCCCTTCACAAATGTGGGAGCAAGACAGAGGCAGGAAACTACAGACCTGTCAGTTTGACCTCTGTGGTAGGGAAAGTGATGGAATCACTTCTGAAGGAAAGAATTGTTGAGTACCTAGAGGCCAGTGGGGCACGTGACCCAAGGCAGCATGGGTTCACAGTGGGAAGGTCATGTCAGACGAATCTAATTGATTTCTTTGACTGGGTGACCAAAGTAGTAGACCAGGGAGGGGCTGTGAACATGGCCTACCTAGACTTTAGCAAGGCATTTGACACAGTCCCACACAAAAGATTAATAGTCAAATTAGCCAGCCTTGGAGTGGGTCCCGGGGTGGTAGCCTGGGTAAAACATTGGCTGAACAACAGGACATAGAAGGTAATTGTAAATGGAGTCCACTCTGAAGAAAGAGGGGTTACTAGTGGGCACCTAAGGTTCAGTACTGGGTCCAGTCCTTTTAATGTCTTTATAAGTGACATTGCAGAGGGACTGGAAGGAAAAGTATGTCTCTTTGCAGATGACACAAAGATTTGCAACAGGGTTGATACACAAGGAGACGTGGAAAGGATGAGAAGGGATTTGGCAAGGTTGGAGGAATGGTCAGAAGTATAGCAGCTTGGATTCAATGCAAAGAAGTGCAAAGTAATGCACCTGGGAAACAAAAACCCAGGGGAAGATTACACAATGGGGGGGGAGGTAGTAACAACAACAAAAATGGAAAGGAACCTGGGGTAATCATATCAGATGACCTTAATCTTTATTGATAGTTCTATTTTCTGTCCATATGAACAGAATCCCAGACATCACATTTTATGTTTTCCAGAGTACAGACCAATATATCCTGACTTTTTACACTTTACTTGTATATTTACCAAATTGTACACAATTCTATGATTTCTGTTTCCCATTTCAATGAATCCTCTTCCATTTTTGATGTATCAGTGTGAATGAAAAATGATGGGTTCACCTATTGTACGTCTATGTTTCTGTAATAAAGATGGTTTCATTATTTATCACAGACAAGCCCAACATGTAATAAAGGATGCAATATTTTACTTTAATCTTCAAATTTCAAGTGGGTAGAAATGCACTTAAGGAAGCAACTTCAGCCCAGTGTAATGTTTGGTTTTCTGACATTAACAGAAAATAATCGCTAAAATCTTCAAACAAGATATGAATACTAAAAATAAGAAAAAGGAAAAAGTGATTCACAAACAATGAAAGTATTTGCACTCCCAGAATGTAACTTAATTTTTAATTTTAAAATGTATGTTTAGTGTTTTAACTTGCATAAATAATTACTGTAATGAAGAATACTACACAACCCTAATTTAAAGAGATTTTCTTATTTGAAGGTATGACTTGCCTTCAATTGTAGCTTACGCTGGCAATAGACTGTTGCTGCAATTTTTAAAATTAAATTTTTAAGCCTGTATTTTGTTGGAAGGGATTGTAGTTTGGTCTCAACAAGGTGGCCAACCGATCCCCCCAATATCCCTATTGACGTACATGCTTTCATGCTCAATCACGTTAGGGCATAAGGCAAATGAGAGCATGGTGGTATGCCCCACTGAAGTGAATGGGAGTCTATTTTAATTACTATTTTATTCATTGTGATGGCCAGTTGGAGATTAATGAAGGCCACCACTTGACTAACAAGGACCTTCATTCTAGTACAACATAGGCTTAAAGTAAAATTTTAAAATATGGAACAACACCTTTTTGCCAAAGTGAGATACCTAATATGGTAAGTGATACATTAAGAAAGATAGGAAAATCACTTTAAAGAAGGACAGTAACTGAGAACAAAAAAGCTAACATGTGAACTTACCCACAGCTAAAAGGACTTCATTTTGAGATAATACAACTAGGAATGTGGCATTGCAATATACTAGTCATGAAGAGCAGAGAAAGACATTCACCACTATGATATGGACATACTGTAGGTTCCACATCAAATCCGTGTGGACCAAAGGAGCATGGTCAATGGCGCATAATCAAAATCATGAAATATGGATGAGTGAGCTGGCCCGGTGGTGCTGAGGGTTGAGGCACTGGTCGCCACACCTCGCGCCACGCCGGCGACCCGTGTTCGGGAACGGGCATGGGTTGCCGTGGGTCGGCGGAGAGGAGATGGATTGAGCGTCCAAGGGACTGCTCTCCATCTCCGGGGAGGGGGGATTTGGGCGGCCGGGGCTTGCCTGACCCCTAGTGGAGGCTGAGGGTCGACAGCACATAGCTGCAGCTGTGGGGGCGGACGGGCAGATGCTTGATTGGGCACGCACCGAGCGCAGGCGTACTCAGTCGCTGGTGTCATTGCATCATGACCCACCGGGAGGAAAAACAGTGAAAAGCAAGTCTGGCAGCATCAAGTTGTTCCCCGCGGCACCATTCCTGGAAGGGCACCTCCCTGGCATGGGTCCATTGGGGTGGGTTGAGTCGCTTCCCACCACCCTGCCGTGAAGGGTAAGTCGAGGGGTGCACAAGGGAGGGGATCTGATGTCCGGGGATGGCGCTGGGGGGAACAACGGAGGGCGGGGGTCATAGCTGGAGCTCTGCAGGAGAGAAAAATAATACCCCCCCCCAAAAAAATATGGATGAGTGATGTAAGCAAAATAGTACTTGTGTGACACTGCGTGGTGAGGAGGTGATGTTGTAATAGTAAATCTACACTTACGGGAAAGGCTATTTCTTGTATCTGAGAAGTACTGTGTGCTGTTGTACGAGTGGCTAGTGTGCAAAGTTTTTCCCTTTACACTGTTTTTCTGTTAGCGTTTATGGACAGGTGCAGTTTTGCCGTGCAAGGTTTTGTCTATGCTGTTTTTTACCATGCTGTAGTATTTTTAGTGAAGTTGATGTGGAACCCGGACCATATCACAGACATTGCAAGTAAGATTAAGATGGATGTGAATGGGAGAGCACATTTGGATGAATTGTGTTAAAAATCTTAGGAATTCCCTTGAACCATAAGGCTATGTCATAAACATATATTATTTTTAATAAATTAGATATTAAAGATCTTAAAATAAGGCTTATTATCTTTATTTCATAGCTTAAAATAATACTTAATATTGTAAAATAAGACTAAATATTTTGAAATGAGATTTAATAAATTGCCAAGATCTTTAAATATTTTTTGATAAGATAAAAAGTCTTATTACTATGATATGGCCCCATTAACCTGCAGTTTGTATTGTTTCAAAGAATAAATGTATAGATTTTTTTAATTTAAAGTGGAAATATTTTGTAGTGTTTCCCAACCAACCAAACTTTATTTTTTCAACGCTATTCCGCCATAGATCATAGCGGTTTACTTAAAAGTTTAAAACAAAATATCACCACTTTTAAAAGTTTTAAAACGTACAGCAGAATATTTTTAAAACAAAGCAGTAGTCTAAATCCCTGCATATGCTAACTCAAATAAATGGGTTTTCAAGGCAGATTTAGAGGCCTCAATGGACGGACACTCACTAATGTGACAAGGCAGAGAATTCCACAGGGTCAGAGCTATAAAACAAAACAACCTAGCTCCCAATGTTATCAGAATCTCCAGCAATCCCTCTTCAGCAGAGCAGAGAGGATGAAGGGGGTGGTAGGAGCAAATGAGTTCTTGCAGGTACCTGGGTCCCTGTACATGTAGGGCCTTATAGGTCAGTAATCTGACCTTGAAGGTGATCCTCCACCGCATCGGCAGCCAGTGCAGTGCACAGAGCACAGGAGTGACATGGTCATATCTACATAAACCTGTCAATAACCTGACAGCCGCATTCTACACCAGCTGTAGGTGGCAGAAGTCCACCTCCGGTAGCCCTAGGTATAGGGCATTGCAGTAATCAAGGCACAAGGTCACCAAGGCTCGGACTCACTTGCTTTACCTCCCTTTCCCAGTTTCCCCATTTCTTATTGGTGATGCTCTCCCACCTGTTCATGGATGCTGGTTACTAATACATACTCTGAAATGGGAATGTTAACCTGGTGGTTCAGACTTTGCTGCTCCTAAATTAGTAGTGTATTTATTTTTACATGTTACTAATGCACAGGTATTATCCATAGCTGCAGGTGTCTGTTTTATTATGTATTTTCTACCACAGCAGTCAGACTAAATTAGGACTCACAAAAAGAAGTTATTCTGTTGATAGCATATGTACTGTTAAGATAAAAAAGTTTATCTTAATGCTGGATATGTCACAAACAAAATGATATAGGTTATATGTGCTTTAATGCTGTACATAACCAATCGGAGAACAGTTGTAACAATGTTTGATGACATCACAGTGGAGCGGGTCTATATGATAACGGCGAACACCTAAAGGCGGTCACCATTATCGCTCAGTCAGAGTGGCGAACACATTTTCGGCACTCTGACAACCCCGGTGCATCAGAACAGACTTTTACTGCTTTCTGTGGGAGGGGGCTGCACTCCCCCAAATCCCTCATGGGGGGCTTTGCCCCCCACACTACCTTACTTAAGGATTCCCAACTCCAGGGGGGTGCATGTCAGGGAGAGTGAAACCAGTAAAAAAAAAAGGTTTGGACTGGGTGCAATAAAAAAATCACACCAGCGCTGGATCCGAACCCAGTACCTCAGCCACCCCAGCCACTAGCCAATCCCCGACGTCACAACGCAGCTCAACCAGCAACTGCAGCACCACCCCCTACAGTTTCGACACCCCCTTCCAACCCACGCTCACCGTGCTTGCTCTCACCCCCCTGCTTGCACACGTATAGTGACATCTTGTCACCTAGTTTGACCACCCCCTCATCCGGTCACCCTACCTTTCCATCACTGTGACTGGATTGCACTGGGAAGGAGTTGCCGTAATGGATGGAGCCCTTCCTGATGCGCCCACTTTCATGGGTTACCCAGTGGATCTATGTGGCCTTCTATATAGAGCACAGAAGTCAAAATAAGAAGTTACAACTCCAAAAAAGATCTAATGTGAAAATGTTTACATTTGAACATGTGTGGTATAAATTGCACAAACAATGGACTGACTTAGATTATGCCATTTATCTGCATTCCAGAAGGGACATGACCTTCTTCACTCACTCGTGGCTTTGCCGCTCATTAGTTATGGTCTTGCACATTCACTCATGAAGATACATGAGGAATTCTGAGTCTAGCCATTGCATATAGAAACATAGACTTTGACGGCAGATAAGGGCCACTTGGCCCACCTAGTCTGCCCATTTCCCTACCTACAGGATAAGCTGCAGATCCTTGTTAACCAACAGCCTATTTCTACCTAACCCCTCAAGAATTGCCTTATGTCTGTCCCATGCATTCTTGAGTTCTTCCACAGTTTTAGACCCCACAACCTCCTCAGGAAGGCTCTTCCATGCATTCACCACCCTCTCTGTGAAAAAATAATTCCTCATATTGCCCCTGAGCTGTCCCCCTCTATCTTCAAATTGTGTCCCCTTGTTCTTGCACATCTCTTTTTCTGAAAGATTCTACCCTCTTGGACTTTGTTGATTCCATTGAGGTACTTAAAAGTTTCTATCATATCCCCCCTCTCCCTCCTTTCCTCAAGGGTATACATATTAAGCTCCTTTAGTCTCTCCTCATATGGCTTCTCTTGCAGACCCTGCACCATTTTACTTGCCCTCCTCTGGACTGCCTCCATCCTGTCTTTGTCCTTGCAGAGATGGGGTCTCCAGAACTGGACACAGTACTCCAGATGGGGTCTCATCAACTGTTTGTACAGATGGGATAATAACTTCCTGTTTTCTGCTGGTGATGCCTCTCCCTATACATCCCAGTAACCCCCAGCTCTCCCTACTGCCTTCTCACATTGCTTGCTAACCTTAAGGTCATCTGATATGATTACCCCCAGGTCCCTTTCCATTTTTGTTGTTGTTACTACCTCTCCCTCATTGTGTAATCTTTCCCTGGGTTTTTGTTTTCCAGGTGCATTATTTTGCGCTTCTTTGCATTGAATCCAAGCTGCCATACTTCTGACCATTCCTCCAACCTTGCCAAGTCCTTTCTCATCCTTTCCATGCCTCCTTGTGTATCAGCCCTGTTGCAGATCTTTATTTCATCTTCAAAGAGGCATACTTTTCCTTCCAGTCCCTCTGCAATGTCACTAATAAAGACATTAAAAAGGATTGGACCCATTACTGAACCCTGCCGTATCCCACTAGTAACCCTTTTTCTTCAGAGTGGACTCCATTTACAATTATCTTCTGTGTCCTGTTGTCCAGCCAATGTTTTACCCAGGCTACCACCCTGGGACCCACTCCCAGGCTGGTTAATTTAATTATTAATCTTTTGTGTGGGTCTGTGTCAAATGCCTTGTTAAAGTCTAGGTAGGCCATATCCATAGCCCCTCCCTGGTCTACTACTTTGGTCGCTGAGTCAAAGAAATCAATTAGATTCATCTGACATGACCTTCCTGCTGTGAACCCATGCTGCCTTGGGTCCTGTGCCCCACTTTCCTCTAGGTACTCAACAATTGTTTCCTTCAGAAGTGATTCCATCACTTTCTGTACCACAGAGGTCAAACTGACAGGTCTGTAGTTTCCTGTCTCTGTCTTGCTCCCACTTTTGTGAAGAGGAATCACATCAACCTTCCTCCAGTCCTCGGGTACCACACCATCCTCCCATGATTTGTTAAAAATGGTAGTAAGTGGTGTCACTAGTTCTCCCCTTAATTCTTTTAGAATTCTGGGGTGAATTCCATCAGGCCCCAATGCTTTGCCCACCTTCAGTTTTAGGAGTTCTTTCAGAACCTTTTCTTCTGTGAAAGGAATGGGATTGACCCCTCTATCCAGAGTGCTTCTGTTAATTGGATTAGGCACCTCCCCCTCCTCCTCTTTAGTGAATACTGAGCAGAAGTATTTGTTCAGTATTCTTGCTTTTTCACTGTCTCTCTCTTTCTGCCCACCCACTGTCCTTTCTATTCAGCCTCACTATCCACCCTTTGTCTTTCTATGCTCCCTGATGTACCTATAAAAGGTTTTATCCCACTTCTTAACTGAATTGGCTATATTTTCCTCAGTTTGGGCCTTTGCTATTCTGACTTCCCTTCCTCCCTGCTTCCTTCTGCTTGAACTGGTACAGTTCTCTGTCCTGCTCCTTCTGCGTTTCCTTATACTTCCTAAATGCTATTTTTTTCTCCCTAACCTTCCTCGCCACCTCTTTTGAGAACCATAGTGGCTTTTTCTTTCCTTATACTGCATCTCTAACCTTTTCTAAATTTTGCACCTTCTATCCAGGGCACACCTGGAAATAAGTGAATGACAGCTCAGTGTACACTCCTGGTCAATATTTTAAATAAATTTATTGTGTTTATTATAGTCATTTTATTCTGCTGTGTTCTGTGTAGTAGTATCTTTGCTGTACTTCATTGACAGGGTGAAGTAGTTGCTACAGTATATGTCTGTGTCAGTAATTTGCTTTCCATTCTATAGCTATGTATTGATTTTGCAAATCTGGCAACCTAGAAGGCATCATTTCAGAACTCGCTCTTCAACTGCCCATGGTACTCAGTGATAATGGATTAGAAACACTTCAGAGGCATCAGGCAGCCACATGACTGTTCTTTTAAGGTGAATTTTGAATTTTGTGCTTCAAGTTTTTTTTATTCCAGATGAAGTATCTCTTACCAACTGCCTAATTGAGGGAGAAAGATAGGAGACACATCTTAATTAGAGTGTAACAGCTGCACTGCAATGAAAAGTGACAAGAACATCCTGAGGTTTTTCACATGGAACTGAAATTAGGCTGTGAAATCTGACACTGAATCCCAATATTCTGATGACAAAATTAAAAAATAACCATAGTATCCAAGAAACTTTTTTTTGTCTTGTGGGGTTTGCACAAATATTAACAGTGATATACATTATTTTAGTTTAAAAGAAAGAAATATACATTCATGATGTATTATTATTTAAAAAATGTTTAACAAAGATTTTTCTGGTACTCTGTCACTGTTCTCTATACTCTTCTTAAACTAGAAAGTTGAGTGAGATATATAATGTGTCAAATGTTCCCGAGCAAAAGAAGAAAGTAAACCAGTGTAGCCTTATATACTGTATTGTTATAGTTGACATGGCCATGTGCTATAGACTGCATTTATTATATATAGAATAATGTATGTGCAGATATATATTATGAGTTTTTTCACACACCCGAAGTATGTGAAAAAAAGAGTAATCACACCTCTGCACATGATTTATTTTTTTATGATTACTGTGGACACTGTTTATCAACCTTCACACCTGACACAAGTCTGTGTTAACTAAGAAATTCTTTACAGACGTGCTTTCTAGTTACTCTCTATTTTGGTGGTGGTTTTCTCTTTGTGTATTTCAGTTTTTTAAGGGTTTTCAGACTTCTGTTTTTCTTTTCAGAGGGCACCAAAACACTAACACGTTTTCTCAATCAACAGCCAGATTACTGAACTGATAAGCCAAGGTGGTGAGCTGCAGTGTTAATGCTGTGTCTAGCATGAGGTGGTGGGGAAGGGGTGAGAGCCATGCAGTGTGAGAAGAAAAAGTTTGTCAGTGGGTCCATCTTAGGAGATAAAGCTGGTCACTTTCAATAAAAAAAACATTTAGTTACAAACTTACAGGCTTTGTGTGTAAATGACAGGACACAGAATTGAAATTTACTGATAACCAGTTTTCCAGTTGTTACAGAGCTCTGTAATTACTGGGTAAATGCTTGTTATCAACTAAGCAGGTTATTGCAGCATTTCAGATGAATGGATACGTGGTTGATAAACAGTGTCCCCAGTAATTATAATGTGTTGCTAGAGTTATTCTCTGACTTTCTGAAATTATGTGAGCATACAAGGTTTGGAATGTGTTCAGTTTATTTTTACATGATAAGATGGGATATTTCATTTCCAGAGGGGTCCTGATCCTGTAAATTTCCACAGAGGGAATGGTTAGAACATGGGGGGCCCAATTCTCAAAAGGGATTAAATGCCTCAAGCCCTAGGTGTGCCAAACATGTGGCCCAAGAAGCATGCTGCATTCCCTGGCCAGCAATCAGGATTTTCAGTCCTGTGCACCACATACCTCGACTTAGACCAGCTTTTGCTGGTCTAAATTTGGGGACGTATTTATGGGGTTTGCACCAAATATTTGATGCAAGCCACCAAAAAAAGTGTCAAGTGTCACAAAGGCACATGACCTATGAAAACTGGGTGCACAGTGCATCACTGGGTTTGGGTCAGTGCAGGGTTTGACACGGCTTGTGAGAATCGAGTCTGGGGAGTTTAGGTGGCTTTCCCAAAGTACCCACACAGTGAGTGTTGCCCCCGGTGAGGGTTTGAATCTGGTTCTGCCAGTTCCTTAGCCTGTGTGTTGGACACTATATAATTCAAAATGGTTGCATTCTGAATATTACACATCTTAAAATGAATATGTTATATGGTACTAAAATGTGCGTGATATATGTCAAAATGAATATTAACATTACACTACACTTATGACACAGACTACAATAAGTATAACACATACTAAAATGGATATAATGCATGATGAAATGAGCATGAGATTTACTGAAATAAGTATAACACATAATAAAATGGTTAACTGTAAAAGGAAAACAGTTAATCAATAAACATCAATTGACCAACACATTTTGAATTGAGCATAAAACATTCTGCAATAAATAAAACATTACCAAATTTCATCAAACTCACTAAAAAGAGTATAACACATAGGCTGGGATATTCAAACTGCACCAGGCAGTGGCGCAAGCCTGGCCGCAGTGCAACTCTGATGTGCAGGGGCCAGGTCTGGGTGATATTCAACGGTGCTGCGCCATGGTGCAGCACCGTTGAATATGGCATGGGCAGCGCACAAACTGCACATGGCACAATTGCACTGCACCAATGCAAGCCACTGATAGGGAGAACGGGGATAAGCCAGCACAAGTGCAGTTGCACTAGGCACATCACCCGCGATATTCAGCAGGGGACATGCAAATGAGGCCATAATATATGCAAGTTGCAAATGGAGCCATTTGCATGTCATTATGGCCTCATTTGCATGCCTTGCGCAGGGCAGGCCTGTGACTTTCGATGGTGCCCTGCACAGGATGACGTGTGCTGTGGGGATCCCGGGGCATCCTCCACCCTGTTGCCATGATCGAGCGGTATTTGGTAATACAGCAAACCATGGTAGTCTAGTCGAGTCCCCAGTCCCCAACACCCTGATGTGTTTGACACAAGCCCATCCCTGGTGGTCTAGTGGTCCCCCCTCCCACCCGAGTCCCCGAAACATGTCAATATGAGGTACCCGATGGTCTAGTGGAATCCCCCCTCCCATTGCCCTGATCACAGTAAAACCCATATCATAATGCCTTGGTGATCAGTGGCACCCCCCCCACTCACCCACACAGAACCCCATGCCCACCCGCTCCCCCACATTCCAGTAGGGTGGCTGCACCACCTGCACACTCCCTGGCCACCTGCTGAATGACAGGGTACAGTATGGGCTGTAAACCCATTGGTCCCATATGTGGACCAATGGGCTTGCAGACATACTGCACTGAACAATCCCAATAATGTGAATGGAGTCATTCACAGCTTTGGGACATCTAGTACTTATGGCCTGCAAGCCCATTGGTCCACATCAGACCAATGGGCTTACAGCCCATACTGTACCCTAGCCATTTGACAGGCAGCCGGGTGGTGGGTTGTGGCTGGATGCGCCGGCCCCGATGAAGGGCGGAGCGAGATGGGCATGGGGTTCTGTGAGGGTGGGTGGTGGGATGGGGTGCCACTGGATCACCAGGGCATAACAATATGGGTTTTCACTGCAATTGTGGCAATGGGAAGGGGGGATACCACTAGACCACCAGGAACCTCACATTGCCATTTTTAGAGGACTCGGGGTCTCGGGTGGTAGGGGGGACCTCTAGCCCACCAGGGATGGGCTTGTGTCATACTCATTGGGGTATCAGGGACTGGGGATGCCACTAGACTACCAGGGATATCTGTATTATCATATACCACACGATTGTGGCTATGGTCGGGGAGTCCACTAGACCACCAGGGTTGTGAGTGCTTGCAGACAATGTTCTGGGCGGGTGGGTGGCCACCCATGGCTGGGCTGTTGTGTTGTACCCTGCAATACAGCAGCCTGCCTGTGGGTGGCCAAGAGTTGCTCCTACTCTGCACGGGCTCAACTTTGAGCCCCCCATATGGCGCAGTGCAGGGATGCACAAGCATATGCGCCGCACATCCCGGGCTGAATATCGGGATGTGGCGCATATGCATGGGCATGCCCCCTGCATCTGCGCTGCATACATGATCATTGTGCTCTGGCACATTGGGATTTGAGCTGCGCCAGGCAGCCTTCTCAATATTCCACCGGTGCGTAATGCGGCTTTGCGCATGCGCAACCCCTTTAAATATCTGGCCCATATTGTACTAAAATAAGTGCAACACATACTAAACCTTAAGTAAACTGTACTACAAGGAGTAAAAAATATAATAAAATGAGTATAACATACTAAAATGAGTAGTACACATAACAACACATCAAACTGCCTAAAGTACATAATGAAATCAGGATTGCTCTTCCTGAAATATAAGTAATATGTACCAATATGACTATAACACATACACTAAAAAAGCACATGATGTTGGGAACCAATCACAGTGTCATAAGAAAGATGCATAGGAATTTGCCTTAAGTCTCAGTGTTCCTTTCAGATGTGAGAAACATATCAGAGAAGACTGGACCGCATTTGTGGTGGTGCACTTGTATAGATGTCAGGACACCCCAATTCAGACAGGGCACAAAGGGTGGTGCAATGACACTAATATATCTTCCAAAAATTGTTAAAGTAAAAATACTGAAAAAAAAACAAACTGTGCAACCGCAAAGCCCTTCTACAAGAAGCATGGTCATAATGTTTAAAAAACATCACTTAAGTAACCAGACCCTTAAAGCTATAATGTGACTTTAAGTATAAAGTACATAAATTGTTTTACTGGCTACTTAAACACTGGTATTAGGTGAACTACAGATAAATACAGTACATGAATTCATAATTAGGCAATACCGTACAAAACATAAAGATACCTTATATCAATCAATCAAATCAAATCTTTATTTATAAAAAGCACAATTCCAAAGATCACAGCACTTATATAAACATAACATATAAAAAAAATTATGTATAGGTACATAGGTATGATTACAAGTCCATGAGCAACTTGTGCCATTTAAGGACTTGCCACTATTAGCGGACAAATTCCCATTTCTTGTTTCCAATATGCTAGTCCAGCAAATGCTTGAAGGCAGATAAGCTTTTTTCAGTAACCACTACTGTTGGGAGTAAATTCCAGATGCCCACAATTCTCTGGTTAAACCACCTACCCCTTTTTGCAGTTCTATACTGCTCCCCTTTGAGCAGAAATGGATGGTCTTTCAAGGCTTTCTTTTCTGCATAAACCTGCTTATTCCCAAAGCATATCATCAGTTAATGCCTTGAAAACAAAGCAGAGTTCCCCTCTAATTTTATGATATGCCATAGATGAAACTCACAACTCCTGAAGCCTGACTTAGTATGGTTTGTCCTTTAATTTAAACACATATTTTGTTAGCCTCCTCTGTACCCTTTCAATCTATTTGCTACTAGCAACGCTTTGTAGTGCACAAAAGGGGGCACCATATTCTTGTATGGGCCTGAAAAGACATCTATACAGGGGGACCAACACCTCCTCCCTCCAACTTCTGATATTTCTAAGAACTTTCCCAATAATTTTATGTGCCCATGTAGCAGCATCATTATTATGTTTATTGGAAATTAATGCATTAGAAATAATAACTCCCAAATCATTTTCATTATCAGTATGTGGAATAATGTTAAATAATTAAAACTGTAATTAAAATTTAATAATATAAACCCATCTAACAAATTCAGTCAAAGTCTGGAAAAGCTAATCCAAACAAATGGGTCTTTAGAGCAGATTTAAAGCTCTCGATGGTCAGGCACTCTCTAATCCTATGAGGTAGAGAGTTCCACAGGGTTGGGGCTACAAAAGCAAAGGAATGGGCCCCAGAAGTCTAAAGTCAGACCTTGGGAACCTCTAGCAATCCCTTGTCAGTGGAGCTGAGTGAGCGGAAGGGGCAGTAGGAATGAAGAAAATCTCACAAGTAATGAGGACCCTGTCTGTGTATGGCCTTATAGGTCAGTAACCCAACCTTGAAGGTGATTCACCACTGTACTGGCAGCCAGTGCAGATCGCGGAGCACAGGTGTGATGTGGCAAGATTTTGGTAGGGCAGCCAACAACCTGACTACCACATTCTGCACCAACTGCAAACAGCAAATATCAATCCCTGGGAACCCTAGGTACAGGGCATTGCAATAGTTTTAGGTGGGAGGTCATCATGCGGGAACATGTGCTTTATCCAGGCAATGTTCATCAGAGGGTAAAAAGAATTCTTGGCAATGGCCAACACCTGGGACTTAAGTGTTAGACCATTATAAAATACAACACCCAGATTCCACACCTCGTCTGAGGTTGGCAGCTGACTTCCCCCAAGCCAAAGCCTGGAGGGCTGTCCAGCCTGCAACCCCATACCCTAACAACCAGGGTCCACCACCAACACCTCACTTTTATCCAGGTTCAACCTCAGCCAGCTGACACACATCCAGTCCTAGGTCTCGGTGGGGCAGCTATTAAAGACTGAGACAATCCCATCTTGCTCGGGCACAAAGGATATGTCTAGCAGAGTATCATCTGTGTAGCAGTGAAAACTCAGCCTTTACCACTTTATAATGTCTCCCAACAGTGGAATGTACACTACAAACAACATGGGTGATGTGACAGTATGGAACCCTGTGGAACCCTCACAGGACAGTAGGAGAGGGGCTGATGAAAAAGTTCCTGACACCACTCTCTGAGTCCTACCTGTGAGGAAAAATCAAAACCATCTGAGGACTGTACCCGACAGTCCACAGACTAGCCACAGGCATTCCAATAACACACCATGGTTCACAGCGTCAAATGCTGCAGAGAGATCAAGGAGAACTAAGATCAAACATTTCCTCCCGCTCTCTCTCTCTATTAGGAGATCATTTAGTACCCAAAACTTGTGCTGTCTCAGTACTATGCCTCTTCCTGAATCCAGACTGGAAGTATCATAGACATCGCAGATAGTAAGATGATCCTCCAGCTGCAATGTGTCCACCTTCTCAATAACCTTGCCCACGAAGGGTGGGTTAGAGATGGGTCTGTAGTTGGCTAAGTAGTCCGGGTCGAGGGAGGATTTCTTTAGGAGAGGTGTCACTACTGCCTCCTTCAGGGGATAGGGAAACACCCATGATGCCAACGAACTCCAGACAGTCTCAGCCAGGACTGGGCCAATCACCTCAACACATCCCTCAAGGAGACACATTGGGCGCGGGACCAAACTACAGTACATTGGTCACGTGCCCTAGACCATTAGTTCTCAAACTGTGTCATGGCGAGCCTCCCCAAAGCCATGGAAAAGATCTTGAGCCTCCCCCAAACATTGAAATAGTCTTGGGCCTCCCCATAAAAAAATAATATCTTAGCACAGTACCTCAGGAATAAAATGAAACTCCTTTGAGTAGTTAGCGCTCATGTTATACAGCTTATTGTACCCCTCCTTGTAACCCCTCTCCCCAGGCCAGCCTACTTGCTCCACTCTTTTGACCATCAAACCATTGTTACCCCTTGCTGCAGTGCCTTCACTGGTCAGACTGCTTTATCTGTCTGTTTCCCCACTATCTGGAATAACATTCCTTCCCATCTGTCTCCCTCTTCCCCTGCTCTTAAGCATCCTCTCTGATATCCTTTTGCTTCCTCCTGCTCTTGCTCCTACAATGTCTCTGCTTAAGCCTTGTATTTGGGTTGTTCTGCCACCAGTCTAATTGGTCGATTGCTACCTCTCATTATTTGTTCATTGTTCCTATTTGTTTGCACTATTATTCATTTTGTAATGCTTTGTTTTGTAGTTGCCTTTTGAATTTTATTCACTCCCTACACTTCCCAAGGTACACTTGAAATGAGCCTTGGCTCAATGTGTCTTTCCTGGTCACGAATTTGTAAATAAATACGTAAATCCACCTACTATTATCCTTTTTCAGATTGCCTCATCCCTTCACACAAAATACCTAAACTCAAAATTTAAATATAGTTATTTTTCAGACTTGGTTGAGCCTCCCCTGGAACAGGTTGGGGCCTCACCATTTGAGAAACCCTGCCCTAGACGATCTTCACTACATCAGCAATCACCAGCAGGTTAAAGTCAGACCAAGTAAACTGGGCGCTAGCTACCTACTGCTGACCACTGCAACACCCACTAGAGGCCACTGGGTGAATCCCAGACAAGATGGTGGCAACTTTGTCTGTGAAGAAATGAGCAAACTTATCACATTTATTCTATGAAAATGCTCCCTGAGATTGAAGCCAGATTGGATTGCACAGTCTGTTGATAGTCTGGAACAGCTGAGCCAGTCGATTCTGCACAGTTGCAGTCTCCCTGGACAGCAACTCTGCCTTCTTACGAAAGACTGCCGATCAATAATCCACATAGTGGGCCATCAACCTGATCCTGCTATCCTACATGCCAAGATCCACCAGCAACACTTTAACCTTCAACCCTCTCGTCTCAACTCCTTCAAAGTCCCATCAAACCAGGGGTGCTTTGGGTGAAGAGTGCAGGGGGGAACACAGACAAGAGCTACGGAATCCAGAGCCTCATTCACTGCCTTATTATAGGCATGTACAAGGTTCTCTGGTCCCAGGCTTACAATTGACATACCCAATAGGCCCAGCACCACCAACAGACCATTGGGGGTTACTCTCCTTAAAGGGAGGTACTGAACCATCTCCATAGGAGCAAGTCTATTAGGGGGAGCCACGAAGTTGAACCTTATGGTGTGATGGTCAGACAATCTGACCAGCTCCACCACCAGATCAGAAATCTCCATCTCCAGTAGGAATACCAGGTCCAGTGAGTGACCATGATTGTGGATCACAGAGGTAATCACCTGTACAAGGCCCAACGAGATCATAAGTTGGAGAAAGTCTTGTCCAAATTATGAGAGTTCATCATTGACTGAGGCATTGAAATCCCCAGAATCAACCATCTGGGGGATTCCAACACCATGTTAGCAATGAAGTCCATGACTTCCTGCAGGAATTCCTTCTTACCCCTGGGTGGATGATGGATGAGAAGTATCCTGCAACCTGCCCCTGCACCCATGATACACTCAAAGGACCTGGTTACCTACACCAGAATATCCACAAGGCCCAGTTCTAATTTAAAACAAATGGCTATACCCCTGCCCCTACGATCCACCTTTGGGTGGTGTTTCACTGAGTACCTGTCCAAAACTGATGATTCCAATAATGAGCCAACATTTTCATCCAGCCAGGTCTCGGTGATGCAAGCCAAGTCAGTTGTACCCACAAGACCGACTGTCATAGCTGTCTTTGTTTTTAATAGACCCAGCATTGCAAAGCACAACCCAGGTAGGATGGGTAGATGAGATAGACTGTGAGACTTTCCCACTCATGGTGGAGCCCTTGGGTATGGGAAGCAGGCAGTGAGGACCCCTTTCTTGGACCCGTTCCTCCCCAGGGTATCTCCTAGTCCGGTATGCTAACCATATGGTGACACTATTACTGTGAACACGTAATGCTGACAACATTGACAGTTCTCTGTAATGGCCACCCGAGACCCTGCCACTCTGTCTCCATGTCTTGCATGCCCTCCCCGAATCAACTGTGACTTGGAGTTGGAATACTATAGTTCAGGGGGTGCTGGGGCAGAGCCCCCTGATAGAAAAAGTACTAGGATCTCCTACCAGATTTATGTTGACCACAACTTGCAGTCGACATAAATCCGTCATTGTTGTGTTGGTCAACAGCAAAGTTGTCAAACCAGCATATTAGAGCTACCTAGTCCAACCAACCACAATCCGCTCACCTCCCTCCACACTCCTGCCAGGCTCAGTTCTTCCCCACCTTCTCGCTATCCCCAGTGCATGGCCATACCCATAAACTGCAGCAGGCAAAGAGGGGGACAGCTAATGGGATGGAAATCCCAAGCTCGGCAGGAGAATAGCATTTAACCGTTGATTACCTCTGCCAACACATAGCCTAAAAAGCAGCCAAAGAGCAAGTAATAAAAACAATAATACACCAACCTCACACACACCCACACAATTAAAGTACATTAACACCAATAACAATTCAACCCCGGCCCCTAGGATTAACTAAAAACAATAACCCTAGTCTCTACAAAATAAGCAATACAAAGAACAAAGCAAGATAGCCAAGTAGAAAATGTCCAAAATAGTCAGGGTATAAGCAGTCACAAAACAGATTCGCTTGAAGATATATGAATGTTTGTCACAGAAATAGAGATAAGCAAAGTCCCAACTCAGACAGAGCAGACAACTGGTGAGTCTCTCACCTCCACCACCTGGAATGCTGATGAGTACTCCAAATTTACAGCACTCTTACTATGCAAGTTCAAGAAATTAGCGGGCTAGCAAGTTTAAAATAGAATTTAAGCACTCTCATTGCCTTCAAAATAAATACTTCCCTCAGTTTGATATAAGATTTAGTTCAGGTTGAAATACAATAGATTGGATAGTTATTACAGCCCACACTGTTGGTCTCCTCACTTCCACAGGAGTCATGCCTCTTTAGGAGACAACTGTGTTTGTATAACTTGTAGCCCCTCCAGCACCAGTAAAAACACAACAGACACCAGAGGCACGGTGTGAAAAAGAAAGGTTGAAAGAGAGGGATGGACTGAGATCCCATAAGCCTCTCAGACCAGAAGTCGATCACCCACACTCAGATACCCCCCTAGGTCAGAGCCCTGGATTAGTGTCAGCCCTCCAGCCATCACTCCCAGCAAAGCTCTAAGGCAGTTGGGTGAAATTCACCCTCCAATGGATGTCCCCAGATGCCCCCCACCAAGGGACCAAGACCAGGCAAATGCCACCAGAATGAATGGGACAGGTCCCACTGCTCGCTTTGACCATCCCTCATGCCAGACAGCAGCATCGGAAGTAACACACCCCCACAGGGTAACCAATCCTCAGGAACAGACACTGACACACTGTTCTCTTCAACAACTCCATGGACGGTTCTCAAATTCCATGGGCTCTCATCCACAGTAACTGTTCCACTCCTCTTGGTCACTACCCCTCAACGTCAGACCACAGGACAGCTCAAACTCCACAATTCACAGTGGAGCACTTGAACCTCAAGTCAGGATCCAGAACAGGCTAGTTGGACAAACCAGTCTAACACCAGGTACACTAAGTTGTTCAGAAGAGACTGGGTGAGATGAAAAACAAAAGCACATGAGAGATGGAAAAATTTACATGAAACCAGTGCACACACTCAATGCCAGTCCACTGCACAAAAGTGAAGTAAGTTGGGGTAGCTAAATTTAGTATCCATTTGAGTTGAGTTAGTGTCCGTTTGGGAGAAACAGTATAAGGCATCCTCCACTTTGTCCCTAGTTCTAAGCTAGCCTGAAATGCACAGCTTTACTGGCTAGCTCAGTTTAGAGATCCCTGACTATTGCTAACATTGGCTAAGCTAGTTTAATAAACTTAAAAACCTTAAAGCAGCAGTACTACCAAATCAGGAAGTGATCTATCAAAATTATGCTTTTTGGCTGTAAGCATGTGGCTGTAGTTCCAGTTTCCATAACTGTAAATATTTTTTTTTTTAGTCATCTTCAGTTTTCTAGATATTTGCAATTTTTTTGAAGTGTTGTGGCACCACAATAAATATGGTGGCTGACTAATTTTAAGCTTTGCTTTTCCTTCAGGTCGCATCACATCTTTCGACTACAGTAGTGGGACCCTGTCCTGACTATTCCCAATGTCCCTGCAAGTCATACACATCTGCAGTTGGTAGCAGAGGGGGTTCCAGTACAACATGCTTCATGGCAGAAATGTAAACAAAAGCAGAGGATAACTGAGCAAATTACTCAGTAATAGTACAATGCCAGTGGGCAAGAATACCAGTTACATGATCAGCAGAGCACAGGGAATGAACTGTCTAAAAGGCACAATTTTTTTTTTCATGGTACTGCTGCTTTAAATTAAACAAACAAAAATTAAGAGAAACAGCTAAATACCCACTGCTGACAGTTGGCCCAGCAAGGCCAATCTTGCTGGATCAAAAGAGCATATACCCCAGAATAAGTGAAAAGTGTGCAAAATCTCTAAGGTTAAAAAGCTAAACACCTCCCAACTGGAAACATTTTAATGCTATTGTGAATCCATGATTTAAATGCAATGGAATTCAGACAAGGATGGTGAAAAAGAAGGAAATGTGGAGTGGGTTAGGCAGTTAGTGGTGTGAGGAGGGGGAAAGGAATAGAGTGTATGGGTGAGTGGGGGTTGGTGTTGGGGTACAGAGGATAAATGGCTAGGTGAGGTCAGCAAGGGAGAAGGGATTTGGGGTTTGGTGATAGGGAGTTGTGCAGAAGGAGGGTTTCTGTTGGATGTGGAGGTTGGCGATGTGGGTGGGGAAGAGGTGGAGAGAGGAACTGGATGATAATAAATCAACATACAGTCCTGATTTATACTGAGCAAAAATAGAAAATGAACAGATTTGCATATACCCCCCCCCACCCAAGGAAGGTAGAAAGGTTCTTGTTTGCCAAGGAGAACACATCTGAATTCCTGGATTTCTCACAGCTTTGCTGCTGGATTGACAGGATGCAGTCCTTCCTGGCCTTTTAGGTAATCTTTGCAACAAACCATTAGCTAGAAAACAGAAAAAGAGAAGACAGAAAATTCATATAGTAGGTAGGTATGAATAGTAATGCACAATTTTGTCATTACCTAGAAAACAAAGGATACATTTTTTTTGTTTTTGTTTAACCAGGAGTAGCACACTAAGCTGAAAGTTTTTTTACAGGAGAGACCTGGGAGCACAGGGAAGTTAAGTGACTTGCTCAGGATCACACAATATGCAAGTGGAAGCTGTGGGATTCAAACCCAGGTCTGGTCTGCTGAATATCACCAGATTTGCAGCTCAGAGCCTTAAAACCACTGCACTATACTGCCTCCTCCTAGCTATTCAGGATCAGCACTGCAAAAATGGAAGGAAGTCAGTTCCATTGAGGCTGTTTGGTTGCAGACTTCTGATAGTAAAAATACATTTTGTTTCCTTCTGCAACAATTTTTGTACCCAGTCATTCCACCCACCCTTAGTAGAGAATCCTTGAACTCTAAGGCAAGAGGTGTCTGAATTGTATGAGTCCAGGAAATGTAATCGCAGGGATTTGATGTCTGCTTGTTAATTTTGGCTCTCACCTTATTGTACAGTATATGTACTTTTTAAAGGACCCCTAAACACCTTTTTTGACAATACATTATTCAAAAAATTCGGCTTCATAGAGAGGTAAAGGAAAGGCTGATGTTTACATTAATTCCAAAATTGCAGTTATATAATTAATATATATGCAGTTTTATAGAATTTAATAAACATAAATAACAGCCTTCCCATTAAAAAACAAAACAAAAAAAAAACATCATTTCTGATCCCTAAATGGCCACCGAATGTGCAACATAATTACATCATCACAAACATGACTGTCACCTTAACTCACTGAAAGCCATTAACTAGAGCCATTCAGTTGCACAATATGCTTGCAAATCATAAGACCCAGACTCAGATCCCATCCTGCCACAGTCTCTTACAATATAGTCGCCACTACATATTTCAGATAACGGAAAAATGATCAATTCAACCAAATTAAGCACAACTCCCTCCCCATGGTCCTGATAATGAAAAATGGTCATTTATGTCTCCCCTAAACCAGGCAGCAGGGCCATGCACTTGCACATGAATCTTGAACCATACCTAGGTTCCAATCTCACCACAGACACTTATAATAAAGTGCCTCCATCCCCCCACACCAGAGTACTGATAAAAAAATATCCCTTCAACCAAATAACATTCATATAAGCACTCCTACTCTGCCCCGGTTCTGAAAATGAAAAATGGCCCCGTCCCTTCTCTCAAACCAGTAATCCTGTTTTTAAAACATATATATCAAGTGCAGTAGTAAAACATGTAGAAATTGTAAGTCCGCTCTGGAGGAGGAATAATTAGCACCTGTACTATACACAAGCATCCCATCTACTAGTACCAAGTCAGTAATCAAAAGTTGATTTATGAATGAAGTGATTATTTAGCTGCCCTGTACTCAATGAAGAATAAGCTCCACACTTTGGGCCATATTTATGGATTTCTAACAGCTGTTACAAATTCATATATATATATATATATATATGTATATATATATATATAGTCTTTAGGTTTGCACCTTATTCTGCACTGAGTACAGGGCAGCTAAAATCAAAAACAGCCTGTTTTGTTGTATATAACTCAAAATAAATCTGACTCAACTTGTAATTTCTTATGCAGTCTTGCCTGTTTGCTGGTGCCAGACAGCCCAGTGTGCTGTTCCTCCTCAACCTCTGGCTAGTAACAACCAAAATTAATCCAGACATTTTCACCACCTGTGGCAACACTCCTTGCACCATCAGGTGCTATAATGGCAGCTGACCCTCTGCCATCCCAGGCAATATTTCCTTAGTGAGCCAAAGCCCTCTCCTTCTCACCTCACTAGTGCACATTGCATCATTCTCTTCTTGGCTGGGCCTGGGCTAGTAAAATACCTTAGCTGTGTTGCCTATTTTGCTCCTCATTGTTCCTCCCTCTCCAGGCACCAGTCCCTGCTGCAGCCACTGTCTGTAATGATGCAGCTGCCAGGCATGACACTTTCATCTTCAGACCTGGTCCTCACTGTCTGGCACCACCCACTCCTTCCCCACCTCCTCTTCCTACCTAGTCAGACTCAAGATTCAGTGCAAATTCTGTGCTCCTTCATTGGCCACTAGCTGGTCTCCATGGCTGGGGGTGAACTTTGAGTGCACACCCCACCCTGCTGCCACTGCTACAAAATGTTGACTGGCACCAACAGCAGTAGGCTGTGAGTAGGCTGGCAGCTGCAGCCACAGTTTTGTGTCTGTGACATTGAGTCATTTTATGTGTGGTCTGTTTGATATGGTTTCGGACACTGGTTGGTGGTTGTTGGACTGGGGCAGGAGAACGAGAGCCCAAGGGTGTCACGTGGCTAGCTGCTATTTGTGAATCACCATATCAGGAAGGCAGCAGAAAGGGAGGAAAAGGAACAAAATTATACTTTTCTCTGCCTGCAGCACAGCAAGATGAGATGACTCCCCCTGAAAAATAACACAATATGTCAGTGAGGCTGTCAGCAGGCAGGTGAAAAATAAAAAAAATAAATAAAATGAGGTGTGGATAGTGCAAGCCAAATATATTTATGCTTGACACAGGCCAGGAAGCAATTTGCATTCCTAGCACCCAGGGCCAGTCTGGTTCTGGTGCATGTATTAAGACGGTGCTAGAACATGTTTTTGATGGTAAGCAGCACCACACCAAGATGTGCAATGTTTTCATGGTGGCAAAAAAGGAGAACAGGACATTTTTTTTGTTTAACCAGGAGTAGCACACTAAGCTGAAAGCTTTTTTACAGGTGTGACCTGGGAGCACAGGGAAGTTAAGTGACTTGCTCAGGGTCACACAGTATGCAAGTGGAAGCTGTGGGATTCAAACCCAAGTCTGGTATGCTGGATGTCACCAGATTTGCAGCTCAGAGCCTTAAGCCAATTTTGCGATACTGCCTCCAAACCAAGTTTTAAATATTGCAAAACTACAAAAATGAAATAAAAGAAAAACAGATGTATTGACATTTTAACCAGAAATACCTTATCAAAACTAAATAATAGCATCTTGAGAAGACCAACAGATTCAGTTACTTAAAAAGAAATATTTGAAATCCTTGTAAAACACACTTATTGTTGCATTTGTTCTGACCTGTTGGTTTCCAGAAATGGATTAGTTTATATAGGCCAACATAAGATGGTGAGAAGCAGCTCTGTTTGGCCACTGAGGGTTCTGGCGATATCACTTTGCCACAAGAGCACTGCCCAAGTGGCTTTATGATTTCACAAGATGACAGATTGACTACTTGAACAGAGCCATTCTTGAAAGTGATCTGTTTTTATTTTATATATTATATAAGTACATTTTGCATCCTCAAAAGTAAAATGTTTTTTTCTGTGCCATTTGTTTAGCATACATACATTTTGCAACCCTAAACACTTGTATTTATTGTTTGTTCCAATTTCTAATAAAAAAGCTCCATCCACCAAACTGCTTTCATAACCCTTTCATAATTTTGGTAATTGTAGCCTAATTATTTTTTAATATTACTTTGTAAGACAATCCAATGAAGAGTGATGAATCTTCTTCCATTCAATGTTTTTGGTTGACAAAGCATTGTTAATTTACACTGTGACAATGTTTAGCCAACTGGAAACATTGAATAGATGAAGATTCTTTGCCAGTCACTGGACCATCTTACAAAGTAATACTAAAAATAATTACTGGTAGACTACATTTATGAATATTATGAATAGCTTATGTGCACAGCTGGGTGAGCTGGAAGCAGTGGGGGGGGGTTATTCAAAATGTAAAAAAAAAAACTACACATAATAATATTTCAAGGGGGTTGCAAAATATGTTAATCCTAAACAAATGGGACAGAGAAACATTACTGGGAGAGGCAGTCACTTACACCACATTGCATGAAGTTGAAATTATCATATTTGGATTGGAGTGTCCCATCCACCACCTGTCCCGGCAGCCAATTGATATGGAATGCAGTCCAGAATGGGTTCCTGTTTAGGGGAGTGACTGAGCCAACAGAGGAGGGAGCTATCCTGGACCTGGTACTAACAAACAAGGATTACATTTGGGAGATTGCGGTGAATGAGCCCTTGTGGAATAGCGTCCACTGTATGGTGTGGTTCCAGGTCAATAGAAAGGGGAACAACAAGCATGAAGACAAAGTGCTAGATTTCAGGCAGGGCAACTAAGGTCAGTTGAGACTTTGAGGAGACATCTAGCTAGCCTTAAGTGTGACATCAGTGTAAAACAGTAGAAGACAGTGATCAGGGAAAGAACAACAGCTGCCACAAACACATACCTAAAGCAAAAGGAGAATAATTCAAAAGCCTGGAAACTAAGTTGGTTCAGTGGGGAGGTGAGCCAGGCAGTGAGAAAAAAGAGGAACACATATAGGAAGTATCGGAAGTCCTAGATGGATGAGGATGAGGGAACCTACTTTAAGAAAGCTAGGAAGGCTGGTAGGATAGTCAGGCAGGCCAAGTCTAAGGAACTGCAGGGTGGTAGTAGGTGGGGAAGGTTTCTCAGGTACAATGGAAGTTATAAGTAGTGTCCCTCAGGGGTCAGTTCTCGGCCCAGCGTAGTTTAATGTGTTCATTAATAACATATGGGATGGTTTTAAAGGCATAATTTGCCTCTTTGCAGACAACACCAAGCTTTGTGGGAAGGTAGACTCAAAAGAGGGAGTGCAGGACCTAATGGAGGGGCTGGTGAAGCTGGAGAGTTTGTCAGGTATCTGGCAGCTGGTGTTCAGTGTGAAGAAGTGCAAGGTTATGCACATATACATTGTAAAAAGCAAAATCCTGCACTCAAAACCCAAGGTAGAAAAGACTACTTACAAGCTTTTAAAGGTGCATCATTTAATTTTTTTAAAGAGGGCACAATGTAGAAAGCATAATCCTGCACTCACCGCCCAAGGTGTTTGCATATACAGTTGCAGCAAAAGACATGGTCAAATATTTCCAGACATTTCTGTGATATCTTTAGAGAAATTCCTTGCCTGCTTGCAGTGCTTAAGTAGGGCCACCAGTGAGAATCTTATGAGAAATATCTGGAAATATCTGGCCATGTCTTTTACTGCATCTGTTGGAAGGAAGACCCCCAGGGCAGAGTACAGTCTTAGGAGAGTCAAGGTCACTGATTCAGAGGAGGAAAAGGACTTGGGGATAGCCATCACCATCAACCTTAACAGGCTACACAGCATAGGAAGGCAGCAGCCAAGGCAAACAGAATGCTAGGCTGTATTGCTAGAACGTTCTTGGACATAAGGAGGTGGTTATACTGTTATTGTATAGATCCTTGGTGAGACCGCACCTGGAGAATGACATGCAATACTTGAATCCTCTTTATCTCCTTTGCTACATACAAACACTGTCCTTTACCCTAGTTGAATGCTCTTGATGCTGTACTAACACCATTGGTACTATGAATGGCATTGTAACCTTATTGTATACTAGCTACCTACTATTCGAGTATTTTATATAAACTGTTTGTTATTGTTGTCATTGTCACTGTTTGATGTGGAATCTTTGTAAAAGAGCGCTGAGCTAAAAGGTATGATCTGAATCCCTAAATAAATAAATAAATAAAAATCCTTACCTGAAAAGGGCTAGCAACCATCTCGAGGCAGTTTAAAGTATTGCAACAGAGATGGTTCAGGGACAGCAGGGCAGGGCAAATGAAGATATACCGAGAGAACTCCACATGTACTCAGTTAAGGAGGGAGGGAGAAAGGGGACATGCTTAAAACATTCAAGTACCTTAAAGATATAAAAAAGGTGGATATCAGGAAACATTTATGTCATAGTGAAGACCAGACCACAAGGGAGCACTGTTATTATTTGGCAAGGGGAAGATTTAAGAAAAAAGTCAGGACACACTTCTTTAAAGAGAGGGTGGTGGGGTGAAATGAACTCTCATCTAAAGTAGTCACTCAAAAGGCAGTGCGGGGTTTCAAGAGATGATGGGACAGGGTGAACGGGAGGGTGACAGTTGGCAGCGAGGGTAGCAGAGCACATTGTAATCTTTGTATCAGGGGCACTGCAATCAAGCAGACACAATAGATCATAAGGCCTTCTTCTGCTGGCTATTTTGTAAGTTCATATATATTTCTGTGGAACCAGTGAGCACGCTGTTTAAAAAGGAATTTTTCAGTGTAGGCACTTGCCTGTTCTCCATGGAAGTCCAATCTTCATATTCTTTCTCATTCATCACATCCTCTGAAAGTCATTTCTCGTGATTGTGTCTGAAGAACAATTTCTT
This sequence comes from Neoceratodus forsteri, assembly GCA_016271365.2. Lineage (NCBI taxonomy): Eukaryota > Metazoa > Chordata > Ceratodontiformes > Ceratodontidae > Neoceratodus > Neoceratodus forsteri. Next base: position 1,729,172,582 of record CM057452.1, read on the forward strand.
GAAAACATCACTAAATGGCCAAATCATTTATTATAGGCAATAATAGACAGAATTATCTTCAACTCAACCTATGCGGAGCTTTGAGTATGCTCTATGATCAAGTTGAAACTGTGATTCTGGGCATGTGCAGTGGCATCGACGCTAATGTGCATGCCCAGAGTCACAGTTTCAACTTTCATTCAAGAAATTAAATAGGTTAGAGCACCTGGTTTTAACTGTGGTTAGCTCTGCAGAGTAGAGGAAACAGAATACTAACCCTTAGGTTTTAACTGCGGTTACCTTTGCAGAGTAGAGGAAATAGAATACTAACAGGCACACTATTTGTTTTACATGCAGGGCTGGATTAATGCATGGGCCTAGGGGATCTGGGCCCAGAGGACCTAGGAAAATTAGGTCCCATGACTCAGGCCAGGCAGCAGGTACTGGAAACACTGGGAGCCTGAGGAGGGAGGAGCTGAGGCCCCTTTAAGTAATGGGCCCTGAGTGATTGTCTGCTACTGTGCTGTGCAGTTGTCAATGCTGATTGAGTACCAGTTGTTCAGCTGGGTTGCGGCAGGATTATGGGTCAAGCCAGAGGTGTCAATGAGATGGACAGGGGTGGGTCTCACTGGAGAGCTGGCAGCCAGCATGGAAATCACCACCACAAGTTTTACCAGCACCGTGCCACCGCAGACTGACCAAGGATTATATTGCCAGCAGCACATCAGCCAGAGTCTCTACTGCATGAGTATGCAAACTCTCTTTTGGCTGTCCCTCAGTCGGGCTTGTTGGGCTTGGGGTTTAGGGCCAGCCGGGCCAGTCTGTTGACAGTGGCTGCAGTGCGCTATAGGGCAGGGTAGACTAGCAGCAGTCAAAGAAGCAAGTCAAGTCAAAGAAAAAGACTTCTATGACAACGGTCAAGATCAAGAGTACAGTAAGCCACAGCACTGACAGCAGCCAGCAGCACTCATGCAGTGAACGATATATACAGTTTCAGTCAAACTTGTCTTGAGCTTGAGATGGTTTGGAGCCAGAGCACGGGGGAGGGAATTATTATTGTGTGGGACTCTGACCTCACTCCTGACACAGTGTCACAGCAGGGCAGCAGCGGGCTTCAGTAGCCATAGCCATGATTGTGGCAAGTCAAGCAGCAGCAGGGAGGGTGGGGTTACCGGATCCATTTCTGGTGGATTTGGTAATTTTTTTAATGTTTTTTATTAGACAGACTTAGTTGATACATAGGGAAGCAGCACTGCAGGCTGCAGTGGAGAGGAGGCAGCCTGAGTCAGCAGACACACTCAACAGGGTCACGTCCTGTCACAGTCACATGCAGGGCAGAGGATGGGAAGTTTAAACTTTGCTTGAAGGCAGTTAATGCTATCTGTCAGAAGGTGGTGGTACCGTTTGTGTGTTGTTTTGCTGTACTGTACAGCCAGCAGCTAGTGGGCAGCAGCAGGCACCCAGGCAGCCCAGAGATCTGAGTGTGTGTGTGTGTGTGTGTGTGTGTGTGAAGTGTGCTGCTTGACTTGTGATTATTCTGTTCGGTAGATGATCAGCTTTTCTACAGTGTGTGACAGTGGCAATGAACTGAGTGACAACAGAGAACAGTTCTGTAGACTACTACATACTACTGCTACTACTGGTGATTTTTCAGGTCATTGTTGATGATTTGGGCAGGTGAGGAACGAACAGGAGCTTGACAGCAGTTCCATTATCCACCTCCAGACACTGCTATATCTCCACTGTTCATTGTGGCGATAAATTAAATGCTATGGATTCCTCTAGCAAGCATTGTTATCTAAGTGGGTGTGCTAAGAGAAAGCTGAAAAAAGAAAGGAAGGGAGATGAAGGGGGTGGCTTTGATGGGGAAGATCTAAAAAATAAACCAATTCTTCAAGGAGTCGGAAAACTCTGAGAAGCAACAATTATTTGATTATGGCAGCATTGGCAATGAACCTGGCCCAGCCAATGGTGCTTCTTAGTCTGTCAATATGTAGCCACAAGGAGGTATTGTATACGTTAACATGCCTACTAGTATTCTAGATGTACAAGATGTGGATGGGGTGGTAGCACTGGCTACAGATGACCCTCAGGAAGAGGATTATGACTTGGGGTCAGACTCGAGTGAAGGCAAGAAACATATTATTGAAGCAGATTGATTTATCAGTGATTCTGCATTGTGGAGTAACACTGATAATAGTTTCAGGAGTTTGTGGATTGCTAAGGGTTCAGCTGGTTGTTAGAATAAAAATGTACCAAATTTCTCTGCTTCTGCATGAGTGATTGCTGGGAAGACTTGGATGCTATCCAGAGATCTGTTTTCATGTCAGCTGCACGATGGTGAAGTGGTTATGTGGGGAATGGTTTATTTACTCACCATCTGCTGGAAATGTTTACTGCTTTGCCTGCAAACTTTTACCAACAAGATTGCATGCCTTTTCTGAAGGGTTAAGTGACTGGAAACACCCTGATCTCATTTTGGAATATGAAAAAAGCCTGGAACACTGAAACTGTATTCTAGTATGGATAGGGTGCATAAAGGTAACAGGTACAGTAGATGCAGATTTAGCTCAGCAGTTTCAGTCTGACTGCCAATACTGGAGAGATGTTCTTACATGTGTTGTGGCAGTTATCAAGTTTTTAAGTGAAGCGTGGACTTGCATTCCATGGTGAAGATGAGCTGCTAGGGTCACCACATAATGGAAACTGTTTGGGGATTTTGGAGCTGATCACTCAGTTTGATCCATTTTTGGATGATTATATGGCTAAGTTTGGATACAAGGGTGGAGGTAATACCTCATATCTGTCATCAACTATTTGTGATGAATCATTGATTTGATAGGGCAGAAAGTTAAAAACTCAATAGCCAGAGAACTGCAACAAGCCAAGTATTTTTCAGCGATTGTCGATTCAACACCAGATCTATCGCATGTGGAACAGTTGACTTTCATATTCTGATTTGTCAATTCAGATAGACACATTGTGAAATGATTCATTGGATTTGAGCCACCAGAGAACCATATGGGTGCAAGTCTGGCCGGCACTGTGCTTGCTATGATAAATAACTTTGGTTAGAACATCTCTAACTGCCGCGGACAATCATATGATAATGCCAGCAATATGTCTGGATGATACAATGAACTGCAGGCACACCTAATGTGAGTAAACCCACTTATACACTATGTTCAATGTGCTGCACATTCCTTGAACTTAGTGGGAGTCCACATTGCTCACAACAGCTTCACCCATTTAATTAATTTCTTTGGGTTTCTGCAGTCGCTATATGCTTCATGCTCAATGTCAACAAATCACTGGAAGCAAATTGTCGGCAGCTCTGATGAAAGCCAGAGATTTTTGACACTCAAAAGTCTCTCTGACATGAGATGGAGTAGGAATGCTGATTCTACGAAAGCTTTGTGTCAGAGCTATGAAAGAATTGGGCAAGCTCTACAAAACCTGTCAGAAGATATGAACCAGTCAACTGAGACCCAACGTGAAGCAGCTTCCCTTCAGAGCAAAATGGAGCAGTTGGGAACAGCCTTCATGGCTGAATTTTGGGGCACTGTGCTTCAGCAGTTTAAAATGACCAGTATGCAGCTAAAGATAATGAACATTGATCTCAATACAGCAGGTCATGTACTGCGTTCATTGGTATCATTTGTGGCTGCCTGTGAGATCAATTTGAATATTTTGAAAATGCTGCTAAGAAGACATGCAAGGCTATTTCACAAAAATATCAAAGTGATCTCTGCTGTATTCACAAGAGAAAACAATATGTAGGTGAATCCGGAGAGCCTGACACCTTACTTGAAGGAAGCAAAAAATGTTGTATTGAGACATTCTACGTCATAATTGACAAATTGACAGCTTGTCTTCATCATCTACTGAATGCCTACAAGATGTTGTGTGACCACTTTGGAGTTCTTTTTCAGCTAAGCTCATGGGACATTATCAACATTCGCAAGCTTGCTGCTGACCTTGCTGCAGTTTACCCCCAGGACTTGGATAATCAGACATTTTCTAATGAGCTCCTGCAGTTTACATTCTTTATACAAAATGAGCCAGATATGTCTCCAGCCAAATTGGATGGGTTTGCATGTATTTTGTATGAAAAAAAAAATATATTTTTGTGGCAAAACAATGTTATGTTAGCAATTTGCAGACATGGAGCAGGCAACTTGGCAAATCCTTGCATATAATTTGAAAAAAGGGCAAAAACACTGACAGTGTCCCTTAAATCCTAAATTCATCACTGATTGCCCTTTTTCTCCTGTCTTGTAAGATGTCCCTTTTCCTCACTTTAAGTCTGTTTTAGCATTAGTTTTGAATTAATAATTAAAACCAAGCTCTTTTAAATATATTTGCAATCAGGTTAATGTTTTAAGCTGTTCTGAACACCCAGATCCCCCTCCCCCCATGCACAATCTCAAAATACTGGTGCTAAATAGTTGCAGAGATCTGACAGCCTCTTGCTTTAGCTGCATTGTGCACAATGAGGTCATGCACCTTTCCCTGGGCAGCTTCTAAGAGTTGTGCAACCATGGAATGAAAAGAGCAGGAGCTGGTATGCTAATTAGTTGGTGAGTCATGTTTCTTGACTCACATGCCCTTGCACACCTGGTCCTAAACCACAGCGCCTCCCCGTGGAACTGTTATAAACAGTGCTGTGGTTGGGTGAAGGTTTTCAAATTGTAACAGGTATTCTGGCAGGGGATGTACATCAGTGTGGATTGAGTTAGGAAAATCTGACTGCATGGGACCTGATCTAGAAAGGAGGTCTCCAGTAGGCACATTGAGCCACCAGTGATACTTGGGGCAAGCCAGAAGAAATTCACATTACATCATGCCATAAGCAGTCCCAAAGATTAGGGAGTAATTGGGGTGAGGGGATGACTACATCAGTAGAACTGTGTTTTCAGGCTCAGGGCATGGCATAGCACTAGGCAACTGGAACTATGTCATGCCCAAGACCCTGTGGCTGTTGCAAACAAGCATGTTAGTGGCTGCAAGCCCTATTTGTGCTGATTAACATCAGGCTGACAGTTTTACTTTGAAGTTTAGCCACTGGTGGAGATTCCTCCCTGGCGGCTAAGTTGGTGGTATGTGACTGGCATCTTTTGGTAGAACTGTTCTTAGGTGTGTTTTTGCACTTCAAATTTGCACTTTCACTAACTATAACTGCCCTCGTTATTTCTTATCCTTCATTTTGTCATTAAGGTGTACTAGCATGTTCCAGAGACTGCTCACTAAGGTTGATTGATTCTGAGGACATAAAGTCAAATTTCAGGTCACAAAATAAAAATTATTATTTTTTTTTTCATTAAGATTTTGTTAAGATTATTAAATACAGAGAATGCAGCCAAGAGAAACATACACATACAGTTTGGATATACAGACATATCTCAGACAACAACTGGATCCATCCTCTGCCAAGCACCCCAAACCCCTTCCCCACCCCTCCCCCACTCTCCCAGCACAAGACACCAGATCATACAACCTTACCCCAAAAGGGGGCAAGTTCTATTCTATAGGGAGTAAACAGTATAGAGGAGGCCCCAAATCTTATTGAACCTAGGTAGTTTATTCTGAAGAATAGCTATCATCCTTTCAACTCTGAGGTTGGCGAGTAGCTTCTGTAACCATTCGGTGTAACTAATTTCCAGAGAGTCCTTCCAGTGTTTGAGGACCACTTTTTTAAGGGATGCCGAGATTAGGGATATATGGAACTTCCTGTTCCTGACTGGAATATGAGCTACATCTCCTAACAGGCATATTTCGGATGTGAAAAGGTACCCTAGACCTAATAACGGGTCCACCCTACCTTTGATAGCTGTCCAGAGCGGTACTATCTTAGGACACTTCCAAAAAATATGCAACAGGTCTCCTTCCCCTTGATGACATCTTGTACAGGCAGAGACTGAAACCATTGTTAAGCTCGCCAGCTTCTGGGTGGAATAATAAATGTTATGAAGTATTTTAAATTGCATCAGTCTCAGTCGGTCTTGGAGGATGAATTTGTGACAGCTATGCCACAATGCTGTCCAGTTGAGCTCCTCTTAGGGAAAAACAGAAGCCCAATAAGAGCTCAGTGCCAAATTCTGGGAATAGGCCCAATTAAACAGGTTACTGTATAAATTGGAGACAGCGTGCGGTAGGCCCACCAGAGGCCTCAAAGTCCCCCAAAATTCTACTTTTGGAGTCTGAATTGGCATGGTACCCATCTTATTAACTAAGAGGTGACAGAGTTGGTAAACCTTAAAGATCACCGAAGTTGGCAATTTAAATTTATTCAAAATCTCTAATGAGGAAAGCACATATCCGTCCAATGAGATTAAATCTTTTAATTGACATTCTTACAGTTGCGCAATCCAAGCGACGTTGAGGGGCTTACCTTCAATTGGAAAATGCAGGTTACTATTTATGGGTTGTGACGGGTCCCTGAAGTGATTATATTTTAGATAACCACAAAGCTGTGAGTGGGTCCTGACCGAAACCCCTATCGGAGATTTCCTGAGAGCAACCGGTAGGAGTTTAGGGCTAAGATACAACAAGGCCTCAGGTGCAATACCATATTTCCTAATGAGGGATATTTCAATTTGTAACCATAACAGTGTATACGAAGCGTGGGTCGAAAGGTCCGTGACCCGCACCCATCTAAGATATTTATTGACGTGACCTGCCCAGAAGTACAGGCCAAAATGCGGGAGTCTTAGCCCACCCATTAGCTTAGGAGCAGCTAATTTGTGATAGGCCATCCTAGCTTTTTTATAGTCCCTTACAAAACTGGCAATAAGCCAGTGGATTTTTTTAAACCATGAGAGTGGGAGCCAGATGTTTAACATATTTAGGGGATAGAACAACCGTGGAAACACATTCATTTTAACTAAATTTATCCTCCCCCATAAGGAAATTGGAAGCTGAGCCCATCTTTTCTGATCTAAATCAATTGTTTGTACCAAGGAGTCCAGATTTAGCTGACATATCCATGTCGTGCTCCTAGCTAAAGTGAGACCCAAATATTTAATGAAATCCGACCTCCAGGCTAAGTCCCAATCAGTGATTTCCTGTTTGAATACTTTATTATTTAGGGGGAACACCACAGTCTTTTCTAAGTTTAATTTGTAGTTGGCCAATTGACTATACTCCTGTATAGTTTTCAATAAGGCCAGGATAGATACATTAGGATGCGATATATACACCAATAGATCATCGGCATATGCAGTTATTTTAACAACATTCTCCTGTATTTTAATGCCGTGTACCTCCTGATTATGCAGTATACTCCTTATGAAGGGCTCAAGATATGAATTAAAGAGAAGAAGGGACAATGGGCATCCTTGCTTGGTGCCCACATGCAATTTGAAAGGATCTGATATAATCCCGTTACATGAGATCTTGGCTGAAGGCATTAGATACAGAGAGCCAATCCATTTCAGGAACAGGTCAGAAAAGCCAAAATTTTTCATTGTGGTTAACAAGTACTTCTAATGGACCCTATCAAAAGCCTTCTCGGCGTCCAATGAGACCAGCACCCTGGGGGAGCTACTCTCATCGGATGCCGAGAAGACATGAGCCAATGTTCTCAAATGGTCATTAGCTGATCTACCCTTCATAAAGCCGACCTGTTCCACCCCAATTAAATCAGGTAAAACCTTATTTATATGGTCAGCCAATAACTTCGCCAGAATTTTGATATCATAATTAAGCAGAGAGATGGGCCTATAGCTAGAGAGTTGTTCCAGGGGTTTATCTGGTTTTGGGATTAGGACAATGAGTGCCTCCAATAGGGAGTGATCTGTTGCCTGGCCATTGAGAATATACTGGAATAGAGAAACCAGAAGTGGGGAAAGCAGTTTGGAGAATACTTTATAGAAATTTGATGAGAATCCATCTGGGCCTGGTGTTTTGTCCAGAGGGAGATCCTTAATAACCTGTTCAATTTCACCCTGAGTAATAGCGGTAGTAAGGTGCACCCATTGAGGATCTGCGAGAGAGGGAAGGTTCAGGTCTTCGAGAAAGGACTGTATTTTTCCTTCCGTTGGGGGGGGTCCGTTAGGGGGGTTTCCATTGCGCTATAAAGAGATTTAAAATATTTCCTGAACTCCTCTGCTATCTCCTTAGGGGAAGTCTTAACCGGACCACTCTCCATGGACTGGACTGCCGGGATTATTCTAGAGGATTCTATTTGCTTACTATGCCTTGCAAGCAGCCGACCTGCCTTCTCCCCCCTGATCTAAGTAACTGGCCTTGGTTTTGAGTAGTGCTAATTCAGCTTGCTCCCTCAACAAGGTTAAGTAAAGATCTTTCAGTTTGAGTAGCTCCTGTTTGTCTTCCACCATAGGCTGAGGGGATAAATTGACCTCTCTAAGTCTTATCCGAGCCAGTAACTCCAACATAAATCGTTCCTTTTCTCTTTTCTTTTTAACTGCCTGTCCTATTAAGATACCCCGTATGAAGGCTTTAAATGCCCCCCAAACCATGTCTGGTCGGATATTACCCCTCAAATTATTTGAAACAAACTCTTCTATTTGTGACGAGATGTATTTAACCGCATTATGATCCCTCAAAATTTGATTATTTAATTTCCATCTATTACTACTCCTAGGTAGGGATGAAAAGGAGACTGATACTGACACTGCGGCATGATCGGAGGGAGGCCCTGCCTGGATTTCAGCTCCCAGCACTCCAGGAAGGAGAGTGCAAGAAAGTAGTATATAATAGATTCGGGAAGCTGTACCATGAACTTGACAAATAAAGGTGTACTCTTGGGTGTTTGGGTGAAGAACTCTCCACACATCTGAAAGGCCAAATTGGTCCAAAAGTTCTCTCGTAGCTCTTTGGGCTGGTGAGAGACCTTGGTTAGAGAGTTTAGACCTGTCAATTAAGGGATCCAGTACTAGGCTAAGGTCCCCACCTACGATCATAGGGACATCTACAAAGGGTGTTAATACCACCATTAAGTGCACAAAAAAAGTCTGTGTATCTGTGTTTGGGTTGTAAACCGATCCGACCAAAATTTCTAGAGCTTGTAACTTCCCCTTGACAAAAATATATCTACCTACATTGTCCTGTATAACCTGGAGAGAGGTAAAAGGAACCGACCTATGCACTAGCACCATAACACCTCTACTTTGTGTGATACCTTGGGAAGCAAAAACTTGCCCCATTTGTAGACATCTCATGTTGTTGCTTTCAACATTAAGCAGATGTGTCTCCTGTAAAAACACTATGTCTGCTCTTAAGATATTTAAATGTTTTAGAATTTTATATTGCTTGGATTTCTGCCGTGCCCCCTTGACATTCCAACTTAAGAATTTGATGACTCTAGGTGATGCCATGATGCCTATTAAAATTATGATACATTACCCTGCTGGGCTTTAACCGTTTCTGCCAGCATATTATCATTGGGTCTTACACCCCACCCCCACCCATCACCTAAACAAGAAAATCCACAAACAGAGTACCTGCAAACCCAAACACAGACCAAAACCTATGCAAGTCCCACCCCCCTATCGCACCCGTATTGTCATGGTCCATGATGACAGCTCACCCAGCTGTATCCTCTCCCGCTCTGCCACCCCCCATCCCGCTTCAAAAAACCTAGCCCTACCATACTCTTTAACCTAATAAACACTAAATATCCTATAAATGAAAGCACTCAGTAAATACTTTAAGTCGGAATACCAAAAATCGCTAAACAGGAGCCAAAACCCTCCTTGCAGATACATTGCTAACCCAACCCCATTTAAACTTCTACATACCCCGAGCAAAGCTGTACCAACTTCTGAAATGCAACCCCACTGAACTTTGCCCTTGTATATCACAGTCAGGGAAATAAAATATCTGGGGTTGGTCTCATGTGGTGAATACCACCCTCGTAACTATAACCAAAGCTCTCCCTTTGTACACTAAAGCATTGTCTTATATTTTGGGAGAGACTTTAAACGGAAAAGAGATGACCACCTCTGGCTCCCTCTACATGTGGAACTATAGTAGTACAGTTAACAGTCAAATAAAGGGACCCAAAGACTGGATCCTCGCCAAAGTCCTCGAGTGACACAGCTGAATTCGCCCATTTCTACTCTTGCTTGCGTCATAAAATCAAAACAAGGGGACATCCCCAACTACAGTTCAGCTAGTCCAGTCCCTTTAAACATTGCCGACGTTTTGGATAATCTCCCCGGTGACAGACTCCGGCAATCAACATTTTAGGTTAGAGTTGTGCTTCTGAAGCTACAGTCCCCTATTGCATGGAGATACAACACCTATAATAGGGCAGTAACACCGGGAGCTCCCCAAAGAATCCCCTTTTAAACAACAAAAAAAAAGAAAGGAGCGAACGCCCCACCAAATAGCAATTTAAGGTGAATCATTCAACCAAATTTTAATGAGAGGGCATATTTCTCGAGGAAAGTCACACAAAGCTCTCATTTTGCTTTGAATAAATTAGGGAGCGTGGATTGAAGCACAGTAGATGCCGATTCCACATCGTCATAGGCTTTCCATGTGTCAGCTGTGAGGACATGCAGCTTTTTTGCCGGGTAAGACATTTTAAACTTAATGCCCGCAGCAATTAACTTGGATACCAGTAGGTGGAAAGTAGCCCTCCATTGCTGGACAGACAAAGGCAGATCCTGGGCCACTCTAAGGCTTGCCCTCTCCCACTGCAATTCCTTGGCCTCCTTAACTTTCCCCATAAACAACTGCTTCTCTTGAAAATTCAGGAACTTAGCAAAGAAGATACGAGGGAGTGCACCATGAGGTGGAACAGGATGCAGAGCGCGATGCACTCTCTCTATGCTGTAACAGGGCCCGAAGGGCGAGGGACCCACTATTTTTTCCACAAACCTCTGAAAAAATTTCACTGGATCCACTCCTTCTTCTTTTTCAGGTAGACCGATTAAAACTACATTATTACGTTGGCTTCTGCCCTCGAGATCTTCCACCTTCATATCCAGCTTAGCAAGACGGTGATTAATATGCGCAAGCACCGGATCTACCTTGTCGGCACGGTTCTCCAAAGATCGCACCCGAGCCTCATTGTCAGAAGTCTTTCTTGTCAGATCGTCAAGAGCAGAGGTAATGTTTTTAATTTCAGAGACAATCTCGGCCATCTCCGCCTTAAAAGGGTGAAATTCCTCTAGGAACCTTGTTACAGTCAACTGCTCTGCCCCTCCAGTACCGGGGCTAGCAGTCTGGGAGTGCTGTTGCGATGAGGCCCGTGATTTCTTCGGGGCCTTTTCCGGGGTTGCTGGTGGGGTATGTTTAGGTAGAGCCTTAGGCATTTCTTCTTCCATCGGCGGCTTTGAAGGATGCTCAGACGTAGCCAGGCTGCTGATAATCTGATCTGAGTGCAAATTCTTTTAAATTAAGTAAATTAGAGCAGTTTTAAACAGGGGTTAGGCAGAGCTCCTCGAGAGCGCAGCTAGCAAGAGGACTGCATCACGTGACTCCCTGCTGTCTCATCGCAAAATAAAAATTCTTACATAGTGAATATATAGTGAAATACTGTGCCATATAAATGGACTTGGAAACAAAAATAAATGCCAGGGATTAACATTAGGGGCACAAAAAGTGAGCATAAGGAAGCATCCTATATTTTAACATTGATTTATGTATTTATTGATAACTGGGTATGGTGGACAGAAATCTATGTCCAGTCCCAGCCACGACCTGGATCAGAAATCAATGTAATACAATGTATGTACTGTACATGTGCATGACTGTAGGACATGTTGTGAGATCTAGACACATATAAATGAACTTATAATTTAAACTAATCTGGAGTTGTATCATAATGATATGAGGCAGCACCGTTTCAATTGGATATATTTCATGGGTCAGTTAAAGTATTCACAAGTGATTAGGAATCTGAATTATTTTTCCCCTACAAGGTAATAATTTAAATGAAAACTGATTAGGTTTCTCTTTAAAGGGATGCTTAAATTATATGGTGCTCACTCTTCACTAAGTACTGGAAACACAATTGGTTTTGATAAGTAGTTTGATCTTTCAACCCAGGCAAGCCATCCTGCCTTTTGAAGAACCATTAGTACTGGTGGTGAAGGCTGGACATTTCTGATTAGTTTGTTACTCCTGTTTTCAAATTAAGTAATTAGTTAATTAAACCTGTTATTTGGTGGTGGGGTTCCACCATGTCAGTTTGAAACCCAGAAGGGCAACCGACATTATAGTGACACCCAAATGCCATTGGCGACCATGTCACCTGGCAATTTTGCCACCCAATTCTCCCCATTTCTAAAGCACCAGGGCACATCCTGGCTGTTTGTATAGGGCTTTGTACACCACACACTCCACTTTGGGGGACTTTGCCCCCACACCCCTAGAAAAAATTATAATCACCTCCAGGTCAAAAGTGTAGGGGGGAAAGAGCACAACACACCTGGGGCAGCAACGACGATGGGTACTGTGAAATCCCACTTATCAGAATGATCATCGGGCACTTTAACAATTACTTTTCTGGCTGCTACTCTCCATTTTAGGACTGGCAAAATCAAATGTAGAGGCGTGCAGCTGGGGTTAGAGGTTGTTATTGTTCATGAATTGAGAGAGAAAACCAAGTTACATTTTTTACTTCTATTCTTTTGAAATGGTAGGAACCTGATGCTCTGTATCTTGGTGTCAAATCCTTTAAAAATAAATGAATTAATTAAGTAGTTAACAAATAGCTAGTCAGGGATGCTGGTCTTAATTAAAAATAAATGCATGTGTCCTATGGTAGGGTGTTTTAGTTTCCTAGTGGCATTTTTGCTGTTAAATTCAGAACAGTTGAGCAGATGTGTTTTTGTTGTGGCAGCATTTTCTTATCAAACAACCTGTTTGGGGAGCTATAAATGAAATTAGTCTGATGGTTACAGTGTTAGCCAGGGATTATTAGCAATATATATACATACAGTGGTAGTTATATAAACGTTCACTACAGTACCGTGTATTGTGAGAACCGTGGAAAAAATATGGTGGATTTACTGCTGCCGTGGAAAAAAACTGCATGTTAGTCAATGCATTTTTTTACCACAGTAGCAGCAAACCATGGTATTTTTTTCCCATTGTTGTGTCAAATACCATGGTACCAATCAACTTTTATATAACTACCACTACCACTGTATATATATATACATATATATATATATATGTGTGTGTATATATATATATATATATATATATATATATATATATGTGTATATATATGTATATGTGTGTGTATATATATATATATATATACACAAACACATACACACACACACACACACACACACACACACACACACACACACAATTATACATAAAATAAATAATGGGTAAGGGTGATATACAAAGATGCATACCCATTGGTGGGGCTAATTAAGTGATAACATTCAGTTAGCTAGAATATATAAAGGAATAACTGGCTAATGTGAATGATTAAATGCCAAGACCGAAGGCCAAGGCATTTAATCAGCCACTGAAGCCATTTATTCCAAGTGGTTCACCCATGTTGGTGTGACAATGAAAACAGCGAGGGACATTAGGGCACCAGCGCAATGCTGATGGTGATGATCACACCCGGCAATTATGCCACATGATCTCAGTTGCACCGAATGGCCCGGGGGAAATTGCAGGCTGTTTGCGGTGAGGCCCCACACTCTCCGTTGCAAAGGGATATTGCCCACCACCCCCCCCAAAATTATCATATAATCAGCTCTATGTCGGAGGTGTATGGGCAGGGTTGCGACACCCCTACAGTGCAGTCCATGGCAAGTGCTGTGAAATCCAGTTTGTCAGTATGGTAGGTAAACTTTTTGTGGCACCCACATTATGGCACCCTAATGATGTCACCATTCTAAGGGCATATGATTCAGAGTAAACTCCGGCTAACTGAATGTTATTACTATTATACGACTAGAAATTTTGAGCCCAGGATTTTAAAAGTGTGGTGGTAAGCTGGCCCAGTGGTATGGAGGGCTAAGGCATCATACCTCTTCTCCTGCCACAAAGGCAACCCATGTTTGCAGTGTGAGCGTATTGCCAAGGGGCGGCCAGGGAGAAAAAAGATAGAACATTCAGAGGACAGCTTTTCTTTCCAGGGGAAGGAGGGGATTGGAGACTGGCACCTGCCCGACAACTAGTAGTGGCTGGGTGTTGGCATGCTGGGTCCTGCACAAGCTGGACGGAGGCGGAGCAGCCAACCAGCATACTGCATGTGGAAGCACACGCAACTCGGCCATTGATGTCATTGCATGCTCCTCCTCCAGGCGTGAGGGTAGAATATGTGGAAAATATCCCGGGTGTTTCAGATGACTGCCAGCCTCCACAGGCTCTGCTCCCAATAAGCAGTCACCTACCCAAATTGGATCCTGTCTCAGTGGGTTAAGGGATTCCCTGCTGCCATGCCACGGAGGGTAACCCATGGGAGAAGATAAGTCCTGTGGGGTCAGGGGACAGGGCTGGGAGGACCAGCATGAATGTGGGCCAATCAGGATTTGGGGGAGTAAAACAAGTGTAAAAAAAGTGCTGTGATTTATTTAAGTGATTGCTTATAGTCACACAGTAGGCAAGTTGTGGCTGTGGGATTCAAACCCAGTTCTCCAGGTTTGCAGCTCACAGTTCTTAACCCACTGCACTATAATGGCTCAAAGGAAACAGCTGAAGAGGAACATGCCTTTGTTCCCCCTTTTTTGTCTGTGGACTAAATGGATAACCTACTCTGGGCATGTCTGAAATATAGATAACCAACTCTGAGCATCACCAGAATGTGGATAACCTACTGTGGGCAGGTCTAAAACTTGCTTGTAGTAGTTTGAGGGATAATAAATTACAGTTTTCCTGTGTTCTGACTGGCTTAGAATAGATACCTGTCATATGATTAGGGCTAGAAGGCCAGGAGCCTGAAGGATAAGTGGCTTTATTGCCATAATTAACCCCCTGAGATGGGTATACATTAGGGTGTTCCACTCTTACCCATTGTTTGTTGAATATTATACATTAGGATGATTATTGTTATGGAGATTGCATTTGCCAACATGTTATAGCACCTAAAGGTCTCTTACAGCAAGGAGAGAAATGGTGTGTAGTGAATGCAGGTAGGAGTTTGGAAGATTTCTGGGTTTGGGAGGGTTTTGTGTAAGTGTCTTTCTTCCAGCTTCTTTTGCAACTTGTTAATTAGTTTGGCTAGCTCCCTAATGCTGTGTTAATTGTGTTATTAGCAGTATTTCATACGGTTTAATGTAGTGCAGCTGTGTACTTTTTATTAGCGCAGGTATATAGTTGTAATTGATTGATTAGTGAAGGTATATAGCTTTGATTAATAGATTAGTCGTAGGTATATAGGGAAATAAACATAAATGATGGCCTTTTCAATGGGGAAAAATTGCCATGTATGTATTACATACAGTATGTAGACAGACAGACAGATAGATAGATAGATAGATAGATAGATAGATAGATAGATAGATAGATAGATAGATATGAGCAATTGTTCTGGTATAAGTTTTTACAGTGCAAGGTGGGTGTTGCTACATAAACCATAAGATCAAAGCTTGAGTGGTTTATAAAAGCAACCCAGGTCCTTCACACGGTTGCTCACATTTTTCAAAATAGCTGGTTCAGATATAGAAACAACATGACCTCTGCACCAACTCTGTGTTTAATTTTCTGTTGCCACCATGGCAAGCTGGCTTACAAAGATGTAAGTATTACTCCTGTTCTAAAAATATATATATATATATAACTCATAATAACCCACACAACTGCTATAACTCCTCCCTTTGCATCTGTATCTTTTCATTTCATTTTGTCGACTGCCGGCTCGCTCTTCAGCTCATAGTTGGTGCTACGGTCAGCTAGTACCAAATACAATGAAGTCACACTTGTGTAATATGGAGAATGTAGACTTTGATTGCTGGTTTATAGGGATCTAAACAGTCATATAGATGTTTTTCTATCACTGAAAAACAGTATGGGAAGCACTATGGTGTAGTGGCTAAGAGTACTGAGCTGCAAACCTAGAGAATTGGGTTTGAATCCCACAGCCACCACTTGCATTATGTGTGACCGTGAGCAAGTCACTTAACCTACTTGTGTTCCCAGGACACACCTGGAAACAAGCCTTGGCTTATTGTCTCTTTCCTAACCATAAATTGTAAAGAAAAAAAAAATAAATTAATTTAAATGTAATTTCATATGTACAGTGTATATAGTATAAATACACAATGGCCTGACTCAGAGTATGCTATTTATCTTCATAAGTGAGGGGGCATGACAATAACTCATGAGTGACAAAATCCCCAATAAGTTATGTATGTCCTACCCCCTTACTTAGGAAGATAAGTAGCATATTCTGAGTCAGGTTATTGTATATCTCATTGATATAATATATTATAATAACTAGCCAGCAATTTTTGGGCTGAACCAGTTGATATTTGTCATAATAACTGGCTGATTATTATGGCAAACAAGTGCCGTGTCATTCAAAGCCAGCCACTCCCTCATTGGTTGTCCTTCTCCTTTTAGGTGGGCTGAACAGTTCCAGAAACATGGCGGCTCCATATCCCCAGTAGTGAGGAGCAACCAGAGCAAGAGTCTTCCCATTGTCTTTTTGTTTCCTTTTCACAAAATGGTGCTGCGTTCCACTGTAATATTTAAAAAGGAAAAAATTGTTTTATCTCATTGACCCTCTGGTTCAGGAGCCTCAAGACACATCAACTGCCAGCAGAAATGGCTCCATGGATGCCTGGGGTAAGTGGGATCCCGTTTGCAGTATATTAATTAGACACAAAATAAAACAAACATATAAAAAATGCAGCTGTGTAGAAGCAGAGGAAAAAAGGAGTGTGAGTGTGTGTGTGTGAGTGTTCGTGCGTGCGTGCATATGTGTGTGTGTGTGTGTGTCTGCCTGCTTGTCTGCCTGTCTGTCACACATGCTTAGGAGACTCAGGTTGGAAACAAAATTGCTGGACAGTGTATTATATAAAATAAAAGATGAGGAAGTGTGCATATGAGAATTTAATGCACACCCTTGCTGCAGGATGCTTTTAATAAACCCCTCGGGCTTCACCCTTGGGGATTATGTAGCATCCCACACCTTAGATGTGCATTAAATTCTCATGTCACACACTTCCCTATCCCTTATTGTATATTTATATTGAATAGCCTTTAACCCATCCCTAGATAACCCATGATCACTCTAAATCTCCAATGGTTTACATGGAGTATACCATGGAAAAAGATCTTGAAAAACTTGGTGTATCTGAACACCTTTTCCATGTTTTCCATGGACATGATGATATCATTTACAAAAGTTTTTTTTTCATTTTCATCAGTATTTTCCATGGAAAAGGGACATGGAAAGCACAAACATAAAATAGCACTGCATTCCATGAAAAAGTACATCTTTCCAAGTTATCATGAAAATGCATTCTGAGAAAAAGTACATCTTTCCAAGCTATTATGGAAATAAACTACTAGGTGAACAGATTTAAAGCATGGAATCTGTGCAGATCCTTGTAAATGTCAACCTTTTTTTATGGAAACAAGTGGAAATAAAGTATGTCCAAAAACTCTGACTTACATTCTCAGTTTCCATGGTACATTCCACAAAAAACACTAAGCATCTAGAGGTAGGAAAATAGTTGTACTTGTTCTTATGAAGTTTAACTGGTTTTGTTTAATTTCACTGTTCTCTTTGGAGTGCACCAGAAGACATGCCATCTGATGTTATTCGGTCTGCTCTCCCATTGGTTAAGAGTTCATTTCTGGCCTATTTTCAAGTGGATGTGCAGAAAGTGCACATCACGAAGATAAATTATGTATCTTCATTTAGATTTCTTCAGTGGCTAAAAATGAATCATTTATCTGTAAGGTTGGATTCTCATCTCCATTTAAGAAATAGACTTATTCAATGTAGGTTAGAGTCAAACTTTCCAGAAAATGGATTTATTTTAGCCATGGAAGCATTCTAAATAAAGATAAATAATTAAATGTAATTTTACTACAGCCATTTTGAACTCGTGTATTGCACATTAGATTTGCTCAGACCCTAGGATTGAAGCGGGAGCACTTCTATGCTTTTAGCAGACCTCCACAATCATAAGAAATGGGTGACTGACTGTTATCACTTCCAGAGGTGTTGCTAGCATGAGGTATTGTTCAGTGCTCAGGCCCCAAAAAAACATGCTTGGGGTCTGGGGGCAGCCTAGGGCCTCATAAGCTGTTGAAACTTTGGTGTTCTCTGGTGCAAAATTGCCAAGTTCTACTACTTTTTCCTTGTTGTCTCTCATTTAGAATCCATTATTTTGTGTCCTCTACTCCTCTGTTTTCTCCCTTGCCAAATGGAGACTTCATATCATAAATTAATGGTCATAGAATGAATACCCTATTTCTTAAATATCAGTAGATTTGTGCAGTGAGAGTTTTTTGAGGTGGGGGCAGGCACTGGGTAGTCTCCCAGACCCCTATTAAATTATGGGTCCATATCTAAACAAAGTATTGTTCACCAAGGGAAGTACACAAAAAAGTATAATGTAATGATTATGCAGCAACGCATGTCTACAACTACCTATCTAACCTGACCAAAGGTGGAAAATAAGAAGCACAAGCATGTGTACATGGCAGACAGTGAAAATGAAATGCATGAGAAATATAAACTTGACAACAAAACTCTGATCGAGTGGGAGCAATACTCAAGGTATGGCAGCACAAGCTGGTAAGGTTTCACAACCTTGGGTTACACTTACTGTAGTTTTTTACAGAGAGGGGGACACTAATAAAATATGTGTTCTGTAGCATGTACACTGAGAAAACTGAGAGGGGAGACCCAAATGTGTTTTTATGCAAGAAGTGTATAGAAAACCAGGAGTTAATCATTGATCTAAAAACCCTAAAAGAGGAGCTCGCAAATACTGAGATTAACAACATTGAAAGATCTGGGAATACATTAGTGAGTGGAAATTAAACCTTGTCTGAAATGACAATTATCCACAATAAGAATGAAAACGAAAAAAGGACAATGGATTGGGGGGGGGGGGTCTGACTTAAACACAGAGTAAATAAAAATTAAAAGAGCAGAAGTGAAATAGAAGTCTCAGGTAATAATCAATGGTACCCAGATACCATTTATCAAAAATGCTAAAGAGGGTGGGAGAACAGAATGTTAAGGAGGGTGTACTATTAGAGAACAAATCTGAGGCACTCACATTTGATGTACCAGCATCAGACAGTATAACTGCAGCCAGCCCTTTTACAGCTAATAAGAAATCAAAAGTACTTGTGATCAGGGATTCAATAGTAAGAAGGTGTGATACAATAATATGTGGCAGAGATAAAGTAAATAGGACTGAAATCTGTCTACTGGGGACAAAAACAGGATATAATTACATGGCTTCCCCAACTACTAGCAAACAGTGGTAACAATCCCACAGTAGCAAACCATATAGGTACTAATAACATTGGCAGGGACCATGAGAAAGACATCTGCAAAGAAATTCTGGAGATAGCTAAAACTATTGCAAGCACAGGAGTGACAGCAGTGTTTTCAGGGATCTTACCTACAGTATCTTAAAAAGAAATTCAGAAAAAAAACAAACAATAGAGTGCATTAATGCAAGTTTACATAACTGATGCAGAAGGGATGGACTGACCTTCTTAAATACCTGGGATGCTTTTTATGGGAAGAGCCACCTGTATGCCAAAGGCGGGCTCCATTTAAGCCACACAAGAACTAATATCTTAGGAAAATTACTTAATGACAAGCTACATTAATCGTATATGTTACTTTTCTATCTGCTGCTCTATCTTTAGGGCCGTAGTTGCCCTGGTATGTTGATTACTGCCTTTACCATGCTGTTGATCATCCACCTGCTTGTAATGTACTGTAAATCCCTTGATGCTCTTGTATTACCTTGTTTTGTTGTTGCTCTTGGTTGTACCTTGAAACTGCCTCTGCCTGTTGTACCTGAACGTACCCCTGTAATCTCCCGTGTCACACCTGAAAATAGGCACTTGGTTGTATAGTGTGCTTACTTGGTAAACAAAAGCAAATACATAAGTAATAAACATAGGGTGAATTTAAACTGATAAGGGAGGGGGTGAATAACCATGACTTTATTAACAAACTCTGGCCAAAGCCGATAGGGCTGCAGCTGAGGAATTTGGGGTAAAAATATTGTAAATTACCAAAGTTACAAGCATGCATTTGCAAAATATAACATAGACTTATAAATGTGTTGGTTTGTAATAGTTTTACAACAAATTTTCAGTATGATCTTGTTATGGCCCTGCTTCATGAAGATGGGCAGACAAAATGTTCAACTCCTGACTTAAAGGTGTTGTTGTGCAGGGACTGCAAAATCAACTTTTGTGACACAAAACACATTTTGGGCAGGAGTTGAAAAATGAGAGCTGTCACATTCATGATGTGCTGTAAAGAAATGGCAATGTTGAAAATTTGGAGTATAACACCATTCCATACTATTCATCTGAATGGTCTGGAGTGGTGTTATTGATTTCATAGAATGTTCAGGCAGTACGAAAAGAGAGACCAACCGAGGAGGGAGGAATTCAGGGTAGTTACAAAGCAACAAAATTGGATTATTCATTTAATAAAAAAATTTCAAAACATATCAGAATATTGGATAGATATTAAAGGGACACACGGAGGGCATCTACATTATAAAAAAATTGTTTCATATCACTTTTAACATGGTTTCCAATCACCTTCAAATTAAATGATATGATCAAAGTCCTGGATTCTGTGGTTTTCCTACTAGTTTCAGTATGGTTCCAATGTCACCAGAATCCTGAGGTGGGGATTTTACTAACTTGTGGTTTGCTGTTTGTTATGTTTTGAAATATAAGGATGGTCAATTTTTTTATTTCCTGGCATCATATTTTTCAAATATAAAGTACAACCCCCCCATGCCCACCTAGTTGATCCCATTGCTACTCGACCCACTGAATATTTAGTTTAAAAATTCCTATACTTCACCTTAGTCACCCTGCTTAGCACACTCCCACCCAACATACTGTACATTTAGATTTTAAAATAACCATGTTGGCCTCTGCAGATACTTCCTTGTTGCTGCTGATACTTTTATTTATTTATTTAAAATGTTGATAACTGGATAAGCCCAATGAGACCAGAGGTCCCTTTTTCAGGAGTGACACAGAATTAATTACATACATTAATTACATACAGTGGTACATACTTCAATTGTATACAGGGTAACTACTATGAGTACATACAGGGTATAACAATGCACATACAGTATGTTAGTTAAGTAACAGTGCACAATATACGTGAAATACAAGGATAAGAAGTAACAATAGTGCGGTTACAATTCAGTTTCATGGTGAGGTGAACCCCACACTATTCAATTAGGGAGGCATACAGTTTATATACCATTATAGCAGTGTACACATAAGATTGTTTAGAAGACACCCAAGTCAGGTTTTACAGAATTAGTCATTGGTTAATCCGTGACTTCTTAAGTAGGGTGATTTAGAACTTCTTAAGTAGGGTGATATTGTAGGCCAGGCACACAGGTGCTCTAAGCAGCCAGGCACCCACATGCTCTAAGTATATAGGAATGGGGTGAGAGGATATTAGGCCTAGTCGACAGGGACTAATGGTTACAACCACAGAGACTCAGTTCCAGCAGGTACACTTTCAATGAGGACTTAAATCCCCGAAGAGAAGGACAGCCCAATATATACTCTGGGAGAGTGTTCCACAGGTAGGGAGCAGCATACCGAAAATATTTTTTGCCTAGGTCAGTCCTTACTCAGGGTATGTCACGTGGGCGGCCAGTCAACGACCTTAGATCAAGGCTGTGGACCTTGGGGTTAATCAAGCCACACAAATTGTGGGGGGGGGGGGAGCGGTCATTAGGAATTTGTGAGTTATACAAAAAGTGAGGGACAGGCCAATTTTTGCTGTAGCGAGGGCCAGTTAAGGTCAGTAAGGGCCTTGCAGTGGTGCCTTCTGGGAGGGGAATGTGTAGCAAAGTGTGCAATCCTATTGTAGAGTATAGTTAGTTTTCTTAGTTCATTCTCCTTAAGAAACTGAAGATGGGGGCAGCATAGAGGAGGGTAGGAAGCAGGGTGCAACTAGCTATGACTTGCCTTGCCTCATCTGTAAGGGAGGTTTCCAGCCTATAAAGGAGGCCCACTTTCTGGTGAGTGGACTTAGCTAAGTTATCAATGTGCGGTTTGTAGAACATATCCTGGTCAAGGAGGATACCAAGATACTTAATCTTGTCAATAACCTGAACTGTCTTCCCTTTGGTGGTGTGGAACTGAAGCAGATCATGCCTGTCGGCTCCTAGATGTCTAGTCCTAAATAGGACAGCCTTTGTCTTCTCTTCATTAAGCACAAGTGAGTTGGCAGAGAACCAGGCCTCAAGTGCTGTGAGGCAGGATTGAAGTTTGGCAGAGATAACATTTGGTTGAGGATCGCTGCAGTATGCAACGGTATCATCTGCATACAGGATGAGGTTGCCCAGCCCACAGTCCCTCTCAATGTCATTAATTAAGTTGGTGAATAGTAGAGGACCCAGTATCAAGCCCTGAGGTACTCCAGAGGTAACTGGTCTAGGGCCTGATTGGATTCCTCTCCAAAGAACCTTTTGGGTTCTATTGAGCAAGTAGCTCTCAAACCAGGTAACAGAGAGCCTATCCAGTCCTAGTATTTGGAGTTTGGAGAGAAGTAGTTCATGACTGACCAGGTCAAATGCTTTTGACGGATCAACAAATAAAGCTCCAGTTGGGAAGCCCCTGTGAACACCATCCAGGATGTCTGACGTTAGCCAGATTAGGGCTGTGTCGGTACAATGGCCCTTCCTAAAACCATGTTGATTGTCAGCTAGGAGTAGATGTGCCTCAAGGTAGCCCTGCAGTTGGTTGCAGACAAGTCTCTCCTGCACCTTTGCCAGTGGGCAGAGGATAGAAATGGGCCTGTAATTCTCAAAGTTAGCCCTTGGCCCCTTTTTGTGGATGGGGTCTATGGTCGCAACCTTCCACTTATTGGGGACTTTTCCTTCTAGTAGGGATCTGTTGATGAGCATGGTGACTGGGAGGGTAATAGCTGGGGCAGCAACCCACAGCAGCCTTGGTTCAAGCAGGTCATATCCAGGGGAGGAGTTGGGGTTAGTTTGATTTAGAAGGGGTAGTACCTCAGATGGCTTGACCAGTTTTAGGTGAAACTGAGGCCTAGGGAGATTCCATCCAGTTCCGTCGCTGTGGGGTACACCAGAGGGGACATTGGGCTTAAGCATGATGGGATTAGAAAAGGAGGCATTAAATGCCTCAGCTATAGAAATGGGGTCATTTTTCAGAGTATTTTTGACCAGAAGAGCTCCTTTCGGGGCCCTTGTAACACCTTTCAAAAGCAGGTTTATTTGGCCCCAAAATTTCTTGGGATCCCTTAGGTGTCATGACTGAAGATCACACAAGTACTTAGAGTTTGCATTTTTGGAGGCTTTCTTGCATTTATTCCTAAGTGCTCTGTACTTCCCCCAATGTGACTTAAGGCCAGTGAATTTGTAATGCCCCCAGGCTCTGTCTCTGAACAGCATGATTCGTTTAAGGTCAGGGTTGAGCTATTTGTGAATCTTACCCTGTACCCTTACATTTCTCGCATGGGGCATGCTCATCAGCCACAGACCTGAATACATTGGTGAAATAATCCTATGCTTCATCCAGGGAGGGGAAGGAAACTATAGGTTCCCAGTTAACCACATGTAGGTTAGCGCAGAAGATACTGAACAATGTCTTTCTATGCAGAACACTGAACTCTGAATGCCACTGAGACAAAATGTATCCTTGAGAATCTGGCACCATTTGGGAACTCTTGTACCATCGAGTGTCACTTGGAGAGTGCTGAGTGAGACTGGTCTCAACCCACTTCTGCCTAGTCTGAAAGGTCTCCCAGTTTGGACCACCAGTGAAGTAGGTTGGGATATAAGGAGATAAAAGAACAGGTGAAAAACCATTTGATGTCCACGTGGCTATTGCCGCTACACTCTCCATGCCCAGTTAAGGCACCCAAACTTCTGAGTTCCCTGCCCTCCCACCTTTCAGTTATTTAAGTTTTTGTTGGCTCATCTGCTTGCCAGCCATCCCCATTTGGAGGGATAAGTCAGGTACAGTATAGGAAGACGCAGGCTGTGGGGAGATGGGGGATGAGTGGTGGCTACTCCTTTTGGGGGAGTGCTCAAAGGGGGCTTCACCTACCAGGTAAGAAGGGAAAGCTAAAAGTAAAAAAAAATTGCCAATGTTTAGGAAAGAGCAGTTTTGGAAGGGAAGAATAATTACCAATTGTATACCACTTTTCATACACAGAAGCAAAAGGTCCAGCAACTCAGAAGGACCAAAGGCACTTGTAAGCTATGTGTTCATTTTATTTTTAAATAATAGCAAAGCAGTAAAAAAGCAGCATAAAGATCACCACATAAAATCACCAACGTTTCACATCCTTCCAATGATTTATCAAGGTGTCGAACGCCTTGATAAAGTGTCGAACACCTTGATAAAGCATTGGAAGGATGTGAAAGATGTGTAATTTATGGTAATCTTTTACTACTCTTTGCTATTATTTAAAAATAAAATAGACAACACATAACTTACAAGTGTCTTTAGTCCTTTTGTGTTGCTGGATGTTTTGCTTCTGGATATTGGTATATGTCTAGGCACCGGAGTCTTTTCTAATGGCCACCTTCTCTCTGTTACTACTTTTCATACAAACTGTATCCCAAAGTGCTTTACAAGTAATGAGAGACTGGTAGTGAAGTGACTGTACATTTATAGTGGTAGCCATTGCACACCTCAACACTCAGTCACAGACATGGACAGTTGTCTAAACTGGTTTTATGGAAGGGAAATGTTGGCCAGGACACCAGGGTAAAATCCCTGCCCTTGTGAAAAGTTGCTTTGGGTTCTTTTACTTCCAGCTTGACACCTATCAGTACTGTAACAGAGAAGGGCAGAGGGACCTTGGTTTAACATCTTATCCAAGAACTGGCACACTGCAACAGTACAGCCTCCTCTAAGTACTACACTTGGGTGTCAGCATTTGTGGTATAAGTCCAGTCCTGGTGTGGGACCAGAATCCATGGCCCTCTGGGCCAGAGATGGATGTGCTGCAGACTGAGCCATGATATCAAGTGAGCCATGCTGATGCCGTAATATGGGCTCCTCAATACAAAAGAGCAGTGAAGCATTCAAGAGGGTAAAGAGGTGGGCAACCCATTAAATAAGCAGGTTTAATGGGAAACAAAAGCTTTGAGGAGAGGCCAGATGACCCTTAACATGTTCACCCTGGAGAAAAGGGCATGGAGAGGGGACCTGATCTCAGTCATACTTATATGCAAGGGTGATGCAAAACTGAACAGATATGTTTGATCTGGCATGCTCTAGCAGGACGTGGGGGTATGCCCTGAAGCTCTAAGGTGATAAATTCAGTGTAATGCTAGGAGATAGTTTTTGACAGTAAGGCAAGGCAAGGCAAATTTTATTTGAAAGACACCCATCCCGGAGGCTCTGGGCTCTGTACATATTAAAAGAAATTCCACATACTTACAAATATAGAAATAAATAAATAATTCACTTATAAACATTAGTACACATCATTACATTTAAAATAATACCTTCAGCAGCAATAATAAACTCAAAGGAAGCAAAAAATTATTTTAAATATCAAATTCAGAAATTGGGTCAGGGATATACCACACAGTCCGGGAAGGCCTGATTATATAAGAAGGCCTTAAGGTGGGTCTTGAATACCTCAACAGAAGGGGCCTTCCTAACAGCTGTAGTATGCAAATTCCACAGGATGGTGGTGGCAACACTAAATGCTCTGTCACCAGCTGTCTTTAACCACGCCCTGGGAATCGCAAGGAGGCCCCTAGAGGAGGAGCAGAAGGGACGGACAGAGACAGCAGGAGTGAGAAGGTCCTTCAGGTAACCAGGGCCCAGGCCATGTAGGGCCTTACAGGTGAGCAAACCCACATTAAAGAGAACTCTTCACCTGACCAGCAGCCAGTGCAGTTGATGCAGCACCGGGAGTGATATGACAGTACTTAGACTGTCCCGTCAACAATCTAGCCACTGCATTCTATACCAGCTGCAGTCAGTGCGTGATACCCCCAGAGACCCTGAGATACAGCGCATTACAGTAGTCACACTAGAATGAAATGAAGGCATGCACCAAGGTGGGGAGGTCCAGTGGCGGCACTAGGGTCTTTATCCTGGCAACATTCCTCAGATGGTAAAAACTAGAGCGGATAATGGACGCCAACCGAAACTCAAGAGACAATCTGCTGTCAAGAATAACGCCAAGATCATGCACCCTAGTGGAGGCCTTCAATGGTACAAAACCAAGAAAAAGCCCTGTCTCTGCACTAGAGGCCAACCTATCTCACCCTCTGTTCGACTCCACCACCAGTACCTTCATCTTATCGGGATTCAGTCACAACCAGCTGGAGGCCATCTAATCACTGATCTCAGCGGGGCAGCTGTTAAGCACTTCTGCTGCTCAAGATGTTCCAGGGGCAAAGGAAAAATACAGCTAGGTGTCATCAGCATAACAATGAATACCCAGACTGTACTTTCTAATGATCTCTCCCAGGGGCAGCATGTACACGGTGAACAACATTGGTGACAAGATCAAACCCTGGGGAACTCAGCATGACAGGAGAGCAGAGTGGAGGAGAAGTTCCCCATCACAACCCTCTGCCTCCTATTAGATAAAAAAAGACTCAAACCAGCAGATAGCAGTGCCGGCAAGTCCACAGAAATCCATTAGGTGGTCAAGTAACAATCGATGGTCCACCGTATCAACTGCTGAAGAAAGATCGAGGAAAAACAGAATTGTCCCATCCCGTCGATCTTTAGCCCTAAGGAGGTCATTGTGCACTTGAACAAGTGCAGATTCAGTGCTATGCTTCACACGAAACCCAGACTGGAGAGGCTTGTATAAATCATGGGCCACAAGATGATCCTCCAGCTAAAGTGCCACCACCTTCTCCACAATCTTACCCAAAAATGGAAGATTATAGATAGGATGGTAATTTGCCTTGGTGTCAGGGTCCAAAGATGTTTTTTTCAGAAGGGGTCTCACCAAGACCTCCTTCAAGACATCAGGAAAGACCCCCCTGACAAGGAACATTGTAAAATCAAGGCAAACACTGGGCCAACTGAGTCAACACATCCCATTAAGAAATGAGTTGGCACCGGGTCCAGTTCACAAAAAATGTGCCGAAACTTGGAAGCAACCTCAATGACCTCAGCCGCCTCCACCAGTCTAAACTCACCCCAACCAGGTGGAGTGCTCTCTGGATGCCCATAGTGACCACTGTCAGCCACACTCTGGCCCACTG
The DNA here is from genome assembly GCA_016271365.2 of Neoceratodus forsteri. Taxonomy (NCBI): domain Eukaryota; kingdom Metazoa; phylum Chordata; order Ceratodontiformes; family Ceratodontidae; genus Neoceratodus; species Neoceratodus forsteri. Next base: position 1,729,199,929 of record CM057452.1, read on the forward strand.
GTAGAACCCCCTGCCTGATGGTGGAGACCCTGTCCAAGAAGAACCGAGCAAACTCTTTAGATAATGTATCCAAAAAGGCTACCGTCGGCTGCAGACAGGAAGGATGGAGAAGACTGTCCACAGTCCGAAAGAGCACAGTTGGTCGGTTACTCCCAGCAACAATCTCTCTGGATAGGAACTCTGCCTTCTTATGGTTGATTGCCCCCTGGTATGCACCATAGTGCACACACAGGGCCAGTTTATCCACCTCCAGACTGGACCTCCACCAGCAGCACTCTAATCTCCAACCCAAGGTCTTCATCCCCATGGGCTCCTCATCAAACCAAGGGGACCTCAAGCAAGAAGACCTGGATCATACATGGACTGATGCAAGGGAGTCGAGTGCATCAGACAATGCCTTATTATAGGCATCAACTGCCGAGCCCACACCCCCAATACATGCACTGCCCACACTAGATGCACACATCACATCACACCACCATGCTCACTTCACAGTGGACACTGCTCAACATACTTACCCATTCAAAGGCCCTGATTACTCACAGGTCCCCGTACCACCATGTGTCTGTATAATAAGATTCCACCACACAGAAAAGATGGCAAGAAAACATTGCCTTCCACTCCAACATGATGCCCGCCATTCTGATCAGTGCATGAGCCACAAGCCACTGCATGTGGTGCTCTCACATGTCCGGGCATGTCATACTGCCACATGGCAATACCCCCTTAATGGTGTAATAACCACAAAGCGGCAGTACATAAGGGAACACCGTGAGTGGTGCACCACTGCACAGGAAGAGCAGTGAGTACATCACTGTGTGTCCAGGTGTACTAATGCATGTACACCTCATTGCTGAGCATGCAGAGTGGAGACAGCGATGTGGACCATGGCCGCGTGTGTTCCACACAAGAATCGACGCATCAGCATTGCATGACACACACTGCACCAACTGGCTGTGGCAACCATGGGCCACCATTACCCGGCTATGTAACAGCATCCGCAGATTGGTAGAACCACAGACACGGCGGTCACACACCATGAATGTGAAGATAAAACTGCTATGCACCCAGGGCTACTATGCCATGAGGTCATTCCAGCGTGTGACAGGTGACACAGTTGGTGTGTGCCAGTCCTCAGTGTCCAAGGCAGTGGCACGGGTGACAGATGTCCTCCTCCAGCATCTGGGGAAGCACATCACCTTTCCCACTACACCGGTGGAGGTATGGGCAACCAAAGAGGCATTCTATGCAATGCACTGCATGCCTAATGTGTGGTGCCATCAATGAAACACACATTGCCATCCTCACACCAGTGGCACATGAGGAGGCATATATGAACCGCAAGGGCTACCACAGCATTAATTGCCAGGTTGTATGTGATGCCAGGGGCATCATCCAGGATGTGCGTGCTAAGTACCCGGATTCAACGCATGACTCCTATATCCTGGATGGGTCTGGCATGTGTGTGCTGCTTCGTACTGGACACCTTAATGGGCAGCTGCTTGGTGAGTAGCACATACTGTACTGGGTACATATCAACACATTCCTACATTCACTATGTCACTGACACGTTCTTCCACACACCTGCAGGTGACAGCAGATATCCACTGTGAACTAGCCTGATGACACTGTTCCATGCCCCTGCAACCCCTGCTGAGGTGGCATACTACTCGGTGCACAAGTGAACAAGGGCTGTCATTGAGAGGACAATCGGTCGGCAGAAGATGTTGAGCCCCGCCAAGGCATGCAGGGTGTTCATGATGTGTACCATTGTGCACAACATCATGAAGCATGCCAACATCCCAATGCCTCCAACATGTCCCAATGCCCCAAGGGATGATGGGGATGACAACACCATGTGTGTCCGGGTTCCAGAGAGAGTAGTCAGCCATGTGGCTTGGCAGGAATTTGTGGAGGTCACACAGTGCATGCAGCTGGGGTGTAGTGTCACGGCCATGACCCACAGCCTTGGCATACCATTGTGCCATGCTCTCATACAGCAGGATGTATGATATGGTGGCCCTGCAGACATGTGCCGGGGCAGCACATGTTGGGGGGTGGTGTGGTGGTGCACAATGATAAGTGATATCCCTGAGTGCACCTCATTAAGGGTGGGTGGGTTGGTATTGGGGATGTTGCCATGCTTGTGCGCTTCACATGTGTGCGTGTGCCAGTGTCCTGCATCTGTTGGATTTGGCTGTTTTGTGGTCGTGGCATAGCATGTGTATGTGCCCACATCGGGCATGACATGCAGCTGTGCATGGTGGAACATTACTACCCTGTCCCCTCTGCATCGGGTCAGCCCATGAGATGGGCCAATGTCCTGCTTCCAAGTCTATGTCCTGGTGGTCAGGTGTGTTGTCCAGTCCTGCCCCTACATCCACAGTGGCCCTGTCAGAGCCCATACCCTCACTGTTGGCACCATCTGCCACCCACCAGTGTGCCTCTGCCATCACTGTCCCTGGATGTTGGAGTGTGTGCTGTGCCTGTGAACCCCTGCCATCAGCATGGCATGGCATCTCAGTCACTGTGAGAGGTGTGGTGTGCCTGTACCCCTCTGGCCTCTGTGTCAGATGTGCTGCTGATGGTGACCACTGTGTGCCCATGTCAGGGGCTGCTGCCCGTGTGTGGTGCCATGGAATATTCCTGGCCAGTGGGCTATGCATGAGCTCGTAGATGCCCTCAAGTGCAACGGCACACCACAGGAGGGCCGTATGCATATTTCTGGTCACCTCCATCTGGGCTAACACGGCAACAGTGTTCCGGCACTGCATGTCAAGGCAGTCACACTCAAGCTGCTGCAGTTGCTGATACTATCCATTAATGTAGGTGTGTGCCCGGGCTGCTTGATGGCATATCCTGGTATGGTCAGATGGGCACTCATCACCACTGTTGGTGTGCGGTGCCAGGACTGGCCTGTGTCAAGCTGTACCACTGATGGCATCTCTGCCTGTGTGGGAGTCTGCACCCAAGCAAGGGTCTCTTTCTGTGCATGCCCATTGCACACGCATCCCTTGCATGCTGCATGCCATCCCTGCAGCTGTGTCTCTCCCCATCCCAGTGTCCTCCTGTTGTGGAGTAATGGTGCTGTCCTCCTCACTCCCCATCTCCACCTGGGGCTCTGTCTCTGGCTCCACACCTGTTGGGAGACAAATGTCATGTTACTGGGTTGGCATGGATGTCGCCCACCACAGGACTCCCCCTGGGTTGTGCATATGTACCTTCATGCTCCACTGTGGTGTGTCCCTTCACCAGGGGAGATGGTGTCATTGTGGCGGCAGTTTGTTCCCTGGTGGGTGCCATGCTTCTCTGGGTAGGGCATGCGCTGCCTGTGGTTACATTACAAAAGGATTAATGTGGCCACAGTGTTGTCTGGAATTGCATAGCCACATGCATGTTTGGTGGCCCTACCTGCCATTGTGTCCACCCTGTCTACCTCGCCATGGACAGGGACGTCAGTGAGTGTCTCTGCAATGAGTAGCTCCAGGGTGTCAGCTGGCTATATGTGCATGGCAAGCCCTCTCCCATGCCTCTGAGTGCCCTGCCACTGGTGGTGAGCTTCCATTTCACCACCACCCTCAGTTCATGCCATTTGTATTTAATCACTGTTAGTGTCCTTGCCTCTGACCCCGCAGCATTTACAGCCACCTGGATGTTCAGCAAAATTCTGACCTTGACCTTGATGGGTTTTGACAGTGCCTCTGCACTGTACAGTCAGCTGTAGTTCTGATGTATGTCAGTGACCATGGTGGGGATCTGCCTCCACTGAAGTTGGTTGCCCTGGAGTGCCCACTGCCCCATGTGTGGCCCATTCCATGCCCACACCCAACCCGGCCTCCACCTCCATCGCCCTTCTCTACTTGCTGTGCTGCTCCATCCACATCCCCTTTCTGGTCCACCACTGTGTAGTGATGATTCAGCTGTGCAGCATTCACAGCCATGAATCTACGTGGGGGGTGTTCCCTCTCCTAATATGATGAGGTCTGGGGCATTCCCACTTGTTGATGCTTCACCTGCTTGGCCTGCATGGATCACTACGCATCTCCACAGGCCATGCCTCTTGCACATAGTGATGTTCGTGCATGCCGCATAGCAGCTGTCACCTGCTTGCCGCATAGCTGTGCACTTTGTCTAAGTCACTTCTCAGCGTATTATATACACTTTCATACATAGGGCCCATTAAAAGAGTACTTGGGCAGAAACGTGTAAATGTTCTCATTTTCCTTACAATTCATTTGCAAGGAGTCCCAGCCCCGCAGCCACTGCATTGCAATATTTCCATCACATCTGTCGTTTACCCTCTCCTTTCTGAGCTTTATTTAATCGCCCCAATTTTTTTTATTATAATACAAGCAGCTGTGTTAGGAAATATACATGAATAATGACTTGTATACAACCTGTGCAATAGTAGGACACTAGTCACATCAATCGGTATCCCACAGAGTTTGCAGACACTGTTGCTGTCACTCTCTCATCCTGTACCAGGGCCTTCTGGTGTAGTATCTTTTGTGAACTTCAGGTTGATATGTGTGGTATCACCACATCTGAACTAGGACCGGACGTGAGGAAAGGATGGTAGAGGATGACCCTATATAAGTACACACAGCCCTGGGGTGGGTGGGTTCTGAGGAAAACAATCAGTTCAGTTCAGACTGAGATACTATCCACACCCCTTAATTAATGGAGTCTCATTTGTGCTCCTTGGCTGCCGGTCCCTGCAAACAAGCCCAAAGCAGAAGAAAAGAACAGAACAGAAACAAGGTCAGTTACAATCCTCCTTCCTGCACTGAACCCCAGATTTCACACTACTGTAAATAAAATAGACAAAGTATTAGTAGCTTAGATCCCCCCTCACTCTGCCCTCTGATGCTGCTGTGTTGTGGTCTGAGGAAGAATTGGAAGCAATTCCTTGTCAAACCTTTTTTTAAATACCCCAAGTTGGTGCACTTTCCTCAGGTGTTCTACAGTCCCATTGCTTAACTGCAGTGGTCCCTTGGTGCTCCTGGTCCCTTCAAACAGGCCCGAAGTAGGAGAAAACAACAGAACAGAAACAAGGTCAGTTACAATCCTCCTTCCTGCACCAAACCCCTGATTTCACACTGCTGTAAATATTAGTAGATTAGATCCCCTGCTCTGGCCTCTGATGCTGCTGTGTTGTGGTCTGAGGGAGAACTTGGTGAGGAGCAGCGGAGCTCTAGGAGCGGTAGGGCCACACGTTCTTCAGCAGCCTCTGCATGTGTAACCTGCTGGGGCTGCACATTCTTTGGCAGCTGCTGCCTGTGTTACCTGCTGCCAGTGATTTGTGAACCATACTATAATGTAGAGCAATCTGTAGAGCTAGGGAGCAGGTGAGACAGGCAGGCAACTTTAGGGAGTAGTTGCAGCATCATCAGGATCTGGAAACCATCATCCTGGTAAGTCAGACAGATCGCTCTGATGTCACGCTTTCATGTAGCTGAGACCTTTTCAGATTGCTCAGCACCGCCCCTCCACCACCAACCATGCCTGCTGCTATTTCTGGCATTCTCTATTTTGACTGACAGCAGCTGCAGGGATCACTTTAAATCCACTTGTAGTGCAAGGGGAAGGGGATGCAGAAATGTATTTGTTCAAATACAGTACAATCCGGTTTATCCAAACCTGTTCATCAACATGTTTCCAGTTTGGATAAATGGTAGTTCGTCAAAACAGGATTAACTTAATTTTTTTTTATGGGACACACACAGTATGGCCAGAATACATCAAGCTAGGCTTTTTCCAAGCAAAATGTAAGATGTGGTTTTGTCGGCTGGCTCCATAGCATTGTGGACCCAAACATTTTTGCACTTCTGCACTTTAATAAATTATTTATGTTTACATGAAGACCTGACTGGGTGCTCATTTTTCTAGACTTATTTCCAGAATACATGCGTAAGTGGCACACGGTATAATTCAATGTAATGCAGAGTAACACACTGTTATTCTGCCTAGCACACTGTTATTCTGTTTTTTTTGTTTGTTTGCTTGTGCTGACACAGTATATGCTTCATTTTATTTTAATTTTATTTTCTTTTGTTATTTCCGTAATGTAGGTGCAGGACATTGGAGCAGGGCGGAGCAGGGTGATGGAGTTGACAGTAGGGAGATGGGCAAATGAGAAGTAGGTACTGCTTGTAAATTTCAGCACTTTAATGCAACAGCTGATGGTTGTCTACCAACTGCAAGCAGACAGTGGAGTGACAGTGCTTCAGAATGCAGATGAAATAATGAACAGTGCAGTGACAGTGCTTTACAGTGCCGATGAATAAATGAACAGCTGATGCCTGCTCCTGATTGCTGCACATGCAAAGCTGATGCTTGCCTACCAATTGCAAGCCGACAGTGAAGTGACAGTGCTTTAGAGTGCCAATGATACTGGACTAGGTGACATTTGCAAAAGAAGGAAAGCATGGAATGAAACAAGTGCAAGCATTAGAATTCATTTACATGTACAATACAGTACTTAGTCTGCAAATTCATGGGCGACATGATGCAGTTTGGTTAAGAGGGAGTTCCATCTAACCAGAGTTTGGTTAAATGGGACCCTACTGTAAAAACAGCTAGCACTGTAAAATAGTGCAGTGCTGCGGTCGGTAGGGACAACATGAGTGGACTGTTTCACAGATGCGTAGGCAACTGTGTCACAGTCCAACTTGTAACATTACATGTTGTTCATTTGGAAAGGAGCCCTTTTACTCGGTGATCATAAAAGGACTGCAGGGCTTCTCCCTTCTGCAGCCCTAAAAAAATGGTAGCCAACATAAGCAAAGCATAAAAAAAGCCACATACAGTAACCCCTCACTGTAGCAAACCCCGCTATAGCAAAATGCCATGTGTAACAAGTGTCTCCAGTGGCTCCCTCCCGGTGTTCCAGCTGTATGTGCATGCATTAGCTTTTCTTAAATTACTATTTACTGTACAGAGGCTGTGCACAGAGGAAGGAAGGCAGGCAAACATATGTGGAGACTAACCAGCTGAGAGCCGCCACTGGAGAAGAAGCAGAGCCACAAGGCAAATGCAGAGCCACAAGTCAGAAGCAGTATTGCCAAGACTGCAAGGTTGCAGATAGATGACTAGATAAAAGGGATGGAAGAGGAATATAAGGAACAGTAAAATGTGTTCAATACTGCAGTTGTGTGTCTCTATACTCTTAGATGAAAACAGAGCCACAGTTGGTAAGAACACCGGGGGGGAAGGGGAGGATGATCAGCTGAGAGCCACAATGGTTACTGCATACTGTATAAAAGCTGTGCACAGAGGAAGGAAGGCAGAAAGATGTGGAGGCTACCCAGCTGACAGCCGCCACTGGAGATGAAGCAGAATTGCGAAGCAAATGCAGAGCCACAAGTCAGAAGCAGTATCGGCAAGACTGCAAGGTTGCGGATAGATGACTAGATAAAAGGGATGGAAAAGGACTATAAGGGACAGTAAAATGTGTCCAATACTGCAGTTGTGTGTCTCTATACTCTTAGACAAAAACAGAGCCATAGTTGTTAAGGACACGGGGGGGGTGATCAGCTGAGAGCCACCATGGTTTAGTCAGGATAGAGCTTTAGTACGGTTGAGAGGTGCTGTGTTTAGTTAATATGAGAGGCTACATGTGCAGTGCCAGAAGCCTCAATAAGAACAAGATGGTTGCCAGAGCTCAGTGCACATGCAGGAGCAGTTGTGCATGCATGACTTCACTTCTGCAGCTGTGGTGAAGTCATGCATGTGCAATGAGCTCCAGCAGCCATCTTGGGCATGGCAGAATGTTCCGCTGGGAACTCATTGCACATGTGCAACTTCACTGCAAGTGCAGAAGAGAAGTCATGCGCATGCTATGGCGGGCCATGATGGGTGACAGGAGCATAAGTAGTGAGCCCATCGGGGGGAATAAGTTGAGTGATTTGGAGTTGTGGAACCATGTACTGCAACTCCAAATCTGTGTTTCAGTATCCAGCTTTTTCTAGCTACAACAAGACAGCTGCAGGCTTCACCCACTGCTGTCATAAAATGGAGGTATTAGAAGCAATACTTAGTCTGAAGGCAACATAGATGTAGCATTTAAAACTGAAACATGATGGTCATGGGAAGGTACTTGGGGCAAAGGGCTAAGTAGATATCAGTTAAATACACTGGACCAAGAGGAAAAGAAGAGTGGGGCATCGCTATTTATATTTCTGACAAAATGTACATAACTAACATTTCTGAGAAAATTAGAAAGGAACAGGGAGTAGCAAAAACTACAGTATATGGCTCAAGCTAACTACCAAGTCTAACAAAAGTAATATATTAGGTTTATGTTATTGGCCCCCTAACATCAATAATTATACAATGAGTCCATTAACCAAGAACTGGAACAAGCCAATGATCTCGGAGACATAATATTTTTAGGTGACCTTAATTATAGTGGTATCTGCTGGTAAACAAAAAATGTAACTCAGCTTCATAACGAAGAGGTCATTAGGTTAGCTGACCAACTCAACTCAAAGCAACATATTAAAACCCCTACCAGAGAAGAGACTATATTAGATATAGTATTCAGCTCCATCAATATAAATATAACAAATTGTTTGGTAGGAAGTCTCATAGGAACAAGTGACCATAACAGTGTCACTTTCTGCATCAGTGACTCTTATTCTAGATTAAAAGGATGTAGAGAAATCTACCTATACCAGACTGCCAATTTCGTGGCAACTCACTGAGACCTAAATAAAGTCAGGTGGGAACAGTTATTAAAAAATAAGTCAATTGAGGAAATGTGGTCCATAATAAAGGAAAAAAATCTAGATGTGACATACACATTAATAAAATACAAATAAATACATAGGCCGAGATATTTAAACTGCGCCAGGCTGGGGCACAAGCCTGGGCACAGCTCAACTTAGCTGTGCAGGGGTGTGGACTGGACGATATTCAATGGAGCTGCGCATGGCTCAGCAGCATTGAATATCACACCCTGGCCAACCACAGTGTGCATGGTGCAGTGGCACTGCTCCAGCGCAAGTGGCCAGAGTGGAGCATGGGGATGCGCTAGTGCAAGTTCCATTGCACCATGCACAGCAACCACGATATTCAAAACTTGACATGCAAATGGGGCCATAATGTATGCAAGGTGCAAATGGGGCCATTTGCATGTCGTTATGGACCCATTTGCATGCAGGTGCGCCGATCCCGACGACTTGCGCCTGGCACCCTGTCAGGCAGCAGCCTTCGGGGACTGATGCCCCCTGCAGCAGCCAGCAATGTGCTCCACAGCCCAATCACAGGCATTTGTAAAAAAGAAATATATCCTATATCCCTGGTGGTCCAGTGGACCGCTATCTGCCAGATCGTGGGCATTTGTAAATAAAAATAGAAATATGTCCTATATCCCTGGTGGTCTATGGTACCCTCCTCCCCATTCACCCACTGAGCACAACCGCTCCACTCCCCCTGGTCAGCTGGCAGGTGGCAGCACCCCAACCGCCTGCCGCCCCACCGCCCACTGACTGACACCATCGGTACGGCTGTACGCCCATTGGTTCTGGCGTGAGCCAATGGGCGTGCTATCTACTACTACGTTCCAGATATCTGAATGATTCATTCACATATCTGGAATGTGTATAGTACTATGGGCTGCATGCCTATTGGCTCACTCTGTGAACCAATGGTCACACAGCCCCGGCGGTGTCAGTTGGCAGTCAGGAAGGCGGCAGGGAGGGTGCTGCGCCTGCTACCGGGGAGCAGGGTAGTGGGGCCTTAGTGGGTGGTGGGGATGGGGTGCCCTAGACCACCAGGGATATAGAACATATTTCTAATTTTAATTACAAATGCCCACGATTGGGCAGATAGCGGTCCACTGGACCACCAGGGATATTGAACTTATTTGTGTATTTATACAGATGTCCGCGATCGGGCAGATAGCGGTCCACTGGACCACCAGGGATATTGGATGGACTATCTTTTTATTACTAATGCCCGCAATCTAGCAGATAGCGGTCCACTGGACCACCAGGGATATTGGACAGAGTAATAATTTTTATTACAAATGCCCGCAATCAGGCAGATAACGGCCCACTGGAACACCTGGGATATTGGACGGAATATCTTTTTTTTACAAATGCCCGCAATCGGGCTTGGGGGAGCCGCCAGGTGCAGCCAGAGCTCAGGTGGCCACCCACAGGTGACAGCTGCCATGTTGCGCCCTGCAATGCAGCAGCTCACCTGTGGGTGGCCATCAGTTGTTCCTTTTTTGGATCAGCTTTGTGCGCGGTAGGAGTTGTCGTGGGCTCTGCACATCCCGCGCTGAATATCGGGCTGTGCAGGGTATGCATGGACACACCCCCCCTACCTACGCCTGCATACATTACTGATGTGCTCTGGTGCATCGGGATTTGTGTCACGCACTTTTCCCTTTTGAATATCGTGTCGGGGTGCATCAGTGGGTTGTGCATGGTGCAACCCTTTTGAATATCTATGCCATTTAGTAAAATTTTCTTCATTTGCATGATATTTCTGATCAGTCCAAATTGGACATAGCCATTTTTCCCTTATTTTAACCAAGTGTAGACATTCAGAAATCAGATGGCTTATTGTAATTGCAATATTCAGTTCACACGTACATTTACAGTCCAGCAAGTTAAAAATACTTTCTCCATCAAATCCTAGATTTAGGAGGCCCATTCTAAATTTACAAAGGGTATTTCTTTGCATGCTATGTTCACAGAATTTTAAATACTTTTCTCTTTGTGTATTTGTTTCGACTTGACATATACATTACAGAATGAGAGTTCCGGCACCTTACTTAGTTCTACTTGAAAATAATTTTCTACCAGTCTTTGTTAAGCCTCCTCCATATGCCTTTCTAAATTGTCTATGGCTTGTCTATCCTAGATGTCTATCAGACCCACTTTAATTATATGTTGGTTTAATCTGTAAAACCACCCATTTGTATATGCCTTCTCTTTACTTTCTGTCCAACATTTTGCCATCAGACTTTTTTTAGGTGACAACACAATTTTTTTCAATAATCCCAATGCCCTAATTTATGCCCAAAGTACAACAGATTTTAGGTACAGTTCACCTCTATACAGAACAGTTGGTGTCCTCTGGTGTAGTCCTAGTATCTGTTTATAAAACATATTTTGGACTACCTCCAGTTCTGTTATACCTTTATGAAAGGCCCATACCTCTGACCCATATAGCAGTATACTTACTACTTTGCATCAAAAGCTCTTTTTAATGCAGCATATAAATTGTGTGCAACTTGCCAAATCTGTTAATTGCCCTAGAAGCACTTAGTCCTTGTTTCTTTACCTTAGCAATCTGTGATTTCCACACTAGATTTGTTTCAAACCCCACACCTAAATAGGTGTATTCTTTTTTAGTTTCAATTAGTGTACTTTCCATAACCCAGCTCTATTAAACTTCTGTAGATTATTTTACCAAAAATTAGAACTGCACATTTTTGTGGGTTTTTTGTCAATGCCAGATTGCTAAGTGTTTTCAAACAGCATTTAATTGCCTTATTTAGCCCCAGGGGTGTTAATGAACATAAAACAATATCATCTGCATACATTAATATGCTAACTTTTTTATCTTTAATATTTGGCATTGCACACTCCACCGAATTCACCTCTCTGATGAGCTGGTCCATATATAGATTGAATAAAATTGGTGTCAATAGGCATCCTTCTTTAATTTCTCTTCCTATATGGACTGCATCTGATACCATCCCATCCCCTGGTGTTTCTAATATAGACATTTTTATTTTTGTGTAGACACCTAAGGATAGCTAATAGATGTAAATTTATACCTTGTTCTTCCAGAATGTTCCATAACGTGTCTCTATTGACATTGTCAAAAGCGGCTTTTAAATCCAGAAAGGCCACATATAAAACACCTTTATTTATTACACAGTATTTTTCAATAAGATAATTTAACATAAATATATTATCTATTGTACCCTTTTTTCTGAAACCCGATTGTTCAAGATCTTCACCGCTATACATAGAAGGCTAATAGGCCTATAATTTCCAGGGTCACTTATTATTCCTTTTTTATGCAAAAGGAATAATTAAGCTCACATACCATTCCTCCGGCATTATCATATTATCTAAAATATAAATATATGACGTGCATAGTTTACTAGCCGACCAGTCTGGCGTGGTATGAAAAATCTCTGCATTTATACTGTCGATTCCCACTGGTTTATTTCTCTTCTGCATCATAATTGCCTCTTTAACTTCTTTTTCTGTTATTATAAGCACTTCATCCCCTTTCTTGCTATCATGTATCCCTTTTTGTGTCACGTTTCTAACCTTCCTTGACTCTCCTTATTTTTGTTGAAAAAAGTCTAGCTATACTCGGAGTGCTATAACTGATATTATGAACTGGGGATCGTAAATATGGGAGGCTGATTGGCTGACAGGTTTTTGAAGCCATGATGATATCGGGCTACATCATCATGGCTTTAGAAAACCTCCAGTCACCAGCCTTTTCACTCACAAAACATTCCTCCATCAACAGCATTCCGCAGATTCCTCACCACGCTTCACAAAACTGTTCCCACACAGAACATGCCCTCCTATACACTAAAACACAGATTTCAATGTAAATAAGAAAAAAACAACGAATCAATCCAATCACAAGGCGTAGCTGCCCTGAACTTGCAGTTGGTAACTCCAGACTTGCAGTTTCAATAGCAGCAGCGCGCAAGTGTCAGCAATGGGTGTCTTTTTTTTTTCTTCAAAGCAAAGATTAACAGCGCTACCTGTTCAATTTGACTGCACAGCCCTCCCCTATGCTGTTCCTTACCCCCAGTATTCGTTCTCTCACCCCAGCCACATTCCTGTAAACTGATTTCTCCATGCTGACTTGTGGCATCGGCGCTCCATTCACTGCGCAGCTTTTTACTCATTTAAAAAAAAAAAACAGTAAGCTCCACAAATCCCTTACACGTCGCTCGCTACAACAAAGGAACAGAAATGATTCACATCCGGATGCGATGTAGAGCGAGACATGAGTTCACATGGCCACAACAGCCCCACCTTTATCAACTGCCAGTATAATAGTGCCACCTAATGTCTTAAGAACTATTTTATCAAAATGTGACCCTACACCACCCAAAACTCATTTTAAAATGTTTTAAAACCTCTTTATTTTACTTTTTTATTTTTAAAACTTTACATCCAGTTCATAAAAGCAAAAAGTCACTCCAGGGTGTGGTATATCATGGGATATCTTCACTTCTTGGACGGTTGGATGCATTCAGCCTGCGGCCTCATTTCCAACCACCCGAGGCGTGATGATATCCCATGATATACCACACTCTATCGTGCCTTCTTGCTTAGGTTTATCACAGTCAATTCAATGTTCTTTGTTCCCAGGACTACCAGTTCCAAAAAGACTTTGCTGTTTTTATTCTCAATACTTTCTTGTAGCTCTTGCCACAGTCTCTGTTTATATTTCTTTTTCTTATTATCTATGAGGAATCTGTACTCCTTTTTAACCATTTCCGTGCAATTCTTGGTGCCCATTCTACTGTCTTCTTGCTTTGTCTTCCAATTTTAGTAGTTTCCTTTTTTGCTCACATTCCTCATTAAACCAAGATTCCTGTTTTGTTCCCGTCCTTTTTATTATTAGTACTATTATTCTTCTCCCTCACCAGTTTCTTTATGTGGACAATTGCTTTTTCATACTCTATTATTGGGTTCTGTTCTTTTGATGTCGACTTATCATCTTTTCTTCCCTCTTTTTTCTGAGTATTCAGTGGTCTCTCTAATACATTGTTCTGACTGTTGTGACCATTTTGATATTTTTTTGTTCCTTATGATTAAATTTTCTTCTGCATTTTTTTGATCTCTTGAATATTGAGATGATACTTTACCTAGTTTGCTTAATACTAACACTATAGGGAAATGATCACGTTCCCATAGGGGAACAACTGAAAACTTCTTAGCTCTATTGAATAAGAATATGCCAGTGAGTGCCAAGTCTAGGACGCTACCGCCCTTCTCAGTAGGGAATGTATATTCTCCCCCTTGACCCCCTCTTCACTTACTATTCACATTCATTGTTTTCAGCAGCAATATTCAGTAACTGTTTGCCTTTTTTATTAACTAATTTGTATTTTGAAATTCTTAGAGGGATCTTTTATACATCATCCATGTGCCATCCTTGTTTCTGAATTTCCATGGCTAACCCAATGTGGGCATTAAAGTCATCCAGAATTACAGTCATTGTTTCTGGGTATGTGTTTTGAATCTATGCTATTGAGTCCTTAAATCTTTCTAATGTACTCTTCATTTCTGATACTGCCATGGGTGGGAAGTAGACAATAACAGATATCCTTTCTGAAACTGTAATTTTTACTGCCAGACATATTGTGCATACCAGGTTTATTACTGAATAGTCTTGCACTCTATCAGTAGTCACCATTGTAATTATGTCACCTCTTGGTGTCCCAAATATACGTATTTTAACTGTCCCTATAGCCCAGCATGACTATCCTGTCCTATGAAAGTCACTTCCTTTCATCCAAGTTTCCTGTAATAAGATTACATCATACTCCTTAAGTTTTTGTTCCCATCCATAGGCCCCTATGCATGAATGGGTGGGAAATATGTGCTGGAGGTGTGTATCCCACCCATGTGGGTCCACTCCTGTGGACAGGTGTGCACATGCTGGTATTTACTACCAGCAGCAACCTGTCCATGGCTCTGCCCCCACAGTGCACAGAACTTCACAGGGCAGCTGAGGGCAGAGTTGTAGACCCAGGCGGGCATCCAATGGGATGCCCATCCTGAGTCCCACAGTGGATCCCTTATGTGAATGGGCACAGATCCAGGTGCATGAATGCCTACTGCAGGCACCTGCACCCACATGGGATAGACCTGTCATCTGGTGTATCCCCTGTGCCAGCCCATGCTACACAGCACCCTCCTGGTGCACTGAAGGACCCCCCAGTAGGTGGACCCCACCCCATCCCACAGTCAACCCCCCACCACACATTTATGCCCATCCTCATGTGGCCACACACCCTGAGTCCCCCATGCCCCATCCCGATGGAGTACCCCCCATGAGACATGCATGACTGCCCTGCCAGGGTCAGACCTGAAGGCACCCCTGACCCCAGATCCTGATGCCGCCAAACCCCCAGTGGTGGCAGTGTCACCCCTGGCACCAACTGCCCAGTCCATCCCCCATACCCACCAGATTGACTGCCCCAGCTCTCACCTGCTGCTTACTGGGCAGGGGCAGCATGGAGGGTCTTCACCCGGTCCTGCTGTAACCAGCAGGATATGTCCATTGGGGTGTGCAGTGGGTTACAGCAGGGTCCCCACTGCCATAACCTGCACCCTTCTCTGCACCCATGCAGGCGGCACTATGCACCATTGTGAATGGTGCATAGTGCTGCCATGCCCCCGGCCCACCCCTGACACACTGCTCTCCACGTGGCTGGGGGATCAGGTGCATAAAATGTCAATGCACCCGGTTTGCATGGCACATTGGCATCATGCATAGGGTCCATAATCTTTAACTTTTTCAGTAAGACCTCAGGCATGACCCGGGAGAGTACAAGATACAGAGATTACAAACAGGTGTAAGAAACATATAATTCATACAGCAACATCAGGTACCCCCGAGGGAGAAATAGTACAAAGCCAGTAACCATCCAAGCAGGAATGTATGACAAAAAGACAAAACTTCTCACAGTTGTACAGGAGTGCTTCAGTATGATAGGTGAGAAACAAATGATGAACAGCAAAAGAAATTAAGGGAAATTACATGCCCCAAGTGCTTAAAGATGATAATACATCAATCTTTTTGCTGTCAATCCAATTTAATTGAAATTGTTAAATTAATACTGTCCAGTTCTATCTCTCTATCTGCTTG
Source organism: Neoceratodus forsteri (assembly GCA_016271365.2). Classification (NCBI taxonomy): domain Eukaryota; kingdom Metazoa; phylum Chordata; order Ceratodontiformes; family Ceratodontidae; genus Neoceratodus; species Neoceratodus forsteri. The sequence goes on from CM057452.1 coordinate 1,729,215,808, forward strand.
CTGTAGTACTGAGTCATCTTTCTCTGAAGATATCTCTAAGATTACTTTTGAGCTAATTCTTTTTCCTAGAATTATCCTTCCTCTACAACATTTTACACTTTGAGGGGTATCTCCCTCTCCTATTAGTGTATGTACAAATTCCATTGGTCTTATATAGTCTGTTATTCTTGTTTGCAGTTTAAGTGGTTGTGGTTCTTGTCTACCCCACTCTGCACTACTTACAGCTGATCTAGCCATACTCTTTCTATTTTGGCCTTATTTTTTTGTTTTTCCCTACTTCTATTTTCTGTTTTTCCTAAATGTTCCATAGTTGTGTCCAGGTTCATACCAAACTCTATAAACTCACTCTTTTTCCCCAGAACGAGCTTTCTAGTCTTATTTGACTTCAGAACCAGACATATCATACCTTTCATTGTTCCTGTCTTACATCTATGAGTAGAGCTTATGTCATTCCACTTAAATTTAGGCCCTATTATTCCTTTACATAAGTTGTAAATTAACAGTTTAAGAGTTATAGGGTTTTCATTATTATTTTTTGGTATAACTTCCATGAAGATTGTTGATAGTCTACATCCCTGATTAAGTTTGGTCTCGTAGTCTATAACTATCACAGTATTGTCTTCTTCTTCACTCGTAACCTCTTGTTTAACCTTTCTTCTCATCTGTTCTAACTCCCTTTTCTGACTTAGTGTTTTCTGATTTTTTCCTCTCTTTTTTTGGCTGTTGTTTAACAGTAGTGTACCTTTCATTCGTTTTGCTTTTTTCTTTTTCTGTTTCTTTGCCAATTCCATCTTTTCACTTTCTCTGAGCAGTGTTGGTTTGTGTTCCTACAGTAAAGTTCTTGATCGGTCCTCTTTCTTTGCTCTTATTCTCTTTTTCTTTCTTTTTGTTCCCAATATCTTTCACCAATTGTTGCACCGTTCTCTCTTCCTGCTCAGCTATTTTCTCCATTGTTGCTCTAATTTGTTCTTTATTTCTAGATATAAAATCATTACTTTCACCAGCTATCTTCAAATGTATCTCCATTATTTGTTCATTACTCATGTCCCATCTATCCTGAAATACTTCTAATATTTGTCCTACTAGATAATTCTGCTTAGTTACTGCTTCTCTTAGCACTGCCATTTCTTTGCAAATTAATTGTATATGTTCTGCCCTATTTGACTTGGGTTCACAATTTTTATCAGATTGCATCATATTTTATACATTCCCCCCTTTCCCTTACTTCTTCTATCCCTTTCCAGTCTTCTGCCACTGGGCTTTCATTTTCCACATGTGTGGAATGTCTGGAGAGAAGGTAGTGAGTGGATCCAACTTCATCTTTTCTGCCTGGACTACCTGAAAGAGCCCCTGTTCCCCTACTGCCCTGAGTGACCTCTCTGCTCGGCTGACGAGGAGTTCCTAGAGATTCCAAGGGTATCTTTAAAGTCATTGAGGGCCCATGCATTTATGTATATGGCCCCAGTCCTGTGGAATTTTCTACCCCACCAACTACGGGAGTGCACAACAGTGGGAGGTTTCAAGTAGGTCCTGAAAACCCACTTGTGGCACCTTGCCTACCAGAATTGATTTTACTGATTTTACTGATTCATTCATATTTGTATTGTGCTTTTACAGTTTTATCCTGTTTTATTTTATTTGTATGTTAAAGCACCTTGGTATTTCAAAAGGCGCTGTATAAATAAAATGTATTATTATTATATATGAGGAAATAAAATTTCCAAGTCTTAAAAAAAGGCTTTTCTGACAGTAATATGGTTTGTATTATTCTGTGTATCTATATCTATATTTTTTGGCTCTTTATTCAGTATTTGAGATGTCATAGGCACAGCAGAAATAGGTCTGGCCTCTGTCCCTATAGCTCTCACCTCTTTTTCTAATGGTACTACATCCACTCCACCCTCTTCTAACCCTTGTATCTCTACAAGGAGTGGGTGCTCTATAGATAGGGGTAGGGATCAGCCCTCCATAACAGGTGATGATGCTCTTCTAGGCAGAAGGGACCCCTTTCCTCTCACAATGTTTTCCAGTCCAATAAAATCCAACTGAGATCCTGGTGTTGTTACAAAATAATTTGTTATCTTTTTTGTGTTTTTTAGGACCACTGGTTTTGTTACAATTGTCTTTCCTTTCTTTTTCTATTCTTTCGGGCTAGCTTTTTTCTTAGTCTCCATAGGTTCACAGATATGAACTGTAAACAAACTAAATAACAATTGTTACAATCACTAATTCAGATTCCAAAAAAATGATATCTCTATGCCCTTGTTATTTAAAGTCCAAAGTGCAAGGTTTTTATGTAGATCAAACTGGGAATCTGTTGCAAAGTGCAAGGTGCAAAAAGCTGTAGAAAACTGCAAATGCAGCTGTATCAAAGCACTCCGAGCTGTTTCAGGTAGACTTGCTTTTCTCATTCCACCTCAGGACTCATTGCAATCGGTGTCTTCTTTCTGGAAGTGTGATTAATCAATTAATTCAATTCACTTGGTTCACATGTGCAGTCACACCATCAAAAAAATACAGGACTGTGCTTGGACTTCATACACCAATCTTCCAGAAATCATTCAGGATTACATGTAGCCCCACTGAAAATATGCAAATATACAAAATAAAATACTCAGCATATAAAACACAACTTAAAGACCAATCCTCTTATACTTTTCATTTACCTATTACTCCAATGAATTTAAAAGCTTTTGTAACTGAAACATGGTTTATATCCTCCCACTTTACTGAATAATTTGTTTCTCTTACGATGTAATATTTAAAAGTCAATTCTTAACTAACTTATTTAGTTTACTTACTTTCTATGTTGAGTTTTATTCCTACTACCAGGTCTTCCTCCAATGACTTGCACCAGTGGACCTGCTTGCTTCTAGTGACAGTGGATTTTGGAGAGAGCTTGTATCCTACACTTTAATTCATTACTGGCCACAGTTTATCTTCCTCAGGATTTCTCTGGCTTTAGTGTTTATCACAAATTGGCTCTTTCTGCTCCTGTGCTGCTATTGCTGCAAATGGTGATTCTGAGTAGAGAACGCCAGCGCATATGTTTTAAACATTGCTCATGCACCACAACATCCTAGTCAGCTTGCAGGCATGCAAAATTTAAAGTTAGTTATTTATCTTAAAAAAATAAAATACTTAAAAAAGCCTAACTATATTCAAAATATATTTAAACTGTGCAGTAAAAGAAATGGATTGCATCCGCTAGATATCTTTTTTCCCCTATTTTAAAATTCCCAGTAAATGTAGTTAGTTAGGTGTATATTTTACCTCCCTTTATAAAATTATGATAATTATAGATAGAATATACAAAACACCTTCCCATAGAGTGACTAATTATCCTCCATAAATTTTCTGCTGCTAAATTTAAGGAGGGCTGATGAACCATCCCATGACTGATTGCCGTTCAGCCAGATTCAATTTGTTCTTACTGGTGCTAAGATCCTATGGAAACTTCCAATCTTTACTTAAATTTTCTTTTACATTTTATTATGAGTCCTTTCCTTTGTTCATTACTCCAGGCCCTGTCCTTAGATTTTGGCCTCCCACTTTATTCTCTTTGTTCATCCTTGTTCCTCTTGTACATAGTCCCCACTTCTAGGTCCTGGGTCTTGGACTTTGACACTCTGGTTCTCCAACCCCAAAAAATCTCACTTTATGCGGGTGATACTCAAATTTTTATTGGGGACCCATTGTCCCCCTTCCATTGCTACTAGAACTCCTACAAGAATACAGCACGGCCTCAGGGTTCAAACTTAATCAGGACAAAACTGAATGTATATTGATCAGCTAGATAAAACCCTGAGACCTATAGAGGGTATGTCTCTTTAAATGGCCTCCCAAAGGCATTAAATATCTGGGGTATGTATAGCTAAACAGGTGACATCCATATACTGCCTTAATTATAATCCACTCATACAAGTCATGCAGGCAGTTTTGAACTGGTGGAATGACTTACCCCTCTCCTTAATTGGTAGGGTAGAGACACTAAGGATGAATGTCCTCCACAGGTTCCTATACCTCTTTGCAGCATTGCATGTAGATCTGCTGAAAGCTTTCTGGATGAAATTACAAAAAAGTTACATCAGCATTATGTGGGGTGGAAAATGTCCCTGGGTAAAGTGGGAACTACAGTACTACAAATGGATAGAGGTAAGGGAGGCTTAGGAATTCCCAACATCAAGAACTATTTATTGGCCTGTCAGACATAGTTGATGTATGCACACTTAAGGGAGATGGACCCATCATGTTGGGTTCCACTGGAGATAGGAGGGAGCATGTAGGAAGCTGAGGGATATTGCATATGACACAATAGGTCAGTGGATCATATGTCAAATCCCCAACTCCTGGCCAGAATAACTGTGGATTTAACCTATATGTTCATGGTACAAGGTGCATTTACAAAAATAGAAATAAAGCAGGTACATAATTAGAGGGGAGATCAATTGACCAAGACAGACCATCCCAATGTTTCAACTTGGCTGAGGCTTTGACTGGAGACTGAACACAGTTAACCCTGCCAGCCTAAAATAGCACTCCTTGGGCCAGATATTCAAAACTTAGCCCTGGGGCAAAATTAGCACTGCACAGTGTGCTTAATTAGCCTGGAATCATAAGCACGCTATATTCAAAGGAATAGCCCCGGGGCTAAACTTGCTGAATATAGCATGCAAAGGAAGCAGTGCAAACAGGGCTGGGATTGCTGTGCAAAAATAGCCCAGGAAATAAGACAGCTCCCAATATAGCAACAGGGAAAGCCAAAATGCAACAGCAGCCCAGTGGACACAGAGGTGGAGGAAGGCAGAGCTCCAGTAACAGGCTAATAAGAGTGATAGAAATGGAGTGTTGCACAACAACAGCAACAGTCAACACAGGCCACACACAACATAACTGTGCTGAGCAAGTGACAGGTTAACATGGTGCAAACACATTAGCCCAGAGCTAACACTTTGGCCCAGGCTAGCACATTTGCCTGGGGTTAAAGTTTGCAATATTCAAAGCTCATATGTAAATGAACCTACTGAGGCAAGCCATGTGCAAACAGCCACATTGGCATCTCATTATGGGCTGCTTAGCATAAATTACCATGTAGTTTGCCCAGTGCTATTAAATAGTGCTCATAGCTCCACCTGTATGTCAGCCTGGGAGTACAGGAGCAGGCTGGGTCTGCTCGCAGCACCACCTGTATGTCAGCCTGGGAGTACAGGAGCAGGCTGGGTCTGCTCACAGCACCACCTGTATGTCAGCCTGGGAGAACAGAGGCAGGCTGGGTCTGCTCACAGCTCCACTTGTATGTCAGTCTGGGAGTACAGGTAGGATACTGCAGGCAATCGGTGTCAGCAGGCTTACTCAGTACAGACCTCTCACCAAGCAACAATGACTAGTGGGACCCAGTTGCTCAGAATGAGGGACAATGAGGAACATTGATCCACAGAATGAGGGACACAACCTCAAAGATGGAGAAACAAACCCACATCCCATTGGAAGCCAGCAACACTGAACATACAGATGCTACAGTATAGCACCATAGCCCATGACAGTGTCCGCTGTGACATCCGAATGCACAGCACAACCACTGTGTGTGCACCACTGTCCCCACAAGGGACATATGCAAGGCAGGGCAAATATGTGGGGTACAATGTGTGGTATCCCCATAATGAGGGACACTTGGGAGGTATATACATCTACAGTATTCATATTTTACAGTATATATATATATATATATATATATATATATATATATATCTGGTTGCCCTGGTAGACTAGTGTGTGTCCCCCCTCTGAGGTTCACACCCATCCCCATTCCAGACATGGCAGGAAAATGAACTAATGTTGTCCCTGGTGTCCAGTGGTCCCACCCCCTGGCCGATCGCTGGCCCAATATGACAATTCCACCCCCTTCAAGATTCACTCAGCATCCCCTGTTGACCATTGACACCATCAGCAGAACATACACACTGCAGTCATACACAAAAACACTTTCCCTGGTGTCCTGTACCTGGTTAGCATATGCTAAATGAATAAATAGTAGACTCCCCCCCCCAACAAGAGTCACACCCCATCCTCTATTGTCCATTGCCGCCATCGGCAGATTATACCCAGTTCATTTATAAACAAAAACACTTTCCCTGGTGTCTTGTGGACGCCCCGCCACCACCCTGTCTGGCAGTGATGCCCACCCTGCTCCCCCCATCCACGACCCCATAGGGCCACCGGCACAGCCATCACTCACCTCCATGGCTTTCAGCCTGACTGATCGCTTGCAACAGCAAATCCCAACTGGGCATTTACAATGAATAAGCGTGTGTGTGTAGACACATGCATCCATTCATTGCAAGTGCTCAGTCGGGATCTGCCATTGCAAGCGATCTGTCAGGCTGCCGGCTGTGGAGGTGAGTGGAGTACCGTGCCGGTGGCCCGATGGGGTCATGGATGGGTGGGCAGGGTTGGTGTCACTACCAGACAGGGTGGGGGTGGGGGTAGGGGGTCTACTAGACACCAGGGAAAGTGTTTTTGTTTATAAACAAACTGGGTATGATCTGCCAATGGCAGAAATAAACAACGGGGGACAGGGTGTGACTCTCAGTGGGGGGGCACTATTTATTCATTCAGTATATCCAGGTACAGGGCACCAGGAAAGTGTTTTTGTGTATGACTGCACTGTGTATGTTTTGCTGACGGTGGCAATGGACAGTGAGGGACGGGGAGTGAATCTCGGTGCTGGGGGTCATTCGTTATATGGGGCTAGCGATTGGCCAGGGGGGTGGGACAAATGGACACCAGGGATGATTTTATGTACTTTGCCAGCCATGTCTGAACAGGGGTGGGTGTGGATTCCTGGCAGGGTGGACTTCTTCATATTGGGCTGACGTTCAGCCAGAGGGGAACTACCACATGCTTTTTACTGGCGGTATTGTGCACTGTGCAATGGATCATGCAAGACACTGCAGTGTGGTGCTGTTCTTCTGAATATGCCAATGCTCCAGCATTCATGGCCTCTCCCCTCACTCACCCCCCTGAATACATTTACTTTTAGTGCCAGCACTATCACATAGCATTGGCGCTAATTGACCATTTGAATATTGCAGCCAGGTGCAAATTTGGCACTGTTCCAGTGCAATGGTTTGTGCTCAGTGCAAGGCTTTGAATATCTGGCCCCAGATGTGCCCTGATGCTGATACCAATGCCCTAAGTCACAGTTCTGATTTTCAAAGCACTCGTTTTAAGTTTTGTCATGCTTGCATTTCAATATAAAGCATATTGCTATGTTCAGGACAAAACTTACATTCTGGCCATATGTTTATCACAGAGTACTTAAAATATGCATAACTCATGCATGGATGAGATTGCATTCTCTTGTCCTCAGGAATGTGTGGTGGCATCAATCAGGTAGAACTTTGGACGAGCTGGAAGTTAAGAAGCTTGGGGCAAGGAAAATCACATTTTGTTTCAAAATAAAAATAAAGCAATAAATAAATAGAAATAGGAAGCCTGGATATAGTCAACAAGCATGTAGTCTTTGACAAGCACACTGCCCCATAGGACCAAAAATAAACACTAAAAACTGACAGTGCCAGTGACAGAGTGTGTGCCCATCTCACTCCTTTCACTTATACCCCTTCAGAATCCTGCAACACAGACAACATAAGTTTTGACAGGAGCTGTGTGGGGATTTGTACCAAACCTATCTTGCCTTAAAGTTGGCCATTTAAGACCTTACTGCACTGTATGATCTACTTGTTGGCTATCCCTCAGGGGGTGGGTTAACAGAAATACCTAAGCCCAGTAAAGGGGGAGGGTAAACATGGGAGAAAGGAGGGTTTGTTTTTTTGTTATAGGGAGACAACCAAAGACTGAACTGCAAGAATCTTTTTTGTAAAGCTGAATACAAGATCTTTGTTTTTTTGTACATTACCGAAAATAAAAAAAAAACAATTATTTAGTTTAAACTGGTGTCCAAAGTGTTCTACTTTTGAGTGTTCTTCAGGAAGAGGTTCAGTTTGCTACACTATCACAATGCCTAAGTATAAAAGCAGAGTAACAGAACTGAAAGCTTGTGACAGGTCTCAAGCTGGAATTACAGGTTACATTAGAAAATCTTACAGCTTACATCTTCCAGCCTTGTGATTAGAAAAGGACTTCAAATACAAAAGGAAGAGCAAGAGGGAGAATGGGAAAAATTAGGAAGATTTTATATTCTGAAGCTGTGGTATGTGGAGGAAGGGTGGGTATCTAAAAGCCCTTTCACAGTTCATACTGATACTGTGATACCAAAATGTTCACATACTTTGTAACCAAACATACAAATTATCTTAATATTTTAGTGGCTTATTCATCTAATGATCCATTTCATAATCCCTACAGTGCATCAAGGGGGTGTGTTGTAGTGGGATTACATTCCTTTGCCTGTGGTGAACTCTCTCCAGCTTCCACCTAATGCATCAGCCCACCCAAGGTGTGCCATTATTCCACCACAACGTACCCTCTGTCATGCCTTATTGTTAATTAGTTTGACAATGCACTGCCACTCAGATGTCTACCCCACCTATCCCCTCATACCTCTGGGGACCTTCTGGACCAGTTAATATTTAATTATCTGTGCCTGATGGCCATCACTCTGGCAAGTGCATTGGCCCCTCGCCTGCTCCTTGAAATTGTTAACACTCCTTTGTGTCCAGTAGTTTGTCCCATATGTAGCCCTCATACTTTTACAAAGCAACCTGGTCTTAGTGTCCTCCACCAATCCTCTTCCTCCACTTTATCTCATTTCTCAACACTGGAACCCCTATGCCAACTGCCTATAGAAATTGTACACGTATGGGAGGGTTGCATGAAGCTGTGGCAGGGATTGTGAGGGCCACAATACTTCTAGAATGATCTTGTTGGTTATTTGCATGCAATGTCTACTCCCTGATATGGTCACAAACACATTTGCAATTGTGCTGGGATACAAGTCATGACTTTCATTAAGGGATTCCAGATATAGCCATTATGACTGTCCTGGGCCCCTAATGTCATTTTAGGTGTTCTAAAAATTGAAGTTGAATTTGATACAAGGATAAGCAACACACTCCAATTAAAAATAAGAATTGGTCATGCATTCATAATTTGCAGACCTGAGAAGTGAACAATCAGCATACACAATACAGTTATAATTCCCTAATTTAAAATCTACTCACTGTATATTGAGGTGAAAAGAAAAATAAAATCAGCTAGTGCAAGAATGTTTGCTATGGCAATAACAATTAATATTCTTTCATTAAATAATATGGGGAAGTGCCTTCCACTCTGCCATGTCCCCTTCCCAAAGAATGAGCTGGTTTACACTGCACCAACATCAATATACAACTTTAGAGTTGGCATAATGTTTATGATGGTCCCTGTAAATAACAAAGAAGTTCTTAAACCTTTAAAAATATCTTCAGCGCTCACTTTTTGTTACTATGGACACAGGTTGTTACGTGATAGCAATATCATGTTATTTCAAATACATATTAGAACTGGCTCAGTTAAATATAACCTATAATTGTCATCACATCTGAATACCATACTGATATAGTTGCATATGAATGTAAGATGGAAACAGACTGTTCAGTCCTTGTTGATCACTCCCTGCTACTCAGTATCATCAAATACTAAAACAAAATCTGTGCCCTCAAACTGGAAGTGCACATAGTATAGTATCTGCTGAAATAATTAAAAAAATACTGCAATCCAGCTATCCTAACCCCAGTCCAAGCAACTCATAACAATACATTTCATCAACAAATATCCATGACAAATAGTATGCAAGGGATAGTTAAAAAAAAGTAAAACCATGCAGTTAATTAACTTATTAAAACATAGAAAGCTTTGCTAAGTGTAATGTAAGACAGTGCAGTGGCTTCAATTAAATGAAAGGTCATTTTCAGAACAGCCATTAGTTTATTTTTGAGATTTTTATATGGATGGATTAGGTCATCCTTGATTCTTCTTTTTTATGACTATGGGTTCACCAAATCTGAAGTTTCATTTAGTACAAATGTCAACATTTTATTTGGAGTTGTTGAAGTCTTGTGTAACTTCATGTCACTTCAGCCTGTCAGCAAACTGATAAAAACTCTGACCCCTGTACTATGGACAGAGCAAGTTCACTGACCCGATTATCCAACCTCAGAATGTTAGAAACACTATTGACGCATTTCTTGATGGACACACACATTAAAGAAATATGTACAACTGACTACTGCATCATGCCCACCTTATTAGTTCTTCACTCTAAGGGCACATTTGGGACATTGACTCGTGGATGAAAGTAAAATGGATAAGCAGTCCCATAAAGATATGTTTATCCCCTGGTCTTTGCACGCATGACCTGATAGACAGAGCTCCAGACACAACAGAAGGAAAACATTCATCACTTACATGCTCAGCAACAGCCCTGGTAGAGGAGGAGGAACAGGGAGTCTGTGTGCCCTGAGGTACACCTGATGCCAGTGAACTTGAGAGTTGTTCATCCTTGATCCAGAATCAACAGAGGACTACAGCTGCTGCTGCTAAAAAAAAAATTATATCAGTTGATGACACACCACTGTAAGAACAGCTATCCAGCCACAGCTTGATTAAAAAGTTTGAAATGTCACAGTCTCCGTAATGATGCCAGAAATGCAAAATTAAATGGTGCTGGACTACCTGGAAGAAAACATGGCACTGACAAAATGTGATGATCCTCTATTGTACTGCCACCATAAAATGAGGTAGATGCTGAGTACTACAGTTGTCCATCTACTGTATATACAGAGAATCTTTAGTGCTGCAGACTGTATAGTCAACAAGAGAAAATGTTTTCCACAAAAATGTAGAGAAGCTCACTTTTTAATAGGACCTTTTCCAGTCCAGCCAAGGATTATGGATGATTACACACTTCTAGTTTACCAGCTGTGACACAGAAAGATGATGAGGGTTTCCATGTCCTTTAGTTATACTACTAGTACAGTGAATCCATCTTCATGCTGCCCCTGTTGTTTTCTACTTTACCAGCTCTGACACAGAAAGATGATGAGGGCTTCTTTGTCCATTAGTTTTACTACTAGTACAGTGAATTAATCTTCATGCTGCCCCTGCTGTTTTTCTTTCTTCTAAGCAGAGGCTGTTGCAACTTTATCAATGTCAGTTTTTTAACTGGATACCATGTCTGGCTGAGTGGCTGCTATCCTGCTGTTTCTGCTCACTGCTCAGTTAAATAATCCATCCACTCCTTGGCATCTCACTGATGTGTCTGACTAATTTGATAATCTGTCTGATGGCTTGCCCTACTCATGCTGTGCAACCCCAAGTCTGCTTCTTAGAGATGAGAACATGTTTTATGGCTGAGTGGAGCCTACAGCCATCTTTCTGTCTGTAGCTGGAAAAATTGAGTAATGTGGAACATATTTGTGGAGTTTTCAATGTATCCTTCCACACCTACAAATCACTATGCCAATTGAAATAAAATACTCCCTTCTTTCTAGTTAGAATGTTGGAAACATAACTCCAAGCTACTTATCAGATGGACATCAGGAAATTGAAGCAGCTTGTTAAATATTGGTTGCCTATTAAACTTGATTGATTGTATTTGTTTACCCCCTTCGAAATGCAACAACTTGCATACTTAAATACTTAACATTTAAACATTTTCTTGCTACTAGCTTCAGTTGGGCAAGTATTCTCTTTTAAGAAAGATTCATACCTCATAAATGTCACCCTTTTTCAGCAAGGAATCTCCAAAAAAAGATTTAAACTGTTTTTCTAACCTCTTAAGACTCTATCTGATAAGCACTGTCTCAGACATACGCCAGGTCTTCTGCGAACTATCAATTCCAGGCTAAATATGTGGCAATCAGCAGGCATTTTTTACAATGCTGTTTGGGAAAAAAAATATTGAGCTATAGCAAACACACACACACACACACACACACACACACACACACTCACTGTACACATCATCCTCATGGCCACAATGTTCGAAATACATACTGCAATCTAATATGTTATAAAACAATAAAGAACTATTTGTTTATGTCCGAGAACACAGTGAAGTTCAGTTTACAGTAGATTTCCTTTAAATATTTCTAATCCTGTATTTTTTATACTGGATAGCGAAGGGGAGATGCTACATCTCATTGCCATAGGGATCTTCCTTTACACATCTTTGCACTGTATTTACTCAGGATGTCCCAGATTAGATGCAACATCTTGTTTTCAGTTGGGTCATGATTTTACTATTTTTATAATGTATTTATTCAGAGTAGCCTAGTCCAGATGTAAAATACTGTTTGCAGTGTGTTTTGATTTTACGCAATGCAGCATAATATTGTGTAGATGAAGAGCCCCACTGAAAATAAAATGCCATGTCTTCTGTGAACTATCCAGGCTAAATATATAGCAATCAACAGACATATTCTAGGAAAACACATTGTAAAAAGGTGTAAAAGAAAGACCACATTGAAACTGCCTCTCAGCAGATCTGCATTGTGCAAATTAATTAAAACAAATGGGCAAACACATCCCAAAAGCTTTCCACAGCCATTTTGGCTCTGACCAGAGTTTGTTTTAAATGGTACTGGAGGCACTAACCTATGCTGGTTGGTTTCTACTATCAGTAAGGCTACATTATTCCAACTTTCTACTGTGTGACATTTGTATGAGAATTTTTTCTGGACAGTGGCCTATCACATTTGGGAAGCTTTTTATATCCTTGCCATTGTCAGCATTGCAAATTACAAATATGTAATATTTTGGCAAAGCTGGCCAAGAACTGTGCTTCTAACACTCAACTAACACTTATCAGTGGCATAATGTAAAGCCCTGTCCTCAGTTGGCAGTGAATTACTGGACATATTGTTTTGGAATGTGTAGCCTTGGCATACTGTGGACCGATACACTGTTGTATTCAGCTTCCTGACGCTACACAGGCCTCAAAAAAATCTTCTTGGCAAAAGCTGGCCAAGTACTTTGTATTCAAGACTTATCACTGGCATAACATGAAGTCTTGTCCTCATGTCGCAGTGTCACAATGGACATAATGTTTGGAACCCAGAGCTTTCGCACACTGTGGGCAGCGATATCAATGTCTTTATATTTTGAGGTCTACAGAGGCCCTATACAAATATTTATTTTCTTGGGCAAAGTTGTCCAAGTACTTATTGTCTAGTATTTATTCTTGGTGTAATCTGGAGCCTTGGTCACGTTTGGCAATGTCTGAATGGAAATCATTTTCAGAACCAGTAGTCTTCATACACTGTGGGCTGCCATGTACACACTGGAGTTATCTTCAGGTTTTAGCTTTTTGTGTTAAATCCACCTTGTAAAAAATGTGTGTGGGGGGGCAATGTTGTATGACCAACTAGTATCTGTATCCAACACATTTTTACTGTTTGTGCATGTCAGAGTATCAGTGATGAACAGACATATGTTCTGGAAAAATTAGCTTCACTGTGGACAGCAGCAACCTTTTGCTGTTGTATGTACTTCATGTTCCCTTGAAGAAACACAGTACTCCCAGTGCCAGATCCAGGGTGCGCTCATTCAAATCTAAAAGGATGTTCAATGGTTTGATTAACTATTTTTAGCAAAATTGGGCTTTAGGAAGTTTTTACAGCTATCATTTAAAACCAAGTTTCTTTCCTTATCTTTTTGATGGCCACAACAAATGATATGGTTATCTAGGTTTTAAAATAGTTAAGCAATTTAGTGTGCAGGGCATGGGTCATTTGGGGATTTGCGTATGCCTCATGTGGTGTGTCAAAAGGTGTAGCCAAGTGCCACTAACCACATGAGAAGTGGGGAAATCCCACAACGAACTATACCATGGAGTTCCTTACTATAATCATAAAAGCCCCATCAGGGAAAGAAAATTAAAACACAAAATGAATACATTTGAATGAAACAATTGCATTAAAAATTCAATAAATCATGATTTGATCAATGTATCTGCCAACCAGTAAAATAGCCCGAAATTCAATAACTACTGTACATGCAGCTGGCAGTGAGTGTTTGGATCACAGATGGAGATTGGTCTTCCAGCAGAGGTGGTGGGGGAGAAAACAGTGATGGCCTTGAAGCATGCATGGAACAGACACAAGGTAATCTTTGGGGGAAGGAAAGGGAAAGGAGCCAGAGATTAGTAGGGTCTACAGTGACAGTATAGGTAGAGAAAAAAGTGGTCAGGCTGGGTGGGCTAAGTGGCCCTCATCTGCCATCAAATTCTGCATCTCTGTGTATCTACTGAACAGGTTCACCCACTCCCAGTCCCAATTCATGTGTGTCACAACACTTTATAGGATGCCCTCATCAGTAATTGTGAATAAACATCATCAATCACACTGCAAACAATCTGGTCATGACTGACTTGATGCTGGTTACTTTGAGTCCCATCACAGGCTCCTGCTAATACAGAAAAAGGCTAGGCTCTAGCTCACACAGTACAAGGCCTCTAAGACATAAGAATCCCTCTAGTCACTCCAGGTACACCTTACCTCTGTATCAGATGTAGGTTTACTTTTGAAGTTGGTAGTGCTCTCTCAAGGGGCAGATCACATAATTACCCAGCAAGTAGATTACCAGTACTTAAAGAGCAAGTGCTTAGTAAGGGTGCATATCTTAAAGAATGAAGGTGTGGGGCCTTTCAATGCCTCTGTAATCATTCAGTTTGCTTTTATTTGTTTCTTTTCTTACTATTTCATCATTTTATTCATATTTTGCCAACTGTTGGTGAAAAAAAGAATCCAGTGGAAGCCCTGTATTATGATATCAGAAACACTTCACTGGCAAGGCTGCCAGTGTATTTCAATGGGAAACTGCAAATCTTTTTTCAGATTTTTATGGAGAAATAACACATCCTGCCACCAAAATAATATATATTTAATAGAAATATGTGATTTTTATAATATGTGATCTTTTGTTATGTAGCAGGTGATGTTTTCTTCATAACCAGATTTTACTTGGAACCAAGAAAAGACAAGCTACTTATTGTTTTTAAAAATGTAAAATCATAAAGATGGAGCACAATAGGGCAAACTTATAAAAGGCAAAGTTTGTTGATGAAAGAAGTATCAATTTAGTTTGAAAAAGATAGAAAAATATATTTAGTTTCTCACCGAAATACATTGGGAGCTTAAGTAGCTGGCAGTTTCTGACATCACAAAACCAGAATTCTGCTGAACTATTTTTTATTAGCACTGTGAAAAGCAAAGATGAAAATCCACTTGTTTCACTGCACTAACAAATATTGTATTATAAAAGTAAAAAATAATTACAGTGAAAATCCTCCAAACAAGTATTTACTACAGCTGGCAGAGATAACTGCTATGTAAGTACTGTGTAGTTACATGTAACTACAATGTAATTGGTAATTAGTTTCACATTTGCATATTATGTAGTTAGACACACATTTGTATGAAGTAACTACACTGTTATTGCACTGTAAATACTATGTAGTTGTTAATTACTTTCACATTTGACTGATGAGTAGTTATACAGTTTGCATGACGTGGTAGTTACATGTGCAACCACAACCATTTCTCTTTTGGGATAAATTGATTTATGCTGAAATGCAACTACATAATGAAACAACTCTTACAAAGTGCAACAGAAAAATGGATTAATGCTGGAAGTGTAACTACGCGTTACACCTGCTGCAAAGTGCGACATACATAGTTACCTTTGCCAGAAAGAATTGATTTGAGGAAGAAGGGAGGCAGCAGTAACTGTAATAACTACCACTTCATGTAAATTGTGTAACTACAGCACAGTACTACCGATCTTCCCTGTGTCACTCTTCACCATTTATCACTGTCTGGGTGACAGCTGGAGGCACAGCACCCAGCGTGAGTTTTTTTTGTAGGGAGGAGGAGCCAGCACCAGAGACGGTGCTGCCCTTGAAGCTGATTCATTACTTGGTGCTCACAGGTTGGTCAGCAATGGTTGCCATCTCCTCCTCCACCCCAGTTCTGCTTCTTCCACTGTCAAGAATGCTGTACCTCACACCTGCTGAAGAAATTTCATCTGTGACATTGCTGTCTAGTTAGTTGTTTGAATGTCATTGTTGACACCTGTTCCGCCATTCTCTAGTAACTTGGTGCCAGTTTCCACAGGAATCCGGTAAGATCTTTCATTTTCTTTCTTGAAGCAGTACCAAGTCTGTTTCTTCTTCTTATTTTAGTTATTGTGAGCCATGTTTTGTTCATCCAGGGACAAAAAGTGTTTTTCCATGGCAGGCTGGCCTCCTATGCACTGGCAACTGTCCATCACAGACCAGCATGACCAATAACTCACCTGGCTGGGTCCATCTCATGATATCGATAGTTGTGATGCTTGCTTCTTCATGGACCACAGGGCACTAGAGCACTGCTCATGGAAAGTCAGCCGTGATTCACTGACTTTTGGAGGACAGTGTCGTATGAGGGACTCCAAGCACAGGTCTCTCTACCTTTCCTTCAGATCCCCTCCCAATTCTATACAGACCTGTGAGGAGGGGGCCTCCTCTTCTTCTAACCTTTCCAGGGAGGAGGTCTCTTCTGCAGTGCTGGAGGATTGGTCTGGGCATCTTGGGAGCCAGGCTGGGAACAATACACAGGCATTAAAATCCTCAAAAGTGCATGCTTCCCCGGTGTCATGGCCCACACGTGCTGGGTCCTGCACAGGTGGCTCCACAGTACCACCAACTGGTGCTGTTCTGTATCCAGAGTCATTTGCGGCTCTGGTAATTGGCACCGTGAGTGATACTGGGCCCTCCTGCTACACCGCAAGTGGTACCATGGGTGGGAAAACCTCTGGGGCTGCTCATCTGGAGGTCTTCTGGATCTCCTTCTCTCCAGAGCCAGATGCTTGGGAGAGTGATCTGGACTGGCTGCCCAGCTCCTCAGAATAGGAGGGTTCTCTGGTGCCCAGTAACTCTGTGCCCTTCGAGGCATCCCTTTCCTTGGCACCAGCAATTATGATCAGTGCTGGCTCCCATGCCAGTGGTGACATCAGGAGCATGCCTGCCAATAGTGACCCTTCATCTGAGGGGATGGTGGTTTAGGTCTCAGGGGCCCAGAGACCTGTCAGTCCTGGTGCTGTTCCCCCAAAACCCAGGCCAGAAGAGGGATGCACTCTTCTGCAGCCTCCCTCAAGAGACCTGCAGAATTGGAGCAGTTCCTAGCTTTGGGAGTGAGGAAGAGGTCAACCTTGGAATTGATGGGGTTGAGGGGGCAGGGCATAGGGCAGCAACCTTCTGCAGGGACCCTTAGGAGTTCAGGGATGTGTCCCAGTGTTGAGCACTTGCTCTTTCCCTCATCTTCTTCAAGGGAGGCCTTATTGGGTGAGGTTGAGGTCTGCACTTCTGGTTCTATGCAGCCTCAGTCTCCTAACAGGGGAGTTTCCTGCTCAGAGCTCAGTCCTGACTGCTTCAAGCTGGTTGAGTGGCCAGTAACTGCATAGACCAGTGGATCCCCAGGAGGTCCAAGATTTCCAGCAAGGTTCCCTAGCCCTGGCAGAGGTTGCTCAGATAAGGTGAAGTGTATCTCCCCATTGCCTGTACAGCCCCCCCTCATTTCCAGGGCACGTGGGTTCTTCAGGGCCCTTGACCTGGGAGTAGTTCAAACCACTGCTGCCGCCTTCCTCAGGTATGTCAGGGCTATGAATGAGCAGGTCTTTTGCCTGTCTCCCCCACAGCAACTGGATTTGGACTGTTCAGATTCATCATTCTCCTCATCTACCCTCTTCAAGGAAGAGGATACCTCTGTCCATCTGTTCTCAGACACTGCTCAGATAGAGTATCAGCACTTCCTATCAAGACTGGTTGGTGATCTGCACCTATTCCAGATTGCAAGATGCAATACTGAGTGGACGACACGTGTCTTCCTTAATGAATTAAGTCTGGACCACCTGGTCATCCATTCCTGGCCGATTCCCTTCCAGGAAGTGTCATCCCACACCTGGCAGTCCCCATCTGTTCAAATTCCTGCCCCTATGGACTGCCGGTAGAGGTATTTCCTACATCAGGGGTCTCCAGGGACCTTGCCTTATCCCACATCGGGAGTAAGGATACTGGATACCCCTTCTGGGCACAGACACATGGTGTGCAACTAGCCCCCAGAAGTGGACTCTGCAGAGTTTGACCACTGGAGATGGGTAATGTTCTTTTTGGCTTGTGTCATGCTCAGCTTTGCTGCTCATCAGGCACACCATGCTGCCTACAATAGTCATCTGTGGTCAATGCTAGGTCAGGTGCTGACATTGCTGCCTGATATGAAGGCAGCCAGATAGGCCATTGCCCTCTCTGCACAGGGCCTGGCACTCACAAGACACCAGGCAAGGGTGTCTTATGACACCAATGAGGTAACTTCAAGGCTAGCAGTGACAGCAATCTGCATTAGGTGGACAGTGTGGCTTCATTTATCAAGGTTGTCACCCTTGGTACATTGTAGAGTGCTGCCTCTGCTCTCCAGAGGACCCACCTTTTCTCCCACATGGAAAGGTGGGAACTACAGGGGTGACTTCCATCTCCCAGGCAACGGGAGACTCTACCTCGCCCTGACCAGTCGCAGGCTTAACTGGCCTGTAATGGGTATCATCCTGTCATGGTCCTCCCTCACAAGAGACTGAGAGACTCATATCCCTCAGGGAAGTGCATGACCCCCTTTGGGGGGCTTGTTACTCACCCAGACAGTGATGATCGGTGAAGATTGACACAGGAAAGATATGAAAATTACTGAAAGGTACATTGTCAGACTCTATAAGTGGCCACTCCCCTACCTACATCATATTGACCACCAAAATCAAACACCCCCCTGCTAAGTACCTGTCTTTCAGAAATTTTTACTGCCTGGATCCCACAAATCTCCTAGAGGATGTAAGAGAGGTGAACTGATTTGCCCTCTGCCACATCAACAATGTGTAAGATGCAGTTAGCTTCCTCACAAATGCCCTCATTCAGATACAAGACCTCCACTTCCCTCTCACTATTCGGAGGGTGAGAGGGGGCTGCACCCAATGGATATCCAAAGAGTTACTGTCCCTAATGAAAGAGAGGAACAGTAAATGGAAAGCTTATAAAGCATCCCCTCCCCCCCAACTGCGGAACGCCTATAGCTGCTTATGCAACACATGTAAGCAAACTGCCAAATCACTGAAACACAGTTTCTACCTAAACCTTCAAAGGAGCAACCTTGGTGATCCCCGTCACTTCTGGGGCTCAAGCAGGTCATTGCTCAGCCCCAAGATCCATAGCCAAGTTACTCAGCTCGCCTCCCCCTCATGCCCCTTGACTGATCCCACTGAATTTGCACAGATTTTTAACAAAGTATTTTCTGACCTCACCACCTATCTTACCAAACTACCCTCCCAGCCACCCACCAGCCCTGGTAGTCAGGATAACTACCACCCCTCCATCACCACCCCCTATGACACCACACCCTTCTACTTTAGAGCCACTGGCCCAGGTGTTACAGCCAAGCTCCTGAAGTCCATCCCTGCCAGGGGTAGCCCTGATAGTGATGGGCTTTTTCCCTTGTTCCTTACACTCATCTCTCCAGCTATCGTTAGACCCCTTACCTTCATATTTAACCTTGTCCTCTCCTCATTCACAATGCCAGAATCTTGGAAACATGCTAATGTTATGCCTATTTTCAAATCAGACAATCCCCTTTCTCCTGGTAATTATAAGCCTATCTCCCTCCTTCCCCACCTGAGCAAGCTACTGGAAAAAATTGTGCACTTCCAATTCTCAGAGCAACTTGGTAAGTATAATGTGCTGTGCTCTCAGCAGTACAGCTTCCATAAGCACCACAGCACCACATCAGCCTTAGTCCATTTCTCTAACCATGTACTCAAAAACATGGATGCGGGTAAGGCCACTGATACTATATTCGTGGATCTGATAAAGGCCTTTGACCTTGTCGACCACTCCCTCCTCCACTCCACTCTCCTATACCTTGGCTGCTCTACTGAGACAACAGCATGGTTTAGAAGTTACCTGAAAGGCAAGTCTCAGTCTGTTACAATTGGTACAGCCTCCTCCCCAGCCCTACCAACATCCAAAGGGGTTCCCCAAGGCTCCATCCTAGGTCCCCTACTTTTTTCCATTTTTATTAACACACTCTCGGCTGAAAACCTTACCTGTGAGGCTCCTCTCTATGTGGATGACCTTGTCCTTTACCATAGTGACAAGTCTCTTCCAAATATCTCCTCCGCTCTTACACTTAACTATGGTGCTACCCACAATTGGTTTCTTTCCAACAGACTCTTGGTAAATGAAAAGAAAACAAAAGTAATGCTATTTGGATCCAAACCATTCCTCACAAAGATCTCTAAGACAAACTCTCCCCTCCTTGTAACAACACCTGCTGGTCCCCCCCTTGAAAATGTCCCTAGTTTTAAATACTTAGGTGTCACTCTGGACCCCTCCCTTACATTCATCGACCATGTCAATAATTCTGTGTGCAGAGTTAATCAGAAGCTAAGTGCTGCCTACTGCCTAAATCAATTCCTTTCTTATGAGGCGCACCTAGCAATTGCACAAGGAAACCTTCTACTGCTCCTTGAGTACTGCTCTCCTATCTATTCCCACATATCCTCAGCTCTGCGCTGTAGACTGAACTCAGTCTACAACAATATGTGTCGCTTTGTCCTCTATGCCCCCTTTTCTACCCATCATTGTGTATTGTACCAGTCACTTGGTTGGCTTCCACTGCAAGGATGGTGCGACTATGCCCATGGTTGCTTAGTTGACAATTCTCTGAGAGGCAGACACCTGTACCCTTACTCATCCCTCCTCATGGGCAGAGTAGCAGCTAGGAACCTCCATGAATCATCCATCCCCCCTCCCGGCAGTTCTACGAATCTCCTCTACCATGGGTAGCAAAGCCTTTTCCATCTCTGCCCCCTCCCTATGAAACAGACTCCCTACATCTCTCTGCTCTTCCACCTCTAATCTTTCCTTCAAATACAATTTCAAGGAGTGGCTACTGTCTGAAGCCAAATGCCACTGCTCTCCTGGGTAATCTCTGACATCCCCTCCCTCCTCCCCCCCCACCTATTAGCAGTGTCTCATCCTTGCTGCACTCACCACTACCACTCCTATCCTCTTCCCCCACTTTTCAGGGCTTCTGCTGTTGCCTCCCTTTTCTGAGTCCCATCACCATTTACTTAGGGGAAGTGAGGTACTTGATTTCAGAGTTCCAATCTGGTCATAGACCTATGCATTTAGTGTACCTGAATGCATTTTGCACTTTATGTATCGTATCTGGAGACTTATGTTTTGGTCCCTGTATTTTGTGACTTATATATCAGTCTATTGCCTGCCTGTTACTATGTATTTTTGACCTGTATGCTGGTCTTCTTTGACACCTTGTATTCTTATGTAATTGCACTTTATGTAATGACACCTTGTTCTGTAATTTCCTGCAGCTCATGTTGAGGCCTGTGTTTACTATTTTTCTCCACACCTGTATTGCTTAATGTGCCATGTTGTGGCTCGGGTCATGCCTGAAAATGGTCCTCTGGATCAGTGCACCCACCCAGTTATCAAAGACATAAATAAATAAACAAACAAACAAACAAATAAATAAATGAAAATTACGTACCTATCGTAATTTTTGATCATCTTGTATATCTTCACCATTCGTCACTGACACCTTCCCTTCTAGGCCTCAATCCCTGGGCGATGCCTCCTCCCTCCTTTCCCTCCCCCTCCTTGAGGTCAATTGTAGTCTAGGTCCTATTGGTACCTCTGGGTCCTCTGTTACCTTCCTAAGCAACAGAGGGCCCACTCTGGGAGGAAGGAAAAGTAGGGCTTCTTGCCCTGGCCTTAGGGGCTCCTTGTAGGTCCTTCTCTTCTCAGCCAGGAGGCTTCCTTCTGGACGTGGTCTGGTTCTGTCGTGGGGGATCTTCACTAGGTGGGGTATAGAGGAGATGGACCATGGGAACTCTCTTTCTCCCTCCTTACATAATTTTTACTCCTCCCTCCACTTTGTTTTGGGGGTAGGACTTGTCCTGGACAGGATTGTGCCCTGAACCCTATGAGATCTACCTCTCAGGACAATGGTAACCGGTGATACTCTTCTTTACCTATGAATAAACTGTCCTGTTGTACAATGCTGATCATTCATAAGACTGACTGATTGTACTTCATGTATATTGCGCCCGCACTTTAGCTACTACTCTATTGGATTTCAACTGTATTCTTGCACTTAATTGTACCTAGCTGTACTCAATATATTCAATGTATTCTATTTCCTGTACAGTACCTTTCTTTGTTATTGTAATTGTATCATCTGTGTTACCTATGTACCATATTTATGGCCCATGTCTTGCCTAAAAACCGTCCCTTGTATCAGTGCACCTAGGAACATACGAACATAGGAAATTTGCCAGCAGAAATAAGCCACATGGTCTATCAAGTCTGCTTGAATATATAGCTAGCACACCTACCTTGCAGCTGCCCCTCCCTTCCCCTTCACAATAACCTCCCCTCTCACCCTGTCCTATCCCATTTTGAAACCCCCACTGTCTTGAGGATACCAGCTCCTCTGACAGAGAGTTCCATTCTGCCATAACCCTCTCTGTAAAAAAGTGTCTGCTTATTTCCCTGCTGTTCTACCCCCCTCCAATCTAAGACCATGACCTCTTGTATGTCTCCCCCTGCTTAACTGAAATATCCCTTCTATTCCTGTCTTGTTAATCCCCTTTAAGTACTTGAAGGTCTCAATCATATCCCCTGATCTCTCCTCCCTACAGGGAGCACATATTCAAGTCAAGCAGCCTCTCCTCATATGGCCTATCCCCCAGTCCCTGTATCATCTTAGTTGCTCTGTGCAGTACCCCTTCCAGTAGTCTGATATTCTTCTTTAGATAAGGGCCCCAGTACTGCACACAGTACTCCAAGTGTGGTCTGACCAGTGACCTGTAGAGAGGCAGGATCACCTCCCTGTTCCTGAAGGAGATTCTTCTCCCAGTACTCCCCAGCATCCTGTTGGCCTCTACAGCCACATTCCTGCACTGCCCTTAGTTGTTCATTTTCCCCATTTACAACCACCCCGAAATCCTTTTCCTCCTCTGTGATATCTAGCAGTACTCAACCCAGCTGATAGCTCTTCCATAGCTTCTTCGCTACAAAGTACATTATCTTGCACTTTTTAGCATTGAACCACAGCTGCCACTCTTCTGACCACTCCTCAAGTTTAATCAGGTCATTCTACAGTTCCTGCCATTCCCTTATGTCACTCACCATTGCCCCCAACTTGGTATCATCAGCGAATAGGCTGATATTATTCCTGATGCCATGCGAGATGTCTGCTATGAATATCCCAAACAACACCGGCCCCAGTACTGATCCTGCACACCCTGCTTGTAACTGCCCTTGGAGACGAGAGCTTCACCCAACCACTATTGTCTGCAGTCTTCCCTGAAGCCAATTTTTCAATACAGTTAACCACATTAGTCCCAACCCCCACATACCTCAATTTCCCCCCCCAACCTCCCATGTGGCACCAAATCAAAGGCCTTGCAAAAGTCCAAAAATATGACATCCACCACATGACTTTGTCCAGTTCCCTCAGTATCCAGTCATAGTACTCAACTAGGTTAGTCTGACAGGACCTTCTTGAGACAAACCCATGCTGATGACTGTCCTGAGTCCATTATTCTCCAGAAATGTCACCAACCTCTGATTCAGGATTGTCTCCCTCAGCTTCCCCCTGATGGATTTCAGGCTTACAGGTCTGTAATTGTCTGGTTCATCCTTAGGGTCACTATTATGAAGGGCACCACACTGGCCATCTTCCAGTCCTGTGGTATTCCCCTTGTTTTCAGGGAGGTATTGAATAGGTCCACCAGTGGCCTTGCTAATACATCTGCCAATTCCCTCAGCACCCTTGGATGTATGCTGTCTGGTCCTGGTGCCTTATCCACCCTCAGAGCCCTCAAACCCTCTAATACCTGCCCTCAGTGATTACCCCATCTGTCACCCCTCCCCCTGCCCACCCTCCCCATCCCTCACGGAAGCTGCCTGCAATTCCCCCTCATGAATATGGAACAGAAGTACTCATTAAATGCTTCTGCCTGTTCTGCTCCCTCTCTGCCCACCCTCATCCTTCTTGATCCACACTATCAGATCCTTGCAGCTCCTTCTTTCCCTAATGTATCAGAAGAAGTCCTTTTCTCCGTCTTTGCTTCCCTGAGCTAGTCTCAGTTCCCTGGAGGCCTTGGCTGCTCTAACACCCTTGGTAACTTCTCTGGACTTCCTCACATACTCATCCCTATCTTCCCCACCTCCCAGAATTCTTGTACATACAGACTGCTGCTTTTTTTGCCCTCATCTTATTTAAAACTTCCCAACTCATCCAGCTTGACTTCTTAGAGCTTCCCTTCCTGCTCTGCAGTTTGGTACAGGTCCCTTCAGCCTCCACAAGACCCAGTGTAGTTTTTTCCCATTTCTGGTTTTACCAGTGAGATTGAATTCCTGCCAGGTACTCTCCTAAGATTTCACCCACCCCACTGAAGTCAGCCTTTCTGAAGTCAACCACCCTCATCCCTGTACCAACCGCCTCGCTGCCCATGTTGAGCATGAACCACACAGATTGGTGGTCACTCCCTGCTAGTGAGTCCACTCCCCCACCTCCCTTACAGTCTCCCTGGTGAACAAATATCTGCTTTGTGGAGTAATGGTGGGTGGTACCAGATACACATGCAGGTACTCTTCCTGAGTTGTTACAGGCACATCTTCACCACCATGCCCCGACCCTCATAGTATAGTCAGGGGCTGTGGTAGCTTGGTTTGAATGATGGTGCCATGGCTGCCACCTCATTCAGCAAGTGAGAAGGGCATGTAATGGCTAAGGAGGCATCCCAGCATGTGTATCTGGCATCACCCACCATAACTCCACACAGCAGACCAGTGATATTTATTTATTGTTTGCTTGTTTGTCTTCTTGTTTGTTTGTTTACTATGTAGGTGCACTTATTCAGCAGACCACTTTCAGGTATGATACAGGTCATAAAGATGGTGCATAGGTAATGCAACAATACACTTACATTAACAGAGAAAGGTACAGGAAATAGAATACATTGACTATATTGAGTACAGCTAGGTATGATTAAGTGCAAAAATACAGCTGAAACACAACAGAGTAGCAACTAAAGTGTGGGTGCAATATACATGATGTACAATCAGACTTATGATGACTGTTTAGCATTGTACAGTGGGACAGTTTAGTCTTTGGTACAGAAGAATTAGGACTGTCATTGAAGGGTGCCCATGCCCCACCCCCAGCCACACAGCTGGGCAGCAGCAGGACAGGGGTGTGGATGCAGTAGAGGTGTGGGTCAATCTTACAGAAGCAGCACATTTAAAGTTATGTAAGTGTACAATACGCATTGTGAAACTAGTTAACAACTACATAGTGCAGTTACAGAGTAGTTATACGGTAGTTGAAGTGTAGTTAGTGACACTTAAAATTATCCTTCAGAAATCACTTCCTCATGAAGCTACTGCAGTATAGTGTAATAGTTAAAAGCACAGCCCTCAAACCTGGAGAACTGGGTTCGAATCCCAGAGCCACTACTTGTGTAACCTCCTCCCACCGGCCCCACTTGTTCAATTAGCAGGGCTGCTCCTCTCACACATGGCACCAATGAGAGGGATGGGGGTTGTCACTACAACAGTTCTGTTTATCAATACTTCTACTTCAGAGCCTGCCATCCTCAGACAGGCAAACCAAGTGTGGCAACTACCTGTCTCACACTTGGGGGACCATTTATCATGGCCATCAACCTGGGTCCCTGGGAGAAAATGTTTGCTGAGAATTATACTAGGTTTGTACTTCTGGTCAGGGGCACCCAAGTAA
This sequence comes from Neoceratodus forsteri, assembly GCA_016271365.2. NCBI lineage: Eukaryota > Metazoa > Chordata > Ceratodontiformes > Ceratodontidae > Neoceratodus > Neoceratodus forsteri. The sequence goes on from CM057452.1 coordinate 1,729,241,655, forward strand.
ATCCAGACACAGTGGAAGCAATAACAGCACTGTCCAAACCAGGTTGGGATTCTAGAGTGCGGCTTTTATTCACATACACAGAGAATAATACAAAGTGAAGATGGACCCCCACAGGGCTACTCCCACAGGTAATGCAGATTACTGAGGTACAGAGCACATGTACAGTGAACCCTCAGGTTCTGAATGGAAACAGCAAACACTCTCTGGTTCTGAATGGAGATTGGCACACAAGGCCAGAACTGGTACACCTCCCTTGACTAGGCACCCTCAGCCAGTACTAGGAGACTTTCCCATATTTCATGAGAAATTACTGGTGGCACCCTTGACCACCAATGAGCACACTTAGGCTCATAGAAAATCCAAAACCCATGTCTGGGTAAACTGTTTTCTTCAGGCACTGGCCAAATGCACTGAGAGAAAACAAAGGTGCCCAAACTGAGCCTGGAGAGGTAAACATGGTTACTCCAGATGGGGGGGTCTCCCACATTTTGCTTCCAAATTTATACTCAGCCATTCATCTGGTTAATACCACCCTTCTCAGAAAACTTGTAGATGCTATCTTGAAATGTCTTTCACATTTAACATACTACTTTACACACCTCTGAGGTGTCATGAAGTTAAAAGTTCTGTACTTGGCTAGTCCCTTTGTCAGAGAAAAACTCACCACATGAATGCAAGTGCCCCAGAGCTTTTTCCACCCAAAAGTCTCTGGTACTCACAGAGCAGATGAATCTCAGGTAACTTCAACACAGTCCAGGCTGGACCAGGGGATTGCCCCTGAATCCTGGAATCCCCCCCCATCTCTCCGGGGATGTAGCACTGGAAAGCCCTCTTGGAATGGTTTCTACCACTTCACTCTCTGGCATTCTGTGTTCTTCTTCTAGGGTAAGAACAAACTACCCAAACTACAGCGGTAGCTGTCTGTCAGAGCTAAAACTGAGGAGCTGCCCAGGCAGAAGCCTCCTCCTCACTCTCCACTTTACAGACTCCCACTCACTCTAACTCAACTCAACATTCTATAGTTAACTCCCCAGCTAGCATTCCATTGTGGCTTATGCTGCTGCAACAATTCTTAAGTGACATCCTCACTCCAGCTCAGCTGAGACTGAAAAACAGTGGGATGCTGTGAAATCCACTTAACTGGCATTTCACTAGCTGCCTCTCCCTGCCTGCCACTGATTCTAAGTGGGATTCTGGTAACCCCTGGGAACGAGGGGGTTACACTTGTATACTGTGTGACCCCACCAAAAAAGAACTAAAAATAAACATGCAATCTAATATTGTAAGTGCTATACAATAAGAAATCATTACTTTACATCATTACTTACTGACTTTTAACTGTGCTGTAGTTGCTAAGAAATATGCTGCTTCTGTGGCATTGTTTCCACAGTTAATGACTAACTAACATGTGTTTGCAAAGTATGTACACAGAAACTGACACTAAAAATAAAGTATAAGAAGGTTGTAACAGTGCAGTAGTTACTAAGGAACATGCTGCTTTTGTGGCATTGTTTCCACAGTTAATGCCTATCTAACATGTACTTACAAAGTAAGTTTGTAGAAGCAGACACTTAAAATAAAGTGTAAGGAGATGGGTGTAACAATGCTATACTATAGTTACTATGGAATGTGCTGCTTCTGTGGCATTGTTTCCACAGTTAATGATTAATTAACATGTACTTACAAAGTAAGTACGCAGAAACAGACACTTAAAATAAAGTGTAAGAAGGGTGTAACAGTGCTGTAGTTACTAAAGAATGTGCTACTTCTGTGACATTATTTCCACAGTTAATGACTAACATGTATTTGCAAAGTAAGTACACAGAAACTGACACTTAAAATAGAACATATGAAGAAGGGTGTAACTGCTATATACTTACATTGAATGTCAATGCTGAAGTTCTGATGTATGCTTTCCTTCAGAAATCAGTCCCTTATGTACTTACTGCTTAATAAACATGCAATCTAATATTCTTAATTGCTATATGACTACATTGGTTACTTATACAATAAAAATAATTTACGTAATTACTTATTGGCTTATAACAATACTAACATACTAAAATGCCAGGAGAATAGGCCTAATGATCTTTTGTGTCTGCTCGTTTGGTCAGCCCCCACCCTGTGAGCTTATCTTGCTGCCCTCCTCTCCCTCTCTGGCTTCTTCCTTCCCAGTCCCAGATATTCTTGCTGCACTGGTTTTTGCTTCCAGAACTCTTCCCTTTTATCTGTCCCACCCCATCTTGAACCCCTCCACTGTCTCTGCCTATACCAGCTCCCTGGACAGTGCATTCCATGGCTCCACCACCCTCTCAGTGAAGTAGCACCTCCTCCTTTCTCCCCTGAATCTCCCCTCCTCCAGCTTCCACCCATGCCCTCTAGTTGCCCCCCTCCTTCCTTCAGAGCACCCTGACTGCTCCTCCCCTATTTACCCTCTTCATGTACCTGAAGACCTCTATCATGTCCCCCCGGTCCCTTCTCTCGTCCAGTGTGTACATATTTAGCTCTTCGAGCCTCTACCCATAAGTCCTATCCCTCAAGCCCCAAATTATTTTGGTTGACCTCCTCTGGACCCTCTCCAGGAGTTCAATGTCCCTCTTTAAATGTGGCCTCCAAACCTGCATGCAGTACTTGAGATGCGACCTCACCAAGCAGTTATACAGTGGGAGTATCACTTCCCTCCTTCTAGAGGTGATCCCCCTAGCAATGCATCCAAGCATCCTGTTGGCCTTTGCCACTGCCCTCCTACAAGTCTCCGAGTTGTTCATCTTGATATCAACCACCACCCCAGGTCCCTCTCAGCCATTGAGACTTGTAGCATTCCCCCCCAGGGTGTACACTTGGCCCAGGTTTCTGGCTCCTGGGTGCAGTACCTTGTATTTCCCTGCATTGAAACTCAATTTCCACTTTCTAGACCACCTTTTCAGAGCCTCCAGGTCCCCCTGTAGGGCCACCCTCCCATCCTCCCCATCCACCACCGCCCCCAGTTTTGAGTAATCCGCAAAGAGACTCATCTCACTCCTGATACCTTTCCTTATGTCAGAGAGTAGGTGTTGAACAGGAGGGGCCCAAGAACCAATCCCTGAGGGACCCCACTAATGACCCTCCTTGTGATGAGACTATCCAGCCAAACACGACCATCTGGGTCCGGTCCTGGGGCCAATTGCCTATACATCTGATCATCTGGTTCCCCACCTCCATTTCTCCCAGCTTATCCAACAGGCCCCCATGAGAAACAGAGTCAAGCACCTTGCTGAAGTCAAGAAAGATGATGTCCACTGGTCTACCCAGGTCCAAGGCACTCATCACCCAGCCATAGAACTCCACAAGGTTTGTCTGACATGACTTCCCCAGGATGAATCCATGCTGTCTATCATCCAGGAACCCCAACTTTTCCAGGTCCCCCCAGTCTCTCCTTGACAAAGCCCTCCATCACCTTGCCCACCACCGATGTCAGGCTGATGGGCCTGTAGTTCCCTGCCACCTCCCTTGATTCCCCCCTTGTGGATAGACACTATATGCACCACCTTCCAGTCCTGGGGCACCAACCCAGTCCTTAGAGAGATGCTGAAGAGCTCTGCCTGGGGTTTTGCCAGGACATCCAACAGTTCCTTCAGCACTCTGGGATGTAATTTATCTGGCCCTGGTGCTTTCTCCATCTTATGGGACCTGAGGGCATCCCTCACTCTCTCTGCCATGATTTCCACCTCCGCTACCTCGTCCCCCTGCTTTGCTTCCCCCCCACCTGCTAGTGATGCCCCCCTCTCCCCAGACCCACCAATTGGTAAGGATCCCCCCTCCTCAACTCAGTGCTGTAGTTACTAAGAAATGTACTGCTTCTGTGGCATTGACCCACACCTCTTCTGTACCCACATTCCTGGCCTGCTACAGCCCAGGTGTGTGACTGGGGGTGGGGCAAAGCTACATATCATGCTTTTTACCACCGATCTGCTGTGTGGATTGGTGGTAGATGGCAAAGGATACACAGGTAGGGACCCTTCCCGATGTGCAGTTATACAAATTGCATAATGTGGTAGTTACACATGCAATCACAACTGTCTCTCTTTTGGCACAAATTGATTTATGTTGGAAGTGTAACTACACATGCAATAGCTGTTGCAAAGTGCAACAGAAAAATGTATTTATGCTGGAAGTGTAACTACACATGTAACAGCTGTTGCAACAGTAATTGCAGCAACTACCAGTTCATGCAAATTGTGTAACTACACTAAACCACAAATGTGAAACTAGTTAACTACTACATTGTAGTTACATGTAACTACACAGAAGTTACATAGTAGTTACATTGTAGTTTTACAATAGCTTCAGTGTAGTTAAGAACACTTAAAATAAAGAGTAACCCAGATTTTTAATAACTGCACCACAGTACTTTCAGGCTGAGTGAGAAATGTTGACATGTTCAAATGCATAAGATTAGAATAAGTAAAGAACATCAGAGCATAGTGAGTAAAATTTCAAACTGAGTGTAACATGTCTGAAGGTGTAAAAGTATGCACAATGTTTATACGTATAAAAAAAGAGAACAGTCAGTAGAAAGAAACAGGGAAATCTGTGAAAAAACAAAGGTAGAAAACAGAACTTGAAATACATAGAGATAACTGATAATAAAGAGGATTACATTTTAAAACACAATACAGTTTGGAAACTGTCTTTTCGGTTGTCAAGGTTAACACAGAGTTAATTTAAGAAACGATTCCATAATGTATTTTATTTATTTTTTTACAAAATAGTTTTTACATAAGTCTGACCCATGAAGAAGTGAGATGCTTCTGTTATAAATAAACTATAACTTTGAAATAATATAACCCAAAGAAGGGTGATAAACAAATGAAGGTTTTTTAATACATAAAAATAACATTACTTAAAAGGAATATAATGCATATGTTTTCACTAAAAAAATAATCCAATAACTTATATCCTATGTTATTACAGTTACCACAAGAAGAGAATAAATCCCCCCAAAAAAAAAAAAACCTTATCGTTTATAAATGGAACCACACCATTAAGGTGGGCAAATACTTAAAAATTGATTGTTTAAAGTGTGAATATGTATAATGTTATAAAAAACATGTGAAGTTGGTACATAGTAAACAGAGGTCCTTGTTGACATTTTAAGTTTAATGTTAAATATGTTTTATGTTAAGATAACAATAATATTAGGATAAATGACAACAGAATGGTGTACCTTGATGCTGTTGACCAGTTTGAATGATATATATATATATATCACAGTCCCAGCCTGTGCCTGTCTGCACCAGTGGGGCAGCACTGGTGTGCTTCCAGGGCAGTGGGGCTGTTGCAGCCACTGCTGCGGCACCATTGAGCCCTGGCGAGCAGTGGCCGGAGGGGCAGTGTCAGCAGTTGGCCAATGGCGATGGGGGGACAGTGTCAGGGGCCGGCATCAGTGCACTGGCTGTGGACATGCCCATGCATGGCCCTGGTGTGCAGCGCCCAACCTTAAGGGGTGCTGCCCAGGACGGCTGCGAACACCATGAGGGACAGCATGCCGATCAGGCGGATGACCTCTTAGATGAGAACACCCACATACTCCGTGAATCAGTGAATCAGCAGTTGTGGGATGGACCGGCTGCGGGAGGATGTGACCACCTCCATTGACAGGCAGACACAGGCATTCACAGCTGTCATGGCCACAATGGGCACACAGTTATTAGCCCATGCACTGCAGATGCCACGCAGTGCCATGTCCATCCCTCATTCCTGGCATTGTGCAACACCCTCCATGTTGACAACGGGTTTAGCTGTGGGCATCCCGAGCATGCCTGGTGCAGACATGTTCGGTGAGCTGCAGACCCCTGCTTGAGCATGGTTGCGTTCCTGCAGTGGCACCCTTGGGGGACTGTCGGTGCCACCCCATGAGGCCAATGGTCAGCCTGTCATGGCTGGCAGATCTCAGCGGGGCTGCCCACGCATCCGTGGCAGCTGTGGCACTGTGCCTCATGACTGAACTGTCTCCCACAATGGCTACTGTCTGACGCTGCCCTGTGTGCAGTGTGCTGTTCAATGTGCAATGCACGGGTGGTCTATGTGCACATCCTCCCAGCTGCTGGCCACTGTGGTGTGTACATGATGATGCCTGCATTGCACTGTCCGCCACTGTGCAATGGTGCCCAGTGTCTGAGACATGCACAATGACGGGCACTGGGCATGGTGGTCTGTGGACGTGTGTGTGGCTAGGGGTGGCGGTTGGGGTTGGTGTGCCTCCTACCCTTTGTGCATGTCCTGTGGGGGTGTGTGTGTGTGTGTGTGTGTGCATGACCACGTGCCGTGTTAGGCCTTGCCCATCCCTGACAGCATGTGCAGTTCCACGCTCAGTCAATTCCCTTTCCGCCATGCGCCCCTGGGGTTTGTCCATGTGTGTTTGTGGGTTGTGCCCTTGCCATTGGTGGTTGCACATGCCCCATGACTTACCTGGGTTGGTTGAAGTGCTCCTCTGTGATGGTGTCCTGTTGCAACTGTGACATCCGGATCAGTTGGGGGTCCCTTCGACCAAGGGGGGGGGATGCCCATCACCATCTGTACCAATGTCCTCATTGTCCCCATTGCTGTCCCCCTCTTTGACCTCTACAGCTATCCCACAGTCGTTGGCCATGTTGTGCAGGATGCAAAAGGCCAGGAATAGCCAGCAGGCCTTTGAGGAGCTATACTGTAGGGCTCCAACAGACGTGTCCAGGAAAGGGAAATGCGCCTTCAGCATCCCGAACATCCGCTCTATGACATTGCATGTGGTGTCATGTGCCTCATTGTACTGTTGCTGTGATGGGGTCATGGGACACTGGTATGGTGTGAACAGCCAGGAATGGAGTGGATAGCCACTGTCACCTGTGTGTAGAGGGTGGACATTAGTTTGGTGGTCAGCGTTGCCCTGCCATGGGCCATCTAGGCCAGTACCCATGGCACCTCTGACTATGCCCCTCCCAAGATCCATGTCTTTCTGCATAATTTGTATACTCACCCACTAGGTGGCCAGTGGGGATGTCCCCACTCTTGAACCTGTGGCACAGTGCAGACTGGTGCCAGATGAAGGCATTATGTGCTCCCCCAGGGTGCATGGCTCAGACATTGGTAAAGCGCCCCCTAGCATCGCACACCACCTGGCAGTTGATGCTGGCATAGCCCTTCCGGTTGATGTACACAGCACCTTCCGGGCCAGGTAGCGTGTGGATGGCCACATGGGTGCAGTCAATGGCCCCGAGCATGCCAGACATACGTACTACCCTGTGGAACTCTTGTATGTGTGCTGTGCACTCAGCCAGTGTTCTGGGGAAATGGATGTACTCCGCAGCATGTGGCAGCAGTGTGCGGAGGAACTGTGTGAGTAGGCATGATGCGGCCAACTGGGTTATGCCTGTTGTGTCCCCAGTTGGTCTCTGGAAGGTGCCCGTGGTGAGCAGGCACATGACAGCTGTTACCTTTGTCTCCACTGACAGAGCATGGCTCCGTCGTGTAGGTGCCTGCATCTCATCACTGCACAGCTCACAGAGCCACCTCAGGATTGCCTGGTTCTGGCAGTTCTGGCCCACAATCTCAGTGTCACTGTAGTGTTCGAAGCTGGTGCGGCCTCGGTACCGCCTGCTGGGGACATACTGCCGACCGGCCCTTCCACGGCCATGCCCCCTGCTGCCTGCCTTCTCACACCCCTCATTACTGCCTCCATCTGAATGGTGGCACTGGCCATGTCCCTGGCTTGTGTTCCCTCCCCTGGCAGCTGTAATCCCATTCCCCCCACTGTCCTTTGTGCTATTCCTCCTGCACCGGGAACACCACCAAGCTTTGGCTGTCCTGCCCACTGTCACTGCCCTCAGTCCACTGTGGCACAGGCTCCCCACTCCTGTCCTGTTGCCCTATGTTCCCAAGTGTGCCCTGTCCTGCTCTTTTCCAGTCCCACTCACTGCTTCCCTCTCTTCTGTGGCTGTCACCTTGCTCCCACCTCTGGCTTCCCTATAGCGTTCTTGCACCTCTCTCTTGTTCCTTTTTATTTTGGATAATTTCTGCTGTCATGGTGCATGCTGTTGAATATCACACTGCACCATTTATTCATGGTTCCTCCCCCTTCAGTTGTGCATGCATTCATTACCATCGCACTCTTGTGCATTGCAATTTGAGGGGTACAGCTGCCTCCCAATAAATATTGCAGAATGGCGCATTTTTGGACTGCACTGGTGCATCTCTGTTGCGCATGGCGCAACCCTTATGAATATCTGGGCCCATATGTGCAACATCTACAGCTACAGTACAAACTTTTATTTTAGCAGTAAGGTATAAACAAGCACAGAAATTGTACGGTGGAGATGCAGGAATTTAGTATAGTTTGAGGTTGAAGTATACAATATTGACTGTCTGAGTCCTCCTAGTGAGGGATTAGGCCTGTGTTGGGGTGGGTCCCATGGAACATCTTTGGCAAGGAGGGGAGGAGCCTGAGGAGCAGTTTAACTGTCTGAGAGGGAGGAGGCTGGTGATGGTTGGGGGACAGGTTTGTCCATAGGAGGGGAAGACGGTATGAAAAGGCAGCTTGACCGGAAGCAGTGTGGGGGCAAGGGAAGTTGAAAATGCAGGCATTCCTGCAGTGGAGGAAGTAGCCTAGGGAGTTGGCTGGTGCAGGACAGGAGGTAAAGTAGGGGAGCAGGTAGCCTAACCAGTATTTAGCTATGAGGGAGGTGCTATGGATGGTTCTCCTATGGGAGAGTGGGGCCAGGGAGAGAGTAGAGTAAAGGAGACAATGATGGGTAAATGGGGGGAGGCAGTGGCAAATTGACAGAATGAGTTGAGAAGGATGTCAAGTCTGGAGAGGGATGGGATTGGGGCTGTACCATAGATGATGTCCGCGTAGTCCAGTACTGGCAAGATTGTTTTACGTACGAGTTCACTGTGAGTGGGAAGGAGAAGGCTGGGTAGAGGATGGCAAGTTTGGGCCAAAATTTGGTGCAGATGGCTGTTATGTGGGTTGAGAAATCGAGGTGGCTGTCTAGCCAGACTCCCGGGTATTTGAAGGTGGGGACCAGCTCAAGAGGAGAGCCGTCCAGGGTGGAGATTACTTGGGGGGGCAGGCAAGCTTTTGTCTAGATCTGAAGACCATGGTGACAGTTTTTTTTTGCATTAAGTTTGAGCTGGTTTTTCAGGAACCAGGACTGGACTCTATTGAAGTCATTTTGAAGACCTGGAAGGACACTGTCATGGGAGGGGGCCCAAATCATAAATGATTGCATCATCGGCATATAGATACGCATTATTGGAGAGACAGGTGGAGGGGAGGTCATTTATGAATAGGGAGAAGAGGATGGGACTGAGGATAGAGCCTTGGGGGACACCTGAGAAGATGGGAAGAGGGGGGGAGAGGGTGTCACCAATTTGTATGGATTGCTGCCTATTCTGGAGGTATGAGTGGAACCAATTGATGGCAGGTTGGGCGAGGCCAAAGGAGCTGAGTTTGTGGAACAGCAAAGGGTGGGAGACTGAGTTGAAGGCTTTTGCCAAATTGATAAAGATGGTGGTGGTGGTTTGTCTACTGTCCATGGCCGAGAGGATCGAGTCTGTTATGTGCAGCAAAGAGGTGATGGTAGAGTGTTGTCTTCTAAATCCTGACTGAAAGGGAGAGAGGGAGCTGTTGGAGGAGAGAAAATTTGACAGTTTGGACAGCGTGAGGGATTCTTGGATTTTGGCAATGGAGGGGAGGAGCGAGATAGGCCTGTAGTTTCCTGGCAGAGAAGGGTTACCTTCTTTGTCCAGAATGAGGATCTTGGCCAATTTTCAGGCAGAAGGAACTACTGTGGTGGTGTTGAGGGATAGGTTGAGTATCTGTGTCAAGGCTGCTGCTATGGCTGAGGCAGAGTTGCGGAGCAGTCTGAGGTGCATGCCGTCTGGGCTGGTGTTGGCCTGGTTTAGGGAGGCGATTACATTGAAGACTTCCAGGGATGGGAATGGAGGAAAGAGGAAGCCAGGGAAGTGGGGAAGTGAGGAAGGGTTAGGTGAAGTGAGGTGGAGGAGGGGGGGAGTCAGGCATGGCACAAGAAATGAAAAATGAATTGAAAAGATCAGCTACGGAAGCAGGATCTGAGACTGGTCTGCCATCAATGTTAAGAATGGGACAAGTCTGCTTAGGAGGGGGATCGATAAGGGAGTTGATTACCTTCCAGAAGGATGCAGGGGAATTTTGATTCTGGGTGAGTTGTGCTTGGAAGTAGGAGGATTTAGATTGCCGAATAGCTTTAGTGCATTTATTTCTGAGGTGTTTGTAGGATTGGAGGTTGCAAGTGATATGGGAGGCTTTATATTGCCTCCATGCCTTGTCCCTGGTGTGACACAAGGTGATGAGGTCAGATGTGATCCAGGGGTGGTGGTGCCATTTCACTTTAGCTTTCCTGAGGCGAGCGTAGAGGTTCCAGGTGCATTGGAAGATGTTGCAGAAGTGGGATCAGGCGAGGTCAACGTCTGGTGCGGAAAAGACTGGATTCCAGTCTGCATTTGATACATCATGCAGTAGGACAGATTCATTTAGGAGGTGTACAGGGTGAGACCAGATGAATTTGGGGTGAGATTGAGGGGAGCGGATTTTGCTGAAGTCAGTAAGTGATACAGTGATCACTAAGGGCATCAGAGAAGATGCCTGATGCAGAGATCCTGTGGGGATGGATGGATAAAATCCAGTCCAGAAGGGTGTGAATTTGGTACCAATGGTTTAAATGGGTTGGTTTCTGGATTAGCTGGGAAAGATTTAGGGCTTCAATCCTTAGGGCAGTGAGTTTGGTGGAGGAGGAGAGCCAGTCGAGATTGAAGTTGCCTAGTAATATGAGTTCACCATTTGAAGTGCTCGAGAAAATTGCCGAGATGGCTTTGACAAGGGAGTTGGGTGAAGTCTTTGGCAGGGCATACATAACCCTGATATAGAGAGGGTTGGATGAGGGAAAGGATAGGTGAACGATGATGGTTTCATGGGAGGAAGGGCAGGATTCCTTTAATATAATGGAGCATGGAATGGAATCTCAGAGGAACAGTGCTACCCCCCCCACTCACTTGCCCCGGTCCTGACGGTAAAGGATGTAGTTTGGAATGGCCAGAGAGGGGTTGGGGATTTTTGCAGCTAGCCAGGATTCCGTGATGCAGAGTATGTCTGGATTGTACTGAGTAACCCAGACAGTGAGGGAATCCAGTCTGGGGAGAAGGCTCCTGAATGTTGAAGTGAAATATACGGAGGCCCTTGGGGAGAGAGTCTGAGGGCAGGCTGCATGAGGGAGGTGATGCGGACATGGTTTGTTTGGGCACTAAAGGGCCAGGGTTAGGATGAACTTCACCTGCCAGGAGCAGAAGTAGTAGAGATATGGTGAGAAAAGGTGATTGCTTGCATCTACCAGGACTGCACCTGGAGGGAGGAGCATGGAAGTTTAAGCACTGGAGGAGAGCCTCCAAATTTAATAGGTGCGAGATGAGTAGTGCAGGGTATATGAATTCAGATGGCAGGAGGGAATGGATAAGGGGGAGGGAAAAGGGATGGGATAGGAGAGGAGAGAGAGGATGTGGTAAGATAGGGATGGGCCAAGCAGGGGTAGGAGGGGGTGACTCTTGGAGTGGAATGGGGTGGAGACTGAGTGGAGGGGTGGTGAAGGGTCTCCAGTCTGGGGGCTAGAGAGGGGGTGGTGGAGGAGAGGAGAGAGACATTGTAGGAGGAGGCACAGTAGTAGGGGCTGCAGCATAGTGGCTCAGAGAGGTAGGAGTAGAAACTGGTTTAATACAATTGCAGATCACTAGAAGTGAATTAATTGCAGTAGCAGCCACTTGTGGAAAGACAAGATAGCTTGCTAATGGGAAACTTGGCTGATTGGTTTTGGCTGTCAGATAACTGCAGCTACATACTTCGGTGTTGACCAAGGGTGGTGGTGGGGGCAGTGGAGAGCTGACACGCAGCTCAGTGGGGTCCCCCTCTGCTGAGCGTGGAGAACACTAGGATACATTGGATGTGTACCTGTGGCAATGCTGTGGGGGAGGGCTTCGTCTTCTGGCCCTCATGACCCCCGGGGGAGCTGCCAAATGATTCGTGTGGAGGTCTGTGGAGGGAGAAGAAAGAGGGGCAATTTAATAGCAGATAAGTTGTAAGGAGGGGCTACGTAACAATGGGGAAGGGGATCAAGGCCTCATGTTACAACAAACTATGCATCTAGCACAGGGGGCCCCAGAGTCCAGAGAGCTGCAGTTATAGGATATATAGTACTAAAGTGATGGGAATACACACACTGGGAAATTCAAATTAAACCATTTTAAGTACAAAAGCACAGAATAGGAAAACTCTAACCAAACTTATTAGAATTCTGAGGCTTATCCTAAGATCTTCAAAGGCTTTGCACACAGTAAGCAATTCACATAGAATTCTCTTTGTTCCAGACACTCACACACCTTCTCGCTTCTTCACCTGCTATCCACTGCTGGGCAGTCCACTTTCACTTACCACCTCCCATGCTTCTGAAACAATCTCCCCCTCCTCTCCTCCTCTCTCCCTTACCCCTTTCTTTTAAACACCAGCTGAAAGTTCTCCTTTCCCCATCATGCTCCTGCCTAGCTTCCCTTCTGACATCATCTCCCTTCTCCACCCTGTCCGACTGATTTGGTCGGATCAAAATCCACTGCCCTAGTTGTAATTTTGCCTATCTGTTCAGCACTGTTAATGTCTTGTAATATATGAATAATTGAAAAAATAGTACCAAAAACCATTTTAAAAAATCCTGCAATAGGGTAGCACAAATTCCATAATAGTATCATAGAAGTCCCATAATATTATCATTCAGAGCCCATAATACTATCATTCTAAGCTCTGAGCAGTCAAATTATGAGACCAGTAGAGCAGCGCGAGTCAGAAAGTTCCTCAAGCTGAGCGGAAGTAGACTTTTACTGTAATTATCCGGTATAGTCAAAGCCAACTCATCGCTGATCAGAAACCACAGAAATTCCTCAAAAAAGACAAATCTCCAGGCCACCCTCCCCCTGAAGACTGCTGCACTTGACAACACTGACCATTTGGAGCCCAAAAACTGCCCCCTTTCCTTCGAACAGCCAGCAGCTAATTAACACCATGAATGCTGCTGTGGGCAGATCCTGAAAAGTCCACCAGAATTTAAATTTTCCAACAGACTTGTCTCTGTTTGCAAAACAACTGCCAGGACTCCTCAGGAGACACACAGGAGGCCATCAGGTCTGCTGGCAAATCTCTAGCCTACCCTCCACCTGATGATTGCCATGCTTGAGATTTCTAACCATTTGGGAGTCCTGAAACTGCCCACATCACTCCAACAGCCTGTAGTCAACCTGTACTTTGAATTCTGGTCTGGGCAGAACCTGAAAAGCCTGCCAGAATTCATACTTCAAAATGAACCTTAGTCCCATATAACATCCTGAACCTCCACAACCTGCAATACAGGTAACTATTTGAAACTTCTTAGATCCGTATATTACATATAAGATAAAGTATGGGTCTGGGTGCGTAATGAGAAGTTTACACACACCCAGAGGGTTAGATGCTACATAAACCCCTTTTTCACCAAAGCAATTATATAAAATAAAGAGCTTCCAGTGCATCTGCGGTATGGCTTTGTTTTTGTCGGGTGCCGATTTGAATTGGCATATTTTAAAACGTCCTTTTGCTTTGTTCTGGTTTGTGAAGTTTTCCAGGTTTTCACTGTGTATGGGGGAAAAATAAAAGAACTTACCACCGAGTTCTTCTGGCTGTGCTGTTTTGGGAGAGATGGAAGTGGTGAGCGGTCTTGAGCGGTGGCGCTGTTGTGTGAGCATGTGCACAGCAAGAAAAACCGTGTGCATGTTTGCCATTATAAAAACTCCTTTATAATAGCAAATAACACCATGGTTTCCCTATGGGAAAAAGGAGAAGCCGGTTATTATAAAAAAAATAACAGATAGGGAACTGTGATTACTTGACTGTAATACCATCTCAAGGTTCTGGGGACATGTTGGAACCTCTCAAGCTTTGCTTTCGAGGTTCCCATATCCCCAGAATCTCTTGATGGTATTATAGTCTTTCAATACCGAGTCCCCTGTCTATTATTCTGTTCATTGCACCTGCTTTACCTCAGCCTGGTCTCAACTTTAAACTGCTGCTAGTGTATTTTATCACATGTATCTCCTGGCACTGTAGCCACTTTTTATTTTACCTTTATGTTGCTTGTTGTACGACTTCCATGATTATGCTATTGTTACTGCACTTTTATTTTTGGTATTGTTTATGCTCTGTTTGCACTTTATATTGTACCCTTATACTGATTATGCATTCTTCTTGCTGTTTATACTGTACTATTTATCCCCTTTCCCTTTCCCCAGGTCACACCAGGAAATAAGCCTTAGTTCAGTGTGCCTTTTCCAGTTACCAGTTTTGCAATAAATAAATATTTAATCTGTTTCTAAGTTTAAGTTATCGCAGATGTATCATTGACCAAAGTCCCAGAACAGAGTTATCTTGGCACACCAACATTAGCACAGTGGTCTTCTCAAAGAGTTCCATACTGTACATTTGTACTGCAATATTTGCAGATCTATGGAATCTAATTACATGATGATAATGTTGCCAGACCTATTACTGTTATCATTATTATTGTTATGATTTGCAGCAATTTAACATAACTGTATATTCTTTTACTGCTTCGTGAGACAAGATGCATTGAAACTCAACAGTTCCATTTTTATCCCCTGTGGAATTTACATCTAGTTGAGTTCTCTTGTATTTAAATGTGCCTAACATTATAAGATAACAATGAAGCCTCCCACACACTGCACAACCTCAGACAAGTAGCAGAGGACAAATAAAAAGAACAGAATGTGTTTTTATGAAAGTAAATTTTGCCTACTGCAAGTGACATGTCAAAACATCAATATGATTTAATTTAAGATGCAGATTAAGCAAACCAGGGAGGAATACATTTCTGAACTATAAATAGTGACTTTTATAATTTGAAATATTTTTCATTCTAGTAAATAGATATGTAAGCAGTCAGTTTGATATACTTAGGCCTTATTCTAGTGATATCCTAGGTCAAAAGGCTACGATCCTAAACTATATTTAAAGGCCATGTGGTGTTGTGGTTAGGGTACAGGTTTGTGAACCAGGAAATTCATGTTCAAATCCCAACAGAGACTTTGAGTAAATGACGTAAAGTTCCTCTGCTTCAGTCGGAGTTGTAAGAGAAGCAGGACCCCCCCCCCCAAATTCAGAACAAGATGTTCCATCACAGCTCAGTATCCTAGGTTATTATATTGTAAAATAAAAAATTGAGGAAATGTGGCATGTGACACTTTATACATTCTATCCTGCCCATTTTTTTCTACATCTGGGTTCAGATAAGCACCCTAAATTTTGATATAGGTGTGTAGGGTTATTTTAGGGAGCTCTGTGCACTAAATGAGTCTGGGAACACGTAGCTCCACACTCATGGACAGGTGTGCATCGACCAGCAATCACTAATGACAGCCACCTGTTCATGGTCCTGCCCCCCCCCAAGTGCACAGAATCACAGGGGGTGGATGGGTGCACTGCAGAAGATACAGGCAGGCATTCGGTCAGATGCCTGGCCTGGGTGCTGGAGTGGAGCCCCTGCTACATGTGTGCAGAGGATCCTGTGTAGCCATGGGTCCCAGGTATCATACAGTATAGTTAACTGCTTGAAGATTTGCCCCCAGCATGGTACACACGCAGCCATACCAATATGTGGACTTTATATGCAACTTCATGCTACATACAGGACATACAAGTGGCAACATCAACCATATGCCTTTGCCACTAAATGTAAGCTGTGTCTAGTGTGGTACAAGTGGCATGTTCCCTGCCACCATACAGTTAGTACTGAGCCCTTGGTACCATGCTATGCAGATACCTCAATACCTACCCCTCTGATTGCAAATGGGCAGCTCCCATTGGGATGTGTGTCACCATATTTACCTTCACAGTAGGGGAATCCATGTCCTGCCAGTGCTGAAGGGTATCTTTGTAGGGGATATGTATGAGTTATGGCAGAGTTCTAGCTGCCATAACCTATGACCCTGTGCCCGGCACTATGCACCTTTGTGCATGATGCATAGTGCAAGTACACCTCTAACACTCCCACTGAATCACCCATGGCACATGGTTACATGGGCAGCCAGGGTACTGAGTGCACAAGGGGCTCATGCACATCTCATGAATGCTGCTAGGGAACCTGCTGGACCTGTGTTGCATGGCATTCTGACTTAGGGTTGCCTACATACCTCTGTGCAGGCAACCCATACAGTTGTACATAGGGCCCATGTTGCACACATGTTTACCACCAGATTTTGTCTATGCCTTTCAGCCCTACTGTGCATAACCATTTCTGATATACCTGTGCACTTTTTGAGATGTACACTAACATATGAACATACTGTACCAATAAGCCAACTGAAGAAAACATTTTGGTCTATCATGTCTGCTCAATTGTGGAGCTCCTGCTTTAGAGACTACAGTGGGACCCACCTCTTTCTGCTAATGTTGACTCTCCCTTTCACACTGTCCCACCCTTTTTGAACCCCTGTCATCATCTGATTGACTACATCTTATGTGAGTTCATTCCATCCTGCCACCACCCGTTCTGTTAAGAAGTATCTCCTGACCTCCTTCTTGAATCCCCACCACCACCCGTTTGTAACAGTGCCCCCTTGTGGCCTTGTTTTCACTAAGATGAAAGGTTCCTGAAATCAACCTTGTTTATACCTGTCAAGTGCTTTAAGTTCCCAGTCATGTACCCTCTCTCCCTCCTGTCCCTGAGCAAGTACATATTGAGTTCTCACAGTCTTGCCTCATATGCCCTGTCATGCTGTCAGTGAACTATCTATTTTGCCATTCTCTGTGCTGCCACAAGTTGATTGATATCCTTTCTTATGTAGGAAGTCCAGTATTGCATATAGTACTCCAGATGGCATTGCACTAGGGATCTGTGCGGTGGCAAGATAACCTCCTCCCTTCTGCTTGTGAACCCTCTAGCCATTTAGCCCTGAATTATCTTGGCCTTTGCTGCCTCCTTTCTGCACTGTTTAACTTGCTTTAGGTTCCCTAAGTCTTCTTCCTCTTCTGACACATTGACTGTATCTAGTGAACTGCTGAGCAGATCCACTAGAAGACCTGCCAGTTCTGCTGCCAGGTCACTCAAAACTCTTTGGTATATGTTTCCACAATGGGGACTTGTTCACCTTTAGGGACATGAGCCCCTTTCTATCCCTGTCTTTTATTATTTTTTCTTCGGCCACAATCCTCCTCTCCACCCCTCTCCCCATCCTTCCTTGCAGCACTAATCCATTATTTTCCCTAGTAGAGACAAAGCAGAAGTATTTGGTCAACATCACTGTCTTCTCTTTATTGCCTTGTACCCATTCCTCCCCATTTTTTAACTTTACTATGCCTACCTTCATATCTGTCTTTCCACCGATTCACCTGGAGAAGGCCTTCTCTACCTCCTTAATTACATCTGCAGCTTCTTCTTATCCTTAGCCTGCTAACTGCCTTTCTAGCCTCCCTAGCTTTCTTCAAGTGGTCCGCTCATCCTCCTCATCATCCTTGCAGGGCTTCCTGTACTTCCTATATGTGTTCTTCTTAACCGCCACTCCCTGACTCACCTCCCTACTCAACCAAGTTGGTCTTCTGGCTTTGGAGTTCTTTCCCTTCTGCTTAAGGCATTTGTTAGTGGCTGTCGTGATCCTTTTTCAGATCACTGTACACTTTAGATCCACACTCAGCTTCCTCAAGGTTAGCTAGTTGTCCTCCAGTATCTCACCTGTCATACCATAGTTAACTTTCCTGAAATCTAGAGAAAACACAGAGTCACGTGCACTGGCCAGATCTCAGCTGGTGCTAACTCATAGAAGAGTTGCACTCAGTCTAGTGGAGACAAATTAATCATAGAAGTGAGCAGTAGTTTATTCACCCAAATAAGAGTGTAGCACTAGTAGTCCTGGTGCTTCAGGTCTGTATAATGACCCTTTGTCAGCGAGTGTGACTAAGATAGCAAACCCACATATTATAATTAAATACAGGTAGTTCTTAAAACTGCAGGCAAAATATAATAATTTATAATAATTTACTTCTATCCTGGCACATCTGTTAGAAGCCATTATACTTACATGCTTGTATGCCTATAACATCAATTAAATAACCTCAGTGAACAAAGATTTAAAAAGTTCCTCAGCTCCTCTTTTTAATTTATATTATCTCACATCCCAGATTATGCCTTTTATTTATGGAGCCTGCAATATAAAATAATAATTAAAGTGTTCCTTAGCTGATATTATAGGTATACAAGCATATATGTATGATTACTTCTATCAGATGTGCAAGGAGAGCAGTAAATTATATGTTGCCTGCAGCTTTAAGAACCACCTATATTTAGTCATGTAGGTTTGCTGTCTAAGCCACACCCCTTGATGAAGGGTCATGATAGAGACTCAAAGTGCCGGGGTGCTAGTGCTACATTCTTGTTTGGGTGAATAAACTACTGTGCTGCTCACTTTACTTCTGTGACTTTTATTTGTCATCACTAGACTACAAGTGCAACTCTTCTGTGTACATACAAATTCTTGAAATCTAGCCCTTTTGCCTTTGTGCTTGGTGTTTTCTTCCCCATGTCAACTTAGAACCACTCCTCCAGTTGGTCACTACTCCTCTAGGGCTGCCCCCCCCGATGTCCTGGATGGGATCCCTGTTTGTTAACACCAGGTAAAGGATGGCTCCCCCTCATGTTGGCTCAGTTACCCTCTGAACCAGGAACCCATTAGGGACTGCATTCATTATCAGTTGGCTCCTGGCACAGCTTTTATTTCAGTGGGGCTCAGAGTGTGGGTGTAGCAATCATATATAATCATAAACTAATGCTCTCATCATTGCCAAAACAACCAAAACCTGCCAACCCTGCTGTCCTTCCTAATCTATACTATCCAGTCTTAAAGCTCAAGTAAAGGGGAGCCAAATGTCCAGGAACATGGTAGATTAATTTTCTAGATTATAAAATACTCTCTCTGCTTTACTTAAATCATGCATCAAGTGCAGCCACTCCATAAAGTTTGGTGCTTTTACGTCATTCCAATGGAGAAGAAGTGCTTTTCTAGCTACTAGTAATCCCATGTTAAGTAAGATTGTACAGTATGTCCATCTTGTATTTCTACCTCTGGCCAGCAACCAAACATTGCAATCCCAGGATCGAATGGGAAATCTCAACCCAATATTTTTGCAGTTACTGTAAAAATTATTTGCCAAAAATCATTAATACCAATACACAAAGCCAACATGTGCCATAGAGTACCTCTTTCTCTGTTAGGCATCCTTGACAAAAATCTGATGGGATAACTTCCCAATTTGTTAAATCTTACCAGTGTTAAATAAGTTCTATGAATAGTGTTTGTGTAAATTTGCTTCAGCCTGTTATTTTTTTTTTATTTTCAGACTTGACAGATCCATAATCCTCTGCCAATTAATCTCAGATATTATTTGGGCCCTATCCATTTCCCAATATTTCTTTAGAATTAACAGAGAGATAGTATTTGTTTGATTAAGGGTTTTATAAAATACTGTGATGGCATGTTTCTCTGAATTCATACTTAGAATAAGCTCTTCCAGTTTAGAAAACAGAGATATTTCACAATTTCTGTTTTTTTGGAGATTTTAATTTTTAACTTGAAGATATTGATAGGTGACCTTATTGGAAAGATTATATTTTTGTTATAAAGTTTCAAATGGTATGAAACTATCTTCCTCAAACAAATTACTTAGTTGTTGTATATCTTTTTCTTAGAACTCTGTTTTGAAAAATCTGTCATAGAAGGAGAAAAGTGAATAAGGTTTATAATTGAAGTATACTTTGAGGCATGGTTTGAATCCCCTAATAATTTTTGTGTTATGTTCCAAATATAATTCATAGTTTTGGTTGTTAATAGTACATTTTATAACAACTAGATTTATTCAAATTTACCATTAATGCTTGTTTTAAAGTAAAGAACAGCATTCTGGCTTGTTCAATATGAAAACAAGAAATTTCTGGACTATCTTCTTTAAAACAACAACAAAACAGTCTTTTTTAAAGCAATCCTAGGTTGATGATTCTTCCACAAAAATCTTCTGATAATTTTTTCCTACTCATCAAAAAATATTAAAGGTAGAGCTTGAAATAAAAATAGTAATTTTGGAAGGGTATTCATTTTCAAAATATTTACTCTACCTATAAGAACTAATGTCAGTAATTGCTATCTTTCTAAGACTTGTTTAATCTGCCCCAAAACTGATAACAAATTTAAAGTATATAAATATTCTGTATACATCATAATCTATACTCCCAAATATTTAACAGTTTGCTTATGTAGCTTTAATAATGGATGGTCATCTGGCAATTCTGTATGATTACCTAAAGAAAAGTGCCTCACTTTTTTCCTAGTTTAGTTTATAACTGGACAGTTTACCGAAATTTGAACAAAACTTCAACAGGTCTGGGTATGCATTCTTCAGATCTGAAATAAAAAACAGTACATCATCTACATACAGTGAAATTGTATGTGTTTTATTGCCTATCTGTTGTCCTTTTAAATCTTTATATGTTCTAACATGCATAGCCAAAGGCTCTATAAAATGATAAACAATAAGCAAGACAATGGGCACCCCTAACTAATAACCTGGAAAAGATCAAAAAAATATGAAATGTTTTGGTTGGAGCCTTGAGGTCTAGAATAAATTGTTTTTACCCATTCTGGAAACCTCCTCTAAAATCCAAAGGCCTTCAATAATTCAAACAAAAACTGCCACTGCACCCTATCAAGATCCTTTTTGGCAGCAAGGGATAGAATGATAGAGTCTGTTCCATTAGCACATTTTGCAACATTCAATGCACTTCTAATATTATGATGTAGCCTCCTTCCCTCAATGAAGCCAGTGTGATCATTATGTATAATTTTTGGAATGATTTAAGATAGCCTGTTTTCCAGTATTTAAGTGAAGATTTTATAATCATTATTTAATAATGAGATAGGTCAGTAAGATTTACATTGATCAAATGGTTTATCTTTTTAAAATATTTAAAGATACTAGCTTCACTGAAGCAAGGGGGCAGAATACCTATTTCATGAAACTTTTGGAAGAGCTGTAGTAAAATAGGGGCCAATGTATCTTTTAAGTTTTTATAGTACTCGGGTGGAAAGCCATCAGGTCCTGGTGACTTGCTATTTGGTAGACTCCCTTATTAGTTTATGGTGCTTTCTTGACAGAGTAGGGGAGAAAAGGCATGCACAAAGCAGCATTCTAACATAGCAGAAGATACGTTTTCAGCTCGAACTCCCCCATGGAACCACACTAACTCTAGCACCCTGAGATCTGTGGATATCATTTGCATTTTTTATTCTTTTTATAACTGCTGCTTTCAACGTCATCACAAACTGAATGAAACACTAAAGGATGTTACTTTGGTAATTTAAATCTTCACATTCAGATAGCAGCTATGGGGCCACATCTGTAAATGTTTTCCTTGCCACTGGTGTGGTCGACCCAGAGCAATACTTGCAATAATGTGGCATGTTAAGTTGGAGGTCTGAATATGGGGTTTCTATCCATTTCTCCCTAAGACACTGAAAACCCTTTTTCCTTGTTGTTGATGAGGTCAACCCAGCACAATATTTGTAAGGAATGCAGCATGCCTAGTAAAAGGTTTAAATGAGGGTCTTCTACCTGGTTCCTGAAGATGCTGAAAATATAAAACTGGCTGCATTATTCCACACACAGCACTTGTTCAAGGTATGAACACTAACCCTGGCAGCTAGTTGTTTTTTTTTTTCATTACAATGCTATGAATTTAAGAAGGTATCTGCTTTATTTATATTTGTGGTAACAGAGATCTGAATGTAAGGGCTGTTGTGCCCTGGAAGGTGCTGATTCCATTAACTGTCCTTGCATGCAGAAAACCTTCACTTGTATAGAAACGTTTGTCAAAATATCTACAATAGGTGTCTGAAGCCCTGTTCAAGATGAGTATCATGTGCCATAAGGTGGAACGTGTCTGTCTTTACAGTTAATAATGCTCTTGTTCCTCCTGCCCATTGATAGAAAAAGAACTGTATTTCTTTCCCCGCTTTCTAAGTGTGAGAATGCTGTGTCTTCTTGAACTGTATGCAGCAGTAACAAGTTACTTGTAGTAAGTAGTGGTAGTAAAACATTTTTATTCATACAAAAAATGAATAAGGATATCTCCACTGAGCCAAAGCTCCTTTACAGTGAGATCCAGTTACTTTGCAATACAAACTCACTGTTTTAAAAATAAAATGTCTCTGGGTGTGAGAGACAGTGAAACTTGTCCTGGTTCTTATGCCTGGAAACTGCATGCAAAATCTTTAAAGTACAGGCATGCCTTTTTTGCTACATTGGAACATGTCTTCAAGAAGAGAAAAGCGAGGAAAAAATATTGCACCAGAAGCCTTAGAATATAAGCAGAAAAATGCTTAAAGGGACATTAAAGTAAAAGTTAAATTACAACAAAAACCTCAGATGGAGAAACGTATTAAACTTTTTTAGGAAAGTACCTACATTGAATATATCAAACCCTCTGAGTCCTATTTCTTCAGCATTTGAATTCCATGCTAAGGAAAAGTCAAATGAAATATAGGGTAAAACACTAGAAGAAAATTCTAAGGGAAAATTCATAAGTGAGCAGGATAATCTAAAGGCTAACATGGAATTAACAAAACTTCCAAGAAACTAAAGAGGGTAAATTACCTGAGGCAAGAAATAGTCCAGCTAAAGCTAATCACTTCCTCCATGCAAATTCCCAGGAATTTGAATTTCTATCTGCAGAATCTGATGTGGAGATACAGTCTGATGAAAACATAACAGGGTCACCTAAAAGAATTGAAATGGGTAGGAATGGTTCTGCAATACAAAGAAACTACTTTGGTTCAAACATCAGAACTAGATAAGCCCTCTTTTTTTTACCTTTGTTTTACCAGGAGAGACACACTAAGCTGAAAGCTTGTTTACAGGTGCGACCTGGGAGCATAAGAAAGTTAAGTGACTTGCTCGGGGTCACACAGTATACAAGTGGGGGCTGTGGGATTCAAACCCAGGTCTCCAGGTTTGCAACTCAGAGCCTTAAACCACTGTGCTATACTGCCACTTCTTTAGTGAATGAAGGAGCAGGAAAGCAACAAGAACAGTATACAGCTGAAGAGAGTATACCTGCTTGGGCTAATGTTTTGATGGGAAACATAAAAGAAATAAAAGATGACTTGAACTTTGTTAAAGTGAAATTGGAAGGGATGGATAAAATTATCTCAGAAATGGAAATGATTAAAACAACCATTTAACATTCTTTATGCTTCAGTAAAGAATATTAACCAAAAAATGCCACGAATGGAAAATAGAATGTCTGAGGTAGACGATAAAATGATATACAGCAAGAGGCAATTAAATTATCATGAAAAAGCAATCTTAGATTTAACAAGTAAAATAATGGACATGGAACTGAAAGCTAGAAGAAAAAAACATGTTTAATAGGGATTCCTGAGATATGGGAGCAAAAGCAGAATTTAAAGGAAATAGTTCTGAAAATATTTGCTGCCTACCTAGATATCACTAGCAAGGATATCAACATCAAAATAGACAGGGTACACTGTACCCTAAAAGCTAGGCCTGAAGACAGACTACCGCCATGTTCTGTAACTGTCAAACTGTTCAAAACAGAAGATAAAATGTGAATTATGAATGGGGTGTACCAGAAAAAAAGAATATTATTGGAAGGAGCAAACATAGCAATATATCAGGACCTTTCCTTTGAGATCATAGAAGAAAGAAAAAAAATATATTTTTTTGAGGAGAACATTTTGGCAAAAAGGCTATAAATCCTCTTTATTGATCCCTACTAAGCGTCGAGTTATAGTGAACTTTAAACCATATTTTTTTCCACAGTGGAATGAGCAGACAGAGAACAGAGATTAATAATACCAGGACTATTTGCTTAATGGGCACTAATTACCAGGTTGTGTTTATACTTGTTGGGGGGAGGGGGCATGCTGAACTCACCTTGAAAGCAAGAGAACATTAGGTATCCATATGGGCCAGGATACCAATGTTTTGTATAACTTATACAGATGGGTTGAAACAAGATTTTTTTTATTACTTATATGTGTGGTTTGGTGTGTGTGTGGATAATAGCACTACAGTTAATATTAGTCTCTGGTCTAAAAAGAGAAAGAAGTTAATGAAAGAGCATGGGGACAGAATGAAATTGGTATGTATAAAGTATGGAGATGGTTTCCTCTGAAAAGCGTTGGACGTCAGGATTGCCTCACTAAATGTAAATGGTTTAAATAGTTTTAAAAAAATCAATAGAATCTTACAATATGCAAAACTCAATCAAATTAAAATTTTATATTTACAAGAGACACATCTTTTAGAAATGAATGTTAAAAGACTAAAAAAGTCATGGGTAGGTCAAATATTTTATTCAACAGAAACAAATAACAGTTGAGGTGTGGCAATCCTGATCTCCAAAGATACTAATTTTAAAAGTATATAGGTAACTAATGATGCAGAAGGATGCTATGTATTGGTTAAAGGTGACTTATTTGGATCTGAAATGTTACTTGGATCCATTTATGGGCCTTCTACAATGTATGATAAATTCCTAAGTATTCTTGAAAGGGATTTAGTTTCACTGGGTTGCAAGAACATCATTTTAGTGGGAGACTGGAATATACTGGGTGATCCTAAAATGGATAAGACACCTAAAGTTACAAACAATGAGTTACACAATGTGAAAATATTAAGAGATTTTACTAACAGGAATTGTCTAATAGACATCTGGAGAGAGAGAGACAGACAGAGAGAGAGAGAGAGAGAGAGAGAGAGAGAGAGGAATCCCACAAAGAAGGAATACACTTATAAGTCCTCACATTTAAAAATATATAGTAGATTGGATTTTTTTCTTATCAATAAAAACATGGCTAGTAAGATAAATACAGTATATATTCATAGCATTGTGGTCTCTGAGCATGCAATGGTGTCCTGGCAACTAACTCCTACTTAGGATAGGTCTTTTACTAGAAAGAGGCATTTTGACTATTCTTTATTAAATAACACAGAATTTATAGCTGTGACAAAACATCAACTAGAGGAATATTGGAAACTGAACAATACTTTTGACCTAACAATGGCTGTTAAATGGGACACATGGAAAGTTGCTATAAGGAGCCACATTATTTCATTTCAAATTAAACAACAGAGACAAAATAGAAAACAATTTCAGAAAGTAGAAGAAGAAATTAGAAGTTAGAAAAGACCACAATTGAATCTAATTTTGCCAAAAATTAATGGCTTGCTTATTAGATTGTAAAAACAATTATTAGATTGTAAAAACAAAAAGAATGAGCTTATTCTGCAGTCTTTGGAAAAAGATGTATGGAAGATTAAAAATAAATAATACTTCCAGGGCAATATGACAGGGAAACTTTTAGCCTATGCCTTAAAAAGCAAAAAGATAGGAATATTATAACTGCTATTAATAATGGACAGAGGTTTACATGGATAAACTTATCACCAAAGAATTTGTTAAATATTTTCAAACTATTTACAATAAGACTATGCTCATATCTTAGTTAATATGGCAAAATATACCAAAGAGGCAATCAGATCGAAATTAAATATTAACCATGAACCATTTACATTTACATTAAAAGAAATAAATTAAGCAGTAGTAGATCAGAAGAAAGGCTCCTCTTCAGGTCCAGATGGATATACATGTGACTTTTGTCAGATGTTCAAAGATTTGCTTATTCCCTGGTTTAAATTAGTATTAGAAGAAATAATACAGACAGATAATATGCCACAGTCTATTAATGATTGCACAATTATTTTATTATTAAACAGAAATTAAGATCCCAAAATAGTAGAAAACTATCACTCCATATCATTATTAAACCTAGATTACAAGATAATTATGAAATTAATAGTTAATCGTATTCAGAAGCAGGTAACAAATCTTATAGGGGAAGAACAGATAGGGTTCATCAAAGCAAGAAATGCATTTCATGGTTTGGAACAAACTCAAGAAATTGTATTCAGACATGCAAAACAAAAAGTAGAATGCAAGGAGGAGGAAAAGGTCACGATAGCATTAGATGCAACAAAATCATTCAACCTATTGTCAAGAGACTTCATGTTTTGTGTATTAGAACAGTGGGGTTTTCCTTTAAAATTTTGCAATTGTTACATACAATGTACCACTTAGTCACTGCCAAATTAATACAGTCTTTCTTGTATGACACTATACAAATTTCTAATGGTGTCAGACAAGGATGCCCTCTCTCCCCCTTGCAGCTTTTTTTATTTTTTTATTTTATTTAAGGTCTAGGAATTACAACCCTTTGAGTCAGGGACTCATTTGAGAAAGGCTCCACGTCTTACATAAAATGGATTAGAACACAGTATAATATGAAATATACAATTTAGACAACAGCTCTAGTAAAGAAAATGATAGCAACCTACCGAGGTGAAAGAAAAAATACATAAACACAGACATGGAACATCAGCAATTGTGAAGTAATGGTGCATTAACATTTTTTTAAGTTTCGTCTGCAGTCACAGTAATATTTAGAAATAATGTGATTAAGTAACTCAGGTTTAAAGGGCCCAAGCCTGGGGATTGATAAGATAGAGTCAGGGATTGAGTTCATCCAGAGTGGGGCCCTGTAGCAAAAGGACCTTTGGCCAGCAGTGGTCTTCACAAAGGGGACACGGAATGTGGCGGTGTCAGAGTGTCTAGTGGAGTGAGCCAGTAGGTTCTTCTGGAGGAGCTGAAGACAGCCTGGAGGGGCTAGGCCCAACTGTATTTTTTTGGCCAGTAGGCAGGTCTGATAAACTAGTCACTCATGGAAGTTTAGGTATGCGTAAGACGATCACAGCCTATGGCCAATCCGCAGGCTTTGTTTAGGGCACGTTTAATGCTGGACAGTGCTGTGTCAGAGGTGGCCCCATAGATGATTATGCCATAGTCTACCAGTGAAAGGATGGAGCTGGAGATAGCTAAGCGTAGAGCCTCCAGAGGTAGACATGGCCTAAGCCTGTAGAGGAGACCAATTCTTTTGTTTATTTCAGTGCAAGTTGACGTGATATGTTAGTGATAGGTTAGGGCAGAGTCTAGAGTAACCCCTAGATATTTAAAATTGGAAACAGGTTCCAGCGTGGTGCCCATCACATTATGTATAGATAATTTTGTAGTGCTGTGCTTATGTTGTGGGTGGGTGAATAGCATGACTTTTGTCTTGTTTGTGTTGAGTACGAGCTTGTGTGAGGAAAACCAGGCTTCAATTTGAGTGAAAGAGCCCTGCAAGGATTCTTGAAGCTGTGAGGGGTCAGGGTGCCGACTGAAGATCACAGCATCATCTGCACAAAGGAGAAGATGCCCAGAGGAGGCCAGAGGTAATGAGTTCAAGTCAAGTGAGAAAAGGAGTTGACCGAGGATAGACCCTTGAGGGACACCCAATCAGACGGGAAGGTTTGCTGAGAGGGTGTTTCTTATCATCACCTGTTGAGTGCAGCCAGAGAGATAACTGGAGAACCAGCTAGTAGTTTCTTTGGAGACGCCGACAGAGACAAGGGAGTTTATAAGCATGGTGTGATTGATGGTATCAAATGCCTTAGAGAGATCTATAACGACTGAACCAGCCAAGTCTCCATGGTCAAGAGCGTCATGAACAAAGGAGGTGAGTTCTAGTAGGGCAATGGTGGTACTGTGACCTTTCCTGAAACTGTGTTGTTGTTGGCAAATTAGGTGTTGTGCAGCTAGATAGTTAGTAAGTTGATTGGCCACTATTTTCTCCAGTGCTTTTGAGAATGGAGGGAGTATGGAGATGGGTCTGTAGTTACTAGTTGAAGTACGTGCACCATTTTTATGTACTGGCCTAATCCTCACCTTTTTCCATAAAGACGGGAATTGTCCTAGGCACAGGGACATGTTGAATATTTTAGTGAGAGGTACTAGTACAGCATCAAGGGTTAAAGATAGCAGTTTAGCATCTAGTGAGTCACCACTATGTCTGGTCTTTCCTAGGAACCTGGAAATACAGTATATGCGTGGGCATCACTAGTGGAGATTGTTTTGAGATGAAAAGGTAGCGCACTGGGGGGTGGCGGGAAATATCCCACGTCAGTACTGAAAAAGTCAGGAGGGAGAATAGAGCTTAGGTCTGAGAATGATATATTGAAAGCATCTGCTATTTTGCTGGGTTCTTGGGTGGGGATACCATCTAGGATAAGCATGGCAGGGGGAAGGGAGGTAGACTTTCCACTAAGTTCCTTTATATTATCCTAGAACCTCTTTCCATCACCCCAAATGGCAGTGAGTTTTGTTTGGTAGTAAGCAGCCTTTGCCAGCCGAATTGCCCAGGTGAAAGTATTTCGAGCAGCATGATATCGTTGTCGGTCAGCGGGTTGACCTGACTGAAGGTCTCTGCACCACAGGTCATCACGCGCCTTCATTTGATCGAGCAAAGACTGAGTTACCCAGGGGGATGATTTAGACTTTTCAATCCATTTGACGTGGGGGGCGAAGATGTCACAGGCGGATTGGAAGGAACTTATGAAGAAGGATAGGGCGGCATCAACTGACATCTGGTGATCAAGAGGGGACCAGTTGAAATTCCCAAGTAGGTTTCTGAGATGTTTTAGAGACCCCTTCTTGAGTTGGTGACACATGGAGATCCTAGATGGGGGTGGTTTCCAGCTATTTGTCCAGAGACAAGTTACCAGGGAGTGATCACTGATGGAGTCCGATAGGACCTGGACATCCAGTATGTGCTCAGGATGGTTTGTGAGTATGAGGTCAAGGAGGGAGCTGTGGCTCATAATTTTTGTTCAGTCTAGTAGGGGTGAGGACCATTTGGGACAGATTTTGGGCAGCAGCTGCATCCCTGAGGGGGGATGTCTCGGGGTCAAGCCAGTTTAAGTTAAAATCACCTTGGGCTATGACTTCCGAATTTTTTGGGAGCTGGTCAATTATATTTAGGATGGATGTGAAGGCATCCCTTTGGTTACGAGGGGGTATGTATATGGACATTATGTAAAGGGATTTTCTCTAGTTTCCAATTTCAACCCTGACAGTGAGAGACTGTACACCTTCTGAAGGGCTAATGGTTGTAGTGTTTATTCCTTGTAGGTGCTCTCGAAGATACAGAGCACTACCCCCGGCCCGTCTAGTTAGTCTGTCCGACCTGAACAGTGTGTAACCAGGTATGCTTACAGCCAGGTCAGGGATATGCTGTGACAGCCATGTTTCAGTAATGGCTATTACAACAGGGCAGTGGAGGCAGACCGAGGCTTGAAATGAGGCAAGTTTCTTTTGGAGACTACAAACATTAATGGTGGCTAGCCACAGTCCCTTTTGTTTAGCTGGTTGCCATGGGGTATGGAGAGTGGGACCAGGATTTGGGTGACTGTTGCCCACAAATAGCAGGAGGATGATTGCTGTCCTTGTTAGGGTAGTTTTGTTGATCTTTTTGGAGGTGCATCGAGATGTGACCACATGATGGAGTGGTTTATTGGAAATATGGGTGCACGTAAAGTGTAGTATTTCCTGTCCATAAAGTAATGGGGTAATCATGGTTTCAGAGGTGGAGTGACGTGGTAAAAGAGTGGGTAGGGGATATAGGACATGGTAACTGTGGAGAGGGGTTTTATTGGTCGGGTTAACGCAGGAGGTAAATTTGGGGCAGAGGGATGGGTAGCGCTAGGACTAGTATAAAGAAGGCAGGAGGGTAGTGGGTTTTGGGAGAGGGTTAAAACGAGGAGGGTAAGCCATGGCACCGCTATGTGGACAGAGAAGGGCGATATGGTGTTTATTTTAGACATGCTTGGGAGGGATTTTAAGTTCAACTTAAAGATTTTTCCCATTGCTAATTTTAATTTTTTTTTTTGTTTGTTTGGACTCACACTGAAAGATAAACCATGCAGTAGTTAAGGAGCCAAGAGTGAAAGATCAGCTGTGGAAGCAATGACAGCCCCTAGCAGCAGGTCCTGATAACCTGCTAATGGAGAAGTTGCCTGATTGGTTTTTGTGCTTCACCAATCAAAAGAGGTCTCCATGGGTACATAAGGAGAACATGACCAAGGGTGGTGGTGGGGGCGGCAGGACAGCTGACGCGCAGCGTCAGCGGGGCTTGTATGACTGAATAGAGTGCTCGGCTTTGCAATGTTCCCCACTATACCCACTGCACGGTTCCAACGAGGCAAACACGGGTCCCTTTATTTTGCAACCACGGGTCCCTTGATTATTTCGGCTCCGGGGAGGGAGTTCTTTCCCTCACGATCACCAGCACCCACAAGGGGATCCCCGCTGATGAATTCTGCTGAGGAAGAAGGAGAAAGCAAAGGTTAATATAGGTGAGTTTCGGGGAAGGGAGGAGTTGACTAGAAGACTAGGGCTGTGTGACTGAGATTATACTATATGCGTGGGACACAAAAAATGGCGACTCACAAGTTTCACTGAGTTTCTAGTAAAGCACAGTATTTTTGCTACACGGTATTCAATTCTGCAGTTTAGAACTGGCTATGGAGCTCAGGAGGCAAATTCAGCTACAAAAACAGTGATTTAGCCCACAGAAATTCGGTTTTAAAGCATAGCCCAGTGCTTTCAGTCACACGATGTTAATTTCAACTATACAATGTTAATTTAAACTGCTTGAAATGGCTATGGGGCTCAGGAGGCAAATTCAGTTACAAAAACAGTGATTTAGCCCACAGAAATTCAGTTTTAAAGCAAAGCCCAGTACTTTTAGTCACATGATGTTAATTACAACTGTTACAAATGGCTATGGGGCTCAGGAGGCAAATTCAGCTACAAAAACAGTGATTTAGCCCACAAAAATGTGTTTTTAAAGCAAAGTCCAGTACTTTTTGTCACACAATGTTAATTACAACTGTTACAAATGGCTATGGGGCTCAGGAGGCAAATTCAACTACAAAAACGGTGATTTAGCCCACAGAAATTCGGTTTTAATGCAAAGCCCAGTACTTTTAGTCACATGATGTTAATTGGTTTGTACAGTCAAAAATGTGTGGGGCATACCTCTCAACTGTCACACATTACGAGGTACGTCACTCATTTTATCCCTCAGAAACCCTCTGTTCCACATTGAGAATGTGACATTCCACACTAGTCACAGATACTTTTAAGCAGAAATGTATAATAATATAAGATGGTAGGTTATCAGCAAACATTATAAACATCAGTGCTCTTATTTCCACAGTATTCTGAGCTTGCAACGTCATGTTTGAGAATCTGTCACACATTTTGTCCTCTTGTCACACATCTTGTCACACATTTGGGCGATAAAAGGTTGAGAGGTATGGTGTGGGGGCAGTAATTTGGTAATGAATTAAAGTCCATGATTGCTGACTGCATCAGAACTGCCTCTTGGATCCAATCGGAAGGGGGGGCACCTAAATGGAGTATTGAGCAACCAACCAGCTCGGCTTTGCAGTGTTCCTCACTATACCTGCTGCACGGTCCCAATGAGGCAAACAAGGGTCCGTTTATTTTGCAACTGAGGGTCCCTTGATTATTTCGGCTCCGGGGAAGGAGTTTGTTCCCTCATGACCACCAGCACCCACGAGGGGAGCCTTGCTGATGTTTATATTATGTTTGGAACCTTTACTAAGATATGCAGCAATGGGGATATTAAGGGGATTCCTACACAAGCAGGTACTATAAAAATTAATGTTTCCACAGATGATATGCTACTGATTTTAACAAATCCTTGCATGTTGTAGCCTAACGCACTGAAAGAAATATATCATTATACATTATTTTCAGGATAAGAACTAAACCAAAGCAAAGCTTTAGCGTTATCTATTACAAATCTAAGTACAAAAACAAAAAAAAATTCTGTCCCCAATTAAAATAGTCAGTAATATGAAATACCTAGGAATGATATTAACCAACAGTATGGAGGAAACAGTAAAGATTAACTTTAATACCATATATACTAAAATAAAAAATTTACCTGATGGTTTGGAAAATTATGCCTTTTCATTATGGGGGAAAATTGAAACTCTTAAACTGGTTGTTATGCCACATCTTATGTTTCTATTTCAATCTATACAGGGAGATATACATGGTTTCCTAAGGTAAAGTGTGTGTTTGTGAAATTTGTATGGTGTGTGGCCTTCCCCTGAATTGCATGGTGTAAGACCATTCCAAGGAGTAAAGGCGGAATGTGCTTCCCCGACCCGTATTCATATTATGCCGCGCAAAGATCAAGCTAGCTTTTCCCTGGTCAGATAAGATTACATTCAGTATAGGCAATAAAGGTAAATATTTATCATATATACAAGAACTCCTTAGTGATAATAATCCTGAATTATGTATACAGGATATTGTAGCCAATTATAAACTAGTCTTAAGAGTAGATATGAATCCTTTTATTAAGAGAGTAACCCTGGCCTGTAGAGAATGGTTAAAGAGAAAACAAATAAAAAGTTACCTTTTTCATAGTAGTATTCGATTTCATAAACAAATCAATATAAAGTTAGAATGGAGGAAGGCCTTAATAAAACAATATATTATAAATTGGTTTGATCTGTTAGATAACACAGGTTTTATTTCTTATGAGACGTTAAAGGATATGGTTCCACTAAACCGAATCAAAGATAACTGGTTACTGTATTCTGTATTAAAAGCCACATTTATGACCCTAAAAAAGAAAGTAAGTAAAAGTATGCCACATTGTAATTCTGATATATATTTGAACTGCTGACTAAATAAGAATTCCAGTATTATTGCACAGATACATAGTCTATTGACAAATATAGAAAGTGACAATGTATTAAAAATATTAAGGCGATACAACAGAAATGGAACCAGGAAATAGAACAAATTATCACATCTAAAACATGGTCCAACACAAGAATAGATGCGAATAAATTATATTCCTATGTGAAAAATAAAAGCATCCAATATAAAATAGTTGATCAGGCATATTTAACTCCTTCTATAATAGCATATTTTGGAGATGCTAAGGAAAAGTCTTGCTGGCATCTTTGTGGCAACATAGGCAACCATGGCCATATGTTTTGGAGTTGCCCAAAAATGATAAATTGGTGGCAGAAGTTACATTCAGAGCTAGAAGTAATTCTGAACAGAAAAATAACTTTTGAACCTAGTTTTTTCATATTAAATGAATATGGTAGTTGTAAGTTTTCAAAAGAAGGGAACAAAATATGTGTATTAGCATCTATGACCAAGAAGAGACACATTTTGGGGAAATGGAACTGGCCGTAAGTGGGAGGAATGGAACCCTAATGAGTGGTTATATAAATTTAGAGAGAGTTTACTGTTGGAAAGAATATCAGATGTTGCCGACAGATCTGACAAAAGTGGAGACTAAAAGTTCATAAATTGGAATGAAATTACTCATATTTTCCCCCAATTCTTAAATTAAATTGATATTCAGTGTGTGCTGGTATATGTTTTGGTAGTGTTACCACTGGGTGTAAATTGTAAGATGTTTATATTTCTAGAAAATGTGGAATAACTTGTATGTGTAATAATAATCAAAAATAAATAAAAAAAATAAAAAAAATGTCATTTAGTAAGTTTTTTAAAACTTCTTATATTTCTGCAACATAGATTTTTCTGTGCATAATTCTGTATTTGAGTTCAAGCACCCCTCTCCCCACTTCTAGGGGGATAAAGATGGTGAATGTCCTGGGGAGAGGGGGCAACATTTCCAAGAAGGCTATCTGCCTAGCCTCCCCTCTACAGACCACTCTCACCACTCTGAATTTCTTCTGCACTGTCTCCATCTCTCATTCAGCTAGGTCATTGTTACCTAGGTGAATGACCACATGTTGCTTCCAACTGTCTCCTGTGTGAGTGGGCCTACCATTTCACCTATGGATTCTGCTGTCATACTTAGGAGGCATGCTACTCTCCTACATTGCTAACCTTCCCTCTCCTAGACCATCTAATCCCCTTCACTATTAAATCCCCTAGTACTATGACTCTTTCTCTACCCTTCCCTTCCATCACCCCTCCTTCTGGAACTGCCTTTTCTTGTTCCACCCATCCTACTGCCACCCTCTTCCTGCTACACTCACCTCATGCTTTCCCCTCAACTGCTGTCTGTCTGTTGCCCCTTCCCTTCAAATCTACTCTCTTCCCACTCCAGCTCCAGTTGAACCTTATTCTCTCTATCTCTGCACCTCTCTTTCATCTCTACTTCACAAGGTTGCCCCTTCTTTACCTGTTGTCCTTATCTGCCCCTTTCCCCTTTTGTCACACTTAAGCCTCTCCTGAACCCTATCACAGACCAGCTGCCCCTCCATCATCTGTGCCCCAACTAACTATTAAATTTGAATGCTCAAACCAAGCAAACATGGTAACACACATCAATAAAGGTATCAATATAGTAAATGAAAGGAGAATTAAATGGGGCGCAAGTTCCTTTGGGCAATTTAATGAGATACTGAAAATAGGGAACATTCATAATCTGTGCCTTCAGATAGTAGGAACCACAGATCAGCAAGACATGATTAAAAACTAGCAGAATATATGTACTCTTTTGTGACCACATTATACAACGAATCAACTTATAACATCAGATCATTCAATCAAATTTTTATTTATATAAGGTGCGCTTCCAATGCTCAAAGTGCCTTTACATGTTATAAAAACTTATTACAACATCATAAAATATATATAAAACATTAAAAAATTCATAAAATCAAACTTAATATGTTCCAAAGAAGGCTTGAGATCTTAATAGAAGAGGTCAAACTTGATTTAATAGCACATGCAGAAAGGCTAAACAAAATTTAAACAGAGTTTTAGATAGCATAAAAAGGAAGTTTCAAACAACAAAAAACACATAATATTAAAAAGGGAACAGAGAAATATAAAAATATATTGCAAAGTGAATGACAGAAACACTCTACAATGTTGTGGGAAAAGCTGAGGAAATCTGTTATAAACAGGGACGGGAAACAATTTTGGCATATTGTTACACAGGGATAGAACAAATATTCAACTAAGGTGGAGACATCCATTACATCTAATTTATGAGTGGCCTACTTCTCAGGATTATATTATTTCAGAGATGAAGAATAACTTGAGTTAAATCTTGGTAACATAACCTCATTATATTTTCCTCTCCCAATGTCTATATGAGATGAAGAAATCAGTTTATCCTATAGTCCCTAGCATCCAACAAAGCCCCAGGTCCTGACAAAATCATCTGGGATATATTCAGATCATTCCCAGAATGGTGGTTGCCTGTATTGTATAGAGTATTTCTTTCATTTATTCAAAGACACAAATTTCCTTCTAGCTGGCAGGGCTGTGTCATATTTCCCATATTTAAGAAAGAAAACCCTAATGATCCTAAGATGAATACGCCAATAAGACTGATCGATGTAACTCAGAATTGTTTTCCAAAATAATCTTAGGTAGACTCTTGGAATAATTAGAGGAAGATTCACTTATAAGTGAATTCCAGAATGGTTTTAGGAAAGACAGATAAATTATACAGCATTTCTATGTTTTGTAACACCTAGCCTGGAAATATACTAAAATTAGGGAAGAGAAGATGTTTTGCTGCTTTGTTAACTTCTCCGCTGCTTTCAACAGCATTGGTTGGAAAATTCTCTGGCAGACGCTGGAAAATCTAGGACTTGATATAGTCCTGCTTGCTATCTTGATCAGACTGCATGATAAAAAAATGGGCCAAAGTACAATATGACCAGTATGGACACACTACTCCTCCTTTCCAAACTAACTTAGACTTTATGCAAGGTTGCCTTTTGGCACCTACTCTATTTAACATTTATATTAATAGTGTATTGGAAAATCTTTTCAACCCTGATTACCATGCCCCAAAAATCCTAGCACAAAGAATTGATTGTCTCACATATGTGGATGATATAGTGCTTGCATCAACTTCAGCACTAGGATTAAAAAGGAAGCTGGAACTCTTTGAGGATTTATGCAAAGATAAAATGCTAAAAATAAATCTAAATATAACTAAGATTGTCATCTTTGGGAATAAATCTAAAAAAATCGCCTACATTCTGGATAGAGGAGGATAAAATAGAGCTGATAGATCACTATGACTATCTATGAGTTAGATCTGCACAAAATTTGGCATGGATTAAACATGTTAAATTAATTCAAACTAAAATGAATACTATTGCCAATGATCTCAAAATATTTAATGTGAAGATGGGAAAACCCATGGTCAAGGGCATACTGAGGGTAATAAATGCAAAATTAAAGGCAAGCACATTATGCACTTCTGAGAATTGGGGCTTCACCAAATTATCAGCCATAGAAACTATTCTTAATAAATTATACAGATACATCCTTATGGTGTCAACTGGGACACCATCCTGTATCCTTAAATTGGAATTGGACCAACATTCCATGCTCTCATTAGTTAGAGAGAGACAGATTATGTTTCTCTTAAAACTTTTGTTCTCCCAGATACTCGGTTACCCAGAATTTGTTTGGAGGAGGAAATAAGGTTTTCAGCAATGGGCTATGTCTATCCATCCATTCAGTTAATTAAAAAACTATCTTTCCTTCAGGCCTGGATTATCTATTGTAAAATATATACGTAAGCCCATGGGAGGAAGTAGTCACCAACATTAAGATTAGATTAAGGGACCTGGATTTAAGCAAACTATTTACTCAACTTTCTGTACTAAAATTACAAACTGGTATAGACGGATTAAGATTTTGTGGAGCTTTGAATGTCATTTGTCTAAAATAACTAACCTCAAGATTAATAGAATACTCACCAGATTTAGAATAGAGATATATAATGCTCAACACATCCATTACAGACAAGATATGTCCAATGTTATAGACCCCTATTGCAAATGTGGCTACAAGACATATGATGACCTCATGTGGTTTTGATTTGCCCCTTTATGTAAAAAACAGAAAGCAACGGCTTGGGGATATACAGTAATAGGTGGTCTCCGCCTCCTCCCTAATAATATGGTTCTGCATCTCTTTACTTCCTAGGACCCTAATGTTCTACAGAAACTTGCCAGTTTTCTGTTAATAACCCATCTGTAATTAATTATTGGTAGGAACAGCTACCATGTTATCAATTGCCTCCATGCAAGACTGGTTCTATTTTATGCTGCAAATGAAATTGTAAATTATATTGTATTGAGCAATTTTGTGATTTTTATCACAATATTGTATTACATTTTATGTGACTTTTTATGTTTTGTATATTGTAATGGCTATTGCTGATGAATACACATTTGTACTTGTACTTGCATCCCACCTAAAGTAGGCCTCTCTCTCCCCTGCAGTACTAAATGGTTGAAAGCATTTTCTTATTGGAACCACTATGGGGGCACCTGCTCCTCCCTCCCCCCAAGTGCGCCTCTCCTCTCCTCCCCACTGTCATCCATAGAAACATAGAAAAATAAAATCATAGACTTTGATGGCAGTGACGATTGGATAAGGACTGATTGGCCCACCTAGTCTGCCCATTTCCCTACCTACTGGATAAGCTGCAGATCCTAGTTAACCAACAGTCTATTTCTTCCTATCTCCCCCCCACAAATTGCCTTATGTCTGTCCCATGCATTCTTGAATTTCTCCACTGTTTTTGACCCAACAACCTCCTCCGAAAGGCCATTCCATGTGTCCACCACCCTCTCTGTGAAAAAATACTTCCTCACATTGCCCCTGAGCCCTCCCTCCTCTATCTTCAAATTGTATCCCCTTGTTCTTGCACATCTCTTTTTCTGAAAGATGCTATCTTCATGGACTTTGTTAATTCCCTTGAGGTAATTAAATGTTTCTATCATGTCCCCCCTCTCCCTCCTTTCCCCAAGGGTATACATATTAAACTCCTTTAGTCTCTCTTCATATGGCTTCTGTTGGAGACCCTGCACCATTTTAGCTTTCTCTCCTCTGGACTGCCTCCATCCTTTCTATGTCCTTGGTGAGATGGGGTCTCCAGAACTGCACACAGTACTCCAGATTGGGTCTCACCAACTCTCTGTACAGAGGGATAACAACTTCCTGTTTTCTACTGGTGGTGCCTCTCCCTATACATCTCAGTATCCCACCAGCCATCCCTACTGCCTTCCCACATTGCTTGCTAACCTTTAGGTCATCTGATATGACTACCAACCCCGGGTCCCTTTCCATTTTTGTTGTTGTTACCACCTCTTCACCCATTGTGTACTTTTCCCCTGTGTTTTTGTTTCCCAGGTGCATTACTTTGCACTTCCTTGCATTGAATCTAAGCTGCCATACTTCTGACCATTCCTCCAACCTTGCAAGCCCCTTCTCATCCTTTCCACTCCCCCTTGTGTATTAACCCTGTTTCAGAGCTTTGTGTTGTCTGCAAAGGGGCATACTTTTCCTTCCATTCCCTCTGCAATGTCACTTATAAAGACATTAAAAAGGACCGGACCCAGTACTGAACCCTCCGGTACCCAACTAGAGACTCCTCCTTTCTTTGGAGTGGACTCTGTTTACTATTACCTTCCATGCCCTGTTGTCCAGCCAATGCTTTACCCAGGCTACCACCCTGGGACCCACTCCCAGGCTGGCTAATTTGTTTATTAATCTTTTGTTTGGACTGTGTCAAATGCCTTGCTAAAGTCTAGGTTGGTCATGTCCACAGCCCATCTCTGGTCTACTACTTTGGCCACCCAGTCAAAAAAATTGATTAGATTCGTGTGACTTGACCTTCTCACTGTGAACCCATGCTGCCTTGGGTCCTGTACCCCACTGGCCTCTAGGTACTTAACAATTATTTCTGGAAGTGAGTCTATCATTTTCCCTACTGCAGAGGTCAAACTGACAGGTTTGTAGTTTCCTGCCTCTGTCTTGCTCCCACTTTTGTGAAGGGGAATCACATCCACCCTCCTCCAGTCCTCAGGTACCACATCATCCTCCCATTATTTGTTAAAAAGGGTAGTCAGCGGTGTCACTTGTTCTCCTTTTAGTTCTTTTAGAATTTGGGGGTGAATCCCATTAGGTCCCATTGCTTTGTCCACCTTCAGTTTTAGTTCTTTCAGAACCCTTTCTTCTGTAAAAGGACTGGTATTGACCCCCCTATCCAGAGTGCTTCTATTCATTGGAATAGGTATATCCCCCTCCTCTTTTTTTGTGAACACTGAGCAGAAGTATTCATTCAGTATCCCTGCTTTTTCACTGTCCCTCTTTGCCCACCCACCTCCCTTTAGTCAGCCTCACTATCCCTCCCTTTGTCTTTTCTTCACTCTGTAATGTACCTATAAAAGGTTGTATCCCCTTCTGAACCAAGTTGGCTATCCTTTCCTCAGTTTGGGTTTGTGCTATTTGCATCCCACCTCCTTAGGCTTTCTTCTTCTTTAGGGCAGTGGGTCCCAGTGTAACTGGACTGCTGACCCCCAGCCCACCCACTTACTCTTTGTGCCTCCCTGGCCTGGCCCAGCTCTCCTGCTTCCCTGTCAGTATTCCCAAGTACTTTCTTAGCAACTACACCTCAGCCATCAAAAAACATAGCCTCTTACACACTGGACAATACCCTGTGTCCCACATTATTCCCAAGAACACTGCAGCTCACAGTCCCTATGTCTACCATCCCCCTGCATGCTTTCTGTCTCATCATTCTTTTCCAAACACTATGACACCTGCCTCTGCAGGCCTACACTAGATAGGGAGTAGTTCCAAACAGTACACCAATCTGCTTTTTGCATGGTTAGCACAGACAGAGTTGTTCTGATCAGTACACCCACCTGCTTTGGCAGGCCTACCCCAGATAGGGAGTAGCTCTAAATACTATCCTAACCTGCCTCTTCAGGTCTACCTGGTTTAGGCCTGATTGACAAGCAGTCACTCCAAACCACTCTTCCTTTATGGCCCTGTCCTCTAACCTGGCCTGTGTGGGTTACAGTCTCCTGCAGGGCAGCAGTGTGCCCTAATAATGCCCTGCAGATGCACCTAGCTAAGATGCACTCATGCTTCATGGCACTCACACTTGGGGGTCACATGTGTGATGGATCGCTAGGAACTCTGGGAAATATGTACTGAGCTACAACTGCACTACTGTGTAGCTTGTATCAAAAAAGCAGCAGGTTATGCTCTCTCCTCTGTTAAATTGTTTTCTTAAGGATTCAATCAGGATATGATTTCAAATAAAAAAAAATATTTTAAAACAAATGTAGCTACATAGAAACAGTTACAGGAAGCTCCATGTCTTCTTAGACCAATGCTTCACATCTTCCCTGCATGCTTTATCAAGGTGTCCACTGATGGTAATAACATGCCTTATAAATAGTAGTCTTGAGGGGGTAATACCCTTGCTCTGAAACAAGTAGTGTTTACAATAGTGGGACCCAGAACTAAACAACAGAATACAGTGCAATGGGGCCCAACAGTAAATCAACAAGGCGTAAATGTAATACCATGAATACAATAATATCTAAAAATACATAGCCTACACAAATTCATTAACTGTAAGAGATGCAGAAACATGCAGAAAAACTTGCAAATCTGAGTTCAATCACTATAAGAAGCATGCCAATGACAAAATCATGTATCAATTATTATAGATATGCACTCATTTTAATGTCCTTGTTCAGAACTGTCCATTCCTAGCCCATTACAGAAAATCCTATAGTTTCAAAAAAAGAAAGAGAAACATTGAAAAGATTAGAGAACAGCCACCCTATTACGAATAAGCCAGCAGATAAGGTGGGTAGTGTGGTTGTTCTCAGTACAAGTGACTATGAAAAAGAGGACCTTAGACAATTAAAAGATAGCAAGTTCCACATTAAACTACATTATAATCTTGTGCTTGATTTAAAAAAGAAATTTATGAGACTGTTGATATGACTTTGGAAAATGGTATCATTTCAAAAACTGTTGAAGGTTTTTTCACTGTTGCTCACCCTGTAAATGCATTTTTTTATATTTTACCTACTGTAAGGTTCACAAAAGTTTAGAAACTCCACCCAGCCTCCCAATTATTAGCAGTATTTGGTTCAGTTACTGAACTGTTATCTCAGTACATAGATCATTTTTTTGAAACATTTTGTCTAGGAATTATGTTCCTACCTGAAAGATACAGTAGATGTATTAAGAATTTTAGATAATGTTAAGATGGAACATAATGTCTTTTAGCAACAATGGATATCAAATCTTTATATTTGAATATCCCACATGATGAAGGTTTAGAGGCATTACATTTTTTTTCTGGAGAAAAGGGAGAAAGAGAACCCCCTATAGAATTTTTGCTTATGCTGTCAGAAAAAGTTAAGTTTAACTGTTTTGCTTTCAAAAATTTGAACTACCTACAAACTCTGTGTACGGCAATGGTGGTGTCATTTGCCCCTAGTTTTGCCAAGTTACTTGTAGGAAAATCGGAATTGTATTATATTTATGTACAGAGTGTGACTCCATTTTTTGGTTATATAACATTATGGAAATGCATTATGGAAATGATATATAGATGATCATCCTGATATGGCAGGATGATGTAGATACTATGGGAGATTTCATCAGATATTTGAATTCCATGACTGAACATTTGAGGTTCAATGTTAGTAGTATGACGAGGGTAGAATTTCTGGATCTGAATATTTATAAGGATGATGAAGGTGGCTTACAGAGTTCATTGTTTTGAAAGAAAACAGACAGAAATATTGTGTTACAAGCCTCTAGTTGCCACTCTATGCTTAGTATTAGAAACAAAATAGTAGTACAGTAAAGCAACTTGGACAAGAATATGTGATTCTACATTACAGATTTAAAGAGAGTGGTTATAGTCACCAAGTTTTATTTGAGGCAAAGTGGTTTGCAGATAGTCAGGATACACAACAGATGCTGTACAGGGATAATACTAACAAATTGATACAGCATTGTAATTTTAATGGCAGCATTATGTTTGTAATTACTTTCTCCACTTGTTTTCACTAAATTAAATACATTTTATGGCAAAATTGGGACATACTAAGGGTGGAACCAGGTCTGAGAAAGTATGAAAAACCAAAACTGGTGTACATAAGAGGAATAAATTTGAAGGACAGCTTGGGTCATAGTTTACAACCGGTGACCAATTCCCAAATTTTACTGACAGCCCCTCCCCACCCCATAGGTACTGCCGCTTGTGGTAGATGTCAATTATGTAAAGTGGTTTTAAGAACCAAGGAATTTCTAAATCCTAAAACAGGACAGAATATAAAAGTAAGTTCTTTTGTCACTTGTGATACAAAATGGGTAATATATATATATGGCACTTTGCCAGTGTGGAAGTTTTTATAATGGAAAGACAGTCAGACATTTCAAAACATGCATTGGGGTACATTTATACATTATTAGAGGTAGTAGTTGTGTGTATGCCAGTGCAGCACATGCATAATGGAGCTATGACCATAATTTTAAATGTATTGGTCTGGAAAACAGTCTATTAGGACTACAGAGGGGGTGATTTTAGTAAAAAGGTTTTAACAAAGGTGAGGTATTGGGTATTCTGTACTGGGGCTAGGGAATGGCTGTGTCTCATTAAGAACATTGAAATAAGTGCATATGTATAATATTTGATACATAATTTTTGTCATTGGCACACTTCTTACAGTGATTATGGTGAGTTTTCCAAATTTCTATATATATGTGTCTGCACCTGTCATAGTTTATGAATTTGTGTAGGCTATGTATTTTTAGATATTTGTTGTAATCATGGGATTATATTTGTGTATTGTTGATTTATTAGTTTGGCCCCATTAT
This sequence comes from Neoceratodus forsteri, assembly GCA_016271365.2. NCBI lineage: Eukaryota > Metazoa > Chordata > Ceratodontiformes > Ceratodontidae > Neoceratodus > Neoceratodus forsteri. The sequence continues at coordinate 1,729,284,449 of CM057452.1, forward strand.
ACTGTATTGAATTCTTTGCCTCTGGGTCCCACTATTCTAAACATTACTTGTTTAAGAGCAAGTGTATTACCTCTTTAAGACTACACTTTATAAGGCATGTTATTACCACGAATGTGCGCCTTTACAAAGCATGCAGAGTGCATGTGAAACATTGTTCTAAGGAGGCAAGGGATTGCTTGTGTATGTTTCTGTGTGTCTAGATTTGTTTTAATAATTTTTTTTTTTAAGTTGGAAATCATATCCTGACTGAATCCTTCTAAAGATGATTTAGCAGAAGGGAGTGCACAGACTACTTATTCTTGATACTAGTTCTTGTGTCTGCTGCACCCCAAAGTATGTCCTCTGCACACATTTGCCACGCTTGCAACTATTGGGTAGCTGTGGCCACATGTCCCAGCTTTGAAGAATGCCACCAACCTCCCTCACTTGCTCATACAGTTCAGTCCCTCCTCTACTCTCCCATCCTCCACCACCACACCCACACTATCAACTTCAGTACAATGCTTACAATAAAACAGAAGAAATTCCTCTTTAGCACCACAACAGCTACACTCTTACTCTTCCTGCTGCTGGCAAACTTGCAGAGAAAGGCACACTGTATGAAAATTATACAATGGAAAGAAAATTTCCAGTGTTCTCATTGGTCAGTGTGCTGCTGGAACAGTGATGTTATCTGACATTAACATAGAAGATACTGGATGGGCAACAGTAAACAACAACACTGTGTTAACTTCGAGAGAGTTTGTCTTGACAATCTAATAATACTTTTGAGTGAAGCTCGAGAGCTATACATTGTCATGAAACCTCAAGAAATGAACTCAGCATTGTTTACTGTTGCCCATCCATTGTCTTTTATAGCGCATGGGCAGAAGCTAAACAAACACTAACATTTCTTGATCATGGCTGTCCTTCCCCACACTACCATTGTGAGCATTGTGCTTCTGTTGAAGGTTTCCCTACCACTCCCCAAAACCCAAGAACAAGCCCTGCTCCATACATGTTCCTCTGCTCTCACAGACTCAATTTTTGTTTTAAAATAAATCAAACCACATGCACCTTCAACATTAGAGTATGAATGCATCATTATATTGCCAGATTTTATCAGTGCTGCTCAGTTTTAGGGCCAGCGCTCACTGCCATGGCCACTTCCATAGCGTGGATCTTAGTCTACTGTGCATGCTTGAAGACGTTTGATGTTGTTGTAACATTGACGTGATGTACTCAAGATGGTACCACAACACTTTTACATCACATTGATGGTACAACAAGTCTGGGATTCAATTGAATTCCATGAATAATAATGTTCTACTATACACTATATCACTGTAAGAAGTCCGGGCAGACACATGACTGGATGACACACTAAGAAATCATGCCACCGCTTCACAAGTTACCAACACTCCAAATGGCTTCAGCTATGACATGCAATCAGTTGCAGCTTACCCTCTTAGCTTCCCTGTTAGTTTTCTGCCCACAGGTCAGTATCCCAAGTTATTTTTTTCAAATGTGCTTACTTTTTCTATTAAAAACTAAAATGAAGCTGACACGGCAAATCAGCTTCTCGGTCCCTGCTCACTACCATGATTGTTACAAGCACATGCACAATTTAAAACAGTACCTGCTGAACTCAGCAGAAATGGCTGAGCTCTTCATTTAACAGATATGGCCATACTTTTTAAACCCACAAAAAAAAAAAAAAGCAGTTGTCCATTTACCAGTATGAGAGTTGGGTGTATTAAGTATGGGGGTGGGAACACCATGACAGATGGACAGTCTTGCAAAGGGAGAGAGTACACACAGTGACACGGACACTTACAGATCAGGCAGCATATAGGAATAGCACCAGCTAGTGGGAAAATCAGAAACTGTAGCCTTTTTTTAAGGCATTTACTTGCTTATCAGAAATTTAATAAAAAGGTTACTTAAAACATTTTTTAACCTTGTTTTTGTTGTTGGTAATAAATGAACCATAGTATAATAGCAAAAAGGAACTCAAGGGTGTGTGTTATTGTGTAATATCATCACTACTTGGGTGTTGAAGGACTCAGTCTGTGGCCTCATGCTTTACCCACTCAAGGCATGATGTTTTCACATAATAACACACACCCTGTTGTGCCTTATTGCTTAATTCAAGCACCTCCTGCTGTTTTAAACTCTGGAACTACAGATGAACTATTGGGTGGCTGTAGCCACATGCCCCAGTTCCAAACATGGTGGCACTTGCTGCCACTGATCTCCTTCACTCAACCACATAGTTCAGCCCCACATCTCCGCTCCCATCCTCTGGGCCACCATGCCATCAAGTTCAGTACAATACTCACAATAAAAGAAAAACAAGCATTTTTCAATGCCGAATGTTGTCTTGCTGCCATTGGCAGTGCAGGAGCTAGAGAGATGCAGCATAGGAGTGGCAGTCAAGTATTGAACTGATGCCAACCCACCCCTACCCTACAGAGAGTGACAGGCATTAGGATGTCCCTGTGGGTGTTTGGTAGTGCAGTGCGGGAAAACATGTTGGGCAGGATGTGAAAAATGACAGCTGCACATTTCATAAGGAGGTGTAATTAAATGGGAGTGCTGAAAATGTGGCATACAAATATCTGAAAGTTACTTGAGTTGCAAGGTGCGTGGCAATATGCAAGACACGCTTGCAGCACTGGCAGTTTGTGGGCATTTGGCACCAAATTTTCAACATAGGCATTTTAGCACCTCTGCTCATGTACAGTGTCACTGTCATTTCCTCAAAGTGGCTCAAGAAGTGATTTCGCACAGCTACCACGCTATTCTGCGCCAAAAGTGCAGAAACACATTTTGGGCAGGATATGTGAAGTGACAGCTGTACTGTTAATCAATAGGTGTATAAAAATGGCAATGGAGAAAATCCAGAGTGAAAATATCACAAATGCATGACGGTACGTGCATGCATGCAATCTGCCAACGCACGCTCGTAACACAGTCATTTTCGGGAGTATCAGCTCCAAATTTTCAACATAGGCATTCTAGGAGCTCTACTCATGAACTGTGTCACTGTCATTTTCATAATCTGGCCCAAACACTGATTTCCCACAGTGACTGTGCAATTGTGCGCCGGAAGTGCGGAAACACATTTCGGGCAGGATGTGGGAAATGACAGCTGTACTGTTCACAAGGAGGTGCAGAAAAATGCCAATGCTGAAAATACAGCATTAAAATATTGCGAATGCGCGTAGTTATGAGCCTGCGTAGCAACTGCACAACACACGCTAGTAAAACAGGCATTTCTTGGATTTTTCCACCAAATTTGGAACATAGGCTTTTTGAGAGGCCGCCTCATGAACACTGGCACTGTCATTTCATTAATGGGTCCCGAAAGGTGATTTCATGCAGTGGCAGCAGCCTCAAATGTGGAGCAGAAGGCAGGGGGATTGTGGAGCAGGGGACTGGTGGCAGTAGACTGCAGCTGCCTCAACTGTGGAGGCATGCAACAGGGTGCAGCAAATGCCCTGAATCTTGTGGCAAGTGGCAGCATGATGCAGCAGCCCTAATTGCAGAGGCATGGATCTCTAGAGCACAGCAGGCCATAGCAACCCCAACTGTGTAGAAAGGAGCAGGGTGCAGCAGCCCTATCTCTGGTGACAGGGGATAGAGAACAGCATGGTGCAGAAGCCTTGACTGTGGTGCAGAACACAGGGGACATCAGGGTACAGCAGCCCTGACTGTGAGATGGGGTACACATGGTGCAGCAGCCCTGACCATTGGGGGCAATGGAAGTGAATAGCAGGGTGTAGCAAAAGCCCCACCTCTGGTGGCTAGGGCAGCATGGTACAGCAGTCGCAGCTGTGGAGGCAGGGAAACTGGCACTCTAGGGCTTAGCACAGCATAGCACAGCACAGCAGCCCTGACTGTGGAGACAAGAACAAGGGGCAACAGGTTCAGCTTCCCTAACTGTGAGGGTGGGGGGGAGCAGCAGGATGCAGCAACCCCAATTGTTTGGGCAGGGGGAGGCAGGGTACAGCAGCCCTGATTCTTTAGGCAGAGGATGGAGACAGCAGGGTGCACAATCCTTGACTGTGTGGGAGAAAATGGTGGAAAGCAGGATGCAGCAGCTTCAAATGTGGAGCAGAAGGAAGGGGGCTTGTGGGGCAGGGACAGGTGGCAGTAGGCTACAGCTGCCTCAGCTTTGAGGCAGAGACATGGTGCATCAAGATGCCACATAATGTTTCTAGTTACACCTAACAATGTATTTTCACACAGAAACCACCAAAGAACTGAAATTTGTGAGTTCTGACAGGTGCCTGTCACACTCTGCTACAGTATTTCAAGCACATGTACTGTTTGTCAATCTGACATGAAAAGAAAATGTTCTTACATGAAATCTATTTATGGAGGCTACATCAAAGATGAACTGTTACTGTGAATGAACACAATTTAGATTTATTTTTATATACATTTAATAGCTGCGTTATATAGTTAGAAAAACAATCTGAGTTTTGATTAGAAAGAACTGACAGCTGTGATACAGGCAAGCTAATTTCTCAGAGAAAGATTTCCACTACTTCAAGTTGAGCTTGAAATTAAAATGATCAGCTTTTTATGAGAAGATAATGTTATATTTTAAACTGATCTATCTAAACAGAAGCCAGAGACTGTGTTTGTAAGAAACTTGGAGAGCTCAGCAAACCATTAACTCTACAAACTACTGCTCTGATTGGGAATCTGAAACAGCAAGCTACTCCAAAATGAGTTTGACTGAGAGGACATAAAAAACTCCACTGTTTTCAGCTACTGTAGAGCAAGTTAACACATGCTGATTTAAAGAAAACTACAAAACCAAATGGCATGAAATTCTCAGGAAACACTAATCATGACATAAGGACTTGAATTTCAGCTTTTCAAGCTTTTATAAAAATATGTAAAAACTGTTGCACGTGATCTTTAAGGAATTTTCTTAACAAGGTGATCTACCTCCCTTTCTGAGATCTACCCTCTAGTTGCTGAAAAATTAAACTCTCTCTCTGCTGTCTGACAATATTTCCTTTGTGGGGTTTTGCTGTATTGTTCTATAGTTGCCACTCTGTTCCAACTGTCTAATACACACTTCTTTATAGTCTACGGGCCTATGAACAAACTGCTGGAAAGTAGACACCAAAGGGTGCATACCCCACAGTTCTGTGTCCCAGAGAGGATCCCTTGCACCATGGGAGGAGGCAAGTGTGGGAAGGCATAGATCTGACATCAGAGCAAAGATGGACACATGGCCAACTGACTGCCCCAGTCCTCCCCATCTGCCTAGTGGGCAGGGACAATATGGAGGGTCGAGACACCACAGTGCATACTATACTGCCATACACTGTCCGACCTGCCCGCTGTCCCCGTATAGCATTGTATGACAGAGTGATAGAGGGCATGCTCAGAGTGGCAGCTCTCTGCTGTGCATAACAAGAGCTGTAGTGCTGCAGTGACTAATAGCATGGTATTGTGTGCCAGATGAGGGGCAGGGGGGTTGGTTGGCACATCAATGGCAACCAGCAGCCCAGGAAGTGGGTCAGCAGCACTATCCCTGCCTGGTCATCAGATAATGCTGTCAGTAGGTGGACTATGGATTCCTGCCATCCTGTAGCATCAGTAGCCAGAGCTGGGATACCACCCCCCTGCCCTCCCACCATCCTGGACCTCTGTGGTTGCAACCAGCATCCATGTTCACTTTCACATCCATGACACAGCGACAGCGGGTCAGCAGCTGGGTCAGGGGCACTTCACATAACAGACACGTTACTTTCATTCATGGGTGGGCATTGACTCAGTACCGGTATGTGCCAGTCCAGTGTGGCAGGATGCCTCCTCAGTGCCCTGGGGCAAAATGCTATTGCATGTGTTGCATGTGCCCACTGCCACCACTGGTGATGTCCCCATTGCTGCTGTGGTTGGTGGGTGTCCGTTGGGGAGATGCGCAACACAGTTAAAGTAGGGTCCCCTCTGTCTTAACTCCTGCACCTCAGTACACAGCTCTCCATGCAGTTTTGTGCATTTGTGTTTCATGGGGACTGTGGACACACCTTGACACACACACCATCAGCTATTCTGCTCAACAGGAGGGATCCTGTGCATAACTGGCTGGCACAATTACTGTGAATGGCATCGGACCCCCGCTGTACAGCATTTGCGCATAGGGTTGCCTACACGCCTCAGATATGCAGAGCATAGGCAATCCACACATTTGTGCATAGGCCTCAGTACTCATACATTACATTTCCCTCGCCTTTATCTGGCAGTTTTTTTAACTATATTAGTAGAAAAACAAAACAGCATGGATAAGGGCACCTCGGGAGGTGCCAAAATACAAACATCATACTAAAGTAAATAAGAAAACTCTTGGCTACCCTCCAGACAGAATAGGCTGTTGCGGCAGTAAAGCAGCCAATATCAAAATTTATTCAATACAAATTCCAGAGTTAAGCACCCCCCACACAAGATGTGAAATGTTGACATACGTTTCACATCACACTGATGCTTTTTTAAGATGTCTGAACTGATATTACTCCTTCCTTATATACATACACTTTAATGACATGCAATTTAATTTAAAGGGGCATCATACAAAAGTATCCTTATCTATCATTTTGATTGTGCTTAATTAATTAAAGAGCTATCTAAAGCTGTTATTTAAATAATACACATTTAATGTTTGCATAACCTTTTTAAACATTTTTTAGAACACTTCCAAAAATGTACTATATGGCCCATTGGTGTGTCTCATATCATATAGAAAAAGATTTTTCTTTTAATATGCAGCTCCATATAAATTCTAGGCCATGATAGCTATTCCATATCAACACCTATGAGAGTTGACACCTCCACCTTAGTCTATTAAAATATATTTCAACTATGAAATACTCAGATCTATTAAGTTTACTTTTTGAGACCATATATTGATGGTCATTATTCTAGACATAGGTCAGACAGTAGGTTTCTCGAGATTCCTTTTATGAAATCTAAAAGTGGACAAAGATCCTTTGCTTATATTGCTCCATTCATTTGGAATGAAATTCCTCAAGATATTAGGTGGTTGTGTTCTGTCAAAAAGTTTGCCGATGCATTAAGGATGTATTTCGAATCTCAATTTAATTGTAACTGTTTTTTATGAATTTTTTTTATGAATTTTATACGTAACAAAGACATTTTTGTCTGCAATTTGCTGCATTGTATATGTATGTTTGATTATGTATTGTCTGTATGCAATATATGTGGGTCGCACCTGTAAAAGGAACTTGTTTCCAGTGTGCTTACCCGTTAGGCGAATAAACAAACAAACAAACAAACAAACTTTAATATCGATCTTACTAATGTATATTGCACTAAACAGAGAATAAACATAAACTGTCAATAAATACTGCACTCATAACAAAATCAAGCAACAAGTTGCAACAATTCTAACTATCTGTTCTTTTTCTGCTTTAAAAAAGGGGCCAGTTGGAAAGTACCATTGAGGCCTGGCAGAACTACAGCCCTCAATTTGAACTGCCAGTAGGTCTCTTGATATAAGATTAAATTATTCAGATCCCCAATCCCTTATTTTTACATGTTCCAGACCAAAAAAAAATGAAAGTTATGACTTTTTCCACAATTCTTAATTTGCATGGCAAGAGCATTTTTTGGTGAGCCCAGTGTTATATGTCACATATGTTCTAAAATCTGGATTTTGAATTTCCTTACAGTGTTGCCTAGATAAAAGGCATCACAGTCACAAAAGAATAGACATATAATTGCTTCTGTATTGCAGGATATAAAATAATTTGTGTACAGTACCTAATTATAGTGCGGTAAGAAAACACGATTATCCAATTTCAACACACGGCAGGCTGCACAATCACCACATGTAAAGTTCCACACTGGTAGTTTTCTTCTTTTCTCATTATGTTGTTCTCTGCTGTCATAACTTTGTCCCAATACATTCTTTAAGTTCTGTCCTTTTCTGTATGTGAACGTAGGATTTTTTTTGCAATGTTCCACTTAGTACTGGATCAAGTGATAGACGGTGCCAGTTCTTCTGAATAATTTTCTCTATCTCTTTTGCCTGCGTATTAAAAGTAGTACCAACATTTAATTTATGTTTCTGATTGTCACTATCTTTATTTTTCACAGTCAATAACTCACCCTTGAAATATCATCAACTTTCCCTCTAGCTCTCTGTATGCATGATTTACTGTAACACCTATTTTAAAATCTCATATCCAGAATTTCACAATTATTAAAGTATATACTCACCTCATTACAATTCCTCTTAGCCCTTATATATTGGCCCACTGGGATGTTACAAACAATATGTTTGGGGTGGCAACTAGAAAAAAGTAAAATGCTGTTCCTATCGGTACTCTTTATGTACAAATCAATTGCTAACCCCCCAATTTTGTCTTTACAGACTAATATATCCAAAAAGGGGATTTTTTCCTCACTTGCAGTTAGAATGAACTGCAAGTTCACATTTGTGGATTCTAAATATTTTACAAACAGATCTAATTCCTGTCTAGTTCATTTCCAGATCAAACAAATATCATCCAAAACTCTTCTGTAAAAATCCACTTTATCCAGAAATAATTTGTTTCCCCCATCATAAACATACTTGTTTTCCAACTGGGCCAAATATATAGTTGCATAGCTGGGAGCCATTGCTGCTCCCATGGCTGTCCCCTTAACCTGATGGAAAAATTCTAATCCAAACAAAAGTACATTTTTTGTCAACATGAATTCTGTCAATCCAACAAAAAATTAAATAAATCTAGATGCAAAAGTAGTTTTTTTCACAAAGAGCCTCCCTAAGGACCTCAAGACTTCCTTCATGAGGTATATTAGTGTACATTGAAGAAATATCCAATGTAACCAACAAATCACTAGGCTCTATTGCAATCTCTTTAATGAATTCTAGAAATTGCATAGTGTCCCTAAGGAAGGACCTTGACTTGTATGCCACCTCATTAATATGTGATACATAGATACATAGATACATAGACAGTGTCGGCAGATAAGGGCTTATGGCCCACCCAGTCTGCCCATTTGAGCTTGTAAGTTCAGTTTGTTTTCCTAGAAGTCTGTTGCCCCTACCCTGACCTCCAGAATTTCTTTTTATGTCTATCCCATGCATTCTTAAATCCTGTGATTGTTTCAGCCCTCACCACTTCCTCTGGCAGGGTGTTCCACTTGTCCACCACCCGTTCTGTGAAGAAATTCTTTCTCATGTTTCTGTGAATCGTCCTCCCTCCAACTTCATCCCATGCCCTCAGTCCTGGAACATCTTTTGCTTAAAAATAGTGTTTTCCTGCACCCTGTTCCTCCCTGTAAGATACTTGTATGTCTCTATCATATCCCCTCTCTCCCTCCTCTCCTCCAGGGAGTACATGTTCAGTTCCTTCAACCTGTCTTCATAGGACTTGTGATGCAATCCATGCACCATCTTTGTTGCCCTCCTCTGAACCTTCTCTACCCTGTCTATGTCCTTACGTAGGTATGGTCTCCAGAACTGTACACTGTACTCCAGGTGGGGCCTCACTAGTGTCTTGTATAGCGGAATTATGACCTCCCCTTCCTGCTGGTGATGCCCCTGCCTATACATCCCAGCATCCTATTTGCTTTACCTGCTGCCTTCGTCACACTGTTTCCTACCTTGAGGTCATCAAAGATGATAACCCCAAGATCCCTTTCCTGCTTGGTGCATGCTATATCCTCACCCCCAACTGATATATTGTGCCAGGGTTTTTGTGCCCCATATGCATTATCTTGCACTTTTGCATTGAATTTCAACTGCCAAACTCCTGACCATTCTTCAAGTTTCTGCAGGTCACTTCATTCTGTCTACACCTCTGGTGTGTCTACTCTGTTACAGAGCTTTGTGTCATCAGCGAACAGTGAAATTCTGCCTTCTAGGTCCTCGTAATGTCACTGATGAAGATGTTGAATAGGACCGGTCCCAGCACTGATCCCTGTGGTACACCACTGGTCACTCTTCCCTCTGTGGAGTGACAGCCATTTACCACCACCCTCTGTGTCCTGCCACCCAGCCAGTTACCTACCCACCACACTACTGTCCTGCCCACACCCATATTCCCCAGTTTGTGTAATAGTCTTCTATGTGGCACAGTGTCAAAGGCCTTGCTGAAGTCCAGACAGACCATGTCCACTGCCCTCCCCTGATCCACCTCCCTAGTCACCCAGTCAAAAAATTAAAAGAGGTTGGTCTGACATGACCTCCCCCTGGTGAAACCATGCTGCCTTGGGTCCTGTAGTCCATTGACAACCAGATGTTCCACCAATCTCTCCTTCAGTAGTGCTTCCATGATCTTCCCCACTACCGAGGTGAGGCTGACTGGTCTGTAGTTCCCTGCTTCCTCTTTGTTCCCACTTTTGTATAAGGGACTACATCTGCTGTCCTCCAGTCTTTGGGTACCTCCCTGTTTCCAGTGATCGGCTAAACAGGATAGCCAGAGGTTCAGCCACCACTCTTAGTTCTTAAGGACCCTGGGGTACACCCCATCTGGCCCCATTGCTTTATCAACTCTTATTACTTCCAGTTCCTTCAGGACCCTTTTCTCGTGTAAAGGACTTGTGTCCATTTCTGCACCATTCTCACCCCTTGTACTCCTTCAGACCCATTATCCTCCTCTCTCTCAGTAAAGACTGAGAGAAATGCCTGTTCAATATGTCAGCTTTACTGTTGTCATCCTCCACGTGGCTCCCATCCTCCCCTTCAGTCTCACTATCCCTCCTTTGTCTTTCTTTTTCACTTATGTACCTGTAAAAGGTTGTGTCCCTCTACCCTCTGATTTTGCAATGTGCTCTTCTGTCTGAGCTTTGGCTTCCTTACTAACCTCCCTGCCTCCTTTGCTTCTCCTGGTACTTCTCCCTATCCCCTTCTGCCTGTGTCTTTTTGTATTGCCTGAATGCAATCTTTTGGCTTTCACTTTCTTTGCTACCTCTTTGGAAAACCATAATGGTCTCCTCTTCCTTTTCCTCTTGCTAACCTGCTTAATGCATAATTCTGTTGTTCTTGTAATCCCATTTTAAATACTGCCCACTGTTCCTCAACCCTGATTCCTGTCCCATTCCCTTAATGCCTCTTTCAAGTATCTCCCCATTTTCCCAAAGTCTGCCCCCCTAAAATCCAGGATACGTGTTTTTGTGTGGTTTGGTTCTGCTCTTCCTGTGATTCAAACCACAATGACTGGTGGTCACTGTTTCCCAGGTGCTCCCCCACTGTTACCCCCATCACACTGTCCCTGTTTGTGAGCACAAGGTCCAGTATTGCCTTCTGCCGAGTTGGTTCCATGACCAGTTGCTTGAGGAAGGCACCCTGAAGGGAGTCCAGGATAAATCTGCTCCTAGTTGATGCTGCTGCTGGGATGCTCCAGTCCACGTCTGGAATATTGAAGTCTCCAACCAGTACTACCTCACCCTTGTCTGCCATCCTTTGGATGGATAGCATCAGCTCCCTATCTGTTTCTTCCTCCTGGGCTGGTGGTCTATAGACCACACCTGTGCGGATGGCTGTCCCCATTTTCCTTTCCAGCTTAACCCACAGTATCTCTCCCCCATTTTGTTCCTCCTGGATCTCTGTGGCCCTTATGTCATTTTTCACATACAGTGCCACTCCTCCTCCTCCCTTCCTGCCTGCTCTGTCTCTTCCGAATATCTTGTAGCCAGGTATGGCCATCTCCCAGTCGTGGTTATCATTACACCAGGTTTCAGTGATGCCCACAATGTCCAGGTCTGACTGCACCATGACAGCCTCCAGATCTTCCTTCTTGTTGCTAAGGCTCCTGGCATTTGCACACATGGCTTTCCATAATTTGACCTCCCTAAACTGTTTCATTGTTCTACTCCAGCCCCTTCCTTGGTTGTCATTTATCCCTGGTTCTCCTTGCTGTCTGCCCTTCTGCTGAATTTTGCCCCCTTTCTGCTTATCCATCTCTTGGGCACTAATCTCCATCTTCTGCACACTGCTTTGCAGAGATAGCCACTCCTCTGGTTCACTGGTTCCACTGCTAGCTGTGGGGGGTGAGCAAGTAGGTACCCTCCTTGCTGGCCTGCCACCCCCCTTTTCTAGTTTAAATGCATGTCAATGTAGCATTTAAACTTATCATTGAGTGCTTGATTCCCTCCAGGATGGATGCAGGCTGTCAGGCTTGAACAAACCTCCATCCCTCCAGGTGGGTCCCCAGTCACCAATGAATCCAAACTCTTCCTCACAGCACCAGTTCTTCAACCATGAGTTAAAGTTCCTGGTGCATGCACTCTATGCTCTCCTTGCCTCTCACAGGTAGTACTTGAGAAAGTGACAGAAGTAGCTACTTGCTTGAGACCCTCCCCAGTTTCCTAAACTCTTCCTGAACTTCCTTTGGCTCCCCATTTGCCAGGTCATTAGTACCTAGGGTGGATAATGACATCCAGCTCACCCTCCCATCTTGCCTTCCCAGTGATACCCAGGATCTTCCTTCCATCCCTCCATGCCGTGGCTCCTGGTAGGCACCTCACCTCCCTGTCCTCCCCCTCCTGTGTTCCTAGCTGGATCCCTCTTATGATGGAGTCCCCCACCAGGATTCGCTTCCTCCTTCTTTGGGGTCCACTGCTTTCCCCGCTGAGGTCACCTCCTTGGCTAACCTCCACATCCTTTCCTTCCACTTCTCTGGGTACCTCTATTTGGTTGTCCTCATTTGCCAGTGTGGCATATGATTTCTTGAGTGGAATAGGATCTGGGATGTGCCTCTGCCTGACCCCTCTAACCCTCCCTGAGCCCACTGTCATCCAAGTGCTCCTCGTTCTCGACATCCTTTGAGGCAGTTGCATTGGACTGGGTGGTCCCTGGATAGGGGTGATGGTACTCCTGACCCAGTATACTTCCGCTCTGAGTCTGGCTACCTCCTCCTGCAGTCCAGAGAGATGCATGCAGATAGGGCAGCACCTCAGTGTCCAGAAGGTCTGCCTGAATATGGCTGCCCCACAGCCACTGCATGTGCTTCTACATATTGTGCTAATGGCTCTGTTATACAGCCATTACTCAATACAGTTGGCCTAATAGGTGGGTCCCATATCTGTTTATCTATCTTTGGAAGACCATATATAACCGGTTTCACTGGATCATCTGTTTTTTAAAAATCACTTTTTCGCTCTGTAATTATTCTTAACAGCAATGCTTCATGCACATACAAATCAATGTCCCTCTTAAAATTAATTGTCAGGTCAAAAGATATTTTCTTATAAAATGCACAACTTGAGAGGTGGTTTAACATCTCAGCTTTATACTTAACTTTATCCATCACTACCACCATTCCACCCTTATCGGCAGGCTTGATAGTGATGGAAATGTTGTCATATAGCCCTTTTATCACTTGTCTTTCTTCCAATCTACAATTCCAGAAGGTGGGTTCCAACCCATCTCTCACCAAATTCTCAATGTCCCTTTCACAGGCATTAACAAAAAAATTAACTACATTGTTCATTGGAGAGATGAAGTTTGATTGTTTTCTCCATTGATTTGTTGTGTCTCCATCTGTCCCTTCATCCATTTCTCTTGTTGTTGTGGTCTCATTAGTATTTAGTTCCCACACCTGCACAACATTTAGTTGTGCTTCTTCCACCTGTTGTTCTAACAGCTGCTGATTGGGGGATGGGGTGGTACATTCTACCAGGGAGCATGTAGGGGTCATATTGTGAGTTGGTCTCTCTTCCTGCACCCTGCTGTCTCCCCATTTCTGTATAGGGTCATACCTAATTGCTGTGTTGTTCTGCCTGGTAATAAAAAAGGCTGTGATTGTGTCTGAGTATTACTTAACTCCATATTTTCCTCATCTGTTTCAGACCCACTAGTATAAATATCATTATACTGTGCTCTTTTCTTTAAAATGGGTGCATTAAATTTTCCCCTTTATTCCACTGAAAAATATGCCCACTTTTGTAGTCTCTCCTATCCCTCTCAAATTTCCTAATCTTGGATTTTTCTAATTTTTTCATCATGGAAGAGGATTACTTGCTTCAATTTTTTAACATAGGTCTGGTACATGTTATGTGTTTGAAAAGTATTTCAAAATGTCTCATTTTTGTTCAATTCTTGTTTCATAATTTCTTCCAAAGGTGCAGTATGTTTTAAAATGATCTTAATTAGCTCTGCCGATGACTCCAAAAACAGTGAGACCGGTTATATATGGTCTTCCAAAGATACATACACAGCTGTGGGATCCACCTGTTAGGCCAATTGTATTGAGTAGTGGCTCTATAACAGAGCCATTAGCACAATATGTGGAAGCACATATTAATGAGGTGGCATACAAGTCAAGGTCCTTCCTTAGGGACACTATGCAATTTCTAGAATTCATTAAAGAGATTGCAATAGAGCCTGGTGATTTGTTGGTTACACTGGATATTTCTTTAATGTACTCCAATATACCTCATGAAGGAAGTATTGAGGCCCTTACGGAGGCTCTTTGTGAAAAAACTACTTTTGCATCTAGATTTAGTGAATTTCTTGTTGGAGTAACAGAATTTGTATTGACAAAAAAAATATTTTTATTTGTATCAGAATTCTTCCATCAGGTTAAGGGGACAGCCATGGGAGCAGCAATGGCTCCCAGCTATGCAACTATATATTAGGCCCAGTGAGAAAACAAGTATGTTTATGAAGGGGGAAACAACTTATTTCTAGTTAAAGTGGATTTTTACAAAAGATTTTTGGATGACATTTTTTTTATCTGGAAAGGAACCAGACAGGAATTAGATCTGTGTGTACAATATTTAGAATCCACAAATGTGAACTTGCAGTTTACTGTAACTGCAAGTGAGGAAAAAATCCCCTTTTTAGATCTATTCATCTGTAAAGACAAAAATTGGGTTTTAGCAACTGATTTGTACAGAAAGAGTACCAATAGAAACAGCATTTTGCATTTTTCTAGTTGCCACCCCAATCATATTGCTCGTAACATCCCAGTGGGACAATATAAAAGGGCTAAGAGGAATTATAATGAGGACAGTACATACTTTAATAATTGTGAAATTCTGGATATGAGATTTCAAAATAGGGTTACAGTAAATCATGCATACAGAGAGCTAGAGGGAAAGTTGATGGTTTTTCAAGGGATGAGTTATTGACTGTGAAAAATAAAGATAGTGACAATCAGAAACATAAATGTTGTTACTACTTTTAATACGCAGGCAAAAGAGAGACAATCATTCAGAAAAACTGGCACTGTCTGTCACTTGATCCAGTACTAAGTGGAACATTGCAAAAAAAAATCTACATTCACATACAGAAAAGGAAAGAACTTAAAGGATGTATTGGTACAAAGTTAAGACAGCAGAGAACAACATTGTGAGAAAAGAAGAAAACTACCAGTGGTGAACTTTAGATGTGGTAATTGTGCAGCCAGCAGTGTGCTGAAATTGGGTAATCGTGTTTTCTTACCACACAATAATCAGGTACTGTACACAAATGATTTTATATCCTGTAATACAGAAGTGGTTATATATCCATCCTTTTGTGACTGTGGTGCCTTTTATATAGGCAAGACTGGAAGGAAATCCAAAATCTTGATTTTAGAACGTATGTGACATATAAGACTGAGCTCACCAGAAAATGCTCTTACCATGCATATTAAAAATTGTGGAAAAGGTCATAAATTTTGTTTTTTGGGTCTGGGACATGTAAAAATAAGAGGGGGGATTCGTTTTTTTAAGTGCTGACTTTTCCATTAGCAGATTATATCCTTTAGCCACTAGAGAGTCCAGTTGTAAGCACACTTACCCAATCCAACACAATATAGTTCCTGTCTCATTTCGCTTATTGTGTGGTCAGTCTATCACTATTCATCTGTCTTTGCCCCTCCCTCTTCTACTGATTGATACTGATTTTTCCCATTTGCAGCTTATAGTCTTTTCACCCACTTAAGGGGTTTTCCCCCAACCATTCCAAAGCTGCTCTACATCTCCTTACTCTCAACTACTCCTGGCACTCTTCCTTTAATGCTCAGCTGCTATGGGTACCTACACTCCATTTCTAAGTCTGCTCTCCTTCACCCTCTTGGTACAGATCTCACACAGACTGCAGCACCTTTCCTCCACACTAGGCACCTCATCCCCAGACTACCCCACAGTGACTCAGCCCTCCCCCACCCTCGACACACCCGTGAGCACCAACACCCCCACCCTGCCCACACCCCCACTCCCTCCACCCTCCAAGGCCTGACCTGGACCCAGCCTCCCTGTCATTCCCACCCTTCGCACTTTATCTATCCCATGCACCCTGATTCTAAAGTCCTCAGCTGGGTGTCAACCCAAGGGTCTCCATCCCCACCAGCCACTAACCAGAATAATTACACTGCTATTATTATCTGGTAATGTACACCCAAACCCAGGACCTATTGGTTCCAGCCCTTCTAAACCATGTACTGCAACTGGCCTCCGCTTTGCATCCTTTTACATTTGCAGTCTCCTAAAGAAATCTGCTGCCCTCCAGTGCTTAGTCATTCAATATCAACCTGACATGATTGCACTGGTAGAGACTTGGCTCTCCAAATCCACCCCTGACTCCGCTATCACTCTCCCTGGATATACCATCTACAGGGAAGACCAAATAGGCAAATGCGGTGGTGGTTGTGCACTACTCATACGGGACTTTCTTATAGGTCAGGCACTCCCAGCTCCTAAATTTGATTATGGAGCCCAGGCCCTCACCTTAAAAATCACACTTCACCCCGCCCGAGGCCCTCTCTCCCTCTCATGGTCTCCTACGTATCCCCAAGGAATCAAAACCAAGCGGTCCAGTCCCTCATTGACTATCTCACATCTCTCCCTCACAGAGTGGAGCAAGTCATCCTAGGTGATCTCAATGTTAACTGGCTTGCCTCCACTGCCTCCCAGATAAAGGAACTCCTTTGCTGCCCTGGATATGTCCCAGTTAGTCACCCAGCCCACCAGATTCAAACACTCTACTGGCACCAGCACTCTCCTAGATGTTGTTATATCTAACCGCCTCTACAAAATCCGGGGAAGTCACTGTCCTCCCCAACTCTCTTAGTGATCACTTCCCAGTTCTCTGTCTCTGGTCATCCTCCACTCTGAAGCCAGTGTCCCAGGCCACTGTATGCCACTGTTTATGCCCCAGTGGCCTCAGAAAATTAAAACAATACCTAGCCCAGCTGGACTGGTCCCCTATCCAGCACACCCCCAACATTGACTCAGCTCTTGACTGCTTCACAAATGCCTTCTGTAAGGCTTGTGACCTTTTTGGCCCCCTCACCAGGATCCGCTCCAAAAAATTCAATGCCCCATGGATCACCCCACCCCTCCTCCAGAGACTCAAAAACAGAGATAATCTCAGGCACATTGCTGTAGAATCTGGAAAGGCATCTGACAGACAGGCCTACAATGCAGAATGCAATAAGTGCACTTGGGCCATTAGGCAGGCCAAGGCAGAGCACTACCAGACCACCCTCACTTCCACTTGGGGTTCAGCCCAGACCTCCTGGGATAATATTAAAGAGCTAAATGGGAAGTCCCGCTCCCCCCATCATCTCAGCTCTCCATCAAAGGCACCCCCACCACAGATCCACTCCTCATAACCAATTGCCTTAACACTGCCTTCTCTGACCTAAGCTCGGTCTCCCCAGCAGCATCTTTGACCCAATCCCCACCTCTCTCCCTCTGGTCCTGCATCGCCCACCATTCTACCAGCGCACCCTATCCCTCAAGAAGCTAGGCCACACCTGCTAAAAGCCTTAGGCAGCAATAACCCCAGCAGTGACCCCCCTCAACTCCAGGATCCTCCATATGGTCTTGGACGAAGTCCAAGTCCCCCTGACTGACCTTCTAAACTGGTCTCTATGCCTGAGTCAGTTCCCAAGTGCTTGGAAAACTGCTTAAATCACACCCATATATAAGAGTGGGGACCAATCCACCCCCAACAATTACTGGCCCATTTCAATCCTCCTCCCACTCTCTAAAGCCCTTGAAAAAGTGGTGTTGATCCAGCTCTCTGAATACCTAACCAAGTATGACATTATGTGCCCAAAGCAGCACAGTTTCCGCCCAGGACACAGTATAACCATGGCTCTCCTGGAATTCTCCCAACACCTGCATGCTGCTTTTGACTCTTTTTATTTATTTTTTTTTATTTAGCTTTTGTTGACCGGGTAAGTGCACTAGACAAATTCTGCCTATTCTCAGGCACGACCCGGGGGAGGGGGATACAGATGAATGCCAACTGACCTTGAACCAGATTAAGCTGTTGGTGGTATTTTTAGTGAATGAGAGAAATTTGGCCAGGACACCGGGGAAATTCCCCTACTCTTTTTCGATAAGTGCCATGGGATCTTTAACATCCACCTGAACTACCACCAATCCGGGCAGATGGGACCTCGGTTTAACGTCTCATCCAAAAGACGGCACCTCAGAAATGCAGCACCCCTCTCATGCTGCATTACAGTGTCAGTACTGGGATATTAACCCAAGTGCCAGATGTGGGAACTGAACCCACAGCCCTCTGATCTCCTGGTCTCAGAGGCGAGTGTGCTACCTACTGAGCCACTGACACTGCCTCTGGCAGCCTTGCAGGAGCAGTGTTCATTGACCTCTCCAAGGCCTTTGACACTGTCTGTCATCCCCTTCTACTCGACTCTCTCCACCGACTTGGCTTCTCTGGTGATCCCATTTCCTGGTTCTCTAGCTATCTCTCTGCTAGATCCCAGCATGTCAAGATCAGCGGCTCCCTCTCCAGCACTCTTCCCATTCACTCCTGGGGTCCCTCAGGGCTCCATCCTGGGTCCAATACTTTTCAGTCTCTACCTCAACACCCTCCCCAGCTCATGTACTGGTAAAATGCTCCTCTACACCGATGATGCAGTCCTCATTGCCTCACATTCCAATCCCATATCCCTCCAATTATCCCTCCAGCAAGCTTACAACCAAGTCTAAAGGTGGTTCAGAGACTGCAGACTGCTCATTAACCTAAAGAAAACCAAATCAATGCTCTTCTCCCACCACCAAAATAAAGCTAAAAAATACCCCCCTCTTGATTATCCCCAGCACTCTGTACCCGCTAGAACAAGTGACCATATACAAGTTCCTAGGCATAACGTTCGATACTGCCCTCTCCTTCCACACCCACATTAATGCCCTGTCAGTCACCATTAACTCTTGGATTGGCCTACTATACCAACACAGGGACTGCCTGCCTCAGGTTGCCCTCAGGCTGGCCATCACCTCCTTCATCTTGTCCCTCATGGACTATGGCTTCCCCATCTACACTGCAGCTGATAACACTGCCTTCTCCAAAATCCAACTCTCCATCAATAAGGCCTTTAGGCTCCTGACCGGTGCCCCCAGCCAAACTCACACCTGCCTTCTCTATACTACCATCAATCTTCTCAACTTTGAGGAGTGACTGCTCTACCAGATCAGCCTTCTCTCTAAGAAATCTCTGCTAGGGCTCTCCCCCCCAGGGGTCTCCACCTCCCTAAAGCAGCCATCTTTGTCCATCACCACCCATAGCTCTGTTACGGCCACTTTCAAGGTGCCCAGAACCAAGACCTCTCTTGCCCAGAGATCCTTCCTCTACCAAGCCCCCACCTGGTTCAACTCCCTTCCTAGCTGCATCTCCAACTTGCCAAACATTGGCTCCTTCAAAACAGCCCTTCGGAACCATATCTTTAATACCTGCTGTTGTAGGTGCAACTGACCCCCTGTTGTAACCTGTGGTTCCTGCCTGTCTTGCCCCCTGGCTTGACAACGTCCACTGGACAGCCTCTCCCTACCCCAGACCTACCCCTTCCCAACTAGGTCCAAACAGGGATGTAACCCACTGTCTTCTCTGAGGACCTGCTATATCCATGAGTGTAACTCACAATTTTGTAACATTAGGTAACCTAAGTAACATACAAACTACTACATTATGTAACCTAAGTGTATCTGTGTTAAACGTTCCTTTTACTGCACTTGTAATGTTATCCTCTGTTTAATTTGCACGTAATAACTGTCTTGATCTCTGCCCCCCCTGTGATGAGGTGCCTTTGTAAATGAGTCTCTGACTCAAAGGTTGTAAACCTGATTTACAATGAATAAATGAATACATAAATTAATAATTTAATCTTATGTCAGAAGACCTATTGGCAGTTCAAATTGAGGGCTGGAGTTCTGCCAGGCCTCAATGGTACTTTCCAATTGGCCCCTTTTTTAAAGAAGAAAAAGAACAAATAGTTAGAATTGTTGGAACTTGTTGCTTAATTTTGATATGAGGGCAGTATTTGCTGACAATTCATGTTTATTCTCTATTAAGTGCAATATACATTAGTAAGATTGATATTTAAGTAAAATTGATAGATGTGAGTATTTTATAGTTGAAATATATTTTAATAGGCTAAGGTGGAGGTGTCAAGTATCATAGTGGTGATATGGAATAGCCATCATGGCCTAGAATTTATATGGAGATGCATATTAAAAGAAAAATATTTTTCTATATGATATGAGACACACCAATGGTCCATATAGTAATTTTTTGTAAGTGTTCTAAAAAATGTTTAAAAAGGTTATACAAACATTAAATTTGTATTATTTAAATAACAGCTTTAGATAGCTCTTTAAAGAATTAAGGGCAATCTAAATAATAGATAAGGCGACTTTTGTATGATGCCCCTTTAAATTAAATTGTGTGTCGTTAAGGTGTATGTAAATAAGGAAAGAGTAATATCAGTTCAGACGTCTTGAAAAAGTGTCAGTGTGACATGAAACGTACGTTGACGTTTCACATCTTGTGAAGGGGTGCATAACTCTAGAATTTGTATTGAATACATTTTGATATTGGCTGCTATACTGTCACAACAGCCTATTTTGTCTGGAGGGTAGCCAAGAGTTTTCTTATTTACTTTAGCTTTTTAACTATGTTGCTATCCTCTTTTAATTCTTACATGGCTGAATATTCTTCCTTTCTCAGGTTCAGAATTCTGTAACTGTGATTTTGGGTTTTTCCTGTTCTATAAAATCCCTGACATTTCACTCAGCAAGTTTAAAGTATGTCTCAACTGTGTGTGACGCTCTCTTAGCATGGTTAAAACTTGGATTTAGGCTTTGAACTTCTGCAAGTATTGTCCGGTTTGCATTAGTCTGCATTTCATTTGTATTGTCAAAGTGTACCGCTAATCTTAATTTTCTGTAAAATTTCTGTGGTCTAAATTCAATAAACTGGGACTAAAGCCCACACTGCAACTCCATCTGTCGACTGAATTTGCTGCAGCTGCGGAGATTCCTATCCACAGTGCAGCTGTTGCAGACAATGTTACAGCTTATCTCACCAACTGTAACAGTTCTCTGCAGCTGTGGAGATTTCCCTGGCAACACCACCTGCAAGTCATCGTAATCATGGAGCTAGTTGTAGTCCATCTCTACCTTTGTGAGTACCCACAGCTGTGGGAAAACTGCGGTGACCTACAGATCTGTGAGTGGCAACCCACTTGCACTGAGTTTTTCCTGCAGCTGTGGGAATTTCCAGCATTTCATGACTCTACCCCTGCATATCTACCTGGAGTACAAATTCATCAAGTGTGATCATTGAAACATAGAATTTGGTGGCAGATAAGGACCGCTTGGCCCACCAAGTCTGCCTATTTTTCCCTACCTACATTATCACCGCAGACCTTAATTTATCTACAGCTCTTTCTCCTGTCTCCCTTCTTTTCCTCTATGAGTACGTTTTGCCTGTCCCATGCATTCTTGAGCCAACTACTGTTCTATCTGCCACCACCACCACTGGAAGGCTATTGGAGAAATCCACTGCTCTGTCTGTGAAGTACTTCCTCATATCTTTCCTAAATCAATCCCACTTCAGCTTGATTGCATGTCCCCTTGATCTTGAGCACAATCTTTTTTTTGGTCATGGGAAAAAAGAGAACCGCTTGCTCAATACAGCCATGTGGTGTTCAACTAAGGTCTTATTACTTAGATTAAAAATTACTTCCTTCTCCTGCCTTGCCTCTGGTACTCGGGTATGTACTGGTAGCCTCCCCTTTGACCTTGTCCTGCTCTGCCTCCTTCTATAGCACTATAGTGTATTTCTTGCCTTGGTCATACACTTTACCTGCCAGTCTCTCTGATCATGCCTCTGCTGCTGGTCCCTTCTGAAGGGTCCAGTGTAACACTCCCTTCCTCTGAAAAATCTCCTTGTCTCCTTCTACAACTTTCCCTAGTGTAACTGCCACTATAATCTGAGTCAGAATATTTCCCTCTTTACTGATATGCTCTACAATTGTATGCGGTCCATGTGTTTTATTGCCTCTAATCATTTAGGTCTCTCTGAAACTTTTTGATCTTTGCTTTGTTTGAGACTGTTTTTAAATTCCTTCAGGTCTTTATCATTTCTGTTTGTTTTTTGTATTCCTGTAACTCTTCAGTGATTTTGTAGTCATCCTTTAATGTTGTTATTTCTTCAGCCAGCTTGCTCCTTTCCTCTTGGCAGGCTTCAATTAGAATGACTATAAAATCATTGGAGGCTTTTTATTCCTTCCCACCTTTCAGTTGCTTTCTGGTTTGTGATACCCAGATTGGGTTCCATTATTATTCTCAAGCCTCTAGGAATGCATTTGCTCTTATAGTACTGGCCTAAAGTTAGAGCATACCACTCTAGTTTTTCTTTCCTTTGGGAGGGTATGTTTTATTTTATTAAGGTGGCTTTTATTAGTGTTGCTGTTAGTCCACTGTGTATCTAAGCCTAACCTACTTATATGTATAAAATAATACTTGGGGTGGTGTACTTAACGAGAACTGTATACACACCCGAGGTGTTGGATGCTATATAAACCCTGAGAGTAAAGCTCAAGGGTTTATTCTACCTGCAAGAGCTCCTGATTCCTTACTGCCCCCTCTGACCCCTCCACTCAGCTGATGAGGGATTGCTAGAGGTTCCTAGGGTTTGATTAAGGACATCTAGTGCGAGAGCTTTTAGTTACACAGCTCCAACCCTATGGAACTCTCTACCTCATCAGATTAGAGAGTGTCTGACCCTGGAAAGCTTTAAGAAGGCATTATAAACCCATTTATTTAACCTTGCTTTCGGAGATTAGCATCTGATGATTCATTGTTGTATTTAAATGTTTTATCTTTGTTTTTAATTCTGTACAGCGCTTTGATGCATGTTGAATTGTGCTCTATAAAGACATTTTATTATTATTATTATTAATATTATTATTCAAGCATCCAACATCACCCCATGTTTTATTTTATATAATTGCTGGGGAACATTTTCTAGCCACAGCAATTATATAAAATACAACTGCATTGGTGTTCAGCCATGGTCCGGTTGGGCTGAGACGCAGTCTGCTGTGTGCGGCTTATGAAAACTTTCAATTTTTCCCCCTTTTAAAAAAAAGATTAAATCAAAGAGCACCTGGGCAAGTTTTTTTTTAACTTATTTATTTACCACCAAGTGCTACTGGCGATGAAGTAGAAAATGCTCAGAAAGTGAAGAGCTGAGGCTTGTGCATGCGTGGAGCGAGGAAAACCTGGTGCATGTTCATTGTTATAACCCACAAGTTGTAATGATGAATTATGACTGGGTTTCCCTATGAGAAAAAATGCTGCCCAATTATAATAACAGTTTCTTTCTTCCTCTGTAAGTGTGAAAAGTGCTGCTGCCTCTGTATTTGTGCTTTCTAGGCCCTCTGGTATTTGACTCATAGTAATATTATATGTTACAGTATATTCTAATAGGAGATGAACTGGAAAGCTCTTACTTTCTGGATCTACTGACCTTATGCCTTATAGATTTGCCAATAGAGGATACGGAGAGAAAAGATAAATAGACCAGAAAGCATGATCGACAACATGAAGACAGGACAGACTTTGACCCAAAGAATGAGACAAGAGCAGAACAGAATAGTACTGTAGACAAATTATATGCAAAATGAAGACAAATTAAGACAAGCAATAAACATACACTGGTATGCACTACAATTAGAAAGTGGTCAGCACTGAGATTCTTGGAAGCATCCCTCATAGCCTTTAAGAAGAATACTGTAGTTCTCTTAGGGACTGATTGGTACATACAGTATACAGATCCTGAATACTGACAAACAACAACAGCTGAGATAAATGCAGATTAAGAATACATTGTTAACTATAAAAAGATTAGCATTAGCAAAGAAGTGAAACAATTTGATACAGATTGGCTATATTTTTGTGTATTCAAGAACCAATAGAGCTTACACACTGATTATCCCTAATTTTGTTTCTAGCACAGTGCAAGATTAGGCATGTACTGGTTGCCCAGAAGGTCAAGTAAGCTGTGGTACCATTTAATGTAATAAAAACATTACATTTCAAGCACAAAGCAACGTTTATAAATTGTAGTTTTACAACACTGATGAAAGGCTTGTCCTGTTATGATTTGTATAAGCCATTTCATGTTTGTTACAGATATGAGCTGAATTTTTTCCCAGTGAGGTTTTTGGTAAAAAAAATGACAGGTACAGTAACTTTGGATACAAGGGTAATACTGAGATGCATAGTGGCATGTTTGCATAAAGCTTTCTGGTGTGGGTGACATATATTATCAAGTCTGAAACATTATTTTTTTTTATCAGAAGTACTAGACCACTTGGTCTAATGGTTAAATGACCAAATAATAACTTTTTTTTAATATTGGAACACTTTCTTCACTGTTTGATACATTTGAAAAATCAGTGGTGGAGGTATAAGTATATCTTTTAGGTGGCCCTCACATTTAGGTGCTTTACAATGATATATGATACATTTGATTGTCTAAATTGGATATGCATGAACACTGAATAGATTACAGAGTAGCATTTAATGATTTATGACAAATGACAACTTACCATTGCTACTAAATGGGTGAATCATTCTATAAGCAGTGCAGTGTATCAATTATGTTTTGTTTAGTTTTTTTAAGTGGGGGTTGTTACTGGAATTTTAATATTTGTGTATACACTATATGTGAGTTTTTACATATATTGTTTTGTTTGTTTATTAGACATCTTGAACCTGTAGAAATGGCATTGACACAAAATATTGTGTATATATGGTGGTAGAGAAAATAAAGAAAATATTGAACAATATATAGGTGTTGAACCCTCATTATTATCATTTTTTAAATAGCTTTTTACCCCTCTGGTTTGCTGGCCATGCCATCCTCACCTCCTCCAGACCATCTGACACTTCCCCCAGGCTTACGCCTGTGCAGATTTCCCAACGGACTGCACCCCCCATTGCACGGCCAGAGGGGAGGCAGTCCTGTCCCACAGTGAACATATTTAGAATGTGCTGAGGCATCTTGGTGGTGGTGTGAGTCTAGGGAGGTGCAGGATGTGTCAGACAACCCTTGGGTCTGTTTTTCATTTTCTGTCCCTTGTGCAAGCCGAGGCAACCTGGGATGCACATGTGCATGGAGGTGCACATGAGCCTTGGAACCTGCAGCTGTCCCCTCACCCCATGATGCTCACATCTGCTGCTCGTTCATTTGGAGGTGCCACCAGCCCTGCAGCTAAGAGCTGAATTGGCAAGCCTTCCTGTTCACTGAGAGGGGAGTTGCCTGGCAGCTAGTACTTCCACTGCTGGTGCCCCCCCCCCCACGATCCCCCAATGACTTGAGCTCATTCCCAAACTCAGGTTGTTGGTGTGGTGCAAGGTAACCTGCTCATCAGTGTGTCAGCCCTCAGTGCCACTGGGCTGGTATTATTACCTGCTTTTAAAGATTGCTCTTGGATTGAAGTGTTTGAGTCATAACTTATTTTTTTTACTTGTTAAGCAATCGCAGCCTAGTCCTTATATGTGCAAGATGCACAATGGTCATCCACTTAGCATGGGTCAGTTGCAACCCATTCAACAAATGGACAGTGATGTTGCTCCAGCAGTGCATGCCCAGGAACCAGACCCATATGACTCATGCCAAAAGCAGGGCCAGAGTGAAGAGGCACCAAGTAAATTATATGTCCAATATCAGTGACAGGGCCACTGGAAAACTGCGGAAAAGGTTACCCCAAATTGAGGAGCTTTTTGCCAAATTTGCAGGGAAATTGCAGGAGTTCTACTATAGACCCTGAGTGTTTCACAATAAATCTTTTACTGTTTTCAGCAGCATGTATTAGTATACACTGCTAAATATACTGCCACTTACGTATGCTTTAAACATAAAGAAAAGTGTAAGGTCCTAAAATGAATACTAAACTAATAAGCTATTTCAAGCATTGCACATCCTTCAAAATTTTAAAGCATCTGCCTCATACAGTGCTAAACCGATTCTATAAAGTGAGCCACAGCAAATCAATATTAAATAAATCCAGAAAAAAACAATTTTTCTGTTTATGAATGTAGAATAATGAAGCCTGATCAACAGCTGTCCACAGTGCTCTGTCAACTATTCACCCACTTTGGTACAAGAAAAAATAAGCAGATACAGTGGCAAATAATTGAGTTTTAGTAAAGTGTTTAATGTTCAGAATTTGCACTGTAGGTACTGTACACTATTTTTGAAATTACATATTTAAACACTAAATCTGGGGGTAACTGGGTCTGGCAGCATATCCTAGAGGTTAGAGTAACTAACTGTGAATGAGCTGGGGACATCTAGCAGACCTGGGTTTGATTTCCACAACTTCCACTTGCATATTTTGAGACTCTAAGCTAGTCACTTAACCTCCTCAGTGCTCCTGGGTTGCCATTGAAAACAGGTATTTGTGCCTTGTGGGCCTTACCCGGTTACCAAAAAATATATATAAAAAAATACCAATGTATTTTTAATGCATCATACAATAATCAGGACACCCTGTAATTTACCTTTGTTTTACTCTGGCTGCAATGATGCTGTTTAAAGATAAATGTTCAAATACATTTTGTGTGTTTTATAAGCTTGTTTTCAGACTTTAGTCAGGTTTTATTGTAATCTTTGCATGTGAGCATCTAGTTGGTAGGTTGCTGAAAGCAAGATCACTGTTAGCAACTAGCTTATTCAAGTTTAAAATCAGCAGGGCAATCCAAAATCCTCAGCTGTTTGAATCAAAACTAAAAGAAGGTATGCTCACAAGGAAAAACCTGTCCTACCATTTATAAAAAAGCTTCATAGTGTCTCACTTAGGTGAATGGGATAAATTGCACTTTTTCTCCCATCTTTTGTTTCAGTTTCTGTGGCAACAAAAAGTTTTCTAATAGACTGCTTCAACACAAACCAAATGTTAAGTGTTTAAGTGTTCTTATGCTTGGCCAATGGATTTTGAAACCAAACAACACTAGGATTCAAAAGAAAACAGTGTCCAACCCTTCCTCTACCTTGCACTGCATTGTTTCAGCCAAATCCAAATTTTCATGCATAATTGTCAATATATTTGAGAGTATTTTATTAAAAATGTTAATACTTTTTACACAGTTCAATGTAAAAGCTAAACAATTGCAATAAATTGCAGAACATGTCAGTTTTTGCAGAGAATAGTGAAAATTGTGGATTCCGCAAAAAATTTGTGGTTGCAATTTTCCAGTGGATACCATGATGTGGGAGTTGTAGATCTCACCCACCAGTCATATGTTCACTTTTACTCATGTTTTTGCTTGATGCAGAGCAGCCAATGATGCCCTGTTCCTTTGGAGGGAAGGGCCCAGAAAGCAGCCCACAATGTTGAATGAGTATGAGGAAGTGGGACTTAGCCAGGGATCCTCAAAAGGGTACCAGGGTGTTGTTGGCATAGAAAGTAGATGTCCCTGAGGCTACTCAGGGCGAGGTACACATTGATGAGATTATTGACAAAATGAGGAGGAACTCTGTCTCATAATGTAGTGGACTAAACATGCCAGTTAACCTTGGGAATGAGTTCGTTGGTGTCATGGAGGGCCAGGTGCTACCAGATGTTGGACAGGACCCTAAGTGTGGTCTAGCTTGGCAGTGGCAGTGACTATAAAATGTTCACTAGCTAAGGTACAGTTGCAATATCTGTGCTGCCCATGCTTCAGGTTCTAAAGGCAGTGGTGGACACCATTCATCTTTAGTGTCAACCTTATGGTGACAGGATATCATAAGTGGTGAAGCTCTATGTAAAAATAATGCATTATTAATACTGTTGCACACATACAGCAAGATGTGCATTTAACCTCAAGATGCATATCTGCGCTTAGCAAGTTGCCATAACCCACCAAAGCAAATTAGTCACTCAGTGACCCTCAGTGAGTTACTTAAAGCTATACCTTGTTATCAGGGTTGCACTGGGGTACAGTGAGCCCTCCTCGAAAGTGGATACAGGGGCCCACCTGGAAAATTAACAGCAGAGGGCCCAGAGTGACTCACCCATATCAATAGTCCACTTCAGTTTGCTGTACTAACTCAGTTTTAGCATCTTACATTTTCTGACAATGCCCCAAACTCCTATTTAATTAAAAAATAGATGATAAATGCAATGATTTTCAGAGTTTAGAAGGTGGCCAGGTACCCAATAGAGGGGGGCTCACCTAGAAATTCCCATGTATCTAGGTGGGTCAGTCCAGCTCTGCTTATTATAGTGAAGTGTATAGTCGCCCTTATTCTGCATGGATATCCATCCTTGCTGAAATTTTGTCATACGGCAGTTCAAAGGTCATTGAACATCCTTGTGTCCTTCTGTGATACAATAACATTCCAGCTGATCAGAAGTCTTCTGCCACCTATTTTCTCACCTCAGAATTGCAGCATGCATTAATCAGTTTAACTAAAAAGTGACGTGTGCGGGCAGGCAGGGCCTTCTTAATTTCCCTTCTGTCACTGCCACTTTCACGAATACTCAGATTGAAATGTAATTAATATCCCTGCTTCTCAAAAAAAATATACACCATAAAAAAAAAATGAATGGGCAACTCTATACAGAACTAGCCTGAACTGCCACCTCATGGTTTTGATTACACCAGCCCTCCCAAGGTTCAGTCTTGAGATCTGATGCAATCAGAAATGCTCTGTGGCAACACAGACTTGTTGTGTGTGGTTGTCTAGCAGTATTCTCTTCATTCCATTTTGGATCAGCCTTTTTCTCCCTTCTCATCAGATGCCTTGTTTCATGTTTTCAGTCTTCTATAAAAACATTTTAGATATGAAATAAATTGTCAAGAGCATCACTAAATATGTATACTGCAAGGGTTTCACAAATTTCCCAAGCTGCATTTGAACACCAACAGTTTACTTACTGCCTTGGTGAGCATGCACTGAAATATGTTGCCATGTGTTTGGATTTGAAAACATTGGGCTGGATTTTCAGAAGGCCCATAGAGTGACACAAGAAGTGCCCAACACCCACTTGTGACAAATCCCAGTGCACCACATACCCTGTGCCAGATTTTGATACAAGTGGGATCCCAGTGGCAAAGTTCCCAAAGCTGCCACAAGTGGTCCCTTGCATCTAACAGATAGAGCAAGGGCAGGGATTGACAGAGGCTGCTGTCAGACCCCAGATCTTGAAAATATGGCCCCAGGACTGATTCAGAATAGGGGAACCTCCATGCCCCCAATAATTTCAATACTGCCACAAATTTAAAACAACAAAGGGGTCCAGATGGCTCTAGTATCCTATGAATATCAGAAGGAGAGGACATTTCACATCTTGCCCACAGCAATGTAAAACTAGCAGTTGGTGAAATGTGAAATGCTAGTATTATTTCCTTTCCCCTATTTTTAGGTCCTATTTTTTATCATACTGGATTTAATACTAGAAAAATATTTTAATCCAAATGTAATAACTTGCGAAATGCCTTACATACAGGTGGCAAAGGATCTTGCATGTTCAATATGCTGTACTTATTCGAGGCACATTGTAACAGTTACTCTGGTTAGTGATGAATCAAGACTTTGAACTTCAGGATATATGTTTTGAGTTTATGACAGCTGCATTCACTTTTTTTCATTACCTTTCCACCTCTTCGCATGTCCCATCAGAAACTCCAGATCTTCCAAAACTGGAGGTGATAAAACTTTCTATAATATAATGAAAAATGCACAGAAGAGCAGCTATGGACTGAATACCATTAAAAGATAAGGTAACACATTAATAAAGAAAAGACAATACAAATGAGCATTTCAGCAGTGAATATAACCTATGATTGCATCTGTTTTATGTGAGGAAAGTTTTCCTCATGGAGAGGATGCCAGAGTCGCATACTCCAGAGCTAAATCTGGGGGTGTTGCAGGTTACAGGGTGGAGGGAGGGAGGAGGGAGAGGTGGGGACTGGGACGCTGATGATGGCTGGGGAGTTCAGTATCCTTTAGGCTTCTGGTAGCCATAGCCAGGTCAGTTCTAAGAAGTGCAGTCTCCCAAAGACTGGTGCTGGCAATCTCTGTTTTTCCATATATATCATAATGATGTCAGTATAACTGCTCCCACCAACATGCTGGTACATACAGTCATCACGCAAGGTGGGCAGTGTTTTGTTTGGAATACTGTAGCTGGATAATGATCACACACAGACGTCTTAGGAAAGCTGCATGTGGAAGGCTGGGGAAAACTTGTGAAAGAAGATGAATTGTATGGCAATATATAGGTCAGCTGTAGTAACAAATACATAAACCACACACTGGTCCCAAATCCAAGATATGCTGATAGCTAGTATTGCCATACAACCACCAAGCACCCATACCAGGTGTTACTACAGACAGACTACATTTGTTAAAAAGCCCACTTGCTGTTGTGACCCACATCATGACTCATGGTACGTAGCAACCTAAAACATCGGAACTGTGCACAGAACAAAAATGCTGATTAAAAGACTACAACTGCACGCAGTAATGGGATTCTGGTAGATCGATCATTAGATAGGGTGCTGTGCTCCTGGCAAGTCTACATTTAGTACTGTCAATGCTCTATGTCTGTAGAAAACAGAGTCATCAAGGAAAAACATGTCATATTCCATAGGTTCCTTATAGTCATTCTTTGTCTTTAGTACAGCAAATGCTGATGACTATACTAGTTTAAATACTCCCTCAACCTTTTCCAAATATCTACACAGAAGCTATCACTGTACGTAACTATGTACACCTTTAGGAGATTACCTGTACTAAATGAAGCCATGATTCTGCCCATAAGACATGCATCTCCATGCCTCACTGTACCCTTGCCATCTGCCGCTTATCCTGTATAGCTGCAGCCTTCTTGCTATGGGCATGGGTGTTGACACACACACAGCAGTTATACCAGCTCTGGGTGGTCTAAGCACTGGCAGGGACTGCAGGCATTGAGAATACCACAAAAGGGGATGGTGCAAGGCCCCTGTCCACCATGTTGCATCCTGCATTTCACTTCAAGCCCTGCACAAGCCATTCTGGTGCTGGCAGCTCACTAGAGATGCAAGCTATTTTACAAAAGAAAGAATGATGTGCTATCTAGTGCAGTGTGCCCCTTGCATCATTTCTGTTGGACACAAGCACTATGTGTCATTCCCTGGCATTTGAGAATCTGGACCCATTATCTTCCTGTCCTGATCAAGGTCTTCTTTTGTTTAACTGATATGCACTGTGCCAATTTACCCGCTTTTCACTGCAACACTTTACCCACTTGTCTGACTCCTGCATTGTACTGCTATTGACATGCTAAACTCACTTTATTGGACCATTGCAGTATTGTATTGTTTATGTTTTCTGCAGCACCTTTCTCTCTGGACTCCACCTGAAACAAGTTGTCCTCCTGTCAGTGGGCCCTAACAAGTAAAAGACTGTAATAAATAAATAAATACAAATAAACAGCAGGCATCATCATTGGGGGTTGCAAAGGACTGCATAATGAAGTATATTCATTTTTCTTTCCTCAGCTGCTCCTTTCACCTTGCAGTGCTTCAGTCTACCTAGCTAAAACATTGGGTAAAGAAAATGTAGACTCCTACTGGAAAAGCCATCTTGCTTTTGGGCATATGGGATATCTCTGTGCCCAAAGCAGAGAGACAAAAGGGGGGGGGGGAGATGGTGCAGAAAATGTTCTCAGATTACTGCCCTTATATGAAAAAAACCTTTCCATCCCTTATGCTCTAAAAATGTGCATACCCACACAAGTAAACGTACCCTTTAATAATCAGTCACCAAGGACCTGATTTTCAGTCCAAAAATTGGACTCACATGGCAGGTAAAAGAATGCAACAGCATGTTCCCATGTGCAGCCGTAAGTCTAACCACATGCACATTGTTTTCATACATAATAGGTTTCACCTTATGGATGCTTGAGGCCTTTATTGTTCTGTACACATTCTACACTGGCTATTTTCAGGCACATTATGTGTGCAGAACTGGAAATCAGCACATATGTGTAAGAAACTGATGAATATTACAGAGTCTCCACAGGTTGCAGTTTGGTATTTATTTTTTCATCTTTCTGTTTATGTCCTTGCCATGTCTTCTGCACTCCTCATCATTAGACACTCCCATGACATACCTGACCCCTTGCATCATTCATCTGCAATTGTCATCCTCATAAGAGCCTTAGTTTTTCTTCATGATATGGATAGAGTAAGGGAACTTTACCACCAAACCTCAATGTCTTCTCAGGAGGCGCTGAAGTCATGGTACTGGGCCCAGGTATATCAGAGTCCATCAGCAAAGGTTCTCAGGCCATTTTCCTGTATCCTCACAACCCACTAGAATGCTGACATGCTTGGGGCAGAAATCAGGGGCACACATGATGGCATATTAACCACACAACTGGCCAGAGTCATCCATCCAACTTTGCCTTTTGCTGTGTAACCACCTGAGGTTACCCAGGAGGCAGCATTGCAGTGAAGACAGAATCCCTACATTCTCAGAGGAGGACAGTGTCCTATGGGGTGGTTAATTATTCTCCATTGTGTGCCCTCAGAGGAACCAAGTTTTTTCCACAACCCAGGTCACTGGCATTATGAGCAGTAGCCCTACCTGTCCAACCGACAGTCGAGTGTGGTATTTTTTGATAAGTTAATGGTGCCTTCAAGGGGTGTCTCTCATTGTAAAGGTATCTCTTATGGTATAGGTATCTCTTATGGTATAAGAGACACCAAGCATGAGGTTTTGGCAAGAGGATCACAAAGCAAAGCTGAGCTGTTCTGTCAGCCCAAACCTCATGAAAGAGGCCTCTTATACCATAGTATACCCTTCAGGGCCCTATTATCTTATTTTAAATCACTCAAGTTTAGCTTGAGTAATTTGTAATAGGTTTAGAGCCTTTTCTTTTTGAATTTACTTATGTTGTCCTCCCCTCAGTGCTGAAGTGGGGTGTTGTCCCCTGACAGTTCAAAGACAGTGCTCGTGCTCACATAATGGCTACAGTGCAACCTCTTTAGCTGACCTAGCAGACAAACAAAACAAGCTGCACTCATCCTGCAAGGTGGAGTTCCCATGGAAGCACACAGATATCCAAGTTCAGTGAAATCACCAGGTGTTTTACTGCAGAACTGCTAAAACAGTGCTAGGTGTACATAAAGTGC
Source organism: Neoceratodus forsteri (assembly GCA_016271365.2). Lineage (NCBI taxonomy): Eukaryota > Metazoa > Chordata > Ceratodontiformes > Ceratodontidae > Neoceratodus > Neoceratodus forsteri. Next base: position 1,729,317,848 of record CM057452.1, read on the forward strand.
AAACTAACATGGATTAAACCTTCACAAGGAACTCCACTATCCATCCACTATCCCGGCAAGCTGCTCACCTGACCTTCCTCTGGGGTTGCGGCTAGGGCAGGCATTACAATGTGTCCCTTTTAGGTGGCCCATCTAATCATGTATTAAGGAAGTGGTGCAGATACAACAAATAACATGTATTTCATAAGTTCCACAATGAAAAACAATCATAGATATTTCAATAAAAATTCATAGCGTGAAATACACACTTCAGTCAGAAAGTAGGCATAGCAAACCTCCACAAAGAACTCCCTCTGTCCACTCACTACCCTGGCAATTCAGTGACTTGACCTTCCTCAGGGGATGTGGCTAGGGCAGGCACTACAGTGTGTCCCTTTCGTGTGGCCCATATAAAGTTGTATTAAGGATGGGCTGTACATATAACAAATAACATGTTGTCCATCATTTCCACAATGAAAAAAAATTCATAGATGTATCAATAAAAGTACATTGTTCAAAATACATACTCCAATCAGGAAGTAGGCACAGAAAATTTCCAATGGCAGAAAAGATTCTCAGTAGAGCCATAAGAACTAGTTCAAAATGCCACATTCAGTTGGAATTTTACATTCCAGCCGGTAAACCAGATAAACTAATGAAATCTAATACAGTTCAAAAAGAGATACTATAATTCTGAGCTAACAATAGATTATTTCCAAATCAAATCTGTCTAGTTAGGAAAAAAGGTAGAACAATGCTGTGTCCATCCACCAGTGTTGACTCAGGCTAAAGTTAGGGATCAAAGATAGAAATCAGAGTAATTAGAATCTGAAAGAGAGGCAGCAAATACATCATTACTACATTATAATTTTTTTTTACCATATAGTGAATTTACATTCAGAGAAAACTTATTAACTACTAAAGATAAAATACATGATTTAGGGAAACATGCTTTCCCTTAACAGTTCATCATGAGAACACACTGTATTAAGATGTACAGTGTCTCTGCACACTGATTGTATGAACTCCTGTTAGTAATTTATGATATACTGTAACAGCAAAATGCACACACCATGTAGATCATCAGAACTTTGGAACTTACACACCCAAGGTTTTGCTTGTTAAGGTTATTATACAGTAGTCTTATGAGACAGTGCTATGGCAAGTCTTAGAGAGAATGTGAAATGTTTTTGTAGTCAGAAACTCAGTTTGTATTGCAATGAAGTACTGGTTGATTAGTTAATTGCAATTTGAAGTGTAGGAAAGGCAGTACTGCATTCATTAAATATTCATGACAATGTATTTAAAATAAGAAGGTCTTCAGTGTTTCCTAGCTAAGTGTTCATGGGCAAGCTGTAATTACAGATTGCCTGACATCTCAGAGGGAACTTTGAACAAAAGATTTCAGATAGCAACTGTAAGGTTTCTATATATTTTGCATTGAGTTTCTCATCTTTCATTGTAAATATGGATACTGACATAGAAACATGATCACAGTCCCCTAGACTTCATCTGTTCTGGCTGCTCATCTACAGCTAATATCATAATCCTCTACTTGTGTTGTCACAATAATTTCCTTAGGAGCAGATGGTAAAGACACAAGCAGAGGATTATGATGCATAACTTGGACAAGCAGTGAGACAGCTAACATCTGAAAATGGGCCCTGACTTTAAGGTAAAGCAGAAAATATGTGAAATGCATTGTGACATTAATTTAAATATTTGATATAAACTTTATCCCGAGACATCGGGGACGCATTAAGAATGTTAAGAATATTCCTTTATGGACAGACATAGACTTTTGAGAAAACATTTGCTATTCTGTTAGGAACAGTAAAACCCATGCATATCATCTTTAAAAGGGTTGAATATTGTAGATTATGGTGATAAAGGAGTAACCCAGGGGTTAATGGGATTACAGTGTATAATCACATTATCCACACTGTTCTAACAAAATGGTTTTAAGCTGCATGAAATGATCAGGGGCTATACAGCATCCTTCTTAAGATTTCTTTAATCCTTTAATCCTTAGGGGGGTGTTAGGGTATATTAGTAGGGGTATCACAAGTCGTAAGAGGGAGGTAATAATCCCTCTGTACAAGACACTGGTTAGGCCCCATCTGGAGTACTGCATGCAGTATTGGAGGCCACACCTTCACAAGGACATTAACCAATTTGAGGCAGTCCAGAGAAGGGCAACCAAAATGGTGCAGGGACTGCATCAGAAGACATATGAGGACAGATTAACGGAGCTCAATATGTATACCCTTGAGCAAAGGAGGAGAGAGGTGATATGATCGAGGCATTCAAACACCTTAAGGGCATAAACAAGGTGAAAGAGTCTAACATGTTTAAATATAAGAAAAATAGCAGGACAAGAGGACACAGCATGAGATTAGAGGGAGGCCGATTAAGGGGAAATGTGAGGAAATTCTTTTCACAAAAGGGTGGTGGATGCATGGAATGGCTTACCACAAGAAGTGGTGGCTATGAATACAGTGCAGGGCTTCAAACAGGCATGGGATAGGCATAAGGGAGCAATACAAATGACCATGAATAGATAGGCCACTGACAGAGCAAAGGCCGATGGCACATTTATAAGGTAGAAAAAGAAATGGGCAGACTGGATGGGCCTTGCGGTCCTTATCTGCCATCAACTTCTTCTAAGAACCATATAAATGTACAAATATTGACTTCTTTTCCATTGAAGTTCTTGTTGCACTAACCTCTTACACTTACAACATGCACACACTTATCATGTCAAACTATAAATTGTAGAATGTTAATGATGATTTAACGTTTTGGTTAAGTCATAAATTTAATTTTTAGGTGCAGATATAAGATTACTGTGGGTTAGTAAGAATATTATGTAGTCTCAGTGAATTTTATTCAAATGACGGCATAAGAAGTACTTCATCAGAAATTCTGAATAAAATTTTTTTTCTAGAACTACAGTAATTATAACAGTAGTCACATTCATTTTATAAAACTAACAATGAAATGTCTCAAACTTCATTCGTTAAAACACATAGAAACAGAAACATAGACTTTGATGGCAGATAAGGACCACTTGGCCCACCCAGTCTGCCCATTTCCCTACCTACTGGATAAGCTGCAGATTCTAGTTAACCAACAGCCTATTTCCTGCCACCCCCCATTAAAATTGCCTTGTGCTGTCCCATGCATGTTTGAATTCCCCCATTGTTTTAGCCCCAACAACCTCCCCAGGAAGGCAGTTCCACGCATCTACCACTCTCTCAGTGAAAAAAGATTTCCTCACATTACCCCTGCGCTGTCCCCCCTCTATCTTTAAATTGTGTTCCATTGTTCTTACACATCTCTTTTTCTGAAAGATGCTACCCTCCTGGACTTTGCTGATTCCCTTGAGGTACTTGAATGTTTCTATCATGTCCCCCCTGTCCCTCCTTTCATCAAGGGTATACATATTAAGCTCTCTCAGTCTCTCTTCATATGATTTCTGATGCAGACCCTGCACCATTTTAGTTGCCCTCCTCTGGACTGCTTCCATCCTGTCTATGTCTTTGCATAGATGAGGTCTCCAAAACTGCACACAGTACTCCAGATGGGGTCTCACCAACTGTCTGTACAGAGGGATAACCACTTCCATTTTTCTACTTGTGATGCCCCTTCCTATGCATCCCAGTATCCCCCTGGCTCTCCTCACTGACTTCTCACATTGTTTACCCACCTTTAGATCATCCGATATGACTACCCCCAAGTCCCGTTCCTTTTTTGTTGTTGTTAGTACCTCCCCTGCTATTGAGTACTCTTCTCCTGGGTTTTTGTTTCCCAGGTGCGTTACTTTGCTCTTCTTTGCATTGCATCTAAGTTGCCATATGTCTGACCATTCCTCCAACCTTGCCAAGTCCCTTCTCATCCTTTCTACCCCCCCTTGTGTATAAACTCTGTTACAGATCTTTGTATCATCTGCAAAGAGGCATACCTTTCCCTCCAGAACCTCTGCAATGTCACCTATAAAGATGTTAAAGAGGACTGGACCCAGTACTGGGCCCTGAGGTACTGCACTAGTGACCCCCTTTCTTTGGAATGTTTGCCACTCACTATTACCATCTGTGTCCTGTTGTGCAGCCAGTTTGCAACCCAGGCTACCACCCTGGGACCCACTTCCAAGCTGGCTAACTTGATTATTAATCTTTTGTGCAGGACTGTGTCAAATGCCTTGCTAAAGTCTAGGTAGGCCATATCCACAGCCCCTCCCTGGTCTATTACTTTGGTCACCCAGTCAAAGAAATCTATTAGATTCATCTGACATGACCTTCCTGCTGTAAATCCATGCTGCATTGGGTCCTGTGCCCCGCTGGCCTCTAGGTACTCAACAATTCTTTCTTTCAGAAGTGATTCCATCATTTACCCTACCACTTAAGGTCAAACTTACAGGTCTGTAGTTTCCTGCTTCTGCCTTGCTCCTACTTTTGTGAAGGGGAATCACATCTGCCCTCCTCCAGTCCTCAGGTACCACCCCATCCTCCCATGATTTGTTAAAAAGTGTGGTCAGTGGTGTCACTAGGTCCTCCCTTAGTTATTTTAGGATTCTGGGGTGAATCCCATCAGGCCCCATTGCTTTGTCCACCTTGAGTTTTAGGAGTTCTTTCAGGACTCTTTCTTCTGTAAATGGACTGGTGTCAGACCCCCTACCCAGAGTGCTTCTATTGTCTGGTTTAGGTAACTCCTTCTCATCTTCTTTTGTGAATACTGAGCAAAAGTATTCATTCAGTATCTTTGCCTTTTCACTGACTCCCTCTGCCCACCTCCCCTCTCACTTATTAATCTTCACTATTCCTCCCTTAATCTTTCTATGCTCCCTAATGTACCTGTAAAAGGTTTTATCCCCCTTCTTAACTGACTTGGCTATTTTTTCCTCAGTTTGAGCTTTGCTATTCTGACTGCCTTCCCACTTCTTTCTGTTTTAATTGATACAGTTCCCTGTCATGCTCCTTCTGTGATGCCTTATACTTTTTGAATGCAGCCTTTTTCTCCTTAACCTTCCCTGCCACCTCTTTTGAGAACTATAGTGGTTTTTTACTCCGCTTTGTTTTCTTTATCTGTTTCACACAAAGGCTTGTTGCCTCTATGATGGCAGTTTTGATTTTTCTCCATTGTTCTTCCACCCCTCCTTTTTGCCCATTTGGTAGTGTATTCCTCTGGTGTTCACCCATTTTGTCAAAGTCAGCCCTTCTAAAGTCCAGTTTGCTTGTTTTTGTATGGCTTGTCTCCTTGGTTGTGCTGATTGTGAAGCACACTGTGCAGTGGTCGCTTGTTCCCAGATGTCTACCGACTTCTAAATTTGTGATCCTCTCTCCATTTGAGAGTACCAGGTCTAGTATTGCTTCCTCCCGAGTTGGTTCCAACACTAGCTGTCTAAGGCCTGCCCCCTGCTGGGCATTGAGAATGACCCTGCTCTTGGATGTGGCTGCAGTACATGTCTTCCAGTTAACATCTGGCATATTCAGGTCCCCCATTAACAGTATCTCCCCTTTCTCAGCCATTTTGAGAATGTCCTCTATCATTTTCTTGTCCATTTCCTCCCCTTGAGATGGGAGTCTGTATACAACCCCTGTGCAGATTGTGATGCCATTCCCTGTCTCCAAGGTGACCCAGAGTGCCTCTTGTCCTCCTTCTTTACTTTTTAGTTCTGTAGCTTTGATCCCTTCCCTTATGTATAGAGCTACTCCACCTCCTCTTTTCCCCTCCCTGTCCCTTCTGTAGACTGTGTACCCCGGTATGTTGACATCCCAGTCATGGCCCCCCATGTACCATGTTTCTGTGACTGCCACAATATCCAAGTGTTCATCTTCCATCAAGGCTACTAGCTCAAGAAGCTTGTTTCCCAGACTACGGGCATTTGTACTCATTGCCCTCCATTTAATGTTGGCTTTATCCTTTTTTCCCCCATGCCTGCTTTTTTTGCCCTTGTCTATTTTTCCATTTACCCCTGTCCTGCCCTCTGTTGAGCACTGTACCTCAGTGTCTACCTTACTACCCATCATGTTTTGTGGGGGGAGGCTTGAAATTTCCTGCCTCTTATTAGCACCCCCCCATAGCTAGTTTAAAATCTTGCCAAGGAAGCAATTAAAACCTGTCACTTAGGACTTAGGACATCACATAACTGTTGGTTATTCTTTTATGACCAAACACCCTACCTGAACTCAATATTTTTTATATCAATGAAAGTCCATTTTATTAGTGGGATAACACACTCCAGGGTGAGTCACCAGAAAGGAGTAATGCACTTCTGAGATGGGTGCAGCATTATAATTTGCCTTAAGCTCTCCAACCACAGAAAATGCACATTATCCCCATACAACTGCATATCCTGTTGCGTGTTATCCCTTATGTTTATTCTTCATTCCATGACTTCAATACAAGAAACAGCGAGACCGCACCTTGCATTGGAATGTTAAAATTGAAAAAGTAGGCACCTGACCAATGATTGGAGTCACCATGTCGCTGGTGGTCAGGCTTGTTCACAACTCAGATGACATATATAAAACAAAATGCCCCTTTTAAATCAGGAAATAATTAAGGAAAGAAAAAAAAGAAACTTTAAAAGGATTTGATTTGCAGTTTAATTTGAGCAGCTTCTGTGGGGTGAAAGTTCATTGGATATTGTTTGTTTCTGGTATTAACCACACACCAGTAGCACCCTTAGAAAAGAAAGAGATGTACAGTATAAGAAATCTGATCAAAACTAAGTGGATGAGCCAGGGTTGAGCTTTCTATCTCATTAATTACCAAATGATCAGGACAAATGTAATGCTGTCCTATTTAGCATGCTGCTCACTGGCCACTTGTGAGCCACTTATGGGTATGTAAACAACGTCTAGTCAGAGCCAATATGGCTGCAAAATGATTGTAGTAATGGTGGTGGGAGGTGTGTAGAGAACATGAAGTAGAGGAATGAAGGACGAATCAGTTTTGGGTTGTTGTGATTTACTGAAATGATATTGCATCTTGTGGAGATCCTTATAATAGGATCCTAACTACATGGACATGTCCTGCAATTATAAATGTCCAGATTTCAAAGCAGGATCATAAGTTCATGTAAATGTCCATAATAATGCACTGAACAGCAGCAGTGACTGAGGGATCACCTTAGCAAAAGCATGTAAGAAGCAATGTTTCCATTTGGTGGACAACATCAGTAATGACACCCCGTGATTTACAATGTAAGCACTACCATTATTAATGCATAATTATTTTAAAATGTAATTTCAGTTAAGTGCAGTACAGTGATAGAGGGGAGAAAACAAAGACAGTGGGTGCAGGGGAGGGTAGAGGTATGTAATCATACTGAGGGTAATACATATTGCCATTATTTACATGTTATCATGGACATTTGCATGTGTTTTGCATCCTGCTATACATTTTGGTCATTCGTTACAGTTACTAGATATTTGCATGCATGTAAGCTATTATTATGGATATTTCCATGAATTTAGGATCCTGCTTTGAAATCTGGGCATTTATAATTGTGATACATTTGCATATCTTTACAATTCCTATTTTGAACATGGGACTATTTATGGGCTTTCTGATTGAATATGACTTTTTGGGACACTCATTTATCAACATTTTACTATGGATTCTTTTTGTACTTTTTGCTGCTGCTAATGCCCTTTTACTATCCTGCTCACTAACCTGCCCTGATATGCAACTGTGCATCCTGCATCTTGTGGAGACCCTTATAATAGGATCCTAAATATGTGGAAATGTCCTGCAATTATAAATATCCAGATTTCAAAGCAGGATTCTAAAATCATGCAAATGCCCATAATAATGAACTGCATGGCAGCAGTGACTGAGAGATCACTGTAGCTAAAGCATATATGAAGTAATGTTTACATTTGGTGGACAACATCAATAATGGCACTCCATTGTTTATGATGTAAGCAATCACTAGTACTCCGGTGAAATATTTATTTGATGTTGGCTGGTTCCTGCATTTGAACACTCCAGGGTAACCGTACTATAAGACTGCCGATGACTTCTCTCATCATGGTTGGCAAGTGTCTCACAGTTATTTCCCTTTGCTGTGGATCTGGTACATAATAAAATATTATATATTGTACTGCAGGTACTGAAAAGTCAGAGTGATCTCCTCTGCATTCCAAAAAATTCAGTAACCAGAAATGAGTCGAGGGGAAGTCTCACAAGCAATCACAGCAATATTTTCCTAACTCCTTATGTGTAAGTGTTGTGTGCCTCCTCTGTTTGCCTATAGTCCTATTTCTGTCCAGATCTGGTTTGTAAATAAAAAACTACTGTCCCCAGATGTTAACATTGTGTTTTTTTCCTCCATTTTTCCATCAAAGTTGCTGGAGAATGTCATCAGAGCAAAAGAAAGATAGTGGTGTTACACAAAATGCAGTTCTACCAGTACAGTGCTGCCAATATGCATCTCACAGAAATACTTTCTGCAATTTTGTATATTTGCAACATTTATAATTATATTCCTTTGATGTACTGCATTCCTGTATATGACTATTATTTTTGTAATGCTGTAAATTACTATTTAAGTTTTTTTCCTATTGTGCTATACTCCATACCCCTTCCCTAGGACACATCTGGAAACTAGCTGTTTATGCATCGCTGTATACCTTGGAAAGAGCATACCATGGCTGTTTCACAATGCACAATTGTGAGTGCATTTATTCTGCAAACCTTGTGTCATGTTTATGTGCCATAGGTCTTGGGTACATGCCCACCTTGGTTACATGAACATACTTGGCTCTGCCTCATGCCACAGCACATTCCCAGGAAAATGCATACCATGGCTTGTTCAGTATTTACAAATGAGACTGCACTTATTCTGCAAATGTGAGTGTCACGTTGCGTGATCATCCTCTGATATATGCTAACCTGTGTTAATGAACACTTGCCTCTGCCTTGTGCCTCAGTGTCTACCAGGATAACTGCATACCTTTGCTTGATTACTATGTACAATTGTGAGTGTAGTTATTCTGTAAAATCCTCTGTCATTTTATGCGATCAGCCTCTGATATGCACCTACCTGGGTTACAAAAAGACACTTGGCTCTGCCTTGTGCATCACTGCATACCCTGAGAAGTGGATACTATGGCTGTATCCCAAGGTACAATTGGTTCTGCAGTTATTCTGCAAACCATGTGTCACTTCTCTGTGATAAGCCCCTGCTGTATACTCACCATGGTACTTGAATACATTTGGCTCTGCCTCATGCCTCAGTGCATATGCAAGAAAGCACATACCATGGCTCCATCACTATGTACAAATGTGGTTGCAATTATTTTGCAAACTTTATCTCACTTTTTGATTGGCCTCTGATATACTATCGCCTATTTTACATGAGCACACTTGGCTGTGCCTCATACCTCAGTGTATACCCAGGAGAGTGCATGCCATGGCTGTATCACTCTGCTGTACAAATGTGACTCCATTTATTCTGCAAACCTTTTTTCCATTTGTGTGATCAGACTCTGACCTATAATACCCTGTGTTTATTGAATACACTTGGCTCTACCTCGTGCCTCAATATGTACCAAGCTACCTTTTTCCATCACAGTGTACTATTGTCTGCAGTTCTTTTGAAAACCTTCTCTCTCTTTCTGTGATTGGCCTCTAATATATGACCACCTGGGTTACATGAACTCACTTGGCTCTGCCTCGTGACTCACTGAATACACTGGTAAGCACATCCCATGGCTCCATCACAGTGTACAGTTGTGGTTGCAGTTATTCTGCAAATCTTGTGTCACTTTTGTGTGATCAGCCTATGCTATATGCTCACCTTGGTTACATGAAGACACTTGGATCTACCTCAAGCCTCAGTGCATAATTGGGAAAGAGCATACCATGATTCCATCATGATGCACAAATGTGACTGCACTTATTTTGCAAGCCTTTTCTCACTTTCTGTGAATAAACTTAGAAATAGAAACACAGAAGCTGACAGCAGATAAAGGCCCACAGGCCCACCACTTCTGCTCTGTTATCTTAGTCACTGTGACTAGTTGAATCTTGATCTACCCTGAATGGACTCAGATGTTCTCTCACCTAGGTTGCATGGACACATTCGGCTCTGCCTCATGCCTCAGTGCATTCCCAGGAATGTACATACCATGGCTCCATCACTTGGTACAAATGTGACTGCACATGTTCTGCAAACCTTGTCTCACTTTGTGTGAACAACCTCTGAAATACATTACTCTGCATTAAATTAACAGACTCGGTTACACCTTGTGCCTCAGTGTCTACCCAGGTAACTGCATACCATTGCTTGATCACTATGTACACTTGTGAGTGCACTTATTCTGAAAACCTTCTGTCACTTTTTGTGATCTGCCTCTGATATATTCACCTAGATTATGTGAACACACTTTACTCTGCCTTGTGTCCCACTGCATAACCTTGTAAGCACATACCATGGGTCCATCACCACATACATTTGTGAGGGAAGTTATCCTGCAAACCTAGTCACTTGGTGTGATCAGCTTCTGATATACACTCACCTTGGTTACATGAACACACTGGGCTCTGCACTGTGCCTCAGTGTCAACCCAGGTTGCTGTATACCTTTGCTCAGTCATTATGTACAATTCTGAATGCAGTTATTCTGCAAACTTTGTGTACTTTTTGTGAGATCAACCTGATACATGCTCAATTTTGTTATGTTAACACACTTGCATTTCCCTTGTGCTTCACTGCATACTTTGGTAAGTGCATAATATCATTTGATCCATTTGCAACAGTGTATGCCCAGGTATGTGCATATCACATCAGCACTACACTATGCTAGTCCTGGATTATGCACTGATTTGCATTGAAAGACATGTTATGTACTGAAATGTAACAAACGTTATGCATTCTTTCTAAAGTTCAGCTCTAGCCACATAAGTAGCTCCAATTCTAGTTTATCCAAAAAGAATGTGCTGCAGATGCTGGGCCAGCTTCTCAGAAATCATGACAACATGTTAGAGAAATAATGAGAGTGGAGATTTTCCCAGCTAGAAAGTGCTAGCAGCACTTTTATTTTGTCACAGGCTTTTATTTTGACATAGGCATACTAAGTTACTGTTCACTGGGCATTCCTGTGTGTGGTAAAAACCTTTTGTTGGAAATCTCTCCTCCCCCATGGAGAACACACACACACACACACACATATGGATCACAATAACAGAAATCCTTCACAGCCTTATACTTTGTAAGGAAGTGCTTGAGTACTGGAATCCAGGGAGCAATCCAAAGCAAATTAAATACCTGTGCCAAATAATATTATGGACTCCATCATGTTCAGCAGTGATACACATTTCATACATATTCTGTAAGTTACAGTCAGTGATTTCAGAAATACATCTTTTTTATCCAAGCCATCAGCCTCCATTCAGTATGCATAATAAGCTTCATTTGTAAAAGGCTGGGAATAGATTGGTCCTGAAAGGGTTAACAACCCCTACAGACAGCAGTAAATCATTGTACACACACTGCACACTCTCTCTGTCACACACACTTAGGAGAGAAATGTAATTTGAATCTCTGCTGGAGCAATGCAGTCTCATTACAAACTCAGTTTTGACCAACAGGGCATTGTTTAGATAAAAATGTGTAAAAAGAAGGTTTAGGTGTCCTTTAAGACTAAAGACAGCAGAGAGGAATTTCTCCAGTGATGCTTGCCTGCACTGTTTACACTGAGCATATCCATTGATTGTAATTTAAATGGTTTTATGTGATAAGAGTGATTCCCTTATCTCAAGAAACACTAACCACGAATGAAAAAGTGCCTGACATGAGAAGGGCAACCAAAATAACATCGACCACCGCAAACAGCGATGGTTGCTAACCTTTTCACCACAATACATAAAAAATGATTTTTTATGAGGAGGGCTATGCCCCTCGCACACCCCTTTGCCAGGGCAAGCCCCCCCATACCCCCAACTAAATTATTATCAACTTCAGGGTGGGCGGACTTAGACACAATACAAAATACCTGACAGAAAAAAATTTCTTCCACACCAGGAACTGAACCCGGGTCCACCAGCTCTGTAGGCAGTGGCTCTAGAGACTACACCAAATGATCAGCTTGATAGGGCTTGGCCAAAAACCTTCCTATATCCTGCTATAGTGAGTGTAGTTCTCTGCTGCACTCGCTACATAGGATAGCTCAATCTCTTCTACCACTCATTGTAATTACAAGCGGTATTATTGAGTAGCTCATATTGAGACGCTCAGTAATACTCGCTCATATTACATGATAGCAATTTAAACTGGCATGAGTATGCTGCATGTTGGAGAGAAACTCTTCCCCCCCTCCCCCCGATGTAGTGATTTCAGAAAGTAGAGGGATCATACTACAAGTGTAAAACTTCTTTGGTGGGAGTCTAAAGTGCCCATTTTCCCTAAATGATAGCAAGATATCTGCAGGACTCCACCTCCTGCAGCTGTATAAAGGAAATCAATAAGTGGTCCTCACAGGCACAAACAAAGAAAGCAATGAGACCCACAGTTGTTAATCATTTGTCACTGAAATGTGGGACATGTAAGCAATAATACCCAACAGGGTGGGTGGTATTGTGCTATACCGGATTGCTCAAGGGCATAATGAGGCCCAACACCGCTGGAGGTTGGCCCTATAGCCCCTGGAAGGTCCGGAATAGCACATTGCTGCTCACCCTGGAGGGTATTATTGCACTTAGAAAATGGGCACTGTAAAAAAAAAAAAAACTAAAAATTTATAAAAAAATGTAAATAATAAATTAGGTTAAAGTTACTTTTGTAATAAAATAGTTTCTCTGCCTGCATTAGAATGATGTTTAGAAGGTATTACTGTGTTCAAGAGGTTTTTTTCTTCTTAGTTTTCTTATTGACTTTTCAAAGTGCCCCCCCCCCACACACACACACACACACACTGGTGAATGGCAAGAATAAGGACTATCACTAAGTATTCTTTATTTACATTAGTTTGTTGTCTTTAGCCAGAACTGTTGTGAGTGAACTGGGAAAGTGAGCACTACTGAGAGTGTAAAAAAAGCAAACGAAGAGGTCTGTACTGGAGATGGGGTGCCTGGATAGAACAATGACTAAAATTAAAGAAATCCAGCACTCACCAAAACCGTAATAAAAAACTGCTCACTCATATAAATGTGGTGTTTCATTTTATTCAAAGTGCATAGTGCAAGAAAAAGGCCAGACACGTTTCAGAACAATACAGGTTCCTTTTTTCAGTGGATGAATCCATTGAAAAAGGAACCTGTATTATTCCAAAACACATTTATATGAGTGAGCAGTTTTTTATTACAGTTTGGTGAGTGCTGGATTTCTTTAATTTTACTATTGAGAGTGCATTGAGGACCAATTGCTGAGTGGTTATTACAGTGCTTGGTGAGTTCATCCCTGAACAATACCTTTCTGCAGCCCAATTCTGGTTAAGTTGCCAAAACTACCTTCCCATTCTCTTTTTCGCCCTGGTTCTTAGCCTGTTAGTCCTGCCACTCTGTGAACCTGAAAGTCTCTAAATAATGACAGGCAGCAATGTAGAAACGTTACTTTGATTTATATGCAACACAGTTTGCTAGAATGGAAAACTTTTTTTTTATTCTAAACATGCCTGTCCCCTCTTATGTCCGGCAGAATGACTTTATATAAATGTGTCTGGGAACCACTGTACATTATAATAACAGCATGAATGTATGTTTTTTGATCTTCGTGGTCTTATCAAATCTGGTGACATCCAGCAGACCAGACCTGGGTTTGAATCTCACAGCTTCCACTTGCATACTGTGTGATCCTGAGCAAGTCACTTAACTTCCTTGTGCTCCCAGGTCGCACCTGGAAACAAACTCTGGCTTAGTGTGCCTTTCCTGGTTAAACAATTTCCCCTTTCCCTATCTCGACAGATGTGTGCATATCAGGTTGGGCTTATTGTGTTATATTTTCCTACTGTTTAATTTTTCCTCCTGTAGTGGTGGGGGTGGTAGGGGGGAGCAGGGTGTGTGTGTGTGGGGGGGTTGATTTGTTGTTGTTTTTACCTTATTTGAAAAATGGTTAACTCCTGGAACTGTTTCAGTTTTTCTTACTTTCTATTGTATGTCCAGATTTTGATCTGTTTTCATGCCTGTCCCTGATGGAATTTTACAGTAATGATACAGTAATGATGCAAAGGCATTGCCAGTTGAGAGGGAATGGGATGTTAGAAGCATACCCCCGTTCTTAGCCTGCTGTTCACCCATTCAGTCCGGCCACTCAGTCAACCCAGGAGATCACAAAATTACAACAGACAGCAACACAGCAACTTCTCGAACATTTCAGAGGTAATTTCTTGGTGGATCAGAAAAAATACTGTTGTGTTTAACAGTGCTTGTGAACAGCTACAGCCAGATGGAATGCTAAGGTAGTCCAAGATATAGGCACTGGGCAAAGGACACTTACAATAACGGTGACCCCTTCCCCAGCACATTTCAGGGATGGCTAGGTAGGGTAGGGTGGCTGGATGGGGGGGTGGGTGAATATAGCGACTTCCCGACACTATACATACATGCGCAGGGGGGAATAAGTGCACAGAGGAGGGGACATGAGGAGTTGTGCCGTGGTGGCTGCTAAGCCGACCCCATGGTGAGTGGGTGGGTTACGGTGCTGGTGGCAACATCTGGGTTGAGATCCAGGCTGGTGCGTTTTGTTCTTGCGCCCTTTTTATGTTTCACCCCGACATGCACTCCCCTGGAGTTGAGAATCCTTCAGTAGGGGGGTGCAGTGGGTGAAGCTCCCCATGTGGGGGTGTATGGGGGGTGCAGCCCCCTCACAGAAACCATTAAAAGTACATCTCCTGAGCCATTTTCAGCATTGTGACTTCATGATAGGGGCGATCTCCTTTAGGCTTTTCCCATTATCACGTAGAACCATTGCTAGGTTTTGTGCTGCATGGTGGCAGGCTCGCATTTACTTTGTTAAAAAAAAAAAATCAACTGTGACCACCAAATCGTTCTATGGTGTAAATTGTGGTGTGGTTTTAATGTTAATTATTTATTTATTCACTTATTTGGGATTTTGATTTTGACTGGTGTGATGGTATCGGGAAAGGTTACAGTTGTGGTGAAAACAGAGGATCAGCTATGTCAGTCAGGATCACTGTGATGAGCATTGTGACTGCTGTAGGTTAATGTACTTCTTGTACTGCATGGGATTTGTAAAAAAAAAAGAAATGTAGCTTGAGTAATTTCAGTTTTTTAATCTGTCACACTGTTATGTGGTGACAGACTGAGTTTCTTACTCTGACCGTTGAAGTCAGTGGCAGGTCTCTTGCTCGGTAAGTGAGAAAAAAATCATGGCGGTGTTAATCTTCTAAATGTTCTACTGGTGCATTAGTTTTAGAATGATATGAGGCAACGGAGACTGGGACTAGTTATTTCCTGGTCTCTGTTGTCTCATACTGGACCAGCAGATTGGTGCTTGCAGGCAATCAGTTGCAAGAATAGACTTTGCCCCTTTTCTAATGACACTCAAAATATGGGAAAATGTGGAACACTGGCCCTCATAATGTGGAACACCTCATCAAACATGGAGATGTAAGTTCAGAATACAGTATAAACTATATGTTAATTTGTGCAAAGTTTAACTTTGGTTTATCAAATCGCAATATAATGAATTTCCACTTTAAAAGTCACAGTTTGTAATAACTACACTGTGTGTGTAGCACCTTTCCCATGTGGAACATAACACTTTCAAGGGAGAAACTGAGGAAGGTCACAAGGAGGATAAATTAAGAAATGTTATCCAAAATAAAGGAGGATTTTAAAAATATTAATTGGCATGACATGGATAAGTTAGAAGACCCCAATAGGTCATTACATCTTTTTTAGATATGCAACATTTAATGCTGTAAGTAAAAGAGCCCCATTTAAAAAAAAAAGATCTAGGAGAGTAATTAACAATTGGTTGAACAGTGAATTAGTAGAGAGTGTGAAAGTTAAAGAGACAGAGTGGGTTAAATCTAAGTATACAGAAAAATAAAGGCCACGGTGGAGTTCTGTAAAAGTGAGCAGATAGAAAAATTTCAAGAAAAAGAAATAATTTTTGCAAAGAATTAATGACTTCATAAAACCACAGAAAACAAATATTTGTCAATGTTGAATGCTCACCGCTGGTATTGCTGTTGCACCAGGTCTTGCTTGCACATTTTACTATATATTTACTCTGGCTAGAGCAGATGAGATGCAATGTCTCATTTGCAATGGTGTTCTGTTTTTATAGATTATTAGATTGCAATTACCCAGGATGGGGCAGCTGAGAGGCAATATCTACTTTTAAGTGGGCTCCTACATTTTGATCTCAAATGTCCAACAGCTTTTTTATGACCTGACTTTATGATCAAGACTGGTGGAATTTTTAAAATCCCATCCGAAAGGTGACTTTGCTGTGCAACTGAGGAAATATGTTTTTGGAG
Source organism: Neoceratodus forsteri (assembly GCA_016271365.2). Lineage (NCBI taxonomy): Eukaryota > Metazoa > Chordata > Ceratodontiformes > Ceratodontidae > Neoceratodus > Neoceratodus forsteri. The sequence continues at coordinate 1,729,334,280 of CM057452.1, forward strand.
GGGATTTGAAAATTGACACCTGCTATGTTTAGGAGGTAGGGTAACACAAGGGGTATGTTGAACATTAGGGGCCAAAATGTGCAAAATTGAAGTTATGAGTAAATGTTGGAATAATTCAGCTTTTTCTCATAAGTTAGTTTTTCACATTTTCAAAAAATCTTTTTATGACCACTCCTTCTGAGCATGACAGGTGTCATTTATAAAATATTGGCTGAAAACACATTTGGGGTAGAGTTTGAGAAAGGATAGCTGTCACATTCATGAGGTGGTGTGAAAAAATGACTGTGTTAAAAAGCTGGGGTCAAAATACTGTAAATTACCATAGTTATGAGTGTGCACTGAAAAATGTCAATGTACAATCATAACGTTGTTGATTTTTAATAATTTCCCCCAAATGTTCAACATAGCCTTCTTATGACCTCACCTCATGAACAACAGTGGAGAAAATGTTCAAATCCTGTCTGAAAGGTGATTTCGTGCAGTGACCGCAAAATCACCTTTTGGGACAGATTTGCCAAATGTCATTGTCATTGTTCATGAGGTGGGGGGTCCCAAAAAAAGGCATGTTGAAATTTTGGGGGAGAATATTCAGAATTATACCATGCACCTTAGACAACAACGAATCAGAACGGCTGACTGGCACCTTACCACCATTGTAAATCCTACAATGTACCAACGGGAAAAGGTGCCAACCTCCGGTAAGCCACAAGACAAACTCCCCCGAGATCACTGCAAGCACCAGAAAGCCAGGAAAGGCAACGGGTAGTGGGAAGCTCCAGAACCCCACAACTGACAGTGGCACCATTCCCACCCTGAACCCTTGAACATCGGGTTCTGTACAGAACAAAACATTTCGCCAACAAAGATATGCCCAACAGTGTTTACTCCCTCCCTGTCACCTCACACACACATGACACACCTCACCTTCACGTAATATTTTCAGAGTGGTGACAGTTTACGGCAGCCATCTCTACGGCACTGCAGGTCTCATTCTCCGCTTCTTCCTGATCACTCTTAGTCATGCTTTATAGCTCCAGCGCCCCAAATCACTACAGTCACCCCATCGAAAAATGAAAACATAAGAGAACACTGACTGACAGTGTCAGTCTACGTCACTACCTACCAACTGAAAAAAAAAAAACCACAGTAACACTGGAGACCGCAATTTCTAATGTCCCAGTCTCAGCGCTATGACATCCAGCTCTGCCTGTGTAAGCCTCTCACTGCTCGCAACACAGAGTCTCTGTCTCTATGTCTCTGTCCTTGAGCCACAGTGGGCACCATCCGGTGGCAGCTCATTTTCAGGCACACACACTGCGCCTCTCCATCTCCCTTGAGGGGGAGAAATTTTTTTTTTAAAATGAAGCCTCGCAGTCTCGTGCTCATTCTGTGAGCTGAAACACGAAAGACAAGTTCATTTTCACACACTGCTCTCAACTTCTCACAGGTGCTGCACTCTCTGCCTTCTAGGTGGCCCTCTCTTTCAATAATAAAATACACAAACAAAAAAAAACCTGCAGAAGGGAACAGAACAAAAGACAAAAAGTTCAAAAGACATGAGAGAGCTTACTCCATCATATCCTACTTAGCAACGAGGCACTATTTTATGTATGGTGGAAGAATATTTCTGCCAAAATATTAACAAACATTTAAATACAACTTTAAAAAAAAAAAAATGTTTCTCTATTTTAATAATTGGCCCATAGTATAATAGCAATAAGCCACTCGGGGTATGTGGGTTATCGGGATTTACCACAGCTGGTGAGGATTTACCCACTTGGCTGCACCTCATGGGCAAACCACGCCAGCCATGGTAAATCCCCTGATAACCCACACCCCCTTGTGGCTTATTGCTTAAATACCCAAGTTATAATGACAAGTTCAAAATTCATTAAACTACACTGAACTGCATACCTGATTTCCTTAGTTCATGGTCCAGCATTAAAAAGTGAAGACATGTCTCCAGTCCAGAAAGTATTACACTGTTGGACCCCTGGTAGGTAAATATGGGTTTGGGGGTGTGGGGTGGTGGGTTCTGAATGGGAAGGCTGGGTGGGTGGACAGTAATGGCAGTGGTGACAACAGAGATCGATGGATGTTTTTCCTTTTTACAGGGTTATTTTACATAAAAAAATTCAAGGGACAGTTTTCTTTAACTCCGGTATCAACACTGGGGATTGGGCACTCCTGTGTTGGTATTATGTTTGGTGCCATAGTGTAATTAGAGCAATAAATCTTACTCTAGTGCAGGTTCTTGCCTGAGTTGCCAGAGCAGAGAAACAACAAACCCATGATTTCCAGAGTCTGATAATGATTTATTTCTGGTATACAAAACAGGCTCATAACCAAATCAGTGATAAAAACAAAGATAATCACTGAGAGAGAAATAATCAGTCTTCCTAATTTCTTACCCTGGGTAGAATCAGCTTCTTCTCTACGGATTCTAAGCTAAAACAGTCATACTTATACTCCTGATTATTGCTATAGGAACCAGTAAAAGAGATGGAATAAACATATATAATTGGCTAAAGAAATAAGGTGATTTGTTCTAGCCTGGGAATATGCACCAAAGTAGCTAAAATACTGATAAGGGAATAGACAGTCTTTGTTTCAGCATACAAGGTCATTATGTAATGTCTTAGTGTTTCACATACTAAGCATGGTAAACAAAAAGCTGTTCTGCACTACACCTAAAGATGGCAGCATAGCATAACTAATGATTGTAATTATACAATGTATTCAAACAGCAGTATTTTCTCAGTGCATCGGTACATAATGACAGCACACAATGATTCTTATGAAAACACAATAATCGTAGAAATATTAGTAATAAAAGTATATAATTGTATAAAAGACATTGTAATACTTATATATAAAGTACTGTGATTATATAGCAAGAATACAGCAAACATTATAATCACTAGCAGCAATGCTGATAGAACAGTAGAACCCAGATCCTGACACTCATGCTTATATGATAAGTGCCTGTGCCTTAAATATTACTGTTTGTGACATAGGGCCCCAATTAGGGGTGGTGGTCCATGGATAACATCCCCCCCTTGATGCCTCAGAAGGGGCATCAATCCCAAGTAGGTATGTAGGGATGGAGTTAAAATAAAAAAAGAGGTCATTTACAAGCCCGACGCGCAAGCCTTGTAAAGGAACTTGAGTTGTTTATGATGTTGTTTGAGGGTATGTCACAGGCAGCAAAGATGTAAAATCAGAAAAACAATCAAAAAGGCTTGAACAATAACAAAAACCTTACAAGATAATTCAACCCAGTAATTACCTACAGCTAAGCTTAAATCACCATCATGAATAAGATCATTGAGAATATTATTTGCTTTAGATACATTGTTACTAATGTAAATTAAATTATCATCTTTTCTAGCTAAAAGAGATCTCAAAGTGATTGTCAAGGGATCAATGTGCACGTTAAAAACAGGCAAATACTGAGACAAGGCAAGCCAGTATTGGGGATCAGTACCTATAACGTCAAGTTCAGGGAGAGGAACAGGCATAATAACAGTGTGACCAATAACCGTTTTCTGCTGTGGAGTGAAACAAAAGTTAGTTTTATCAATATTACAAGTGCGTAGACCATAAGAGAACATTTTGTAATTAGTTACAATACAGTACTGCCCTTCGGCAGTATAAGTGACTCTGAGGTTGGGACCTCTCCAACGTTGCAGGCGGACTGGACAAGAAAATGTAGAATTGGTGAGCCGGGTAGTGAAGCAATGTATCTCTTGAAGATAGCTTCGAGATGGTGCTGTTTCAGAGTTGAACGCTGAAGATGCAGCAGGAGGTATGTCGTGATCTCAACATCAGTAAGGTTACTCGGCAGATCATCACCCAAGGTCAAGATATTCTGGAGAGTAGCCACATACAGGTTTCATAACGTCAAAGACATCACAGCGGCACAAGAAGTAATATTCTTTCTTGGCACAACAGTTCGTATGAGGAGGAGTCCAAGCTTGGAGCACAGGATGAAACACTAACATAACTGGAAGTTCAGTTCTTTCACGAAAAATGTCATTTTCAAGATGTCCAAGAGAATGTATGTTAGCAAGTTTATCAAAGACAGCTGTAGCTGGATCAAAATGTGGAAGTGACACTGTAAAGGTAATGATCCTGTTCTCCCTGATAGAACATGTCTGGGTTTTGTAGCAAGGGGCTTGGTTGGGAAACCTGGAAACATAACCAATGTTATGGACAGTTGACATTGAAATATTGAGAGTATTTTTCAAACACATAGAAATACAGCCTGTACCCGTACAGTGGGGGCAATACCATTTACCCAATCTGAAATAATGAATAAGATCTAGAGTTTTGCCTGATTCCAAGTCCCTGAAGAGACTGTTAACAGTAGAAATAACATAAGAGCCATAAGCAGAACATAAAATTTCATGCCCAATAAAGTGCTTGTCTGCCTTATGGTTGTTCTGAAAAATAAGATCATTAAGTTTGTTTCTTGTTCCATTGAACCCTTGAGCAATCGCTTGCATATTGTATATAGTATATCTTTCTTCCTCACTTAGAGTATTGACACCTAGCAAGATAGGGGGCATAACATCATTGCCAAGTGTCTGTTGAAATTTTAGTGTTTGTGCTTTAATGGAAGCAATACCAGCTCTATTCCAAATAGGCATTCCTGAACCAAAAAGGCCAGTAACAGTGCCATCAACTTCAGTAATACCAGAGACAGTACCAGCAGCACCAGCTGAGGCTGAATCTCGCTGGGTGTGTGTTTTTCTAGGTTTGTGGTATTTATGGGCAGGTCTGAAAACACCTACATGATCCATGGTGTGGGGCCCACCAATGGGATCATTAGTGCATGTTTGGTACACAGCAGCACTATCAGTAAGTGTCATACTGTGAAACTTAGAAGTATTAGTATCTTGACATAAACCAAATTCAGCCATATTCCAATGTGATAAATTGAAAATAACTGGGACATGCATAAATTGTACATTGTTAATAAGGGCACCTGGGAGTGATGTGGCGGTCAGACTGCTAGGAGGTCCCTTGTCGAGATGAGGGCAGGTGAGAAGTTCTTCCTGGCTGGGTAGAATGACAGACAGATAGAGAGATGAAGAAGCAGCATAGTTTTGAGAACAAAAATATTGTGCCACTAATGAAGGGAGTTGTTCACAGAAGGCAGGGTCAATAAGTGCAGTAAGGTTATATTGACCAGTGTGTCTTGGGGAAGCCTGTCTAATAGAGAGAGTACCATTCTGTGATATGTCAGTGTTAGGCCAGCCATGGAATGTGCCCTTGGCTAGGCATGCTATAGGAACTTTGTAGCCCATTGCATCAGTATCCCATTGGATAGTAAGGGAGGATTTATCTGCAGCAACAACAATAGCATCTAATAAAGCATCTTTTCCTTGAGTAACTTTAACATTTTTGTTAGGAATTGTAATGTTAACACCCATGTCAGATTTTCCCAGCAATTGTGCCAGAAGATCCGGTTGTTTTGGTAGAAGTGTGGGAGCAAAACTGTTAGAGGTAGAAATCCACCCAGCAGGAGAAGGATGTGCAAGATAGCCATCTTGCCGAAAGCAACAGAAAGGGTTAATTAGCTGCAAGTACTATTCCATCCTATGGGGTTAGTCACTTTTATACAGTTTAAGTTGGTTAGCATGGAACCACTTGTCAGCAGTCGTTTCCTGCTTTTGCTGTTGTACTATGACCTGATACACAGCAGGGATGACCTTGTTTACAATGGGATAAGGACCTTCCCATTTACTGGCAAATGAGTGAGGGGGTTGTCTGTATTGGAGAAGCATGACTTGATTTCCAACTTTCCAGTCAACTTCTTTAACATGTTTGTCAAAGTGGGCTTTTTCTTGCTGTTGGGCTTTGCCAATTTGCTTTGCAGCAAACAAATGTTTTTTTATGATGTCATCAAGAAGCTTTTTCATGTACTTGTCTATGGATACTCTATCTGCAGTGGGGGTGTGCAGATCAACCAACAGGTGTTCAGGTAGTCTCGTAGCTCTACCATTCATAACCTCATAAGGGGTACACTGAGTAGTGGCTGCAGATGTGGCCCTAATTGCCATGAGGAGTAATTGCAAAAGGGAATCCCTATCTTTGGGATTATCATCAATGAATTTAGATAACATCTGTTTGATGCGTCTGTTTGCTCTTTCTACCTGGCCTGAGGATTGAGGATGGTAGGGGATGTGGAATTTTTGATCAATTCCAAGAAGTTGGAGTGTTTGTTGCATCAGTTCAGCTGTAAAGCTGGAACCCTGATCTGAGTCTACCTTGAGGGGTAAACCCCACCTGAAGAATAGCTGATCCACCAGGATTTTGGCAGCGGTCTTTGCAGTGTTGTTCTTAGTGGGAAATGCTTTTACTCACTTAGAGAACAAATCCGTGACAACAAGGGCATACTTGTTGTTCTTACTAGAATTAGTAAGAGGGCCAATGAAATCAATTTGAATTGCATTCCATTATCCTGTTTGCCTTTGGGGTAGCAATCTTGCATTTTTATTTGCAGGAATGGGATTGTTCTGGTACACACTTTGCAGTTGTCAACATAGTGTTCCATGTCTTTGGCCATGCCAGGCCACCAGACAACTGTTTTGAGTCTCTGGAGGGTGTTGTCCATCCCCTGGTGTCCACCAGTGTGAGTGTCATGAACCATATGAATAAATTCAGTTCGCAATGAGTGTGGTGCCACCCACAGTTTGTCACCTGCATCTTCTTTGTGATACCAGATGAGCCTTTGATCACTGGACAAGTGTAAATTGTCTGAGTGTCTCTTGTATGGACTGCCTACATGCAGTGCCTGTTCAGTTCCTTTGTCCAGGAATTTGAACACATCTCTGATCTCTGCATCTGCTTTCTGAGCAGCAGAAAGATCCAGTGGGAGTTCTGGTACTGGTTTCTTGGCAGCAGCAATTATAGATGTTACTATAGCTGCCATACCCTGAGGGTGAGTCATTTCCCATGTCTCCCCCCTTGAGTGCCCGCTTTGGCAAGCAGTTCTGCTCGCTCGTTGTACTCATGGTAAGGATCAGCTTTACAGTGAGCCTTAACCTTTTGTATGTACAGCTTGTGTGTGAACATTTGGGTGAGGGTATGTATGTACACAAACAGTGCTCTATATTTGACAGGGGTACCATTGGATGAGGCAAAATTATTCTTTCACCAGAATGGAAAGAATTCAGTTAGGGATGAGCATACCCAAATAGAGTCTGCAAAGATGATTGCATCTGTGTCACCATGGGGTATAATCTGTAAGGCACAGGCCACAGCTAAGAGTTCTGTATACTGTGAGGAGAGAACAGTGCATTTCCTAGAAATTCATCTGTAATCACCCTTATGATCCAATATGAGCACTCCAAAGCCTGCTACCTTTTCTCCATCCAGATAGGATGCAGAGCCATCTGTAAAGATGTGGAACATTGTTTTGTCCTCCAGGACCTCAGATGTTGCAGGCAGGAAGGGCCCTGGGTCAGGTAGGTCAGGTGGCTGGAGGGCACAATCATGAGGTTTACCTGTGTATAGTAGACCATGGGCCAAGATGGATGGCATTTTGGCAGGCAGTACTTTGATGTCTCTATCCTACAAAAGCAGAGACCAGTGAGTTAGTCTGGTGTTGGAAACTGATTCATCTTTTACTTTGTCTGAAAGCAAAAAAATTGGTTGCAGTGTGGCAGGTATGCAAAATGATGGAAGCATACCCAATGATGTACAGAAAATGTTTGACAGCCCAAAAGGTTGCCAACAGTGTCCTTTCGAAAAGACTGTATTTTCTTTCTACAGGAGATAACATCTGTGATGCATAGGCAATGGGCCTGAAGTACCCATTGTACTTTTGTGCCAGCACTGCGGACAAGGCCACATTAGAGGTGGCAGTTTCCAAATGGAAAGGCAATTTTGGATTTGGGTTAATCAGTGCTGGGGCTGAGGCTAGGGCCTGTTTGAGCTGGGCCACAGCTTCAGTGTGTGTGGGGCCCAATGTCCATGGGATGTGCTTTTTTAGCAATTCATACAGGGGAGCAGCCTTCAAGGCAAAGTCAGGGATGAAATCCCTAGAGTAGTTTACCATACCTAAAAAGCGCCTGAGTGTTGCCACGCTTGTAGGAAGTGGTAGATCTTGCAAGCCCTGGATCTTCTTAGTTGCTGGGCTTCTGCCTTGGTCTGTAATGCATAGGCCAAGGAACATGACCTCCTTCTGACACAGTTGTGCCTTAGAGGGGTTGCACTTGAGGCCTGCTCACCCAAGGAGAGTCAGTAGTTCATCCAAAAGGGTTAGGTGTTCTTCTTTGGTGGAAGTTGCAAAAAGCAAATCATCCACATACTGCAGGAGACTGTCAAGTGTACAGAACCCCTGCAGGGCATCCATCATGTGCAGATGGAAGAGGGAGGGTCTGTTATGGAATCCCTGGGGTAAGCACATCCAGGTGTAATGGCAGCCTTCAAAGGTGAAAGCAAACTTATATAGGCTTTCCTGGGCTAATGGGAGTGACCAAAACCCATTAGAAATGTCAAGAGCTGAAAAACACTTTTTGCCAGGTGTCAGCAACTTGAGCACATCAGGGGCTGATGCCACAGTTGGGGCACAGCTGGGGGTGACTTGATTAAGCTTCCTGTAATCAATTGTAAGCCTCCAAGCTCTAGTTGGCTTTTTAATGGGCCAAATGAGCGAATTGATGGTGGAGACACAAGGCCTAATCACTCCTAGTTACAGCAGTGACTGGATGGTCTCTCTCAGTGATGGCAAAGCTTCAGCAGGAAATGTGTACTGCTTCTGCCTCACAGGGTTAGGCCCTGTGATCTCAATGGTGGTGTGCATTCTACCACAATCATGCTTGTTGGTAGCAAACACGCCAATGTGTTTTTGCAACAAAGGTGCTAGTTCAGAAAACAGGTCATGACTGTTGAACAAAGCCATGGCATCATACTCCTTGTTGTTATGTTTAATGGCTGCCACTGCATGTGAGTCTGGAATGGTGACAGCATGGCATTGGCCCTGGATCTGTAGCAAAAGCCTGTTAGCTAGCTCCACTACACAGCCATGCTGTGCAAGGAAATCCATTCCCAATATACTGGGGTGGTGACGTAATACCATGAGGTCAAACACAAATTTAGTATAGTGTATGGTGGAACGTCATTCTCCACCCGAAATCCATCACTGACTAAATGTTGTTCTCCTACACCAGTGACGTTCGCAGTGCAGCAGAACGATTTTTTGTTCTACTGCACTTCGCACATCACACACTGTGTCCTTGAGCAGCATTTGACAGTTAGGGCTCACTCCATAGACAGGACACATGGTGAAAGCAGCAATGTCAGTGGCAGTACTATCAAAGCCACTATTGGAAAGGGATAGATTCATCCTCGATCAGGAAAACAAAAAAACGGCAAAAAAAAAAAGAGAAATGACATGCGGCAATTACATAGTTTCCTGAGAGACAACAACGAGCACAGGGCAATACATGATATTCCCACTACAGAGTTAGACCCACTGTTAGCTGGTTTCATGTATAAAATAAGAAGGTTAGATGGCAGTGAATAAACAGTTAAAATGTCAAGCGTGAAAACGTTCAAAATGTAAAGTTCTTTTTTCCTTCTAGTAACCCAGTAAAAATGTTTTGAAGCAGAAACATGCTGTAGTGATTTTTTTCCCCAAAAAACGATGTTCCACCATACACTATAAAGAAAAGTGCATGAAACAATTTGTATATATGGAATAATCTTTCACCACGTTAGCACTATAGGGATAGAATTACCTCTCGAGCTGCACTCTCGAGGTAATCCATCGTCATAGTGCCAACTCGGTGAAAGAATAGCCCTGTTGTCAACTGTTCCCCATGCACTATCCTATATTTTTAAGTGTCCTACCTGCACAGGTAGTGCTACAGATCGAAAAGTTTGTAATTTGGTACCATCTACACCTTGTGCACTAGTCTGCCAGCTGGTGGACCATGCACCAGTAGCTGGGTTCTCATCATGGAGAAATGACATGGCTGCTCCTGTGTCTAGGAGCATGTCGAATGGGTGGCCCCTGACCATGGCCCTTACACAGGGCCATCCATTTGTGTCAACAAGCAAGTCACTCACAATCTGGACCGGGGCCTGTAATTGTCAATCTGAATAGTTCTCTGATTCTTCTTTATCTTCCTGTCCCTGGGCCTTACAGCTTGTAGGGGCCTGTTGGACTCCTCCCCTTTGGGGCATCACAGAACAGGAATACTGTACCTGTGATGTCAGAGGTGCAATTTCCACTTGCTCAATCGATAGTTCCTCAATCACTGCACCAGCTTGGCCAGTACTCAGTGCTGCAAAGGGGTTTGTTCCTCGGCCACTTGACCCTGCCAAGGCTGAAGACCTGAAAGGGCTTGTATTGCTGCATGGTTACAGGGCTGCAACAGAATGGCCTGCAGTGCCATCCATTGCAGCAAGGACCTCCTCCAGTTGTTTACAGAGGGTCTCATTTTGATCGTTTAATTCCCTATAAGTAGGCCCATTATGGTACTTATTATTGGAATTTGTGTTTTGCCCATTTTGGTTGTTGTTATTGTTATGATTGTTTTTGTAATTTCGGTTGTCCACCCCTTGTGGGCCTGAGCCTAACGGTCATCAGAAGGGGCATTGAGGGCTGAGCCAACCATGGCAACTTGTGGCGGGTCCGTCTGGGCCATTAAAGTGATGGTGGTGGCTGTCTTGTTCTTGCCAGAAGTGAGATTATGGAGGTAAACCTAAAAGGCATGCTCCGTCTTGGTAAGGATCTGTTGAAAAGTGTCGGTCTGTGGGTAAACATTGAGTTCAACTTTTTCCCAGAGACCCAGAGTCATGTTCTGGATGTACAAGTCCTTGTACTCAATTTGGTCTCTAGTAGCAGCCTGTCCCACTAGGCCTTTGCTAGCCTGGTAGGTGAGCCACAACCATTGATGATAAGCCACTGGGCTTTCTTTTACATTTTGCTTAACCTTGTAGGCCAAGCGGGCTCCAATGATACCTGGGGAATTGGCCGATAGAAGGGCCTGTGAGATATAACTGAAATCAAGCATGTCGCAGTTGCAAATCTCCTCTGAGAGCTTGGCCCAGAGGGTTGGCTCGATAGTTTGTCTCAAAACTTGAACCTGATACTCGGGTTGGAGAGAAAGTTTCTCACAAAGGGAGCGCACCTTCTCTAAATGACAGCTAAGGTTGTCATTAGGGCCCATTTCTCCAATGCCTTGGGCAATTTGTTGAACAGAATGAGCCACCTGCACTGGGTTGGATGTCGGGCCTCATGGAGGACTAAATTTAAAGCACCGCGAAGGGCGGCATTCGCCACCGCAGTAGCGACTGCATGGAATGCAGTATCCTGGCTGACAGCATGCTCAACCATGCATCGAATTTGACTGCACAGGGTCAGGGCATCAGGGTTTGACACAGCACCAGGGTTTGTAACTAGGTTAGTAATTACATCCTGCACAATGCCGCGCACCTCCACACTGTCCTCCCTGGTGAGGGGAGCCAGTGGGAGCTCATGGCCTGGTGGTGGTGGCTGGCATCCCGTACCATGGGGGCTGCCATATTTGTTGTCATTGGGGTGGCCATTTTGGTTGTCATGGGGGATGAAATGTTTGTTGTTGTCATGGGGCAGCCATTTTGGTTGTCATGGGGTGGCCATTTTGGTCATCATGGGGTGGTCATTTTTGGTTGTCACATGGCAACATGGGCGATGTGCCAACATGGCGGCCATCTTGTGGTTGGCTAGTGAATGCTACTGCCCTGTGGGGTGGGGGTTTGGATGTAACGAGATGGCCAATGTCCTCATAATCTGCAATGTCATCACCTGATGATGTAATATCAATGGGTGTGCACTGAAAACCATTTATGACTTTAACATGGCCAGCGAGAATGTCTCACTGATGGCGCAGTTTCGCCATCTTTACCTTACATGACAAGCTTTTGCAGTGCCCTGCTCAATACCTTTCTCAACCTCATGCTGCATAACTCGATACACGGCACCCAATTCAACATTTTCCCTAAGCTCTTTGTCTTGCTCATTCATCAGCCTTTCATTCTCCTCTTTCAATTGCACATTATCATCACACAAACATGCATTTGTGTCACTCAAAATATCATTTAAATAAGACAACAGTTTTTTGTCACATTTCAACCTCTCATTATCCTCTTTTAACATGCAATTTTCATGTTCTGTTTCTTGAGCAGTACAATACAACAGCCTGTTATTGTGTTCATGGAGTGATTGTGTCTTCTCCATTAACTTCTGTTCCCTTTTCAGGAACTCTTGTGTTTGCAACCCCCCCCTTCTTTTTTTAAAGAGGCATTTTGCAGCTCAAGAGTAGCACAACGGGTAAGCAGAGAGTTAACAGCTGTTTGGAGAGCAACCAGTAACAAATCCTTAGAGTGATATTTCATTGCTTTTTCCTTGGACTCAAGATATTGGTTTGAGATAGTAAGCAAGGGGTCGTCAGCTGATGTTGCATCCAGTTCAAAATCAGTCCAGCCTCCATGGGAGGTGAGGTAGTTTGAAACATCTAGTCTCAATTGTGTGCACAGTTGAGACATTGGACACATAAGGGTTAACAGACAAAACACAAAAAAAAGTACATAGAGGAAAAAAAAGTGGAAGACTGTTTTAAAATCCTGGGCTCTGACTTCAGACAGGTTTCTGGACTCCTGCTAGAAGTGATTAAGCCAAGGCGGTACACTGTAACTCACAAAGGAGTTTACCAGAGGTCTGGGGGGGTGCCCCTCTCCAGACCAAAAGGTTTGCAAAGGAAAAACCACGGTATGTTCAGACAGGTCCAAGTGGCAACTGAATTGCACCACACTGCTGAATATCTGAGATCAAACGAACTGAGATATGAATCTCACTCTGACACTCAGTCCTGCCATGGTCACCAGTGTAATTAGAGCAATAAATCTTACTCTATTGCAGGTTCTTGTCTGAGTTGCCGGAGCAGAGAAACGACAAACCCATGGTTTCCAGAGTCGGATAATGATTTATTTCTGGTATACAAAACAGGTTCACAACCAAATCAGTGATAAAAACAAAGATAATCACTGAGAGAGAAATAATCAGTCTTCCTAATTTCTTACCCTGGGTAGAATCAGCTTCTTCTCTAAGGATTCTAAGCTAAAACAGTCATTCTTATACCCCTGATTATTGCTATAGAAACCAATAAAAGAGATGGAATAAACATATATAATTGGCTAAAGAAATAGGGTGATTTGTACTAGCCTGGGAATATGCACTGAAGTAGCTAAAACACTGGTAAGGGAATAGACAGTCTTTGTTTCAGCATACAAGGTCATTATGTAATGTCTTAGTGTTTCACATACTAAGCCTGGTAAACAAAAAGTTGTTTTGCACTACACCTAAAGATGGCAGCATAGCACAACTAATGATTGTAATTAGACAATGTATTCAAACAGCAGTATTTTCTCAGTGCATCAGTACATAATGACAGCATACAATGATTCTTATGAAAACACAATGATCATAGAAATATTAGTAATAAAAGTATATAATTGTATATAAGCCATTGTAATACTTATATGTAAAGTATTGTGATTATATAGCAAGAATACAGCAAACATTATAATCACTAGCAGCAATGCTGATAGAACAGTAGAACCCGGATCCTGACACTCATGCTTATATGATAAGTGCCTGTGCCCTAAATATTACTGTCTGTGACATAGGGCCCCAATTAGTAATGGTGGTCCATGGATAACATTAGAACGTGGACTCCCTGGTGTTGCACAACCAAAACAGGCAGGGTTGGGGGGGGTAGCAGCCGGCACAGGGGATTGGGCACTCCATGCTGGGATTTTAACATTGAAGGAGTGGAAAGGTTCTCATTATGTTTGGTGACACCAGGGGTGGGCTTTCCAGTGCTACATAACCAAAATGCACTTGGTGGGGGTAGTGGACAACATGCATGATTGTGCACCCCATGCTGGAATTTTAACATGGAAGAGGTGGGAGGGTTTTCATTATGTTTGGTGGCAGCAGTGGTGAGCTTCCCAGTGTCACACAATGAAAATGTGTGGGGTTGGGAGTTGCAGCAGGCACTTGGGATGATGTTGGCGGGGGGACACAGTAGACTGATCATGACAGATAAGTTGTGCTTGCTGGGCATCATTTTGTAGATCAAAGGAAAGAACTGCCCTATGATTTGGCTTGTTCTCTCCTCTGAACTACAGGAAATTTCCAACCAACAAACAAGAACAGTGTCATGATCAGCCTGGCTGATTGTTGTGACACTGACAAGCCCAATGCAGACTACTCTGCACTGGACTGATACTATTACACCTCTCAAAACCCACTCTCATAACAAAATGTTTGCTGTGCATGTGCATGGTGAAAATAAAAATTAAATAGAATACCTGACTAAAGAAAATCAAGAATTGTCAGATAGTCTACAAATGGCCAACTTCTTAAATGTGACTTTCACAGATTTAGATAGCTGTATAGAGGTAGAAGTTGGTGAAGAGCCTTATGAGATCAGTAGGCAAAAAATTTGCTTTAGGCAAAATGGGAAGGAATACATTTTTAAACAGCTGGTTAGGTTAGATGAAATAAAAAAAGCAGGACCTGACCAGGTTGAGGCAAAAATAATGAAAGCAGGTGCTTTTGAATTGTCAAGGTCTTCAGAAATAGTTTTCCTTAAGTCCCTGTGCAACCAAATTGTACCTGTTGTAAGGAAAAAAACTCATGTTGCACCAGTGCACAAAGAAGGGCAAACAAATTTAGTACACAATTTCTGTATAGGCGAATATCATTGATGTCAGTAGTCAGTAAAACACAAGAACGCTTGTTGCACTCCTAAATAACAGAATATTTGAAGAAACAAGATACTTAGTGCTGCACAGCATGGCTTCAGAAGGGACTGTAGCATAGTTTCTGCCTTGGTCAGGTTCACGAATGACCTGCAGGGGAAAATGGAGAAGGGCATGTTTACAGGGGCAGTGTTCGTGGACCTGACCAAGGCATTCGATCTTGTGAATCACTCCCTTCTGAGGTCACAACTCTGCAAGTGGGCTTTGAAAAATCTTCTTTAAACTGGGTTTCAGACAAATTGATTAGCACTTTAAAATAACTGTGTCTTTTTTAAAATATTTTAGTATATTCATGTTGTTATTACCTGAATTTTTATGATGGCTTGGGGTAGATGATACATATATTAGGTTGATGTGTCCGTGTGTGGTAATTAGTATTAGCAAGAGAGCTGAGTATGTTAATTGATTTGTCTATGTAAGAAGCATGTTGGAACATGGAAGCCATACCTGATAAAGTTCATGTGATCAGCATGAAACGTCAGAATGTTTGTAATAAGGTGAGCGCTGTTGGATTTTATTAGTTATTACCCTTTTCAGATTGTACCAAATTGTGGTCATTTTTATTTTCCTTCTCAATTAAAAGTTGTTAGCCCAACTCTTGCAGTTTGTTTGTTGGATTTTTGTTGTGGCTCCGACTATTCTAGTGGCTGCCTTTTGTTACAGTCCTTGTTTTTCATATTGTCCGCAGACCAGTAGCATGCCTACAGATTAAAGAAATTCATAAGAAATGTAATTAAAACTCAATGGATGAGCCATTGTTGAGCTTGCTATGTCCTAAAATAACCATGTACAATCATTTTATTCATGGTCACAAAAATGGGGCATTCTTATTCACAAAAAGTGCTTGTGCAAAATGGGGGGGGGTTGTTTTATTTTATTTTATTTATGTATTACAGAATCAGAATTACAACCCTTTGAGTCAGAGACTCATTTACAAAGGCTCATTGTCATACAAAAAGTAGGACAGGGAGGCAAAAAATATACAGTGTGTGGGGAACAGACAGTCCCATTCTGATTGTGCTGCAACTCATTTGCACTGTTTTCAAGCAATCTACTTAATCACAGAATTACTGGCTATTGTAAGAGCAACAAGGAAGTGTCCAACTCAAGAAAATCATAACCTACTTAGTAAAAAGAGAAAATAGTACAAAACGTTTTTGAGACCCAGAAATTGGAACGTTAGAACAACTTCAAAAGAATCTTAGATATCTGAGAATTTTCTGGATAACACTGCACTCAGTAATCAATCCATAGTCAAAGGCTAAGACTGACAAACTTTACTTGGGAAAGACAAGGTTTTATTCATTTATTTATTTTTTATTTATGTAAAGATTCGAAAATAACCTTTGAGCACAAGCTCTTTTACAAAGGTACCACATCGAAATAACAAATTAAACAGACACATTACAGCACAGGCAAAGGATAAGATTCAAACAGACATTAAGATTACAACATTACAATATCATTACACATACTTGAATTGGTACAGCACCAGAGCTAAACCAGCATTGGATAACAATAGTAAACTTAGGAGAGAAGGAGAGAGAACCCCCTCTGAGGGGGGACAGAAGACTAAGGAGCAAAGGTGAAGTGGAGGAGGGAGGAGCCTACCCCTGGGATGGCAGGTGGATAGGCAGCCTTGAATAGGAGGCTTTGTCAACAGCAAAGGGAGGTGGGGGCTGAGTATGTTAGGGGGGATGAAGGCCACAGTTTGGGTGGTAGGAGGAGGAATAGGGCAGGAGTGCCAACAGGGCTGGAGCAGGGGGGTGAGGGGATGACTGGGGTGGGATAAGCAGTCTCAAGTAAGGGGTTTTGTTGACAGCAAGGAGGAGAGGGGGCTGAGCATGCTGCAGGGGTGAGGGGAGGAGGTTGGCCCCAGGTTAATTCAGTAGAAGGGGGGAGAGAGCAGAATGAGCCATGAAGGGGGAGGGGTGAGGGAGCAAAAGAGGTGGGAGCCAGAGCTAGGGAAGAGGGGGTACAGTTGGGCAGCTCTAGGTCAGCTCAAGTGGCAGCATGTGGAACCAGGGTGTGGGCTTCATGAGAAGGAAGAGTCATGCCTTCGGAAAGCAGTCATATGCGGTGGTAGAGGTAAGGTAATGCTTAAGGCCAGTTTTGAAATGGGATAGGCTAGCAGAGTTGTGAGTGGGCTCAGGGATCTTGTTAAGCCACAGGGGGGGCTCTGTAGGAGAAGGCGCATTGTCCAAGCATGGTTCGATGAAAAGGTACTGAGAGAGAGCCTCCCACATCCTACCTCTGGTGCCATACCCAGAGTCAGTCAGAGAGAAGATATCAGATAAGCATGGGGTGCCTTGCCCACTAATTCTTTCTTCCCAAGGAGGCAAGTTTGGAACTTGATCCTATTTCTAAGCGGCAGCCAGTTTGTCTACTCATACAATGAGCAGGTATGTGTAAGCCAATCAGCAGCAAAGGTGAGTCTGCAGGCCTTATTGAGTGCGATTTGTACCCTCTTTAGTGCTGCTTCAATGGCTGCTCCTTAAATAACCAGACCATAGTCAATAGTTGATAAGATGGAGCTGAGAGGTGGAGAGTCTCAGGAGTGAGATGTTTTCTATATCTGTACAGTACACCCAGCTTGAAGTTTACTGTCTTGACCACTGAATCAATGTGCTGAGAAAAGGAGAGGGTGTCATCGAGGGTGACCCTCAGGTACTAATGAGTGCACTTGTTCCAACAGTGCACTGTTTTTGTTGGATATGAAGAGGGAAGGGAACTTTTTCTTGAGCTGGGGACTAGATATAAGCATAGTCTTGGTCTTTTTACAATTTAGTAAAAGTTTATGCACGCAGCACCAGTCCTCTAATTTGTTAAAGGAGCTCTGTAGTACAGATTGGAGAGAGTCAATATGTGTGCTGCTGTTGAGAAGGACCGCATCATCTGTGTATAAGATAATTTTGGTATCACAAGCTTTTGGAAAATTGTTCAAAAAAAGACTGAGGAGTAAGGGTCCCAGTATCGACCCATGGAGGACAACCAATGAGACTTCTCTGATTCAAGGCATGGCTTCTCCAACTTTGATACATTGAGATCCCAGGTTCTGCAGCTAGGCCAGGAGTAGAGAGTGATTAATGGTGTCAAAGGCTCTAGTTAAATCAATAAACACCAACCCAACTGATTTGCTTTCATCCAGTACCTTGTGTACATAGTCAGTGTACTCCATAGGGCAGTGGTAGTACTATGATTCTGCCTGAAACTGTGCTGGTTGGAGCATTGCAATTGATATTTGTTGAGGTATTCGGTGAGTTGCTCCGCAACAATCTTTTCCAGTGTCTTGGATGGGGGAAGAGGATAGAGATCAGTCTATAGTTAGATATACAGGACCTGTCACTGCTCTTGTGAACAGGGGTCACAATTGCCTGTTTCCAGAGTGCCAGGAAATCAGCAAGGGCAGTGACGTGTTAAATAATTTGGTTATAGGCACAATGAGAAGTGTGAGGGATAGTAGTTTCATGTCTACCCCATCACTGCCCATTCTGGTCTTACCTAGCATTTTTTGCACATGAATCAGGGCCTCCTTAACTGTCACTCTCTTGAAATAAAAGTCCAGATTGGAGTTATTGGTTGACTTGCAGCTGGAAGGATCATTGGTGGGGTGCAGATAGGCAGGTGGTAGAACAGAGCTCAGGTCAGTGAAGGCTGTGTTGAAGGATTTCACAATTAGGAGTGGATCAGTTGTGGGGGAGCCATTAATGTTGAGCAGTTGGGGTGCTTCTTATCATTCTTCCCAAGGAGACTTTTAATGTTCTCCCAAAACCTCTTTCCATCACCCCAGCTAATATTGAGCTGTTCCTTATGGAAGTTGGCTTTGTCCTGCTGGATGAAGTTCAAGCAGAGATTTCTGCTGGCTCTGTAGCACTGGTAGTCATGTTTGTTTCCAGTGGACCAGGCTTTAGACCAGAGGTAATCCCTTTCCCACATCTTGGCAAGGAGCTCCTCAGTGATCCAGCCATTGTTATACTCTCAAGCTTTCCTTTTTCCTCAATGGAGCAAAGAGATCACATATACTGTGGAATTCCTCAGTGCAGTAGTTTAATGCCTGGTCAAGGTCTGGTGCCAGATAAATGGGGGGGGGGCAGTCATTCAAGGAGAGGGCTGTGTTGAGATACCTAAGTTTGCCTTTCTTCAGGACCCTGCTTTCAATTAAGATGGGGGGGGGTATTGAATTTGTTGGACCACAAGAAGATGACTGAAGAGTGGTCTCTCAAGATGTCTGGCAGCACCGTGACCTCGGATATCCAGGATGGGGAGCTTGAGAGGAGCCAGTCAAGGAGTGTATCATTGCCTGACTTGTAGTTCTGTCTGGTGGGTCTGGTGACTAGTTGTATTAGGTAGGAGCAGACAATGATGTCCCTCTGGGGGGTTGACTCTGCACCATCCCAGTTTATATTGAAGTCACCCATGATGATGAGCTCATAGCCTTTTGGGAGAGTGGCCACAGCATGCAGAATTTTTGAGAGGCCTTCTCTGGCTTTTTTGGGGTGTAGGTAGACTAATGCAATGATTAGTGACTTACCATGCTGCCCAACCTGCGCTTTCACCGCTAGGAGTTCATACTCATCCACCAGTTTGGATGATGGGGAGGATGGAGCAGTAGAAGGAGTCCCTAGCATATATGAGGCAACTGCCACTTTTTTTGCTCCTCCTATCAATCCTGAAAGCTTGGTACCCTGCTAGTGCTAGTTAATTGTTTGTCATCTTGTTTGACATCCACGTCTCTGTAAGACAGATAATATCAGGGCCATGGTGGGTCTTCTAGGCCTGGAACTATTTGAATTTTTCAGTTAGGCTGCAGATCTTCATGGCAGCAGTTCTTAGTCCTTTGATCTTATACCCTCCAGTACCTGAAAACGTTGATGGGCCTGGGTTAGCATGTACATTTAGATAGGAGGAGTAGCGTGAAAATAACCTTCCTGGCCATGAGGCTGATGGTTATTATGGACTCTGTCTTCCAGCATCTAAGTTTGCTGGGGAATGGCTGGTTAATCTTCAGCACTGGTTTTATTGGGGAAAGTATCATGAGGGTGCTATAGCAGGGGGCGGTGGCTGGGGACCCCAGGTTAGTTGGTGGTAAGAAGAACTCCTGGTGGTTCCCTACCGAGGCTGTTGCCCCAGGCACTAGTGTCAAGCCGCTGATGCCAAGATTTGGTTCAGGGTATGGAGGTGGTGGTCCACTACAGGCACCATGGCCTTCTGCAAAGAGTGCAGTTACAATAAGTGGGACAAGAGTGCAACCCATTTGTAGTGCCAAGGTAGCTTGTACAGGAATATCCCACTAAGAGTTGCTGAGGAAGGGTGGGTGGCTGTGTAAGTAATGGTGTCACTTTAAGGTCTGTGGCCATGGGGGAGAACTGATTAGGTGGGAGCAGAGTAAAGGAGGCAGAGTTAAAGAGGATTTAATGGAGGTTATGGGCAGGGAGGGTGGGCAGGACAAATTACCCTAGTCAGAGACAGCGCCAGAGAGCCAGCAAGAAAGGAAAAACAGCAGTCCAAAAGGGCTTGAAAGGTGGACCTATTAGAGGCTTTGCACCTTACAGTGTTGTCCTTACAGCCTGAATGATATGGCACCAACTCCCATCATGGTACACCTGATTATTTCTTAGAAAACAATTACAATGTTGTTTGCCTATCCAGGCCTTACCTTTTCATTCATAGTGGTTTCACTGGTTGAAATAGTCCAGGAAACTACCAGTCAAAACTTCAGTATCTTCTGTCACTGTTAGTGAAATAGTGAAAAAAGACTATCAACCACAATATCAGTTTACCATATAACACATACAAGTTCAAAATTCAGCTCTGCAGCTTACTGAGGTGCAATATCAGTCAGGGAAGTAGTAAACGCAGGCTATGGATTAATGAACTGTTTCAACTGGTGCAGCCACATAGGATGGAAACGTAGGGCCTGGATAGGAAACCTGGGGCCAGATTCATGAAATTTTGCCCTGGAACAAACCCAGTTTACCCTGGGCAAACTGTTCTGCATAGTTGGTATTCACACAGCCCAGTTTGCCCCTCTAAACTGGGTTTGCATCTGGGCAAAGCAGTGAGGGAAGCTGCAAAAGAAGGGGAGTGGACCTGCATATCTTCACAATCCCATTCACAAAGGTTTTGCTCCATGCAAGGGCCTTTGTGATGGTCCTTGCATAGAGCAAAGTACCACTGACTGAAAACTGGTGTTTATCTGTGCAACCCTAGTGGTTGGCAGAGGTACTGTGGCCTCCCAACCCCCCTTCCCGGTCCCTGATCTCCCACCTGATAGTGTTATGTCAGCTTCCATAGTATAGTGATCCCTCCTCCCTCCCCGATCCCTGTATTAAAAAAAAAATTCCATAGTGTAGTGGTCCCTCCCCCCCCTTCCCGGCGCACTATCTCACACCTGATAGTACATTTCCATAATGTAGTGTCCCTGCCCGGTTCTTGATCTCCCACGTAATACTGATAAATCCCTTTTCCATAGTGTAGTGGTTCCCCCCATCACTTATTGCCATTCCCAAACAGATAAACACCCAGTCCCTGGTAGTCTAGTGGTCCCCACAAACCATCACCTTCTCACGTAATCATCCACCACCCCGATCCTCCCCCCAGCATGACTGCCAGTCGGTGAGCAGCACAGCCCTCCTCACACCTCCACAGCTACCCGCTGACTGAACTGTCAGTGACAGCATACAGTATACACTACAAGCCCATCGGTTGGTTGAACCAATGGGCATGTAGTGTATACTATACAATGTCATTGACAGTTCAGTTAGTGGGCAGCTGTGGAGGTGTGAGGAGGGCTGTGCTACTTGCCGACCAGCAGTCATGCTGGGGGAATCTGGGTGGTGGGTGATTACCTGAGAGGGTGAGGGTTTGGGGTGATCACTAGACTACCAGGGATTGGGTTTTTGTCTATTTGGGGATGGTGATCAGCAACAGGTGGGACCACTACAATATAGAAAAGTGGTTTATCACTATTGTGTGGTAGCTTGGGCACCGGGGAGAGACACTATATTATGTAAAAATACTATTGGGGGAGTGATCAGGCACGAGGGAGAGGGGAGGGACAACTACACTATGGAAAAGGGTTTTTTTAAACAGGAATGGGGGATTTGCAATGGGGATCGGTGATCAGGGAGGTGGGAGGGAAACACTAGACCACCAGGCATGTGTCTTCACTATTAAGTTGGTGATTGGCATTATGGGGCACACTAACCTCCTGCAGCAGGCCATGCAAATTAGCCCATAATGGGCATGCAAATAGCCAGTTAGTGCAATACATGCCCAATGGGTTCCTTTGCATGGCTGGCTTAGTGGATAATGACTTAGCTTACCGGGGCTATGCTTGTGATGGTATTCTCTCAGGTGGGGATTGGGGCTGTACTGTTGGGGTTAGAGGTATCAGTATTGGTGTTACCGCTGCCTCTAGCCAGTCTTATTCACAGTCAGATAGCACCATTTGCCATCCATCTGTGACTAGTGAGTTTTGCTACCTGGGCAAACACAAGGTGCCACGAAACCTTTTGCATGGCACTTTGTGATTTTTTGTGAATCCTGGCCCTGATTTTAAAAGTTTTTATAAAAAAACAAAATTATGTGCACTGTGATCGGTGTTGATGCCATTTCTTTCAGGCTATACGACCTACACTATGTTGCAGTTTGTGTTTCCAAGAAACATGGAGCATACCTCATTGGATCACATGGTTAAGTGCTATGTTAGCAGATTAAACTTTTTGTTACTACAACTGATCTTAGAAAACACCTTGATGAGTGACCCTGAACTCAACTTGAACACCTTCAACTAGAAATTTACTAACCTGTCCAGTTATCTGACCAACCTTCCACCCCGACCAATGCCCAGAACGCAGAAGCTGTCCTTTTTTTTTTAAACTCTTTTTTCTGCTCCATTGCACTGAGGCATCTCTTGGAGGTGCGTTCTCAACTACTTCCTAGCTACTCCCAACCGTGACCCCTTTCCTTAGCCATCCCTTTCGTCAGTGAGACTTCCCAGCCACCTGGATCACCACCTGGGCAGGGCCCACCACTACTTCCTTGGGGTCATCTTTCTGTAATTAGAGGGTCCATCTCTCTTTTGAAGGCAGCCGTGGATCACTGAGGTAGATGTGCGGTGCTGGGGATGTGAGGAAATCACCTCTTCAGTGTGCCGGGGATTTTCTTACTTGGTCCCTCTCCAGACATGGGTTGTGCAATGCCGCCCAGCCCACTGCATGAGTGCTCCCTCTCATGTCCAGAAGGCAGCTGATTGACGTCTTCCACTTGCGTGGTTCTGATGGCTGTAGTACACCCGGTCTCCACTGGGTGTCACTAACAGTGTAGAACAATTCCTCCCTCCCTCCCAGGAGAGGAGAGCAGTCCTCTGAATGCTCAATCCTCTCCTCCCCTGCTGACCCACGGTGGCCCAGGCACATTCCCGAACCAGGGTTGCCGTGGTGGCATGAGTTGTGGCATCTAGCACCTCAACCCTCAGCACCACCAGACCGGCAGAAGCTGTCCTTAATGCTCCATTTGGCACTCCAGTCTCCAAGTATCCCCTCCACCTGTTTTAGACAATCTCCCCTGTGATATACATAACCTATGACTCACTCTCCCCTTTTATGGCGGTGCTGGGACAGATAAACTGGACCACAGCTTATCATCAGCCACATAGACCCAAACCTAGCCAACATTTTTAGCTTCTCACTAATCACCTTTGCTATATTATCAATATGGAATTGAGGAATGGCTATCCTAGTTTCCAAGGGAGGTAGTTATACTTGTGTTGACAACTACCATCCCATTTCCATCATCAACCACTTAAGTATACTTTTAGAAAAGGTTATGTTTATTCAGCTCAGTGACTATGTTAAAAAAAAAAAAAAAAAACATATATTTTCCTACTTAAATACGCTAATCATGTATCAGTGGCTAAGGACAATGGCCATCTGACTGGAGCTGTCTTTGAGGTTCAAATGAAGCATTCAGCCTTGCTTATCATAACAGTCTTCTGTTCAAAATGCAATCACATGGTGTCTTGGTCACTCCTTCACTGGATCCAGAACTATCTTTCTGGATGCACACAGCTAACTCACCTGGGCAATGCCCTATTGAAACCTCACTCTGTCTTATGCAGTGCTCCCCAGGGGTCTATCATGGGCCCCTGCTGTTGTCCCTATCTGTTCACTACTTTCATATGGTATGTCTATAAAGCAGCACCCTACTGTATGCTGACGACATAATCTGCTACAGCTCTAAATCCCTTACTGATGTCACCTTTTCATTAAGTATCACTTTTCAGCCATTACAAAACTGGATCTTGGGCAATCAGCTCCAACTCAGCTGAAAAAAAAGAACAAATTCATGTTTCTGGCTTTGCACAGAAACTGAGACAACTCCACCCTGCAAGTAATGGATCTCGAATGTGCCGTACTTGAGTGTATTTCTTCCTTTAAGTGCCTTGGTTTTACCTTAGATCCCAGTTTATCTTACATTGACCATGTAATCCAAATGTGTATAGCTATTAATCAAAAACTGAGAGTTCTGCACAACTTTGAATAGTTATCTACCTCCATGGTCTTTCTAGCCATTGCCAAAGGATTGCTTCTCACTCCATTTGACTATGGGGCCCCATTACTCCTAATACTGATGGGAAAGAAACTGGGAGGCTTACCTCAGCTTTCAGCAGCATCTGTCACCATGTCTTATCTGCAGCCTTCTTCACACCACTATGCAGCTTATACACCAGTCTAAAGAGGTTCTCTATCACCACCAGTAAAGGCAATTTCCTCTGATGTTGAACCAACAGAGCCCTGTGATACACTAACTCCTCTCCCCTATCTGAGCTCCTGTACATAACGCTTTGTCCCAGGATCCTGAGGTCCTCTGACCTCTGCATTCTGGCAGTTTGCACTGCTAAAACAGCTTGGGGATACAAAGCCTTCTCCATATCTGTGCCTCAATTTTGAAGTAACCTCATAGCTACCCATACCACTGCTCCAGCTATTCTCAGTTTACATCACAGCCTGGAGACCACATATTATCCCAAAGTAATTGTTGGTGCCCCACTAGATGTATGCATATGCAGTACAGTATGTGTATTGACTATCCACACTGTGACATGATGAGTTGGTTATGACATGCTGATTTGCTAACTTTGCCTTACATTATATTCCTAAGTACAGGTGCCTACCTCTGAGGCACTGTAACATTTTCCTGTGCATATTTGACTTGAGTTGTACCTCAAAATGGGCCTCTGGTTCAGTGGTAATCAAATAAATAAATTGTATCTCTTATGGGCCTTAATAAATAAGGCAATCAGAACAAAGAACGCACAATTATTTTGGCATCTGCTGGAAAGGTGTATGAATAACTACAATGAAAGAATGATATAACTGCATATACTACCCTCTTCATCTGTTTTTGATAGGAAAGAGGTATATTATTCTGGTAGAACATATAATGAGAAAAATGGAATGAGGATCCTGCGCACAGAATTACAGTCAATGAAGATTTCTTAGCAATGATGTCATTTAAGTCAAACAAAGTCCTTGGCCTTAATAGACTTCCTTCTGATGTTTAGAAAACAGATCCAAAGTGTTGGATTTCAGTAATACACACCATTGAATGAAATATTAAACCAGTGTTACTTTCCAATTGCATGGATAGGGAATGAAATTGTCCTGATCTATAACAATGGAGATCTGTATGTCATGGTCAACAGGTATGCAATAATACATGACAGAGTGGTTGGATTAGGGCAATACCCCCCCCCACACACACACACACTCCCAGCAGTTTAATGAGGCCTGACACCACAGGCAGAGGGCATTATAACCCCTTGAAGTGCATATATAGCCCATGCCGCCCACCCTTGAGTGTCTTAGTATGTTTAGCAAATGAGGTTCAATTGTCACTTTTTAAGTAAAATGTTTAAAAGCATATGAACATACAAAGATGCCAGCAGAAGAAGGTCATTTGGTCTATCAAGTCTGCTCGTATTGCAGGGTCCACAGCTTGAACTACTGTCCCTGCCCTCCATCTCCACTTCTCCCATTCTCCCTACGCATGATCCTCACTTCCCCCATGCCTATCCCAGCCCCTCTTAAAGCTGACCACTGTCTTCAATGAGATGACCTCTTCTGGCAGTGCATTTCAAGTGTCCACCACCCTCTCTGTGAAGAAGTGCTTCCTGACCTCCCTCCTAAACCTCCCACCCTCCAGCTTAAGACTGTGCCCCCTCCTTTTATGGTTGCCACTCAGCATAAAGAGACTCCTTATCAACCTTATTTATCCATTTCAAATACTTGAAGGTCCCAATCATGTCCTCTCTCTCTTTCCTGTCTTCTAGGGAGCACACATTCAGTGCCCTCAACCTCTCCTCGTATGCTTTAACTTGCTGACCTGCTATCATCTTTGTAGCCATCTATAAAAAAAATTCACAATGTAAAAACTAAATATAAATGAACAAAAAACTATAAAGTAGTCACTCTACTGCTAAATTGGCAGTGAAGGGCACTGTTGTTTTTCATGGTTTTCTTTGTTCCAGCCATCATTTAGCTAGTTATGTGTACAGTATTCTTCCTCCCTAACTAATTGTCCAGTTTGAATATGGTAACTGTTTTTTTGGTTCCTTGGATTATAAAGACTGTTACACAGAAGTGCAGTCACTTGTGACACAGTGGGAAATGTGGTTAAGAATGGACAAATGACAATAGTCAGAACAACACAGTGAGTGTGGTCATCCCTCGGTTTGTTTTATTAAATAAAACTTGATTTCTGAGACTGACAGCTGCCAGTTTGCTTTTAATTAGCTATGCCAAGCCAGAGACATCAGGGCTCAAGGTGGGAGGGGGAGTGACGGACAGCTGTCAAGATGGCAGAATGGCTATGGTACAAGACCTGGAGTAACAGAATGGAACTGATGAGATAGTGACTGCATTACCACTAAGATCTGTTTCATTTATGTTTTAAAAAAATGCTGATTTCTTAGACTAACTGATTGCTTGTTACACTAAATATTGAACCCGATGGCTGAGTGCTGATAGTGTGATGGTGCTAATATTTACTTTAGTCTCTTTTTTTATGTGAAATAGGAGATTGGAAATGCAAGGCATATGGTTTCAGAGTAAATAATACAAATCAGCTTAAATGCATACCCAAATTTGGGGCAGAGTCAATCAAAGTCTGGTATTTTACCAACCCACTGTCTAAGTTTAATGTGCAATTGTGCAAAAATCATTACTAAAGCCATATTACTGAAGCTGAAAACCCATCTCAAATTAAAATAACCTCATTACAGAATTTCAGGTTGAAGGATTTTCCATGACTGATCCTTCATTAACTTCATTAGGTATAGAGCAAGTGCTTGCAATGCCTCCTGCTGTTAAGGGGGTACTATTTTGTGAAGATTATAAAAATTAGTATCACATTCAGTGTGTGTGAATTGGCTGTATTGATGTCTGACTAGTGACAAGACCAGCAGAATGTAGTGTCAGTTAAGAGATTTCCTACATAGCTTACACCCCCCCGACACACACACAGACACACACAAAAGATTTGTATACCCATGATAATTTGCAATGGGGTTCATAATTTAAAATGTATGAATATGCCATGGAGAGATTTACAAGGAAAAAAAATTGGAAATGATGTGCCTTCAAGTACTGTTCATGCATTCTACACATTGTGCATCTTGCAAATGGCCTTTATGTTAGATTCCTTCTCAGGCATATCATGATGACTAATGGGTGACTTAAGCAATAAACCATGACAAGGTGTGGGTCATGCCAACTCTGAATATGGGGTCTAATAAATGCAGTGTGTGCAATATCTGGAGGTCTGGTGCCAGCTTATATTTGCCTGCTACGTTGTTTTTTAGCTTTGTACAGACTGTTTCAGTGTAGCTGCTTTCTGGTTTGTTACTTATTACAAAGTGCCATTGTATTAGGCTCCTTCTCAGACATGTCATGCTGACTGTAATGAGTTTTAATTCAACTGGAAGCTTTATTGGAGGAGTGTATTTGTTATTAAACATTGGCTTCATTCTGTGTCTCTTACAGTAATTATACAAGCTGATTTCTCACTGTTGTACTCTGTTGCTAATCAAGTAGATTGCCTATCAGTATGGCCCTAGAATCAAGAAGATGGAATGGTGGAAATGCTTGAAAGAAAGCATTGAGGAGATTGAAGAAATTAATGAAAAGTAAAAAGGATAGCTGTATACCTCTCAGTAGCACTGGGACCTTCATACAGTACGTACATGCGTGTAAACTACAGAATAGTAGAGGATTTGTATTTACATACTGTAGCATGTTTTATGTACTGTATTCCAAAGTGATTTACAAGAAATTTATTAACATATGATAGACTAGCTGAGGATGCCTCATCTCATTTACTGTGGGGTCCTGCTTCTGCTTGGGACAGCTTGATGCTACTCAGTACCATCAGACTTTGAATACTTTAAGCAGAGAAATGCCTCTTATTTCAAAAACGCAGACCTCGGCCCGGTGGTGCTGAGGGTTGAGGTGCTGGACACCACACCTCATGCCATGCCAGTGACTCGGGTTCGGGAATGGACTCAGGCCACCAGGGGTTGGCAGAGGAGAGGAAGGATTGAACATCCCATGACTGCTCTCCTTCCTCTGGGGAGGGATGGGGCAATGCAACACACTGTAGCAGCTGCTGGTGGAGGCCAGTAGCACTGCAGAAGTGAGCAGACTCAGGGGGAGAGCGTGGCGGGTGTCAGCACAAATGCGCCTAGACGCCATTACAAGTCCGGCTCTCCAGGGTAACACCAGAACAGGGAAAATAACATGGTGACTGGGCACGGTGGCTTGATGGCCATCTACGGGACACCCAGCTTCAGGGGCATTGCTGCATTACTGGATCTGGTCTCGAGTGGGGATTGGGGGGCTCTCTGCCACCCCAACGCAGGGGGTAAGCCACGGGGGGTATATGGCACTGAGGGCACCATTGGAAGCTGGGATGAGAACCGGATGGTGGCCAGATGTAGTGGATGCATGGATGTACAGGCAGACCGGGAGCCATGAAGGTAAAAAGGATTAACTAAAAAATAAATAAATAAATAAAACAGACCTTATTTCAGCTTTATTGACTTTTCAGCCCCATTTGATTGCCTTTCCAGGAATACTTGGAAAAAACTTTCAGTCATATATTGTGAGACAAAATTACAGCCCTGTTTCACCTTGTGGTCGGTTTTCCCGGCTCCGTTTCTGTTGTAAGAGCCATGATCACAGTCAAAATTTCCTCTGTGGCAACATTTGAAGTACGGAGCATTGGCTTCATTCTCTTGTGCATGTGTGGCAGCATGCATTGCTGCTGCCCTTCCTAGCATGATTTTCCCCGGTTGTCTTTAATTTCTGGGATGGTAGAAAAAAAATGTTGTTTTATGTATCTTCTGCCTTGGCCCACAGGAAGAGTGGAGAGGGTCCAGGGTCAGAGGGCACTGATATAAAATGAAGAATTCTGCTGTGACTTCTGTGCCAGTCCCCGTGTTTGCCACTGCTGGGACTGGAGAAGGGACGGGAGGGTGAAGATAATACATCTGAACAAAAGGGACTAGGAATGGGAGATATAAGGAATTGAGCTGACTTCAGATTGAGGGAGAGGAGAGTGTTGAGTGCTGTGTGGCTGGTTACAGGGAAGGACTTTTATCTGTGTTGCCAGATTACCGAGGAGAATGTTTTCTTCTTCTTTGTAGCGGGAGTTACTTTGTTCTGAAAATGTTAGTTTAATCTCATGGTTTATGGCTGCTAAGCAGGAGACAGTATGTCAGATTTTTTTAAAATAAAAATGAAAGAGAGCATAATGACAGTGTTTTTCTTTTAACTAAATTTTACTGGAAAGGCTCAAACAGTACAGTGTATGTTTGAATTTCACGCTTTTTGTCCTAGCAAATATGGCAGTTTGCCAGTTTTCCTGTTTGAACTTCAGGGGGTTGGAGTGATTTCAAAAAGGGGTTCCTTATGCGGCTGGCTGGTGGCTGTCACTTTTTGCTGTTGGGTGACGGCACGATTTATACGTTATTAATAGTTCTGTCCAGCCAATCAGGAGCCAGTATTTTTAGAACCATTGTATAATTTTTGTTTGATAATGCTCAAGATATACAGTACTTAACCTCTGTGCAGTCTGAATCCAGTAAATTGCCTGTTACAGATGCTGTACACGATGATGAAGAAATGGAGATGGATATGATGCCAAATGCACCAAAAGCGGCATTAACATTTAAAGACAAAAATGAAGGCCAATATGAACCTAAGGCTACAGATAAACCTACTGGGGCCCAATAATCAAAACTCATCCCTGGGGCAAAATTAGCACTCCCCAGAGTGCTGAAATAGATAGGAACCATTAGCATTCTGTATTCAAAGGAATAGACCAGGGGCTAAATCAGTTGACTATAGTGTGCAAATGAAAACGTGCAAACAGGGCTGAAAGTGCAGTGCAAAAATTGCCCGGCAAATAAGACAGCTCTGAATATAGCAATCGCAATGGCCAAACTACAACAGCAGCCCAGTGCACACAGAAGTTTAGATTAATTAGTTTTGTTTATTGTATGAAAATTCCATTGCGCAGGTTCATTCACAAGAAGGTCCTGTACACATAACAACAATTTGTAGAAAGGCAGATACAGCAACTTGAACAGGTAATGTAATTCAGTAGGAGGAGCAGAACACATAATAGCAATTTAAAGGAATACAACTACATCAAATTAAAAGGATAAGGTCATTAAACAACATACAAGTATGGAATTTGCAAACAGTAAGAACTTTGCAGAATACATGGCGATCATAGAGAAATAAGTGTGAGGAAATAAAGTTGCTCTGGTAAGGGGAGAGGGAGGAAAGGGGTAGGTAAAATTGAGGGCTACTGAGAAATGAGTGCAGAAGGTATCTAGGGGGAAGTTAAGAGTGAGGCAGGAAGGTAAGGTAAGACTGAGTGCGGTGCAGGGATGAACAGATACAGGGATGGGGAAAAGGGGGGCAGTGGGCTGGAGAAGTTAAATGGAGGGAGTGGGATTGGGTGGGGTTGGGGGTTAGATGGGGTAAAAAGATGGGAGTAGGGTAAAGGGGATGTGCGGGAGGGGGCTGGGTGCCAGGCTGAGGTAGAAGAGCATGAGCTGGGGTAATACTAATGGCAGTTACAGATTACTTTAAATTTACTTGCCATTAGGGCTTTATAAAAGTTAATCATGATGACACTGGTAATCTTGAGAACTGATTGTAGGCTATTCCAGGCTGTGGGGAGAGCATTGGAGATAGACCTTTTGCCAAAGTTTGTACATGTCTTGGGTACATCAAGGAGGATGAAGTCAGACTTCCTTAAGGAGTAGGTGCTATGTGAGGTATGGATAAGGGAGGAGATGTATCCTGGGAGCTTGTTTAATAGGATTTTTAGTGTCCATGTTCCAAGGTGAGGCAGACATCTTGTAGCTAGAGAAGTCCAGCCTACTGCAGAATACAAGTCACAGTGGTGAGTTCTAGGAGAGTCTTTTGTGATGAAGCACAAAGCCCGGTGGTACAGTACATCTAGTTTGTGCAGGTTGGTAGCTGAGGTGCAGTTATAGATTATATCACCATAATAAAGTAGTGGTAAGAACGTGGCTTGTACAAGCCTAACTCTGGTACTGGATGGAAACAGGGACTTATTTCTGAAGAAGAACCCAAGTCTGGATTTAAATTTATGGGAGAGACTATCGATGGGAGCATTGTAGGTAAGTTTATTGTCAAGCCATATGCCAAGGTATTTAAAATTCTCTACAACCTCCAGTGTTTCTCCTAGGGTGGAGACAATGGGGATGACTTGTGTAGATTGTGCCAGAGCTGGGGGCATTGTTAAGGTTAAAAAACATGTTTTTTGTCTTTTTAGCATTTAGCAGCAGCTTGGCATTTATTTGGTTTTGCTCAAGCTTGATGAAATCAACTTGCATTTCCTTGCAGGCTTCAGGCAGCATTGACTTTAAAGTGTACAAGACTGTGCTATCTGCAAAGAAGTGGAGTTTGGAGTTGACAATGTTGGAATTAAGGGTATTGATATAAATGGAAGAAAGGATGGGTCCCAAGATGGATCCCTGTGGGATGCCCCTTGAGATAGTCAGAAGGTCAGAGAGTAGGCCATCAGCCTTGATTTTCTGGACTCAACCTGAGTGACAGCTGGCAAACCAATTTACAGATGTTGCCGAGACACCTTTGTTTTGGAGGCTGTGTAGGACAAGGTTGTGGTCCACAGTATCGAACACCTTACTGAGGTCAAGGAAGACAGTGCCAGTGACCAGTTTAGAGTCATGAGCAGTAATTCAGTCTTTAGTAACTTTGGTGAGAGCAGAGATGGTGTTGTGATTTTTACTAAATCCAGATTGGTCAGGGTTGAGCAGAGAATATTTTTCGATATGTGTTCTCAGTTGGGTGTATATTAAGCTTTCAAGGATTTTAGGGAGAGTAGGGAGGATGGAGATGGGTCTATAGTTGTTCACATCGCAGGGGTCTCCAGATTTGAATAATGGAATAACATGGACAAATTTCCAGCAGGATGGGACAGTGGCAGAGGCTATGGAGAGACTGAAAATAAGGAGTATAGGGGCTGCAAGGCAGTAGTGGCCTAGTCTGAGGAAGAAGGTTCTAATCCATCAGCACCACCTCCCTTACTTGTGTCTAATTTTTTGAGATGGTCTTCCACTTCCTTGAAGGAGACAGGCCTGAGTTGAAAGGGGTGTGATGAGGGGGGAGCAGTCAAGGAACTGCAGTCTGGAAGGGAACTGCATAGCCCGGCATAGAGAGAGGAATCAAAAGCACGTTCCATGGTGGCAAAATGTGTATTCAGTTCTTCTAGTATCTGGGCAGGTTCTTTTATAATAACTCTGTTGGCATGAATCTTGGTAGGAATGGAAGGAGCAAATTTCTGTCCTTATATAGACTTGATGGTCTGCCAGATCTTAGCTGAATTTCTTTTGGTTTGTTTAAGGGTTGCAGTGCAGAAGTTTGATTTGGCAGTATGTATAAGTTTGATGCATGCATTCCTTGCAGCACAAAAGATATTCCAATCAGATGGGGACTTGATGCACCTTGCACAGTCCAAAAGCAAGTCATGGTTGGAAAGGGTGGCTTTGGAGTCAGGTGTAAACCAAGGATTGGATAATTTATGAACTCTGGTATGTATGAAGGAGGTATGTTTATTTGCCAACCATGTTAACTTGTCATTAAGGATGTTGACAGCTTCATCTGTTGACTTTGCAATGTAAAGGCTTTGCCAGTTTAGATTGTTTAGGTCTGACAGGTAGTTAGCAGAACTGAATTTGCAGAAAGAGCATTTCACCACTAGTGTGGGTGAAAAAGAAGCCATTTTATGGGCTCTTACACAGACAACTATCCCATGGTTGTTTAGGTCCTTGTGTAACATGGCAGTATGCAGGATTTTATGCAGGTGGTTTGACAGTATTACTTCCAAGATGGAGCTACAGTATTTGAACAATTTTTTGTGTTGGTCCTTGTTGGTTCAGTGATGAGCCGGGCCAGGCCAAGTTCATCACAAAGACCTTTGAGGCTGTTGGATTTATGAAATAGTAAATCCATATTTACTGTCCTCAAGGATTATGGTTCCACTGTTGTTTTGGGAGATAAGGGATTTTAAGGTTAGTATAATGTCATGGACCCCAGCAGGAGGCCTATAGCAGCTGAGAATGTTGATAGATACTGATGAGGGCAAGTTTCTATTTAGGGATATGAGTTCAAATTCTTTGGGCCTGGTGATGCTTAATATATCAGAGATGGTGAACTTGGCCTTAGTGTAGATGACCACTCCACCTCTCCTGGAAGCTCTATCTACCCTAAAAGTTTTATAATCAGGGAGGGTGATTTGTTGGTCTGGAATAGCATTTTTAAGCCATGATTCTGTGATAACAATAACGTCGGGGTAGTGTGGACAGCCCATGCTTGCAATTGATCAAATTTATTTATTAGGCTCCTTGCATAAAGTAACAACATTTTTGGCTTGGGGAAGATGTGAAGTCTGAGGGACAGACGAGTGAGGTAGGGGGCCAGGGTTAACCTCAATAATTCCTGAGCATAAAAGAAGAAGCATAATGAATGTTAAGGAGTGCCACATCATGACAAGTGCTTTCTTCCTTTGATAGTGGCTATAGCATGAAGGTGAGGACAGAAGATTAGACAGGATGGAGGTGAGTTGCAGGTGATAGCAGGTAGAGAGTGGGGAGAGCACTTTAATGGACATGGAAGCAGTAGGGATGACATGGGAAAAAGAGGGAAGGTGGGTGTGATAAGTGGGTTGCAAAGCCGGCACGAGGACATAGAATTCTGACACATTTATGGGAAGGGGAGCAGGTGGCATGGTGGTGTACCTTGGGAGAGCTGCTGAAGGTATGCTATTTGGAGGATGAGAAACAATTGCCAGGAGGATTTAAAGTTTGGGCAACATGCTATTAGGTGAAGGAGGAGTGGTAAATAAGCATAAGAAATAATAATCAGAAAAGAAATAAGCCACACAAACAGGTCAGTTTGGGAGAAAGCAAGGAACAAGCCTCTTTCGTCAGGGGAGGCTGGTCAGCTCTATTAAATGAGCTGAGAGTCCCTTAAGGCAGGAGGCATGTAGATCTTAACAAGATTAGCCAGCTGAGTGAACCAGATGAGCTAGAAAGGTATAGAGGAAAAGATGCTCTGGGCAGGAACCAATGAGAGGGGGAGTGTGTAAAGTGGGAGGATGCAAGTGTATTTAACAGAGGCTGGGGTTAGTGAAAGACAAAAATACCAGATCAGATGGTTTAGGAGAAGGGACAGGAGCAAGAAAGCAGCCAAAGTCGGTTCATCCAGTGGCTTAAGAAAGCAACCAATGGGGAGCCATGCCATGGAAAGAAGACCAATCAAGGAAGCATCATGAAATTCAATTATTGCCAGGAGGTTGAATCAAGGTTCCTGAAGCAGGTGTATCTAAAGAATCCTTCTGCGGGCATTGGAAAGATGGACAGCAGCTTGTCAGTGCCGCTGTTCCTTAAGGCAGAGGGTGGAGGTGCCCAGTCAGGGGCCTGGTCTGAAAAGGAAGACACAAGATAAAGAGGAGCAATTACTAGGGGGAAGTGGACGTGGAGAAGACAAAGGGTAGAAGAACAAAGAGGAGGCAGCAGCACCTGGTATAATTGGTGGGAGGACCTGAGAAGTCCAAGGCAGTGGGGTGGGGGGAGGATAGAGTGCAGACTGAGGGAGGGGGAATATGGAGCAAGCTGTCAAGCAGAGTGTAGCTTTGGTGGGGGGGTGCAGATACCAAGAGTTGAAGATTTAGAAGAGCAAGGCTTGGGACAGAGATAACAAAAGAGCTGTAAACTGTACTTCGTGTTATTAATTAAATATAATCCTAGCAGAGCTAACAGAGAAAAAAAAAGCTAAACAGGGCTATAATCACTAACAGAGAAGGGC
The DNA here is from genome assembly GCA_016271365.2 of Neoceratodus forsteri. Classification (NCBI taxonomy): domain Eukaryota; kingdom Metazoa; phylum Chordata; order Ceratodontiformes; family Ceratodontidae; genus Neoceratodus; species Neoceratodus forsteri. The sequence continues at coordinate 1,729,369,535 of CM057452.1, forward strand.
TGTAATTACTAGCAGAAAAAAAACATGCTATGCAGGGCTGTAATCACTACTCAGCAGCAATATGTATTATTATAGTTCTAGGTACAATAATTTGTAGGCAGCATGTTGCACACAAAAAGTTCAAATTTGAGCAAAAATACCAGATCAGATGGTTTAGGAGAAGGGACTGGAGCAGAAAAGCAGCTGAGCTCGGTTCCCCCAGTGGCTTATAAAAGCAGCTAATGGGAAACTGTGCATGGAAAGAAGACCAATCAAGGAAGCTCTGCAAAATTCAATTATTTCCAGGAGGTTGAAACAAGGTACCTGAAGCTGGCTTACTTGATGAATTCTTCTGTGGGCATTGGAGAAGTGGACGGCGGCTTGTCAGTGCCATTGTGGAGTAAGGCAGAGTTGCAGTAGGTGGCCAATGTGGGTGATAGTAATGAAGTGTTGCACAACAACTGCAAACAACATTGCAGGCCAAACACAGCAGAACTGTGCTATGAGTTTGACAGGTTAGTCCGGTGCAAACACATTAGCCCAGTGCTAACATGTTTGCACCAGACTAACACATTAGCTAAGGGTTAAAGTTTGCCATATTCAAAGCCCCTATACAAATGAGCCTACTTAGGCAATCAGTGTGCAACACTCACATTAGCATCTCATTATGACCTGCTTTGCATATATTACCATGTAGTTTTCCCAGTGCAACTGCATCTAACACACAGCTCCAACTGTAGGTCAGACTGGAAATACAGGTAGGTAACCACAGGCTGGAAGGTGCACACAACTCCACCTCTATGCCAGACCTGAGCAACACTTTGGTAGCTGTAGGCCATGGGTGTCAGCAGGTATACTCAGTGCATACCTCTCAACATTTCATCACTGAAATGAGGGACACAGACACTCAAAATGAGGGACAATGAGGGACACTGTTTCACATAATGAGGGACACATATGCAAACATGGAGATACAAGCTCAAAACACAGTGGAAGGCAGTATGTTTACCTGCACAAAGTATATTTGAGAGTTAGAATCTGATAATTGTATTGTAGAATTGAAAATTTTAGCAGTTTAAAAAAAATCTCGCTATGTTTGCGCCCATCTGCTGGACCACTAAATTAATTGAATAGCACACATTTAGTAAAGAAAATTTTATTTTACCACAAACTTAAAAATACTTAAAAGAAATACTGTACTGGTACAGTGCAGTACAACGCAAAATGTTTAAACATTTAAATGAAAGGAAGACAATGCATAAATGTTGCAAAACACTGCCAAAGATTCAAGTCTAGCATTTCATCTGGCTCCTCCTCTGGTTCATCTAGCACCTAAACAATAGATGGTACTCTTATTCATTATGCTGTACTACAGTATGTGCAGTATACAGTAACATGTAGTGGTGTTGTAGAGCATTTAAAAACTTCTTTTTTACATTGTAAGTGGTTGAGAAACATAAGAGAAACAAACTTCCAGCACAAAGCAGCAAGGCACAGCAGATCATCAGTGAATGGTAGCAGCACAGATTCCTGTATTAGTAAATACTGTAATTAGTAATTACTGACAATTAGCCGCTGTTGCTAGGCAATAAACTCCTGGCGAGTGCCAGACAGTAACCCTTTGACAACCCTTGGAGTAATCCTTTGCCAGTTCTGAATGAATAATGACAGCAGAGTGGTTCAGAGGTCTGCAAATTTTTTTAAAAGCCAACTAGTGGAGGACTGGCGATGTACTAAATTAAGTGAATGTGAGATTTATCAGTTCTACAGTAAAATATATGCTTTACAGTTTGCATGTACAGCACATTCTCTGTGTAAACAGTATAGTGCCTTGTCCATGAGGGACGAATGAGGGACAGAGCTAGTTTGAGGGGTAAATGCGGGACATCCCTCATAAACAGGAACAGTCAAGAGGTATTTTATTTAGTTTTTGTTAACCGGGTAAGTGCACTAGCCAATAAATGACTATTTTCAGGCACGACCCGGGAAAGTACAAAACAATACATACAAAAAAAGCATTTCAGGAATCAATGACAGTAGAAAATATGGCTTGTTCTCAGCCATGGAAACAAAGATGACAACAAACAATAAACAGTAAAGTGAACTGCCTGACATCAAATATAAGGTGGCTTAATTTTTAGCTATGTAGACATGGATAACAACAGATTGGCTAACAAAGCATTGGCCAGTACTACATGCAACAATAGCAAAGATACTACAGCCAGCAATACACATCATGGGGCAGGTTATAACATGAAGGAAAAGGCAAACAGTACAGTCATACATTATTACAAGTAGGCATAAAAACAAAATGCAGGATAATACAGACAACTAAACGTGTAGAAGAGCGCGACATAACAGGAAGGGATCTGGCCCCAAAGAAGTATTTTGTGCATGTGTCACCACAAGAGGGTACAGAATTGCTTAGAGAAGCGACTAACTAATTTGAATTGAGGGAGAGAACAGGGGAGGGGTGCAGTACAAGTCAGATACTGTGGTAGGATGGGTCCAAGAAGCGTGTATTGAAAGATGAGAGGAATTAGGAGAGGAGAGAGAGATGTGATGTGGGGGGGAGGTTACAACAAGCAGGAGATAATAGATCGTCCAGTGGCAGTGACACGCGGCAGGTGGATCATTGGTTAGGTCAGGTAGGGTCGAAACAGGTACACTGTTCAGCAGTTGACAGATAAAGTCGTAGCCCACTTTTAAAGTGATAGTGGGATATAGATTGTCTTAGTTCCAGGGGCAGCGTATTCAACATCTGAGGGGCAGCATGCCCGAATGCCTCGGTACCTTTAGAGGTGTGACACCTGGGTACCCTCAGTAGAGATTTGTCAACTGACCTCAGCCCTCGGTATGAGGTGATGGGACGTAATAGTTTTGCAAGGGAGGCTGGGGTTTCCAGCCTGATTATGGAGTCAGATAGACAGCCAAGATAGTATTATCTGGATGCAGAGGGGGAGAGCCAACCTAGGTCATTATAAAGCCAACATCGATGCTTGAACTGTGGGGACGATGATGCATAATAACAGATATTGTTATAGGTGACATCCCATTTCAGTAGTGATGATTTGTGGGCAGCCGCAAGGATAGGAGTACAGTATGTCAGGGTTGGGAGCAGGATCCCCCTTGCAATAGCCAGCTTAGCAGAAGGAGTTAGCATATAACTAGTTCTGTAGGCAACACCCAGCTTACTATTTACTGTTTTGCAGGTTGATTGAATGTGGAGGCTTAGGTCTAGAGATTGGTTGAGTAAAACCCCAAGATACCTGAAGGATGTGACAGTCTCTAGTTTGTTCCCCTCAAGGTTGTGGACCATCAAGGGTGAGGGGCAAGTTCTTAGTTTGGGGGCAGAGTCCAGGAGCATGGCTTTAGTTATTTTTGTATTTAGAACCAGTCTATGGTTGCACAGCCAGCTTTGAATGCTCTTGTAAGCAGTGGTCAGAGACGAGTTGAGGTAGTCAATGTTAGTTGAGCTAGTGTAGATGACCAGGTCATCAGCATGGAGAAGAGAGGAGCAAGTTGAGATGTTGTCCGGAATATTGTTGATAAAGAGGGAGAATAGAAGAGGTCCCAAAATAGATCCTTGGGGAACTCCAACATTGATTGTGGTGTTGTCAGATACTGCAGTATTACATTTCACTGCTTGGGTCCTATCAGCTAAATAGCTCCTGTACCAATTTACAACAGGAGTAGAGAAGCCTATGTTTTGAAGAGTGGACAGGAGTAGGGAGTGATCCACAAGATCAAAGGCCTTAGTGAGATCAATGAAGATGGCTCCTGTTAGTCATCCGGCGTCCATGTTGGAGAGAGTGTCTGAGGTGAATTTTGCCTCAGTGTACCCTGCTGAGAACAGTAACAGCTGGAAAAGCCAGGGGCAATATAAGCCCCTTGGCAGGGAAACAAACACAGAGCCTGATGTACTTGAAGAACTGTGTGCCCCTCCTTGGATGCCTTAGTGAGAGGTCCTGGATGGCCTCTGGAAGAGGTGTGGGTGCTACATTGAGAGACCATGACTGCATGTAACCAGATCCAGTCTGCATGCACTAATGCTGGTGTGAATGGACCTTGATAAGGTGGTCCATTGCCCCCTCAACCCTGATTCTCCATACATGTTGTGTGATATGTAAGTATTAATGCACAACAGGGTGTGCTGTTAATGGGGATTAACGCACACCTTGGGTGCAGTGTGAGGCACAAGACCACTGGCTGAGTGCCCTAATGGCACACAAGGTGTGCATTAAATATAGGATAAAGTATGGGGAGAAGTGTGTTACGAGAATTTAACAAACACCTGAGTTGTTGGATGGCACATAAACCCTGAGGGTGAAGCCCAAGGGGTTTATGAATGCCATCCAACAACTCAGGTGTGTGTTAAATTCGACTTTGACACACTTCTCACCATATTTTATTTTATATAATTGAAGGGCTCCATTTTTTGTCTTTCGGTTTCGTCCGCTGTTTGGAATCTGCTTAACACTTTTTTTTAACTTCTGGGTGATATGACACTGCTGGAGGCTATTTGCGATGGAGGTAACGCCCGAGAAGTAAGTATTTTTTTCAGTTAGTGCTGCTTGAGGTGACAGGGACAGTTAGAAACTCGCGCTATGTTTCGTTAGTTGTCTCGAGCACTTTGGTGTTAAAAGGGAGCACGTGAATGCCATAACACCTACTCAGGTGTTACGGCATTTAACACACGGTTTTGTCAATGGCATAAAATGGAGACCATTAATTATATATAGAATAATATATGGGTAGGTGTGTACCCAGAATCTTACACACACCCTCGGTGTGGATGCTACATAAACCCCACTGGCAAAGCCTGAGGATTATAAAAGCATCCCACACCAAGTGTGTGTAAATTCTGGGTTTACACACAACCACCCATATGTTATTTTATTTAATTAATGTTCATTATTTATTTTCTTTAGTCTGTTTCTCACTCACACGCACACACACACACAATTACTTTATGCTTGATTTGGGGTTTGGGACCCTTCCACAATATTAATGTGCAAAAAGAAAAAATATATTAGAATCAGTGGTCATTAGGAATAGAAAGAAAATTATATGGAATACTCATGTGGGTGCAAGGGCAACTCAGATATTGGAAAAAATAACATAAATTGAGTATTTTAAAGAGCTAGTCAATGATCACAGCTTGACTGACTGCAGCTCTTTCTGAATGTATAGTTATGAAAAACATTATTCTCCAGGTATTTGAAGAACTTGGGGAAAATGGGAATGAACAGAGTTGTACAGAATTTATAAAGTATCCAATATGGTTTAATTCAAAGTGATAAAATGTGAGAAAAGCTTGTGCTGGAGTGGGTAGACTAATGACAAAAAACTTATGTTCTCAAATTTGATCAGTTCTGATAAAAAAAAGTATAAATCCCTTATTAACAAAAAAACCAAACAAACAACAACAAAAAGAGTTTATAGGGACTTCTGGAGAAAACTCCAACAAGCCATTAGAGACAAACTCAGGAATATGGCAACCACTGGCACTGATAACAAATGACATACTACAGATAGTATAATTCTCCATATTATACAACACCTGTGGGTCTCTATTCAGAAAGATCTGTAAGATAACTCATACACTGTACCACATGTGAGTATATCAGATATCTTCAAGTTGGTATTTCACAATGGAAATCTTTTTCATGCTGAGTATCTCACAAAAGGTTTGGAAGTCATTTAGAATGTTTGGCCTAAGTAGCAGTACTAACCATACTCAAGTGCAAATAACTTTAAAATGAAAAATGATAGCATGGCACTGTGAGCACCAAAGTTGAAACAACATCTAAGATCAGATTGAGCAGAGATAAGAGTCTATCAGAGGCAGTACATATTCAAAATGGTTTAAAGCAAGGATGCATTTTAGCACTAATGCTTTTTAATCTATATGTGTACAGAAACTTTAATTGAGGTATTTACCAGTGTGGACACATGTGCTCCAAGAATTAATGGGAAAAATGTGGTGATATTACTATATGGTAATATTGCCCTATTACTTTGAAGAACAAAAAGTGGCATCACAAAAGCATTCAAAACAACATTAATTCACCTCAGGAAACTAGATCGAGAGATAAACATATCAAAAACTAAAATTATGATTATGGGTAAAAAGAAACCTAAATCTGAGGTTAAACAATGTAGCCTGGAAGGTCTTCAGCTAGAGTAGGTTAATCGTTATAAATATTTGAGCATCACCATTCATAAAAGTCAGAAATGGTAACTGCGCATGAAGCAATTAAAATCTGTTTATTCATCAATTAAAGTTGTCCAAAGATTCACTGGAGAATTTGCCAAGGACTCATTCATAGTGCTAAGCAAACCTTTAGTGCTAAAGTGAATGCCCAAATATTATACTGGTCAGAAGTATGGGCTACAAAAAAGATGCTAAGGAATTGGAGAAGATGCAGAACTTCTGTATTGGATACTACTTAGACTTACCCAGAGATACTCCAATCACAATCTTAAGACTGGAAGCAAAAATGCCCTCTCTAGAGGTTAAAGCTCTTATAAGAGCAATAAGTTATTGTAAACAAATATCTGTGAAATGAGCAATGACAGGATACTCCAAGTATGAACTGCTGGTTTAACCATTTAAATAACAAGATTAGTTTACTGGGGCTGGAGCCATTATGGTCTATTCAAGGTATAATGAATAAAAATAATTACATTTTACATGCAAAGCAGAGAACATTGTCAGATAGTTATTTTTCTGATTTGGGAAGAGTTAAGATACTCTAAGTCTAACCTTGAATGCTAGAACAAAACAATCTTGGGAACCTGATATTTATGTTTCTTTTTGCAAAAAAAAAAAAGGCCCACAGAAAGTCCCTAATATGTTTCTGCTTAGGACTGATAAATAACAAGAGACGATACTGGAGTTTCTGGACCATACCTTAAATTTTTGGTTTTGCAAAGAAGATCCTTGTTTAACAGTTCCCCATCTCATTTTTGAATGCCCACTTTTTGTGAAAGATAGACACAAAATGGATCAATTCTCTTCTCAGAGGAAGGTGTAGGGACAGTATTGAAACTGTACAGTTAGATTACTTTTTAATCAATGCACTTGGACCTTATTTGCTCTAACACGTTTTGCACACAAAATATTTGTTAAAATTAGATAGCATTCAAAAGTCTAGCTAGATTACATACTGTACTTTTATTCTTATTATATTCTGGATGTCTTTTGTACATTTTTTCCATGTGATAAAATTATGTTTTTGCACACATGCTTTTTTCAATAAACTTCAACTGAACTGAACTACAGTCAAAATACAGTAAGGAAAAAAAACATTTATACAGCCTGTGATTGTGAAGTTGGTACCGAAAACCTCATTCTACATGTACTATGAATATGCTCATGTTATAAAAATTTAGGGAGCAGGGAAAATGCTATGGGTGAAATCTATAAGCTAGAAATTTTGGGAAGTTTTAGCAAAGTGGCAAAATTCACCATCTTGAATCACCGTGTGAAGTTTCCACATCACACAAACTTTGCACTTCACTACTTTGCAGTGAGTTTTTCTGGTGACGTAGCACTTTTTCAGGCAACGTCATTGCAAAGTAGCAACTTGATCAGCAAATGTGTATTACTTCACTTTACAAAATTTCACTTTGTCTGCTGGAAACATTGCAGAGTCTGACTTTGCACTTTGTGTTGTTGGTAAACTTCCCAAATTAATTCACTAAGGTAAGTTTGCCAACTTTGTATATCCCTATGTTAAGTCACTGGCTGAAATAATAAAACTTCTGTTATCATCTTTAAATAGAAAAGCACTTGAGAAACTGTTGTAGCCTAGTGTTTCAGTGCTACAGTTAAAGTCCATAGAAAAATAAAATACAGTATATATTCCAGCAGAAAAATGCATGATATGCAAATGTTTCACCTCAAAACTATACATAGTTTATAAAAAGAAACATGAAATAATTTTCACAAGCTATGTTGCTCTACTCTTAAAAAACCTTTTATGGACTCATAAATGCAGTATATATTTTAATTCATAATGACTTTTCTAGTTGAACAATAAAGCATTACTACTAAACTCAATGTCCCATTGCTACTGTTAAAATAAAGAAAAATAAAATACAGAATGTATTCCAGCAGAAAAAATATATATGTATCAAATGTTTCATCTCAAAACTGTATTTTATAAAAAAAAAAAAAAGAAAAGAAAACTATGAAATAATTTTAACTAACTAGTTTTGTTGCTGTGCTCTTGAAAGACCTTATGGACTCATAGATATATATTTTAATTTGTAATGACTTTTCTAGTTGACAGAAAAGAATGACTATTAATGGATCAGGGAACAAACTGCTTCCCCACTGCACTGTAATCCTTTTACACTATCATTAAACAATCTATTTAGAGACAGCGGTGAATGTAAGTTGATGCTAGGAATACTACTGAAATTGCTATCTTATGAATCAACTTGATATTTTTATCTACTGTCGTAATAAGCTGTTTCTTGGAAAAGGAATTACAGGGCACTGATAAATGTTAACAAGTAAACATACAGTAGCTATCTTACTACATTGTGTCAAAATCTGCTATGACTATGGTGCCCTTATGTGTTTTGATGGTGAATCTATTTCTATACTTCATGTGACTTTCTGCACTTTTTATGGCTGCTTAGGTGGAGCCTGCAGCTGTTTTGTGGCAGCTCAAAAAAAAATGAGCTACCGGATTCAGACCGTGGAATGCTTCCATTTTGGAGTTTAAGAATGATCCTTCTGAAACTCCAAAACAGTCAGAAGCAGTCTGCCATGGGTGCACTGTTTGTCTGCTTGTTTTCTGTATTACTTGCTGCACCCTCAGTTAACAGCCGTCACCGCTAATTAACTGTAGAACTTTAGACAGTGGCCACTTTACAGGGCACCTTTTTTTCTTCTGCAATAGTGGAACTGATGGGCGCCATTTACAAGACGGGGTGGGTCAGAAGTCAGTCAACTGGATGGCAAACTGGTTGGCGGGCAGAACACAGAGAATGGTGGTAAATGGTATACAGTCAGAAGAGATGCAAGTCACAAGTGGGGTACCTCCGCGATCAGTCCTGGGGCCAGTCCTAATCAATATCTTCATCAGTGACATTGCATATGGACTGGAGGGTAAGGTTTGTCTGTTTGCAGATGACACCAAGATCTGCAACACAGTAGATGATCCAGATGAGGTAGGCAGGATGAGAAGAGATCTGGATAAAATGGCAAAATGGTCGGAAGAGTGGTAACTGGGGTTTAACACAAAGAAGTGCAAGATCATGCAGATAGGGAAGAGAAACCCTGAAGCCACCTATAGGCTGGAAGGGGAGTTACTGGCAATCACAAGGGAAGAAAGAGACTTGGGCATCATCATCGCAAATGACCTGAAATCATCCAAGCAGACCTCTAAAGCAGTAGGTAAGACTAGAGGGATGTTGGGGTGTATTAGTAGGGGTATTGCAAGTCATAAGAGGGAAGTAATAATCCCTTTTTGTCCCCCGATCCACAGCCAGAAATATCTCAGGCCACCACCATTTTCACTTTGGACACTCACTGGCACTGTTTATTAAATCATTAGGCACAGTCAGTTTGTACATCCCAAATCATCACATATCTACAAGTCACATTTACAGTGTTAGACATACAGTCCCCTTGGCCTTGGACGTAACAGTCCCATCTTCTTCCTTGTGTCTCTTCTTCATGCTCGCCTCCTGTTCATAATGCTTTTCGGGGCCTGGACACTGTGATCCGGCCCCTCCTTTTCACTCAGCACCATCGGGTACCACGTTACCCAGACCATTCCCCCTAACCTGCCAGGTGTGGACACTGCGATCCTCCATCTAGCTCTATGTCCTCCCCCACACCCCTTTACTCTCATGCCTGGGTTCTTTGCCCCCAGCCCATGGTCTCTACCCCCACCTGCCCCCAGTTTCCCTTACTCTACCCAGCTCCTTCCACTGCCCCATCTCCAACTTGCGATGGAAGGTGGGCTCCTCTCATGTGGCTAGCCCTTCAAACCCTCCTATTTATGGATCTCTACTATCTCCCAAATGGGTGCAGAAACAAACCCCTGCCAAACTCAATGAAGTGGACACCATCCAATCTGTACACTGCCTCTTGGTCAAATGATATATCCCTATGGCGTATGTGAATCCCGCCCATCTCAATCACTACCCTGGCCACTTTCCTGTTAAGACATTTTCTCACCACTTCCACCACCTGGGGTTTCTTCGCTTCCCTCCATACCCTTCAGGACGTGATCTCGGACCAACCTATCACCAGCCTGGGCCACCAGCTTTTTATATTTTTTAGGTCTGTTATAATGTCTCTCATCAATAATCCCCAGGGCATGTCCCCCAAATCATTGCCCCTTAGATGGATGATGATACAGTCTGGGCTGGCCCACCACATCCGCAGTTCCTCCAATAGTGGCAGCAGCTGTGGCCACCTCATCCCCCTCAGGCCCTTCCATCTCACTTTTGTGTGATTGATCCGCAGTCGCAGCTGTGTGCCCATCCTATTGGCCGCTGCAAATCTTTCCAGCCAGTAGATAAATGAGTGCTCAATGATCCACACTTGCCTCCTGTAGCCTGCTGTGGGGGAGAAAAGGGGGACACCAATTAGACACCATCAACACCTTACATATCTCTTATAACAGTTCGACTTTCATCTGTCTACCCTCTTGACCTCCTTCTCCCCACCCCGAAACCGCAGCCTCTGAGGCTGTCCCAATCCGAAAAGAGTGAGGAGCAAAGTCCTTGGGATTCTTTCCTGCAAATGCTAGCACCTTTCTCAGGACTGCCGCCACCTGAAAAGCCATCACTAAGGGACCATCCCCGTGCATGAACCAGGGCCCCCCACTTGTCTTTGGCTCTTGCATAGGCCTCCATCGCCTGGACTGCGCAGGTGTCTGACATCCCCTCCCTCTACAGTTCTACAGCTGTACCTTTTCCCATCCAGTCTGTCTTAGACTTTTTAAGCAGAATTGTGACCTTTTCCCTTCCCCAGATTACACACTGCTCCTATAACCACATCTCAGCTCCCTTTCTGGGTGTCACCGATTTCCCTGACTAGGAAAGCCCCCTTTGCCATGACTGTGAATAGGGCCCTGAATAGGCAGGCCTCGTTTGCTGATTAGCAGACTTGTCCCACTGCCCACATTACCTTTGTGAGGAGAGGCCCCATCAGGGCCGTCTACCATCCTGCCTCTTCCCTTGCCCCCTCTGACAGCCTGACATCATCCTCTTAATGGTCCAGCCACTCATTACATCCACCCACACCTATCCATGAGCACCCAGCCGATTCCTTCCAGCTGTACTGCCTTGGTGGTGTGCGGTACGCCCTCGGCCCATTTTTCAACCATGTATTGCATCACTTCTCCCTCCTTGGCCTCTATCTCCCATCCCATTCTTGTTCTGAACGACTGGAAAACCGCCCACGCCCTCTCATATGCCTTTAAGGTGCCTGCTGCCCAAGATCCCCTATACAAGGCCCTGGCCTTCTCTCTTCAATCTCCCACAGCCACTCCGGCACCCTGGTCTGGGTGAGCGCGGCTTGCGGCGCCAACTCCCGGAATCGCTCCATCTGAAAATGAGAAAGACAGTCAGCTACTTCATTCCGGACCCCTACAATGTACCTTGCTCTAAAAGACAGGTTAAGATGCAGCCCCAACAGTATCATACCCCTCAAAACTATGCCTTTTGTTTCCATCTGGCTGGTCTGTCTGTTGATCACATCGACCACATCCTTATTGTCACACCAAAAAACTATGCACCTCCCCGCCATCTGTGCCTCTGACACTTCTAAGGCTACCCATATTGGGAAGATCTCAAGGAACGTGATGTCCTTCATCCATCCCCATTCCTGTCATCAGTCCAGCCATTCCTCCAATATCCAGTCCCCCTGGAAATAAGTTCCCTTCCCCAGGCTGCCAGCTGCATCCGTATACAGCTCGAGGTCCACATTGGGGGCCCCCTCCCCCTGCCAAAAAGTGACCCCATTATAGGATTCCAGGAATGTCTCCCAAACCAATAAATCCTCCTTCATCCTTCTACTGATGTCCACTCAATGATGTGGTAGCTTTGCCTTTCCCGTGACCCTCCCCAACCTCCAAGTGAATGCCCTGCCCGGGATTATGGCCTTGCAGGCAAAATTAAGGTGCCCAAGTAGTTGCTGTACCTGTACCAGTGGCACCTTCCTCTTCCCCCCAACCAGGGCAAGCAGCCCCTTGAACTGTTTGACTTTGTCCCCTGGGAGGCAAAAACATTCTTCCTCCGTGTCCACCTCAATCCCCAGGAATTCCAGCGTGCACGTTGGGCCTTCGGTTTTCCCAGCTGCCAGTGGAATGCCTATAGTCCCGCACATGTCCTGAAAATTGACTAACATTTTTTCCACCTCCAACTGACTAGTCCCTATGAATAGGAAGTCATCCAAGTAGTGGATTACCCTCCTGGGTCCATATCGCCACCCGAACACCCACTGTACCCATGAGCTGAACGCTTCGAACGTTGCACAGGCCACTGAACTACCCATGGGGATTGCTTTGTCAAAATAAAACCCACCCTCAAAATGGAAACCAAGGAGGTCCCAGTCCTCTGGCCTCACTGGCAATAGTCGGAATGTGGTCTCGATATCCATCTTCGCTAACCAAGCCCTTTCTGCTGCCCATATCAATTCTACCACTTGGTCTAGTGATGCATAGGAGACCATGCTGAGGGCGTCTGGAATCTCTTCTTTCACCCACCCTTCTTTCGGGTAGGACAGGTGGTGTATGAGCAGGAACTCACCCGCCTGCTTCTTGGGCACCAAACCCAGGGGTGATACCAGGAACTCCACACAAGGGGGAGTGGACAATGGCCCCTCTACCCACCCTGCTCTCACCTCTTTCTGGATCTTTTTCCATACCATGTCCTCCTTCCCCGCCACTGACCCCAAATTCTTGGCGCGCATCCCCACCCGTTTATCTTCGAACCCCAACACAAACCCCCCCTCAAAACCACTTCTTAATAACTCTGCCCCCATCTTGTCAGGGTAGTCCCTGGTCCATGCCTCCACCACCCCCAGTTGAATGGGTGTGTAGGCAAGGGGGTATCCCCACCTATGGCCCAACCGATCAGGCCTAGTTCCATCCATAATTGGGTGTATACCCCCCCTTCCCGTGCTTCCACGGCTGCTGCTGGCTCCCCCTCTCCCACCTCGAAAGGGCTCCTCAGAGGCGTGGCCACCGGCAGAGCCCCCTTTTTCACCATCGGCTCTGCAACCCATGGCTAGGGCTCTGGCACCATGAGCAGGTAGCCTAAACCACAGCTGGGCCAACAAGCTGCCCTGTTATAAGTCTAGCAGGCCTTGGCACCCTGCACTGGTGCTGCCTTTTTTACCATATCCATCGCCTGACCCCCTGTTCCTCCCGATAACATCCTGACCCACAGTTTTGCATGAGTGCAATCCCACCTCAAGTCACCTTTTACGGCCATGCATCTCTGAAAAGCCTCATCATACTTGAGCCATCTGAAACTCAGCTTCACCCGATACGTGTCCCTAATGATTGTCATATATGTTATCAGCAGGACTGCCAGGTCCAGCTGCTTTTCCAGCACCAACACACTGTAAATCAAAAACCCTGCTTGCCACATGTCAATGTTCTTCTCCTTGTACCTCGACTCCTCTGTCTTGTGCCCTACCACCGCTAGGTCCACCGCCATCTCTGACTTCCCTGTAAATTCTTTCTGTTCATACTTTTTTGCTGTCTCCTCATCCACAAGCCCAAAGATATCAACATTCTTGCCCTTCCTAATCTTTTCCTTAATTGATTCTGGCATGTGGTCACCTAGTGTGAAACCTGCCGGGCCATCGTATAACTTCCGTGTCCCTCCTGCAATGCCCGTCCATCCCTTTTCCCCTTTACTTTTTTCTTCAATGGCCCATAATGCTGTCTCCATCTTCTCTACACCTTCCTCCCCTATATCACCCACCAACCCCTCCATATAATCTCTTAGATTCTCCTCATTGCTCATATCCAACTTATCCTTACCCCTGTCTGGTTTTTCGTCCGGGGCCCAGTCCGTGTTCTCTCTCTCACCCTTGGTGCTGCTGGGGCGTTGGTACCCACCCTCTTCACTCATTTACTGCCCCTCCTGGGGCCCATTCCCTCATCCCGCTCCTTCCGCTTTCTCTGTGCCTCTTCTTTGGCTTCCCTCTTATTCACTGCTTCCATAAAACTGGTCATCTGGGACATCAGTTTTGCGTCCTCTGCTAGCATGGTAGCACTGGATGTTGCAGCTCTCTTTGGCGCCATCTCTTCCTTAACTGCATGACAAGATGTAGATGAATACTGTCCCCCTCTACCATGATTCGGTCCCCTACACAGCCCCCATCATCATCATTCATTCTTTTTTTTTCTTTAAAAAAAAAAAACGTTGTTCACCGAGGCTGGACAGCTTCCCCCGACTCCCCTCCTTGCCTTGGTTTGAGTGGGCCTTATCTAAAGCCCCCACTTCTTGGCCCATTCCTGCTGGGTGGGGGCTTACCCAGTGTTAACTGCTCTGCTTGCATTAAAACACTTGCACTTATCTGCCCGCTTCCCTCCCCCCTTTTTTTAATAAGCTCTCCCTAACCACCAAGCTGCTCGTTTTCTGATGTGCAATCATTCTTTTTTTTTTTTCAATTTAAAGTTTATTGATACATTTTCCACAAAAAAGGCAGTTTAAATGACAGTGACATTAACATTCCGGTACAATATAAAGGAATAACTGCCTGACCCACCCTTCCCTCCTCATACTGCAGTAATCCAATCTAATGCCCATCAAATGCCAAGCACCTTACTTAAGGTCTTACATGACAATATAGTCTGAGGTATACTTAGACTTGAACCAGGGAAATTAGAGAGTGAAGGGGATCCCAGATTTTGGTATATGTTGCCATTCTATTGTGGAGGCTGGCAATCACTTTTTCTGTGCGCAGATTGGACAGAATTTCTTTTACCCATTCCTGGACAGATGGAGAGGACTTATCTTTCCAGTGGCGTAGAATAAGCTTCTTAGCCAATAAGGCAATCATGGAAATGTGAAACTTGCATACCTTAACTCTAGTAATTGATAAGTCCCCTAACAGACAGATCTCGGCAGTAAAGTATTCCTGAAGGCCCAGCAGAGGGTCCAGGAAAGTTTTAATTGAATCCCATAAGGGGGACATTTTAGGACAGGACCAAAACATGTGGAGAAGTGTTCCTTCTTCCTGCAAACATTTATTGCATATATTGGAATTCAGGTAACCCCACTTCTGTAATTTAACCGGGATGTAGAACAAGTTATGTAAAATATGATATTGCATGAGACGCAGTCTGTCTTGAGAAATATATTTATGACATGATCTCCACAAAGAATGACAATCCAAGTAATGTTGAGGGAAAAAATTATTCCAGAATCTTGTAGGTCTAAAGGGACCACCATATTATTTGTGAAACAAAACCTGATATAGCTTTGAGATTACACCTGAAGATCCAGAAAGTGGGGGGAAACCTCAGGTATCAGAGATGTGCAATCATTCTTCATAACCCAGTCCCCTTCATTCCTGGTTGGAGGATCAGCTCTTTAAAGCCTGAACGTCCCCGATGTCCCGGCCCTTGGCGGGCTGTGGCACCCTTGCTCCGTTTTAGTCCCCGAAACCTCTCTGGCTCCCCACCAACCACCCAGCAACACCATACCAAAACACACTCACTTCTGCTGCATTCCCCAGGAGAAGCCACCTTCAACCCCAAAACCAACCTTCCCATACTCCACTGCGATACTGCCATTAGACCTGGCTGCACTGTGTTAGGAGGAAGTGGCTAAAATTCCACCCAAACGCCAGAGCAATACACAGCGCAAACACCAACTGCCTTTGGATAGCTGCTGGAAACCATAATGTAGGGAATAACACTCTCTCATCAGCCCGTCTATTTCAGTAACAGGAGGTACCAAATGCACCCGCCCTCCAAACCTTGGATCTGGTATCTCACCCTTTTCCCGTGACCGCGTGGCAGTCCCTACCCTGGAGTGCCCAATTGCATTTTTTTTTTTTTGGTATCCAGTCAACCACACCCGTAGCATCTGCATCAGAAAACAATCTGACTCATCTAATTACCCACACCCAGCTCTAGTCTGCCACCAAACCGCAAATGCCAGCTTAAAAAAAAAAGGCTATAATCCAGCTACCCTACACCCCTGTGTGTCACTGGTTGAGCAGGACCCACTTCCACGTGAGTGGCCTGGCATGTTCCTCCTTGTATGCTCTCCTTCACCCCCCACTGCCCCTTGCTTGCAACCCCCACCAGCAAACACTCCCTTCACCCCCAATGTTCAAGAGGGCCCACTTCTGTCTGCTGGAAGGGTTTTTGGCTGACCTATGGGGCCAATCTATTTTCCATTAAAACATCCTGCCAGCCGACCGCGTACATAGGCCTGCCACCCTCTTCCAGGGTCAGACCCACCACTTGGTGCCTCACAGTAGCCTAGTTTGCGCCCCCCCAGCTCCTGGCCCACCGTGAAACAAGAGAGTGCCCTCACCACAACACGCTAACAGCAAACCAAACGCTCCATTGCCCATTTCAACATGGTCTCACTATTGCTCTAAACTTGGCCGCGTGGTGTATCGCGAGCCGACCCGCTGTAGGCCCCAAACCTTCTGAGCCCTAACAAATCTCTCTTAGCCCTTATACACAGAAAATGCCGCCTCTACCAGCCGACCATGTACTTAGGCCTGCCACCCTCTTCCAGGGTCCATCACAACGTGTGGCACCTCACAGTGGCCTAGTTTTCCGCCCTGGCTCCTGGGCCCCGAGCAACAAGAGACTGCCCCACTGCAAAACCTAACCAGCAAACCAGACGTTCCATCACCCATTCTAAATGCGGTCTCGCTGTTGCTCTGAAAAACTTGGCAGCATGGTGCATCACATGCCAACCTGCTGTGGGCCCCAAACCTTCCGAGCCCTCACAGCTCTCTCTTAGCCCCTTATACACAGAAAATCACCGATTCTGCAGGCCAGCCTAGAGCTAGTTCCCTCGGCTTACCCACAGCAGCGTTCCCAAATAAAAACACAATTGATCTGTAGATAAGTAACACAACTTTTTCACCTCAAAAATCTGATACTAAAATTCTCTCTATTCCACTGCAGTGATACCTTTTTACTTTTTACCCCAGTGCTCACGCTATACCTAGGGCCTACTCAACAGCGTAAACCCACAAAATTTAATGGTTGTGCCTTACCTGACCAGTGATGTGCAGAATTTTTACAGCAGAAACAGCATGAACAGAGGTTATCTGACCTTAAGTAACCCTGCTACCCTTTGTTCTGGGACCCCTGGCCAATAGCCCAGGAGCTCCCCTCCTCTGTCATATGATCCTGCAGTGAGGTCACTGTCCCCCTCTCCTATCCCCCCTTCCCAGCTCTATATTCCTGGCTGTGTCCCAGGACAAATTGGCTTGCCTTTTATTGGCAAACCTCATTTCAAGACACTGGTTAGGCCCCATCTGGAGTACTTTGTGCAGTACTGGGGGCCACACCTGCACAAAGACATTAACAAAATGGAGGCAGTCCAGAGAAGAGCAACCAAAATGGTGCAGGGACTGCATCAGAAAACACATGAGGATAGATTAACGGAGCTCAATATGTATACCCTAGAGCAAAGAAGGAAGAGAGGTGATATGATCGAAACATTCAAACACCTTATGAGCATTAACAAGGTGAAAGAGTCTAACATGTTTCAATATAAAAAAATAGCAGGACAAGAGGACACAGCATGAGATTAGAAGGAGGCAGATTAAGGGGTAATGTGAGGAAGTTCTTTTTCATAGAAAGGGTGGTGGTGGCATGGAATGGCCTACCTCAGGAAGTGGTGGATATTAATACAGTGCAGGGCTTCAAACAGGCATGGGATAGGCATAAGGGAGCAATACAGATGAGTATGACTAGATAGGCCATTGACAGAGTACAGGCCTATTGCACTTTCATAAGGTAGAAACAATGGGCAGACTGGATGGGCCTTGCAGTCCTTGTCTGCCATCAACTTCTATGTTTCTGTGGCAGAAAACTCAGACTGTGCATACGCGATATGTGCGCATGTGCATTCCTGCCACCACCGCCATCTTGAGAATGGCATACTATGACATACTGTCCGCTGTGGCTCTGGTGTCACTGTAAACAGCTACATTCTGCAGCCACTCTCAAAAGCTCTGCCACAGCTCCAGTTTCCCTGTGTGAGGCAGTCCCACTTGTGTTCCAACCTTCGGTGCTGTGTTCTTTTAAATACTGAGCCAGGAGCAGCTCAGAGGCAGCAGCAGTTGTGGAGTTATTTTGGGTTCATGATATCATGCCTGTCTGTGACATGGAAGGTGTCCAGTATTGAGCAAAAAACAATGCCTCAGTTCATCCGGTAGGTTTGTGTTTGGATTATATATCCATGGGGACAGATGACATAGGAACATTTGTTGGGTGTGTGGAAGATCCTTGAACAACTGTAAACAGAAAGTGGGGTGGCCAGGTGCAGGGTGTGTGTGTTCTGTTTTTTTCCTAAACTTTTTTTTTGTGTGCTCTTGTTCCATTTCTGAGATTTTACAGAAACTTGTGGAGGAGGCATGATTTGATACCCATAGTGTATAAGTCATTGTACTATATGAAATTCATGGCAGTTAAGATGTCCTCTTGCTACCTGGTCAGAGTTTGATGTATGTGTAGATGGCAGCACACTCGGAGAGGGTGATTATTATTTGAGGTGTCGATAGGGAGAAGGGCAGGGGTAAATGGAGAAAGTGACAAAGGCAAGAAGGACAGAGATGGGGCAAAAGGGAGTAAGGCCATCAGGAAATGGAGGGTAATGAGTACCAATGCCTGTAGTCTAGGCAACAAGCTCCCTGAGCTGATGGCCTTAATGGAAGAGGGATGCCTGGATATCATAGCAGTCACAGAAACATGGTACACAGAGAACCATGACTGGGATGTTAACATACCAGGGTACACAACCTACAGGAGAGACAGGCAGGGAGAAGAGGGGAGGAGTAGCTCTCATGTAAAGGAAGGATCAAAGCAACTGAACAAAAGAGTAAACAGGGAGAGAGGAGGCACTGTGGGTCACCTTGGAGGCTGGAAAGGCACCACAATCTGCACAGGGTTAGGTACAGACCCCATGTCAGGGGAAGAAATAGACAAGGATATGATAGAAGGCATTCTAGAATGGCAGAGAAAGGGTAGATACTGTTGATGGGAGACCTGAATATGCCAGATGTTAACTGGAGCACATTTGCTGCAGCCACATCCAAGAGCAGGGCCATTCTTGATGCCCTACAGGTGGCAGGCATTAGACAGCTAGTTTGAACCCACTCATGAGGGGAGCAATCTTGAACCTCGTACTCTCAAAGGGGCAGTGAGAGGATCTCAGATCTAGAAGTGGGTTGCCATCTGGGGACAAGTGACCATCAAACAGTGTGGTTCACGTTAAACTCAAGCCATACAAAAGTGAGGGTACTCGACTTTAGGAGGGCTGACTTTGGCAAGATGGGAGAGTGCCTCAGAAAAGCACTAGCAAACAGGCTAGAAGGAGGTGTGGAGCAACAATGGGGAATTATCAAAACTGCCATCACAGAGGCAACAAGCCTTTGTGTGAAGCAAATAAACAAATCAAAATGAAAGAAAAAGCCACTATGGTTCTCAAAAGAGGTGGCTGTGAAAGTCAGGAAGAAAAAGATAGCATTCTGGAAGTATAAGGAAACACAGAAGGAGCAGGACAGAGAGCTGTACCAGTTAAGGCAGAAGGAAGCAGGGAGGAAGTCAGAATAGCAAAGGCCCAAACTGAGGAAAAGATAGCCAACCAGTTAAGAAGGGATAAAACCTTTATAGGTACATCAGCGAGCGTGAAAAGACAAAGGGAGGGATAGTGAGGCTGAATAGAATGAACGGTGGGTGGACAGAGGGGACAGGGGAAAGCAGGAATACTGAACGAATATTTCTGCTCAGTATTCATAAAAGAGGAGGGGAAGTGCCTAATCCAATTAACGAAAGCACTTGATAGGGGGTCGATCCCAGTCCTTTCACAGAAGAAAGGGTTCTGCAAGAACTCCTAAAACTGAAGGTGGACAAAGCAATGGGTCCTGATGGAATTCACCCAGAATTCTAAAAGAATTAAGGGAGGAACTAGTGAAACCACTGGCTACTCTTTTAATAAATCATGGAGGATGGTGGTACCAGAGGACTGGAGGAAGGTGGATGTGATTCCTTCACAAAAGTGGGACCAAGACAGAGGCAGGAAACTACAGACCTGTCAGTCTGACCTCTGTGGTAGGGAAAGTGATGGAGTCACTTCTGAAGGAAAGAATAGTTGAGTACCTAGAGGCCAGTGGAGCACAGGACCCAAGGCAGCATGGGTTCACAGCGGAAGGTCATGTCAGACAAATCTAACAGATTTCTTGACTGGGTGACCAAAGTAGTAGACCAGGGAGGGCTGTGACATGGCCTACCTAGACTTTAGCAAGGCATTTGACACAGTCCCACACAAAGATTAATAGTCAAATTAACCAGCCTGGAAGTGGGACCCAGGGTAGTAGCCTGGGTAAAACATTGGCTGGACAACAGGACATGGAAGGTAATTGTAAATGGAGTCCACTCTGAAGAAAGGGCAGTTACTAGTGGGGTACCGCAGGGTTCAGTATTGGGTCCAGTCCTTTTTAATGTCTTCATCAGTGACATTGCAGAGGGACTGGAAGGAAAAGTATGCCTTTTTGCAGATGACACAAAGATCTGCAACAGGGTTGATACACAAGGAGGCGTGGAAAGGATGAAAAGGGACTTGGCAAGGTTGGAGGAATGGTCAGAAGTATGGCAGCTAGGATTCAATGCAAAGAAGTGCAAATAATGCACCTGGGAAACAAGAACCCAGGGAAGAATACACAATGGGTGGGGAGGTAGTAACAACAACAAAAAAGGAAAGGGACCTAGGGGTAATCATATCAGATGACCTTAAGGTTAGCAAGCAATGTGAGAAGGCAGTAGGGAGGGCTGGGTGTATACTGGGATGTATAGGGAGAGGCATCATTAGCAGAAAACAGGAAGTTGTTATCCCTCTGTACAGACAGTTGGTGAGACCCCATCTGAAGTACTGTGTCCAGTTCTGGCGACCCCATCTCCGCAAGGACATAGACAGGATAGAGGCAGTCCAGAGGAGGGAAACTAAAATGGTGCAGGGTCTGCAAGAGAAGCCGTATGAGGAGAGACTAAAGGAGCTTAATATGTATACCCTTAAGGAAAGAAGGGAGAGGGGGGACATGATAGAAACTTTTAAGTACCTCAGTGGAATCAACAACGTCCAAGAGGGTAGCATCTTTCAGAAAAAGAGACTTGCAAGAACAAGGGGACACAATTTAAAGATAGAAGGAGGCGGTTCAGGGGCAATGTGAGGAAGTATTATTTCATGGAGAGGGTAGTGGATGCATGGAACAGCCTTCCTGAGGGGTTTAGGGTCTAAAACTGTGGGAGAATTCAAGAATGCATGGGACAGACATAAGGCAATTCTTGTGGGGGGTAGGAAGAAATAGACTGTTGGTTAACTAGGATCTGTGGCCTATCCTGTAGGTAGAGAAACGAGCAGACTAGATGGACCTAGTGGTCCTTATCTGCTGTCAAAGTCTATGTTTCTATGTTTCTATGTTTCTAAAGCTCAGTGCAGCCATATCCGCTCTGAGCAGAGACTGTTTATGTTTTTGGATTGAAATACTTTACCATCTATATTCTATGGGTTCTGAAGCTATTCTTGCTGCAAGCATCAGAAAACAGTGTGTGTAGCTCAGGCTACTTCTCTTGTCTGTAGGGTGGACAAACCTCAGAGTAAGTGTCATGTGGTTCTCCTTCTGAGGCTGGACCTGCAGTAGCAAGTCCTATTAGCCAGGCTGTTCACCCTTGCTGAATGGACAGCCATTGGGGCACCCACAGCTGATAGAATGTGTAACATTGCAATCCACAAACCTTATAAAATATAAGCTGCAAAGATCTTCCTTTTGGCATGGGCTGTACTAAATCAAGTATGGTAGCTATAAACAAGTGGGATAGTAGATTCAAAGAAACTATCATATACGGCCCAGACTACAAAGTAAAACACTATTCCAAAACAAGCAGATCTTTTGATTTGTTGGTATAGTAATAAAAGGTCAGCATTCTGCTTTTAATCAGTTTAAAGCAAGATACGTAAAGGTTTCATAAGCACTGTTTAACCTCAGTAATAAGGGAATTTTCATTATAACAGTACAGTATGTAACAATATCTGTAAAGGCAACAGTGTGAAAATTGACAAAAGCCAACAAGTGAACATCTGACATAGTTTTCAAAAACTTAATGCATATGCACATTTACACTCATGATACTGTAATATAATAGATAAAGGAAAAAGGAATACAAAATATTCCATTTCTAATGAGTGTTCAGATTCACTTGGGTAGGAGAACTACCCACATGCATAAGACACAAATAAGACTGATTATGTGACTGTTCATTACCTAATGCAGGAATCCAAATGGATAGCTGTGACCAGCTCAGTCCTCCCCTTAGTAACATAGCAACATAGTAGTTGATGGCAGATAAGGACTGCAAGGCCCATCCAGTCTGCCCATATCACCTGCCTGCATCATTGGCTGCTGGGCTATGGACTATGGACTATGGAATCACAATTTATAGTACAGTTTCCGACACTGTCAGCATCCTCAACAGGGTCAAACTTACCCTAAATAAAGCTTGTTGATTCATTCTTGGTGCAGATAGGCTAAACCACACATGCACCCTTTATGCCCAGACCACATGGCATACACAGCAGGACAGAATGATATTCCTAGCATACCTCCTTGGGAAGAAATCACTATTAAGCCTTGCACTACCAGGAATCCAGAACCTCCTTGTCCCTTTCCCAAATCATCACCACACTAGGGATATTAACCAGGAATGCATTGGCTGTTCCATATTGCAGAACAACCCAAGGCTTATGCTCTTTTGCCATTAGAGTACCGTTACAGGAAAATGAGCTACCAAATTCCCTACTACATATCCACAAAACTGAACAATTCAAGAAAACCTTGAAACAATTACTTACGTACAACACCAATTGAAACTGCCACTGAAACTTCACCACCACTGAATTAGTGCCTCACCATTGCACCAGACAGTACTCTTGAAAGTGCTACTACTCCCTTTTACCCTTAACTCATCACCCTCAGTTGCTACCTCTTCTCTGAGCTGACATATACACATGTGTGATGTTCTCTTTTGTCACATCTTGTATGCATCTTGTAAATATGTTGTGCAATTATATATGACAGTGCAACATCCATATGCTGCTCTTTTTTGTTCACATCCTGTATGTATCTTCTGATTATACTGTAGAATTGTATATACTCTGAAATATGTGAAACCCTTACTTAAGTCTTATTGTCGAAGAGGAACCTTTGTAAATGAGCTTCTGTGTCTCAAAGGTGTTACATCTGATTATGACAAATAAATATATTATGTTAAGCGATTTGGTTCATGTTATTTATTTGAAGTTGCAAGTATCAATAAGATGTTAAAAATAGTTACAAGGGTCTTTCTGGGGGGTGTAGCTAAGATGGCACCGAGAGGCTAGGCTGCAATACAGAGCTCCTTAACCTAGCTAAAACATGCAAAAAAAGAAATGTGAAAGGAGAAGATGGAGGATATGGGAAGTACCTTGAAACTTACATACTTTTAAAACAGATGCCTGGTTTAGTCCATTCCCCTAAATATAGCTGTATAGTGTTTGTCTTTGCTACTCCATAAATAGCCTACTATTCCAATGACATTATTTACCAGAAGATCTTCCTAAAATCTATACTACCTTTCAGCAGAGACTTTATATGTCAAATCCCAAACTAACTATTGAAAACAAAAATACATTACCTGCAATTTTTCAATGTTACATTCTGGCAATAATATATATATAGCCAACAGACCTAAAAACTTGAAAGGGATCTGTTCCTATTTCACAAACTTGGATCAATGAAACTAAAATCTGAATATGAATAGTCTAGCCCCTATGGTGTCAGTGTGTAAAACTAGATGTGCCTTGAGCTTACCTGTTAGGAAAACAGGATTAAAGGAACTCCTGGAGTTTAAGCAACCAAAATCAAAGTCCAAATTTGTAGCACAGAAGAAAAATGTGGCAAAAGACTCTGAGGAAAAATAAATGACAGTGAAGAGGAGTCGGGACTAGAGATGCAGCGAATTTAGATTCCGCCGGTGAAGTGAACGCGAAGTGGGTACTTCACGTTGCCACTCCGCTGCATGGAGTGGGCAATGCAAAGTGCTCACTCCGCCTTGTCATTACCACTTCGTGTTAAGCGGAATGGCAATGTGAAGTAAGGTAATGTCTTTGTTTTTAATGGACTTCACTTTCCTCATTATGATTCTAAGTGATCCACTTGGTGTTTCAGATTTGGCAGCTCCCCCCCACACATCATATGGCTTACAGTACTGTAAGTCACATGCTCTTTAGCTAGGCAGGAAGAAAGTGAGTCATACAAGCAGACAATTTTACTTTCTCCTGTGCAGATGAGAGACAGTAGTGTGTTTTGTGACTGCTGATACTTTGAGATCAGAGCGGGGAGGAGATTTAAACTTTGATTTAGATACAACAGTTTTTTAAAAGCTACATTTTTTTGTCTTTTCAGTACTCTTTTTTACTTAAGTTGTTCTTTCTGTAAATTGTATTTTTCTTACCTTTATAAGTAGTTAGTTGTTTGTCTGTGTCTGTGTGACTGTGTGTGTGTTGTGTGACAGTGTGAGTAGTGATTGCTCAGACTGAGGGAGCTCAGTAGGAGAGAATGACCAGGGTGAGGGAATGTCTAGGGCGGGACCAGCTCTAGGAGAGCATGGTAGTGGTAAGCATTGTACTGTGCGCATGTGTGGAGGGCATGGGCACCCATTCCTGTTGGACCACTCAAAACGTGTGAGTTCCCCCCACCAGAAGCATGACCAGCACTGCCTCCTGTCCTGACTCTGAGGCAGTTGAACCACCAACACCACCACCCCAAAGTCCAGCACCAGGTCCTCTGGAGCAGGATGTGCCTGCTCCCCTGGGCCCAGGAGTGGATCCCATCTCTGTTCAGCACTGTGACCAGCTGTTTACCAGTTCATCTGGCCATCCCCTACCTGTGCCTGGTCCTTCTCGCACCGCCATTGTTTGGCAGTTTTTTGACTGTGTTGGGGGGACAGCAGTGTGTTCAAGTGCTGCCTATGTGAGGTGGAGGTGCGCCATGGCCCCTGGGAGACTCACTTGGGGACTGGGGCCAGCAAACCCATATGCTCAATCACCAGCAGTTGGAGTGGCAGGCTGCCACAGAACGGACCATGCCTGCACCTGCTGGCCATTCTGTGGCAGAGGGTGCAGCTGTGCATTGCAGCATCCCTAAGAAGAAGAGGGCCACAGCAGAACCTGCTGCTCCATCAGAACCCCCAACCCCACCACCACCACCAGCAGGTCAGCCTGTAGAACGTGTGGACCCCAGAGAACTGCATGTAACACAGGCTGACTTGGCAGTTCTCTGGAGTGCTGTTGAGGATAACAATGAGAGGGTGAGTGCTGTGGAGCAGCAGCTGGATCACATAGAGGGACATCAGTTGAAAATTATGTCCATGCTGGAACTGCTGCTGGATAACCATGGGATCCCACATTAGTTTTTTTTTCCTCACATCATGTGCCCCATACACCTTCCTTGCTGTTTTATAAAATATATTCCTCCACCATCCCCGACTCTTGTATGTAATTATGCCCTTTTTTGTTGTCTTCCACATGCATGACACTTTGTATTCTGAGCAGTGCAAGTATACTGTGCTAAACTGCATGTAAGCAGTCAATCTTTTTTCCAGTCTGTGTATGT
The DNA here is from genome assembly GCA_016271365.2 of Neoceratodus forsteri. Classification (NCBI taxonomy): domain Eukaryota; kingdom Metazoa; phylum Chordata; order Ceratodontiformes; family Ceratodontidae; genus Neoceratodus; species Neoceratodus forsteri. The sequence continues at coordinate 1,729,395,411 of CM057452.1, forward strand.
ACTGCAGACACTGTCCAACTCCCTGACTTAAAAACAAACATTAATGAGTACAATGGTGGGGTGGTGAAGCATGGAGAGATACTACAAAACAGGCTAACAATACATCCAAGTAACTACTAAAAAAAATTAATGTTGTGATTCGTGACATGATTGTGAACCATGATTTGTGACTGCATTTGTGACCGTGATGATGAAGAAACATGAATGCCTATGGCTGTACTTCCCTGATGAGCTGTAGCTTAAAACTCCCAGACTTAAAAACATGAGTACAATGGTGGGGTGGCGAAGCCTGGAGAGATACTACAAAACAGGCTTACAATACATCCAAGTAACTAGAAAAAAATTAATGTTGTGATTCGTAAAGTGAATGATCATGAATCATGATTTGTGACTGCATTTGTAACTGTGATGATGAAGAACGTGATTTGTATCATGAGTGACTCGTGATGATGGTCCTGACTTAAAAACACATATTAATGAGTACAATGTTCATGCAGAAGTAAGCACCACACCTGTCCAGTACTCTGAAGGGAAGCCAAAGAAACAACTGTGACTTAATTTACAGATGGAGATTGGGCCCTAAAGAGATGCAAATGCACAGACAGATTAAGATTGTGCTGTTCATTGAAGAGATGCAGACACAATGGCACAACACCTAACCAGTGCTCACCATCAGAAATTCAAATCTGGAAAAGAATACCTTTGCCTGTTGGGATGGACCATGGGTGGGGGGGCAGTGTACTGCACTGCTGCAGTAACAGTCACTAGTACTAGTACCAGTAAAGATGCCACAAAGAAGTACAAAAATCACACAGCTGCAGTGGATAGCAGCTTCACATTGCTGAAATTATTATGTGGCACAATGAAAGGTGTCTGATTTGATGACACGCATCACACACAAGCTCACACACACACACACACCAAGTAATTTATAGCAAATTGAAAACTTCAGTATGATAACCACATATTTTAAACAAACTAAAATTATGCACTGCAGCAGTAACAGTCACTAGTACTAGTACCAGTAAAGATACCACAAAAAAGTATAAAAATCACACAACTGCAGTGGATAGCAACTTCACATTGCTGAAATTATGTGGCACAATAAAAGGTGTCTGATTTGACGACACATGTCACACACATACTCACACACACACACACACTAAGTAATGCATAGCAAATTGAAAACTTCAGTAATATAACCACATACTGTATAACCCCTTTTTTTCACTGTAAATTAATTTACGCTTTATTCACGGGTCAGATACTTCCCGCGGATATAAGCTTACAGCGGAATAAATGTTACAGCTAAAAAGTTCACGTTTTGTTTATAGCGACCATGAGTACAACTGTTAGTGGGATATGGACAGGACTGTACTCTTTCCTCGAGTGTCTCCCCCACCTTCTCCTCTGATCACAGTACCTCCTTCCTTGTAGTCGCACTCTTTCATCCTTTCAGGCTGGGGAAATGGGGATAAGGAGAAATGATTGACATGAGTGGTGTGTCCCAGGTTAAATTGCTTCATGGCAGCACCAATTACAGTATTTTATTTGTTTTTGTGAGTGTCACATGCCAAATGGTACCGAGTCTTGGTGTTAAAGAGTCTTGAGCAGAATTATAAAATTTGCAGCTCTTTCAGTGTTCCTTTTACTTTCATGCAATGCAGACCAGTTGCTTCTGCTTCTGTGAATGCTGAGACAGAGGCATGGTTTGCAGCCACATCATATGGGCTTCTAGTGCTGTGCAGCCTGAAATAGGTGCCATATTGGGGTGGGTTGTGCTAGCCACGTACTGTCGTAGTCTAATATTTTTAATTAGGAAAATAAAATACTTTTTTTAGGTGAGGGCTGACCTGAGGCAAGCATCGGGTTAGCACTGTGTAGTAACATGCAGGAGAGCAGATCAGGTTGAATCAGTGACAAAATCCAAGAACAGTTCTGCACTTTCAGTGCAAACATGAACCATAGATACTGAGTTCAATCAAAACAATGGATTTCATATTATGTGAGTAGAGGACTTTCACTTGTAACACAGTACTTGGGTACTTTTCACTTGTAACACAGTACTTGGGTGCTTTTCACTTGTAACAGTACTTGGGTGCTTTTTTTGTGGCTGCTTGTTTGGGACATGTAACTAGGACTGGGACATGATCACTTTATTAAAAAAAAAGAAACTGTGCTTGTTGTTGAGGCTTGTGGACACATTGCAGCAAAGAATACTGGTGTAGTTCATGGATAGCTGACCTCTGGGTTAAGTAATTACCATGGATGTGCTAATATAAGGTTACGCTAATATGTGGGGGGTTTGAACTGCGTGGAATTTAAGCTACGCGGTAATATTGCGTTATACAGTATTTTAAAAAAACTAAAATTATGCACTGCTGCACCACAACAATCAGCAAAAAAATGGCAAGAAATATTGAAAATATTACAGTGTGTACATTAACACAGTTACACAAGAAAAATATTACCAAAACAGAAAGCACTGTCTTTTTCTCCAAGTTAATCTACCTACATCACAGATACGCCCCTCCTCCAAAGCACACTTCCACTGTCTCTCAGTACACAGACTGAATGTTGAACATTAACATTCAAAATCCATACACAAACAATAAATGCTCGATGATATGAGCACAGGAGGGTTTCCTATAACCGATGAACTAAAGATTCAGCAAAAAAAAATGACTCAAAAGGGCTTTTTTAACAGCTTTTTGAAGGTTTGAATCACAGAGAGCTCTCAGAGCAGATTGTCTCCTGCAGCTTCCTACACACACTACCCCAAACTGAGGCTGTGCAGAACAATCTACAGCCCATGTGACCTGAAATCCCATGAATCACTGCAAAATTCACCTTTGGAGCTTAAAAACAAGGTGGCATGAGGCAAAGTATATTGTTTTCAATGTACTTCACCTTAAGAATTGGTGGAGTAGTGGATTGGGAAGGTGGAGTAATGCAAAGTCATTGTTTTCAATGGACTTCGCGTTAACCATTAATAATGCGAAGTACTCATGTCAGATTGAGGAGACTCATCAAGTACCTTCACTCACGCTTAATCACTCTTGGCGGGATAAATTGGGGCCACTTCGACCATCACTAGTCAGGACCTGATCACTACACAGACATCAGACACAGTTAACAGGAGTGTGATTCTGTCAGAGTCTGAGGAGGGTGAGAGAACAAGCATAAGTAGCACACTGACTTCTCAACACAGAGAAGCAGAGAAAGAATTAGAGCCTGAATCCCAAGCTCTGGAGTTAACTCATGGCCTTGATGGCTCTGTTCAAGCAGAGGGTGAGATGAACAGGATTTAGGCACTAATCCCCAGATCAAAAAATTCAGCAACCCAGACTCACAGCCAGCACCAACAGCAATCACAAACAGAAGCGGCATATCAACAGGACTCCTCAGGCACTGAAATATACCAGAAAGGCACAGTTGGAGGCTTTGAAATAGGTGGGAAAAACAGTGAAAGTAATGGGGAACCTGAGGAGTCTGAGAAAGAAGTAGGTTTAGATGAGGAAATATTGGAGAAAAATTAGGTGGGAGGCAAAAGAACCTGTGCTAATCAAGGTATAAATGAAAAAATGCAAGGGATCCCTGAGACAAAAGTAAAAGGGAAAGAAACAGAGCTAGGGAAAGACACCAGTAAAAACTGGGAGAGAAGAACACATTGTCCCTAAATGAGTAGAAAAGATCTAATGATCAGAATATATAGCCAAAAATAATATGAATACAAGAAGAGAGAGTAATATCGAGAATCAGAAGGATATAGTGCAGAAGGAGAGAAATAGGGGGTGAACTGGTAATATACATGCCAGGCTGTCAAAAGAGGAAGATGGATTACTACATGCAAGATATAAACATAATATAACCCCTATGAAGTACCAAATGTGTGCAAGACCAAAATATAGAAACAGAAAAGGAAAAGGGAGAACATAAGGACGCTTACTCTAATTTTTGGGAAGACCTAATAAAGGAAGTAAATGTGGAACCTAAAAAAACAGAAGAGAGAAAAATATGTGCCTTAGCTGGGACTTGAATGAAGGCCAGACAGAATACCGTTCTGGTTGCTCTAGCAACTGCACCACAAAGGCAACTTGAAACTAAAATATACTGAGGCACCTTACTATTTCTCTAATGCACCAGCTGGTACTGCACAGATGATTAAATTTTTTAAACCACATGGTGTGGTGTGCACATTTATAAAACCCAAACAAACAGAAGAGAGAAAGAAAGAAAGAAATGCCTTAGCTGGGACTTGAACCCAAGCCAGCCAGAATACAGTTCTGATTGCACTATCAGCAGTATCACCAAGGCAACTGGAAACTGAGACATCCCGCGGCACCTTACTCTTTCTCTAATGCACAGCCTGTTGCTGCACAGATGATTACTGATATGGTGGGTGACAACCTGGGGTCCAGTGATCACCATACAGTGTGGTTCAATACAAAGACTGCTAGAACTGAGCTGCACTAAGATGAGGGTCCTGGACTTCAGGAGGGTCAATTTCAGGAAAATGGGACAATGCCTCAAGGACACCCTGGCAGAAATAGAGGATCTGGGGGTAATCAAGGAGCTATGGGCAAAAATAAAAGGGGGCATTGAAAAAGCAACAAAGCAATGTGTCAAGCAGGTAATAAGGGCAAGAGATAAAAATGTAGCAGAAAAAGTAAGAGCAAAAAAACTAGCATTTAGAAATGATAAAAAAAAAAACAGAAGGAGGAGGACAGGGAGAGCTACCTAGAGAAACAAAAGGAGGCAGGGAAGACAGTTAGATGCACAAAGGCACAAACAGAGGAGAATATTTCCCAATTGGTAAAAAAGGGATGAAACATTCTTTAGATACATAAGTGAGAAGAAGAAGACCAAAGGGGAATTGTAAGGATTGAAGGGGAAGAAGAGGTTACAGGATCCAAGGCAACATGGTTTCACAGGTGGGAGGTCTTGCCAGACAGACCTGATTGAGTTCTATGACTGGGTGACCAGGGTGGTGGATCAGGGAAGAGCAGTAGATGTGGCCTACCTGGATATCACTAAGGCCTCTGACACCATTCTACATAAAGAACTGGTGAAAAAGCTGGCCGGTTTGGGAGTGGGTCAGAAAATTATAAACTGGTTATGAAGTTGGTTAAGCTACAGGAGTCAGAGGGTACATGGTATCCACTCTGGAGAAGGCAAGTTGACCAACAGGTTGCCTCAGGGCTCATTATTAGGCCCAGCCCTCTTCAATGTCTTTATTGGTGACATTACAAAAAAGCTTGAAGGAAAGTATGCCTGTCCATGGATGACACAAAAATCTACAACAGAGTAGACACACGGGGGTGATTTAAAAAAGCTGAAAGAATGGTCATGGGTTTGGCAGCTCGGTTTCAATGCAAAAAAATGCTAAATCACGCACTTGGGGCACAGAAACCCAGGGCTGCATAACAATTGGCAGGGGAAGTACTGGCGACCACCAAACAGGAATTGGACCCGGGGTAATTATTTCTGATGAACTGGAGGTAGGCAAGCAGTGTGATAAGGCAGTGTGGAAAGCTAGCAGGATGCTTGGGTGCATAGGGAGGGGTATCACCAGTAGAAAGAAAGAGGTATTAGTACCCCTGTAAGAATCACTGGCAAGACCCCACGTTGAATACTGTGTCTAGTTCTGGAGGCCCAACCTCTAGAAGGACATTGATAAGGTGGAAGCAGCACAAAAGAGAGCTAACAAAATGGTGCAGGGCCTACATCAAAAACCCTACTAGGACAGACTCTAAAAACTGAATATGTACTCTCTGGAGGAGAGGTTGGAAAGGGGGATATGATTTTCCATAGAAAGAGAAGCTTGAGGACAAGAGGTCACACTATGAAGTTGGAGGGGGGTAGGCTCAGAGGAAATATGAGGAAACACTTCTTCATGGAGAGGGTGATGAAACATAGAAATATAGAAGGTGATGGCAGATAAGGACAATGTGGCCCAACTAGTCTTCCCCTGTTCCCTACCTAATGCAATATCACAGACCCTAGTTGATCTGTGGCCTACCCTCTCTTCCCCATTGAAAGAACACTCTTCTGTCTATCCCAAGCATTCTTGAATCTATCATTTTTGCCCCCACCTCATCTGCATGGAGGCTGTTCCAAACATCAACTACTCTTTCTGTGAAAAACACCTTCTTCACGTTGTCTCTGATCCTACCCCCTCTAGCATCATAAGGTAAGGAAAAAGGTCCGGCCCCCCATACAATGCTCAAGGAAAACATTGGACCTCACCCAACAACTAACGCACCAAAATCTGTCCAATGGAAAATTATGTACACAAATGCCCGTAGTCTAGGAAACAAGATCCCAGACCAAGGATGCAACAGTGACAGAGGCTAAACTGGACATAGTAGCCATTAGCGAGACATGGTTCACCAGCAACTACACTTGGAAGACTTCAGTACCTGGCTATGTATTGTTCAGAAGAGACCGAGGTGCAAAGGGGGGGGCCTTTATATCAATGAAAATATCAAAGCTACAGAAGTTCAGAGTATACATAAGGAGCCAGAAGAACTGTGGGTCACCCTGGAAACAGGATATGGGATAGCCATACAAACTGGGGTTGTCTACAGGCCTCCAGACTGGGGGAGGACATAGACACATTACTGTTAGAAGTAGAGAGGCAGTATAGTGCAGTGATTTAAGGCTTTGAACTGCAAATCTGGTGACATCCAGCAGACCAGACCTGGGTTTGAATCCCACAGCTTCCACTTACATACTGTGTGACCCTGAGCAAGTCACTTAACTTCCCTGTGCTCCCAGGATGCACCTGTAAAACAGCTTTCAGCTTAGTGTGCTATTCCTGGTTAAACAACCAAAAAAAAAAGATATACAAAACATGACAGCTAAAGGGGAGGTTCTGATAATGGGAGACTTCAACATGCCAGATATTGATTGGTCAATACCAGCAGGAACATCCACCAGAACTAGACACATAGTGGATTCCCCATAAAGGGAGGGCCTCAAACAACTGGTACAACAACCCACAACAGACAGGGCTATCCTGGATCTAGTACTGACTAATGGGAAAGAATCACTTATCTCCAGGTAGAAGGTCACCTGGGGGCCAGTGACCATCACATGGTGTGCTTCAATTTGGCCACCAGAACTAAATCATCCAATTCCAAGATGAAAATATGGGATTTCAGAGGAGCTGACTTTGATAAGATGGCCAACAGAGTTAAGCTAGCCCTTGCAAGAAGAAATACAGGTGAGGGGGTACAGACAAAGTGTGCAAGAATTAAGGATGCAATACTTGAGGCAACATCCCATTGTGTTAGGGAGAAAAACAAGAGCAAAAGAAGGAGGAAACCACTTTGGTTCTCAAAAATAGTAGCAGACAAGATCAGAACCAAAAGGTTGGCCTTCAGGAAATATAAGGGAACTCGGGGTGTCACGTGATGCTGAGGAAGGGATAGGACATGTTGGTAGGAGCTCCGTTCTTTCGCTGACTTAATTTAGCAAAAATCTTACAAGTCAGCATCAGCTAATAAAATATATCGCAACTAAAAGAACTCAGTGGCTGTTCCAAGAGCAGATGGAGACGGGCTTACCTCAAAGTATTTCAAGCCAACAGTCAGCTATGGAGGCCTTACGAGAATCGGAGGCCAAGTGCCCTTGTTGCAGCTTGTCTCCCCAATCAACTCCAGAGGATCTCTCGTCTTCTCATATATATGCAGAACTTACTACCATTAAGGAGGCTCTGCTGAAATTAATTGAGGATGTTGCTGATTTTAAACCAGCACTCACACAACTAGCCCGAAGAGTAACCGATACAGAAGCCAGAGTAGCTTCGGTGGAGCGAAAACAGGATAAGATGGAGCCCGAGGTAGTGGAGCTTAAAAGGAGTCTCACTAAAGTAGAGGATCGTTTAGATGATCTCGAAGGGAGAAATAGGAGGAATAATTTGGTGCTGTTGATTCTCCCCGAGGGAGAAGAGGGACCTAATACCATACTCCTTCTCCAACAGTTCTTGAAAAAGACAATGGGCCCTTCTCCCAATGGTCCAGAATTTGTCATAGAGTGAGCCCACAGATCACTTGGGGCTAAACCCCCTCCAGCCGACCCACCTAGGCCGATCATCTTTAAATTGCTCAACTATCTGGATCAGGATTTCGTTCATAAGGAAGCCAGGAAGTTATCGGTTATACTCTGGGAGGGCAAAAAGTTGAGATTGGTACAGGACTTCATGCTAAAAACCCGCCAGCTACATGCCTCTTTTCGGCCCATAACATCAAAGCTGTGGGCAGCGGGTATACGCCATCACCTTTTATATCCTGCCCGATTGGAGGTTACTTTTTTGGAAGGAGCCAAGCGCTTTGATTCAGTGGAGGAAGCTTTGAAGATGCTGCGAAGAAGTCATCCTGATTTATTTCCCAAATGAGAAGGGAGAAGTTTTATTTGAGCACTCGGGACAAAAAGAGACAGCAAGATACGCTAAATTAAGATGAGATAGCCCATTTGCATGCTGTCTAGTCATCCCTGTGTTTCTCTTTTCTTTGTCTGGCAAGAAGCAAAGAAGATTACCACTGTTAAGGAACGTAAAGCACTGATACAGAGTCAACATATTATGGCATTTAAAAGTTTAACTTCCTCTTAATGTTATCTAGCGTTATTCTGCGAGGGAGTGCTTGTGATACTTGTTGTTTGTTTTATCCACTAGATGGTGCCAAAATGGCATGTTATTAATAGGCAATTCCATTATAGCCAGTGACATTAAGACTATATTAAAATGCTGCCTTTATTTTTCTCCATTTAAGGCTATGCTAAAAAGTCTACAGGTCAATGCTGTGTTAAGTTCAATGTTTACTCCAGTTGGAAAGCTTTTTCTTTTATTCATTTCCTCACTAAAGAGGAAAGCTGGGTGCCCAGTATATGAAGATTTCCAGTACCTTCACTGCTCCCACACTTAGAGGGGGGATTGCTGTACATTATTTAAGATAAGGAGGGTGTGAAAGTTTATTTACTGCTGTTTTTTTTTTAAATAGATAGGTCGGGATAGGATGCTTGCTCTCCCTTTAAAAGTATCATGGTCTAGGATATAGGGAGTGGGCTTAGGGCCCGAGGGACTAGAATTGTATATAGTGTAATAGTTTTTTTCACCTTTTCTTGCTTTAGCTTATTTAGGGGACAAAGTATGAGTAGATTCTTTTTTTGGACAGGAGGGGAGGTGGCAGCACAGCCTTTCAAAGCATTTGCACAACTTGTTATGGCCATCCTATAATGCATGGTTAACACCCTGAATATTCTTTCATGGAATATTAAGGGTGGGGGGATAATAACAAGAAATATGTTATATTAAACCACCTTGCTAAATTTAGTGTTCCTCCAGGAAACACACATGCTCACAGAACAGTTAAAGTTCCTTAAAAAGTGCTGGGTAGGACAGGCCTTTGGAGTGGGGTTCAGCCCTCGTAAGCGGGGCATAGCCCTGCTGATAGCAAAAGGATTACCCTTTACTCCAGTAGATACTGTTAATGATCCAGAGGGAAGGTTTATCTTTGTTTTTGGTAAACTGGGAAACACCAACATAGAATTGGGGTCAATTTATGGCCCCAATGCAGAAACCCCTTCTTTTTTCACTCACCTAGCCTCAGTACTGGCTCCCATTCTCCAATACCCAATTATAATTGGAGGTGATTGGAATTTAGTACAATCAAGCGATCTGGATCGTACATACCAAAGAGGGGTGGGATCTTCTTCAGCTCAGAGGGCCTTGGGTGAATTTATCTCCTCACTAGGTCTAATAGATCCATGGAGGCTATCCTACCCTTCAACTAGAGATTTTACTTTTTACTCCCCGGTACATAAAAACTATTCTCGCATTGATTACTTTCTGGTTAGTCAACAGTTAATCCCCTGTATCATTGATTCACAGATACATGCCCGGGTAATTTCTGACCACCCCTTAATTGCAACCCAATTAGATCTACCCGACGTTTCTTTCAGGCCCCATACATGGTCGTTAAATAATAATTTGTTAAAAGACAAACAAGTAATTTCTAGGTTACAACATTTCTTGCAGGACTCCATTCAAGCTAATTATAACTCAGTACCTGCGGTGGATCTGGTCTGGGCAGCTTTAAAAGCTACATGGAGGGGGGAATTTATACTTACTGCTACGGTATTAAAAAAGGAAAAATTATACCAAACTAATCTGTGTCTGCAGAAAATTAGAAATCTTGAAATTAAAGGATCAGACAACCTTTCGTTTGCTGAAGAACAAGAACTTATGCAAGTATTTTATTGGAGAAAGTAGAAAGATCAGCATCCTTAATAAAAGCTTCATATATTGGCCAGGGTAGCAAAGGGAGTAAATTATTAGCCTAGCAATTAAAACAAAGGGCAGCGTCAAAATCGATTGCAGCCATGAAACACCCACACACAGGCTCTTTGGTGTCTAACCTACCAGAGATGCTAACTCTTTTTAGAGAGTATTATCAATCCTTATACTCCCCTTACTTTCTGACTGATGCCCAATATAAAGCAATGTCAGCTTTTTTAATTAGACCAGACTTGCCTACCCTTTCGGGAAACAACCAGACTCATCTGATAGCACCAATCACTGTCGAAGAAATCTCGGCAGTGATTGGTTCTTTAAAACCAGACAAGGCGCCTGGCCCAGATGGCTTAAGGGCCTGTTCAAAAACTTTTAAAAGGCATCTCCTTCCCTTGTTGTTACAGCTTTATACTTACTGGGGGTCTTTCCCAGTCAAGGACTCTTCATTATTTGAAGTGAGAATAATTCTCCCTCCCAAACCAGAGAAGGATCCTACGGTGATTGGTAATTACTGCCCTATTTCCTTGCTTAACATTGATGTCAAAATCTATGCAAAAATTCTAGCCAACAGGCTAGCAGGAGTGTGGATGAGTCTGTTGGGCACAGAACAGGCAGGGTTTGTGGCGGGGCGCACCTCATCAGACCATTTTAGGAAATTACATCACCTTGTTTCTGCATCCAGGGATCCCAAGCTTCAAGCTGTCTTGGTGTCCCTGGATGTAGAAAAAGCATTTGACAGGGTAGAGTGGATGTACTTGTTTGTGGCCCTTTCCAAATTCAGTATTCCACAGCCTTTTATTGACCAAATTCGAGTCTTGTATTGATGTCCATCGGCAAGGTCACTGTGTAATAATCACCTTTTGGATCCCTTTCTACTCTGTTGTGGCACTCAGCAGGGATGCCCCCTCTCTCCCTACTTGTTTAACTTGTATATAGAACCTTTAGCTAGAGTTCTCAACCTAGAACAGGTGATAAGTGTCATGCAATTGGAACATTTGGAACTTAAGTTATCTCTGTTTGCAGATGATTTACTTCTGCATATTTCCAATAGCAGGCAATCCCTCCCTCTTGCCCTCCATGTTATATCACAATTTAGTGATTTTTCAGGAAACAAGCTCAACAAAAATAAAACTATGTTATATTCCCTATCCCCTCTAGTTACGAGGGACCAAATTGAAAGCATGGGTCTCCAATGAGAAAAAGAAAATCTAACTTACTTATGCATCAAAATTACTAAAGAAATAAATAAACTCAAGGAACTTAATTTAGTCCCCTTGATAAAAACAACAAAGGAAGACCTGACCGGGTGGAAGAATCTACTGTTATCCTTTTGGGGACGGTCAAATGTTTTGAAAATGGTAATTTTGCCAAGGTTTTTTTAACCCCTAAATAACCTTAATATATATCTTCCTAAATCTTTCTTTTTGTTTCTCCAAAAAATATGCTCAGATTTTCTCTGGAATGAGAAGTCTCTGTGAAGGGCTTATGGGAATCTTACTTGCCCTAGGGCATTGGGGGATACAATTACCAGATTTTTACATTTATTGTTTGGCAATTCATGCTAACAGATTTCTGCATTGGTTTACTTCTGAGTCCAATATTCCAGAAAGTCCCTCATGGTTACAATTGGATATTCGGCAAGCAAACTCCTGCAGTCTTGCTTTGACCACATTGTTGTATAACCCATGGTCAAATCTCCCATTAAAGTGCAGAGATTCCTCAATCAGGTGGGATGTGAAAGCCTCACAATAATTATGTGTCTTGCTCCAGATTCATCCCAAAAAGGATTTGAGGCAACCTCTACTAAATAACCCAAACCTAAAAATAGCTAAGAAAACTGTAAATCCCAGCTCTGGGGATCCCACTTTGATTTATGTTTAAAAGATTTCATTTCGGGGAACTCACTCTATTCTATTTCTACTATACAAACTAAGTATAATATTTCTCCCAAATTCCGTTTTCAACTAATTAAAATACGCCATTGTATTAAACATTTTCTGGGCAATCCACCATAGTTGGATGAAGCGGGGAAAGTGTTAACTACTCTTTGGGAATTGACCAAAGGTCATAAGTCAATTGCTAAATTGTACAAAGGAATTGTAATTCAGGCTTGGAAGAATCCTTCTCCCATAGCTTATTATTGGAAAAACAACCTTACCAAGAATTTTTGTGATAACATATGGAAAGCAATGTGGTCAGACAATTTTGTTCTAATTAAGCAAGACCGACTGAGGAACATTCAGTTCAACATTCTCCACAACATATATTACACACCTAGTAAATTACATTGGATGGGCAGGCTGTCCTCCATGGAATGCAAGGATTGTGGATCTGACTATGCTACACTATACGATAAGCTTTGGTCATGCTCCAAAATCTCAAAATTTTGGGATACGATCAAAAAATGCATAGCATCCTTTTTAAAAATTGCTTCATACTTCGAGGAGGATACCTGCCTCTTAGGAATGTATTCATCTATTCCCACATTCTTTCAGAAAGTTCAATTTGTTTTGGTTTCCATGGTTACAAAGTTGTTAATTCTAAGGCATTGGAAAGAGGAATGGGAACATTCTTTTGGAGAATGGTAGGGTGAATTTCTAACCGCTCTAAATGCAGAAAGATGTGTGGCTAGGTTCTCACACTCCTGGGAAACATTCCAGGAATGTTGGGGAGTCTTCTTCTCAATTCTTAAAGGCAAATTTGGATATGGAACCAGCTCCCAACGTTCTTCTCCTTCATCTTTGTATAATTTCTTTTTTTCCCTCATACCTTTATCCCTCCCTGGGTTTTTTTTTTTTTGCTTGTTTTTTTTCCAACCTCACGACCATTTTTGGGTTATTATCGTTTCTTCTCTTCTCTTCTCCTCTCTGACTTCTCTTCTCTAGTTGGTTGTGCCTAAGCCTCAAGAGGGTCCAATGCATCATGCTTCTATCCTTTTATGTGAAGTTGGGTCAAAAGAGGGTGTGTGTGTGTGTGCTGCTGGGTGGGGTAGGGATGAGTAGGTATATAGAATTTAATTTTTTTTTCTCTCTCTTTCTCTTTTCCTTTTTTTAGTTTATGGTTATGGGGCATGGAATATTTATTTGTTTGTTTAGTTATAATGCTGGAAAGTGTCTTATTTTCCTGTATATGATTAAACCCTGCATTAAAATAAAGTTATTTGCAAATAAAGTTATTTGCAAAAAAAAAAAAAAGGGAAATATAAGGGAACTCAGTGGGACAAAGATAGGAGGGCATACCAAACTTCCATAAGGGAAGCAGGGAAGGCAGTAAGGCAGGCTAGGGCTAAACCGAGGAATCAATAGCACAAACAGTAAAAGAAGGGACAAGACTTTCTGTAGGTATATTAGTGAAAGGAAAAAGTCCAGGGGGATATTGCTAACATCAAAAGGGATAAGGGGGAGTGTGTGGAGGAGGACCAAGGAAAAACATCTATCCTAAATAGATACTTCTGCTCAGTATTTACTGAGGAGAAGGTAGGGCAGGGCCCACAGCTCAGCACCATGGACACAGGTGGGAGGGAGGTGTCCATAAGTCCTTTCACAAAAGAAAGGGTTCTATAAGAGCTCCCTAAGCTCAGTGTGAACAAGGCAATAGGACCTGGTGGCATACAAACCAGGGTACTAAGGGAGCTAAGGGTGAAACTAGCAGAGCCATTATAAAAACTGTTTAGTGAGTCTCTGAGCACAGGAGAGGTCCTAGAAGACTGGAGAATGGCTCATGTGATCCCGCTCCACAAGAGTGACAGCAGGGAGGAGGCAGAGAGCTACAGACCAGTCAGTATTACCTCAGTAGTGGGCTAGATTATGGAGGCACTCCTTAAGGAAAGGATAGTACAACACCTGGAATCCATAGGAAAACAGGATCCAAGACAGCATGGGTTTACAACAGGAAGATCCTGTTAAACTAATTTCACAGATTTATTTGACTGGATAACCAGAGTGGTGGACCAAGGGGGGTGCAGTTGATGTCTCCTACCTTGACTTCAGCAAAGCTTTCGATACTGTTCCACATAGAGGATTGATTAATAAGCTGGGTAGGCTCAGGGTGGGTCAGATGTTGGTCAGCTAGGTGGCAAACTGGTTGGCAGGCAGAAAACAGAGAGTGGTGGTAAATGGCATACAGTCAGAAGAGATGCAAGTCACAAGTGGGGTACCTCAGGGATCTGTCCTGGGGCCAGTCCTCTTCAATATTTTCATCAGTGACATTGCAGATGGACTGGAGGGTAAGGTTTGTCGGTTTGCAGATGACACCAAGATCTGCAACAGAGTAGATGATATAGATGGGGTGGGCAGAATAAGAAGAGATCTGGATAAACTGGCAAAATGGTCAGAAGAGTGGCAACTGGGATTTAATGCAAAGAAGTGCAAATTCATGCACACAGGGAAGAGAAACCCTGAAGCTACCTATAAGTTGGGAATGGAGCTGCTGGCAATCACAAGGAAAGAAAGTGACTTGGGTAACATCATCATCACAGATGACCTGAAATCATTCAAGCAGACCACTAATGTAGTAGGTAAGGCTAGAGGGATGTTGGGGTATATTAGTAGGTGTATCACAAATCGTAAGAGGGAGGTAATAATACATCTTTACAAGACACTGGTTAAGCCCCATCTGGAGTACTGTGTGCAGTACTGGAGGCTGCATCTGCACAAGGACATTAACAAAATGGAGGCAGTCAAGAGAAGGGAAACCAAAATGGTGCAGGGACTGCATCAGAAAACATATGAGGACAGATTAATGGAGCTCAATATGTATACCCTAGAGCAAAGGAGGGAGAGAGGTGATATGATCCAAACATTCAAACATCTTAAGGGCATTAACAAGGTGAAAGAGTCTAACATGTTTCAATATAAAAAAATAGCAGGACAAGAGGACACAGCATGAGATCAGAGGGAGGCCAATTAAGAAGTAATGTGAGGAAGTTCTTTTCACAGAAAGGGTGGTGGATGCATAGAATGGCCTACCTCAGGAAGTGGGGGATATGAATACAGTGCAGGGCTTCAAACAGGCATGGGATAGGCATAAGGGAGCAATACAGGTGAGTATAAATAGATAGGCTATTGACAGAGTAAAAGACTATGGCACATTCATAAGGAAGAAAAAATAGGCAGACTGGATGGGCCTTGCGGTCCTTATCTGTTTGTTTTGTTTAAAAGTTTATTTTTATACAGGTTGATTTGTTGGAGAATTAAATCCCCATTTACAGTAAATTCCTGTGGACATAATTACAATAAAAAAATAAATAAATAAAAAAATAATAATAAATAGATACATACAATACAAAATCACATACAATCTAAAAACAATTACAGCAAACATTCAAGTAATCATGCAATTTAATTTTAAATATGTGCAAGTCAGAAATCTCAGCAAAATGAAAAGATAATTCATCTGATAATTATCTACCATCAACTTCTATGTTTCTATGTAACATTTACAAGAAAACAGGTGGCTCATGAAAGAAGAGAGGCCTAAAAAGATACTCTAAGTATATCACAAAAAAGTAAGAACTGATATGATATCTGATATGAATATAAATATTATGTGCTGGAATCTGAATGGCATTAATCGACCCATCAAAAGTAAAAGAATAATTAACCATGCAAAAAAAAAAAAAGAATAGATTGTTTGCTACTTCAAGAGACACATCTCACAGATCCTGACTTTTAAAAATTCTGTAGATATGGGGTGGGGGAGGGGAGAAAGCATACAGACTGTTTCAAATATTAAAACAAAGTGTAAGGCTATGATTTTCGAAAAGAATAAACAGATATCAGTGTAAAAGTCCATGGAAGGCACTCAGGAAAGGTTTGCTATAGGTAGTGTAAAATAAAGGAAAGTAAATTTACATTGGCACATGTGTATGGACCCATTGAGGGTGATCCAACTTTTTTCACTAACTTCTTTGTACATTTAGTCAATATCCTAGACCACTTTTAATTGGAAGTGATTACAACACAATATTAAACCCTATGATGGACAAAATTAGGGACACACTCGGCCCTGTCAAAATCCACAAAAAGTTTAACATATACCGTATGGAGAAGCAAGGATTGTTAGATTTCTGGAGGTAATGAAATGAGAATATTCATGAGTACTCCTTCTTTTCTAATAGACACTGAATGTATTCCAGAATAGACTGGATAATGGGAATCTTTAGAATTTTTAATTATATAGAACAAATATCATATGAATGTATAAATATAATAGATAAAGAACCTCTGTGCTCAAACACTGAGGCAAGGGTTACCCCAAAGGACATTTGGCTGGGAAGCCAAGTTTCAAGAAAATACAAAATCACACATGCCCCCACAATGCAAAGCATCATGAGCTGCATATGCAAATCACCACAGAATGTTATGCTGGTCCAACTTTAAGCAGAATTGTATGGTGCCGAAAGGCCTCTCACACAGTTTGCAAAGGGTGCTAACAGAAGACATAGACACGTGTTTCATTCTACCAGGACTCATCAGTATGCCTCGTCTGTTTGACACCCCAGTGGAATGGACCAGCTACCCTTAAGGCAGTGTGCCTTGGATATATTGTGGTGAACCCATTAAAATAAAAAACTATTTAAAAGACAAAGAACCTCTGAGCGCAAACACTGAGGCAAGGGTTACCCCAAAGGGCATTTGGCTGGGAATCCAAGTTTCAAGAAAATACAAAATCACACATGCCCCCACAATGCAAAGCATCATGGGCTGCATATGCAAATCACCACAGAATGTTATGCTGGTCCAACTTTAAGCAGAATTACGTAATGTTGAAAGGCCTCTCACAGTTGCAAAGGTGCTAACAGAAGACATAGACACGTGTTTCGTCCTACCAGGACTTATCAGTATGCCTCATCTGTTTGACACCCCAGTGGAATGGACCAGCTACCCTTAAGGCAGTGTGCCTTGGATATATGTGAACCCATTAAAATAAAAAACTATTTAAAAGACAAAGAACCTCTGTGCGCAAACACTGAGGCAAGGGTTACCCCAAAGGGCATTTGGCTGGGAAGCCAAGTTTCAAGAAAATACAAAATCACACATGCCCCCACAATGCAAAGCATCATGGGCTGCATATGCAAATCACCACAGAATGTTATGCTGGTCCAACTTTAAGCAGAATTGCATGGTGCCGAAAGGCCTCTCACACAGTTTGCAAAGGGTGCTAACAGAAGACATAGACACGTGTTTCGAGTAATAGATTATTCTCCTATTAAGCATTCAATTAAATTGTACAACAGAACAGGTTTCAAATACACTGGAAAATGAATCCACTATTAGTTCATTAAACATTACAACAAGCCTAAGATGACTGCCATGCTGGGCAGCCTCTGAACAGCAGAGTAGGAGAGTAGCAGAAATTTTAATAGTTTTAACAGTCTATTAACAGTATTTCAGACTGAGATCTAGATACTGGGTTTAGGTTAGCAAGTTAGGGATTTGTAGTGAGGTAGCAAGCTTACCTGTGTGCGTCTTTGGGTGATAGCTAGCCCATACCCAAGTTTACACAACAGCCTTGGGGGCAGACTCCCTAAGGCGAGCACTGTGCTAGAATAATTACTCTAATGGTAGTAGTTGTGCTGTGTACCGCAAGATTGCCAGACTTCATTCAGTACTCACCTTTGGTCTGTCTACCATCCCTTGAGGTTATTTGGTGCTCTGAGGCAAGGGGAGTACCATCAGCCGCTGACTCGATAAGCCATGGAGGTGGCAGGAATTAACCAGGAAGTTGCCGGGCCACTGAAGCAGTCGAGGAGACATTGACGGTGGTGGAGAGATTGTCCGATCTGTGAGGGCCCATCAGAGTGAGAGGCCGGAGGACAAACTCCCCCCCTCCACTGTCTGGAAGATTGTCATCCCAATTTTCAGTTCGGACTGGGAAGGAAGACTCGTAAGCTTGCCGGAGTGGAGCCATGGAAACATGCAGGAAGATTGGTGCAGCTGACTCAGTAAGATGATTGTGAACTGTCCAGTTCCATAGGCTTGACTGCTTGCATTGGCCACAGGCTTACCGGAGGGTGGTCTGGGGTGCTGATCCAACTAAGAGACCTGGGAGTGTGACCAGAGGGCTGCCTGTCCAGGCTCACTGCAGGATTGGGCCAAGGGGATCTAAATAAGCCATGCAGGGCCCCACCTAGAAGAGGGACCAACCAGCTGTTTTCGGGTAAAAGGAGCCACAGAAACAACTAAGGGGCCATTGGAACATCAAGACATGCAGTAGCCTTTTCATTAGAACTATTATGGTCTGTTGAGACTTTTCCATTTGGGAAGGCTGGCAGAGCTATAAACAGCTTGGGCTTACTGGCTAGAAGAGTCATTTAAGACTCTTTATTCCTTTTCTGACCTCCCTGTCTCTACCATCACAGCATTTCAGTGCTGGGAAGTCAGAATTGTAAGGAGTCATGTTGATCATCCGTGGCGGGCACTCCGTGCATTTTGGAAGGGGGTAGGATTGAGGTTATTGGGTACAGGAGGCTACCTGGGTGCCATCAAACCATTGAGAGAGGGGAAACATATTTGGTTCTGGTGACCAGGGTTCTTGTCAGACTGAGCAGGCAGGTGACATGGGGGCTACACTGTCCACCAAACCCATGAGGGCAGTACTATGCAATGCCGGATTGATCAGGAATAAGACCACTGTCATCTCGGACTTGATTTTCTCAGTCGACTTGGCTTGCTTCACTGAGACCTGGTTGGGGGATGATGCTGGCCCAGTTCTAGAGGCTGCCATTCCCAGCGGGTATTCAGTGGTGCACTGCCCCATAGTGGAATGCAGGGGTTGGGGAGTGGCCATCTGTTTTAGATCTGAGCTTAACTTCTCTGTGCACCCAGTGGTAAGACCAAATTCATTTTAATGTGTTTCTGTACAGTACATGGTGGTCTAGGAGCAGGCTGTAGGATTCTCCCAGTTTGCCATCCCCCCAGGACAATGGGAGAATTCTTACAGAGGGTGGCCTATTTCATCAGCGGCGAGACATTGGCATCCCCCAGTATTTAGTCTTGGGGGATTTCAACATCTGGGCTGATGATGAGTCATCCAGGCTGGGTTCCAACCTCCACCAGATTATATTTTCTCTGGGCCTGTTACAGGAAGTTTCCTCTGTGACACACCAAGGGTGGTCACATGTTGGATTTGGTCTTCTTTCTGGGGCTTGAGGTTTCTAACCTCAAGACTAATTGGGTCTTTTGGTCCGATCATTCCACGGTAGAATTTTTGATTGGGGCCCCCTTCAAGAATCCTCCCCCTGCTGAGATGACTAGCTATTGCCCTTTGAGGGGTTTGACCCTGGAGGGATTATTGGCAATGGCTGATCTATCTAGTGTGGGTAGTGCATGCGTAGGGGGTTTGGGTGACACAGTCGCCACCTATAATAGGGTGCTGACTGTGGCACTCGACTCTCTTGCACCAATCCATATATGACCCAAATCTTCTAACTTGAGGTCCCCCTGATTCGATGGGGACCTCAAGGTGATGAAGATTTTGGGTTGGAGGTTGGAGCACAGCTGGCAGAGGTCCAGCACGGAGGTGGATAAACTGGCCCTGTGTACCTACTACCACGAATGCCAGGGGACAATCACCCAGAAGAAGGCAGAGTTCCTGTCAAGGGAGATTGCTGCTGGGAAG
Organism: Neoceratodus forsteri; assembly: GCA_016271365.2. Lineage (NCBI taxonomy): Eukaryota > Metazoa > Chordata > Ceratodontiformes > Ceratodontidae > Neoceratodus > Neoceratodus forsteri. Next base: position 1,729,415,329 of record CM057452.1, read on the forward strand.
AATCAACCAACAGCACTCTTTTCGACTGTGGACATGCTCTTAAACCCAGCCTGTCTAAAGTTAAAACTAACATTTTTTAGCACTTTATGCAAAGAGTTTGCTCGATTCTTCTCAGACATGGTGTCCACCATCCAGCAGAGTATTCTGCCAGTGGGCCCTATGGAGGCCAACAGTGGTCACCTTTGTCATCCAGAGAGCACTCCACCTAGCTGGGGTGAGTTTAAGCCTGTGGAGGCATCAGAGGTCACTGTGGTTGCATCAAAGTTGAAATGCATCTACTGTGAACTCTACCCATTACCGACACATTTCTTAATGGAATGTGTGGATATCATAGGCCTGGTGTTTTCCCGGATTGTCCAGTGTTCTTTATCTGAGGGGATTTTTCCCAATGCCTTGAAGGAGGCATTGATGCATTCCCTCCTGAAAAAAAACATCTTTAGACCCTGACATCAAGGAGAATCACCGTCCTATCTCTAATCTCCCATTTTTAGGAAAGATTTATTTTGTTTTTGTTTACCGGGTAAGTATACTAGACAAGATTATTACCTTTATTCAAGCATGACCTGGGAGAGTACAGTCAGGAGAGAACAAAGTCAAGCAGTGTACAACAAGCAGACAGTAGCTCATGATGCAGCATGAAGTGAGAACAAAAACATTACACAGTTTACCTACAAGAGCAAGCCGTATCTGTGAAAACTAAGAGAAAACAAATATTACATTAATTAATTGTGCTAGTTGGTACAACAATGACTAACTGAACTACATACTACAACAAACTGGAGATAAGTAGCAGTTATAACAATAGGATCTATGATGGAAGTAGGAACATGCTGATTTCAGAACATGAAGGGAAACAGTAAGTGCCATGTAGGGAAGGAAAGCTGCGAGGAGCGAGTCTCAAGTTACAGCACAAGAGCAACCATCAGATTGTATTAGGTGGGCATGAAGAACCAGTTTAAAGGCTTTGTGGAATTTGAAGAGTTTGATGTGTGGGGTGGAGTTCCAGGAGCAGGGGGCAGATATAGCAAAGGGTAGTTCCCCCTTTTTTATGAGATATCTGGGAATTTCAAGTAAGGTTTGAACGGATGACCTGAGGAGATATGCTTGGGAGGGATGAGATAGCAGTCTAGAGAGGTACTCAGGGGTCCCCATTCTGATAATATTATCAATCACACAGCCAGCAGAATAGAGTCTATGTGAAGCCAGGGAGAGCCAGTTCAATTTAGAGTGGATCTGACAATGATGGGTAGGTCTGTGTGCAGAGAGGGCAAATCAACATATGCTGTTATAGCAGATGCTTCATTTTTGCAGGGCTCCTTTGCTAGCATTAAGGTATACCTGTAAGCAGTATGTCAGAGAGAGAAGGAGGAAACCTTGTGCAATAGCAAGCTGAGCAGCATCATTGAGGGAGGACCTAATTTTATAGACAAGGCCAAGTTTGAAGTTTACCGCCTTACAGGTAGCCGCAATGTGGAGGTTAAAGTCCAGAGATGGGTCAAGAGTGACTCCTAGTTACCTGAATGAGTTAATGGATTCCAAAGGGTAGCCATCTAGACACCATATTGAGAGATCCAGATCAAGAGATCTGATTCTAGAGGGGGAGCCGAAAAGCATAGCCACAATTTTCTTAGCATTAAGTATGAGCCTGTTTTGTAGAAGTCAATCCTCTAAGCAGTCAAACTCAGCTTGAAGATCTGCCTTTACTGATGAGGGGTCTTTACTACTAGCGAGAAGCACCATGTAATCAGCATAAAGGATCAACGAGGAGGAACAGGGAAGAGAGGGCAGGTTGTTAATAAAAAGAGAGAAAATAAGAGGGCCAGGTATAGATCCCTTTTGAACTCCAACAGAGGTAGGGGAAAGTTCGGAGACAGCAGTTTCAATTTGAACAAATTGCATCCTCCCAGTGGGGTAGCTATCAAACCAGGAGATGGCAGACTGGCAAAACCCAGGGAGGACAGTTTGGAGAGTAGCAGAGAGTGATTCACAAGATCAAAGGCCTTAGTGAGGTCAATAAATATGGCCCCCATGAGCAGGCCCTTATAATCACTGTTAGGACTTCATTAGTTACCTGAAATAGTGCAGTTGTGGTGCTGTGCCTTTTTCGGAATCCATGATTAGCTGGAGATAGAAGGTTGTGTAAGTGCAGATATTTTGAGACCTGGGAGGCAACGGCCTTCTCAAGTAGTTTATTTAGGGTAGAGAGAATGGCAATCAGTCTGTAATTTGCCATGGTTTTGGTATCCCCCTTTTTGTGTTCAGGGACAACACGAGCGGTTTTTCACAGCATAGGCACTGTCTAGGTTAGTATGGAAAGACTAAAAATTCTCACAATAGGGACAACAAGAGCTAAAGCTGCCAGTTTGCTAAAGTTCGGCAGTAACCCATCTGGACCCGCATATCCATGTGGGGAGATAGATTTAAGGAGATGCAGTACCTCAGTAGAGGAGATTGATCTGAGCCAAAAGGAGGATTTGTGCGGAATGTGCATGTCAGGAGGAGGAGAAGGGGACTGGTTAAATTTCTCCAGGTATACAGAGAGATCCAAGAATTGAGCATTCAGAGCATTTGCAATAGTAGGTAATTTATTACAATTTTCATCATTTAGTGTCATGTCAGATATAGCCATCTTGGGCCTTTGACCTATAAAATTTTTGATGTGGTTCAAAAAACCCAGGTATCACCAGCTGAGGATTGGAGAAGCTTATGGCAATAGTTCCTTTTAGCCATCCAAATATCTTTTTTGCAGGCATTTCTTATTAGCCTATAGTTAGCCCAGTCTTCTGTCCATAGGGACTTCTTAGCCAAGGCCCAGGCCTTGTCTCTCCTTGTTATAGTTTGAAGGAGGTCTTTGTATAACCATCTGTTGGCAGGGACCCTAAGATGCCTTTTTTCAATGGGACGTGCAGATCCTGTAGTGTGAGAAACTGAGAAATCAGGTAGTCGAGTGCTATATTTACATTCTCAGTGAAATAGATAGGAGACCAGTCAATGTTATTGATTTCATCAAGAAGTGCACTTAGGTTAAGTTTGGCAAAGTCCCAATACTGTATAATTCTAGGTGGGGGTTAGGGTAGTGACCATTCCAGATGCAAAAAGTAGGCAAGTGATCACTAATAGAATCTGAAAAGGTACCTGCAGCAATAATTTTGTTTGGTCTGTTTGTAGAAATCCAGTTTAAAAGAGATTGATGCTCACCATTTGCTGAGATTCGAGTAGGGCTAGAAATCAGTTGAGATATGTGAAGTCACATGACAGCTTCAGTGTACAAGCCAGCATGACCATCCAATAGGTCTAGGTTGAAATCCCCCATTAAAATGACTTCAGATCTACCCTTTAGAGCAGATATATAGTCTAAGAGCTCTTTTAAGCCTGGGAGAGCCCCCTTTGGGGGATTGTAAGCACATATCAAGTTTAACCTTTTTTTACCACCTAAAAGCAGAATGGTATGCAGAGTTTCACATAAACCTAATAGCCCTGAATGTTGGACAGAGATACTGAGATTATCAAGAAGGTGGTAGCACTTCAGCTGGAAGAGCACCTCCTGACCTTTGATCTCTATGAGCCCTTCCAGTCTGGTTTTTGTGTAAGGCATAGTACAGAAACCACTCTTGTTAGAGTGCATAATGATCTCCTCAGGGCTAGAGATTGAGGGGAAGGGGCAATTCTTATCCTCCTCTATCTCTCCTCAGCATCTGATGTAGTAGACCATTGTGTGTTGCTTGATCACCTGAGGGAATTTTGAGGGCTCACCGGCACAGTCATCTGCTGATTTGATTCCTATCTCATGAACAGGAGGCAACGGGTAGTGATGGGGAATTTATCCTTCTCCCCTAGTCTCCTGTCCTGTGGAGTACCTCAGGGTTTGGTCTTGTCCCTGATGTTGTTTGCCATTTACATGCTGCCCCTGGGTGAGATCATTAGGAAATACAATATGGATTTTCGTTTCTATGCTGTTGACACCCAGCTGTATTTTTCCTTTGCACCAGGAACATCTAATGTGGCAGAAGTACTAAATAACTGCCTTGCAGAGATCAATGACTGGATGGCCTCCAGCTGGCTGTGACTGAACCCCAACAAGATGGAGATACTGGTGATGGAGTCAAATAGAGGGTGGAATAGGATGGCCTCAGGTGCATTAACCAGCTTGTTTCTGGGATCCTTGCCATTGAAGGCCTCCTCAAGGATACAAAACCTAGACATAATCTTTTGCAGTGGTCTGACACTTGCAGCTCAGGTGTAGGCCATTGTCCGGATCAGCTTTTACCATCTCAGGAATATTGCAAAGGTTAGGCCCCTTGTTCCACCTCTGGACCTCCCCACTTTGGTGCATGCCTTCATATCAACTATGCTGGACTACTGTAATGCGCTGTACCTCAGGGTCTCTGGTGAATGCCTCCACCAGTTGTAGCAAGTGCAGAACACAGCAGCCAGGTTGTTGGTGGGGCAGTCTATATTCTACCACATCACCCCAGTGCTGCGTGATCTGCACTGGCTGCTGGTCAGATGGAGGATCCTCTTTAAAGTGGGATTACTCACCTTGAAGGCCCTACACGGGTTGGGCCCTTGTTATCTGTCTGATCTCCTGTCACCTGCTGCATTGACACGCTCCCTCCAATCCTCCTCAAGGGGCCTCCTAGTGATTCCCAGGATTAGGTTGAAAACAGCTGGTGACAGAGCATTTAGTGTCACTGGCCCTGTCCTGTGGAATTTGCTGCCACCAGTTATGTGGGATGCCTCTTCTGTGGATGTTTTTAACCTTAAGGCCTTAAGGCTCACTTGTTTTGCAAAGCTTTTCCCAATCCCCCAGACTGAGTTGGGCAGGATCTTGCCTCTCCTTCCTTTTATCATTTTCTGGTCTTACTGATTTTAATATATATGCAGTAGCAGCCACAGACACTGCTAGCTATTTCCTGAAATTTCTGTGATATTTCCAGAAATATCTCATGCTTTCTCCATTTCCACAGTAGGGGCAGCAGAGAGAAACTCTTTAGAAATGTGTGAAATATTTGGAAATAGCTGGCAATGTCTGTGGCTACTACTGTAAGTGATAATTTGTAGATTGGAAATTTTTATGTTTTTGTAATTTTACAATGGATTTGTTGCTGTTGTTGTTGTGTGGCAGTCAGAGCCTCTGGGATTGGGTGCCTGAAAAATAAAAATTGCCTTGCCTTGCCATAAACCAGAATTTGAACAATACATAAAAAGAAATTAAAATTATTTGAAGAATTCCACAAAGAGACAGACTCACCATTGAACATTTTATGGAATTCAGGAAAAGCAGTGATAAAAGGAAGCATAAATAAATTCTCAATCAGAAAATAAAAAGGAGAACATGGAGAAATAAGAATATGAAATAATGAGAGCAGCATAAAAGCACATAATACAGAAACATAACAGGATACAGAGCTATTAATTAGTTTTAAAATTCAGCATAATACAATATTAAATGAAACAACAGAGAGGCTAATATTAAAGACAAAGGGCTCAATTTTCAAAACCCTGAGAATGCCACAAACTCATGGTATGCTGATCATTTGGCATGTGGGACTTGCAGCACTCTCTCAGCTGGCGATCAGGATTTTCTGTCCTGAGTGCCAAATGCCACAAGTTAGAGCAGCTTTTTCCTGGTCTAACTTGCACCAGTTGAGGGACCCTTTTTACAGGGTTTGTGCCAAATCTTTGGTGCAAGTTGCCATAAAATGAGAGTGTCGCAACATGAGACTGACTTTTTAAAATCAGGTGCAGTTGTGTCAAAGGAATTTGGTGCAACTGCGGCAAAAAGTGGAGTTCATGCAATTCTTGATGCAAGCCCTTTGTCACCCTTTGAAAATCCAGGCCAAAATCTAAATATTATATCCATGCAGACAAATCAGGTAAAGAACTAGCATAGCAACTTCAAAAAGAAGGATCAGAGAGGATGTTAAAATAAATTAATACAGAAGTAGGAGTAACCACAAATAATGAGATTATTAACCTGGAATTTAAAAAATATTATTCTAACTTATACAAATCAGAAATTGAAGATATAACAGGAGAACAGGTCTAAAACATTAAAATCCCTAAAATTTCAGTAAATAATAGAGAAATTCTAAACAACAATTTTATGAAATCAGAAGTAGAAATGGCTATCAGAAAAAATAACAAGCATTTGTCAATGCCGAACGTTCGCTTGCAGGTATTTGCAGTGGTATTTGGCACTTGGACATAGCTTAAAAAAACCAGTGACAAAGAAGTACAAGCATTTGTCAATGCCGAATGTTGCTTGCTTCTATGTGCTGTTTAGGTATTTGGAAGTCATTGGAGTGCAAATATTGAAAATTCGCGAACTTACGAGCGTGTGTAGGAACTGCGCAATGCATGCTCATAAAACAGTCATTTTGAATTTTTCACCAAATTTTCCAACACAGCCATTTAAGACCTCTGCTCATGAACAGTGTCACTGTGATTTTCTTAATGTGTCCCATACATTGATTTCGCACACCGACTGTGCCATTGCGCGCCACATGGGCGGAAACACATTTTGGGCAAGATGTGAAAAATGACAGCTGTACTGCTCATAAGAAGGTGTGATAAAATGGCAATGTTGAAAATCTGGGTGAAAATATTGAAAATTACCGTGAACTTAGAACCTCGCATTAAGATTTCATATGCATCATAAAACGGTCATTTTTAGGAATTTTTCCATCAAATTTTCAAAATAGGCTTTTTGAGAGCCCACCTTATGAACACTGGCACTGCTGTTTCATTAATCGGGCCCAAAAGGTGATTTCATGCAGTGACTGCGAAATCACCCTTCAGGCCTGAATAATGCCATGACAGTGACAGAATTCATGAGAAGGGGTCCCAAAAACCCCATGTTGAAAATTTGGTGCAAAAATTCTGAAAAATGCCTGAGATATGCAACAAAGTTGAAAAAACCCATCTAGCCTATTATACAGCTTACCGGCATTTCCTCAGTTCGCAGTCGGCTTTGAAGAGTGCAGATGTGTTCCCGGTCCAGCGATGATCAACGCGCCGAGCTCCGGAGGTAAGTATGGGGTGAGGGGGGTGTAGGGAGGCAGAGTGTGCAGTGGGTGGGTGCAGGTGTGGGAGGGGGTCCGGAAGACTGCGTGGGACCGTTTTTAATTTACAGGTTTTTTTTTTTCTAAAATTGTGATGCGGGATGTTGCCATGCTGGGATGGGCTCCCAGCATGGCAGAAGATTGCTGGGGGCTGTGGAGCTGACGGGGATTGGGCATCCCTGTCGGCAGATGACACTGGATGTTTGCCACGCTGGGGTGGGCTCCCAGCATGGCACCAAAGATTTGGGGGGGTGTGAGACACTGTCAGCACACAGTGGTGGTTTTCTTTGAAGAGAAGACCACCACTGTCATACACAGCACTGCATCGATTGGTGCAGGACTGCCACGCCTGCTCAACGGAGCAGGGGATTGCACAGGGCAGGCACACCTCCAAAGTGTCCCATTCTCCCAAGACGTTCCTTGCGCATGCACGCAAGTGAACGTAAAAAGGGGAAGGCTCTGTGATCGAATGGATTTTTAATAGAAACCTACCAAAGCTTTAAAACAGAATTAGTACCAATATTAACAAAACTCTTTAATTATTTTATTCAGCAGAATAAGGTACTGAAAGATTTCTAGAAGCACAAATAATAGTAATCAAAAAAGGAAGAGAAAGACCCAAAACAATCTTCATCACATGTGCAATATTTCTATTAAACTCTGGTAATAAAATATTCACTAGGATATTGTCTATGAGACTAAATGGTATATTACCAACAATAATTCAAAAAGATCAAACAGGATTTTCAAAAATAGAAGAAGTTATAATAGTATTAGAAATGCTATAAACATAACACACTTGAGTCAAAACACAAATATAATACTGTTAGTATTGGATGCTGAAAGGGCTTTTGATAGGGTTGTATGGAAGTTCCTGTTTCACATAATGGAGAAAGCAACTTGGAATAAAAATATATACATTGGGTCAAAATTTTATACAATTACCCAAACACAGTTATATTAACAAATCAGGAAACCTCACAGAAAATTAGGTTACAGCACGGCACCAGACAGGGATACCCACTTTTCCCTTTATTATTTATAATAATAGAACCCTTAGCAACACAAATCAGAGACAGTATTGGAATAAGTGGAAGTCAAGGTTGAAGATCAACATATAAAAATATCTTTATGTGCAGGTGATGTTATACTATATGTAGCAAAGCCAGCAAAGGCTTTGCCAAAGGTAATTGAAATAGTATCAACATTTGGCAAGGCATCTGGTGATAGAATACATTGGGCAAAATCAGAATTAATGAAGGTGAGTTCAAAAGATAATTTGCAAGTCAGGACAGGAATGCCATTCAGGATAATAAACAAACTAAAATACCTAGGGATAACACTAACTCATGATATTACAAAAGTAGTGTAAATAAATTTAAACCCACTAATAACCAAAATAATAATAATATTAATAATAATAAAAAAGATTTGCAAAACTAAGAAAATTTACCAATAACACTTATGGGCAAGATGCAGGTAATTAAGATGAATGGCTTACCATTAATTTTATACATATTATAGTCCATACCATTAACTATTTATAAAAAAAAGTTTGAAGAAATAGATAAAATCATAAGAAAATTCCTTTGAAACATTAGAATGCTAACAGAGAAGTTACAAGCTCTTTATAATCAAATAGGCTTAAAACTATCAAAATGTCAATGATACCAACATGCTGCAATAATCATTCAAAACACAGAATACTATGCAGAAGATCTGCCATGATGGGTGTATTCAGAATACATGCAGGTTAATAACAACAGCATTTGTGATCAGAAATATGGACATTTATATGCCACATAAAAAGAGAAGGATTTAAATAATGTCAGTAATCCATGCATAAGATTCACTAGGAAGATTTGGCAAGAATATAATTAAATAACAAAAGAGAATTTAAAAATAAATATACATAGTTCAATAAAATTGGCAGAATATAGGAAAAACATAAAAAAATATAATCCTTGGGGAGCAAAAAGGATAATACAAGTAGGGGATTTATATAAGGAGGAACACTTCATAACATTCTAAGACCTAAACATCAAATTTAATTTGATAGAAAAAGATAAGTTTACATATATAAAAGTCAGATTGTACTTGTCAGAATCCTTAGGGACTGAGTTAGTAAAACCTTTCTTGTACCTATCAGTATAAGAAATAACAATGAAAAAGGAAACTAAAGTAATAACCAACATTTACAACAAAATGTTAGAAATGCAAACAGGTAATCTAAATAAATAAAGACAAAGTTGAGAAAAAGATGAGGAAATAGAACTGATGATAATAAATGGATACAGGTAATAAAAAATACACAAGTATCGATTAGTAATACATTAAACCAAATACATGTTTCCATCATATATATTACACACCACATTTATTAAAAGAAAGGAATCAAGCACTATCGCCAATGTGAAACACAAGAGGAACACTTATACATGTGATTGCAGCATGCAAATATGTAGTACTATTATGGAACAAAGTAACAGCAATATTGAATAAAATTTCCTGGTGTTTCACTGATGTGTGAACTGGAGCCTTGTATGTTGGGAACATCCTCAACTCAACAAATACCCAAGGGTCCATTACATAACACTATCAATTTGGCATTAATCAATGAAAGGAGATGCATACCAAGACTTTGGAAAGATGCACATCCTCTTGAATATACATTACGGAAAAAACATATATTGTATATTGAGTGTATGCAACTAGAAAAATTATATTATATAAGTAATAAGCAGAAACATAGTTTCTACAAAATTTGGGAACCAAGGGAGCCAGTTCAGCATCTATTTAAAGGAAATTACATATAAATAGGTAGATGAATACTTGTGGAGGGAAGGAGAACCACAAGTCAGATTTTGGAAGCAGAAATACAAGGATTGAGGAAGGAGAAGTGAGGGGGAAGAGGAATAGGGGAATAGAGGTAGAGAGGGAATGGTAGGGGTTATGAGAAACTAAAAACCAAGTGAAAGATGGTAGCAGTGCCTAAAGTCAGATGATGAATAACCCCCTGACTTGATTTAGTAAAAATATTTAACCCCTAGGGGAAAAAATGGTTGCAAGGACAGAAGTGTAGGATGTAGTATTCTGATACTATTTGAATGGAGATACCTACAGCATGTTTATTGATCTTATTATATGGGATACAAAGTAGTATCAACAATATCAGGTATTCTGCTTCTAAACTAATATTACATAATAAATTATATTGTAAATTAAGAAGCTGATGTCAGGAGATCAAACCTATAGATCCTCTGGTACAGATAAATTATAATAGAAGAACATATTAAAATGAATTATGGGTGGTTTGAGGTCCATCAGGGGCCAGAACAATTGAGTGTTCTCAAGGATGATCTTCTTCCCTTGCAAGGGCTCATGAAAATATGTGCTGCTTCACTTTCACCTGGGTGACCACAAATGGAAGGCAGGTAAAGTGGCAGTGGAGGCTGGACCCTGTCCTGTTCTGCATGTTGGCACCTTTGGCACACATTGAGGCCCTAGTAGTCAGCCTCCTGGGAAAAGAAAACATGAGGAAAACATGTTCTGGCATTCAAGATGAATCCTGCAACACTGAGGCTCTACACAGCATCCTGTACTGCTCTCAAAACCCAAATGTGGCCCTAAGGGAGAGCCTGTGTTCCTTGATCCCCAGCTAGGGAGGCAAGATGAGGGGTTGGAAATGGAAAGGGATGCAGGTAAGTGGGACCAAGATGAGTAGTTGCCTGCAGTGGACTGGATAAGCAGGGAAAAGTACAGCCAAAAGAGGCATAATACAGTGGAATCAGCAATGGTGAAGTGCAGTAAAAGACATGTCACAAAATATGCATTACAAAAGAGCTTAATTGCCATTGAAATACAGTGTTCCCTGCAGTATTCTGCAGAAACAATGCAAGGTATCTAGGATGCAGGCAAGCATACTCAGTGTACACATTTGAGTATACTTTTGTTAAGTACCTGTCCCAAATCATATGTCTGTCTCTAAACATTATCATTCTAAACATTCTAAACTGGAGTGGAAGAGAATATGTCACAGCTGCATATGATTTTGGTCTCTGGGTAGTGTATGTGTTTGTTTAAAGTTCTGTTATTAAGGAAATGGATATAAGTATAAAGTTCATCAGAATAAGTCAGCACCAAGGAGATCGGGGTGCACCATCCACAACCATAGTCAAGGCCCCAATTGTTTTGCAGCACTTTGAAGCAAAGTTTTGTGGTAAGGTTCCCATTTGCCGCAGAATTTCTGTGGTGGTGGTGGATAGTTATATCTGCGGCAATTCTGCAGCAGAAAGCTGTAAAACTACTTCCCTTATTTTTAGACTTTGTTTTTGTTTTTCTATATACTTGACAGTTTCTTAGTAGAATCAAATGTTTATATTATAATGTTCACCCATATGTCACTTTCTTTAAGACAATCTTTATGATTTAACTTCCTATGTTTCAGGGAAAACAATAAATTTATTTGGGATAAAAGCAGTAAGGCTAAATCAGACTACCTGCCTGTAATATGATTTTATTGTAGAAAATGAGAACGGCATGAGAGGGAAACAGTAGTTTGATCACACATAAGAAATGTATTTAGCTGCTAGAGGAACAGCGACATGGCCAAGGAAAGGTCCATTGGCGGTATGCCCGGCACAGGTGGTACTGTGCCCGTATCACCTTTGAGAACTATAATGACACTGAGCTCATGGGCCAATACCACCTGAATGGGGTCATTCTGAGGCAGCTCTGTGAGCTGTGCAGTGAGGAGATGCAGGCACCCACCAGACGGAGCCACTCCATGTCTGTAGAGACCAAGGTGACCACCTTCATGTGCCTGCTCACTACGGGTACCTTCCAGAGACCAAGAGGGGACACCACAGGCATCACCCAGTCGGCCACGTCCCACCTCCTCATACAGTTCCTAAATGCCCTGGTGCCACATGCTTCCGAATTCATCTGTTTCCCCAGCACACAGGTGGAGCGTACAGCAACCATGCAGGACTGTCACAGGGTGGCACGTACGCCTGCCATGATTGGGGCCATTGACTTCACCCATGTGGCCATCCACATGCCACCTGCCTCTGAGGGCATGGCATACATCAATCAGAAGGGGAGCCTGAGTGTCAACTGCCAGGTGGTGTGTGATGCCACGGGGTGCATCACCAATGTCTGCACCACACACCCTGGGATTGCACATGACATGTTCATCTGACACAGTTCTGTGCTGTGCCACAGGTTTGAATGTGGGGACATCCCCAAGGGCCACCTAATGGGTGAGTATGGCATGGGAAAGGGGCGATGGGCAGAGCAGACCTGGGAATGGCAGTGGGCAGGGTGTGCATGGTGGTGTGGGCACCGGAGACAGGCAAGGGGTGCAGCTGAGAATAGCAGAGGGCTAACCATGTCAATCTCCACATAGGTGACAGTGCCTATCCACTGAGGTCCTGGCTGCTCACCCCCTACCAGCGCCCATCGTCCCCAGCAGAGGAATGGTACAATGAGGCACACACCAACATGCGCAACATCATCAAGCGTGTTTTTGGCATTCTGAAAGCTCGGTTCCATTGCCTAGACATGTCAGGCGGTGTCCTACAGTACAGCCATTTGAAAGCCTGTGGCCTATTCCTGGTGTGCTGCATACTGCGCAACATGGCCACTGACCATGGGATAGCTGTTGAGGCTGATGAGCATGACAGTAGTGGGGATGATGGAAGCAATGTGCCAGAGGGTGGCAGACAGCCACCCCCTGGGTGGAGGGACCCTTGGATGCCCCAGCAGGTACAATGCCACTGGGACTCCATCACACAGGGGCATTATGGGGCACATAGGTAAGTGGTGCAGTACACATGCATGGGCCACACAAACAGGTACAGCACAAGTGCAGGGGCATGCATGGCAATGGGCATACACACACAGAGGTGGGAGGCAAGGGTAGGGGAGTCAGTGGCACACAACCACACACAGCACCACACACACACACACACACACCCGCACGCACCCACACACCCAGGCATTGGTATGAGGCGTGGATCAAATGCATTGCACTGGTGCACAGGTGTAACCAGTGCTAGCCTGCCCTCATCATGTCCACACCACATGGACCAGCAGCTGGGCTGGCATATACAGAGGCAGCGTGACACACAGGTGCAACACCAGTGGAAGGCACACACACACACCACCCATGTGCGCACAGGGCAGCAGCGGCAGACAGCAGTAAGGGTGGCCCACAAATCAGGACCACTGCAAGGAACCATGGCAACCATGGCCACAGGGTTGGCTGCGCTGGGGCCAATCAGCAACCACAGGCTGTGCATCAGCCATGAGGGGGTTTGCAACAGTCCCCCAGGGGTGTAACTGTGGGACCGCGACCATGTCCACGTGGGGGTGGGTAGAAGCCCAAACAGGCCAGTCCAGGCATGCCTGTGATGCCTACATCAGAGCCCAGCATTGACTGTGATGGGGTCACTCTACACCAGGTACGTGGGGTGGACAATGCACTGTGGGGATCACCTATTCATGGCCACACCCTATGACAGCCAGTAACGCAAAGCCATCCATGAATGCAGTGGTAATGCGATCCAAGGATGCAGTCATGGCCTCCTGCATGTGCTGAATCCCCACCAGGATCTGAGTAGTGCCCCTCTCCTGTGTTCAGCTAACTGGTGCACCTCCGCATGCAGTGCACGCACCCCAGTGGCAAGCAGCACCTGTGTGGCAGGACATCATGACAAGCCTGGAGCACAGGACAGGGGTGCCCAGGACTGGGGAATGGTATTGTCACCATTATGGGGACCTCATGTGGCAGGACCCAGAGTGCCTGAGGAGGCTGCAGGAATGCACCAGGTGAGAGGCCGTGCCACAGCCAGGTAAGTCATCCCATGTTGCATGTCTGCCCTAGTGCTGTACTATGGTGTTGGCTTGGCTGCCTGCCATGCCCTGCAGAGGGGTACACTGTCATTGTGTGCATCATGGGGTCGCATTGCCAGCTTCCACTTGCATTGCGATGCAGCCGTGCATGACATGTCAGGCAGGGGTACACCCTGAGCACAAGGGTGAGGGTGGGGGGCAGCTGCTGTGGTCAGTTCCTGATGAGCACCTGTTTTCCACCCATTCCCAGGACCTGAGGACCATTGGAGGGCCTAGGCTGCTGCAGCAGCAGCATAGCAGACCACAGTGGTGCATGCTGGAGCGGGTCTGGCACCAGTAGGACTGCAGAGGGCAGGTAGGCACTGTCATGGTCCTTTACAATGTGCATGGGGGGTGGCGGGGAGAGTGGGTGCGGGCATGGATGCCTGTGACATGTGCCATGGCAGCCGTGTGTGTGTCGCACTGTGCATAGTGCATGCCACTGTAGCGTGTCCATTGGATACATGTGCCAGCTGTTGGTGGGGTGGGCATGCACCTGGCTGCCACTGTTGTTGCTGTGGTGCTGCCAGTGCACTGTGCCATGTGACTGTCATGTGGCCATTGGGTGGCAAGGACCACCTCTGTGCAATGTTGTGTGCAATGTCGCGGTGCACCAAGTTGCTGGCTGGAGTTGGCCCACCACCTGAGGGTGGCCGTTATGGGCCCTCCAGGGTTGTGTGTCCCCACTGCCCATTGCGCACAGTGGGTGGGCATGGTTCCTTGGGACATTGCACTGATCACCTGTCCTGTCCCTTGTTATAGGTGTCTGGCGGTGAAGACTACCTCACTCGATGCTGTCAAGACTACTGTGCCAAACCCTTCTGGTGGCCTCCATGACACTGGAGGTGGTTGTCCAGGTCTGGCAGATGCTGTTGGCAGAGCGGAGGCAGTGGCAGTGTGCCAGGGCAGCCAGATGGGGCCGCCATTAGTTCAGCCCCTGTTTACCCCTGTTTTCCCTGCTGTACCTCCCCCTTCAGTCCCCCCTCCCACCGTATAGTCCCCTTTCCCTGTCCTCTTCCCTCACCTTACCTACCCTTTCCCAGCCCCTGGTTCTTATAAATAGTTCCTTTCAATATATATTTTCTGACTTACCTACCTGTGTCTGTGTCTGCTTTGCAGGTGGCATGAGGAGCCATGCTGCAGTGGCCCAGTGTCTGTCCATGTGGTGTGCATGTGTAGGGGTGCATGTTGTGCTTCCATGGTTCACTGCTGTATACTGTGGAGGTGTCCATCCCCTGGGTCAGTGGCTATGTCTAGGAGTGCCCTTGAGACAGCTGTTGGGGTATGTGGCAGTTGCGTGTGTGGTGGTGGTGCACAGCCATGGTCCTTGGTCTGGTGCTGTCTGCACACTGTGTTGGGACCCCTGCTTGGCATTGTGTGGCCTATCCCATGTGGTCTTCCATGCTACCTGCCACCCAGCATGGTCCGTGCCTACTGTCTAGGCTTCCTGTGTGCCTGTGTGGCATGTGTGTGCTTGGCTGCATGGTCCTGGGTGTGGCTTGCTATGGTCTGGGTAGGGAGGTCATGGCCAGTAGCCTGTGGGGGGCTCCCTTGGTGGCCCTCCATTGGCACCTCCTGTTGCCTGCTTTCTCTACCATTGTTGTGTTCTGGGGTTAGGTGTCTGTGTGCCTGTGGGTGCTCTGCTGGTGGTGGCCTCCTGTGGCCTGTGCTTCGCTGGCTCTGCCTCTTGGTCTGTGCTTTGTGCCATGCCCCCCTCTGTTACTGTGCTGCTCTGCTCCCACAGTTGCACTGGAGCATCTCTTGTTGCACCATGGCACAACTCTGTGTGTGTCATGACGCAACTCTTTTGCACCATGGTGCAACTCTGTGTGTGCTGTGGCAGAGCTCTGCTGTATTCAGCCAGCTTGCGCTGGTGCAGTTCGGCCTGCACAACCTCTGAATATGGCTTCTATTGCACCATGGCACATTGGATTTGCACTGTGCTGGACTTGCACCGGGCTTTGGCGCATTTCTGAATATCTGGGCCTATAAAAATACAGAATGAGCAACTTTATGCATAACCAGTTTGTTCTGTAACCTCAGGGGTTTTGATTCCCATGGACCTCGAGAGCAGAGGGAATCACAACCCCTCTGTGGCAGAATACACTGGTTGTGCATAGTTGTCCATCCAGTATTCTTTATATTAGATACACATAGCAACAACATGATAAAAGCTTATATTTCCATGTAATTACTGTATATTGATTTCTATTTTTTAAACAGTATGAGAATGTTTTTCTGAGTTATTTTATTAATGTCTTGAATTAACGGGATTCCAAACTATCTAATTCTTTCTTTTTTAATTTGTATAGTAATAATACCCTCCTGTACTGAATTAGTTTAAAAATAACAATGTCCCACTGGGCAGCTACATATGGAAAATAACACACAAAAAAGGCATGTCCCCTCCTAGCTCATTTGCTTTCCCATGGGAAAGAGTGTAGTTGTTTTTCACTCATATTAAAAATGTGAATTTGGAATGCAATCAGCAAATGCTGCAAAAAAAAATAATTTGGGTGTCTTTTCCCCTGATTATATATCCTTGCAGCGCCCCCCCAAAATGATAAACATGTAGATTTCCATGTAATTACTGTATATTGATTTCTATTTTTTAAATAGGGTGAGAAAGTTTTTCTAAGTTATTTTATTGATGTCTTGAATTAATAGAATTCCAAACTATATGATTCCTTCTTTTTTAATTTGTATATCAACAGAGTCTAGAACTGATGCATTAAAATGTGTTGTTAAAGGAAGGGCTTAGGCTGTATCCTGCAAAACTGGAAAATTAATTAATAATAGCAAATAATGCTGGCATTGATATCTCAGAGTTGTTAATTACTACTAATATATCATCTTCATATGCCATTAAGTACTGTATGTGCAATCCCAGTTCAAACTTCAGATATTGCTGGGGCACATTTTGGTGCTTCAAAACATTTAAAACCAGCATGAATCCAGATCGCGTACAGAGAGAGCTTAGTGCAGAGTTTATTAGAGCAAATATGTCACCCCAAATACCATGTATAATATTATGAAAAAAATCAAAGATCTTCACTTTGCAATTTACTGTTGTAATTGGGTGAAAACTTTAGTATGCAGACTGTAGTTCAGATTCTTTTTTTATAAGGAACTCGCTCCATTTTAAACTGGAATCATGCCAGTTTTAAAAGTTGTGAGCCTGTAAATCAGGATATGGATTCATGCCAGTTTTTAAATGTAAATCAGAAGCCCCTGTACTTGTGAAGCACTAAAATGGCAGTACTGCAAATCTCATCCAGATCTTTTTGTGTGCCGAAAATAGTATCAGCAAGGAGGAGACATGGGTTCTTTTTCACATTTCTGTGTGCAGCAGTTGGAGCCCCAGAGCCAGGAAGACTTCACTTAACATTTTTCATTGCTTCAGCTTTTTGCACCCCCCCCCCATGCTGGGAACCTAAGCTGAGATGAGCCACCCCTGGGAGCAATGGTTTTAAAAACAGCAATGCCCTCCAGGGCTGAGCCCAGTTTGGAGATAAGATTTGACTGAAGCCCCTATGGCAGCAGTCTTGTCTAAACTTGGAATCAATTACCTCCATTTAAGCCCCTCCACAGCTCTTTGTCCCACTATTTAAGGCAAACAAAAAGATCAGGACCAGACACGGGATATTGTCGTTTTCATCCTTCATCAGTACAGCGGCTTATGCATGAAAATGTAAATATCCCTGATCTGATCCTGATCTTTTTGTTTGCTACAGAAAAAGCTCACAGATCCGTTCAGCAGAATTACAGATCCTTCTTACACAAAGAAGCCTTTACATGAAACATGACAATGTAGCCAAGATTCTGATAAAAAAAATAACAAAAAGATGATGTTCCTTACAGTTCATATTAAAAAAAACAATGCAACTTATCCAAGTACAGCAACGTATCCAGGCAAATATTGCAGTTTTTTTTGGGAGGGGCACTAAGCTGCTAACCCATCCAGGACCCTTGTTGTACCTAATTATTCCTATCACTAATGGCACCCGTTATTGTCACACTTATGCTGCCTGTGGTACAAGGGATCGGGGGGAGCACCTAAGAAGCAGCAGAGGGGAGCTAGACATTGATGTGCTTCACCTCATGAGTGCATGTATTATAAATATAGAAGAGAGGTGCTAGGCTAATGGTGGGAAATATTTCAAAGTGTCGCTCTTCTCTCTTTATCACACAAACATGGAGGTGTTGCACTTGCCTTGCAAGAGAAGAACAAATGTTTTAGTTTTGTGAAACTTTACTTGAAGCATGTCATCATCTGCAGTACAAGTCACTAGAGTGATCCCCCTACATGGACCCCCCTCCCCCCGCCGGGCAGTATCATTGCCAGAATGTTGTTCCCAATATTATTTGATGTTATCAAAGGGCCAGCATAGAGAGCGATCACTGTATTTCTCATGCTTTCTCTCTGTCTGTCTCCTTCACACCGTACTTTCAAGTCAAAAGAAAATAATTTACCTCCCCATGAAACTACAGAAAATTGATTAAATTCTACTGACTACCTACCGTGATCTATCCGACTAACAGAATAACAAACATCTGCTGTGCACTACAAAACCTGATTATAGAATTAGGTAAATTATGAAAGTTTGCAGTCTACTACACTATTTTAGAAACTGATGGCTCAGACAGCACAGATGACAGGTGCGGGTGAGGGTGGGTAGGTCTGAGCCACAAACTAATAGCTGTTTCCTGAGCTGTGCCATGCCATTGGCTGTAGCACACTGTAGTACACACTGAGGATGAAATAATCAGATATAATCTCAAACCATACTGACTATACCCTGATATGATACAATTGTAAATATGTTAGCCTCTGTTTGTGCTGTTCGGCGAGCGTGGTGGGTGGCGGATCTGCACAGAAGGCAGACATCAGCGATCTTCTATCACTTGTATTGTTGTCGGTTGGGACGGTTGACTGGTGTTGTGGTTTCTACTCAAAACTAATGGCAGCAAACACTGTGTTTTCTTTTGGATTTTTATAGAGTGAAAGCTCAACAGCAAATGGTGTAGTACTGGTTGGTAGAGAATTCTGTGGTCAGCAGAGAATTCCATGGATAATTGCACAGTTAGCCATGGCCATGGGACCATGGAAAATTCAGGGTTTTGACCGTAGTCCTCAAAAGAAAGTTAATGCACTCACCACCCCTTACCGAAATAATTGTACGAAATGTTTTCATGCTGCACACATAAAACTGCTCAAGTGATATGCATGTTTTAAGTATGATTTAAATGTTAAATCAGAACCAATTGCATGCATATGGCATGCGTACAGCAAGCAAGTGTGAAAACCATGATTTTTATGTTAAGTTGGTAAAGACTGCATGCATGTGGCAAGAGTGCAAAAAAACAAGTGGTCACTGATAACTACACACATGAAAGTTTAGTGACTTGCTTAGGATCACACCATACACCAGTGGGAGTTGATGAGATTCAAACCCAGGTCTTTATGCCTCCAAGTCTTCTGGCTAGCAGTTCAGTGCCTTTAACCACTAAGCCATATTGTCTGCACACATATGGCTCACTTGTACTTCAATACATATTGTATCTGAATACATCTGCATGCATGCAGCATGCTTATAGCCAGTGCATGCTTTTCAGTTTTCTTCTCTCCCTCATCTTATTTTCGCAGTTAAACTGTAGCACACATACCAATGGAAACACATATTTTTCCCACCCCAATACACAAACTTACCCACTAAACCACTTAATTACTTCTGTATGGCCTGTACTCCTACTATTTTTTCTCCAAAGTTTTAAATGATTACATGCAAACAAACATTAAGGTGAAAACACAAATGTAGCAATAACTTGACACCCACCCACCCACATGGACAGTCCCCCCATGCACACACACTGTAGTAGGTATGGCCATGCTGCTACAGACAACCCACCAAGTATAGATATTAGTAAAAAGTCTCTTACTTGAGTACTAGGGAGCCTGAGGCAGGAGTCTTTAAGAGATGATGTCCATGGGTCAGAGTGCTGGGGCATACCCCCTTGAAATGAATGGAGTTATTTTCTATTACTGTGTTATACATTATGAAGGTGAGCTGGAGAATAATGATGCCACTGTTCTAGGCCTTCATTAATCTCCAACTCTCTGTCAATGATGTATAAAATAGAAATAAAAAATATCCCCATTCATTTCATTGGTGCACACCCCTGCAGTCTCCTTTGCCCTTGGTCATAATGTGCCTGAGTGTGGGGATGTGGAGGTCAGCTTCATGGGGGGGGGGCATAAGCCTGACTATAACGGGATTCCAATAATCTGTGCATACCATACCGCTTAACAGTCAGTGAATGCAAGGAACAGCTCTAGAATGTCTGTAACATCTCTAAAAGGTATAACTTATTTGGTTTGACTGAAATGTGATATGAAAATCAGGAAAAATTTAAATGTATAAGATTCATCTGTATACAGTGCATCAGATTTGAGCTTAAACCCACCCAGTTACTAATCAGTGTTTTTCCTGGCTGAAATTCACCCCCCCCCCCAAAAAAAAGAACTTTGTCTCAATTTTTCTCCCTGACTCCATTCCATTCAATACCCATCCCCTATTGGTCATGAAGCTGATTTCAATACCAGACCTGCCTGCTATCCAAAAAGGTAGTCCTCGGACTCATGCCTCCAGAGGTTGAAAAGCTCCTTACCGCCCACTACAGTACTCAGCATACATGTAGCACCCAACAGACAATCTTCCAGGTTCCCAGGTGCAGGACCACAATGGGCCAGCGGGCATTTACGCACAGGGTGCCACAGTGGTACAACACCCTCAACAAGGAAGCGCTTTCTCTGGCATCTGCTTTGCTATGACCCTTCAAAAGGAATCTCTGACACTATCACACCTCAACCTCACAATGCGACTGCCTCTCCTAAATCAGGCTCTCCGTCTCCCTGGTTATCTCTGAACTGTGACCAGTAACCTCTAACAGATAACCACCTCATGGCAAGTGCCCTCCTGCCCTACCCTTGCCCTCCCACCGCCTCACTCCTGCCCTTCCCCAGTCTTTCATGCCACCTCCCTCCACTATTGCACCCTACAGGCATCAGCCCCTTCTCCCATAATTCCACTTACACCTCATCCTCCCACCCCTCACTCTGACAGAGGCACCTCCACCTGCCTACCTCTTCCTGTTCCCTCACTACTCTGCACACACAATCTGTCCTTCCTATTGTTTCTTTCTTTCTTTACTCATGCTACTCTGAAACCTTATTTAAGCTGTCCTCTGAAATCATGCAACAATTTATGACTGTAACTGTAATATGTTAAGACTGTAAACCATTGTCTACCTTTGTATGTATGTTACCCACCTCCTCTGACATGGAAACTTTGTAAATGAGTAGTCCTTGCTCAAAGGTACCCTAGAGTTCAATAAATAAATAAAAGTCACCCTAAGGTGAGGAAATGTGAAAAACACATCAATATTTCAGTCCTTCCTCCTTCCCCAATCCTCCTGTAAAAAAAAAATGATTTACTTTTACTTATCCAGCTATATGGCCAGAACCTGCAGCCTGGAATAGTGTGCCACCAACCCAGTTTTTAGTTTCTTCCATCTTGCTTGGTTGCTGCTGTGGCTGCTGCCACACTGCACTGCACTGCAGTTATGAAGGCCACCTACACCACTGTCACCACTGCTGCTAAGCCTAGCTTGCTGCCATGGGGGTCTGTGATTTTTTTTTTTGTAAGGCGAGTCTAGTAGAGTAAGTAGGTAGCCTAGTCTTGAGTTAGCTTCTAGCTCACCCTGAGCCCCTCTAGTCATCAGGGGAGATGGAGACTCACTAAGAGTAGAACAACGAAAATATGCTGCCACAACACTGCTATTGAGAGTTCAGTGCTCACTGACTCCTCCAAGCTATATTGTTCAGCCTGTCTACTCTGTCATTGGAAAGACAGTTTTGCACTTGTAAGGCTCATGCGCTCTTTCTTGGCTGGAGCTCATCCACATCACATGTGACTGTGCCACCGCTAATAGGTGGAGAGAGCGGACAACACAGTGCAGACACAGTCAATTCTGCAGAGTACTTGCAGCGTGAGCACACACAGGCCTGGTGGGCACTTGTGCAAAAGATTAAATCCAAATTTAAAGCCATTACTGCCATGCCATAAGAACAACCTAGGCACAAATACGGGGGGGGGGAGCAACTGTGCCCCTCTGCCCTACCTAAATGGCACCCCTGCTTAATGGTAGAAATTCATTCTCAAGTGCTAATACAATGGTTTCCACTGTGTTCATGTTTCATCATGTGTCCTGATCATCATGTGGGTTAATGTCCCTCATTGTCCCTCATTTTGAGGGTCCGTGTCCCTCATTTCAGTGACAAAATGTGAGGTATAGTGCATACTTCCAAGACCCTACTCAGCACAAAGAGTGCTGAGCATGGCCATAGTGTATATGCTAAGTACAGAATGACAAAGGGAAAGTAAGTGAGATAAAACAGTCATAGAGAAACACATTTGTAGCATTAAATATGCATAAGGGATTTGCAGGGTCCAAAACAAAAAGGATAGGCTTCACAACACAGAGGCTTCTCTTTGTACATCTGGAATGGGGATGTTGACTGGCTATATCCTAATCATTTCATGCAGTAAGCAAACAATACTTTACAGATTAATGGCAATTTAATGACAAAAATCAAAAGCCATTTAACAACTTGCAGGGATCAGAATTAATGAGTTTACCTAATTGTTATGAGAATTCAAATAAAAATGTATTTTAATGACTAATTGCTAGCAGTAGTATAAGAAATAGAAACCAATGTGTTTTTTTAGATGAGATTTGCACCAGCTTAGCTGTTGCACACATGGAAAGCATGCGGCGCTTGAACCTGATGTAATGTTTAAATGATATTAGAAAATGGGCTTTTTATTTCCTGGCATCTGATTGGCTAGTACCCTTGCCAAGGGGTACATTAACTTTCAATAGATGCCCAGGAAATAAAAAGGACCAGCCTATAGTGCCCTTCACCCACTGAAGAATCCTAGTGCCCACCCGCTTCCTAACTGGCTAAAACCACATAATTGAAATTTAAAATTGCCGCCATTTTTGCCCTCTGTTTGTATACAGTTTCTGTTTCTGTAGCGGATTGCAACTGTAATTTCATGTGCTCAGTATCGTTCCTTCCCTATGTTTCCAGCACCAGCCAAAGCCTTCTTTTAAATAAAAATACACTCTTTTACTATTGCTTACTTTGGGGATGCCAGGCTAGAAACGCTGAATATTCTGTGGCAGGCGACGGCTGCGGGTATCCGGAACTGGCGAGTGGTGTTCTGCAGGTGCAGGCAGACTCTGAATTTCAAGAGCGAGTGTCTTTTAAAAGGTCAGAAGGACTGATCTTGAGTCAGCGGGCAGGCACCAACTGACAGACTGGCAAGTTATTTCAGAGTTGTTTCTGAGTGCACTTACAAAAAAAGGGTTGGCGTTTGGTCACCCATATTTTCTCTGTTTTTGTGTTGGGATAGACTGCATTAATCTATGTGGCTTTCACCATGAATGTGTTGTAAACGTTTAATTTGAAATTAATTTGCTGATGGATAAATCCCTACCCACACTTCATTCTGCCACTCCATTCACATTTTCCACGAGGAGCGTTGAAGTCTGAGCTGTTACCAAGGGTACACAGAAAACATTCTCTCAAGCGTGGTACACAGCTTACTGCGATCGCTGATGGGGCACTCCAGAGATAGCAAGCAGCATACTGTCTGCTCTCACACACTGAGCTATCGGAGCTATCACAGCAGCAAACGAGCAGCTCCTGTGTGTGTGTGTGGGGGTAACCATGATGACCAGCAAACAAAAACAACAACAAAAAAACAGCATTCAAATCCATGCAGGGGAACTATTTTATTACAACATTCATATTAAACTAATTTTATACTTAACAATTTGTAATTAAACTTACAGTTTTTACAGTGCCCATTTTCAAAGTGCAATAATACCCTCCAGGGTTGGCAGTATTGTGCTATACCGGATCTTCCAGGGGCTATAAGGCCCTCCGCCTGCGGCATCGGGCCTCATTACGCCCCTGGGCAGTCCGGTATAGCACAATACTGCCCACTCTGTCGGGTATTATTGCTTACTTCACACTAGCTTAACTGCTGCATTCATGTCAAGCATTGAACACGCAGACCTGATGCAATTTTTAGAAGATGTTCACACCAGCTTACCTGCTGCACACATGTCAAGCTTGCAGCATGCAAACCTGATTTGCCTTTTAGATCTGGTTTGCATATGTTCACTTAGTGTATGTGAACCACATGCAAACACTGCACAATTAAGCATGTGGCATGCATTCTGCTTCTACACAGCACACCTATATTTCTGTAAGGGACTGCACATTGATAGCTATACCAGTTCAAGTCAGTGCCATAGTAGATTTCCAGAATCACATTTTTATTAAACATAGCACTTCACAACTGAGGTCCAAACACACGTGAATGAATGCCTCTGCCACCAACATTTCTGATGGATGGTGGAGATTTTGATAGAAAAGATCTCTGTAAAGAGGGTATTGAATTTTTACTGCAATAGCCAGGGAATGGCCATACAACTATCAACGAGTAGTGGCGAAAGCATGAACTTTCTTTGAGATACAAATATATAGCCAGTTTTAAGATTACATGAGACATCATTTGGCAAGAGTCTGATGTTTTAAAATCTCTACACAGTGACAAATGACAACACATACCAACAGCATGTGGGTAGAGTTCATGAGAGTGTGTACAAAAATGACATTTCTGAATACTCTCCTGTTCTATTGCACTCCACCCTGCTTACTCTGCAGTGCTAAATGCAAATTGAAAGTTTGGCAACTAAATAAATTAAAAGCTTTTATTTAATTCAGGTGGCAGTCATAGGACTGATTGTCTGAAATTTGTCCCACCACATGTACAACACAGCTGCTTGCACAGTTCCAACTTTTAGTAGTCTAAAGAAAACTGAAAAGGAACTTGCAGGCATTATAGGAAGTAGGCTGTCATTATTTGACTGTTCATACCAATTAGTCAAAACCAGCTGAACATGAATAAATGAGACCTCAGCCAGTTGGATTTTACTATGAACAAAGATGTCATTCATTCATATACTGTATGTATGTATATATATATATATATATATATATATATATATATATATATGTATATATATATATATATATATATATATATATATATATATATATATATATATATATATATATATATATATTAATATATATTATGCCACCAGTATAGTTAGGGTTAAATAAGCACTTTAATGGTAAATATAAATCTTACACATTAATAACTTTGTCACCATATGATGGATTGGCCTGAAATTTTGCATGCACGGTCTGGTACCCTAGATCGCTGAATCTGACAAGTTGTGTTATGGTCAGATAAGCGGTTGCTGAGCTGTAGAACACCAAACAACTGCAAAAAAACTAACTTTTTGCATGTTTTTTGCTCATGCCTATAGCCCGCACAATTTCTGTGTTTAGTCTGAAATCTTCAGGGAAGATGCAATCTGTGTCACTGATGTGCCTTTCTAAGATTTGGTGTCAAAATATTAAACCTTTCAAAAGTTATTCAAAAAACAAGTTTCCCATTATAGTCAATGGGAAAAAATATATGTGTCTCTCAAAGGCTGCTGCTTGTACATTTTACTTTTGCAAATGGCCCTTTTACTTTCATGTTGTGGCCATCTTGTTTTCAGTTAGTGAAAGAGAAAAATGCCTGCCATTTAAATTTGGGATCCCCTAGGTAAACATTGACTGTTGGGTTTACCTAGTCAGGTCCTGAGGATGACTGCCCATCTTTTTTGGGAGGGAAAACCCCAGAAATGCTGTTTTAAAACTAAGAGCCCCAGTACTTTCACACATTGTGGCAGAAATGGGTGTGACCTTTTGCAAACACGAAAGTGTTGTGCTTTTTTTTGCAAAACTGTCACAATTTGCGAAAGTACCTTGTCCAAAAACTACAAATCTTTGCTATCCCCCTGCAACAAAAAGGTTGGGGCTTTTGGGCTAGAATTTACAGGGTGGCAAGCCCTGGTTCCACAGATGTGCCTTTTGGTGGTTTGGTACCACAACATTCAACGTGCCAAAAGTTACAGAGTTCTGAAGTTGAGAAATGTCCCATAGGATAACATTGCTGCACCTGTGACACCTTTTGGTGCCCGTATCTCGAAAACAAAGCGAGATATGGATTTTTTGCTACACATAGCTAACATGCTACAAGGGTTCCAAGGGTGCCTTTTAAGTGCTTTTCAGTACCCATATCTTGTAAACAATGTAAGATACAGATTTAGTTGACTTTTCTCATGTGGAGGTCTCACTGTCATGATTACAACAGCACTTGAATTTTTTTCATAGTTGCTACAGTTGCTGAGATATTGGCAGATTAGTGTTACAAGGGTTCCTTGCCCTATAGGGCTGCTATATGGCTCCGTAGTTATGTGTAAGTGGAAGTGCAGGGCCCAGAGGGCCAGCACAACCACATACACATATCACTACACAACAAATGGGCAATGTAACACATACCAGTTACCAGTTACATTACACTTTCTCAAAAAAAAAGGGAAATTCATTGCAAAAAATGCCAGTAATGCATCAGTTAGGGTTCACAGCACAGAAATGTGGTGTTAGGGTTACCACCCCTACCAGCCCCCTCCACAGTTAGGCCTGGTGATCCCATGGCACACTCTGATGTATGTTGGTATGTGGAGGGGGGTTGGATGGTAACCCTAACATCTCATTTCCATGCTTTTGTCACTGTGCTATGAACCTTTACAACAAAACAGAGAGGACTGTTTTCTTTTTTTAATAGTACAAAAGTGATTTTGTTGCGGTCCTAACAGTGAGGAGGGTGCTCAGGACCAGAGGTGGTTGGGATGGTGAAATTCACTAGAAATGAAGGTCAGGTCTGGTGGTGGGAAGTGGGAGAAATTTGGTCTGGTGTATTTGTGGGGGGAAGGCTTACATTATACATATTAAATCATCTTATATTATACAACTATGTGGTGGTGAACATTGCCAGGATGGGAGAAGGAGGGTTATTTTCACAGCTGAGAGTGGTGGGTGGAGGAAATAAAAGTGTAAGGCTCTGGGTGGTTGGAGGGTTGGGTTAATGTAAACTGAGTGGGTGTTGGGTGGGATTTATTAAAAAAACATTTTTTTAAACTTTGATATGCAGAGTTGATGATGAGGTTGGGAACTTTGTGAAACCTTATGAATTGTGGAGTTATGAACTATGCCCAACTTCAAGGTGTAGTAAAACTTCCTACCATCTCTAGTAGTCAGTCACCTTTATTGTTGCTCATGTATCCATTTTGCAAAATAGATATCTAGGATGTCAACAAAAATGTAACATTTAGGATTTACAGGAAAAAGATACAAAAATGCTAAATCCTGAGTATTAGGATATCAAATCAGGTACTGAAATCTGATCCAGTTTGGAATCTGACATTTTTAACTGTTAAGCAAAATTTACCCTGCATAAGCCCCATGACCCTGATGTTATTAATTAATGACTGCAAAACCCACCTTCTAACCCCAACCTCCCTTCCCCATGCCCCTGTGAATGTATTATTTTCCTTGCTATAATAAAAATTAGATTCCCATATAATCAAGGGCCCCCCCACCTGTGCCAAATCACAAGTATCATCCCATCCTGGCATGAACAAACCCCAGAGTTCAATATAGTAACACCCCACCCAACAGACCCTTTAGTCCCCATTCCTTCCTTCCCCATAGCCTTCAAATTGTAATGGATAGCTAAGGAAAAAATAAATCTGACTTCAGTCATGTGACAGTCCCACAGTGGAGCACCTTGCGCTCATCTTCAGTAAATCCCAAGGTATGAGTGAAATGATGATGTCCTTCTATAGTAATATCTGATTGGCTGGCAACATTCTTAGTGACTAGTAAGATGGCTAACACTACACAGAAAGTAACCCACATGGTAACTAGAGAGTGAACATGTTCGTAGCTCCTGCAGGGTGGCACAGAAATGATAGAAAATAGATCAATTTGTCCTAAATATCTGGCATAATTTGAAATGTCTCACTCATTTTAAAGATGGGTTAAGCTGGATCCATGGTGCTAATCAATGGGAAACCCTCTAGCACACTGATGACCAGGTTTGTGCTCCTAGCCTGGAAAGTCAGGCATGGAGGCCAGTTGGGAGAGTTCTGGGCACCCCATGGATGCTCTCCTCCATTTGGGAGGGCTAGGCAATTCAGGGCTATGTGACAGTTCCTAGTGGAGGCATGGTGGAGGGCACAAAGATGGTGTGGATGACCTTACATTGTCAGGAATCCCTGAGTCAATGGGAGGGCTGGAATAAAAAAGCACAAATGCTGCACCAGTAGCCAGATGATAGCTTTGTAGTCCCTGGATGCCAACAGATCCTGGTACACCACAGAAATGCCCCTCCAGTCCAGTCAGCACTCCAGCAAATGTGTTTCTCCTGCTGGTCATGGGAGGCCCCCAGTGGAGACAAGACAACAACTAGGATGAACTCAAGAGCACCACCATAAAGGCTGTAGAAGGCCCCTTTCAGGGACATACCAGTCCCCACGATGTAAAGTCTGGAGGTCTGTAAGGACTCAATGTGGCAGTGAGGACTATGTTTGGCAGTCAGAGGGATGCCAGAAGAGGGGTACTGGTGGGCATGAGAAGAGGGGAAATATATAAGGCAATCCCCCCCAAAAAAAATTGGGTACAGAAATGTCTCTGGCAGCACAAAATGTTGAATGCTTGAATAAATACATCATCTAGCTATCTGTACCTCAATAGCAACTGAAAAATACAGCACATGTAAAACTCATCATACAACTATCATGACCTATTAAGAATGGTCATGGGGAAGCAGGTGAGAGCCTGAAATAAATCCCCCCAAAACATGTCCGCTGTGTAATATTCATGTTATAAAGATTTGTGTTTTAACGTGTTTGTTACAACCTGATGTGTCTAACCTTGATGTACTATCTGCGATTGTGAATTTCATTTTAAACAGCATGTAATTGAAATAGATTAGACTGCTTAATTCCCACAAAGAAACATTAGTTGAATAAAAAATAAGAATCCAATCAATCAAACTCAATTCTTCAGAATGACGAGGTTAATTTTATTTCTTACCAGCTGAGTAATAAATCAACTCTGGATGAACTCAAACAGCTTAATAAGTTGCCAAAACATCACATTTGTAATGGCAAAGTCATTTATTAGTTTTATAGATACTCTGCAAGCTGTGTGCAATTTGACTTTAATTAAAGTGTTGCTATGGTATGACATGATTTTGACATTAGTTAGAATGTACGTTTTGCTGTCCCAATTACCTTCTTTTGATATACCTAGCTAGGATGTGCTATGTAAAATAACAAATGCCTCTCTCAGTACTTCAGCTTGTCAATCAGAGACCCACATGGGGACAGATTAAATGAAGTGCTACTAGTAAGTTAATGTTAAATGGTATATTGGGAGAACATTATCATTATGTCCCTCTTGACAAATCAAATGTGTGGCCATCCACAATCCCCACTTGTGAATACTATAGATTGAAGATGGTGACCTGCTGAAACACTGTTCAAAAATGGTTCAGTGATGTGCAGCTGCATGCAAGGTTTCATTCTTCTACTGTCCAAAGAAAATGGCTTCTCAAGTGCAAAGCTCAGAGCCAAATGTCTGAACAAATTAATTCCTGGCAACTAAGTAATGTGGGTAAATTGTTCCTTGCCACTTGCTCACTTAGTGTCTGAGCAAGTCATGTATCCTTCAGTCATGTTTTTTATTTTATCTTGAACAAGTCACATAACTTCTTGGTATGCTTTACTTACTTCATGACCTTTAAAGCTCCTTGTGCTTAAACCTTTGTTCTCTGTTTCTGATTCCTTATCTGACCTCCTCCTTGTGCACAGATGATCTCTGAAGCAATAATTCATGGTTTAGAAATAAAGAGGTAGTGTATTTAAATGTTAGTAGAATGTTGGTGGAAAGTCATGAACATCACTTTATGTGCAGTGGGACAAAGGTTTTCTGGTTTCACCCAACCTCACCTGGTTAATTTGTGTTTTAAATTGTTTTAACGAGAAGAAGACACCCCATCAATGTTCTAATGTTGCCTACCCATTTCCCATCACCCAAACCATTTAGAAGCATTTTCTCCAACCATTCTACACTCTATTACCCCATCCTCTACCCCAGTACCTGTAAAGTTATGTAGTTTGTTATATAATTCATACCCTGCACATCCCTAATAGCACCAAATCCTCTTCACTCACACAAACCTATTAGTATTATACATAACCCAAGTGAGGACCCATGACCCCTTCACTACTGGCACCCCACCACCCACAATCCTCCACTCAACCCGCAAAATGAAGGATACAACTTCAGTATCCCATAACACTGCTACTGCCACAGCCTTCCCTCTGCCTTGGTAAGGATCAGACAATGCTGAATTTGCATTCAGTGAATATGCCAAATTCCAATGTTTTGGATGCTGGTGAATCAAGTCTGAAGGAACTCAGTTTCTCTTTGGCATTTTGGTACATCAGTGTCATGACACAGGACATTTACAGGGAGAACACAATTAGCATGCCCAAGTTGTTTGCCTCATGACTTGCAGCACCCAATTAGTGATGCTGGAGACAGGGAACCCCTCACACTGCACACATCTCTGTTTCATTTCCAACTCTTTCACAGGGTGGTGGTGGTGGTGTAGAATTGAGCAGGTCATGGTAGAACAGGGACTGGGAGTCAGAGTAGAGGGGTTGTGAGAACAAAGGTTGCTGGGTGCATGATAACATAGCCAAAGAAAATATGGTTTATTAGTCCCAGAAATCCACTGGTTCCATTTGTACTGCAGTGTAAGCAACCTTCAATCCTTGCTTGTTAGCCAGTTCATCTGGTGATGAAACCACTCTAAGAAATCTAGAAACGTACCGTGTTCTGCCTCTTCTGTTTTCAAGGGTTTCCAGTTCCAGTACTCAGGATTGAAGTGATCATCCATAAATGTAAATTATAGTTCCCAAGAAAAATCATCTTGCATTTGATGGGATTTAAGAATGCATGGGATAGACATAAAGGAATTCTAGAGGTCAGGGGTAAGGGGAAATAGACTTCTAGGAAAACAAACTGAACTTACAAGCTCAAATGGGCAGACTAGGTGGGCCATAGGCCCTTATCTGCCGACACTGTCTATGTATCTATGTATCTATGTATCTATGATGCCCAGTTACTTAATGTCATCCTGCCCACCAAATTGTCACTAAAGACTTCTGAAAACAGTGTAAAAGGAAAGGAGTCAAGAAGAAAACCCAGATCATGAGCTCAGTTTTATGATTCACGTTTTCTTGGCAAAAAAAAAATACCGTACAGCTACTTCTAATAATAACTATAACATATTAAATTACATCATTTTATTGCAAAGTATATCAGATTATATTATCTTATATTATATCAGATATTATACTATCTTCTCTTATATTATATCAGATGATAGAATTTTATAAGCTTTCATATAGTATAGCCACAACAATGCTGTCGTGAGCTTTATCAGTGATTGTTACGGCTTGAGTCCCAGTCAGTCTAACCTGTCTCCCCACAATTGTCTCTCTGCACTGCATTGGATCTCAGTTGCACCTTGAACAGGCTGTGCCTCCTCTGCCTTACTTCACAGTTGGGAGACTGCAACCAGGTAATGGGCAGAGCTCATGAGCCTGTGATTTTCAAACAAAAGTCTGCCACATCCATGCACTGCCATGCCAGAATGCAAAGCATATCTGATTATATTGTCATGTATTGTGTCAGATGATAGTATATTACACAGAAGCATAGAAACATGGAAGTTGCTGGCAGAAAAGGACTCCTTGGCCCTACTAGTCTGCCTTAAAATGTCTTACCTACTCATATCTTCTCATATATCATCTATCACATAAGATTTGAGCAGATAATAACCTGCTTTCTTTTGGAAAATGCATTCATGTTTGCTTTGTTTATTATTAAGGCCTGTTGCTTAACTGTCTTTAAAAAACTATTTTTTGCTATTTATATGTGAAACTGTGACCAATGCAGGACAACTTTGTAAATAGGTATCGTTTGATTTCAAGTTTATATCCTGTTGAAAAAAAAGTTTTGCTACTACTGCTACTAAAAGGAGGCCATCAGGAGCTTCAGTAGGAGTCACGAGGGCTGAGTCCCAGCCCATCCAGTTGTTCACTGCAAGATCATCTCTCAGCATCATGCTGGACCTCAAGCACCCCTCGGACAAGCAGCACTTCCTCCCTTGTTCCACCATTCAGGAGACTGTTTATCTGTCTTAAGCCAGCACATGTCCAGCAGTCTCTGCACAGTGGTCCAACTTGCTATGGGTCTTAGCATAAAGGGCATCATTTCTGGTGTCTACTATGGGCATTTGCCATGAAGACAGTCAGTGGTTGGTCATGCTGCTTGAACATGCCTAAACTACAATGGGATAAGGTAAGGTAATAAAGATATTTTTACCATGGCACTGAGCTACTGGCTTCAGCAGTAGATTCACCTGTTTGGTATAGATTTTAGTCTTACCTATGCACTGCATCAATCTTAATTAGTCTCCTAGCTTAACCTTCCTTTTTTCCACCTAATAATCAGGTGTGTCCATTCAAGGGTCATCCTGTTGTGTATGATTAGGCCCCTATCCTGGTTACTGCTATATTTGTGAAATGGTGGTTCTCACTAACTGGGTGATCCTTATCTGTAGGTGAAGGTCATCCTACCTATCTGGGTAATCCCTATCAGAGAAAGTAGGTGGTCCTACTTACCTGGGTGGGCTCTATAATTTGAGTGTGGCTGGTCCTGCCTATCAAGATGACCACTATATTTGTGAGTGGGTAGTCTTCCTAACTGGGTGATCCCTATCTGTGTGTAAGGGTGGTCATTCTTACCTGGGTGAGCCCTATCTGTGTGAATGGTTGGCACTCACTTTGGATTACCCCTTCTATGTATAATTGTGGTTCTCTTTAGCTGAGTGACCACTATCTGTGTTAAAGGATGGCCTGCCTATGTGGGTAACCCTATTTGTGTGAAAAGTTGCCCTCCCTATATGGGTGACAACTATATTTGTAGTACGTGCTCCTACCTATTTGAGTGATCTGCTGTGGTGGGTGGTATTATATCTCTACTGGTTAAAGCATGGACCAAGTATTGTATATACCATTAATTCATTCCAAAAAACTTAGCTAATGCACAAGTTAGGATTAAACTGACAAAAGCAGGGAAATGTGATGTTGGAGTTTACAGCCTAACACAACATCCCCGCCCTGCATGCAGCAAAAGAAAAAGCTTTATGGCTTTGGCTGTCCTTAATCTTGGCAGTTCAGTCCTTGGGGTTATCAACCATAACACTCCTTAATGGCCCAAAATGTTTTATCACATGCTGCTGTTAAACGCACACTGTAGTTGCTGCATGGCAGGTGATGACAATGATGCATGGCAGGTCAGCATGGTGGTGCACAACCATCTCTAAGATATTTAGTGTTATGGCATAACACTTGTGAGAATCAAAGATTCAGTGACCTGCTCAACTGTAATTCAGCAAGATCCTATAGCCCCCTTAATGCCAGACAAGTGTTTACACAGTTTGAATGCACAGCATTTAAGTTAAAAGACTTAAGTGGAAGAGATTTTCCTCCGTGCTTATCTGGAGGTTGACAGAATCCCAAGAGAGCTGAGGATTCTCAAAAACCCTACTAGCAGCCCGACATAGACACTGCCCTCACCTTTTTCTCCCAAACCTTTAACAAAGCCTGTGACCTCTTTGCACCCCTCACAAGAATTCGATCCAAAA
Organism: Neoceratodus forsteri; assembly: GCA_016271365.2. Classification (NCBI taxonomy): domain Eukaryota; kingdom Metazoa; phylum Chordata; order Ceratodontiformes; family Ceratodontidae; genus Neoceratodus; species Neoceratodus forsteri. The sequence goes on from CM057452.1 coordinate 1,729,449,110, forward strand.
AATGTAATGCACCCTGGGTTACCCCTGCCCTACTACAAATGCTCAGAGATAGGGATAACCTCTGGCACCTTGCCACTGAAACGGGCCAGATGGCTGCTAGACAGGCCTACAATGCTGCTCGAACAGGTGCACATGGGCCATCCATAAAGCCAAGGCCGACCATTACCAGGCCACCTTCACCTCCTCCTGGAGTGTGCCCGGACTTTCTGGGACAATGTTAAACAACTAAATGGGAAATCATGCTCCCTCCCCTATCTCAGCTCACTATTGATGGCTCTACCTCCACCGACCCTGCTTGCATTGCTAACTGCCTTAACACCTCTTTACTGACCTTAGCTCTGTCTTCTCCAGTAATTTCTTTGACTCTCCCCCCACCCTACCTCCCCCTGTACTCCAACGCCCCAGTTTCCACCTACATAAGGTATCTACCCAGGAAGCCAGACCTCTCCTAATTAAAGCATTGAATAGCAATAGTCCCGGCAGCGACTCCCTGGACCCCAGTATTCTCTGGCTGGTGCTGGATGAAGTCCTTGCCCCACTCACCAGCCTACTTAACTGATCCCTCTGCCTGGGGCAATTCCCCACTGCATGGAAAACAACCATAGTCACACCCATTCATAAAGGGGGTGACATGTCCTCCGCCGGAAACTACCGACCAGTTTCATCCCCACTCCAAAGCCCTAGAAAAATGGTGGCCATTCAAATCACTGAATATCTGACTAGCATAACATCTTATGCCCAGAGCAGCATGAGCTTGTGCTGGTCACAGTACCAGCACTGCACAATTGAGTTGTCCAATTTCCACACTCTTCCCGGATGCCAGCTCCCTAGCTGGTGCAATGTTCATTGACCTTTCAAAGGGCTTAGACACTGTCTCCCACCCTCTTCTGCTGGATGCAATCTGCCACACTGGTTTCTCTGCTGGCCCTCTCGCCTGGTGCACAAGCTGTCTATCCATTTGCTCCCAATGTGTAAAAATCAATGGGACACTCTCTGAAACTCATCCCATCCACTCAGGGGTATTCCAGGGCTCCATTCTGGGCCCCCTACTCTTTTCACTCTATCTAAACACCCTGTCCAGTGCATGCTCTGGCAAAATTCTTATGTATGCAAATGATGTTGTCATTTTTGCCACCCACTACAATCCCGTCTCCCTCCAGGACACCCTGCAACAATCCTACAATGATGCCGAAGCCTGGTTTAAAGAGCACAGCTCATCATTAATCTGAAAAACCAAAACAATGCTTTTGCCCACCCCCAAAACAAAGCCTGCCTCTTTCCTCCCTATCCTCCCTAGTACCAAACAACCGCTTGAACAAGTCTGCTCCTACAAATACCTTGGGGTTACTTTCATTCAGCCCTCACCTACCACACCCACACTGATGCCTCCTGCATCCACTACTAATACACGGCTTGGCATCCTCTACCGCTATAAAATTGGGCTCCTGATGCCTCCAACTGCGGTTATGTCTTCAGTACTGTCCCTTGTTGACTATGGCCTGCCAGTCTATGGTGCTGCTGACACTACTGCCCTCAACAAAATTCACCTCACCCAAATAAGGCATGCAGGCTGATTACTGATGCCCCAGGCTCACACACACTTATCACTCCTATGATGAGGCAAAACTACTTTACCCTAGATGAACGGCTATGCTCTCAAACTTGCCTCCTCACAAAAAACTCTTCTCGGGCTCTCCCCTCCCAGGGTGACAGCCTCCATCCTCCACACCCAACCCACTATCGCAACCCGAACCTCCAACAAGACCACTCTACTGGTCCCCAGATCCAGGACCTCAGAGGTTCTTCTGCTACAGAGCTCCATCCTGGTCTAACTCTCTCCCTGCTCCAATTTCCAATGCCCCTACAATCTCCAACTTCAAAACTGCCCTTCAGAGCCACCTGTTTAACACTTGCAGCTGCTCCTGTGTCTAAATGTAGCCTTGATCTCTCCACACTTGACAACGCCCATTGCGCAGCACTCCACCTCACCCACTCACTTCTCCCCCATTGCACCTTACCTCTGTTATTTAACAGCAAGTGCTCAGCTGTATCATTGTAATTGCTACTAAATTGTATAAATGTATGAAACTATTCTGTGTAACTCTAAGTCTGTGGCTTTTATGCTGTAACCTAAATTTAGTTCTGTCTGTCCTCAATGTGATGAAGTACATTTGGAAATTAGCATCTGGCTCAAAAGTTGTAAACTGATGTACAAATAAATAAATAAAATCCAACTTATACGAACAGAAATGAAAACATTCAAAAGGAATGACTGAGGAGTTAAATAAGATAGAGGAAGTAGTTAATGAGTTTAGTGACAACCCGCAGTTCTGTCAACTACAAGATACTTTTGGAAAACCTAAAAGATATGATGAAAAATAAAATGGATCAAGCAAACAAAATTTGAGAGATACGCTGAGGATTACAAGAACAGCAGAGTGTTACATTGGATTAAAAGGACACAGAAAACCCCAGACTGAAACTGACTTTGAAACTGAAATCGAATTTGAAACTTGTCTCTAACCCCACTGGTTTTGGAACTGATACTAGTTTCAATGAAAATGTGGAATCCAGTGGAGATGTTTTTAGGTGAGGAGAAAGCCAAAGAAATACCTCTCATACATTGTACTCACCATGGAGAAGAGAGACTAACAAGGATACTGCCATCACAGAAAACGAATACATCAAGGTGGAAAAATGGGTATGGAAGAGGAGGAACAAGGGAAGAGCTTGGAACAGAGGAGGACATTTGGGGGAGGCTGGTATCGGAACTGAACATTATTAATTTGTCTAAATACAATTTGAATGAAATGAAATCTTGGTACTAAACTGCAGCCTCTCCTTACTCCTACTGGATAATTTGATGCCTTTGAAACTGTTATAGATTTGCACAAAATTATATATAATTTAAGTTTGAAATCTTGTTTCTCTAAAAAACAAAATTGCACAGATGTTTGTGATAGCATAGAAACTCACATCACTGGCGGCACTCCTGACAATATGGGTGGTATGGGTAGCTTTTAAAGTGAAATTCACTTTTGCCCACCTTGTCCCTTCCCTACAAATGTTCCTGAAATCCTGTGAAGAGGATTTAAGAGAGTTGAGAATAATCTGAATAAAAAATGTTCTCCAACCTTAGTTTATTTTATTTATTTATTTTCATTTTATTTATTGCTGACTTGAAATACCTTTGAACCAGGGATTCTTTTACAAAGGTTCAGCATCAGGTACAAATACAGAAGTTGCACATATTAAAATTTTGGTTTTCATAACAAGGTATGCAGGTAAACATTTGCCAAGATGAGAATGGGTGCATAAGCGTAATCAGTTACATAATATACAGACTATGCAGCTACTTGGTGTACAAAGTACAAGGTAAGTTACAGTAGAATTCAGTCCATAGGAATCAAACAAAATGGAGAAAGAGAAAGGGGTTAGTGAAGATTAAGAACCTTAGCAACCAGCAGAAACAAGCTTTGAGAGAACTGGGGGAAAATATAGAGATCATAATAAAATCGGCAGACGTGGTGGGGGGGGCATATTGTTATTATGGATAACACCAAGTATGCTGCTACAGACAACCCACCAAGTATAGATATTAGTAAAAAGTCTCTTACTTGAGTACTAGGGAGCCTGAGGCAGGAGTCTTTAAGAGATGATGTCCATGGGTCAGAGTGCTGGGGCATACCCCCTTGAAATGAATGGAGTTATTTTCTATTACTGTGTTATACATTATGAGGAGAGCTGGAGAATAATGATGCCACTGTTCTAGGCCTTCATTAATCTCCAACTCTCTGTCAATGATGTATAAAAAGAAATAAAAATATCCCCATTCATTTCATTATGCACACCCTGCAGTCTCCTTTGCCTTGGTCATAAGTGTGCCTGAGTGTGGGGATGTGGAGGTCAGCTTCATGGGGGGCATAAGCCTGACTATAACGGGATTCCAATAATCTGTGCATACCATACCAGCTTAACAGTCAGTGAATGCAAGGGACAGCTCTAGAATGTCTGTAACATCTCTAAAAGGTATAACTTATTTGGTTTGACTGAAATGTGATATGAAAATCAGGAAAAATTTAAATGTATAAGATTCATCTGTATACAGTGCATCAGATTTGAGCTAAACCCACCCAGTTACTAATCAGTGTTTTTCCGCTGAAATTCACCCCCAAAAAAAAAGAACTTTGTCTCAATTTTTCTCCTGACTCCATTCCATTCAATACCCATCCCTATTGGTCATGAAGCTGATTTCAATACCAGACCTGCCTGCTATCCAAAAGGTAGTCCTCGGACTCATGCCTCCAGGGTTGAAAAGCTCCTTACGCCCACTACAGTACTCAGCATACATGTAGCACCCAACAGACAATCTTCCAGGTTCCCAGGTGCAGGACCACAATGGGCCAGCGGGCATTTACGCACAGGGTGCCACAGTGGTACAACACCCTCAACAAGGAAGCGCTTTCTCTGGCATCTGCTTTGCTATGACCCTTCAAAAGGAATCTCTGACACTATCACACCTCAACCTCACAATGCGACTGCCTCTCCTAAATCAGGCTCTCCGTCTCCCTGGTTATCTCTGAACTGTGACCAGTAACCTCTAACAGATAACCACCTCATGGCAAGTGCCCTCCTGCCCTACCCTTGCCCTCCCACCGCCTCACTCCTGCCCTTCCCCAGTCTTTCATGCCACCTCCCTCCACTATTGCACCCTACAGGCATCAGCCCCTTCTCCCATAATTCCACTTACACCTCATCCTCCCACCCCTCACTCTGACAGAGGCACCTCCACCTGCCTACCTCTTCCTGTTCCCTCACTACTCTGCACACACAATCTGTCCTTCCTATTGTTTCTTTCTTTCTTTCTTTACTCATGCTACTCTGAAACCTTATTTAAGCTGTCCTCTGAAATCATGCAACAATTTATGACTGTAACTGTAATATGTTAAGACTGTAAACCATTGTCTACCTTTGTATGTATGTTACCCACCTTCTCTGACATGGAAACTTTGTAAATGAGTAGTCCTTGCTCAAAGGTACCCTAGAGTTCAATAAATAAATAAAAGTCACCTAAGGTGAGGAAATGTGAAAAACACATCAATATTTCAGTCCTTCCTCCTTCCCAATCCTCCTGTAAAAAAAATGATTTACTTTTACTTATCCAGCTATATGGCCAGAACCTGCAGCCTGGAATAGTGTGCCACCAACCCAGTTTTTAGTTTCTTCCACTTGCTTGGTTGCTGCTGTGGCTGCTGCCACACGCACTGCACTGCAGTTATGAAGGCCACCTACACCACTGTCACCACTGCTGCTAAGCCTAGCTTGCTGCCATGGGGGTCTGTGATTTTTTTTTTTGTAAGGCGAGTCTAGTAGAGTAAGTAGGTAGCCTAGTCTTGAGTTAGCTTCTAGCTCACCCTGAGCCCCTCTAGTCATCAGGGGAGATGGAGACTCACTAAGAGTAGAACAACGAAAATATGCTGCCACAACACTGCTATTGAGAGTTCAGTGCTCACTGACTCCTCCAAGCTATATTGTTCAGCCTGTCTACTCTGTCATTGGAAAGACAGTTTTGCACTTGTAAGGCTCATGCGCTCTTTCTTGGCTGGAGCTCATCCACATCACATGTGACTGTGCCACCGCTAATAGGTGGAGAGAGCGGACAACACAGTGCAGACACAGTCAATGCTGCAGAGTACTTGCAGCGTGAGCACACACAGGCCTGGTGGGCACTTGTGCAAAAGATTAAATCCAAATTTAAAGCCATTACTGCCATGCCATAAGAACAACCTAGGCACAAATACGGGGAGCAACTGTGCCCTCTGCCCTACCTAAATGGCACCCTGCTTAATGGTAGAAATTCATTCTCAAGTGCTAATACAATGGTTTCCACTGTGTTCATGTTTCATCATGTGTCCTGATCATCATGTGGGTTAATGTCCCTCATTGTCCCTCATTTTGAGGGTCCGTGTCCTCATTTCAGTGACAAAATGTGAGGTATAGTGCATACTTCCAAGACCTACTCAGCACAAAGAGTGCTGAGCATGGCCATAGTGTATATGCTAAGTACAGAATGACAAAGGAAAGTAAGTGAGATAAAACAGTCATAGAGAACACATTTGTAGCATTAAATATGCATAAGGATTTGCAGGGTCCAAAACAAAAGGATAGGCTTCACAACACAGAGGCTTCTCTTTGTACATCTGGAATGGGGATGTTGACTGGCTATATCCTAATCATTTCATGCAGTAAGCAAACAATACTTTACAGATTAATGGCAATTTAATGACAAAAATCAAAAGCCATTTAACAACTTGCAGGGATCAGAATTAATGAGTTTACCTAATTGTTATGAGAATTCAAATAAAAATGTATTTTAATGACTAATTGCTAGCAGTAGTATAAGAAATAGAAACCGATGTGTTTTTTTAGATGAGATTTGCACCAGCTTAGCTGTTGCACACATGGAAAGCATGCGGCGCTTGAACCTGATGTAATGTTTAAATGATATTAGAAAATGGGCTTTTTATTTCCTGGCATCTGATTGGCTAGTACCCTTGCCAAGGGGGTACATTAACTTTCAATAGATGCCCAGGAAATAAAAAGGACCAGCCTATAGTGCCCCTTCACCCACTGAAGAATCCTAGTGCCCACCCTGCTTCCTAACTGGCTAAAACCACATAATTGAAATTTAAAATTGCCGCCATTTTTTGCCCTCGCTAAGCGATACAGTTTCTGTTTCTGTAGCGGGATTGCAACTGTAATTTCATGTGCTCAGTATCGTTCCTTCCCTATGTTTCCAGCACCAGCCAAAGCCTTCTTTTAAATAAAAATACACTCTTTTACTATTGCTTACTTTGGGGATGCCAGGCTAGAAACGCTGAATATTCTGTGGCAGGCGACGGCTGCTGGTATCCGGAACTGGCGAGTGGTGTTCTGCAGGTGCAGGCAGACTCTGAATTTCAAGAGCGAGTGTCTTTTAAAAGGTCAGAAGGACTGATCTTGAGTCAGCGGGCAGGCACCAACTGACAGACTGGCAAGTTATTTCAGAGTTGTTTCTGAGTGCACTTACAAAAAAGGGTTGGCGTTTGGTCACCCATATTTTCTCTGTTTTTGTGTTGGGATAGACTGCATTAATCTATGTGGCTTTCACCATGAATGTGTTGTAAACGTTTAATTTGAAATTAATTTGCTGATGGATAAATCCCTACCCACACTTCATTCTGCCACTCCATTCACATTTTCCACGAGGAGCGTTGAAGTCTGAGCTGTTACCAAGGGTACACAGAAAACATTCTCTCAGCGTGGTACACAGCTTATGCGATCGCTGATGGGGCACTCCAGAGATAGCAAGCAGCATATGTCTGTCTCACACACTGAGCTATCGGAGCTATCACAGCAGCAAATGAGCAGCTCCTGTGTGTGTGTGTGTGGGGGTAACCATGATGACCAGCAAACAAAACAACAACAAAAAAACAGCATTCAAATCCATGCAGGGAACTATTTTATTACAACATTCATATTAAACTAATTTTATACTTAACAATTTGTAATTAAACTTACAGTTTTTACAGTGCCCATTTTCAAAGTGCAATATACCTCCAGGGTTGGCAGTATTGTGCTATACGGATCTTCCAGGGGCTATAAGGCCCTCCGCCTGCGGCATCGGGCCTCATTACGCCCCTGGGCAGTCCGTATAGCACAATACCGCCCACTCTGTCGGGTATTATTGCTTACTTCCACTAAGCTTAACTGCTGCATTCATGTCAAGCATTGAACACGCAGACCTGATGCAATTTTTAGAAGATGTTCACACCAGCTTACCTCGCTGCACACATGTCAAGCTTGCAGCATGCAAACCTGATTTGCCTTTTAGATCTGGTTTGCATATGTTCACTTAGTGTATGTGAACCACATGCAAACACTGCACAATTAAGCATGTGGCATGCATTCTGCTTCTACACAGCACACTTATATTTCTGTAAGGGACTGCACATTGATAGCTATACCAGTTCAAGTCAGTGCCATAGTAGATTTCAGAATCACATTTTATTAAACATAGCACTTCACAACTGAGGTCCAAACACACGTGAATGAATGCCTCTGCCACCAACATTTCTGATGGATGGTGGAGATTTTGATAGAAAAGATCTCTGTAAAGAGGGTATTGAATTTTTACTGCAATAGCCAGGGAATGGCCATACAACTATCAACGAGTAGTGGCGAAAGCATGAACTTTCTTTGAGATACAAATATATAGCCAGTTTTAAGATTACATGAGACATCATTTGGCAAGAGTCTGATGTTTTAAAATCTCTACACAGTGACAATGACAACACATACCAACAGCATGTGGGTAGAGTTCATGAGAGGTGTACAAAAGACATTTCTGAATACTCTCCTGTTCTATTGCACTCCACCCTGCTTACTCTGCATAAATGCAAATTGAAAGTTTGGCAACTAAATAAATTAAAAGCTTTTATTTAATTCAGGTGGCAGTCATAGGACTGATTGTCTGAAATTTGTCCCACCACATGTACAACATAGCTGCTTGCACAGTTCCAACTTTTAGTAGTCTAAAGAAAACTGAAAAGGAACTTGCAGGCATTATAGGAAGTAGGCTGTCATTATTTGACTGTTCATACCAATTAGTCAAAACCAGCTGAACATGAATAAATGAGACCTCAGCCAGTTGGATTTTACTATGAACAAAGATGTCATTCATTCATATACTGTATATGTATGTATATATATATATATATATATATATATATATATATATATATGTGTGTGTGTATATATATATGTATATGTATATGTATATATGTATATATATATATATATATATATATATATATATATATATATTATTATATATTATGCCACCAGTATAGTTAGGGTTAAATAAGCACTTTAATGGTAAATATAAATCTTACACATTAATAACTTTGTCACCATATGATGGATTGGCCTGAAATTTTGCATGCACGGTTCTGGTACCCTAGATCGCTGAATCTGACAAGTTGTGTTATGGTCAGATAAGCGGTTGTTGAGCTGAGAACACCAAACAACTGCAAAAAACTAACTTTTGCATGTTTTTGCTCATGCCTATAGCCGCATACATTCTGTGTTTAATCTGAAATCTTCAGGGAAGATGCAATCTGTGTCACTGATGTGCCTTTCTAAGATTTGGTGTCAAAATATTAAACCTTTCAAAAGTTATTCAAAACAAGTTTCCCATTATAGTCAATGGGAAAATATATGTGTCTCTCAAAGGCTGCTGCTTGTACATTTTACTTTTGCAAATGGCCCTTTTACTTTCATGTTGTGGCCATCTTGTTTTCAGTTAGTGAAAGAGAAAAATGCCTGCCATTTAAATTTGGGACCCCCCCTAGGTAAACATTGACTGTTGGGTTTACCTAGTCAGTTCCTGAGGATGACTGCCCATCTTTTTTGGGAGGGAAAACCCCAGAAATGCTGTTTTAAAACTAAGAGCCCCAGTACTTTCACACATTGTGGCAGAAATGGGTGTGACCTTTTGCAAACACGAAAGTGTTGTGCTTTTTTTTGCAAAACTGTCACAATTTGCGAAAGTACCTTGTCCAAAAACTACAAATCTTTGCTATCCCCCTGCAACAAAAAGGTTGGGGCTTTTGGGCTAGAATTTACAGGGTGGCAAGCCCTGGTTCCACAGATGTGCCTTTTGGTGGTTTGGTACCACAACATTCAACGTGCCAAAAGTTACAGAGTTCTGAAGTTGAGAAATGTCCCATAGGATAACATTGCTGCACCTGTGACACCTTTTGGTGCCCGTATCTCGAAAACAAAGCGAGATATGGATTTTTGCTACACATAGCTAACATGCTACAAGGGTTCCAAGGTGCCTTTTTAAGTGCTTTTCAGTACCCATATCTTTGTAAACAATGTAAGATACAGATTTAGTTGACTTTTCTCATGTGGAGGTCTCACTGTCATGATTACAACAGCACTTGAATTTTTTCATAGTTGCTACAGTTGCTGAGATATTGGCAGATTAGTGTTACAAGGTTCCTTGCCCTATAGGGCTGCTATATGGCTCCGAAGTTATGTGTAAGTGGAAGTGCAGGGCCCAGAGGCCAGCACAACCACATACACATATCACTACACAACAAATGGGCAATGTAACACATACCAGTTACCAGTTACATTACACTTTCTCAAAAAAGGGAATTCATTGCAAAAATGCCAGTAATGCATCAGTTAGGGTTCACAGCACAGAATGTGTGTTAGGGTTACCACTACCAGCCCCTCCACAGTTAGGCCTGTGATCCCATGGCACACTCTGATGTATGTTGGTATGTGGAGGGGTGGGATGGTAACCCTAACATCTCATTTCCATGCTTTTGTCACTGTGCTATGAACCTTTACAACAAAACAGAGAGGACTGTTTTCTTTTTAATAGTACAAAAGTGATTTTGTTGTGGTCCTAACAGTGAGGAGGGTGCTCAGGACCAGAGGTGGTTGGGAGGTGAAATTCACTAGAAATGAAGGTCAGGTCTGGTGGTGGGAAGTGGAGAAATTTGGTCTGGTGTATTTGTGGGGAAGGCTTACATTATACATATTAAATCATCTTATATTATACAACTATGTGGTGGTGAACATTGCCAGGATGGGAGAAGGAGGGTTATTTTCACAGCTGAGAGTGGTGGGTGGAGGAAATAAAAGTGTAAGGCTCTGGGTGGTTGGAGGGTTGGGTTAATGTAAACTGAGTGGGTGTTGGGTGGGATTTATTAAAAAAACATTTTTTTAAACTTTGATATGCAGAGTTGATGATGAGGTTGGGAACTTTGTGAAACCTTATGAATTGTGGAGTTATGAACTATGCACCAACTTCAAAGGTGTAGTAAAACTTCCTACCATCTCTAGTAGTCAGTCACCTTTATTGTTGCTCATGTATCCATTTTGCAAAATAGATATCTAGGATGTCAACAAAAATGTAACATTTAGGATTTACAGGAAAAAGATACAAAAATGCTAAATCCTGAGTATTAGGATATCAAATCAGGTACTGAAATCTGATCCAGTTTGGAATCTGACATTTTTAACTGTTAAGCAAAATTTACCCTGCATAAGCCCCATGACCCTGATGTTATTAATTAATGACTGCAAAACCCACCTTCTAACCCCAACCTCCCTTCCCCATGCCCCTGTGAATGTATTATTTTCCTTGCTATAATAAAATTAGATTCCATATAATCAAGGGCCCCCCACCTGTGCTAAATCACAAGTATCATCCCATCCTGGCATGAACAAACCCCAGAGTTCAATATAGTAACACCCCACCCAACAGACCTTTAGTCCCCATTCCTTCCTTCCCCATAGCCTTCAAATTGTAATGGATAGCTAAGGAAAAATAAATCTGACTTCAGTCATGTGACAGTCCCACAGTGGAGCACCTTGCGCTCATCTTCAGTAAATCCCAAGGTATGAGTGAAATGATGATGTCCTTCTATAGTAATATCTGATTGGCTGGCAACATTCTTAGTGACTAGTAAGATGGCTAACACTACACAGAAAGTAACCCACATGGTAACTAGAGAGTGAACATGTTCGTAGCTCCTGCAGGGTGGCACAGAAATGATAGAAAAATAGATCAATTTGTCCTAAATATCTGGCATAATTTGAAATGTCTCACTCATTTTAAAGATGGGTTAAGCTGGATCCATGGTGCTAATCAATGGGGAAACCCTCTAGCACACTGATGACCCAGGTTTGTGCTCCTAGCCTGGAAAGTCAGGCATGGAGGCCAGTTGGGAGAGTTCTGGGCACCCCATGGATGCTCTCCTCCATTTGGGAGGGCTAGGCAATTCAGGGCTATGTGACAGTTCCTAGTGGAGGCATGGTGGAGGGCACAAAGATGGTGTGGATGACCTTACATTGTCAGGAATCCCTGAGTCAATGGGAGGGCTGGAATAAAAAAGCACAAATGCTGCACCAGTAGCCAGATGATAGCTTTGTAGTCCCTGGATGCCAACAGATCCTGGTACACCACAGAAATGCCCCTCCAGTCCAGTCAGCACTCCAGCAAATGTGTTTCTCCTGCTGGTCATGGGAGGCCCCCAGTGGAGACAAGACAACAACTAGGATGAACTCAAGAGCACCACCATAAAGGCTGTAGAAGGCCCCTTTCAGGGACATACCAGTCCCCACGATGTAAAGTCTGGAGGTCTGTAAGGACTCAATGTGGCAGTGAGGACTATGTTTGGCAGTCAGAGGGATGCCAGAAGAGGGGTACTGGTGGGCATGAGAAGAGGGGAAATATATAAGGCAATCCCCCCCAAAAAAAATTGGGTACAGAAATGTCTCTGGCAGCACAAAATGTTGAATGCTTGAATAAATACATCATCTAGCTATCTGTACCTCAATAGCAACTGAAAATACAGCACATGTAAACTCATCATACAACTATCATGACCTATTAAGAATGGTCATGGGGAAGCAGGTGAGAGCCTGAAATAAATCCCCCCAAAACATGTCCGCTGTGTAATATTCATGTTATAAAGATTTGTGTTTTAACGTGTTTGTTACAACCTGATGTGTCTAACCTTGATGTACTATCTGCGATTGTGAATTTCATTTTAAACAGCATGTAATTGAAATAGATTAGACTGCTTAATTCCCCACAAAGAAACATTAGTTGAATAAAAAATAAGAATCCAATCAATCAAACTCAATTCTTCAGAATGACGAGGTTAATTTTATTTCTTACCAGCTGAGTAATAAATCAACTCTGGATGAACTCAAACAGCTTAATAAGTTGCCAGAAACATCACATTTGTAATGGCAAAGTCATTTATTAGTTTTATAGATACTCTGCAAGCTGTGTGCAATTTGACTTTAATTAAAGTGTTGCTATGGTATGACATGATTTTGACATTAGTTAGAATGTACGTTTTTGCTGTCCCAATTACCTTCTTTTTGATATACCTAGCTAGGATGTGCTATGTAAAAATAACAAATGCCTCTCTCAGTACTTCAGCTTGTCAATCAGAGACCCACATGGGGACAGATTAAATGAAGTGCTACTAGTAAGTTAATGTTAAATGGTATATTGGGAGAACATTATCATTATGTCCCTCTTGACAAATCAAATGTGTGGCCATCCACAATCCCCACTTGTGAATACTATAGATTGAAGATGGTGACCTGCTGAAACACTGTTCAAAAATGGTTCAGTGATGTGCAGCTGCATGCAAGGTTTCATTCTTCTACTGTCCAAAGAAAATGGCTTCTCAAGTGCAAAGCTCAGAAGCCAAATGTCTGAACAAATTAATTCCTGGCAACTAAGTAATGTGGGTAAATTGTTCCTTGCCACTTGCTCACTTAGTGTCTGAGCAAGTCATGTATCCTTCAGTCATGTTTTTTTTATTTTATCTTGAACAAGTCACATAACTTCTTGGTATGCTTTACTTTACTTCATGACCTTTAAAGCTCCTTGTGCTTAAACCTTTGTTCTCTGTTTCTGATTCCTTATCTGACCTCCTCCTTGTGCACAGATGATCTCTGAAGCAATAATTCATGGTTTAGAAATAAAGAGGTAGTGTATTTAAATGTTAGTGGGAATGTTGGTGGAAAGTCATGAACATCACTTTATGTGCAGTGGGACAAAGGTTTTCTGGTTTCACCCAACCTCACCTGGTTAATTTGTGTTTTTAAATTGTTTTAACGAGAAGAAGACACCCCCATCAATGTTCTAATGTTGCCTACCCATTTCCCATCACCCAAACCATTTAGAAGCATTTTCTCCAACCATTCTACACTCTATTACCCCATCCTCTACCCCAGTACCTGTAAAGTTATGTAGTTTGTTATATAATTCATACCCTGCACATCCCTAATAGCACCAAATCCTCTTCACTCACACAAACCTATTAGTATTATACATAACCCAAGTGAGGACCCATGACCCCTTCACTACTGGCACCCCACCACCCACAATCCTCCACTCAACCCGCAAAATGAAGGATACAACTTCAGTATCCCATAACACTGCTACTGCCACAGCCTTCCCTCTGCCTTGGTAAGGATCAGACAATGCTGAATTTGCATTCAGTGAATATGCCAAATTCAATGTTTTGATGCTGGTGAATCAAGTCTGAAGGAACTCAGTTTCTCTTTGGCATTTTGTACATCAGTGTCATGACACAGGACATTTACAGGAGAACACAATTAGCATGCCCAAGTTGTTTGCCTCATGACTTGCAGCACCCAATTAGTGATGCTGGAGACAGGAACCCCTCACACTGCACACATCTCTGTTTCATTTCCAACTCTTTCACAGGGTGGTGGTGGTGGTGTAGAATTGAGCAGGTCATGGTAGAACAGGGACTGGGAGTCAGAGTAGAGGGTTGTGAGAACAAAGGTTGCTGGGTGCATGATAACATAGCCAAAGAAATATGGTTTATTAGTCCCAGAAATCCACTGGTTCCATTTGTACTGCAGTGTAAGCAACCTTCAATCCTTGCTTGTTAGCCAGTTCATCTGGTGATGAAACCACTCTAAGAAATCTAGAAACGTACCGTGTTCTGCCTCTTCTGTTTTCAAGGGTTTCCAGTTCCAGTACTCAGGATTGAAGTGATCATCCATAAATGTAAATTATAGTTCCCAAGAAAAATCATCTTGCATTTGATGGGATTTAAGAATGCATGGGATAGACATAAAGGAATTCTAGAGGTCAGGGGTAAGGGGAAATAGACTTCTAGGAAAACAAACTGAACTTACAAGCTCAAATGGGCAGACTAGGTGGGCCATAGGCCCTTATCTGCCGACACTGTCTATGTATCTATGTATCTATGTATCTATGATGCCCAGTTACTTAATGTCATCCTGCCCACCAAATTGTCACTAAAGACTTCTGAAAACAGTGTAAAGGAAAGAGTCAAGAAGAAACCCAGATCATGAGCTCAGTTTTATGATTCACGTTTCTTGGCCCAAAAAAAAATACCGTACAGCTACTTCTAATAATAACTATAACATATTAAATTACATCATTTTATTGCAAAGTATATCAGATTATATTATCTTATATTATATCAGATATTATACTATCTTCTCTTATATTATATCAGATGATAGAATTTTATAAGCTTTCATATAGTATAGCCACAACAATGCTGTCGTGAGCTTTATCAGTGATTGTTACGGCTTGAGTCCCAGTCAGTCTAACCTGTCTCCCCACAATTGTCTCTCTGCACTGCATTGGATCTCAGTTGCACCTTGAACAGGCTGTGCCTCCTCTGCCTTTACTTCACAAGTTGGGAGACTGCAACCAGGTAATGGGCAGAGCTACGTAGCCTGTGATTTTCAAACAAAAGTCTGCCACATCCATGCACTGCCATGCCAGAATGCAAAGCATATCTGATTATATTGTCATGTATTGTGTCAGATGATAGTATATTACACAGAAGCATAGAAACATGGAAGTTGCTGGCAGAAAAGGACTCCTTGGCCCTACTAGTCTGCCTTAAAATGTCTTACCTACTCATATCTTCTCATATATCATCTATCACATAAGATTTGAGCAGATAATAACCTGCTTTCTTTTGGAAAATGCATTCATGTTTGCTTTGTTTATTATTAAGGCCTGTTGCTTAACTGTCTTTAAAAAACTATTTTTTGCTATTTATATGTGAAACTGTGACCAATGCAGGACAACTTTGTAAATAGGTATCGTTTGATTTCAAGTTTATATCCTGTTGAAAAAAAAGGTTTGCTACTACTGCTACTAAAAGGAGGCCATCAGGAGCTTCAGTAGGAGTCACGAGGGCTCGAGTCCCAGCCCATCCAGTTGTTCACTGCAAGATCATCTCTCAGCATCATGCTGGACCTCAAGCACCCCCCTCGGACAAGCAGCACTTCCTCCCTTGTTCCACCATTCAGGAGACTGTTTATCTGTCTTAAGCCAGCACATGTCCAGCAGTCCTCTGCACAGTGGTCCAACTTGCTATGGGTCTTAGCATAAAGGGCATCATTTCTGGTGTCTACTATGGGCATTTGCCATGAAGACAGTCAGTGGTTGGTCATGCTGCTTGAACATGCCTAAACTACAATGGGATAAGGTAAGGTAATAAAGATATTTTTACCATGGCACTGAGCTACTGGCTTCAGCAGTAGATTCACCTGTTTGGTATAGATTTTAGTCTTACCTATGCACTGCATCAATCTTAATTAGTCTCCTGGCTTAACCCTTCCTTTTTTCCACCTAATAATCAGGTGTGTCCATTCAAGGGTCATCCTGTTGTGTATGATTAGGCCCCTATCCTGGTTACTGCTATATTTGTGAAATGGTGGTTCTCACTAACTGGGTGATCCTTATCTGTAGGTGAAGGTCATCCTACCTATCTGGGTAATCCCTATCAGAGAAAGTAGGTGGTCCTACTTACCTGGGTGGGCTCTATAATTTGAGTGTGGCTGGTCCTGCCTATCAAGATGACCACTATATTTGTGAGTGGGTAGTCTTCCTAACTGGGTGATCCCTATCTGTGTGTAAGGGTGGTCATTCTTACCTGGGTGAGCCCTATCTGTGTGAATGGTTGGCACTCACTTTTGGATTACCCCTGTCTATGTATAATTGTGGTTCTCTTTAGCTGAGTGACCACTATCTGTGTTAAAGGGATGGCCTGCCTATGTGGGTAACCCCTATTTGTGTGAAAAAGTTGCCCTCCCTATATGGGTGACAACTATATTTGTGAGTACGTGCTCCTACCTATTTGAGTGATCTGCTGTGGTGGGTGGTATTATATCTCTACTGGTTAAAGCATGGACCAAGTATTGTATATACCATTAATTCATTCCAAAAAACTTAGCTAATGCACAAGTTAGGATTAAACTGACAAAAGCAGGGAAATGTGATGTTGGAGTATACAGCCTAACACAACATCCCCGCCCTGCATGCAGCAAAAGAAAAAGCTTTATGGCTTTGGCTGTCCTTAATCTTGGCAGTTCAGTCCTTGGGGTTATCAACCATAACACTCCTTAATGGCCCAAAATGTTTTATCACATGCTGCTGCTTAAACGTGCACACTGTAGTTGCTGCATGGCAGGTGATGACAATGATGCATGGCAGGTGCAGCATGGTGGTGCACAACCATCTCTAAGATATTTAGTGTTATGGCATAACACTTGTGAGAATCAAAGATTCAGTGACCTGCTCAACTGTAATTCAGCAAGATCCTATAGCCCCCTTAATGCCAGACAAGTGTTTACACAGTTTGAATGCACAGCATTTAAGTTAAAAAGACTTAAGTGGGAAGAGATTTTCCTTCGTGCTTATCTGGAGGTTGACAGAATCCCAAGAGAGCTGAGGATTCTCAAAAACCCTACTAGCAGCCCGACATAGACACTGCCCTCACCTTTTTCTCCCAAACCTTTAACAAAGCCTGTGACCTCTTTGCACCCCTCACAAGAATTCGATCCAAAAAATGTAATGCACCCTGGGTTACCCCTGCCCTACTACAAATGCTCAGAGATAGGGATAACCTCTGGCACCTTGCCACTGAAACGGGCCAGATGGCTGCTAGACAGGCCTACAATGCTGCTCGGAACAGGTGCACATGGGCCGTCCATAAAGCCAAGGCCGACCATTACCAGGCCACCTTCACCTCCTCCTGGGAGTGTGCCCGGACTTTCTGGGACAATGTTAAACAACTAAATGGGAAATCATGCTCCCCTTCCCTATCTCAGCTCACTATTGATGGCTCTACCTCCACCGACCCTGCTTGCATTGCTAACTGCCTTAACACCTCTTTTACTGACCTTAGCTCTGTCTTCTCCAGTAATTTCTTTGACTCTCCCCCCACCCTACCTCCCCCTGTACTCCAACGCCCCAGTTTCCACCTACATAAGGTATCTACCCAGGAAGCCAGACCTCTCCTAATTAAAGCATTGAATAGCAATAGTCCCGGCAGCGACTCCCTGGACCCCAGTATTCTCTGGCTGGTGCTGGATGAAGTCCTTGCCCCACTCACCAGCCTACTTAACTGATCCCTCTGCCTGGGGCAATTCCCCACTGCATGGAAAACAACCATAGTCACACCCATTCATAAAGGGGGTGACATGTCCTCCGCCGGAAACTACCGACCAGTTTCATCCCCCACTCCAAAGCCCTAGAAAAAATGGTGGCCATTCAAATCACTGAATATCTGACTAAGCATAACATCTTATGCCCAGAGCAGCATGGCTTCTGTGCTGGTCACAGTACCAGCACTGCACTAATTGAGTTGTCCAATTTCCTACACTCTTCCCCGGATGCCAGCTCCCTAGCTGGTGCAATGTTCATTGACCTTTCAAAGGGCTTAGACACTGTCTCCCACCCTCTTCTGCTGGATGCAATCTGCCACACTGGTTTCTCTGCTGGCCCTCTCGCCTGGTGCACAAGCTGTCTATCCATTTGCTCCCAATGTGTAAAAATCAATGGGACACTCTCTGAAACTCATCCCATCCACTCAAGGGTATTCCAGGGCTCCATTCTGGGCCCCCTACTCTTTTCACTCTATCTAAACACCCTGTCCAGTGCATGCTCTGGCAAAATTCTTATGTATGCAAATGATGTTGTCATTTTTGCCACCCACTACAATCCCGTCTCCCTCCAGGACACCCTGCAACAATCCTACAATGATGCCGAAGCCTGGTTTAAAGAGCACAGGCTCATCATTAATCTGAAAAAAAAACCAAAACAATGCTTTTTGCCCACCCCCAAAACAAAGCCTGCCTCTTTCCACTCCCTATCCTCCCTAGTACCAAACAACCGCTTGAACAAGTCTGCTCCTACAAATACCTTGGGGTTACTTTCGATTCAGCCCTCACCTACCACACCCACACTGATGCCCTTGCATCCACCACTAATACACGGCTTGGCATCCTCTACCGCTATAAAAATTGGCTCCCCCTGATGCTCTCCAACTTGCGGTTATGTCTTCAGTACTGTCCCTTGTTGACTATGGCCTGCCAGTCTATGGTGCTGCTGACACTACTGCCCTCAACAAAATTCACCTCACCCTAAATAAGGCATGCAGGCTGATTACTGATGCCCCCAGGCTCACACACACTTATCACCTCTATGATGAGGCAAAACTACTTACCCTAGATGAACGGCTATGCTCTCAAACTTGCCTCCTCACAAAAAAAACTCTTCTCGGGCTCTCCCCTCCCAGGGTGACAGCCTCCATCCTCCACACCCAACCCACTATCGCAACCCGAACCTCCAACAAGACCACTCTACTGGTCCCCAGATCCAGGACCTCAGAGGTTCTTCTGCTACAGAGCTCCATCCTGGTCTAACTCTCTCCCTGCTCCAATTTCCAATGCCCCTACAATCTCCAACTTCAAAACTGCCCTTCAGAGCCACCTGTTTAACACTTGCAGCTGCTCCTGTGTCTAAATGTAGCCTTGATCTCTCCACACTTGACAACGCCCATTGCGCAGCACTCCACCTCACCCACTCACTTCTCCCCCCATTGCACCTTACCTCTGTTATTTAACAGCAAGTGCTCAGCTGTATCATTGTAATTGCTACTAAATTGTATAAATGTATGAAACCATTCTGTGTAACTCTAAGTCTGTGGCTTTTATGCTGTAACCTAAATTTGTTCTGTCTGTCCTCAATGTGATGAAGTACATTTGGAAATTAGCATCTGGCTCAAAAGTTGTAAACTGATGTACAAATAAATAAATAAAATCCAACTTATACGAACAGAAAATGAAAACATTCAAAAGGAAGTGACTGAGGAGTTAAATAAGATAGAGGAAGCAGTTAATGAGTTTAGTGACAACCCGCAGTTCTGTCAACTACAAGATACTTTTTTGGAAAACCTTAAAAGATATGATGAAAAAATAAAATGGATCAAGCAAACAAAATTTGAGAGATACGCTGAGGATTACAAGAACAGCAGAGTGTTACATTGGATTAAAAAGGACACAGAAAACCCCAGACTGAAACTGACTTTGAAACTGAAATCGAATTTGAAACTTGTCTCTAACCCCACTGGTTTTGGAACTGATACTAGTTTCAATGAAAATGTGGAATCCAGTGGAGATGTTTTTTAGGTGAGGAGAAAGCCAAAGAAATAGCCTCTCATACATTGTACTCACCATGGAGAAGCCAGAGACTAACCAAGGATACTGCCATCACAGAAAACGAATACATCAAGGTGGAAAAAATGGGTATGGAAGAGGAGGAACAAGGGGAAGAGCTTGGAACAGAGGAGGACATTTGGGGGGGGGGAGGCTGGTATCGGAACTGAACATTATTAATTTGTCTAAATACAATTTGAATGAAAATGAAATCTTGGTACTAAACTGCAGCCTCTCCTTTACTCCTACTGGATAATTTGATGCCTTTGAAACTGTTATAGATTTGCACAAAATTATATATAATTTAAGTTTGAAATCTTGTTTTCTCTAAAAAAAACAAAATTGCACAGATGTTTGTGATAGCATAGAAACTCACATCACTGGCGAAAGCACTCCTGACAATATGGGTGGTATGGGTAGCTTTAAAGTGAAATTCACTTTTTGCCCACCTTTGTCCCCTTCCCTACAAATGTTCCTGAAATCCTGTGAAGAGGATTTAAGAGAGTTGGAGAATAATCTGAATAAAAAAATGTTCTCCAACCTTAGTTTATTTTTATTTATTTATTTTTCATTTTATTTATTGCTAGACTTGAAATACCTTTGAACCAGGGATTCTTTTACAAAGGTTCAGCATCAGGTACAAATACAGAAGTTGCACATATTAAAATTTTGGTTTTCATAACAAGGTATGCAGGTAAACATTTTGCCAAGATGAGAATGGGTGCATAGCGTAATCAGTTACATAATATACAGACTAGCACGCTACTTGGTGTACAAAGTACAAGGTAAGTTACAGTAGGAATTCAGTCCATAGGGAATCAAACAAAATGGAGAAAGAGAAAAGGGGTTAGTGAAGATTAAGAACCTTAGCAACCAGCAGAAACAAGCTTTGAGAGAACTGGGGGAAAATATAGAGATCATAATAAAATCGGCAGACGTGGGGGGGGGGCATATTGTTATTATGGATAACACCAAGTATGAAAATTAGGTCCTTAGACAAATTAATGATAGGATTTATTATGAAAAACTTGGCACTGATAAAACAAATGATTTTAAGTGTGTAATTGATAATTACTTGGTACTTACAAAAAGGAACAATTGTCTGCCTACAAAGGTGATTGAGGTTTTGATTTTACCATACCCAATTAGGGGCGCTTTCTACTGCTTCCCCAAAAAACACAAATACCTGGTTAACCCACCAGGAAGGACAATAATTTCTGGCATTAATTCACTTACTGAGCCCCAAGCAAATTTTGTGGATTTCCATATTGCAGGATTAGTAAAAGGATTGTCATCCTATATCAAGGACACTAAAGAAATCCTATGTGTATTGGAAGATGCTGCAATCAAGGAAGATGGCTTACTTTTGACCCTAGATGTTGCTGCTTTGTAGTCTAATATGGATTAGAAGCTATGGAGTATTATCTGAATGAATGCCCTGTCTTAGACCATTCTTGAAGTTCTCATGAAATTGGATGAGTTTGTTCTTACTTTCAACACTTTCAATTATGACAGATTTTTATCTGCAGAAAAAAGACATAGCAATGGGTGTGAGTTTCACACCAAACGATGTCAATCTGTGCATGGGAAAGTGGGAGAATGACATTATGCGCAATGAAAACATTAATCCCTACCACCAGAGTATTGACCTCTGGAGGTGCTTTATTGATGATGTCATTCTCATTTAGAGGGATCAGAGAGTGAGCTGTTTGAATTTGTTAAATTATGTGAGAGCACTAACCCCAATCTTCAGATTAGTATTAACTTTAGGTTTGGACAAATCAGCTTTCTAGACTTGATACTACTAGTGTGTCTATAACTTTAGTTATAGACAAATCAACTTTCTAGACTTAATAATTCAAAAAGATGGTTGGGGGGAGTTGGTTTCTGATCTTCATAGAGAACCAATCAATAGAAATATGATCTTACTAGCAAGCAAGAGCCACTCACATCATGCGATTAAGGCCATATCAAAGGGCCAATTCATTTGTATAAACAAAATTGTGCCACTGAAGAACAATTAAAAATGAGAGTGGATGAATTAGAAATCAGACTTAAAGAAAGGGGATACAATCATGAATTGGTGTCTGGTGCAAGAAAAACTGTTGCTAACATATCTAGGGAGGAACTTCTGAAAGAAAAAGATAGGTCACCTACACTGGACCCCAAGTAGCCTTTATTTCCACATACAACCCTATGTCACACCAAGTAACAGCCACCATCAAATCACATTGGCACCTGGTTAAGAGAGATCATGGCCTGAAAGACATTAATTTAGATAACCCTATAATTGTATTTAGAAGGGAAAATAACATTAAGGATATCATTGTCCACAGTGCACAACCACAAAAGGAAGCACCTAGTATGTGGCTACCGAACATGAAAAATTGTAGTTGCAGATGTGGCAACTGTAAATTTTGTTCCCATATTTTGGAAACAGATCACTTCACAAACCCAGTCACAGGGAGAGATGTGGCAGTATGGGGCTTTTTTACCTGCAATACTTGTCAGGTGGTGTATTTAGTCCTTTGTAAGTGTGGTTGTTGCTAAGTTGAGAAAACCAAAATATAGTTTTAAAATTAGGATAGGTGAACATTTAAGGGCCATTGAGAAGGATAACATGAAAAATGTATTAGCTGTACACATCTGGAAGTCCAGGGATAGATCTTTACATGAGTTTTCCTTCATGGGTATTAAGAAATCATTACTTCTGAAAAGGAGTGGGGATTATGATAATATTTTGGTATGTAGGGAACAATATTGGATCTTCTCTTTGAGAGCAATGGAAAACAAAGTCCTTAATGAAAAAATAGAAATAACTCCTTTTCTGGTCAAGAAATAAAATATACTGTATTACATAAGCATAGTAGGTTATAGAATAATAAATTCCTGGTTTCTCCTATATTTATAGTTGTTATTTGAACTGTGGAATTTTGTTTGTTATGGTGGTGGTGGTGGGGTGGGGGTCCTGATGTTTACCACAGTTTGCCATTGTAATTTAATACTTGTTTGTTTTTATTCCTACACATGTTGCACCGAGTGAATTACCCATTGTTGGGATTTCACTTCCTAGACAATAATTTAGTGGATAATGGTTGCAAATATGCTGCATTGGCACTTTACTATGCAACTATCCCCTTGTTTTGGGTGCTAACACCAGTATTTTATTACTAAGGTTCTTCATTGTGCCCTCTGTAGTACTTATGGTGCACAATGTTTGTAATTCTGTATATAAAGATGTTTAACTGAGAACTAAATTCATTATACTGATGAATTGTTTTAATATGGCACTGTCACTTTTAGATGGGGGTTTATAAGGGGAACTAATAGAGACAATTGCTTACTTTCGAAAAAGTTCACTTAGAATGAAACACATTAGGGTCAAGTACTGGTCCCTTTTACTTTAGATTTTAGGGCTGCTACACCATCTGGAACTGAGAAGCTAGACTGTATTTTTGCTATTTGCACTTATTCCTGCACTTGGATTGCTTGTTGCTTTATAAGTTTATTTAATAAAGAAGAAGCTGCATTCAGTAGTACTGTCCCAGACTCTAATATATACTTTCTTGGGAGCCAACATTTTCATTGGAAAATGCCATCATTTCACAGGTGCCAGTCTCCTTTCTTTTTGCAATGTTTTATATGGCCCTGATTTTTTTAGGTGGGTGTCATAAGTACTCATTAAGACCTTTATTTTGATATATAGATTGTCCCATAACTGCATATATTGATGAAAGTATTTCTTGTTAAGGTTGAAACGTGGGAAAAAAACTAAGTCCAAATTCTTTTTTGGTATGAAGAGATTTTTTTCATGAGGGTGTATCTTTTCATGAGGGTGTATCATTCATACAAAAAAAGATTGCTTCATTTAAAAAAAGTATGTGAAAAAAACTAATTCCGAATTCTTATTCTGTATGGAGTGATCTTTTTTTGGGAGATTGTGTCTTTTATATGAAAAAAGATTTCAAAAAAATGTGAAAAACAAACCAAAGTCCAAATTCTTTTTTTGTATGAAATGTATCTTTTTTGTATGGCCCTATTCTTTTTTCATATGGCCATACGAAAAGAAATTCAGGTCATGAAAAAAGATTTCACAATGTGTTAAAAACACATTTCTGGGTGTTTTTTTTTCCAAAACTAACTGCAGAATCCACCTTATGTGATCCCTATTACCAACATACTTGTGTTGGTGTCTCTGCAGTATATCATTTTAATGGCTTTTCAAAAAATAACAAAAAAAAAAGAAACAAGATAGTGGCCATAATAATTTTTTTTTCTCATGAAAAAAGATCACCCCATCATACAAAACAGAATCTTTTTTCGTATGGGCCAAACTCTTTTTTTCATAAGAAACAGCTATCCAAAATACTATACTGAGCATGCTCAGAACTGACATTTCAAATCCATATAACTCTGGAATGGGTTAATATTTTTTTCACCAAATCAGCAAAATACACCACTGTGGCCCAAGTCCTTTCTACCCTGAAAATTTTAGAGAAAAAAAAACAAATCATCTGGGTGCCAGGTGATGACAAAGAAACAGCAAAAACAGTTATTTTTTCACTTTTTTTTTGCTATCCAGCTCTCAGAATCAACACATGCAACTACAACAAAACATGGGAAGTCAAGAGACTTTGGTCCTGAAACCACACATACAAATTTCATGCAAATCTGTTGAACGGTGGTGAAGCTATTATAGTGCAAAGTTAGGGGTTTAAAATTAAACAACCTACTCAACCCTAACTATAGTAGCGCTACTGTGCTGCTATAATAGCCAGTATCAGTCAGGTTGGACTTGTAGCAATAGATATTTGGAACAATGTTGCTCATCTGTTTACTATGCCTCCTACAAAGACTATACTTACTACCAACACAAGACTCTAGTAATGTACTGTTTAACTCTGATAATGCACTGTATAAATAATTTTGCAGCTTCCGTTATGTTAGATGCTCCCTCTGCTACATCTACTGATCCCCTCTATCCTGAGATGCCTGCTCTATAATTTAAAAATACACCCCTTCTTGGGGAGGGTACACAGTGTTTTTGTCTATACTGGTCTTTGATAACACTGTATAAAATGAATAATAATGCATGTGTGCCTAAGCTCTTAAGAATTACCATTCTAAACAAAACAATTTATTAGATGCAGTTCCACACAGAGGGCTATTAAACAAGCTAAATAGCCTTGGAGTGGGTCAAAAGGCAGTAAACAGGGTAAGAAACTGGTTAGGAAATTGGCAGCAGAGGGTGGTTGTGAATGGAGTTCACCCAGAGGAAAGGATGACCAGTAGAGTGCCTCAGCGACTGGTGCTGGGATTGGTCCTCTTTAATTACTTTATAAGTGACATTGCAGAGGATCTGGAAGGGAAGATATTCCTCTTTGCAGATGGCACCAAAATCTGCAGTTGGGTGGATACTCCAGGGGGAGTGTAAAGGATGAGCAGAGACCTGAGAAAACTTGAGGAGTGGTCACGAGTATGGCAACTGGGTTTTAATTTGGAAAAGTGAAAAATAATGCATTTCAGGCACAGAAACCCAGGAGCAGACTACAAAATAGGGGGAGTGTTACTGATAGCCACAAAGCAGGAGAAAGATCTGGGATAATAATCTCTCATGACCTAAAGGTGGCCAGGCAATGTAACATAGCAGTTGGGAGTACTAGTGGAATGCTGAGGTGCATAGGGAGCGGTATCACCAGCAAAAGGATGGAGGTGGTGCTGCCTTTGCATAAATCACACAAGACCTCATATAGAATACTGTGTACATTTGTGAAGGCCACATCTTTGGAGGAACATAGACAGAGTGGATGTGGTCCAGAGGAGAGCAACAAAAATGGTGCAGGGTCTGCATCAAAAGCCCCATGACAGAGCCTGAAGGAACTCAATATGTACACCCTTGAAGAGAGGAGGAAAAGGGGACATATGATAGTAACCTTTAAATAACTCATAGGGGTATATAATGTAGAGGAAAGAAGTATTTTTCAGAAAGAAATATGCATGAGAACAAGGGGAGATGGTGTGAAGCTGAATGGGGGTAGATTCAGGAGATGTGAATAAGTATGGCTTAACAGAAAGGGTAGTGTATTTGCAGAACAGTCTACCATCCATGGTGGTGGGAGTGAAAACAGTGATGGGTTCAAGACTGCATGGGATAAGCATAAGGGGATCATAGTGGAAAGGAAAGGGAGGAGGGAAAAAGAGCCATAGATCAATTAAGTTCTATGGTGCTACATCAATGTGGGTAGCCAACTCCTTGAGTTTGATGACTTTGTTGCCCTAATACTAATCAGAAACCTTGAAGTAATCACAGTCCTGAATCCTGGGTAACCCATAGGACAACTGACAGTAAGACTATGCACCATCCTACACATTCCTTAGATGCATAGAATTTGACTGCAGATGAGGACCGCCAGGTCCATCTAGTCTGCCCATAAACCCTATCCCCCCCAAGTGTCCCTTGACTACCATTTCTGCTCTGTCTCCAGGATTTCCTTATGCTATCCAATGCATTTTTTAATACCTTTACTGTTTGCACCCCTATCACCTCAAAAGGGAGGCTGTTCCAGACATCTGCTAACCTTTCAGTGAAGAAGTATTTTCTCACATTCCCCCTAATTTTACCTCCCTTCAGTCTCAGATAATGACCCCTTGTTTTTGAGCATTATTTTCTAAAAGTGGCTTCCCCTGGGCCCTATTGAAACCCTTGAGGTATTTAAAAGTCTCTATCATATCCCACAGCTGTCTTGTTTTTGCCAGTAAATACATGTCAAGATCTGCTAACCTTTCCTTGTATGTCTTCTGGTAGAGGCCCTGCACCATCTTTGTAGCCAGAATTTGGTCTGCCTCTAGTTTGTCAATGTCCTTCTTGAGGTGTGACCTCCAGAACTGCATATAGTATTCCAGATGAGGCCTCACCGGTGATCTGAATAATGGCATCACCACTTTCCATTTTCTGCTGGAGACACCCCTTCCTATGCACCCCAACATACCACTGGCCTTTCTTACAGCTTTCTCACACTGTCTGGCTACTTTTAGATCGTGTGTTATAATCATTCCCAAGTCTCTTTCCTGATTGTGGTTGTCAACATTCCTCTTCCCCTTCCCCACTGAACACTTTTCTCCTGGATTCCTGCACCCCAAGTGCATTATTTTACATTTTTAACATTACATTTTATCTGTCACAAATTCTTCTACTTTACCCAGGTCTCTTCTCATCCTTTCCACCCCGTGGATTATTGACCCCTTTGCAGATCTTAGTGTCATCTTCGAATAGACACACTTTCCCCTCCAGCCCCTCTGCAATGTCACTTATAAAGACATTAAAGAGGACTGGCCCCAACAGCGATCCCTGGGGCACCCAACTTTTTACCTCTCTCTCCATGGATTGAGCTCCATTCACTGCTACTCTTTGTGTCCTCCCATTTAGCCAATTACTAACTCAGTTCATTACCCTGTGCCCCACACCCAGCCTTCTCAATATGTTTATTAACCTTCTATATGAGATGGTGTGGATGGTCTTGCTAAAGTCAAGGTAGGCCACATCCACCAACCCGCCCCCTTCCTCGGTCTACCACTCTGGTTACCCAATCGAAGAATTCTATCAGGTTTGACTGACAGGACCTACCTGCTGTGAAACCATGCTGCTTTGGATCCTGCTGTCCACTGGATTTCAGGAACTCCACAGTTCTTTCCTTTAGCAATGCCCACATCAACTTCCCCACTACTGAGGTTAAGCTGACTGTCCTATAATTACCTGCCTCCTCCTAACTCCCACTGTTGTGTATAGGGAGATTTGCCCTTCTCCAATCCACTAGGACCACCCCTGTCTCCAATGATTTATTAGATAATTCTACCAGTGGCATTGCCAGTTCATTTCAGAGATCTTGTAGTTTTCTGGGGTGAATTCCATCCGGTCCAATTGCCTTGTCTATTTTTAGCTTTTCAAGCTCTTTCTGACTTTTTCCTCTATGAATGGGCTGACATTTATCCCCTGTCTTTACCCCCTATCCCTGTCCACCTTTCCTTCTCAATGGTGGTCCCTTGCCTTCTTCTTCCCTCATAAATACTGAGCAGAAATATTTATTCAAGATTTTTGGCTTTTCCTGATCTTCCTCAGCAGACCCTCCTCCTTCCCTTTTTAAGCTTCACTATCCCTCCCTATGTCTTTCTTTTTCACTGTCTGTAGACCACTCCTGTCCAGATTTCTATCCCCCTCCCTAACTCCAGTGTAATCCAAAGAGCTTCTTCTCCTGCCTGACCCCCCTGTATCTCTGTCACTTTAATTCATTCTCTAATGCACATAGCTCCCCCTTCCTCCCTCCCTTTTCCCACTAATGTCTCTCTGGTATAGATTATACTCTGGTATTACCACATTACAGGCATGGCTCTCCAAGTACCATGTCATGGTGACAGCCACAAAATCCAGCTCCTCTTCAGCCATCAAGGCCATCAGGTTTAGGATTTTGTTTGCCAGGCCCCAGGCATTTGTATACATGCCTCTCCAAGTTTTGCTTTCTGTCTTCTTAATGTTCCCACCTTTGCCCTTGTGTGATTGCCATAGATACTTTATGCTTTCACCCTCTGATTGGGTTCTATGTCCAGTCTTTGTATTGTGATTCACCATTTTCTGCTTACTGTTTGACATTCCTGCTTTTGGGGGAGCGACAACCTGGTTCCCCTCCTTTTTGGGGTCCTCTGCCTCAGTTTCCCCACTCCAGTTTAATTTCCCAATGGTGACATCAAACTTTTGTTCTAGAGCCCATAGTCCCTCTCTTGTCAGGTGCAGGCCATTGTATCTGAAGAACTTCCTTTTCCAGAAGGTCAGTGTTGGTTAGAAGGGTTGGGGATACCAGCAATATGTTAAAGATGACCTACAGGCCTGTCTGCTCCCTACTCAGGATAAAGATCGGATTCACAAATTCCTGGCTGCCAATAATTTTGGAGGTTGCTTACATCCCCTCTGAGTTGGAAGAACAAGGTTTCAACTTGTTTAGTGAGCATATGAACAGCCTGAACTGGAGCAGTGAGAAGCTAATTCTCACCAACTTCAGTATCAATTGTGTCTCCACCCAATCTGAAAAGTACAGATATAAAACTGCCTGATCTCTATCTCATTCAGGCCATTAGTACCCCACCTGGATACACTGCAAAGAGTCCACTGAGAAACTAATGGGTTGGATCCTGGTGCCCCAGCCCAATAGACTAATCTGCGTGGAGGTGCCACATCATGTAAACAGTCGTCACTTTCCGATCTGTTGCTCCTGAACTGCTAGGAGACAGATGCCTCCACCAAAACTTGCCTTTACCCTAACATTAAAGAGGGACACATACCTAAATTTAGAAGTCATCTAGTTAAAACTAGCTTACAATTTCTTGACTGCTGTATCCCTGACATCAAAGTTGCTTTTGATTAATTCTCCCAAACCTTTCAAAAAACTTGCAACCACTTTGTCCCCCTCAAAAAGAAAAGAATCAGAGGAGATTGTGACCACTGGCTCATCACAATCTACTTGCTTCTTTTTAGTTAGATATTAACTATGGGCACTGTATATAGCTACTGACTCCCTCAGCAACTGATGAAATACAAGGAACTAAGAAACTGACGAAGGTTTGCCATCCGGAAAGCCAAAAGTGACTACTGTAAAAGAAAACTTCAAGAGACCTGCAATGATCCCAGGAAACTTTCATAAAATATCAACGGAGTCCTTGGTAAGAAAAGCTGTTATGCCACCATACTAAAAGTTAATGACTTATAACACCCATCCCCAAATCATCACAGAATGCTTCTAATCCTTCTTTGTCAATGTAGGCAGGGACCTGCCAACTGGCAAATTGCCAGTTGCACATGGCCTTGCCCACCCAGACCTCTCTGGTGCATTCAGACCCAAATTCCACTTTAGAAGAGTAACCTTTACAAGGAATTTAAAAGTAGCTATAAAAGTCAACTACCAAAACTAAAGTTGGACCAGATTCATTTGACGTGAAACTTCTTAAAATAGCCATTGAAGAACTAGCTCTGCCAATCCAAACATTGTTCAATTTCTCCCTTTATTTCTCCCTCCTCCCAGATGTCTGGAAAGAAGTCAGTGTTGTTTCCAAATTCGAATCATGGGACAATATGGTTGTCTGTAACTACAGGCCCATCAAAATTCTCTTCCAACTATCTAAAGCTTGGAGAAAATCATCAATGACCAGGTGCTGAACTATATCTTCACACATAATCTTTTTACACCTGAGCAGCATGACTTTAGGAAGATGCATAGCACAACTACCACAGTGATTGAACTAACTAAAAAAAGCTTCGTATAGCTTTGGATGGGTAGGGTCCTGTTAGCAAAGTCCCAAGGCTTGTGGCAACTGTGGCTGTGTACCAACAAGACAGTGCATCTGTACAGTTTGCTGCAAGCTGCAGGCACCAAGCAGTAGTGTAACAAAGTATTCCCTGGTGGTCTAGCAGACCCCCCAGCCCCATCCCCATTAATGATAGTGAATAAATGTCCATGGTGGTCTAGTAACCCCACCAGCCTCAATCCCCATTTATGATAGTGAATAAAAGTACTTGGTGGTCTGTGCCCTGCAGCCCTAATTCCTTTTTATGTTAATGAATAAACATCCCTAGTGATCTAGCAGACCCCCCAGCCTTAATCCCATCTAAAAATAATGAACTATGTCCCAGGTGGTCTAGCAGTCTCCCCAGCCCCTATCTGCCCATATAGGAATAGTTACCATTCTGTGGTGGTCTAGTGGACTCCCTCACTCCAACAGGCACTGTCTGCTGGGGTGGGAGGTGGCAGTCTACTAGACCAACACAGAATGATAACTATTCCTATAGGGGCAGATCAGGGCTGAGGGGTCTGCTAGACCACCAGGGATGTATTTCATTATTTTATCATGGGGATTGGGGCTGGGGGGTCCATTACACCA
Organism: Neoceratodus forsteri; assembly: GCA_016271365.2. NCBI lineage: Eukaryota > Metazoa > Chordata > Ceratodontiformes > Ceratodontidae > Neoceratodus > Neoceratodus forsteri. Next base: position 1,729,480,139 of record CM057452.1, read on the forward strand.
CTGGGGATTTTTATTTAGTAACATAAAAGGGGATCTGGACTGGGGGGCCACTAGACCATCAGGGGCATTTATTAATTAACATAAAAGAGGATTGGGGCTGGGGGAGCTTGTCAACCACCAGGGGCATTAATTTATGGTTCTACCTAATTTTGGCACTGTATTTAGGGTGCTGCATCAAGACAGCACCAGATTTTGGCAACTGTCATTTAGAGCGACCTGTGTGTTTGCGGGGTGCTGTACCCTTTGCACCCCCTCTTGGGGTGCTATGCCCCCCACACCCCTTCCCTAACTAAATATACCAACTCTGGGGTGGGGGGCAGACCTCAGGGAAGGAGACACAGTGAAGTTGCTCAATTGACAGTCACCAAAATCTGGTGCTGTCTTAATGTGGTGCCCTAAATGCAGCGCCCTAGCAGTTGGTTACCTTTATTCACTATCACAAATGGGGATGAGGGCTGGGGGGCAGTAAGACCACTGGGCATAATTCATTATATTAACATGGAGCTAGCCCACCAGAGACATGGTTATTTTAATAAAAGGGGGATCTGTGCTGGTGAGAGGGGATTATGGCACATTGCTGCAAGTTGCTACACACTGATAGAGGGCAAATTTGTAAGAACCTTTTGACCAGCATTACCTAGAACTTTGCCCTCTGGGAGAGTTTTTAGAATTTGGTAATAGGGATTTGGCAGCCTGCATCTGCCACAAGCCCCCTAGCACCATGTCACAGCTCATTTTGTGCCACAAGGATGGTGCAAGCCCTCTTTGGTGCTTATAGCTGCAGTTGATGCAGGCTGCATCTGAGAATCACTTCCAGTGCATCTTTTGGCACAAGGCACACATTGCGCCATTCCTTGGGGCATAATCCCCTTGCACCATTCTGGGAACATTACAAATCGAGCCCATGATCTCTTAATAAAAAATTTCTTAGAGCTCAGCCTTTTGACTGAGACAACCACATGGTTCACTGACCACCTGGCCAACAGAACCCAAAAAGCAAAGTGCAGTGGTGTGTTCTCTGGTCCACAGCCTTTGACCTCTGTAGTACTGCAATTCTCTATCCTGGGGCCACTGTTGTTTAGCCTTTTTGTTAATAAAGCCCCAGAGATCTATGCCTATTCCAAGGTATTACCATATGCAGATGATCTAGTCATTTTCTCTACCCACTGGGGTGTGGCTACCCTTGAGGAAAATCTGCAATTCGACTTTACCAAGGTGTGCAACCAGTTCATAACTAACAACCTTGCATTAAACTAAAAAACAATTCCTATAATATTTGGGAGTACCTATTCCCCTATGGGAAGCCCTGAACTGCCCATTACCTCCCCTAATGGAGTCTTGATTGAACAAGTCCAGGTTTTCAAATACCTAGGAATCTACCTGGACCCTAACCTGTCCTTTTCCCCACACGTTGTCATGGTCATCAGAAGTAGCCATAAAGGACTTGGTATGCTCTACAGAAATAGATCAAACTTAACCAGAAAAGTCAAAAAAATGCTGGTTTCTGGTCTTATCATCTCAGTCATATATTACGACCTGGTAATGTACTCTGATGCTAACAGTATAGTCCTAGAAAAAAAATTATTTTGCCTTTAATTTCTTATGCAGATTTGTGCTGAACCTAAAATCTGACACCCACCACTGTAACCAGTACACTTCTCCCAATTAGCTCTCCTTCCACCTCCGATTTTCCTGAAATGCAGCTGTCTTACATAAAATGGCATACTTGGCCAAATCCCCCCACCCGGCCCCATTTGAAGCCTCTTTACCTGGTTCTCACTCCATGGGCGATAATATATAGGATAGTGCATGGGGAACAGTTGACAACAGGGCTATTCTTTCACCGAGTTGGCACTATGATGACGGATTACCTTGAGAGAGCAGCTCGAGAGGTAATCCATCGTCATAGTGCCAACGAGTCGAAAGATGCCCTGTTGTCAACTGTTCCCCATGCACTTTTCTTCATAGTGTATAGTGGAATGTTGTTTTTTAAAAAAAAAAATCACTACAGCATGTTTCTGCTTCAAAACATTTTTAATGGGTTACTAGAAGGAAAAAAGAACTTTGCATTTTGAACGTGTTCATGCTTGACATTTTAACTGTTTAAGAACGTTACATTTTGAACATTTTAAGCTAAACATTAGTTCTGCCGCCGACATTGCGGCTTTCGCTATGTGTCCTGTCTATGGAGTGAACCCTAACTGTCAAATGCTGCTCGAGGACACAGTGTGTGATGTTCGCAGTGCAGTAGAAAAAATCATTATGCTGCACTGCAAATGTCACTAGTGTGTGACTACAAGGTTTCGACAATGACGGATTTCGGTGGAGAACGACGTTCCACCATACACTAGAAATTAAACATGTCTTTAGGAAAATGGTCCTTGAACAATGCTCATTCGTATCTAGAGCTCTCAGAGCATGAGCCTCACAACCCCACCCCACCTCCATCCTGTAGTGATTGGGCTGAACTTCTTTAATACTCAAGCCTCAGCTTTTTTACTCCACAAATCTAACTGTAACTGCTTATAGACCTCAGACTAATTTTGGTAGTATATTACAACTGCAATTGTATACTACACTGTACTTATATACTACTCTGTACTTTGCATATGATCTTATTTTCATTTACAATGTTAATAATAATAATAATAATATAATTTATTTGTATAAGTGCCTTTCAAATTTCAAGGCACTGTACAATTCACATAAAAACAAAACACAGCGTATACAACATAAAATCAAGAAAGCACTGAAAATGCTTTCCCCCATAAAAAAAGTCTTAAGTGCCTGCTTAAAAATCCCCACAGTCCTGCACTCCCAAAGCTAATGGGACAGAGAATTCCAGAGGGTAGGTGCCACAAACCCAAAGGCACGTGCACCAGATGACTATAGGTTAACCCTCAGAATCTCTAGCAACCCCTCGTCAGCCGAGCGGAGCTGTTGCAAAGGGGTGTAAGGAACCAGGAGCTCTTTCAAGTAATCAGGGCTCAATCCGTGTAGGGCTTTGTAAGTCAAAAGACCTACTTTAAAGGTGATCCACTGCTGTATAGGCAGCCAGTGCAGATCATGCAGCACAGGGGTGATATGAGATCTTCTAGATGCCCCAGTCAACAAACGTGCTGCCACGTTCTGCACTAACTGCAAGTAGTGGATATCAACCCCAGAAAGCCCTAGTTAAAGGGAGTTGCAATAATCAAGGCATGATGTCACAAAGGCATGGACCAAGACAGGTAGGTGACTGGATGGAACAAGATGCCTAATCCTAGCAATGCTCCTAAGATGGTAAAAGGCCAGCGTGTTGACTACCGATATCTGATGACAAAGAGTCAGGCCATCGTCAAGCACCACTCCCAGATTACGCACCCATTCAGAGGTGAGAATCTGGTCCCCCCCAGGACTAAACTGGAAAGGAAGCCCAGTCCTCAACCCCTCTGCCCTACGACCCAGGTCCACAACCAAAACCTCAGTCTTTTCTGGGTTCAAATTTAGACCGCCGGTATTCATCCAATCTTGGATTTCTCCAAGGCAGCTGTTCAGTACTGAGATAGCACTAACCTGGTTGGGAGCAAAAGACAGGTAGAGCTGGGTTTCATCACATAGCAATGAAACCTCAGCCCATGCCATCTTACAATGTCTCCAAGGGGTAGCATATATACTGCGAATAACATGGAAGACAGCACCGAACCCTGAGGTACCCCACAGGGCAGTGAGAAAGCCCTGGATGAATATAAACCTGAGACAACTCTCTGTGTTCCACCAGTGAGGAAAGATGAAAACCATCTGAGGACTGTACCAGACAGCCCACAGATAAACATCAGACATTCGAGGAGAACTCCATGATCCACAGTATCAAAAGCTGATGATAAATCCAGGAGAACCAATATAGAATGGTATTTCCAATCTCTCGCCATCAGGAGATCATTGTTGTAATTTTGTTGCCGGTGATGTGTAATTCTCTAAGACTTGGATACTTTTTGAAAAGGGCCCTTGAGCTCAACGTTTTTCCAAAGACAATATATAAATGAAACCTAAAATAAATAAATATCATAGATCATATTATATTATGTGCTCATATATCATATATGCTGCTCTTCCCAATCCCATCTCAAGGCATGTTATTCCACAGTAGCATAAAAAAAAATTATCTTCTAAGTACAATCCTGGTGCCTGGTTCCTCTTTAGAGGCACTTCCGTGCCCTCACAAAGACCACTAGTTCACTGTATCTAAAAGAAAACATGAATCTTCTTTACTGTGAGAGTATTTAATGGATAATACCACAAATCCACTCAAATCACATTTTCTAGGCATATAAATAAAGCTATACATAAGAAAAACTAGAAAAGGGCCAGCCAGCTGGTATAGCAGTAGCTTTACAGATTGCCATGCCGACAACCCAGGTCCAGAAGTGAGGCTGGGAGCCAGAGGTGTTGCCTGTGGGAGGAGGATTGAGCATTCCACAGATTGCTGTCCTCCTCCGGGGGGGGAGGGGGAAGCTCCCAGTGTTCACCTGACCCATGGTGGAAAGTAGGTGTCCGACAGCTGGAGCTAGCATCTGCTGGAGGCAGGGCAGACATTGGCATGCTCAACCCTGATGTCATTGCATGTCCCACCTGACAAGACAGAAAAAGTGGAAAATCTCAGGCCAAGTAGGTTGCTGCCCATCTCATGCCGAAAGCCCCCCATCAATGATCTGTGGCACCCCTGGAAACCAAGTTCAGCCATCCACTGAGAATAAGGGCCCTGTCCCAAAGGCCCTGCCCTTGGGGAAAGCCTGGGAGGAACACCAGGTAGGGTAAGTCCTGGGGGACAGAGGATGATAAGGTTGAGAGCATATAGGACTGATCGTGGCCAGTCCATTAGTGGAAAAAAAAGAATAACTAGGAAAAAATGTGTTTATTTTTAGACAGAACTACCACTAGTGTCTTTCATTTCCAAACATAATCTTTTATGATATGTTAAAATGCTTCAAACTGTATTTTAATAGCTATAATATTTGAACTTTTAATCATAGTAACTAAAGTTTTTTTTTCTTTTAAATGAAAGCTTGGGGTCGGTTCAACATGTATTGATCTTATGTTGTTAAAAATGAAAGGACTTTAAAAGCTTATTGAACCATTTTGCTTTTTTATATTGGTATATAACATTTAAGCAATAATGCATAACAGAATGTGGACTATCATTGGATATTTTCTCTTTTAGGTGTGCTTTCAGCTGTGAGTCCACAGGTTGAGTGCCTCATTCACCCAAGAAGTGATGATATCCCATGATATACCACACCCTTGAGTGTATTAATGTTGTTGTGAACTGGACTCATATTTGTTTTACTAAAACAATTAAAAAAAGTTATTAGTAATACATTATTAATGTGTAGTGATATACTGAAACAAAATAGCCCTTTTACATTTTGTTATGGGCGGCAGGTGGCTGTGTTATAATTCATGCATACTGTGAATCAGGCTTACTCTGTGTACTGCAGTGGCCTTTGTTGTTGTTTTCTTTTCTTGTGTTATAGAGGCCTGTTAGGGGTATAAGGCTCTCAGTGTCAAGAAGAGCTTGAAAAAGGTGAGGCACCAACAATGAAGATGTGGCTAGAGCTGGCCCGGTGGCATTTAGGGCTGAACCATCCATTTCTCACCTGCCACCAAATTAGTGACCTGGGTTCAGGAATGAGCCTGGGCTGCTTGGGTGTCAGCCAGGGGGAGGAGGATTGAGTGTCCCAACAGATACTGTCTTCCAGGGAGGGACGGTAGCCTTCTCCTCCACAACACCACCACCACCGAGGTGACCATAGGTGGCAGCGTAGGTTAGGAGCAGCAGTTCTGAGTGGAGGATGCTCTTGGCAGAAGACATCAGTGTGTCCACTGATGCGCACTCATCGAACCACAATTCCCATGAAGCGCTTGAGGGCTGGGGACCAGAAAACCAGGGAAAAAAACAGGCTGCAGGTGAAGCTTCCTCTCCTTGCAGGCCTGCACCCACCCACTGTGCTCATCGACCCACAACAGAGCTAAACTCCACCCTGGCTTTGGGAACCCGAGGGCTCTGCCACATGGGGTAAAGTGTGAGGCACTGCAAAGGTCAGCAATGTATGTCCAAAGGACAGCAGGGTAATGGGGGAGGGGAGGCAGATAGGGGCAGACAGGGTGACCAGGGGATACAGCATACTAAATAAAAAAGATTTGACTGATCTGTGTGTGAGTGGCCAGCAAGGGTTTTTATGGGCAGGATTGCCCGCTTCTATTGTTGAACTGTGGTTTTGAGTAGGGCGTCTCAGAACCAAAGAGGGCTGTTACCATTGACACATAGAAACATTTAATTTGCCAGCAGATAAGGATAGTTGGACTACCTAGTGTGCCCATTTCTCTCTACCTGCAGTATCACTGCAGATCTTAAGTAATCTCCGGTCTGTTATCCCTCCCTCTTTTCTTTCCCTTAAGATCCTCTTGTGCCTATCCCATGCATTCTTGAACTCCACCACTGTTTTTGATAGCCACCTCCATTGGAAGTCTGTTCCAGGAATCCACCACTCTTTCTGAGAAGAAGTACTTCCTCACATCTCTATTGAATTTACCCCCTCCAGCTTCATATCATGCCCCCTTGTTCTTGAACACCTTTTGTTTTCTGAAAAATATTTCTGTACAGTGCCTTATTTACCCCTTTTAGGTATTTAAAGGTCTCTATAATATCCCCCCTCTCCCTTCTCTCTTCCTGTATGTACATATTCAGGTCCTTAAATCTCCTCTCATAAGGCTTCTGATGCAGGCCCCGCACCATTTTATTTGCCCTCCTCTGGACTGCCTCCACTCTATGCCCTTCCAGAGATTTAGACTCCAGAACTAGACACAGTACTCTAGGTGGGGTCTTACCAGTGATTTGTACAGAGGCAACACCATCTCCCTTTTTCTGATGGTGATACTCCCCCTATATATATCCCAGCATTACATTAACCCTCCCAAATGCCTTGTTGCACTATATGGCCACATTTTGGCCATCTGCCTCCAGGTCTCTTTCTTGTTTGGTGGGTGTCAGTACCATCCCACCCATTTTGTACTCCACCTCTGGGTTTTTGTGTTTCAAGTGCATTATTTTCCACTTTTTTGCACTGAAACCCAGCTACCATATGTGCCCCAAGTGCATTATTTTGCACTTTTTCAGATTAAAACCATCTGCTATACCCTAGACTACTCCTCAAGTTTTCTCAGGCCACAGCATATCCTATCTACTCCATCTGCAATGTCAACTGTATTGCAGATTTTGTTGTCATCTGCAAAGAGTCAGATCTTTCCTTCTAGCATGTGTGCAATGCCACTTATAAAGACATTAAGGAGGACAGGACCTAACACTGATCCTTCAAGCACCCAGTTGGACACCCTCCCTTTCTCTGAGTGAACTCTGTTTACTACCACCCTCTGTTACCTGTTCCCTAACCAGTTTCTTACTCAGTTAAGCACCTTTGGATCCACCCCTAAATTATCCAGTTTGCTTATGAGCCTACTATGTGGAAAGGTGTCAAAGACCTTACTGAAATCTAGGTAAGCTACGTGGACCACTCTACCCCGATCTAGTTACTTGGTCACCCAGTCAAAAAAATCTTTCAGATTCACTTAATATGATCCCTCTTCCCCTGTAAATCCATGCTGCTGCAGGTTTTGTAACACACTGGATTCAAAACATTCCACAATCCTTTCCTTCAGTAGTGATTCCATTTACTTTCCAACAGAGATGCATCGAAATTAAATTTTGCCAGCGAAATTGTGGCAAAATTGCCAATTTCGCCATGTGAAATGTTTTGTGTAATTGCGGTGAAATTTTGCAATTTCACCCACAATTTTGGCAGTCCACCAGTCCAGCACAGATGGCAAAATTTCACCTGCAGAAGGTGAAATTCCCCGAATTGGTGTAATTCCACCAGCAGTGGTGAAATTTTGCCAAAGTGGTGAAATGTCACTCGTAGGCAAATTTTGCTGGCTTGGAGGTGAAATTTTGCTCACAACTGCAGGCAAAATTTTGCATTTCACTAAGTGAAAGATTTCACTTAATGCATTAATTACGCAAAATATTTAACTCTGTGAAATATTCCAATTTTGCACAACACTATTTTCCAATGACTGATGTCAGACTGACTGTTCATAAATACTTTACACCAGGGAGGAACTAAAGAAAGAACAATGATTATTTGGGATTTAAACCTCCCAAACATGGGAAACTGGTAGAAGACAAAATGAATTAGAAAAAAAAATCTCCTGGATTTTCTAAATGGTAATAATATGAAACAACTGGTATAAGGACAAACTAGGGGGAAACCTATTAGATATTGTGATCACAAATCTAGATACAGACACAGTAACTTGTAATGTAAGAGAGAATTTGATTGAAAGTGACCACGATATGGTGCATATTATGCTTCCAGAAAGCTGGAAAGCTACTAAAGGCATCTCAAAGATGTAGTGTTATAACAAAGTGAAATATGCTGAAATGAAAAAGTATCTAGCACAGTGATGCACAACATACAGCCCAGGGGCCACAGCTGGCCCCCACAGCAGCTGTCTGTGGCCCCTGAGGATCTAGCAGCTTCCTTTTGCAGCCTTTCTTTATTTGATTTTGTTTTAGTAACATGTGGATAGATAGATAGATAGATAGAGAGAGAGAGATAGATAGATAGATAGATAGATAGATAGATAGATAGATAGATAGATAGATAGATAGATGTTTTGATTTATTTTATGTTTACATTTAATAATGTCTTGTTGGACATTTGTCACCTTGGTCATTTTACAGTGGCCCTTGGCATAAGGCCTTAACTCAAGTTTTCAGTCTGGTCTGCCACAAAAAAAGTTATGCACCACTGATCTAGTAGCTGGGAATGGAAAAAAGAACTAGGATTGTTAACAGTGGAACAAACATGGAACAAAATAAAAGAACAGCTAGAATATTGTGTAGTACATTTTGTCCCTGAAAAGGCTAAATACAATAACAAAGGCAAGGTGCCTATGTGGCTAAATAATAACATCAGGACAGAGCTAAAAAAAGAAAAATATAGCCTTTAAAAAACATGAATTTAGACCAACCGGTAATTCATGGGCTAAATATAAACAAAGTTTGAGGAAATGTAAACACCTGATACAAAAGTAAAACAAGATGTTGAATTACAACTAGCTCAGAAAGCTGGAGAAAATAAAATGAATGTTTTACAGTTATATCAAAGAATTAAGGGGAGGACAACATAAAACAGGTCCATTGAAACTGTACCAGCAAAGATAATTGATAATGAAAGTAAAATTGTAAATGAATTCAATAAGTACTTTTTAAGTGTTTACCAGCCTAAAAACAACGTTATGTTACCATCATCAGTCAAAAATACAAACATAAATATTGAGAAGTATGCAGTTTTTAAAAAAGAGGTGAATGGTAAGCTAAGCAAACTAAAAATCAACAAATCCTGTGGTCCCAGTAACATTCACCCAAGGTTGCTAAAGGAAGTATCAGCCGAATTAGCTGGACCACTGGCATTATTGTTTACTAAATCTATTTTAAGTGGACAAGTAATCATGGATTGGAAACTGGCTGATGTGACACCTGTCCACAAAAGAAAGGCTCTAAGCAAAACATTCAGAATTACAGGCCTATAAGCCTGACCTCAGTGGTAGGCAAAATACTAGAGGATTTTGTTAAGGGCCATTTTAAAGACCATATGCATGAAACAAGGATTATAGATATATACCAACACAGTTTCACTCAAACTAGATCTTGTCATACCAACTTGTTTCATTTTTTGAGCCCATAAATAAGGCACTTGAAAATGGACTACCTATGGATGTCATCTACCTAGATCATAGAAAAACGTTTGACATGGTTCCCCACAAGGAGCAAATTGATCAACCATTGGCCTTTAATTTTGAAACAAACATTGGGCATTGGATAGACTCCTGGTTGAACAATAGCAAACCATGTGCCTTAATCAGGGGCTTTAGGTCAGAATGGGGAAATGTCAGAAGCAGAGTCTCCTGGGCTCTGTAGTAGGTCTTATACTATTTAACCTATACTTAGCTACCATGCAAACATCAAAAACATCATGACTTTGTAATATTTGCTGATGACACTAAAGTAGGAGTGATAGTGTAAAGCCCAGCAGCTTGTATAGCATTACAGCAAGACCTAGACAAGATTATAGTCTGTGCTAACAGCCATAAACTGAAGTTTAATGAAAGTGAATGCAAAGTTATGCATTTTGAACCTAAAAACAAAATAACAAAATACTACCTAAATGGCATTCTACTGGAAGAAAGCGACAGGGAGAAGGGTCTGGGAATAATAATAACTAACAAACTTTCATTTGCCAATCATACTTGACAGGTAGCAATGAGGGGAAATAGAATCCTAAACTGTATATTAAAAAAACATAGAAAGTCAGGATAGAGAAGTGATTGTGCCACTCTGTGGAGCACTGATGAGGCCCCAGATTGAGTACTGTGCCAGTTCTGGGCTCCCTATGAAGTCCTGGATGTTCAAACACTCGAAAGGGGACAGAGAAAGGCAACAAAGAGTATAAAAAATATTTCCTATCTAGAGTATAAACAAAGATTAGATGAGTTAAAACTATTCTCACTTGAATATATATGCACCAGAGAGGATCTTTGTTTAGTATATAGAGCTTTCAGAAATCCCGATCTCTGGGAGTGTTTGGGATTACAAAGACACACCACCGGTAGATAACTAAGAATCCATAACTTAAAACTGAAAGGGGAACAATATAAAACCACAAGGCGTGGTAGGTGGCTAAACCAACATGTGGTAAATATTTGGAACACATTACCTGGCACTATTGCCAACAGCCCTACTATGATATCTTTTAAAATGGCAACTGACAAACATTTAGGCAACAAGTGCTAAACTATGAAATATGATCAGATCTTTATGGTGTAAGCTCTTGACTTGTATACCTCCTGTGATTCCTATGACTGTCCTATAATTGCCAGCCTCTTCCCTACTGCAACTTTTGTGCAGTGAAATTACATCTACACTTCTCCAGTCATCTGGAACCCCTCTGGTTTACAATGAGCTGTTAGATATGACTGTCAGAGGTACAGCCACTACCCTGCTGAGCTCCCTCAATATCTTTAGATGTGCCCCGTATGGCCGCATCACTTTGTCCCCATTCTTATTAGTGAATCTCTTCAGGAATCTGACTTCTAAGAACAGACTAGTAACCACTTCCCTCCATCCAATGCTCCTATTACTTTTTGTGCCCCCCCCGCTCTATGAACACTGAACAAAAGTACTTGTTCAGGATGTCTGTCTTTTCCTTGTCCCACTCTGCACAGTCCCCCCCCTTTCTTTTTAACCATGCAATCCTACACCGATCTTCCTCTTTTCACTTACATACCTAAAAAGGTATTTTCTTGTTTTGTCACCACCTAGGCTATTCTCACTTCCATTTACGCTTTTGCACTCTTTACTTCTCTCCCTGTTTCCCACTGCTTCCATTGATTCACTTCCCTATCCCGTTTCCTCTGCATCTCCTTACACCTTCTGAATCCCACTCTCTTAGTTTTTAGTGTCCCACCACCTCTTTTGAGAACCACAGCAGTCTCTTTTTCCTCTTGCTTTTGCTCACTTGCATAACAAAGAGGTTTGTTGCCCTCACTATGGCCCTTTTTATCTTTGACCACTGTTCCTCCACCCCACTCAAGTCACCCCCCTCTGCCAGGTAAATCCTAAGGCACTTATCCATCTTTATATTATCTACCCTCCTGAAGTCCAGGACCTTTGCCCTTGTGTGGTTTAATTCTGCAACTATCCTTCTATCAAGTCACACTGTATGGTGATCACTGGTCCCCATGTGGCCTCCCAACTTGAAGTTTGCAACACTGTCCCTGTTAGTAAGTATAAGGTTCAGTATTGCTCTATCATGAGTGGGTTCTCTGATTAGTTGCCTGAGAAGCACCCTCTGCAAAAAGTTCAGGATATCCCTGCTCCTAGCTGAAGCTATAGCTGAGAGGAGGCAATCTACATCCGGCAGACTGAAGTCCCTCAGCAGCAGCACCTCCTCCTTTTCTGCCATTTTGCCAGTGGCTTCCACCAGTACCTTTTCAAACTCCACTCTCCTTGCTAGAGGTCTGTAGATCATGCCAGTGCTAATAGTGGCTCCTTTCCCTGCCTTCAGGGTGACTCACAGTACATCTTCCCCCATATTGCCTGTTTCTCTGTTGCTTTTATGCTTTCCCTCACATACAACAACCCTCACTCTCCTTTCCGTCTCACTCTGTCTTTCTTAAACAGAGTTTAGCCTATGGCCATGTCTCTCTCATGGTTTTCAGTGTACAATGAGATGGTAATAACCACAATGTCCAGGTCGACCAGTGGCATGATGATGTCTAGCTCTGGAATCCTGTTTCTTAGACTTCTAACTTTTGCACACATGGCCTCCCAGATTTTGGTAGCACTCTGCGTGTTACCCGCCTTTTTTCTTTTTGTCCTCCTCCTTCACCTCATCCCCCTTGTCTCTGTCAGCCTGCTTCCTTCATTACATTGCACCCTCGGGGGGTTCTCTTCCCTCAGATTCTCCCTTCTTTGTACCTCAGCCTCCCTGATTTCTTCTGCCACCCTCTTTGTGTGGTTTAAATGTTCAAGCTAACATTTAAGCTATCCACTGAGGACTGCAATTTCCCTCCAGGGTGGATGCAGGCCATCACCCCTGTTTAAGTCCTTATCTGTCCAAGTGGATCCCCAGTCCCCAGTGTAGCCAAATTTCTGCTCTCTGCATCATTCCTTCACCATGAGTTAAAACTCCTGGTGCAGAGATCCCTATCCTCCCACATCATGTAGACAGGGAGCTCCTCAGAAAAAGCTGCTGAGTGTGCCACCTTTCTAAGACCTCTCCCCAGCTCCCTAAACAACCATGCACTATCTCAGCTCCATCCCAAGCCAGGTCATTGGCCCCCAGGTGGACAATGACATCCAGTTCTCTCTTTCCAGTAAGGCTGAAAGGAGAAGAAGGGATGTGCATGGCAGAGGACCACCAAAAAACAGACATACCGAATAAAAATTTCTGTTCAGTATTTATGGAAGAGGGAGTGGGAAACAGTTCTCTGTCAAAGAACAAGGGCATTAAGGGACAGGAGATGGACACTAGCCCCTTTACAGAGGACAGAGTCCTTAGGGAACTAGCACAATTAAAAGTGGATGGGGCAATGGGACCTGATGGGATACACCCCAGGATACTGAGGGAATGCAGGGGGGAGCTGGCTGCACCTCTGGCAGCCCTGTTCAACCTGTAATTGGAAACAGGGGAGGTGCCAGGGGACTGGAAGAGGGCAGATGTTGTCCCACTCCACAAGAGTGGAAATAGGGAGAAGGCAGGAAATTGCAGGCCTGTCAACCTGATGTCAGTGGTGGGCAAGTAACAGAATCACTACTGAAGGAAAGGATTGGGGAATACCTTGTTGCCAGTGGTCTACAGGATCTGAGGCAACATGGTTTCATGGGGGGAGGTCTTGCCAGACTAATCTGATTGAGTTATTTGACTGGGTAACCAGGGAGGTGGATCAGGGAGGAGCTGTCGATGTGGCCTACCTGAATTTCAGTAAGACCTTCGACACTGTTCCAAGCAGGAGACTGATAAACAAACTGGAGATCCTGGGAGTAGGGTCTAAAATAGTTAAATGGGTAGTTAGTTGGGTAGGAAAAAGGAGTCAGAGGGTGGCAGTGAATGGTATCCACTCTGGAGTGGGCAGGGTGACCAGTGAGGTGCCACAGGGGTCAGTATTAGGCCCAGTCCTCTTTAATATATTTATTAGTGACATCACTGAGAAACAGGGAAAGTATGCCTATTTGCAGATGACACAAAGTTCTGCAACACAGTAGATATGCGGGGGTACAAAGAATGAGGTGTGATTCACATAAGCTGAAAAAATGGTCATGGGTGTGGCAGCTGGGTTTCAACACAAAAAAAGTGCAAAATCATGCACTTGGGGCACAGAAACTCAGAGGCAAAATATTAGCTGGGAGGAGTGGAATTAGCAGTCAGAAAGCATGAACGGGACCTGGGAGTAATCATTTTGGATGACCTGAAGGTAGCTAAACAGTGTGACAAGGCAGTGAGGAAGACTAAAAGGACGCTGGGCTGCATAGACAGGGGAATCACCAGCAGAAGGAGGCATGCAGTGATACCCCTTTATAGGTCACTGGTGAGACCACACCTCAAGTACTGTGTCCTGTTCTGGAGGCCCCATCTCTGAAAGAACATAGAGTGGAGACAGTAGAAAGGAGATCAACAAAAATGGTGCAGGGCCTGCATCAAAGGTCCTACATAGAAAGGCTTAAGGAGCTGAATTTGTACTCCATAGAGGAAAATGGAAATGGGGATATAAGAGAAACATACAAGTGCCTTACAGGCAAAAACATTGTACAGGAAGGCAGCATTTTTCAAAGAAAAAGATGGGGCAAGGGGTCACAATATGAAGATGGAAGGGGGGAGGCTCAGAGGAAATTTAAGAAAGCATTTTTCACTGAGAGGGTGGTGGATGAATGGAACAGCCTCACAGGGAGGTGATGGAGGCTAAAATGATTAGAGGATTCAAGAATGCATGGGATAGGTACAAGGGGATCTTGAAACTAAGGTGGGGGAGAAGTCTTAAGACTATGTAGTGTCTGCTGTGTAGCTGTAGCTGTAGGTAGGGTAAAATAAGGCAGACTGGATGGGCCATGAGATCTTCATCTGACAACTTCTTCTGTGTTTCTATGTATGTTTCTGTCCTGCTGCTCTAGTGATCCCTTGGATCTGCTTCCCATTCCTCCAGGCTGTGGTGCTATGTAGGCATCTGACCTCTTCTCCACATCCCTATCTATTCCCAAATCTATCCCATTGGCAATAGAGTCCCCCACTGGACATTGCTTCCTCCTCCTCTGGGGTCCTCTCCCACTCTCCTTGGGGTCTCCACTACAGTGACTTTCCATATCCTCCCTGGCCACTACCATGGGTGCATCTTCCTAGCTGTTCTTCCTCACCAGAGTGGCATAGGAATTTTGTATTGGTGTTGGTACTAGTTGAGGAACTTACCTCTGACCCTCAGCCCCCACCCTTCCAGAGTCCACCACTACTACCCTTCCAGAGTTCCCAATAGTCCAGCCACTCAGTTCTCCTGGTTTTCTGGTTTGGTAGCAACGTGTACCATGTCTGATCAGTGGTAGCTGTGGTGGGTGATGGGGAGAGTTTTCTTAAGTTTCAGTTTCATTCAGCATGGCTGTCAGTGATGGTTACTATTGTGTGTGTGCTTGTGTGTGCATGTGTGGGGAATGAAGTAACATACTGTATGCTGACATTCTGAGGAAAAAAAAAACATTTTGGTAGTCATCAGGCAGCATAAGTAAAACCTACTGACCTGCCTGCTGCTGCTGACATTGACTTCAACCCTGCTGTATGGCTATTGGACTCAACTGCAACTTCAACTTGGCTACCAAAATGTACAAGTGGATGGATTTGAACGAGGTAAAATGACCTGTTGGCTGGCACCGTTTCTTACCCGTGATTATGTTATGGATTTTAATCACGAGTAAGAAGGGGCTCAGCCAATCAGATTGCAGGATTTTTGGCAACCCATTCATAATTTATGTTTTCCTATATTGGTATACTGTACAGTGTGATCACTCTAGAACTATCATATCAATATTGCTACCTAGCTGACTCCAACCTTTCAATTAAAAAAACTAAGTCTTTAAAACTATAGTTCCAAAGTTATCACATTTAAAAGAAATTATCTTTTGAATGATCTAACTATGAACTGTTGGGGATAGAATCTTATTTTTATGTTGGCTTGTACGTGCATGCACAAGCAACATCTTGTGGAAGTAGCACTGTAGTAGCACTTTCAGAGGTGTGACAGTGTTGTGGTTATTCCAAGGGATGCTTCAGTTGGTGTGTCCTTCAGCCGCCAACCAGTGAGCATGCTCCCGATGACAGCAGTTTCAGAGAGTGCCGCCAACTTGAAACAAATCCACTGCTGCAATGAGAGACAGGCTTGTTATTGCAACAGCAGATCTGTCATGCCTCCATTACATGCCATTCCTGGTTAAACATTTCAATAAACATGGCGGTGGCTCTTGCCGTCTGCCTCTCACAATCCCTAGAAAGCTGACATTAGGGGTGCCCAATCCTCCTGTCAGCATTTCCCCTCCCCTGTTCAATTTGTTTGCTGATGGGGGGGTGCCCAATCCCTGTCAGCATAATGTCCCCCAGTCTTATTTGCTTTTCCTATGGGGGTGCCCAATCCCCCTCTTCATCATGCCCCCCAACACAGACATGCTTTAGTTGCTGATGGGGTGCCCAGTCCCTGTTGGCTCCAGTCCCCCCCAAAGAAAAAACAGGTGGCACACTGGGAACCCACACCAGTGTGGCAAAATATATTTGTGTAACCTGTAAAACAAAAAACCTTCCCCCAAAGTTTTTTTTCCCATTTTACCTGTAAACAAGAAAACCGTCCTTCATTGTAATTGGCGGCCTCTCCCCCAACCCACACCCACCCTCTATGCACCCCACCTCCCCACACCCCCATCACCCCATACTTACCTCCGGAGGTAGGCGCCGTGATCTTTGGTGGAGCAGAAACAAGTCTGCACTCTTCAAAGCCAACCATGAACTGCAGAAATGCTGGTAAGCTATACAATGGAAACAATGGGGGAGGTTTCAACTTAGGCAGATATCTCAGCCATTATTTTGACTTTTGTCTCCAAATTTTCGACATGGAGTTCTTGGGACCCCACCTCTTGAAATCAGTCACTGTCTTTTCGTTATTCTGTCCTGAAAGGTGATTTCACAGTCACTGTGTGGAATCACCTTTTGGGACTGATTAACTAAATGATATTGCCACTGTTCATGAGGTGGTCTCCCAAAAAGCCTATGTTGCAAATTCAGTGAAAAAATTCCAAAAAATGACTGTGTCACAGGTGTGCATTGCACAGTTTCTGTGCATGCTCGTAACATCGAGAATTTTTAATATTTTCACTCCAGATTTCCAACATTGCCATTTTTTCACACCTCCTTATGAACAGTACAGCTGTCATTTTTCACATCCTGCCCACAATCTGTTTTCGCACATGTGGCATACAATGGTGTGATCGCTGTGGGAAATCAATGTTTGGGACAGATTAATAAAATCTCAATGACATTGCTCATGAGCAAAGGTCTCAAAATGCCCATGTTGAAAATTTGGTAAAAAAATTCAAAAAAATGGCCACATTACAGGCATGTATTGTGCAGTATCTATGCACACTCATAAGTTTGCAAATTTTTCATATTTTCTCTCCAGATTGTCAGCATTGCCATTTTCTTACACCTTCTCATGAACAGTACAGCTGTCATTTTTTCCATCCTACCCAAAATGTGTTTCGGCACCTGTGGCTCTCAATGGTGTAGTTGCTGTGCAAAATCACCTTTTAGGATTGAGTAACAAAATGGTAGTGCCACTGTTCATGAGGTGGGGTCCCAAAAAGCCAATGTTGAAAATTTGGATTAAAAATACTAAAAAGCACCCATGGCATTCCAACAATATACCCACCCTGTAGAGACTGACAGGGGACGGGGATGTAATATGAGTTCATTGGCCATAATGTTCACCGAATTCTACCCCCACCCTACAGCCACTGACAGACATTGAGGTGTGCCTTGGGTTCCGTCACCCTAACGTTCACCCCATTCTCCTATATTGCACCCATCTCAGCTGATTTCCTGATGGAATGGGGTAGCATAAGGGCCGAAGACCCCACTGCACACCCTGACACATGTCACTCTCTACAAGGTGGGGTGAGGTGGAATGGTATAAGCATTATGGTTGACCCAAAGCCACACTCCTGACACCTTTCAGTCTCTGTGGGGAGGGGAGTGCATTAGCATTACTTGAATACTTCACTGCCATTCCTATTTTGCATTTCTAACTCCTGCACTACCAATGCTAATGCCAGTAAGCCAACATTCAGCATTGACAAATGTTTTTTTATGAAAGCTTAAAGTCCAACCATTAAGAAATAGTGTCTTTATTATATCATCATGTAACAGTAGTAATTATGTTACCAATATAGAAGACAGCAATTTTCTGTAGCCTTGTCAATACATATTTTTAAATGACGTTTTTCCATAACAACAAAGTATATTGATATACTTTTTAAATCCTGACCAGGAAAATTTCATGCAGATTTAAAAAAAATGAAAAAAAAAATGTTTTCACTTTTTATGAAGTTTGGTATTAATACCCATAATTTAATTAGTATCTATATAAATGTAATACCCATCAACATTGATCTCATGCCTTAAATCCCATGACAAACATTCCAGTCTCCTTGCAGTAATATTATTAGGTCTTCCTTTCTTTGATAGGCTTCAACTGCAAATGTGTCAGAAGATAACAATAATGATAGTTACAAAAAACAAAAACATAGGACTTTTAATAGTTAAAACAAAAATATACAACTTCTCTTCTTCATCATAATCATAATCCACCATCTCCCTTCATCATGAATCACAATTTTCTTATCATGCATCAATTTGATGTGTGGAAGACACCATCTTCTTCACTGCTTTTACACTCCACAGCAAATAGTACAGTAGGATTGGCCAGTGCCACCTGTGTGCCATGGGTGATGACCGTTACCTATCTGCCTTCCAGCATGATAGAAAGTGCTTTTTGTTATCATCTTCACAATTCATTGTGTGTTCATTTGGAAATCATGTCTTCATGTCATTCTTCTCCCTCTATAATGAATAACATTTATTCTCATCATGCATCGCTGGGGCATCTGGATGACAGTAACACCTTCTACCCTGCCTATGCACTGCACAAAAACATTGTACATTAAGACTGACCACTGTCAGCACAGCCACCTGTGTACCTCTGGAATTGGAGATATGGTAAAACTACTGCTACAAATGTAAACCTATAATTCAACCACTGGAAGAGTTCAACATAGGAAACATTGATCATAAAAACAGTCTAATAGTAACTATAGACATGAAAAATTTGTACAATAGCATCCCACATGATGAAGGATTATAAGCACTCAAGAAAAACTTGGAAAAAAACATACAACAAACCTCACCTACTGAGTTTTTAATAAAACTGTTGAAAATAGTATTGAAAAATAACTACTTCATGTTTGAAGCAGACTCATTTCTCCAGATCACATGGGCAGCAATGGGGGTCAATGGTTTCCTCCTCTTCTGCAAACCTGTTTATGAAAGAGTTCAAAGATGAGTTTATGCTAACAGATGGAAACTCACGCAGAGCTTCAATACAGTTTTATAGATGGTTTATTGATGATATTTTCATAAATTGGAACAGGAAAGATGATAACAAAAGAAAGCTATTTTCAATACACCAATAACTGCACTCCTTATCTGAACTTCACAATTTCACTACAACGTTATGGAAACAACCTTTTTGGATTTACTTTTTATTTATTTATTTATTATATTTTTGGATTAATACCTTTGAGCCAAATGGTTTGTTTACAAAAGTTCCAAGTCAAAAGTAAGACAGGACAATTTAATAGAAACAGTTAATAACAGAGAGACAGCAGAGCAGCTTCCTGCTGCAAATGGTCAGTGAACCAACCAGGTTAGGGAATACCCTTGACCTTGTGCTGGCAAATGGGGACTTTGTGAGAGAACTTACAGTGGAAGAACCACTGTCAGGGAGTGACCACCACTCAGTATGGCTCACATTGGATATGGGCATGGAAGGAGTGGAATCCAACACAAGAGTGCTGGACTTCAGGAGGGCCAACTTTGGGAGGATGGTGAAGTGGTAAAAGAGTACCTGGCCAGAATTCAACCTAGTATGGGCACTATCCAGAAGTGGGAGTTCATAAAGCTGGGGATAGTGGAGGCAATCAAAACCTACTGCAAGGAACAGAGCAAGAAGGCTAGGGCTAAAAAACTGAGCTGGGTAAGCAAGGAGGTCATGGAAAAGGTAAGGAGGAAAAGAGCTGCTTATAGGATGTACAAGAAAACAGGGAGGGGGGAGGACAGGGAGGAGTACTTGACAAAATTGAAGAAGGTGACACGGACAGTAAGGGGAGCCAAGGCATCTACGAAGCTCAAGCTGGCAAAAGGCATTAAGAAGGGGGAGAAGGACTTCTTTAGCTACATCAGAGAGAAAAATAGCTGTAAGGACCACATAGTAATGATTAGGAAGGAAGGGGATTGGGTGGAAGCAGGGTGCAATAAAGCAGACACGCTAAATTATTACTTCTGCTTGGTATTTACTAAGGAGAAGAGAGGGGTGATACCCAAGGGGGGAGGAATGACAGAAACACGGGGGAGGGGTGACAGATGGGGAAATCATGGAGGGCAGAGTTCGGGAGGGTTTGAAGGCACTGAGGGTGGACCAGCCCCAGATGACATCCACCCCAGGGTACTGAAGGAGCTGGCAGAGGTCCTTGCTGGACCTTTGGCAGACCTATTTAATGCCTCACTACACTCAGGGTGTGTACCTCAGGACTGGAGGGTGGCTCATGTGGTGCCCCTCCACAAGAGTGGCCCCAAGGATGAACCAGGGAACTACAGTTTGGTGAGCCTCACATCCATTGTGGGTAAGCTGATGGAGACAATTCTGAAGGAGAGGCTGGTGGACCTCCTAGAGGCCAAAGGATTACAGGACAGCAGACAGCATGGCTTCATATGTGGCAGATCCTGCCAAACCAACCTGGTGGAGTTCTATGACTGAGTAACCAGGCAACTGGACAGGAGCTATGCAGTGGATGTCCTGTATCTGGACTTCAGTAAGGCATTTGACCTGGTGCTGCATGGGAGGCTGAGAAGTAAGTTAGAAGCCACAGGGGTGGGTGCAAGGCTGGTGAGATGGGTAAGGAACTGGCTTCAGGAAGGCAACAGAGGGTGGTGGTGGTGGGGGGGAGTTCTCACACCCAAGGATGGTGATGAGCGGTGTTCCGCAGGGCTTGGTGTTGGGACCAGTGTTGTTTGGGATATTCATTGCAGACATATCATTGGACATCAAGAGCAAGATCAGTTTGTTTGCTGGTGATACCAAGATGGGAGCGGTGGTGGATGACCTAGGGGGATAGCAGGGGTTGCAGGATGATCTGGCAAAGCTTGAGACCTGGTCAGACACTTGGCAACTGGGGTTTAATGCCAAAAAGTGCAAGGTGCTGCATTTTGGGGTGAAGTACCCAAGGAGGAGTTATCAGCTGGGGAGAGTGCAGTTAGCCCAGACAGAGGAGGAGAAGGATCTGGGGGTGCTCATTACAGTGTCAATGAACAACTCGGCACAATGTAGGAAGACAGCTGCAAAGGCCAACAAAATGCTGGGTTGCATTGCAAGGGGTATATCCTAGAGGAGGGAGGAGGTGATTCTGTCACTGTATAGGTCATTTGTTAGACCACACCTGGAGTACTGCGTGCAGTACTGGTGCCTGTATCTGAAGAGGGACATTAAGTTACTGGAGGGGGTGCAGCACAGGGTGACAAAGATGATCAAGGGGCTGGGGAACTTATCATATGAGAGGAGGCTGAGTGAGTTGAACATGTACTCGCTGGAGGAGAGGATGGTTGGGGGGACATGATTGAAACCTTTAAGTACATGAAAGGAATAAACAAGACAGGTACAGAGGGGCTGTTCAAAGTAAGGGAGGGGAGGGGAGGGACACCAGGTGCCATGATATGAGACTGGAGGGAGGAACGTTCAGGAAGGAGATGAGGAGACACTTTTTTACAGAGAGGGTGGTAGCTGGGTGGAATGCGTTACCTACAGAAGTGGTATCCAGTAGAACAGTGAACTGCTTCAAAACGTGATGGGACAGGATAAGGGGGAGGGTCAAAGGAGGGGAAGGGTGGAAGGGAGGAGCAGCTGCTGAATAAGGGGCGTTAGCTGCACATTAGAGCAGACTTGATAGACCTCTGGGCCTTTATCTGCTGGCAAATTTCATATGTTCGTGTGTTCATAGAGATGAGACAGTATTAACTAATTAGGTTACATATGACAAATGGTGTTATACAGTTCAAGTTCCAGAAGTGCTCAGGCTGGGCAGATAACAACGGTATCCAGTGAGAATGAGTACTGAATATAAGCGACCCTCTAAACAACGACTCATATTCAGTGCTTTCCTCCTGGGCTACCCTGGAAGGATAGTGATACTACGTGACCTCGAGTGTACTGGAGGGTGACAGGAATGGGGGGATAGCGAGGGGAAGGGGAAGGACAGGGAAGGGGTTTTGGGGTACTGCTGTACCTGGTTCTGCTGAGCTAGCCATGTGGTGTGGTGGCTTGGGTGGCTAGCTCAGGTGCGGCAGGAGCAGGGTTTGGAAAACTTTTGCTGCTGCCTGCTGCTGCAGCATCTAATTTTATCCTGATGCAGGGATGCTGCCCCTTCCTCAACATGCACCCCCCTGGAGTGGAGAATCCTTTTTAAGGGGGGTGTGGGGGGCATAGAGGGTACAGCCCAACTCAAAACCACTTGTATACCTCTCCAGATGTTGTGTCACCATGGAGTGTATATCACCAATTTGCTTTTCTGCGATATACACTTGCTATAATAGTGATCACTATTTTGTGATCACTATTATGACATGGAACCGATAACAGCAGTTGTTCATAAGTGCAGTACACAGTTTAAGCAGAATCAAAATACAGTTTGTGCCAGTGGCAAATTTCCAGGTGAACTGGATACAAGGAGCTGTGTTATATGTAGCAAGAGGTGGAATTGTCATAGAATAGTCAGGGAGGAAATAGTGTTGTGCTGGGAGAGAGGGGGGATAGAAAGCCAGGGAGTTGAGATATCTGCAGCCAGAGGTGGTTTTGTCAAGGGCACACCAGAAGGGAATAGCTTAGAGGGGTTGGAGTAGCATGGAGTATGTAGGGTAGGGCTGATGGGGGAGTGGAATGAGGGAAATGAGAGAGGAAAAAGAGAGTGAACACAGGATTAATTCTACTTTATAAGGGGCAGCAGCAGTCATTTTTGCTGGTATGGAAGGATCGGAGCCCTGATTTGAATTGGCCCAGTTTGTAGCATTTAACAAGTGGGTTGGGGAGGTCATTTAGACATTTAAGCCCCCTGTAGGGTAGGGATCATTGTCCAAAGGAAGTGCACATAAAGGGCACCTGTAGCCCCCCCCCCCGTCCTCACTCCTGGTGTTTTTGGTAGGTTGGGCATTTATAAATAGAATATTGGTGGACTCAGGCATCAGTCCAAGTAATGATTTTTTTCCCCTGTAGGCAGGCCTGGTATTTTATCCTGAGATGGAGAGGGAGCCACCCAGTCTCTTTATAAATCATGCAGGTGTGGGTAAGGTGGTCTGCCCCAGGTACTGGCCTATAGGCTTTATTGAGGATGATTCTGACCCTTTTCAGTGCGGTATCCAAACCAGCCCCATAGAAAACATGCCCGTAATTGACAGTTGACAGCACGGAGTGGAACGTGACCAATTTCAAGGCTTCTGGAGTCATAGCATGCTTGTGGCGGTAAAGAACACCCAGCTTAGTATTGGCAGATTTTACAACTTGGTCTACATGCACTGTGAAGGTAAGGGTGTCATCTAGGCGAACACCCAGGTACTTAAATGTACCTACCTGTTCCAGCAAATCCACATTGTGGTTGTGGATTAGAAGTGGACCAAACTTTTTTTGCTATGAGGCATGGTGAAGATCACGCTTTTAGTTTTTTTGTAATTGAGGAAAAGTCTATTATGATTGAACCATGTTTCAAGCCTATGGAAGTTGGCGTGTAGCTCCACCATTATTGCTGACTCATATTTTCCCCGATACTGATACGACAACATCATCGGCATAAAGCACCATGTGGGAAGGGCATGTGGAAGGAAGGGAGTTGATGAAAAGACTAAATAGCAGGGGCCCAAGTATAGATCACTGTGGGACTCCAAAGCTCACTTCCTTTGGTTCAGAGAGTGTATCCCTAATGCAAACACATTATGATCTGTTGAGAGTTAGCTATTAAACTAGTCTACCATGTTAGGGGACAGGCCAATAGATAGAAGGCAGCTAAGTAGGAGTTGATGGTTTACAGTGTCAAATGCTTTTGTGAGATCTATGAAGACAGACCCCACAGTCAAACCACGGTCCAGCACATGATAAAGTTGCGAGGTATAATCAACCAGTGCAGTCAGGGTGGAATGTTTTTTCTGAGAACCATGCTGCTGTGTGAAGAAGAGATTGTACTTATCAAGATATTTGGTCAGTTGGTCTAAGACCATTCTTTCTTAGGCCTTAGATGGGGTGGGCGGTAATATTGAAATAAGCCAGTAGTTGTACAGATTGGTTCGGTCACCATTTTTGAATACAGGGCTAATGAGTGCTGACTTCCATTTATCTGGGAACACACCCATTCTTAGTGATATGTAAAATATCTTAATGAGTGGTGCCACCAGCTCATCCAGGGTGAGGGCTACCATCATCATATCAATGAGATCACTCCCCATCCTAGTCTTACCTAAGACACACATTACATATTTGATGGTTTCTGCTATGGTAACATGTCTGAAATGAAACAGTGGTATGCCACTATGGTGTGTGTGTGAAGGGGTCCTCTGAGGGAAGCTGTCCAGATGGTGGGGAGGTGAGGTAGCTGGCTGGTAGAACAGAACTAAAGTCTGTGAAGGCTAAGTAGAAGGTGTTAGCAATATCACTGGGCTCCTGAAAAGTTATGGACACTGTAACAATCAGGCCCAGTGGTGCCCTGGGAACCCAGCCTGTCAGGGATTTCATAGAGTTCCTGAAGTCCCTGCCATGGCCCCAGTTCCTGCCCAGGAGGTCATTATAATAGGTGGTTTTGGCACTTCTAATGTGTTTAATGCATTTATTTCTAGCTGCCTTGTAGGCAATGAGGTCAGCCTGAATCCCAGTTGATTTTGCATTGTGCCACAGGTTGTCTCTATGGCACATGAGCTCAATGAGTGAGCCTAAGAGCCAAGGGTTTGAAGTCCCTTTAACCTTTTTTGTCTTAAAGGTGGGCAAAGATGTCACAAGCATATGTAAGATGTTGCAGAAGTAGTCTAGTGCTTGGTTACCATCCTTGGCTCTGTCTGGGGGGAGGTCCAGTCAGCCAGTCTCAGATACTGTTTGAATGCCTCTAGCATTCTGTTTCTTAGTGACTGATTTCTAGATGGTTTGGGAGTGCATTTTGTGAATCTGTTGGTCCAGGTGCACAAAAGAGGTGAGTGGTCACTGAGGGAGTCTGATAGGACAGACATCTCAGTCACATGTTCAAGGCAGGTAGAGAGAAGCCAGTCGATTAGAGAGCAGGTGCCCATCTGATAGTTTTGTCTCGTGGCTTGGGTAACCATCTGGGTTTAGTAGAGGCCTGCAATTTGATTTCTTATGGCTGATGCATCTTGTGATTGCCAGTTAACATCAAAGTCGACTACTACTACATGTTCCCAGTTCTGCTTCAGCTGTCTTTGTTTGGTGATAAAATGCTTGATGCCATTTGTCTGCTTTCTAGGGGTATGTAAACAGTAGAAAGTATTAGCACCTTGTTTTATTGGCCTATGGTAAGTTTGAGGGCCAGTATTTGTGCCTCACTTGAATAAGTACTACAGCGCAGCACTTGGCTTTGATGTCATTGCTTATGTAGACGATGCAGCTGCCACCCCACTTAGTTAGTCTATCATGCTGAAAGTGTTATACCATCCAGTGCTACTGTGGCATCTAGGATTTTAGAGGATGGCCAAGTTTTGGTCAGTGCAATGATGCCTGGTTTAAGATACACAAACCACGTCTGTAACTGAGGTAGCTTGGGTAGAAAGCTTCCTATGTTCAATGAAGTGATCTCAAGGCATCAAAGCCTCATGGTCCTGGCCTTACTGGGAGGTCCAGGGTTCGGGTGCACATTCCCAAATAGTACAAGCAGTATTGCGATCATTTTCCTGAGATATGGAGTGCTGTACATCCTTGCTGAGCCAGCAAACTTGGGCTCAGATTGCCTTTTGATGTAAGGGGTTACAGTAGTGGCCCAGCATTGCAGTAGTGCAGTTAAGGGCAAGGGTGGATGTGTTAGAGGTAAATGCTGCCTAGGTGGGAGTTTGAGGGCAAGTTCCATGGAGGGTTGTGCTAACATACCACTATCTGTACCTCCATCTGGCTGAAGGTTGTCAGGGATTGTTGACTGGTGCATTTGGGGCAGAGTCCTATTCACAGCATCCTCCACACCTTCCAGGAAGGCCAAGAATAGCAGCAATGCTATATTAGGATATGCATGTGTGTTGAACAACAGTATGTGATGGTGATTGTTAGAGTGGTCGAGGGAAGGTGCCACCTTTCATTTTAGTGTGTGAACTCTCATTCTGTGCTTAAACTAGGAGGCGGTCCCCAATTGGAGACAGGAACAAGACCAAATATAACTCGTCATGTCACGGCAAGTTGGATTGTGCCCCCACACTGAGGTGTGCAGTGATTGTGAGGTGATAGTTCCTTTAAGAGTAAGAATAATTCTGAGACAGACCAGACTTATCACAATAAGGGAGGGTGTGGTGTGCTGGGCAGAGAGTGGATTTAAAGAGTGACTTATCAATAAAACAGGGGAATATACTAATCACAGATTTATTCTGAAAACCTTTGGACATCAATGCAATACTCTATAACAGAAGTTAACATCCACAAAAACTTAAGGATGGCATTCCTTTCCTTATCTATTTGAGAGTTAAATGTAATAGTAGAACTCAATGGGGGGGCCAAAGTGATACTGTATCTTTCACCCCGTGGAACTTCCATGGAAATCAAGAAACTTTCGCGGAAGTTTCCAAACTTCCACTATGGCAGAGCAGTAAACATCTGCCAAAGTTATGGGCAAAATTTCACCTGATATAAAAAAAAACCCTGGTGGATAGTGGCCCCTTCTCCCACCCACCCCACAGGTACACATTAAATCCCTGGTGGCCAGTGGTTCCTGTACAGGGACACGTTCATTCATTAAAGCTCAGTGGGTGGGCTGCTCATGGAGGAAAGGAGGGTTGTTCCAGTCCACCCACTGCAGGGTTTACTATATGGGGTGGGAGCGGGGCAGTCAGACTCCTGCTGTGGTGGGGGGTTGGGGAACTCAATTACCAGGGATTCAGGGAAATATATGGGACTGGGGATTTGGAAGGGTAGGGCAATTGGGGAAGCCACTAGACCACCAGGGAATTTTTTTTTTAACTACTAACTACAGATGGACATGGGGGGTTACTATCACTATACACTTGGAGTGAAGGGGTGGAGGGGAATGACCTCTAGCCACCAGGACATAAGGACACTTGGGTTGTGTGGGCACTGTCGGGTGGGGAGGCACTATTTATAAGGATTTTCTTTTAAATTGGACAGATGGCTGGTGAACCGGTAGGGGAGAGGGACTACAAGCCACCAAGGATTTAATGTGTACCTGTGCGGCGAGTGGGGGGAGGGACCACTAGCCACCAGGGATTATAGGATTGGAATTTGGGAATGAAAAAAAACTCAATAGGGGAGGCAGAATTTCCCTAAAAGTTCGGATGGATTTCCAAACTTCTGTGGAAGCGAAAGTCTAACTTCTGCTTCAGTTCCGCTGGTGGAAACTTTTTTCACACACCCCGTAGAATTCAAGAAAGATACACGTCAAATCAAGATTGTATGACAAAAAGATTCAAGAAAGGGACTGTAATGAAAACATTAAAATGTACACTTCAAAAGTTGATAATATCCCTAGAAGCAGTCGGAAAATAAAATGAGAAAAGTTTGTCATCCAGGGATTATTTTCTCAGCAGCTTATTTTGACTTTTTGCGGAACATAACACAAGCAACTTTAAGAAATTAGAGAACTTTACAATCCACTAAAGTTGGTAGTGATATTTTCAGAGACAAGCCATGGATTACAGTAAGTTGCACCACAAACATATAAAATAAACTTGTGAAAACCTAACATTGGGGATAATCATATACACGAACTACATGGTTAAACACAAACTGTAATGGTTTTTACAGATGTGGTAACTGTAACTGTGTACCCTTTGACAAATCAATCAAAGCCAAAGAAATAAGAAGCACATATCAAGAGAAAACATTTGAAGTCAGAGATCTGATTACATTTAAAACAGACCATGTTGTCCACCATACAATTTGTCTGTGTGCCCTATACTATAGGAAAACAATAAGACCATTGAAGCAATGGATTTCTATGCACAAAAGAAAAGATCCGGAAGCAAATGATTACGCTTAAGCTTCCGAGGAAGGACTTGTTGGTCCAAAAGCTGCTGTAAAGCACTTTGTTCTTTTTGTTACATTATGTTGGTCCAATAAAAGGTATCAACTCATTTACTTGTGTATCTGTTCTTACAAGGACCAATACGGCAAATACAAAATCTGCATTTAAGCACAAAAGAGACATTCGAAGAAAAGATGAAAAATCCCCGTTAGCCAGGCATTTTATAGTTTCACCATCAAGTAAACTCATTATAGTTTTGGAGCACTAAGAGGGAAGAATAGCCCTGAAGAGGGGGAAATTGGTGCAGTCTTTGCTCAGAAGGTAAGCCTGGTAGATTTTCATCTTATAGACAATTAATAAAAGTTAAGGACTGAAAGATATCTTTACATGGCCCATGTTTCAGTAATATAAATTGACCTACATGCTGGAGTAAGAACTAGAAATCCTGTAAAATCTCTTAACTGAATGAATATTATTATTTCTTTTTTTTTTTGGAAACATGTTAAGTGTTTATACATAGGCCTAGATATTCAAACTGTGCCCAGAAAGGGTGCAAGTGGTAGCTCCATGCAGTGAAGTTGCGCCGGAGCACAAAAGTGCTATATTCATCTGAGATGTGCTACCATGCATCTCATCTGAATATGGAAACAAATACCTGCAGCACAAATGGGGACCACTGCCGATGCTTCGATGCACCCCTCTGCCCAGTCTGAATACCTGGAATGGAGATGTGCATTGCATCTATGAATGCACCAAGCACAAATTCCAGATATTCAGACTGAAACATGAAATGGGGTCATTAGTCATGCAAGGCACAAATGGGGCCATTTGCATGTCATTGTGGCCCCATTTCATGTCTGGGGCAGAATGCGCCTTGTGCCCTGCAACTTCCTTGTTGCACGATAGCACTCCACAACCCCCTGGTAGTCTAGTGGCGCCCCTCCCATCCCTGATTATGAATAGTAATAATACTATCCCTTGTACCCCTGGTAGTCTAGAGTAACCCTCCTCCATCCCCAAACCTGATTGTATAGTCAAAACACCCATTGCAGTATCCATGTTGGTCCAGTGGACCCCCCACACACTAAGGAACCTGCATCCCACCCCGCTCCCCCAACCCAGCAAGGACAGTTGCCTACAGAGCCGGCGGGCAGTACATCCCTCCACAGACCACCATGGCTTCCCGCTGACTGAGCTGTATGCGAAATGACAGCTTACTGTATGCATTGGTAGCCTATTGGTAGACATTGTTGACCAATGGACTTGCAATGTGTACCATAAGCTTTCATTCACAATATTGTGTCATTCACAAAGTTGTGAAAAAAGCTTACACTACATACTGCAAGCTCATTAATATTATTCACAAGCAGGGAAATATTCACGAGCGGGGATGGGAGGGGGTAGCCAACCAGGGTCTGGGAGCTGCTATGTTGCGCTGTGCAATACAGTAGCCCACCTGTGGGTGACTATGACTTAGGCATGTTTCCATATGTCTGACTTTATTTTCATATCCTTAGAACAAACAGCCATTATTGCAGCTTGAAAATAATTTCAAAGGAAAACAACATGGGAAGCAATTTTCCTGACAATCAAAGAAACACAAGCTGGTCCCGGCTCATGTAATCACTTTGGAAAAAAACAAATAAGGTTACTTAATACATAATATCATTAGATAAGACCTGTTTATAAATAATAAAAAAAAAAACAGTTTTTATTTTTGTACTTTGCTTTAATTTTAGAACAAAACAGCTAGTGGTTTATTGAATGATATGAATATGAGAATTTAAATGAGCAGGTCATTAGTGATCACTAATTGAAATAAACATGCCAGTTCCACTTGCAGTATAAATAAATGAAATATTATATACAGTTATGAAACTTTTGCTATTTAATCACTAATATCTCCTTTGTTTCTGTTGCTACAAACTTATGGAATGACTGGCCTTCTTCATTATGATCAATTACCTCTCTCTAGTTTTAAAGCATAATTTAAAATGTATTTATTGTTTTTGGATTTATGTAAATGTTTCATTTGCTATTGTATGTGATTGACTTTTCTTTTGTTGTTGTACAGTATTTTTTTTGTTTGTTTATTGTCTGGATTGGTCCTGAAGAAGGTATTTTGTCCAGTGTCCTTGCTGGTTAAATTTAAAAATAAATAAAACTAAAAAAATATTAACACTTCCAATAATATATTAATATTATTGTTCTTAATTTTGTTAAATCCCACAGCTCTGAGGAAGACACAAATGCAAGTATTGAAACATCAACATTTTAATGATGTAAGACATTATGTTGATTTTTATTGAACATGGGTGCTTAAAGATGTCACAGGAAGGGATGAATGTTTGCAAATGAAGAAAGAAATGCAAATATATATTCAAAACATAAATATTTTGGATTTTACTGATTTGGAAGTGTTAGACTGAGAGGCCTGTTTGATGTTTAATATGTTTTCTACAATACCAGCCTGGGTAAGCCCTTCCTATTAGAGGGATTATGTATTTCAACATACAGCAAAAGGAACCTATGAATGCACTTTAACTACACAGCATCATTATCCACCTCCTCCCTCCCTCCCTCAATCATGAATAGAGATGGGTGAAGTTGGTAAAATTCACTTCACAAATTAATTTGCTAATATTGCACAATTTGCAAAGTGCAATTCATGAAATTTGTGCAATTCGTGGTGCATGGATCAACCACAAAGTGTGGAATTTCATGGACAAAATTCCACATCTCATGGCAACAACTTTACTGGTGTCTACTAGTGGGTACTTCCCCCACCAATTGCCACCTGATGTAACATTTAATTAATTAAATCCCTGGTATCTAGTAGTCTCCCTCGGCCGATCATGTTAGGAATGACACCTAGTCACCAGCCATGGGTCAGCTCAATGCTGTGATCTAACCAGATTTCACTGATAATGACACTTGTGAAAAAATGTTGATTTGATTCCTCTTAGCTTGTTTGTATTGTCTTTTAGTGTGTGCATGATGTAAACTATCAAGTACCATTGCTGCTACAGCTGGTGCCAGCTTGAAACATCAAAACACATGGAAGCTGCACTCTTCAAGAAAATAACTATGGAAGAAAACTGAGTTTTGGTTCTGGTTC
Organism: Neoceratodus forsteri; assembly: GCA_016271365.2. NCBI lineage: Eukaryota > Metazoa > Chordata > Ceratodontiformes > Ceratodontidae > Neoceratodus > Neoceratodus forsteri. Next base: position 1,729,511,431 of record CM057452.1, read on the forward strand.
TGACTCTTTTGCCTGCTTGACCCCTCAAACTCATCAGAACTGGAAAAGTTGATGTATACACTCTTAATTCTGTTTGATGAATAAATTAGCCAACTTGATTTTGGCTCAACATGTGTATTTCTCAGCATCATTCTCTAAAACATTATCTATTAGCAACTCTGAGCAGTGGACTTATTTCTGAACCTTGCATCAGGATTGAGATCAATCACATAATCTTTAGAGTTGGTCCAGGTAAAGGTCGTAGGGTGTATTTCTATATTCCATGATTGGCGACTGCCATGCTTGGCTTCATTGTAGCCTAAGGTTACTGTCAGGGTTAACAGGTGACCATGTACAATTGTGCACTCTGGTGGTGTGTTGGCTGACTCAACCTTACCTGTTGGGGAAAAAGTAGCAAAAATGAATGAAAGGTGGCAAAGCTTGAGATGTGGTTTATCCACAAGCACTTTGGGCTGCCTATGACTCTAACCAATAAGATCCCCTATAGGGTGGCTGGTTTTCTCTCCCTGGGCTGAGGTACAGATATGGCACACTGATGAGTCCAAATGAGGATGTAACATGTGTCTGTGTTTGCTGTTCTCAGACTTTGCTGATTGTATTGTGAGGCCTTCTGGCACAATGTAAATCTGCTTAAAGTTGAGCCAGTCCATATTACATCATGGGCATTTGCATATGTGTCCCATGATACTTTGCATTATTGGGGTGTGTGCAATTTGGGTTTTCTTTAAAATTTGTCTTTATGGCCAATATCCTCCGGGATAACCCTTGCCCCAGTGCCTTTGCTATGGGTTCTTTTGTTGTTCTTTTCCCTCATATATTTGATGACAGAGCATTCCAAAGCACTGGAGAGGCTAACCCAAATGCTCTGTTCCCTGGAGATTTGAATTTGGAATAAGCACTGCTGAAGAGGTGAGCCTCAGATTAATGAAGAGGATAGTTGGGATCTTTTATGGTCATGAGCTCATTTAAGTTGCTTCAGCCCAAATCATGCATACTTTGTCAGTTACTAAAGATATCTTGAAATTGTTGTGCCACTAAACTGCCAGTCATTGCAGAACACAGAGCATTGGTGCGATATGCTCAGACTAAGAAGTCCCATCGATCTGCAGGGTGCTAGTTTCTGAACAAGCTGCATATGGTGTACTAATCCAACAGATAACTCTAGGTAAAGAGTACTGTAGTAATCCAATCTTGAGGTAACACAAACAGAAACCAGTGTTATTAGGTCCACCAGCACCAGCTAGGGCTTGATCCATGGAATGTTTCTCAGGTAAAATATGTTACTGCACATTACCACAGACACATAATATTCTAGTATCAGTCTGCTGTCCACAATGACCTCCAGATTCTTAGCCCTATCCAGAACTCATAGTATAGTTTCACCAAAACATGGTAATGTAGTAGAACTGCCATTCATAACCAACCTGGACCGATCTGGTTCCACCAGTATTAACTCCATTTTTAATAAGTTTGGGACTGAGTCAACTTGGGGCCATCCAGTCTTGAATTTTAGTAGATTACTCATCCAACCCACACCATCTCCATCAGCTACACTAAACAGGTGTAACTATCATTGTCTTGGGGAGTTAATCACTAGGTCAAACATGAAGCTCTCCATCTCCTAACGGAAATGCTTTCCATGATCCACGTTGAGGAACAGAAAAAACAGTGGATACAACCATACATCTCCTTTGAACTTCTTTTTTTGTGTGTTAACAAAGCCCTTTTCTTCTTGATAAAACATTACATATACTAATTTCATAGAACCAAAGAATCATAGACTCTTGACTACAGAAAAGGACCTCTTGGCCTATCTAGTCTGCCCCTTTCCACCCAAATATTCCTCTCTTCTCCCTCTGAAAGCACCCATCCCACCTCCCTGTAACCCCATGTGCCTGTCCCATGCTCTCTTGAAACCTGACACTGTCTTGGACCCCACCACCCCCTCTGGAAGCCTATTCCATGCTTCCCCCACCCTCTCAGTGAAAAACCATCCTCTCACATTGCCTCTGTAGTTTCACCTCTGCAGTCACAAACCACACCCCTCATTGTAGTGCCTTCTTTCCTGTTAAATAAAGCCCTGAGCATGCTTTGTTTATCCCATGGATGTATTTTTAGGTCTTTATCATATACCTTCTCTCCCTTCTAGTCTCCAATGTGTAGAGCCCCAATTGCCTACATATATGTTCATACGGTTTGCCCTTCATCCCCTGTATAATCTTGGTCACCATTCTATGAATCCTTTGTCAGGAGGTCTAAACCTCACTCCTGGGTTATTGGCAATATTGGGAATGCAAGGAATCACAGACACATTGCATAAGAGTAATAAACTTGTTTATTACTGCCAAAAAGAATAATTGCAGTTGTCCTAAGCAGTTCTTACCAATACAAACTGGGAGCCAATGCTAAGCATTCCCTGTACCTCGAGGATTCTCCATGTCTCTTGGGGTCTCCGAGGTAGAAGACGTAATGTCTCACATTATATACCTATGATAATTACTGTGGTTACTGTAAGATAGAAACATTTCTAGTTATACAGATGAGCCCTATTGGCTAAATTAGAGGTGGCTCCATGGTCCAAGATTACATTATATAATTTTGTAGTAGTCATCACTTTGTGAAACAAAAGAATACAGTTCTTACATAAATCAGGGTAGTAGTACAAATTACCAAAAGGTGGCAGTGCTGACTTATATATCATAATCATTACAAGGACACAGGTGTAACATCTTATAAGCAAAAATACATATGTGTATTAGAAAGCAAAGTGTATAACAATAATATGCATATGTATCCTGATATCTACTCTTATACAGTAGATGCCCTTAGCCCTATATGTTAGTATAACATAGGCCTAAATGCTAGCTGTCTATGGTGTACCTCTGGTGGTACCAATGAGGGTGCAGGGATCTTGTGTAACATTCCCCCCTTGTTGCTTCTCAGGGCAACACAGCAAAATAGGTAAATGGATAGAGAGTAGGGGTCATCTACAGACCCGACTCATGAGCCTTGTAAAGGAACTCCAGCTGCTCATGGTGTTGATGCAGTGTGCACCATAGGCAGCAAAGCATAATAATCAAGAAAAAGATTAAAAATGCTTGAATAATAACAAAACCTTTAAAAGTAATCTCTAACCAAGTGTTAGTCAATGCATCATTCATATCACCATCATCAATAAGTGCAAGAAAAGCTTCATTAGCTTTAGTCATATTATTGCTGATGTGGATTAGGTGGGTGTCTTTTCTTTCTAAAAGTGATTTTAATGTAAGTGTCAACGGATCAATTTGTACATTAAAATATGGTAAATACTCAGAAAGGGTGAGCAGATAATCAGGGTTACCATCAATGATATCAGCATCCATAAGGGTAATAACAGTATGTCCAATGACAGACTTTTGATGGGGGACAAAAGAGAAGTTAGGGGTATCAATAACACATGTCTGGGTTCTGTAAGTATAACTTTTATAGTTCATCACAACACAATATTCGCCTTCAGAATCATATTGCATTTTAACAGTAGGCAATCTCCACTTTTGCAACTGTACCTGGCAGGTGTAGATGGTCTTGGAAATCCATGTTGACAGGTGATGAACCTCCTCTCAATAAGACTGGAAAAGTTTGTCTGGAGCCAATGTTGAATCCAAAGAGTCTCTGCCATTCGTGCAGATGTCATCGTCCATAGAAAAGGACCAATCAAAACTGTTAGGTGAATAACCACATACAGGTTTAATAATATCAAATACATCACATCGACACAGGTAAATGTAGCCCTTCTTAGCACAGCAGTCCATGTGTGGGGCGACCCAGGCATCCAGGAAAGCATGGAAGACCAGTAGAGGAGGCAAGTTTAAGCGTTCTCTGTAGATGTCGTCATCAAGGTGCCCTACTGAGTGAACAGATGCAAGCTTCTCAAACAGATCTGTAGTGGGATCAAAACATAGTAAAGAGACAGTAAAAGAAACAAACATTGTATCTTTCATAGAACATTTCTTAGAATTAAAACATGGACCAGTGTTAGGGTGTCTTGTCACAAAACCCAGATTCCTAGCTGTAGAAAGAAATAGTTAAAGATTGCTGCATACACATAGCAATACAGCCAAGGGTTTTACATCGTGGACAATACCATTTAGAAATACGTCGGTCATGTATTATACCAGGGATACTTCCAGATAGTAGATCACAGAAGAGATTGTTGATGGTAGTGATGATATATGAGCCATAGGCTGAACATAGGATTTCTCTAGCAATGTATTGTTTATCTGCTTCTTTGTTGTTCTATGCAATGAATGCATTAATCTTATCTTTAGAGTCTGTAAATGCCTTAGCAATGTTGTGCATGTTATAGACAGTGTATCTTTCTTCCTGACTAAGGCCATCCACACCATGCAATAATGGGGGTAAAATATAATTTACCAAACCAGTTTGGAATTTAGCTGAATGTGATTTGATAACAGCAATGTCTGCCTCATTCCAGATAGACATAGCTGTACCAAAAAGGCCTGTGACAGTTCCTGTAGCACCGGTGACATCAGAGCTGTCAACTTCACGTGTATTACGTTTATGACTTTGATCATCAGGATTGGGTTTTCTCCTGAAGTTGCCTCTATGCTATGTAGTGTTTACCCCGGCAATAGGGTCTTGAGTAGAAATCTGAAAAGCTGCTAAACTGTCAAGCAATAAAGTACTGTAAAATGCTGAAGTGTTAGTAGTATGACACATACCAAATTCTTTCATATTCCAGCAAGTCAAATTAAATTGATCAGGTATATGCATAAATTTTAAGTTGTTAATGAGTGTACCAGGTAGTGCAGTGGATGTGAGACCACTACGATGACCAGGGGTGTGCTTTGGACATTCCAAAAACTGTTTCTCAGTAGGGGGTAACACAGAGAGATACATGGCAGCAGAAGCCATGTTGTGTACAGCACAAAATTTCCTGGCGGAGTCCTTAGACATAGAATTACAATATGAGGGATCAATTAAGGCAGTGATATTGTATAAACCAGAATGTCTAAGAGCAGTTTGGAGCAAGGACAGAGAACCATTAGGGGATAATTTAGTGTTGGGCCAGCCATGGAACGTTCCCTTGGAGAGCTTGGCCACAGGGAGAATTTGTCCTTGTGATGTGGTTTGCCACTCAGTTTGTAGGGTAGATTTGTCAGGAGCAACAACCGAGGCAGTGAGGTAGGCATCAGAACCTTCCTGGACAGTTATCAAATTGTCAGGTATATTGATGGAAACTCACTCTGGGGCAGACGTTGGAGGATCAAAGTGAGGAAGGGGGTGCTTTACCGTACCTTGGATGCAGGGAATAACTCCTCAGATGAGGAGAAAATGGAACAAGATAGCCATCTTGTTAGTGTATCTGAACAGGAAAATCAGACATTAGTAGGTTAGTACTATTCTGCCCAATGGGGTAAGGAAAACTAATTATACTCCCTTATACAGTTTCAGCTGGTTTGCATTTAATCATTTGTCAGTAAGTTTATTGTTGTGCAATAGTCTAACCTGATAGACTGCTGGACTGACCTTGTTGACAATGGGGTAGAGGCCTTCCCACTTATTGAAGAAGGAGTGCATGGGATGTGCAAATCTGAGAACAATCACTTGATCTCCAACTTGCCAATTCACTTCTTGTGCATGTTTGGCAAACTGTATTTTGGACTGTTGCTGGGCCTTGCCCATGCAATTGGCAGCATACAAGTGTGTGTGTGTGTGTGTATGAGGTCTTGTCTGAGTTTTTCCACATATTGGTCTGCAGACACACAGTCTGCTGTGGGGATGTGCAGGTCAAACAACAGGCATTCAGGTAATCTCATCTGTCTCCCAGTCATAACCTCAAAGAGTGTCAACTGGGTAGTGGCTGAGGGAGTGCTCCTAATTGCCATAAGGAGTAATGGCAACAGGGAATCCCAGGTCTTGGGATTGTCCTCAGTGAATCTGGAAAGCATTTGCTTGATCCGTCTATTGGCTCTTTTGACTTGACCTGAAGACTGTGGATGGTAAGGTATGTGGAACTTCTGTTGAACTCCCAGGAGTTCAAGTGATTCTTTCATTAACTTGCCTGCAAAACTGGTTCCTTTGTCAGAGTCTACCTTAAGAGGTAGGCCCTACATGGAGAAAATCTTTTCCACCAGGATTTTGGCAGTGGTTTTAGCAGTGCACCTTTTAGTGGGGAAAGCTTCAACCCACTTCGAGAAAAGGTCACTTACCACAACAGCATACTTGTTGTTTCTGCTAGTATTGGTCAAGGGACCAATAAAATCAATCTGAATGGCATGCCAAGGGCCAGAATGTCTTTGTGGTAGGAGTTTGGCATTTTGTTTGGTGGGGATGGGATTGTTTTGTGCACAAGCAAGGCAGTTGTTTATGTACTGTTTAACATCTTTGTTGACACCTGGCCACCAGGCAGTGGTCTTAAGCCTCTGGAGGGTATTTTCCACTCCTTGGCATCCACCAGTAGGGGTGTCATGCAATTGGTGCAAGAATTCAGACCTGAGGTGTCTAGGGACCATCCACTACTTGGTGGTGGTGTCATCTGGTTGGTACCAGATGAGCTTGTCATCTGGAGACAAGTGTAGCTTACCTTCATGCCTCTGGTAGAGGCAATGGGTAGATAGGTTTTCTTCAGTGCTTTTGTCAAGGAATCTGAACACTTCTTTGAGTTCAGAGTCAGCATGCTGAGCTGCTGAGAGTGAGAGGTCCAAGGGAGAAAAGGGTTCAGGTTTCTTTCTGATTGCTGCTCTATATACAGCAACTCTGGACTCTGGATGGTGGATCATCCAGGTGTCCCACCCTCGGGCCCCTTCCTTGGCAAGGGTCTCTGCTGTGTCATTGAAGGCATGATAGGGGTCATGTATGGAGTGAGCTTTGTGTACATAGAGTTTGTGTGCAAACCTTTGTGCCAGTGAGTGTATGTACATTACCAGTTCTTTGTGCTTCTCTGGACTGCCATCAGATGAGAGAAGGAGTTGTTCTGCCAGAAAGGGAGACATTCTGTAAGAGAACAACAAACCCAGTTAGAGACTGTGAAGATGATGGTATCCTCAGTCCCATGCTGGATGAACTTGAGGGCACAGGCCACCGCTGCCATCTCGGCATACTGTGATGATGCCATACTGCAATGCTTAGAAATTTTAACAGTGTTACCATAGGGGTAAATCACCAAGATACACATCCCTGCAATTTGTTCCCACTGATAGTAGAAAGCTGAACCATCAGTGAAAATATGGCACAACGAGGTGTACTCAGTATTTGTGGCGTGACAGGAAGGAAGGACCTGAATCTGGAAGATCAGGTGGCTGCAGTACACAGTTATGGGATTCTCTTTGGAAAAGGAGTCTACGTGCCAGCATGGATGGAATTTTGGTTGGGTGTACCTGTATGTCTCTATCCTGGAGAAGAAGTGACCAGTGTGTCAGTCTAGTGTTAGAGACAGAACCATCCTTTACTCTGTCTGATAGCAGAAAGGTAGTTGGGGTGTGGTTGGTGTTAATGATCAGTGGAGAGTACCCAATGATATACAGAAAGTGCTTGATGTCTCAGTAGGTGGCCAGAAGGTTTCTTTCACAAAGGCTGTACTTCTGTTCCACTGGGGTCAAGAGCTGTGATGCATATGCAATGGGTCTCAGAGTGCCATGAACCTTCTGGGCCAGCAGTGCTGACATAGCTATGTCAGAGGTGGCACACTTCAGATGGAATGGCAGTGCTGGGTTGGGGTTGACCAGAGCTGGAGATGAGGCCAAGGCCTGTTTCAGTGATGTCACAGCCTGGGTGTGAATGGGACCCCAAGTCCAGGGAATGTCCTTTTTCAGTAACTCATACAGAGGAGCAGACTTCTGAGCAAAATCACAAATAAAATCTCTGGAATAGTTTACCATACCTTGAAACCTCCTAAGAGTGGCCTCACTGGTGGGCAATGGCAAGTCTTGTAATCCTTGTATCTTTTTCCAGGTAGGGCTTAGAACTTGATCAGTTATTCTCAGGCCCAGAAAGAGCACCTCTTTCTAACATAGTTGTGCTTTTGCTGGGTTACATTTAAGGCCTGCTCTCTGGATGAGTCAGTAGTTTGTCAAAGAGATCCAAGTGTTGTTCCTGTGTGGCCGTTGCCAACAGCAGGTTGTCCACATACTGCAGGACACAATGGGGGGTAGAGAAACCCTTAAGGGTGTCCATCATGTGCAGATGGAACAGGGGAAGGGCTGTTATGGAATCCCTGTGGTAAGCAGGTCCATGTGTACTGTCTACGTTCAAAGGTGAAGGCTAACTTATATTGATTCTTAAGGGCCAATGACAGTGACCAGAAACCATTGGAGATGTCCAGGGCACTGAACCATTTTTGGTCCGGGGTCAGAAGTCATAGCACTTCAGGTGCTGAGGCCACAGTTGGAGCGCAACTGTGGGTGACCTGGTTCAGTCTTCTGTAGTCAACAGTAAGTCTCCAGGCACCTGTGGGTTTTTTCACAGGCCATACTGGGGAGTTGGCAGTAGAGACACATGTTCTGATCACACCTTGGTTGAGGAGGAATTTTATTGTTTCCCTAAGAGAAGGCAAGGCCTCAGGTGGGAAAGGATATTGCCTTTGCCTCTCATGTGCTGGGCCTGGCACTTCGATGACAGTTTGCATTCTGCCACAGTCATGCTTGTTGGTAGCAAATGCTTCCAAATGTCTTTGTAGAATGGGGAGGAGCTTTGGGAAAAGTTCATGGTTCTTGAACAAATCAATGATGTCATACTCTTTATTTTTGTCAGATATTGTTGCCACCACGTGCGAATCAGAGATCAAAATGGTATGATTTTGGCCCTGAATCTGGATCAGTAGCATGTTGGCTAGATCCACCACACAGCCATGTGGTGCAAGGAAGTCAATTCCAACAATACTAGGATGATCATGCAATACCATTAGTTGGAATGTGTGAGAGGCCTTCAGGTATCCTAACTCTACAGGCAAAGGTAGAGAATGGTATGCAGGTAACCAAGTACCATCTACTCCTGACATGTTGGTCCTCCACGCGGTAGACCAAGGAGATGTATCTGGGTGGTCATCATGTAATACAGACACGGCCGCATCTGTATCCAGTAATACTGTAAGTAGGTGGCCCCTGACCTTGGCCTCAGTGCAGGGCTTTCCATTTGTATCCAAGACCAGCTTGTTTACAATCCGGACTGGCGCCTGTAATTGTCAGTCTGTACTGGAGGAAGCATGGAGAGGTTGGGTCTGGATCCTGTGAACCACTTCACCATGCTGCACTGATGCTATATAGGGAGGTGCTTCTGGGGTCAGGCCTGTATGGGCCTGAGGGCCTGTACTTCCAGTATCACCATGGCCTGTTGGGGCCTGGGTTCCAGGAAGTATGGCTGCTAGGGACTGAGCAGGAACAGCATCCGCTACAGAGTGCACTTGCCCCAGGACCTCTCTGAATTTCTGATATTCTTCAGCTGTCTCCCTATACGAAGGGCCTGGTCTTTGTTTTTGTTCACCCTTATGATTCTTATGGTGTTTCTTATTCTTGTGATAGTTCTGGTTCCCACCCCGCTGTTGTTGTTGTTGCTGCTGCTGTTGCTATGGTTGTTGTTGGGCCTGCTGGGGGTGCTGGTTGTAGGCAGGGAAGGGCTGTTTGTGTTGGGCCTGCCCTTCCACCATGTAGTGCATCATGGCCTCTAGGGTAGGCTCCATGGCAGCTACTTTCTTGGAACCGGAGCCCAGATCACGGATGTAGAGTTGATGAACACTTGGTTTTCCGAAGGATGTTGGCAAACCGTTCCGTGGTGGGATAAGTGGTTGGCTCTACCTTCTCTCTCACTACAGGGATCATGTTCCTAAGGAACAAGGTCTTATACTTGATAAGATCTACATCTGCAACTTCTTGTGTGAGTTATTTCCTTGCTTGGTAGGCCATCCAGAGTTTCTGGTGGTAAGTTGCTGGATTTTCTTTTGCATTCTGTTTTACAGGGTATGCAAGCATCACTCCTACTACACCTGGGCTGTGTGCAGAAATGAGTTAAGCTGCAACTTCATCAAAGGTGGCATTACCGGCCTGGCGGATGGCATCTGGGAGTTTGGCCCATAGTCCAGGATCAATGGTCTGGCATAGGGTCTGGACCTGGTAGTCTGCAGCGAGGCTAAACATTTCACATTTGAGATGCATCTTTTCCAAGTGACAGCTGGGGTTGTCGGACAGGCTCATCCAATCGATACTGTCAGCTATTTGCTGAACAGAGTAGGCCATTTGTAGGGGATTATTGGAACAATCAGGTTGAGGTAGGTTGCCTTGGGCACCATCTAGGGCTACCTGAACTACAGCCTCCACCACAGTATGAATGATTCCCTCCCAAGTAGCAGCCTCCTGCAGCATCTGTCTGATCTGCATCCAGAGGGTCCATTTGCTCCTTTCAGGTAGGGTCACATTGCCTAAAGAGGCATCTATCATTTTCTCAATCTCCTCCTTATCATCCACAGAAATAATGGCTGCAGATGGTGCCATTGGGACTAGGCCTGGGCCTGATCCCCCCCATCATGGGGGTCACCATGTTAGCATCACCTATGATGCATGTCATGACATCGACAACGTATGACATGGAGTGGATATAACGGGGATCTGTCATGTTGAGGATGGTGGGGTGGGATCTCTGAGCCATAGTAGAGGTGTGACTGGGCATTGTATTGAGAGATGTCATCATTTGAGACCTCCCCTTCAGATGATGTAGTTAAGGTAGGGGCCACGCCTCCCATTGCCCTAACATGTCCAGCCAGAACCTCTCGCTGATGGTGCAGTTTCGCCATCTTGGATTCACATTCTGCATGACTCACATTTGCAACATTCACATCAACCTCATCTTGCATTTGTCTCTGCAATACTCTGTACACGGTGCTCAATTCGCAATTGTCCCTTGTAGCCACTTCTAAGCATTACGTACCTGGTTTATCTCGTCCTGTAGCTCTCCCAACTCCCCATTCAACAGTTCATTTGTTCTACTTAACAAATCATTCATATTCAAAGCCTGTCCCTTATCCTGTCTCAAACTTTCACACTCCTGCTTCAACATACAGATTTCCTGCTCTCCTGCCTGGGCAGAATGATGTAAAAGTGAATCCTTTTCATTTCGTAGAGTTTGAAATTCAGACTCCAAATTGTGCTGCAGTCTCACACATTCCATTTCCTGCAAACCCATTTCTTACTTAAGAGATGAGATTTGCACTTCAAGGGTTCGAAACATCGCTTCGGAGGCTTCCAAAGCAGCACAGAGAGCCACAACCAACAGTCCTTTAGCTTGACACTTATTGGCTGTTTGTCTCATCTCAGTATACTGGGTTGAAATCCCCAGTATAGAGTTTTCAGATTGACTTGCATCCCATGCAAAGTCAGCTCAGCCTCCATTGGAGGTAAGGAAGTTTGAGATATCGAGTCTCAGTTCCACACAGATATTTGATACAGCGGCCATTGTGTGGGAGGGAAAGAAAAATCAAGCTGTGAAAAAGGCGCCGTGCTGTGTATCAATCCACAGCAGGAGCACTTCATACACAGCCAGGCTACTGTGCACTTGTAAGCTTGCAATTCAGAACTGCCATGGAGTGGGTCGAGTCGGCATAGATCACACCCAGAAAGCAGCTAGACTTTGCAAATGATTATGAAGTGGGCTTAAAATGGGAGCGGTGATGCGGCAATGCACACCTACAGTCCCCATTGGGAAGGGAAAAGTTGTAAAGCAACAAGCGAAACTTTGCAAACATCAAATATTGCCTGCACGCAATTGCCAATTGTAAGGAGGTCTAAACCTCACTCTCAGGTTCTTTGCAATATTGAGAATGCAAGGAATCACAGACACATTGCATAAGAGTAATAAACTTGTTTATTACTGCCAGAAAGGATAATTACAGTTGCCCTAAGCAGTTCTTACCAATACGAACCAGAAGCCAATGCTAAGCAGTCCCTATACCTCGAGGATTCTCCATGTCTCTTGGAGTCTCCGAGGTAGAAGACGTAATGTCTCACATTATATACCTATGATGATTACTATGGTTACTGTAAGATTGAAACATTTTTAGTTACAGAGATGAGCCCTATTGGCTAAATTAGAGGTGGCTTCACAGTCCAAGATAACATTATAAAAAGTTTGTAATAGACATCACTTTGGGAAACAAAAGAGTACAGTTCTTACATAAATCAGTGTAGTAGTACAAATCACCAAAAGGTGTCAATGCCGACTTATATATCATAATCATTACAAGGACACAGGTATCCTAACATCTTATAAGCAAAAAATACATATGTGTATTAGAAACGAAAGTGTATAACAATAATATGCATACGTATCCTGACATCTACTCTTATACAGTACATGTCCTTAGCCCTATATGTTAGCATAACATATGCCTAAATGCTAGCTATCTACAGTGTACCTCTGGGGGTACCAATGAGGGTGCGGGGACTTTGTGTAACACCTTTCAATCATATCTATGTCTTTTCACAGGTATGGCCTCTAGAATTGGACTCCAGACTAGAGATGCCATCTCACCATGGCTTGGTATAGAGGCATCAGGACCTCCCTCCTTCTGCTAGTGATTCCCCTGACTACTCATGTCAGCATCCCATACGCTCTCCCCACCGCCCTGCTACACTGATTTCCCACCTTGAGGTCACTAGACATCATTATCCTCAGATCTCTCTCCTGCTCCTTAACTCTGACTTCCTCATCTCCAAGTGTGTTCCCTGCCTTCGTGTTCCTGTGCCTCAGGTGCAGGACTGCACACTTTTTGCCAGATCTCTACCCACTGTTCCAGTGCCTTCAGGTCCTGCCTCATGCACTCAACACCCCCGTGGAGTCTACCCTATTACAGATTACTGTATCATCTGCAAAAGAGGGCTACCTAACCCTTCAGTCCTTCCGCTATATTGCTGATGTTGATATTGAAAAAGAGTTATGTCAGCACTGACCCCTGGGGGACCCGGCTCATCACCCACCCTGTCCTGGAGTGCTCCCCATTCACTACCACCCTCTGGCTTCTGTCTACCAACCAGTGTTTTACCCATCTAACTATTTCATACCCCACCCCCACACTTTCCAGCTTGTTGACTAGCTTTCTGTGGGGTACAGTGTTGATGGCTTTGCTGAAATCCAGATAGGCCATGTCCACTGCCCCTCCCCCCCATCATTCAATTTCTATCCTGGTTACTCACTTATAGTTAAATATTACTCACTAAGGACATTTCATGAATGCTCATGACATAATTAAATCTAAAACATACTGTTCTAGTGCAAATGCATTTTATTTCATAGAAAATTGACTAAAGTCTAAATATATCTCATCTCACATCTTTCAATTTCAATGTAAATACACAGGCGTCATAAAAATGCAGTGCTCTTATATTGCAAGTAGTCATTTTAAGCTGTAGTATAAGTTACGGTCTAGAAAAGATTTTTATTCTTTCTTTTTATGTATGTGAGTGCTGTGGAAATAAAGCCAGGTTTATGAACAACCTATCCTGTGCAGTGTTTTAGTTATCTCTGAAATTAAACTCCTCTGACACAAACAGACATACTGCTGTAATTTCTTTCTGTAAAGCGTTGCTTACCAAAAACTGAAGTTCTCACAATCGTGGCTCCACTAATCACCTTCTCATTTGAGTGCTGAGAGTTTGCATAGCTTATGTATAGATCGAGGTTGCATTGGGAAACTGGATGTATACATCATGATGTCACCATACGGTGATGTCACAGGATGGCTGTACATCCTGACCAGGCATCCTATCATTGGAAATTCCACATGGCTGCCATCTCATACTACTCTTCTTCTTCACCCTCTTTGTTAATGCTTCCCTTGCCTCTTCAAGCTGCTAAGTTCACTAATGGGTAGACACGTCCTTGTCTTCCTAATTGCTACTTTCTTATTTATACAGTTATTTGTTTAGTAATTTGTTCACTGGGAAGCTGCACATGTCCCAGGGACTATTTTCAGGTACAAACCAATCCATTAGGATGGCAACAAAACAAAAGCAGTAGAACCACAATATATACTGTAAAAACATAGTGCATACAGTCAAGTTACATAATTAACAACTGACAATTTAATTAGAAATGTTGAACAAGTTTGTAAAAAGATTTGGATTGCCTGTATATGGGACTTTCTCTGAATGCATCTTTTAGGGGTGTACAAACAAACTTACTTGAAAACTCAACAAATATTTATGTTTAGCACCCGCTGAAACATAATATGCCATACCTGATGTTTGTATTCTGGTTAGAAAAAAGTTAAAGAATAAAAATTTAAAACTCTAGCCCTCCACAGGAGGCCAGTAAGGGTGAGCGAATGTTTCTTAGACTCCCAGTTCATTCAGAAAAACTCTCACACACACTCACACCACACACAGAAAGAGCAGAAAACACAGAAACAGAAAAAGAACACAGAAAAAATGTTCCAAAACTCCCACCCTATGGTATAAATTGCACAAATGATGTGCAGATCATGGGATATGGAAAATATTCCCAGTCCTATAGAGTTTTTATTTATTTAGTTATTTTTATTTATCAAGTCTAGGATTACAAATACCTTTGAGTCTTGGCTCTTTTACAAAGGTTCCACATCAGAGAAATACAAATTATGGGGAACATCAAGACAGACATTACAACAATGTGGACATTGCAAACAGAGTACAGATTACTACAATTCAAGGGTAGCATTGTAACAAGGCAGCCAGCGGCATTTGTCAGAGAAAACAGACAACAGATAAGAAGTGCCAGAGTCATAGGGAGAGGGAAGAGGGGACGGGGGAGAAGAAATGTAGGAAGGATGAGGAAAGGGTGAAAAGTGCAGCATTGGGTATACCAAGATGTGAGGGTAGAATCCAGTGAGGAAGTGGGGGGGCACCATTAGAGCAGGAAAGGAAAGTGGAGAAACAAGGTTAAGTTGGGCAGTCACAGGAGTTGTTGGTAGTGAGATAGTCCTGGAGCCTAGTTTTAAACATACCAATTGTTGGGGCAGAGGAGATGGTGGGGCTGAGGCCATTGAACCAGAGTGGCGCTCGATAAGCAAAAGAGCATTGTCCCTGTGAAGTGTGACAGTGGGGGACTTTCAGTAACTGTAGCGTGGATCTCCTAAGGCACCATTTGTTAATTCGGTGTTGTAACAGAGTTGAGACCCCAGAAGGCGCAAGGCCAAGGTAGATTTTTTTCGCCATGGAGCAGGTGAGAAACTTTATGTGGTTTGATAGTTGGAGCCAGCTGGTCTGAGTGTACAGGTCACATGTGTGGGTGAGACGGTGAGCACCAGTGATGAACCAACATGCATTATTTAAGGCAGTTGAGAGGTGTCTAAGGGTTGTGGTTGTGGCCGAGCCATAAATGATGAGACCATAGTCTATTACAGAGATCACAGAGCTCAGGACTGCAACCTTCAAAGCTTCTGGCGTGAGGTGTGATCTGTGTTTTTAGAGGAGACCAAGCCGTGTATTAGCAGCTCTAGCTACATTATCTACATGAGGTCAATAGGAGAGATTAGGGTCAAGCTGTATCCCTAAGTATTTGAAGGACCCCACCTGATCTAGAGTGTTCCCCTGGGTGGTGGAGATAGCCAAGTGGTGTAGCTTGTGTGGGTTATGAGAGCTGCAGAAGAGCATAGATTTGGTTTTCTTGTCATTGAGGACCAGTTTATGATTAAGAAACCATGTCTCTACAGAACTGAAACCAAGTTGAAGGTTGTGTTGAAGAGTTGCAGGATCTTTATGAGTGGAAAACACAACAGCATCATCGGCATTTAGTATGATCTGCTCAGAGCAGTGGTAAGGGAGGGAGTTTAAGAAAAGGCTAAAAAGGAGGGGGCCCAGTATGGATCCAAGTGGGATACCTGAGCAAACAGGCAGGGTGTCAGAAAGAGCATCCGAAATTTTTACTCTCTGCGACTGGTTTTCTAAGTAGCTTTTAAACCAGAGAGAGAAGAGTCAGGTGATAGCCCGGCATTCATTAGTTGGTGAATTAGTAGTCCATGGTGTACTGTATCGAAGGCCTTGAAGAGGTCAACGAAAACGGCCCCTGTGAGAAGGCCTTTGTCAAGGGATTTGTGCAAAGCTCCAGTGAACTCAAGAAGGGCTGTGGTGGTGCTGTGACCTTTCCAGAAGCCATGTTGTTATGGACAATGTATATTGTATTTATCCAAGTGGTCGGTAAGTTAATCAGCCACGATGCGCTCGAGTGCCTTAGAGAGTGGGGGCAGTATGGAGATAGGGTGATAATTTGAGTGATTCGTCTTATCCCCACTTTTATGGATGGGTGTCACGGTGGCTGTTTTCCATAGGTCTGGAAATTTTCCACAGCTGAGAGAGAGGTTTAGGATTTTTGTTAATGGTTGAATTACATCATCGAGGGTGAGCAACAGAAGCTTAAGGTCCAGGATGTCACTACTAGATCTAGATTTAGAGATAGCTGCAGTAATATAGCAGCAAGCTTCTTTCAGCCTTACCTCCCTGAAGTAGAAGAGGGGGTGGTTAAACTGAGGGGCTGAGGTATTTGGGGAGTAGGTCCTGTTTTTGAAAAAGTCTTGGGGTAGAACAGCACTAAGGTCTGAAAAAGCCGTGTTAAAAATGTTTGCGATCACCTTGGGGTTAAGGGTTGAGGATTCATCAACCATTAACATGGCCGGAGAGTTTTTTGGCTGCTTCCCTGTGACATCCTTGATATTGTCCCAGAAAGCACGACCATTTCCCCATGTATTGGTGACAGCGTCTTTGTAATAGGTGGATTTCATTAGACGGATGGCTTTTGTGTAGACATTTCATGCTTGTTTGTAATTTTGGATGTCCAGTTGTTTGTCAGTGGCCCTGGCAACTGCCCAGAGGTGATCCCTTAGTTTCAGCCATGAGAGAAGAGCAGCAGTGACCCATGGGTTAGAGAGAGATTTTGTTTTGCACCTTTGCTTGAGGGGCAAAGAGGTCCTGAGCTTTGTTGAAAATTGAGATGAAGTGATCAAGAGCCAAGTTAACATCTGTTGCTTCATAGATGGGTAGCCAGTCTTGTAGAAGCAGGCATTGTTTGAGATGTGGAAGTTTTCCATGAGGAAGGACTCTGCTAGCGATAATTTTGGGAGGGGTCTTAAGGAATTTGTTAGACCATGCACAGATGACTGGGGAGTGGTCACTGAGAGAGTCTAGGAGAACGGTCATATGAGAAATCCTTGTGGGGTGAGTGGTGAGGACCCAATCCAAGAGGGCACTGTTGCCAGTCTTGTAGTTAATCCTGGTAGGGGAGTTTAACATTTTCGTGAGGTTAGCAGCTGAGATGGGTTTTTATAGGCATTGGCGCTCGATGCTAGCCAGTTTATGTTGAAATCCCCAAGTAGAATAAGTTCAGCTTCAGGGGGATGAGAGTTGATAAAGGTTAGGACGTCATTGAAGCCATGTTTAGGGTCCCTGGGTGGGATGTATATGGAGACAATAGCCAGGGCTTTATTTGGAACCTAGGACAATATTTATTGGCAGAATCTGGGCTGAGGCAGAAAGTGATGGAGTTGGTACAGGGTGCCAAGACAGGGAGTCTTTGATATAGATTGCACAACCACTGCCTTTTTTGAATATCCAGTCCAGCCTGTGGACATTGTAGCCCTGTATTGCTACTACTGAGTCAGGAACTTTAGGCATCAGCCAAGTTTCCAACACTGTAAGGATGCCAGGGTTGTGTTGGCATATGAGGGCTTAGAGTCCATCCAGCTTTGGTAGTAGGCTGCAGATATTAATGGTTGCAAGGATAAGGGCACCTGGAGTTTGTGTATGGCCTGAGCTTCTAGGGCCAGGATTGGGATGGACGCTGCCTGAGATGAGAAGGAGGAGGAGTAGGAGTTTTAAGGAGCAGAGTCACAGCTCTTTGAGAGATAGTTTTAATCGCTGTTTCTGGGAGTAGAGGTTGCAAGGTACCAGGCGGTATACCATATGGACTGCAAGGTTGTACAGTGTAGAGAGGGGGCCATACTTGTTGAGAGTAGTGGTCAGGTTAAGTAACCGGGAATATCCAAATGGTGCACCAAGCACAAGTGTCAAGTGGAAGTGGAGAGTTCCCTTGGAGTAGCAGTGGAAACCAGAGTAGAGGGTGGCAGGGGTGGGGTGGCGGTTGGGGTGGCTAGGACCAGGGATAAATAAAAGGGGAGGCAGGGCAAGGAGAAGGAGCAGAGGCAAGAGAAAGGCAGAGAGAACCCACATGGCTTTACGTACTAGATAGAGATAGGGATAGAGATATAGCCCTCTAGTGGTGAGAAGATATACTCTGCTAATGGAGATGTGTTCAGCAGGAGAAAGTGTGGGCCACTTGGAAATCAGCTTCCACTGGTACCAAATCCAAAGGCCAGGGCTAGTACTTTGCAGTACAGAGGATTTCTGAAAAACTGTTTAGGTTCCAGAAATTGATGTGTCCGCGGCCTGGTCAAGGCATGCTGGATCCCTGAAATAAAGTAGAAAAACAGAATTTTTAAAGGCTCGAGGAGTAGGCTTGTTACATAAGAACAAAGAGAATAATAGAAGTGGGCAGGGTCAGAGAGCACAGCAGACGGTTTGGGGGCTGGGGAGGAGACAGATTGCAGGGCAGAGAGCAAAAGAAGGATTTACACAGTCAAGGCTCAAAATTCACTTCTAATATCAACTCAGAACTTAAAATGACTGTAAGGATTAAACAAATTATTAAACCCTGGCACATAAATCCAACTAGAAACACAGAGGGAGATACAGTAGTTAGAGATGTGTTCAGCAGGAGATAGTGTGGGCCACTTGGAAATCAGTTTCCACTGGTACCAAATCCAAAAGTCAGGGCTAGTACCTTGCAGTACAGAGGATTTCTGAAAAACTGTTTAGGTTCCAGAAATTGAGGGGTCCGTGGGCTGGTCATGGCACACTGGATCCCTTGCAGTACAGAGGATTTCTGAAAAACTGTTTAGGTTCCAGAAATTGAGGGGTCCATGGCCTGGTCAAGGCATGCTGGATCCCTTGCAGTAGAGAGGATTTCTTAAAAACTGTTTAGGTTCCAGAAATTGAGGGGTACACAGCCTGGTCAAGGCACGCTGGATCCCTTGCAGTACAGAGGATTTCTGAAAAACTGTTTAGGTTCCAGAAATTGAGGGGTATGCAGCCTGGTCAAGGCACGCTGGATCCCTTGCAGTACAGAGGATTTCTGAAAAACTGTTTAGGTTTCAGAAATTGAGGGGTCTGTGGCCTGGTCAAGGCATGCTGGATCCCTTGCAGTACAGAGTGCCTTCTGCACTCATGAGAATACAGAGCTCACTCTGCAGGAATGAGAATATTTTCCACATCCCACTCCTGCCCATCATGTATTCCCTATATATAACAAAATATTTTAGTTGGGTGATTAAGGGATTTGTGAGCATGATAATACAAGCACTATTATGATAACTTTTATGGAGGCTCATTCCTTAAATAGGGGACTCACATCATACATGACTTTTTATAAGAACTGTCATAGTGAATTAATGGGGAGTGCAGTAAGCATTATAGGGGCTATTCACGAATTACATATAATAGGTGTATAGTACAGCAGGGAGTTCTGTGCATGGGTCATAATCACCAATGCCAGCCTCCATGTAGCTCCCTTCCTCTGCCCCACCACCCCTGGCATACAGGATCCCTGGGGCATTCAGGTCAGAATGGAGGACCTGGGCAGGCAGTCAATCAGCTGCCCATCCCAGGTCCCACCTGTGGATCACTTGTGCCCATGAGGCCCCATCTTGACTGGCTGGTGCGCAGTGCTCTGACCACACTGGGGGGGGTATGTGCCCAGTTTGCCATCCCTAACTCCCAGTAAGTGCCCTGAAAGCAGGGGTGTCCATTTTTGGGGGTCTGCAGATTCCTGCAGTCACTGCCATGGCTGGCAATCACCACCCTGGGGTGAGTATCAGGTTTATGGCCGCCCTGGGATGTCATAGCCATTAATGCCTGTGCACAGCACTCTGCACCTTGCAGAATGCCACGGAGGGCTGGCACACCCCTGCATCATCCCCCATCCTACTCCAGTGCAGAGCTCCATGATCGGTTGGGGATTGGGTGCATAGGGAGGGCATGTGTGGGTGTTACATCCCATGCAGGGGGTGCAGTTGGCTGAGGTAGGTATGGAGTGGCTACACACAAAATTTAAGAGGTGCGAAGTCACTTCACACCTTCATGAATAGGGTCCATGTTGATTAATGGTAGTGGTAGCACAATATTTAAAATTATGTGAAAAAGACAGCTAATAATAGTGTATCTTTTGCTTTATGTACAGGTACCACAGCTTATGGGTCAGGTGAAGTAACGAGATGTTGTGAAACATTACAAGGATGTCTTTATGTGTTAAGTGGAATAAATTAATAGAGAAAAATGTCTTTGGTAAGGAATAGACTTCATCCAAATCCTTTTGTAATTATATAGATTGCCTTTTGGATGACCCAAGACAGAAGACTTTCTTTTCTTGCTTCTATATAAGCACGGGCAATTTGGATACTGATTTATTTTCTTTTATTCACTCGACCACCACACTCCATCCTAGAGATTTGCTGCTTTCTACCCATTCCCTACTGTCCCCCACCTAAAATGCCTATAAAAAAAACCCTTCTATTCTAGCTCTTGACACTATGCCATGGGCATGTGACATATTAACTTACACCCCAGACTTACCCCACAAGTCCCTGAAATATAATGAGTTGCTGGTAGGTATCCCCTTCTGGCACTACAGCTGTGATTTTGGGAGGAAATAGAAGTCAAAATCCTGACCTTGCACCCCCCCCCATACAACATACCTGCTCCACTACTCCACTGAGAGTAACTCAGCCATTGAATTATAGTGACCAGGGCATGTCACCAGAGAGGGGCAGTCCGCATCATTCATGAATCTGGTCAGATTATAAAAGGATGCACTTAAAATTAAATTCTGGTTCAGGTGGGAAGTGTAGCATATTTTGTTCAGTAAGTTATGTTTTTTTCCAAGTTATTGTCAACTGAAATTGAGCTCATTACTTCCAATAGCTTCATATGAAGTCCAAACCATCTATTGCTTAACCTGACACAAAATGGCCACCCAGGACTTAAGCAAGCTCCAAACGTTTATAAGCCTTATGAAGAGTATAATATGCAACTGTATATTTTCTAAGGGAAATACTGTAGCACGAGCTCTAGAAGTACAGTGGAGCTCTTATATAATGAAGTTCAACTTATCAAAAAATCCATCATTATATTCCGACTTTTATTTTATTAGGAGAGTTTCCCATTGAGTCTATCTTTTTGGGTCAGGAGATGAACTTCACTAGAAGTAGATGTTCACTGTTTCAGACTTCATTGTTAATGTGTTACTGTCTACTAGAAAACTATACATTAGTGATCAGACTGATAACGTTTCCTTTTCAATGACTGACACAAGATGCATTCTCAGCTTGTACTGAAAATTGACAAATCAAAGAGGCACATTACAAATATAAGCAGTTGCATAACAGATATTTTGAAATAGGTTAAAAACATTCTTGAACCTGATTGGCCAAGGAACTCGGAACCCTATACTGATATCCCAGCTCAACAGCACTGAAGGATGTTCCAAGAACTCTGAGAGCTCTTTACCACCTGTTCAGCTCCGCTACCACAAATTGCTGCTCACTCATCTTTAAGACAAAGTTTTTTTGTTTTTTTTTTAATTATCATGCACACAGTCTTTTCCATTCAGCGCAACACATACAGGGGTGGGAAATGGAGACTACAGAGGCAAAGGCTGATTTCACCATGCTAAACACACTCATTTCTGCCTGTGAGCAACACTAACCCCTGTCTGCCCTGGCTCCTGCCTGACACAATAAGTACTTCCAGTACTGTTCAAACTACCAGCTCTCATGCTCTGACTGAGCTGCTATCCATGCTCCTGAAGCAAACTTTAAAACTTAAAGCTGCTCCCACAAAGGGCTAATAGCACTTGAAAACAAACAAACAAAAAACATTGATGTATTCATGCTGTCATCCTTATACACTCCATGAAGTGTTCATGCCATCTACTACCCAGTCTATAGCATGCAGCTGCTAAAAGGGACTATTTTCTATTTACTTTTTTATACTTTTTAGCTTTCTTTAAAAAAACTTAATCATAGAAACTTTTAAAAATCATCTTATTTGTTCACAATAAGAGACCCATTTCATAATTATTATGAGGAAATACAGGGTGTGCTTTGTGCTGTGATAAAAGCACTTCTCAGGTGATTGAAGCACTCAGCTTCACTTTGCGCTTTAACCCACCAGAGGCATGCTGGTTTCCCAACAAAACACATACCTTGTCATGCCTTATTGCTTAAGCATTAGCTGATATTTATGTCATACAAAACTTAAGGACCATTGCATAGGGCTACGTTTTCATACAAAAATATCAGGATCTGACAAAATAGAGGAAGGCAATATGGTTCAGAGGTAAGACCACAAAACTGAAACATGTGATTTCATGCCCAAATCCTATTACAGTATACCTATTGTCTTATTGTATGACATTTATCATAAGTAGTATAAATATTTATTTACTCTTTTAGGGATGCATCATCTTTAGAAGTACAGTAGAACCCTGTTATAGTGAAGATTAAGTTCATAACACCATCAACATACTAACAGTGCTATAGTTTACAGCTAGACCCTCCATTATAAGAGGGTATGCTAATATGAATCTGACAGGGAATATCATTTTGAATTAGTAGAAAATGCTAAAGTGCTTTTACCAATAAAAACTTATATTTCACACACACAATTGAAAAACAAATTGAAAAGGCACTGCCAACACCACAGTAAGAATTATGGAAATGCAACAGTAAAAGAAATCAAAACAGACACCACTATCTTACACAACTCGTCTTTCAGGTGTCTACAAAAAGTTATCATAGAACTGCAGCACCTCCTACAGAAAGATAACAGACTGTCTGGGTTCAGTAATCCCCCAGTCAAAGCAATCAGAAAAACACCCAGTCTACAGTAAGTAGAACTCTAGTGAAAATAAAAAATTCACTATTCAGGAGGATACTCCTGGCACAAGAGAAAGCATTAAACCCAGGTAAAATTCTTGTACAATACAAAGACTGCAACATGTGATTCTGTTCATTCCTAACACTCAGATGAAAAACAATATAAAATGAACATTATCATGTGACAAGAGCAATATAATCTGCCTGATTAAATGCCACAAATACCCATATACCTTAGTACATGGCGTGTGTGAAACAGTAAACACTCAGGAAACAAATTAATGGACATACTGTAAATTCACTGTTGGGAACCAAAAAGAAAAACTCTTTTGTGTGAACAGTTTCAGCAAGAAGACCATTGTCTGAGGGATCTGAAATGAACAATCCATAAAGGGAACTGAAGGCTGCATCAGGAAAGGTTACTCTGGGAAACCTGATCTATAAAGCTTTTGGACCTCATGAGCAAAACAAACAAACAATAAACAAACAGTCTCATTCACTACAAAATCACAGATTGACTTTTACATGAGTTGTTCTTCTGACATCTTTGTTAACAATGCATTATACAATTCTGTTTCAATAGAAAATAATTATTGTTTGGTAAGAAAAACAGAATTGTCTGAGCCTACTGTATATGAGACTTGACTTATCTGACTGTCTTGGCCACCTAATTACCCAAATAACTCTTGCCTGCCAGGTCAAACTGTTGTTATACTTATCTTCAAAGGCAAAGTTATGTGTACCTAGCTGGACAACTACATCTGCTGTAACAAATCACTTTTGTTTTGGTTCTGGTAAACCAGCTTTGATTATTAGAAGTCATGTACAGTATACTGTAAAAGCACTGAGGCAAGGTTTAATTTTCATTTCACTTTAGAAAAAGGCCTTGTGTTGGCCTCACACATTGTGTATAGAACAGTGTTCTGGTTACTTTAATAAAATACATTTTTAGAAAACTACGTTCTTGCTAATAACATGGTAACATGGTAGGATGGAACACAACTTCCATCTTGTCTGTCTGTCCCCTCTGCTTCATAAGCAAGGATGAAAAAATGTATTTTGTGCAAATATAGTATGCACTTACTCATTTGGATTGCTAACACTACCCACTATAATAAGTTGTTTTCTATATATATTGATTATAGGGGTGCGGCCATACCCCTATAGTTAGGGTTGAGTAGGTACTTCAATATTAAACTCAAAATTTTGCACTTTAATAACTTTGCAACCATTCAACTGATTTGCATGCAAATTCACATGTACTGCTACCAATGGAAGATCTCTGCATGTGGCAAGTTATGTTTCAGTCAGATGTGTAGTTTCAGAGTGCCAAAAAGATGAAGAAAGCATTTTTTCTTCTCTTATTAACTTTGCTGGGATTTTTCTTTGAACTTGCCTACAACCCAGACAGTTTGGAATCTTGGTCTGAAATTTTCAGGACAGAAAGAAACTAGCCCACAGATGTGCCTTTTGCTAGTCTGATGAAAAAATAATAAGCCATTTTTAAGTTATTGCATTTAAAAAATTTGAAAAAAATTGTTTCTGAGCAAGCTCAGTAAGCACTAAAAAAATAACTGTATGAATCAAAAAAATAATTCTTTTTTCATATGACATCATCCTTTTTTGTTGGCAGAAAATCCTTTTTGCTATGGCCACCATCTTGTTTTCAGTTTTGCCTGAGACATTCAGATATGGAAACTTCCAAAACTGATATTCTGGGTAGAAACCAACACATGTAGTTTGCTTATCAGGACCCCCTTAGAAGCATTCTGCACTTTACTGCTCGAGAAATGCCCTTAAAATGTTCTTTTTTTAACATTGAAATTCTTTTTTCATGTCAGCATCATACAAAAAATGATCTTATTTCGTATGATTACTCACAAAAAAAGATATTTTTTCGTATGGTACATCAATGTATTTCAATGGGATTTTCAACTTTTGTGCATAACTGTGCCATTTTTGCATATTTTAACACCAGATTTTCAACATACTCTTTTGGAGAGCCCTTCTTATGAACAATGGGGGTGTCATTATCCAACTCTTTCCTGAAAGCTAATTTCACAGTTGCATGGTGAATTCACCTTTCAAATGGGATTTACATAATGACAGTCATATTGTTCATAAGGTGGGGTCATAAGAAGACTATGTTGAAAATGTGGAGTCAAAATATGTAACAATGGTAAAGTTATGATGACTATTCATTGCAATTTTGCTTTGCACACTAATAACTTTGGAAATTTAAAAGACTTTGACCCAAAATTTCCAAAATAGACTTCTTATTACCCCATGTCATTTTTCAAATCCTTGTCAAAATGCATTTTCACACTTGTGGCACAAAATGGTGTTGCAGTTGTGTGGAATTACATTTTGTCAGGGATTAGAAAATATTCTGTGCCAGGTACATAAGGCGGGTAATAAAATGGCTATGCAGGCAGTTTGATTACTTTTGTCCTAGAAATGGAAGTGCAGGTCTCATCTACAGCAACCTACTTACATGCATCTATGGAGAGATAGGAGTGTAGGCCCCCCACGGACAAATAAGGCTACAATTACACTATCTCAAAAACTAAGGACATTCTTTGAAAAAAAAATTACATTAATGCATCAGTTATGGTTGATGTCAAACTGTAAAAAGGAGGGAAATATGATGTTATTGTTTCCAACCCTAACAACCCAACCCCACACTGCACACATCACCAGGTGTCAGGGGGTATGCTTAACGCTCACCCCATTCTCCTATATTGTACCTATCTCAGCTTGTTTAGTTATGGAATGGGGTGAGTGTTAGGACTGATGACCTCAAGGCACCACCCCAAAGCCTGTATGATGTGTGCAGGGTGGGGGTGGGGTGTTAGGGTTGAAAACTGTCACATCATATTTCCCTCCTTTTTACAGCTTGATATCTATTTATTTATTTAGTACAGTATCAGAATTACAACCCTTTGAGTCAGAGACTCATTTACAAAGGCTCATCATCATACAAAGAATAGGAACAGGGAGGCAAAACATATACAGTACGTGGGGAACAGACAGTGTAGGACAGTAGCATGGCAGAAGTATATACAATTACACTTTGTACAGTTAAGAACAGGTGGAGGGTCAATAACAGCTTGCAGGAGACAGGCCTATGCATTATGGTAGCTAAGTAAGAGGAAGTGATCATTGGGCATATATACATTGAGGACAGTAGTGGTTGACAGTCAGAGCTTGGTGCTGAGCTCAAAATTGCAGGTGAGGTTTATATGTGATTGTAGCTCAGCAATCGTGTACATCTGCATTAGTATAAGAACAGGCATGGTGGTGCAGGATTATGTAGCTGGCTGAGGACCAGTAGTGGAGCAGTTATTTACAATTGCAATGACAGGAGCTTAGGAGGTGGCTATGTAAGGATGACTTGAATGGTCCAATTCTGAGCTCTGACAAGGTATCAGGAGGGAGGGTGTTGAACCAGGAGGGTGCCCTGTAGGGAAGGGATCTCTTAGCGAGGGTCGTTCTAACCCTGGGGACTACTGGCAGGGTCTTAGTGGAGCTACGAGTGTGGACAAGAGGGGTGGCCATGCTGATTAGTTTAGTCAGTCTGGGGGGGTTAATCTGACACAGATTTTTTGAGTGAGGAGGCGGGTCTGATACAGTAGCCACTCATCAAGGGAGAGGATGTTAGACAAGGTGTAAAGCAGCAGGTATGTGTTTTCCTGGCAGCCGCAATGAGTAGCTGACAAGCCTTGTTGATTGAGAGCTTGATTTTGCCCAGGGCAGTGTTGTCCACTACATCATATATTAACAGACTGTAGTCCACTAGGGACAGGACAGATGAGTCAATGGCGAGTCTTAGTGTTTCTGGGGGGAGACAGGCTCTGTGCCGATAAAGCAAGCCTATGCGGGAATTTATGGCAGAGCAGAGGGTCTGGATGTGTTCATGGAAGGTGAGGGAGGAATCGAGGATGATACCTAGGTATTTGTATGAGGTAACCTGTTCAACAGGTTGGTGAGAGAGGGATTGAATGGACAGTGCAGCATTCTTGAGTTTGTTCTGATTGTGGGTGAACAGCAGAGTTTTAGTTTTTTTTAGATTGATCACAAGCCTGTGGTCGAGGAACCACTGCTCAGTCAGTACAAAAGTGAATTGTAGCACATGTTGGAGTTTGGCGGGGTCAGGGTGGGATGTGAAGAGGACCGCATCATCTGAGTAGAGCAGAATGCTTTCTGATGAGACCTTGGGTAGTGTGTTTAGGTATAGGCTGAAAAGTAGTGGCCCCAAGATGGAGCCTTGAGGAACCCCGGAGCAGACCTGACGAGGGCTAGAGAGGATATTATTTATTTTTACGCACTGTGTACTGGCAGTGAGGTAATTTGCAACCCATTTTACAGGGCCTGAGGTGAGGCCAAGCTGTGTGAGGGTGTTTATAGGAAGAGGGTGGCAGACCGTGTCAAAGGCTTTAGACAAGTCGATGAAGACTGCCCTGGCAGGATGCCCTTTGTCCAAGGCAGAGTGGATGAAAGTGGAGAACTCAATAAGGGCAGTTGTCATGCTGAAGCCATGGCGAAAACCATGTTGCTCCCTGCAGAGGAGATTATACTTAATAAGGTAGTCAGTTATCTGGTCAGCCACGATCTTTTCTAGGGCTTTGGAAAGGGGGGGTAGAGATCAGTCGGTAGTTGCCTGGGGTCATTTTATCGCCGCCATACCTCTCAACTGTCCCTGATTTTCAGGGATGTCCCTGATTTTGCTCAGATGTTTCTTCTGTCCCTCCTAAATTTGGCATTTCTGTCACTGAAGAGTAGGGATTTGAATCACAAAATAATCCTATCCTTTGGTGTTACAGTCTAGTTCTCGTTAAGAAAATGCTATTCATACTAAGAAGCATTTTGTACACAGCTTCTGGAATTAATATTACTATTTTTTCAGATCTGTCCCTGATTTTTGTAATTTGTCCCTGATCATTTTAAGTCTTGTCCCTGATTTGTGATGAGGGAGGTTGAGAGGTATGATCACCGCATTTGTGTATGGAGGTGATGATAGCTCTTTTCCATGCTAGGGGAATTGACCAAGTCAGAGGGAGAGGTTGAGAAGGTCAGTGAGGGGGGTGAGAAAAACATCTAGGGTAGAGTAAAGAAGACAGGGATTGAGTGAGTCACTACTGTGTCTGGAGCCCTTTAGGGCTTTGATCAGATAGGGTTTGATAGCAGTTTGGGAGAGGGCTCAGAAATAGAAGGGTGAGTATTGGAGAGTGGTGGAGGGGGGATCAGGGACTAGATCAAAAAAGTTGGTAGGTAGGGTAGAGGACAGATCCAAGAAAGCATCATTCAGTCCATTAGCAATACCGTGTGTGTCAGTGGTGATGGCGCCATTGATATTGAGGTGGGACAGTGCGGGGGACTGGGTTTTGCCAATAAGTTCCTTTAAGTTGTCACAGAAGTTGCGTAAGGAGCCCCAGGTGGATGCAAGGGTATTCCTGTAGTATGCCTCCTTTGCACTACGGATAGCCCAGCTGCATTCGTTGAACTCAGTTCTATAGGCTTGCCTATCTACCTTAACTGATGCATTAATGTCATTTTTTGCAAAGAATATATATATATATGTGTGTGTGAGTATGTGTGTGTGTGTGTGTATATATAAATATATGTATGTATATATTCTTTGCAAAAACTTCATTAATGCATCAGTTAGCATTGTTTCCACACCGACTAAAGTGTGGAAATTCAACGTTAGGGTTACCACCCCTAGCACCCCACCCCCACCAACAGGCATCGGGGTGTGCATTGGGGTCATTGACCTAACTCTCACCCCATTCCATGTGTAAAGAAGCTGAGGTGGTGCAGTATAGGAGAATCGGGTGAGAGTTAGGCACGACAACACCAACACACACTCTGATGCCTGGTGGTGGTTGTGGGGTTGAGTTGTGGTGGTAGGGGTGGTAACCCTAATGTTGAGTTTCCACACTTTTGTCAGTGTGGAAACAACCCTAACTGATGCATTAACAAAGTTTTTGCAAAGAATTTCCTTTCTTTTTTTAAAAGTGTAATACAAGTAGTAATCGAAACGGGTGGCTTGGTGGGAGCGCGGGTCCCTCCCACCAAGCCTCCTATTTGTGCATAATGTATGTGTGGGTGGGAGCACGGGCTCTCTGGGCCCTGCACTCCCACTTATATATAAGCATGGTGCCATACAGCAGCCCTATAAGGCAAGGAGGCTTTGCAACTGTAATTTGTCCATATCTCGGGAACCATAGGAGGTAGGAAAAAAATTCAAGTGATGTTGTAATAGTGACAGTGTGCAGTTCTCATGACCATGAATGACTAAATCCATGTCTCACATCGTTTCCGAGATATGTGCACCAAAACGCAATGTGAGTGCTAAATCTGCGGGCATAATACTGGCCCACGCACGTGAAAATCACTAATTAGAACAGTAATTCACATACATCTCAGGAACTGTACACACTAGAAAAAAAATCAAATTTCAGGGGTTTCAAGGCTTTCTACCTAGTTGTGCATAAAAAAATGCTTCAACAAAAAGTCCGTATCTCAAACTGTTTTCGAGATGTGGGCCTTGAAAGGTGTCATGGGCACCACAATGTTATCCTATGGGGAAAATGTGGAACTTCGGAATTCTATAGCTCTGGCCCTGCTGAATGTTTTCACAGCAAACCACTAAAAGGCACACCTGTGAGACTAGAGCTTTTCGCCCTGAAACGTTCAAGGTAATACCACAATGCATGTTGTGGTAACAAGGAGACAAAGAGAAACTAGTGCCACAATGTTATCCTATGGGGACATTTCCAAATTTCACAATGCTGTAAGTATGTCCATGTTAAATGGTTCAGTACCAAACCACCAAAAGGCACACCTGTAGGGGTAGGGCATTGCACCATGAAAATGTCAGGTCAATACCACACAATGCACTTAGCCACAATGAAGTGACAAAGAAAATGACTCCCACAATGTTATCCTATGGGAGAATTCATAACCTCGGAATGCTATAACTAGGGAAGTGGTGAACATTTTGGAACCAAAACACTGAAAGGCACATCTGTGACACGATGGTTTGCCACCCTGAAAATTTCAGGTCAATATTACAATCCAGCTTGCCACAGTCAAGTGTCAAAGAAAACAGCATTTCAGAAAATGTGGTTTTGCAGTATTACTGCGGTCATTTAAAATATGATTGCGACACTCCTATCTTTATGATAGGAATACAACCGAACGTAAAAAATAGTGTCGCAGTTGTATTTGTATTCGTGCATACTGCCACGGCACTTTGAGATAGTGTCGTGATCAAAAAATGGCAAAATGGTGGAAAAAATCTGAAAACCACATTTCCAGACCAGCTGGTGAAAAACGAATGCCAGATTCCTGTTCCTCTGTCCCCGAAATGGTAAACCCAATTGTTGGTGTGTCGAAAAGTGCAGTATTTTTTTAGTTACATTGTTTTTTCCTCTCTCACTAACTGAAAACAAGATGGCGGCAACACAACACTATTTTTGGCAAGCTTGACACCAAAACTTGCTATTGCGACAATTTTCGAGCTGCACATATAAATTTTCCCATAGGATATAATGGGGCACTAAAAACGCTATAACCTTTGAACGGAACAAGATTTTTACACTAAATTTTCAAAAGGCACATCTGCAACCCAGGACCTATGTAGCCCACCGAAGTTGAACCCACTCAGTTGCAGTCTTCAGTACAAAGTGGATGACTAAAAAAACAGAATGTTGGGGAATTTTCACGTTTTTCAGCATGCTACAATTCCACAATTGTACATCCGAGTGATACAAAAATGTTCAGATCTGGAGAACTATTCCAAGTTTCAGACAAATCGGACAAATGGTTGCAAAGTTATTAAAGTGCACAATTTGAGGTTTAATATAGAAATGGCTACGCAACCCTAACTATAGTGGCACTACCGTGCCACTATAATAAATATATGTAATATATGGATAAGCCTCATTTATAGTATACTAAGTCACACAAAAATTTCCCAATAATACACTTCTGCTCTCTCAATAATACTATCCTGAGAAGTGATAATACTATTGTTTTTTTGATAATACTACAGTTCAAAGGTTGTCCCCATCTGTAGTATTATTAAGGAACCTCAGCAGCACGAGAGCAGCTACCAGCACATGCTGAGCGCAAGCCGGCTTTTCACTCAAACTGTTTTATGACAGAAAGCCATCTCACTGCTCACAGGTACTCCACAACTGTCCCAGACGCACCCAGCAACACAAGGTAAGAAAAAAAGTACTGCCTTGGATCCATATATTACAAAAAATAGCAAATAGATAAGTGCGTTGTAAGGCTTGTAATACACACTTTTCTCTATTTCTCTATGTACTGTATATATATATATATATATATATATATATACACTGCATATATATTATCTCTGTAGATTTTGTTTTCTAGTGTACTGTTTGGTTTACAAAGAACTTTACAACAATCAGATTTTCCAGGGTACCAAGCTTCATTGCTCGCTTAAAAAAACATACATTTTTGAACAGACAGCTTAGTAGTGATTATGAACATACAAACATATGGAATTGTCAGCAGAAAAAGGCCCACAGGTCTATCAAGTCTGCCTGATTGTGCAGCTCTTAGTTTCATACTACTATAGCTGCCCAAGCCCCACCCAAACCCCTCCCTTCCTCCCCTTTCCTAGACCCCCCTTTGTGTTCTTGTCTGTACTAATCTTGCCCATGACTCTATCCCAACTTGCTTAAAGCTATCCACTGTCTTCAGTTTGATTAAAATTCTCTGACAGTGCATTCCATCTCTCCACCATGGTCTCTGTAAAGTAGTGCCTTCTCATCTCTCTCCTTAATCTTCCCCCTTCCAACTTTCCATTTTGTACATAAGCTCCAACAGTTACACCCTCCCCATAAAAACATTTACATATCCTCTCCAAATGGTACCCCCTTCTAAACAAGTCAGATTGTTGTCAGATGATTCCTATAATCTCTAAAAAGGTTATACATGTATATATCTCCTAAACAACAGAAGTTTAAACAGAGACTAACTCAAATACTACAGATTAAAATGAAAATGTTAACAGAAAGGTATAGTTTGTGACAGACAGTCAAGAAAACTGTACACAAATGTGTAGA
Organism: Neoceratodus forsteri; assembly: GCA_016271365.2. NCBI lineage: Eukaryota > Metazoa > Chordata > Ceratodontiformes > Ceratodontidae > Neoceratodus > Neoceratodus forsteri. Next base: position 1,729,543,480 of record CM057452.1, read on the forward strand.
GTGAGTATGCCTGCCTACACCCTTGTTCGAGTTTAGTTAGATCCTCCCAGAGTGCCTGCTTCCCTTCCTCATTGTTCACTTTTGCACATATCTTAGTGTCATCTACGAACAGGCAGATCTTACTCTTGACCTCCTCTGCAATGTCTCCAATGAAGACACTGAACAAAACAGGGACCAGCACTGAACCCTGTGGTACTCCACTTGTTACTGGCCTTAGCTTGAATGTCTCCCCTTTACAATTACCCTCTGTTGCCTGCCCTGCAACCAGCTCCTAACCCACCCCACCAGTTTCTCCCCCACCCTCATGTCCCTCAGCTTGCTCATTAACCTCCCATGGGGCACCGAGTCAAAAGCCTTGCTGAAGTCCAGGTACTGGACATCCACAGCATGGCCTTCGTCAACCATCCTAGTGACCCAGTCGAAGAAGTCAATCAGTTTACTTTGGCAAGATCTTCCCGAGATGAACCCATGCTGTCTCTCATCCTGTAGATCATTACTATCAAGAAAGGTTGGCAACCTCTCCTTTAGAATGGTCTCCATCAACCTCCCCATTATGGATGTCAAGCTTACTGGTCTGTAGTTGCCTGGTTGGTCCTTGGGTTCAGTCTTGTGAAGGGGCACCACGTGAGCCATCCTCCAGTCCCTGGGTACCTTCCCCGTCTCCAAGGAGGTGTAGAAAAGGTCCATCAGAGGGCCTGCCAACACCTCTGCCAGTTCCTTCAGGACTCATGGTTGTACACCATCTGGTCCTGGTGCCTTGTCCCCCCGCAAGGCCATAAGGCCCTTCAGAACTCTATCCTCTTGGATGACCCCATCTGTTATCTCTGCCACCCCTTCACCCTTTCCCCCTTTCCCTGTGGTATTGGGCTATCCCTTTCTTTTGTGAACACCAAGCAGAAGTACTCATTGAGTGCCTCTGCCTGTTCTTCCCCTTGTTCCACCCATCCCCCATCCCTCTTGATTCTAACAATGTCATCTTTACAACTCCTCTTCTCCCTTATGTATTTAAGAAACCCCTTTTCCCCCACTCTGATCCCCTGAGCCAACTTCAGCTCCCTTGCTGCCTTGGTTGCCCGACTGACCTGGTCACCTCCCTAGATGCCTTTGTGAACACCTCTCTATCCTCCTCACACCCCGAGTTTTTGAACTTAATGATGGCCAGTCTTTTTTCCCTCTCCTTCCACTCCACTTCCTTGCTGAGCCAGCTAAGTTTTTTTTTACCTGGACTGCTTATTCTGAGATTTGGCACATGTGTTTGTGGCCTCATTCAGCCCTTCATAATGATTGCCCACTTCTGTTCAGCATCCGTTACTGGGTTAATTTTAGCTAAATACCCCTCTAGGATGCTGCCCATTCTGGAAAAATATGTCTTCCTGAAGTCCAACTCTCTTGTCCTGGTCTTAGCTGATTCCCTCCCTGTGTTGAGGAGGAATCACACTGAGTGGTGGTCACTTCCTGCTAGAGTGTCATGTACTACCACATTCTGGACTTCATCACCACTTGTTAGCACCAGATCCAGTATGTTTCCCTCTCTAGTAGGAGCCATCACCCCTTGCATTAGGTAGCTGTCTTTGATAGCCTCCAGCAGCACCTGTTCCCTGGCATGTGCTGTAGTTACTGTCTGCCAGTCAACCCCAGGTAGACTGAAGTCTCCCACTATAACTGTATTTCCCTTGCCACTGATCTTCCTGATTTGCTCCACCAGCTCTCTATCCACCTCCTCGCTCTATGAGGGTGGCCTGAACACCACCTCTATCCTGAGCTTCTTACCTTTAGGGCTTTGGAACAATACCCATATGGCTTCTGGCCTCCCCTCATCCCCCTCCTCCCTGGTACGCAGTATCCCCTCCCTGACATAAATAGCCACCCCTCTAGCCCTTCCTCCCTCCCGGTACCTGTGGAACACCTTATGACCTGGGATTGTAAGATCCCAGTCATAGTATTGGGTGGTCCAGGTCTCTGAGATGGTGATAATATTTACCGCTCCTTCTACTATCATTGTCTGGAACTCTGCCACCTTGTTTGCTAAGCTCCTTGCATTCAAGGATACTACATTCCAGCTTGTGCTCTGCCCCTCCTCTTCCTGTCTATCCCCCTTTCACTTTTGCCTTGGTAACGTCCCCTCATCCTCCTCCTCCTCCCTCTCTGGGGGGAGAGGCCTTCTGGTCTCCCCTGGAAGGTGCCTCCTCTCTGCTACCCAACTCAGCCTTCCCCTCTCCTCAGTTTAAATTTTTGTTGTTTTTAATGTACTTCTCCAGCCCCTGTCCCAATGCCCTTGTACCCTCAATGCTGATATGCAGCCAATCCTTGACATAAAGCTCCTTATTGTTCCATGTCTCACCCCACTCCCCTACTACCCCATACCCCATTTCTGCACACCACCCCTTCAGCCACACATTAAACTCCTGTATTCCTAGCTTCCTCACTGTGCTTGCTCTCGGTACTGTGAGTACCTCAGAGAACGTAACTGAGCTATCCACCCGACTGCAGATACCCTCCACTTCTCTGAATCTCTCCTGCACTTCTTTCACTGTACTGCCCTCTAGGTCATTTGTTCCTAGGTGCACAGTGATATGAGGCTTCCCTCCCACCTTCTTCACACGTTTCTGAATGCACTGCTCTTCTCTTCCCCACTGTCATACCTGGCATACACTCCACCCAGGTTCAGCTCTTCCTTGCTCCCTTACTTCCCCATCTCACCTCCCTGAGCATAGAATCCCCTAATACAAGTACTCACTCCCCATCCCTTGCACTTCCCCCATGGTTTGCCCTCCTACAAGCTCCTTTTCCTCAGTGTCCTCTCCTTCCATCCATTGCTCTTTTCCCCTCCCTTCTACTTCAATTGCACCTCCACCTTCTCCCCTCCTCTGTCCCTTTTGTGCTCACTCCTTTCCACAACCTCTCCTCCTTCACTGTGTGTAACTCCTCCCACTGACCCCTGAATTTTGACTCCCCTTCCCCCCCAACATGTTTTGGCCTTCCTTTCCCTTTATTTAGTGCATTTGTGCCAACTCAATCTGCTTTCCTGCCACTCCCCACTTCTACCCCACAGTCTTCCCTCTCACCTTGTACCCTGTATTTCCCCCTTCCCTCCTGGTCCCCTGACTCATGTTCTATGGTGCCTTCCGCAACCTCCTGCTCTGTTTCATCAGCCAGTACTGCATGCCTATTTGCTGTCTACAACCTCCTGTCCCAGTCCTACCCTGTAATCCTCCCTGCTTCTGCTTACCCTGAACCTCTTTTCTACTTCCTTTTTGTCTGCCCATGTTCCCTACCACCTGGCCACTCCCCCTTTCTGTGCTCCCAGAACCCTGTGGACTTGGTCCCCCTGACCAAGTGCCCCCTTCTGGCCCTTGGCAGCCTGGTCTATCCTGCAATGGAGCCCTCCCTGCCCCCCTACTCCCTCTGCCCCATCTCCTCCTCACCCTCTCATTCCTGTCCCCTCCCCCAGTTCCCATCTCAAGCTCTCTCCAGCATAAGCTGTCTGAACAGCCAGCACATGGGACACCCCCCACCTTCCACCAGGTTCCCAGAAACAGTGCTGCCCCACACCCATTGCAGCTCACAACCCTTCTGGTCTCCCAGTGCCCCCAACCCCAGTCATCCCTATCCCTTCACTCTTCCCTTTCATTCATCCAGCTGCCTCCTTGCCCTAGCCTCCACATCTTCCCTGTATTCCCATGGTTCTAAATATTTTACAGATCTTTACAATTGTGTCCGTATTAATTAAGAACTATAAATCTGCATTTCTGCCAAAACATTGTCCACAGAATAACCCTTACCTCAAAAGAGAAAATGCACACCCATTACATTTGCATCAATATTTCTTTAAGACTTTAAACCAGATTTCATCCCCTTTGAATTTACTCCACGTTCTGTCCCTTCCTAATAGGTGGAACCACTACTGGGAGTGGTCCACTTGCCTATTTAATAGTGGTGGCAGTGAGGTCTGGGGTGTAGGAGAAAACAGGCCACAAGTCCTCCTCCCAGTATAAACTATTCAGACCAAACTACAAGAATAAATACTTCCCTTTAGTCCCCAGGAACACCCACTGCAGCTCCTGCTTCTTTCAGCTCCATATGCAAAGTGAGCAATTAACTAAAATGACTGTTGGCTACCTGCCCCACCCCCCAAGTCTAAATCTGCTTGCACTTTGATTTTGTAACTACCACAGACAGAATTCAAAACAAGTCCTGCTTAAAAAAAAACACAAATGCTACAGACAAAACTCAAAACAAGTCTTCCTCCCAGTACAAACTGTCCAGGCCAAACTACAAACTAACCAAACTACAAGAATAAATACTTCCTTTAGACCCCTTTAACTAATGTTATTGTGTTGGCATCTGCAAAAACGAGTAGCCTTACAATAGACTGAAATGTTATCAGTTCTACTTGTTATAATATCTTACATCTCAAGCTACCTATTGTGTAATGACATGTTGGTGATGTCACTGGGGTGAGGCATAGTCTCATATTAGAAACATTTTAGCAACCATGAAAGTGAAACATCCTAACTGTAGAAAGATATGCAGCAGTTTTTAGAAATAGCCAGTTGGCAAGGAAAATTAATAGTGGTAATTTCTACAATTATTGCACCACTATGGCCCTTCTAAAGAAAAACTAATGGCACTGGAGATACAAACATGAAGCAGAATAAAAAAACTTAAAATCACTGCTGAGATTTTAGAATACAAGTAGGTGTATTAAATGTAACAGCAGGCATCTTAACTAACTGTATTGCATGTGCTTATGTGTTGCATACACAACTATGAGGATCATATCTTGAAGTTATGTTATGATGTAAAAATATCTTGATCTGGCAACATTCAGGCAGGCAGTGTGGTCCAGAGATCAGAGCACACAAATTTGAGCCAGATAATTTCTAGTCTAGCCCCCTCCACCACCACTATAACCATTGGCTCACTGTATTACCTTGACCAAGTTATTTCACCTTCCTGTGGTCTAGAATTCTCATTTGTAAAAGTTAAAAGAAGCAAAACACCTTTTACATAGAAAGATATGGCATATGAGTTGGGCAATGCTGGATCAATATAATTGTTAAAGACAAAATTCAAAAATATTGTCATTGTTCAAAAATATGTAAAACTTAAAGAGCACCTTTCATAATGGTCCAAAAAGTTACAGCTTGTAGTCATTATATGTAGTACTAGACCTGAAAGGGTGTGTGCATTTGTTATTTTTGGCCAAGGTTTACTCTGCCTTCCATAATTTGGATTTGTTTTGGAGCCCTGCTGCACTTGCCTTTGCTGTTCAGCTGGCTCCTGATGACATCACTACAGGGCAGAGGAGTGACTCACACTGCAGTACACAGTGCAGTTGCAACATTGTTGCAAGAGAAAACTACCTGTACTCAGTGTACATACTGTGTTCTCCCTTTCCCAAGACACCCTGTTAGCAATGTATTATGCCCAAATACAAATACCTTGTCAGCATGTTTTTTTTTGTTTGTTACATTGACTCTGCCCTATAGTGATGTCAGCAATACAACCTTGGACCCACAGCAACACCAGTCTTGTGAAAGAAGCACTGGTACAACCTGCAGTTTTTAGCAGCTCAGAATGCAAAAACTAACTGCACAGGATAGTAATGAAATGTAAGTCCAGAATCAATGCAAGAAGGGGTGATTTATGCATGAAAGTCAAAAGGACTATGAAAGGTGCTCTTTAAAAATACATTATCAGTATTGCAGAAGCCAGTGAATGCTTCGAGCAGTATATTTGCAGACAAACTGTTAGTGTGGAAATACATCACATGCTATTAGTAGCTGTTTTTATGTTTGCTTGCGCTCATGTGCAAGAAACACTATGCGACAGCTCAGGAGAGAAGCGGGTTGTGGAGGTGCAGCACCGTGGCAGCCAAAGGAGGCACTGCATTTGGGGGCCTGGCACTGGTGGACCAATGGAGGCACAGTGTGCTGATGACACTGGTCTCCAAAAGTGCCACCAAGTACAAACATTTTCACTGCAGCAATCAGGGGCTGCCTTGTCATTGAAGCATCAGTCAGTCCACTGCAATGAGGGAGTGACCCGTCATTGCAGGGCGGAACGTTACCAAGCATAATACTGTTTGTGAACATGGTGGATGGCTTGCTGCTGCCTTCACAAACAGCATTATTCATCCCTCACTGCCGAAGGGGTGCCCAATCCCCCTCAGCAACATGAGCGCCCCAAAAACAGTCTGTATTTGCTGACCGGGGCCCAATCCCTGCCGGCATCAGTCCGTGTCCAAGTTTGATTTGCCAATGGGGGAGCCCACTCCCCATCAGCATAATGTCCCCCATCCATGTTCGCATCCACATTTAATTTACCAACAGGGGAGCCCACTCCTCGTTGGCATAATGTCCCCCCCCAAAAAATAGGTTTGTGCTGAGGGGGGTGCCTAATCCCTCTCGGCTATCGTGCCCCCCTGAATGTGCTGACAAGGGTGCCCAATCACCCATCGGCTACAGTGGCCCCCAAACAAACAATAGGTTGGCATGCTGGGAGCCCACCCCAGCGTGCCACATGTCCCCGTAAAATGTCCCTGCTAAAAAAAAAAGTCCCACAATGTTTTTTGTTTTCTTTTGTACCTGTAAATCAGAAAACGGTCCCTTGTTGGTGATGAACGCCCATAAAATGACTGTGTTACGAGCGTGCATTGCACAGTTTCCATGCACGCTCGTAACTACGCACATTTGCAATATTTTCACTCCAGATTTTCAACATTGTCATTTTTCTGGCCCTCCTTATGAACAGCACAGCTGTAATTTTTCACATCCTGTCTGAAATGTGTTCTTGCACTTCCGGCTCAGAATAGCGTGGTCACTGTGGGAAATCAGAGTTTGGGACACATTAAGAAAATCACAATGACAGTGTTCATTAGCAGAGGTCCTAGAATGCCTATGTTGAAAATTTGGTGACGAAACTCCATAAAAGTACTGTGTAACACGCGTGTGTTGCACAGTTTCCACGTATGCTCAGACGAGCAAGCATTTTTAATATTCCCACTTCAGATTTTCAACATTACCATCTCTTAACACCTCCCTATGGATGGTACAGCTGTCATTCTTCACATCCTGCCTGATCTGTGTTCTCATACATGTGGCGCAGAATAGCACTGTCGCTGTTGGACATCAATGTTCGGGATACATTGACAAAATCACACTGCCACTCTTCATGAGAAGAGGTCCCAAATGCTTTCATTAGGTGGAGACACAAAAAGGCCATGTTGAAAATTTGTAGTGTAAATACCAACAAATGCCTGAGGCATTAGGGTTTCTAACCATAACGTCCCACCCTGTACAGACTGACAGACATCGAGGTGTGACTTTGGATTGCCATCTGTACTGCTCATGCCATCCCACTCCCACCTCTAGCCACTGTCAGGCATCGAGGTGTACCTTGGACTCTTCGGACCCACACTTCACCCCATTCTCCTATGCTGCACCCATTTCAGCGTATGTCCTTATGGAATGGGGTGACTGTAAAGCCAAACACCCTAAGGCACACCTCGACACGTGTTGGTGTCTGCAGAATAGGGTGAGGTGACATGGCATGACCATCATGGGCAACGACCCAAACATTTACCCCAATGCCTGTCTGTTTCTACAGGATGGAGGTGGGGTTGGCATAAAGTTCAATACTTCACTGCCATTCCTATTCTGTATCTGTCTAACTCCTGCATTTCCAATGCTAATACCAACAAGCAAAAATTCAGCATTGACGAATGCTTGTTTTAATTTGCTGTACTGTAAGAAATCTGAGGACTATAATCAAGTCACCTTCTGTGATGAGGTACCTTTGTAAATGAGCCTCTGGCTCAAAGGTTTCTAAACTGATGTTTAACTAAATAAATAAATAAATAAAGTAACACAATTAATTAAATTCAGGAAATTCATTCAAAACCCACTCTGACTACTCCAACTGCCAAATGCACTTCTTCCAAAGTTTTTATGTTGTGCATGTATTTAAAAACAATATATATATATATATATATATATATATATATATATACACACACACATATATATCTATATTTATAAAATGGGTAAGAAAAAAGAAATCAATGGGCTCCATTGCATTGGACAAACACCATCAGGTGACCGTGTGTATATCAGAGCGTGACTGCACACCTGCACTTTTAACCCCTCCAAAACAATTTTACCATTTTATGAGATAGATAACTCACTCTATGGTGTGCTGTTGCGCTCTGATATATGCACACCTTGGGTGGTCGACGCACGAGGCCACATCAGAGCATGACCGCACACCTACTAGTGAGTTATCTATTACATATATATATATATATATATATATAAAATCATAGAAATCTGACTGCAGAAAAGGACCCTTTTGGTCTATCTAGTCTGCCCCTTCCCACCTTCCTATTTGCCCTTCTTGTCCTGAGATCTCCCACTCCACCTGCTGCTCAACCCTTTGTGTCTGTACCATGCTCTCTTGAATCCTTCCACCATTTCGGCCCTCACCACCTCCTTCAGCAGGCAGTTTCAGAGCTCCACCACCCTTTCAGTAAAGTAACACCTCCTCACATTACCTCTAAACCTTCCTCCTTCTAATCTTAGATTATGACTCCTAATTCTAGCACCTTCTTTTCTTGGGAATAAGCTCCCACTTACCTTATTACTCCTTTTCATGTACTTAAACATTTCTATCATGTTCCTCCTCTCCCTCCTAGTCCCCAGCCAGTACAGATCCAACTTCTTCAACTTCGACTCATAGGGCTACCCATGCAACCCATGCACTGTCATGGTGGCCCTTTTCTGCATCCTCTCAATCCCATCTATGTCCTTGCATAGGAGAGGTCTCCAGAACTGGAACCCATATACCAGGTGAGGCCTTACTATGGATTTGTAAAGTGGTATCAGCACCTTCCTCCTTCTGCTTGTTACACCTCTCTTTATGCATGCCAGCATTTTATTCACTTTGCCCACTACCTAGCTGCAATGGGTCCCCACCTTCAGGTTATCAGAAATTATAATCCCCAGATCCCTCTCCTGCTTAGCTGCCTTAATTTCATCCCCCCCCCCTCAACATGTGCAAATGGCTTGCAGGCTATTTAGCCCCATGTGCATTACTGTACATTTGTTGGCACTGAATTTCAACTGCCAGGTTAACGGCCACCCCTCCAGACATCGTAGATCTTCCCTTATAGCCTCCACTCCCCCGGGGGGGTCCACCCTATTGCAGAACTTCATATTATCTGCAAATAGGCAGACCTTCCCCTGCAGACCCTCTGCTATGTCACTGATATATATATTAAACAAATGTGCCCCTCCCTGCTCATCACCCCTCCTTCCCTGGAATGGACTCATTTACTACCACCCTTTGGCTTCTGTCCTTCAGCTAGTTCTCCACCCACCTTGTTATTTTCTGTCTGACCCCCAAACTCTCCAGCTTATTTACCAGCCTTCTGTCGGGGACAGTGTCAAAGGCCTTCCTGAAGTCCAGATAGGCCACGTCTACTGCCCCTCCCTGATCGACCACCCTTGTCACCCAATCAGAAAACTCAGTCAGGTTCATCTGGCATGATGTCCCTTGTGTGAAGTCATGCTGTTGGACATGCTTTAGCCAACTTTCTACCAGGTAGCTGACAAACCTTTCTTTTAACAACACCTCCATCACCTTATTCACTACTGAGGTGAGGCTGACCAGTCGATAATTACCAGCCTCTTCCCTGCTGCCACTCTTGTGGAGTGATACCACATCTGCCCTCTTGCAGTCGTTAGGCACCCATTTTGTATCCAGGGACAAGTTAAACAACCTCACCAGTGGTGCCACCAGCTCCTCCCTTAGTTCTCAGAGTACCCTAAGATGGAGAGCATCTGGGCCCGTTACCTTGTCCACCCTCAGCCTACCTAATTCCTCTCTTAACCTGTCCTCACTGAATGGGACAGGATCCACCCTTATGTCATCCCTTCCCCTCTCCCTTAACACCAGTCCCCTTCCTTCCCCTTCCACCATGAAAACCGAGCAGAAGTATCTATTTAGTACGTCCGCCTTCTTGAAGTCCTCCTCTACTTGTACCCCCTTCACCCTCACTATTCCCTGCCTCGCCTTCCTCTTTTCTCCTATATACTGAAAAAATGTTTTATCTCCCCTTTTGACCTGCCTAGCAATTCTCTTCTCCTATTCTACTTTTACTTTCCTAATCTTTTGGCTTGCCACCCTCAGCTTCTCTGTGTAAGTCTCGCTGTCCTCCTTCCCCTGTGTCCTTTTATATACTCAAGACACCCTTTTTCTTTCCCCAAATGCCCCTTCACTTCCCTGGTGAACCAGAGTGGCTTCCTTCTTTTTCTGTTCTTCCTCACCTTCCTTATACAGATATCCGTGGCTTTTGGTAACCCTCCAATTGAATTCCATAAATCCTCCACCTCCCCTATTTTCTCCTTCCCCTCCATTTTGTTTCTGAATATCTCCCTCATTTTGGCAAAATCTACCCACCTGAAGTCCAGGGCCTTTGTGATGCTCCAACTTGTTTCCATCCCCATCTTTACCCTGTAGCTCACTGTATTGTGGTCACTAGCACCTAGTTTATCCACACTCCAACTCCTTCCACACTATCCTCATTGGTGAGGACCGCGTCCAGTATGCGGCCACTGCTAGTGGGCTTCCTAACCAGCTTTGCAGGAAAGCTCCCTGGAGGGACTCAAGGATCTGTCTGCTCCTGGCTGATTTAACTGATGGGATATCCCAGTCAACATCTGGGAGGTTAAGGTCTCCCACCAACACAATCTCCCCCTTATGTGCCATCCAATGAACCACCTGCAACAGCTTCCTATCCACCTCTTCCCCCTGGGTCTGAGGTCTGTAAGTCACTCCCAGCCTTACTGATGCCCCAGACCATTTCTCTAGCATGACCTGTGACACGATCTCTGCCTCCACTAGTTCCTCCTGCCCTTCTGTCACCTTAATGTCATCCTTGAAGTAGAGTGCAACCACCCCTTCTGCCAGCCCTGTTCTTCCTAATGAGCCTGTACCCCAGTAAACCTACTTCACACGTCTGATGCTCAGACCACCAGGTCTCAGTTACGGCTACAACGTTCACACCCTCATCCACCATTATGGCCTCCAAATACACAGTTTTGTTCCCCAAGCTTCTGGCATTTGCAGATAGTCCTTTCCACCATATATGTCCCTCCCTTCTTCCATCCTTCCCTACCATACCTGCTCCCTTATGTGGGGGAGTGTTACCTAGTCCATTCTCACTTCCTGTCAATCTCTCCCCCATTCTTGCCTTGTACTCCCCTCTTACCAGTTTAAACCCCCTTAAAACCTTATCTATATAACCTTGTAGACTCCCCTCAGCACTCTTGCCCCACTTTCACTTAGATGTAACCTGTCCTTCCAAAATACATCCTCATCCCCCCATGTGTCCCCCGACTCACCTATACAGCAAACCATTCCTTCCTGCACCATTCCCTGAGACATTCATTGAACTCCCTAATTCTTTCTGTCAAGCATTAATGGCACAGGGGACAGGTAAGACTTCTGAGAATGCCAAGGATCTTGTTTCTTCCTTGCATCCCCTTGTCAGTGCCTTAAACCTTCTGTGTACCTCCTCCGCTTCATTGCTTGACAGATCATTTGTCCCCAAATGTATGACTAGGTGTGGTAACCCCCCATCACCACCACCACTCTTGCACACTTCCTGATTTTTTGCATTGCCCTCCCAGCCTCCATCCCCGGCTCACAAAAGACTGACCTCTACCTGTATGCAGCTCCCCTCCTGATCCAATGTACTCCCTTGATAATGGAGTCCCTGAAGACTATGACCTTCTCCAGTTCCACAGTTAATGAATCTGATCTTGTTCCTGGTGCACCCACCCTCCTAGTCCTTATTCACCTGATTCCATCCCCTGTTCTGAACTGCCTGCTTGCCCCCCCGGTCCTCCCCCAATTCCCCACTTTTCCTCCCCTCGGCAAAAGATTCTGGCCTTTTCTCTGCTGAACCCCTCTCCTCTCCCCCATTCCCCTATTTATACCTCCCTGGTCTTTCCTGCTTATCTGTTCCCCTTGATTCCCTCACTAACTCCTCCTGTGCTTCTCCCTCCCCCTTCTTTTTCTCCCCTTTTCTGCCTCTTTTCTTCCCCTGTGCTCTCCTTACCCCCTCCTCTTTCATGCTCTCCCCAACATCTCCTTCTTCAGTTCTTTTATCACTTTCCCCTATTCTTTCCCCCTCAATCCCTTTTCTTCTCAGGCTGCCCCCTGTTTTGCTAGATCTCCCCTAACCTCATCACTCCCACACCCTTCTCTTTTGCCCTTCCCCATTTCATGGCCCATACTTGCTGTCCCCTCCAATCCTGCCCGACCAATCCTAGCTGATAAAGGTGTGAACCTGTTGGACACCTTAATACCCCCCTCACTGGATGTTCCTTTTTCCCTTAGTGTCAAGGTACCTAGACTTCCCAGAGCCTACACCCCTGGAATCATCTTCCTCTTCCTCCTTACCTCCTGCTATCCAGTGATTCCCCCACAACCTTGTCTGAGCCGCTTACCTCCATAGTCCTCTCTGCCCTGCCTGCTTCCTCCATGCCCCCAGCTAGTCCCTTCCCTCACTCTTTCCACTTCTGCAGCCCCCCATCTCTCCCTGCTACCATTTTAGTTTCCCCCTCCCCTCTGCCCTGCCATATTCTCAACCCCTTCCTCATAGACTTTTTACCTCTGATGTTATTTGTCTCAACTGAAACATACCGGACAACTCCCTTTTCTCCACAGTGTTTCCATGAAAACCACTTGCCCACATCCATTACACCCCACTATTCTGTCTGTTCTCCTATGTACCCCCGGAACTCCTATCCTCATCCTTATCCTAAGAGACCCCTACCCTCCCCATCTTCCTGTATAAATCATTTTTCTTGCTCGCACTCCCCTTCCCTCTTTCTTCCAAGTGCAGTTCTCAGTATTCTTTGCCTTTTCCCTTAATGCTAAACCTGCCTCTGCCCTGCTTCCCCAGGTAGATTTTCTTTTCCCAGAGATCCTGTCCACTCACATTGACAGTGTTTCCCTGCCAGTCAGTTTGACCTGTTCCCCGACTCTGTGGAAAACCCTTATACCTTATTTCCAAACAGCAAAGACACCTGAGCACCTGTTGCTTCTCAGCTAGTTTGAGTATTCCCCTACCAACTCCTTAAAGATCAAAATAAACATATATTTAATATAAGTACCCCTAATATCAGGCTTCAGCCATTACTATTGTTCTCCGACTCATTAGAAAACCCTTATACCTTGTTTCCAAACAGATGACTTTGCTTCTCAGCTAGTTTGAGTATTCACCTTCCAACTCCACAAGAATATATATATATATATATATATATATATATATATATATATATATTAGAGCCAAAAATTCCATTTAATGCATCAGATAGGTTGTTCCACAGCGACAAAAGTGAGGAAAGTCACTGTTAGAGTTGAAAACCCCCCTTGCACCCCCTCAGCCCACCCCCCAACAGGCATCGGGGTGTGTGTTAGGGTTGTCAGCCCTAACTCTCACCCCATCACATGCGGGAACAAGCTGAGGCATAAGAGAATGGGGTGAGAGTTAGGACTGATGACCCCTACGCACACCCCAATACTGGTTGGAGGGGCGGGCTGAGGGAGTGCAAGGGGGGTTTTCAACCTTAACAGCAAATTTCCTCACTTTTGTCGCAGTGGAACAACCCTAACTGATGCATTAAACAGTTTTTTGCCTCTAATTTCTCTTCTTTTTGAGAAAAAGGACTAAAAATAGTGAATGGAATGTGGTGGTTGGAGCGTGGGCCATTCGGGCCCATGCTCCCACCACGTGATGTCTTGTAACATAGTAATGGTAACTGCTATGCAAATGCAATCGCTAATGGTTACACACATGGTGATGCAAACGTAAATGGTAAAGCAAACGTTAAGAGAAACGGAAGCGAAAAGTGATGCCAAAGCGAACAGTGATACAAAGGGAGATGCAAGCACATAGGGAAATGCAACTGTTAGCGTGCATGGTCAGGGTACTGCCATTGTAAATGCAAATGATAAATGTAACAGCAACAATAATGTGAAAGGAAACAGAAACAGAAACACAAACGCAAGTGCATATGGAAACACAAACTGTAACGTGCATGGGGATGGTACCATAATTGTAAATGCAAATGGTAACGGTAACATCAACAATAACGCCAAAGAAAACAGAAACGCAAACACAAACAGAAACTCGTATGGAAATGCAAACCGTGATGCATACGGGCATGGGAACACAATTGTAAATGCAACTGGTAATGGCAGGAACATGGATGATGCAAAACAAAAGAGAAACATAAATGGAAATGGAAGGGTGGCCGGCAACAGAAATGGAAATGCGCACAGTGACGCTAAGTGAAATACAAACACAAACAGTAGTGGAGACACAAATGGTAACAGTAACGCAAACTGAAATGCAAAGGGTAACGCACACGGTGGCGTACACAGGAACGCTATCACAAACGGGCATGGAAACAGAAGTGTAAAGCCTATGAGTAACAGTAACTGGAGCGCACACCCTATTTTTCCCCAAAATGTCCATTGAGAAACACAGTGAAAACAATGTATGCATAATAATGTGCCTCAGAGCAGAAAATTATCATTTGTAATACTAAAATGCTAATATCTGAGTAACCATACAATGTAGAAAAATAATTAAAATTTCACATCATTCATGAATTTCCTGGCTAGATTTTCAATATGGCGACGAAAATTCCGTATCTCACACCGTTTCCAAGATACGAGCTACGAAAGGCGCGGCAGATGCCACCATGTTAGTCTATGGGAAAAAACATCAACTTTGGAGTATTGTAACTTTGCATCCATGCAATATTTTTTCACTAAACCACCAAAAGGCACATCTGTGAGATGTTGGCTGCCTTCCCTCCAAATTTCACCCCAAAAAGACCAAACCGTTCTTTTGCAGCAGGGTGACAAAGAATTCCTGTCATTTTGGCCATAGCCTAGAAAAGTAGTGTCATGATTAGTGACATCTTTCGTAAAAATTTGCGAAAGTATCACAAGTGCAACATTACTTTGTGACACTACTTTTGCCACAAATTTGAAAAACATATTTCTGGGGTGTTTTTACCCCAAAATAAAGACATGGCTAGCAACATCAGGGCTCAACTAGGAAAACACAAAAATAATTATGTCCCTAGATGGTCCCAATTTTAAATACCAAGCATTTCTGTGATCAGTAACTGAAAACAAAATGGCAGATTTGTGACACTGCTAGCATCATTTGCGACACTAAAAAGTGCATTTGTGACACTGTCAAACTTTTTGTTAACTTTTTCCACTGACTTATAATGGGAACTTGTTTTTTGAATAACTTCTTGAACCGTTCAATATTTTTTCATGAAATCTTCAAAAGGCACTTCGGAGACCCTGGCCACACATTCCCTGAAGTTTTCAGACTGGTCACGTAAACCATGCAACCTGTAGGCGCAAGCAAAGAATTTGCAAAAAAAGTAAATGTGCACATGAATGTTGCTTAATAACTCCACAGCTCTATATCTGACCAGTACAAAAGTTGTCAGATCCCAAAATCTATGGATACACCCCGTGCATCCCAAATTTCAGGCAAATCCATTGAATGGTGGCAAAGTTATTAAGGTGCAAAATTTCACCATCCAACATTAAATGGGGTACTCAACCAAAATGGGGTACTCAACCTTAACTATGGTAGCACTACCGTGCCACCACAATACATATATATATATATATATATATATATATATATATATATATTATTGTGGCACTGTAGTGCCACTATAGTTAGGGTTCAGACTTCAAACCTTATATTTTGCACTTTAATAACTTTGCAACCATTTGACCAATTCCCCTGAAATTCTGCATGCCCTGTCTGGTACCATAGATCACTGGATCTGGCAATATTCATTTCAGTCAGATGCATGAGTGTGGAGCTATGGAATGTCCAAAAATTTGAAAATTACCACTTTTTTGGAAATTTCTTTGTCCCGCCATTTCTCCAAGACCACTTGGTGGTTTGGTCTGAAACTTTTAGAGTTTATGGGTTCTGGGTCACAGATGTGTCTTTTTTAAGGTTTGGTAAAAATATTAATCAGTTCAAAATTTATAAAAATGTAAAACTTCCCATTATTTCCTGTGGGAAAATTTAGATGTCCCACGTGAAAGTGTCATCCTCTTTCAAAAAAAGGTCAGTTCTTTCAAGCTTCCACCATCCTGATCTCAGTTAGCGATGTGGAAAAACAATATAATTCAAAAATTACTGCCCCTTGGTAAACACCAACATTTGTGTTTACCTATTCAAGGCCCAAGAAACACTATTCTGGCATTAGTGTTTTGAGAAGTGTCTAGAAATATGTTTATTTTTATAATCACATTTTTAAAGCCACATCTTGCGGCACTGCATTTGCGATAGTGCCACACTTTGCAATGCTACTTTTGCGAAAGTGCCACATACTGCGGCACTATTTCACAAAACACCTGTGGTAATGCAGCAAATTGTGTTACTTTCACAAAAGTAGTGCCACAATCTGCGGCACTACTTTTAAAAATATTTATGTTTCTTTGATACTTCACTGCACAGAAACAGTTTTGACCAATGTGCTGAAATTGTCAGGGTACAAAGGACTTGCCCCACAGATGCGACTTTTGATGGTTTGCTGGTAAAATTTACATGGGTTTTCATAGTTATAACACTCCAAAGTTTAGAAATTTCCCATAGGATAACATTGTGGTGGTCAGGTACCATTTGGGGTCTATATCTCAAAAATGCTTTGAAATACAGATTTTTTTTTGTAACACACTTTAGGTGTACTAAGCGGTTATGCATGTTTCCAGGCTTTGATTATAAGTGTGGTGGACATTTTTATCAATGTCCCTATTGTGACTATGATACTATGTCATTGGCAGCACAAGGGTTAATTGCAATGTGTCTATACTTATGGATAGGTGGGAGTCCAGCCCTGTGCTCCCACATATGGATAACATTATGGAGTGATGGGAGTGCAAGGCCCTCAGGGACAATTACAATATGCATGCATGGGAGCATAGGGCCTGGAGGGCCCTGCACTCCCACAACAAATAAGGATAATATTACACTTCCTCAAAGAGTAAGAACATTCATTGAAAAAAACACATTGTTCATGCATCAGTTAAGATTCATATTAAAGCAACAAAAGTATGGAAATGTGGTGTTAGATTTCTGAATCCTAACACCCCATCCCCCCAACCAACCATAACACTGCACCCCAACCCCACCCTCAACACACCACCAGGCATCTGAGTGTGTCTTGGGGTCTTCTACCATAATGCTCAACCCATTTTCCTGTGCTGTACCATCTCTGCGTCCTTACACATGGAATAGGGTGAGACATACTCAGATGTCTGTTGGTGTGTGGAGGGTGTGGGTGGTGTTCAGTGGTATAGTTGGTTGGGTTGTTAGGGTTAGGACTGCTAACACCACATTTCCATACTTTTGTCACTTTAATATGAACTCTAACTGATGTATTAACAATGTTTTTTTTTTATAATAAATATATATATATATTATACTGGCATGGTAGTGCCAGTATAGTTAGGGTTCAATGACCACTTCTCTGTTAATCCCCAAATTTTGTACTTTAATAACTTTGCAACCATATGACCGATGTGCATGAAACCCTAACATCACATTTCCAAACTTTTTCGCCATGCTAGCAACCCTAACTGATGCATTAACAGAGTTTTTTGCAATGAATTTATATAGACACACACACACACACACACATATATATAACAATAAATATGTATATATATATATATATATATATATATATATATATATATATATATATAACTATATATAGATGTATATATATTCATGGCAAAAAACTGTGTTTAATGCATCAGTCTGGATTAAAGCAACAAAGGTGAGGAAATGAGATGTTAGGGTTGAGCACCTAACCCCCCCATCCTCCATAGAGTGACAGACACCAGGGGGTGTCATGGGGTCATGTAACCCAACTCTCGCCCCATTCCATGTGTAAACAAGAAGAAGAAGAATCTGCATTTATATAGCACTTTTCATACACGGTGTATCCCAGAGTGCTTTACAAGCAATGCTAGACTGGTAGTCAAATGACTGAATGTGTGGTGGCGGCCATATTGCACATAATCACCCACACACAGCCTGGATAATTGCATGAACTGGTTTTATGGGAAGGGGAATGTTGGCCAAGACACTGGGAATGTTCCCTACTCTTTGCAAAGAGTGCCCTGGGTTCTTTTACTTCCACCTGGACACCCACCAGGATAACACCAGGATGAGCAGACAGGACCTCGGTTTAATGTCTCATCCGATGGACGGCACACCCCAGCAGTACAGCACCCCCCAATACTGCACTCGGATGCCACCAATTTTTAGGTGCAAGTCTAATCCCAGTGTGGGATAAGAACCCATGACCTTCTGCTCCAGAGGTGGATGTGCTACCAACTGAGCCATGTTGGCACTTATAAAGGAGAATGGGGTGAGAGTTAGGCCTCACGACCACATGGCACACCCCTGTGTCTGTCACTCTGTGGAGGATGGGGGTGTGTTTGTGTGGGAGGAGTTAAGGGATCAACCCCAATGTCTAATTTCCTCACTTTTGTTGCTTTAACCCTAACTGATGCATTAAATATAGTTTTTTTATAATGAATTTCCTTACTTTTTGAAGAAAGTGTAATATAAGTAGTATGTAGCATGTGTTGGTGGGAATGTGGATCCCTTCAGGACCCATGCTCCCACCAAGCTGCACATTTCTGCATAACAACATGCATCTGTGGGAGCGTGGGCCCTCTGGGCCCTGTGCTCCCACTTACACATAGCTACAGAGCCATACAGCAGCCCTATAAGGCAAGGAACCCTTGTAACACTAATTTGCTGATATCTCTGGAACCGTAGTAGCTAAAAAAAAATTCAACTGTCATTGCAATCATGACAATGAGCACTGTTTGTAACATGAATTGACTGAATCTGTATCTCGCATCGTTTATGAGATATGTCCACCTAAAATTGCAATAGATGGCACAATGTAATGAAAATCTGAACTTTGTGATGCCATATCTATGGATCTGCTTAATTCTCCAACACTTAAGCAGCATAATTCACACCTGTAGGGCATCCCCTCAATACCCTGAAAATTTCAAGTAAAAAGACCAAACTGTTCATTAGCAATGCAACGGTAAAGTTTTTAAAATCCTAGTCTACAAGGCAGCAAAATCCTTGACCACGAGGTCATGGACTAGGATTTTGACAGCTCATGGACTAGGATCGTTAGTGAGTCACGGACAAAGTATTTGTAAATTTTAAAAAGCTATTTTTTTACCCAAAGAAGTCAAACCAAAGGCATGGCTTTGTAGAGGGGGTACCCTGAACAAAACCAATGCCTCATTTCACCCAAAAGTCACCCATGGAGAAAGCTACAACATTTTGTTTTGGGAAAAAACTGAAAAACAAGATGGTGGCTCACGGACAAGGAATTTTCTGGTGGACCAGGATCCTAGTCTGCAAGCTACAAAATCCTTGACCGTGAGCCCAATCTTTGTCTGAAAAAAAACCCCATAAGAATCTTGAAGTGAACTGAGCATGCCCAGAACCTGAAAATTAAAAATGTTATAACTTTTGAGTGAATTTGTATATTTTTACCAAACTAATGCTGGACTGTTCCTTGACCCAACCTCTTTATATGTTCCAAATTTCAGACCACAACACCATATGGTGTGGGTGCAGCACCATGGGCAAAAAATGTGTCAAAAGTGTTGAAAACGCATTTTTTAGCATTTTGCTATGCAGAAAACATAGGTCTGACCAAAACACAACTTGATAAATTAAGAGATCTACCATACCAAACCATGCATTCCAAATTTTATGCAAATCTATTGTACAGTTGCAAAGTTACTAACGTACAAAAATTGAGGTTTAATATTAAAGTGCCTAGTCAACCCTAACTATAGGGGCACAACCGCACCCTATATATATATATATATAGAGAGAGAGAGAGAGAGAGAGAGAGAGAGACAGAGACAGAGAGAGAGAAAGAATAAAGTATAGGTCGATGTGAAAACTCTGAGTTTACACACACCGACCCATATTTCATTTTATATAATTGCTGGTTTTCCATTTTTTCCTTGAGCAATTATATAAAATAAGAAGATATTGCCAGCTTCCTCAGTCTGGTTTCAGTACAGTCTGCAGCTGCCCTTATTTATTTAAATATTTTTTTAATTCTTCATATGCTGTTGGCAGCCTACATTTAAGTTTTTTTCTCTGTGGCAGCATGTTTATGTTGAAATTGACTTACCGCTAAGTCAGTCTGTGAGTGGTGGTCCAGTCTCCTGGGGAAAAGACGATGGCGGCCAGCAGTCTAAAGGAAGAGCTGAGGCAAGTGCATGCGAAGAGTGATGGAAACTGCATGTTTTTATTGTAATGAGCACTCCTTCATTATGGCAAATTACTCCACGGTTTCAATATGGGAAAAAGGGAAAACAGTTAATTTATATATATATATATATATATATATATATTTTAAATGGGTAGGGAAATTGCAGCAATATCATTAGCTGAACAGCATCCCATGACCATGCGTGTATGAGAACGTGACCGCACACCTGCAATTTTACCCCCTCCAAAACAATTTTGACATTTTATAAGGTAGATAAACCACTCTGAGGTGTGCGGTCGTGCTCTGATATATACACACCTTGGGTGGTTGAGGCACTGGGCCTGTGGCCTTGTGTGTAACAAGGCCACTCAGAACGCTACCGACTGCAGCGGGTGCAGGAACAGGAGCGCGTCTTGGGACCTCTGCTGCTACTTCCCCATCAGCTCAACCCCCCCTCCCACAGAACGCTACCGACTGAGGCTGGTGCAGGAACAGGAGCGCTCAGGAGCGCGTCTCGGGACCTCTGCTGCTACTTCCCCAGCAGGTCAACCCCCCCCCCACAGAACGCTACTGACTGCGGCGGGTGCAGGAACAGAAGTGCTCAGGAGCGCGTCTCGGGACCTCTGCTGCTACTTCCCCAGGTAAACTGGCCTCCCACCTCGTGGCTCTGGGCGTATTTTATGGCCATTTTGTGACGGACTCCTGGCTACCTAGCTCCACAGCCCACTGATTGTTTCCGTGGACTCGGCTGTGGGGTGCTACCTGAAAGGGTGGCTGGGTCGCTTACAACTATACCGCACCTGTAACTGGTCTACTCTGGTGTTTCAATACTGTGTAGCTGCCTACCATGTTCACCTGCTACTTCCTAGATCTACCTGCAAGTATTCGCTGCTGTACTGATATTGTTGTTCTTTGCCTGATTTGTACTAGTGCCATCTTGAGTTCGTTTCTCTGCTAGTTTAATGGCTGCATGTTATTGAAGGGCAATCTGATGTTTACGAGGGTTATTTCCTAAACTGCCTTGCCCTGTAGCATTAAACGGTAGCAAGCTCGCTATGTAAAAAAAAAAAAAAAAAGCAAAAAAAAAGGAATTACTGTATTGTGTAATTACAGCTTGGTCGGGGTTTACTGGGCTTTGTTTCTGCGTTGTGCTGACTGTGCATGTATAGATTGCTGTCCTAGCTAGCCTCTCTACATTCTCCCACTGCATATTAATGATGCCCTTCTACCTTTTCTAGCAGGTCAACCCCCCCCCATAGAACGCTACCGACTGCGGCGGGTGCAGGAACAGGAGCGCTCAGGAGCGCATCTCGGGACCTCTGCTGCTACTTCCCCAGGTAAACTGGCCTCCCACCTCGTGGCTCTGGGCATATTTTATGGCCATTTTGTGATGGACTCCTGGCTACCTAGCTCCACAGCCCACTGATTGTTTCCATGTACTCGGCTGTGGGGTGCTAGCCCTCCTGCCCACCCCAACCACCCCCCCACCCAGGGGCGGCCCTTGATTTATTGGCTCCAGATGCCTACGTCACCTCCTGTGTTGTCTCGTCGCCTAAGTCCCCACTTTTCCATTTGCAGGTTATACTGGGTGACCACTAGGTGGTGCTTGACTCCTCTCTTCCCTCCCCAGCTCTCCATCGTTCCCCCCTATACTACTACTGTGTGCACCCACCTGTATTCCAAGTCCGCTTCTGTGGGTCACTGTTATTCCCTCCCCTCCACTTCTAGTATGTCTATCTTCCCTGATCCAGCTTGTTCTCCTCTCCCTCTCCTCCTTATTGTCTTCCTTGCCTCTCCTATGACTACCTTCTGCCCACTACCCAGCCATACCTGTGACCCAGTTGTCCCCACCCCCCCCACCCCATCCTCCTTCACACACCCTACACCTCCATTCATCCCCACCATCATCTTGGCGTCCCCCTCTTCCACCCCCATGCCCACTCTTCTATCATATCATGTTAGCATTCCCTGTCTGTGGTTCCCTGCCCATTCCTTGTACTGCCTCCCCCCCCTTTCCCTTCCCTACCCGGCGTAAATTTCTCCTCCACCACCTCCTTCCTAGGGCTGCTCTCCTCCTTCTGCTCCTATCTGGCAATATCCATCCCAATCCTGGGCCTGTCCCCAATGTGTCCCCTTGGAAATCAACTGGACTGCGTATCGCATCTATTAATATCTGTAGCCTCCTCAAAAAACTGGACTCCCTACAATGCTGGGTGACTGCTCATAATCCTGATGTGATTGCATTAGTTGAAACCTGGCTGTCCGGCTCCACCTCTGATGCCCAGGTCTCTCTCCCAGGCTACACCCTCCACCGGCTGGACCGAATCGGTAGGAGGGGTGGTGGTTGTGCCATCTATGTTAAAGACCCACTTCTTGGTCTAGCCCTTCCTCTCCCTATCCTTGATTACAATGCCCAGGCCCTAACTCTAAAGTTGTCACCTGACCCCTCCAGGGCTCCAATCTTCCTGACTACTGCCTACATACCACCTAAAAATCAAGCTCAGGCACTGGGCCCCCTAGTTGACTACATTACCTCCCTACCTAACCCCTCTGACCAAATCCTGGTAGGTGATCTGAATATCAATTGGCTATCTCCTAAGGGGGTCCACCTCCCGTGAGGCATTCTCTGCCATTGATCTGACACAATTAGTCTCACAACCTACCAGGTTAAATCCTAGCACGGGCACTGGCTCTCTTCTGGATGTGGTTCTCACCAATAGGCCCAGCCGCGTCCACAATGTTCAAATCCTCCCAGACTGCCTTAGTGACCACTCCCCAGTTCTTTTCTTCTGGGCAACCTCCCTGCCCAAGCCCCCTGTTCACACCACCCACCATCGTCAGTTTAGACCTGGTGGGCTAAAAGATGTAAAACACCATCTAGCTGGCACTAATTGGTCCCCACTACTAAACACCCCTGATATTGACAAGGCACTAGCCTTCTTTGTCCACACCTTCAACCTTGCCTGTGACACTTACGCTCCCCTTACCGCACTTAGATCTAAAGTAAAGCACACCCCCTGGGCTTACCCCTTCCTTACGCATGCTTCTCAAACAGCGTGACAACCTGTGGCACATTGCCATTGAAACTGGCCGTCCAGCCGACAGACTGGCCTACGCAGCCGCCCGGAATAAGTGTACGTGGGCTGTCCGCAAAGCAAAGGCAGATTATTATCATGCTGCTCTTACCTCCTCCTGGGGTAACCCCAGGTCCTTCTGGGACAATATCAAGCAGCTAAATGGTGGAGCACATCTGCCCTCCCCATCACTTCTCAACATTGATGGGACTACCTCCACTGACCCTGCCCTCATTGCAACGCACCTCAACAACTCCTTCACTGACCTTAGTGCAGTGCTCCCATGCAACTTCTTCAATCCCCCTCCCTCCATGTCTGCCCCTCCCATCTCCCACCACCCTTTCCACCTTCGTACTGTCACCAGCCATGACGTTAGGCCCTACTTACTAAAAGCCCTAAAGTGCAACTCCATTGGCAATGACTCTCTTGATCCCTGTCTCCTACGTCAGGTCCTGGATCAGGTCATCTCGCCCATTACTTGCCTCTTTAATAAGTCACTCTGCCTGGGGCAATTCCCCACCATCTGGAGGGTCGCCTCTGTTACCCCTATTCACAAAGGTGGTGATAGGACGCTCGCAGGCAGCTACCGGCCTATCTCCATCCTCTCCCCCCTCTCAAAAGCCTTGGAGAAAATAGTTGCTAGCCAAATCTCACTTTACCTCATGAAATATGAGGTCCTCTGTCCTGAACAGCATGGATTCAGAGTTGGTCATAACACCAATACTGCTCTCCTGGAGTTTGCTAACTTCCTTCATAACTCACTTGATGCTGGCTCCCTTGCTGGTGCAGTATTTATAGACCTATCAAAAGCATTTGATACCATCTCACACCCTCTACTGTTTGCTACCCTTGCCAGTGTGGGCTTTGCCTCTGGTCCAGTCTCCTGGTGCGCCAGCTACTTGACCAACCTCTCCCAACATGTGTGGGTTGGTGGCACTCTTTCCAGTACCTGCCTAATCCACTCAGGAGTTCTCCAGGGCTCCATACTTAGGCCCTTACTCTTCTCTCTCTTTCTCAATTCCCTGCACAATGCATGCACAGGAAATATCCTTCTCTATGCAGATGACGCAGTTCTCTTTGCCTCTGACAGTAACCCCGTCTCACTCCAAAACTCCCTCCAGCGTGCCTACTCCTCAGCTGAAAACTGGTTCTCAGACCACTGTCTTGTCATCAACCTTAAGAAAACTAAATCTATGCTTTTTACTCACCCCCAAAATAAGTCCAGCAACTTTCCTCTCTCTGTTCATTCTGCCCTGAATCACCCCTTAGAACTTGTGCACTCTTATAAATACCTGGGCATAATCTTCGATTCTGCTCTCTCCTTCCATAACCACATCTCTGCCCTGACCTCTGCCTCCAATGCATGGCTGGGTATCCTCTACAAGCACAAAAAATGTCTCCCCACAAACTCCCTTCGCTTGGCTGTCACCTCTTCGGTGCTCTCACTAGTTGACTACGGTCTTCCTGTATATGGTGCGGCAGATCACACAGCCCTTCACAAGGTACGCCTAACGCTTAACAAAGCTTGTAGACTTATTACCAGTGCCCATAGACTCACCCACACCTGTCATCTTTATTCCATGTCCTCCCTACTCAACCTCGATGAGCGCCTCTTGTTCCAAACTTGCCAAGTTACTTACAAAGCCCTCCATGGACTATCCCTGCCAGGCCTTGTCAACTCTATTCACCGATCCAACCCCACGGTGCGCACCCATGCCTCCAGCAAAACTGCTCTGGTCATCCCAAGGGCACGGACCTCCCAGGGCCAAAGGGCTTTCCCCTATAGAGCCCCCCTCCTGGTACAATTCCCTTCCTGCTGGCATCACTGATGCCCCCTCACTCGCTAGCTTCAAGCACTGCCTAAAAAAATCACTTGCTCACTTCACACTCCTGCCACTGCCCCTGACCCCCCCATCCCCACCTCTGTGATGATGAGGAGAAGAAGAAGAAAAAAAAATTGGGATCACATTCCTAATTCGTTTAGCTGATAATGGTGTTATGACACTCATCACCTGTAACGTGACTGTGACTTATTGTTAAACTATGTTGCTGACTGTCTCGCCTTGCCTGCAACTTGCCTGTGCCTTTTTGCTGTACATTATTTCTGATTGTCTCATGTATGCATGCATGTTCTGTCTTCCTTATGACGGGGTACCTTTGTAAATGAGCCTCTGGCTCAAAGGTTTTAAACTGATGTTAAAATAAATAAATAAATAAATAAATAAATAACAACGCACACCAAGGAGTGCGTATATCAGAGCACGACCGCACACCTCAGAGTGGTTTATCTATTACATATATATATATATTAGATAACCCACTCTTAGGTGTGCGGTCACACTCTGATGTACACACACCTTGGTGTGCATCAACCACCCAAGGCATGCATATATCAGACCACAACCATACACCGTAGAGTGGGTCATCTATCTTTTAAAATGGCAAAATTGTTTTTTAGGAAGGTAAAAGTGCAGGTGTGTGGTTGTGCTCTCATATATGTATGGTCATGTGATGGGATCCAACAAATCAGCAGACATAATTTTTCCTTCCCATTTTATATATATATATGTATATATATATATTTATGGTAGAGTACCCCATTTAAGGTTAAATGGTGAAACTTTGCACCTTAATAACTTTGCCACCATTCAATAGATTTGCCTGAAACTTGGCAGGCACAAGGTGTAACCATAGATCTTGGGATATGCCAACTTTTATACCAGTTCAATATACAGCTGTGGAGTTATTAAGTGATTTTCATGCATGCAATTGCATTTTTTTGCGCATTTTTGCTCGTGCCTACAGGTCGCACAGTTTATGTGACTGATCCAAAAACTTCAGGGAACATGCGGCTGGGGTCCCCAATGTGCCTTTTAAAGATTTTGTGAAAAAGTATTGAATGGTTCAAAAGTTATTCAAAAAACAATTTTCCCATTATAGTCAATGGGGAAAGCTCACAAAAAGTTCAACAGTGTCTCAAATGCAGTTTTTAGTGTTGCAAATTACCCCTGAAGTTTCGTGAGTCAGCCATTTTTTTTTCAGTTAGTGGTTACAGAAATGCTAGGAATTTAAATTTGGGATCCTCTAGGGACACAATTCTTTTTGTGTTCACCTAGTCGGACCCAGAGGATGCTACTAGCCATGTCTTTTTTGGAGGGGTTAAACACCCCAGAAATATGTTTTTGAAATTTTTGGAAAAAGTAGTGTCACAAAGTAGTGTCACACCCACAACACTTTAGTGATTTCATTTGCGAAAGTGTTGTGATTTACGATACTATTTTGCAACACTATACCCAAAATAACAGTAATGCTTTGCCACCCTGCTGCAAAACAATGATTTGGTCTTTTGGGCTGAAATTTGGAGGGACAAAAGCCAACATCTGACATATGTGTCTTTTGGTGGTTTGGTGACAAACTATTGCACTGATGGAAAGTTACAGTGCTCTGAAGTTCAAATTTTTTCCCATAGACTAACATTGCAGCATCTGCTGCGCCTTTCTGGGCCTGTATCTCAGAAACGGTGAGAGATACGGACTTCTTGTCAAAAAATACTTAGCCCCCCCAAACAGGGGCTAAGTACCAAACTAGCCAGGAATGTCATAATTCATACGAAATTTTAATTTTTTTTCTATTTCGTACGGTTCCTGAGATGTAAGCAATTTAGTATTCCAACTCCCCAGTTTCTGCTCTGAGCCTCATTATTATGCATACATAGAAACATAGACTTTGATGGCAGATAAGGACCACTTGGCCCACCCAGTCTGCCCATTTCCCTACCTATTGGATAAGCTGCTGATTCTAGTTAACCAACAGCCTACTTCCTGCAACCCCCCACTATAATTGCCTTATGTCTGTCCCATGCATGTTTGAATTCCCCCACTGTTTTAGACCCCACAACCTCTCCAGGAAGGTGGTTCCATGTGTCCACCACTCTCTCAGTGAAAAGAATTTCCTCACATTACCCCTGAGCTGTCCCCCTCTAACTTTAAATTGTGCCCCCTTGTTCTTACACATCTCTTTTTCTGAAAGATGCTACCCTCCTGGACTTTGTTGATTCCCCTGAGGTACTTAAAAGTTTCTATCATGTCCCCCTGTCCCTCCTTTCATCAAGGGTATACATATTAAGCTCTCTCAGTCTCTCTTCATATGATTTCTGATGTAGACCCTGCACCATTTTAGTTGCCCTCCTCTGGACTGCTTCCATCCTGTCTATGTCCTTGCGTAGATGAGGTCTCCACAACTGCATGCAGTACTCCAGATGGGGTCTCACCAACTGTCTGTACAGAGGAATAACCACTTCCCTTTTTCTACTTGTGATGCCCCTCACTATGCATCCCAGTATCCCCATGACTCTCCTTACTGACTTCTCACATTGCTTACCCACCTTTAGGTCATCTGATATGACTACACCCAGATCCCTTTTCCATTATTGTTGTTGTTAGTACCTCCCCTGCTATTGTATACTCTTCTCCTGGATTTTTATTTCCCAGGTGCCTTACTTTGCACTTCTTTGCATTGAATCTAAGTTGCCATATGTCTGACCATTCCTCCAACCTTGCCAAGTCCCTTCTCATCCTGTATACCCCCCTTGTGTATTAACTCTGTTACAGATCTTTGCGTCATCTGCAAAGAGGCATACCTTTACTTACAGACCCTCTGCAATGTCACCTATAAAGACATTAAAGAGGACTGGACCCAGTACTGAGCCCTAAGGTACTCCACTAGTAACCCCCCTTTCTTCAGAATGTGTCCCATTCACTATTTCCTTCTGTGTCCTGTTGTGTAGCCAGTTTGCTACCCAGGCTACCACCCTGGGACCCACTGCCAGGCTGGCTAACTTGATTATTAATCTTTTGCACAGGACTGTGTCAAATGCCTTGCTAAAGTCTAGGTCGGCCATATCCATAGCCCGTCCCTGGTCAATTACTTTGGTCACCCAGTCAAAGAAATCGATTAGATTTGCCTGGCATGACCTTCCTGCTGTGAATCCATGCTGCTTTGGGTCCTGTGCCCCGCTGGCCTCTAGGTACTGAACAATTCTTTCTTTCAGAAGTGATTCCATCATTTTCCCCACCACTGAGGTCAAACTAACCAGTCTGTAGTTTCCTGCTTCTGCCTTGCCCCCACTTTTGTGAAGGGGACTCACATCTTCCCTCCTCCAGTCCTCAGGTACCAACCCATCATCCCATGATTTGTTAAAAGTGTAGTTAGTGGTGTCACTAGGTCCTCCCTTAGCTCTTTTAGGATTCTAGGATGAATCCTGTCAGGCTCCATTGCTTTGTTCACCTTGAGTTTTAGGAGTTCTTTCAGGACTCTTTCTTCTGTAAATGGACTGGCGTCAACCCCACTACCCAGAGTGCTTCTACTGTTTGGTTTAGGTAACTCCTCCTCTTCTTCTTTTGTGAATACTGAGCAAAAGTATCCATTCAGTATCTCTGCCTTTTCAGTGTCTCCATCTTCCCACCTCCCCTCTCCTTTATTATTCTTCACTATCCCTCCCTTAACCTTTCTATGCTCCCTAATGTACCTATAAAAGGTTTTATCCCCCTTCTTAACTGAGTTAGCTATTTTTTCCTCTGTTGGGCCTTTGCTTTTCTGACTGCCTTCCCCACTTCTTTCTGCTTTAATTGATACAGTTCCCTGTCATGCTCCTTCTGTGATTCCTTATACTTCTGAATGCAGCCTTTTTCTCCTTAACCTTCCCTGACACCTCTTTTGAGAACCATAGTGTTTTTTTATTCCACTTTGTTTTCTTTATTTGTTTCACACAAAGGCTTGTTGCCTCCATGATGGCAGTTTTGATTTTTCTCCATTGTTCTTCCACCCCTCCTTTCTGGCCATTTGCTAATGCATTCCTCAGGTATTCACCCATTATGCCAAAGTCAGCCCTTCTAAAATCCAGTATCCTTGTCTTTGTATGGCTTGTCTCTATGGTTGTGTTTATTGTGAAGCACACTGTGCAGTGGTCGCTTGTTCCCAGATGTCTACTGACTTCTAAATTTGTGATCCTCTCTCCATTTGAAAGTACCAGGTCTAATTTTGCTCCCTCCCGAGTGGGCTCGACCACTAGCTATCTAAGGCATGTCCCCTGTAGGTCATAGAGAATGACCCTGCTCTTGGATATGGCTGCAGTCCATGTCGTCCAGTAAACATCTGGCATATTCAGGTCCCCCATCAACAGTATCTCCCCTTTTTCAGCCATTTTGAGAATAATAATAATAATAAACTTTATTTGTCTACGCCTTTCTTAAAACCAAGGCGCATTATAATAAATTACAGATAAAAACATTCTAAAACCATACAATACTTCATATAACTAAAATTAACAGCAGGGCAATTAATAGGCATCAGCATTATCCAAAAATGCCTTATTCCATAAAAAAGACTTTAAGCCCTTTATCATTTTCTTGTCCATTTCCTCCCCTTGAGACAGGGGTCTGTATACAACCCCTGTGTGGATTGTGATGCCATTCCCTGTCTCCAAGGTGACCCAGAGTGCCTCTTGTCCTCCCACTTTACTTTTTAGTTCTGTAGCTTTGATCCCTTCCCTTATGTAGAGAGCTACTCCACCTCCTCTTTTACCCTCCCTGTCCCTTCTGTAGATTGTGTACCCTGGTATGTTGACATCCCAGTCATGGTTCTCCATGTACCTTGTTTCTGTGACTGCCACAATATCCAAGTGTTCCTCTTCCATCAGGGATACTAGCTCTGGAAGCTTGTTTCCCAGACTACGGGCATTGGTATTCATTGCCATCGATTTAATGTTGGCTTTATCCTTTTTTACCCCATCCCTGCTCTTATTGCCCTTGTCTATTTTTCCAGTTACCCCTGTCCTGCCCTCTGCCAAGCTCTGTACCTCAGTGTTTACCCTACTACCTGCCATGTTTTGTGGGGGGAAGCTTGAACTTTCCTGTTTCCTATCAGCATCTCCCCCCTTGGCTAGTCTAAAAGCTTACCAAGGAAGCCTTTAAACCTGTCACCTAGGAGCGTGCTTCCTTTCCTGGACAGATGCAGACCATCATGCCAGTATAGACCTTCATCTCTCCAAGTGGACCCCCAGTCCCCAATGAAACCAAAGCCCTGTTCTCTGCACCAGTTTTGCAACCATTCATTAAACTGCATGGTGTGTAGTACCCTAGCATCACCCCGCCATAGACTGGCAGAACCTCTAAGAAGGTTACCATGCTTGCTACCTGTCTGAGGCCCCTCCCCAACTCCACAAATTCATCCTGCACTGCACTGATCTCATGCCTAGCTAGGTAATTTGTCCCAAGGTGGACAATGATATCTAGTTCCCTCTCCTGTGATGCTGCTTCTGCAATCCTGAGGATTTGCTTCCTGTCCCTCCAAGCCATGGCACCAGGTAGGCACCTTACTTCCCTCTCCTCTCCCTTCCCCAGGTCTACACCCCCTAACAACTGAATCCCTATCAGAAGCTGTTTCTTTCCCCTGTGGTGTCCCTTGCCACTCTTTTGTGGGTCTCCCTTGTGGATGTCCCCAGCATTCTTCTTGGTCTCCACTGATGGTGCCATCATAGAGGAACCTTGATTTGCCAGACTGACATATGACTTGTGTAAAGGTACAACTCCGGGGCTACGCCTCTCTTCCATCACCCTCACCCTCCCAGAACCTACTGTGGTCCATCTGCTTTTCACACATGGCAACCTCTGAGGCAGTGGTTGTGGAACTGGTGCTCTTTGGGTGGGGGAGGCCTCCTTAGTCCTTGCCAGTTCAGCCTGGAGGTGGGCAACCTCCTCCCTCAGAGCTGACAGTTGCCTGCAAATAGGGCAGCAATGCAGGTTCCAGAATGTCTCCTGGAAAACTGATGCCCCACAGCCAGTGCATTGCACCACTCCCCACATGTCCCTCTTCCTTATAATATACAATGAGGAATATATACTTTTTTTTTATTTTGGTGCGTACTTACCCTTTATGCACTGTGCAGGGTAATTAAGAATATGACAGTTCTGCCCCAAGACCTGTTGAGGAAGTGATGTCAGAACCTTGGCTATAAAGAAAATGCCACAACCACTGGTGGCTGTTAGAAACAATCAAATACAACACTGTTTCACCACCTTGGTGAGTACTGCCCTAAGTAAGTCAACCAATACCACAATTTACTAGACTACTGCTCCCACACAAACCACTATACTGAGTCCAGGGATAAAAATGAACTCACTGCTCAGCCAGAAGGACACTTCTAAAATGTTTCACAAATATCCTTCCAAATCCTAGGTGTCTAGCACAGGAATCAAGCAACATCAGTTGCATTTCACCCCCTCTGGTTATAAAATGTCTACACTTTAATGGAATCCTGCAATTTTCTTCTTAATGCCAATAAGAAAAAAAATTAACTTTCTGTAGAAAGCGTAGCTTACCTTCCTAACAAGTCCCCAACAATATTATATTTTACCAGGTACATTCTTTGTCCTTACTGTGTTTCTCAGTTAGGGTTGTTGCACTGCAACACCATATATATTATGGTAGCATGGTAGTGCTACTATAGTTAGGGTTGAGTAGCACTTTTAAGGGGGTGAGAGTTAGGACATACAACCCCAGTGTGCACCCCAATGCTGGTTTGGGGGGTGGGCTGGAGGAGTCCAGGGGGGTTTCAATTCTAACACCAAATTTCCTCACTTTTGTTGTTGTGGAACAACCCTAACTGATGCATTAAACAGATTTTTTTGCCTCTAATACATTAGTTCTCACACTTTGTGATAGTGAGCCTCCCCCAAGCCATGAAAATGATTTCAAGCCTCCCTCAAATTTGAAAAAAAAATCTTGGGCCTCCCCACAGAAAAAAAAATCCTGCTTTGCTCAGTACACCAGAAATAAAGTGAAACTAATAAAGTTGACTGAGTATATTCTCTTTTTATTCAAATTATTTCTCTCCGCCCCTGACCTGGCACCACAGGTTTTACTTGTCACTCCTTTTTTCTGACTCTTGGGCCTTGTTACACTGTTTCCTCTCTATCTGGAACAACCAAACCTAGTGACTTCATCTCTCCCTCTCTTACCCTGTTGTTAAGCAACGTCCTGTACCCTTACCTCAGGTGATACCTGAAAACATCTGTTGGATCTCTGTGCCTTTCCCAGTCACTAATTTACATATAAATACCTACTATAGAAATGAGCCATGACTCAGTGTGTTTTTCCAAGTCACTAATTTGCATATAAATACCCATTGTAGAAACAAGCCTTGACTCTGCATGTCTTCCCCAGGCATTAATTTACATATAAATACACACCTATAAACAAGCTTTGGCTCAATGGAGACTTCCTGGTCACATATTTGTGCATAAGTAAAGCAATTCACCTGCAATTATCCATATTTACTTTGTTTTATCACAAAACAGCCAAAACTCAAAATTTAAATACTGTAAATTCCCAGACTTGACTAAGCCTCCCCTGGAACAATCTGGGCCTCCCTTGGGAGGCTGGCCTCACCATTTGAGAACCACTGCTCTAAAATACATATATATATATATATATATATATATATATAATACATACATAGATAGATAGATAGATAGATAGATATATAGATAGATAGATAGATAGATAGATAGATAGATAGATAGATAGATATGGATATATATTTATTAATACTGACAGTATTGTGGAACTCTGAAACTAGATGGAAAACGTATTTTATTGGGCAGAACCAGGGATTCCCAGGACAAGGCTATGCCTAAATCTGTGGATGCACTGGGACATGGACCAACTCAAGACTGACAAGTTTTTCAAGAACAAAGTAAGGTCAGACCCAAGCAATGACAGGAATGTCAGCTTGACAACAGTGCTAGGCAAAGTCCTAGAGGCTATTACCTAGGCAGAACAATGGAACACTTGATTAAGGTTACTGTTCTTGCCAACTCTTAGAACCTTTTTAAGAAGGGCAGATTATGGCAAACCAATTAGATGACTTCTTTGATGTGGTGAACTGGCAGATGGAGCTGGGCAGGGCCATTGATGTTGTTTATATGGACATTAGCAAAGCATTTTATATCACAGTGCATGACAAGCTGGGCAAAGCAAATCAGTGCAGTGTATACGAAACATACGCCTGCTGGACGGCTAACTGGATTATTTCAGGAAGCAGAGGGTGGTGATGGAGGGTCACTACTCAGAGAGGCGTGCTCAGTGGCATCCCTCAGACATTTTTGCTGGTAACACTGCTGTTCAACATCCTTATCAATGATCTAGAGCTGGGGTCTCTGGCATGCTGTACAACAGTACAGAAAGCTAGCCAGGGTAGTGGACTGCATTGACACCTCTACCTCTCTATACCCTCTGTTTCTCCCTACACCCAAGTATTGCTATGTATCTCTGTGTTCTGTCCCATCCTGACATAGAAACTGTCAGCAGATAAGGACTGCCAATCCAGTCTGCCTGTAGGCGCTTTACATGTATGTATCCACTCACTCTAAGTGGTCAATGGCTTTTCATCACTCCCTTTCCACCCGAGGTTCCCCTGTGCTTGTCCCAGGCATATTTAAACCCCTCCTGTGTGCCCCATCACATCTTGTGGCAGACTATTCCAAGTGTTCACCACCCTCTCTGTGTAGAAAAACTTCCTCACATTACCTCTTAATCCCCCCCTCCAATTTCATATTGTGCTCCCTCGTTCTGGTATCTTTTCTACATTGGAAAATAACTCACACCTGCACCTGGTTTATGCCCTTGAGATACTTTCTCTCCTCTTCTCCAGTGAGTACACATTGAGGTCTCTTAGTCTCTCCTTATATGTTTTGTGGTGCAAACCATGCACACTTTTTATCAGCCTTCTCTGGACAGCCTCCATTCTGTTTATGTCATTGCGTATGTGTGGTCTCTAATACTGCATGCAGTATTCCAGGTGAGGCCTTACCAGTGTTTTATATAATGGCATCACCACTTCCCCCCTCCTACTAGTAATACCTCTGCCTATGCGCCCCAGCATGTCACTGGCCCTCCCTGAAGCCTTTTCACACTGCTTTGATATCTTAAGGTATCAGATATGATAACTCCTAGGTCCCTCTCCTCTTTGGTGATGGTCAGCACCTCCCCTCCATCCTGTAGCTCTCCCCAGGGTTCCCCCTACCCAGGTGCATTATCTTGCACATTTTTGCATTAAACCTCAGTTGCCACACTTCTGACCACCTTTAAAGCTTCTCCAGGTTGCTCTTCATAGAAAATTCAGGAAGACCAAGAGAGAGGTGGATGGGGAAAATTATCTAAGGTTGGTTAGTGAGGCAAGTAAAGAAGTCTGGCAAGCAAAGGCACAGAAGGAACTGCAGATAGCTGAAGGAATTAAGAAGGGGAGAAGGCTTTCTTTCACTATACAAGTGAGAAAAGGGACAAAAAGGAAGGAATTATTAGGCTTAAGAAAGGGTTGGAGTGGGTGGAGGATAATAGGGGAAAAGCAGAGATACTAAATGAATACTTCCGTCTTCACCAGGGAGAAAGACAGACCAGTGCCTTCAGGAGGGAAGAGAGGAGCAGGAGGGGTAGGGGAACACAGATGTACAGTAGTGATAGTGAAGGATAGAGTGAGGGAGGGTCTGCTGGCATTGAAGGTGGACAAATCACCAAGCCCAGACAGAGTACATCCAACGGCACTAAAGGAACTGGCTGAGAAGCTGGCAGGGCCACTGACAGACCTATTTAATAGTTCACTAGAGTCAGGCATGGTACCACAGGACTGGAGAACAGCACATGTAGTGTCCCTCCACAAAAGTGGTCCCAAGGATGATCCAGGGAATTACAGACCAGTCAGTCTGATCTCCATTGTGAGCAAGCTCATGGAGACCATACTAAAGGAAAGGTCGGGGGAATATCTAGAGGACCATGGTCTCCAGGATGAGAGGTAGCATGGGTTCATGGTGGGGGGGGGGGGGGATTGTGTCAAACAATTTTGATTGACTTCTTGAGTGTGTCACTGTGATAGTAGACAGGGGCCAAGTGGTAGACATCCTGTATCTTGATTTCAGCAAGGCCTTTGACTCTGTGCCCTACAAAAGGCTGATCAGGAAGTTGGAGGATCTTGGAGTTAGAGAAAAGATGGCCATATGGGTGGAAAACTGGCTGAGGGGCAGAACCCAGAGGGTGTTTGTGGGGGGAGAATTACCTGGCACCAGAGAGATAATCAGTGGCATCCCACAGGGCTCAATGCTAGGGCTGGTGTTGTTCAATGTCTTCATCAATGACATTGGAGATGGCATTAAAGGCAAAATGTGCCTATTGGCTAATGACACCAAGCTCTGTGGTAGAGTGAACACAGTTGAAGGGATACAGGACCTGCTGGAAGATCTGGAAAAGCTAGGGAGGTGGTCCAGGATCTGGCAGCTTGGCTTCAATGCCAAGAAATGCAAAGTTATGTATATTGGAGCCAAGAATCCCAGGACATAGTACTACCTGGTTGGAGTCCCAGTTTCTGCATCAGAGGAGGAGAAGGACCTAAGATTGATGATCACTAGTGACCTGAAGCACTCCATGCAGTGCAAGAAAGCAGCAGCAAAGACAAACAAGATGCTGGGATGCATAGCTAGGGGAATCAGTAGTAGGAGAGAGAAGGTTATACTGCCCTTGTACAGGTCACTGGTAAGGCTGCATCTAGAGTATGGAGTTCAGTATTGGTGCCCACACCTCAAAAAGGACATTAACCTGCTGAAGAAGTTCCAGAAGAGGGCAACAAAGATGATAGCTAGCCAGCAGGGCAAAGCATACTAGGAGAGGTTGAGGGCACTGAACATGTACTCCCTGGAAGACAGGCGAGAGAGAGAGAGAGAGAGAGAGAGAGAGACGGGACATGATTGGGACCTTCAAGTTCTTGAAAGGGGTAAATAAGGTTGATAAGGAGAGTCTCTTTAAGCTGAGTGGCAACCACTGAAGGGGCAGAGTCTTAAGCCGGAGGGTGGGAGGTTTTGGAGGAAGGTCAGGAAGCACTTCTTCACAGAGAGGGTGGTGGACACTTGGAATGCGCTGTGGGAAGAGGTCATCTCATTGAAGACAGTGGGCAGCTTTAAGAAAGGATGTGATAGGCATAGGGGGAAGATAAGGATAATGGGTAGGGAGTATGAAAGGAGTGGGGTGGGAGGGCAGGGACATTAGCTCAAGCTGTGGACCCTGCAATACAAGCAGACTTGATAGACCACACGGCCTTCTTCTGCTGGTTTCTTCATATGTTCATTTTCTGCACCCCTTCTGGAGTATCCACCATGTTGCAGATCTTGGTGTCAACTACAAATAGGCAGACCTTTTCTTCTAGCCCCTCTGCAATGTCACTAATGAAGACATTGAACAGGACTGGACCCAGTACTGATCCTTGTGGCATTCTGCTGGCCATGCCTCTCTCTCCGGGTTGGATCCCATTCACCACCACCCTCTGCCTTCTGTCCATCAGCCAGTTTCTAACCCACTGTATCACCTTATGCCCCATGTCCAGACTACTTATCTTGTTAACCAGCTTCTGTGTGCAACATTATTGAAGGCTTTGCTGAAATACAGGTAGGCGATGTCTACGGCCCCTCCCTGATTCACTTCCCTAGTCACCCAACCAAAAAAGTCTATCAGATTCATTTGACAAGACCTTTCATGTGAATCCATGCTCCCTCAGATCCAGTGCACCAATGGATTCCAGGTGTGCCACTATCCTTTCTTTCAGCAGTGTATCCATGATCTTCCCCAGCACTGAGGTGAGGCTAACTGGCCTGCAGTTCCCTGCTTACACCCTATTGCCACTTTTGTGCAGTGGTACTACATGCACCCTCCTCCAGTCCAGTGGAGCCACACCTGTGTTGAGTGACTCTGTGAACAGGGTGGCTAGAGGAACTGCTAGTTCCCTCCACAGCTCCCTTAATATCCTCGGGTGTGTGTCGTCTGGCCCCATGGCTTTATCCACCTTCAGCTTTGTGAGTTCCTCCTGAACTCTCTCTCCACTGTGAATGGACTGGTGTCCACTGATCCCCGCCAATTGCCTCAGCTCCCCAACTCTGGTCCTTGACCCTTTCCTTTCTCAGTGAATACTGAACAGAAGTATTTGCTCAGTATTTCTGCCTTGTCTAGACCTGATGTCCTAGCAGTTTCTGGTTTCCTTTCTGCTTGATCTGTAAGGTCTTCTTATCAAGTCTGTCAGTTCAGGTGTAATGGACTATTTGCTGTAAGTATAAAAATACTGCTTGTTATTTTGTACTTTTTCTTCTTCTGTAACCAAGTTGTTACCGCTGACTCAGCTCAATTTACATTGCATCTCTACTACTCATGTTGAGGTTTTTGTACAGACACGTTTGACTCATGTTTTACCTTTGCTTATTGTTCATCACTGTGTAATAGTTACTACTGTCTATGTAAATTTATGGCTGTTGAACTATGCTGGTATCACCTTGTGGCCCAGGTTGTGCTTGAAAAATGGCCCTTTGGGTCAGCACACTTACCTGGTTATCAAAAATATAAATACACATTTTTTTTTAAAAGATGGAGACAAACATTGGGAGGACCTAAACAAACTGGGTGATTGGTCTGACTCCTGGAGTCTCAAACTCAGTGTAGCCAAATGAAAAGTGCTGCCCCTGGGAAGGAAAAACTTAGCTAGGATCCACATGTAGTATGGGGCTCCTCTTTCTGCAGTTGAGAAGGAAAAGAATCTGGTGGTCATAACTGTGAGCAGGCTGAAGTAGGACTAGTAGTGCACAGCTACTTTAAGGTTGGCCAGCAGAATGCTGGGGTGCATCAAGAGGGGTTGTCCAGTACAGTAGGCAAAATTATTCTGCTGCTATACAAGGCCCTTGTCTGGACCTGCCTGGAGTACTGCATGTATATTTGGTCTCAATATAAATGGATATTGTGGTAGTTGAGAGAGTGCAATACGGGGTCATGCAATATGATGTTGAAATGATGTAAAGGGCATGTAAATGAAAGATGAATTAGCGGTGTAAAGCAGAGATGTTTATGCTTGTATGTGTGAAGGTCAAGGAGAGTGGGGGAAGGGCAGACAGGGCTGGGGACAGCAGAGGAACATGGCAAAGGAGCGGTGCTGGGGAGGCAGAGAGGAGTATGGGTGGGGCAAGACAGGGGATTGGATACTCTGCAGGAAAGGGGGGTGGATCAGGAAGGGTACATGGAGGACGCAAGTAAGGAGAGATCCTTCTTTTGCTGAGTTTACAAGAAGATATGGTTGGCAAAATGACACCAAAGAAGACACCCCAAAAGACCACTACAAGTGGTGAGATTTTGGCCCAGCAGGTGGCAGACCACATGGGGAAGGTGCAAGAATTGCCGGATGAAGCAAGGAAAGTGACAGACAAGAGAAAGAGTTCCAGGAAGAAGAAGGCCCAGGAGGACTAGGACAGGAAGATGGGAAATTGAGAAAAGAGGGCAACTCCCTCAAGGAAGAAGGAGTACCAGCATCCCAAGGGTAAAAATATCTTAGTGAACCTGATGATTGATGGGAGCTTAAAGAACTACATTGTGGGTATCTTTTCAGAAAAAAGGGGAAAAGGGCTGGGAGGAGGTGGTAGAGTTACTGCATGAGTGGAAAGGGGATAAGGGGATGGGGCAGGGGCAAAATGGGGCCATAGATGGGGGAGAACTGTGGATGAAGAAGGTATCCTGAGAGACTTTGGGGGACCATGTGCAACATACCATCAAAGAAAAATATGGAAGGGAGATTATGTGGACATGTTTGCCATGGTCGATAAAGATTCAGCAAAGAAATACAAGCAGAGGGAGATGGTCAGAAAATCTGATATTGCAGTAGCACTGGCCATAGTGGGGAAAAAAATGACAGAAGACGCAACATATAAAGGGAAAACGTTTGATGCATGGGGGGTAGAGTTCACTCATTTCAGTACTATAAGGCTGCAGAAGCAGCCCAAACTAGCAATACCATTGCTTACCTATTATGCCATAATAAGGGACAAATACAAGATGAAAATGGGATATGGGTGGCTCCACTATGACAAAAAATGTCATCAGAGGATGGCAATGCGCAGGGATGTGTAGTGCGATTCCACCCATGTGAACCTGTGGTTGAGATCAATGCTGTGACATGGGGGGTGTTCAATGGGGTAAGAGGCAGTCTGGGCATGGTGGTTAAGTCATGCTGGGGATATAACATAGCCACATGCAGATGTGCTAACTGCAAATTCAAACATGTTTGCTCCAGATGTGTGGGCTTTCATCTGGTCCTATGATGCAGGGCCATGGGAGCCTGGGTGGGAACACATCAATACTGGGGACAGACCTTTTGGGGGGGGGCTTCTGGGCAGCCAGAGAGATGGGGCTGGGGCATGGGGGCAGATGGAGAGGATTTAATTGACAGTGGGTATTGGGTCCAGCTCTGGGGGATGCTAGGGAGCAGGAGGAAAGCCCCATAAGAAGAATGACTTTCCACATAGCAAGGACTGCAATCAAGGTAGGAGTCCTGCTAGAGTGGATGGCAGGTTACCTGGATCACACAGCTAGGGAGTTATTGAGAACAAGTTTCACAGAAGGGTTCAGTATACATTATGAAAGGGTTAGGAGGGCCATCATAGCAGAAAACCTGGGTTCATAAAATGGAAGGAAGAGGTGGCACGGTGGAAGATAGAGAAGGAGATAGCAGCAGGCAGGGTTGAAGGCCCCTTCTTGGCCCATACGTTCCCAGAGCTCCAAGTGTCCCTGCAAGGCAGCTCC
Source organism: Neoceratodus forsteri (assembly GCA_016271365.2). Classification (NCBI taxonomy): domain Eukaryota; kingdom Metazoa; phylum Chordata; order Ceratodontiformes; family Ceratodontidae; genus Neoceratodus; species Neoceratodus forsteri. The sequence continues at coordinate 1,729,583,609 of CM057452.1, forward strand.
AAGGCTTGGTCTCTAAAAACAACCTGGGGAGAGCAGGTTGATTCACCACCTGCCCTACCCAGAAGTAGAATTGGTGAACAATGCTGTAGTAGATGAGCAGTGGGTGGTGTCATACACCACTCCGGATCAGGTGGTGGAACTTATCCAGGCAGTGGAGGGGGCATGGCTAGCAAAAACAGATATTGAGGCAGCATTAAGACTTCTGCTGATGAGGGTGGAAGACTGGGACCACCTTGGTTTAAAATTCAAGGGTGGCTATTATTTTGACAAGGCAATGCCTATGGGATGCTCGGTGGCATGTGCCGCATTTGAAACATTTAGCACCTGGCTCCAGTGGGCATTCAGAGAAAAATATGGGCACAAAGGGGTAGTCCATTACTTAGTTGACTGTTTACTGGTGGGACAAGCCTGAGCAGGAGTGGAAGGGATGCTGCAGGACTTTCAAGACATGTGTAGCATATTGGGGGTGCCATTAGCACCAGATGAGACAGAGGGTCCATCGTGCAGACTAGAGTTTCTAGGGATTGAGGTGGACACAAATGCAGGGTTTTTTCAGCTGTCAGCCAGAAAGGTGGAGTGGCTCAGACAGTAGATTTGCCATGTGAAAGGGAAGCAGCAACTGCAACTGGCGTTGGTGCAGCAGTTGCTGGGCCACCTGAATTTTGCCTATTGGATAGTGACAATAGGGTGGGCATTCACTTGTTGGTTGGCGAGACCCACATCAAAAGCTAAACTTCCCCACCACTGGGTGAATATATCAAGGGGGTGCAGCAGGACTTGGAAGTATGGGAGCATTTCAAGCAGCAATTTAATTAAGCTACCTTCTGGCAGGAGGACTGGCTTTTCAACACAGACCTTGAACTATACACAGATGCAGCAGGATCCTTGGGTATGGGAGTATACTTCAGCAGGGAACAGGTATCCAAGAAATGGGCAGTAAAATGGGCCAAATGGGACATTCTGAGAGACATCACATTTCTTGAAATATTTCCTATATGGGTGGTAGTAAGCATCTGAGGCAGAAGCTCAGGAACCAGAAGGTTATCTTCTGGTGCTATAACCGGGCTGTGGTGGCAGTGCTGAACAAGCAGAGGGGGACCACAAAGTCAGTTACAAAAGTGATGAGGCAGTTGATGCTGGGGGGCTTGAGATTCAACATGTCTTTTAAAGCATGAAACATTGAAGGTGCAAAGAACAAGGTGGCTGACAACCTTTCCATCTTCGGTTGGACAGCTTCAGGTCATTGGCTCCCAATGTGGCTCCCAAGAGAATGGTGGTCCCACCAGAGTTGTGGAAAATTGGATAGAGAGAGCCCAGCTTCTTTTTTTTTTTTTATACTTTATGTTTATTGTTTTTAAAATTCAAACATACAGTTCGAAATTCCAAGCAATCAGGTATTATACATGAGTTAAAGCCCCATGAGGGTGCCACTCCTCTTAATATACACTTATCAGCTATCTATTGCTTTTTGATGCATCTTTGTGGGGTAATACCATGACATTTATAATCCAACAATAATTATAACAAGCTGTTAGTAAGGCCATGAGCTACATGGTAATAGTAAACTATTATAGCCCATATACAGTGTCCAGAAAATGCCTTATCAATGGTAAGGCCGTACAGTACTATGCTTATTCTAAGTTTGTGCATTTATTGCACTCTCTGAAAAAGTTAGTAGAAACTACTGCAAATGTAGTGAAAAAAGGTAACATATATATACCCTATTTCTTAAAATATGAAATCCTTCTTAGAAAAGTATACAGCATTAAACTGTGAGTATTTAAACACTACAGACACTCTCTGAAAGCCATCAGATCAGATAGTCAGGCAAAAAACAGCCTGGTTAAATTTTAACTGTATTTTAAGCTCAAGTAGGGCAGAAGAAGTAATTAGAAACTTATCCTGTTAAAGTAAATAAAGCCCCATTGTAAAATCAGCAACCTTCCCCCATCATACTTACATCTCTTCTAACAAAATGATGAGAACTATAAAGTTCCACTTTTAAACTCAGATTTCTTCACCATCCTCAGATGAAGCATCGCCGATATCTTCATCGCGGGGTCTTGATGCTGCATGTTTGCAACTCCATTTCAGGGCATCCTTGGGATCATTGAACAAGAAAACTGTCCCTTCAAAGGCGATCAGCAGACGAGCCAGAAAAATCAAACCATGGGTAATCAAGGCCTCTCGTAGAACAGCTGTCACCCCATTGAAACATTTCCTCTTCTGTCTTGTTGTATACCCAATATCAGGAAAAAGACGAATGGTCTGACCATCTTTCAGAGGTGGACCTTGTCTACGGGCCATTGCCAGTAAAGAGTCTTGGGTACCTGGGACATCCGTTACCACCATTACTGCTCGTGGGGCTTGAGGATTATCGGGTGCCCTCTCTGTGCAATGCGGTAGGCTTTCTGAAGATATTGGACTTTGGTTGTTGCCTCCGATCCCAGTTGTTGCCCAAGCCACTCTTTAATAAACAGGAGCAGGTGTTCCCCTTCACAACCCTCAGGCAAACCAAAGATTCATATGTTAGGGGCACGTATTTGATATTCTAGTGTTTCAATATGGGACTGCCACTGTGAAGATTCTTTAATTAGAGAGGATACTGCCCCTATTGTGGCATCTGCTCATTTAGTAGATTCAACAGAGGCTGTCTGAATTGTATCCACAGAGGTCTCTAGGGCTACTACTCGATTACTCAAGCCATCCAATTTATCTGATAAGTACATGACTGATTTTATTAGTCGATTAAGCTTAGAGCCAATGGTCTGTAATGTTTCCTGACTAGATTCCTCTGCCTGGTCTTCTGCACGACCTTGTCCTGAACGTGTGGTAGGAGCCGTTGATGTAGTTTTAGCTTTAGCTCCATGCCCCTACTGCTGATCTTATTGAGGGTTTCCCATATTGTTCAGAGTGTGTTAGAGAATCGCCCCCAATAGATGAAGGATCAAAAAGTAAAGTTTAAGTTGGTATTTTAGTTTAGTTTCCTCAGCGTTCCTGCAGAGCTCCACTAAACAACCTCCATGTTGCTCGGGCTCCACAGCACACACCCCCCCCCTCCCGAGAGAGCGCAGTTTCTGTTCCAAAGCTCTTGAGCACCAAACATGCTCAGAGTATATGAGGGGGGCTTGGAAGGGTTACAGTAGTTTTGATGGAACTGGGATGGAGGTAAGTGGGCCAGTGACCAAATGCCGGATCATGAGGTTTATGGTTAAGAAATGGGAGAAGGTTCAAGCTCAGAGTCCGGGGATAATAGATGAGATCAACCCATATGATTCTGACTAGGTGCAATATTCCAGAGACAACGTTACACCCTGCTAGTAGAATAGACTGTTGTGCAATAAAGAGATCTGTGCAATATAGTGATTCTAACATAGCATTTTAGTGTGTGTTTTAACCTATTTCCATTTTATTTTTCTTGCTCATTTTGGTTTACTATGGCTGAACTGGACCTATGTACATAGTTAAGATGCATTATTTTTCTGTGTTACAATTATCTGTTTTTAGTCTTTATGTACTTGTTTGAAAATTTCAATAAAAAAGATTATGTGAAAAAAAAAAGAAACAGGAGGCGGGGATGGACCACTTCACCATGGGGCTGCATTTAGCAGGGATAGGGTTAGTGTGTAACCTGCAGGGTTGAGGAGAGCCAAATAGGTCTCCGGAGGTAAGAAGAATGGCACAAGGGTGGCAAAGGCTGCAGGGGAAGATGGTAGAGGAGGAGATCAGTAGTAAAGGAGTTGTTGGGGTTGCTTCTAAGAAACCTGAGGTATGTATGCAGCTCAGCATATGAAACTTGTTTATTCATGGCAAAGTTTTTGGTAATGCAATGGCCCCCTTCAGGGTAAATGAAGTGGTGGCTAGGAGCAAGGCAGATAGGAATGGGGGCTTACAATAGGGGGATGTGATACAGGGTGAGGGGGACATCATGGTGAGGCATCAGAAATCAAAAACAGACCAAGAGGATCTGGGGATGAAGGTGTTTTTGAAGAGAGGAGTGGATAAGGACAGCTGTGTGGTGAGGGCACTGGAGGAATACAGAAGGATTAGGCTGCAGAGGGAGGCCAGCCTGTTTAACCATGGAAATGGGGCCCTGGTCACCAGCTACCAGGTGACAATGGTACTCAAAAAAGGGATGGAATTCTCAGCAGAGGAAGCCAGCAGGTTTTCCTCTCATGCCTTTAGAATCAGAGTGGCCTCCGAACTTGCAGCTTTATGGGGGTTGGCCAAGAGTATCAAAGAGATGAGGAGAAGGAGGTCAAACTGTTACAATAATTGTACATCAAAAAGTAGAAGCCTAACTTGGGTTTATTTTACTCTCACATGCCACACACAGGAGGATTGTCTGGATTTTGGAACACTCCTTTGTTTAGTGGGTGGAACGGAGAGCTCCAACAAGGCCAAGGGGAGACAGTGGTGTAGGCACTGGAAAGCACAAGAATATATTGGAAAGGGGTTCGTGGGATGAAGTGGGCACAGGGGCTCTCTCTGGTTGAAGAACTGAAATTGAAATGGCCCAAACCAGATATGCTGCTTCTGCACGCACTAAGAAATGACCTAGGGGTCCAGCCTTGGGTGAATCTATTGCACAAAATTCAACATAATTTTGAGATGATCAGATCATGGTGGCCGAGAGTTTTTATTACTTGGCCTGCCATGATACCCAGATGGATGTGAAGACAAGCACGGGACAATAAAGCCATCAAAAAGGCCAGGAAAATGTTGAATAGAAGGATGGCAGCAATGTTGTTGAAAACTGGGGGGCATATATAAAGCATGACATTGCCTGTGACTGCACGGACAATTACAGGCATGATGGGGTTCACCTGTCAGAGGTGGGAGATGACTTGTTTCTTTTGAAAATTGAAGAAGCCAGAGAGGGATGGGAAACTCGGGGGTGCAGTTTGAGGGGAAGCCCATTGTCTGTCTCTAGTGCAGGAGATGGGCTGGTGGAAGGATAAGGAAAGATGGAGGATGAGGAGAGGGGCAGGCAGAAGGAGTATGAGGCACAGGGGGCTTGGGGTGTGAAGGTGTGGCATGGGCTGGATTGACATCCAGTCATGCCAGGCACCTCGAGGGGTTATCACTGCAGGGGGGCATGGAATAGGGGGGTTGGGTGGGACATCTAACCCCAGGAGGAAGAAGAAAAAGGGCATACATGCAAGGGGTGTCAAGCCTGAAAAGGAGATAAAAAGGGTTTAGAAAAGGGGGATATGAAAGTGAAGATTAAGAACTTAAATAGGATGTTGTCATTATTGAAATGGATGCAATATGTTGTTGAGATGATGATAAGGGCTTGTAAATAAAAGATGAACTAGCAATGCAAAACAGGGATGTTTATGATTGTATAATAAACCTTTGCCAATTGAGCATCCAAAGATGGAGCGTGAGGGAGTAATTTCACAAGAGAATTCCCATAACAAAGGGGGCTGCCTCTTTAAGAGGCAAACAGAACTGCCAGGGGGTTCTCAGTGTGAAGGCTTATGGGACCGGGTGAAGGGCAGGCAGGGCTAGGGACTGGAGAGGAACATGGTGAGGGCGAGGGGCTTGTGGAGGCAGAGAGGACTATTGGTACAGGCAAGGCATGGGATTGGATACTCTGAAAGAAAGGGAGAGGGGGCAGGAAGGGTATATAGGGGATGCAAGAAAGGAGAGACCCTTCTTTTGCAAGATTTTTCAAGGATTACCTACCCTGCCAGCCTTAAGCAGGCTGAGATGAAAGGGGATAAGTCGGGGGGGTGACATGGGCCATCAAGTGAGGACAGCAGGTCTGGCATGGGAAAGTGATGGTAAGCAAATGGGTTGCTGAATGAGGGCAGCAGGTAAAGGGAAAACAAGGAAGGGTTGCCAGTGGAGGGCAACAAAACAGGCATGAAGGCATGGATAAGCCAGAGGAAGCATAAGGAAAGAAAGGGGGAGAAGGAGAGGGGCAGGCAGAAGGAGTAGGCAGTGCAAGGGGCTTGGGGTGGGAAGGCGATGTACAGGCTGAGTTAACATCTGTCTGTACTGAGCACTTTGTGGTGTTAACACCCCAAGGGGTACAGAACAGAAGGTCAAGTGGGACATCCAACCACAGGAGGAAGAAGAAAAACAATAGATACACAAGGGGTGTCCAGCACACACTTGAGACCAAGAAGGAGATGAAAAGGGGTTGGAAGAGGGGGATATGGAAGTGAAGATTAAGAACTAAAATGGAATGTTGTTATTATTAGATTGTATGCAATATGATGTTGGGATGATGTAAAGGACTTGCAAATAAAAGATGAATTAGCATTGTAAAGCAGGGATATTTATGATTGTATTATAAGCCTTGGCCAACTGAGCACCCAAAAATGGAGTGTGAGAGTATTATTTCACAGGGGAATCCCCATGACAATGATGGCACCAAAACACTACTACTACGCAGCGCATATCCAGTACATATAAAAACAGGTGAATCCCTTTGCTTCCCAGTTCCATCAATCCAAGATAGAAATCTAACATTGCACATCACCGTGCATCTGTAAGACAAGGAATACATAAAGTCAATAAACATGTACAAACACACATTAAAATCTATTTAAGCAGCCTTCCAATCCACGATGTACACACAAATGGAAAGATGGACTGTAACTGAATCCCACTACATCATAATGGCCAGGTGCTTAAAATAGAGAGCAATCTTCTGCATGACATTTCATAAAACGTAAAGTGTTATTAATGCCTAGATATAATCATTTACTATAGCGAGGCACCTGGCCATTGTGATGTAGCCACCATTATCAGTTATTACCAGTTAGCAGTTTTAAATAGTTTGCTATTATGCACATAATGAAAAGGCATTTATGAAACTCTGTGTGGGTGAGTACATCTGTTTTACTACACTTTGAAGACAGAGGGCTGTCTCCTTGCGACCAAAACCTGAGATTTATAAAGAGCCACAGCTCTGTCAATAGACTAATTGGATTTGTGCATCTTTCAAAAAAAGGGTAAACTAGAAGCAATTCTGTGTACATTGGCAAAGTAACCACTCATATCACTTTTGCAAGAACATCCTAAATGGACAGTCACTCAGAGTGAAGAGGAACTGCTCCGAGATCACGGAAGCTAAACATGATATGCAAGTGATGTGCGCTAGGTTCCTCAGAAGGGGCTAGAAACCAGGAATTTAGGTAAATGTGTGAAAAGGGTAGGAAAAAAAAGAGAGATGCACTGTTAGAAAAACAAGTGAAAAAAAGAAGCAAAAATGTATTGACTTTCAGTAGGAAAAAATGACTTTCAGTATTGTTTATACACCTGAAGCAAAAAAAAAACACAGAAGTAGTGAGAAAACATTGGGAAATAAGTATTGTGCCATGACTAGGAATGACAGCAGAAGACAGACCAAGAATTAACTACAGAAAAGGGGTAAACTTGAAAGGTATATTAATGCACAGCTTTTATGGTGAAAATAAAAGCTGAAGACCAGAATGGATGCCCCCTCCCCATAGAGGAAGCTACACATGTGGTAGGTGCACCCAGTGTAATAACACTATAAACACAATTTCTCAAGCACCCACATTCAAGAAAAAAGTATGAAATAAAAATATTCCTAAACTATAACAGCAAAGGGTTGATATATATATGCTGACTTGGTTTTATTTACTTGGGCCAGAAGAGGAGAATGTTTAAATAGAGAATGGGGGGGGGCATAAAACTGCAAAAAGAATGAATAATCACAGCTACACAATGACACAACACCATTAAGAGGCAAAGCACGGGTCAGTTGAAACCTTGAGGTCCATGGGAGGTGAAAAAGTTAAATGTACTTAAGAGTGCAGGGAACCTGTAGTAACTATTACTCCAGACAGAATCATTTTGGATTCACAAACTGGATGCTGTAAATCCAAAAGGTCTATATGATGACTATGGTTTTCATAGTTTCTTGGGATAAGAAATACTAGAATGTAACTATTTTTCCCATACAGAAATTATCTGCTTTATGGAGGGAACATGAATGAATAGGAACTTTATATTATACCATTATACTATGGGTTAGTATACCATTATACTATGGGTTAGGAGATATAAATATAAAAAACACCTTTTTAAAGTTAAATTAGTACAGAATAATTCTTTCTGTGTCCTATTGCACATGTACCTGTGTATCTATCTGAAGATTCCCAGAAAGAGAATGTCATGTTGTGCTAATGGGGAGCATTTAACAATGATACAGGCATAAAAAGAGAGAGGAAGAGAGTTTAACTGATTAAGCTTGTAGTGCAACCACAACCAAGAGAAAGAATATATATATATATAATATATATATATATTATGGTAGCACGGTAGTGCTACCATAGTTAAGGTTGAGGAGCCATTTCTATGCTAAACCCCAAAACTTTGCACCTTAATAACTTTGCAACTGTTTGATGGATTTACCTGAAATTTGGAATTTATGATCAAGAACCATAGGCCTTGGGATCTGCCAAGTTTTGTACTGGTCGGATATCGCTGCGGAGTTATTAAGTGTGATCTGTGCGTGCGTTCGCTTTTCTGGATTGTATGGTCGCTCTACAAGTCATACGGTTTGCATGACTCGCCCAAATTCAGGGAACATGCGCTAGGGTCCCAATGTGCCTTTCGAAGATTTCGTGAAAAAATATTAAACGGTTCAAAAGTTATTCAAAAAACAGTTTCCCATTATAAGTCAATGGGAAAAGTTAACAAAAAGTTCAACACTTTCGCAAATGCATTTTTACTTTCGCAAATGGGCCTGTTACTTTCGCAAATCGGCCATTTTGTTTTCAGTTGGTGATCAGAAAAATGGTTGGCATTTAAATTTGGGACCCTCTAGCAACCTAATTTTTTTGTATTCACCTAGTCGGGCCCTGAGGATGCTTGCCATGTCTTTATTTTGTGGTAAAACACCCCAGAAATATGTTTTTCAAATTTCTGGAAAAAGTACTTTCGCAAATTACTTTCGTGCTCACGAAAGTGTCACAAACTTTTGAGTAAGCTTTCGCAAATTGCGACAGTAGTTTTCTAGTCTGTGGGAAAATGACAGCAATTCTTTGTCACTGTGCTGCAAAAGAACTGTTAGGAGTTTTGAGCTGAAATTTGGAGGGAACGGAGCCGACATCTCACAGATGTGCCTTTCAGAGATGCATTGAAAAAATATTACATGGCGGCAAAGTTACGGCACTCCAAAGTTGACATTTTTTCCCATAGGATAACATTACGGCGCCCGATGCATTACAGAAATCCTTTGGATCCCTGCTGCAAAATAACGGTTTGGTCTTTTTTCCTGAAATTTGGAGGGAAGACAGCCAACAGCTCACAGATGTGCCTTTCAGTGGTTTGGTGAAGAAATATTACAGGGAGGCAAAGTTATGGTGCTCCGAACTTCTTTTTTTCCGTAGGATAACATTACGGCTTCGCCGCGTCTTTTCAGGGCCCTATCTCAAAACGGTGCGAGATAATGGAGTTTTCACGGAAAAATTCTCAAAAAGTACAAAACTAGCCAGGACAGTCATAAATCATACGACTTTTAAATTTTTTTCTAAATCATACGGTTCCTGAGATATAACTTATTTAGTATTCCAAGTCCTCATTTTCTGCTCCGATACCCATTATTATGCATATTCTTTGTACTCACTGTCTTTCTCTATTCAGCTTTTTGGGAAAACCAGCCTGTGCGCTACATTACTGTTACCATTGCCCTTTCCGCTATGGTTCCATGCCTGTTTCACTTACCGTTGGACGTCTGCGCCACCACGTGCGGCCATCCTTTATGCTTACTACGCCATGCTTTCTGCTTACTTTTTGCCATTTGTGTGTACCGCATTGTTTCTCTTTCTGTTTCACTTTGTGTCACCATGCCCACTGCCATTTCGATTTACAGGCACCATGTTACTATGTGACAAGACATCCATTGGCACACCGTTACGTCACGCCACCATATTACGTTATCCTTTCTGTTCTCATTCGCTTGCGTTACCTTGTCTCGCGCCACTGTTAGCGCTTCTGTTTGCATTGCTGTTCCTGTTATTATGCCACAAGACATCATGTGGTGGGAATGCATGGGGCCCTTTGGGCCCCAGCGCTCCAACTGCCGCGATACGTGCCGGGATCGTAATTTATGCGTTATCCTTTATGCTTAATTTGCACTTGCTTTTCTGTTATTTTTTGCCATTTGTGTCTACAGTACTGTTTCTCTTTCTGTTTCACTTTGCATCACCATGCCCATTGACATTTCCATTTGCAGACACCATGTTACTATGTGATAATACATCACGTGGCAGACCGTTCCCGTCTACGCCACCGTGTGCGTTACCCTTTCTGTTCTCATTCGCACTTGTGTTACCATGTGTGCCACTGTTAGCATTTCTGTTTGCGTTGCTGCTCCTGTTACTATGCCACAAGACATCATGTGGTGGGAGCACGGGGCCCTTCACCGCTGCATTACATTCACTGTTTCTCGTTACCATTCTCAAAAAGAAGGGAAATTAGAGGCAAAAAATCCATTTAATGCATTAGTTAGGGTTGTTCCACAGCGACAAAAGTGAGGAAATTCGCTGTTAGGGTTGAAAACCCTAACTCGAATTCACCCCCAGCACCACACACACACACACAGACACACACACACATTCAAGTATGGGGAGGACCAAGTCAACACAACCAATGACAGACATCCAGCAGCAGGTGACAGAAATAACAAACACTTGTCTAAATGTACTCACGAGACATCCCCACCCACCTGACCTGGTACTGCATGCTCAGTGGAGATCAACAGCAAACTGAGGCCATGTACACCAAGCGTACACATCCCTGATTGCAGCTGCACACAATGTACCACACTTAGTAGTTGCATGGCCTTACCTACCGATGCTCCACACCAGACCAGACCACATGTGGTGGCCACCTGAGCAATAGAGTTCAGCAAAACCAAGCAGTTGTACAGGTATAATATCTCTGATTATAACAAGGGTTTGAGAAATGCAGCTTTCAATTGACTGTAAACATTAACAGCCTTATGTTTACTTTTATTAACATACATGTAGAGCCTAACCATATGATGAACATGGTTTAATGTTTAAAACAGTTTATTATGATAGCAGTAAGCCACTCCCAGGTATTATGTTAATGGTAGGTTTATCACTGTCTAGCGACATGTGGCACTCGGCTATGCCTCATTCAACATTAAACCCCACAGGGTGATTAACAGACCATTTAACATAACTGTTGGTCATGCCTTATTGTAATTGTCTTTATGAGTAGATAGTCTCCTCTGCTAGGCACTGTAGCAGCTTTGCACCACAGTGTCCCACCCAGTTACACCATACACTGTCTAGTTACTGGAGAATGGCTGTGAATATGAACTCATGAAGATGAACAGTGTAACTTGATCATTACAGTCATCGAAACCTTAGTGTGATTATAACTGACAGAGTCAGTGACAGAGAATAACCCTGTTGTCCTAGTACACTTACCCCATTGTGAGTTAAATCACTAAAAGACATTCTGTTTATATCTACACCATACCTACTTGATTCCTGTTGTACCACAATTAACATAGTTATCACTTTGATAGCATCAGTGACAGAAGTGTGTAAACCCAAACACTAGGCATACAGCCTGAGTATGAAACAACTGTTAAAAAATTACACTGTGTCCATAAGTGGCATAGATCACTCATTGCAACAATAGTAAATGTATTACTATTTGAATAAGTTAGTCATCACTGATGCAATGAGATTGTCTTTATCAGGTACAACATACTCATGTAAGTGCCTACAGGAAAATCTATCCATTATACATCTCCGATACAGGTCGTCATTGTTGGCTCAGTAGTGCTATGATATTTAGAAGTTGCTTGGCCTGATCCATGCAATTACAATGTTTCTTACAAAGAATACTTACTGCAGCTTTAGTATTGAAACACACTGAAGGTCTATGTATGTACATGAGCAGTACACCTTCATCAGTAAGAATGCATCTGATACTGGCTGTACGAATTTCAGATCATTGAACAGACAATGCTTTTCCATACGCTTACATCAGCCTCTCTATCTTGAGTAAACCATTGCAGTAAATGTACTACTATGTAAATCACCTACTAAATGTAACACTACTTTTATCTTGAGCATGCTAGTGTCTTGTGGTTAATTTATGTACTTCTCTTAATTAATGTATACTCACTAGTGTTAAAACCTTTCTACAACTGTCATCATGCACCTTCAGCATTTATATTGACTAATGGCACAGTACCAGTTGTGGTATGGTGTGCGAGGGCATCGGTAGGTAAGGCCATGCAACTACTAAGTGTGGTCGTTGTGTGCAGCTGCAATCAGGGATGTATGCGTTTGGTGTACATAGCCTCAGTTTTGCTGTTGATCTCCACTGAGCATGCAGTACCTGGTCAGGTGGGTGGGGATGTCTCGTAGTACATTTAGACAATTGTTTGTTATTTCTGTCACCTGCTGCTAGATGTCTGTCATTGGTTGTGTTGACTTGGTCCTCCCCATACTTGAATGTGTGTGTGTGTGTCTGTGTGTGTGTGTGGTGCTGGGGGGGGTGAATTCCGAGTTAGGGTTTTCAACCCTAACAGCGAATTTCCTCACTTTTGTCGCTGTGGAACAACCCTAACTAATGCATTAAACAGAGTTTTTTGCCTCTAATAATATATATATATATATATATATACACACACATATATATATGTGTATATATCATTTATTAGCCAAGAGACGGTATGAGTTACCGATTAGGCATGATATGTTTACTCAGAGAAACTAAAATGCATTGATATAAAAGGTTATATTTAGGGTGTGGGGAAGAAGAGCATGAACTGAATGCCAATAAGAAGTATTTAATAGAAGTCTGATCACAGTAGTGGCTTGGGCTCACCAGCCATGCAATGTTTGTCACTGATTGGGATGTTTATTATTTTTAAAAATCATACATTTAATTATCTGAACACCATGAACTGAAAAAACTGTAAAGTAAATGAAAATACTATGCAGTATTAGCAGGCACTAATACAAGGGATTATAAGAAAAAGCTTGAACTCAGTGCTTGTAGCTGTTGTATGGTAACCAGGATACTAGCAGAAATAAAAGTTAAAGGTACGGGGCCAGATATTCAAAAGGGTTGCACCATGCGCAATAGGATTGCGCCTGCGCAAGTCCGAAACTGTTCCATTCTGCGATATTCAGCAGGAGGCAGTTGCGCCACTGAAAACATGCTGAGCAACAGCGCAATGCAAATGAATGCATGCTGAACTGGAGGGGGAGGAACCATGCATAAACTGCACAGCCCAATATTCAGCCGGACTGTGCAGAGTTGTGCAGGCGCAACCCCCAACCTGCGCCTGCACAAGAGTGAGCCCAAAAAAATAGGATCAAGTCGAGGGCCACCCACAGGTGAGCTGCTGCATTGCAGGGCACGACACAGCAGCTGCCACCTGTGGCTGACCCTGAACCCACTCCCTGTGCCCCCCCTGCAGACCGATCATGGGCAAAACAGTGTAAAATCCCCCACCACCACCCCCCACTGGCCCGATCGCAGGCATAGCTTTAATTCCCCCACCACCACCAGCCCGATCACGGGCAGCAAAGTGTCTCCCCAACACATCCCTGGTGGTCCAGTGGACCGATAAGCCCGATCCACGGGCTGGAGTAGTAAATCACCCCCACCTACGAACATATCCCTGGTGGTCCAGTGGAGCGATAATCCCGATCGCAGGATGGAATTGTAAAACACCCCCTGAACACATCCCTGGTGACCTAGTGTCCCCACCCCACCCACCCAGGAAGCCCCACCACCCTGCTCCCTCCCCGCAGCCAGCGGTGGCAGCATCCACCCACCTGCCACCCGCCGCCCGCCGACTGACTGCCCGGTAGCTGCATGCATTGATAAGCCAGAGCCAATGGGCATGCAGCTAATACCTATAAGACAGTCCAGATTTGTGAATGAATGTATTCATACCCAAAACTGGACTGTCTTGTACAATGGGCTGCATGCCCATTGGCTCTTGCTCTGCACCAATGGATATGCAGTCTCACCGGCAGTCAGTCAGTGGGTGGCGGGCGGCAGTGGTTGATGCTGCCACCCACTGGCTGCCGGGGGAGCAGGGTGGTGGGCTTCCGGGTGGGTGGGTGGGGGACACTAGGTCACCAGGGATGAGTTGGGGATGTTTTACAACCCATCCCGGATCGGGATTATCGGTCCACTGGACCACCAGGGATATATTTGGGAGGTGGGGGTGTGTGTTTTACAACCCAGCCCGCACTGGGCTTATCGGTCCACTGGACCACCAGGGATATGTTGGGTGAGACACATTGCTGCTCGCGATCGGGCTGGTGGGGATTTAAGCTGCGCCCATGATCGGGCCAGTGGGGGTGGTGGTGGGATTTTACACCTATTGCCTCGATCGGGCTGCAGGGGCGCCGGTCCTCAATGGCTGCTGCCTGGCAAGGCGCCAGGTGCAAGTCCTCGGGGATCGGTGCACCTGCATGCTAATGGCATGCAAATGGGGCCGTAATCAGATGTAAATGGCCCCCCCTGTGCCTTTCATGAATTATGGACCCATTTGCATGTCACCATTTGAATATCGGGATTTTGCACATGGCTCAATGGTACTTGCGCCACCGCAAGTTGAATGCTCCATTCTGACCACTTGCAGTGGTGCAAGTTCCACTGCGCCATGCACAGTGTTTTATTAACCAGGGGTGATATCCAAAGGAGTTGCTCAAGGACGCAACTCCTTTGAATATCACTCTGGCCACACCCCTGCACAACTATTTTGTGCAGCGCAAGGGCTTGCTCCACAAAATAGCGCAGTTTGAATATCTGGCCCACTATGTAAAAATTGGCATACATGTAAGATACGTCGGACTGAATATATATCAGCAACATCAGCACAGCAGCAATAAGAGGCATCTAAGAGTAATAGTTGGGTATATCCCATTGTAGAGCAATGCCCCTTTTGAGCTGTGAAGTTTGAAGTAACAGCAGATGCTTAACTTATGGTAATCTGCGAACAAGGTAACCGTAATTGAGCACTTACAAAAATGGAGACTCAGTTACGGCGTCCATGTTCAGGGCTATCTGGCAGGGTAGCGACTAGATACATGGGTGGGCAAGGTGGGCAATGGGAAGTTACATGCATGCACAGGATGCACATGAGCTGGTCAAAGGGGAGGAAGGTATGGGAGGGTTGTGTGGGCAGCTGGCAGTTGGTTCATTAGTATGATAGGAAGTGTGGTTGGTGGGAGTGCAGGGTGAAGTGTTCAGGTCCGATGTGGCGCTTTCTTCATTTTTGCCATTAGGCGACTTTGAATTCTGTAAGTATTTCACTCTCCTGACATGCACCCCCCACCCCAGAGTTGATAATCCCTTAATAGGGGGTTGCAGGGGGGCAAGACTACCCACATTAAAAAAAATGTCTTAGATCTCGGGGGCCCTCTTGCCATTCACCCCGAGTGTGCATCACCAAAATTAATTTTCGGCAATATACACTTGCCCTAATGGCAATTGTTATTCTGCAATCACCATTTTGACGTAGACCGTTAACTTATACAGAACAAGAATGAGACACCAGTAAAAAAGCTGCTACTTTTTTATAACAAAGTCAGAAGCAAAATTATGAGTGCACACCACTAATTGCAGATGTGACAGCTGATCTACTAAACTACTAGGGATTGAAATAACCTGTAATTCAGTTCAAAAGCTATACAGTATTACATGGAAATGATAAGACATCTATTTTACAATAAAATATTGGTATGACTGGACTGTCTTACAGTTAATATGTATCTGTATAAAACCAAGGTTCTCTCCTGCAAGAATGTACTGATCGGGCAAATAATTAGTGTACAATATAAGTTGCAATATATATTTTAAATAATGTAGGGGTGAAAAGCTTATTTTAACAGGGAGCTAGTGTAAGTGACTGCAATATGCTTTCTTTAAGAGATTTCTTTTAATAAGAATGAAATGTCTTGATTTCCGGAAGCATTGAATACACATCACTGTAAAATGATTGCACTGCAGTGTAAGTAACATGAGTTATCTGGGTGACATAGCAGTTGTGAATTAAGGTACTTAGTTACCATGATAACAGGAACAGCTATTAAAGTGTTCCAAAAACATGGCACCATGCCTTGAGGAAGGTAAAGTTTTCACCAATACGTCAACTGTGAAGGAAGTGCATGCACAGGTATGCTCAGACAATACCTGTTGTCATTAAGCACCAGCAGGAGAGGGGCCATTTATGGATACAAAAGTAAACCAGAAAAGTACTACATGTAGTTATATTAATGGATGTAGGCAAGTGAGCCAGCAAAATGAAATGTTCTGCTATGAATTGCTGTATATGAATCTGGATACAAGTGTTGACACTGGGGAACAGGTTAGATTTTGAGTAAACACAAGGTTGGGTGAGAACAAGAACTGACTACAAACTCTTTCTTTATTGCGTGCTGATAGTCTGTTACATTTACCTAGTTGGAGTGGTGCACACTCTCCATACATATAATCCCCTGCAGTTTGGCACCAAAAATTCCACTTACATGTAACAAACAGAAGCCTATATGAGCAAAGTCAATATGATGTTTTAGTTTGGTCTCACGCAGTAGTATCAGATCCTTATATACTAAATTAATAACTCTTGAGGATGTACTTAGATAGACTGCTCAGCTTTTCTGACATTATCTTTAATGAGAGGTGAGCTTTCAGCTTCCTGTTGTATTGTACTGTAGTTTGGTCTAGCAGTTTTCTTGATAATAGATATGAAAGGCATTGTGTAAAAATAAATTCTATTAAACTGTTTACTGGACCTGATAATTGGTTACATTTTTAATACAACAGACCAATTTCTTAATCACTAGAAAAAGGGAATGACATTATTATAAAGGGTACGTGTAGCAATGGATGAAAAGGTTTCTGCACTTATTCTAGTGATCACTGGAGGGCACATGCAAAAAGAAACTAGGGAGTGAATTACAGGGGAATTTGAGATAACATGACACAAAAGCTATGTTGTACTAAAATTGAAACAGAGCAATTTACTTCATAATACCTAGAGTATGTGCCTGGAGTGGTGCTGTCAACCAAAGGACATGATATAAAATTTAACAAATTTTGAGCATATGGCAGCAGAAAACCAAATAAGCATTTTATGAATTGACTGGTTTTCCAGTGTTCCTGGTGCCAGTGGTTGCATGCCTATCTTGTGTTTCCCACTGATAATATGTAAGCAATAAGACACAATGGGCTGTGCATTATGGTGTGATAACCGTACTCCCAGGGGCATAGTTAGGCATGAGGCTGAAAGCAAAGTGCCGTTCGTCCCTAGGAGTGCAGTTATCATACCGTAATGCACAACCCCGGAGTGTCTTATTGCGCTTATAAAATGGCCCCTTATTTTTAGAAGCAATTTTTTTTTACTTTAAAACACATTTTTAAATAAGTAAAAAATGTAAGTGAATCTGTGCTTTTAACATAAAATAGTCCTTCCGCCAATTGGTGCTAGATTAAAGTAGTGTTGTACAGTGTGTGCCTTCCTACCCACTTAAACTTCATATTCCCCTGCCAGCCAGCCACAACAATTCACAAATGCTCTTTTCATCATTCTAAGTATGACACATACCCCCTTCCTTTATTTTATTCTCCTCACTCTGTAGATAAAGCTAAAAGGAAGCCATAGTGTAACAGAGGCCTCTCAGTTCCTTGATGCTGCAATCATGAGTGTAGTTCAAAACTGCCACACTCACTGACAGCATCATGAACTGCTCGCTCTGTCCTAAAAGTTAAACAGCAGGGTGAGTCATTTACCACCTTTTCTCTTTGTTTATATAGTATTATTGATTACTTTCTTCATTCTGGTTTTTTTTTTTTCTGTTTCTCCACATTCAAGAAATGGAGTGTTTACCACGGAATACAGAGATTCAAAATTCTGCTCAGTTCTACTAGCAGAATGTTCCTCTACTAACATGCTGTACACACGCAACAAAGGCCTGTTTTAGAGCCAGAGACTCAATTTTCTAACTGTCAGGGCAACCAGAAGACGTTTCCCTGACGAACAGGTAAAGATAGAAGAGGGATTGTTCACTGTTAGCAAAGAAACAATTGTAATGAAAACTATAAACAATACTTAATGTTTCTAATGTGTCTATGTGTGTAAGAAGAGTGTAATAATCTGGTAAACAACATTAAATTAATTTGTTTTATTTTATATTTAAGGTAATTTTATTTTTAGGGCCCAGTTGCAGGTTTCTACAGTGTAAAGGTAGCAGCCATGTTTGTGGTGGAAGACCGGTTCTGGTTGTAGAGAGACTGATGGAAGATAGTTCTGGTTGTAGGAGGACTGCTTTGCTCATTGTGTGATGTGGTTTAGGACCAGGATGACTGTGTGTATATAGAGATTTAATATACGGCCAACTGATCTCTCTTGGCCAATAAGATTTCTGTATTTTTTCTTGTCATTTTATAAGGAGGATTATAAAATGGCAGGGTAAAATCATGTAATCTGATTGGCACTTATTTATGTGTAAAATATGGTTACACATGGTTAAAAGAAAAGGATTGCCCAGAAGTGAACAGTCTGCAAACACAGATCAATGGTCATTTGGAACACAGGCATTTCACTTAGTCCCCCATTGCCAGAACTGATCTTCCACCACAAACATGGCTGCTACCTTTATACTGTAAAAAAAACTTCCAATGGGCCCTAAAAATAAAACTACCTTAAATAAAAAATAAAACAAATGAATTAAGTGTTATTTCCCTGATCATCACACTCTCCTTGCATACACAAACAAATTAGAAACAATAAATATTGTTTATAGATCTGAGGGAGTCACTTCTATTCCTTGAGCATTTGTGGGGGAAGACTTTCAAATTTCAGCAGGAGTTGCAGAGGGGTAAGGAGTTGCCATCTCGGCAGCTGTTCCTGGATTTCTGGACTTGGTTTAAAATTGAGTTTTGTTGCCGACGACCCGACTAATGAGACACTGGGGAAAGGCCCATAGCCGGCTATTGGGAGGCCACTATTTCCCTGTCTGCACCCAGATCTGGGGCAGAACACTTGTATCTCACTGCTGATTAGTTGAAAGGGGTGTGTGGAGTGGTCCTAAGACATCTGGGGGGTTGGTCTGGCGGCTGATCCTATGGACGCCTGTAGCTGCCGGTTGCAGATTTGGCAGGGAGTAGTGGTTCTCATGGTCTGTTGGTTAGGGCCTTCAGACTTTTCTTTTACTGTTCTGGGTTTGTTAGAATTTTTTTGGGAACCTGCTGGATTATTGGATCTCCAAGCCTGTGGATGAATCCTGAGTAATATCAGGTTTTCCCCTGTGGATTCAAAAGCAGTCGGTAACTTTCTCAGGAACCTGATGAATTATTGGATCTTCAATCCTCTGGATGGGTTATGAGTGAGATCAGGTTCTGCCTGTGGATTCAAATTAGTAACTATGGCATCTTAATTTTTTGGTTATGATGGACTGTTATATATGTGATTTGAGCTCCTGAATTATATAGTCCAGCTTCTTTACGACACTGCTTATTTTGGTGGGGTGGTGAGAGTACCCTATATGTTTTATTATATCATATATTACTGTTTCTTCTGGTTCCTACATTATGAGAGGTAGTATTGGGACTGAAGACTTTATATAACTACCTGGACTGGTGGGAGCCTTCAGGGTGTTGATTTTACATTATTCTGTAGCATTCTACAATATCTGATTTGACTCATCTTCGACTTATGACCACAGAGTTTTATGTAGTTTTTTGGATAGTAAATTTTATTTATTTTTGGTCTGTTATTATAATTATAATTTGGAATTGATTGTTATTTGATTCGGTTCAGATTAAGTTATTGGGTGCTTAGTTATTATTTTAAGAATGTGCTGGGGAGACCAATAGACAGTCAGGCAGTATTGCCCCACCAGGCTCAGAGAATTGCACCCTTTTGACTGCCCTTATTTGTCAATAGAGACTTATAAACATTGTCAATCCCTCAGAATTGCTAGAAGGCAGAGGAAAGGGGTGAGAACTGGGCCTGGTTGGGGAATGGAAAGGGGAGGATGTATCGGAGTGATGGGGATCAGGCGACGCCCTTGGGCAAAATGGTGCCAAGGCAGGGGTAATCTATGTCTTGTCCCCATACCCAAGGGCCCAGCAATTAATGCTAGTCAGGAGTTGAGGTCTTCCTCAGCATCTCATCCAACCCAGGTGGTGTTATGTAATGCCAGGTCCATCAAAAACAAGACTGCTATTATAGCTGATCTTGTTGAAATGGTGGATCTAGCATGAATCACCGAGACCTGGCTGGATGAAAATGCAGGCCTGGTATTGACTTCTGCAGTTCCAGCTGGGTTCTCAGAGATTCACCACCTGAGGTTGGATCGTAGGGGTGGGGGTATAGTCATCTTTTTTAAGACCAAACTGGGCCTTGTGGATGTTCCAGGGGGGTTCACCAGATCCTTTGAGTGTATCATTGGAGAGGGTATAGGTTGCAGGATAATCCTCATTTACCGTCCACCAGGTGATGGGGGTTTATTCCTGCAGGAGATTGCAGACTTCATCGTTGACATGGTATTGGAGTCTCCCAGATGGATAATTCTGGGGGACTTCAATGCATGGGTCAACAATGAACTCTTGCCATTTGGTCAAAATCTCCTTCAGCTAATGACAATGCTGGGCCTTACACAGGTGGTTACCTCCTCTACCCATATAGGGGGTCAGTCATTGGATCTGCTCTTCCTCCTGAGGATGGAGATCTCTGACTTGGGGGTGGAACCAGTCAGTTGTTCTGACCATCACACCATAGGGTTCAGTTTTGGAGCTCCCCCAAATCAACCTACCCCCTCGGAGATGGTCCGGTACCGCCCTTTAAGGGGAGTTATCACAGATGGTCTATCAGCAGTCCTGGACCTATCGGGATTGCTGGGTGAAAGCACAAGTCCAGGGGACCTTGTACTAGCCTATAATAAGGTGGTGGGAGATGCCCTGGATTTGATTGCTCCTGTTCAGCCACTCACTGTTTGCCCAAGGTCTCCTTGGTATGATGGGTCCTTGAAGGAGTTGAGGCATGTTGGTTGAAGGCTGGAGAGATCATGGCAGAAGTCCGGCCTGGTTGCTGACAGGATTAGATTGATAGAACATTATAAGGGCTATCAATCAGAAATCACCCGTAAGAAGGCAGAGTTCCTGTCCAGTAAGATTTCTTCAGCACATAATCGACCAGCTCAACTTTTCAGAATTGTTGACAGATTGTGCAATCCAATCTGTCTCCAGTCCGAAAGAACCTTTTCACAATTAAGTGTGGTGAGCTAGCTCAGTTCTTCAGATAAGGTTGCCAGCATCAGGTCTGGAATCAGCCCAGCTCTCTCTATGAGGGGCTGTGGATGTTGAGGGGATGTGGTGAGCACCCGGTCTGTCTGGACGGATTTCAGCCCACTGGAATTCATGGACATTGTGAAGGTTTTCCCGACTCTGCACCCGACCTGTTATAGTTTGGATCTGGGCCCTACCCCCCTTTTAGTGGGGTGTGTAGATGTTATCTACCCAATCCTAGCTGAAATTGTATGGAGCTCCTTGGAGAAGGGGGTCTTTCCAGACTCCCTAAAGGAGGTGGTCATTCAACCACTCCTTAAAAAACCCTCCTTGGATCCCAATGATTGAGGTAACTACCAACCTGCCTCTAACCTTCCCTTTGTAGGGAAGGTTATTGAGAAGGTAGTTGCATTGCAACTGGATGATCACCTTGTAATCCACAATGTACATGAAGCTCTTCAGTCTGGTTTCAGGAAGAGGCATAGCATGGAGACTGCCCTTGTCTGGGTACTAAATGATCTCCTAATGTTGAGGGATCAAAAGGCTCATACCATCCTGGTCCTTCTTGATCTCCCAGCAGCCTTTGACACTGTGGAACATGGGGTGCTTTTGGAGACCCTGCAGTTTCTCTGTGGACTGTAGGGTACAGTTCTCGAATGGTTTAGATTGTTCGTCATAGGCAGGGTTCAGAGGGTGGTCACTGGAATTTATTTTTCTGATGCCCTCCCCCTGTCTTGCAGGGTGCCTCAGGGCTCCATATTGGCCCCCCATGTTGTTCGCAGTGTATATGCTGCCACTGGGTGATATCATTAGGTGATACAGCTGGAGCTTTCATTGTTATGCAGATGACACTCAGCTGTATATGTCCTTTGTGCCCAGACAAGTTGATGCAGTCTCTGTGCTAAATAATTGCTTCTCTGAGATCAAAGACTAGATGAGCTCCAGTTGGCTGAAACTGAATCTGGATAAGATTGAGGTGTTGGTTGTGGACCCGGGGCACCCGGGGAAGGGTTTGCGGGCTGGGCACATGACAGGCTAGTGGCTTGACGGTGTCCAGCTATAGATTAGATTGGGTGCGGAACCTGGACGTTATGTTTGACGACAGCTTGACCATGAAATTTCAGATGTCAGCTGTGGTTAAATCCTCATTTTACCATCTGAGGAATATTGCCCAGGTGAAACACCTGGTTCCACTGAGTGACCTTCCAACATTGGTCCATGCCTTCATTAGTACCCATGTTGACTACTGCAATGCCCTCTACCTAGGGCTTTCTGGGGTTGACATCTGCTACTTGCAGCTGGTGCAGAATGCTGCAGCCAGACTGCTGACTGGTACTTCTAGGTCCAATGACATAATGCCTGTGCTGTGTGGACTGCATTGGCTGCCAGTCCCAGTGGTGGATCACCTATAAGGTATACTTGCTTTCCTTTAAAGCCCTACATGAACAGGGACCCGACTACCTGAAAGATCTCCAGACTCCCTACTCCCCCAATTGCCCCCTCTGATCCACCAATGAGGGATTGCTAGAGATTCCCAAGGTTTATCTTAAAACATCCGGAGCTCATGCATTTTCATTTGCAGCACCAACCCTCTGGAAATCTCTACCTCATCGGTTAAGAGAATGCCTGACCGTCAGTAATTTTAAATCTTTGTTAAAACTTATTTATTTTCACTGGCTTTCCCAGACTGATTTAACATTTGTACTGCTGTTTGCTTTTATATTTATGGTTTATACTTTGTACAGCGCCTTGATATTGAAAGGCACTATATAAATAAAGATTTGCTTGCTTGCTTGCATGATAAACATTCCATATCTTGAATGTGGAGAACAACAGGGAAAACAAAAACAGGAAGAAGTAAGTAGGCAATATTACAATGACATCATCAATTACATCACTTGCAGTGGGTGGAAGGACTATTTTATCACAAATGCACACAAGTAAATCTATTTTTTGTACATTTAAGCATGCTTTTCCCAATAGTCAAAAGTAAAAAAAAAAAAATAAGCCAATTTTATAAGTGCAATAAGGCACTCAGGGGTGTGTGTAAACCAAATTTTACAGCATGACCAGCAGCTGAGGTCACTTGGCCTTCAGTCCTGTGCCTTACTACACCCCTGGCCTTGCTGTAAAATATGGCTCACACACACACCTTCATGCCTTATTGCTTAAGTATAAAATTGGGGTGCAGTACATGTGCGATCAAAAATGCCATGCACAAGAATATGGCCTGCTCCCAGGTTGCACTGAGGGAGGGGATTTTGTATTTGCATAGGAAGGAATGGGGTAGCATTGAACTGTAGGTTGTAAATTGAGAGTTATTTATTTATAACACTGGAGGCGAGGCTGGCATTTCACAGTGGGTGGGATGTGGGTGGTGGATTTTTTATTTCAATAGGATACAGTAGTATAACACAGTATGAGAAGTGGGGGATATAAGGGTACTACAGGGGTGAGGATGGGGATTTTTTCAATGTTCAATTTGATGAGGAGGAAGAAATTAAGGTTTATCCCAACAGGGTGGAGGAAAGAGATAATGAAGCTCTGTAACCGATTTTTTTAATGTACAGCATTTTTTAATGTATGGAAATGTATTACAATTAGAGTGCCACTTCCAAAAGGTCCAGAGCATTTTATAGACTAAAAAATATTTATTAAAAAATGCCATAAAACAGTAGAATTCAAAAAACATCCCTGAACCATGTGGGCCACTCTTCTTTTGACCACTTCCACCCTGTCTATGTCTTTCCTGAAATGCCATTACTAGAACTGGACACACTATTCCAGGTGGGAGCATGCCAAACAGCAGAAAACTCTTTTGGAACCAAGCACCAGTAGTGATACTTTGGCAGCAGAACCTCCCTCCTTCTGTTGGTGATAACCCACCTCCAATTAACCTCAGTATCCCACTAGCTCTGCCCATGGCCTTGTCACACTGTGCATCCAGCTGGAGATCTTCTGAAATAATAACCCCAATGTACTTGGCAGAGAACACCAGGAGGAAGGAATTGCTGTGTGACTGGACTTCTCTACTGGGACTAAAGAAGTAGAACTCTACTACTCGGACCTTCAATTTAGGGTAAAAAAAAGTGTGTTTGTCTGAGCTGGCTGAAGTGAACTGCTATCTGAGCAGTTATCTAGGTGTAAATCTCAGGTGGCCTAAGGGGATTGTTATCTGTGCAATTTAACTAAGTGTAGAAAGATCTATTAAGTAGGGGGAGTGGGAAGCCAGGTTACAGACAGATTTAAACACTGCCCTAGATCGCTTCTGCCAGAAACTTGGCAGAGAATACCAGGAGGAAGGAGTTGCTGTGTGACTGGACTTCTCTACTGGGACTATATTGCCCTCCTTCTCTCCCCTCCACCCAAAGCCAGTTCTACTTTAATAGACACAGGATTTGACTGACAACAGGAACTTCCTGTTTGGGAGCATTAAGTGAGTGATCACAGGGCCACCAAAGACTCACCATCCTAGAAGGACAAGAGTAGCTCTCTGTCCACCCTTCCAGCTGCTGGAGGTCTGCCTATGAGCAAGTAAGGGGACTACTGAGAAATATAGGATCATCTTGTCTCAGAACAGGAAGATCAGGAGCTTAAAAGGCACAGATGCAGTAAGTAAGTAGGGAGGGAAAAAATGGAGGAAAGAATAATGATTCCAAACAACAGTGAAGGGGCCAGAAATAAGACATGATGGGAGTGGTGCAGTGCAGTGGCTGTGGAGCAGCAGTCTTCCAGGAGATGTTCTGAAGGATGCGGTGTTGTCTCATCTGCAGGCACCTCTCTGGGCTGAAGGAGGAGGTTGCTCATCTCCAAACTGAGTTAGCTATGATTTGTGGGACCTCCTCTCCCTTCCAGGGACCACCAGGGCCACTGCTGTTGCCTCAGAGGTTGCCAAGACAGAGAAGCAGTTGGACCACTGTGGTCTCAGGGAGGGTGAGGGTGGTGGAACAGAGGCACATCCCTCCAGTTGTACCTCTCGAAAATTCATATGCCGTTTTGACACAATGTGGTTCCTCTATGGAGGCACCCACAGTGGAGACCAAGAAGAATGCTTGGAACCTCCACAAAGGAGACCCACAGAAGGGTGTCATGGAACCCCACAGGGGAAGGAAACAACTCCTGGTGGGGGACTCCATTGTTAGGAAAGGTGAACTGGGAGAGGAAGGGGAGAGGGAGGTAAGGTTCCTGCCTGGCGCCATGGCTTGGAGGGACAGGGAGCTAATCCTCATGATCGCCGGAGTAGCTGCACAGGGGAGGGAGCTGGATGTTATTGTCCACCTAGGGACAAATGACCTGACTATAAAAGGGACCAGAGCAGTGCAGGAAGAGTTTGTAGAATTGGTGAGGGGCCTTAGACAAGAATCACACGTGGTAACCTTCTCAGAGGTGCTGGCTGTCTATGGCGTAGCTGAGGTTACGCTGCTCCACACCATGGGATTCAATCAGTGGTTGAAAAGCTGCTGCAGAGCTCAGGGATTTGGCTTCATTGGGGAGTGGGGGTCCACCTGGAGTGGTGCAGGCCTATACTGGCAAGATGGTCTGCATCTGTCCAGGAGGGGAACCAGGATCCTAGGTGAAAGGTTTAAATGCTTCATTGGCAAGCATTTAAACTAGCCAAGGGGGGAGGCACTGGAAAGGAGCACAGAAATCCTAGCCTCCTCAAAAAAAGACAGGGTAGTAAGTGAGGTAAACACAAAGACAGAGATGTTGATAGGGAGAAGGGCAGGGGGGTAAATGGAGAAAGTGACAAAGGCAGTAAGGACAGGGATGGGGCAAAAAGGAGTAAGGCCATCAGGAAATGGAGGGTAATGAGTACCAATGCCCATAGTCTGGGCAACAAGCTCCCTGAACTGGTGGCCTTGATGGAAGAGGGATGCCTGGATATTGTAGCAGTCACAGAAACATGGCACACGGAGAACCATGACTGGGATGTTAGCATACCAGGGTACACAACCTACAGAAGACACAGGGAGGGGAGGGGAGAAGAGGGGGAGGAGTAGCTCTCTATGTAAGGGAAGGGATAAAAGCAACTGAACAAAAGAGTAAACAGGGAGGAGAGGAGGCACTGTGGGTCACCTTAGAGACTGGAAATGGCACCACAATCCGCACAGGGGGTTGTATACAGACCCTCATGTCAGTTGAGGGAATGGACAAGGTTATGATAGAAGGCATTCTTAGGATGGCAAAGAAAGGGGAGATACTGTTGAAGGAGACCTGAATATGCCAGATGTTAACTGGAGCACATTTGCTGCAGCCACATCCAAGAGCAGGGCCATTCTCGATGCCCTACAGGTGGCATGCCTCAGACAGCTAGTTTTTGAACCCACTCATGAGTGCGCAATCTTAGACCTTGTCATCTCAAATGGGGGAAGTGAGAGGATCTCAGATTTAGAAGTGGATAGCCATCTGGGAACAAGTGACCATCAAACAGTGTGGTTCACGATAAACTCAGCTACAGAGTCAAGCCATACAAAGGTGAGGGTACTGGACTTCAGGAGGGCTGACTTTGGCAAGCTGGGAGAGTGTCTTAGAAAAGCACTAGCAAACAGGCTAGAAGGAGGGGTGGAACAACAATGGGGAATCATCAAATCTGCCATCACAGAGGCAACAAGTCTTTGTGTGAAGCAAATAAACAAATCAAAATGAAAGAAAAAGCCACTATGGTTCTTAAAAGAGGTGGTGGGGAAGGTCAGGGAGAAGAAGATAGCATTCAGGAAGTATAAGGAAACACAGAAGGAGCAGGACAGACAGTTGTACCAGTTAAGGCAGAAGAAAGCAGGGAGGGAAGTCAGAATAGCAAAGGTCCAAACTGAGGAAAGGATAGCTAACTCGGTTAAGAAGGGGGATAAAACCTTTGATAGGTACATCAGGGAGCATAGAAAGATAAAGGGAGGGATAGTGAGGCTGAATAGAATGGACGGTGGGTGGGCAGAGAGGGACAATGAAAAGCCAGGGATACTGAATGAATATTTCTGCTCAGTATTCACAAAAGAGGAGAAGGGGAAGGTGCCTAATCCAAGTAACAGAAGCACTCTGGATAGGAGGGTAGATCCCAGTCCTTTCACAGAAGAATGGGTTCTGAAAGAACTCCTAAAACTGAAGGTGGACAAAACAATGGGGCCTGATGGAATTCACCCCAGAATTCTAAAATAATTAAGGGGAGAACTAGCGAAACCACTGACTACCCTTTTTAACAAATCATGAGAGGATGGTATGGTACCTGAGGACTGGAGAAAGGCAGATGTGATTCCCCTTTACGAAAGTGGGACCAAGACAGAGGCAGGAAACTACAGACCTGTCAGTTTGACCTCTGTGGTTGGGAAAGTGATGGAATCACTTCTGAAGGAAAGAATTGTTGAGTACCTAGAGGTCAGTGGGGCACAGGACCCAAGGCAGCATGGATTCACAGTGGGAAGGTAATGTCTGACAGATCTAATTGATTTCTTTGACTGGGTGACCAAAGTAGTAGACCAGGGAGGGGCTGTGGACATGACCTACCTAGACTTTAGCAAGGCATTTGACACAGTCCCACACAAAAGATTAATAGTCAAATTAACCAGCCTGGGAGTGGGTCCCAGGGTGGCAGCCTGGTTAAAACATTGGCTGGACAACAGGACACAGTAGGTAATTGTAAATGGAGTCCACTCTGAAGAATGAGGGGTTACTAGTGGGGTACCGCAGGGTTTAGTACTGGGGCCAGTCCTTTTTAATGTCTTTATAAGTGACATTGCAGAGGGACTGGAAGGAAAAGTATGCCTCTTTGCAGATGACACAAAGATCTGCAACAGGGTTGATACACAAAGAGGAGTGGAAAGGATGAGAAGGGACTTGGCAAGGCTGGAGGAATGGTTAGAAGTATGGCAAGCTTGGATTTAATGCAAAGAAGTGCAAAATAATGCACCTGGGAAACAAAAACCCAGGGGAAGGTTACACAATGGAGCGGGAGGTAGTAACAAAAAACAAAAATGGAAAGGGACCTGTGGGTAATCATATCAGATGACCTTAAGGTTAGCAAGCAATGTGAGAAGGCAGTAGGGAGGGCTAGGGGGATACTGGGATGTATAGGGAGAGGCATCACCAGCAGTAAACAGGAAGTTGTTATCCCTCTGTACAGACAGTTGGTGAGACCCTATCTGGAGTACTGCATCCAGTTCTGGAGACCCTATCTCCACAAGGACATAGACAGGATAGAGGCAGTCCAGAGGAGGGCATCTAAAATGGTGCAGGGTCTACAACAGAAGCCATATGAGGAGAGACTAAAGGAGCTTAATATGTATACCCTTGAGGAAAGGAAGGAGAGGGTGGACATGATAGAAACTTTTAAGTACCTCAGTGGAATCAACAAAGTCCAAGAGGGTAGCATCTTTCAGAAAAAGAGATGTGCAAGAACAAGGGGACACAATTTGAAGATGGGGGACAGTTCAGGGGCAATGTGAGGAAGTATTTTTTCACAGAGAGGGTGGTGGATGCATGGAACAGCCTTCCTGAGGAGGCTGTGGGGTCTAAAACTGTGGAAGAATTCAAGAATGCATGGAACAGACATAAGGCAATTTTTGTTGGGGTAGGAAGAAATAGGCTGTTGGTTAACTAGAATCTGCAGCTTATCCTGTAGGTAGGAAAATGGGCAGACTAGGTGGGCCAAGCGGTCCTTATCTGCCATCAAAGTCTATGTTTCTATGCTTCTATGTACCTTTCCTATCTAGTGACTGCCAACACCTCCCTCACCCTATATTCAACACTGGGTTCCTGTTCCCTAGATGCATGATTATGCACTTTTTTGACATTGAACCCCAAATGCCATACCTTCAACCACTCCTCTAGTTTCCCTAGATCCTTAGCTATTGTCTCCACTCCCTCTTGGGTGTCCACCTTATTGCAGATCTTGGTGTCATCTGCAAAAAACCAGACCTTCCTCTCTAGTTCCTCTGTAGTTTCCCCACAGAAGATATTCAAGAGGACTGGCCCAGCACTATACCCTGCAGTACACTGCTGGTAATCTCCTATCTTCAGAGTGCATGCCATTTACCACTGCCCTCAGCCTCCTATCCATTAGCCAGTTGTGAACCCACTTAACAACTTTGGCCCACAAGGCCAAATTGATCAACTTTCCAATCGGCCTTCTATATGGCACAGTGATGAAGGCCTTGCTGGAGCCTAGATAGCCTATTTCCACTGCTCTTCGTTGGTCTATGCCCCTGATCACCCAGTCAAAGAAGTCTATTAGATTTATTTGGCATGACCTGCCCCTCAATGAATCTATGCTGCATGTGGTCTTGCAGTCCACTGGTTTCTAGGTAATTAACCAGTTTATCCTATAGTAAGATTTCCATTAATTTCCCCACCACTGACGTTTGGTTGACTGACCTGTATTTTTTAGATTCCTCACTAGTGTGGTTCTATGCAGAAAGACCATGTCAGCCCTTCTTCAGTCCTCTGAAAGAACTTGTGATTACAGTGAGCCATTGAACAAAGCTATCAGTGGATCAGATAGCAATTCCATGAGCTCTTACATTATTCTGGCATGTATCCCATCCAGTCCCCTACCCTTATCCACTTTCAGGACTGCAAGTTCTGTCAGTACTCTCTCCTCTGAAAATGGCCTTGTGTTCACTCCCTCCCCACCAATGATCTTAATTCTCTTCTGCCCCCCTTCTAATGCGAAGACCAAGCAAAAGTACAAAAGTACCTGTTCAAAATGTCAGTCTTGTCTTGGTCTGCTTCTGCACAGACTCTCTCTTTTACCTTTCTTATGGCTGCTATTCCACCCCTAGAGTTTCTCTTTTCACTGAAAATGTACAATAGGTATGAATCAATATGCTGCCATGCTCACATGGGTATGGCAGTAGGTTTCAGAGATTCATTCACATTATCTCTTTAAAAGGCTTATCACATGTCATAGACTGCCACTGAAGTATATGCTCTATCTCTTCATTTATTTTGTACTGAAGAAGGGTAAAGCATTATTATGATTCACAGCTGAAGTAGTGGAGGCCTCGAAGGCTATGAAAGGGCATTTAAAAATATAAACAAGCCAAGCAGAGGGGGGCAGGGTGGAGTTTTACAGCAGGAAGGAGAAGACCAATAGGATAATGTGGAAGGCTAAGGCTGAAATGGAATTTAGAATTACAGAGGATGTGAAGAAGGGAGATAAGATCTTCTTTCATTACATAAGGGAGAAGTAAAAATGAGGAAAGAAATAGTCAGACTGAAGGAAGGAGAGGACTGGAAAAAGATTAAGGTAAGGTGAAAATTCTGAATAGATATTTCTGCTTAATATTCATGGTGGTAGACAAGGGACCAATGAGTGATAGTACTATGTGGATCACATTCCTGCAAAAATAGTACTAGACGGCTTAAGTGCACTTAAAGTAGATACAGTATGTCCATGGGCCAGGATTGGGATACATCCACATGTGTTTAAAGAGATGGAGTAGGTCCTAGATGAATTGCTAACTGAGTTATTCAATAGCACACTGGAAACAGCAATAGTGCCCAATGACTAAATGATGGTAAATGAATTGCTCCTACACAAGAGCAGGAATGATCCAGAAAACTACAGACCAATCATCCTAATGTCTATGATATGACAGGTAAGCTGTTAAAGACCATAATTTGGGAAAGGATAGGACAGGTGACTGGACTGCAAGACAATAGGCAACATAGGTTCACAGGGTTGAGGCTGTGTAAGACAATCATGACTGATATCTTTGGGTGACAAAGACAGTGGACAATGGACAGCTGGTGCACATAGTGCACCTTGATTTAAGTACAATCTCTAATACTATCTCACATAGATGATGATTAAGAAGATGCAGGACCGTGAAGTAGGGGACACAATTACTGGGGTATGGGAAATTGGTTACGTGACAGGAACCAGAGGGTGGTAATAAATGGTGGATACTCAGTCACTAGTGGGGTGCAATAGGGATTAGTCTTCTGATCGGTCTCTTCAACATCTTTAATTGCGACATAGGGAAAGGGATCTAGGGCATACTATGCCTCTTAGCAGACAATACTCAGATCTTTGGCTAGGTGGACAGAGAGGAGGAGGAGGTCAAAATCATGAAGGAGGATCTTGTTAAACTGGGAAGTTGGTCAAAGGTATGGCAGTTCAAATTTAACAGAAAGGTACCCAAACACCACCATAAGTCTTACAGTTCAGGTTCAAAATCACTCCATAATAGCCCATCTATGTGCATCCAACATTTTGCTGTGGCCTGGCAGCTTAATAAAGGATAATGGTCCTAAGTGTACACATGCAGCTTAGAAATTCTTTGACTGGTAGTTCATATATGGTGTTACAAAAAGCATTTTTTTTTAAACAGGATGTTAATTACTTTGTATATGTTTTTTTAGTTAAGCTTTTATTGATTTTCCACCTTGATTTTACAAACAACCAAGGAAATAAAAACAGTCGGGTAGAGGTTGCTGGTTACATATACAACCCTCTTTTTCAGTTAAGTTCAACAGTTAGAACAGGGAATTATACACTTACCACTCTTGTTGCTATGTCCCTCAGGATGGGTGGGGAGTCATAACATTTGTGTTCTGACTAAGGGTTGTGGTGGTCTTTAGAGGACTGGTGCTTGTTCATGGCAGTCTGCATCCTATGTAGAAAAACAGAACGGAAAGAACCACTATTCTATTGGGACACAATGTCCAACTATATACATTAGGGACATTGCTTACAATAAATAGGATAATTGGAGGTTAACAATACTCTTCCATACCATTAGGCATACATCATAGGTTACCTTCCCTTGATGTTCACCCTATCCCAGCCTTAGAGGTGATATACCTGTTAAAGGGGGCCCAGCACTTCATATATTTGCAGTATTGCTTGTCAGGTACGAAAGGCGGTCCATGGAGGCTATCTGCACCATGGAGAACATTACCTCATGAACTGTGGGGGGTGTGAGGAGTCCTCCATTTGCATAGGATAAGCCTCTTGACCTGCATAGCTGGTAAGGCCAGCTACTGGTGCTCTGGGGCCCGTAGGTGGGGTGCCTCAGACTTCATACCCTGAATAAGTAGAGGTATGGACCTAGGAATAATTTGGTGAAGCACCTGGGTCCCTACTTCACACACCTGACCCAGACCTCCTGTATCTTAGGGCATGACCAGAGGATATGTACCAGGTCACCCGGCTGCTTCTGATACCTCCAGCATAGGTTGGAGCTTAGGACACCCGCTGCATGCAATACCACAGGGGTATGGTATCAAGAGTGCAGTATTTTGTTCTGTATCAGTCTACTCTTTGCAACTTTAAAGCTTTTCCGGGTGACTAGCCAGCATTCGTTCCATTGTGATTTTGTGAACCCGCACTGGAGAGCTTTTTCACCACTTGCCCCTGGACTTTACAGACTGACTAGGTATTGTGTCTCTCAGAACCAAGCATATGCTGCTGGCAGTGCCCTTGGGAGTGCAAGCCACATAGGTAGCGGGATGGGGGAGGCTTTAATTTGACTTCCTTTTGGTGTGTGACTGGAGGGAATTATGGATCTGCAAATATTTCCAAAAATCTGAGGTTGGGAGACCCCAATGAGCCTGCAGATTCAAATATGTGTCTACTACTGCAGATGATGATGCCAGCAGGTCTCCAACCATTTGCACTCCCTTGCTTTCCCAGTCCCACCAGTGAACCAGTTGTCAGCCTATCCGAAAATCTTCATTTCCCCACAGTGCGGTATGTTTTGTTGGGGCAAGGCCTGTACCCAGTCATTTCTGCACTCTGGCTCAGCACTGCAGGGAGGCACCTATGGTGGAGTGTGTCCGAAGCCTGGGTAAGGGGTTGTTATTTACTAGCAAGGATAGACTGGGTTTTTGACTAGTCCCTTTTTCTATACCTACCCACTGCTGTGCAGCCTTTCCCTAGGGCTTAAACCACTGGAGTGTTTATGTGAATTGGAAGGCCCATTTCTAGCCCTCAATCCAGGAAGGCACCATCCCACTTGCTTCCAGTGAGTCCTAAGTTTATTGCTGCTCTACCTCGGTGGTTTCCCTTCCCACAGTAATCCACCAATAGCCTTGTTGATTTTTGAACACCAGATGTGGGTAGGTAGTGTCAGACGTATGTGCACCAGCAGACAGAAGATCTTGGGGGCTATGATAATTTTAATCTCAGCAGTCTTCCCAACCAGTGTTAAATGGAGTTTACCCCGGTCATATCATCCGCTAGCTCCAGGAGCAATGGTTGAAGATTCAGGTCCCAGAGGTTAGAGAGAGAGTGTGCATAAATTTTCCCCCCCAAGTACATAATCCCCTCCGCTGCCCACCTCAGTTCTGTGGTGCCCAATGCTTGGGGTTTGGAGAGCAGGTTCAATGGGAGTATTTCAGTTTTTGATTGATTTATGTGTAGGCCAGATAAGTTATGAAAGTCCTCAAGTACTTCCAACTCGGGGAGGGGGGAGGGGGGCTTGGGCAAGTCAGAAACTGTGACCAACAAGTCGTCTGCATACATAAGTGTGGTGTATTCTGTTTGTCCCAAAGCTATCCCTGACATCCCTTCTTTCTGCCTAATTTTGTCTGATATGGGTTCTACCACCAGGACAAATAGCAGTGGTAACAAAGGGCAGCTTTGCCTTGTACCATGCGCCAATTCAAAGGGGGGGGTAGCATGGAGTTGGTGAGGAGTCTGGCATTGGGGGTGTTTTATATGGAGCTTATCCAGGCCTTGAATCAAGGACCCATCCCCAGGTGGTCCAGGACAGCATGGAGGTAGTCCCACTCCAGCAAATCAAATGCCATCTCAAAATCAATGGCCACTGCAGCTGCTGGGGTATTGAGGCCCTTGGCTATGTGTGCCAAATTAATAAGGATTCTCATATGGTCATCACTATATCTGCCTAGTACAAAGTCCAGTTGGGAGGGGTGCATGAGCTGTGGAGGAAGGGAGGCTTAATGTCTGATCTAGGGCTTTGGTCAAAATCTTACTGTCCACATTTATCAATGATATGGGTGGTAGCTGCTGGGAGATGTGAGTTCCATTCCTTTTATTGAAAGGACCATGATTACCACCTCCCGTATTGTGGGAGGGAACCTACCTTCAGCCTCCACTTCCTGGTAAACCTGCTGCAGTATTGGGGTGACCTTATCTGCTAGGGCCTGTCAAAACTCCACTGTATAGACATCCTCTCCTGGTACCTTCCCAGGCCGCAGTGAAAGCAGTGCTTGCTTCACCTCTGCTTTTGTCAGTGGAGTGTCTAGGGTTATGGCCTGATCTCTTGTAATAGTGGTGAGATCTACAGAAGTTAGAAAAGACTTGGTGGCCTGCGGGTTTGCCCCACTGGTGGAAGCATATAATGAGGAATAATCAGTAGCCATTGTTCAGCTTAGAGCCTGTGTTATGAACTACCCCCTCCTTATCTCTCAGTCCTGCTGTATGCCTCTCTATTTGTTGCTTCTGTAATCTGTACGCTAATACCTTCTCCTCTTTCTCTCTTCCTTCCCAATACTTCTGTTTAAGTTTAAGTATGGACACCTCTGTTAATGGGACAGGAGAGAAATGATCGCCAGCCTGAGACCTAGTATTTTCTGCCCTAGTGGTCTGTGTGGGGTTGTGTAGGTTAGCCCCTTATGCTCTCTCTCTGCCTCTTTCAGCTCTTTTTCAGGCTACTGAGCTGCTTTTTATGTTACCACCTCCTGGCCATCGCATAGCCTATAATTCTTTACCCTCATGGTGGCCTTAAAAGCCTCCTGTGTATTCCTGGCTGTGGTGTCCATGATGGGGTTCTCGGTGAAAAATAATTTGGCCTCTCCCTGGGCCCATGTGACAAACTCCAGGTCCTTCATCAGCAGTGGGTCAAGTCTCCATGATGTGGAGGTAGGGGGTGGGGGGGGCCCACAATATGGTCAGTAGTATTGGGGCATAGTCAGAGAGTATTATGGGCATTATCTCTGAGGCTACTGCAGCTTGGTTTGTTGGGGGTGAGGTCAGCCAAAGATCAATTTAGCTATGTGTACCATGTGCCACCAAATAGTATGAGTAGTCAGTGCAGTATTCTCCATGGATCTGCTAGCCCTTGATCCCTTATCAAACTATGCATGGCAATACACCCCCTCCCATGAGAGTCCCATGCTTCAGAATTCTTGTCCACCATGGGTTCTGATGTCAAATTAAAGTTTCCCCCCAATATGGTGGGGGTTCCCGGTATGGCCATATTCATTACAGTTGGACAATTTGCTGAAAAAACTCAGGGTCATCCTCATTAGGTGTGTATATATTCCCAAGGAGGTTGAGGCTTGATGGGGTCAGATACAGTGCATACACCCATCTACCTTGAGGATCTGCCCTAGCTTTGATGAGAGTCCATTGAAGCTGCCTGTAGAGCAGGATTGCATTGCTTTTCTATATGTAATAGGCTGCAAGGCATTAGATTAATTATACCTTGATACAGCTGCAACATTAGGATGAGAGGTTCTCTTCACCTCTGTGAAGAGTCACTGAAGCTGATGGCAGGTACATCCTGCACCTTGGGGGCAGGCCTCCAGAGTCTGCAGACATCTGACATCATCTGCAGGTGACATCATGACACACCTGATATACTGTCTGTGCACAGGTACAAGACAAAGGCTTTGACACATGCCTGAATGATTGCAAGTGGCAGCTCCCACTTGCTTGTGGCTTTTTTGATGCTTTCTGAATTTATTTACAGATATGAAACTGTTAAAATGTAATACCTGAGCTTTTCTTCACCAGTGAAATGTAAATGTTGTTTCTGAGTATCCAGTAGGGACCTTATGATATAAAAAGTGACCTTTGAGTTTATAGGACTCTCACTGAAGGTTTGTCTAAATATTTATACTTTGGACCATTATTATGTGGCAATGAAACATTAGAAGTGCATAGATATCCTGTTATGGAGTGAGTCTCCTAATAAAATCTTTAAACTGAAACTGAATTGTATGGCTTGTGGTGGTGTTTGGATACCTTACTATTTGATTTCCATTATGTCCACCCTCCACATCAGCACTGAGACTACAGTGATTTAAAAGACTGAAACCCTTCTGTTCCCTGTAGGAGATGTCATCTTCTGTTTGCAGTTCAAATGTAGCAGCACAAAATGCAAGGTGATGCACATAGAAGCAAAATATCATTCTACTGCATAGGATGGGGGAGGTACTGTAATAGTTGAAAGCACTATGGAGGATATAGGACTTAGGAGAAATATAAGTCAGTGTGAAAGCATCAGCACAAGGCAATAAGATGTTTGGCAGGGCACATAGTATGCTAAGATGCATAGGAAGCAGGATCAACAGCAGGAGAAGGGAGATGCTGCTGCCACTGTACGGGTCACTGGTTTGGCCTGATCTGAAGTGCTTTGTGCAGTTTTGGAGTCAGATTCTGAAGGACACGGACAAGGTGGAGGCAGTGTAGAGGAGGATAACCAAGACGATCCAGAGACAGCAGGAACATTACATATGGGGTGAGGTTAGTAGATTTTGATGTGTATGCATTTGATGCAAGAGAGGAAACACAGGAGATGACTTGAAGCATCCAAATACCTCCATGAGTTAAATAAAGTAGATGGCGGGGAATAGTTAAGACTAAGTAGGAACACAAGCACCATGGGCAGCTCCATGAAACGGGCGGGGGTCAAGTGTAAAAGAGATACCAGGCAGTAATTTTTCATAGAGAGGGTGGTGGGATGTGGAATATGCTGCTGGGGGAGGTGATCTGTGTGAAATCATTGGGGGGGCGTATATACAAAAACTTGGTAAAGACCACACCAGAAAGGGAGAGGGAGGGGGAAGGGGGAGTGAGTAGACTCTAGGGCTCTCTTATGCAGCATTAGTAAAGTAGGAATGGGCAGACAGGATGGGACAATGGGCCATTGTCTGCCTGTAGATTCCATGTTTTATGTTTCTACTGCATCTCTGGCATGATGCTTGCTGATTTCTACCCCAGATTGCCCCTGTTGGATCTGTTGCAATGTCTCTGATTGTTGGTAGGCTGGTATCACTGGTCTTTCCCCTATATAATCAAGCCATAAGCATTTCATGTCAGATCTCTTTGCAGGTGCCAGAAAGCATGCAACTAAGGGTGCAACGTTTATTGATTAGTGGACCAACCACTGATAAGCACTTTTGTCAGCAGCACCATGGTTTCATCAGTTGTGTTGTTTTTCTAGTTATGACTTGGCCGCAAAGATTGCCATTAATGTCCCTGATGAAAAGTCAATTTACCTTAGAGCACTGATCATTTCTACTTGCTAGTTTGCAGTTTGAAAATAAATCTTTTTGCATAATATGTGCTGTACATTTTCCTTTTCTGATTGGTATCAATGCACTGTGTACCTGGTTTTCTTGACCTGGCTCTTCATGTGTGTCTTGCTCCATTTCATACGTGCTGGATAGTGTATCAGCAAATGAAATGCCCTTACTAGATAAGTATGTCACCATGGGGGTCATTCTTCTTTAGGTACATCATCAATCAGTGCAAATGAGGGGTTGCATAAAGCAGCAGGTTTGACAGAACATGCTGAAATGGCTTGTGGTCCTATGTCACTGTTACAGACTGGCCATAAATGCATTCACTTGCGCATGAGCAGGAGTCAGAGCCTGGAAGGCATAAGCAACAGGCTTCCTTTCATAAACCAGCATGTTGACCCACATGAGAGGCTTCAAGTTGTAGCACCACTGTTTTGGTTGCATCAAAACACTGTAGAATGAATCCATACTGCTTGCATAGGAGAGTCCTTATTTTTCTGCAGTCCAAATTGGCATCCTAGGACAACCCTGCAGGTCTTTTCAGCAGTCTTAAGTTGGGCTGTGACTGGTGCCAAATGTCTGGAGAATTTAGATATCTAGTTGATAGGACCCATGGTCCATCTAGTCATCCCAGGGTTGTAGGGAACTTGGGCAGACTAGATGGACATGGGTCTTTTACTGCCTTAATTGTCAATGTTTCTATGTTTCAAAATACAAAGTGTTGTCTTGAGCTGCTTACAGTAATCTGGAAGATTCATCTTCTTCTACCCAGTCAGAATAGGACTACCAGAATAGCAAATGTAAAGAGAGCACTAGTCTGAATAGCACTGCCACAGACAGTGAGAGGGGATTGACAGCTCTTGCAGTAAGTGCTCCCCAGGTTGCTGCCCATGGTGCTGCCACAGGACAAGGGCAGCAGAATTCTGGATGCTGGCTGAGCTGCTCCCATGGTGTGGAGGGCTGAGGCAGCATTTTGACTAGCACAGTTCTTGACCGCGCTGTTTTCAGTGGCGCTATTCTGACCTAGAACTTCATCTTCTCAATATCCAAAAAAGGTTACCTCGGTCTGTCCTATCTGGATCATGTTGGGTCAACTTTAAGTTCATTTGCGTGCATTTCTTCAGTAAATCAAAGGGTCAAAAGTCATGCTCCTCTTTTGCAGATCCATATACAAGGAGGTCGTCAATGATGGCTTCAACACCCTGGAGTCCCTCTTTGAATTCATGGGATTTTTTTTCTTGAACATCCCTTGTGCAGACACTGTCCAGTAGGGCACCTGGGCAAAGTTCCATCTACATAATGGCATTTTACAGGTTGTCAACCAACTATGCATCTCATCCACTTATAGCTGCCAGTAGCATGCTTAGGCAATGAGTACACTGTAACAGAAACATAGATGATGGCAGAAAAATTCTGACAGTCCATGTAGTCTGCCTATATTACCCTGTTATACCCTAGGACATATTGTCTCTATGGGGTCTACAATTACCCTTTTCCCCTTTCTTTCTTTGTGTTTCCAACCCTCTCATCCCACTTAGTAGCTGTTATACCCTTTGCTTATACCACCTGTGTTTGAAGCCATTTATGGTTCTGGCATCCACCATCTTTTCAGAGGTGCTACCGGTCAGTGACAAGGGGGAAGGCAGGACATTCTGCATCATGAGATTCAATGTATGGTTGAAGGACTGGTGCAGAGCAGAGGACTTCAGCTTCATTGGGGACTGGTGTCCGACCTGGAGGGATGCAGGCCTATACAAGTGGGATGGACTGCATCTGTCTGGGGGGGTACCAAGATCCTTAGAGAGAGAGAGAGATGTACATGCTTCATTGGCAAGCATTTAAATCAGCCAAGGGGAGAGGCAATAGTAGGCAGGAAGAAGCTAATTGCCCCCCCACAGGATGAAGCAGTCAGTAGGGAGGACCCTAGAGTTGGGAAATTGACACTAAAACCTAAAACTGAGATAGGTAGATGTCTGAGACAAGGAAGAATGGGAGAATAAACAGGACAGGAAGGGAGGGAAGACATGGGGAAAAGAGGGGAGCAACTAGAAGGGGCAGTTGCAAGACTTGGAAGGCCAAGTGCATGAATTCCTGCAGCCTGAGAAATAAAATCCCAGACCTAGTGGCCTTGATAGCAGAGGCAGACCTGGACATTGTCGCTATTAATGAGACATGGTACATGGGGAATCATGAATGGGATATAGCCATACCAGGTTATAGTCTATTTAGAAAAGACAGGGTGAAAAAAAAGTGTAGAGGGGTGGCTATCTAGGTCAGGGAGGAAATTAAAGCAACTGATGTTCCGGGAATTCAGGAGGGAGCAGAAGCACTGTGGGTCACCCTGGAGATAGGAAATGGCACTGCCATTCACACAGGTGTGATCTATAGACCTCTAGCACAAGGGGAGAAGATGGATGGGGTACTAGTAGAAGCCATCCATAAAATGGCAGCCAAAGGTGAAGTGCTGCTGGTGGGAGACTTCAATTTGCCTGATGTGGATTAGAGCACCCAGGCTGCAGCCACAGCCAGGAGCAGAGGCATCCTGGATTCCCTACAGGGGGTGTGCCTCAAGCAGCTTGTGGTGGAACCCATCAGAGAAGGAGCAATATTGGACCTGGTACTCACCAATGGGGACAGAGTCACTGATGTAATGGTCAGTAGCCACCTGGGGTTTCAGTGATCACCATATGATGTGGTTCAATGTAAGAACAGTGGAGGAGTCAAGTGGAGGAGTCAAACCACAGGAAAGCAAGTGTCCTGGATTTCAGACATGTTGACTTTGCAAAAATGGGGGAGTGTCGCAAGGAAGCCCTGGCAGGGAAAGAAGAAGGGGAGGTATAGAGAAACAACAAGCTAACCTTAAGGGAGCCATAGCAGAAGTAACAAGCCTTTGAGTTAGGCAAGTAAGCAAAACAAAGAGAAAGAAAAAAAACACTATGGTTCTCAAAGGATGTGGCTGGGAAGGCAAGAGAGAAAAGGCTAGCTTTCAGGAGGTACAAGGAAACACAGAAGGAGGAAGACATGGAATTGTATCTGGAAAAGGAGAGGGATATGGGGAAATCAGTCAGGAGTGCAAAGGTGCAAACTGAGGAAAAAATAGCCCCGGCAGTAAGAAAGGAGATGAGACCTTTTTCAGGTACATTAGTGATAGAAAGAAGACCAGGGGTGGGATTGTGAGGTTAAAAAGGGAGGAAGGGGTGTGTGCCAAGAGGGACCTAGAAAAAGCAACAATCCAGAACAAATATGTTTGTTCAGTATTCCAAGAAGAAGGGGAAGGAGAAGGACCACTACTGGGAGATAGGAGCACCAGTGGGAGAGAGGTGGACACCAGCCTGTTCACAGAGGAAAGAGTCTTAAAGGAACTCGAGAATCTGAAAGGGGACAAGGCTATGGGACCAGATGGGATAGATCCCAGAATATTAAAAGAACTTAGAGAGGTGCTGGCAGCACCACTAATAGCCCTATTCAATAAAGCAATAGAGACAGGGGTGGTTCCAAGGGACTGGAGGAGGGCAAATGTAGTCCCTGTCCACAAAAGTGGGAACAGGGAGGAGGCTGGCAACTACAGGCCGGTCAGCCTGACCTCAGTGGTGGGGAAATAAATGGAGTCACTGCTAAAGGAAAGGATTGTGATATTTCTTGAATCCAGCAGAGCACAGGATCCAAGGCAGCATGGATTCACAGCGGGAAGGTCTTGTCAAACCAATCTGATAGATTTCTTTGACTGGGTGACCAGGGAGGTAGATAGGGAAGCAGCAGTGGATGTGGCTTACCTATATTTCAGAAAGGCACTCAACACCATCCCACATAAGAGG
This sequence comes from Neoceratodus forsteri, assembly GCA_016271365.2. Lineage (NCBI taxonomy): Eukaryota > Metazoa > Chordata > Ceratodontiformes > Ceratodontidae > Neoceratodus > Neoceratodus forsteri. Next base: position 1,729,624,924 of record CM057452.1, read on the forward strand.
TTGATAAATACAGTAAGTTGGGCAGTCTAGGAGTGGGCCCCAAGGTGGTAAACTGGGTCAGAAAATGGTTGAGTGACAGGCGACAGAAAGTGATTGTAAATGGCATTCAATCCAAGGAGAGGGGGTGACCAGGGGGTTGCCACAGGGATCGCTGCTGGGGCTAATCCTCTTTAATGTTTTCAAAAGTTACATTGCAGAGGGGCTGTAGGGGAAATTATGCTTCTTTGCAGATGACACTAAGTTCTGCAACAGGGTTTACACTCCGGGGGGGGGTGTGGGGTGGCAAACATAAGAAAGGACTTAAACATGCTTGAGGAGTGGTGGAGAGTGTGGCAGCTAAGATTCAACGAAAAGAAGTGCAAAATCATCACTTGGGGTGCAGAAATCCAAGGGAGGACTACAAGATGATGGGGGGGGTACTGATGGCCACCAGTCAAAAAAGGGACCTGGGGTAATCATGTCTGATGACCTACAGGTAACCAAATAATGTGAAAAGACTGTAGGGAGAGCCAGTGGGAGCAGAAAAAAGGGGGTGGTTATGCCACTGTACAGATCACTAGTGAGACCTCATCTGGAGTACTGTGTCCAGTTCTGGAAGCCACAAATCTCCAGAAGAACATAGATAAAATAGAAGCAGTCCAGAGAAGGGCAACAAAAATGGTTGAAGGACTGCACCAAAAGTCATATGAGAAAGACTAGAGGACCTCAATATGTATTCCCTGGAGAAAGGGAGAGAGGGGGATATGATAGAGACAGTCAAGTACATCAGGGGTATAAAAAAGTTACAGGAGGGTAGCATATATCAGAAAATGAAGGTGTACAAGAACAAGGTGGCATGATATGATGCTGGGAGGGTAGGCTCTGGGGCAACATGACAAAGTACTTCTTCACAGAAAGAGTAGTGGATGCTTGGAACAGCCTCCCTGTGTACATGGTAGAGGCAAAAACAGTAGGGGACTTCAAGAATGCATGGGATAGACATGAAAGTACTCTAGTGATAGGGAAAAGTGGATAAGCCACAGATCAACTAGGGCCTGTGGTAATGCATTAGGTAGGGAAAAGGGGCAGACTAGGTGGGGCCACATTGTCTTTATCTGTCATCACCTTCTGTGTACCTCTGCTGGCAGACCATTCCATGGCTCAACCGCTCTTTCTGTAAAATACTACTTCCACACATCATTTTTAAACCTTCCCCCTATTAACCTCAAATCATGACCCCTTGTCCTAGTTTCTCTGTTCCTTGTAAATAGCTCTTCACAGTACACCTTGTTTATACCTTTCAGGAACTTGAAGATTGCTATCAAATCCCCCCCTCTCTCATCTGGTTTTGAGTGGATACATATTCAATGCCTTTAGCAGATGCATCTGCCTTCCCAGCCATGAATAAACTTGATCACCCTGTGTTGTACTGTCTCTAGCCTGTACCTGTCCTTTGTTAGGTAGGGACTTCAGAACTGGGCACATTATTCCATGTGTGGCCTTACCAGTGACCTATACAGAGGTAACAGTACCTCCTGCTTCTTACTGCCAAATCTTCTCCCAGTGCATCCTACCATCCTGTTAGCATTGTCGAAGGTCTTGTTACACCTGCTGGTCTATTTAAAGGAGTAACTAATAATGACTGCTACCTGTAGGTCCCTTTCCTCTGATGTTGTGTCCAGCTGAAACCCGCCCATCTAATTCTGTGTTCTAGGGCTTTTATTCCCTAAGTGCATCACTTTACCCTTCTTGGCATTGAATTTCAGTTGCCAGACTTTGAACCAGTTCTCCTGCTTTTGCAGGTCTCTCTGCAATTTCCTTATCTCCTTCACATTGTCAACTTTGCCACAGAGTGTATTGTCCTCTGAAAATAGATACAACCTTCACTGGATTTCACCTCTAATGTTGTATACGAATATACTGAAGTGGACTGGGCCCAGGACAAGTCCCTGTGGTACTCCACTGATAACCTCTCTTTCTACTAATCTGACTCCATTCACCACAACTCTCTGTTGCCTCCCCTTCAAACAACTCCATACTCACTTTACTATACTCAGGTCCCCCTTCTTTTTCAGCAGCCTTCAGTGTGGCACTGAGTCAAATGCCTTGTTGAAGTCCAAGTATAGTAAGTCTACTGTGTTCCTATTGTCAGCTACCCTAGTTACCCATTCAAAGAATACTATCATGTTAGTCTGACAGGATCTCCTTGCCATGAACCCATGCTGCTTACTATCCTGAAGCCCACTGTTTTCCAAGCGTTCCACTAGGTCCTCTGTGACTAGGGTCTTCGTCAGTTTCCCTACCACAGGTCCATAGTTTCTTAACTGCACCTTGTCCCCTCCCTTGAGTAGCGGAACTAGATCTACCATTCTCCAGTCCTTGGGTACTAGCTCTTGCTGCAAAAAGGTACTGAATAACCTCACCAAAGGTTTGATTAACACTAATGCCAGTTCACTTGGTACCCTCAGATGCATCCTATCTGGCACCAGGAATCTGTTTACCTTCAGGGCTGCTAACTCTTTTCTGACTCTTTTGCTTGTATACTTCTGCAACCTGATTTCTGAGACCTCTCTGTCTGCTGCCTTTATGCCACACTCTGATAAGTGCCCACTGTTCTCCCTACTGAATACAGAGCAGAAGCAGTAATTCAGCATGGCTGCTCTTTACCCATTTTCCTCTGTTACGCTGCCCCCTTCTTTTAGCCTGACAATGCCCTCTTACTTTTTTTCTTATATATCTAAAAACTGCTTTTACACTCCCTTGACCCCCTCTGCACTATACAGTTCTGTGTCTGCTTTTGCAATCTTAATTGCCCTATTGGCCTCTCTAGGCTTTTCCTGATACTCGTCCCATTCTTTGCCTCCATTTTTCTTTGTACTGTACGTTATAGAGGCCTCCTTTTTGGCCCTCAGTGCCTCCCTGATCTTTTCAGATAACCAGATTGGTCTCTTATACTTGTTTCTCTTATAACTATTATATGTGGTTTATAGCTCAGTGCTTATGTAACATATAGTGGAATGATGTAGATGGTTGTTGGGTACAGAGGCCAGCATAGAATGACTTGTGCTTAGGTACTTGGATGCTTGAATTGAATCGTTTGATAATATTTGATGGTTTTGGCCTTTCTCTGTATCCCACCTGTAGGAAGGAGGCTTGGATTAGAATTATGAAGCCTCCCAGTGGGATAAGAGTGCCGTAGAAGGAGGAGGTGTCAGGGAGGATGGTGGGTGAATGTGACTTGCTCTAAGCAGAGCGGGAGACAGCTGCTCTGTTTAAATAGGCTGTGGGGGAGGAGCTTTTCCCCCACATAATTACAGGCAAGCCTATCAATTATGTGTGGTTCATAGCTCAGTGCTTATGTAACATATAGTGGAATGATGTAGATGGTTGTTGGACACAGAGACCAGCATAGAATGACTTGTGCTTAGGTACTTGGATGCTTGAATTGAATTGTTTGATAATATTTGATGGTTTTGGCCTTTCTCTGTATCCCACCTGTAGGAAGGAGGCTTGGATTAGAATTATGGAGCCCCAAAAAGAATAAATATCAACGATTGTTCAGTAACTGAATGCTGAAAAAGTCGTGCATAACACCTTAATGATAAGAATAGACGACCACCTCCTCCAACTCTGGAGAGTGTGAAAAGTAGCACTCAGGAGAGGAAAACCCCCCTTGGGGGGAACCTCTGAGGACCCATGGCTACTGACCTACCCATCCTTCTGGGCATACTAAAGGAGAGAGATCCTCATTAAACTAAATTAATCCGCTAAATCGGAAATCAAATTTTTAGAATTCAATCCAGATGAATAGAGCTTAAGAAAAACTGAATTGTAAATGTCCAGTGAAGTAATTTCCTTTTAATAAAGTCCAAGTTTGAGAATCCATGTATAATTCGGAATGATGGAGAGTAGATATATTGAAGAACCATCTTCCGTACTTCAGTTGATAGGGCATAATCCAAGGAATTGAATGATGGTGGAGATGAAGTTGATGACTGCTGAACTCAATACAAGAGAGCAGAAATAATTGCATCCAAGCTTGATGTCTATGAGGCAGGACGAATAAAGTAGTACGATGACCAGGTTTCTAATAGGGTTTGAATAGTATGAGGAATGAGAAGGCTTGATGCCAGGCTATCGAGTGATGAATTCAGTTCCGATAAGAAATATAATCTTTAGGAATTGATATGAAGCAATGGCTGTAGAATTGAGCTGGAATAATGGCATGCTATATATGATAATCGGTGACACTGGTGCGATTTATGAAGCATCCAAGTAGTAGAATGAGGTGAGCCCAATGAATGTCAGTCGAACGGAATCCAAAGCGAGAGGCAGTAGGAGCAGGAGTGCACCAACGTAGGCAAATGAGAAGGAACAGGACGTGGCAATCAGCCCCTGAAGAAGCGCAGCTGAACTGATAGCTGGTGAGATAGGAGAGAGGTGGCTTTATTCCAGTATGTAAAGCATATCCAGACCCAGGAATTTCCGCTGGCAGAATTTGAGTGTGGTAGAGAGACCCTCGATGAGATGTGCAGTAAGCCATCAGCTGGAGAGGTACGAGACGGGAGAGCAGCTCTAGGTAACATGAGAGCAGCTATTCCTATGAATGTCAGCTAAGAGCACAAGTGCGGCATAGAGCCTCCATGAGATGCATCCTGAATCATCTTCGAGCACAGGAGTATTGCAGCTGGAAGGCAGACTTAGAGAACACAATGACACTGAGGACTGATATATCCAGATCAAGGAAGGCAAGGATCGCATGGAAGAGACTGTGGCAGAGATGGCAACTGGACGAAAGGAACAACAACCGAACTGCAGGTAGGCAATGTTCAAGGCAGCAATAACAGGACAAAACCTGAATAGTCGAGCAGAAGTAAATCTCCAGGCCTGAGCTGACGAGGCAGAAGATGATCGGAAGGAGGGAACCTCTCAGCCCAATGGGCGAAGGCCGGTCCTAGAAGCAGAAGAGTAGTAGGGAACCTCCCAGCCCAATGGGCGAAGGCAGGTCATAGAAGCAGATGAGTAGTAAGGAAACCCCTCCAGCCCGAAGGGTGAAGGCAAGGCGAGCAGGTGATTATGGCGCAATAAATATATAGGAACCAAGGACTTCCGGCCCACAGGGGCACAAGTCTGAACATGCGATATTGAACTTCTGGCCCCAAGTGGTGAGGCAGGTAGTAGAGTAGTGGTAGAGAACGTAACGTAAATGTCAAATCATATGCAATGCAGAAGCAACAAAGTCGTGAGGAAGCATTGTAAATGGCACTGTAATGTCGGCATATCCAGGTCAAGTAGTGTGGAGTAGTACTGCAGTGGTCAGGCAGACTGATGAGAGTAGAATGGTTCCATAGACTGTCATTGGTGGCATAACCTGAGTAAGTGCAGTGAACAGTAGTGCTGTAGCGGTAAGGCAGACTTATGATAGCAGAACAGATCTTGTAGACTGAAGTATTCTGAAGATTGAGGATGGTAAGGAGTGATCTTGATGTAATCCAGAATAATCCAGGAGGCATAACATTAGGAAGAAGATTTGGAAAGGTAGGTCTGTATGAGAAACAGCTCTGTCGCACAGCTGGACCACACGTAGGTCAGCTGGTAAGGTAAGTAAATAGTGGCAGCTAAGCCCCTGAAAGGTGGCAATATGGCTGGACCATATGGAGGCAGCAGGAGAGAGAGGTAGAAGCAAATGAAGCCATGCAGCACAGGAAGCATCGGGGAAGAGTGATGAAATCCTCAGACATAGACGTAGAATCCAAAGGAGCTCACATGGTCCTGGACAGATGGGAAGTGTGAAGGCAAGGGAAACTGCAGCATCCAGAATCCAATCGGAACAACTGAAAGCAAGCCATCCTGAAGCGTGTCCAAATTGCAAGTCATAGAAAGATGAGACAATGGGACAGAGGCAGAATCCAAACATGGTGCAATAGACAATGATGAAGCACACAGCAGAGTGCAGGCAGGAGGTGGAAAGCAAAACAGCTAGGCCATGCACAGGCAGGATGAATGGCTAGACTACACGAAGGGTAGCCGAGGAAAGGAGTATAGAGTGACAGCTAAACTCCACAAAGGCTAGCAGGACTGCAAACCCATGCAGGGTAGGAAGGGGCAGGGAATGCAAGCTAGGCTAGGAGTAAGTAGTCAAGCGTGATGAAGAAGCAGGGCAGCATATCACTAGTGAATGTCCTCGGTGCTGCAAATACCTAGGGTAGCATAGATAGGTAGGACAATGCCACTTACGGAGTGGTGGCGAGAACTGCATAGTCTTTCAGATATGAATAAAGCCCCATGAAGCATATATGTCCCAAGCATCGAGAATGGTTAAATGTATGGCACTTAAATCTGCACAGCTTTAAGGTAGTAAGGTAGCAGTGGCCAAAACCCTGAAGGGCAGTGAAAGCACAATGGACTGGGCAGTAGGGAGTTAAATGTACTGAGTGAAGGGAACACAAAGTGCAAAATGCGCCTCCATAAAGGTTCCAATTAAAGGTGTCCCCAAGATCCCAGCAGGCATGAGGAAGGGAAACCAACTGATTAGCAAATAAGTGGCGCATCCCAACCGTTATGCGGAGAAGTGGCCAAAGTACGAAGCAGCAGAAGAAGGCACTGTCCAAGGGAAGCTTAGGGCTTGGCAGAATAAACGTAGGTGCCTAATGGGGCAGGTGAAGAAATGTCAGCCAGCCATGGTGCAGCTCATTGGAATGGAATGGTGAGCTGTGGAGTGCGGGGGACAGGTCCAGGAAGCAGGCACCAGGAGGAGGAGGAAGCTACGTGCAGCCAGGAGACAGCAGGCTGCGGCAGGAGCCATGGCTCCAAATGGCAAGCCCAGCATTCACAGTAGCAGCAATTAAAATACAGAAACTCCATGAACGGTGGCGGCGGTCTGGAAGGAGCCCGTAGCTGCAACAACAGGAGGAGAGGGAAATGGGAAGCGGCGATGGACTGTGCATGGATCCGGGCTGCTCAGGAAAGAGAGGAGACATATAGGTAAGAACACAGAGGAGGAGCGAGGCTAAGCAGCAGGAAGACGGAGAAAGGCAGGGTCAGGAACGAGCAACAACCCCCAAAAAAAAAAAAGCAACTGAGACAAGGACGAAGAAGATGCAGGAGGCATGGAGCCAGGAACGCTACAAAACAGACAAATGAAGGCAGGATGAGAGGGTGGGGGAAAGCATAAGAAGAGAGCAACCATGGGCCAGCAATGGCAGGCAGTGAATGCGACTCGGTCTAAGCAGAGCGGGAGACAGCTGCTTTGTTTAAATAGGCTGTGGGGGAGGAGCTATTCCCCCACATAATTAAAGGCAAGCCTATCAATTCTCATGCAAGTTTCCATTGCCTTGAGAACAGCTTCTTTTTTGACAGCCCCCCGTCTTCCTTCTATTCCCCCGATGCTGTCTACTTCAGCTGAGCTGCCCAGGACTAGTTCCCTCATTGATTGAAACCTACTCTTCTGAAGTCTAGCATGTCAGTCTTAAACACGGGCTTGCTGGTGCCTGGTGCCAACTTGAAACATACAGCACTGTGATCACTAGACCTCAGTGGTTCCTCAATCTGCACTACTTCTACTCTTTTAAAGTTGGTGAGCGCCACATCAAGAATAATGGATTGTCTAGTGGGTTCCATGATCTTCTGCACCACCATGCAGTCCTGCAAAGTATCAGGCAGGCCTTGCCTTTTCGATACACTATTACTAAACTCGACAAGTCACACCAAAAAGCTGGAAAAAAATCCACAATATTTGAAGAGTTAAAATGCTTTATTACAAATACTCAAGTAGCATCCCACCCATTGTTGATGTTTCATGTCACACTGATGCTTTGGCAAGATGTCTTTAAAAAGCATCAGTGTGATGTGAACCATCATCATCATTAGTTCAAATTCAGTGGGAGCAAGTTCTTTGTTCCAGCTGTCATCATACCTCAGAACCTTACTTGTGGTACCATAAAATATCCTCAACTGGATGATGAATAGTACAACTCAGAACTTGCCAGTAACATAACAGACTTCATTGTCTGGCCTTGACTCTCCAGTGCCACAGTAGAATTGCTGTCTAACTGCTTACAGTAATACTTTCCAAAGCTCTTCAATTGACACTAGACTATTGAGTTTAACCATCTATCCAAGTGTTCCTAATACCCAATGTATGCATTTATAGACACAGCACTTGTTTAAACATAATATTATATTCAAATTAAATTGGATTCACCATATACCCAGAGTGCATTGAATTTCTCAGTCCTGCCCAGAAACTCCTCTCTCCTGGAATCACCACCTGTTCAGCAACAAACATCTGTCTGATTTTAAAAAAGGAACATAAAAACACACTTAGACTAGCACAAAAGTCAGCACCTTCTCCTCAGTCTCACTGATTTAAATAACTCCAAGTATGGGAAAGAGGGAAGGCGAGAGAGTAAAAAGAAATGTTAGGTTCCTGGTATAGTGCAAGGAGCTGACATTTTTTTAAAATTAAAGAGCTAGTGGTGCAAAAAATAGCAGGCAGAAGGCAGAAAATGTTATTACTTTTTAAATGTAGCTGGTTGCCATTTATTATTTCTAAAGTAGTTTTTTTTTTATTTGCTTAATGAAAAGGTCTCTTCAGGACAGAATTAGGTATGATGTGAAGAGCAGTACTTAACCTGGAGACTAACATATCTAGCGTTATTCCCCTTCACACCTTAGCAAAATTGGGACCTCACTCACTGAGACATCACAAGTGACAGAAATTGCAACAGGTGACTGTCTCATTTTGGTCAGTTGTGATGCCAGTCAGTGAGTCACAATGATGATGTATAACAGGGATCATATCTAGATATGTCAGCCTTCAGGAAGTGTACTGTTCCACACATTACACCTTACAGTGTCAGGTAGAAAAGCTTGTTATTAGCAAAAGTACAAAAGTAAAAAAAAAAAGGAAGAACAAACTCTGGTCAGAGCCAATACAGCTGCAATCTGATGGTACTGATACAGCTGAAAAAAGTAAGAAGCTGCTTCCCCCTATCTCATGAACCTCATAGATGAAAGTTTTCAAATTCCCAGTGAAATAAGATTCCATGCCAGTCAAATGTCATTCCATGCCACAGATGGGAAAACATATTTTGGCCAGGATTTGAAAAATGACAGCTGTGACTATCATGAGGTGGTGTGAAAAAATGGCTATGTTGAAAATTTGGGGTCAAAATATTAAAAAGTGCCAAAGTTATGAGTGACGGTAGAAAAAATTCAATGTGCATTCATAATTTGTCATTTTTACATATTTTGGCCCAAAATTTTCAGCATAACCTTTTTATAGAATATTAAATGTTTGGGTTTGGATATGGGCTAAATTTGTAGTTTGGGATTGTTTATTTATTGGAATTTGGTTAGTGCAGCAAATATGTGTTGGGATGGTATTAGGACGGTGGGGTATTATTCTCCCTTCAGGCTCAGAGACCTATGTCCTTTCTTTTGTCCTCCCCTGTCACCAGAGGTGTATAGATGGTGTAGGGCTCTTGGGATTACTAAGAAAAAGGGGAGGATGAGGGTTGGGCCTGGAGAGGGACCGGAAAAGAGTGGACTGATAGGGATAGTGGGACAAGCAGACGCCCTGGGGCAAAATGGGTCCAGAAAAGGGGTCCTCCCTGGCTGGTTCCCATACCCAAGGGTTCTGCTGGTAGTCAGCAGGTAGCACGGTCGTCCTTGGATGCTCATCCTACTCGGGTGGTGTTATGCAATGCCAGGTCTGTTAAAAACAAGACTGCTATAATAGTGGATTCTTTTGGAACATCAGACCTGGCGTGCATCACCGAGACCTGGCTGGATGAAAATGCTGGCCTAGTTTTGGCTTCAGCAATTCCAGCCAGGTACTCAGTGATACACCGCCCTAGGATGGATCATAGGGGCAGGGTTGTTGCCATCTGTTTTAGATCGGAACTGGGCCTAGTGGAAGTACCAGTGGGAACTACCAGCTCCTTTGAATGTATCACGGGTGAGGGTGTGGGGTGCAGGATTCTTCTCATTTACCGTCCACCAGGTGATGGGAATGTTTTCCTGCAGGAAGTGGCAGACTTCATTGTTGACCTGACATTGAGATCCCCCAGATGGTTGGTTCTGGGGGATTTCAATGTCTGGGTTGATGATGAGCTCTCACAGTTTGGTCAAGACTTCTGCCAGTTAATGATTTCACTGGGCTTCACAGAGGTTATTTCCTCCCTGACCCATTGATGGCCATTCATTGGATTTGGTGTTCCTGCTGGGGATGGAGATATCCGATCTGGTGGTGGAACCAGTCGGATGGTCTGACCATCGTTCCATTGGGTTCAGTTTTGGGGCCACCCCTAGTGGTCTGGTACCACCCTTTGAGGGGTATTTCCCCAGATGGCCTGATGGTGGTGCTGGACCTATCGGGTTTACCGAGTGATTGCATGGAGCCAGGGGACTTGGTACTTGCTTATAATAAGTCAGTAGCAGGGGCCCTGGATTCCATTGCTCCTGTTCGTGTTCGTCCCCTCACTCTTTTCCCTAGGTCTCCTTGGTTTGATGAGACTCTAAGGGAGTTGAGGAGAGTTGGACGAAGATTAGAGAGACGTTGGCGGAGGTAGGGCCTGGATTGTGACAAACTTAGTTTGATGGACCATTACATGGTCTATTAATCAGCAATCTCTCGTAAGAAGGCAAAATTCCTGTCCAGAGAGAGAGTGCTGCTGCACAGAATAGATCAGCTCAGCTTTTCCAGACTGTGGACGGATTGTGCAATCCAATCTGTCTTCAGCCCAGAAGAGCCTTTTCTCAAGAAAGGTTTGAGGAGCTTGCTCAATTCTTTTCAGATAAGGTTGCCACAATCAGGTCCAATGTCCGCTTGACTCTCCCTAGTGGGAGTTGTGATGGTCGACAGGAGATGTCGGACACCCGTTTTGTGTGGTCCGACTTCAGCCTTCCCACAATGAATGACATTGTGATGGTCATCCAATTATTGCATCCGACCAACTGTGGTTTGGACCCAGGCCCTATGCGTCTCCTAGTGGGCTGTGTAGATAAAATCAGCCCGGTCCTGGCTGAGATAGTCTGGAGGTCTTTGGAGAGGGGGGATTTTCCAAAATCCTCTGAAGAAGGCTATGGTTCAGCCCCTTCTTAAGAAGCCCTCCTTGGACCCGGACTGTCTGGCTAACTACAGACCCATCTCTAACCTGCCCTTTGTGGGAAAGGTTATTGAGAAGGTGGTTGCATTGCAGTTGGATGATCATTTAACCAGCCACAATGTCTATGATTCTCTCCAGTCTGGATTTAGGAAGAGACATAGTACCGAGACAGCTCTGATCTGGGTACTAAATGACCTCCTAATAGCGAGAGATCAAAGGACCTGTTCTGTCTTGGTCCTTCTTGATATCTCTGTGGAATTTGACACCATGGACCATGGTGTGCTATTGGAGCACCTGTGATTTATCTGTGGGCTGTCTGGTACAGTCCTCAGTTGGTTTCGATCCTTCCTCGAGGGTAGGACTCAGAGGGTGGTGTCTGGGATTTTTTCCTCAACATCATTCCTCCTATTCTGTGGGGTGCGCAGGGCTCCATTTTGGCACCCATGTTGTTTGCGGTGTACATGCTGCCATTGGGAGTGATCATTAGGCGGTACGGTTTGAGTTTTCACTGCTATGCAGATGATACTCAACTGTACATGTCCTTTGTACCTGGCCAAGATGCTGCCTTTTTGGTTTTTAACAACTGTCTTGCTGAAATTCAGGACTGGATGAATGTGAGTTGGCTGTGGTTGAATCCGGAAAAAACGGAGGTGTTGGTCGTGGACCCAGGTCGCCGGGAGGCGGGTTTGTTGGCGGGACCTCCCTCGGGCTTATGGCTTGGGGGTATCCAGCTAACTACCTCAGACCAGCTGCAGAATCTGGGCATTGTATTTGATAACTGTTTAACACTTAAATTACAGGTGTCGGCAGTTGTCAAAACCTCTTTTTACCACCTAAGGAACATCGCCCGGGTGAAGCACCTGGTTCCTCATGACGATCTTTCTACTCTGGTCCACGCCTTCGTTACCTCCCGTCTTGACTACTGCAATTCCTTTTATCTTGGGCTACCGGGGGTTGATATTCACTGCTTGCAGCTAGTGCAGAATGCAGCAGCCAGGCTATTGCCTAGTTCCTCTAGGTCCAGTCATATAATGTCTGTGCTCCGCGGATTGCATTGGCTGCCAATATGCTGGCGTATCACCTTCAAGGTCTGTTTGCTGACCTATAAGACCCTACATAATCAGGGACCTGGCTACTTGAAAGATCTCCTTCATCCCTACTGTCCCTCCCGCTCTCTCCGATCCACTGACGAGGGATTGCTAGAGATTCCCAGGGTCCGTTTGAAGACCTCTGGGGCCAGATCCTTTAGCTTTATGGCCCCGACCCTGTGGAATTCTCTACCTCGTCAGGTACAAGATTGCCCGACTGTCCAAACTTTTAAGGGAGCACTTAAAACATATCTTTTTAAACATGCGTATAATGATTTTTAAATGTTATTAGGTTTAGACTAATTTTATTGTTTTAGTAACACTGTTTTTATTATGTGATGTACAGGTGCCTTGGTTCTAGAAAGGCACCTTTTACAAATAATGTTTTGATTTGCTTTTGATTATGATCCCAGCTGATGAACAAGAGTGGTGATATTTTTCAGATCCCACCCAAGAGGTTATTTCACAACACAAGTGCAAAATCACCTTTCAGGACAGATTTGCATTAATTTGAGCACCATTGGTCATGTGGTGGGGTCCCCAAAAAGGTCATGTTGAAAATAAAATATGCAAAACTGACAAAGGTATTCATCAAAGTTGAAAACCCCATTGAAATACATTGAACTACACATACCTTAGTTTCTCATATTGCAGTCGGCAATTCCAGCAGTAAAACACGTCTTGATCAGAGAGTGGATCTTCTCCCTGGGACCTGTTCAGTTGAGTGAGGGTGTGTGGGGTGGTGACTGCTGAGTGGGAGAGTGGGGTGGGTGGGTCAGATCGATGAGGGGCCATTTTCTATTTTACAGGGTAAAAAAATAATTAAAGGACAGTTTTCTTTTTTACAGATCATGTTGTCACAATATGAGGATGATGATTAGATGGTGGGGGGCCACTAGACACCAGGGAAACAATTCAACAATACAGGGACAACCATCGGAGGGTGGGGGGTGCCACTAGAGACCAGGGAAACAATAAAAACAATACAGGGATGGTGACTAGAGGGTGGAGGACCACTAGACACCAGTAAAACAATAAAAACAATATGAGGATGGCAATCGGGGGGGTGGGGGGCCACTAGACACCAGGAAAACAATACCTAATGGGGATGGCATCAGAGGGTGGAGGATGTTACTAGACTTCAGGGGAAACAATACAATAATAGTGGTACAGCAATCAGAGGGCAGGGGATGCCACTAGACACAAGTGAAACAATAGAATAATACAGGGATGGAGATTGGAGGGTGGGGTGGAGTTGCTGCTAGGCACCAGGAAAACAAATGAACTTTACAGGGATGACAATTGGAGAGTGGGGGCACCACTAGACACCAGAGAAATAGTACTAGAGAGTGGGGTTTGCAGTCAGAGGGTGGGGGTGCCACTAGGCACCAGGAAAACATTATTACATATATATATATATATATATATATATATATATATATATATATATATATATATATATATGGGGAGGAAAAGAAGTGCTTGCTCCAAACCTGGAAGTGAACTGGAAGTGAGTGCAGAGCAGGAAAATAGTCTGGGGGGGACAGCACTGTACTAAATGCAGAGATCAGCAGCAAGAAAATAGTGTAGTAGTGGAGGTAGGGAGGCTTTACTGAATGGATACAGTGGAGTGCTTCAAGCAGCAGAGTGATTGTGCTTCAACCCCAAAATTATGTGCTTTATTTGGAATCCCATGAAGTTCTTCCAGAGCTCCTTTCTCTCTCTCCCTCTCTGTAATAGCAAGACATCATGCATAGCTCTGCAATGCAGCTGTAAAAATAACCTCAAATAGAAAATCCCATAGTTAGCTACTTTTAAAAGTTAATATTAATTTCAGGAAGCATATTAGCTCTTTAAACTTACTGTAGACAAAGGCAGAAGGGTGTGGAATGCTGGAGTTGAATGCAGTTAGATGGGGTGGACTGGGGGGTTGTGGGATAACAGATGGACCAGACAGCGAATTTCAGTTTCAACACACAATCTCTGTATGATGTTTATTCAGAATAGAGCAGATAACCTTCAGCAATGGCATACCCCTTCTTCAATACATCAGTTTGCAGCAACAGACTATGCATGTCCTACCTCTGCACTTAGTCAGCACCGTCTGACCCACTGATCTACTGATCTAACTTTTTAGTTGAGATTCAGCTTTCCCTATGTGGGACTTGTTTGCTTGGGTGGTGGGGGCTCAAAATAATAATAATAATAATAATAATAAAAGCTAAAAACAAAGGATCTCAGTGCAGAAGCAAAGAAACACAACACCATACATATCATGGGATGTATATGCAAATCACCATGAAATTTCAGACTGGCTCAGTTTACAGCAAGAATGCATGGTGCCAAAGGGCCTCTCAAACAATCTGCAATTTACATGCGTTTAACAACACAACTAACTTAATTTTTTATGATACAGTCCCCTAGTAACTTTTTACCTTTATCAAAAACTCCTAGTGCTGTGGTATTTTTAACATTTACAGGTTTCATACACATAAAGCGTATACATCAAGGTATTTTATGACATAGTGCCATTGCATACTAAATCCAACAATGAGGAACACAGCCTGTTGTTTTACATCAGCTCAGAGGTCCCAACAATAACTTCCCAGTACGAGTACCTGAGAGGGAACAGGAAAATGAAAGAGGACACTATAGCATAGTCAAGAAAGGGGAGGGAGTGCCCATAGGTGGCCAACCTTGTGGACTAGAAATTGTAAAGGATCATTTAGGCTAAGAAACAGAAGAACTGTTGCAACAGAATTAAGAAAAGGTCAGTCCTCAAGAGTGGCAGGAGCTCCCTTTCATATGGACAAGAGACAAGTGCTAACCACCTAGGGAGGGCCATAGCTTTTCTGTAGATTTTCTTTTTTTACTTTTCTAGAGTAAGTACTACCAATAACATAAAGTATTATTCTCAAATACCAAGTATTTTGTTTGTGGCTTTTGGGAATCAATATGTAGTGTGTGCACACCTCTTCAGTGGGCCCCAGGCATCCCGGTGGTTATCCACCATCCAGGTCAGCCCCGGTTCCAGGACATAGTAAGTGAGTGAAAACCAGACTTCAGTATGGTGCACTTGTTTGCTACAGACAGGCTGAAATGCAGTGAACAGTAAAGTGGTTACAGCAGCCATATCACATCTCTAACCACCAGTGGCTATACCCTGCCCACCTGTAGCGGTCCCACTTAAATGGCAGACACCCTGTCTCGGAAGAAGCTGCCAAGATCCTAGTTTCTCTCCTTACTAAAGACTTTTCAGGATCACAGACATTCAGTATATAACAATCTGCCAAGAAGAGGTAAAAAACAATAATTTCTGACAGGAACTCTGCCTTTCTCGGGATAAGAAATACAAAACCGCACATACCCACGTAATGCAAAACATCATATGTAAATCTCCAAGAAAATTAAGGCTGATTCTGCTTTAAGCAGGCATGCATGGTGCTGGAGGGCCTCTCACACAGTTTTCAAAGGCTGAGAACAGAAGATACACAGAAGGCTTTCTCAGGATGATTATTCTCTGATACTAACTGTAGAGAAAACCCTTAGAGCCAGTCTGTTAGTGACAGAGCAGAACCTTCTCCAGGTATACTGTAACATTTGCCTCAGTGCCTTCTTCTAACTTAGCTCAATGTGACACCAAAATACACTTTGGCCAGAGGCCATGGGTAGACATAAACTGATGCAAGGGTGTCCAACACAGATTAAAGAGTCACATTGTATCTCTCAGCTGCCTATTCAGCCCCTCCCACATGGGGTTCCACCAAGCCCAAAATGTCCAACATTGCCGTGAAAGTATCTTGACCAATATTGCATTTGGACAACTATTGGAACATTTCCCACAGGGTGAGAAATGCAAATGGGGCCCATCCTTGAAATACAGTGTATACTAATTTTACCAAACTGTGGCATCAATCATGACATCAAAGATATGAAGCCCAGATGCACAAACCAGGTATAACATGTGTCTTAGTTTATCAGTCATGTATATAACAACCTGTACAAGATTTGGGGACGACATCAACTGGAGGAGTTGCTGAAAAAAAAAAAAAAAAAACATGGTTTCATCACCACCCCAGGCTTTGAAATCAGAAAGGACTAATAGTCATAGCAGGTTCCAAGTCACACCGTAGTTGAATGCCACAAACATCTGCAGCAAATCCCCCTCACATGTAGGAGGCCAGTATATAGGGATGATTCTGCACTCTGCACCCTTTACTTATAAAACTGCTAATTGCTACACATTCAATTAACCTGGTCTCAACAACATGGGATGCACACATCTGGGGTTGATCTAATGAGCTGCCCCCTCATGTGCTCTCATCTTGGGCAGTGCTCCACTGAGAAATCAGCTGGGAGTACAGCATTCAGCATATGTCTGTAGCTGTCCCATAGCCAGGTCTCCATGATGCACATGAAATCATCTGAGGAATCCATGATACAGTCCAGTTACTGCAGTCATATTCCTTGGTGATCTGGCATTGCACAGACTTGACTGGAAGTAGCCTGACTGCTCAGTCTTCAAGCTACACCAGATGTTGTGGTCTCCTGCTGGATGGGAACCAGACATGGTAAGCCCCTGTTCAGGTTTCCTTTCCTCCCAGTGTGCCTCCTCATACTTGAAAACTCAGGAGAGGTCTGAGGAAACAGCATAGGGTGTCATCAATGGTAGTGTAAGTGCACTGACTGAGACAGAGATGAGAATGATTGGAATGGGAGTAGGACAACCAGTGGACTTCATGGCTTCAACCAGGGTTTCTCTGACCACATTGCAGTATTATATATTCAGTCCAAATGCAAATCATGCAATCTCTACTATCAGATGTAGAACATGTACTAAGTACTGGTGTGGAAAACTTAACTGCACCTTTTTTTATCTTGTGGGTCCATTTCTTTTCTTTATGTTTTCTATACAACAGATGACCGAATTTGCCAAACACAGCCACAGCAGAAGATCAGATACACATTGACTGACATGATACACATACCCACACCCACACTAGGTAAGTCAGGCACCTGGCAAGCACTGTATGAAGCTTGCCTACTATGTACTGCTGAAAAACACAGACAGCAAGCTCTATGGAGTTGATCAGTAGACAGGCTTGATGAAGTAGCAATGCACAGGGTACAATGTACAGTCACACAGCTGACAGGAGGCATGCTACACTACAGACATGATGCAAGTTGTGAACATAGTGCATGCATATAACCCTGCTGGGTGGATTTGGCTAGGTACTTCACTGACTAGATTTAAAAGCACAGAAAACAAATAATTTGTAAATGAATTTTGCTGGACAGACTTCCACATGGTGGGTAGCAGTAATAAAATAAAAACTGTAAAATCAAAGCTGCAACATCCCTCTCCCACAACGCCCTGCTAACTCTCAGATGTACTGCAGCAGCAAACATGGCTACACAGAATGTACAGATACAGTACCTTTGCTCAAATCCTCAGGTACACACAAGGTGCTTGTAAAAATAATAAATCATTATCTAAGTATTTTTTTTATGGTTAAAGATTTTTATTGTTTTAAACACAATTGACAGATTAAGGGTAAACTTTACATGTAGCTTGTTACGTACATCCTTATACTGATTTTATGCCTGGCTGGATAAACAGTGTTGATGTAGCCACATATGATAACACTGGATAATCTGTTCTCAAAAGAGGTACAGGTGGGGGATCTAAGTGTTTTTTTAATACAAAAACTAGTGTTTTGTATGAACTGCAAGAGCTCTCCCACATCTTCCTTCTCTGTTGAGTTTCATTGGTGGTGGAATGGTTTGAAAAGTGGTAGGACCAAGAATGTATAGAGTAAATTCTCCCCAGTAATATATTAACATGATTGCAACAACTGACAGGGTCACTTATGAAAGTGGTAGTGCCATGGCCATAGTGCCCCCTTCCCGCCCATTCCAGCACCTACGCCAGGTTTGAAATATAAATGTCTATGACACATGCTTAGCAAGAGGAGATTGCAAACTTCAGTATAGCTGATTGCCTACTGCAAGTAATGTGCCTGGCACAGACCTGTTTGCTGTGCAATCTGATGCTTGCAAAATGTTTTGTAGTGCTAGTGGATTACAACAACTCTGTTGCCCCTCACTGGATTAGCATTTGAGGGTTTTCAGCAGTTTGGGTTCAACCCTCATTGTGTATCACAAGACATAGGAAATGCTGTTTTGTAGCAACATAACTCATTAGATGTCCTTGTTATGGCCTCTGTGTTTTTCTTTTGTGCTGTACACACAAAATGGAGAGGGGGGGCTTCTTGATCTTACATTAATGGAAGAATTGTTTTTCTCATGTCTGTGACCTGGTACTGGCACAACATGAAGGATGAGGAACACTGGCTGCTTCTGGTTCTGGACTGATAATTATTCAGGTGTCATCAATGGTAAGTGCACTGTCGGAGACAGCTGGGAAACACTGGAATGGGAGTAAGACAACTAGTGGACTTCATGGACTGAATAATTTGTAATTGAATCCTGCTTGACAGACCACCACCACCACTCATTCATGGTGGTTAGCAGTCAGTTAAACAAATCTAACTACAAAATCAAAGCTACAACACCCCATCTCCTACTACTCCAAACTGCTTGCTCTCAGGTGTACTGTAGCAGCAAACTGTGCTCCTAAGAATGCCAACATGCAGGAACACTGCTCAAATCCACAAGTACACACCGTCAGATTCTTAATAAGGAACCATTCTGTACATGTTTTAGTAGTAGAAAAAACAAGTGTTTCAGATGCACTGCAAGGGCTTTCCCACACAACTCCTCTTCTGCTGAGTTTAATCTGGAAAAATCTCTGAAACATGCTTACCACAAGCAGATCACAATCCTTTGTTGGTGGTTGCATGCTGCAAGTAATGTACCTCACACAGAGTTCAATTTGCTGTACCATGTGATCCTTGCAGAAAATGTTGTAGTGCTGAGGAGAGATGCCAGAAACTTTGCTGCCCCCTCACTGAAATAGCAATTGAGACTTTTCAGCAGTTTGGACTCAGCTCTATTTGCGAAAGCACGTGGCATAGAAAATGCTCTTCTGTAGCAAAAGAACTCCTCAGATGCTCTTATTGTTGAGCAGTACTAGATAATTAAAACATGCAGATTGTGTGTGTATGTAGTTAATTAGTTGTAAGGTATTTCAACAGACAGCAAGTAATTAAAAATTAAAATGGAATCACATTTTGAAGCATGTAATAAGGTTACAATTCACTTCATTATTTCCTGTGAACTGGACTGTGAAATGCAAATGGTATTTATTGGTAACCGGTGGCATAGTGGTTATATATTTAAATACTGTGTGTGTGTGTGTGTGTGTGTGTGTATGTGTGATTTGATATATACAGTAAACACATTTCACAAAATGAATTACTATTTCTGAGCACATCTGACATTTAGACCCTTTTCTAATGAAACTGAACTGGTACTTTTCAGCCTCTCTGATGTGTCTTGTGTTATTTTTTAAATGAATATTTTAAACCAATGGGAATTTTTTCAGTTTTTATTTCTGCATGATCTGGGTGTTAAAAGTATGGGATTTTCTAAATAACTGTCATTAAGCTTCCAAGGAAGGACTGGGTTGGTCCAAAAGTGAAAGCACTTTGTTCTTTTTGTTACATCTATGTTGGTCCAATAAAAGGTATCTAACCATTTGCTTCTGGATCTGTTCTTACAAAGACCAATACGGCAAAGGCTAAATCTGTATGTCTTCTATTTTTGATGCATTCTTCTTCACCAAATGCTTAGCTTTCCAACCCAGGCCTGAAACATGGCCAGGCATCACTGGAGAGGGCTGACATGATAGAGCTTTGCATGTTTTTGAGGGGAATAAACAGAGGGAATAGCAAAGATCTATTTAACAGGAATAGTGATGCAGTCCCAAGGAGGCATGAATGGAGGCTGGTAGGGGAACAATTCGAAGGAAGTTCAACTTCACTGAGAGGGTGGTTGAGCCATGGAATATATCACAGCAGAAATGGTCGTGACAGGGACTATAAATGGGTTCAAGTATGTTTGGGACAGGATATGGGAGCCAATAGTTCCACTGGAAATAGAGGATTCAGGAGAGGTGCAGCGGTACATACCCCATTAGACTATTAGGGCTGGGGGGGAGGTGATGTAGGGACATTTATATGGGCAGACTGGATGAACCCTTGGTTTATATTTGCTGGTAGTACCTATTTTTCCATATTTCTAATAAGGCAGTGTGGTCTATGGGTCAGAATACTGAACTAAAAAACAGAAGATCAGGGGATCAAATGACACCACAGTCACTGATCTATTGCATGACCCTTAAATAAGCCAATAATCCACTTGACCTTCTTCTGTGCTTCAGTACCCAGTGCTGTAAAATTGGGTTGAAGCAGAACAACACTGAAGAGAAGATTCTGTATCTTAGTGGTGCTAGTGTTCTGCATGAATTGCCAGAAATGTAACTGTCAGAATAACCTTCACTTTGAAGTCAGCAAATGACTTGAGTACAAACTGCACTAGAGTATTTCCCCATCCATACTTCCATTTCCATTTTAATGTTGAAGGGTTTGATGTTTCCTCCTGGCCTCATCCTATCTGAAACATAGGGAACATTTCTTTTTTTCCCATGATTTCAGTCAAAGGAAACAAGGGAATCCTTGTTGCAATATATTTCTTTTGATGGAAGAAAGTGAACACTTTTAGTATCAGGCTGTCTTAAACTAACGCATTTAAGGGAATTTCTTCTGCTGAGCAAAGTCCTTTTTGTCTGTGTCTGCTGTTCTGAAAGCAGATGTATCTTTCACCTTCTACATCAAGTGCCTTCAGTGGTGGAATTATACCCTGGAGAGTTAATTTAGTGACACACAATGACAAACTAGGTGCATATGATACAGTAGCATAACATTCTACTAGCTGATCCAGAGGCATTGCATGTTTAATCATGGGCAATCCAGCTTGTAAAGCAGCCTCCCTTTTTCTGCTCCAAGAGTCACTTAAGAGAGGATGTATTGCACCTGCTCTCCAGGGTAGGGTCTGGTGTGTCTTTGAATGCCATACTACTGGTGGCTGGTTCATTTACTGAATGTGTCATTTGTCCCTAAGGTGATTTACATTTGTCCTGTAAGTTTGTTGTGGTGCAATGATGCCAACATCAAAGTGGAAATGGGTGACAGTGAAGGGGCGGAAATTAAAATATGTTAATACCATTACCTTTATATGTAAGGCATTATTTTGATCAGATATCCCATTTGACTTTACTTGTGCAAGCATGGGTGGGATAGAACTAGGAGAACAGATAAGGAGAGTAAAGGAGTATTTTACCACCATTTTTGCGTGATTTACTCCCACTTTCTAATTTTAAGAATTTATTTACCACCCAGTATATTTTAAGTATATTTGCTACACAGACACAAAACTGTCAGCACCATGTGATGTTAGCAACAAGGAGACTTTGCACTAACAGAGTGGAAACAGTTGGGATGTAGACAAAAAAGAGTATCAGCATCAGTTGTATACACTGCAGGGGACAATGTCAGAAGTTTCCAAGTGGTTGGCCATAAAGGTTATTGTAATAAGTTACTGCACTATATATAGTAGGATCAGGAATATATCTCTAACTCCATAGCAGTACCAAGCAAGAAGCCAGTGAATAAATGTGTCCAGTGTGTTTGAGACTTAATGTAGAGGTGGGGGTCTGAGACTGGTCTACAGATGACATTACTTCTATATAGATGAAAATTCTAGCAGTCTGAAGAAGTTTGCAGTAAATACCTCCCAGTCCCAAAAGTGATCTGGACCCCTGAATAGAATCATAAGTTCTTAGATCTCACACACGGTGGACAAAGAATAAAAAGAAGATCAGAGAGGATCTTTTTTTTGGATGCCACAGTTAAAAAGGGTGACAACTTATACTACCTTGAATAATGTGACTGAGCAAGATTTTTGAAAAAAATAATAACAAAAGGTACTGTGGGTGCATGTTCACCGTTATAGCCATGCTCTTTATTTTTGTATTTATTTTTTACTTTTTTTCTTTCCTCTATTATTATGACCAAAAAATGGTATTAATGGTCCAGGTGAAGGAACCTCTGTGAAGATTCTAATACTTGAGAGGGATACCTATGACATGGGAGGGAACAGAGGAGTTACCAAGGCTGTTTGAGAGAAACAAAATGGGACAGATAGGAACAAATAAATAAACAATCATATTTATCTAATATTGGTGGGATAGGCAGGGATTGGCATTCAGTACAAGCATCCAACCATGGCAAGCTGTGCTCTACAGAGGTTGAATGTTGCTGCAGCAACTGGGAGAACTCACCCCCAGGACATACAACCATCAACAACCACAGATAGTTCCACACATTTAGAGTGAGAAGTTAGCCAGTCTGCACCTCAGTTTTATTGCTCAGTGTCAGTGTATTTATTTGAATACACACATAGACATCTTCATATACAAATAAACAGACACAGTACACACTATTTATAAAGACATATTACACATGGGTGAGTCAAAGTGCTGGGGCAAATTGGTGTGAGGTAGCCCAAGGTTATCCACCATAGGTTATGTATGCTAATAAATAGCTGTGTCTGTTCATTTGTTGGTTAGACAGCTCTTGGGGTACTGTGTGAAGTTTGGAATCTACACTTGAAGAAGGACAGACAGAGATGTTGGAAGAAGGGTAAAGGAGGGTGACCAAATGATACATGGACAGCAGGGAGAGGTTGAAATATCTCAATATAAACATGTTAGAAGATAGAAGAGATGGGGAGACATGGTAAAGACATTCAAGTACCTTTGTGGGATAAACAAGGGAGTTGTTCACACACAGTAGTAGCATGGGCATCAGGGGAAAATCCATGATGCTGGCAAGGGAGAGATTCAGAAAGGATGTTAGGAAGTACTACCTCATGGAAAGCTTGTTGCAAAAGTGAAGCAGACATCCAGGGGAGTTTGTCAGTATGTGCTGAAACAGTTGGGAGAGTTCAAAAGCGATGGGACATGCCAGCTATCTGATGTGACTACTGGGGACCCAAGGGACCTAAGGCATATATCTGACATTGAATCCCACTATCCACCTCAGATCCCACTATGAAGACTTGGATCCAACCTTGAATGGGTTTAAACAGGATCTCAGGTCCAATACTGGATAAATGATCCACCCAATCCCATTCAGATAGCCAAACACTGTATGGACATTTATTTAGTTTTTATGCTGACCAGGTAAGTGTACTAGACAAATCCTACCTATTTTCAGGCACAACCCGGGGGAGGGGGATACAGATGAATGCCAATGGACCTTGAACCAGATTAAGCTGTTGGTGGTATTTTTAGTGAAACATCACTAGATTAAACTGTAATGAATTGCAACTATTCAAACTAACTCCTGGTAGAGTTTAAAAGACTTTTTGGTGGGGGTTGAGGGTTGCAAAATATGGTGAAAAATACTGTTTTCGGTCTTTAAAATATCACAACCTATTTAGCTAAATTTTTGTCAAATTTGCCAGCTTGAGAGAAAGAGAGGCTATAAACCCTGACCATTTCAAGTCCCTCCCTATAAGAATTGTTGAAGTATAAGAAGGCCAGAAAATGGGGTTTAGTTTACCTTAGCCATCAAACTGCAACAAGGACAACACCGCTATGCTCCCATAATGCACTGTTCTGGTTATATTTTGTGTTATGTATACTATTTGGTATGTCGTATTCCCTGATTTTGAGTTTTACCCTCACCTTAAAGTTCTTTTCTGGTCCTCTTTGTGTAACAGAAGTATATGAAAACTAAATTGAATTATATTATGGTATGCCTTGAATATGGAATCTCCAACAGTCTGATCTTGTCTTATCAGTACTATAGTATTGTAATGACTGAAGCTGCATAGCCTAGCTTAGCTAGCATAGCATAGCTAGAGCACCATGTATTTTACACTACTGAACCTGGGCCATATAACTTTCAGAATGTAATGAAATGAAAACATTTCATCCAATTATAGCAAATCAGTACAAATGTTCTCTATTTGAAACACTTTTACGAGGGTTTCTAATATACTGCATGTTACCAACTTAATGCATTTTACAGCCAAATTCCTCAGTTATTTTGAACAAACTGTCCTGTAATACAAAAAAAATTTAATTCTTTCATAAATATTCTTTTACTTAAACATGGATTTGTTACGGATGTAAAATACCAACCTCCGGACCCTTATCCCACCATCCTAGCACCAGCCCAAAATTCTGCTTCTGGCAGGTGACCACCATGGAGACCTCTAAATACCTCACAAGAGTGCTGGGCAAAATGAGGATGTAGGGGACGGGATTGATATGAAACTTATCTCAATCGCTCTTCCTGAAGTAGTCGTACCAATCACCAAACTTTTTAATATGTCACTTCCGTTGTCAGCCTTTCCATCTACCTGGATAACTGCCCTAGTCACTCCTGTACTAAAAGGAGGGGACCGTTCACTGGTGTCCAATTACAGGCCCATCTCCATCCTGTCTCCTCTCTCCAAACTGCTGGAAAAAATCATTGCTGATCAGCTCACTGCCCACCTACATAAATACAACCTCCTCAATCAGCAACATCATGGATTCCACAAGTGGCACAGTACCAACTCGGCCCTCATTGAGTTCACTGTCTACGTTCAAGAGACACTCGACCAGGGACATTTATGTGGGGCAGTCTTTATTGACTTATCCAAGGCATTTGACCTTGTGGATCACCAGCTGCTGCTCCACAGGCTAACCTGCCTTGGGCTGTCCTTTGATATGATGGTGTGGTTCTCCAGCTACCTGTCTGGGTGCTCACAACAGGTAGAGATTAACAGTGCCATATCCGAGGCTAGGAAAGTCACAGTGGGGGTCCCACAAGGGTCCATAATGGGCCCACTCCTGTTTAGCCTCTTTGTAAACAACCTCCCAGCTGCATGCCCCTCTGCCAGAGTTCTGCTCTATGCAGATTACACAGTTTTATTCCTTCAAGGCTCCTGCCAAGACACATTGACTAGGAACCTACAGCACAGCTTTGACCTGCTACTGAAATGGTTTGACACCAGTCTGCTAGTACTCAATAGCAAAAAGACAAAGATAATGCTTTTTGCTGGCTGCCAGAAGAGAAGATCTACCACACCTTTTATAATCGCACACAACCCGGACTCCCTCATCGATCTGGTTTGCTCATTACGTTATCTGGGGATTACTATTGATGAGTACCTTTCCTTTGATGAGCATATAAGAAATATCACTACAGGTGAGGGCAAAAAACTGGGAGTACTCTATAGACTATGCTTTTGTCTCACCCCTGAAGCCAGGCTCCAGGAGGTCAGTGGCACAATCCTGCCTATCTTGGATTATGAAAACATGGTGTATGGTTCAGACATGGACACCAGCCTTCACAAAGTCCATATGATCCTCAACAAAGCCTGCAGATTCATCCTGGATGCTAATCACCTCATGCATGCTTGTGAGCTCTACATAAGGACAAAGTGGCTCCCACTCCAGGGTAGAATAAAGCTACAGACCTGCCTACTTGGGAAAAAGGCTCTCCCAGAACTTGCACCTGCCTCCCTGCAGGCTTTATTCAGATCTGCCCCAGGTGAGCATGCCACTAGAAGTGTCACCAGATAAGCATTAGCTGTGCCCTTCAGGAGAACAGCTCTGGGGAGGTGTGCCTTCATGGTAAGGGAACCTATCTGGTTAAATGAGCTCCCCAATTCTATCACCAATATACAGCGCCTAGGGCATTTCAAATCCACACTCCAGAAAACCTTCTCTCCTCCAGTCCACTGCCTGTGTCAAACTTAATCCCACCTGCACACCAGCACACCACTTAACTGCCATTCCCTGCTTTACCTGGGAATGCCTTGTCCCTGCATCCCCCTACCCTTCCTCATCTCCTCTGCTCCACCCCACCACCTGCCCCTTTCTCCTGTCCATACACCTTACACTACCTAGTTGCTTGGGTCTACTCCCTCCCCACTCTCACCCACCCACCCCCTTCCCCCTGCCCAAACTGAACTCCCCTCTCTCCCCCCATCTCTCCTTTCCACCCACTGGCACCTGCTCCAACCTCAACTTGGGTCTCTACACTTAACTTCTCAGCTTGTTGCACTTATGCCCCACTACTGAGGAATTGAAAATGCCTCTGGCAGCGTCATGTATTCTAACATGCAAATTTTTATTTATTTATTTATTGTTATTTCAGATGACACATTTGAGCCAAGGCTCTTTTACAAAGGTTCCACATCAGGAGGCAGTACAGAACATAGTGAGGATGATAACAAGTACAGTGGTTTCAAACAGCCATAGGCTTTGTCAGGATCATTAAAGCAACTTTGACATTACTGAAATATGTACAATGAGTAACAGTGTGTACATTAAGTTACAATAGTTTGTGAAAATGAATCAAGAACATATGTACAGTAAAAGACAGTTGAAATATGGTTCACTGAAGTAAATTAGAATTTGCTAGGAGAGAGGGTGGTTGTAGAGGAGGAGGGACTTAGAATGGGGAAATTAGAGGGGAGAAGAGTAAGTTTAGTTAAGAGAAAACATTTACAGGAGGCCACTTAAGAAGAGTAGGTTTAGTTATGAGAAACATTTACAGGAGGCCATTGTGACAAGGTGCTGATGCAGGTTGCCCTTGAAAGTACCCAGGGTAGTATTGTTGGTAACATCAGGTGGAAGAGAGTTGTACCTCGATGAAGCTCTGTATGTAAAGAAGTGTTGACCTTGGGTAGGGCGGTAGCGTGGAACTGAAAAAGTAAGACACTCTGAGCTCCTGGTTAGGCAAGGGTCGCTGCGGGGAACCAGTAAGGACTGAACCCATGGAGGTAGGAGATTTAAGGTGATCTTTTTAGCTAGCATACAGGTCTGGTACTTGAGTCTGCCGAAGAGTTGGAGCCAGTTAGCTTGCTTGTAGATGTCACAGGTATGTAAGAGGCATGGAGCAGAGGTCAGATGACGACATGCCTTGTTTAGGGCAATGGCTATTCATCGAAAAGTGGTGTCAGTGACAGAGCCATAAATCACTAGCCTTAATCATTTATTGATATAACAGAGCTCTGAATGGCTATGCTTAGGGCTTCATTGGTAAGGCAGATCCTATGTCTAAAGAGAAGTCCTATGTGGGTGTTAACGATCTTGGCAATGCTCTCAATTTGTTCAGAGTAAGACAAGGTGCTGTCGAGGGTAATCCCCATATATTTAAACAGTTGAACTTGTTCAAGCATCGCTCTCTCACTGTTTGTGATAGATATTTGGTTTTATGCTTGTTATGGATGCCATGAAACATCATTGTTTTAGTTTTTTTTGTAGTTAAGTATGAGTTTTTGAGATTTAAACCATGTCTCCACTTGTGTAAAGCTTGTTTGCAGTTGCACTTGTAGGAGGGAGGGGTCAGGGTGGGAGATGAAAATAACTATATATAATCTCCCTTTCTTGTCCCTCCTGACTTGTATCATGTCTTAACCCTGACTCAGGACCCTCTTTATGCTCCATGATGATATAACGCTCCATTTTGTAAAGTCATGTTTTCTATAACTAATTTGTAAAAGCATGCGATGTATGACTATGTATTACTGGATATTAGTTATGTATGTGTACTATAGGATCCTCCCCAGTATTTGTATTTTACTTTTAAACAGACGAGGAGCGTTTGCTAAAGAGTCTATGACTCAAAGGATTGTAATTCCAATTCTATAAATAATTAAATAGTAGGAGTCTATCAGGGCATGATGCAGAGAGACTGTTAAGAAAAATACTGAAAAGCAAGGGACCCAAGATGGACCATTGGGGAACTCCAAAGCGAATCGAAAGGGAGGATGAGAGGGACTCACCAACTCTGACCTGTTGGGTTCGTTTGTTAAGGTAGCTTTGGAACCATCGTGCGGCTTCATCTGAGAGACCAAGGCAGGATAATTGATCAAACAGCAGGTAGTGATTGACAGTGTCAAATGCCTTTGTCAAATTGATGAAGGCGGCGCCAACAATATGTCTGTGATTCACAGCGTTATGGATGTAAGTGGTGAATTCAAGGAGAGATGTGGTGGTAACTTGTAATTGTTGTCCTATCCTACTTAAACTCTATGTTAGGTCATGTTACTACTTTGTCAAAACTGTTCTGCTGTAACAAAATGTATCTTTGTATGCTATTGACGAGGATCCTTTATAAATGAGCTCTTAGGTCAAAGGTTGTATTTCCGATTTCTCAATAAATCAATAAATAAACAAATGCACAGACAGCTCAAGGGATATGCTCAAGTTCAGAAAGGACTCAGTGGATCTGGTTTGAGCTGAACCTGTGATTGTCCATTTCATAATTCATTACTCAATTCACCATACCCCGCCTCCATAACATTTGTATTATATGGCAGATCTCATGTAATTATGGCTACCGCATTTATTGGGAGAAATAAAGAGGAAGAAAGGGAATTGTTTTTCTTTTTAGGTTCACTGGAAAAACAAATGCTCAGCTAATCTATTTGCATGGCAGCATTGCACTTCACTGCTACCTTGGTTTCCAGGATGTTCAAGAATACTCAACTTTCCATTCACTGAGACTGGCAGCTGCAATGATTGTTTCAGAGAAGAGGCTTTCAGCTGTTGCCGGGGGGAGGGGGGGTTATGCCCATTCATAATATTAAAAAAGCATGAAAGGAGAAGATGCACATTCAATCCAGACAAAACCACAAAAAAGCACTTACAGTGTGAAGACAAAAAAAAAAGGAACAAAAAATGTTTTATTGTGAACAATTTCCTCTAAGGGAAGAGACCCAGAAAGAAAGATAATTGACATCTGGGGGTTCAGTGCTTCTGATTCTTTAGTGGATCAGCATTTAGACACTTTTCCACCTAAATAACATTGTCTTAAAGCAGTGTAACAGTGTCAAATTGCCCATATTCCAACATATATTAGAGGTACTGTATATACTATACTGAATCCATTATACAACTTGATAAAAATCATAAACATTGATATGGGGAGGGAGAAAAAGAGAAAACAAAAGCAGGTGAGAAAGATATTTACTGTAATCTACAAAATAAGTGATAATTTAAACCTAAAAGTGTCAGAGAAGTGTAAAAATAATAACATTTATATGGAGACTATACAGTAAGCAGAACATAACGAGGAGCATACAGTTAGTATTATACTATACCCAGTAATTAGTTATAATTAAGGTGGAGCAAATTTGAGATTAAATAGCAGAAGAAAAGACATACAAACTTATGAACATATGAAATTGCCAGTGAAAACCGGCCATGATAGTCTATCGAGTCCGCTCGAGTGTGCAGCCTGGTTGAATACCAAGGAGCTGCCCCCTCCTTACTCCTCCTGGAGTTACAGTTCTCCCAACTCATTCCCAATCTGCAACCCTCAGCCACCAAGGCACCCCTCCATCTTAACCCTTTTCTTTACCCTGTCCCACCCTCTGTTTAAGCTGGTCAGTGTTCTTGCTGCCACCACCTCCCCCGGCAACTCGTTCCACCTCTTCTCAACTCTCTCTGTGAAAAAGTGCCTCCTCATTTCCCTCTTGAAACTGCCCCCCACCAATTTCAGGCTGTGACCCCTTGTTGTGCCTTTCATCCTTAAGTTAAAGATGCCTTCTGTGTTCACCCTGTTTATGACCTTTAGGTACTCAAAGGTCTCGATCATATCGCCTCTCTCCCTCCTGTTCTCCAGTGATTATATGTTTAGCACCCTCAGCCTCTCCTCATAAGCTCTGTCCTCCATACCATGGATCATTTTGGTTGCCCTCTATTGGACCCACACCAGCAGTTTGATATATTTCTTCAGGTAAGGGTACCCAAACTGAACACAATACTCCAGGTGTTGCATCACCAGCGACCTGTACAGTGGGAGAATAAATTCCTCCCTTCTAGAGGTGATTCCCCATGCAATGCAGCCCAGCATTTTATTTGCTTTGGCTGCTGCCTTTTGGCACTGTTTAGTGTGTTTTCTGTCCCCTCCTTACCATTACCCACAGGTCCTTTTCTTCCTCTGATACCACCACCTAAATCCCCTCCAGCCGGTCTTCGGGTTTCTGTTTCCCATGTGCATCATCTTGCACTTTTTAGCATTAAATCCTAAATGCCATATGCCTGACCATTTCTCCAGCTTAGCTAAGTCCTAAATTAAATCCTGTCTCCCCTCCTTCATGTCCACCCTCCCACAGAGCTTAGTAACATCCATGAGCAGGCAGATTTACTCTTGACCCCCTCTGCTATGTCACTTATAAACACGTTAAACAGTATTGGTCCCAGTACTTAGCCTTGTGTGACCCCAGTGGTTACACACCATTGTTTGGATAGTTCTCTCCCACCACCATCACCACTTTTTGGTTCCTGTCCCGTAGTCAGTTCTTGATCCACTCTAGCAGTGTTTCCCCTAATCCTAGGTCTCCCAGCTTGCAGATCAGCCTGTCATGTAGCACTGAATCAAACACCTTGCTGAAGGCCAGGTATAGTACGTCTACCACCTGCCACTTGTCCAAGGTCCTCATACCCAGTCTAAGAAATCTACCATTTTGGTTTGACACTACCTCCCCTAACAAACCCATGCTGTCTATTATCCTGGAGACCATTTTCTTTAAGGAAGGACACCAGCCTTTCCTTTATGACAGTCTCCATTAACTTACCCACTATGGAGGTTACGCTTACTGGCTTATAATTACCCAGCTCATCTCTGGGTCCACTCTTGTGGAGAGGTACCACATGAGCTGTCCTCCAGTCCTGAGGTACACAGCCCATCTCCAGCAAGGTGATTAATTGGTCTGACAGTGGTTCCACCAATATCTCCTCCAGTTTCCTCAGGACCCTTGGGTGTATCCCATCTGGGCCAGGTGCCTTGCCAACCTGCAGTTCACTTAGTGCTCTTAATACTCTATCTAGGTCAATCTCCCCCTCATAGTTACCCCCCCTTAAGGGGCACCTCTATCCTCTTCTGTGGCATTGGCTCACTAGCTTTGTTAGTGAAGACAGAGCAGAAGAACTCATTTAGTGCCTCCGCTTGTTCTTCACTCTTTTCTACCTACCCTCCCCCTTTTGATCTTAACTATCTCATCCCTTCTTCTTCTCACCTTAATGTATTGGAAGATGTCTTTTTCTCCATCCTTAATCCCCTGTGACAGCCTAAATTATTTCTCTGCCTTGGCTGCCTGGACCTCTTTCCCTGCCTCCCTCAATTTCACAGTGTACGCCTCCCTGTCTTCCTCCCTCGAGGGATGCTTGTATTTCAGAAAGGCCGCCCTCTTTTCCTTTAACTTTTCAGCCACTTTTCTACCAAAGCAGCTAGGCCTCTTGGTTCTGGAAAGCTTTTTTTCATTCCTGGTGCAACTGTTAGTAGCCTCTATTATTATTATCTCCATCTTAATGATATCCCATTTCTGGTCCACATCCATCCCTGGATGGAGCTCTGTTAGGTACACCTAAACTACACTCCCCATCTTGGGTAAGTCAGCCTTCCTAAAGTCCACCACCCCTGTTTTAGTCATGGCTGCTTCCTTCCCAATGCAGATCAAAAACCAGACAGGGTGGTGGTCACTGCCTACAAGGGGTTCCCTCACCTCCACCTCTTATACATGCTCCCTGTTAGATAGCGCAAGGTCTAGTATGGCCCCCTCCTTCATTGTCTCTGTGACTCCCTGCATTAGAAAACAGTCCTGGAAAGCAGTCAGGAGGACTTGTTCCCTGCTACAGGTGGTTTCTGGGTTGTTCTAGTCTATTCCAGGTAGATTGAAATCATCTAGAGTTATAGTGTTTCCTCTCTCTCCTACCCTCCTGATCTGTTCCCCCAGCTCCCTATCCAACTCCATTCCCTGTGAAGACAAAAGAAAGATGATAGCAAAACAAAACATAGCAAATATTTGTCGATGCCAAATGTTTGCTGCTTGCATTGCTGTTGCACTGGGTGCTGGCTGTATGCATTTTTATTACATATTTACCCAAAATAGACCATATGAGATATGATATATAATTTGCAATGAGGTTCTGATTTTACAAAGTTTTATATTTCATTTTTCCAGGATAGAGAGGTAAGATGTGATATCTTATTTTTAGTGTAGTCATGCTCTGCCCCCTCCTCCCCTCAGCCTATGGTCTCCTGTCTGAAGCACAAAGTACAGCTCCAAGCCAGTGCCTCATCTTCAAAGGTAGAGAAGTATGTATCACCAGATGTTGCCAACAAAACCTGTTTTAGCTTTCTTCACACAGTGCCATGTGGGCCCTGCCTGAAGAAAATAAATCACATCTGACTTTGTTTGCTCAGGGGAAGGGGTTAGCATTAGGGTTGACAACTCTGAGGGAAGACCCCACTACTGATTCACCATGACTGAGAAAACCCACATTTTTTTTCCCTTTTGATGCTTGGGGGTTGGGAGTTATGAGTTAGGGTTGGACTCCCTAATGCCACATTTGCCTGCTTTTGTTATGTTAAGTTAACTCAATGCCTCCTAGAAACGCCTGTAGGCATCAGCAAATCTAACTGCAGTGTGTCCCAGAATGCCTACAGAAGTCACCTACAGAATCTTGTGTGCCCTAGAAATGTCTGAAGAAGTCACTCACATATTTTAATATTACTTGCCAGCCAGAATAGATTAGAATTGACTACATAGTACCATTAGAAAGGTAATGTTGTGCTGAACAACTTTGCCACTGACACTACTTTATTATCATGTTCACTTTAGGAGTTATTCATATTTGTTTATGACATTTTGTCCATCTAGAACCACCTAAGCACTTTGAAAAAAACACATATTCTGGGTATCTCAGCCAGTATAAAACAAAAACCGAATTGAGTACTGTTGATTGTATAGAACTGTTGGAAAGGCAATTTTGTGCGCAACAACTTTGCCACTGCTACATTGTGTGTATCATGTATACTTTAGGAGTTATATGCATTTTTTTATAGCATGGTGTGTACGGTTCAGATTTGTCCCTCAAACCTCACCAACACACCTTTACTCAAATGGGGAAAAATTATGTTTAATACTACAGAAATAGCTGTTTGTTTTACAAACAAATTATTAAAATTACATCTAATGTCTGGATGCTTAATTTGGTGTTGCTATGTTACATATTTCCCAACAAAAAAATGTTTATGGTGCATTTTTAGTGGAAAAAATATTTTGTTTTGCTGCTTTGACCAGCACAGAAATAAAACTAAATTACCTGCTATTCCTTGCATATGACCATTGGAAAGGTAATTTTATGCTGAACAGTTTTGCCACTCGTACTTTGTGTCTAGCACTTATGGTTTTTGTGCTATTAGCATTTGTTTGTGGCATGCCAATTATGGCTTGATTTTGCTTTGAAAGGCCCAGGATTAACTGTTAACAGTATACAGGAAACAAGTGCTGCAACTTCAGAAAGCTCCTTTGCCTTTTTTGCAAAGAATATATGTATACTTCTATGCAAAAAAACTGCATTAATGCACCAGTTAGAAGTATATATATTCTTTGCAAAAAAATGCATTAATGCACTAGTAAAGGTTCAACTTAATGCAACAAAAGTAGGAAAATGTGGCATTAAAGTTTCCAACCCTAACTTCCCACCCCCCAAAGCAGCAAAAGGACAACAGCCAAGCAAACACAGACAGCCGTCACCAGGTAAGATAAACAACATACAAATGTTCCACGTGACACAAATACAGTAGCACTGATGTGCAGTCTTTGTGGATTTGTATCTGCTGCATGCACACTGCAAGATATGTAAACTCACTTGTCACTGCAGATACAAATCCATGATACTCAAACCAGAACATTGCTTCTGTATGCAAAAGCACAGGCCCCTGATGCCACAGACACAGAAACATGATACCTTGGTTACAAGAGTTCTTTTTTCTGCAGAAGTGCATGCCCATATGGAGGAAGCACTTCTGTAGCCTCAGGTACTCATGCACACTGTAAAACATACAGGCACTTGATGGGCCTGTGCTTCTGCAGCCACAGGTGCAAGACATACACACTGACTTCTGGCTGCAGAAGAGCAGGTGCCACAAAATACATGATACCAAAATTGCAACACTATTTCTGTCGGCAGAACTGTATCATTTGTGTCTCTCACTTACATTGTGTTGTTTCACTGTTGGTACTGTATTACATCATCCTATTGCTATTATGAACTATGTCCAGGTCCACCTTGTGAATGAGTTTACCTCAGTGGTGCTTTGCCTGGGTAGGCTACTACGGGGCCTAAAGTTATGCAAATGGAAGTATTGTTGCAATGTGGGTATAATGGTTACTGCAGCTTATCTAGAAATCGGTCAAGGGGGTAGCAGTTTTTCAGTTATGTAGATGCATATAGAAAACCTTGCACCAATGCATTATGCTATCTACTAAGGTACCCATACTGTATGCATGAGTACAGTGGAGCCAGCTAGGATGCAATGCAGAAACTTTCAGTATTGTAAATGAAATGTAGGAAAATACTGCAGTAAAATCGGCTTTATTGTCACTGAATTACGTTTCCTGCAGCATACTGCAGCATTTTTGTAATGTACTGCAACATTACTGAATTACATCCTGTCTGGGACTGCTGTACCTCTGGCTACAGCACAGGCCCCATGGGGTCTTCAGTCTACAGAATGTCAGGCCACCATGGGGCCAGCACTTTCTGCAGCCCCAAGTACTCATGCATGCAATACAAGATACACACAGATGTGGCTGCATACAAACATGCAAAAATAGCCAGCAGAAAAATGCCTTGCAGTCTAACAAGTCTTCTCAAGTTTGCAGACCTCTCAGTATCTACTGAGCGATCCACCCCTCCCCTCAATCCACTCATCTCTCCACTTCGACAACCCCCACCCCCCTACATTCCCCCTCTTCATGCAGTTTTACTTTTTACCCTGTTCCATCCTATCTTGAAACTATCTAGTCTTCAAGGAGACTACTTCCTCTGGCAACTCATTCCACTTTGCTACCACCCTTTCAGTGAAAAAGTGCCTCTTCATTTCCCTCTTGAAACAATCACCTCCTCCTGTTTTAGGCAGTGCCCCCTTCTGGTCTCGGTCCCACTAAGGTTGAATTGACTCTTGGAATTCAACTTGTTGAAGCCCTTATGATATTTATAGGTTTCAATCATGTCACTCCACTCTCTTCTATCCTCCAGGGAGTATATGTTGAGATCCCCCTAAGTCTCTTCTTGTATGGTCTACCCTGTTGTCCCTGGATCATCCTGTTTGCCCTTCTCTGCACTGTCTCCAGTAAGTTGATGTCTTTCTTTGAGTAAGGGCTCCAATACTACACACTGTACACCAGATGTGGCCTAACCAGTGACCTCTAAATTGGCAAGATGACCTCTGCCTTTCTACTGATAATACCCCTGATAATACATCATAGCCTCATATTCATCTTGGCCGCTGCCCCCTTGCAGTGCACTGAGTGCTTTATATTACTCAAGATGATCACACCCAATTCCTTCTCCTCCAGTGACTCAGTGACCTGCACACCACCAGCCAATATGTTGTCTCTGTGTTCTTCACCCCACAGTAAGTGCATAATCTTACACTTTTTGGCACTGAAACTCAGTTGACAATACCTGGCCATCTCTCTAGTTTAGCCAGGTCTTCCCTAATGCCCTGTCTCTCTTCTTCCATGTCAACCCTACTACAGAATTTAGTGTCAACCTCAGAGAGGCATATTTTGCCATTTACTTCTTCAGTTATGTTGCTGACTAAGATGTTGAATAACACTGGGACAAGCACCGAGCCTTGTGGGACCCCATTAGTGACTGTTGTACCATCCGAGGATTGCCTGAAACCACAACCTTCTGGTTTCTATCCTGTAACCAGTGTTTCATCCACCTAGCCAGATTTCTCCCAAAACCAGAGTCCTCCAGTTTCCTAATCAATCTCTTGTGGGGAAAAGAGTCAGATAATTTACTGAAATCCAGGTATGGTATGTCCATTGCTTGGCCTTTGTCCACTGCCCTTGTTAGCCAGTCAAAGAAATCAAGTTAAATTGGTTTGGCAGGACCATCCCAACATGAATCCATACTGCCTTTTGTTATTGAGTCTACTATCATCCAGAAAGTTTGCTAGTCTTTTCTTCAGAATTGCCTTCATGAGCTTCCCCACTGTCGAGGTCAGACTAACCGGCTGATAATTACCCATGTCATCCCTTGGCCTACTCTTATGTAGTGGCACTACATCTGCTTTTCTCCAGTCTAGGGGCACCACTCCTGTTTCAAGAGAGGTATTAAACAGGCCTGCCAAGGGGTCCACCAGCACATCTTCTAATTCCCTCAGAACCCTTGGGTGTATGTCATTCAGCTTCAGGGTCTTTAAACCCTTCCTCACCCTATCAATGTCAATCTCCCAATCTGTGGCTCCCCCTCCCCCCAATCACCCTTGTTCCCTGAGGGACTGAGCCATCCTTGTCTTTTGTGAAAACTGAATAGAAGTACTCATTAAGTACCTCTGCCTTTTCCACACTACTCTCCACCCACTCCTCCCTCTTCTTCAGCCTGGCTGTCCTATCTATGATTACTGTCTTTTTCCTGATATACTGAATGAAGGCCTTCTTCACTCATTTTCACCCCCTCAACCAACTGCAGTTCTTTCTTGGCCTTGACCAATTGTACTACCCTGCTCACTGCTTTTGCTGTGTTGTTGTATTCCTCCCTGTCCTCATTCCTCTCAAAGCTTTTGTACCTTTGAAGGCAGTCCTTTTGTTCTTAACTGCCTGGTCACCCTCCCATTCAAACCAGCCAGGCTTCTTAGCTCAGGCTTTCTTGTTCTTCAAATTGGTGCACACATTAGTGGCTGCCAATAGCACTTCCTTGATGATGTCCAATTTCTGGTTCACCCCCATTTCTTTCTTGACTCCATCAAGATGCTCTTTCCTATGGGGTCTGTGCTCATGCAGCTGCAGATTTAAATCCACAAAGGTTGCACATCATTGCTTTTGTATTTTTGTCATTTGGAAATAGTTGTATGGTGTTTGTCTTACAGTACTTGATTATGGCTGTCTGTGGTTCCTTGTGTGATGTTGTCCTTTTGCAGTTTTGCGGGGTTTGGAGAGTTAGGGTTGTAAACCCTAACACAACATTTCCCAACTTTTGTTGCATTAAGCTGAACTCTAACTGGTGCTTTAACACAGTTTTTGCAAAGAATGTCCTTTCTTTTTGAGATAGAAGAATTGTATACTCATTCATGCAGGTCCCTTTGGAGCATACATGAACAGATACGGATGCAAAAGGGCCCTCTGGGCCCTGTACCAAGGGATGCTAGATTGCTTCATCTGCCAATGGAAATGCAGTGACAGATGTCAGGAATTCATGGGGCTGTCTGGTGGGCAGTGGAAGTGCAGGGCCTTCTGGGCACTTCGCTTCAATGGGGCTGTAGATACAGATGCACAATGCAAAAAGTTAGTTTTTCAACCAGGGCATAGGGTTCATTGCCACCCATGAATGGAGAGGTGCCAGGCCCTATTCCAAGAGAAAAGTTGCCTTCACTATATGGTATTTGTGCCTGAGCAGGCAACCCTGCAGCTTTCCTTCTCTGACTTAGGTGGTGTCGCATAACAGCACAATCTCCCCACCATCACCCCATCCAGCTGGCTCACTGAGCTCACCCACAAATTCTGCTCACTATCACAGGATTACAGAGCACTACCCGATGACATCATTTTGTGCCACAACTGCAAAAATGCATCTTGTCCAGGATTAAAAAAAAACACCTGTCATGTTTATGAGGTGGTGTGAAATACTGCTATGTTCTAAGTTTGGAGTGAAAATACTGACAATTAGTGAAGTTATGAGTGTACATTGAAATATTTCAATGTTCACACATAACTTGGTAATTTTACCATATTATACTGTACACCAAATTTTCAATATTGCCTTCTTACTACCCCTACTCATCAACTCAATACATGAAAATTTTCAAATTTCCACCGACACATCATTTCATGCAACAGGTGTGAAAACACATTTTGGACAGGATTTAAAAAATGACATCTGTCATGTTTATGAGGTCATCTGAAATATGGCTATGTTGAAAATTTGGAGTCAACATACTGAAAATTACCAAAGTTATAAGTGAGTATAGAAATTCAATGCACACTCATAATGTTCTTGTTTTTTAAAAGTTTGACCCCAATTTTTCAACATAGCCTTCTTATGACTCTGCCTCATGAACCCAGTAGGTGGAAATGTTGAAATCCCAACGGAAAGATGATTTTGCACCACAAGTGCAAAAACACATTTTGGCCAGGGTTTGAAAAATGACAGCTGTCACAGTTATGAGGTAGTATGAAAAATAACTATGTTGAACATTTGGTGTCAAATTATTGAAAATTACTAAAGTTATGATTGAGTGTTGAACAATTTCAATGTACGCTCATAACTTTGTTGTTGTTTAATACTGCTACCCCAGATTTTCCACACAGTCTTCTTATGACCCAATCTCATGAGCAAGGTAGGGGAAAATGTTCAAATCCAGCCCAAAAGTTGGTTTTGCACAGAGATCATGAAGTCAACTTTTGGGATGGATTTGAAAAATTTCATCACACTTCTTCATGAGGCTGGGTCCCAAAATGGCCATGCTGAATTTTTTTTCTGTAAAAGTATAAAAAAATGACAAAGTTGTGAATAAAATTTCAAACCCCACTGAAATACATTAACCCAGATTTACCTTATTTTCTCATAACACAATCACTGGTTCCAGCATTAAGACATGTCTTCAATCATAGAGAGGATCTACATCATGGGACATGTTTTGATCAGTGTGTGTGTGTGTGGTGGTGTGTGAGGTGGTGGGGGCTGAGTGGGGGTGTAGGATGTGGTGGGTGGTGATCTTGGGGGAAGGTCAGATCACCAATGGACTGTTTTCTTTTCTTCAGGTTAAAGTTAAAAAAAGATTAATGAGGGATGGTTTTCTTGTTTAGTAGGAGGATGTTGCCAACACTGGGGAGTGGTCACCACAGTGTCAGGATACTGTTGGGCAGCACTGGAGGTGTGCACCCTGGTGCCAGTGCCAATATTTGGGGGGATGAGATAGAGGGGAGGAGGATTAGTACAAAGCTGTGCTGGGGTGGGCACCCCTGTTCACATACTATATAAAGTATTATGTATAATATTAAAAATGTTGATGGGGGGGAAGATGGCCTTGAGGGAAGGAGGGAGGGCAAGTGATACTGTTGGTGGGAACCACAGTTCTTTTTTATTACAAAAACTTGGGGAAGAATGAGGGAGGGCTGGCTGAACTGGATGGGGGAAGGAATAAAAATAATACTAAAAAAAATGAAAGCTTGATAGCTAGCTAGATAGATAGATAGATAGACAGACAGACAGACAGATAGGGAGATAGACGGATAGTTATATATATAGAGATAGATAGATAGATGGATAGAGAGGTAGAGAAACCGCTCACTATAGCTAACCCTGTTATACTGAATTCAAGGGTATAACGAATGACTCCCATGGCTCCCGACATAAATATAGTACTGTTCAATATGTTCAGCCTTACTTCCAATTTCTTGTACTAACCACTCATGCCTGCAGCTGCCATGGATGTAGAGGCAGATGTGCATCATGCATACTTTAAAAGCCATGTCTTTTTGCAAACACTGTGCTGTATAGTACAGTACTCAGCTGTACTTCCAATCAGTAATCCATGCTCACTCTTTCACTTGTCTTATGTGGATCTGGTTTGAGTGATTTCAGAAATAAAAATGCACTTGTGGCTTGTCAAATCACTTGATCACTATTGTTTTAACTGAGTGAGTAGGCAGAAAGACATGGAGCTGTGTGGGCTGACTAGTCATGATAAGAGCCACCATGTCAGTGTGTGGATAGGATCCGTGGCTTTTCCTTCTCTGAGTCGAATGAGTTGAGTAATTTACCCCATAACTTACAAGCTAGAAATACCCTTATGACTTGCCAAATCACTCATCCACCATTTGTTTTTATCCGACTAGTGCACTGGAAGGGAGGTAGAAAGACACAGAGTGAAAAGAAGCCATAAGTACCATGGGCAGGTGGGCAGTGCTGTGGCAGAGTGTATTGAGGTCCCAGATTATGGTAAATAAAGCAACAGAACAAAATAAGATATTTTCTTTTCTTTACAGCATTAGTCTTCTACACATCTAAACTTCTACTGCTATTTCTGATAAATGGAGGAAGAGAAAGGGCTTACTGTATTTTTAGTGCTCGGTGCTCTGACTGTTTTTTGTTTTAGCAACCCTCAATATAACAAAAAAGCTGCTATAACGAACGCAGTCCTTGGCTCCCAACACATTCGCTATAGTGAGGAGCTACTGTAGATAGATAGACAGACAGATAATACAGACAGACAGAGAGACAGACATACAGATGGATAGGTAGAGGAAAATAGTGATCAGGGAATCACCATCTCACTGCTTCAGTTGAAGCCGGCAGCATGACTCCAGCTGTGGCTTCACAATTCAAAAAAGAACCGCTGCTCTGATGAGAGAACAAGCTATTTTGTAGGAGCCCTCACTACTTGGAAGGCATTGTTAGGACTGGGCTTCACGGGCTGAGGCTCTGAATGTTTTGTCTGGGGCCCTGAATTTTATCCTGCACAGCCCTGCTTTTTGTTTCTTTTTTCTTTTATAAAACTTCCTTCCCAATCCTGACTGTTTTTTTCCTTGCTTTCAGCTCCCCCATCATGCACTGTAGTCTGGAGATGGCGAATGGGATGAAATTTAAATTTAATATCATGAACAATGCATGCAGCCACACAATAGTGCAGCATGGCAGCAGCAGCTTGACCTGAAATCTTAACATGGGCATGTCCTCCATGCTTTTCATCCCTCTCTTTATTCAACAAAAATCACCACTTGAAGAGACAGAGGTTTAAAGTTACTCATAAAGTCCAGAGTTCCTGTGAAAGCCTCTACAGTAAAACTGAAGACACCCAGGTGCATCTCTGGCAATGATAACAACTAACTGCTGCTGCTGCCGATGATTCTGGCATGGTGGCTCGCTCCTCCTCTGGCAGCTGGTGCTGATGCTTCTCATGCTTGGTAAAGATAATCTTTATTTACTGCTGGATTGGTATCAATCATTAACTGCTGGATGCATTGGGTAAAGCTGCAAGATCACCACTATTACAGGGGGTGAATGGGATTGGTGAGGTGCTTGTGATAGTTATAATTATCCAGAGGTAAGATTGTTATCTGGACTAAGTAATTGCTCAGTTCCAGTATTCCTTTCAGACCTTCTACTCAGATTTTGGGGGAGGGTGGAGGCTACTTACAAATGAGAGCAGCATGAGAAGGTGTCTAATGGACAATGAAATAAATACATACAACAGGGACTGCACACGGCTAAGGGTTTTATAAATGTTCATGCTTTTTAATAATGATTTTATGTCAGTTATTGTTGATACTGGAGATAACAGAGGAAGTGAAAATTGGTCTTGTGTTGGGGGAGTGCATCATTGTTCTGTAATTAAGGGAATGCTGATTTGTCTATATGCTTGTTAAGATACACTGGTGTCGTAGCATACCCAAACTGTTGGGAGACAACACTGACTACCTACCAGCAGAAAATATATTGATGTGATCTCTCCCATGCTGTGCACTATGAGTGAAAGGAACCCAAACTGCCTCCCCGCTTACAGAAATGGTTATGTATTATAGAGGGACTAGAATTCAAACAAAATTATCAGAGGCAAAGGTGACAAGAAAACTAGTCACAAGTGTATGTTGGGGGAGGAGGTTTTTGTAGTCAACATGTACAGTAGCTGCTGTCATTCAGATTTGGCATGGTATGATATTTCATTAGATAAGAATGCAGACCATCACTGTAGTAGGAGTATATACTGCCTAGAAATGAACAAATGACTGCTTAATATTAGTATTCATTAATAGCATCATATTAGCACTCTGTGAATGTTTACTCTCATCAGCTGATGATGCCAGGCGCCCATAGCCCGCTCTTCTCATCTCATCACATGTGCATTGTGGGATAGTTTGTAGTTCATGCTGCTTAATAGTCACATGATGTTTAAGCAGCATGGACTACAGAGTGCTGTCATAATGCAATAGAGCTGTCTGAGTGGCTGGTGAATGGCATGTGACTGGAAATGTAGGGATGGCTTAAGGGACAGAACTGCTTAGTGTATGAATGAGTGAAGGCAGTGACGCAGCAATGTTCGGTGTGCTAGCTAGTAGGCAGAAAAAGAAATTTGAGACAGGAGGACAGATTTTCAAAGAGGACCCGATTGCCGCAAGCCCCAGATATGGCACACCCAGGGCTTGTGGCAATCTAACAGGATTTGACATCTTGTGTGGTAATTGCTACAAGTTAGAGCAACCTTTTGTGGTCTAGCTTGCGTCAGTCCCAGCGATGTTTTTTACAGTGCCTGTGCCAACTATTTGGCGCAAGCTGCTGTAAATCAGGGAAAATGTTGCAACTGCATCTGACCTTCTAAACTTGGATGCTGTTCCAACAAACTTATTTGGTGCACCACCAGAAACTAAGAGTGCTGGCACAGGGCTTGGCACAAGAAAAACAGTCAGTTTTATTTGCCTGCTTTGATACTATTTCTCTAGAAGTACAGTAGTTAATAAAGGCAAGAGAACTTTGGTGATCAGACCAGAGCATAACACTAGGAATGCTCTGAAAATAACTAGTTTTCCATGCAGCACAGACAACATAATTGTTAGGCAGCCTGTGACTGATCATCACTGGCCCAACTGGCTAATGAACCTTGATTGGCAAGCTCAGTCTAAGCATCACTGGGAGGAGGCAAGAGCAGCATGAAGAAGTTCAACGCTAAAAAACAAATACTGTATTTTGTATCTGTGGTTTGTGTATTCAGGTGTAGCCTGTGATCCTTATCATTGAACTAGCTTACCTCAGTCTTGGT
This sequence comes from Neoceratodus forsteri, assembly GCA_016271365.2. Classification (NCBI taxonomy): domain Eukaryota; kingdom Metazoa; phylum Chordata; order Ceratodontiformes; family Ceratodontidae; genus Neoceratodus; species Neoceratodus forsteri. The sequence continues at coordinate 1,729,667,914 of CM057452.1, forward strand.
GGTGCGAGCAAGTGCCTGGCTTGCTGTGGCTGGGGGCAGTGCATGTCTTAGAATGCCATAAAAAAAATTGTATCTGTAGTTGTAGGATTCAGGCGGGGGGCAGTCATTGAACAATAATAGTGACCCAACATGACTCAGTTTTCTTTGTGCCAGTGCCTGGTTTGCTGTGAGAGAGGCAGCATGTGTCTCAGACTTCCACTAAATAAATTGCATCTGTAGTTGGAGGTTTCAGGGGCAGCCTGTGATCCACACACTTGAGTGACCCAGCATTTCTCAATCTTCTCTGTGTCAATGCCTGACTTGCTGTGAGAACAGCATTCTGTCTCAGAATTTCATGCAAAAAATTGCATCTGTGGTTGGAAGTTTCAGGGGCAGCTTATGAACCACAGCAGTGACCCAGCACACCTCAATCTTCTCTGTGCCAGTGCCAGTGCCTTGCTGTAGGAGGACAGCATATAGTTAGGTATTCCATTAAAAAATAAAAGAAACATTTATTTTATATCTTTAGTTGGAAGTTTCAGAGGCAGTCTGTGATCCATAGCAGTAAACCTTAACCCCAGTGTTAGTGCTTTACTGTTAGGGGGGTAGTGTGCAGCTTGGTATTGGAAAAAATCATTATTGTATTAGTAGTTGCCTGGTTTCGACTGTTTCATAAAAATATGTATCCTTAATTTCTTTAAGATAAAAGAAAAGAATATTGCTGAACCAGTGGAAATAATTACCAGTTCAGAAAGAAATGGTAATGATGTATTTCCTGAATCTAGTTCATTGTGCACTGCTGTGCACAAGGAAGCTGAACCAAGCACAATCAGCCACAATGGTCAGAGCTGTATGGATGATGACACACAGAAAGTATGAATAGAACCACCAGTGAACTTGGATTTTTATTTTTATTCTTTGGTAACCAGGTAAGACCCACTAGGCACAACTATCTGTTTATAGGGGTGACCCAGAAGTACTTGGGAGATTAAGTGACTTGCTTTGAGTCACACAGTATGGAAGTAGAGATTGTGGGAATCAAACCCTATAGAACCCAATGATATCACAAATGCCTTCAGCCCAGCCTTCACAGATCTGAGTGCTGTTCTGCCTCCAAGCTACCTCACCTCCCCACCACCAGGACAGCACCTCCTGGAGGACTCACCTCCCCTACCCTTTAATGACATGCCACCATTCTACTTCAGATGTATAACAGTAGCTGAAACCATAAAATACATCAAGTGGGTCATAGGTAAGATAAGGATGAGGAGTGGCCTGATCAATATGAAGATAGTAGCCCTCACCCTAGATGAGCTGGTAGCACCACTCACTAAAATCTTTACTACTTTCCCTAAGAATGTGAGTGTTCGCAGACAAATGGAAATCAGCCCTTGTTACCCCAGTCTTGAAAACTGGTGACCAAACCAACCTCTTCAACTGAAGGCCTATTTTAATTCTACCTCCCATCTAAGGCCTTGGAAAGAACTGTATCAGATCAATTGACTGCATATCTGGATAAGTACAATCTCCTCCGTGTGGAGCAACATGGATTTCAAAAAAGCCACTGCACCCTGACTGCACTGGTTGACTACACTACACAACTCTATGATGCGTTGGACCATGGCTTGGCAGTGGGGTCTATCTTCATAGACCTCATGAAAGCATGCTACACTGTTAACCATAGACTCCTTCTAAACTGCCTCCAATCCACTGGCCTGTCTCCCTAATGCAGTAGCCTGGTTTGACAGTTACCTTTCCCGCAGATCACGATGTGTCCGCATTAGTGACATACTCTCTGAACCAAGGAAGTGAGCCTGGGTGTTCCTCAGGGATCAATACTCAGCCCCTTGCTATTCAGCCTCTTCATCAACTCCCTTCTTTCCACCTGCCCAGCTTGCATAGTGCTATATGTCAACGATGCTGTCATCTGAGCTCCTGAGGACCTGCCCACACTGGTACATGCTTTCATAACTTCCATGCTGGATTACTGTAATACCCTGTACCTTGGGTTATCTGGAGGTAACCTCTGCAGACTGCAGCTGGTGCAGAACATGGTGGCAAAACTATTGACTGAGGTAAAGAGGTGTGAGCATATTACCCCGTCCTCCGTGGAATGCACTGGTTGCTGATCAGGTAGAGGATTGTCTTCAAGATAGAACTCCTTACCTATAAGACCCTGCATGAGGGGGTCCCACCTATCTGCAAGATCTCCTTGATCCTTCCCGTCCAGCCCAGATGCTCCATTCTGCCGAGGGAGGCCTCCTGGGGGTTCCCAGGGTGAGGTGAGGTTGTGGCATTCAGGAGATAGAGCATTTTCAGTGGCCGCACCAACCCTGTGGAACTCCTTGCCTGATTATCTAAGGGGGGCCCCATCGGTGGAAGTCTTTAAAAGGGGGTTGAAAATGTTCCTATTTGAATTGGCTTTTATAATGTGATTTTATTGATTGATAGAATGAAATTTTATATTTACATATATTTTATTATGTATGTTTGGTGATTTTAAAATACTAAACTGTGTTTTTACTGTTCAGCGCCCATAGTCCCTGGAATTGGGCATTCTATAAATAAAAATATGTATCTATCTGTCTATCTCAACACCTGGCAGAGATGTTGCAGGAATAATGACAGAACCACAAGCCAACTTTCAAAGGCTACAAACGTGGTTCACACAGACTAGACTCCTACTCAATTCAAAATAACTAAAAGCATGCTCTTCACTATGCCTCATAGCAAAACAAAGTTCAGTCCACTTCTAATCCATAGCCACAAAGGGGATTTGCTGGAGCAAGTTGGTACATTTAAATACCTGGGTGTTCACCTTGATTACACCCTCACCACGCACATCAACCATATCTTAAAATTGGCCAGTACTAAACTGGATGTTCTCTATCACCACAAGCATGCAATGACTCCTGAAGCCTTGAAATTGGTTACTCACAGATCAGTGCTGTCCACCATTGATTTTGGGCTTGTGATCTATGGGGCTAGTTCAGACACCGCACTAAAAAGAATCAAAACCCCTCCTCAATAAGGCTTGTAGGCTGGTCCTGGGGGCGGACCATCTGATCCACACCTGTGTTCTCTATAAAGAGACTGGGTGGCTTCCTCTCCATCTTAGAATAAAATACCAGGCCTGCCTGCTGGGGAAAAATCTCTACTTGGACTTACACCTAAATCCACCAATAACCTATTTAAGTTTTCCCAACCTACAAGAACACTAGGAGTGCGACCAATGATGGGCTACTGTTGCCCTTTAAATGCACTATGCTTGGGCAATGATACCTACCTTACCAGGGACCTAAATGGCTTAATGTCCTCCCTTCCACGCTTATGAATAGGCTGGGCCAATTCAAAACTGGGCTCCATTCCCACCTAGTCCATGAAAATGACTGCTGCTGCAGCTACTGCTGTCCCTTATAAACTCGGAGTACCCAGTTATACTTCTGTGCTCACTCCCTCCTTCCCATCTTATTACCCCACTCTATACCTTTCCCTCCCACTCCCCTCCCCCTAAGCCATTCTCCTCTGCTGTACCCTTGACAAAGCCACCTCTGTCTGCAGACATCTCTACCCCCTGTAACTTAGTAGCCCGTCCCCCAACTAATCTACACCCCTCCACGGTCATTTCGACAATTACCATCCCTGGCTGCAGATAACTCCATCTTCTGCATCTTGGTACCTCCCTCCCCACTTCTCCTCCCCTCCCCTCCCAAAATGTTTCCTCTTCCTGCTCCCATTGACAAAGCTGCCTATGCCTGCGTACATCTCAGACCTTTGTACTCTGATAGCTTTGGAATTTTCCTTTGCCAATAATTTTAATGTGCCTCTGCCAAAACTGCTGAACCGCACCATGGAGTGCTGCTGCAATCTTTTCACTTCGAGCACTTCTGCAACAGTAACTGTGTAACCTTATTTGTAATTGTCTTGTGTGCTATATATTACCTGTAACCATTGTATTCTTCTAAATTTCTTGCTGACGTGGACCCTTTGTAAATTAGCCTTTCGGCTCAAAGATATTAATCCGAAAAATGTAATAAATAATAAAAAAACCCAGGTCTGCTGGATGTACCAAACTCATTAATAGCTCATTACTCTAACCTCAATGCTACATAGCCAACCACTGTAGAAAATATAATGGTTCTGGGAACACTTGAGACAGGACCTATTCAGCCAAAGTTACCTCTTTACCCACAACATACATCTGGAGGAAAAGATGGTCAGCCCAGGGCCATTGGTTTCAAAATCACAATTGAATAGAATATTCTTTTACTTTAGATAGTGCCTTTTGCTATCCTTGTAAATGAAGCAATTGCATGTTGTATAGAAGAGGTCACTTTGAAGATGGTTGGTGAACTTAAGAGCTCAGGAATGATTGTTATTACAGCAGATGAGGCAGGAGATAAAAGGAAAGAGCAACTGGCAGTTTGTGTAAGGTATATTGTACCTGAAACTGGAAGCATTAGAAAACATTGTATAGTATTCCCCATAGAACTGAAGTCTTTTAATGCTGATTTCATTGTGGAAGTACTACACAACTGCCTCAAAGACAATGGAATTATAGGTGCCAAATGTGTGGCAAAGACATGCGATGACACCTCTGTTATGAGTGGAGCAGTAGTGGGAGTTCAAGCTGAATTCTGCCAGTATCCTACAGAGTCTTTGTATGTGAACTGCTATTTTTATGAGCTGAATCTTGTACTTGGCCACTCATGCAAATGCATTACCAAAGCAAAAGAGTTCTTCTGCACTATAGAAAGTGTGTGAGTTTTTTAGTTCTTCTCTTGTTCACCATCATGAGTTCATCAATGAACAATGTTAATTAGGCTTGAGCCTGTCAGAGATGGTCAATTGTCAGATGCTCACTGGACTTACCAGATCCAATCTATCAAGGCCATGATAAACTGCTACGCAGATGTAAGTCAATGCATTGCTAATATTCACATTCCAAAAGCCATTGGGCTGTCAGCATCCTTGCAAAAGTTAATCACAATTTATTGCCTAGTCATTTTCCATTCTCTTATAAAAGTAACAGAAGGCATTCTCAAAGTTTTACAAAAGGAAGATATAGATCTATCCATGACAGCACATTTTGTGGACTCATTTTGTCACTTTTGCCACACTCTTGAAGACACATGAAGTGATAACAGTAGTAATGAACAGTTTAAGGAAGCTGTGGATTTTTGTACCAAGTATAATGTTAAAATGTTTGATGTGGCTTAGCAGCAGAGCAGAGCAGAAGGTTCTTTACAGAGCTCCCAAAGTTGAAAGTCTCAGACTCTATAAAATAACAATTTCAATGCATTTGTTTCAAGCCTACTGGGTTCTTTTGCTGGTGGCAACTGATTACCAATGAGCAATGGGCAAACAGAAATCCTCAACTCATGCAAATGAGTTTTTTGCACCAAAGACATTAAAAGCACATGATTCCAGGCCCCCAACACAGGATCGAGCCACGAGAGGTAGTGGCACCAACCCTGGTGAGGTGTCCCTCTCCACCATCATCTCAACCTTCGCACAGTTGGTTAGAACTGTCCAAGATGTGGACAAAACATTAGATGCTTTCATGCCCAGGGTATCCACTCTGGAGACCAAAATGGACAGCGTGGAACAAACTATATAGTGAGTAGATGGATTGGTGCTAAATGCCATAGGTGCAACTAAGTAGTTGGTTAAAAAAAAACTCTATCCTTTGACAGCAGTTAGAAACTGTGGAAAACCAAATGAGAGAGTGGAACATTCATTTGATCAGGCTACCCAAACAGTCAGAAGGAGAAGTGCCCTTGGAGTGTATTACTTTAGTGCTGCCTCAGTTGCTTGGACTTTCAGACAAGGACCCTGTCCTCTCAATAGAGAAGGTTTACAGGATCACTCCCAGGTGGGTGGAGGGTCACGGGCCTATTACTAGTGTGCAGTGGGGTTGGGATCAGAGCCCACATTCTAGCATTATCCAGACATAAGAGGGAGCTGCGGCATGGAGATACTTGAATATCACTGTTTCCCAACCTGTCCTTTGCCACGAGGCAGTGCCAGAAGCATTTGATTGGGTACGGAGCTTCCTGCACTCCTTCAAACTGCAATATCAGCTTCAGATGCCCACTAAGTTGAAAATCCTATGGAATGGTCATTCCTTCCTAATGAATGACCCCCACAATGCTGACAAGTTTTTGTGGAGAATCGAAAGTGAAATGGCGGAAGAGGAAGATGTCAACTCAGAAACAGAGGGAAGCTTTTGAGGCCTGGTTGCTTTCCTGCACTGCACCTCCATTTTGGATTTATTGAACAATGAAAACTGTTCCTTAATTATTAGTTGGTAATCATGGTGCCCTGACCACTGTTACATCATTGTTTGAAATTTGCTATTATCTTCACTGGATGCTGTATGGAACTTTAGGAATCCAGACCTTCTCCCTCAGCATGTGGACTGCTCGATCATTTGCGTAACATTTTACTGATTTTATTCTAGTAGGTGGGAATATTAATGGAGAATGACTTTCTGAGGTGTTCCATCTTTTAAATTTCATTTTACAGAATTACAAACTCACATTATTCAGGTAATGTGTCCCTACTTACACTGTTACTGCATTCTATCTCTGGGAGCCTCCTAAAAGGAAAGTGGAGTTAGGTTTTGAGTGGTCTAGTGGGGTGGGAGGCACAATGTTCAGTTTTTAGTAGTGCTGTGTGGAATTTTCAAATTCCAGCACAATTAAATTTCATGGAATTTCTGAAATTCCACCGAGATTCCACTGAATTCTGCCAGAAACAGAATGATGGAATTCTGCAGCAGAAAATGGTTGGGGAATGATTTTCTGTGAAAAAAATGCTGTTCTGTGGAATAATTTTTCGTGGATCACAGCAAGTGGAATTCAGCAGAAGAACCAGCAAAATTCCAGCAGAAATTCCGCTGGTACTGCCATGCTAATTCCAAAGGCAGAATTCCTCATTCCAGAAAGCACTAGTTTTCAGTGTTCATAGGTTCATAGGAATTTTATGAGTACAGTAGGCATGAAGCCCTTTGTTGGACTTGCCACCCATGCGCCTTATGGATGGAACTCAAACTTTTTATCCCCCATAAATTCAATCAGTTTTTGTTTGAAAGTTGTTATATTTCTGCTGTTATCAATATTACCTGGCAAGGTGTTCCACATTCCAACTACTCTTTGGGTATAGAATCGACTCCTTTTAATTGTAGTATACTTTGTACCAGTAAGTTTAGAGCTATTACTCCTAGTAGATTTGGTGCTTTTAAACGATGTTAATCCTATTGTTGTCTTTTTGGTAGTCATCCATTAGTGTTTTATATACAAGGCATAAATCTCCCCTTATCTGTCTATATTTGGCAGAACAGAGTTTAAGTTTTCTTAGTCTGTCATCATAACTTTTATGTTTTAGAGGTATAACTTTCTTGGCAAATCTACGTTGAACACCCTCAATTAATTTCAAACTCCTGACAGAAGTTGGAGCACAGAATTGGGAACTGTACTCCAAAAGTAGATGTGCCAGACTGGTATAGAGTGGTATAATTACTTCAGGACCTCTGCTTTTGATATTACCCAAAATTGAGCCCACAATTTTATTACATTTTTTTACATTAATTGTAGTATTTCTATCGAAGATTAAATTGTTAGAGATTATGACTCCCAAGTCTTTTTCCTCAACAATATTTTTTAAGGTTATCTTGTTCAATTTATAGTCGATGAGCATATTATTCCTACCATGATGTAAAATCTTACATTTGCCCTCATTAAAAAACATTTTGTATGTGTTGGCCCAGGTTGCTAAACTATTTAGTTGAGATTGCAGGAGTAAACCATGGGCTGATGAACTTACAAGACTTCCAATTTTGCAGTCATCTGCATAGTTAGATGTCCATATTTTGTCTGCTGCAGACATTGTGGAGGCTATGATGTTAAAAAGAATGGGTCCCAAAACTGAGCCCTGGGGGACGAAACCCTCATCAGATAGTTGACCATTCACTGACACTCTCTGGGTACTATCCTCCAACCACGATTGTACCCAGTTGATGATGTTAGGATGTATGTTAATTCTCATTAGTTCTTGTAACAAGATTTTATGTGACAATTTATTAAACACCTTAGCAAAGTCCAAAAACACCAAATCTACCAGTATACTCTTATCCAAAGCAGTGCTAGCTGGCTAAAAAAATTGCAAAAGATTAGTTAGACACGGCCTCCCAGACACAAAACCATGCTGAAAAATGTAAATTTCTCAAGTGAAGTTTTTTACTATGTTGTGTTTTGCTAAGTTGGGTTTAGCTAAGCCAAATGATCTTTACCTGTGGAAGGTGGGTGATCTAATTGATAGAACTTCATTACAAAATTATTTCTGAAGCTCCACCTTGAGTTAAAATGTTCTACTGTTACATTGCTTGTGCACATGTGAGTTACTTTGGTCTCAATGCTCAATTGGGCAAACTGAATATAAGTCCACAGTTCTTAACTTATGGTATTTATGTAACCGTATCAAGTTCAGTGCTGTACTGAGCAGTTTTGAATTACTGATATGTTCTTCTGCACTATGTTATTTCCCCCATGGGTAACTCTTTGAAAGATGGCTTCCATTACCTTTATAACTGAATGTATCATATATTGATTGCGTATCCTTTCATGTATCTTCTTTGTTCTAAGTTTTGCTCACAAATTTATAAATAAAAGTTAAAAAAGAATAATGTAGAAATGTGACATGAACAGAAAAAAAAAACAGATGGATGACTTTACTGTTGAGGCATCACTGGAAGTGTGGGAAGAAACTGATTCTCAAGTTGACATTAAAAACAAGCTTTATTATCTATGCCTTGATAGAATGCATATTGAACTTAAAGATTCACCTGTGTTGCAGTTGGGATAATAAATGACATTCATACACGTATACCATCTTCTGCAACATTCTTATCCTCTGATTCTCTAGATCTCCTAGCTGATCACTATGTGACTGAATTGCCAAAGGAGTAATAGTTTTTTTGCAGCAATTTAACTGAAACAAGAAATGGAAGAAAAAAACATTTATGAAAAATATGTTTATATGGTACAAGACCCTGTTATGTTTTCAAGACTAAAACATTGGTCCAGGTAGCAACATTTTGGCGGCAAGCTTCAGCTGTGAGTGCTCCCTTAGTGCACTGTGAGGCTACATAAATGGCTCAGAGGCATCATGAGTCAAAACAGATTACATAAGCTTGCAGTTGTAGCAACTGAGAAGGACATGTGTTCTGTGTTGTCATCAGATCAGTTAATTACATGGTTTGCCAAGAAAAGTAACAGAATGCATCTGTTGATATTATCAGGGAGAGAGGAATAGAATAACTAGGCGAAATGAGAATGTACAAAAAAGAAAATGAAAATGATTAGTCAGTACAATTTAACATTGTTCTTTGTCGTCTACTTTATATAGAAACATAGAAAGTTGTCGTTAAATAAGGACCTCCTGGCATACCTAGTCTGTCCTATTTTAACTTCCTACTAAGCCACCTCAGGCCCTACTCAGTCCTTGGTCCCTCCCCTCTCTTGCTTAATTATTGGATCCCTTTATGTCTATCCCATGTATTCTTGAAACAAGTGACCATTTTAGCCTCTACTACTTCTGCTGGTAGACTGTTCCAAACACACACACCACCCTTTCAGTAAAGAAGAACTTCCTCACATTTCCCCAAAGTCCCCCATCTTCATAGAGCCATTTATCCTTGAACTTCTCTTTCTGTGGAAAATGCTCCCTTCCTGTGCCTTGTCCTTACCTATGAGATATTTGCATGTTTCTATCATGTCTCCCCTTTCCCTTCTTACCTCTAGGGTGTACATATTCAATTCTCTGAGTCTTTCTCCATAGGGCTTCTGATGTAGGCCCTGCACCATTTTGGTTGCCCTCTTTTATACCACCTCCACCCTGTCTATGTCTTTATGGAGGTGGGGCCTCCAGAACTGGGCACAGTACTCAAGGTGTGGTCTCACCAATGATCTATACAGAGGTATAATTACCTCTATCTTTTTGCTGGTGATACCCCTGCCTATGCACCCTAGCATTCTGCTAACTTTACTCACTGCATTGTCACACTGTTTAGCCACCTTCAGGTCATCAGAAATGATTATCCCCGGGTCACTTTCCTGGTTCAAGACTGGTAGCTTCTCTCCTCCAAGTTGGTATTGAGCCACTGGGTTTCTGTGCCCCAAGTGCATGATTTTATACTTTTTCACATTGAAGCCCAACCGCCAAACTCATGACCATTCTTCCAATTTATTTAGATTTTCCCTCATTCTCCCCAGTGTGCACTCTTTTGCAGATTTTTATGTCATCTGCAGACAGGCATACATTCCCTTCCAGTTCTTCTGCAATGTTGCTAATGAAGATATTGAAGAGGACTGGGCCTAGTACTGATCCTTGTGTAACTCCACTGATCACTTTGCCTTCCCCAGAGCGGACACCATTTACCATCATCCTCTGACTCCTATTCTCCATCCAACTCTCTACCTATATTGCCACTTTTGAACCCACTCCACGGCGACTCAGCTTGCTCACCAACCTTCTTTACTTTAGGACTGTATTTTTGAATGGATACTAACCATTCTGCACTGAAAAAAAAGAAAATAAATATTTTAATAAATGGCCCACATGAGAATAAAATGTCAAATATGTTTGTGTGTGCTATATCTACAGCATTGTACCCACTCAATCACAGTTTTGTGGTCAAGATTGTATTTCTCATACATTTCAATTTCACTCTCTGCCATTATTGTATGCCTGTGTGTCTCATTTTCCACCATTGGTCAGGTAAGATAGGTAGTAAGACGTGTTGTGGCATAATCATTAAGTTCCACTTTTTTGTGTACTTCCCATGGTGTAACATACTTTGGTCATATATGGACCCACAATTTAATAATGGTCAAGGAAGCCACCCCATGCCTGTCCCCACCCCCAAAAATTGCACTGCCCAAATCTACTGATATTTAAGAAATAGGTTATTTATTCTATGACCTTTAATGTGCAATATGAAGCTTTTACCTGACAAGGGAGAAAAAAGAGAGGCAGCGGACACAAAATAATGAAATAGAAATGGGGGGAAAACATGGAAAAAGTAGCAGAAATGTGTTATTTTGCACCGAGAACACCAATGTTTTTGATAGCTATGACACCCTATGCTGTCCCCAGACCCCCCCTTCCTGTTGTTTTGGGGCATGAACCCTGTACAACATCTCATTCTAGCAACACCTGTGCGCTACTCCTTCCACCGAGTATTTCAGAGATATTCCAAAATCATATTTTTTTGATGTTATAAAAAAAAATCTTCAGAACTGAGCTAAATGGGTCCTGTTTAGCTAACTTCTGCTAGTTTTTTCCCCTCCAGTGCATCATTTATATGGGTTGTCAGTCTTTTTTTTTAAATAAAAGCAATATTGAGAAAAAATATTTTTTTCACATGATCATTTTCATGAAAGAATTTCAGTTAGCAAAAGAAGAGTCTTCTTTTGTGAGCTGGAAATTCTTCTGCCATATCAGACAAGTAAATGAGAGACCCAACTGAGCATATTCAGAACTGAAATTTGAAATCTTTATAACTCAGGAACAAATTAATATTTTCTCACAAAACCAAAAAAGGCCTCTTTCTATGACATGCCCCTTCTTCCCTGAAAAATTGAAAACAAAATTCTAAACCATCTGGCCTATAGGTGATGGCAAGAAAATGGTCAAAAGCCCTGATTTTTTCACTTTTGTACTCTCAAATCTCCACATCTGGGCATCTGACTGTCACAGGTCTTGCCAAATCAAGATTCATGCCCCCCATCATGCATGGAAAATGTCATGCAATTCCATTCAATGTGGGCAATGCTATTAAGGTACAAAGTTAGGAGTTTAACATTAAAAGCTCTACTCAACCCTAGTGCTACCATGTTCATATACTACATACTACAGTGGCACGGTAGCACCAGTATATTGAGGGTTGCCTGGCAGGTTCTGTGTTAAACCCCTAATTTTGCACCTTAAAATCTTTGGAATCATTTGATGTCATTGCCTTAAATCTGGAATGTGTTGTCTTGGAGGCAAAGTCTAAATATGTGGCTAGTGTCATGATAGCAGTTTGTGCAGTCTGAGATCCACATACAGTATGCCATTTTCCTGTAGACATCTAATTGTTTCTTATACATAACGTGGGTTACTGGTTTTGCTCTCACCTATGGCATAGACAGAATGGAATTTGTTTCTAAAACATTAGAGTTGAAGCAGCCTGAGCCAAGGTAGTGCCATTTGAATGTTTCATGAAAAAAAATATTAAATGACTCCAGAGTTATAAGTGTTTAAAGTTTGATTTTTGTGCTCTTCTGAGCATGTTCAGTAGGAGTTTTTGGATAACCCTCTGATACGACATGAGAAATTCCCTGTCGTGAGACAGTTTTTGGTTTCCTATGACCTTCTTCTACTCATGACATGAACAATTTTGTGTCATGACGGCCACCATCTTATTTTTCCCCCAAAATAAAATCATGTTAAATACATAAATAAGTATTTGTCAATACAGAACATTTGATGCTTGGTAAACAATTTGTTTTTTGCAGTTTTGACACTAAATGTTGAAGATACTTGTTTTAGGATTAGCCTTATAGAGATGAATTGTACCATTTATAGTGTGTTGGCCTAAAAGTCATTTCACACTAGAGGTGCGAAAACACGTCTCGTCCAGGATTTTAAAAATGACAAGTCACATTTATGAGGTGGTGTGGAAAATGGCTATGTTGAAAGGTTGGAGTCAAAATATTACAAATTAGTGAAGTTATGACTAAATGCTGAAATAATGTAATGTTCAGTCATAATCTGGGCATTTTACCATATTTGTACAACAGATTTTCAGCATAGCCTTCTAATTACCCCACCTAATGAACCTGGTAGTAGAAAATATTCAGATCTCCACCAAAATGTCATTGTGCACCACCGAAGCATCATTCCACACCATAGGTACAAAAACACATTTGGGCTGAGATTTGAAAAATGACAGCTGTCACATTCATGAGATGCTAAATTTGGGGCCAAAATTTTGAAAACTGCAAAAGGTACGAGCCTGCATTTGCAAATTTTAGTGCAGGCTCATACTGTAGCTTTATTGTTTTTTATTATGTTGATTGCGCGCATGCGAATGAAACATGTTTCGACAGGTTTGTACAGAAGCAGGTTGTGGAGGTGCGGCACTGTCATGGCCAATGCCCCCACAGCCTGCAGAGGCTTGCCCCGGTTCCCCCAATGCCGTGGCATGCTGCTGCTGACACTAGTTCAGCCAGCGTGCCACAACTTTAAAAAAAAACAGCTGCTGCAATCAGGGGCTGCCTTGTCATTGCAGCATCAGTCATCCGCTGCAATGAGGGAGTGACCCGTCATTGCAGGGCGGGATATAAAGCCCTGAGATTGTTTGTGAACATGGCGGTGGCTTGCTGCCATTTTCACAAACAATATACCTGCCCCCCCACCATGTTTAGTTGCCGACGGCAGCCCCAATCCCCGTCGGCATTCTGTGCCCCCCCCGGTTTTGTTCCTGCTGGTGGGGTGCTCAATCCCCGTCGGTTGTAGTGCCCCCACTGTTTGTTTTGTTGCTGATGGGGGAGCCCACTCCCCGTCGGCATTCTGTACCCCTTTCGTTCCTGCCGACGGGTGCCCAATCCCCCGTCGGCTGTAGTCTCCGCTGTTTGTTTTGTTGCTGATGGGGAGCCCTCCCCCATTAGCATTCTGTTACCCCACCCTTTTTTGTTCCTGCCAGCGGTGCCCAATCCCCGTCGGCATAAGGATACCCCTCCCGCCCCTTCACCGGACGGGGTAGCAATCCTGTCAGCTACTGCTGCCCCGAATGAAAAGCCACTGCTGGCATACTGGAGTCCACCCCAGTGTGCCAGAGGCTAACAAAGTGGAAAACAGTCCCACAATGTCAGTTTTTTTTGTCCCTGGAAAGCAGGAAACCATCCCTCGGCGCTCGCTGCCTCCCACCGCACTCCACCCACTGCACGCCCTGTTTACCCACACCCTCACCCCATACTTACCTGATGAGCTCAGCAAGATGATCTTCGGTGGACCGGGAACACGTCTGCACTCTTCAAAGCCAACAGCAAACTGACGAAATGCCGGTAAGCTGTATAATGTAATAGATAGGGTTTTTTCAACTTTACTGCATATCTCAGGCATTTTAGGGAATTTTTTCACCACATTTTCAACATGGGGTTTTTAGGACCCCTTCCCATGAAGTCTTAAACTGTCATGGTGTTAATCGGACTGGAAAGGTGATTTTGCGGTCACTGCGCGGAATCACATTTTGGGACCGGTTAATGAAATGACAGTGCCAGTGTTAATGAGGTGGGCTCTCAAAAAGCCTATGTTGCAAATTTGATGGGAACAATTTTAAAAATGACTGTTTTACTAGCGTGCGTATTACAGTTACTACCATGCTCATAACTTCGTGAATTTGCAATATTTTCACGCCAGATTTGCAACATTGGCATTTTGTCACACCTCCTTGTGAACAGTACAGCTGTCATTGTTCACATCCTGGCGGAACTGTGTTTTTGCACTTCTGGCACAGAATATTGCGGTCGCTGTGGGAAATCAGTGTTCGGGACAGATTAAAAACATGACAGTGACACTGTTCATGAGTAGAGATCCTGAAATGGGTATGTTGAAAATTTGGTAATGATACTCCATAAAATGACTGTGGTACTAGCTTGCATTGCGCAGTTTGCATGCATGCTAGTAAGTTCACAAATTTATAATATTTTCACTCCAGATTTCTAACATTGCCATTTTCCCACACCTACTTATGAACAGCAAAGCTGTCATTTTTCCCATCCTGGCCGAATTGTGTTTTCGCACTTCCGGCGCAGAATAGAGCGGCCGCTGTGGGAAATCAGTGTCCAGGACAGATTAAGAAAATGAGAGTGATACTGTTCATGAGCAGAGGTCCTAAAATGCCTATGTTGAAAATCTGGTGATAATACCCCATTGAATGACTGTGTTACAAGTGTGCATTGCACACTTTCCATGCACCCTTGTAACTACACAGATTTGTAATATTGTCATGCCACATTTTCACCAGTGGAATTTTTCCACACCTTCTTATGAGCAGCACAGCTGTCATTTTCCACATCCTGACTGAAATGTGTTTCCACAGTTCTGGCGCAGAATAACACAGTCGCTGTGGGAAATCACTGATCGGGACAGATTAAGAAAATTACAGTGGCACTGTTCATGAGCAGAGGTCAGAAAATGCCTATGCTGAAAATCGGGTGACAAAACTCCATGACATGACTGTGTTACAATCGTGCGTTGACCTGTTTCCACACACCCTTGTAACTTCGCAATATCGTGATATTTTCACCCCACATTTTCAACAGTGGCATTTTTCCACACCTCCTTATGAACAGTACAGCTGACATGTTTCACATCGTGGCCACAATGTGTTTTTACACTCCTGCCACAGAATAGCATGGTCACTGTGGGAAATCACTGTGTGGGACACATTAAGATCGAACGAGTGAGAGGCGGGAGTGACCGCTCTCAACTGAGCTCTGTCGGTACTGCCACGGATTTGTTTGTGGGCAGAGAAAGGGCCCAATGCAAGAGCCCAGTACAAAAGGGCTGCCTGCAGCACTGGGAGAAACAGAGCGAGAGAGTGAGTAAGGGAGGGGGAGTGAGCGAACTCACCAGAGCTCTTTCAGGACTGCTGCGGATTTCTTTGTGGGCAGAAAAAGGCATCAATGCAGGCAGGGGCCCAGCATAAAAGGTCAGCCTGCAGCGGTGGGAGAAACAGTACGAGCGAGTGAGACACGGGGACTGAGTGAGCTCACCGGAGCTCCATCAGGACTGCTGCGGATTTCATTGTGTGCAGGAAAAGGCTCCAATGCAGGCAGTAGTCCCATACAAAAGGGCCGCTTGCAGCGACAGGACAAACAGACTGAGCGTGTGTGAGAGAGGGAGACTGAGCGACCTCAATATAGCTCTGTCAGAACAGCTGTGGATTTGTTTGTAGGCAGAGAAAGGGCACAACATAAGAGCCCAGTACAAAAGGGCAGCCTGCAGCACTGGGAGAAACAGAACGAGACAGCGAGTGATGGAGGGGGAGTCAGCGAATTCACCGGAGCTCTTTCAGGACTGCTGTGGATTTCCTTGTGGGCAGAAGAAGGCATCAATGCAGGCAGGGGGCCCAGTACAAAAGGTCAGCCTGCAGCAGTGGGAGAAACAGTATGAGCGACTGAGACAGGGGGACTGAGTGAGCTCAACGGAGCTCTGTCAGGACTGCTGCAGATTTCTTTGTGGGCAGAAAAAGGCGCCAATGCAGGCAGGAGTTGCGTACAAAAGGGCCGCTTGCAGAGCCAGGACAAACAGAATAAGCGTGTGAGACAGAGAGACTGAACAACCTCAACAGAGCTCTGTCGGGACAGCTGCAGATTTGTTTTTGGGCAGACAAAGGTGCCAGTGCATGCAGGGGCCCAACACAAATGGGCAGCCTGCACTGGCGGGGAAACCAGAATGAGCGAGTGACAGAGGGGCAGAGAGCGAGCTCAACAGAGCTGTATTGTAAGTGCTGCAAATTTCTTTGTGGGCAAAAGAAGGCGGTAACGCAGGCAGGAGTCCAATGAAAAAGGGCAGCCTGCAGTGCCGACAGAAACGGAATGAGTGAGTGAGAGAAGGGGACTGCATGAGTGAGCTAAAAGGAGCTTTGTCGGGACTGCTGCAGATGTCTTTGTGGGCAGACAAAGGCACCAACAGAGACAAGAGCCCAGTACAAAAGGGCAACCTATAGTGCCAGGACAGACAGAAAGAGTGAGTGACACGGGGGGAGTGTGCGACCTGAACGGAGCTCTGTCATGACTGCTGCGGATTTCTTTGTTGGCAGGAAAAGGTGCCAACGCAGGCAAGAGCCCAGTACAAAAGGCCACCCTGCAGCACTGGCAGAAATGAAATGAGTGAGTGAGAGAGGGGGAGTCAGCAGGCTCAACAGACCTGTGTTGGGACTACTGCAGATTTCTTTGTGGGCAGAAAAAGTCCCCAACAGAGGCAGGAGCCCAGTACAAAAGGGCAGCCTGCAGCACCAAGAGAAACAGAATGCATGAGTGAGATAGGGCGAGTGACCCACCTCAACGGAGTTTTGTCAGGACAGCTGCAGAACTCTTACTGGCCAGAACAAGACACCAACACACGCAGGAGCACAGTACAAAACAGCAGCCGGCAGCACTGGACGAAACAGACTGAGCGACTGACAGAGGGCCAGTCAGCATGGTCAACACACCAACGCAATCAACATTCGGCGTTGACAAATGCTTGTTATTTTTGCCATAAATTTTCAACATAGCTTTCTTATAACTTCACCTCATGAACAAGTGCAGAGAAATATTTCAACTCATGCCTGAAAGGTGTTTTTGTGAAGCAACTGCAAAATCCCCTTTTGAGGCGTGAAAACACAGTTTGGCCAGGATTTGAAAAATTACAGCTGTCTTATTTATGAGGTATTGTAAAGAAATGGCTATACTGAAAAGTTGGGGTCAGCATATTCAAAATTACCAAAGTTAGAAGCCTGCATTTGCAAATTTCAATAGGGACAGCTTTGCCTACTTGGGCGTTTCACCCTCCCTCCTTCTGTCTCTAAATCGCATTTGCAGTTTGAATCTGGACACCGACTCCCCAAAGTGTACAGGTACAGAGCTTCAAATTGAATTCTGGCACCGAGACTTCTGATTGAAGACCCTGGTCTGACGCTCACTCCGTTAAAGCCTGTACTGAGTGAATCTGCAGTTTAAACTGCTGTTTGAACCTGCTGTTTTCTGCCATGCTGCCAGCTCATAAACCTGTATTTTCATCCCGGCCGCCTTCCCCAACCTCGACCTTTATTAAATACATGTAAACTTCTCCCCTAATTCCCCTTGCTCTGCCCCCTATTGGTCACCACTAGTGTTCCACAGATATTTCCACTCCCCTCTTGGCTTATTACTTTTACCCTACTATACCATCAGAACTCTGTCTTGTCGCTACTCCACATACTTCTGTACAGATGTCTTCACTAGTGTGTGACTGAGATATTTAAATCATAACTTTTCTTTCGCTGCCTTCCACGGCACTCATTATAAATTCTCCACTGTTTGCCATACACAGCTTTCCAAGTATCTAAGGTCAGCCCTGACTGGTTAATCAGTCCCCAACTATTCTAGCCTCATGCAATCACTACTATAAGCATATTGTGCAATTTCACTTTTTTGCGATAGACTCAAATACAGCACTGGAATCACTTCCTCCTCCTCCCATCACTTTCATTACTCTCAATGCCTACTTCAACTGCTGCTATAAACCTTTTACTTAAAACTATGTCCTCCTCTAACTCCAAAACCAGTGCTCTTAAATACTGCAAGCTCCGGCCTTTCTTCCAAAACCCTAAGCTCATTGTTGGGCTCCTGCTAATCTCATCAGACAACGTTCATCCTAATTCAGGCCCAGGGACCTGCTTAAACGATCCAGCCTCTTTCCACTCAGATTTCTGTCCCCTTCCCTGTGGACTTAAATTACTCCACCTAAGCATCTGCTGTTTGCTCCCCAAGCTAGATCTATTTCCAACCCTGGTAGCCTCAACCATATCGGACATCATAGTTCCCCCCGAGACCTGGCAAACTAACAAGGTCCCTGATCAAGTCATCTCAATACCAGGCTACTCCCTGGTCAGACAAGATAGGTTGTAGCAGAGGTGGGAGGGTGGCACTGTACATCTCCTCCTCCCTGCAATACGCAGTCACCCTCTCAAACACCTTCCCAGCTAACTACGAGGCTCTTGTTATTAGACTATCCCTGCCTTACGCTATACCAATATATGTTGTGGGTATTTACTGCCACCCCAGCCTTCCCTCTTCCATAGCCACTGAACTTATTACCACCATTTCCTCCCACTCCCAAACAGGTGAACTTTACATCATTGGAGATTTCAATTTAAACTTGCAGTCTCTTTCACAAGCCAAGGCTCGTAACTGCATAACCTCCCTTAATTTAACACAGCTCATCACTGAACCTACCCAGCTAAACAACAAAACCCAAAACCACACCTCGCTTGACTGGGCCCTTGCATCTCACCCACATCGTGTCATTGATTCTGGTACTCTACCTGATGCTCTCAGTGATCATCACTTGATTTACATAGTCAGGAAGATCCACAGGCCTAAAGCTCCTCCCAAGATAATACTAGCCCACTCCTACAAAGCACTAGACATTACCCCTCTTCTACAACAACTAGCGAACACTGACTGGTCCAAGACACACATGGCACCCCATGTGGATGTCATCCTAACCTACTTCAAAGACAAATTTCTCTCTGCCTGGAATCATTATGCCTCTCTAAAAAAACGTACAACAGTTCATGGAAACCACATACCCTGGATCACACCAGAACTTCTGGCCTGCCTCAGAGCTCATGACCAGGCATGGCAGAAGCACAAGGCATCTAAACTACATACCAACTTTACATTATACCATAAACTTTGACATGCATGCACCAAAGCAGTTAGACTTACCAAAGCAGAGTATTTCAAAGCCACACTCCACAACAAACTAAATTCCCCATCTAAATTCTGTAAAGTTGTCCATGGCCTCTTCTCTCTCCTCCTCCCACCCTCCCCCAGTACTTAAAATTAACAGTTCCTTGTCATGGATTATGCATTAATGGATGAGAATTCAACTCCTACTTCACTTCATGTGCTACTGCCTGATTAGCCGCCCTCCCCCATGCTCTCTTTCTCCAACAAAATATATGGATCCTGACATCCTACACTAAATTGATTCTCTCACCTTCTCATTTCTATCAGTCTCTCCTGATGATGCACTTGCTGCCCTTCTAGCCAGTAATACATCTAAAGGCTTCTCTCCAGATGAACTAGATCCTAAGATCCTCTACCTCTCAGTCCCAGTGATCACATGCCCCTTAGCTGAAATCCTGAACTTCTCCTTTAAACTTGCAGAGGTCCCTACATCCTGGAAATCCACTATTGTCCTCCCCTTCCCTAAGGGTGGTGACTCCACCTCTCCCAGGAATAATTGCCCTATCTCCTTTCTCCCCACCCTTGCAAAACTACAAGAACATATCGTCATAGCCCAGCTTTCCTCATTTCTCTCTGATTCCAACTTTTTCATTCCATTCCAATCTGGATTTAGTAAAAAACACTCCACTTCCACCTCCCTACTCAGGCTCACTGACACCATTCTGACTGGAATGGACAATGGCTTGATTGCATCTGCCATCTTTGTCGACCTTGCCAGGGCTTTTGACACAGTTTCCCACACCCTGCTTCTCCACTCCCTCATGTCAGCTGGCCTCTCACCAACAGCCACTAACTGATTCAAAGCCTATCTCATTCAGTAGACTCAGTCAGTCAGAATTGCAAACTCCAACTCCCTCCCACACCAGACACATACTGGAGTACCCCAGGGCTTAGTACTGGGCCCCAGCCTGTTCTCTATTTTCCTTAACAACTTACTGACAGCTTGCTCCTCCTCACAAATCCACACATATGCTGACAACACAATCCTGTTTACCATATGCAAATCCCCCATGGATGTGGAAGCCAGGCTCCAGCTCACCTTTAGCAAGGTCCAGCACTGGCTCACCTCACATCAGCTCTTTCTAAATGCTAAGAAAACGGTCTCCATGTCCATTAGCACTAGGCAGAGACTAGCTCAGATCCCTGCTTTACCCAAATTCCACACCCTGGATGGGACCCAAATTGAGGACTCCACTTCATTCAGTTATCTTGTGGTCTGGCTGGACCAACACCTCAACTTCTCTGGCCATATCAACGCTATCCTGAAAAAAACTGCACCAAAAGCTTGGCACCCTTTACAGGAACCATAACTGTATCCTGCTTATGGTCAGGCATGCGATTTTTCAGAAGATGATCCTCCCCATTTTTGACTACTGAGATGTAGTCTATGGTGCTGCTCCCATATCTACCTTATCAAGACTGGATCCCCTTTTCAATTCTTTCTGTCGCTTCACCCTTGACTCCCTAGTGTGTACTCACCACTGGGACCTATACCACTATCTTTCCTTCCCCTCACTCTCTAACCAATGCCTATCTCACTGCACCAAACTTGTTGCTAAATACTGGCATGGATCTCTACCTTCTTACTTATCCTCCTCCCTCTCTACCCCCTGCCTCCAACTCACTCTTTAAGGTCTTCTGACTCCAGGGCCTTCGCTCTCCCTTGTTGCTCCACTCTGAAAAGGTCAGTCGGCTTCAGTCACCGTTTCCTTAAACTCTGGAATGCCCTCCCTCCTGAACTCCGGCACTCTTCATCCATATGCTCCCTCACAATGCACTTCAAAACTTCCTGTCTTCTAACTGCACCTGCAGCCTGCAAACCTAATTTCTGCCACTTACCTCTCTTATTGCTCCCTTCACTGGCCTGGGCTGCCTACTTCTACTATCCTAGCACTTATCTCTGCACACTACATTGCATTTATTGGACCTCTCTCTACTCCTGTGTTTTTGTGTAGCTATTGTACTGTACTGTTGATACTTTCTTAATATTATGGTTGTAAACAAAACTGAACTACTCTATACTCTATGCAAAATTATTTTTTTCCTGTATTTTTGATTTCATATTACCCTGTACCCCTCCCCCCCAGGTCACACCGGAAGACAAGCAACTTGTTGTTCAGTGTGCCTTCCTGGTGAAACATTTCAATAAATAACTTTGTTTTTGTTTTTTTTTTATATTTTTGCACCAAATTTTCAACATAGCCTTCTTATGACAACCACCTAATGAACAAGGGCAGAGAAAATTTTCAGCTCCTGCCTAAAATGTGATTTTGCACAGTGAGCACAAAATCACCTTTTGGAATATATTTACCTCAATTCACTGCAATTGCTCATGAGGTGGGGTCCCACAAAAAAAGGAATCTTGACAATTTGGGGCAAACATATTAAAAAATGCCAAGTTATGCCACTAAGTTCAAAACCTCATTGAAATATATTGAACTGCATACCTGATTTCCTTAGTTTGGGGTCCAGCTCTGAAGAGTGACGACATGTCTGTGGCTCAGAGAAGATTAGGGCATCAGATCCCTGGTAGGTAAGTAAGGGCTTGGGGGGTGTGAGGTGGTGGGTGCTTTTCAGGAGGACTAGATGGGGGAACTAATGGTGCAACAGATATCAATGGACTTTTTTTACATGGTTAATAAAAAAATGACAATGGACAGATCTCTATATTTTGGGTGATGACACTAGGGGATTGGACACCCCCAGTGCTAATGTTATCCTTGGGGTGGTGTGGGGTGATGGGTGCTGAGAGGGAAGGTCAGAGAGGAGAGAACATTTTGAGGGGTCCATGGGCGCCAGCAACAGACGTCAATGGATGGTTTCTTTTGCTACAGTTTTTTTAAAATAATATATAAAAAACCCTACATTGTTGGCAACATTGGATGATTGGGCACCCTCAATGTCAGTGTTATGTCTGGGGAGTGGGGTGGTGAATGTTGAGAGGGAGCATCGGGTGGGAGGAACAGTTACAGGGGTGCCAGCAAGAGACATTGATGGACTGTTTTCTTTGTTGCAGGCAATATAAAAAAAACTACAAGGTTGACACTGGGGACAGATCACCCCCAGTGTCAGTGTTATGTTTCTGGGGGAAGGGGAGTATGGGGTGGTGGTTGCTGAGGGGGAGGGTTAAGTGTGGGGAGAATTACATGGCCACCAGTGTTAGGGCTTGATACAGCAGCTGCACACCAGTGAGGTCAGTAGCAAACTTCTGGTGTGCTGCTGGTAACTGTTTTGAAAACCAATCAGCTGTTTGTTGATGTGGCTTCATGCAAATCAAAGGACTGAAGCCTTCTCTGATTGGAGTAGCTTTGGTCCCTTGAAGTACACACAGTTTCAGCCCTTAAAGCAGAGAGCTGTTTAATGACTACAATGCATGGTCATTGGTCTAGACTGCCGAGCCCCTGGTATTGTGAACTGCAGTGGGCTTGAGACAATGACACACACCCGAAATCCCCTGGCACTCACCACAAAACATTTGCTGCATGTGCATCAAATGTGAACATTGTGCATTTTTGAAAAAACAAACAACTGAAATTAACTAAATGGAAGAAGTTTAGTTAGATTCTGATTTTTATTTAAAAAAAAACACACCCAGTAATACGTTTTCTGAGCTAACCAAACTCCAGGGTGCCCAGCTTATCAATAGGAGTCATTACTCATATTATCTGTATGAGAATAGTGGAACTTTCTTGACATCTGCAGCTATGGCTTGAGACTTGCTTCTGGCTTGTGTGGCAGAAATGAAACAGCAATCAATCTCTCTGTCTGTCTGTCTGTCTCTCTATCTGGCAATGAGCACTTCAGGACTCCAAATACTGCAAGTTTTTCTCACTGGAATGTGACACACAGATTCTCACAATGTGGGGCACACATGGCCTCATAATTTGGGACATAAACTCTAACATGAAGATACTGTACTGGTTTAGAACACTTTCATTATGCACTTTTGGATGTCTTACATTACAGTAACATTCTTCTTAACAGATCCTGACAGCAGTAAACTTCAGCCAGATTCATACAAATACTAAAAGTATCTTCCATAGCTAATAAGGAGAATGGGGGAATATATGTTGCAGAGGCAGTGTTGCTGCAGTTTACTGAACTAGAACACCTCAGCTCCTTGCACATATGAGTAGATTGTTTCGATAAAACAGTTCTTTTAAACAAAAAAAATATATATAATTACTTCAACTTAACTTCAGGTGGTGCAGTCCAGATCAAGCCTGGAAGCTGGCGGAGATACAGGTATAGAATCAAATAAAGATGGTGATGAAGGTAAGCCAATGGCAGCAGAGCAGCTACAGATATCACAGCTTCCAGCCTCCACATAGTAAGGATGTCACTCATTTGCAATCAGGTTTACAGGTAAACTGGGTCAGAGTGCAAATTACTGTAGGAAAGCACTGCAGTCTGTCACTAGTAAATGTGAAATGCAGCACACACAGTAATTACAGGGAACCAGAACAGTCCTGTAGCTATGACTCTGTGATGATGTTCTCATTTCAAAGATCATTTACTGAACAGGCGGAAACAACGCTGAACTGGAGGACATTGTAGTCCCCATCGGTTAAAGTGTTTAATTGCAACCACATTTCAACTGTCCAGTGACTGTTGTGACTGTGGTGTTATCATTGTACGCTAGTTCCGTTCCTGCTGACTTTGGAACAAACTCTAGCATGCAGTAATTCTAGATTGAAGATATCAGATGAAAAATGCTTTTGTCTGTCCACGATGTGAAAGGCCCTGTCTATATTCCCCCTTCGGAAAGGTTGTTCCACCCCAAATAATTTATTCCAACAGTGCCCCTAGTTATTTCATTCAGTTTTAGATAGGGTGCCTCTGAGAATGGTCCTTAGTCCATGATGGACCATGTGGATCATGGAGTTGAGAAATGTGCACAAAAGTGGAAGTGACCCCGGGATGTACAATCAGTCATATGGATAAGAACATTTCTAACAATCTGTTCTGTTATGCTATATTAACCATAACATTTCTTTTTTAAGTGCAGTCTCTGTTTTGCTTGCAGTTTTCTGGCTTCTAATTACATCACACACACACTATATTGTTTTATCAGAAAAGGTAGGTAGGTATGGCATGGGTCATGTCGCTGTACATAAAAACAGTACAGCAATGTACCACACTGTAAATACAGTGGATACATTGCCAGTGCTGAAAAAGAATGCCGAAAGCAAAACTGGGGAAGAATGCAAAGGACTTCTTTGTTTTCTGTGGGAAACTCTGCCCCTTGCACCCCCCATTACAGGGGACTGCACCCCCTCTATTAATATAATCAGCTTCCGGGAGTGTTCAATACGGGGATGAGGAGAAACACCTGGGGGGGGGAACTGTACAATGCGGTTTTTAAAAGTCTGGGACCAGGATTTGAGCCCTGGTCCACAGATGAATAGCTGCCCTGCATTGCCACGGCTCATCCCTCTGAGCCACGGTGGCTGCTCAGTGGATCACCTCCCCAGTAGAGGTCTTGACTTCTGAATCACTCCTCCCCATCAGCCATGTGTGACAGGGTACAAAACTGCACTTGCTACATTTGTGCCTTACAGGATTTGGTACCCTGTTGCTGTAGTTCCCCACACTGTACGTGGTGCATGGTTTTGACTTTGCCATTATACATATGGCAGATTGACCCGGTACTGGTAGGTATGCCTTATTTGTTCAATAATCTTTAAAAGTGATCATTACAAAAATATATAAAATTAACTTAAAAGAGTAGAAAAGAGTAGAAAATACAGATATGAAAAAGGATTCAAATTTTAATTCCAGACATAGAACATGCAGCAACAAGACTTGCACAGACAATCATAATTAAAACATTCAGGCTTGTACAGACTAATGGTTTAAAATCATTTGCTTTCTAACCTTCTGTGTGATTACTAGGTAATTGGTGCCATTCTTTATTACAATGTCATCTTTGGCTGTGAGTAAAGTAACAAGAATCACTTTTTCATCAGTATTTTGTATGAAGTTTGCAATGGGAAGAATCCATTTCCTTTTTGCCTTATTGTACCTGTAACGGTGTAATGCAACATGTCAAAGATCTCCTTTTTCTTTGTTATAACAGCTGCATAATTTGATTCTGGAGAGCAGGCTTTACTAAATCAGGCCCTGAGAATGTTTGATTCAAACATCTCTGTTTTAAACTTAACATAAGTTCTCCTGAGCAGAGGTTTCATCAGGACATCCAAGTGGTATTTAAACTTGAATGTACAGTCATTTTCACTGTACCATCTGCCGAATCTGGACTCAGACATTGCTTTGAGACCATTCTCATTGTGATAATCCATAATTTTCTTAAAAATGTAAGCGTTACATTTTTTACTAATGGTAATACTTTTCTCTGGAAGAGTTAGAAGAACCTCCTTGCCATGTTTACAAAAAAAGGTTGTGCTCCTTGTCTAACAAGTGAGAGGTCCTACATCCCATCTTTATCCAATACTCTTTTTCCTTTTGTCATTTTTTAACCATTATTTCCTCATTAAGAGAGCTCAGTTTAATGCAAAAATTGATCGTTTTGCTCTCTGCATGAGCCTACATACTGGATAAGCCTAAATCAGCTCTAACCATACAGCTTGAGGTAGAGTTAATGAAACCAAGTGAGGTGCGCAGAATTTTGATTGCTGTTTTTTCTTGATTATCAGTTTGTGAAGTGGCCCACATGTCTGCACCATACAGGATCTTGTTAATATATTTTGTATTCATAGTCTTCAACACTGGTCTGATTGTATGCCCACCATAAAGGTGGTTGAACCTTTTGAGGCCAGTCATAGCTGAATTTGCTTTAGTAACTATATTATCAAGGTGAGTTTCCAGGATGGATTTCTGGAGAAAGTCAGACCAAGAAAACAGTATGGCATTACATATTTGGTATTTTTGGGGGGTTCCCAGGTGCTAGTGAAAATTACTTTTATTGGTTCCAAAGGCAATAATCTTTTTTTTGTCTATGTTTATTTTTAATGATAATTTTATTGCTGAGGTGCTTAAAATTTCTGACTGTTTTGCAGGCCACTAGGAGAAAGAGATAAAATAACTAAATCATCTGCATATGCCATGGTGGGGCAAGAAATCTTGCCTATCTTGGGAGAGCCTGTGCCTGGGGTCAGCAGGGCTGCCAGTATCCTGTTAATATATATATCTATATCTATATATATATATAAATATATATATATATTTGCAGTGGCTCAACAGGTTGCACACTTGCCTCTGATTTTGGGCTCTATCCACACAGCAGGCATTTGGGTTAAATCCCAATACTGACACTGTAGTACAGCATGAGGAGGGTGCCGCACTCCTGAGGTGCTGTGTTTCGGATGAGATGTTAAACTGAGGCCCCATCTGCCTATTCTGGTGGCTGTTCAGGTGGGCGTTAAAGATCCCATTGCACTTTTCGAAAAGAGTAGGTGAATTTTTATTGAAAATAAACACGTTAAAAGCACATCAAATATAAACATATACAAACAATTAGAACTTGATAACCAAATAAAATACACTTTTAGCTTAAACAAAGGAAAAATATAAACAAATCAATTAACAAGAAATGTGAAAGAAATATTTTTTTCCCCAAGAATTCATACTAAAAAAAACACCTATTTATACATTTTTCAAGTCCATATTACTCTCCTTCATCTCTTTACTTTCCTATGTATACCCTTATGATTCTTTTAAATTTGATTTATTAATCAGTTTAACATTCCTACCCTATTTTATTTGTATTTTATAAATATTGTGAACCCTTTCCACCATTTGAGTACTTTGTTAGAAGTATGAATAGAGCTATCCTTTATACATACAGAAGTTATTGCCTGAGAAACCAGCACACTAACAGTTTCATAAGACCTCTGCCTCTGTTACAAGACCCACTGGCATCTCAGTTGCCATAGATAAAATGTAAAGCAACAAAAAATACTATTAATGTTTCCATATCATATTTACTGCCTAAATGAGGGCAGTTACCTATTATAAGGGTTTCATAATCCAAATATTTTAACCAATCTAGGTTCCATTTAAAGGCTAAAAATTCCCACAGTTGTTTTGCACTGGCACATGTGAAAAGGAAGTGTTCCATAGTCTCTTCTATTGCTTGACATGAATTGTAAGGGTAATTCCTCTCTTCTTGATTTTTATGTTTACAATTGCACCTTATGTTTAGTCTCCCATAAACTGACAACCATAATATTTCCCACATATGTATGGGGGTCCTTTTATTATTCAATAGTTGCAGCACTTTCCTTCTTAAGGGTGGGGGTAATTTTTAAACTCTGGTTCCATTGGGTGGATTTTAGCCCAAATGGCATAATACAACTGGGGACCAGAAGTTTGGCAGACCAGGTTTTTACACATGGCCCATGGGTTTAATTTTTATATACTGGGTCTGAAAAACTCAGGAGTTTCAATCAAGGTGAAAGTTTAGGGGAGGAGGGATTATCTCCTCAACATTTGGAAAAAATCATTTTGATTATTTGTAACCTTGTGGTAGTATACAGTATCAGCAGGTTGAAGGCCTATTCTGATAGTCTGTGAGAAAAAAAGGGAGTGGAAAAAGGATATGGGATCCACCATCCCTAGGCTTCCTTGCGTTTTTGGTAAATATGTGTAGCACCTTTTTATTGGGTTAAGCCTGCTTCCCCACAGCATCTGCAAGAAGCAGGCATAAAGTCTTGTCTCCAGAGATACTGGAAGAAGGAAAAACATTGCTACATATAACAGGCATGGTATTATAAATCTTCTAATAACATGTATTCTCTTAATTTGTGACAACTTCCACCCCTTCCATCACTGAACCTTACATTCTACTTACTTTAAAGCACAATCCTAGTTTTCTTGTGGACAGTTCAGAGGTCCAGAGGTTATTCCTAGAATGTTAATTGGTTCCGATGAGATATGTATCCCCTGAATATCTGATAGAGCAGGGTAGAGATGGCCTATAAAAAGCCCTTTATGCTTCCCAAAGTTCAAACTGGAATTTGATATTGTTGCATAGTTTTGAAATTCCTGTAGTATTAAGGAAATGTTGGTAGTGTCTGATAATAATAATAATCAGATGTCCTCTGCTTAAGCCTGTACTTTTACCAAATCTCGGATTCCTTCACCTCAGAGGCCTTGCCAGTCTATAGAGTTATGCAATCTTCTGAGGAGTGGTTCAATGGAGAAAATATAAAGAAGTGGACTTAGGGGGCATCCCTGCCTAACCCTTATAGAGATTTTTATACATGGGGTCATTTGTCCTTTAATAACTGGGTTTACTGCCATTAATGAATATAATGATTTTATCCAATTAATTAAACAAACAGGGATCCCATAATATTTTATGGTATGGAACAGAAAAGGATGGTATCGTCTATCAAATGTTTTGTCTTGGTCAAGTGAAAATATACAGTCTTGCTTTTATTTAAGAGTAAAATAGTCTATTACATCCCCAATTATCATGGGGGATACTGGCATGTATAGGGAGAGGCATTACCAGTAGAAAACAAGAAACTGTTATCCCTCTGTAGAGACAGTTGGTGATACCCCATCTGGAGTACTGCCTGCAGTTCTGGAAACCCCATCTCTGCAAGGACATAGACAGGATGCAGGCAGTCCAGAGGAGGGCAACTAAAATGGTATAGGTTCTGCAATAGATGCCATATGAAGAGCAACTAAAGGAGCATAATATGTATACCCTTGAGGGAAGAACGGAGAGGGGTATCATGAAAGAAATGTTCAAGTATCTCAAGAGTATCAATAAAGTCCAAGAAGGTAGCATCTTTCAGAAAAAGAGATGTGCAAGAACAAGGAGACACAATTTGAAGATAGAGGGGTGACAGCTCAGGGGCAATGTGAGGAAGTATTTTTTTTCACAGAGAGGGTGATGGACACATGGAATGGCCTTCCTGAGGAGGTCATGGGGTCAAAAGTAGTGGGGAAATTCAAGATTGCATGGGACAGACATAAGGCAATTCAGGTGGGGGGTAGGAAGAAGTAGGCTGTTGGTTAACTAGGATCTGCAGCTTATCCAATAGGTAGGGAAATGTCACGTCAGGTCAAGTAAACTTTATTTATATAGTGCCTTTCGTTGTCAAGGCTCTGTACAGAGCATAGCCACAATATAAATTAAAGCAATATCTATTTAAAATTCAGTCCGGGAATGCCTGAGAAAATAAATAAGTTTTCAACATTGATTTAAAACTACTCATGGTCAGGCATTCTCTTAACCAATGAGGTAGAGAATTCCACAGGACTGATGTTGCAAAACAAAAAGCATGAGCTCCAGATGTTTTTAAGCAAACCCTGGGAATCTCCATCAGTCCCTCATTGGTGAATCGGAGAGGACGACCGGGGATGTAGGCAACCAAGAGATCTTTCAGGTAGTCCAGTCCCTTTTCATCTAGGGCTTTAAAGGTAAGCAAGCCTACCTTATAGGTGATCCACCACTGAACCAGCAGCCAGTGCAGTCCGTACAGCTGTGGTGTAATATGACTGGACCGAGAGGTACCAGTCAATAGCCTAGCTGCAGCGTTCTGCACCAGCTGCAAGCTGCGGATATCAACCCCAGACAGCCCTAGGTAGAAGGCACTGCAGTAAAGATGGGTGGTAATGAAGGCATGAACCAATGTTGGAAGGTCACCTGGGGGAACCAGGTGTTTCACCTGGGCAATATTCTTCAGATGATAACATGAGGATTTAACCACAGCTGACACCTGAGATTTCAGTGTCAAACCATCAACTAAAATAATGCCCGGGTTTTGCAGACTAGGGCAGACTAGGTGGGCTAAATGGTCTTTATCTGCCGTCAAAGTCTATGAGGGCATGCTGGATCTTTTTATCTGGGATCTCACAGAATTGTGATGGATGTTTTAAGGTGCTGGCTACTTTTCTTAATCTGGTATTCAGGATTAAGGATAATATTTTGAAGGCTGCATTCAGCAGTGTAATTGGTCTCCAGTTGGAAATCTTCTTTCTATCTCCTGATTTGAAAAGGAAAACTAATAGGCCTGAAGTGAAAAAGGAGTGCACTGTATTTGAAAGAAGAATGCATTTAAAGACAACCTGTAAACATGTTGCAAGTATAGTTATGAAGGATTTATAAAACTTGTAAGGTGGCCCATCTGGTCCAGGTGATGAACCTAACTTTAGAGTTATTATAGAGTTTTTTATTTCCTGGAAATTAATGGGAACACTCAAGGCATTGATCTCCCCAGAGGGTGGTGAGAGCTGTACTTCCTTAAGATATGAGGTTATATCTATATTAAAGGGAGGCACTATTATGTAATGGGATTGTAAATGGGTAAACATTTCTGTATGGATTTTCTTTCTGGATTCAACATTGTGTCCAAATTTATTAAACTGGTAAGGTACAAAGAGTTCTTTCTAGTTTTTAAAGCTTTGAATAGGTCTCCAGTTGGAGCTTTTTGTGTTCCAAACTGTAATTCAGTTCGTAATGTTTTGGATCTGTCATATTGAATCTCTCTCATGTCACTCCTTATTTGTTCAATTTGGCAGGAAAAGTTTTCCCTAGATGTAGCAACCACAGTAAATAGATATTGCAGCTGGTTTTGTAGTTTTAGATAGTTATGAAATTTGTTTCTTTCTCTCTGTTTAATGAAATTCTGGAACCACTTCTTGATGTCATTTTTTGTGTCCTCCCACCATTCCCCTATGTTATCATATAGTTCGCACATGGAGGTCTTGGCCCATAATAATCTTGTTATCCCTTTTATGACACAGGAATCTTGTAGGCTAGATGTATTCAGATGCCATCTAGAGTTTTTAGGTCTAGATAGGGCTGATTTTGAAATGGAAGTTTTAGCATTAAATGGTCTGAAAATGTTAAAAGACATATGGATAGCCTGGGGGTTGGCATATTATTTGAAATGAAGAAATGATCTATTGCTAAGATTAATTTCCCTCTTCTATAGGTATATTTTGGGCCCTGGGTCTGGAGGGTTGCACAGTTAATCATACCAGCCATTTCAGTGTTCCTTTTTAAAGCCTTGGAATTGCAATAGGGTTTTCTCCCCCTCAAGGGACCGACCTGGCTTCAGTAGTTCACAGTTAAAATCTCCCCATAGTAACATAAGAGGATGTTTCTAAAAGATGTACTGCATTTAGTAGGGCAACTCGTTTAGCCTTAGACTAGAGTGCATATACTGAGATAAATCTATATGGAGAGTTTTTCCATTTCCCATCCAATATCAATACTCTGCCAGTCAGTAAATCTATCAGTTTAGATAGTGTAAATGAGAATGATTTAAAGATTGTGCCTACACCATCAGCCCTATCAGGCCCAAAGGACCAGAAGGCAGGTCCCTATATCCACCTTGACTGAAACAAATGGACTTCATTCAGTGTAAACATCCATGTCTCCTGCAATAGGCAGATATCTATATTAGAGTCATGTACCAACTGAAAGATAGCATGTCTTTTTGTTATATTTAAGAGACTGCAACAGTTCAATGGCCCACTACAAAAATCAGCCATGTTTCTTGTGTGGATGTTAAGTATTCTCTTTTTTCCTCTTTTTTTCTTTTTCGCTTTCTAATCTGCTATCTCTGTGTTTGTTTCTACATTCCTTTTATTTTGAGACTGAGTGTCAGAGTCCCCTATCTCCATGTCTAATTTTCCCCATATAGGGGCTAGCACTGAAAAGGCATTTCCTGATTCCACCTCTTCTACTGGTGGAGGGGGGAGAGGCTTAGTATTCCTAGTCACACGTCTCCTAGGACGTAGTGTTGATTGGGGGGAGGGGAAGAGGAGGAGGGGAGTTTGATGCTTTTTTTATTTCATCCTGATTTATTGATGGATCTTGGTAACACACTGGAGGAAATTCCATGGGGTCAGGAATGTTAGGAGGTACCTGAACCTCAGGGCCCTTGAGTGTTTCTGTGGGTTGTAAATCCTGTCTTTGAGGTCGGTCTTGATGTTGATCCGGGGTGGGGGGGATCCCCTATCCTGGCCTGTTTGAGTTTTGTTGCCTCATCCTCTGCCTTCTGAATAATAATTCTGGTCTAATTACTGAGGCTTTGTTTTTGGTCCTCCATCAGCATTTGGAAAAAACATGGCCTCTATCTTGACAGAGGTTGCATTTGGTGTGATTAGCACACTGGTGAATACTGTGCCCCACTTCTCCACAATTATCACAATGGGGGTGTCACAAATCCTGGATAAATGTGTTTGGGCTCTGCACTTACAGCAGACCCGAGGGTGTCCAGCATAAAAGCACCCCTTCGGTCCCTTCCCAGAAGAAAGGAGTTCGGAATATGCTCAGTCTCATTATTATTTTGTTTCAGTTTCAACTTGTACTTCCACCCTCTGTCCAGAATAGCTCAGAATCTAAAATTGCTTCTAGCAAACTCAAAACATCGCACTTCAGGGACAACCAGTAAGTGATGTTCTCTATGTGGACCCCCTCGTTCTGAAACATTATGGTGACAAACTTAATCAGTGGTTTAATAGGGGGATAACCATAAAGCAGGTCCACAGAGGAGAAAACTTTACTTGATTGTACCTCTGCCACAAAAGGTCTAGGGCATAAGAAGATCTAAAACTTATGTTAATGTTATCTTCACCTGATATGTTTATAAATGCAAACAGCTCTTTTGGAGAAAAATGCAGATTCTTATAGTAAATTTCTCTCAATGTATAATCTATCAGGTCTTGTGTCCAGTCTCCCTTTATAATGTATTCTCACTGCATTTCTCCTAGGTGCAGCTTCTTTCTTAGTTTTTGAAAAAAGGTCCGAAAGTAAAGGCCTCTGGGGAAGGTGATCCTCAGATTGTTCTTTATTGTCTCTTGAAGTGTTTTGTTCAGCCGAGTGCACCCTTTCATGTTATTTCTCCTCAGATAGTGGGAAGGGGGGCCCACAGTGACTTGCTTTGGAACATTTTTTTCTTTGTCCTAGGGACCAAAGAAGCAGTTGTTGTTGAAACAGAGTTACTGGTTGCCAGTGGTGCAGGTACCTTCTTCTCTGTAGGTGGGCACCATCCCAGGAAATATTTTGAGAAGGGAGTTGTTGGTTGCCATTCTGGATAGGGTAGCCAATTTTCTTCTGGCAACTTTTTTCCAATTTGCTTCGATGAGGGCTTTTTCCGGTGACCATTGAAAGAAAAGGTCTGTGGAAACTGGTTTTACAGTAAAGGCAGTTTGTATGGCAGCAGAGGTTGTTTGAGTCTGATGCACATTCCCCACTTTGGGGGGTTGTTGGGCATGGGATCATAATGTTGCAAGACATTATGCTGCATGGCATAAGTCTTTTTTCTGTAGGGGGCTCCACCCCCCACACACCCCATTATGGTGGGCTGCACCCCCCAGTCCCCCCACTAACCATCCTCAACTCTGGGGTGGTCCAACTTGGGGAGCACATAATTTGTAGAAAAAAATAAAATGTCTGGGACCCGGGAATCAAACCCAGTCCCAGACGCAGCACCTGGGTTCCTGCTGCTGTGGCTCAGTTCAGTGAACCATGGCAGCTGCTCAGCAGAACCACTCCCAGCAGAGGTCTTATCCTCTGCCTGGGAGTGTGTAAATAGTGCAATACCGCGTACAGCAGTAAACAAGGTATTGCACCATTTGCTGTCATGGACAGTGCTGTTTTGGGTTAGCTATAATGTTGTACGCTATTAAGCATATGACATTGTGACCAGGTAGGGGTTATTTCATCTGCTGGGTCATCACTTAGTTTCAGTAGATCCAAAGGAATATTCTATTTTGCTAAGGTTAAGGTAGTTCTTTTATTTGTTCTCCCATATTTAGCATCTGGTTTTAGAGAGCCACTTCTGGCTATGAACAGGAAGGTTGTTGCCCCCACCTGATCTTGTAGGTCAGTTTGATATATAATGGTGTTAGTATGAAAGTCAGATGATTTCTTATTTTTAACAGTGGCCTTATTTTTATTTTCAGACTTTTCCTTTGGGTCAGGTATGTTTGTATCTTTTCCTAAAGACAAGTCAACCTCCCTGTATTCTATGTCCAAATGAGAAGAAAAAATATTTGTCTGACCATTTGTCAGGTTAGACGAGGTAACTTTGGGCTGCAAGGGATTAAATTGAGACTCAGCATTTTTCTGTAAAGCTCCAGATGGCTTTAGGCACATGCTATGCTCAACATTTTCACTGCCAGCCGTATTTTTACCTGAAACTTCATTTGCTATAACTGTTTTCTTGCTGCACTCTTCCATAGTGGTACATTCTTTTGCTGCTGCTGCATCATGATTGTTTGTGTCAGTTCAGCCGCAGCCACTGTCAAGAGCGCTCCTACTGAGAAACTTTGCTAGTTCTGCCTGCAACAATTTTTTATACTTTTCATGTCTTTCCCCTTCTTCTAATAATTTCTGCATTATTGTTTCTTGAGACATTTCAGCATTTAAAAAAAACAGTTTCACTTATCTCGATTTGTTCCTGTAAGGCAGGTTCTGCAATAGCACTCTCAACAGCCATACATAGGCCCTCTGTAGAGACAAATTCTTCATTCTCGATGTCTTCATCTTTTAGATCCAGTAAATCCATTTCGATCTTGGAGACCTCTTGCACAGAAGGGGCAGAAGAGGAGGCATGCTCATCTGAGACATCCATACTCCCTGACATCCCACACAGAGTGGCCATCCTGAGATGGCCAGCAATCCCCCTACTGGCAAAGTAGGGGAATTTTTTTATTTGAAATTCATGACAAAATATACATAAGAAAACACTTTACATAAAGAAAGGAAAAAATCCACTTTAGATCCACGGTGTTATACAAACAAAACAAAAAAAGAAACAACATTTATTTTTATACAACCAAGAAAAGAGTATAACTAATTCATCCAGACTTGTCTTTCAAGAAAGGTATTGTGTTCCACCTTGCTTTCCATACTGTATCAGAATAATAGGACACATCAAATTGGTATTGTACTACAAGTTCTGATTCTACAGACTGAATAATTTGCATAGGTGAAATGATCTGTTGCTGGGTAACTAACTTACTTCTGGCTAGCCATTAATGGAATTTTATACAGGAAAAAATCAGTCTAATTGTACTAGGGTCTACTTCCTGAAATGCAGTGGCAAAACCTCCAATTAATTAATTATATGAACTAGATCACCATCTAATGTCTTTCCATATTTGTGATTCTAACTTCTAAAGTTATTTTACAAAGATACACTGTATTAAAACAAATTTACATAGTTTCTATTATTGCACAGCATGAACTTCTAGGACAAATCCTTTCTGCCATACTTTTATGTTTAGCACTATCCTTAATATTTAACTTTCCATGACAACTCAACCATACAATGTCCCACATTTTAGGAGGGGTCCTGGAATCCTTCAAAGTCTGTAACACTTTTTGGTGGTAAATGTCTGGTATTCCACCAAAAGCTGGGGAAATATAATAATTTTGTTCTTGAATGGTTTGATACACAACTTTTTTTCATATACCTACTACTTGTATAGGGCTCAGTTTCCATTGTGTCAATTTCTGTATTGCAGTTTTTTTTTTTAAAAAAGGGGCTTTTATGGTATGTGTTAGGAAGAATTTCATTGGTTTTCCATATATTGTAAAATGGACTACAGTATACCATACAGAAACAAAACTGTCCAGAGTGCTGGGGAAGGAATCTCTGGGTTCCATATATTATTTGAAAAGAAGATGCTATAACAATGTACTATCAGATTTATTAATGCTAATCCTCCTTGATTTATAGGTACATATGGTATCTCCCTTTTAATAGGATTCAGTCAGCACCCACAAAAGGCAGAAAAAACTAATCCTAGTAATGTCATGTCAAGTTCCTGTGGCATTGGGTATATCATACTCAAATATAGAAATATGGGGTGGGGGGAAGGTTTTTAATGCTGTCACTTTTTTCTTTTTTGTCTTTTGCCAACTCTTCCATACTGTTATTTTTTGTTTTCCAATTTCTACTTTCTCTGACCAGTTTAAAGAAGCATTATTTCCTCTCCCAAATGTGATTCCTAATATAGTAATATTATAATCTGATATTGGGACACCTTGTATTTCTGCAAGTAGCTCCTGTTATTAGTGAGTAATCTTGAATAATATTCTATACATTATCCAATGACTTCTGATCAGCTAAAAAGATACACACATCGTCTGTACATGCAGTTGCTCTGAGTTCAAAAGATCTTTATTTAGACTGAATTCCTTTAATAAGTTTTGATTTTTATAAACTTCTTAATGAGGGATCAAGACAAAATATGTAAAGAATAGGGCTCATTGGGCAGCCTTGTCATATCCCCATTTTAATTCCTATATATGATCCTAAAGAGTCATTAATAAAAAGAATATAAGAAACATTTTTATATAACATAGCTGTCCATGAATAAAATTTACCTGGGATACCATAATGTTCTAGTACTCTAAATAAAAAGGCATGTGAAACTTTATCGAAAGCCTTTTCTTGATCGAAAGAGAGAGACGGTAACCATATATCAAATCCTCCTTACCCCGTTCTACTAATTCCCTTATAATTAGAAAGTTCTTGGAAATAGAACGTCCTGGGACTGAACATGTCTGTATAGTAGATATTATATATGGGATCACTTTCAACAATCTTGAAGTCAGGATTTTCATTAGAATTTTCAAATCTGAGTTCATCAGACTTAGTGGTCTCCAATTATTGATATTGTTTTTTTCACCCTTTTAAAATAAAAAGATCTATATAGAAATGCAAAAATGAAAATCAACCATATTTGACTGCAATATCCAATTAAAAATTACTAAAAGTATTTCAGTCAATTCTTCTTTGAATTTTTTCTAAAATTATGTAGTGAGCTCATCTATACCTGGAGAAGTATTATTTTTCAGAGATTTTATTGATATATCAATTTCTTGATGGGATATTGGATTAATTAATGCTCCCTTTTTTCCTGAGGGATATCAGGAAGATGAATACTGTAAAGATAATATTTGATTTCAGAATCAGTTTTATTATATGGACTATACATATTATTTAAATGTTCCTGAACTTCTTTTAGAATTTCAACAGTCTTTGTAAGACACATTTCAGTGTTAGTGTGCAAAGGTGCCATTGTTTTATTTTTTATCCTATATTTACAACTTAAAAATACAGCTCCAAAATTTGGCTTCCCAGAGGTCCCTATTGTATGTTCAAATAATAGGGAGGAAGCTCTTGAATACTGTAATGCTTTTCTTGCTTAACTTTAATAATTTCAGATATGGATACCTGCCTGCCCTCATTCATGTGAGAATATAATTTAGCTAAATGATTTCTACAGTAAGTGAGAGATATTTTAGGTATTGTGAGGTATGTTTAGAAAAGGCTCGGGACTTCAATAGGGTTTGTAAACTCACTTTGATTTCTCCCCACCAAAGACTCAAATCTTCATATAAACGGCTACGGACATACAAGCCCATAAGAGGTATTTTTCTTCTTCACTCAGAATTACACCATTTAATAAAGTATTGTTCAGTTTTCATTACCCTCTCCCAACAGGTATACTGTCTTCTAACCCTAGTATGCTGGTCACTATCATATGGTCTGACGTTTCTAGTGGGGGCAATTCTGCTTTTTGTACTTTACAATATTTTGAAATACAAATAAAATCAATCCTAGTAGACTGTTGTCCTTTTATAAAAGTATGCCTTCCTTGTGAAGGTAATTCTCGGTAGGAATCAATTAACCCTGATGTGGAAAAAATGGTTTTAAGATAGTTAGCATCACGAAAGGATTTCTGAATTCTGGTACCCCTATCAAGACTGGATAACACACAGTTAAAATCCCCTGTCCATATTATATGCTTTGTTTTAAATAGATAAGGTTTTGTAAGAGAAAATAAATTAACTCTTTCTTTTTTTGTCTGAGGGGCATACACACACATCAACATCCAGGCTGTATTTTGTATATTGACATATAATAGTAATGTTCTTTCAGGTACAATGTCCAAAAACCCTATTTACAATGTAGTTATCTCCATTAAATAATATGCCCACACCATAACATGGTTTTATACCATATGAAAAATTTGACGGTCCCTAACACCATAAACTTTTAGATGCAGAAGTTAAAAAAGAAGTATTTAATCTTGTGTCCTGCAAAAAATAAATATCATATTTTAAATCAGAAAGAATTGAAAAGGTCACCAATCTATGTCTAGAATTTTTAACACTGTTCACATTCATAGTGGCAACCTTCAGAGAAGTTAAGGCCAGGTGTTAGTAAAAAAAAAATGGGGGGGGCAAAATCAAGAAACTTTTCCATGTCTAGTACTCCTATAGGGTGGTTTTCCTCTCAGAACTTTTTGCTCCTTCAGAGCTGGATGGGGTCCTGGTTCTCCCTCTGAATCTGAGGACATGATTTGCTGTGAAGAAACAGTAGAGGAGATTTCTGAGTCCTCCCCCAGATTGGATTCTCCAGTTATAGTAGAAAAAACATCATATTTGTTGGACATAGGAATCCCCTGGGAGGATATGGCAGCTTTAGCAATTTTGGATTTTGGTCTAGTCTGCCAAAAAGTTGTTTTTCTTGTAATCTGCATCACATTTGGGGGGGGGGGGCATGATTTTAACAGTGTCCTCTTGAATTAAAATGGGTTCAGATTCTGTCACTACAGGCAATTGTGTACAAGGGACTCCAGATAAGTCTACAGGAACTGGAACAATTTCTTGGGAAGGGTGGTTTGGAGCTGTCTGGATGTCCATCTTGGTAGAGTCTTTCTGTGATGTAAGGACCCAGCTTATCCAGTAACTCCACAGTTTCCTGATTCTCAGATACTTCTTGGTTGGTTTGAACTGTGGTATCTGATCTGGCTCTTTGGTCTGCCATACTTTTCTTTTGGGCTTCTTGAATGATTGAACTCTGATTTGAGTGCTCGGGTCTATTATGATTTGTCCAGGGACATGTTCTATAAATATGACCCCTTTCCTCACATAAATTACATTTCTTCTCATTTTTACAGGTAGCACTTGTATGCCCATATTCTAAATATACATTGCATTTGATTCTGCCACACGTGGAGCTTAAATGTAACAAGGATCCAAATCTGAAACACATCTTAGACTGCCCTGGGTAAAAACAATTTCCCCTTTCTCTCACTAAAAAGAAACTACTAGAAAGATGCAAGGGGCTTGTGCTAGAGCTTCACAGTTTGATTTTAAACTGCCACCCCCCCAGTCCAAATATGTTCCTCATCCATTATGGGTTGGGGGGGCCTAGGAGTTTTCAACACTGTTGTAACCAGTGGGAGATGTCATTTGCAACTACACACTCATTACAGAAAAGAATCATAACTGTTTTAATTGCTGTTTTAGTAAGGAGAATAGCACGAAAAGGCATCCACAGTTCTGAATACTTAACTTTCTTGTATTTTGCCCAAAATCTATTTAAACCCTGTGGGGTTTTAAAACTTATGTCATATAGTGTGTCTCCAGAAGCATGTATCAGTGCATACAACTAGTTTGAAAAAAAAGAAACTGCTATCCTTTAATTAATTTTCTACCCACATACAGTCTATCAGGGTTATTCTCTAAGGCCCCTAAGTATTATAGCCGAACTGCATTCTGGCACTATGCTGGGAGTGCTTGCTGAAATAAATTGTCTTTTTTCCTAAATGCAGCCCAAGTGTTTTTAGCTCTTTCAGCTGCTGTTGTTGCAGGAGTGGCCAAGGGTTCCTTATCCATCAGTTCTCCCCAGGTTTACTGTCTATCACTAGGACCTTCATCTCCAGAATCACTTTTCACGGTCTGTTCATTAGCTGGAGCTGTATCTGAGTGCACCACATCTTCTGTATGGAGATCAAGGCCTGAGTCAGTTATAAAGTTAGGCAGATGAGTCTTGATGCCTGGATTTTGCTTTTGTTGCTCTCTCTGAGCTTCTCTCTCTGGGGATCCCAGAATGGGGCCATGTAGAGGATCAGGAATCCATTGTCCATGCATCTTGTGCCATCCAGCCTCAGTTAAGGATGTTTCCAGTGCACTTCACTAACTTCAGAATCCCAGCACATGCTGCAGCATTTGCTTGTGAGCTGGGCCGTCCACTTCATAACCCCAAAGTCCATAAATCACTCAGCGGCATTTTAACATTAGAAGCATTCTCATTAATCAGGATGGTAAGATTATTTACAGTTTCAGCTGTTTGGTTTAAATTTGGCACAATGTCAGAATTTTCTTGAGTTCTAATAGGTACAGTCTATGCATCTGATGGGCCCACAACTACATCTCGAGTAGCTGCCATGTCAGCAGCAGCTGGAATTACATTGACAGGGCTTTCAGTACCATGAGTTTCAATGTTGAGAGGTTGCAGGGGAGATATCTTTGCAGAGTTTTCACATGGCACAGTAGAAATAAAAAAAGGCACAGTACCTATTGTTTGTTTGGTTGCTTCCAAATCTAGTTTTTGTTTATGTGACACGGTTTCTTTCAGTGTCACGTCTTCATGCAATAATGACAGCAAGACTTGCCTTTTTTCTGCGCAAAGCTAACATCACCATTTCTCTTCTTGTAAAGCCATATTCAGAGAAATATTATTATCAGCATCAACATCAACTTCCATTCTTAAGTCTTCACCTTTTTCTTTTTCTATAGTACTTTTCTCAGTTGAGTGAATGGTCTCCTGTGCTGGACATGCAGGGAGGGAGATCTGCTCACCTGCAGGTTCATCAGCAAACTGAAC
Organism: Neoceratodus forsteri; assembly: GCA_016271365.2. Taxonomy (NCBI): domain Eukaryota; kingdom Metazoa; phylum Chordata; order Ceratodontiformes; family Ceratodontidae; genus Neoceratodus; species Neoceratodus forsteri. The sequence goes on from CM057452.1 coordinate 1,729,709,063, forward strand.
AGTGTCAGGAACAGAGGCCATGAGTGCAGCAGCTCTCCCTACCTCAGAGTAGCGGAATTTTTTATTTGACAACATCAAAATTGCATATGTACAAAAAATGTGTTAAATCACACAAAACAATATGTATAATTATAAAGTTCAATCTCACAAACTGAAAAATAAATTAAAACTTACAAGAGTACATGACTCATAAACAGAATAAATACTTATTGCAATCTTGCATTCTGTATTTGATCAATTTCTTGTTTGGCATAACTGTCAACAATGTAGCCATTGTATTCCCTTTTAGATTTAGTAAAAATATCAAAGTAACATGAATTCTCCTCCTGAATGAGGGGAATTCTTAGTTAGATAATCTATTTGCTTTCCATCCATATTCATAGCAACTCCTCTTCTCATCATTAAGTGAAAAACATTTGAGTATTTCAGTCCTCCTGAGGTACTTTCATAATACATTTCTCTACTGCTCAACCTACTCCTTATACAATAGTTCTAGTCAGAATCAACATTACTTTTCTATGTGATGGGAAAGTCATTATTTGCTATCCATGGAAGTCCTTTCCAGTATTCTAATAATTTCTTCCTTGTTAAGATAGTTTTCTCTTTCCCATAGATATTTTTTTAAATTAACTGTAATTTTGTTCAGTAATTCTGTAAAGCCCCCCTCCTTTTGTTGGAGCACAAAATTACACCTCATCGACAGATATTCCATTTATAAATTACCATCATTACTTGTAAGGTACTTTAATGCCATTTTTTCCATTCAATTTCAAATATTCCATACATGATATTTTCAAAACTTATGGTGCTAAAAATATTTCCCCCCCATGGTTGTGTCATATAAATCCAAAACCCTGAGATAAAATAACATTGGAATAGTAGATGCATTATGGTTTTTTCCACATTTATACATGTTTATCTGTTACAAATCCTTTCATGTTGAGGCTTATGTTTTTGATTTGATTTTACATTGATTTTTTTCACAGCATGCTAAACAGTGAAACTCCTATATGTGTTCTGGTACTTGTTTGTTACTCAAAAATTTAATTAATGCATTCCTTTGTTCTCTAGGACATTTTACAAAAACCTCTTCCACCAAACAGGTGGTTTTTAATGTATAAAAATGTAGCTGTTTTCTTTGCATATCTATCATCTGCTCTTTTGTGACATCCCATTGTCTTATTCTCATGAAGGTGTATTTTATGTATTCTGGGATTATAACCGATCTTTTCTAAAGCTCTAAAATATTTTGTTTTCCACGCTTGTAGTCAGTATGCACATTTTGGTTTAAGGAGATGTTCCCATCCTGTATTTGTATTCATTATCAAAAGTTTTATGCTAGCATATAAGAAAAAATAATTAAAAAATAGGATGGGGTTTGGCATACTCAAACCTCCCTTCTTTATTGGTAAGTATAACATTTCTCTTTTTAAGGGACTTAGCCTGCTTCCACAGCAAGCCTGAAAAATATACTTAACAATGTTGTTTCTAGTTCTTTTGGTGGTGGAAAGATGTAGCTAATGTATAAGAAAACTGGTATTAGATAGGTTTTAATTAAGTAAATGCTCTTCTTTTTGTTCAGTTTCCACCAATTCCATTGTACTAGCTTCTGCTTACCAATGTCAACTTTCCTGTCCCTGTTCAGTCTATCTAGGTTCTCATTCCCATAAAATATCCCCAGTATTTTTATTGTCTCTCTTGTAATTTCAATCCCTGTTATAACCCCCAGTCACCTTAATTGATAATTCAATCTCTGCCCTATGCACTTCTCTTAGTTTAAAGATGCTCCTGATAGCTTCCCAAATTTCTCACAGATTTCCAAAGCTTCGCAAAGAGACTTCTCATCTTGTACCATTAAGGTCATATCATCTGCATATGCAATTATTTTGTATGTAATCATCTGAGTGTTTATTGTTATCACTCTTATTTCCTCCACTTTATTTATTGCTCTTAAAAGAGGGTCTATAAAAAAATCATATAGTATGGAGCTCAGGGGGCAGCCTTGTCTAACTCTTCTTTTCAAATGTATGAGAGGATCCTTCCACCCTTGTATTATTGGTCTGATAGTTGCAGTATTATAAATCCATTTTAACCATTTTATCATTTTCTCTGGTATATGATAATGAGTTAATGTTTCCCACAAAAATTCATGGTTAACCTGATCAAATGCTTTTTTTTGGTCTAAGGACACCAAATATCCATCCTTGTTGCCCAGTTTCCCTTGCTTGACTACTTCTCTTAGTAATATGAGATGACTATGTATTTGCCTCCCCGGAATTGCATACAGTATGATTGTGCTGGGGAGATAAGTTTTGATGCTACTGTTGATAGTCTTGTAGCTAGTATTTTTGTTAGTATTTTAAAGTCTGAATTTAACAAAGTGATCGGCCTCCAGTTTTTCATTTCCACTTTGTCTCCTGTTTTATATATGTATGTTAATATACCTTCATTTAGTTCTAATGGGATTTGTTCTGTCCCAAGCATAGCATTTAATACTTGAGTTAATTCCTGTACTAGAAGTTGGGCTATGATCGTCATTATTTCATTTAGTAGGCCATCCGGCCCTTGTGATTTATTCCCTGTTAGTGTTAAAATTGCATTCTGTACTTCCTCTTCCTGTATCTCTCTTGTTATATTCTGTATCTCTTCTTGTTCTAAGAATGGTATGTCTAGGTTTCCTAAGAAACTATGTGCATTTCCATTTTCCACTTGTAATAAAGCATACATATCTCTAGTATATGTGGTCACAATTTTTTTAATATTTTTCTGTTCTGTATGTTCTATTCCTTCTTTATTCTTCATCTTAACCATTGTTTTACTTTGTATTAGTTTTTGCCAGTGTTCATAAGGAGATATGACGTCTGACTTACCTAGGGTTCCAAATTGCTGTTGATAATGCAATATGGTAGCTTTTTTATTATGGAAATCTAGTATTTTTTGTTTTAAGTTTGTAATTTGTAGGGTTAGATTTTGTCTCATTTCATGGGATATTGATAGTAATTGTTGTAAATTCCTCCTGTACTGTAGATACTGCAAATATTGTTCTCTATTGCTATTTCTACTTATTCTTTTACATAGTTTCTGAAGGTCTGCCTTTGTGTCTAGCCATCAGATGACCGGGTCCTCAAAAAAAAAAAAATACAAACAGACTTTCTAGCCTGTAAAAAGTCTTGCACTATTTGTCTTGTTTCTGGTTCTGAGAGCAGGGAGGTGTTTAGTTTCCAATATCCTGATCCTTTCAAGTTTTTTATATACCTCCCCAAACTTTCTGACACTATATTATGATCTGAAAATTCTGCTACTGTTACCGCAGCTTTACTAATGGGTATAGTCTTTGATAAAAAATATATAGTCTATTCTAGAGGTTAGACACCCTTTATGAAAAGTTGGAAGCTCCTATTTTGTACATTGGAGTGCTGCATCTGTCAAATTTGATCTTTGTACCAATTGCACTAGTAAGTTGGAATCACAGTATTTTTTGCTGTTTTTGCCCTAATTGGGCAGTTAAAATCTCCAGCAAAGACAATAGTATGTGTTGTTTATAAATATGGTTGAATAGCATATAGTACTTTACAGTGTAACGCTTTCAACTGAGGTGCATAAAAATTCATCAGTCTGTATGGAGAGTTTTATAGTAGCACATCTAAAATTAAAACCCTGCCTGGTATTAAATCAAAAAGCTTTAATAATCTAACTTCTGGGTGTTTGAATAATATTCCCACCCCTGAACAGAAATCCTCTCCTGTAAACCAGAAGGAGGGTCCTAAGCACCATGCCTTTGTGGCTTGCTGTACCTCTGATAAGGTAACTTTTTGTGTAACCTTGTGTCTTGCAGGAAAAATATCCCAAAATGTAAAAAGGATAACACAGAAAAAACTGTTTTCCTTTTATCAGCTCTTTTTATACTATTTACATTTACCGTATGGATAGAGAATGGTTCTATCATGATTTATAGCTCCCTTTCCTACTTTGTTTGTCAATGTTTTTCAATTTAACTCTGGCTTTCCTTTTTTGTTGCCCCTTAGATTTGTCTTTCCCCACTGCATCTGTTGTGCCTTCCTGAAGGGAGATCTCCACTGAGGAATATTCAGATTCTTCTTTTGAATGTTCAGACTGCAGAACATCAAATTTGGTTTTCAAAGCGATTGATGTTCTACCCAGCTCTGCTACCTCCTTGGATTTATGTCTTGTTATTCTTCCTTCTAATTTCTTCCCTGTAGTTGGGGGACATCACTTTCCCTGAAGGCCCTTCCTCTGCTTCTACTCTATCTGAATGTGTAGGTGCAGTTTCAAGATTCCTGCTCTCTGGGTTTTCTGTCCTATGTGGTGTAATTTCTCTTATTCCCTGCCTGTCTCGGAAGGAAGGGGGTGGTGTGGGGGGACTGTGTAGGGTTCTCTCTCTGGTTTGTCTCATTCTCTATTAGGACCTAGCCTAAAACTCTTCACTTTGTCCTTTTGTGCCAGGGTCACCATTAATCTTTGTTCCTCTCCATCAGCTTGGTCTGGCAGATTATGCACAGCCTTCCTGCAGTTCTGAAATGTATGACCCAAATCCCCATGTAAGTTGCATTTACATTCATTTTGACAATCATTTCCTGTATGCCCTAATTCGCCACATATTGTACATCTTGTTTTGTCACATATCCCACTTAAGTGATCTAAAGCACCACATTTATAACACATTTTTGGCTGGCCAGCATAGAATAGAATGCCCCTATCCCGACCTAGAAAAAAAGAGTTTTGTAGATGCAGTGATCCTGTATCTGATGTTTTGAGCATGACCTTTACGTTCCAGCCCCCTGTCCATATGTTTTCTTAATCCAAAATCACTATTGGGTCTTCTATTACTGTTCAATGCTGTTTCAACCAGATAGTTAAATCATGCACACTAACTCCTTATTTCCTGAATAAAACAGTAATTGTTTTTTGTGTAAGCCTGGTTAAAGGAGTCACCATAAAAGGTGCCCAGAGAGAAGATTTTCTCAAAACATTATATTTTGTCCAAAAATGCTCCAAACCTTTCAGGGTCTTAGAACTCACATCAAAAGTTACCTCCCCTGAGATGTGAATTAAGGCATAAATTTCTGAAGAAAAAACTTCATGGATTCTTTTAACAATGTTCGTGCAACAAATAGTCTATCTGGTGGATCCTCCATGCCCCCTATATAAGTTAATCACACTGCATTGTGCCTTTTTGCAGGAAAAACTGGAGTTTTAAATAGAGAAGCAAATGTTTTAGGTGTGCCTTTTCTAATGATATTCAAAGGCCTTTGTTCAGTATTTTCTGTTTGTATGGGGTGTCCACATTCTACAGTTAGTTCAGTTTGGTTTGTAAATAATTGTAACTCCGGGTTTTGGGCGAGCTGAAGTTCTGGTGGGAGATCCAGCTCTGCACTGTTAAGTCCCTCTGAAGATTTTACATTTGTTATACTTTTTAGTTGAGGCATAATAAGAGGACAGAGAATTGTATCAGTTAAAACAAAAGGAAGCTGGGAAGGCAGTCAGAACAGAAAAGTCCCGAACTGAGGAAAAGATAGCCAACTCAGTTAAGAAGGGGGATGAAACCTTTTTTAGGTACCTCAGGGAGTGAAGGAAGACTAAGGGAGGGATAGTGAGGCTTAATAAAGGGGAGGGGTGGGCAGAGGGTGACGGTGAAAAGGCAGAGATACTAAACAAATATTTTTGCTCAGTATTTACAAATTAAGAGGGGGACATACATAAAACAAACAATAGAAACACTCTGGATACAGAAGTTGATACCAGACCATTTACAGAAGAAAGGGTTCTGAAAGAACTCTTAAAACTGAAGGTGGACAAAGCAATGGGGCCTGATGGGATTCATCCCAGAATTCTAAAAGAACTAAGGGTAGAACTAGTGACACCACTGACTACCCTCTTTAACAAATCATGGGAGGATGGGGTGGTACCTGAGGACTGGAGGAGGGCAGATGTGATTCCCCTTCACAAAAGTGGGAGCAGGGCAGAAGCAAGAAACTACAGACCTGTTAGTTTAACCTCAGTGATAGGGAAAATGATGAAAACACTTCTGAAGGAAAGAATTGTCAAGTACCTAGAGACCAGAGGGGCACAGAACCCAAGACAGCATGGATTCACAGCAGGAAGGTCATGCCAGATGAATCTAATAGATTTCTTTGACTGGGTGACCAAGGTAGTAAATCAGGGAGGGGCTGTGGACATAGCCTACCTAGACTTTAGCAAGGCATTTGACTCAGTCCCACACAAAAGACTAATGTACAAGTTAGCCAGCCTGGGAGTGGGTCCCAAGATGATAACCTGGGTAAAGAATTGGCTGGAGAATAGGACACAGAGGGTAATAGTAAATGGAGTCCACTCTGAAGAAAGGGGGGTTACTAGTGGGGTACCGCAGGGTTCAGTATTGGGACCGGTCCTCTTCAATGTCTTTATAAGTGACATTGCAGAGGGACTGGAAGGAAAAGTATGTCTCTTTGCAGATGACACAAAGATCTGCAATAGAGTTGATGCACGTGGTGGGGTGGAAAGGATGAGAAGGGACTTGGCAAGGTTAGAGAAATGGCAGCTTAGATTTAATGCTAAGAAATGCAAGGTAATGCACCTGGGAAACAAAAACTCAGGGGAAGAGTACACAATAGGGGGTGAGATACTAACAACAACAAAAATGGAAAGGGACCTGGGGGTAGTCATATCAGATGACTTAAAGGTGGACAAGCAATGTGAGAGGGCAGTAAGGAAGGCTGGGGGAATACTGGGATGCATAGGGAGAGGCATCACCAGTAGAAAACTGGAAGTTGTTATCCCTCTGTACAGACAGCTGGTGAGGCCCCATCAGGAGTACTGTGTGCAGTTCTGGAGACTCAGTCTCTGCAAGGACATAGACAAGATGGAAACTGTCCAGAGGAGGACAACTAAAATGATGCGGGGTCTGCACCAGAAGACATATGGAGAGAGACTAAAGGAGCTCAATATGTATAGCTTCGAGGAAAGGAGGGAGAGGGGGGACATGAAAGAAACTTTCAAGTACCTCAAGGGAATCAACAAAGTCCAAGAGGGTAGCATCTTTCAAAAAAAGAGTCGTGCAAGAACAAGGGGGCACAATTTGAAGAAAGAGGGGGGCCAGCTCAGAGGTAATGTAAGGAAGTATTTTTTTCACAGAGAGGGTTGTGGATGCATGGAATGGCCTTCCAGAGGAGGTTGTGGAGTCAAAAACAGTGGTTGAATTCACGCATGCATGGGACAGTCATAAGTCAATTCTAGGGGGTGGGAGTAGAAAGAAGTAGGCTGCTGGTTAACTAGGATCTGCAGCTTATCCATTAGGTAGGGAAATGGGCAGAGTGGGTGGGCCAAGTGGTCCTTATCTGCCATCAAATTCTATGTTTCTAGGAGAATTACCTGACTCCAACTGCCCATTCTTAGGATTTTGTTGCCATCCTGCTGCATCCAAAGCATTAGGGACTGACCAGTTCTGCTCTTTTTCTGGTGCTGCTTTCTGCTCCCCAACCATATCAAGTCTTAGGCCGAGTTGTGCTCGTTTTGCCATTCCCAACTTCATGGCTGTAGATTCACTCGATTGATTGCTGCACTCCACCCTGTCCTGAGAGCTAAAGCACTCCACGTTCTCTACTCTCTCTGCCCAGCTACTTTCACTTTCCTTTGATGCTGATGCAGCATATTTTTCCAGCTGAGCATCTGTAACAGGTAATTGCGACTTGTTATTACGCATTGATCTAAGCTGGGCTTCAAATTGTGTCTTTTTCAAAAAGTGCTAACGTTTTTCTCTCTCAAATTGTTTCCTCAGTGCTACCTCTTGTTCTGGCATACTTATACATCCTATACTATCCTCATTTTGCAGCACAGTTTCATCCAGAGCAGAATCACTAAAACTTGGCAAGCTTGTCATTTCTTCAATCACATTTTGCACAGAAGTATCCAACTGTATCTTACCCAGAGTGTGCATTTGGTTTTCTGTTGCTGCCATTTAATTTGTTTCTTGTAGTTTCTCATTATTCTTTAGGATATCAGTCTCCATAAGATTGTCCTGTTCCACCTCAGTTAGCAGGCCATCCGCCATCTTGGCTGACTGCCAAGAGGGACTGCAGCTCATTCACTCCTGCAAAGACACTGCCACATCAGCACTACCTCAGAGTAGGAGAATTTCCTTGGTGTCCTGGCCAAATTTCCGCCATTCACTAAGAATACCACCAACAGCTTAATCTGGTTCAGTTTCAATTGGTTACCATCTGTATCCCTCCCCCCAGTCACCCCTGAAAAAGGGACTTCTAGTCTCAGTGGGCCAACCGAGTCAACAAAATTCAATAAATAAATATATATGGTGAAAATAGGGTAGGTGCTAACACTCAACCTTGACTGACCCCCATATTTGTTTTAAAGCTTTTGGAAAGGGGCCCTTTAATTCCCACCCTGACTTGGGCCCATGTATCAGTGTACAAGGTTTTGATAGGAATTAATGAGGACTGGACAAAGTCCCATTCCCTCATTATAGTCCATAATTTACTTTTATATATGGTATCAAAGGATGATGTAAAGTCTATGGGACTGATACTAGTACATTTACGCCTGGTGTAAGAGCAGTTGTGCCAAGTAGAATGGCGCATGTAGCAACTTACACCAGCAGTTGTGACACATGATTCTGCAATGCAGCCTGTGACATGGCTCAGGCCACTTGCACCGAACAGTTGTTACACCGGCAGTTGCACCATAAACCCCCTGCAACATGTCTCTAGGGGGTTTAAGGCAGCAGTTACGTCCCATTCCAGAAGGGCAGCATTAAAGTCCTCAAGGTTGGGATTCTACAAGAACCCCAGAGGAGAACTGGCAACATAAGTAACACCAGCATTTAGCTGGTGTAACTTACAGACACCCTCCGGGGGTCCTGTAGACCCACCTGCAGTCTAGTGGGCACACCACAATTTCCCACCCCCCATGTCCAGCATACCCCAGTGGGTGCCCCTAGCCCCCGACATGTCCATTATGTGCCCCACAGGGCTGCCCACACCAACTGCCCTGAGGTTAACAGTAAGAGCCCTGTAGGGCTGCCCACACCCCCTGCCACCTGTATCCAACAAGAACTGCCCCACAGGGCTGGCCACACCATCCACCTCCTATATCCAACTAGAACTGCCCTGCAGGGCTGGCCACACCACCCATCCCTTCTATCCAACTAGAACAGCCCCACAGGGCCAGCCACACCATCCACCCCTGTATCCAATTAAAAGTGCCCCACAGGGCTGGCCACACCATCCACCCCCCCAAATCCCCCATTGCAAAATGCTCCACAGGGTGGAGCAGTGATCCCCCCACCCATGCCCCAACCCTGAGTCACCTGCCACAATTGCGGCATACACCCAGACACTTCCTGGTAGTCTAGTTGCCCTCCACCCAGCTGTGCCAGTCCACCCAGCATCCCCCCACCTGTCCCCAGCCAGTGACTGGCACAGCCCACCTCTCTCCTCTATGGCCAGCCACTGATTGAGTCCTGTAGAAGTGCTACTGTAAAGAAGCACTCAGAAATTAATTTCTGAATGGGTCTTTACTGTAGCCCTCCTACAGGACTCAGTCGGTGGCTGGCTGTGGAGGCCAGAGGTGGGCTGTGCCAGTCGCTGACTGGGGATGGGTGAGGAGGATGCTGGGTGGACTCGTACGGCTGGGTGGGGGGCCTCTAGACTACCAGGAAGTGTCTGGGTACATACCACAATTGCAGCAGGCAACTCGGGGTTGGGGCACAGGTGGAGGGATCACAGCACCACCCTGCAGGGTGCTTCACAATGGGGGATTCAGGGGGGCAGATGGTGTGGCCAGCCCTGCAGTACAGTTCTAGTTGGATACAGGGGGTGGATGGTGTGGCCAGTCCAGCAGGGCAGTTCTTGTTGGATATGGAGTGGATGGTGTGGCCAGTACTGCAGGGCAGTTATTGTGGTATTCAGGGGGGCAAGGGGTGTGGGCAGCCCTGCAAGGCACCTATTGTGGGTGGCTGGGCATGAGGGGCACTTGTGACCTGCGTTGCGGCTTGCAACATGCTCACCAGGTTTACCTGCTGTTCGGCATACCTGGCTGTATGTCACAAGTCATTGGACTTTGCTGCAGAAACCCTGCCCCTTCTTGAATAGGGCACAGGGTCAATGTTGTAGTTGCTGTTGGCGCAAGTCACGTTTGGCGGTGTCTTGCGCCAACCTTCTAGAATCAGCCCCATGAATGCAACTTATATTTTTGGCCTCTTACTCTGAGATATTTTTCTAAGAGATGTTGCAAAATAAAGCAATTGTCCTCAGTTGAGTAACCCTGTTTGAAGCCAGTGTTAGTTTTGACAAGTTCCTGTTGTAGTCTACCCAAAAGTACTTTGGCATAGTTTTTTTCTGTAGTGTCAAACAGGCTGATTGGTCTGTACATCTTTGAGTTGTGTCTGTTTACTTTTTTAAATTTAGGAAAGATTTCCAATCCTTTCCCGGTGTTCAGGACAATTCCTTTTCTTATGCATCTATTAAAAAATGGAGTTCGGATTTCTGCCCATTGATCTGTTAAGCATAGATATGCTTCAGCAGGTACTTTATCTGGTCCTTGTGCTTTGTTAATCTTTAAATTGTGGATTGCCATATAGACATCATTGATGCTAATAGGTCTGAAGGGGCAGGCTGTTGAAATAGGGTCAAAGGTGACCATATCTGTGACTAGAGAAGGGTATAAAAAGTGTTGCTGAAGTGCCTGATCCATTCCTGTTCGGAAATATAATTTTCGGGTTCATCTTTATAAGCATTATGTTCCTTTGCTACTGATGACCAGAATACTTGATGTTTTTTGTCTATAACTGCATCTTGCACATACTGTACTTCCACTGGGTTTGGTAGTATTCTTTCTTATTTCCTTCCAGGAATTTCATATAGGTCAACCTCTCGGTTTTCAGTACTTGACATCTGTTTTTGCTGGGGGATTGTTTGGCCACTGAGATATATTTCTACAATTTATTTTTTTTCAATTTACAGTCCCTGTCATAACAAAGCTTGTGTTTTGAGTTTTTCTTATCAAATGTTTTAGATACATATAAGTTGGGTTTTAATGTTTATGAAGTTTTCAATTTTTACAATTGTTTTGTCCAGGGTATTGTCCTGGGTTAATATTGCCTCCTAGTCTCAAAAATGCTTGATCTTATTTATTATTTCTAGTTCAATTTTGTTAGATAATCTTATTCTTTTGGAATAGATTATTACTGGTTCTGGGATATCTAAGGTTGTGGGGGAGGTTTATTTGTGTTTTAACAGGAAATTGCTTGATAAGATAATGGGAAAGTGGTTGCTTTTGCTTCTGGAAAGTACTAGTAGTTTGGACTAGAACTCTGAGGGACCATTCCATATAGTGAAGTCTAACACTGACGAGCAACTGCTGGAGAAATAAGTAGGAACCCCCTCTATATTACCTTTGACTCTACCATTAAGAGGGTAGAAATTATTATTATTCATGATTTTTATCAGGTGCTGACCATGAAAGTTATATTTTATATCAGTTTTTTTTCTACTGAACCCAGTAGCTGTAGGGTATTTCCAGATCATGAGGATGTCATGATAATCCATCAAAAAGGCCTATCCTAGAGCTTAGATTGCCTAATAGTAGAATATGGGCATCTGGGTAATCCAGCTGCATGTTTGTAATTTCTGTATTTAGTTCTTCCCAAATACTTTGGGCATAGAAATTAGATTTACCTGGAGGAAAAAATATATTGAAAACAAATAACTTTATGCCATTTTTTTTAATCATGGTGGAAATAAAAAAATAGTCATTATTAGTAAGTTCTTTACACTAGCCAAAGCAATCTACTTGCATGTACTGTACATTATTAAACCCGATGAACGTCTTCCTACTTTTGAGTTTTTTCTGCCTGGTTTATGAAGCATATATTGTAGTAACCATTGATAGTAAAATTTTGTTGAGGGTCATGTCAACTTTCTTGCAGGCACAATACGACTGTCTGAGTTATAATGGATTTCCAATCAGGATCCTCAAATTTTGTAAATAGCCCTGAAATGTTCCAAGAGATTATGGATCCCAGTAAATTTTCTGAGTTCTCTTCACGGCTATTATTGAGATCACTATGTTTAGTCATAGGATTATGAGGACTGTGATTATTGTTATTATTCAAAGCGTCTTCCTGGATTAGTCAATTGTAATCTGTTTGCAGGGTTTTAAATAATTGATTAGCAGTTTTTTCTTGGGATAATACTAACTGTACAGAAAGCATTTATATAGGTTTTCTAGAAGTTTTATATTTGTTAAACAGAGTGAGGTAAGTGCTATGCATTTTTACAATGTTTTAGAACTTTGATGAGCAAAATGCTAATCAATTTTTAGAGTTAAATAAAACCCTGTGCTTGTGTCATAAACTTATTAGAAATAGGAATCGGGGGATAAATTTCACAGTTTACTGGAGTATCATTTGTACTACTTCTAACTCTCAGTACTGAGTAAGTTTTCTTGTTATAACACTGTGTTGTTCTGGGCCCACTAGGATTCCTCTACAAGATACTATCCCAGTGAGTCAAAGATATCAGCTCTCTCCAAAAGTCTATTAGCAATTCTCTGATTTTTTAAGAGAATATCTATTTGACTGTAATCTGATGTAGCATTGGTTCTGTGAACTCTCAAAACTCAGTTTCTTCCCTAGTTTAATTTGAAGGATGTGGCACAAAAAGTTACATACTGTAGTACTTTGGCAAGTTTGGAGTCATCTTCTTTTTCTATTTGCAGAAAACCAAAGAAGCTTAATATGAGTAATTTATTATCTAATCAAATTGAAGGTTGTTAGATGGTCCCAGTTCTATATGAAGTATGTTGACCTTCAAATTCACAGACTAAAGTCTGTGACTATTTATCTATAAATAGTTGATGATTCTGGGGGAGGAACAAAAGATGTCTACACCTTCTACATAGGTATTTCTTTTGCATCTTGCAACAGTAAGGATGTCATCATCACCCTCCAAAGACAATTCCAGAACTGTCCTAAATAGGTTCAAAATCATATATTTTAACAATTGGATTCTCATGTTCTGTTCTTTTTAGTCAATAAATCATTAGAAAGGGATAGTTTAAGGTGATTGGGATTTCAAGACTTTGTAGCTTTAGCTGTACCATTTTTCAGAGCATTTTGTGTTTTTAAATTTTGCCTATTCAGAGTGTTAATATTGCTCTGGGGTGTTGGTTTTGACAGTGGTGTGTCCTTGTTATTATTAGCCTGATCACCTTTCAGCGTTTTTGCTTTTGTCCATTCTTTGTATTGGTATTGTCCTCCTTCCTTGACCTGTTGTTGCCTGAATCATGCTGTTCTCCTGGAATTTGGATGTTTTCTTTTTTTCTTTTGAGTTTTAACCCTCTCTGCACTCTTCTTTTTTTGATTTGTAGGTTGGAACTGTTTCTTGTTTTTCTCCTCATTCTGTTTTTTCTTTTTTATTTCCTCATTGCTTCTTTCCTCCTTATCTTCATTGGTTGGAATAACAATTAATGAACTCAGATATTACCTTAGTTACTGGGGGGAGACTGACTTCTATATTAGATTGTTCAATCTATTAGGAAGCTCTCAGGGAGTGTATGTCATTTAGAATTCTAATAGCATCATCCAACCTAGCCCCATTGATCACATTATCTTCTTTTAAAGTTTCTATGTCATTCTGTATAATTACTAACTGCTCCATAATCATAAGGTTATCAGCATATTGATTTTTCATAGTGGTTATAATGTACTCACTTAGGTAGGTTGGGAAACAAGTAAGCAACTTGAATAGATTTCTATCACATATGTTGTCCTGCATTATTTCCTCACACTTTTACTATTTCATAGAGTAGGGACACAGGGGGAGTCATATGAGTCAAGGAATCCTGTCTATTATTTATAGAATTAAACTATTCCTTGTTAAGTTTGTCTAATTCTTTTAGACCTGATATGGTGGACTGTAATTAAGTTATAATATGTTTCATATCCAATTTCCTGATTGTGCCTGAGTTCTGATCTCTATTTTCTATTGTGTTTATACTGATATTCTCTTGCAAGCTATTGAGAGGTAAGGATGGATAGCTGTTTAATAGATCCACCTTACTTACAGTATGTTTAGTAGACTATGTGGTTTATTATTTGGGTCCAACACTGACTTTCTAGTGGAGGCTTGCAATCTTTTTACATCTGCTGAGTATTTACCTAAAGTCTGATGTATCCCTGGTACTAATAATGTGATTCACATTGTTTTATGTTCAGTAAAAAAGACTGAAAATTGATTTTTTTGAGCAGAATAATATATTTGTGAGCTTGATCTGTTTAAGTCTGCAGATTTCTGGCTGCCTAAGATGGCCATCTTGTTAGGAGCTAAATATTTTGTAATGTCAATAACTAGGTTTATAGTGCTGGCTTTTGTATCTTTATTGGCTTTATTTCCTCTTCTTGTTTGACCCAGTTAGCTTACAGGAAGAGCATTATCCTTAATGAGTTCTGGGGAAAAAATACCCCTGAGTGATTAGTTTTTTCTTAGGTTCGTATTACCATTTTGAGCACAAAATCCCTAGTAATTCAGCAATCACAATGTGAGTTTAATACTTAATACTGGGTAGAGTCAGGGTAAAACAAAATATGTCCAAACACCTTACAATAATGGCAGATTTAGGCTTAACTGTCAGCTCTTGCACATACCATGACAAAACAAAGAGAGAGATATGAAAAAAAAAAACTGATCGATTCACTATGATTTGAAGCAAATTAGCTTAAAGTGCTGAATGCAAGTCTCCAATTAAAATCAAAGGTAACAAATGACAATAGAAATAACACTGCAGGTATTACAGTTGCTGTTGTGTTCAGCATATTCACTCTTCACTGCCTTGAGTAATTTTTTTCCATTTAAAAGTAAGTATTGAGAGACAAAGATCCTCAGCGTGCAAGCACTGAGGCAATGGTTACCCCAAAGGGCACTGGCCGGCAAGCCAAGTTTTAATGAAATACAAAATCACACATGCCCCCATAATGCAAAGCATCATGGGCTGCATATGTAAATTACTACAGAATATTATGCTGGTTCAACTTTAAGCAGAAATGTATAGTGCCGAAAGGCCTCTAGCACAGTTTGCAAAGGGTGCCAACAGAAGACACAGACACATGTTTCATCCTACCAGGACTCATCAGTGTGCCTCATCTGTTTTACACCCCAGTAGAATGAATCAGCTACCCTAAGGTGGTCTATCTGGGTTATGTTGTGGTGAACCCAATTAAAACAGAAAACAAGTTAAAAGACAAAGGACCTAAGCGTGCAAGCACTGAGGCAATGGTTACCCCAAAGGGCATTGGCAGGGAAGCAAAGTTTCAAAGAAATACAAAATCACACATGCCCCCATAATGCAAAGCATCATGGGCTGCATATGCAAATTACCACAAAATATTATGCTGGTTCAACTTTAAGCAGAAATGCATGATGCCGAAAGGCCTCTCACACAGTTTGCAAAGAGTGCCAATGGAAGACACAGACACATGTTTCATCTTACCATGACTCATCAGTGTGCCTCATCTGTTTGACACCCCAGTGGAATGAACCAGCTACCCTAAGATGGTCTATCTGGGTTATGTTGTAGTGAACCCAATTAAAACAAAGAATAAGTTAAAAGATAAAGAACCTCAGCGTTCAAGCACCGAGGCAATATTGAGAGAAGTCAGTAGAGCATGCATCAGTTCATAACAATAAATAGGATCGAACCTCCTGTCAGGGTGTGCTTCTCAGCTGTTCTATAGTGCACTTTGCACCATCTGTAGTGTATACAATTTAAAACAAACTAAATATCTTGCAATCAAACGATCAGAGCAAATAACTGAGAATAAGGATGGCCGAAGGAGGCGTGAAATGGAATCAATCAAATTAGCAGCATGTAAGAATCAAACTGCGCAAAAATTGTTCAAGGATTGTGCAAAGAGGGAAATAGCATATAACAGTACTACAGTTAAAACTGTTAAAACACTGTTCTGTGGGGTGGTTAGGACTGGAGATTGCAGTGAGAACAATCTAATAACCTGCAATCAGTGCAATCGGTAGAGTGCAATTAGTACAGCAGCAGAGGCAGCAATAAATGTAACAGTCATACAGTTTAAAAACTACTGCTGTGTGGTAATTGGAAAGTAGCAGCACAGTTTACAGAGCCTGCAGTAAGTGCAATTAATAAAGTTCAAATAAAATGCAATAAAGATGGCCACAGAAGTAGCAATAGACTTAACAGTCATACAGTTTAAAAACTAATGTTGTGGGGCAATCAGAAGGTAGCAGGATAAACTGTTTACCCAGCCTGCAGTCAGTGCAATTAAGTAAGTGCAAATAAGGATGGCCGTTTGAGCTGTAACAGAGTGATAGTAAAATTCACAGCTGAAACAATAAGAGACAGTGTTTCGGATCCCAAGTTTATAGGCACAAACAATCAAATGTCTAACTGTGTGGGGAGGTCAAAAAGCAACAAGAATAGTAAAATATATTAAATAAATACAGACTGCCTCCACTAGCTGTGGTAGCCAGGGCAGTTGTGGTAGCTGTGGCAGCCATTGCAGTATAAAACAATCAAATGTTAAAAAGAGGGTGACCTACTCAAAAATCCCAATCCCAATGAGAGGCACCAATTGTACAAAATAGCAAAAGAACACATTTTATAAACAATTATAGAAGGACTCCCTACAAAGCAACAAGCAGGTCTCTAGTTCCTTTCGACCGGTACACAACTTATAGTCAGTTTTACATGCAAGCAAGGTAGTGTAAATGATGTATAAATGATTTAGTTTTAATCCGTAGCAAGGAAGCAGAGGGTGGATCAGTCATCACAAAGTACATACAGCCTGTGAGGTAAGAAAATGATATTGACCCCAAAAACTAAACTTTAAGCTTTACATTTTAAAATGGTTAAGAGTAAGGGAAACATGTATCTCTTTTAGCAGTGGATCAAGTGTTGTATCCATTAATTCTTCAGGTGCTGCACTTTCAGGCTACTGGCACTCCTTAATTAAACTGCTTTCCTTCTGAATCTTAGGCTCTGAGGGTCAGTTGCTCCAAGGTTTAGTCTTTGTAGTTCTTCTTCCATTCTCTGTGATTTTACTATATTTTGAGGGCTTCATAGATCTCTATTATTTTACTATATTTCGAGGGCTCTACAGATCCACAGACTCTTTCTGTTGCTCTGTCAAGGTCCGTAACTATCGACAGTGCATCTGGGGCTTTAGCCTGCCTGAAGGGCCCTCCATTCCTAATCTGGTCCCACACTAGCACCATTCAGTGCTTTCCTCCTGAAAAAGAAACAGAATTCAGCAGGCCAATAGTGCAACCAATATAGACCCCACAAAGACGGACTGGAAAGATTAATATTCAGTAAACAGTGGTATACCTGATAAAAAAACAATCATGTGCATATACTAGTCCTGCTCCTACAGCTACTTCTCAGCTTTCATAGCATTCGGTGGACATCTTGGGAAAGAGGTGGAGAAAAGGAAAACTGATCCAAATCTTCATTGCAGGTGTTGCCTGGGAGCACAGGGACAGTTAAAGACTTGTTTAAGGTCACACAGCATAAAAGTGATGATTGTGGGATTCAAACACAGGTCTTCTTGCTCTGTGGGTAAACAGCTCAATATCCGAACCTCTAGGCTGTATTACGTCCCCATAAGACCCAAACATTAGCTGATCCAACCATTCAACCATTTCTTTACAAGAAGTACACACTTATCTTTCATCTGTTTTACAGGAGTCTACAACATGGTATCCTTATAATTGATTAACAGAAATATATAACTAGCTTGTGTAAACTTGTAAATTTCAGGTGTTAAATAGATTTTTACTAGAGTCTTTGATTGATATGGGATGCGATTATTTCCATTATCACAATTATAAATAAGGAACTCTTTCTAGTGATTCAGGAGGACTGTACACAATCTGAAGAAACTAGTTTGAGTTATCTTCTGACCATCCCTTCTGAAATGATTCAGTGTCCAGCCATAATTTGGAAGCTCAAGAGGCAAATAGTTTATTTACACCACTTGTGAATTTAGAGTACAATCATCTGAATTATTCAAGAAAACAGCTTTGTATGCAATGTTATTGTCCATAATTTTTCCACAATTCAATGTTGCATTGAATTCCATCCATGGGAGGTCCCTTTCTTCCACCTTTGTTGTTCTTTTCTTCTCAGGATCCGGATGCGTAATCTGACTCCCCCACCCCGTCATCCCCAAAGCTCTCTATTCTTCTTCTTTCCTAGGCTTGGATGCAGATACCTGACTCCTAGACCTTTCAAGCTCCCCTCCCCCCTTTCTAATCACATCCAGGTGTACTGCCCTCAGCCCATGATGCCTACCCCCCGCACTACAACTGCCACCCCTTTCCTCTATGCCCTTCTGCCTTTAAAAATTTCTCTCTCTTCCTCTCTCGATGTATCCTCCCACTTCCTGTACTCTTTCAGCACCTTCCACTACCAGCAGGAACTGTCAACCTGTGCTGGGACCCATGGTTCAACCTCCATTCTTGCCCTTACCAGGTACCATCCTGCCTCCAAACTCCTTGCCCCTTCTTTTTGTATCTTGGGAGGGTGGTCAGGAATGAAAAGTCCCAGCAGAAAGAGGGAGAGAGATCCCAAACTTGGGCTTATAACCCCCTTAAGGACCCCTTGGAAGGACCTCTCCGGCCCCAACCACGGCCAATTGTCTCTCCCAGGCAGTATGCGTCATTCTCTGTACCTGTCAGTCATGACCTCACCTATTCCTTCTCTCCCATCCCCACACTTGCTGTCCATCATGACCTCACCTGGCTCTGCCCCCACCTGCCTGTTATCCTCCTTCTCCCCACTCCTCCCCCATTCCTGTGCTCCTAATGCTTAACCCATTTCTTCCGGGATGCCATCAGACAATTCTGGTTGCCTTTTATTGGCAACCCTATTTGTCTTCTGACCATCCCTTCTGAAATGAATCAAGATCCAGCCATAATTTGATGCATGAAAGGCAAATAGTTTATTTATACCACTTATGAATTTACAGTACAATCATCTGAATTATTCAAGAAAACAGCTTTGTATGCAATGTTATTGTCCATAATTTTTCCACAATTCAATGTTGCATTGAATTCCATCCATGGGAGGTCCCTTTCTTCCACCTTTGTTGTTCTTTTCTTCTCAGGATCCGGATGCGTAATCTGACTCCCCCACCCCGTCATCCCCAAAGCTCTCTATTCTTCTTCTTTCCTAGGCTTGGATGCAGATACCTGACTCCTAGACCTTTCAAGCTCCCCTCCCCCCTTTCTAATCACATCCAGGTGCACTGCCCTCAGCCCATGATGCCTACCCCCCGCACTACAACTGCCACCCCTTTCCTCTATGCCCTTCTGCCTTTAAAAATTTCTCTCTCTTCCTCTCTCGATGTATCCTCCCACTTCCTGTACTCTTTCAGCACCTTCCACTACCAGCAGGAACTGTCAACCTGTGCTGGGACCCATGGTTCAACCTCCATTCTTGCCCTTACCAGGTACCATCCTGCCTCCAAACTCCTTGCCCCTCCTTTTTGTATCTTGGGAGGGTGGGCAGGAATGAAAAGTCCCAGCAGAAAGAGGGAGAGAGATCCCAAACCTGGGCTTATAACCCCCTTAAGGACCCCTTGGAAGGACCTCTCCTGGCCCCAACCACGGGCCAATTGTCTCTCCCCCAGGCAGTATGCGTCATTCCTCTGTACCTGTCAGTCATGACCTCACCTATTCCCTTCTCTCCCATCCCCACACTTGCTGTCCATCATGACCTCACCTGGCTCTGCCCCCACCTGCCTGTTATCCTCCTTCTCCCCACTCCTCCCCCATTCCTGTGCTCCTAATGCTTAACCCATTTCTTCCGGGATGCCATCAGACAATTCTGGTTGCCTTTTATTGGCAACCCTATTTGTCTTCTGACCATCCCTTCTGAAATGAATCAAGATCCAGCCATAATTTGATGCATGAAAGGCAAATAGTTTATTTATACCACTTATGAATTTACAGTACAATCATCTGAATTATTCAAGAAAACAGCTTTGTATGCAATGTTATTGTCCATATATTTTCCACAATTCAATGTTGCATTGAATTCCATCCATGGAGGTCCCTTTCTTCCACCTTTGTTGTTCTTTTTCTTCTCAGGATCCGGATCGTAATCTGACTCCCCACCCGTCATCCCCAAAGCTCTCTATTCTTCTTCTTTCCTAGGCTTGGATGCAGATACCTGACTCCTAGACCTTTCAAGCTCCCCTCCCCCCTTTCTAATCACATCCAGGTGCACTGCCCTCAGCCCATGATGCCTACCCCCCGCACTACAACTGCCACCCCTTTCCTCTATGCCCTTCTGCCTTTAAAAATTTCTCTCTCTTCCTCTCTCGATGTATCCTCCCACTTCCTGTACTCTTTCAGCACCTTCCACTACCAGCAGGAACTGTCAACCTGTGCTGGGACCCATGGTTCAACCTCCATTCTTGCCCTTACCAGGTACCATCCTGCCTCCAAACTCCTTGCCCCTCCTTTTTGTATCTTGGGAGGGTGGGCAGGAATGAAAAGTCCCAGCAGAAGAGGGAGAGATCCCAAACCTGGGCTTATAACCCCTTAAGGACCCCTTGAAGGACTCTCCTGGCCCCAACCACGGGCCAATTGTCTCTCCCCCAGGCAGTATGCGTCATTCCTCTGTACCTGTCAGTCATGACCTCACCTATTCCCTTCTCTCCCATCCCCACACTTGCTGTCCATCATGACCTCACCTGGCTCTGCCCCCACCTGCCTGTTATCCTCCTTCTCCCCACTCCTCCCCCATTCCTGTGCTCCTAATGCTTAACCCATTTCTTCCGGGATGCCATCAGACAATTCTGGTTGCCTTTTATTGGCAACCCTATTTGTCTTCTGACCATCCCTTCTGAAATGAATCAAGATCCAGCCATAATTTGATGCATGAAAGGCAAATAGTTTATTTATACCACTTATGAATTTACAGTACAATCATCTGAATTATTCAAGAAAACAGCTTTGTATGCATTGTTATGGTCAATAATGTTTTCCACAATTCAATCTTGCATTGAATGCCATCCACAGCAGGTCCCATTCTTTCACCTTTGTTGTTCTTTTCTTTTTGGGGTCCAGATGTGTAATCCAACCCCCAACCCCCATCATCCCCAAAGCTCCCTAAGCTTCCCCTTTCCTAGGCCATGATGCAGAGACCTGACCTCTAGTCCTGCCATGCCCCCTCCCCACTTCTAATCATGTCCAGGTGCACTGCCCACAGTCCATGTTGCCTACCCCTAAACCCCAACTGCCCTCTATGCCCCCTTTAAAAATTTCTCCCTTTCCATTAGTCCCACCTCCAGCTTGCATTGGAAGGTGGTCTTCCCCCCTTGTGCGGCCACCTACCAACCTAACAGTCTTTTTTCCACCAGATCCTTAAAGGCAGCAAGAAGAATGCCATGCCCACCTCCAAGTGTCATTGGCTCAGTAGGTAGCACACTTGCCTCTGAGACCAGGAGATCAGAAGGCTGTGAGTTCAGTTCTTACATCTGGCACTTGGGTTGATATCCCAGTACTGATACTATAGTGCAACACGAGAGGGCTGCTGCACTTCTGAGGTGCCATCTTTTGGATGAGACATTAAACTGGGTCCCATCTGCCTGGATTGGTGGTAGTTCAGGTGGATGTTAAAGATCCCATGGCACTTATCAAAAAGAGTAGGGGAATTTCCCCAGTGTCCTGGCCAAATTTCCCTCATTCACTAAAAAAATACCACCAACAGCTTAATCTGGTTCAAGGTCAGGTGACAGTCATCTGTATCCCCCTCCCCCGGGCCGTGCCTGAAAATAGGCAGGATTTGTCTAGTGCACTTACCTCGTCAACAAAAACTAAATAAAAATAAATAAATAAAAACAGGTGTACCCCATCACTTCTGTAGTACCCGGGTTTTACAAAAGTTATATCCCTGTGTGGAATGCAGGTCTCCACCATCCCTACCAGTAGCCCAGTTATCCTCCGGTTAAAACATTTTCTGGCCCTTTATATCACCCTGATGCTTTGGGTGTGTAGTCATGCCCATTGGGAGATGATCTCTGACCACACCACTTCCACCGTTGGCCACCAAAACTTTATTGTTTCCAAGTCTGCCTTAATGGCCTGAAACAAAGCTCTCTAAGGCATTTTCCCCAAATCCCCCCCCCCCCAAGATGTATAACTAATATATCTGGCCTCCCTAAATGAGTTTCAGCTCTTCAGTCAGTGGGAGTAGTTGGCCTCAATGCATGCCCGGACCCCTCTCCATTCAACTTGTGCAGAGCTAAGTCCCCTTCTCAACTGCCTCCCTCCGCGGGTGGTTGCAGCATATCTTTGTGCCCAGTACAGAAAAGAGTGTCCCACAATCCACCTCTTCCTCCTCCTATGGCCATCTGGTAACATAAGGGAAAACAAGAAGATTGATTATTTAGGTTCTGACAAAGCGCTTGTAACAGGCCGAGCACCATCTACCCAGGGTCTTTATATCCTCTTCTGACCTGCCCTGTAGGGCCATGCTAGACGCTGCTCCTATCCTGAAAGAGTGGGTGGTGAATTGTACCAGGTCCTGCCCCACAAAACTCATTGCCTTTTTGAGGACACCCCCTACCTGGTAGCATATCACTACTCTTCTGTTGCTGTGTCTAAACCGAGTGCCCGAGCCCGATGGTCGGATGCATCTGTAATGCTCAATGTACCGTACCACATAGGTATGCCCCTCTGGTTCCCTACCAATCTGTATCTTGGTTTCTCATCCCATCTGGTCAGCCTTTGACCGCCATATCCAGATCACCAAACTGTCCTGAGTGAATCCGAAAATCCCTGTCTTGTAGGCCCCCACCCAAATCGCCCTTGTTCTGGGCCACCACCTCCCCTACTTGGAAAGCCCCTTTGTACATCAGGGTGAACACTGCCTGAAATAGACAGGCTTTGTTAGCTGAACAGCATATTGCTCCTAGTGCCTCTAGCACTTCAGCCAAGAGGTCAGGCGTTCTGGGTCTTTGGACGTTTGCCTGTGGGCCTTGCCCTTTTTGACATCCCAGTAGTATATGCCTTCTCCTCTTGTTTCTGCTGGGCTCAGGCCAACCCATGGACCTACAGGCCCACACTATTTCTATGAGTTGCACTGCCTTGGTTGAGTAGGCTAATCCCTTATCCCACCTATTCACCATGAACCACATAACCTGTTCCTCCATGACAGGCAAACTTACCACCATGACCTGCTGCCACCTAAACTCCTGGAAGGCTTCCCATGTGCCTTCATATGCTTTCAGAGTTTTGGCTGACCTTGAGTTCCAGTACAACATTTGGGCTCTTGCCATCCAGTTTCCCATAGATGATCTGGCACTGGTGTTTTCACCACATCCGCCTGGTGGGCCAACCTCCTGAACCTGCCCAACTGAAGATGCAAAAGGCTGTCAGAAATTTCTTTCTTAACTCCTCCCACATACCTGCCTTTGAAAGTGATGTTCAGCTGCAGCCCCAGCAGTACCAGCCACCTCATGATCTTGGTGACTGTTTCAGTGAACCCTTTCTGTCTGTTAATAACCTCCACCACTCCCTTGTTATTGCACCAAAACAGTACCCTCTTATTCCACATCCCCTCCACCCAGACTTCCAAAGCTACACATATGGGGAAGATCTCCAACAAGATTACATCCTTCAACAGTCCTGCTGCCCTCCACCTGTCATGCCAAGGTTTAGACATCCACTTGCCCCCATAATAGGCCCCTAAGCCAAGAGCCCCTGATGCATCTGTGTACAACTCAAGATCCATGCCGTCCACTCAATCTTCCTGCCAAAAGGTAATCCCTTTATACTCTGCCAGAAATGTATTCCTGACCACCAGGTCCTCTTTTATCCCTTTGAAAATAGCCATCCAATGATGTGGTAATTTTGCTTTTCCCATGGCCTGCCCCAACCGTCTAGTGAAAACTTGCCCCGGACCTATGGCATTGCAGGCAAAGTTGAGGTGCCCTGGCAGTTGCTGCACTATTACCAGTGGCACCCTCCACCTCCCCATCATCTGTTTCAAAAAACCTTTCAGCCACTGAACCATGCCCTGTGGTAACTGAAAACATTCCTTGACAGTGTCCACCTCTATATCCAGAAACTCCAGCACCCTGAATGGACCTTCCATTTTCCCTTCTGCTAGGGGAATGGCAATTGTCTGACACATATCCTTAAAGTTCCCAAGCATCCTCTCCACATCCCCTTTGACCCCCCAATCAACAAAAAATCATCCAGGTAGTGAACTTAGCACCAGTGACCATACCTGCATCCAAAAACCCACTGCACCCATGTGCTAAAAGCTTCAAAAGTAGAGCAGGCCACTGAACAGCCCATCAGCATGGCTTTGTCAAAATAGAAACCACCATTGATCTGGAAACCAAGCAGGTCCAAATCTCCCAGCTGCACCAGCAGGAGTCAAAAATCAGAGTTGATATTCATTTTCTCCAACCATGCCCCCAGGACCACGCTGATTAGAATCACTGCCATGTTCAGTGAGGTGTAGGACACTGCACTGCACTCCTCTGGGATGCTGTCATTGACAGATGAGCCTTCCGGGTATGACAGGTGGTGAATCAAGTGGTATTCCCCTGGTTGTTTCTTGGGGACTATTCCTAAAGGGTAGACCCAGAACTCCATGCAAGGGCGGTGGCCTTGAAAGGACCCTCAACTCTGCCCGCAGCTTTCTCTTTCATAATCTTTTTGTGAACTATGTCCTCTTCTCCTTTTATGGTGCCAGATTCTTGCTCCTGCCCTCCTCCTGATACCCTGAAAAGCTAGTGCAAAACCCCTTTTAAAACTGTCCCACAACATTGCCCCCAGCTTCCTGTCAGGATAACCTGCTGTCCATAGCTCTACCACATCCTCCTTAATGGGGGTCTTTGCCAGACAAAAACCCTACCGTCACCCCGTGCCCATCTGTCCTTCAATTCCATCCAAAGTTGGAGTTGTACTCACCTCTGATTGCAGAACCCCTTCCCGTGCTCCCAAAACCACTAGCCCCCCTCCCTCATTGCCCTCCCCAAAAGGACTGCCCCTGGTTATTCTGGCCCCCGGGCCATTTATAGTTCCCCAGCACTTCAAAACAGGGTGCTGCCCTCCACATTTAGAGCAGACATGCCTAAATTTGCAGCTAGGCCATGTGCAAGATGGTCTGTTACAGGCCCAACATGACTTCACCACCCCATGCCCTACAGCCTTCTTACTCCCTTCCCCTAGCCCCCGTCTGGCTAGACAGGATTCTGACCCATAATTCAGAGTGTGTGCAATCCCACCTCAGATCACTTATCACTGCCATCCACTGTCTATAAGCTTCATCATATTCTAACCACCCATAGCCCTTCTGGGCCTTATAAGCATCCCTAATGACAGCTGTGAAAGTTAGTAGTGGAATAACCAAATCCAGCTGTTTTTCCCAGTAAAATGGTACTATATATCAAGACCCTCACCTGACATGTGTCCAAATTCTTTCCTTAGTAAGTGGCTTCCTCCTGTTTGTGCCCCACCACAGCCAGGGTAACTGCCATATCCGACTTCCCCACTGAATCCTTCTGCTCATACGTTTTGGCAGTCTTTTTGTACAATAAACCAAATATGTCCACATATTCCTCCTTCCTAATTTTCTCCTTAAGTGAGACTGTGACATGATCTCCTAGTGAAAAACTTGGGGGGGGCTCATACAGTTTCTTCCAGCTACCCGCTCCTTGCCCTGCCCCTTTAGCCCCCCTTTGGTCCCTTTGTCTTTCTTTAGTTCCTCCAACACATTTTATGTGGTACAATCACACAGGAGTGTGGTGTGGTGTGCATATCTATGGAACATATAAAACAGAGGTCAGAAAGAAGTATGTGCCTCAGCTGGGACTTGAACCCAGGTTGCCCGGAATACCATTCTGATTGCACTAACCAGCTGTGCCACTGAGACAACTGGAACCTGGGCTGTCCTCAAGCACATTACTCTTTCTCACATGCACAACCCAATGGCAACACAAATATTTACTTGTAACTTTTGAAGATAGAGGAGGGACGGCTCAGCGGCAATGTGAGGAAGTATTTTTTCACAGAGAGGGTGGTGGATGCATGGAACAGCCTTTCTTAGGAGGTTGTGGGGTCTAAAACTGTGGGAGAATTCAAGAATGAATGGGACAGACATAAGGCATTTTTTGTGGGGGATAGGAAGAAATAGGCTGTTGGTTAAATAGGATCTGCAGCTTATCCTGTAGGTAGGGAAATGGGCAGATTAGGTGGGCCAAGCGTTCCTTATCTGCCATCAAAGTCTATGTTTCTGTTTTTCTATGTAAAAATCACACAGGATTAAGTATGCATATTTATGGAACACATACAAACAGAGATAAGAAAGAAATAAGTGCCTCAGCTGGGACTTTAACCCAGGCCACCCAGAATACCATTCTGAATGCGCTAACCAGCTGTGCCACTGTACCAGCTGAGGCACTTACTTCTTTCTCACCTCTGTTTGTATGTGTTCCATAAATATGCACACTGCACTCCTAGGTGATTGTTACAAGTTAATATTTGTGTTGCCATTGGTTGTGCATTTGAGAAAGAGTAATGTGCTTGGGGACAGCCCAGGTTCCAGTTGTCTTAGTGGCGCAGCTGGTTAGCACAATCAGAACGGTATTCTGGGTGGCCTGCGTTCAAGTCCCAGCTGAGGCACTTACTTCTTTCTCACCTCTGTTTGTATGTGTTCTATAAATATGCACACTGCACTCCTGTGTGATTGTTACAAGTAAATATTTGTGTTGCCATTGGGTTGTGCATTTGAGAAAGAGTACTGTGCTCGAGGAGGCCCCAGGTTCCAGTTATCTCAGTGGCGCAGCTGGTTAGCACAATTGGAATAGTATTCTGTGCAGCCTGAGTTCAAGTCCCACATGAGTCACTTAATTTTTTCTCACCTCTGTTTGTATGTATGTATACCTATTCCATGGGATCCAGCCCTTTATCCCCCGTATCCCCCAGCAGACCCTTCAAGTAGTTCTTAAGGCTGTTCTCCTCCGAAGGGACACATGCACCCTCACATGCTCCTGTATCCGGGTCCAGTGGTTCCAGTGTGGGATGAGGCAGGGGAACCAGTTCTGGGTCCAGGGCTGGCCTCCTCAGACACTGCCCTCCTGATCTCCTGCCATGTGGTCAGGTCAACTGCTTCCACTTTCTCTCTGCTTCTTCCTCCTCTTCCCTCATCTGGGCTTTGTCAATGAGCTTGGTAATTTTTACCATCAACACCTCCCCCTCTGAACTAGCTGTGCACTGGGGGCCAGAGTTGTCTGTTTGGCACCATTCTGCCTGAAAATGCTAGAGAAAGGGGGGGGGGACAAAATAGATGATTTAGTACCCCAGCACCACCCTCTCCCCCCCCCCCAATTGCCAGATTCTCAGACACTTCTCTCCACATCTGACAGGAACATTCCTAGTTTTGGCCCAGGCTGGCCTCCTGGAGAATGCATCCCTCCAAAAGAAAAAAAAAACCTAGGCCATGCCTCATGTCCATATGTTCCTCCTGTGTTGGGGAGAGGGAGTGGTGAGGAGTCCCTCAGAGGGAGACCAACCCCCCATCCCACCACCTTGTCCCCAAGGCCTACTGCCCCATTTTGATTACCTGGTCCTGGTCTGGCCTAATTCTCATAACCCAGGAGCATATAATGCCTCTCATAGAAATCTTGTCACCGGTTTAGTGTTCAGTTATTATTTCTGATCTTGTTTCTTTCTTTTTTTATTTAACTTTCCTCTCACAAGCAGTGATCATGGATACAATGGTGGT
Source organism: Neoceratodus forsteri (assembly GCA_016271365.2). Taxonomy (NCBI): domain Eukaryota; kingdom Metazoa; phylum Chordata; order Ceratodontiformes; family Ceratodontidae; genus Neoceratodus; species Neoceratodus forsteri. The sequence goes on from CM057452.1 coordinate 1,729,736,873, forward strand.
CACTGAGACTCCCCTCCCACACTCAAGGCCTAGCCACCTCTCTTCCCATCCTTGCCAGTCCTAGGAGGCTAGGCTAACCTTAGGACCCTGACCGTGTACTTCCACCCGGGCTGCAGGGCTCATTCTGAGGGTGCCATCTGCCTCACCCTGCTACTTCGGAGGCCCTTCTATTTAGGCCAAAGATCAAGATGGTGGTCCAATAAATCTCCCCCATGCCACCCATGCTGCCCACTTGCCCCCACCTGGCTCAAATAGGGGATTGGGTCACATGCTTTAGGGGCCAATCCCCCTCCAGAGACCTTCTGAAAACCAAGAAACCATAAGAAAATGACCAGAGTTGCCGTGGTTCTATGCCAGACCTTCCCTCACCCCCTGGCATCCAAACACTCTCCCTGGAGCTGACCTGGTCTCTGGTCTAGGCCCCAGTTAAAACCCTCCTGTCTAAAGCCCCTCCACACCCCCTGGGCAGCCCTCCACCCTGGGGCTCTGCCCTCAATCCATGGGTTCCCTTTGCCTGATCTGCTCCTGCCTCCCACTTCCCTGGCTAGTTTCCTTATCCCATCCTCCCATATTGTAATAATATATACTGTATGACTATTTATTTATTTGTTCTTTTTGCAGATAAATAGCCCCCTTCTTATATTTTGCTTTCCCCTCCCAAAATAAAGGCTCCCAAAGACAAGGTGCACTGAAGAAAAAAGAGCTCCTAAGCTGTGGCTCCTCTGATCCAGGCTGGTTCTATTCCCCACTGGCTGCATGGTGATGAAGTCAGACACCATCCCACGCAGCCACACAGACCAAATCCCCTGAACATGGTTTGTAGCCTATGTCGGCTGCTTCTGTAATGTGCCACTCTCTTTCCTTGGAAATGGGCCTAGCCTGCCTTCCATGGTGATTCCCTGACCCCACAGTAACTACGGCCCAGAATAGCGGCTGTGTGCAGTGAGAGATCTTGTTCTCATGCCCGCCAAGCAAACCTTACATAGACCCACCCTTGGCATATGGGCCTTCCCTCTGGGAAGGTGCTGGGCACAGCTGGCCCCTCAAAACTGCAGATATTCTCGAGCACGGCCCAGCTGGAAGAAAGATTGCCATGCATGATCGGCAACCCAGTGGGGTCTGCCCTGTGGCCCATCCCCACTGTGCCTCCCAGGTGGGTCCCAGCCACTGAAAACAACTCTGTGCAGCAAGAAATAAACCACAGCTCCTAAACCAATGAGCCAGAGACTGGTTGACAGTTGCTCTAACCACCAGCAGCACCTGCATCAAAACATTCTTTGAACATTGGAGGCAGCAAATTCACTTTTATGTTACACTCTGAATTACAAGCTCTATTCAGCACTCAAAGGGTGAAACAAACATGGAGACCAGCCTAAAATTAGCCAAGCTGACCTGGCCACATGGCAAATATGCCTCAGCCACACTAGTCCTTTCCAGCAGGGCAAGTAACCATAAAATGCTCAAAAATACTGCAAAAGATTGCTAGTCAGGTCAGTTATGCAGAACGAACAGAAAGCAGTACATAATTACTAAATAAAACAAAACCCTCCTCATGCTCCAAACTGCTTAAGAAAAAACAACCAAACAAAAAAAAAACCTCCTGGCCAGGAGGCCCATTCTCCAGAGTTATAATACCTTACCTAGTGATGCAAACAAATCAGTAGAACCTGCCAGTCGCTGTGCTGAGATCCACTCTAAATTAAGATTCCCAACAGAAAGAGGGAAAGAGATCCAAAACCTGGGCTTATAAACCCCTTGAAGACCCCATGGGACTGGAGGACCCCTCCTGGCCCCACCCCGAGCCATTTGTATCTCCCCCAGGGAGTACATATCATTCCTCTGTACCTGTCAGTCATGACCTTACCTGTCCCCTCCCCTCCCCATACTTGTCCATCATGACCTCACCTGGTTCCACCCCCTACCTGCTGTTATCCCCCTTCCCCACCTTCCCCATCCCTCTGCTCCTAATGCTTATCCCATTTCTTCCGGGATGCCATCAGACAATTCTGGTTGCCTTTTATTGACAACTCTATTTCTCTTCTGACCATCCCTTCTGAAATGAATCAATATCCAGCCATACTTTGGTTGCATGAAAGGCAAATAGTTTATTTATACCACTTATGAATTTACAGTACAATCATCTGAATTATTCAAGAAAACAGCTTTGTATGCATTGTTGACTAGACACCCAGTGTGTATTAAGTTGAAAAAGATATTATAATGCACAAAGAAGGTTTCCAGTAGCTGAGTTTGATCTCAGCATGCTTATGCATTTTTGAAACTACAGTACTCGTTTCTCTGAACCCATTTCTTGCCCATAGTTTTCCCTTTCATGTTTTTATTAATGAATTTCATCAAAGGAATCCATACCATGAAGGCATACATTGTAAATATGTAATTTTTACCAGCACATCTATTACCACATGTGGAAAACTGGTGGTGCTAGGGCCTCTAAACATTGTTTTTTTTCTTATTAACATATATCTTCGATTAGAAGCCATGCTCAAATATAAGCCACAGCCTCTAATTATGTTACATAAAGCACTTCAGATTAGACTTTTAGAGTACTGACAAAGTTTCTTACCATCTGTTGTTTAGCTGTATCATCTCTCTGTGATTTTAATTTCTTTAAATATTATCATTAATGTATTTCATATACTCTTAGTTAATGACTATGTTTATTTCACTATGAAGTAGACCTTATACTATATACTTGGTCGAATTCAGGGCATGTTACAAAATGGTGTTTCAATACAAGTTGCCCTTGATTATAAGCTGCAGATCAAAATACAAAATTGTAATAGAAGCTGTGACTTCTATTAGAACATATACAGGTAGTAACAACACCCAAACCACAGCACCATATTTCCTATAGCTTTAAGTGCACAATGTGCACTTTACAGTACTCCTCAGAGTCCTCTGGTGGCATCCATCAAAACCATGTGAAGAAAACACCCTACTGTGACATTGAAATAGGCGTACTTGCTGACTGCTGAGTGTGCTGGGACCAGCGGCAAGGAGAGGCTGGGCTCTGAAACAACCATGATTTCAAAGTCACAGCAGGAAACTTTCTTCACCTGTTTTCAATGTAGGCTACCGGAGGACCCTGGGCACTTCTAGCACAGTATATAATCTTTTAGTGGGCAGTGCTGTAAAGTGCACATTATGCACTTAGATCTATGGGGGATGGCACATGGATGTCTATGCTCTTACTAGATGGTGAGGCATGGATGTCATCACAGGAGCTAGGATTTCTGCAATGTAGGGCTCAACACAGGAAATATGGCACTGTGCTTCGGATGTTGTAACTAATTAAAACACAATAATTAGGGTCACTAGCAGTACCATTTTTCTACATAATAGATGTGCTACTAAAGGTCACATATTTACAGTCTGAGCCTTCATGGTACTGAGTCCCTTTAAACCTTTTTTCACTTTGGTCACTTTTCACCTAGCCTTTTTTGAACTTGGTTTATTATTATTGGCAGGTACACTACTTAATCCACATAGGGCTATAAACGGTGGACATTTCACAACATTAACAGAAAAATGTGAATAATGTAAATAGCCCCATCCTTAAACATGCAGACTACTCCTGGAGTCTTACCTATTTCTCTATGTTGCCATGCAAACAGTTGAAACTATTGGGGCTATCTCTTAAAAGTGTTTATACAGGTCAGGATCACAGTCAAATTGTTCTGAAGATGAATAATCAATTTTAGTTAAATTATATCTATTAGAAGTGCTGCATGGAACTATTATTTTCATCTCACAACATTCTCATATTTTGTGTTTGGGATGAGCAAACATGTCAAAAAAAGTAATATGTAAGAGACAGTGCTCACCCGTTATACTCCTCAGGATATTTGGGACAAATGATTAAGCACTTCGAAAACATTTAGGATACAAACCATGGATTATTGATTACTGCCCCTTCTACCATTTTTTAAATCACTGTTATAAAAATGATCATCTATGCAAGATGGAAACCATGTATGTCCAGCCTGTATTCAAGTTTTGCACTGCCTTTGTCTTTATTTATGAATTTTGTTACATTTTTTTATTATTTTGGTCATTCTTCACTTTCCAGTTGTTGCACAATGGGTTATTATTATTGTCAGTTACACCATTTTTCCATATAGGGTTGTAGATATTGGCTATTTAAGCAATAACAACCAAGAAGCTGGTAATTTCCTAGAGTTTAATATCCAGTTGGGGGGATGGGTGGCCCAAGGACGTGATAGGGTAGAGGCGGTTCAGAGGAGAGAGACCAAAATGGTGCAGGGAATGCATCACAGGCCTTATGAGGAAAGGCTGAAAGAATTGAATATATACTCCCTGGATGAGGGAAGGGAGAGGGGTAATATGATTGAGACTTTTAAGTACCTCAAATGGAAGAACAATGTGGAAGAGAATACTGTTTTCCAAAAAAAAAGATGCTGGGCCAGATTTTTTTTTTTTTTTTTTTTTTTATTTTAACTCTTTATTCATTTTAACTCCAGATCACAACATCATGTAACTTGTACACTTGAGAAAGTTAGACAATACAATATTCATCAAAGGGGAGAAAAGTACATATAAGTAGATAGATACATAAAAAGCCCCCCACCTCCCCTACCCCACCCCCCATAGGCTGCACTATACTGCAAACCTTATATCCATGGTTAACTATTACTCGGCTATGTACCTGGTGATTTCCATAACATCATAATAGCCTCAAGACTCCCCCAGCGAGCAATAAAAGCTTTGCCTCTATCCCACATAGTTGCAATATGTCTTTCCAACTGCAAAGCTAAAACACATTCCCTGTACCATTCCATTATTGGGGGCACATTCTCATCCATCCAGTGTCTCATTAATATTAACTTGGCAGTTGCTGTTACTAAAATCATATGCGCCTTCCTATTACCTGGAGTGTCATTCGGGAAAAGATTTATTAGGCACACTTCTGGGTAAAAAATTCCCTCAAACCAAGAATAGGGTCTAGGGAGTTATTAATAGCCTGCCAAAAGACCTTGATACGTGGACATTGCCATAACATATGATGAAGGACCCCACATCTACCTTACATCTATTACGTTGGTACTTGCATCCGACCAAAGCTATGTAACTTAGACGCAGGCCAAGTACAAGTCATGCAAAATATTGTAGTTAACTGTCTAGAGCCTGTCCTGCTTAAGAAATTTATAGTAGGTAGTCCAAACATTTCTCCACATGCTAGCATCCTCAGAGATGCCTAGTTCCTTTACCCAATAGAAACAGACGCTGAATGTAATCTGCTATCCCAGCCCAGCAAAGCTTTATATAAACTAGACACCTTACGCAACTGTGAAGTGACCTGAAATAGCACAATAGGGTCCTTTTCCCCTATATCTACTATTGGAGAACATTTGTGAAACGCAGATAGGGCCTTATTAACTTGCAAAATTTTAAAAGGTTCTCTACTTGCAGAGTTATCGGGAGAACCAGCTTGGGCCGGAATAACCAACTTTCCATCCCTCCAGATCTCCAAGACCTTACAAAGCTTCAACCTGCTCCAAAATGCATTAGTTATCGGGGCACCACTAATTTTAAAATGCGGGTTATTAACAATTGGCTGGCCCGAAGACTGAGACCACTTCACTGACAATAACACTTGGGCCTGATGAGAGGCTTTTATCGACCAGCCCATAGGATTATTTCGAAGACTTTTGTGGATATGTGATGGAGAGACATAAAGCAAGGAACGTAAGGAACATCTTTCCTGGGACGTAAGTATTTCTCAATGGCTACCCACAGAGGGGTAGGCGTATGGTCCCTCCTCCTTCTGCCAGTGATATAATTTACTTAAATGTTGTGCAAGGTAGTATGTAAAAAAAAGAAGGAGCTGCCAATCCTCCCCTATTTTTCGGCGCAGTTAACTTGTGATAGGCTCTACACACTTTCTTTTTATTCCACAGAAAAAGACCCAGCATTGTCCTCAGCCTGTGAAACCAAACTTTAGGGACATACAATCCCAGCATACCCAATGGATACAATATCCTAGGCAAAAGGTTCATTTTAATAACATTCAATTGACCCCATAACAAAATAGGGAGGCCTTGCCATCTCTCAAGGTCCTTAGAAACTGTTTTCATGAGACTGTCTATATTAGTACTCCGGATAGTACCGAGATCTTTACAGATCTTAATACCCAAATGGACTATAGAGTTCACTTCCCACACCAAACTTAAGGGGGCCAGCTCCACTTTATTAACTCTGTGATTCAAAGGAAATATTCTCGTTTTATCTCGATTCAACTTATAGTAAGATACTTTAGAGAACTCCTCAATCTCTTCTAGAAATGCCGGAATCGAGACTTTGGGATTCTCTAAATGCAACAAAATGTTGTCAGCATAAACTGAGAAGGCATATCTAACTTCCCCTACCTGAATTCCAGTAATCTTAACATTAGCTGCCAGCCTAAGGAGCAAGGGCTCTAAATACAAATTAAAAAGTAGGGGGGATAAAGGGCACCCCTGTCTAGTTCCTTGAGCCAGCTTAAATGGAGAGGATAATAGCCCGTTGCATTTCACCCTAGCCGTGGGGCAGGAATATAAAACTTTTACCCATCTGACAGTCTTCCGGGAAGCCAAAGGAAATTAAAGTAGCAAATAAAAAATTCCAGGAGACTCTGTCGAATGCCTTTTTGGCATCTAGGGAAGTCAGCACCATTGGGATATCAGAATCTCTGGCCACCATTATAAGATGCATTAATTTTCGCATATGATCTTGAGACGACCTTCCAGCCATAAAACTGACTTGTTCATGTCCTATTAACTTATCAATAATTCTAGAAAGCCTATTTGCCAACACTTTAGCCAGAATTTTAAGATCGGTATTTAATAATGAGATGGGTCGGTAACTGCTAAGACGGTGCGGGTCCTTGCCGGGCTTTAGAATTAAAGATATCACTGCCTCTAAAAAACTTGACTCCGACATTCCTTTATCAAACCAGTAATCAAACAAATCTTTAAAATGGGTGCCAGAACATCTTGATAAGCCTTATAAAATACTGGGGAGCCCATCTGGGCGGGAGACTTATCCAAAGGCAATTGCTGAATTGCTGCCTGTATTTCTCCTAAACCAACCGGGCTGCTCAAGGAAGCAAAGTCCTCTACAGAAACCTTTGGTAGGGCCACCGATCTAAGGTAAATGTCTATATCTGAATCTACAGAAGGGGCCGCTGGGACCACTGAATATAGCTCTTGGTAAAATGAACTGAACATTTCTACCATTTTACATGAATCAGTGATCACTCTGCCCTCTTCCTCAGAGTATATACCAGCAACATATTGTGAAGCATCTAATTGACGGAGGCGCATCGCCAAAAATCTACTTGCTTTTTCTCCTACATCTAAATATTGAAGCTTGGCCCTATGCAAAGACAATTCAGCCTTCTGTGCTTGCAAACCTACATATTGGGCCTGTAACTGATGTAGTCTAGACCATAATTCGTCTGGGGAGGAACGGGACAGGGTGCTCTCTATACTTTTAATATTGGCTAGAAGCTCCTCCATTAAACTTTTCTGATGCTTAGCCTTTACAGATGCCATTTTAATAAATTCCCCCCTCACAGAACACTTTAGGGAAGCCCAGACTAGGTCATATCTCTCGACCGTCCCTAAATTATGGGTGAGAAATAAGTTAATGTACTCTTTAACATGTTCATAGGTGGAAGAATCTTTCAACATCTGATTGTTTAACCACCATTGAGGAGGGCGTCTCAATCCCGGTCCTAAGCCAAATTCCATGTCTACTGGCACATGATCAGATATAACCCTTGCTGATATACCTACCCGTGTAACCCCAGGGATCGCATGTGAACTTATAAGCAAATAGTCAATTCTAGAATATGTTTTATGCGCCGCTGAAAAGAAGGTATATTGTCTCTCAGTGGGGTTGAATACCGCTCATATATCCACCAAAGCTGCAGTTTCAATAAATTCTCTCAGGGCCCTTTGGGCGGTGATAGGCCAAGCAGGCTCAATCCGACCTATCTAGTTCAGTCTGGAGGATTAAGTTCCAATCCCCACCTAATAACATAAGCCTGGGGGGGCTCTCAGTTAAAATATTTAACAAATTTGTGAAAAAGGAAGGCGAATCAATATTTGGGCCATATATCAATCCAAAAATAATCGGACAGGATTCTAACAAACCATGTATAACAATATACCTTCCCTCCAGGTCCCATATTTCCTTAATCAATTTAAACGGTATGTTCTTAGCCAGCAAAATTGCTACCCCTCCTCTGCTTGTAAAGACCCCTGCTCCATAAACCTGACCGACCCACATTTTCCTGAATAGGAGCACATCCTCCCTTCTAAGATGTGTCTCCTGTAGAAAACTGTTGTGCACGTATCAATTGTAAGTGTCTCAAAACTATCTGCCGCTTAACCTATCTTTGGCCCTTTAATGTTCCAACTCACAACATGATATCTATTACTCATACCATTGCAAGAGTTGATGATTAACCAGGAAAGGAAATAAGAACTCGCTCTTGGGAGAGTCTCAGACATATTATACCCAAAACTAATAGAAGGCACATCAAATATGGAATAACAGGTATCCCCATTAATTGAGCATAGATCCAGTGCAGCCTGCCCTTACCCCCCAGAAAATCCTCTTCCTTAATCTACAACTATACTTAACACAACTCAACCAATTCCCATAGTACCCATTTATCCCAATCAACCTAACATAACCCCCAGTTCTAGCAACTGCATCTCCACCCCAACTTGCCATGCGATGTTAAAGCTAGCCTAAGCAGTACTAGGTCCCCCATCCTCGGCTATGATCTACAAGACCTACATTTAATAATAACATCATAATACAGTTTCCCTCACATGTTAGAACATCTAGCAAAAATAAATCACTATTAAAGTACACAATTCCCCTTTACTAAGAATTTTACTATACTAGTGCCGCCAACTTACAAATTAGAGAAGAAAAAAAAAAAAACCTTATGCACTATTTAGCTCCGATGCTCGCTTCATCATGGAGCAAGGCATGAGATTGCCTAAGACATTATAGGGGAGAAAAAAAACATTTTTATTATTTATTCAGTCTCAGTCTCGTCCCCGATTCAGCCTCAGCCTCATCTCCAATTACAGGTCGTATGGTAAGGCGGTACCCTGGCCTCAGCTCCAGATATCATCTGTCACTCAAGTTACTTAATGTATTTATATTCTTTTCTGCCAGAGATCTTCCATATAGTCTGATAAGTGTCCATCCCATAACAAGCCGAGTATCAGCCATATGCCACACGAAAATAACAGCCAGCACATCCCAGGGTACTTCATAGGACACCATGCTAACGTTCAAAATCACTCTTCCTTTCGGCAAACATTACAGAACTTAATGAGTGAAGCTAGGCTAATCTATGACACATTCGCAGAGCACGCTGCATCATTGCAGCCCATAAGGAGTAAAGCCTAGCTGGGCACACAGCCAACACAGCTTGCCTAAGAGGATTTTACATTATTCTCCACATCCGTAGAGCACTTAATCAATGCTAATTGAGGGAAGAGATTCTAAACTCTGGGCGGTAGAAAATGTATCCACAGGTGACAAAAATGCAGTACTTCTCTTCCTGCTGCGGGATAATCAGTGTGATTTGTCACAGTAGACGGCAAGCATACACCAAGGACCCACTTTAGCACATTGACAGGGAAGATACCAGCAGACATAATAATCGATTTTCGATGAGCAGCCGCGAAACAGAGTACACTACATACATGAAACATCACTCATCAAATGTGCCTCGCTTAGCAATGAAAGATACGCAGGAGGCAGAGGCTATGATAGGAAAATCCTTTAGTCTTTGCCCTACAAAAAAAAATAAAAAAAATTGCAGAGGCATCCAGTAAGATCTTCAGTGGGGCATCTTAAGGCTAACAGGAAACAGATTACAGCTCCATAATACTGAAAGCATGTTAACAAATTCCTTTTCTTCTGCGAGTGTACCCCTTACATGAGCCACTAACAGACAATCCCTCCATTATTATTTCAACAGCTCATGCAATGACTTGGATAATTCCTGTCTTGCCGCTTCTGCGCTATCAAAGGAGTGCCACTGATCATTTAATTTAACTTGTAGAACTGCCGGGTATCTAACCCTGTACTGAATGCTCGCAGCAATCAATTTTGAGACTATAGGGTGAAGCTCTTGCCGTTTAATTTGCACCGGCTGTGGCAAATCGTGGGCAATATGAATTGATTTTCCATTCCATGAGACCTCCTGTAAAGATCTTACTTTACTCAGGATATGCTGCTTATCCAAAAAGTTTAATAACTTGCAGATTATCGGTCTCGGGGGAGCACCCGATGTGGGAGGCGGTCGAAGGGATCTGTGCGCTCTCTCAATAATGTAGCTCGCATTATTTGGGGATGATCCAGCAATTTTTTCAAAGAGTTTCTGCACAAACTGAATAGGTGTCGCACCCTCCTCTTTTTCCGGTATACCAATAATAACAAGATTATTTTGCCGACTTCTTCCTTCTAGGTCCTCAAGTTTTTCTTCAATTCTCTTAGCTTTTTATTAATTAAAACATTAGCTAGCTCGCTTTTATCATTTTTAGCCTCCAGAGATTTGAGCCTGGCTTCGTTGTCACCCACTCGCGTGTTCAACATTTTTAACGTCGCCTTGAATCCATGGATTTCGGTGGAGATCTCCTCGATTGAGCTCTGCAGGGGCCCAATGATCTCCAGAAAATGCTCCTCCGTCAGCGCTGTTGCTCCCGGCGTAGCCTTACTGGGACCCTGCCGAGGACGTTTTGTGGCCTGTTCTTTTTCCGGGGAAGGAGGTGGCGTATGCTTCACCGGTTGCTTTTTAACAAATGCCTCCATTCTGACCACTGCGCCTGCAATAAATTAGCGCACCGACAGTTCAGCTATAGTTACTAGCGAGTACAAATCAGAGTTTAAACGTTGCTGGTCAGAAAATCAAGCCGAAGACGGAGCCGACCGAAAATACTGTCTTCCCCTAAGCTGCCATCACGTGACCTCCTAAAGCTGCTGGGCCAGATTTTAGGAAAATTTCTTGACTATAGATAACTGTTTTATGTTACAACATCTTCTAGAGAAATGTGTAAAGCTAAGACACCAGAAGGTCTATTCAGCATTTATAGACTTCCGTTCGGCTTTTGATAGAATTAATAGAGGAACCTTGTTGCACATAACGGAACACTGGGGTATCTGTCCAGAAATGATTACTGTAGCAGCTTAAGAAACCTGTATTCAGACACATGGGCACAAGTTAAAGTTGGGCTAAGCAGTCAATTATCTTATAAAATTCCCTACTAACAAAGGAGTGAGGCAGAGCTGTATTTTAGCCCCGCTTCTCTTCTCAGTTTACCTCAACGGCCTTCTGACTGCATTAATGAAGTCTGATTCAGACTCTCCAAAGATTAAATATGTAGTTTGTCCAGCTTTAACATATGCAGATGACTTAGAGCTTTGTCTCTTTCTGTTGCTGGCCTGCAAAAAAAAGAAGCTTAATATTTTAGTACAATATGCAAAAGAGCTGTCACTTAACATTAATATTCAAAAATCAAAGATTATGATTTTCAGAGGATGTTTTAATACGTGCAAATGGAAAATTAGCTCCATGTCTCTGGACCCAGTAAAGAACTATTGTTACTTGAGCCTCTCCTTTTCCCAAAACGTCTTCTGTAAGACACACCATGATAATGTCTTAAAGTTAAATTGACAACACTCGGCCTAAAAAGATTCAACAGTTTATATGGGGGCAAGTCCATCAGACCCGTGCTGAAGATTATAGAGGCCAAATATAACACACATATTCTTTATGGAGCAGAGATCTGGGCCTTAGCCTTAGTCAAGAATCTGGAAAAAAACATCTATCCAGGCTATCTGAACAGCATTAAGGCTTAATAAAATCACTCCAATTTGTTTTGTTAGAACATAACTAGAACCCACTAATCTACAAACCTAGGCAGATACTAGAACAATTAATTATTGGATAAGATTAAACAGACTACCACAGAACAGATTCGCAGAACAGTGCTTGGATGAAAAGATGAAATGGGAACAACTGGCTTGTTAACAGTCTTTCTGTTTTTTTATTTAGTTGTTTAACCAGGAGTAGTACACTAAGCTGAAAGCTTTTTTACAGGAGTGACCTGTTTATCCCACATAAAAACCTTATTGTCGAAATATGGTTCAGAGGCCCTTTTAAGAAATGTTAATAGAAATATCACTATTAACTATAATTATAAACCTTATATTTATAAAAAGATATCAGCCTTTTCTAAAGCTAGAGACCTGAGTCTTGTATAGTCCTCCATATATGCCAAGTGGTAGAATAAAAATGACTGTAAACATGTGTTAAGATACTACCTGGATCTTTTAGTGGACCCATCAAGCCAAACAGCCTTTACTAGATATAAAATGGAACTCTTTGAATCAACTGTATTGGCCACCAGGTTCATTAGGTCTTCTGCTACAAAAGATCTTTATTGCTACTATAATGAAAGGGACATAGAAGATGTACCCCATGGCATTATTCACTTAATCTGGTATCAAAAAGGAAGGAAAAAGTGAATTCAGCTTATCACTGAATCCTTACAACTGTCAGAGGGGAACACTATCCCATGCATGTTGTTCAGTATTGAAGACAACTGGATTATTACAAGGGTGGTTAAATTCTTGGTCACTATACAGAAGGTCAGGAAAAGAATGATCAGAAATTGTTTACCTTGTCCCGGTACATAAGTTGCCTCTGCCAGTCACAATATACTTGTACGTATTTTCTCTAATTTTTATCTACATAGATACATAGATGTTGATGGTAGATAAGGGCATAGGGCCCACCTAATCTGTCCATTTGTATAGTATATGTAACTTTGCTTCTTCAAGCTTCTCTAGAAGTAGGTTGTCCCATTCCACCTACTACCAGGATCCTCTGATGCCTATCCCATGCATTCTTAAATCCTGTAATCAATTCAGCCCCCACCGCCTCCTCCGGCAGGGCATTCCATTCTTCCCCCATCTCTCTGTGAAGAAATACTTCCTTGCATTCCCTCTGAAACTCCCTCCCTGCAGTTTTATTCCATGTCCCCTAGTCCTGGAACATCTTTTTCTATGAAAAAAAATTGGGTTTTCCTGCACCTTGTTCCTCCCCATGAGGTACTTATATATCTCTTTCATATCCCCCCTCCATCCTGTCCTCCCGGGAGTACATATTTAAGTCTTTCAGCCTGTCCTCATAGGTTTTGTTATGTAATCCTTCCACCATCTTGGTTTGCCCTACTCTGAAATGCCTCCACCCTATCTCCATATGTAGATAAGGGCTCTAGACCTGGACACTGTACTCATGATGTGAACTCACTAATGTCTTCTGTAGTGGAATTATGACCTCCCTTTTCCTGCTGGTGATACCCTGCCTATGCATACCAGCATCCTCTTTGCTTTTCCTGCTACCTTGTCGCACTGACTCCCTACTTTGAGGTCATAAGAGATGATAACCCCTAGGTCCCTTTCCTGCTTGGCACATTCTATATCTACCACCCAAGCTGATATGTTGTTCCTAGGTTTTTGTGCCCCATGTGTATTAATTCACATTTCTTTGCATTGAATCTCAATCTTTTCTATTTATTTTTGATTTCTATGTAATTCTTTTATTCTATTTTTGTATGCTTTTAAGCTTTTGTAGTGATGATTTGCATAGAACAAACAATAACGCTGGAATTCCAGCGATGAAACAGCTGAGGTGAGAGGTTCTTCTTGGAGCTCTGATCTTCAACCTTACACTTTCATCTTTCTTAATGGTAAAATCTTTTCTTTAGAGCTACCCTACACACTATTGAAACTTAGAAGCCTATTTAAATGAATTTATTCACAAGAATAATTCACAGTATTGATTATGAAATAAAAAAAAACAGTGAAACATACTCCACCACCAATCCCATACTAAGCAGGGAACTCTAAATGCTCCAAGCACTCGGAAAGTAAACCTCCAAAACTCAATCAGACAGTAACCTTCTAACTGAAGATAAATGTATGCCAGAAATCAAATAGCTAAAAGAATCAATAAAAATATTAGTGGAGGAATCATAATCAGTAAGAGGAGCTATAGAAAGAATCAACACCTGACTGACTGATACAGAAACTAGAATCTCCTCACTCAGTGACTGATGAAACAAAATAGACCATGAAATACCAAATATTCACCACAAAATTGCCAGATTTGATCAAAGATTAGACTTAGATGGTAGACCCTGGAGAAATAATGTGGTAATCTATGGCCTTCCAGAACTTTCCAAGGGGTCGTATCAACTGAATTTTGCCCAGGTGATCTCTGAAAATCTAGTGGGGAAATAGCCTAATGGGGCTTCATACATTGTTGAACATTCACACAAAGTCTTAAGACCAACCCCAAACAAAGGCAACCCTCCTCATCCATTTATAATCAGATTTCTGAACAACCTTGATAGAGTTCACATTTTGAATAAAACTAAAGATGTTTGAGACCTTTAATGGGATGGAAAAAAGAATTGAGTTTCACAGGACCTTCCCCAGGAAGTAAGACAGAGAAGGAGAAACTTCTCTCCCATTGTTAGCAAGTGAATTCTAGGTGGAATTAAATTTAAAATGATATATTCAGCCAGACTACCCATCTTCAATGACATTAAATCATACTCTTTGAAACACCTGAGCAAGCTTTACACCAACTCTTGAGATTATTCCCCAATTAATTCAAAACAAGCTGAGAAGATAGATCACCCTTTGTCTTGGGGCCATTTGATATAAGTTTTTGTGAAAACTTACAAAAAATTATGGAAAGAACTTTTTTTTATTTTTAAAAAGACATTCACGCTGAGACTGAAAATGTTTTTACTCAACTCAGCATTTTAGATTATGGAGGCCGAGGAGAACAGGTCTCCTCTGTTTTTCTTTATTAAGGATATAAACACAGTTTTGTCATTTGGGACTGTTGTTAAGATAAAAACACTTTATTTTATTATGTTCAAAGGCTATAATGGTGATTATCAGTAAGGCCCTTGGTAAATGGGTCTCAGAACTGTTGATTAGACTGAACAAGATTAGATAGCTTTTTAGAATGCAAGACACAAGTGCGATATCTGCCTTGTTTTAATTATTGAGCTTTTCTAACTATAGCTATGTGGTTTAAACATTTAGTTGACCCAGAAATCTGTCCTGTATTTGTTATTAACTTTGTTGTTAGGTTAATAGTGCCACTGGATGAATGGATCTCAGAGAACTTTCCAGACAGAGACTTCTGCATTGATACAGAGCGGTAAGGGAGTTGCTTAGAGAAAAGAATTGGCACAGTCTTCTTTCTTTTTTCTCTAAAGGTGGATACACTGAGGGGGTTTTACCATTTTGTCTTTTCTTTTGTGACTCTCCAAGTTGCTTGTAGTGGGATGCCGTGGGGTTTTACTTCCGAACAAAGGTGAAGTGACGCAATGGAGTTTGAGGGGGGAGGGATCAACATGACCTGTGAATTGGCTGGGAAAACAGCTCTGCATCGATTTTAATGACACAGTTTGAGATTTTATTTGTGTTTTACCTTCCCATTTATTAACTCTTTTTGTATACATGGAGATATGAAACACCTTGAGATTATCGTGGGAGGGTGGGATTTGATTGAGTGGTTGCTCATTTGAACCTTGTTTGATTTCTCCTTCTGGTGGGAAGGTGGCTTCCCTTGGCCTCTTTTCTCTGCTGTTTCCATGCTGAGACTAAACAATATATTTTGTGAATTTTGGGATGAGTTGGATGGGTACCATGGAGATATTATCCCGGGAGTGGGGGAAGAGACATAAAAAGACATCAATGCTTTGCGCTGAAGATTATAAAGAATTGCTATAGTTTAATAGGGTCATTTATGAGCTTATTAATTTTCAAGATCTGGCTCATCACAATTGGGTTCACAGTTGGTGATCGTGGGATCTGTGGCACTTAAGAAATCATTAAGTACATGAAGATGTCACCTATATGGATTTCCCATTAAATAGGGCTAAACTTTATATATTACACTACTCTTTCTGCAATCTCTGGTAACTGCAAGCTGTTAGGAGGCTTATGAGTATAAGGGCTGAACAAAAGGAGACTTTATTAAATAATCAGTCCTCTCCCAGGCTGAAAAATTTTGTATGACCCAATTAAGCTGGGGTCCAGTTTAGGCTTGGGTGAATGGAGGCCACTCAGGTCCTGAATTATGGGTCCTGGTTGGCAAGATTTACCCTTATATTACTCATTTTTAGAAGAGGTAATGTTTTGTCATGTGGCTGACCATATCTGGGAAAAACTAGGAACAACTAATAAGTGTGGATGGGAGAAGCTTGCTGCAGATGGTGACACTTCTGTCTCCTCCTTTCTCCTGGAGATTTGTTTGATCTGGTGCTCTACCTTCTCCCTCTCCACCACCTACTGATATTACATATAAAGTAAGGTGACACAAAGTATACTCATGCCACTCTGTTTATGAAAAATTTAAATAACAGTCCCGGGGTCTTCTCTGGGATCCCTTCGGTTGGCACTAAAGTTTATTTTAGATCTCTATATACTTTATTTAAACTATATAACAGTTGAGGTAGGCTCAAATTCAGTAAAGCCGAGGTTACGTTTTTCTGGTTATTTTATAGCCTTCAATCATGTTAGCATTAATTTACTATATATAGATGATTTGGAGATAGGGTTTTTTTGATCTTATATTGCTCTTATTTTGCTATACAACTGAAACTGATCTGGATTACATTTAAATATATCTAATTGCATTCCATGAGTAATCATGTTGACATGCCACAGTAAAGAAGAGTGGAGTGACATTTAGGCCTCACAACCCCAATGACACACCCCGGCATCTGTCAGTCTTGGAAGGATGGGGGGTACACGAGGTGGGTAGGGGTCAACCTTAAAGGTCTCAAGTCCTGACTTTTTGTGCTTTAACCCTAAATGATGCATTAATGCAGCTTTTTCAAAGAATGTCCTTACTTTTGAGAAAGCATAGAAAAGTACAAATTTGCACAAGTTGGTGGAAGCACAGGGCCTGAAAACTTGCAAATTTCTGCTTAATATAAAAGTACAAGTACTGAATATCATATGTATTGGTGGGAGCGCATATTGGTGGGAGCATAATTCCGCGCCTGTTTACATTTTACACACCTAACCACTGAAAATGACCTCCATGGCAGTAAGGCTAGCTACACTATAAATGTCAAGCCACCTAAATAGCATAATTCACATGTGCAGGACATCCCCTCCATACCCTCCAAATTTCAAGTTAAAAGACTGGACCATTTCCGAGACATTACATTTTAAAGTTTGAGATTTTCTTTCATCAGAGTAACATAATTTCACACCTGTTTACATTTTACATACCTAACCACTAAAAAGTATGTCCATGGCAGTACGGCTAGCTACCATATAAATTTCAAGCCACTACCACGATGCAGAATGCTTTCCACAAAATGTAAACTGCACAACACAATATCTCTGCAACAAATGTATTTTACAACACCTAAGCACCATAATTCACATCTACAGGACACCCCCTCAGTACCCTCCATATTTCAAGTTAAAACACCAGATTATTTCTGAGATATTCAATTTTAAAGTTTGTGCACCTTTAAGAATTCTTTGATGGCGAGAATCAGCCATGACACACAAAATGGAGGACCTCGTGGCCAAAAATGCACTAAAATGGTGGACTAGTGATCAAAGATAAAAATCTTTGATTTTGAGGGGGACAACTTTAAACCCTTAAAACTCTGGACCAGAGCAACATTTTTTCACCAAACAAAAACTGGCATGTTCCTTACTCAAAGGGCTTTCTACACACCAAGTTTCTAACAAATCAACAACAGTGGTTGTGCTATGAGTCACAGAAGACCATGAGCAAAAATAGCAGAAAATCTTTGATCGTGTGGGAGGGGGGGCAATTTAAAACCCTTATAACTCTGGAATGAAACAACATTCTTTCTTTTTTTTAAACTCTCATTCTTTATTTTATGATTGAGAACACATATACCAACAATACATTAACATGACAAATACATAAAAGTACCAGGAACATAAATAATAAACAGAAATTATAAATAAGGAAAAACATAAAGTGCACTTGCATCTTATATTTCATTATGTTTTACATGTTGCCAAGCTAATACTTCGAATGAAAAAGATGGATGGAATCACTGATACCCCCTAAAGGTAAAAAATTACTTGGGGATCATTGGGTAAATTCTGTTTGTATTGGTGTAATATATATTACCAATTTTCTCCACATATTCTCAAACGCAGCCTGGGATTTATTTAATGTGGCTGTAATTTTCTCCATCTTATAAATGTCAATCATTATCTGGTGCCACTGGTCCACAGTTGGAGGCAAGGTGGACATCCATTTTTTGGTGATAGCTATTTTGGCAGCTAAAAAAGCCAAATTAACAAATTTCTTGGTTGAAACATCCAATTGAACCTGGGGATAATTACCAAACAGAAAAGAGTGAGGGTCTGGGTCAATATTTGGGGAGATTATATGTTGAAGGGCTTCATAGAAAAAGGCCAGAAAAGGCTGCAGAGTCTGGCATGACCAAAAGATATGGCCTAAAGTGGCTGGGGAGAATCCACATTGCCTCCAACAACTTGCATCCCCCTGCTTACTGTACTTCTGAGTCACCACAGGAGCTCTAAGGTACCTCACCAATATTTTCCAGTCAAATTCCTTCCAGTGTCCAGAGCTGGTACCCATATGCAATGTTTTAACATGTATTTCCCATATAGACAGGGGGATTCCAATCCTCAGGTCTTTCTCCCAGGCTAGTCTAGCTTTAGCTAAAGGATAGGATATCAGAGACTGCAAGCCCTTATATAGATCTGAAATAGTGTGGGCTGGAACGGGCCCCCCATCTATTACTTTTATTAGGAACAACATTTTTTTCACCACACAAAAACTGGCATGTTCCTTAAATAAAGAATGTGCTACTGGGCAAGTTTCAGACAAATCAACAACACAGTGGCTAGCTATGTGTCATGGAATTCAGTGAAAAAAATAACAGAAAATGCATTTTTGGTACTTCTCTGCATAAAAAGCGTATACACTAATGAAATAGAAATTGGTAAAATCTTCAAAGGACGCCAACAAAGCCCAGGACCCATGCATACAACCCAATCTGAAGTCACTCAAATGCATTCTTAAACAACTGCTGAGAGCACAGAGCCCTTTGGGCCCCACGTTCCCACCAGAACATCCATTTTGCCCAAACATCACAGTACAAGTACTAAATCTCATATGTATTGGTGGGAGCACATATTGCTGGGAGCCCCAAGCTCCCACCAGCTTGTCCACATCTGCCAAATATCACAGTGCAACTTCTGAATCATACACATACTGCTGGCAGCACATGTTGTTGGTAACACTGGGCCCATCGGGCCCCACGCTCCAACCAACTTGTCCATTTCTTTCTAACATCACAGTACAAGTACTAAATCTTATATGTATTGGAGGGAGTGCAAATTGCTGGGAGCACGGGGCCCTTTGGGCCCAACCCTTCCACCAACTTGTCCATTTCTACCTAACATTACAGTACAAGTACTAAATCTCATATGTATTGGTAGGAGCACATATTACTGGGAGTGTGGGGCCCTTTGGGCCCCATGCTACCACCAACTTGTCCACTTCTTCCTATCATCACACTGCAACTATTGAATAGAATACGTATTGGTGGGAGGACGGGGACCTTTGGGCCCCATGCTCCCACCAACTTGTCCACTTCTGCCTTTGAAAGCCCCACGCTCCCTCTCACATTGCCCAGCAGTCCATAACCACATACATTTGCCATACATTTTTAGCTCACCTATACCTCATCATGAAATCTTCCTACACAACCAAATATATGCTCACCATGCCTTTCACAATGCACAGAAAGGTTTTCCCACTAACTATAATGAACATGTGCCACAACTCAGCAACTGTAACCACCACCAACATAAAAATTGACACAATCCAAAATCTATGATGACTCTTTCCAGGTGCAAAATTTAATACAAATCATCCACATGGTTCAAAAGTTACTGAAGCAAAAGAAACCAAATTTTCATTCATCTGAGTGGCATAATTCCACACCTGTTTACATTTCACACACCTAACCACTGAAAATTACCTCCATGGCAGTAAGGCTACAGTACAAGTCACATTAAACTGTTCCTCCAATGAGTTGGTGTAGCATTTCTGACCGAGTTGCATACGTATTGTTGGATCCAGTTCAGTGCTGTGCAAAAACTGTTTCTTAAGAGTTAAAACCAAGCTTTGGATTGCATTATGACAGGACTGCTGATGCATTCCAACTGAGCTGCAAAAGCATTTTACAAACAATGTGCTTCAGCCGGTTAAGCACTGCAAAATAAAGCATTATGAGTTGCAAATGCATTGGTGACTGTAGAAAACAATGCTAAACCAACTCATTGGTGGAACAGTTTAATGTGACTTGTGCTGTAGCTACCCTATAAATTTTAAGTCACTAGCAGAATGCTATCCACAAAATGTACACTGCATCACGAAATATCTCTGCAGCAAATTAGTTTTCCAACACCTAAACACCATAATTCACATCTACTGGACATCCTCTCAACACCCTCCAAATTACAAGTTAAAAGACCAAACCATTTCTGAGATGTTTCATTTTAAAGTTTTTGCACCTTTAAAAATTCTTTGATCATGAAAATCGACCACAAATTCATAACCAAAGATAAAAATCTTTGATTATGAGGGGGAGGGCAACATTATACCCCTATAACTCTGGAACAGAACACCATTTTTTCACCAAACAAAAACTGGCATGTTTCTTAATGGAAGGGCTTTCTATGTACCAGGTTCAGACAAATCAGTCTCACAGTGGCTGTGCTATGTGTCACGGAAGACAGTGAGCAAAAATAACAGAAAATATTTGATCATGAGAGGGGGCAACTTCAAACCCTGTATAACTCTGGAACAGAACAACATTTTTTCACCACATGAAAACTGGCATGTTCCATAAACAAGGAGCTTTCTATGTGGTAAGTTGCAGACAAATCAACCACACAGTGGGCGTGCTATGTATCATGGAATGCAGTGAAAAAAATAGCAGAAACTGCATTTTTGGTACTTCTCTGCACAAAAAACGTATACACTAGTGAAATAGAAATTGGTAAAATCTTCAAAGGACACCACCAAAGCCCAGCACCCATGCATACAACCCAATCTGAAGTCATTCAAATGCATTCTTTAACAACTGCTGGAGCACGGGGCCCTTCGGGCCCCATGCTCCCACCAAAATGTCTATTTCTCCCAAACATCACAGTACAAGTACTGAATATCATATGTATTGGTGGGGGCACAGATTTCTGGGAGCACAGGGCCCTTCAGGCCCCAGGCTCACACCAACTTGTCCACATCTGCCTAATATCACACTGCAACCATTGATTATCATACATATTGCTGGGAGCATGTATTGGTGATAACACGGGGCTCTTCGAGGCCCACACTCCAACCAACTTGTCCATTTCTGCCTAACATCACAGTACAAGTACTAAATATCATATGCATTGGAGAGAGTGCATATTGCTGGGTACGCAGGGCCCTTCGGTCCCCATGTCCCCACCAACTTGTCCACATCTGCCTAACATCACACTGCAACTACTGAATATCATATGTATTGGTCACAGCACGTATTGATGGGTGTGCGGGGCCCTTCAGGCCCCATGCTCCCACAAACGTGTCCATTTCTCCGTATCATCACAGTACAAGTACTAAATCTCATATGTATTGGTGGGAGCACATATTGTTGGGAGCATGGGGCCCTTCAGGCTTCACGGTCCCACTGACTTGTCCACATCTGCCTAAGATCACACTGTAACTACTGATTATCATACATATTGCTGGGAGCACATGTTGGTGGGACCATGGGGCCCTTCAGGTCCCACGCTCTAACCAACTTGTCCATTTCTGCCTAACATTACAGTACAAGTACTAAATCTCATATGTATTGGAGAGAGTGCAAATAGCTGAGAGCACGGGGCCCTTCGGGACCCATGCTCCCACCAATTTGTCCATTTCTACCTAACATCACAATACAAGTACTAAATCTCATATGTACTGGGGGTAGCACATATTGCTGGGAGGGTGGGGCCCTTTGGGCCCCATGCTCCAACCAACTTGTCCACTTCTTCCTAACATTGTACTGTGACTACTGAATAGCATATGTATTGATGGGAACACATATTGGTGGGTGCATAGGGCCCTTCGTGCCCCAATGTCCCACTAACTTGTCCATTTCTGCCTTCAGGCCCCAAGCTCCCTCTCACATTGCCCAGCAGTCCCTAGCCACATACATCTGTCATACATTTTTAGCTCTCCTATACCTTATGAAATCTTCTTACACAACCAAATATATGCTCACCATGCCTTTCTCAACACACAGAAATGTTTTCCAACTATCTCTAATGAACATGCACGACAATCCAGCAACTGTAACTGCCACCGATACAAAAATTGACAAAATCCAAGATCTATGATGACTCTTTCAACATACAAAATGTCATACAAATCATCAACCTGGTTCAAAAGTTACTGAAGTAAAATGAACCAAATTTTCATTCATCGGAGTGGCATAATTCCTCACCTGTTTACATTTCACACACCTAACCACTGAAAATTACCTACGTGGCAGTAAGACTAGCTACCCTATAAATTTCAAGCCACTTGCACAATGCAGAATGCTGTCCTCAAAATGTAAACTGTGTCACACAATATCTCTGCAGAAAATTAATTTTCCAACACCTAAGTACCATAATTCACATCTACAGGACATTCCCTCAGCACCCTCCAACCTGCAAGTTAAAAGACCAAACTGTTTCCAAGATATTTAATTTTAAAGTTGTTGCACCTTTAAAAATTGTTTGATTGCAAGAATCAACTGCAAATTTGTGATCAAAGATCATCTTTGATCGTGAGGGGACATCTGGTACCTCCAAATCTGGCCATCTTGTCCCTCCCTCACGAATGAAGCTCGCGATCAAAGAATCTCGTGATCAAAGTATTTGCAGGCTTGCTACCAAAGAATTTGCAGGCTCGCGATCAAAGAACTAAAAAAAGTTAAAGCTTCAATTCTTGGCACAACTACATTAAACTACAGGTGTGCCTTGATAAAGGGAAGCCTCCTGAGCAAAACCCATCCTAGTTTGACTTTACAAGTGACCCCTGTTCTGAGATATTTGATTTTTCTCCAACCCAAAAATCAGGCCATCTCGTCCCCCCCATGAATGAAGATCGCAATCAAAGAATCTCATGATCAAAGAATTTGCAGGCTCACGATCAAAGAGTTAAAAATGTTAAAACTCAGTTTTTTCACAGAACTACATTAAACCACAGACATGACTTGATAGAATGAAGCCCCATGAGTAAAACCCATCCTAGTCTGAGTTCATAAGTCACCCCTGGGCTGAGATATTTGATTTTTAAATCTGGCCATCTCGTCCCTCCCTTGGGATCAAAGATTGCGTTCAAAGAATCTCGTGATCAGAGAATGTACAGGCTCGTGATCAAAAATCATTAGCGAACTATGATCAAAGAATTTAAAAATTTAAAACTCTATTTTTGACATAACTACATAAAATCACAGCCATTGCTTAATCAAGGGAAGACCCCTGGGCAAAACCCATCATAGTTTTACTTCAGAAGTCACCCCTGAGCTGAGATATTTGTTTTTTTCCTACCACAAACTGAAAACAAGATGGCGACGTCACAATCAATAAATTCTTCACGATCAAAGATCGTGAGTAGCGACCAGAGAGCCAAAACCCCATTCTTCTTTTGCAAAATAGCCATATAGATCTTCCCATAGACTTATAATTGGAGCTAAAAAGTTGAATAACTTTTGAATGGATTAATACTTTTTCACCAAACAAAAAGTGGCATGTGCCTTGACCCAAGCTTTTTCTATG
Source organism: Neoceratodus forsteri (assembly GCA_016271365.2). Taxonomy (NCBI): domain Eukaryota; kingdom Metazoa; phylum Chordata; order Ceratodontiformes; family Ceratodontidae; genus Neoceratodus; species Neoceratodus forsteri. The sequence goes on from CM057452.1 coordinate 1,729,760,852, forward strand.
AGCCAAGTTACAGACCTGCATGCCATACAACGGCCACACAGTGCCACACACAAAATCAAAAAAATGCCCACATAACTGGCAAAAAATGAATTTTTCAGCATTTTGGTGCGCAAAAAACTGTAAGTCCAACCAAAACAAAATTTGGCAAATCAAGCAACCTGCCATGACCCACTGCACATACCAAATGTCATGCAAATCCATTGAATGGGACAAAGTTATTAACATGCAACATTTCAAGTTTAACATAGAGGTGCCTTCATAACCCTAAATGTAGGGGCGGGACCTCACCCCTATAATATATATATCTTAATCTATCTTATACTGGCATAGTCACACCAGTATAATTATGGTTGCCTGACCACTTCATTGTTGAACCCCGAATTTTGCACTTTAATAACTTTGCCACCTTGTGACGGATTTGCCTGAAAGTTTACATGCACGGTGGGGTACCATAGATCACTCGATCTGGCAAGTTGCGTTATAATCATATGAGTAGTTGCAGTGCTGAAGAGTGCAAAAACATGTTCAAAAACTGGGTTTTTGCATGTTTCTTTGCTCATGGATACAGTCTGCATGATTTGTCCATTTGGTCTGAAATCTTCAGAGAAGATGCAATCTGGGTCACGGATGTGCCTTTTGAAGATTTGGTGAAAAAATAGTAAACTGTTCAAAAGTTGTTCCAAAAACAAGTTTCCCATTGTAGTCAATGGGGGAAAAATATACAGTATGTGTTTCTTGAAAGCTGCCACCACTACACAGGATACAATTATACCATCTGAAAAAGAAGGGAAATTCTTTGCAAAAAACTTTGTTAATGCATCAGTTAGGGTGAATACCACAGCAACAAAAGCAGGGAAATGAAGCATTAGGGTTTCCAATTCTAATGCCCCAACCTCAGGTTTCCCACCCCACCACCCCACCCCATCCCCCCACCCTCCACACAACAACAGGAGTCAGGATGTGCCATTGGGTCCTCAGGCCTAACTCTCACCCCATTGTCCTATTATTTAGTGTATAAGCTTGATTACATATGGAATGAGGTGAGTGTTGGGTCTGGTGAGCCAATGGCATATCCAACCCCTACCTTCCTCCTCCTCCATGAATACTGAGTTAAAGTACTTATTTTATACCTCTGCTTTTTGGTAGTCCCTTTCCAAGTTTATCCCTCCATCCCCCCCACAGTCTAGCATTCCCCTGCTTTGCCCTTCTCCTCTCCCTCACATGTCTGAAAAAGGTTTTATCTCACCCCTTGGCCTTTTTGACTATTTTATCCTCAGTGGCTGCCTCTGCCCTTCTGATCTTCTTCCCTGCCAGACTCCTCTTCTCCCTATACTCCTCCCTATCCTCCCCTTGAGTGTCCTCTTAAATTTTCTGAAAGCCCTTCTGCTTTCCTTGACTTTCCCGCCACCTCCCTTATGAACCAGAGCAGTCTCCTCCCCTTTTGCTCTTCCTGACTTTTTATGCACATTTCCACTGCTTCTTGAACCCCTCACCTGATTGCTTCCCATAATTCTTCCACTGCACCATATTCACTGTAACTTCCATTTTCTCTCTAACCATCTTTACGTTGTTGTCAAAGTCCCTGCGTCTGAAGTCCATGACTTTCGTACCGGTTTTACTTGTCTTCCTCTCTTCCCTGACACTGAACCTTGCCATGCTGTGGTCATTGGTGCCCAAGGCTTCTCCCACCTGCACCTCCTCCACACTCTTCATGTTTGTCAGGACCACGTCCAACAAGTTGTTTCCTCTTGTCAGCACCCTGACCAGCTGTTGAAGGAATACCCCCTGCAGCAATGCTAATATCTCTTTGGTCCTTGCCAGTGCTGCATTCGGGACTTCCCAGTCAACATTTGGGAGGTTCAGGTTACCTGCCCATAGTTCTCCTCTTTGGGCCAGCCTTGTGATTGCCTGAATTGGTCATCAATCATCCTCCTCCCCTTGTGCAGATGGCCTATATACCATCCCAAGCCACAAGGATTCACCGGTCCTCCTACCTAGTGTTTCCCACAGCAGCTCATTCTTCCCATCCTCATCCTGTCCTTCAGTTACACTAATACCTTCCCTGATGTATAGGGCAACTCCCCCCCTTCTTGCCTTCCCTGTCCCTTCTGAACAGTCTGTAACCTGGAATGGTCATTTCTCAGGTGTGATGCCATCTCCACCAGGTCTCACTTATTGAGACTATATCTAGTCCCTCGTCCCCGTGATGGCCTCCAGGACCACCATCTTATTTCCTAAACTCCTGGTGTTAGCTGCTGAGCCCTTCCACCAGGTTCCCCCTTTGTTCCTCCCCTTTACCCATTGCCCTCATGCCTAACAATTTAGTGCTGTCCTTGTGGGGACCGTTAGCCCCCCAATCTTTTTTCCTTGTGGAGCCAATTTTTCCCCTTCCCCAATCTAGCTTAAATTGTAGATATCTGCTATGAATTCTCCCAGTTTGATTTTCAGTTCTGCTGCCCCCTCCCTATTTAGGTGTAGTCTGTCTGGTGCAAATAGGCTCTCATCCCCCTACATTGATCCCCAGTCCCCTACTAACCCATACCCCATTTGCTCACCCCACCCCAACAGCCACTTATTTAACTCCTTAATCCGCATCTTCCTATCAGTGCTTGCCCTTGGTACAGGTAACACCTCAGAAAAAGCCACTGATTTGGATCCCAGACTGCTACAGTATCTAGCAAGAGCTCTGAATCTTGCCTGCACCCCCATCAGGGTACTTCCCACCAGGGCATTTTTTCACATGTGGAACAGCAGGTCTGTTTTCTCATCCTATTGCTTCCTCCTTGAGGGGATATAGTGAATGATATTTGCCATCATCATCATGCCTGGCAGGCACTCAACCCACACTGTGTTGCTCTTGTCCATCCCTACCCTCCCCACCTAATTCCTTTTATTGTAGAGTACCCAACCAGAAGAAACCTGCTGTCCATCTCCTATGGTTACATCTCCCTTCTATCCCTCCCCCAACCCCCTGCATCCCATTTTCTATGTTATTTTCAATACCCCCTTTGCCCATTCCACCTCCCATAGTACTGTCTTTGACTTGAGCCCATCCAGCTTCATGCCCCCCACAGGCTGTTTCTGCTGGGCTGCCTACCTCTGCACCACCATCTGCCAGCTTTTTCCCTCTCGTTAATCAGCCCCTGCCCATACCCTGATGGATTTTATCTGATGACCTTCCCTTTCCCAGCCCCATCCAGCCTTAGCTCCTCTGAACATGAGCATGCTGTCCCCTCTCCTTTAGGGTTTGCCCCTTCTGTGGTAAGTCCACCCCTGTGCCCCCTTCCTATGCTTGCTACCCTGTTTGCACTTTCCCAAAAGGGCACCCCCCTTTTCCAATATTCCAGACCCTTCCTCCTTGCTTGCTTCTCCTACTTTTCCCTGGGTTCTTCTCATGTCAATTTTTTCCTGTCATTCTCCCCCTTTTAGTGCCTCTAGTGGAGCATATCTATTTTTCTGCTTTAAGCCCACTACCTGTGTCCCTCTATTTTGGTATCCACCCCCTACTCCCTCCTTCCTAGCCCTCCATGTAGGCTTTGGACCTTTATGCTTTATCTCCTGCCATTCCCTCAGGTTTCCCTTGTGCTCCTTGCCACCTCTATCTGGAATTTCTAAGGCCCCCCTTGAGCCATTTCCTACTCCTCCTTCCATGCTTCCATACCATTTTGTTTGCCCCCAGTCCCTATCCCATCTTCACCTGCCTATTGCTGAGTTTGCTCCTCATCCCCCTACAGCTCCCTCTCTAATCACTGCTTCTCCCTTAGTGGAACCCCACCTGTTCTCCCTTCTGCTCCTTTCCCTTTCCCAGCTTAGCACCCACCTCAACCACCTTACCTCCTCCCTTAGCTGTGCAAGCTGTCAACATACCATACAACCTCCATCCAAAAGCTATATCCAGTACCATTGATAACCCACATCCAGTGCACACCACCACTTTCCCAAAGATGCCTCTGGCCCTTGTGGCCTGTTGACCATGCCCCAGACCCACCCTCACCCTGTTCTAGTTGCCCCTCCCACTTGTTCACCCCTCCATATTCCCTTGGTCAACTGCAAGTTTTTGATTTTTAAGATTTCAGAACCTGGGTTGAAATTTCCCGTTACAGGCAAAAATACTCATTTTGAAAAACAGTATCCAACCCCCGGTGGCTTTTGAAATTTCAGTCCCTGAAATTCCTATGTCAATGGATATCAGGATCTGAAGCAACTTCCAAGCACTATGTACCAGACACCACCATCTTCTAAATAATACCCTGCAACTCCAGTTCTAGGCTAGGTATTTCCTAATAAGAGTAACCTGGATACACAGTATCTGAAATGTAGATTACAGTGCTGTACCACCTATTTTGTGTTTCTACCCCCACAGCCTATGTAATCACACAGTGGTATATCCAAATTGTAGTACATTTTCAGCAGCAGTAATAGTATCATTTGTCATATCACCATGTTGCCAGTATGTTTTCAGCAGCAGCAATAGGATGATCAGTGGTTTACATCCTACACGAATAGAACTACTGAAATGTACTGCCTAGAGTCACCCTACCTTAGCATTTGTCCCATTGAGTTTTCCTTTAAATAACAGCATTTGCTTTCACACAGGCAACAGCTGCAGCATTTACATTTGTTTTTGTGTCTTCCTCATGAAAACAGTAATTTGGCAGAAGGATTTTAGCTCAGTGGTTTACCCCCTATCTCCCAGTACACTAGCAGTTTCAGTATTTAGTGCTATACTACTATACCCACGGTCACAGTACATAGTTTCTGGCGATAGTTTCTTCTCCAGCCAAAGTAAGTCTCTTTCCCATCAGAAGACTCCCCTGATGCACACCTCCTAAGGTGTCCACCTCTTCTTCATCTCTTTGCCTCCTGCCCCTCCTGATTTGTTTAACCACTACTGGGAGTGATCCAAGGCCTATTTAATGCAGAAGCGGTATGGGACAGGGGTGCAGTGCAGGTGGGTGGGAGAAAAAAGCAAGCAGCAAACAACTACAGTTGCGTGGCTGGGCCTGCCCTTAAATAACCCAGCCATGATTCAAATTTTAAGCCCTGTTAGCATGGCCTACCTGATTGGCAGCTCTGGAGGGAGCCACCAGAACACCCTGCTGCCTTACTTTGCCACCGATGCAGCCCTCTATGGCTCTGACTGGAGCCCCAACCCTGTCTTTTTCCTACTTTGACTCCAGCTAGAGCCTCGACTCTGCCTCTTCCTTCCTTGCCATCAATGTGGCTTCAGGCATGTGTGCCACTGCTTCCTGGTACGGACTGCCAATGCAGTAACTTCCCTGGCTCAAACTGCCAGTGTGGTCATTTTCCTTTAGGTCCCTTGTGGCTATTTCCACCTCCCTCCTAAGCAGCAAACAACTACAGTTGCGCATCTGGGCCTGCACTTAAAAAGCCCAGGAGCGATTCAAATTCATGCTCTGTTAACACGTCTTCCCCTGATTGACAGCTCTGGCAGGAGCCACCAGAACACCATTGCTGCCTTACTTTGCCACTGATGTGGCCCTCTGTGGCTCTGGCTGTTGCCCTGACCCTGTCTTCGTCCTACTTCGGCTCCAGCAGGAGCCCCAACTCTGCCTCTTCCCTCCTTTTTGCCGATGTGGCTTCTGGTGTGTGTGCCACTGCCACCCCGGGTACAGACTGGTCGCTTCCCTGGCTCAAACCACTGATATGGTCACCTCCCTTTAGGTCCTTTGCAGCTACTGATGCCTCCCCACCCAAGCATCAAACAAGTTCTTATTCTCAGAAATAATATGCATTCCCATAAATTATCCATATTTAACTGTACCTGAATAAAAAGTGATATGAAAAACTATTTTACATTGTTTCTTTTTTTTTTATGTGCAGCATTCTGTTACAGTTCTCTTCATAGAAATAGTAATTTGGAGTTTTTTCTGTGTCACAGTTTGTGTACAGAATGCTAATTATGAGCTGTTGACTTATCAGAACTATGCTTAGAGTTCTGTGCACAAACTGTGACTTGTTCCTGGATCTCCTCCCAGCAAAAACACACCAAACCTTGTTTTATGGGTGCTCAGTTGGTAATAAATTTATTTAGAAAATTAGTCCTGTATTTACATACTAAAAGTATTGATTTGTTTACATCATATGTCCATTCTTCGAACATATTTATACTACTTCACTTTATTTATTGTATCCTACATTAAAAACATTCATTTTCTCCCCCAGATGTAGATCTGTGGTCATCATCTTCCTTTTTCTTCTCTTCTGTTGGGTATGTGTGTACACCCGTACCTTTCTTCTGCTCTGTGTTGCTCTGTGACTCTCTGGATGTGCACCCAGGGTTGCCTGTTCCCCCCATCCTTGTTCCCCCTCCCCCTTTTTCTTTTTCTTCAAACAACTCTACAAATCTTGCAATCCACCTTTAGAATATTCTAGGGGTCCTTATCCCCTTGTGTCTTTCCCTTGATAGATATGCTGTCCATCTTCAGCATTTTATCCCTGAGTTATTTTTCCTCATCCTTCTTATTCTATCTTCTTCCTTGTTTCAAACCGGGTTGGGCAGGTGGGGAAATTACTAGTCAGCAACATTTTGAGGAAGCTTGCTTAGAGCAGCCCCTTTTAAATCCCATTCCCCACCTCTCTCTTTTCCTTGCCCAATTTCTTGTTCTTCTCTCAGGCTCCTCCCCTTCCTGTAATGTCATCTTGTGCTCTTTTCTTTGTTAAAACTCCCCCTTTTGCTCGCAAACCCCACCCCACCCCCAGTCTTCTATTCAGCCCACTCTGCCACCTTGTTGGTTAGGGGCCAGGAACAAATGGGCCTGCCTTGAAAACAGGCAAACCTCCTTATTCCTGGTTCCCCTCTTGACAAAAACACACCAAACCTTTTTGTGCGAGTGCTCAGTTGGCAATCAATTTATTCAAATATTATTGCTGTATTTACAAACTAAAATGATTGATTTATTCACAACATATTTCCATTCTTTGAACATATTTATGTTGCTTCACTTCATTTACTGTATCCAACATTAAAAAACATTCTTCTTCCCCAGATGTACTTCTGGGGTCATCATCTTCTTTCTTCTCTCCTGTTGGTTATATGTGTACACCCGTACCCTTCTTCTGCTCTGTGTTTCTCTGCAGCCATCTGTATGTACTCCCAGAGTCACCTGTCCCCCCATCCTTGTTCCCCCTCACCCTTTCTCTTTTTCTTCCACTAGCCCATCTTCAGCTTTTGCCAGAAGGTGGGCTCCCCCCCCTTTTTTTAATATGATGGTCACTTCTCTCCTCCACCCTTCTACAGTGTTTGCTATTTCTGCATTAAAGAGATCTACTCCTAATTCAGATAAATGAACCCCGCCTGACCTGTAGAACTCCTGGGCTTCCTCCTCTACCCTGTGTCTTATCAATCTCCCCACTGCTGCCATGAGTTATGCCCCTATACTTGGATTCATTCTTCTCCTGGCTTTCTCTTATCACCCCTGTGGCTTTTGGCATGTTGCCACACTCTCTGTGGAACCATCTTTGTCCATACCAATATGAACTGTGGTCACCATTATGTTACCTGTTTTATGTCCTCTTTGATTTGATAAAATATGCCCAACCAGGGCTGGGTCCCCAGGTCATTGCCTCCCAGTTGTATTATCAGCAATTGCAGCTCCAGCTCCGTCGACCACATGTCTTGTGGGGTTGGGAGTAGTTGTGCCCAGTGCATCCCTCAAATCCCCTTCCACCATAACCTTATCTGGTTGCAATCTTGATATAATTGCTGGCTCCCAGCCTTCACTGCTGCTCTACACTTAGCCCAGTAGATAAAAGAATGCCTACAAATCCACACCTCTATCTTTCCATTGTGGCATGTAGGTACTGTAGATAAAGCAAAAAGGTGTGACATAATGGTTACAAGATTGTTACCCCCTGACTCCCCTCCACCCCCTCTCCCCCCCATTTATTCTATTTCAAAACAAACCACTCACTTTTTTCTTAATACCCTGACAGCCCGCACTTGAATGTGGCCTGATGGCTTTCCTGAAAATGAAACAGAAAACATAGTCAGTGATTCAGTTGTTCAATCATCTTATATATGTTTTGTAGCTATCCGAGGCCCACCTTCTTATTTTCTTCACGTCTTCCTTTGACCCTCTCTGTGCTGCTGCTTAAGATGCTGCACCTATCCTAAAAGAGTGAGATGAATAGCCTACCAGATCTTCACCCAGGAATTCTAGGCCTTTTTTCAGAACTTGCGTGCCATCTCCATGTATGAACAGGAGATTCCTCTCTGCTGGACTGACTGCAGTGTACACTAACAGTGCTTGGACCAGGCATATAGCAGCTTTCTCATGCCTATTCAAAGTGATGGTCACCGCTCACTCCACCTGATCTGTCTTGGATTCCTTTAGCCTCATGCTGGTTTTGTCCCCCTGCCATATTGTCTCCCCCCACAGTAGCCTTCCCTGGTCCCCTACATTGTCAAGTCCAACCATCTCACTAACATGAAAAGGCCCATGATGCATTACTGCATACTGTGCCCCAAATAGGTATGTCTTATTCCTTGAGTGGCATATCCTTGGGAGGGCTCCTAACAGACTCTGTAGTAAGGCCTCCAAAATCGGCAATCAGCCATCCTGCACTTTTCCTTTTACCTTTAGCCACCCCTGCATCATACTCCTTAACATATTACTTCTTCCCAGGTCCACCCAGCCTGGTAAGTTACTGATGAGAACTATGGCTGACAGGTGCACCTCAATGGTGGCGTGAGCTATCCCCTATCTCCCACTATGCACTACAGATCTGGCCTCTTGTTATTCAGTAATACCACTTATGCCTTTTGCTCTCTCAAAAGGCTTGGAACACTCTTCAAGAACCTTTCTATGTCCTCAGGGTCTGAGGCTACCAAGATTTGCAGAATAGCAGCTCAGCTCCCTCCAACCAATCTCCCATGTGTAGGTTGGTTTTGCTGTCTTTCTGCTTTCTCCTCCTGGGGCAATGGCCCAGAACCTTTCCAACTACAGACAGGAGAGGCTGTCAGCTAAAGTGTTCCTTACCCCTTCTATATACTTCACCCTAAAGGCCATATTTAGCTTCAGTCCCAGTAGAACATGTTGTCTCAATACCCTCATTGCTGTTTTGGACATGACTCCCCTTTTATTCAAAACAGACACCACTGCCCTGTTATTGCACCAAAAAGTTACCTTCTGGTTTCATAATTCTTTGCCTCATACCAATGTAACAAACCATATGGGAAAAATCTCTAAAAAGGTGACATCCTTCATCGGGCCCTGCCATGTCCACTCCTGCAGCCATGCCTCCAGGAACCACTGTCCCCTAAAATATGCCCTCATACCTATACCCCCTGGCTGCGTATGTGTACAGATCAAGGTCTGTATTAAAAACCCAACTATTCTGCCAGAAAGTTAATCTGTTATATTCCCTCAGAAATTCCTCCCAACTCTCGAGGTCCTCCCACACTCCCTTTGAAATATCCACTGAGTGGTGAGGTCTAGTGGCACCTCTCATAGCCCTGGCCAGATGATGTGTAAACGTACCTCCAGGGGGCTATTGCTCTGCAGGTGAAAATTAGATGCCCCATGAGCTGCTGAACCAGCTGTAGCTGGACCCTTCTCCACCCTTAACAGTAGTCACTAGCTCCTTTAGTTTGTCTACTTTTTGTTTGGGTAGATGGACTACCCCTTCCTCTGTATCTATTTCTATCCCCAGGAATTCAATTCACTGACTTGGCCCTTCAGTTTGTCTAGTTCTAGCAGTACCTCCAATCTCTTACACATATCCCAAAATTGGCTAAGGATCCTATCTGTCTCTGCCTTCCCTTCCTCAATTAATAAAAAAATCATCCAAATAGTGTATGACAGCCCTGTGCCCGAACTCGGTCTGGAATACTACTATAGATATATGCTAAACATCTCAAAAGTTGCATAGGCTATCAAGCAGCCCTTGGTCATTACCTTATCAAAATAGAATTGCTCTCCCACCCAAAAACCCAGTAAATCACAGTCTTCAGTCCTGAGTGATACAGCCAAAAGGCTACTTTGATGTCCATTTTGGCCAACCATGCTCCTTTTGACACCCTTATCACTGGGACCCCTCCCTCTAGTGTTGCATAGGTAATTCTGCTATCCTCCTTATCAATATAATCATTTATAATCATTTACCAAAATCCCCTCTGGGTATGATGGGTGGTGTATAACCCTTGAAGTCTATGGCTTCAAGAACTGCATTTTCTCTTTTTTCTCTGCTGCCTTATCTTGCTGTGTCTTTTTTTTCATATACTGTAATGATTTTCATAGGTAGCTAACAATATTCTCATAAGTAGACTGTTTGCCTTTTAACATACTGATAACATAGAAACACAGAAACATAGACTTTGATGGCTGATAAGGACTACTTGGCCCACCTAGTCTGCCCATCTCCCTACCTACAGGATATGCTGCAGATCCTAGTTAACCAACAGTCTATTTCTTCCTACCCCCCACAAAAATTGCCTTATATCTGTCCCATGCATTCTTGAATTCTCCCACAGTTTTAGACCCCACAACCTCCCGGGAAGGCTGTTCCATGTGTCCACCACCCTCTCTGTGAAAAAATACTACCTCACATTGCCCCTGAACCACCCCACCTCTATCTTCAAATTGTGTCCCCTTGTTCTTGAACATCTCTTTTTCTGAAAGATGCTACCCTCTTGGACTTTCTTGATTCCGCTGAGGTACTTAAAAGTTTCTATTATGTCCCCCCTCTCCCTCCTTTCCTCAAGGGTATATACATTAAGCTCCTTTAGTCTCTTCTTGTATGGATTCTTTTGCAGACCCTGCACCATTTTAGTTGCCCTTCTCTGGACTGCCTCTATCCAGTCTATGTCCTTGCAGAGATGGGGTCTCCAGAACTGAACACAGTACTCCAGATGGGGTCTCACCAACTGTCTGTACAGAGGGATAACAGCTTCATGTTTTCTGCTGGTGATGCCTCTCCCTTTACATCCCAGTATCCCCCCCAGCCCTCCCTACTGCCTTCTCACATTGCTTGCTAACCTTAAGGTCATCTGGAATGATTACCCCCAGCTCTGCAACTGCACTGTTAATTTTATATTGATCTACTTAGCACTAGCTAGAAAATGAACTGTTACTATATTTAATCTGTTTAGTGCTAGCTGTAGGTTTGACTACCCTCTTTCTGTTACTGCTTTGTTTTTTCCTTCCTTGCTAACTTCCTGATCTGTTTCAGCCTAACTCCCCTACATGCTTGCTAATCTCTGTCTTCTCTTTCCGCTTTTCACTGGTCTCCTGCTACAGAGCTCACTGACCTCAGACACTCACCTCACCCCCTTCTCTGTTCTTGTCTCCTCACACCCATCTCTTCTTAATCCTTCTTTTGTCCTCTACCTTTCCTGCTTCCATTGTAAATCACCTCCTTAGACCTTAGTTATTAAATAGCACCCCGCTGATGGTTTGCCATCAGCTTCCCTCCCTCCTCCCATCTACCCTCCTGTGCCAGACCTTAATATTTACTTTGTCATCTATCCTTGCTCCACTAGGGATTCTCATCCTGATCTGCTCACCGGCTTCCTCTGCAGTGCTTAACAGCCGTAACCTCGGCCACAGCCCTTCACAATCCACATCCCCTGCCCATCCTACTGAAGCTGCTGCCTGGATACAGAATTCACATACTACCACCAGATTTGAATCAGAGCTGCCTCTCTGCTACTGCCATTCAATTGGAGTGGTGTTTTTGCAAGCGGCTTCTGATTGGTCTGCCCGGCTGTACGACCTTTCCTATTGGAGTGCCTTTTTCAGCTCATCCTAAGGCCTCAAGAACTGCATTTGCTCTTTTTTCTCTGCTGTCTTATCTTGCTGTGGATTTTCTCCCACCCTCCACCACCACCCAGGCCTCCATTAAATATACTTTCTCCCCTCCTTCCTCCATGCTTGTCCACCCTATTGGTGCAACCACTTCTGCATAATACCTGACCTTTTCAGAAATTGCACCAATGGTATTTCTGGTGCCTTGTGAATGCCCCCCTCACTCAGCCCTGTTTCCAATCCCTTCCACTCCCCTATTTTTGTTAGCTCTGTGCACTATCCTTACCCAGTGGTTTTGGTCACCTGTAGCCCTCTCAAAATGACCCTAAACACTTTTTTATCACTGCTTCTGCCTCTCTTTTTCATCCTCCTTAACTTCCCTAGCGCTGGTACCTTTCCTCTTTACCATCATCACCACTCCATCTTGGGATATATACCCTGGTGTATCCTACCACACTCCAAAATACATTACAGCTCTCCCATGCTAGCCACCCTCATTGATAACTGGGACAATCACCTATCTCTCCCTAAGTACTCCCTTCTCCTACAGTTTCTCATGCCCTGCTGTAACACTCCTGCTAAAAAAATCCTCCAGAAGAAGATGGCATATGACTGTTAAGTTCCTTGCTCACTACCTTGCTAGGATTGCACTTCTCCTCCTACTCCTCACTGGGAACATGCACCATAGCCCCAGTCCTCCCACAACATCATACACATGGCATAATAAACAAGGCTCCCTCAAGCTGGTGACTATTAGCACCTGCAGCCTGCCAGCCAAGCTTGATGCACTCCAAGTCTGGGTGTTACACATAGGTCGGCTATTATAGCCCTCAACGAAATGTGACTCTCTCCTAAAATCCCTGACAATACTGTATACATTCCAGGCTATACCCTATACTGACTTGACAGAATTGCCAAATGAGGAGGTGGCTGTGCTATATATTTGAGAGACACACTAACAGGGATAGTCATCCCACAACCTCCCTCTGCTAACAGCTCTCAAATCCTAGCAGTTATAATAACTCTTGGCCAGCAGAGCAAATCCCTCATAGTTGCCTCAGTGTACATCGCCCTACATGAACATGTTTCAGGCTTCCAAATGCTCACTGACTTCCTTGACAACAATACATACCATGGTGAGGCAATCATTATGGGTGGCCTATATATTAACTGGCTAGCACCAGAAGCCGACCCATATAAGGATGCCATTGCTACCTTAGATATTACTCAATTGTTCACCACCCCCACTAGGTTTAATTACAAGACTGGCAGTAGGTCTTTGCTCGATCTGATCCTCACCTCTCATCCTAACAGGATCACTAATATGGAAGTTCTTCCTGACACCCTTAGTGATCACTCCCGTTATCTGCCACTGATCAAACAAGGCACCTAATCCTCAGACCTCTTTCTCTTATAAAAGAATCTTCAGTAAAGATAAGCTTCCACAATTCCTTGCCACCCTGTCAATGGTTGACTGGGCAACCCTTGACTCCCTGAGCAGCATCGACCAAGCCCTTGACTTCTTTCTTCTCCCAGTTTAATGAAGTTTGTTACAATTTTGCTCCTCTTCGTAAAAGGAAAACAAGAGCCTCTGCTAATCACTGGATTAACTCCAAACTCATCTCCATGATGCATAAACATGATAACCTCTGGCACTGAGCCATGGACTCAGAAAACTGCATGGTATGCAGCTCTTCATAGCAGCTAGGAACCAGTGCACAATAGTGATATGCAGAGCCAAACAAGCCTACTACAGACAGGAACATACAAACTCCTGAGGTAACAACAAAACATTCTGGGAGAACATCAAGAGCCATATGAGTAAATCCAACAAATGCTCCCCCACTATGCTTGAGGTAAATGTCTCCACTATACAGGACCACAGACAAATAATGAATTCCTTTAATCTCACATTCACTGATCTTAGCAGTGTCCTTCCCATTAACTTCTTTGATGACTCGGCCCTACACTGTCCCATTAATAGAGCCAGTCTCCACAGTAATACACCACCTTTCTACTTTAAGAGGGTGTCCATGACTGAAGCTAAAAAATACCTTACTAAAGTGCTAAGCAAAGCTGATTTCAGCAGCAACACCCTTGACCTCAAACTCCTCTCTCTCTCTCTCTCTCCCTTGACATCATCCTACAACCTCTCACTAAACTTCTGAATCTCTCACTCTCCCTTAAACAATTCCCCCAGATCTGGAAATCAGCAGTTGTCACACCCATTCATAAAAGTGGTGACAGGTCCCTTTTCTCTAATTACCACCCCATCTCTGTCTTCCCCTTGCTTTCCAAGGTGCTGGAATGAATCATAGACTACCAGTTGTCTGAACACCTCGTCAAATATAATTTACTCTGTCCGCAACAACATGACTTTAGAAAAGCCCATAGTACTACCACCACACTGCTTGATTTCACCAACCATATTCATAAGGCATTTGACTCTACCTCATACTGGGTGCAGTGTTCATAGATCTGACCAAGGCCTTTGACACCATGAACCACCAACTCCTACTGCACTCACTCCATACCCTTGGCCTATCAGATGATGTTATCAAATGGTTTGATAGCTACCCCTCGGCTAGGAGTCAAAAAGTCAAAATCGCTGACTCTCTCATGTTCCCTCCCTGTCCACTCTGGTGTACCCCAGGGTTCCATCCTTGGTCCTGTCCTAGTCAGCCTTTTCTTCAATAATCTTCCTGCAGCCTGCAATAATAATATGATGTGCTATGCAGACAATGCAGTCTTCTTCTCCACCCATACAGACCCTATCTCACTCTCCCAGGCCATTCAGACAAATTTCAGCTTAGTTGAAACCAGGCTTGTTCAACATAAGCTATTGATGAATTACAAAAAAACTAAGTCCATGCTGTTCCATAGCTCGCATAGCAAATACAGATCTATAAACCTCACAATTTATAATGAGCTCCAGTAGCCACTAGAGCAGGTACAGGAGTTTAAATACTTTGGTATTACCCTTGATAGCACAATGTCCTTCAACTCACATGTTCAACACATCTCAAAATCAGTTAACTCTAGAATTGGGGTCCTCTACCACCACAGTTGCTGTCTTACCACTGAAGCTATGCACCCAGCTATAACCTCCCCTGGCCTATCCATCATTAATCATGGGCTCATCTTCTATGGGGCCACCAATGAAACCACCCTAAAATGGATCAGGACGGACCTTAACAAATGTTGTAGACTTGTCACTGGTGTGGGGAAGCGTATGCATACCTGTGAACGTTACAAGCAGTCAAACTGGCTTAATCTAAATTGTAGACTTGCCTACCAGTTCTGCCTCCTAGCTAAGAAAATCTGCCTTAACCTCACACCCCCTGCAATGCATGCTGTAATGATACCAGCAGCCAGAGTGAACTTTATGCAGTTCCCTCAAACCCACATTTATTGTTCACTTCTGCTGTACCAACCAGGCCCAACATGCTTTCCTTTCCAGGGCCCCCTTGCTGTTAAATAGCCTTCCTCCCTGAAATTGTAGCTGATAACAAGCTTGGCCCATTCTTTCTTTTCAAAACTCTCAGTCTCATCATATTTTTTCACTGTTTCCTTGCTGTCCAAGGCAAAAACATCAACATATTCCCCTTTCCATATTTTTCTTTTGTAGCCAAAGGTATGTGATCTCCTATTCTAACCTCTGAGTTTCCTATTTCTGTTCCCCCAGTTTCTGTGCCCCTGTTCCTTTTTTCTCTCTCTTACTTGTTCTCCCTCTTTTCCTTTTTTGATTTCACAAAGAACTTTTTCAAATTCCACGAATCCCATTATCCCCCATGGTCCTTATCATCTGTTTTACATATTCTTTTATATTACTTTCCAATATTACCTCTACTGTACCTTGAATTGATGGCTCCACTACTGGTGTCTGTATTGGAATCACAAGTAGCTTCAGTGCTCCATTGCCTGGTGGGAGAGGTCCTTAAGGAGGAGCTGGTGGTGCACGCACTCCCATGAGGGCCTGCGGCTGTTGTGGCACTTGCTTTAGCTCTGGTGTTGGTTCCGGATGAGGCTGGCTGCACTGGCATGGAAGGCAGGATAGGAGCTTTCAACCTTGGTGGTTGTAGGAGGACTGGGGCCCCTGGCTCAGAGTCCCATGGGGCCACTAGTAGTTTCTTGTTGCCTTTTTCCCCCTTATCACTTGCCACCCTTATGCTTTTCCCCGCACCTGCTGGGCTTCGACCCATCAGGCATAGCATCGAGCATTTTTGGGGGCCTTCTGGACCAGTTCCAACACCCATCGCATCATCTCTTCTTTAGATTTTTGGTTTCTTCTGGGTGCCATTGTTTTGTCTCGCACTTGCTGTAATCACAATAAGATAAGTTACAATACTGTGCTGAGGCCATTCATTCCTCCTCAAAGCTTTCTCCCAATCATCATAAAACATTTTTTATTACCCCTCTATACATGGCACAGAACTGGATACATAAGGCTTCAGGCATTGACTGTCTAGTGCCCATGCCTGGTAACTAACTAGCTAAAAAGAATAAGGCTTTGAGTATTAATTGTATTTTGTTCCCCTATGTACTTGAAACTAAATAAAATAGAAAATGTTGATTAATGCTTGTCTGGTGCTCATGGAAACAAAAACCAAAGAAATAATTAAATACTTAAAACTGCAGGCATTCTTTGCTTAGTAGCCTCCCTCAAAAAACATTGGGCAATCCTTGACCCGATCCCTGGTAAACAAGTCAAAGAAATACTTACCATCAGTCTTGAATGGCTTAGTCCCTAACATAGTTAATAAAATCTAATCAAATAAATAAAAACTGTTTTTCTTCATCCCCTCCTGAATTGATCTCTTGGTTAATTGCTGAAACATGGAGGCCTCCACATGGCCATCCATGGTTCAAAAATGGTGACTGCCGTGCCGGCCACTGCTATGTCTAAAATGGCAGCCACCAAGTGAGCCACCAACCGATCTAAAATGGTGACCGCCACGCAGGCCCCTGACCCCTTTAAAATAGTGCCCGCCATGTGGCCCACCAGAAACCTAAGACCTTGCTGCCACCAGTAACCTTATTCCTTGTGGCCACCCAACGAGCCATCAACCCTTCTAAAATCCTCTCTTTTCTTTGTTTAAACTCCCCCTTTTGTTCTGAAGCTATGCCCCATCACCCTCCATCTTCTGTTCAGCCCACTGAATCACCATGTTGATCAGGGGCCAGGAACAAATGGGCCTGCCTTGAAAATAGGCAAATCTACATACTTAAAAACTCCAAATTATTGGTTCCATGAAGAGAACTGTAACATAATGCTGCCCATAAAAAAACAACAATGCTAAATACAGTTTTTCATATCAGTGTTTATTCTGCTACAGTTCAATATTAGTACTTTAGGAGAATGCATATTATTTCTGAGAATGAGAATGTCATAAACAGTTGCCAAATAGAAATGAATTTTTTGTACTCCTTAATGTCAACCCCCTAATTTTGCACTTTAATTACACTGGTGACGTTCACTGAAATTGCTCCAAATTTAGCATGTTTTGTCTGTCAGGCTAGTCCTTGGGTCATGAGAATGTTTTTGGTGGTAGTTTATGCTGTTTCTAAGAACCTGATGTGTCATTTTTACAGAAAATCGAAACTTTATTAGGCTTTTATAAAAAAATATTTGTTTCACCTACAGTCTAGACAATACTGATTTTTTTACCAGTGCTTTCAGGGTAGAACGGGCACATGCAAAGGTAGTGCCTTTGATGATTTGCGTGAAAAAAAATCTTGATTCCAAAGTTATAAGGATTCAAAGTTTTTGTTTCTGACTATGCACAGTAGGGTATTAGGATAACCCGCTGAGAAGACACTAACTTTTTGCATTTTTGAGCATTTTGCTTTCAGACAAATTAGCGTTTTTGGGCTGTAAAAAAACCTTTTCAGGTCATGACAGCCACCGTCTTTTTTTTTTTTCTTTCATGCAGTACAAATAACATGAAAAATACATAAAAATGATTTATTTTCAAAGAACCCTAACTGGTGCATTTACATTTTTTGGGGGAAAATATATATAATCTTTGCAAAAAACTTTGTTAATGCTCCAGTTAGGGTAACTTAGTGCCACAAAAGTGGGGAAATGTAGTATTAGGGTATCCAACCATATCAGCCCACAAGCAGCAAAAGGAAAACAACATTAGGGTTGTGAGTCTCTGGAGTCTTGGCAAATCAGTGGTGGGGACTTAATTGGTGATGTCAACCTTAATGATGCCCCTCACCCCATCCCATAAACTGTTGTCCAAAGCACATGCAACAGCTCCAGTCTAGTACCTTATATAGTCTTCAAAGGTAGATAATTATGTCTCGCCACATGTTGCCAACACAATTTGTTGTAGTTTTCTTCACACAGGGCACTGCGAGTCCTGCATGAAGAAAGGAAATCATGAGTGATTTTGTTTTCTTGGCAACTGGGTGGGCATTAGGGTTGACAACCCCAAGGAAGATCCCACCAATAATTCACCAAGACTCGGGAGACCAAAAACTCTAATATTTTTTTCCTTTTACTGCATGGGCTGGGGTGTGGAATTAGGGTTGGAAACTCTTAAGTCACATTTCCCTAATTTTGTGGCATTAGGTTACCCTAACTGATGTATTAATGAAGTTTTAAGCAAAGAGTTTACTTTCTTTTTAAGATAGAGGAATTGTATCCTCATTCAGGCAGGTCTCTTCAGGACCTGTGTGAACAGATGCAGATGCCCTGTGTGAAGAAAAGACTCCGTCTACCTACAGAGGAGCAGAGCCCAGAAACTGTGGGCCTAGTGGTTTGGTTCAATGATAGACATGAAGAATTTAGGGGGCTGTCTTGTGGGCTGCGGAAGTACAGGGCCCTGTGGTCCCTACACTAGTGTGTGGCTGCAGCTACAGATGCACAGGGCAAACAGTACATCTGTCAGCCAATGCACAGGGTCCTCTGCCACCCAAGGGGGGAGAGGTGCAGGGCCCTATGCCAAGAGGACAGTTGTCTTCACTACATGGCAGCTGGGCCTTTGCCGACAACCCTACACTTTTTGTTCTTTGGGTGGAGAGGTGTCACATAACAGCACCATCCCCCCACCCTCACCCCATCTAGCTGGGTCACTGATCTCACCAACCAACTCAGCTCACCAGCACAGGATCACAAAGCACGCCTGCTGGGGTGAAGACTGGCACTACACACAAAGTTTGTTAACAGTTATTTTTTTTATATATTGACCCCAAATTTACAAGATACTCATTTGATAATTCACCTTATAAACATGACATGCACTATTTATAGTATATGGGATGAAATGGGATTTCACACCAGAAGTCCAAAAACATGTGTTGTCCAGGATTTAAAAAAATTACACATGTCATGTTTATATGGTGGCGTGGAAAAATTACTATGTTGAAATCTTGGAGTCAAAATATTTAAAATTAGTGAAGTTATGAATGAATGTCAAAATATTGCAACACTCACTTATAACCTGGTCATTTTACTGCATTAATACATCAAATTTCTAGCATAGCCTTCTTATTACCCCACCTCATGAACCTTGTAGGTGAAAAATGTCAAATCCCCACCAAAACATATTTCCACACCATCAAAATATCATTTCACACTACAGGTATGAAAATAGGTTTTGGCTGGGATTTGAAAAACGACAGTCATGATGTTCATGAGGTGGTGTGAAAAAATGGCTATGATAAAAATCTGGGGTCAAGATATTTAAAATTATCAAAGATATGAGCAAACATAGAAAAATTTCATGGTACACACATAACTTTGCCATTTTTACAGATTTTGACCTCAAATTTTCAACATAATCTTCTTGTGACCCCCAAATCATGGGCATGAGTGGTGTAAAATGTTCAAATCCTGCCTAAAAGGTGATTTTTGCCAAGCGACCTCAAAATCACATTTTGGGTCTCATTTACATAATTCAACCACCATTGGTCATAAGGTGCGATCCCAAACAGGCCATGTTGAAAATGTTGGGTCAAAATATATAGAAATTACAAAGTCATGCATCGAAGTTAAAAACCCCATTGAAATACATTGAACCACACTTACCTTAGTTTCTCATGTTGCAGTCAGCAGCTCTAGCAGCAAGACATGTCTTCAATTGGAGAGTAGATCTTTACCCTGGGACCTGTCCAGGTGAGTGAGGGTGAGTAGTGTGTGGGGTAGTGGGGTGGTGGGTGCTCAGTGGAAGGTCAGGATGAGGGGTCAGATTGGCAAAGTACCATTTTCTTTTTTTACAGGTGTAAAACAATATTGAGGGACAGTTTTCTTTATTACAGGTTATTTGAATGTGAGGATAGTGATTGGAGGATGGGGAGTGCCACTAGACACCAGAGGAAAAAAAATTACATATTAGGGGATGGTGATTGGAGGGTGTGGGTGCCACTAGACATCAGAGAAAAAGTATACCTAAGGGAACAGTTATCAGATGGCTGGGGTGCCACTAGACACCAGGGAAATTTGCCAAACAAAAGGGGATGATGATTAGAGTGTGGAGGGTGCTACTAGACACCATGTAAAAAATATACATAAAGGGATGGTTATCAGAGGGTTGGGGTGCCACTAGAGACCAGAAAAAAACATGCCACACAGAAGGGGACAGCAATTGGAGGGTGGGGGATACCCTAGACACCAGGGAAATATTATATAAATAGAGGGCCTGTGATTGGAGGGAGTGGAGTGCCACTAAACACCAGGGAAACATTATTTAAATATAGGGATGGCAGTTGGAGGGTGGAGGAGTGCTACTAGACACCAGAGCAACCTAACATATATAATTGAACAGCAATTTGAGTGTGGGGAGGTTGACACTATCAATCAATCAATCAAAATCTTTATTTATCCAGGTGAACATCATTGAGCAGAGCTCTTTTACAAGATGGACCTGGTTAGAACAAGGTAAGGGTATCATCCATCATAAAAACATATAAATACATGTAAATAAGTATATAAACACAATCACATTGGTGCAGTATTAGGAGAGTCAAATGATAAAAAGGAAGACAAGGAGAACCATAACAGAGGAGGATTCAAGTACAAGAGGGTCAGATCCACCAGTGAACCATAAATATATAAATGCAACTGTATATAAACCATGTTTGCTGTAGAGAAATATCAGTTAGTCCATTTACTAGGGGCAGTCACAGGAGCTAGCCATGAAAATGGTGTAAAGAACCACCAACTAATGGCAGATGGGGTACCAGGAGGGGTATGTAATATGTGAATGAAGGATAACAAGGTGATATGTGTAGTATCATGTATAGGAGAGTAGAACAGATGTGGCGGTGGGGGCCTACAGGGAGGGGGAAAGGGACGTTAGGACTGTTATAGTATGATTGCGTGTAGATAGTGGACAAATGCCATGTAGTGTTGTGAAAAGAAGGCTGGAGAAAGTGGGAAAGTAGACCAGAATCATAAAAGGAAGACAGAGTCATCAAAGTGTTACAGGTTAGCATGATGACAGACCAGGGTCAAGGAAAGAAACAAACAATTGAACTAATTTGTTCCTGGTAAAATGGTACAGGTTAGCATGATGACAAATCAGGGTCATGGAAAACAATTGCACAGATCATTTCTGAGACGTGAATATAAGAGCTTGAAGGATGACATGCTGATGGGTGACCTCAATTTCAGTTGTTTTTTTTTATTTATTCCACAAGGAGTACAGTGTAAAGCTTATAGCAGTCCTACCAAAGTGAGAGCTAACTTTGGGAACCTTCAGTAGGAGAGATTTGCAACTTCTCAGGGCATAATTGCCTATTGGTTTTATAGGAAGACAGTCTGTAATGTATTGGGGAAGTTTTTTGGAGATGGCTCTCAGCGTCCATAAGGCTGCATTTCTATCATGCCTGTATTGAAGAGCACTCCAACCCACTGACTGATATAGGGAGCAGTGATGGGTGGAATAAGGCAAGCCTGTGATGAACCACAAAGCTCTATGATATAGTGTGTCAAGTTTGGTGAGGTAGGAAGTGGGACAGTGACTGTACAGGATGTCAACATAATCTATCAAAGATATAAAGGTTGATTGGACCAGCTGTAGTTTGGCTACTCTAGTTAAGAAGTGGACTATCCTGAAGAACAAGCCAAGTCTCTGTCATAGTTTTTGAGTAATTTTTCAATGTGCTCTATAAAGGAGAGCCTATGGTCCAGCCATACTCCCAGGTATTTGAATTTAGAGACAAATTCTAACTTTTCACCAAGAATTGTAGTAATCTGTGGCACATGACCTGAAAGGGCTGAATTTACCGTTTGAGCAGAGGGAGAAAAAAGCATGACTTTTGTTTTCTTGGCATTAAGTAATAGTTTTTTTATTTAGAAGTTGATGTTGCAGCAGGTTGAACTCAGATTGAAGGTCATTACATGCAGATTGTAATGATGGGTGGCTTACGTAAAAGAACTGTATCATCTGCAAACAGATGTATGGTGGCCTTAGTTATGCTTTCATCAATACTGTTGATGTAGATTGCAAATAAAATCAGTCCTAAGATAGAACCCTGAGGAACACCTCTTAGGAGGGGTTTGAGAGTTGAGAGATCTCCTTCCACTTTCACCTGCTGGAGTCGATCAGAGATACCAGGAAAACATTATTTAAATATAAGGACAGCAATCAGAGGGTAAGGATTGCCACTAGACACCAGAGAAACCTAACTTACACAATAGGACAGTGATTGGAGAGTGGGGGCACCACTAGATACCAGGGAAAGAGCATCTCACTGCTCTCAGAGTAGTCCATAGCACAAGTTTCTGCTGCAGCTGCAGAACTTAGGAAAGTTCATTCTGCTGTTCACATACAGATAACATGTCTGAATGGCTCCTCTCACTAAGCTAGGCACACAGGATTTTGGGCACCCAGAAAATTTATTTCTGGCAACTTTAATTAAAAACAAACACCAGGTTCAATTGTTTTTTTTTTAACGAAAACATTATTTTTATGTACTTTTGATTTTGTAAGTTTAAACAGCAAAAAGAAAATGGCAACCATCTTGAATGTTTTTCCCCCACCACAAGTAAATCATCCAAATATATACTCAAAATGTTTTTTTACCTGTCACAATAGGTTTTTGTTACCTTTCATGGTAGTTATTTTTTTCTTTTACCAGTTGCACTGGAATGTTAGCTCAAAAATCGTTATAACTTTAAAACAGTATATTATTTTCTTTTTTCTAAACCCTCCAAAGGCACACCCTTGGCATGGGCCCATTCAACCCTGAAAATGTTGTGAAAAAAATTCCATCTAGGCTGTACAGTAGGTAAGAGCAAAAAATACCCAATGTTAACTATGGGGAAATCAAATGCTTTTTTTTCCTGATTTTTGGCACTCTGTATTATATAAACCATACAAGTTACTGTCACAAAACTTGCCACACCTTGAAAAAATGACAGCCTGACCGCACATGCCAGATTTTGTGCTATTTTGTCAAACAAAGCTGAGTTGACTAAGTACAAAATTTGAGGTTTAACATTAAACTGCCTGCTCAACCCTAACTATTGGGGTGCTATTGCACCCCTATAATACAAGTTTTTCAATTAAAAAAACTGCATTAATGAACTTGTTAGGTTTCAACTTAATGTAACAAAAGTCAATAAATCTGGCATTAGGGTTTTAAATCCTAACTCCCCATCTTCCCACCAACAAAAAGACAAGACCATACAAGCAACCACAGACAGCCACTGTCAGGTAAGACAATCAACTGGGTTTCAATGCAAAGAAGTGAAAAGTTATGTACTTTGGGGCAAAGAACCTGAGGAGGGAATACTGGCTGGGCGGGGTGCGACTGGGGGTCACTGAGGAAGAAAAGGATCTGGTGGTGGTGATGATAACTGACAGCATGAACAACTCTGCCCAGTACAGAAAGTCTGCAGCCAAGGCTAACAATATTCTGAGGTGTATTGCAATGGGAACCTTGTCCTGGCATAAGGGAGTGATCCTGCTCCTCTACAGATCATTGGTCAGGCTGCACTTGGAGTACTGTGTGCAATACTGGCAGCCATATCTGAAGAAGGATATCAGGCTGTTGAAGGAGGTGCAGTGTAGGGTGACAAAAATGATACAGGGGATGGGAGGCAAACCCTATGAGGACAGACTTAGGCATCTGAGTTTGTACACCTTGGAGGTAAGGAGGGATAGAGGGGATATGATTGAAACATTCTAATACCTGAAGGGGTTCAGTAAATCTGGCACAGATTAATTATTTAGGCTAAGGAAGGGGAGGGACACAAGAGGACATGGGTTAAGATTGGGGTGGCAGATTTAGGACAGAGATGAGGAGACATTATTTCACAGAAAGGGTGGTGTCAAAATGGAATACCCTACCAGAGGAGGAAGTGGTATCATGCAGGATGGTAAGTGCTTTTAATAGGGCATGGAATGGGGCATAGGGGGGTTTCTGGATAAGTAGTAATGAGGAATTGCCAGAGGGAAGAGAGGGGGAGGGGTGGGCAGCTATGATCTAGGAAGCTAATTGTGCACTTGAGCAGACTTGGCTGACCATAAGGCCTGTTTTTGCTGGCAGATTTATATATATGTATGTATGTAACATACAACTGTTTCCAGATTACTTAAATGCAGTAGCACTGATGTGCTACCTTCATGGATTTGTATCTGTGGCATGCACACTGCAAGACATTCACATTCACTTCTGGCTATAGATAGAAATCTACACTCTCAAATTACAACACTACTTCTGTCTGCAGAACACAGGTCCTTGCAGCCACAGACACAAATCCATGATACCCAGATTATGACAGTTCATATGTTTGCAGAAGCACTGTCCCCTATGGAGCCATGACTTCAGCAGCCACAGGTACACTGTAAGACATACACACACTTTTGGCTGCAGGGGTCTGTGTTTCTGCAGCTACAAATGTTAGACATACACACCTACCTCTGGCTACAGAAGCGCAGGTTCTGCAAAATCTATGATACTTAAATTCGGACACTAATTTTGTCTGCAGAATCACAGCCAATATGGAGACTGTACTTCTGCCGCCACAGTTATGCATGTATACTGTAAGACATGCACACTGGCTTCTGGCTGCAGAAGCATGAGCCCCTGTGGGGCCAGCATTTCTGCAACTGCATTTAAAATCCATGATAGCAAAATTGCAACACTACTTCTATGTGGGACCAGCAATTCTGCAGCCCAAGGTACCCATTCATGCTGAACGATATACACACACAGTTGTTGCTGCAGAAGCACAGGCATCTATGGGTTCTGTGCATCTGCAGCCACACATACAAATTCACAAAGGTAACGCATCAGTGCTACAGCAGTTGTATAATCTGTAAAATTTATATGTTGTTTTTCTTACCTGAAGATGGATATCTGTGGTTCCTTTTATGGTCTTGTCTTTTTGATGCTTGCAGGTTTGGGGGAGGTAGTGGTGGAAACCCTATTGCTACATTTCCTTACTTTTATTGAATTAAATTAAACCTTAACTAGTGCATTAATGCATTTTTTTGCAATGAATTGCCTGGACCCTGCTCCAAGGGAAAGGTATGTTTGCCCTCTTCACCCTGCACATCATTGCAGCAACACATGCAAAGAATTTCTGGGGACATCAAGCAGACTATAGAAGCACAGGACCTTCTTGTCCCTGTGATTCCATGTGTCTAGAGATACACATGTGCAGGGCAAACAGTCCATCTGTCAGCCAAAATGCAAAGCTCTCTGGTAGACATGCATGCAGAGGTGTAAGACCCTATATCAAGAAAATATTTCTTTTCACTTGATTGTAGTTAGACTTGTGCAGTTATCCCTGGACCATACATTCTCATGCTGGAGGGGTGATGCTGCATGGCACCACCACCTCTCCAGACTCAGCTCATCTAGCTGGAACACTGAGCTTGACACTAAAATCAATTCACTGGTACGGGATCATAAAGCACTTGGGCAAAAGGCTTGCCCTATACACATTTCTTTAATTTTTGCCCCAGATTTTCAACATAGTTGTTTTATGACCCCCCCACCACCTTACAAACATGACATGCAGCATTTATAGTATACTAGCCAAAATTTCATTTTGTGCCACTAGTGTGAGAAAATGCTTTGGCAAGGATTTGAAATATGACACGTTACATTGATGAGGTGGTGTGAAAAAATGGTTATGCTGAACTTTTACTATTAAAATATTGAAAGTTACCACAAAGTTATGAACGAGCATAGAACAATTTCAATATACATTCATAACCTTGATGTATTTTAATATTTTGACCCCAATTGTGAACATAGTCTTAATAGTCATATCCGAAACCTGTCTGAAACCTCACCATGATGACTTAGAAATAGCCATCCCAGGGTACACAGTAGTTAGGCAGGGCCGACAAGGAACTAAGAAAGGCAGCGGTATAGTCATGTATATAGCAAACAGTCTCCACTTCAACCCTGTCAAAATCCCTGGACATATTCCCCAAATAGAAACTAAGATGATTAAACTAGTTCTGCCGCACACCTCCCCGGTGTATGTGGCCGGGATATCGCCCCCCGCTACACCTGGAAATACCATCATTGACCATCTAGCCTCTCTTAAAGCTACAGCTGCAGCCAGTGAGCTCTACATCCTCAGCGACTTAAACTACAACTGGCTAGCAACAGACTGCTCCAAACTATGTAGCAGGGTTCAATCCCTAAACATCTCCAAACTAATAGGGCAACCCACATGTATAAACCCAAAAACACAAAACCACTCCCTCCTGGACTGGGCTCTCACAACACATGCTCACAGGATAATTAAAGCTGGCCTCCTACCTGATTCCCTGAGTGACCACCATATAGTCTACATGATCAGGAAGGTGCACAGACCTACAAACCACCACTCCCCAAGGACAATCCTTACACAAGCATACAAATCCCTCTGCCTCCACTCCCTACTAAATGACCTCACCCTCGTTGACTGGTCATTTATTCAATTGGCACCCACTATCGACCATGCTTTCGACATGTTCAAAAACCAAGTTCTTGCCATATGGGACTACCACGCCCCCCCAAGAAATAAGAGGATCAGGGAATCCCATCTCCCTTGGGTGTCTGCTGACATCATCTGCAGATGTCGTGCTAGGGACCAGGCCTGGAAAAAACACAGGCTAACAGACTCCCCTGAATCGCTGCAGCATTACCGAACCCTCCGTAATAACTGCACTAAAGCCATAAGACAGGCAAAAAAAAAACTACTTCCTGGTGGCTCTCTCCACTAACCTAAGCCACCCTTCCAAATTCTGGAAAACCGTTAAAACCCTGCTCTCTCCCCCTGTCCAGCCACCCACTCCTACCCTAAACATACAGGGCAACAATATATCAGTCCCCAGTGAAGTTGCCTCAGCATTCAACTCCTTCTTTACCAATTGTGCTAAATCTCTCTTAGATAGCCAACAATTCCCCACACCCACAAACAGCCCCTTCACGATACCCCAGCCTACCCCCATGCCACCACATTCTCTTTTCGTCCAGTCTCCTCAGCAGACATTCTAGCCGACTTATGCTCCCTTGACCCCAACAAAGGCAAGTGCCCTTTAGAACTGGATGCCAAACTCCTATTCTTATCAGCCCCTGCCATAGCCACCCCCTAGCTGACCTCTTGAACCTCTCTTTCTCTACAGCACAAATTTCTGCAGATTGGAAGGAAGCAGTAGTCATCCCGCTACCTAAGGGAGGTGATCCATCTGCGCCCAGAAACTACCGCCCAATCTTCCTCCTTCCGGTTCTGGCCAAGCTACAAGAACACCTAGCCTTCTCCCAACTCACACACTTCCCCGATTCTACCTCCTTCTTCACCCTGTATCAGTTGGGAGTTTGTAAATCACACTCCACCATCACAGCACTACTAAGGCTCACAAATGATATTTCTTCGGGTATGGACAAGGGCCATATCACCTCGGCCATATTCATTGATCTGGCCAAAGCTTTTGATACCCTATCCCACCCAAAGCTAATCACAAAATTGCAAGATGCAGGCCTCTCTTATCTAGCCACCAGCTGGTTCCAAGCCTACCTGACAGGCAGAAAGCAGGCAGTAAAAATTGGCCTTTATGTATCCACCTCACTCTCAGTCAACATGGGGGTCCCCCAAGGCTCTGTCCTGGGACTCCTACTATTCTCCATATTTTTAAATGATCTACCTCTGGTCTGCTCCAACTCAGCCATACAGATGTACGCAGATGATACCGTACTGTATGCCTCCGGCCCCTCCATCGGGGACATAAACTCAACTCTTCAGCTGGATTTTGATGCCGTTCAAGCATGGCTCAGGTCCAACCAACTTGTCCTAAATGCAAAGAAAACTGTCTCCCTAACCTTTGGCACACAGCCTAGACTATTCTGTCTAGCTGCTTCCCGTGTCTTCCACACTCTGGACGAGTACACCCTGGAATCCTGCACCTCCTTTAGGTACCTGGGATTATGGCTCGATTGGCACCTAGACTTCTCCGCCCACATTGACTTGCTACAGAAAAAACTACACCCTAAACTAGGCACACTATACCGCAATAAAGGCAACCTACCAACCACAGTCAAGAGAGACTTAGTGCTCAAAATGATCCTCCCCATATTTGACTACGGCAACGTGGTCTACAGCACAGCCCCCTCATCCACCTTGGCCAGCTTGGACCCCCTCTTTCATTCTTTCTGTCGGTTCATCCTGGAATGCCCCACCACCACCCATCATTGCGACCTATACAGCGCCCTTGCCCTCCTATCGCTGGAGTCTTGACATCAACTACATTGAGCTAATCTCATAGCTAAATACTGGACCAATTCCCTCCCCCTCTCAGCTCTGTAGTCTAACACAACCCCCGGCATACTCCCTCAGAGGCTCTGACTCAAAACAACTCCAAGTTCCTTTCATGCACACATCGAAGGGCCAATCAGCCTTCAAACATCGGCTGACCAAACTCTGGAACAACCTAACAGCAGATATTAGGCTCTCCCCCTCCCCAAGGCTCCTCAAAGTTCTCCTACATGCCCACTTCTCAGATACAGTATATGCAACTGCAACCTACAGCCTAGACCTGCCGCCAAGAGGCATCTGAATGGGCCTTAAATTAAATTAAATAAGCCTAGAATTCCTAATGCATTTACTATACTTCTACTGCTCTGCTGTTTCACCCTGCAGTCTAGGCCTAACTATGTCACAGTAAACTATGCACTGTGGTCTGAGGACTAGACTTTGTAATGCCAAAAATTGGTCAATCCTGCCTGTACCTATTCTGAACTTGTAATTATCTCTGTATGTATCCACTCTCATCCTGTTGCCGTACCACTGTGTTGTGTTGTATTCTGAACCTGTTGACAAACCACTGTAGTGTATTCTATTCTTAACCTGTTTGGATTCCATGTAACCCCCCCCCCAGGTCGCATCTGGAAGCGAGCGTTCCCCACTCAGTATGCTTATCTGGTAAATCTCTTAAATAAATAAACAAATAAATAAATGTCCCTATCTCCTGAGCCCAGTTTGTGAGAATTTTAAAATCCATTCTGAAAGGTGAATTCGAAGACTGAATGACAAATCACCCTTCAGCACAGATTTGAAAAATAGTGCCTCTGTTGTTCATGAGGTGGTGTCCCAAAAAGGCCATGTAGAAAGCTTTGTGGAAAAATATAGAATATTGGCAAAGTTATGAGAGAATGTTAAAATATTTCAATGTTGAGTCCTAACTTGGTCACTTCATCATATTGTCCCGGATTCCCCCCTTTTTCCCTCACAAAAAAGACAGAGACCATTGTTTGTTGTGCTCAGATTTGGCAATTAATTTATTTATATTCATAATTCCATATTCAATTTTCATTTCTTTATTATCATATTCCATAAATTTCCTTTTATTTCCATCCATATATTAATCTCCGATTATCCCTCCCCCAGGTGAAAATCTGGGTGCCTTCTTCTTCCCCTTCTCCATTAGGTAACGGTGAAAACCGATACCGCTTTTTCCTTCATCCTCCTCCTCTTCTTGTGTTATTTCTTTCTTTTTTCTTCCCCTTTTTCCCTCCCCCTTTTCCCCACTTTTCCCCTGCCATCCACCTTTGGCAGTCCATACCCATCTCTTCACCTGCCATTCACCTTTGGCAGTCCTTACCCATTTTCCACCTGCCATCCACCTTTGGCAGTCCATAACCATCTTACCACCTGCCATCCACCTTTGGCAGTCCATCCTCTTTTATCACCTGCCATCCACCTTTGGCAGTCCATAACCATCTTACCACCTGCCATCCACCTTTGGCAGTCCATCCTCTTTTATCACCTGCCATCCACTTTTGGCAGTCCCAAACTGTCCGACCAGACACGTCTGTCCTCCACCATGACAGACTCACCATACAGGCCCATCTTGACTGTCGTCCCCTCTTGCTCTGTCTAGTAGGGGGGGTGAGAGGGATCAAAACTCCAGCAAAAGTGGCTGAGGCTCCCTTGTGCTGTCCCTTATGTACCTCCCTTGGCCCCTCCACTTCCTGTTGCCTGCCCATTGTTCTAGCCCTTAGCCCATCCCTTCCCTTCCCCTCTCCCCACCTGAGCACAACCATTCTAAGAAGGAGGGAAGGGGTGCACCTGGACAACATGGTCTGCCCCTTAAAGGGCAAACTCTATTGTCCCGGACCCCCCCCCCTTTCCCTCACAAAAAAGACAGAGACCATTGTTCGTTGTTGTGCTCAGATTTGGCAATTAATTTATTTATATTCATAATTCCATATTCAATTTTCATTTCTTTATTACCATATTCCATAAATTTCCTTTTATTTCCATCCATATATCAATCTCCGATTTTCCCTCCCCCAGGTGAAAACCTGGGTGCCTTCTTCTTCTCCTTCTCCATTAGGTAACGGTGAAAACCGATACCGCTTTTTCCTTCATCCTCCTCCTCTTCTTGTGTTATTCCTTTCTTTTTTCTTCCCCTTTCCCCTCCCCCCCTTTTTCCCCACTAGCCAGTCTCCAGCTTGCGTTGGATGGCTGGCTTCCCTCCATCTTAGGGTATCGCTGTCCCTTACCTCAGGGGTGCTTCCTTTTTTCTTTTTTTTATACACGAATTCTCTCTCACTTTCTCCATTCCTCTATGAAATCCATTGCCTCTGTATTGAAAATGTCTATGGCTAGATCCGACAGGTGTACACCATCTGACCTGTAGAAGTCCTCCCCCCATTCTTCAACTCCTCGCAGTATAACCTGTCCACCCATCTGCCTTACCAATGTCCCCACCCTTCTATTCATCTTTCTCCTGGCTCTCTCCACTGCCCTGTGACTGTTCTCCTGTCTCCACACTCTTCTCAGTATCATATCTGACCAGGCAAGGTACACCCGAAGCCACTACTGTCGTAGTGCCACTAGGTCCTTTTTTTTTTTATCTGTAAGTAAGTGTGTACCTATGGTCTGCCCCCCTAAATGTATAATGATTAGGTCTGGACTGGGCCACTGCCTTTTGAGTTCCTTCAAGGTGGGAAGGAGCTGTGCCCATCTCATCCCCCACATGCCGTGCCATACCAACCTACATTGCCTTATATCCTGGTATAGCTGCTTTCCCCCAGCTTTCTTCTCTGCTCTCTTTCCAGATCAATAAATATAGGAATGGCCACATATCCAGACTTCCATGATTCTCCCTCTACCTATGGGGTGTAAAGAAAATTAATTAGTTACATATAGTCTTATTTTCTTTGAAATATCCCCCCCGCCTTTTTCCCCGTTTGTTTTTTTAACACTCTGATGTATCTCCTATAACTGGCTGACCGCCATTGCCCTTTTCCAAAATGGCCTTGACAGGCTCCCCCATTGCTGCCCGCTGAGAGGCAGCCCCAATCCGCAAGGAATGGGATGAATAGTTAGCCGGGTCTTCCCCCATGAATTGCATGCCCTTTTTGAGCAATGCTGTGACTTGGTAGCCAGTGACCCTTTTTCCATCACCATGAACAAATAACTTCCCTGTCTTCTTCCCATGCTCTGCGGTGAAAGCCCACAGAGCCTGTACTGGGCATATTGCGATCTCTGTGTGCCCTTTCAACGTCACCATGCAACCTTGTCCTCTTTGATCCATTTTCGACCTCCTAATCTTGATCCGTGTCTCTGATACCCCCCAGCTGATATCTTCCCAGTCCAACCCTCCTTCCTTGTCTTCTCTCCCGTGCCCTACCACCTCACTCACTCTCATGGCCCCTGCAAACATCACCACATAAATTGTGTGAAATAGCTGGGCCTTGGCCTTTGATTTGCATAACGCCGGGAGCACCTCCTTCAGCTTCACCGGTCGCTGCTCCCCTATAGGCCTTCTGTTATCTGCTAGACCTTGTTTCAGCCTGCCCCATCCTTGCATCATTCTTCTGATGAGTAATGATTTTGTCAGGTCCTTCCACCCTTTTAGACTGCAGATAACACTAATCTCTGCCAAATAAACTCCCATTGTGGTGTGGGCTGTACCTTTTTGCCACTGCGCCATGGTGAACATTCCCGACTGTTCCTCTGTGAGTGGCCTACTTACCCCCATCTGGTGCTCTGCCCTGAATGTTTGAAACACCCACCAGGCCCCATCATAGGCCCTCAGAGTCTGAGGTGCCCATGAGCTGTGAAACAACAGTTCTGCTCCTTCTTGCTAACATCCCAAATGTTCATTGGTATGGGTGTGTTTTGCTCTTCCGCTGCTGGTGCCAGCCTCCGAAAATGGTCCAGCTGCAGACGGGAAAGGCTGTCAGCCAGGGTATTATGAACCCCTTCTATGTGTTTTGCTCTGAATGACATGTTCAGCTGCAAAGCCCTTAAGACTAAAAGCCACAATACCTGCCTGACTGTGTCTGCTCTGGCTCCCCTGTTATTCAGAACATCCACCCCTGCTCTGTTGTCACAACAAAATGTCACTTTCTGGTTCTGTAACTCCTCCCCCCAGACCAAGGTACATGCCCATATGGGCATGATCTCCAGTAATGTTATATCTCTCACTTTTCCATCCCGTATCCAGCTGGCAGGCCAGGGTTCTGCAAACCATCTACCCCTCAGGTAACCCCTCATGCCTAGCCCCCCAGCGGCATCTGTATAGAGGTCGTGGTCTGTGTTGTACAGCCACTCTTCCTGCCAGAAACAGCACCCATTATATTCCCTAAGGAATTCTTCCCAGATTCTAAAATCCTCCCTGACACCTTGCATCAGGTCCACCCAGTGATGTGGTCTGGTGACCCCTGCTGTAGCTCTCACTAATCTCCTTGTGAATGCCCTTCCTGGTCCAATGGCCCTGCATGCGAAATTCTTCTGCCCCAGTACCTGCTGCACCAGTTTTAGTTGTACCCATCTCCTGCTGGTGTGCACTTGGACTGGTTCCCTCAATTTACTTACTTTTTCATCCGGTAGCCTAAAAAACTTAATTCAGGGCATCTATCTCAATCCCCAGAAACTCCATAACCCTGCTAGGCCCCTGTGTTTTTTCTGGAGCCATTTGGGACCCCTAGCTCCAGGCACAAATCCTGAAACTTACATCCTTTTGCCTCTCTTTCTCCCTTTCCAGTGAACAGGAAATCATCCAGATAATGGATGACCGTCCTATAACCCGTCCTTTCTTGGAATATCCACTGTAAGCAGGTGCTGAATGCTTCGAATGTAACACATGCTATGGAGCATCCCATCGGCATTTCCTTGTCAAAATAGTACTGCCCCCCAATTTTGAAGCCCAGTAGATCCCAGTCTTCTCTCCTAACTGGCAGCAGTCTGAAAGTGGACTCAATGTCCGTTTTCGCCATCCATGCATCCTCTGTGGCACGGATTATCCGGACTGTGTCTTCTAAAGTCGCATATGTCACTCTGGATAGGACAGGTGGTGGATCACCCTGTATTCACCTTCTTGTTTCTTAGGTACCAAACCTAATGGTGAAATCCGCATGTCCTGCAATGGGGGGCGTGTTAAATGGTCACTCTACTCTCCCTGCTGCCTTTTCTTTCTCTATCCTCTGCCTTAACATCCCTTCCTTTCCTTTTACCAACCCCAGGTTGACTGCCTCTCTTGCTTGTCCAAGCCCCCCACACTGCAGTGAGAACCCAGTGTTAAAACCATCTATAATCATATCTCGCACACTTGTGTTCGGATATCCATCCAAACAGGCTGTCCATGCCTCTAAGTTGATGAGAGTTCTGGCCATCCTAAATTGATCCTTGTCGTGCCCCCCGTCAGTCCTACCCAGCCCCTCCCCCTTGTAATGTGCCACATTTCTCTTCTTAGCGATTCTGTCTCCCTCTGCCCATGTTCTCCCTACCTTTCCCACCCCTGTTCCATATCTGCCCTCGAAACCTCTGGCCTTCTTGAAAAAACTGCTGTCCTGAA
Source organism: Neoceratodus forsteri (assembly GCA_016271365.2). NCBI lineage: Eukaryota > Metazoa > Chordata > Ceratodontiformes > Ceratodontidae > Neoceratodus > Neoceratodus forsteri. The sequence goes on from CM057452.1 coordinate 1,729,794,885, forward strand.
CCTTGCCCCCATGCCCTTGCACCCCTTGGGCCCAAGCCATTCTACGTCTATTCTCCGGGTGTCCTCCTCTGCATTTTGAACACGCGTGCCGGAAACAGCATTGAGGCCATGAGCACGAAGCCCTGTTGTAAGCCCAGCAACATCTCTGGGGCGTAGCCCCCTGCCTTCCCCATTCACCTTCAGGTGTGGACTGATCTGTTACATAATCGGTCCATAAATCTAGTTGCTTGGTGTCCCATCTCACGTCCCTGAAGGTAGCCATTCTCTGCCAGAAAAACTCATCATAGTATAACCACCCCACCCCACCCTTCGCCTTAGCCCTCCGTATTATCAAGGAATAAGTGATAAGCAGGATGCCTAGCTCCGGTCTCTTTTCCAGCACTATGGCTGAGAAAGTGGCGAAACCCACAAATCACCCATCCCAAGTCTTCCTTTTTATGAACTTGTCTTCCTCTTTCTTCCCTAAAAGCACTATCGCCACTGCCATTTCAGTTTTTCCTATGCCTTCCTTTTCTTCATAATTAGCCACTGCCTCTTGGCTTATCAAGGTGAATATATCCAAGTACTTCCCTTTCCACATTTCTTCCTTTGTGGCCAGTGACACGTGCTCATCTATCCCCATCCCAGGTGTACCTATCTCCCTTGTACCTTTTCCTTCCTTCTCAGTACTCCCTTCATTCCTGCCTGTTACTTCCTTCCCCGCCTTGATTTCTGCCAGAGCCGATTCCATCTGACCCAGGCCTCCCGTTCCCAGTGCTGACACAATTTGACCTATGTATTATTTTACACTGTCCCCAACAGCACTGGGTGCATTACCTGTAACCTTGTCAGGCCTTGCTGGCATCTTCAAGTGTCCCCTCATCTCTCCTGTGGTTGATGATGAGAAGGAGGACTACAGTGGGTTGCAGAGGAAAACCCGCTCTGAGGCTCTGGACCGGGTTCGGCCAGGGGGGGATCCCACCATGAATGGGAAGAGGTACTGACGTTACCGAGTCTGTCGGTTGCAGAGGTACTGGGTCAGCCACCTTGGCGGGTCCCACTACCAGCGGTGACACCCTAGCAGGACTGCTTGGCCTCTCAGCTGATCGTTTCCCTCTGCCGCCTTTCCCCGGGCCCGCTTTTCTCTTCTCCCCAGATCTCCCTGGTTCCTCCCCTTTGACCAGTTCCCACATCCTATTGGCTTACACTGCCAATTCCATTATAGCTCTGTAAGCATCTTCTTTAGATGGCCTACCCTTCTTTGGTGCCATGTTCTCCTTGTCTTTTGCTCTGTGAAGAAAACTAAGAGAAAAACAAGGTTAATTGTGTCTATATCCTGTCCTGTAATGCTTTCCTTCTGTCTCACCTGCTCCAGAGCCCGCGTGACCCACCGGGCCTCCCCCAGTCACGGTGTCCATTCTGCTCAACAGGTCGCCGGGTCACCTGGCTGCTCCTTGCCTTGTCCCTTGTGGTTAAACCCATGCTTCCCAAGCCATCCCCCAACCGGTCTCTTTTCCTGGCCCCTAATAAATCATGTTGTAATGGGGTGATTGAAATACTAGGCTGCATGGTCTGTAAAGGTTCTGCTGCACCTTCCAGTCCGCATGGTCATGTCACCTTATTATTATAAAATTTTTTTTTTTTTATAGTGCAGTGCTCTAGCCACTAGGCCACCCAGACTGCATGGCCACCCTCGGGCATCACCACCCAATTCCCTCAACCATCGCCAAGAAAGCGCCCAGAAAACACTAGTGGATTTTCTCCCCAGCCCCCCCCACGCAGTGTGTGACATCACACCGCGTGGTGCTGAATCATTATCCTTCCCTCCTGTTTCTGAGGCCTCCACCTTATCCCAGGCCTCCTCCTTTGACCAAAGCCCCCAAATCCCCAGCAAGAACAGTAAAAACACACCAAAAAATCCCATGGATCTTCTCCCCCTTCTCCCACATGGCGTGTGACGTCACACCGCATGGTACCTACTCAAAAACACACTTTTTTTTTTGTTTTTTTACTTCCAAGGCCTCTATCTTACCCCCCCAGGCCTCCTCCTTTGGGCGCAGCCCCACATTCACAGTAAACTGGGCCGTAAAGCAAACCCCCACAACCAGTGAAGCTCTTCCCCATCCCCCATGAGGTGTATGACGTCATGCCACGTGGTTCTGAGGCACCCTCTTGCTCCCCCAATCTACAAGGCCCTTCCAGGCCTACCAGTGCCTCATGCCTTGTAATATTTCAAAAACAAACACAGACAATTGCAAAACTTCCCCTCCGCATAGTTCCCAGATGTGGGCCAAGCTTTCACCACATGCATCATGCGGTCAGGCCTTTGTTCCAATCGACTAGCTCATATTCCTCCCAAACCAGCACTGCTAGAGGCCCATGGAGGCCTAATCAAGCCAGCTGCTTAAACAACCTACTTTATACCATAAAATACCTCGGTTTTCTCCTTGAATGACCTTTTCCTGGGCACAAAAACTTGCAGCAAAAAATCACTCACTTAAATCTAGTCTTCTCCCAATTTAAAACAGAGCCTGCAAAACAGTGAACTTCAAGAGTTTGACCTAACCAGCTAAACTCACATTAACTTGAAACAACAAATTTGCATTTAAAAGAAAACTAGCCTCTAAGAAAAGCTTCACACACTGCTCCCAGTAAATGATTACCATCAACATTTCATTAAAAACAACGTTGTAGCATCATATATATATATATATATATATATACATATTTTTTAAATCTCTTAGCCTAACATGTTGTAGCTTTTAATCTCTTACTGTATGTTGTTGAACAAACCTTCCAAACAATATGCCAATCTGAAGTGCTGCAGTTTCTTGTAAATCAAAACTCCAGCAACAGTGGCTGAGGCTCCCTTGTGCTGTCCCTTATTTACCTCCCTTGGCCCCTCCACTTCCTGTTGCCTGCCCATTGTTCTAGCCCTTAGCCCATCCCTTCCCTTCCCCCCCTCCCCACCTGAGCACAACCATTCTAAGAAGGAGGGAAGGGGTGCACCAGGACAACATGGTCTGCCCCTTAAAGGGCAAACTCTATTGTTCCTACACATTTTTAACACAGTCTTCATATGACCCACCCCACCCCTCATGAACCCTGGAGGTTGAAATTTACAAATCCCACCCAAAATGTGAGTTTGTGGAGAAACTGCAAAATCCTCTTTGGGCCAGATTTTAAAATGTTCACCTACCTTGTTGATGAGGTGTTGTCCCAAAAAAGACCATGTTGAATATTTGGTAGAGAAATACTTAAAAATGATGTTGTTAGTAAATGTTCAAAACATATTTAAATACATTAACTGAACTTACCTTCTTTTCTCATATCCCATTTGCTGTTCCCAGATGAGGATGTCTTTGGGATTGGAAACTGGATCTATGATATGGGACTTCTTTTTAGGAAAGTGAGGGGTGTGGGGTGATGGTACTGAATGTGTGGAGGTTAGTGTGGGTATGGGTAGGTATGTGAGAGAGCACAGATCAACAAGATACCATTTCTTCTTTTCAGGTACTGTTAAAAAAAAAGATCTTTATGGGATGGTTCCCCTTATTTAATGGATGCCAGCACTGGAGATTGGGCATCTCAGTGCACATGGACAGTTTTGTGGCACTGGATGTGGGCACCCTGGCATCACTTGGCACATTGGGTGGATAAACTCACAGACATAAGAGTGGTGGGAATAGTTCATGTACAGTGGCATCAGTGATAGGCAGCCCCTGTGCCTCAAACTATTACTTGAGGGAGGGAGATGTTAGCTGGCACTGAGGATTGGGCACCCTGGTGTCAGAAAATTAAAGAGAAAAGCTACTTTAATAATGGCAGCATGATTGTCATCCATCATCCATTAAAATTAAAACTTAGGTAACGGGGGAAGGGGCATAATTGCAGTGTGATTAAGCACCAGCCATCAGGCAAATGTAATTAATAATGTTGGTTGGGAGGGAGAAGGACTCAGCCATGTCTCCATGCATATCAGCACTTCTGAAATGGCTCCCCTCACTAAGCTGGACATCCAACATTTTTAAGTACCCAGGAGGTATTTCAGGGAAGATGTTTAATATACAAACACCACAATCTAGCTAAATGAGTCCCATTTACCTAGATTAATGTGTTTATGTTTTGAAAATAATTCCTTTTTATGTATTTTCCATCTCTTTTGTTTACAAATGTTATTATACTGTATATCTATTTATACAATGCCAGTGGGTAAAAAATATCTTAAATGAAGGCATTTATTTTCATCAACTGGAGAGCTGAAGTGAAAATAAATAATTTATTTCTACTCCCTCTCAGAAAACAATTGTTATTTCCACTCCAACTCCATAATGTTGTGAGCAGAATCTTCCTTTATTCCTAACATTCTTTCCAGGCCAGCCATTAAAATGGTACAAAAGCCTGATTTTACAATCAAGAGTGCACAAATAAGCTTACCAGCCCCTGGGACTGTATAAATAGCACTTGCCATGGGCTGCATGGAAAGAAATTATTTACTTTGAATGACTCAGTATGGCCTCTGTAGACCTCAATGTCTCCACCACTCGTGAGACCAATACAGGTCATAACCAGCTGTTCATAATAAATCATTTCTTTTTATGCAGCCCATATTTGTATATAAATGTAGTGTTTGTATAGTCATACTACAAGACATTTTTTGTCTAGTTGAAATATTGTACAGTTTATGCAAAAAAAAAAAAAGATAATATGACCAGCCTGAGATGCTAAAATATACAGACTATGGTATATCTGCCTCAAAAAAAAAAAAAGAAAGAAATTGCATTTCCTATGTTTGGTAACTAACACACTACAAGTAAAAAGATCATTCTAATATTTTAATGTAGACTTTGAATAGTTTTTGATTGTTATATAATGTTTTAGACTACAATATGTTAGGAGGCATTGGTAGTCTAGTGTGTACAGCAGTGACATAGGAACCAGATATTGTTTCTGCCTTTCTAATTTAGGGCCATATAATCCATTTTTCAGTTTCTTTATCCAGCCATCGAGTCTTGTTCAGTGGTAGTCTGGCTTCTGAGCCGTTATACATGCTTACATCCTTGTAAAACAGGTTTTGTCAAATCATGCATCTTTTTTTCTGCATGTTGAGATTGCAAACACATTCTGATATGATAAAGATGTGTGTAAACCAGTTAGTCTAGGAGTTATAAAGTAATATTATTATTATTACGACAATTAGCTGTAAATGAATCTTTTCTTTTCTGTTTCGTGTTTTAAGTATGGTCTTTTGCTACTGTGATGCAAAAATAGTTTTTATTCTTTTGTATGCTTTCCTGTTTTCCTATTAGGATCTGCCCTATATTCTGATATTTCTAGATAATTTCTTATTAAATTAGTACTCTATTATTTTATTACCATTAAAACTACATTAAAATTGTTTTCTCCTCAACAGCTAGTGCTATCTATTTTCATTCTACTTAGACATTCCACTTATGCCATTCTTGGTCATTTGGAGGAACAGCATTAAATAATGTCACTAGTGTCATGAATTGTCTTTGACATAAGAAAAAATGGAAGAGCATTAGCTAGTGAGTTAAAGGAGCATAATCTTGATGTTTGAGCACCACAAGCCAAGTTAAGTCATTAACCAAAAACTGGTCCAAGCATATCAAATATATTTTATTTATTTCAGCTTCAGAATTACAACCAGAATTATGACTGGAATGAAAGCATTTGAGAGTATTTAACAGTATAAAATTACTTCCTATTACTTTTAAAGACATCCATGACTTTATAAATGGATTTGTAGGAGGAACAGTGGAAGCAGAGTTACTACAAATATTGAGTCATCATAAATTGTGGATGAGACATGTAATTAAATCGCATCTGCCATTACTGTTGTGGCCATTCAGTGTTTGAATTAAAATGTGTACATGGGGACAAAGCTCCCCAACCCATGTCTGCACCCCAACCCAACATGAACCCACACTAAAATTAAAACTTTAAATACAGTATTTAAACCTAAATCAAACAACCATAAAAGAGTAATCATGGCATAATTTGATGAAATATTGTACAGTGACGTCTCAGCTGATATTTTAAATCAATCAAGAGAGTCAGCATCTGGAACTCTACTTAAAACGATACTCATGACATAAGTTGATGAAATCTCACACAATTAAATCCCAGTGGCCATTTTGAACAAATTGAGTGAGTCAGAGTTAGGTGGACTCTTTAGTATTAAGTAAGCCCTTATCCTGCTCATTTGGTCTAGATCCTCCTCTGAACAGAGTCTAGAATATAGTGGTAACAATAAACAATGAAGGGCTCACCTTCTCATTGCACTCTCACTTCTTTTTCATTATTTTTCTTCCACCAAACAATGTCAATGGATAGCTTCTGACAGTGAAAAGACAGATTGTCACAAGCACACTTGTTCTTCAGTTTAAAAATGCATACAAAATAAGTGGTAGAAACGGATATATAACATCACTGAGTATTGCTGGAGGGGGGAGCAGGTGCTGTAAGTTGGCGCAACATACAAGCTGAAACCAGAAACAGTGTTTTTTTTTGTTTACAAAGCTAGCAAGCAATACAGCCTATGCACCAATAGGCAGGAAAGATGCTCCGTAGGCATGTATCCTGCCTGCATAGCTCCACACCTACAGACAGTTGCACACAGGCTGTATTCACCAATGGCCTCCACCTGTCCACATCACTGCCCCAGGACACTGGACTCTGCAGGTCAACTGGGGGCAGAGTTGTGGACCCAGGTGGGCATCCAGTCATATGCCTGGCATGGGTCCCACAGTGGATCCCATGCATGGTACAGCATGGGTCCAGGTGCAAAAATACCAGCTGCAGGCACCTGGACCTGCACAGCCAGTCCCCATCAGGCAGTGTGCTCCCCTAGCTATGCTCATGGCACACAATGCATGCCCAGCACACAGATGGACCCCTGACCACATGCTCCCCCATCCCATGTACTGCCGATCCCTGTCACACATTGGTGGCTTGTCTCTGAGGTAGTTGTCCACCCTCCAGCAGAACATTGCCTTGCAGGCCACAGCAGCCCTCACAAACACCTCAGGTGGCCCCTGCAGGTCTGGAAACACAGAGGCACCCTCTGCAGCAGTGGCATGGCACCAGTAGACAAGACAGTAGTGCCCCCCCTTCCCACACCAGTGGGCCCCCAACCACCACAACTGCCCCATTCCAACCAGTGGCCAACCCCACCTACCACACACCCCTGGCCCATCCCCTGAACCCATGCCAGTGTCCTGCCACCCCCAGTCCTGGCACCCTTACTGGCACATAGGTAGCTGATGTCCCCCATCCCCCCATGGCACCAACAACACCACCCCTGATCCTCATATGTGGCTGTCGGTGCCATGGCTGTTGATGACCAACAGCACATCCCTACTCACATCTCCATGGCTGCTGGCCATCCAAGTGATGCTGTGAATGCACTGCAACTTTATAGGGGTGCACCCCCAGCATCACATGGATGGCCAGCAGCCATGAAGATGTGAGAAGGGATGTGCCACTGGCTGTCCACAGCTGCAGCAGTGACAGCCAAGTACAGAGGTTAGGTGATGGTGTTGTTGGTGCTGTGGGGGTGGGGGACTGTGGGCCACCTGTGGGCAGCACCAGTACTGGGTTAGGGACTTATGGCTGAGCACAGAGAAGTGCATTGGGGGCACCTGTACAGGCTCATCTCTGCATACCATTAGCCCTGCTATGGTATGGGAATGGGCCGGAACTGTCATATCTTTGGGGGGAATGCCCACATGCTGTTGGGCCTGGCAGGTGTTTGTGTGGGGTCATGTCCAGCACTGTGATGGGTGTTGGAGCACCTATGTGTGTTGGAGGGGCTTGTGGTACACCAGGAACTGGGGATGCACAGCATCAGTGGGGTGGGGGACTGTGTGTCTTGGTCACACAGGGTTCAGGGCTGCCTTGTGCCAGTGTGGGGGATGCAATACCGTATGGGGACAGGGTGCCCATCCGCACAGGACCAGGTGTGTAGGCACTTATGACAGGGTTCCCCCTGGCATAATAGGAGACCACCTATTTGCCCCCAGTGCACAGCACTACATGCCTTGGTGCATGGTGCATAGTGCTGGCATGCCTCTGCCTGGCCCAGATGCAATGCTGTCCATGCAGCTGGGGGATTGGATGCATGGGGTCTGTGGGCCCAGATAGTGCATCCCACATGGGGGGTGCAATGTGTGTAGAGTGGCTATGCACCACAGTTATGTGGCATGTAGCTACTCCGCCCATTCATGCATAGGTCCCAATGTCAGTAATCACTTGCTTTAATGAAGTATTATTTGCCACAAAATTATGATATTGTATGGTAGAAAAAAAATAATGAAAAAGAAGTGAAAGTAGAATAAAGAATTGAGCCTTCATTGTTTATTTTTACCACTGGCTATTTTTCTGCTGTGTTGCAGCTTCCTCTGAATATATGTTGATCTAGTCCTTGGAAGGCAGAGGGCATCCTGAAACTCCTCTGGCATAGTCTAGATTCTACCCAAGTGATCTTTTCAGTCATAAGAGGGGAGGGACAGAGGTTCAGGGTGTGGTTTAGTACCATATTTCTTTGATTTGTAACTGTAGTTTCAATTCAAAAATTGAATTTTAGCATGCAGTTTTAATTTGAGGGTGGTAACTAATCGAGGGAAGCTTTAAATGCAACAAGCTGTTTTGGGACATACAGCTGGTTGCCTTGTGGTTCTCCTCAATGCTATCCTAACATTGAAATGCCACAGTACTATGTCGAAATGCAAAGCATACAATTTGGAGTTCAAGCTCCAGGCAGTAAAAAGTGATGAGACAGAAGGTAACTGACCCATGGCCATAGCTCTCCGGGTCAATGAGAAGTAGATCTGAGACTGGAGTAAAAGTGTTAATCACTTTGAGGAGAAGCTATGGGAGGAAGGATGCTCAGGAAACAACCATAAGAGCAGAAGACTAGGTGGTGCTGGATGGCAAGCAGCATTCCCCACTGAAGAAGCCCACCTTGCCACATGAGTTGCCCAGCAGCAAGAATGCCATATTTGGGTAACCCACAAGACAATCTCCCTGATAGCTTTCTCACTAATAATGAACCCAGAGTTTAAAGTGAGCCATGGCTGGGTCAAAAAATTCTTAGCTCGCTGAGGATTTACTATGTGGCAGTGTACTACTATTGGTCAGAAGCTCCCTAAAGATTATGTGCCTAAGGTTATTGATTGTATCACTTTCTGCTCTAAACAAACCAAGAAATTCAACTCACCACCATCAACAATCAGCAATATGGATGAAACCACTGTCTGAGCGGATATGCTGGGGTAACAAACAATTGAACAGATCAGCACAAAATCAGTCCCTCTGCTAATGACAAGGCATGAGAAGCAGAGACTCACAGTTTGTTTGACTGATCTAGCAGATGGCCAAATGCTTCCCCCTCTTCTGGTATTAAAAGTTAAATGAACAGCTAAGGACATCGCTAATGTCAGTGGAGTTGTAATTGCGATGTCAACAAATGGCTGGATGAACACTGACATCACTAGCCTATGGCTTCACACAGTGTGGGACAGAATTTCTTTTGGGAAGTGCCTAGTCATGTGGGACACCTTCAGGTGTCATATCTGCCCTGAAGTTAAAACTATAGCCCCCCAAAAAACACAATCATGGCAGCTATACCGGGAGGTTGTATTAAACTTTTACAGCCTGCAGATGTGCCATGGAATGAACCCTTTAAGCAAAAATACAGAGAGTGCTACGACGAGTGGCTTGCTAATGGCCCCAGGGAGCTGACTCCAGCCAGCAATCCTCATGCCCCTTCATGGTCACAGATTGTAGAGTGGGTGAAGCAGACTTTGTCCACACTACCACACGAGGGTGATTATAAAATCCTTTGAGATCTGTGGGATAACTACTGTTGACCCTGAAAACTTCAACTATTTTAAAGAAGATGTTGTGTCCAGTGAATATCTGGATGACCTTCAACGGTGACTCCAGGCATTAAGTAGTGAAGGTACTGATAACCAAGATAATCAAGAGCAGTTTGTTATGAGCAGTGAGAATGAGTCTGATGAGGGGGAGCCAGATAGTGACACTGAACTTAACTAAATGAACTCATGAACATGGGCTTCATGGCTGTTTCATATTAAGCTCACCCTTGAGCTTTTTTGAGTGTCTGTACACTGTGTCATTTTAAGTTACACAAGTAAAAGCTAAGTTTTAAAATGCTACCAGTGCTTGTTTTTCCTTGGTGGTCCTGGAGGTGAGATGTGAGTGAATGAGCTGCTAACATGCTGTTAGTATGGTATGTGCAGTTATGTTCAGCTAGGTGAATGAATGAATGAATGAATGAATGAAATCAGCAGCTGGAGGATTAATGAGTGTTAAAAGACTTGTGGTTATTCATGCTTAAAAGTGCTAATGCACAGACTTATAAACGAGGGCTGCTTTTATTACAATTATTTTTTGAGGGTGTGACTACAATAAGAGGATGACTACAATTAGAGGACAACTTCAAATCGAAGAAATACAGTATCTGTTTTTGCCACATTCGAAAGTGGCCACCCTAAAGCCAGGAGATCACAGGTAATGACATTACTAGAGAAAACACCTAAAATGTGAAAATGGGCAAGTAACTTTACCTCACAGTGCTGTAGTTTACCCAGTTTTTTTTTAAATTCAGCATTTATTGAATTTTGCATAAATGCTTTAACATGAAGGTACAGGCAACATTAATACATTTACAAAGTAAATAGCAGCTCCATGCTAAAGCCCCCACCCCCCTCCACATCCATCCCCCAGCTTGGCACATCCTTCCCATTGAAAGCAGGGAATATGGAGGACAAGAAACATATACAGTCATCATGCCAAAATAAGGTGATGACATAGGTATAGCTAGAAAACTCAGCAAACTGGATCCTTGATTATGGCGAGGCCCCAGTCTGAAGAAGGTATAGGGTGTGACGACCCTTCCATATTTTCCTTTAAAGGGAAAGGGAACCACCAAGACTAGCTTTCATTTGTCTAGTGCAGAGGTTAAATAATAGATCCTGCAACCATTCCTCATATATGATATTATGCCCATCCAGCCGGTGCCATAAGATAAGTTTCTTAAGGGTAAGTGCTATCATGGCTATATGGTATCTATGAATCCTAACTGAGATCGTAGAGAAATCCCCCAAAAGTTAGAGCTCAGGAGTGAATAAGTCTTCCAAAACCCAGAAAGGGATCCGCCCTAGTCTTGATTAGCTCCCATAAAGTCCTACCCTGAAAGCAATCCCAGAATATATCAACCAGATCCCCTTCGGCATTTTTACACCTAGGACACAGAGCATCCGGTATTTTTCCTATTAGTTTCAGCTTGATAGGGGTCCAGTATATATAATTCAATATGCAATACTGTGTAAGCGTCAGTCTATCTTGAGAGACATATTTAAAAGAATCTAGTTGGATGGGGTATAATATTCTCCATGGATCGACTAGTTCCAGATGGTCTACCACCTCTCTAATAGTGTGGTGTGCTGGAGAGAGGCCTTTTCTTTCGGGGCCTGATTTATCTAAGTCTAATGAAAAGGGTAAGTTCAAATCCCCCCCCCCCATAATACATGGAGTGACTGCAAATGGGGCCAAAACCTGCAGCAAGTTAGTGAAGAATGATGGGGAATCATTATTGGGCCCATAGACACATCCCAAGATTAGAGAAGTTCTCTCCAACATACCTTTTACAAATATGTAACGCCCCTGTGGGTCTCCAATAACCTGTTCTGACTTAAAGGGGATGTTCCTGGCCACTAAGATGGCCACCCCTCGACTCTGGATACTGTACCCAGCACTGAAAACCTGGCCTACATATTTCCTGCAGAGGAGAGTCCCCTCCAATTCCAAGAGGTGAGTCTCCTGGAGGAACATAAGGCCTCCTTTAATCAAGCTGATGTGCTTCAACACCTGGTATTGCCTTGTTTTACAGCTGAGCACTCTTACATTCCAAGATACAAATTTGTTAACTCCCACCATTCCCAGCATAAAAAGGAGTTGAAACCAATTGAATCCATACATCCTGCTGTTAAATGTTCCAAAAATACCCTGTGCCAAGCTGTCCCTCCCATTTCCCCCATCCCACTTGCAAAGAGCCCACTCTCCCCCGATCCTACCAACAAACATTTCTTATCCAAACTACCCCTCCCTCCCTGTGAGTCCATCCTCCAGGTGCCTCCTCCTTTCCATACACAGAATTTACTAGGAACCTGAAAGGAGGACCCCCCTTCCCAGAACTTTACAGTGCATGACTCCCATCACTGTGTCACTACCCCACTTTCTTCTGGTCCCCTCCTCTACCCCCTCGGTTACTTATAATGTACATATCCCCTAATACTGCCTGCTCCAGATATAATGTCTTCCCCTACAACTACCCGTGATACCACCACTCATGACAAAACACTAGTAGTGCAGGGGAGGCCTATGCACTTCCTAGTATAAAATGCCCCTATTCTATGCACTCTAAAGTATGCAAGGGGTTCCCCTCTTATGTATCTCATCTGCTATGAGGCCTGCCGCTAAATTACCCCACTCGGGGATAATAATCCTAAAAGGATGAGGAAGTACCTGAAATGCCCGTCACTACTGTCAGAACTCCTGGAGTCCTTGGTGGATTCTTGCAGCAAAAACAGGCCCCTGCTCAGATTAGTCTGATAAATGACTCATTGAAAATAATTCGACGAGCCATCAGAAGTCCTCAGGTTAAACATAGACTTGGTACTCAGGGTAACTTCCCACAAGATATTTAACAGGAATACAGTGCAAAAAATACAGTTATATTGTCCATCAGATTGTCCCAAAAGACTCCTCAGATGCACTGCATTCTGTGTCATAGAGTTGAAACGCCATGTTCAAAGACCTCCTTAAAATTATAACTCTTTAGAACCAGAAAGTCAAAATTAGTGACATGCTAGAGATATTGTCCACATGGAGGTTATTCCCCCAGTCCATTGAAAAACAACCAAAGTTTGTAACATCTGAACTGTTTAACCATTTCTCCCAGAAATTCCTGTATGAGGTTACTCATACATTTGCCACAGTCCCATTAGTCATACTGATACATCTTAGCCCACAATACTCAAGGAAAGTCTCACCCATCTCAAAACAGATTTGGAAGTAACTTTTTTATTTCTAGCTCTGCTGATTTCAGCTCTTCCAGAAGGATCCATTTCCCATCTACTGATACGTGAAAAATTTCTGGGTACAGCATTCAAAACCAAATATTTGCAGCAATAAGCTTGGACACCACATTATGATATTCAGCCCATTTTTGGTGCACTAATCAGGGAGATCTTGGGTGATATGAACCTTCGAGCCTTCTCAAAGCACTTCCTTCAGCTCTTTAACTTTAACCAGAAAATGTTGGCATTCTGGTAATTGAGGAACTTAAAAATTGATGTCCTGTGCTGAGCCCCTGGTGGTGGCATAGGCCGTAATGCTCGATGTGCCCTTTCCACTATGTATTTAGGGACAAAAGGAGAGGGCCCACTATTTTTTGCACCAGCTTTTGGGCAAACAAGACAACATTGGAACCTTCTTCACACTCCGGGAGCCGAATAACCACCACGTTGTTTTGGTGGCTTCTGCCCTCAAGGTCTTTGACCTTTGCTTCTAATTTAACAAACTCTTTGCCTAACAAGTGCCATGGCTGGGTCAACTTTCTCTACCCTCTTCTCCAGAGACAATTTGTACACCTCGCAATCTCCAGTCATTGTGCCAAATCTTCGAGTTTGCTAGACATTGCTTTCACTTCTTCTGTCAGTGAACATATTGCATCCTTGAAGGGGCAAAATTCTTAGAGAAAGTGCTCGAGGGACAGAGGAGTAGTCTCTGGAGTTGTAGTGAGACGTTGGGTCACCGATGGAGGTTGGGCCTTCGCTTTCTTAGAAGCTTTTTCAGGTATGATCAGTGGAGAGTGGTGCGGTGGAGCAGATCACATTTCCGCCTCCATGGTAAGGCAATTTCTCCAAAGTCAGCTTCAGATATTCACTTTAGAGTTGCAGTATAGAAACTCTACCCGAGTTTAGGCACTTGAGAGTGAAAATAGGAGCTTTAATCAGGGGTTAGAGGAGAAAACAGCAGGAGTGCTCAAGCAAGCAACTACACTGACCAAGGCATCACTTGGTCTCCTTTCGTAGTTTATCCAGTTGTAGAAATGGGTAGTTGCAGCCACAAGACCTCTCCACAAAATGAGATGTGGGATCTTAACTTGTCTATCTTATCTAAAAAATGTGTCAAATAAAGATAAATAAAATGTTATGAATCATTTTCTTTTTGTGCTAAAATATTAGAGTTATGAGGAATATAAAATTCCATCTACAGAATGCCCATTCCAATTTCGTGGAATAGGTAGCCAAATATTTTGCCACAATTTGGATTCCTGTAATTTTAGTATACTTTTGATAGTATTCATTAAAATGTTACAAAAATTAACAGGTATACGAGTTATCACTACATTTTTATATGCACAAAGTTTCAGATTTTTAGTTTTAAATGAGACTGACTTATAGCCTGCCAAACATGTTGCCAAAATTTTAATTTTGGTTAGTTCTCTCTAATTTTAAAACTACATATCCAAATTTAACCAGAGTTGAAACATTTAAACTACTACACCACATGGTCATTTCTGAAAAAGTTCATATTTTCAACTTTAAAGGGGGATTGAATTAGAAGTAGTCAAACTTTCACAACATTTAAAAATGTAATTTTATAAGAATGTAAATTACAAATTTATGAACCCCTGAAACTTTAAAACTAGAGAATTCAATACCATTAAATTTGGCAGGTTCTTAGACCTTACAAGGAGACCGTGTGTGCCAATTTTATTAATTGATTGCTGCAAGAAATTGCAAAATAACATTTGTACTTAATGTCAAATCCCATGAGTCTTTATGAAAATTGTAAAATTTCATGAGAAATTCCATAAAACTGGAATTTTCTAATTTCACTCAGCCTTATCTGGGGATTCTAATTAAAAGATAGGGGTATAAGTGGCAGGTAGTATGGGGGTTACCAGGTTCTGGAGTAATGATGTGCAGTTTCAACAAGAAATAGACCGCTGAGCTGGGTAGCACAACAGTGGTAGACCCCTAGATTGGAGCAAGGAAGCACACAGTGTCAACAATTCCAACCTGAATGCAGGATATTTAAGGATCATATTCATTAAATTTTTGATCCTGGGAGCCTGGTGTACATGCAAGTCTAGGATTTAGAGGTACTCAAATAGATGTAGTGGGGGAAGACAATGCCTTGGGCAGCAGGAAGAAATAATTCTGACTATTCCAACAGGGTAGATCAATAGGCAAAGGAGTAGGTGACTCACATTTTAAGGGGGTATGTCACTGTAAAGAAAAAAGAGGATATCAGTGGAATCAGTAGTTCTACTGAGTCAATCTGACTATGCCATAAGAGAAGGGGGGATGGTCACCCAGGGGATGATTCTAGGATTAATGGTGTAACTTGCATGTGGTTGCAAGTTACGCTAATCACCCCCTATGCCAGGGACACTACAGCTCATTCCAAGAGTGGCAGGGTCCCGGCACTTGTGACATGTAGGATACATCATGCATGGGCTACCACTAAATGCATGGCATGTCACAGCTGCATGTCACAACTCACAGCTGGCAACAGGTGGCCTCCTAAAGCCCCCCACCCAAGACCGCCTTGGCACACACCAGGGGGCATGGGGGTAGGACAGATGGCACAGGCATCTGGGGGTGCAACAGAAATGGACCCCCAAGGGTCCCAGCCAATAGGGGGTTTGGGGGCAGGGGTGTGCTTGAGGGTGCTTGGGGGACAGTATGGCATGGTTTCTATGGCACTGTGTGGAGGCATACAATGGTGCCAGCCATCAGATGCCACTTAGGACAGGTAGGGACTGCCGTAACATAGCTACACCAGTGTGCCTTTTGGAATGCCAATTGTGGATTATGACAGCTGCCCTCCTAGAATTGGGCTATGTTGCTGTTGTAACCCTCACTTGTACCAGGCATTGCAGGCTGTGGCATAACCCATGGTTGTTGCAGCCCGCATCCATCATGATGCAAGTCATCACTTGGAATTCCAACTGGCGAACCGCATAGAATAAGTCATGGGATAAACCAAGGGGTCTGGCATATCTCGCCTTACGCTGGCATAGCCCATCCTTGAATCAGGCCCCCAGACAGGAACAGCAGGACTGCAAAAAGCTCAGCCCAGCTTATCAAATGAAGTAGTGATATGTGCATTGTTCATGTTAAATTCCACAAAAAAAAATATGGATGCTTCATCTACAGCATATGCCATCATACAGAATATATGTGAGACAATGTTGCTAATCATTTTTATTCTTCTGCAAAATTAAAACTGCCTAATCAATATATCCAGTTGTGTTAGACACTAGGATACTCTGACTATGGATATGCATGTCAAATGTTAACTCTGTGCATGCAAGAGCAGAGAAGTTACAAACATCAACATTTTTGATAGTTTTCACGAAGTTTTGCAAATATTTATATAGTAAAGTATGGAACCCCTGTAACTTAAAAATTTCTGATCTAATGCTGTCCATATTTAGATAATTCTTTAAGCATTACATAGAGAATAACATATGGGGTGGTGTATGTGTAATGAAAATTTTACACACACCCGAGGTGTTGGATGCTACAAAAACCCTGAGAGTGAAGCTTGAGGGGTTTATCTAAGCATTCAACATGCGGGTGTGTGTACAATTTGAGTTTTTTTCACCACCTCATATTTTATTTTATATAATTGCTGGGGTCACATTTTTTAACCTAAGCAATTATATAAAATATACAGAGAGGCAGTGAGAAGAAGGTGAGGAGCAGTGCCTGTAGCAAAGTCCACGGTTCCCTGAGAGTAGTGATCTGGCAGTGGTGAGGGCTGTCTAAAGCCCAGTTGTTGTTGTTGGATTTATTTTAGTGAAAGTCCTTGGGTGTTAGCATGACAAAGAGCCACAGTAGTGAGAAACAGGGAGCCAAGCAGGAAACACTAAAGGAGAGCTGCAGTGATGAAGGAAGTTGGACAGACAAGAGCATCAGGCAGAAGACAAAACCCTGGAAGGACTCCAAATGCCCTTCACTAAACTGGCATCAAAATACCAATAGTCCCCCTTATGCTGACTGCTTAATCTATTAAAATAAAGTACAGTAAAAACATTTGATTTAAAACCCTGGATAGTAAGAAAGAAAAGCTTCTGAGAGGCAGAACCCCTGTAGCTCGTGCTTTTCCCATAGTGAAAATGGTGCGTGTTTGCCGTTATAATCAGTTGGTTTTAATGGCAAGTTACAACGGGCCTTTACTAATGGAAAGAATGTGACCCAGTAATTATAAGAAGGTTATCCATACTAATTTACACATGTCTAGCTACAAAGAGGCGTGAGTTGTATGCAGATGAAATTTTTTCATGATTTCCTGAAAAAAATAAATGACAGATTTTGAGCACATATAATTTTGAGATGATGCATAATAATGTCATGAAATCTGGCATATTGTTAGAACACCTATCATCAAGAAATCATGCTAAATTTAAGATCCCTGACCCAATAAACAGTTAGGGTATATGCAGATACAAATTTTTATGAAATTTCACACACGCAAGCTCTATAAAATATACAATTTTTCCAGTACAGCCATGCAAAGATGATAAAGAATTTCCAGAGTGTTTTACTTGACAGTACTTAATTAATTAAATTGAAAGCAAATTACTGTGTAGTAGTTGTCAACAAGGGGAGAAAACCTATACAGAAAACATTGAGTGTTCTTGGTCTTGGAGTATTTTCTATGCATTAATATTTTTGTGTTTTGAAGAACATTTAGCTAAAAAAGTCTAGTGCTGTAGGTATGTAGGTGCTAAAGCATAGATTGCATAGAAGTGTTTGTTTACTAACATCTCTACTACCAGGAAAACAAGAATGAACACTGATCTGTTACAAAGTTCCACAGATGAGCAAGAACGCTATTGTTGAGTGCTTGCTACTGAAAGAAACCGCAGCCCACATCAGAGTACTGTACCTGAGATTGGGCCATGATTCACTAATTCTCAACATGTTTATTTTAACTTAAAAATAATCATGTTTATGAGAAAATAATAATGGATCATAATTTTTCTTATTTACATACCAGTATGGCACAGAAGAGAAACTGCATCTCTTTTTTAATGTGGTCATGCGTCAATCCATTTCTCCAGCTAGCTGGACTGGAGCACTGGGAACTTACATGACATGCTCAAGGTCACACAGCAGATATTTGTCTTTAGTGAGGTTCAGACTAGTGATCTGGTTCTCAAGCCAGTGCTCCAGCCACTAAACCACACTGTTTCCAATACACTTACTGTCCTTGGCCACCTCTGTGTATGGCAACAGGGCTCCATGTGTAGGTGTGAGTATTGGGGTGGTGATCTTCTCTGTACACTGCTCTAGAGGATATATTTTTTAATTGAGAAATGTGTGTCTCACTGCCCCCCCTCAGCCTTCTGCACATAGTATGTGGGCTGGACATTGTTTGGGTAATGGTCACGGCCCTGAATCTCATTGGAGGATGCAGCAGTGGGTGTGAATTTGTTATGGCAGTGGCACCACCATATCACTTCTGCACCTTCTTTGTGCCTTATACCAGCCATACCTGACTTTGGGCATGCTGAATATAATTCCAATGCCCCTTGTATGCCCCCTTATCTAGTTATTAGCATATCCCAGAAGATAGATAACGATCAGAATAGGGTGCATGTTACCAGGGAGGCCAGATTTGTGAATGCAGTGGAGGCCTCTGCACATATATACATAGGTCTTTGCAGTGTAGCCTTGTACACCTGCTAGGGTTCTCTAGAGATCTGGGTATTACGCCTTTAACAACACAGTGAAACAGAATCAGGAACAGAAAAAATGAAGAGTTTTGGCAAGATGGGAAACTTCAGTGTTGATTAGAAGAGAGAGCTTTTCAAATTTTTAAGAGAGGCTACAACAATTCCAGGATGCGAACCAGATGGAGGATACAAGTAAAAGAGCTTTTTTTAAAAAATCTGCAGTTAAAACAAAGGAATTAACATTACTTAGAAATCTAAATACCTAAACAGCTTTGTGAAACTGCATTTTTGGAGTTCCTCACAACTCTGAGAGAATAATATCTACAACAAGAGACATCAAGTATGATGGCTTCATGTGTAAGTATTGCAGGCTAAAGTAGCAAGTGCAACTATTGTAGAGTACTTTAGCATGCAGGATTGATGAAACTTGGTTTCTACTGCAAATAGTGAACCTGTCTGCATGATGAAGTGAGAGATCAATTTGTATGTGGTAATATCAGTCAGGAGCTTTATTGCCATTTTCTGAATTTTTGATATACTGACATGCCCTCAAATAATAAATACTGTACCTGTGAAGCAGGCTCCAACATATAGCAGTTTCATCTTGAAACACCAGTTGCACATATCCCTTGGAATTCCTAAGAACAATGCTTAGACTGCAGTATAAAGCCAGGGCACCATAAGTCACAAGCTGCCAGTACTGGATGAATTATCCATTGCAGTGCTGACAATTTTAATTATTTTAATGAAGAATTAGCCACACAGTTAGACAGCTGGCTGGAGCTTGAAGACCAAAGAGGCCATATTAATCTGCCATAGTTCAACACACACATTAATTGCTCAATTAAGAAATCTTCTGCTGAGAACTACATGCCCATGCACAACAATTAACCCAGATTTCTTTTCTTGCAGCGCTGAACAACCCAATAAAACCAGACAGTGGAAATATAGGACTACCGTCAATCAGAACTTATGGTAGTGAGTATATAAACATAATTATTGGATGGCAGAAAATAAAGTAACAATATGAATGGAAATTGGCATGTGTACAGCCATGGCATTTATTTCTGTAGTATCAAAGAAACACATCTGGAAAAGTAAAAATATCAACAGCACTTTCTGAGATGAAACTCAATACTCATCTGCAGCCTGTCTGCATTGGGCAGAGTTGTTCATGTTCGAGTTCTGAAACACTTAGTGTTGTGAAACTACTGATACTAAGTTGCTAGCCCCCTTATGGGCTGAAAATGGGTCTGGATGTGAAATATAGATTGATCCATGATATATAATGTCACCTGAAGTCAAAGTACTAAATTAAAAATATAATTCCGTGTTTAAAATAAACACTGGTTTTATAAAAGGTATCAAGGATAAATTACAGAGTATATGAAAAAATCTATTACTAGTAATTTATTTCAAAAGGCTAGATTAGCAGCAGGAGCCATGGCCTTCCTGCATTGTAAAAGTATGCAAAGTATGCAAAGAAGTCATAGTCATAAGTCGAAGAAGGCATGCCACTATTGTGAATGGTTTTCCTTAGGAAGAGGTTCCTAGACACCTACAAAAGAGCACTGGTGAAGCCATTGCTAAAGCAGCCATCATAGGATCCTGATTTGCTGGCAAACAATCAGCTTGCCCTCAGTCTCCAAGTTTGGAAGCGGTTTTGGATAGTGTCATGGTGGTACAATGAAAAAGGAAAGATCACAAATCAACATATTTAATCCATACTGATCCAGACTTAGACCTGAACAAAGTACTGAGACTGCACTGGCTGGGGGTCTTTGATCTTCTAGTAACAATAGGCAGAAGAAATGTTCCTTTTCCTGTGGGCAGCACTGAACAGTTTCAGTCATACTGTCCTTCTTGAACATTTGGGGTTACTGGTGGGTGTGTTAGAGACTTTGTTAAAACTTGTTTTCATTCCTGACCAATTACAGTATATGCAGTTTGTAAACTAATGTGCTTTTGCATCTTAACCACAGGCTCTCATTTGTGGCATATCACATACAAAACTGAAAGTTTATCTGGCAAGTTATTTTTCATAATATCTTGAGATTGCTAAAGTGATTTTAATGAGAGTTCCTGCAGCTCACACAGGAAAAATCTTTCCTAGAGATTTTTTTCTACAGGTATCTCTTTATAATCTAGTGAGGTGGCTTGCCAAATTAACTGCTACCACTGTAAAGTGTGCCAACTCCTAATGTTATTGATGTTTATTTGCTGCCTCTAGGCTAAATCTTTAAGAAGTACAGTATGGATTGGAAAGTCATAGCTATGCTTATGATGCCCAGCTATATATGTAAGTTTCAACAGACTCCATCAGTGCTGCCAAAGTCTTGTCAGATTGCTTTTCTATGATTGGGTAGTGGGTGGTGAGCAGCTAGTTGAATATGAATCCAGACAAAATCAGAGGGGCTTAGGTGGGCTTAGGGAGGAAGGTGAGTAAATCAGTAATGCAAAGATCTCTCCTGCATAGATAGTGTCCAGTGTGGAGTGCTGTTGCCTGCAGTTTTTGGGTAAACATTAATGGTGCTCCAGATTTGGTGATTGAAATCCGGTCATTGGTAGAGGGCTTTCTATCATTTCCCCAATATTGTGAGACTTCCTCTTTCAGATCCTCAAGGCAGTGGTGCATGCTCTTGTGGCCATGCTACTCAACCTTTGTATTGTGTTGTATTCCAGATTTACCCTTCAGCCTTTTCATTGAATACAGCTAGTTAAGAATGCTGCTCCATTGTTATTAATGCTGTTAACAATTACAGGACTTGTGTGCTTTACACCTGTGCGAAAGGGGCTTGGGAAGCAGGTTGTAAGGTATTTAAGGAGGCGGGGGCTGTCCCATTTAAATTGCTGCACCGCTCGCAACTGCTCACGTAGTGCGAGTGTTGTGAGTGGCGTGAGCGCCACTCCATGAAGAAAATTCTTTAGAGTTGTTGAAGAGGCAGAGCTGTAAGTGGCTTTGATATTAATGTGGGAGTAAAGTCCTAGCTGAATGTTTTAATACAGCAGAAATTGTATAAAATTGCTGTATAGGAACAGTTTAACTGTGAAGTGGGGATTGGGTATTTAAATCCTTTTCATGCCTGTTAAATTAGTGTTTGTTCAATGCATTTTGAATAGTTGTATTTTGGGTTGAATTAAATTGAATGTTCATAAATGGAATATTGTTGGTGACCCATGTTGAAAATTGTTTTATTGTGTATAAAGTTTAGGATGGTTAAACAAATGAGTAAAAAAATGGTTGTGTGCAGGGATACATGTATAAAACAATGTATGTTGTATTTTATTGTGATGTGTTTGTTAGGTAACTGTGAAATGTTTTGTAATTTGGGGGACCAAAAAAGTGTGTTGGCAGCACGGTGTGGGTCAGCACTGGTGAGTAGTACCTGGTCATATCCTTTGGACTATACAAATAAAGATATTTGTTTGACCAGGGACTCACCATTGCTACAGCAGGCTATACAGATAATGCTGCCTTTATATTTGGAACATCAGATGTAGAGTATTGTGGGTGTGAAAACTGGGTTAGAAACTGTTTTATCAAATCTGTATTCTTATGGGAAGCATGGATTAAGGAGTAAGTGGGTGAATCAGTTGTTTGTTATGTTTTGTTTATTACAATGTGGTGTTATTAATCCTAATCCTGAACCTGAGCAATTGAGAAATACAAAGGGTATTTTATTCACTTATGCTAATGTAAGGACCATGCTGCCCAAACCAGATTTAATTAGAATTTTCACTTGAGAATACCCCAGACTTGATGTTATTTACAGAATCTTGGTTACATAAGGGAGTAGAGGATGTTAGTATCCTAATTAACTGATTTACCATTTTAGGGCAGATAGGAAGAAGGGGGGGTGTTGGTTTATGCATCTGATAAATATATTATAAAGCAATTATATTTGGAGATGTGTCCTGATATCTGTGAATATATAGCTTTAGAAATTGTTTTTGCTGCTGGGAAACCTATGCTTGTTGTGGGGGTGTATTGTCCACCAGAAAATTCAAAACAAAAGTTGAAACAATTGGAAACAGTCTTAGATGGTTATTTGGATACACATGAAGTCCTTCTGATGGGAGACTTTAATGAGAATTGGTTACAGGGGGTGACTCATGTGTAATAAAGAACTTAACACTTTCTCTTGGTTTGAAGCAATTGATTAATACACCTACCAGGGTAAATGTGAGGTGTCCAACAAATTCAACTTTGTTGGAACTGATTTTAAGAAATGAACCACATACATATCTTGCAGGGCAATTGGAAAATGTCAATAGCGATCATAATACAGTTTTTTGTATTGAGGGAAGAGTAAGGGGTTAGCACAGCCTAAATTTGTGTTTTTTTGGTGGGGGAAATAAATAAGTCTGATTATTTATTATTTGCAAAATACCTGGATAGGATTAACTGGGATAGACTTTTTCTGATCCTTGATATTGCTATGGCATGGGACTATTTTGTGTCTGAATTAATGAGTATAATTGATTATCACATGACATTAAAAACAAAGAGGATTAAGCAGAGGTCAGCTCCATGGTTCACCTCAGCTTTGAGAAAACTTAAGCAGCAGAAGAAACAGGCATGGCAGAGTGCACGTTACGAATAATAAAGTAGACTGGGATTGTTATAGAAGGCAGAGAAATAGGTATGTTGCAGTTGTGAGGAACATCAAGAGAAAGTACTATAATATTAAACTAGATGCAGCTGTAGATGACCCCAGGGCCTCTTGGAAAATAATTAATAGTTTAAATGGCCAGACTCTGGGTAGATGCACAATATTAAGATTCCTGAGTATGAGGGGACTGGTACCTTAGTTGACGTTTTTAATGATTATTTCATTAAGGCTGGAGATGTAGCTGGGAATTCTTGTGATGGTGTAAAACATTGGGAGGATATTGATTTTGAGAATGCTGAAGGTGGTGTTCCCTTTGTATTTATGAAAATAGAGGAATTTGAGATATTGGAAAAATTACTGGGATTGAAAACAGATAAGGGTGGGGAATTAAATGGTTTGACTCCTTGTCTTTTAAAAATGTTGGCTTTGCAAATAACTGCCCCCCTGACCTATTTGTTTAATTGGTCTGTGAGTAAGGGAGTGGTTCCAAAGGGTTGGAAGATGGCCAAGGTTGTACCAATTCAAAAGGGGGTAGTCCAGTCCAATTGACAAATTATCATCCAATTTTTTTTTGCTGCCCCAGGTATCTAAATTATTTGAAAGGCTGATGGCAGCCCAGCTGGTGGATTATTTGTCACAGAATAATTTGTATGACAAATACCAGTCAGGATTTAGTAGGTCTCATGGTACGGTGGTCTCCATGTTGAGGGTCTTGGATGATGTCAACAAGGCAATGGAAAGAGGTCATTTGACTGGTACCATCTTTGTTGACCTCTCCAAGGTCTTTGACACATTTGACCACCAGATATTGCTATCTAGCTTGATGGATATGGGGTTATCTATTTCTGCTGTGAGGTGCGTTGCCTCATATTTGGGAGGGAGATCTCAGGTAACAACTGTGAATGGTATTACTTCTGATCCACTTTCAGTTGTTAGAGGGGTGCCACAGGATTCAGTGATGGGTCCTTTATTGTTCTTAATATATTTGAATAAATTTGGGGATGCAGTGAATGGGTCGGCATACCATTTGTATGCAGACAATACAATAATATATATGTCGGCTAGGACTGTTCAAGAAATTGAGGTGCAATTGCAAGCAAGTTTTAATGCTATACAAGATTATTTTGGGAGTTCTAAATTAAAAATGAATATTTCTAAAACAAAGTGTATGGTTTGGGGGTCTGCATCAAAATTAAATAATACTACTGACCTTATAGTAGGTGATAGGGGTGTTAGATTAGAGCAAGTTTCCCAGTATAAATACTTAGGGTTTTGGATTGATACAATCACAGCCAAAGACATGGTCAGATATTTCCTGAAATTGATGTGATATTTCTAGAGAAATCTCCTGCTTTCTGCATTTCCACAGTAGGGGCAGCAAAGAGAAACTCTTTACAAATTTTGTGAAATATCTGACCATGTCTGTGGCTACTACTGTGCCTTGATAACAGGAAATTGTCATGTTGACTAACTAACTGTGGATTTAGATAAGAGGATTGGGGTCTTATATAGGAACAAAAACATTTTAGGAAGTGTTCTGTTAAAGAAAATAGGAATCTTAAGTGTTTCCCTTATTAGATTTTAGTAAACATTATATGATTATGCCGATCAGGCTAAGTTACAAAAATCAGAGGTCCTCTATAATAGGCTAGCAAGACTAATTTTACAGCGGCCAAGAGATACACATCACTGTATTATGTATGATAAATTGGACTGGTTCTCCTTAAAGGACAGGAGGAACTATCATAAGATAGTTTTTGCATATAAAAGTGTACAGAGAGATGTTCCAGACTTTCTTTTTGAAAGGTTGATGGTTAGGAATGTAAATCAGACCTTAAGGAAAGCATTACATAGGGAATTGGTAGTACCTATGTCTACGACTGAAAGGTCAACATTTTTTTCATTTATATGGTTCCCTGATTATGGAACAGTCTGCCAACAAGGTTTTGTCTTGTGAATGAAAGGCCTCTATCAATGAGGCTTTTCAAACAATCGGCTATGGATACTGTAAAAAGACATACTGTATTAAAAGTTGTGCAATAATTAGCTAGATATGCTTATATGTATGTATAATGTTATGTATTTATTGTATTGATGTGTATGCATATTTGTATGTTGTATTTTTGATTGTTGATGTGTATTGTGTAATAGTCTAATATATGTTTTTGCCCTGGGTCACCATTTTAAATGAAAGTTGTGTTCAATGGTTAAACCCTGAAATTAAAATGAAATGAAATGAAATGCAGAGTGATTTTTGGACCAAATTACCTTAGTGATTTGCAAATTTAAGGTGATGGTTTGCAGTTCTAAAATTAAATTCTAGCTGCAAATTCTGATATATAGTATAAGGATATTCACAGGTTAGGAGTCAGTATACATCTCAGACCTCACTAATGCCTTATGCCTCCACTGCTGGTCACCATTAAATTACATTGCTGCAACTGATATTAATATGTTTAAAACAAAATTTCAAAGGAACATTTGCTAATTATGTCAATAGCAAAAAATCACTACATTTTGATAAATAGTAGAGAGTTGGGCTATGCTGGTTGCTGTTCAGGCATGGAGAGGAAAGGGTAATACACACGGGCTACACAACGATATATCATTTTCTTCATGATATTTTTATTACTCAAATGCAACAATTATAAGGGCTACAACAATGACATTTGGAAGGATATGCACACTGCAGAGTGATTTGAACATACATTTTGATTGTATGTGTCTTTTAGAGAGGGAGACTGTTCCGCATTAAGTTCCTATAATTACATACTGTAGCGTTGGTGAGCATTCATTTCACCCTTTTTGACCCATACTGGATGTGACAAAGTACATTGGGAAGATATAACATCTGATTCATTGAAATTTTTATCATGATCAAATGTATAACAAAAAAAGCACAATTCACAATACTGAACTACTGTAGTATGGTACACTAGAATGCTTTACTACAAATGTTATGGATTGAAACATTGTTCCTTATTTTTAAAAGAACAAACACTGCAGGCAGCTCTTGAATTTCTGTGTTAATGTTGGCATAAACATTGTTAAAATGGATTACCATTACTATCCAAGTCTGAACAATTTACAAAACTGTTAAAATGTATGGAAGTAGCCAAACGACTGGTGCAGTGGTGGTGCACAATCCTGGCAGCCCACATTAGAACATGAGTGTGGGCAATTGAGGGCCCACTGGCTGGGGTAAGAAGATCAAGTCACCATCAAGGAGGGGAGATGTTGCTCTCACAGCATAATTGCTGGCTGGTGGAGACTGGCTGATAACACAATTGGGAGCAAAAAAAGTTGTGGAGTCATCAACAGCCCCCCGTCACTGACACATGCTAATACATGGCCATGCCATTACATGCTGGCACCCCAAGGAAAAAACAGGACTCTAGAAGCAAAATGCTGGCTATACACATGAGCCCCTCCACCCACACAGGCTCCTGAACAACTGACATGGCTGATCACCCACCACATAATGGTCTTAATTAATGGGGTAGATAACTTGTAAGTCTATGAGAAAGTCAATGATAGGGCTTAGGGAGCAGCAGACATGATTGGAGGAAGACTGTAATTAGTACGGGACAATGTCACATGATTAAATACTGTATGTGTAACCAAAATTTGACAGCTGCTCACAGTCATGCAACTCATATTGGAAAATTATGTAAGAAAACTGGAAGGAACTACAAGGGAGTAAACAATCTCTACATGTAAATAAACACATGATTGACATAAGAAACAGATAAATAAATATAATGAATGTAATGAAATGCAACTGTTAAAAATTAAATAAAATTGGTATACTGTGCATCTATTAAATGGGTACTTTTAGTTCAGATGAGAAAAGTAAAAACAGAAAAGCTTCTACAAAAGAAAGCCTTTACTGAACTTCTTTACTAAGCACAACACACAACAGGCATAATAATAACATTTACCTACTATCCATTGCTGGAATAACACCAGAAAAACCAAATTTATTAGTGACTTTGTGAACATGTACTACACTGACATGATTGGCAATAATAGTAAGTGACTCAGATGTAGCAGACTCAAAACTTGAATAATTACTTTCTACCTTTTTATGTAACATGTAATGCTTTTTTATAAAAAATAGAAATCATCAACAATTTCAGAAAATGGTGGGGGAACCTCAAATGCTAAAAGTCATACATGATTTCATATAGAGTGAAAGCAAACGGGACCTGCGCTGGAAGGTGTGAACTTACCCTACTTGATAAAATGATCCGTCTTTCGGATGAGATGTTAAACCAAGGTCCCATCTGCCTGGATTGGTGGTAGTTCAGGTGGATGTTAAAGATCCCATGGCACTTATCGAAAAGAGTAGGGGGAAAGTTTTATTGGGACAAAAATTGTACAATAGTACACAAAGCATAATACAAAACAAAGGAAACACAGGATAAGTATTATACAATCATTCAGGTAACTGCAAAATCAGAGTCAGTGATCCAAGGAAGAGCTTTCCAAAGTTCCAAAAGTGTCATATCTGAGTATAGAGTATGTTCATGCTCATAAATTTCTTTTAAATCTTGTACGATCTTTTTTTCGAGCTCCAAATAGGAGCAGTCCTTTTGCTGTAAAGAAAACATGCAATGCACCATCCAAATATTCCATTTAATGCAGACAAAAACAAGGTTTAAAGTGTCCTGGTGCCATTTTGACCACTGGGGAGAAAAAACACCCGTATACAAGATTCAAATAAGTAACCGACTGAAGCAAGGGAGTATATCATGCCTGTGCCAAAAAGGACCACCAATTTTTGATAAAGGAACAGTCAAAAAATAAATGAGGGATAGTTTCAGGTTCTGTAATACATAATAAGCGAGAACACATTCTATCTTGGGACTGCTTATGTTTGTGATTTGATTTTACATTAATCTTTTCATGGCATGAAAGCAAATGAAAATCCCACATTTTGGCTGGAACCCTCTTACATTTCCACAATAACAAAAGGGAAGGGAGGTGTTGACCAGGACACTTATCGAAGGGTACTGATACAGCACAAACCATCAGGAGTAATTTCTTATATAAAACTTTATGTGAATGATTTAATAACATCTGAACAGACACCTTCCATTGTTTGAGACATAAAAACATATGTTTTACGTAAGTTGGTATACCAACAGTTTGTCTTAACACAGTTAAGGAATTAGTTTCCCATTGATGAAACCAAATCCTGCAAGAGTCATAAAACCAAGGTTCCAACCCCCTTTGGGCATGAATCAATAAAGGCCTAAGGTTTGCAGTGAAAACAATACAAGAAAAAAATAGCAAAGGGTTAACCGTACAAATGCCACCCTCAGGGATAGGTAAATAAGTGATATTCCGCTTTATCGGGTTTAACCTACTACCCCAAATAGCCTGAAAAAACAGGCTAAAGACAGCAGTTTCTAGCTGTCGTGGAATAGGGAATACATAAATCAGTAAAAGGAAAGTAGAGATCAAATAATTTTTAATTAAGAAAACACGTTTTTTTTTTCCTATCTGCCCCCGGTTCCAGGAGGCCAGCTGAAGTTTACCTTGTTGCAGTTTAACATTCCAGTTAAACAAATCTGAGTCCTGTGTCCCAAAAAAAAATTCCCAAAATGCGAATAGGGCCCTCAACTAAATGTAACGGGCCAATACAGTCCGAGGGGGAGGCTGCTGAACCGACCCGAACCAAACTTTTAGTGTAATTTAAAACAGCACCAGAGAAGTTTCCAAAAATAGAGCACACACGGAGAGAATGAACCACTGAGGCTGCATCAGCTGCAAGAAAACAAACATCAACTGCATATGCAATTGCCTTATAAGGCAAGCATAAGGCACAACTAGAAATAGACTGAATCTGAGAATTAGTATTCAGCCGACGGAGCAAAATATCAAGAAAAAATACATATAACAAAGGGCTTAAAGGACAGCCCTGACGAATGCCCCATTTTATGGGGATCATGGGTCCTATCCAACCATTCACTACAGGCACAACAGTCGCCATTCTATAGAAAGCATGAATCCAGTGTACCATAACATCAGGTACATGCAGAAAACGAAGTGCTTCCCATATAAAATCATGTCTAACTGAATCAAAAGCAGCCTTCTGATCTACGGAAACAAGTCCCAAAGCCAGACCTGCATAGCCACGAGAAAATAATTCTCGTAAGAGGATCAAATGATCAGAAATTCTCCTTTGAGGCACAGAACAGGATTAGGCGGGATGCAAAACCACCTCCTCTATCCTCACCAAACACTTCACAATAATTTTCATTAAGAGCTTAAAGTCGGTGTTCAACATACATAAAGGTCGCCAATTCTCTAGAGAATGGATATCACCTTTCTGTTTATAAATGTAAATCAAAGTACCCTTAGTAAATTCCAAAGGGAGAGATTCACATGTTAACAGAGAATTAAACACAGATATAGGTTCTGAGGCTAAATGGTCACCCAGCACCTTATATAAGCCAGCAGGGAGACCATCCGGCCAGGAGTTCTCTGTACAGGTAATGAAGAAATAGCCAGTGTCAAATCCTGCTCCGTGATAGGAGAACAAGCCTGGTCCTGACATAGCTGTGAGGGAGCTGGGATATCAAGGCCACTATACAAAGTCGCACTGTTACCAGCCACAGCAGGGAGGGGAGAAAAAAGGGCTGTAGTATACTTTGTTACAATATGACAAATCTCAGTTTGTGAGGAACATAAGGTCCCTTCTGAATTTAGAAGACACATCATATTTTTTCGGGCAGACTGACGGGAATTATATTCAAAAGGACAAATAACATCACGTGTTCCAACAGTACAGAATTTATGTTGGTAATAAACTTGTTATGATTGCCATAATTAGAAAGTCAACATATCATTCTGTAGGACTTTTATTTGTTGAGTAACATCTTGCCCTGTCGTGTATGCTATGGTTAATAATGACTGAAAATGTACCCTCTTCTACAAATAGTCTAGGTATTCCCTCCTACATTTTAAATGACTGTAAGTTTTTAAAAAAGTGACCAGATCATGTTTTGTGTCTAACCACCACTGAACAGGATCTTCATAACAAATAAAAACAGATTTACGGGCTTGTATGAAGGACAGGAGGGACTGCATAAACATCAGAATCTGCAACAAAGATGTGTTGAATTTCCAAATACCTGAACCTTTACTGGAAGAGACAACAGAACCAAAACCAACAGAAAGCAGCTTATGATCAGAAAACTCAACCGCTTGAACTTTGGCAGAAAAAATTGGTACTGTGGAGAGGAAAACACATAATCAATACGGCTAGTTTACCCTTTGGAAGGTGAGGGGTGTGTTGTGTAGTAAAGGAGAGATAAGTCCATTAATTGGGCGACTCGAACCAATTTAGCCAGTTCGTGGGAATCACAAAACAGTTTCTTTGTAGCAGCAAAGGAGCTCTTATCCTGAATCCTTTAGCAGCGTACGTGCCACAATTAAAGTCACCAGCAAACAATACCTGAAAGGAAGTATGCAAATAAGGATGAAGCAAAGCAAATAAAGCTATGCGTTCAGTTTTGATTTGAGGGGCATAAATGTTTATCACCCGGTAAGGACAGGACCCAATAACAAAATCTATAATAAGCGCCCTACCAGGGGCTACATCAAACAATTTTAGCAAATGGAAGTCTGGGTTATTAATTAATATTCCCAGTCCCGAACAAGAATCCTGACCAATCGACCAAAAACAAAGACCCAGTAACCAGTCCTGTTGTGCTTGTCGGATCTCATGTGTAGTATGAAGTCTCGTATCCTGTAATAAAATTAAACCCAAAGGCAAAAGCCGTAGAAAGGAAAAAAATCAATCTCCTTTTAGCCATACGCTTCATACTATTTACATTAATAGTATGGCAAATGAAGTGAAATATAGCAACAAAAAAAAGGAAAACAGACAAAAAATACATTTTACACTTTCCTTTCCCCAACCACCTTCTTCCCTTTAAGTTTTACTCTGGCCTTTCGCTTCTGAGAAAGGCCAGTGCCAAGTTGCAACTCAGGGTCAGTGGTACCATCAGGGAGAGAAGAAGCTATGGAGGAAGAGTCCGACTCACCTCCAGCATCATCAGAAAGGGTTGAGAAGTTCAAAAGAATTAGATAAGGGCACTGGGGGGTTCGGACCCTCACAGAGATGGTGCAACCGAGGTTATTTCTCAGTGATCTTCTACGTATAACATTTGTAAGCACTCGGGGGGGGGGCATAGTACTTGCACCTGGGACCGGGTCCAGAACAGGAAAATTAGACTGGGCAGGATCAGGGACAGGAGAAATCTCAGGCAAGGGGTCATCTGTGAAGGAAACCATCTGAGGTACGACCTCAGAGGATACAACAGGCACTGAAGCCTGCAGTAAGGGCTGGGCTGCCCTAGTGGGGAGGTACAGCCAAGGTGGTCCGGAGACGGGTCTTCTGCACCTGTGTAATAATAAAGCACTGGTCCACTCCACCATAGTGAAATTCCTGGTTATGTGCAGCCCATTTACAATTCTGAAAGGTGTGCCCCTGTTCGTCACATAGGTTACGTCTACATTCATTCAAACAGTGTGCCCCTATGTGGCCCAATTCCCCACAGACATTGCATTTCATTTTATACATACATTACTAAGATGTGCAGGGTCACCACACCGATAGCAACCTTGGCTGACCCGGTAGAACAAGACTCCCCTATCTCGGCCTATGAAAAAAGAGTTAGGCAGATGTACAACCCCAGAATCATTAGATCGTAACAAGACTTTAAACTTCCAGCCCCCAGTCCAAATGTTCTCAGTATCCAAAATGGCTTCAGACTGTCCCTGGACGTCAAAATGCTGTTTCAGCCAATACACAACATCCTCCACCTCAACTCCCTCATTACGAAACAGAATAATCATTGCCTTAAAGGTGGGTTTAGAAAGAGGAATAGCCTGAAATGGGGTCCATAATGCAGTAGTCTGCAGAGAATTATACTTTGACCAAAAACACTCCAGTCCCCTAGATGTTTGGAAACTAATGTCAAACGTGGTTTCACCAGAGATATGAATTAACGCATATATTTCATGAGAAAAATGTTTTAAAGAATCCTTTAGCAGTGTCCGTGCCACATAGACCGATCAGGTGGCTCAGGTAACCCCGATATGTAGCCGAACAGCATTGTGTCTATTAGCAGCCTGGATTGGAAATTTAAAGAAAGAAGAATATGGCGGCTTGGTCCCAGAAATTTTTGGGGGCTGTGTGTTGATGGGAGAGCCAGAGCCTCTACAGAAGCAGTAGAAAGAGGAATCTGAGGTGGAGAACCCTTCAGATAATCCAAAACAGGGTTCTGTGTAAGCTCCAATTCATGAGGGAGACACAAGGGGTCAGTAGTGACTTTTGAAGCACCTATCTTGCTGTGTAGCTCTGAAAAATCTTCAGGACGGGGGAACCAAATTGGAGATGGACCAGACTTCCAACTTCCTGGGACAGTACCCTGGACCCAGCCAGCACCTGTCAGTGCTGATTCAACAGTCCAGGTAGGTTCTTTATTAATATTTACTGTAGATGATTCTTGTACATGTAGGAAGCTCTGTGATGAAATAGAAGCAGGTAGTGAAAAGGAAAATGAATCTGTTTGTGCTGCAGGTGGCAGGGGAGCATTTACTGTAGATAAGTCTTGTACATGTGAGGAACTCTGTGATGTAATGGAAGCAGGTTGTGAAAAGGAAACCAAATCCGTTTATATTGCAGGCGGCAGAGGAGCAGGCAGTAGGGCTTCAGCTCCTGATGCACTAGTCGGGTCAGAGCCTGTCACAGCAACAGGCAGTAAAGGAGACAAGTCAGGTGAATCTTCAAGAACTTCCACCTGAGTGGAAGATGCATCTGTGCTGTCGGCTCTCAGGCGTTGCATATCTCTGTGCATTTTCAGTTTTGCACTAGCAAAATGGCACTCCGTTGCAAAACGCTCCTGGATCTCTTGTGCTGTCAAACAGTGGTTTTCAGAATCAGATGATAAAATCCTCCAGTAAGTCGACGGTGAGCACGCGGGTCAACAAGTCAGTTCCATAAGGAGGTAAGCAGAGGGCTAGGTATAGCAGCCTTAGTATGAGCAGCAGAACTTAAAGAGTTGGTAAGACAGCAATGAGGCAAAACATCAGTTGTTAGCATACGTGGTCTCCATTTGTTCAGAGGTAGGAGCAGAGACAAAATCTCTACCTCCATAGCTCCCTCCTCAGAAGGCAAGGGTGAGTCCGCCATCTTGGACAGAGGTTCCCCCTCTGACGAGTAGGAGAATTTCCCTGGTGTCCTGGCCAAATTTCCCTCATTCACTAAAAATACCACCAACAGCTTAATCTGGTTCAAGGTCTGTTGGCATTCATCTGTAGCCCCTTCCCCCAGGTCGTGCCTGAAAATAGGCAGGATTTGTCTGGTGTACTTACCTGGTCAACAAAAACTAAATAAATAAATAAATATGGGCCATGATACCACCTGCTAGTATCGAAACATGCCACATCATAAGGCACATATAGACATTCTAAAAAGATGAGGATTGATTAGAGGTAAACAGAGCACATAAATTAAATTAAACTGTTTATGAAACTCTGCAGCTAATTTCTCATGCACATCCCAAAGTGTGTTATTGCATAATAAGGGTCTTGTCCATAATACTTCAGAAAAAGCAGAATACTTTGGGCTGGATTCTCAAAAGGCAAGGCAAGGCTTGCATCAAGTCCTGCATCAATCCAGATTGTTGGAACAGCTGTGCCAGCAGCATTGCCACACACTGTGCCTGATTCAGGAAGTCAGTTTTCCTGATTTACGGCAGTTTGCACCAAGCATTTGGCAAAAGGCCCGTGAAAAGGGTAACTGAGATTGCCACAAGCTAGACCAGAAAAAGTTGGTCTAACTTATAGCTAGTGGTGCACAGCATCAAGAATCTTGATTATCAGCCAGATGCATGCTGCAAACCCCATGCATCATATGATCAACGCTCCTGGGGCTTATGGCATTCACAGCCCTTCGTGAATCTGGTCCTTTGGTTTTTAATGTTGGTTTGACAATGTGGACTGACATTTGTTCTCGTTGCTATGCTATAGTGGTTTTGTTCTTCATTCAGACTGTAAATGCATTGTTACCAGAGAATTCCATTGAAAATTTGATTATTAATTTTATTTTTTCATTAAAGATTTTTGTAAACTGGGTAATTTGCTCTGGGCTATATGGCCCTTTTACAGGCTTGACCCAGAAACATAAAAAAAATTATTTAAAAAAAACATATACAAAAGTATGACGCATAAAAGTTATATAAAACGTCAATTTTTATTTCTACAGAAAACTCAACTGCTGAAAGCAACTGCAGCCTGTCTCCGATATCAAGCTAGTTTTATGCAGTTTTTCTAAACTGAATAAAATTATTTGAGCTCCTGATATGAAGGCAGTGCATTGTAATTTGTTGCTGCATCATACAAAAAGGATTTCTGTCCTTTTGAAGTTTTGAACGGTGGAATTGTTTTAGTATTATCTGATCGAAGGCATGACACATTGGGCCCAATTCTCAAAAGGTTATATCTGACGTAACTTGATTTGCGCAACAAAAAAATGGTGCAAGTAGCAAGTTACACCAGCAGTTGTGAGTTTGTGACACAGTATTCTGCAAAGCGGCCTGTGAAATGCCGCAGGCTGCTTGGCCAAAGTGGACTTACACCACCAGTTACGCCTTAAATCCCTCTGCAACATGGTGCTAGGGGTTTTACAGAAGCAGTTGCACCCTATTCCGGAAGGGCAGCAACAAAGTCCCCCAGGATGCTATTCTCCAGCAATTCCAAGGGGAAAACCGTCAATGTAAGTTACACAAGCATATAGCTGGCGTAACTGTACTTACTCCCCGGAGGTTGCCTGTATGTGCAGCCTGCCCATCCCCCCGATGGTATGCCACCTTCCCCCCAACACTACCATGACCCCAAAACACAAAAGCCCCACAAGGCTTGTTCTGTCCCCCCCAATGTAGAGCTACTCATGCCCCTCAATACCAAAATTCCCCACAGGGCTGCTGCATGCCCTCGACCCCAGTACTTGTAAAATAGTCCCACAGGGCTGTTGCATGCCTTCAACCCCCAATACTTGTAAATTAGCTCTGCAGGGCTACTCACGCCCCCCCCACAATCACCAATCCCCGATGCTAGCCACACGCAAATGATACATCCTGTTTAAAGAGAAATAAATATACAAATCCCTAGCCCATTATCCCTGGTAGTCTATTGGCCTCTCACCCCCACCGAGCAGTGCCAGACCACCCTGCACCCCCAACCAGCTGGTGACTGGCACAGCCCACCTCTCACTACCACAGCCAGCCACTGACTGAGCTCCAACTGTGTGCATGTACTGTATATAGTATGCGCTCAATGAATGAACTGTCATTCACTCATTGACAGCATACTGTATTCGATATGTGCTCAGATGGAGATCAGTCGATGATGTAACGTGATGAAATTAGGCTGTTTCAATCACCGACTGTGGACAAAGAGGAGGGAGCGGGGTGGTCTGGCACTGCAGTGTGGGGGACACTAGATTTCCAGGAATACTGGGAATATTTAATTTTAGTACAGTTCTGACAGTGCCTGGATGTGGGTTTGGGAATCGGGGATTGTGGCTGGGGGCTGTTACTATTACGGGTTCTGAACTTAGGGGGGTTGTCCAACAGCCCAGAAGGGCTTTTGTGTTTACACACTGGGGGACTGGGGAGTCCGATAGCCATGCAGGGCTTTTCAGGCTTGGGGACTGGGGCTGGCGGGACACTTGCACCCTACAGAACTCTGGAAGTGGCTTGCAACATGCTTCTCAGGTATGCCCTTCATTTGCCATACCTCTAGGAATGTTGCAAGTCATAGGACTTAGCTGTGGGGACCCTGCCCCTTACAGAATCGGGCGCAAGGTCCTTGGTGCAACTGCACCCCTCACATGTCGCAACTTGTAACATGAGTTGGGGTGCTTCTAGAATTGGGCCCTTTGTTTTTTGGTACAAAGATCCCTGACAGAGGACCTCTGTTTCCTTTCCTCAGAGCTTTATAAGTCAGCAAATTTATATGGAACTTATCACTGTGGTCCCGGGGCAGCCATTTAAGTGCTCTTTGTGTTTTGCCCATAGACAGATCTACAGATTGCATTGTATATATTTCCTGTTTTGAACCAGACCTTCTCAGACACCCCCTAGACCATGCTCCAGTAGTTAATGTGGGTAACAGGCATGCATGGCACAAAGTCTTTCTTGTGTTTTCAGTGAGCAGGTCCTTTCTTGCATAAACGACTCCTAACTTTCTATATAATTTACTACTGACTATATTAGTATGTGTTTCATAGGTTAAATTGGAGTCTAATGTCACTCCTAAATATCAAAAACTGTGCACTACTTCCTGATAATTTTCATCATCAGATCTCACAGCCAGGTCTTCAACATTTTTACTTGACTTTTGAGCAGTGAAAATTTCATTGATTTTGTTTTCTCTTTGCTCATAAATAACTTATTTTGTACAAACCATGCCATTATTTTGCCAAATTACATATTTAATTTCTCATTTAACACTTTCATGTCTTTATCTGCCATGTACATTACTGTATTATCAGTAAAGAATAGTCTTTGACAAACTGAAATTATGGGATATATCATTGATGAACAAAGTGATAACAGGGGCCCAAGGATGGACCCCTGTGGCATACCATGAGTTATAGAATATGCCTCAGATAGGACTCCGATTATCGTAACTATCCTTTTCTGTTTTCAAGATAGCTTGATACCCAGTTAACTACTGGAATATTTATTCCTAACTTGCTTAGCTTTAGCATAAGGAGGGAGTAATCCACTAAGTCTAATGTCTTGGTCATGTCTACAAGCACCGCCCCCCGAGACAGTCCCCCCTCGATGTTCATATGCAGGTCATTCATGAACCTGACCAAGGCAGTCACCATTCTACAATCCCTCCTGAAGCCATACTGTGCATTTAACACATCACATGTTTCCAGGTATTCCATTATCTATATATTTAGTAATATTTCCTGAGTTTTTCCCAATACAGACAGGATAAAGATTGGTCTATAATTCATAGGCTCTATTTTTGACCACCCTTATGTATGGGTACTATGAATCTTCCAGAGGTCAGGGACCTTCTGTGTGTGCAAAGACATGTTAACACAATGCTTGTATTGGTGAAGATAATTCTGCTGCAGCAGCCCTCAGAAATTAAGCTTCTACCCCTGCAGCACCAGGGCCCTTTTTTACAGTATGTCTATCTTTTTTTAATTACATAGTGACCACACTTTTAGTTATTTTTCTAAAATAAAAATGAGGTCTACCTGGAGAATGTGTGTTATCAGTAACGTGTGTCGACAAAGTTTTCAGTATAACTTTTGAAATCTGTAAAAAAAAAATGTCATTTAAATAATTAGCTATGTCTATGCTTTCCTTTAGAACTAGGTCTCTCCATTTAAGGCAGGTTATGTTGTCTTTTTTTTTTCTTTGGGTCCCTTAGGTGGCTTAATGCTTTGCAGAGATTTATTTTATTTCTGAAATTTTGTTCCTACTCCTTTCTGTAAAACTCCACTTTTGCTTTTTTTATTGATCTTCTACAACTGTTTTTGTGTTCTCTGAAAATATTCCAGTCCTTTTCATTTGTTCTTTTAAACTTTACTCAGGCTAATTCTGTATTTTTAAAGCATCCATCAACTTCCCAGTAAGGAAACTATTCCTTACTTACACACTATTCTTTTTTTCAAGTGGAGCATATTTGTCTATCACTTTGTTATACATCTCTGAAAAAATGTTCAAGAGCTACATTTATGTCAACTTTTTCCATCTAACACTCCAGTTTATATTATTAAGATCTACTCTGACTTTAGATAAAGCCTCCTCATAAATCAATCTTGTAAAAATAATATTTCCTGGTAAGTTAGCTCTCCTATTGCTTCATTATAGGGGTCATGGTTATGCCCCTATATTTAGGGTTCAATGGTCACGTCTATGTTAAACTTAAAATTTTGCATTGTAATAACTTTACAACTGTTCAAGTGATTTACATGAAATTTTGCATTCACCACAGATCTCTTGATGTGGCAAGTTTTGTTCTTTTTGGATATGTGGATGCAGAGATACAGAGTGTCAAAAATGCGAAAATTATCATATTTTGTATAATTCTTTGACATGCTGCTGTGTAGACACAGTGTGGAATTCTGGTCTGAAAGTTTCATGGTGCACAGGACTTGGTTCACAGATGTGCCTTGTGAAGATTTGGAAAAAAAATATCAATCCGTTAAAAAGTTATTAAATTTTAAATTTTCCCATTATTTTCAAAGGGAGGAGTTAGATGTCCCGTGTAAAAAAGGATCCTTTGTTGCAAATGGATAATCCTTTGCCCAAATGGGCAATCCTTTCTCATAAATGGTAAATCCTTTTTTGTGCTGACACCATTTTGTGTTTCATTTTTCTTAAAAAAAATAAATAAAAAATCGAAGTCCACAAAAATGACATCCTGCTGAGATACCAACACTTAAATGTTGAAACAATTACCCTGAAATGTTGGGGGGTGCATTTTAAATGACAGTATGGCTCAATGGACACTCAGTATCGGGACTATGGGTGTTACTGATATTTGCTTAGTGTGGTAAATATGTGTTGGGAAGGCATAAGGACGGTTGGGTATTATTCCCCCTTCAGGCTCAGGGACCTCTGTCCTTTTTTTTGTCCTCCCCTATCACTAGAGGTGGTGTACAGATGGTGTAGGGCTCTGGGGATTGTTAGAAAGAGGAAGAGGACAAGGGTTGGGACTGGAGAGGGAACGGAAAGGAGTGGGTGGATAGGGATAGTGGGGACAAGGAGACGCCCTGGGGCAAAATGGGTCCAGGAAAGGGGTCCACCCTATCTGGTTCCCATACCCAAGGGTTCTGCTTGTAGTCAGCAGGTAGCACAGTCATCCTCGGATTCTCATCCTACTCGGGTGGTGTTATGTAATGCCAGGTCTATTAAAAACAAAACCACTATTATAGCAGATTTTGTTGGATCATCTGACCTGGCGTGCATCACCGAGACCTAGCTGGATGAGAATGCTGGCCCAGTTTTGGCATCAGCAACTCAGGCCGTGTACTTGGTGATACACTGCCCTAGGATGGATCATAGGGGCGGGGGTGTTGCTATCTGTTTTAGATTGGAACTGGACCTAGTGGAGGTACCAGTAGGAACTACCAACTCCTTTGAATATATCATGGGTGAGGGTGTGGGGTGCAGGATACTTCTCATTTACCATCCACCAGGTGATGGGAATGTTTTCCTGTGGGAAGCCACAGACTTCATTGTCGACCTGACATTGGGATCCCCCATATGG
The DNA here is from genome assembly GCA_016271365.2 of Neoceratodus forsteri. Taxonomy (NCBI): domain Eukaryota; kingdom Metazoa; phylum Chordata; order Ceratodontiformes; family Ceratodontidae; genus Neoceratodus; species Neoceratodus forsteri. The sequence goes on from CM057452.1 coordinate 1,729,834,605, forward strand.
TTGGTTCTGGGGAATTTCAATGCCTGGGTCAACGATAAACTCTCACAGTTTGGTCAGGACTTCCACCAGTTAATGATTTCACTGGGCTTCACACAGGTTATTTCCTCCTCGACCCATATTGGTGGTCATTCACTGGACTTGGTGTTCCTACAGAGGATGGAGATATCCAATTTGGTGGTGGAACCAGTCAGGTGGTCTGACCATCACACCATTGGGTTCAGTTTTGAGGCCATCCATAGTAGGCGGGCCCCTATGAAGATGGTCCGGTACCGCCCTTTGAGGGGTGTCTCCCCAGATGGCCTGATGGCGGTACTGGACCTATCAGGTTTACCAAGTGATTGCATGGATCCAGGGGACTTGGTACTTGCCTATAATAAGGTGGTAGTAGGGGACCAGGATTTCATTGCTCCTGTTCGTGTTCATCCCCTCACTCTTTGCCCCAGGTCTCCTTGGTTTGATGAGACTCTGAGGGAGTCGAGGAGAGTTGGATAAAGGTTAGAGAGGCGCTGGCGGAAATCAGGCCTGGATTGTGACAAACTTAGTTTGATGGACCATAATGTGGTCTATCAATCAGCAATCTCTCGAAAGAAGGCAAAATTCCTGTCCAGAGAGATTGCTGCTGCACAGAATCGACCAGCTCGGCTTTTCAGGACTGTGGACAGATTGTGCAATCCAATCTGTCTTCAGCCCAGAAGAGCCTTTTCTCAAGAATGGTGTGAGGAGTTTGCTCAATTCTTTTCAGATTAGGTTGCCACAATCAGGTCTTATATCCGCTTGACCCTCCCTAATGGGAGCTGTGATGGTCGGCAGGAGATGTTGGACACCCAATTTGTGTGGTCTGACTTCAGCCTTCCCACAATCAGTGACATTGTGATGGTCATCCAGTCATTGTGTCCAACCAACTGTGGTTTGGTTGCCGGCCCCCTATGTCTCTTAGTGGGCTGTGTGGATAAAATCAGTCCGGTCCTTGCTGAGATAGTCTGAGGTCTTTGGAGAGGGGGATTTTTCCAAATCCTCTGAAGGAGGCTGTGTTTCAGCCCCTTCTTAAGAAGTCCTCCTTGGACGCAGATTGTCTGGCTAACTACAGGCCTGTCTCTAACCTGCCCTTCGTGGGTAAGGTTATTGAGAAGGTGATTGCGTCGCAGCTGGATGATCATTTGACCAGCCACAATGTCTATGATTCTCTCCAGTCTGGATTTAGGTAGAGACATAGTACCAAGACAGCTCTTGTCTGGGTACTAAATGACCTCCTAATAGTGAGAGATCGAAGGACCCATTCCATCTTGGTCCTTCTTGATTTCTCTGCAGCATTTGACACCGTGGACCATGGTGTGCTATTGGAGCACTTGCGGTTTATCTGTGCTCTGTCTGGTACAGTCCTCAGTTGGTTTCGATCTTTCCTAGAGGGTAGGACTCAGAGGGTGGTGTCTGGGATTTTTTCCTCGACATCATTCCCCCTATCCTGTGGGGTGCCACAGGGCTCCATTTTGGAACCCATGCTGTTTGCGGTGTACATGCTGCAGTTGGGAGCGATTATTAGGCGGTATGGTTTGAGTTTTCACTGCTATGCAAATGATACTCAACTGTACATGTCCTTTGTACCCGGCCAAGATGCTGCCATTTCAGTCTTTAACAACTGTCTAGCCGAAATCCAGGACTAGATGAATGTGAGTTGGCTGCGGTTGGATCCAGAGAAAACTGAGGTATTGGTTGTGGACCCAGGTCGCTGGGAGGTGGGTCTGTTGGTGGGATCACCCTCGAGTTTTTGACTTGGAGGTGTTCAGCTAACTACCTCAGACCAGGTGCGGAACCTGGGCGTTGTGTTTGATGACTGTTTGACACTTAAATCTCAGGTGTCGGCAGTTGTCAAAGCCTCTTTTTACTGTCTGAGGAACATCGCCCGGGTGAAGCACCTGGTTCCTCCCGACGATCTTCCTACTTTGGTCCACGCCTTCGTTACCTCCCGCCTGACTACTGCAACGCCCTTTATCTTGGGCTACCAGGGGTTGCTATTCGCCACTTGCAGCTAGTGCAGAATGCGGCAGCCAGGCTATTGACTGGTTCTTCTAGGGCCAGTCATATAATGCCTGTGCTCCGCGGACTGCACTGGCTGCCAATATGCTGGCGAATCACCTTCAAGGTTGGTTTGCTGACCTATAAGGCCCTACACAATCAGGGACCTGGTTACCTGAAAGCGCTCCTTTGTCCCTACTGTCCCTCCCGCTCTCTCCGATCCACTGACGAGGGATTGCTGGAGATTCCCAGAGTTCGTTTAAAGACATCTGGGGCCAGATCTTTTAGTTTTATGGCCACAACCATGTGGAATTCTCTGCCTTGTCAGGTGTGAGATTGCCCGACTGTCCAAAGCTTTAAGGGGGCATTAAAAACATTTCTTTTTAGCCTTGCATATAATGATTTTTAATGTTGCTGCCTTGGATTAATTTTAACATTGTTTTAATTATTTATTGATTTGTATTATGTTATGTATAGGCACCTTGGTTTTGGAAAGGAGCCTTTTACAAATAAAGCTTGATTTAATTTGATTTGAATATTCATAAACCTGAGGATCGGGGCCAGTTGAATTACTCATATGCACAGCAGTACACTGCATGTCGCTTACTGTCTATCCCAACTGAAAACTCAGATTCTTGATCTCCTAACTCAAGAAAGACATGCAGAGGCAGCTACAGAATTACACACACTATTTTTCTCTCTCTACATTTACAGCCGAAAGATCAGATTGCCATTCTAGTGCCTCCCATGTTACTACCTACAGTGCACAGATTCACCTCCAGACTGACAAACAGTCTTGCTTTTCTCTTGCTACACTTACAGCTCAGGGATCAAACTGCCATTCTCCTGCCTTCTGTGTTACTACCTCTCGTGCACAGAGTTGCCTCCAGACCTACAATCAGTTACAGTATATGCAACACAATCTCTCTCTCTCTCTCTCTCTCTCTCTCTTCACTTACATCTGAGAGATCAGACTGCTGCAAAAATTACCTGTCCACAGGAAACAGCTGGGCCAAGAAAAAGCCGGTGGTGCTAAGCCCCACAGTTAAAGATCCCAAAACCAAAGTTGCAAGCACTCACTGCAGGAGACACTGAAGAACTCCATGGAAACACTATTTTTTAATCTACCACATTTATTGTAGAACTCCAACTTCAGTATCAGTGCATTTCTTTTCTGGTGAACTAATACTGAACTTAGATTTCCACAATAAATGTGGTCAATTGAAAATTTTGTTTGCATGGAATTCTTTGGTGCCTCTGGTAGTGAGTGCTTGCAACTTAGGTTTTGGGAGCTGCAAATATTAGACTGATATTTTTTTTTTCTTGGGGCTACAGAGGATGTCCTAGCAGTGTCAGGTCTCTCACTCTCTCTCTTTGCGGAGAGTACAGTTGGGATTTGTAAAAGAAAGCTGGTTCTCAAACTTAGCCACAAGCAGTGTTGGATTCTCAGAGAACACCTGAAAGCAGGCAGGATTCATAAAAGCACTATAGTTCAAAACTGCAGTGCACTCAGGAGCCTAGTTAAATTCAACCTGAGAGCAAAAAAAATCTCATTAAGATGGAGCCACATAAGTGCAGTAACTTTATTCAGCCCAGGAAGAGAAATGTGGCTGTAACCCCAGCACCTCACCTTAAACACTAGTCTTCTTCAGTGGGAGTGGCAAGCAGTGGGGATTTGTAAAAAGAAAGCTGCTTTCCAAAATTAGTTGCAAGCAAGCAACATCAGATTCTCAGACATCACCTGGGAGCAGTGGAGATTTGTAGAATAAAGCTGCTTCCAAATTTAGTCACAAGCAGCATCAGGTTCTCAAAGAGCACATGCAAGCAACAGGGATTTGTGAGCACAGAGTTATACAAAACCATTATCACAAAGAGATCAGTGGCAAACAGCTCTGCTATGACTGCTGTAGGAGAGGATAGTGAGTGGGACAGGGAACTGCAGAGCAAGAATTTGTGAGAACAGATTTACATCAAAAGTATTAGCACTAAGGGATCAGTGGCAAATAGCTCTTCTGTGACTGCAGTTTAATATATTCCATAGTAACACACTGGGACAAATGTTGGGAGGATGCATGAGTGCCACATGCAAATGAGTGCATGAATATTTATGAGTAGCTCTTGTGGCCATACTAAGAATCTGTATTAAAATAATATGTCTAATTAATGCTAGATCAGCATCCTAAACATCCTAAATGGTAGTCTAGTGGTCCCTCCCCCTGCTCCATTCTCTAATCACCATACCCTTGCTGCCGGTATATGTCTCTGGTGTCTAGTGGCACCCCCCCCATATCAGTGTTGCCCCTGAAATAAAGATAACCATCCCTTCATGTTTTTTTTTTGGTTTTGTTTCTGCCAAAAAATATAATGGACCCTCGCCAATCAGCCCCCATCCCTTCCTCTCACTCAGCATCCACCAATCCACACTCGCCAGTATACCCCCACACAGCCTCTCTCACCAGAACAGGTCCCAGGTTCAAGATCCACTCTCCTATCAAAGACACGCTGTGCTGATGGTACTGGCAACTGCAATATGAGAAACTAAGCTAAATACGGTTCAATGTATTTCAATGGGGTTTCAATGTTGATGCATAACTAAGTCATTTCTTGACATTTTGACACCGAATTTTCAACATGGCCTTTTGGGGACTCCACCTCATAAACAATGTGACTGTTGTTATGTAACTGTAGCCTGAAAGGTTATTTCATGGTCACTTGGCAAAGTCATCTTTCGGCAGGATTTGAAAATGTTCACCATATTTGTTAAGAAGGCTATGTTGAAAATTTGGGGTCAAGATATGTAAAAAGGCCAAAATTATAACGATTTATTGCAATTTTGATATGCACACTTACAACTTTGTAAATTTTAAATATTTTGACCCCAAGTTTTCAACATAACCTGCTTATTACTCCACCTCATGTCTGTCACAGCTGCCATTTTTCAAATCCTGGCCAAAATGTGTTTTCACACCTGTGGGGTGGAATGGCGTTGCAGTTGAACGGAATTACATTTTGGTTGGCATTCAAAAATTTTCTGTACTGTGTACATGAGGGGGGATAATAACATGGCTATGCTGCACTTTGGTCACTGTTGCCCTATAAATGGATGTGCAGGGCCCTTCCAGTGGTACATGCACATAAGCATCTATGGAGGTATAGGAGTGCAGTGCAAATAACAATATGACTACTCTATCTCAAAACCTATGGATGGATGGAAGCACAAGGCCTGGCAGGCCCTGTGCTCCCACAGGCAAATAAGGCTACGAGATATATTATAGTGGAGTATGTAATTTTACCATTTCAAAAAGTAAGGAAATTCTTGGCAAAAAAACTTCACAAATGAATCAGTTAGAGTTCCAATGACACAAGTTGGGAAATGTGTTGTTAGGGTTTCCAACCCAAACACCCACCCCCACCCTGCAGGCAACAACAGGTGTGGGGGGTGCCTTGAGGTTGTCAGCCCTTACGCTCACCCCATTCTCCTGTACTGTAACCATGTCAGCTTACTTACACATGGAATGGAGTGAGCGATAGGGTTGACATCCTCATGGCACCCTCTCCTCCCGTTGCTGTCTGCACCGTGGTGGTGGGATGTTAGGATTGGAAACCCTAACAGCACATTTCCCAACTTTTGTCACTAGAACCCTAACTGATGCATCAATAAAGTATTTTGCCAAGAATATACAATATATGGGCATATGGTCACTAACTGAGTCAGATATATAACCAACACACTTCACATTTCTTTTATTATTAACTAGCATCCAATCAATCAGTGAGCTATTACCAGTTTGATTGTTGACTCTAGTGACATCATTAATTAATTGAACTAGGTTTACTTCTTGTAGAGTATTTTTAAATTTACTGATTTCATTCCCTGCCAAATTAAGGTTTAAATCCCCTACTATTATATTAATTTTATTTATTTATTAAATTTTGGTGACCGGGTAGGCTCACTACCTTGTTTTCAAAATAACCTAGTACTTGGGTCAATTTCTCAAGTCCTGGCAACTTAACTTTTGAGGGATTATAAGCACAACCAATAATAAGTTTTTTATATCTCCTAAAACCACTTCTAAAAATAGAAGAGGATGTTGTTATATCTAAAACCTCAGCTTTTATACTATCTTTAACATAAACTATCAATCCTCACCCTTATTCTGTGCAGTCTTTTCTGAAGAAATTGTATCCATCAATATAAACCAGTTTCCTTTCTATTTTATCTATCCGCCAGGATTCACTATTTGCTAAATTATCTGGGGCATGCAGTTGCATCAGGTCTCAAGTTCATGTTTTTTTTCAGTAATATGCTACAAATATTTAAATGAACTCATTTCAGGCCCCCTGCCTTGAACCAATTTTGAAAATTAAACTAATGAGCATCACTATTAAGACCTGACCATGGGTTAATCTCTATATCTTCAACTAGTAATAGTCTGCTTAAAATTAAAAAGCTAGAAAACTTGTTGAGTTCTAAATTATAAATTAAAAATCCTAAGCATCTTTGAAATGCAAAGTTTTGTTTTGCATTCAAGGATTAAGATGTGTATTTACACAGTTGTGCAGTATGTTGAATCACTACACAGGCAGGCTGACTGTGATGGCCCTGTACCATCTGTGGTTCTTCCCCATCTGCTCTGCTGTCTCAGACCCCTCAGTTGCCTGCAGAACCTGGCAGAATGACTGTGAGGGCCAAGTACCTTTATGGCTGTACCCCCATTTGCTCCACCACCTCGGATCCCTAGGTGGCCTGCAACACCTGGCAGGCTGACTGTGAGGGCCAAGTACCATCTGAAGCTCCCCCCCCGATCTGCTTCTCCACCTCAGACCCCTCAGTGGCCTACAGCACCTGGCAGGTACGGGCTTCATTTGTGCTCCAGTATTGTTTCAAGTCAGATGATCATTGTTGATTGTTTTTGCTGACTCCATTTCCAACTATTTTAGCCTGTTTTGAGCCATTTCCATCTGTAGCCTTAAGACTGTTGTGTTAGGGATATTTTGTGAAGTTACTGTGTTCTCTGTTCATTTAATTTACTGTTAGAGCACTGTCATAGTTATTTCTTTCCGGCTGTGTCTGCCCACCATTACTCCCCTTCCCCTTCATCCTAGACTCGCTTCCCGCACTGACCCCAGTAGGTTCTTTGTCTTGTGCCATGATCTCTTAATCTCCCAGGGTGTATTACTAACCTTTACCTTCTGTGTTTCCTTTGTAGGCTCATTGTGAGGGCTAAGTACCATCCGTGGCTCTCCCCCATCTGCTCCACCACCTAGGGCCCCTTGGTGGCCTGCAGCACCCTGCAGATATGGGCTTCATCTGTGCTTCTGTATTGCCTGCCACCACTAACATGGCAGCTGCCCCACCTACCCCTACCCTTCTGCCTTGATGGACATTTGCCTTATGGCTGTCTGAGGTCAAGTGACTGTCACATGACTCACCCTGTTCTTTTTTTCTTTCTCCCTCAAGCTCCCTTGGCCGCTTATACTTTCAGTCCACTAGTGGCCCCCACTGTACTACCCACGCCTCTCCTCAACTCTTAAACATAATTTTCTGTTTCTCTCCACCATATCTCTCCTCATCCTCCTAACTCATCTCCCTACTCCCTTTGTAACCCAGCCCCTCCCTACTACCTGCAGTCCTATCCCCTTCTTCCCACCACTGGGACTTGAACCGCTGGCTGCTGTTGCTTGGCCTCCCAAAGCCTCTGCTCCTACCAATAGGCCATCTCCACCGGTACAATTTCAGTCTGACTGATCTGTGCCACTAGCACCTCCACCCCACTAACTGCTCTTGGTACCTTCCAGCTGTCCTGTCTATGTCTTCTCCCCTCCTCTGCTTTGCTTGCTTTTCTCTAGATCCATCCCACCCCCTTATTGTTTTTGGATTCTTCCTGCTGGCCTGCCTCTGCTCTTTCCCCTCCACCACTTGGTTTGCTCCCTTCTCACACCAGAGGGCGCTACCTATCACCAGAATTTTTTTCCTTTTTCCCTAGAGTAGTTATCTCTCTCTCACCCGCTCCTTAAAATGCTCTCTTCCCCCTCCCCCACACCCATCAACTACAATGTTCCCCCTTACAGTTACATTTATTTTTCTCTGTGCTTTACTCAGTCTCTGCTTCACTTTTGACTTTGGTGCCTTGATCCTAGCCCTCTAACAAGCCAGACCTTCTTTTTACATTGCCCCTATTCCACCAAGCCAAAAATGCAGCCTGCTCCACTCCTGCCCATCTGCAGCCCTGGCTTTCATCAGTTCCCAAGGTAGGCACTGCCTATTCAGCTACCCACTGCCTATCCCTAAGTGCTCCATCCCCCTTCATCCTATCCCCTACTAGCTTCCATGCTGCACTACTGTACTTCAGCTCTCTGGGTACCCTAAATGCCATCCCAACCCCTCAACAAAAAGGATTAAGTACCCTTCCCAACCAACACTATACTGGCTCCACCTGCTCCTCTTCAGGGATGTTGAAACAAACCCATGTCCCCCTACAGGCACCCCTTCTTCTTCATCTAAGGGCCTACATATATTCCACTTTAACGTAAGGCGCCATCTACCCAAAACTGATGCCCTCAAAGTCTGGGTCACGCAACATTCCGCAATGTCCTCTGTGTGACTGAGTCATGGCTTTCTGCCAGGATCCCTGACTCCTCCCTTTCCATCCCCAACTTTAACCTACTCCACCAGGACCACTGTAAACACAGATGTAGCATTGCAATCTACTATAGGCAATCCCTTGCCTGCTCCTTATCCCACCGTGCAACACGCCTTTCTTCCATTGAGCTTCTAATCATGTGCCTCTTCCTCCCCTCCACTCTCCCAATCCATGTTGAAGTGTTATATAGCCTGCTTAAAGTAGCTCATTATTCTATTGTTGAGTGCATCTCCAGTATCTCTTCCCTCACAGTTAAGGGTGAGCTCATCCTGCTCGGTGATTTCAACCTGGACTGGCTCTCTCCATCCTCCAAGTCCTATACCCTACAAATCAAATCACTCAGCCTCACCTAGTTGATCTCAGAGCCCACACACCTGAACCTCAAATCCCTAAATCGTTCCCTACTCGATTGGGTGCTCTCATCCCAACCCACTACATCTCTGCTGCAGGCACACTCCCCAATGCCCTCAGTGATCACTACATCACTTTCTGTAGAAAAAAAAGCTTCAGTTCTTTAAGCTACCCCAAAATATATGTGGTAAGTAAGTAAGTAAAAATCTGTTTGGTTAGGCGCCCAATCCTGGAGGCTCTGGGCACCGTACAGTAGTAGAACAAATTAACAGGGTATAACCATCACAATATAAAACAAACAGCAAGTATAAAATGATATAGCTCATTATATTTGTTAAAAACAACTTAAAAGATGTTCTAAGAATAGGCTAAACTGAAAAGGTGGGTCTTTAGGCATCTCCACCATAGGTGTCTCCCTTAAAGATCTTGGAAGTGAGTTCCAGAGGACTGGGCTGGCAACCCCAAATGAACAATCACCTGAAGTTTTCAGCCCTGTCCTTGGAACCCACAGGAGGCCCTGGATGGAGGAATGGAGAGAGCCGGCTGGAATGGCAGGTGTGAAGAAGTCTGACAGGTACCCAGGGCCTGATCTGTATAGGGCCTTATAGGTGAGTAATCCTACCTTGAAGAGATCCCACCACCTGACCAGCAGCCAGTGCAGACCCTGCAGGACCGTGGCCTGTCAGCAGCCTGGCCACTGCATTCTGTACCAGCTGCAGTCAGTGGAGGTTCCCTCCACTGACCTGGAGGTACAGAGCATTACAGCAGCCGAGTCTTGATGTCATAAAGGCACTGCTCACTCCATAACCTACACTTCTTCTCCCTCCTTCAGGACCTTTCCCAAGCAGATTAGTCTCTCACATACTCAGCCCCTGATGTAGACACTGCTCTCCAGCTATTTTCTGACACCCTTATCCATATCTGAGATATCTACATAACACTAAAAAAGGCACAAGTAAAAAGCCATCACTACCCCTAGGTAACTCCAGACCTCATCACCCTGTGTAGAACCCAGGACTAACCATGGACAAATTTCAAGGCTTCCCTGCTACTGTCACATTTGAAGTTATACGAGACCCTTAGAAATTCCTGCACTAAAGCCATCAGAAATGCCAAATCATTTTTTTTCAAATCCCAATTACAGGTGACCTCCAACTCTCCTTAAGCTTTCTGGAAAGTTATCCATTCCCTCTTAGACTCATGTGTCTGTCAAGCACCTATAGTCCTAAACATTGAATGCTGTACAGTTTCAGACCCTGCCTCTATCACCAACTCCTTTAATGATTTTTTCACAACCTGTGCTCTCCTAGACTATCCTAGTCCTACCCCTGTAGAACCCCCTTACAATCCCCCCTGGCACCAATTTCACCATTTCCCGCATCTCCTCCCAAGAAGTCTGCTAAGCACTTATGTCACTAAACCCCACCAAATCCAGCCTGGACTGCCTTCACTCCAAGATCCTTTGCATAGCAGCACCAACAATTGCAGCCCCTCTAGCCTATCTCCTCAACCTCTCTTTTACAACCAGTTCAGTCTCACAAGCCTGGAAACTGGCCAAGGTTCTCCCCCTCCATAAAGGAGGTGATCACACTTCCCAGGGCAACTATAGGCCCATCTCTCTCCTGCCTTTCCTTGCCAAATTCCAGGAGTCCCTTATTTACTCAAGGCTTCTGGAACATCTTACAGTCTCGGATCACCTCTCACCTTTCCAATCAGGATTCAGGAAATAGTATTCCATGGTATCCTCCCTGCTTCGAGTCACTGACCACATCCAATCAACTATGGACAAAGACCAAGTCACTGCTGCCATTTTCGTGGACATAGCAAAAGCCTTTAACTCAGTCTCCCATCACCTTCTAGTCCACAAGCTCCACTCTTCCAGTCTGGCTCTTCCCACCATTAACTTGCTCCAATCCTACCTTCATAACAAACAGCAATCTGTTCAAGTCAGTAGCATCACCTCCCCCTATCCAAATTGGCATCCCCCAAGGGTCAATTAGTGGCCCCATTCTATTCTCCCTATTCACAAACAACCTCTTATCCATTTGTTCTCTCTCCCAAATCCATATGTACACAGATGACACCATGCTATACCATTCTGGTCCCTCCACCACTGATGTGGCTTCCCCCCTGCTATATGATATTGACAAAATGCAGCAATGGTTTCACCAAAACCAGCTAAAGTTAAACTCCAAAAACACTGTGTCCATGTTCTTTGGTTCTAGGCAGAGACTGTCCAATTCCCAGAACTATCCTATTTTCAAATATGCTGGGTTCTGGCTGGACAGCAGCCTTGACTTATCTGCCCACATTAACTCCATATGTGCCAAACTACAACCTAAACTCGGAGCCCTCTATTGTCACAAAAACTGCCTCACCATACCAACCTGCCACAAAATGGTCACCAAAACCATTCTATCCATATTTGACTATGCTGATATTGTTTATGGCTCAGCTCCTGCAACCTCCCTTGCCAGACTTGACACTTTACTCAGTTCATTCTGTCAGTTTGCCACCTCCTCCACTCACAACTGTCTCCTCTACTCCTCCCTATCTTTAACTCCACTACCCACCAGGTGTCAGGTCCATAGCCTCTCCTTTATTGCCAACTTCTGGTTTGGAACAATCCCCTCCTACTTTAACTCCTACCTATCTCCAGCTAGCTCTTCCACATACTCACTTTGCTCTAGGGATGCTTGTACCTTCTCCCTCCCCCACACCCTTGCACATGCTTGGGACAGGCAGTGTTCTCCTACCATTTCCCATGCCCTCGGAATCAGCTATGCTATGACATTTGCCACTCCTCCATTCCATCCACTCTGAAATCTCTACTCCAAACAGTTCCTTCTGCCACTTGCTCTTATCACTCTGCATCCCCCATCCCCCTCCTGCACCCCCAGCCCACCTCCTCTCCATCTTTTGGCACTCAACAAAGCATCCTTTTCCTCCTGCTCCTCCACCCCCGGATGCCTTGATATTTGTTGCAAAACACTGTTTTTCACTACTGTCTTGCATACTACTTGAATTTTGAGATTTCAAACACTCTTGCACCCTGTACCCTGTTGTATTTTAGTGGTGTATAGTCTCTGCCATTGTGTATACACTTATATTACTATCCGTCACCTTACCAGGAAGCATTTATTGTATTAATCTTTGCAACGTTTATATTATGTGTATCTATCCTGTAACTGTATGCATTTATTTTATGCTGTCCATACCCTTTTGTTTATTGTATAATATCCTTGTACGTATCTATCCTCTGGGTCGCACCTGGAAATGAGCCTCGGCTCATTGTGCTTTTCCCGGTTACCAATTTTTTAAATAAATAAAGTATGCCACCAATGACAGTAGAGAATTTCTCTGTCCCATTTTATAACAACATATACATCTGTGTGTCAAAGTGAAGATGAAGCTATGGGGATCACTGCTACCCACGCTAAGCTAATTGTAAAATAAAATGTAATGATCCCACAATAACAAATACATAATTAATAAAATAGTAAATAATAAAGTAATAATCAATGTTAAAGTTGCCATGGATTAAAGGTATGCTCACAGGGGCTGTTTTCATCAACTTAACCAAGGCTTTTGACTTGTGAACCATTCCTTTCTCACATCCAAATAGCATAGCCTTGGTTTTTCATCCTCTGCTGTTACTTGGTTCTCAAGCTACCACAGTGAGGGACAACAGTTTGTAAATATTAACTGAGTCAGATCTGACCTTTCCCCTGTTAACAATGGCATTCTGAAAGAATGTATACTTGGTCACAGATCTTTACATTATATATCAATAATCTGCCTACAACCAATGCCTCCTGCTCCTACCTGCTTTACGTAGATGACACGGTGCTGTACACTAGCTCGAAGAAAATACTGGAGATCAACTCAAGGCTTAATGCAGACTTTGGGAGTATGCAGCCATGGTTAACTCATGATTGGCTTTTCCTGAACAATAGCAAAAAAACACTCTGTGCTTTTTGGTTCACACCTAGAGTTAGGGTTTGTACCTCTGCCCTAGCTATTTACTGTTCTGATGACTCCCTCCCCTTATTTCAGTTAATTCCTTCCTTGATTTTAGTCTGCATATATCAATAGTCTGCAGGAGGGTAAATCTGAAGCTAGAACTTGCTTATAAAGTCAGGTATGTCCTGACTTCAGCCACCAGGCTTGCTATAGCTTAGTGTGTCCTGTGGCCATGTTTCACTTATGGCTTGGTACCTTTTTCTGAGGCTGGCAAATGTGTTATAAATGAATGGAATACCTGCTACAATAATATCTGTCTCTTTGTCTGATCTGTACCCTGGCTGACTCACCACTGCTCCGTTTACTCAAGCCTAGGTTGGCTGTCTACATCCTCATGTCACCTTCTCACCATTGGCTGCTGTATGTGCAAAATTATCAGAAGAGGTACACCTGTTACTCTTGCTAGCATGTTCAAACAAACTGATCAGGCCTACATTTTATGGCCCAAAGACATGTCAATACTAGAAGTATCAAAATGCACTTCAAAAATGGGAGTGTAAGCTTTTTCAGTCTTTGCCCCTAAGCTCTGGGATTCATTTCCACTGAATCTCAGGTACTCTCAGACTCGCCTAGTTTTTGATAATGAGCTTTGCAAGTTTCTCCTGTCATTGGATAGCTGTCTTGTAACTGATTCCTACTGTATGTCTGCAAAATTAATTTGTATTTCATGTCTGCCTTTCTGTTATTTGCAACTGCAATTGTAACTCATGGATAGGGCCACTGGAAAACTACTCCCAAAAATTTTGTGCGGAATCTGCAATTTTCACCATTTTTCACAAAAACTGACATGTTCCACAATTTCTTGTAATTTTTGAGTTTTTAGATTGAACTGTATAAAAAGTATTAACATTTTAAATAAAATACCCTCAAATATATTGACAATTTTGCATGCAGACTTGGATTTGGCCGAAACAATGCAGTGCAAGGTAGGGAAATGGTTTTATGTGACACTGCTTTCTTTTGAATCCTTGTCTTGTTTGGCTTCAAAATCCACTGACCAAGCATAAGTACACTTAATCACTTAATATCTGGTTTGTGTTGAAGCAGTTTATCAGAAAACTTGTTGTTGCCACAGAGCAGAGACTAAAACAAAAGATGGGAGAAAAGGCGCAAATTATCCTATTCACTTAAACAGCATGCTAACTATGTGGCCTTTTTGTAAATGGTAGGACAGGTTTTTTTCATGTGAACATATTTTAATTAGAATTAGTATTGATTTAAACAGTTGAGGATTCTGGATGGCCCTGATGATTATAAACTTGAATAAACTGGTTCGTAACAGTGATCTTGTTCTTATCAATCTACCACCTAGATGCTCAGATGCAAAGACTACAATATAAACCTGACTAAAGTCTTAAAACAAGCTTATAAAACACATAAACTGTATCTGAACATTGATCTTTAACTAAACAAAATCATTGCAGCCAGAGTAAAACTAAGGTAAATTACAGGGTACCTTGACTACTGTATGATACAGTAAAAATATATTGGTATTTTTTGGTAACCGGGTAAGGCCCACTAGGCACAAGTGCCTGTTTTCAGGGGCAACCCAGGAGCACTGAGGAGGTTAAGTGACTTGCTCAGAGTCACATAGTATGCCAGTGAAGGTTAAAGGAATCAAACCCAGGTCTGCTAGATGTCCCCAGCTCATTCACAGTTGGTTACTCTAACCTCTAAGCTATACTGCCAGGCCCAATAACCCCCAGATTTAATGTTTTAATATGTGATTTTGAAAATAGTGTACAGTAACTACAATGTAAATTATGAACATTAAACACTTTAACATTTTACTAAAGTCAATTATTCGCCACTCTATCAGCTTGTTTTCTCTTGAACCAAAGTGGGTGAATAGCTGACAAAACACTGTAAACAACTGTTGATCAGGCTTCATGGTGCCTGCCTGGTGCCATGGCTTGGAGGGCCAGGAAGCAAATCCTCAGGATTGCAGAAGCAGCATCACAGGAAAGGTAACTAGATATCATAGTCCACCTTGGGACAAATGACCTAGCTAGGCATGGGATCAGTGCAGTTCAGAATGAATTTGTGGAGTTGGGAAGGGGCCTCAGATGGGTAGCAAGCACGGTAACCTTCACAGAGGTGCTACCAGTCCATGGCAGGAGTGAGGCTAGAGTACTGCACACCATGCAGTTTAATGAATGGTTGCAAAACTGGTGCAGAGCACAGGGCTTTGGCTTCATTGGGGACTGGGGGTCCACCTGGAGACATAAAGGTCTATACTGGCATGATGGTCTGCATCTGTCCAGGAAGGGAACCAAGCTCCTAGGTGACAGGTTTAAATGCTTCCTTGGCAAGCTTTTAAACTAGCCAAGGGGGAAGGCACTGATAAAAGGCAGGAAATTTCAAGCCTCCCTCCACAAAACATGGCAGGTAGTAAGGTAAACACTGAGGTACAGAGCTCAACACAGGGCAGGACAGGAGTAAATGGAAAAATAGACAAGGGCAATAACAGCAGAGATGGGGTAAAAAAGGATAAAGCCAACATTAAATGGAGGGCAATGAGTACCAAGGCCTGTAGTCTGGGAAACAAGCTTCCTGAGCTAGTAGCCCTGATGGAAGATGAACAATTGGATATTGTGGCAGTCACAGAAACATGGTACACTGAGAACCATGACTGGGATGTCAACATACCAGGGTACACAATCTACAGAAGGGACAGGGAAGGTAAAAGAGGAGGTGGAGTAGCTCTATACCTAAGGGAAGTGATCAAAGCTACAGAACTAAAAAGTAAAGGGGGAGGACAAGAGGCACTCTAGGTCACCTTGGAGACAGGGAATGGCATCGCAGTCTGCACAGGAGTTGTATACAGACCCCTGTCTCAAGGGGAAGAAATGGACAACAAAATGATAGAGGACATTCTCAAAATGGCTGAAAAAGGGGAGATACTGTTGATGGGGGACCTGAATATGCCAGATGTTAACTGGACAACATGTACTGCAGCCACATCCAAGAGCAGGGTCATTCTCGATGCCCTGCAGAGGGCAGGCCTTAGACAGCTAGTGTTGGAACCCACTCAGGAGGGAGCAATACTAGACCTGGTACTCTCAAATGGAGGGTAGATCACAAATTTAGAAGTCAGTAGACATCTGAGAACAAGTGACCACTGCACAGTGTGCTTTACAATGAGCACAACCATGGAGATAAGTCATACAAAAACAAGGATACTGGACTTTAGAAGGGCTGACTTTGGCAAAATGGGTAAATACCTGAAGAATGCACTAGCAAATGACCAAAAAGGAGGGGTGGAAGAACAATGGAGAAAAATCAAAACTGCCATCATAGAGGCAAAAAGCCTTTTTGTGAAACAAATAAAGTAAACAAAGCGGAGTAAAAAACCACTATGGTTCTCAAAAGTGGTGGCAGGGAAGGTTAAGGAGAAAAAGGCTGCATTCAAAAAGTATAAGGAATCACAGAAGGAGCATGACAGGGAACTGTATCAATTAAAGCAGAAAGAAGTGGGGAAGGCAGTCAGACTAGCAAAGGCCCAAACCGAGGAAAAATAGCCAACTCAGTTAAGAAGGGGGATAAAACCTTTTATAGGTACATTAGGGAGCACAGAAAGGTTAAGGGAGGGATAGTAAAGATTAATAAAGGAGAGGGGAGGTGGGCAGAGGGAGACAGTGAAAAGGCAGAGATACTGAATGAATACTTTTGCTCAGTATTCACAAAAGAAGATGAGGAGGAGTTACCTAAACCAGACAATAGAAGCACTCTGTGTAGGGGGGTTGACACCAGTCCATTCACAGAAGAAAGAGTCCTGAAAGAACTCCTAAAACTCAAGGTGGACAAAGCAATGGGGCCTGACGTGATTCACCCCAGAATCCTAAAAGAACTAAGGGAGGACCTAGTGACACCACTGACCATGCTTTTTAACAAATCATGGCAGAATAGGGCGGTACCTGAGGACTGGAGGAGGGCAGATGTGATTCCCCTTCACAAAAGTGGGAGCAAGGCAGAAGCAGGAAACTACAGACCTGTAAGTTTGATCTCAGTGGTAGGAAAAATGATGGAAGCACTTCTGAAAGAAAGAATTGTTGAGTACCTAGAGGCCAGCGGGGCACAGGACCCAAAGCAGCATGGATTTACAGCAGGAAGGTCATGTCAGATGAATCTAATTGATTTCTTTGACTGGATGACCAAAGTAATAGACCAGGGAGGGGCTGTGGATATGGCCTACCTAGACTTTAGCAACGCATTTGACACAGTCCCGCACAAAAGATTAATAATCAAGTTAGCCAGCCTGGGAGTGGGTCCCAGGGTTGTAGCCTGGGTAGCAAACTGGCTGCACAACAGGACACAGAAGGTAATAGTGAATGGAACACATTCCGAAGAAAGGGGGGTTACTAGTGGAGTACCTCAGGGCTCAGTACTGGGTCCACTCATCTTTAACATCTTCATAGGTGACATTGCAGAGGGTCTGGAGGGAAAGGTATGCCTCTTTGCAGATGACAGAAAGATCTGTAACAGAGTTGATACACAAGAGGGGGTAGAAAAGATGAGAAGGGACTTGGCAAGGTTGGAGGAATGGTCAGACATATGGCAACTTAGATTCAATGCAAAGAAGTGCAAAGTAATGCACCTGGGAAACAAAAACCCAGGAGAAGAGTACACAATAGCAGGGGAGGTACTACCAACAACAAAAATGGAAAGGGACCTGGGGGTAGTCATATAAGATGACCTAAAGGTGGGTAAGCAATGTGAAAAGTCAGTAAGGAGAGCCAGAAGGATACTGGGATGCATAGGAAGGGGCATCACAAGTAGAAAAAGGGAAGTGGTTATCCCTCTATACAGACAGTTGATGAGACCCCATCTGGAGTACTGTGTGCAGTTTTGGAGACCTCATCTATGCAAGGACATAGACAGGATGGAAGCAGTCCAGAGGAGGGCAACTAAAATGGTGCAGGGTCTGCAGCAGAAACCATATGAAGAGAGACTGAGAGAGCTTAATATGTATACTCTTGATGAAAGGATGGACAGGGGGGACATGATAGAAACGTTCAAGTACCTCAAGGGAATCAACAAAGTCCAGGAGGGTAGCATCTATCAGAAAAAGAGATGTGTAAGAACAAGGGGGCACAATTTAAAGATAGAGGGGGGACGGCTCAGGGGTAATATGAGGAAATTTTGTTTCATGGAGAGAGTGGTGGATACATGGAACAGCCTTCCTGAGGAGGTCGTTGGGTCTAAAACAGTGGGGGAATTCAAACATGCATGGGACAGACACAAGGCAATTATAGTGGGGGGTTGCTGGAAGTAGGCTGTTGGTTTACTAGAATCTGCAGCTTATCCAGTAGGTAGGGAAATGGGCAGACTGGGTGGGCCAAGTGGTCCTTATCTGCTTTCAAAGTCTATGTTTCTATGTTTCATTATTCTACATCCATAAACAGAAACATTAGTTTACTCTGGAATTATTTAATATTGATTTGCTGTGGTTCACTTTATGGAATCTATTTAGCACTGAATGAGGCAGATGTTTTTAAATTTTGAAAGATAGGCAACTCTTACGATAGCTTATCAGTTTAGTATTCATTTTAGGAACATAAGCTTTTCTTTATGTTTAAAACATATTCAAGTGACAGTGTATTCATTTAGCAGATTATACTGACTAATACATGCTGCAGAAAACATTAAAAGATTTATTGTGAACCACTCAGTGTCTATGATAGAACTCCCACAAATTCTCCACAATTTTTGCAAAAAGCTTTGCAAGTTTGAGTAACTTTTTTCACAGTGTTCCAGTGGCCCTGCTCATGGATGTTCAAACTGTTGACAAAGGTTGTGTCATTTCAGTACTGTTTTTCTATGCACTAATGAGTCTTTGTAACAATGCTTATGTATTGTTTGTACTTCTGGGTCATGCCTGAAAATAGGCATTGCATTTGTCTAATGCACCTACCCAGTCAACAAAACTGAATTACCTAACTAAATAAATACAATAATAAATTATGCATACTGTAGGATATGTGTGTTAAGTCCCTGTCAGTAATGCAGAGCAAAAAAAAAAACTTGCTTCCAAATGAGAAGGCAGTCGCATTATGGATGTAATCCCCTCCTGAGATAGACAATCTTTGGCTACTTCCTGGAGCCACTGCTTTTGCCTTCTCCTTGAGCACTCTTCATCTTTGGTCCTCTTCCAGAGTGCAACCACATGACAGAGCAGCAGAGAACCTCCAACTTTTATTCTTGGCACTGAGAGAACCATCAGCACCACAGATAATGGGTGTTTACTCACCTGGTAAAGGTGATTGTGTTGGTTGACATCCATGGCACTCCAGACATTACATCATGGGTTTTAGCCCACCTGATAGGCTAGTGATGCACATGATCTAGGATCAGATTTCTAGTACACCCAGGTCCCAGAAGCCCCTGTTCTCCAGTTGAAATCTTCCATAGCTGAAAATAAGGTTAGTGACAGTACGAGAAAAACTTTGAACTAATTACACACCTTGAGATGCCTTCTGAACGTGGCTGGGTGGCCACTTTTATTCACCTATTGATACAATTCTAATACTCGGCCTTCTAGATGGCCGACAACAGATGTCCTGGATTCCCTAGAGATATCTGTGAAGCCCTCCCTTCTTTTCATGCTTTTACAAGAGCATACTCCTTGTCACTCTGATCGCTCTGCCGGGAGGGCCGTGGAGTGCCATGGATGTCAACCAACACAATCACCTTTACCAGGTGAGTAAATGCCCATTGTGTTGGGTTGCCACCCATGGCACTCCAGACATTACATCATGGGTAGATAAGCAGCAGTACTGTACTCCAGGGTGGGGCAGGGTGATCTAAGAGTGAGAGGAGGAACTGGCTGCTGTGGGAACCTGAGTGGCAAAGGAAGACTGTAGCTTGTATAAGTAGTCCAACCTATAGTGTCTGGCAAAGGTATGGATGGAAGTCTAGGTTGCTGCTTTGCAAATATCCTCTGTAGACACATTAGCCCTTTCTGCCCAAGAGGTGGACACTGATCTGGTATAATGAACCTTAATACCCTCTGGGGGTGTTAGCTGCTTTACCTTGTAAGCTTCCAGAATGGCTCTCTTGAGCCAGCCAGCAACAGTGGTCTTGGGTTCTGCCCTACCCTGTCACTGCCCTTTTGCAACAATAAATTAATCTTTCTGTTCTGCGTATGAGTTGTGTTCTCGATATGTATGTAACTAATGTGGCCCCTGCATCCAAGTGATGAGGAATAAGCCTTTCCACCAGCTGTGAACTCTCGGAAAAGGTTGCCAATCCTATGGGTTGTTCCCTATGTAATGGAGATGTGACCTTAGGCTGGAAGCCTGGTACCATCCATAGGAGTACCCACTGTGGGGTGAAAACAGTGTAAGGCTCCTTGCATGACAAAGCCCCCAGCTCAACAATTCTGCAGGTGGAGCAGATGGCCATGAGGAGGCAGGTATTGAGGCCTGCCCAGAATAGGTCCACCTCCTGCAATGGTTCAAAGGGTGCTGCGCTGAGGGAGTTCAGGACTAGGGAGAGATCCCAGGGGGTGATTAAAGGTCTGACCCTGGGGCGCAGTACCTCTACAGCTCTGAGGAATCATACTGAATCTGGGTGAGCTCATTGGCTATGTTGGCCTATGGGGCCAATAGCAGCACTGATGGTGGACAGCTGTACCCTAAGTGAAGAGTGGGATAGCCCTTTGTCCACTCCCTGCTGTAGGTATAGGAGAATGGTAGACATGTCTGCTAGTTCAGGGTCCTTGCCCTTGTCCTGGCACCATGCCGCAAATATTGACCACTGCCTACCATAGGTGGAAGTAGTGGAGGACCTCCTAGACTGCAACATTGTGGAAATGACTGAATCGTGGTAACTGGCTATCAGCAATATCTGCCTCTCAGGAGCCAAGCCATTAGTTTCAGGGTCCCTGGTGCAGGGTGGACCACAGGTACCATCATTAGCATGACCGGTTGGTATGGGAGTCTGCGCTTGTCCAAGGCCATGGCTATTACTGCTGAGAACCAGGCTCTTTGTGGCCAATAAGGTGCCACCAGGACAATGGTTCTCCATGACTGCTGGATCTTGGATGGGACTTGTGGTATCAAGGGAATGGGAGGAAAGACATAAGCCCGATCCTGGGACCAAGGCTGAGACAGAGTCGATCCCCTGTGAGTGATGGTCCCTGTACCTTGTGAAGAATTTGCTGACCTGAGCGTTCTCTGCTGTTACCATAAGATCCATCGATATGGGGCCCCAGGCCTCCTGTATCAGATGAAATAAGTCTGAGTGGAGATGCCACTCTCCTAGGTGCACCAGTTGTCAGCTGAGCCAATCGGCTCAGAAGTTGAGCTTGCCTATGAGGTGGACTGCGTTGATGTGCACAAGGTTGGTCTGGGCCCAGTCCAACACCCTTGTCACTTCTCGCTGCATAGCTTTGCTCCTGGTGCCCCCTTGTTTGGAGATGTATGCCACCGTGACTTTATTGTCGGAGTAAATTAAGACTGACTGACTGGATATGGATGACTGAAATGCTCTGAGAGTATGGTAAATTGCCCTCATCTCCAGTACATTGATGGAAAGTCTGGCCTCCGGGGCCGTCCAATGGCCTTGGGCTGAGAGGATGCCCAGGCATGCTCCCCATCCTACAGTACAAAATGTTGTAGTGCTCCTCTGAACTGCACAGAAAAACCACAGGACAATGAAATTTAAACAATTAATGTTGTATTATATATCCACCTTGTGAAAGCCCCTAGTGCCTTGACTTAATGCCTTCAAGGGGGTGTTTTTGTGCTACCTGGTCCATGGGACCAGGTCAATGAATGATGCTATGCAGCCTAGCATCTCAGCTATCTGGCCGATGGTCAGTGAGTTGCAGGCCTTTAGCTGGTGGGCTAGGGTTACCAAGTTTTCCACCCTTCTCTGGGAGGGTCTGGCCCACCCCTGGGATGTGTTGATTTCTGCCCTCAGGTGTTCCAGCTGCTGCGTGGGTTCCAGGTGACTCTTTGTTTGGTTCACTACCCAGACATACTCCTCGAGTAACCGTAGTGCCATCTGGGTGGCCCTTTCTGACCTTTCCATGGAATGAGCTCAGATCAGCCAGTCGTCCAGGTAGGGAATAACGTCTACTCCCTGTTCCCGTAGCCTGTCAACCAGCATTACAGACACCTTGATAAATACCCTTGGTGCTGATATAAGCCCGAAGGGTAGAGCCTGATACTGGAAATGCTGACCGAGGATGTGGAATCGAAGATACTGCCTGTGTTTTGGCCTGATTGGGATGTGAAAGTGCAAGACCTTCAGATCTATAGAGGTGAGGTAGTCGCCTACCTGAATGTGGCATAGAGCTAATTTCAGTGTCTCCATTTTGAACCTTTGAGTGACTACATGCTGATTGAGGTGCTTGAGATCTAGGATGGGATGGAGCTCCCCTGTCTTCTTGGGTACAAGGAAGAAAATGCAGTACACTCCTTGTTCTTGCTTGTGAGGGGGGACTACCTTTATAGCCCTGTTCTGCATCAGATCCAGCAGGATTTGTTGGACCTGATGAGTGGATGCCTTCTTTATTGTGATGGGGGAGCTTACGAATCTGTGTGTGACTGGAGAGTGGGACAGCTCTATGGAATACCCTCTGGACACTATCGCTAGAACCCACCTGTCGGAGGTTGTGTTGTGCCACGTGTGTTGAAAAAGCATTAACCTCTTGCCCATGGGTGGGAAAAGCCCCCGCGTGGGTGAAGTCCTGATAGATGGTAGTCTATAGTCATTGCTGTTTGCCTCTGCTCCCTCTTCCTCTGCCTCCCAACATGGGGCCGTGGCCCCTGGTAAAAGAGGACTGGTAGCTGGAGTTAAAGGAATTACAGAATCCTCCTTGTGCTCTTCTGCCTCAAAAGGAGTAGTTCCGGTAATAGTTGTCACTTCGTGTCTACTGGAACTTGTCCCCCCCTCGAAACCTCTGTCTGCCTGAGGGTAGATAGGTTGGTCTATTCTTATTCTTCAGAAGGTTCTTCCGTTCCACCTTCTGCTTTAGAAATTCCTGCAGTCCCTCCCTGAAGACATGCTTTCCCTTCAAGGGTAGGTTCTGCAATAGAGCCTTGGACTCATTGTCTGCTTCCCATAGCCTAAGCCACAATGCTCTTCTGGCATGGTTCATGAGGGCTGTGGCCCTGGCATTTAGCTTCAGAGTGTCCACCGTCATATCAGCCAAATACTTAGCAGCATCGAGTGTGCACTCTAGCAGTTTTGCCTCTCTGGTCTTGGGGTTTGCTTGCTCAAGTAGTTCCTCAAGACATAGGATTTGGGCACGAGCGGTGTAGATGGTGGTAGTTGAGGCTTTGGCCACTGTACTCTCTATTTCAAATAGTTTATTTAACATGTCCTCCACTCTTTTATCTGTGGGGTCCTCCAAAGATATGGTACCACATGGTAGTACAGTCTTTTTGTTGAGTGCCACAACTTGAGGATCAATCATGGGGGCTGTGCACCAGGAGCTGGCCTTGTCCTCCTGGACGGGATACATGCAATATAGGTCTCTATTGTCTGACATCCTACCTGGCTCTGTAGACTCCCACTCCTTGATGAAGATGTCATCAATTGCCGGACATATGGGGAAGGTCTCCTTGGTGGCCTTCCTCTGCTGAATCATGGGGTCAAGCTTTGACTCAGGCTTGTCCTTCTCTACCTCAAACCCCGTAGTGGTTTTGATTATCTTCATAAGACCTGGGATAAGGTCAAAGGAACACAGTTTGTATATGAGGGAAGACATGGATTGTGACTCCATCTCCCCATCGTCAGACCCTGCACCCTCCACATCATCTGGGAATTCTTTGTCTCCCATGTCATCCCCTGTGTTGGGGAGTGGAGTGTTCGGGGGTGACACAATATCCATATGGTCCCCTGTGGCCCATCCTGGGTTCTCAGGGTCTGGCTGCAGCCGAGGGATTGGAGGTACCTTGGGCTGTGTCAGGAATTCCAATCTTTCCATGATCTTCAGCATAAAGTTCTGTTGGCTCTCCATCATGGCCACTGTGGCCTTTTGATTCTGGAGGATAATAGCCCCATGGTCCATCCAATTAGAGCCACTGGGTCCTGGATTGTCAGATCCCATCACTGGAGATTGCTTCAGAGACAGATCCTCCTCCTCATGTAGGCAGGTGGGGCATTGTGGTCCCATATTGTGGGGCATCAAGGTCACACTGCAAGTGGTACATTTCTTTGCTTTCACCATCTGAGGGAGAAGGGAAAAGAAAGGGGCATTAGGGAAGAGTCATAATGGGCCTCCAGCATAGTGGGTGCCCTACGCGGCAGGGCCTCTGTCTGTCTCTCGCCTGTATGCTTTCGATGAATAATGCAAGTGGGGAATGTGGGATTCAAACCCATGTCTCCAGGTTTGCAGCTCAGAGCCTTAAACCACTGCTCTATGCCACCTCCTTGAACACACAATACAATAATAGAGCAGATAACCACCTTCATCATCTCCCCTTGGCGAGAGTTTGTCCCTCAGACAAAATGGCAGCCACCAAGAAAGGCATGTCTCTAAGGGATGCATGTCCCCTTAGACAAAAAGGCAGCCACAAGGAAGCTCTCAGGATGGTGCCATGTCCCAGAAAATGCCAGAGTAGGTCTTAGATACTCACCCATGGGTCACTATAGAGAGGGACGTGAGTGGTGATGGTTACATATGGAAGGGGGAGAGTGATACTAAAAAAACATACCCAGTTAGGCAGGCTGCTGGGTGAGGTGCCTAAGCCAAACAGGATTGTCCAGGAGAGCACTCAAGGATATGTGATACCTTAAATATCCAGCCCCAACTATGGTGTCATGGGTCTCCTATTGGGAGGGGAGAGATGTGGGAACTCCCGTAATGTGCGCTCTCTATAGTGGCTCAGATATCTTTATTTGGGAGGCCTATATTAGCCTCTGTACCAAAAACTGCAGTATTTGTATAAATTTTGAATTGTGCCCCCGAGTAAGTCTTCTTTGTCTTTCTCTGTCTCCATATTCTATAATGCCTTCATTTTCGCCACCACCCCCCGCCTCCGCAAAACTTAAGATGGTAAGGGGATGCCTGAGAGTGGGCTGCTGTTTGTAATAGTCCCTGCAGGTGCTGGCTCTAACTCGGGCACTTCAGGAGCAAAATACAAAAGTGTCAGCAGCTCAAGCTGAGGACAAGAGCACCGATGGAACGAGAGTGAACCTGAAGCGTCTCAGAGGGACGCCGCCTCTCAGAGTGGCAGTAGGGAGAGGGCGGGGGAGGGGTCAGCCACTCGGTGATCAGCATGCTAAGACAGGGTCCCTAGACAGCAATCCCTCAGAGGCCTCCTGCTAGGCTGCAAACAAACAATGGAACACAGAAGCATGTAACTTCCCTCAGGGAAGAATCACTGGCTGCACTGTTCACAACATGATCATCGGAGACAGTCATCGCCACCTGGCTAGACTGGCTCCAGACCAACTTTTACCTCCTGAGTAGAGTTATCCACAAGCTATCTTTTTAGTTACAGCAACACAATCTGCCCTTAAAGAGGGAACAAAAATGCATAAGCCTCTTAGTTAGGAATCACAAGTAAATGCTTCAGTACCTAAAATTTTCTCAATCTAATCTTAGGAATCACAAACAAATGAATGCTTCACTGCTGAATGCAGGATCCACAGGTTTCCTAATCTAATAAACATACTCCAGAGGGAATGAAAATATCTCACTGCTGAATGCAAGGTCCAGATTTTTTTTTAATTTTAAGCATCCCTTCCAAGGGAACAACATCTCACTGCTGAAATGCAGGATACAGATTTCTTATTCTAAGCATCCTACTCCAGAGTGAATAATCATCTCAAATTTTCTTAGGCAGGCTTAAACAAAACATTTCTTCAACTGAACTCAGCAGAAACGAACTTCAGGTGAATATGCAGGCCTACCTTAATGTAGAATAACAGTGACTCCTGGAGTGCTTGTAGCCTGATCAGATGCACAATTTGAACTGGACAAGAGGGGCTTCTGGGACCTGGGTGTACTAGAAATCTGATCCTAGGTCATGTGCCTATCAGGTGGGCTAAAACCCATGATGTAATGTCTGGAGTGCCATGGATAGCAACCCAACACAGTGGTGGGAGAAGTGGGCTAAATTCACTCGGTGAAGTGATTCAAGGAGTAAAGTGGAATACATGAAGTGCTCCACAATGCGAAGTGGAGTACTTTGTGTTATAATGGGGAACGCAAAGTCCATTGAAAACAATGACTTTGTGTTATTCCGCCTTCCCCAAACCACTTCTCCACCAATTTTAATGCGAAGTAACACTGAAATCAATGTACCTCGCATCACTTCGTGAATTTGCAGTGCTTCATGGAATTGCAGGTCACATGGGCTCTAGATTGTTCTGCACAGCCTCAGTTCTGTGTAGTGTGTTGTGTAGTGGAAGATGGAAACAGTTTTCTCTCAGAGCTCTGCCATTCAAATCCTCTAAAAGCTGTTAAAAATGCTCTTTTGAACCATTTTTTTTTCAAAATTTAGTACATTGATTGTAGGAAACCCTCCTGTGCTCATATCATCGAGTGTTTATTGTTTGTGTGTGGATTTTGAATGTTAATTTAGAATAGTCAGTCTGTGTACTGTGAAGTGTGCTTTGGGGGAAGGGCGTATCTGTGGTGTAGGTAGATTAACTGGGAGAAAAAGGCAGTCTTTCTGTTTTGGTTATGTTTTTCTTGTATAACTGTGTTAATGTACACACAGTAATATTTTCAGTAATTCTTGAAATGTTTTTGCTGATTGCTGTGGTGCAGCAGTGTATAATTTCAGTTTGTTTAAAACATTTGGTTACATTACTAATTTTTTTCAATTTGCTACGCATTACTTGTAGTGTGTATGTCAGTGTGAGTGGGATTGCATGCATGCCATTAAATCAGATACCATTTATTGTGCCACAGAGTAATTGGAGCAGTGTGAACCTGCTATCCACTGTACCTGCATGAATTTTTTGTACTGCTTGTGGTATCTTTACTGGTAGTAGTGGACTGTTACTGCTGTGCACTACCCCCCAACTGGCAAAAGGTATTCTTTTCTAGATTTGGGTTTCTGATGGTGAGCATTGGTTAGGTGATGGTGTTGTTTGTGTCTGCACCTCTTTAGTGTGCAGCACAATCTTAATCTGTCTGTGCATTTGCATCCCTTTAGGGCCCAATATCCATCTGTTACTTAAGTCACTGTTGTTTCTTTGGCTTCCCTTCAGAGTACTGGTGTTGTGCACACGATTCATGATCACGTCATGAATCACAAAATTAATGTTTCGTAGTATCTCTCCAGGCTTCACCACTGTACCCATTGATATGAGTTTTCAAGCTGGTGAGTTTTGTGAACAGCCAAGTCACCAGGTAACTACAGCCGTAGGCATTCATGTTCCCAATACACTCGTTGGCTCCAAGTTCAAGAACAATAAATTCATGTTTCATGGTCACGAATGCAGTCACGATTCGCGATCACATCACGAATCACAAAATTAATTTTTTTACTAGTTATTTGCATCATGTAAGCTTGTTTTGTAGTATCTCTTCAGATTTCACCACTGTACTCATTGATATGACTTTCCACATTGGGGAGTTTTGTGATACAGGTCATCGTCATCTGGGAACTACAGCCATAGACATTCGCGTTCCTGTACAGCATGTGAGTTACAGTACTGTAAGCCATGTGATTTGTGGGGGCCCGGGGGCTGACAATATTGTTGTCACTCCACCTTACTTCGGGTTAGGTGGAATGAAAATGAGAAGTCACAATCACAATAACAAGGTGAAGAGAGCATTTCATGCTGGCCATTCTGTGTAGAGGAGTGCAATGCAAAGTGCTCACTTCACGGGCACTTCACCGGCAGAATTTAAATTTGCTGCATCTCTAAGATGGGAGACTTAGCATTTCTTGTTAAGCTCTTATTTCACTTCATCAGCACTGGGGAATTTTCTGGAGACAAGACAGCAGTAGCATTTTGGGGATGCACATTAATTCTAGTAACTGTATGTGTGGGGGGCTGTCAATATTGTTGTCACTCCACCTTACTTCGCATTAAGGCGGAATGACAACGTGAAGTAATAATAACAAGGTGACGTGGGCATTTCAGGATGGCTACTCCGCAGAGTAGCAACATGAAGTGCCCACTTTGCGTTCACTTCGCAGGCGAAATTTAAATTCGCTGCATCTCTAAGCACAATGGGCCATATCCCTTTTTTCACTTCACTGACTTCATGGACTGAGGCAATGGGACAAGGGAGCACAACATGACCAATGTTACCCCTTGCCTTCAGCACAGCAATACCTTTGACTTTGGTGGTCACAGCCACACAGCACATTGCTTCCCCCCACCCCACAGACTGCAGTCAGGGTTAAAAAACATATGAGGAGCCAACTCCATTTTTGTCAGCAGCTCTAAAAGCCAAAACACAGCTGCACCATGGATTTGTGAAAATGGTGCCTAGACATCAGGAGCACCAAACAACACTCCGCTGCCACCAATGCAACCCTGGTCCCTAAGACTTCAGCAGGGAGTATAAGGTACTGATCCAGATGTCTGAAAGTATACTGAGAGTTAGAAATAACTTTTAAAACAAGAGAGAAGAAGAACACTGCATGGTGGGTGGTTGTGCCTGTGGCCCTACAGCAGCTGGAAAAGAGTCAGAGGGCAACACAGCTGGCCTGGGATAAACAGCCAATTATGGGCTCTGTGTTACACAGCAGCAGGATGCAGGCTGATTCATGTTTCAATGAACATGTGAAATGGTCAGCGACTAAGAACTACTAAGATTTAGCATAACAAACTATCTTTGATGTGTCAGTCAACCAGAATTGATTCCCAGATCTTTACAAATGGAGAAATGTGAGTTTGGATCAGATCAGCCATAGAGAGAGAAGAGACAGATGTGCATGTGAGTCTGCAGTCTGACGTTTTGTGAAAAAAAGTCCTTTTAAAATCCCTGCAGTGGGATTTTTGTTCAGAAATCAAACATAGCAAAAGTGCCTCTGCAGACTTTGATGTACAGTAGCAGGGGTTGTCTTGCATAAGCTGCAACTATTCTGGAGCAAAACATTGCCTTGCCTTGAATCCAGACCTGCGAAAGTGGCATGCCACTATTCTTTCAGATGACAGACAGGACTAGTCCTGAAAGAGAGTTTATGCATCAGAAGCTCTATGTCATTGCCTGCCTTCAGGGAAGGTGACAGAAAGTCCCTCCTCCCTTGGGGTGAAGAGGAAATGGGATCTTCATGGCCCACACCTCTCACCACACAGAATCATGTTTGGTCTACCACACAGCTAGTCCAGCCTGCATCTGCCAATTCTAGAGGGAGACAGAGATTTTCAGAGTTTGTGAGTAGAGTCAATACTCCACCATTTGTGCATAATAGTTCTGGGAAAGCTACTGTAGATACAGGGAAGCAATCCTAAGGGACTAAGACAACTTCACAAAAAGAGACTTTAAATCCAGAAGCAACTTAAAAATCATATGTTGCTGTGAATAATTTATTTTATTTGGCTGCTACAATGCCCACATTCTGTTGGTACTCCATAAAGTTTTATCATTAGGCCTGCAACTGCTCAACTGTTTGCATGCATTATGTAAGCAATAACCCACAACAGGGTATGGGGATATGGGGATTTAATGCATGCCTGGGTGCTTTGTGAGGCACAAGACCACAGGCTGAGTGTCCTCACAGCACCCCAGCCATGCATTAAATCCCCATAACCCCATACTCTGGAGTGGGTTATTGCACTTATAACATGGGTTCTGTAAAAAATCCAAATATGCCCACAAAAACATATTTTCCCTCTGTGGTAAGACAGGAAAAGGGACTGTATCCTGCCGCCTCCCAAAGTGATCCCTCAAAGCAGACTGCATGGCCACTGTGCATATAGAAATGTAACATATACACTGCTGATGTGATGTGATGTGTCACATTTCTTGTGCCTGACACAGCTGTTTACTTTCCCCCATAGAGGTACATGTTACTCTAACTTTCATTGCTTCTCAGTGTATTTGTGCCTGTCTGTGAAGGGCTCTTACTGCTACTCCCTGCTTCAGGGACACAGACAAAGAGAGAGTGGAAGAGAGAGAAAGAGAAAGAGAAGATTGCAGCAATGTTTGTTAACAGTGCATGTCTCCCACGCTCGCTCTCTCTCTCTTTTGCTGGTCACAATGCTGCCAATGCCATGCTGTTTTGTATGTGTGGCTAGCTGTCTCTCTCGCTCTCTTTCTTTTTCTTAACCAGGACAAAATACCAGCAATGAAACAAGCACTTCTGTCCAGTGGCATCTCTCTCACACTTGCTCTCTCTCCCAGTGTGTGTGTGTGTCTCTCTCTCTCTCTCTCTCTCTACAACTGAGTGCCACTATGATCCTGTATTGCAACATGGGTTATGAGAACACAGGACCAGACACTCTCAGAGGGAACACACAGGACAGTGTGTGAGGAGCCCTGACACAAGTGGTCCTGATAGCAGTACACGGCATGTCTTTATTTCTGCCCGGTGACAGCAGAGAAGCCAGAGTAGACTGTGTGACAAGTGGTACTTCAGTCATGATTTTGCACTGTTAGGTGTCTGTGTCTGTCACACTCCCTACACTGCTGCTGCTGATCTCAGGTAGAGTTGCTTGTGAAGGCTGTGTCTATGGGCACAGAAGGAGAGTAGAGAGAGAGAGGGCACACCACAGAAACCCGCCAGTCATGACTGACATGTCCCACTCTCGATGAGCGCAAGATGGGGACTGGTCACCACAGGGGGGTCTCTCTCTCTCTCTCTGTCACTCTCAAGCTGTCCTATCTGGAGGGTGACTCATGCTGGCTGACAGGCTGCAGTTATGACTGATGGGCCACCAAACTTCTTGTTGATAGACAATGTTGGGAAAATCAATGGGATCCCAACACATTCACCTACTCCAGCTGCCACTGCAATAGGGGATCTCTTGCTTCCTCACATCTTTCAATGGCTGTCGGTGGTGCTTGCCTTTCTCAGGCAGGGATCAAGTGCCAACAGCATATCCCCTGAGTCCCTCTGCAGAACCGTGTATTAAAAAGAGTTCCACGTTTTTAGCAACTTATATTATAAATACAGTTTAGGAGCTCCCAAGGAACTATTGGATAACTGGTGCACCACTGGGGGGTAACAGCAGAGACTGTGGGTACTCACCTGAGTGTGGTGAGATATTGCTCTGGAGTGCTGATTTTCTTTCATTGCATTTAACTTTTTCCTTCCTTTTACAGAGCTGCTTCTCTACCCAATGAATACTTTGAGTTATTTGCTGTATTTCATGTGTCCTTGTTAGATACATAAATATATATACACACACACACATATATATATATATATATATATATATATATAGGATACATGATGGGCAGGGTGTGATATGGAAAATATTTTCAGCCTGCAGAGTGATCACTGGATACTCAAAATGCCCACAGTGGTGAAGCCACAGTGAGAGTATCAGAAGGTCACTCTGCAAGAATAATATTTTTCCACAGCTCATGACTACACATCAAGTGTGTGATTTATACAACAGGGGGTTCTAGAACAGTTTTTTTTTTATTTTACTTTATTTTGTGGACTAAAAAAGAAGACACAGGACAAAAAAGGAAAAGTGTGCTAAAACAAGCTGAAACACTGTTTTGCCATTAGGGATGAAGTAGGCTGTATTCCTTGGTAGTTGAGATATTCTTGGATGTGGAAGGCTTTGCTCTTTTTTGGCTTCTTTCCCAGTATGAAACTAAAGCTGCTGCTTGCTTGCTTTGTGGCTTTCATAGAGTGCACAAGATGAAAGTGAAAGAGGGACCTATAGGTGCAGGTATGACAGGTGAGCTACATTCCTGTCATTGACATCATCAAAGCAGTTCCAACACTTAGGCAGAATCCAGTATTGGGTAAGTTACTTTTCTATTACTTTCTATTACTTTTGAAAACTTGTTCCAGAAAGCTCTGTGCAGTCACTAGCAAGGATGGAGAAGTACTGGAAGATGTACCACACCTTACAGTTACATTTACTTATGTATTTTTATACAAAAGAAACATGTAACTGTAACTGATTACATTTTATTTGAAAGTAACTAGTAACTAACCTATTACTTTCAAAAAATGTAATCTGTTATAGTTATTTATTATTTTTGTAATGTTTTGTATTAAAATAAATAAGTAACTATAATTGTAAGGTGTATTACTTTTTCTAGTACTTCTCCATCCTTGCTAGTGACTGCATGGAGCTTCCTGGAACAAGTTTTCAAATGAAATAGAAAGTAATAGAAATGGATGCCAGCATGCTGTGCCTGGGACCGGTGCAGAGTCCATCACTGATGATGATGTTGCTAACATCATGGGCAGTGACACATGTGTGCCATGGGATGGCCACACAGCAGGACACATTGTGGCCATGGCTGTGGGTGGTGCTGCCTTGGAGGCCTGTGTGTCATCACAGTCCCAGCCTGTGCTGTCAGCACCTGTGGGGCAGCACTGGTGTTTGTTCAGGACAGTGGGACTGTTGCGGCCACTGTGGCAGCAACACTGAGCCCTGGGGAGTGGCAGGCAGAGGGGCAGCATCAGCAGTTGTCCAATGGGCTTGGGGGTACAGGTTCAGCGGTGGCGTCTGTGCACCGCCTGTGGACATGCCCACACCTGGTCCTGGTGTGCAGTGCCCACCCTCAAGGGGTGCTGAGCATCAGGGCCATGCACACCCTGAGGGACAGGATGCCGAGGAGGCAGATGACCTCTTGGAAGAGCACACCTACCTACAGCAAGCATCAGTCCAGCAGCAGATGCGGCTTGCGACATAGGTGGATGCACTGCATGTGGCTCTGGAGCAGGCAGAGGAGCATCGCAGCAGGGACACCATTCTGATCCTGGCAGGGATGGACCGGTTGCAGGAGGATGTGACTGCTGCCATTGACAGGCATGCACAGGCATTCACTGCTGTCATGGCCACAATGGGCACACAGTCAGGTGCCCATGCGTCGCGGACACCATGCAGTGCACCATCCGTTCCCCTTTCCCGGCGTCATGTGACTCCCTGCCTGTTGACACCGGGTTCAGCTGTGGGCATCCCGAGCATGCCTGGTGCAGGCATGTTCAGTGTGCTGCAGACCCCTGGGCATGCACGGTCGTGTTCACACAGTGGAACCCCTGTGGGACCATCGGTGCCACCCCATGAGGCCAGTGGTCAGCCTGTCAGTGCTGGCAGGTCTCGACGGGGCTGCCCATGCATCCATGGCAGCCAGGGCACTGTGTCACGTGACTGACCTGTTTCTCAGCGTGGCTACTGTCTGGTGCTGCCCTGTGTGCATTGTGTCTTTCAGTGGGCAGTGTACGCGTGGGTACCCGGCCCTGCATGCAGACACACAGTCCACCTGCACACCCTCCCTGCTGCTGTCCACAGTTGTGTGTGCATGATGATGCCTGCATTGTGCTGTACACCAATGTGCAATGGTGTTCAGCATCTGACACACACAAATGGACAGACAGTGGGCATGGTGGCCTATGGACATGTGTGTGGCTAGGGTTGGCGTTCTGGGTCGGTGTGCCTCCTGCCCTTTGTGCAAGTTTGGTGCATTGTGTGTGTGTGCATGCATGTGTGTCTGTCCGCATGTCATGTTAGTCCTCACCCATCCCTGGTTGTGTGTGTGGTTCCGTGCCCTGCCACTTCCCTTGACGGCATGCACCCCTGGTGTATGTCCATGCATGTTTGTGGGTTGTGCCTTAGTCACTGTTGGCTGCACATGGCCCCATGACTTACCTGGGTTGGCTGAAGTGCTCCTCCGTGATGGTGTCCCGGTGCAGCTGTGCCAGCCGGATCAGTCGGGGGTCCTGTCACCCAAGGGGGGGGCTGCCCATCACCGTCGTCACTGGTGTCCTCATCGTCCCCATCACTGTCCTCCTCTTTGACCTGTTCAGCTATCCCACATTCATTGGCCATGTTGTGCAGGATGCAACAGGCCAGGAATAGCCCGCAGGCCTTTGAGGGGCTATACTGTAGGGCACCACCGGAGGTGTCCAGGCAACAAAAACGTGCCTTCAGCATCCTGAACACCCGCTCGATGACATTACGTGTAGTGGCGTATACCTCATTATAGCGTTGCTGTGATGGGGTCGCGGGCCGCCGGTTGGGTGTGAGCAGCCAGGGACGGAGTGGGTATCCACTGTCACCTGTGTGTAGAGGGTGGAGGTTAGTTTGGTGATCAGCGTTGCCCTGCCCTTGGCCATGTAGGCCACTACCCATGTCACCTCTGGCCATGCCCCCCCAGGCCCTATGATTGTCCATGTGGTTTGCATACTCACCCACTAGGTGGCCAGTGGGGATGTCTCCACTCTCGAATCTGTGGCACAGTGCTGACTGGTGCCAGATGAAGGCATCGTGTGCTCCCCCAGGGTGCATGGCACAGACATTGATTATGCGCCCCCTGGCATCGCACACCACCTGGCAGTTGATGCTGGCATAGCCCTTGCGATTGATGTATGTGGCCCCCTCAGGGCCAGGTGGTGTGCATATGGCCACATGGGTGTAGTCTATTGCCCCTAGCATGCCAGGCATACGTGCTACCCTGTGGAACTCCTGTATGTATGCTGTGCGCTCCGCCGGTGTGCTGGGGAAATGGATGTACTCCGCAGCATGTGGCAGCAGTGCGCTGAGGAATTGGGTGAGGTGGCGTGACGTGGCTGACTGAGTCATGCCTGTGGTGTCCCCAGTTGGTCTCTGGAAGGTACCCGTGGTGAGCAAGCACATGCAAGCTGTCACTTTAGTCTCCACTGACAGGGCATGGCTCTGTCGTGTGGGTGCCTGCATCACATCACTGCACAGCTCACAGAGCTACCTCAGAATTGCCCAATTCAGGCAGTATCGGCCCACAATCTCAGTATCAGTGTACAGCTTGAAGCTGGTGCAGGCTCGGTACTGCCTGTTGGGGGCATACCACCGACAGTCCCTTCCACGGCCATGCCCCCCTGCTGCCCACCTTCTCACCCCCCTCATAACGGCCTCCATCTGGAAGGTGGCACTGGCCATGTCCCTGGCTTGTGTTCACCCCCCCCGGCAGCTGTTCCTGTATTCCCCCCACTGTCCTCACTGTTACTTCCCCTGCACTGGGAACACCTGCCTGTGGTGGCCTCTGTGCTGTGTGGTACTTCACCCTTCTGCACTGGCTGTGGCTCTCCACACCTTCCCTGTGCCTCTGTGTTCAGGGTGCCCTTTCCCTGGCCTGCCCTGTGTGTCCCTCCTGCCCTGTCTGTGTGGCTAGGGTTCTGCCTCATGTGCCTTCCCTGTAGCGTTCTTGTGCCTCTCCCTTGCTCCTTTTTATTTTGGCTCATTTCCGCTATGGCACAACTTCCGCTTGCTCCCCTATTGTGCATGGTGCAAGTTGTTGAATATCGCACTGTGCCATTTATGTATGGTTCCTCCCCCTTCAGTTGCTCATGCCTTCATTATCATTGCGCTGTTGCTCAGCATGATTTTGGGGTGCAACTGCCTCCTGCTGAATGCTCGCAGAATGGGCGCCAATTTGGACTTGTAATTTGGACTTAGCAGGTGCAACCCTATTCGCGTGGCTCAACTCTTTTGAATATCTGGAGCCAGTATCTATAAATGTCACGACAGGATTTACCACACTGGGGAAAATAACAAGATTTATCACACACTCATTTACCACTCGCCCCCTAATAAATATATATATATATAGATATATTCATTGCACAAAACTCCATTAATGCATAAGTTAAGATTTCTATTACAGAGACAAAAGTCTGGAAATTCCGTGTTAGGGTTACCAACCCTACCACCCCACCCCACCTCACCACTCTCCACACACCAACAGGCATCGGGGTGTACCTTGGAGTCATTGGACCTAACTCTCACCCCATTCCATATGTAAACAAGCTGAGATGGTACAGTATAGGAGAAAGGGGGGAGAGTCAGGCCTTATGACCCCAAGGCACACCCCGATGCCTGTTGGTGTGTGGAGGGTGGGGGTGTGGAGGTTGGGTGGTAGGGTTCCTAACCCTAACGCTGAATTTCCAGAATTTTGTTGCTGTAATGGAAACCCTAACTGATGCATTAATGGAGTTTTGCAATGTATTTCCCTTCTTTTTGAGATGGTATAATAGTATCCTTATTTTACTGTGGGAGCACAGGACCCGTATCCCTCCATTGATGCACAAATATATGTAGGTGTAGAAGCGCAGAGCCCTCTGGGCCCTGTGCTTCCATGTGTCAATCAGCAGTGACCAAATTGTCAATATAGCCATCTTATTACCCTATCTCATTTATGCCGTTACAGAGAAATTGTGAAATGCAAGGCAAAACGTAATTATGCGCAACTGCAATGCCATTCTGCGCCACAGGTGCGATAACACATTTCAGGCAGGATGTGAAAAATGACAGCTGTACTGTTCATTAGGTGGTGTCAAAAAATGATTATGTTGAAAATTTGGGGTCAAACGATTGGAAAATTGTAGCAAAGTTATTTGAAAGTCTGTCCTTAAAAATTGACATTGGAAACAGTGCCACAATCTGTGTAATAGGCTGCTATAGGCCTCCGTGTGCTGGTCTGCTTCTGCTGAAATATCTTGGGAACATCATGGGTTTAGTTGCCTCAGAGCACATTGTACTAGGTGACTTCAACTTAGATTGGCTTACTAGCACCTCCACTCCCCTAAAAACGTTCTGTGGCTCCTTCGGACTGTCCCAGCTAATTAACGAGGCGACTCGTCCTAATAAAAATAACCCTATAAAAAACACATTGTTAGATGTTATCTTTGTTAGCAAACCTCACCTGTTTTCTCATGCTGGTGTCTTCTTCGTGGATATCAGTGACCACTGCTTCATTGCATGTGTAAGGTCCACCCGCAACACTACATTGATCCCAATTTTGCTATCAAAAGACGTACTCATAACTTCGATTCTTGGGGGTATATTTCAGAGCTAAGGGACTCCCTGCGCTGGCAGGATTTTTATTTAGCTAAGTCATTGACTGCAGCATATGACGATTTCTCTGAAATTGTGTTAGGGGCCATAAACAAATTTGTTCCATTGGTGAAAGTCAGTACCAGGGAAAAAAATTGCTGATGGTTCACGGAGGATTTGAAGGGTGCACTGAGAAGCAGGGATATGCTTTGATAAATTGCCAGGGAATCCAATCTCCCTAATGATTGGATTCTATTCAGAAGGGTGAGGAATCATTGCAGCAAGTTGATTAGAGATGCAAAAGCACATTTTTACCGTACACAGCTAGAGCTAGCTTCTAGTTGTTCCTCTAAATTCCGGAACACAATCAAAGTGATTGAAAACCACTCTTCCGGATACCGTCTTCCTGCCAATATTACAGTTGGTGAATCTGTAGTCTCTGATAGGCTTTCCATCCTTGATGCATTTAATAATCATTTTGTCAATGCTGGTCTGGCCTTTGACTCTTCTCTTGCCTACTCTCTCCATCAACAACTGGCAGAGGATACTCTAGATACACCTATCTGCAGCCCATCAGTCTCACTCCAGCCAACATCCCTGAAAGAAGTCAAAGACCTTCTCCTCCAGCTAGACTCTAAAAAAAGTTCTGGAGCTGACCATATTGACCCCTACTTCTTAAAGGTCAGTTACCAGGTCCTTGCAGTTCCAATTATACACTTCTTTAATCTATCTCTGTCCCAGGGTGAACTCCCACCCATTTTGGAAGATTAGGTTTGTGGTCCCATTGTTTAAATCAGGTGACCCTAGGGATCTTAACAATTATAGGCCAATCTTGTTATTTCCAATTCTGTCCAAGATGCTGGATAAAATAGTGAATGTCCAGCTACAAGACTATCTGGAATATGAAAACCTGCTTAATCTCTTACAGTCTGGCTTCAGGGCTCAGCATAGCACAATATCTGTCCTTGCTAAAGTGACCAATGACTGGCTAACAGAGTTGGATAATAAGAATTTTATCTGTGCAATGTTTTTGGATTTAAGCAAGGCATTTAATGCTGTAGACCAAAGCCTGCTTCTTTCATCCCTTCGGAATATGTGCCTAGATGTCCTCTCTTTAAGATGGTTCTCAAACTATCTCTCTGATCGATTTCAGCAAGTAAAGGCTGAGGGAGAAGTCTCTCCTTTAAAACCCTTGCTGAGAGGTGTACCATAAGGTTCCATTCTGGGACCCTTGCTTTTTGCTATCTACATCAATAATATTGACATGACCATAAATGAAGCTAAAATACATCTATTTGCAGATGGCACAATGATTTACATCAGCAGCCTTTCCGCTGTAGCTGCACAGAAAACCCTTCAAAGCGAATTTAACTTGTTGCAGCTTCAGCTACTAAACCAGAAGTTACTGCTTAATGCTAAAAAAGCTAAAGCATTGCTCCTATCACCCCTTTCTCATGCATCTAATCCTTCTATTGATGGAACACTTCTACCTATTACCTCCATCCTTGGGAAGCAGTTGGACTACGTATCTAAATTCAAGTACTTGGGATTCTGGATAGACAATTAACTCATTTTCACTGATCACATTGAAGAGCTGCTAAAGAAACTTAGGCAGATACTTGGTCTTTTCTTTAGGATAAATAACGTACTCACTAGAGATGCCAAGCTGAAGTTGATTCAAACCACCTTTCAGTCTTTACTGGACTATGCTGACTTCTTATATGACCAGGGTACTGCTGGTACTCTAGCAAAGCTAGACACACTCTATCACCATGCCTTAAGATTTGTTACAGGTTTACCATATTCTACCCATCACTGCTTTCTGTATTCAGCAGTAGGATGGACATCCCTCAGCTACAGACGCAAGAGGAATGCTGCTTTTTGGACATATAAAGCAATCACAGGAATGCTGCCTCAGTACATCTCTGTCTGCCTCCTGATATGTTCTCATGGCAAGTATGCCCTGAGAAGCACTTCCTTCATTGGTCTGTATGTATATAAGGCAAAATCATGTTTTGGCAGAGTAGCTTTATGCTATGTACTACCTCAGATGTGGAATAAGCTGCAAAAGACCCTGAAACTAACTCATCCTAGCTCCCTTTCTACCTTCAAATCCCTTTACCTAAGTCATAATAAGGAGCCATGCACTGTTTTATTTGATGCCGTTAATCCCATAACTCTAGCCTAGCTTGAGTCTTGCCTCTACAGTTACACTGTGTTTGATATTTATACCTGCCGGACTTAGTTTCCCTGTTATTGCTGCTGTCCATTATCATCTTCGTGTTTTGTTCCTTTTTCTTCTGTCCATTCAATTTCACTATGTCCCTATTCCAGACCTTACCCTTTATTCTGTTGTTATTACCTCCTCTGAAATACAATCCAGAGTAGCCTATTAACCTTCATCCTTACCCCGGACCTTTACTATTAGTGTTTACTGAGCACTTATTAATCTGCTGTACTCATTGACTTCTATATTGTTTTTATGTTGATATTTGTATATACCTTGCATGATGTGTCACCAAATTATTTCCCTAACCCAGATTCCGTCTTCTCTGTACATGCCTTTGGTTGTTAATACCTGTTCATATTTTTCTAGTGTAGCATTTATTTTCTGCCTTGTATATTGTTCATTGTACCTTTCTGACCTGTTTGTATCCTGTATACCCCAGGTTCACCTTGAAAATGAGTTATGCTCAATGATGATCGCCTGGTTAATAAAGATTTTGATTGATTGATTGATTGGTTATGAGAGTGCATAGAATAAATTCAATGGACACACATAACTCAGTCATTTTTGAAATGCCATCACAAAATTTTCAACATGGCCTTTTGGGGACCCCACCTCATGAATACTGCCACTGTTATTTTGTTAATCAGTCCTGAAAGGTGATTTCATGCAATGAATGCACCATACTGTGCCACAGTTATGAAAATGTGTTTCAGGCAGGATGGGAAAAATTACAGCTGTACTGTTCATGAGATGGTGTGAAAAAATGGCAATGTTGAAAATTTGGAGTGAAGATATTACAAATTGATGAAGTTATGAGCATTCATAGAAACATTTCAACTACTGCTCATAACTTGGGTGTTTTTCAGTATTTTTGCACCAAATTTTAAACATGTGCTTTTTGGGACCCCACCTTATGAACACTATCATTTCATTAATCAGTCCAGAAAGGTGATTGCACGCAGATACCACAAAATCAATTTTTGGGTCTGATTAATGAAATGACAGTGCCAGTGTTCATGAGGTGGGGTCCAAAAAGCCCATGTTGAAAATCTGGTGTAAAAATTGCAAAACATGGCTGAGATATTAGCATAAGTTCAAAACACAATAGACAGCCAGTATATGGTTCTTACCTTGATTCTTCAGTGTGCGGTTCGGCTTTGAAGAGTGCAGCCATGTCCTGGTCAACAGAAAATGGCAGCCAATAGCCTCTGGTGGTAAATATAGGGCAAGGGGTGTGTGGGAGGTGGATTGCTCAGTGGGTGGGTTGGGGAGGGGGACTAGGGAGATGACAAGGCACTGTTTTCTTTTTTTTAGCAAAAAGACATTGGGGAACTGTTTTCTTTTTACAGGAACATCATCAGGAGAATTTAGAACACTGGGATTGGGCTCCCCAGTTTCCCACAGTACGGGTGGGTGTATTGCTGTCATGGGGATTGGGCACCCCAATGTCGGCAAAACAATTTAACAAAAAAAAATATATATATATTAATATTTCAGGACACTGGGGGTAGGCTCCCCAGTGTCCCACAGTATTGGGGGGAGAACATAATTGGGACACTGGGAGTGGGGGTGATACTGTCAATATGGGGATTGGTCACCCCATGTTGATGAAACCTTTTTTTTATAAATATTTTGGGACACTGGGAGTGGGCTCACCAGTGTCCCACACTAGGGGGAGTGGAGCATGTATCGTTGACATGGGGATTTTGCACCCCCATATCAGCAGAAACTTCTGTTTTAAATAAAACATGCCTCAGCCCCCTTAGAGTCAGTAAAAGGAGAAAAACTCCTTTTAATAAGTAAACACCAATAGGTGTTAACCTAAATGGGGGTCAAGGAACACAAATCCGACGTTAGTGGCCAGAGAAGGTTTTGCTGGTTTTGACTGGTGCTAATGGGTTTTCCCATTGAGGTAGTGCCACAAATTGTGGCAATTTTCATGAAACAGTGCCTCAGTTTGCTGCAGTTTTCATGCAACTGTGCAGTTAGTTGCATAAAAATTGCTGTAATTTGAGGCACTTTCACAAAAGAAGTGCTACAAATTGTGGCACTGCCAATTGCCAAAATGCCAAAAACATATTTAAAGACAGTATTTTCTAAAAGTAATGCCAGGATGTGTTACTCGGGGCCCTGATTAGGTAAGCACAAGTGTTGGTGTTTATCAAAGGGCAGTATTTTTTGAATTACAGGGTTGTTTAGCCATCACTAACTGAGAAAATATATTGGCAGTATGAAAGTACAAAACCCATCTGTGGCAGTGAAAAGTGCTTTCACTAAAGCAAAAAGTGCTTTCAAGGTGGACTTATTTTTTTTCTGTAGCCTATAATGGGAAACTTTAAACTTTAATAACTTTTGAACGGATTAATATATTTTCAACAAACCTTCAAAAGACACATCAGTGACCCAGACCCCATATACCCACTCTATCCCAACTGTGACTCCTCCTTATTCTAACTGCTTGCCTTACAACTTGCTTCCTGGAGCAATGAATTCACAGTGCACTTCTTCCTACTGACTGTAATGTTTAATACTGTGTTGTAATACCTGTTTTTGGTATTGTCTTACAATGTCCCTGTGTTCTGGTCACTTTATATTAACTCTTCACTACTATTTGCCTGATGAAATCTGATGCTTGTAAAGTCCCTGTTGTGCTAATTCTATGTAATGTAATCCTCCACTTGTATTTGCCTGATGTTCATGTATGTACCTTGTAATATACCTTGCAATCTCCCAGGTCGCACCTGAAAATAAGCACTTGGCTGTCTAGTGTGCTTACCCGGTTAACAAAAGCAAATAAATAAATAAATACTCTGACAATTTCAGACCAATCCTCCAAACCATTTGGGCTATAGCCCTGAGCAAAGAATTTGTGTATTTTTTTCACATTTTAAGGCACTTTGCAGCTCTGCAACTGCACATCCTACTGGAATGCAACTTGCCATATCCAGAGATCTATGGTACCAGATGGTGCATGCAAAATTTCAGGCAAATAGGACAAAATGGTTGCAAAATTAATAAAGTGCAACATTTGGGGGTTAACATAGAAGTGATTATGCAAACCTAACTATACCAGCATTACTATGCAGATATGTGTATATATATATATATATATATATATATATATATATATATATATATATATATATTAGCAGCAAATTATGATCAACAGGTCGTGGGGACCAGCACCACACAGAAGGCCACACTAGCATATGCTAACAGTCTATTTACTTTGCTTCAGGGCACAATTCACAGTAGACAGTAAACACTCACCATGGTCACCTTTGAGAAAGCTCATAAGAGCAGAACATGTCAGGTGTCTGAGGTGCTGATGTCCTGATGTCTTTACATTTCTGGTTGCACTGAGTGGGAGGAGTGGGCCTTTGCTTGGTTTGGATTACTGGGCATTTTTGGATTCACTGATTGCATCGATTTGCGGTAGTAGCAGATTTGGAGGTGCGGTCACTGTGGGCGAATGGAGAGCATACATCAGTAGGTGCATCCCTCATTCCCCAATAAGCCAGCAGCAGGCACTGACATCTTGCATAGCTAATGTGGCCACCAGATCTAAGAAAAGGTCCACTGCAATGAGAGCGAAGCTCTCATACAGTGGGACCACAACACGCCTCCCAACGTGCAAGCAACATGGCGGCAGTGACTGCTGCCGCCTGTCACAATGATGATGGGGGTGCCCACTCCCAGTCGGCATAATGTCCCCACTCCCATTTCCGCTGTGTACCAAGGGGGTGCCCAATCCCCCTCGGTATCATGCGCAACTCCAAAAAAAGTATTTTTTTGCCAAAGGGGGGCCCAATCCTCTTCAGCTTCAGTCCCCCCTTCCCAGTTCAGTCTGTTGATGGGGGAGTCCACTACCCATTGGCATAATGTCCCTCCCCCATGTGTTGTGTGCCGAGGGGGGTGCCCAATCCCCCTTGGCTCTCCCGCCCCCACTGGTATATGCAGATGGGGTGCCCAATCCCCTGTCATCTACAGCCCCCCCAAAATAACAATTCAGGTGGCACAGTGGGAGCCCACCTCAGTGTGCCAAATTACCCTGTTAAAAAAAAAATGTCCCGCAATGTTTTTTTTTTTACCTGTAAAACAGAAAACAATCCCTCATGGTCTCCCTGCCCCCTCCCCAACCCGTACCCACCTTCTGCACACCCTGCCTCCCCACACCCCCCTCATCCCATACATACCTCTGGAGCCTGGTGTGACGATCTTCGGTGGACTGGGAACACGTCTGCACTCTTCAGACTGAACTGAAGAAATGTTAGTAAGCTGTATAATGGCATAAATAGTTTTTTTTTTCAACTTTGGTGCATACCTCAGGCATTTTTGGGAATTTTTACATCAAATTTTCAATATGGGGTTATTGGGACTCCTCCTCATGAATTCAGGCACTGTCACGGCATTATTCAGTCCCAAAAGGTGATTTCGCAGTCACTGCATGCAATCACCTTTCGGGACCGATTAATGAAACAACAGTGCCACTGTTCATGAAGGGGGCTCTCAAAAAGCCTATGTTGCAAATTTGGTGGAAAAATAAAAAAAATGGCTGTTTTACAAGCATGCATTGCGCAGTATCCGTGCACGCTCATAACTTCATGAATTTGTAATATTTTCACTCCAGACTATTAAAACTGGCATTTTTCCACACTCCTTATGAATAGTACAGCTGTCATTTACATATCCTGGCCGAAATGTTGTTTCACACGTGCAAAATCAGTTTTCAGGACAGTTTGGGGAAATGACAGTGATACTGTTCATGAGCAGATGTCCTAAAATGCCTATGTTAAAAATTTGGTGATGAAATTCCATAAAATGACTGTGTTACAAATGTGTGTGAGCAGTTTCCTCGCACCCCTGTAACTTTGCAAATTTGCAACATTTTCAAGCCAGATTTTCAACACTGACATTTTTTCACACCACCTTATGAACAGTA
The DNA here is from genome assembly GCA_016271365.2 of Neoceratodus forsteri. Classification (NCBI taxonomy): domain Eukaryota; kingdom Metazoa; phylum Chordata; order Ceratodontiformes; family Ceratodontidae; genus Neoceratodus; species Neoceratodus forsteri. The sequence continues at coordinate 1,729,878,676 of CM057452.1, forward strand.
CAGCTGTTATTTTTCACATCCTGCCCTAAATGTGTTTTCACACCTACAGTATGGCGCATAATGGCATGGTCACTGTGGAAAATCAACGTCTGGGACAAATTAACAAAGTCACAGTGCCACTGTTCATGAGGGGAGGTCCCAAAATGCTTATGTTAAAAATGTGGTTAAAAGATCCCAAAAATAATTGGGTTATGGATGTGTGTTGCACAGTTTCTATGCATGCTCATGACTTCACCGATTTTTCATATTTTCACTCTAGATTTTCAATGTTGCCATTTTTTAACATCTCCTCATGAACAATACAGTTGTCATTTTCCACATATTGCCCAAAATGTGTTTTTATCTCTGTGTCACCAAATGGCATAGCTGCTGTGCAAAACCACCTTTCAGCTAACAAACTGATAGTGCCGCTCTTCATGAGGTGGGCTCACAAAAAGCCCATGTTGAAAATTTTGAGTGAAAATACTAACACACGCCTACGGTGTTAGGGTTTCCAACTGTAGCACCCCACCCTGTAGAGACTGACAGGCATCAGGGGTGTGACTTGGGATCATTGGCTGTAATGCTCATGCCATTCCACCCCCAACCACACCCTGCAGCCAGTAACTGGCATCATGCTGTGCCTTGGAGTGTTCGGCCACAGAGTTCACCCCATTCTTCTATACTGCACCCACCTCAGCATATTTCCTTATGGAATGGGGTAAGTATAATACCCAAAGACCCTAAAGCACACCACGGCACTTGTCAGTGTCTAGAGGGTAGGATGAGGTAAAATGGCATGAACATTATAGCTAACAACCCAAAGGCACACCCCAATGCCTGTCGGTCTCTGCAGGGTAGGGATGGGGTTGGCATCACTTCAATACTTCACTGTCATTCCTATTATGCATCTCTAACTCCTGCACTACCAATGCCAATGCCAGAAAAACAACATTCAGCATTGAAAAATGCTCGTTTTAGTTATGAAGTGACAAAGAAACAGACATATCTGGAAGAATAGTGTCACAAACCATGGCAATACACTAGTTCTTTTGGCAAACAGTGTCGCAATGAAGAAGTTTAAACTAAGTTAGCCATATCAACAGAACTACCCCATGAGAATATGCATGCAAAATTTCATGCACATCCATTGAAGGGTTGCTAACTTATTAAGGTACAAATTGTGCAAAACTGGAAGACTGCAAAAATGGAAAAAACATGTAAATTTGGGGATTTTTAATACACAATATCTCAGAAACCGCATAAGCAATTCAAATGAAATTAACAACAATAACAGATCTACCCAATAAAATTATGCTTGCAAACTTTCGTGCATAGTGCATATCTATTGAATGGTTGCAAAGTTATTAAAGTGCAAAGTATGCAAAACTGGATGACTGTCTGCAAAAATGGGAAAAAAAACACATAAATTCGAGGATATTTAAGACACAGTGGGCCAGATATTCAAAACTCTTCACGGGGCTAAATTAACACTGACTGGTGGGCAAACTTAGCCAAGAGTGCAAAGCAAGCTATATTCAAAAGGAATGGCCCGGGGTAAACAGCTTCTGAATATAGTATGAGAATGAGGCTGGGCAAACTGGGCTGGGAGTACAGGGCAAACATAGCCCTGGAATAAGACAGCTCTGAAAATAGCAACCAGGAAGTGCAAACCACAACAGCAACACAGTGCACAGCGACATGAAGGTAGGTAGAGGTGAACTATGTGGCCAATGTGTGTACCAGCAAATGTGTGGACCCAGTACAGCTGCAGGCAGCAGCGGATGTGAAAGAACAGTGTTCAAAACTGTATAATATTCCCAAAACCATTAGCCACGTGCTAACACATTTGCGTGGCTTTAGCGTGGAGCTAATCTGTTTGCCTGGTGCTAAACGTTGCCATATTCAAAAGTGACATGCAAATGAGCATACTTAGGTAGTCTCTGGGCAAACATCCAGATTAGCATCTCATTATGCCCTAATTTGCATACAGTTTGCCCAGCATTACTGCAGGGTCCCACAGCTCCACCTGTAGGTCAGTCTGGAAGTACAGGGCTGGTCAGGTCTGGCCGCAGCTCTACTGGTAGCTCAGTCTGATAGTGCACAATGGTAGCTGCAGGCTACATGTATGCAGTACAGCATAAAAGTGTGTACCCCAGGGGACAATACAGCATAGGCACAGGTGGTGGTGGTGATGCATGTAACTGTCACACTGTAGGGCATGCTACAGTGCACAGCAGACACCACAGTAGCAAGGGGGCCAGTAGTGTGAGGGACACAGCAATGCCTATGGTGTGTAGGGTAGTGATGATCACTGCACTGTACACAGTGACAAGCCCACCTTGCAGGTGTGTACTGCCAGTGGACAGTACTGTCACGCTGTTTTGTGTCCCACAGATGCTGCACCTCTGGCATGGGCTGCTCATAGTGACATAGACATGGCCGGCTGTGTGTGCTGTGGTGTATGTACAGTTGTGCGGTATGTGACTGTGGGGGCATGCACGATCAGACAGGCACACTGGTATTGGGATATTCCCAATACTGGCCCATGTGCACTACATGCTGTGTCCCGAAGCCATCTGTGGTGCAGCCTGGCCACCATACATATCCTCCTCAAACCCACCATGCTCATAGTGCTGCATGTGTGTGCTGGCGTCTGTTGGTCACCACAGACGTATGGTCTGCAGGTGTGTGCTGTATGGACACGCTACCATGGTGTCCCCTGGGGACCAGGTCACCACATACTGCCTGGCATGGCTGGGACTGGAGGCAGCAGTTGGCATCATTGTGGCGCCATCAGTGAGCAGCATGTTTCCTCCATGTCTGGCTTTTTCTCTGTGTCATAGCCATATGTTAGGGTCGTGCAAGGCTGCGCTAATGCCATGCAAGACCAGAATGCTGCACAAAGCTGTTTGCCTAGAGTTAAGACAAAGCTTTTCCTGGGCAGTAATTTGTACTGCGCAAAGGGTTGCACTAAGACGTGACAAACACCTTAGCATGGCGCTAGTTGCTGAATATCTCATAGCGCCTGTATTCATGTTCAGTTTGCCCCTTGCATATATTATGGTTTGCCCAGTGCTAATACAATTTGTGCACTTTATTTGGCCTTTTGAATACAGCAGACCCATGCTAATCCCATGCTGAACCCGTGCAAATGGTTTGTGCACCATGCAAAGCTTTGAATATCCTAGCTTGTATCTTCAAAACCACACATGTGATTCAAATGGAATTAAAGACATCAACAGACCAATAGACCAGCACTATGAAATGATGCATGCAAAACTTTATGCACATATGTTGTAGGCTCCAGAGTTATTAAAGTACAAATTATACAAAACTGGAAGACTGTTAGTAAAAATGGAAAACAACATGTAAGTTTAATAATGTTTGAGACACAATATCTCAGAAATCACAGAAGAAGCTCAAACTAAATATGGTTAGGGTTGGTACAACCTTTCAATGTTAAATCTCAATTTTTGCACCTTAATACCTTTGTAATTTTTCAACCAAATAAGAAAAAAAGTTGGTATGTGCTGTCATGTTGTCAGTGTCACAAGATGTTGAAAGTTTCATGATGGCAGCTTTTACAGTTTCAAAGCTATAAAGTGGTCAAAAATGCAAAAAAGAACATTTTTCTCCATAGGATAACATGACATTTTTTGCTCTTATGTACAGTACACATGGAATTAAGTTTGCTTCTGATATGTTTAGGGATGATAGTGTGTATGCCAAGGGTGTGCCTTTGGTTGGTTTGGTGAAAACATATATAACCATTTTTGAATTATAATGATTTTTGTGATAGATGCAAATCAGGCAGTGTGCAGGGTAAATAGCATTTACCGTTCGAAAAGTAAGTTGCAAATGGTAAATGACATCTACCTTTCACAATTTACTGTTTGACAGTAAATGTGCAAAAGGTAAATGCCATTTGCCATTCGAACAATAAATGTTTGAATGATAAAAGACATTCATCAGTCGCACTTTACTGTTCGCAGTCACAGTTTTCAGTGATCTTGTTTTTAGTTAGCGAGGCTGGAAACTGAAATATTTTTAAAAATAATGCCCCTAGGTAAACACTAACAGTTGTATTTGTCTAACGGGGGGCCGAGGAACATGCTCCTGACATTTGTTTTTTATTACTAGTCCCCTGACGTGGCTCTTTGAACTGCCATGCTTTGCTGAACAGCATGGCAGTTCGATGCAGGACGGTGCATGACAATTTGATGCATGATGGTGTACTGATATATTTTCAGACACGGGATACCCATTCCCCATGTTAGCAGTAGCTCCTCCACATCCCCCTCAGTGTGGGACACTGGGTAGCCCACTACCAGTGTCTCAGTGCCAGTATTGCCCCATTTATTTAACCCTATTAAAAAAAACAGTCCCCTGATGTGGCATAGGTGCGATATACCATCTGACATTGGGGTGCCCATTCCCCAAGTTTGCAGTAGCTCTTCCCCCTTCCCTGATAGTGTGGAACACTGGGTAGCCTACTCCCAGTGTTCCCAGTATATCTCCCCCAGCAGTGTTCCCCTTGTCTGTAGTTTACCGACAGCAGGGTGCCCAATCCCCATGCCAGCAACAGCCCACCCTCTCCTGACAGTGTGGGACACTGGGTAGCCCACTCCAAGTGTTACCAGTTGTCCTTTTCCCAAGACCAATTTCTGGAGTCTGGGGAGCCCACTCCCAGAGTCCACAAACATTAAAAAAATTCCTGAAATAAAGAAAACCATCCTCCTAGGTCTTTTTTTCCCCTAAAAAGAAGAAAACAGTCTGTCATTGTCTCCCCAGACCCGTCCCCCATCCCCACCCTCCTCTTTGCACCCCACCTCCCCGTACCCCCCTCACTCCATACATATCTCTGGTGGGCAGTGGCTTTGATCTTTGGTGGACCAGGATACGTCTGCACTCTTCAAAGCCAAACTGTGAACTGAAGAAATCAAAGGTAAGCCGTATAATGGCAGTCAATGGGGATTTCAACTTATGTTGATATCTAGGCCATTTTTTGAGATTTTAGCACCAAACTATCAACATGGGGTTTTGGTGACCCCACCTCATGAACAATGTAACTGTCATCTTGTTACTCAGTCTTGAAAGGTGATTTTGCGGTCGCTGCATGGAATCACCTTTTGGGACCAATTAACGAAGTGATAGTCCCCGGTGTTCATGAGTGGAGGTCCCAAAAAGCCCATGATGAAAATGTGGTGCATAAAATCCAGAAAACATCTGTGTTACAAGTGTGCATTGTGCAGTTTCTATGTATGCTCGTAACTTAGCCAATATTTAATATTTTCACTCCTGATTTTCAACATTGCCATTTTTCAAACCTCCTCATGAACAGTACAGCTGTCATTTCTCACATCCTGCCTGAAATGTGTTTTTGCACCTGTGGTACAGAATGATGAGTTCGCTGTGTGTATCAACTTTCAGGATGGATTAAAAAAATCACAGTGCCAGTGTTCCCAAAATTATCAAAAATGGCCACGTTATGAGCATGCATTGTGCAGTTTTCTACACATGCTCATAACTTCACCAATTTTTCATATTTTCTTGTCCTGATTTTCAACATTACCCTTTTCCACACTTCCTCATGAACAGTATACAGGTGTAATTTTTCACATCCTGCCCAAAACATGATTTCACACCTGTGGTGCAGAATGGCCCATCCGCTGTTTGGACTCAACTTTCAGGATAGATTAATGAAATGACAGTGACATTGTTCATGAGGTGGTATCCCCAAAAGGCAATGTTGAAAATTGGATGGAAAAAATCCTGGAAATGCCCGAATTATGTGCATCCATTGAACTGTGGTGCCCATGGTACCTTTTGTTGCCCATGTCTCAAAAAAGATTTGGATACAGATTTTTCTCTCTCGGCAGCTTAGTCCACCTTTCAGCACCCATGGTGGTTTTGAAGTCATGATTACAACTACAGTGGAATTTTTTCCATAGTTTCTACAGTTACTGAGATATTGCCAAATTAGTGTTGCAAGGGCTATGTTTCATGACTATAGGGCTGTGGTATGTCTGTACTTATGTGTAAGTGGGAGCGCAGGGCCTCTTGGTCCTGTGCTCCCACTTATGCATATCATTATGCAACAATGGGTAGCATGAGGGGAGCACAGAGCCCAGATGCCCCATGCTCCCACAACCACATACCAGTTACATCATACTTTCTCAAAAAGAAGGGAAATTCATTGCAAGAAAACTATGTTAATGCATCAGTTAGGATTTTATTAAAGTGTCAAAGCTTGGAAATTCAATGTTAGGATTACCACCCCTACCAACCCACCTCCATCCCCCCACCCTCTACATACCAACAGGCATCAGGGTGTGCTTTGGGTCATTGGGCCTAACTTTCACCCCATTCTCCTATACTGTACCATCTCATCATGTTTACACATGGAATGCGGTGAGAGTTAGGACAATGACCCCAAGGCACACCCTGATGCCCGTTAGTGTGGAGGGTGGGGGTGGGGTGTTTGGGTTGGTAACCCAAACATTGAATTTCCAAGCTTTTGACATTTTAATAAAAACCCTAACTGATGCATTAATGTAGTTTTATGCAATGAAAATATATATACAGTATATATATGTATATGTATATGTATATGTATATGTATATGTATATGTATATGTATATGTATATAGTGGCAGACTTCGTCATCGACATGGCATTCGAGTCGACCAGACTGATGGTTCTGGGTGATTTCAGTGCCTGGATTAATGACGAATTCTCACAGTTTGGACAACACTTCCTCCATTTGATGTCATCTCTGGGTCTTACACAGATAGTTACCACTGCTGCCCATACACATGGTCACTCCCTTGATTTAGTCTTTCTCCCGGGGATGGAGGCCTCTGATTTGGGGGAGTGGAACCAGTTGGATGGTCCAATCACTACACCATGGGGTTTAGTTTTAATGCCCCCCTTCATAGGCCTACCCCTGTGGAGATGGTCAGGTATCGCCCTTTGTGAGATGTTAGCTCTGAAGGCCTGGTGGTGGTACTTGACCTATCAACCCTTCCAGTGGCAAACAGTGACCCAGATGCCCTCGTGGTAGCCTATAATATGGCTATCTCAGTGGCCCTGGATGTCATTGCTCCTGTCCATGTTCGCCCTCTCTCCCTTCACCCTCGGTCCCCATGGTTTGATGGGACCGTGAGGGAGATGCGGTGACTAGGATGAAGGTTAGAGCGCTGCTGGCGGAGATCCTCCCTTGATGCTGACCACCTTGGATTGATGGAGCATTATCAAGCCTATCAATCTGCAATCACCCGTAAGAAGACAGAGTTCCTGTCCAGGAAGATTGCGGCTGCTCAGAATCGACCAGCTCAGCTCTTTTGCACTGTAGACATACTGTGCAACCCAGCCTGCCTACAAGTACAAAAGGCCTTTTTGCAAATAGAGTGAGATGAACTTGCTTGATTCTTTGCAACTAATGTGGCCGACATTAGGGTGGTGCTCCAACCAGCACTCTCTAAGGGTGTTGCTTTGGATCAGCACATGGCCGCTGCTCCTCGGCTTTCCTGAAGTACCTTCGACTGACCGGAGTTCACGGATGTCATGCAGATTGTCTGGGGTGTACACCCTACATGCTGTAGTTTGGATCCTGGACCAACTTCCCTGATTTTGGGTTGTATTGATTCCATCAGTCCGGTCCTAGCACAGATAGTCTGGTGCTCCTTGGAAACAGATGAGTTTCCTAGTTCCCTGAAGGAGGCGGTGGTAACACCCCTCTTGAAGAAAGCTTCTTTGGACCCTGACTGCCATGCAAACTACAAACCAATCTCTAATCTTCCCTTTTTAGGGAAGGTGATTGAGAAGGTAGTGGCTGTATTGCTGGAGAACCATTTGACCATCCATGATATCTATGAACCGCTCCAGTCTAGTTTTCAAAAGAGGCACAGTACTGAGACAGTGCTGGTTCGGTGCTCAATGATCTCCTGATGGCTAGGGACCAGAAGAACTGTTCCATCTTGGTTCTTCTAGATCTCTCATCAGCTTTTGACACTGTGGACCATGGGGTTCTACTTGAGTGCCTGAGGTTCATTTGTGGACTATTGGGTGTAGTCCTCAGGTGGTTTACATCTTACCTCACTGAAAGAATGCAGAGAGTGGTTTCTGGGGTTTATTCCTTGGACCCAGTTTCTCTGTCTTGTGGGGTTCCTCAGGGCTCTGTGTTGTCCCCCATGTTGTTTGCAGTGTACATGCTGCCCCTCAGAAACATTGTAAGAAGGTATGGGCTGAGGTTTCACTGCTCTGCTGATTATACCCAGCTCTACCTTTCTTTTGCACCTGACCAGGATGGAGCTGTCTCGGTCTTTAATAACTGCCTCAAAGAAGTCCAGGAGTGGATGGTTTCAAATTGGCTGAAGTTGAACTCTGAAAAGACAGAGGTGCTGGTTGTGGATCAGGCACACCAGATAGGGGGGCTGGGGGTTGGTTCACCCTCCAGGCTTTATCTTGGGGGTGTTTCACTCCAGAACTCTGAACAGGTGTGTAAACTGTGGGTAATTTTTGATGAAGGGCTGACTGCATTCGCAGGTGTCTGCCATCATCAAGTCCTCATTTTACCATCTGAGAAATATCTCCAGGATTGGGCACATTTTTCTGTCTGACGATCTTCCGACACTGGTCCATGCCTTTGTGTCCTCACACTTGGACTATTGCAATTCCTTCTACCTAGGACTTCCTGGTGTGGAAACCCACCACCTGCAGCTGGTGCAGAACACAGAGGCCCGGCTTTTGACTGGTACCTCCGGTCCAGTCATATTATGCCGGTGCTGCATGGACAGCACTGGCTGCCAGTACAGTGGTGGATCACCTTTAAAGTTGGTCTTCTGACTTTTAAAGCTCTACATGGACTTGGCCCGGACTACCTGAAAGAGCTTCTGGTTCCTTACTGCCCTCGGCGATCACTCCACTCAGTTTACGAAGAGTTGCTAGAGATCCCAAGGGTGTGTTTGAAATCTTATGGGGTCCATACATTTATGCATGCGGCCCCTACCCTCTGGAATTCTCTAACTCATCAGTTATGGGAGCGCACGACCATGGAGGGATTTAAAAAGGCCCTGAAAACATTTATGGACTCAAGCATTTGGTGAGTGATTCTGCCTGCCTAACTGTGTCAGCTGTTTTATATATTTTAAGACTAGAAATGTTTGATGTGTTTTTAAATGTTGTAAGGTGTCTTGGTTTCTGAAAGGAGCCATAGGAAAAAGTTTATTATTATTATTATAAGTGGCGCAATAGTGCTACTATAATTTGGTTAAGCAGTTTAATGTTAAACCCCAAATTTTGCACTTTAAAAAATTTGCAGTTGTTCAACAGATTTGCATGAAATCTGGTATGCATCATCCCGTGGGGTAAATCTCTTGACATTCCAAGTTTCATTTTGATCGGATTTGGGAATTTTGCACAACACATAGTAAAAAAAGTGTAAAAGTCATTTTTGTTTCACCCATTTTTGCTGATTTTTCCTCATTATGCTTTGGCCACACCATTTGGAATTTTGGCCTTAAATTTTCAGGGTAGAAAGAACTTTCCCTAAAGAACAAGTCAGCATTTGTGGGGTGAAACAGTATTAATCCACTCCAAAGTTATTCAGTTTTGAAATTTTGGGTTCTGAGCATGCTCAGTTCAGTCTTTTGGCTAGCTTCACAGCTTCGAACAAGATTTTGAGCTCACAAACAGGAATTTTGACAGCTCACAAACAGGATTTAACTCTCTGCTTGTATGAAAAAAATCCCTGTTGAGAGCCGCCATCTTTTCAATTTTGTTAGCAAACAAAACATTGTAAGTTGCCCCACAGATGCCTTCTGTAGAGATTGAAGTATGGATTTTGTTCAGGGCGACACCCTCTACAAAATCATGGCTTTGGTTCCATTTAGTTTGGTCAAAATGGCAATTTTTAAATTTGAAAATCCCTGTTCATGACACAATTCCGATCCTTGTTCGTGGAGGTTAAAACTTCGTTCAGGAGCCGAATCCCTGTTCATAGAGTTGAGTCAAAATCCCTGTTTGTGATGGTCCTATCTCTCAAGTAAACAGGGATTTCTCATGAACAGGGATTTTAACAGCTCATGAACAGGGATTTGGTTGACAAACAGGGATTTTGACAGCACAAACAGGGATTATAAAAACTCACCCCTGTTCGTGAGCTGTCAAAATCCATGTTTGTGACCTGTCAAAATCCCTGTTCATGAGCCAATCCCTGTTTGTGAGCTGTCAGAATCCCTATTCTTGAGGGGACGACCAGGTGGCCCTACCTCACGAACAGGGATTTCTCACAAACAGGGATTTTGATAGTTCATGAACAGAAATTTGGCTCTCAAACAGAGATTTTGACAGTTCACAAACAGGGATTTTTAAAGGTTGCTGTTTTTTGCCAGTTCACTGCAAAGAAATGGTTAGGACCTTGGGCTTCAGATTTGCAGGGTACAAAGGGGTTGTCCCACAGATGTGACTTATGCTGGTTTGGTGTACAAATGTGCATCAGTTCCATACTTCTGGCATTCCAAAGTTGAGAAACTTCCCATAGGATAACACTGTGGTGAACATGGTGCCTTTCAGTGCCTATATATCAAAAATGGTTCAAGATACAGATTTTTCACTAAGCACAGAGCATGCATGCAGGTTATCAGTCAAAGATTACAACTGCAGTGGAATTTTTTTCAAATGTTGCTACAGTTACTGAGATATTGCACCATATGCAGCACAAAGCTTACTTGGAATGTGTCTAGGCTGGTGCTGTATGTCTATAATTATAGGTAGTTGGGAGCCCAGGGCCCAGAGGCCCCTGCACTCCCACATGTGGATACGATTATGCAGTAATGGGACTGCTGGGCAATCCATTATGCAGTACTCTCTGGACCCTGCACTCTCACAGGGAGAAGACAGTTCATTACAATGCCTGTGTACTTACGCTATGGGAGCTCATGGCCCTTATCGATAGATGGAAGGGAAGGGCTCGAAGGGTCCTGTGCTCCCCTATATGGATACCATTATGCAGTAAAGGGACTGCTGGGCCATTCATTATGCAATACTCGGATCATTGAGCCCAGAGGGCCCTGCACTCCCACAGGGAGATCACAGTTCATGACAATGTCTGTACACTGATACCATGGTGTTCAGTACTCCCAAAACCATATAAGGGTATGATTATAATTTCTCAAAAAGTAAGGAAATTAATTGCAAAAAACTTTGTTAATGCATTAGTTAGGGTTGAAGTGATGAAAGTAGGGAAATGAGGCATTAGGGTTGACTATCTTACACCTCCACCCTACCACCCCACCCTCCACAGACCAACAGGTGATGGGGTGTGCATTGTGGTCAACAGACCTAACTCTCGCCCCATTGTCTTATACTGTACCATGTCAGCTTTCTTACACAAGGAATGGGGTAAAAGTTAGGGCCGATGACCCCAAGGCACACCCGCCACCTGTTGGTCATTTTGTCACTTCAACCCTAACTGATGCATTGACAAAGTTTTTTGCAATGGATATATATTATAGAAGCACGGTCGCTCCTCTATAGTTAGGGATAAGTAGTAGTTTCTATGTTAAACCTCAAATTTTGTACTTTAAAAAACTTTGCAACCAATCAATGGATTTGCACAAAATATGGTATGCATTGTCCTGTGGGATAGATCTCTTGATGTGGCAAGTTTTGTTCTGATCAGATATGTGGATTCTGAGATCTGGATAGTGAAAAAAAGTAAAAAAAAAAGGAAAACACCCTTTTTTGCAGTTTTTTTGTCAATGCCTTGTGACCAGACAGTGCAGAATTTCTACATGATTATTGTAGAATGCAAAGAATGTTAGTAGCAGAACAGACAGTGAAAATGTGGTGCAATAATATTAATCTGTTGCAAAGTTATTAAATTTTTTTAGTTCCCATTATATCCCATGGAACTTTTCTGAACATTTCAATCTTTAGGATAGCAATCTTTTTCGACAAAGAATTTCATCTCATGAACAAAGATTTAGTCTTGCAAGAGCGATCCTGTTTCACGAGAACAAAAATCCTTTTTCGTGATAAAAAATTCCTTTTTCGTGAGCCACCATCTTGTTTTCTGTTTTTTAAAAAAAATAATTGAAAAGCACCCAAAATGATGGTATCTAGAGACACCAACACATGTATCTTGTTCATCGGGACTCCATTAGGTGGACTATGAAGTTATTTGGTTTGATAGCAACCTTGCAATGCCTTTTTCTATCATTTAAAATCCTTTGTCATGACTCACTTAGATCCTTTTCCATGAGCCAATTTCTTTGTTGTGAGTTGAATCCTTTTTTGTGAGCTCACAAGAAAGGATTTTATAGGTAACTTTGATGCATAACTCAGTTGTTTTTGGAGATTTTACCTCAAATTTTCAACAAGGGCTTTCGGGGACCCCACCTCATGCACAATATGCCTGTCATTATGCAAATCCTTCCCAAAAGGTGAATTTGCCAAGCAATTGCAAAATCACCTCTTGGGCAGGAGTTGACAAACAACAGTTGTATTGTTCATGAGATAGGGTCCTCAAAAGGACATGATGAAAATTCATGGTCAAAATCTCAAAACATGGTGGAGTTATGCATCAAAGCAGCCCGTAAAATCCTTTTGCATGAGCTCAAGAAAAAAGAACCAACACATGAAAAAGGAATTAGTTTGGGGAAAAGGACCTAAGTGAATCACAAAAAAAGAATTAAAATGTTAAAAAAAGGCATTGCAAGGTTGTTCTTCCACCAAATAACTTCACACTCCACCTAACGAAGTCCTCATGAACACGATACATGTGTTATGGTGTCTCTAGATACCTTCATTTTGGGTGCTTTTCCATAAAAAAAAAACAGAAAACAAGATGGCCACTGACAAAAAGGGAATTTTCTCTCACGAAAAAGGATTTTGTTCTTGCAAAAATGGAAATGCTCTCTCGAGACTAAATTCTTTTTCATGAGAGCAAAAGCCTTTGTTGATTTTTCTCCCTCCATCTGGAAAAGTGCTCTTCCCAGTGAAAACAATGGGAAATGAAAAAGTGTTATAACCTTTTAACAGATCAATGTTTTTTCACAAAATTTGTCATGCTAGTTCTGTTACCCAAGCTGGTTCTACCATAAAAAAATCACACTGAAATTCCACACCATATGGACACAGAGTGATGAGGAACAAAACTGCAAAAAAAGATGACTTTATGACTGTTTGCACTGTCCAGATCTCAGAATCCACACATCCAACCAGAATGAAACTTGCCACAGCAAGAGATCTACACCATGGGACAGTGCCTACTGATCAGTTGCACAGTTATTGAAGTGCAAAATTTGAGGTTTAACATTAAACATGCAACTCAGCACTAACTATGCAGGGTGTGACTGTGACCCTATTTTATATATATTATAGGGGCACAGTCGCATCCCTATAGTTAGAGTTGAGTAGGCACTTTAATGTTTAACCTCAAATTTTGTGAGTTAATAATTTTGCAACCATTCAATGGATTTGCACAAAATTTGGAATGCATGGTCTGATATGGTAGATCTCTGGATTTACCAAGTTGTGTTTTGGTTGGACATACGGTTTCTGTGCAGCAAAATGCAAAAAAATGCACTTTTTACCAGTTTTGATGCATTTTGTGCCCATGGCACTACGACCACATAGTGTGGTCTTTTGGCCTGAAACTTGGAACATAGAAAGAGGTTGGTTCAAGGAACAATCCAGCATTAGTTTAGTAAAAAAATATTAATCCATTCTAAAGTTATTACATTTTTAAATTATAAGTTCTGAGCATGCTCAGTTCACTCAAAAATGTATATGTATATTTTGCGAAAGATAAATAGTCTCATGGTCAAAGATTTTGTAAGCTCGCAAAAGAAAAATCCTAGTCCATCAGAAAAATTTCTTGTTTGCGAACCGCCATCTTGATTTTAGTTTTCCAGTCAAACAAAATGTCATAACTTTCTCCACAGGGACATTTGGACCAAATGAGGCATGGGTCTTGTTCAGGGTGACCCCTTCTACAAAGCCATGCCTTTGGCTTGTTTCATTTCTGTCAAACAATAGGTTTTTAAAAATTAAAAATTCTTCTTTCGCAACTCGCTAATGATCTTCTTTCATGAGCCTGCAAAATCCTGGTCTGTGAGACGATCCTCGTCTGTGAGCTTTATTCATGAGGGGAAACCAGATAGCTGGAATTTCATGACCAGATGTCCCTGCAGATGACCAGATGGCCATGGGGATGACCAGATGGCCCAGATTGGCATGATCAGATGTCCGCTTGCAGATTAGGATTTTGTTAGGTCACAGACTATGGTTTATCTCATGGCCGAGGATTTTGCTCTCTCATGACGGAAACATTTTTAAAGGTGTAAATATTTTAGAATCATTAAGCTCATTAATGGTTTGGTCTTTTTACTTAAAATTTACAAGATGTTGAGGGGATGCCCTAGAGGTGTGAATTATCTTGTTTAGGTGTTGGGGAATTAAGTGGTTGCATAAATATGCAATGACAAAGTTGACATTTTCCCCATAGGATTACACGGCAGTGTCTGTCACTCCATTCGGTGCCATTGTCTCCAAAATGAAGGTGACCTGTGCTGCTGGAACAAGATTTTAAACCATAGAGTAAGTCTGCAGTGGAATTATTTTCATAGATTGCATGGTTCATGGGGTATTGTCAGATTTGTGCTACAAGGGTTTCTTGCCATATAGGGCTGCTGTATAGCTATGTGTAAGTGGGGCCTGTGCTCCCACAGATGCATATTGTTATGCAGTAATGGTCAACTTGATGGGAGCACAGGGCCCCCTGACCAATACATGTTTTTTACTAGTTATATTATACTTTTTCAAAAAAGTAAGGAAATTCATGGCAAAAAAACTGTGTTTAATGCATCAGTTAGGGTTAAAGTGACAAAAGTGAGGAAATGAAACATTAGGGTTGAGCACCTAACCCCCCCACAAACCACACACCCATACTCCACACACTGACAGATGCCAGGGTGTGCCATGGGGTTGTGAGACCTAATTATCACCCTTACTTTTTCAAAAAAAAAAATATATAGAGAGAGAGAGAGAGAGAGCGCGAGAGAGAGAGAGAGAGAGATTATCTTTGTTAATGCAACAATTATGGTTGCCACATCAAAAGTAGGAAAATGAGGTGTGAGGGTTTCACCATAACACCCCACTCCTGCCCACTGGAGACCAGGAGGCATTGGGGGGTGGCATTGGAGTTGCCAACCCTAACACTCACCCCATTTGATTGCAAAATAAGATGGGTGGCTAGAGTATACGAGAATGGGATAAGTGTTAGGGTTGGTGACCCCAATGTCACCCCCTCCCCAATGTCTGTGCTCCCACAGTGTCTCAGGCAGCAACACAGTACACCACAGCCTACAACACCTACAACATCTTTAGGGCTGGGATCTCAGGTGCTCCCATAACATCTCAGATAGCAGAACAGTGGCCCACAAACCCTGCACAATAATGTCTTTAGGAGTTGGAGCACAGGGCCTTTGGACCCTGTGCTCCCACAGCATCTCAGACACCAGCACAGTATTCCATAGACCCTGCACTACAACGTGCTCCACAGCACCACTAGGGTGGGAGCACAGGGTCTTTTGGACCCTGCACTCCCACAGTATCTCAGGCAGCAGCACAATGCCCCATGGACTCTGTACTACAACATCTTTAGGGGAGGAGGACTCTCTGCTCCCACAGTAGCTAAGGCACCAGCACAGTGACTCAAAAACCCTGTGCTACCACTTCTTTAGGTGCAGGAGTGCAGGGTCTGTCCTTCAGACCCTGCACTCCCACAGTATCTCAGACACCAGTGAAGTGCCCCACAGACCCTGCACTACAACATCTTTATGAGTGGGAGAGCAAGGTCTGAATAGTATCTCAGGCACCAGCACAGTGCCCCATGAATACTGCACTACAACATGTTCAGGGGAGGGAGAGCAGGGTCCATTGTACTCTGCACTCCCATAGTATGTTAGGCACCAGCACAGTGGCTCACAAATCCTGCACTACAACGTCTTTAAGGGTGAGAGCTAAGGGTCTGAAGGACCCTGTGCTCCCACAATATCTCAGAAACCAGCACAGTGCCTCAACAGACCCTGTGGTAAAATGTCTGTAGGCCTGGGAATGCACATTATTTAAAAAAATTTCTTTCATGAGCTGTCAAAATCCACTTTTGTGAGCTGATTCTTATTTCAAAAACTGTCAAAATCCTGTGTCATCATGATGAAACAGGATTAGGGCTATCTGGTTGGGGACCCTAATCTAGTTTTGCAATGACAACACAGGATTTTGACAGCTCAGAAAACAAGAAAAAGAACTAAGGGTAGAACTAGTGACACCACTGACTACCCTTTTTAACAAATCATGGGAGGATGGGGTGGTACCCGAGGACTGGAGGAGGGCAGATGTGATTTCCCTTCACAAAAGTGGGAGCAAGGCAGAAGCAGGAAACTACAGACCTGTTAGTTTAACCTCAGTGATAGGGAAAATGATGGAATCACTTCTGAAGGAAAGAATTGTAGAGTATCTAGAGGCCAGAGGGGCACAGGACCCTAGGCAGCATGGATTCACAGTGGAAGGTCATGCCAGATGAATCTGATAGATTTCTTTGACTGGGTGACCAAAGCAGTAGATCAGGGAGGGGCTGTGGACATGGCCTACCTAGACTTTAGCAAGGCATTTGACACAGTCCCACACAAAAGATTAATATACAAGTTAGCCAGCCTGGGAGTGGGTCCCAAGATGACAGCCTGGGTAAAGAATTGGCTGGAGAATAGGACACAGAGAGTAATAGTAAATGGAGTCCACTCAGAAGAAAGGAGAGTTACTAGTGGGGTACCGCAGGGTTCATTATTAGGACCAGTCCTCTTCAATGTCTTTATAAGCAACATTGCAGAAGGACTGGAAGGAAAAGTATGTCTCTTTGCAGATGACACAAAGATCTGCAACACAGTTGATGCACAGGGTGGGGTGGAAAGGATGAAGGGACTGGCAAGGTTAGAGGAATGGTCAAATGTGTGGCAGCTTAGATTCAATGCTAAGAAGTGCAAGGTAATGCACCTGTGAAACAAAACCCAGGGAAGAGTACACAATGGGGTGAGATACTAACAACAACAAAATGGAAAAGGGACCTGGGGGTAGTCATATCAGATGACCTAAAGGTGGAAAGCAATGTGAGAGGGCAGCAAGGAGGGTTGGGGGATACTGGGATGCATAGGGAGAGGCATCACCAGTAGAAAACAGGAAGTTATTATCCTCTGTACAGACTGCTGGTGAGACCCCATCTGAGTACTGTGCAGTTCTGGAGACCCAATCTCTGCAAAGACATAGACAGGATGGAAGCTGTCCAGAGGAGGGCAACTAAAATGGTGCAGGGTCTGCACCGGAAGACATATGAAGAGAGACGAAGGAGCTTAATATGTATAGCCTCGAGGAAAGGAGGGAGGGGGGACGGATAGAAATGTTCAAGTACCTCAAGGAATCAACAAAGTCCAAGAGGGTAGCATCTTCAAAAAGAGGTGCAAGAACAAGAGGGCACAATTTGAAGATGGGGGGCAGCTCAGAGGTCATTTAAGGAAGTATTTTTTCACAGAGAGGGTTGTGGATGCATGGAACAACCTTCCAGAGGAGGTTGTGGAGTCAAAATCAGTGGTGGAATTCAAGCATGCATGGGACAGACATAAGGCAATTCTAGGGGGTGGGGGGTAGGAAGAAGTAGGCTGCTGGTTAACTAGGATCTGCAGCTTATCCAGTAGGTAGGGAAATGGGCAGACTGGGTGGGCCAAGTGGTCCTTATCTGCCATCAAATTCTATGTTTCTATGGGTCATGAAATAGGATTCTGAAAGCTTGCGAAACAGGATTTAAAAAAGTAATCCTCTTTCACAAGTTGTCAGATCTTCTTTTGTGAGTCAATTCCTATTCCGTGAGCCGTCAAAATCCTAAATCTTCATTGCGAAACAGGATTAGGGGTCCCCAACCAGATGGCCCTGCTCCTAATCCTGCTTTGCGACTGTGAAACAGGATTTTGACAGCTCGCAAAATAGGAATCGCCTCATGAAAAAGGATTTTGACAGCTTGCGAAAAAGGATTACTTTTCTAAATCCTCTTTTGCGAGCTGTTGAAAGCCTCTTTCGCAAGTAGATTCCTGTTTTGAGAGCTGCCAAAATCTTGTGTCATCATGGTGAAACAGGATTAGGGTTCTTCGACCAGATGGCCCTACCCTTAATCCTGTTTGCCACACGAATTCCTGTTTCATGAGCTGTCAAAATATTGTTTCACATTCATGAAACAGGATTGGAAATGAGTCACGAAACAGGATATTTCAAAATAAAAAAATAAGCATTCTGAGGCCAGCAAAAATAAACTAAAGGCACACAATGACAGAGAATGTCCTCATGAACAGAACACATACTTCCTTTACTGCCGAGGACATTCCTAGGCACAGTTATAACAGTTTGTGCAAAAATAAAAAAACAAAAAACAAGATGGTAGCTCATGAAAGTGGAATATTTTCTGATGAAAGAGGATTCTAGCTATCCTCTTTCACAAGTTATTAAAAATCCTCTTTTCATGAGACCCAAATCCTCTTTCACACTGTGTGGCTAGCCAAAAGATGGAACTTAGCATGCTCAGAGGCCGAAATTTCAAAATTCAATAACTTTGGAACAAAGTCATATTTTTTTTCACCAAACCAATGCTGGATTATTCTTTCAGGCTTGCTTTTTCCTACCCTGAAAATTTCAGACCAAAATTCCATACAGTTCGGCCACAGCTCAATGAGGAAAAAACAGCCAAAATTGGTGAAGTGTTATGTTTTTTCACTCTGCAATGTGCAAAATATATTGATCAGACCAACATGCAACTTACCACAAGAAGAGATCTACCCCTTGAAATCGTGCATGCCAAATTGTGTGCAAATCTGTCAAATGGTTGCAAAGTTATTAAAGTGCAAAATTTGAGGTTTAACATTAAAGTGCTTGCTCAACCCTAACTTTATTGGCAGTACTGCTCCACTATTTTATATATATTATATATATATATATATATATATATATATATATATATATATATATATATATATGAAATGGTAGCATGATAGTGCTACCATAGTTAGGGTTGAGTAGCACTTCTAAGGTTAAAGGGTCAAATTTTGCACCTTAATAACTTTGCCACCATTCAACAGATTTGCCTGAAATGTGGTATGGCTGATTGGGTGTAGTAGATCTTGGGATCTGCCAAGTATTGTGCTGGTCAGATATACAGCGGCAGAGTTATTAAGTGACAATGAATTGCGCAATTACACTTTTTTGCGATTTCTTTGCTCTAGTCTACCGGTCGCACAGTTTGCACGACTGGTCCAAAAACTTCAGCGAACATGCAGCTGGGGTCCCTAATGTGCCTTTCAAAGATTTTGTGAAAAAATATTAAATGGTTCAAAAGTTATTCAAAAAACAAGTTTCCATTATAAGTCAATGGGAAAAATTAACAAAAAGTTCTACACTTTCGCAAATGCACTTTTTACTTTCGCAAATGGCCCTAGTACTTTCTCAAATCCACCATTTTGTTTTCAGTTGGTGATCAGAAAAATGCTTGGTATTTAAATTTGGGACCATCTAGGGACACAATTCTTTTTGTGTTCACCTAGTCGGAGCCTAAGGATGCTAGCCATGTCTTTATTTTGGGGTTAAACGCCCCAGAAATATGTTTTTCAAAGTTCTGGAAAAAGTACTTTCACAAAGTACTTTTGTGCTCACGACACTTTCACAAATCTGTGCGAAAGCTTTCGCAAATCACTAAAGTACTTTGCAACACTATGGCCAAAATGACAGGCGCTCTTTGCCACTTTGCTGCAAAAGAATGGTTAGGTCTTTTAGCCTGAAATTTGGAGGAAAGGCAGCCAACATGTCACCGATGTGCCTTTTGGTAGTTTGGTGAAAAAATATTGTATGGCTCCAAAGTTTTGGTACTCCAAAGATGATGCTTTTTCCCATAGACTAACATGGTAGAGTATGCCACGCCTTTTGGGGCTTGTATCTCGAAAACGGTACGAGATACAGATTTTTCATCATGAGCCCATAGGGCTATGTAATACAAAATGGTAGCCAGGAAAATAATGATTTCTCTGAAATTAAAATGTTTTTTCTATGTCGTATTGTTGCTGAGATATTTACAATTAAGTACTTCCAATGCTCGTTTTAAGCTTCCATTGCCATTACAATGCATACATTCTTTGTACACACTGTGTTCCTCTATGCAGTTCTTCATAAAAAAGAGGATATGCACTTCTGTTATTGCTATAGTTACTGTTTCCCCTTATATTTATATACCTGTTACTGTTACTATGTGCGCCACCATGTGTGTTACCCTTTGCATTGTCATTTGCCCTTGCGTTTTCATTACTGTTCCCATTTGCATTTCCACCTTGTGTTTACATTGCTGTTCCTGTTACTATGTCACAAGACATCACATGGAGGGGCCCTTTGGGCCCCCGCTTCACCGCCACATTATTCAGTATTTCCATCATCATTCTCAAAAGTAGGGAAATTAGAGGCAAAACTCCATTTAATGCATCAGTTAGGTTGTTCCACAGTGACAAAGTAAGGAAACGGTGTTAGGTTGATCCCCTGGACACCTCCGCTCACCCCCGCTGGCATTAGGTGATTAGCCGGCCGGTCCCAACTCTCACCTCATTCTCCTATACCTCTGCTTCTTTACACATGTGATGGGGTGAGAGTTAGGGCTGATGTCCCCAACGCACACCCCGATGCTAGCTGGGGGGGCAGGGTGGAGGTGTCCGGGGGGGGGTTTCAACCCTAACAGCAAATTTCCTTACTTTTGTCACTGTGGAGCAACCCTAACTGATGCATTAAACTGATTTTTTTACCTCTAATATATATGTGTATATATGTATATATGTGTATATATATATATATATATATATCACATATATTATAGTGGCGCAGTCGCACCACTATATTTAGGATTATGAAGGCACTTCTATGTTAAACTGAACATTTTGCACGTTAATAACTTTGGACCTGTTCAACAGACTTGCGTGAAATTTCATATACTTGGTGGGGCATGGTAGATCTCTTGATGTGCCAAATTTTGTTTTGGTTGGACTTACGTTTTTTGTGCACCAAAATGCTGAATAATGCACTTTTCACCAGTTTTGTGGGCAGTTTTTCAAATTTCGTCTGTGATGCTGTGTGACCGTTGTGTGGTGTGCTGGTCTGCAACTTGGCACAGTGAAAGAGTTTTGGTCACAGAACATGCCATGTTTTGTTTGGTGAAAAAATATAAATCCATTCAAAAGTTATTAAAGTTTTTAAGTTCCCATTATAAATCTATAGGAAAATTTATATGGTTTATTTTTGCAAAAGAAGAATGGGGTTTTGGCCATCTGGTCCCTCCTCACAATCAAAGAATTTGCAGGCTCATGATCAAAGAATCTTTGATCACAAGGAATTCTTTGATCTTGACAGCTGCCATCTTGTTTTCATTTTGTGGTCAGAAAATAACAAATATCTCAGCTCAGGGGTGACTTCTGAAGTAAAACTATAATGGGTTTTGCTCAGGGATCTTCCCTCTATTGAGCCATGCCTGTGGTTTCTTGTAATTCTGTCAAAAAATAGAGTTTCAAAGTTTTAAATTCTTTGATCGTGACTCACTAACGATCTTTGATTTCAAGCCTGCGAGATTCTTTGACCACGATCTTTGGTCGCGAGGGAGGGACTAGATGGCCAAATTTAAAAATTGAATATCTCAGCCCTGGAGTGACTTATGAAGTCAAACTAGGATGGGTTTTGCTCAGGGGGCTTCATTCTATCGAGTCGCGCCTGTGGTTTAATGCATTTCTCTGAAACAATTGAGTTTTAACATTTTTTTAATTCTTTGATCATGAGCCTGCAAATTCTTTGGTCACAAACCTCCAAATTCTTTGATCGCAAGATTCTTTGATTGTGATCTTTGTTCACGAGGGGGAGGGGGGACTAGATGACCAGATCTGGAGGGACCAGATAGCCCAATTTTCACAACTTTAAAATTAAATATCTTGGAAATGGTTTGGTCTTTTAACTTGAAATTTGGAGGATGTTGAGGGGATTTCCTGTAGATGTGAATTATGATGTTTAGGTGTTGGAAAATACATTTTTTGTGGAGATATTGCATGGTGCAGTTTACGTTTTGTGGAGAGCGTTTTGCATTGTGGTACTGGCTTTAAATTTACAGGGTAGCTAGCCTTACTGCCATGGATGTACTTTTCAGTCATTAGGTGTGTAAAATGTAAACAGATGGGGAATTATGCCACTCTGACCAATGAAAATCTCAAACTTTAAAATGTAATATCTCGGATACGGTTTGGTCTTTTAACTTGAAATTTAGAGGGTGTTGAGGGGATGTCCTGTATGTGTGAAACATAGTATTTAGGTGTTGTAAAATTAATTTGCTGTGGAGATATTGTATGACGAACTTTACATTTTGCGTATAGCATTTGCATTGTGGTAGTAGCTTGACCTTTATAGGGTAGCTAGCCTTACTGCCATGGAGGTAATTTTCAGTGGTTAGGTATTTGAAATGTAAAGCAGTGTGATATTATGCCACTCCGATGAATGAAACTTTGTTTTGTTTCAAGCTGGTTCAGGCTACACACGCCCACCAATATGCACTTCCACCAATATATATGATATTCAGTACCTGTACTGTTATGTTAGGCAGAATTTTGCAAGTTGGTGGGAGTGTGGAGCCTGTTACCCCATCAGTGCAGGAATGAAAAGGACAAGGCTTTAACAACTGAGGTGGCTGAAACAGGGCTGTGCTCAGTGAGGAGTGGTAACCTGGAATAGTGGCTTGCATGACTGTTCCCTAGTAACAGAGGAGAAGAGCTAGTGGGCTATTTTTTTTAATTCAGTGTATATTCCCTCCACAGTAATTCTACAGGTGAAATACTGATTCTTTTTTAGATTGATTCTGACCCCAAATTTTTCATTGACAATAGAAAAAAGGTGACACTGTTCTTAACAAAGAAAAAGACCTAGCTACTGTAACTGATTCAATACTGTTTAAATAAGAGATTCCCAACCCCTGAAAATTGATTCTACTGCTACATCTCCAAAGGGAAACAATATGAAACCACCATAACCCTAAATAGCATGCCATCTAAGCATAAATCCATATTTAATTTGTTCTTGTCTTCAGACTTGGTTTGACTACCATTAACTAATAGTATTTATAGTATATGGGAGAGTGCTGTTATAGGTAGAAAAGAGCAGCAATCACAGAGCTGTTGTAGTATAGTAGTGCCATCAGGAAGTTGTTTTACTCTCTTGAGTATGTCACTAATATACTACAACATCAAATCTGAAGTGCAGTCTAAAATTCTATTCAAAACCACTATGTTGATCACTAGCTTCATTCACTGCACTTTCACTCATGCTGCTTTTCATGTCAGTTTTGGATGAAGCTAGTGATCGAGTATGGCAGTGGCATTTTTTTTTCCTCTTATACATGGCTGTTCAGTCAAAATAGAAAAATAAGAAGGGTCCATGTACTATAAAGAACAATATGAGGGATGCTGTCCACAGAGTGCTTCCTTCTCGAGATTGTCATAACAACTGTGGACCTCTTGAGCTTTATTCCCAAGGTCATCTGGTTGTTATTATTTTATTATTATATTTTTACTATTTCAAAGGTTTTACCTGGAAGAATGTACTGAGCTGGGTTAGCATTTCGTTTCCAGATGCAACCTGGGGTAGGGTACAATGGAGAAGGAAATGTAACAAAAGTAAATACTGTAAGTTGACAACATCAAAAGGCAAAAGGTAAACTTAGACAGAGCTAAGAAAAAAATGGAAAACACCATATACAAGCAGGAGAGCAATATGCATACATTCAAACATATAAAATCACAAATTACAATACAGATTATATGTGCAAGTTGGTGATAGTAGTACATAGGGGAATCAACTATAGCGTATAACAACCTCTCAAAGGAAGCACAGTCTTGTTGTGCACAGCATCCCACACATTATCCTCTATGTCCTATATTGCTTTAAAGGGAACACCTTTAATCAACAGACCTGCCGCTTAATTATGTAATCTTACAATAATCTATAGTACTTTGTTATAGATATGTAATATATGGATTTGTAAAATAATACAATCGCAAAGCATACAAAATAATCCTGCCAATACACTGGAGCCCCAGTGATAATACCATCATTGCTGGCTGATAATACTATCATTCAGAGCCTATAAAACTATCATTCAGAGCTCTGAATGATAGTATTATCACAGAAATGCCACAGCGGCTGTGCAAGTCTGCCTTGCACAGAAACCCAATTGCCACAGTCCTGAGTCCCATCCTGAACAGCCAAAATCATGGTGTGCATTATAATTGGCAACTTTCCTCTGTGGGTGGGCAGAACAATTTTAAAAACATGGCAGCTATTTAGTCTCGCTTAGAGAGCCAAATGTGTGCACTTCATTTCTTTGGCTTTTTTTTTCTCCTGTCAGTAGATTATCTGGTTGATCCTACATTACCCAAAGGATAGAAAACTAAAAGGTAGGACTTGCCTGTCAAATGTAAAAAATAAAATATTAACGGACATGGAGGGAGAGGTGGGGCGATGAGGGCAAGCGAGTCAGTCTTTCAGCGCGATGGTCGACTGAGTGCAAGTGTGTCTTCAGTGCAGCGATCAGCTGGCCCATCTCACTGAAAGTACACAAAAAGCTGCAGAATTTCAAAGTGGATCCATATACTACAAAAAATAACAAATATATACTGTAGAGCAATGGTGAGATCTCACCTATAGTACTATGTCCAGCTTTGGAGCCCATATCTCTGGAATGACATAGACAGGGTAGAGGCGGTCCAAAGTAGGGCAACCAAAATGATGCAGGGTCTGCATCACAAGCCCTTTTAAGGGAGACTGAAGGACTTCAATATGTACACCCTCGAGGAAAGGAGGGAGAGGGTGGATATGATTGAAACCTTCAAATACCTCACGGGTATAAATAAAGTTCAAAACAGAAGCTTTTTTTCTGAAACAAAAGGCTCAAGAACAAGGGGATCATGCTATGAAGCTGGAGGGGGGAGACTCGGGAGATATAAGGAAGTACTTCTTCAGAGAATGAGTGGTGGATGGCTGAAACAGCCTCTCAGCAAAGGTGGTGGGGGCAAAAATGGTAACGGGCTTCAAGAATGCATGGGATAGGCATAATGGAACCTTAGATGTAGGGAAAGGGGGAGGGGGTTAAGCCAAAGATCAAGTAGGGTCTGCGGTGTTATAGTAGGTATGTAGGGAAAATGAGCACATTAGATGGGCCAAGCAGTCATTATGTGTTGTCAATATCTCTGTTTCTATGTCATTCACATTACCCAGTGCTTGTCATTTGGCCTCTATTGCTCATCTCCTCAGTTTCTGTCCCAACATGCTGGCATTGTCCCTGCACATTAGCTGCTGTTCAACACTTGCTTTCTCCCCTTCCGAGTCTCAACACCCCCAATATGCTGCCAATCACCATCATTCCCATTAGCCACTCTTTGGCACTTGCTGTCTATCCCTACCTTTTTCATCTCTCCCCAACTTGAATCTGTTCTGTATATACATTAGCCACTCTGGCAGTTCCTCTGTATCTTCCCTGTGCAGCCCTCCTCAAACCTGCTCCGCTGCATTTGGTCTGTATGCCTCCCCCTTCTCAATATCTGTTCCCCCACATGCTGGTATTGTTCCTACAGATCAGCTGCTCTTTGACATTTGGTCTCCCTCCCTCCCTGTTCTCTGCTCCTCCAATATGCTGCCATTCACCGTCATTCCCATTAGCTGATCTGTGGCATTTGTTGTCCATCCCTTCTCTCCTCAATCTCTGTCCCTCCAGCATACCCATATTATCCCTATACCTTAGTCACTCTGTGGCAGTTCCTCTCTCCCCATCCCCAATCTCCATCATTTGCTCTTTCCTGCATGATCTTTGTTCCCCCTCATCTGCCACTATTAATCCAATTCACATTAGTCAGTCTGCTGCACTTGCTTTTTATCACTCCCCTCCCTAATCTTTGTCCCCGATGCTGCCATTCTCTGTATACCCGACATGGTACTTTCTGTTAGTTGCTTGTTACTGTTGTTTGTAATGGTTATAACACATATACTGCTTACATTCCTTGTTTCCTGTCCCATTCCCAATACAGGGCCACCACATACTTGCTGTCTTTAGGTATACCTCCTTTCATTCCTATCTTCATTTCTCATGTTGCCCCAATTAAATTGTTCTCATTTGGTACATTTCCATTTCAAACTGCCTTCATTTTTTCTTTTTCTTTTTATGCAACAATGTGTATACCCGACATTTATTTTATCCCACTATGAAAATTAAACTAATCTTGTTCATTACTATGTCTGCAATGCAATCCTTTCCACTATAATTTCAATAAATAAGAAAAAAAATCAATAAGCAGTGCATGTATTAAATTTTTTATTTCTGTACACCACATCTCTCATCTAATCCCTCCATCTCCTCCTCCCGTTGTCATTATCTTCCCAAATGCTTTTTTGTGGCAAAGTTTGTCTTAAACTTTCAGGAAAGTGATCCAGAACAACTCTGCAACACAACACCAGTGTTAAGATTCATAAACTTTGTATTATTTCAATGATTCAGTCCCAATGCAACTAATCTCATTCTTGCCATATTTGTTATTGAACATATTGTAATCACCATACGACAACCATTTCTACATTACTCTGCATAATTTACATGTCCTTGATGTAAGTGTTTATAATCCCTTAAGTACAGTACACAGTCTTACTAATAATACCATTGTATGCTGTATTGCTCACAGGCTACAGACTGATTATTCTAAATATAATGACTATATCAGCTGCATGGCCTTTGAAGTGCATCATCCTGCTTTTTAAATATCTTGTTCAGCACCATATACATTCTCACTGGGTTCTTGTTGTATGAACTCTACTGGCATTCTCACAAATTACAATTTTACTTTGTTTTGATTTCTTCATCATACATATGCTCAAAAATGTGCACAGTGCATGTTCATGGAGAGGATTCATATCATCCACTGTTCACCACTTGGTCGCTATCCCTCCCCTCACCAGTCTTTGCTCTCCCACAGTCACTGCCATTCTCTGTATACTTTCTCCACTCTGTGCCACTGCCTCTCTCCCCAATCTCCCCCTTCCCTCAGCCCTCCCAGCATGCTATCATTCTCAATATACATCACATGCTCTCCAGCAGCTGTTATCTCCACCCCTCCCTGATTGTACCCCACCTATGATGTTTCCCATACTTTACAGTACCTGCTCTGCATCACTTCTCTCCCCAGCATCTTTGCCTCCATCCTACCACTTTCAGCACTACTTCACAGTACCCTCTGTGTTCCACTTCCTCTCTGTCTCATCCATCTTCTGTCTCTACATTCAGCCCTATAAGGCTGCCATTATCACTTGCTTTCCTCCTCTTTTCAACCCCATCTCTGACTCCCCATAATCCTTCCATGCTCAATATATATTTGCAGCTCTGCACATTTTTTTCTCCCCTCCCTGATCTCTGTTATTCCAAAACTCTGACAATCATCATTATCACCCTTCACATTTGCTCTCTTTTATGTTCTTTTTATCCCTCCCTTTCCAATATCTTGTCCCACCAACATGCTGGAACTATCCCTACCTTTACGTTTCCAAACAAATGGAATGCAGTTCTGTACACCTAAATGTAAGAAATATATATGACCAAAACTAAATCAAACAGTACTTTGTTATTCTGCAAAAAAAAAAAATGATGCTAGATGAATGACAATACTTTTAATTCATTTTGCACTGTTTTCATTCATTACAGGTTCATGTTAATGAAAATGTTTATATTTTTTTTCAAATTTATAAGGCTACTGATATCTTTTTACACTTTACATATGTGCATATGGATCCTTTGAATCTATCTGTACTGATCTCTGTGTTTCCATTTGCAGCCTTGCTTGCTTGCTCGCTCCATTTGAATTTGCCAGTGACATCAAACAAAGAGTAGGACTGGACAAAATTTGCAGATTCCGCTAATATTTGCTATAAATAATATTCTCCCAGTACTGTTGAATTTCACTTTGTTTAGTGGAATAATCACTGAAATGATGGCATTTCTTTGATGAACTGCAGAAATCTTCTTTCCCATAAAACCCTTCTTTATTTCATAGCAAAAGTCCACCATTTGCAGTAGCAATCTGGAGAAACATTATTCTACAAGCACTGTAGTCATGTGATGGTCTTCAATTAAGTGGGAATGAAAGGGTGAAAGAGTTATTTGCTATAGAAACCCCCTCCTACTCTAGTGAGACTGCCCCCTTTACAAAACATGACTTCTAGCAAAGTGATATAAATGTTGTATGCTTTTTTAAAAATCAGTAGTTTGTCTAACAATTCTAACATTCACTGTTAAAATCTGCAGAACTCTCAAAAATGATTTCACAAGCAATATGGTCGCATGATAGTCCTCTGCTAGGTTGTAATGTAAGGATCAAAGAGTGAGTTGCTATAGCAACTCTCTCTCTCTCTCTCTCTGTCCCGGTCTCTCTCTCTCTCTCTCTCTCTCTCTCTCTCTCCCTCTCTCTCTCTCTCTCTCTCTGTCCCTGTCTCTCTCTCTCTCTCTATCTCTCTCTCTCTCTTTCTCTCTCTCTCTCTCTATCAAGTGTCTGCTCCTGCTACTGTGCTATGCAGTTTTATGGTGGGTGTTGAAGAAGAAAAATCTGCAGCTCTTTGTGACTTCATTTTGTAAATCCAAAAAGCAATATATCAACGCACTTTGTGGTATTTATTTGTACATGATTTAATGAAGTCCCTGCTGATTTTTTGGAGTGTTTACCTGTAATATAATTGTTAGTTTATTGACTTTAGTTGTTGTGAGACACGTAATTTGTTTGCATGCTGGTGGGTGACAAGAGAGAAAATGGGTTTTGTGGCTATGGTAAAGTGGGTACCAAGACATGTTCATCATCAGGCAGTGGCCAAGATGGGCTTGGAGGTGGTGCTGGCACCCTTTGTTTAGTGTCAAATGTTCCCACGATGGGGGGGAGGAGGGTGGCTCAAATAGTTGGGGCCAGCATCAATATTGCTATTTTTTTATGGTACAAACCAAAAGGTAGTGACATCTATACCAAGCACAAACATAATTCTGGCAAATGTGATACAGTGGATGTGGCAGCACTAATGCTGGACATAGATGTTGAGTACTGGTAGAGGTGAATGCAACTGAAGCAGCAGTGGTAACTAAAATGTGTGTTACTACCTGAACAATGAAAATGAAATCCACAGTTTGCTGGGTATTCTATGAATTACATAGGACACTGCTTTTTTTTTTACTTTCTCTTTACACCCCTCTTTCTGTCTCCTGCACCTGGCATCCTTAGGAGCTCCCAAGGCACACCTGACCCCCTGTACTCCTACCTGAGATTGTCATACTCCATGAAGAATGGGCAGCACTATCAGGCAGCCTTTTTAAATAATTATTTGCCTCAAAAGGGCTTTTTTTTCAACATGTATCTACTGCCTGCATGCCCCAAAAGTCCTTAAAAGTACTTCTTTATCCTCAAGTCCCTAAAAGGGCCTTTTCATTTTAAATTGATTTGCTCCTTCCTTCCCCCCTGCCTCAATACTCTCAAATCCTAAAAGGACTTCATAGCTGCGAGGCCCTGAAAAGGACTTTAATGCCTTGTTGCATGCTTTAATAAGTCTTTAGCCCATAATCCCTGAAAAGGGCTTTTGTTTTCTTTTTCATAATGATTTTTCTCCTGCCTGCATGCATACCCTCAGTCCCTTAAAGAACTCACTAGCCCCAAACCCTGAAAATGTTTTAATGCTAGCCTGCATTCCTTAATTAGGCCTTAGCCCTTAAGCCCTGAAAAAGTGTTTTTTGTTTATTAATGATTTGTCTCCTGCCTGCATCCTTCCAGTCCTTAAAAAGACTTTCAATAACCCCCAAGCCCTGAAAAGTGCTTTTTAAAATGAATTTGATGCCTACCTACCCAGATACAATAAGTTTTTACAATTATTTTCCCCCAAGTCATTAAAGGTGCTTTTAACTTTATATACTGTATTATGCTGCACTGTTCAGGGTCCCTAAAAAGATAGACAAAAAAGAACATACAAAGAAGCCAGCAGAAGGACATTTGATCTATCTAGTCTGTTCATATCGCAGGGTACATAGCTTGGGCTACTGTTCCTGTCCTCCCTCCCACTCCTCCCATCCTCCCTACCCATGATCCTTACCTTCCCCATGCCTATCCCAGCCTTTCTTAAAGCTGCCCACTGTCTTGAACTAGATCATCTCTTCTGGCAGCGCATTCCAAGTGTCTATCATCCTCTCTGTGAAGAAGTGCTTCCTGACCTCCCTCCTAAACCTCTCACCCTCCAGCTCAAGACTGTGCCCCCTCATGTTATGGTTGCCACTCAGCTTAAAGAGACTCTCCTTATCCACCTTATTTATCCCTTTCAATTACTTGAAGGTCCCAATCGTGCTCCTTCTCTCTCTCCTGTCTTCCAGGGAATACATGTTCAGTGCCCTCAACCTCTCCTCTTATGCCTTACCCTGCTGACCCACTATCATCTTTGTAGCCCTCTTTTGGACCTTCTGCAGCTGGTTAATGTCCTTTTTGAGGTGTGGGCACCAGTACTGAACCCCATACTCTAGATGAGGCCTTACCAGGGACCTGTATAAGGGCAACAAGTCAAAAGAGATGAGAAAAAAAAGATACAGTAGCACTAATGCTGTATATGCCCCAGTGGGTTGCACTGAGGAACTGTAGTAGTCTTTAGACCAATTTGCCTGCCTTGAGGTACTTAATGTATAGGAACTTTGTACCCTGGCAGTGTCCCCTCCTTGTTTTAATGGTGTCTCCTCCCAGTTGTGTCAGGGCACCCTACTGTATTCCAAGCGACACGTGTTTCATCACAGGTTGTTATGACAGTGTCTCATCCCAGTTACACCAGTGTATGTTCCCAGTTACACCAGTATCAGTTGACACCTCACATTTATTCAGTCTCTCCTCCCAGTTACAGCAACATCTCCACTTCCCAGTTATAGTACCAGTTACACCAGTTTCTACTTACAAATAAAAGGAAATAAGCAGTCAGGTCTGCAGAGATATTTTCAGCAACTCACCACATTATTCCACCATACATGACAAAATTCTACCGTTTAAGGTGAAATGTTTTGAAATCTTCCTCCATTTTATGAGAAATTCTGTGGTAGTGAATTCCATATTTCAAGAGACTTTCACTGGCAGAATACGAATTTCACCCAGCCTTAACAAGGAGTAATACTCAGTGTGGCAGCGCATGTGAGATCAGCTCTTCTTAAATGACTGCTCATGCTGACTGGTCTTTCTCCCAGCACAATGCACTGTCCTTATCACTGTGATGCTTTTTTGGAGGCATTCATATACAATATTATGCTATAAAATTGGCTAACAGTTTCCAGCAAGCTGATTGGCCAATGGCACTGTCCAGCCATGACCTAGATTCTGTTTAATGCATGGTAAAAAAAAAAAAAAAAAAGAAAAGATCCTGCCTAGGCCACCCTCAGATGGTTCCATATCAATGCCTTATTCTATTTAAGAATTTGAAGTTTTCACAAGCTACTCATTTTTTCCACTAAGAGTACACTCACAGACCACCCTTCCCTTACTATTTTATCTGAAATGCCATTAACAGTCTTCCCCCAAGCCACTCCAGAGAGTTGGTTGCTTTTCTCATTTTGTCTTTTGTTAGACTATTTTGATATTTTAGTAATTTTCTCTTCTGTTTACTCACTGCTGCCACCAACTCCTTCCTTACTCATACCATTCGCTCGCTTAGTTGTCTCTCTCTCTAGATGTGCTCTTACCCATTTGATCGCAATACATTTAAAAAAATATCCACAGCTCACTCGCACCTCAATCCAGTCACACTTGTCATGTCCATGGTTGTAATCTGTCTGACCCCACTCACTCGTTCAATGACCTGTCTGCTACCGGTACTTGCATATCTTTAAAATTTTGTGGCCCAATAACACTCTCCCCTGCAAATGTTTGGTGCATGATTTAGACAAAAAAATTAAACAAAGACTGTGAGCTAAAGAAACCCTGGTACACATAACTGGTTATCCCCAGCAAAAATGCTGCTACTGCATGTCCCCACTTCCTAAATCAGAAGTAACATGTGGTGTGGTAGTACAGACGAGATGGCAGCATGCTTTCATCTGTGGGAGCTGTATTCAAGGAAATACTTCTAGTCTCATGTTCTACAAATGTGGGGTTCAGGTAGGAAATGGTCTTTCTGTTATGTAGTTCTCCAGCCCCTCCCCGTAGGATCCAAAAACAAAAACAGAACGTGGGTCGGGGGGCCCTTTAATAAGGCAACAGACACTTATGGATGTAATCTTGAATTTTTATTTTCATTCCCTCTTATGTTTCAATCCTTCAGGGATCTTGTTCGTGGGGTGTCTTATTCATTTTTTAGATCTTAAATCAGATTCTGTTGAAACATAAATAAAGTTATAAAATTCATTGAGTTACACTTCTTAATTTCATTGCTTCCATAAAATTTTGATATTGTTTTCTATTCAAATGTAAACATACCACATTGATTTCTCTGAAGCAAGCCTTTATGTTATTTCATTTTTCAATCATAAAGTTATTGCTTCTTATTTGCTTCTCTGTCTCTGTAATGACAATTACAAGCTATTTTCAGTATTTAGATGTCTCTAGTTCATAGCCACGTGCTCCATTTTTACAGCTTCCCAATATAGGCTTGACACCCTTATTAAACTGATTTAGTGTCATACCTCCTAAATTAAGCAGTTACTGTCATTTTGTTTTAGTGAGCATTCCACTTCACTCTGCAAAAAATAATAAAATGCAAGCTTTATTTTAGTAAGCTGCTCGTTTTTCACTTGCTGTATAACTGTTCTTTTTATTCCAGTGTCTAGAACTTGATAAGGTCTCTTACCTTTCTACAAATACTGCTGCTTTTTAGAAGACAATTTCACTGTGACGTTCTGTGTAATGGCCAAGTGGCTACTATGCATTTAAACCTGCTTCCTATTGGATCCATTTTGAATTGTACTGCGGGCTGATGTAATGTCATCACACCCATGCCAACACGCACGTGTGATTTCCGTCCTGCTAGAATGGCGCGGCTACTGCATCAAGCTGCAGTCAATGCCTTTCAAAATGGACCCTTTGAGCACCTGAAAAGACAACACGGGTCATGTACATGGATCTTTTTATTTTGATGACCATAATATTCTTTTTTACATATCATCACAAGTAGGAATATACTCTTCGCTGTCCCTCTCTATACCAACATTTTTGGAGGGGTTTTGGAGTGGGTGATGGAAGGTCAAATGAGTTTGACCTTCTGCATAAGCAGATATTTTTTGGGGGAAGTTCTAGTGCATATTGTTCTAAGAATGTTGAAATGATTTACCTTATATTTTATCTTTGTACAAATATAAATTTTTTGCCAGTATTCGCAGTAGATGCCAATGTTTATTTATGACATGTCTAATCTCAGTCATTGTATGATTAGACTTTGTTGAAAAAACTATTCATTGCAACTCAGCCTGTGATGTATCTTGACTTAACAAGTCTTCCCTAGTTTTTGTTCAATCTTTTCCCGTGCTTGTACTAAAGTCCAGTTGTTATACCCTCATTTGGCAAACCTGTACAGCATTCTGCCAGTCTCAGCGTCAACATCTTCTTCCTTACTACAGTTCCTTTTTACCCTTGTCAGCTGTGCATAGGGAATGCTATTTTTTTTTTAATTTGACCTCATGATAACTCTTATTGTGCAATATGCTGTTTCTGTCAGTGGGTTTCCAAAACAAAGATGTTTGATTTTACTGTCCTCCAATATGATATTCAAATTCAAATATTACACCATTTGTTTTGTCATAGTTCATTTTGAACTTAAGATTTGGGTTCTTTAGATTTAATTCCTCAGAGGATGTTTTAAGGGAACCCTCAATACCATCCCATATTATGAATATATCATCACTATATCTAAGCTAAGTAATAATGTTAATACTGAATCTATTATTATGTTCATTAAAAATGAATCTTTCTTCAAACTTGATCATGTATACATTTGCATAGGCCAGTGCCATGGTGGAACCCATGGCTGTGCCTTTGGTCTGCTGGTAAAAAATATTGTCATATTCAACATACTTTTTTTTCTAATATAAATTCTGCCATTTCTTGGAGTATCCTAGTGTTTGATTCAGTTGTTCTTTCTTTCTGATATAGTATTTCCCCCAGGCCTTCTAAGAAACAAATATGCATACATCCCCACACAGGAGAAAGATTCAGAATAAATCAACACATCACATGCACTAAAGAAGGAGTTATCTATTTAATACAATACACCTTGTGACTTACTGTATGTAGGTCAAACCAGTCGAATGTTAAAAACTCAAATTTTGGAACACAAAGGGGATATTAGGAACAGGGACATTAATTCCCTTGTAGCAGTACATTTTAATGAGAATGGACATAATGGCATTTTACTTAGGTTTGGGGACTGGAAAAAGTTGACCCCCCAATAGAGGGGGTAGCTTCAGAGATAAGCTACTCAGTTCAGAGATGAAATGGATATTTTATATGCATACACTTGAGAGAACTATTGGAATGAATGTTGAAATGAACTGGCAGGATGGCACTTAGACTGTAATATTGAATTACTTTTTTGGATGGAGTCAGATGAATATTGGCAAAAAATTAATATTTGTAAAAAGATAAAATATAAGGTAAATCATTTCAACATTCTTAGAACAATATGCGCTCAAACTTCCCCCCAAAATATATTTGCTTATGCAGAAGGTCAGACTCATTTGATCTTCCATCACCCGCTCCAAACCCCTCCAAAAATGTTGGCATAGAGAGGGACACTGAATGATATATTCTTACTTGTGATGATATGTAAAAAAGAATGATATGGACATCAAAATAAAAAGATCCATGTACATGACCCGTGTTATTTTTTCATGTGCTCAAAGGGTCCATTTTAAAAGGCATTGACTACAGCTTGGTGCAGTGGCCGCTCCATGCTAGCAGGATGGAAACTGCACATGGGCGTGATGTCATTACGTCAGCCCACGATGCAATTCAAAATGGATCCAAGAGGAAGCAGGTTTAGATGCGTAGTAGCCGCTTGGCCATTACACAGAATGCCACAGTAAAACTATCTTCTGAAAAGCAGCAGCATTTGTAGAAATGTAAGAGACCTTATCAAGTTCTAGACACTGGAATAAAAAGAACAGGCATACAGCAAGTGAAAAATGAATGGCTTACTAAAATAAAGCTTGCATTTGATTTATTTTTTGTAGGGTGAAGTGGAACGCTCACTAAAACAAATTGGCAGTAACTGCTTAATTTAGGAGGTATGACACTAAATCAGTTGAATTGGGGGTCAAGCCTATATTGGGCAGCTGTAAAAATTGAGCATGTGGATATGAACAGGAGGCATCTAAATACTGAAAATAGCTTGTAATTGTCATTACAGAGACACAGAAGCAAATAAGGGGCAATAGCCTTATGATTGAAAAATGAAATATAATAAAGGCTTGCTTCAGAGAAATCAATGTGGTATGTTTACATTTGAATAGGAAACAATATCAAAACTATATGGAAGCAATTAAGTTAAAAAGTGTATCTCAATAAAATTTATAACTATATTTATGTTTCAATAGAATCTGGTTTAAAATATAAAAAAAATAAATAAGACAGCCCACAAACAAGATCCCTGAAGGATTGAAACGTAAAGGGAAAGAAAATTAAAAATTCAAGATTGCACTTATAAGTGTCTGTTGCCTTATTAAAGGGCCCCAACCCACGTTCTGTTTTACTCTCATGTTCTTCCTGCTCCCGACATGACAAAAACTCATCCAGTTCAAAACAATTGTCAAGCATAAAAAAAAAGATTTCCATGAAAAAGACAAATTTAACATACATTTATTTTAAAAGCTTTAACTAGGTAACAGAAAGTATAGCAACTGTTTCTGTCAACAAAAAGACAAAACTATTTTACCTGTTTTACAATGTGAAATTTATTTTTAATATAGTTTTTTTTATTAATTTTTTATCTCCTTTCCTCCCTGGCTGCCCCTTCTAACCAACTTCCCCAGCCCCATCAGCCCGGATCCCCCAGGAACTACCTTCACCTGTGCCCTGTTGCAACAGGGCTGCAGTTGTGCCTGGCCACCAGGTGCAGAGCCTGTGAGGGGGTCAGTCGTCATCTAGCCATTGTTCTTTTTCCACCATTTTCTCCCTGTTGCTGGGGTGCACACATCAGTGTACTTGCGTGGATGTGCATGCATGCTGCAGAAGTCCTGCAGCACATTTCCTTTGATGGTGCCTTTGATCCCGAACTATCCTCGGGCCTCCACCTGTGGGTAGTTGTTCAGCAGTAACACCAATCCTTCCTCCATGGGAGAGGAGAGTAGTCCTCTCCTTCCCCGGCTGACTCCTGATGACAGGCTCACACCCCAAACATGGGTCGCCAGCATGGCAGGAGGTAAGGCATAGATGCCACAGCCCTCCATACCACTGGGGCAGCTTTTAATACAGTTTTAAATGCTTTTGTTTGATTTTTTAATTTTTTATTTTTAAGAATACCCATTTTATATAAGCAAAAAGACACTCCAAGGCTTGGTTGTTTTGGGTTCACTGCATGCCCAGGGGTGGGAGACACTGTCTGTGGCACTGTACTTCACAACACCCCTGGAAATACAGGAAACCCAGCATAACCCATGCCTCATCATGTCATATCACTTAAATAAATTAATAAAAAATACACTGTTGTCTTACACTAGTGGTGTTGCTTCTTGTTTACAACATGACTGCATCTATTAAGACCCCTGCTTTTGAGAACTTGGTGTCTTATGAGGACCAGATATTGATGCAAAGAAACTGTCAAGAAGTGTTTTAATCTAAATCTACTAAATAAATGCAGAACCAGATCAGTTTTATGTCATATTGATTTTTTTATATAAACTTCTTTGCAAACATCACAGTGATCAGGACACAAAATGTTGCTAGGAAGATGACTTGTCAGGGTGAGCAGTTTTTGAATAGTTGATCTTACTTGTGCTGCAGCAGTGAACATCACTCATTGATTTACTTTTAGAACCCACATTTTCAACATAGCCATTTTTTAACCCTACCTCATGAACATGGCAGGTCTCATATTGAAATCCCCCTCTAAAACCTGTTTCTGCTATCATTCCACAAAATCACATTTCTAGTGGCATTTGATAAATGACACCTGTCATGTTCATGTGCTGGGGTAATTAAAATACTATCTTGACAAGTCAGAGTCACAGTCTAAGAAAAGAGCAATGTTATATGTGAACATTTTCATTTCCCAATCATAACATTTTCACTATTATAACTCCTGTTATCAGTTTGTTTATTTTAACTGCTACGCTATCTGTGCCCAGCAACTACACAGCAAATACAAGGAAACAAATATCTGACATGGCCATTGCCTGTTTTATTTTACAGCTTATTTACCCAAGATTGTTCAGCTTGTTTTCTGTGGGGTCCTGCTTCTTGTACCCATTTTCACACCTGCTAGACTGAAGCACTGAGAGGTTAAGAGACTTACCATGTCATGTACCAGTGTCATAGAGTAAGTATTTTGGTTATGGTGGGGTTTGAACCTGTGATCACCTGGTTCACAATCATTGATCTAACTAATAGACCACTTTGCCTCATGCTTAATGCAATCATTCAAACCCTAGAAGTAAAACACCAGACAATAAGCA
Source organism: Neoceratodus forsteri (assembly GCA_016271365.2). NCBI lineage: Eukaryota > Metazoa > Chordata > Ceratodontiformes > Ceratodontidae > Neoceratodus > Neoceratodus forsteri. The sequence goes on from CM057452.1 coordinate 1,729,916,456, forward strand.
AGATTTAGAAGTTTTTGTATTTTATTATCACATTCTTTTCTTTTAAAATTTGTGTTGCTGCCCTAAGCCTTTTTTTGCAATTTAACTTTGATCCTTTTCAAAGAGTAGTTACCAATGCACATTAATTTATGTTGACAGTGCCAGCCTCAATTGTCAATTAATGTTAAAAAGCATTCCCTGGTATCTAGTGGGCCACCCAATCCTCTTTTTGTGCTGTTCTAAATATTACGAGGTGTCCATGGCCACCCCCCCCCCCTTGTTCCAGTATAGCACTCACTCAGGTTTGGGGGCACCATTCCCTCTCCCATGTGAATTAATCCCTCCAGATGTCCAGTGGCACCCCAAGTGATCATTTAACCATCCCTTCACTCCACCCCAGTTGCATTCATATTTATATTCTGAACCTTTGAAATGTGGTGGTGTTTTAATTTTTTAAAACATGATTACAATATGTGCTGTAGATTTATGAAAACAACTGAAACACACATGGCAAGACAGATATTTTTAAATGCTAATAGTATCCTTATTTTACATTACAATTTCACAAAAGAAAAAAAAGGGGTCCTTGTGGAGTCTTCGCTCACCTTCTTCCCCATTTTGTTCTCTGTGTTTCCTCCTCCCTCTACAGCCGAAATGAATGAGAGTTTATCATAACTGATCATGAACAATCCTTATATTTCATTGTTAAAGATCATGTTCAAGAATGAAAAATCACCAAAAATATTATCATTAATAATGAAAGTCCACCAACGGTAAATGGCCGCCCATCGCAAATCATCAAATTTTTGGTCACGATCTGATCATGATTTTTCTTGAATTTTTGTGCTTTCCAATATACAGTATTAACCTTGATTAAGCAATACCTCAAATAATCATAAATCATCATTATTTTATTGGCATCATGATGTTTTTACATACTAACATGCTAATTGCCAGCAGATTAGGCCTTACGGTCTATCGAGTCTGCTCGAACCTCAGATCCCTAGTTGAGTGCTGAGGCCCTCCCCCCCTTGTGTTCCAGAAACCCCTATCATCCATCCCCACCCCCCTGGGCCAGGCCATCATCTGATACATCCACTTTCTGTGTCTGTCCCACCCTCTCTTGAAGCCCTCCACTGTGGATCTCTGAACCAGCTTGCCAGGCAGTGCATTCCAAGGGTCCACCACCCTCTCAGTGAAAACCTCCTCCTCTTCTCCCTCACCCTTCCACCTTCCAACTTCAAACCATGCCTCTGGTGATACCTCCCTGCTTTAGTCTAAAGATCCTCCATGTTTACCCTATTTATTCCCTTGAGGTACTTGAAGACCCCAATCATGTCCCCTGTCTCTCCTCTCCTCCAATGAAAACAGGCAGAGCTCCTCAAGTCTGTCCTCATACGTCAAATCCCCTAGTCCTCATATCATCTTAGTTGCCCTCCTCTCTACCCTCTCCAGGAGCTATATGTCCCTCTTCAAGTGTGGTCTCCAGTGCTGTACAAAGTACTCAAGGTGTGGTCTAACCAGTCCATTAAACAGCGGCAGAATCACTTCCCTGCTCCTAGAGGTGATCCCACTTACGATGCATCCCAACATCCTGTTTGCCTTGTTAGCCACTCTCCTGCACTGCTCAGAGTTATTCATACATGCATCCACCATGACCCCTAGGTCTTTTCCCCTATTGAGGCCTCCAGCGCCTCCCCTCCCAGGGTGTACCTGTGTTTAGGGTTTCCCCGCCCAAGATGTAACACCTTGCACTTGGTGGTATTGAAATTTAATTTCCATGTGTGAGCCCAGCTTCCAGGGTGTCCAGGTCCCTTGCAGGCCACCTCCCTCTTCTCCCTCAACTACTGCTCCCATCTTGGAGTCATCAGCAAGAGACTCATTTCACACCTATACCCTCCTGTTGTCCAATCGTATGCATTAAACAGGATCAGACCCAGGACCGAGCCCTCCGGTACCCCACTACCAACATCTCTAGGGTTCGAGAGCTCCCCACCGACCACTACTCTCTGAGTGTGTCCAGCTAGCCAGTTTTCAATCCATCTGACCATCAAAGGGCCTACTCCCAACCCCAGCAGTTTCTCCACCAGACCATTGTGGGGGACAGAGTCAAACACCTTGCTGAAGTCCAAGAATAATACATCCACAGGCTTTCCCCTGTCCAGTTCTGATGTTACCCATTCGTAGAACTCCACAAGATTGGTTTGACATGATCTACCTGGCACAAACCCATGTTGCCAAACTATCCAGACCTCCCACCTCCTCCAAGTTCACCCCCAATCGTTCCTTTAGTATACTCTCCATTAATTTTCCCACCACCGAGGTCAAACTGATGGGTCTATAGTTACCTGGTACTTCCCTCGACCCCCCTTTATGGATTGGCACCACATGTGCCTCTCGCCAATCCCTAGGTACCCTCCCTGTCTCAAGCGACCTGTTGAAGAGTTCCACCAGGGGTGCAGCCAGTATGTCCGCCAATTCCATAGTACTCTCGGATGACTGCCATCCGGCCCAGGAGATTTGTCTTTCTTTAGGGCCTTGAGGGCTAACCACACCCTCGGGGAGATAGTACATCTCGCCCCTCCACCTTACTGGCCTTTTGTCCTTATCCTGACGTGACACCTCTGGGGTACCTCCATCCCTCTTGCTCCATTTCTGTTGCTCCCTGATCCCACTCACTGCCGCCTATCTCCATCATGCCTTGCTTTGTAGATATCCCATCCCTCCCTAGTGAACACAGAGGCAAGTACTTGTTAAATACCTCTGCCTGGTCCCTCACCTCTTCCACCCACCCTCCTTCTGATCTCAATCTGCTGAGATGGCCCTTAGTTTTTCTCTGCTCCCCAATGTACCGGAAGAACCCCTTTTCCCCTCCATGTATCCCCTGTGCCAGCCGCTGCTCTTTACTGGACTTTGTCCCCCTCACCATCCGGGTGACTTTTCTAGATGCAAGATGGTATATTTCTTTATCCCTATCCTGTCTTGTTGTTTTATATTTTTTGTTGGCCACCTTCTTTTCTCTGACCGCTACTTGAGCTTCACTGGACCACCAGCATGGTTTATGTGACCTTGATCCCTTACGTTTCACCTTAGCACAGGTCCTGACTACCTCATGAAGTCCCCGTTTTATGACCTCCCATCTCCTTTCCACATTTGTCATTGATGTAATCCCCTAAGTGATCCTTGAGAATATTTCCTATGCCCACAAAGTCTGCCCCCCTGAAGTCCACTGCCAGTGTCCTAGATCTCCCCAATGCTTATTTGAAACCAGACAGTATTGTGGTCACTCCCAGTCAGGGGATCCTCTACAACCAGGTCCCTTACTAGATCCCCATCTGCCAGAACCATGTCCAGGACATGCCCCTCCCTTGTGGGCTCCATCACGTGCTGTGTTAAGAACACATTCTGGAAGCAGTCCAGCAGCCTCTGCCTGGCCACCTTAGAGGACATGGTTCCCCAGTCTAGCCTCCTGGCATATGTCCTCATCAACACCACTCCTTCCCTTTTGGTCCACACCGGGCAATGATGTTGTCCAGCAAACCATCCTCAGAACATCACCCATCCCGGGGGCCTATATACTACCTCAACGACCTTTATCTCCTGCTGGGACCATAAGGTGACCCTATAAGGCCTCACGTTTCCTCTTGCCTCTTCTACCCTAGCAATTTTCTATGTCATCTCTAATGAACATAGTCACTCCGCCCTCTGCCCTCCTTTCTATCCTTCATGAGCATAGTGTACCCCAGCACGTTTAGTTCCCAGTCATGGTTTTTGTTGGCCCACATCTCCGTGATCACCGCCACATCCACTCCCCCCTTGAACAGCATGGCTTGGAACTCTGGCAACTTGTTTCCCAAGCTCCTGGCATTCACTAACACCACCCCCCAACCCTTATCCCTGATCCCCTTTGTCGAACCCCACCCAGATTCCTTATACTTCCATCCTCCCTCTGCTCCTCCTAAACCTCCACCCCCAGTCTGTTTTCCCCCTCCCTATTGTCAATCATTATCAATCATGATCAATCAATACTGGTCACAACTGTTTTCCTGGGCCATGATCATTTTTAATTAGTACTTTTGGTGGTGCTAAATCATTATCTAACATGATCGATCAATACCCAAAGCAGCCATAAACCATCACTTTTCTTTTCTTTGTTGATGGTGATTTTTATTTATCAATCATGATTAATAATAGTTGATCAATACCTGATGCAGATTATTGGCAGCCAGTCAGAATCTGCTTCACAGATCATGATTAATCATGCTTGATCATATGACTGGAAGACTTGGCCATCATTAATCATGATTGATGTACCTGGCTCTCATTGCATAATTTGTCATGTTTAATCATGATCAATTATTGCCTTTTAATGTAAAGGTATAACATATCATATTGGGCTTCATAGCCCACCCTGCAACTGCAAGGTACCCAGTTAAAAGAGTGCTGCCAGAATAGTAGCAGTCAACTGAGTGCTAGTCTGGCTAGCGCTACCAAGGACAGTAAGAGTGGATTTATAACACTTGCAGTAAGCACTCCCCTGGTCACTGTCTGTGGTGCTGATGGTAGACAAAAGCACCAAGATTCAGGAGGTATTAGAGATCAGGGTTCTAATCCTGGTCTCCAACATTTTTTGTGCCCTCTGGACTTAGAATCAGTTACGTGGGGCCGTGGAAACAGTATTCCATGGTCCCTTGATTTTTAGCTTTCGCTGTGATCTACTCCCCCCGGAGTGAGAATCCTTCAGTCTGGGGGGGTGCGAAAGGCAGAGCCCCCCCATGTAGGGGGTGTGGGGGGGCACAGCCCCCCTCAGAAAACATTGGATGCTGTTATTGTCATGCGGTTCTTCAACACACAATTGCTGTAGGCATTCATCTGACCCAGTGCTTTATAGTCCATCTGTACCAAAATTATAAAATTTACTACTGTCCTGTAAGGGAGGGAAGGGATCACACCTGTGGCTGAACTGTTGGCCAGCTGATCCCTTTCCACTTCCCAGTCAGCCTGCTCTGCCCCCGTGCTCTGACGTCATGTGACGTCTAACCAGGGAAAGCACAGGGGTGCATCCGATTAAAGTCCATGGGGCTCATTTTCAAAATGGTTTTACAGATGTTTAAGCAACCTTTGATTAAAAAAAAAAAAATGAAGACCACCTCGCAACTAACAGGGACCCTACTGAATGCTCACTTTTTTGCCATAACCTTCCATACCACCTCCTTTGAGAACCACAGTGTTCTTTTTTTCTTCTTGCTTTTGTTTGCCTGCCTAACATAGAGGTATGTTGCCTTCACTATAACTCCTTTTAATTTTGCCCACTGTTTTACTCCAGCCAAGCCCCCTCCCTACTTGAGCATCCTTGAGGAATTCCCTCATGTTTGTAAAGTCTTCCCTCCTTATGGTCAGGACCCTCACCTTCATGTGATTTGACTCCACTCCTGTTTTTCAACTGAACCACACTGTGAGGTGATCACTGGTTCCCAGGTGGCAACCAGCTGCGACATCTGCAATGCTGTCTCCGTTGGTGAGTACTAGGCAAAAATTGGTCCCTCATGAGTGAGCTCATTCACTAATTGCCTGAAGAATGCCTCCTGCAGGGAGTCCAGGATATCCCTGCTCCTAAATGAAGCTGCAACTAGGATACTCCAATCCTCATCTGACAGATTAAAGTTTCCCACCAGCAGCCCCACCCCCTTAGTTGCCATTTTTTTGATCAATTCTACTAGAGCCCTATCCATCTCTTTCCCCTGTGCTGGAGATCTGTAGATCACCCCAGTGTGAATAGCGGCTCCATTTCCCGGTTCTAGGGAAAGTTAAGCAACTTGCTTAGGGGTACACATTATGTAAGTGGGAGCTATAGGTTTCAAACCCAGGTCTCCAGGTTTGCAGCTGAGTGCCCTTAACCACTACGATATACTGCCCCCTTGTCTACATATGGCAACTGAGTGCCCCAAAAACAACACCTCATGTCCCCAACATGTATACATACAGCATATACTCATTACAAAAAACTACATTAATGCAGGCATTAGGGTTGAGGAATGCAAAGCACACAAAATAAGAAAATGAGAAACAGTCTTGAGCCTCATGAGTCTTGGCAAATCAGTTGTGTGGTGTTCCTTGGGATTGCCAACTTTATTGCCCATCCCCCAGCCTGTAGCCTCTTGTCTGAAGCACAAAGTACAGCTCCAAGCCAGTGCCTCATAGGCAATTACTCTTTGAAGAAAAAGAAGTATGGCTTGGCACATGTGGCTAATAGAATCAGTCATAGCTTTCTTCGCCCCAGTGTCCTGCATGATGCAAGAGATAACGTTTGCTTATGGGAGGGGTGGGCATTAGGACTGACAACCCCAAGGAACACCATACAACCAATTCATCAATACTCCTAGGACTCAAAACCCTAATGTTTTTATTTGTGTACTTTGTGTGCTTTGCATTCTTCTAATCTGTCTGCATTAACGTAGTTTTTTTTTTTTGGTAGTGAAATTCCCTTCTTTTGCGATAGTGGTGTCTTAACAGAATAGTGGAGATATTTCAAACCCTGCATCACCAACCATTTAACCAGTGAAAGCCTACAGTGTTATAATACTTGAGGTTGCACCATTATAGGTTAACATCCTAGCATAGATAAGAGATCTCTTACCTGGTTCCTGTGGAGCCTGGGATAAGGGGTCTCTAGGAAGCAGCTAGTCGTACCTGTAAAATGAGAACAGCAATGTGGTCACAAAGCTCTTTGCTATCTAACTATGACAAACTATGTAGGGTAAACAAAAAATAATACTTATCTGATATATATGGTCACTGTCTTCCTACACCTGGTCAATGTTCTGTTGGACCTGTAGACATAAAAGGGAAAATGGGTCAGTATATAATGATCAGCTGGATCAGTTGGGAAAGATCTGTAGAGGTTAAAAAAAAAGTGTTGTGTGTGTGTTGGGGAGGGGGCGCACCGGATTGGTATCACACCATTGATCTTGGTTTTAGAATGGACTTGGTCACTCAGGGGCCATCATGGGAGGAGGATTCAGTGTTCCTAGTACTGATCTCTCCTGGGGACCATGTTGCTCCACCCATTGACCAACACAGGGCAGAATGAAGACACCAACTGTTATGCTTCCTGCACCATCGACAGGGCTTTGGACCACCAAACTGGTAGAAGGACTTGGGGAGGGGTGGTGGGGTGCCATGACTGATGACAGTCTCCAGACTTGGGGGTGGGGATAATGACCCTTTCCATCTTGCCCCATCCCCCCATGGAGGGAATCTGTGGCTGTACCGAAGGTCCAGGTATAGTCCATGGGATGGTGGGTGATGTTGCTAGGTGGCTGGTGGCAGTATGGTACTTCTCATTGTTGCATAGCCTGCAGTGACTGGGCTTCATGCTGGCAGCTGCAATTTTCCTCATTCACATGCCCACCCACCTCTTCCGACACAGTGCGTAGTCCTGTCAGACCTCGACATACATATCGGCCCAAGAATCTCTGAACTCTACCCAACAGTAAGGCAGCATTAAATCCCACTACCAGGTTTATAAATTGTTTAACTGACCTGAATGCACCCAGGTGACTCTAAGGCCACTGGCATTTGTACACAGATGGATCCACTGGGTAAAGTGAAGAGCTGAGTGAGCATTTAGTGATGCATTTCCAAGGTGCTGCTGATGTAACACCAGCCAGGTATACGTCACTGAACAGTTTATTGTATCGAATCATGTTAACAAGATACACTTCAAAAAATAAAGTAAAAAAAAGCTGGGAAGACGCTTTATGTGTTTTACCAATAAAACTAATTTTTTTTCTGAGAATAATTGGGACTTTGTGTACCCCCAATCTGTATAGTTAACTATCCTGCAGCTCAGACACTAGCCACACCTCCTTCTTCGAACCCAGACACCAGCCCTCCCACAGGACCCTCTGACACTAGCCCCCACCCTCCACAGCACCTGACACTAACATGTTTCCCTGACAGCACCCATGACAGCAACTCCCTTGACTGTACACCCACCAGTCCCCAACACTAACCCAACTCCTTCCATCATCCAAGACACTAACTTCTTCCTCCACATCCCTACACAACTCCACCACACCACCCCCTTCCACCACAGTCCCTTTGAATACCCCTTCCCTCTCCATCCACCCCACTTTTCTAAGCCCATAGATTTCCCCTTCCTCCTAGACCCCCTGACTCCCAGAAATCACACATCCCTTCTTTCATAGCCATTTGAGAATCACCCACATCCTTGTTGCACACTTTCCCTGCAAGCCCCCCCTTGAAACAACCTCCTCAGACACCTGAGGCACACATACATCCTCCCTCTAGACTCTCCCTCCATGGGCCCAGTCACTAGCCCCCTCCCTCCATCCACAGTCCCCAACTCCAGCTGATCCATCTTCCAAAGCCCCAAACATTAGCATCCCCCCTTCCCAAGACACTAGCCCCACTCTTCTTTGCCTCCACCTCCTTCCTTGAACCAGGCACTAGCCGCATCTCCTTCACTGGGATCAAAATTTGCACCGGCCCACTAGCCAAATGCTGGTAGATTTTGTATCTAGCTAGTAAGATTTTCCTTTAGCTAGCCCTGTGGGCTTGTACTTGAGAAGGTAACAGCACCTCAGTAAGTATACCAGCTGGGCCAGTGGAAAAGGCTGTGGGGATTTTCCCAGTCACTAGCCCTGCTTGTTATTGGCTGCAAAACTTAATTTTGACAGCTAAATTATGACTTACCTTCTCTGTCCAAGTTGCAGTGTCCAGAGTTGGGTTACCTTGGGTTTGGGGTATTTCAGTAAGACCTAAAAGTAAAGCACAGAGAAGGTTGAGGAGACACAAAGGGTCAGGGGTCCTAGAGGAGAGATGAGGGGTTAGAATTTAACAAGATAAGCTACTTACCTGACAGGTAGACAGCTAACATCTGGCCAGGCCTGTTGAAATAAAGGTAAAATAAGGTAAGTATGAGGAACTTTAGGAGAGAGTAGAAATAGGGAGCAGAGATATACAAATTTAGGGTACGATACAGCACAGGAGTAAAGAAATTTGAGTTTTAGTGGAAAAGATAGAGTTAAAGAGCGACTCTCTATTATAACAATAAGCTTAAAAACATTAGATTTATATCAATTGTTTCAAATTTATTGTTTTTACTTTTCCATGCTGTTGGTCTGCTAAATGTAAATATAGCACTTATTTCACTAAGTCTTTCAAAATGTTTCAGACTCTCCCTACTGTTTGTGACATCACAGTCTGCCATGGTGAGCACTATGATGTAATAAACAAAGACACTGTCAGGTTAAACAGGAGAGTGGCAAATGTTTTCAGTACAGACTTTTCAGATGGATTACCAAGATGTGCTGTGAATCTTGGAAAGGAACATTGAAAATGAAAAACTGTATTCCTTAGTAAATTGTAGCAGCTGAAACATCTTATTTATGAAAGCACATGCTGAAGTGCAGAGTTGCTCTTTAACATCAATGCAAGGAAAACAGAGATATAGTGATATAGAACAAAATAAAGCAAAACCAAAACACAGGAAATGAGAACTGCTTTCCCAATCCTCCCACACAGCAGCTGTGCACCTCCAGTCTCCCAACACAGACGCTGTTGTCCCAATGCCTCGACATGGGAACTGCACTCCTCCCCCACCTTCACAACACAGGAGCTGAGCTCCCTGTCCCCAATACAGGAACTGTGGTCTCCTGGCCCCCAACACCCAAGAGCTGTGCTCCCCTGCCCCCCTGGAACAGGCGCTGTGCTCCCATATCCACCGAGACATGAGCTGTGTTTTTGCCCCCCCAACAGGAGCTGTGCTTCACCAAACAGCAACTGTGCTCCCCCCTACATACACAGAAGCTGTGTTTACCCCTTACACACACACACACACACACACACATACACAGAAGCTGTGCTTCCTCCCCAACCACACACATGCAAAAGCTGTGGTTCCCTCCACCCACACACATGCAAAAGCTATGCTTCCCCCCACCGATACCTAGGCGAAAGCTGGGCTTTGCCCCCCACCCACACACAGAGAAGATGTGCTTCAGACACACACACACACACACACACACAAGCTGTGCCTCTCCACCCTACACACATACATACACACAGAAGCTGTGCTTCCATCCATACACAGAAGCTGTGCTTCCCCACCCCCACACACAGAAGTTTTGCTTCCCTCCGCCCACCCACCCACACACAAAAGCTGTGCCTCCCCCCACACACACACATAGAAGCTATGCTTCATACACACACACACAGAAGCTGTGCTTCCTCACTCTCCCATACACAAGCTGTGCCCACCCCACACACAGAAGCTGTGCTTACCCCCCCCACACAAACACACAGAAGCTGTACTACTTTCTTTAACTGAAAGTATGAGGCACAGAGGGACTCAGGATAGAAATGGAAGATTGGCCCCACCCTGACCAATGGTCTGAGTTCAGCACCACCACCAGCTGACCACACAATACACCCTGTGGCCCACATTATGAAGCAACATTTCCAGAATGGCCACCACATAAAAGTATTGGACACGTACATTCATTGGCAATATGGCAGGCAGGCAGAGTAGAAGACATACAAAAATGACATTTACTTTTATAAAACAAAACATGAAAATGAAAGTTAATGACAAGGATGTAAATTGTAAATCCCCCCTTCGGCAATGTGTCTCAGTGGTGCGTGTTGCCCAGCCCGACCACCCAGTAGGTGAGGCGGTAGTCACACTTAAGCATCACCTAACTGCAGTCTGTGTACACAGTTCTGGAAAGGGTACTGCTGCATGATGCACACTGACTACAGCAGATTAAGAAATGTAGCAATTTCCTCAGAGTGTGTGACTACTTCCTCACCTACTGGGTGACCCGGCCAGGTGGCATGCACCACGCAGACTCGCTGGAGGGGGGATTTACAATTTATATCCCAATTAACTTTCATTTTCATGTTTTGATCTATACTATAGTTATAAATAAATGTAATTGTACCTACTCAGGAAGTTAGCTGCAGACTAGAGTTCCATCCTGTGTAGGTACTAGGTACTGCAAAGTGAGGGGGCTGGAGCAGATGTGTGAGCCTGGGCCATCTTCTCAGCCACATTGACCTGAACACCTGATCACCTGTCAGAGTCATTAGTCCAAGTGACCACGCAGGAACCAGGAACACACTCGTCTCACCATCAATTCACAACTTCAGTCCCCAACAATGACGTGAAAATCAAATGGTGATGACTACCGAGTTCATGAACAATACGGTGTGTGAGTCCTTGGCAGTGGTCAGTCAGCCTTAGCCGTACCAAATCTGACATGTGATCATGTGGAGGTGGCGTGGCAGATGACAAGATGCCCCATATCTGCTCTGGTCCCTGTTCCTGCTACCCTCACTGACCCCACCCACAGACTCTGTCCAACTCCAACTCTGACCACCAACCGCCATTGCCAAATCAGAATCACCACGCTTTCTCAAGTCACACATACACACACACACACACACACACACCACAATCACCAAATAAAAGTTCAGCACTTTAACTGAAAACATGAGGCAGGAAGGAGGGGGGGAATGGTTTAGATACCTGTCATTTTATGGTATGGCAATAGCATGACCAGCCACAGGTATATGATGCCACTTGTGCCACAGAGAAAGTCTGACATGCTCCAGCAAGGACTGGCAACATAAGAATTAAGATGAAAGGTCCTGAAAAATGCATGGATGTCCGACCTGGCCAGAGCTGTATGCATCCAATTCATTGGGAATGGACAAATTGGAAGAAAGAAGTTAGCATTTTTATGTTGCTTGCACGCATGTGCAAGAAACATAGTGCCATCATCGGAGATTTCGGAGGTGTGTCACCTCCTCCTCCATTTCAGTCAGTGAGCTGGCAGGCGTGGCCCCTGTAAGCCAATGCATTTTGGAGCTGTCTATGACACGCTCCAAAATGCAGTGGCATACAGTTGAAAGGGGAGCTACGCTTCAGTGAGCAGCGATAAGAAGACAGCTCCCCCCACGCAGGCATGCGCCTCGCGACGTACTGTGTAGCCGACGGGGTGCCCGATCCCCATCGGGCTGAGCTTCGTTGTCCCCAGTAGTTGGTGCCACGCTGGGAGCCCCACCCAGCATAGCAATCAGTCACTTTGGCCCGGCCAGAAGTGCCCAATCCCCGTCGGCTGAATGGCTTCCGTCCTTGTGCCACACTGAGGCCCACCCAGCGTGGCAAGCGTCCTGACGTCTTTTTTTAAACCTATAAAACAAAAAGCGGTGCGCGGCGCGTCTCCGACCCCACAACCCGCACCCACCCACTCTGCAGCCAGCCTCCCCACCCCCCTCACCCCATGCACCTCTGGAATCGGTAGCGCAGTGATCCCGGTGGACGAGAACGTCTGCACTCTTCAAAGCCGACCGCGAACTGAGGAAATGCCGGTAAGCTGTATAATAGGCTAGATAAGAGGGTGTTCAACTTTGTGCATATCTCAGGCATTTTGGAATTTTGCGCAAATTTTCAACAGCGAGGTTTTAGGACCCCTTCTCATGAATGATGTGTCACTGTCATGGCGTTATTCGGGCCCAAAGGGTGATTTGGCGCAGTGACTGTGAAATCACCCTTTGGCCTGAATACCACCATGACAGTAACATCATTCATGAGAAAGGTCCCAGAAACCCCATGTTGAAAATTTGGTCCAAAAATTCCAAAAAATGACTGTTTCACGAGCGTGCGTTGTGCAGTTCCTACGCAGGCTCGCAAGTTTGCGAAATTTCAATATTTTCACTCCAGATTTTCAACATTGCCATTTTACCACACCTTCCTATGAGTAGTATAGCTGTCATTTTTCACATCTCATCCAAAATGTGTTTCTGCCCTTGTAGCGCAGAATGGCGCAGTTGGTGTGCGAAATCAATGTACAGGACACATTAAGAAAATCACAGTGACACTGTTCATGAGCAGAGGTCTTAAAATGGCTATTTGAAAATCTGGTGAAAATTCCTAAAAATGACTGTTCTCTGATGCGTTGCGCAGTTCTCGCGAGCTCGTAAGTTCCAAATTTTCAATATTTTCACTCCAGATTTTCAACATTGCCATTTTACCACACCTCCTCATGAGCAGTACAGCTGTCATTTTTTCACATCCTGCCCAAAACATGTTTCCACCATGTAGCGCACAATGGCGCAGTCGGTGTGCGAACTCAGTGATGGGACACATTAAGAAAATCACAGTGTCCACTGTTCATGAGCAGAGATCTAAAATGGCAATGTTGAAAATTTGGTGAAAGAATTCCTAAAAATGACTGTTTTACGAGTGTGCGTTGCACAGTTCCCACGCACGCTCGTAGGTTTGTGAATTTTCAATATTTCCACTCCAGATTTTCAACATTGCCATTTTACCACACCTCCTTATGAGCAGTACAGCTGTCATTTTTCACATCCTGCCCAAAACGTGTTTCCGCCCATGTAGCGCACAATGGCGCAGTCGGTGTGCAAACTCAATGTATGGGACACATTAACAAAATCACAGTGACACTGTTCATGAGCAGAGGTCTTAAAATGGCTATGTTGAAAATTTCGTGAAAAATTTCCTTACAATGACTGTTTTACTAGCGTGCGTTGCGCAGTTCCTACGCACGCTCGTAAGTTTGCAAATTTTCAATATTTGCACTCCAAAGACTTCCAAATACCTAAACAGCACATAGAAGCAAGCAACATTCGGCATTGACAAATGCTTGTTAAAAATACTTTTGGCTATTGCCAGCCATTTGCCAGATGGTCTCAGACTACAATGCCATCACCCACTGTGCCCCTCCAATGCATGTTTGCCTTTGCCATCATGCCAGCACTGCGTTTTAGACTTGATGCGGACTCACTTGAGTGGACTGGACTGTGTGACCCAGTGGGTTTAGCTTACTTTATTTTTCCAGAAAAAGTCCACAGTCCAGTCCATCAATTCCTGAAAACACATCATCATGACTTACAACTCACTCCAGTTACCTCTGTAACCTGAGTCCACCAGACATTGTGAGATGAAAGGCGGTGGGGGGGATACACAAAGTGGAGCTATCTACAACAACAGACTGACTGCACACTTTCAATCCAGTCCATGTGGACTCCATTGTAAAATACACACTCAGCATGTTTTCCATCCCATCCCATCAGTAATTGTCCTTAAGTCCGGCCAGATCAGATGGTGGGGGTCATTAAACAAATTAGAGCTATTTGTTAATTTAACAACCTGCATAACTGAAAATACACACACGTATTATACATGCACCTTTTTCTCAATCCCTACACACCACTACCCAAAAATATTAAATCAAATAACATGATCTCATAATCTCTGAATGATCACACTGAACAAGTACAATAACATAAGAATCAGAAGTTCTGTCCCACTTTGGCGATCAGATGGAGATGGTCTTTCTCACTATGGCTAGGTTGGAGTGCAGGTCAATGATGCAGGTGGGGTGCACTCCATTTTTCTTCCTTGATGGTGGCATCTGCTAGTGCTACTAGCAGATGGCTCTTATGGTCTATAATGCTACTGTGGCTGTTGTCGTCAGTCCACTCCATGCACTACCAAAGACAGTGACGGGGGGGCCAGGTTGGGAATGGGAGCACTGTCTGTGGCAGTAAGTAATGATGAGGAGCAAGAGGGCAGGCACAATCTGGCACTTAACTGCTGGTGGACTGGAGCCTTGGACTTCCGTAGGAGGTTTTGTTGACACCTGCCCCAACTGTGGACCGCCAGCAATGACGGACTGAAGGAGGTTGAGTGGTGCTCTAAACGCCATTCTACCACAGACTACTACTGAGAAGGAAAGGCTGATCCCAACCACAAGGACACCAGGACAGGACAGAGATATCTACTTCTTCTTTCAAGACTCAGGTCACCAGTCTCCAACTCTTGACCTTCCTCTTTGTGCCAGTTTGACTCTTTTTTTTTTTTAACTTTAAAAAAGATTTTTTTAAACCGAAATGTGTCTGGCTTCAACTGTTCGATGGCAGAGTGGAGTCACACTCACCACAACCGTGCTTGTCTGGCAGACAGGAAAAGAGGGTGAGACACACAGCACCCTAGCACATGATTGGTCCTATTTTATTTCCTGCTTCCAGATTGGACAGTATAACTGTCGATCATTTACTCAGCAGCGAATTATGATTCTGGAAGTGGAAAGGAACAGAAATGCTTCTGGTAGGGCATGGCAGAACTTTCCAGCTTTTGATATCATGGTATACCATGAATGAGGGTTACTGTGCTTTGGGGAAAAAGGCATGGTATCAATACCATGTAGTTTCAAATCTCAATATACAGTACCACCAAACCGGTATACCATGACATCCTCTGGAATGCTTCCCATCCTAAACTTGTTAACCTAAATTTTGGGTAGGAGAACTTCCCTCCTACCTCTCATGCTCACTCTTCCCCCCTTCCCATCCCACTCCCTCAGATCCTCTGACACTCGCACTTTGTTAGTCCCCTGTCGAACCACTCTCATCGGTCAGTCAGGTTTTACCCATCATTTCCCGCAAATCTAGAACTCCCCCCAAATACGGCACTCCTCCTCCTCCTACTCCCTTGCTTGTGCCTTACATAACTTTCTCTCATCTAACTGCTCCTGCTTTAACCCTCCTTAACTGTCCTCCTATACCTCTGCTCCTCTCCATGACTCACATCACCTATTAAACCTTCCACCCCTGAGCCTGCTTCTCAGCATGCTCTCCTCTCCCTTCACCGCTATGTACCATGTTCCTCAGATATGCCATGTGTAACTAAATGCATATTCCACAGGTATGATATATTTAACTGTACGTTATGTCACAAATGCGACTGTATGATTATTTATGATATTTTTTAACCATATGTCTTGTTACAAATGTAATTGAATGTTTAATTTCTCAGATATGCTAAATGTTAAACTGTATGTCTAATTCTTCATCCAACTATACCCCCAGGTTGTACCGGGAGACAAGCAACTTGTTGTTCAGTGTGCCTTCCTTGTGAAACAGTTCAATAAATAAATAAATAAATAAAATGAGCTATATAGTTCAAATTTCTTTGCTGCCTGGATATCTGCAATAAACCCAATGCAAGTGCATCATAGACATGTAACTCTATGAAAGCAAGGCTCACATAAAACTACAGTTCTATTATGTTATGTAAGCATTAACTGCAATTGTAATATATGGATAAGCCTCAATAATACTATAATAAGTTATACAAAAATTTCCCAGTAATACATCACTACTCTCAATAATACTATCCTGTAAAGTGATAATACTATCGTTTTTGCTGATAATACTACAGTTCAAAGGTCATCTTCAATTGTAGTATTATCAATGGATCCATATATTACAAAAAATAACAGAACGGTAAGTGTTTTACAAGGCAATAATACCATCTTGAGGTTTTGGGGACTTTAGGACCTCTCGAGCTTCGCTCTCGAGGTTCCATGTCCCCAAAACCTCTCGATGGTATTACTGCCTTGTAATACACACTTATCTATCTATTATTCTATTTGTTGAGCCTGACAATAGAGTTTTGTCTAGTTCTCCTACTCAATTATCAAAATATAAATAAACTTTGTGAGCAGTTTAGAGCAGGTTTGGATCCCTCAGATGGACCCCTTCCTGACTGGTATACAATTGATTGCAGTACAGCCCCATGTCCTCTCTTCTGGTATAGCTGGAGCAGTACTGAGCCCTCTTTCCCATTATAGCTGGTGAAGCCCTGATCCCTCTCTCCTGGTATACTCGATGCAGTCCCAGGCAGTGAACTCTCTCCTGATATACTGGATGCAGCCCCCTGAGCTGAGCCCTCTCTCCTGGTATACCCGATGCAGCCCTGAGCCCTGTATCCCTTCCACTGCCTGCCTCGTTCTGCTGCTATTTACCCTGCACCCAGGCACTGCTCACTCCTTGTGTATAAGGGGAAAGTGGGGGTCACTGTCCATCTTGAATTAAAGTTTTCCATCTCTCCTTCCCGTGATTAAATCATTTAAATTAACTTACTTATTAACCCAGCCGTCACCAACTCACCTTCCGCCAGAACTTACATACTGCAGCCTGCCAGTGTCCCACCAGCACACCAGTTTAAGACCCTCCTCCTCTCCTCCTGACAGGCAAACCATCTGAATCAGCTGTGGGTAGAGATGCAATGAAATTTTATTACGCTGGTGGAATTCTGGAGAAATCGACACTTTCACCGCACGAAACATTTCGTGCAATTTTGCCCTGATGGTGAAATTCCACCTGTGAAATTACGCTTGCAATTACTCATTTCATCTGCACATTTTGCTGCATGTAAGTATCAGGTGAAATTGGGGAAAAAAGGTGGCACATGTCTTTCTCTTTAGTAGACTGCTGGTCACATGGGTGACTGAACTTAGGCAGGAAGCCAGACTAAATGTACTTCCTTTAGAGCTGTTTCAGCTTAGTAAGAAGTAGGAGAGGACAGAGACTACAGCAAGAGAGCTCAAACTTGTGTTTCTAAAAAATAGTGTTTGTGTGTCTGTGTTTGCATTTGAGCTTATTTGATTTGTGATCTGTTCCTCATTAGTTTAAAAAGTTAATATTTTCTGTTAGTGTTTTTTCTTCATTTTTATATTTATCTATCTTTTTTAGTGTGTGTGTGTGTGTGTGTGTGTGTGTGAGAGTGTGTGTGTATGTGTATATAAAACTCCCCTTTCTTTTTCTCTTTTTTTTTGGGGGGGAGTTGTAGGAGGAGAAGGAGACAGAGATCAGAATGGATAATTTTAAGACTGGGAAGAAGGCAGCTGGACCACCCCCACCCAGTGTCCGTATTATATTAATAGGCAAGCATTTATGTCTGTGCCCTCCCAACAGCAGCAGGAGCATGTGCCCCCCTCCCCCCAGCAGGAGAATGTAGCCCCCACTCCCCAGGAGCAGCATGAGCCCCTCATTCCTTCCCAGCAGCAGCAAGATCCTCCTGTGGCCCCCACCTCCAGGCAGCAGCAGCAGCAGCAGCAGCAGCAGCAGGCACCTCCAGATGCCGTCAGCCCAGCTGGAGCATGCGCCCCCCACCTCCCCCGAGCAGGAGCATGGTGTGTCCACCTGCCCTGGAACATCAGCTGTAGGCCCCCCCAGAAGAAAGTGCCATCAGCTTTGTGGTGTTTTTTTTAGCAAAAACATACATGATAATTCTGTTGCAATCTGCAACTTGTGTGGCAGATTAGTTGGAAGGAGCAAGACCGGGGGTCATTTTGGCACTGGTGACCAAAGAAGCCATCTGCAGCACCACCACCACACTGCAGATTGGCTTGAAACAGAAAACGAGCTGGCAGCAGATAGAGGGGCATGTGGTGCTGCTAAGCAGGTAGAAGGGGAAGAGGGCCAGCAGGAGGCAGGGGCCAGTGGTCAGCATAGGCACCACAGAAGGCAGCAGCAGCAGCAGCAGCAGGAGGCAGGTGCAGAGCCCCAATCACCCTCACCCCAGAGACACAGGTGTTGCTGGGTTCATGGTGGCAACCCAGCACAGCCTGCAGCTGCCCCAGTGTCAGCGTCAGCAGCAGTGAGCATTGAAGCAGACCTGAGAGCATTGCACAGAGAGGTGGGAGCTCTGCGCAGTGAGTTCACTGATTTCCGACAGGAGGTCAGTTGGACCTCAGGAAACTCCTTTAGGAGCAAGAAAAATGTTTGAGCTCCTGATGGAGCTGCGTTTTTGTGATGGTGGTGGTGGTGGCAGAGCAGAGTGTGTACCTGGTGCCAATGCAGTGTAACAGTCAGCCCCTAGACCAGTCAGCACAGCACTGGCAGCACATTTTTTTTTCTTTTCTTTCTCTTGCCCTTGCTTTCCTACTGTTACTCTTCCCTCATCTGCACTCTCTAAAAATAACAAAAAACCAAAAAAGAAAAATTATGTATATATTCTGCCCTCTTCTTCTATAACCTTCCATTTGCTTTTGTCCAGTTTTTTGTGTGCTGTGCAATGTTTATGCTCCCTCCCTGTCCTCTTTCATATGTATACCCTATCCCTGACCTGACCCTTATGAAGCACCCCCCTGTCATGTGTTACTGTCTGTCAGTCACTTTTAATCTTTTTTACCCATAATCACTGTAACTTTCTACTTTGGTTATGTTAGTCCCTCTGACTTGTGTGTATTTCCTCCTCCTATCCACAAATGTCAAGTATTGTAATTTATAAATTGTCCTTGGTAACAAATTTTATTCTGAAAGCTATGTGTGATGTTGTGGGCTGGCAGCAGTTGTTTTGGCTGTGTGCGGGATCAGTCTGAATGAATATGTACACAGCAATCATAGAACCATAAGCACTTTTATTGCGAAGTTAAACATAATGTAAATTTTCTTGGTGCTTAACATGTGTGTCCCCGTGGCTTGGGCTTGCCACAATGTCAACTTGATGTTACTGTGCCCAACCATACTGCCACCACCACCCGGTCCAAAATGTTCTCTAGTAGGGCTACAGATTAACACAACCTCTTCAAGCCATGCTGTGTGGAGTAGGCATGATAAGACGAGAAATATAGTATGGCAGGAAACAATTAGGATGACATTGAGAATGTAGAATGAGACAGAGTGATGCCACTGTCTAACATGGCCCATAATTCCAGAAATGTTTCCCAAAAAATGTTAAAGTAAATCAAGACTGAAATAAGGTCTCAGCCATGATGTTTCAGGGTGCCCCTCCCACCACCCAGATATTAAATAGTTGTTTTAGGGCCTGTTTCCCCAAATTTCTGCCTGAAACTCACTCCTGCCGGTGCCAAATGGGGCCTACAAATCCAGAAATGTTTCCAAAACATTTGCACAGTACATTGAGAAGAAATCAGGTGTCAGACATGC
Source organism: Neoceratodus forsteri (assembly GCA_016271365.2). Classification (NCBI taxonomy): domain Eukaryota; kingdom Metazoa; phylum Chordata; order Ceratodontiformes; family Ceratodontidae; genus Neoceratodus; species Neoceratodus forsteri. Next base: position 1,729,936,223 of record CM057452.1, read on the forward strand.
AGTTACATAGCTCACACCCACCATGAGTACCCAAATGTGCTGTTTTCTGCAGCAGTTAAATGCCTTTAGGGCCTAAGTGTGGTGCTGCTGGTTCTAAACATGGCCCAGAAGTCCAGAAATGTTTCCAAAAAAATTGCACAGTGCATTAAGACTGAAATCAGGTCCCAGACATTATGTTTTATGGCACCCAAACCACCACCTGGACCAAACGATGGTCTCTGGTCCACTGTTTACAATTGTTTTTTGGTCACATCTTGGTTCTGCCAGTGTAGCACAGGCAGTAAATGTCCAGAAAAGTTGCAGAAAAAATGGTTCAGTAAATTGAGAGTGGAATCTGGTCTTAGCCATGATGTTTTAGGGTGCCTCTCACCACCCAGGCATTAAGTAGCTGTTTTAGGGCATGTTTGCCCAACATTTCTGTCTGAAACTCACTGCTGCCAGTGCCAAATGGGCCCTACAAGTCCAGAAATATTTCCAAAAAAAAAATTTCACAGTACATTAAGACAGAAATTAGGTGTCAGACATGCACTTACATGGCTCACACCCACCATGAGGACCCACATGTGCTGTTTTCTGCAGCATTTAAATGCTTTTAGGGCCTAAGTGTGGTGCTGCTGGTTCAAACATGGCCCAGAAGTCCAGAAATGTTTCCAAAAAAATTTCACAGTGCATTGATACAGAAATCAGGTCCCAGACATTATGTTTTATGGCACCCAAACCACCACCTGGACCAAACGATGGTCTCTGGTCCACTGTTTACAATTGTTTTTCGGTCACATCTTGGTGCTGGCAGTGCAGCACAGGCAGTAAGTGTCCAGAAAAGTTGCAGAAAAAAATTGGTACATTAATTTGAGAGTGGAATCTGGTCTCAGCCATGATGTTTTAGGGTGCCCCACCACCACCATCCAAACATTAAATAGCTGTTTTAGGGACTGTTTGCCCAGCATTTCTGCTTGAAACTCACTGCTGCTGGTGCCAAACAGGGCCTACAAGTCCAGAAATTTTTTACCAAAACATGTTACATAAAAATGACACTGAAATCAGGTCCCAGCCATGATGTTTTATGGCGTCCAGACCATCACAAGGACCAAACGATGGTCTTTGGTCCACTGTTTACAATTCTTTCTTGGTCACATCTTATTTTTGCCAGTGCAGTACAGGCAGTAGATGTCAACAAATGTTTCCCAAAAAATTGCACGGTACATTCAGACAGAAATCAGGTGTCAGGCATGCAATTACATGGCTCACACCCACCATGAGGACCCAAATGTGCTGTTTTCCGCAACGTCTAAATGCTTTTTGGGCCGAAGTGTGGTGCTGCTGCTGCCTCACATGCAACATAAGCCACTTTACCACGATGTGAAAAATAAATCCTTTTGCAAAATGGTCCTGCTGTGACTGAAACTTGCACTTAATTCCTCTTGCTACTGCTTTCTCAGTCGATTGCGAACTGTGGAATTATCATTTTGCAATGATGATCCCTTGGTTAGCTTTGTTGTCTCTGTGGTTTTAAGTCAGTGTGGATTGAATGACATTTTGAGTGTTGCTGCTGTTGCCTCCCTGTAGCTGCTGCCTGCTGCTCTGACTAGTTGCCATGAGAAGTAATGCTTTGTCTGCTTTATAGGGATCCTCTTCACAGATTTTACTAAGGAGGATGATGGGCCAGTGCCAGAAAGTGGCACCAAGGCGGCCACAAAGGGGGTCTACGAAATGTGGCAGTCAACATGTACAAGCAAAAGGGTCCAGGAATGGCTGGAATCCCTAAAGATAGATAAGACCTTGGGACCAGATGGGTCACATCTAAAGATACTCAGGGAACTGACAGTGGAAGTGGCCAAACCCTTGGTAGGTCTATTCAGCAGTTCACTAAGGACAGGGGTGGTTCCAAAGGATTGGAGGGTGGTGGACATGTTTCCACTCCATAAAGCACAGGGGACAAGGAAAAAGCAGGGAACTACAGACCTGTCAGTCTTTCTTCTACCATAGGGAAGCTGATGGAGTCACTGGTCAAGGAGGACCTCAAGCACTACTTGGGGAAAAATGGGCTCCAGGATAGTAAACAGCATAGATTCATGGCTGGGAGGTCTTGTCAGATTAACCTGATAGTTTTCTCTCACTGGGTGGCAAGTGACCTGGATAGGGTCCATGCTGTGGATTTTCTCTACTTCAACTTCAGCAAGGCTTTTGACTTGCTGCCTCATAGGCATTTGTTGAAGAAGATGAAGAATCTGGGTGCAATAAAGGTCATAGTAAACTGTGTAGGTAACTGGCTAAAGGGGATGCAGAAGAGCATTGTTGTTGGCAGGGTCAAATCAGAACAGAAGGAGGTAATTGTCAGCAGGGTAAAACAGGGCTCTATTCTGGATCCGGTCCTCTTCAACATGTTCATCAGCGACATTGGTGAGAGAATCCAGGGCAGGTTGTATCTCTTTGTGGATGACACTAAGCTCAGTGGGAGGATGGATAGCAATGAGAGAATCAGGAAAATGCATAGGGACTAGGGCTGTGCATTGTCCAAATATAATTTCTTGAATACCCCGAATAATGCACTATTTATTATTCTGATCCTGAAAAATGAATAGAGGCACTATTCATCCCATATTGGGGAAACACTGTCTTAAAAAAAAAAAAAAGGAAAGAAACCACCCCCACCCTTTTCCCTAGTTCATATCCTTTCAAATTGAAGCCTCCATCACCCTCAGGTAGCACCCAAATCCCACCTCCTCCCCTTCAGCAGCACCCACATTCTGTTAAATAAATGTAAGTCAATGGGCAGCCGGCACAACCTGCCCATCCCCACGGCTGGTCTCAACTTTCATTACTGCATTCAGCAATCATAAGCACAGGCAGGACCCACTCCCATAGTCACCACCACCTTGACTGTCATTACTGCATTCAGCAATCACAAACACAGACAAGACCCAGTCCCATTGTCATCTCCCCCCAGCTGCCGCATTTGAGAGTGGAAGAAGGCAACTGAGATTGCACGCCCACCTCAATCCATAGACAGCTGCTTTCTGAATTAAGATATTACCGTGCTTGCCATTGGTTGCGTAGCAAAACCAGCTGATCACGTGATCATCTGGTTTTACTATGCAACCGAGGGCAGTAGTATCTTCATTCAGCAGTCTGTGGATTGAGGAGGGCAGACTGTGCTGGTTGCCTTCTTCCACTCTTAGATGTGGTTTGTGGGGGGAGCAACTATGGGGTTGGATCCTTTCTGTGCTTGTGATCGCTGAATGCAGTAATGAAACTCGTTGGCCGGACGTGGGTGGGTTGTGTCGGCCCACTGACTTACATTTATTTAACAGAATGTGGGTGCTGCTGGGGGGAAGGAGGGGGGATTTGGGTGTGACCTGAGGACTTCAATTTGAAATGATCTGGGCTAGGGACGAGAGAAGGGGCTGGTTTTATTTTTCCTCTTTTTTAAGCCGAATACCCAAATATTCGGCCTAATAACGAATATCTGATGCTGAATCCTGAATATTCGGCTGAATATTCAGGAAATGTCATTCACACAGTCCTAATAGGGACTTACAAAAGCTAGAGAGAGATGGACTAAGGTTTGGTAGTTGAAATTCAGTGCCAAGAAGTGCAAGGTAATGCACTTAGGGAACAAGAATCCCAGGACAGAATACTGGATAGTTGCGGTGAGACTTAACACTATGGGTGAGTAATGGAACTTTGGAGTTGGGCAAAAGTTACGAATTCCGCTTTCACTAAACTTTAGTGAAATTTCACAAAATTTTCTGAACTTCTGCCATTAGCAAGATTGGAATCTTCTGAATGTGTTTGGTGGATTTTCACCTTGTTCCATGGAATGTTTTGGCTGAACTGTGGAATAATACACAAACTGTGGAACAACAGTTCTGAGGAACTTTATTCCACAGTTCAATGCATTATTCCGCAATACATGTAATTATTCTGCAGTTCAGTTATCAGTTCTTCAGACTTTTTCCCAGAAGTTTAATACATTTATCTACAATTCATACATTTATTGAACTGTTGAATAAATGTATGAATTGCAGAGTATTATATTAAACTGCAGAAAAAAAATCTGCAGAACTAACCACTGACAGTGATCATGCTGCAGAATTTTTTTCCACAGTATAATTCAAAAATCCTCAATTCATACATTTATTCCACCGTTTTAAGTTGGAATTTCTGCAAAACTTGCCAATTTGATTTCCGAACTTTTGCAGCAGTGAAAGTCCAACTTTCATGGAGGTTCTGCAACTGGAAGTTTTTTTTTGTATACCTCTTTCAGTGAATCCCTCAGACAATTGAGTCAGTGCAACAAGGCATATAACAAAGTGAGTAGGATGCTGGGCTGTATCAGGAGGGGTATTGATAGCAGAAGGGAAGAGGTAATATTTCCTCTGTATAGATCCATATTGAAGAAACACCTGGAGTACTGTGACCAGTTCTAGAGTCCTCACCTCAGGAAAGACAGAGATAGACTGGAGAACATGCAACCCAGGGTGAAGAAAATGATTCAGGGCCAACAGAGCAGGTCTTATGAGGATTGCCTCAAGGCATGTACTCGCTGGTGACCAGAAGGGAGAGGGGAGATATGACAGAGGTCTTCAAGTTTCTGAAAGGAATTACCAAAGTGAACTGCGGGGAACTATTTAGCTTGATTACTATCTCCTGGTCATATGGACATGAGTGGAAGCTAACAAGAGAGAGGTTCACAGGGGACTGAAGAAGTATTAATTTATAGAAAAGGTGATGGAGCCACAAAACAGTTTTCCAGCTAAAGTGACCGGTGTAAAATTGATTGGTGGTTTCGAGCACAGTTGTGACAGACTAAAGGTTATAGTGATTGCTTGGGGTGGCAGAAACTGTGAGGAGAAGGGGGATGGCTGGGTAGGGGTAGGGCTAGGACCCTGGAGAGACAGTAGGTCACAGGGATAAATAGGGAACTTGGGCAAACTGCATGGACCATGGGTCTTTTTCTGCCATCATTCTCTATATTTCTATGATGCCCTGTTTTTAAAATATGATTGCAGTCAAACAAATTAGTAATGAGCAAGGTATAACCCTTCAGACCAACGTGTTGTACCTTTTTTACTGTGAAATGTCCATTCATTTTTGAATGACTAAGCAAGCAACAGAAAGGCACAGTTTCTGACACTTGTAATGGGAAGAATCTGGCTAGCTAGGGTTCCTGCCTCCTACTGGCTTATTATGGGGCCTTTTTTCTCAGCAGAAGTAGCAGCAGCAGTAGCAGCAGCAGAGGTTAGGGTAAAAATACAAAGGTGCATGAGTAAAAAGTGTATGAGTCAAAGGTGTATGAGTCAAAGGTGAATGAGTAAAAGGTATATGAGTAAAAGGTGCACAAGTCAAAGGTGAATGAGTAAAAGGTGCATAAGTAAAAGGTAAATGAGTAAAAGGTGCATGAGAAAAAGTGAATGAGTCAAAGGTGTATGAATAAAAGGTGCATGAGTAAAAGGTGCATGAGTCAAAAGTGAATGAGTAAAAGGTGCATAAGTAAAAGGTAAATGAGTAAAAGGTGCATGAGTAGAAGGTGCATGAGTAAAGGATGCATAAGTAAAAGGTAAATGAGTAAAAGGTGCATGAGTAGAAGGTGCATGAGTAAAAAGTGTATGAGTAAAAGTTCAATACTACTTCATGCAGGTGCTATACCTGGAAAATAATATTCAACAACACTGAGCCCCAAATAATCAGCCCAGTTAGCAAAATGCACCCCCCCAACATATACACAAACATGCTTACTTAGTCCCTGCCCACACATGTAAATATACTAATCAAAAAACCCACCTACAGTATGATGTATTTTTGCAACTTCAAATTATTCTTTTAATTTTTGACTCTAAAATATTTTTCTTGTGAGACTGGGCTTAGTTACTGAGAGCTCCCTCTTTCTCTCTATGCCACAAATTATGATTTTGATGCTGATGACACACCCACTATGAATTTGACCTGGAAATGCTTTAGGAAAGGTCATCCCTATCACTATGAAACACATATAATACAGGGCCCCTGAAGCTGTGATATAGAAATAAAACTTCATCCATCACCTCCATAGTACACTGCCCCATTTAAAATCATGAGATTTAGGGAATTGGGAGCTGTTGATGGAATACCTGAGCAAATCACTAGTGACAACTAAAGGACATATAATTTAATAGACAGAATAAAGTGGCTAATATGGTATTCACCACTGCTACACAGTCAAACAGCTGTGAACAACAGTATATACATACTGCAGAACATAATGAAAAAAGAAAAAGAGAGAGTTTGCCAACTCACTTGAAAACAGGACTGGGCGAAGGAAACCATGATTAAAAAACCCTTAGACACCCAGGTAACACTTTGATTCTGGTATTGTTCTTTATCATTTTGGAGCATCAATGGGGTGACCTAGCATGCCTGTATTGACTATATTTTATAATTCTCCTTCCCCTCCCCTGTGTTTTACATTCTCAGGCCCCCTACTGGCCCATTTTGTTGTGCCCTCAACTAAGTGCCTCTCCTCTTGTTCACTGATCATCTACAGTACTTGACCATAACCCCAGGATCTGACCCTACCCTTTTGGGGTCTTTAGTTCCTGATCTGGAGGACCACCTTCAATGCCAGCCGAATATAAAACATAGAAGCATAAAAGCTGTTGGCAGAAAAGGACCTCTTGGCCCACCTAGTCTGCCCTAAAGTCCCTGCCTACTGTGCTACCATAGACCCTAATTGGTCTCCTGCATTACCCCTCCCAGGCCCTGTTACTAAGGTCCCCCTGTGTCTATCCCATGAATGTTTGAAACCTATTACCATACCGTAACAGCTTCCAGCCTTCACCCCCGTAGTACAGTCAGTATCAGGGCTGAGGAGAAGAAGACTGTGGGACAGAGAGAATCTTAACTGGGGAGGACAGTGGTGGAGGCTGCATCTCTTATTAGACAGCAGGCCCATTTTTCAAGTTTCTTCCTTAATAAATCCTTGCCCCTCATGGGCACAACTGATGGGCACTACTGGTACTTTGGGGTTATCATCTCTAATGACCTCAAGGTAGGGGAAACAGTGTGACAAGGCAGCAGGTAAAGCAAATAGGATGCTGGGATGTATAGGCATCACCAGCAGGAAAAGGGGGGTCATAATTCCACTATACAAGACACTAGTGAGGCCCCGCCTGGAGTACAGTGTACAGTTCTGGAGACCTTACCTATGTAAGGACATACAGTAGACAGGGTAGAGAAGATTCAGAGGAGGGCAACAACGATGGTACAGATATTGCATCACAAGTCCTATGAGAACAGGCTGAAGGACTTGAATATGTACTCCATGGAGGAGAGGAGAGAGAGAGAGGGGGGATATGATAGTGACATATAAGTACCTTACAAGGAGGAACAGGGTGCAGGAATATACTATTTTCCAGTGAAAAAGATGTTCCAAGACTAATGGGCATGGGATGAAGTTGGAGAGAGGGCAATTCAGAGGAAATGTGAGGAGGAATTTCTTCACAAAAAGGGTGGTGGACAAGTGGAACATCCTGCCAGAGGAAGTGGTGGGGGCTGAAACAATCACCGGATTTAAGAATTCATTGGATAGACATAAGGGAATTCGGAGGTCAGGTGTAAGGGGCAACGGACTTCTAGAAAAATGTAAAGGGAACTTACAAGCTCAAATGGGTAGATTGGGTGGGCCATAGGCCTTTATCTGCCGACAGTGTCTATTTATCTATGAGCATATCCCCATGTTGCAGAATTGCTTATTTTATTCCCACTCTTCATTAAATACCATTGGATAAGTTATGCTGGTGCCTCTACTGTGTTTTTGAAAATAACACGCATTTAACAGTTCATCTAAGATGTTGCTGAAACTGCACATTGTCATATTGTATGATGTGGTATTTATTTTTGTTTTAACACCTTTCTGTATTTTACCTCTGACATTTCTATATAGAAACTGCTTCCATAACTCTATGGGTGGGATATTCAAAGCCAACTGAGATGCGCATGCGCAAGTGTGGAAATGCCCCAAACGGCGATATTCAGCAGGAGCCATTGTGATGCCCAATTCACAGTGCACCAATGCACAACCCTAATGAATGTATGTGCAAGTGCAGGGGGCGTAGCCATGAATAAGTGGCACAGTGCAATATTCAAAAGCGGAGCAAACTTGAGGCCATAAAAAGAGGGAGCGAGCAAGCAAGGGACAGAGGCTTGCACCACAGGGGAGCAATAGAGAGGGCGAGCGAGTGGGCAGGCAGGAGAGCAGGAGGGGTGCAAGACAGAGACAGAGGCAGGCAGGAAGTGCAACACAGTGTGGGACTGGGCATGTGACACTGATTGTGCCTGAGTGTGTGAGCGACTATGTGAGTTTGTGTGAGACAGGTTCAGGGGCAACATCAGCAGCATGTGTCTGTGATACCTGGCATAGGATGGGCAGCGAAAGTGCCTGGACGGGTGGGAGGCAGAGGCTACAGCCAACAGGCCGCCAGCTGGGAACCCTGAACACAGGTGTGTGCCCAGTGCAGGGGCACACGCAGCAACATATAGCCGAGGGTGCCTGGGGAGACAGCCACCCGGGGGGGGGCAGGATAGCCCAGGCCATGGCCAGTGCCATCTTCCAGATGGAGGCAGTAATGAGGGGTGTGAGGAGGTAGGAGGCAGAGGAGCACGGCCGTGATATGGCCCATCGGCGGTATGCCCGGAACAGGTGGAACCGTGCCCGCACCAGCTTTGAACAGTACAGTGATACAGAGATTATGGGCTGGTACCACCTGAACTGGACAACTCTGAGGCAGCTTTGTGAGCTGTGCAGTGATGAGATGCTGGCACTCACAAGATGGAGCCACGCTCTGTCGGTGGAGACCAAGGTCACTGCCATCATATGCCTGCTCACCACGGGTACCTTCCAGAGACAAACAGGGGACACCACAGGCATAACCCAGTCGGCTGCATCACGGCTCCTCACACAATTCCTCAAAACACTGCTGCCATATGCTGTGAAATACATTAATTTCCCCAGCACACAGGCAGAGTGTACAGCGAACATGCAGGAGTTCTACACAGTGGAACGTATGCCTGGCATGCTAGGGGCCATCGACTGCACCCATGTAGGTATCCGCACATAACCTGGCCTGGAGGGGGTAGCCTACATAAACAGGAAGAGCTATTCCAACTTCAACTGCCAGGTGGTGTGTGATGCCAGAGGATGCATAATCAATGTCTGTGCCACACACCCTGGTGGAGCACAAGATGTCTTCATCTGGCACCAGTCAGCACTGTGCTACAGGTTTGAGAGTGGGGATATCCCCACCTGCCACCTAGTAGGTGAGTATGCTGTTGGAATGGGTAGCCTGGCACAACAGGGCAGGGTGTGGGGGATGCTAGGCCAGGGGCATCAGAGGGTGCTGCCAGGAAGGCAGGGGGGTGCAGCTACACAGACCACCATGTTAACCACACATGTCAACACACAGGTGACAGCGGATACCCACTCCGGCCCTGGCTGCTCACCCCATACAGGTGCCTGTCAACCCCAGCGCAGGAATGATGGAATGAGGCACACGCCAGCACATGGAACATCATTGAGCATGTGTTTGGGCTGCTGAAGACCCAGTTCCATTGCCTGGACAGGTCTGGTGGTGCCCTACAGTACACAACATGGCCACTGACCATGGTATAGCTGTTGAGGTTGAAGAGGGGGAACAGCAGTGGGGATGATGCAGCCGCTGGGCCAGTTTGTGGTGAGCAGCCCCCCCCCGGGTCAAGGGAACCCTGGCTGAACAGGATGGCCCAGCAGCACCCGGACACAACTGCAGAGGAGCACTACGGTGCACACAAGTAGGCGAACATGACCACACACACATCCCAGGGACCATGGCACAGCTTTCAGGCATGCAAGGGTGGGCCCCATGTCAGTAACACCTGGAGGGGAGCATGGACAGGCATGGGACTGGACTCCATGGAAGCAACCCATACAGCACTGCACACCCCACCCACACACCCCCCACTCACACCCGCACACACACACACACACACACACACACACATACATATGCACATGGGCACCTACATGCGCACACCCAGAGGCTGCCACCCAATGTGTGCCAGATGCTGAACACCAGTGCACAGTAGCAGCTGGTGTTGTGTTGGCATCATCATGCACAAGCCACTGTGGCCAGCGGCCGGGTTTGTGTGCACAAGACCTGTGTGAGGTGTCGACCATGGATGTCACGTTCCCTGGAACACACATGCCACACCAATGTGCACACAGGACAGCAGCCAACAGCGGACAGACAAAATGGCAGCTCAGGACAGCCGAGCAGTTGCATGGCCACCGTGGACACGTGGAAGGCCCCGCTGAGACCGCCCAGCAGACGCAGGCTGTGCGACGGCCATGGGGGGGTCTGTGACAGTCCCCCAGGTGTGTCACTGCGGGAATGTGACCGGTCCCTCGTAGGTGTCTGCAGGCTCCCAAACATGCCCGCTCCAGGCATGCCTGGAATACCCACAGCAGATCCCAGCATCGACATGAAGGGGGTCACACGATGCCGTGACTGAGGGGGTGGAGAATGCACTCCACGGGGTCTGCAGCAGACAGCCATGCACCAGGGTGGCCAGTGGTGCTAGGCCGGCCATGACCACAGTGGTAAGCCAATCCAGGGCTGCGGTCATGTCCTCCCACATATGTTTGGTCTCAGCCAGGAGCTGTTCATAGTCCCTGTCACACCTCCCTGTGGTCTGGTGCTGCTCTGCTCGGAGTGCATGCACCCCTGCCATGACCAGCACCTGTTGCTCCACGGAGACCCATAGCAGATGGTTGTGCTTGGTCAAGGAGTCATCTCCCTGCGGGGCATGGGCATTGTGCCAACCCACAGGTGATGCTCAACCCTCCAGCCCAGCCCCCAGCACTGGTGGGGGCTGTACAGCGGGGCCCTCTTGGGGCTGCTCATTCTGTGGTGCACCATCGGCGACCACTGCTCCTGGCCAACCTTCAACATCATCTGGCTACCACTGCTGCCCCTCTGGCCGCTGTGCACTGATCAGTGCTGGTGTGACTGCACCACCACCACCACCCCCCCATCAGCCTGCATGGCACTGATGGTGCCCACAGCAACACCGGGCGTGGGGGCTGGTGGGCGGACAGCCACCACCAGGGCATCGTCTGCACTGCCATGGTGGGTGTGTGGTATGGCTGCCTCCCCTTGAATGGCAGCATCACTATCCAGGATAATGGCCACATCGTCATCAGTCCCAGACCCTGCCCCGATCTGTGTCTTGGCATACTGAATGCCATGGCTGGCGTCATGCTGAAACACAGCCAGGGTCTCATCCGCAACCACGCCATAGGCATCCGGATCGACAGTGGAGTTGGGCTGCCTGTAGTCCATCCCCTGGACACCTGTGGAGGTGGAAGGATGGCCCTCCAGGTCCAGGACCACCCCCATGGCAGACACCCCCACCACTGCTGCTGCATGCAGGTGCTGTGGAGCTGAAAGGGAACACAGTCACATCAGTGCCATGAGCACACACCCCTGCACCCTTGCCCCACTGCCCCAGGTGTTGCCGTACCTACCATGCAGTGATGGGCTGCCCCCTGTCTAGAACCCACCGCCAGGTACCCCCTCAATGGCGCTGTGCCACAGGTACACCAACACCAACTCCTCCTGCGGTGACAGCTGTGGCATGTCAGGCTGTCCACTGCCCGTGGCAGCATGTGTGGCCCAGATGGCAGCCACCTTCTCCTTAATCCACCTCCGTGCCGACCTTCTTCTTACACTCCTGTGCAGTCCTTTGATGGATGCCCTGCTGGTTCATGGCCCTGGCCACACCCTCCCATACTGTTGACCAGGCATGTGGGGTGCCTGTTGAGCCACTCAAGAGAGGCTCCTGGTCCAAATAGGCCTCGAATAGGGCATCACTCTCTGCCCTCGTGAAGTTGGGCCTGCACTTCCATGCAGGCCCACACCCCTCAACCTCCTTGTGATCCATCATGCTTAGTCCTGTGGGAATAAACATGTGGTCAATGATGGCAACAACCCACACTGCCCTCCCATTCCACTGTCTTAACAGACCCACAGCCTGGTGGTTTACCTCTGAAGGATGCAATACCGGTCTAGAGCCTGTGCAGTCCCATGGTGCCTTTATAGCGCATTGCATGCAAATGAGGGGATGTGCAACTGTAATGAAATGCAAATGCCTCCGATGCACTGTGGATATGCTGATTTGCTAATCTGTATATGCCGGTTGAATATCGCAAAATTGCACATGGCGCATTAGTGTTGCATTCACAAGCCATGGTGCAACATTGTGACGTGTGCAATAGGCCCGGCAGTGTGCATGCACGCAGTGCCATCACGTACATCACTGACACAGCCTACGCATACTGCGCTATATGTGGTACAGTGCTCTGCCACTATTGGGCATGTGACGCTCATGCACTGTATGCCCTATGGGGCAACGGGCGCTATTAGCTCATGGACCATGGGGCCCACATGCCCCTATTGCGCCCAATGCATGGTGAGCCCAATCGCGCTGTTGCGCACGGTGTGCATACTGACCTTTGACCCCAGGATTGCCCTTTGACCCTCTGGGTGACCTGCAGCATGTGCCAGTGTTGCACCATAGAAACATAGAAACATAGACGTTGACTGCAGATAAGGACCGCAAGGCCCATCCAGTCTGTCCAATTCTTTTTCTACCTTATAAATGTGCCATCGACCTTTGCTCTGTCAGTGGCCTATCTATTCATAGTCATTTGTATTGCTCCCTTATGCCTATCCCATGCCTGTTTGAAGCCCTGCACTGTATTCATAGCCACCACTTCTTGTGGTAAGCCATTCCATGCATCCACTACCCTTTCTGAAAAGAATTTCCTCACATTCCCCTTAATCGGCCTCCTCTAATCTCATGCTGTGTCCTCTTGTCCTGCTATTTTTCTTATATTTAAACATGTTAGACTCTTTCACCTTGTTTATGCCTTAAGGTGTTTGAATGCCTCAATCATATCCTCTCTCCCTCCTTTGCTCAAGGGTATACATATTGAGCTCATTAATCTGTCCTCATATGTCTTCTGATGCAGTCCCTGCACAATTTTGGTTGCCCTTCTCTGGACTGCCTCAATTTGGTTAATGTCCTTGTGAAGGTGTGGCCTCCAATACTGCATGCAGTACTCCAGATGGGGCCTAACCAGTGTCTTGTACAGAGGGATTAATACCTCCCTCTTGGACTTGTGATACCCTACTAATACACCTAACACCTCCCTAGCCTTACCTACTGCTTTAGAGGGTCTGCTTGGATGATTTTAGATCATCAGTGATGATGATGCCCAAGTCTCTTTCTTCCTTTGTGACTGCTAGCAACTCCTCCCAGCCTATAGGTGGCTTCAGGGTTTCTCTTCCTATGTGCATGATTTTGCACTTCTTTGCATTAAATCCCAGTTGCCACTCTTCTGACCATTCTGCTAGTTTATCCAGATCTCTTCTCATTCTGCCCACCCCATCTGGATCATCTACTCTGTTGCAGATCTTGGTGTCATCTGCAAACAGACAACCTTACCCTCTAGTCCATCTGCAAGGTCACTAATGAAGATGTTGAAGAGGACTGGCCCCAGGACTGATCCTGAGGTACCCCACTTGTGACTTGCATCTCTTCTGACTGTATACCATTTACCACCACTCTCTGTTTCTGTCTGCCCGTCAACCAGTTTGCCACCCAGTTGACCAACTTCTGACCCACCCGAGCCTACCCAGCTTATTTATCAATCTTCTATGTGGAACAGTGTCAAAGCTTTGCTGAAGTCAAGGTAGGTGACATCAACTGCTCCCCTTGGTCCACCACTCTGGTTACCCAGTCAAAGAAATCTATGAGATTAGTTTGACAGGACCTTCTTTAGTAAACCCATGCTGTCTTGGATCCTGTGCCCTATAGTTCCAGGTGTTTGCACTATCCTTTCCTTAAGGATGCCTCCATAATCTTGCCCACTACTGAGGTAAGACGGACGGTCTGTAGTTCCCGCCTCCTCCCTGCTACCACTCTTGTGGGCGGGATCACATGAGCCCTTCTCCAGTCTTCTGGGACCTCTCCTGTGCTCAGAGACTCACTAAACAATTCTGCTAATGGCTGTGCTAGTTCCTCCTTTAGCTCCTTAAGTACCCTGGGATGTATGCCATCAGGTCCCATTGCCTTATCCACCCTGAGCTTAGAAGCTCTTGTAGGACCCTTTCTTTTGTGAAGGAGTAGTGCTCACCTCCCTCCCCTGTGTCCACATGATGCTGAGCTGGGCCCTGCCCTACCTTCTCTTCAGTAAATACTGAGCAAAAGTATCTATTTAGGATAGATGCCTTTACAGGGTCCTCCTCCTCACATGCTCCCTTTTCTCCATTAAGCTTAGCAATACCCCTCTGGACTTTCTCCTTTCACTAATGTATCTATAGAAAGTCTTGTCACCTTCTTTTACTGTTCGTGCTAGTGTTTCCTCAGTTTGGGACTTTGCCTGCCCTTACTGCCTTCCCTGCTTCCCTTAGGGCAGTTTGGTATGCCTCCCTATCTTCATCCTGCTGTGTTCCCTTATATTTCCTGAAGGCCAGCCTTTTGGCTCTGACCTTTTTGCTACTGTATTTGAGAACCAAAGTGGTTTCCTTCTTCTTAACTTCCTTTCTGTCTAACACAATGGGATGTTGCTTCAAGTATTGCATCCTTAATGCTTCCCACTTTGCCTGTACCCCTCACCTGTGTTTCTTTTGCCAGGGCTAGCTTAACTCTGTTGGCCATCTTATCAAAGTCAGCTCCTCTGAAGTCCCATATTTTTGCCTTGGAATGGGATGATTTAGATGTAGTAGCCAAATTGAACCATACCATGTGATTGTCACTGGCTCCCAGGTGACCTTCTACCTGGAGATCTGTGATCCCTTCTTTGTTGGTCAGTGCTAGATCTAGGATAGCCCTGTCTCTTGTGGGTTGCTGTACCAGTTGTTTGAGGCCCTCCCCCTGCAGGGAATCCACTATGAGTCTAGTTCTGGCAGATGTTCCTGCTGGTATTGACCAATCTGTATCCGGCATGTTGAAGTCTCCCATTATCAGAACCTCCCTTTAGCTGTCATGTTTTGTATATCTTCTAACAGTAATGTGTCTATGTCTCCCTCTGGTCTGGGGCCTGTAGACAACCCCAGTTCTTATGGCTGTCCCATTTCCTGTTTCAGGATGACCCACAGTTCTTCTTGCTCCTTATGATTCTGAATTTCTGTAGCTTTGGTATTTTCATTAACATACAGGGCCACTCCTCCCCCTTTTGCACCTCGGTCTCTTCTGAACAATACATAGCCAGGTACTGAAGTCTCCAAGTGTGGTTACTGGTAAACCACGTCTCACTAATGCTACTATGTCCAGTTTAGCCTCTGACATTATTGCCTGCAGGTCTGGGATCTTATTTCCCAGGCTGTGAGCATTTGTCATGATTTTCCATTGGCCAGATTTTGTGTGTTAGTTGTTGGGTGAAGTTTGGCATTACCCTGTGCATCGTATGGGGAGACAAACCTTTTTCTTACCTGGTGATGCAAATGAATGGCAAAGATGCTGAATTCCTGTTTGACCACTAGCTGAGGGGAGGGTGTTCTTTCCATTCGACGTTGGGTGCTGCACCTCTCCCCATTGCTAGTTTAAATATTCTGCAAAGATGTCAAACTTCTGCCCCAATGCACTGACTCCTCTTTAGTCAGATGCAGTCCATCAAATTTAAAGAACTTTCGCCCCAGAACTGTTGCCAGTTCCTACAAATCTGTCCTTTTTCCTAGCACCAGCCTTGATCCACGTGTCCCCTACTCTCCCCTTCTCTGACCTTCTGTCCATCTGCTCCCTCTCCCAGACTGGCAGGATCTCAGAAAGGAGATGCAGACAAAATAGATGATAGTTTGTCACCCACCTAGTCAGGTGTTCCTTGGTCTCCACAACTGACCGGCTGGCAGAATCATTAGTCCCTATGTGTACTAGGACATCAATGTTTTCTCCTGCTTTGTGAACAATTTTAGAATGCGGTCAGTGTCTCTCCATGCTGATGTACCTGGAGACATCTGACCATCACCCTAGCTGGAGATGGGTATCAACTCCCGAATCATGGAGTATCCTATGATCAAGTTTTAGTTTCCTTTGTGCTTGTTTTGTTTTGGTTCCTGATTTGGGTGAGTTTTGTTGTACTAGCTCCTGTGCCGCAGTGTCCTGCTCTGCAGTGTCTTCTGCCTCTTTATTTGATTTCAGAGATAGAGGCAGATACCTGTTTATAGTGTTTATATGGTTTTTGAAGGTAATGTGTTGGAGAGCAGAGAGTGATGGGGCACCTGATTTGCTCCTCCTAACCACCTGCCAACCTCCTGGACCAACTACCCTCTGCGGTCGAGGTTTTTCTGTTGGATGCTGGGGAAATAGCGGGTGGTTCTTATAATGTATTTCCTCTTCAATATGAAATTTGAGGTGTGTAATCTCTGCATGAGCTGTGTCGCACAGCCCCGTGGCTGCGCAATTGGTGATGGCAGTGCATCTTCGAGCAAGTCGAGCACCCCCCAGCACGTGTGGCTCATGCTCTACTGGGCACCATTTTGGTTGTGCTACTGCTGATACAACCATGCCACACTGCAGCAGTGCCAGGGCAACTAACTGGTTGCAAGTGGAGCTAGTCAACCTTGAGGCCCTTGTGGAGCCACATGCAGGCAGTCTGTTCAGCCAGATGCCCTTAAAACGGCCATGGACGGACGTGTGGCAGGAGGTTGCTGAGGGGCTGGAGGAAGCCACAGGGGCACAGCACAGTAGTGAGCAATGCCACCACTGCTATGGGACCTACAGCGGAGGGACCCTGAGAGGCTATGGGCACTACTGGGATGAGTCCAGAAGGGCGCTGTGCCACGTCCAGGTAAGTGCACTATGCACATGTCCATGCCCATCCAGTGTTCTGTGGGGTCCAGTAGGGTGGCACACCATGCTGCGGGGGGGTGGCTTGGGCTGCGTGTTCTGTTGGCCGTGACAGTGCACCATGGGTGAGGGCATGCTGTGCTGGGGGGCATGTGGTGTTGCCAGGTACTGATGTGTCTTTCTTCATGTTTCCCTACTAGGCTCTGAGGATAGAAGGAAGGCATGGCTGGCTGGCGCTGTGGGTGGGCCAGGGCAGGAGACCACAGGAGCTTGGGTGCAGGATGCAGGCCGCATTAGGCGGTGCTGCCAGACAGGTGCAGGTTGCACTGCAGCATGCAGGAAGGCACTGTTCCAAGGTATGATGTTGGGCAGAGTGGGGGTGGGCCACAGACCCCTGTGCACATGGCCATTCCAGCTGTGCACCACCACGGTGTCCATTGCACCATGCCATGGCTATCTCATATGTGTGTGGCTGCCACAGGTGGCCTGTGGGTGCACCCAGATTCCAGCTGTGCTACTGCCATCCTGCCGCTTACCCTGTCACCTGGCTGTCATGGTTGTGGTGTGCGGTACATGGGTGGTGTTGGTATGCAGTGTTCTTCGTGGCTGTGGATAGTCAAGTTGGCGGCTTGTGTGGGGGCACACACTGTGGGAGGCTGTGTGCCATCTCAGGGATGCATGTCACCGCTGTCCGCTGCGCACGGTGGGTGGGCTACGGTAATACGGCCATGCACTCTTACCATGTCTCCTCCTTTGTCCTAGGTGTCTGTCACCCTGATGTCACCACTGCCATGCTCCAGGTGGCATGGCTGCTACAACAGACACTGTTCAGGCTGCAGCACAGACATCTGTGTCAGGAACTCTTGGGACGTAGACGCCCGTAGGGCCTGTTGGCCTGCTACTGTTTCCCTTCCCTGTCCCCCCCTCCCTTGCCCTTCCTTGTACCCTTGTTCAGCCATGTCCCCTGTCCCCTGCCTCCCTTCCCTGTCCTCCTAGTTTGTATGTGGCCTCCCATTCCTTGCTCCCTGTACCCAGTTACCTATTGATATGTATATAGTTCTTTTATGCTTGTTTTGATACACATTCCTATGGTTAGCCATCTGTGTCTGTGTCTGCTTTGCAACTAGCGTGTGGAGCCATGCTGCAGTGGTATGCATGGTGGCTGAGTGGTACATCTGGGGTGGACTGGGGGTTGTGCCTGGTGGTCTCCGCCCATTGGCTGGTGGCTATGCCCTGGAGTGGCCATGGGCTCTCTGTTTGTGTTGTGTGGTGTGTGCGTTGTGTGCTGTTGGCCTGTGTGTTGCCAACTGTGGTCCAGGTGGCATGTCATGTGCCTTTCTGTGGGGGTTGCCAGTGGTCTGTTTGCCAGTGGCCATTGGTGCCACCCTGTCTCCGTGCACCACTGTGGTGCACATGGTCGGGGGCCTGCTGCCGTGTGCCTACCTTGCCTCCCTCCTGGCATCCTCTGCACCCTGTTGGCAGTCTGTCCAAACCTGGTGGCCTGCTCCTCGTTGTGCCTGTTGTCCTGTGTCCTGGCACATGCACCTCTGCCCCATGAGCAGCCCTGGTTGCGCTATGGCGCATGTTGGTTTGCTCCCTGGTTGCAGCTCTGGTTGCACTGTGGCACATCCCTGCGATATTCAGCCATGTTGTGCTGGCAGTTGCCATCATGTGCAACCTTTGAATATCTCATTCAGTGTGCCATGATGCTATGGACTTGCCCTGCACCACTCCTGCACCTGCCTCTGGCGCATGTCTGAATATCCCACCCCATGTCTCTTGGCCCACACTTACTTCAACAGAGCCTTTTGTTCTACCTTGAAAACGTTCTTCCTTACATATGTTTCACAATTATATGTATGTGAATGTAAAATGAACTAGGAAGTTATTCTGTTTTCTGAAAAGAGGAGACGAAAGCTTTTGTGACTGCTCTCATTGGTGGTGACATTTTGATCCTTGGCATAGCCAAATCTCATCTGGAATTAAGAATGTAAAATGCATGCTCTGACTTGCAGTGTGTGTGCAGTTATCATGCCTTCTGTTCCAGGACTTTCAATTCTAATAATGCTTGCTTACTAAACAAAGTATTGTACATAATATGTACAATACTTTGTTTAGTAAGCAAGCATTTGTTGTCTTTGCAGCTGCTGCTAGCTTAAATAGGATTTAGCATCCCCCACAATGCTGGCTTCAATATTCATGATTTTTAAAAAAAGAGAAAAATTGTCTCTCGATAGTGTCTTCATGCTTCTGCATGAACAGGGTTCTCTGTATAGCTTGTCAATATATTTCCCAATTAAGGATCTTCACGACATTCGGTGGCACACTGTATAATGTTGTACTATACTAATTAAACATCTAGTACAGTTCTTAAATGTCTGCCTGTTAAGCCGCTATGATCAGGCTTTGTTTAACTGCAGTGTCAAATCAAAAAAGAAACTAGCACTTCACTGTGGTAACTGAAAGTATACTCTCTCTGTGCCCTGCTGTGTGTGAGACTGCTTGGGGGCTACAAGGAGGCAGCTACCAAATGTCAAACTGTTGAAAGAAATCCACTGTTGGAATGAAGAACTGTCAGTGTTGTGAGTAATGCAAAAAAGTTAAAGCATCAAAATCAAGGTTTTAAAACAGATTGAGAACACAATGTGTACTTTCTCTGAATTTCCATTATGGATTGTGTTTTTTTAATCAGAGTGAGAGGAGTGGTGTTAACCCTTCTGTAGGTCTGCTGCAGCCTGAAGTGTCATTGATTCAGTTGAAAGCATTCTGATGTGTGGTCTACAAAAATCAAATGGTGTGGGGTTCATGTCCCACACCAGGCATTTGAAATAATATCAAACACTGACATTGCAGTGCTGCAGTGTTGGGAGTATGGTCCTTTACGTGACATATTGTAAAAAATTCCCTTCTTTTTTTCTCTGGTGACTGCCCTGATTGAAGTTAAAGATCCCCTGGCACAGTCAACCCAATGGCTTGATGGGAGTGGTACTGCCAGCCATGCTAGCCGGCCTGAGTTCTGGTGCAGAGCTGGATTTGACATGAGTCAGCCAGGGGTTGGGGACTGAGTATCCAATGGACTGCTCTCTTCTACCAGGTAGGGTGGACATGCCCCCTGCTCCTACACTGCCACCAGATGGAGACATGGTGGTAGAGCAGTGGCGTCAAGGCAGACTGGGGATAGTGGGCGGCAGGTGCGTGGTGCATGTGTGCCTCCATGCACATACACACCAGTGTCACTGCACACCACCAGGTTGGGGGGAGGGAGAAAAAGGGAACAGCAAGAAAGCCAGAATGAAGCCCAGCCTCCCACTCTGGCTCACACCACAACCCAGGACTTGGCCAACAACTCTGGATGAGGTTTCTAGGGGGGGAACTGTGGCCCTTCCCCTCCTGGCTCCACCACAGGGACATTCTGTGGGAAACCTTGAGGCCATTAAGCCCTGGGAAAGTGTTCACCAGCCGGGGAGGGGGCAGAGGCTTGCAGTGCACACCTGCACCTAACAGAAAATCCTGATAGTAAATCAATATCCCCTGGCATTTATCAGAAGAGTAGGGCATCCCTGGTGTCCTGACTAACATACAGTACCATTCCGCAGTATGAAATGGTCTAATGCAACATGCCTGTGTGTGTGTGTGCTATTAACACACTTAATAGTTGCTGCACATATGCTAGATACAGTATATTTACCAGAACTGTCAGCATCTAATGTATTGCTTTTTAAAGTGTGTTGAGATACAGTATGTATGAAATATACAATATAAAACCAATTGTTGTTTCATCATATTCTGTTTTATTTTATTTTATTCTGTTATACTGTACTCCAATAAATCAGTCTCACTGTCTTGTTTTAGCAATATTTTTAAAACTATAGCCCAGGATTCTTATTTCTAAAGTTTTAGGAAAACCTGATGGATACACTTGTCAGTGAGCTAAGCTAGCAAATTCTAGTCTTTAACTGAACTTATATATCAAAGGCTGCAGATAAGACAAATGCCCTGAGCACCTAGCTTCTAGATTTACTGCTGCTATCAAAGGATGTGTTACTGAAAATTCAAGGCACCAGAGATAAAACAAATCTGTAAGCAACTGCAATGTGGTTGTTATGGTGATAGCAGAAGAACTCAGTAGACATATAACTTTGCCTTGAGAAGATGTAACTAACTTATGGGAAGATTTATTTATTACATTGTTTTGGCCTGGGTGTATTGCAAATAGCTAACATGTTGATAGTGGTAGCACAATGCAAGCAGATATACTGTATAATGAACCCATAGAAGACAATTCTGTAGCTCAGAGAGCAGTTTAGGTGACATTTTTACCTCAATGTACAGTGTAGCTTCCAAGATACAACTTAGTTCTGCAGCATTCTGCAGCAGATCTGCTGAAAAAAACAAGGCAATTTTAATAGCTTGTCAGGCAGGAATCATTGACACTGCACTGCATCCTGCAGGTTTCACTGTAAGTATGAGCCTGAGATTCAATTCCTGGCTTTGCTGTTTGGGTTGAGACACTGTAGCTGAGGCAATGCAAACAGTGTGCAATCCAATGCAGCAGGGCATCTGAGACTGCATCTAAACCACTTACAGTGGCAGCTATCATATGCCATGTTCACATACCTGCTTGATGCGCTCCCATCCATGCCGCTTGCCTGCCGCTCCAGCCACACCACTCTTGATAGCCATTCACATGGGTACATTTATGCACTGGTGCATGGTAGCAGCCAGTACTTCTGGCATTTCCACTAAATGTCCGCCGGGGCTCGGAACTGCAAGGCTCATGATGGTCTCCCCTGGTCTTTGCTCTTGTTTACTGAACAAAAAAAAAAAGCCAATTTTTATGTTGGCTCATGCATGCATAGCCAACATATTGCGGTAGTAGCAGATTTGGAGGCAAGGTCACTGTTGGGCAAATGCAGGGCATGCATCAGTAGGTGCGTCCCTCATTCCCCAATCAGCCAGCGGCAGGCGCTGACATCATGCAGGGCTACCAGATCTAAGAAAAGGTCCGCTGCAATGAGAGTGAAGTTCTCATGCAGCAGGACCACATCACACCTCCCGATGTGCATGCAACGTGGCGGCAGTGACTGCCACCGCCTCCTGTCACAATGCCGGCCAGAAGCCCTCCCCATCAGCATAATGACCCCCTACCATTTAAAATGATGCCGGTGCCCAATCCCCTCGGCATCATGCGCCTAACCATTTTCTTTGCCAATGGGGGCCCAATCCCGTCAGGCGTTATCACTGTCCCGTTTATTTTGTCAATGGGGAGCCCACTCCCATTGGCATAATGTCTCCGCTTTTGTTTGTTGTGTGGGGGGATGCCCAATCCCCTTGGCTCATATCCCCCCTTCAGTATGTGCTGATGGGGTGCCCAATCCCGGATACATCATCCCCCCAAAAAATCTTAGATGGCATGCTGGGAGCCCACCCCAGCGTGCCAAATCTCTACAAAAGAAAAAACATTCGGCAATGTTTTTTTTTAAACCTGTAAAAAGAAAATGGTCTAACTGCCCCTCCCACAACCCGCACTCCACCCTTTGCTCACCTGCCTCCCCACACCTCACTCTTATACTTACCTCCGGAGTCTGGAGCAATGATCTTCGGTGGACCGGGAACACGTCTGCACTCTTCAAAGCTGACCGTGAACTGAAGAAATGCCGGTAAGCTGTATAATGGCATAAAATGGGTTTTTTCAACTTTGGTGCATATCTCAGGCATTTTTGGGAATTTTGGCAACAAATTTTTTACATGGGGTTATTGGGACTCCTCTTCATGAATTCAGGTACTGTCATGGCGTTATTCGGTCCCGAAAGGTGATTTCATGGTCACTGCCTGGAATCATCTTTCAGGACTGATTAATGAAACGACAGTGCCACTGTTCATGAGGGGGACTCTCAAAAAGCCTATGTTGCAAATTTGGTGGGAAAAATCCAAAAGAATTGCTGTTTTATGAGTGTGCACTGAGCAGTTTCCACGCATCCTCGTAACTTCATGAATTTGTAATATTTTCATTTCAGATTTTCAAAATTGGCATTTTCCACACCTCCTTTTTCATAAATCATGGGAAGATGGTGTGGTACCTGAGGAATGGAGAAGGGTGGATGTGATTCCCCTTCACAAAAGTGGGAGCAAGACAGAGGCAGGAAACTACAGACTTGTCAGTTTGACCTCAGTGGTAGGGAAAATGATGGAATCACTTCTGAGGGAAAGAACTGTTGAGTACCCTAGGGCCAGTGGGGCACATGATCCAAGGCAGCATGGATTCACAGAAGGAAGGTCATGCCAAACAAATCTAACTGATTTCTTTGACTGGGTGACCAAAGTAGTAGACCAGGCAGGGGGTATGGACATGGCCTACCTAGACTTTAGCAAGGCATTTGACACAGTCCCGCAACAGATCTGTAACAGGGCTGATAAGCAAGGTGGAGTGGAAAGGATGAAAAGGGACTTGGAAATGTTGGAAGAATGGTCAAATGTATGGCAGCTTAGATTCAATGCAAAGAAATGCCAAGTAATGCACCAGGGAAACAAAAACCCAGGACAAGAGTATACAATGGGGGGTGAGATACTGACAACAACAAAAAGGAAAAGGGACCTGGGGGTAGTCATATCAGATGACCTAAAGGTGGGCCAGCAATGTGAGGAGGCACTAAGGAGGGCTGGGGGGATACTGGGACACTGGGATGCATAGGGAGAGGCATCACCAGTAGAAAACAGAAAGTTGTTGGCCCTCTGTACAGACAGTTGGTAAGACCACATCTGGAGTACTGTGTACAGTTCTGGAGACCCCATCTCTGCAAAGACATAGACAGGGTGGAGGCTGTGCAGAGGAGGGCAACCTAAATGGTGCAGGGTCTGCACCAGAAGACATATGAAGAAAGATTAAAGGAGCTTAAGATGTATAGCCTTGAGGAAAGGAGGGAGAGGGGGGACTTGATAGAAACTTTCAAATGCCTCAAGAGAATCAACAAAGTCCAAGAGGTTAGCATCTTTTAGAAAAAGAGATGCGCAAGAACAAGGGGGCACAATTTGAAGATAGAGGGGGGACGGCTCAGAGGTAATGTGAGGAAGTATTTCTTCACAAAGAGGCTTGTGGATGCATGGAAGAGCCTTCCTGAGGAGGTCATAGAATCAAGAACAATGGGGGAATTCAAGAATGCATGGGACAGGCATAAGGCAATTCTAGTGGGGGTAGGAGAAAGTAGGCTGTTGGTTAACTAGGATCTGCAGTTTATCCATTAGGTAGGGAAATGGGCAGACTAGGTGGGCCAAGCAGTCCTTATCTGCTGTCAAATTCTATGTTTCTATGTTTCTGTGTAGCAGTGCAGCTGTCATTTTACATATCCTGGCCGAAATGTGTTTTCGCTCATCCGATGCAGAATAGCGCGGTCGCTGAGCGAAATCAGTTTTTGGGACAGTTTGAGGAAATGACAGTGACACTGTTCATGAGCAGAAGTCCTGAAATACCTATGTTGAAAATTTGGTAACGAAATTCCATTAAATGACTGTGTTACAAGTGTGCATTGCGCAGTTTCCACGCACCCTTGTAACTTTGTAAATTTACAATATTTTCATGCCAGATTTTCAACACTGGCATTTTTTCACACCTCCTTATGAACAGTGCAGCTGTCATTTTTCACATCCTGCCCTAAATGTGTTTTCACACCTGTGGCGCACAATGGCGTGGTCACTGTGCAAAATCAACATTTCAGACAAATTAACAAAATCACAGTGCCACTGCTCATGAGAGGAGGTCCCAAAATGCCTATGTTAAAGATGTGATTAAAAAAATCCCCAAAATAATTGGGTTACGGAGGTGTGTTGCACAGTTTGTATGCATGCTCATAACTTCACCAATTTTTCATATTTTCACTCCAGATTTTCAATGTTGCCATTTTTTTACATCTCCTCATGAACAATACAGTTGTAATTTTCCACATACTGCCCAAAATGTGTTTTCATCCCTGTGTCACCAAATGGCATAGCCGCTATGCAAAACCACCTTTCAGCTAACAAACTGATAGTGCTACTTTTCATGAGGTGGGCTGAGGGCTCACAAACAGCCCATGTTGAAAATTTGGAGTGAAAATACCAGTACACACCTATGGTGTTAGGGTTTCCAACTGTAGCACCCCACCCTGTAGAGACTGACAGGCATCAGGGGTGTGACTTGGGATCATCGGCTGTAATGCTCATGCCATTCCACCCCCACCCTGCAGCCAGTGACAGGCATCGTGGTGTGTCTTGCACTGTTCTGCCACAAAGTTCACCCCATTCTCCTATACTGCACCCACCTCAGCATGTTTCCTTATGGAATGGGGTAAGTATAATGCCCAAAGACCCCAAAGCACACCACAACACTTGTCAGTGTCTACAGGGTAGGGTGAGGTACAATGGCAAGAGCGTTATAGCTGATGACCCAAAGGTACACTCCAATGCCTGTCGGTCTCTACAGGGTGGGCATGTGGTTGGCGTCACTTCAATACTTCACTGTCATTCCTATTCTGCATCTCTAACTCTGGCACTACCAATGCCAATGCCAGCGAGACAACATTCGGCATTGACAAATGCATGTTTAACATGGTATGAAGCTTATACTCTGACTCTGACTAAGCACTGATCAAAATGAAAAGTTGACAGTACTTCAAGGAGGGGGTAGTGATTATCTTCTTTAGCATCCATGTGGTTTCTTCCATAATTAGGTGTAGCTCAAAGAAAATGGCAGGAAGATGCAATACTAAACACATACACGCATATGTACTGTACATGCATGCATACATATAATGCAATACAGCAAAATAAATGTCCTCACCTCCTAGCCCAAGGGGAATTTCTCTCTCTCTCTCTCTATGCCACTGTTCTGCCAGTGTCTGCGAAGTACTGCAGTCATTTTAGGTGGTGCTGGCTATCTATATAGCCAAGGAAAATGTCAAAATCAGAATGCAATCCCAGGGAAAGAGGGCTCGCAGTCTCAATGCAGCACAATGCAAAAAAAGGCAGAACAGTTGCGTTCACATGTGAACAGTGGCAATGATCTGGCTGCTGTGCACCACCTACAACGACGCAGAATTGGCAATGTGAACAGTCCTATAATCTTCAGCTCTACCACAGAATATGTATTGCTGCATTAAACTACTGCATAACTGCAATCACACATCATAACCGCTTTGAGGAAGCACCCACGACAGACAGTAAAACTACCGTACAGCTACTTGGCTAATACTTCAACTAATGCAGTGCCTTAAGGATACTGTAGTAAGGGAAAAGTTTTGGATGACTGCCACTGCAGCTGAGATAATGCACTATCTGATCCAGCTTTATGAATAGTTCACTCTACACAAAGGCTTCAAACCTGGGTGGACATTATTTGCTAACTGCAACTCTATTCATGACATGGCTATGTGGCAGGAGCTGGAAAAACTGCTCAGTCTTCACCATTGTTGCCCAGGAAAATGGTGATGAACTGGGTGAAGACTTCAAAGCAATCCTTTACCATTAAGCCTAGGCATACCACTGAAACAATTCAGTGGTGCCCTGTGATAGGTTGTGCTGTCACATGTCGATCAGTAACTCTCATTGACTCCGGTTAACAATAGTTAATCCTGTCACCTTGATACATTTGTATTACTGAGCACTACTGTAGGTAAGTAAGTACAAGTTTATTTATAAAGCACCCTATTCCTAAGGCTCAGGGTGCTGTACAGGATGCAGCCAGTAGTGCTGCAATAATGAACAAATAACATATATAAAACCACATAAATAGAACAGTTTGATTAAAACAGCACAATACAGCAATGAGGGGAACTAAAACTGCATGGAAAAGGTAAGTCCTGAAGGCCTCCTTAAATAGATGTGCCATCAGTCCCTGCTTAAAAGCCTCCAGAGAGGAGGCCTGCCTCTAGGACCTTGAAAGTGAATTCCACAGGGCAGGTCCTGCCACCTCAAGTGAGTGGTCTCCCCGATGTTTTAAGCCAAGCCCTGGAAATCGCAAGGAGTCCCCCCTCAGAGGACTGGAGAGAGTGCTGAGAGTAGAGGGGAGTCAGCAGGTTACTCAGGTAGCCAGGACCCAGTCCTTATAAGGCTTTTTTAGGTGAGAAGACCCACCTTGAATGTAATTCTCCATCTCACTGGCAACCAAGAAAAATCCTACAGGACGGGGATCATGTGATAGGACCTCAGAAGGCTTGTCATAACCTCATCACTGTGATTTGCACTAGCTGCAGGTGACACAGGATACTCCTCTGACCCTGAGCTACAGATCATTGTAGTCTGGATGCCACAAAAGTGTGCACCAGTGTAGGCAGGTCATCTGGCAGCATTAAGGCTTGAATCTGGGTTATATTTCTCAGATGGTAAAAAACCACTCTTGACAACAGACAACACATGAGCCTCAAATGTCAATCTTTCATCAAGGATAGCACCCAGATTTTTCACCTTAGCAGAGGCTGCAAGTGGGCTGGGGCCCAGCATCAAGTTGGTTCCCACCCTAGTAGTCTATGCATCCCACCAATGACCAGGCTCTATCACAAGCACCTCCATCTTGTCCAGGGCTGAGCTTCAGCCAGTGAGATGTCATCCAGTCCTGGATCCTGGGCAGATATGCATTTAGTACTTACACAATATCCTGTGTCCCAGGGGCAAATGACATATAGAGCTTGGTATCATCTGCATAGTAGTGAAACCCCACACTGTAATGTCTAATGATTTCTCCCAGGTGCAGCATATACAATACGAACAACATGGGATAGATGATTGTGCCCTTAGGAACTCCACATGGTAGGACCTTTGGGTGGGAGGAGAAACTCCCCATCACCGCCCTCTGCATCCTACCTGTGAGAAAGGACTTGAACCAGCTGATGACAGGGCAGTGAGTCCACAGAGCTCCCTTAGGCAGTCCAACAACACACAGTTTTCCACAGTGTCAAAAGCTGAGGAGAGATTGAAGATATGAAAACTGACTGTTCCCCTCTATCTCTAGCCCTGAGGAGATCATTATGCACCCTGACTAATGTAGTTTCAGTACTGTGCCTAGACCTAAATCCTGACTGGAGAGTCTCATAGATGTTAAAGGCAGTGAGGTGAGCTTTGATCTGCAGAGCCACTATTTTCTCAAAAACCTTACCCAGAAAGGGAAGGTCAGAGATAGGTTTATAATTTGCCAAGATGTCGTGGTCGAAAGATGGTTTCTTCAGGAGGGGCTTCACCAGTGCCTTTTTCAAAGCTCTAGGGAATAACCCCTCCGAAAGTGAACACTCGGTGATCTCAGAAAATACTCTACCAATGAACCCATACACATTTCACTAGGAGTTGTGTTGAGCCCAGGTCCAATTCACAATATGTGGGCTGCAGCTTCGAGATTACCTCACATAACTCTTCCATCTCCACTGGCTTGAACTAACACAAGGCAGGCGGAGTGCTTCTGGAAACAACCATTCAACCACTGGGGGATGTGACCGTCCCTCTGGAGAAATCAAGGATTTGATGGAGGACACTCTGTCAGAGAAGAACAGAGTGAACTCTTTGCACTTGGCAGCTGAAACTACTCTTTTCAGCTGCAGACAGGCAGAATGAAGCAACCTGTCTACAGTCTGAAAGAGCTGAGCCAATCTGTTCCTCCCTAAAGCACTCTCCCTGGGCAGGAATACTGCTTTCTTATGGGAGACTGCTCTTTGATACTCATCGTAGTGAGTTCCTAAAGCCAGTCTATCCTCCTCAGATCCAGATCTCTGCTAACAATGCTCTAACCTCTGACCCCTGGTCATCATCTCCTTGAGCTCCCCATCAAAACATGGGGATCTCAGTTGAGGAGACTTGGGTCACATACAGACCGGTATGATACAGTCAAGTGCCAAGGCAACAGCCCCATTATAAGCTGCCACTGCCTCACCCGTCCCTGCCCCACAAGCAACACTCGTTTCTGAGCAATCCATTACCACCAACACACCCTCTGGGAACAACCCCTTTAAAAGGTGATAGCAGACCATCTCCACAGGGGAAGGAGTACTGAGAGGGGCCCCCTGAACTGTACTTGGCTTCTGCACAGCTCCTCTGTAGGAAAGATAGAAGTGCAGTCACAGTTTGTCATTACCAGTGACTGAGAAAGAAATAATAATAGACCAGTTGATGGGAAATGAAATGAGAAATATCATAGAAAAAAACAGCTATTAATAGAAGGATACCATTAGTATTGAGCATAAAGTAATGATGTCAATTCCTCAACCTTCTGGAAAAAAAAAGACATTGAAATAAATGCTATATTGGCATGAAAGGTTTTGCTTAACATTAACAAATGACTGAAGTCACAACCCAGCCTGGTAATTTGCTAAAGTGAGCAAAGAAAAAAAACCAACAATAATAATAATTATAAATATGTAAACTGAATTGAAATCTTCTACCTTCCTAATTGTTATTCTTATCATTAGTTCACTAGCCTGTGATTAATATCTCCACAGTCAGTGCAGTAAGTCTGCTACTTAATTGTGTGCCCCCTCTGAAACCCCTGCTCATAAACATATATAAGCTAGTCATCCAGGTGGAATCAAGAGCAATTAAGATACCATCTTTTTTTTTTAATTCATGCTAAAGCTAGAGCTGTTATCTGCAGCGCTATGTTCTGTAGGCTTAATGTTTTAATGAGCTAAAAGATGATAAAAAAAATCTTTGCTGCGGCTTAAAGTAAGTAAGATGTGAAACAGAGGAGGCTTGAAACTTTCTCCATGGCATATTCAGTACAAGAAGATCAGTATGACATGCAGAACCCAGTGCTCTTCTTAATAACCCCATACCTAAAGAAAAGGATATTAGTTACACCAACGCTTGCTTCCTGAAGATTATAATATACCAGTACAATTAATAAAAACCCTTATTCATTTTTATGTCAGCTTGAGCACACACGCAAGCAACATCTTGTGGTAGTAGCACATTTCAAAGGTGTGTCAGTGTTGACCAATGCAGGGTGTTTTAGTGGGTGTGTCCCTCAGCCGCCAATCAGTAAGCACGCTGCCAATGACGGCAGTTTCAGAGAGAGCCAAAGAGTTGAAGTGAATCTGGTGCTGCAATCAGAGACAGGCTTGCCATTGCAGCAGCAGATGACACGCCTTCATTACGTGCCTTTCCTGGTGAAACATTTCAATAAATATGGCGGCTCCTGCCATCCGCCACACAATCCCCAGAAAGCCAACATCGGGGTGCCCAATCCCCATGTTGTCATGTTCCTCTCCCCAAACTATGTGGCACACCGTAACATGGTGGCTCCTGCTGCTAGCCACACACTCACGAAAATCTGACGTCGAGGTGCCCAATCCCCATGTTGGCATCCCCCCTCTTAGTGTGTCTTTCCTGGTTAAACAGTTTCTCCCCCTTTCCTTCCTAACACCAGGATGCCCACTCCCAGTGTTGGATGTGTGCCCCCAACCCGTCTGTATGCCTTGCCAACATTGGGGTGCCCAGTACCCATGTCAGCATCCCCTCCAGAATTGTGGCACACTGGGAACCCACCACAGTGTGCCTATTTTTTTTTGTGTGTGTAACCTGTAAATGAAGAAAACATTCCCTCGCAATCTTTTTTTTCCCTGCAAACAAGAAAACAGTCCACTGTTGTCTCGCTCGTCCCCCTCCCCCATCCCTACCCTCCCTTTGTGCACCCTCCTCCCCACACTCCCTGCCCTCACCCATACGTACCCTCTGGAGCTTTGATCTTCTCTGAACTGGGACACGTCTGCACTCTTCAAAGCTGAACTGCGAACTGAAAAAATTATAGTAAGCTTTATAATGGCAGGCAAAGGGGGGTTTCAACCTAGGTTAATATCTCAGACATTTTTTTGAATATTTGGTCCCAAATTTTCAACATAGGGTTCTTGGGACCCCACCTCATGAACATGTCACTGTCATTTAGTATCTCAGTGCTGAAAGGTGATTTCGCGTTCGCTGAGCAGAATCACCTTTCCGAACCCATTAGCGAAATGACAGTGCCCTTGTTCATGAGGGGAGGTCCCAAAAAGCCCATGTTGCAAATTTGGTAAAAAGATTCCAAAAAAATGACTGCATTACAAGTGTGCATTGTGCAGTTTCTACCCAAACTCGTAACTTCACCATTTTTTATATTTTCTCTCCAGATTTTCAACATTGCCATGTTTTCACACCTTCTTATGAACAGTATAGCTGTCATTTTTCACATCCTTCCTGAAATGTGTTTTCACACCTGTGGCAAAGAATTGTGCTGTCGCTGTGGGAAATCAACTTTTGGGACAGATTAACAAAATCACAGTGTAACAGTTCATGAGGAGAGGTTAAAAAATGCCCATGTTGAAAATTTGGTGAAAAAATTCCAAGAATGATTGCGTTACAGGCGTGTGTTGTGCAGTTTCTATACACTTTTGTAACTCTGACAATTTTTCATATTTCCACTCCACATTTTCAACATTGCCATTTATTCACACCACCTATTTAACAGTACAGCTGTAATTTTTCACATCCTTCCAGAAATGTGTTTTCAGACCTGTGACACCAAATGGCACAGTCACTGTGCAAAACCACCTTTCGGGATTGAGTACCAAAATGATAGTGTCACTGTTTATGAGGAGGGGTCACAAAAAGCCCATTTCAAAAATTTAGAGCAAAAATACCAACAAACAGCTGGGACATTTGGGTTTCTAACTGTAACACCCTACTCTGTAAAGACTGGCAGGCATTGGGGTGTGACTTGGGATCATTGGCTGTAATGCTCACTCCATTTCTCCCCCACCCTGCAGCCAATGACAGGCATCAAGGTGTGCCTTGTGGTCTTCTGCCCTAGCGTTCACCTCATTCTCCTATACTGCACCCATCTCAGCATATTTCCTTATGGAATGGGGTGAGTATAAGGCCCAAAGACCCTGTAAGAGATCTAAATCTCACTTTCAGGTTCTTGGCAATATTGGAGATGCAAATAATCACAGACAAGTTGCATTCAAGTAATAAACAAGTTTATTACTACAAATAGGGATGAATCACAGTTGCCCTAAGCAGTTCTTACCAATATGAACCAGGAGCCAATGCTAAGCGTTCCCTACACGTGAGGTTTCTTTGTTGTCTCTTGGGATCTCTCGGGTCTCTCCGAGGTGTAAAGCCTGTGCATAACATTATATACCTGTGATAATTACTATGGTTACTAAAAGATAGAAACATTTCTAATTACAGAGATGAGCCCTATTGGCTAAATTAGAGGTGGCTCCATGGTACAAGATAACATTATATAAATTTGTAAAGTCATCAGTTTTAGAACAAAGACCTTCTTATACAAAGTCTTACATAACAAGGTGAAGTGGTGTCCATCACCGAAAGATGGCAATATTGCCTTACACATTATAATCACTTCAAGGACAGGTGTCTTGGCATCTGACAGGTAAGAAATAGACAGAAAATACATAATATAATGTGTGTGCATTAGCAAGCAAAGTGAGTTACAATATATGTATTCATACCCTGACATCTACTCTTATACGGTAGATGCTCTTAGCCCTACGTATTAGTATAGCCTATGCCTAGATATTAGCTGTCTACGGTGTGCCCCTGAGGGTATCAATTAGGGTGCAGGGACCTCGTGTAACAATTCCCCCCCTTGTTGCCTAAAAGGGCAACACATGTAAATGTAAGGAGTGGGTAGGAGCAGTGGTTCTTTACAATCCGGAGGCACGAGCCTTGTAAAGAAACTCAAGCTGCTCACGGTGTTGGCGTAGAGTACGTCGTAGGCAGCAAAGCATAATAATCAAAGTAAATATCAAAAATGCTTGTATTATAACAAAACCTTTAAAAGTAATTTCTAACCAAGTGTTAGTTAAAGCATTATTCATAGCTCCGTCATTCATGAGGTCAAGAATAGCTTCATTGGCTTTGGTTGTATTATTGCTGATGTGGATAAGGTGTGTGTCTTTTCTATCTAAGAGGGATTTCAGTGTGAGTGTCAGTGGATCTATATGTACATTAAAGTAAGGTAGGTATTCTTGTAATGTAAGTAAATAGTCTGGGTTACCATCAATGATGTCTGCTTCCACAAGGGGGATGGGGGTTATGACAGTGTGTCCAATGACAGTTTTCTGATGGGGAACAAAACAGAAATTGGGGTAATCAATTTGACAAGTAACAGAACCATAGGAGTACGTTTTAATATTAGTCACTATGCAGTACTCTCCATCAGAATTGTACTGCAAACGCACAGTAGGCAGTCTCCATTTTTGCAACTGGACAGGGCATGTGTAAGTCATCTTGGAGATCCGTGTTGACAGGCAATGAGCTTCCTCACGATATGACTGATAGAATTGATCCGGTGACTGCGTTGGTTCAAAAGCGTTGGTGCCATTCTCAGTGATGTCAGCATCCATAGTGAAAGTCCAGTCAATGCTGTCTGGTGAGTAGCCACAAACAGGGCGTATAACATCAAACACATCACATCGGCACAGATAGATGTATTGCTTCTTTGCACAACAGTCCGTGTGCGGTGCCACCCAGGCATCCCAAGAAGGAATGGTAGACCAGAAGAGGAGGTAGATCCAGGCGTTCTCGGTAGATGTCTTCGTCCAAATGCCCGATAGTGTGCCAGTGCAAGCTTGTTGAACAGAGCTGTAGTAGGATCAAAGCATGGTAAGGAGACAGTAAAGGAGACAAACATGGTATCTTTTATAGAACATTTCTTAGCAGAAAAACAAGGACCAGTGTTTGGATGTCTGGTCACAAACCCCAAATTGCGAGCTGTAGTAGAGAGAGGAATGGACAAAGTTTGTTGCATACATAGGTCAACACAAGATTGAGACTTACATCTGGGACAATACCATTTAGAGACACGTCTATCATGTATGATGTCAGGAATTCTTCCAGATTCTAAATCACAGAAGAGGTTGTTGATAGTAGTGATAATGTATGATCCATATGCAGAGCAAAGTATTTCCCTGCCAATGTATTGTTTCTCAGCTTCTCTATTATTCTGTTGTATGAGTGCATTGATCTTATCTTTAGAATCAGTGAATGCCTTTGCAATGTCGTGCATGTTGTATACAGTGTATCTTTCTTCCTGACTAAGACCATCCACACCATGCAATAAAGGTGGTAAAATGTCGTTAACCAAGCCAGTAGACAACTTCGCAGAATGACTCTTTATAGCGGCAATGTCTGCTTTGTTCCAAATGGACATAGCAGTACCAAAAAGACCTGTGACAGTGCCTGTGGCACCTGTGACATCAGAACTGTCAACTTCACGCTTAGTACGTTTATGAGTAAGAGTACTAGGAGGAGGTTTCCTCCTAAAATTACCTCTGTGCTCAGTAGAATAAACCCCAATAAAGGGATCTTTGGTACGTATTTGAAATGCAGCTAAACTGTCAAGCAATAAAGTACTGTAAATGCAGATGTATTGGTATTGTGACACATACCAAATTCCTTCATATTCCAATAAGTAGGTTAAATAAAACAGGTACATGCATAAATTGTAAATTATTAATTAAGGAACCTGGGAGGGCAGTGGCAGTGATACCACTACGGGGACCAGGGTTATGTTTTGGACATTCCAAAAGCTGTTTCTCAGTAGGAGGTAGGACAGATAGATACATGGCAGCAGAGGCCATGTGGTGTACAGCACAAAATTTTAGGGCAGCATCCTGAGAAAGAGAGTTACAATAGGAAGGGTCAATTAAAGCAGTGATGTTATATAAACCAGAGTGTCTTAATGCAGTTTGTAATAAAGACAGTGTACCATTTGGGGACAATTTAGCGTTGGGCCAACCTTGGAAAGTTCCCTTAGAAAGTTTGGCCACAGGGAGAATTTGTCCTTGGGATGTGGTTTGCCATTCAATCTGAAGGGTAGATTTATCAGGAGCAACGACTGAGGCAGTGAGGTATGCATCGGAACCTTCCTGAACAGTAATCATGGTGTCTGGAATTTTGATGGAAACTCCCTCTGTAGGAGGTGCTGGAGGATCAAGGTGGTGAAGGAGGTCCGGTACCGTGCCTTGGGTGTAAGGTACTCCTGCAAGGAGTAAGAGAGGAACAAGATAGCCATCTTGTCAATGCATCTGAAAAGGAAGATGAAAGATTAGTATATTAGTACAGTTCCCCCAATGGGGTTAGGAAAGAGTAAGTCTTAAGCTCCTTTGTACAGTTTCAATTGGTTAGCATGTAACCATTTGTCAGTCAGTTTATTGTTGTGGAGGAGTCTAACTTGATAGACTGCTGGACTGAAGCTTGTTGACAATAGGGTAGAGGCCTTCCACTTATTGGAGAAGGAGTGGGTGGGATGTGCAAATCGGAGTACCATTACCTGATCTCCAACCTGCCAATCCACTTCTTGTGCATGTTTGTCAAATTGTATCTTGGATTGTTGCTGGGCCTTGCCCATGCAATTTAGCATACAAGGTGTGTGTATGAGGTCTTTCTGAGTTTTTCCACATACTGATCCACAGACACTCGGGTCTGCAGTGGGGATGTGCAGGTCAAAGAGCAAGTGTTCAGGTAATCTCATTTGTCTGCCAGTCATTACCTCAAAGGGTGTAAGCTGGGTGGTGGCTGAGGCGTACCCCTAATTGCCATAAGGAGTAAGGCAGTAGGGAATCCCAGGTTTTGGGATTGTCCTCAATGAATTTGGAAAGCATTTGCTTAATCCGTCTGTTAGCTCTTTCTACTTGACCTGAGGATTGAGGTGATAAGGTATGTGGAACTTTGCTGAACCCCTAGGAGTTCAAGGGACTCTTTCATCAGCTCACCTGTAAAACTGGTTCCTTTATCGGAGTCTATTTTGAGAGGCAGGTCCCACCTGGAGAAAATCTGTTCTACCAGGATTTTGGCAGTTGTCTTTGCAGTGCAAGTCTTGGTGGGGAAAGCTTCTACCCACTTAGAGAATAGATTGGTCACTACAAGGGCATACTTGTTGTTTCTACTGGTGTTGGTCAAAGGACCAATAAAATCAATTGGGATGGCATGCCAAGGGCCAGTATGTCTCTGTGGTAAAAGTTTGGCATTCCATTTCATAGGTATTGGATTATTTTGTGCACAAACAAGGCAATTATCAATGTATTGTTTAACATCTTTGGTAATCCCAGGCCACCAAGCAGTGGTTTTGAGGCATTGGAAGGTGTTCTCAGCCCCCTGATGTCCACCAGTGGGGGTGTCATGTACTTGGTGCAAAAATTCAGATCTTAAATGTCTGGGGACTACCCACAATTTGGTAGTAGTATCCTCTGGCTGAAACCAAATGAGTTTATCATCAGGGGATAAGTGTAATTTACTTTCATGCCTACGGTAAGGGTTATGTGTAGGAAATCTTTCTTCCGTACCCTTGTCCAAGAATCTGAACACTTCTTTGAGTTCAGTGTCCAAGTGTTGGGCTGCTGAGACGTCCAAGGGGGAAAAGATTCAGATTTTTTTTTGAGGGCTGCAATCTGTACAGCTGCATTGGCCTCTGGGTGTTCCATCGCCCAAACATCCCCCCCTCGGGCCCCTTCCTTGGCAAGGGTGTCCGCTGTGTCATTGAATGCGTGGTAGGGATCATGTAAGGAATGAGGTTTAACCTTGTGCACATAGAGTTTGTGTGGGTATTTCTCACCTAATGCGTGTATGTAAATTACCAATTCTTTGTATTTCACTGGGCTGCCATCGGAAGAGAGGAAGGAGTTCTTCCACCAGAAACGGAGGAATTCTGTAAGGGAGCAACAAACCCAATTAGAGTCAGTAAAAATAATGGTGTCCTGAGTTCCATGTTGGATGAACTCTAATTCACAGGCCACTGCTGCTAGCTCTGCATACTGTGATGAAGCTACAGTACAATGTTTAGATATCTTGACAGTGTTCCCAAAAGGATACGCTACCATGATACCCATCCCTGCAATTTGTTCACCTTGATAATATGATGCTGAACCATCGGTGAAAATGCGGCACAAGGAGGTATTTTCTAACACCTCCGGGGTGGCAGGGAAAAATGGACCTGGATCTGGAAGGTCAGGTGATTGCAAAGCGCAGTCATGGGGCTCCCCTGAAGAGGAGGCCATGTGCTAATAGAGATGGAACTTTGGTTTGGTGAACCTGTATGTCCCTATCCAGGAGAAGTGACCAATGTCAGCCTGGTGTTAGAGACTGACCCATCCTTCACTCTGTCTGAGAGCAAAAAGGTAGTAGGAGTATGATTGGTGTTAAGAATCAGTGGAGAGTACCCAATGATATACAGGAAGTGCTTGACTGCCAATAGGTAGCCAGAAGGTTCCTTTCACAAAGGCCATACTTCTGTTCTACTGGGGTCAAGAGCGGTGATGCATATGCAATTGGTCTCAAAGAGCCATGTACTTTTTGGGCCAGAACTGCTGACATAGCAATGTCAGAGGTGGCACACTCTAGATGGAATGGTAATGTTGAATTGGGGTTTACCAGTGCTGGGGCGGAGGCCAAGGCCTGCTTCAGTGACGTCACAGCCTGGGTATGGACAGGGCCCCAATTCCATGGAACGTCCTTTTTGAGTAACTCATACAATGGAGTGGCTTTCTGTGCAAAATCACAAATAAAATCTCTGGAGTAGTTTACCATACCTAGAAACCTTCTAAGAGTTGCCACACTGGTAGGTAATGGCAAGTCTTGCAACCCTTGAATCTTCTTCCAAGTAGGACTCCGACCCTGATCTGTTATTTTCAAACCCAGAAAGAGTACTTCTTTCTGACATAGTTGTGCTTTTGCAGGATTACATTTCAAGCCTGCTCTCTGAATAAGAGTCAATAGTTCATCCAAGAGATCCAGATGTTGATCCTGTGTGGCAGTAGCCAACAACAGGTCATCTACATACTGTAA
Source organism: Neoceratodus forsteri (assembly GCA_016271365.2). Classification (NCBI taxonomy): domain Eukaryota; kingdom Metazoa; phylum Chordata; order Ceratodontiformes; family Ceratodontidae; genus Neoceratodus; species Neoceratodus forsteri. The sequence continues at coordinate 1,729,973,882 of CM057452.1, forward strand.
GAGACATTGGGGGGTTGAGAAACCTTGTAGGGCATCCATCATATGGAGATGAAAGAGGGATGGGCTGTTGTGGAATCCCTGTGGCAAGCAAGTCCACGTATATTGTCGCCCTTCAAAAGTGAAGGCAAACTTATATTGACTCTTGAGGGCCAATGGTAACGACCAGAAACCATTGGAGATATCCAGAGCACTGAACCATTTCTGGTCTGGTGTTAATAGTCGAAGCACATCTGGTGCAGACACTACAGTTGGGGAACAGCTGGGAGTGACCTGATTCAGTTTCCTGTAGTCAATAGTAAGTCTCCAGGTACCTGTGGGTTTCCTCACCGGCCAAACAGGAGAATTGGCAGTGGAGACACAGGTTCTGATTACTCCTTGACTGAGAAGTGACTTGATTGTTTCTCGAAGAGAGGGTAGGGCTTCAGAGGGAAATGGATACTGTCTTTGTCTCTCGTGTGCCGGGCCTGGCACCTCAATAACGGTATGCATTCTGCCACAATCGTGTTTGTTAACTGCAAACGCTTCCAAATGTCATTGCAGAATAGGTAAAAGTTTTGGGAAAAATTCATGATTCTTGAATAAATCTATGACGTCATATTCTTTGTTGTTAATGGATATTGTTGCCACAGCATGTGAGTCAGGAATCAAGACGGTATGGTATTGACCCTGGATTTGTATCCACAGCATGTTTGCTAGATCCACCACACAGCCGTGTGGTGCGAGAAAGTCAATCCCAATGATGCTAGGGTGATCGTGCAACACCATCAACTGGAAGGCGTGTGAGGCCTTCAGATGGCCTAGTTCTACCGGTAAAGGCAGGGAGGGGTATGCAGGTAACCTAGCACCGTCGACTCCTGACATATTGGTCTTCCATCCGGTAGACCATGGAGATGTTTCAGGGTGGTCGTCGTGTAACACAGATACAGCTGCACCTGTATCTAACAAGACAATTAATTGGCGGCCCCCGACCTCGGCCTCGGTGCAGGGCCTTCCGTTTGTATCCAAGACCAGCTTGTTTACAATGCGGACTGGGGCCTGTAATTGTCAATCCGTATTGTTGGAGGCATGCAGAGGTTGGGCTTGGCTTGCGTGGATGACTTCACCGTGTTGCACTGATGCAATGTAAGGCGGGGCTTCCGGGTTCAGGCTGTGGGTCTGTGCACCCACACCTCCAGAATCTCCATGGCCAGTAGTGTCATGGATCACCGATCGCACTGCTGCAAGTGTTTGTGCGGGAACAGCATCCGCCACAAACGCACTTGCCCCAGGAGCTCCGAAATTTCCGATTTTCTTCAGCTATCTGTTTATATGAGGACCCGATCTTTGTAATGGCTTCCTTTGCCTTTATACTTTTATTTTGTGCCAATTCCGGTTCCCACTCCTGCTGCTGCTGTTGCTGTTGCTGAGGGTTTTGTTGGTACCAGCTGGAGGGGCCGATGGAGGTTTGGCCTGTTGTTGCTGGGCCTGTCCTTCTACCGTGTAGTGTGCCGTGGTCCCAAGCGGGTTCCAACAGCAACCTTTATGGAACCGAACTCAAATCCGGATGTATAACTGGTACACCCTCTCGGTTTCGAAGGATATCGGCAAACCTATCCGTATTCGGGTATGTGGTTGGCTCTACTTTATCTCTCACGGCTGGGATCATGTTTCTAAGGAACAGGGTCTTATATTCAATAAGATCCATATCCGCTGCTTCTTGTGCCAGATGTTTCCCTGCTCGATAGGCCATCCAGAGTCTCTGGTGGTAAGTTGCTGGGCTTTTTTTAGCATTTTGCTTCACGGGGTATGCTAGCATCACTCCAACCACACCAGGGCTGTGAGCGGAAATGAGCTCAGCTGCGACTTCATCAAGGTCGCGTTCCCATCTGTCGAACAGCTCGGGAGTTTGCCCATAAACCAGGATCGATGGTCTGGCGTAGTATTTGGACTTGGTATTCTGCGGCGAGACTAAGCATCTCGCACTTGGAGCGTACCTTTTCCAAATGGCAGCTGAGATTGTCGGACGGGTTCATCCGACCAATGCTGTCAGCAATTTGCTGAACAGAGTAGGCCATTTGCAGGGGATTAGTTGGTGGTCGATCAGGCAAGGGCAGCTCATCTCGCGCACCATCTAATGCTGCGTGGGCTGCAGCTTCAGCTGCCGTCCGAACAACACCTTCCTGAGTGCCAGCTTCTTGAAAAATTTGTCGAATTTGACTTTTAATGGCTTTCATACTTCTTTCAGGAAGAGGAACACTCTCTAGTGCCCTGTCAATCATGGTTTCAATCTCTTGTCTACCTTCCACACTAATAACGGCTACCGGAGGCGCCGTCGGGACCAGGCTTGGGCCTGCTCCCCCCCATCATGGGCGCCACCATGATGGCGTTTCCCATGATGAGCCTCAGTACGTCGTCGACGTGTGACCTGGGGAGTAGTGGGCAGGGACCCGCCATGCTGTGGATGGCTGGGTGGGGTATCTGGGCCATAGTAGGGGCGTGACTGGGCGTTGTACTGGGAGATGTCGTCATCGGATGGCTCCCCCTCCGACGACGAGTGAAAGGCAGGGGCTACGCCACCCATTGCCTTAACATGGCCAGTCAAAACCTCTTGCTGATGGCGCAGTTTATCCATCTTAATTCTACATTCATCATGACTCACACTTGCAACATCCATATCAACCTGATCCTGCTTCTGTTTCTGCAAAACACGGTACGCGGCGCTCAATTCGCGATTGTCCCTATAGGCTATCTCTAAATCATTATGTACCTGATTGATCTCGTCCTGCAGTTCACCCATTTCGTCACTCATTTGTGCATTCGCAGCACTCAACAAATCATTCATTTGTACTACCTGACTCTTATCCTGTCTTAAACTTTCACATTCAGACTTCAAAGTACACATTTCTTGTTCACCAGCCTGTGCAGAATGATGCAATAGTGAATCCTTTTCATTACGCAGAGATTGGAGTTCAGCCTCCAAGTTCTGCTGTATCCTAATGCATTCTGTTTCCTGCAGACCCATCTCCTGCTTAAGAGATGCGATCTGCAGATCGAGGGTTCAAACCTCACTTCGAGGCTTCCAAGAAGCAGAGGGCAGCGACCATCAACCCTTTAGCACAACGCCTATTGGTTGATTGTCGCGCCTCAGTGTACTGAGTTGAAATCCCCAGTACAGGGTTTTCGGATTGACTCGCGTCCCGCACGAAGTCAGCCCATCCTCCATGGGAGGTAAGAAAATTTGAGACATCGAGTCTCAGTTCTGCGCAGATATCTGATACGGTGGCCATTTACGTGGGAGGGAGCGAAAATTCAAACTGTGAAAAAGACCATGCGTTGCGTATCGATCCACAACACAGGTGCTTTAAACACAGCCGGGCTACTGTATAAGTTGTAGACTTGCAATTCAAAGCTGCTATGGAGTGGGTCGAGACGGCATCGAACACACCCGAAAAGTCAGCCAGACCTTGCAAGTATCCACAAACTGGTAGAAAAGACGGGAGAGGTGATACGGAGATGTACACCTACAGTCCCTGTGGGAGAAGGGAAATTTGTAGCAACAAGTGAAAATTTACAACAACCAATATCGCCTGCACGCGGTCGCCAATTGTAAGAGATCTAAATCTCACTTTCAGGTTCTTGGCAATATTGGAGATGCAAATAATCACAGACAAGTTGCATTCAAGTAATAAACAAGTTTATTACTACAAATAGGGATGAATCACAGTTGCCCTAAGCAGTTCTTACCAATATGAACCGGGAGCCAATGCTAAGCTTTCCCTACACCTCGAGGTTTCTTTGTTGTCTCTTGGGATCTCTCGGGTCTCTCCAAGGTGTAAAGCCTGTGCATAACATTATATACCTGTGATAATTACTATGGTTACTAAAAGATAGAAACATTTCTAATTACAGAGATGAGCCCTATTGGCTAAATTAGAGGTGGCTCCACGGTACAAGATAACATTATATAAATTTGTAAAGTCATCAGTTTTAGAACAAAGACCTTCTTATACAAAGTCTTACATAACAAGGTGAAGTGGTGTCCATCACCGAAAGATGGCAATATTGCCTTACACATTATAATCACTTCAAGGACAGGTGTCTTGGCATCTGACAAGTAAGAAATAGACAGACAATACATAATATAATGTGTGTGCATTAGCAAGCAAAGTGAGTTACAATATATGTATTCATATCCTGACATCTACTCTTATACGGTAGATGCTCTTAACCCTACGTATTAGTATAGCCTATGCCTAGATATTAGCTGTCTACGGTGTGCCCCTTAGGGTATCAATTAGGGTGCAGGGACCTCGTGTAATTACCCCAAGGCACACCGCGACACCTGTCAGTGTCTGCAGGGTAGGGTGAGGTGAAATGGCATGAGTATTATGGCCGAATACCCAAAGGAACACCCCCAATGCCTGTCAGTCTCTGCATCGTTGGGGTGGGGTTGGCATCGGTTCAATACTTCACTGCCATTCCTATTATGCATATCTCTAACTCCTGCACTATCAATGCCAATGCCAGCAAGCCAACATTCAGGATTGAGGAATGCTTGTTATTATAGAGACCTTAATTTACAATCTGTTTTTCCTTGGTAGTCAGCTGAGTTACAACATCCTATATTTGCTGGGGTTTTTCCTTTTTACAACTTTGTATCTGGGAGAACTGAAGCAAACTGAAATCAAGTGACTTGCTCATAATCACTCAATGATGGTGGGATGAAAACATATAGGGATTTCATTTTGTTGTGACCTAATCAATGCAAAGTAATACTATTGCAGGGTAATCCATGTCAGTTACATGCACCGTGTATTTTGGGCACTTGTCAAAAGCAGAATTCTAACAATGTGTGTATCTATCAACTGGCTGAAAAAAACGTTAGTCACATCAATAGACTAGTAGTTTTATATCTGCTGTGCTTTCATTAATGTTTCCTCTGAAGTCAATAAAGGAATAATGCTCAACAGGGTGTGTGTCGTGCTGGGATAACATCATGCCTCATGTGGTTGGGCATGAGGCCACAGGCCAAGTGCATCCAACACTTGAGAAGCAATGTTATCCCAGCACAACACACACAATGGAGTGCATTAATCCTATTACACAATGGCTCGTTCATATAAAAAATTAAATAAAAAAGAAGAAAAAAGATTTTAAAAACATTTTTGTGCATGATTTTTTAGTGTGCAGGTATACTTGTTAAAAAAGTTCCTTTTTTCCCCATCTGTTCAGTAGATGGAAGCATTGTGTAGTTGTTATGTCCTGAGAAGGTGTTGTTTAATGAGTTGTCTATTGCCTCTCCCCCCCCACTGAAACCTGTATCTGTGGCCAGATCTTGATAAGTTCTCTTTGTCCTGCTGCCTGCCCCAGACTTGCAAACTTGTGGCATGTGGAGATTTCGGGAGGCAAAGGACGATCACGTTCATACAACAAGCATGGCAGTGGTGTAATATGCATCCGCTATAACTGTCACATTGCTGAATAGAGGGGGACTGAGAAGCCACTTTGGAAAATGATGGCTTATATTTTTTTAATTTTAGGAACATTTCAGCGTGGATGACAACTTTGTGGACTCCTGCCTCTGACATGTAAGCTTAGTCAGCAATAGGTGGAACACAATGTGTTTTGAAAAGCACTCACACTCATGGCAGCTCTGAGAATGTTACCTTTTTTTATCGAGAACAGAGAGGGATTCAGATTGGTGATTTGAAGCCTTGATGGCTTCATTAGTTAAAAATACTTATTGGTGGGTGATGTCTGAGGGCTTGAGTGAAGGGGTTGGGAAGTGGGGTTCAGTGTGCCATGCTATGAGGGAGGAATCAAGAGATGAAGCCACTTGCTATGACAGAAGAACGGGAGTGTTAGCATTTAGTTTCATTTTTGTGGCATTTGCAGTGATTTTTTTACTGGTATAATTTGGTCATGCATGTGCTGGGAGTGGATTTGTGATGTTATGCTGGAATAACATCATGGGTCCAGACCCAGTCTGACCAGTCAAAGCCCGGGGATTTCTCTTGCCATTGTATAATGAAGGATAACCTTCACCAGTGCTTCAGTGGTTGTGTGCCACTTCACCATTGAAGGAGCCTGAGGTGAAAAGAACCATGTCATCAGCATGTGTATGAATAGAAATGGATGAGCAGGTGGAGGGGTGATCATTGAGGAAACTGGAAAAAAGTAGAGGGCATAGCACAGAACCTTGTGTGACCCCAGTGATACTAGGCAAAGGAGGGGAGAGGGCGTCACCACTTTTGACTGATTGGGACCTGCCCAAGAGGTAGGAGTGGAACCAGCCAGTGGCTGTGTCAGAGAGGCCAGCATCTTGGAGTTTGGCTACTAGTAAGGAGTAGTAGACAGTGTTGAGTGCCTTGGTTGGATTGACGAAGATGGTGGAGGTGAAGAGGCCATGGTCTATACCACTGTGGATGGATTCAGTGAGCCTGTGAAGGAAGGTAGTTGTGGAATGATTCTTCCCGAAGCCAGACTGGTAGGGAGTGAAGAAGGAAAGAGGAGTCTAGGAAGGGAGAAAGCTAGGATAAGACAATTTGTCCCTGTATTTTTGATAGGATAGGGAGGAGGGAGATAGGGTGGTAGTTGCTAGTATCTGATGGGTCACCACCTTTTGGAAGAGGAATAACGGTGGCAGTCTTCCAATCACTAGGGATGTAGGACCAGTAGAATGAAAGATTAAGGAGGTCAGCCAAGGGGAAGGAGATTGCAGGGGCAGAAAGGTAGAGGAGCTTGCTATCTAGGCCATCTGGACTCTTACCTTTGGAAGGGTTGAGGGCATTGATGATGATGGGGAGATGCTGGTGAGAATGAGAAAGTTGGGGTGGAAGGAGATGGACAGTGTGTGGCTCGGTAGGGGAGGAAGGTGTGAGGGGAGGAGAGAAGAGATGAAGCATAGGTGGTGAAAAAGGAATTAAACTCTGAGGTGACAGATAGGGGGTTGAAACTGAGGTATCCCCCACTTTGAGGACTGGAAATGGTGGTTGAGTGGGGGGGGAAGAAGAGATTGTGGACTAACTTCCAGAATTTTGATGGGTGGTCAGTTTGGTTTTGATGGTGTATGTGAAATATTCAGCCTTAGGAAGCTGTATTGCCCTGGTACAGGAGTTCTGGAGGTAGCAATACCTCTGTAAGGCATTGGGAGATGGGTTGCATTTGTTTGTAGACCAAGCCATGTCATGTGCACGTAGGTAAGCAGTGAGTTTGGCCATGACCCAAAGGAGGTGGGTTCCCTTTACTCTTGTCCCATCCGCTCTTGAAACTAAAACTCCTCTGATAGTCTGTTCAATTTTTCAAGCACCCTCCCTCTCATCCCCCTTAAATTTCCCTTACCAGTTTAAAGTTGTGTCCCCTAGTAATGGACCCCCCTCACTAAGCTTAAACTGTTGCTGGTTATCTACCATGATTACACTCCCCAGAAATGTGAAGCTTTCAGTTATCCCCGGGCTCTATGGTGTACATGTTGAGGTCAGCCAATCTTTCCCCATAGGTCTTCCCTGTGATGGCTGTGAATCATTGTGTCACTCTTCTTTGGACTGCATCCAGTTAGTCCTTGTTCTGTTAAAGATAAGGGTTGAAAAATTGCATATAGTTCTCCAGCTGTAGACTAAGCAAGGCTCTTTGCCAGGTAAATTACTTATTTCCTATATTGAAAAGGTCCTCTAAATGCACCCCAGCATCCCAGTAACATTCCCATATACCCTGTAACATTCAGCCAAGGAGAAGAGAAGAAGAAAGAGAAGGAGAAAGTGGAGTGGGGAGAGTGGCAAGAGACAAGATCAGTGAGGCAGTTTGGGAAGAGTCCATTGACCACGTTAAAGATTATGCAGAACGTATTACTAGTAGGCATGAAAGGGAAATGGAGAGTCATAGATATTCCTGATGGCAAGTGTTGTGATCTCATATTCTCTTATAAATGCTAAGCTGGATGGTAACATTCTGCATTAATTAGAGTCTGAAGGCTTAGGACTTGGGTAAGACATAGGGAAAGGGAATGGGGAAATTGTTCAACCAGGAAAGGCACACTAAGCTGGAGCCTGTTTCCAGGTGTGACCTGGGAGCACAAGGAAGTTAAGTGACTTCCTCAGGGTGACACTTACTGCCTCCTCCATAGGAAAGAAAGTTACTGTACAGTAGTTTATATCCGCGCCCTCTTTATTTAGCACTGCGGGCTGTACCATACTTATTAGTGCCCGAATGAATCTGCGTGAGTGCCTTTCATGTAGTTACAGCACATTCAAGAATTACCCACGAATAGCAGGTACTTAAGGGCACTTAATGGTGATCACGATCATTAGCATTCTGTTGCGATTACTGAAGAACAATACCTGAACAAGTGTTTGATTCCCATTTTCCCGATGTCTATCCTGAGGTGGATTTCACAATCACAGGCTGGCAAAAGAAAGTATCCGTTCGAGAGTGAAGGAATGGAGCCAGAGGTTCTGGCTGAACAAGCTAGTGTTGATCCAGGTGTCACTAAGGCAATGCTCCGTGAACTTGTAGGACCCACTTCACCTTCTCCCAAAAAAGTACGTCCTACTGCATATGCCAACTATTGCCGTGAGACACGCTTTGAGATAGGCAAGCATGCTATAGAGAATGGCCTGATGGCAGCAGTGCATTTTTACACAGAAAAGAACGCCAAGCACATAAATGAGCACACTGTAAAAGGGTTTAAATTGGACTACATGAAGCAGCTGTGGGAAACACCTGACCCCACCTATCTCACCCCTTCATTGCCCAGAAAACAGCGTGGGCATCCTGCCCTTCTAATGTATGAGCTGGAGGAGCAACTTCGGAAAGTCATTTGTTGCTTGTGGGAATAAGGGGCTGTAGTAAATACCCGGGTTGTTCACACAGTAGCCCTTGGGCTACTAAGAGCAAAATCGCCACAAATATTGGTAGAAAATGGTGGCTATGTGAATCTCAACACTAAGTGGGCCTGGTCATTCCTTCATCGTATGGGGTACAGCAAGCGTAAGGGCACCAAAGCACCAAGAAAAGTTCCTACTGATTTTCCGACATTAAAAGCTGCTTTTTAAAGAGAATCAGCACTGCAACAGCACAGAAGCTAATACGCTGAGCTCATACTGAACCAGTTGAAACTGGCATTAATATGGTGCCGGTTTCACAGTGGACAATGGCAGCTTGTGGTTCTAAACAAGTAGCTGTTCTCGGACTGGGTGACAAGCGTCAAATCTCACTGGTGCTTACATGTGCCTTATCCGGTGAGTTCCTACCCTGCCAGGCTATCTACAAAGGTCTAACTACTGCTTGCCACCCACAGTACACCTTTCCTGCTGATTGGGATATCACACACAGTGGCAACCATTGGGCTACTGAGTGGACTATGCTGCATTACATAGAGAATGTTATTGCCCCCTATTGTGCCCACACAGGTAAATCGCTGGGTTATCCGCGTGAACAAAAAGCCCTCCTCATAATGGATCTTTTCTGTGGCCACACTACACCAGCTGTTCTCAAAAAACTCGAATATTTTGGTATAATACCAATATTTGTGCCTTCCTCATGCACAGACGCTTTGCAGCCATTAGATATTTCGGTTAATAAAATCCTAAAAGATCTGATGAAGCAGAAGTTCACAGCTTGGTACGCTGACCTTAGTCACAGCAGCTGGAGACAGGCAAGGAATTAAAATCTGACTTTGGCATGCTGACACTCAAAGAATGGCATGCACAGTGGCTTCACACCAGTTTCCAGGAACTCTGTGACCGAAAAGATGAAGTGGTACGTGGTTTTTCCGAAGCAGGAATTCTTGATGCCCATACCGAGAGCCTGAACATAACACCGGTAAGTCACTTTTTGCAATAATGTACTTGGGCAATACTGGTATAGGTCTTGGTCCTGGTACTGAGTCCTGAGCAATGTTTAAATAAATGAAATAAATGGGACAGCATTTTTTTTTTTAAATAATTCCAGTTCTGTTGAAGTGGGTTTGCCTGAGCATAGCTAAATAAGCCTCATTTGGCTTGATTGTTCAAGTGTTGTGGAAGACCTCCCCCATCACATGCACAACTACAGCTGTATATGGCTAGTTTGAGCCACTTAACATTTGAGAAAGCTAAGCAGTACATCTGGGTGCATAGAGGGCAGTCATGTACGTATGAATAGAGGGGGGAAGATTTAGGAGGTAAATGAGGAGACACTATTCCACAGAGAGGGTGGTAGCAAAATGGAATGCACTACTTACATGTAAACCTGTGAACAGCTTCAAAAGGGCATGGGACAGGGAACAAGAGAGTGTGAGGGTGGGGAAGGTGGGGGTGGCAGTGGGATGACAAAGGGGAGGGGGATGGGGCAGTTGCAAACTAAGGGTGCTAGCTTCACACTCGAGCAGACTTAGATAGACCAGATGGTCTGTTTCTGCTGGCATATTCGTATGTTCGTATGAAAATATTGGGCCTATGGTAGTGAAGGTGAGAGGAAACAAAGGCGAGTTCAGGTATGGATTAAACTTGGGTTATGAACCAAGAAGGCATATGTGGCACTAGTCATTGACAAAGAAATGATCGAATTTCATTAGAGGATGCTAATAATGCAGAAAAAGGCCATTTCTCTCTCTTTGAACCATTTGGTTGTAAGGTGTTGAGATTATGCAATCTCAAAGAGCTAGTAGCTCCAAAAATCGCAACCAAAAAACTGTATTAATGTTTAAAAGTGGCCAGTTGTTATGATGCATTTCTAAAGTATTTTTCTTTTTCCATTTGTTAATTGGAAAGTTTTCTGCCTGATAGTACTAGGTGTGACGTGAGGGTACGCACTTTTACTGTTCACTTCCTTAAGTTATTAGGTGACATCAAAAATGAAGAAACTTTAAAAGGTCAAAATGTCCTCTGGTTTGTGTACCTTAGATGAGATGAATTTATGTACCCCCCCCCCCACAAGGGGAGCAAACATTCCATAATAAAGGCATAGGAATGGAGGGAACTTGGTGATTTCCTACCTTCTCACTTTTTAGCTACACTTAAACAAATCATTCTTACTATGATATATTTAGATTTTGAGGGGAAACTATTCTTACAGAAATGTGGAACAGCTATGGGGAGCAAGTGTGTCCCAGCCTGTATGAATTTGTACGTGTGGGACTTCAAAAAGAAATATATTCTGGATGATATAGTAAATAAATATAGACATCAAATTCTTGAATGGTGACTCTTTATTGACTATATATTTATGATATGGTGGGGCAGTAAAGAAGAACTGGAATGTATTTTTTTTTTATTTGAACCAGAAGAGTGAACATCTGAAATTTGACCAAAAAAGGGAATGTTCCACTTCCAGGGCTGCAGTGGGCATAGCCCTGTAGACCTCTTGCTGTGAAAAAAGGACTCAGCACATTCCTTCCAACCTAACAACATGCTGGAGTTGCACCACAGTCACCTCTGCATCCATGAAGCACTTCCCACTGTCCATTGTGAGCAGTGGCGCAGCACTATTTTGAGGAGGTGAGAGCAGAACATGGCATAGTCCACCATGTCCAAGATGGCCACCAAAATGTTTTGTGCATGCACTGGTGGCCATCTTGGACACAGTGGAATATGTCATGTTCTGTCATGACCTCCTTTTTTTTAATATATATTCCCCCCATCTGACCCTCCCTCTCAGCACCCAATACACACCCAGAAACATAACAATGACACTGGAGGTGCCCAATCCCCCAGTGTCACAATCATGTTCCACAATGATCTTTTCTTTGATATACCGCTATATGGGTGAAGCAAACTGAGTGACTAATTTTGAACACCTGTAGAAACAGCAACAGTGAGGTTATAGTGAGGGGAGGGAATAGCAAGGGATTAGGGACAGAACAGTGATAGTGAATGATGGGGGATTTCTATGCTGCAATTGATTAAATGGTGGAGTGCCGCCTACTACTGCTGAGCTGGCAGCCTGGCATGAAGGCTACGGACCCTATGGAGGTGATGGTTCCAGGTTCGGGACTGCCTGCATGCAGGTATGTTTTTGTCACTATTTTTGGTGTTGGACTTTATCTTTTTTGTACCCAGCCATGGTGTCCCCCTTTTTACTGTGTCCCCCCCCCGTGCATTCTCCTGTCCCCTAGTGTCTGCCCCACTCTGGAGATGATTACATAAATATTGGTGGTGCAGGGGGCTTCTGGCATAGCCCCAGCATTAAATGTTAATATTAATGTCCCCCTGTTGAATTGAACTGCCATCGCCCTACTGGTGATTGCTGAGGTGGGTGTAGTGCTGCTATTGTAGTCAAAGAAATGTACTCACCAGTTGTGAGTAAATCTTTCACTATTATGACATGGAACCTTTTTTTTAATATACCAGAAGTATAATAGTGATACTAGGGGTTCCCAATCCCCCAGTGTATCGATTGTGTTCAGCCATGACCTTTTTTATTTAATATATATTTTGTTCCTCCCCCCACCTGACCCTCCCTCTCAGCACACCCCCCCCAGAAAAATAACAGTGCCTCTGGGGGTTGACCAGTCCCCCACTGTCATGATTAGGAATCCTTGGTCATGATTTCTTTTCACCTGTAAAGGAAAACTGTCAATCAATGTCTTTTGCTTGCCATTCCTGACCCCCCACCCAACCCTCACACTCATAGTCACCACCTCCCACCCCCCAAGCTCTTACTTACCCATTGGGGGTCCAATGTAGTAATCCACTTTGGACCACAGACACATCTTCACTGGACCGTGGACTGAAGAAACAGGTATGTGGTTCAATGTATTTCAATGGGGTTTTCAACTTTGTGGCACAACTTGGGCATTTTTGCATATTTTTGGCCCGAATTTTCAACATGCCTTTTTTGAGACCCCACCTCATGAACAATTGAACTAATGTTAGTCAAATCTGTCCCAAAAGCTGGTTTTGTGGTCCCTGTGCAAAATCACCTTTCAGGCAGGAGTTAAGTATTCTCTTAGCCCTTGTTCATGAGGTGGGGTCATAAGAAGGCTATGTGAAAATCTGGTATAAAAATATTAAAACACAATAATGTTATGAGCCTATGTTGAATTTTGAGAATGCAGGCTCATAACTTTGGTAATTTTCCATATTTGTCTCCCCAGTTTACAACATAGCCATATCTTTACAGCACCTCATGAATGTGACAGCTGTCATTTTTCTAATCCTGGCCAAGATGATTTTTTACATCACAAAAGGTGATTTTGCAGTCCCTGCATGAAATCACCTTTCTTGTAGGAGTTAAAAGTTTTCTCTACCCTTGTTCATGAGATATGTTCATAAGAATGTTATGTTGAAAATTTGGTGTAAAAATATTAAAAAACAGTAACGTTACGAGCCAATGTTGAATTTTGCTAATGCAGGCTCATAACTTTGATAATATTCAATATTTTTACCACAGATTAACAACATAGCCATGTCTTTATAGCACCTCATGAATGTGGTAGTTGTCATTTTTCAAATCATTGAGAAAATGTTTTTTTACATCCCAAAAAGTAATTTTGCGGTCCCTGCATAAAATCACCTTTCAGACAGGAGTTGAAAATTTTCTTTGATCTTATTCATGAGTTGGGGTCATAACAATGCTATGTTTTAAATGTGGTGTAAAAAATATTTTAAAAAAATACAGTCATGACGCTATGTTGAATTTTGCAAATGCAGGCTCGTAACTTTGGTAATATTCAATATTTTTACCAAAAATTTTCAACATAGCCATTCCTCATGAATGTGACAGATGTCATTTTTCAACTCCTGCCCAAAATGTGTCTTTGCATCATGAAAGTTGATTATGCAGTCCCTGCGTGAAATCACCTTTAGGCCAGGAGTTGAACATTTTCTCTGCCCTTCTCCATGTGGCAGGGTCATGACAAGGCTATGCTGACAATTTGATATATAAATATTACAAAACAACAAATTCATTTTTCCGACCGTAAATATTTTTTTTTACTTTAAGAACCATAGGATCATGGAATAGATTGCCATTGAATGTTGTTGTGAGCAAAACTAAAAATACCTTCAAGTATTGACTTGATAAGTTACTCACCTCGGGATTTGTCCTGTCATATTATTCTCTGGTTTAGCATAAGAGCAAATTAGGGCTTATGCCCCCTTGCTCTTCCTTTCACCGTAGTATGAACCGTAGTAATTTATGAGACTACATTACATTTTGCTAACACAAGCTCATAACTTTGGTAATTTTCAATATTTGTATCCCAAATTCCTCAGCTGCAGCCCTCTCAACTTTGGTGAGAGTTTGTTAGATACAGTGGTGAAGATGGTGTGTGACAGATCAGATTCTAGGTTGTACTGCAAAGAAATGGATAGGGATACTATCTTCCACGGGACTGGTTTACACAATAAAAAGCTAATTAACAGTGTACCTTACTCCCAGCTTCTTAGGGCCAGAAGGAATTGTAGTTTAGATGAGGACTATGAAAAGGAGAGATCTGACATGTGTAAATGTTTCCTAGATAGAGGCTACAATAGACATGTAGTAGAAGAGACAGCAAGAAGAGCAGATGAAGTCAGCAGAGACATTACATTACAAAACAGAGACAAGATTTCATTGGAGAGAATAGAATTTGCAACAAAACATACTCATAACACAGAAAAGGTAAGAAATATACCAGACAAGCTTTGGCATCATGCTGTGCTCTAATAAAATAAATCTCAGGGACAAGCCCCTAATCACTTAAAAAAAAAAAACTGAAAGACAGGTTAGTTAACACAATGGACAGGGCACCCACTGAGAACAAAGAACAGGACGTTTTACTTGGTCCTCTCCAACCAGGGAACTATAAATGTGGTAAATGGGCACAATGTTCCAGAACTTATAAAAAAAGTTTTAAATTTATGCACTCCACTGATGAATTCAAGATCAAAAATCATATAATATGTAATATGAGTCACATTATCTATCTACTTAATTGCTCATGTGATAAATTCTCTCTGAGTAAAACCACAAAACCACTTAGAACACACATATCAAATATAAAAGTATGATCTCAAGAAAGACCAGACATCTTCAGTAGCATGATGTTTTGCAGCAGCAGGATGCAATTCTGCAGTATGCCCCCCCCCGACAGGCATACCAACACAGCGATCTATGTCGCTGTCGACAAAATCGACAGTTTGCTGACAGGTTGCTGTGTTGGTGCACCTGAGACACAGGCATGCTGTCTCCCAGTCCTGCACTCCCTCCCTGAATCAACTCCAACTCGGAATTGATGATCATTAGTACAGGGGGTGCAGGGGTTTGGGGAGGGGCGACCCCGAT
The DNA here is from genome assembly GCA_016271365.2 of Neoceratodus forsteri. Taxonomy (NCBI): domain Eukaryota; kingdom Metazoa; phylum Chordata; order Ceratodontiformes; family Ceratodontidae; genus Neoceratodus; species Neoceratodus forsteri. The sequence continues at coordinate 1,729,989,104 of CM057452.1, forward strand.
AAAAAAAATGACTGGGAGACAATCGGGATTTATGTCAACCACAACTTGTGGTCGACATAAATCCCATCGCTGTGATGCCGGTCGATGAAAATGTTGTTGAACCAGCATTGTAAATCCCAGTTCTGCAGCCCTTGTGTTCCGGAGTATTGAAAAGGTGAAAGAATCAAGCAGAGGAGACTTGAGTCTATAGGTTTTAAAGAGAGAAGTGTGGTGGATAAATAAATTAGGCACCATACAAGAAAGGGAAGATTTCAATGAGGAGAAGAATTCATTAGTTTTCTAGCAGGCAAGATGTATGCCATGGACCTTGAATAAAAATGGACCCTAATATCATGATAGGACTTTTTATTGGACAGTATTAAATGAGTGATGAGTATGGTGTTAAAGTTAAAAGTGTAAGCTTAATCAAGGACACACTGCCATTCCTGATGGTTGTTCTGGCCCTGGAATTTCTTCCCTGTATCTTGGCTATACATTATTACTTTTTCTCAGATCATAGCATTTATTCTACACTCCTAGTTTTCCTTCCTTCTGTCCCTCTTACCACCCCTTTCCCCTCATTTTTCCTCCCTATTCACACTTCCTAGCGTCCCACATTTACTCTGCTGTTACCTCCCCCCTCTTATTTCCCACTTTTAGTCCCCCCCCACCCCATAGCATATTTCTGTAGAGTATGGCATGGTGATATAATGGATTTTTCTGCATACCACTGTAACCCCTTCCAGGGGTTTGGGGTGCTAGTTAGTGTACTGTGATGTACACCATAGGAAATTTATCTTGATTTATTTCAGCTCACACCCAGAACAGGTTAACAGTTTTGCCACCCTGGGGGACTACTGTGTTAACAGGAGTACCTTGGGGGTGGCCCTTGCTTGTGGGGGCAGGAGTGCACAGGTTAGGAGGTGTGAGATTGGTGCCAGAGAAGCAAGGGTGATTGCCCGCTCGAGGCACTGATTTCCATTTTGTCTGGGAAGAGGTGTGAAGAAACGTTGGGCTCCTGAAGTGGTGTCAGCCATTTCAAGTGATTCCCTTGTTTCAGGAAGGTGGTCCTTGTAGCCAGCAGCATGAGAGATGGGTGGCAACAGTGTAAGATATCTTAAGGCCTGAGATAGAGCTGAGGGAGAAGGGTCGATCTGGAAGAGCTTCCTAGAAGGAGCATCAGCTGGATCCCCCCCTGCTAGGGAAGTGTCACATTAATTCTTGGGGACAGTCACCCAGAAGGGATTTGTGGATATGAAGCTTCAGTAAGGATAGAACCTGCTGCCCTGAGCTGAGAGGCTAGCAAGTTCTGAGCCGATGGAAGAAGTGGGTCTTGTGGGGGATTAGAGGCAAATATAACCTGGTGAGATCATTTTGATGTTGCCTATGGATAAGTGAGCAGCCTGAATTTTATGGGTTGATTAGATTATGCCCCTGGATATGGACATATGGACTCAGGGTGCATTTGTGAACAGTGATGTGAAGTGCATCCTGTCGTATGGACAATTCTGGACTCATAGACTGATGTGACCATCTTAGTTCCTGTGCATGTGTGATGCCCCCTAATAAGCTGTTGTTAATTTTTGGCTCCATGGAGTTGTATCATTCTCTTTTATTAAACGGGATCCCCATCAGTTTACTGGAAGTGGAGTGCTATCTCAGTTCTTGATTGACTGTTGCTGCCACTATCAGTTCTCTCCTATCCCAGCACCCTGGTGAGACAGTGGCTCCCATCCGTCAGAGGGACCTTAAAAGCGTAAGTCATGTTTTGCAGTTTCTGATGTGGCAGACCCCTCCCCATGGACACTAACCATCAGCATACCCCTAGGGAGGGGGTGGACTACAAGTACCAAGTACCAAAGTGGCCCCGAGAGGTGTTGGGTGAAGTTATTCATTATCATGGATTTTTGTATTGGACTATGACTTATATGATGGTGGAGTACTGAGGAAGTTCATGCCTTTCTTCGGGCAGTGGCATCTGGGGGTCTGTTGGAGAGAACTGTATGTCTAGTCCATGTGAGAGCTATGCCAATGGACTGGATCAAATCAATGGACTGAACCAATTGAACTTGTCTGGGGAGGTTGATGATTTCTTGATTCTGTTGCCTGTGCTTGTGTTCATCTGTGTAACGTGTTCATTGGCTTACCATTTGCTTTGGCTCCTGCACTATCAGTTGGATTTTGGACTGTATTGAACTGTTGTAGAGAGAACACTAGCAACAATGGCACAATCACCTTCAGATTCATATGTTACAGTGCCATCCAAAATGTTTAAACGGATGTGAGAACTGGTGGGCAAATTGACTATGTCCAGAGATTGTGCTCTTTGACAACAGAAGGGCCCTGGAGTTCAGCTGCTCTCTGTGTGTACTGTGTGCCATTGTGCTAAGCCAGCCCAAGGATACTCGCTGCCCAGGTGGCCTTTTCATGGCTAAAGATAGTCAGCCATATTTTTGATCTCAGAAGATGCCAGTGTGGAAGGATGGGACGATCTTGTTGTTAAATTGGACTCCAGCTTGGAGCCAGAACCCACAGTGTCTAGTAAGCCAGGGGGTCCTACCCCCAGGAGGGTTCAGTGGCACACAAGAGAATGAGTAGTGGGCAAGAAAACAATCATTCAGCTTGGCAGAAGTAGCCACCATTGAAGTTGATGACCCCAGCAGAGTTCCACGCCTCCAGTCAGCCACATGAGGCACCTTGTCCAGCAGTGTCTGAAATTGCTGCCGCCTCCTAGCCTATTCCCACTGGTAAAGAGGCAGAGATATCTCCAGTTATCCCACCATGGAACCTTGGTAGCAGCCAATGCCACTGGCAGAACAGACGGAGACAGCATGCCACCTCGAATCGGAGGCTGGAGGAGCAGAGGGCCTAGTATTGGGCAAGGTGGACGATGATTGGGAGGAGGCATCGAAACACTCCCCCATCCCCATATGCAACAGTAGTGTTGTCCCCTCAAAGGCATCCCTCGTCAGCTAGTACAGCCCATTCTTGGCTGTGAGATCATCACAGTCAAGCTAGAGAGCAAGAACAGCACGAGCGGAAATATAGAGATGGCACATGGATTCTGGAGGGACAGTATCCACAAACAACTATCTGTAGCCAGCCAGAGTGGTCTCAAGCAGAGAGAATTGTGAGCAGGCATATCAACCAGAAGTATCCCCAGTTTGACTACCTCTATCTGCCTAAGTGCATTTGGGATGTCCTTAAGGAGAGAAGAGTGAACTGGGTAGTCCTTGCCATTCTAGGGAAGCTCTACCAGAAGCCCAGTTTGAGTTCATGCAGCTCCACTGTTGCCCTGCAAGAAGCACAGCATGTTGCCAAGGGTATATGTGCCAGAAGTGCTTATGAGGAACTCACTTTGTTTAAAAATTATGCTTTGCTGTAAGATTTGGATGGTAGATACACAAAGTATTTTGTGGGATTAACCGATTTGCATGGTCGACCGTGCATCATACCACACCCACACTACTATTTCGACAAACGGGGAGGTGGTAATGTTTAATGTCCTTCAGTGCTTTGATGTTTCAACATTTCCCCACAGGAGGACATTTGAATGGGTGAGACTAACCCTTTTTGTTGACTTTTCCTTTCGTGGACTGAGCCACAGATTTTAGCAAGTGGGGAATGCCTATAACAGCTTGCTAGTGTTGATAAAGTTCTAGTGTTACAACAGGCTAATCAGTTACTATTGTTACTGGTGATTTAATGTTATAGCATGTCAATTAGTTATAACTGTTACCGGTGCATTAATGTTCCAAAATGACAATTGCTTATGAAGAGTAGTGCCGGTGTTTATCTGCCCCATTGGGCTTCTATTGTTATGATTATTGTTACTGTGTAGGCTGCAACAATCTGCTGGGGGGCATAATAGGAAATTAGTCCATGTTAGGTAGCTGGCTGCTTTGGGCAGAGTTTCAGTCTTGGCTAGATGGGTGATAGGCCTGGGACACCACCCCCTGGGGATTTAGGTGGTCTGCCCCGAAGGTCCAGGAGGGTGGGTGGCCAGGGTGACAAAGCTCATGTGTGTTTGGAGAGTCGAGCTGGTTTGGGGCCCCATTTGGTAGGATAGTAGGTCCACCTTCATGGTGAGGCAGCCTGAGCCACCTGGGGTTTGGCAGCGGGGGAGAGTGCATATCTTTTCTGGATGGGCCCTGGTGGTGTGGCTGCTGGATCTCCAGAGCTTTCCAAAAGTTTTGAGCTTTTAAAGGGGGGAAAGTTGTTACCCTCCCTGGTGGTTTGGGGCACTAGTTTGTGTACTGGAACATACACTGTAGGGATTTATCTTGGGTTATTTTAATGCATGCCTAGAAATAGTCAACAGTTTTACTACCCTGGGGGACTGTTGTGTGCATGGGAGTACCTTGGGGGTGGGCCTTGCTCATGGGCGTGGGAGTATGCGGTGAGGAGGTGTGAGATTGGTGCCATAGGAGTGGGGGTGATTGCCCACTTGAGGTGCTGATTTCCATTTTCTCATGGAAGAGGGATGAAGAAATGTTGGTCTCATGACATGACAGTGACCATTTCAAGTGATTCCCTGGTTGTGGGGAAGGTTTTCCCAGTGGTCAGCAGCATGAGAGATGGGTGGCCACAGTGAGAGATATGTTAAGGCCTGAGATGGAGCCAAAGGAGAACCATTGATCTGGATGTACTGTCAAGAGGGAGTGTCAGCTGGATCCCTGTACTGGAGATGTGTCACATTAGTTTTTGGGGACAGTCACCCAGAAGGGATTTGTGGATATGGAGCTTCAGTGAGGATAGAACCCACTGCCCCTAGCTGAGATGCTAGGAGAAGTGGGTCTTATGGGGGGTCTGAGGTAGATGTAGCCCACTGAGATCATTCTAATGCTACCTAGCAATAAGTGAGCTGCCTGAATTTTAGGGGTCATCCGGATCACACCCATTGATATGGACTTGAGTGCATTTTGTAAAGAGTGCTGTGAAATGCATCCTTTCGTATTGACAATTCTGGACTCATAGACTGATGTGACCATCTCAGTCCCTGTGTATGTGGCATGCCCCCCTATGAACTGTTATTAATTTCTGGCTCCATTGAGTTGTATTGTTCTCATATTAAATGGGATCCTCATCGGGTTACTGGAAATGGAGTGTTGTCTCAGTTCTTGATTGACTGTTGCTGCCATTAAATATCAGTTCTCTCCTAGCCCGGCACCCTGGTGAGACAGTGGCACCCAGCTTTCAGAAGGACCTGGAAAGTGTCAGTCCTCTTTTGCAGTTTCTGCTGTGGCAGACCCTTCCCCAAGGACAGTTACCATCAGCATACCCCTAGACTCGTGGTGGGGGGTGGGCTACATCGATATTAGAATATTGCAATGGTTATCTAGTAAAATAATACAGGTGAGCCAATGCATTAGCCTTAGGTATGTTTACAGTGGTACATTTAATACAGCACTTAAAAGGTATAGCAATATATAGGTCTGACAATAGACCAAGTGGGGAGGAAACTGAGAGAAATTGCACTGAATAGAGGAGACTGGCAGGGAAGAAGATCAGAAGGGCAAAAGCAGATACTGAGTCGAAAATAGCAAAAAAGGCCAAAAGAGGAGATAAAACCTTTTTCAGATATGTGAGGGAGAGGAGAAGGGCAAGGCAGGGGATTTCTAGGCTGGGGGGGGAGAAATAAAATTGGAGAGGGACTGTGAAAAAACTGAATTATTAAATAAGTACTTTAGCTTGGTATTCACAGATGGGGGAGGACGGTAGGGGACCTGCGCTAAAGTCAAAGGGGAAGGAGGGCAAAAGGGTGGATCTGATCCCATTCACTGTGGATAAGGTTAGGGCAGAGCTAAATGGATTTAGGGTGGACAAGGCAATGGGGTCTGATGGGTTACACTCCAGGGTGATCACAGAAATGAAGGAGGAGTTGGCTGCACCTTTGACAAGGCTCTTCAACTTGTCCCTGGATATGGGGAGAGCACCAGAGGACTGGAAGAGGATGGATGTAGTGCCTTTACACAAGGGAGGTAGCAAGGAGGTGGAGGGGAACTACCAATCTGTCAGCCTTATGTCAGTGGTGGGGAAGGCAATGGAGGCATTAATCAAGGAGAAGGTGGTGGATTACCTGGAGGAGAGTAGCTTGCAGGACAGCAGACAGCATGGATTCATGAAGGCAAAGTCTTGCCAGACAAACCTAATTCAGTTCTTTGATTGGATGACTTAGATAATTGACCCAGAGGGGTGGTGGATGTGGCCTATCTGGACTTCAGTAAGGCTTTCGACACTGTCCCCCAATAGGAGGCTGGTGAGCAAGATGGAAAGCCTGGGGTTGGGTGGGAAAATAACACGCTGGGTGGAGGCCTGGCTGGCAGGAAGAACTCAGAGGGTGGTGCTAAATGGAGTGCACTCCTGGGCAGTGAGGGTGAAGAGTGGAGTGCCACAGGGGTCAGTTTTCGGTCTGCTTCTCCTCAACATCTACATCAGTGATATTGTGGAGGGTTTGAGGCAGAGGGTGTGCCTATTTGCTGATGATACAAAAATATGCAATAAGGTGGACACCCCGGGGGGGTGGAGGACATGAAGGAGGACTTAAGGATGCTCAAAAAATGGTCTGTGATGTGGCAGCTGAAATTTAATTTCAAGAAGTGTCCTGTGATGCACTTGGGGAGTAGGAACAGAAGAGCAGGGTACACCCTAGTTGGGGAGGAAATCAAAGGAACAGAACAGGAGAGGGATCAGGGGATCATAGTATCCTCGAACCTTAAGGTAGGAATCCAATGTAGCAGGGTGGCGGGAAAGGCCAATGGAATGCTGGCATTGATAGGCAGAGGCATTATTAGCAGAAGGAGGGAGGTAATAATGCCCCCCCACCACATCACTGTGACTGGAATCTTACCTGATGAAATCATTGACCATTGCATCACTTTCTGCATATACAAGATTCATTCTCCACCTGCTACCCCCAAATATATACAGTATATGGCCCCATCACCTCCACAATCTTGATGCCATTGCCCTCCAACATGATCTCGCTGAGGCAGATTGGCAACCCATCTTTACAGCCAATGATGTCGAATCTGCCCTATCTCTTTTCTCCAGCCTATTCCTCTGCATCTGGAACCACGCCCCACTAAAGAAATCCAGAGTAAGAAGACTTCGTTGCCCCTGGATGGCTGCTGACCTGCTGGCAAAATGCAGAGCCAGGAACAAATCTTGGTACCGCTACAAGAAGTCCCTATCCCAAGTGGATCTCCAAGTTTACAAAACCCTTACGAACAATTGCACTAAGGCCATCCACCTCTCCAAGGCAAATTACATTAAGCAACACCTGCAGTAAGATAAACAAACTCCAGCTTCCTTTTGGAAAGTACTCCACTCACCCTTTGACCCACCTACCAATCCTCCCCTGTTCTCAAAGTTGATAGCCCCACAGTCTCTGACCCTACATCAGTCACTGAGTCCATCCTTCAATAAATTCTTTGCCACATGCGCTCTCCCTGACAATCAATCTGCCTTATCCCCGTACCCCCACTCGGCCCTTTCTGAAGCCCCTAGGAAGCCCTCAAGCTGCCAATTCCCACCTTTTCCTCCCCTTGAAGTCAACACTGCCCTCCTTGCCCTTAACCCAACCAAGTTCAGCCCTGATGGTCTCCACCCCAGGCTTCTCCACATCTCTGTCCCAGCTATAACTGCCCCGCTCACTTACATTCTAAACCTCTCTCTCTCTCTCTCTCTCTCTCTCCACCTCTGCTGTCCTGAAGGCCTGGAAATCTGCCAAAGTCTTACCCCCTACAAGGGAGGTGACCCTTCTGCTCCCAGAAACTATAGCCCTATCTCCCTTCTCTCCTCGCTCGACACACTGCAGGAATCCCTCATTCAATCTAGGCTGTCTGAATTCCTGGCCACTACCAACACATTATCTCAAGTACAGTCTGGCTTTAGAAAACAACATTTGACCACCTCCTTTCTATTGTGATTTATGGATTCGATTTTTATGGCTATGAATCAAAACCACAATATTGCTGCCATCTTTATTGACCTTGACAAGGCTTTCAAATCTGTCTCCCACCCCCTACTGCTTCAGAACCTTAGTACGATTGGCCTTGCTGAATCCGCTGTAAACTAGTTCCATTCTTACCTTCACAAGAGGCTGAAATCAGTTCAAATTGGTGATGCTCTCTCCTCCCTTCTCCCAATCCTCTCTGGTGTCCCCCAAGGCTCTATCCTCGGTCCTATCCTTTTCTCTCTATTTATAAACAACCTCCCCTCAGTCTGCAGATCCTCAAATATACATATGTATGCTGATGATACCATTATTTTCATCTCAGGGCACTCCCCTCCGGGAAGACTTCAGTAGAGTTCAGTACTGGCTCCAGAAAAACAAACTCAAGCTTAACACTAAAAAAACAGGGGCCATGGCATTTGGCTCCAGACAAAAACTAGCCATCCTCCAGTCCTCTCCTGTCTTCACAACCCTGGATGGCTATCCACTAGAAAATGTTACTGCTTTCAAATATCTAGGGGGTTTGGTTGGATTGCCATCTGGACTTCTCTAACCACATCAACACCATCTGCACTAAATTGCACCCCAAACTGATTGTCCTTTATCGACATAAGACCAGTCTCCTCCTCCTTATTCTCCGTGAGTTGGTTACTAAAATGATCCATCCCATCTTCAGTTTTGCCAATGTGGTTTTTGGTACTACCTCTCAATCTTCATTTACCATACTAGACACCCTCCTGAACTCTTTCTGCTGCTTTACCACCACCTCCCCCTTACACACCACTGTCTCTTGTACTCTGCCCTAGTGCCCCTGTCTCACAGGAGAATGGTTCACTGTGTTTCTTTTGTTGCAAAATTCTGGTCTGGAACCCTTCCTACCTACCTCTCTGCCCACCTCTCCCAAGCTGCTCCCGCTACCTACTCCTTTCATCACTGAGATCTGCGTACGTTTGCCATCCCATGCCCCTTCTCTGCATCTAGTCAATCAGCTTTCTCCTTTCATTTCCCTTCTCTCTGGAATAAACTCCCCTCTGACCTCAAACTATTCTCCTTCCCCTTTCTTACTGAAAGGGCTACTCAGACTTCTTCCTCACCCTCAGTGCTCCCTTTGTACCATAACCCTGCCTCCTAAGCATTAGTTAAGCAATCACCTACAGCTGCAAACCCCAGACAGCAATATATTTGTCTAATAGGAACCCCATTGTTGTAAATTGTGCCTTGCTTTCTATATTTCTTTTTGCCCTGACCCATTATTTATTATCTGGTGCAATGGTCTGTCCTGCAACTGGGTTGTGGTGCTATCTGTGTATAAATTGTTTTTTTTTTTTTGCTTTAATGTACTCCTGTACCCTGATGTTACCTACTGTTATGGGTCTTGTAACCATGATCTTTGTTTCTTGTTACAGATGTGTGGTTTTTTTTGGCATATGTACATATACTATTTCCCATGTTGCCTTTCCCAGGGTTGCACCTGAAAACGAGTCTCAGCTCATCGATGCTTTTCCCGGTTATCAATTCTTAAATAAATAAATAAATAAAATAAAAATACAAAAGTCTCAAGAAGAGCCTGCACCATCACAAAGCAAATAAAACATCCAAGACAACCCCTCGCCAAAAAAAAAAACTTGCTTCATTTTTTTTTTTTTTAGTGCTGACTTTTCCATTAGCAGATTATATCCTTTAGCCACTAGAGGGCCCAGTTATAAGCACACCTACTCAATCCAACACAATATAGTTCCTGTCTCATTTCACTTATTGTGTGGTCAGTCTATCACTATTCATCTATCTTTGCCCCTCCCTCTTCTACTGATTGATACTGATTTTTCCCATTTGCAGCTTATAGTCTTTTCGCCCACTAAAGGGGCTTTCTCCCAACCATTCCAAAGCTGCTGTACATCTCCTTACTCTCTACTACTCCTGCCACTCTTCCTTTACTGCTCAACTGCTATGGGTACCTACACTCCATTACTAAGTCTGCTCTCCTTCACCCTCTTGGTACAGACCTCACACAGACTGGAGCACCTTTCCTCCACACTAGGCACCTCATCCCCAGTCTACCCCACAGTGACTCAGCCCTCCCCCACCCTCAACACACCCATGACCCCCCAACACCCCCACCCTGCCAACACCCCCTCCCCTGTCATTCCCACCCTTTGCACTGTATCTATCCAATGCACCCTGATTCTAAAGTCCTCAGCTGGGTGTCGACACAAGGGTCTCCATTGCCACCGGCCACTAACCAGAATAATTACACTGCTATTATTATTATCTGGTAATGTACACCCAAACCCAGGACCTATTGCTCCCAGCCCTTCTAAACCCCGTACTGCAACTGGCCTCCACTTTGCATCCTTAAACATTTGAAGTCTCCTAAAGAAATCTGCTGCCCTCCAGTGCTGGGTCATTCAGCATCAGCCTGACATAATTGCACTGGTAGAGACTTGGTTGTCCAAATCCACCCCTGACTCCCCTGGATATACCGTCTACAGCGAAGACCGAGTAGGCAAACACAGTGGTGGTTGTGCACTACTCGTACGGGACTCCCTTATAGGTCAGGCACTCCCAGCTCCTAAACTTGAATATGAAGCCCAAGCCCTTACCTTAAAAATCACTCCTGACCCCACCCAAGGCCTTCTCTTCCTCACAGTCTCCTACGTACCCCTGAGGAATCAAAACCAAGCGGTCCAGTCCCTCACTGACTATCTTACATCTCTCCCTCACAAAGTGGAGCAAGTCATCCTAGGTGATCTCAATGTTAACTGGCTTGCCTCCCATATAATGGACTCCTTTGCTGCCCTGGTTATGTCCCAGTTAGTCACTCAGCCCACCAGATTCAACCACTCCACTGGCACCAGCACTCTCCTAGATGTTGTTATATCTAACCACCCCTACAAAATCTGGGATGTCACTGTCTTCCCCAACTCTCTTAGTGATCACTCCCCAGTCCTCTGTCTCTGGTCATCCTCCACTCTGAAGCAAGTGTCCCAGGCCACTCTACACCACTGTTTATACCCCAGCGGCCTCAGAAAATTGAAACAATACCTAGCCCAGCTAGACTGGTTCCCTATAAAGGGCACCTCTGACTTTGACTCAGCTCTTGACCACTTCACAAATGCCTTCTGCAAGGCTTGTGACCTTTTCACCCCCCTCACCAGGATCCGCTCCAAAAAATGCAATGCCCCATGGATCACCCCACCCCTCCTCCAGAGACTCAAAAACAGAGATAATCTCTGGCACATTGCTGTAGAATCTGGAAAGGCATCTGACAGACAGGCCTACAATGCAGAACGCAATAAGTGCACTTGGGCCATTAGGCGGGCCAAGGCAGAGCACTACCAGACCACCCTCACTTCCACTTGGGGTTCAGCCCGGACCTTCTGGGATAATATGAAAGAACTAAATGGGAAGTCCTGCTCCTCCCCACATCTCAGCTCTCCATCAATGGCACCCCCACCACAGATCTACTCCTCATAGCCCATTGCCTTAAGACTGCCTTCTCTGACCTAAGCGCGTTCCTCCCCAGCAGCTTCTTTGGCCCAATCCACCTCTCTCCCTCCAGTCCTGCATCATCCACCATTCTACCTGTGCACCTTATCCCCCCAAGAAGCCAGGCTGCACCTGCTAAAAGCCTTAGGCAGCAATAACCCCAGCAGTGACCCCCTCGACTCCAGGATCCTCCGTATGGTCTTGGACGAAGTCCTAATCCCCCTGACTGACCTTCTAAACCAGCCTCTATGCCTGGGTTAGTTCCCAAGTGCTTGGAAAACTGCTGAATTCACACCCATACATAAGATTGGGGACCGATCCACCCCCAACAATTACCGGCCCATCTCCATCCTCCCCCCACTCTCTAAAGCCCTTGAAAAAGTGGTGTTGATCCAGCTCTCTGAATACCTAACCAAGTGTGACATTATGTGCCCAGAGCAGCACGGTTTCCGCCCAGGACACAGTACAACCATGGCTCTCCTGGAATTCTCCCAACACCTGCTTGCTGCTGTCAACTCTGGCAGCCTTGCAGGAGCAGTGTTCATTGACCTCTCCAAGGCCTTTGACACTGTTTGTCATCCCCTTCTACTCGACTCTCTCCACCAACTTGGCTTCTCTAGTGGACCCATTTCCTGGTTCTCTAGCTATCTCTCTGCTAGATCAAAGCGTGTCAAGATCAGCGGTTCCCTCTCCAGCACTCTTCCCGTTCACTCTGGGGTCCCTCAAGGCTCCATCCTGGGACCAATACTTTTTAGTCTCTACCTCAACACCCTCCCCAGCTCATGTACCGGTAAAATTATCCTCTACGCCAACGATGCAGTCCTCGTTGCCTCACATCCCAATCCCACCTCCCTCCAATTATCCCTCCAGCAAGCTTACAACCAAGCCGAAAGGTGGTTTGGAGACCACAGACTGGTCATTAACCTAAAGAAAAGCAAATCAATGCTATTCTCCCACCACCAAAATAAAGCTAATAATACCCCTCTCTTGATTATCCCCAGCACTCTGCACCCGTTAGAACAAGTGACCACATACAAGTACCTAGTCATCACGTTTGATACTGCCATCTCCTTCCACGCCCACATTAATGCCCTATCAGCCGCCATTAACTCTCGGATTGGCCTGCTATACTGGCACAGGGACTGCCTGCCTCAGGTTGCCCTCAGGCTGGCCATCACCTCCTCCATCTTGTCCCTCGTGGACTATGGCTTGCCCATCTATGCTGCAGCTGACAACACTGTCCTCTCCAAAATCCAACTCTCCATCAATAAGGCTTGTAGGCTCCTGACCGGTGCCCCCAGACAAACTCACACCTGCCTTCTCTATACTACCACCAATCTTCTTAACTTTGAGGAGCAACTGCTCTACCAGACCTGCCTTCTCTCGCTAAGAAATCTCTGCTAGGACTCTCCCCCCCGGGGTCTTCTCCTCCCTACAGCAGCCATCTTCGTCCATCACCACCCGTAGCTCTGTTAAGGCCACTTTCAAGGTGCCCAGAACCAAGACCTCTCTTGCCCAGAGATCCTTCCTCTACCAAGCCCCCACCTGGTTCAACTCTCTCCCTAGCTGCATCTCCAACCTGCCAAAAATTGGCTCCTTCAAAACAGTCCTTTGGAACCATATCTTTAATACCTGCTGTTGTAGGTGCAACTAACCCCCTGTTGTAACCTGTGGTTCCCGCCCGCCTTGCCCCCTGGCTTGACAACATCCACTGGACAGCCTCTCCCTCCTCCAGACCTACCCCCTTCCCTACTAGGTCCAAACAGGGATGTAACCCACTGTCTTCTCTGAGGACCTACTATATCCATGAGTGTAACTCACAATTTTGTAACATTATGTAACCTAAGTAACATACAAACTACTACATTATGTAACCTAAGTGTATCTATGTTAAATGTTCCTTTTACTGCACTTGTAATGTTATCCTCTGTTTTAATCTGCACTGTAATAACTGTCTTGATGTCTGCCCCCCCACCCCATGACGAGGTGCCTTTGTAAATGAGTCTCTGACTCAAAGGTTGTAAACCTGATTTGTAATGAATAAATGAATAAATGAAATAGCTACTAGTAAGGATGTGATCAATGCCTAATCAGCCCAGAATGCCAGTTAAAGTATATAATGAGACAACCCAACAAATTCAAGCCAGGGTCTCCATGCTGAATGAAAAAACTGCAGATTTCCACTTTCTCCAAATGAACACTTCTTGAAAGGATACATTTTAGGTAAGGCCTTTTGCCAAATCACACAGTTTGGGGTAACTGTTGACTTCCAGTTGCAAACCAACAGCCTCTTGGCTTCTAATGCAGCTGAATAAAGCAACAACTTATGTTTCAAAGCCGATTGTGAAAGCAAGCATGGGTCCCCCAAAATCCAGAAACCTGGGGTTTGGGGTCGAGGCACACTGAGAATAGTCTCAAAATTATTTATAATCTTTTCCCACCAATCCCCAAGTACTGTGCATTCCCACAGAATATGAGAAAGAGTCCCAGGTTCCTCTATACACCTCCAACAGATATTAAAGGGACATATACCCACCAAGACTAGCCAATCCTGGGTCCTGTACCCATGACAGAGAACCTTTTTCTGTATCAGCTGTAAACATGGGTTGGGACATGCCCGATGCACCTTGTCCCAGCAACGACTTCAACTATTTTCTGAAATGGGAATTTGTAGTTCCTCTGACCAATTAATTCTATAAGGTCCCAATTAGGCAATTGCAGGTCTAATATGTATTTGTAGATGTTACTTGTCTAGCCTTTAGGTAGTTTGGCTGATTTGAGTAATGGCTAAAAAGCATGCTGTATCTGCAAATACTTTCATAAATCCCGAGGGGAAAATGAATAATCTCGTTGCAACTGGTTAAAGTTACAGAGTACCTCTGGGTGCTGATCAAATAGTTCCCCCACAACTTGAATCCCTCTGGACACCCAAGCCTTCCAATAGATCTGAGAACCTCCAATTTGAAGTCAAGGGTTGGTCCAGAGGAGTTGAAAAGGACCTAAAAAATCAGAACACCATTTAAATAACTTCATCAACTTTTTCCAACTGTGGTGCATAAAGATAATGAGGGAGAGTAAGCTTTCTAATGGCTGAATATGGGCTATGAAGTATGACAGAAAGGAGTATATCCCCCACTAAAGCCTGTTCAATGTCTAGCCATAAAGGAACACTTTGCCTGGAAGAGGATATCCATGCAATAGGATGTTTCAGCCCAAAACCCACATGATATGCTCAAGGCCAGGGAAACTTCCACAGCACTTTCTTACTAAGCACACGTAACATTCTCCTAGCAAACTGAGGTATTTTACCCTCCCAAATAAAGTTTGAAAACTTCTTATCCATCTTGTCACACAATCCAGGGGATGTAGGAAAAGGTAAATTACTCAAACAATAGAACAATTTGGGGAATGCCATCAATTTAATACACCACCCTACCTGGGAGAGTTAAATAAAGCCTGGACCATCTATTATAATCTACAGATAAATGCATCAGCACTTCCAAAATATTTGCAGTGCCCATTGCTTGTACATCTTTAGAAATAAACATACCCAGATATCTAATATCCTGGGTGACCATTTGAAAGAAGGTATATGTATAGATTGCTTGCAGTCCTTTCATCATCCCTTCATCAAAGATGGCTGCCACACTGGGCAGTTCATGATATTCACAGAGTGCAAGGAGAGAATTATGACTGGGAGTAAATATAGTTTTAAAAAGATTTAAAAAGGATTTTGAGCTTTTCTATGCAGAGCTCTGCATTTTTAGTGATGGTTTTACGTGTAGAGTGTTTTGGAAGGTATCTCCAGAATTTCCATGGCAAAATGTGTTGAGTGCTTCGGAAGGTGTCTCCAGAACTTCCATGGCAAAATGGGAACAGTGTTCCGATTGTCTTGGTGGGGGATGCTCTCCCTGCTGGGAAGTGCCGGCCACTGTTTTTCTTGCATCATGGAGCTGAATTGGGGACTGAATTGTTGGCTGAATTGTTGGGGGACTGCAGTGGACCATACAAGGCTGGAGCCATGGTCCAGCCATCCCCTGTGAGGAGGACCAAACTAGCAGTGTTGGTTCAAGGAGGAACATTGCTGAAACAGGACAAGGAGGAGGGAAGAAGGCGAGACAGGTTGTGTTGGCGGAGTCCCTTGGTTGAATGAGGGGTCGAGGTGCAGCAGAAAGACAGGTTGCAGTGTTGGAGTAACCTGCTGCAGTGTTGGAGTTGTAGACAGTTTGGATTGTAGAGACCCGTGGCTGAACAATCAGGGTGTCTGAGGGGGTATCTGGAGGGTGGGACACTGGAGGATGTCCGACCAGTGTCAATGAGAACTGGCGGGGCAGGCACCGGAGGGTGACTGCTACTGCGGAGGAGTCCCTGAAGAGTCCTGAGGTTTGGCTGGGTCAGGAAGATCTGGAAAAACTTATGGCTGCAGTATGTGTTCTGAATTTGGTGCATTTTTCCTCCTCCTCCTCCTCCTCCTCTGATATGCAAGAAAGCCAGCGAGTAGGATTTTAACTATTCTAAGCTTCTGGAGTTGCTTCTTAATAGACTGAATTTTGGACAGTTAAAGGTCTAGTAAGAGCTAAGAGGGTGACAGCCTCTTTGGTTCTGAAACTATCTGGGCTATGGAGGTGAGAGCTCTCCAGTATACATAAGTGTATGAAATTTGGACATCTTTCTGATTTTGGACTTTCTTGGAGTGCCTTTAAGATCGGGACTTAGACTCAGCAATTTTCTGCTTCTGTTTGAGAAATTTCTGGAGACATTAGACATTAGAATTATTAGAATTATTATATTTAAATTGTGTAGTTGAGTGAAAGTGTTTGGTGTAAGGTGTGTGAAAGGTGTGTGGTTGTTTAATTATAGAAGGTGCATTGTCAAGGGTGGGTGGGGTGTAAATTGGTGTGAGTTTTTGCTTGCTTTTAAGAAATGTTTTGGGGTTTGGGGCCCAAAAGGCACAGCTACTCAGGTGATGACCTCTGGGACCTTTGTCCCTTTGATCTTCCAGTACTGTTGGGTGAAGTCTATTTTAGATATAGGGCTTTACGGATAGTGGGGGGGGCAGCAGAATGTCTCCCGAGTGGCATCCGGAGTGTCCATGATCTGGGTGGTGAGGACAAGGAGACACCCTGGGGCAAAATGGGGGCTTGAACGGGGTCCATCTTGTCTGTTTCCTATACTCAAGGGCTCCATCTTAGAGAGATTGGGCAGATGGCTGGTCTGGCTGCCTCACCTCATCCTTCTCGGGCTGTGTTTTGCAATGCCAGATCAATAAGGAACAAGACTGCTATAATAGTGAACTTGATATCTTCTGTCAATCTGGCTTGCATCACTGAGACCTGGCTGGATGAAAATGCCACCCCAATTTTGAAGGCGGCCATGCCAGCTGGGTACTCTGTGATACACAGCCTGAGGAAGGATTGTAGGGGTGGGGGGTGGCCATTTGTTTTAAATCTAGCCTGAACCTCATGGTGCTGTCTATGGGTCCTTTACGGTCCTTTGAGTGTGTGGCTGCCCGAGAGGGTGTGGGTGTGGTCTTCAGTGTCCTCCTGCTCTACCGCCCCCCCAGGTGGTGATGGGGATTTTTTGCAAGAAGTCGAGGAGCTTGTGGTGGGCCTGGTGCTGGAGTCCCCCAGGTGGTTGATCCTGGGGGACTTCAATGCCTGGGTCGATGAGGGGCTATCAAAATTTGGGACTGACCTTCTTTGGAGCATGGGGGCACTGGGCCTGACACAAAAGGTAATGACAGCGGCACACTCGGGCAGCCACACATTGGACCTGTTTTTTTCTTCTGAGTTGGATATCATGGACCTTAGTGTAGATCAGGTGGTTTGGTCAGATCATAGCACCATGGGGTTCATGTTTAGGGCTCCCCCAGATGGTCCTGCCCCTATGGAGATGGTCCAGTACTGGTCGTTAAAGGGAGTATACTTAGAGGACCTTTTGGTGGTGTTGGACCTATCAGGTGTGGGGTCAGCTTGTGTGATTCGGTCGGAGGAGGCAGTAGTGGCCTATAATGGGGCGGTTGGTGCGGCCTTTGACTCAATCACACCCTTGCGTGTCCAACCCTGTCTACGTGTCGGAGATCTCTTTGGCATGATGAGAATCTCTGGGGTTTAAAGACTAGGGGCCAGAGGTTAGAGAGGCATTGGAGGAGATCTGGCCTGGTGGGGGACAAATTGGCCCTGAGGTCACATTATATGGACTATCAGGGGACAATCTCCCAAAAAAAGGTGGCCTTCCTGTCTAGGGAGATTTCTTCAGTGAGAAACAGACCAGCTCAGCTCTTCCACACAGTAGGCAGGCTTTTACATCCTGCCTGTCTGCATGCTGGAGGGGTGGGTTCTAGTGTGAGGTGCGAGGAGCTGGCTCTGTTTTTAGCTAACAAAGTGTCCTCCATCAGGGCTGAGGTCTTGTTGAAAGTCTCTTGAAAGGGCTGCAGGGTCTGGCCTGAGTTGAGTCGGAGCACTCCTCCTGTCTGGGATGAATTTGAGCTGATTGGGGTCATGGAGGTGGTATAGATAACCTCTAAGCTGTGGCTGACACACTGTGATTTAGATCCAGGCCCAACTCACCTTTTGGTTGAATGTTTGGACCTGATTGGTCCTGTGGTTGCTGAGGTAATCTGGACTTCATTATAGAGTGGGATCTTTCCTTTAGCCTTGAAAGAGGCTTTAGTTAGACCTCTTCTGAAAAAAACATCTTTGGAACCGGACTGCCTTGGCAACTATAGACCTGTTTCAAACCTTCCATTTTTAGGGAAGGTTGTAGAAAAGGTGGTGGCCATTCAGCTGGAGCGACATCTTGCTACATCCTCTATCTATGAGCCTTTCCAGTCTGGATTCTGTGCAGGGCATAGTACAGAGATGGCCCTGGTGAGGGTGCTTAATGACCTCCTGATGGTGAGGGATAGAAGGGACCATACCATCTTGGTCCTCCTAGACCTCTCTGCAGTGTTCGACACTGTGGACCATAAGGTGTTACTTGACCGCCTGCGGTTCTTATGTAGCTTGTCTGGAAATGTCATCAATTGGTTCAGGTCATACCTGACAGACAGAGTGCAGAGGGTGACATGGGAATTTTCTCATCAAATCCAAAGCCTCTGTGCAGTGGTGTTACTCAGGGGTCAGTCTTGTCACCTCTGTTGTTCACAGTGTATATGCTGCCACTGGGAGACATTATCAGGTGTTATGGGCTGGGTTTTCACTGCTGTGTGGATGATAACCACCTGTACCTGTCCTGTGCACCAAATAGCCAGGTGTCAGACTGTATTTAATAGCTGCCTTGAGCAAATCCAGAAGTGGATGACTCACAATTGGCTTAAGCTTAATCCGAACAAGACAGAGGTACTGGTGGTGGAGGCAGGTCGTCAGTGTGTGTGGGAGGGTGCGGCATTATTCCCTGACCTTGTGCTGAGGGGTGTGCCTTTAGCCCCCTCTAAGCAGGTGAAGAACTGGGGAGTAATCCTGGATGGCAGTCTGACACTTGATGCACAGGTATCAGCCGTGGTGAGTAGTGGGTTTTATCATCTCAGGAATATTGCCCTAATTAGAGCCCTGATCCCGCCTGATGACTTGCCCACACTGGTACATGCTTTCGTCACTTCCAGGTTGGACTACTGCAATGCCCTGTACCTAGGGTTATCTGGAGGCAACCTCCGCAGACTGCAGCTGGTGCAGAATGCAACGGTGAGGTTATTGATGGGGGTGAAAAGATGCGAACACATCACCCTGGCATTCCATGAACTGTGCTGGCTGCCAGTTTAGTGGAGAGTTGTCTTCTAGATAGGGCTATTGACCTACAAGACCCTGCACAGGAGGGGTCCAGTCTATCTGCAAGAGCTTCTTGTACCTTACCGTCTGCCCCAGGCCCTCTGTTCTGCCAGGGGGAGGCCTTCTTGGAGTTCCCAGGGTTAGGCTGCTGCACTCAGGAGACAGACCGTTTGCAGCAGCTGCTCCTACCCTGTGGAACTCCCTGCCTGGTTATCTAAGGGAGGCCCCCTTGGTAGAAGCCTTTAAGAAGGGCCTCAAAACATATCTGTTTTATCAAACCTTTAATTGAAGGTGTTTTAATGTCGATAGCACTTTATTATAGATGGATAAATTTATGCTCCCAGCTGTATTTTGATGTCATTTTGAATTTGTTTGATTGTATTTTTAAAATTCTTGTACGATTTCTGTGTATATATTGTACAGCACCCAGAGTCCATGGAGATGGGTGCTATTTAAATAAAATATCTATCTATCTATCTATCTATCTATCTATCTATCTATCTATCTATCTATCGATCTATCGATCTATCGATCTATCGATCTATCTATCTAGATGCCCAGCTAGGGTCATCATAGTAGAGAGGCAAAATTTCTGTTTTATCCCAATTAACTTTAAGACCTTAAATGGCACTAAAGGAGTCCAGGACATCCAATGTTGTAGGAAGGGAAGTTTCCACCTTAGATAATAATGAAAGTAAATTATCTGTGCATAATAGCATGAAAAAGGCTGGATGCTGCCATATGGCCGCATTTAGAGGTTCCATCGCCAATAAGAACAGTTAGGGACTCAACGGGCATACCTGTCTAGTGCCATGATATAAATTAAATGGATCTGATAATACCCCACTTGCTATTACTCTGGCTTTGGGAAAAGCATACAGACAAAGAACCCATGCCTGAAAGCCGGGGCCAATACCCACCAGCAAAAGGGCGTAAAATAAATAATTCCATTCAACAGAATCATCAGACTTCTCAGCATCAATTGCTATTATAGCCGCCAACTCCGGGCCTCTAGAAGCAATCTGAATAAGATTTATCATAGCATGGAGATTATCACTGCCCTGTCTGCCCATCATCAAACTGGTCTGCAATGTATTTATTAGGTATGGAAGAGCGGTTTCTAATCACATCACCAGTATTGTAGCTAAAATTTTACATTCAGCATTAAGTAAAGATATTGGCCTATTATTAGAACATACATTCAGGTCTTTTTTGGGCTTAAGCAGGACAGTGATTGTAGCCTCCTGCATGGAAGGGGAGACCAAACCAACGTCCTTTATATGCCAGAAAAGTGCTAGTAGATCGGAAGCTAGAAGCTCTTGAAAAGCCTGATAAAAATTGGCACTCAGTCTGTATGGGCCTGGAGCCTTTCCCGCAGCCAACTGATTTATAGCCAATTTTATCTCAGCTAGGGATAGCTCTTCGTCCAGAGCACAAGCAATCTCTGGCAGTAGCGATGTCAACTTAAACCATGTAAAAAAGGCTTTGAAATCAGCCTGAGAAGGAGACTGTAGTAGTATAAAGGACCTGATAATATTCCTTAAATAAGTTGGAAATGTATTGTGAGTTAACCACCAGGGAATCCCCGCCTGCCTTTAAATTGGGAATTTGCTTTTCCATAGCTTTTTTCTTCAACCGATGGGCCAGTAATTTCCTGGCCTTTTCCCTCGATTCCCAGTAGGATTGCTGCATAAAGAAGAGAGCCCACAAGGCCTGTTTTTGATAAATAGTGTTCAGCCTGAATTTAAGTTCCTAAAGCTTTTGAGTTTGGCCCTGATTCACAGTTTCTAGGGACTCTTAATAAATGGAGTCCTCTAAAGCCTTAATACCAGATGTTAAGTCAAAATTCCCTGTTTTCATATTTTATTTTCCTTAGCAGCATAAGCAATTACCTGGCCTCTAATGAAGGCCTTAAAGGCACCCCACAGAGTAAAGGGGGAGATGTCAGGATCCTCAGTGGTTTGAATATAAAAACAAATCTCAGCCTTTAATCACATTTGGAGAATCTCGGAGCATAAAAGAGCAGAGTTTAAGTTGCCATCAAGGGGATTTAAAAATACTTCCTTCTGGACCCAGTCTAAACAAACAGAAGTATGGTCTGAAATAATAATTGGAAGAATATCCATCTTTAACACACTGGAAAATAAGGTGGAACTTCCCAAGAAAAAATCTAGTCTACTACATGTACTAAATCTGTTTGACCAGAAAGTGTACCTCTGGATTGTGGGATGAGACAGTATCCAAAAATCTACTAAAGTAAACTCAATGCATATTTGAAACAGCAAAGCTTTAGATCACAGGTGGGAGGGATTCCCCTGTACTGGTGGTATTCTATCTACCATGCTGTCTAATACAAAATTGAAATCCTCTCCAATTAAAACCTTCATCTGAGAGTAATAATTGTCCTTAATCTGTTGGATAAGATGAGTGAAAAAGTCTGGGAAGTTTAAATTATGAGCATAAATATTAATTAATATTCAGTGGTACCAAACAAAGACCCCTACAAAAGAATACTACATCCTTCCCCATCCATAACCACATGACTACTTGAAGGGGTACCCATTTTTAATAAGAATCCAACCACCCCTGCTTTTTAAGGGAATATGTGCTTGAGAATGTCACACCTATCCACCTTCTAACCAGTTTCGAGGCTTCAGCATTCAGAAGATGGCTTTCCTGAAGGAGAGCCATATCATAATGAATTGACCTTAAATACTCATTATTACCAGGGTGGCCATTTTGTGTCAGGTAAACAATGGTTAGTTCAGACTTCATATGAAGCTATTGGAAGTAATGAGTTAAATATGACATTAATTTCTTATGCTATATGGGGGCGATTCATACCTTGGACATTCCAAGTCACTATTCACATGTCCACCCTCCCATAAGGAAATAAAGGGACCCGACAGAAAAAATACAATGCAGTCTCAAAGAATAATTATTAAAAAAAATTTGGAATTAGGTGGTACCACATTTACATCACTACATGAGCCAGTAGTCATAGTAACAATATCTAAAACATAAACCAAAGACAACATGATACCAATAACTACCTTAACCTGACAACTAGAAAAAATGGTACTCATGAATAAATAATATCAGTCCCTGAGTTAACCTAAACAGTATAATGACCATGGTAATACAACTACATCCTCCAACATGAATAATTGCAAATGCAAATAGGAACAGTAGATCAATATGGAGGAATTTCAAAGTCAACCATAGAATATCATGAAGTATTCCAGCATAAATCATATAACATAAAAACAGGCTGACTGGCCAATGGGATATCAAAACTCACTGAAAGTATATACTTTTAAGCTTAGAGAGTGGGATATTAGTGGCAGACAGCATTACTCCACCAAGCCCTCCCACCCCAGCAGGCATGTAGTTGGGCATACTAATCCAAGTCCTGCACTAACCCACTATATGGATGTCCCATAACTCTTGACAGCAGAGCATATGCCATTGTAACTAAAAGAAATAAAACAGATAGATATGGCCTGCATGGAAAACAGAACTCTAAATAAACAGCAGGCACCACCCAACAGAAGTAGCCCATGAGTTACGATGTTAGAAAAAGAAGGGGGGGCTCTAAATACAATTTATAGGCAGCGGGACAAAGGAAAAAGATAACAGACAACCATAAGTCTGATTCAAATATTAAAAGGCAAAAGCCCCAAAACAAACAATTACCTTTGCTTGAAAAACAGAGAACCCATCACCCCTACCATACCCAGGTCCCATAACAGACCATTAATACAGTTATTTGACAGGAGTCCAAGTCCTTTCCTCTGATAATCCACATCCTTGTTACCAAGTCCGATCAGCTCACCTACAAGCTGTTGGAGTAACAATGTTGGAGGAGTCACCTGGAGATGAAGTTGGAGCAGGATTTGACAGCACACTCTCTTGATGAACATTGGCAGAATCCCTGATATCTGGGGGAGTCACATGATGCAGTGAATAGCTGCGTTCCCTGTAAGCTCTGTTCACCTTGCCTCCAAATAGAGCTTTTGTTTGGGATTTCAGCTCACCCTAGAGAAATCCTTTCTGTGTTATAGCAGTGGAAGGCTGCGCTGAAGTGGTTGGGGGCTTGATGGAAACCAAAATGCGTAAAGCCCCTCCGGAACACACTCCTCCTGTGATGCCGGAGAAGGCCCAAAAAAAAAGCGAGGGCCTCAAGTTTGCAGCAGTTCCAGGGCTCCACACCAGGGGGGTCGTAAAATGAGCTCCTAACGCTAGCTAGATTCTTGGAAGAATTCCGGCCCTTTAAGATGGAAATGCAGGAGATGGCTAGCGAAATGAAAAGTGTTACCAGTGCCTTGGGGGACCTTGCCCGGAGGACCACAGATAATGAAGCAAGAATTCGGTCCTTGGAGGGGAATACCGAGAGAATGGATGTGGGGGTAAATCAGTTGAAGCAGCAGGTGGCCAAACTAGAATTGAAGGTGCAGGACCTGGAAGGAAGAAGCCGCCGCAATAATGCAGTGATTGTGGGTCTGCCGGGGAGAGAGGAAGAGCCAGACCCGATCAAGTTTGTCCAAAAGTTCGTGGAGAAAATAGCGGGTCCCTCTCCATTTGGCTCTACTTATACTATAGAAAGGGCTCACACGCCCTTACGGCCGCTGCCCCCGCCAAATGCTCCACCACGTACTTTGATTTTTCGGTTCTTAAATTATCAAGAACGGCAACTTTTTCTACTGAAAACCAGGGAAAGCAAGGATCTGTACTGGGAAGGAGTGAAGATACGGGTTGCGCAAGACATACCTGTAACGGTCCGGCAAAAGAGAGCGGCTTTCAATCCCCTGATCAATAAGTTGATTGCGGCTGGTGTCAGATTTAGAATGGGCTATCCGGCTAAATTCCAAGTCCAGATGGAGGGAGAGTGGAGGCATTTTGAATCGGTGGAGATCGCCCGGTCTGCATTACAATCCACTTTCCCCAACCTGTTCAAAGACTCTTGAAGCCAGCAGCGGGAGCTATCGGGTATCACTGGGTGAAGGCTTCTGGGTTGTTGAGGAAGTGAAGATGTCGTGGTGTGATGTTCTTTGCTCGAGGGCTCGGTGGTTGATCGGCGTAACTCCTGGGACTTCTACTGCACGGACATGAAAACGCATGGAAAGTGTTGAAACTGTATGGACTGGGGTCTAATTTCGGTGATTGTTTTGCCCCGATTATGTTTTCTTGGTGATTTAAATATTCGGGTAAAAGCTGTGGATTAGTTTGGGTTGCCTCTGGCTAAGCAGGGAAGACTGTAAGCCCCCCGGTTTTCCTTTACTCGTTTTTTGAGTCTTTCTCAGTTGGATGCAATTGGGGTCGATGGAGGCATATGGTTATAACCTGCTTAGCCAGTTTATTTTTGAGACCAGAGGATAATGTAATTCGTGCAAGTTTCCACAAGAGGGAGCTTGAAGTCTGTCGTGTAATGTTATTCAGCATTTAAGTGTGGGAATTTCTGGGTTATTTTGTAGCGGTAACTATGGCTTTATTAGCCTTTGGAAGCTGAATTTACTATGTCAGTTGCTTTAAAGGCAATTAGCATGCTGTTTCTCTCACCTGGTTAAGAGATGAAGTGGCAGGCTAGGTATAGAGTGCCAGCAGGTTAGGTAATTGTTAGTTTGGCAGAGAGTTTGGCTGTTTTTATATAGGGGAGGTTCATACCATCGTATTAATATAAGTAGAATGTCATATGACAAGGGGTGATTTGGGTTTGAGGGTTCTACTTAGACCCTGTTAGTGATTTTGGGAAGGTTAAGTAGCGGGTTAAGGGAAGGTTGATAGTATAGCACAGGATTGGGTTAGTAATAGGTGGGCAATGAGATAATAGCCTGGAGGAGGGTGTGAGGGTGGGGTGAGCGAGGCTGTGGGGCTGTTGTCACGGGCCAATAAAGCTTGGGTGGGGGAGGGTTTAAGGTGCTGTGGGGGAGGGCAGAGGGGAGGATGCAGTGATGCAAGCTGTTAATAGGGGGCCGTGTGGATGGGGGTGGGGGGATAGTGGTGGGTCAATGTTAATCGGGTATTGTAGCGGCTATGGGGATTGTCTGGGGGGGATAAATCATGCACAAGTCCTTAATTTGGGTAACAGGGTGTGCCATTTAAATGGGAGCATACCATGGTCTGAGTCAGAAATTTTGGATAACGGCACTGTATGGGTCTATTGAAGTTGTAACCTGGAATATAAAGGGAGCACGCCAGAAGGTTAAGCAGTACAGTATTTTAAAGCACTTAGAGGTACTAAGGGCAGACATTGTGTTCCTGCAGGAGACGCACTTGCTTCAAACAGAGTGTAATTCCATGAGGCAGCCTGCAGATGGGGTCAGTTTTTCCTCGCAAGGTAGCACGCTAGAGCAGAGGTGTGATGATGCTTCTGCGTGGGGTCTGTACCTTTGCACTGCTTCAGGTTATTCAGGATGGTGAGGGCAGATACGTGTTTGTTAGGGGCAAGCTACAGAATGTGGAGGTACTTCTTGGGTCTATTTATGGTCCCAACTCGGATTCTCAGGAGTTTTTTGTTAAGCTTCTGGAAATCCTGGCCCCCTTTGTACAGATTCCCATGATCTTAGGGAGGGACTTGAATCTTGTATTGGACCCACTGATGGACAGGACTAGGAGAAATATTGCAGTTTTTTCTCCAGCTCAGCGGGCCCTAGGTGAGTTGTTGGACCAGACTGGCTTAGTGGATGTATGGAGAGTTGTTCACCCGAAAGATAGGGAGTATACGTTTACTTCTGCAGTTCACGGCTCAGCATCTCGTATAGATTACCTGTTATTTTCTGGCACTCTTCTTCCCGGAGTGCTGGAGTCTGAGATTATGCCGAGGCCACTTTCTGATCATGCTGTGGCAGTGGCGTCAATCTCTTTTTCTACTCTTCCTAAGAGGGGCAGTAGGTGGCGGATTAATAATCAGATGCTGCGCAGTCCCAAAATTGTGGAGTTTATTTCCATGCAAATAGAAGAATTTATAGCTAATAATGTAAGGGATAATATTAGCCCCGATGTTGTTTGGGGTGCGTTTAAAGCATTTATAAGAGGTATATTAATAGGTCAGGCATCCAAAAGGAAGAAGGAGAGGGTACAAATTCTATCCGAGTTGCTGAGCCGAATAAGAAGTAAGGAAGCTACTATGTCCTTGCAGTCGGCTGAGGACGAGAAGTTGGAACTGGTTAAGCTGAGAGATCTTTATTTAAAGTTGCTGGGGGAGCAAGCGGAATTGGCTTTAATTAAGACCAAGGCTAGTTACCTTGATCAGGGTGAGAAGGCGGGGTCACTCCTGGCTAGGAGAGTTAAACAATTGGAATTATCTCATGTAATTCCAGGGATTCTATCTAAAGCAGATGGCCAGGTTAAAACCACCCCTGGGGAGATAGTGCAAGTATTTAGATGTTATTTTAAATCTCTGTATAGTAAAATGGATAACCCCCCCACTGAGAAGGAGATGCTTGCCTTTCTTGAAGGGCTGGATCTCCCTTTGTTGTCTGAGTCTCAACAGGCACAGTTAGTGGCCGACATCACTCAGGGTGAGATTGAATTGGTTATTCAGAGTCTCCCATTGGACAAAACTCCTGGGCCGGAGGGTTCTCGTCTAATTTTTATAAAAAGTTTTCTAAGTTATTATCCCCTTTATTTCTTAGTTTATTCAGACATATTTTACATCGTCAGGTGCAGGATCAGTCTTTATTTGAGGCACTTATTGTTTTAATTCCCAAGCAGGATAAACCTCCGGAACAACCATCCAGTTACAGACCTATATCCCTGCTTAATTACGATATTAAGATTTTGGCCAAGTTGTTGGCAGAACGTGTAAGTCGGGTTTTACCCGGACTCATTGGCCCAAAGCAAGTTGGTTTTGTGAAGGATAGGTCGTCTGCTGATCACCTGCGGACCTTGGCTCATGCCTTCTCGGTGTCTGAGGATAGTGGTACCGCCATGGCCCTGCTGTCTTTAGACGCCGAGAAGGCTTTCGATAAGGTTCACTGGGGGTTTTTAACTATGATGGGGAAATTTGGGTTTTCTGAGCCTTTTCTTAAATGGATTAGTTCCCTTTATTCAAACCCTACTGCGAGGTTTAGTTGTAATGGTGCCACCTCAGACCCTTTTAATCTTTATGTGGGTACTAGGCAAGGATGTCCCTTGTCCCCTCTCCTTTTTAATCTATACCTAGTACCTCTCATCAGGACAATTATACATAAACAAGAAATTGAGGGTATTAGAATTCTGGACTATACTGTGAAAATAATTGCATATGCAGATGACCTGTTGATTTATGTTTCTAATCCAAGGGTTTCCATTCCTGCTCTCATAGAGGTTATTCGGGTGTTTAGTACACTGACTAATTATAGGTTAAATTTAGACAAGTCAGTTGTATTTCCCCTTAATAAAAATGTTTTTAAGCAGGAGGTAGCAGAATTGGGTCTGTCCTGGAAGTCAGATTTTATAAGATATCTTGGTCTGAATCTAACCAGATGCAGGACTAAGATATTTCAGTTGAACTTAGATCCATTGGTGCGTGTCATTAAGCTGGATCTAGAAAGGTGGGTGAAGTTGCCAATTTCCTTATGGGGAAGGATTAATTTAGTTAAAATGAGCGTCTTTCCTAGATTGTTTTACCCTCTGAGTATGTTGAATATTTGGATACCACTTGCCTGGTTCAGGAAGTTACACAATATGATAGCTAATTTTGTGTGGGGTTATAAGAAGTCTAGTATGGCCTATCAAAAGTTGGCAGCACCCAAATTACTGGGGGTACTAAGGCTTCCACACTTTGCCCTATATTTTTGGGCAGCCCATGCCAGCAAGTATCTGAGGTGGGTGAAGGGTAAAGATGTTTCAGTACAGCACCCCTATATGCCGCTCTGGCTACAAATTGAGTTGGCCCTGACTCGGAAATATGGTTTGAGGCCTGAGGCTTTGCTTCATCTTACGCTGAAATTGTTGCCCCTCCAGTTGCGTAGTTCTCCAATCGGGATTTCTGTGAGAGTCCATGCCCAACTTTGTTGCTTTTTGAAATATGATCACTTTAATGATTGGGTTCAGCCAATTTGGGGTAACCCACATTTTGTAATAGGTAATAAAATTCTTAGTCCCACCTGGTTGCCCTTACCTGAGGAGTGTTGTGTGAAAGACTTTCTTTCGCCCGATGGAGAAATATTCTCCTCTGTTGAGATTCTGAATAAATTTGAGATGCCTACTATGACAATTTTTAAGATATATCAGATTAGGCACCTTTTGGTTGCCAAGATGGGCAGGGGGACAATTCGGAGTCCTAGGTTAGATTTTTATGATGCATTGGGGCCGTTGGTGGGTTTATCGCACGCAATTTCCAAAATATACTCAGTGTTATTTGAATGGGCGTATTCTCCAAATCCAGTTCAAGGTTTATACTGGGATTCTGTCTTTCCTGATTCGGTGCTTAACTGGAAGGCTTTATGGATGAATTGTCATAAATTCTTCTTGCAGGATCGGTTAAGATTGATGCAATTCAAAATTCTTCACAGTATTTATTATTCCCCACAAAAATTGGTTAGGTTGAAAATTGCTACAAGCTCTACATGTTACAGGTGTCAAGCCGGGGTTGGGGATTTGATGCACATTTTCTGGCATTGCCCTAAGGTAACCTCTCTGTGGGCAGAAATTAAAAGTAGGGTGAATCCGTTATTGGGACTTGGGGATCTTTTTACTCCGGAAATATGTGTGTTGGGAGATGTCTCTCATATTCCCGTCAAGAATAGGAGGTTCCATATAGTCCTGATTGCTGCCACGCTTAAGAGAATTGTTCTCAGACACTGGAAGGATTCTGTTGTGCTAAGTTATGCTGAATGGCTGGAGGAATTACTAGCTTGTTTGAGGGTTGAGAGAATGACTGCTATCCTCCAGAATAAGCTCTCCAGGTTTGACAGGATTTGGGGTTCTTTTTATGCTCTTTTTTCTCTTTAGGAGAGTCTAGATTTACTATGGTTTGATGGTATGCCATCTCATTGGACTTGTGCTGGGAGGGTCAAGGGGTGGGGGTCGGGATTGGGTGGGAGGTTTGGGGGTATGTTACAGGGTTTGCTTTATTTTATGTATGAACATATGCATGTACGTATTATTTTGTGTCTGTACTTGAAATTGTTGGATAATATGCCTGTAACGAAAAATGAATAAAGAGTTAATGGCAAAAAAAAAGAATCCCTGACATCTGAAACAGTTGGAGTCTATGTCACCTGGTCCAGAGGAACAGATGCCAGTAGTTCCTCTTCTAAATAATCAGCCCAGTCCATACTGCTTTCTGGGGAATCCTCCAACTCTAGCATCAGTGACAACCTCAGGTGTTTGGGGTTGGGATCCATTGACAATCCTCGTGAAGCAGGCAACACTGAAGTGGCAGAGGATATAGTGTTTGCTGAGGCAAAATTGACTCCACCTCCGTGCTGCTGAGTAGACCACTGAGCATCAGAGCTATGGTGAACTTCTCTCTGTTGCTTTGATTTCTGGGCAGGATGACTATTACTAGGGACTGGTGCAGCGGTAGATTGATTCAGTGCAGCTTGAGGAGCAAGGCTCAGTTCCCCTACAGAGGCAGCAACTTAATCTTCCTTGTGCCCATTTTTGCTATTAATCCATGTGCCTTTCCCCACAGCATTCCTTCTTGCGATCGCTTGAGTGTCGGCTTTAGAGGATCTGGCAGTCTCAGTGAGGAACATTTGGGCATCCTGAGAGGTATGAAAATGGAGCTAGTGACCCTCCCAAAGTACTGAGAAAATAGCAGGATATTTAAGGGAGAACTGCAGCTTTTGAAGAGCCAGTTCTTTCCTCACTGGCATGAAGGCTTTGCAGCAGGCTGCCATGTCTTTTGAAAAGTCCTGAAATATAAGAATGGAGTGTCCATTCTATTTAAGAGGACCTTTTACCCCAAGACAATTTTAGATTTGCTCCTTGATAGAAAAACAGAGAAAATAGGCTAGTATGGGATGAGGGGTCATCTGCCTTGCAGGGCAAGAGCCATCTGTGGGCTCACTCTGTCTCCAGGGACAAGTCTCAATAATAATCCATGGTCTGAGGTATTAATTGCTATAGAAATTTAGGCATGTTGGGACTCTCAGACCCCTTAGGGACTCCAATAATGCACAAATTGTTCTGACGCCCTCTATTCTCCAAGTCCTTTATTTTGTCCCAAGCTTGTTCTAACCATTGCTTTAGTTTGGAAATACAGTCAGCATAACGAACATTATCCGACTCCACTCTCAACGCAAATAGCAAGTGTTCAGCAATACATTGTTCTGCAGCTTCCATGCTGTCATTCAACTGAAATGCAGATGACTTGATGTTGGTTATATCTAATGTTAACACTTGCAGCATCATTTGGATGTCCAATATGCCTTCCAAGCCCGCCATGGTGTGGATCTCTGATGCCTCCATACCTGGAAGCTGAAGCAGGCCTTCTCCGAGGAATGACTCAACTCACTAGAAAATCTTTCCAGTAAGTAAAATCCTGCCAGGACACGATCAGTTAAGTAGCAATGGGTTTCCACAGCTAGGGTTAACCACCTGTGTTGGGCGATCTTTTCAAAAGTAGCCCAAAAGTGACAGATTTAGTAAAAGGATCAGAGGAGCAGGATTCTCAGGCAGTCACCGCTGAGCCTGCAGGCATGGAAAGGTACAGTAATTCAACATGAGAGTTGGTTGTCTACTATGTGGTTGTTGTTTAGCGTGAATTAATTGTAAATATGATGGCAACACATAAATATAGTAGAACCGACAAATCTGTTGTTTAAAAGAGCCAGGATGCTGTCTGAGTTCATGTACATTAGGAGGCACAGCAGTGCAAGTCTTAGGAACTATTTGCACCTAAGAGCTAAATTACAGTGGGAATTGAATTAGAAATATAAAATTCTATATAACAATCTTTTGTGTTTTGACTAGAAGATGTACTCGAGGTGTATTCACCAAGATATAGCAACAAATAATAAAAGAATACTGTCAGATTACTGAAATGTGGAAATTAGTGCCTGTTCTCTTACTTACAGGACAAATGATACTACAGACAGATTAATGTGTAATTCTAATAGTTATATAATATACTTTCATAAGTAGAACCTCCATCCCCACAATAGGAAGAGTAAACTGTACATAATTTTTCAGTCAAAGCAAAGTTAGAGGTTAAGTGAATTCCAGAAAGTCAACAAACTGTTATTTGTCATGGTTGAAACACAGATAAAGGAACATTTCTAGAACACAATAAAAGGTGGAGAGCAGCATGGTATGCCACAATAGTATGATGAAAATTAAACAGATATTGACTATTGGTTCAAATTTATTTTATTGCAGTGCAGAATTTAATATGCTGAAATTGGGCTTCAGGTCAAGTAAGCTCAAGTAACACACCAGGTAACATTGTTAATAGTTCTGTAAATCTTTATTATTTGTTTTTTGGAAACTAGATATAGTAGGTGCACTGGACAACAGAATGCTTATTTTCTGGTATGACTCATGAGGTTACACAAGGCCCCAATTTTTCCATGATTCTGTGGCTTCAGAGATTGCCATGGACTTTACTGTAAAACGTGGAAAAAATGCAGAATATTATTCCATGGTTTACAAGAACTGCATAATATTGTTCTGCAGTTTATATGAACTGCAGAATATTATTCCATAGTTTATACTGAAAAGCCAGTATTTAGCCTACCCACTGGTGCTGCGGTACCACTACTGCTTGCAACTCCAATGATCTAGGTTTAGGAAAGAGCCTGGGAAGTTGGAGGGTCATCCTTGGGGGAGGAGGATCAAGCATCCTATGGGCTGCTCTCCTCCTCAGGGAGAGAGGGTGGGGAAGTCCCTGGTGTTTGGGTAACCCCTCGTGGCAGCCTGGGGTTCAACAGGCAAGACTGACTATGTTTGGGAGGTGTATAAAATGTCAGCTTGCTGGCCCAACATCATTGAATGACATGCTTCCTGGCAGAAAACAGGAAAATGGCATTTCCCCCACCACACAATGACATCTGCCCCCACATTGCAGACCCCCACATCACTGCCAGGATCTCACTCCCATTCTATCATTCAATCTTTGTTGGGGGAGGCATTATTTTGAAATGAGGTAAGTCTCAGGGTGTGTGGCAGGACTCAGCATGTGTAGATCAGACCAATGGGGACAGAGGATGATGCAATAAAGCATAATGAAGAAAAAAATGAAGAGTCAGTATAAACCGTGAGTAAAAGAAATCTGCAGTTTACTGTACCTTGACTCTGATGAAGGAAAATTATTCCATGAATCATATAAACTGCAGTTATTCCATGGATCATATAAACCCAGGGAAACTGTTCCCGTGGTTTATTTTAAATTCTGCAGAATGCTTTTTGGAGTTCTGTGGAATTTCAAAACAAAACCCTGAGAAGCATTTTGGAACAGCCCCTGCTCATTAGTTTGTCTGTTAGGGTATTACCTTAAAAATCAAAACAGGTAAATCCCCCCATGACATCCTGCTCAGCCCCACTACCCTCTCTATCTTGCCCTGAGAACCTCCTTGAGTACCTTTATTTGAAGTAGAAATATCTGTATCAGGTCCCTGTGACAGAGCGACCTCTGTCATGGAAGGGTGCCCTGGTATTTTCACCCCCCCCCAAGAAGTAACTACAAACTGCTACTAAAAGCTGTTATTTAAATATTATTAGGTTAAATACAGCTCCCTCTCTATTTAGTGTGCTATCATGGTTCCATTGGAAGTCCTCTCTCCTCAAAGTAAGCACACTAAAGTAAAGAAACGGAGTACGTGTCCCAATGTACAAAAGAATTATAATGCCCTTCACTATAGAATAGTAATGGCAAAACAGGATAGAATACATTAGAAGCCAGATATGCAGGGAGCTGCCAGGTGAGACAGTTATGCCGAGTGGTATTTGCCCCACTGTCCTGTACCCTCTGAACGGCTGCTGGCAGTGTGTAAAAAAGTAAAAAGTGTTAGCCATGTTGGGCTATGAATACATGGGCAGCCGATTTAGGGTGCTGGTATAGAAATAAAAAGGGCATGTAATGCATTTAGAATAAATAACATAATATGCCCCATTGATAAAGTAATGTGCATGTTGTTCTGTGTATTGGAGGTTCAGGGAGGGAAGGTGTATATAGAGTAAAAGTGCAGGTTGCGCCAGTTAAAGTATAACACTGGTGCCCCAAAGAGAGAGAAATAGTTTAAATTAGGAGCACGCTCACTCTGTGATATCTCTCTCTCTCTCTCTCTCCTGCTGTGCTAATGCAGCTGTCCGAACAGAATGGGTGGATGGCAGAATGCCAGTGACATAGCCACCCCAAAGTGAAGTAAAGAAATAATTTAACATAAAGAGTGGGCTGTCAATATAAATAAATATGTAAGCTGCCAGAAAGGGGCCAAAATGAAAAGTTCAGCTGACGGGCTGAAATTTCAGCCATCAGGGAAAGAAGGGGAAAGTGCTCCACAGAAATAGGAGCCTCTAGAAACAAATGGAAAGGATACAAATCGTTGCATGGGGATAAATTCCTAATATGGGGCATAGTGTGCTGAAAGCACATAAAAAAACAAAAGGAAGCAAGATATTATTGGGGAAGGAAAAGATAAACATAAAACTCAGAACAGTCCATTTAAAGAAAAGAAACTGAGACATTATGTGGGCTCTAAAGGTGCATCCCTTTGGTAATTACTTGTAGGGTATAATGAAATGCAGAGTTATACAGTATATGTATAATAATGCCTGCCACTATACTGTGAACTGACCTGTTCCTCAGAGAGTTCAGAAAGACTGAAGAGCCCTATAGGAGGATAGTGGCCCCTAGTGGTCTGTATTTATGCTAACAGGATTCTTAGTATGAACCGATCAGTAGGAGGAGTTAATGGTAATGAGGGTCATTATGTCCTTAAAGTTGGATAAACCTATTTAGGGATGGGATAATTATGTACTGTTTAAAGAAAGTCATAGCTCTGTAAGGGCTTAGGAATATCCCATTCTTTATTTTGTATAGGCCGGAATATGAGCCATATAAGGTACTGTTTTGGAGTTAATTATAGGAAGTGGGTGGATCCCTTGATTATGAGGTCACTCACAGAATTATATAAAAGATTACCACTAGGGATATTAAGGAGATCTACAGATTAAGCTAGAGATCGAGAGAGTCAGTCTAGCACTGACCAGAGAGAAGGAAGGTTCAGTCTCCGAGCTGACTGAAGGGAGCCATTGTTGGGCATCAGATTGGTCTTTTCCAAGGCAATTTATGTTGGATTGAGTTAAAACAAAAATGTATGAAGTAATACTTGACTCTTTATTTTCTGTAAATACTATCATTAAAAAAAATAAAATAAAATGGTAAGTGCCATCTAGGCACTTTTTATGCACCAAACCTAAGTGTATGCCTAAGTGATTGTACCCTGAAATACCAACCCCATGACAGCTGGTGTTAAAAGTGGGATATGGCTGACTGTCCAAGTGATCCTGAGGGAATTCAGTCAGGGTGTCTGAACAGGCATCACATGGTATAGGAAACACGGTGCATAAGCGACGCAGTGAAGGATGTGGAACAGGAGTGGAAACAGTGGCCTGGATGAGTCACTGCCAGATTGGAGGAGATGGACCCAGAATGGAAACAGTGGCCTGGATGAGGCACTACCAGATCGGAGGATGAGTGGTGATGGTAGCCTGGGTGAGGTGCTGCGGGACCAGAGGAACTTGATATGTTGGTTATATGACCAATGGATGGATGCGGAGGGTCATTGGAAAGAGGCAGTGGGGAGATACCTCAAGTTGGGGAACCAGAGGGAGAAAGCCAGGGAGGTACTGAGAAGGAAAGGGCTTGAGATATTGGAACCAGCAGAAGCCCTGGTGAAGTGCTTCATGTCGGACTTGCTGATCTCGCCAATATTTCCGGGTATGTACTGACTGGAGTATATGGGAGAGATGATCTCACAGAGGTCCACAGGTAGGACTGTTCATATAAATTCAGGGGTGAAGAGTGAGCCTACAAGCAACAAGGAAAAGGCATTGAATGCTGAGGAGATTCAGGCACCTGCACATATTGTTTATCATGAGCAGAAAGTAGAATGTCATAACTCAAGTGTAGCATGAGGGAAGTTACAGGTGAGAGACCCAGACATTATTAAATTAAAATCATGCATGGAAAATCAGGAAGAAGGTAGGGCTGCAGGTACACAGGAAGTAAAACCTTTGTGGTAGGCAGAAGACAAACAGGGGACCCTCTACCACATTAAACCTCACCCTCAGACAAAGAGGTTATATGCAAGAATAATAGTACTGATAGCCTACAGAGAGGTGGTCATAGAAACTGACTGTACTATACATTCCAAACCTCTACAATCTGAGGAATTGTTAACAGAACTCACCTCAGCTTTCTTTTGGCCAGGGAAGTACCATCAGGCTGCTGAGTACATGGAAAGATGGTGTGTTAGCCAAAATGTAGCTGCTAGACGCATGGGAGATAAAACCCGCAAATGGAAGTGCCATAAAGGATGGCCACCATGGGAAAAGGGAAGGGCACAATTCATGGTTGGATGTACATGGTAGGACACACAAAGTACAGTTATGGGTAAAACAGGGATCCATGAGAGCTATAGGGTTGAGGTGAAGTAAGGTATCCTCTAGAGGAATTCAATAGCTGAGGTAAATATGTTACCCTATTGAAATATGTTACCTAACCACCTGCATAGAATGGATAAATGTGAATGCAGATTTACAATGACGATACTACAGTTTCTTTATTAAATGTATCATGCTTGGGATGATAATGTATAGGTACATAAAAGAAGCTAGTTATGGTAGTGCAAATGAACAGTTAGAATTCTGGATATCAGCCCCAGGGTAAAAACAGATTAGGAAAGTTTGCAATTATAACTTGCACTGTGCAAATCTGTTAACTCATTGTCTCCTAGCAGATGCCTGTAGTCGTCAGTAAAATACAGTGGTGTCTCCTGAGTACACCTGCAGAAATCGGCTACTGACTCCCAGTGTGCCCTTGCAACGTCTGGAGAAGTCACTTGTATATTTTAATATATAGTGTAACAGAATATAATATATATTTGACTGCATAGCACCGTTGGAAAGGTAATTTTATGCTGAACAACTTTGCCACTGATATTTTGTGTATATCATGTATACTTTAGGAGTTATTTGCATTTGTTTATGGTATGGTGTGTATGGTTTATGTTGCCTGTTTTAGTGAAAACAATTTTTTTTTTGCTGTTTCAACCAGCATAGAAAAAAAAACAAAATTACATATTATTATTTGCATACCACCATTGGAAAGGTAATTTTGTGCTGAACAACTTTGCCACTGATATTTTGTGTATATCATGTATACTTTAGGAGTTATTCACATTTGTTTATGGCATGGTGTGTATCGCTTACATTGCCTGTTTTAGTGAAAAAATTATTTTTTTTTGCTGTTTCAACCAGCATAGGAAAAAAAAACAAAGTTACATATTATTATTTGCATACCACCATTTGAAAGGTAATTTTGTGCTGAATAACTTTGCCGCTCATACCTTGTGTCTAGCACTTACGGTTCTTGAGCTATTAGGATTTGTTTGTGGCATGCTGACTATAGCTTGATTTTGCTTAGAAAGGCCCAGGATTTACTGTTAACAGTACACAGGAGACAAGTGGTGCAACATCAGAGACCTCCTGTGGAGGCAATGAGTTAATGGGACCTTGGGGTGGAGCTAATGGATGAGGGAGGACCATAGCTCCATCCCCTTTCATGAAGGTGGGAATGTGGATTGATATGCAATGTACATTTCCAGCATTTGTACAAATTATTTTTATCTGGATTTTCCTTCTATGCTGTAGCAATCTCTCTTTGCTATTTTTTTCAGATATTTCCCCATGTCCAGTGAGCTGGCCATTTCTTGGGTGAATTTCTTTCTTTACTAGTTGATCTTTTTTCTAGACTTTTGATCTATGTTTCTTCTTTTAAAGTTTAAAAATGATGGTGATAAAGTACCCATGTTGTTATATAAAGCAGTATAACTTTGAGACAGGTACTAGGTGTGCTTATGAAAAGGGGGAACAAAAATGTAATGTGTACAGGATTGATGTGGTGAGGACAGTATGGTAGTTAAATTATAGAGGTTTACTATGTTTAACTCAGTGAAAAAAGCCCCAGGGTAAAATATGAGTAGTTGTGGAGATGCTATGCATCCTTACTAACATGATTTAAGAGATCATGGGGTGGAACTCTACAGTGAGGGTGGGCTGGAGCTCCACCATATCCTCTTGTGGGTTGGTAACCTACTATCAGACAACCACTGGATGGTTGTGCTTTTAAGTGGGGAGGTATGTGACAGAGTGACCTCTGTCATGGAAGGGTGCCCTGGTACTTTCACCCCCCCCCCCCAAGAAGTAACTACAAATTGCTACTAAAAGCAATTATTTAAATATTGCTAGGTTAAATACAGCTCCCTCTCTCTATTTAGTGCACTGTCATGGTTCCATTGGAAGTCCCCTCTCCTCAAAGTAAGCACACTAAAGTAAAGAAAGGGAGTAGAGTGTCCCAATGTACAAAAGAATTACAGTGCCCTTCACTACAGAATAGTAATGGCAAAATAGTTTAGAATACATTAGAAGCCAGATATGCAGGGAGTTGCCAGGTGAGACAGTTATGCCGAGTGGTATTTGCCCCACTGTCTTGTACCCTCTGAACAACTGCTGGCAGTGTGTAAAAAAGTAAAAAGTGTTAGCCATGTTGGGCTATGAATACATGGGCAGCCAATTTAGGGTACTGGTATAGAAATAAAAAGGGCATATAATGCATTTAAAATAAATAACATAATATGACCCTTTGATAAAGTAAAGTGCATGTTGTACTGTTTATTGGAGGTTCAGGGAAGGAGTATATAGAGTAAAAGCTCAGGTCGCGCTAGTTAAAGTATAACACTGGTGTCCCAAAGAGAGAGAAATAGTTTAGATTAGGAACACGCTGACTCCATGATCTCTCTTCTCTCTCTCTCTCTCTCTCTCTCTCTCTCTAATGCAGCTGTCCGAATAGAATGGGTGGATGGCTGGATGCCAGTGACATAGCCACCCCAAAGTGAAGTAAAGAAATAATTTAACATAAAGAGTGGGCTGTCAATATAAATAAATATGTAAGCTGACAGAAAAGGGCTGAAATGAAAAGTTCAGCCGACAGGCTAAAATTTCAGCCGTCAGGGAAAGAAGGGGAAATTGCTCCACAGAAATAGGAGCCTCTAGAAACAAATGAAAAGGATACAAATCAATGTGTGAGGGGATAAGTTCCTAATAAGGGGCATAGTGTGCTGAAAGCACATAATAAACAAAAGGAAGCAAGATATTATTGGGGGAGGAAAAGAGAAACATAAAACTCAGAACAGCCCATTTAAAGAAAATAAATTGAGACATTATCTGGGCTCTAAAGGTGTATCCCTTTGGTAATCACTTGTATGGTGTAATGAAATGCAGAGTTATACAGTTTATGTATAATAATGCCTGTCACTATATTGTGAACTACTGTAATCTGTTCCTCAGAGAGTTCAGAAAGACTGAAGATTCCTATAGGATGGTGGCCCCTAGTGGTCTGTATTTATGCTAACAGGATTCTTAGTATGAACCTATCAGTGGGAGGAGTTAATGGTAATGAGGGTCATTATGTCCTTATAGTTGGATAAACCTATTCAGGATAATTATGTACTGTTTAAAGAAAGTCATTGTTCTGTAAGGGCTTAGGAATATCCCATTCTTTATTTTGTATAGGCCGGGATATGAGCCATATAAGGTACTGTTTTGGAGTTAATTATAGGAAGTGAGTGGATACCCTGATTATTCGGTCACTCACAGAATTATATAAAAGGCTACCACTAGGGGTTTTAAGGAGATCTACAGATTGAGCTGGAGATTGAGAGAGTCAGTCTAGCACTGACCAGAGAGAAGGAAGGTTCAGTCTCCGAGCTGACTGAAGGGAGCCATTGTTGGGCCTCAGATTGATCTTTTCCAAAGCAATTTATGTTGGATTGAGTTAAAGCAAAAATGTATGAAGTAATAATTGACTCTTTATTTTCTGTAAATACTATCATTTAAAAAAAAATAAGTAAATAAAATTATAAGTGCCATCTAGGCACTTTTTTGTGCACTAAACCTAAGTGTTTGCCTAAGTGATTGTACCCTGAAATACCAACCCCGTGACAGTCCCACACAGTGCAGCAATCCTCACTCATCCTTCTAATTTCACCACCAGGCCTGAATTCTTTTTTTTGTCCCAGAAGTGCTTTGAGCACAGCTGCACAAAATACTACTGGAATGAGAAACTGGCATTCCAGCCTAGTGGTAAAACTAGAAGGATGAAGATTTCTGTGCAGTGTGGTAGCTGCTAAAAATATTACTCATTCAAATTTGGTGGCCCTGGGGGCTTTCAGGTTGTGGTGGGGAGGGTGATAGGGCTGAGATGGTTGGGGGTGGAATTTTTACTTTCTAAAACTAAGAACTCAGGAGTTAATTGACACCTTTTCTGGTTTTAGGTCCAAGCCCAAAAACTAACATTTTCCTCTACAGTACATGGGTGTTTGGGGGTGCTGACTGCTACTAAAATACCCAACTGCTGTTGCAGAATTTCCACAGAAATAGGAAACTAATAACACAGAAGTTCTATGGCAACAGGGGGACTTGCCACAGCATTTAGACCCAATTACCACAGAAAAATCGGGGTTTTGAGGGTACAGAACAAAATTCTTCAAACAATACAGAGACAAATTTAGACAGCTCACAATTCAAAAAGGTGAACCGTGAAACAATTACAAATTATGCTTTGAAACTCAGATTTACTTTTGAAATATGAAGGCAATAAATGAGGAGTTGTACAATCTCTCATTCTTTGCCTTTTCACAAATTTGGTGATGAACAGCCAAACCTAAAATAAGGGAAAAAAGGAGAAGTTAATATTAAATTTAAGCAGATAAAATCATCACCAATATTCTATATGTGGGCTCATATAAATTAAAAAAGTACTTGAGCTAAAACGTAATTATATGAATTGTTTAGAGAATTCTTATACCAAGGCACAGTAGTATTGGTGCTTTTACCTCACTGTGATGAGCCCTCAATGTCCGATGGTGGTTATACAGGACAGTAGCATTTTTAACATACTTTTGGAAATTTTGGGCCTTCATTATTAGGCCCTTAAAATAAGTTATATACTGCTGTGTATTTGTATACTTTATACTGTAGGAACCACCATATATCTGAAGAAATGGCATGACTAGTCACAAAATTGTCAATGACGTATTGATAGAAATAACAAGTTCTGACATGAGCCGATAGGGCTACATGAGAGGGATTTGGGGAGTCTGAGGTGTGCTATGGATAGGCGGCCAGCTATGCCAGGACTCTGATGTGTGCTGGATAACAGCCACTACAGACTTTTTTTTTATTTTCTTTGTACACCTACACCACCAGGCATCCTTCAAGAGTGCCCATTCGGAATTCACCCTACTCCCAGCCTGAACCCTCCGCATCTCCCAGGGTTCCCTCCCCTGAGTGACCACATGCAGGCTCGACTCCTGGTACCATCTCCAGGGCTGATTCCACCGTCCCTCAGTGGTTGGCTCCTAAGTATGAAGTGCCTTACCTGCTGTCTATGGGTTGGCCCATGGAGAGAGATCCTGGAGCATCTGGGCCGGCGTTTGGAATGTGTGCGATTCCCGTGGGGCCAACATCATCTCACCAACAGTGTAGGAGGCTTTCCACTTTTTCTTTCCCCCATGAGTGTGGCGTGCAATGGCATCAGCATGCAGGCTACCCTCATAGACGCCTGCCTCACTCGTCCCCTGATTCTTGGTCCCACGCATGTAGTACCCCCCGGTCTCCACCAAGGGCCACTAATGTGCCGGGGAACCCCTGGATCCCTCCCAGGGAGAGGAGAGCAGTCCTCTGGATGCTCAACCCAACTCCCTCCCCTGCTGATCCCCAGTGCCCATGCTCGCTCCTGAACCCAGGTCACCAGTGCAGCGTGAGGTGTGGCATCCAGCGCCTCAACCCTCAGCACCACTGGACCAGTCAGCCACTACAGACTTGCATCTGAAGAAAAAAAAGTGTGGTGGTGTGGTGGAGAAGATAGACACAGTGGGGATAGAGCAGAGGACATCAGCTGGTGGAGGTATCATGCTTCAGCTTTACTGCTGTTGTTCACTTGGTTTCGGGTTCAGTGAGTGCTTTTCTGAAGCAAAGCATCGTAAGGCTTCTTGGGAAACGGAGGACATCAGATTCTGGTCCTGTGGGCTGACATGTTTCTGGAGTGACAGTCCCAGACACAAACCAAGCCAGACCTTGAACAGTGCTTATAAAGGCTGATTTGTGCTGGAGACATGGAGATCCTGTGGTGAAAGGTCTGTAGTGCTGGGAGTGGGTGCAAGCTGTGCCTACCCGGTCTTCAAATGTGAACAGCTAACTGAACAGAGCTGCTGAGTTCCAGAGAGGAAGACATTGGCAACTGCGTGCAAGTTTGCATATAAGTGCCGCTGAAGATACAGTGTGGAGAAAAACCAGAGCTGCTGCTGCATGTCCTGAAACAGGCACTACAGCATGCCTCTGACCTAGGGGTTTGGCAGCCAGGGTATATGTGAGGGTCAGATAGTGTGGGATG
This sequence comes from Neoceratodus forsteri, assembly GCA_016271365.2. Taxonomy (NCBI): domain Eukaryota; kingdom Metazoa; phylum Chordata; order Ceratodontiformes; family Ceratodontidae; genus Neoceratodus; species Neoceratodus forsteri. Next base: position 1,730,030,898 of record CM057452.1, read on the forward strand.
GACAATCTGCTCATTTGGGCTGTTAGCTCTGCACTCATATTTGTTTATCAAGGTAAGATAATTAAATGCATCACTAACACCAAAATACTATCAGTCATTATTTGAACCTGATGTAATTATTCAAGACACCTCCCACCAACCACCAGCACAAACATGGACCATAGATAACATTCAGTTATACAGCAGTGCCTAGAGTTTTATTTGACATTTTTTTCAGCTGAATAGCCTCATTTAGGTGCATCCCTTAGTTTTCAAGAGGGTCATGAAAGCAACATTTAAAAACAGCAGTAGCACATTTCATACAAAGTACAGTACTTCGCTTATAGCTCCGACGGACACAAAGGCCACCTCTCCCCCACACATAGGGACATTGACACACGCCAGCACCTCAGAACTCACAAAAACAATATAGCTGTTCCTGTTCTTTGCTTGATGTGTTTCTATATGAGCTGGTGTTTCTATAATGTCTACTTGTCCTCCTTAGCTCAGATGTTGGACTCTTTAGCTCTCACATCACTGCCAAACAATTTTCATAAACGAGTTATGCCACTAAGTTCAAACCCCTTAGAAATACATTAAAGCACATACCTGGTGGGAGAGGAGCCCCCCTTCAGCAGGGAGGTCAGTACCAAGGATGGGGCCCTAGCTAAAGGGGACCCACAGAGAGCCTCTGGAGGCAGGGGTACTATTACAAGGGGGGAGGATGGTGGTGTGGGGGAAGGGGAAACCATCAGGGCCAGGATAAATGGTTCAGATAAGAGAGGGTTAAAGGGGACACCTATTTAGAGGGGGTTTGAGTTAAGTGGGCAAAATAGCAAGGGAGGCAGAAAGGGGAGGGTGACAAGGGGGTCTCTAATAAGGCAGGAAGACTCCCATGAAATTGAGATCATGAATAAAGAGGGGGAAGGGGGCTGAGAGGGCATAGTGGAGGTAACCATAAGGATGATGGCGGTGTTAAGGTTCTGTTACTGGGAGACTCGATGATTAGGGGTATCCATTGGGAGGGACAGGGGGGTGGATGCCATAGCCAGGTGAAGGTAGTGAGTATCTCTGGGCTGACAGTGCACAGAGCAAAGTTTATGTGTGTATGAAATGGTTAGGGATTGTGGAGGGAAACCGGATTTCCTGGTGCATTTGGGAACTAATGATCTAGAGGAAATAGCATTTGGAAATCAAGCAAGGTTCAAGAACTTGCCAGAGTCTGTCGGGATAATGGATGCAGCATTTCTTTTCGGAGATATTGCCAGTACCAAGCGCCTCAGTGGAAAAAAGAAGCTTACAGAGGTTAATGACTGGCTCAGGAAGTGGGGTGAAGAGAATGGATTGGGGTGTTGGGAACTGGAATGGAGTTTGGGAGGATAAGGGACTATATGCCAAGGACAGATTTCATCTTGCCCCCATTAGGGAAGGGAAGTCCTTAAACAGGGGATGGCTGACTACATACAAGAAAGGTGGGGTTTAAACTTGTAAGGGGGGAAGGGATGAGGGAGGGGCTGACCAGAAGCCCTCTCCTCCAGATGAGGGGAGTAGCCGACAAGCCCAAGAGGGGGAGGGGGGAAACAGACTGGAGGTGGAGGTTTCAGGAGGAGCAGGGGGAGGATGGAAGTATAAGGAATCTGGGTGGGGTTCGACAAAGAGGATCAGGGATAAGGGGTGGGGGTTGGTGTTAGTAAATGCCAGGAGCTTGGGAAACAAGTTGTCGGAGTTCCAGGCCATGCTGTCTGGGATGGATGTGCATGCGGTCACGGAGACATGGGCCAACAAAAACCATGACTGGGGCCTAAATGTACAGGGGTACACTATGCTTAGGAAGGATAGAAAGAAGAGGGGGTGGAGTGGCTATGTTCATTAGAGATGATATAAAAATTGCTATGCTAGAAGAGGCAGAGGGAAACATGGAGGCCTTATGGGTCACCTTACGATCCCCAGCAGGAGATAAGGTCAAGCTGGGAGTAGCATATAGGGCCCCCGGGATGAGTGATGTTCTAGAGGATGGTTTGCTGGACAACATTATTGCCCAGTGTGGTCCAAAAGGGGAAGGAGTGGTGTTGATGGGGACCTTAATATGCCAGGTACAAACTGGGGAACCATGTCCTCTAAGGTGGCCAAGGAGCAGAGGCTGCTGGATGGCTTCCAGAATGTGTTCTTAACACAGCATGTGATGGAGCCCACAAGGGAGGGGCATGTCCTGGATGTGGTTCTGGCAGATGGGGATCTGGTAAGGGACATAGTTGTACAGGACCCCCTGACTGGGAGTGACCACAATACTGTCTGGTTTCAAATAAGCATGGGGGGAGTGGGGGTGAGATCTAGGACACTGGCAGTGGACTTCAGGGGGGCAGACTTTATGGGCATGGAAATATTCTCAAGGATCACTGAAGGGATTACCTCAACGACAAGTGTGAAAAGGAGATGGGAGGTCATAAAGCAGGACTTCATGAGGCAGTCAGGATCTGCGCTAAGTTGAAGCGTAAGGGAGCAAGGTCACGTAAACCATGCTGGTGGTCCAGTGAGGTACAGGTAGCAGTCAGAGAAAGAAGGCGGCCTACAAAAATATAAAAACAACAAGAGGGATAGAGATAAGAAATGTACCAGCTTGCATCTAGAAAAGTCACCCGTATGGTGAGGAGCAAAGTCCAGTAAAAGCAGCTGGCGCACAGGATACATGGAGGAAAGGGGTTCTTCGGTACATTGGGGAGCGGAGAAAAACTAAGGGCCATCTCAGCAGATTGAGATCAGAAGGAGGGTGGGTGGAAGAGGCGAGGGACCAGGCAGAGGTATTTAACGAGTACTTTGCCTCTGTGTTCACTAGGGAGGGGGATGGGATATCTACAAAGCAAGGCATGAAGGGGATAGAAGCAGAAGGGAGTGGGATTAGGGGAGCAACAGAAATGGGGCAAGAGGGAGGGAAAGGTACCCCAGGGGTGTCACATCTGGATAAGGATAAAAAGACCAGTAAGGGGGAAGGGACGGATGATGCTATCTCCACCAAAAGGGTGTGGTTAGCCCTCAAGGCCCTAAAGAAAAACAAATCTCCTGGGCCAGATGGCATTCATCTGAGAGTACTATGGGAATTGGCGGACATACTGGCTGCACCCCTTGCGGAGCTTTTCAGCAGGTCACTTGAGACAGGGAGGGTACCTAGGGATTGGCGAGAGGCACATGTGGTACCAATCCATAAAGGGGGGTCGAGGGAAGTACCAGGTAACTATACACCCATCAGTTTGACCTCGGTGGTGGGAAAATTAATGGAGAGTATACTAAAGGAACGGTTGGGGGTGTACTTGGAGGAGGTGGGAGGTCTGGACAGTCGGCAACATGGGTTTGTGCCAGGTAGATCATGTCAAACCAACCTTGTGGAGTTCTATGAATGGGTAACATCAGAACTGGACAGGGGTAAGCCTGTGGATGTATTATTCTTGGACTTCAGCAAGGCGTTTGACTCTGTCCCCCACAATGGTCTGGTGGAGAAACTGCTGGGGTTAGGAGTAGGCCCTTTGATGGTCAGATGGATTGAAAACTGCCTAGCTGGATGCACTCAGAGAGTAGTGGTCTGTGGAGAGCTCTTGAACCCTAGAGAGGTTGGTAGTGGGGTACCACAGGGCTCGGTCCTGGGTCCGATCCTGTTTAATGCATACATATCGGACATCAGGGAGGGTATAGGGTGTGAAATGAGTCTCTTCGTGGATGACTCCAAGATGGGAGCAGTAGTTGAGGGAGAAGAGGGGAGGTTGGCCCTGCAAGGGGACCTGGACACCCTGGAAAGCTGGGCTCACACATGGAAATTAATTTCAATATCACCAAGTGCAAGGTGTTGCATCTTGGTCGGGAACCTAAACACAGGTACACCCTGGGAGGGGGCGCTGGGGCCTCAACAGGGAAAAAGACCTAGGGGTCATGGTGGATACATGTATGAATAACTCTGAGCAGTGCAGGAGCAGCTAGCAATGCAAACAGGATGTTGGGATGCATCGTAGGGGGATCACCTCTAGGAACAAGGAAGTGATTCTGCCGCTGTACAATGGACTGGTTAGACCACACCTTGAGTACTGTGTACAGTACTGGAGACCACACTTGAAGAGGGACATACAGCTCCTGGACAGGGCAGAGGAGGGCAACAAAGATGATCACGAGGGCTAGGGGATTTGACTTATGAGGACAGACTTGAGAGCTCTGCCTGTTTTCATTGGGAGAGAGGAGACAAGGGGACATGATTGAGGTCTTAAGTACCTCAAGGGAATAAATAGGGTAAACATGGAGGGATCTTTAGACTAAAGCAGGAGGTATCACCAGAGGGCATGGTTTGAAGTTGGAAGGTGGAAGGGTGAGGGGAAAAGGAGGAGGTTTTTCACCAAGAGGGTGGTGGACCCTTGGAATGCACTGCCTGGTGAGCTGGTTCAGAGATCCACAGTGGAGGGCTTCAAGAGAGGGTGGGACAGACACAGAAAGTGGATGTATCAGATGATGGCCTGTCCCGGGGATGGATGATAGGGGTTTCTGGAGATCAAGGGATGGGAGGGTCTCGGCATCCAACTAAGGATCTAGGTTCGAGCAGACTCAATAGACCATAAGGCCTAATCTGCTGGCAAATAGTATGTTAGTATGTTTCTTCAATTTGCATGGACTTTGAAGAGTGAAGACATGCCTGCGGTTCTGAGAGGATTACGGCATTGGACTCCCTATCGGTAAGTAAGGGCTTGGGGGAATGTGGGGTGGTGGGTGCTGGGCAGTTTTACGGCTACAAAAGTCATTGATGGACCATTTTGTTTTTTCAGGTTTTCAAAACGGAAGGAAGTGGTGGATTTTAACAGTGTTACAATGTCTTCTTTAAAAAAACACTTATTTGGGGCCGAATAACAAATAATGAGTACCGAATATCTGGTGGCTCGAATATGAATATTCATCTGAATATTTAAATTAAGGTATTTGCACACACCTAGTACCAACCTCCAAATTTACCTTGGGCTAAAACTAGTATTGAATATTTTAGTACTTGACTAAGGTATTTATTCAGTGGTCAACTAAACCTACAGCAGCTGCTTCTTCCTAATTAGACCAGGCTAGCCTACTCTCCTTGACAATCAATGAGACCTACCATTCACCTTTTTGTCCTGATGATATAGTCCTTTGTATTTTTTTCCTGAGATTACCAACAGAAAGAACAGAGTGTCACAGAGCAACTTTTATTTACGAATCACTTCCTCCGCCCTTTCTTTACCTCTCTCTTGTTCCTTGCCTTCCATGATTGGCTTCTGCCCATTTCCTCAAGCCCTAAGTCTCCAATACCTATGCTGGTTCCCTTCCTCCTAGCTACCTGCAGCCTTGCTCCTCCCCAAACCAGCTCAGACATCTAACCTGGGGAAAGAAAGGGGAGCCATCCTGGGCTGCCCAGTGGAGAGGGAGCTCCAACAGCAAAAGTCCCTTTACTGTAAATTACTGCTTTCCCGAAAGAGTTGAAATGGCAGTAGTATGGTTTCTGAATGTGTAAGAACATGACTCATTTGACGTTCTGCAGATTTTTGAGGGATTTAATGCAGTCAAGGTATGAGTTCCATCTGACTGGAACACTTGCAGCAAAGTCTTTCTTGCCAATGGGCTAGTGAGTTTTCTAAGCACATGCAGGCCATCTCTGGCTTGTGATGTCAGGTAGTAGATCTACCAGATTTGTTAAGACAGTTTAGGAGGTAGTCAGGGTAAGCCAATTAACACATTTATACAATAGTAAGGCCCTTTTGATATTCACAGCACATGTCTGGGGATAAGATCTCAGGGTTTTAATATACAGTGCTACTACACTTTGGAAATACTGTAACACTGTTTAGCTATTTGTTGTGCATGATGCATTGTAAGATTCCTTCTTTCCCAGTTATTAGACTTTTGAAAGTGTACTGTATAGATTGCATGGTTTGGTGGGCTTGAAATGTTTATTATATATTTTTAATAGTTCTTCAGTGTATTATCTCACCATCTCTACTCAGAATATCTGAGGAAAACCAAATACTAAGAACAGAAAACCAGCAAAAACTATGCAAACCCTACATATTCTCTATGATGTCATGAATCCAATAATATGGTGTGTAGGCTGTTGTGAGATACAGAAAAAAAAATCTCAGGATAGTCCAGTAAATGAAAATAGGCAGTTATTTTGCCTAGTGCACTTACCCGGTAAACAAAAGCTAAATAAAACTAGTACTGAACTACACCATGCCTCTCTGGAAAAGCCGTGGTACAGTTTCACCTCTTCCACCCAATAATCAGTAGTGTTTCACTCCATGCTCTCTCTCTGGAAATCTGTCTTCCTGCTGATGTTCTTTCCACACTGCCTGGTCTCTAATACCTCACATAAGGGAAATTATGGAGGCCACACCTTCGCAATGATATTGACAGGGTGGAGGCCGTCCAGAGAAGGGTGACAAAGATGGTACAGGGTTGCACCAGAAAACATATGAGGAGAGATTAAAGGACCTCAATATGTACTCAATGGAGGAAAGGAGGGACCAGGGGAACATGATAAAAACATTCAAGTACCTCAAGGGCATAAACAAGGTGCAGGGGGGAGACATCTTCCAATGTGGAAGAAGTACAAGAACGAGGGGCATGATATGAAAAGAGGAAATGTGAGAAAATTTTTCTTCACAGAGAGGGGGTGGACACATGGAATAGTCAGCCACAAGAGATGGTGGGAGCAAGCACAGTGGGGGGTTTTAAACATGCCTGGGATAGGCACATGGGAACCTTGAGGTGGGAAGGAGTGATGAAAAGTCACTGACCAGATAGGGTCAGTAGCCAGAAACAAGTATAGGGCTTATCGGCAGACTGGATGTGCCTGGCGGTCCGTACCTATCGACAATTTCTATATTTCTATGTTTCTATAAGCACAACAATGATTCTAAGCTTTTACTTTTAAAACTGCATTTAAAACTGCCTCCCACCCAGACTATCTGAAAGAGCCTTTGGTCCTTCACTGCCCTGGGTGATTGCTCCGCTCAGCTGATGAGGGGTTGCTAGAGATTCCATGGGTGCGCCTGAAATCTTCTGGGGTGAGAGTTTATGTATGCCACCCCTACCCTTTGGAATTCTCTACCTCATCGGTTATGTGAGTGCATGACCGTGGAGGGGTTTAAGCAAGCACTAAAATCTTATTTGTGGAACCAAGCTTTTGGTGATTAACTAAAAGATGATATCAGTTTGATTATATTGTTTGTTACTGAGATGTTTGTCTGTTGACACTGTGATTTTAATAATTGTTAAGGCACCTTGGTTTTTGAAAGGGGCCATACAAATAAAGTTTATTATTATTATTTTTATTACTAAACCTGTTACTCGAACCAGTCCCCATTCTCGTTAAGCAAGTCCCACTATTCCCAGCTCTGTCAAATAAAAACAAGTTCTGGCAGAGCCACTACGACTATAAATGCATTAACTAGATAAGGGTGTTTCATGGGCTCACACATAAACATGAATTACTGTTGCATACACTGAATCAAAGTAAGGTACATTGAGAAAGGGCAGATATAAAAATAATGTCACCATCTGTATTACAGTTACCTATATGTTTCACATTTTATCCTATGCACTGTTGCAGCAATCAACTCAACAGAACTGGGCCATCATCTACATGAAGGTACTGTACCTTAATTGCAAACACTGAGAGACAACTATTTATTGTGACAAGGTGGAAGATGAACACAATGTTGAGACATGTTTTTGAAGACATTTGATGTGTTTGACTTTTTTAGAGATTGCTATACAGTTCACACACATAATTAGTATAATATAAAAGTGCACATACCCAAATGTTAATGTAAATCTTACACATTTCATTACAAATTGTTCTCTTGAAGGAATATCTTACCGTACAAGACCTAAAAATGGGCATTAGGTAAAAGCAAACTTGGGTAGGTGTGTTATTGAGTGTATTGCATAGATTATCTTTTATTGCTGCTCCACCCCAGGCACACACTATATGAAACTCAACAACCCCTTGATATGACACAACAGGAATTAGTACATGGACAGAAACAATTAGGAGACTGAGTAAGGGGGTAGACAAGCATGAGTATGGCAAGTCATATAACATTTCAAAAAGTCTCACTATTATAATTCATTTTTTACAAATGCATCTGCAGAGTTAACAATTTTTGTAAAAAAATAACAATGGGCATTATTCCACATATGTCCACAGGTGCCATGCATGCAGGTGGAGGGATTTGAGGCCCGGATGCACCAGTCTGCCCTGCTCCTGAGTCAGAAGAGCATGGCGAAGAGGCAGAGGTACTGGGGGTTCCATCGACAGCTGTTGAAGCAGAGGGAACTAAATCTGATGAGGCCAAAGAGGAGCTATTAGAATCATGTGAGCCCCTTTCACCTGTAACTTCAGGAGAAGCCCCTGTAGCACTGGGAAGGGAGTAAAGACATACGAGAACGTCTTTATCCAGCAAAGAGACAGTGCATCTCACCAAAAAACACCATTCCCGGGAAGGAACGAGCAAAAATGGGGAGTTTTGCACTGGATGGGGAGACAAAGAGGTCTATCTCTAGCCGACCCCACAGGTCAAATAAGTTTTCAACCACCTCTTGATTTAGCTTTCACTCATCAGCCATGAAAGTGGTGTGGTTGAGATTGTCTGCTAGGATGTTGCTGATGTCCAGCACATGGACAGCAGTCAGGCAGAGGTTGTGCTGGACTGCCCAGTACTACACACGCATCACCTCCTGGCATAGAGGGTACCAGTGAGTGCCTCCCTGTTTGTTCAGGTACCAGACCACAGACATATTGTCGGTCTGAATCACGAGTGTCCCCGGACATAGAAGAGGCAGGAAGGCCTGGAGGGCATACAGTACTGCCCTCATTTCTAACACATTGATGTTTAGAGATGCTTCCAGCTGAGACCATTTTTCCATGGGCCTGATGGTCTCCAAGCTGGGCTCCCCAGCCTTGACACGAAGCATCCATTTTAAGTATCGTGGTAGGAGCAGGGGGTTGAAAGGGGAACATCTGTGGAGAGATTGGACAACTCCTGCCACCAAAGAAGATCCTTCTTCATGTAGCCGGACACTAGGACCCTGTGGTCCGGGTTGTCCAGCCACTGATCCCATTGGACATGAAGAGTCCATTGGGTCACTCTCATATACAGTCTGGCTAGAGGAACTGTAGGGATTGCAGCTGCCATCAGCCTGAGAAGATGGAGGATTGACTGGGCTGTGGTCCAGCATGGAGTTGGCCACTAATCTGGCCTGTTCCTGCAGAGTAACTGCTCTGTCTGATGGGAGGAAGGCCCTGGCCTTTACCGTATCCAGCACCACCCCAAATGAATTGTAGGTGCTGGGAGGGGAGAGGTGGAACTTGGGATAGTTGACTGTTATTTCAAGTCTGGAAAAGAGGTCCAGGGTGAAGGAGAGTGACTCCTTCAGATTGCTCTATGATGGGGCTGATACAAGCCAATCATCCAGATAAAGGCACAAGTAGATCCCTCTCCAGCATAGGGCCACAGCCACCACTGCTAGACATTTGGTAAAAACCCAAGATGCTGAAGATAGGCCAAAAGGGAGAGCTTTGAACTGGTAATGTTTCCCCTGGAAGGCAAACCAAAGAAACTGGTGGTGGACGTGGAAGACAGGGATGTGCAGGTAAGCATCCTGCATGTCCAGCACACAAAAAACCCAATAGCTCTTGTGGAGCAGGGGTAGAAGTCCCTGGATGGTGAGCATGCAGAACCTTTTGTACTCGACCTACAGGTTGAGCATGCTGAGGTCCAAGATGGGTCTAAGGTCACCCGTCTTTTTGGGCACTAGGAAGAAATGGAAGTAGTACCCTCTTCCTATCTGTGCAGGAGCCACGGGTTCTATGGCTGACTTTTACAGAAGAGCCTGGATCTCATCCCCTATCAGAAACAGGTGCCTTGGAGGATAATAAGAGAGGCCTGGGGGTTTGTCCATAGACCTGTCCAGGAACTCTATGGTGTCAACTCTTGCTATTAACTGAAGGATCAAAGAGTCTGTGGTTATGTCCTGCAACCCCAGAAGGTGGAGGGCAAATCTCCCCCCCAGTGGTTCCCCTAGATGATCTGGAGGAGGTAGGGGGGTCCCCCACAAGTCAGGAGACTGAGGGAAGGGAGTTGGCAGCTCCTCTGGGGGACTTCTGGGACTTGGCAGAGGGAGAAGGGGTTCCTGATGCTGGATACCAGCATTTGGCCTGGTGTTTGGTAGGGGCCTCTTTGGTCTGACATCTGTGTTGCTGAAGAAAAGGCTGTTTGACTTTTGTAACCCCCTCAGTACATGAAGTGAACGTACCTCAATCCTGCAATTCAGTGATAATATCCTTCCTTAGCATAACCTCTGAATAACACAGATCCCCTGAAAGGGGCATCCAGGATGGAGGTCTGGACATCTTGTGCCATGTCAGCAATCCTGAGTCATGAATGTCGCATAATGCAGACAACAGTGACTGTGGTGTGAGCAACTGAGTCGACTGTGTCATAAGTGGCCCAAAGGGCATGAAAACAGAAGATTTTTGTAACTCTCACTGTCTTGGCAATCTTGGCCTTGAGCTCTTGGTCCTGGATAGCTTCCATCTTTGACTCGAGTGAGGCCAAGGAAGATTTCTGATAGGAAACCATATGAGCCAAATAATTAAGGATCTGAGGGTGCAAGTGGAGGAGGAATGGATCTTGCGATCGAAATTGTCCTGCTACTTAGATTCCTTATCAGGAGGAGACATGCTCAAATGCAAGGTTTAGAGGACTAGTCATGGGCAGCCGTGAGTTTGCATTAGGATGGCTAGTAAGGTGTGTGACCCCACCTGGGAGGTGGTACACCCTGTCTGCCTTTTTTGAAACAGCTGGAATGGAGGAAGGCTGTTGCCAGATAGTGGATGTCAGGTCTTCATGAGGCCCAGTCCAAGGCAGTATGGGCACAGGAGCTGTCTCAGTCATGTCTAGATGCTCCACAAGCCAATTTCATTTTCGATCCTCTTCCTGGATAGCCCAGCCACAGGCATTTTGTATAGTTATGAGGAGTTCTGCAAAGGAAGGGTCCTCTGGAGGGGACTTTGGGGACTCCTTAGGCTGAGGCTCTATAGGTGTATGCATACCAGAGCTGGAGGACAAGTCAGAGTCAGAGTCCAAAGAGTGCCTGCTGGGGATCTGAACCCTTTTTAGAGGAGTGTCCTGGGTTTTATCCCTTACCTGGTGTCTAGAGAAGCCTTCTCTGGAAAGGTGGGAATCAACAGGAGAGGCTTATCAAGGGGTTGGAAAGGAGGTGGGAGTAGAGGCTGTCACTGGTTTTCAATGGTCAAGCTATTAGGCTAGTTGAGTTCTGTTTTCTGAATCAGGGACTGAAACACTACCTGGATATCAGCCTGAGGCTGCTGTGGAGGCAGAGGCTGAGGCTGAGGAGGAGGTGGAGGAGGAGGCTGGTATAATGGATAGCCCGGCATCTGATATTAAGGGTGTCTATGAGCCTGACAGGAGTAAGGAAAGCCAGAAGGAGAATACACTTCATTAGACATAGCCCAGCATCTGGTACCCCAGTACATAATGCGGTTGATGACCAGACATTGGATACTCCGGTGAAGGGTACATTGGGTATTATGGGGGCGGATAGCCTTGAACATTGCCCATAGGTCCAGCTGGAAGAAGAGCTGAAGGTCTGTCAGGAGATGGAGCTGAAGGCCCGACAGGAGGTCCAGAAGGACCAGGCATCGGTCCCATATGGATGTTCAAAGGGGCTGACTCTGGATCAGGCACAGGAATGTCTGGCACCAGAAGATTCTGTGCCTGGGAACCTGATGGAAGGCTTTCCAGCATTTGAGGAATGGCAGGAGTGCCAGATATACCCTGATCCGGTGAAGGGTCACATGGCAAAGGGTCACTTGGTGTTGGGGTGTGAGTAGAGTAGATCCTGACTGAAACCCACCATTGTCTGGGGAGCCAGAGTCCAAGATTGTGGAACCTGATTGTCAAAGGGGGCTTGGGTTAAGGAGGTCCTGACGGAAGATCCCTGGAGGGAAAATCAGGAAGAGACTGACCTGGTGAAGGAGGGGGAACCTCCAGATTAGTGCCCACCTCCTGCTCTTGATCTTCAGGCAAGCCCGGAGGGTCTTGTGTCAGTGGGAGTGAGGAACCCTCAAAAGACTGTTGCATGTCCAGCAGCTGGCTCAACATGATGTCAGGGGTATACTGTGACCCCAATGGGAAAGGCCCAGCTGTGCGGTCCCCAGAGGAACCAGGGAGTGATTTATCAGCCATGGCAGTGCAGACTTCAGAAGAGCTAATACCCGACATATCAGCCTTGGCCATGCAGACAACAGTCCAGTTTACAGGATGTGGCCATGCACTCCTCGTTGGGGCTGGGGAGTGACTTATTGACCTGCCTGCTGGTGACAGACCCTGAAGAAGATATGGGCCTAAGGAGCACAATAGGGGTTCCATCATCCAAGAAGAGCCCTGACTGCACCATGAGTAAAGCAGGTGGGGAGGCCATGGTCTGATCCACTGGAGCAGTAGGATACCTGGCAGTAGGGGTACTTACCAAAGTGGAGGCCCCTCCGGCATCAGTGGTGCCTGATGGTCACCGCCAAGTGGATGGAGACCTATCATGGTCTCAGTGCCTCTCCTTGTCCTTTTTCTTCTTTTTGGGTTCTGGTGTTGGAGAAGAAGATTTTTCCCACAGGTTCTGCAGCTCCTTTTCCATCAAAGCTAGGCACTTCTCCAGCAAGTGGGCTTCAGGCTTTTTCTGGTGCCTAATCCATGTGGCTTGGTTGAAGGATTGGCGGGGCGCACAATCCTTGACCCGGTGGTTGGGGACTAGGCAGATCACGCAGTGGGAATGCTCATCAGCATGCAGGATCTGGGTGCCACAGGACTTGCACTTCTTCTTTTCAACACATCACCCAACTGTTCATGTTCCTGAATTGTACCTCCAACTATATCCCATGCTATAGATTTGTCACTGTTATTTATTTGCTTCCCCTTTCTTCTGTATATCCCTCAAGATCTCTGTATTAGACCTGTTTATGTTAGACCTGTTTATACTGTGTTTTATTATGTAATTGTTTGACCTTGTGTTCTGTTCTCTTTTTATGCTAAACTGGATGTTTGTGTAAATCGGCATTTTTGCTCACATACCTTTCAGTATAAAATAAAGATTGATTAAAAACTGGACCTACAGACCTGAACCATAGAATCCAAGCTGGCCATACTGGGTGCAAATTGTACAAATACTGCTGATCCAGTCACTCTTGTTGCACTGTTCAGTCTGACTTTTACGTATCTGGTCCATTCCTGGAAGTCTGTTTTTCAACCCTTCCTTGACATGATTGAAAATGGAACCATCAGGACCAGACCAAATAGGTAAAGGCCAAATCAGATCATCTGGAGTGAGTGGATCAGCAATAATTGCACAAGCTGTGCCCAGTCCAGACTTTACAGCTCTGGTCTGGGTCTAGTAATCTGGTTTTTACCCATACCCCACTGCATGTGACTTAGTGACATACTGTACAGATGGATGCAGAGTCCAACCCATTGAAGGTTGAAGTTTCAGAAAACCATTTTGCTAAAAATACCAAGACTCATTCCCCCACTCCCAAGTCACACTTAGTCCTTTACCAAAGTCATGCTTAAATATTGGTGCCTCTACATCCACACCATTAAGCTTTTAATGTCATCATGCCTTTTCTGCTGCCATGAGCTCCCCCATCCATGAAGTCCCATTCTGCTTGTGGCTGCACCCCCCAAACCAGGTAATTTTCCAGGGAGCAACTCTTTACACCACATCAACTAAATTACTACTAACCTCCTTATTTTGAAAATTCTGTTAAGAAGTTTTATTTTTTAGTATATCCATGGTCAGGAAAAATGAATTTGTAAAAGAAACCAAAGCACCCATTTATCAGTTCATTTAATCGCAATACAGCATGTTATGAATTGATCAGATTCTATGTGTAACCTAAGTCAAACAAAAATTAGACACACACAAGCCTACCTATTTGCAAGTGAAGCAAATACGGTTACTATAATTCAGCTGTAATCACCCATAGTCATAAACTGCAGGTTAAGAACATTCAGTAGAATAGAAACAGTAGCCCAGAACTGTTTGCCTGAGAAAATTAAGTTGGTGTATTATTTGGAAACAGGCAACACTGGGACTCTTGCTGTAGAATGTCCTGCAAAGTAGCAAAATGACTGCTCTTAGGATGGTGGTGTCAAATGGCTTAATGAGGTGTTCATAGGGGTTTAGATGAACAGCAGAGCTTATTTGTCATGCAGAAAGCTCCAGGAAGTGTTTAACCCATTCTACTTCCAGTACCTTTTTATGATGTCTGTACTATCCATTGGTAATCTGACACAGAATGACTGCCAGAAGATAATGAGTTAACTTTCTGTGGGTTCAATAAACTCCACAAGCCAGAGGAAAAATAGTGCTCTACAGCTTCCTATACACACACAGGCAGCGTAGCAATGAGGATTCAGTGGAGGAATCTATTTTTAACACTCTATCATGTTGTTTGGTAGCAAAAATGACATCAGCCCTTTTCTGAATGCATAATGCCTGCTGAGCTATGCCCACAGTCGTAAAAATTAAGACATAGCCTCCATGAGTACTAAAGACTTATTGCTGAAAAAAACAAAATTTTCCATGTGGGGAGATACTGGAGAGACTTAAGAGTTCAGGTCGACACAAGCTAACAGCTGTCTTTCCCCCTCAACTCCTCAATCCCCATACATAGCAGCTGTTCCTTTCTTCTGCCCTTTCACTGAAAATCTGGGGCACAAATTAATGCTCTATTCCTACTCCACCTATTCTGTTTCCTACCTACTGTAATTCAGTGCCACTCCCATTTGCATAATTTGAGAGACAGGACAACAAGTTAGAGGGATGATGATACTATGCTTGCAAAAGAAATGACCGAAAAGCCCTTTTACTTTGGCAGATTTAATCCCTGCTAGATTATATGTGACCATATTACAGTACTATCTGGATTTCATTTTATTAAAGGGCTAGATGACTGAAAGCAATCTCTTTCAGTTGACAGTACAAATGTAACAATATTTTCCCATTCTAGATATGTCACTGTCAGAATATTTTTTCAGATTACGGTCAGTCAGTAAATATATAGAAAAAAGTAAAATGAAAGTGAAATATATTAGTTCTACAGTACTAGTGGGGCCAAGATGTAGCCCTGGGCATTAATCAGTACATGTATGTTAAAGTGCTACTGCCATATTAGTATGTTGCTTCCAGTATTGTGCAAAACGTACTCACTCCTTTAGAGTGACCATATTACAGTGTTGGGAGATTCGTGCATCATGGGTACTTATAAAACCGGCATTCTAAAGGAGTAAGTGTTTTTTGTACAACACTGGAAGCACCTTAATAAAACAGTGATAGTACTTTAACATACATTTAAAAAGTTTGAATGGCAGGAGTATGACAGAGGACTGTAGAGGTGTTTTAGGCAAATCCCCCTTGATGTTTAACCTCCCCCCGGAAAAAATTAATTCCTTCGATTTGGTAGCCCCAGAGGGAAAGAATTCCACCCTGGACCCAAAAGCAAATGTTAATTCCTAAATACTGAAGTGGGACAACATGCTGTCAGGCCAAGAATCATGGGAAGGAACCTTTCCTGGGAGCATTATTCCAAGCCGCAGGGTTATGAATGTCATGGTATAATGGTTCCAATGTACACCATGGTACCAAAAGTCCTAGTTTTGATATCATTGGCATTTTCAGATAACTCAGTAACAGTGGTTCATGATATAAATTTGCTTTCAGGCCTTTCAACTACTATTTGCATATTTTTAGGGACAACAGCTCCTTAAATGACAACTCTCCCCAGCACAAGACTTTGAGGGACTTCTTTTTTTTTGGGATAAAAATTACTCCTTCCCAAACCAGGGTATTACATATAACTGTTACCATACTGTCAAAATTTCATACCATGACATTCCTAATTAAGGCAGACTATTTTCCATTTTTAAATTGGCCTCCCCTCCCTCTGTAATGCTGGTATGCATATATGTGACCTGGGGGGACATTTGGTGGAACTTGGTCACACAAAATACTATGAACATGACACCACTAAGAGCAGCCGTAGTAGTAGTTTTCACACAACATCCTCCCCCGAGAGAAAATCTACCTCTCCAAAAGCCTCTTCTCCTGATGTTCCAGTCTCAGGATAAGAACACAAGTCACCAGCATGCCAGAGTGACCTCTCTACACTCAGTGCCATGGAGCCAGCTAGTATCCAGATCTTACTTTTTATCTGTAGTTAGGGATGTCATAATATCAAATTGTCGGTATTGTGATGCGAGTAAGAAGCATGATATAATTAGCAGCATTAATAATTTTAAGAAAAATAGGTATGCAATAATACCCAACAGGGTGGGCGGTATTGTGCTATACTGGACCGCCCCGGGGCATAATGAGGCCCGATGCCACAGGCGGAGGGCCTTGTAGCCCCTGGAAGGTCTGGTATAGCACAATACTGCCCACCCAGGAGGGTATTATTGCACTTAGAAAATGGGCACTGTAAAAAAAAAATTAATTAAAAAATTTGGCACAAAAAAATCAGTTTAAAATAAGTTTTGTCATAACATAGTTCCTCCACCTGCTTTAGGATGCTGTGGTTTCTTTTGTTTTTAAGCTGTGGAGTTTTGATATTTTGGAGGCTGTAGGCAGTTTCACCTGGTGCCCCCCCATGCAGCACATTTCTTTCTAATTGTTTCTTTCTTTTTTTTTTAAGTTGCTGTTAGCAAGAAAGCAACAGCAATCAGGGAATTGAACAAGTAGATAAGTTTGTGTAATCCCCTCCCAGCTATGTAGAAGCACTGTCACAACTTGACTGCTCTTTTCTTTTGTTCCCTTTTTAAAGGAGCGAGGACAAGTGAGGGAGTGAGCAATGGAGCAGTGGGCTGAGTAGCTTTTATGAGTGCAGAGTTGGAGCTGGGAAAATTAGCATGCTGGAGTTTCATTTGAAGAGCAGTAACTGTTTTTTATCAGGTTTCAAATGTGGCGCGAGTCTGCAATGCCAGTTTCATAGTGCATGTCCAACGAGATGGAGCACTGTACTCTGCACCTCAGAAGAGTGGTGTTGTAAAAAAAAAACAGAAGATTTGGAGGGGCAGCACTCGGTAGGGATGGCAGATCTACAGTTTGAAATTTGGAGGTATGGTACTCGGGAGGAATGGTAAAATGCAGTCAGCATTTGCTGTGTTACAGCAGGGCTGATGGCATACAAAGAATGGACTGCTCACCTGCTTTCTGATTGAAATAAAAACTGATAGTGTGGTAGGCACTTCTCTCTCCCTTTCATGTGCGCATTTTGTTGGGTGAATTCTTGCATTGAAGTGGTTGGAGTGATGATGTGTGTTGCTGAAATGTGGGGAGAAGAAATTCTGTGATGCAGGGAAGTTCAGTGGCTGGGGTCACTCGGAGAAGCTGTTTCACTGCGACTGTGGCTTATATTACGATTCTGCTTCTTGTTGTGAAGCTATTTTTATTTAAAATCACATACACTGGCAGGGAGGGGGAAAGGTTGTGAGCCTCAGTCAGTGTATGAAAATGGCACTTAATTTAAGAATGAGGGTTATGCCCGATGGGGAGCTCTATCTCTCGCTAAGCAAGAAAAAAATGGTGGCTATTTCAAATTCAGTAGGGTGCTTTTGGCCAATAGGCAAGCAGGGTGGGCACAAGAATATGTGAGTGGGTGAAGGGGCACTTGTGCTTGTACTTTTTATTTCCTGGGCATCTATTGAAAGTTAATGTATCCCCTTGGCAAGTGTAACAGCCAATCAGATACCAGGAAATAAAAGGCCCATTTTCTAATTAAAATGAGACTAAGGAAGATAGAAAATCGGGATGGTGAATCACACCTGAATACACTGAGGAAGCAGCAGAGATAAAGTCAAGATGAGTCATCATGGTATATCATGATGTGCAATAGTCAAAATTTTTTTTCTGTAAAGTGATAAATTATCTTCTATGGAAATTATCAGAATATAGTGCCATACCTGTATGTGGTATCATGACATCTCTATTTGTGGTGCAATTCTGTCTTTCCATTCACCAATTAGAAGATGCTGTACATTATATTATTAGCCAGGTATGATGTACAAAACAACACTTTCCCTGGAAGCTGACATCTTCATTTTCACACATTGCCTATTAGTAATTTGTGACCTCATTCATTTACAACATCAGAAGTGACTAATCTGGTAGAAGGTGAGAGAGGGTTGGTCAACTGTGATGTCACAATCACTAAGGTCACAATGTTGATGATGTATGAAGAGGAATGGAACAAGATATGCCAGCTTCCCACTGAGTGTACTCTTCACTCCCAACATCTGGTACTCAGGGTGCAGATAATCTAATTAACAAAAGTGAAACTATGAAATTTTGTCAGCAATAAAAAAAATAACAGCAGCTACTTTTAAAAATGTGATAATAGTATTTGTGGAGGTGTATTTTTTTTACCATGATAAAGCACAATCAGTTGTTACTAGCTTCAAGTAGCCAAATGGAGAGTGCAACAGGAAAATCTGATGGACATCAGTCAGTTGCAGAAAAAGGTTCAAAGCAAAGTACCAGACCAGATGCATCTCAGAGCACAGATGTGCAACCACTACTTAGAAAGTAACATTTGACCCAAACTGTCTGCTTACAGGAAGGTATACACACAGTTAGACAAGAAATGACTAAATAGAGGTTACCTGAGCAACACTAATTACCAATCCAGCATCTTTTCTAAAAATATTTAGTGTACTCATATGCTTTGCATAATGGCTTTAAGGAAGATTTTAGTATTAGACAGTGAGTTTTAAGAAAAGAAAAAGCAAGCAGAGTTGGCACTAGCTCATCAAAAAGCCTCAAAGGCAACTGTGCAGGTAGCAAATATCTATACCTTTTAGAATACACTAGTTCATTTGTATCCCTACAGTTGTCTTTTCTCTTATATCAAAAGGGATTTCATGTTGCATAACACCATACACAGGGTATAAAATCCTACATAACAAATGGAAATAAATATGTTGATACAAAAGCAGCACCTACACTCAGGATTGAAAAGGCATGTGGCCATGACCAATGGTAAGCTCTATGAAACTCTGTCAGTTGGAGCAGTTAAACAGAGATGTCAGTCTTACTGTAGCTGTCATCTCTTGGCAAGTACAGTACAGTACATGACATTTCTAACAGATGTTTGCCCCCCCCCACACAGGCACCCACCAAATACTCCATTCTTTATAATGCAAACAATCAATTCTGTCTTCAAGTGTCTTTGACAGGGAGACTTGCTCTTTTACCCTATAAAAGTTGCACATGTTTAAGCCCAACAAAAACTATCTTCTTAATGTACTGCAGTTTAGAGGTTAGCAAATATCACGTAGCTGCCCTAAGGCTGATTGCTTGGGTAATATTTGCATAAGCTTCAAGGTTACTTTTACTTTCTAATTAAGAAATAGCTTCTGAGTAGGCATATCCATCTGGGCTTCAGTAAACTATTTCTTTACTAAAACAAATCCAACTTTCCACGGTCACACTGCCTCAAAACGTTATTCCATAGTCTCACCGACAGAAGTGGATAAACCTTTTAATTAAATTTACAAAGGTTAAAACACAATGGTTTGGAGAACCCTAAATAATGAAAATAAGTGAGTTCAAGGTACTAACCTATTTATTTGTGGGGGTGATCGGATATCGGGCTCTTTTGCTGTGGGATTTACTGCACATTCGATAAATCCCATTCACTCTTAACGTCTCTTGCACCGTAATAAGCTGCACCTAAGGAAGCCCAATCAAAACAAAGACTGGTGTTTACAGGTCACTGAATGCAAGAAATGAGAACCGTTTCACATGAACACAGAAAGTGTTTTTAAATAAAAAAAAATAATTGCAAAGTAGTGATGCAGAAAGACAATGGTTGTAACCTGTAAAATGTATTCTTAAGAAGTCAATTCTTATCCAACTTCTAATTTGTAAGCTGCAGGCTGGTTCTGTATTTGATGTTCCCCATTGAAGCCATTTTTAAATCGAAGATGGGGATGGTTACCAGGGGCTCAGCTGCGCATTTTCAGGTAACAAATACTGAATTTTCACAACAAATGATACAAAGAAACCTAGTAAAGAAACATCAGGAACAAAAATTGAAAAGGTTTTTTTTTTTCTTTTTTGTTTGCCCATTTAATGAGTGGGTCATGAGGGGAGAAGAATGTTTATTTAAAAACATGGGGAGAGTGGTTATTTTTGTAGCTTTGTCGAAGGTTTTCAGTGAGCAAGTTGGCAGCTAGGTTTATGATGCCAGAGTAAAATGGGTCACAAACTCTTTAAGTCACCCAAATTCTAAATCCTACTGCCTGAACTTATTCCTGCCTATGCATGTCTGAGGGATTTACAAATGGTCACGCGTTTTTAATTTAGGCGATCAGAAATCAATTAATTCCTAACCCATTTATAATATATGTGCATATGTGCTGGTACTGTTTCTCTTATGGTTGTAAGTGTTAGTTCTTGCTGCTAAAGTTGAGAACAGTTTTGGCACACAGATGACTCCAGAAAACAAGGTACTGCCACACTGAGGGGCACAGAAGGAGCAAGGTTCCTTTTCTGTTATTGTGTCTCTCTTGCTCTCTCTCTTTCTCTCTCTCTTGATGGACCACACACTGCCAATCCATCTGTTGTATCTCAATTCATGTTCTTTGGAATGGCTGTCTTTCAGTTGGTCGGCGCTGCTGATGACTGCAACTAACACTGGAGTTTTATCATCAATCCAGTCCAGTCCTATAGTAGCCCAAAGTTAATAAACCTGATAAAATTACAACTTGTTTTTCCTCACAGGGTCAGGACAGGGAGCCTGGGACATAAAAGAAAGCAACCAGGCTTCAAAGAAAGCAGACCTGAGTCTGTTTTTAGTATGCTGCTGCACTGACAACAAAAAGTAGATGTATTTGAATTTGTGAAACAGATTTTCCAGAGTAAATCTGAGCTATAACACTTGCTCACTGTGACCAGCCACTGAATGTGTTCCTTACTTCAAGTCACAATGGACGAGCACAAGGAATCCACAGCATCCACGGGAGCAAGAGCATGAACAGGGCCGAACTGCGAGGAGCGACATTTGATTAAAATACAGGAAATCAAGCTAGCTGGGGGGGGGGCTTCTATTGAAAGGGGTTAAAAACATGAAACATTGAAAACATAAGTCATGTGATAAGATCCTTTGCCAAATTGACTTGCAGGGAACCCTTATGTTGATATGTGTAGCCAAGCAAAGTTACTGGCAAATGAGAGCAATTGTAACAAGAACCAGGGAGTGAGTGGGGAAGAGAATGAAAGGAGTGAAAAGGAGAGAGAGAGAAAGAAAGGGACAACAAGATATCAGAACCAAAAGAGGAAAGGGGGCATGAGAAAGGCAACAAGGTATCAGAACCATGAAAAGCAAAGTGGGGAGGCAAGAAGGACAACAAAGGGGAGATGCGGGCATCGCACTGTGTGTCTATGGGGAGATGCTCGGGGTGCAGTGTGAGTCTTTCTTTCTCCCTGTACAGAACAGAGACATGCCTGCAGGCTGCTGCACAGTGAGTGTTTCTCTCTCTCTCTATCTCTCTCTCTATGAGGAGATTCGGGCAGTGTAGTGTGTGTCTCTCTGTTGATCCACTATGGGAAGATGCTGGCAGCCCAGTGTGTGTCTCTGTCTGCTTGAGAGATTATCTCCAAACAAAATTTAAGGATAATTTTAAGGAAGAAAAAGAAACAGCAGTTATATTGTACTACGCATGTGATAATAGTCCCGCATGCGCAGTAGAGTTCTGCAGCATTTTTTTTAAATTATTTTTAGGGGTGCCGATTGCCGTTTCATTTTTTTCTGTAAAATTATAAGCACAAGAGTGGCACTAGGGGTGCCCAATCCCCCAGTGTCACAATTAGGATGCCTCCAATGTCTCTTCAACTAAGAGATGGTAATGATGAGATGAGAAAAAAAATGCAAGCAAGTGCAGAGATGTTCCAGAGATACGACCATGTAGACAACATTTCTCACCTCATCATTTTGTTAGTTCACAAGTCCTTTTTCTACTGAAAACAAAAAGTCTGCCGGGCTCCACCCATGCAGCCCTGAAAACTTCATAAAAAGCAGTTGACGCAGGAGTTGATCTATTAGTCTTTGTATTCAAAAAGCAGTCTTTTATTTGGAAGCTGATGTAGATAAACCTATTTCCCTTCATATCTCATCATATTGTGATCTCACTCATTGTAATATCACAAGTGACTAATCCTGCAGCAGACGATTAGTTAATTTTGGTCAGTTGTGATGTCACAGACAATGAGATCAGGGCTGATGCAGTACTGGCATTTCACCAGAATCATACTGGTTGCAAAATCTCATTCCACCAGAAACATAAGGGGTTGCAAGGCTTCTACACCCCCCAAATATGATATAAATAAATGCTAAGGAAGCCACATTTTAGGGCTTCCTCCTGGCTGCAGTGGATATTACAGAGTTGAAAAGATATCACTGGGGTCTCAGCCACAACCACTGGTGACCCCTAAGAGATTGACTGATGACATATGAAGAGGAATAAAACGAGATAGTTCAGCCTCCAGGTAGAGTACTTTTCCAAATGTCACACCCAGTACCTTCAGGTAGAAAGTCTTCTAATTCACAGAAAGTGTAAGAAAAAAATCATTCTGAAATTTTTAAGCATTGTACAAGCTCCTTAACCATGTTAAGAGATTCACGCAGGCTAGGTGACTTTTGAAGGAAATTAAAGATATACAGCATGGAGGATGTCGCTGGAGGAAAAAATGTCGAGGGTTCATTTTCAAAAGGATCTCTGACACTACTTTGGCTCAGTCACTTTTTCACCCCATAAAAATGAGTTGGTAAAAAAGTTTCCTAGCCTAAATAACACCTAATGAAAATCTCATTCCTGGTGTCTCAGAAAAGCTTTATTTCTCAGCTGGTTGTGGTTCTTTCAGAAGCCTACTGTAGGCTGAATGGACTCGCTTAATCCCATGGTATCCAGGACTTGTACATGTTTATGTATGCAGCAATGTGCCAGGGTGTGTAGATAGGGGCCAATAACTGCATATCCTTAGGGCCAGATATTCAAAACTTTGCCCAGGGGCAAAATTAGCACTGCCCAGCGGGCAAACTGAGCCCGGAGCACAAAGCAAGCCATATTCAAACGGAATAGCCCAGGGCAAACAGCTTCTGAATATAGCATGGTAATGAGGCCATGCAAACTGGGCTGGGAGTGCAGGGCAAACATTGCCCTGGAATAAGACAGCACTGAATAAAACAACCAGGAAGTGCAACCCACAACAACAACACAGTACACAGCAACGTGAGGGCAGGTACAGACGAACCACGTGGCCAATGTGTGTGCCAGCAAATGCATGGACTCAGTACAGTTGCAAGAAGCAGCAGGTGAGAAAGAACAGTGATCAAAACTTTACAATATTCCCCGTACCATTAGCGCCGCGCTAACACATTAGCGCAGAGCTAAGCAGTTAGCCTGGAGCAAACACGCTTGCCCGGAGCTAAAATGTGCCATATTCAAAAGTGCCATGCAAATGAGCCTACTTAGGTAGTCTCTGGGCAAACAACCGGATTAGCATCTCATTATACCCTGATTTGCACACAGTTTGCCTAGCGTTACTGCAGGGTCCCATAGAGCCACCTGTAGGTCAGTCTGGAAGTACAGGGCAGACAAGGTCCAACCGAGCTCCATCTGTAGGTCAGTCTGGCAGTGCACGATGATAGCTACAGGCTACAGGTAAACAGTACAGCATAGCATAGCATAGCATATTGTACCCCAGGGGACAGGACAGCATAGGCACAGGTGGTGGTGGTGCTGCATGCAACTGTCACACTGTAGGGCATGCTACAGTGCACAGCAGACACTACAGTAGCAAGGGAGACAGTAGTGTGAGGGACGTAGCACTGCCTATGGTGTGTAGGGCAAGTGATGCTGATTGCACTGTACACAGTGACAGGCCCAACCTGCAGGTGTTTACTGACAGTCGACATTACTGTTACACTGTTGTGTGACCCACAGATGCTGTACCTGTGGCATGTGATGCCCACAGTGACATGTACATATCTGGCTTTGTGTGTTGTGACAGTTGTACAGCTGTGTGGTATGTGGCTGGGGGGCATATAGTATCCGAAAGGCACACTAGTGTTGGGGTATTCCTAATACTGGCCCATGTGCACTGCATGCTGAGTCCCAGCCTTGTGGCCACACCTGGTCTGTGCACAGCCTGGCCACCCATACACACTCCCCTCAACATCCTCCATGCCCACAGTGCTGCATGTGTGTGCTGGCATCTGTTTTTGTCCTACAGATATGTGTGGTCAGCAGTGTGTGCTGTATGGCTACACTGCCATGCTGTCCACTGGCGGCAGGTCACCACTTACTGCCGGGCATGGCTGGGACTGGTGGCAGATGATGGCATCATTGTGATGCCATTGGTTAGCAGCAAGCTTCCACTATGTTTGGCTTTATCTATGTGTTATATTTATGTATTAGGGTGCAAGACCAGCTAAACAACAGTCCATCACAGCCATTTATGTTACAAAGCTGATTGCCCAGGATTAAGACCAGCTTTTTCTGGGCGGTAATTCACACGCGCTAACTGTCGCGCTAGGTCGCTGGGTTAAACCACTTAGCGCAGCGCTAGCCACTGAATATAGCATTGCGCTTGTATTCATGTCAGTTAGCCCCTTGCATACATTATACTTTTGCCTGGCGCTAATGCAGTTTGCCCACGCTATTTGGCCTTTTGAATATGGCAGACCCGCGCTAATCCCGCGCTAAACCTGCGTAAATGATTTTTGCCCAGCGCAAAGTTTTGAATATCTGGCCCTCAGTGTGTTGCAAGTATGAGGCACGTGTACTAAGTCTCTTTAAACACATGATAGGAAAGTGTGATTTCTAAACATGGTTTCACATATCTGGAGTGTCTTATTGCAGTTATGGTATGATTTTTACTAAAAATGTTTTAAAAATGTTTTATGTTTTTCAATAAGAAACTCTTGTTTTCTGCATAAAATATGAGCAGAAGAATAAAAACAGTGAGCCAGATTTTCAAAGTGTGAAGAATGACGCAAGGTGCCTGCATAAAATAGAAATGATGCAAGTGACACCTTGCATTGAAAGATGCAGCAATCCTGATTCTGAAACGTGGTCTGCATCAGAATGGGGAGCTGCTGTGCCAAAGTGGTTCTGCACCATCCTTGTGACCTACATTGGAGTACGCCATGTTGGAAGGGGGCTTGCGCCATGGCTGGCCTGCAAAATCCCCTTTTTCAGGATTCTAAAAGCCCCACCATGGACACAGCAAAGGACACCACTTAGACCAGCCAGGAGACTGTCTAAGTGGCTTGTTCTGCTGGGACATGGTGGACATTGGGCTGCTGGGGACATAAGGGACAGGAGGGGTGGCAGAGAATGAGTTGGGGGAGAACTATGACTGCCTATTACTGAAGTAGCACCTGGCGGGGTGCATGTACAGTTTTATATATTTCACAAAGGCCAGAATGTCTATATACATACTACTATGTACAGTGCCTAGCACCCATACAGAACATACATTTCTAGCTATAAAGAAGCATAATATAGGAGGGATTAGTGATAAATCAGCATAATGCAGCAGCAGCATATTGCACCAGAACACAGCAGACTGCACAGTTGTACAGTGATGTCCAATCCATAAGAGCACAGGATCCAAGACAGCATGGGCTTACAACAGGAAAGACCTGTCAAACTAATCTCATAGATTTCTTTGACTGGGTACCCAGAGTGGTGGACCAAGGGAGTGCAGTTGATGTT
The DNA here is from genome assembly GCA_016271365.2 of Neoceratodus forsteri. Classification (NCBI taxonomy): domain Eukaryota; kingdom Metazoa; phylum Chordata; order Ceratodontiformes; family Ceratodontidae; genus Neoceratodus; species Neoceratodus forsteri. The sequence goes on from CM057452.1 coordinate 1,730,056,727, forward strand.
GCTTACCTTGACTCCAGCAAAGCTTTCGATACTGTTCCACATAGAGGATTGATTAATAAGCTAGGTAGGCTCATGATGGGTCAGAAGTTGGTCAACTGGGTGGCAAACTGGTTGGCGGGCAGAAAACAGAGAGTGGTGGTAAATGGCATACAGTCGGAAGAGATGCAAGTCACAAGTGGGGTGCCTCAGGGATCAGTCCTGGGGCCAATCATCTTTAATAGCTTCATCAGTGACAATACAGAGCTACTGGAGGGTAAGGTTTGCCTGTTTGCAGATGACACCAAGATCTGCAACAGAGCAAATGATCAAGATGGAGTGGGCAGAATGAGAAGAGATCTGGAAAAACTGGCAAAATGGTCTGAAGAGTAACAACTGGGGTTTATCTCAAAGAACTGCAAGATCATGCACATAGGGAAGAGAAACCCTGAAGCTACCTATAGGTTGGGAGGGGAGTTACTGCCAATCACAAGGGAAGAAAGAGACTTGGGTATCATCATCACAGATGACTTGAAATTATCCAAGCAGACCACTAAAGCAGTAGGTAAGGCTAGAGGGATGTTAACGTGTATTAGTAGGGATATCACAAGTCATAAGAGGGAGGTAATAATCCCCCTTTACAAGACACTGGTTAAGCCCCATCTGGAGTACTGTGTGCAGTACTGGAGGCTGCATCTGCACAAAAACATTAGGAAAATGGAGGCAGTCCAGAGAAGGGCAACCAAAATGGTGCAGGGACTGCATCATAAAACATATGAAGACAGATTAATGGAGCTCAATATGTACACCCTAGAGCAAAAGAGGGAGAGAGGTGCTATGATCAAAACATTCAAATATCTTAAGGGCATTAACAAGGTGAAAAAGTCTAACATGTTTCAATATAAGACAAGCATTTGTCAATGCCAAATGTTGTCTCACTGGCATTGGTAGTGCAGGAGTTATAAATGCATAATAGGAATGGCAGTGATGTATTGAATTGACGCCAACCCCACCCTGCAGAGACTGACAGGCATTGGGGTGTGCCTTTGGGTCATCAGTTATAATGCTGATGCCATTTAACCTCACCCTACCCTGTAGACACTGACAAGTGTCGTGGTATGCTTTGGGGTCTTTGGGCCTTATACATACCCCATTCCATAAGGAAATATGCTGAGATGGGTGCAGTCCAAGGTACACCTTGATGCCTGTCACTGGCTGCAGGGTGGAGATGGGGGTGGAATGGCATGAGCATTATAGCCAATGATCCCAAGTCACACCCCTGACACCTATCAGTCTCTACAGGGTGGGATGTTACAGTTGGAAACCCTAACGGCTTAGGCGTTTGGGGGTATTTTCACTCCAAATTTTCAACTTGGGCTTTTTGTGACCACACCTCATGAAGAACGGCACTATCAGTTTGTTAGCTGAAAAGCAGTTTTGCACAGTGACTATGCCATTTGGTGACACAGGCAAGAAAACACATTTTTGGCTGGATGCGAAAAATGACAACTGTATTGTTCATGAAGAGGTGTAAAAAAATGGCAACATTGAAAATCTTAAGTGAAAATATGAAAAATTGGTGAAGTCATGAGCAGGCATAGAAACTGCACAACACACATCCATAATCCAATTATTTTTTGGATTTTTTTAACCACATTTTCAACATAGGCATTTTGGGACCTTCCCTAATGAACAGTGGCACTGTGATTTTGTTAATCAGTCCCAAAAGTTGATTCTCCACAGCGATCATGCCATTGTGCACCACAGGTGAAAAAACACATTTTAGGCATGATGTGAAAAATGACAGCTGTTCTGTTCATAAGGAGGTGTGAAAAAATGCCAGTGTTGAAAATCTGGCAAGAAAATATTGCAAATTTGTGAAGTTACAAGGGTGTGTGGAAACTGCGTGATCCACACTTGTAACACAGTCATTTTATGGACTTTCATCACCAGATTTTCAACATAGGCATTTTAGGACCTCTGCTCATGAACAGTGTCACCAGCATTTTCTCAAACTGTCCCAAAAACAGATTTCACACAGCGACCGCACTATTCTGTGCCAAATGTGAGAAAACACATTTTGGCCAGGATATGGAAAATGACAGCTGTACTGTTCATAAAGAGGTATGGAAAATGCCAATTTTGAAAATCTGTATTGAAAATATTACAAATTCACGAAGTTATGAGCGTGTGTGGAAACTGCACAACACACGCCTTGTAAAACAACCATTTTTTGGATTTTTCCACCAAATTTGCAACATAGGCTTTTAGAGAGCCCCACCATGAACTGTGGCACTGTCATTTCATTAATCAGTCCCAAAAGGTGATTCCGTGCAGTGACCGCGAAATCACCTTTCGGTACTGAAGAACACCATGACAGCGACTGAATTCATGAGGAGGGGAACCAATAACCCTATGTTGATAACTTGGTGCCAAAATTCCCAAAAATGACAGAGATATGCACCAAAGTTGAAAAAACCCTATTTATACCATTATATAGCTTACTGGCATTTCTTCAGTTCGCAGACGGCTTTGAAGAGTGCAGACATGTTCCCAGTCCACCAAAGATCATCGCACCATGCTGCAGGTAAGTATGGGGTGGAGGGGTGTGGAGGCCAGGTGAGCAGAGGGTGGGTGCGGGTTGGGGTGGGCCACCAGAGTCGACAAGGGACCGTTTTCTGGTTTTCAGGTTTAAAAAATAAATAAAAAATCATGAGACCGTTTTTGTGTTACAGGGTCATTTGGCATGCTGGGGTGGGCTCCCAGCATGCCACCTAACTGTTGTTTTGGGGGGGCTGTAGCCGATGGAGGACTGGGCACCCCCCATCAGCACATACTGAAGGGGAGGACAAGAGCCAAGAGGTATTGGGCACTCCCCTCGGCACACAACAAAAGTGATGGGGTCATTATGCTGATGGGGAGTGGGTTCCCCCGTCTGCAAAATAAATGGGGAAGGGGGACTGAAGCCGTTGGGAATTGGGTCCCCTGTCGGCAAAGAAAGACTGTTTGGGGGGGCGCATGATGCTGAGGGGGATTGGGCACCCCCTCGGCATACACTTTAAGTGGGAGGAGGGCATTATGCCAATGGGGAGTGGGCTCCCCCATCTACAAATGAAGTGGGTTGGGGCACTCTGCTCGGTGGCAGTCAATGCCGCCATGTTTATTAAACTGCTTCACCAGGAAAGGCTCACTGCTACATGATGTGCTTTGTTCTCATTGCAGCAGACCTTTTCTTCGATCTGGTGGCCAGTTTATGTGTTGCTTGTGTCAGCACCTGCAGCTGCCTTATTGGGGAATGAGGGACACACCTGCTGATGTGTGCCCTGCATTCACCCATAGTGACCACACCTTCAAATCTGCTACTACTGCAGTATGTTGGCTTTCAAGCATGCGTGAGCCAACATAAAAAGTAGCAGGACAAAAGGACAAATCTTGAGATTAGAGGGAGGCTGATTAAGGGGTAATGTGAGGAAGTTCTTTTTCACAAAAAGGGTGGTGGATGCATGGAATGGTATACCTCAGGAAGTGGTGGATATGAACACAGTGCAGGGCTTCAAACAGGAATGGGATAAGCATAAGGGAGCAATACAGATTAGTATGACTTAATATGCCATTGACAGAGTAAAAGCCTATAGCACATTCTTAAATTTGAAAAAATGGGCGACTGGATGAGCCTTGCAGTCCTTATATGCCATCAACTTCTATGTTACTGTGATTCTATATTTCTATGTCTTATCACTGCACAGTCATGCAGTCTGCTGTGTTCTGGAGCAATATGCTACCACATTCTGCTGATTTATCACTGGTCCATCCAGTATTGTTTTTCTTTGGGCTGGAAATGTACATTCTTTATGGGTACTAGACACTATACATTGTAGCACAGTATGTGGACATGCTGGCATTTATGAGATGTATAATGCTGTACATGCACCCCGCTGGGTGCCACTTCAGTAATAGGCAGTCACAGCTCTCCCCGACTCATCCTCTGCCACCCCCATGTCCCTTAAACCCCCTGCCCCCTCCTGGCAAGCAGTTTCAACCCCCCAACCAGCTTTGTCCCACTAGTGTTGCGCTGGGCATGGGGGCTGGATCCCTATGACAATTACTACAGGTGCACCACCTGTTAGCTGCAGCTGGTGATGCACAGCAAACCCAGGGAGTTTAGTTTTGGGACCCTGATTTTTACAGAATTGTGCGCAGGGTCCCCGGCTCAGCCAGAGTTTGCTGCATCCCCCGAATGATGTAACTTGCATTACACTTAGGGATCTTTGTAAATCTGGCCCATAGTTTCAGCTGTGGCTAGGGCTGTGTATGAACTTCTGCTGGCAGAATTAGTGTGGAATGACCATTCCACCAGTGGAGTTTCCATCAGAATTCTAATGGGCCTGCTGTGGAATTCTGCCTGTAGTTATTGCGATCCGCATTTTTCCACAGAAAATTATTCTGCAGTCATTTCCATGGTAAATATTGAGTTCCATGGAATTTAATTCTGCCAAAATGTATCTGAAAATCCATTTTGCATTATTCCACTGTGGAATTCTAATGTTCTGCTACCAACAAAATTTGATGGAATTTTGGTGGAATGTCTAACATTCTATGAAATTCCATTTGAAAATTCTGCACATTACTAGCAGCGACACATTCTAATTATGGCCAGATAATTAAACACCTGTACTTATCAGGTTGTCAGTCTGATGGCTAGAATGTTCTTTCCCACTTTATAAATATTAATAGGACAGTGTGAGTGTCTGTTACAGGTTCAGATAACTCTCCATGAATATTCTTTGGATGAGAAAAATTAAAACTGAAGGTATAGTTCAGGCACCCTAAGGATGTAGGAGGTAATACTTTCATTCCTGTGACAGATATCTTATAATTCCAGCAAACCTTTTTCAGTATTTTGTGCATAATTCTACTTTGCAGTTCACAAGGAGCATAAAGGTTACAACGTTCAGACTAAAGCTATCTGAGCTATCTGTTGGTAAATGCTCCTTTTCTTAAGCAGTCCCTTACCTGTTGAAGAACATGTACCTCTTTCATCTTTTTTAATATTAACTCTTCTCCTTCAAGTTGTATCACCACTTTAAATTTAACATAAGCAATCTGTTCTGTATATAATAACTGGTGTTCCCTTTTTTCTATATGGAAACCATGGCATAATTTGGCGTTATAATTGAGTGCTTATAATGGCAAACATGCAATGGGTTTGCCTCACTGTTCACATGTGTCTGCCACAACTCATCCATTCCTGATTGCTCACTTCTTGCCTTCTCACCTGAAACGTCACTGCCAGTCAGACTCGGTAGTAAGTTATTTTTATTTTTTTTTAAATCGCTACTCTGCAAAATTTATTAAACACCAAATGCCAGAAAACAAAAACAAAAAAAGAGATTTTCACCATCAGCAGGCGACCGCAGACCACGCTAAAACAAAACCAGACCTTGGCCACAGTGGAATGTTAGCTATTTTATATAATTGCTGTGACAAAAAAGGGAAAGCCAGCAATTATATCAAATAAAATATGGGGTGATGTGTAAACTCAAAGTTTACACCCACCCTTGGTGTGAGATGCTTTCGCAAACCCCTCGAACTTCGCTCTCGGGGTTTATGTAGCATCTAACACCTCAGGTGTGTATAAACTTCTCATTGCACAAACCACCTCATTCTTTATTCTATATAAATAATTGCTATGATATTCCTTGATTTTAATGCATTTAAAATTCTGGGAAAATTTGGTGTACTGAAAAGTAGTAGTCTGTAGTGCAGGTGTCTGTATTTTTTGTCAGACATGGCTGAAAAAGAGCGTTATGTCTGTCCACCTTCTGGTGAAAATAAACGATACAAAATCTGAAGTGTCCTTATAAACAAAATAAATAAATAAATCCCTGTCCACTTTCTGGTGAAAACAAATTGTATGAAATCTGAAATGCTCCCCGAAATATATTGCACTATAAATCATTGATGGTAATAAAACATAAAATGCTAAAAAATCACTTTTAAAAATCAAAACTAAAAAAATCTGTCTTAAAAATAGAACACTCCCCCGTACTCTTTCTGTCTCTGACCATGGAGTTATCCTATGGCTATAAAAGGTGTTGATATCCAACCCTGTCTCAGCACTGACTGGTTAAATACTTGCTGATGACTCTACACTAAGCCTACAGTACTGTGTGTACAGTAACTGTTGGGAGATTGAGGAGATTATAAACAAAGTAATCACAAAAGAATATCATGCATTAGGGGCATGATATTTGAACAGTCAGTACTGCTGTATCTGCATGTGTGCCATGCAAACTGGACTTTGCACACTGGAGAGGTACTTAGCATAGCAAGTGTTGCATTCAAAGCTAAGATTAGAGCGGCACAAAGTTGTTAGCACATGAGTTATAATGGATAGTTTGAACACCTGCTAATGAGAGGCAGAGTCCAACATATTGGGTGCAGTAGTATATCTGAAGCTATTTCGAAGCACAAACAACCAAAGTGCAGTGCTACTTTAGCCTTAACAAAAATGTATCTTAAAAATATGTAAAAAGTGCAGACCACCCCCACCATCCCCTTGTCCCCATGTATATTTCCATGGAACCCAGTGGCATCCCTCTCCCTCTTCCTCTCCCCATGTATATTTTCTTGGTATGCAATGGCACTCCCTACACCACAAAGCACCTACCTACACTCCAGTTCATGATGGTGGCTGGCACAAACCTTCCACTCACCTCCTCACTGCCTCGGCCATCTGTTGTCTAACTTATATATCCACTATGTCAAAATACAAGTCGGTGTAAACATGCAGTTGTTACATGATGTCTCTGAAAAATTGTGGAAGCATCCTCTTTACATATGGAACTGGATATATACTGCTCAGCTCAGACCTTTCATCCACTGCACAGAGCAATGTGGCATTATAGACATGGGTAGATCAGTATACAAGGGGATGTTAGGGCCCTGCACACTGAGTAGGATCATTAGGATTTTATGTAGGAATATTGCAGTTCCGTGTTTCAGTGATAAGGGATTAAAGCCTTGTAGAATGCCCAACTTACTCTAATTAGTGTAGAGGGGTACTTAACATGTGTGGTCGCTCCTGTGGTTTGCACTCACACAATGGTTAAGGCTTTGTGCAGCACACACCAAGGATATATTAGAAACATGTTAGTGGTGCCCTAGACATTAGTGCTCATTTTCAAATATACTGCTTTTTGTGCTGTGTGCACATTAGCACACACAAAAACAATCTGGGCATCACTTTGTGAGCAGTTTGAATATGGCTCCTGATATCTTTAAGCTTTCTGTTCAGACAGCTTGCAAACAAGAAAATTCTGTGGTGCCCTTTTCCTAGGCCAGTGTCCCTAATATAAGTTAGCATTTGTTGACTCTTTCTAAGATCGTTGGTTTGCACTGTTGTGTTGACTGTTAGACTTAATGATGAAAAGATGCAATCCTCTGTATATACAGTAGTTTATAAAGATGCAAAAAATACATTTAATAATCTTGGAATCTTGGGTTTGGTTTCTTTTTTTTTTGGGGTGGGGATGCACAAAAGATCAGCATGCTTAAACCCACAGGCTAGTTTGGTGCTTGTGCCAAATAGCCAAGATGTCAGCTAGTAACTGGAGAACAATGCCCTTGATGCTGAGAAATGCATATTGAACAAACAAAACAAAAAAAGAGACCAAAAATAGCTATATATTTATTTCCGTTTTCAAGCGGCAACTATTCAAGACTTTTACAAGTAAAATGTGATTGCATCTGCAAACTTCTATCCCCTATTTTTTTACCTGCTTGGAGTCTCTAGGGGCAAAAACATCATTTAACATGTGTTTTGTTTAAATTCTGGTAACATCACTTGAAATGTTGAGCAGGCATTTTTTCTGATACAAAATAATTTTCCTGTAGTTATGAGCAAACAAGTTGCTTATTCAAAAATCTTTCCCCAAATGCTTGATTATGAATAAGGAACTCCTTAACAAATAACACATTTACTGAACAAGGTTGAATTAAGGTCATACTTTCTAAAACTAATAAGCTCAGCTAGTAGACCAGGCCAGAGTGTATCAAGGGTGACAGCTCTGCTTCTGTTTGTGTATCACTATGTTAATCCTGACTGCTGGCCACTGCAGTGCCAGACATATACTGACAGCATGGAAATCAGAAGTCAGACACAACCATTTAGTTGTTTTTCACCACTAATCAACTCCCCCCTTGGAACCTACACCCTCTTTAGCTACTGTCTGAGTTTCTAGCTTACATGCACAGACAAGGAAAAACAGGCACAGTGCCATGCACTCTTCAGGATAGATAATATATCTGTGTTCCTGGCTGGCATGACAGCAACAATAAGACTACAGTTCATCCCTGTGAGATTGAACTGCTTTTATTAATAGCTTGCTCATGGGCCTGAGATATGACTTATTCAGTGGTGTAACCAGTGGAAATTTATTTGTGAAATATCATACCTAAGAGCGGGGCCAAGAGCTTCATGGCAAGGAGAGCTGTTTGCTGTGCTGGTCCAGTGGGTTTGTGCCCCATCTCTGAAACAAAGCAGCAGACCAGCAAGAAAAAGATCATGCCTCCTCAGGATGGAGTGACTCCTTTATACAGTATCATGGCTCCCTGGTGCCTCAGGGTGAGCAGTACTGGTGGACAGCCACAGTGCTACTGTATAAAATCTCTGGGCTGTATGGGGGATGTGGTTTTGCTCAGAAATGGTGATGGGAGGGGCATGACAAAAAATGGTGCATGTCATCAGCAGGTAATATTGCCATACTGCCACAACAACCAAGGCTGCTGTGATATCTCTTGCAAGGGTCATTCCACCCTACTCCCACTAGTTCAATGTCTCTGCCAGTTCAGACGAGGCGGTTCAGTCTTTGCCATGGGAGAGGAACAGAGCCTGCAGAGGCATATAGGTGGTCGGAGTGCTCAAATACACCTGAAAGCAAGAGTTAAAAGATAAACAGAGTTACAGAAATAAACAATTAGAAGAGCCGCAGGACCCTGCTTGAAGGAAGCTACAGGTCCAATGAAGTGCCCATCAGGTCTGTGGCTTCATATACAGACCACACAGGGTCATTGATGAATCATAGAATAGGCCCGGGGCACCAAGGATATGGTGGATGCTTTGCAAATGGCCTGCAAGGCCATTCAAAAAACAGGCTGAAGGCCTAGTGCTGCTTTGTTCAGTCTGTGTGCTTTCAAATGACCCACATGTGCATTGCCTCTGCACACTATAGGCCCAGTTCTTTATATATTTCTTTTTTTAAAGAAAGGAAATTTGTGCAAAAAAAAATTGCTTTAACGCACCAGTTCAGGTTTAATGGTAAAGACAGAAAAGTGAGGAAAAGCAATGCTTAGGTCAAATATCTCCTGAGCTGTGGTGAATCTGTTGCCTGCCATTCTTCAGGATTCTAATGATCACACAAAGGAGGGTTGGCATTGCCTAACTTCAGTGCTCTCTGTCCAGGCACACAAGAGCTACTAACAGAGCAATGATCGGTGATTGGGTGCCACTGTTAGGAAATGCCAGTGCTGCATCCTATGTTAGTTCAAACCCAACAGCTGCAGAATAAGGGGTGCTAGCTACACATTCGAGCAGACTTGATAGACCTCTAGGCCTTTTTCTGCTGGCAAATTTCATATGTTCGCAATGCCAGGTCACAGAATTACCATGGTTCAGGAGACTTCTGACACTAACTTGTACTTCCTTACTATTGCGTATTTGCTCTTCAACCCTAACTGATGCTGTAATGTATTTTTCTTTGCATGAATTAATTTAAAGACAGTGTTTCATGGGCTGGTGACTGGCAGAATGTCACATATAACATACACAGTAACATTATAATTTAAGATTGGAATGGACTGTGGGTCGTTTAGGAAAAACTACCCTGCTTCATAAATAGAAATTAACAAGTATGCTGTGAAAATATGTACTCATTTCTGTCTGCTGCAAAACATACTGTACATGTAGTTTGCAGAGAATACCAAATACCAAAATAAATTCTCCCAAATATTAGACCAGTTGAAAATAAATGTTCTGCAGCTATAAATGTTGTGGGTATTCACACAACCCTAGTCACCTGTATCATTTCAGTGAAATATCCAGATATAGGTCTAAATATATTGGGACATAACTTTGACTAACAGTGTAGATAGAGGAACAAAAAGGTTGGCTACAGGCACAGGAAGGGGCAAAATGATTTATGTGTAGAATTGTTAAAGATTGTAGAAGGGAAGGATTGGATAGAGAGGTTTGCATTTTTTAGAGTTGGGGAGGCGAGATGAGCAAACATATTGCCCAGCAGAGGTTTTGCAGTACAGAACAGGAAAACAGCTGGTGTGGGATGTGCAGAGGGAGTAGGAAAAACTGTGGTAGGGGGAAAGGAGAGATAGGGAAGGAAAAGAAAAATATACTTGGTAAGAAAAGTAGTGCAAGTGAAAGTGTTGCGGGTACTCTTCCAGTATATCAAGCTTTTGGAGTCATGCTTCACCTATGTTCTTCCATTATTAATCTGGTAATACCCTCCTTAGATTTTCTTTTTTCAATAACATACATTAAAAAGGTTTTCTCCCCCTCCATGACCCCCTCAGCTCCATCTTGCTTTACTATTTCTAACCACGATTCTAGCCTATTTCATCTTTTGCAGATAATCCTCCCAGCTGACCTTGCTCTGTTCCACCTTGAATTTTTGAAATGGGTTTGTCTTTAATGCCCCTTCCACCCTTCTGGAAAACCAGACTTACTTCTTGTGCTGTTTATTCTTCTGAGCCTGTCTTATGCGTGATGTTGGCACCTCCTTTCCATCTCTCCAAAAAATGTCCTATTTGGCTTCTGTCCCTTTTACACCTTGTAACCCTACTGGTGTCCCTGGCATTTCCCTCATCATGCCTAAGCCCACCATACTGCGGTCCATTATCACATTTTTTGAATTAAAGTGATGTGCTCCTGTGATTATGTTAAATCACACTGTATTATGGTCACTGGACCCCAGTGGTTCCCTCATCTCTTCCTCCCCAACTATCTCAGTATTTGCCTGAAGAAGAACAAGGGTGGCCCACTCCCTAGTTGGTTCTCTAGCACACTGCACAACAAAACAGTCCTGCTTCACATCCACCAGCACCTAATTTCTTGAACTTTTAGCTGTCAGGATTTCCTTGTCCACATCCTGCATACATTGGTCTTTCACCAGCACCACTTTCCCTTCAGCTGATGCCTTCTACCTCTCCCCTGCCCAAATCCCTGTCCCCCTCCTCCTTCTGATTCAGTGACCTGTTCACCACTCAAACCCTGATTTTTCACCTCTGTCTCAGTTGTACCCAAACTCTCTGTTCAGTCCCACGCTGAGTACTATTCTCCATGGTCTCTATATGTTACCTAATAAGCACCATGCTACCCACCTCTTCTGCCTTTTTGTCTGGTCATCCTGTAGAGGTAGTACCAAAGCACTGCAAGATCATAATTATTGTTTCCTGTTGCTCATAAAAACAATTAGTAGATTTAGTTCATTAAGTGCTGAGACACAGAGAGGGAGAAAGCAGCCACAGCTTCCTTGAATTAAGGAGGTTATTTTCTAGACTACACTAAACTGAATTATTACTTTTTGAACCTGTGTAAATAATTAGTATTGATTTTGTTTTTATGGTTGACTTTGCTTAGTTTTAACTTTAATTTTCCAGGGAGGAACTATAGCTGGGAGATACTTGCAGTCATTTGTGACTAGCCCTGGTACATAACCTCTGTGAAATAGGTGTTTGTTAAGAGGAGGAGCTGAAAGGGGCCTAGTTGAACTGTGGATTTATAACAGAGTTGTTTGTGGTCTCTGTGTGCTGAGACACAGAGAGGGAGAAAGCAGCCACAGCTTCCTTGAATTAAGGAGGTTATTTTCCATACTACACTGAACTGAATTATTATTTTTTGGACCTGTGTAAGTAACTAGCATTGATTTTGTTTTTGTGGTTGACTTTGCTTAGTTTTAACTTTAATTTGCCAGGGAGGAACTGTAGCTGGAAGATATTTTCAGTAATTTGTGACTAGACCTGGTACTTAACCTCTGTGAAATAGGTGTCTGAATGGAAGGAAGGCACTCCCTGGGTGGATGGTCAGAGTTGTAGTTGATTGTTTCTGGATTGCATAGGTTTACTCCCTCCCACCCTTCTCCTCACCCCACCCACCCCAAGTTCATAACTTCCTTTATAGCAGGGGTTCTGACATCACTTCCCCTAAACTGCTAACAACATACACCTGTTCATATCCTTAAAGGCACAGCACACTGAATAGGGGGTAGAAACACTCACAAGCTTGCACACAATAAAACAAGAACAAAAAAACAACAAAAGAAAAGCATCTGTAACAAGAAGGGACACAGACATGTGGGGAGTGGTGCAATGCACTGGCTGTGGAGCAGCAGTCTTCTGGGAGACATTATGGAGACTGCGTTGCTGCCCTACTTGCAGGCACCTCTTTGGTCTGAGGGAGGAGGTTATTCATCTCCATGCTAACCTGGCAAGGATTTTGGAAACCTGCTTCCCCACCCAGGGACCACCCAGGCCACTGCCACTACCTCAGAGGATGCAAAGAAAGAGGAGTGGTTGGACCACAGTGGGTTCAGGGAGGGTGAGAGTGGTGGAACAGAGGTGCATCCCTCCAGTTGTGCCTCTCCACAATTCATTTGACACTCTGGCAGAGCATGGTTCCTCTATGGAGGCACCCACAGTGGAGACAAAGGAGGATGATGGGAACCTCCACAATGGAGACCCACAGGAGGGTGGCACAGGACCCCACAGGGAAGGAAGCAGCTCCTGGCAGAGACTCAGTGTTAGGGGTAGAACTGGGGGAGGGAGGAGAGGAAAGGGAGGTAAGGTGCCTGCCCGGTACCATGGCTTGGAGGAACAGGAAACAAATCCTCAGGATCATGGGAGCAGCTGCAAGGGAGAGGGAGAGGGAGCTGGATGTCATTATTCACCTAGGGATGAATGACCTGGCTGAGAATGGGATCAGAGCAGTGCAAGAGGAGTTTGAGGAGTTGGGGAAGGGCCTTAGACAAGTAGCACACACAGTAACTTTCTCAGAAGTGCTACTTGTCTATGGCATGGATGAGGCTAGGGTACTCTGCAACATAGGATTCAATGACTGGTTGAAAAAATGATGCAGAGCTCAGGGATTTGGCTTCATTGGGGACTGGGGCTCCACCTGGAGGGATGCAGGCCTATACAGGTGCGATGCTCTGCATCTATCCAGGAGGGGAACCAGGATCTTAGGTGATAGGTTTAAATGCTTCATTGGTGTGAACATTTAAACTAGCCAAGGGGGCGAAGCACTGAAAAGGAGAAGGGAAATCCTAGCTCCCCCCCCAAAAATCAGGGTAGTTAGTGAGGTAAACACCAAGATAGATAAGTCAGTAGGGAGAAGGGCAGGGATAAATGGAGTAAAAGACAAAGGCAGTAAGGACAGGGATGGGACAAAAAGAAATAAAGCCATAAAAAATGGAGGGTAATGAGTACCAATGCCCATAGTCTAGGTAAAAAGCTCCCCGAAATGGTGGCCTTGATGGAAGAGGGATGCCTGGATATTGTGGCAGTCACAGAAACATGGTACACAGAGAACCATGACTGGGATGTCAACATACCAGGGTACACAATCTACAGGAGGGACAGGGAGGGAAGAAGAAGAAGAGGAGGAGAAGAGTAGCTCTCTATGTAAGGGAAGGGATCAAAGCAACAAAACTAAAGGGTAAACAGGGAGGACAGAAGGCACTGTGGGTCTCCCTGGAGACTGGAAATGGTTCTGCAATCCACACAGGGGTCATATACAGACCCCCGTCTCAGGGGGAGGAAATAGACAAGGAAATTATAAAAGGCATCCTTGGGATGGCAGAGAAAGGGGAGGTATTGCTAATGGGGGACCTGAATATGCCAGATGCTAACTGGAGCACCTTTGCTGTAGCCACATCCAAGAGCAGGGCCACTCTCGATGCTCTACAGGGGGCATATCTCAGACAGCTAGTGTTGGAACCCACTCAGGAGGGAGCAATCTTAGACCTGGTACTCTCAAATGGGGACGGAGAGAGGATCTTTGATCTTGAAGTGGGTAGCCATCAGGGAACAAGTGACCACCAAACAGTGTGGTTCATGATAAACTTAGCTGTAGAGTCAAGCCACACAAACATGAAGGTATTGGACTTCAGGAGGGCTGATTTTGTCAAAATGGGAGAGTGTCTCAGAAAAGCACTAGCACACAGGCAAGAAGGTGGGGTGGAACAACAATGGGGAAACATTAAAACCGCCATCACAGAGGGAACAAGTTTTTGTGTGAAGCAAATAAACAAATCAAAATGAAAGAAGAAACCTCTGTGGATCTCAAAAGAAGTAGCAGGGAAGGTAAGGGAGAAAGAGACAACATTCAGGAAGTATAAGGAAACACAGAAGGAGCAGAACAGAGAACTATACCAGTTGAAGCAGAAGGAAGTGGGGAAGGCAGTCAGAATAGCAAAGGCCCAAACCAAGGAAAAGATAGTCAACTCAGTTAAGAAGGGGGATAAAACCTTTTATAGGTGCATTAGGGAGCAAAGAAAGACTAAGGCAGGGATACTGAGGCTGAATAAAGAGGAAGGTGGTTGGGCAGAAAGCGACAGTGAAAAAGCAGGGATACTGAATGAATACTTCTGTTCAGTATTCACAATGGAAAAGCAAGGGGAAATACCTAATCCAGTCAATAGAAGCACTCTGGATAGGGGGTTGATATTAGTTCTTTTACAGAAGAAAGGGTTCTGAAAGAACTCTTAAAACTGAAGGTGGATAAAGCAATGGGGCCTGATGGGATTCATCCCAGAATTCTAAAAGAACTAAGGGAAGAACTAGTCACACCACTGACTACCCTTTTTAATAAATCATGGGAGGATGGTGTGGTACCTGAGGACTGGAGGAGGGCGGATGTGATTCCTCTACACAAAAGTGGGAGCAAGGCAGAGGCAGGAAACTACAGACCTGTCAGCTTGACCTCAGTGGTAGGGAAAATGATGGAATCACTGCTGAAGGAAAGAATTGTTGAGTACCTAGAGGTCAGTGGGGCACAGGACCCAAGGCAGCATGGATTCAAAGCAGGAAGTTCATGTCAGACAAATCTAATTGATTTATTTTACTGGGGGACCAAAGTAGTAGACCAGGGAGGGGCTGTGGACATGGCCTACCTAGACTTTAGCAAGGCATTTGACACAGTCCCACACAAAAAACTAAGAAACAAATTAGCCAGCCTGGGAATGGGTCCCAGGGTGATAGCATGGGTAAAACACTGGCTGGACAACAGGACACAGTGGGTGATAGTAAATGGAGTCCACAGTGAAGAAAAGAGGATTACTAGTGGGGTACAGCAGAGTTCAGTACTGGGGCCGGTCCTTTTTAATGTCTTTATAAGTGACATTACAGAGGGATTAAAAGGGAAAGTATGACTCTTTGCAGATAACAAAAAGATCTGCAACAGGGTTGATATGCAAGGTGGGGTAGAAAGGATGAATAGGGACTTGGCAAGGTTGGAGGAATGGTCAAATGTATGGCAGCTTAGATTCAATGCAAAAAAGTGCAAAGTAATGCACCTGGGAAACAAAAACCCAAGGGAAGAGTACACAATGGGGGGTGAGATACTGACAACAACAAAAATGGAAAGGGACCTGGGGGTAGTTATATCAGATGACCTAAAGGTGGGCCAGCAATGTGAGAAGGCAGTAAGAAGGGCTGGGGGGTTACTGGGAATCATAGGGAGATGCATCACCAGAAGAAAACAGGAAGTTGTTGGCCCTCTGTACAGACAGTTGGTAAGACCACATCTGGAGTACTGTTTACAGTTCTGGAGACCCAATCTCCAAAAAGACATAGACAGGGTGGAGGCTGTCCAGAGGAGGGCAACCAAAATGCTGCAGGGTCTGCACCAGAAGACATATAAAGAAAGACTAAAGGAGCTTAAGATGTATAGCCTCGAGGAAGGAAGGGAGGGAGAGGGGGACTTGATATAAAATTTCAAATACCTCAAGGGAATCAACAAAGTCCAAGAGGGTGGCATCTTTCAGAAAAGGAGATGTGCAAGAACAAGGGGGCACAATCTGAAGATGGGGGAGACTGCTCAGAGGTAATGTGAGGAAGTATTTCTTCACAAAGAGGGTTGTAGATGCACGGAACAGCCTTCCTGAGGAAGTCGAGAGTCAAAAACAGTGGGGGAATTCAAGAATGCAAGGGACAGACATAAGGCAGTTCTAGTGGGGGGGGTTAAAGGAAGTAGGCTGTTGGTTAACTAGGATTTGCAGCTTATCTGTTAGGTAGGGAAATGGGCAGACTAGATGGGCCATGTGGTCCTTATCTGCCATCAAATTTTATGTTTCTATGTATTTCTTATTCAGTTAGCTCATCAACTAGTTTTTGTTGACCAGGAAAGGAGGGCTAGGAAGTTGATGTATTTATTTAGAAATTGGTGACTGGGAATGGTACACTAAAATAAGGCTAATTTTCTGTTCAATTCTGGGGAAGGGTGTGTGGAAGGAAAGTTTATATGGGCAAAAACAAGATAACATTATAAATACAGTGCAAATAAACACAAGTTAGTGCAAATGGAAAAGCATGCAGACCTTAAAGTCGAACAACAACAACAGAACCATGGTACATATAAACAAAACACAAAATAACCATAATGATACTGGGTGGCTGTGGGGGGGGGGTGGGGGGGTGGTATATAACCCAACAGCAACTAACAAGTGCACTAGGTGGCTACAGAGGAACTAGCAGCAGAAATAGAAGGGAGAAAAGTGAGCTGTTAGCAGTTGTTTAAGTGGGTGGTAAGGAGAAAAGGAAGAGCTAATGGTGTGAATTATTAGAAAGAGTGGTAAGGCACTGTGCACAACTGTAGTTTTTCAGCAAGAGGAGAGTAAAAGATTAAAGGTTAGCAGACTGGACTTGGTACGTGGGTGGGAGAGAGGGGAAGAAAAGGGAGGGCAGACTTTGAGGGAGAGGTAAGATCTAGTATCTGGTGAGAAAAAAAATGAGTAGTAAGAAAAGCACCTGAAAATACAAGAAGTTTTGGTAGCCTTGGCCTAAGGGTCTGGCCAACTGGAGGATATCTAGTCATCAATTCCTTGAAGGCCTTGCTCCAACACAGAGAACACTCTGCCTGTCAGGTGAAAAAAAGAGCAACAGCAGAGTATCATCTGCATAGCAGCGAAAACATACATTTAATGCTTTGTTCCAAAGGCGACATGTACACAATGAAAAGCAATGGGGACAGAATCAAACCAAGAGGAACCTTACATCTGACAGCAGTAGACTGCACATAAAAAGAATCCATCCCAATCCACTGCATACAGTCAGATAAGTATGACTTGAACCAATTCAAGGCTGTTCATAAGTAGGTTCCCTGTATTCCTCCTGGTACTCCATCAACACCCCATAATTAGTGGTGTCAAATGCTGATGACAGACCATGGAGGCTGACAACTGAGCATTCTCCTCTATCACTCAAAAGTAGCAGGTCATGAAACACCTTGACAAGTACAATCCCTGTGCTGTGGTGAGCTCTGAAACTGGAGTAGAAAGAGTCATAGATGCCAAAAATGCCCTGGTTTTTGTAAGAGTCCATAACTTGTCTTTGCTGTATTTAGCTTCCTGATTTTCTTTAAAACAATGTAAATTGACATCAAACAGGATTAATGGCCTGGGCTACTTGTCTATTTCTGACATCACAATCCTCATTTTATAAAATCAAAATCTATTGTAGTAGAAATTATTTTGATATATAATCCAAGTATTACAATGCCAGATGTACACAAGCAGCCAGAGAAGATGGCAACTATTGAATGTTAATCCAGTTTTCATGTTGTTGTGTAAGATTATCATGAAAATCAATTAGCTAAATACAGAAAGTATATAAATTCAAGTGGCTTGTTGAATGGGAGTCTCGCTTACAACATGAGAGTTCTTGGGTTCAAAATCCTAGACAAACACGTTCTCCAATGTCTTTAGAGTCTCTTTTCCTTGAGACTTATTTTTAGGCACAAGGATCTGATAAAGGCAGTAGGTGGTGTAACAAGGCATGGAAAAAGGTGGAAGATGGCCACTAAGGCACTTAATCAAGTACTGTAATATGGTGTACTGTGCAGAATGGATGGATCAGGAAAGCTTTTCCTGCCATCATATTCTATGTTTCTATGTAAATGATATGCTCAAAGTGTCATAAAGTTATTCCCCATGTGATTTCAGTGGCTTTTTAGTTGCTTATGGAATTAAGAGTTTACAAGGAAATACAATTGAAGTCTGTCTGGCTGTTTTTTTTTTGTAAGTACAAAAAGGTAAGGTTGGATACTTCCCCTGACACTTTATTACACTGCTGCATTAAGGAAAAATGTGAGGTATGTAAGATGATGGAAGCACAGGCAACAGCCATGGGTGAACAGTTTGCAGTTTATCCTTATTTTATTTATAAAGATTGCTTGTGACCTTAAGTAGTTCACAAGACAAACCCTTGTTGATAAGGCAGCTACTGTTATAATTGGAACCACAATGAATGAATGAATGAATCACAATTTAAATTTGCATAAGGTATTTCAGTCGATCTTAAGCCAAGTGTTGTCAACAAGAACATTATTCAATTTTAAATTTCATGGTTGGTTAATAATGGAAATAACTATATTATCTTATTGCAAGTTCTCCAATCCCCTGTGCCATTTCTACTTTAAATGCTGCTTAGAGAAACATTCAGAAAACCGTGGCAAGCAATGATGTAGAAAAGAAAACTTATCACATTCTGTAAATGACTGAACAGCCTAAAAGATTGTAAGTTGCAGTCTGAACTCTTAAAGGTAAAACATGTTCCAGATTTATGAGTACAACACTAGCTTATTAGGAGGGTGTAATGCATTCCCTCTTTTTTTAGCAATGAATGCCAGACTTATTAGAAGGGTGTAATGCATTCCCTCTTTTTATTAGCATGAATGCTCATCTTATTAGTTTCCCACAGTGTCCCAAACTTACACTCAAGAGCCACTGAACACCAAAATGGCAACTTCTTGTTTTTTACTGCCACCAACTGTCTTCTGTTAGGCTATCTCTATCTTTTTCTTGCCCCATCACCAGCCACTAGAGATACAGCGGATTTAAAATCTGCCTGTGAAGTGAACACAAAGTGTTTTCACTTCGTGTTGGCACTTCGCTACGTGGAGTGCCCCATAGCAAAAGCTCACTTCGGCTTGTTATTATTACTTTGCATTGTCATTCCACTTTAAAAGTGAAGTAAGGTGGAGTGATAACAATATTGGCAGCACCCTACCCACACAGTCACCAGAATTAAAGTAGAGATGGGCAAAGTGGCCCCTATTTGCTCCGCGAAGTGATCTGTGGAGTGAAGGGGAATTTGCAAAGTGCTCCACAACGCGAAGTGGAGTTCTACACGTTATGATGGGTAACGTAAAGTCTATTAAAAACAATGACATCGCGTTACTCCACCTTCCCAAACCACTACTCTACCAACTCATAAGGCAAAGTACATTGAAAACAATGTACTTCGCCTTGTTTTTAAGCTCCAAAGGTGAAGTTTGCAGTGATTCATGGGATTTTCAGGTCACATGGGCTCTAGATTGTTCTGCACAGCCTCAGTTCGGAGTAGCATGTGTAGAAAGCTGTAGAAGACAGTCTGCTCTGAGAGCTCTCTGCAATTCAAACTTTCTAAAAGCTGTTAAAAAAGCCTTTTTGGGTCTTTTTTTGCTGAAACATTAGTTCATCGACTGTAGAAAACACTCCTGTGCTCATATCATCGAGCGTTTATTGTTTGTGTGTGAAATTTGAATGTTAATGTACAACATTCAGTCTGTGTACTGAGAGACAGTGGAAGTGTGCTTTGGGGGAGGGGCGTATCTGTGGTGCAGGTAGATTAACTTGGAGAAAAAGACAGTTCTTTCTGTTTTGGTGATATTTTTCTTATAACTGTGTTAATGTACAAACAGTAATATTTAAATAATTCTTGCCATTTTTTGTTGATTGTTGTGGTGCATCAGTGCATAATTTTAGTTTGTTTAAAATATGTGGTTATATTACTGAAGTTTTCAATTTGCTACACATTACTTATTGTGTGTGTGAGTATGTGTGTGATGTGTGTCATCAAATCAGACACCTTCTATTGTGCCACATAGTAATTTCAGCAATATGAACCAGTTATCCACTGCAGCTGAGTGATTTTTGTACTTTTTTGTGGTATCTTTATTGGTACTAGTAATAGTGACTGTTACTGCAGCAGTGCAGTACACTGCCCTCCCCCACCACGGCCCCCCCAACTGACAAAGGTATTCTTTTCTAGATTTGAATTTCTGATGGTGAGCACTGGTTAGGTGTTGTGCCTTTGTGTTTGCATCTCTTCAGTGCACAGCGCAATCTTAATCAGTCTGTGCATTTGCATTTCTTTAGGGCCCAATCTCCAGCTGTAACTTAAGTCAGAGTTGTTTCTTTGGCTTCCCTTCAGAGTACTGGACAGGTGTGGTGCATAATTCTTCATGTACATTGTACTCATTAATATGTGTTTTTAAGTCAGGACCATTATCATGAGTCACTTGTGATACAAATCATGTTCTTCATCATCATGGTCACAAATCACTATTCACGATCACATCACGAATCACAACATTAATTTTTTTACTAGCTACTTGAATGTATTGTAAGCCTGTTTTGTAGTGTCTCTCCAGGTTTTACCACCCTGCCATTGTACTCATTGATACATGTTTTTAAGTCGGGGAGTTTTAAGATACAGCTCATCGGGGAAGTACAGCCATAGGCATTTGCGTCCCCAATACACTTTCATATTGGTTAACTCACACCATCGACACCAAATCATGTTCTTCATTATCATGGTCACAAATGCAGTCACAAATCACAATTTACAGTTGCATTACGAATCACAACATTAATTTTTTTCTAGATACTTGGATGCATTGTAAGCCTGTTTTGTATTATCTCTCCAGGCTTCACCACCCCACTTTTGTACTCATTGATACGTGTTTATAAGTCGGGGTCTTTTGTGCTACAGCTCTTCAGGGAAGTACAGCCGTAGACATTCACGTTCCCAATACAGTTTCATATTGGTTATCTCACACCATCGACACTGAATCACATTCTTCACTATCACGGTCACAAATGCAGTCACAAATCACGATTCATGATCACGTCACGAATCACAACATTAATCTTTTTTTGTAGTTACTTGGGTGTATTGTAAGCCTGTTTTGTAGCATCTCTCCAGGCTTTACCATCCCACCATTGTGCTCATTAATATGTGTTTTTAAGTAGGGGAGTTTTGTGCTGCAGCTCATCGGGGAAGTACAGCCACAGGCATTCGCATTCCTTCCTGTACAGCATGTGAGTTGCAGTACTATAAGTAGTGGTGGGCGAAGTGGCCCCAATTCACTGCACGAGGTGATTCACAGAGTAACGTGGAACCCATGTGAAGCGGAGTACTTCGCTTCATAAAGAGGAACGCAAAGTCCATTGAAACCAATGACTTTGTGTTATTTCGCCTTCCCCAAACCACTTCTTCACCAATTTTAAGGTGAAGTACATTGAAATCAATGTAATTTGCCTCACTTTGCCTTATAATTGAGCAGCAATTGAAATTCTGCAGTGATTCATGGGATTGCAGGTCACATGGGCTCTAGATTGTTCTGCACAGCCTCAGTTCTGGCCTGGGTAGTGTGTGTGTAGTGGTAGCTGGAGACAGTTTGGTCTCAGAGCTCTGCGATTCAAAACCTCTAAAAGTGGTTTAAAATGCCTTTTTGAGTCATTTATTTTGCTCAGAATTTACTAGGAAACCCTTCTGTGCTCATATCATTGAGTGATTATTGTTGTGTGTGGATTTTGAATGTTAATTTAGAACAGTCAGTCTGTGTACTGTGAAGTGTGCTTTGGGGGAGGGGCATATTTGTGGTGTAGGTATATTAACTGGGAGAAAAAGGCAGTCTTTCTGTTTTAGTTATATTTTTCTTGTATAACTGTGTTAATGTGCACACAGTAATATTTTCAGTAATTCTTGAAATTTGTTTTGCTGATTGTTGTGGTGCAGCAGTGTATAATTTGTCTAAACATTTGTTTACATTACTAAAGGTTTTCAATTTGCTACGCATTACTTGTAGTGTGTGTGAGAGTGTGTGTGCCATTAAATCAGACACCTTTTATTGTGCCATAGAGTAATTGCAGCAGTGTGAACCTGCTATCCACCGCACTTGCATACATTTTTTATACTGCTTTGTGGTATCTTTACTGGTAGTAGATTGTTACTGCTGTGCACTAATTCCCCAACTGGCAAAATGTATTCCTTTCCAGATTTGGATTTGTGACTTGTGAGCACTGGTTAGGTGGTGTTGTGCCTTTTCGTATGCATCCCTTGAGTATGCAGTGCAATCTTAATCTGTCTGTGTGTTTGCATCGCACCATTAATTCTGGGAGACTGCATTTCTTGTTATGCTCTCATTTCACTTCGTCAGCACTGGGGAATTTTCTGGACACAAGACAGTAGCATTTTGGGGATGCACATTAATTCTGGTGACTCTGTGTGTGACCACTGCACGCATGACTGAGTGCACCATTCATTCTGGGAGACTTTGCATTTCTTGTTATGCTCTCATTTCACTTCATCAGCACTGGGGAGTTTTCTGGACACAAGACAGTAGTACTTTGGGGATGCACATTAATTCTGGTGACTGTGTGGGTGGGGTGCTGCCAATATCGTTGTCACTCTGCCTTACTTCACGTTTAAAGTGGAATGACAACGCAAAGTAATATAACAAGGGAAAGAGAGCCTTTCCTATGGGGCACTCGGCATAGCGAAGTGCCAACATGAAGTAGCCACTTCACATTCATTTCATAGGTGGAGGTTAAGTCGCTGCATCTCTACACCAAAGAGCTACTGCCTTGTGTCCAGAACACTCCCCAGTGCTGATGAAGTGAAATGAGAGCATAACAAGAAATGCAAAGTCTCCCAGAATTAATGGTGCACTCAGTCATGCGCGCAGTGGTCACACACAGAGTTACCAGAATTAATGTGCGTCCCCAAAAGGCTACTGTCCTGTGTCCATAAAATTCCCCAGTGCTGTTGAAATGCTACTGTCTTGTGTCCAGAAAATTTCCCGGTGCTGACAAAGTGAAATGAGAGCGTAACAAGAAATGCAGTCTCCCAGAATTAATGATGCACTGCAGATGCATAGGCAGATTAAGATTGCACTGCGCACTCAAGGGATGCATACAAAACGGTACAACAACACCTAACTAGTGCACACAAGTCACAAATCCAAATCTGGAAAGGAATACATTTTGCCAGTTGGGGGATTAGTGCACGGCAGTAACAATCCACTACCAGTAAAGATACCACAAAGCAGTATAAAAAATTAATGCAGGTGCAGTGGATAGCAGGTTCACACTGCAGCAATTACTCTATGGCACAATAAAAGGTGCCTGAATTAATGGCACTCATCGCACACACAGTCACACACACACACTACAAGTAATGCGTAGCAAATTGAAAACCTTTAGTAATATAACCAAATGTTTAAAACAGACAAATTATACACTGCTGCACTACAACAATCAGCAAAAAATATGTCAAAAATTACTGAAAATATCACTGTGTGTACATTAACACAGTCATACAAGAAAAATATAACCAACACAGAAAGACTGCCTTTTTCTCCCAGTTAATGGGTACCAGTAAATTGCCTGGTACTAAATGCCAAAAAACAAACGCTATCATGTTCAGACCAAGATCCCTAGGCCTAGATCTCAGCCCTTACTTCCACTTACCACAGCATCAGGCACCACCATTTAAGTTGTACAATCCTTCAACTATCTCAGTCTAGTCCTATACCAAGGCCTCACCCTAAAATCCCATGTGGATCTTGTTAGTAAAAATATCCACCAAAGCTTGGCCTGCTCTACCACCTTAGTGCCCAAATGATACCTGAGACCAGGGTAGCGATTGCTAAGAGTATCCTTCTCCCTACCCTTACCTATGCCACCTCAATTCTGCATGGAGTGGCTAAACAGAGCTATAGCAGTTTATAAACTCTTTCACATAAAACTGTGCCCTTTGCCACAAAAACCCAACCAAGGAGCCATCATTGTGATTTACTTACCTCGCTTAACTGGCCCACCTTTGGCCATAGACTCCAGTACCACCTACTTTGCAACACTTATAAACTCCTCACTGCCCACCCCCCAGCTAGTCTAGCAGGTCTTCTAACCCTAAAATGTACCAGCAAGCAGCTCCGTTCCACTGGACAATGGCTCCTAGTGGAACCCAGGGCCCGAACCGCAGCTGGTGACAAATCCTTTTTCCGTGCTGCTCCAATTCTATGGAATAAACTCCCTGGTCACCTACAGGAAGCTAACTCCGTCAAGATTTTCCAAAAGGGCCTGCGTGACCATCAGCTGAACCTCAGCCATTGCTCCTGCGCCGGTGATTAAATTCACCACAGCATAATACTTTCTCTTCTCTGCCACCCCTCCTGCTAGTACCCGAAACCTAGGCTAAGTCAATGTTTGTCAATGACTATACCAACTAAACCCTTTCTGTCAAATTGTAATTGTAACCTTATGCTTGTTGTAACTGAAGTGACTCCTCTGTAGCTGGCTGCATACCCTCACTGTACCTAACCTTGCTGTACTCTGTAACCTGTATCCCTATCCTTGACATTTCCTGTTAAAAGTGTTGTACTATCTATATGTTCCCTCCAATATGACTAATCCCGGGTCACCCCTGAGAAAGGGACCTTCGGGGCTCAGAGGGCCTACCAGGTTAACAAAATTAATAAATAAAATAAAATAATGTACCTACACCACAAATATGCCCCTCCCCCAAAGCATACTTCACAGTACACAGACTGACTATTCTAACTTAACATTAAAAATCCACACAAAACAATAAGCACTCAATGATATGAGCACAGAAGGGTTTCCTGCAATTGATGTACTAAATTTTGAGCAAAACAAGTTACTCAAAAAGGCATTTTAAACAGTTTTTAGAGGTTTTGAATCACAGTGTCTCCAGCTACCACTACACACACACTACCCAGACCAGAACTGAGGCTGTGCAGAATAATCTAGAGCCCATGTGACCTGCAATCCCATGAATCACCGCAGAATTTCATTTAGAGCTCAATTACAAGTGAAGTGAGGCGAATTACATTGATTTCAATGTACTTCACCTTAAAATTGGTGGAGAGGTGGTTTGAGGGAAGGCGGAATAAAGCAAAGTCATTGGTTTCAATGGACTTTGCGTTCCTCACTATGAAGCGAAGTACTTCGCTTCACATTGTGGAGTACTCCACGGATTTCGTGTTACTCCGCGAATCTCTTTGCGGAACAAATTGGGGCCACTTCGCCCACCACTACTTACAGTACTGTAACTCACATGCTGTACAGGAAGAAATGCAAATGCCTATGGCTGTACTTCCCTGATGAGCTGAAGCACAAAACTTCCCTACTTAAAAACATGTATTAGTGAGTACAATGGTGGGGTGGTGAAGCCTGGAGAGATACTACAAAACAGGTTTACAATACATCCAAGTAACTAGTAAAAAAATTAATGTTGTGATTTGTGACGTGATCGTGAATCATGATTTGTGACTGCATTTGTGACCATGATGATGAAGAACATGACTCAGTGCCGACAGTGTGAGATAACCAATATGGAACTGTACTGGGAACGCAAACGCCTATGGCTGTACTTCCCGGATGAGCTGTAGCACAAAACTCTCGGACTTCAAAACATGAATTAATGAGTACAATGGTGGGGTGGTGAAGTCTGGAGAGATACTACAAAACAGCCTTACAATACATCCAGGTAACTAGTAAAGAAATTAATGGTGTGATTGGTGATGTGATCACGAATTGTGATTTGTGACTGCATTTGTGACTGTGATGATGAAGAACGTGATTTGCATCACGAGTGACTTGTGACAATGGTCCTGACTTAAAAATGCATATTAATGAGTACAATGTTCCAGCATAATTATGCACCACACCTGTCCAGTACTCTGAAGGGAAGCCAAAGAAACAGCTGTGACTGAAGTTACAGATGGCGATTGAGCCATAAAGAGATGCAAATGAACACAAAGATTAAGATTGCGCTGCACACTGAAGAGATGCAGACACAAAAGCACAACACCTAACCAGTGTTCACCATCAGAAATTGAGATCTGGAAAAGAATACCTTTGCTGGTTGGGGCAGGCCATGGGTGGGGGGCAGTGTACTGCTCTGCTGCAGTAACAGTCACTAGTACAAGTACCAGTAAAGATACTACAAAGAAGTACAAAAATCACACAGCTGCAGTGGATAGCAGGTTCACATTGCTGAAATTACTATGTGACACAATAAAAGGTGTTTGATCTGATGACACGCGTCACACATTACTCACACACACACACACACACACACACACACACACACACACACTAAGTAATGTGTAGCAAATTGAAAACTTCAGTAATATAACCTCTTATTTTAAACAAACTAAAATTAGGCTCTGCTGCACCACAACAATCAGCAAAAAATGGCAAGAATTATTGAAAATATTACTGTGTGTACATTAACACAGTTATACAAGAAAAATATCACCAAAACAGAAAGAACTGTCTTTTTCTCCATGTTAATCTACCTACACCACAGATACGCTCCTCCCCCAAAGCACACTTCCCCTGTTTCTCAGCACACAGACTGAATGTTGTACATTAACATTCAAAATCCACACACAAATCCTACTCAGTTCTATTGCAATCCCTGACATCATAGAGGCAGATATTTCAGCAAGGGTTATTTCGGACCATGCTCCGGTTAGTATATTATTCAGACCATCCCCTTTACTCCGGCGCTCGCTGCAATGGAGATTAAATACTCAAATATTAAGGGAAGAACATCACCTAAAAGCAATTAAAGAATATATTGGTTTATTCTTATAAGACAATCAAAATTCAATACCTCAAAAGATATGATTTGGGCGCATTGAAATGTTCCTTGAGGGGGAATTAATAAAGATTACTTCTAGGAAAAACTTATTCAAAAAAGAGATGACCTCTTTGCTAACCCAAATTAGCCAAATTGAATGCAGATTATCCCAACGCTTGTCTGATGCAGACAGACTTAAGTTGCATAGGTTACAGGCGCAATACTCGGGGCTTGCTCTACACCAGGCCGAGCTTGCCTTGTTACGCGCAAAGCTTCCATACTTAGCTACAGGTGAGAAGGTGGGAAGACTACTTGCAATGCGGATAAAGCAGATGGATTCAGCACAGTATATTGCAGGAATTCATCCTACCCAGGAAAACCAGGTCTGCACGGATCCTCATCTCATGGCAAATGCCTTTAAAGATTTCTTCAAATGGTATACTCAAAGATTCTCAGTTAGATGTCTCAGATTTCGATATTAAGAAATTCCTGCAATCAGTAGCACTGCCAAAATCCTCGGAAGAGGCGTAGACCTGGTCTCCCTAATAACTACTCTTGAGATCTGTCAGGCTATACAACAATTACCTCTTGATAAATCTCCTGCCCTGACGGCTATCCTAGTAATTTTTAAGGCCTTTTCTCTGAACTAGCCCCAATCCTTTTAGAAGTGTTTTATTACTGGTATGAACATGGGGTGTCAGATCCATCTTTTTGAGGCAACAATACCTTAATTCTGAAACCAGGTAAAGACCCTCTGAACTTAGATAGCTATTGCCCTATCTCGTTATTGAACACAGATGTTAAAATCTTAGCTAAGATTCTCGCAGATAGATTAACTAATGTAATGGATAGACTGATCTGCAGAGAGCAGGTTGGTTTTTATGAGGGGAAGGCTACCGCGAGGACCATCTAAGGAAGCTATTGCATCTTATGACGGAGGTCAAAAGATCAGATACCTGCCGCGGCTCCCTTTCACTTGATGCCAAAAGGCTTTTGACAAAGTGTCGTGGGCTTTTTATTCCAAACTATGTCTGCCTTTGGTATCCCGGATCATTTTATAAAATGGGTTCAATTTTATACTCTTCCCCATCTGCTAGAGTTAAATGTAATGGGGTCTTGTCTCAGCATATTAAGCTTGAACGGGCACTAGGCAAGGTTGTCCTTTGTCCCACTTTTATTCAATTTATATTTGGAACCATTCCTATGCAGACTGCTAGGAATCCGCTTTATAGAGGGCATTAGGGTGGGCAGAGATTCATATGTCTGCTCGTCTTATGCAGATGATGTATTGTTGCATATTAAAACTCAAATGTCTCTATACCGCTATACTTGAGGAAATAGACCGTTTTAAAGGTGTCGGGTATAAACTAAATCGCAAAATCCAAAATTTTTCCGCTAAATAGTAGGGTATTAAGGTCAGATTTTGGTGCTCTTGGTTTGGGCTAAAGATAAGTCCCTATCATACTTGGGTATCAATATCTCCACAAGTATCTCGCTAATGATCCAAAAAATTTAGATACTTTGGTTCAAACCATATCAGATGACTTGACCAGATGGAGGTCCCTTTCCTTAACATTGTGGGGTAGGGTAGTATTTTAAAGATGAATGTTTTACCCAGACTTCTTATACCCTTAGGCATGATTGGGCTTATCTCCCAAAAAAATGGTTTCTCAAATTACGAAAAATCTTTGATTCATTTTTATGGCAAGGCAAACGAGCTCATAGGTCGTATTACAATTTAATAGTGCCTAAAAGCAAGGGTGGATTAACCGCCCCTTCAGTTTATCTATATTATATGGCACAACATGTCTCTAAGCTAGGTTGGTGGAATAAGGAGAGAGCGTCATTATGCTATAGGCCCCTCTGGTTAGATATCGAGTATGGGCTAGCGAAGGGTGTGAACTCATCGTTGCGAGCCCTTCTATTTTCCTCCCCATCCGATATTCCTGGGTCATTTAAGAATAATCCTATGGGATGGTCTTTGAAGGCCCTTCTCCAGCTTCAGCAACGCTTTAAAGTCAAGTGGTGGACCTCCGCCAACCTATTTTTCAAAATGTCCACTTTAAGATTGAGGATGCACAATCTCCCTGCCTTTGGTCACAGATCGCCACCTCTCAGCTGACCTTTGATCGAGTAGGTTGAGATCCTTTTGAGGACCTTAAAAACTGTTATGGCTCTGATGATAATTATTTTTTAGATAGATACAGCTGAGAAAGGCACTGTCGCTATCCCTCCCTTGGTTTGTAACTCGCTTCTGAACCGCTAAATATTGACACTTTTTAGCAGCTGCACCCAGCCACATGCAATATCTAAAGTATACAAATTGCTATTAGAATGGGATGCTAAACTTCCATCCGAGTCTGCTATTATTGGGTCAATGAGTTAATCTGCTGATACGCCGGCTTTTGGACTAAGCTGTGAATACCATTTACATATCTTAAGCAAGACAGACTCAGGTTGATCCAATTCAAGTTGTTACACCATTTGTATTTAACCCCACGCACCTTTTCAGATGGAAGGCATGGAGTTTCCACTTTGTTGGAGATGCAATTTAAATGAAGGTTCCCTATACCACGTTTTTGGCATGTCTGAAGATCCAACTCTTTGGGAATCACTTAGTAAGCTGGTGCGCCTATCCTTGGCTCCTATCCTATGAACACTCCAGAAATCTGTTTATTAAATGTCTTTCCTGATCCCACTCCCAAATATTGGAGAGCTCAAGTGGCAATCATTACTGCCACTATGAAGTTAATAATTTTAAGACATTGGTCATCTGACTGCTCCCTGACTCTTTTGGAGTGGCATCGTGAATGTACATTAGCTCTTCAGTTGGAAAGATATGTAGCTTATAACCGAGGCTAGAAGAAAGTCTTTTCACTTAGATGGGGTCGCTTAGACCGCCTCCTGCGATGCTGGAGCCCGAAGACCTAATATAGGCTACCTGGTCTACACTGTCTTTCTCTTCTTTCTCTCCTTTCTCTCTCTTATCCTTACCAATCCTTACCAACCTTTCCCCTGTACAGTAACCTTGAGTGGGAGGGTTTGGGTGGTGGGTTTTTTTTTTCTTATGTTGTTTTTTATCTTACATACCTATTTTTCTTCCTGAATTGTTATTACCTTGTTTTCTTATTGTAATATGCCCTAGAGGTAACACGTCATGGCTTTATAGATGGTTGTATAATACCTGTTAAAGTGCGATGTTGCTGTTTATCATGTTCTCTTCTGGAGTGGCATATAATAACAATAAAAATTTTAATTACAAAAAAAAAATCCACACACAAACAATAAATGCTTAATGATATGAGCACAGGAGGGTTTCCTACAATCGATGAATTAATGTTTCAGCAAAAAAAAAAAATGACTCAAAAATGCTTTTCTAACAGATTTTAGAAGCTTTGACTCACAGAGAGCTCTCAGAGCAGACTGTCTTCTACAGCTTCCTAGACACACTACCCCAAACTGAGGCTGTGCTGAACAATCTAGAGCCCATGTGACCCGAAATCCCATGAATCATTGCAAACTTCACCTTTGGAGCTTAAAAACAAGGCGAAGTGAGGCAAAGTACATTGTTTTCAATGTACTTCACCTTAAGAATTGGTGGAGTAGTGGTTTGGGAAGGCGGAGTAATGCAAAGTCATTGTTTTCAATGGACTTTGAGTTACCCATTATAACATGAAGTAGTCTGCTTCGCATTGTGGAGCACTCCGCAAATTTTCCTTCACTCCACGAATGACTTCACAGAGCGAATTGGGGCCACTTCATCCATCTCTAGCAGCCACTGGTCACTAAGTGTAAGGCCTTTATATGCAGAACATTAGCCACTCCCAGGAACTTCTCACCAGGTTTGTATGAAACACAGGTGACCTTTATTCAAGATGATCATGCTTTGGTAGCAGATTAACACAATTACTCAATAAAAATAAATTTTACCTGTACAAAAAGCACTGTGCAGTCACAGAGAATATGGAAAGACATATTGAGCTTGGCAAAAGCTCATTTCCAGATACATCCAGATGCATCCTGGGGAGGAGAAAGTAGAGTACAGAACAAAAATGACAACAGTGCACATTGAATAAATACAAATGTATAAATTATTATTAAATAAATACTGTTGCAGGTTTTTATAACTGTGGAAAGTAAAACATAAACATATTGCACATACATAAGTATGATGAATAGACAGGTGCATGAATATCATTCAGCACAGACCATATGCAAAAACCATGGTCAATATGGTGTTTTAGATGGCAGATTGCTGGATATTAGGAAACTAGATCAAAATTCAGTCAAGGGTAGTTGCAGGATTGGGTAGAGAAAAAGCAAAGAAGACATTTGAGGGAGAAGAGAGTTGAAGCAGAGTGGATAGTAAGAAGTAGAGAAGACCACTGCTTAGGAAGTCAGAAGGAAAAAAACAGCTTTGCCTGCAGAAGATTTCATGTAAGGAAGGGTAAAGGATTGAGTGTCAAAGTTACAGATGGACTATGTGGGAGCAGAGGGGGATAAAAGGAGGGAGGAAAGGTTGGAGGGAGGGAGGAAGCTAAACCAAAACTTAGAAATAAGGGAAGCACAGTGAGAGATGCCTGATTCAAGGGAGGGATGGGGGAGAGAGAGGAATAAAAAGAACAATAATGGGTGTGAAGGGGATAATCTAGGACAAAGCAACAGAAAAAGTGAAAGAGGGTCTCCAGCTTGGCCAGAATGGACTTGGGACCAGCACTATACATAATGTCAACACTGTAGAAAAAAGAACCATTTTCAAGAGGATTTTTCTTTGCACAGGAAGCGCCTGCTTTGTTTCTATAGAGAACTTTAAGTTTGGGGTAGAAATTCTGGTGGATGGCATCCACGTACACAAAGAAATTGAGGTGATAGCCCAACCATACCCAAAGGTACTTGAATGAGGAGACATCATCAATCAACCCACATTCAAGAATAGGAAAGGAGTGGCGAGAAGACAGTCTGGACGACCTTTTCTTTGTGCCAGTGGTCATAAAGACAGTTTTTTTTAGCATGTAAGGACAATTTATTTACCTGGAATCAATGTTGGATGTTGGTGAAATCTTGTTGGAGCTGAGCAACTAGGTCAGCCAAGTTAGTATAACGTTTAACTGTTTATGCAATAGATGTGGGCTGAAAATCCATTTGAAAGAATCATTTATAAGATCTACAATATGTATAAATGTAGCTTCTTACAGATACACATAGTATATGTCATTACAACTTTATACATGCTCTATAGTAAGTGTGTCATGACCCCCCCCGCCTGCCAGCCCACCTGCACTTCTTCCTGCAGCATTCATTTTTTCTCTTATACTACTCACCAGTGGTCCCACTGTCCCACAACTGACACTGTGTTATATAACTGGCATACTAGTCTGTTTCATCTATGTGAAAGTACAGAAACTGTTCCATTCCCACTGTTGAATTTTCAAAAAAGTAAAACCTCCTTTTCTTCATTTTAGTGACACTGCAGCTCCTACTTACTCCATGCTGCATGTGCTATTGCTTCACTCTCTGCAGCACCATCTCACTACTTGATATGCCAACATTGCTATACCAGGAGAATCCCAAAGGATGAATGTTTAAAAAAAGAAAACACCACACACCATTCTCGTTCACAAATACGCCATGCTCTTGACTGTGAAACTTTCCCCAATTCTTGTTTGCTAAATTCCACCCTACTGTTAGATAGATTTCTGCATCCCACTTGAATCACAAAAGAACTGCAATGTTGCAGCATCAGCACCAGTGTCATGATGGTGTGTTCATGGCAGTGGCCATGGCAACAGGGGAGTAAAATGCTTTGAGAAACAAATAAAATGCATTCCCTTACTTTCCCTCAAGTAAAAACTATTTCTGGTCAAGATGCCTTTTCGTTCCATTTACCTAAACCATGGAATTCTCTTCCCCTTCCATTCTTTCTGTCCCTTCCTTTCCTGCTCTGAAATCTCTCCTCCAGAATGTCCATACTCACTCCAGCAGTTGCTTCTGATATTGGGGTGGATTCCTTTTTATCTGTGTTCCACCAACAGTGACACTAGCACTGTCCTCCCCTTGTTTCAATTATTTCTCTCTGTTCATGGTAATGTTTTCTGTTTTATAGTTTATTTATTTATTAGAGGATTCAGAAAGTATCTTTGAGTCCAAGACTCATTTACAAAGGCTCCACATCATAGAAAGTAGAACACTGCAACAGTAAATAGTTCAACGCAGAACACAGACAAACTGTTGTAAAAAATACAGTAAAAGGCTAACAGTAATATACTAAAGGAGTGTTAGTACATGTATCAAACAAATTAGTCTATAAACTCTAAATATAGAGCTAATGAGGTATTTCAGGTCGGGGACCCATGGGGGAAGGGGAAGGGAGGGGGTAAGCCAGCCAGATGCCATAGTCAGTGGAGAGAAGGGGCAAGGGTAAGGTTCAACAGCAGTCACAGTGGCTAGAGGACTGGAGATGGTCCCTAAGATAGGTTTTGAAGGTGCCAATTATGTTTTCGTGTGCAAGTGAGTTGGGCAGGTCATTTACCCAAGAAAGGGCCCTATAGCTAAAGGATCTTTGGAATTGGGAGGGTTGGCAGAAGGGGACTGAGAGGAGCTGCTTGCCTGAGCTTCGGGTGTATATTTGCGTGGGAACTGGATGAATTATTGGGGTGAGCCCGGGGGGGGGGGAGAGACCAAGGGCGATCTTTTTGGCCATAAGGCAAGTGTGGAACCAGATTCTGTTGTCGAGGTTAAGCCATTTAGTAGAATTATATAGTGAGCAGGTGTGGGTGAGACGGTCACAGCCCAAGATGAGGTGACAGGCTTTGTTTAGGGAGAGACAGAGTCTGTATAGGGCTGATGTGGTCGCAGCGCTATAGATAAGTATACCATAGTAGAGAAGGGAGAGGATTGAGGAAGAGACAGCGAGCCGAAGGGCATCAGGAGTAAGACAATGTTTGAAGCGATAGAGGATGGCTAGTCAGACATTAAGGGTGGAGGACAGATGATGGATGTGATGGTGTAAGTTAAGAGACAGGTCAAGGGTGATGCCCAGATGTTTAAAGGAGTCCACTTGCTCAAGGGGGTCCGATTGTCAGTTAGAATCTGGGTGCAGAGTTCCTTTCGGGAGGTCAGAGGGTGAGAGAAGAACATAACTTTAGTCTTCTTGTAGTTTAGAATAAGGTGCTGTGTGGAGAAGCACTTATCAGCTGCACTGAAGGAGGATTGGAGGGACTGGTGAAGTTGGATGGGGTCAGGATTAGAGGAGTCTAGGACTGCATCATCCATGTAGAGTAGCAGGTTGCCAGAGCAGGACAAGGGGACGGAGTTCAGGAAGAGACTGAAGAGTAGAAGACCAAGGATAGACCCCTGTGGGACACCAGAGCAGACTGGTAGTCTGTTTGATAGGGTGGTATCAATTTTGACTTGTTGGAACCGGTCTGACAAGTAGTCAGTGAACCAGCAAAGGGCGTCCCATGAGAAACCGATGCTGGAGAGTGTGGTTAGTAAGAGGGAGTGGTTGACAGTGTCAAATGCCTTAGAGAGGTCAACAAAGACAGTACCAGTAATATGGCCTCTGTCTAAGGCAGAGTGTTGTGAAGTGAACTCCAGAAGGGCTGTAGTAGTACTGTGTCCTTTATGAAAGCCATGTTGCTGTTTACAGAGTAGGTTGTGTTTGTTAAGGTGATCAGTGTGCTGATCAGAGACAATGCGCTCAAGAGCCTTAGATGGGGAAGGAGAATAAAGATGGGGTGGTAGTTGTTTGTGGTGGTATGGTCCCCGCTCTTAAATATGGGGGTAATGGAGGCAGATTTCCAGCAGTTGGGGAATTTCCCTTGGCATAGGGAGCAGTTGAGAATGTGGGTGAGGGGGATTAGAACCTCATGTAGTGTGAGTCGGAGCAGTCTCAGGTCTAAGGAGTCACTACTGTAATTGGAGTGGCTTAGGGCTTTTTGAGGTAAGGCTCAGCAGACTTGGAGGTGATGCAACAAAGGCGAAAGGGAGGGGCTGTTGGGGGAGGAGGGGAGCAGGCAGGGGTGGTCGAAGAAGTTAGGAGGGAGGACATGGCTGAGGATGGTGAAGGTGCAGTTAAAGGCTGTGGCTATACAAGTGGGGTCAGAGGTCAGGCACCCATTAACAGTGATCTGATTGGGGGGGGGGATTTTGGTCTTTGTCACAGATTTTTTTAATATTATTCTAGAATTTGCGTCCTGAGCCCCAGGCTGAGGTTAGGGAGGATTTGTAGTACTCGGCTTTGGATTTGTGTAAAGCCCACATGCATTTGTTCTGGGCCTCTCTGTACCTCTGTATATCAACTGGCAGGCCAGTCTCATTGGAGAGGTGTCATACTGAGTCTCGGGTCCACATCAGGACCAGGACGTGGTCAGTGATCCAAGGTGCAGGGTTGTCTTTGACCATCCTTTTGGTAATTGTGGAAAATTTGTCACAGATGGCATTGAAGGTGAGAATGAAAAGGTCGAGGGCTTGGTCAGGGTTGAGGGTGTTCATTAAGAAGGACCAGTTCAACATGCTGAGATGAGCTTTTAGAAGAGCTAGTTTACCAGGGCCAAGATTGCATTGGAGGATAATTTTGGGAGGGGTCTTAGGGACTTTGCAGGTCCAGGAGCAGAGAACTGGGGAGTGGTCGCTAAGCACATTTAGGAGCATGGTGGTGCTTGTGATCTTGTGGGTATGGTTGGTGAAAACCAGTTCCAGTAGGGAGGAGGACCCAGTGCGTTAGTTCAGTCAGGTGGGGGAGGGGACTACTTGTGTTAGTTCTTGAGCAGTAGCAGCGTCGATGAACGGGGCGGTGGTCTTAGCCAAACAGTTGATATTGAAGTCTCCAAGTATGATTTTTTCAGCTTGAGAGGGGAGGGTGGCAAGGTAGGACAGGACAGAGTGGAAGGCCTTTTTCTGGTCCCTGGGGGGAATGTATACAGCAGTGATGAGAAGGGGGAGTTGGGAGTGTCCCAGTGTAAGTTTGAGTGTAAGGGCCTGGGGTCCAGGTTCCAGTTGCGGAGGGGAAGTAAATGACCGTGCAACATGTTCTTAATATAAATGGCACAACCACCCCCTCACTTATCCAGCCAATCGGCCCAGTAGAGGTTGTACCAGGACAGAGTTATAGTCGAGTCTGGGATCTGGGGGGAGAGCCAGGTTTCACCCATGGCAATGACATCGGGCTGATGTTGGAGGACCCATCCCTGGTAAAAGTCCTACTTTTTTAATAAGCTGCAGATGTTAAAGGAGGCAATGCACAGCCAACTGGCAGGGGTGTGTGTGGGCGTAGAGGTTGCGAGAGGGCCAGGGTTAGGGTGAATATTGCCAGACATAAGGAGGATGAGGAGGAGGGACCTGAGGAAGGAGTTCCAGACCAATTATTTGAGACAGTGAGGTTTGCATACTAAGGACCCATTAGTGTTTGAAAATGTGGGAATACGGAGGGTTAGTATATGAGGGCTAGCCAGGAGGAAGAGGAGGCGCAGTGAGGGGAGGGGTGGAAGAAACGTGGATTCCAAGAGGGGTGGCTGACAGAGGTAGAAAGGAGAGCATAGAGTGAAGCATCAGTGGTGGTGGTCACTGAAGATGATAGCAGGGAAGGAGGAGGATGAAAGAATGGTACCATCCTGAGAGGTGGAGGGTGTAGATATAAAGAGGTAGCCTTGACATAAGATTATCTCTGGTGTGTATAGATGGATGGTAAGGGATTGTAGCCAGGCAGACTGAAAGTACTCAGTGACATTGGGGGGTTGATACTCAGGGAAAATTGGGGGGGGCGGTCAGCACAGGGAACAGCAGAGAGGGCAGAGTGATGATTAAAAAAAGCATGGTAATAGAAAGGTAGGAGGGGAGATAGAGGAAGAGCCAGCTGTAGGATAAATGAAAATGCATTAAGTGTTCATAGACTGTATACTTTGATTTATTATATCCAAATTTATTGCACTATTTAATGCATTGTACTTCTATATGTTCTCTTCTCTTTTCTCCTTCCCCCCAGGATGCATCTGGAAATGAGCTGTTACCATCTCAGATGTTTTTTTCTTGTGAAACTTTTGAAATAAATAAATAGAGAAACTTTTTTAAA
This sequence comes from Neoceratodus forsteri, assembly GCA_016271365.2. NCBI lineage: Eukaryota > Metazoa > Chordata > Ceratodontiformes > Ceratodontidae > Neoceratodus > Neoceratodus forsteri. The sequence goes on from CM057452.1 coordinate 1,730,093,718, forward strand.
GCAGCAGTACTACTTAATCAGGAAGTGATCTTTTTCCAGTTGTTGTAGATGTGCAGAAAATATAGTGGCTGTCTTAGCTACCTATCTTTTACTGCTGCTGTCACCATGGCAGGTGGCAGAAATGTAAACAAAAACAAAGGGAAATCAAGCAAATTATGGGGTGATAGTACAATGCCGGCAGGAAAGATTACCTGGGAAATTCTCAGCAGAGCACAGGGAATAAACTGTCGAAAAAGCGCAGATTTTTTTTACACAGTACTGCTGTTTAACAAAATAAAAATGAACTGATACAAATATTTAAGAAACAGCTAAAAACCCACAGACACAATGTTCTTGCCTCTTGTGTAAATGGAATATGCAATGGGGACTGATTGTGATAAATGTTTTATCTGTACTCATGGGCCCCCATTTTCAAAGCCCAGGGGAAGCCCGGCGCATCTAGAAGGGGGAAGAGAATTCCATGTCCTTCACTACTAGTGATCTACCCCCCTTCTATACCCCCTGACCCCATCCTCTGCTCTGCCCTACCCTAACCCCCTGCTAATCATCTGCCCTCCCCTGACCCACCCCACACCCATGCGATTCCTCTGCTCACCTTAGACTGCCAACCTCTCGCACTCCCCATCACATCCTCCTCCTTCTCCTTTTCCCCTATCCCTCCTATCTTTTCTCCCCTCCCCTACCCCTCCCCAATGATCCTCACCATCATCACCAAGAGCAAAGCCCTCTCAGGCTGCCACGCAAAGGGCCAACCTCAATTAACTGTCTCCCTGATTGCCCTACCCTCCCTAGCATGTGATCCTGCAACATCGCTGCCAACCTCTGCACGCAGCTCAAGGACATTTTACCTCCTGAATCTCAACTACTTGGCATGTCTCTATATATTTTAAACTGACGGTGAAAGTTTATGAAAATTTCTAGACAACTGGTAACTAACGTATAACCTGAAAACAAAGCACAATTGTTTATGGAACCCATGTAATCTGAAATCAAGTTATCTCAAGTGCGTTACTGTTTCTGCTTGCATATGTACTGCCTCATGCTGTCCTGTCTGTCCAACTATATGTATTGACTTGGAACCTTTGTAAATGAGCCTTTGGCTTAAAGGTGTTAATCCCAAACCTAAATAAATAAATAAATAAATAAATACATAAAGCCACCCAAATACATAGGCCGGTGCAAGAAAATGCAATATTCAAACAAGATGTGTGATCGTGCATCTCATCTGAATATAGCAATCCAAGGGGGTGGAACAAATGGGGGCTGCTGACAGTGCACCAGCACATCCCGGGGATGGCCTGAATACCTGGAATGGGGATTTGCCAGGCCCAAATTCCTGATATTCAGCCAGTAAAATGTAAATGAGGCCATTAGGTATGGAAGGCACAAACGAGCCATTTGCATGCTCATTATGGCTGCATTTGCATACATTTTGCAGAGGTGTACCTGGCAGGATGCATCGAGCGGGTCTAACCCCCTGCCCAGTCCCATGTAACTGCAAACCCCAGCCCTGTTCCATAGTGTAGGGACCCCTCTCCCATCCCAACACCCATTTCAAATAGTATCGTGATCCCTAACCCTTTCCATAATGTAGTCGCTCCCTCTCCCTGTCCCAATCCATGTTTGAAATATAATTTTAACCCCCACCCTTTTCCTTAGTGTAATGGCACCCCCACCCCACCACCCACTCAGGCACCAACATTCCACCCCACTCCCCCTGTCCTAGCACGGCCAGTCAGCTGACGAGCAGCACAGCACTCCACACACCTCCACGGCTGCCCACCCAAAGTTGTGTCATTCACAAAGTTGAGAATGACAGCTTACAGTACACACTGCAAGCCCATTGGTTGACAGTACTAACCAATGGGCTTGTAGTGATTACAGTAAGCTGTCATTCATTGACAGTTCAGTAAGCAGGAAGTTAGTGAGGAAGGTAGAAAGTGACTGGTTAGGGAAATGACTGTCCATACAATTAGCTCTGCCCATCTTTGAAAGGGCTAGTGTTGTTTGTTAATAATTTAGCCAAAGGTCGAAGATCTGAAGATGCCCAAAAGTTAATCTGTGCAAAATCTAAGGTAAAAGTGCCACATTGCGCACATTCACTGCATACAGGTTCAGCATGGTCTCATCCTTCACTTTTAAAGTGGAGTGGGGGAGCAGACATAATGGACCAAGCATCTCTTCCAACCTTAAACTGCAATGTTACTATGATATGGTCTAGTTTAACACATCACATTTTAGTAATACCTTTTATAAGACTATTAAAAGGGTTTTTACACACAAGCCTTTGTGACCCTAAAGTATCTTCTTTAGTTGTTGTGAGAATGAACCAACAGCTAACAATTTATACATAGATACATAGAATATGACAGCAGATAAGGACAAACAGGCCCAGCTAGTCTGCCCATTTTCCCTACCTGCTACAAAAGCCGAAGACCCTACTTGATCTGTGGCTTTGTTCTTTTACCTATCGCTAGGGTACTCCTGTGAAAATCCCATGCATTTTTGAATTCCTCTACTGCATTTGCCCCCATTACCTCCATTGGAAGGCTCTGTTTCATGCATCCACCACCTTCTCTGTGAAGAAATATTTCCTCTCGTTGGCCCTTAGTCTACCCCTTTCCAAAAGCATGTTATGACCCCTTGTTCTAAAACATCTCTTTTTCTGAAAGATGATACCCTCTGTACCTTATTTATACCCTTGAGATATTTGATGGTCTCTATCATATCCCCCTCTCTCTCTCCTCTCCTCCAGAGTGGACAAAATGAGGTCCTTTAATATCTCCTCATATGACTTTTGGTGCAGGCCCTGCACTATTTTTGTTGCCTTTCTCTGAACTGTCTCCACCCTGTCTATGTCTTTGCATAGATGTGGCTTCCAGAACTGGACACAATACTCCAGATGAGGTCTCATTAATAATTTATATAGAGGCATCACCACCTCCTTTCTTCTGCTGGTGATTCCTATCCCTATGCATCCCAGCACCCCACTGTCTTTCCCCACAGCCTTGTTACATTGACTCACCACTTTTAGATATCTGATATTATTACCCCCAGAACCTTCTCCAGTTTGATTGCTGTCAGTATCTCTAACCCCATCATGTAAGCCTCCCCTGGGTTCCTGTGCCCAAAATGCATGATTTTACACTTTTTTTGCATTGAATCTTAGCTGTCACAATCTTGACCATTCCTCAAGTTTACCTAGGTACCTTCTCATTTTTTCCACCCATCATGGAGTGTCTACCTTATTGCAGATCATAGTATAGTCTGCAAATAGGCATACCTTTCCTTTCAGACTCTCTGCAATGTCACTTATTAAGACATTGAATAGGACTGCCCCAGAACTGATCCCTTTGGCACCCCTCTGGCTACCCTCCTTTCCTTGGAACAAACTCCTTTTACCACCTCCCTCTGTATTCTATCCCTCAACCAGTTTCTAACCCAGTTTACCAGCTTGGGGCCCATTCCCAGGCTGCCTAGCTTGCTTACAAGCCTTTTATGTGGAATGGTGTCAAAGGCCTTGCTGAATCCATGTAGACCACATCCACCACTCCCCCAGATCCACTTCCCTGGTCACCCGGTCAAAAAAATGAATAAGATTTGTTTGACATGGCTTTCCTGCTGTGAATTCATGTAACATGTTGCCTTGGATCTTGTGCTCCCCTGGAGTAAATATTTTCCACAATCTTTTCTTTTCACAATAATTCCATTATGGGACCTCATTGGAAAAGAGCTCTGCTCAACTAAGTGATATCCCTGTTCATGTTTCATGAATAAAAGACATTACTACTGCTACATTATTTTCCCCACCTCCAAGGTCAGGCTGATTTGTCTATAGTTTCCAGCCTCCTCCCTGCTCCCACTTTTGCATAGTGGGGCTACATCAGCTCTCCTCCAGTCCTCTGGAACCACTCCTGTTTCCAATGATTTGTTGAACATTGCTGACAGTGGTGCTGACAACACCTCCCTAAGCTCTTTTAATATTCTAGGATATATCCCATCTGGTCCCATTGCTTTGTCCACTTTCAGTTTTGCAAGTTTCTTTAGAACTCTCTCCTCCATAAATGGACTGGTGTCTACCTCCCTGCCCTTACTGTTTCTGCAACTTAATTGTGATCCCTTTCCTCCCATGTGAGTATTATTAATCAAAGCATGTTTTAACACAAACAAAAAGGTTAGAGAGAAACAGAATAATGGAACAAAACAACCCCGAAGCAGGTTGTTACAGCTGAAGCAGATGTCAGGAGATTCCAGATAAAGTTCCATTTAGTTGTGTAATAAAAGGTATTGTTGAACACTATATTCTGGATTTATCTAAACAGGACCAACATAATTATCTGAAGTACATCACAGCACAGAAGTATTTACCTCACTAAACTCATGACACATATTATTTAGATTTTTTTTTTCAAATTAAATAAATGTTTTATAAGCACAGTAACCCACTCCAAGGAGTTTCTAGGAGCTCTAAAAGGGAAATAAACAATACAGTTGGCACTTGAACAGGTGCCTTATTGTTTTACCTGCCCTTGGCCTATGACCCATTTGAAGGCACCCCTTCTACTGACACACACTGGCCTGAACAGCATTCTGTAATGGTCAGTAGGGGAGGGGAAGCATAAGTGTTAGTGATTTGGGGTAGACTGAAGGGGGCTAAGGCACAGTGTTGTGGAAGCAGGCTTATGTCACTCACACCTGCAGAGCTTGACATATCATTAACTTATTTGGTATGGGTAACTAGACTGTCTTCACTCATAATGTCTCTCACAGCAGGGGGGCCAGCAGGTGAAATCATGCACATCGCTTGAGGCTTTATTGGCTTAGTGCCAGGTGGAAGGGTTTTAAAATAAAGAGCCATGCTCTCAAGGCATATCAGAAAATAAGGGGTAGTGCCCTGATGATGTGGAGACATTGACAAGCTAACAGTTGAGAAGATGTGCATAGGCCCAACTAAGAATCTACTGAACAGAGGAGGAGCCCTCTTTTGGTACAGCGTCACAGAAAAAAATGAGTCCCGCCTACCCATCCTATACAAAACCTGACCAAGATTATCATGAGAAAGGACCAGTCTGGAGTTGAGACAACCTAGGGTATGAATCAGCAACTGACTTAGGATGGCTCCGTTTTGTAAAGGAGACCATGGTTCTAGCAAGGGTGTCAGAACAGGGCATGGTTTTGGCTTACTGTGCATCATGGTGGGAATGGAAATTCTTTGACCTCTCCTATTCTGGCTGGCTCTCTTTCTCTCTGATTAAGGCTGAAGTAGGTACAAAATGTAAATATGTAATAAATTTGATGAATGTGTATGTCATAGTGCTATGCAGGGAATGAATACTATTTCCTGAATACAATAGTGGGCCATCCGAATATTCAGGACCAAATAATGAATAGTCCACAATTCATGAGGTATTTCCATTCAAGAAATAAACTGCTAAATATAACCCTTTCCTCCATGCCAAGGAGCCCAGAACTATACTCCTGACCACCCTTCCTCCACATGTTCAGTAATCAGATAGATCCACCCCACCTCCCCCCTTCTCCCATGTCCAAGATCCTACAACATTTTATATTTTCAAATGCCAGCTCCTGGGACAATGCCAGGAGCTGACACCATCTTTGAGAAGCTCACCAGCTAAGCCCTGAACACTACATGGCCACAGAAAAGCACAGTACAATGAACATCCTGCACCCACCCCTTAACCTGATCCTTGATTTGATTGATGGGAATGGCAAAACAAAAATTTGGCTAGCAAAGTGGACCCCCCCTCCCACACTGAACACCCTCACTAAACATGTACAATAGCCACTACAGCTCTGAGTCTGCAGTATATGGTGCTGCCTGAACAAATGATTGAATGGTAAAGGACTAGCTGGGTATGGAGGCTCAAGCATGAGGAAGTGGGCAGGGCAAGAGGAGCATCATTATTTATGCTTAGCAGCCTAACTGGCCTTGGGCTACCCAGTGTCACTAATGAGGCTCCTTCAGTACCACCTCCTTCCTCACAATCATGCCTCCATTCTCAGATAGTCCACTTCCACATTCATTCATTTCTTCAAGCAGCACTATACTGTATACTGTGGAGCTTTAGCTGTAATTGTATAAGTTTTATGGGGGCGCTCAGTAGGGACGTTCTGCCTGGCTAGCCGGATTTTGTTTTTGCCATTCCCACCACCAAATCAAGGATCATGGCAAGGGGGCAGAATATGCATTGTAATGTATTTTTGTGACAATGTGTGGAGCAGATCTTAGTGGGTGAGTTTTTTTTTTAAATGGTATCAGCTCTTGGCAGTGGGCCAGGACCTGGGATTTGAAAATGTAAAATATTGTGGGATCTGGGACATGGAAGAAGAGGGTGATGGATGGGATACATAAATGATTGCAAAGGTGGAGGCAGGGTGGCCAGGAGACTAGCCCCATGCCTCCTGGGGTGAAAGAAAAAGGTGGTTTATAAAATGAAGTTTCACAGCCAAATATGAATAATGAATACCAAATACCCGAATATTTCAGTACCAAATAATGAATATTCAGCTGAATATTCGGGAAAGGTATTTGCATAGCACTAGTATGTACCGTGGTGGAAAGAAAAAGTTCCCTATTTCTGTGGAATTCTGTATGAAGTGAGGTACTGCAGCAACTCCATTGTTTTCAACAGGAAGCTAATCCAATGGTACCCTTATGTTCTGCCCTGGCTCACTGTCCCAACACTGTCCTGCCCGGGCAGTATTACCTGACAGTTTCAGCATCCAGGCAGTGAGCAGCCCAACAGTGAGGAAACCCAAATGACACTACAGGGGTAAGGTAACAGATGCGATGGCTTGCTGCCTTGCTACCCTGTTTTGCTGAGTATAATTTACAATCAGATACCCAAAATAGTATTTTTGGGCATCTGATTGTTTCGGCACGATGCATTTCGGGCCAGTGGGGTCAGTATCCTGAGACGCAAAAAAATGAATTCAGGGAAACCATAGTATATCCAATCCAATTATTTTAAACATATAGAAACATAGAAACAGACTCTGACAGCAGACAAGAACCACTTGGCCCACCCAGGCTGCCCATTTTTTTGTCTACCCACATTATTATCGCAGCCTGCACTTGATCTACGGCTTGAGGTACAGATAAGCCCACTGAGATGCAATCGGTTTACTCTTTGACAAAGGGGATTTACTGGTCCTGAAACTGCCTTGCTTCCAGCAGTAGCTCTGGTGCATAATGCCACAGCATTACATTACATACTGGCAGGCTCCACGGTACTGTAACTTAAAAACAAAGTTCAGAGTAAAAAGGAAAACACTATGGGCAGTATTTTCTAAAAGATCCAGCTGAAATCTGCCCATAACCATTTTCAAATGGCAAATCTGTCCTGTTAGGATATCTGTGAGATGGTGTAACAGTATTCAAATTTTTCAGCTAAAATATAAGAAACAACTTAAGCAAAAAAATAATACAGATGATACATTGGCAAGAAAAGAATCTCCGGCTCTGATTGATCAGTTGCTGCCTTGAACGGTGATGTTGTCCCAGTACAACATCACCATATCAAGGTTAGGCACATCTGACTGCAGCAACATCAAAACAAATCACTCCATCCTGTTCCCTGCTCCTTCTCAAACCTGCTTTTGTGATCCCTGCTCAGCACCCAGCTTGCAACCCGACTTCACTGTCCCCATCTCCTAAACCCCAAAATAACCAAAAATGCAGAGGGACAACTGAATAGCAACTGTTCTTGACAGAAAAGTAAAGAATTTGTACCTGAACAATGAAACCACTGCTCCATATGGTTGTACAGCATTTCTCTTGCTACCCTTGTGAGGGGGTTGCTTAGCCATCCGTTTCTGTCACAAGCTGCACACAGAGGTGATTTCTGACAGCACTTTGGATCTAAAGTAATTCTTTGTAAAAAAAAAAAAAATCAATAGCAGGACCAAGTGACTTTACTGATGACATCTTAAGCAGAAGTCTCTCGGTCCCCGTAAGTTAGCCGCCAATTAACTCTGTTTCGGGAGTTGGTACTGGTAAAGGCAGCTGGATGCCTGAATAAATCTGAATGAGAAAAACAGAGAGAAACCACACATACACAGACACACACACACACACACACACACAAAGACACATACTGTAGAGAGAATGAGAGAGAGGAAGACATAAAACACAGATGGGTGGGGGGACACTGATATATGGACAGACTAAGGAATAAACCTAGCACTACAAAACAGCAGCACCTAGTGAACAAAAACAGACTTTTTTTTAAACAAGTATGCTTCCACAGTCCAAAAGTACAAAAAAAACTGCCTTAAATTGTCCTATTTTCATCTTTTCAGTATTTTTCACCACACAAGCCATTGCATAATAGCAATCATGCACTCCAGGGTGTGTGTGTGTCGTGCTGGAATAACGTCACTTCTTGAGTGTTGGATGCACTTGGACTGCAGCCTCCTGCCCAATCATCTGAGGGGTGATGTTATCCCAGCACAACACACACCCTGGAGTGCATTATTGCTTAAATATGCATAATTTTACAACTGCAAATCACAAAACTTTGTTGCAAATGGATGCATCACGGCTGCTCTAACTCATTTTGGCAGATAAATTGCATTTTGGTCCAGATGTACAGTGGTAGCTATCCTAATCTTCCACTTTACTGCATAAATAGTTACTGTAGTAAGGTACTGCTATACAGCATTTCCTCATTATGGCAAAATTATTAGAAGTGCCACATTAGCTGAAGTGTTGCCTTATTGTGCTGACTAAGCACAATGGCTAGCTACCAGTGTAGGTAAAACACAAATTTGCATCAATGTCTGACCCATTTAAAGATCTTGCCCCAGGTCTTGAGTCTCATTTTGGTAACAGGAAGGGCAGAGGGCCCACAGAACAATGGGACCAGAAGGTTCCAAGCTACAGAAATACCCCCCCAGGAAAAATTGAAAAATGTTTGTGCTGATATGAAATCTAAAATTAATGTGGTTAATCCTGTCAATTGTTACAGTATGCATGGACCCAAGTGAGGCAATAAACCAAAAGCTGTGTGTCTCTCATCATTAATAAAAGCTGTTGTGGGGGATGTCAAAGACAACCAGCCCAGTTTTATTTCACTTAGCCAATGTGGAGCAAAGCAATGTGTAAAGCAGAGAAGGGCAGAATCGCACAAGCTCTCTGGGGCAGTGTTCCAGCACCACTGAGGGAAGAGGCACTCCTCCAGTCTTCAGTGAGGTACAGGAACCAACAGTAATGTTCAGCCACCAAATAAATCAGTTCAGAGTTTTTCTGTTGTCTGTTAGCAATTTATTACAAGGGCTCCCTGATGAAGACCTTCTGGTCAATGCATCTGGGCATCTATGTCTGCGGTATCACTTGACACCTCACTGCATAGTCCCCATCTGCCTGTTAAACTCTATTGCAGCATTTTGAAGCATTTTTAATAAATTGCTAACAGACGACAGACCAACTTTGTACTGATTTAATTGGTGGCTAAGCTTGATATGGTCTGGGCATACTGTTGGTTCTTCTACTTCTCTGAGCAAAGCAGTATCTAAATTGTTGCAGTCTTTTGTCCTCAGACAAATGTACATCACAATTTATTCTACCAAATGCCTTAAAGAGCTGGTGACATGTTCAGGATAACTTTAATAGCTAGACTTGCTTGTAGAGCAGAAAGCAGCTAACTAAAAGAAGCTACATTTTCTTATTAATTTAACACTTATATCTCAGCAGGAGTCAGTGTCTTATGAGATTAAGCAGACAGAGACTTTATTAGAAGTAGAAGGGGTCTTATTTAGGGTTAAAAAAGAAAGAAAGAAAGAAAAGAAAGAAAGTCAGTGTGTGTTCTGTGCTGGAAAGGGTACTGTATCAACTTATTTTGCTAAACCAGTAGGAGGAGAGAGAGCTTAATTGGGGTGTGGCTTAGACACTATAAAAGTAAGTGACTCAAATTACAACTTCCTGTTATTAGCCTTTTTTCTTACTAATTGCCCTCCATCCCATCCACCCTAAGCCAGTTCTGCTTTTATAGCCACTGGATTTGACTGTCAACAGGAACTTCCTGTTTGGCAGTAGGAAGGGAAGGATCATAGAGAAACATTGGTTTTGTCAACCCTAAAGGAAAAAAGTAGCTCACTCTCACCCCCATGTTGCTGGTGGTCTGACACTGGGCAAGGAAGAAGGAGGCTATTGAAGAATATAGGAAGTTGCTGTCCCAGAACAGGAAGAGTGAAAGTTGTAAGGAGAGGAGAGAGTAAGCATACAGAGAAACAGGAGAGGGGACACAAAATAAGACATGATAGGAGTGGTGCAGTGCAATAGCTGTGGGGCGGCAGTGTTCCGGGAGACATTCTGGAGGCTGCGATGCTGCCCTATTTGCAGGCACCTCTCTGGTCTGAGGGAGGAGGTTGCCAGTCTCTAGGCTGACCTGGCTAGGATTCGTGAAACTTCCTCCCCCACCCAGGGACCACCAAGCCAATGCCACTACCTCAGAGGTTGCCAAGAAATAGGAGAGACTGGACCAGGATGGGCTCAGGGAGGGAGAGAGTGGTGGAACAGAGGTGCATCCCTCCAGCTGTACCTCTCCACAGTTCACTCGCTCTTCTGGTGGATAGTGGTTCCTCTATGGAGGCACCTGCAGTGGAGACCAAGGAGGATGCTGGGAACCTTCACAAAGGAGACCCACAGGAGGGTGGCATGGGACCCCACAGGGGAAGGAAACAACTCCTGGTGGGGGACTCAATCATTAGGGGGGTAGAAATGGGGGAGGAAGGGGAGAGGGAGGTAAGGTGCCTGCCTGGCACCACGGCTTGGAGGAACAGGAAGCGAATCCTCAGGATCATGGGAGAAGCTGCACGAGGGAGGGAGCTGGATGTCATTGTCCACCTAGTGACAAATGACCTGGCTAGGAATGGAATCAGAGCAATGCAAGAGGAGTTTGTAGAGTTGGGGAGGGGCCTTAGACAAGTAGCGCATACGGTAACCTTCTTGGAGGTGCTGCCTGTCTATGGCAAGGGTGATGCTACGGTACTCCTCATCAGGGAATTCAATGAATGGCTGAAAAACTGGTGTGGAGCTCAGGATTTTGGCTTTGTTGGGGACTGGGGAGCCACCTGGAGGGATACAGACCTATACTGGTGTGATGGTCTGCATCTGTCCAAGGGGGGACCAGAATCCTAGGTGAGAGGTTCAAATGCTTCAATGGCAAGCATTTAAACTAGCCAAGGGGGGAGGCACTCAAAGGGAGCAGGGAAATCCCAGCCTCCCCCCACAAAACACTGTAATTAGTGAGGTAAACACCAAGGTAGAGAAGTCATTAGGGAGCAGGACAGAGGTAAATGTAAAAAAAAGGCAAAGGCAGTAAGGACAGGAATGTGGCTCAAAGGGGTAAGGCCATCAAAAAGTGGAGGGTGATGAGTGCCAATGCCTGTAGTCTGTGTAACAAGCTCCCTGAACTAGTGGCCTTGATGGAAGAGGGTTGCCTGGCTATTGTGGCAGTCACAGAAATATGGTACACAGAGAACCATGCCTGGGATGTCAACACACCAGGATACACAATCTACAGGAGGGACAGAGAGGGTAAAAGAGGAGGAGGAGTAGCTCTCTATGTAAAAGAAGGGATCAAAGCAACAGAACTAAAGAGTAAACAGGGAGCAAATGAGACACCCTGGATCACCCTGGAGACAGGAAATGGCACCACAATCTGCATGGGGGTTGTATACAGACCCCCATCTCAGGGGGAGGGACTGGACAAGGAAATGATAGAAGGCTTCCTTAGAATGGCAGAAAAAGGAGAGATATTGTTTATGGAGGACCTGAATATGCCAGATGTTAACTGGAGCACCTTTGCTGCAGGCATATCCAAGAGCAGGGTCATTCTTGATGCCCTACAGGGGGCATTCCTCAGACAGCTAGTATTCGAACCCACTCGGGAAGGAGCAATCTTAGACCTGGTACTCTCAAATGGGGATGGAGAAAGAATCTCAGATTTAGAAGTGTGTAGCCATCTGGGAACAAGCGACCACCAAACAGTGTGGTTCACAATAAACACAGCCATACAGTCAAGCCATACAAAAGCAAGAGTATTGGACTTTAGGAGGGCTGGCTTTGGGAAAATGAGAGAGTGCCTCAGAAAAGCACTAGCAAACAGACAAGAAGGAGGGGAGGAGGAACAATGAGGAGTAATCAAAACAGCCATCACAGAGGCAACAAGCCTTTGTGTAAAGCAAATCAACAAAACACAATGAAGGAAAAAAATGCTATGGTTCTCAAAAGAGGTGGCGGGGAAAGTTAAGGAGAAAAGGGTAGCATTCAGGAAATATAAGGAAACACAGAAGGAGCAGGACAGAGAACTTTATCAGTTAAAGCAGAAAGAGGCTGGAAGGCAGTCTGAATAGCAAAGGCCCAAACTGAGGAAAGGATAGCCAACTCTGTTAAGAAGGGAGATAAGACCTTTTATAGGTACATTAGGGAGTGAAGAAAGACAAAAGGAGGGACACTGAGGCTTAATAAAGGGGAAGGAATGTGGGTAGAGGGTGACAGCGAAAAAGCAGGGATACTGAACGAATATTTCTGCTCAGTATTCACAAAGGAAGAGGAGGGGGAAGTACCTAAACCAAACAAGAGAAACACTCTGAAGATGGGGGTCAATACCAGTCCATTTAGAGAAGAAAGAGTTCTGAAAGAACTAATAAAATTGAAGATGGGCAAAGCAATGGGGCCTGATGGGATTCACCCAAGAATTCTAAAAGAACTAAGGGTAGAACTAGTGACACCGCTGACTACACTCTTCAACAAATCATGGGAGGAGGGGGTGGTACCTGAGGACTGGAGGAGGGTGGATGTGATTCCTCTTCACAAAAGTGGGAGCAGGACAGAGGCAGGAAACTACAGACCAGTTAGTTTGACCTCAGTGGTAGGGAAAATGATGAATCACTTCTGAAGGAAAGAATTGTTGAGTACCTAGAGGCCAGTGGGGCTGGGACCCAAGGCAGCATAGATTCATGATGGGAAGGTTGTGTCAGACAGATCTAATAGATTTCTTTGACTGGGTGACCAAAGTAGTAGACCAGGGAGGGGCTGTGGACATGGCCTACCTAAATTTTAGCAAGGCATTTGATACAGTCCCACATAAAAGATTAATACACAAGTTAGCCAGCTTTGGAGTGGGTCCCAAGGTGGTAGCCTGGATAAAAAATTGGCTAGACAACAGGACGCAAAGGGTAGTAGTAAATGGAGTCCACAGTGATGAAAGGAGGATTACTAGCGGGGTACCGCAGGGTTCAGTACTGGAACCGATCCTTTTTAATGTCTTTATAAGTGACATTGCAGAGGAACTGGAAGGAAAAGTATGTCTCTTTGCAGACGACACAAAGATCTGCAATATGGTTGTTACACAAGATGGAGTGGAAAGGATGAGAAGGGACTTGGCAAGGTTGGAGGAATGGTCAAATGTATGGCAGCTCAGATTCAATGCAAAGAAGTGCAAGGTAATGCACCTGGGAAACAAAAACCCAGGGGAAGAATACACAATGGGGGGGTGAGATACTGACAACAGTAAAAATGGAAAGGGACCTGGGGGTAATTATATCAGATGACCTTAACGTGGGAAAGCAATGTGAGAAGGCAGTAAGGAAGGTTGGGGGGATATTGGGATACATAGGGAGAGGCATCAATAGTAGAAAACAGGAAGTTGTTATCCCTCTGTACAGACAGTTGGTGAGACACCATCTGGAGTACTGTGTGCAGTTCTGGAGACCCCATCTCCACAAAGACATAGACAGAGTGGAGGCTGTCCAGACGAGGGCAACCAAAATGGTGCAGGGTATGCACCAGAAGAAATATGAAGAAAGACTAAAGGAGATTAATATGTATACCCTTGAGGAAAGGAGGGAGAGAGGGGACATGATGGAAACTTTTAAGTACCTCAAGGGAATCAACAAAGTCCAAGATGGTGGCATCTTTCAGAAAAAGAGATGTGCAAGAACAAGGGGGCACAGTTTGAAGATAGAGGGGGGACGGCTCAGAGGTAATGTGAGGAAGTATTTTTTCACAGACAGGGTTGTGGATGCATGGAACAGCCTTCCTGAGGAGGTTGTGGAGTCAAGAACAGTGAGGGAATTCAAGAATACATGGGACAGACATAAGGCAGTCCTAGTGGGGGGTAGGAGGAAGTAAGCTGTTGGTTAACTAGGATCTGCAGCTTATCTGTTAGGTAGGAAAATGGACAGACTAGGTGGGCCAAGCGGTCCTTATCTGCCATCAGATTCTATGTTTCTATGTTTCTATAATATTTAGGCACTATCCAGCTTGTATTTTCCATTAGTTTTGTATTACACCTCCCCATTATTTAGTAGTGAGGCCATCTGCATGAAAACAGGACCTTTGTTCCTGAAGAGTTTATCTACTTCTGCTGTTTTCTCCCTACCTGAAGTCATAAAGCACTACTTTTGACCTCACAGTTACTCCCATAGCAACAGATTGTAATGTCACAACAGAGGATTATGACTTGAAGTAGGGAGTAAGCTATACAGGCAGAGGAACTCATAGGGAACTCTTAGGGACAACGATCATATACAGTATTTATACACATTTCCTTAGTAATAAATTATGGGGGAGTAGAAATATGAAATATAAACAGAATGCAAACAGAATTGTACCTAATTATTTTATATTTTTTTTAAAGTTTTCTTTGAGGCCTCAGTAGGTCTTTAAAGAGAAAGAAATGACTAAGTGCAAAGTTAGTTCTCATGTTTCCTCATTAAGCAGCAGGGAGTCTTGATCGATGAAATTGCATTCTCTTCCACTTTGTGGTATGAAGCTGATGCAGTCTCTTGTAGCTTTCAATTTTATTTCAGCATATCTGTTCCCATAAAAGCCCCCTCATACCTTAAATGTTTCAATAATAAAGATATTCAGCCATGTGCATACATAACGCCCTGTTTATAGCACCTTAATCCAATTGGACTTTGGATAAAGTGATAATCTTTAAAGCAATGTTAGCAATATTATTATTCTATTTCATATTACAACAAGCAAAGAGTAACAATTTTGATTTAAATCTCACAGTCTCAAAACTACTGCATTTTAACAATTATTCAACAAGCTGCAAGTTTCAAAGATGTATGGGGATCATGCAAGAAAAAAGCTTTTTATTCACTCTGAAATCTTGCCAACAATGCTGCCTAGCAACTAGTGACATAGCAATGTGGAGCCACAAGTGCTATGGCAACAGTGCTGACAACATAGCAGAGTGAATAAAAAGCTTATTTCTGGATATTATATGAATATCCAATATTTATGCAATGAGCCCGCTACTCAAATTGATATAGTAGGAGAACCAACATCATTGACAGCTACATGGAAAATATTATGGGCTACGGGAAGGTTAACATATTAATCACTGAGCTGATGAATAACAAGCTTAAATAACACATTTTATTCAGCTTTGTTATTTATCCCTCCCATAGTATAAAAATGGAATAAATATATTTATTTAGAAACTGGTAACCTTGAGAGGCACACTAAGTTGAGGTTCATTTCTAGGTGTGACTAGTGGGAGAAAGGCAAACAATGTGGGAGGAAGTACAATAACAATGCAGAAGAATCAACATCTGCAATCCCACTTTTATATAAGAGGTAAGTGCAGTTTAAATATTAAGTAGCAGTAAGCAGAAGAGGAAGAAGTGAAGATCCGGGAATTGAGCCATCAATAACCAGCAGATTACTATATAAATATACTCAAGGGAATGCAGCTTTCCCATGTGGATAGCACTAGGGTGAACAGAGGAAGGTAGCCTACAGTAGAAGTTAGAGGCACCAGCAGACTGTTGAGTAGTGAGCTCTGAGGTGCTCCTTGACAGAGGGGTAGGAAGGGAAATGGCAGACGGCATGAAGCAGGGAGTTCCAGAGGGAGGTCAATAACACAGAAAAGGTGGATCTGCCAGTAGAGGTGTAACAGTGAGGAATACTAAAGGAGTGTAGGTTGGATATGCAGAATGAATAGGAGGAGACAAAAGAGAGTATCAGAGAGAGGTAAAACATAGCGAGAGAGAAAAATAATAGTTTGAAAGGAAGGCAGCACACTGAGGGAGTTGATAGGATTCAAGAGGGGTGATAGTTGATACATCATAGGGAGATATTGCATACATTGAAATACCCTATACTTATTGAGGGGGC
Source organism: Neoceratodus forsteri (assembly GCA_016271365.2). Classification (NCBI taxonomy): domain Eukaryota; kingdom Metazoa; phylum Chordata; order Ceratodontiformes; family Ceratodontidae; genus Neoceratodus; species Neoceratodus forsteri. The sequence goes on from CM057452.1 coordinate 1,730,109,877, forward strand.
TCATGAAATAACAAACCTACCGAAGACAGGCATATAGTAATTAGGAGTATAGTAGACTTACCTATCATTTATTTTGTATAATTCATTACGATATTGAATTTTACCTCTAGATTGCATTTGTGTAATTTCTAGGTTTGCCAAGTGTTTTTCTGTAGTCTAGTGATGTTTTTTCATTGTTAACTACTTTTGTCCATTTAGGCTTTTCATAGTGTAGGGGGCCCATACCTCTCAACATCCTGCACTGCAAATCAGGGGGAAGGCTTAAAGAGATCAGGGACACATAGTAAGGATTGGTAATAATAGCTCAACAATTCTGTTGTACTGATTGACTCAGAGTAAAGGCATTTTCTGAAGAAGAACTAGACAGTAACAATAAAGAGGCAATATTTTATGCTTTGAAGGCCTACTGTTCTGCAACAGAAATCCCAGATTTAGGAGGGACGGGGAATTTATGAGGTAAAGTCAGGGACATCCCTGGAAATCAGGGGTAGTTGAGAGGTATGTGGAAGACTCTATTTAAAGGACATGGGACTGCCACAGCTCTACTTTAGTTTGGAGTGTCCAGCATGGCAGAGCAGCCTAGTGTCAGAGGTTAGGAGTGACATGGCATTACTAGTCTGGAGCGGCATGGTGTTGAAAGACATAGGAGTCCATTTGGTGCTGCTGTGTGGAGCATCAGTAGGGAGCAGCATGGAGTCTTTGGGTGGGAGAAGCAAGGCATCATAGAATTACCAGTCATTGGCAGCATGATGGAGGAGGTTGCAGCGTGAGAGTGGCAGAAGCAAATGGAGAGCCTGGCATGTGAGAAGTGAGCTGGTGCTTTGAGGGACCTGACTGTTTGATAAAATATGGTAAGGATTTTAAGGTTAATGTGAGACAGCAAAATGTTTTTAGATTGTAGGGTTAGTTTTTCTGGTGGTTGGAATGTTTTTATCTTGTAAGCAAAGTAATTAGCATGGTTATTTGTGTAAATAGTTTGGTAGGTTTGTTATTGATGTGTTAATTAATCATCTTATTTAGTAACTATGTGCTAATTGATCAACAATTTATAATTGGCAGTTTATATATTTGGTTGTTTTTACTGGGCTCAGATATTCAATGCTTTGTGCTGACTGCAAAGAAAGCGTGTTGCACATGAGTTTGCACCAGACTCCTATATTCAAATGGTACAGTACCTTTTGCATTCTAAAATCATTTGCACACCTGTGCAGAGATAATGTATGCAGTGTGCAATGGTGGAGGGGGGGACCATGCGTATTGGTGCAGTGCAATATTTAGCATGTTAGTGCTCAACAAATGGGTTTGCTCAGGTCACTTAGCACCACAAAATTGCTGCCTATAAAAATGCCATCTTAAACCAGGGCAAACCCCAGAGGTGGGCAGAGACACTGCAAGCCACAGTCTAAGATGACACTTGGGGGAGCACACATAGTCTACATAATGCAGCAGGTCCTAAAGGATGAGGAGAGGGCAAATGTCCACTCTTGACCCACTCTTAGGCTATAGAGGTGCTATGCTGAACACAGACATTACTGTCCATGAGTCACATATGAAGTCCTGAGTGATGACTAGATCACGGGCTGGTACAGGCTCAACAGTCCTATGCTCCAGTAGCTGTGTGAGTGGCTGCATGACCTGCTATGGACAGACATCCAGCGCAGTCATGCATTGTACGTAGAGCTGACGTTTATGACTACAGTGTCTTTCCTGGCCACCAGAACATTCCAGACACCAGTGGAGGATGCCACCAGTATCTCATAGCCAGTCACCTCATTCCTGTTGGGCCAGTTCCTAGATGCTCTGCTGGACCATGCTGGTTAGTTCATTGTATTCTCCAGAACACCATTAGAGCAAACAGCAACCATACAGCAGTTCCATCAAGTTGTGCACCTACTATCTGTATTTGGTGCCAGTGACTGCACCCACGTTGCCATATGGGAACCCACCAGTGATAGAGTAGAGTTCTATCTCAGTAGGAATGGGTACCACTCCTTCAGTTGCCAGGCAGTGTGTGATGCAACAGGGCAAATCATCAGTGTCCTGGCATTGTACCCCAGCAGTGCACATAATTCCTTTATATGGCACAACTCCATTCTGAGCCAGAAATTTGAACATGAAGACCCTTGTGGCCACCTCATCAGTGAACATACACAAAAGGCCCCCCTCCCTGCCCCTTTATGGTACATAATGACACTAACCTATGCCCTTTACCTACATAGGGGTCGGAGCCTATCTCCTTCATCTCTGGCTCCTCACACCCATCCTATCCCTTGCATCTGTTGCAGAGGACATGTAAAATGTGGCACGCACCACCATGCGCAACATCATCAAGTATCTGTTTGGAATGCTCAAGATGCTGTTCTGGTGCTTTGACCATTCCAGTGGTACGTTATAGTACATGCCTCACAAGGCCTGAGCCATATTCTTTGCCTTTTGTTTACTACACAACATGGCACTCAACCATGGGATATGTATGCTGGCCCCTGAGGAACAACCTACAACAGATGCAGAGCCAGAGGACCAGGTGATACTGGAGCAACTCGACAGGAGTGATCCCAAAATGGCCAGAAGGGCACAGGAGTACAGAGCGTAACTCATAAGAAACATCTTTGGACATGGTGGGTGAGTACAGATCACATGGAGACTATAATATAGTCAATCCATGTATTAAGAAACAGAAGAACAATGTTTACAGTGTAGCCTGCTAGTCAGGGTGGGTAACAAAACAGGGGATACAGAAATGCATTGCTAAAAGGCAGGGGAATAGTTAATAGGGACACACACAAATAAGCCCTTGTTAGCAGGGGGTCTTGTGGTATCAGCAGAGATACATGCCATCCAAGCAGGGGAATTGGGGTGGCACATGGACTTACAGGGCCACCAGGCAGGGAAGTAGCAAATGGGGCATACAGGAAGACAGGCCATGTTGGAGGGACCACAGGGCTGTACAAATAGATACCTACCAGCCAGGTGGAAGGGGGGGCTCTAATACATGCTATCCATGCCAGGGTTTGGAATACCTTGGCCTGGCCATGGGGCAGATGGTGCTGTCATGGGGCACTGTGGGGGAGGGGAGAACATGTTGTCAAGGGGTGACCTTGCACAATCTACATGTGTCCCCTACCATGTCTCTGGGTACAGGCAGCATGTTTGCACTATACCTGGTATGGTTGGGGGAACCTCATCCAAAGTATGGAGGATAAGAATGGGGATGGTGTTACCTACCCCCAGCCCCATGGGTTACTACCCCAGGGGAAGGTCAGATCCTGACCTTATGGGCATTCTTTTCCCAGCACTGCATGGAATGGGTATACACTCTGGTGTCCATTTTAGGGTGGCACTACTCCCACTGGACAGGCTAGGGCTATGGCCAACCCCAATGCCTGCGGTTATGGCTGCAGCTTCCAACACAGTGGCACAGAGGCCATCCATGCAGGTGATCATGCCAGCAGCCAGATCCTAGCACAGGTCACATAAGGCTGCAATGAGCTCTGCATGGTGTGCCTCCATCATCTCCTCAGCATTCTGCATGTCCCAATGCAGCATGTAGCAGAGGTGGGATCAGCTCCAGCTGCATGACTCTGTACCTCCATGGCAGACCACAGGAGCCAGTTGTCGGACACATCTCACTGTCCCTGGGACTGTTCATCAGGACAGGGTCAGGCTGCACCTTTGCCAATTGTTTGGGCTGGGGTTACACCACAGTTGGTGTTGCAGTCCCCTTAGGGCACTGTAGGTTGGTTGTGGCCGGTCTGATGGGATGGGCCTTGGGTGGCGGGGCTGTGGCTTTGTAAGAGGATGCTTCATGGGGAGGTGCAGTGGTGGCTTAGCCCTGTGGTATTGATTGAGAGTGGTAGGATGCTGGCTGTGCTGTGGTTGGGGTCCTGGGATGGCACAGTATTGGCTATGCCAGGGGGCTGTGGTGGAATGCACCCCTGTGACAGCCGGACAGCATGGGGACAGCATCGGGGCCACACTAGCCTGGGGACTGGCAGGGGGCACAACCTCTCTCAGTCTGGGGGGACCCCACCTGCCCACGGCTCTCAGTGTGGGTCTCACCATTGTCTTCATCTTCATCGCTGCTGTCTGCTGGCTGGTGCAGATGGGGGAGTGGCAGGGGCAGCTGCCAATAAGATGGTCTTGGGGCATCTTTTGCTGTGTCCAATTTGACATGTTGTGCTATTAGGACAGTCTAGGGGAGTTATATACCACCGTACGTCGATGAGTGGTATGCAGGCCAAGGCAGCAAGCATGCCCCATGTATGGTAACTATTCACTCAAGCTGTCTGTGTGGTGCACTGCCTACACTCCCCAGGTACCTACACACCACTAAGCTGGTGAGCACGCACTCCGGTACCATGAAGCACACAACCCAGCACCAGTGTGCACTCGTCCCAGGACCAGTGAGCACACACCTCCACCCCTCGGAACATACACCCACCACCAGTGAGTACACACCCCACCACCAGTTAACACTTACCCAGCATTGGTGGGCACGCAATCCACTACCTGCAAACACATAGTCAGCACCAATGGGCACACTCCCCAGCAGCAGCAAGCACACACCCTATCCCTAGGGTATGCACATCCCAGAGCCGGTGAGCACACGGGTAACACCACATGGGGCACAGTCATGACTCTGCATACAGATGGGTACACACACTGGCTGACAATGAACAGTATTGTGTCCTACACCGAATGTGTCACCCAACACTGGCATATGCATGCACTCATACATATATATACTCACAGATATGCACATTGCTGACAAGACTTACATGGCTGGGCAGGTCCCATTTGGCTCTCATAACTGCCATCCTGCACTTCAGTCACCTCCACAGGCTGTAGGTTGAATGCTATGGCCTCTGTTGCAGTATCCAGTGTACATGCATCTGCTGATGCCCATGGACCCCTGCCTGTGGCATGCTGCTTCCTGCACTCTGTTGCCATTACCTGCTTTGTCTGCCTCCTCATGTCCCTGAAGCACTTTCTTACTGCTTCCATGGGCCTGTTGCAGCTGCCGACAGGATTGACCTCTTCAGTTATCTCCTCCCAGGCCTGACATACCTAGGCATTCATGCTTTTGCTCCAGTAAGCCTGTGCCAGCACTTGTAACTTCTCTCCAGTGAAGCAGTAGGCCCAAATTCAGTCAGTGTCTTTCACTGTACTTGCTGGACAGGTGATGCAATACAAGTGACCGAGGACTACACAGACAGTGGCACACAGCTGGACAAGAGTATAGTTCCCCACCTCCCAGACAATGTAGATGTCCCAGCAATGCCTGTCTTACCACTGCCCTCAGCTGCCAGACACTGGGTTGCCTATGCACAGCCACAGCCATTGTGACAGTCACAGACAGGCAGGGGTGGACATGGGCAGGGGCCTACATGACCCAGTGTCACCACCATGGACACAGGCATGTGAAGAGGCAACTCAACTGACAGTGTGCTCTATGGAGTACAGGGGGGTGCCTCCACCCAGACACAGCAGCACCACTACCACTAAATGTGTATGCCATTGACCATCAACACCATATGTCCAGGGTACCACTGCATACAGCATACACGCAGGAGTTACTTTGTGCAGGAGCAAAAGGAACTCCATCCAAGCACCTCCCCAGCACATCTCTTTCTTTCTATATTCTTATCCCTCCAGGACATACATACACCTAAATGGAATCGATGCGTTAGGGCCAAACAGACTGGGCCAAACAGACTAGGTGGCTGCACAAGGATCTTCTCACCTCCCTTCGGGCACGTGACAAAAGTTGGAACCGCTACAAAACCTTGTGTCAGCAAAGTGAATATGACACTTACAGAAAGCAGCGCAATATGTGAAAAAAAACAAATCAGGCTTGCCAAAAGCTCATACAGCAAAGATCTATTGCTGGAAGCTGCTGGGGACCCGAAGAAATTCTGAACACATGTAAAATCCTTCCTGGGCTCAAACCAGTCTCAACACATGAATGATATGATCCTCAGTGGTATGCACTGTAATGACCCCACCACCATTGCAAATTCTTTCTACAAATACTTTACTGATCTCACTAAATACACTGCTTTTTTCACAGCAAATCGCATCCTGATGCCCGTTACTCACACAAATGTGCCCATACATCCACCCTTCTATTTTAAGGCTGTTCCAAATGCTGATGTTCTAAAACTACTAAACTTAGTCTCTGATAGTACTAGTGCAGGCTCCGACTACCTAGAGCCTAAACTCCTGAAGCTGGCTGCTCCTTTTATTGTGGCCCCATTGTCTAAAATCTTTACATTGTCTCTCTGCCACGGTCATGTTCTGGGCATATGGAAACTGGCAAAAGTCACCCTAGTCTTTAAGAAAGGTGACAAGAAGGACAGAGCTAATTATAGGCCCATAGCCATTCTGTCAGTACTAAACAAAATACTCACAAAATGAGTGGCTATACAGGTCATCGAGTTCCTCTCTAAATATACCCTCCTATCACCTGCTCAACATGGTTTCCACAAGGGGCATAGCACCTCTACTGCTCTGATACAGTTTTAAGATGCCCTTACTGCTATGGATCATGGTCTCATGACTGGTGCAGTGTTCATTTACCTCTCAAAGGCATTTGATCTTGTAGATTACCCTCTTCTGCTTGATTGACTTAGCTTCACTGGTTTCTTGGAGCAAGCCACAAACTGGTTCCAGAGCTACTTAAGCAATAGAAGACAACAGGTAAAATTTAACTCTGCAGTGTCAGACTCTGTGCCTATCAATGTTGGTGTTCCTCAAGGCTCTATCTTGGGGCCTCTTCTCCATTTTTGTAAATGACATATCTTCTAACACCCCTTGGTGCTCAACAATCTTGCATGCAGATGATCTGGTGCTCTACACCTCCTCTGCAAACATAGAAGAAATAAATAGTCGACTAACATCTGCTTTTCTCATAATGCAAGAATGGATCCACAACAAAAGGCTCATCCTAAACATAAGTAAAACTCAAGGCATGATCTTCAGATCTGCAACCAAACTTAGAACAAACCGTAACCTTTTCAACGTCTCCTGGGCAAATGGCTCCCCTCTTACAAAAGTAACCTCATTCAAGTATTTAGGTGTCCTGCTTGATGAAACTCTCAACTTTTTTGGCCCCCTTCGGAGGCCTGCCCCTGTGGAGATGGTCAGTTACCGCCCTTAATGGGAAGTAAGTCCTGAAGGCCTAGCAGCGGTGATTGACCTCTCGGAGTTTCCTGTGGCCAGTTCGAGTCCAGAGACTTTGGTGGTGGCCTATAATAAGGTCATCTCCTCAGCCCTGGACTTAATTGCACCCATCCTTGTTCATCCTCTCCCCCTTCGCCTTTGGGTCCCTTGGTTTGATGGGCCTTTGAGGGAGTTGCGGCGAGTAGGATGTAGGTTACTACGGCACTGGTGGAAGTCCGCCCTGGTTGCCGACCACCTTAGATTGGTTGAACATTATAAGATTTACCAATCAACGATCTCCCATAAGAAGGCAGAATTCCTCTCTCGGGAGATTGCTGCTGCTCAGAATTGACCAGCTCAGCTCTTCCGAACTGTCGACAGGTTGTGCAACCTAACCTGTCTACAGCTCCGAAGACCTTTTTCGCAAGTACAGTGCGATGAGCTTGCTCGGTTCTTTGCAGATAAGGTGGCCGACATCAGCTCAGAGGTTTGCTTAACTCACTCTATGGGGGTTGTTGATGATCGGTGCTTGGTCACCTCACCTTAAGCTTCCAGGAGTACATTTACCTTGCCCAAGCTCACAGATGTCATGCAGATTGTCCAGGGTATGCGCCCTACGTGCTGTAGTTTGGATCCTGGCCCAACTTCCTTGATTATGGGTTGTTGGGATATGATCGGCCAGGTCCTAGCTCGGATAGTCTGATGCTCCTTGGAATCCAGTGAGTTTCCAAGCTCCCTGAAGGAGGCGGTGGTAATTTCCCTCCTGAAGAAAGCTTCTTTGGACCCGGACTCTCCGGCTAACTACAGACCGATCTCAAACCTTCCTTTTAAAGGGAAGGTGATTAAGAAAGCAGTGGTGATACAGCTGGATGACCACTTGACCATTCATAACATCTAAGAACCCCTCCAGTCCAGTTTTTGTAAGAGGCGTAATACCGAGATGGCACTGGATCGGGTGCTCAATGATCTCCTGATGGCAAGGGATCAGTGGAGCCGTTCTGTCTTGGTGCTCCTTGATCTCGCTTCAGCTTTTGACACTGTAGACCATGGGGTGCTGCTTGGACATCTGAGGTCCATCTGCGGACTGTCAGATATGGTCCTGAGTTGGTTTACATCTTTCCTCACTGGTAGAAGTCAGAGAGTGGTGTCTGGGATTTTTTCCTTGGACCCTTTCTCCCTGCCATGTGGAGTTCCGCAGGGTTCAGTGCTGTCCCCCATGTTGTTTGCAGTGTATATGCTGCCCCTCGGAGACATTGTAAGATGGTATGGGCTGAGGTTTCACTGCTATGCTGATGATACCCAGCTCTGCCTGTCTTTTGCCCCCAACCAGGATAGAGCTATCTCGGTATTTAATACCTGCTTCACTGAAATCCAGGACTGGATGAACTCAAGCTGGTTAAAGTTGAATGCCGGAAAGACAGAGGTGATGGTAATGGACCCGGGTCACCAGATAGAGGGGTTTAGGGCTGATCAACCATCTGGACTTTTTCTCAGGGGATCTCAGATCCTTTCCTCTGAATGGGTGCGAAACCTGGGGGTAGTGCTTGATGACGGGCTGATATTACGATCTCAGGTGTCGGCTGTCGTCAAGTCTTCCTTTTATCATCTTATTAATATCTCCAGGATTAAGCACCTGGTTCCATCTGGGGACTTGCCTACATTAGTCCATGCCTTTGTGACTTCGTGCCTTGATTATTGTAACTCCCTGTACTTAGGGCTTTCTGGGGTTGAAATCTGCCGCCTGCAGCTCATGCAGAACATACAGTAGCAGCACGATTGTTAACTGGGGCTTCTCGAGCATCCCATATTACTCCCATGCTGTGCGATCTGCACTGGCTGCCGATTAGGTGGGGGATCACCTTTAAAGTTGGTTTACTGACTTACAAAGTCCTACACGGACTGGACCCCAACTACTTGAAAGAGCTCCTTGTACCTTACCATCCGGTGTGACAGCTGCGTTCAGCTGATGAGGGGTTGCTAGAGATTTCGAGGGTGTCTTTGAAATCTTCTGGGGCTCGTGAATTTATGCACGTGGCCCCAACCCTCTGGAATTCTCTACCCAGTCAGCTTCAGGAGTGCACGACTGTGGAGGGGTTCAAACAGGCTTTAAAAATCTTTTTATGGAATCTTGCTTATGTTGGCTCCATATAACTTTGATCCCCTGTTTATTTTTGTATGTTAGTTATTATCATGATGTTCATTGTTTTATATAATTGTAACTGGTTTCATCTTTTTGTAAAGCTCCTTGATGGCCCGAAAAGTGCTTATGTGAAATAAAATGTATTATTATTATTATATTATAACTTTGAGCAACACATCATTGATACCTGTAAGTCAGTAAACTCCAAACTCGGAATAGCTTACAGGACTAGTTGGATGCTTACCCCCTCAGCTAGACTGACTATTTCTAGGGGTATCCTACTTCCATCCCTTGCGTATGGTGCTGACACCTACATAAATGCTTCGAAATCACCCTAAGAAGTGGGATACAATGTACAATAGTATCTACCATTATGCCTCGGCTTCCCCACAAGTGAAGCACCATTACTTGCTATATGCAGACCTTAGATGACCTTCTCCATGTGCCAATTGACTCATTGCCTTTGGTACTCTGCTGGACAACATCATTAGAACTAATCTACCTGCCTCTCTTGCAGGCATGCTGGTGCCTCTATCCCCTATCTATGGCCTCCGCTCTACTGGACTCTCTCTACGATTTACCCCTAGGTGCAGAACCCTAAAAGGGACCTCAGCTTCTCCTACCTGGCCACAAAATATTGGCATTCCCTACCTCTTGATGTTCGCTCTGCACCTAGTCATATTGCTTTTAAAAAGATGCATCACACTCTCCTCGTCAAACATGCCCTATGTTCCTGTTTTAAACCCTCTTTAGGGTGCTTGACATCCCCTTCCTCAGCTCTCAAAATGTTTCAATTTTGCTCTGACCCCTTGTTACTGTTATATGTAGCACTTAACATGGATTATGTGCTAAAACTCTACTGCACTATGATTGTATGCTTATTATGTTTTGTACTATTGTGTATTTTTCTGCCATTGTCTCTGTCATATTAGCAATACTGTTTATGTCACAGAACATTGTATAGATTTTTCCTTGTATGGTTGATTACCTCTGAACTCTATCTGTTAATTTGTTTTAACTGCCAGTTTTGTATTGTAACCTCCCGGGTCGTGTCTGAAAATAGTCATATTTTGTGGCTACAATACCTTACCTGGTAAACAAAAATGAAATAAATAAATAAAGCTAAATAAATAAATATATGAGAGACCCACCACCACTATCATCCTGCCCAAATGAGTACTATAGGTGACTACCACAGCCTACAGATGGCATGTCCACCACCTTGAAATCTGGATGTGATGGGCCCCCCACCTAAGCATGTCCATTGAAGCAGGGCCCCCAGATGTAAAGGACTTCCTGCATAGTTCAGGGCAATGGAGAGATGTACATGGACAATGTTTCCATCAAATGACATTGGCTACATAGGACAACTGACTACATTGTCCTCCATATTACATAATGGAAGGTACAGGAAAACTGAGGAATCCACCCAAGGGCACATGGCTTGAACATGCTGCATGAATGTGTAAGCCATGCTGTAGCAACTGCATACATACGGTCTAATGCTCACCCATCCCTTTTGAGGCCAATCCATGGGACGCCTACCTCCACTTGGCTACAGTTCAGCTGTGGAAACTAGGTGTTGCACTGTACTTCTTTATGTATTCCAGGCACAACCAGACAGCATGCTAATGTAAGCATACCTGCCGGTAATGACATGCAAATGTGGTTGTTTGCCCATGGATTGCAACATTACCTAATTTTCATACCCTGGCTAAATACTGTAGTTTTGCCTGCTGCACAAACCCAGTTTTCACTTGCATACTTGCATCGAACTGCACCTGTGTTTGAACATCGGGCGGCCATTGTGCATGCATGACACCTGTTTCTGCCAATATCAGTCTGTGCAGCTGTCTGTGGCTGACCAGTGCATAAGCATGTTGTGCTAGACAGAGTGGCACATGTACAACACACCCACATGCATCCCATGCATGTGCCATCACATGCTGGCCACATGCCTCTGAGCCAGCCCCCTACTCATGGACATGCATGTTGTGCAGCAGAATGCCACATATCACTGTGCTAACACATTAATGTGCTATGCAACACCCAGATGGGCAAGAAACTCGAAGCAGTGTGGTAATAATGATAAGCCAAGTAGTGGGAACAGCATTGTACAGTGACAACACATGGTCATTCAGCAGCAGAACCAGAGGTGGTCCCCCATTGAATTGGCTAATTTGGTCGACCTGGTGGTGGCTAGGGAGAACCAGCTGATGGTGGAGGTGGCAGGGGTAGGCAGGTCCTGCAGTGAGGTGTGGGCATCTGTGGGGTGGCACCTCACATGAAGGACATTGGTGGCCTGCAACAGCAACCAATGCAGGCATAAAGGTGTGCCACCTGCAGGAACTGAGGGCCATTGTGGATGGTGGCACTGTGCCCAGGCCAAGTGAGTACAGATGGTTGTTTGTATTGTGTTTGTACTGGCCTGTGTGTGGGCCTGTGTTATGGCAGTCTGCAATAAGACTAGTGCCCCTGAGGCACTGTGTACATTACCTGTGTGCCCTCGTTGTTACACTGTGTGCTATGAGACATTCCCCACTGCAAGTCCTACCAGTACATATGCAGCTGTCTAGGCCCCCTGTGCCACAGGATATCCTTGTGCCCTGTACATGCCAGGACCAGCCATGGTTGCCTGAAGCATGCACCTGCCTGGGCTGCATGGTTATGGGCCACCACAGTGTCTTGGTGGCAGTGTCAAGGTCCATGACAGGCCCATGTTCAGTGTCATGCCATGGTATGTAGGGACTGTTTACTGGGAAAGGGGACCTAGACAGGTCACTGCCCATTGCCAGTAATTACCCAGGAGGGAGTCACGTGTTTTACATGTAGCTGTGGTGGTAGGTATCCCCAACAGGACATGGATGTGACCACCATCTGTGTCATGTGCCACATGGCCATTGGCATGCATCTGCTAGGTACAGCATGGGGTACTATGTTACTGCAGTGGGTGTTCTGTACATGTAATGGCCACTGTGCGGGTCCACACCTACTGTATCCTGGCCCACCAGTCATTGCACTAGTATGCCATACCTGCCCTTGTCATCTGTTACCTGGTGCACCATGCATGTCCAAGCATACTATGCCTGGAAAGGATCTGGGGCCATCATGTATGGATCTGTTGTACAGGGGCTAGGGGGGCTGTCAGGTTTCAAAGACTACACAGACCAGCGTATACTGTGCAAGGCCCTTCCCACTACAGAGGGAGGTATCACACATTCTGCATCTGGGCCATGGCTTGCATGTGTGTGGTGCCACAGGTGGTCCTATTGGTAAGTTGCAGACCTGTTCAGCTTATCCATGTGTAACATGCAGATGTGGCAGTTGGTGAACAGTACAGGCATGTGGGTGTTTATACACTGTAGTGTGTAGTAAATGGTGCATCGTGCTTCACTGTAGGATACTGATCACACCTCCCTATTCCTCATCTACAGACCTAAGTGGACAATCAGCCCCAGACAGAAGCAAAACATGTTAAAACCAGCCACGGTGGTGGGAGAAATGTACCAGGTCACCAGGCCATGATGGGGCCCAATGCAATGGCTCATGGGAGTGGCATCCACATAAGTACTGTGTGTTGTGTGTTGCACCCAGGGTTGTATATGTACACATATAGGTGCCGGAATAGGTGGCACCACTGTGGCCATGGGCTTACCACTTTCATTGGTGTAAGGGCCTGGCCATAGCCATTGTTGCACTCATGGCTATACATGACACAGGTGAAGGTGCCTTGATACCAGAGTGTGCTGTTCATAGTGATACTTTCACAGCAACATCTGTGTGGCATGCAAGGTATCAATGGAATTGAGGGCAGGGAAGGCCTTGTCTTTTAAATGGGAGTTGGCAGGGGTCATAGCTTGCTGGGTTCTGGAACAGTAGCTAGACATTACCAGTGTACACTATGGGCCTGGTCGGGGGAGCAAGGCACAAGGTGATGCTGTTGATGGGTGGGGAGAGGTATACCAATATTCTACATCTGCTTGAGGTAGCACTATGGATGTTGGTGACTGAAAGTGAGGGGGGTATTCACACCTTACATCCACTGCCCTGCCACTATTTAGTCTCTTCAGTCACCCATTTCTACACTTTGCTGCATGTCTCTGTGGCCAGCAATGGATGTCCCTTTGTGGCACACCATGCAGGATGCATGCGTATAGGGGCATCACCTCATGGGTTGTGATGGGGGACAGTCAAACTGCACATGGATTGTTGGTGTAACAATGCCACGATGGTGTGTTATAGTCTGTGCAGTTTACTGATGTGCACCTACGTGATGCTGGCATGGTACCCAGTGTCTGTCTACTGTGCCATGGCATGCCCTCCACCATGCAGTGGTAAACACCATGCTGCCAAACAGGTGACACCGGGAGCTGGTGGTAGTACTCACAGCCACAGCTGTGACCCAATCACTGTTGGTCAGGGTTGTACTACCATGTACTTGAGACTGCATATGCATGGATGTCAACAGGTGGCTGGCATCTACAGTACACCACTTTGTCCAGTTGTGTGCATGATACAACCACTGTGGTAGTCCACCTGTACTAGTGCAATATCCGGTGCCATATACACTGTGTGTCACACTTATGCAGCTCAACAGAACCCAGCAATTATGGCAGGGGGTCAGTGGATGGTGAGGCCATTGGTGGGCTGTGCATGTATGGTACTGTATGTGATTGACATTGCTATGCAACTGCAGTGGTAACTAACCAACACATTGATGACCAGGGTATTTTTTTTTTTAAACATAAATTTTCATTCAAGATAAAAAGAAAACAAACATGGTACAAATGCACATATCCAAAAAAGTACATCCAATAGTGAAACTGATGGATATGAAAAGGTACAATATCCAGGCTGGCTAAGCAGTCCATCCATAGTCCCAAAGTTGTCCCTCTTTTATGAGGAGACTTTGGAAAAATAGAAATGTCCAAATGAAGCCTCCAAAAGTTTCTGCAGTTCCACTTCTCTTGAAAAACCACTGAACAATGAAGGGACATAAATAAAATCTGCAGCAATTTTAATCTGCTATTATGAATAGCAGACTACTTTCATTCACTGAACTAGTCTATCAAGATGGTATAATCAACTCAAAAATGGAATGATATCCATATGATTTACCATAACAGCCAGGACAATCTGTCATCAGCCTTGTACCAATGCTAGAACATAATAGCAATCCCAATGAGAACAGTACAAATAATATAAACATGAGCTATTTAACCAATCAGTTAATAGGAACAAACCTATATGCCCAGAGTTAAAACATAAACTTAAAACCTACAAAGAGATAATAATTTGTATCAGGGACTCAGGGTATAAACCAGGCATGGTGAGGCTTACAAAAGCCTCCCAATTAGGTCATCAAAGTTGGAATAAATAGGAATAAGGAAAATAACTATATCTGGGCCCCAATTAAAGCAGGTGGTCCAATCTCCCCATCCCAAGACAAGATTTAAGGTACAAAATCTGAACATTTCTGCAATTGGTACAAAACCCATTTGCGCCATCTTAATTCAAAAGTCACAAGATGGTTGAGCATCCTCACTGAAATTCTCTCCAAAGTGTAGATTTTGACAGTAAGATTCCTCCAGGATTTCAAAGTTGGAGTCCTGGAGGTATACCAAAGTCTAGTTAAAACTTTTTTGAAGCCAGTAGAAGAGAGTAACTTGTTTATGGGTAGTGAGATTGACATTGCAATGTTTTGGAGGGGGGGCACCGGAAGTATATATGCTGGGGTGAGGAGTTCTGAACAGTCATAAATCACTACTGTGTTATCCAACACCTCCTTCCAGAATTGTGTTAAGTGATCACAGGACCATAAAATGTGACTATGATCTGCTGGCATGAAGACGCAGCCTCTCCAACATTCCCCCGAGAAAGTGTGTTCATATCAGGTTAGAAGAGCTGGAGTAAGGAAGTAACATATCCTATTTTTCCAAGCAGATTCTTTCCAATAAATCAATCCTGACACTTTGAAAGACATTTGTGCGGACTTATTCCCTGCATTGAGGGTTGTCTCACACTGTAACACTTGCTCCAATTTACGTCTGCAGGAGTCAGTGGATATAGTGTGACTGAGGCCCAAAGCCTTATACGACTGACAAGATGCTCCATCGGCAGATTCCTGAGATGGAATCTAACCAAGGATACCAGCGGCGGAGGCTTTGTCACCAGAAGAATTAGACTCTCCTCCAATGGCTGCAAATAAGTTTTCAATTGTAAGAATCTGTGGAATTCTGTAGCGGGCAACCAATAGGTTATCTGGAGAGAATTAAACGAAAGCAAACCTGAGGTGCCCAGCATTTGAAAAACATAATCAATATTGTATTTCTGCCACCTCTGAAATGCTTGATCAGTTTTGCTGGGCAGAAAATCAAAATCATATGCCAGTAAGGTCAGAAACGTTCTTTCCGTCCGTGTCAAATATTTCTCTAAAATCTTTAACCAGCATCTAAGTGATTCCGCCATATATTGTGGAAATTAAGTTAGTGGCCTACACCTTGGAGGATTTCCCAATACATAGGGTGCAAAATTATGAATATCACTAATGGTGAGCTCTATTTGCTTCCAATAGGCCCTATAAGATGAAGTAAACCAACATAACATAATATGGAGCTGAGCCGCCAGAGCATAATGATATAAATCTGGAAGGTTTAGGCCACCTTTATCTTTTGGAAGCTGAAGAAGCAGTAAACGGATTCTAAGAGATGCACCCCTGCAAATAAACCTCAATAGTAACTTATTCCAGGTCTGAAAATAGGTTCTATTTGGTAGAACTGGCAATGTTTGAAAAAGAAACAGGATCCTAGGAAGAATGTTCTGCTGAATTGTTTCCATCCGGATTAACAACCCCATAGGAAGTTGCGACCATCTAGACGGGTCATTTGATTGCTGCGGGGTGAGGGGTTAAAAATTTAATAACTCCATATGTATCAGGTTTTGGGGTATTTTGATAGCTAAATATCTCATTTCTGTCTTATACCATTTGAAGGGGAATTTATTCTTAAGAGTTGTCGAGGGCTTAAAATTATAAAGTACTTCAGTTTTTTTTTTCATTAATTTTCTAACCAGAAAGGGCTACAAAGGACTGCAACTGATCTCAAACTGCTGGAATTGGTGTTTCGGGGATGTCAAGGTTAATAAAACATCATCAGCGAAAAGTGATATCTTAAATGGGCTTTCCCCTAGCCAAATACCTTCAATTTTCAGATGGGAAAGAATTGCTGCTGCCAGGGGTTCCAAGTACAATACAAACAGTAGGGGAGAGAGAGAGAACAACCCTGATGAGTTCCTCAAGAAAGGGAAAATTGGTCAGAAAGGGAGCCGTCCAACTTAACATTAGCTTGAGGGGAGTGGTGAAGATTTTGAAGTTGCATTATGAATCCAGGGGGAAAATCAAAATGAGAAAGTGTCACCAATAGAAAAGGCCAGGCAACCCTATCGAATGCCTTCTTGGCATCAAGTCCTAAAAGAGCTAATGGTATCTGGCAAGTTGCTGCATAATTTAAAAGAAGAAAAGTACGGTGAACCACATCTTGAGCTTGTCACTCCTTGACGAAGCCAGCCTGGTCTGGATCTACAAGTTGAGGTAAATATGTATTAACTCTCTGAGCCAAAACCAAAATGAATAGCTTATAATCATGACTTAGTATAGATATAGGACAGTAGGATGCTGGATACCTGTGGTCTTTCAATAGTTTTGGGATTGGTGGAGTAGTGGCGTAGTGCCAGGATGGAGGTGGTAGTGTTCCTGACTGGATAGAGCAGAAGGCTGAAACCAGACCCAGTGATTTCAAGGTTTTGTCTTGAGAACTGCCAGTATCTCAGTTGTTTGTATCAGAGCCAGGAAGGAGTTGGCCTATTGTTCTGTAGTTTTGGAAGGGGTAAATTAGCAAGGTACCGGTCCAACTGTGTCAATAGAGGGAATGGTTCTGCCATATAAAGTGTAGCATAGAACTTGGCTAAGGCATTCCATATCTCCTTGGGCTTTGAGAGTAGGCAACCAGTTTGCAGAGCAAACATAGCAGACAAACAAGCCTTGGATTTAGCCACTCAAAGTCAGCATGCCAAGTTCCTTGCCCCCTGGGGTCTCACTCATAATGGGAGAGCATTACATAGAATAATTGTTGCTCTATTTTTTGGTCCATAAGTTTTTGCAGCCATTGTTTAACCTCTTGCAACTTGGCTTTGACTGACTGGTCACCCTGTATTAAAAATTCCTGGAGGGTATGTAGTTCTAACTGCAGTTCCTTAAGTTTTGTCTCCCTCTCCTTCCTCCTCCTCACCTAAAATTGAATAATGTCACCCCGTAAAACAGCTTTAAAGGTATCCCAAGTGATTGTTGAGGGAATATCCACATTAGCATTAACTTGAAGTGTATTAGGAATATAGTCCTGCACTAACTGCATAATACCTGGGTCTCTAAGATGGGATAGGTTGAGATGCAAATGTGAAATGCGAGACATTTTTCCTAAAAAAATGTTTTGCCAAAACAGGGTAATGATCAGAAAGGATGGAAGTGGCATTATATGCATCCTGTAATGTATCCAAGTGTTCTGCTGTGGAAAAAATGTAATTCAACCTGGTGGACAGTTCTGTTCTAGGGGAATAGTGAGTATATCCCTTCTTTGTCACAAAAAAATGCCTCCAGACATGCACAAAACCTAAAAGGGGTAAATTGACAGCTAAGGATTTCTGGAGAGGTTTTCAGCAATGTGATGAGATAATAGATACATCTGAAGCTGGGTTAATAGTGACATTCTGGTCCCCCAATATAAGCTGCCCATGTAAAGCAGAAAGCAGGTTTAAAAAGATTTTTGGGCAAGGGATGTATTAGACCCAGATGGAAAATAAACCGAAGCCAGGGTAACTGGCGAATCATAAAGGTGACCAGTTGGAATTACACAATGACCGTCCAAATCTGTTCTTGTAAGCAAAAAGAGACCCCGTTAGGAATTAAAATGACTACATCTCTTCTTTTGCCTGAACATTGAGTAGATGATATTACTGCTTGAAAACCAAACTTTTTGAATTTCGCATGCTCAGCATGAGGCAAATGTGTCTCTTGGAGCATAATAACATCTGGTTTAACTCCTCTCAAATACTGCAGCAGTCACCAGAAGTCCTGCTGATGACCAGGGCATGATTACTCCATTGTACATGGGTGGGGCCAGCCATACAGTCAGATGCAATGGAGCTGTGCAGGGCCAATGACCTTTGCAAGCTCTGCATTGGGGGACACCCACCACTTAGGGTGACACCAGCATCCACTGGGATGCTGGGTGCTTCCAGGCTACACTGTATCATATACCAGTGTTGTGGTGACTTGACCACAATGTGTTGGGAGCTCAGCCACATACACCACCACTGGACTCCCATGTTACCATGCCCACTGTACACAGTGCTAAATGACAGTCCCAGTCAATTACAGTGGTGTTGTGTGCACCACACGGGTGTGCCTTAGCCCAACCACTGCTACCAACTGAGGAGGCTCCTGGATGTCTGTGATCTGTGCACCTCTATTGGCCTGTGTGTTGGATGCCTGGTCAATGGCCATGGTGTGTATGGGTGTGATTCCTTGTCTCTCAGGCCATGGCACTTCCAATCAAACTCCTGCTTGGTGCTGCTGTTGTGTGTGCTGTGTTTATAGCTCTGATATGTCTGGCAATGGTGTGTGTTCATGCCACAGCTTGGGAGTGCTCTGGTATAGCACAGGGCAGCATTGCATGTGCAGTCCTCCACTGTATGGGTCCACGATGCTGTCTCAGGTATGCCAAGACTGGTCCATTGTGGACTTCTGACTCCCGTTAATCATTGTGTGGCATGGTGACCCATGTGTCGGCTGGTTGTTACTTGGTTGGGTAAATTAGGACACACCTGCATTTCCCATCCTGTGTGCACAGCTAGCTGAATTCATTGTCCTTCACTCCACAGGCACCCAGAAGACTGCCAGTCATCAAGGATGACTAGAAGATTATGAGGGATGGGATGACCAACTACACAAGCTGATCCACCTGCAGTGGCTACTGATCCAGCTGGTAGAGGAAAACATCCAGGCTGTCTTGGACCTTGCTGTGGCTCACCAGCAGCATCAGTAGCCACCATCACTACCACTGGCAGTGACAGATGACCAGTGATGTGGGTCATGCATCAGCTAGAGAATGGATGTCCCCATGTTTTTTTTTCTTTTCTTCCCCTGTTCTTGGGCAGTTGCCCCATTTTTGGTTTCCTTGCTCCCTATTATCTATATTGAAGTTTTCTTTGTGGTTTTGTATCGCCTGTTGCCTATTTATTGTATTAAAGTTTATTTTTGATACATATGCTGCTGTGTCATGTGTCTGTCACTGGTGCTTTCTCCTCCCACCCACAGCCACCCCCATTGTGTAGCTCTCTAACCAGTGGTCTGGGCAGAGCTGTGCCATTGCTTGCCCCTTATGGCTGGTGCTATCCTCTGTGCTATATTCAGAGCAGCACTGCTACAGTGTGCTATGCACTCACCTGTCATTTGTGTGGCACACAATAGCCTGTCATTTGCAGTGTGCAATTACCTATCATTTGTCTGATGTGCAGTCTTTCATATATTTAGCACAGGTGCATTGCCTCTGAATATGGCATTCTAAGGGACCGGCACAAGCGCAGTCACAGGTGCAGTGCAAACATTACACTTTCATGCACTTCGGAATATCTGGGCCCTAGTGTTTAAAGTATGTTTTTATTCTCATTCTGTACAGTTTTAATTGGAAGGTATATAGCTTTAATGTGTGAGGGAAACAGGAAAATAGACCATAATGGATCATGCACAGTAGCACCTATATATAGAGAATACTGGATGGGCAATTATGCACAACCAGTGTGTTCTGCCACAGAGGGGTTCTGATTCCCTCTGACCTCAAGAAAGAAGCTCAAGAAGTCCATGGGAATCATAACCCCGAGGTGGCAAAACACACTGGTTGTACACAGAGTTGCTCATCCTGTATTTTTATAGTGTATAGTACTGTGTGAAATATGTATTTGTGAGTTCTTTTGCTTTCAAAATGAAACTGACTCATGCAGTCTGTAGAGGTTCTAGAATGCTGTTCTACCACAGTAGGGTAGAATTCCATGACATTGGAGCTGTGGTACAACAGCATTTTTGAAAGGGATGGAATTCTATACAGAACAACATTCCACTATACACTATATTAGAGTTCAGTAAGCGTTTCCATGTTAAATCTCTATTGTAGTGTATGTTGGAACTTTGTTCTCCACCGAAATCAGTTAACTGTAAAATGTTGTTCTGCTGCAGTAGTAGCGTCCGTAGTGCAGCAGAATGACTTATTACTCTGCTGTACTATGCATGTCACACAACACCGACTGCAACAGAAACGGCAGGCTCAACCAGATAACTGTGGCGGCGGCAGCAACACGATCGCCCAACATTCACAAACTGCAGGATCAACCAGATGGTTCCACATTTAATTAAAAGGCAGGATCAACCAGATATATAAATAGTACTTACTAACAGGAGAGTCTCCTCACGAACACCGCTTCTCGCTAAGCGAGGAATTAGGCTGCCATGTTTGTTTTTTTTAAAGCCCACCCACACCTGTTCAGCAACCAGTCGAAGGTTACCCTTTCAAAATGACTGACGTTTGCTCCATAGCAACCTCAAATCCTCACCCTGACAGTGAATTGAAAAGTTTGTGATCCTTTAAAAAAACAAATCTAAACACTGCAGTGATGTTGAAATTATCATTTATTACCACTGTTTTCTTGTTCTCAAAGTGCAGGCTTTTCACCATACACTATATAGAAAAGTGTATGGCTCCCGATTCACAACAAGGCTACTCTCCAACTTCGTGGTTACTTTGCCGACTGTGTGACCTCTTGATCTGCGCTCTCGAGGTCAACAATCAGCATAGTAACCACTCAGTTGGAGAATAGCCTTGTTGTGCATCGGGAGCCACACACTATCCTGTATGTTGCACCTCAACAGTGTGTCCATCATTGACCAGTATGCCTACAAATTGGCATGCAGGAAGTCAATGCCAGGATCTCTACAGCCTGTAAATTCTGTAGTGATCAGTTCAGCTTGACAAAGCTCTAAAAGGATGAAAATACATAAGTTCACCAACATTAAGACTTTGTTTTGCTCACCAATAGCAAAAAACAAAAATGTTTGGAGATTGAACCTGAAACTGAAGGTTTGGTAGGGCTTGTCCCAAGGAGTGTGCTTTTTTTCCTAATGCACGCCAATTTTGAGATATTTTTAAAAATGTGTTCTGTTTTTTATACATGCATAATACTGAAAATAAATATTCTAAAGATAAATGGATTTTTGCTAAAGCATTAATTTATGCTTTTACTTGCCAAACATGCTTTTGATCAGTAAAACGGTTAGTGTTCATGTGAGTTAGATACAACACCATAGGAAAAAAAAACATAATTTTTTGCTCACAGAAAACATAAAATTTAGGTAGAAGTGTGTCAGTTTAATGATTAACTTACTGCTGTGAAAGAAATGTGTCTCGGTATGTTTTGTTGCTAACTATGGTTTGTTTGTATTTTGTTGTTTTTTTGTTTATTAACAGTAAGCGACTTTTTAAAAATCAAGAGTTCTGAAAGCATAAAAGATTTTATGGGTTCATGATTATGCTTTCATCACTTGTGGTTATGGTTCTATATGATTGTCATTGTGAGGAGAGCCAAATCAGCAGGCTGTCTATACCCTGCAGCCATTGGCTCAGACCCCCCTCCCCCACCTCAGCCAGTCACCATTGTGAGGAGAGCCAAATCCGCAGACTCTCTACACCCTGCAGCCATTGGCTCTGACCCCCTTTCCCCACCCCAGTCACCATAGTGAGGAGAGTCAAATCAGCAGGCTGTCTATGCCCTGTATTCTCTCCCACCAGACCCCTCCTCCCCCACCGCAGGTATGAACTCCAGACGATGGAGGGACTTTATTGATTTATTTATTTTTGACTGTGGAACACATCTTTTGTGGGGATATTGCACTATCTTGGGTGGTACTTTAAGGGAGCGACTCAGAGTTTTGGGTATTTATGTGCATTCAGAGTATTACTTTAAGGGAGCTTGGTGTAATGTTGTGCTGGGACTACTGCTGTAAACGGGATTATTTAAGTTGCCATTGCTATTCATTGGCTGGAATATTCTGTGCTTACTGCCGAATCTGAGTGACTTCTGTCCTGCTCATTTGTCTCCCCAACCCCCGCCCCATCGCTATTGTCCAGCTTCCCCCAGACCTTTCTGTGTTCTATTGTGTGCCTGGTTGTCCCCCTTAATCCTCCTTTTCAGCCTGAGTTCAATCCTTGTTTTGTCCTTCCTTCCATCCAGTTGCCATTGTAAGGAGACCAAATCAACAGGCTCTCTAAACCCTGCAGCTGTCGGCTTGGACCCCCCATCCCACCCAGCAGGTATGGACTCCAGACATCAGAGGGACTCTGTTGGCTTGCAGCCACTGCACACCCCACCCTCCCGCCTGGGACAGAAATTTCCTAAGTAGCTGGTCCTTGTCATGTGAACTGTTTTGTGCTTCCTGTCTCCTAATGCTATCTCCCCAATCTTCCATTAGTGGGTTATGTGTTGACCACTAGAGGTCATGTTTGGTCCCCTTTAAGTGTAACAACATTATACACACCCTCCTCTAAGTTAAACTACCTACGCTGTGTCATTTTCTCATCTTTGCACTCATCTCAATTTGCTACACTCATTGTAATTTTGTTTCTTTCCTCCTGCTACTCCCTGAGCCAGCATTGAACCTGTGCCTCTCATAGCTGAGTTGGCTATAGTCTGCAGCATTAATTGCTAAGCCACACAGCTTGTTAGTGTGTAACCCTTCCTCTACCTTTGTTATCCTGCACACCCAGTGGCCCGTATAGGGTACTGCACCTCATTATAACATCCCTTCCCTATAATATCCCACACCACCTTGTGGCTGTGGCGTGTTAACACCTCTTCATAGGCATTCCATCTCCACTGGTCACTGTATATCTAGCCATCTCTAACCTTGTACCATATCACTCTGCCTACTCCATGATCCTTACAACACATCGAGACACAAATGGACATGCACAAGCTTCTCCTCTCCATTACATTGCCTTGCACCTCCTTACCTTGGCTCCCACAATCCTAAACCCTAAATACATACTCTTATCCCAACCCCTGCTCCAACTGTCACTCTCCCCTCTACTCTCCGCTACCAGCCCTGTCCCCATTCCATCTGTCACCCTCCTCACTCCCTCCCTCCTGCCTAGTGCCAGTATCCTACCTCTACAAATGTTATCATAACGCATCTTTAATCTGGTCTGCCAGAACCACTCCTAAAGCCATCTTGCCCACCAGGAGAAGCAAGCTCCCTGCAACATACTCTTTCCTCCTCATCACCCTACTCCTTGCAGGGGACATTGAACCTAACCTGGGACCACAGTTGGAACTCCAGCCTCTAAACTCTTACAAAGGTCTCTCCATCGCCCACATGAACATCAAAAGCCTCCTGCCCAAACTGTACAAAGTTAAATGCTGGATGATGGAACATACCCCTGACATTCTGTGCCGGACAGAAACTTGGCTATCCGCTAATACCCCTGACTCCTCACTTTGTCTCCCTGACTACACACTGCTATGACAAGACCGCTGCAAGTGAGGCAGAGGAGTGGCAATCTATGTAGAGCAGCCTCTATCCTGATTGCTCACCAAAGAGGAATCATGCCAAGGCTCCCATGAACTTATCCTTACAAACTCACCCTCCCCATCAGACTCCCAATATATATACAGGGGTGATCTATGCCTCACACTGACTAGCCTGTGACTCTCTCATTTCTTGTCTAGCTACCTTACCTCCTCTAGCAACAAAAGAGGAGCTGATACTACTAGGTGACTTCAGCTTGGACTGGCTTGCCCCCACCACTAAGACCCACATCTCCAAAACTGAGTCCCTCAATCTTACCCAGTTGATCACAGAACCCACCCATTACAAAAAACATTCACTAACTGACTAGATATTCTTCTCTCACCCACACAGAATGACCTCATCTGGTGTCCGTGCAAATGCTCTATGTGACCACTGTGTCTAGGAAAACCCCTACCCAAATCAACCCCAAAATACATAAAAATATGCCCTCTAAATGTATTAGATACTGACTCACTCCTGGATGACCTTAGTCATGCTGACTGGCAGCAGGTCTGTTCTGCATCAGATATAGACACTGCCCTAACCTGGCTGCTGAACATATTTACAAAAGCTTGGGACTCCCATGCTCCGCTAAAAAGATTGAGAGTAAAGAAGTGCCAACGTCCCTGGATATCAGTACCTCTCCTTGCCCAGTGTAGGGCCTGGGACAAGGCCTGGACCGTTTTCAAATCTCAACTTACCCCACAAGCCAGACAAGTCTATAAGTCTCTCCACAAAACCTGCACCAAGGCCATAAGGCTAGCAAAAGCTGACTATTTCAGATCTCAACTACTCCATGCACAACCTTCCAACCTCTGGAAAGTAGTGCACTCCCTTATTGATCCTCTGCCCAATCCAATACCTCAGCTTCTAAGCAAAATGGCCAACCTATCAGTGACCCTATCAGCATTGCTGACACCCTAAGTAAATTTGTTACCTCCTCTGCCCTACCAGATGACCAGCCTCCACCAACTTCAGAACCCTCCCATACACCTGCAACAACACCTTCTAATTCACACCCATCTCTTAACAAGAGGTCCTCAATACCATCCACTCACTAAATACCTCCAAGTCCAGTCCTGAGCGGATTCACCCAAAGCTCCTGCTTATATCAGCACCACTAATTGCCAAGTCACTAGTCAACATCCTAAACCTTTCATTCACTTCAGGCACGGTACTGCAAGCCTGGAAATTGGCTTGCATAATTCCCTTTCACAAAGGTGGCGACCCCTCAGTGCCTGGTATTTACAGGCCAATCTCCCTCCTCCCAGCCCTTGCCAAAGTAAAAGAATCTCTTGTCCAAACCAGGTTTACAAAGTACCTTACTACTATCAACCTCCTTTCCCCTACCAAACAGGATTCAGAAAACAACACTCTACAATCTCGTAACTGCTGCATATCACCAGTCACATCCACACTGCACCTGACCAAGGCCATCTAACAGCTACTGTGTTTTTAGATCTGGCAAAGACCTTTGACTCTGTCTCCCACCCCCTTCTCCTGGTGAAACTTGTGTTAGCATGACTAGCCCCATCACAGTCCAGTGGTTCCAATCCTATCTAATCAACAGGCTCCAGTCAGTCAGAATAGCCGACTCCATATCCCCCCCACTCCCAGTTCTCATGGGTATACCCTAAGGATCAGTTCTTGGACCCATCCTACTTTCATTATTCATAAATGATCTTCCCTCTGCCTGCACTAATTCATGCATACATATGTATGCAGATGATACTATTCTTTTCATTTCTGGTCCTGTCCTACTTGATGTTCAAGCCTCCCTCCAGAACAACTACCATAGCATTCGGTGCTGGTTCAGGAACAACCAACTGAAATTAAACACCTCTAAAACAGTGTATATGACATTCAGAACAGTACAACAAACTAAACAGAGGTCCTCCTCCCCCTCCCATCACCTCACTGGATGGGACACTGCTGGATTCAGTCATAAAGTATAAATACCTTAGTGTTTGAGTGGTCTCCCATATGACTTTCTAGAACCATGTAGAAGCAATTACCTCTAAATTACACCCCAAACTAGGTATGTTCTACCAGAATAGAGATTCTCTCCTGATGCCTGCCAGACATGAAATGCTATCCAAAATGATCATTCCCATCTTTGATAATGCAGATGTGGTTTACAGTACTGCCCCAGTATCACCCTATCCAGACTGGACACCCTTCTGAATGCATTCTGCTGCTTTGCCACAAACCCCCCCCCCCCCTCAGAACTCACCACTGCTCCCTCTATACCCATCTAAGCTTAGCTCCACTTTCCCATCAATGCTACATCCACTGTCTTAATCTTATGTCCAAATCCTTGTTCAGCTTGCTACCTTCCTACCAATCAGAGTGCCTTTCCATGATTTCCTACTCTACATATGGTCTAAGACACAGGGATGCCAGATCCTTCACTCTGCTTCGGCCATCCTCCTCAGCTGGTAAATCTGCCTTCTCTTAAAGGCTCCCCTGCCAGTGAAATAAACTCTCCCCTTCTAGCAGAAACTCCCCCTCACACTATTCTATTTAACAGCAGTTTTGCCTAATACTTCCCCCCTTGTGCGCCTGTCTAGTAAGTGCCATAGCTACTTTTCATAGCTGAGGACTCTGTATTGTCAAGCAACACATGTAATTATAGATGTACTTACATATGTGTAAATTGTTTAAATACAGATGTACATACTGCTGTATAAATAATGCCAAATGTCTCTTGTTGTTGTAAATACCTAATACTATTGTACTTTATTTGTTGTCTCTGTACCACTACTGTATATACCTAAACTAAGCTGTATCTATAGCCTTTACAAGCTGTCTGTCTCTCTCTCTCGAAGTACATGTATACCTGTTTCTCCTCCCCCTTGGTCACACCTGGAAACAAGCCCCTGTTCAGTATGCTTTTCCCAGTAATCAAAAGTTTTAATAAATAAATTAATAAAAAATAAAATGTGTGCTTCTGTATCAATTTGAAATGCTGGCAAATGATTTCACAGCAATAATAAGAAAGTTAGGTGGATTTGACAGCAAACACATGTGTGTGTGATAGTTTAAGTCATTCAGATACCTCAAGGGCATAAATAAGGTGCAGGGGGGAGACACCCAGAAGGTGGCAGGTTAAGAGGGAATGTGAGGAAGTTCTTCTTCACAGAGAGGGTGGTGGATGCACTGAATGGTCTGCAACAGGAGGTGGTGGGAGCAAGAACTGTGTTTGAATTTAAACATGCATGGGACAGGCATAGGGGAACCATAGAGGTAAAGCAGAGGGAGGGTCAGAAGCTGTAATCAAGTACACAACTTAATGGGCCTATCAGTCCTTATATGCTGACAACTTCTATGTTTCTATGAAGTATATTCTATATGATGAGTTTTGTCATAATATTACCATAGCAGTATTCAAAATAAAAAATTGTCAGGTCACAGGTGACAAAAGCAAAGCCCAATTGATGACATTGTCAATCAGCATTTGTGACATATGGAAATGCTTTCATAGGGTCTTTTGACTTTTATAAATGCATTTTATTAAGGAATTAGTTAGATTTATCACCAATTTCTTGGTTCATCCAAAAGTTCTGTTCTCATGGTACAGGGACCAGAGGTCCCTCCATGTCTAGAACCAGATGAACTGTTCTCTTGACATATGGCCTGGAGGACCCTTTGTGTCTACAGCCTGATGGACTGTTCCTGTGGCATAGGGTTCAGAAGGATCTTTTGTTCACAGCCAAACAAGTGCTCCCCTGCTGCAGGAAGGTCCCACATGTCCACAGACAGACAAACTGTTCCTTGCACATCCTTATGCAGATAGACTGTGATAGTGATGGAATTGGACCTAAAAAAACTGGAAGAATGGTCCAGAACTTGGCAGTTGAAATTCAATGCCAACAAGTGTAAGGTCATGCTCCTAGGGAAAAGAAACCCAGGGGAAAAAAATTGCTATCTGGGGGCAAATAATTAGCCATCACATACCTAGAATAGGACCTAGGGGTCATGGTATCCAGTGACCTAAGGTGGGGAGACAATGTGAGAAGGCAACACAGAAAGCCAGTAACATCCACAGTTGCATTGGAAGAGGGCTCACAAGCAGAAAGCGCAAAGTGATAATCCCACTTTACAGATCCTTGGTGAGGCCATACCTGGAATACTGTGTGCAGTTCTGGAGACCACACCTTAAAAAGGATATAGGTCATCTGGAAATTGTGCAAAGAAGAGCTACAAAGATGGTTCAGGACCTCCACCACAAACCCTATGAGACAAGACTTAAAGAATTATTCAAGTGCTCCCTGGAACAGAGGAGAAACAGAGGTGATATGATAGAAACCTTTAAATACCTAAAGGGTATCAACTCAGTCCAAAATTAGAACCTCATCCAAGAAAAAAAGGAGGCACGCACTAGAGGCCACAACAGATGTCTAATGGGAGGGAGATTCTGTAGCAACATTAGGAAGTTTTTCTTCACCGAAAGGGTGGTGGATTCATGGAACAAGCTGCTGCAGGAGGTCATGGATGCCAAGACAGTTAAGAAGATCAAAATATCTTGGGGCAGACATAGTGGAATATTTAAATAAGGGAATATACTTGGGGGGTAGGTCAAATAACGGGCAGACTAGATGGATGATGCAGTCCCCATCTGCACTCATGTTCTTATGACTGTTACCTGGTGCATCCTGGAATAAAGGTGTTGGTTGGTGCAAGGCTCAAAATAAATCAAATAGTCTGTTTATTCTGTTTTGCCTTTGGACCTGCATGAATGTGGATACGATTCCAGTACCACAAAAAGAAATAAAAGTCATTGTAAAAATCCATTAAACTAATTTAAAGTGTACGATGCAGGGCACTGCCTCCTCCCTAAGCCTTTAGTCTCATGACCCAAGCACAGCCTACATGTCTTGGAAATGTCCAAGTTGGACTGTTATCTAGGTGCAGTGTCCAGAGGGTCCTGACCCCCTGCAGCTAGGCAAACTAGGGCCCTATATGTCTTCAGCTGCATGGACTTATATCTTGGTTCAAGGTCCAGTGAGCCCTGCCCCCAGCTTCCAGATGGACACTTACTTGGTGCAGGGTCAGAAGGCCATACCACTGATATACTCCTGAATATGTAGAGAGTACACAGGGCTCTGCATGCAGGCAGGCAGGCAGTTATGTTGGTACAGGGCCCTGCATGTCCTCCTGTGGTAGTTTTTAGTCTGTGACTGGGTAATGGGAACAAACAATACACACAAAAATAATCTAATTTAAAATTTAAATTTTTCCTGATGTACAGTAAGCAATGTTTGGAAACAGTCAGGTACCAAACATAGCCATGACAGGACATATATGGCCATCCAGGCAAAGTGCCACAGAAAAAGTCCATCTGGATGAGGGATGTGCTTGGTTCAATGTAAGAGTATGTTTGGCATGCCCAAGACCTGTTGCTTCCTCTTGGGTCATTAGTCTAGGGCTTAACATGGACATTAGGGTTAGAAACTAGAAGGAATACCATACAAAGAACTTGCCCAAACTCCTTTAACTCCAGCTTTAATTTGTCATGTCCTTGCTTTGTGTGTTTCATGTTCTCCAACCATAATGTCTACATTAACATTTTTTGCATTATTTTAATTTATTTTGTAATAGCAGATATACAGAAAGATAGATAGATAGACAGACAGACAGATATGATAGATATCTTATTAATTACTGAAGTTACACAAAAATTCAACAATGGTGACCTTTGTTTGCTCACGAGTGGCAAAAAAAATTGTTTTAAATTGTGATACACAGTTATTAGAACTTGGCCCTGTTCCATGTTTCAGAACAAAAAATATTTTTTTATATGTAAAGTAAATGGTTTTAAAATATTGTGCAAATGCAGACTTACTTGAAAAAATAGCTGAAAATAAACATTTTTCCAAATTCAAGTAGGACATGAACAAAATTTTTAATATTAAAAATGTCCAAAACACTTAATTTCAGTGGTTGACAGTTGTTTGGTTTGTCACAAATCAGTCTAGTTAGTTAATTTTATTAGTTTGTCTTACAATGTCATTACATATATAAGAACATTAGCATCAATAAAAATAGAACATCTACAAAATTTCATTTGTGTAACTATACATTCCAACTACTATCACACTGTGTTAGCTAAACAATTCAAATGTATTTCATCGGTATATATCTAATAGCTCTAAACTGTCTCTAAGGAAGAATCCAAGGATGAAAACAGTAACTCATTCACATTACATAAATTTAAACAGGACTCCCATGGGTTCAGACCTGGTTATGTACACCCCCACAAGGAGTATTGCCACCTATAATCTCTAATCCAATCCAGGAAAAGGGGGTCCAAAGATGGATCATAAAAAGAGTAACCAATCGATTCTTCCTTAATCTCGAATTAATTTTATTAAAATTCATTAAAGAAAAATTAATCATAGTATAGTACAATACATAGAAAATGCAAGAGGCATCTTATAGCCTCATTAATAACATAATGTAGGCAAATAGTTATGAACCTCAAAAAATGAAGGACAGACTAAATAGTTCAGAGATGGAACTTGATAGACCTAGAAATGTTAGCATGTTTACAAATTAGATTGCTTAATCTGTGGTAAAAAGGACCTTGATTTTAAAATCCTCAAAAATTGTGAAAGGTGAAAAAAAATTGTTGGATCATTTGAGTATATTTGATATAATGTGAGAATAATGTCATCAGATCAAAATCCCAGATCAACAAGAATATGGCCAAGACAGTAATCTCGCTATTGCTTGAAGAGTAGACATAAAAGGGTCACATGTTTCAGGCCATCTTCAGAACCACTCCCACATCTACAATAATAATAATAATAATAATAATAATACATTTTATTTATCAAGGCGCTGTACAAAGAATAAAAAAATGATTATAAAACACAGAATCACAATAAAATATTCAGAGGATCCCAAATTAAACTGTGCCACCAAAAGCATGGCACCACAAATATGTTTTCATTGCCTGCTTAACCCCCCCCCCACAGTCATGCACTCATTGCTTAAAATAAATTCAATTTGCATGATAGTGTTCAATCCTGTATAAGGTGAGTACTCTACGATCATTAGAGTCAGCTATCAATTTTAAGTAAGGTTCCAAATCATAATGTGTTTTAATTATTTTATACCATGAAAAATGCGTTAGTGATGAGAGTCTAGAAAAATCTTGGGATATGGCAACATCTTGTATTTTAGTCTTAAGTATAAAAGATATTTCTTCTTTGGGGTGTGGAAGTATAGTGGGATACAAGACTCTGACACCAGTGTAGATGGAATTGCACTACGGCGGTTTTATTCCAAAATAAATCAAATAAATGCAAGCGAACTGTTCGATTACAAGTAAAATAAAACAAAACGAGGAGGAAAACTTCTCCCAAGGAACATATGTAGAAATTCCCAAATAAAAATGAAGAACAAGCATTCAACTTTCCTTAGAACATACTAAGGTACTGGGGTTAGTGCCTTGCAGAACCCCTGGGCTAGACTAACTTTTGGAAACCTCTGTGCTTACATTTATAGTACTAAGTGAACAAGATTCTGAAAACCACTCCCCTTCTTATATAACAGGTAACAAAAAGCTTATAAAGCAAATAAATATTATTTTTAAACATTTCCAGAGGTTAAACAATGAAATCTTACACATGTAGAAAGGCTGGAGTGTAAAAATAATAAATTTAAACTCATTTGTACCCCATACATGTGTTGTTCCTATGCTCTCTGGACTCCTCCCACTTAGACTCTGTATAAATGTTAGAAAGGTTGGGACAGCTGGTGCTTAGATAAACAGAGACTAAGCTGGAAAGGAGACCATAGCATACAGGATACAGAACTGAGTATGGGGAACACTTAAAATATATGTGCTTCAGGTAACAAATTCTTTCCCCCTTTTTATTTCAGCAACAGTTCAAACCAAACAATATTGTAAGTTTAGCCTTAGTTTAAAAATGCCTCTTTTACAGCAGCCTTTGATAAGCTGGGGAAGAGCTGGTCTGCAGGTGAGGGCTGTGTACTTCCTGGGTGTAACCCTTTACATTTGTAATGCTTAGAAGCCTAGAAAAGGCATAAGTTAACTCAGTATGCAGTCTAGGTCTCTTGGCTTAACATTTGTATTTATTTTCTTTGAGTCCCCTAATGCTTGCACTGAAGTAGGATTTTCCTGCACTGCTGGGTGTCTCAGAATGCCTGAAACTCCTATGTAGGACTGGGACTGCTTGATTTCCTGTAAGAGGCTTTCTGAACACGAAAACGCTACAAATTGCCACTTATATTATTGGGAGCAGGTTCCCCACACAGTACAGGCTACTAAAATGGGGAAAAACGAACATTTGCGATGCCAACTCACAACCGCGATATGCGCACATTCGTGAAGGCGTTGTGCGCACGATCGCGGAGGAGCGTAAATGATAATGGGGCTGCCTTTGGAGACTGGAACAGTGAAAATTAAGCAAAGGGATAGAAACAACATTAGGTAGGTGGCCTTCCTACCTAATGGGGATTTGGACATTACAGAATCAGAGACACAAAGATGAGACAGGGTGCTGTTGCAATAGACTGGGGAAACAGGAGGACAGTCTCCAGAGGTCAGGCATCTTATCATATACTCCTCCCCACCTAAGAGGGAACCATGTAAAGGGTTCAGAAATACCAGATCTCTCCGAGGGGAGATGGAGCTTCAGCCCACCCACTCTCCGAAGCTCCACCTCGGGGTCCCATTTAAAGATACCATATTAAACATATATGATATCTGAAGTATAATGATACCATGTATCTAGTCATTCACTAATTCATCACCCCGAGGTCTCTTTCTATCTATTGTGCCATACTGAGTTCTCCTCCATACCTGGCCATATAATCAGCATTTTTATTAGCAGATCCTGGTCTATGCTTGATGGTGAATTTATACTGTATGGCTGTAATGCCAAATACCATCGCATAATTCGGGGGTTTTTATCTTTCATGGCATTAAGCCAACATAGGGGGTTATGATCTGTCCATACTTCAAATTCTACCCCCCAAAGATAACATTTTAAGGTGTCTATTGCCCATTTCAGGGCCAAACATTCCTTTTTGATAGTGGAATATTTAACCTCTCTTGTATGTAACTTTCTACTGATATATATCACTGGGTGTTCTTCTCCCTCTACCAGTTGGGACAGCACAGCACCTATTCTGGTATTGGAGGCACAAAAGGGAGGGAAAAATCAGGACTCCTAAGTACAGAAAAAGCACATAAATGCCCCTTTATGGTGCAAAATGCCTCCTCACATGCGGGTGTCCATTTTACTTTGGTAGGATTGTTCTTTTTAGTTAGGTCAGTCAGAGGACTTGCTATAGAGGAGAAATTAGGCATAAAATGCCTATAATAGCTAGCAAGGCCTAAGAAAGATCTTACTTGACGTTTTGTCAAAGGACGGGGGCTTTTGGACAAAGCATCAATTTTATCAACGTCTTGCTTTACCTGACCATATCCTATCCTGAAACCTAAATATTTAACTTCTCTCATAGCTATAGCATACTTGGTCGGGTTGATTGTTACCTCTGCTTGAGATATAGCCTCCAGAACCTGGGTTAAGTGATGTATGTGTTCTTCCCAGCTAGGGCTGAACACTATCACATCATCCAGGTATGCTGCACTATAGCCCATATGAGATCTGAGTATCGTATCTATGAATCATTGACATGTGGCTGGTGCCCCGTGAAGCCCGAAGGGCATAGTTCGGAACTGGAAATGACCTAGTGGGGTGCTAAAGGCTGTCTTGTCTTTAGCTAGGGGGTCAAGGGGTATTTGTCAGTACCCCTTTGTGAGGTCTAGGGTACTGATGTATTGTGCTTTCCCTAAATGGTCGATGATGTCGTCAATTCGAGGCATGGGATATGCGTCAAATTTCAAAACAGCATTAAGGCGGCAGAAGTTGAGGCACAATCTTATGCCTCCCTCCTTCTTGTCCACCATGACCATTGTTGATCCCCATTCACTAGTGGAGGGTTCTATTACCCCTAGGTCTTGCATTTTCCTTAGCTCTTTAATGACTTCACCCTGGACTTTCTCCAGCAAACGGTAGGATATTTGTCTAATAGGGGCTTCTTGTTTCAAGTGGATATGATGTTCCACTCCTAGAGCCCTCCCAGGCTGACAAGAGAACGCTTTTTTATATTTGTGTAATAGACTGTCTAAGGTGTGTCTCTGTAGAGGGTCCAAGTCTGGATTTATTTTTAATGCCACATAGCCCTCATTCCCTTCTAATCTCTGGTATGCCTGGTCTAACTCGGATGTGTTTTGCTCAGGGTATATATACATGACAGGGGTTGGTTGTCTCTCATGCCGCTTCTTTAATAGGTTGGCATGGTAAATTTGCAACCTCTGCCTTCTGTCAGGAATATCTACCTCATAGTTCAGAGGTCCTACCTGCCTCTGGATGGTATAGGGACCTTGCCATTTCATGGTCAATTTGTTCTCTGAGGAGGGTAATAATAGTAACACTTTATCCCCTGGCTGTAAGTTCTTTTGACCTACTCCTTTATCATATATTTGTTTTTGGGAGACTAATTTTCCTTGGTTATAATGATGTGCAAGGTCACTATATTTCTTTAGTTTTTCCTTTAGACGTGTCACATGTTCCGGGGGGGCAGACCTTCTGTTCCCTTCCTACCTTCCCATCGTTCTTTGATAATATCAAGGGGTCACTGAGGGTTTTTCCCATAGAGTAACTCAAATGGGGAATACCCCATAGAAGACTGAGACACCTCCCTATAAGCAGACATTAACAGTGGAAGCTGTTTATCCCAGGTCTTGCCCTCTCCCTGTACAAATTTCATTAACATTTTCTTCAGGGTTTTATTGAACCTCTCTACCAGCCCTTCAGTCTGGGGGTGGTAGGGGGAGGTATATAATGCTCCTATACCTAAAGACTGGTAGAGACGGGTCAATAAATTAGATCGAAAATTACTTCTATCTGTCAGGATTTCCTTAGGCACTCCTACCCGACTGAACACCTTTAATAATTCCTCTGCTATACGAGAGGCTGTAACAGTCCACATGGGGATAGCCTCCAGATAACGGGTAGCATAGTCACAGATGACCAGAATGAAACAATTCCCCTTACTACCTCTTGGCAATGGGCCTACTATATCTATGGCCATGCGCTCAAAGGGAGTAGTTATTAATGGAAGGGGTTGCAAGAGGACTTTATCCTTCCTGGTAATGTCAGCTACCTTCTGACAATCGTGGCAGCTACTACAATAAGAGGAGACTTGAGCATGAATCCCTGGCCAGTAATATCTATACAACAGCCTGCTGACAGTCTTGTCTCTACCCAGATGGCCTGCCATAGGAACATCATGTGCCAGGGATATTAGTTGCTCCCTATATTGGGTTGGTACCATCAATTGTTCTATTACTGCCCCCGTTCTAGGATGTTTACACTCCCTATATAATAATTGGTCTATAAGGACATATCTGGGACACTCTTCTTTATCATTAGTAGTTACCACCTGTGAAAAGCAAGGTTGTAAAGAAACATCTGTACTTTGATCCTTCAAAAATGTATCATGTCCATTTTGTTTGTCCATAATAGAAGTAATGTCCCTTTTACAGTTCCACGACTTCTTTTCCTGTCTCCTTCTACCTCTAGTTTTTCGGTCCTTTCCGGGGCTGGAAAAAATATCCTCTTCAAAAGGGAACATTTGTGGAATAGTAGGTGTGAGCTGGCTTTGCGCTTGAGTGGTAACAGCAGCCAACCCGCCATCGTTAGGTAGAAGTAAATCAAAGTCAGGGTAGTCATGTCCAATTACCATAGGCACAGGGAGATTAGGAACCAATCCCACTGGCAAACGTATCTGCTGCCCATGAACCTCCAGAGTAGCATATTGTATTGGATAGGTGCGCATGTCACCATGAATGCAGGTGACACTTGTTGTATTCACAGTTCTGTCCTGTGGCATTAAAGATGCTTGCACTAGTGTTTGCTTACTGCCAGAATCTAAAAGGGCATGCAACTCTTTACCATCTGTGTGGATGGGTACCATATAGTGTCCACAGTTGGCTAGGGCTAGGTGGGAATATTCTTTCTTTCTACGAGGACAGAATCTAGCAATGTGCCCTTTTTCTTCGCAGGTATGGCAGATAACGTCCATGTTCTGGCCCCTCCCAGCTCTGCTAGGTCCCATAGTGTTAGTATTCACAACATCCCCAGGTTTTACAGGAGTCACAAGAATAGTAGGTGTAGAAGGTCTTACCTTAGGTTTGAGTCCTCGAGTCCCAAAATGGATTTTTGGTCGAGAGCTTCTAGCGGATATACAGTCCTCAGCTAGATTAATAGCCTTCTGTGATGCTTCAGGATGATGTTCTTTTACACACATCTGTGTTTCCTGTGACAATATTTTAATAAATTGCTCCATAATAATAGCCTCCATTACCTGCTAGATGGTCTTGGTCAGGGGCTGTAACCATTTGTAACACAAGTCCTGTAAGCGGGTATATGCCTCTTGTGGTGAATCCGCATTGTGGTATCTAAAGGTTTGAAACCTTTGTCGATAGGTCTTTGTCCTAATATCATAGTGCTTCAGTATGGCCTGTTTTAAGTCGTCATAATCATTTACATGTCCTCTGTCAATGTAGCTGTAGGCAAGTTGGGCTCTACCAGATAAGCATGGGGCTAACCAGACAACCCACTGTTTTCTAGGCCACTTGCAGGCTTCAGCAACCCTCTCAAAAGTCATCATATAGGCTTTGATGTCATCATTCTCTGTTAACTTGGACAATTTAATATCCTTGGGTCCCTCTACTTCTCTAGGGACTGGAGGCCTAGCCACACCAATAGCTTGAATGGCCCCGCAAGGTGTCAGTCCAATGCGCTTCATTTTGTGCTTGATCCTCTTCTTGTCATCGTTCCAAATCCATCTGTCGGGTGCATAACCACCTTAAAAGGTCCTGGATCTCCATGGGAGGTTTCTCTTCAGGTGGGTACTCCTCTGCCACAGTAGCACCGTCCTCCTTGTCTTTCTCCTCTCTCTTGGTCTCTCTCCTCCACACATCTGGTAAACCAGGCCACAGTGGTTCCTGTGTTATTTCTGTCATCTTCCCGAGTTCTTACACTCTCTGGAAGACCGGCAGCTGGGGTACTGGCAGCAGCTTGTTCCATCCGTCAGTGTCATGAACATCAGGTCTGGTATTCAGAATTCCAAGACCACTTGGCTCAGCCCTGGAGTATCCCACTTCTGACACCAGTGTGGAAGTATAGTGGGATACAAGACTCTGACACCAATGTAGATGGAATTGCACTGCAGCGGTTTTATTCCAAAATAAATCAAATAAATGCAAGTGAACTGTTCGGTTACAAGTAAAATAAAACAAAATGAGGAGGAAAACTTCTCCCAAGGAACATACGTAGAAATTCCCAAATAAAAATGAAGAACAAGCATTCAACTTTCCTTAGAACATACTAAGGTACTGGGGTTAGTGCCTTGCAGAACCCCTGGGCTAGACTAACTTTTGGATACCTCTGTGCTTACATTTATAGTACTAAGTGAACATGTGATTCTGAAAACCACTCCCCTTCTTATATAACAGGTAACAAAAAGCTTATAAAGCAAATAAATATTATTTTTAAACATTCCCAGAGGTTAAACAATGAAATCTTAAATATGTAGAAGGGCTGGAGTGTAAAAATAATAAATTTAAACTCATTTGTACCCCATACATGGGTTGTTCCTATGATCTCTGGACTCCTCCCACTTAGACTCTGTATAAATTTTAGAAAGGTTTGGCCTGCCGGCACTTAGATAAACAGAGACTAAGCTGGAAAGGAGACCCTAGCATACAGGATACAGAACTGAGTATGGGGAACACTTAAAATATATGTGCTTCAGGTAACAAATTCTTTCACCCTTTTTATTTCATCAACAGTTCAAACCAAACAATATTATAAGTTTAGCCTTAGTTTAAAAATGCCTCTTTTACAGCAGCCTTTGATAAGCTGGGGAAGGGCTGGTCTGCAAGTGAGGGCTGTGTACTTCCTGGGTGTAACCCTGTACATTTGTAATGCTTAGAAGCCTAGAAAAGGCATAAGTTAACTTAGTATGCAGTCAGGGTCTCTTGGCTTAACATTTGTATTTATTTTCTTTGAGTCCCCTAATGCTTGCACTGAAGTAGGCTTTTTCTGCACTGCTGGGCGTCTCAGAACACCTGAAACTCCTATGTAGGACTGGGACTGCTTGATTTACTATAAGAGGCTTTCTGAACACGAGAACACTACAAATTGCCACTTATATTATTGGGAGCAGGTTCCCCACACAGTACAGGCTACTAAAATGGGGAAAAATGAACATTCGCGACACCAACTCGCTACCATGATGTGCGCACATTCGTGAAGGCGTTGTGTGCACGATCGTGTAGGTGAGTGTGCGCATGATCGTGGAGGGGTGTAAATGATAACGGGACTGCCTTTGGAGACTGGAACAGTGAAAATTAAGCAAAGGGATAGAAAGAACATTAGGTAGGTGGCCTTCCTACCTAATGGGGATTCAGAAAGGGACATTACAGAATCAGAGACACAAAGATAAGAAAGGGTACTGTTGCAACAGACTGGGGACACAAAAGGAAAGTCTCCAGAGGTCAGGCATCCTATCACATGGGGCAAATATGTATTTTGTATACAAGATAAGCTAAGACAATTGGAAAAAAGTTGTTCTTTAATTAACTTAATTGTACAGGTAGGGCATACAAAGCCACAGTGATTATAATTGATTTGTTCTTCTAAACACAATCTTGGTAGTCATTCTTCTGAAAGGGAGAAAAGACCAAATATAAAATTAAGACTTCTCTCTCTGATTAAAGAGGATAATGGGAGTTGTCCCAGTTCTGCTGTAGTTACCTCTGCAGGAAGTGAGTTGGATATACCAAGCATGTATCTTAATAATTTAGTCTCATTGATTTCCAGCTGAGAGAAGTCAGCAAGTCCCCAGTCTTCCACTGCATACATAATACTTGTTCTAATTTTGGCATTTAGTACATTAAGGATTCCTTTTATGGAGCCCCTACCTAACTTTGCATTAAAGATCTTAAAGGCATTGAAGATGCTACTCATTCAAGCTAGTGTCAATTTAATGTAATTTCTCCAAGATGAGTTATTCATGAATCTTACCCCTAGGTAATCATAGCGAGAGTTGGTAACCAAGGGCTTACTGTCTAATGATAGCCTGTATTTATTTTTAGATTTAGAGCCAAAAACAAATAGTTTGGACTTGTATCTATTGATTACAAGTTTGTTTTCATGACACATTGTGGGAAAAGTATTTAGCTTTCTCTGAAAACCAAGTAGAAAAGTTAAAATTAAGATGATGCTGTCAGCATAAGCCAAATAGCTACTTGCCTTATTTCTCACCTTTGGTGACTGATAATCAGAATTATATAATTTAGACAAAATAGTGTTAATGAAGAGATTAAATAAGAGTCATGCTAAAACACAGCCCTGATGTATGCCTCTATTGGTCATTATTTGAGAAGAAAGACTACCTGATTGATCAAAATTAACTTGCATCCAGGTATTCTTATGTAGTCTTACTAAGACATCCAATAAGAAAGGGTCAATGTCCAAATCCCAGAGATTTTCCCACAACAGCTTGTGGCTTAAGCTGTCAAATGCTGACTGAAAGTCAACAAAACAGCAATACGGTCTAGACTTTTTAATTGTAATGTATTTGTAAACTAAGTGAGCTAAAATGTAACAATGCTGGATGGTCGACTTTTTTCGATAAAAGCCATTTTGGGCTTCATTAAGAAGATGATTATTTTCTACCCTGGATTCCAGTTTCCTCGGGAGTATTTTACTGAATAATTTTTGAGAGGTATCCAAAAGCTTATGGGCCTATACATGCCAGGGTTTGTAGGGTCACCCTTCTCATAAATAGGGAAAATAATGCTACCCCTCCAAGAATCAGGAAAATTAGTGCCCTGAAGGAAGGCATTAAAGATGATGGAAAAAATAGGGAGCCACCAGTCAAAAAAAGTGAAATATACGTCTGCCAATATTTGGTCAGGACCAGGCACCTTATTAGATTTAATAGAGACTATAGCTAGCTGAATTTCATTGGGGTAAAAAACAATAGGTCTTGGTAAATAATAAGACCGTATCAAGTTAGATAGGTCAGAATGTCTCAGATGTTCTTGTGCTGAGAAATGAAGAACCCAGCAATCAGGAGAAATAGTTGCCTCACCCCGTGCGGAATAATGATTATATCCAAAACTCACTAAAGTTCGAAAAGAGGAGGTACTGTGCTCTAGCACAGCTTTCCTAAGTCTGCTCCATATCTATGTCAACATTTTTGTTTCTTTGATTCCAGATATTTTTGTACTCTTTCCTGTGTTTATTTAAGTTCTTAATATTTGCTTTGGTCTTACATTTCTTAGTAAATCTTACTAGCCTATTCATTTGTTCCTTTGCTTTCTGGCAAGTTTTGTTAAACCAAGTAGCAACCTTTGGTCTTGTTATCCATGTCGTTCTGAACATAGGTTTAAGGTATCGGTTGATGGTAGACCATTTAGTAATCGGTTCCTGATAGTCAGAGTCTGAATTGCAACACATTTTCTGTTTTCATAGTATGAATAGGGTAAGACACGAGTATTAAAGCAAATTTTCCAATAGAATCGTAATGCCACTTAATTCTTTTAGAGTTCAAAATCTCCATAGAACCTTTATTAGCTAATGAATTTGAAGGTCCAAGAATAGGTACAGTATAGGGACATCAAAAGTAAGATGAATAGGAGAATGAGATGATTCTATTCTATCACTTATATGGACTTTGATCACGTGAGTAAATGCATCTTGATTGACCCATGCAAGGCCAATAATAAATGACCCCCTAGGACCCAAAAATGTAAAGTCTCCCTCAGGATCCCCAAGCAACCATTTACCAGAATAAAGTCCAGCCTTGACAATAAGTCTTTAAGGAGACAACTCTGTTGATTACTCTTAATGTCCTTGGATCTTCTTAATGGATTATTCCTGTGGTTGAGAAGCTGTAGCCTAATATGTGCATCCTCTCCCAGCTCTCAAAAATCAGTACCTATAGGAATTCTGGTGTTAAAATCACCCACTATTATTTAAAAAAAATACTGCACTGTAATAAAAGACCTTCAATCAATTCCTGAAACACAGGCTTTTGGAATTGTTTATATATTTTGCTGTTTGAAGGTGAAATATATACATTTATCAAAATAATACTGACTGAATCTTTTACTAATTTGAGATCTTGAAAAAGAAAGGAATTTACTTTCTATAATAGTTATGTTACAGTTCAAGGCAGTTTAAAAAAAATAACCAAACCAGCTATAAGTTTACCCTAATTTATTTAGTATTAGTGAAGGAAGAATATGAGGTGTAAACCCTGGTATCAACGGAGATACCAGATTATTCCACTAAATTTCTTGCATTAATAAAATATCAAAAGAAGACAGAAATTTCAGTATGTTAGGGTCTGCAAGTTTAAGTGCAAGGCCTTCAATGTTCCATGATAAAATGTTCAAACAGTGAGAACTCCCAGGATTGGGAGATATTACAATACTATGTTCTTGATGTGGTCATGCACAACAGGGATTTTCCAATATACTGTACTGTTGCTTGCTAGATTTTCCATATTAGTAATAAGTGGACAATTGCTGTGTATGTTCCATTCAGGAAGGTGGGCAGATTGGCCATTTCTAGTCCATGAATTACCTCCAAGATTGTTCATATCCACAATAAAAAGATATATAACATCAAGTACAGAATTTGCTGCTAATATTGCTTCTGCAGAAGCAGACCGCCTAAGTATAATATCTATCTGGGCACTTTGAGAATTCAGGTAATACTATATATCTTAATCCATTACAGTACATTATTGCCTAGATTTATTTTAAGAATGTATTCCAAGAATGTTGCAATTTATTTTTTTAACCTTTTTTATAGACTCTTCAGGAGTTAATCTCAATCCAAAGAGAGGGTTCTAGTTTCCCAAGGAATCTCTTATGTAGAGTTATAATTACTAAATTGAGACCTCTTACTATTTGGTTTAACTCTGTTTGGTTCATCATGTGTAACAGCTATATGGGACTGGTTTAATATTGTTTGCACTCTTTTAGGTGAATGAATAACAATATTGTTTGTATGAAGCAATGAAGCCATTGTCCAAATCTTAGTTGCCAATTCATAAGAAGATAAATACAAAAGAACACCGTCTGAATAAGCAGGATTGTGGGTCTGACTACATACATCTCCTTAGAATTGGAGGAGATGTGAAATAAATGACAAACCCATTGATGTAACTTATTGGGTGTTTCCTGAACAAGTCTCCCAAAACCATAGACTTCAATTAATAATTCAGTGTGATCACTCAGACTCTTAGTACAGTGAGGTGCCGTTATTAAATTTGCTGATTGTTCTCAATCAATAGAGTTAATTGGGGTGTTAAGTTTCATCAGTTCAGGTTGTAAACTACCCTGCTGATTGGAAGGTGCATTTTGATTAACGGTTTCCCCTTAAAGATCTATAGTTATAGGGATTTGAGTTGGTTTATCACAAGGAGAAATGTGCCCATCTAAATCATTAACTGGGGGTATTCTGTTCTCTGAATGGCAAGAGTTAATAATTTTCTTGGATTTTGAAAATTCTAAGACAGTACTTGCCCCCATATTTTTTTGAGAAGTCTTCTTATTGTAATTCCTATGTTTTGTCCTTTTCTTAATATTAATTGCCCCTGAAAAGGGATAGTTAAAAGGGGTAAATGTCTCCCTTTGGGGGGGTTGACCTGAATTTCTCTATTTTCCTTTATAGTTGATTTGTTTCTGCTGTCTTCTTCTAGAAATAATCCATCCAATCCTTTTCGTGTTTTAAAGATTTCCTTTAAATTAATAATCTGGGCTTGATTTGTAGCAACATCAAAATATAAATTCTCTTTTTCCTGTTTAATGGCCCATAAATTCTCCAATATGACAATATTGGCATAGTAAGGATTTTTAATAATGTCTAAAATTTATTTGGATAAGGAAGATGCAGAAACAAACATTCATACAAAATCAGGAATATCAGCTTGAGATTCAGGAACATAGGTCTCCTTAGTAACATAGAATTTGACAGCAGATAAGGACCACTTGGCCCACCCAGTCTGCCCATTTCCCTACCTAACAGATAAGCTGCAGATCCTAGTTAACCAGCAGCCTACTTTTTCCTACCCCCACCCCCTAGAATTGCCTTATGACTGTCCCATTCATGCTTGAATTCCACCACTGTTTTTGACTCGACAACCTCCTCCAGAAGGCCGTTCCATGCATCCACAACCCTCTCTGTGAAAAAAATACTTCCTTACATTACCTCTGAGCTGCCCCGCCCATCTTCAAAATGTGCCCCCTTGTTCTTGCACACCTCTTTTTCTGAAAGATGCTACCCTCTTGGACTTTGTTGATTCCCTTGAGGTATTTGAAAGTTTCTATTATGTCCCCTTCCTTTCCTCGAGGCTATACATATTAAGCTCCTTAAGTCTCTCCTCATATGTCTTCTGGTGCAGACCCTGCACCATTGTAGTTGTCCTCCTCTGGACAGCTTCCATCCTGTCTGTGTCTTTGCAGAGATTGGGTCTCCAGAACTGCACACAGTACTCCAGATGGGGTCTCACCAGCTGTCTGTACAGAGGGATAACAACTTCCTGTTTTCTACTGGTGATGCATTAATGATGTTCAGAGGTTAGAGTGTTTCACTGACCATTGTTTTCTGTGGAATTATTAATTGGAATCTTATCTCCAGGTGAAAAATTGGCAGCCGGGAGTCACATGATGCTGTAGACCTGCTAGCAGCTCTCCTGCAGTGCTCCTACTCCTTGCTATATTAAATTGCTTTTTTCTTTTATTAAAACCTCCTTGGAGCCAGTTAAACTACCTTGATATTGCTAAGGCAACTGCTGTGAATTATTTGGGAGCTGCATCTGTATAATACGGAATCATGTCCAATGCAGAGATGCGAGAGGCTACTCCCAAATACAACCCGCTGCAGACACCTGAGAAGCAGGCCAAACACGCTAAGGCCCAGGCAGGAGAATCTAGCCACACTTCTACTGCTACATCGTTCCCTCCTCCTCTAACTAAAGACTGACTCCTGAAAGCCCTGGAACCACTAACAAATGCAATTCAGGAGCTTACCTTGGAAGTCAAAACAGTTCGATCTGACCTAGGAGACTTGGGCAGGTGTGTAGGAGATGTGGAAGCCAGAGCCTTTTCCCTTGAAAACTGGAGGGACATAACAGAAGCAGATACCATGGCCATGTGATCCAAAATAACCAAACTAGAGAAGAAAGTAGAAGATCTAGAGGGGCACAGCCATAGAAATCATTTAATCATTTTCAGCTGCCAGAAGGAGAGGAAGAAATGGCTCCAATTGAGTTTGTACAGAAATTCCTGGAGCGAGTGGTGGGCCCTTCACCTAATGGCCCAGTGTACATTGTGGAAAAAGCCCACCAATCTTTGCGCCCATAACCCCAGGCTGGTACCCCCCCCCAGTCCATTCATGCTCAAGCTTCTAAA
The DNA here is from genome assembly GCA_016271365.2 of Neoceratodus forsteri. Classification (NCBI taxonomy): domain Eukaryota; kingdom Metazoa; phylum Chordata; order Ceratodontiformes; family Ceratodontidae; genus Neoceratodus; species Neoceratodus forsteri. The sequence continues at coordinate 1,730,154,385 of CM057452.1, forward strand.
CTTCATAGATAAAGAATACATTTTACAGAAAACTAGAGACTTAAAAGATATTTTATTGGAGGGTACCAAGCTGCGTTTGACACAAGACTTGCCTGCGGGAACTCAGCAGAAGCGGGCAACCTTCAATCCAGTGGTCACCAAAATTATTGCCTCAGGAATTCACTTCAGAATGCAATATCCTGCCCATCTTCAGATTTATTTGCAGGATCAATGGCATTCGTATGATACTGTGGAAGCTGCTACGAAGGATCTCAAAAAATGTCTACCCGATCTGTTTAGGGATACCTGACTTTATTATTTGTCGTAATTGATGAAGGTTGACTTCTTCATTAAGTGAGTGCATGATAAGCTGCATCAAACACAGCTACCTTTTGTTAGGAGTTTCTCCTTCAGCTTCCAGCATTTCATTTTGTGTGATGGGACTCTATTTGTTATCCTGTGTGCACCTGCCCTGTATACAACTTGTTGGGTCTCTCGCTGAATGGAAGTATTCCGACAGGGCAGGAATGGACAAGGTTTGTTTTTTTGCATTTGGGCCTACATCTGGCTGTCCTCATCATGAAGATTTCTGGCTAATTGTTTCCCTGAGGGAAGACTCTCGGGAAGATGAAGCCCTGGTCTGATGAAGGGAACTGGAGTTCAGGTTATTGGCCATAAAAGGATAGCCTCTCCTCCTGGATTTAATTTCTAATGGTTCTGTTGACTGTTTAACAGACATGAGTAGGCTAAATAACCCTATAATGTTAGGTCTCAAGGACAATAGGCTTAAATAGCTCTAATTAATAAGAGGCTAACCCATTACTCTTTACAGTTATTTTTAAAGTTTGTTCTTGTTTTTTCTTTCAGTTCTACTTTATTTAATAAGGGCTGTAATATAGGTTTCAGAGTATATTTCTACAATTTTCTTGCTTTCATTAATACATCAAAATAGGGGGGACTGCTGGAGGGTGGGGGCATTGAACTAAGTGGATTCAGAGTTTCATGCACCAGAGCTGAGGAGGGTAGTTTAGCTCAGTTGCTGGAAAGGCAGATATCTTTTGAGTATAAGTTTTGTTTATTCTACAATGGGGGAAGGGGAAGGGAAAGGGTTCCTTTATTAAGGCTTGAGAGCAGGAATTTTTTCTCAGTTCTTGTGGGATTTATTTTTGGCAGAAGGTGGGGTGGGGAAGGGGCCACTGGAGGGAATTATTATAAGTGTTCAATGGGTTCCTAGACACTGTTGCACATGCTATATACTCACCTGTTCATTTTCACGCTATGTATATTTCAATCATGGCTGTTTATAACTTTTGTTCTTGGAGTGTGAAAGGAATACAATCCTCATCCAAATGTGCTGAGGTCCCTTTACATCTAAATAAGTTGCAAGTGGATATTGCTTTTCTACAAGAGACCCACCTACCCTCTTCCCAGGTCTTCCTATTTAGGAGGTCCTGGGTAGGGTACACCTTTGGAGTGGGCTCTGATACCCACAGTAGAGGTGTGGCCATTCTAATCGCTCAGAGGCTTCCATTTCATCTCCTTCAAGAACTATCGGACCTCAATGGGCATTTTGTCTTTACTAGAGCTCTCTTTGGCCATCTGGAGGTGGGTTTTAGGAGCTATATATAGACCCAATGTAGTGGACCCTGACTTCTTTACTACCCTTATGTTGGTCCTTTCTTCCTGGTGTTCTCTATCCCTTATCCTGGGTGGAGACTGGAACCTGAGTCAATGTAATGCCCTGGACAAATTTAGGAGTTCTCGTCAAGCCATATCGGCTGGCCAGATAGCTGTCCTGGAATTTATGAGATCAACTGGCTTGGTGGATCCCTGACGAGCCCTTAATCCATCCAGTCGGCAGTACTCCTTTCATTCTGTCCCACATAATTCTTTTTCACGGATTGATTATTTCTTGTTGGGATCTAATAATCTCTCAGGAGTATCCCTATGTCACTACTCTGCTAAAGTTATCTCAGACCACCATCCAGTTTTTCTTCAATTGAACTTGGCACCCTCCCTGTCCAGAGATAAGATGTAGATTATTAATAATCAGTAGCTTAAGGTTCAGGACTCACTAAAGCACATTCAACAATTTGTTACAAATTTTATGTCACTTAATTCTCCCTCAGTGGGATTTGTGGGGTGCCCTAAAAAGTGCACTCGGGAGGGAAATTAGTTGAATATCAGTGAGGCGTAAAAGACAGACTTCAGCAGTACTTACCTCTCTGATTTCTCATATTGAGCAACTAGAGGCATGTATCTCTGCCTCTTCTCCCCAATCAGATTGGGAGCTGTTAGAGCAACTCAGATTTCAGTATAATAAGCTGCTGGGAGAAAAAGTGGAACATATGATTCTACACTTGAAGGTGAAATATTTTGACCAGGGAGAAAAGGCAAGGAAACTGCTGGATCTTCATCTTAAAGCACAGGCAGCAGATAAAGTTGTCCCCTTAATACAGAGTAATTCTGGTCAATTATTGACATCCCCCTGAGAAATAGTAGAAGCTTTCAGAGGGTTTCACCAACAGCTATATGCCCCTCCTTCTACTCCTTTCAATCAGGTGCAATTTGAATCCTTCCCCAGGATCACCAGCTTCCCAAACTGTCAAAATCTTTACAAGCACTTCTAAAAGGCCCCTTGACCCTTTCAGAAATCTCCCAAGCAATAGACACTCTTGCGAAAGATAAGGCCCCTGATCCAGATGGTTTTACCACAAATTTTTATATGGCACTCAAAGAGCAGATAGCCTCTATCCTCCTAAACATTTATAACTACATCTTTAACAAGGGAATATCTGATCCCTCACTAACTACCACTTCCATTTTGTTTTTTCCCAAACCTGATCAAGATCCTTTGTTGCTTATTAATTACAGACCAATCTCACTCATCAATGTGGATGTAAAGATTCTTTCTAAAATACTTGCAGGTAGACTTGGTCTCATCTGGGACTCATTAATCAGTTGAGAGCATGTGGGATTCATCAAGGGAAGACTTTTGTCTGATCACCATTGGAAAATTTAATATCTTTTCTCAGCATCCAGGGATCTTCCTATCCCCACTGCACTTGTATCCCTGGATGCCGAGAAAGCTTTCAGTAGAGTTTCTTGGGATTATTTGTTTACTCTCTTACCCAAATTTGGCATTCCTGGTGAAATCATACAATGGGTTAAAGTTCTGTATTCCTCCACAATTGCTCAGGTACTTTGTAATGGTATGCTATCCCAGCCTTTTTCCCTGTACCAGGGCAATAGACAGGGATGCCCTTTATCCCCCTTTCTATTCAATTTATTTTTAGAACCTCTCATCAGGAAGATTAATTCTTCCCACCAGGTTACTGGTATCTCAATTTCTAATACAGATTACAAACTCTGTTTATGTGGACAATATTCTCCTTCACCTTTCTTCACCGGCTACCTCACTCCCGTCAGCATTACAGATCATCTCTTAATTTGGGGCTATATCTAACTACAAACTTAATCTTACCAAAACCAAAATGATGCCCCTTAACAACAAAACTTTTAACACTGACGTGGACCACTTAGGTATAGCCTGGAGGAAGGACAAACTTAAATATCTGGGAATTTTTCTTAGTACCTCCTCTAGTAAATTTAAATGCTATAACTAAAACACCATTATTTCCCATATTAAAGTAGACCTGGAACACTGGTCACTTTTGCCTCTTTCATTATGAGGCAGACTAAATGTTATCAAGATGAATATCCTCCCCCAGCTATTGTATCCCCTACAGATGTATAATTGTCCACTCCCGCAATCTTGGTTTACTCAGGTTCATAGACTCCTCACGTCTTTTCTATGGCGAGGTATGGCAGCCCATTGAGCACTTTCTAAACTAATGAGAAATAAACAGGATGGTGGCCTGCAGATTCCTAATTTTTATAGGTATTACTTGGCACTACATTGTAACAGGCTGTCCTACTGGTTAAGTTCATCAGAAGTAGAACATTATACCCCACAATGGGTGAATATAGAACACTCCCTATGTTTCATGTCTGGTATAAACATTAAGGTGCTTCCTTTCATATCTATGAAGAAGTTACCCTCCTTTTACAGGATACTCCCTTAGGGGCATCCTTGCAAATCCATTCACAACTATGTTCCCTCCTGATGGTATCCCTTAATAAGGACACCCTTCAGCACCTTATGGGAAATCTCAATTTGGTATACCAGGACAAATGGTGTCCAGGTGTTTTTGGCATGATATGGGCATGGAAACAGTCCAAGAGTTAACTTTGAATGGCAAACTACTTACCTTCCAGACAGCACGAGAGCAGTTTCATTGGCCCTCCTCATCTTGTTTCAAATACTTCCAGATCACTCACATGCTCATGCACTTTTTTGGCCCTGGTTTGAGGCAAAGCCCTTTAGGTTCTGTGGTATTACCATTAATTTCCTCTGTCCCCACCACTTATCTGGTGTCATATTAGTACCACTCCCTGCAAATATTTCTGGCTGAGAGGGAGGGCCCCAGAGTCTATGGTTGGAACCAGATGCTTCCTTCTGCCACCTCCCCCAGGAACTGGTCTCAAATCAGGAGACATCTGTATCAATTTATCAGCTGGAATCGATACCATCTTATGTAATTCCATATTATCCACAATCTTTATTATACTCAGGTACAGTTGAATAGGATGAGTCATGTTCCTAATGATCTATGTTCCAGGTGTGGACAGGAACCATGGTTCCTTATACCATATTCTTTGGACCTTTCTGAAGATCACCGGTTTTTGGAATTCAATTTGTACTCATCTGGACTCCCTGTTGGGGCTTTCAGATGTTTTTTTTGCCCAAAATATGTATAGTAGGGGATTTTGCTGGGTCCCTCATAGGTAATCAGAGACTTTGCATGGCCCTAATTTCAGCATGTGCTAAGAAGGTCATTTTGAGGCATTGGTTAGATCAAGAAACCCACATTTTCTGGAATGGTATAAGGAAATCCTGTTTGCCTTACAGGCCGAACAACTAGTTGCAAACATTTCCGGAAGCCAATCCAGATATGAGAAGATCTGGGAACCCCTGCAAATCTTGTTGACTATATAGGACCTGACACCTTCTGTTTCCTTTACTCAAAAGAAGTTTACATTACATGTATTATTCTTATATTCTCACAGGTGGGAATCTCAGCTTCTGGGGTGGATTAATCCTCCAGTGGCTTGGAAGGAGGGATGGAAGGGGGGAGAGGGTTGGGTGGTGTTGGAAAGTTTATAAAAGTATGGTTAGTATACCTTAAATTTACAGAGTTATTACTCTATGATGTGTCTCTTTAGTTGTGTTTACTGTTCTCATTTGCATTTCTGAATTTCCAGTTGTCATTACCAGATACAGATTTGAATACTGTGATACAGTATATGTAAATTGACTCTGTTCTATTATGAATAAGGAATATTAAATATAAAAAAAAGGAAAATGTGTAGCCAATTTTTTAAGACCTAACATTGTTTTACTAAGGTCATGTAAACTGAAGCAATATTGCTTGTTCTCTGATGAGAGGACTGTTTATCAGAATCTGCAACTGCTGTCTTATGATGGTAATTTTTTTCCAGAATCCCAAAAAGAGTTAGATAAAGAAGTACTCTCATGATCAATGATCCAGGTTTCCCTTTCCTCAGAGTCACTACTAGGGGGCATGGGATGAAGTTGGAGGGAGGACGATTCAGAGGAAATGTGAGGAAGAATTTCTTCACAGAATGAGTGGTGGACAAGTGGAACACCCTGCCAGAGGAAGTGGTGGGGGCTGAAACAATCACAGGATTTAAGAATGCATGGGATAGACATAAAGGAATTCTGGAGGTCAGGGGTAAGGGGCAACAGACTTATAGGAAAACATAAACTGAACTTACAAGCTTAAATGGGCAGACTGGTTGGGTCATAGGCCCTTTTCTGCTGACACTGTCTATGTATCTATGTATCTATGTAAGCAGCTTTGCTTAGTACTGAATCACACTTGGGGTATCCCTTATGTCCCACAAAATGTGTAGAAACACTAGGGGTAGAAGTATTTCATTGGAAAAATGTAGTAATTTATGCTTGACTTTGATCACTATCATAATTTCCTTTGTTGGGAGACCCTTAGTAGAACAAAGTTGCATCTGTGTTTCCTTCACAGTGGCCTTAAGTTATAAATTTTTGTTTACTCTTTGGGTTTATTGTTTGCTTTAAAATGAGGGGAAGAAAGTGATGTATTCTTGCTGCTTCTGGTAGTAAGCATACTAAATAATTTACAAGATAATCTATTTGACTAAATATAATTTTTAAACCAATAAATAATGATTTTATAAAACAGTAGTATCAAATAATTTAAATAATTAACACTTTATAGCTGGAATGTTTTAACTGCTTTTTGAAAAGGGTCCTTGGAGGGGGTGGAGCACTGGAGGTAATATTCAGGATTTGATCTTGGAATTTCCAGTTCAGGAAAGCTTTGTTAGAAATGTCTCCAAAATAGGTGTAAAATATCAAAGGCTGGTATCTTATACTTACGGTGTTTAGTCTGGACAGTATACACCAAAAAGGTGGAAAAGCTTTAAAGCAGTACACTAAAACTTAAAAAGAAAACAACCAAAACAATAAATTCAAAATGCCCTGCCTACAACAATTAATGTTACTAATATTGAAACATTTATGAACATTTTAATCATTTATGAATTGTAATTTTATAGCTAAGTATAACCTATATGAAAAACTCCAAAATAATAGACTATTAATTATATTTCAAACTGCATACATTGGATTCTGTATGCCCAGAGATTAGAAAATAATAAAGTAGTAACTATAATTTGAAATTCACCTTAAAGAGTGTTAAATGAAATTGAATGTGCAGACAAAGCTATACACGTTAATATTTGGTACTTACTTCTGATGGATGGTAAGGAAAGAAGCAAAGACAAACTAAGTCAGCTGATTTTTATCAGAACAACTCCAGTTCTATATTTTAACCAAGAAAGTCTTTGCAACATTTCTCAAAATTCTCAGAGAAAACTCCCTGAAAGGAACAACAACAATCATCCGACCATATACAAGTCAATTGACTTGGCTACCCAAATTTGAGAGAGAGAGAGACAGCAAAAGGGTATAAAACAAAAATATTTATTTTAAATCACAGGAGAAAACATATAGAAGCCCAAGGCACAACTAGACCCCCAGATACCCAAATCAAATGAAAGCTGCAAACAGCCGATCCATGGATGTTTTATCCCCTATTTTAATTGGCATAAATTATGTTCTGATGTTAGACTATAAATAACTTGAAGAGGCCACAAGGTTTGGTCAAGTTAGTCAGCTACTAATTAATGGAAGTAAGCTGGCCCCCTGGAAGAAAAAATAACTCAGTAAAGAAAAGCATGGATCTCGTGCCCAGCTCTCAATTGCCACAGCCACCATAAAGAAACAACCAATAGACCACTGCTCTGAGACACAGAGAAAGGCAAACAAGAAATCATGAGGTAATTATAACTATTGATTTCTACCATTTCTGCATCTTCACAAAAACAAAGAAAACTCCCCATTAGCTTCAACTGCACCGTCCCAATCAGAGCACATATCACAAACACACACACAGCCAAAGTGCAAGAAATAAAAAAACAAAACCGAAATTCCCAATGAAACAAACAAACACAATTTCTAATCATAAACAAACACTAAGAAACACCAAAGAAGACCGGGAACTTGCTCAGGGATTCAGCATGGCCACAGAAAAATACCTTGTAATGAGAACCGTTCAATCAAAAAAAAAGAAACAATGCAGCACAGTAAAAATACAGAGGATCAGATGATATAAAATAAAAGCACTAGCCTTTTTAACTTTTTAATGAACCTAAAAAGAAAATGGTTTAGTTCACAGATAGTAAACTTATTATTGAAAAGAAGTAAAATGAGTTGTTTCACAATTTGTTATCTTAGGGTCTTAAGTTCTTAAGTTTTATATCCGTCCATTCTATTTATTCTAGGACTTTACATTTTTTGAAATTATGAAATAATAAATTGCTTTTAGTTATTTAATCCAATATTCAATTGCCCAGTCTTGTCCTTGTGGTTATAAGTTCTTCCAAGGCTCCAGCATGCCAAGGTTCTGAAAGGGGAAAAACGCTAACAGAAGAAGACACAAAAACAAAAACTCCTCCAAGTGTGGTGGTTTTATGTTAAAATAAGTTGAGTAAAAGAAAAATATTGTATAAAATGATTGTAAAAAAATAAAATCAATAAGTTTAATCAAATTAAGTTAGATTGAATAAAAATTCAGCAGTGTGCCAAATCAAGATGTATATAGATGTCTATGAAATAAAAGCAATTGCTTCACAGCTTCACAGCTCTGTGTCTCCTCTGTTCTTCTTGGATCTCCACTCTCCAGGCTATGTCCTCTGCACCCCAAGTGCACCACTCGGCAGCAGCCTCAGCCATTTTCCAAGATGTAATATGGGCTCAAATCAGTCTAATAGAACATCTGAGATGGCACAAACAAGTTATTTATTGTTAGTATTTTAATAAGAAACAATATTTATGATTGCCTTGAGAAACCTTCAGTGTATTTTAATGAATTCAGATTGTGTATGAAAGATAGCACATGTGCTTGATAAGACACAAGAAAAAACAGAGTTAAACAATAGTAGTATACATAACTGAACAATAGAAAACACATTGGTGCATGAGTTGCTTTGAGAATTGTGAAAACTGTCATTACAAATTAACTAAATCCTACACAATTGTTAAAAAACTACAAAACACAAAAATCAGCTGAGAACACAACTATACACAAACTTGAGTTATTTGTACAAAATTTTATGTCATGCACAAACAAAATAATAAGAAAATTAGGATTTAAGATTCCTGCACAGAGCAAGTAAAAACTTGCCTCCTACTTTACATAGAGATTTAAGGGCCCTGCTCAAAGTAAGTTTTAACTCTGCTTTCTCAAAAAGTAATTTGTTACATAAACTATGTTAATGCATATGAAGGGCTGCAAAGCCATATAGTGAGGCAAATGTAGTGTTAGTTTTTTTTTATCCCTAAGGCCCACCCCCCTTTCCCCTGCCCTCATTATACAATGCTAAGCTACAGGTCTTGGGCCATGCTCATATGGGCCTGCTACTTCAGACTGCATGCCTGGGTCTGTGCATGAAGAAAGTGATTGTTCATTTCATTCTGCAGGCAGAGCCCATAGGGACTTGCATAGCATAAGTTATGACTGCTCTTATAAGTTGGGTAGCGCCTGCAAGGTCATGAGCAAAGAAAGTTATGACTGATTTTGAGATTCAAGCAGGGCTCACAGGGCCTGGATCAAAGAAAGTTATGCGTGAGCCTATGGGACATATGTGAAGCAGCAGATGTGTGGGGCGTGGTGCTGAACCTGAAACATGAAGCAACAGATTCATTGGGCCTGGTACCAGACCTGAAGCTTGGGATACCGAACGAATACTTCTGCTCAGTATTCATAAAGGAAGAGGATGGTAGAAAGAACTCCTAAAACTGAAGGTGGACAAAGCAAAGGGGCCTGATGGGATTCACCCCAGAATTCTAAAAGAACTAAGGGGAGAACTAGTAACACTATTGACTACCCTTTTCAGCAAATCATGGGAGGATGGTGTGGTACCTGCAGACTGGGGGAGGGTGGATGTGATTCCCCTTCACAAAAGTGGGAGCAAGACAGAGGCAGGAAACTACAGACCTGTCAGTTTGACCTCAGTGGAAGGGAAATGATGGAATCACTCCTGAAGGAAAGGATTGTTGAGTACCTAGAAGTCAGTGGGGCACAAGACCCAAGGCAGCACGGATTCACAGCAGGAAGGTCACATCAGATGAATCTAATTGATTTCTTTGACTGGGTGACCAAAGTAGTAGACCAAGGAGGGGCTGTGGATATGGCCTACCTAGACTTTAGCAAGGCATTTGACATAGTCCCATACAAAAGATTAATAAACAAACTACCAGCCTGGGAGTGGGTCCCAGGGTGGTAGCCTGTGTAAAACATTGGCTGGACAACAGGACACATAGGGTAATAGTAAACAGAGTCCACAGTGAAGAAAGGGGGGTTACTAGTGGGGTTCCTCAGGGTTCAGTACTGGGTCCAGTCATTTTTAATGTCTTTATAAGTGAAATTGCAGAGGGACTGGAAGGAAAAGTATGTCTCTTTGCAGATGACACAAAGATCTGCAACAGGGTTGATACACAAGGTGGGCTGGAAAGGATGAGAAGGGACTTGGCAAGGTTGGAGGAATGGTCAAATGTATGGCAGCTTAGATTCAACACAAAGAAGTGCAAAGTAATGCACTGGGAAACAAAAACCCAGGAGAAGAGTATACCATCGGGGGTGAGATACTGACAACAACAAAAATGGAAATGGACCTGGGGTAGTTATATCAGATGACTTAAAGGTGGGCAAGCAATGTGAGAAGGCAGTAAGGAGGGCTGGGGGGATACTGGGATGCATAGTGAGAGGCATCACCAGTAGAAAACAGGAAGTTGTTGTCCTTCTGTACAGACAGTTGGTGAGACCCCATCTGGAGTACTGCATGCAGTTCTGGAGACCCCATCTCTGCAAAGACATAGACAGGGTGGAGGCTGTCAAGAGGAGGTCAACTAAAATGGTGCAGGATCTGCACCAGAAGACCAGAAGACATATGAAGAGAGACTAAAGGAGCTTAATATGTATACCCTCAAGGAAAGGGGGGGGCATGATAGAAACTTTCAAGTACCTCAAGGGAATCAACAAAGTCCAAGAGGGTAGCATCTTTCAGAAAAAGAGATGTGCAAGAACAAGAGGGCACAATTTGAAGATAGAGGGGGGATGGCTCAGAGGTAATGTGAGGAAGTATTTTTTCATAGAGAGGTTTGTGGATGTATGGAACAGCCTTTCTGAGACGGTCATGGATTCAAAAATAGTGGGGGAATTCAAGAATGCATGGGACATACATAAGGCAATTCTAATGGGAGGTAGGAGGAAGTAGGCTGTTGGTTAACTAGGATCTGCAGCTTATCCGTTGGGTAGGGAAATCGGCAGACTAGTGTGGCCAAGCAGTCCTTATCTGCCATCAAATTCTATGTTTCTCTTTAGTCATGAGGGTTGGGTATGGAGAGGGGGAGGGTTAGGGTTGAAAAAACTCTTACGTCACATTTCCTTCCTTTTATGTTTTTTTTCATCCTATTGTATACATTAGCATGTTTTTCCCAATGACTATGTATTATCCATCAATAAACATTTTCCATGTAATAGAAACATAAGAAATTTGGATGGTAGTTTACCAAAGGCCCTGTATTGAGAACCACATTTCTCAATAGTTGTATCCATATAGTGTTACCTCATGTTTTTGCATAAGGAAAGTTTGGAAACTTTAGGAGCCATTATTGTATTTCTCTGTATACCGTTCCAAGTAAAGCTGCATACTTCAACAATTAAAAAACTTAAGCTGCATAGGCTCACAATTAAAACTGTATACTTCCACAGCTTAATCTGTAAACCACTACCACAAAACACCCATAGACCAACTCTACAAAGACCAAAACAAATGAATAAGAAGGTAAACTAATTAACAAATCAACTAAATTGATCAAACTAATTACACATATTCCCATGGTAATTATTGCATTTATAAAACCTTAAAAAGGCTCTCACATCTGAGAAAAAAAACCAACAACCTTGCTACACCAAACAAAAAATAGCTCCATTGCAGCCTTATATTACCAATTAACCAAGAAATCCCCCTGTCCCTAATTGAACAGCCTTGACCCTCAATGCTGCAGGTCTCTCATCAGACACCATACCCTCATGCTGTTGCCTCAGACTCCAACTTCAGCAAACAGCAATGTTTCTTGGTGCTGCTGCTCTCTTAGATATCTTTCTCTTCACAGTGCTGCTGTCACCAATGCTGAACTCCATTAGCTGCCTTTCCCCATCACAGACACAGGTCCTGACCAAAGAGCCCACACTGAACCCAACTGCAGAAACACAACATACCACACCAAACAAACATGGACTGCCTGACCAGTCTCCTTACAAACATTACTACTACACTATGGAACAATTGTTTGTTCAAAAAAGTGGAAAGCCAAAGATGATGATGATTGCAAATGCAATCTACAGGTGACATTCACCATCCTTATGTATTAAATAACATTAGGGATGGGTAATTCCTGTATACTGATAAGTATATCCATCTTAGTGGCAACCGTAATGATAGATGCCAGATGGGCTTTTGGCTTTATTATTTGATTAGTCCCCTCAGTGAATACATTTCCTTGTATTTCACACTTACAGTGGAGCCAGCCAGGATTTATTTATTTATTTAAATTTTGTTAACTGGGTAGGGACACTGGAACAAAGATACTTTTTCAGGTCTGATCCGACAAAGATACAAGCAGTAAACATACAATCAAGTATAAACAACCAACATATTAATTAAAACATTTACCATTAGATACTATTTAAATTTGGTTTAAAACTTTGTAAAGAAACAGCAGAATGAAGCGTATCTGGAAAACCATTCCAATACATGGGCACTGCAATTGAAAAAGCATGAGAACCAGCCTTGGTCTTAATGGAAATTGTTTGTACAAGTGCTGCAATATGCTGCAAGGAACTTTTCTGTTATCTGTCTGTCTGTCTGTCTGCCTGCCTGTCTGTCTGTCTCTCTAGCTGTCTCTCTAAACATAGAAACATAGAATTTGACGGCAGATAAGGACCACTTGGCCCACCTAGTCTGCCCATTTCCCCTACCTAACGGATAAGGTGCAGATCATAGTTAACCAACAGCCTACTTTCTCCTACCCCCCACTAGAATTGCTTTATATCTGTCCCATGCATTCTTGAATTCCCCCACTGTTTTTGACTCTACGAACTCCTCAGGAAGGCTGTTCCATGTATCCACAATCCTTTCTGTGAAGAAATACTTCCTCACATTACCTCTGAGCCGTCCCCACTCTATCTATCTATCTATCTAGTTATTGCAAAAAAGTGGGGGATTTCCTTGGTGTTTGAACTAGCATGACAAATAGGGTTGGCATTACTCAGCACTCTCTATTCAAGTACCTCTGTGTTATTTACTTTGACAAGGCAGTGCCTACATTAGGGTAAAACCAATCTTTCATTGCATGATTGTATAAACCTTAAGAAACACTGCACCACTGATTCAAAGAGGTTCCAGAAACTTTGAGCCCTATTATTTTCTTTCCATACATTTTGCATTTCAAACCTCACAAGTGAATTAACATAATTTAAAAAATTAACTACCTTTCTTTTTAAAAATAGATCGAAAAGCAACTTCATAGTGACATCCACTGTGCCAGACTAGTGATTTTCCTGTCAGTGACTCACAAAACAGCTGCATCACTGAACCAGTCCTTTGCTTATTTCATGATTGGCCTGGCAAGCCACTCACGAAGCAGTTGTATAGTAAGGCAATCTGTGCCAGACCAGTAGCATGCTTCATGACTGCTCTGCAAAGCAGCTGCATGGTGAAGCTCACTGTGCCAGATCTGTGTTTTAATGGCCCAAGAAGGAGCTGCATCATCGCACTCATTTCACTGAACATATAGCAGTTGTCACAAGTGGCTCAAGAAGCAGCTGTATCATCACACTGTGCAGGACTTGTAGCAGAGTTTACATGTGGCCTAAAGCAGCTGCATCATCATACACATTGCGCTGACTCTGTAGCAGGCTTCCCTCCCCCACCAAGTGTGCAAGCACAGTATCCCATCCCCACTAGTGCTCATGCCTCCTTCCTCCTCCAATCCAAGTAAACAAATACCATCTCCCCAGCCCACTTACAATAGCACCCATAACAACCTCCTATCCCCCAGCAACCACCCTGATACTATAATTAAGCACTGACATCCAGCATAACTACTGCTAAACAACAACTGCATACTGTATGTGTGTGAACTTAATTTTATTCTTTCTTTTCTTTCACTCATAACTTATGCATTCCTGGCCCAAATTTGCAGGATGTCCTAGTCTACACTTCCCGATCACATAAGTGTACTCTTGTAAATCTAACCAACAGTGTGACTTTGGGGGTTAACCACAGAAAATTAAACTGTTTTTTAGATCATCATTACAAGTTGCCACTCAGGTGGTTGTGAGGTAAGGCTGCGACTAGGCCAGCCTGAATATTTGGACTAAAATAGTCATGTTCTGAGTAAAAGAAAAAATAGCCTTAAAAAAGTCCACATGCATATATGCATAGCTAATTTCAGAATATTTTTAATAGGGTTTTCTCAAGATGATTGAGACTGCCTGAGTTGGAGGGAGGGCTGTGCCAATGGCCCAACACTGGATTCAAGGTGGGTGCCATGAAAGAGCAGGGTACACATTGGTCTGGGTGGAACAGGGTTATTTTTATACTTTGAAGGAGGGAGGAGGGTGGCACTGGTGCTAGTAGGTGGGGGGTGTATTTTGAACTTTCTGGACACTGGTATTTGGCCCCTCTTGTCAGAATCACAATGGAGAGTTTTATAGCATGCTACCATGGTTGTGCACCCTGTACTCACAGCTGTTTGCAGGGCACTATGTTTCAAACAAGCTGCATCTTGGTTATGTAGGATGCCTGGAAAAGACTTTAACACAAGTCAACAATGTTGACAGAGTTCAGTTGAGACACAGAGTTCACTAGATTGCCAGGTGAGTGCTTTAGTATAGTTCCACAAAACTGAAAGGGATTTGGTGAGGGAGGGGTGTCCACTAGACTAAGAAAAAAACAGAAGGTTACTCAAGGATGGTTTAAACTGGAGCCACAAGCATGTAGGGAGACAGCAACAGCAGGGACCAGGACTCTATGGCCAGCAGAACAAAATAAAGCTTCTTTTGGTTAGCAGGATAAAGGTTTATCTTATTGAACAATTCACTTGCAGTAGCACTTACCTACCATCACCAAGATTTCACTTACCCTTCATGGAAACTTATCAGATGTGAGAATGCTCCCAGAATATACAGTGAAATGTTGGGGACTTTGGGGTAAGTGCTACTGCTGCTGAATTTTTCAATAAACTATACTTTTATCTTGCAAACCAATAGATACTTTTTATTTTGTTCTGTTGGCCATCGAGCCCTGCAGCCTGCTGTTCTTGTTGTGTCCACAACATTGCCAAGGTTAGATCTTCAATATTGCACAGTAAAGTTATTGCACACTACTGACTGCAATCAGGATGGGAGGAACACTAGACATTCAAAGTTGAGATAGGCAATATAGCTTAGTACCAATGGGGATGTGACAGGCATAAATCAGTGTCAGCTGTACCAGTACTGTAGGAGGCAGGGATCAATGACCACTGGACATGTTGAAGAAAGCATGGTTTTGTAAGCATTAATTAAAAATTCCTCAGCTGACTGTTGGGCTTGAAAAATCTTTTGAATGTACCACTGCATCTTGTATGCAAGAAAGCACCTTCATTTGCATGGGTGCATTGGGGTATTCTGCTTGTCAACCCTATACACTCTGTGAGCTACCAGGTGACCCTTTGGATATGGCCTCCACCTTGTCCAGATGCATTAAGTTTAGTTTTGGGAGTGCTATGCCTGTAGACACTGCACTGATCTTCATAATATGGGAGTCATTGAGTATCACATTCTGCCCTCCCAAGCATCAAAGTGCACCCATAACATTTGAGTATTAGATACATTTTATTACTTTAAAGTTTTTGTTCATGTGGAACTTAAATACTAACTAGAAACTGTCCCACAGCATGTAGATTTTGAAAATCATCAGGCAACATGCAGATTTTGAAAGACATCAGAAAATGGATTTTCAAAACAGTTCTGAAGGATTTGAGATAAATGTTTTGTGAAAACCATTGCGCAGCGTAAAAAGATTTTTCAAATCATCATGTAGCATGTAGAGTTTGGAAACTGTCATGCAGCATGTCATTTTGAAAACTGTTGTATACATGTTCAAAATATTCATGAGGTATGTAGATTTCCAAAACAATTTTTGATGGATTCCTCTGCAAACATTTGTGATTTTAATTAAAGACATCTAGTTACTACCTTGCACAACTTTTATTAAAGTTTAGCATTTTTACCTGTGGCTTGTATTCAAGGGCAGCTTGTATTTGAGCAAGACTTGTATTGTAAAAATTTTGAAGCTCTAACAACAATTATTTCATATCCTGGCTATGATGAAGTTTATTGTTTTCAGACTGCTATATATCAAAATAAGTATAACAAACATCAACTAAGTTAATAAGTTTTAAAAAGTAGAATAATGATTATATTTACAGAGATGAAAATCACAGTCCATTTACAGTATTTTATCTGAAAAGACTTCAACCCTGACTAGAAGCACTGGCTTGTATTTGAGGATGGCTTTCATTAACTGTATGTATTATTACCTGCAGCTTGTATGTGTGCCAGGTTCTGTTTGATGAAATATGGTATTAACAGACCTGTGATAATTATAACCTCTCTGCGAGGGAGGTTGTGTCAAGTTTGGAGGCATATTGGCCTTTTAGGAGGGAGATTGCTTAGTGCACCAAGTTGTTACTTAAACAATGTAATAAAAAAATAGCATTAGAGCAGTTAAAATAAATAAGTACTGTCTACTCTCTTGCTGTGGTATTTTCACTTTCTTTGAGTAGCGCATAAGATAGCCTTAGTACTGAATTTCCAGCTGTACATTTCCAAGGAGCTCCTTATAAGTTATAGACATAGAGATTCTTGTAAGTTATGTCTCTGACTACATCTTATCCATCCTCTCAACCTTTTGTCACTGACATGTGGACTACAGACATTTAATTTCGCTTTAGCAAAACCATAAAATGCTATGAACTTCTGCATTAAAAGTCCAAGTTAAAAGCATCTTCTCTGCAGTAGCACTACAGTGCAGAACCTTTTTAATGTGGACAGATGTAAGACAGAGCACTTGTTCTTGTTCTGAAAAATATAATGACGGCCAGCTGAGCTTGGGGGTATGATAATATCACAGCGGTGCCTGCAGCTTTTTGGCTGTGAAAGTGATAACAAATTGTGTGTGTGGGGGGGGGGGTGAACATTCACCACTCTGGCTCTGTCACACATAAATTATTGGCAAATTATTATGCCACTATATCAACTGTCTCAATTTTGTGTTATGCATTTGCAAACTAAAAGAAGCCAAAAATGTTAGGTAACATGTCCTGTCGGTGTAAATGGCAATGTGTTTGGAAACAAAAACTGCCTACCTTCACCAAAACAGATGTAGTGGCTGCCATACTACCAAGTTCACTTCCTTCCTTCCTGCAACTCCAACTTACAGTGCTGTCTGAGGGGAACAGTGCATGCGCCAAATCCTCCAGTGCAGGCTATGATGTTAGCAAGCACATAGCCAGGAGATTAGCATTCCCATGTGGGGGTTGAGTCCAAAAAGACAGGACTCTCATGGGCAAAACAGGAGACATCACACCTCTGTATTAAGCTATAATTTTTCAGTGAACTGAGCATTTGCAAACAACAAATCGTTAACTTCAAAATGAATTTTAAAAAATATAACCACACCACCAAAAGGACCTGTTTCTCCACAACACCTAACAAAGCTGTAAATTTTTAGAAATGAACTCTTTGTAGGCTTTTCAGCTTTTTTTGTTTTTAGAAACTGAGCATGTGTGAATAATTAATCATTAATAACTTCAAAACAAATTAACATTTTATTATGAAATAATTGAAAGAACCTATTCCTCCATAATATTAAGAAAACATATTGTAGCTGGGATTGTTTATGAAAGTGAGAGTGTGACCTTGGAAAGGCACTTTCCGGTGGCCATCTATATCACTGCAGCCCCTGAGAGCCATAGTGAGCATGGGTGGAGGAGGAGACAGCAGAGGCAAGTGTCTGCTGTGTAAGCCAGAGAAGGTGAGGTGGCGGTGGTACTCTGCGAAATTAAGTCACTACAAGAACGGGAAGGTAGGGAATAGGCTATTGTCTGCCACTTTACATCCAGGACTGCACTTACTTGAAAAGTAGTGGTTAAGTATACAGCAGTGGTAGAAATACTTGTTAATCTGGGATTACAGTGAGACTAGGTAGTGATCGTTTTTCAGGTTAAGTGGCAAACAACATCAGACATCTAGGACACTAGTAGCCTATACAAACCCTACAGCCTTTTGTAGTGTTCAAAAAACAAACAAAAACAAAACTACACTGTGTAAGTAGCTAAGGTTGGGTGAATTTTCTTTCTCCCACCCTAAACACATTTGGTGTTTGAGGGAAGATAACAATGTTCTTCAGTCCTCTTAATCCATTATTTGACCTGATCATAATTTTAGCACATACTGTCATAGAAACATAGAAACATAGACTTTGATGGTAGATAAGCGCCACTTGGCCCACCCAGTATGCCCATTTCCCTACCTACTGGATAAGCTGCAGATTCTAGTTAACCAACAGCCTACTGCCTGCAACCCCCCACTATAATTGCATTATGTTTGTCCCATGCATGTTTGAATTCCCCCACCGTTTTAGACCCAGCGACCACCTCACAAAGGCGGTTCCATGTATCCACCACTCTCTCCATTAAAAAAAATTTCCTCACATTACCCCTGAGCTGTCCCCCCTCTATCTTTAAATTGTGCCTCCTTGTTCTTACACATCTCTTTTTCTGAAAGATGCTACCTTCCTGGACTTTGTTGATTCTCTTGAAGTACTTGAACATTTTTATCATGTCCCCCCGTCCCTCCTTTCATCAAGAGTATACATATTAAGCTCTCTCAGTCTCTCTTCATATGGTTTCTGCTGCACATCCTGCACCATTTTATTTGCCCTCCTCTGGACTGCTTCCATCCTGTCTATGTCCTTGCATAGATGAGGTCTCCCTATGCATCCCATTACCCACCTGGCACTCCTTAATGACTTTTCACATTGCTTACCCACCTTTAGGTCATCTGATATGACTACCCCAGGTCCCTTTCCATTTTTGTTGTTGTTAGTACCTCCCCTGCTACTGTGTACTCTTCTCCTGGGTTTTTGTTTCCCAGGTGTGGTTAGTGGTGTCATTAGGTCCTCCCTTAGCTCTTTTAGGATTCTAGGGTGAATCCTGTCAGGCCCCATTGCTTTGTCCACCTTGAGTTTTAGGCGTTCTTTCAGGACTCTTTCTTCTGCAAATGGACTGGTGTCAACCCCATTACCCAGATTGCTTCTATTGTTTGGTTTAGGTAACTCCTCCTCTTCTTCTTTTGTGATTCCTTATACATTTTGAATGCAGCCTTTTTCTCCTTAACCTTCCCTGACACCTCTTTTGAGAACCATAGTGGTTTTTTATTCCCCTTTGTTTTCTTTATTTGTTTCACACAAAGGCTTGTTGCCTCCATGAGCTAAGGGAGGACCTAGTGACACCACTAACCACACTTTTTAACAAATCATGGGAAGATGGGGTGGTACCTGAGGTCTGGAGGAGGGCAGATGTGATTCCTCTTCACAAAAGTGGGAGCAAGGCAGAAGCAGGAAACTACAGACCTGTTAGTTTGACCTCAGTGGTGGGGAAAATGATGGAATCACTTCTGAAAGAAAGAATTGTTCAGTACCTAGAGGCCAGCGGGGCACAGGACCCAAAGCAGCATGGATTCACAGCAGGAAGGTCATGTTAGATGAATCTAATCGATTTCTTTGACTGGGTGACCAAAGTAATAGACCAGGGAAGGGCATTGGATATGGCCTACCTAGACTTTAGCAAGGCATTTGACACAGTCCTGCACAAAAAAGATTAATAATTAAGATAGCCAGCCTGGGAGTGGGTCCCCGTGGTGGTAGCCTGGGTAGCAAACTGGCTGCACAACAGGACACAGAAGGTAATAGTGAATTGAACACATTCTGAAGAAAGGGGGGTTACTAGTGGAGTACCTCAGGGCTCAGTACTGGGTCCAGTCCTCTTTAACGTCTTTATAGGTGACATTGCAGAGGGTCTGGAAGGAAAGGTATGCCTCTTTGTGGATGACACAAAGATATGTAACAGAGTTGATACACAAGGGGGGTTGACAGGATGAGAAGGGACTTGGCAAGGTTGGAGGAATGGTCAGACATATGGCAACTTAGATTCAATGCAGAGAAGTGCAAAGTAATGCACCTGGAAAAAAAAATCCAGGAGAAGAGTACACAATAGCAGGGGAGGTACTAACAACAACAATAATGGAAAGGGATCTAGGTGTAGTCATATCAGATGACCCAAAGGTGGGTAAGCAATGTGAGAAGTCAGTAAGGAGAGCCAGGGGGATACTGGGATGCATAGGGAGGGGCATCACAAGTAGAAAAAGGAAGTGGTTATACCTCTGTACAGACAGTTGGTGAGACCCCATCTGGAGTACTGTGTGCAGTTTTGGAGACCTCATCTACGCAAGGACATAGACAGGATGGAAGCAGTCCAGAGGAGGGCAACTAAAATGGTGCAGGGTCTACATCAGAAACCATATGAAGAGAGACTGAGAGAGCTTAATATGTATACCCTTGATGAAAGGAGGGACGGCGGGGGGACATGATAGAAACTTTTAAGTCTCTCAAGGGAATCAACAATGTCCAGGAGGGTAGCATCTTTCAGAAAAAGAGATGTGTATGAACAAGGGGCACAATTTAAAGTTAGGGGGGGGATGGCTCAGGGGTAATGTGAGGAAATTCTTTTTCATGGAGAGAGTGGTGGACGCATGGAACCACCTTTCTGGAGAGGCTGTGGGGTCTAAAACAGTGGGGGAATTCAAACATGCATGGGACAGACATAAGGCAATTATAGTGGGGGGTTGCAGGAAGTAGGTTGTTGGTTAACTTGAATCTGCAGCTTATCCAGTATGTAGGGAAATGGGCAGACTGGGTGGGCCAAGTGGTCCTTATCTGTCGTCAAAGTCTGTTTCTATGTTTCTATGTTAACCAGAACACAACTGGCAAAAATACTTGTGTCACTCTTTGCCCTTTTTAACTGATAATGGTCACTATAGTTTTATCTGCTGAGGTAAAAAAATATACAAACAGCAGTACTTAAAGACAAAGCCCCCAAGGATGTTTTTTTTAAGACTCTCTGGCCCAGATATTGAAAAGGGTTGCACATGGCTCAACAGTGTTTCGCCATACACAACTCACTGATTCGCCCCAGCATGATATTCAAAAGGGAAAAGTGGCCGCCTACACAAACCCGATGCACTGAGCCAAGATCAGATGTATGCAGGCACAGGTGGGGGTGTGCCCATGTGACAACCTGCACAGCCCCGATATTCAGCTGGGGATGTGTGAGATCATGCATGCACAACCCCTACCTGTGCCTGCACAAAGTTAACCAAAAAATAAGGAACAAGTGATGGCCACCCACAGGTGAGCTGCTGCATTGCAGGGTGCCACACGGCAGCTGCCACCTGTGGGTAGCCACCCGAGTTTCTGCCGCACCTGGCAGCGCCCCCCATGCCCCATTGCGAGCATCCCTGTAGTGAAATCCCCCCTCCTATATCCCTGGTGGTCCAGTGGACCTCTATGTTCCCGATCGCGGGCATCGGTATAGTACCCCCCCATGTCCAATATCCCTGGTGGTCCAGTGGATCGATCGCCACCCAATCGCGGGCATCTGTAACACATAAAATACCCTACTACCCTGGTGGTCTAGTGTACCCACCTCCCCACCCGCCCACTGAGTCCGATGCCCCGCTCCCCCGTCAACCAGCGGGTGGCAGCCACCCACCCGCCTGCCACCCACCACCCACCAACTGACATCGGTGGGGCTGCACCATTGGTTCAGCTGAGCGCGACACAGCGGTTCATACCGCATTACCAGTCCAGACAGCGTGAATGATTCATTCACACATCTGGACCGAGTAGTACTGCATGGGCTGCATGTCCATTGGCTCATGCCAGTGAACCAGTGGGGTGCAGCACTACCAAGCTGTCAGTTGGTGGGTGGTGGGGTGGCAGGCGGGTGGGTGCTGCCACCCGCTGGCTGACGGGAGGGAGCGGGCATTCGACTCAGTGGGCGGTGGGGAGGGGGTACACTAGACCACCAGGGTAGTAGGTATTTATGTGTTACAGATGCCCACGATCGGTGGCGATCGGTCCCCTGGACCACCAGGGATATTGGAAGCGGGGGTACGATACCGATGCCCTCGATCGGCACATAGCGTCCACTGGACCAACAGGATATTGGAACGGGGGTTCTTTTTTACATGAATGCCTGCGATCGGGCTGTGGTGTCGTCCCTGACAGCTGCTGCCTGGCAGGGCGCCAGGTGCAAGTCGTCAGGGATCGGCGCACCTGTATGCTAATGGCATGCAAATGGGGCCGTAATGAGATGCAAATGGCCCCCTGTGCACCTTGCATAAATTATGGCCCCATTTGAATGTCCCCTTTTGAATATCGCAGGTGCTGTGCATGGTGCAATGGCACTTGTGCTAGCGCATCTCCATGCTCCACTCTGGCAACTTGCACTGGCGCAGTGCCACTGCACCACGTACAGTGGGGGTGGCCAGGGTGCGATATTCAAAGCTGCTTCACCATAGTGCAGCTCTGTTTAATATTGCCCAGGCCACAACCCTGCACAATAAAGTTCAGCTGCACCCAGGCTTGTGCCACAGCCTGGCGCAGTTTGAATATCCAGGCCTCTTTCTTTTTCAGTCATACACAGCATTTTTGTTGAATCCTACTTGGTTTGACTGTAGAATCATTCATGTACAGCCCCATATAAACACTTTTTCTTTTCTAAACTATAATTGGCACTTTTTACAAGCACCAGGGGAGCATCCAGAAGACATTTTTGCTGAAAACTCTGCTTCTTTTCAGTCTCACACATCAGTTCTACTGAATCCTGTGTTGTTGGATGTAGGTTCACTACTGTACCACCCTTATGCAAATGATAAAAAGATCATGAAGATGCACATCGCCAGCATAGCAGTAGTAGTAGCAACACTGCACTAGCACATTCTGGTGACAGTCCTCCAGCAGAAGGACTATGTTTACAATATTTGCCATAGTTCTATAAAGTTTCATTCACTTTGTGTATTTTATTTATATGTCAACAAACAATAATTTTACAAATGTAATAAGGCATTGCAGGCCAATAGTTTTACTAGGCTTACTGCATTTCTGGGGTGAAAGGCACTCAGCCATTGACCTTATGCCTAACAGTACCTCTGGGCATGCTGTAGGCTTAGCACAACCAATGTCTTATTATGTCTTATTGCTTACTCATGTAATCAAATGCCATGTATGGTTATGATGATTTTATTATGGAGTTATGGGTCAATTTGGCATAAAATATTTTACAGAAAATGGGCTCTAAATGGAAAGAAATGTGCTGATGTTGTCAAACTGCAATGAAAGAAAGACCCCAGGCAGGATTTCCAAAGTTTTTTTGACACATGGCTTCTTTTGACCACAGTATGAACAACAGAACCTGAATGATAGACCACCTCTATAGTGATCTAACATGCTGACACTGTTACTGAGATGTGAAGAAAAACTCATGCTGCTTGTAGCATCAATCTTTTAACACGAGCAGTTGGAAATTGTGAAAACTGTTCTAAAAGTATAGGATCCTTAGAAAATAAGGATGCTGAGCATTTGCACAACTTAAGAGATGCTGTCATGGCAGGAAATATCCCTGTGCATCATTATCTTTTCTTCTAAAAATCTGGCCTACATTTGCTGCATCATACCATACAGTGGAAGGGAGTGGATTTTCGTGAAGCAAGACTGTCTTGTGCTCAGTGAGAAAATATTCTTCAAAACATTGCTCTCACATTGATTTGCTCCATATTGACTAAATGTAGGCTACATGTCAATTGGAGTCATTGTGGCATATTTTGTTGATGTTGTGAGTCACGGAGCTTCTGAGTAATTGCCTCACTTGTGATGATGTCAGTTATGGGGGCTTCTGTGTATGATTCAAGATGGCCATTAAAATGGGATGTAATAATGAAGATCCATTAAAATAGGCATAGAAAGGTGAGGCCCATCCATGCAAAAAAGGAAAAGGATGACTCATACTTCCCAAAGCTCTGATAGCCATCTACTTACTAAATACAGCACTTTTGCAAGGCTCTATCAGATATATTATTTTAGCCCTAAACTCAGTATCCCAACTCTCAGGATATCGAGTTTATGGACCCGAAATCCACAGCCCTGAACAGATTGGTGCCTAGCACTACAATGTCAGGCATCCCACAATAAACCAAGTGTACAATGTGGGGGGCTCTGTCCCCCCCATAACTTAAATATCTAACTCCATGGGGGAGTGGATGAAGGAATAAACTATTATGTCATTGCAGGGGTACAGTGTGTAAAATTACATGACCCGGACCAGAACCCAGGTCACACAGAGCACACTGGTCAAGCTACCTGTGGTTTACCCCTCCACACCACCAGAACAGCTCTGCCAGCAGCCCCATTCAGCCATCCTTTCCCATACTGCAGAAGAGGTGAAGTAGCATTCCGTTACATCTGCTACCTTACCCCTTTGGGTACTGTAATGTTGGGATGATCACTTTTGGGACACTGCACCTGTTGGGCAATAGTGCCTGGGCAGGTGAGTATAGGGATAGTGAGCCACAGGAACCCATAAGGGTACCACTCTATCTGGGACACATAGAGCAGCCCCAGATAAAGAAGCTATTCAAGGCCCTGATGAAGTGTGTGCTGCTTCTGATGTAAGCATAAAATGTTTTATGGGTTTATGATTATGTTTTTGTCAACTGTGGGTATGGCTTTGCATGTTATTTGTGCTTCTTTGTCAATTTGAAATGCTGGCAAATGATTGCAAAGTAATGATTAGAAAGTGAGATGGGACTGACAGTAAAAACATGTGTTTGATAGTATAAGTTGTGTATGATGAGTTTTGTCATAACATTATAGTAATTTTATTCAAAAATATTAATCTGTCAGGTCACAGGTGACAAAAGCAAAATAAAATTGATGACATCATCAAATAGTATTTGTGACATATGGAAACACTTTCATGAGGTCCTTTGACTTTTGTGAATGCATTTTGTAACGAAAGTTTTAAGATTTGTCATCATTTTCTTGATACATCCAGATAGCCTGTTCCCTTAGCACAGGGCCCATTGATCCCTGCATGTCTACAGCCTGAAAAACTGTTATTTTGGCATAGGGCCTGGAGGGCCTTGCATTTCTACAGCCAGATTGACTATTCCCATACTACACAGTCTAGAAGGGCCTATGTGTTCATAGCCAGATGAGTGTACCTCTGGTGCAGGAGGGCCCTATGAGTACACAGCTACACAAACTGTTCCTTTCACATCTGCATCCAGATGGACTTTTACCTGGTGCATCCTGGCCTAAAGTTAGTTATTGATGCAAGTCTCAAAATATGTCAAATAGTCTATTTATTCTGTTTCACCCTGGGACCTGCATGAATGAGAATTTTATTCCAGTAACACAAAAAAGAAAAGTAATTCACTGCAAAACGCTCTTAGAAGAATGTAATGTGCACAAAATAGGGCAATGTCCTCCTCCACAAACCTCTTGCCTCATGAATCCAGCATAGCCTACATGTCATGGACAAGCCCAAGATGGACTGCTACAGTACCTAGGTGCAGGTCCCAGAGGACCTTGAGCACCCACAGCCAGAAAGACTCTTACCTTGGTGCAGGAACCAGAGGGCCATACATGTCTTCAGCCAGATGAAATCTTACCTTGGTGCAAGGTTCAGAGGGCCTTGCCCATCTGCTTCCAGATGGACACTTACTTGGTGCAGGAATAGAAGGGTAGGCACATCCTGCCATGCCACTGATTTACTCCTGACTAAGCAGATAGTACACAGGGCTCTTCATGCAGACACACAGACAGATATGATGGCACAGGGCCCAGAAGAACCTGCATGTCCCCCTATTGTGGGTTTTAGTCTCTGAGTATGTGTATGGAGCAAACAACATAGACATAAATAATCTAATTAAAATTTTAAATTTTTGCTAATGTACAGTAAGTAATGTTTGCAAACAGTCAGGTACCAAACATAGAGATGAGAGGACATATATCGCCATCCAGGCCCTGTGCCAAGGTAAAAGTCCATCTGGCTGGGGGGTGTTGGGTCTAAGGAAAGAATCTGTATAGCATGTCACAAACTTGTTGGTTTTGCTTGGGTCATGCTGCTATGGCCTTGTGAAGGGGTGGATGAGGGCACTAGGGTTGAGAACTACAAGGAACACTATACAATCAAACTGTTCAATCTCCTGTGACACCAACTTTAATTACTCATTCCCTTACGTTGCTTGCTTTATGTTCTTCAATCATAATGTCCGCATTAACATAGTTATTTAAGCAATATACCACTCCAGGGTGTGGGTATATAGCAGGATTTACCACGCCTGGTCTGGTTTGGTAAGTTGACCACAGGCCAAGTGAGTAAAATCACACCAGAAGTGGTAAATCCTACCATATACCCACATCCTGGAGTGGTATATTGCTATTATACAATGGCTCCCTTTTTTGTTGACAAAAAATATAGAAATACTTCTTTTTTGGTTTTTGTTTAATCTTTTTTTTATGTTATTGCTCCACCAAAGAGAAATAGTTCCTTTTTCTAGGCAGTGTAATGTTGTTGTCTCCCCCCCCTTCAGATTATTTTATCTCGTTTGTCAAGGCCGTCAGCTAAGTTGTGTTTTTTTCTATTTTTAAAATGTGACCAGTAAGATTTACAGTTTGATTTGCTGTGCTGCTTTTGTGCATCTTTCTATGGTGGGAATTGTAAACGGCTGCCATGTGTGACCTTGTGCTTCTGGTTTATTGTGCAGTTGGGAGACTGTGGAGAATATGTTTTTATTTTGTTTTTAAGTATTTGATGTGGCTTTGGGGTCTGGATGGAACTGATGCATTACAGGAAAGTTACTGTTTGCCGTGGCTTCAAGGTCTGACTGAAACTGATGGGGCAGCATGTCTGAGATGAAAGTTGGGAGGCTTGGCATTTGAATTTCAGAACTGAAGACAGGAGGAAAAAAAGCTGTGATTTCCCATGAGTATTGTTGTGATGGAGCACAGCTGATATGAAAATCTGAGGCAAAGCAAGTAAGGGATTTGCAAGCAGTTAGGGAGGAGCTACTTTTATAAAATATATTTTTAATTTCGTTGTCGGTTTTCAGCGGGAATGGGAAGGGATGGTAGTGTGAGCTGTGGTGTTCTGTGACTGACCAATTTGCTGTGTTTTGCCAGTCCAGGTTTATGGTAGTCGGAGTGATTTCTGTGGGGGTTCCTGCTGAGGCTGACTGGTGGCTGGCACCTTTTTCAGTGGGTACACTGGAAGATTTATCATGGTGGTGAAGGTGCCAGTCAGCCAATCAAATTACAGGGTTTGTGACTTCAGATTTACACCATTTATAATTTGCATTATTTTTTTTGTAATGGCAGATAGACAGACACAGTCAGACAGGCAGTAACAGACAGACAGAGAGACAGACAGACAGATTGAAAGAAAAACAGATGGATTGATGGACAGACTAACAGATAGATAGATTATTAATTGCTGGAATTACATTAAAAAAAATTCTGATCTTCATTCATGACTAGAAAAAACAGCAACAAAGTTTTAAATTATGAAACTTACGGCCATTAGAGCTAGTTCTTTTTGCATGTTTCAGCACAAAATATGTTTTCTGTGTAGCATATCATGTTTTTAAATCTTGTTGAAGTGCTCACTACTTGGAAAACAATAGCTGAAAAAATCAAATGTTTTCCAGAGTTAAAGTAGAATATGCACAAAAACTTTATTGCTAAAAATATAATTTAATTTGAACTGGCCCTCAGTGCTGGCAAGCCACAACTGAGAACTGACGTCCTTGAATTTAGAAGGGCAGATTTCAATAGGATGAGAAAACTGGTCAGAGATAAGATAGCATGGTCAGGGACATAGGTGCAGTGGAGGAGAGATGGGGGCAATTAAGTGGGCTATCCTCAAGGCATCTTAGCTATGCATAAGAACAGTAATAAAGAAAACAGGTTCAGGAGACCACTATGATTCTCAGCAAGGGTGAGGGAAGGGCCAAAAAGAAGACCTTCTATAAATACATGGCAAAGCATGGGAAGGAAGAATGAGAGGATTATCTACAGAAAAATAGAGAGGCAAAGAGGGCCGTTAGGGAAGCAAAAGTGGATACAGAGCTGCATATCATGGAGGAGGTCAAGAACAGAGAAAAAACAGTTTTACAGATATATCAGTGAAAAAAGGTTGGGAACTCTAAGGCTAGTTGAATGTAGTAGGGTGACAAAGGAGGATAGGCAAAGAGCTGCCTTACTGAATGACTACTTTTGCTCAGGTTTTACTAAAGAGGATGGAGGTCTGTGCCAGAGAGTGGCATCAAAGTGGCCACTAGGGGAGTCCCAGAAATGAGCAGCCATTGCTTTCTAATGAAAGGGTCCTGAAAGTGCTGGCTGCCCTTTAGGTAGATAAGGCCCCATGACCAGATGGGTCCTATCTAAGGATACTTGGGGAATTAGCAGCAGAGATGACTGAACCACTGGTAGGTCTGTTCAACAGCTCACTTTGGTCTGGGAAAGTTCCAAGGGAATGGAAGGTGGCAGATGTTGTACCCCTTCATAAGGGGGTGGGGATCAGGAGCAAACATAGAAACATAGCGACACAGAATTTGACGGTAGATAAGGACCGCTTGTCCTACCCAGTCTGCCCATTTCCCTAACTAATGGATAAGCTGCAGATCCTAGTTAACCAACAGCCTACTTCTTCTACCCCCAACCCCTAGAATTGCCTTATGACTGTCCCATGCATTCTTGAATTCCACCACTGTTTTTGACTCCACAAGCTCCTGTGGAAAGCCATTCCATGCATCCACAACCCTCTCTGTGAAAAAAAAACTTCCTTACATTACCTCTGAGCTGCCCCCCATCTTCAAATTGTGCCCCCTTGTTCTTGCACACCTCTTTTTCTGAAAGATGCTATCCTCTTGGACTTGGTTGATTCCCTTGAGGTACTTGAAAGTTTCTATCATGTCCCCCCTCTCCCTCCTTTCCTTGAGGCTATGCATATTAAGCTCCTTAAGTCTCTCTTCATATGTCTTCTGGTGCAGACTCTGCACCATTTTAGTTGCCCTACTCTGGACTGCCTCCATCCTGTTTATGTCTTTGTGGAGACTGGGTCTCCAGAACTGCACGCAGTACTCCAGATGGGGTCTCACCAGCTGTCTGTACATAGGGATAACAACTTCCTGTTTTCTACTTGTGATGCCTCTCCCTATGCATCCCAGTATCCCCCCAGCCCTCCTTACTGCCATCTTACATGCTTGCCCACCTTTAGGTCATCTGATATGACTACCCCCAGGTCCTTTTCCATTTTTGTTGTCGTTAGTATCTCACTCCCCCATTGTGTGCTCTTCACCTGGGTTTTTGTTTCCCAGAAGCATTACCTTGCACTTCTTAGCATTGAATCTAAGCTGCCAAATATGTGACCATTTGTCCAACCTTGCCAAGTCTCTTCTCATCCTTTCCACCCCACCTTGTGTATCAACTCTGTTGCAGATCTTTGTGTCGCCTGCAAATAGACATACTTTTCATTCCAGTCCCTCTGCAATGTTGTTTATAAAGACGTTGAAGAGGACCAGTCCTAGTACTGAACTCTGCAGCACCCCACTAGTAACCCCCTTTCTTCAGAGTTGACTCCGTTTACTATTACCCTCTGTGTCCTGTTCTCCAGCCAATTCTTTGCCCAGGCTATCATCTTGGGACCCACTCCCAGACTGGCTAACTTGTATATTAATCTTTTGTGTGGGACTGTGTCAAATGCCTTGCTAAAGTCTAGTTAGGCCATGTCCATAGCCCCTCCCTGATCTACTCTTTTTGTCACCCAGTCAAAGAAATTGATTAGATTCATCTGACATGACCTTCCTGCTGTGAATCCAAGCTGCCTTGGATCCTGTGCCCCTCTGGCCTCTAGGTACTCAACAATTCTTTCCTTCAGAAGTGAGTCCATCATTTTCCCTATCACTTAGGTTAAACTAACAGGTCTGTAGTTTCCTGCTTCTGCCTTGCTCCTACTTTTGTGAAGTAGAATCACATCTGCTGTCTTACAGTCCTCAGGTACCACCCCATCCTCCCATGATTTTCTAAAGAGGGTAGTCAATGGTGTCACTAGTTCTACCTTTAGTTCTTTTAGAATTCTGGGATGAATCCCATCAGGCCCCATTGCTTTGTCCACCTTCAGTTTTAAGAGTTCTTTCAGAACCCTTTCTTCTGTAAATGGACTGGTATCAACTCAATAATGGAATCAACTCAATCATGGAACTATAGGCCTGTCAGTCTAACCTCTATAGTAGGGAAGCTGATGGAGTCACTGATCAAAGAGGACCTCATAGATTACCTGGAGAGCAATGGGCTCTAGTATAGTAAACAGCATGGCTTCATGACAGGAAGGTCTTGTCAGACTAACCTGATAGTTTTCTTTGGCTGTGTGACAAATGAATTAGACAAGGGCCATGCTGTGGATCTGCTGTACTTTGACTTCAGAAAGGCTTTTGACTTGGTACATCACAAATGACTGTAGAAGACAATGGAAGACTTGAGTGTGGCTAAACCCATAGTGAACTGGGTGGGTAACTGGCTGCAGGGGAGGCAGCAGAGGGTGGTGGTCAATGGGGTAAAATCAGAAGACAGGGAGGTGATGAGCGGGGTTTCACAGGGCCCTGGCTTGGTTCAAGTCCTCTTCAAAATGTTCATTAGTGATATTGGAGAAGGAATCCTGTCCAGTTTGTGTCTCTTTGCAGATGACAGAAAACTATATGGGAGGAAGGATAGTGAATAGGGAATCAGGGAAATTCAGAGAGACTTACAAAATTTATGGCAGCAGTCAAAGGTCTGGTAGTTAAAATTCAATGTCAGAAAGTGCAAGGTAAGTCACCTTGGGAAAAAGAAGTCAAAGACAGAGTACTGGATGGTAGGTGAGATACTTAGCAGATGGGATCTGGGAATTATCATCAGTAACTCACTTAAGTAAAGCCTATAGCAAGGCTAAAAGGATGCTGGAATGTACTGGGAAGTGTATTGATGGCAGAAGAAAAGAGGTAATATTTTGCCTCTACAGATCCCTAGTGAGGCATCACCTGGAATAATGTGCCCAGTTCTGGAGTGCTCACCTCAAAAAGGGTAAGGATAGGTTGGAAACAGTGTAGCCCAGAGTAACAAAAATGATTCAGGGCCAGCAGGGCAGATCCTATGAGGACCACCTCATGGGACTAAATATGTACTAACTGGAAACCAGAAGGTAGAGAGGTGATATTTAAGTTATTTATTTATTTAAAAGTTTAACCAGGGAAGACATACTGAGTTGATAACAGCTTGTTTCTAAAGGGAAAGGGAGTTAGCTAAACTATAAACTAGTATAAAAAAGTCAGATCAGTAATATAGTAATATAAAGAACATAACTATAAATCTTGTATTAATAAAAATATAAAAATATTAGAATTAGACAAAACTAGTGGAGTGGAGGAAGAAGAGGAAAGGATCAATGACAGTCACAGGTAGGATAACAAAAGTCATAAAGAAGAGACTTTAGGGAGAAAGGAGAAGAGGCAGAGTGAATAGAAAGGGGAAGGGAGTACCAAATGTTAGGAAATTGGTAAGAAAAACAGATTGTCCAACAGTAGAATTTCTAGAATGACTACAGAGAGTGGGAATTATTTTTGCAGAGAACGTAGGATTAAGAAGGAGGAGAGGATAAAAGGGATTTGAGATAAGAGGGAAGGGTACCAAACCAGAATTTAATATAATAGAGAAACAATGGGAAAGGCATGTGGCATCAAGAGTGAGAAGAGAAACAGCAGAAAAAGAGAGCAGTGGTGAGTACAAGGTGGGCAGTCTAAAGCAAAGTGACAAAAATAATGAAAAAGAGGGTCCAGTCTGGCAAGGGAGGATTTAGGGGCTGCACTGTAGACTACATCACTATAGTCAAAGATACAGAGAATCATTTTCAATACAATTTTTCACAAGGCAGGAAGTGGACTACAGGCTTTATTCCTGTATAGTGCTTTATGCTTAGGGTACAGCTTATGGTGGATGGATAGCATCAATATACACTCAGAATTCAAGACAGCAGTCAAGGTAGACCCAGAGGTATTTGAAGGAGGGAATATCTTCAATCTTATTATCATTGAGGGTAGTAGATAATGGGAGAGAAGCAAATCTGGCAAGCCTCAGATTGGTGCCAAAATAAACAGAGACTATTTTTTGGCAATGAGGGACAGTTGGTTAGACTTGAACCAGCACTGAATGCTGCTAAAATCTAACTGCATCCAGGGGGAAAGGCCATGGGTAGAGGAGCCAGAAGCAAAAAGAACTGTCACCAGCATACATATGAATGGATGCGGAAGAGCAGGCAGTTGTAAAATTATTTAAGAAAATGGAAAATTGAATAGCAACCAAGTCAGACCCTTGAAGGATGCCTAAACTAATAGGAAGTGGAGATGAAGTGAATTCTCCTCTCTGGACAGCTTGAGATCTTCCTTCAATGTAAGGATTAAACCAACTGACTGAAGAGTCAGAGATGCCTGCAGCTTTAAGTTTGTCCAGAAGGAGGGGATGAGCCACAGTGTTCAAAGCTTTAGCAAGATCAACAAAAATAGAAGAGGTATTCAGTCCTTGATCCATACCGTGAGTATGGAGTCAGTGAGCCAAATGAGAGAGGTGGAAGTGGAGTGGGATTTCCTAAAACCAGACTGGAAAGTGTGAAAAAGGAGTAGTCAAGGAAGGAGGTGAGCTGAGGTAAAACAATTTGTTCCTGTAACTTAGCCAAGGTGAGAAGGAGAGAAATAGGACAGAAGTTATCAGGAGCAGTGGAGTCACCACCTTAGTGTAGTGGTATGACAAACAATAGCATATTTCCAAACATCAGGGACAGTAAAAGAGGACAAGATCTAGACAGAGCCAATATGGCTCTGGCGAGCTAGAAGAAGCTCCAAGTAATGAGTGCCATGAGCACCGCTGAATGCCATACCACATATGCCATGCAAGGAGCCCTTCAGCATTGGCAAATACTTGTTTTTTGTTATCTTTGCATGGCTTCCAGCAGTCTGAGATGAAGACATAATCTCTGACTGTGCACTGCAATCACTAAACATTTTAGTACAATTCATCTTGCTTTGTGCTGTATATTAGAATGTAATCCAGTCTACCCATTGCTGACCAGGGACATTCTAAGTTGGAAGAGCATCTCTGACAGATGGCAATGCTTGCAGACAGGGGTGTCTGCGTTTGAATCCTATCAGCTCCCACTTGCATACTGTGTGACCCTGAGTAAGTCACATAACTTTCTTGTGCTCCCAGGTCACACCTGGAATGGAAACAAGCCCTAGATTAGTGTACCTTTCCTGGTTAAACAACCCCCATTTATTGTACATTGGTTTGCATAATGATGTTTGGCTATAAATGAGAGCTTGCTTGGACATTCAGGACTTTAATGTAGTGTAATAGTGTACTAAAGAAAAAATAAATTTTTTGCAAGAGAAATGCTGCATGTAGTGGATACATGTCTGAACCAAACAGAAAATGTATATTGCCTACACAAGTAGGCAGTATAGTGTTGTGGTTAAGAGCACTGAGCTGCAAACCTAGAGAGTTGGATTTGAATCCCATCAGCCTCCACTTGCATTCTGTGTGACCCTAAGCAAGTAACTTAACTTTCCGGTGCTCCTAGGTCACACCTGGAAACAAGATCTGCCTTAGTGTGCCTTTCCAGGTTAAACCATATTCCCTTTTCCCCTTTTTCCTTCCATATATCTGTTGGGGTTATATCAGGAAGCTGGTATGCATAAGAAAGATTGCAAATAATGTGGTATTGGAGGAAGCCACATTTGAATGAAAATAAGTGCACCAGATTGTGTATAACATTAAGTGCTACAAATATAGTTCTGTTTGTCATTCATGCTAAAAAATGTATTAAAAATGTATTAAAGTGATTACAAGATCTTATAAAGGTGACAATTTCCCTGTTTCACAAAAGCATTTTTTACATCTATATCAAAATCAAACTATCACTAGATCTCATTTTAGTACCACCATACGGCTTTTTAATACAACAAAATCATGGTCGAAGTGTCACAAAAACACCCTTTCAATAAGTGTATTTATTTATTAATTCACCCCTCAAGGTTGCATTTGTTGGGTTTTAATTCATTCAACTTTGGAAAAACATATTACTGCAGGGGAAATCTTTATTTAAAAGGAAACACAGGTTAACAGTTGAGAAAGCAAATGAAAATGAAGACAGTCACCTGTTAACAATGTGCTGTTCTTAAAAGGTTATTCAGCCTAAAGTCCTTTTCCTTGTGGTTCTGTGAGACTGCCTTTGTTTAGTTAACCTCTTCCACCAACATTTTAAGCTTACTTAGTGAAGTGTATGGGGGGGGGGGTGCAATTTGCATTTATGTGTACATCTTTTATACAGTCTTTTTCTTGCCTTTTTGTATTAAAAACCATATTTTGCTTCAAATTAGTGGTCAAGATTACTAATATATGTTCAGTTTTATCAGTGTTGCTCCATAAAAAAACAGTACTTTCTTTTAAACCCCTCCCTGGACTGCTTTGAAGGCTATTAAGAAGAACTAGCAACTGACTGATTAATTACGATCATAAAACTACTTCCATCCAGCCAGCTACAAAGGTATAACTCAGGATCTGCTGTTAAATTAGTCATGATGAAATATAAACCATATGTTGGCTCAGCATAGTAATTTCACAAAGCAGGCTATCTGAAGTGCAATAGTAGTTTAGCAGCAGAAATAAGGGAGTGTTCCTTTAACTGTCATAGAGATTTGTAGAATGGAAGGATAGACTGAAAACTCCTAAAAGACATGTTCCACGGAAACACCTTTTTCAGAGGAAAGCATGATGGTTGTAGGCTTCACCCATAGCCATAAAAAGGAATGATTGAGGAAAAGAATAATAGGCAGAGCAATGGCAGGAGCACAGAAAAGAAGAAGCTTCAGGTCAAGGCCATCTAGACAGCATCCCTTCAGAGGATTGAGGGCAAGTAGAGCCTTTAGGGAGACAGAGGGAGTGATAGAAGAGAAGAAAAAAGAACAAGGAGAGGAAGGCATAGGGAAGGAAGAAAGGGGGAAAAGGAAGAGGGGATAAGAGAAAGGGCACAGGTAGTAAAGTAAGTATTAAAAGACATAGCAATAGCAGAAGGGTCAGAGGCAAGGGAGTCACCAACCTTGAGAACAGGAGAGGGAGACTGGGTCTGTGAATTGAAAAGGGAGTGAATGATTTTCCTGAACTTGGAAGGGTTATTAATGTCATTTGGGAATGTGGAAGCAAAATACTCAGGCTTTGCATGTCTGACAGCCTTGGTACAGGGGTTGTGAAGGCATCTACAGTTGGCCAATGAAGAATGGGTGCCAGTAATTTTAAAAGTATACCAGGCAAGTTCTCTGTTGTGGAGACAAGCAAGTACCTCAGCTGATATCCAGGGAAGATATATATCATGCACTCTGTTCACAGGGGAGCATGACAATCCTAAACAGTTAAAAACATATGAAAATAATGTAGGGCAGCATTTATATTACTGGCTGCAGAGATGGGGGACCAATCAATTCACCAAAGATCTGTTAGGAGAGAGGACAAGTCAGGTGATTTAAAGGACCTAAGATATATGAATTTAGAGGGGCTTTAGGACAATGTAGCTTATGCACACAGTAGACCATATGATGATCACTAAGGGCATCAAGAAGGATACCTGCACCCACTATATGGTGTAGATGAGAAGCAAGGACCCAGAATAACTGAGATTGGTTTGAGGGCTTCAAATTTAAATGAGTGGATTCATAAATCAACTGAGACAGCAGCGTTAGCTTAACATTCTGTGAAAATTCATTTGTATTATGGAAAGCCCATTTAAATTAAAGTCACTAAGTATAGATAGCTCACCAATCAATGAGTTAGAACAGATAGAAGAAATAAGCTCAGTAACTAAAGCACAGGAAGTATAAGGGTGACAGTAAATGCCAGCAATAAAGACGGGAATAGATAAAGGAAGGGAATGTTTAAGAATGAGCAGCTCATAGGAAGAGGGAGAGAATATGATATGATATGATTTGATATGATATGATATGATATGATATGATATGATATGGACCTTCAAGTTCCTTAAAGGAATTAACAAAGTGAACTGTGGGGAACATTTTAATCTGAATACCAACTCGTGGTCAAGCGGACATGAGTGGAAATTAACAGGAAGGAGGTTCAGGAGGGATGTGAGGAAGTATTACTTTAAAGAAATGGTGGTGGAACCTTGGAACAGTCTGTTGGCTGTAGTGGTGGGCGCAAAAACAGTCAGGGGATTCAAGCAGGGCTGGGATAGAATGAAAGGAATATTGGTTGCCCAGGACAACGTGACCAAAGAGGAGAATGGGGAGGGTTACTACCCTGCAAGAACAGTAGGTTCTAAAGATCATAGGGGACTTGGGCAGACTGGATGGACCTCTGGTCTTTTTCTGCCATCATTGTCTATGTTTCTGTAAAAAATACTTAACTATTAATGACAGCTGTGTGTTTTTTCAGATATCAGTCTATTGAGACATCTGAGATGTCACAAAAAAGTTATTTGTTGTTATTTTTATAAGACAAAAAATATTTGTGCTTTACTTGAAAAACCTTTAGTAGGCTCTGGACTTTAATGAATTCAGATTGTGAATGACAGACAGCACACATGTTTGATAAGTCACAAAGAAACAGGTAAAAACAGTAGAAAGCAGCTAAAAAACAGAACACACATTGGTTTATGAGTTACTTGGGGAACTGAGTAAACTGTCACTAAAAATTAACTAAATTCTACACACAAAAAACATTTAAAGCTGCAAAATATAAAAACCAGTTGAGAACACAATCATAAATATCAATATGTACATTAACTGTACTGAAATTTAAGTTTTCCTCAAACTAAATATTAAGAAAGTCAGGACTTAAGGTACTTGCACAGACCAAGCAGTGACTGCCCTGCTTCAACCAAAGCCTGATGGGCCATGCCCAAAGTTACAATGCTACTTTTTCATAAAGTAAGGAATTCATTACATGCTGTAAACTATGTTGATGCATGTTCAGGAAATGTGGTGGTAGGTTTTTTTCAACCCTCAAGGTATGAGAAAGCCCCTAGAAGGTGGAGTGAAACGTTAGTGACTGGGGTGAGTGCTACTACAGGTGAACTGTTCAATAAAATGCACTTATGCTGTAAACCAGTAGATACCCATTTCTTTTTTTTTTTGTTCTTCTGATCACTGAGCCCTGCTCCTTGCAGCTGGAAACAGAAACATAGAGTTTGATGGTAGGTAAGGTCCACTTGGCCCATCCAGTCTTCCCATTTCTTCTTACCTACATAATTACATCAGACCATGCCCAATCTACAGCTCTTTCTCCCTCCTCCCTTCGTTTCCAGTATGATACCTTCATGCTTATCCCATGCATTCTTGAACTCCACCTAGAATCCACCACTCTCCAGAATCTACCCTCTCCAGCTTCATAGTATGTCATCTTGTTCTTGAGCACCTTTTCTTCTGAAAAATACTTCTTCAATGTACCTGTACCTTACTTACCCATGTGAGGTATTTAACAGTCTCTATCAAATCTCGCCTCTATATCATCTGCTCCAGGATGTACATATTGAGGTCCTTTAACCTCTCTTCATAGGGCTTTTGATGCAGACCCTGCATCATTATGTTGCTTGCACGCATGTGCAAGAAACATAGTGCCATCATCGGAAATTTCAGAGGTGTGTCACCTCCTCCTCCAATTCAGTCAGTGAGCTGGCAGGCGCGGCCCCTGTAAGCCAATGCATTTTGGAGCTGTCTATGACACGCTCCAAATGCAGTGGCATACAGCTGAAGAGGGGAGCCACGCCCAGTGAGCAGAGATAAGCAGCATAGCCCCCACACGCAGGCGCAGGCCACCGCATGTACTGTGTAGCCGACGGGTGCCCAATCACCGCCGGGCTGAGCTGCGTCTCTCCCCAGTTGTAGGTGCCATGCTGGGAGCCCACCCCAGCGTGGCAATCAGTCCCATAGGCCGACGGGGTGCCCAATCCCCCGCCGGCTGAACGCCTCAACGCCCTGTGCCACGCTGGGAGCCCACCCAGTGTGGCAAACGGTCCCACAATGTCTTTTTTTATTTTTAACCTGAAAAACGAAAACGGAACTCATGGAGGCCTCTCCCACCCTCCCACAACCCGCACTCACCCACTGCGCACTCCAGCCTCCCCACGCCCCTCACCCCATACTTTCCTCTGAACACCGGCGCATGATCTTCGTGGACCGGGAACACGCTGCACTCTTCAAAGCCGATCTGAACTGAGGAAATGCCGGCAAGCTGTATAATGGCCTAGATAGGGGTTTCAACTTTGTGCATATCTCCAGGATTTTTTGGAATTTTACATTTTCAACATGGGGTTTTGGGACCCTTCTCATGAATTATGTCACTGTCATGGCGTTATTCAGGCCTGAAGGGTGATTTCATGCAGTGACCGCGCAGTGACCGCGAAATCACCTCGGCCTGAATACCGCCATGACAGTGACATCATTTATGAGAAGAGGTCCTAAAACCCCATGTTGAAAATTTGTGCAAAATTCCAAAATGACTGCTTTACTAGCGTCATGCTGTTCAGTTCCTACAGGCTCGTAAGTTCACAAATTTCAATATTTTCACTCCAGATTTTCAACATTGCCATTTTACCACACCTTTTTATGAGTAGTACAGCTGTCATTTTTCACATCTCACCCAAAATGTGTTTCCGCCCATGTAGCGCAGAATGGAGCAGTCGGTGTGCGAAATCAATGTACTGGACAAATTAAGAAAATCACAGTGACACTGTTCATGAGCAGAGGTGCTATGTTGAAAATTTGGTGAAAAAATTCCTAAAAATGACTGTTTTACGAGCGTGCATTGCGCAGTTCCTACGCAGGCTCGTAAGTTCGCAAATTTTCAATATTTTCACTCCAGATTTTCAACATTGCCATTTTACCACACCTCCTTATGAGCAGTACAGCTGTCATTTTTCACATCCTGCCCAAAACGTGTTTCTGCCCATGTAGCGCACAATGGCGCAGTCAGTGTGCAAACTCAATGTATGGGACACATTAACAAAATCACAGTGACATTGTTCATGAGCAGAGGTCTTAAAATGGCTATGTTGAAAATTTGGTGAAAAAATTCTTAAAAATGACTGTTTTACGAGCGTGCATTGAGCAGTTCCTACGCACGCTCGTAAGTTCGCAGATTTTCAATATTTGCACTCCAATGACTTCCAAATACCTAAACAGCACATAGAAGCAAGCAACATTCAGCATTGACAAATGCTTGTTTTAGTTGCCCTGCTCTAGACCACCTCCACTCTGTCTATGTCCTTCCAGAGATGAGGTCTCCAGAATGGGACACAATACTCTAGGTGGGGTCTTACCAGCTATCTATACACAGGCAACACCACCTCCCTCTTTCTGCTGGTGACACTCCTCCCTGTATACCCCAGCATCTCACTTGCCCTCCCTACTGCCCTGTTGCACTGCCTGGCCACCTTTAAGTCATCTGATATGATTACCTTCAGGTCTCTTTCCTGCTTAGTGGTTATCAATACCAGTCCACCCATTTTGTACTCTGTCTCTGGGTTTCTGTGCTACAAGTCCATTATTTTGCACTTTTTTGCACTGAAACTCAACTGCCATACCCTTGATCACTTCTCTAGCTTTCTCAGGTCTCTGCTCATCCTTTCCATCCCCCCAGAGTGTCCACCCTATTGCAGATTTTGGTATCATCTGCAAAGGGGCATACCTTCTCTTCCACCTCCTCTGCAATGTCACTTATACATTCATTAAAGAGGACCAGTCCCAGCACTGATCCCATCACCACCTGTTCCTTGGCAAGAACTCTGATTACCACCACCCACTGTCGCCTGTTGCCTAACCAGTTTCTCATCCAATTTACCACCTTTGGACCCACTCCTAAGCTATCCAGCTTGCTTACTAGTCTCCTATGCATAATGATGTTAAACGCCTCACTGAAATTTAGGTAGGCCACATCCACCTCATCACCCTGATCTAGTTCCTTGGCCACCCAATCAAAAAAAATCAGTTTAATTTGACATGACCTTCCCCCTGTGAAACCATGATGCTGTGGGTCTTGGAACCCACTGGATTCAAGATATTCCAAATTCTTTTCCTTCAGCAGGAATCCCATTAACTTTCCCACCACCAAAATCAGGCTAACTGGCTTTTAATTGTCAGACTCCTCCCTGCTACCACTTTTGTGTAATGGGACTACAGCCACCCTCCTCCAGCCCTCTGGAATCATTCATGTTTCCAAAGAGCTGTTAAATTGAACTGTCAAATGTGCAGCCAGTATTTCCCTGAGCCGCCTCAATACCCATGGGTGCACACCATTTGGCCCCATTGCTTTATCCATCTTTAGATCAGCAAGTTCCTTTAGGAATCTCACCTCCAAAAAGGACTAGTGTCCCCCTCCCTCTCTCCTAAGCCTTTTTCTTTTACTTTTTTGTGGCCCCTTCCCATTTCCTTCCTCTATGAACATTGAACAAAAGT
This sequence comes from Neoceratodus forsteri, assembly GCA_016271365.2. Lineage (NCBI taxonomy): Eukaryota > Metazoa > Chordata > Ceratodontiformes > Ceratodontidae > Neoceratodus > Neoceratodus forsteri. The sequence goes on from CM057452.1 coordinate 1,730,194,827, forward strand.
ATTTGTTCAGGATGTCTGCCTGTTCCTGATCCCCCATTACACAGCTCTCCCTTCACTTTTTAACCTTACAATCCCACCCCTGGCCTTCCTCTTTTCACTTTAAAAATGTCTTGTCCTGTTTCATACCTCCAGGGCTATTCTCTCTTCAGTTTGTGTCTTTGCCCACCTTACTGCTTTTCCTGCTACCCTTTGTTTTCCCCGATACACCTCCCTGTCCTCTTCCCTCTGCACCTCCTTATATCTTCTGAATGCTACCCTTTCAGCTTTCACCTTTTCAGCCACCTCTTTTGAGAACCATAGTGGTCTCTTTTCCATCTTGCTTTTGCTCACTTGTTTGATGCAGAGGTTTGTTGCCTTTACTATGCTCCACTTTATCTTTGCCCACTGTTCCTCCACCCCACCCAGTCACCCACCTCTGCTGGTGATCCCTGAGGTATTCATCCATCTTTTTAAAATCTGCCCTACTTAAGCCTAGGACCCCTTACCACTGTGTGCTTCGATTCTGCAAGTGTTCTTATATTGAACCTCAACATAAGGTGATAACTGGTCCTTAAGTGGCCTCCCACCTTGACATCTGCAACACTGTCCTTGTTAATGAGTACCATATCCAGTACTGCCCCATCAAGAGTGGGTTCACTGACTAGTTGCTTGAGGAATTCCCCCTGTAGAGGGTTCAGGACGTCCCTTCTTTTAGCTGAAGCCACTTCTGGGGGTCTCAAATCCACATTTAGCAGGTTGAAGTCCCCCACCAGCAGCACCTCCCCCTTTCTGCCATCTTGCTAATGCCTTCCACCAGTTCAATATCTAATCCACCCTCTGTGTTGGAGTTCTATAGATCACTCCAGTGTGAACAGTGGCTCCAGTCTCCATTTCCAGGGTGACCCACAGTACCTCTGCCTCACCCTGTATGCCCTGTATTTGCATGGCTTTTATGCTTTCCCTCACATAAAGCACAACACCTCCTCCTTTCATTCCCACCTGGTCCTTCTTGAACAGATTATAGCCCACTGTGGCCACATCCCAGTCATGGTTTTTGGTGCACCTTGGCACAGTAATGGCCACAATGTCCAGGTCAGTCTCTGCAATGATGGCCCCTAGATATGGAATCTTATTTCCTACATGTCTAGCATTTGTACACATGGACTTCTAGATATTGTTTCCCACTCTGCTTGTTGTCACACTTATTTCCTTTTTGCCCTCCCTCCATCCCACCTCTCTTTTTAATGCTCCTGATCCTTTCCCCATTATCTTTACCAACCTACTCCCTTTATTAATTTGCACCCTGGGGATCCTCTCCCCTCAGGTTCTCCTTACTCTCTACTTCAGCCTGTGAGGGGGTGGGGGAGGCAGTGTCTGACTACCTTACTCCTTGATTACTTCTGCCACTCCCCTTGGCTAGTTTAAATGCTCATCAGAGTAACACTTAAACCATCAACTGAGGACTACAGTTCCACTACCAGATGGATGCAGGCCATCACCTCTGTATAGGCCCTTATCCTTCAAGGTGGGTTCCCAGTCTCAGTGTAGCTGAACACTTCCTCTCTGCACCATTCCTTCAGCTATGAATTAAAGTGCCTGCTATGTAGTTCACCTTCCTGCTGCTGCATCATCTGACTGCCAAAGTTGGATCTTCAATATTGGAACTGGGCTATTTTTCTACTTTGAAGGAGGATGGCACTGGTGCTAGTAGGTGGGGGGTGTATTTTGAACTTTCTGGACACCAGGATGTGGCACCTGTTGTCAGAAACACAATGGGAGACTTCTATTGCAATTTACAATGGTTGTGTACCCAGTACCCACAGCTGTTTGTAGGGCAATATGTTTCAAGCAAGCTTCATCTTGGTCCTGTAGACTGCCTGGGAAAGACTTTAACACAGCTCAGCAATGTTGACAGGGTTCAGTTGAGGCACAGAGTTCACTGATTTGCCAGGCAAGTTCTTTACAACAGTTCCCCCAAATTGACAGAGATTTGGTGAGGGAGGGGTGTTCACTAGACTAACTTACTCAGGAAATGATTGAAATTGGAGCTACAAGCAGGTATGGTCAGCAGGACAAAAAAAAGTTTATACTGGTTAGCAGGATAAAAGTGTATGTTATTGAACAATTCACTTGCAATCAGGGGAGCAGACGGGGTGGGGGGACACAGGGGATAACTGTTCCATTCCCAGTGGTTCACAGGGGCCCAAAAGGGGGCCAAAAGGGGGACCTGTAACAGGGGATGTGAGGTTAAGGGGGGCCCAGTCATAAAGGTGTGTCCCGGGCCCAGGAAATTCTATTGGCACCCCTGCTTGCAATATCATTTGCATACCATTGCCAACATTTCATTTCATCTTCTGGGAGCTTCCTTGGGTGTGTGAATGCTCCCAGAAGGTAGAGTGAAATGTTGGTAACAGTAGGCTGAATGCAACTGCTGGTGATTTCTTTTTCAATAAAATATACTTTTATGCTGCAAACCAATAGATACTTGTTTTTTTTGTTCGGTTGACCATTGAGTCCTGCACCCTGCTGTTCTTGCTGTGTCCACTTGATTGCCAAGGTCAGATCTTCAGTATTGCCCAGTAAAGTTATTGCACAACACTGACTGTAATCAGAGTGGGGGACCACTAGACTGTCAAGACTGGGATATGCAATATAGCTCAGCACCAATGGGAATGTATCAGGTAGCAGTGAGTTGCACCTGCACATGTACTGAAGGGGACAGGGGGCATGCACCACTATACATGTTGAAGAAAGCAGGGTTGTGTAATCATTAATTAAAACATCCTTGGCATCCTGTTAGTGCTTACAAAATACTTGGAATATACCACTACATCCTGTATGCAATAGTGCATCCTCATTTGCATGGATCTAGAGATGAATTCTGCTTGTCAGCCCACTCCATTCTGTAAGGTGCCAGGTGGCCCTTTGGATATGGTGCCCACCTGTTCCACATGTACTAAGTCCAGTTAGAGCAGTGCTATAGAAGGAACAAAACTTTACACTCATAGGATCACTGTTTACCATAAAAAAAATATGCAGCAAAGGTGCTTAATCCATTTATTGCAAGTTCTGCAGAGGATTGCTGACAATGCTCATAACCTCAGCACTTCAATCCAACAAAAAAGCCATCATCAGGGAGCTAGTCTCTGTAAAAAAGAAGAAACTGCACTCCAGAAGTCATGCTGTGAAAGGTTTTAATCCAAATTGAAAAATGGGGAGAACACAGACAAAGCCCCTAGCACTTTGACAAAACGGTCTTCTAGGGGGGCAAGCTAGGCTGTTACAGAATACCTTGTTTTAAATGGTACATTTAAAGACACATTAACAGTGAAACAGGCTCATAATATAAGAGAGCATAAAGTAACACAGTGATTAAATATAAAAGTTCAAATGACAACAACAAAGTGTCCTAGGATGTATCTAGATGGAGCGAATTACCCCATATTATTTGGAAAGAACATTTACAAAAAGTGTTTTGCTTTATACTTATAACAATGTAACCCCTCACCCCTGCCTTTTTAGCAAAACGACAGGTGGCATGCTGTTGAAGCTGACAGCAGTACCTGGTGGGGACCTGGGTTCGGGGAGGATGAGGTTACTCAACACAGGTGACCTAGGTTTGGCTACTCTGAACAGAGGCTCCCAAGTAAATCCGAACACAGGAAGCAATAACTATAATGTCCAGAACTAGGAATGGGATTCTTCAGTGTGGCTTTTATTCACATCCAAGCTGAACAAACAAAGCATAGACGGACCCCCATCGGGCTACATTTCCTGGTAATGCAGATTAGAGACAACAGAACACTTTATCACTATTTCCAGCCCTCAGGCTCTAAACCCATCAGGCACACAACCCGGACTTGCATGCAGCTTTGGGTACACAGCCCAACTTGTACACACTTGGGTTTCCCCACTGGCCCAGCTCCTCTGCCGGCCACTTGATCCGCGGTCCATTGGAAGAATGAACCAATTATCCCATTCACGGTCCATTGGAAGAATGAACCAATTATGCCCTACATGGTCCATTGGAGGAATGAACCAATTATCCTGTTGTGGCTCCCCAAAGCACACTAGAGTCTTCTACTCCTAGAGAGAATTTTCTTTACAATCCCACATCTGGGTACTTCCCCCATCACTGGCCAAGTGCCTGAGGCAAAGTAGAAATCCACAGAAGAAATCCGTAGAGGTGGACCTGGTCACTAAAAATTGGGGGCCACCCACCTCCAGCTCCCACAGCCCATACCTGTCCATTTCTCTGGAAACTGAACAATTTCTTTACTGAACTTTCAAATGTAGATTAAGGGTCGATGTCTGTCACATCACCTCTACATATTATTTGCATCCCAACAAACTCTGGATTTGAAACTACTTTTAACTTGCTTAGCCCATTACTCTAGGCTTCCCAATATTTAGTAGTTCAATCCCCACATTGTCACACAAGTTCCAGGGTGAAAAACATAGGCCCTTTTAGCCAGAGCAGACACTCACCCTCATGTTGCAGGTGCCCCACATGCGACTCACAAATCTTCTTTTCTCCCAAATAAATACTGGAACAAACAGGCAGCTTTTCCTCCACAAGAAGACCTAGGCAGTTGCCCCAGGAATCTGCAGGGAAACCTCCCCCCCTGGAGGGAGGGGGCACTGAGACCCAGAAACAGCGATCTCCACCACTTCAGTAATCTTCTGTGTCTCTCTTCAAGGTGGAGACGCACACCTTATTACTTAAAAGTAACCCTCTGTCAGGGCTGAGGCTCCTAGAGCCTTACTGAGCTGCTTTACCAGCAAGCTTCCAACTTCTCACACACTCACTGAAGACTGACTGAAGACACTCTGACTTCAAAACTCCCAATGTTCTATCTAACTCCCTTTGCTGCAGATTCCAATGTGGCTCATACAGCTGCGAAAGTTCTATTGGTGATGTCATCCCTCAGTCTCAGCTGAGACTGAGAACAGAGTGAGACAGTGCGAAACCCATTTAGCTGGAGTTTCACAAGCTGCCTTCCCTGCCTACCACTAGGTCTCACTGGTATTCTAGTAACCCCGGGTAACAAGGGGGTTACAACAAGATAAGTGTATGTTTAAAGCACAGGGTAAAATACAGAGAGCATGGAGGCTAAACACCAAGGCCCAGATATTCAAAAGGGTTGCGCATGGTGCAACAGTGTTGCACCATGCGCAACCCACTGATGCACCCTGGCGCGATATTCAAAAGGGAAAAGTGCGTCGCACAAATCCCGATGTGCTGGAGTGCATCAGTAGTGTATGCAAGCACAGGTGGGGGGGTGTTCCCATGCATAACCTGCACAGCCCTATATTCAGCCCGGGATGTGCAGAGCCATGCATGCACAACCCCTACTTGCACCAGCACAAAGTTAAGCCAAAAAAAAAAGGAACAACTGGTGGCCACCCACAGGTGAGCTGCCGCATTGCAGGGCGCAACAAGGCAGCTGCCACCTGTGGGTGGCCACTCGAGTTCCAGCTGCACCTGACGGCGCCCTCCCCATGCCCAATCATGGGCATTCATAAAAATAAAAAATGTCCTATATCCCTGGTGGTCCAGTGGACCGATTTACACCCGATCACAGGCATTTGTTTTAATAAGGAATACCCCCTGGTCCTATATCCCTGGTGGTCCAGTGGACCACACTCTGCCCGATCACGGGCATCTGTTGTAAGAAAAGACCCCCCCAAGATCCCACTGTCTGCCCGATCGTGGGCATCTGTTGTAAGAAGAGACACCCTCTCATCCAATATCCTTGGTGGTCTAGTGGTACCCCTCCCACCCGCCCACTGAGCCCCACCACCCCACTCTCCCCAGTCAGCCAGAGGGTGGCAGCACCACCGCCTGCCACCCGCCAGCCTGCCGACTGACAGCTCGTTAGGGCTGCATGCCCATTGGTTCACAGCATGAGCCATGGGCATGCAGCTATACTACATTCCAGATATGCAATGAATCACATATCTGAATGTAGACAGTATAAGTTGCATGCCCATTGGCTCATACTGTGAACCAATGGTGTGCAGCCCTACCGAGCTGTCAGTCGGTGGTGGTGGGGCAGCAGGCAGGTGGGGTGCTGCTGCCTGCCAGCTGACTGGGGGAGGGGCGTAGGGCTCAGTGGTGGGGAGGGGGCACTGCCACTAGACCACCAAGGATATTGGATGGTTGGATGTCTCTTCTTACAACAGATGCCTGTGATCGGGCGGACAGTGGGATCTTGGTGGGGTGTCTTTTATTACAACAGGTGCCTGTGATCGGGCAGACAGCAGGATCTTGGGGGGGTGTCTCTTCTTACAAGAGGTGCCCGTGATCGGCAGAGTGCGGTCCACTGGACCACCAGGGATATAGGATGGGGATTTTCCTTATTAAAACAGATGCCCGTGATTGGGCAGAAAGCAGTCCACTGGACCACCAGGGATATAGGACAGTTTTCTACTTTTACACAGATGCCCGTGATTGGGCTGTAGGGGGTGTCGGTCCCCAATGGCTGCTGCCTGGCAGGGTGCCAGGTGCAAGTCATCGGGGATTGATGCACCTGCATGCAAATGGGATGCAAATGGGCCATAATGACATGCAAATGGTCCCGTGTGCACCTTGCATAAATTATGGCCCCATCTGCATGTCTCCTTTTGAATATTGTGGGTGCTGTGAATGGCACAATGGCACTTGCGCTAGCGCATCTCCATGCTCCACTCTGGCCACTTGCACTGGCACAGTGCTACTGCACCATGCACAGTGGGGGTGGCCAGGGTGCGATATTCAAAGCTGGTGAGCCTTGGCGCAGCTCCTTTGAATATCGCCCAGGCCACTCCCCTGCACAGCCAAGTTGAGCAGTGCCCAAGCTTGCGCCACAGCCTGGCGCAGTTTGAATATCCAGCCCCAAGTATGTTTAGAAAAAACAATTGCAATTTTCTGTCATAACAGGAATTTCAGATAAATTTTGTTACTAGGAAAAGAGACTGAGAGGTGAGAAAGGCATAGGCACATGGAAACAGACAGAAAGGGATCAGGGAATGAAAAGCAATTTGAATATGGCTAGTTTAAAGAATGCAATGCAATGGATATATACAGTATAACAATTGCAAAGCAGGGTGGGGCATATTAAATCCAGTAGGAAATCCTAGATGTCTCTCATGTAACCTAGGAAAGGCTTCAGAGGAACTTCTGGAATAATATAGATCCACAAATGGGGGGGTAATCCAAAAGACATGTATAAAATGAATGCATAAACGTCCATATGGAACAAACCAGGAAATATCCAAAAAGAGAAGGGTAGAAACACCCAAAGGAGGTATGACCTAAAAGACAGAAAATAGAAAAACACAAGGTTAATAAGCACATATAAGTATGTGAAAGTAAAACAGGACACTTGTAACAAATATTCAAACACCAAAGAATTTTTCACTCATGCACTTTGCTATTTATCATTTTTCTGTACACATGATTTTAATTCATTTCAGAAATGGTGTGAAGTCCAGTTCTTCATTGATTCCATAGGGTGACAAAGCCTAAAAATAAAAAAAATCCAGCTACTTTCCTTTTGCAATAGCATATTAAATTTGTCACCTCTCTGAGTAGAGGGCCCACTCTTTCAAGTGCAGCAAACCTTAAGCCACATGAGTTAGAGTTATGCGCAATACCAAAATGTGCTCCAATGGCATTCTCATAGTTATTATTGAGAACTGCATGTATGTGTTCTTATATGCATGTTTTTAAAAATCTCTTAGTTCAACCAATATATTGTAGTCCACAAGGACACCATACAATATACACAGAATATGTGCTTTTACACATAACAAACTGTTTGATTTCAACTGTTTGTTATGTTGTAATGGATGCACATAAAGATTGCCTTCAGAAGAATAGTTACAAATGTTGCAACATCTACATTTGTAAAAACCCATTGGTGGCTGTGGTAACCAGGTACTGCTTCCTGTTGTCTGGGTAAAGTGACTGGAGGTAAGTATGTCACCCAAAGATTGTCCCTTCCTGAACATTATTCTAGGTCATTCATCTACACAATGATGCAAGTAGGGCTCTGTCTGTAAGATTGGCCAATATTTGTAAATCAAACCATCCTCTTGACCAGAAATGGGGCTGCAATCTAATACCATTGTACAGGGTTAATTTTCATCTACCTGCTTCATTTTCGGTGTAAGAAATTATTCCGGTTGAACCCCCTTCACCTTGGTTAGTGCCTGATCAAGAATGTCCTGTGAATATCCCCTTAAAATTTAATGATCAACTAAATCTTGGGCCTGTTTCACAAATATTTCATGAGAAGAATAATTTCATCTGATCCTAATGAGCTGAGATTATGATATAGATCCAATGCGTTTTTTGGGGTGATCACTGTAAATAGTGTAGAATTGTGTTCATTTATATAGGATTTTCTAAAGCAAGAAGAAGAGGTAGGCTGTTCTGGTACTCCATTAAGTGTAACATCTAAACAATTGATGGCGTTGAATCAGTTTGGGACGTGAAAGTGAGGATAAAGGTGTTGTTATTCAAGAACTGTAAAAAGTCACTGACGTCAGTCTCATTGCCTTCCCAGATGAAAAGTATGTCATCAAAAAAGTGCCACTAACCAATAATTTTACTGTAAAAAAGATTGTTATTTCGGTTGCTTATAAAGGTGTATTCCCAGTAACCCATGTAAAGATTTGCATAAGAAAGTGCAATTGAAGCTCCCATTGCAATGCCCAGTTGTATGTAGTACTCTTTAATAAATACAAAGTAGTTTTTATGTAGAGCAAAATCAAGGCCCTCCAAAATAGACCTAATCGGTGTTGTGTTAGTGTTAGCATATTCTCTAAGGAAAAATTCCATAGCTTTTGAACCTTTTACATGGGTATGGTAGTGTATAAACTATTCACTTCTATAGTTAACCAGCGATAATTGATGTTCCAAATAAAGCCTTATAACTTCTGTAGAAGACTCATGGTGTCCCTAATAAAGGAATGGAGTGTGCTAACCATAGGCTGGAGTTGGTAACCTAAATATTTGCACACATTTTGTGTTAAGGAGCCAATCCCCAATACTATGGGGTGACCAGTGAGTGCAAAAGATTTTTGTGTGTTTTGGGGAGTATGTGAAATGTGGGTGTAATCGGGAATTCAACTAGTAGGAAAGATGCCCCATCTTTACTCACCCAGCCTTGTTCCAATGCCTTATTAACTAGCTGTTTTAATTCAGTTTGAAACTGATTTGTTGGATTAATATTCAGTTTACCATAATCATCAGTAAGATCCAAAGGTTCATGTACTTTTCTAATATGTATTTGTTCAGCCATGATCACAATATTGCTCCGCCCTCTTTTTGGAAGTTTTAATTATGATATCTTTCAATTCCTTTAATTCCTGTAATGCTGATTTTTTTGAAGGAGACAGAGTAGTATACATTTTGAAATTCCTGTCCTGTACCAGTTTCTCAATTTCCATCTCCAACATCAAAGTGGATCTCTTTCATTTCATTAGAAAACTGAAATTGAGGTGTTTTTTCCAAAACAAGGACTTAACAACAGAATATTTAAATATGGGCTTTGACGAAACATTGTCTTTACCTGAAATTGATCTACTTGCCCAACTTTCTTTCCACCCCACAGCATGAATTACAATGGGACAGTGGTATGGTTGCACATGATTTGAATTTAGGAGCAATTTGGAGTGAAAACCTGATCGATCAGCTTGGCCTGAGCGAACTCCTGGCTGATAAGGATGCCTTGAATAGTGAATTTAGACTAAGGAGCACACCGCTTAGACGTAAATCAATCTTTTGCCCAACCATTCCTACATGCCCAACAATCACTAACTTTGAGAAAGTATTGAAGAAGGAAATTGAAAAACTGGTACAGGACAGGAATTTCAAAATGTATACTAATCTGTCTCCATCAGAAAATGCAGCCTTACAGGAATTAAAGGAATTGAAAGGCATCATAATTAAACCCTCCTACAAGTGGGGCAACATTGTGATCAAGACTGAAGAAATTTATATTAGAAAAGTACATGAACTTTTGGATGTTATTGATGATTATGGTAAATTGAATACTAATCTAATAAATCAGTTTCAAACTGAATTAACACAGCTAGTTAATAGGGCATTGGAACAAGGCTGGGTTAGTAAAGATGATGCATCTTTCCTACCAGTTGAATTCCCAATGACACCTACCTTTTACATACTCCCCAAAACACACAAAAATCTTCTGGACACACCGGGTCACCCAATAGTATGGGTGGTTGGCACCTTAATACAAAATGTGTGCAAATATTTAGATTATCAACTCCACCCTATGGTTACCACACTCCATTCCTATGTTAGGGACACCATGAGTCTTCTATAGAAGTTACAGGGTTTTATTTGAAACACCAGTTATCGCTGGTTAACTATAGACATGAATAGTTTATACACTAGCATACCCCATGTAAAAGGTTCAGAAGCACTGAAATTTTTCCTTAGAGAATATGCTAACACTAACACAACACCAATTAGGTTTATTTTGGAGGGCCTTGATTTTGCTCTACATAAAAACTGCTTTGTATTTATTTAGGAGTTCTACATGCAACAATGGGCACTGCAATGGGAGCTTCATTTGTACTTTCATTTGCAAATCTTTACATGGGTTACTGGGAATACATCTTCATAAACAACCAGAATAATAATCCTTTTTTACAGTAAAATTATTCATTGGTGGCGCTTAATTGTTGACATACTTTGCATCTGGGATGGCAGTGAGACCGACATCAGTGACTTTTTACAGTTCTTGAATAGCAACCCCTTTAACCTCACTTCCACATCTCAAACGGATCCCAGCACCATCAACCTTTTAGATGTTACCCTTAATGGAGCACCAGGACAGCCTATCTCTTCTTGCTTTAGAAAACCTACATCAGCAAACACTATTCTACACTATAACAGTGTTCACCCCACAAAAAAACTCATTGGATCTACAGTATACCATACGATCAGCTAATTAGGATCAGATGCAATTGTTCTTCTGATGAAATATTTAAGAAACAGGCCCAAGATTAGGCTGATCATTTACTTTTAAGGGGATACACACAGGACATTCTTGATCAGGCACTATAAAGGTGAGGGGGTTCAAAGGGAATCACTTCTTACACCATAAACAAAGCAGGTGGTTGAAAATCAACCCTGTACAATGGTATTAGATTGCAGCCCCTTTTCTGGTCAAGTGAGTGGCTTGATTTCAAATATTGGCCCATCTTACAGACAGAGCCCCACTTACATCATTGTGTAGGTGAACAACCTAGAATAATGTTCAGGAAGGGTGAATCTTTAGGTGACATACTTATCTCCAGTCACTGTACCCAGACAACAGGAAGCAGTACCTGGTTACCACAGTCACCAATGGGTTTTTATAAATGTAGATGTTGCAACATTGGCAACTAGGATTCTGAATGCAATCTTTATGTGCATCCATTACAACATAACAAACAGTTGAAATGAAACTTTTTTTTATAAAAATAAGCACATATGTTGTGTATATTGTATGGTGTCCTTGTGGATTACAATATGTTGGTAGAACTACTGTAAGAGATTTTTAAATACATGCATATAAGAACACATACATGCAATTCTCAATAAAAACTTTGAGAATGCCATTGGAGCACATGTTGCTCTTGCACATAACTCTAACCCATGTGGCTTAAAGTTTAATGTACTTGAAAGAGTGGGCCCTCTACCTAGAGGTGATGACAGACTTAATCTCTTATTGCAAATAAAAAGTAGGTGGATTTTTTATCTTAAGGCTTTGTCACCCAATGGAATCAATGAAAAACTAACTGGACCTAATACCATATTTGAAATTAATTAAAATCGTGTGTACAGAGAAATGATAAATAGCAAAGTGCACGGGTGAAAAATTTGTGTTTGGATAATTGTTACAAGTGTCCTGTATTTACTATGACAAACTTATATGTGCTTATTAACCTTGGCCCAGATATTCAAACTGTGCCAGGCTGTGGCGCAAGCTTGGGCGCAGCTCAACTTGGCTGCACAGGGGTATGGACTGGGCGATATTCAATGGAGCTGTGCCATGGCTCAGCAGCATTGAATATCGTACCCTGGTCACCCGCAGTGTGCATGGTGCAGTAGCACTGTGCCTGCGCAAGTGGCCAGAGTGGAGCATGGGGATGCGCTAGCGCAAGTTCCATTGCACTATGCACAGCAACTGCGATATTCAAGACTTGACATGCAAATGGGGCCATAATGTATGCAAGGCACAAATGGGGCAATTTGCATGTCATTATGGCCCCATTTGCATGCAGGTGTGCTGATCCACAACCACTTGTGCCTGGCACCCTGCCAGGCAGCAGCCATCAGGAACCGACGTGCCCTGCAGCTGGCAATGTGCTCTACAGCCAGACTAAAGGCTGCAGGAAAATAAGGGAAAAGCATAAATCCCTGGTGGTCCAGTTGACCGCTGTCTGCCGAATCATGGGCATTTGTTAATGAAAGAAGAACTATGTCCAATATCCCTGGTGGTCCAGTGGACCGCTATCTGCCCGATTGTGGGCATTAGTAATAAAAATATCTGTCCAATATCCCTGGTGGTCCAGTGGACCGCTATCTGCCTGATCATGGGTATTAGTAATGAATATATCTGTCCAATATCCCTGGTTGTCCAGTGGACTGTTATCTGCCCGATCGCGGGCATTAGTAATAAGAAATGAATATATCTGTCCAAACTCCCTGGTGGTCTAGTAGACTGCTGTCTGCCCGATCACAGGCATTTGTAATAAACAACAAAAAATATGTTCAGTATCCCCGGTGGTGTATCGCTACTCACCACCCTGGCACTGCCCATTCCTCCCCGGTCCGCGGCAGCAGCAGCACCACCACCTGCCGCCCCGCCACCCGCCCGACCGACACCATCGTGTGTAGTGCATCGATTGTCCACAGCATGAGATACGCGTAGCCTACTGTACCACATCAGATATGTGAATGGATCCAATTCATATATCTGGAATGTGTAGTACAGTATGGTTGCACGCCCATTGGCTCACGCTTGTGGACCAACGGCACAAAGTCTTGTTGACGGTGTCAGTCGGCAGGCAGCAGGGCGGCAGGCGGGTTGGGTGCTGCTGTCTGCCGACTGACCAGGGGGAGTGGGGCGGTGGGGCTCAGTGGGCAGGTGGGGAGGGAGGTACCACTACACCACCAGGGATATTGGACACATTTTTATTGTTTATTACAAATGCCCAGGATCGGGCACACAGCGGTCCACTGGACCACCAAGGAGTTTGGACAGATATATTCATTTCTTATTACAAATGCCCATGATCAGGCAGATAGTGGTCCACTGGACCACCAGGGATATTGGACAGATATTTTTCTTACTAATGCCTGCGATCGGGCAGATAGCAGTCCACTGGACCACCAGGGATATTGGACAGAATTCTGCATTGTTTTACAAATGCCCATGATCAGGTATGGGGGGGCCACCGCCAGGTGCAGCTGGAGCTCGGGTGGCCACCCACAGGTGGCAGCTGCCGTGTTGTGCCCTGCAATGTGGCAGCTCACCTGTGGGTGGCCATCAGTTGTTCCTTTTTTTTTTGGATCAACTTTGTGCTGGCGCAGGTAGGGGTTGCGCATGCATAGCTCTGAACATCCCGGGCTGAATATCGGGCTGTGCAGGGTATGCATGGACACACCCCCCCACTTGCTCCTGCATACATTACTGATGCATGCCAGCACATCGGGATTTGTGCCGCGCACTTTTCTCTTTTGAATATCGTGCTGGGGCTCATCAGTGGGTTGTGCATGGCACAACACTGTTGTGCCATGTGCAACCCTTTTGAATATCTGGGCCCTTGTGTTTTTCTGTTTTCTCTCTTTTAGGTCCTATCTTCTTTGGGTGTTTCTACTCTTCTGTTTTTGAATATCTCCTGGTTTGTTCCATATGGACATTTATGTATTCATTTGATACATCTCTGGTGGATTACTCCCTCCCCCCATTTGGGGATCTATATTATTCCAGAAATTCCTCTGCAACGTTGTCCTAGGTTACATGAGAGAGATTCAGAATTTCCTTTTGGATTTAATATGCTCCACCCTGCTTTGCAATTGTTTATATATATATATATATATATATATATATATATATATATATATATATATATATATATATATATATTCATATATCTATATCTATATCTATATCTATATCTATATCTATCTATATATATATATATTTGCATTGCACTCTTTAAACCTGCCATATACATATTGCTTTTCATTCTCTGCCCCTTCTGTCTATTTCCACGTGTCTATCCCTTTCTCACCTCTCAGTCTCTTTTCATATGTACAACATTTATCTAAAAATACCTGCTATGACAGAAAATTGCCATTGGTTATTCTAAACATACTTAGTGTTTAGCCTCCATGCTCTCTGTCTTTCACCTTGTACTTTAAAAATACACCTGTCTTGTTATAAGTAAAAAGCAAAAAATGTTTTGTAAATGTTCTTTCCAAATTATGCAGGGTAATTAGATCCATCTAGATACATCCTAGGACACTTTTTCTGTTGTCATTTGAACTTTCTTATTTAATCACTATGTAATGTCATGATCTGTTATATTATAAGCCTGTGTCACTATGTTACTGTGTCTTTTAATGTACCATTTAAAAAAGGTATTCTGCAACAGCCTAGCATGCCCCCGTAGAAGACTGTTAGGTTGAGGTGCTAGAGGCTTTGTCTGCATCCTACTTGTTTTTCAATTTGGATTAACACCTTTCACAGAAAGACTTCAGGAGTGCCAGTTTCTTCTTTTTGTGTGTAAACAATTGGCAACCTTTCCAGAGCAGGCCCAGCCTCTCCCTGAGTGCAGTATTTACCTTTCTTAGCTAGTCTCTATAAAGCTGTAAGCACTGCACTATAACCTTCATAATATGGGGATCATTCTGTGTCTGATTCTACCCCTCCCTCACAAACACTAAAGTGCCACCCTTAACATTTAGGTATTAAGTTATCGTACCTTTAAGTTTTTATTGTTTTATTTTATTCTTTGGTAACTGAATAAAACCCACTTGGCACAAGTGCCTGTTTTCAGTGGTGACCTAGGAGTACTAGGGAAGTTAAGTGACTTGCTCATGGTTACACAGTGTGCAATTGGAGGTTGGGGGAATGAAACCCAAGTCTACTGGATGTACCAAGCATATTCACAGCTTATTAACCTCTAGGCTATACTGCCAGCTGCAAAGATCCTTTTGAACTTAAACACTAGCTAGAAACCTTTGTGCAACATGTAGATTTTGAAAACCATCATAAAGCATGTAGATTCTGAAAGGCATCACAAAGTGTATTTCCAAAACCATTGCAGAGGATTTCATATGAATGTTTTATGAAACAAGATAACGATTTTGCAAATTATTATGCAGCATGTAGAGTTTGGAAGCTGTCATGCAGCACATAGTTTTGAAAACTGTTATGTACATGCTCAAAATATCCATGGGGCATGTAGATTTTCAAAACAATAATTCACCTATCCCCCTCTCCCCCACACCCACTCACCCTCTTGCCTTTTTCTGACTGCCTTTGTATTCTTCTTTCTCCTTGATGCACTTATCTGCCCACCGATGGCACTTGCTTGTAAATATAATCTTTTATGTACTTGAACTGTATTTTTATACCATCTCAGTTAGTGGTTAAGCCTTTCCTATGCACTGTATCTTGACTCCTCAATCTATGTTTTTTTTGTTTTTTTTTGTAATTCAATTTACTTTATTAATATATTGATATATTGATATTACATGAAAAAGTGTCATTTTATTCAATCTATCAGTTACAAGACAGACAAGTCCTTATCGAGCATATATGCTAATAGCAACTGACTCACTGAAATAAGAGTCGGAACAGGTAACATGACACATTAACCAAGTAATCATATTAGAAAAAGAACAAAAAAGAAAAGAAACCTACCCATCACTCATTCCACCCAACTACCCCATCCCCAGCAGCATCTACAGTTACGTTGAAACACTTTACATGTACACATTCGAGAGGAGAAACACAAGGGCACTAGAAGAAACAAAAGAAAAGATACCTCTAATAGCAGAACGTTACCAGCGGCCAAGGAGGTTAAACTTGCCAACAGGCCAGGACTGCATCCAGCAGGCCCCATTTGGAGCTGTATGATTGGATCCTGTTGTGCATTCTGGCTATGTGTTGCTCTAGCTGTAAAGCCAGTATAATTTCTTTATGCCATTCTAGGATAGATGGGCGGAGGCGTCCTTCAATGTCTAAGGATAAGCGCCCTGGCCGTGGCAGATATGATAGTCATGTATAACCTCTTTGCCTGGTCTCGCCTAGGAGAATATTTAACAAACAGATTTCCGGTGTGAAGAAAGGCTCTAGATCTAATATTGATGGTAATGAGGTGCAAATTGCCCTCCAAAAGGGCTGTATCACCGCACACTCCCACAAAACATGGTACAGGTCCCCTTCTGTAGTTAAACACCTATTACAATTAGGTGATGATAACTTGCCCATCTTGTAGAGCCTAGCTGGAGTATAGTACAGGTTATGCATAATGTTAAAATGCTGAAGTTTATATCTGTCTTGTCTAATGTATTTATGAATGTTAACCCATATCCGTTCCCATTCATTAATATCCACTGCCATCTCTAGTTTCTTTCTCCAGTATGGGCTAACATTATAAGGTGGGCCATTGTCTATTCTCTGTAATTCACTATAGATTCTCGAGACAGAGTGGGGTTGGTCTGCGACCTTAAGTAGAGAAGACAACTCAATTCTGTTTTCTTCCCAGGTTGTCACCCTGCGTAAATGGGCTTTGATGGAATCACAAATCTGTAGGAATTTGAAATAGTGTCCTTTTAGGTTTGGGAATTGAGTACATGCTTGCTCATACGATAATAATTTTCCCTAGGGTGCCAAGTCTCCCAGTCGTAGCCCATTTATCTGTCTCCAGAATGTGGTCGGAATGGGGACACACTGTATAAGAAAGTGAATGTTATGTATCAGGGATTGCTCCAATGAGTTCTGCCAATTCACCTTTAGGGACTTCTGGACTTGGTTGAGAGCTTTTAAAGTCCATCCGATAGGCATATTTTTAAGTGGCTTAGGGAGAAGTTTTAACGTGGTATAGGCAATTGAATCTAGCATAAGTGAGTGTTTAATCACCAGGTCATTCTCAATACTACCCCAAGGAGGCACATAAAAATGCGGAACCGTTATATCAGTCAGCAGGTTCCATAATACTATTTTGCTAATATGTGAGGCAATATACTATTTGAAAAAGGAAAGGAGTGCAAGGCCTCCTGACTTCTTCGGTCCTGTGAGTTTCTGGTAAGCTCTCCTAACCGCCTTCCCTTTCCATAAAAATGCATTGAGTATCTTTTGTAAGTTCGCGAACCAGGTTTTTGGCAAGTAACGTCTTAGCATATTTAGGGGATAGAAAATCCTTGGTAGTATGTTCATTTTCACTGTTTCTATTCTGGCCCAAAGTGACACGATCTATGTTTTTTAGTCATGTCATTTTGTATCACTGTATTGCTGTAACTCTACATTATTACCCTGTGTATACCTTTGCAACGTCCTGTGTTCTATGTATGACATGGAACCTCTGTAAAAGAGCCTCTGGTTCAGAGGTATATCTGATATTTGAAATAAAAAAAAAAAAAACAACCCTAATATACAGGCACTAACATGCCCCTATTATACAGGCATGGTTGTGCCTGTGTTTTAGAGCTGAGTTAGCACTTTAACCTTAAACCTCAATTTTTGCACCTTAATACCGCTGCTCCCATTCAATACATTTCCTTGAACCTTGGCAAGCAGAAGATCGGCACAAGGATCTCTGCATCCTGAAAATTTTGTAATGATTAGTGCACTGTGTCAAAGTTACAGAGGAGCACAAAACATACAGTTACCCAAAATTAAGACCATTTTGTTGCTTAACTATAGCTAAAAAATTAGGAGGATTTCAAGCATGAAACTTTCAGGTTTGATAGAGTTTTCCCCAAGGTGTGTGCTTTTGTGCTTTCAATGTTCCTAACTTGCCTTGTTTTATGATAAATTAAGCAAAACACATGTACAGACTAAGTTTAAAAATGGAACATTCTAAGGATGATTGACATTTTACAATTGTATTTCTAAATGTGGTCATTAAATGTGTGCATGCCTGAGGGGACGAGGCTATAGGCAGCCAAACAAGCTGATCCCTATGGCTGAAAACTGTATCTGCTTTGTATGAAACAGCATTCATTTAGAGGTGCTAGGGCTTCACAACTGTGCATAGCCCTGTCCGACTGAAGGGATGCAGCATGTGTGGTAGCCATTTGCTGCATCCAACTTAGTAATGATTATAATATTGCACAGCCAGAGACAGGGTTCCCAATCCCCCAGTGCTGGCTCAATATTAAAAAAAAAGTATCTGACATCGGACTGCCCACACCCAGTGCCAGTAAAGACCCCCAATCCAGAATTGTCCAGCCTGCCTGTCCACAACACACAAATCACCCAGACACTGTGTTTCCCAATTCCGAGTGCCAGGTATGACCTCCCTGCCCACTTCATTTGCGTGTGATGCTGAGGTGTCCATCCCCAATGCAGCTGCATCTCAAACCAACACTGGGGTACCCAATATCCATCATCAGTAACTGTAATATAAAAATAGTACCTCATAGTCTTTTTCTTTTTTCTTGTTTAACCCATAATAAGGGAAATGGCCCATCAATATATTTTGCACCAGTGCCGCCTTTCCCCTCACCCCACCCAACACCCTGACTCACTCCTAGCACTAGGTGAGATAGTGAAAAATCTATTTCATGCACCTTTTACAAAAGAAAAAAATGTTTGTGTAATTTCACACAATTTTATGAATTGAGCACATTATTCAGTACTATGCTGCTTTCTGTGCAAAATAAGTGAAATTATTGTTGTGCAAAATTAGTGAAATTGCACAGTTTTACAGGGTAAGGTTTTTAAAAATGTGCACTTTTGAAAGTTTAAGCTCAGCATGTAGCATTATTTGCTGAAAGTGCACATTTTTAAAAATTCTCATTTTTAAAAATATGTGGTTAGGGGAATTGTACTGTTCGCCAAAACTGTGCATTTTTAAGAACTCACATTTAAAAAAAAACTTGCAATTTGGAGAACAAATGCTTAATTTAAAAAAAGGAAGTGAAATTAAACATGATTTTGTTTAAATTTTTTGAAAATTGCACGAATGCAAAACTGGTGATTTTACACAATTTCATAAGAGTACTGGACACTTTACCTAGCACTACTCAGCACCCAGCATGCCACCCCTCACACCCCTTACCTACTGGGGTCCAATGCCTTAAATCCTGACTGAACTGGGGACACATCCTCCTCCAATGCTGGGTCATAAATTGAGGAAACAAGGTAAGTGTGGTCAACGCAATTTTAATGCATTTCCAACATTTACTCATAATTTGGTCATTTACTAATATTTTTACTCCAACTTTTTGACCTGGCGTTTTTGAGATCCCATCTCATGAACAAAGTAGGTGATGTTTTCTTCTTTTTTTCCATGTTTATTTTATACTCCTCCATGTGACCAGGGGCAGTATCTCAGCCCTGTAGCTGCATCCCTGAGCCCAACCGCCACTCTCCACGAGCCCCCATGGATTGCCCCCTGTGGCGGGGCCAAGAAGGGAGTCCCCCTCCTGGAGCACTAATTCAAATATGGGGTGGGAAACACAGAGGACCAATGGTACAGCGTCAGGGCATCATGGAGCCCCTGGTCACTATTTTCCACTTTTCTTTGGTCCTCATTGGTGTCTGCATGAGTGCATGCATGTGGGGGCACCCACATGCCATGCCTGCCAGCTACATGCCTCCCAACCTGCATCACCCCCCAGCCCCAACTAGAGGTCATTTGGCAGGCAGGATGACAATCCCTCCCTCCCTGAAGGAGGACAACAGTCCTCTGGACACTCAATCTTCTCTCACCCCTGATGACCCCAAGCAGCCTGGGCTTATTCCTGAACCTGGGTTACTGATATGGTGTGAGGTGTGGCATCCAGTGCCTCTACCTCCAATGCCACTGGGCTGTTTCAAGAGATTTTTTTTTTCAAATGTGCCCCAGAAAGTGATTTTTCAGTCATGTGTGAAATCCCCTTTCCAATGTGATTTGGAAAAAAGCACCTATAAGGATCATGAGGTAGGGTTGTGAGAAGGCTATGTTTAAAATTTGGGGTCAAAATACTGAATAAACAACAACATTATGATGGTACATTGACAATTTTAAATGCTGACTCATAACTTTGGTAATATTCAGTATTTTGACCCAAAATTTTCAACATAGCTATTATTTCACCTCACCTCATGCATGTAACAGATGGCATTTTTCAAATCTTACCAAAATATGTTTTCACACTTTTGACACAAAATTACATTTTGGACAGTATTTTATAAATGACATCTGTCATGTTCAGAAGCGAGGGGTCATAAAAAGTCAATATTAATAATTTGAGTTTAAAATATCAAAACGAATATGAAAAAAAAATATGCAGGGGTAATGGTTGGTCCACTGGGATGCATGTTGTGTTACTGTTCTGGTGACTTGAGTTTGGGGACAAAGTCTGAGTAGCTGGCTGGGCAGTACGAGGATGGTGGCCACCTCTGTCATGCACCACTCCTTCTATCCTGGGAAGGGATTATGCAGAGTTCTGCCACAAAGACAACAACCTGTGGTGGGCTGGGGAGCCTTCCCTCACAAAGAGCTGATATGCATATGAAGATCAGATGGGGCCATATACTGCATCAGGAGAAGTGGACTGAGATAAAAAAGTGGGTCTTGAAATATCTCCACTGTTCTATTTCTATTTTGAGACTTACGCAAATGAGGATACAATTCCACTTTCACAAAAAGAAGGGAAATTGATTGCAAAAAACTATGTTAATGCAGACATTAGGGTTGAAAATCATGAAGTACACAAAATAGGGAAATAAAATACCATTAGGATTTTTGGTCTCCAGAGTCTTGGCAAATCAGTGGTGGGATGTTCCTTGGGGATATAAACCATAATGCCCACCCCCTTCCCTGAGCAAACAAAGTCAGAAGTGATCTCTTTTCTTTATGCAGGGCCCACAGTGCCCTTATGTGTCTTATATTACTTACTCACATTATACTAAGCCCATGAGAGTTATGATGATTTTATTGTGGAGTTATGGCTAGATATGGCATAAAAAATATTACAGAAAACGTTAAGGTAATAATGGGATTTATATGCAAACACATGTGCTGATGTCATGCTGAAATGAAAAAAGACCCCTTGGTAGGATTCTCAAAGACCTTCTTTTGACATATGGCTTAATTTCACCACAGTTCACACAACAGAACCTGAATATTAGGCCACCTCTGAAGTGATCTAACATGCTAAAACTTATTTATTTAGTTAGTTATTTCATTTTGGTAACCGAGTGAACCCACTGTGACCAAAGTCCCTTTTTCAGGGGCATCCTGGAATTAATGACAGTTATACAATTAGGGAAAAATTAATTTTCAGAAAATTATACAATCAAACAGTCACATTAAGTGCTTTTACATAGGAAGAATGAGAGAATCAACATGTATTAATAACAACTGACACATATGCGATAGCACACCATGTTTCAGAATTCAATATCTCATATACAACACATTACATCCAGCAAGCATGGCAGAGACATTATATTGAGTGATAGAGGTTTATCAATGATAAGATGTACAGAGACACTTTTCTAGGTAGTGCACTTTTAACCCCTTTTGAATCTGTCTAGGGAATTTGATATGTGTAGGGGTTCTGGGAGGGCATTCCATAGATTGGGAGTCGAGTAGGTGAATTAATTGCTCCCCATTGAGATCCTGATCCTAGGCACCTCAGGCAATTTTTGGTTGGAGGTTTATAGCGGTCTCTCAGAACACTTTGGGACAAGTAGGCCTGTTAGTCCAGAAGGCTGGTGAGTGGAAGTGAGTTTGTATCCTGTACATAGTGCGGAGTACTGTAGTCAATGTGCTGAAGTCAGCAAGTTTAGGGAGGCCAACACCTCGCAGTGGTGCTCACTAGGATGGGTCATTGTGGCGAAGTGGGCTATTTTGTAATAGAGGAATTGTAACCTATTACTCCCAGATTTTCCAAGGGACTGCAGAACAGGGGCAGCATATATGAGCTTAGGTATTAGCACATGGTTTGCTATTGTGACTCTAGACTCCTGGAGGAGGTGGCTATTTAATTTATATAGTAGTCCTAGTTTTTCATGAATAGAGCAGGTGACCTAAACCACAAGTGACTTGAAGGTAAGGGCTTTGTCAAGCATCAGTCTTAGGTATTTGATTGTGGGACTGCAACCTCAATTTGAGAGCCAGAGGAGGTTGGGAGAGGAGGTAGAGCATATCTAACAGGACCTAAATTTCTGGGGCCAAACAGGACCACTTTTGTTTTTTTGGCATTTAACACCAGCTGGTTTAACAAGCTCCATTTCTCACAGGCAGAGAAGTTGATCTGAAGCTGAAAAGAGATAGCCTAGCATTGTTCGAGTTCCTGTATAGAACGGTATCATCCGCATATAAGATGAGATGACTGACATTGCAATTTTTACCCAAATCATTGATGAACAAGTAGGATAGTAGTGGACCTAATATTGAGCCCTGAGGTACATCATCTGTGATTGGTAGCTGCCTAAACAAGGCTCCATGCTATTTGACCATCTGGATATGGCATGCTAGGTAATGGAAGAACCAGGTGAGCACATGAGAATCTTGGTCAATCTGTTTTAGTTTACCAAGGAGTAGGTTGTGGTTGGCCAAGTCAAAGGTCTTTGTGAGATCTATGAAGATGGCACCTGTAAAAGTGTCTACTGAACATCAGTGGTGAATTTAATCAAGTCAGTGTCTGTCCTGTGTTTGTGCCTGAATCCATGTTGTTGAGGGGACAAGAGGTGGTGCAGCTCTAGATAGTCCCGTAGCTGGTTGTATACTAGCCTCTCTTGGATTTTGGCAAGGGCACAGAACAGAGAGATTGGTCTGTGGTTGCCTATATCTTCCCTAATATCACACTTGTGGACTGGTACAACTATTGCTTCCTTCCATTTAGTTGGGATCCCTCCTTCATGGAAGGACCAGTTGATCAGCATGTTTACTAGGGATGCTATGCTGGGGCAGCTGCCTTTAGCAGCCTGGGTTCTAGTCTTTCCAGACCCATAGATCTGTCTAATTTTATTTTCTTGAGGATGGCAAGGACCTCTGTTTGTAATACCAGTTGAAGGTAAAATTCAGGGTGAGGGAGATCAGGTTGTGGGGATTAGTGATTGCAGGGGATAGGGAAGAGGTTGCATTATTATATTTGATCAGGTCAGTAAACTAAAGATTGAAGGCATTAGCTGTGGATAGAGGGTCATTTATAGTCTGAAATTTGCCACTATTGGACCATGCAAGGTGGTAGTTCCACTCTTGAACAGGTCATTTATCTTGACCCAGAATTGTCTAGGGTCTTTTATGTTGTTACGCTGAAGACCCCTGACATACTCTTGCTTAGCTATCTTGGAATTTTTCTTCCACAGGTTGTGAAACTCTATATTTGATCCAATCAGGAGCAAGCCTGGACTTTTTAAATTGAGACCAATCTCTATCGTGCTGTGACATCAGTGCTTTTAGCTCAGAGGTAAGCCATCTGTAGCATTAGCCCTTAATTAACCTGGAGCTTCCTAAGTGGAGCCACCTTGTTGGCAGTGGATGTGAAGCAGTTCATAAAGAACTCAAGGGCATCATAAATGCTTGGCAATGAGAGGATTGGGCTCCAGTCCAGGTCAGCCAGAAAGGCCTGGAAGGACTCAGCAGAGAACCATAAGTAGTCTCTGGCTGTGAAGACTCTAGAGGAAACTCTGGATGACCTGTTCTTCCAAACACAGAATATGGGAGAGTTGTCACTTAGATCATCTTAGAAAATTCCTGAGGCCAGGTCTACTGTTAGGGTTGGATGCCAGCACCCAGTCTAGCAAAGAGTGGTTTCCAGTCTTGACATTGTGCTGAGTTGGTTTGTCAATGGTAGGTTGGTAGGTAGGTACATCTTTATTTTTATACATGATAATGTCATTAGGATCTTATAATCTTGTTTCAAAGACAGTACTGTGCACAAGATGAATTACAGTTACAATTTCAAAGTACAAAGTACAAAATTATAAATATATAAACATTGTAAAAAGGAGGAAGGGAAACAAACATCATAAAATTAAGCAGGACACACAATAAGGTTATAAAAAAGAAATTCACAATTGCTCTTTACCATCAGACAAGTATGCTATCTTAGGGCGGAGGCTGCATATGTTCATGTGCACCATCTTTAGGCCCTTGGAGTATACCCAGTTTTGATCCAAGTGGTAACAGATAGTTATGTCGGAAGTGGTAGGGCAAGGGTTCATCTGGACATCACCACAGAGTAGTATTAGTAGTAAGGATAGTAGTTTAACTGCTTTTGACAAATTTCAGCAGACAGAGGCCCCTAGAGAGCAATTAGTTGCAGAGAACATTTTGTAACATGCTCCTTTCTGAGTCAAGGCATGCATAGCTATTAGGGTAAAGTCATACCTCTGAGGTGAGGGTAGTTAGAGGAAGGATGTGTTCTGTGGGTTGCCTGAAGGGATCACTGGCAATTGTTCCACTGAGTACATGATCTACCCGTAGAGTTGATAGTATATATGTGAGTGCCATGGTCACATCCATTGAAACCATTCTTGGTGAGTTAAGTCATTGCTGCACATAGACTGTCTGAAATAGTGGAGGACACTCCAGAGCTACACCTGGTATGTGGAGCAGAGAGCCAGTTATGCACCCACCCTTGCTTGTATAGATGAGTAGCTATGCCTAGCAGTTACCTGGTCATCAGCTACTATAATCAGTTTCCTGGCTAGAGGCAGGAGGTTAGAAATTGCATTGGGATACCAAAAGGTAGTGCACAAGGATGTGTTAGAGCTTGCCCATCCACCATCAATAAACCAACCTTCTAGCCTAATACGGAGTCAGCTATAAACTTAGTATACCTGTTTCAGCATTAGAAGAAGCAGCGCCATTACAAAAATAATTTCAAGCCACAGACTGAGCATAATATTAACCCATCTATTTTCTTTGATGCATAGGGCATAGTTACTTATTATGGCAGACAGAATTGTAGTGGTATGCTGTGCCTGGAAAACTGGAATCTACCAAGGCACAAAGTAGAGGTGGGGTGGGTTATACCAACACTGCCTATAAACAAGGGTGTGGAACTACACTGATTGGTTTTTACACCTGTCTATGTAACTATATTAAGAGCACTAGCTTAGGGTTGGTGGTTGATGGGGGATGGTGGATGGAAAGGAGGATGTGGTGTCATGTGAAGTGCAGCGCCACTTCAGATGCCAGTCTGTAGCAATTGCCTCTGGGCACCTCATGAGGCTGTGGTAAAGATACCTCTTGTGGCATGATGTAGTCCATACCTGTGCTCGATTCCAAGGTGGAGTTGCCATGCCCTGTAGGAGTCCAGGCAGTGGCTGGTTGCTGAGGGGAAAGAAAGAAAAAACAGAGTTATATGGTTGCAGGGGACACAATAAAGATGATGGCAGCCTATGAGTTAAGGTAAGGAAGGAGGGGGCCTGCGGGCAATAGGAGCCAAGGGAGGGAGGGAAGCAAAAATCTCAGGAATGCAACACAGATTAGTTTCCTCAGTGCTGGAGTCAAAATGCAGGCACTTAGTTAATCCCTCTCTAGTCAAAATAAAGTGTACTGTTGTAACACAGGCAGGATAGCATTCACATAAGAGAGCCCTTAATGCACCAAGCAATTCCACTACAATAGCAGTACAAGCAGTTCTAGATCTCTTAAGGAACAAGTTATATTAACTGTGCTCTTGATACAATTCTGCTCTAAAATATAACAATCAGCAGTGCTCAGCTGATGCAATTCAGCAGAGACACCGGTCTGTAGCAACTGCCTCTGAGCACCTCACATGGCTGTGGTAAAGAAGGCACCTGTGGCATGCTGTAGTCTGTACCTGTACTCGATTCTGGGGGGGGACTATGCCCTGTAGGAGTCCATACTGGGGCAGGTTGCTGTACTCGATTCCTGGGGGGCTATGCCCTGCAGGAGCCCACACGGTGGCCGATTGCTGTACTCAATCCTTGGGAGCATGCAGTGACCAGCTGCTGAGACAACACTGCTGCTGAAATGCGAAGAAAAACTTATGCTGCTTACATAGAAATGAGAAACATGCATCACTCTTTTAATACAAGCAGCTGGAAATTGTGAAAACATGTAATAACACAGGAGCCTTTGGAAACAAAGAGGCTGCAAAATCACTACTGCAGCTGTCCATTTGTCTGACCTGAGACTTGTTAGGAGGGATCCTCCTTATGGGTTGGTGAGCAGACACTAGCACCTCCTCAGAGGAGGAACAACAGGGACTGTCTGCAAGACAGTGACTATCTGGTGAGGGTCAGAGAGAGGGGAGATTAAAAGGAGCTGAGGGCTGCAGCTCCTCCTCTTTCTTGTTCCTTCTTCAGATCCCCACACAACCTGCCCTCGTAAAGCAGGGTTAGGGTCAGCAAGGGCAGACTGGGAATCTATTGATACACTAGGAGTGATTGTAATAGGGGCAAGGGAGTGAGTTTTCCTAGTTGTTCCAGTAAATAAGGATTTTATGGGTTTTTTTGCCGCCTCCAGTGGGATAAAACTTAGGTAATATGGAGAACATTTTTAACTTCTCAAAATCATGAGGATGGCAGCTTGAGAGTATTGTAGACTGACTGTATAGGGGAAAAGGGGATGAGTTAATTCTTCCAAAGGGCTTGTCGCCTCTGGTCAGCATGAGGCCAGAGGACTGCATGGCCTGGACTTGGTTGGGGCAGTTGTAGTCCATCCTCATCAGGTTAACCTGGAAGGGCAGCAGTGCAGGCAATTGATGGTCACTTGCCACTTGGCCACACGGCCTCCCTTCTCTTGGTGTTGGGTGCCAACCCAGGAGGTGCATCTATTATTTGGCACACACAAGGGTTGATAATATGATGGCACATGTGTGGGGCCAAAAGAGTCTGCATATCCTCCCAGCAGTGCTTGCTACTACAGTAATGTAATATAAAAATAAACATATGGCTGTGGCCATTTCCTCCAGTACCTGTGTCAGTATGTATCTTTTAGGGAAGGGATATTGAGGGCTACCAAGACAATAAGGATCCTGAGTATTTGCTTGTTGGTAGTAGCTACAGATGCATTTATGCTTGCATGAATAGCCAGCGATAAACACTGTATGTATATCTGGATATATTTGAGAATATCACTGAAATCCAATTAAAATGAATTAGGATTTCCTATGATACTGTATTATAGTAGTGCCACTATAGTTAGGGTTGAGCAGGGGTTTGTATGTTAAACCTCAAACTTTGCACTTTAATATCTTCATAACTGTTCAATAAATTTGCAGGGAATTTTGTATGCATGGTCTTAGGGGGTAGACCACTTGACATGCCAAGTTACATTCCAGTCAGATATGCAAATTCTGAGATGTGGATAGCTATTTTTTTGCAGTTTTTTTTTCATTGCCTAGTGACCATATAGTTTGGAATTTTGCTCTGAAATTTTCAGGGTAGAAATAGCTTGGCCCATAGATGAGCATTTTGCTGCTTTGGTGAAAAAAAATATGAATCTGTTCCAAAGTAATTAAATTAAAAAAATTTGGTTAT
This sequence comes from Neoceratodus forsteri, assembly GCA_016271365.2. NCBI lineage: Eukaryota > Metazoa > Chordata > Ceratodontiformes > Ceratodontidae > Neoceratodus > Neoceratodus forsteri. The sequence goes on from CM057452.1 coordinate 1,730,222,501, forward strand.
GAGGTTGCTCAGTACTTTCTTTTGGATAGCTGCTTGGAATGGAAAAAGAATTTGGTCCATATGAAAACAGATCCTTTTTCATGGGGGGGGGGTCATCTTTTTTTGTGAGGAAAAAATCTTTTTTCATGTGGCCACCATCTTGTTTCCATTTTTTTCAACATAAAAAAATTCAAATCCCACAAAAATGACATTCTGGACAGACACCAACATGTGTTGTAGTCATCAGGACCCCGTCAGTAGAATTCTGCACTTAACTGTTGGAAAAATAACCCCAAATATGTTTTTTTTATTTTAAACTCCTTTTTCATTAGCTGATTTTCTTTTTTCACATGGCCATATGAAAAAGAATTAGTCATATGAAAAAGGATCCCTTAACATAAAAAAACAATGTGAAAAAAATGAAGTTCAAATTCTTTTTTCATATGAGGGCATCCTTTTTCGTATGAATGAAAAAATGAAAAAAGCTCACGAAAAAGGATACCCTCATACAAAAAAAAAATGTGGACTTAGTTTTTTCTTCCAATTCTTATTTTATACAAAAGAATCCTTTTTCATGAGCTTTTTTTATTCATGTGAAAAATATGCCCTCATATGAAAAAAGAATATGGACTTACTATTTCTTTATTCTTTTTTCTTATGAAGGAATCTTTTTTTCATGAGCTTTTTTCATTCATACAGAAAAGGATGCCCTCATATGAAAAAAAGAATTTGGACTTTTTTTCTGATTTTTTTTTCATGTGAAGGAATCTCTTTTCATGAGCTTTTTTGTTAATACAAAAAAAGGATTTCTTCATACAAAAAAAGATTTTGTACTTAGTTTTTTCTCACATTTGAAGTTCAACAAGCCATAGCTCCCTCAATATTTGGACTTGAGTGACAATGCATATATCAGAACAAAGATCTTCTTGAGTACTGCAAGAATAAGACATACCTCCCCCATCTCTCCCCCCAAAAAATAGCTCCCACATAAAAAACAATAAAATGATAAAAAAAATTACAGTTCACATAGGATAACATTGGAACGCTAACAAGTTATAACTACCTCAATGTTTGGACATAAAGGGCAATCTATATATCAAAACAAAGGTTTTTGTGCATACTACAAACATAACACATATCCCCCACTAAACATTTAGGGGGAATATAAAAAATAAATAAGATCCCCATAGGATAGCATTGGAACTTCAACAAGCCATAACTCCCTCAATATTTGGACTTAATGGACAATGCATATATGAAAACAAAAGCCTTAATGAGTACTACAAGAATAACAGATACCCCCCCAAAAAATAGGGGCAATATAAAAAATGTACAATAAAAAAATACAAATTCCTATAAGATAACATTAGAACATCAACAAGCCATAGGTCCCTCAATATTCACACTTAAGAAACAATCTACATATCAAAACAAAGGTCTTGGTGAGTTGTACAAGAATAACACATATCCCTTCAAACATTTAGGGGCAATGTAAAACAAAACAAAAAAACAATAACAAATGAAAATTCCCATAGGATAACATTGCAAATTCAACAAGCCATAACTCCCTCAGTATTTGGACTTAATGGACAATCTCTATATCATATCAACTGTTGTAATGAGTACTACGAGAATAACACACATTCTCCCTAATCATTTAGATGCAATATACAATAAAACAATAAAAAATACAATTTTGCTTATGATAACATTGGAACTTCAACTAGTCATAACTCCCTCAATATTTGGACTTATGGGACAATCTATATATCAAAAGAATGGTCTTACTAAGTCCTACAAAGATCACACATACCCCCCCCCAAAAAAAAAACATTTATGGGCAATGTAATAAAGCAAAACAATTTTTTTAAAAAGCACATTCCAATAGGATAACATTGGACATTTAACAATCCTTACAATGAAAGAAAGCACTGGGCCCAGAGGTCTCTGAACTTCCAGAACTATATACATGTATGCATCAGGCAAATGAGGATGTGATTATACAATCTCAAAATGTAAGGAAATTAATTGTAAAAAAAATTTTGTTAAGACACTAATTGGGGTTGCCAACCCTAACACCCCACCCCCAAGAGCCTTCACCTGAGGAAGAACATCAACAAACTTGAGCTGGTACAGCAAAAGGGCACCAAAATGATCCAGGGCCAGCAGTGTAGATCCTGTGAAGAATGGCTGAAGGCCCAAAACATGTATTTATTGGAGGCAAGGTGGGAGTGGGGAACATTATTGAAACATCTAAGTTTCTCAGGGGTATGAAGAAGGTAAACAGTTAGGACCTATCTGTATGACATGGGGATGCAGTCATTTAGGAGAAACCTGAGAAAGTTCCACTTCACAGAGAGGGTGGTAGAACTGTGGAACAGGCTGGCAGTGAACTGTTCTGTGCAGCTACCCTTAAGAGGTTTAAGAATGGTTCGGACAGGGAAAGGGAACTCATAGTCACATAGGGAGCAGCAATGGTTTGAGTGGTGAGGTAGCTAGGGAGAGGCATACAGCCCACCAGTGCACTAGGTCAGTGGGGGTGAGGTAGTATAGTAAAGGCAGACTTGAAGGCACTTTCATCTCCTTCTGCCTGCAAATTCTATGTTTCTCTGATTTCAGGTGACAGAGAGTATCAAAGACGGGATATAGCAATTTTTGCCACCTAGAAGTAGTAGCTGAGTTTAGACCGTAAAAAATGTAGCCAATAAATAGGTACATAAAGAAAGCAGAAGGTCAAGAACAAAGCCTTGAGGCACCCTATCACAGAGGTTTGTTACAGTGAGATTGTAACTGTCACTAAAAACACAGAATAGATGGATAAGGTATTGACAGAACCAAAATGTACTGTAGTGGTACATGAGACATCTGCAACATTTTCAAGAATGTTTAGGAATCTATATGGTCTATTATGTAGAACTGTGCATTTATGTACTGAAGCATTAGTGAAGTGAAATAGTTTTCATTACTGGCAAGAGGAAGATTATTTATACCATGGAAGAAAGCAGTATTGTTGCTTTGATTTGAGCAGAAACTGAATTTAAAGTTTTTCAGTGCTGTAGCCTAGGAGACATTTTCAGTAAGCTGTGTAAGGATAATTTTCTTGTGAATTGTACTGAAACAGGAAATGCATGGGAGGGGGAAGTAGCTGGAACCATATTGATGGTCAAGAGGCAGCTTTTGGGAAAAGAGGGATTGCAGCAGTTCTGAAGGCATGGGGAGACTTTAATGGACAGCAAGATAGGTATTGTACATGGTCAGTCATACAGAGTGAGAAATCAGCAGTAAAACAGAAACCATGTGAAATGGGAGTGGACTGAGGGAAATAGACTTTTCCTCTTGGAGAACCTAACATTGGCTATATGTTCGGTCATGAAAGAAGAGGAAGTATTCCAGATGGTAGGAGTATTGGAACTGTTGCTGGATCAATGCAGATGCATTCATGTAGTCACATGTGTTGCAGGTTGAGATGTTACTATATCCTAGCATGTGGTGTGTTCATTTTTGCTGTTTGGTGGTGTATCAATGTCTGTTAATGCTGCTGCAGCAACCCATCAGTAAAAATTGTGGCCAGACAGTAGTAGTTTATCGTATTTGAACATTTTTTGCTAATGGAGTCATGCTGAAATTTGCTGCAGCTTTTCATTATGTGGTGCATAGCAGCATGGAGCATGTTGCATGTCAACACTGTTTGTAATGTACTGTATGCAAAATGTAGACTGAATTTTGCAAATTCTTCACTTTTTGAGACATAGTACAGAAAGTCACAAACACCCTAGTTGTGCAAGAGAATGGAGTAGTTAATAGTCTTCAAAAGATATTGCTTGATGCGTGCTTCATTTGTAGAGAAAGAGACAAAAGAAGAAACAATAACCCATATTTAGACAACTTCAGGGTGTTTTCATGTGAGTGGTGTAGTTTTTTCACAGTGAGCATGGAATTTGGAGAACAGTAAATTGCTACTTTTTGAAACATCGACAGAGATTCTACATGGTTCAGAAGTTGTTTTGGAACCTCGGTATCTTAGATGCATTAGTAATGGTTTGACACAAGAAAAGTTTGTTTACAGAGGAAAGTGATTTGAATAGAAATATGGTTTGTGGCATATGACTGGCAGACAGAGGTTTCCCAAGACAGGTTCAAACAGTAGTATTCCAAAATAAAAAAAAAAAGAATGAATGAATAAAATGATTTAACAGATAGAAAACAACAATTCACTGAAGTGGCATGGCATGAGAAGAATTTGGTCAAATAATTACAGTTTGGGATGCCAAAGGGCAAGGCACTTCTGTGATGATGACCTAGGCTGCAAGTGGACACAGGCTCACAGTGTTAGTCAGGGTTGTGGAAGTGTTAGCAACAGAAATGTAGCTCAACCTAGAGAGGGAGGACATCCATGTCTGCCACTGAGATGACCCATCCTTTTGGGATAGAAATCCTGATTTGTCATGAGGGGGAGAAAATGCACTAGCATCAAGCATGCCAGGCCTCCACCACATAAGGTTGGCAGATGTCAGCGGAGGAGGGAGGCACATACATGAGAGAAAAACTCCTTTTTGGTCTGAATGATGGTTACCGGTACACACAGACTGATACTATGGAGCTTGCTGTCTGCCACCAGATCCTGATAGTGTCAGTAGAGGACAGCGCTCAACTGAATTCATGACATGGAGGGCAGAACCATGGTACAATAGTCACCCATGGCCCATGGTCTTGGTGGCTGCCAGTGGCCATGTGGTGCATAATGAGAGGCTGACGGGGGATAAAAACCTACAGTATCTGAAAAAAATTTGTACATTTTGTGTTTACAGATGGTCATGTCATCAGTCTATGAATAAAGGGGAATTATACAATGGGCACCAAAGGAAACACAAAATCCTGCATTCTGATAGGCTGGCTGGCACATTTCCAGCATTGTAAATCCTAGTATCACCCAAATGGAAAAGGTGCTAGCCAGCCTTACTTGGTGCCACACAAAAGCAATATCCCTCTGACCCCCAAAATCAGACTCCTGCCATCTTCCTCTCCTGCTAATTTCCTGACTACTACCAGAAGCACAAATTTCAAAATATCTAAATATTAACACCTCTTTCTACCTCATCGACCCAGACAAGCTGGATGCAATATTTAACAATATAAATGAAAGTGTCCTTCCAGATACTGCACCTGAAATAAGCATCAGACTGTCTTCTCAATCGACACCTGCTCCAGTCAGTGCTGCTGCTTCTGTTGCTCAAACGAGCACTGCAGCCGAACATCAAACAGGTTGACAGTCAAGCGCCACCTCCCTGATACCACCTCAAATGATATCTGGACTCCACTCAAACAGCACAAGGCCAGCCAATCCTGCCCCACAAAAAAGCAAACATCACTGTGATGTAAGTAAAAACCTCCTGCACACCTTGGAAATTAATAGAAGTGAGTGAAGCACATTAAAACAAGGTGGGCTATTAAAGTATTTAATTATTGGTTCACAGAAAAAAGCATAAAAGTTGACCTAAAGACAGTGGCATTACCAGAACTCAATAAAATACTAAGAATGTTCTATAGCTCAGTTAGAAACTCCACAGGCCAACAATATGTGCTGAGCAGTTATGTGGGGCTCAGGTTAGGCATCAACAGATATTTGAATGTCCCCGCCGAGCAGGAATGTAAATTCAGTGTCAGACACAATATTTAACACTGCAATATACATCTTCAAAGGTGTAGTGAAAACTTATAGAGAAGAAGGAAAGGACAAGCAGATGCACCACCCCCCACTTACTCATGAAGAGCTTTTCTTTTAAGAAACTCTCCAGTACAATCACCAGGTACTGCAAAGGGACTACTGAATAAAGTATGGTTGGATGTACAACTCCACCTAGGAGAGGCAATGAGGGTGTGAGACATTTTGCCCCCAACTCTTTTGAAATTAATACTGATGAACTGGGCAAAAAATACCCAACAAAAAAATACAATGAAGAGACTAAAAACCATAAGCTCTTCAATGATCCCACCCGCCAAGCCCACTGAGGATTTATGTATAAGCGCCCCAATGATCCTCTGTGCCCAATAAAGAGATTTATCAAATAACTTTATAAATTGCCAGAAGATGCACCAGCTCTCTTTTGTCATGCTAAAAGATAGCCACAGAGTGAGCATGACTAATGCAAAACATGGTACACAAGAGAACCAGTCGTTAACTATTTAGGTAAAATGTTACTTAGGATCTGCAAAGATGTGGGCCTCCCAACCATCTATACAAGCCATTCCTTAAGGGTCATGGCCGTCACCCTTTTATCTGAGGCAGGAATGGAGGCCTGCCAAATAATGGCAATAATGGGCCACAAGAATTAGGCCTCCCTAAGAGTTATTGGAGGCCAAATCCCACAGATCATCAAACCTGGGGAGTAATAATTTCAGGTTGTGAGGGCCATCAGAAAAATCCAAAGAAAGATACAGTACAATTCAGACTTCCAACAAACAGTTTTTTTTCTCCAGAGCAGCACTATGAGAAGCCATCCATGAGTGCACAGTACTTTACTTTGCCTGAACACAGTACTCAGGTTGCAAGAAACACAGAATCAAGAAGTGAAAGGCTTCAGCCCTGCACCCCACCTCCATGCAAAAGGAAAGCTAAACTAAAAAATACTACAGTACTCTGCAGTCAGACCACTGAATACATGGAATATGAAACCACACAGTCAGAAAATCCTGAGACTTCTTCAACACAATTACAGCACCTAGAAAATGAAATTCTACAGTCAAATCCTTGCATCACATAATAAATCAATGTAGTCTCCGAATTGTTGAAACTGCGTCAGCAACCATGCGCTGCAGTCAACAACAAACATTCCAACCCACCTATAGTGAAACCAGTCGACCAAGAAACTCAAAAGCAGATCAGATGCCTTCTCTGCCAACAATGAACCATTTTATCAGCTATGGCTTAATCAACATCTACATGATGCCAAGGAAGAAATAATCTGCAACAGGCCAAATCCAGCCTGCCACTCAGGTAAATGCATACCTCCTCTGAAATCAATTGGCAATTTAAAAAAATATATAGAAATACTACTAAAGAACACTCTATCTCTTCTCTTACATTACAGGTACACCTTCAAAGTTCTCCTACAAAAAAAATGCACCTTCATCTTTCCCAGTAACTGCTTTGCTTACCACATATCTCCAAGAAAACACTACCTGAAACGGCTTACCCATGCTGCAGTAACAGACTTAATGGCGACATCCCCAATAGCAACAACTGCTGTGCCGACTGTCGGCATTGCATTGTCGGGGATGCATCTGTGTATCCATCGGGGGGCTGTGCCCCCCCAAACCCCTGGTCTCTAGGATTCTAACTCTAAGTCGGATTGGACCAGTGGGGGGCAAACACCCAGCGAGGCAGGTGGATTTTGTCTGATTCCTATCGCTGTGGTGGTCTTCACGATCTGGGACTCGCTGCGGCAATGGTATACCACCTGAAACAACTGCTCCACGACAACTGCACTGAGTCACAGGATACAACTTAACCCATGTGACTGATAGAAAAGAAAAGGCAGCATACTTCCAGCAAACCACGCTGACTCCTGAAAGCAGAACCCTTAAAGACCCAGTACAGCTTCAAAACACTGACTTCATAAAATTAAAGTTTTCTTTTTTTTACCAATGCCTGTCACATCCTTAGACATTTAAACTTCACTTTCTGGCCATGGACTCTGACTAAAGTAATTCAGATCAGAAATAGAAAGATAAGTTTAGAATTCATTTTATCTTTTGACTTTACAATGTTACGGTTTACTTCTCTTGGCATTAATGTGAAGTTTCAAGCTTCAAGTTCATTTTTTTTTTTACATAGACTTTCACTGTTTACAGGGGACTATTTTATGTAGCGTAGTAATAAATTTCACTATTTTTCATGTTTTAAACAAAAAATGCACTTAATATTCTGTATCCACTTTTTTCTTTACTGATTAGACATTGTATAATCACAATATTACACTCCAGGATGTGGGTGATGCCAGGATTTACCCATGCCTGGTGTGTTTGGCTCACCAGGCCTGTGGCCCTGTGACCAAAAACCACATCATGTGTGGGTAAATCCTGGCATCACCCACACCCTCTTGTGGTATATTTCTTAAAAGAGGCACTTCTGTAGACATCACAACAAGCTGTGGACAAAAGTATCAATAAATTGTGAGAAGATAAGTGATTCGGTGATGGAGACAGAATATTGCTCTGTGACAGAAAAGGTATTGTTTACTTAAATGCAACTGTTCCTGGTGAGGAAAAGGTTAATAGTGGATGGAGTGGGCAATTCTGCAGAAAATACATTTTCTTTGGTTGGAATTATTTAGCGTAGTTAGAAGGGTAACAGATTTCAATGCATTTCTTATCTCAGAAAGGACCCACATGCTGTGTGACATGTTCATAATTAGCAATAAGGCAACAAATTCTAACATCATTTGCCAGGGAACAGTGAATTAATATTGAAAGAAGATTAGTTGAAGTTGCACAATAACAAAACCCTTATAGTGGCTTTTAGTAGCACTACAAAGTTATAGACAAACATAATTTACAACAGTTTTTAGAAGATTTGATTCAACCATAATTTGGTTGGATAAAGCTGTACATTTTGATCTGACTGGTAACAGTGAAAATAACCCCATTATTACAAAGACTGCCTTTTATTACAATGCCGACATTTACGGTGGCATTTCTGGTCATTTTGTTGTGACAGTGTCTTTCTTGGTTATGTATTGTATCTCTTGACCCTAAAGGTTAATAGAGATTGTTTCAAGTGTTAGTTACATGTCAGGTTAGTATGGGCGGTATACTGAATCAAAAGTGGATTGGGGATTAATTTCCAATTGATGGGATCAAAGGTTGGAGCTTTCATTTTGAGAACACTTGCTCTCTCTCTCTTTCTCTCTCTACTATATCTATATATATATATATATATATATATATATATATATATATATATATGGTAGCACGGCAGTGCTACCATAGTTAGGGTTGAGTAGCACTTTTAAGGTTAAAGGGTCAAATTTTGCACCTTAATAACTTTGCCACCGTTCAAAAGATTTGCCTGAAATTTGGTATGCTTGATTGGGCCTAGTAGATCTTGGGATCTGCCAAGTTTCTTACCAGTTGGATATACGACTGTGGAGTTATTAAGCGACAACCAATTGCACAATAATGCTTTTTTGCAATTTCTTTGGTCTCACCTACAGGTCGCATGGTTTGTGTGACTGGTCCAAAAACTTCAGGGAACATGCGGCCAGGGTCCCCGATGTGCCTTATGAAGATTTCATGAAAATATTTTGAACAATTCAAAAGTTATTCAAAAAACAAGTTCCCATAATAAGTCAATGGGAAAAGTTAACAAAAAGGTTTGACACATTCGCAAATGTACTTTTTACTGTCGCAAATGGCCCTAGTACTTTCGTAAATCCACCATTTTATTTTCAGTTGGTGATCAGAAAAATGCTTAGCATTTAAAATTGGGACCATCTAGGGACGCAATTCTTTTTGTGTTCACCTAGTCGGAGCCTGAGGATGCTAGCCATGTCTATATTTTGGGGTTAAACACCCCAGAAATATGTTTTTCAAAGTTCTGGAAAGAGTACTTTCACAAAATACTTTCGTGCTCACAACACTTTCACAAATCTGTGCGAAAGCTTTCGCAAATCACAAAAGTACTTTGCAACACTATGGCCAAGATGACAGGAGTTCTTTGCCACCTTGCTGCAAAAGAATGGTTAGGTCTTTTGGCCTGTAATTTGGAGGGAATGCAGCCAACAGCTCACAGATGTGCTTTTGTGGTTTGGTGAAAAAATATTGCATGGCTGCAAAGTTACGGTACTCCGAATTTGGCATTTTTTCCCCATAGACTAACATGGTGGTATATGCTGCGCCTTTCGGTGCTCGCATCTCGAAAATGATGTGAGATACAGATTTTTTGTTATGAGTTGCATAGCCCCAAAGGCTATGTAACTACAAAATCATAGCCACGAAAATCATGATTTTTGTGAAATTAAAATTTTTTTTCTACGTTGTGCGGTTGCTGAGATATTAACAATTAAGTACTTCCAATGCTCGATTTCATCTTTGATGCCCATTACAATGCATACATTCTTTGTACCCACTGTGTTTCTCTATGCACCTGTTTGGCAAAAACAGGGTATGCGCTTCCGTTACTGTTACAGTTACTATTTCTACTTTTCACGCTTATGTCCTCAGTGCCATACTGCCCCGCATGCCACCGTACATTACCCATTGTGTTGTCATTCCAGCTTGTGTTTTCCTTACTGTTACCATTTGCGTTTCCACTACTGTTTCTGTTTGCGTTTTTATTTGCTTCACCATGCACATTGCCATTTGCGTTTCCGGCAGCCCTTTCGTTTGCATTTCTGTTTCTCTTTCATTTTGCGTCTTCCTTGCTGTTACCATTACCATTTGCATTTGCAATTGCGTTACTGTGCCCGTGTGCATTACAGTTTGAGTTTCCATATGTGCTTGCATTTCCTTTTGCGCTTCTGTTTCCTTTGCTGTTTTTGTTGCTGTTATCGTTACCATTTGTGTTTACAATTGCTCTACTGTGCCCATGCGAGTTTCAGTTTGCATTTCCGTACACGCTTCTGTTCCCATTTCTGTTTCTCTTTCCTTTGGCATTATTCTTAATGTTAACTTTACCATTTGCATTTACAGTCAAGGTACTGTGCCTGTGCACGTTATGGTTTGCGTTTACGCGTGCGTTTGCATTTGTATTTCCGTTTCTGTTCCCTTTCGCATTCTTTTTGTTGTGACACTTAATATTTCCATTTAAAATACCACTGCCATCACTGTTCATGTTACCAGTTGTGTTTTCACATGCACTTCAATATCCGTTTGCGTCACTGTTTGCTTCAGTGTCACTTTGCGCTTGCATTTCTATTAAAGTTTCCTTTACCATTTATGTTTGCGTTACCATGTGTGCCACTGTTCGCGCTTCTGTTTGCATTTCTGTTCCTGTTACAATGTCACAAGACACCACGTGGCGGGAGCGCAGGGCCCGCCACATTACATTCACTATTTCTCATCATCATTCTCAAAAAGGAGGGAAATTAGAGGAAAAAAACTCTGTTTAATGCATTAGTTAGGATTGTTCCACAGTGACAAAAGTGAGGAAATTCGGTGTTAGGGTAGAAAGCCCCCCTTGGACTCCCCAGTCCATCCCCCCAACCGGCATCAGCTTGCACATTGGGGTCGTCGATCCTAACTCTCACCCCACTCTCCTATACCTCTGCTTCTTCACACATGTGATGGGGTGAGAGTTAGGGCTGATAGCCCCAACACGTAGCCCGATGCTGGTTGGGGGGGGCCTGGGGGTCAGAGAGCTCACTTAACACCAATTTCCTCACTGTCATGTGGAATAACCCCACTAATGATTAATGGATTTTTGCTCTAATATTATATATATATATATATATATATATATATATTTATTCATGGCAAAAAACTCTGTTTGATGCATCAGTTAGGGTTATTCCACAACAACAAAAGCGAGGAAATTCGGTGTTAGGGTTGAAAACCCTAATTTCACATTCCTTCCCCACCCTTACACACACACACAGACACAGACACACACACACACACACACACACACACACACACATATGGAAGTAGGGGGCAGGACCACGACAACATGGCCAATCACAGACAACCAGCAGCAGGTGACAGAAGTAACATACAACTGTCTAAACATACTACAAGACACATCCATCATTATGGGCCAACAAGTGTGCAAGTTCTACTGGCATCCAAGTGAGTTTATCCTCTGCATGCATGTTGCCCATCAGTTGTTACTGTATAACAGTATGCATTATTTATATGTAATAGATTTTGTATATCTTCTCAATGACAGTGTCTTGATAATCATCAATGTAATAACATGCTGATATCTGACAGTACTGTTACAGCCCTTTGTTGACTGTTAATGCCTCCTGATGTTACTCTGGAATAAGACAATCCTGTGTCAGTATAATATTCTCTGCACAGCAGTACTGTACAATTATCTTATATTGTGGAATATAACATCACTGTGGAAATCTCAGACCTGATAACTCACATGGTAACACTATACAATAGCTCAGTTGTTAAAACATTGTCATTTTATACAGAAAATTGTGTGCCTCCACTATTTGATATAGTGTTGCTACTATGGTATTCAAACCATCAATGTTTATATGTCTATCTTCATGAGCACATAGTAGCAAACATCAGTTTAAGACACTTTAATGTGTCTAACAATGCACTGATCTTACCATACTATAAGAAACAAAATTGCAGCTGTGCAGTATTATCTACTAAGTCATTCTCCACTATTATTTGAACCTTTACAGTTCTATATGATGCTGTGTCACCCAACGTATTCTATGTCACTAGTTCCATCTTTTTGCCTTGCTCTGACTCTGTAACTGTTAGCGCATGTTTATGTTTGTATACACATTACTACCTATGTGGAATTAGTGGTGGTCAAACACAACATTTTTCCACATCTGTACCTATTAGTGAATAATATTAGACAGGCTTAATAACAAGGTTTCATCTCTGTAAATGGCTCTTAATATCACCCCAAAAGTAGCAAATAATGCATTTTAATGCAAAAATCAACAGTATGCTGCTCACTGCTATCTAATCCTAACCATATCAACAGCAATGTCAAACTGTATGTAACAAACTGTTAAATATCATAATGGCCCATGGTGGAAATTATCATGCAAAGCATTTTCACATATTCATGATCATATGACTATTGTCATAGGTCTGGCAACATAATGAGACATCTATAGCACTGTTAGTTTTGTTAGTGGCTCTGCATGAGGCAGTAAAATTACAAAATATTTATTTTGCATACTGTTTTGAATCACTAATAACAGAACTGTCATACAAGTACTGAGTACTGAGTACTGTATGTATAAATAGATACGTGACAAGAAATAATCATTAATGCAACATGTGTGTCTCAATGTGAACAAGCACATCTTGATTTAAACAAGTGTCTATTTAACAATACATGTTACTTAAGGGGTCTCATAGTGTATTTTTTTTCTGTTTGTCCACATTACATAACGCACAATGTCATAGATAGTTTCTTGTATGTTGATACCTCATTATATCATCACTGCATGAACAAACAATCTATTTCATAGAAATTCTATGTGTAACAGTATTGTTGTGACATGCGACCATATGAGATGTGCACAACACTCTGTACACCCATGACTGCTGAAATACAGCAGTTGTTGTCCCATGATGATGGATGTGTCTTGTAGTACGTTTAGACAGTTGTATGTTATTTCTATCACCTGCTGCTGGTTTTCTGTGATTGGTAGTGTTGCCTTGGTCCTGCCCCCTATTTGCATGTGTGTGTGTGTGTGTGTGTGTGTGTGTGTGTGGAGCTGGGGGGTTGGGGGAATGCGGAGTTAGGGTTTTCAACCCTAACACCGAATTTCCTCATTTTGTCACTGTGTAACAACCCTAACTGATGCATTAAACAGAGTTTTTTGCAATGAATATATATATATATATATATATATATAAACATTTGTGCAGGATGTGTGTGCTCCATATAAATTTTTTCCTTACCAGTATGAGTGGCTAGCTCTCTCACAGACACAGCATTGTCAGCACCCACAAAGGACCTGTCCCCTCTTACTCCTCCAAGTAGCAGCACATGGGCTCTCTCTTCAGGCTTGGTGGTGATAGGGGCTTGCTGAGTGTTCCAGGAGAGTGGATGGGTGGACCTTACTTGCACATTTGTCTCTCAGTGGCCATTCCCAGACTGGGGAGGGATTGGGGGACTAGAGGAATCCTTGGAAAAGGCCTGGACTACTGCCTTGGCCCAGAGATATGCTAGAATTGCCTCAGCACAGCAGTGGGTTTGGTATGTGACATCACATGCATTGCATGATGGCTCTCTGGTGGAGGGGTAGTCAGAGTTTGGCCCCACACAGCAAAAGCCATCATCCTGTTGCTGGGCTAGAAGGTGTGGCTAGCCAGAAGAGCTGGCCTAGTAGCTGATGAGGAGTCAGGCTACAGTATGACCTACTGCAGTGCTAGGGGAATGTTCTTTTGATCTTGGTTGCCCTCCTTTGGACTCTCTCCAACAAGCTCATGTCCTTCTTATGATACAGATTCCAGTACCTTACCCCATATATTAAATGTGGTTTCGCTAGTGACCTGTACAGGGGCAGTATGACCTCACTCCACCTACTGCTGAATCCTGTGGCTATACACTCCAACATCTTGTTTGCCTTCGCTACTTCCTTTTTGCTTTGTGAGGAGTTTTTCAGGTCACTGGTAATCCCCACTTCCAGATACTTTTCTTCCTCCAACACTGCTTCCTGGCCCCCCCTAGGTAATGTAGTATTTCTGGTCCCAAGGTGCACCACTTTGCATTTCTTGGCATTGAAGTCAATTTGCCAGATCCCTGAGCATCTTTCTAGTTTTTGGAGGTCTTCTTGTAGGTCATGTATCCCTTCTACTGTGTCCACCCTCCCACAGAGTTTGGTGTCATCTGCAAACAGGCACATTTTACCCTTTATGCCTTCCCCAATGTCATTTATGAAGACATTGAACAACACTGGCCCCAACACCGATCCCTGCAGGATCCCTCTGGTGACCTTGGTACTGGATAATGCTCCCAACACCACCATCCTCTGGGTTCTGTCTCTTAGTCAGATTTCCACCCACCGTGTCATTTTCTCCATGACCCCAAGATCCTTTAGTCTGCTGATTAGCCTTTTTATGTGGCACAGAATTGAAGGCTTTGCTAAAGCCCAGGTAAATGACATCTATCACTATGCCCCCATCTACCGCCCTGGTGACCCAATCGAGAAAGTCAATCAGCTTCATCTGACAGGATCTTCCTCACTCAAACCTATGTTGCTTCTCATACTATAGACCATTCTCCTCTATGTACCTTGCCAACCTCTCCTTGAGTATGGTATCCAAGTGTTTGCATATGATTGATATCAGACTGACTGGTCTATAGTTCCCCAGATCACCCCTGGGTCCACTCTTGTGGAGAGGCACCACATGCACCCCAGAATCCCACTGGTCCTACCCAGTGCCTTGTTGCACTGTGTCACAACCTTGAGGACATCAGATGTGATTACCAACTGGTCCCTTTCCTATTTGGTGGACACCAATACCTTTTCTTCCATTTTGTATTCCACCTCTGGGTTTCTGTGCCCTACATGCATGATTTTACACTTTCTCACATTGAAACCCAGCTACCATGCCCTTGAACACTCCTTGAATTTTCTCAGATCTCTTCACATCCTTTCCACCCAGTCTGGAGTGTCGATTCCATTGCAGATTTTAGTGTAATCTGCAAAGAAGCATACCTGCCCTTAAAATTCATCTGCAGTGCTGCTTATAAAGACATTAAAGAGTACTGGTCTCAGTACTGAGCCCTGAGATACCCTCCTTCTCCAGAGTGAACTATATGTATCACCGCCCTCTGTCACCTATCCATTAACCGATTTCTTAACCTGTTTAATACCTTAGGACCAACCGCTGAGCTGCCCAGTTTTCCTATGAGCCTCCTTTGAGGTACAGTGTTGAATGCCTTACTAAAATCTAAATAAGCAGGCCATCCCAATGGCATGGAGGGCTGAGGTATCATGCCTTACCTCCTGTCACACCAGTGCCCATGTTCGTGGTGCGAGCAGGTCCCCAGGTGTTAGCCTGGGTGGTACAGAATTGAGTTTCTAGAAGACAGCTTTTCCTCCCAGGGAGGGATGGATGCAGGGACCAGTGTCAGTCTGAGACCTAGAGGTGGCTGGGTGCTGGCATGCAAGGCCCATCAAACATATAGGGGAGGTGGAGCAGTTGGCTGTCATGATGTGGGCAGACACACACACAGCACTTCCATTACTGACATGACACACCCCACCTGTGTAGAAAGCCAGAAAATCATGGAAAAATGGCCGGACATGTCGGATGACAACCGACCCTCATGGGCCCCATCCTCAACAGGAGCATTCCTCCTGGACACTGGATCCTTACTTGGCAGGGTCATAGGGATCCCTGCCTCCCTGCCACATAGGGCATAACTGTGGAGGAAGAAAGTAGAGGTCCTGCCATAGTCAGGGGACAGGGCTGGGGGGGTCAGCAGGAACATGGGCCAACCAGACTGAAGAGAGGAGCAGAAAGAATGTAACCTTAAAAAAGAATCTAAATAGGCAATATCCAACACCCCACCCTGATCAGATCTGTCTAACATGGCCTTCCCCCATGAATCTGTGCTGCCTCGGTTCCTGTAACCTACTTGATTCAAGAGACTCCACAATCTTTTTCTTTACCAGTGACTTCATTGACATCCCCATAACTGATGTCAGACTGACTCACCTATAGTTGCCAGACTTCTTCCTGTAACTGCTTTTCTGAAGCGGGACAACTACATCTTGTAATAATCCACAGACACCAATGTGGAGTTAGCAGGTTAGCTTACTGTATGAAACACACACTTGAAACAACTGCAGAAAATGTGGGCTTTTGCCCACCAAGTAAGGGTTTTATATATATATATATATATATATATATATATATATATATCTATATATATATATATATATATATATATACACATTTATATATGTATCGCATGCATATTAGTAAAACATATGCAAATCATGTATGCTAATTAGCTTCCTTACAACTCCCTTCTAAATTGAACCCCCCCCCAAAGTAAAATATTTAAAGTTCTATGTAGCTCAAAGTTTTTGTGAGTCTATATAGCCATGATGCCAGGTGGGCTTTCAGATCTCCCATCCACTGACAAGGCTGATTATTTGGCCGGAGTTGGTGAAAGTTAGTTGGTCCTGTTTACTCAGGGGTGGGGCCAACACCACAGGCTCACTTTATAACTGCCTCGGCGTCACTTGTGGAGGGACCTCCATTGCAGGCACCTCAGGGATCCCATCGTCCTCCATACTGTCGTCCTGCTCACTTTCCTCTTCCTCTCCTTGGATGTGTGAGTTTTGTGGGCCACAGGAGCAGCGTGACTCAGGGGTTAACAAAACGTCTCTCCTTTTTCTGCAATTCAATTTCCCATTTGCGTGGACTTCATAGGAATATGGCTCTTCGGTAAGGCATTCCACAACTGTGGGGTCCAGATATTCTCAGGTGTTTGTAGGTTAACAGGCTGCCCCAGCTGTAAGGCTGGGAGTGGTCAGATGTGCAAATTGTAATAAGATTTTTGTTTTTCTTGAGCCCTTCACAATGTAGCTTGCACCTTAGCTTCTGGTACTTTTGGTTTAAGTAGCTCAGATCTGGTAGGCATTACAGTTTTGGTTCTGTAGCCCATAAGCAACTGTGCTGGGGATCCTAGCCCCTCCAGTGGGATATTTCTCAATTCCAAAAGCACTAAGTAAGGGTCTTGATGGTCCACTTGTGCTTTCTTTAATAGTCCCTTTATTGTTTGAATGACCCATTCAATCTTGCCATTACTTTGGGGGTATCTTGGTGAAGACATTGCATGTTTAAACTCATACCTTTGTTGAAAGTCTCCGAATTCAGTGGAGGCAAATTGCGGGCCTTTATCTGTTACAAGTATTTCTGGAATACTATGTCATGCACATTGTGATTTAACATGGTTAATCACCATTTTGCTTGCTGTATTTTGCAACTTGGATATCTCAATGTATGTGGAGTAGTAATCAATCATTGCCAGATAGTTTCCACTTTCAAATTCAAATAGGTCAGCGCCAACCTTTTGCCAAGGTCTGTCTGGTATCTCATGTGGCTGCATCAGTTCTCTAGCTTGAGTTTTCCTGAAGTGATGGCAAATGCCAGACTTGGCCACCTTGTCACTAATCTGACTGTTCATCCCCAGCCAGAATAAAATATCTCTGGCCCTGCGCTTACATTTTTCAATGCCCAAGTGGCTGCTGTGTTATCTGGCTAACATGTCTGATCTTAGTGACGTGTGGACTATCAGTCTCTCCCCCTTCAGCAAAAGTAAATTTTTTAT
This sequence comes from Neoceratodus forsteri, assembly GCA_016271365.2. Lineage (NCBI taxonomy): Eukaryota > Metazoa > Chordata > Ceratodontiformes > Ceratodontidae > Neoceratodus > Neoceratodus forsteri. The sequence continues at coordinate 1,730,240,481 of CM057452.1, forward strand.
CGAGATTTCATCTCTGAACTGCCATTTCTGCCTTATCTCGTGGTGCACTGATGTCTTCTCTTGGGGCCACCCATTTAAAACAGTGTCTCTCAACTTGACCAGTGCTGAATCATTATCTGTCTCTCGCTGAAACAATTTCATATTTTTCATCACTGAATGGCATATAGTCCACTGTGTGAACCTCATATTTGTCTAATTCAGTTTCTGGCACAGAATTGTCTCCCACAGCCCTACTCATAGCATCTGCAATGTGAAGTTCATTTCCTACTTTGTACAGTACTCAAAAATCATACTTTTCCAGATTTAGCATCATGCGTTGAATTCTCAGTGGGGCTGTGGCCCGTATTTTTTTGAAAAGGCTTTCTAGGGGCTTGTGGTCTGATTCAACATGGACCCTGGGTCTGCCATAAATATATTGGTGGAACTTTGAACAACCAAACACAATAGCTAGCACTTCCTTTTCAATTTGTGCAGAATTTCTCTCAGTTTTATTAAGAGATCTGGAAGCAAAAACAACAGGCCTGCCGTCCTGCAGCAGACAGGCACCCAGCCCTTCAGAGGATGCATCAACAGATAATTCAGCAGGTTTCCTTAAATCATAGTAGGTCAGCACTGGGGGGGTTAGTAACAACTGTTTTCAGTTCTCGAAAGGCCTGTTGGTGGCACTCCTCCCAGTGACATGCTGTTTCTCTCTCTAGTAACTCTCTCAATGGTTTATTTACAAGTTGATAGGTTTGGAATAAATTTTGCAAGGTAGTTTACCATGCTCATAAATCTCTGTAAGTCAGTATCATTTTGGGGAACAGGAATCTGGGTAATTGCTTTAATTTTCTCGGGGTCTGCCAGCAACCCGTTGTTACTTAACTTGTGTCCAATATATTGGAACACTGACATTTTAATTTTGGATTTCTTTAGATTTAGAGACACATGCTTATCACTGGCTCTTTGTAGAACATGCTGTAACTGCTGATTGTTCTCTTGTACGTTATCTCCCCATAATAGGATGTCATCCATATGACTTCTGTGCCCTCGAGCTCTTCAAAAATGTGTGAAATTTTCTTTTGGAAGACTTCTGGTGCTGATCAAATCCCAAAGGGAAGATGCTTGAACTTGTATCTCCCAAAAGGTGTATTAAAAGTCATTAGATCAGAGCTAGGCCCATCCAGTTTACTCTGCCAGAAGGCATACCCAGCATCTAACACTATCAATACTTTGGCCACTGCTAGCTTGGTTGCAACCTCTTCAACTGTTTTCATTGGGTAATGTTCCCTTTTAATTGCTTTATTAAGATCTCTGGGATCTACACAAATTCATACTTTGTTTTTTTCTACAAACACCATCGAGTTGACCTAGCTCGTCGGTTTCTCCACCTTCTCAATAACTTCCAATCTTTCCATGTTCTCTAGATCAGTGTTTACTTTATCTTGTAATGTGAAATGTATTTTCCTAGGGGAGTGGATCACAGGAGTGACAGTTTTATCTATTTTAATGTGGTATTCACCTTCCAAGGATCCCATTCCTCAAATACATCAGTCATAAGTCTCCAAGGAAGGACTTGGCTGGTCCGTAAACTTACACATTGTTTTCTTTTTGTAACATTTATGTTGGTCCAATAAAAGGTATCAAACTATTTGCTTCTGGATCAAATAAATCAGCAAATTCAGCCAGTATTCCTTCTGTGGTTTCCCCTGTACTTCCATTTGCAGCACCTACTGAAAATAGCTTCTTTATAAGCTTAATTTCCAAGCAAGTAGACAGGCCCAACACTGGGGTCAAGTTTGCATTATCCACTTGAAATGGCAGCAGGTAATACTTCCTCTTAAAACATGTTAGCAACATCACTTTGCCTTTTACATCCAGTTTATGCCCAGTATAGGAAACCAATGTAGCTAATGACCCTTGAACAGCTTCCCCAAACAGTGTCTTCTACATCTGAAAAGTCATCACATTACACTGTTCTCCTGTGTATAACTTGAATGTCATCATTTTCTCATTTATACTCATACTTACTTTCTAATCAGTTTTTGGCTTTTAGGTAGCCACAGTTTCAATGCTGAAAGTACTTTCATTCTCCTGAGCAGCTTCTCTAACAACATGGATCTCACTGCGTTTGCCCGCACAACATTCCCTAGCAAAGTGATTTTTCCTGTGGCACAATCTATAAAACTGTCCATATCCTCAGCATTTATTTATCTCCCGCTCATGACCACACTTTCACATTTGACTATATTCGCTGGAGGTGCATAACTCCCCTTGATCACATTAGCACTTGCTTTGACTCTTTCTTCCTGGACAACCGCTACTTGCACTGTGCTTTCATCCTGAGCATTCCCTCTTATGCATTTTATCTGCATTTCACTCAGTTCAGTGGCCCTGCACATATCTATGGCATCATCTAATGTTAAGTCCATTTTTCTCAACAGTCTGTGTCGCACATGAAACACAGAAACATAGACTTTGACAGCAGATAAGGACTGCTTGGTCCACCTAGTCTGCCCGTTTCCCTACCTATTTCTAGTTAACCAACAACCTACTTCCTCTCACCCCTCACTATAATTGTCTTATGTCTGTCCCATGCATTCTTGAATTTCCCCATTGTTTTTGACCACATGACCTCCTTAGGAAGGCGGTTCCATGCATCCACAACCCTCTCCATGAAAAAATATATCCTCATGTTGCCCATGAGCCATCCCTCCTCTATCTTCAAATTGTGCCCCTTGTTCTTGCACATCTCTTTTTCTGAAAGATGCTCCCATATTGGTCTTTGTTTATTCCCTTGAGATACTTGAAAGTTTCTATCGTGTCCCCCCTCTCCCTCCTTTGCTCAAGGGTATATATATTAAGCATTTTTAGACTCTCTTCATATGGCTTCTGTTGCAGATCCTACACCATTTTAGTTGCCCTCCTCTGGACTGCCTCCATCCTGTCTATGTCCTTGCAGAGATGGGGTCTCCAGAACTGCACACAGTACTCCAGGTGGGGTCTCACTAACTGTCTGTACAGAGGGATAACAACTCCTTGTTTTCTACTGGTGATGTCTCTCCTTATACATCCCAGTATCCCCCAGCTCTCCTTACTGCCTTCTCACATTGCTTGCCTAACTTAAGGTCATCTGATATGACTTCCCCAGGTCCCTTTCCATTTTTGTTGTTGTTAGTACTGCCCCCCCCCCATTGCTCACTCTGTATGCCTCATACAATTCTATCTCTGATCAATGATTTAGTTAAATCTCCAAATTCACAAGATTTAGCCTTTAGCCTCAGTTCAGTTACATATGAATCAATGGACTCACCCAGATTCTGGTTCCTCGTATTGAAGAAATGTCTTTCATAAATCACATTCTTTCTTGGGTTACAATACCTATCAAATTGTCCTATAAATCTGCAGGCAAGTAAGCAAGATGGTGGCTGTGTGTGAGCTGCCCGAATTTTAGCAGAGCCAGCTCAGTTTTTAGTTTATGTTTTGTTTTGTTTTTTAGGTTTTAATGTTTTATAAACTTTATTTTGTTACTTTGCTGTTACTTTTTTAGTTAGTTTATTGTTTAGTGATAGTTTAGGGCAGAACAGTGGGTCAGGTAGAGAGTTAGCATTTTTTTCCGGTCTCAGACAGGGGTTTGATATCAGTGCTTGTATTAGAGGGGACATGTGTGGGATGCTAAACTTGCAGTGGATTGCTGGCATCCATTTTTCCTCTGAAAGCCATTTGTTGCTCCGCTTACATGCAAACTTGAAGCGGGAGCATTTAGCTTTTCTTGTTTCTTTGCATTCGATGAAGTCACGGCAGACTGTAAGCTGAAAAGTCGTGACTGGCTCCTCAGTGTGAGGGCTGAGCCATGGAACATGCCGAAATGACTGGATTGGAGATATGGATTTTTTCTTGGTGCTGACCGGGCATTTAAATAGAAGGCCAGCTGGAGGTGGGAACGAGCTTAGCTGAGGAGTCTGCTAAGAGGTTGCAAGGTTGTGTTGACCGCTGGTGTGGTGAGAGCATGACTGGGATCTCTACAGCAGATTTGACTTTGGTTAGACCTGTATTCTCTCCCCAGAAACAGGTACTTTCTGCTTCTTGCCCTGAGAGGGATCCTGGGGTGCAGGTTGTGGTGGGCCTTTCGGAGAGGACAGTACTGGAGGGTGTCAACCGGAGGGTTGCCCTCTGGTATTGTTTAGGCAAGTGGACCCTGGCTGCCAGTGGATGGCTGGGTTTTCAGTTGCCCCTGTCCTGGGGGCCTGTGCCAGCCAGTGGCTATATGGGGTTGCTCTGGGGATAGGTGAGGGCAGTACTTGCCACTTGGAACTGCAGCACTGTTCCTGATGGCTGCAGCTGCAACCTGGCAGAGGTCCAGGGAGGCACTGAGGGACACTAGCTGGAGGGGTGTACTTCTTCAAGGGCCTTAGTGCTGACCTCTGTGGGGCCCAGTCACTAACCTAGGGAAGAGATATGCGTCTCTAAGGTGGGGTATGGGGAGAGTCGGGCAAAGCAGCTTGGTCTGTTAATAAGGACTGGGCTTAAATCAGAGTTCCCTGTCTGGTAGCCTGTTTTTCATCTGACAGCAGATTCCTTGCTACCATTGGGGAAGTAGTGAGTATCTCTGAAGATTGTTTGAACTAGATTAAATTTTGTATTGCTGGTGGTGGAGAGGAGAGCAATTTTCTGGACTGTGACTATAAGGAGAGGGTGAGGGTGAGAGCCTCACTCACCTTAAAACATCTCTCTTGAAGTTTTTGGCATACTTCTTGCATCTGGACACTGGTTCTATACTTTGGACTATCTGGGACTTTTTAAGTCCACTTTTTATATTTATTTGGTGGGTGGGACTTGTTAGGTTAATAAGGGTGGGTTAGTGAGTTTGAGTAGTTGCTTTTCTTTTAGAAGTTTTTTTGGGGATTGTTTGTTTTGAAAGGTGGGGAAACTGTTCATTTTGTTTTAATAAGTTAACAGTGGGTTGGCTCTTGGGGTTGATGGGGGCTCATGTGTTGGCAGGCGGCTCTCTCTATCAGGTGCTACTCCTCCGTTGAGCTCCATGGCCTCCACCCCTTTAACTGTCCTCCTCTGTCTGCTGACATTTGTCATCATTGTCAGGCATTGGGGATAGTAGGGAGAAGGTGTGGGGGGGCCGGGACTTTGGGGAGGAGAGGACCGGTGTGGTTGAATGGGGTAGTGGGGGCAAGAAGACTCCCTGGAGTGAAATGGAGACTGGAGAGTGGTCCTTCTTGTCTGGTCCCCATTCCCAAGAGCTCCACCTTGAGTGGGCAGGGGTTGAGTTCTGCCTCAGAGTCCTATCTGACCCGGGCAGTGTTAAAGCAATGTCGGGTCCATTAAGAACAAGACAGCAGTGATTGGTGATCTTGTTGGGTCAGCGGACCTGGCTTGCATCATCAAGACCTGGCTAAATGAGAATGCCAGTCCAGCTTTGGAGGTGGCGGTTCTGGCTGGATTCTCAGTGATACACCACCTGAGATTGAATCATAGGGGCAGGGGTGTTGTCATTTGTTTTAAAATAGACTTGGGCCTGATAGATGTACTAGTGAGGGAGACCTGATCCTTTGAGCGTATCCTGGGTGCAGGTATGGGGTAAAAAATTCTTCTCATTTACCGCCCACCCGGTGATAGGAAGAAATCTTTGCAGGAAATCGCAGACTTCTTTGTCAACACGGTGTTGTAGTCCCCCAGAGCGATGGTGCTGGGTGACTTCAATGCCTGGATCAATGATGAACTCTTGCACTTTGGACAAGATTTCCTGTAACTGATGAATTAATTGAGCTTCATACAGGTGGTTTCCTTTGCGACCCACACTTCGGGTCATTCATTGGACCTGGATTTCCTACTGGGTATGGAGAGCTCCTACCTGGTGGTGGAATCAGTCGGATGGTCAGACCATTGCACTATCAGGTTCAACTTATAGGCACCCCCTTATAGACCTGCCCCTTTGGAGATGGTTTGGTATCGCCCATTAAGGGGTTTGAGCCCAGAAGGCCTGACGTCAGTCCTGGACCTATCAGGGGTTTTTGGGTGCGAGTTGGGACCCAGAGAATTTAATTCAGGTCTATAACAGGGCCATGGTGAAGGCTCTGGATTCCATTGCTCCAGTCCATGTTCACCACCCTTCCTCATTCCCCATGGTTTGATGGGGCTTTAAGGGAGATGAGATGGGTAAGGCAAAGGATGGAGTGGCGCTGGTGGAAATCTGGCCTTGATACCGACAAGCTTAGACTGATGGTGTATTATGCAGACTATCAATCAGTGATCTCACATAAGAAGGCAGAGTTCCTGTCCAGTGAGATTACGGCTGCAAATAACCGATCAGCCCAGCTCTTCAGAACTGTGGACAGACTGTGCTATCCAGCCTGTCAGCAGTTACGGAAAGCATTGTCACTGGAGAAATGTGAAGAGTTAGCTCACTTCTTTGCAGATATGATTGCTGACATCAGGTCAGAAATTGGCCAAACCCACTCCAATGGGAGTGGCAGTGATTGGTGGGAGGTCGCATCACCTCGGGCTAGTTGTTTGGCTTTTTTTTTTTGCTCGTTTCTTTCTCTCCACATAGACAGGCCCCCCTCCCTCCAGTACCTCCAGCCTCATTACCCCAGTGTCCACTGGCACTCTCCTCTGGCTTGAGGTGCCAGCTGGTCGGGTGCAGTGTCTGAGGGCCGGGATCATCCTGCCGGTCCACGGTATTTTTCTGTCTCCAGTTTCTCCCAATCCCTGAGTGCAGGACTAGGCGTGCAATGATGCCAATAGCTGAGCAGCATGTGCTTCCGCACCTGGCATGCCTGGTGTCTGCTTTGTCTTCACCCCCATCTTGTGGGATCAGTGTGCTACCCTTCATCTACCGCTGGGGGCCAGGCATGCACTGATCTCCAGTCCCACCCCTTCCCAGGAGAGGAGAGCTGTCCTCCGGAAGCTCAATCCTCTCTTACCCCGGCTGACCCCCAGCGACCCGCTCACACTGCGAACATGGGTCACCAGCATGACAGGAGGTAAGGTACGATGCCTTAGCCCTCCATGTCACTGGGCCGGCAGTTGGTTGGCTTTAGCTCGGGTGGCAATTTCAGATATCATGATGGTTATCCAGAGTATGTGGCCAACTTACTGTGGTTTGGATCGGGGCCGTACATGCCTCCTTGTGGGATGTGAGGATGTCTTCAGCCGGTCCTATCTGAGATTGTCCAGTGTTCTTTAGAAACCGGGGAGTTTCCTGACTCCCTGAAGGTGACAGCATTGATTCTGCTCCTCAAGAAACCTTCTCTTGACCCAGACTGTCTTGCCAACTACAGGCCAGACTCTAACCTTCCCTTTGCGGGAAGGTTATTGAGAAAGGTGATCGCTCTGCAGCTGGAGGACAATCTTGCCATCCATAACATCTATGATACCTTCCAGTTGGGATTTAGGAAGAGGCACAGTACTGAGACTGCCTGTTCAGGTGCTCAATGATCTCCTTATGGCGAGAGATCAGAGGAGTCGGTCCATCTTAGTTCTGCTGAATCCTTCTGTGGCATTTGACACTGTGGACCATGAGATATTACTGGAGGTGCCTGCAGTTAATCTGTGGACTGTTGGGTAGAGTCCTCACATGGTTTCAATCTTTCCTCACTGGCAGGTTTCAGAGAGTGGTGTTGGGGATTTTTTCCTCTGACCCATTTTCCCTGCCATGTGGGGTACCACAGGGCTCTGTGCTGTCTCCCATGTTGTTCGCATTATACATGTTGCCATTGAGGGGCATTGTAAGGTGATACGGGCTGAGTTTTTAGTGCTATGCAGATGATAATCAGCTGTACATGTCCTTTGCACCCAATCAGGAGTTAGCGGTTTCGGTATTTAACAACTGCCTGTCCAAGATCCAAGACTGGATGAGTGCCAACTGGTTGAAGCTGAATTCAAACAAGACTGATGTGTTGGCTGTCGACCCAGGTCATCAAGCTGAGGGCCTTCGGTAGGACATGCGATGGGTCTTGTACTAGGAGGCTGCCAGCTGAGGACCTCTGATCAGATGTGGAGTCTGGGCATTATTCTTGATGAGGAGCTAAGCCTGAAATCTCAGGTGTCATCCATTGTCAAGACCTCATTTTACCAGCTGAGGAATATCACCCTAATTAAGCACCTGGTCCTGCCTGGTGACTTACCTACACTCGTTAATGCCTTTGTGACCTCCCGCCTGGATTACTGTAACTCCCTGTACCTTGGGTTGCCGGGGGTATAAATACACCAGCTGCAGCTGGTGCAGAATGCGGTGGCCAGGTTACTAACTGGGCTTTCTCGATCTAGCCATATTACACCTGTGCTGCACAAGCTGCACTGGCTTCCAGTTTGGTGGAGGATTACCTTCAAGGTCGGTTTGCTGGCCTATAAAGCCCTACATGGTCTGGGACTGCACTACCTGCAAGAGCCTCTGCACCCCTACTGGCCCTCCAAACCACTTTGCTCCACCGATGAGGGCTGCTAGAGATTCCCAGGGTTCGGTTGAAGTCATCTGGTGCATGTGTCTTTGCTTATGTAGCCCCGATTCATCTGGTTCGGGAGTGCCTGATGGTGGAGAGCTTCAAGGCCACTCTGAAAACTCATCTATTTAATCTTGCATTTCTGTAAAGTTACAGTGGGTTTTAATTGCTGTTATCAGAATTTTAACTATTTATGATATTTATCTTGTCTGTGTTGTATTTTATTTTGTAATGTACTTTGAATTTAAGAATTGCGCTGTATAAATAAAGCATATTATTATTATTATTATAATTTTATTCAGCTGCCCCTTCTCTTCTTCATTTTCCCAAACAAAAGTATTGAGTACCTCTAATGCATCTGGGCCTGCCACGTGCAAGAAGGTCATAGCCTGGATTTTCTGGGATTTTTTAATGAATCCACTAGCAGCTGAGAAAATTTCAAATTGCTGCTTAAATCTTCTCCAGTTTTCAGGTGCATTTCCATGTAAATTGAGAGTGGTGGAGGCTGCAGGAGGTCCATTCTGACACCATGTAATAATCATGCAGACACCAACGTGAGTGAGCGGCAAGTTTACTGCATGGAACACACACACTTGAAACAACTGCAGAAAATGCGGGCTTCTGCCCACCAAGCAAGGGTTTATATATCTAATAAAATAAATATATAATAAAAGTCTGATTTGTAATTTAAGACATCATACTGTATGATATCTGACCATGATGAGCCTGTTTTTAGCAGTTTGTCTACAACAATCCATAGTGCCATGGGACATAAAAGTCACAGTCATATCTGGTCATGCAGGAAGAATTCCAAATTTTCTAAGCTAGTATGAAGATGGAGCCCATGGAGGTGTTCCAACTGTGCTGCTGCAAAGCTTCATGCTATGTAAGAGTATTGGGAGCACAAAGTCCTATTGTGGGTCTTACTTGAAGCTGGCTTCTTCTAATCTGATCTAGGTGATGGCTGTAGGACATTGAATAGGCTCAGCAGCAGTTGATGTTCACACAAACTTAAAACTTAAAAAAGCTTGTAAGGCCAAACCCCAAGGATCCCCAGTACATCTCATGTTATCTCACTCAGCGGATCTCTGCCCATTCTTTGTTGAAAAAGTTAATAGATCCTGGGGGGGGGGTCCTATTCCTGTCTGTGTAGGCATTGTGTGTGGAGGGAGGGCAAATGTCTACCACACAGCTAAATACTATCTCTTCTTGAGTAACATGCTAACAAGCTGGGGAGTAAATCCTTATAAATTCATTCTTAACCCGACACAAATGAAGGTTGGGAGGGCAATCACACATACCCCATAACTATGACCCAAACCCCAAGATCAACTTATGGCTAGTTCATTTCCCTGGAGGTCATACAGTTGAGGCACACTGATGAGTCCTGGGTAGAATGAAGCATGTCTGTGTCTTCTGTTTGCACCCTTTGCAGACTATGTGAGAGGCCTTTGGCACCGTGCATTCCTGCTTAAAGATGAACCAACCTACATTTTTTCATGGTGATTTGCATATACATCCCATGATGGTTTGCATGTATGGGGGTATGTGTGATTTTATATTGTTTGAAATGTGGCTTTATAGCCAATGAGTTTCTGCACTAAGATTCTTTGTCTTTTAGCTTGTTTTTTTTTTGGGGGCTCACAATGACCCAAACCCGTAAGACCAACTTAGGGCTGGTTTATTTCCCTGAGGTGTCATACAGATGAGGCACACTGAGTCCTGCAACAAAACACATGTCTGTCTCTTCTGTTTGCACCCTTTGCAGATTGTGTGAAAGGCCATTTGGCACCATGCATTCTTGCTTAAAGCTGAACCAACCTAAAAGTTCATGGTGATTTGCATATACAGTACATCCCATGATGCTTTTGCATTATGGGGGCTTTGTGTGATTCTGTATTCTCATTCTAATATTTGGTCCATGGAATCCTCCCCATGTTCATAACTTGTAACTTTTTGGCATTATATTTCATTTGCCAAATCCCAAGTTATTCTTTCCAATTTCCCACTTCTCTCTTAATTTCTTCAGTTCATAGTCAGCTTTGAAGAGTGCAGATGTGTTCCTGCTCCACCAAAGATTGTCATGTTGGGCTTCAGAGGTAAGTATGGGGTGAGGGAGTGCCGGGAGGTGGGGTATGCAGAGGGTGGGAGTGGGTTGGTGGAGGGGGCACCAGAGACAATGAGGGACCATTTTCTCTTTTTACAGCTAAATAAAAAAGACATTGCAGGAGGGTTTTTTTTACAGCTGTGTTTGGCACACTGGGGTGGGCTCCCAGTGTGCCACCTGTGTTTTTTTGTGAGAGAGACTGAAACTGATGGGGATTGGACCCCCCATCAGCACACAAAACGTGTCTGTGTTTGGGAGGGGCAAATGATGCTGAGGGGGATTGGGCACCACCTAGGCACACAAATTAAATATGGGGACATTATGCCAATGGGGATTGAGCTCCCCCACTGGCAAATGAACTGGGGAGGGGGTATGCTGATAGGGGGACTGGGCACCCCCAACATCGGCTTTCAGGTGGGACTGTGAGAGGTGGATGGTGATAGCCGCCATGTTTATTGAAATGTTACACCAGACAAGGCATGCCCTGCTATGATGGGTCACTCCCTCCTTGCAGTGGTGAAATTGTTTCAAGTTAGTGGCACGCTTTTGCACTGCTGTCATAGACAGCATGCTATTTCATTGATGCCACAGAGCCCAGCCCAATAAAGCAGTGGCGCCATTGACCACAACATGACCACACCTCCAAAACCTGTTATGCCAAACTGCCACAATATGTTGTTTGCACTTGCACGTAAGACAACATAAAAAGGGACTGAGATGTACTGAAAAGGAACTTTGGGTAGGAAATATGAACTGGGAATGAAGTGTTTCCGTTTCACCTTAATTTTGGCAGATGGGAGGTTCAGGAGAGATTTGAGGAAGTACTTGCTTGCATAGTGTCAGCGCACTCACCCCTTCTCAAATGACCACAAACACTGCTGTTTTCAATGCATAAACATTTTATTGCAGCTTCAGTGCCACACTGAATGCTGCCAAGGAAATTCTTACGTTTCACACTCTTCGGTGCTTCATCAGAGATACCAAGTAATGCAACAGTCAATCATTTATACACTTAACAAAATTCAAAAAAAGGTCCTTAGCCAATCAAAGTGCCATACTTAATTAAATAATTAATCATGGGATTTACTACGGCATTTCATTTATTAGAAACGCTGACCCTAAACAAAAAACATTGTTGTGACCACCATCTAGTGGATACCAATGGTAATTTCATTCATAAAGGCTGTTGTGAAGTCAGCATACACATCCAGCAAAAGAGAATAAAAACAAAAACATTTTATAAAATATCCTAGGTGCTTTCTCAGCTGCCCATAGGGAATTCTTCACATGGTGTATGTGATTATGACTCCTTTTAGTACTGTAGACACTTGTAGAACCTATAAAAAATGCATACATATACAGACATGTCAGATTTTAAAATTTCCTGAGAACATGGGGGGGGGATACATTAGGCACCAAGGCCACTTATTGTTTTTATCTTGGATTTAACAGAAATGGTGTTACCTCAAACTTACCATTCAGGCCAGGTGATTTTAGTGCACCCAGCCTATAGAACCATTCCTGTTCTCTACAGTTTAATTCATTCTGTAGGTCCCCTCCTCTGATGTTTAAAGGGATTCTGTCAATTCATATTGCTTTTACCTTTTGTTTCGTTACTCTGAGAATTAATGTGCACAGCCATTGCATAATTAATGTTGTTATTTCTAATATGTAATGCATGCTCATCAATTCTGTAACACAGTTGTCTCTTAGTTCTCCCTATATAGAATTTGCCACATGAGCAGGATAGCAAATAAATGACTGCTTTAGTGTTGCAATGTATTTCTCCCCTCATTTTTTCTATATCCCCTGTTTTGTTATTTATAAATTCTTGTGTTCTGGTCATTAAATGACAGGTACTGCACCTCCCACATGGTTTGCAGCCCCATCTGTTTTTGTCCTAAATGACTGTCTTTTTTCAGGAGATAGCTGTGAACTCACTGGTCCTTCAAATTAATACCTCTCCTGTTGGGGATTACAAGTGATTTTTCAAACAATGCTTGTAACCGGGGTATCCCTCTCAGTATTGGTAAATTATTTTTAATGATATCCACCACTTGTTTGGACCCTCCCCCAAAGGTAGTCACAAAAGTCATTACTTGATCTCCTTTTTTCTTAACTTTTGGTCTCAGAAGAGTTTATCTTGGTACCACATCAGTTTGCTGTTTAGTTTTGGCTATAATTCCATTTTTATAGCCCCTTTCTCTCAGTCTTTCTCCCAATACCTCAGCCCTCTCAGTATACCGGGAATTATTACCACAGTTTCTACAAACTCTAATAAACTTCCCCTTAGGTAAATTATGTATAGCGTGACCTGGGTGGCAACTCTGAACATGTAATAAGCTGTTTCTATCTATTTGTTTTTATATAAATCTGTTAGAAGTGTGCCATCCTTCATTTTCTGTATCACCAGGTCTAAAAAGTTGATGCTAAATTTATCAACATGTACCTTGCATTTGAGATTAGAGTTTGTTTGTTCTAGGCATTTCACAAATTCTAGCAACTTCATTTCATTGCTTATCCTACTAGAATATATCATCGACAAAACATTTTAAAATGTCTATCTTATCATTGTATGGATTTTTATTTGCATCAGACACATACTACTTCTCCCATTCACCTAAATAAAGGTTGGCTAGGTGTAGGGCTGGTGTTACCCCCATCGCTGTTACTTTCAATTGCTGATAGTCCTTGCCCTCAAACATGAATACATTGTTTTTTAAAACAATTTCAGTCAGATCCAACAAAAAATTTATTTTTGTTTGTGGGATGTCTGGTGCAGTGAGTAAGTAATGTTCAGTGGCTGCAAGGGCCACTTCATGAGGAATGCTCTTATGTAAGGAATCAACAACCAAGCTCACAAGTAGCCAGTTATCCTCTAACTACATGTCATTTAGAATTGTTAACAAATGTCCTGTATCCCTAAGGTGGCTCCTAACTTAGGAACCAGGGAAGACATAGCTGTCAACAAATTTAGAAATAGGCTCAGTAAGCCACTCAATCCCTGAAAAAATGAGATGTCCAGGGGGATCCTTAGGGTGTTTGTGGATCTTAGGCAAAGTATACATTGCTGTGTTCTGGGGGAAGCAACAGCGAGATAGTGGAGTTCATCCTGTGTACTAAAAGGAGCTGTAATCACATATACTAGGTGAAGAATTTCCTATGGGCAGCTGAGAAAGCACCTAGGATATTTTATAAATTTTTTTTGTTTTTATCCTCTTTTGATGGATGTGTATGCTGACTTCACAACAGCCTTTATGAATGAAAATCACATGATTAATTATTTAATTAAGTAAAGCACTTTGATTGGTTAAGGACATTTTTTGAATTTTGTTAAGTGTATAAATGATTGACTGTTGCATTATTTGGTATCTCTGATGAAGTACCGAAGAGTGCGAAATGTAAAAACTTCCTTGGCAACTATCAGTATGGGTCTGAAGCTGCAATAAAATGTTTATGCATTGAAAATAGTAGTGTATGTGGTCATCTGAGAAGGGGTGAGTGTGCTGACACTCTGCAGGCAAGTATAATTAATATTTCAAGCAGCACCACTATCCCAGTGCCTGTCCTAGTTTGCAGTTGTGAGAAAGTATTTTCTTTATGGAAAGGATGGTGGAGCCCAGGAACTGTCTGCAAGCAGAGCTGGTAGGAGTGAGCACAGCAAGGGGTTTCAAACAGAACTGGGACAGAATAAAGGGAATAGTGGTTACCTGGGCTGAAAGGAACAGGGAAGAAAATAAAGAAAGGTATGGGAGGGTTAGTACCTTGGGGGAACATTAGATTCCAAGAATAATGGCAGGGATTTAAAGAACTTGAGCAGACTGAATGGACCATGGGGCCTTTTCTGTCATTATTGTCGTTATTTCTATGTTAATGGACAGGAGGGCTGCACCAAACAAATACGATCCAGGACAAATTCACACAAATACTGCACATGTTACAACTACAAATATCACTTTTAAATATTTGTATTTCTGTTTGACCATAAAAAGTACTGTTACACTTTGGCTGGGTCTAGTGTGATCCACATACTGTATGATGACTACTGCTTATAACATAAATGCATATTTTATATATAACTCTGAATATTTTTTTGATACTCCTCAAACTAACAAAAACAACAAAAGTATGTATTACAGACACTGGTTTTGTTAAAAAAAACACTCATTGGACCATAGGACAGTATTTAAAGAGTTTATTGAAAGTTTAAAAAGTACCACTCACCACCATTAAATATACTAAAGCTTTTCAGGCAGACACACACTTTCTCAAGGCATCTCTTGAGAAAGAGTGTGTGTGTCTGCTTTGGCATGTTTAGGGATGGTGAGTGTTACCTTTCAAACTCTGAATAAACTCTTTCACTATTATCGTACAGCCAAATGAGTGGTCTTTAACAGAACCAGCATCTGTCTGTGAGCCATATTTTTGATGTTTTTGTGACTGCCTTTTTGTTTGCTTGAGACATGCATCTCCTGTAGCCACCTGTTCCTACATTTCAGTATGCCATCACTAACAATGGGAAAAAGTCTGAAATGTAAAAAAATAGAAAAAACAAGTTGTAATCACTAATATACAAACACACATACAGATACAAATACATATACAGGAGACACAAATACAAATCTCAAAAATTGGTTCCATCTGCAGCCCTATTTTAATTTGTATAAAATAGTAATTGAGCACGATGTTTTTTTTTGCACAATATTTCTTATTATGAAAGTTTCAGACAGCAGGAGCCATGTGGAGCCAAAGCCAACAAGAGTTTGACAAAAACATATAGTCAAATATCAAAACTTGCAATAATAACTCATTTAGCATACCATTTTCTACACATAGGCCTCAAAGTGAAAGCAAAGAGCAGCAGAAAACAGCACAACTATCTAGTCAAAAAACACTGTCAGAAAATTCTTCTTTATGGACCTTAACTGCCATTTTCTAAAAAGGCCATCACCATTTAAATGTTTTTAGACAAGATTTAGCAGCAAGCTAGGTCTCAAACTGCCATGGATCACACATTGCCTCTGCTGAAAAAGGTGACAGGCTTACATGGTTTGGCTGCAGTGACTTCAAGAAATGGCCCTGATTGGGCAAGAAGATGCTATGAGGTTTCAAAATCTCACTGCATATTATCCCTGTATATTTAGGCAACAAGTATAATAATCCAGTCTTTTCCTAGGAATCAGTGACTGGATTGGAGTGGATGGTGGGACTGAGGACTACCTCACACCAGCCAGTTGTTAATCCTAGGAACCAATCAAAACCAACCAGCTTTGAGGTTGTTATTGTGTCTGTAAGTATAATTGTAAAAACATAGATGGCAGGAAAAGGTCCTTCAGATAATCAGTCTACCTCCCTACCTACAGTGGCACCAGACAGGATGCAGTACAATACTTTGTAGTAAATAACATGTCATGAAAACTGCATGACAAACAAACTTAATTGCTTCTGAATTACATTGTTTCCTACAACATACTGTAGCAAGTTGCAATAATACTGCAAGGTATTGATTTGCATACTGGCTGACACCACTTATCTACACTGGCAAACTTTTTATTGATTTTTTTTAATCACCCTTCTGTTTTAACTACTGTGGGGGGAGCAGTTTGACACAGGATCATCTCATATCATATACAGTATGTGTCTGGCATGCAACATGGATTAGCAGCTGAGTTGATCATTTCTAAGAGATTAATGACAGGTCCAGTAGCCAATCTTGAGCATCACTAGGTTTTGAATATTGAGTTATACTTATAACACTGAATATTAATAATATTTGGTGATACTTGGCCATGTAGTCAGGAAGCCTATTATTCGTGATATTTCAGAATTGTTATTTACAACCTGCAGACCCCTAGTGTTGATTATTACCAGTTGCACTCATGGCTTTGTGATCTAGACATAGGTTTTAAAAATTGCCCCTTCATCCTTATTGAACTTCTTAGGGTAGAACCCTCCTCAAGAGGGTTTCTTAGCCACTTAATGAATGTTATGATACCTCAAAAGGATTGTAATCCTCTTCAGTGACAGAGGGAGGAATAGCCAAAGCATGCATTGCACATATGTATTCAATTCATATTATATTACTATTCCTGCACATACTTACCTTACCCAGTGAACCCTGTGATGTGCAGTATGCATCTACCAATCATGTTGCTCTGTTTCTCCTGCGCAATGTTATAGCATCTTGATAAACTGCTCTGGGTCAAAAACCCATAGTCTGATGGCCTGGATGAGTGTTGGATATTAACCGTGCTTCTTTAATGAAAAGTGCTGTACAAAAAATAAAATATATTGTTTTATCAAACACAGTTTGCTGTTTTCATTCTACTGGTTATTATTCTGTATATAAATTTTGATAAAAAAGGTAATAGGGCCACATTAGGGCAAATAACAAACATACAGTGTGTCTAAGAACACTTTGAAAAGCATATTTAATGCCGGCCCGGTGGCGCTGAGGTTGAGGCGCTGGGCATCACACACATCTTCACGTCGACCGGGTTCGGAGGCGGACTCGGGTTGCGGGGGTTGGCAGGGAGGAGGATCGGCGTCCCAGCGGATGCTCTCCTCCCTCAGGGGTGGGAGCCATGAATCGTTCCATGTTCTGCATCACTCTCACGGCGGTGGAAGCACCCGACAAGAGAGGATGGAGGTAGCTCAACTTGTCGGAGGCGGGGGAGAAGGGACGTCGGCTGCTGAGGGCTTGGTGTGCGTCACCCGCACCGCCCACGCGGGGACGTGCGTCTAGCGCGGAGACATCTCAGAGGCGGGGAAACCAGGGAAGAAAAACGAGAAAACCCCTCTCGGCAGCCCAAGATGATAGCCTCTCGGTACCATCTGGACCACCGATAAGTGGGACAGACCCCTCTGTGCAGGAGGGAGAAAGGAGGCACTCTAGGGGCAGATCCCACCGGAGGTGGAATGGAGGAGAAGAGAGGAAGGAAGGAGTGGGCTCCGGGAGTAGAGAAGGAGGCATAAAAAAATTAAGTATAAAATAAAAAAAAAAAAAAAAAAAAGGAAAGCATATTTAAGCTCTTGAGAAAAATATTTGGAAAATGAGTTAAAGACCACATGAAATAAGCAGATCGTTGGAATAAGACATTAATTATCACAAATAACTGCTCAGTGCTAAGCAGGTTGTACTACTTCAACTAAATGCAATATTACAGTCGCAGGAGCATAAATCACAACTCAGTACAATTAACATGTTTTCCTGCTAAAGCTGTGTCAGTGAGTTAACAAGAATTGCTTTTAAAAAGAGATTTCATCCCAGTTTTCTTCAAAACATGTTACCTTTCATACCAGTTCTAACTATTCTAGCAGAAAACCTTTGAAAAGGCAAGTTATCTTTAGAACTGAGCAAATGTACATTCCAGGCTATATGGGATTGAAACCCCTATCCATTATGACCAATATCCTGTTCTCACTCCAACTGCAGGCTATAATCTACATAGCTCAAATGACTTCTGGTAAAATATGCTTTACAGTAGGAATCAGCTCCAACATATAGCTACAGTTTTCTAGATTGTTTCTTGAGAATCATTTAGCATCAATAATCCCATTATTACACATGTAGAAAAATACAAATTTGTATACACTGAAATAAAGTTCTTCCCACCTTCAGGTTACAAATACATACTGCATGTTTCAGAATGTTTTTTAGCAGGTCTGAAAAGTCACAATCTGTGTTGTGGGACAGCATTGTAACACAATAGGGTTCATTGCAAAGAGTGTCCTTAGTCAGAGGGTTTCTGTAGTAGCCATCTCCCGAGTAAACTGTAAAGAAAGGGGTCTCCTCTATAGAGCATACATTCTTGTAAAAGAATGGATCTCAAATGGGCCTAGCTCTTGAAGTAGGTATGTCAATAATGTTATACCTCAGACTCATAATAACCTGTGTTGAACTTACCTGCAGGTCATGCTGATAAAAAGGGCTTCACAATGGATTTAGCTTTACTGATAGTAAGCATCTCATTTTCAGCCGATCCCTGCTTATACCTAGTTTCTCAGTTAGGAGAACTGGAGCATGTGCACAGACAGAACAAGACACTTGAAGAGGAAATCATAGAAACCAGTTTTCTCTTTGTGGAAAATATGTTGAGGAGGTTGATCATATACAAATATCTGGTATGAAAATAGGAATTAAGGATGCACACTTACAATGAGAAATAAGACCAGTATGTATTGCTTTTCAAAATACTGCATCAGGCTGCAATTTAGTAAGACATATCAATAACATGTAAACTAGGTAGTCTAGCATTGTATAGCATACCATGTTCTTAACTCATGATCCTCTGCCAATGCCATATTACATGTGTTAAATCAACTAAAAACAGCAATACAGTAAAACCCCATTTATCCGAATGTCATGGGGACATAAAAAACATTCAGATAAATAGGATTTTGATTAATTGGGGTTCCTATTAACACTAGTGCAGGCTCTTAAATCTTTGCTTCTCTCTCTTCCATTTGGTCATGGCTCACACTGGCTTGTTCCTCACCTCCCCAGGAGCACAGCGACAGGTTCAGCTTTGGAAAACTACATCACTTTAAAGGTTTTTTTCAACTCGTCTTCCCTCCACCTTAAGTCTCTCTCCCTGCCCACCAAGTAGCGGCTCCTTTCACTCTTCCCCCCTTTCTGACTTCTGCTGTAAGTCACCATGCTTGAGAGAGAGAGAGAGAGGAATGAACAGGAGCAAAGTGAAGGGTTCAGATACTGAAATAAAACTGAAATTACTGCACCTGGTCACAGCTCCTCCTGCGTCACTCTCTCTCTCTCCACTCCGTTTGATCGTGGCTCATGCTGTCTCATCCCCCTCCCACCTCCTGAGCACACAGTGATAGCAGTGCTGCTACCCAGGCTTTCCTCTTCTCATTCTGGCTGCCCCCTCAAACAAGCAGGAGTGTCCTTAGCATGTCTGTTCCTACGTCCCCAGATGCAGTGGGGGTAGTTGAGCATGATTCATGGCAATGCCCGATTACTAGCAGGATACCTCCCCAAATTGTGTGATATTTATGAATGGCCTTACTGGTGATGACAGCCCCTCTGCTGAAAATAAAAGATAGCCTGTACTGAGCCCTGAGCAGGTGTGAAAGTTTAACAACGGGGTAGGTGGTTTACTGAAAGCATAATGAGGTGCTAAGGACCAGATTAAAGCAAGTGCTAATTGCACTGTCAGCACAGTTCAGCTGTTAAACTGTTAAGGCTAAAAAGTCAGGTTAGGTGTAGGGGACAAGTCTCAGTTTCAGATAACTGAGAGTTTCAGAAAATCGGGGTTCAGATGACTGGGATTTTACTGTATGTGTAAGTTAGCAAAAAATGTACCATATAGTTTTTTTTTTAGCAATAATGTAGTTTAATAACCTTTAATTCATCATCAGCATATCTGTAATTCCTTCAGACATTTAGAAAAAAGCTTTTATTACCAGTTTTGTAACTGATACCTCAATAATCATGGCCACCACTAGTCATTTTTAAAAATATTTCCATTGAGGTTGTTTTCTTTACTGAACAAACTAGTTTCATACTATGGATGTATTAGGATGTTGCCAATAAATATTTCTTATGGCATAGAACAGCACCTCACCAAGATTTTGTGTGTGTTTGTGTTATGGTGGGTGTGGAATAAGAGTAAGGAACTAATATATAAGCCTCTAAGCAACAAGATGATATATAATGGCACTACTCAGAATATGTCATTTATCTACATGGGTGAAAGGGTGCGATTATTGCTCTTGAGTGATGAAGTCAGTTGGGAATTACAGAGATCCTGGCTCCTTACAAATTCATTCATTCATTCATTTATTCATTCATTCTTGCATCTATTATTTCATTTATGTTTATTCAAAAAAGAATGAAAGAGCCATGTAGCCAAACACATGTACAATGGCATCTAGAACAATTAAAAAGGTTGCAGCAGAGCAGCAAATCTACAGTATACAACATGTACAGCATGCAGAGTATTTCAGTAAGCAAACCTGTTCACACATGGCATATTAATATTTCATTAATCATACTGGAGAAATAGCACCAGTTTTATGCACACCAATTCAGCAGCAGTTTCAAGGAGCAGATGCTTCATTCCCTGATCAAGTGAGACAGTAGTGAGACTGAGAGAAAATGAACCCTGCTGGGGCACCATTCTAGTGGCAAGAAATTCTAGGTAGAAGATACAGTACAGGAAAAAGATTGCCAAGTGAAATTGCTTTAAGCAGCAGTGATTGCGAGTTTGTGGCAAGCTGCATACCTCAGTCCCTAACAAGAGGCATTTGTTTCAAGTAAGTTGCACAGGTAAGCAGGGGAGCTCATTTATGCATCTATGGGCAAGATGCATTAGTAGTAGTAGATGTATCCAATCAGCCAGCAAAGGTCAGTCAATCTATGTTTATAGTTGTCAATCGAAGTGTCCTACAGAGTGACCAGTATAAATTGGGTCAGGTTCTTATATGGTTCAAGCAATTGAAATGTCAGATATTTCCTACAATTACTGTGATACTGCTAGAGAAAGTTCCTGCCTGCCTGCAGTACCACCACAGAGGTCACCAAAGAGAACTTCTTTAAAATGTTATAAAATATCTAGAAATATCTGATGATGTCTTTGCTGCAACTAAAAAGAATACCAAGTGTTTTCAACAGGACTTTGGTGGTTGTAGACAATATAGGTCACATACTTTCAAGTCAACTTTGAACACGAATAATAAGCCTGGTTCACTTACAATGGAAGGGATATACTATTTCAGCTATTGCTCTGTTTCTGATAAATGTCTGTTTAGGTTTTCTGCTAAATTCTAACTATTCAAGGATATGCAAAGATATGCTTGTTTCCTAATTTGCTTGTTTTTGCCTAGTGTAAGGATACAATGTCATTTTGTACCTTGTCTAAGAACTGACGAGATAGCAGCACCCTAAGGAGCTTAAACAAGTACATCACCTGTGCTATCCATTCTGGTAAATGAAACACTAGTGTCCTCTAGCATTTCTTGTTACAAAAGCAATGTGTGTTAAAATGTATTGAATTAGGACAAGGTTCAAACTATGCTTAGTTGACTCAGGCAAAAACATGCTTATGAAATATTTTTAGCTGTAAAGTAAGCAAAATTCAGTTTAGCCATCTTAATGTCTGATGACGTAAGATGAAAAAGGTTTGCTATGTAAAATATAGGCCCCAATATTCTGAATTGTGCCTGACAATGGTGCATGTGGTGCTGGCTCAACTATGTTGCGCTGATGAAACCACGGGTATATTCAAAAGAGATGAGCAATGACTCATCTCCACTAAATATATCAGGAAATGCGCACTGTGCAAATATGATGCGCTGGAACATCCCCCACAGACAGGGCTGAATACCTGGTTTGGGAACTGCGCCAGTGCAACAGAGTTACACTGTGCGCAAATTCCCAATATTCAGCCAGCAGTATGCAAATGGAGCCATAATTTATGCAAGGTACAGATGGGGCCATCAGCATGTCATTATAGCTCCATCTGCATGTGTTGTGCAGGGCAGGCCAGCGACTTGCACCTGATGCCCTACTCAGCATGTAGTGCCTGCAGAAGATGTCATGAGGTAACCCCCCTCCCCATAGCTGCGATCGCCAGATAGTAATGAATGAAATCCTGGCAGTCCAGTGGTACCCCCTTCTTATGATGCCCGCACCCATTATAATACATAATTAATCATCCCTGGTAGTCTAGTGGCACCCCTCCTCCCCATAGTGGTGATCCCCAAAAATACATACTTGATCATCCCTGGTAGTCTAGTGGCACCCCCTCATTCCCCATAGTGGTGATCGCCAAGAGAAATAACTTCCATATCCCTGGTAGTCCAGTGGAACCCTCCACCCACAGAGGACCCCGGTCCACCTAGCTCCCCCCTCAGCATTGATGGGCAGCACAAACCACTTGCACACCACCAGCTGCCCACTGGGCCGATGCAGCCGACAGTAGCAGCTTGCCAGCCTGTTGGTCACACTGTTGTCAATAGGCTTGCAGTACAAACTGTAATAGTTATTCAAAACCGTGAATGAAGTAATTCATTCACGGTTTTGTGAATGACTGTTACAATATGCACTGCAAGCCCATTGGTCCACATGTGGACCTATAAACGCACAGCTACTGTCAGCTATCGTCAGCAGGCAGCTGGGCGTATGCTGGTGGGTTTGTGCCCACCGATGATGGGGAGCTGGGTGGGCAGGAGGTTCTGTGTGGGTGGGGAGTGGGGGTGCCACTGGACCACCAGGGATGTTATTCAGAGGTTTACCAGTGATTGGAGTTACGGACTGGGTGGGGGTACCACCAAACCTCCAGGGATTTACTAACTTTATTTTGGCTATTGCAGCTATGGGGTGGGAGGGGGTACCACTAGACTACCAGGGACATCTGTGGGTGCTTATGCAAGGTGTTGGGGGGGTTTGCCACCCATGACTGGTGACTGCCGTGTTGCACATTGCAGTACAGCAGAACACCTGTGGGTGGCTGGTACTTGAGGCTTTTATTTCAGTTTCAACTTTGTGCCCAGGTATGTGGCGCACCTCAGGGTTGTGCCAGCATATGCACTGCACATCCCTGGCTGAATATCGGGATGCACCACATATGCATAGGAACGCCCCCTGGAGATGCACCACATTCAATTATCATTCCACCCTAGCACATTGGGACTTACACTACACAAGTCCCTCTTTTGGAATATTGCACCAGGGTGCATTTCTGGGGTTGCACTTGTTCAACTCAGTTGTGCCAAGCACAATCCCTTTGAATATAAGGCCATACTTAAAAAATACAACCATTTCTCAAGATAGATTATAGTATTGCTTAACATGCAACAATGTCATCAACTGTTTTTCTCAACAACAATACCATCAAGATGGTGTTCTCAACATCTGACACCATCATGAAGGCATGCATAGTATCTTTGGCATCTAGGTACTTACTTACTATCATCATGTCATCTACAGCAACAAGTCTGTCTGCAGCAACTCAAAGTTACAGGATCTCAGGAGAAAGACAACAACATGTAAAATGTTATGCCATCTACAATAGCTAAAAGTCACCATGCAAATATTCATTCAATAACAAGACTTTCACCAGCTCCATATATCTACACCACATTTGACCACTGAGAGACAGAATGCCAGCAAGCATCACTCCCCCATGGACCAGGTAAAACAAGTGTTTGTCAACAACTGTAAGCCCTCGCCAAATAAACTCCCTAACTAATGTCTGCTCTCTTTCACAAAAGACTAAAAAGGCATGCAGTGAGATTTTACCTGGGGACTGTGGTTCATCAGGTGGCTAATGTGGTGCTTGTTTTGCTATGAACTGTATAAACGGTGGTCAGCTGGACTGGTTATATGCCATGCTGAAATTAAAGACTCTTGGACTAACATTATCAGCTAAGAAGAAACTGTTCAAAGAAAATACCTTACCAGAACCCCATTCCAATGGGAAGCAAAAGACTGTTAGCAATGTAATTCTTTTCTAATGAGAGTATGCTGGTACAAATGTAATTGATAGAAACATAAAATTTGACAGCAGATAAGGATCACACAGCCCATCCAGTCTGTCCATTTCTTCCTACCTACACTATTACTGAGACTGTACCGGATCTACAGCTCTTTCCTCCCCCCTTTCTTTCCACTATGATTCCCTTGTGCTTATTCTATGCATTCTTGAACCTCATCACTATTTTTGCCTCCACTATCTTCTCTCGAAGCCTGTTCCAGGAATCCAGCATTCCTTCTTTGAAGAAGTACTTCCTCACATCTCTCCTGAACCTACCCCCCTCCAGCTTCATAGCATGTCCACTTGTCACTGTGAACCTTTTCTTCTGAAAAATACTTCCCTCCTGTACCTTATTGATCTCTATGAAGTTTATAAAGATCTCTATCATATCACATCACCCTCCCCCTGCTCTGTTCCAGGGTGTATATATTGAGATCCTTTAGTGTCTCTTCATTGGGCTCTTGATGCAGACCCTACAACAGTTCAGTTGCCCTCCTCTGGACCATCTCCACTCTGTCTGTCTTTCCAGAGATGTGGTCTCCAGAACTGGACACAGTACTCTTGGTGGGGTCTTACCAGTGATCTATTCAGGGGCAACACCACCTTCATTTCTCTGCTGGTGAGACCCCTTCCTATGCACCCCAGTTTCCCAACTAGCCTTCCCTCCTTCCTTGCCACACTGCCTGTCCACATTTAGGTCATTTGATATGATTACCCCAGGACTCTTTCCTGCTTGGTGGTTGTTAATAACACACTCCATTGTGTACTCTGCCCCTGGATTTTGGTGCCCTAGGGACATTATTTTGCACCTTGCCACATTGAAACATAGCTGCAATACTCATGATCACTTCTCAAGTTTTCCTAGGTCTGTGTTCATCCTTTCCACCTCCCCTGGAGTGTTCACCCTAGTGCAAATGCTGGTATCATCCACAAAGAGGCAGAGGTTCCCTTCTAGCTCCTCTGCAATGTAAACTTATAAAGACATTAAAGAGGACCAGTCCCAGCACTGATCCCTGAGGCACCCCACTGGCTACCCTCTTTCCTTTGAGTGAACTCCATCTACTACCACCCTCTGTTGCCTATCCCCTAACCAGTTTCTTATCCAATTCACCACCTTTGGACCCACTTCTAAGCTACCCACTCTATTTGAAAGAGACTGTTGCTCAATTACTTGCTAATTGCATCATAGAATCACAGAATCATATGAGTCATCAGCCAGAGGCCATAAGACTTGACAATGTCGGTTCTACCCAAAATCATATTTATTCTGGTCCATAAAATTGTCTAGGGATTTTTTAAATATCTCTAGCAATATACTAGATACCACATCATTAGGGAGTCTGTTCCAAGAGTTTATCGCTCTCTGGTTTATCCATTGGCCTCTTAGGTTGGTCTTATATATTTTGCCTTTTAATTGAAGCTGATGGAATCTGCTATGTCTCAAATTGTTTTTTTTTTTGTCCTATTGCTTCCCATAGATCTTGGTCTGAAAAAGCTCTGTAAGTTAAACAGAGATCGCCCCTCAATCTTCTGTACTCTAGACTGTATAGTCCAAGGTGTTTTAACCTGTCCCTATAATCTAATCCTCTGACAAATCAGAGGATTAGATTATAGGGACAGGTTAAAACACTTTGGACTATACAGTCTAGAGTACAGAAGACTAAGGGTGATCTCTGTCATTTTCCTTTGTACTGTCTCAATCACTTTGATATCTGAGATTTTGTGAGAGGCCCACATTTGGACACAATACTCCATGTGGTCGGACAAGAGATCTGTATAGTGGTAATATAACACTTTTATCCCTACTTTTAACATTTTTAAATATCTGCCTGCTATTTTATTTGCTTTACTAGCATCATACATTGTTCTGTAGGTGATTAGTTTTCAGTAATTATCACCCCTAGGTCTCTCTCTTTCTTTAGCTGTCTCAGTGATGGTGTTGGCATAAAGGTAGTATTTAGCTCTTTTATTGTTATGGCCCATATGCATAAGCTTGCATTTCTCAATATTTAGTTTTAGTTGATTTTTGATTGCCCAATCTCCTATACAGTTTATCTCAGTTTGAAAATGCTGTATAGCTTTAGTGTCACTAACTATGCAACCTAAGTTTACATCATCTGCAAATTTGGAGATCCAGCACTCAGACATTGACTGCAGGGGTGCTATGTAGATTGTAAACAGTATGGGTCCTAATAAGGATCCCTGAGGAACCCCACTAGTAACATCAGCCCATGTAGATGAGTGGCTAGCAAGGCCAACATTTTGTTTCCTATTATCTAACCATGATTTAACCCAGCTGACCAATGAGAGAGCCAAGCCTATTTCTGATAGCTCCATCGAATCTAAGTTGGAGTCTTCCTCTCTGAGTCATCCTGGCATCTACTAATATTACACTTCCTGGCATGTCACCTTCGGTACCTGTTCCTGGTGTAGTGCACCTAGATTTATAGCTATTTCCACATGCTACTGGTGCTCTAAAGCCCCTCAGGCACCCCTGCACTTATGCTGTCATTCCCAAGTTCCTTCTCCTTCCTCACCCATGCCTCTCCTTGCACTATGTACTCAATACTTGATTCCAAGCCTGATCCATGAAAACTCTGTATATATGGTTGTATAGGTTTACTTTGTATCTTTTGTATCACAAGTTCTGTAGCACATGGTATTTAGCTTTCTGTCTTATTTTATAATTGTACTCTGCTACTGTTATTAACCTCTTGTGTGTAATCCCTATTCTATGTAATGACTCTGTAAGTTGGTATTCCTCTTTATGTATTGTTCATGTATCTTGCACAGATACATCTGAAAAATGAGCTTGTTCAATGGTGTTTGCCTGGCTAAATAAAGATTTTGATTGATTGATTGAGTTCTATTAATCAAATTATGTGCTGTTTATGCGGTAATGTGTCAAAACTGTTGAAAAATCTAAATACAGAACATCTACAGGAAGCCCTAAATCAATGTCACTACTTACAGAATTGAAAAAATACAATAAGTTGGTCTGGCATGATCATCCCCCATTTGAAAACCATGCTGGCTTATGTCCACTTGGCCAGCATTTGCTATTTTCTGTCTTATTTTATCCTTAACTATACTTTCTATTAGTTTACTGATAATCAATATCAAACTGATTGAGCGAAAGTTACTGGGATCATGTTTGGTCCCTTTTTTGTAAATAGAAGTTATGTTGGCATTTTTCCAATCTTGCATGACCATACTACTATTTAGAGATGTGTTGATTATATCCATAAGTGGCCCGGATGTAAAATTAGCAACCTTTTTTTAATAAAGCCAGATGGACATTATCAGGCCCTGGTGATTTATGCATATTTAAATTCTGTAATTTGCTTGCTATGACATCTTCATCAATGTTATGAACGTTGACAATAGTCCTGAACACTGGTTAGACCATGCCTCAGATTTGAAGTCTGTTTTGTGTGTATATACACTGCTGAAATAGGTATTAAACACTATTGATTTACTGTGTTCATCTTTAATTTCCCGCATGTCGATAACCAATGGTTCTACCAGCAACTGATATTTTTTCATGCTGTTTACATAGCTATAGAATTTCTTTTTATTATCTCCTATTGAAGTGGCCAAACTTTGTTCAAATCCCTTTTTTTTAATTACTGATTTGCAAGCTTTGCATTTGAGCTTATTATCATTTATGTTATTAACTGAGTTTTTTTAACCTTACAGAAGGCTTTATTCTGTTTTTCTTATACGTCTCAATGTTGCTGTTAAATCAGTTTGGTATTTTACCCCTAATGTTATATTTAGTTTTTTCAGGAATTAATTTGTCAATATAAAAATAGATTTTTTGTTTTAATTTTTCCCATTTTCCTTCTAGTGTTTCATCTTTGAAGTTATCCCTCCAATTCCATTTTCCTATATAATTCCGTATCTTGTCATAATCTGCCTTTCCATAGCATATTATTTTTGTCAATCCAAGTAGGGGTGTCCAAATGATGTTTACTACAAGCTTATATACTATTTCTTTCTTTTCAAGTCTGTGTTGCTTCAAATAAAACCTGTTGGGACCTGCATCAAACCCATTTGTGGGGGAAGTCACATTAAACACATTTGCCACAACTGTGCCCCATTTTAGTAGGTGGGGGGCAGTTATGACACTTTACCAGATGTATGGCAACTTGCTACAAATATTTGGCACAAGATCCATAAAATGGGTACCTTGGGATTGCCACAAGCTAGACCAGAAGAAGTAGGTTTAACTTGTGGCAATTGGGGCATTGGATGGAAAATTCTGATTGCTGGACAGGAGAATACCACAAGCCCTATGTTCCATTAGTTTAGTGCACCAGGGGTTGCACCATTCAGGACTTTTTGAAAACCTGGCCCATTGAGTGGTACAGTATGGGTTTCTTGTTTTCTTCTTGCCCTGGGAAACTCACAATATTCTGGAATGTATGTGAGATCCACTATACTGGGATTAAGATTTGCTCTTAGTCTGGTATAAAATAAATCAGGTTGTCTCCCACACATTTGGCTTTCAAGTTTGGGTCGGGGTTACAAAAACTGGCTCATTCCACTTACATGGTCTTCCCATAAAAGGTGTCTCTGTAGTGGAATATGGGAAAAATCACAGAATTAACCATTTTTTGATCTGGTATCTGGAGAGGCAGGCTTTGTTTTTATAAAGAAATCTGATCCTGGATCTAACACTACTGATTATTTTGCAAATACGGGTTTCCCAATTTATGCAGGGGTCCTGCCAAATATTTATAGGATTGTATTAATGTCATTAGGGCACTATCCAGATTAATCAGAGTTAAAAGACAAAGAACCTCTGTGCGTAAACACTGAGGCAAGGGTTACCCCAAAGGGCATTTGGCTGGGAAGCCAAGTTTCAAGAAAATACAAAGTCACACATGCCCCCACAATGCAAAGCATCATGGGCTGCATATGCAAATCACCACAGAATGTTATGCTGGTCCAACTTTAAGCAGAATTGCATGGTGCCGAAAGGCCTCTCACACAGTTTGCAAAGGGTGCTAACAGAAGACATAGACACGTGTTTCGTCCTACCAGGACTCATCAGTATGCCTCGTCTGTTGGACCAGCATAACATTCTGTGGTGATTTGCATATGCAGCCCATGATGCTTTGCATTGTGGGGGCATGTGTGACTTTGTATTTTCTTGAAACTTGGCTTCCCAGCCAAATGCCCTTTGGGGTAACCCTTGCCTCAGTGTTTACGCACAGAGGTTCTTTGTTCTTTTAAATGTTTTTTTATTTTAATGGGTTCACCACAATATATCCCAGGCACACTGCCTTAGGGGTAGCTGGTCCAGTCCACTGGGGTGTTAAACAGATGAGGCATACTGATGAGTCCTGGTAGGACGAAACACGTGTCTATGTCTTCTGTTAGCACCCTTTGCAAACTATGTGAGAGGCCTTTCGGCACCATGCAATTCTGCTAAAGTTGGACCAGCATAACATTCTGTGGTGATTGCATATGCAGCCCATGATGCTTTGCATTGTGGGGCATGTGTGACTTTATATTTTCTTGAAACTTGGCTTCCCAGCCAAATGCCCTTTAGGGTAACCCTTGCCTCAGTGTTTACTTATCAGAGGTTCTTTGTCTTTTAAATGTTTTTTTATTTTAATGGGTTCACCACAATATATCCCAGGCACACTGCCTTGGGGTAGCTGGTCCAGTCCACTGGGGTGTTAAACAGACGAGGCATACTGATGAGTCCTGGTAGGAAGAAACACGTGTCTATGTCTTCTGTTAGCACCCTTTGCAAACTGTGTGAGAGGCCTTTCGGCACCATGCAATTCTGCTTAAAGTTGGACCAGC
Source organism: Neoceratodus forsteri (assembly GCA_016271365.2). Lineage (NCBI taxonomy): Eukaryota > Metazoa > Chordata > Ceratodontiformes > Ceratodontidae > Neoceratodus > Neoceratodus forsteri. Next base: position 1,730,270,339 of record CM057452.1, read on the forward strand.
ATAACATTCTGTGGTGATTTGCATATGCAGCCCATGATGCTTTGCATTGTGGGGGCATGTGTGACTTTGTATTAATCAGAGTTAGATGACTAGTCTTTCTTTAAGGGAGATTGGAGTATTAAAGACATAACATAGGCTTTCTTTGATTTAAAACTTGCCTCTTTTATTGATAAATGGAAACAGGTGAAGATTAATGGCATATTCTTAGCCTGATCATTGAGTGCCTGCTTTATACCACCCATTTTCAAGTGTAAAGCTATCTAATTTGCTTCTTTTTAGAGCTTTAACTGTCTAATATGACTTTACTACTCTGTTTACAATGCTGGATAACCTCATGTTTGGGTAATCAAGTATTGTTTTGGCTGCTCTTTCTTTGGCTCAAAACAATACTAGGACATATCCAGCCTATGTCATTTGGTTTATGACATTGCTACTATTAAGATAAACATGTTTATATTGATAGTAGATACATCTTGTCATAGTAAAATAAAACCATTTATCTGGCAAAATTTCTTCTCAATGGCATGATAAACACCTTGGTTCAGAATAAAATAAAATGAGTAGAAAATGGGCTTACTGATTTTTTTTTGCCAGAAATACATTATTGTTAAAACGATTATATAATAAAGTTTTTTGCCAATTGAAAAAAATGCATTTTGTCTTATGGAGTCACATGGATACAATGGATGTTTGTTACTTGTATCCTGTTACAACCTTTAATCTTACTACTTAAACAGAATAGTTGCAGAGTTCCTTTCCATACAGTATGCACTGAGAAGTGCTGATCAACGATTACTGACAATTCCAAAAATGATGGTCAATTTCCCCAAAAATGTGCCTGCTGTTTTGTCCAATAACATAAATGACACTGCTTTTTGATCTTAGTACTTCTTCTAGTCTTTGATGTTTTACAATCAAACCATGAATATACCATTATTAAAGTAGCAAAGAGTGCTCAATAATTATTCACTTGGATATGTTTGAATTGGCATAGTATTATGAATGATTAACTGTTGGTATGGAATTATTAAATGTTTCTTACCCCAGGACCACAATGTCATTTAGATTTGCCACTGCTGGGTAATTATCCCAGTACACTATTTCAATAATAAAAGTAATAACACTGTATTGTTTTATTTTTCTATTTTTATTTTATTTTTATTTTATCTGCAAATATTTTTACTAGATGGTGGGCTGTTTATAATGAATGTAAAAATTAAAAAAATAGTATTTTGCCTTGTAAAAAAATTAAAGAAAAATGTATTGGTGACATTCAAAGTACAATAAGCTGACTATACTTCTGTTATGAAACATTTTGGAGAAAAATATAGTATTGTTATGGTCAAAATGAAAAAAAATCACAGGAATTACAGTAAAAGTAGCAAAAAGTCATGGCTTTATTGTGTATGAAAAAAATGTCCTCTGTCATGATATACTAGTATATAATTATATCAGCAAAGATTTAACTGTTTAAAGAAATTCACTGTTAGGCTGGTCCAGTAGTAGGAGGAAGCACTTTCTACTGCCATCTGCATGACCAGAGCTTGAGTAAAAGCAAAATCCCATACTGAGATTACTGGATACTAAATGCAGTGCTGTGGTGAGGTACATCATTATAGATGTGTCATTTGCAAACACCAAAACCCAAGGTGTGTTCATGAAAATGTTTAAAATCACAGCATTATCATGGAAAATACCAAAATCATGAAGATTTGATAAAATGGAAAAATGGAATCCAGGACTTCCATGCCAAAGGTAAAGTAAGTAGTAGTAAAAACTTTTATTCATTTCATGCTGGCCCAGTGGTGCTGAGGGTTGAGGCACTGGTCTCACACTTCATGCTGCCCTGGTTACCCAGGTTCAGGAATGAGCCTGGGTTGTCAGGGATTAGCCAGGGGAGGAGGGAGTAAGATCAAGCTACTGCAAGGCAGCTCTCTCCTCCTGGAAGGGACTGGAGGCTCCTGGCCACTGGCCATCACCCAGTGGAGGACAGATGGTGTCACAAACCTGAGGGGGGCTCCGGAGGCAGCCACAGAGAGGGTCAGAAGGGACCAAGCTGGCTTCATGGGCATGCACACACATGACGCCTGTGTGCTGTGGCCCCAGGGAACAGGGGAGAAAATGGGGAAAAAACTCAGAAAATATAACAAAAAAAACTTGTATTCATTTCAAAACAAATGAATTGGATATCTCAACTGAGACAAGCTCATTTCCAGTGAGGTCCATGCAAAGAAAGGTTCAGATACTTTTTACATATAGGGCTAGATATTTAAAGGAGTTGAACCTGGCACAACTGTGTTGAACCAGCACAACCTCAGAAATGCACCCTGGGGCAATATTCAAGAGGAATTATGCAGCAGAATTCCTGATGCACCTGGATACAAAGATAATGTATGTGGCGCATCTCAGGGGCTTGTCCATGCATGTGGCACATCTCGATATTCAGCTGAGATGTGTGACGCATATGCTGGCACAAGTCAGAGATGTGACACATACCTGAGCACAAAGTTGAGCATGGAAAAACATGCTCAAGTGGAAGCCACCCGTAAGTGAGCTGCCATAATGCAATGCTCAACACAGCAGCCACCAGTCATGGGTGGCTTCCACCTCACCAGAACATCATACAGGAGTCCCCATATGAGTCCCTGGTGGTCCAGTGGTACCCTCCCTTCCCGAACCCTAATCACCCAAAATAACATTTTACAATCCCTGGTAGTCTAGTGTACCTCCCTCCTGCTCATAACCCCGGTCACCGTCATGTTTATTTTCAATTCCCTGGTAGTCTAGTAGTACCCCCTTCCCACCCATAACCAAGATCACTATCGTTATGTTTATTTTCAATTCCCTGGTAGTCTAGTGGTACCCCCCTCCCCGGCCGTAACCCCGATCACCATCATAATGCATCAATAAATTCCCTGGTAGTCCAGTGGCACCCCCTCCCCATCCATAATCCTGATCACCATTATGTTTTTTTTCAATTCCATGGTAGTCTAGTGGTACCCCCCCACCCGTAACCCCAATCACTGTTGTTATGTTTATTTTCAATTCCTTGGTAGTCTAGTGGTACTCCCCTCCTCGCCTATAACCCCGATCACCATTGTTATGTTTATTTTTAGTTCCCTGGTGGTCTAGTGGTACCCCCTCCCCACCTGTAACTCTGATCATCATTGTTATGTTTATTTTCAGTTCCCTGGTGGTCTAGTGGTATCCCCTCCACCCATAACCCTGATTGCCATCATAATGTATCAATAAATTCTCTAGTAGTCTAGTGGCCCCCCTCCCTGCCTGTAACCCCAATCACTGTTGTTATGTTTATTTTCAAATCCCTAGTAGTCTAGTGGTATCCCCCTCCATGCCCATAACCATGATTACCATTGTTATGTTTATTTTTGATTCCCTGGTAGTTTAGTGATACCCCCTCTCTCTGCCTGTCACCCCGATCACTGTCATAATGCATCAATAAATTCCTTGATAGTCCAGTGGCACCCCCCTCTCCACCTGTAACTCTGATCATCATTGTTATGTTTATTTTCAATTCCCTGATGTTGTACTCCCATCCCCATCGGTTACATCAATCACCATCATAATGCATCAATAAATTCCCTGGTAGTCCAGGGGCAACCCCCTTCCTGCCTGTAACCCCGATCACTGCTGTTATGCTTATTTTCAATTCCCCGGTAGTCTAGTAGTATCCCTCTCCCCACCAGTAACTCCAATCACTGTTGTTATGCTTATTTTCAATTCCCTGGTAGTGTAGTGGTACCCCCCTCCCAGCCCGTAACCCCAATTGCTGTCATAATGCATCAATAAATTCCCTGGTAGTCCAGTGGCACCCCCCCCTTCCCACCTGTAACCCTAATCACTGTCATTATGTTTATTTTCAATTTCCTGGTAGTCTAGTGATACCCCCTCCCTGCCCACCTTCGGTGCCATCATAATGCATCAATAAATTCCCTGGTAGTCCAGTGGCACCCCCCACCCCTACCCACACAGGATCCCAAGCCCACCCATCTCCTTCCAGTCATTGGTGGGCAGCATACCCACCCGCATACCTCTGCAGCTGCCTGCTGAATGACAGCTTACAGTATGTGCTGCAAGCTCATTGGTCCACACTGTGGACAAAAGGCTGCAGTGCATGCAATAATAGTCATTCAGCGGGCAGCTCTAGTAGATAGTGCTGCCTGCCAATGCCCGGGGAGCTGGGTGGGCTGGGTGTCCTGTGTGGGTGGGGTGTACCACTACACTACCAGTGAATTGAATATAAACATAATGACAGTAATCAGGGTTACAGGAGTGGAGGGGGAACCACTGGACCGCCAGGGATTTTCAAACTACTGTATAACGGTGATCGGTGCTACGGGATGGGGAAGGGGTACTATTGCGATATCTGGTACTGGGACCAAATGCTGTGCACATCGCCAGGCACATTTCACTGCCCAGCCCTGCACAACTCATGCAAATGGGGCCATAATGACATGCAAATGGCCCCATGTGTGCCTTGCATGCATTATGGCTCCATTTGTATATTGGTGTCTGAATATCAGGAATCTGCGCATGGCATATCTCTGATGCTTTTGCACATTTCCCATTCCTGGTATTCAGACCTGTCTGGGGGATGTGCCAGCACATTGTATTTGCATTGCAGGAATTTTTTGGTATATTCAGACGAGATGCGCCATGGCACATCTCTTTTGAATCTCTCCCTTTGTTGCTTCACTGCAACTCAGTTGTGCGGAACAGCCACTTGCACCACTGCCAGGCACACTTTTGAATATCAGGCCCATACTGAAAAACATGTACAATTATATTAAATACATACAACAGATATTGTAATATAATTAAATCCCTAAATTGGGAAATTACATACATACTATCCATCAATGCATACATACAATCCATCTATATACTTAGTAATGTTAATAAGGTAAGACATACAGTATGTAAAGTTACATAGAAACATAGATTTTGATGGCAGATAAAGCCCATTTGACCCACACAGTCTGCCCATTTTTTCTTGCCTGTTGTGTCACCTCAGACCCTATTTGATCTCTGGCTCCCCTTCCCTTGCTTTTCACTGGAACTTTCTTATGCTTATCCCATGCATTTTTGAATCCAGCCACTGTTTTCACCTCCATCACCTCTGTTCGAAGACTGTTCTGATCATCCTCCATTCCTTCCATGAAGAAGTACTTCCTCACATCTCACCTGAATTTCTCCTCTCCAGCTTCATTGCATGTCCCCTTGTTCTTGTGCATCTTTGTTCCTGAAAAATACTTCCATCCTCTACCTTATTTATCCCCTGTGAGGTATTTATAGATCTCTACCATATCCACCATCTCTCCTCCCTTCCAGGGACAACATATTGAGGTCCTTTAGTCTTTCCTTGTAGGGCTTCTTAGGCAGACATGAAGGCAAGCAGGAACCACCCTAGACTAGTGCTGTATGTGGGGTCAAAAACTGGACAGAGCAGGCCAAACAGACCTTGCACTAGCCTCCCTCATGGGGCAAAGCACAAAACTCAAGGCAAACAAAGATATGCCTTAGATGAAATTTATTTTATTGTCAAAACGTACATGGTTATAAAGGTGCAGAAGATAACACCAAACCTATAGAGGCATACAACTCTGTTAGGAGCCACAAACACAACCCAGTGGCATTTCACACAGAAACATAGACTCTGATGGTGGATAAGCACCGCTCGGTCCACCCAGTGTGCCCAGTTTATTTATTTATTCATTTTTACTACCTTCATTTTGCTGAAGATCTACTTGATCACACCCAAACAAGTGCATGAGGAAATAAAAACTCTGTATATAGCACTTAATGTTTGACATCAAGAGAAAACTTGCAGATCATAAGGGTGTTAGCAATAAGTAAATTTTCTAAAAATAAGACAGAAAACCTATAAATATATAGTATACAGCTCCACACCAAATATTATAGGACTATACATTACATATAGGTTTAAAGAGATAAAACAGAGTGTACCAGATTTAGATAGAAATATTGATGTTAATACGTTTGATGTTCATGTTATGTGACAACTGTCCATTGCAGAACTGGAGTCTGTATTTTGAGGAGCAATAATGTAGTCCCATAATATAAATGTTTTTCTGCTAGCTGATTTCAGGATGCATCTGTATCTGTTCCTTCTTGTGCAGACATAATATAGAAGATAATGTAAGGTGTATGGTTAGTAACCACACTGTAAACACTTCGAGAGGTTGCCATGACATCATTGTAAACCTTGAGAGTACAGATCAAGAGGTTTTCAGATGTCATGGCAACCTCAAGAAGCTTTTTCAGTGCTGTTGTTAACCAAAGACCATACATTATATTTTTTAGTGTATGGGCTACAAAGATTGTGTGATATTGTGAATTGAATCACTTTACTTTACTGAATTACTTTATGAAACATTGATTGCTGTGAGCATTCCATTTTGTTATACCATTAATATGACATGCTCAAGAAGGGTTAACAACAAAATGATGTCTTATCAATGGTATAACAAGGTTGTAATCTGCTTGATTTCAGTTAATAATTATGGTTCCCGATACATTACAAATCAATCTGACAACATTTTCATTGCAAGTTTCACCACTTCAAACTTTGAAAGAAGTTCCTTAATAACATTGATCATTATATCATCAGAATAAATCACTGTGAGTTGTTGGTTAAGTAGGTATTTTCCCACTTATTGTGGCATATAATAAGATTGCCTGTGATATACAGTAATAACCACACCAGGAGTGGCTAAATACTCAATTAACCAAATCACTGCCTTTTTCTTTGCTTTTATTGGAAAGCATTACGATATCTGAAACAATTATAATCTGAAATTATTCACATGGTGTCATAAAAATGTCATAAATCAGAAAATAAAGTGATTGCCTTTTGAGACATGCCAAACATCTTACCTATGGTCAGTGTTAGGCATGTTTTCACATACCCATTTAGCAACTTCATAGTGTCGATTGGTAACAAGTTGTTCAATTTCTAAATCACAGCTGTGTATTTCATTTATGCACCTTCTGAGACCTTCTAGCTCCATGTCACAACTACCACTGCATTAATAACTCCATGACATTAAACAGGAATTAATTTGTATCACTCATTATACATTACTTGAAACAATACATAGTTCTAAATGTGTTGCAAGATACAGTTATGGTCTGTCATTTGCCCATTAGAGTAATAATTATAACAGAAACAGAACCACTGGTACCTGAGGATGGTGAGGTACCTGAGAACTGGAGGGAGGTGGATGTGAGTCACCTTCACAAAAGTGAGAGCAAAGCAGAGACAGGCAACTACAAACCTGTTAGTTTGACCTCAGTGGTAGGGAAAATGATGGAATCACTTCTGAAAGAAAGAACTGTAGAGTATGTAGAGGCCAGCAGGGCACAGGACCCAAGGGAGCATGAATTCACAGCAGGAAGGTCATGTCATGTGAATCTAATAGATTTCTTTGACTGGGTGACCAAAGTAGTAGACCAGGGAGGGACTGTGGACATGGCCTACATAGACTTTAGTAAGGCATTGACATTCCCACACAAAAGATTAATAAACAAGTTAGCCAGTCTAGGAGTGGATCCTAGGGTGGAGCCTGGGTAAAAGATTGGCTGAGAGTAGTAGTAAATGGTATCCACTCTGAAGAAAGGGGGTTACTAGTGGGGTCCTGCAGGGTTCAGTACTGGAACCAGTCTTTTTTAATGTCTTTATAAGTGACACTGTGGAGGGACTGGAAGGAAAAATATGCCTCCTTGCACATGACATAAAGATCTGCAACAGGGTTGATACACAAGGTGGGGACTGGAAAGGATGAGAAGGGAGTTGGCAAGGTTGGAGAATTGTCAAAAGTATGGCAGCTTAGATTCAATGCAAAGAAGTGCAAAGTAATGCACCTGGGAAACAAAAAAATCCATGGGAATAGTACACAATGGGTTGGGTGGTACTAACAACAACAAAAATGGAAAGGGACCTGGGGGTAGTCATATCAGATGACGTAAAGGTAGGCAACCAATGTGAGAAGGCAGTAAGGAGGGCTTGGAGGATATTGGGATGCACAGGGAGAGGCATCACCAGTAGCAAAAGGTTTTTATCCCTCTGCATAGACAATTGGTGAGACCCCATCTGGAGTACTGCATGCAGTTCTGTGGACTCCATCTCTGCAAGGATATAAGACAGGATGGTGGCATTCCAGAGGAGGGCAGCTAAAATAGGGCAGGGTCTGCACTAGAAGCCATATGAAGAGAGACTAAAGGAGCTTCATATGCATACCATCGAGGAAAGGAGGGAGTGGGGGGACATGATAGAAACTTTCAAGTACCTCAAGGGAATCAATAAAGTCCAAGAGAGTAGCATCTTTCTGAAAAAGAAATGTGCAAGAACAAGGGGGCATAATTTGAAGATAGAGGTGAGATGGTTCAGGGGCAATGTGAGGAAGTATTTTTTAACAAAGAGGGTGGTGGACACGTGGAACAGGCTTCCTGAGGAGGTTGTGGGGTCAAACAAAGTTGGAGAATTCAAGAATTCATGGGACAAACATAAGGCAATTCTGCTGGGTGGCAGGAAGGAGTAGGCTATTTTTAAATATGCTCTGCAGCTTATCCAATAGGTAGGGAAATGGGCATACTGGGTGGGCCAGGCGGTCCTTATCTGTCGTCAAAGTCTATGTTTCTATGTTTCAAATAATTAAAACACATTCAAATAAAGTACACCATTAACATTGTTCTTCTTATTTTTTTACATGTCATAGCAATTATGCAAAATCAATATTTATAATAAGGTTAGAGAGAAGCAGGAACAAGGAAAAACTGTGCCAACTGATAGGATGGCAGTCGGACACCAGGCAACCTGACACTCAGTGCTATGCTATGGACATCAATGATACCAGATTCTTACTACTCTTATCAGCATGGCACCCGGATTTTGAAAAGTGCTCATAACTTGTGATGGCACAGCCTCTGGGTGGGAGGGGAGAGGTGATGTGTGTCTGGAGTTGATGGCATGGGTATGGTGGGTGTGTAAGGAACACCTCATGGTGTTCTGAGTCGTGGATGACACAGGTAGGGTGGAACGAGTTGTCTGGTAGTTCAGCTCATGGTGGAGATCACAGCTGCCATTGACAGAAGGGGAGAAAGAATTCTAAACATAAAAGAGCACTCACTTACATACTTGTGTTAGCTGAACGTCAGTGACAATGCCTGTTGCCAACTCCATCATGGTATAAGTACCATATTTAGCACAATGTCTCAGGCTGTGTGCATGCCCATATCCACCACAGATCAGCCCATGTCTTTTTTGACTGTAGTGCAGCAATAATACATTCTTGCTGTATCTTCCATACAGTGGAAATGGATGGTAGATGTATAGAGGCTTGGTGACAAAAGAAGGATCTGCTTGACACACAGTAGATTCCAATGTGCTTGAATGTGCGCACAACTCTTATGATAGCAGATCTTGAAAATAGGATGCCAGCTGAAATGAGAATATTTCTGTCTGGTATATGACCAACATATGGCTGGCTATGCCACTTAGATTTATTCAGCCATGCAAGACAATTGCCGTACAGATTTCACATACTCTCAATAGTTTTTGGTTTTGAATGTCAATCTGGGCTCTCCGCAGCTTGGGCAACAATGCCAGTACAACAAGCTCAACAATCACGACTGGAATATAGTAAATTTTTCCTCTGAGTACAGTGTGGCATCTGGATCCTCAGTAAATGACTGTTCACCTTTTTAATGTCGATTGTTTAAAATTCATCCTCACTGCATTCTGAGTCAAAAGAGGATGATGGGAAGTATTTGTCATTATCATCTTCATATTGCAGGAATTCCTTCTTGGTATCACTTATGTTGTTAGTTACAGACTCGCTTTCTTCAGCATCTATGCGATCATCCAGTAAAGTGCACTGTATTCCAATTTCTCTAGTGATTGGCTTTACTGAAACAGCTGTTGAAAAAGGGAAAATTGAGGTAAAATAAGTCAATTGAACATTTTAAACTTGAAATCCTACAACATTTGTGGTTAAAACTGCAGCCTCGAGCCAACCAGGTGGCGCTGATGGCTGCGGCACTGAACACCTTATCTGGCACTATGCCAGAAACCCGGGTTTGGGAACAATCTCGGGTCATAGTTGAGCAAGCCTGTGGGGTGGTGGACGGGAGCAGGATTAAGCTGCCTAATGGCAGCTCTTCACTCCAGGGAGTGGGGGATCACCCTCCAGCAGTCCTGGCACCTCTGGATGAAGGTCCGGTGGTAGTGCTGCAAGGAGTGGACAACTGGAAGGATAGCGCATCACACAGTACTTGACACATGTGAGCATCCACATGCGTGCTCTGGTGGGAGTGGGCGAAATGTAATGTGGAGCCTCACGAAAGCTTGATGTGTATGCGTTCTCCCGCACACTCTAATGCCAAGAATGTGAGGTGGGTGAAAACTGGAAATCTGGCTACACAAATAACTGAAAAAAAAATGCAACCTCATCAGGAAAGTTGGCAATAACAACGTGGCTTGGGAAGAGATTGTAGTTTTTGGAAGTGTGAGTATTGGCAAAAATCTGATGCACTACATTAAAAACTTTGGCAAGAGTATGCCATAAAGCGTAATTATAAAATGGGCATTAAGTAAAGGTCAAATGATGACTTGCCACTGGGCAGAAAGTGTCACATGCTCATACACTAATGCCCCGGTATACCAACAGTTGGCATGCCGATCCTAACAAAACTTGATATTTTTGCTTTTTACATTTAGATAGCCTGTTTTATAAGTGTGGTAACCCACTCCAGCCCATGGGTGCATCAGGGAATTAATGCACTTCCCAGCTGATTGAAGTCACTCGGGCAAGGAAGGCCTTGCAGCTCACAACACACCTGGAGCATGCAGTAATGCCATCATAGCATGTGGATTTGACGCTCACACTACTAAACCTTTGCTGACTCCATCCACATGACAACCAATTAATTTCTTATGTTGGAACACTGCACAATCCCCTTATCCATCAATACAGAATAAATATAAATTACATTCTGCATCAGAAATGTGTGTGACATTGATGGTAGTTGGAGGGAAAAAAACAAGTTTAGGTATGCTTCTGTGTTTCCACAGGGGTTCACCAATTTAAAATTGTCATACAGATTACCTTTGCTGATGCCATGGACATGAACCTGTATCTACTTATTAGCTGTTGCTTGAAGATCAGATGGGGATACCTGGACAGCAGTAGTCCTTGTGATCAGACATGATTCGACATCCATGCAACAGTACTCGTCATTTGTAGGATAGTCTTGATGGTCAGATGGGCCTGCATTGCACTGCACGACTTGACTCGCTGCATATTCAGACAGATGCTGGGTCACAATCTGTGTTGAGAATAAAAACAAAATTAATAATTCCTCACAAACAGAGGATTTAAGTTGCTTTATTACATGCATAAATGTTGACAGAGTCACATGCATGTACTGAATTAGAGAAATAACTATGCACATAATGTGATGACGTTCAAATCACTAACTCACCAGAGCAATTCTTTTGAAAGAAGCAGAACATCCAATGAACAATGTTGCATGTCATTCTTGTTTCTGTGTTCAGTGGTTGGTATGGGGAGGCACAGCATAAGATGTTTCCAGGAAAAGCATAACTGTGTAATGGAAACCATTGAAACCCTTCACCGGGTACATCATGCCACCACTGGAGTCCAAAGGATATCGGAAGACACCAGGCCCATGGATCCATTGGTGGATGATATCGGTGTATATAGGCTACAAACTGCGATGGTGACAGGAGTGACTGATGTCAGGTATGGGCCCCAAGAACAGGCCACACAGCCATGTAAGTACATGACTGTGTCAACCACTCCTGTGCACAAGAACATAATGGGCTGTTCTATACAAGATGCAGAATCACAGCAAATGACAGTTGACACAAAAGAGTCAATCCTAAAAGAAACAAGCTGAAGAACAAATATTTGGTAACAATAGAAACAACTGACTCATTAGTTTGATATAATGATGTACCTATTGTAAATAAATGCTTAGTACTAGAGATGCAGCAAAGTTTTAATCCCCTAGCGAAGTATGGGCGAAGTAGCCAACTCTGCATTTGTATGGGACTAAGTGAAGCCACTTCACCTTTAATCACTTCGTGTTGTGGTTAGACAAGGTGAAGTCATTAAGAAACAAACATCCCACCAATCAGTGATCACATGGCTGATTGTCTCTGCAGGTCTGCAGGTCACATGATTCAGGGAGGCAGTTCAATAGGCACTGCCAGGAAGTCAGTGTTTTACTTTCACTTTCTCTAGTGGAAAGAGTTTGCAGTCCAGGCAGTTCTGCAGTGTGCAATCTGACTCTGTTCTGTGTGTTTCAGAGCTAAAAAAAAAAAAGCTATAGTTCTTTTTTTGTGTTTTAAATCTTTGTGTATTTAGTTGTTGTAGTCCTTCAGGAATGTTTTATTTAATTAGAAAGACTTTTATTTTGTTAAAAAAATTTTTTTTTGTGTAGTTATTTTTAGGTACTGTAGTTTATTTTACTAGTACTTGTACTCATTTTTTTTATTTATTTACTTTCTTGATGGAGCATGGACATGGTGGGCCAAGTGGTGGGCATCGTAGGCCACGAATGCAGGGCAGCCACCCAGTTGGATTACATCGGCAAGCTTTGGGGACCCCACCTGCAGCTGCAGTGAGCCTGGTAGCTGTGGTTGTCATCCAGGAGCAGCAGCAGGAGTAGGTGGAGCAACGGCCACTGCAGGATCTGCAGGAGGAGCTGCAGCAAGAGCAGCAGGAACCACAGCAGGTTGTCAGCCCTCAACCACTGGCACCACAGCAACAGGTGTGTCCTGGTGCCCCCCACCACCTGTACCGGGCCCTGCCCGCAGCTCTCCTGTGTGGGCCTTTTTTCCTTCCCTCCCTGGTGACTCCAGCATAGTGCATTGCAATCTTTGTAATGTGGTGGACCACCAGGGTCCCAAGGGCAGCCACCTGGGCATGGGTGTTCAGCGCACTCATCTAGCTGTTCACCACCATGTCCAGTGGGAAGTAAAGCTGCAAAAGGCAGCGGCCTGTCCTGCAGCTGTGGTGGCACAACCAGCTCGTCTGCCTGCACATCAGTGTAGCAGATGGGAAATGACATCAGGTGAGGTGGTGGCAAGTCCCAGAGCTGCCCATGATGAAGAGAGGTCATATCAGCTAGTGACACAGGGGGACCTTGCTGAGCTGTGTGTTGAGCTCCAGGGGCTGAAAACATTGGTGGATGCAGCAATGCAGAGGCTTATGCATGTTGAGGGGCAGAATGATGAAATACTATGATTGCTGTGCAGTAATAGTGGTGGTGATGAGCAGCAACAGCTCCCACAGGCCCATTAAGAAAGTTATATTGATTTCCAAATTTAACCCCCCCAAAAAAGTCTCCCTCCTCTTCTTTTAATTTTTGTTTTCTTAATTAACTCATTACCTCCAGTCGCTCCATATGAAGTCCGAACTATCCATTGTTTACCTGACATAAAACGGCCACACAGGAGGTAATGAGTTAATATTTTTCCTTTTCTGTATAAAATTTATGTACAGGTAATGTTTTGTTTGTGATTTTTCATACTTGTTACTTGATTTACTTTATTTGGAATTGTCCTTTTTGTTACATGAGTAATGGTCGGCAAAATGGTGAATGCTGCATGCTTTCATTCCAGGTGAAACTGTAAAGCTGTCATGCACGCTGCAATAAAAGTATCTTGAAGATAGCTTTTTGGTGGCACAATTTCAACTGCAATGAAAGCACAGTGTCTGCACAGTTGGCAACCACATAACTTATTACATAAAATAAAGTAAAGATGATGATGATAGACGAGACAAGCAAGAAGTTAAGAACAAAACAAATTCTATTACATAATTTTTTAATGGCTTGGCAGGGGGAACGTTTGGGGGAGGTGGGATGGTGAGTTGGATTTACCAGTATGAGGGACAAGAAAGATCAAGATAGCCAGTATTAACAACATTCCACCCCCCAAAAAAAATAATCTCTGCTTTTATTGATTTTCTTAAGCCATATTTTTTTCTTGCTTATAACATTTATGTTCAGTTAATGTTTTCTTAGCTATGTTAATGTTGTTAATCCTGTATTTCTTCAGCCTCATACTGGTAAATCACATTCCCCCCCACCAATGTCTCCCCCACACCATTATGCTTTCAACAATATAAATTGTTTTGTTCTTAGTTTCATTTTATGTAATAAGTCATATTGTTGCCCCCTTTGCAGACACTGCATGCTTTCCTCTAATTAAATATTGTGTCTCCAAAACACTGTCTTCAAGACACTTTCATGGCAGCGTGCATAGTGACATCAGAGTTTCACCTGTCAAGAAAGCATGCAGCATCCAATAGTTGGCCGACCATCAGTCTTGTAAGAAATAAAGTAAATTAAGTAATAACAACTACAAAAATACTTGTTAATTTTCTGAACATTTACTTAAAAGGAAACTAACATGCAGGACAACATTTATCAATATTGTTAGCAATGTAAATCTGCTTTACATAAGCTATTGACCGAACCCATAAAAGTTTTTCTGTTGGCATCATGTTCCGTCATTTGTAGGAGTGTGCTAGTGGCTAGATCAAAAGTTTGATGCCCAAGAATGGGTTATAAATAATTCAGACCCTAAAAGTGTTACGGGTTCAGTCAAGCTAGCTTATGTAAAGCAGATTTCCATTGTTAACAACAAGATGGATATAGTCCTACGTGTTACTGTCCCTTTAAAGCACCAGCACAATTATCACAAAAAATACTATTACCACACCTACCATGCCCCCCCCAAAGTACTATTTTTTATGCTTTTGTCCTACTGTTTTAATGTCATGAAAAACCCAGATTAAAAATGAAATGCCAGAAATGCGTCTCACAGTGTTGTGTCCCCAGAGAGAAAATGCTTCCTTTATGTCAAATACTTTTGCCACACACACCTGAGAAGGTGATGCAAAGCACATGTGAAGCTTTCCAGAGAACTGAAAGTTGGGCTTGCCCTCCCACGCCACCACCAGCACTTTGCCAGAAATGTGAAGTTGTGTCCCCAGAAAGAAAATGTTTCCTTTAAGTCAAATACTGTTGCCGCACACACCTAAGAAGGTGGTGCAAAGCACATGTGAAGCTTGCCAGAAAACTTAAACATATTTATTGGACTAAGCATTTTTGGGCCTGCCATCCACAGCTTGCTAAGTGACATCATTGTCTAAGTTATGATACCACCTGCTGCTGCTGTTCTCCTGCTGATGTAATTGAATGAAAAGTCCACATGAAGATTAAAATGCCAGAAATGTATCTCTTTGTCCCAAGTGAGAGCACTGCCTATGTTGACGCCTGTTGCATCACCAATACATGCTGCCCTTTGTGTGTGCCTTGCCTTCATACCACAATGGTAAGTTATTGTGCGTGCTACTATATTTTTTTTCCAGAGACACAGCCATTTAATTTCTATCTATATAATCTTGTTCTGTGTTGTAAGCAGTCCATCATATTGTTCCTTTTCAGGGAGTCTTCACACTTTACCGTGGTGGGTGTGATGATCAAATCACATGAACATGCGAACAACACATATTTTACAACTAGAGCCTGACAAGTAATGTGGTATTGTCAAATTCAAATGTTCTTTCATTTTGGGGGGGGGGGGCTGTGGTCCACTGAAAGATAATCATTTATGGTTACTTTTTTTGTTCAGGTTATCATAGACACAGCGTCAGTGGTCCACCACAACAAGTTTTGGATGTCTGCTGCTGAGTTTGGCTGCACGGAAACTGTCAACCCATGAAAGGTAAGTATTTTTTTAGGAGGGGGCATTATTAAAAAAAAAGTAATAAAAAAATGGTTTATTAATATTTTGGTCATCTTTACAGGCCTTCAGAGTATCATCAGAACTGAAAAAAAAATGTAACTGCTGTGATTCGTGAAGAATGTGATTTGTCTCGCGATGAGTGACTGGTGTGACATGACTAATAAACTGTACGCAAATACCTACAACTGTACTTCCCTGACCTGTACCACCCCCAAAACCCTGACTTGAAAACACATATCAACGAGTACAATGGTCAAGCTGAGATACTATCTACTGGACTGAATGGGGCCAACTTCTTGTGAACACTAAGATTCAAGTGGGGGCATCCTACAGAATGTGAACACAAACAGAGATATCAGAGTACACCAAGGATCTTGAGTGACGTGACATGATATAACTGGGTGTCCCCCAGTCATTTTTCTGATTTGTGATGCAACTGAAGGCTTTAAAAAAATAGGGATACATACAACTTATACCCCAAAAACTTGAAGTTGTGTAATTCATGAATCATGATCGTGAAGATGAAGAATGTGATTTGTATCATGAGTGACTCGTGATGATCGCACTGACTTAAAAATGCACATAAATGAGTACAATGTTCATGCCAATATATGCACCACACCAGTACTCTGAAGGGAAGCCAAACAAACAACTGTGACTTACAGATGGAGAGTGGGCCATAAAGAGATGCAGACGCTCAGACAGATGGAGACTGTACTTAAGAGATGTGGCCTCACAGGCACAACACCACCTTAACCAGTGGTCAAAATCAGAAATCCAAAGCTGGAACAATAATACCATTTGGGGGGAGCTGCAGTAACAGTCCACTACTAACCAAGATAGAATGAAGCAGTAAAAGTACCGCAGAGGAACAAGAGATTCAAATCAGAGTCCTGTGATTATGGTGTGGCATGATAAAATGTGTGTGACTTGATGGCACACACACACACACACACATGCACACACTACAGGCAATGCGCAGAAAATTTTAAAGTTCAGTGCAGTACAACCAAATCTTTTAAAACAACTGAAAAAATGCACAGCACAACAGCAAACACCAAAAATTTTCAAAACTTACTAAAAGTATTACTGTATACATGAACACACAAATAGTAACACACTAACTACCCAAAAACAGCTAGAAAGACTGCCTTTCTCACTGAGTCACTGTGAATCTCCCTTCATCACCCCTTCCCCAAAGCACACTTCTATAGTATCTGTAGTACACAGACTGAATCTTACAAATTAACATTTAAAATGCACACAGAACCAAGAAATACCTGAAGATATAAGCACAGGAGGGTTTCCTACAATCAGTATACTACATTTTAACCCAAACAATTGGCTCAGAAATGCTTTTTAAAAGATTTTTCAACGGTTTGATTCTCAGAGCTCTGACAGCAAATTGTCTCCAGCTTTCCACTACACACACTACACAGAACTGAGGCTGTGCAAGACAATCTAGAGCCCATGTGACTTGCCATACCCCATGATTCAATGCAAACTTCACCTTAAAGTCCAAAAATAAGGTGAAGTCAATTGAAAACAATGGCGCTTTTTGTTATTCTTTATAGTGAATTACTTCGCTTTGTATTGCAGAGTACTTTGTGTAATTATCCATATACATGAAGTGCTCCACAGAGCGAAGTGCATGGACTTCGCCCACCAGTACTTACAACAAGTTTTGTCTGCAGCACTAAATAAGTAACTATGGCGATCTGCTGATCTAAGTATGTAACTAGGGCAGCTCAGCATCATAGGATGTAGAAGTTCATACACCGTGAAGCTTGCCATGGTAACGAGAACTGAAGCAGATAGAGTATGATATGAATTACCAATGTCTGATGTTAATTGGATCACTCGGCATGTGGCATCATAACCAGACCACACCAGATGAGGTGAAATCACAGAATAACTCACTAAATGTTGTATTTTTTTGATTGGAATAAATGTGAAAAAACACTAAACAATAAGAATGGCAATTAAAAAAAAATATTTAATAACATGGAGTCTTTGGTATTAATAATTGCATAGAGAATACTGGATGGGCAACTATGTACAATCAGTGTGTTCTGCCACATAGAGTTTCTGATTACATTGGATCTTGACAGCAAAGCTTGAGAGGTCCATGTAAATAAGTACCCTGAGGTTGCAGATCACATTGATTTTATGTAATGTTACTCATCCGACATTTTTCTTAGTGTATATGTGAGTGAGTGTGCTGTTTTTTATTCTCTTTATCAATGAAACTGAATTATGCAGTCTTGAGATATTGTAGGATGCTGATCAACCTCAAAAGGGTACAATCACTTTATATGTCCTTTGAACTATGGTACAACATCATCTTGAAAAGGATGGATTTCCATATTGAACAATGCACTGCTATATATTACAATTGCAAGTATTACAGAAGCCCAATGCCACAGCAAGGCAACTCCATAGGTTGGGGTTTTATTGTAGTTTCACAATGCACCACAAAAACCAGTAGTGATAGTATTGTAGACCAAAGAGGGATGCACTACATGCAGCTTCTGTGTTATTTAATTCTTTAAAATGATTATGTAGCCTTTATTGATTTAATAGAAGGAGCATATTTAGCAATGATAGAGAACAGAGAGGGAGAGGCTTGGGGGAGGGGTGGGGATCCTTCATTTGGAAAGGTGAGGGGTCACTGGTAGGTGAATACAGAAATGGGAATGATGGTAGGATGCAAGAACTGCAGAGCACCAATATTTCTTAAAATTGAGTGGAGAGTGGGTAGTTGTTTAGTGTATAACCAAACTGGACAACTTTAAAAAGAGATCATAGGGATGCAGGAGGAGCTGAGGCAGGCGAGACAGGCCGTAGAAGGTTATAGACCAACAGTGAGAGTAGTATGAGATAAAATGGGGTGAGCCAACCAGTGTGGAGAACACCCTTGACCTTTTGCTGGCTACTGGGGAGTCTGTGAGGGAACTGAGGGTGGTCGAGCCACTGTCGGGGAGCAACCACCATTCAGTATCGCGCACGCTGAATATGGGTAAGGAAGGAGTAGAATCAGGCACAAGGATGCTGGACATCAAGACGGCCAAATTCAAGAGTATGGGAGAAGTAGTAAAGGTGTACCTAGCCAAAATTCAGCCTAGTATTGACACTAATCAGGGATGGAAGCTCATAAAGCTGGGGATGGTAGAAGCAACCAAGACCTGCCCCAAGGCCTACAGTAAGAAGACTAAGGCAAAGAAGCATAGATGGGTGAGCAAAGGACTCATGGAAAGGGGGAGGAAGAAAAGAGTGGACTTTAGGAGATAAAAAAAAACTGGGCAGAGGACAGGGATGAGTACCTGAATGAAGTGAAGGGGGTGACAAGTGTAGTAAGAGCAGCAAAGGCATCAAAGGAGCTCAGGCTGGCACAAGGCATTAAGGAGGGGGAGAAGGACTTCTTCAGGTACATCAGGGAGAAAAGGAGCTGTAAAGACCAGATAGTAAGGATTAGGAGGGAAGATGGATGTGTGGAAGAGGGGGGGGAGGTGATAAGGCAGAAGTGCTTAACAAATACTTCTGCTCAGTATTTACTAAAGAGAAGGAGGGGTGAGATACACAAGGAGGTGGGAGGGCAGGAGTGGAGGGTGAGGGGGTGACAGATGGAGTTAACACAGAGAGCAGGGTACTGGAGGACTTGAGGGCACTGAGAATGGACAAGGTGCCATGGCCAGATGGCATTCATCCAAGTGTACTGAAAGAGCTGGCAGGGGTCATAGTGGGGCCTTTGTCAGACCTATTCAATACCTCACTGGATTTGGGGTTTGTACCTCAGGATTGGAGGATGGCTTACGTGGTACCCATCCATAAGAGTGGCCCCAGGGATGAACCTGGGCACTATAGGCCGGCCAGCCTCACATCCATCATGGGTAAGTAGATGGAGACAATCCTGAAGGAGATGTTGGTGTCCCTTCTGGAGGCAAATGGGATGCAGGACAGAAGACAACATGGCTTTGTGACAGTCAGATCCTGCCAGACAAACTTGGTCAAGCACAATGACTGAGTATCAATGCTATTGGATAGGAGCCATGCAGTGGAAGTCCTGTATCTTGATTTCAGCAAAGCATTCGACTCAGTGTCACATGTGAAACTAGGAAGTAAGCTAGAAGGCAGATGGGAGGGTGCAAAGATAGTGGGATGCATGGGGAACTGGCTACAGGGAAGGCAGCAGAGAGTGGAGGTGAGTGGGGTGCTCTAATCAAAAGGCTCAACAGGACACAAGTGGCAAGGATGGTACACATAAAACAAAACAAAAATTGTCATTACAGTACTTACTTATTAAAGAAAATCCATACGTTTTGTGTCTATTTTATTTAAGCATTACTTCACAATATTGTTATTCTGATAAATGATATACTGCAGTGATCTGATGGAAAATGGCCTTTAAATCATGTGGCACTATGCTACTGACAAATGTGGTGGGGGGTGCTAGTTACACTAACAGCCCATCTGGTCCAATTGAATAAATATCAATAATGTGGTATCTGCCACTAATCCACACCTCAAGCAATATTACAGTAAGGTGGTTGAGGTGGGAAGGATTGATGAAAAAGGCAATGCACAGAAAGGGTCAGAGGCCACAAACAAGTATAGCACATTTGGGCAGACTGGATGGGTGTAGCAGTCATTATCTGGTGACAATTCTAGGTTTCCATGCAAGGGGGAAGGGGCTTAAAAAATAACCACTTTGTAATCCGTGATAAAACTAAAAAAAATAATTGCACTTATGTCACATGCATGTGCTACACATACAACAGTTAATTACACACTTAAGGTGTAAAAATATGTAAATGTAAAGTATCTCATGTCTTTCATTCTTCTCACATGCAGCTGACAGATGTGGCTTCTTGCAAATGGTTCCAGTGCTTCCAGGGACTGATGGACTCACAAAAATAGTGGGGACGGTGTCTGGATGAAGATGCCAACAAACACGTCTTGGATTCAAACCTAACTTCTACTGTAATATATATATAGGTTCAAAATCATCAGTTGTAAAATGAACCCTGCAAAGACAGCTATTCTTTGATGGGCCTTTCCAATCTAATCATGATGCTGCCACTGCCTGATTCCACTTAGTACACATGGCTGAATCTGATGGGAATTGATACAGGCTAACATTGTCCTTGTGACAGTTTGAACACCCATAAGCAAAGCACTGGTTATCCATTATTTAATCAGCTACAATAAACATATGTTGGAGGCAGTATAGCGCAGTGGTCTAAGGCTCTGAGCTGCAAATTTGGTGACATCCAGCAGACCAGACCTGGGTTTGAATCCCACAGCTTCCACTTGCATACTGTGTGACCCTGAGCAAGTCACTTAACCTCCTTGTGCTCCCAGGTTGCTCCTGTAAAAAAGCTTTCAGCTTAGTGTGCTATACCTGGTTAAACAACTAAATAAAAATATGTAAGGGTTCTAACAACTTACAGCACTGACAAGTGTAGTATATGTAATGCCCTCCTATATAATATGCAATACAATCAACAGTACACATATGCTTGGAGTTGTGATTCTAGTAATGCTGGAATCATAAAAAAATACAACTATAATGCCCAGTTATGACATTCAGTGAGCATTCTGTGCACAAAATACTAATTCTTTGAGAACCAACCAGTGCGAATTCCAAAACTTAGTAAACCTGTGTAAAGATAAGTTCACTTGCCACCATCCAAGACATACTGCAAATATAGAAAATACATTTCAAACAAAAGTTGCAGTGCCTTATAAATGAAATAATTTGATGCCAAGGCAGGGGTGCACAACTTAGTACAATAGTGTCTATTTTGCAAATATTGCACCAAAAATAAGTCACTAATCAATATAACTGAGGGAGATCAGAGGCAAGTCAGGAGCGCAGTACTATCAGAAATTCTTTTTTTTTTTTATTCAAACTTTATTAACAAATTTTCCACAGTACAGGGGGCAGAATAGTGACATATTCACAACATGATAACAATGCAAGGTATGCTCTGCCCCCCCCAACCCGGTACAGCAGCACACTAAAATATTGTAATATAATATCATACTACCATGAGCCATGGTTGAACTAAGACAAGCAATTACCTATATCTCGCTTATTCATACCAACGGTAATTAGAGTGTGAAAGGGATCCCAGATACGCTTATAACTCTGTTGCCTGTTATAGAGATTCACAATAGCTTTCTCGGTATGAAGATTAGCAAGGATTTCATGAACCCATTCTTGATATTATGGACTAACATCATCCTTCCAATGCTTAAGTATAACTTTTTTAACAGATAACGTTATCATAGACATGTGAAATCCCTGAGCTTTAGCTTCTATAGGGGACAAATCTCCTAACAGGCAAATTTCAGGAGCAAAGCAATCTTGCAAACCCAATAAAGGGTCCAATTTGGCTTTAATTGAGTTCCATAATGGAATTATCTTGGGACATGACCAAAAAATATGGTGAAGTGTCCCTTCTTCCTGAAAACATCTGGTACACAGTCCTGATTCAAGAAGACCCCATTTTGTCAGTTTTACTGGGGTATAATACAAGTTATGCAAGATGTGGTATTGCATAAGTCGTAATCTGTCTTGCGACACATACTTGTGACAATACCACCATAATGCAGAATATCGAAGGTATGCTGGGGAAAAAGAGAGGCCCAATAATTAGTAGGACCATAGGGACCACCATTCCGCCAATGAAAAAGGGCTTGTTATATCTTTGAGACTACCTTGGAGGGTCCTAACAGGGAGGAAAGCTTGGGTATTAATGAAAATGCCGGAGGACGGGGAGGAGTATTGCCCAAAGAAGTAGTGAGGAGATGCCTTAACTGAAGGACCTTGAAGTGATAGACTGCTGGGCTGTTAAATTTCTGGATAATATTAATTACAGAGAGCCAAGCTCCCTCTCCATCAAGGAATGTAGATACTATCCTTTCCCCCAATTGGGGTAACCACATAGGGGGGATCCACTGCTTGTTTATAGTGAAGGACAGAGAATTCTATATGGATTGGGACAGGTCCAGATGCGATTTGTAACGCAAAAAGGAACACAGTTGTGCATGGACTTTTAAGGAGGTCATAGGAGTTGAACATTTATGGATTTCTTGCAGAGAGGAAGACTTGACATAAAGCAGAGTTAGGGGGTCCATATTCATAGATTGGATAAAGTCTAATTCAATGTTAAGCCAGACCAGCCTCAAGTTATCAGGCCCTGGGTACGCCCACTTAAAGTATTTTGATAGATGGCTAGCCCAATAGTAAATTGCCAGGTGAGGAATACGTAACCCCCATCCAATTTCTGAGCCACCAGTTTATGGTACGCTAATCGGGGGTGCTTATTGGACCAGATGAAATTAGGGAAGAGTCTGTGCATTTTCTGAAACTAGGATAGTGGGATAAATGAATTCAGGTGGGACAGAGGGTAAAAGAGACAAGGAAATACATTCATTTTAATTATACTAATATGGCCCCATAATGAAATAGGGAGCTTCAACCATCTATCAAGATCCTGGATAATCACCTGGGAAAGGGGTTCCAGGTTTTCTTTAAACCACAAAGATGGATTACGTGTAAGTCTAATGCCCAAATATTTGAGAAATCCAGGTGACCAGGACAACCCAAAGGGGGTGATATCATGCTTAAAGACTTTATGATTGAGGGGAAAAATGGACGATGTATTGGAATTTAATTTGTAATTCAAAAAAGAACTAAATTTGGTAATCTCAGTTAGCATGGCTGGGATAGATGTAACAGGATGGGATAGATGAAGAAGAAGATCATCAGCATATGCCGTAATCTCTAACACCCTGTTACGTATCGGTATGCCTTGTATTTTCAAATTATCTAAAATGTTTCGAATAAGTGGTTCCAAGTATATATTGAATAACAAGGGGGAAAGGGGACAACCCTGCCTTGTCTCCGAATGTAAAAGGAAGGGCTTTGAAAATGCCCCATTACCTGAAATCCTAGTTAAGGGAACCTGATAAAAAGCACAAATCCAGTCTATGAATATGGAGGGAAAGGCAAATGACTTGAGAGCCTGGAATAGAAAATTCCAGTTCACACGATCAAATGCCTTCTCAGTGTCCAGGGACACCAGCACAGCTGGAAAGGTAGCATCCCTGGACTCCGAGAAGACATGCGAAAGGGTACGTAAGTGGTCTGACGAAGATCGCTCCCTCATAAATCCAACCTGAGACATGCCAGTTAAATCCGGAAGAACCAGGGTAATCCTATCAGCCAGTATCTTTGACAGGATTTTGACTATCAGAAATTCTGAAGTACATATATCTTGAGTATATCAAACTGTGCCACCAATACCAGTTCTCCCACAGAACAAAATAAAATGTTGGGGAGCAACAGCAAAACTAAACTCAAGTGTGACTTGCACAATTACTGTATGTCACAACTGTAAATATAATATGAATCATGCAACATAAATCAGGGTGTCAAAAAGAACAAACTGCTCACGTCAGTCGATGGAATACATAAATTGGTATGGCAAAAATGTTAAAACCAGATAGGTGTATTTATATATATCTCATCATGTAGCTACTCAGCAAAAGTCAGCATTTGTTGCCACAGACCCATACAATACTATGGTAGTAAACACGATGAATGCTTGATCAAAAGTAGTCTTTTCATTTAAATAACTTGAAATTGACCAAGGAAATTAAAACTGTACAATTTTAGGAGATGCCACTCGTATCAAACAGCCCGACAATCTGACAGGTTGCCAAAGAAAACGCTCAGATAGTATGCAGATGTACTGTCACAAGAGAGGGAAATGCCGTCAAAATTTCTGCTGTGACAATGGGGAGAGTCTGCACTGATGCCCCGACCTAACATTACCATGCATACCAGTCAGTAGCCTACATGAAAGGCAGATGTGTGAACGTGCATTGATATCGCGTGACTTTGTAAATAAAAATAAGCATATTTAAGCTAAATTGTTTTATAAAAAAGATGTGCGTTTTCACTTAGATGACCAGGAAAGACTGTATAGAGGTAGGATTATGACATTATAGCAGCAGCTCTTTAAGTGAAGCCAGCATTAAGTTTTGTGCATACATAATAATCCATTGTGCCGGCAGCCTGTGCTGTATTCCTGAGTGGCTTAAAAGCATATTTCCTAACAGATGACCAAATAACTCCAATAACCAAATAAATAAAGTGCATATTCTTATCTAAAGGGTTAGCTCTTAATTTTTGCAGAATCCCTTAAATCTAAAATTATGCAGTGCTTTACCTGCTTAATTTGCTAAGTAATCTACAGCTGTGACCAGCATCATGTTGGTTTCTGCCACTGGGCAGTTTGACAGATTGCAGCAATGATGATGAACTGGGCAATTAAACAGGGCAAACGTTCCTTTTGTTCCATTAATTGCTTCATGATAATTTCTTCCACAAATGCTCCTTCACATCACAGGACATGGAAAAACCCAACACATTGCTGGCCATAACTGTAGATCACTACAGTAATCAATTTGTAACTAAACCCTTCATAATCAAATAAGTGTTTTAAAGAACAAATTCATTGGCCAGCACAATGGTGTGGCAGGCTGAGGTGCTGGGCGTTACCTCCTCCCATGCCGATGACCCAAGTTCAGGAATGAGCCTGATTCATTGGGGTCAGCCGGGGGGTGGGGGGGGGGCCGTGGAGCTGGATTGAGCAGCTGCAAGGCATCTCTCCTCTCCCAGGGAGGGATGTGAGTTTCCCCATCTCTTGGCTGCCACCTGGTTGGTGCTAGGTGATAGCACCAGACCACAAGGGGAACCAGTTTTTAGGCACGGTGGGAGGAGGGGGGCCGTCACTGGAGTCACGGCATGCAAGCGCACATCCACACGCATGCGCAACCCTGTTTTGGGGTCCCAGGCTTAATGGGAAGAAAAGTGGAAAATGGGGCACTGAGGCAGGATAAGTGAAGCCCTGAAGCCAATAGGTAGAACAAACTCCTCCAAGGGAAGACTGTAGCCATGCCTGCCTCTGAGCCCCGAAGGGAAAAAAGCTATGTAGAAAAAAAAAGAACAAATTAATTTTTCTACCAGCACTCTTCTACTTCACATTTTTTTGTTCATTTCAAAGTAAGTTCATCTATACCAGTTTGGTACAATTGCTATAATACTATACTGGGTTTGATAAAGTTGTTGCTAGCGGGGATGTTGTTGCACTGGTAGTGTTACTGCTCACAATACCAGTGACCCTGAACTGGAGGCAAGCTCAGGTCACCAGGGTCCAGCTGAGGGAAGGAGAAGGAGGAGTGAACATCCCAGGAATGGCTGTCCTTTTTTTATGGGTAGAAAGGGGATGTGTGTCCATCTGCACAATCACCACCCAGCAACGTCTAGGGGAGAACCTGGTTAGGGCTATGAAAGAGGGATAGACACCATCATTATATGCCAGTGGAGCCTCACATAATCATATATTCATGGACGCCAATGCATTGTACATTCCTGTTGGAAGAAAGCCTGGAGATGGAAAATTCCCATTTCCCTGAAGATGATACTGGCACCCACCACAGGCCCACATACTACCAACATGGCACTTCATCCCCCACATGCGTTGGTCCTGGAAATGTGGTGGGTATGCAAAAGTTCATGAGAAGGTGTGTTATGAGACTGGAGGAGGAGGAGTACGATCAGGAGGAGGGCCGGACAAGAGGAAGAGAGAGGAAAAAAAGCAAAGCTGTTGCTAATTGCCTCCTTCAAAATAAGATGTACTGAAATATTTAGAAAGTTGCAGTACCGACTGATTAAAAATGACTCTGATTCTGTTGGAAGATCAGGGTTAGGATTTTTTATATATCACATATTTACCAAAAATGATCAGATTTGTGCTGGAGGGGTTACAGCAAGAGGCATGCTGCTCACTCTTTGCACCAAGCTGAGACAATATTAGAATACAAATTCAAAGGCATTTACAGAGATGTCTGGGTTCCCACGACCACTGGGAATTCTTCAGGCAGTTTTTGGTATTCTCCCTGAGGACCTTAGGGGCATGAAGGTCAAGTATCTGTGGCAAATTCTTTTAGTGGCAGCCAATAAAACCACCACTGGGTCCTGGCTGTCACAGGTCCTTCAGTGGTAGCACAGTTATCTTGCATGCCCAGATACAAGCTCTCTTAACCCTGCCTGTCATACTTAACTCCTAGAGACACTATCAAGAGAAAATCACCTTTTCTTTTAACCACACTATAAATAATTTCAGAATACATGGTTTTGATAGAGAATCTACAGTATATTATTGAGGAAGGGTGTTAAATTCCTTTCTTGTGTGGAAGGGGTCAGTGATGTTACCACACTTCAGTTGCAGTATGCTAGCGTGAATCTGTGTACCTGGAAATGAATTTAAAATGTTAAGAACACACTTGTGCACTGTCTAATTCACTGCCAGTGTTTGTATTTGTTATCAATACTGTTCCTGGCATTTTCTGATCTCTGAGTTATTAAACAAGAGGTTTTTTTTTGTTTATTTTGTTAAGAACTGCAGCAACAAATAATTGATGTGAGGGTGGTTAGTAATTTTATTTTTTTTCCCAGAGAGATTTTTTCCACCTGGTCATGTCCATCATTCAAGGATGTGCCCTGGTTCCAGTGATGTACCTGTTTGCCCCCCTTCCCGGTCACACCAGCCCTCCTGCTATCCACACGGCTCTAAGCTGTATGGCAGGGGCTCCAAGGGTGAGGTTCATCCCCCGAGGCTTGTCCACCATTAGGACCAGGATCCAGTGGCGTAGGCACTTGGACCCAGAAGAGCCAGGAGCTCAGGCCATCATTTAGGCAGCTATGGGTTTTTCATCCTGTTCTTGTCCCTCCCACATCACCAAAATGAGCACATCCTTTGTCAGCCTAATGTGCATACAGCATGTCCCCCTGCAGTAGCAGAAAGCTCCCAGGAGTTGCTGTGGGGACAGAGCTCACCACCAACCTCCCAGTATTAGGCACACTAGTGCATGGCAGCAACCTTGATCTGGCCTGCCTCCCGATGTGACCTCCCAGGTTCTCTTCTGAACCTAGGTCATTTTTTGGGAATTGTAATTAGTACCTTTTTAGCTGGGGTGAACATACTACAAGAGCACTGACTCTTATAACACCGCAACCCTTGTGCATATCTTTTATTGACACATTAGTTGGCTAGTCCAATGACACTCATCATTATCTGATGATTCTCTTTGTGCTAGGAATTTCTGAATGAAAAGCATCATGTGTAGCACTAGGCAAGCTATGGGGAGGGGGAAGTGCTGACAAGACTTAAAAAGCACTAAAATGGATTCAGTCTTCTACACTTAGCCCATTGTTGCACCAGCAAAAAGTAGTATCCATGGAGATGGGTGTTATCCTCCTTGCTGCAGTATGTATTATAATCAGACTTATTTGGGAAGTCTCATAACTCATTTATTTTGTCATTTAATGAGCAATAGGAAAACAGTACATAATAAATGGTTGGGCCATTCTGCTCATGATTTCTTAAAGCTGTTCTGCATGGAAAACTATGCAGTATGACTTTTTCAGAATGTGCAGAAAAGGTTTCCATGGAGACCAGGGAGAGGGAAGCACATGCAATTTCAGTTTTTGCGTTAATGCTGCTCTCTCTGTTTGCAACTACTTCTCTTATTTTACCACTGAATCAGCCTCAGTGTATTTTTTTCCTTTTTTAAGTGAGTGTGGCAAAATGGCCCAGCCATCTATTTTATAAAGAAAAACTGTTTTTAATGAAGAAAATGCTGTTGTGCTACCTTAGGGTTTTGATGACATCACTGAGCAACTTGAGCTTCTATCTGATGGCAACATATGTCACTTGAAATCCTCTGTGGCAGAATAGCACCATTCTTCACAAACACCAGTTAATTACTATATCATATGGGCATGGTAGTGGCACTATTGTTCTAGTTAAGTAGCTACTTCTATGTTAAACCCTGATTTGGCACCTTAACAACGTGGCCATCCCTGGATGGAATAATCTAATATTCGGCATACACATACTTAGAGCAAGGCACTCTACATCCTAAACATTTGGTAATAATCAGTTCAGCAGTTTGTATGTAAATTATGCTGCTGAGACCACATTTAGGGCAGTAAGAGTGATCGCACACATATTCCTGGGGTATACTATAAAAACTGATAAACAAAGATAGGCAGTTCTGATACCCTTAATGTAAATTAGAACACTCTTTCATCTGTATGAGTGGTCACAGTGGCATTATTACTATATTATTGATCATGATTGATTAATGATATATTAAAATATTGATTAATGATATATCAAAATACAAAAAAAGTCCCCAAATCTTCCCACTTCCTGGGCAGCTGCAGGTGAGACAGTCTTTACAGAATAGAAGTATCCTACACAGAGGAGAAAGGAGCCCTATGATTGATCGAGTACTGTACTCCCTTGATTTATAATAAACGTTCTTAAAAGTTGAAAACATGAACAAATGGGGTTGATATCCATTGCCTGCAGCTGGTGCAGAACGCGGCGGCCAGGCTTTTGACTGAGACTTCTAGAACAAGTCATATTACACCTGTGCTCCTCTAGCTGCACTGGCTGCCTGTTTGGTGGTGGATCACCTTTAAGGTTGACTTGTTAACCTTTAAAGCCCTACATGATCAGGGACCGGTTACCTGCAAAATCTCCTGGTATCCTACTGCCCCCTCCGTCCTCTCCGTTCTGCCAACAAGGGATTGCTGGAGATTCCCATGGTATGACTGAAGACATCTGGATCTCGTGCCTTCACTTTTTCAGTGCCAACCCTGTGGAATTCTCTACCTCATTGGTTGAGAGAATGCCCAACTGTCGAATGATTTAAAACGGAGTTAAAAACGTATTTATTTAGTTTAGCTTTCCCTAGTTATGGATGATCTGTTTTAATGCTTTTGTTTTAAATTTTTATCTTTATGTATTTGGTTTTTTATGTACAGCACCTTGGTTTTGAAAGGCACTATAAAAATAAAATTGATTTGATTTGATTTGATTTAAGATTTGATTATGCTTTCTGAAAATGCAAAAATGACGGAGAGATCAAACATAAAATTTTAAGGTTAGAGCATTGCCCAAGGAGAACGCTTTGATTGGTGGCTTTACTGAGAACAGTGTAGTTTTCAAATAAAGAAAATAAAATGCTATTTTTGCATATGCACAGTTCTTTTTTCCATACATTTTCATAAGGTATTGTTTTGCAACAACACTACTTCAATAGTCATATGGACAAATCTGTTTTCATGAGATAAGATTTCCATTTCAGTGGGTCCTAGTGATCTTGAAAGTAGGGAAAAAAGGGAAAACTTTGTACATCAGGGGGAAAAAAAACTCTGGCCAGAGCCAGTAGGGCTGCAGGAGAGGAATCTGGGGTAAAAATATTGAAAATTGTTTTTTAAATATTTTTACACCAAATTTTCAACATAGCCTTGTTATGACCATGCCTCATGAAGAAGGGTAGAGAAAATTCTCAACTCCTGGCCTAAAGGTGATGTCATGTAGGGACTGCAAAGTAAACTTTTGGGATGCAAAAACACATTTTGGGCAGGTGTTGAAAAATGACAGCTGCCACATTCATGAGGTGCGGTACAGAAATGGCTATGTTGAACATTTCAGATAAACTGTTGAATATTACCAAAGTTATGAGCCTGCATTTGTAAAATCCAAAATAGCTTCATAACTTTGTTTTTGTAAAATATGTTTACATCAGATTTAAAACATAGCCTTGTTATGACCCCTCTTCATGAACAAGGTGAGAGAAAATTTTCAGCTTCTGTCCAAAAGACGATTTTGTGCAGGGACTGCAAAATCACCTTTTGGGATGTAAAAAAAAAACATTTTGGCAAGGATCTGAAAAAAATTCGTGAGGTGTTATAAAGATATGGCTATGCTGTAAATTATGGTAAAAATATTAAAAATTACCTAAGTTATGAGCCTGTGTTCCCAAAATGTAATGTAGGTTCATCACTTTATTGTTTTTTTAACATTTTTACACCAAATTTTCAACATAGCCTTCTTATGGTCCCACTTCAGGACAGATTTGCTTAATGTCATTGCCATTGTTCATGAGGTGGGGTCCCTAAAAAGGCATGTTGAAAATCTGGGCCAAAAATATGCAAAAATGCCCAAGGTATGCCACTAAGTTCAAAACCCCATTGAAATACATTGAACCGCGAACCTGTTTCTTCGGCTCATGGCCCGACATTGAAGAGTGAAGATGTGTCTGCAATCTCAAGAGGATTATGGCGTTGGACCCTCGATGGGTAAGTATGGGCTGGTAGGGTGCAGGGTGGTCCGTGCTGAGTGGGATGGTCAAATGGGTCTCAAATGGCTGCAAAAGACATTGATGGACTTTTTTATTACAGATGAAAAAAATAGAATAAAATAGGAGCAAGGATTCCCAATCGCAACACTGGGGGACTTGACACCCCCAATGTAACTGTTATGTTTCTGGGGGGGTGGGATGGTGGGTGCTAAGAGGGAGGGTCAGGTTGGGGGAGAAAAAAAAATATATATATACCATCCTGACACTGCTGGATTGGGCACCCCCGGTTTCTTTTTTTTAAATTTATTTTTCCAGTTCCCCTATCCTCAGACCTGCTCCACCCACTGCCCCCATGCCCAGCCTATCCCAACTGGGTGGGGCCACTGGGGGTCTCCCACTCTCAATAGATACTGTTGGCAAGCCCTGGCTTACCCCCTGGGATGGGGCCACAGGAGCTGGACTCCCCAGCGGACATCAGAGGCAGTGGATGGAGGGGTAGAGTGGGTCGTCATGCTGGGTGCTGGTTTTTTTCCATGCTTGCTCCCTTGGGGTGGGGACATGCAATGATGTCCAGCATCCACCCCATCCCCCCTAACATGATGGTGCCGGTCAAGGTGATACCCCCAGCCTCTGCCAAGGGTCCTTAAAGCACAAGATACTCTGCCGCCTCCCTCCCCTGGAGAAGGATAGCACTCCCCAGGACACTTGATCCTTCTCCCCCAGCTGGTCCTCGGACTCCCCAGGTCTGTTCCTGAGCCTGGGTCATCGATGTCACAAGTGAAAATCCAACCACTGTGCCAGTGGGCAAGTGGGTACCCCCAGTTTCATTGATAAGTTTCTTGAGGGGGTGCTGAGAGGGAGGGTCAGATGGTGGGAGAAAACAATAATATACATATATATATTTATTTTTTAAGCATGATTGTGACACTGGGGGATTGGGCATCCCCAGTGTCATTGTTAAAGTCACGGTGGAGCACAATCACGACACTGATGGACTGGGTACCCCAGTGTCATTGTTATTTCTCTGGGGGGGAGTGCTGAGTGGGATGGTCTTGTAGGGGGATATGCGCATTTTTAAATAAAAAAAATGGCGATCATGACAGAACATTGGACACACCGCCATGTCCAAGATGGCTGCTGTTGTCTACTATGCATGTGCTAGTGGTCACGCCTATGCAATACTGTTTGGAAGCCATCTTGGACATGATGGAGAGTTTCATCATGACTGCCCATAGAGGACACAAAATAGTGCAGTGCCACTTCCAATTGAAACAACATGCAGCGTGCTTCATGGATGTGGAGGTGACTGTGTAGCAGCTCCAACTTGTTGTTTGGTCAGAAGGAATGTGCTGAGTCCTTATCTGAAAGCAAGAGGTCTGCAGAGCTATGCCCTCTGCAGCCCTAAAAAGGTTGGAACTGTAATCTGAAACTTGTGTGGTCAACAGTGTATGCTTGATTCTCTGAGAGCTGCTTTTGAAAAAAAAAACAGTTTTCATATTATGAATGAAATTATGTTATATTACATGGTTCAGTGTTGCTGTATTCAGAAATCCAAACACTTCCAGATGCTGTTGTACCACAATAGTGATACCAGAATGCTGCTATGTCACAGTAGCTGTGTTACTACTGTGGCACAACAGCATAGAATCTCATGTCTTTTAAGATTTCTCAGGCTCACCCACACTGCGGATTCCTTGTAATGAAGATACAAGAAGAATGAAAACACCCCAAGTGGAATTGTTTGTTAAAGAGGAACTGCAATACTAGAACTGTTGCCAGCTCATGTAGCTACTGTATTAGTTAAATCATATTAACTGACTTTAAAGGGGGGGGGTACAGGGATGTAGCCCCCTCAAAAACTTAATGTAAATATTATTTGTTTTTAGCCATGGTAACAGTCCATGTGTATGTGGACCACTAAAATTGGCTCTGTTTTTTTATCATGAAAAATTTTATTACTAGGTTTCATTTTACAGTAACAAATATATGAAAACTTCAGACAAACAGGTATAACACAAAATGTAAACATACTTGTGTTGTACCACCAACAGGTGTAAAATGTTACACAGTGTATAATTTGGCCAAAAAGTCAGCTACATATCTCTATCTATCTTCCTAGTACAGCGGTGAGGCCTAACATCTTCTAAACAAGAAACAATTATCCAGCTAGGCTTATTAACAGTACACTAAATGTACTGGTCTCAGCTGTGAAAGAACTTGATTTCATCAATGCATTCCTTCCCTAGTTATGTTATGTTAAAAGCTGAAAGATAGAACAACAAGATCACTGAATATGCTGTGTATATCTTTATATATATCTGTGGATGACAAACTTGTATTTTGATGTACAGTACCTGTGTCAATCTCTGTTGCTGTACTTACTACTCTTCACAAATATGTCCTCAATGATATAGTTAAAAGACAAAGAAGCTCTGTGCGCAAACACTGAGGCAAGGGTTACCCCAAAAGGCATTTGACTGGGAATCCAAGTTTCAAGAAAATACAAAATCACACATGCCCACACAATGCAAAGCATCATGGGCTGCATATGCAAATCACCAGAGAATGTTATGCTGGTTCAACTTTAAGCAAAATTGCATGGTGCCAAAAAGCCTCTCACACAGTTTGCAAGGGATGCTAACAGATGACATAAACACGTGTTTCGTCCTACCAGGACTCATCAGTATGCATCGTTTATTTGACATCTCAGTGGAATGAACCAGCTACCCTAAGACGTTCTGTCTGGGTTATGTTGTGGTGAACCCATTAAAATAAAAAACTATTTAAAAGACAAAGAACCTCTGTGCGCAAACACTGAGGCAAGGGTTACCCCAAAGGCCATTTGGCTGGGAAGCCAAGTTTCAAGAAAATACAAAATCACACATGCCCACACAATGCAAAGCATCATGGGCTGCATATGCAAATCACCAAAGAATTTTATGCTGGTTCAACTTTAAGCAGAATTGCATGGTGCCAAAAGGCCTCTCACACAGTTTGCAAAGGGTGCTAACAGATGACATAGACATGTGTTTCATCCTACCAGGACTCATCAGTATGCCTCGTCTGTTTGACACTCCAGTGGAATGAACTAGCTACCCTAAGACGGTCTGTCTGGGTTATGTTGTGGTGAACCCCCTTAAATAAAAAAACTATTTAAAAGACAAAGAACCTCTGTGCGCAAACACTGAGGCAAGGGTTACCCCAAAGGCCATTTGGCTGGGAAGCCAAGTTTCAAGAAAATACAAAATCACACATGCCCACACAATGCAAACCATCATGGGCTGCATATGCAAATCACTACAGAATGTTATGCTGGTTCAACTTTAAGCAGAATTTCATGGTGCCGAAAGGTCTCTCACACAGTTTGCAAAGGGTGCTAACAGATGACATAGACACGAGTTTCATCCTACCAGGACTCATCAGTATGCCTCATCTGTTTGACACCCCAGTGGAATGAACCAGCTACCCCAAGACGGTCTGTCTGGTTATGTTGTGGTGAACCCATTAAAATAAAAAAACTATTTAAAAGACAAAGAACCTCAGTGCACAAACACTGAGACAAGGGTTACCCCAAAGGGCATTTGGCTGGGAAGCCAAGTTTTAAGAAAATATGAATTCATACATGCCCACACAATGCAAAGCATCATGGGCTGCATATGCAAATCACCACAGAATGTTATGCTTGTTCAACTTTAAGCAGAATTGCATGGTGCTGAAAGGCCTCTCACACAGTTTGCAAAGGGAGCTACCAGGACTCATCAGTATGCCTCATCTGTTTGATACCCCAGTGGAATGAACCAGCTACCCTAAGATGGTCTGTATGGGTTATGTTTTGGTGAACCCATTAAAACAAAAAAAACATTTAAAAGACAAAAAACCTCTGTGCACAAACACTGAGGCAAGGGTTACCCCAAAGGGCATTTGGCTGGGAAGCCAAGTTTCAAGAAAATACAAAATCACACATACCCACACAATGCAAAGCATCATGGGCTGCATATGCAAATCACCAAAGAATGTTATGCTGGTTCAACTTTAAGCAGAATTGCATGGTGTCGAAAGGTCCTTCACACAGTTTGCAAAGGGTGCTAACAGATGACATAGACATGTGTTTCATCCTACCAGGATTCATCAGTATGTCTCATCTGTTTGACACCCCAGTGGAATGAACCAGCTACCCTAAGACGGTCTGTCTGGTTATGTTGTGGTGAGCCCATTAAAATAAAAAAAACTATTTAAAAGACAAATAACCTCTGTGCGCAAACACTGAGACAAGAGTTACTCCTAAGTGCATTTGGCTGGGAAACAAAGTTTCAAGAAAATACAAAATCACACATGCCCACACAATGCAAAGCATCATGGGCTGCATATGCAAATCACCACTGAATGTTATGCTGGTTCAACTTTAAGCAGAATTGCATGGTGCTGAAAGGCCTCTCACACAGTTTGCAAAGGGTGCTAACAAATGACATAGACATGTGTTTCATCCTACCAGCACTCATCAGTATGCCTCTTCTGTTTGACACCCCAGTGGAATGAACCAGCTACCCTAAGATGGTCTGTCTGGGTTATGTTGTGGTGAACCCATTAAAATAAAAAACTATTTAAAAGACAAAGAACCTCTGTGTGCAAACACTGAGGCAAGGTTTACCCCAAAGGGCATTTGGCTGGGAAGCCAAGTTTCAAGAAAACACAAAATCACACATGCCCACAGAATGCAAAGCATCGTGGGCTGCATATGCAAATCACCACAGAATGTTGCGATGATTCAACTTTAAGCAGAATAGCATGGTGCCGAAAGGCCTCTCACACAGTTTGCAAAGGGTCCTACCAGGACTCATCAGTATGCCTCGTCTGTTTGACACCCCAGTGGAATGAACCAGCTACCCTAAGACGGTCTTGTCTGGGTTATGTTTTGGTGAACCCATTAAAATAAAAAAACTATTTAAAAGACAAAGAACTTCTGTCCGCAAACACTGAGGCAATGGTTACCCCAAAGGGCACTTGGCTGGGAAGCCAAGTTTCAAGAAAATACAAAATCACAAATGCCCACACAATGCAAAGCATCATGGGCTGCATATGCAAATCACCACAGAATGTTATGCTTGTTCAACTTTAAGCAGAATTGCATGGTGCCGAAAGGCCTCTCACACATTTTGCAAAGGGTCCTACCAGAACTCATCAGTATGCCTTGTCTGTTTGACACCCCAGTGGAATGAACCAGCTACCCTAAGACGGTTGTCTGGGTTATGTTGTAGTGAACCCATTAAAATAAAAAAACTATTTAAAAGACAAAGAACCTCTGTGCACAAACACTGAGGCAAGGGTTACCCCAAAGGGCATTTGGCTGGGAAGCCAAGTTTCAAGAAAATACAAAATCACACATGCCCACACAATGCAAAGCATCATGGGCTGCATATGCAAATCACCACAGAATGTTATGCTGGTTCAACTATAAGCAGAATTGCATGGTGCCGAAAGGCCTCTTACACAGTTTGCAAAGGGTGCTAACAGATGACATAGACACGTGTTTCATCCTACCAGGACTCATCAGTATGCCTCATCTATTTGACACCCTAGTGGAATGAACCAGCTACCCTAAGACGGTCTGTCTGGGTTATGTTGTGGTGAACCCATTAAAATAAAAAAAAACTATTTAAAAGACAAAGAACCTCTGTGCGCAAACAATGAGGCAAGGGTTACCCCAAAGGCATTTGGCTGGGAAGCCAAGTTTCAAGAAAATACAAAATTACACGTGCCCACACAATGCAAAGCATCATGGGCTGCATATGCAAATCACCACTGAATGTTATGCTGGTTCAACTATAAGCAGAATTGCATGGTGCCGAAAGACCTCTCACACAGTTTGCAAAGGGTCCTACTAGGACTCATCAGTATGCCTTGTCTGTTTGACACCCCAGTGGAATGAACCAGCTACCCTAAGATGGTCTGTCTGGGTTATGTTGTGGTGAACTCATTAAAATAAAAAAAGCTATTTAAAAGACAAAGAACCTCTGTGCGCAAACACTGAGGCAAGGGTTACCCCAAAGGGCATTTGGCTGGGAAGCCAAGTTTCAAGAAAATACAAAATCACACATGCCCACACAATGCAAAGCATCATGGGCTGCATATGCAAATCACCACAGAATGTTATGCTGGTTCAACTGTAAGCAGAATTGCATGGTGCTGATTGGCCTCTCACACAGTTTGCAAAGGGTGCTAACAGATGACATAGACACGTGTTTCATCCTACCAGGACTCATCAGTATGCCTCATCTATTTGACACCCTAGTGGAATGAACCAGCTACCCTAAGACGGTCTGTCTGGGTTATGTTGTGGTGAACCCATTAAAATAAAAAAAAACTATTTAAAAGACAAAGAACCTCTGTGCGCAAACACTGAGGCAAGGGTTACCCCAAAAGGCATTTGGCTGGGAAGCCAAGTTTCAAGAAAATACAAAATCACACATGCCCACACAATGCAAAGCATCATGGGCTGCATATGCAAATCACCACAGAATATTATGCTGGTTCAACTTTAAGCAGAATTGCATGGTGCCAAAAGGCCTCTCACACAGTTTGCAAAGGGTGCTAACAGATGACATAGACACGTGTTTCGTCCTACCAGGACTCATCAGTATACCTTATCTGTTTGACACCCCAGTGGAATGAACCAGCTGATATAGTTGTTGTGTATATTCACTTACTTAATTTTGAAAGTAATACTCTGTATGTTTTATCTCTGTTTCTTATATTGTAATATGATATGTTATGTATTGCAATAGTACTCTCCTGGGTCGTACCTGAAAACAGACATTTCCTGTCTACTGTACTGACCCAGTTAACAAAAACTAAATAAATAACTGTTCAGGCTGTATGCAGCAACTGTGTGTTAGCTGTCTAAAGGGTTGGAAAATCTCTGTATACAGGAAAAAATGGTGGCTATTGTGCTTTGTAAAAGTCTGTACAGAGGCTCAAGGATCTATTTAATGTGCTGCATCCTTGTTCAGAGAACTTGTTTTTACCTGTGCATTAGACAGATAATCTTAAAATTGCCTTTTTTCCACTTGTGGATCCTAATTCTACCCATAGGCTTTCAGTAGGGCTCCCTCCTTTACTTACTGCCAATTTCTCACTTGCATCAATCTCCTCCGTGACATAAAAAC
This sequence comes from Neoceratodus forsteri, assembly GCA_016271365.2. Lineage (NCBI taxonomy): Eukaryota > Metazoa > Chordata > Ceratodontiformes > Ceratodontidae > Neoceratodus > Neoceratodus forsteri. Next base: position 1,730,308,559 of record CM057452.1, read on the forward strand.
TACCCCATCACCCTGCTGAGCTTCTCTGTCTCTTTTAGGGAGATTGTACCTTTTCATGCATGCACCCAGCTAATTCCCTCTCTTCCTAGGGAGGATACAGAATGTCAATCAAAGCATAATGTTACTTCTGATGAGAGAAGCAAACTGAACGATGCTGGACAAGGGAATGTGTCTATGCTACTATTAAATTCATATCTGATTACTATTCTTTTTTTTTACTTTCTTTTTATCCTGACACACCAGCTGGCCCTCACTCTGTCAATAGCCTACCCAACCCATCAAACATCATCTCTGTGACTTACCTCTATCCTTGGCTCAAATTCCCACAGCTTTCCTCCTGCAGTAGAGATGGAAGGGGTACCACGGTTCTATGTCATAAGGGTGATCGCCGAAAAGCGATCGTCATTGTGGTGAGTGTACATCGCCAAAATTAAATTTCAAGGATGTACATCACTGATAAACTAGATAACAATGCACAGGACTCTATTTTTTTTTTATGTCATGCAGGGGGCTGTGCCCCCGCACCCCCCTACTTAAGGATTCTCAACTCCAGGGGGTGCATGTTGGGGGAGGGCAAAAGTGTGTAAAAATTAAAAAATAAATACTCGGGCCAGGTGCAAGAAAACATACCTGCACCTGGACCCCTACCCAGCATCCTGGCTACCCCAGCCTGGCACCTACCCACCAAGCTATGGAGCCAGCTCGGCAGCTCACCATGGCACCTCCCCTGATAAACTCTCCCACCCCTCACTCAGCATGCTCACTCCCCCCCAATGGGCGTGTACTTATAGCAACATCCTGTCACCATTCGCGAACCCCCCATCCGGTCAGCCTTCCTACTCCCTCGCCCTGTGGGTATGTGCCGCAAGTGGGTCACCATTTTGGTAGGCACCCACCTGCGACTAGCGCATATCACAAGATACTGGTACCACAGTTCCCACTTCAGAAGCCTTCCTAGGTGAAACCCACCCTGAGTGCAGTAGGAAGTGTGGGGTCTACAAGCTGCAGTCTTCTTCCTCCTGCCACAGCTGGTGGGATTTTCCTCTTTTTTCTCCACTGGGATGCTCCATGAAGTGGGTGATATGATGCTGCATGCACAGCATGCTGACATCTTCTGCATGGAGTGTCCTTATACCCCTTAGTCACTTTGTGTGCACCATCACGTATGGCCTCCTAGGTGGTGGTGTTGTAGTGACGATTACTGCCCACCCATCCTGGAGGAGGAGTGTGTCCTCTGGGATGCTCAATCCTCCTCCACCTGGTCAACCCCTGATGATTTAGGCTTGATACGTGACCTGGGTCAACAGTGTCATGAGTGGTAGCGCTACTGCTGTGCCAAAATGCTCCCCCCTCTGATTACTATTTGTTTTACAATATTTTTTTTTTACAAAGGGCTCAAACCAAAAATAGGTAATCAATGTTTAATAAAAAGATCATTCTGACTAATGGATTTGCATTTTAAAGGTGTAATTGACCTCTATGAAAGTAATTGCTGATGTATCACAGTGCAGCAGCAGTGAACATGGAGAATAATACATGCGGTGATGTGCATTATGAGAATTTAATGCACATTTGAGGTGTGGGATGCTACATAAACCTAGAGAGTGAAACTTGAGGGGTTTATTAAAGCATCCCATACTGAAGGTGTGCATTAAATTCGAGTATGCCTACCACCCCATGATTTATTTTTTATAATTACTGGTAAGCAATTTTTTCCAGCTAGATTACAGTGACGTTATGTAGACTGTTGGATGCGTGGGTAAACAAAGAAAAAAAAGAATTTAAGAGGAAAACACTGCACTAGTTACTAGAAATACCTTATGAATTGCTAGGAATTGTTGTTTGAAGCAAATGTCTGTAAGGAACACAGACTCTCGCTTGCAGCAATAGCAAAGTAGAAATCAGGTTTCCACCACTTCAAAATTGTGTTTTTTTTTGTTTGTTTGTTTTTTGCGGGAAAACAACTATTGAACTGCACTGTATTTGGCCTTGTGGTGCTGATATTTAGATTCTTTGAAAAAATGTCTCAAAGATGTTTTCACAGTATAAAAAAATGTGTATTTTGTTTCTGGTCTTCTGGTTTTCTTTAGGCATGGAGTGTTGTCACTTGATCTCTTCCCCATAGAGATTCCCGTTTCAACTTTCATGCACTGAATAGTGGAGAGGGAGCTGAGGGAGAAAAGGTGCAGGGATTGGGACACTAAAGAATATTTAAAAGATGGTAAATATGCTTTACAGATGTATTTAGAAAGGGCAGTTGTTTTATTAGCAGTTCATTTTTCAACCTTAAAGAGTTGCAGTGAGCACAAAGCTTCTAACAGCCCTGGCGAGAAAATGTTCATTGATAGCAGCTTTGCAGCTGTCAGAAGATGGCTTAGGCTCATACTTTTAGATTCAGCATGTGACTTTGAGGCAGTGTGTGTATGCTGTAATAACTGACCAGCTATTACGGCAAATATCAGCTGGAGGAGCCCATTGAAAAAATTGCTCACCAGCTATTATATTACAATACTAAATACTCTGGGGAACAACATATAAACCAGTCAAAACCTGATATTTGAAACAAAACATTAAATCTGCATGGTAGTCTCTTCTTTTATATAGTAATAAGGTTCACCAAGGGGTTTTAGTTATTCAAGCAGTAAGACACAACCGGGTGGACATTATGTTGAGATTAGTCACCTGCCCAGTGGTGAAAATGAGTGGAGGGCCTTTCCAACCCTGAAAGGGCAGTTATCTCAACATAATGCCCACCCTGGAGTTTATTATTGAACATATGAAATGGATAACAGCTTGTTTTTTTTACTAAAAAAAATTAAAAACAAAAAAGAAAAAAATACTTTTAAAAGTAAAATAGTTCCTTTGCTAGTGGTCATTAGGGGGGCTATAATTCCTTTAACTGATGTGTCTCCTGGCTGTTTTCTGTTGTTGATTCCTGATCCTTTCTTCCTGCTCTGAGGAGCAGGAGGGACTGTACCCTGTGGTTTGAGTTTTTTTAATCTTTATTTTTATTTATTTTTAAGAGTTTGTATCTGGTTGTGGTTTCTGGACACTTTCTGTTGGTGTTTCCCAATCATTATTGCCTACTTTGAGGACCGGAAGTGAGTTACTGTTAGCTGCAAGCACTGTGTTTTCTGGTCTTGGCTGTTGGTTTTGAGGCTGGGATTGAATAAGCACTGTTTAGTAGGTGTGTGCTTAGGAGCTTGGGCAGGCAGTTGTGGGGGGCAATATATCTGATTTTAGACAAACAAAATCTTCACAAATTAATAAAAAAGACGAACAACTGGAAATGCAGCCCAAAAATGGAAGAAAGATGCAGGAAACCAACTGAGCAGATGAGCAGTGGAGTTTAAGAATAGACAGATGTCAGTAGGCCTGCAGCTTTTTGTACCTGGGCATTTCAATATGTGCCCTGGTGCCAGCCTGTCTCAGCCAATAGGGAGCCTGAAATTCTCTACCAATTTTATAACAAGATACTGTAATCACACCTGGAGGAGTGTTAGGCATAACTCTTTCTAATCTCAAATGGCATAATCATCTCCTGCTAACAATGCCTTTTTATTCCTTATTACTGAATTAGGGACCAGTAACTAAAATGCCTTTATCAGGATGGTATAAATTTAAGAAATCAGGAGTAGATCAAATAAAAAAGTTTACATATACTGTACATAGAAAGTTTAAACGTTTTACTTGAAAACAATATACACTTTTTACTGATAAGTATTGTTATTACTGCAAAAACCGATTACATTATAAAGTAGCACTGCAATAAAGGGGTCTCTACATATCCCCCATCCCACTCCATCTTTGACAAGCTAGTTTGAAAAGGCTGCTAGCTGCCTTGCCCTTCCCTGCCATTCACTGCTTCCATCTTCCCTTTGCCTCCCCTTTTTCTCCCACCTCAGCTTTCCCCTCCTAACTAGGTGATCCATTTGTATTAAGCTAGTTACTGTGACTTCCTGTCTGCTCCTATTGTAGTCAAATCATAGCCAATTGTGTTCTTTAAATGTTATTCCTATTATGCCTTTGTTAGTTCTCCCTTGTTGTTTGCAACCCTCCCCCATGATGTGGAACCATTGTAAATGAGCTGCTTTGTGCTCAAAGGTAACAATCCTAGACTAAATAAATAAATATATTTAAACATACTGTAATTTGACCCCTGTCTCTAACTGGGCATATTTGAACCTGTTTAAAATATGTTACATTTTTTGTTTGTTTAATATTGGGCAGATACAATGGGCCAACAAGCTTTTTTTCTGCCAACAGATTATATATTTCCGTGTTTCTAAGTTAATACTTTTACAAATGAAATGGAAAATAAAATAAAATTTTACATTGAAAAATCCCACTCCTTATGAAATTATGTTCCTGCTACTTGTCAATGGGTGATAGGAAGCAGAGGGGTCGGTGGAAGCAGGGGTTGATAAGGCTGAAGTGCTAAACAATTACTTTTGCTTGGCATTTACTAAGGAGAATGGGGGGTGATACCCAAGGGTGGAGGGAGGTCAGAAACAGAGGGGGAAGGGGTAATGGATGGGGAAATCATGGATGGTAGGGTTCTGGAGGGTTTGAGACCACTGAGGATGGACAAGGCACCAGGCTCAGATGGCATCCACCCCAGAGCACTGAAGGAGCTGGCAGAGGTCCTGGTGGGACCTTTGGCAGACCTATTCAATGCCTCACTACACTCAGGGTGTGTACCTCAGGATTGGAGGATGGGTCATGTGGTACCCCTCCACAAGAGTGGTCCCAAGGATGAATCAGGGAACTACAGACTGGTGAGCCTCACATCCATCATGGGTAAGCTGATGGAGACTATCCTGAAGGAGAGGCTGGAGGCCAAAGGGCTACAGGACAGCAGACAGCATGGCTTCATAAGTGACAGATCCTGCCAAACCATCCTGGTGTAGTTCTATGACTGGGTAACTAGGCAGTTGGATGGGGGCCATGCAGTGGATGTTCTGTACCTGGACATCAGTAAGGCATTCAACTCGGTACTGCATTGGAGGCTGGGAAATGAGTTAGAGGGCACAGGGATGGGTGCAAAGCTAGGGGTATGGGTGGGGAACTGGCTTCAGGAAGGCAACAGAGGGTGGTGGTGGGTGGGGAGCTCTCATCCCCAAGGGTAGTGATGAACAGTGTTCTACAGGACTCTGTGTTGGGACCAGTGTTGTTTGGGATATTCATTGCAGACATATCATTGGGCATCAAGAGCAAGACCAGTCTGTTTGCTGATGACACAGTGGTGGATGACTTAGGGGGATGGTAGGGGTTGCTGGATGATCTGGCAAAGCTGGTAACATGGTCAGATACCCTGTAACTGGGGTTCAATGCCAAAATGTGCAAGGTGCTGCATTTTGTAGCAAAAAAAAAAACAAGAAAGAGTTACTGGCTGGGGGGAGTGCAGCTAGCTGAGACAGAGGAGGAGGAGAAGGATCTGGGGTTGCTCATTACGGGGTCAATGAACAAGTTGGCACAATGTAGGAAGGTAGCTGCAAAGGCAAACAAAATGCTGGGTTGCATTGCAAGGGGTATATCCTGGGGGTGGGAGAGGTGATTCTGCCACTGTATAGATCATTAGTTAGACCGCAGCTGGAGTACTGTGTGCAGTACCGGTGCCAGTATCTGAAGAGGGACATTAAGTTACTAGAGGGGGTGCAGCGCAGGGTGACAAAGATGATCAAGGGGCTGGGGTACTTACTATATGAGAGGTACAAGGAGGCTGAGGGAGTTGAACATGTACTCATTGGAGGAGAGGAGGGACAAGGGGGATATGATTGAAACCTTCAAGTACATGAAAGGAATAAACAAGACAGGTACGGAGGGGCTGTTTAAAGTAAGGGAGGGGAGGGGCACCCAGGGCCATAATATGAGACTGGAGGGAGGAAGGTTCAGGAGGGAGATGAGGAGATACTTTTTTATGGAGAGGGTGGTAGTTGGGTGGAATACGTTACTGGCGGAAGTGGTATCGAATAGAACAGTGGACTGCTTCAAAAGGTGCTGGGACAATTTTGTATGTTCATATGTTCGTATATAATTCTTCACAGAATCACAGAACCACAAAAATCTGACAGCAGAAAAAGAGCTCACCAGCCCATTAAGTCTTCCCTTCTCCCCCTCCCCTTCTCTCCTCAACTTATATGGGCCCACCCCTTCCTCCCACTTCCCATCCCCATATGTCTGTCCCATGCCCTCTTGAATACCTTCACCATTTCAGTCCCCATCAACTCTTCTGGTAGTTTATTCCAGGCCTCCACCACCCTCTCCATGAAGAGCTGCCCCATCACATTGTCTCTATATCTTCCTGCTTCCAGTCTTAGGCCATGCCCATTAGTTTTAGCCCCCTCCTTCCTTCTGAACAAGCTCCCTTACTTCACCATATTGATCCTCTTCATGTACTTGAAAGTTTTAATCTTGTCCCCCCTCTCCCTTCTAGTCTCCAGTGGGTACAGATCCAGTTCCCTCCACCTCTGTTCATATGGTTTCCCCTGCATACCACGCATTATCTTGGTTACTTTTCTCCGAACCCTCTCCAACCCATCTATGTTCTTACTTAGGTGTGGTCTCCAGAACTGGACCTCGTACTACAGGAGTGGCCTCACCATAGTTTTGTAAAGAGGCATCAGCAACTCCCTCCTTCTGCTAGTTATGCCCCTCCCAATGGATGCCAACACGCAAGTTGCCTTCCCCACCACTTTGCTGCACTGGCTCCCCACCTTAAGATTGCTTGATATTATAATCCTCAGATCCCTCACTGGCTCTGTATTTTGATTTCCTCCCCTCCTAGAGTTTAAGCTGCTCACAGAGTTTTACACCCCAGGTGCATCACAGCACACTTTTTGGCATTGAATTTTAGTTGCCACATTTTAGACCACCACTCCAGAGTCTTCATGTCCTGCTTCATGGCCTCAACTGCCCCTGGTGTGTCCACCCTATTGCAGATTTTTGTATCATCCATGAATAGGCACACCCTTCCCTCCAGACTTTCTGCTATATTACTGATGTATATATTAAAAAGGAGGGGTCCCAGTACTGACCCCGGAACACCCCACTCATTACCCCCCTCACCTTGGAATGTACCCCATTTACCACCACTCTCTGACTTCTGCCCGCCAACTAGTTTTACACCCACCTAGTTACTTTCTGTCCCTCCCCTAAGCTTTCCAGCTTATTTACTAGCCTTCTGTGAGACACGGTGTAGAAAGCCTTAGTGAAGTCTGGATAGGCTACATTCACTGCCTGTCCCTGGTCAACCACCTGCATCATCCAATTGAAGAACTTTATCAGGTTCATCTGGCATAATCTCTCATTCATGAAGCCATGCTTCCTTTCATCTTGCAGTCCACCAGGTAGTCTACCACTCTTTCCTTTATTAAAGCCTCCACCACTTTGCCCACCACCGAGGTGAGGCTGACTGGGCGATAATTCCCCACCACTTCCTTAGTGCCCCCCTTGTGCCGAGGCACCACATTTGCCCTCCTCCAATCCCTTGGCACACCATGTGTCCAGGGAAGACTTAAACAGTCTGGTCAGTGGGGCTGCCAGCTCCTCCCTCAGTTACCGGAGTAACCTCAGGTGCAAGCTGTCTGGCCCCATTGCCTTGTCCACCCTTAATCTGCCCAGTTCCTCCCTTACCCTGTCTATGCAGAACATGCTAGGTGCCACCTTTTTACATTCCCTTCCCCTCCCCATCAGCTCAAGTCCCCTACCTCCTCCTCCATAAAGACCAAGCAGAAGTAGCTATTTAACACCTCTGCTTCCAATCCCCTTCCAGTTGTATTCCTTTATCTCCCCTTTTGGTCTGTTTAGCTATTTTCTCCTCAGTATCTGCTTTAGCCCTCCTTATCCTCTGCTTTGCCACCCTCCTCCTCTTCTCCCTATAAGCCTCCCTGTCCTCCCCCTTTTGTGTCATCTTATATTTCCTGAAAGCCCTTTTCCTCTCCCTAACTGCCCCGCCACCTCCCCTTTAAATCACAGTGGACTCCTCCTTTTTTTGTTCTTCCTCAGCTTCCTAATCCATCTCTCAATGGCCTTCAATACCCCTCCTTTAATAGTTTCCCATAGCCCCTCTACATCCCTTATATTCCTCTTCCCTGCCATTTGTTCCTCAAATATTCTCCTCATTCTGTTAAAGTCCGTCTTTCTGAAGTTCATCACCCTCGTTCTAGTCTGGCTTGTCTCCCCCCTTGTTTTTGCCCTGAACCTCACAGTCCTGTGATCACTTGTACCTAGTCGGTCACCCACCGCCAGCTCTTCCACATTCTGCCCATTTGTGAGGACCATGTCCAGCAGGTCATCACCCCTAATCAGCTCCCTAACCAGCTGTTGCATGAATAAAGCAAATCAAGAAAATCCTCTGCAAAAGCACTCCAAACAAGAACTAGAATGCTTTTTGCAAATGCAGGATTTATTGGTAAAATACCACAAAGTGCGCACTGGCCACAATACTTGCTCAGGCGCTTTGGGTTACATAAAACCCTTCATCAGGGGAGTGGTAAGTGGAATATGACATAGACTGTTTAAATAGTGTGAGTGATAAAAGCTTAATTAATTAAACAAAGACAAATGCAACATATCAAAAATACATGTACACATATAAAATAAAAGCATTCTAACAAATTCATCTAGAACCATATTATTTAAACATTTTCTCTTACATCCACTTCATATATCATTTTATTTATTTATTAGCCTATTGCTTTATATAAGTGTGGTTGTCAAAAAATTATTTTTCTATTAGGACAGAAGAGGGGAGGGTGGGGGCTGTTTGTTTGGCTAAAGGCATAGGAAAGAGATAGGTGCAAATACTGTGACATATCCTTTGTTTCATATAAAACAAACTTCAGAAAAGACGTTAGTAATGGCTGATCTACAAAAAAACAGAAAAACAGATACATCAAAAATTATTAAACTTATTTATATACTTACATCATAAACTATTGTTAATTATACTTATAATTTCAGTGTTTCTATATTTAAACTAGTATTCCAAAACTTCCCTTCCTCACAACAAAATATTAGTTATTTTAGAAAAATAATACTAATAAGGCACCAGACTATGAGATAACAAACAGACCTTAATTTTCAGTGGGTTCTAACAAAAATGATATACTATAAACATTATGTGCTAGTATAAATAATGTGTAAATAAGTCTCCATACATAGACTACAGTGAAACATGTTCAATATTTCTGACTCCTATCTTGGTTTCTGCATAAGTGTCAAAAGGTCAGTCTTTAAGATATGTCTCAATATCTCACTGGTCATTGAGCACTGTTAGTCTAACACTTTCACAGGTACAGTATATACCCCCAAATTTTCCCTTTTAAAAAGTTGATTGGGTCTGTTACCTTCTCTTTTCAGCAGAGGGACATGTTCTGTTCCCGTAAATCTGAAACCTCTGGATTTGATCTATGTTTGCTGAAAAAAAAATGCATACCAACTGGGTATCCTGTTTCCCATTTCTGGTAGAGTGAATGTGTTCCTGAATTCTCTGTTTCAGAGGACAAATAGTACATCCTATATAAACTTTATTGCATTCACACCAAAGAGCATAAATCATAAATGGATGTCAGAGGTGATAATCTCTTCTATTTTTATTTTTATCCCTTCAGAATTTGGATATTTAAATTCTTTTCCTGCCATAGCATAGTCACAAATATTGTATATGTGACATTTAAAGAATCCCTCTTGCCTCTTAGGTAGCCAAGTCCTCCACTTACCACGCCCCCTGACAAAGGGTTTTGTGTAACCCGAAGCACCGGGGCAAGTATTGTGGCTGGTGAGCACTTTGTGGTACTTTACATAAATCCTGTATTTGCAAAAACCATTATAGTTCTTATTTGGAGTGCTTTGTCAGAGGATTTTCTGGACTTGGTTTATGTTTGGGCTAGCAACCCTTCTCTCAGCACCCTCCCATACCCTGTAGCTCGCAGCATCTGTTTGGACTGTTGTTGCTTGAATAACCCTTATAGTGCCTCTATGATCCCCCTGCTCCTAGCTGATACCACAGCTTCCCCTTGAGAGCCATCCTTGTAACTGCCTCTAGCAGCCATCTATCCCCTTCCTCCCCTACATAGGAGGTCTCTAAACCACCCCCATCCTAAATGATTTACCAGTCCTTTTGTCTAGCATGACCAGCATTAGCTATGTCTCCCCTTCCTCCTCCTGCCCTTCCATGCCCTAATGTCATCTTTGATGTATAATGCCACTCCCCCATTCCATCCCTGTCCTTCCTAAACAGTCTGTGGCCTGGGATAACTGTCTCCCAGGCATGATGCTCTGTCCACCATGTCTTTCTTACCGCTACTATGTCCAGTCCCTTGTCGACCATGATGGCATCCAAGTCCAGAATTTTGTTCCCCAAACTCCTGACATTGGCTGATAATCCTTTCCACCATGTATCCCCTCCTCACTACCCTCCCCTACTAACCTTCTCTTATTCTTGCTTTTTTCCAGCATTTTATCTCCATGCTTGGGGGGAGCTTGTTAGCATCCCATCTCTCCTGCCTCTTTGAGTGAACCCTTTCTTAACCCCCTTCTTGAAATCAGTTTAAATTATGCCTTCCTTCGATAAAGTCCCCTAACTTTCTCTTTAGTACTGCTGATCCCGCCCTGCTCAGGTGCAGTCTGTGCAGGGCAAATAGGCTCTCATCTTACCACATTGATCCCCCATACCCCACTAACCCAAACCCCATCTGCCTGCACCAACCCTCCAGCCATTGATTACATTTTTTAATCCTCTGCTTCCTTGATGTGCTTGCTCTTGGCACAGACAGTACCTCCAAGAAAGCAATAGAATGGAACCCTGCATTACTGCAGAACCTAGCAAGCTGCCTGAACATTGCCTGCACCTCCTTTAGACTATATCCCTCCAGATCATTGGTGCCTAGGTTTAACACCTAGTGTGACCTCTCATCTTGCTGCTTGCCCCATGAGGGTGTATTGTGCCTCACCTCTAGTGCCGTTATTCCTGGCAAAAACTCAGCCCAAATGGCACTGCTCCTGAATCCCTTCCTATCCCATCTGATTCCCTGTAGTACTGAATCCCCTATGCTTATGACACTGCTACTTCCTTCCTCATGCTTGTACTTTTGATTTTCCAACTTACACCCCCTTCCTAGCACCCCATTTCCTAACCTGCTTCCATTTTCCCCTGTCCATCTCCTTCCCTGAGGTTTTGCTCTTCCTCTGGACTCGTCTCTCACCCCATACATGAGACAATTCTAATTTTTAAAGTAGATATTAAAATGCTTTGTGCTGGTCCTATTTGAAACTTAGAGTACAGGCACAAGAAGAAAAGGATGCCTACATTTCAGGTGAAATGTAATTTATTTATCCACTTATTTATTTAGTTTTGTATTTGTTTGTTTATTTATTTATTTTTTGACCAGGTTGGCTATTTGAATCTAGGTTCTTCTTTTCAGAAGTGACAGCAGCATAACGCAATACTCATTTGCAAAGATGTAAGAAAACAAGGTTACATCACAGTTAGAAATACATCAAACACAGTGCAGTTTGAAATTAGACAGTGAATATTAATGAAAATGGAAAATTGTAGTGATACAGTAGGAGATAATCCATGAGGGCTACAGTGAAAAATTTAGCAAGCTGAAGAGATCATTTTAATGATTTGGATAGGTTATTCTAAATTTCAGCTGTATAATATACAACTGAGCATCTTTCCAAGTTAGTTCAGTCAGTAGGAATTTAACACAGAGGTCCCTATTTTTCATGCAAGAAAATTCTAATTTTTAAAGTAGTTATTAAAATGCTGGTCTTTATTCTACCATTGGGCTGTGCTATAACAAGAATGTGAATGAATCTAAATATGTCATTGGAAAGATTGTGAAGACATTTTCTATTCTGAATGGTTCAAGGAACTCCTTGCAAATCTCAGGACAGAGAAAGCAATAGTGAGCCTTAATAATAGGCCTGAGAAACATGCGAAAATATGGGACCCTTTACATACATTGTATTCTCTCTAATATAGCTACCCCACCATATCTCATGCCTCCAACCTACTTGGTCTTATGTGAATAACTGTGTTGAACAGGAGGGATGGGGGGGATTAATTAGGTTAGGGGGAGGGGGGTTAGGTGGAAGAGGGTATAGAACAGACCCATTGTATTGTGTACTGCATGTTAATTGTATATTGCTTTCCTGGACCTGTTCTCATTATTGTTAAAACTTAAACTTTAATTTGAAAAAAAAAAAGAACTGCAGGAGCCAATCGGGAGCAGGAGCTGCAAGATACTTGCGGTCTGATTGGTTGGCAGCTTTAGCAGTGCTTTGCTGGAGAAGAGTCCGGGTGAATGGTTTTGTATGGTGGCATGTGTATGTGCAACCACCCAGGAGGTAGAGATTTTGAGCTCTGGGTGAAGATGTCCCTGTAAGACTTATCTATGTCAAGCAAGATGGGTACAGGGACCGAGAGTGATAAGTTCATGCGAATTAATAAAACATGCACAAATTAACCTGGGGTAAGGCCGATTATGTCTAAGGCCAGTCTTGGGGGAGCAAGCTAACAGCGGTTAGTGATTAGAAGCCAGGGAAACAGTTGCACTGTTCACACATACCTTGGGCATATAATCACTTGAAATCCCTAATACTTCGGAGACAGCTAAGTCTCAGTAGTTTTTACATTTTGTTCCACAAGGTCATCAACGTGAAGCTAAAGGCCATTCTGCCACAGAGGGTGGTAGCTTTAGGCATGCATAGAGAGATATAGGAGGAACTCCTTAGGCCATATGGTTCCAGCTTACTTAGGGGAAGACATTCAGAAATATAATGTGGGAGCCTTTTTAAGATACCTCTGTAGGTCCAAAGGATTGCATTTCTTTTACGCCTGAATGTAGGCGAGGACCATCCTACAGCTTTGTACAATAAGCAGTGATGAGTAGACAGGGGAAGACAGGTAATGCACCTGATGGCCCTATGATAAAGTGTGTACAACTTGGTAAGTGAGGCTTTGGGACAGTGACTATATAAAAAATTTCCATAGTCGTCTAGGGAGAGAAAAGTAGATTGGACTAGTCGCAGTTTGGCATCACGAGTGAGAAACTGGCTAATTCTATAGAATAGACCCAACCTCTGTCTTAGCTTCTTTGCCAGGTCTTCAACATGCTGAGAGAATGCAAGGTTCTGGTCTAGCCACACTCCTAAGTATTTAAACTTGGGGATAAATTCCAATTTCTCTCCTAGAATTGTGGTGATCAGAGGCAGTGACCCAGAGCTGACAGGATTTGTCATTCGGCTAAAGGGTGAGAACAGCATTGCCTTTGTCTTTTTTGCATTTAAAAGAAGCTTTTTATGGAGGAGCTGAATCTGAAGCAGGTAAAATTCTTCCTGTAGGTCGGCACAGGCTGCTTCAGCAGTCGGACGACTTATGTAAACCACTGTGTCATCAGCAAACAGATGTATTTTTGCCTTGTTGATACCCACATCAATATTGTTTACATAGATTGCTAAGAGCAGTGGACCAAGTATGGATCCTTGTGGCACTCCCCTCAGAAGAGGTTTGAGTGGGGAGAGCTCCCCCTCAGCTTTGATTTGTTGCTGCCATCCTACCACGTACTCCGTGAACCAGTGCAAGGATGCTGAGTCAAGACCAATGCTCTTCAGAGTGGAGATTAGCAGGCTATGGTCGACAGTATCTAAGACCTTACTAAGGTCTAGGAATACAGCACAGACAATGTTTCTGCTGTCCAGATCATTGTACCAGTCATTTGTTACTTTGGCAAGGGCCGAGATAGTGCTATATTTAGACCTAAATCCCGATTGCATAGGTTTTAGTAAGTTGTTAACTTCCAGATATGCTCTAAGTTGATTGCTGACAACCTTTTCCAGGAGCTTTGATAAGACTGGCAGTAGGGAAATCAGTCTATAGTTTTTGAGGTCACAGGTATCCCCAGATTTGAACAATGGGATAACATGGGCAGTTTACCGAATGATAGGAAGGGACCCTTGGGACAGTGATAAATTAAATAGATGGGTGATAGGAACAGCAAGGATGTAATATGCACTTTTTATAAAGTAGAGATCCAAAGAATCAGCTCCAGCACTCTTCTTTACATCCAACCAAAGTATCAAATCTTCGACCTCCTTCAATAATATAGGTTGGAATGAGAAGCCAGGTACTGGGGCAGTAGTGTCTACACAAGGGACACTTAGCAGGGAGTGGGCCAGGGCTGCAGGGGAATTGTCAAAGGCTAGACCAGCTGTGGCAAAATGATTGTTGAAAGCTTCTCAGATCCCTTGTTTATCACATATAGTTTTCCCTTCAGATGTGATTTTTGGTGGCAAGGAGTTACCTGGGGTATGACTGGACATATCCTTGATTGTCCTCCAGAATTTAGAGAAGCAGTTTGCATCAGAGTCCAACTCCTTACGATAGAATGATGCCTTGGTGTCTCTGATCATTTCTGTACATGCATTACGTGCCTTCCTAAATTGGCACAGTCTAGGTCGTTAACAATCTGCCATGCCTTTTACAGCTTGTCCCTACCTAGCAGGGCAGTTTTCAGTTCAGGTGTAAACCAGTGACAAGTTTTTTTTTTTACTCAGATTTTTACTGTCGGGGCATGTGCATCTAGGGCTCCTACTAGAATTTCATTAAAGATATCGTACACTGTGTTGACCATGGTGGCTAGGTAGAAGTCTTGCCAGCATGACGAATGTCCCAGTTCATAAGTATAGGTGACCACATCAAAGTTGCTCTGTGTCCTTTTAGTGATGAATTTAGTTGAAGGGCCTGTGTGATATAATGACCTAACTGCAGCAATAAAATAATGGTCACTGACATCGGCAAAGAAGGTTCCAGCATGCGCAAAAAGGTGTGTCGTATCAACTAATATAATATCCAATAATGAGCTATTACAAGGGTTCTTTTTATTAGGATGTGTAGGTTCTTGAATTAACTGTACAAACCCACGAGCGTCACGGAAGGTGTTTAGGTGTGAAGCAGCCTTGGAGAGCCAGTCAAAATTACAGTCCCCAAGTATGATTGTTTCAAGATTCCCTTTCTCAATGACATTACCAAGGTGAGACAAGATTAGTGTTCCTATGGATGGAGGTCTATAACAACCAATCACTCTAATGGCCAGAGAAGTGGATAATTCAATCTTAAGTGTCAGACATTCACACTCTTTTTTAACAGAGCTTGAATCTATGCATGAATTTGCAAACCTTTTCTTAACGTATATAGCCACTCCACCTCCCCTAGTAGGTCTGTCAGTTCTGAATAGCTGGTAGGAGGGGATGCTAATCTCATTATCCTGGGAGGCTAGCCTGAGCCAGGATTCAGATATTACCAGGACATCAGGTTGGGTATGGCTGATCCACACCAGTATCATAGTGAACTTTTTTAGGAGGCTACAGACATTGACATGCCAGAAACTCATTCCTTTAAGAGTGGCCATGTCCGACGGAGAAGAGAGGGGGGAGAGATGGGACCAGGGTTTAATTCAATGTTAGCCGAGCATATCAGTAATAGAAGTAGCAGCTTCATTAAGCTAACAAACGTTAGTTTGAGAAGCTTGGCCCTGGTGCACTTATGATTCTTAATATGTTGGGTAAGCCTATCACCACCCCTAAGGGTGTACTGCCCTAATGCTAGGTGAAGTAATACCCTGACCAAGATGTGCAGAGGGTGGCTAATACAGTATGGAACAGAAGGACTAACCTGAGGAGGCGGCTCAATATGGGTACCATCACGATAGGTACCCAGGTTGTGCTCAGACAGTAGTACTATCTGCATAGGACATAAATAACTAGTGAGTAAATCAGTGTACAGACAGCAATGCTTTAAGGGGTCAGTCTCTGCATGCACAGGCTTCTGAGGGTAAAATGCCACCTGAACACAACAGAGGATGATCAGTAGAGCTAATAGCGAGGAACCTTTGCTATCCAGGCCCCCCCCCATGCTCAACACAATAGGAGGTGATGTTAAATACAGATTAGGGCAAAGAAACCTCAGTGACAGTGTCAGGAGGCATCTGTGAAATCATCTGGCTATCTTAGAGGCATTCCTAATTGGACAACTGATGAACTGGAGATGTCAACGAAGACCTGCGTAGGTGTGCTTTTGGAAGTGGGTGGGGAAACAGTTTTATTTAATAAGTGAAGGGGGCAGAGGATGGGTGAGTGGGCATGAAGTTAGCAGCTTTTGCTGTACCTTTAGCTTGGAGAATCCGGGCTTGAAGTCTCAGGCAGCGGCTGTGGAAGCGCCGACCACCTGGTGTCCGAGAGCCTGGGCCTGTGCGGCAGGGAGCCCTAGAGAGCTTGATCTCAGCTGGGGAGAGAGGGAAAAGCACAAGGTTAAGTGCTGGCCATGGACAAAGGACCATCTGCACCAGCAGGAGAGCCAAATTAGCAGGACAAAGGGATGTGTATTCCCTTGGTGCCTAAAGTCTGGTGCACACACAGGTTTCAGTTCAAATATATTCACATACATTTTTTTCTTGTTTTTAGGACTCCCCTCACCCTTGCACCCTGTGCATCTCAGTCTTTTTATTCTGTATTTCTGTCTGAATACTTTCCAATTACAACTTCAATGCATCCATTGTTTCTGTTATGAATATCTTCCACTTCCTGGCAATAATCCTCTCACTGCTATAGATCTGTTCCTATTCATTGCTCACTCACCCTTCCTGTTAAGTTCTTCTCACCTATTTTAATTACTTTGAAACAATGCATCACAGAGTATATAGACCTTTCACTCTATTTATCCAGGTCTTTATTTTCTGTGTTCCTGTGAAGATACTTTTCCAATTACCTCTTCAAGGCATCCATTCAGCCTCTTTTACAAATATCTTAGCACTTCCTGCTAATCATCCCCTCAAAGCCATTGCCCACCCATCCTTCCTGTTAAATTCTTCTCAACTATCCTATCATAGCTATTGTTTAAAACAATGTATCACAGAGTATATAAATGATGCTTATTTTGCTCAGTTTGCTATTTACCTGAAGTAGGGTCCTGTGAGGCCCTGTTAGCTTGTGTACTATACAATCTTTGTAAAAGACACGTGTTGATCCAGTAAAAGGTATCAAACCTTCCAGCATGTATTGTTTTCATTGATCTTTAACTATGTGAGAAACTAGATGAAAAGATTGATGAACAATATGACAAATGATACTGCTATCCTGGCTCTGTAGGGCCTGCTGTGTGTTAGTTACCTCCCATGGGCCACTTCGTAGACATTTCTAAAACATCTATTTAATTTTATGAACATGCTTGTAGTTGCCGATATTTACAAGTAGGATTGGTTACCTTTGTGTGTTCTGAAGGTTTTTTGTATTTTTTTTAAGATTTTTGACAAATGAATAAACTGCAAATAATGAAAGAGATTTCATAGTTTCCCACTGAAAATCTTCTCACAGGGCAGAAAGGTGCCCTACGAGAATTATGAGTGTCACATCAGAATGAACTGAATGTCTCCCTAATTTAGAAGCATGAGTCACAGAGGCAAGTAACCCAGTAACAACCTGTGATTTAAAAATATATGTGTCACACTGGGAACCAGACCAACTTAGTGACTTTGAAGTTTCATCTACTTTTTATTCTATGGGGTTAGCATTTGGCATGAAAGGCAAGGAGCAGAATTCCACCTAGAGGAGACACTATTTTTTTCAGCTGTGCAGACCCAGTGCTTTAATGGCACATTATCATCATACTGGATGATAATTAACTGGATTCAATCATTTTACCCAAGGGCATCTTAGCCAGTGGTGAGTTTTTGCAGCTTTGTCTGAGAGCTTTTGTTCTCCCAGTGAGTAGTACAAACCAATGTGAGACTTTTTTTTCAGTTATCAGAAATTATGGAGTAGATTGCAGGCTCTTAGCATGTTGAACAATTTTAAGAACATGAAAATATGACTTGTTTTTTGTAAAGAGTCCTGCAGGGAGAAAACAGCCATTCACTGACAGCAGGAGAAAAATACAATACAATCAGCTACAAAGAAGACATGGGCAAAGGTAACGTTAATTAAAACACTTGAGACTCCAGAACCCATATTAAATATGATTTTAATGAATGCTTTAATTTTTCAAAGGTTGCTGTAATACCTTTATTTCATTTTCATTTGTGATGAGATCAGGGCCCTCACACTGTTGAACTGCGTGCATGGTTCTTCACCTGACATAATGATAGTAATTTCTATTTTAATTGGGATTCACTTAATGTCTACAACAGTATATAAACCTGTCTATATAAAACAATACATGCTGAAGTAACAGTGTGCTCTGTATCATTATTTCTTATATTTTATTTTAGCATGCCCCTCCATATTATGATCCACAAATGAGGTGTGCACAGCGGAGTAGGCCCGGTGCTGAAATGGGGGTTACTAGCCCCAAATAATTAAATGCAGACCAAAGTTCAAAGCACTCACTGGCAATATTTTTCTGTAAAAGCTGTGGTAGTTGCTTAAAGGGCAAACAACTCAAAAAGCTCTGTTAAAGTTTCAAACATAAGTGTTTTATTCAAAGGAGGTGTAGCTACAAGAGTCACACCACCCCAGTGCTTTGACCAGAGGTCTTCCTGAGGGGGTACTGTGGTTGTGGCTTAATTAACCCCATTTATAAATAAATTCAGGTTCAACATTGCCATCTAGTGTCAAATCAATTCTTTTACACAAGTCATTTCACTAGAGACTTTTCAAGTGACTTTCTGGGGATTCAACCCTTGTAACTGCAAGGCACACTAAACTTCTAAATGAAACAAATCAAATGTTATCATTGTTTGTAGTTCAGAAAAGTATAACACAACATAGTTCAAATGAATTGCTGCAGTTATAAGGTTTGAATTTTCAACAGAGCTTCTTGGGTTGTTTGTACTTTAAGCAACTACCACAGCTTTTACAGAGAAATATTGCCAGTAAGTGCTTGAACTTTGGTCTGCATTTAACTAATTGGGGCTAGCAACCCATGTCTCAGCATGGGCCTGCTCTGCTGTGCGCACATTTGTAGATCTTCATTTGAACTTGCTTCATGGTGTTGCCGCAGGTTGTAATTCTTTGCTTCATGGGATGATTATCTGGCAAGTATTTTCAAACTGCACGTACGTATGTGACATTTCTTTTCAGACATTGACTTAAACCCAAAGAAACTTGCACCGAATATTTTTAAATGGACGAACATGTTTCTACTCACCTTTTTCAGTCTTAATTGCTTTCTGAAACCATACGGTGATTTAATTGTGGAGATGAGTCAAAATGCAAGGGAACTATCACCCTCAACCTTGGAGAATGAATTCAGCTATTTGGATGAATTGGATAACCTAACTGCATGCAAGGCTAAGGCAAAGGGAAAGGTGGACTTCTTCAGCATGGCACCTTCTACAGAAAACAGCACTGAAAGTGGTGAGATCAAGAAATAATTTATTTTTCAAGAAAGACTGAAATTTACTGAGATTAACACTACATATAATGGAGAAATATTTAGGAAAAGGTCAGGCCCCCAAGGGGTCTGAGAATTCAGAGAGCGACTTTGTGTGGAATCCAGAATTTCTCTAGAAAAGTAGTATAGGAGAAAGCGTCTGCAGACTGTAAAAAAATGTATTTAGAACTTTTAATTGCTGAAGATTCTGATAAATATGAAAAACTAAAGGAGGACATACAAGAAGTGCAGCATGCATTAAGCAAATACAAAAAAACAGCTCAGTTTAAAGAACTGTCATTGTTACTAAAGAGGAAACTTGATTGCCACGAAGAAATCATTAAAAGGAAGCAATATAAACTCAGAGACGAGGTGGACTATTGAAAGGGCAAACATATTTAATGGGCCAAAGAGGGAGAGATCCTTCAGCAGATCATACAGCAGGGGGTGCTACAGATTTAGAAAAAATAAGAAAGTCATTCTTGAGATGCTCAAACCCGCATCTGACAGAGCACAAGTAGTGAGACCCAAGAGCACAACAGCTGGCACTTCAAAACAGGGTCCTTTTTTAGGATGAGGAAGAGGGAACAACAAAGGAGCCTAACCCCCAAAAAACAAAAACAGAAATCCAGGAGAGGAAGAAAAGGAAAAAAAGAGACTTGAATTTGAGGAGTGCCCCTAAGAAGATCTAAGGGTACTTACTATTTCTCATTTTGAACTTTCAGAGTCACAAAAATGGTTGCTTAGCAGAGGGCTTAATCTTGCCCCAACAAGCAACTTTAACAAGTTTGAAATTCACATTGACTTATTTAAATTCTTTAGAAAAATTAATCTTAAGGACTTTTTTGGTGTTAAAAAGAGAGCGACAAATTGGGGTTAACAAGTGATACTCTAGGACCAGGGGATTTGAATCAAAGCACCAATGACTGGAAAGAAATATTAGTAGAACTAAGTGATTCTGCACCAACTGCTCCTGATCAGCATGTACCCCTACCCCAAATGTTTTCTTTGAAACCAATGATGACACACATTCTGAAACTGTTGACTACTGTATACCTCAATTGAAACAACTAACAGATTGACTCTGCAGGAATTGTTAGAAAATTATATCTTTTTAGAAACAAATGGAGGAACTGGTATATTGGAAAGTTTAGCTGAGGCTGAGGACATCAGTGCTAGTGAGGGCCAAAATTTAAAAAAAAGTCTGTTTTTTTGTCCTAATACATCAACTCAGTATATTAAAATGTATGAGAATAAAGTCATAAGTGAAGTTAACAAATTGCTGGATAACATACCCCCATTTAGATGTAACAATTTAAAACCACAAGAGAAATCAACTTTGAAAGAACTATTAGAGATGACAGAAATTGTTGATAACCCAGCTGATAAAGGGGAATACAGTCATTATGGATTTGGATGATTATGTTGAATGTGTACAAGAACTCTTGTCAAATGAAAACAACTATAGGAAATTATCTTGCAATCCTACAGATACCTTTAAAAAGGACATTTTGAAAATATTGGAATGGAGTAGTGTTAATGATTATAGCTCAGATGGTGATTTTGATTTTTTATGGACTGACTTTCCCATAATCCTGGCATTTTATGCACTCCCAAAAATCCGCAAGAGATTAGAAAAACCACCAGGGAGACCTATTGGCCTGGGGATGGGTTCATTGGCTGATAATCTCAATACATTTTTGGATAATCATTTTAAAAAATACCTTAAAAATATGAATTCCCACCTGAGAGACACGATGGATCTACTTGACAAATTACAAGATATCCATTTGAACCCTGGGGACATTTGGCTCAGTGTGGACATAGAATCACTCTACACTAGCATACCCCATGTAGTGGGTATCAATGCATGTAGGTATTTCTTACAGAAACCACTAAATGAGAATGCCCCAATACCATTCATCTTAGAATCAATTCAGTTCATACCAACCCACAACTGTTTTGAATTTAACAACAAATATTATCTCCAGCTACAAGGCACAGCCACGGGGGCAGCCATGTTCCAAACTATGCTAACCTTTCCTGGGATTGTGGGAGGAAACACTGATTTTGAATAAAGATGCTAATCCTTTTTTTTGAATATATATGCTGTTGGCACCATTTTATTGAAGATGCCATCTGTGTATGGTGGGGACCCGAAGGAAAAAATCACTGAATTCATGGAATGGGCAAATGAGAATGACATGAATTTGAGGATCACATACAAATATTACAGGACAGAAATTGATTTTTTGGATGTTACTTTATTCACTGAGGGAGATTCGGTACATTCCAGAACTTACCGCAAACCCACTGTGACAAACAATCTTTTGAGATCTGATAGTTCATACCTGAGACATTTGGTAAACTCAATACCATATAGTCAAGTTCTCAGAATCAAAAAAAACTATTCAAAACTAGGAGATTTTGAAGCACAATCCAAAGAACTGTATAAAAGATTTCTAAACCATGGGTATGAGAGCCAAATGCTGGACTCAGCACTTGAAAAAGCAAAAAAGTTAGATTGGAAGGACCTGTTGAAACCAAAAAAACACAAACAAGATGAGCTGGAATAAATTCATTTTGTTACTAGGTAAAACAGGGCAGCAGGTTAGGTAGGTGGAATAGTGTGAAAGTACTAGCCTATTCTTTTAAATGACTACAACCTAGCCAAAGAGATCTAGAATAGCCCTATTGTAACATTTTTGAAAGCAGAAAGCTTAAAAGATAAACTTGTGCATAGTAGGTTTACTCCAAACACCAGCACAGCACTGTTCACTGAATGATTACCCCCCCCCGGGCATTCACAAATGTGGTAGATGCAGTGTGTACGATTATGTAGATCAAGGGAACACATTTGCCTTGGAATTTTACAACCGTAATGTTGAAATCAGAGATTTCATTAACTGCAGTACCAGTTATGTATTATATGCGATTCGGTGCCCCTGTCATCTCCTTTACATTGGCAAAAGAGTTAGACCCTTAAAATGGAGAATTCCGGAGCAGATTTGAAACATTAGGGCAGAATCATTTAATAAACCCCATGTCAGACATTACATTGAAAGCCACAGAAGTCATTCTTCTGGCACTAATTTCATGGAACTTGAAAGTGTCCCTGGTGATCCCAGAAGAGGGAATAGGGCAAACAAGCTGTTACAGTGTGAACGTTTCTGGATCTTTGAACTTGGCAGCCTGCAGCCTCGCGGTTTAAATTCAAAATGGTACCTTAAACCTTTTCTAAGAAAATAATAAGGTCATTTAAATTCTGCCCTATTTTTTTCATTTATTCTCATCTCTACTCTTTCCTTGTTCCAGATATCCCAGCAATAAGGCAAATTTGCCATCACAGTTGTAGATCCCCTGGAAATTCAAGACATGGAATCAAGATGGGTGATCACACTACCAGACTTTTTGGAACAAATACCTCTGTACCTTGTACTGTATATCTCACCCTTCAACTAAACCCCTTTTCATACCCCTGACCTATTTGCCTTGGTCTTATAACTGTGCAGGATGACTGTCTTTTTGAGAATTTTGTATTTGGACTAAAAGTTGCATATTTAAATGAAACCTACTGTAGTTAGGCTGAAGTGAACCTTTCCCTTTTCTGTTTAACAAATCTCTAATAGTGAGTGATGCCATCAATTAAGAATTCTCTGTACATTTACACTTATGAAAGTATAAAATAGTTTTTATGAAAGAAATCTGGATTTGAGTATTAAATTGTTTGTATAAATTTAAAAAGCCAAATAAGAGGCAACACGGTTATGGGAATAGATAACATTTACTTTGAAATGAAAGCTAACAAAATTCTGAACACATTATTTTTATTTTTATACACTTTCAAATTTTTGCTTTCGTGTGTTCTATTACAATTCATTCTAACTATGTTGTGTTATAATTTTCTGAGCTCCAAACTATGATAACGTTTGATTTGTTTGATTTAGAAGTGTTGTGTGCCTTGCAGTTACAAGGTATGAATCCCCAGAAAGCCACTTGAAAAGTCTCAGTGAAATAAATGACTTGTTTAAAAGAATTGCTTTGACACTAGATGACAATTTTGAGCCTGAATGTATGTATAAATGGGGTTAATTAAGCCACAACCACAGTACCCTATCAGGAAGATCTCTGGTTGAAGCTCTGGGTGGTGTGGCTCTTGTAGCTACACATTCTTTGAATAAAACACTTATGTTTAAAACTTTAATTGAACTTCTTGGGTTGTTTGTCCTTTAAGCAACTACCACAGCTTTTACAGAGAAATATTGTCAATGAGTGCTTTGAACTTTGGTCTGCCCTCCAAATTATGGAATGAATCTTGAAACTACTTACTATATAAACATTCTAGACCATACATTGAACATAGGAGGCAAGGAATAAAGTATATGATTTTTATTATTGCATTTGAAGTGCACTATGTGGGTAAGTTATAAACCTTATTATAAAACTCATGCAGTTGATTGTTTTTTTTTACCTGTCAGGCAATGTAATTTTGTGTGTGACAGTAGCAACATAAAGTATGCTCCACAATCTATCTCTTCACAAAACAGAGCAACAGCTCACATTTTTAGTAATTAGAATATTGACAATTTTGGATTTGCTTTTATTAGAACATATTAGGATCATCTGTAGTACACTAGCCTCAGAGTTTGTAAAACTGTGCTCTGGATTACCTTATCACATTTATATTTGCTTGTGCATATGCAGGAAATATATTGTTACAATAACCAGGTTTCAGAGGTGTGTCACTCAGGTCCAATGCGGCTCAGGCTGCAGTGGGCTTGACAGTGACAACCCAGTGATCAGTGAGGCTGATCATGACACTGTTCAGTGCTTGCAGGGTGGAAATTTCTTGAAGTAGAAAGGATTGAACTGCTCCTCTCAATGAGTGGCTCAATCCTTTTAGCTGAATGATGCTGCCCCGCAATCAGCTGAGCAGTGTCATGATCATTCCTTTCCTCATCAACCCCCCCCCCCAACATCTAGTGGATTGTTCACTAGCATAGAAAACAGTGACATAAAACTAAGTACAGAGATCCTTAGGCTTGTCCTTAGCTTAGGCTTTTAAATGACAGTGACAGTCTCCATTGTCAAGTCTAGAAAAATATCTACACTTGCAGTACTGTACAGTTGTCACTAACACTGAGAGGAGATGTACAGTATCAGTCTGCAATTTCAGCATTTAAGGAATGTGTGGTGGAAACATTCCCTTCTAGCCTAGAAAACAGTGACATAAAACTAAGCACAGAAATTCTTAGACTTGTTCTTCCATATTCAACTGCCCCATTCCATAAATGTATTTATTTATTTAGCTTTTGTTGATCAGGTAAGTACACTAGACAAAACATTTTCCTATTTTCAGGTACGACCTGGGAGAGTACAATAAAAGACAAGTTCATACAGAGGACAACATGATACAAGTTAAGCATTATACAGAGTCAGGTCGGACCAGATGGCATTACACAAGCAGTCAGTAAACACAGTTGGATAGGAACAAAATCTATACATAGAGACACTAAGGCTAAGAATAGTGTATCAGACAAAACTCCACTGAGTGGCAGAGGTTGAGTACATTTCTATGCAGCTCAGAGTCCAAAAGCGGACCTCAGACAAGGCACTGTCTAGTAGGAGAGAGTAAATACATCATATATGTAGGTATGGTCTCCAGAACTGTACACTGTACTCCAGGTGGGGCCTCACTAGTGTCTTGTATAGTGGAAATATGACCTCCCTTTTCCTGCTGGTGATGCCCCTGCCTATACATCCCAGCATCCTATTTGCTTTGCCTGCTGCCTTGTCACACTGTTTCCCTACCTTGAGGTCAAGAACTAAGAGAGGTGGTGGCTGAACCTCTGGCTATCCTGTTTAGCCGATCACTGGAAACAGGGGAGGTACCCAAAGACTGGAGGACAGCAGATGTAGTCCCCTTATACAAAAGTGGGAACAAAGAGGAAGCAGGGAACTACAGACCAGTCAGCCTCACCTCGGTAGTGGGGAAGATCATGGAAGCACTACTGAAGGAGAGATTGGTAGAACATCTGGTTGTCATTGGACTACAGGACCCAAGGCAGCATGGTTTCACCAGGGGGAGGTCATGTCAGACCAACCTCATTGAATTTTTTGACTGGGTGACTAGGGAGGTGGATCAGGGGAGGGCGGTGGACATGGCCTATCTGGACTTCAGCAAGGCCTTTGACACTGTGCCACATAGAGACTATTACACAAACTGGGAATATGGGTGTGGGCAGGACAGTAGTGTGGTGGGTAGGTAACTAGCTGGGTGGCAGGACACAGAGGGTGGTGGTAAATGGCTGTCACTCCACAGAGGAAGAGTGACCAGTGGGGTACCACAGGGATCAGTGCTGGGACCGGTCCTATTCAACATCTTCATCAGTGACATTGTGCAGGACCTAGAAGGCAGAATTTCACTGTTCGCTGATGACACAAAGCTCTGTAACAGAGTAGACACACCAGAGGGTGTAGACAGAATGAAGCGACCTGCAGAAACTTGAAGAATGGTCAGGAGTTTGGCAGTTGAAATTCAATGCAAAGCGCAAGATAATGCATATGGGGCACAAAAACCCTGGCACAATATATCAGTTGGGGGTGAGGATATAGCATACACCAAGCAGGAAAGGGATCTTGGGGTTATCATCTCTGATGACCTCAAGGTAGGGAAACAGTGTGACAAGGCAGCAGGTAAAGCAAATAGGATGCTGGGATGTATAGGCAGGGGCATCACCAGCAGGAAAGGGAGGTCATAATTCCACTATACAAGACACTAGTGAGGCCCACACCTGGAGTACAGTGTACAGTTCTGGAGACCATACCTACGTAAGGACATAGACAGGGTAGAGAAGGTTCAGAGGAGGGCAACAAAGATGGTGCATGGATTGCATCACAAGTCCTAAGAAGACAGGTTGAAGGAACTGAACATGTACTCCCTGGAGGAGAGGAGGGAGAGGGGATATGATAGAGACATACAAGTATCTTACAGGGAGGAACAGGGTGCAGGAAAACACTATTTTTAAGTGAAAAAGATGTTCCAGGACTAGAGGCATGGGATGAAGTTGGAGGAGGACGATTCAGAGGAAACATGAGAAGAATTTCTTCACAGAATGGGTGGTGGACAGGTGGAACACCCTGCCAGAGGAAGTGGTGGGGGCTGAAACAATCATGGGATTTAAGAATGCATGGGATATACATAAAGGAATTCTGGAGGTCAGGGGTAAGGGGCAACAGACTTCTAGGAAAACAAACTGAACTTACAAGCTCAAATGGGCAGACTGGGTGGGCCATAGGCCCTTATCTGCTGACACTGTCTATGTATCTATGTAAGAACATTATATACATAGTAAAATCTTAGCAGGTGAGATACACCAGCAGGGCCTGTGTAGGGGCACCAAGAAATGCAGAGACATATAAGTCCAGTGCCAGGGACCTAGATTAGTTATGGCAGTTTAGGACAACTGCATGCTGAAGAGAGCTTCAAGTAATTCCACAGGGAGCTCTGAAGGCATGAATGGGAGAGGGAGGAGTGGACCTGGTTGGGAAAGGAGTTCTATACCCTGGGAGCACATGCAGCAAAATCCCTGTCCCCCATTTGCATTTGAGTGATGGGAACTTTGAGAACGGCAGGGCCCAGCAACCTAACAGAGTAGGAAGAGGAGGCAGCAGATTTGAGAAGCTCATCCAGTCCAGGGGGGGTGCCAGTTCTGAGAACATTACCTGTGAAGCTGCCCAGAACAAAGCTCCTATAGTTGGGCAGGGAGAGCCAGTCAAGTTTGTTACACAGGTCACAGTGGTGGGTGAGGTGAGGGGCAACAAGTGCAAAGTGCAGATGTTATTATAGGCTACATTCCATCTAGAGAGGTGTACTTTGGAAGTATGTGCAAACTGGATGAGCCCATAGCAGAGAGTAGGAAGAAGCACTCCTCTGGCCAGTGCAAGGCAAGCAGCTGATGTCAGATTGTTCTTCGCTCTGTAGATCAGACCCAGTTTGCTGTTGACAGCTCTGCATGCATTTTGGACATGATGCCCAAGGTCAATCTGGGGGTCAAGTGTCACCCCCAAGTATTTAATGGAGTCAGTAATCAGGACAGGAGTGCCATCGGTACCAGTAATACACAGTGGAGCAGGGGAGGCCTTTATCTTGGCCAGGGACCCAAAAAGCATTGCCTGTTTTCTTTTTAAAGTTGAGGACCAGCTTGTTTGTCTTGATCCAGGACTGGATATTTCTGAAGTCCTCACTCAGTTGATGGTTGATGACCCTGATGTCATGGGAATGGATGAGAATAACCAGGTTATCTGCATATAGGATAGAGCTACAGTAGGAAGAAGTGGACGGTAGATTATTAACAAAGATAGAGAAGAGAAGGGACCCTAGAACTGATCCCTTGGGGACACCAGAGGTCACAGGAGTGGTGTCCGAGAGGACCTTACTGAATTTAGTAAGCTGCTGTCTTCCCTGGAGGATGTTGGTGAACCATCTTAGGACAGCTGGAGACAGACCAAGGGACTGAAGTTGACAGCCAAGTAGGGCATGGTTGACTAAGTCGAAAACCTTACATAGGTCAATGAAGATGGCACCTGAGAGTTTACCGTGGTCCATAGGTGCCCTAATGCCAGAGGAGACAGTAACAAGGGCAGAGGATGTACTGTGCCCTTTGCAAAAGCCATGCTGCACAGGAGACAGTAGCTGATGGGCCTGGATATACTCTGTGAGTTGCCCAGCCACAACTTTCTCAAGGAGTTTGCTGATAGCTGACAAGATGGCTATAGGTCAGTAGTTGTCAAGGATCTTTGGGTTGCCCTGTTTGAGAACAGGGGCAACCCTTGCCACCTTCCAGAGGTCAGGGATGACTTCAGAGGCTAGGGACATATTGAAAATATGGGCCACTGGGGAGGCAATATAGGAGGCACCAAGATGGAGGAGCTTGGGTTCCATGCTACTGTGGCCAGCACTAGAGTGAGGGGAGAGACCAGAGAGAAGTCTCTGTATCTCCCGTGCCGTCACAGCCCTGAAGTAGAATAACAGATGGGAGATAGGGGCCGGCTGAGGGGCAGGAGCCGGGACTCGACTATTGCTCCCACCAGTAGAGAATAGGGAGTTGAAACCAGACAGATCAGAAAAGTGGGAGTTGAATGCATTAGCAATGGTTAAAAGATTGTTACAATTTGATCCATCAAGGAGCATATCGGAGACCCCACAGTTAGAGGAACAACTCACTATGTTTTTGATATTCCTCCAGAAGTTTCTATGGTCCTTAGTTGAGTTTAGCAGGGCAGTTTTGCAGTATTCACTCTAAACAACCCTGATTACTTTCTTGCATTCATTCCTGAGCCTTCTGTACTGCTGAAATATAGCCTGGTCCATCATGACTTTAAAGTTGGCCCAGCACTTGTCCCTAGTCCTCATAAGGCAAGTAGGCCCCCATGAAGCCACTTTGTGGCAGACCTCCTTACCCTCCACCTAATAAGAGGGGCGTGCTTGTCCTGCAGTACTGCAAAGGTGCTGAGAAAGTGACTAGCAGCATTGGAAGAGTTTGGAGCATTTAACACCTCAGACCATTCCATAAGCTTCAGGTCCTCATGAAATGACCCCAGGTCAAACCTTGAAAAATTCCTAACTTGGATGATTTTGTGAGGAATTTTCAGGGAGGAGATCTTCCATACACAGTACACTGGGGTGTGATCACAGATAGAGTCAGAAAGGGTACCAGAGGAGAGTATCTTCTCAGGTCTGTTAGACAGGACCCAGTCCAGGAAGGAGCTAGTAATGCCTGTGGTAGACCACCTGGTGGGCTCTTGAATAAGCTGAGACAGGCAGAGACCAGCAAGCAGAGGTTCATATAGTTTGGTATTTCCTATGTCAAGTCTCCCCCTTCCCAGATAAGAACAAATCCCCACCCAACACACCCACTAGCCTCCACCTCCCTCACACACCCCATAGCCCCTAAGCAATGAATACCTTTAGGTTAGGCCTGGTTGGGTGTAACACAGGCAAGAGCTGGCACTGCCTCAGTCAAAAAAATCCCCATGTGGCTTACACAAGAGCCCTCTCCCCTGGATAAGAGGAAAATAAGTAACCCTTCCCACTCAACACACCCATTAGCCCTCACCTCCCTTCTTCTCCATAGCCCCCCCCAGCCAAACAATTAGTACATTTACCTTCGGTCAGGTCAGGAGTAGTAGAGGTAAGAGCTGGTGCTGCTTCAGTCACAAACAAAAAAACATCATAAACTCCCCTCTCCAGATAAGAGCAATATCACCAAATTCCTCACCCAACACACACACACACACACACACACACACACACACACACACACATGCACACACACACACACACACACACACACGGACCACCTCCCCCCTCCATAGCCCCCCTCAAACAGTGCCTTTACTTTTGATCAGGTTGGGTCAGGTATAGTACAGGCAAGGTCTGGTATAGCTTTATTAAAAACAAATCTGTGGTTCTGCAGTGGAGCAGATTGCACTCATCTTTGGTCTAGGTAAGTGAATGATTGCTAATATCCACCTTAGTAATATCTGATTGGCTGGGTATTACTATAGGAGGACATCATTTGTTCACTAACCTGGATGGAAGACAAGCACAGGCTGCTTCACTGTGGCACTGCAGATTTGTTTTTTTGACTGTGACAGCACCAACTCTTGCCTCTGCTATACCCAACCTGGCCAAAGGTAAAGGTATTTATTGTTTGGTGGGTTACTGGGGGGAAGGAGGGAGGTGGAGGGCTAGTGGGTGTGGTTATGGAAGCTTGCTGATTTTGCTCTTATCTAGGGGGACTAATGTAATCAGATTTTTTTTTTGACTGAGGTAGCACCAGCTCTTGCCTCTACTACACCCGACCCAGCTGAAGATAAAGGTATTAATTGTTTAGGGATCTATAGGGAAGGGAAGGGAAGGGAAGGGAAGGAGGAAGGGAGGTGGGGTCTGGTGGGTGTGCTGGGTGGGGGTTTGCTCCTAACCAGGATGGAGAGCTTATTACATGGTGCAAGGTTGGGGGAATCAGGATGTCTTATGACTCCTCCCAGAGAGTACAGAGAGAGAGAGAGTGGCTGCATGCTGTGTCACTGGCCTGTGGCACTAGCAGGGGCTTGATGTTTTGCTTTCATACTTCCTTGAACAGGTAAACCACTGTTGCCTGTGTGTTTCTTGGTTTTCATTACACCATAGTAGCCCCCTGCCCTTCTCTAGCCCCAAAAAACTGCTGCAGATGAATGGGAGCCATCAAGTGAATGAACGTGTGCTTGTATAAGCATGCACTCATTCATTAAGTTCAGTTGGGCTGCTGGCCATGGAGTTGAGTGAAGGACTATGCTAGTGGCCTGCTCATGGTCAGGTTTGGAGGGAATGGGGTAGGGCTACTACCTGATGGGGTGGGGGGTCCACTAGACACCAGGGATTAAATAATTTATTTTTTATTATTAAGGAGGATACAGCCTGTCGAGTCAGGGTGGGACAGGTACTAGTGGATGACAATTGGGGTGGGGGGCCACTAGACACCAGGGAAGATAAATATATATTATAGTGGCACAGTAGTGCCACTATAGTTAGAGCTGAGTACACCATTTAAGGTTAAAGTGTGAAATTTTGCATCTTTTTTTGGTTTTTTCATATTTAACCCCTCTTTTTGTCCCCCTCACCTTCCGTCAGAGATCCACCCTGGTCATGGTGCTCCCGAAGCTTCCACCGCCCTATTAGCCACTCAGTCTCCCCAATTACTCCTGGCTTGCCTCCCAGAAGGCGGGGCATGGCGCCCCGGCAGGTATCGGCGCCGTGTATTGTAACTGGTTGAGGAGTTCTTGGCCAGGCAGATAATTGAAGCTGGGAGCAGGGCATCATGGAGACATCTGGTGAGGAGGTATTTTTGTCCCCCTATTGGCTGGGGCAGAGATGTGCAATGACACCAGCATCTGTCCCGCCCCAGTACCTCCCCTCTTTGATCATGTGTCGGCACTCAGGGTGATACACCCAGCTTCCGCTAGATGTCACACTTGAACCAAACACAGAGACCCCCCACCCCCAGAGAAGGAGAGCAGTCCTAGGGATGCTACATTCTTCTCCCCCTGGCCGGCCCTCTAATGACCCAGGCTGATTCCCAAACCCAGTTCACCGGTGTCATAAGCGGAACCCCAACCACTGCTCCGGTGGGCCAGCCTCAAAATTTGCATCTTAATAACTTTGCCACTGTATGACAGATTTGGCTGAAATTTGGGAGGCAAGGAGCAGTCCCATAGATCTCTGAATCTGCCCAGCTTTATAATGGTCGGATATACGGCTGCAGAGTTATAAAGCGACATTCTATAGCTCATTTACACTTTTTTGTGCATTCTTTTCTTGCACCTGCAGGTCACACAGTTTGCACAACTGGTCCAAAAACATCAGGAAACATGTTGCCAGGGTCCCTGATGTGCCTTTTGAAGATTTCATGAAAAAATATTAAACGGTTCAAAAGTTATTCAAAAAACAGGTTTCCCATATAGTCAATGGGAAAAGTTAACAAAAAGTTCAACAGCATTGCAAATGCAGTTTTTAGTGATGCAAATAACCCCTGTAGTGTCATGAGTCAGCAATTTTTTTTCAGTTAGTGGTCAGAGAAATGCTTGGCATTTAAATTTGGGACCCTTTTGGGACACAATTATTTTGTGTTCACATAGTCGGACCCTGAGGATGCTAGCCATGTATTTTTTGGGGGTTAAACACCCCAGAAATATGTTTTTGAAATTTTTGTAAAAAGTAGTGTCGAACTCATGACACTTTCATGATTTCACTTGCGAAAGTGTCGTGATTTGCGACACTATGCCCAAAATAACAGGAATTTTTTGCCACCCTGCTGCAAAACAATGGTTTGGGCTTTTGGACTGAAATTTGTAGGGAAGAAAGACAACATCCCACAGATGTGCCTTTTTGTGGTTTGGTGACAAAATATTGCATGGATGGAATGTTACGGTGCTCTGAATTTGACACTTTTTCCCATAGACTAACATTGCGGTGTCCGCCGCGCCTTTTGGGGCCCATATCTCGGAAACGTTTCTAGATATGGACTTTTCATCAGAAAAATGTTCAGCCCCCCACTAGGGGGCTAAGTGCAAAACTAGCCAAGAAAGTCATAATTTATATGAAATTTTAATTTTGTTTCTATGTCGTACAGTTCCTGCGATATAAGCAATTTAGTATTCCAAGTGCTCATTTTCTGCTCCGAGGCCCATTATTTTGCATACGTTCTTAGTATTCACTGTGTTTCTCTATGCAGCTGTCGGTGAAAAAAAGGGTGTGCGCTTTGGTTACTGTCACAGTTAGCGTTCCCACTTGTGTTTCCGTAACTGTTTATGTTAGCGTTCCCGTCTATGCCACCGTGTGCATTAGTTTGCCTTTTTGTTTGCACTTGCGTTTGCATTACTGTTACCATTTGTGTTTCCATTACTGTTTCTGTTAGCATTTCATTTTGCATCACCATGTGCATTACCATTTGCATTTGCGTACGCACTTCCGTTTGCATTTGCGTTTTCTTTGGCGTCATCGTTGCTGTTACTGTTAGCATTTGTGTTTCCTAGTGCGGTACCGTGACTGTGCACGTTAAAATTTGCGTTTCCATATGTGCTTGTGTTTGCGTTTCCATTTGCATTACCGTTCCCGTATACACCACCATGTGAGTTACTCTTTGCATTTTCATTTGCGCTTGCATTTGCATTACTGTTAACATTTGCATTCCCATTACTGTTTTTGTTTGCGTTTCGTTTTGTGTCACCATGTGCATTACCATATGCATTTGCATATGTGCTTCCATTTGCATTTGCCTTTCCTTTGTCATCATCATTGCTGTTACTGTTAGCATTTGCATTTCTTATTGGGGAACCATGACCATGCGCATTACCAGTTGCATTTCCACACACGCCTGTGTTTCCATTTCCATTTGCATTACCGTTCCCGTCTATGCCACCATGTGCGGTACCCTTTGTGTTTTAATTTGCGCTTGCGTTTGCGTTACTATTAACATTTGTGTTTCCATTACTGATTTTGTTTGCGTTTCCTTTTGCATCACCATGTGCATTTCCATTTGCATTTCTGTTTGTGTTTTCTTTGGTGTCATCGTTGCTGTTACCGTAACTGTCTGCTTTTCCAATTACGTTACTGTGCCCATGTGCGTTATGGTTTGTGTTTCTGTACTCACTTGTGTTTGTGTTTCTGTTTTCATTAACATTTGCGCTTGTGTTTGTATTACCATTTATGTTATCATTTACATTTGCGTCACCATGTGTGTTAGCGTTTGTGCGTGCGTTTGCGTTGCCGTTACTTCACTAATTAGTGCACATTCTCAAAGAGGAAATTCATGGCAAAAATCTCCATTTAATGCATCAGTTAGGGTTGTTCCACAGTGACAAACGAGGAAGTTCGATGTTAGGCTTCCCACCCCTTGCCCCACCCCACCCCACCCCACAACAGGCATCGGGTGTGCGTTGAGTCGTTGATCCAACTCTCACCCCATTCTCCTATACTGCACCCCTCAGCTTGTTTGCACATGGGATGGGGTGAGAGTTAGGACTGACGACAACCGCGCACTCCGATGCCTGTTGGTGGGGCGGGGTGGGGTGAGGTGCAAGGGGTAGGAACCCTAAGATCAAATTTCTCACTTTGTCATTGTAGGTCATTCCTAACTGATGTATTAAATGGAGTTTTTTGCCATGACTATATATATATATATATATATGGCAAAAAACGGCATTTAATGCATCAGTTAGGGTTGAAGCAACAAAAGTCGGGAGATAAGATGTTAGGGGTGAGCACCTAATGCCCCCACTCCCCTCCTGCATAGACTGACAGACACCAGGGTGAGCCATGGGATTGTGCGCCCCAAATCTCACCCCATTCCATGTGTAATCAATCAATCAATCAATCAATCAAAATCTTTATTTATCCAGGCAATCACCATTGAGCAAGCTCATTTACAAGGTGGACCTGCAGTTCGTGAGGTCAAGAGTACAATTAAAATACAAATAAAATACACATAGAAGAGTAGAAGATATATACAACAAGATATATACAGTGTAGTAAGTATTGGCGATAGTATATACAATACAATGCCTTTATAATCCTGTCCATCAAGAAAATATTCATGGCCTGTATAGGAGTCCCTCCAATATGGAAGAAGGCATGAGATAAAGGGAGAGGGCTGGTGCTGGTGGAAAGATGCTGGGACACTATGCTGACAGGATGGGAGGCATAAGGGTAGGCGATGGGTGAGAAGGGAGTGCTTAGTATGGGTGGGACTAGGATAAACTGAGGGAATGGGTGAGTAAACGTGATGTGAAAATACTTAGGTGTATGGATAGGACTAGGGTAGGTTATATTATTTTATTTTTGTTCAGCTCATAGTGTGTAGAAAGCAATAGCCGGACTACTAGGAGTGATGGAAACAGTTACAGAACTCCACAAACATTTTGGCATACAAAGTCTTGAACATAGCATGACTAACAGGGGAGCTTAGTCTCAGTGATTTCTGTATCCTATTCCACAGCGTGGGCAGGACAAAGCTTATGGCTGCTCTTCCAAAGTGGGTGCCAACCCTAGGTACTTTCAAGGAGACCAGCAAGTGACTTCTCAAGGCATAATTACCAATCGGACTTAGAGGGAGACAGTCAGCAACATACTGCAGAAGTTTGTTGGTGATGGCTTGGAGAGTCCAAAGAGCCGCATTTCTGTAATGCCTGTGTTGAAGGGAAGGTCACCCCACAGCTGCATATAAAGAACAGTGGTGGGTGGAAAAGGGAAATCTAGTTGTAAATCTCAGAGCTCTATGATACAATACGTCCAATTTTGCAAGGTGTGAGGCAAAGCACTGGCCATATATGAAGTCAGCATAGTCAATTAAGGAGAGGAACATGGCATGGACAAGCTGTCTTTTGGCATCTATGGTCAGGAGGCGAGTTATCCTAAAGAAAAAGCTTAGCCTCTGCCTCAGCTTTTTCAGCAGTTCTATATTTGTTCCACAAAGGAAAGTTTATTGTCAAGCCAGACACCCAAATACTTGAATTTTGGTACAAATTCAAGATTTTCTCCTAGTAAGGTGGAGATAGAAGGTAAGGGACCAACAGGAGCAGAAAATGCCACTTGGCTAGTTGGTGAGAATAGCATTCCCTTGGTTTTCTTAGCATTAAGTAATAGTCTTTTGCTAAGGAGTTAGTGCTGCAGGATATTAAAGTCAGTTTGCAGGTCACCGCAGGCAGCTTCAGGAGATTCACAGTTTATGTAGAGCACCTTGTCATCAGCAAACAGGTGAATGCTTGCTTCCTTATGACCTACGTCCAGGCTGTTGATATAGATAGCAAACAATAATGGCCCCAGGATGGATCCCTGAGGAACACCTCTTTTTAGCAGTTTAAGTGGAGAAAGCTCCCCTTCAGACTTGATTTGTTGTTGCCTACCAGTAAGGTAGTCATGGAACCAACACATGGAGGTTGAATCCAGTCCTATTGTTTTTAAGGTGGAAAGGAGCAAGCAGTGGTCAGCAGTGTTGAAGGCCTTACTGAGGTCCAGGAAAATGCCACAAACAAATTTTTTGTTGTGTAAGTAACATTGCAGGTCATTAGTTACTTTTGCCAGCACCGTAATTGTACTATGCTTAGCTCCGAAGCCAGACTGCATAGGGTTTAGTAGGTTTGAGTCATCTATGAAAGTTGTCAGCTGGGCATTCACAATTTTTTCCAGGAGCTTGGAGAGTATGTGGAGGAGGGAGATCAGCCTATAGTTATTTAGATCACAGGGATCCCCTGATTTAAACAGGGGATGACATGAGCAATTTTCCCTAACTGGGGGAGGGATCCTTGTGATAAGGACAGTTTGAATAGGTGAGAGATAGGTGCAGCAAGGATATGGTATGCAATCTTCAAGAAGTATGGGTTGAAGGAGTCAGCCCCAGCACTTTTTTTAGTGTCCAATTGTAGAAGATCTTCAACTTCTTTTAAGGAGGTGGGTGAGAAGGTTACATTATTGTTGCTCATTTCTAGGAGCTGTGTGTTGATCTGTGGGTGAAGCCTGCTTACTGGTGCATTATCAAATGCTAGGCCTGCAGTGGTAAAATGATTGTTGAAGGCCTGCAGAATCTCATTTCTATCATTGATTGTAACATTGTCAGTGGTAATTTTAGAAAGAAGCACATTTCCTGGTGAGTGACCAGTCAGTTCTTTTATGGTGGACCAGAATTTGGTAGGGCATTTTGACACAGAGACTAGCTCAGAGTGGTAGAAGTTGGCCTTGGACTCTCTGATCATCTTAGTGCAGGAGTTTCTAGCAATCCTGAAAAGACACCAGTTTTCGTCTGCATGTGATTTGCGAGCCTTTTTCCAGAGATTGTCTCTTTTTAGTAATATGGCCTTGAGGTCCACTGAAAAAAAATGACATGTTCTAGCTTTTATACAGGCTTTTACCAGAGAAGCATGTTTGTTTAGGACACTGGTTACAATTTCATGGAAGATACTGTATACATTAGTCACTGATTTAGCTAGGTAAAAATTCTGCCAGTGCAAGGAGTTTTTTAGTTCATTGAAGTATGCAAAAGGATCGAAGTTCCATCTGGACCCTTTAGTGGAAAACTTATATGCTGATGAGGGTTTGGTGTCAGCTCTTATACCAGCAATAAAACAGTGGTCACTAATATCCACTGAAAAAATTCCAGCATGTGAAAAGGAATATGGTTTGCTTACAAGAAGGACATCTGTAGGGTGCTGTTCATTGGGTTTTTCTTGCTAATGCGAGTTGGTTCAATAATAAGTTGTATGAACCCATGGGAGTCACAGAATTGCTTCAGGGGTAGTGAGACCTTAGTCAGCCAATCATAGTTAAGATCCCCTAAAATAATTGTTTCAAGAAGAACAGAGACCATGATAGCTGACAGATGGGACAGGAGCTGAGGCCTTGCTGATGGGGGTCTTTAACAACCTATGACACGGATAGGCACTGATGGGGAAAGTTCAACTTTGAGGGACAAGCATTCAAATCCACCTGCAACAGAGGAGGAGTCTAGGATGGACACTGAAAATTTGTTTTTGACATAGATGGCTACTCCACCACCCATGGTCTGCCTATCGGCTCTGAATAGGAGGTAGTTAGGGATGTTAACCTCTCTATCTGGGGTGGATGACCAAAGCCAGGATTCTGAAAGCACAAGTACATCTGGTGCAGTGTGAATAATCCAGACTTGGACTGAAGTACATTTCTTTAAAAGACTGCAAACATTTGCATGCATAAAGCTAACTCCTTTCAGCCTTCTGAGTTCAGATGGAGATGAGAGAGCTTTTGTGGGGCCAGGGTTAAGTTCAACATTGCCTGAGCACAAAAGTAGAAGAAGCACAATTTTCCTTAGGGCAGCGAAGGATAATTTGAAGGTACAAGTCTTTCTGTGACTAGTTTGAGTTTGACTGGTGGAGTCCAGAGCAGATTGACATGCTACAGTACAGGAGAATGGGGTGAGAGTTAGGCCGCATGACCCCATGTTATACCCCAGCATCTGTCAGTCTGTGGAGGAGGGGTGTGGGGGGGGTTAGGTGCTCACCCCTAACATCTCATTTCCTGACTTTTGTTGCTTCAACCCTAACTGATGCATTAAATGCAGTTTTTTGCCATAAATTTCCTTACTTTTTAAAAAGTGTAATACAAGCAGTAAAAACATATATTGGTGGGAGTCTCGCGGACCCTTCAGGCACCATGCTCCTGAGTTCCTGAGAATTAGTGGGAACATGGGAAGTAGTTATGCTCCCACCAAGTTACCCATTACTGCATAAGACTGTAATATGAATAGTAAAAAACATGGTGGGAGTGTGGGGCCCATTACTGCATAACAATATACATCTGGCATGGCTATATAGCATCCCTACACAGCAATGAACCCTTGGGACACAAATTTAACAATATTTTATGAACCGTGAACCTACAAAAAGAATTCAACTGCAGGCTTGCAGTATGATTTAAAGTCTTGTTCCAGCAGCATAGATCACCTAAAGGTGATCTAAGCTGTTAGTAGCAAAAAAGTCTGTATCTCACTTCTTTTTTGAGATAACAGCAGCAAAAGGTGTGACAGAGACCGCGATGTAATCCTGTGGGAGAAATGTCAATTACATAATTGTATATCTCTGCAGCCAATTAATTCCCCAACACTTAAAGAGCTTAATTCACATCTCAAGGACATGCCTTCAATACCCTGCAAATTTCAAATAAAAAGACCAAACCATTACCATATCTAATTCTAAAGTTTTTTCACCTTTAAAAATTTTTCGGTTGTGAGAAAATCTTTGGCCGTGAGCTAACAAAATCTTCGGCTATGAGCGGTTATCTGGTCATGTCAATCTGGGCCATCTGGTCATCCCTAGGGTTATCTGGTCTTACCCATGAACATCTGGTTATGAAAATCTGGCTATCTGATTGTCCCTTCATGGAGGAAACTCATGGCAGAAAATCATCTCATGGCTGAAGATTTTGTGGAAATATTTTAGCAAGTCATGAACAAAGAATTTTAAATATTAAAACATTATTTTTTGACAAACCTGAAGCAAATGAAAGGCATGGTTCAATAGAGGGGGCCCTCCTTATCAAAACCCATGCCTAATTTGCCCCAAAAGTCACCTGTGTAGAAAACTAAAACAGTTTTTCCAACAGAAAACAGAAAACAAGATGGCGGCTCTCGCGGCTGAAAATTTCTCGCAGCGGAAGATTTTCCACTGTGATCATGCAAACTCTTTGGCCATGATGGCATGACCAGATAGCCCTGAGGCCATTCTTCTTTTACAAAATATACATATACATTTTTTTGTGAACTGAACATGCTCAGAAATCAAAAATTAAAAATTAAATAACTTTGGAATGGATTAATATTTTTTCACCAAACCAATGCTGGATTGTTCCATGATGCAACCTCTTTCTACATTCCAAGCTTCACACCAATAGACCACATGGTGTCCACACAGTGCTACGGGCAAAAAATACATCAAAAGTGGCAAAAAGTGAATTTTTTTGGCACTTTGCTATGCAAAAACCGTATTTCTGACCAAAATGCAACTTGGTAAATCAAGAGATCTACCAAACAGACTGTGCATTCCAAATTTCATGCAAATCTGTTGAATAGTTGCAAAGTTATTAACAGGCAAACCATGTGATCTGTAGGAGCAAGCAAAGAATGTGCAAAAATGCATAAATGCGCTACGAAATGTTGCTTAATAACTCTGCCACTGTATATCTGACTGGTACGAAACTTGGCAGATCCCAAGATCTATGCTACCACTCTGTGCCTGCCAAATTTCAGCAAATCTGTCCTATGGTGGCAAAGTTATTAAGGTGCAAAATTTCACCATTTAACCTTAAATGAGGTACTCAACCCTAACTATAGTGGCACTACCGTGCCACTACATAATATATATATATATATATATATATATATATATATATATATATATATACACACACACACACATATATATATATATATATATACATACACACACACATTTTATTTTTGTATTAATTAGTGTGTGGACTGTGGACACAAAATGGGTGGCAGGGTGGGGGGAACAGTGAAACAGTGTGATCGTGGATCGGTGGGGGCCACTAGTAGACACCAGTGATTTATATTTTGGGGGGCATGGGCAAAGTCTCTGACTCTGTGGAGTCTGGAATTGAGGTAGTGGACTCACTAAAATATCTAGGGCTCATCCTTGATCAAGGTCTCACCTACAAGAACCATGTGGAACAAGTGACAAAGTCCATCCACCGTAAACTGGGTATCCTATATCGGATAAAAGACCAGCTTATCCCAGAAGCTAGGCTCTCCATTGCAACCAGTGGCCTCCTCCCCACACTGCCCTATGCTGCCCTGGTAATACAGGGAATGGCGAAGCAGGAGGTCACCCAGATGCAGGTTCTGTACAACAAGTTGGTGCAGTTTGCTACCCAGGATCACCCCAGAAGCCACCACTGTCACACTCTCACCAAATTACAATGGCCAACATTTGATACATGCCTCCAATACCCAGTCCTCTGCCTGGCATACAAGCTACTCTACTCGTCTGCCCCACCCAGCCTTGCAGCTACTATCACCACCAAGAATAACCTAAGGACCCTAATGACCTCAGGACGGACACTGCTGGAAACCCCTAGGGTATGGACCAATGCGGGAGGCAAGTCATTCACCTTCACAGCCCCCTACCTTTGGAACAAGCTTCCACCCCTGGTACAGGAAGCATCCACTCTCCCGAACTTCCACACCAGGCTCAAGGCCCAAGGCCTACATGTTGGACGTCAGCACTTGTCACTGCCTGAACACCTGAAATCCCCCCACCACCTTTCTTCCCCAACCCACTTACTTGCACAATCTTGGCTCAGATTGCCTCAAGACATGCTACTTAACCAGTGTACTAGGGGTTCTTTTGTTTCATCAACAATTTACAAATGGTACACCTTTGTGCTCTGTATCAAAACTAAGAATGATTGTAACCTATTACTTTACTGTATATATTCTGTAACCTTTTTCATCTGAATGTACTACTTCATGTAATGTCTGTCTGGGTCGACCCTGAAAAAGGGACCCTCGGGGCCCAGTGGACCTACCCTGTCATCAAAATTTAATAAATAAATAATGTTTGTGGCTGAAATTCCACACTTCACCTTTGATCCTGTGCTCCACAATCTGTGGATTTCACAGATTGTGCTTCTCGGACTGAGCGCAATCTGCAAAATTTTCCACGGATCGAAGCTTGTGCACTTCACACATCTTTAATCATGAATGTGATGAAATTCTAATCTCAGTGAAGGCCAACTGCTTGTACAAGAAATTATTAGACAGTACAAATATATTGGACAAAATAGGGTTTTATATTGTTGAAAATGATAAAGAAAGTGAGCCTCCTCAAAATGAAACAAACAAGTAAATGGAAAGGAACTTTTTGTTGCACTGAGCATATTTCGCCTAATCAGTGTAATTCAAAAGTTTGATTTACTTTATATAATGTTTCTACTAGTAACAGTTATGCAGTTATCTCCAATCAGGAGGGTTGACTTGGAAATGATCAGAGCACAGATGTTAGTGTAGGGATAACAGCTAATTCCAAATTTTCTTTACTTTCATGGAACATTACAGGAGTGTCATTAAAGTTTGCTGATACTGCTGGGGGGGCTCAAGATGGGGGACAGAGACAGACACTGACTGTTTGAGCTCTGAGGATGTTCTACTGCAAAAGTAATATTAAGCATATCATTCTTGAACAAGATGACAGAAAAATGTAAGGATCATTTAAGCATATCTTTGGAGGAATATTCCTCCTCAAGAATTCATCCATTGGAGAAATATTTTTGACCTGCAACAAGCCCAGGAGTTTGGGGGAAGTCCCAGAACTCCAGCCCAGGAGGTGATTGCTCCAACTTTAACAGGCTCACCAAATGAATTTAGGAAGGACAAATCAGCTCCAATGCAGAAAATGTTCCAAACGTTAAAATAAAAGACACTCTTCCTCTATTATCAACATCAAATGATTCACAAGACTTGGAGCTGTTCTATCAGACCAGAGACACTGCATCAGCTGAACCAGGGTTGGGTTTGAATTTCATGGTACATGGGGAAATGCAGAGGGGCGCATTGCAGCAGCCACAATTACAAAGTAATCACACACTCTGGACTATATAGGGAGCTCCATAGACAAGATTTTGGAGTGGATGCAGCACATAGATAGAAAATTTGAAGCACTTATTGAGAGGGTGGACTTTATTCAGAAAGAAACTAAACAAAATAAAGATAGTATTGCCACAGTTCAGAAACAAGTTCAAAAGAATCCTGCATCTGTGGACTTAAATTCAGAAAAAATAAAACCTATGGAAATCACTAACAGAGAACTAACAAAAGAAAATTATATCATAAATCATAAAGTTGAAATGCTGGAGAATCAAGTTCAATATAAAACTTACAAATTGTCAGTTTACCACTCAGGTTGGACAAAGATTTTGAATCTGTAAGGGAACTGGTCAAATATACATTTGTTTCAGTTTATAACCTGCTTCAGGAAAATCTTCCATTTTAGTTAAAGCTTACAGTGTTGTAAAAACAGCTGTTTTCCAAGCTATAAGACAACAAGGGGACCCAGAAAATAAGGTCACTATTTTCATCTCAGTGGCATTTGAGTCTAACAGGGATTTGATTCTCAAATTATCTAGAATGAAAAATAACCTAACTTGCAAAAGATGCTGTTTCAGTGTGTTTCCAGACTTTGCATATGCCACTCAATAATGTAGTTGAAACTTTCTGATGTACCACCAAGATGTATTGGAAATTGGGGCTGAATTTCAGTTGTTGGCACCTGCAAAAGTTAAAGTTTTATACAAAGGCAAAACATACGTATTTTCTGAAACTTGACCAATTAGCATCTTCTTTACTTTCTTATTATTTTTTTTTCCATCTTTATTCATTTTCAATTAACAGACAAACAAACACATACCTGGCATAGCCAGGGTACACAACCCCAAACTGGCTGTGCGAACTATATACATCCCCCTATGTACAAACACAGTAGAAAACCGCCCTACAGTGTAATCAGGCTCCAAGATCAGTAATGCCTTGATGTGATAAGTTAACCGGTATAAATATAAATATACTCCCTTCCCTTCGTCAACCCAAATCCTCCTTTAATTACCCACTTATAAGCATAATCTAATCTGCGACCCCCAGGAGGAGCCTAACTCTTACAGGGCGGTTTCCTGATGTGTCCCCTGGAAAGAGAGAGAGAGTCCCCCAACCCCTTAAGACCATGCAGACCATTACCATCCCACCATTATCCTGGTAAAGGGCCAAATACAACCCCACTACCACCATCTGGAAATTATTTGAGACCAACTAATACCAAGAATAGCAAAAATAAAAAAAAGAAAGAAAAGGCACGAAAGAATATAAACATTTGAACATTCCAGCATACTTTCCTTTGCTATTCACAATCTGACAGACAGGCCTGTATTCAGGTGCTCGTAACCTGCTGGGAGTAGATCGCATCTAGTACTGCCCATCTTTTAACATATACCTCTTTTCTTCCGTCAGAGTATAGGTGCCTCTTTATCCTGCCCAAAACCCCTAGTAGTTCTCTCACCCACTGATCGTAGACATAGGCCTGGTCGTCCTTCCAATGCTTTACTAAAAAAGCCTTAACTATCACCGCCATTAAAGAGAGGTGGTATTTGGGTGCAACCCCTACAATTTGAGAGAAGTCACCCAAAACACATACTTCTGGTGTTATAAATTCTGAGTAATCCAGCATTGGGTCCATGCCCCGGTTAATCTCTCTCCATAAGGGTAAAATTTTACTACATCCCCACATTACATGCAACAGGTCACCCACTCCCTTCTCACATCTAAAACACAGGTCTGTCTGTCTCAAGCTGCTACCATATAGTTTCACAGGGGCACTTTCTTATTATGAAAAGGAATCAGAGGAAGGAGAGTCACCAACCCTGTTGGTTCAAGAGATGTCAATGGTAGCAGAGGTTGCAGAGGGACTGGAATAATGAATATAATAAATATAAAAATCAATAATAATGTGTATCTAACAAAGTACTTTGAATAAGTTGGAGAGAATTGAATATTAAATTTAAAATGTACCTAATGTAGGTCTGATTAATGGAAGTAAATGCTTTCATGTTTTGTCTGTATCTGAAAGCAAAATGATTAATGTCTGTTTTGTATAATCCCCCCCACCCCCAATGAAATGGACTGC
Source organism: Neoceratodus forsteri (assembly GCA_016271365.2). Lineage (NCBI taxonomy): Eukaryota > Metazoa > Chordata > Ceratodontiformes > Ceratodontidae > Neoceratodus > Neoceratodus forsteri. Next base: position 1,730,352,690 of record CM057452.1, read on the forward strand.
TTTATCTAAATACATATACAGATGTTATTTTTGAACCTGGGCAAATGTTGCTTCATGCTATATGTATTCTGTATTATAAAAGTATTAAAACTTTAATAAAATATAAGTACATTAAAAAAAGTTTGCTGATACTGAATGGAGCGGGTTTATTAACAAGCATCCTATTATATGTTTGCAAGAAACCTGGCATACCAGGGAAACAGATGTCCCATTTAAACGTACAGTAATTTTCATGTTCCAGGAAACAAATGATCAAGATCTGGCAAACCCTCTGGTGACCTTGTGACGTGGTTTAGGATAGATAAAGAAATCTCAGCACATCCTATCACTAGTACTGTACTTCTATTGCACAAACATTTCTAGAACAGCTAGCGCAACTTACATTTTGCTTAATCAATACCTATATTCCTCCTTATACTTCAAAATATTATTATCCATCACTATGGGAGGAATTGGATTTGTTAATTCATAGAAGTTGGACAACGACAGTCTGTGATAATATCTTACTCTGTGGGGAATTTAATGTTAGACTAGGCAAATTTGATGCTTATGCTGATAATGATATACATAACTGGCTACATGAGGAAGTGTTCAAATTTCCTAGATGTACTTTAGATAATAAAATCAATAGCTCTGACAGGAAATTTGTAGAAGTTTTGGCAACCTATAATTTTGCACCCATTAATGGAAGGGTGAATGGTGATTACCAAGGTAATCATACCCATTTTAATTCACTAGGTCCCTCTGTTTTGAACTTTCTTTTCTGGAATGGACCAATGGGCCTTTTTTAAAGTTTTAGTTAAGGGAGATAGTGATGATTTCACCCTTGTTTCAACCTGGGCTCAATCAAATATCAAAAATAATACAGACACAAATCAGCTTCATGATCTGGAGATAAGAAATGCAACCAAAGTCAGATGGGACATATGGAGCAATGAGAACATCAATTAATTAATTCAAGAGATGTTGCTCCCTATAGTTCATACACCTCTGCTTAGAGTCAGTTTTAGACTATTGCAGAAGACACTAGCTGAATGTTTTAATGAAATCAGAACAATATTATAAAACCAGCCTATGTTAAAACAAGGGTGAATGCTCCTATAACTTGATTTGATCTTGATTGTCACATGGAAAAGAAGGCCCTTACACAGATAATAAGATATACCAAACACTTGGGAATAAGATCAAATTCAGCTTTTTAAATAAAACTAGAGAAAGATATAAAACCTTCCTAAAAAGTAAACAAAGAGAGTTCCAATCACAACAATGGAACAAAATGCTAGACATTATAAATAAAAAGGATTATCACTCCTACTGGCTCCTAGTAGCAAGGGGTACTAATAACAGCAAATATATAATTGATACATGTACTCCAATAGATCAATGACTTGATCATTATACAAAAGGCTTTTTTTTTATCCAGATCTTATTGAGGTTAACCCCCAGTGGAAAGAATATACAGTGGAGAGATCTCAGTTCAAATTTTTTTCAGCAAATGAAGTATATCTGGCAATAGCTTCTTTGAAAAGGAAGAAAACTCTTGGCCCTGACTTAATCCCCCCCCCCACTGAGATCTTTCTTGTCTCTCCACCTTTCTCTGGACAAAAATTCTTATGCCATATTTCAATTCATGTATAGTAAAGAGAGATTCCCAGTACATGAAGTGTGACACTATTATACAGTATCTATCTATAAAAAAAGTAATAAGAATGATCCAAAAAGTGTATAGAACCATATAATTACTAGATGTTATAGGGAACATTTTCTCAAAAATAATTTGGCTGTTGGAGCAAATAAATCATTTGGGTGGGCTTTCAGAACTCCAAGCAGGCTTCCGACCGGGTTACTGTACAACAGATAATTGTTTCATTTTATCACATTTATATGAAAAGTACAGTATGTTGTCTTAAAAAAGTAAAAGTTATACATAGCCTTCGTTGACTTCAGTTCAGCTTTTGACACCATATCTCAAGCCAAGTTATGGCAACTGATGTTTCAGTGGAGTATACAACCAGAAATAATTAACATTACAAGAGAACTTTATTCCAATACATGGGCTCAGATTAAAATAGTGATAACTGGCCAATACTCATCAAGGATATCAATTAATAAAGATGTCATACAGGGCTGAATGCTTGCGTGCTTCCACCACTGCTCTTTTGTATATACATTGATCAACTCTTAATACAGCTTTCAGAGTCAGCCACAGATTCTCCACAAATTGGTAAAATATGCTGTCTGCCACTGGCATATGCCAATGATTTGGCTTTGCTTGCATTGTCCCAGTCAGGGCTGCAATGAAAACTAAACATCTCAAATGTGTATGCTGAAGTACACAAACTGAAGATTAATGAAACAAAAAGTCAGATGCTTATTTTTGGTTCTAAAAACACAAACAGAATTTGGAAAGTGGGATATAAAAACTTAAGTACAGTCAATTCATATGCTTCTCTGGGTCTGACTATATTGAACGATGGTCTGGACCAAACATATCAAAGGATTATTAGTAAAACTCAAACAAACTGCTAGTGCATTAACCAAATTCAATAGTAAATATGGTGGTAACTCAATAAAACCCCTTACAGAAGCGGTTAGAGCTAAATACTTCTGTCAAGCCCTATTCCAAACAGAGATCTGGGTTATAGAAAGGATAGAGCAATTGGAAACCCCTCCCTTTTCAATATTGCACTTCCACACATTTTCTGAGATGTGTGGCACATCTCTATTTTGGGCTGCATATCTTCTTTCAAAATGTGGGCCCTGGTCTTTGACTGAAAAAATAAAAATTTGACTGACTGACTGACGCAGTGCAAGCTGTGAATCTACTCTTCTACACCAACCCAGCAGAAGGTATTCAGTTGTTGGGCGGCAATGTGGGGGAGATGGGGGCTACTGGGGTTTGTGGGGGTTCTGATGGTTACAGGTTGTGGGGGAATGTTAGGGTTAAGGATAGTTATTTGTTAGGATATCCAAATCTGATATCAATAGCATTCATGGTTAGGATCATATTTTGGATTTGAAAATGCAGTATCCTAACATCTGACTATCCTAGCTTGGATTAGATTTTCAAATATCCAAGCAACCCTGCCCAAATGTCCTGGTTTTCTCACAGCACATTTTTCTCTGGTGTTACAACTTTTCAATGAAATGGTAAATGCCCCCCAACTGAGATCATCTCTGGTGCTGTCCATGGACAGTGTTCAGTTCAGAGTAAGAACACCCCAGTGGAGACACCCAGTTCACCTGGTTTCTGGTCTGATATGCAAATGCTACCACTAATGCTCCCCCCCAACTGAGCCAAAATCCCAGAAGAGTAAAAACCATCACATAGATGTTTTTTTTAATTATATTGGTAAACAGGGCTTGCATGCACAAACAGACATCAGACACAGACAGGACAACATTAGGGACAAGTACACTTAAGCACATGTGCATGCTACACTGAAGGCATAGGGAGAGCACGTGCCAGTTGCTTTTCAACTCAGATGGACTACTTGGCACATGTGAGAGAAAGGAGGCAGATGGGGAGGGAGATGTCATAGGGGGATGAGGTGGAGATTATTGTTGAGTTTGGATACAGAGGGGTTAGGTAAAGTGAGGTGCAGAAGGAGGGAGGTTCGGTAAAGTCAAGTACAGAAGGAAGGAGTTAAGAGAAAGAGGAGAGCAAGAGCCTCAGCCTTGTTGCTGGAATGAGGAAGGACAAGAGAAAGAGGAAGGGATGTATTGGGAAAGGGTATGTTTTAGAGAATGCAGTAAAGGAGACAGGCAAAGGGAGCTTAGAAGAGAGTTCCAAATGGAGGGGAATCACTAGGAGAAGGCTGCCTGCCCTGAGTTTGAACCAGGACAGGGGAGAGAAAAGGTATGGGGGTGGGAATCATGTGAGGCACGGCTCTGGTTAACAGCTCTCCTAAGTTGCTTCTGCTCTCCCCATCCGAAAACTTCATTTTTATTGCTAATGTTTGCTGAAGACTTGCATAAAAATCATACACAGTAGTTGTTCTTATCCCTTTGCTACAGGATTGGTGCTCCATTAACAGGAAAATGGAGGTAGAAATGAGGACTGTTTCTCTGAGACACATGCTGCCTGCCACCCCTGACAAGGCTTCTAAATGTTCCAAGGCCCAAGCTACTCCAGAGGGCTGCCAGACTACTTCCACCATGGTGCTTACTGAGAAGAAGTTCCTGCAGGAATTTGCCCCCCCCCTTAAAGATGCTCTGCAGGGGCTCACAGATGAAATTAAGGCACTTCAGATGTCCATGGTTGTGCTGAATCATAGGGTTGGAAACAATGAGGCCTGTACAAGTTTTCTGGAACACTGGCATGCTAGACTCGACCCTGACATTGTTTCCCTCATACAAAAAACTGCTCGACTTGAAGACCGACTTGAGGACCTGGAGGGCAGAAGTCAGATAAATAATGTGCTCATCACCGACCTCCTGAAGCATGCTGAAGGGTCAAATCCCATCTCCTTTGCTCAGAAATTGTGCTTTAATTTGGCTGGACAGTCACCAAATGGGCCCTCCTATGTAATCAAATGGGCTCACTGCTCACTATGGTCTATGCGTCCCAATGGTTCTCCACCCCTGCCCTTCATCTTCAAATTTCTTAATTACCTTGACAAGCAGCATTTATTAAAAAAAGTCAAGGAGCTCCAGGATGTCTCCTGGGAGGATGCCCATCTCCAGATCATCCAGGATTTGCCAAGCATGTGCAGCAGAGGAGGGCCGCCTGCCAGTGCATTTTAACAAAGCTGATTGCTGAAGGCATCTGCTTTAGAATGATCTATCCTGCATAGCTCCAGGTACAAAATGAGGGTTTCTGGAAAGCAGTCACAGAGACATGGTTCACCGAGAACCACACCTGGGCTGTAGCTATCCCAGGATACACACTATTCCAAAGAAACCACAAAGCTAAGAAAGGTGGAGGTGTAGCAATGTATGTAAAAAGACAGCATCAATGCTATGGAAACTCAGGGACACAGCAGCAATGCAGAGGTCCTCTGGGTCACCCTTGGAGCAGGAAGTAAGTACCCTATCTGAGATGGGGTTATATACAGACCCCCAGCCCAGGATAAAGATTTGGACAGGGAACTCCTGGAAGCCATCCTACAGATGGCAGACAAAGGAGAACTGCTGTTGGTCAGAGATTTCACTCTACAGGATGTGAATTGGCTCTCACACATGGCCTCTATGGAAAGGAGCAGAGAATTCCTCTGAGCACTAAGGGAGCAGGATTAGAACAGCTGGTGACCACACCAACATGAGAGGAAGCCATCCTGAACCTCTTGCTCTCAAATAGCAACAGGATCTCTGACACAATGGTGGGCAGCAATCTGGGTACCAGTGACCATAGGACCATCTGGATCACCATCATCAGTAAAGAGCAAGTCAGACACAGCAAACTCAGGGTCCTGGATTTCAAGAAGGCCAACTTTACTCAAATGAGGGCTTCTATAAAACAAATACTTACCAAGGAAACAGGGCACAGTGAAACAGAGGTGGAAAGCCCTGAAGGAAGCTATACTCATAGTAAATACAAAATCACACATGCCCCCACAATGCAAAGCATCATGGGCTACATATGCAAATCACCACAGAATGTTATGCTGGTCCAACTTTAAGCAGAATTGCATGGTGCCGAAAGGCCTCTCACACAGTTTGCAAAGGGTGCTAACAGAGGCATCTTCTGTTGGCACCCGCTAACAAGCTCTGGACAACTTTCGTCTGTGTTATGTAACCTGATCTTATGATATAATGAGAGGCATGTGTGTTATCACCTGAAACAGCTACAGCCAAATGCCCTTTAGGGTAACCCTTGCCTCAGTGTCTGCACAGAGGTTCTTTGTCTTTTATACTCATAGTAACTGCCCAGTGCACGAAGCAGATCTCTAAGTCAAGAAAAAGGAGGAAACCACTATGGTATACCAAGGATGTAGCAACAAAAACAAGGCATAAGAGGAAAACATTCAAGAGATTCAAGGATACTAACAATGAGGTAGATATGGAAGTCTACAAAACGATGGTAAAAGAAGCAGGGAAGGCAGTAAGGGCAGCCAAAGCCCAGACAGAAGAAAGAATCACATGAGGAGTGAAGAAGGGCAACAAAACTTTTTATAGATACATCAGAGAAAAAAGCAAAACAAAAGGAGGCATTATAAGAACAGCAACCAAGGTTTGCAAACAGGCAGAAAATTATAATGAAAAAGCAGAGATTCTAAACAGTTTTTCCTGATCAGTCTTCACAAAAGAAGATGACAACAATGGATCCAAAATGCAGAACACAGGCGGACTCCCCATAGAAGCAGATGCTGGACCATTTGCAAGAGACTGTGTCCTAACAGAGCTTCTCAAATTAAAATCAAATGAAGCAATGGGCCCAGATGAAAACCACCCTAGAATTCTGAAGGAACTGGCAAAGGAAATTGCAGGCCCAGTGGCAGAATTATTCACAGTCTCTAGAGAGTGGGGAAATACCTTAGGACTGGAGAAGGGTGACAGCTGTACCCTTGCACAAAAGTGGAAGCAGGGAGGAGGCCAGAAACTACTGGCAAGTGAGCTTGACCTCGGTAGTGGAGAAGCTTTTGGAGTCCCTACTTAAGGAAAGAACAGTGAAGTTCCTTATGGAAACATAGGGAGGGGCATAGGGAGGGGCATCACAAGTAGAAAAAGGGAAGTGGTTATCCCTCTATACAGACAGTTGGTGAGACCCCATCTAGAGTACTGCGTGCAGTTTTGGAGACCTCATCTACGCAAGGACATAGACAGGATGGAAGCAGTCCAGAGGAGGGCAACTAAAATGGTGCAGGGTCTACATCAGAAACCATATGAAGGAGAGACTGAGAGAGCTAATATGTATACCCTGGGAGGGACGGAGGGACATGATAGAAACTTTTAAGTACCTCAAGGAATCAACAAAGTCCAGGAGGGTAGCATCTTTCAGAAAAGAGATGTGTAAGAACGAGGGGCACAATTTAAAGTTAGAGGGGACAGCTCAGGGAATGTGAGGAAATTCTTTTCACGGAGAGAGTGGTGGACACATGGAACCGCCTTCCTGGAGAGGTTGTGGGGTCTAAAACAGTGGGGAATTCAAACATGCATAGGACAGACATAAGGCAATTATAGTGGGGGGGGGGTGCAGGAAGTAGGCTGTTGGTTAACTAGAATCTGCAGCTTATCCAATAGGTAGGGAAATGGGCAGACCAGGTGGGCCAAGTGGTCCTTATCTGCTGCCAAAGTCTATGTTTCTATGTTTCTATGTAACATGGCAGCTAGATACTAAACAGCATGGATTTACAGCAGGATGGTCATGTCAAATGAATACGATTGAATTCTTTGACTGGGTGACCAAAACAGTGGACCAGTGAGGGACATCAGACATAGTCTATCTAGATTTCAGCAAGGCTTTTGACTTTGTCCTCCACAGAAGATTGGTCAATAAGCAAGAGCACTCTGGGTTAGGGCACAAAATAGTCAAGTGGGTTCAAAACTGGCTCCTCAATGGAATGCTCATTTCCGATGATTTAAAGGCAGGTAGACAGTGTGAAAAGGCAGCACAGAAAGCTAGTAGCATACTTGGATGTATTGGCAGGGACATTATAAGTAGGAAGCAAGAGGTCATACTCCCTCTGTACAGGTCCTTGGTGAGGTCACATCTCGAGTACTGCGTACAGTTCTGGAGACCACACCTATAAAGAGACATAGACCAGTTGAGGCTGTACAGAGGAGAGCCACTAAAATGGTACAGGAACTGCACCAGGAGCAATATGAATCTAGATTACAGCAACTGCAAATGTACTCCAATGAGCAAAGGAGAAACAGGGGAGATATGATAGAAACCTTCAAATACATAAAGGGCATAAGTAAGATACAAGCAGAAAACCTCTTTCACAGAAATGAAACCACGCAAATGAGGAGGCACAGTTTGAAACTAACAGGGGGTAAGTTCAAAACCAACATTCATAAGTTCTGCTTCACAGAAAGGGTGGTGGACCCTTAGATTAGCTTACCACCAGAGGTTGTGAAGGCCAAACAGTTATTGCTTTTAAGCTAGAGTGGGACAAGTACTGTGGTAATATCGGATGAAGAACAGAATAGGAGAGTAGGCAATCTGGGCAGACTAGATGGATCATATGGTCTCCTTCTGCCGATATGTTCTTGTGTTCTTATGTTCAAGAATGGCCGAATGACAAGCTCCTGTATTTTGTGGGATTTTGTGTTTTCTCTTTTAATGTTCTGTTATTATTATACCAGGAAGTCTGCCTATCTCTTGAAGCACAGACATATACAGTGTTTTCTGGTGCCAGTCACTACACTGTCTAAGGTCTGCATGAGCCTACCCCTTTAGATTAGCCTATATACATATACGTCATTCCAGACTTTCTGTTGTGGGGCATTTGTTTCTGCTTGTGCGTACTCATCCTTTGTTGCCTCTCTTCAATGTTATTTGATGTGTGCCAGGGAACTTGGTTAAGTTTACTTCCTACATCTTGCTGGTGCTGCTGCAAGTCTGACCGTGGGACATTTCCCCTAACTTTATTTTTTGTTGCTGGCAATATACGGACTATACCATAGTGCTCCTGCTGCCCAGGACTTAAATTGAACTTAGGCATTTCTTTTCTACCTGCGTTCATGATCATGATTGCACATATACGGGGATCTTTCTTTTTCCTCGGTATCAGACCCTTTATCAACACTTGTGCCCTGTCTTTTTTTTTTAAGCGGCTCATGAATCCTGCATAGAACTGTGGATAAATATATGTTCCTGTTGTTTGCAGCTCCAAGGAGAACCAGGAAGACATTTCATCATAACTCAACAGAAGTTTCCTCTCCTTCTCATGTTTCCCTGGTGTGGAACATATTGAGGTACCCTCCTTATGTATCCCCTGGGAATCAGTATGATTATATTTTGTATGGGATTGAAAGGTACCATTTACTGTTTGTACTATGGATACTGCTACCCCCTCGCAGCTTTGTTTTATAAAAAGGGGTTAGGACATATGCTTATATTTAATGATGTTGTTCCTGGACTAGTTTAAATGCATTTTTGATTTACTGAAGTGATATGCTTACTTGTTTCCCTCTGTTCCACAGGTTGTGTGCTCCAGCTGCCTCTACTAGCTGGTTACATTTTTCATTTTTAGCGAGCACACCTGAATTTGTATTTAATTTATGGCATCCTATATACTGATACTATCATATGGCTATATAGTTTGCCTTTTTTGTTGCATGTTTCTGCTTTCTAATATGAGTGGGTTATAGCTGTTTTAGCAAGGTATGTAAGGGGTACTGTTGTTTCCCTTTCTCTGAGGAGTTTTTCTTTCTCTTTGGACATTTATGATTTTTGGGGGGGTAATGGGGAGAGCATAACTTGATGAGCGGTGATTCGTCGTGCACCTGAAGTGTGGGGTCCAGGGGTTTAATTATTTTTTTTTTGTTGGTGGTGACTATGTGGGATATTTGGGTGGGTGTTATGGGGCTGGCTGGGTGTGTTTCTCTTTTATATATTTCAGTATGTAATATTTTACTCTATATTCTGACACTGTTTGGGGAGGGGGTAGTATTAGTGGTATTAGTTGTTGTCGTATCATCTTTTGTGGGAAGTGGATGTGCATTACTGCTCCCGAGCACCGTACATCTCATTTTATTGGGACATTTTGCATTTACTGTTTCAAGCCTATGTCCCTTTCCTTGTTTTTTCTAATCTTAGTAATTTATGGTTCTTTGTTACCTTTGTTGGATATTGCATATAAATAATGCTTGTGTTTTTGTCACATGGAATGTTAAGGGAGACCATGATAAGTGTAAACGTCATATGGTCCTGCATCACTTAAAGAAATTACATGTAGCTATTGCTTCTCTGCAGGAAACCCACCTGTGCTGCAATGATGTTCAGCTTTTAGGAGGTTAAGGGTTGGCCAGGTATATGGAGCTGAGTCCAATTAGATAAGAGGTGAGGTGGCCATCCTACTGGCTAGACATTTTTCAGTTCAACTTATTAAAGAATGGTGGGACCACAAAGGGAGGTTTCTTTTTGCACATGGCTGGCTAGGCTTAACAGAAGTTCTGTTGTGGTCTATCTATTGTCCTAATTTGGATTCCCCTGCTTTCTTCTTCAATTTGGTTCCCCAGATAGCTTCCTATACTTATATCCCTATTATTTTGGGAGGGGATTGGAATTTAGTTTATCAAACAGACCTTGATCCATCAGGTCATTCCCATAAAGGTTTCTCCCCAGCCCAAAGAATCTATGAGAGCTGCTGGATTCCATTGGCTTGACTGATCCATGGTGTGTTCTTCAGCCCAGGGATAAATAATATATCTTTTAGTCAGCCCCACATGGTACTTTTTCCTGCAGTGATTCTTTTTGTATTAATCAAGAAGAGTCATTGGTGAATTTGATTTCTTGTGATATAGTCTCTAGTCATTTCCAATCATGTGGTTGTACTTTTAACACATTCTGTTTAGGGCCCAATCAACCGTGACAGAGTGTGGTATTTTATCTCTGAACTCATTAAGGATCCTACTATGCTACAAATGATAAAAGATTTGATTCAGTCTATTTTGCATCTAATGCTCGCTCTGTGTTGGCTTTGGATGTTTTGTGGAGAGCTGTGAAATACGTGATCAGAGGAGAGTGCATTCATTTAGCTTAGAATGAAAAGAAGGCCCATAATACTAAACTAGACCAATTACTGCAGAGTATCTGACAATCAAAACATCACTTGTCTCCGGCTACCTCTGCTGAGGACTGATTGTGTTTCAATTCCCTTAGAGCACAATACTTGTGTCTGTTGGCTAAGAGGGCAGAAGTAGCTCTTGCACAAACAAAAATTTGATATCTAGAGTCCGGGGAGACAGCTGGTAAGCTTGTTGCCCTCTGTTTGTGGCAACTCGACTTGGCAAAAATTATTCCCAGTTTTCATGCCCACCCCAGAGGCATTATTGAGACTCAGCCCTGGACTTTTGCTGAGATTTTCTGTTCATATTACAGCTCTTTATTTGTGGTAGATTCAGCATAACCCATGCTCCCTAATCAGATTGACTCTTACCTGACTCCTTTACAACTCCCAAAGTTATCTCCACAGCAGCAGAACCTTTTTAAGAGTCTGATATCTGTATCAGAGGTTTGTCAAGCAATCCCGCAGCTCCCACTAGACAAGGCCCCAGGCCTAGTAGGTTACATCAATAATTTATATAAAACTTTGGTGGAGGACCTTGCCCCTTTCTTAACTCATTTATATAATTTTTTTTAGTCTGGTATTTCTGACTTGTCATTGATCCAGTCCTGGATAACCCTTATTAAGAAGCCTGGGAAGGATGAACTGTCTCCTGCTAGCTACCAACCAAGCTCTCTCCTGAATTCTGTCACAAAAATTCTTGCTCAGATTCTAGCCAGTCGCCTTCAGTCAGTTTGGGATGGCCTGATTAGACCAACACAGGTGGGTTTCATGTCTGGTCGTCTCCCTTGGGATCACCTCCATAAATTGCATTACCTGATGTCTGTGTCCAGGGAGTGCAAGTTACTGGCAGTGCTGGTCTCCTTGGATGCAGAAAATATCATGTCTACTGGCCCTATCTTTTCTCAGTTTTCGGGAAATTTGGTTTTTCGGAAGAATTTATTACCTTGATCAAGGTCTTATATACTAACCCAACAGTACGGGTTTGGTGTAATGGTGTATTGTCTGCCCCATTTACCTTACAGAGAGGAACACGACAGGGATGTCCATTATCACCATTACTTTTTAATTTATACCTAGAGCCTCTTATCTATTGCTTGCAGAACAATCCAGCCATTCATGGCAAAGATGTAGGAGGGTCCCATTACAAGCTATCTGCTCATGGAGATGATCTTCTCCTACATATTGGGAATCTTTCTTCTTCTATTCCAGATGCTATGGCAGAATTTCATCGTTTCTCTATTATATTTGGGTATAAACTTAATCTGGAAAAAAAACAAGGTCTTGGCCCTTAATATTCATGTCCAAAGGCACATGTTTTTGGATCTGGGACTTTCCTGGGACTTTAAATGTTTAACATATCTAGGTATTCCTTTAACTAGATTTTCCTCGTTTCTTATAAAAGAGAACTTAAATCCCCTGCTTCAACAGATTCAGTCAAATTTACAGTGAATGGCCCTCCTTACCTCTCTCACTTTGGGGATGCATTAGTTCAGTCAAAATGAATCTCCTTCCCCGTATTCTATATCCTTTAAGTATGTTATGTCCCTGTCTTCCCAAAATGTGGTTTTCTTGGCTTCAGCAGCTGATAAATTGTATCCTCTCAAAAGGCAAAGCAGTTCACCAGGCATACCATAAACTCACAACTGCAAAGGACAAGGGTGGGCTGTGCCTACTTAATTTCTTCCTTTACTATTGTGCTATACATGGTAGTAATTTTCTCATGTGGGGCCATGACTGGACTCAACATCGGAAGGAAACCCATCTCCCGCTTTGACTCCAGATTGTAAAAGGCCTCTGTCAACAGTCTGGGATATAACTTAGAAGCCTTCTCTCCCTGAAGTCAGATGTGCTCTCATATGGGTTCTGATTGGCCAAAAACACTGGCCCAGCCTCTTATAGGCAACCTCAATATTTGTATAGCATATCACCCAATCCTGTCTATTTTCTGCCCTCAACTTCAGGTTGCTACCATAGGTGACTTTCTAATTTAGGGTAGATTGTTGTCATTTGTTGATCTCAAAGACAATATTTCCTTACCCCAAACTTTTGCTTTTAAGATCTTTCAACTTCAACATGCTGTCATCTCCTTCCTGGGCCCTTCTCCCTGGTCCTTTCAGGATCACTTGGACATTCCTGCACTCATTTCCTTGGTAGCAAGATCCCACTCAATTTTGGGTATATATTCTGTTCTTCAAGCCAAAGACCCTGTGAGTTTACAGGGTGTATTTTATTATTGGCAGCAGGTGTTGAACTTATCAGCAGACCCCTCACTCTGGCAGACCATGTGGCTTCGCTTATACAAATTTGTTAAGCAGCATTATACAATGGCAAAACATTTCCTGAACTCTAATTGGTCAGACTGGGACTGGACCCGTGATGTTATCCCAGTACAACATCACAGGTCTAGTCCCAGCACACAAATGACCGCATCTACCGTTATTAAAATCACTGAGCCTGCTCCTGTGATCCGCGCTCCATGCCAGCGTTTGAACCACACACACAAGCTGAATAAACAGTAAACCCATCCGTGTCCCTCCCACCTCCAAACACTAGTGTTGTTTCCTGCTGCAAGAAAGTTCATGTAAAAAATACAAAAAATATTAACTTTCATGACAGTCCCCCCCCCAACCGAGCAGCTTCAGTGAACAGCGCGCAGTGTGTACCAGATTCCTCGTTCACTCGCTCTGAGGACAACAAGCTGAAAAGAAAATGACCCACCAATTATTCAGAAACACACCTCTAAGTTTCTTTTCGATCCATTTCACTACACATTAAAAAATGGACTGACGGTTTCAGTTCCTCATTGAAACCGTGATCCTGAAAGCGCGAGGACAGATCAATAAGGTGCTTCTCATTCACAGCCGCACTACAGGAAATGTTTAAATTAACGTACTTTCTGCTAAAAAACCAAATAAAATCTGAGAAGGCACTGAGAGGACAACAACAACAAAAAAATGAAAGTTGTGAGGAGACCTACAAAACGAAGAGAAAAGTGTATGTGTGGGGCATACATTTCAACAGACAAAGCCAGTCACTTAACAACAGCACCACCTACTGGCTAAAACAGAACTATTTTTCTCCTTCATACTCCTCCACAGTGATAAATAAAGTAAAAAACTATCAAAAAATGCACTTTTTAAGGGTTTTTTTCCAGCTACAAATGAGCCATTGTATAATAGCAATAATGCACTCCAGGGTGTGTGTTGTGCTGGGATAACGTCACTTCTGGGTTGATTAGTCACACTCGGCCTGCAGCCTCATGCCTAATCACCCCAGGTGTGACGTTATCCCAGCACAACACACACCCTGTCATGCATTATTGCTTAATTCAAATAATACAGAATTTATACTACACACCCTTGAGATTGTATACAAAAGGGCAACTCCCCACGCCAAAGTGTACTAGGTGTGGATAGGCAGAGGGCCACCTTAAACACATCCTCTGGGACTGTGTTAAAGCTGCCCCTTTGCTGAATTCTATTAAGGCATCTTTAGATCCTCTCCTGGGGTTAGAAGTATACTTTATGCCAGAGATATGTTTAGTGGGCATTTATACGGAAGACCTTCTTGGCCCTCACCAGGCATATATAGCTTTAATTGCTGATACAGCCAAGTTAATTATTTTGAGGAACTGGTTAGATGATACCATCCTTAGGTATAAAGAATGGCACCAGGAAATTCCTCAAGCCCTGATGGTCAAGAAACAGATCGCCTCTGCCCAAGGTGTGATATGGAGGTATTGGGCTCATTGGGAGTCACTCCATTCGTTATTGTCCATAGTGCCATTATCATAGTGAATTGTTATAGTAATAGTACCTGTATTTATTTGGTAACTCTCATTTAATCTTTCTTTCCTTCCGTATGGCTCCCAGTTGTTTGTATTGTTTTATTTTTTGTGGGGCTCCTGTTTTCTATTGTTTATGGTCCACTATATAGATTAACTTATGTGGAGGAGAAATCAGGGTGACTGTCCAGCTAGACACCGTGATACTTGAACAAGGGGACTACATCAAGGGAGGTGCCATCTAGGGTAGTAAATGAAGGGAGGGGAAATATAATAACTAGGAATACAGAAACAGGAATACTTTTTGTAGTTTACAAGAAAGGTTTTAGGTTCCAAATTTCATTGAGATCTCCTGGATTCATGATATCTAACCTAGAGATCCAGTAAGTTTCTTTCTGTAACAAAAGGTTCAGGCAGTCACCGCCTCTGGTGGGTGTCTTAACCCATTCAATTCCCATAAAATTTAATAATTTGGGTCAGAGTTATGGGACTCCAGAAAATGTCTAACTATGGGGGTATCTCTTCTATTTTTCACAGTTGAACATACATGTTCCTGAATTCTCTCTTTCAACATTCTTACTGTCCTACCTACAGTATATAACATAAACCACAGGGGCACTGAAGTATATAGATCACAGAGGTGGTGGTACAAATTATAAATTCCTTCACTACAGCATTTTTGGTTTTGGAACACATAAATTCTTTGCCTGGTTTCACATACTGGCAAACATTACAGTTTTGACATTGAAAAAAATAAAAACCTTTTGTTTTTGATGGTAACCAATCAGTCCTCTACTCCTTTTTCCTTAAAAACTGGCTGTGGACTCACCTGTCTTTAATAGTGACATGTACAGTTGGAAAACTTCACTCTGTGGATTAATTCATTAATTTTCCTCATTTCGCAGAGTTAATCCACTCTGCAAAGTCCAAATTTGCAGAAAACTGATAGCTCCTCAAAATGCAAAGTAGACAACTCCGCTGGTGGAGTTTTGCACTGAGGCGAAGTTTGTAACATGAGAAGTTGGTGACTTCACCAGTGAAGTCGGGCACGGAGGTGAAGTTTGTAATGTACTATGGGACTGGAGGTCACATGTTGCTGAAAAAAGCTGTATACCTCAAGGAAGCTGCAGTGTTCTGAAGACAGAGTAGGAGAGAAGTCTGTGTGTCATTGTCTGAGGAAAAAAATGTAAAATCCATCTGAAAAATTAGCTTTTTGAATCAAAACTGTTCATAGATTGTTCTAGAGGGCCTTGTGCTGCTAGAATTGTGTTTTTTTTGTTTATTTTTTTTGTGATTATTTACTTTAAAGTAGTGGCTTCTGTTTTGTCAGTCTGTGAAGCAGTGGGGTGGGGAAGGGTAGGTGCACTATAAAAGCAAGGCAGGCCAGAAAAGATCCAAAGCCGTTTTGTGTAAGTAGGAGAACTCTGTTAAAGTCTGATTTTCTCACACTTTCATGTTCATCATTTTTGATCCATAGCAAGTAGTTTCTCATTTTTATTTCTGTGGTTTACTTTGGTGTGTTTAAGTAAAGTATTAAGTTAGTGTGTATTTTTAGCATTTTTGGTAAACTTTTAGTTATATTTTTCTTAAAGTGGTGGTGTTCTGTCATTTTTTATTATACTTAATACTAAATTACCCATTATCCTTGTCATTTTAATCCCTGTTCTGTTTAAAACGGAAGAAAAAAATAACTTTTTGGGTTGCTTTTAGTAGTAGTTTTTCAGATCACACTGCTGATGCCTAATTCTCTAGAGGGTAGAAATGGACAAAAGTTGCAAATTCTGCCTCTGCGGAACTTTTGTGGAATTTCAGAAATTTCATTAAATTCTCTGCACTTTTGCCATTGGCAAGATTGGAATCTTCTGACCATGTTCTGTGGATTTTTGCTCTGTTCCATGGACTTTTTGGGCAGAACTGCAGAGTAATACATTAAACTGCTGAAGTTATTCCATCCGTAGTTAAATGTATTATTTTGTGATACAGCTCCCCCTATGATGATCACTGGCCCCTGTAAATTCCCTGGCCCAAGGTATCTAGTGCCCCCGCCAGTGATCACCAGTCCCATGTAAAATCTATCCTGGGTGTCCAGTGGGCCCCCACCCACCTGCCAATTTCTGGTCCCATGTAAAAAAAAATCCTGGTACAATGTGGTCTCAATCCACCCATTGATCAATGGACTCATGTAAAAAAAATACCTGGTGCACTGTAGTTCCCTCCCCACCCGCAGATTGATAGCCCCATGTAAAAAAAAAAAACATACCTGGTGTCAGTGGCTCCCCCACCAGCTGATCACTGGCCCCATATAAAAAACAAATACTTGGTGTCTAGTGCCCCCCCACCCACTGATCACCAATCCATATAAAAATAAAGTCAATGGTTTCTAGTAGTACCCTCTCATCGGTCGATCACCGGCCCCAACTGATAAAATCCCTGGTGTCTAGTCATACTCCCCCACCTGCCGATTGTGGGCCCAATGTAGAAAAAAAAAACATTTAAATAATTTTCCCTCCCTAGTGACTAGTGGATCCCTCTCCCTATCCCTGAGCCCCTTTTAAAACATTTTTCCTCATTCCCTGGTATCTAGTGGACTCCCCACCTCCCACCCTGGCAGGTAGTTGGAGGTGCTGGTATTAATGTAGCAACATTTTTCTCTGCCACATCTGTGGCAGCCATGCTGGTGGGGGATGTGGGAGGTGACAAGAGAAGCAGCAGTAAACAAGGAACAGTACTTGAGGAGGAGGTTGTTGGTGTCTCCGTGGCTGGTGGTGGTGGTGCTGAGTCTGACAGTGTGGAGCTTGAGTCAGTGGTTGAGGAGGAGGTTGTGGTCCCTGTGGCTGGTGGTGGTGGTGCTGAGCCTGATAGGGTGGAGCTTGAGTCAGTGGTTGAGGAGGGAGATCTGGAAAATGTGCGTCACACTCAGACTCCTGTCTGAATGGCGAAGTTACTGGTAAAGTTGTTGCCGGTGAAGTTAATATAATTTGCCAAACTGTCTCAATGGCAAAGTTACTGTGAGAATTCTGGCGAAGTTACATAGGTGAATTTGCAAAATAATGATAAAACTTCACAGATTACTTTGCAGAGGTAAAGTTGCTGACTTCACCACAAATTTGCAAGTGAATTAAAACTTTGGCATATTTCTAGTCCTTATTACTTGCTGTTTTTTCCAAACGTTACACATGGTGAACTTCCAATTAGTCCTGCTCCAGTCTAATCACTTCTAAATGTGGGCCAGTTTTTCTATACAATGTTCCCAATTTTCCCTGAAATATTGTTAGTCAGTTGGAAAAGTTAATGGTCTCGCCAAGTTCTTTCTCTTACTTATTTACTGCCTCTGTTTCTGAGCCAGAAGATCAATTTGTTTTTTGTTATTGACCTCATTAAATATCTTCTCGAGTTTTTAATTCTGATACCCCATCTCTAAACCTTGACATAAGCTCCCTAGCCTGTTTCTTGTGTTCTCTGAACAATTATGTCTAATTCAGAGAAGTTGACAGTAAGAAATTGATTTTTTCACATATTTTGGGTGTGAGCTATTATATCTCAGCAATAAGCCTGTTGCAATGGCTTTCCTAAATCCTTTTATGATTACTTGTCTCATAGTGACGTCCTCTGTAACTTAATGTTAAATTCCAATTTGTGCACCTTAATAACTTTGGCATTCTTTGATGCAATAGCTCAATATTTGGCATGTACTGTCATTCTGCCAGTGTCTGAAAACATGGAAAGTTTTGTAATGGCATCTTGTATAGTTTTTGAGATATGGAGTGGTGAAAAAACATAAAACTGCCACCTTTTTACCTATACTTAACATGGGATTTTTACTCTCATCTACGGCCCAGAAGAAATTAATATTTTTCTTGACATTTTCAGGGATGATGGGTCTGCGCCAATGGCGTGTCTTTGGATAGTTTGGTGAAAAGATTTCTCACCATTTTTAAATGTTAATGTTTTTTGTGATAGCGGCTAGACAGGCAAATTATTGAAACACGTTCAAGCTGTTAATACTAAAGGTCTGCTCTGAGAAATACTGTTCGTGTTGTCTACTATCTTGTTTTTTGTTCCCTTTTTAAATTTTGATTTCTAAGAAAATACTAGTTATTATGGAATTAACAAGACCTGTATTTAGGTCTCATTCACACAATTAGTTGCATTTTTGTACCATCATTTAACAATTTTTCATTGTGAGTATGTATTTGGGGGCGAGAATCATATTGCCCGTCACTCACTTAGGTAAGGATAGTTCGATCCAAAAATAACCATTCAAACAGTAATTACAGTTTGAATTTTACTGTTTGAATGGCTATTTTCAGACTAAATTATCCTTACTTAAGCCAGTGAGATTTATACGATTCTCGACCCAAAAAACACATCATTGCACAAAAAATTGTTATGAAGTTATTTTACTCTCTGGTGTCAAGTGGCACCCCTCACCCTCCAATTGTGATCCCCTTACTTGATTTTCTATTTCCCTGGTGTCTAGTCATATCCCTCACCCTCCAACTGTGATCCCCATATTTAATATTTAGTTCTCTGGTGCCTAGTGGCACCCTACAACCTCTGATTATGGTCCCCTTTAGCTGTTTTTATTTATATATCCCTGGTATCTAGTGACACCTCCCACCCTCCAACCATGATCCCATTGCTGTTTATTTATATCTGCTGGCTCTTTTTTTTTAATAAAATACAAAAGGGCTACCTTTTTTTTATTTTCTTCTAAAAACCTGTAAAAAAGAAAATGGTCCCACGCCAATCAGAACCCCCCCCATCCTTACCATCCACTCAGCACCTACCACCCCAACCACCCAGTACACCCCTACACACCCTCACTCTCCTGAACAGGTTCCAGGTTCAAGATCTGATCTCTGACTGAAGACAGGTCTTGCTGCTGGAACCGACAACAGCAATATTAGAAACTAAGGTAAATGTGGTTCAGTGTATTTTAATGGGGGTTTCAACTTTTATGCATAACTTTGCCGATTTTTGACATTTTGATCCACAATTTTCAACATGGCCTTTTGGAGACCCCAACTCATGAACAATGTGACTGTCATTATGCAGCTCCTGCCTGAAAGGTGATTTCACGGTCACTTGGTAAATTTACCTTTAGGGAGAGATTTGCATAATGACAGTCATATTGTTCATGAGGTGGGGTCATTAGAAGGCTATGTTGAAAATTTGGGGTCAAAATATGTAAAAATGGCAAAGTTATGATAATTTGTTGCAATTTTGCCATGCATACTTTGGAAATGTTTAATATTTTGACACAAAATTTTCAACATTGACAGCTTATTACCCCAACTTATGTGACAACTGTCATTTTTCAAATCCTGACCAAAATGTGTTTTCACATCTGTGGCACAGAATGGTGTTGCAGTTGTGCAGAATTATGTTTTGGTGATGATTCAAAAATATTTCTGTACTGGGTACATGAAGTGGGGTAATAAGATGGCTGTGTTGAAAATTTTGGGTCAAAATATATTAAAATGGCAAAGTTATGCCCATTCATTGCAATTTTGCTATGCACGCTCATAACATTGGAAATTTTTATTTATTTATTTTTATTTATTTAGCTTTTGTTGACTGGGTAAGTGCACTAGACAAATCCTGCCTATTTTCAGGCACGACCCGGGGGAGGGGGATACAGATGAATGCCAACTGACCTTAAACCAGATTAAGCTGTTGGTAGTATTTTTACTGAATGAATGAAATTTGGCCAGGACACTGGGGAAATTCCCCTACTCTTTTCGATAAGTGCCATGGGATCTTTAACATCCACTTGAACTACCACCAATCCAGGCAGATGGGACCTCGGTTTAATGTCTCATCCGAAAGATGGCACCTCAGAAGTGCAGCACCCCTCTCATGCTGCACTACAGTGTCAGTACTGGG
This sequence comes from Neoceratodus forsteri, assembly GCA_016271365.2. Lineage (NCBI taxonomy): Eukaryota > Metazoa > Chordata > Ceratodontiformes > Ceratodontidae > Neoceratodus > Neoceratodus forsteri. Next base: position 1,730,373,042 of record CM057452.1, read on the forward strand.
ATATTAACCCAAGTGCCAGATGTGGGAACTGAACCCACAGCCCACTAATCTCCTGGCCTCAGAGGTGAGTGCACTACCTACTGAGCCACTGACACTGACATTTTAAATATTTTGACCCCAAATTTTCAATATAGCCTTCTTTTTAACCCACTTCATGTATGTCATGACTGTCATTTATCAAATCCTGGCCAAAATGTGTTTTCCCACCTGTAGCAAATAATGGCATTGCAGTTCATGGAATAACTTTTTTGGCAGTGATTCAAACATTTTCTGTACCATGTACATGAGATGGGGTAATAATATGGCTATGCTGACAATTTGTTCACTGTTTTCCTATAAATGGAAGTGCAGGGCTCTTCCACAGTGGCATACAAATACACATCTATGGAGGGATGGGAGCACAGGGCTGGAAGGGCCCTGTCTTCCCACAGAAAAATAAGGATACAATTACTCTTTCTCAAAAACTATACATGGGTGGGAGTACAGGACCCAGAGGGCCCTGTACTCCCACAGGCATATAAAGCTCCAATTAGACTATCTCAAAAAGTAAGGAAATTAATTGAAAAAAACCCTGCATTAATGCATATGTTAGGGTTCAGGATAAAGTGCAAAAAGTAGGGAAATATGACATGAAGGTTTTCAACCTTAGCAAACCATAGCAAAAAAACTGTGTTGAAACATAAGTTAGGGTTCAGGGTAAAGCAAAAAAAAAAGCAGAGAAATATGATGTTAGGATTTTCAACCCTAACACCCCACCACCAACCTGGAGGCAGCAAATCAGGCATGCCTTGGGGTTGTCAAATCTAACACTCACCCTACATCTATGCCTGTTTATCGGTGGAATGGGGTGGGCATTGGAGTTGACAACCCCACGCATACAGTCTGTAATGATGATGATGTGATAATATCATCTCTTTATGCACTGCTAACATTTCAACACCTGACTCCTATATATATATATATATAAACACATGTGACAAACTCTCCCATCTAGGCTATAACAGCTTTTAGAAAGTTGCCTGTTTTCTTTTAGCTGCCACAGTCTGGGTCGTTCTCTGAACCTTAACTCTTCCCTGTGCACATCTGGTGAAGGTCACCACAGTTTCAAAGTTCAAATCTTTTTTTTTTTTTGAAATTTAAGATACTTTATCAAGGTTTCCGAATGAACCATAAACAAACAGTTAGGATGTACATACTACATAAACAACACAAACACAGAACTATACAATTGACTAACAGTATCATCCCCCCCCCCCCACTTAAACAATACTCTCCCCTATGGAGAACCTAATATCTCAGTAATGGGGTCTATCTAGAAGAAACCAAAATACTGCACAAAAATAATGGGAGTATGGCTTATCCACTTCATTAGAAACCACCAGAAAGTACAGAGGCTTAAGTTAAGCTCCACTGCTCTGCTCAAGGGCTAAAGGAAAGTGAAAATGAAGTGTGTAGCTTACTCCATTTCTTGGTATACCCGGCTAACCAACTATGGAGGCTGGCTATCATCTTCTTGAAGCAAAGATTAGTCAGGAGCTTGTTAAGCCACTCGAAGTAAGAGATAACAAGTTGGTCATTCCAATGGTAAAGTACTACAGGTTTAACAGATAATGAGATCATGGACATATAGTATCTCCGCTCTTTATCCCGGATCTGTGAGTAATCACCAATGATACAAATTTCAAGAGTAAAATAGTTCTTTGGACCCAAAACTGGATCCACCTTCTGTCTAATTCTTTCCCAAAGGGGGGTAATTTTTGGACAGTCCCACAGGATGTGAAACAAAGACCCAGACTCTTTATTTTATTTTATTTATTGTAGATATCAGATAACACACCTTTGAGTCAAATACTCCTTTACAAAGGTTCCACGTCATTGAAAACAGAGACATCAGGGCCAATAGCAACAACTAGACACAATAGTTACAGAAATGGTTACAAAATGGTTACAGATAACACAGTAAAGCAGCTGGTGATACAGAGTTACAGAGTGCTGCCAAATATAGGTACATAGTCCAAACGGTAGCAGGTAGCAAAACATACACTGCAGAGCAGTGGTGCTAGCCATGCCCTGGTGGTTATTTGCAGGCCTAGGCTAGACTGAGGTGTCCATTGTCAAAATATAGGAATGCCCAGGGGTGGCTGGACCAGAGTTAAGTCCACACCTGGTACATAATGGACAGTCTAGTTTACCCATCGTGGCCAATTTGGGAGGAGTAAGGTAAATATAATGTAGATCATTAAAACTGGGTAAGACAGAGTTTGTCATTTGTGGCATATAGATAAAGATCTGTCCAGATTCAGTCCCAGTCAAAAGTATTTGTAAGGAGAGAGGATGACCAATAAAGGGAATGCCACTTTGTATCTGAAAAAATTCTAGGGAACAGGATAAGGACAATTTGAGAAACTGGGTGAGATTGCCAGGCTAAAGAGTGGAATGTAAATATCTTCTTGGTTATAAGACCAGGAGAATGTACCAAACCAGCTGAGCAGTAGATGCCAGATTTGGTAGATCTTAAAGATAAATTTAGGTGGCAGGTTGAGCTTAAGCAAAAAATCTTGGCTGGTGTTAATCCTCCCATTAGATACAAAATCACATACTCTTTTTCCTTCCAGCTGAGGAATTCCTTCAGGAGTCACCATCCACCCCCCCCAACTTAAAGTTGGGATTATTACATAACAGCTGAGAAATATCCTTTAGATTGTTGCAACATAGAGCTCTGCATAACTGATAGTGTATCTTCAGCGAGGTAAATATAACCGAATTACGAAGTGACTGTGTCAAGGAATTAGAAGAAATGGAAAAAAAAGGGTATCGGGAAAGAGCCGAGTCTTTAATAAGGGTTCTTTCAATCCATAGCCACAGTGGAATGTAACTGGGTTCCCCCGTGGAAGGGGGGATGCAGACCATTTAGCATGCTTAGCAATGTGGCTAGTCAGATAATAGAGAAAGAAACTGTGTTAATTTTAGGCCACCTTGCTGTTTGGGTGCCCCTAGACAAGTATAGGAACATCTTGGAGGTTTCCCTTGCCAAATAAAGGTGGATATAATGCTATGGGCCTTTTGAAACCAGCTAAGGAGGAGCAGAAGATTCAACATGTGTAGGGGATAAAACAGCCGAGGGAGGATGTTAATCTTGACAACACTAATTCTCCCTTGAAGGGATAAATAGAGAGGGACCATCTATCTAAGTTCTACTTAATCATAACCAAGAGATCATCGAGGTTCAGCTTTTTTAATTGAGTGGAATTTTGGGTAAGAGTTATCCCCAAATATTTAAAACGAGTGACCCAGGTAAGGTGCAGGTCCACTATATCTGATTTGAGTACTCTAGAGTTTAGAGGCATGACCACCATCTTATCCAAGTTAAGTTTATAGTTGAAGAACTTACTGAACTCTTGGATAAGAGTTAGCACTGCTGAGATAGAATTAGTAGGCTCAGAAATATGTAGGGGGATGTCATCCACATATGCGGAGAGCCTGAGGTCAAAGGGGCCAACCGGAATGCCCTTAATCAGAGGTGAAGTATATAGGTGGAATAGCAGTGGTTCTAGATATAAATTAAAAAGTAGTGGGGAGAGTGAGCACCTTTGCTGAGTCCCAGAGTACAGTGGAGATGCCGAAGATAGTACCCCATTACAGTATATTTTTGCAGTAGGCCCCGGATATAGACCTGAATCCACCTAATAAAGTCACGAGGGAAGCCAAATTTATTGAGCAGTGCAAAAATAAAGGTCCAATTCACCCTGTCAAAAGCTTTCTCTGCATCCAGGGAGACCAGAGCCATTGGACGGGAGGCCTCTCTGGATGCGGAGAAAATATGAGATAATTTATGCAGATGGTCTATCGAGGTGCAGCCTCTCATGAAACCCACCTGTTCCTAACTCACTAGTCCCTCCCAGACTTGTGTAATTCTATTAGCCAAAATTCTGGCAAAGATTTTAATGTCTTGATTCATAAGGGAGATAGGGTGATAGTTAGTCACTCTGTCCTGAGGTTTACCTGGCTTCAGCAAAACCACTATCATGGCCTCCAGCAAAGTAGGATCTGCTAGCCCAAATTTGCGAAAAATAAAAGTAGAGTTGCTGGAGCAAGGGAGCTAGCTCATCTATAAAAGCTTTGTAAAAATTTGATGAGAAACGACCAGGGCCAGGGGCTTTATACAAAGGGAGGGAACTAATTGCCTCCAAAATTTCTTGCAATGTGATAGGTCTGCTAAGAAGGGACTGCTGGGCCAGGGTTAGTTGAGGGAGGGGGATATACACTAGACAAGCGCTGTCCTCAATGGAAGGCACATTAGCAGAAGGACCATACAAATGACGGTAATTAGGATCGAATTCTAGAATAATATCACTAGGGGAGGTTTTAAGGAAGCCATCTGCAAGGGAAGAAAGAGCAAGGACTAAATAGGATTCTCCTTTCTTCCGTATCCATAAGACAAGGAGACAACTTGCCTTATCACCCTGATCAATGTAACGGGCTTGGGTTTTAATAAGAGCATATTCAGCTCTCTCTCCCTGGCTCTCTGCATATTTATCCCTGAGTATTGTTATGGCTGTAAGATCCCCCTCAGAGATGCAAGATGAGAGATTTTGCTCCAAGTTTCTTATTTGATCTAGAAGAAGACATATAGCAAATTCTTGTTTACGTTTCCTCATAGTGGCCAATCGTACAAATTCTTCCCATAGCACACATTTCAAAATGCACCACACCTTGACCACGTTGGGAATGGAATCAGCATTATGAGTCACAAACTGGGCTATGACATCTTTGACCTGGGCTAATACCCCATCATCTTTAAGTAGCTGAGTGTTTAGTTTCCAGCTCTTATCCCTATGAATGGTAGGCAAGAAAATACACTCTAGCCAAGCTGGGGAATGGTCAGAAAGCACACACAGAGCTATTCCACTGCTCAGGATCCTGGGCAAGACATTCTTAGTAACTAAAAAGTAATCAATGTGGGAGTAGGACCTATAAAGTGGTGAGTAAAAAGTGTAGTCCCTAGTGGAAGGGTTGGAAAGTCACCACTGATCACATAGACCCACCATATCCATCATTTCATGAAGGGACCTCTGAGTGTGGGAAAGGCCAGAGTGGCTCTAGTTGGACTTATCTAAATCAGGAGTAAACACCAGGTTCCAGTCCCCAGCCAATATAATGGGGAGGTGGAGAAAAGGGGCCAATAAAATAGATAAGTTGGAGAAGAAGTCTGGAGTACCTGTATTGGGCTCATATATGCAACCCAATAGGACCTCAGAGTGATCCAATACTCCTTGCAGCAGGAGGTAGCACCCTTGTGGATCCTTCACACATTGAAGCAATTTGAATTGTACTCCTTTAGCCAAGAAAATAGTTACACCACTTTTGGAGGTTGAATTCCAGGCTGCATAGACCTGACCAATAGCCTGTCATCAGAAAAGAAGACAATCCAAGGAGAAGAGGTGGGTCTCCTGAAGGAATGCTACATGGCAATGCATCAAATGAAGATGCTTTAGGATCTGGTACTGCTTTACCCTTGAGCAGGCCCCTTTAACATTCCAAGTAACTTATTGTTATCTATAGGGATGGAGCAAGCTTAATGTGCCACATAAATAACCCCTTGTAGATGATAGACTAGTGAAATTAACAAATAAGATTCTCCATTTACCCAACCTAACAACAACAACACCCCAATGCAATAGCCCAAACCCCCCAGAGATAAAGAATGAATGGAAACAGACAAAATATTGTAATGCAGCATATAAACAGTGAATTAGAATAGAAATAACTTTAGTAATTATTGAACTGCAGTGTGAGGGAAACTCTGTAACCCACCCCACTTGATATGAATACCCCCACAGTAACCATGTAAAAAATAAGCATATATTGGCAGTAGGAATAATGGAATCCTCCCCATCACAAAAACACCTCCCACAAACACACCCAACAATAACTGACCCTCCAGTCTGAATGACTGACCTCCCTTGGCCAATTGGGCCATGATGTAATTAATATCACCTGCAGTAATCCTCCCTCTCCCCTTATGCCAAAGTTAATGAAAACATATGTAGCTATAGCCGCTTTAAGGAAATCATCACTAATCAACAGTAGCAATATCAAGCTAAAACAATCCCCAGTAAATAATGAATAACCCCACATAAATTTCATGGCATAAGTCTTTAAAGAGTAAGCAGTGTCCAAAGTATAGGGGGATAGGCAGAATTGCCAAAAATCCACCAGGAGCACTTAGGTAACACGAGTCCAAACTGGGAAGAAGAAAAACAAACACAGTTCCAGAGGAGCACAAAAGGTGAATATGGAGTCCCTGGATAAATGCCAGTATCCAGACCAAGTTGTAGAGGAAGTTTTAAATATCTGAGTTGCTTATCATCTAGTCCATCGCCGATGTAGAGGAGGAGCAGGGAAGATGCAGTACAAAATCATTACAGTGTCAGGAAAATTGAGAGGAAATGTGCACAGATGAAGCCATTTGCAGAAATGTCAGTGTTCATGTAGCCTAGAAGAAAAAAGAAGGAGGGGGAGGAATCAGTAGCTGAGGGCAGAAAAATCAGATCAGTGTGCACCGGTACTCCAAACAGGGACCCAGGCAAAGTAGCAGTGAAGGCGAGGCTCCAGGATTAATACTGCTCAGAAATAGAGGAAAAAGATGATCTTAGATAATGAGCTATTTCGCCACCAGCATGAAAATAAACTGCCACAGAACCCCTGGCGGTTTAATAGGTGGTGATTAGCAGGGCAGTCTTCATGCTGGTGATAGGCAAGAGGGCTAAACAAGGGACAGCTTACTGTAGTTCATCACCGATATGATCAGACCAGCACAAGGGGGTGGTAGTACACAATGCACGGAATTGTTCATCCACAGATCAAAGTATGGAGAACGATCATAATGAAACAGTCCATGGAAATACAGTTGAAACTACCTGAATGCCATTCCCCAGGCCCAGTCCAATAAGTTCACTTAAACAAGTCCGGGAAAATGTTTTTTCCGTTTGGTGCTAGCTATTTCCAGAGAATCAAAACTTTTCCACTGACCTCCTTGATGAACTTGGAGAATAGAAGGGTTACGGACCCGATATTTTATCCCAGCAGCAATTAGTTTAGATACCATGGGGTGTAGGGCTGTTCTTCTTTGTCAAAGTGAATAAGGCAGGTCTTGAACCATACTGAGCCTCTTTCCTTCCCATTGCAGTTCTTTAAGATCTCATATCTTGTCCAGGATAAATTGTTTGTCCAGAAAGTTTAGAAAACAAAAGATCAGAGGCCTCGGAGGTGAACCCGGTGGGGGCATTAACCAAAGAGATCTATGCGCCTGCTCTTTTACATAGCTGGGTCCATCTGGCGAAGGACCAGCTACCCGCTCACACAATTTCTGCACAAATGGAATGACTGACCAGCCCTCCTCACCCTCCGAAAGACCAAGCACCACAAGACTATTCCTTCTGGAGTGGTCCTCTAGGCCTTCCAGTCAGTCCTCCATTTTTTTAACTCTTTGATGCAGATTAACAACTTTAGGGTCCAATTTAGCCCTAGAGTCATCTAAAGAGGAGATATGGGCTTCATTGTCTCCAGTTCGGTGAGCTAACGCTTCCATGGAAGTGCGCATATTTTGAACGTCTGCCTTCAAAATCAGCAGTGAGTCCTTAATAAGGGAAAGTTCTTCTAAGAACTTGTACTCTATAAGGGTGGCCTGGGAAGCAGGGTTATTGGCAGACCCACCCTGACACGCCTTAGCCCGCTTGGGGTTTTTGTCTCAGTCCAGAGTTGGCGACGGAGTATGGGATCGGGCTCTTCATCTTGGTGTTCATAACTGCAAAGTAATTTGTCCAGCCACTGCAGCAGTAGAAGCAGAAGCTCTGGGAGAACCACAATAACCAATTTGGTAAGCAAAGTGACTATATAAAATAAGAAAATTGGCAAAAGGTCGGGAGCTACAGCAAGGAACGTCTGCTCAGGCAGCCACCACGTGACCTCAGCCTCCCAAAGTTAAAATCTTGTAGAATGTTTCTAGGATGATGGATGCTAACAGAGTTCTTTTCTTTGCAGTTACCTTAGCAACTAAGCCACAGCCATGACTGTTATGTAAATAGACATTTACTGCAAAAGTCAGGTTTCAAAATACAGGATATATAGAGAAACAGAAACATAGAAGTTGTCAGCAGATGGGGACCATACGATCCATCAAGTCTGCCCATGGCTTCCTTCCCTCCTACTTAGCTGCCTGCTTGTGTATCCCACGGTGTCGGTTCCATGCCCACTTGACTTCCCCCACTATCTTGGCTCCCACCACCCCCTCCAGCAGGCTAATCCATGGTTCCACAACATGCTCTGTGAAGAAGAATTTCCTCATATTGCTTCTGAACTTTTCTTCCATAAGTCGAAGTTTGTGCCCTCTAGTTCTGCTGTAGTCCTTTACCTGAAAGAGGTTCTGCATGTGCACCCTGTTGTTGCCTTTAAGGTATTTGAATGTTTCTTTCATGTTCCCATGATTCCTGTATTGTTCAAGGAAGTATAATTTGAAGTCATCCAGTCTTGCCTCGTACGGTTTCTGATGCAAGCCCTGCAATATCTTTGTTGCTCTTCTCTGTACCATCTCAAGCCTATCTATGTCCTTTCTGAGGTGTGGCCTCCAGAACTGGACACAGTATTCCAGGTGAGGCCTGACCAGGGACCGATACAGGGGGATGATTGCTTCATGCCTTCTGTTATTGATGCCTTCCCTATTCATACCAGGATACCACTAGCTTTAAATGCTGTGTTTCACACTGTCTACTGACCGTGAGGTCATCTGATATGATCACCCCATGTCTTGCTCCTGCCTGGTAGCCACCAGCTGCTCCCCTCCCATTGAGTACAGTTTCCCTAGGTTACGCTTTCCCAGGTGCATGACCTTGCATTTTTTGGCACTGAATTTCAATTGCCAGGTCTTGGACCACTCCTCCAGTGTTCGGAGATCAGCTTCCATGCTTTGCTGTCCCTCTGTTGTGTCTACCTTGTTGCTAGTTTTGGTGTCATCTGCAAACAGGCACACCTTTCCCTCCAGGTCATCTGCAATGTCACTGATGAATCTGTTGAGGAGGATCAGCCCCAGAACTGAGCCCTGCAGGACCCCGCTAATCACCCTCCCCTCCACAGAGTGCCATTTAGTAATATTCTTTGAGTTCTCCCATGTAACCAGTTTCTGACCCAGTTTGTAACCTCAGGCTCAATTCCCGTGTTCTCCAGTTTTTTGACTAGTCTCCTGTGTGGAATGGAGTCAGAAGCTTTGCTGAAGCCCAGATAAACCACATCCACTGCCCCACCCTGATCTACTGTTTTGGTGACCCAATTGAAAAAATCAACCAGGTTTGTCTGGCAGGACCTCCCTGCTGTGAAACCATGTTGATTTTTGTCGAGCTGACCACTTTGCTCCAAAAAAGCTATGATTCCTTCCTTCAACAGGGACTCCATCAGTTTTCCCATGACTGACATTAGACTAACTGAATGGTAGTTACCTGGCTTTTTCTTGCTTCCACTCTTGGGGAGTGGTACTACTGTTGCACTCTTCCAATCCTCCGGCACCTCCCCACTCCTTAATTATTTACTGAAGAGCACTGCTAAGGGGGCTGCCAGTTCCCTTCCTAGTTCTTTCAGTATTCTTGGGTGTAACCCATCTGGCCCAGTAGCTTTATGTACCTTTAACCTGTCTATTTCCTCCAGGACCCTTTCCTCTGTGAAGGGACCCGTGTCTATTCCTTCAATCAGACACTTCTTTATGCCTATTGTTGATCCATTACCATCTGTTTCCTGTGTGAAGACTGAGCAGAAATACTCATTGAGTGCCTCTGCCTTCTCTCTTCTCCCTTCTTCTTTGTATGTGCAATACAAAAGACAGAAAATTCACTTTTACAAGATAAAAAAAATATTCTAAATAACAGGTGTCAGAAAGGAAAACACTACAGACTACTTTAGTCTAACATAAAAAAGTACTTACCTTCCACTAAACTCAAAGAGAGAACTGCTATCCAACCTATCCTTTACCTCCCTAATGAAGCTTAGGTGGATGACAGGCTCTGCTTATCATGGATGTTTCTAGGCAAAAAATCTTATCTATAATTAAGTCTCTGACTTTATAGCCTAAGGTTGAAACACTCTGACTCATTTATTTTCAAATCCACCAAGCATTTTAAATTCTGTACCAAGTTTGTGTTCAATTGCTCCAATCAGCTTAAAACCTATGGGTGTCCAACCTGATCAGGTCTGCACCTAGTTTTCGTTTTAATTTCTCCAATCCTTTTAAAATCTGTGTGTGTGTGTGTGTCTACCCACACCAGACACTTTCTGAGACTTATTATTCTGCACAGAGGCCTTGTCTGCTAGTGACATAAAATCCCAATGTTTTCCCCTTTCTGTTAGCATGACAGGCATAGCCTCTGGTGAGCCTACGAGAGACAGAAAAATAGTTTCAGTAAACCCAAACAATTAACTAATCAGTTCCCATTTCTCTCACATCCCCCCCCGGTGATGAAGGCATGTCTCTTTGGGCCACCCCAAGAGATAAGGCCATGCATGCATGCAGAGACTGGGACACACATAAAGTATCCAACCATGCTGTTAACCCTGCCTAGACAGCCCATTTGCATTGCCATTTTTTAACCACTGTGGTGCTGGATGATTATGTAAAAGGCCTGCAGTACCAAGCTCCAGAGCAGTAGTTTTTTTTTTTATTTTGCCCACCTGACCTACGAAGCCAGATTAGGGGATTATGATTTGCAACAACAGTAAATGCTTGCCCATGAAGTTAAGGTTGCAGCTTTAGAAGGGCCCGCACAATTTCCAAGCACTCCTTTTTATTCATGGCATATGGCTCCTCCCTGGGCAGAAGCCTTCAGCTCAGATACACTACAGGGTGCTTCTCCCCCTGCAGCATAACCTGGCTCAGCACAGCACCCAGCCCATGGTCTGAGATGTATACATGAACAATAAACTTTAGACTGTAATAGGGGATAGCTAGCTAGCACAGCTGGCCTCTTAAGGCCTTTTTCAACTTTTAAAAGGCAGGCTCACAGCCCTCTGTTTGCTGTATTTGTTCAGGCTGTTTGTTTTTTGTTAGGTCTTCACTGTAGTGAGGGACAAACCTCCAGTAGTACCTAATTGTTTCTAGAAACGCCCTTACCTTTTTGTTAGTGGTAGGAGTGAGCCAGGCCAGGATGACATTGACCTTGGCAGGCTTTGGACAGATGTATCCACTGCTCACCCTGTGCCTGAGGTAGGATACTTTTGCCATCCTTGTCTGGTATTTTATCACCTTGACTGTCTGCTGTGCAGCCTTTAGCCTGCAGAATACCTCCCACACATGATTGATGTGCTCTTTTTAGGTCTGTCTGTAAATGGCAATGAAATCCATATACACCAGTGCAAAATCACCTGCTCCAGGCAGAATGTGATTTACAAGCCTCTGAAAGGATTCAGGTGTAGTTTTTATTTTAAATGGCATTAACTTGAATTCATATAAGCCAAATGGGGTGATGAAAGCTGATTTGTTTTGGCTGTAGAGGTCAGAGGTACCTGCCAGAAGCCCTTTGTTAAGTTTATTGTGGTCAGATATTTGGTTTCCCCAATTGCTCCAGGGTTTCATTTGTTATGGGCATGGGGTAGGTGTCTGACTCCACACAGCTGCTGAGCTTTCGGTAGTTAACACAAAACTGTGTGGTACCATTTTTCTTTAGGCATCAGGACTATGGACAAGGTCCAAGGCCTACTGGACTCCTAGATTACTCCAATTTTCAACATTTTGTTGAGCTCCTTTTTCAAGGTCTGCTTAACCTGCTTTGGTACCTGTAGGGGGACTGTCTCAGTGGCTACTGGGCCCAGTATCCATGTGGTGCTCAGTCAACGTGGTATACCCCGGTTTCCCTATGAACATGTCACCAAATTTTCTTAACACACTCTGGATTTCCAGCACCTGGGGTGGCGTTAGCTGATCCGAGAGGGCAAGGTTGTCCAGAGGATCCTACTTGGGCCTCCCCGGGGAATCTCACCAAGGTATCAGCCTCAGCTTACTTTTTTGGGGTGCTATACAAAGCAAGGAATAGTTTTTTCCATTGTAGTAGGGTTTTATCGTGCTAACATGATGCACTTTTTGGCTGCACATCCTGCCAGGTAGCTTTATCATGTAATTAACATAACTCACCTTTTGGACAATGGAGAATGTCCCTTCCCATGCTGCTTGCAGTTTACTTGTTTGGACAGGAATGAGTACCATTACTCACTGTTTCGCCTTGTATTCTCAGGCTCGGACCACGCAGTTATACCAACAGGGTTTCTTTGTGTAGACAGCAGAGGCTGGCAATTTTGTGGCAAAATAAGTGACAACTTGTTTTTACTTGCAAATCGAAGCCTTGTGCCTTATGCTACTTTGCATTAATTCTGTATAGCAAACTTTCTGCTACTGTTTTAGAGTGGTTAATTGCTTCTTTGCAAGCCTCATGAGCTCCTTAAGCTGGTCCTGAAGTTCAGGATACAGTTCACAACAGACTCCCCTTGGGAAGCATGGTCATCCTCTCATTTATTTAAAACAAACATTAGGGGCCCCCTCACCCTCTGGCCAAACATGAGCTTGAAGGCTGAGCACCCTGTGAATTCCTGTGGGGCTTCTCTGTGCACAAAAAGGAGATGAGGCAAGTATTTGTCACATTACCTCTTGTACTGGTCAGCAAATGTCCATAACATTGTCTTAAGGGATAAATTAAGTTGCTCCACCAAATTGTTAGTCAGGGATGGTATGTGGAGGTTTTGAGCTGCTTCACCCCACACTTTTTACACAGACTACTCATTAACTCAGACATGAAATTAGTGCCCTGATCTGAAAATATTTTCTGGGGAAAGCCCACTCAGATAAATACCACCAACAGTGATTTAACCACCTTTTTGCCTTAATGGATGTTAAGGGCAACACCTCTGGGCATTTTGTGGCATAATTGATGACCACCAAGATACACTTCTTGTCTGTATGACTTGCTGTGCTAAGTGGCCCCACTGTGTTAACAGCTACCATTTTAGAGGGTTCATTTACAATGGGCAGGGGCACCAAAGATGCCTTGGCATTATCACCATGTTTATCAGCCTTTGGCACTGTGGACAAGTCCAACAGTAATTTGTCACATCTTTGCTCACACCAGGCCAGAAGAAATTGTTGGTAAGCTGCTTTTATTGTGTGATTCACACCCAAGTGGCCTAAAAAGGGATATCATGGGCCAGGGCCAAGAGCTGCTGGCAGTAAACCCTAGGGACACCAGCTTCTGGAGTACCTCTTTAGTTAGCCCCCCCCCCCAGTGTACACTCCCTGTAAAACAGTCTATTTTTCCAGCAGACTGACTTTTTACCTCCCTGAGCCATGTCAGTTATTTCTTTTAGTTTCTTTGGGGTAGGATAAGCCAGCTGAGTGGTGCCCAGTTTCTCTCATCTGACCCTTCCCAGCTCCCCTTCAGAAGAAAATTCTGAGACCATCTCTGTTTGTGACTGGGGCTTGGGGCTGCTACTTCTAGCAAGCCTTACATTTGTACTAGCCACCTCCTCAGCTGCTGAGGGAGGGGCTGGCACCCACTGGGTCACCCCCTTTTACCATCAGAAGCTTGCCCTTTTGCCTGACTGTGGCTTGCAACTCACACCAGAGATTTCCAGCTGTCAAAATCATTTCCCATGATTATATGTGGGGAGAGATTAGGTACGACTCACACCTCTTTTTTCCCATGGCCACTCTTCCAGCTCAGGAAGACTTGAGTCATTGGTATTTGGACCGCTGGACCTTTGACTCCCTGAATCATGGATAATTTTTCTGGCATTATTTTTTCTGCATGAATTAGATCCTGCCTCACCAGACAGATGCAAGCACCAGTGTTCCTTAGTTCCTGTATTACTGTCCCATTAACTACAATAAGATGCATATGCTTAGAGAAGGCATATGGTACTGCAGTCTACAGACACAACCCACCAACTGTTGGGTGCTATGTTGTTCACCCCTCCTCTAGGCCTTTGCCCCTTAACAATTTTCTGATGGCAGTTATAACTTAAATGCCCTGCTTGATTACAGATATATCATTTTTTTGGTGCCCCCAGCTCTTGGTTCCTTTTAGAACAGAAAGGTTCTGATTTGGGCTCAGGTGCAGGCTGGTTTACTTTAGGCTACCCCCGGGACCCCTTAGAACCATGTGCTGCCCCCCCATTGTGCTTATGCTGTGTGTATGGTCTGCTGGCCATATACAGATTGTCCAACCCGATCAGGTCTGCACCTAGTTTTCATTTTAAATGCTCCAATCCCTTTAATGTGTGTGTGTGTGTGTGTGTGTGTGTGTGTGTGTGTGTGTGTGTGTGTCTGTGTCTGTGTGTCTGTGTCCACCCACCCTGCATACTTCCTGGCATTTTATTACTTTGTATGAGGCCTTGCCTGCTAGTGATGTAAAATCCCAATGTTTTCCCCTTTCTGTTAACATGACAGGCATAAGCCTCTGGTGAGCCCAAAAGAGACAGAAACATAGTTTCAGTAAACCCAAACAATTAACTAATCAGTTCTCATTTCTGCCCCAATACGTACACAAACACACACATACATACATACATATTAGGAACAGGGACAAGCAACCTGGAGGTGAGGTAGACAGTGCATGCCAAATCTGGAGCAATTTCACTGAACACCATCAAAGCTATTAAGGTGCGAAGTGAGGGGTTTAACATAGAAACTCTCAATTAATCTTAACTCTACTGTGATATATACATATATGTATATAATACTGGCATGGTAATGCCAGTACAGTTAGGATTGCCCGGCCACTTCTATGTTAAACCCCAAATTTTGCACCTTAATAACTTTGGCACTGTACAACAGATTGGCATGCATGGTCTGGTGCCATAGATCTCTGAATCTGCTAAGTTGCATTATGGTCAGATAAGCATTTGTGGAACTACAGAGCACCCAAAAATGCAAAATAATTGGGGTTTTGTGTGTTTCTTTGCTCATGGCTACAGCCCGTACAATTTATCCATTTGATCTGAAATCTTCATGGAAGATGCAGTCTAGGACACTGATGAGATCTGGTAACAAAATATTAAACAGTTCAAAAGTTATTCAAAAAACAAGTTTCCCATTATTGTCAATGGGAAAAGAATATATGTGTCTCTCGAAAGCTGCCACCATCTTTCGCAAATGCCCTATTTGTGAAAGCAACAGCTGCCATCTTGTTTCAGTTTGCTGAAGCTAAAAACATTTGCCATTTAAAAAAAATGGCACTAGATAAGCACAGACTGTTTACCTAATCGAGGGCCAAGGAACACACTGAAGGCATCAGATTTTTAATCTGAGCCCCTGAAATGCCTTTTTCAAAATTGCCCCCACCAACTGTCGCAATTTTCCAAAGAAACAGATGCGGCACTTTCGCATTTGGGAAAGTGTCAGCTGCCGGCAGTATTCTACCCCATCCCAAAAAAAAACAAACACTAAATCCTTTTGGGCCTCTTTTGGGCCAAAGTAATGGCCCCACTGTATTCATCTGTCCCTCATTAGTTAAACACAAGTGTCGACCTAACAAAATGAGAAAAACTGGCCAGGGTCCTGATGTCTGTCATATTCGATGCAGAATCCTGCATCAAAATTTTGATGCAGGATTATGCTTCAAATTCCTATTCTGTGCACACTAACTGCTCCGACATTGGAGTGCCCCATCCCCAAGTCGGAATCATGTATCCCGTCACCCCCAAAACTCATGGCCAGGGCCACTGGAAAATTGAGGGCGCAATTTTTCCGCAATTTCCGCAATTTTAACCCTTCTCCACACAAAATCCGCAATTTCTTGCAATTTTTTACATTTATGGAATTTTTGACTGAAATTGTATAAAAATATTTAAATTCTCAAGGAAATCTACTCAGATATGATACACAGACTTTGATTTGACCAAAACAGTACAGTGTGAGGTGAGAAGGGGTCAAATGTGACTCTGCTTTCATGTGATTCACTTCCCTGCTTTGGTTTCAGAATCCTCTGGTCATGCATATGTAGACTTGAACACTTAAAATCTGTGTTAAAGCAGACTATCAGAGAACTTTTTGCTGACACAGAGACTGAAACAACAGTTGTGAGAAGAGGTACAAAGTGCCTCATTCACCTAAATGAAGCCTTGACCACAATGTTTGTTTTTGAATGGTAGGGTAGATTTTCCTTGTATAAATACTTTCAATCTGAAATGATTTTGATTCAAATGTGTCAAGAGTTTGGATGGCCCTGATGATTATAAACTTTAATGTGCTTCTGAGGGGGCTGGTGACAGTGATTCCTTACATGTCCGTCTGCCACAACTGTATACTCACATACAAAGCCTACAAAAAGCAAACATTTCTGAAAACATGCTGAACAGGTTAAGTATAGTTAAACAGTTACCTTCAAATAGACAAAATAATTGCAACCCAACTAAAATCACTGCAAACCGAGTAGAACAAAAGTACAATGTATTCAAAACTATTGTATGGTGTAATGAAAAGCTATTGGTATGATCAGATACTGTTATCATGTGATTTTAAAATGTACTTACAGTGCTGATTAAGAACAGTAATCATTTTAACAAAATAAGTATTTTTCTTACTAGACCTTTATTAGGCACCCTGGTTATGTGTTTGTTTTTTTCTTGCACCAAAGCAGGTAGTTTAAATAGGTTTCATTATTTAATATCTAGAAACTGGCAAAATATGTTGTTTCAGGATGTATTCAATACAGACTAACTGTAAATTACTGAATAAAATCTAGTTAGCACTGCATGACTTAGATGTCTTGATTTTTAGAAGATATGCTACGTGATGATTAGTTTACAGTGCATTTCAAAAACACACATCTTTCTTCATATTAAAAGCATTTACAAGTGGCAATACATTTACCTAACAATTTATGTGATCAATACATGCTGCAGCAAACAATAAAATATTTATTAGGGGGCAGTGGGGATGTATAGTGAACCCCCGCAATTTTCCCGAAATTTTTGCAAGAAAATCCCCGCATTTTTGGGTAAAATTTTCCGCAATTTTCCAGTGGCCCTGCTCATGGCATACTGGGAGCCTACCCCACTGTGCCCAAAACATTTTTTTTTAAAAGCACTTGCAGAAGTGGGTGCCCAAGCCCTCTGTCAGCAGCAAGTCCCCCCAAAATGCATGTGGCACACTGGGATCCCACCCCAGTATGCCAAAATGTAATGACTTTCTTTTAGAGTTGCCTACAGGGGTGCCCACTCCCCCTGTTGGCAGCATGTCCCCCCAAAATCATGTGGCACACTGGGAGCCCACCCCAGTGTGCCAATTATTATTTTTATGAACTTGCCGATGGGGGTGCCCAAGCCCTCTTTCAGCAACATGTCCACCCCACCCAAAACTCATGTGGCACACTGGGAACCTAGCCCAGTGTGCCCAAAACTTTTTTTCTGTACGTGTAACTTAAGAAAACCATCCATCACCTTCTCTTTTTTTCCTTATAAAATAGAAAATGGTCCATCATCATCTCCCCAGTCACCCTCCCCATCCCCTCTCCCACTGAGCACTCACCTCCCCACACCTCCCCCTCACCCATACTTACCCTCTGAAGGTCGGAAACAGTGATCTTCTCAGAACTGGAGACAAATCTGCACTCTGCAAAGCTGAACTGCAAAATGAAGATATCGATGGTAAGCTGCATAATGAGAGTCAATGGGGGGCTGGAGGTGTTTCAACTTAGGTTGATATCTCAACCATTTCTTGGAATATTTGCCCCAGATTTCAACATCGGGTTCTTGGGACTGCACCTTGTGAAAACTGGTACTGTCATTTCTTTTCTCGGTCCCGGAAGGTGATTTTGTGGTCGCTGCATGGAATCACTTTTTGGGACCAATTCACAATATAACAGTGACACTGTTCATGAGGTGGTATCCCAAAAAGCCCATGTTACAAATGTGGTGAAAACATACCAAGAAATGACTCCGTTATGAGCGCTCACTGTGCAGTTTCTATGCACACTTGTAACTATGCCAATTTTTAATATTTTCATTTCACATTTTCAACATTGCCATTTTTTCACAACTCCTAATGAAACGTATTGCTGACATTTTGCACATCCTGCCCTAAATGTGTTTTCACACCTGTGGTGCAGAATGGCATGGTCGCTGTGAGAAATCAGCTTTCAAGATGGATTAACTAAATCCCAGTGCCAGTGTTCATGAGGAGAGGTCCAATAAAAACCATGTTGAAAATGTTGTGAAAATACCAAGAAAGGACCATGTTACAAGTGTGTATTGCACAATTTGAACACGTGCTTGTAAAGTCACAAATTGTTTTATATTTTCACTCCAGAGTTTCAACATTGACATTTAGTCACACCACCTCATGAACAGTACAGCTGTCATTTTACACATCCTGCCTGGAATGTGTTTTCATACCTGTGGTGCAGAATCACATGGTCACGTTGCAAAATCAACTTCCGGGATGGATTAACTAAATCACAATGCCAGTGTTCATGAGGGGAGGTCCCATAAAAAGCAGGTTGAAAATTTTTTGGAAAATACCAACAAATGACCACAATACGAGTGTGTATTGTACAGTTTCAACACATGCTCATAAAGTCACAGATTTTTAATATTTTCACTCTAGAGTTTCAACATTGACATTTAATCACACCTCCTCATGAACAGTACAGCTGTCATTTTACACATCCTGTCCGGAACATGTTTTCACCCCTGTGGCACAGAATGACATGGTTGCGGTGTGAAATCAACTTCTGGGATATATTAACAAACTCACAGTGTCAGCATTCACATGGAGAGGTCCTCCCAAAAACATTTTGAAAAATTTGTGGAAAAAATCCAAAAAATGACCATGTTACGAGCATGTGTTGCACAGTTCCTACACAAGCTCATAAATTTGCAAATGTTGAATATTTTCACTCCAGATTTTCAATACTGACATTTTGTCACACCTCCTCATGAACAGTACAGATGTCATTTTTAACAGCATGCCTGAATTTCAGCATTATGAGAGGGTACCACAACGATATACCACTTACAATGTACATGACACTTTTCAAAAAGAAGGGAAATTCATTGCAAAAAACTCTGTTAATGCATCAGTTAGGGCTGATAGTACACCAGCAAAAGTTTGGAAATTCGGTGTTAGGGCTGCCAGTCCCTACCACCCCACACCCACCCTCCACACACCAACAGACATCGGTGTGTTTGTTGGGGTCATTGGGCCTAACTCTCATCCCATTCACCTATACTGCACCACCTAAGCTTGTTTACAAATGGAATGGGGTGAGAGTTAGGGTGATAACCCCAATGCACATGCTGACGCCTGTTGGCATGTACAGGGTTGGGGGGTATGGTCTGGTCACCCTAACACTGAATTTCCAAACTTTTGTCAGTGTACTGTCAACCCTAACTGATGCATTAATGGAGTTTTTTGCAATTAATATGTGTGTGTGTGTGTGTGTGTGTATATATATATATATATATATATATATATATATATATACACAGTATATGTAGAGGCCTTTTGATCTTTGGTCAGGAAAGCTTGTGCATACCATGTAAAATGATCGGTGACTACCAACACATTGCTAATATTCTTTTGTTCAGGCTCTAAGCACAAGAAATCTATACAGACTAGCTCCATGGGGGCACTGGTAGTGATATTGACAAGAGGAGCAGCCTTTTGAGGCAGGGCTTTCCTTTGGAGACAACGACTACAAGTCTTGATATAGTGCTCAACATCTGCCCCCATCTTTGGCCAATAGAACTGGGATCACACCAAGTCAAGAGTTCTGTCAATACAAGTTGCCCCATGTGATTGTGAAGGGACCTCAGTACCAAGGGTTTAAAGGCCGTGGGCAGGACCAATTGTTGCTTGTCTACTTGACCACTACAGTCCACTGTCTCTCAATATGACAACTGATTATGCAACTTCAACCAGGGGTCTTCTTTAAACAACAGGGCAGTTCGCAAGTCAGGGGAACATAATTTAGACACATCTTTCTCCGCATGCAGGGCATCAAGTGCTGGTTGAATCATAGGATCTTGGGATTGAACCCACTGAATACTGTCATTGTCAAATTGAGGTAGTGCACTAATATCTAGAGTAGAGAAGTGGCAATGGGCAGCTGGTATGCAGGTATCAGGAGGGCCCAAACAATCCACTAGACAGTCAACTGTGTCCGCAGACATCTGTTCATCTCTGTCAAACTTTTGGCACAATGCTCGGATGTCAGGTTCAGACAGCCTGACCCAATTACTCTTGGAAGCTGGCCTTCATGGCAGGGCGTCAGCAACAATATTTTTCAGTCCTGGTCTGTACCCAACTGCATAATCATAGGTTGATAGGTGGAAAGCCACTGGTGCTCAGTGGTGTCTAACTTAGCTGAAGTCTGTACATAGGATAACGGGTTATTATCGGTCTTCACCAATATCTTCGGCCCATAAGGGCACTCATGAAACTGGTCAATGATGGCCCATTTTTGGGCAAGGAACTCCAGCTTGTGCACAGGATAGTTTTGCTCTGATGGAGTTAAGCTCCTGCTGGCAAAAGCTACTGGTCTCAAACCATCCTCATGGTCTTGATACAGCACAGTTCCTAGGCCCTGCAGACTAGCGTCCATATGCAGCACATAGGGCTTGGTAAGGTCAGCATAGGCAAGGATGGGGGCATGGGTGAGCTGGTATATAACTTCGTGGAAGGCTGCTTCACATTCGGGTGTCCAGCAGGGCCCAACAGGTTCACCTGTTTAGAAGTACACTTTATTGGTCTTTGACAGCCCCTTTCTTGTATTTATGGTTGCTAGGGAGGTAACCCTGGGTAAGATTCAGGAGTGGGCAAATCACCTTGGAATAGTCTTTTATGAACCTGTGGTAGTAGCCACAGAACCCCATTGGCCAAGTAGTCAGTGACTCAACCTTACTGGGATTGGTCTCTATTCCTTCTGCAGATACGGTGTGCCCCACATACTTCACAGAGGTTTGAAAAAACTGTCACTTGTCGATGGACAGCTTGAGACCGAAGTCTTCCAATTGGTCTAGGACTTTAAACAGCCAGTTCTTGTGCTCCTCTAATGTGTGTCTGAACACAATGGCATCATCTAGGTACACTAGACATTCCAGTAAGTTCATATCTCCCATTGCATGCTCCATCAGTCGCTGAAAGGTGGCCGGGGTGCCCGAAATCCCCTGCGGCATTCTCAGGAATTCATAGAACCCCAAAGGACAAATGAAGGCTGTCTTCTCTTGGTCCTCCTGGGCCATCAGGATCTGGTAATATCCACTGCGTAGATCCAATGCCAAGAACCATTTGCTCCCATTCGTGCAATCCAGGGCATCTTGTATACGGGGCATGGTGTATTGATCTGGGATGGTCCACCGGTTCAGAGTTCAATAATCAACACGCATCCTCACAGACCCATTCTTCTTATGCACAACCACAATGGGAGAGGCATATGGGCTTCTTGATTCTTGTATAATGACAGCAGCAAGCATTTTCTGCAGGTGCCTCTTAACATCATCTATGTCCACTAGGGCAAGGCGTCAGGATCGCTCTCGAAATGGCTGGTCATCATGCAAGCATATGTGATGCCCTGCACCCTGGACACACCTCATGTCCCATTCTTTTAATGAAAACACTTGGTCTCTCTGGGCGAGTTTCTTGCTTATCCTAGTCTTCCACTCAGTTGTCTAACAGGAATCACCAAAGTCAAATAGGTCCGGGGTCACTCTCTCCTTTTCACCAGAGTTGCTGGGCAATACGGCAGTGTCTGCACAGTGTACTTTAGCTAGGTGCATCCTCTGTTCACCCAGACCTCCCTATCTGACACATTCTGAATCTGGACCATCACTCGTCATGCATAGGCATGGGCACTGGCAGGCAAACTGCTGGGTTTAACCAATAATCCCCCTGGCAACTTTTCATCATCTAGTGCATCCAACATTAATATTTTATTCTTGACATCTTTCCAGAGGTGGACCTCCCCATGAATGGTACACTTTGATTGGGTGCCAGTACCAGAAGGTCCACAGGTTCATCCTGGTCTATTTCCTCAGGTTTCAACTGCAAATCATAGGCCCTTCTGATTAGAGCTGGAATTCTTACGGCTCGCCCAGTCCATTGCTCTTGCTTCCCAGTCTCCCAAACAAGTGGGTGTTTTTCCCAATTAATAGAAGAACCCCATCATACAGTCTGTTGGGGGGACACACTAAGGCAAGTGTCTTGACTTGTTCATCAACTCCAGCCACTAAGGTAGGGAACGACAGCCAGATCCGAATGTATCCCGAGTATGGATAAGACTTCTCGCTCAACCCCCACACATGTAAGCCTTCCAAGGGTTGTAGGGGCACATTAGACAGATGTTTCTGATACCAGTCTTGGAACACTATGGTTACTTGAGATCTGCTGTCAAGCCCAGCCCAGGCGGACACACCGTTCACCCTTTCTCTAGTTTCCATGGAAGGACCCACCACCTCGGACCACTCAGGTGAGGCAGACTTGGATGTCAACTTGGCAGCAGCCTTTGATGAATAACTATTTTGAGCAGCTCCACCTGGCTGCTGGTTATTGTTCCATCGAATCAAGGCTAGTAGCCTACTAGTAACCTTTCTCAAGTTCTCTGGTGAGCAACAGGCAAACCGGGTGTGCCTGTCTTCCCTGCAGTGGTAACAAAAGTTGGGTTCTCTAGAGTCTCTGAGTGGTTGCGGGCTGTGTCCCTGCATGGGTACATCAGGGGCACCTCGGGGTCCTTCTTTGACTGGTGACTTGCATTCTTGGTCCTGTGGACTTCCATCAAGGTTAGTGGTTTGTGTGGCTTATAATAGGTCCCCCACCAGGGTTCTCAATTATCAAACTTCCAGTAGGTTATTCTTAGTCCGGGTTTCAGAAAACACAACATGCACCCCCACCCCACCAGGTGGGACCTCGCTCTTTGACTCAGTGGGTGACTGATAGAGGTTAGTATCTCTAGCCACCTTAGTGGCTTGTTGACTGTCAGCTCTGTCAATTCTTTGATCAGTTCTCTCATTTGTTGCACCTCAGTCTCATCACTTCTCTCAGGAATTTGGCAGGTGTGAGCAACCCCAGCATAGGGCTCCTAGCCCTCTTCATCGTTCTCTGCTTCACGAATCTCTTTCATGAGGTGACAATACTCAGGAGGATTAGACTTCCTGTTTTGCAACTTGAGTTTTAGCATCATCACACTAGAGTACCTGGCTGACCTGAGAATATGGTCCAATCTGACCCGATTCAGTTCACTAGCAGGCACCCCTCCTTTTCTGCAAGCCCTATGCAGAGCCCTCTCAGTTCTGGTAATAAACATAGACAACCTCTCGTTCTTCCATTGCTTGGTGGATTTGAATTTCCACAGAAAATTGTCCCCAGACTCAGTGCTTCCAAAAACCCCTTCCAATGCAGAGAGATATTCAGCCGCAGTAGCCTCTGGGCTAGTGGCCCGGAGGAAGCGAATGGCCTCCAGTGCAGGGCCTCTCAAACTTTCTATGAGTCTTTTTATTTTCTACCCCTCAGAGCACTGCCATTCCTGAACTGGGGGGTAGCATAGTCCATCCACATTTCCAGGTCATCCTCCCCTACTGGCATTGGGACTGTACCCCATAAAAAGTTAAAGTTTACAGTAAGAATCCAGATGCACCGATGGAATTACTATGAGGGGGTGACCACGGGGGATACCCTAGGGGAGGCAGGAGATGCTGTTGGGGACTGCAATAGCATGGGTTCTTCAGAAAGGTCTAGCACCTTCACTAACTCTTGGATGGTTCACCTCTCAGAAGCTAAGAGCTTAAGCAGCTTGTCCTTGAACCTCTCTATACTGGGGGACCCACCCAGGGTAGCCGGATCACTGTGTAAATGAATGACCCTCCACCCCTTCTGGGACTGTTCTGACAGAATAATGGGGGATACTTTCTCTGGATCTATAGGGGAGCTGCAGGAGAGGAGGACCACCATGGTCTGGTCAAGCAGGTCCAAATCTCTCCCCTTCACTTCAACCTTCCCCAAACACGTAACTTGCATGACAGTCTCTACAATAACAGCATTAGTGGTCCCTAACGGGACATCCATTAACAGGAGGGCCTGTTGGGGGTCTACCCCCTGTGCCTTGCTCCACCCCATCATACGCTGCACTAACAGCTTATGGGGAGCGATCTTGAACTTAGGCATAGCAAACTCCTCCATGTTTGTCACCAGTTCTAAACATACTGGGGTAATTCCCCACCTCTGGCCACTAGAAAGGACAAAATCCCAGTGGTGAGCCTCCAAGATGTAACCCTTAGGTGGCGCTACCCCAAGGGCTACTACCTCTGCCTGCTTGGCTAGTAGCAGGTTAAGGGCCCTGGGTACTGAAACTGGTGCCTCCGCCCAGAGGTCAGGGTTGTTAGTGGTCAAGCTAACCTGGGCACAGCCCTCTGGGACACTGTAACCCCCCCCTTTTTCCTTCTAGTGGCCTGAGCAGTACACAGTAATCACTTTCTCAATACCCCTTATACACCACACAATTACCCACACTGTTTGCACTTACCACCAGGGCTGGTTCCTCTGGCTAGACCCTGGAGACCCCCTGTAAAACAAGGCTGTGCACAGCAAATAGCAACAATACAGTACTTTTGGGACAAACTGGAACCACAGTCCGGTTAAATGCAAAAAGAGTTAGATCTGATTTATTCAGAGGACTTGAACAAGGGAGGGGCGTAATCAGGTTGATTTGCTTAGAGGCTATATCAATCAAACAGTCAGGCATGCACTTCAGAGTCCCTACACAGTCACACAGTCTGGGTACACAGGTGTGGAAGAGGTGGGCTAGCCAGGAACATTGCCCAGGGTAGGCCGGTGTCGCAACTGGTTGGCACCCTGTGATGGAAGAAAGCAACATGTACAACACACACTATTTGTAATCCAGAGCCGGAGGGCTCAGTTCATGAAAGAAAGAAAGACAACAAGGCAACCAGATGACAACACTTTTAGATTTAGCTGTTGTTGCAGGGGAGCTAACCTGATGGTTACTCATGATACCCAGTACAGGACACAGGCAGGACGAAATTGAGACTGCAGGTTGTTGAGCTGGAGTGCCAGGAGAAGCAGGGCCCACATGAATCTCCAAGGCATCATTCCTGTTCAAGTGTTGAGCAGGGGGCTGATCCCAGGCATGTCTGTCGTCGCTGGCTTTCTCTGTGCAGTGGGTAGTCTGGCTGGGCCAATGTGGCAAGGCCCAGGCCAAATGGAGATGAATTCGGATTCAGTCCGTTGGGGCTGGATGCAGCTTACAGCAAGCAGAACACAATTGAACACACAGTGGGGAACCAAATCATGACCCATTAGCAGCATACAGCACATTTACATGTAAGGAAATTCTACTGTACCAGGCAGATTACTATCCAGTCACATTTATAGAGTCTCTGCACAAACTGGGAGTTCAGAGGTGGCTGGAAGTCCTGACAGTCCGATCACATTCAGCAAATCTTCAGTCTTCTTCAGGTTTCAAGCCTGGTCACAGTTCAGTAGCATTAAATAATTCTTGCAGCTCAGATTCAGTCAGAATAAACTCTCTTCTCCCTCTCAGGGGCAACAAGCAGACAGGCAGGCCAAAACTCAAGCCTTTCCACAGTGCAAAACTACACAGAATGGCTGCTCGACTGTCTCGAGCTGTTACTCCTTCATTTCCCAACTCAGATCTGAACTGAAACTGCAAGCAGTCTGGGACTTTCCCCAAGATCCAAAAGGTTCGATTTGCTGATCTGTCTGTCAGTTACAACAAGGGCTCCCCCTCCAGGTTCATTTAGGCTTCAAAAGCCCCAAACTACAATTCCTACAGAATTTTGCTCCCACAAAGCCCCTCGGGACAGGTTCCATTTTAGAGTCCTCAAAGCCACTGATTGGTCCAATCTGGCAGTTCAGGACCAAGATGGTGGTGATGAACAGAACAGTCCATGCTGCAAAGAAGGCAGGTTAGACAAACTACAATATCATTATCACTCTAATATTCAGCAAATAAGCACATTTTACAACTGAGCTCTCTGCACTAATAGCGATGGCAGAAGGGATTGATTATCTGGTATCTTGGGCAGAACTTGAGCATAGAAATACTCAGAGCCTGCCAGATTAATTATAACTGCAATCCAGGCAGCTCTTAAAGAGACAGTACACAGAGGCTATACAAGCACTCTCTGGCAATACATTTAAACTGCTAAAACACAGAACACCAGCCTGGCAGTGAGCATTTAGGCAAGCTCAAGGGAACCCCCATCTGTAGGGGTTGGGGTTACATACAGACCAGCAGTCAATCAACCCTCAGGACATTGTGGCACTTAGATGCACCTAGTGCCACATTACACCCGTAGGGAGTGAGAATTAGACTGTTAACCTGTTGTCCTCTTTAAGCAGTGCACAGCATGTCCCTGAGCAGCCTTGTGATATTTTATTCATTTTTAGTGCTCATTGATGATTTTAAAGTGGCTGTTGACTAGCTGGCTATTGGATTTTTGGACTTGAGATCAAAAGTTTTCTAGTACTTTTTGCCTCATTCTTGAGTCTGCCAGATTGCACCATTAAATAACTGTAACTCGGTACTAGAAGGACCTCTGTAATTTTCACAAAAAAAAAAAAAGATTCATGGAAGCAGTTCAAAATATATGTAGGGCAAGGGACTGGAATGTCAACACGTTATGTGGCTAAGCAAGGAATTCCTATGTCAGAAGTTCAACTTCAGCAAGCAGTTTGTGGAAGTGTTAGCAGCATACATATGTTTTGTGGATGACAGCTCTGATAAATTTGCATTACATAAATCGGTGATACATAACTGACTCCAGATCATTACCACTATCAGAAACCCTGAGTGACAAGGCTCTGTATTTGACTGCTGCAATAAAATGTTCCATCTCAGTTTCCAAAGCAGGGGGTCTTGTGCCCAAACAAAGCACCTTCTTGTGGCTTGCACTCGAGTTCTTTTTTGTTTCATTCATATTTTCTGCTCCTCTGCGGAGCCGACAGGTGGCTCTGACCCTTCCCTCAGAAGGCTCTTTTTCTGGTCCCGGTCGTACCTGCTCTGCTGACTGACCCCCATAATTCCCCATGGATTACCCCTGTGGCAGGGCCATGGTGAGGAGTGCCAGTGTACTCCCACCCCCACA
This sequence comes from Neoceratodus forsteri, assembly GCA_016271365.2. Classification (NCBI taxonomy): domain Eukaryota; kingdom Metazoa; phylum Chordata; order Ceratodontiformes; family Ceratodontidae; genus Neoceratodus; species Neoceratodus forsteri. The sequence goes on from CM057452.1 coordinate 1,730,400,189, forward strand.
CCTGGAGCACAATCCAGAATCGGGGGGGGCCGCGGCATCGTGGAGAACATCCGGGCCTTCATGAGTCCTTTTGGCTCATGGCTTTTTCCCGCCATTTTTCTCCACGAGCCCACATTGGTTCAATGGGTGGGGTGGCTGTCCCCAGCTCTGCAAAGGCAGCCTGTAACCCTGGACGTGGGCCCTACCCATGCATGTCTGTGCAGCTGTGCCAACACCAAGCCACTGTTGGGTGTCAGTCTACAGAGGAAAGCACTAGTCTCCCCTCCACAAGGAAGGAGAGCTGTCTAAGGATGCTCAATCCTTTCCTCCTCTGACCGACCCCCGAGCAAACTGAGTCCATGAACTCTTGAGTTCTATTAATGCCCTCATCCCCTCTGCCAGGATAGCCATTGCCCAGGATATCCTACTCCCAGCTCTTGCCTATGGCTTGGTCACATATATTGGGGCATCTAAAGCCACTCTCCACAAGTGGGACACCACATACAACAATGTTTGTTGCTTTGCATCTCCTCACCATGCACACACCATTGTCAGCGATATGCCGATCTAAAATGGCCCTCCCCCATAGCCCACCAGTCTCTCTCCTTTGTTCTCTAATTGATGGCATCATCATCTGATCTAGAACCCCCTTATCCCTAGCCATCATGTTGCACCTACAAAACTGCTGATATGGCCTTAAATCTGTTGCATAAATTCCCCTCCATATCCCCAGGTCCAAACTTCCATGAGAGTCTGTGCTTACTCTCATGCTGCCCCAACATTTTGGAACTCTCTTCCCTTAGACATCAGACTGGCTCCTACTTGTGCTCACTTCAAAAGTCGACACCGTAATCACCTGATTGAATCAGCCTCCTGTATATGTTTTATTTCGCCTTGAATCCCTCTACTCTCCTCTTACCCTTGTTACCATCATCACTTCCAGTCTTGCACTCTCACTCTACCCCCTCTTGCACTTTGCTTCATAACCTTCACTTCTCCCTTCAACCTAATGCATCCCTCACTACCCTTTTCCCCTCACAGCTCCATTATACTCCATGCCTTCCCCCTCCCAGGCTCTCTCTCTACTACCTCCTCTCCTAATCAGAGGCCTTATATTAAATACTACCTGATGTCTATCCTGTTATATTATAATTCCTGCCTCTGTACTGTATGTGTTATCAGCTGCTATATTCCTATCTTGTATTGATGGTTTTCATTCTGAATCATTGAATTCCTATGTCTTGTAATAGTTTCTCCGTTTAATTATGTTAAGCTATCTCAAATGTTGTGACCAATGCTCTTATGTATAATGCACTTATATTCTGTACATACATCTTTTGTTTTCACTTTTGCACTTAAAGGGGAACTGTCAGCAATAAAAGCCTCACACCCAAGTGTGAGACTGATCCCAATTTGCACTTTGTGTACAAAAACATTTTTTTGCTCACTATCTACTGCAGCATAGTAGAATGCACTAGGCTAATTTTGCTGACTTCTAAGATGCCATTTTCTGTAACCAGACATCCCAGAATCCCCTACTGCTGACATCAGAGGAGAACTGCAGAGCTGGGAGATTCAATAGCCTTCAATAGTCTACAGTATACATGTTAAATATTTTGTAAGCAAAAATGAGATGTTTGCTGGTCCTGCTGTGCTCATAGGGCTTTGTACAGTCCTCTGTGACTGTACCTAGCCCCAGGAGAACAGCAGTCCTGCAAACCGAAGATTACAGCTTACAAAAAACTCTAACATTCACTGCAGGCTACTGAAGGCAATTGAATCTCCCAGCCCTGAAGTTCTCCTCTGATGTCAGCAGCAGGGGATTCTGGGATGTCTGGTTACACGAAATGGCATCTTACAAGTCAATGAAATTGGCCTGATTTATTTATTACACTGCAGTAATCAGTAAGTAAATAAAAGTGTTGTTTCACCCAAAGGGTTAATTAGGATCAGCCTCACACTTGGATGTGAGGCTCTTATTGCTGACAGGTCCCCTTCAATTAATTGTATTTTATTGTATATAAAAATTCCACTGTATTATGGCTTGTCCTAAAATGCTCATTCTTCTGTGTAATGTATCTTGTCTTTATTTATTGTATTATTGCCTTTGTTATTATGTTCATGATTTCTCTGATTATCCTTTTTGTTGTAACTTTTTGTTGTTCAGTATTTTTACCTTTGTAACCTCCTGGGTCGTACCTGAAAATAGGCATTTTATGTCTAGTGTGCTTACTCGGTAAATAAAAGCTAAATAAATAAGAAAATTGTACCACCCAGTATATACCATTATACCAAATCTGACTTGTTCCTACTGTCCACTATTGATGTACCTACTGTCCACTGTTGATGTACTGTATTCTGACTTCTACCCTCCTGGGTCATGCCTGAAAATAAGCATGTCTATGTCTAGCGCACCCACCCGGTTAACAAAAAATCAGTGTAACCCTTACCTTTTTCACTTTCGCTGGGCTTACAGGTGCTTTTTGACTGCTTATGACTTTTGGCTGAATGCAGCCTTTGGATTACATTACAGGGAATTTGAATTTGCAACTTGTTTGTTCAGGGACCAGAATGTGCATTCATGGACCCCAGAGCTGACAGTGGAATGCAGATAGCCAGAGCTGATTGCAAGATAACACTGTGAAAATGTAAACAAATCTCTCAGGCACAGGCATGTTTGACTCATGATGCTGTACAAGAGGTCAGAGGGCACAATAGCCAGTCTATTGGCTGAAAAGGCACCAAGAATGCCAAGACTGAAGTAAACTGAAAGACTCTGGGGCATATCGGTAGTAGGGTGCGCATGAAAAATCCAGCCAGTCTGGGCAATAGTGCTGTGATACAGTGCCACCCCTTTTGTGACTGAGCTGAAGGGAAGCTGAGTTTGTGACCTGAGTGCATAGCCATCCCCAGTGTGAATCAAATCTGCACTGGGAGATGAAGAGGTGAGATCTGTGAGTGTGAGAAGAGCTCCAACGTTTGTAGCTGCATAGTGCAGCAGGCCTTGGTTTCGATTTGTCCTAGTACTACTGTAGGTGTTTGTCAGTGAGAACTCTTGAATGGTGGGAAATTGCCAGACTAGAGACTTTGATAAATTGACTGGTGACTGTTCAAGACTGCTACATGGTTCCAGATGGAGCACAAAACTAAAGATTTCTGAGATAATACATTTACAATTTATTTATTTATTTGAATCTAGGATTACAAGTACCTTAGAGCCAAGGCTCTTTTACAAAGGTTCCACGTCAGTTGAGGTACAATTCAAACAAGACATTTAATAACAGTATAACAGTGAGTTACAGGCAGTTACATGCAGTTTTATGCATTCAATACAGTGGCAAAAATGCCAGAAGGAGGTCTGGTAACAGGGCTGACACGGTATGGAGGACAGACACACTAGTGGAGTGTGGCCATAGGCACTTGTCAAATATCAATTAAAGTGCTACAGGGGAGTAGGGAAGGAGGGTGAGAGGAGGGGAGGATGAATGGGTGTATGGGAGAGGGAGTTGGGGGGGGAGATGGTTAAGTGCTAGGTGGAAAGAGCAAAGAGGAAAGGGGAGAACAATTAGGAAGGGCAGTCACAGGAGCTAAATACAGACAGGATGTGATGGCATTTTGTGACCCACCCTCCAGCCAAAAGCTGTCATTGCAGAAGACTTCTTCACAGGATGGGACTGCTGGGAGCAGGCACCCATAGTAGTAGCAAGGGAGGATGAGGGGGTCCTCCATGAGGATGCCCCAAAGTGGGTGGTAGAGGACCCCAGCAGAGGAGAAAGCAGCTTCTGGTGGGGGATTCTGTTGTTAAGGGGGTTGATTTGGGAACAAGAAGAGGGCAAGAGGGAGGTCAGGTGCCAACCTGGTGTCACAGTTCTGAGAGATGGAGAGCAGATCCAAAGGATCACTAGGGCAACAGGGCAGGGGGGAGCCGGATGTTATTGTCCACCTGGGGACCAATGACCTAGCAAGGGATGGGGCTGGGATTGTGCAGGGTGAATTCAGGGAACTGAGGAGGCTTATCTTAGGCAGATAGCATGGACAGTAGCTTTTGCTGAGGTGTTGCCTGTCTAAGACCAGGGGGAGGATAGGGTACTCCACACCAGGAGTGTCAAGTCATGGTTGAAGGAACAGTGTAGAAAAGAGGGGGTTCAACTACACTGAGGACTGGGGACCAACCTGGAGGGATATGGTCCTATACAGAGGGGATGGCCGGCATCTGACTGTGAGGGGAAGTACAGTCTTCAGTAATTGGTTTAAATGTTACTTTGATGAACATTTATTTGTTTTATTTATTTTTTATTTATTGAAATGTTTCAGCAGGAAGGCACACTGTACAGCAAGTTTCTCATCTCCCGGTGCGACTGGGGGGTACAATTCGATGAAGAACCAGAAATACAGTTTAACGTTTATCATATCTGAGAAATGAAACATTCAACTACATTTGTAACAAGACATACAGTTAAAAAATATCATAAATAATCATACAGTCTCATTTCTAACATAACATACAATTGAATATATCATACCTGTGGAATATGTATTTAATTACAAGTGGCATATCTAAGGAACATAGTACAGAAATTTAATGTAGCATTGGAACCAACTCCTTGCAAGAATGGATCACGGTTAAGAGGCAGATTGTTTAGCAATTATTGAATAAAAGAAGCCCAGGCAGGGGACATCAAGGAGGGTAGAGGGGTAGACAGGGGTAACAAGCTGGAGGAAAGAGAGGATAATGTTGGGGGAACATTACTGGAGAAAAGTGAGAGAAAAAAATCAGTTGTGAATAGCAAGTTAACACAGTGCTAGTGCAATCTGGGAGCACCTCAGACAGAACAAAAAGTGCAAATTACTAGCGCAAGTGAATTAATTGCTTTGATTAAGTGCAGGGAGGTGGGGGCAGGAGAGAGGTGGGGGTAAGGGATAGGGAAGGGAAGGACGAGTCATACCTGTAACTGGCCCCTTCAGAGTGTGGAGATAGTTGTCAGTGGTGGAATGAGGCAAGGACTTAGAGTAAGGGGCAGGAGTAGGCAAGGACAATTTGGGTAGAGATAGTAGAGGGGATGATAAAGAGAAGGAGGAGGAGGAGGGGTGGGAGAAACTTGCCTAAGACTAGGCCTCTTCAGGATGCTGAGAACCCTGCCAGAGAGCAGAATCAAGCAAGGAAGAGTTAGGTAGAGAGGATGGAGGGGAAAGGGGAGGGAAGGAGGAGTCATTTCCCAGTGCTGGACCCCACAGGATGCTGAAAACCCTACCGGGGTAGAACTAGGTGAGGACAAGTTGGGAAGAGAGAAGAGAAAGGAAGAAGGGAAAGGAGGGAAGAGGAGGGAAAGAAGAAGCTTGCCTAAGACTAGGCACTCCAGGATGCTGAGAACCCTGCCAGAGTGCAGAATCAAGTGAGGACTAGTTGGGTAGAAAGGATATAGGGGTAGGGGGAGTGAAGGAATAGTAATTGCCCAGTGCTGGGCCCCTCCAGGATGCAGAGGACCCTGCCAGAGATAGAAGTAGGCAAGAATAAGCTGGGCAGAGAAAATGGGGGGATAGAAGAGGAAAGGACAAAGAAGGAGGGAGGGAAGAAAACTTACCTGAGAGTAGACATCATCAGGGTGCTAAGAATCCTGACAGAGGGCAGATTTAGGCAAGGACAAGATGGGTAGAAAGGAGAGAGGGGAAGGGAGGGAGGGAGGGATGAGGCTTGCCCATTGCTAGACCCCTCCAGAATGCTGAGAACTCTGCCAGAGATCACAGCTAAGCAAGGGCAAGTTGGTAATGAAAAAAAAAACTAGCTGAGATGGGAGAAGGAAGGAACAAGCATTTGTCAATGCTGAACATTCTTACAGGTATTTGCATTAGCATTTGGCATTTATGCAGGCCACCCCCCAGTTGTATCCATGTCCCTTTAGCATTCATATCCCAACAGAGTACCTCTCTGCAACTCCTCTTACTAATGATCAACATTTCACCCTCATACTTCTTAAGTGTCTGTCTTAGAAACCCTAACGCCCTGGGTGTGCTCAAGGAAGCGAGCCTGTGTGGAAACTACTCAACCTGCGCTTGTAACACAGTCATTCAGTGGAATTATTTCACCAAATTTTCAACATAGGCATTTTGTCACCTCTGGTCATGAACACTGTCACTATGATTTTCTTACTGTGTACCAAACACTGATTTCCCATAGCGACTGCACTATTTTGCGTTGTAAGTGTGAAAACACATTTCAGCCAGGATGTGAAAATGACAGCTGAACTGTTCATAAGGAAGTGTGGAAAATGCAAATGTTGGAAATCTGGAGTGAAAATATGACAAATTCGCAGTTATGAGTGCGCGTGGAAACTGCGCAATGCACGTTTATAAAACAGTCATTGTTTGGAATTTTTGCACCAAATTTTCAACATAGGCATTTTAGGACATCTGCTCATGAAAAGTATCACTGTGATTTTCTTACTCTGTACCGACATGGTTTCCCACAGTGGCCGCACTATTGTATGTCGGAAGTGCGAAAACACATTTCATCCAGGATGTGAAAAATTACAGCTGTACTGGTCATAAGGAGATGTCGGAAAATGGCAATGTTGAAAATCTGGAGTGTAAATATTACAAATTCACAAACTTATGAGTGTGCGTAGAAACTGCACAACACACGCTCGTAAAACAGCCATTTTATGGACTTTTGCCACCAAATTTTCAACATAGGCATTTTAGGACCTCTTCTCATGAACAGTGTCACTGTGATTGTTTTACTTTGTAGTGAACACTGATTTCCAACAGCGACCGTGATATTTTGCGCCAGAAGCACGAAAACACATTTTGACCAGGATATGAAAAATGACAGCTGTACTGTTCATAGGAGGTGTGGAAATATGCCTAAATTGAAAATTTGGAGTGAAAATATTACAAATTCGAGCATTTACATATGTGCATGGAAACTTCACAATGCACACTCATAAAACAGTCATTTTTTGGAATTGTTTCACCAAATTTGCAACATATGCTTTTTGAGAGCCCACCTCATGAACACCACCACTGTCATGTCATTAATTGATCCCAAAAGGTGATTCCATGCAGTGACCGCGAAATCACCTTTCGGGACCGAATAACGCCATGACAGTGACTGAATTCATGAGAAGGGGTGTCAAGAACCCCATGTTAAAAATATGGTGCCAAAAGTCAAAAAAATGGGCAAGACATCCACCTAAGTTGGAAAAAAACTGTTTATGCCATTATACAGCTTACTGGCATTTCCTGTTTGCGGTCAGCTTTGAAGAGTACAGACGTGTTCCCGGTCCACCGAAGATCATCTCGCCGGCCTCCGAAGGAAAGTATGGGATGTGGGGAGGTGGGTGCACAGAGGGTGGGCACAGGTTGGTGGGGGGGGGTAAGGACTCACCGAGAGACCATTTTCTGGTTTTACAGGAATTTAAAAAAACGGATGCTTTTGGCACGCTGAGGTGGGCTTCCAGTGTGCTACCTACCTGTTTGTTGGGGGAAGGAGTGGAGTCAGCAGGGATTTGACACCCATACCGGCAATACAGTGTGTGTGTTGGGGGGAGCATGAGTGCACTGGGGTGGCCTCCCAGCATGCCAATTGGTTGTTTTATATTGGGGGGGGCTGCAGCCGACAGGGTAGTGGGCACCCCCATTGCCACACAGTACGCTGGGGGGTGTTCATGAGCTGAGGGGGATTGGGCACCCCCCTTGGCACACAAGGAGGGGGCCGGGGACAAAAATAGGGAGGGGGAGGATATTATCAGAGGGAGGAAGCGGGAGGGATTGCCGAGCTGTGCATGACAGCAGTTCAGCTATGTATGCTAATTGCATACACGCTACCACTGCTGATTGCAGCAGACCTTTTCTTTGATGTGAAGACCAACACAGCTGAACTGCTCTCATACACAGCTCGGCATATATTGGTCCCCTAGGGTCACGCCTGCTACACTGATCACTGCATTGGGGAGGAGTGTCACACACCTCCAAAATTCATACTGTTACAAGACGTTCCTTGCACATGCGTACAAGTGAACATAAAAAGGGAGGCATAAACTGCACCCCCACAGACTAATGCAGTAGGAAGGCAGGACCCAAGGGGAGGAGGTGGGGGATTCCCTGGGTAGCAAGATTATGGAAGCAGCAGTGAGGTAGAGGACAAGGGGGATGGAAACAAAAGTTGCAATAAATGAGGGAAGAAGGAGGCAGGGTACAATGGGAGGAAGGGAGGGTCCAGGCAGAGTGGGAGCACGGTGTGGACGGCCATGTGTGCGAATGCAAGGAGAATGCAAGGAGTTTCACAAATAAAATTCCAGACCTGGAAGCCATTATAGTGGAGGCAGACCAGGATACTGTGGCCACTACTGAGTCATGGTGCACAGGCAACCATGACTGGGACATGTTCATACCAGGCTACACTCAGTTCAGGAAGGAGAAGGTATGGATGAAGGGAGGATGGGTTGTGTTGTATGTGAGGGAGGGTATAAAAGTGGCAAAAACACAAGGAAGCCAGGGGGAGAGGAGGGATTGGAGGTACTGTGGGTCACCCTGGAGACAGGAGCCAAAGCCACTATTCTTACTGGGGTGATTTACAGACCTCCACACAGGGGGAGGAACTGTATAGGGCACTAGGGAAGCCATCAGCACAATGGCAGAAAAAGCAGAGGTGCTGCTGGTGGGGGACTGTAATCTGCCAGATGTAGACTGGAGCCTCCCAGCTGTAGTCTCAGTTAGAAGCAGGGACATTCTATACTCCCTGGAGGGGGGCAGTTCTCAGGCAAGTAGTCAGGGAGCCCACTCATGATGGGGCAGTACTGGACCTGGTGCTCACTAAAAGGGGCAGTGTTGCAGACATCAAGGTAAGATGTCACCTGGGGACCAACAACCACTGTACTGTGTGGTTCAACATAAGAACAATAGCTGAAGCAAACCACACAAGGGAGAGGGTTCTGGTCTTCAGGAGGGCAGATTTAAACAAGCATTTGTCAATGCTGAATGTTTGCTTGCTGGCATTGGTATTAGTAGTGTAGGAGTTAGAGAGATGCATAATAGGAATGGCAGTGAAGTACTGAACTGAAGCCAACCCCACCACCACCCTGCAGAGACTGACAAGCATTGGGGTGTGCCTTTGAGTCATCAGGCATAACGACCATGCCATTTCACCACACCCTACCCTGCAGACACTGACAAGTGTCACAGTGTACTTGAGTCTTTGGGCCTTATGCTCACCCCATTCCATAAGAAAATACGGTGAGATGGGTGCAGTATAGGAGAATGCGGTGAACTTTGGGGCCGAAGAGTCCAAGGCACACCTCGATGCCTGTCACTGGCTGCAGGGTGTGGTTGGGGGTGGAATGGCATGAGCATTACAGGCGACAATCCCAAGCCTCACCCCTGATGCCTGTCAGTCTGTACAGGGTGGGGCGTTATGGTTGGAAACACTAACACCCCAGGAGTTTGTTGATATTTTCACTCCAAATTTTCAACATGGGTTTTTTGTGACCACCACCTCATGAAGAGTGGCAATATCAGTTCATTAGCGGAAAGCTGATTTTGTGCAGTGACTATACCATTTGGCACCGCAGGAGTGAAAACACATTTCTAATGGGATGTGAAAAATGACAGCTGTAGCGTTCATTGGGAGGTGTAAAAAATGGAAGTGCAAAGTGACACCAAAGCAAGCAGTGACGCAAATGGACATTGAAGCATGTACGAAAACACAACTGGTAACGTGAACAGTGATGGCAGTGGTATTTTAAATGGAAATGTTAAGGGTCACAGCAAAACGAACGTGAAAGGGAACAGAAACGGAAATGCGAATGCGAGTGCACACTTAAACGCAAACTGTAATGTGCACAGCCATGGTACCGCATTAGCAAATGCAAATGGTAAAGTTAACATGAAGAATAATGCCAAAGAAAACAGAAACGGAAAAGTGAACAGAGGCTCGTACGGAAATGGAAACCGTAACATGCATGGTCATGGAACCGCAATTGTTAATGCAAATGGTAATGGTAACAGCAACAATAGCCAAAGGAAAGAGAAATGCAAATGTAAATGAGTACAAAAACACAAACCGTTATGCGCACGGTCTTGGTACCGCAATTGTAAATGCAAATGGTAAGAGTAACAGCAATTTAACGCCAAAGGAAACCAAAACGAAACAGAAATGCAAGCGCATATGAAAACGCAAACCGTAACGCATGAGGATGGTACCACAGTTGCAAACGAAACTGGTAATGGTAACAGCAACAATAACGCCAAACAACACAGAAACGCAAACACAAGCGAAAACGCAAACCGTAATGCACACAGTGGAGTAGACAGTAATGGTGCCACAAATGGAAACGCAACTGGAAATGCTAACTGGCACAGTAACAAAAGGGCACACCCTTCTTTTCCTGAAAAAATGCATTGGAAAACACAATGAAAACAAAGAATGTATACATAACAATGGGCCTCGGAGCAGAAAATGAGGATTTGGAATATTAAATTGCTTATATCTCAGGAACCGTACAACATAGAAAAAAAATTAAATTTAATATGAATTATGACTTTCCTGGCTAGGTTAGTAGATAGCCCCCATTAAGGGCTAAGCATTTATATGACGACAAGTCTGCATCTCACACCATTTCCGAGATACGGGCCCCGAAAGGAGCGACGGGCACCATAATGTTATCCAATGGGAAATAGCATTAAATTCAGAGTGCCGTCACTGTGCCGCCCTGTAATATTTTTTCACCAAACCACCAAAAGGCACATCAGTGGGATGTTGGCTTTCTTCCCTCCAAATTTCAGCCCAACAGACCAAACCGTTATTTTGCAGCAGGGTGGCAAAGGATTCCTGTAATACAGCGGAAGCTGTAATGTTATCCTATGGGAAAAAGTGTCAACTTTGGAGTGCTGTAACTTTTCTGCCCTGTAATATGTTTTCACCAAAACACTTGAAGGCACATCTGTGAGATGTTGGCTGCATTCCCTCCAAATTTCAGTCCAAAAGACCAAACTGTTCTTTTGCAGCAGGGTGGCAAAGAATTTCTGTCATTTTGCCATAGCCTGGAAAAGTAGTGTTGCAATTTGCGAAAGCTTTCGCTAAAATTTGCAACACTTTCGTGAGTACACACTACTTTGAGAAAGTAATTTTTCCAGAAACTTGAAAAACATATTTCTGGGGTGTTTTTCCCCAAAATAAAGACGTGCCTAGCATTTTCAGGGTCCGACTAGGTGAATACAAAAATAATTAGGTTGCTAGAGGGTCCCAAATTTAAATGCCAAGCATTTTTCTGATCACCAACTGAAAACAAAATGGTGGATTTGTGAAAGTAAAAGGGCCATTTGCGAAAGTAAATGCATTTGAGACACTGTCAAACGTTTAGTTAACTTTTCCCATTGACTTATCATGGGAACTTGTTTTCTGAATAACTTTTGAACCGTTTAATATCTTTTCACAAAATCTTCAAAAGGCACCATGGCTGCAAATTCTCTGAAAATTTCAGACCACTCACGCAAACTGTGCGACCTGTAGAGACAAGCAAAGAATTCCAAAAAAAGTAAACGCGGGTGCAGATCATGCTTAATAACTCCGCAGCCGTATATACAAACAGTATGAAAGTTGGCAGATCCCAAGATGTATGGTTCTTGATTGTGTATACCCAGTTTCAGGCAAATCTGTTGAATGGTTGCAAAGTTAGGGTTGAGGAGCCCTTTACATGTTAAACCCCAAATTTTGCACCTTAATAACTTTGCAACCATTTGACAGATTTGCCTGAAATTTGGAATACATGATCAAGACACATATGCCTTGGGATCTGCCAAGTTTCATACTGGTTAGATACATGACTGCGGAGTTATTAAGCATGATCTGTGCGTGCATTTACACTTTTTCTTGAATTCTACGGTCACGCCTACAGGTTGCATGGTTTTCATGACTGGTCCAAAATCTTCAGAGAACGTGTGGCTGGGGTCCCCGATGTGCCTTTTGAAGATTTCGTGGAAAAATATTAAACGAAACTAAAGTTATTCAAAAAACAATTTCCCATTATAAGTCAATGGGAAAAATTAACAAAAAGTTTGACAGTGTCGCAAATGCACTTTTTATTGTCGCAAATGGCCCTTTTACTGTCACAAATCTGCCATTTTGTTCTCAGTTAGTGATCAGAAAAATGCTTGGCATTTAAAATTGGGACCCTCTAGCAACCTAATTTTTTCTGTATTCAGCTAGTCGAGCCCTGAGGATGCTAGTCATGTCTTTATTTTGGGGTAAAACACCCCAGAAATATGTTTTTCAATTTTCTGGAAAAAGTACTTTCGCAAAGTACTGTCGCACTTGCGACACTGTCGAATGCATTTGCGAAAGCTTTCGCAATTAGTGACAGTACTTTTCTAGGCTGTGGGAAAATGACAGCAATTCTTTGGCACCCTGCTGCAAAAGAACGGTTTGGTGCTTTGGCCTGAAATTTGGAGGGAACGCAGCTGACATCTCACAGATGTGCTTTTCAGTGTTGCATTGAAAAAATGTTACACAGCGGCAAACTTACGACACGCCAAAGTTGACACTTTTCCAATAGGATAACATTACGGCATCCAACGCATTGCATCAATCCTTTGGCTCCCTGCTACAAAATAATGGCTGGGTCTTTTGAGCTGAAATTTGGAGGGAAGACAGTCAACATCCCACAGATGTGCTTTTTAGTGGATTGGTGAAAAAATATTACAGGGAGCCAAAGTTATGGCACTCCGAATTTCTCTTTTTTTCCCCATAGGATAACATTATGGCGTTCGCCGCGCCTTTCAGGGCCCATATCTCGGAAACGGTGCGAGATACGGACTTTTCATCGAAAAAATGCTTAGCCCCCTAGTGGGAGCTTAGCATAAAACTAGCCAGGAAAGTCATACATCATATGACTTTTCATTTTTTTCAACATCATACGGATCCTCAGATATATGCAATTTAGTATTCCAACTCCTCATTTTCTGCTCCAAGATCCATTATTATGCATACATTCTTTGTACTCACTGCCTTTCTCTATGCAGCATTTGGGGAAAACCAGCCTGTGCACTTACATTACTGTTACCGTTGCCCTTTCCGCTTGCGGTTCTGTACCCGTTTCACTTACCATTCACGTCTACGCCACCATGTGCGTTATCCTTTGCGTTTTCATTTGCGCTTGCGTTTCTGTTATGTTTTACCATTTGTGTCTACAGTACTGTTTCTCTTTCTGTTTCACTTTGTGACACCATGCCCATTGCCATTTCTGTTTGCAGGCACCATGTTACTATGTGACAAGACATCATGTGGTGGACCGTTCCCATCTACGCCATTGTGTGTGTTACCCTTTCTGTTCTCATTCGTGCTTGCATTACCATGTGCGCCACTGTTAGCACTTCTGTTTGCATCACTGTTCCTGTTACTATGTCACAGACATGACTTGGCGGGAGCGCGGGGCCCTTCCACTGATGCATTACATTCACTATTTCTAGTTATCATTCTCAAAAAGAAGGGAAATTAGAGGCAAAAAAATCCATTTAATGTATCAGTTAAGGTTGTTCCACAGTGACAAACGTGAGGAAATTCAGTGTTAGGGTTGAAAATCCCCTAGGACCCCCCAGCCCAACCCCTCAACCGGCATTGGGGTGTGCATTGGGGTGTTCGGTCCTAACTCACCCATTCTCTATACCTCTGCTGCTTTACACATGTGAGGGGTGAGAGTTAGGGCCATGACCAATGCACCCCAATGCCAATGGCGGTGAATAGGGAAATCAAGGGGTTTTCAACACTAACACTGGTGCTCACTGTAACTAACTGATGCATTAAATGGAGTTTTGCCTCTAATATATATATATATATATATATATATATATATATACATATACATATACATTATGAAGAGACAAAAGAACCTCTGTGCACAAACATTGAGGCAAGGGTTACCTCAAAGGGAATTTGGCTGGGAAGCCAAGTTTCAAGAAAATACAAAATCACAAATGCCCACACAATGCAAAGCATCATGGGCTGCATATGCAAATCACCACAGAATGTTATGCTGGTTCAACTTTAAGCAGAATTGCATGGTGCCGAAAGACCTCTCACACAGTTTGCAAAGGGTGCTAACAGATGACATAGACATGTGTTTCATCCTACCAGGACGCATCAGTATGCCTCGTCTGTTTGACACCCCAGTGGAATGAACCAGGTACCCTAAGACGGTCTGTCTTGGTTATGTTGTGGTGAACCCATTAAAATAAAAAACTATTTAAAAGACAAAGATTTGCATATGCAGCCCATGATGCTTTGCATTGTGTGGGCATGTGTGATTTTGTATTTTCTTGAAACTTGGCTTCCCAGTCAAATGCCCTTTGGGGTAACCCTTGCCTCAGTGTGTTTGCGCACAGAGGTTATTTGTCTTTTAAACAGTTTTTTATTTTAATGGGTTCACCACAACATAACCCAGACAGACCATCTTAAGGTACCTGGTTCATTCCACTGGGGTGTCAAACAGACGAGGTATACTGATGAGTCCTGGTAGGACAAAACACATGTCTATGTCATCTGTTAGCACCCTTTGCAAACTGTGTGAGAGGCCTTTCGGCACCATGCAATTCTGCTTAAAGTTGAACCAGCATAACAGCATAACATTCTGTGGTGATTTGCATATGCAGTCCATGATGCTTTGCATTGTGTGGGCATGTGTGATTTTGTATTTTCTATACATTATGGTAGCACGGTAGTGCTACCATAGTTAGGGTTGAGGAGCCATTTACATGTTAAACCTAAAATTTTGCACCTTAATAACTTTGCAACCATTCAACAGATTTGCCTGTAATTTGGAATACAAGATCAAGAACCATACGTCTTGGGATCTGCTAAGTTTTGTACTGTTCATATATATGGCTACGGAGTTATTAAGCGTGATCTGCATGCACATTTAATCTTTTTAGGAATTCTGTGCTCGTCCCTACAGGTCGCACTGTTTGCATGACTGGTCCGAAAACTTCAAGGAACATGCGGCCGGGGTCCCTGATGTGCCTTTTGAAGATTTTGTGTAAAAATATTAAATGGTTCAAAAGTTATTCAAAAAACAATTTCCCATTATAAGTCAATGGGAAAAGTCAACAAAAAGTTCGACAGTGTCGCAAATTCACTTTTTAGTGTCGCAAGTAGCCCTAGTAGTGTCGCAAATCCGCCATTTTGTTTTCAGTTAGTGATCAGAAAAATGCTAGGCATTTAAATTTGGGACCCTCTAGCAACACAGTTCCTTTTGTGTTTACCTAGTCGAACCCTGAGGATGCTAGGCACGTCTTTATTTTGAGGTTAAACACTCCAAAAATATGTTTTTTCAATTTATGGAAAAAGTAGTGTCGTAAAGTAGTGTCGCACTCATGAAAGTGTCGCAAATGTTTGCGAAAGCTTTAGCAAATTGTGACACTACTTTGCAACACTATGGCCAAAATAACAGGAATTCTTTGCCACCCTGCTGCAAAAGAACGGTTTGGTCTTTTGGGCTGAAATTTGGAGGTAAAGCAGCCAACATCTCCCAGATGTGCCTTTCAGTATTTCAGTGAAAAACTATTACAGCACGGCAAAGTTACAGCACTCCAAAGTTGACACTTTTTCCCATAGGATAATATTACGGCGTCCGCCACATTACAGGAATCCTTTGCCGCCCTGCTGCAAAATAATGGTTTGGTCTTTTGGGCTGAAATTTGGAAGGAAGAAAGCCAACATCCAACAGATGTGCCTTGCAGTGGTTTGGTGAAAAGATATTACAGGGAGCCAAAGTTATCGCACTCTGAACTTCTCTTTTTTCCCTTAGGATAACATTACGGCTTTCACTGCGCATTTCAGGGCCCGTATCTCGGAAACGGTGCGAGATACAGACTTTTTGTCACAAAAATGCTTAGCTCCTAATGGGGGCTATGTACTAACATAGCCAGGAAAGTCATACATCATATGACTTTTACATTTTTTTTCTACGTCGTACGGTTCCTGAGATATAAGCAATTTAATATTCCAACTCCTCATTTTCTGCTCTGAGACCCATTATTATGCATGCATTCTTTGTACTCACTGTCTTTCTTTAAGCAGCTTTTGAGGAAAACCAGCCTGTGTGCTTACATTACTGTTGCCATTACTGCTTCTGCTTGCAGTTCCGTACCTCTTTCACTTACTGTTCTCCTCTACGGCACCATGTGCGTTACCCTTGGCATTTTCATTTGCACTTGCATTTGCATTATTTTAACCATTTGTGTCTACAGTACTGTTTATCTTTCTGTTTCACTTTGCGTCACCATGCACATTACCATTTGTGTTTGCAGGAACTGTGTTACTATGTGACAAGACATCACGTGGCGGGAGCATGGGGCCCAAGCTCCTGCCACATTACATTCACTATTTCTCATTATCATTCTCAAAAAGAAGGGAAATTAGAGGCAAAAAACTCAGTTTAATGCATTAGTTAGGGTTGTTCAACAGCGACAAAAGCAAGGAAATTCAGTGTTAGGGTTGAAAGCCCCCTTTGACCCCCCCGTTCACACCCCCAACCAGCGTTGGGGTACGCAGTGGGGTTGTCGGTCCTAACTCTCACCACATTCTTCTATACCTCTGCTTCTTCACACATCTGATGGGGTGAGAGTTAGGGCTGACAACCCCAATGTGCACCCCATGCTGGTTAGGGGTGTGGACGGGGTCAAAGGAGGGCTTTCAACCATAACACCGAATTTCCTCACTTTTGTCGCTGTGGAACAACCCTAACTAATGCATTAAACAGAGTTTTTTGCTCTAATATATATATATATATATATATATATATAAATATGGGATACATGATGGGCAGGAGTGGAATATGTAAAATATTTTCACTCCTGGAGAGTGAGCTCTAGATATTTCATGAGTGTCAAAGGCACGAGTGAAATATCCAGTGCTCACGATGCAGGAGTGAAAATATTTTACAAATTTCATAATCTGCACATCATGTGTGCTATTTATACCATGGGAGTGGGAGCGCTTCTACTACATTTTGTTTCATCTTTGTTTTGTGTGTTCATTTGTATTGTATGTGTGAGTCAATAGGCATGAATAGTGTGTCTATTAGATCTCTTATTGGTCAATTGCTTTTTGTGTGACTGCTGATTGGATGGTGTTCGCTGTAGTGTGGTGTGTGATAGGGTCATTTGTTTTTGAGGGTGGGAATTTCTTTTAGGTTTTGGAACAGCAGGACTGTGAGCTTCATTACTCAGGTATACTTTTGATTTGTTTAGTAACTTCTTTTGATGTTTTGTGGTAATTTCCATTGTTTTTATGCACTTTTTTATGTGGTCTGCTTCGCTTTCAGTCTGTTTGTTAAGACAGTCTGCTTCGCTTTTGTTTGTGGCTGTTGCTACTGATTTAGGTTTCGAGTACTAGGTTTCATGTTGGTGTCCGTAGTGTGGAATGGTGAGTAATAGAGAAACAGAAAAGTTAGGTAAAGGATATTGCTTGCACTAATGACAGGTAGAGGAGAGAATTAATGCTGGTGTATTTTGTGATGCTTGTTCTGAATGCTTGCTCATCTAATCTGATTCCAAGGACACTTGTTGTGTACATATTCGAAATCACTTGTGCAAGTTGTCCCAGAATACTTTTAAAATGTACTTCCATGAAGATGTTGCATTTTATGTTTAGAATACATTCTTTTAAATGATATTTGTGATGTGTACTATGGCGTGTGTGTGGATATTTTTGCTTTGCAGGTACTAAGAAGAGAGAGATAGTTAGTGGCAGTAATGGGCATAGAAAGACGGAGGAAGTTGATGTCAGCAGAGTAGGTATAAATGGTGTTTATTTTAACTCTGCTGACATCAACTTCATTTAATTCACTGCAGTGAAAATAACAGAATTTATTGTCATCTTGGAGCTCCCATCCCCGTGGTATAAATATATATATAATGAGTAACACATCCAAATCCAAATCCAATGTTCTGATTGTATAAAACATATCACATGACCATGCGTATATCAGAACGCAACCACACACCTGTGCTTTTACCCCCTTCCAAAATAATTTTGCCATTTTATAAGATCGATAACCCACTCTAGGGTGTATGATCATGCTCCGATATATGCATGCCTTGGGTGGTTGATGCACACCAAAGCATGTGTATATCAGAGCATGACAGCACACCTTAGACTGGGTTATCTATTACATATATCTATGGGCATGGTCATACCCCTATAGTAAGGGTTGAGTAGCATGTCTAATGTTAAACCTCAAACTTTGCACTTTAATAACTTTTCAACCAATCAATGAATTTGCTCAAACTTTGGTATATGCTGTACCATTGGATAGGTCTCTTGACGTGGTAAGTTTTGTTCCACTTGGATTCATGGATTCTGAGATGTAAACAGTGCAACAAGTCATAAAGTCACCATTTTTTGCAGTTTTTTTCCTCATCGCCTTGCATCCAGACGGGTGCAGAATTCTGGTGTGATTTTTTTATGGTAGAAACAGCTTGGGTAACAGAACAGGTATGTGTTTGTTTTGTGAAAAAAATATTAATCTGTTGATATTCAATTTTTAATCTCTCATTGTTTTCAATGAGAAGATCACTTTTCAAGATAGAGGGAGAAAGTTTGGCAAAGGATTTGATCTCATGAAGAAGGATTCTGTCTCACGAGACCTGTTCCCTTTTCATGAGAATAAAATCCTTTTTCACTAGAGAAAAATACTTTTTTGTGAGCCACAATCTTGTTTTTTTCCCACGAACAAAAAAGCTTTGAAAATACATAAAACTGTTTTGATTTTAAAAATCAAACACCAGAACCTAGCTAAACGTGCCATGTTTAGCTGGATTCTGATGTTTGTTTTTCACATTTAGGAACAGAAATACTTTTTCTGAGCATCCAAAATCCTGGGTGCCCAGCTTAGTGAGAGGAGAGCTTCCCCCATGTTCTTTGTATGAGAACAGTGGATTTTCCTGACTTCTGCAGCTATATCTGAACCTGTACTGCCAGTTGCAGTGTGAACTGTCATCCGTTGTTCCCTGTCTAGTCTCCCTCTGTTTTCCTAGTTACTGTCTCTGTCACTTCATGCATGATATGTCACTCCTTCATGATTTTGCTAAATAAAAAAAGAACAATGATGGCAAGGCTGTGAGCTAAGCTGCACCTCTGCTATTGAAAACTGCTGTTACATCCTGATCCTATTCCTACTATCTCTGCCTCCCTCTTCCAACCCCAACCAGATGAGTGCATCTCCCTCTCTCAGCTGATCCCACTCCAAGAGTCCTAGGCAATTCCCAGGCAGCTGTCAATGCAAACTGACTGGCTCAGCCCAGGTGGCTGCTCCTTGACCCCTGCAGGACCAGTTGACTGGGTGGTAACAGTGGATCTCACTGTCTCCATTGCCAGTATGATGAGTCCACTAACTTCACCCCATCTGACAAGGGAGGCATTGACTGCACCTATGGCTTATCTCCAATGGTGCATGATTGCATCTGGGGATCCAACTCCTGATGATCAAGCACCATCCTCACTGTGCACTTATAATTTGCAATCGCTATCTACTCTGTGTTCCTGACAGTGACAGATAGGTGACCACACAAAATCCAACTGGACAGTGGGCCAGTGGTGGTTTTCTCTCTCACGCAGAGTTGACTGGATTGGACGTATTGCATTAAATTTAATAAAATTAATTCAAGTTCTTGTCTGTATTTCTGTCACTGAATATGTAACAGGGAAGCAGATTTACCAGCAAGCTGCTTCTCACTCCTGTATGGATCACTGCCAACAAATGAAGCAAGTACAGAAGAGAACAATAAACATCAGTGCAAGCACAGATAAGAATCATATGCTGAAACCACATAAAAGTTATCCCTCTCATACATTAATTAATGTCAAAGTCTTATTTCACGTCTTGTCTAGTGGCACCCCCTCCACCTGCCAAACACTGTCCCATTACCTTTTTACTGCCCTGGTGTCTAGTGGTACCTTTCCACCCTCAGATCACCACCCCCTAGTCTGTTGTTTATTTATTTAAATTATCCAACACCTGGATGCCAGTGTTGGATGCCCCCGCCCATTGTTTTATTGAAAGTGCCATCATTGGGGGGCCCAATTCCTGTGTCAGCATTACAACCCCCCAGCAGTGTGTGACACTGGAGAGCCCACCCCCAGTGTCCCCAAATATTTATTGAAGTAAACCTGTAAAAAGAAAACAGTTCCCAGGCATCTTTTTTTAAACCTGAAAAGAAGAAAATGGTCCCTCATGGTCCCCGTCGTTCCACTCCCCCATCCTGATCCTCCCGGTGAGCACCCACCATCACATCCTCCCTTACCCTATACTTACCACTGGTGGTCTTGGGCTGTCATCTTCTGTGGACCGAGACACGTCTGCCCTCTTCAAAGCCAAACCATGAACTGAGGAATCAAGATAAGTGCCGTATAATGTATTTCAATGGCGTTTTGAACTTATGTTCATAATTTTGCCATTTTGGGGAATTTTTTCACCAGATTTTCAACAAGACCTTTTTAGGACACTGGCAGTGTCATTTCATTAATTGGGCCCAGAAGGTGATTTCATGGTAGCTGCATGAAATCGCCTTCAGGACCGAATAATGAAACTTCACAACCAATGTTCATGAGGTAGGGTCCCAAAAAGGCCATGTTGAAAATGTGGTAAAAAAAATTCTTAAAAATGGCTGAACTATGAGTGTTCATTAAAATCATTCTATGCATGTGCATAACTTTGATAAGTTTCTATCATTTCAGTTCATATTTTCAACATAGCCATTTCTTCACACTACATCATGAACGGTACAGTTGTCATTTTTCACATCCTGTCTGAAATATGTTTTTGCACATGTGATGCAGGATGGTGTTTTGTCATGAATTTGAACATTTTCACCCATGTGGTTTATGAGGTAGGGTAATAAGAAAATTTGGGGTCAGAATATGACAAAATGCCAAAGTTATGTACATTTGTTGCAATTTTGCTGCGCTCACTCATAACTTCAGAAATGTTAAATATTTTGACCTCAGATTTTTAACATCATTTTCTTAGTACTCCACCTCATGTACGTTACAGCTGTCATTTTTCAGATCCTGTCCATAATTTGTTTTCACACCTGTGGTGTGGAATGGCTTTGTAGTTGCACAGAATTATGTTTTGGCCAGGATTTAAAAATTTTCTGTACTGAATACATGAAGTGGGGTAATAAGATGGCTATGCTGACTATTTGGTCACTGTTGTCCTATAAATGGAAATGCAACAATGTGGATACTGAGATAAACTAGGACTGGGCATTTTTTATGTATTTAGAAAACATATTCAAATTATCACTTCACACTTATTCCTGAAGCAGTCTACTTATTTTCGACTGAGATTAAATTCAAAAGCACAATGCATTCAGCTCTACCCTGTACCTATGTACTATAGAGTTAATGACAGAATAAATATACATGCTGTTCGTACTTCTACCTACTCCCCAGATAAAAAGTCCATATTTTCTGACCATCCTATATTCATTTTCCTCTTCTTTTTTCATATATGGTTGCTGTAAAAATGCATCAGTGTCATCTCCAATGGAATTCAAGAATTCCTGTTGAGTACAGCTTTCTGTGGAAGGCACACAATCAGCTTGCAAGCCATGACTATCTTACATTCACACAAACTATAAAACAAAACAAAAGAATGGACATTAGGAAAACTAACTAATAGATGAGTACAGGTTTCCTATATAAAACTGGCATAATCGAAGGCATTTTCAAAATTTAAACTCCCAAGTACAATGCTTAATAACACAATCACCATCCCCATATACACAAGTTCTGGTCAGAGGCACTATGGCTGATAATGCATTAGCAGCACAGAATGAGAAAACCAACATTACAGTGGACTGTCCTTTTGGCAGCTCTCTGCTTGATTTTCAAGCTGCGAGACAGTAATGACATCACAGCCTCCCTGCTGAGCTGTCAGATTCACTCAGTTGAGGATGGGAGTGCTCTGTGGTGGGAATTGTGGTCACCATTTTTTACTTTCGTCACTGCTTTTCAAAATGTTATTTTTTTTAACTTTAGTTTATCTCTTACACTTCATGAGTTTCATTACAGTGGAAAAGAGAATGATGAAAATTATTTTTAAATTTTGGCTTTTTTCATTTGGCAGTTCTCTGTCAGTCAATGGTAGCAGTTGACTTTGAATGTAATTCAGAAGTTTGTGACACTGAGACAGGCAATTGCCTATCACTAACTGATAACATATGTTTTCCCTGATTGAACGGTCAAGCTTACATTTTTCCTTTTCACTCAGTGTGTATATTTCTCTATTTCTGTGTGCTGGTTTCTTGGGATTTTCTGTTCATCTATCAGCTGTAACATTACATTACTTTATTCGGTCTTTGTAAATGAGTTAAAATTTCGGGTGTTGTTGAATTGATTTTTTTAATATGTAAATAATTGAAAATGAGTTTCATTTATTTACATGGTCAGTGTTTGATTGTGTTTAGAGTTTGCAAAATTTAATCAGTCATGCAGTCATGCCAATACTTGTCTATTGGGGCTCTGGGAAGTGCTGTTTTTTTTTAGAACTTCCCTCGTATAGCACTGAAGTTGGATAAATATGGATTGTTATGGCAGTTGTATGCAATATTTGTGATTGTGGATGGTTTGTCAGTAAAAACAGGTATAATTTGCCTCCCAAAAAGTAATCAGACATTGTGTTTCGATCCAGGTGTAGCTGACTTCCTTGCTGTGCCTAGGAAATCATAAAAATATAAATACCATTTTGAAGGGTTATGTACCCTTTATTTGACAGAAATATTGTTTTTTCCTTACTGGGCTGGGTTAGCATTGCTGTCAATCTTTTTCCAAGGTTCCAAAGCTGAGAAAAACTATATGTGCAAGCACAGGGGGTGCAAAATGATACCAGCTCAAGTCCTTGTGGTGGAGAGCAAGCCTGACCTGTCTAGACTGAGTCAGTAAAGGTCAAGACTCAGTGGCTAACTACCCTGAACACTGAAGATGTTTTGTTACTCTGCCAGCCTCCCAGTACTACATGCATCCTATGATAGGGTAACCCTTGTCATCTGGGGCAACCCACTCCCACAAGTCAGTACCCTTGCATGGAATGCTGCAACCATATGGGTTTAATTGAAGAGTCTGTTTTCCTTTACAAATCACATAGACTATCTTTGAGCAGGAATAACATTTGCACTAGAAAAAAAAAAGAAACAGTCCCCACCCCACCAGTACTTCCCTAAGATCTCTTGCATCTACAGTCTATGCATCTGAAATGTGCCTGAGGAGTATCCCCCACCAGTTTTAAAAGGTGATAGGATATCTGCTCTGAGTCAGGTACCTAGTTAGTTGTCCCCAGTGCTATGCTGGACATCAACTCAAAGTATCCATCTGCTAGTTGACTAATTTTTCTATCAAGCCCTGACTTAGGACATTGTTAATACAAACACCACTGTCAAATCAAGGAAATCACAATGAGAAATCTCTGACCAGCAGGCAGGGCAAACAATCACCTTATAATACACAGCAACTCACATAAGATAGTGATTCTCTGCTGTCTGCAGTCCCTGACAACAGTGCTAACCCAGCCCAGTGAGAGAAAACCAACTCTTCTGTCAAATTACAATAATGTTAACAAGATGGAAAAAAGAAAAAAAAGTTTGAAACTGCTTACAACAGATAAAGGAAACATGACCCTTCAAAATGCTGATTATCTTTCCATGATTTCATAGGCACATCAATGAAGTCAGTTACACATAGGTAAAAATACGATGTCCGATTACTTAGTCCTGTTTTCACTAACAAACCATCCACACACATGAGGACTGCATACCATTACTATAACAACTCATTTTTATCTGATTTCAGTGCTATGCCCGGGAAGTTCTGGAAAAAAATAGCATTCTGAAGAGTCCTGTTCCAGAGCCCCAATAGACAAGGACTGGCATGATCACATGACTAATTAAATTGTGTGAACTCTGCATGCAATCAAAACATTGAATGTGCAAATATATGAAACTCATTTCCAATGATTTACATATTTAAAAATCAATTCAACAACACCCGAAACTCTAGCTCATGCATAATGACCGAATAAAGTGATGTAGCATTACGACTGACAGACCAATAGAAAATCCTTGGAAACCAGCACACAGAATTAGAGAACTATACACACTGAGGGGGAAAGAAAAATATAAGAATGACTGTTTAATCAGGGAAAATCTATGTTATCAGTCAGTGATAGGCAGTTGCCTGTCACAGGGTCACAAAATTCTGAATTACATTTAAAGACACTGCTATCTTTGACTGGCAGAGAACTGCTGAAGGGGAGAAGCCAACATTTACAAATGGCAGCCATTATTTCCTTTTACACTGAAATAAAATTTATGAAACATAAGGGATAAACTATAGTTTAAAAAATTTACATTTTTAAAAGCAGTGATAAAGTGGAAAATGGTGACTGCGATTCCCACCAGAGAGTGTTCCCATGCTTCAGCTGAGTGAAACTGATATCTCATCAGGGAGGCCATGACATAAATCAAGCAGAGAGCCACCAAAAGGACAGCCCTCAACAGCGATGGTTTTCTATTGAGTTCAGAATTGCACAAAACCATATATGAGAAATACCGTCACACAAAATGAAACTGGCAAAATGTGCATGTGAAACTACCATTAGAACAGGTCTGAAATAAGACACCACACGCACAGGAGGTTTTTACAAAGTTTTTGTTACATTTCACCTCTAACAATTTATTCTGTAATGACTGTTTCATACCTTGATGACTGAAACTATGATTTCATATTTGACTGCTCAATCATCCAGTATTCTTACTATTAATACAAACAAATCCAGCACTCAGTTGTGGATGCCCATGCACCTAAACATCTGTGAGAGACCCAACTGGAGAACAGCAGCTTGTATTTGCATGGTGAGGATGAGTGATATGAAGGGATCTCTTTGCAGAGAAAAGCTTCCTTACCTGCTCCATCAGCGCACATAATGCCATGGTGACATGTAATCCTGCTGGCAGGTTAAGTCCATGCTGAGTTGGAGTAAGATGTCTACGCAGTCGTGTCCTGGTTGTATTGTATTAGGGGAATGATCACATTACACAACTGATGTCCATACCCACATTGTCAGACAGCCATTGTTTGGTGGAGCATCGTGATGGCAACAGATCAACTTGAAATATATGCCTTTCAGGAGAAAAAAATTATTGGAACCAGTAAGCCACGCATTTACAGCTTCCTTTGCTCACTGTACTATTTACATGCATGACCAAGATTTGTTCTTGAATAAGACAAATATGCAACAATGATAAATGCTGCAGTATGGTGACCATCCCAAAGACCTGAAGTTATTATTCAGTCATAAACATGTCTGTACAAGTCCCCCCAAATCCTACCCAAAAGGTAAATTTGTCAAGCAACTGCAAAATCAACTTTCTCGCAGGAGAAAGGTGATTTGGTAGGATCTGGAATGTTTTCTGCTTTTATTCGTGAAGTGGAGTCATAAAAAGTCTATGTTGAAAATTTGGGATCAAAATATGTAAAAACTGCAAAGTTATGACCATTTGTTGCAATTTCACTAGGCCTGCTAGTAACTTTGGAAATTTTAAATATCTTCACACCAGATTTTCAACATAGCCTTCTAATTGCCCCACCTCATATAAATCACAGCTGTCATTTTTCAAATCCTGGCCAAAATGTGTTTTCTCACCAGTGGCGTAGAATGGTGTTGCAGTTGGCCAGAATTAGGTTTTAGTGGGAATGCAGAAATGTTCTGTACCAGATACATGAGGTGGGGTAATTAGAAGGCTATACTGACATTTATGTCACTATTGTGCTATAAATGGAAGTGTAGGGCCCAGAGGGCCCTTTGTTTCCATAAGTAGAAGTGAAGCTCGACAGGATTAAGCCAAATTCTGCCGCATGCTGCAGCAGAGTTACTGCAGTAAACAATATAATTTCAATGGGAACTGTGATGCTGTGCTTCATCCTGGCAGTGTCACAGTTTCTTGCATGACAAAAGGGATTAATTATCACTGAAATTACATTGTTTACTGCAGTAACTCTGCTGCAGTATGTTGCAGAATTGGGTTTAACCTTGCTGAGCTTCACTGTACATACATATTTGCAACTATGGAGGGATGGGAGTGCTCAGCGCTCACACAGGCAAATAAGGATATGATTATACTATCTCAAAAAAATAAGGAAATAATTGCAACAAAATTCCGTTGATGCTCTACTTAGGGTTAAAGCCACAAAAGTAGGGCATTGTGGTGTTAGGGTTTCCAAACCTAACACCCTACCCCCACCCTGTACGCACCAACAGGCATCAGGGGTGTGCCTTGGAGTTGTTAGCCCTAATGCTCATCCCATTCTCCTATACTGTACCCATCTCAGCTTATTTAGTTATGGAATGGGGTGAGTGTTAGGGTTGAGGACCCCAAGGCCCCCCCGATGCCTGTTGGTGTTTGCAGAGTGGGGGTGGTATGTTAGGTTTGGAAACCCTAATGCCACATTTCCCTACTTTTGTGACTTTACCCCTAACTAGAGCACTAACACATTAACAAAGTTTTCTACTATATATATATACATATATATATATATATATATATATATATATATAAAATAGGGTCGTGGTCACTCTCCTATAGTTAGGGTTCAGTAGGCACTTTAATGTTAAACCTCAAATTGTGCACATTAATAACTTTGCAACCATTTAATGGATTTGCACAAACTTTGGAATGCATGGTTTGGTATGGTAGATCTTTTGATTTGCCAAGTTGCGTTTTGGTTGGACTTACGGTTTTTGTCCAGCAAAGCACTGAAAAATGCACTTTTCGTCACTTTTGACACGTTTTTTGCCTGTGGCACTGCGCAGACACCATGTGGTCTATTGGTGTGAAGCTTGAAATGTAGAAAGAGGTTGTGTCAAGGAACAATCCAGCATTGGTTTGGTAAAAAAATATTAATCCATTTCAAAGTTATTTCATTTTTAATTTTTGAGTTCTGAGCATGCTCAGTTTACAAAATAATTTATATGTATATTTTGTGAAATAAGAATGGCCTCAGGGCTATCTGGTTGTCTTGTAATGGCTGAAGATTTTGCATGCTCATGATGGAAAACTTTCCGCCATGAGAAATTTTTCAGCCACGAGAGCCACCATCTTGTTTTCAATTTTCTGTCGGAAAAAATGTAGTTTTTGCCATGGGTGACTTTTGGGGCAAATGAGGCATGGGTTTTGATCAGGCTGACCCCCTTTATTGAACCATGCCTTTGGTTTGCTTTGGTTTGACAAAAAATAGAGTTTTAAAATTTAAGATTCTTTGTTCGTGACTTGCTAAAGTTTTTCCGGCGCAAGTCTGCAAAATCTTTGGCTGTGAGACAATTTTTTGCCGTGTGTTTCCTCTGCAAGAGGAAGACCAGATAGCCAGATTTTCAAGACCAGATGACCATGGGGAAGACCAGATGACCCTAGGGATGACCAGATGACTCAGATTGGCATGACCAGATGGCTGCTCGTGGCCGAAGATTTTGTTAGCTCACAGCCGAAGATTTTCTCACGACCAAAAGATTTTTAAAGACATAAACATTTTTGAATTGGATATCTCAAAAACGGTTTGGTCTTTTTACTTGAAATTTGCAAGTGCTGAGGGCACATCCTAGAGATGTGACTTATGCTATTTAGGTGTTGGGGAATTAACTGGTTGTAGAGATATTCAATTATGTAGTTGACAATTTTCACATAGGATTACATTGCGGTCTCTGTCAAACCTTTCAGCACTGTTATCTTGAAAAAAGTGGGATACAGACTTTTCACTACTGGTGGCTTAGATCACCTTTAGATGATCTATGTCACTAGATCAGAAAGCCTGCAGTGGAATTTTTTTTGTAGGTTGCACGGTTCATAAGATATTGCTATATTTGTGTTCCAAGGGTTCGTTGCTGTGTAGGGTTGCAGTATAGCTATGCCAGATGTATATTGTTATGCAGTAATGGGCCCCATGCTCCCAGCAATACATGTCTTTTACTACTTATATTACAGTCTTATGCAGTAATGGGTAACTTGGTGGGAGCATAGGGCCCAAATGGCCCCACACTCCCACCAATATATGTTTTTTACTGCTTATATTACACTTTTCCAAAAAGTAAGGACATTTATGGCAAAAAAATGAATTTAATGCATCAGTTAGCTTGAAGCAACAAAAGTCAGGAAATGAGAAGTTAGGGGTGAGCACCTAACCCCCCACCCCTCCTCCACAGACTGACAGACGCTGGGGTGTGCCATGGGGTCATGCAGCCTAACTCTCACCCCACTCTCCTTTACTGTAGCATGTCAACCTGCTTACACATGGAATGAAGTGAGAGTTGGGGTGCACGACCCCATGGCACACCCCAGCATCTGTCAGTCTGTGGAGGAGGGGGGTGGGGGTTAGGTGCTCACCCCTAACATCTCATTTCCTGCCATTATAGATATATACATATTATAGTTAAGGTTGAGTAGGCAGTTCAATGTTAAACTCAAAGTTTTCCACTTTAATAACTTTACAACCATTCAACGGATTTCCACAAAATGGGATAGATCTCTTGATCTTGCAAGTTTTTTTTTCTGGTTGGATGTGTGGTCTCTGAGTTACGGAGGGTGAAAAAAAACATGCTTTCGCTCATTGACTTTGCTGGGATTTTTCTTTGAACTTGCCTGCAGCCCAGAGGGTTTGTTTTTTGGGTGTGACATTTTCAGGGTAGAAAGAGACTACTCCACAGATGTGCATTTTGCTAGTCTGGTAAAAAAAATATTAAGCAGTTTTCAAGTTATTGCAATTTAAAAATTTGAAAAAAAAATTTTCTGATCATGCTCAGTAAGTACTTCAAGATAGCCGTATGAAACAAAGTAGGAATCCTGCTCCATATGGAGAAATTCCTACTTCGTATGGCAGCCATCTTGTTTTCAGTTATGCCCCCCAAAAACATTTGGAAATCTCACAAAATGATATTCTGGTGAGGAACCAACACACGTAGCTTGCTTATTAGGACCCCCTTTGGTGCATTCTGCACTTTTCGTGATGAAATATGTCCCTAAAATGTGTTTTATTTAATAATTAAGATCCTAGCTTTTATCCATGTAGTATGACCTAGGATCCTACTTCATATGACGAGATACGAAGAAGGATTCTAGGTCATGAGCTCCCAGAATATTTATTTTAGAAAAAAAATGTTTCTACCGACATCGGGGTGCCCAATCCCTGTGTCAGCAATTGATGCCACTGTGTCTCACATTGCCGACATCGGGTTGCCCAATCCCCATGTCAGCAGTAGCGCCTTCCCTAAGGAGGGACACTTGGGAGCCCACCCTAGTGTCCCTAAATATTTTTTGATATACCTGCAAAGAAGAAAACAGTACCCTTGATATCTTATTTTTAATTTTCACCCTGTAAAAAAGTACATGGTCCCTCGTCGTCTCCCTGTCCCCTTCCCTATTTCCACTCTCCCTCTGCGCACCCACCTCCCGGCACCCCCCTGCACCCTATACTTACCTCCAGAGGTTTGCAGCAGTGATCCCTCTGGACTGGGACACATCTGCAATTTTCAAGGCCAAACTGTGAACTGAATAATCAAGGTAAGCACCGTATAATGGATGTCTATGGTGTTTTGAACTTACATTGTTATCTCAGTCATGTTTAAACATTTTTGCACCAAATTTTTAAAATCGACTTTTTGAGACCACACCTCATGAACATGGTCACTGTCATCTCATTACTCAGTCCTGAAAGGTGATTTTGTGGTCACTGTGCGGAATCACCTTTTGGGACTGACTAATGAAATGACAGTGAAGTGTTCATGAGGGTAGGTCCCAAAAAGCCCATGATGAAAATTTGGTGTGTAAAATCCAAAAAATAGCCATGCTACCTGCGTGTGATGCGCAGTTTCTACGCAAGCTCGTGACTTCATAAGTTTTTAATATTTTCACTCCAGATTTTCAGCATTGCCATTTTTTCTCACCTCTTCATGAACAGTACAGCTGTCATTTTACAGATCCTGCCCAAACTGTGTGTTCATACCCGTGGCATACAATGGTGCAGTCGCTGTGTGAAATCAACTTTTCAGATGGACTAACAAAGTCACAGTGCCAGTGTTTATGAGGTGGGATCCCCAAAAGGTCATTTTGAAAATCTGGTGAGAAAATTCCTGAAAATGCCCGAGCTACATGCATCCATTGAATTTATATGTTCATAGGGTACATAACCTACAGGAGAGACAGGCAGGGGAGAAGAGGGGGAGGAGTAGCTATCTATGTAAAGGAAGGGATAAAAGCAACTGAACAAAAGAATAAACAGGGAGGAGAGGAGGCACTGTGGGTCACCTTGGAGACTGGAAAGGGCACCACAATCTACACAGGGGTTGTGTACAGACCCCCATGTCAGGGGAAGGAATGGACAAGGATATGATAGAAGGCATTCTTAGGATGGCAGAGAAAGGGGAGATACTGTTGATGGGAGACCTGAATATACCAGATGTTAACTGGAGCACATTTGTTGCAGCTACATCCAAGAGCAGGGCCATTCTTGATGCCCTTCAGGTGGCAGGCCTCAGACAGCTAGTTTTGGAACCCACTCGTGAGGGAGCAATCTTAGACCTCGTACTCTCAAACGGGGGCAATGAGAGATCTCAGATCTAAAAGTGGGTTGCCATCTGGAAACAAGTGACCATCAAACAGTGTGGTTCACGTTAAACTCAGCTACAGAGTCAAGCCATACAAAAGTGAGGGTACTGGACTTCAGGAAGGCTGACTTTGGCAAGATGGGAGAGTGCCTCAGAAAAGCACTAGCAAACAGGCTAGAAGGAGGGGTGGATCAACAATGAGGAATCATCAAAACTGCCATCACAGAGGCAACAAGCATTTGTGTGAAGCAAATCAACAAATCAAAATGAAAGAAAAAGCCACTATGGTTCTCAAAAGAGGTGGCTGTGAAAGTCAAGAAGAAAAAGATAGCATTCTGGAAGTATAAGGAAACACAGAAGGAGCAGGACAGAGAGCTGTACCAGTTAAGGCAGAAGGAAGCAGGGAGGGAAGTCAGAATAGCAAAGGCCCAAACTGAGGAAAAGATAGCCAACTCGGTTGACAAGGGGGATAAAACCTTTTATAGGTACATCAGCGAGCGTAGAAAGACAAAGGGAGGGATAGTGAGGCTGAATAGAATGAATGGTGGGTGGGCAGAGGGGGACAGTGAAAAAGCTGGGATACTGAATGAATATTTCTGCTCAGTATTCACAAAAGAGGAGGGGGAAGTGCCTAATCCAATTAACAGAAGCACTTTTGAGAGGGGGGTTGATCCCAGTCCTTTCACAGAAGAAAGGGTTCTGCAAGAACTCCTAAAACTGATGGTGGACAAAGCAATGGGGCCTGATGGAATTCACCCCAGAATTCTAAAAGAATTAAGGGGGAACTAGTGAAACCATTGGCTACTTTTTTTAATAAATCATGGGAGGATGATGTGGTACCAGAGGACTGGAGGAAGGTGGATGTGATTCCCCTTCACAAAAGTGGGACCAAGACAGAGGCAAGAAACTACAGACCAGTCAGTTTGACCTCTGTGGTAGGGAAAGTGATGGAGTCACTTCTGAAGGAAAGAATTGTTGAGTACCTAGAGGCCAGTGGGGCACAGGACCCAAAGCAGCATGGGTTCACAGCAGGAAGGTCATGTCAGACGAATATAATAGATTTCTTTGACTGGGTGACCAAAGTAGTAGACCAGGGAGGGGCTGTGGACATGGCCTACCTAGACTTTAGCAAGGCATTTGACACAGTCCCACACAAAAGATTAATAATCAGATTAATCAGCCTGGGAGTGGGTCCCAGGGTGGTAGCCTGGGTAAAATATTGGCTGGACAACAGGACACAGAAGGTAATTGTAAATGGAGTCCACTCTGAAGAAAGAGGGGTTACTAGTGGGGTACCGCAGGGTTCAGTACTGGGTCCAGTCCTTTTTAATGGCTTCATAAGTGACATTGCAGAGGGACCGGAAGGAAAAGTATGCCTCTTTGAAGATGACACAAAGATCTGCAACAGGGCTGATACACAAGGAGGCATAGAAAGGATGAGCAGGGACTTGGCAAGGTTGGAGGAATGGTCAGAAATATGGCAGATAGGATTCAATGCAAAGAAGTGCAAATAATGCCCTGGGAAACAAGTACCGAGGGGAAGAATACATAATGGGGGGGGGGGGAGGTAGTAGCAACAACAAAAAAGGAAAGGGACCTGGGGGTAACCATGTCAGATGACCTTAAGGTTAGCAAGCAATCTGAGAAGGTAGTAGGGAGGGCTGGGGGTATACTGGGATGCATAGGGAGAGGCATCACCAACAGAAAACAGGAAGTTGTTATCCCTCTGTACAGACAGTTGGTGAGACCCCATCTGGAGTAATGAGTCCAGTTCTGGAGACCTCATCTCTGCAAGGACATAGACAGAACAGAGGCAGTCCAGAGGAGGGCAACTAAAATGATGCAGGGTCTGCAAGAGAAGCCATATAGGGAGAGACTAAAGGAGCTTAATATGTATACCCTTGAGGAAAGAAGGGAGAGGGGGGACATGATAGAAACGTTTAAGTACCTCAGTGGAATCAACAAAGTCCAAGATGGTAGCATCTTTCAGAACAAGAGATGTGCAAAAACAAAGGGACACAATTTAAAGATGGGGGGGTGGTTCAGGGGCAATGTGAGGAAGTATTATTTCACAGAGAGGGTAGTGGATGCATGGAACAGCCTTCCTGAGGAGGATGTGGGGTCTAAAACTGTGGGAGAATTCAAGAATGCATGGGACAGACATAAGGCAATTCTTGTGGGGGATAGGAAGAAATAGGCTGTTGGTTAACTAGGATCTGTGGCCTATCCTGTAGGTAGGGAAATGGGCAGACTAGATGGGCCAAGTGGTCCTTATCTGCCGTCAAAGTCTATGTTTCTATGTTTCTATAGGAAAAGTTCAGATCCATAAACTGTAAAGCCATATAAGGACCTGTCTCTAGATATTAGTTGATGTAACTCCATTTTTTATCCCCCATATGTCTATCTAACTGGCACTTAAATGCTTCCAAACTACCAGCTCCCACCACGTCCACTGGGAGTCCATTCCAGACATTCACAACCCTCTGACTGAACCATCTTCCTCTTCTATCAGTTCTGTATTTTTCACCTTTCAACTGTTTTTCGTGAACCCGTGCACTCCGCCTGGGACCCTCTTTCCAAATTAGTCCTGCTGCTTCCCCTAACATTCAATCAATCAGTGACCTATAAACATAACACAGGTATCCCCTTATCATTTTATATGCCATTGAGTATAATCCCAGGTACTCTAACCTGGTGCCATACTCCAGCTTGTTAACTAACTTATTTATTTATGCACACGCATAACTTTGGTACTTTTCAATATTTTGCCACCAAATTTTCAGCATAGCCATTTTATTACACCACCTCATGAACAGTACAGCTGTCATCTTTCACATCCTACCCACAATGTGTTTTTGCACCTGTGATGCAGAATGGCATTGCAGTTGCACATAATTACATTTTGCCTTGCATTTCACAATTTCCCTGTACCAGGGTACATGAGGTGGGGTAATAAGAAGGCTATATTGACAATTGGGTGACTACTGTTGGACACATGGAAGCACAGGGCCTAGGCTTCCACATGTACGTACATATGTGCATCTGCAGAGAAACTGGACCCTGCGCTTCTACAGTTAAATAAGGATACTTTTATACTATCTCAAAAAGAAGGGAAATTCATTGCAAAAAAACACTGTTAATGCATTAGTTAACGTTTCTGTGATATTGTCAAAAGACTGGAAATTCAGTGTTAGGGTTGTATGTTTAGTTTTATATTTAAAGTGACAATGACACTGTTTGATGTGTGTCTCACAGGGAGACAGTTCATGTGAAAAGTAAGGGTTGTGTCTACTATGCAAATATAATAGCTACTGTGCAAATAACATGATTTCAACTGTTATTTGCACAGTAGCTATGTCTTCCAAAGGTATTTGCACTCATATGGTATACATATGGTCTGACTCAAAATGCAGAATTTATTTGTCCAGGATCTTAAGTGGAAATACATTGTGTATTTTGAGTCTGGTCATTGCATATTTGATTTTTACAACATCAGTTTGCAAGTTACAACTTTTAAATCAGCTGTTCGAATATTTAACTATTTTTGTTGGAGTCATCAGCTGGTTTCAGGGCAGGACAGGCTATTGAGATGCCAACAGTATTGTGAAAGCTGCTCACGGAATAATTTTAAAATACCTCCGGCTGCAGAATCCTTGTTAATGACATATTCAACCTGTAAAAAAAATATTGTTACATATTATGCTAAAAAATAAATGTCTTTTTTGAGGTGGAAAATGTCATCAGCTAAAATAACTCACTTATTTTGAGCATTTCACTCCACCCGTGTTTTATAGATATGGGACATACCATAGGGCATTCTGTGATTAACCTTTTATTCACTCTAGAATGTTGCCAATAATGTTGAAAAGCAACAACTGGTTCAGGTACAAGTGCTAGGTTTTGAAGTTGAACATTTTTATTGAAACAAAACACACAACACAGACAGAGTACACAACAACATTTGGTGTAAACAGGAGTAAATCATGACATTGGTGTTCATGACCTGTACATACAGGTTGGAAGGGTACAGTTTACAACATGCTTTTCTAACATTTAACATCTTCTATCATCTACACTGAGTTTATTGAGCATTATAGGAGATTCTAATTGATTAGCAGCTCTAGTAGCTGATGCTTCTTCTATGTCTGGAGTGTTGGGTAGCACTTCACAGTGGTCTGGTACCACCCTGGGATATGATCTGGACGCATTGGATGGAGAACTGTACCATAGGTACTCCAAATATTTACATTTCAGCAATCTTGGTTCAGGGTTATCCTTAAGGAGGCCCATCTGGCCACATCCCAGTAGTAATAAGAGGGATTTGGGGTCACCACTGGTATTATGTCATGACACATGTCCTTAACCTTACTACAAAAGGGTTGGATCAGAGAACATTCCCATAAAATGTGGTATAGGTGGGCTATATGTTGCCCACAATACCAGTAACTATCATTGTGAAGAAGGCACAGCTGTTTGAGCTTAGCTGGGATGTAATATCATCTCAGCAAAGTTTTGTTCATGATAAGGCATGTACAGCCATCTCTACATGCAGAGTGAATTCTTGACCAGCAGTGGGCCCACTATTGCTCTGAAATGTGCACCTTCAGCTCCTGCTCCTAGTCAGCTTTGGCAGAGAGGGTGGGGTCCATGGCAGCATCCCTGAGGGCTTTGTAAATTCTACTTGCTCTGCCTTTGGCCAGTTTCATCCAGACTGCCAATGGGTGTGGGTTAGGGGGTTGGCCTGTTTTTGATGGGGGCATTTGATGTGTGAGAGATCGCATCCCTGATTTGTAAGTACCTCCAGAAATGCATGGGGGGGATGGTACCTGACCCTCAGGGATTCAAATAAGCCAAAGGTATTAGTGCCCTGTACTAATATGTCTCACACCATCCTAATGCCCTGGGACTGCCATAGCTACCAGTATATGGGCACCTTGCCCAGTGTGAGGTAGGCATTATTCCAAAGGGGCATGAATGCCCAGGAGGTGGAATTGGAGTGCATTAAGGAGTGTACCTTCTTCCAGTACTTCATAGATAGCATCATCAGGGGAGCCAGAGGCTCAGCGATTCTTTTATTGGTATATAGCAATGCTGCTGAGG
Source organism: Neoceratodus forsteri (assembly GCA_016271365.2). Taxonomy (NCBI): domain Eukaryota; kingdom Metazoa; phylum Chordata; order Ceratodontiformes; family Ceratodontidae; genus Neoceratodus; species Neoceratodus forsteri. Next base: position 1,730,435,906 of record CM057452.1, read on the forward strand.
AGGGGAGCCCTGTAAGTGCTGATTCAAGAGGTACCCAGAGTGGAGAATTATGTCCGGGAGGAGAAAACCACTTTACCTCCTGCACCATGATGAATGCCATATGATACCTTTGGAACCATGATAAGCCCCACCCACCTTTGCTCCCGTGTTGGTGCAGTTATTGCCTACTAAAGTATGGGGGGGGACAACCTTCCCAAAGGAAAGTCCCTATCAATACATCTATTTTCTGGAACCACTTGAGGAGGATATGTACAGGGAGGTGCACCAACAGATACAAAATCCTTGGCATAGCCATTAGTTTAATGGAATCCAACTTCCCCACTAGGGACAGCCGTAAGGACTTCCACCTTTCCAGGTCATTTCTTAGGGAATCAACTAGACTGTTGAAATTCAGTGTAACCATTTTAGTAAGATTGGGGAGTATAGTGACTCCCAGGCATTTAATGCCTCCCACAGACCATATAAGGCCCAAGGCAGTGAAGACTTAGTCCAAATAAGGGTATTATTCAGTGGTATGGCCTCAGTTTTGGTCTGGCTGACTCAAGCCTGTGAGAACCTGATCAGGGTATCCAGCACTGTTTGTACAATCTGTAGGGTGTATGCTGTGGTGATCAAGAGGTTATCTGTATACAGTAATGTTTTAAGAATGTAGCCCCCCCATTTGTATATCTGGTATCACCTTATATTCCTTTATTGCTATGGCCAATGGTTGTATTGCCAGGACAAACAGCAGTGGTGACAGGGGGTAACCTTGTCTAGTCTTTATGGAGGCCAAAGGCTGGGGACGTGGTCCAGTTGGTGAGTACCAAGGCCAAAGGGGAACAATACAAGAGCTGAACCCACTCACTGAATCCTGGGCATATCCCCAATTTTTTCAGGGTGTGCATCAAGTATGATAATTCACTGGAATCGAAGGCTTTCTCAAAATCTATTGCTAGTGCCACCATGGGGAACATAGTGGCTTGTTATACATGCATAAGAGTGATCAAGGTTCTGTGTTGGTCTGAGTCAAGTCTCTCTTTTACAAAACCTGCCTGCACTGGATGGATCAGGCCTGGGAGGAGCTTCTCCAGCCTCCCTGCCAAGATCTTGGCTAATATCTCAGCATCAGTGTTGATGAGGGAAATCAGATGATAGCTGCTGTGGAGAGTAGGTTCTTGTCTTTTTTTGGGAGCAGTTATCAGGGCCTGCCTCATGGTTGGAGGGGGAGAAACCCTTTGGACAGGAAATCCTTATAGGCCCTCAGCAAGTAACCAGCCACTTTCACCTCCCCACACCTGATAGAAGTCTATAGGAAGTCCATCTTTCCCGTGAGACTTTTGTGCATTCAGACTTTAGGTCTTCTAGGATCTCCCCTTCTGGCAAGGGTGCCTCCAGTGGCATAGCTCCCCTTCTGGCACTCAGAGCACTAGCATTATGGCTCCGGGCAAACAAGGTGCCAAATGTGGGATGTGGTCCCCTCCCCAAGGTCCACCACCACCAGAGTTAGAATCTATTAGTAGGGGGGTGGGGAGTGACATTGCCAATTGGCATCCTAATTGCCTGGCACCAGATCAGGGGCATGTTCCAGTGGTGAAACTGGTGTAGCCATGGCCTCCAACAGTTTAGGTATCAGGAGTTCTGACATAAATGCCTCTATTGTAGAGGTGTCCAGCGGGGAAGGGGAGGCATACAGTTGTTCATAGAACTGTGTCATGATTGCATTAATCCCTTTCTGTGAGTCTGTCCTAGAGCCAGATTTATCATTTAGGACCTGAATAGTTCTGGCTGCTCATTTGCTTTTGAGACAGTAGGCCAATAACTTACTGGCCTATTCTCCACCTTCCCAGTATGAGTGGCACTTCCACCTGATATTCAACTCAGCCTGCCTGGTTAAGCAAGCATTTAGCTGTATCCTGGTACTGGAGAGCTCAGCAAAATGTATGCATGGGAGGTCTGCGGACCTAATGCTCTTGTAGTGGGTCTCATGGCCATCTAGGATCCACTCTAGTGTGGCCTGTTCCTCTTCCCTGCACTTCCTTCTAGCTGAGGCAAAGGCTAGTATTCTGCTTCTGATGGTGGCTTTGAAAGCCTCCCACAGTGTGGAGTCTGAGACTTCATCATTGTATTTATTGCACTAGTAGTCCACGATTTCAGGTGCCAGCCACTCCTGGAATTGTGGGTCCTCTAGCAGCAGTGTATCAAGCTGCCAGGAGGATGACCTAGGCAGATCCAGCCCTGACCTGATACTTTTCTCCAGTGGAGCATAGTCTGAAATGACTAGAGTGTGACTGGACCTTGTTTGTCCCTTCATACAGGGAGCAGGACATCAGCCACATGTCTATCCTACTAGAGGACTCATGAGTGGTGGAGAAACAGATATAATCCCTCATACCCAGATTCCCGGTGTGCCAGGCATCTAGTAGTGAGTGCTCATCCATTAATCTTAGGGCTGCCTTGATCACCTGTCTATGCGGTTAAGCATTTTCCTTAATCCTGTCTATCTTAGGGTAAATGATAAGGTTAAAATCACCACCCATCATCACCCGGACCTTCTCAAAGTTGAAATCTGTGAGGTTTTGATTTAGCTCATAGAAGAACTGCAGACAGTCCTGATTCAGGGCATACATATTGAAAAGAATGAGGGGGCCTTCAGGGGTCTCCATCTCTGCTAGGATACACCTACCCTCATTGTCCTTCTTGAGGTGAGCTGTTTTCCATCCCAGGCCCTTGTGCAGAAGAATGGAGACCCCACTTTTATGTGCTGGTGCTGTACTATGGAGCTCTGTGCCCACCAAGCCCTGACAGAGCTCATAGATTGTTTGGTCTCCTGTAGGAATACAGTCTGGAGGCTCAACTTCTTAAGATGCAGCAATACTTTTTTCCTCTTAACTGGTGAGTTGAGCCCCCTTATATTCCAGGATATCAATCTATTCTCCATAGGGTGGCCATCTGATTATGCATTGACTGGGCACATAAGGGATATTCCAATCTGAGATGTCTTGTATCAGTACACTCGATGTCATTACACCCCCTGTTCCCCCTCCCCCACCTCTGATCTCCCCCTCATCACCACTTTCCCTGATTGCCTGTCCCTCTAAGGATAACAAGTACACAATAAAACAATGTAAGATAAAACCACAACACTTAGTAAATTATTAAGAGCTCAGAGTTTGCAATTCCCTTCCCCCTCCCCCCTTGAACCCCACATTCTTGATCAGCAGCCACTTGGGACATCGGCCGACTCACAGCCCAGATGTTGGCAGAAGTCACAGGGTGTGCAGCACCTGGGTGGGCTACTGAAAACTAATGGCCAGGACAGACCTCCTTCAGCAGCTTCTACCCTATTGCATTCTTATGGCATTTTGCAGCAGTAGAAAGGTGAGAAGAGAAAGAAAAAAAGTGGAGAAACCAAGACAAAAGAAATAGAACTCATGGGCTAATGTGAGAGCATCATATAAGTACCCGAACCCCGCCTCAAATGCTGATCAGCCTGAAGGGGCTTTGGTGTATCTGCCCCAGTCTCTTGTCCAGCAGCTACCAGTGAGCTATGGTTGGACTGAGCATCAAATAAATAAACAGAAAAGGGATAAAATGGAATTTGTAGTATATCAGTTGCAAATATTTCAAGCTCCCAAAACAATCCAGGAAAACTACAACATTTTTATCTTCTTTAAAGACATCCTGCTATTATTTTGTCATTACTGTACCCTGGATAGCCCAACTGAGAAGTACCATTTGATATTTAGTGGTGTCCTGCTTTCTCACAATCATATAGCTGGGAAGACTAAAGCACAAAGAAGTCAAGGGACTTGCTCAAACAATGATCGAATAACTGCAACAGAATTTAATTTTGTGAGCTCCTTGTTCTGTTTCTCTAACCACTACACCACACTGCATTTCAATGTTGCTATGGATTTTGGGGAAAAATAATATATTTCCATTATTGGTCCTTGCATTTAATTGGTGTCTATCTGTATGAGCAGAGATGCAATTTATTGTAATTCCAGCACATCAGGGAGCTGCCCATTGTAAAATTAAGGGTCTCCTATCATCTGCACAAGCAAGCAGAGAGAAGTGTGGGTATTGACCACAGTCACACACCCTGGAGTGCTGCTTTATTGCATTTGCAAACATGTGTAGAAAAACAGTGTGTTTTTTTAAATAAGAAAAGAGTCAACATTTTGCTTGGTTAAACAGGTAAGCAGTCCCCTTTCATAACTCTGTCCTTGCTTTAACTGAGAAATGCGAGTTAATAATAAAAGTTATTTATGAACTGACATCTGTTTTTTGGGTTGGGGGGATCATCTTAAACATTTTAATAATTTTAGAACAGAGAACTGAGTCAACAAGAACAGTCAACAGTGACTGCAGGCAGTAAGCATTATAGTTCTGTGGTTAGGTGAATGTTTGTTTGTGCTACCATGAAAGTGATCTCGATCTAAGATCCATTGTTTAGCCACACATGGAGAGATTGGGTTTACAGTAAGTAAGGCAATACATGCTAGCAACTCAAATTACAGGTAGATAAAATTACTCTAAAAATATTCAAAATTTATAAAATGTACATGATAACATGAAAGACAATGTAAGTGAATTTTTGGTGTTTCTACAATAGAAACATTTAATCGGGTAACATCAAAGCAACTTCAGACAGATAGAACTTTAGATTATCCCTTAAGTTCTTCTTGAAAATGATATCTTTAAAATCAAAACAATTCCCATATTGTATGCAGAGTTTATCAGCATAAGACTAAAATAAGAAAATGAATGCTCTGTTATTTTGGATTTCACTTCACTTTTACAGTAAAGTTTTAATAATGTCTTTCTCAAAAAGTTTGAATTTTATAATTGTACTAATTTACTATTAGGAGAGTTGTATCCCTGTATTTAAAATCTCATTTAAAAAAGTCAGGAATGAGTATTGAATTCTAGGCCTTATGGATAAAATGCCAAATTTCTGGTACAGATTTTTTTCTGAATCAACTACTTCCTGTGCAAAACATGTATTTTTCCACTGTGGACCTTGAGACATTTGGGTGTCCCTAATAAATGGGTTTCAGAAAAAATTAAAAAATGTATTAAGCAGAGAAAGCTTGCTTGTGATGCTTATAAAAATGTCCATCTATTTTATCCTTAAATAATTACCACTGTTTAAGAAATAAAGTTTCTGAATTGATAAGGAATGCAAAAAAAGGGGTTTTATAGGGAGCAGTTTGAGGCCAGCTGGGCTGACCCCAGAAAGTTTTGGGATAATGTTAACTCATTGGTGTCCCCTAAGACAAGGAATGTTGTAAATAAATTAAAGGTTAATGATGATATGGTGACAGCCATCTGAGATTGTTCATTTTTTTAATGCAAGATGTGTTGAGTTATCAAGCTATAGGACTAATTTATCACAGATGTCTTTTGCTGATGATGTTTCTTAGGCAGTGAGACCTACATTTTATTTTAGGTAGGTTAAGAGGCATGACATTTTTAAATTTTTGTGTACATTGCCTAATTAATTTACTGACTGTGGGGCAGACTAGATGCAAAGTTTCATAAGTTAGCCATTCCATATATTGTTGATCCACTTTGTTACATTTTTAATTTGTGTTTGATGTCCTGTCAAATTCCCTCTGATTGGAAACATCCAAGTGTAGTACCTCTTCCTAAGAAATCTCATATTTTATCTCTGGAGGACTTTAGGCCTATTTTCATTTTGAATCCACTAAATAAAATCTGTAAAACTTGTGTCTCAATTTTATATGCTAATCTAATTCTTTTTTCCCAGGTTAGTTCATTATCTTAGTTGTAACTTGCCCTTGAACACAAGTTTAGGGATGTTTGTACCTGTTTTAAATAACTATGGTTTTAAATTATCAAAAAAACACTGAATAATATTATTTGGCACATCCTTAATGTTAAAGAAGAATTCTAGTTTATCATTGCAAGCACTTGAGAGTGCTGTGATTGAACAAGTACATAAGTTTAAATATTTGGGGTTTTGCTTGATCCCGGGTGAACCTTTTTCTTACAGGTTAGATCAGTTAGTAACATGATTAATCAGAAATTGGGTATTCTTTATCAATCTAACGCTTATTTTTCCCTGGAAACTAGAAAATCCATTGCAATGGGTTCTCTTCTACCGCATTTTGATTACATATCCTACCTTTATTACAATCTAGAATGTAAACAGTCTAATATTTTTTCTGTTACATATATTATTTGTTGTTTCATTTTGTCTGCCCCTTTTCAAACCCATCATTGTGATCTTTATTTTCAACTAGGTTGGCTGTCTCCAAGATCCAGATTTGATTACTTTTTTGGTTGTCTGATTTTTAAATCTAATTTTTCTTCTGTTTGTTTCATTTCCTCTGTCAGATTTGGTCTCTGTTTGTTCTGTTGTCTTTAAACATAGGTCTGCTAAGGGTACATTACTATATACAATTCCTCATAAACAAATATGGTTTACATCTTTTTCTATTGCAGCACCTTCATTTTGAAATACTTTTCCTGTATCACTTTGCTCTGCCTAATCACGTTCATGCTTTAAGTTTATTTTGAAGAAGGTTTTATTGGAAAATACTGTTTGCAAATGTATTATTTATTTTATTGTTTGGTGATGTTTTTATATTTAGTAATTATGTATTTTTGTGGTCTCCTGGTTGGACCTGAAAAAGGACCATGGGCCAGCATCCCAAACCTGGTTAACAAACAAATAAATAAATAAAATAAAAATCACAATGGTATTTCTTTTTCTCTGAGTTGGTAGCACATTTAATTATGTTATTAAAAGTGATCTCATACTTGTGAAATTTAAAATCTGGTAAGTTATGTAATAACATGGAGTTATATTCTAATGCTGGAAGAAGGACCTCCTCCGCAATGGTCTTTCTGACATTCATAGTTAAACTGTTTTGGTTTCTATACAGGTAACTTAATTTGTTATTAATATTTTTTTTTTGTAGTCTTTGTTATATGATCCTGAAAGGATGGAGTTTGGTTTAACTCGAGCACCAGTATGCAGTGCTAGTGGGAGTGCTGTACTGTTGGGCTGTGTCATCCTTTGGATAAGATATTAAAGTGAGGTCCCTTTTACCCATCTCTGGTGCTCTTCTGGTGGGTGTCCAGGCAGAAGTAAAAGAACCAGTCCCACAAACTGCAGCGTCACATCAAGGAAAGTAATTTGGTGCTCATATGGGGCCCACAACCCCAAAAATCACAAACCTGTGCAATGTTAGAGCACTCACCACTATCAGAAAACAAAAGGACTTGGCAATGAAGTTTCAAAATAGTTGATTTATTCAAGATGTACAAGTCCACATATCATGTATCACCAACAAACAAAACAGCACCTCAGTGCTTCCCCTTAACAGGCTTCACCAGGAGGCTAGAATTCACAGGTGTGTCAACAGTTAAGTATTCTATAGTGATTACATTTTTAGCCAATTACAAAATAATCAAGGTTTTTTTGAAATTAAAAAAACAGTATACCATATAGTCATGCAACCATATAAACAAGTGATCTGAATTAAAAGAAAATTGAAATACACCTGAGAATACAGTACAAACAGAGCCCTAATAGATAATGCTTACACTTGGATTATGAAGATAAAACATTGGTTCTTAAATAAAATCCAGTGATCACCCAAAATATTTTATTTTTTTAATACCAGGACTTAATTTCCTGGGTATCCACAATGTTTAATGAGAAAACATAATGAATGTACCATTCATATGAAGCAGTTCTGAGGAACTGCAGCAGCAAAAAACAGAAAAATACAATTCATCAGCAAAGGACGTATAGCAGCGTAGCATAGATATATAGCCAGAAAAGATCAAGTTGGGGTTCGGGGGGGGGGGGGTTGGCGAAAATGCTTGATAACACAGTTGGTCACAAAATGCACATATATCCTAATCCAGCATAACAATCTTAATACAGAGGGATCTTGATAGTTTTAAGTCTAAACATCTAGTAAAAATGGTTTCAGATCACAGTGTTCATTTAACCCTGTAGGGTTCATTGTCTGCATTTTATAGATCCGCATACTTTCCCTTCACAGTAGGAGGTCTGACTTGTTACCACCCCTTCTTGGGAGTTTGATCATTTCCAAACCCAGGAATTTGAGACATCTGGGGTAACTGCTCTGCATTTTGAAGAAATGCCTCCCCACCAATGTGTCAATTCTCCTGTTCACATTGTGCCTAACATGTTGCAGAAGTTTTTCCTTTGCCAGTCTCACTGTTCTCCAATTGTAACAGAGGTTACAAGAGCACCATAGCATGTAAGCAATGAACTTCATGGCACAACTAATAAAATCAAACAACCAGAAAAGCCTCCCCATGGCTAGGTGTGCAAAGGAGAAAACACACAAACCAAAGGCAAAGAACTCCAGCACCACCTGCCAATCCCCCAAAAATCAGCCAGGACTATGAAGTCAATTCAGATATGTGTAATTTAATTCATAACTATCCAAAACATGCAATGGATCTCTTACCAGAGAGGGAAGACACTAGCAGGATCCCCCAATAAAATTTTAACCAGTTTTGCTAAGGTGTCATCAAGGAGTGTCCATTGCCAGACTTCATCACCTCTTTTAAGAGTAACAATTAAAGTGACATTCACATAAATTATATATATATATATATATATACAGTATATATATATATATATCTATAATGAAACCACCAACAAAATGTGTGCCGTATTGAATAAATTAATAAAGTGATGATAGAAAAGTAAAGACCAAGCAACTATATAAACAATGATGGCAAGAAGATCTAAAATGCATATCAAATTTAAAACTGGTATGCACACAGACTAACATGAAAAGCATAGTCAATGAGGTATGCCAATTCATCTAACAAACCTTGACAATTATTAGAATAAATGAATCAAGTATTTAAAAAATAAATCTGCCAGAAAAGATGCATAGACAAATAAGCATGACCTTCATAAAAACAAAAGGTGATCACAAGTGTATAATACATGCTTCAAAAATGAGAAATTCAAAGGTAGCAAAAGAAGCAGTACCTATATGGATATAAAAATGCATACATAGGCAATACTCAGTAGAGTTGATGCCTAATATTGTACTGCCACTCTAACCTGTGATGTAAGGGAACACTGTGTATAAAAAACACTCACCCAGTTCCAACGAATATCAGTATAAGTAGCATGAGTATATTTAAACTAAATGAATCACAAAATTAATCACAGAAGTATCAAATCCTGCATCAAAGGCAGGAAGGAAGGAAGGAAGGCAGGAAGGAAGGAAGGAAGGAAAGAAGGAAGGAAGGAAGGAAGGAAGGAAGGAAGGAAGGAAGGAAGGAAGGATAAAGGTGTAGGTAGGATGGAGGGAGAAGGAAGGAAGGAAGGAAGGAAGGATAAAGGTGTAGGTAGGATGGAGGGAGAAGGAGGGAAGGGATGGGATGGGGAGGGAAAAAATGTTGATGGGCTAAAAAGATGAGCAGAAGCATATGTTTCTGTTTAGATGTTCATGTCTTAAGAAATGCCAAAAGTTTGATCCTCTCATTTAGACCTGGAGGGATCAATGTTCCCAATTGAAACATACAAAATGCCTCCCGCTGATCTAATAATGTTTTGATATCACCCTCTCTTGGACCAAGGGAAGATTTCTCAATTCCTCAGAATGAAAATTGATGTAATGTACTATTGCCTTTCATTTGTAAATAACAGAACATGGCATTTCACTGGTCCAAATTTTGAATGGAACACAAATGCTCGTCTGCCCTTATTTTAAAAGGACAATTTGTCTAGCCAACATAAAAAGCCCTGCTTGTAAATGTGGCTAGGTACACCACAAACATAGTACTGAAATTAATAAACTGATAGATGACAAATCTCCTCACACAATTCAGTGTGGAGAAAACCTTACTTTTAACAATGTGTGTGCAATAAATGCACCTTCCACAAGTATAACATCCCATTGATGTGGTGGGCATCCAACCATGTTTGTGGAGTCTCTCCACAGGAAGAAAGCTATGGATCAACAAATCGTTCAGATTAGGCCCCCTTTTGTTTGCTATCTTGGGGGGGGACTAGAAGCTACATGAACCAAATCAGGTTCTGTTTCCAGTATATGCCAGCATTTTTCAAGACAGGAATGAACCACCCCACTATTAGAACAATACTATGTAATGACGTGGACATCAGCATGTGGTGTTATATCCCTTTGTTTATATCGAAGTAGTTCATATATGGGAATTTAAACAAAGGTCTCTTTACCTGACCAATCAAGTGCTGACTGTAGCCCCTCAAAAAAAATTGTTTTGGCTCCTCACTTCCTCTAACATATTTGCCTGGCTCCATACAATTTCACTTCACCTGCATGAACTGGGACTTAGGAACATTATTGATAGTGTGGCGAGGGTGGCAGCTGCTGGTGTGTAGAAGGCTATTTCAGTTGATAAACTTATGGTATAAATTTGTGACCACCATCCCATCAGGCAGTTTGCAAATTTCAAGGTCCAGGAATTGAATATGATCAAGCCTATATTTCACTGTGAATCTCAGATTATGATCTGACATCTCCAAATACTGAACAAATTCAAAATGTTCTGCCACCTCACCTCACCACACCATCAACACATCATCAATATAATGATGCCACAGGTCTAACAGACCATAAAAGTGATTTCTATCCTGGTCATACATGACCCTCTTCTCCTACAGGCCAAGGTACAGATTTGCATAAGTGGGGGCAAAAGTAGCCCCAATAGCTGTATCCTTGACCTCTAGGAAGTGTTGGCCCTGAAAGCAGTTCATGCAATTGTCCTAAGCTGTTTGTAAGTGTCGATGTTGAAATGGCTATCATGACAAATTCAGTTACTTCACTACCAGTCTAGTGTTGCTTGTAAAGTGCTTTTGGATGCAACATGTATAAGAAGTGCTACATAAACGCTAATGCTTCTGTTACTCCTGCTTTTTCTTTTTCTTCTTTGTCTTCTTCAAACATAACTCCCAATAACTGTAGCATGATACTTCCTACAGTTTGTATCCATCTGTCCCTTTAATTTTCATACTGTTTTCTTTAGTTCCATTTTTTTGCCTAGTTTCCAAAACATTGTTTTTGTTATTTTTTTTTGTTCAGTAATATTTGCATTTTCATTTCTTGGTCCACTCTTGTTCTTTTTGTATTGTAGAGACCTGTGTCATCAGCATACATTATAACCAGGCTGGCGGTATAACCTAGAGGTTAGAGGAATGAAGTGTGAACAAGCTTGACACATCCAGCTGACCAGACCTAAGTCTGATTCTCACAACCTGCACTTGCATACTGTGTGACTCTGAGCAAGTCACTTAACCACCCATTGCTCCTAGGTCACCCCTGAAAACAGGCACGTGTGCCTAGTGGGCTTTATCCAGTTACCAAAGACTAAACTTTAAAAAAAATAAAACTGATGCTTTATCACAGACATCGGATAAGTAGTTTATAAAAATTGAGAATAGGAGTGGACCCAGTACTGAACCTTGTGGCACCCCTGTATCAGTTTCTGTTTGTTTTCATCTCTCAGTCCAATCTTTATCATTTGTTTTCTTTTGGTTAGGTACAGTAGTTTCTAAACCATTCTAATGCATAATTCTCTATACCCAAATTTCCTAATGTGTTTAAAAATACGGGTGGTCCACCAAGTCAAAGGCATTGGTCAGTATCACAAAAATAGCTAAGTAGCAAGACAACAAGCAGCTAAGAATGGTTAGGCTACAGATAGCAAAAACATATGCTCTGGCAAGACCAATCTGAGCCCAAGGCCAAACCATAAATGAATATCCAACTCTCAAAAATGGCTCTTAAAAATTATTTTATTTCTTGCTCCAGCAAAAATCTTAGATGATACTTACAGATAGCAGCACACTGACACAGCCTCAAGCCTTGAAGAAGTGCTCACATGTGAAACAGTCATTGGCTTTTTTGCATCTGTTTACTTCTACTTGTAAGTATCATCCAAGTTTTATGCTGAAGCAAGAAATGGAATAATTTTTAAGCACAGTTTATGTGAGTTGCATATTCCTTTGCAGTGGGGCCTTTGGCTCAGACTGTTCTTGCCAGAGTAACTAAAATTTCTCCAGTGAGCATTCAGCTCTCCACATTGTCATTAATATCTGTAGTCAACCTGACCAAGACTGTTTATGTACTGTACCGCATGTGGAACCCATACTGATCTTTTGTGAAAAGATTATTTTCTTCCAAATGTTTAGTCAGTTGGTCAAAGACAACTGTTCCAAAGGTTTAGCTAATGTTGGCAATACAGAAATGTGCCTGTAGTTTGTAATAATTTATTTATCCCCAAACTTAAAAAGTGCTGTTACAACTGCAGTCTTCCAATAGACTGGTAGCTGGTTTGTACATAAAGATAAACTGATCAAGTGTGCACTGGTCTGGCCAGTTGCCCGACTGCTATTTTTAACAGTCTTGGCAAGAGGCTATCCACTCCCACCTCTTTATTACTTTCCAACTTTTGTAACAACTTTTGAATATCTGTTTTTGTCACTCTCAAAAAACTAAATGTTTTATATGATTGTCTGTGAGAAACAAATCCTTATTTTCATTACCATTTTATTTATCCTTTGTAAGTTGCCATGTTTAAAAAAAATCACTAAATGGTTCTGCAATATCTTAACTGTTTTGTAGTAAGTTTTCTCCAACCATTATATGTAAATTGCCACTTTTTAAGGGTTCATAAAGTTCTTTAAAAGAGTCACTTAACTGCATATTTTTGTAGTGCATTTGTTTAGATTTTTTTGTTTACTAAACTCTGAAGTCTCTGATAAGCATTCGTGAGTTGTTTTGAATCAGATTGCTTAAACTGTTTCCATAGTCCATTTCCCATTTTTATCAACTCAATTTGTCATTGAGCCATAGTAAGTGTTTTACCCATAGCCTTTGTTTTTCAATTGTGACAAAACGATTTATAATGTATGCAAACGCATTGTTCAGTATGGATTTCAAGGTGTCCCAAAACATCGTTCTGCCACAGTTGCAACATCTGTAGTGCAGCAGAATGACTTTTCATTCTGCTGCACTAGGAACATCATACTGGCATAAGCACAAGTTTAAAACAATCATAAAACTGAGCCATCTGCTGCGTGGCATCTGTAAATATAAATAAATAACTGAACGTTTTCAAAAGCAGCAATTCATCAAGTAAAAAATGATTAGTGAGCACTGTCATTCTTTCTACATACCTCTGAATTGCAATGTCCACCACGGTTCTATTCAGGCCACTCTCGGACTGCCAACAATTTATTTCGCTTCTGTTTCCTTGTTATGGTACCCAATATATGTGTGTGTGTGTGTGGTGGGGAGGGAGTTGGAGTAACTCAGTAAACAGCAGAAGTATCCAGCTTGCACTTTTGTGACTGTCAAAATGTGAGTAATTACCTCCTTTTCTTGTGCTCCTATTCTTAATGTTTTTTTTTCTCCTCCTCTCCCTAATTTATCTCTCTTCATAGGAGTCATGATGCTGCCTTAAAAGTTTAAATACTGGTATTGAGTGTTTTTTTTTTTCTCAAAATACAATCTCTGCTACATACGCTATATAGAAAAGTGTATGGCTTATGATGAACAACAAGGCTCTTCTCCAACCTTGTAGTTATGATGGCGACTGTTAGACCTCTCGAGCTGCGCTCTCGAGGTCAACAGTCCCCACTGTAACTACTTGGTTGGAGAATAGCCTTGTTGTTCATTGTGAGCCATACACTATCCTATATATCATATCAAATATGTTTTGATTAAATAAATTTGTAGCATTTCCAAACAGAGTTAACTCATAAAAAGATGACCAATGTATTTTATTAATTTCTCTTACAAACACATCTTCTGGTAAGTTCTTAAAGGACCTTTTTACCTTATTAATATTCTATTTACTTTGTCTTTTTTCCTTTTCCTAATCATGTACACCAGACATTGATCTGATGTAGCATCATTTTAAACTCCTAATTCTACTAAGAAATTTGCTCAGTTAACACACAGTCTATTATTGATCCTCCTCGTTTTGTAGTTTTTCTTACTGTGTTTATGATGTGCTTAAAACCACTTGTTGTTAAAATATGTTTGACCTTATTATTTTACAGTGTTATCCACTCTGTATTAAAGTCACCCATTACTTTGTGCTCTTTTTTCCCCAATACACACAGTAGCCAATTTCTTCAATAATAGTATAATGGTTTTGCTATTTTATGTGGAGGATTGCATAAGAAGAATAAAGCACAATGCCTCTCTCATCACCTAACAAAAGCTTAACAGTTAAATGTTCAGCGAAACCATTTATGTCAATTGCAATTTGCTTCACTTGTTTACTTTCTTGTAGATAAATAATCGGCTCTCCTCCTTTTCCCTTTGATCTGACTTTACAAAACTGGTTGTATCCTTCTAAAGATTAACATGTTTATTTGAAACAGACTGTTTAACCATGTTTTGCTTATTGCCAGGACATTACATTTCTGCAATTTGACCCACAGCTTTAATTCATCCAAATGTGCCATTAGGCTCCTACTGTTAAAAGTACAAATTTACGTCCTTTTAGGGTTGTTAATTCTGAGGTACACTGAAAATCTGTTATGTCTGGTCCTGTTTTTTTTTTTCTCAATATACCAACCCTGCAGTAATAACATCAATAAAAATAATTTATTTACCATTTCACAGATGTTTTATAATTTGTTTAGTCAATGTCACAGTTTTCATTTTTTTATAAAATTATATTTAATGAAACTGTGTTTATGCCAGTTTAAGAACAGATAATGGGCTCTATGCGATATGCCAACATGCAGCATAAGCCAGACGCATTGGCATAGCTAAGACTGCATGCTGCAGAGTAGGGTGACACAGACCCCATGTGGCATTCACTACGGGGCAGAGAACATGTACGTGCCTCACCCCCCCATCCGCGCAGACTGCTACACACCAGGGGCAGACAAGGGGCACATCAGAAGCATGGCTGCACATTGCATCATTCACAAAGGTGTGGAGTGCTGGGTGTGGGGGGGTGCACCTTACACCAGGCAACCCCCAGCTGTAAGGGTTATGCACCCTCCAGGGTACCACCACAGGTTGTGGTGAGTATGTTGGGCAACAACAGACCCCGTGAAATGCTGTCCCAGCCCATAGGGGCCATGAGGATGATCAGGGGCAGCCAACCAGGCTCCTGGTGCACCTGTGCCACCAGTGCTCAATGCACCATCAGCTGACATACATACCCCATTGGTGCAAGCAATCCACTAGCAGACTGGATCTGGGCCTCCCACTGGATGCACACCTGGTCGGTGGAACACTCCTTACACTTGTGCACCGGGGGGACAGTGGTCGGCATTGGTGAATGCTGGTATGGGCACACCTGTCCATGGGTGCACAGCTGTGCAGGTGGAGTGCATGCTTTTCACACATACCTACACCCACATTGTGCATAGCACCCAATGTGTCTGATCAAATACTTCACAAGCATGTAGGACTGGGTGAAAGTTACCATTTCCACCGCAGCAGAACATTCGCAGAAGTGGGGCAACTTTCATGGAACTTTCTGAGCTTCTGCTTGTGTTGGATCGGAAAACCTCTGAATGTTTTGGGTGAAATTTCATCCTGTTCCACCCAACCTAACTTGTATTACCCCACCACATGGCTAGCAGTTCCTCCCAGAGCTAATCTCCAGCCTCATATCATTTTGTGTCATCCCCTGTGCTTAGAGGTCCCCTCCCACTGGATCATGCACCGGTATAATTTCAGACCCCCCCGCCATGCTGCTGTAGCCCTCCCCCACCTGATCACCCCTGTCAAGTAGTAACCCCATGCTCCCATGCATAATAAAACATTTAATTGACCAGGAGGTCTAGTGAATCCCACTCCTCCCCGTCCTAGATCCCAGCAGCTAGTGTTTTTTTAATTATTATTATTTTTAAACTTAATCACTGGTGGTCTAGTGGCACCTTATCTCTCCCAGCAGGTAGTATTCGCCAGTATGGCCCTCCCCTCACCCCAAAGGAGTTGGCAACTGGCACAGCCCGATTCTGTCCTCCACAGCTGGCTGACCACTGAGTTGTCAGTGAATGAGCACATGCTTGTACAAGCATGTGCTCATTCATTGACAACTCAGTGAGCCACTGGCCATGGAGGAGAGCAGAGGGCTGTGTCAGTTTCCTGCTCTTTTTCAGGCTGGGGAGAGCAGGATGGTACTGGGGAACACTACCTGCTGGGGCAGGAGGGCAGGGGGCCGTTAGACTACCAGTGAATAAGTTTAAAAGAAAAAAGAAAAGAAAACACTGGCTGCTAGGATCGGGGGCAGGAATGGAGGGGAGTTCACTAGACCACCAGGTCAATTAAATGTTTTATTATACATGGGAAAGGGATGGGGGTTCCTACTGGACAGGGGGTGAGTGGGTTGGGAGAGGGATCACTAGTCACAATGGGGGGGAGGTTCAACTTCTGAAACTATACTGGTGGGTGATCTGGAAGAGAGGGACCACTAGCCATGGGGGGTTACTGAAATACAACAGGGTGAGTGATCGGGTGGGGGTAAGGGCTTGCTACCCATGGGGGGGCACCTGAAACGATATGGGGAGGGTGATCGGGTTGGGGGAGGTACCGCTAACCACCAGGTATTTTTTTTAGTTTTATTTATTGTGGGCAACAGGGCAGGTGGAATTTCCATGAAAATTCAGAAATGGATTTCTGAACTTTCACAGAAGCAAAAGTCACACTTTTACTTAAATTCCGCTTGCCGAATATTTTTTTCCGCACACCCCTACAAGCATGTGATGCAGTAGGCTCTTTCCAATTTACCATAGATTTAGCTTGGATATGTATTACATAGGGACTGTCACATTCACTGATGTTATTCACATTTATACCAATAAATGTAATGATAAAAGTGACTCAATAATACACAGTGGATAACATTAGTGATTCATGCTGTTGTACGACGTTTGATAAAAGATACTGTCAACCACTATAGGCCTCAAAGTGTCCCTAGTTTAAAAAGCATATGATATAATTGTTCAATGTTTAGAGACTGCTAATGTAGCTGTTTCTTTGATTCTGATTCTTTTTTTCCTTAAAAAAAGTGAACAACAGCCTGCCTACCATAGTGTTGTTACCACACAAAAACATGTTTGTTTACAATTCTTGATCAAGTCCCACTGCATCTTTCTTGGACTTGGGAATATCACCAATACATTATAGCCACTCATGATAGAGTGGGAGTAAAGGAAATTATTGCATCATGAGTGGCTACACTGTGGGTGTTTCCAATGTTCAGGACATATGCAATAAGTGTAGATCAAGGATTTGAAACAAAACAAGTTTAGGCATAACTATACATTAGCATGCATTTTATGCTTACTAACAAGGAAGCAGATAAAACAACTAGCAACATCAACAGATTCTAGAGAAGGTATGCAATCATAATTTTTTTTAACTAGAAATCATATAATGCAAGAAATGTTGAGAGCGTCCCTTTAATACTGGTAGTTCACACATCAGACCTTGTATTTCAGTGTAGTAGTTAGTAAATAATTCTAAACAATTGTATTGCTCTTTAAATACTGTAATAATAATTGCATTTAAAATGCATCACCCACCAAACCCTATATTAGTATGTAGCAGTTAGCAAATAATTCTAAACAATAAATATTGCACTAAAGTAATATTAATTGCACTTTAAGTTGCAGTAAACTTTAGATTGTTACTTTTACAACAAATTCCAGGTTTGAACAGGAGATATAGCTAGCTTACTTGTTTTTCAGCACCCAGGTGCAATAGTTGTAAGTCTGTGTGGGTTTCTAACATAATGAATCCTCAGGTAATAATTAGAAAATGTTAATTGGGAATAGTCCAAACTATTCCTTAAAAAAACAATAAGCTGTGATATACTTGAAAGTTTAAAACTCAGCCTCTCACAGGAGTCAGTGCATTTGTAATAAACACTACATTGACTTAAATGGTGCAGTTTTGTAGAACCGTGCTGGCTTTCCCTCTTCCTTTTTCTTGTCTGGTCACTAAGTTTATTTCTCCCAATGTGGACCGCAGAGCCACAATGCATGTGTGTTGATGCCGGTAGGTGGAGTGTTGGTGTTTTCAGTGACACATCTCTCAATGGGGTTAGTGCCGGTAGTTATGGCGCTGTCATTCTGCTGGATGCTGCATTCAATCGGCAGCCATGGAAAAGAATTGCACAGTTCAGTGTGATGGATGTGGCATTTAGCTGACTGCCATGTAGACAAAGTGTTTGGTTCAGTCCCATTACCAAAGAGATCAAGACATGTTGCACTGAGGACATTTTAACATATTATGATGCCAGCAGATACAGGCCTTATGGTCTATCAAGTCTGCTTGAGTGTGCAGCTCTCAGTGTTGAGTACTGATGCTGTCCCCCGTCCCCCTCTTCCCTTTTCTCTTTGCTTGTGCTGTGTGAGGTATTACCATCCCCCCCCCCCCGGCTCTGATTTTGCCCTTGATTCCATCCTGTCCCCTTTAGACCCCCCTACTGATATATGCAAAACAAGTTCTTCAGGCAATGCAATGCATTCCAAGCCATCACCATCCTCTCTATGAGAAAGTGTCTCCTCATCTCTCGTCTGAACCTCATCCTCCTCCAATTTCAGACTATGCCCACATGCAGTCCCTTCTTTTCTATATCAAACAGACCCTCAAGGCTAACCCTGTTTATGCCCTTCAAGTATTTGAAGGTCTCAATCAGATTGCCCCTATATCTTCTGTCCTCCAGGGAGCACATATTGAGCTTCTTTAACCTATCATCATAGGGCTCATCTCTCATCCCACTTACCATCCTGATTGCCTTTCTCTGTACCACCTCCAACAGTCTGATGTCCCTTTTTAAGAAGGGGTGCCAGAACCACCTCTTTACTCCTTGATGTGATTTCCCTTGCTATACACCCCAGCATTGTGTTGGCCTTTACCACCACCTTCCTACACTATGCAGAATGATTCATATGACCAGTGACCAGCACCCCTAGATCTTTTTCCTCGATGGAGACCAACAACTGCACACACCCCAGCTGGTGGCTGTACTCGGATTCTTGTTACTGAAGTACATAATTCTGAACTTCTTTGCATTGAATCCCAACTGCCAGATGTATGACCATCTCTCCAATGTTCCTAGGTCTTTCTGAAATCCCCGCCCCCGTCCACCATAGCTCCCATTTTGCTCTCATCAGCAAACAAACTTTTTCAACTCTGGATTCCATCTGCCATATCTGCTACATAGATGTTGAATAACACCGGTCCCAAAAGTGACCCCTGCAGAATCTCACTGAAGACTGCCCATGGTGATGATAGTTCTCTCCTTACCACCACCCTGTACTGTCTGTTTTCCAGACAGTTCCCAATCCATTTGACCACCCTATCCCCCAACCCCAGAACCTTCAGCTTGCCTACTAGCCATCTGTGTGTTACCAAGTAGAAGGCCTTACTGAAGTCCACATACAGGACATCAACTACTTTAAAAGACAAAGAACCTCTGTGCGTAAATACTGAGGCAAGGATTACCCCAAAGGGCATTTGGCTGGGAAGCCAAGCTTCAAGAAAATACAAAATCACACATGCCCACACAATGCAAAGCATCATAGGCTGCATATGCAAATCACCGCAGAATGTTAAGCTGGTTCAACTTTAAGCAGAATTGCATGGTGCCGAAAGGCCTCTCACATAGTTCAACCACTTTGCCTTCATCCAGGGCCCTAGTCACACAGTCGTAAAAGTCCACAAGGTTGATCTGAGAAGGCCTTCCATGTGTGAACCCATGCTGTTGATCATCATGAAGACCATTCTCCCCCAGGAATGCCACTATCCTTTCCTTCATGATAGTCTCCATTAGCTTCCCTACAATTGACATGAGGCTGACTGGCCTATAATTCCCTGGTTAGTCCCAAGAGCCACTTTTGCAGCTAGGCACCACATGCATCATCCTCCAATCCAGGGGAACACATCCTGATAGAAGGGATCTGTTGACTACATCTGTCAGAGGCACCGCCAGGTCCTTTGTAAGCTCTGTCAGGACCCTGGGGTGTATCCTGTCTGGTCCTGGTGCTTTATCTGTCCACAGGGACCTTAGGCACTCTAGCACCCTCTGTATCAGGATCCCCTCATCTACCTTTCTAGCCCTGCCTTCCCACCCTACCCTGTCCTATCCTGCCCCTGTTTACTAGATTTCCCCTGCTCCTTTGTAAAAACTGAGAAGTGTTCATTTAATACTTCTGCCTGTTTAGCCCCCTCCTCTACTCATCCCCCTCCACCTTAATTCTAGAATTCTGGTCCCTACAGTTCTTTCTCTCCCTGATACATTTGAAAACCCCTTTTTCTCCCTTCCAGATCCCTTGAGTGAGCCTTAGCTCTTTTTTAGCCTTAGCTACCCGTACTGCCCTGGTCACCTCCCTGGAGCTCAGGATTTAATCCTCCTTATTTGCTTCTTTGCAGGTCTTCTTGTATTGTTTTTTCCCTCACCTTTCTCTTTACTTCCTTGGTCCACCAGCTCAGCTTATTGGACCTAGACTTCTTTCTCCTCCACACAGTGCATGAGGTTGTGACCTCTACCAGGCCTAGTTTTACTATGTCTCACTTCTGAGTGGTGTCCATGTCTGGCCTCATGGTAGTCACATGCCTCCCCAGAATTGCAGCCATCATACCAAAGTTGGCCCTGTTAAAGTCAATGACCTTGGTGATGCCTCCTCCCTACTCAGCTTGGGGGAGAACCATACCGAGTGAACTATGGTCACTCCCCTTTATGGGGCCCTCCACCCTCACCTCCCTAACCTGATCACAATCTGACATGACAAGGTCTAGCATGCTGCCCTCCCTTGTCGGCTCTTTTACCATCTGTGTCAGGAACACATCCTGCAGCGTATCTGGGATGGCTTGATCCCTGCTGCTTGCTGATGTCCTGGTGTCCCAGTCTGCCCCTGGTAGGTTGAAGTCTACAACCACCACGGTACTGCCCCTTCTACACTTTGGCTGTATGATCCCCACAAGCTCCCTGTCCCTCTCCTTCATCTGGGAGAGTGATCTATATACTACCCCTAGCCTGTCAAGACATCAGGTTGTGCTACATAGAGACAGTGAGAGCTTGATTGCTTAAGTGCCTGCATTGAGAAGATTAGTCCAGCTCTGATAATCTGCCACTGATGCAGATCAGTAACTTTGTAAACTGCTTTCACTTTTGCAGCCTGTTACCAGCATTATCTGGTGGGCCTCCAGACCCACATTAGTATTAGATGTACCACCATACTCTTGCAGGAATGATTTGTACAGTATATACTTACTGTAGGCTGACTTCTGTAAATAGACATGGAAGCACTGTTGCCAAGTAATTAATACGATTTATTTGTTGGTATACTAAGTCTCTGCAAGGTTCAGTTTTTGCTGATCATGTCATCTGGGGCATAAAACAGATTTCTGCATCCTTTGCCATTTTTTTATATATTTACAAAAGCTTTTTTCTGGGCATAGTGGATCAAGAGGCATTCAAAGATGAAACCTTTCAGTTTCTCCTGGTTTGGTTAATTCAAGTCTTTGTGATTTTAAGACTGCTCAT
The DNA here is from genome assembly GCA_016271365.2 of Neoceratodus forsteri. Taxonomy (NCBI): domain Eukaryota; kingdom Metazoa; phylum Chordata; order Ceratodontiformes; family Ceratodontidae; genus Neoceratodus; species Neoceratodus forsteri. The sequence goes on from CM057452.1 coordinate 1,730,457,431, forward strand.
TAAAAGATAGAATGATGTATTTTAGACAACTTTCTGAATTGCTTCTTATAAAACTATCTGGTGTTAGATGCCTGTGTCCCTCTCTGCCTTGTTGCGTGAGGTGAAGTTGCAGATTGAACCACATCATTTTTACAAGGCCTGTGGCTGTATTGGGCAAAATAAATGGAGATTTTTAACTTTTGTAGGTCCTCGTTGGTAATTCAAGTGTAGTGTTCAGTTCAGTGCCATTGCCAAAGAGATCAGGACAATTTGCAGTGAGGACAACAAGCTGTGCTATGTAGAGACAGTGAGAGCTTGGTTGCTTAAGTACCCGAACTGAGAAGATTAGTCCAGCTCTGATAATCAGCCACTGATGCGGACCAGTAACTTTGCAAACTGCTTTTACTTTTGTTGTCCTTGAGTCACTTCTCCAGACAAAATCCACTCAAAAAGTACTTTTGGGAAGCAGATAGGCCATATATGTCTTCTATGGTGTTTTTGGCAGTGACTTGCAGAAAGTACTGGTGGAATAATATACACGTATTTATGTTATGATGGCTGAAAGTGGTTCAGATGTGTAATTATGGGTCAATAATTACATAGCTCTGAGGTGCTTTCAGCTAATGAAAACAAAGAAATTTTTCTACATGTTATAAAAATGAAGAATCAAGTCACACGTTGCAATATTATTCATAATATAGAGGATAATGTATGGTCCTCTATTTGTAACAAGTTTGCAAACTCTTCGAGAGGTCGTCATGGCGATGTTTCACTCTCGAGAGGTTCAGTCGTCATGATGACCTCGAGAAGAGTTTTCATACTTGTTATGGATAGAGGACCATACATTGTCTTTTATAGTGTATGGTCACCTATCTGTTGTATTTCAAGTTTTAAATCACATTACATGTGCTGTTACCCTTGTGCTTTTGACAGAAACAATCAGTCAGCAAACTTGGTTAATGAAAAAGTTACTCACGTTTGGTGTGTACAGCGAGAATTGCATCGCTAGTGCCACATTGAATAAAAAAATAGTGTATTTTAACTATTTTTTTACTTAGAGATTTAGTCTTTTTTTAAATTAGTCTATTGTGGTGCGGATGATCCGACGTGCTGCCATGACCTCCGACATGACCTGTGATGAGACAAATGAGGGGAAGTTGGAGTCAAAGTTCAAAGGAAGTAATTTTGTTAGGGCAGGGGTCACGGGAGTTCGTGTACTCACAGTTCATCAGTGTCCACATTGCAGTTTTTCTGATGACCGCCTGCGAGGTAATTAATAATTTTTAAGTTTACAGCCCCTTGTTGAAAAATACAGTTATCACCGAACAGCTTAAAGTTGGTCAGGTTGGTTTACTATTTGAGGAGTGAGCAGCTCTCGCTGCAAGCTTTTCTGACAAGATTCTAATCTGTTATGCTGCAGTAGCTATGTTCCTAGTGCAGCATAACAACAAGCTACTGCAGCATAACAATTTTTAAGCTTGTATGGATTTTTATTCGTAACAGCGTTCTACCATACATAATATATTGTGTTCATTTCAGTATGTCACTTACATGATTTTGGGCAATCAGGGCTCAGAAATGCAAGGAGATAGTTTACCTCTAATCCTGTGTGCAGTGTGCTCTCATTAAGGATCATTACAGTGGTGTACTACATGACAGCATCTGGGGTGAGAACACATAGTAAACAAAAAACTTGTGAAATGTACTTGTTAAGCAATGATGAAATACAGTCATAACATTAAAGTAACTTAAGTGGTAGAAAAACTGTACCAACTTTTGATTAGTTGATTTAGGATGGAAAATACATTTCATACCTTGCTTATGCTGGTGTTTTTGCAACAAATATGAAGAAGTAAGAAAAGCGCTGTGTTCTGCCAAAATTGAAGCATTAATATTTTACCACTGTCAGTTTTTACCATTATCAGTTTATCTTGAGTAAGATAAGGGTCAACAAATTCCGTATAGATTCATTCCATCACTTCAGCTGTTAGCCCAAAACATGCACATTGTTATGGTTATCTCATACTTCTGTTATGCGCTGTTTGTATACTTGAAGTACATGTTTGTGTCACTAATGATACCATCATTCACATATATGTAAATTTAATAACGTGCTTCTTTGAAACAATACTGATAACATGCTTTATACTCTGCATTTATTCTAACATTTTGAGCAACATACTTTGGTGCCTTGGTAGCTGAGTCATACTGTTATATTTCTAAGCAACACTGAAGGAGTTTGATTTTTAAAGTGCAGCGCTCTGTGGGGTCTATGCATGAATGCCTACACACTGTGTAAGGGTAGCATGTAGGCATTCCTATGATTGAATGCTGCACAGCAGTGATCTGTGCACCCCCCCATGACTTTGACTCACAGGCACAATAGCACTCTGCGCACTGGATTCCTGGCTGGCTGCGGGGTGCTGTGCCAGGTGCTGGATGGGGGCATGCCAGGAGGGTGGCTGAGCTGCGTACATGCAGGAAGGCACTTGCATGCCATGCAAGTGTAGGTAATTCTGTGTGAGGGGGTACCCTACTGTAAATCATTACATGCCACCAAAGGTTGATGATGAGGTGCAGTGTGGCATTGGGACACCCTCCAACACATGGCTGCCACAGCCCACTGTACTACCTGGGAGGGCTGGGAATGCTTGTTCAGGCAAACACCCACTGTTTATTAAGGATAGGCTATGCGACATCCTACAGTCCCCAGCTCCATCATGTAAGGGATCCCCAATGGGAAGTGGGACAGGTATCCTATTGGATGCCAACCTGCATCCTGCACTCTGCCCCATGCCGCCACATTCCTCAGCCTTGCAGCTGCATGCCTGGGGGGTGGAGGTGTGGACAGGTGGCTGGCATTAGTGCATGCAAGTTTGCACATGCCACTGTGGGGGTGTGAACCTGTGAGGACAGGGTACGCATGTTTCATGTGTAATTCCCACCCGTTAGTGCATAGGTCCCTGTATGCATATTTCCAAAGGCAGTAGATCTTTTCTACTGCATTTGTGTAATCTGGAAACAGTTGTATGTTCTTTGCTAACCTGATGATGACTGTCTGTGGTTGCTTGTGAGGTCTTGTTCTTTTGCTGTGGAGGTGGGGGGTATGTATGAAAACCCCAATGCCACATTTCCATATTTTTGTGGCATTTAGTTAAGCCCTATCTGGTACATTAACACAATTTTTTGCAAAGAATTTCCTGTCTTTTTGAGAAAGTTAATAAAATAGATATGTAGTTTTAATACCTTTTTTCCCCATCATAAGACTAATAATTGCCATTAGTTATGCTGCTGATATGGGCTGTATTGCTCATACTGATTGCTATGCACTACACAATATCCACTCTGTTAGCATTGTTTCAGAGATGGGACTTCATGAAATGCAGAAAGTCTTCAAGTTGAGAATGAAGCACTGATCTATATAAAAGTGAAATAATTTTCTGTGTTCTTCATTTTATAACCCTCCACAGTCACCTAATGATGTCATTTGCTATAGAGTTATTTGACAGACGTAATTTATAAAATACTGGCCAAAATGTCAGTTTGCACCACAAGTGCAAAACACATGTTGGTTAGGACTGGAGGCGTGACACCTGTCTCATTCATGAGGTGGTTTGAAGAAGTGGCCATGATGAAATTTGCAGTGAAAGTATTGAAAATTGCAAAGGTTATGAGTGAACACTGAACAATGTGAATGTTCCTTCATAACATTGCTATTTTTTAAGATCTTGACCCCAGGATTTTGACATAGTCTTTTTATGACTCTGCCTCGTGTACGTGGTAGGTGAAATTTTTCAATTCCTGCCCAAAAGGTGATTTTATGGAGTGGCTGCAAAATCACCTTATGGGAGGGATATGAACATTTCACCTCTAGCTCTCTAGGTGGGGTCCATAAAAATGCAATTTTGAAAAATTGGTGAAAAAATCTTAAACAATGGCTGAGTTTGAGTAAAAATTTATTTTCTGTACCACGAGCCAGTATTCTTATGTCATGAGCCCGTATTCTTAAGTCACAGTTATATGGTGCTCAAAAAAACATATTAATGGGTCATTTCCATCTAAAAAAACTCCAGAATATATCTTAAACAGGTCTCGTTTTAGTAAGTTCAGTATTTTTTTTAAGCATCATTGTTATGCTTTTCCAAGATTTCTTTTAGGCCCAAATTCAAAACAAGATGGCTACCCTCATGACTGAAACATTTTTTGTCATGACCTAAGCATTGGCTCACAACCTAAAAAATACTATAAAATATGGGGAAATATCTGATAGTTTTTCCTATGAGAAAAAGTCTCATCTATGTAATACATCTATGTACTTGTATATCTATATTTATTATAAATGTGCAATTGCACCTTTATAGTTAAGGCTGAATAGGTGTTTAATGTTAAAACCTGTTTTGCACCTTAATAACTTTAGTGCCATTCATTGAAATTACATGAAATTTTACATCTGTCAATGTGTTAAGGTCTTATAATTTGGCAAGTTTTGTGATAGCCGCTTGTCCGGTTTCTGAGATCCAGGGAGTGTAAAAACATTTAAAAACACATGTTGTGGCAGTTTTTTTTTGTACTCTGGTCTTCAATGAAAATCATTTGGAATTTTGTTCTGAGATTTTCAGGGTAGAAATGGCTCAGCTCAAGGAGGTGCCTTTCACATAGTGTTATACAGCTGATGCTATGCCATGCAATGACTCCATGGGATTTAATACATTTAATACAGTATGTTTGTAGGCAAAAACTTTAATAAAGTCCATTAACATCTTAATAATACATTTATATATAATCTAGGCACAGAGGGGCTTCTGCCCCAGAGACAGAAGGCCCAGTCAAGAAAAGGGCTGGGACCCCTTCAACATGTGTAGAGGGCTGGTGATAGCAGAGGAGTGCCCCTCCACACATGCAGAGTACCTTGCCACATCCACACCATGAGTTGTGGCAGCCCTCCACTCCAGATCCCACTCCACCCATGCAACTATAAGGGCAGTCAGAATGAGGTGGCCATGGGGTTGGAGGTGAGATCTAGGCAACCCACACTGACCTTTCTTTCATGCAGAAACTGTGAAGAGGGCTGCAATGGTATGCAAGTAAGACCTTTGCACAACCTCCTGCATGGACTTCCTGCTGTTTGTGTTGCCCAAATGGTCCCTCACCAGCTGGACCAAGCCAAGCCATCTATAATACCTTACAGGGCTAGTGGGTAAATTGTAGCATTTTTTTATATAAAACATTTACAGTGCTGTACTGTAATATTGCATTCATTGGAATACTGCTGTGTACCACAATACCCTGCTCTATAAGAGCAAGGGATCCACTTGGACAACAAAATGGTCTTCCAGTCCGATGCCCAATGTTCCGACTCCCATGTAATGACTCAGCCCCTGTGGTCCTCTGCACATATGCACAGGGGGGTCAGGTGCTGTGGATTTGGCTATGTGCACCTGAATCCATGGCTGTGGTACACTGTCCTGGATATGCACCGTTTTGTGTGTCAAGACCATATTTGTGGATTGGGCCCTAGGAAATTTTCTGTGTGTTGCCACACACAATGCTGGCACCACAATAAAGTTGTTTACATACACTTTTTTGCTGCTACCCTATGACTGAAACTGGGTCTACAGCTGTTTAGGAGAACAGAAGACATTTATTCCATCATGTACTTGTCACTACTGTGGAATCATCACGTAAAGGATTCCAAAACAGGGATGGGCAACCTAAGATAATCAGAGGGCCACAGGTACAGCCCTTGAACACCCCCTAGGGCCACAAGACCACCTCTATCATGGTCACAAACCAAAATTATACATTTGAATTAAAAACAAGCTATATATAATAACATTAAGAACACAATAAAGGACTTGAACACTTCAATACAGAATAAACAGAAAAAGTAGATGGATGAGGGGCTTCAGGTTACCCACCACTGTTCAAAATGCAGCAGTGGGTTGTAATGTAGCTAATCTTCTCTTCCCATTTCTGCATACTGCAAATATATTGGTTTGTGGCCCCTTTGCAGAAAATCTGGATCTCACTGCAGAGCTATGGTAAGATGCAAAAATCTGCTCCTAATGACTCACCAACATAAATTCTTGTCGCTTACCTTCACCATTGGACAGTTCAGCCGTGTTATTGCACTAAAGAAAAGGGACCTCTTTATAAAGGTTTGCTTTGAAACACAAATCGTAGTGAGAAAGTAATAATTCAACTACTGTAACTATGAATTAAATGATTAGATGGATGATTACAGTATTTACCAGAAAACAGATGTTATATGGAACCTGACTGTCTCCACACCAGAAAAGATCAAAAACTGTCATGCTTCTTGACATTTTGTGTCAGGCAGTGCATCTATTCACACTTATTTAGCAGTAAATTATTACCTGTACTTTCTTTCACTCTACATTTTAATACCCACATGAAATGCTAGATAGCAGAATCCTGACAAAATCCTAAAACTCGAATTGCAGACATCTGTATAACCCTAAAATATCATATCTTAAAAAAATTTATTTATTACTTCACAATTAATCAGTCCATGACTCAACCTCAACTAAAACCACTTGATGCTTTCATTGCACAATGATATAAGTTTATGCTTTACATGTTGGGAGAGATGCTTCTTATGGCATAACCTCATCCTCAGCCACTCTTGTATTCCAGAAATATGAACCTAACCGAATATACACCCTAAGTACCCTCATGTACCTGACCTCAAGCACCTGCCAGCCATAAAATCCCAGTCCTAAGCCATCATCCACTCATGGCCAGGCACCAAGTCCATGATCTCACTTACATACCAGATCTATGCCCTCAACTAATCATACACCCCATAGTTATGTCCTGGTGCTCCTTGTCAGAGTTTTTTATTCCAGCTGCTTGAAAATGCAGTGGTGACATTCCTTCCAGGAAAGTAATCTCTGGACCTAGACATCCTAGCAAATTATAAACCAGTCCCCAACCTGCTCTTTTTGGGTAAGGTTAAATTGAAGATTGTGGCATTGCAGCTTGAGGCACACCTCACAGCATATATGGACCAAATTGTCTTTGAACCCTCCTCTCGATTTCGGTCTAGACTTGTCAATGAAATCACATTAGTCAGGATACCTACAATGACATTCTCAGGATGAGAGACAGAGAGGAGCAATTGTTTAATGTATTCCTCAGTCTGTCCTCAGCATTTGAGACCGTGGATCATGGGCTGCTGTTGTATTGACTGAAGGAATAAGGAGGGCTCACCAACCATCTGCTAGTTTGAGTCCTACCTTAGAGATAGACCGTGGAGGGTAGTGAAAGGCAATTTCTCCTCAAGTCCCAATTCCCCATCCCTGTGGCATTCCCCAGGGTTTAGTACTATAATTCATCTTGTTTGCAGTATACATGTTGCCCCTTGGTAGGCTATGGAGGTGAGTGGAGGGCTGTGCTGGTGACCTGATTGGGGTACTGGAGGGAACAGGGTGGAGGCTTTCTTACTGAAGACAGGGTGGGGGGTCCACTAGACACCAGGGACAGGGGAGGGGATTTTATTTTAAAGATTGAGGGCTGGGGTCATGGCTGGGGAAGGGAAATGACTCAGAGGGGGAGGGTTCTTAATTTGGCTGGTGATCAGCTGGGGGGCCACTAGACACCAGGGAGAGCTATAAATAACAAAAAACAGTGATGTGCATTTGTGGGCAAAATTGCAGGTGAAATTTCACAATTTCACCAAAATTTCATGAAATATTTCACATGGTGAAATTGCTGATTTTGCAGCAGTTTCACCAGCCAAATAGAATTTCACAACACCTCTAATAGGGATGCATGCTTTGCATTTTGTAGCAAGCTTCTCTAATGCAGGTAAAGTTCTGCAAATGCATCAACTCATCTGAAAACAGCATTAAAATGCTTTGGCATATCTATTCTGATGCATCTAAACTAAAACAGCTGAATTTTCAAAAAACATGATGAAACATAGAAACATAGAGGTTGATGGCAGATAAGGACTGCAAGGCCCATCCATTCTGCCCATTTCTTTTTCTACCTTATAAATGTGCCATCGGCCTTTGCTCTGTCAGTGTCCTATCTATTCATACTCATCTGTATTGCTCCCTTATGAGTATGACTAGATGGTATGAATAGATAGATGCAGGAGCATTTCCCGATTTTGGGTGGAGCATGCATCATGTCAGGGGGACCAGAATGTTTGCAGACAATTTGCAAATATACTGTATGGGACAGCACAATAATGAATGGAATTTAATGAATTTCTAGGTTTGTTGTACCATAGCAGTGGAGTAAAATTACTGTTGTACCACACTGAGTACATCACTACGATGGTACAACAACATGGATTGCCCTCACACTCATGCAACCATGACAACCACACTGATCACTTGTTTTATTTCTGTTTGTCAGTCTCCCCTGACAGTTGTGAGTCAGCTATTGGCAATGGCTTCCTCTGCATTTTAGTAACCTGCTTCGTCAGAGTGACACCAGTTTACAAATGAACAGTAAAAACAAATAGAATCAGATGTAAACATTATTTAAAAATGACCTCGATAGCCAGTGAATACCCATGCTGGTTAATGTGTGACAGTATGCGACCTGAAGTTACCTTGCTCTCAAAAAGAAAGAAGAAATGCTGTTAAGCTCAAATTTCTCAAGAACTGCATTGCACTGTTGCCCATGCCCTGTAAAAGACAATTGATGGGCAAAAGTGAACAATGTCCACAGTCTGGGAAACAAAATGCCAGACCTAATGGCTCTGATGGCTGAGGTAGATCTGAACATTGTCACTGTTATTGAGACATGGTTCATGGGGAACCATGACTGCGATATGGCATAACCAGGCTACACTCTATTCAGTTGGACAGGGTGGGTAAAAAGGGAGGAGGAGTGGCTATTGAAGCAACTGAGGCAAAGGGAATGCAGGGAGAGACGGAGGCATTGTGGATCACCCTGGAGATGGGAAAGGGCACTGCTATTCATACTGGTGTGATCTACAGACCTCCCACACAAGGGTAAGAGCTGGACAGAGTACTTGTAGAAGCCATCCACAGAATGACAGCTAAAGGTGAGGTGCTGCTGGTAGGTGACTTCAATCTGCTGTATGTGGGTTGGAGCAACCAGGCTCCAGCCTCAGCCAGTAACAGAGATATCCTGGAAGCCCTATAGGGGACATGCCTAAGACAGCTAGTGAAGCAGCCCACCCTAAAGGGAGTGACTTTGGACCTGGTACTAACCAACAGGAACAGAATTACAGAAATAAAAGTTGGGAGCCATCTGGGATCAAGTGATCACAGTAAGGTGTGGTACAATTTGAGTACAGCAGAAGAATCAAACTACATGAAAGCAAGGGTCCTGGATTTCAGGTGGGCTGAATTTGCAAAGATGGAGGAATGTCTTATGAAATCACTAGCAGGCAAGGAAAAAAGAGGGAGTGGGGACACTTGAAGAATCTTAAGCCATAATGGAAGCAACAAGCCATTGCATTAGGCAAGTAAGCAAAACAAAGTGAAAGAAAAAAACACTATGGTTCTCAAAAGAAGTGGTCAAGAAGGTAAGGGCAAAAAGGGTGGCATTCAGGAGGTACAAGGAAACACACAGAGAGGAAGACAGAGAAGTGTATCTGGAAGATTGAAGTGGGGAAAGCAGTCAGAAATGCAAAGGCACAAGCAGAAGAAAAAATAGCCCAGGCAATTTCAAAAGAGAACAAGAACTTTTTCAGGTATGTTAGTGATAAAAAAAAGACTAAGGGTGGAATTGGGAGATTAAACGTGGATGGAAGGGAGCGTGCAGAGGTGGACCAAGAAAAAGCCAAACTCCTGAACAAATATTTTTATTCTGAATTCACAGAAGAAGGGGAAGGAGAAGGACCAAAGTTAGGTGATGAAAGCACCATTAAGAGGGAGGTGGACACCAGTCCATTTAAGGAGGAGAAGGAGGAGAATCTTAAAGGAACTCACTAATCTGAAAGTGGACAAGGCAATGAAGCAGGAAGGGATATATCCCAGAGTATTAAGAGAACTCAAGGAGATGCTGGCAGCACCACTGTCAGCCCTGTTCAACAGTTTGCTCGAAACAGGTGTGGTACCAAAGGACTGGAGAGGGGCAAACATAGTCCCTCTAAACAAAAGTGGGAGCAGGGAGGAGGCTGGCAATTATAATCCAGTCAGCTTAACCTCAGTGGTGGAGAAACTAATTGAATCACTACTAAAATAAAGGTGTGTGATATATCTTGAATTCAGTGGAGCACAGGATCCAAGGCAGCATGGATTCACAGTGGGAAGATCTTATCAAACAAATCTGATATATTTCTTCGATTGGGTGACTAGGGAGGTGGATCAGAGAGCGGCAGTGGATGTGGCTTACTTGGATTTCAGCAAGGCCATTGACACCATCCCACATTAGAGGCTAGTAAACAAGCTGGGCAGCCTGGGAGGATCCCAGGGTGGTAAACTGGTCAAAAATTGGCTGAGCGATAGGACCACAGAGGGTGGTGGTGAACGGAGTTTAATCTGAAGAGAGGGCAGTGACCAGTGAGGTCCCACAGGAATCAGTGCTTGGATCAGTCCTCTTTAATGTCTTCATATGCGACATTGCAGAGAGGCTGGAAGGGAAGATGTGTCTCTTTGCAGATGACACAAAGATCTGGAACAGGGTTGACACTCCAGGAGGGGTAGAGAAAATGAGAAAGGACCTAAGCAAGTTTGAGGAGTGGTCAAGGGTGTGGCAGCTAAGATTTAATGCAAAGAAGGGCAAGATCATGCACTTGGGGCACAGAAATGTTGGGGGGGAGCAGTACATGATGGAGGGAGGGAAGGAGGTACTGACAGCCACCAAACAGGAAAGGGACTGGGGCGTAATCTTATCTGATGATCTAAAGGTTACCAACCAATGTGAGAAGGCTGTGAAGACAGCCAGTGGAATGCTGGGGTGCATAGGGAGCGGTATCTCCTGCAGAAGGAAGGAGATGGTGATACCACTGTTTGGAACATTAGTGAGAGTTCATCAAGAGTACTGTGTTAAGTTCTGGAGGCTGCATCTCATGAAGGACATACAGTAGAAGCAGTTTAGTGAAAGGTGACTAAAATGGTGCAGGGGCTGCACCAGAAGTCAAATGAGGGGAGACTGGTGGATCTCAATATGTATTCCCTGGAGGAGAGGAGAGAGAGGGGAGAATATGATAGGGACTTTCAAATACTTAAAGGGTGTAAATAAGGTACAAGATGGTAGCATCTTTAAAACAAAAGATGTTCCAGAACAAGGGGCCATGATATGAAAATAGAGGGGGTAGACTTAGGGATAATGTGAGAAAGCATTTTTTCATGGAAAAGGTGGAGGATCCGTGGAGCAGCCTCCCGGCAGGGATTGTAGTGGCAAAAATGGAAGGGGAATTCAAAAACGCATAGGACACACATAAAGAATATTTAGCAATAGGAAAGAGAGGGTAAGTTGCAGATAGTTTAGGATGTGTGGTATATGAAACAGGTAGTGAAAATGGACAGGCTAGGTGAGCCAAGTGGGCCTTATCTGCCATCAAATTATATGTTTCTAAGGCTGAGTTCACTTCTCAAGGTTGTCATGACAACCTCCTGAAGTGAACACAGCATTGTTGATCACTGTTGCCCATCCCTTGTCCTCTATGTTTTCACACATTTGTGACAATTCTCACACTTTGAAAATAATGTTATTATTTAGATGCACTAATCATTTTTTATGCACAGCTTTCAACACTTTCAGCAAAAAAATAGATCTCCTTTTATGCAGTATATACCAGTTATGTTTCAGTTAGTACAGTTGTACTGCAGACATGATGCAAATCTTTGAAAATCTGCCCCAAAATCTGGAGTTGCAGAAATGTTAAGGCTTTTAAATTCCCAGCTATAATGTTCTGCTTGTGACATCACACCAACACTTTCTAGGGTTGCCATATTTGAATGAAGCAAAAAATGGATCCTAAGCTGTGCCCCCAGTCCCATCCCTTTTATGACTCATCATGCATAGTTCCTACTAGAAAGTCATTTGTTTCACAACAGATTGGCAGTTTATACCAAAATCTGGGATCCTCTTCACTCTCTAATTTCTCTGGCTCAGGTCTGAGTACGTCTTAGGTTACATGGCCACGTAGGATCTTAGGTAAAGAGCTTGGCATTTAAGGTACACTAGGTTTGGTTACTGCAGTAAAGGGAGGGAAGGGTGGCTAGGCAGTTACCCCTTTACATTGTGTCTGTATTTCAATATCACTTTCATTGTAACTGCCTTTTATTGTGGAAAATGTATCAATAAACTTTGAATTGAAAAAAAAAAGAAAGTAATTTGTTATATAAATAAAAAACAAGGCTTAAAGCAACAGTTCAACAAAAGTGTTAAGATACTGTTCTGTACCTGTTAAAGTTAATTTCTGGGTTCTTCCTAGTTACTGTCCTAGGTTCTTCCAAATTATTTATTTACTTATGTATTTATTTATTTATTGACATTGATTTACCAGATAAACATACAGAGATAAAAGAAAACTCATTTACAGATATGATCTGGAGGTATACAAGGGAAATGCTGTAAATAGCATCAACAGTACACACTGTATATAATATTACATAATAAAGAAATTAGTTGCTACAATGTGTACTTTATATCTTTTTCTGGCTCCATTTCCTTTTCATGTCCACAGTACTACTTCAAAGCCAAAGAAGTGACCATACTTACACAGAAACATACAAATTGTCAGCAGATAAGGACCGATAGGCCTATCCAGTCTGCCTGTAACCCTATACATTGTATGTGGCCACTGATCCTATGTGATCAATGACTTTTTTCTTGAGGAAAACAAATTTTAATCTTTTAAAAATGCTTAAATTCTGTTGCAGATGAAAATGTTTACCAGCAAATGAAAGTGGAAGACAACTGGCTCTGTTACTGTTACAAAGGATGAGGGCAGATTAGCTGCTTTGCCACTTTAAGATGCAGTGGAAAACATTAGGTTAAGTAAGTGCTAATGATGTTAACGGCCATACTTTATGCCTCCCAGGTTGGCTGCTTTCACAAACAAAGGGCTATATTGACAAACGAACTAGTTTATAACCTGTACATGCAGCTGAAACATTGAATGATACAACATCTGTTTCAAAAGTATGTGAGCACTCAGAATGGCTCAAAAACCTGACCAGCACAGAGCAAAATCAGATTAATTAATAAGGACCCTGGAAACATGATTACCACGTAAAAAACCTGACAGGTGGCAACCTTAATTCTTTCACTCATGCACCATCCCCTATAAACTGAACTTTTTTTCTGCTCTTCTTTTGTTCATGCCTTCTCCCATAAAGTACCTAATTTTGGCCTGCCACATGTTTCTCTCTCTCTGCTCTCACTCCATCTTACTACGTACCTAGGTTAAGTCCTCTCATCTGCAATGCTTCCACTAACCGTTCACTTTGTGTAGCTCTTTGAGTTTGGGCAGCATAAAAGTTATATTTATGCTTTCCATTTTCTGTAAAGCTTTTGCCAAACTCCACATGGTGCTAAGTAATGTTATAATTAAGCAATAAGGCATGACAGGGTATGGCATATCATGGGATATCATCATGCCTTGGGTAGTTGGGCACGCGGCCGCAGGCCGAGTGCATCCAACCACGTGAGAAGTGATGCTATCCCATGACATACCACACCCTGGAGTGACTTATTGCTATTATAAACTGAGTTTGAAGTTTTATAAATAAAAACAAATAAAAGAAACAGGTTTTAAAACATTTTTTGAATGAGTTTTTGGGTGGTATAGGAGTACATTTTGAAAAAATAGTTGTCAGACAGTAGAGAGCAAGGAGGCTGGTGGTGCTGGAGCTTTTTTGAAGCTGTGATGATGTAGGTAGCCCGATATCTTCACAGCTTCAAAGAGCTCTCAGCCAATCATATTCATCTATTTATGATCCTCAGTTCATAACTGATAATTTCCAACTGTACTGAATTGAATATACAGTATTCGTAGTCTACTGTACTATATTGTACATTGTATCCCATTTCCTTTAACTAATGAGGAATCTGGAAACAAGCCACTCAGCTCAGTATACCTTCCCGGTCAGCTCTTACTATGGAATTGATTTTGATACCAAGAGCAAGGAGGGATTACAATTATGGGTGGGCAATACACAGCTGGATTAAATTAACTCCAAGGGAAATATTTTTATGTTTTCATATTACTGTCTTCAATAATAAGTGTAACAGAAATACAAAACAATGCAAAATATGTTTTTCTTTTTTAATTAGTTGGCTGGGAAAGGCACAATGAGCCAAATCACATTTGTAGATTCAAGCCAGACTGAGGGAATACAACTGTGAGAAATGCAGAAGCACAAAGTAGGTATGATTACAATAGTGCAGAAATACAGTATATAATCAATTTAAATATGGGATATGGGTAGAAGTAATTCATATAATGTAATGGGAGAGGGCTCAGAACTCATTGAATAAATAGAGAATAATGGATAGGCAAGTGTGTGTTATCAATTTTTTTACACACCCGAGGTGTACGATGAACCGTACACCTCGAGAGTGAAGCTCAAGAGGTTTACACTGTCATCACACACCAAGGCTGTATAAAAACAAATCCTTAACACACACTTGCCTATCTTTTATTTTTTATAATTACTGGTGTTTTGCACTGTTTGCACAGCTTTGCGTGACTTAGCGCGTGCGGCTTGCACGACTTAGACAACTTTGTGCGGCTTTTCATATCAACCTGCAGTTTGATATGACTTTTTAAATGGGTTGATATTGGGGCTCACCAGTAATTATATCCATTTATCTTCAGAGCCGTTGAATAAATAAAATGTATCCATATAGTAGCTATGTCACAGTCACTCCGGAACTCATTTAGAATGTTCAGCCACAGTAGCAGTACTACTCATATTCAAATGCAAATAACTTTAAAATGAAAAAAGCTAGCATGGTACTGTGAGCACAAAAGTTATTAAGCACAAAATTATCTACAGAATGAGTGGTGTTTCAGTTATAGATACCTTATAAATTTTTTTATAATTAACAAAAAAAGAGCAGAAAATGCAATTTTTTGTTCACTTTTTTGACAAATATATGAAAAAAAAGATAAGCAATCAAAAGCAAATGTCCCTGCACTGACAGAAAAATCCCTCTTGCATAAATGAAATATACAATGGTGAGCTGTCAGATAAATGATTTATCTACACTTGTGCTGTTTGACCTCGGACACCTCACTCATGGCATACACCACTTGTAAGGTTACCCGAGGTCAGACAGACCCTATGTAAACAAATCATTTATCTGACAGCTCTCCATTGTATATCCCATATTTACACTGTTTATACAAAATGAGGTGGTGGCATATTGGAAGTGCTCACAAACCCAGGCACACTCTAGAGATAGCACTCACAAAATAGTGAGTGGCATGTGAAGTAGGCAATGTATATTTAAACAGCTATAAAGGAAACCTTGCAAGTGCAGAGTTTAAATATACCCTAGTACAACATGAAAAAGCACAGCCTAAACATCATGCCCACTCACAAGACAACCAGGTGACCACCACACTCACAAATGCCCTGACAGCAGCCTTTCTCTGTGAATAACAACATAAGGAGGACACAAACACTTTCTCTGATCACCCTCAGAAGCAGCCCCTCACCCACCCTAAGCTGCAAGCATTCCTGCAAAGGAAACTAGATCTGCTAACAAGAGTGACTAATTGAAGTTGCACAAGAATGGGGCCAGACATGGTGTATCCAAGGGTCTTGAGGAAGCTTAGGAAAGTACTGGTTGCACCTCTGCCAGCCCTGTTTAACACCTCACTGGAAACAGGAGTGCTTCTGGAGCACTTAATGATGGCACATGTAGTCCCACTTTACAAAAGTGGTAGCAGGGAGGAGGCTGGCAGCTGTAGCAAGTCAGCCTGACGTTGGTGGTGGGAAAGATAATGGAATCATTGATGAAGGAAAGGACTGGAGAATATCTTGAATCCAATGGGTTATAAGACCTTAAGCAGCATGGATTCACTGTGGAGAGGTCATGTCAAATGAATCTGATAGATCTCTTTGATGAGGTGACCAGGGTAGAGTGATGGACGTGACCTACCTAGATTTCAGTAAGGCATTCAACACTGTTACACATAGGAAACTCATAAGGAAACTGGGCAGCTTATGAGATGGTGCAAAGGTGCTAAACTTAGAAAAAAATTCTTTAGAGGATAGGCAGCAGAGGGTGGTAGTAAATGGAGTTCACTCCAAGGAACAGAGGATGACCATTGGGGTGCCTCAGGTATGAGTACCGGGACCAGTTTTCTTTAATGTCTTTATGAGTGACATTGCAGAGAAGCTGAATGGGAAGGTCTGCCTCCTTGTAGATGACACCAAAATCTGTAATAAATCTGACACTGTGTGCGTGTGTGTGTTTGTGTGTAAAGAACAAGTCCTGAGAAAACTTGAGGAGTGGTCAGGGTATGCCAGTTAGGTTTCAATATGAAAAAGTTCAAAATTATGCACTTGAGGCACAGAAACCCAGGAGTGGAGTACAAGATGGCTGGTGAGGTACTGATGACCACCAAACAGAAAACAGACCTAGGGTTAAGCATTTCTGATGACTTAAATGTGGCCAGGCAGTGCAAAAAGGCAGTTTGGGAGGGCTATTGGGATTCTAGGACCTGATTCATGAAGCATTGCATCTGTTGTAAGCCCCCAGTGCACTGAACAGATGGTGCAGGGGGCTTGGGGCAGATATTCAGTGCCAATTGCAATTCGTGATCTGGTGTTCCAGATGCATAGTTAGACCCACTTCCGTCTAACTTACATCCAGGAGATGCATTTATGGGGCTTTGTGTAAGCTACCATAAATGTGAAAAAGGGTCACAACTGTGCCATTCCTCCTTGAATTGGGCTGTACTGCTCCACAGTGCTTTGGCATTGCTGCACAACAAATTGCAGATAATGCAGGGCTTGGTGCAAGCCCTGCTTCATCCTTTGTGAATCGAACCCCACATCTCCAGAAGGACTTAGGCAGAGTGGAGGTGGTGCAGTAGAGGGCAACTAAATTGGTGCAGGGTCTGCATTATAAGTCCTATCAGGAGAGACTAAAGGACTTCAATATGTATGCCCTGGAACAAAGGAAGGAGAGAGGGAATATGACAGAGACATCTAAATAGCTTACAGGAGTTAATAAGACACAGGAGGGACATATTTTTCAGAAATAGAGGTACCCAAGAACAAGGGGACATGCAATGAAGCTGGGGGGGGTAGATTAAGGAGAGATGTAAGGATGTATTCCTGGAACAGCCTTCCTGTGGAGGTGGTGGGAGCACAAACAGTAGTTGGGTTCAAGAATGCATGGGATATGCATAAGGGAATCTTAGTGGAAAGGAAGAAGACAGAAAGAGCCTGAGATCAAGTAGGGTCTGCAGTGACACTGAAGGTAGAGAAAAAAGGGTGGACTAGGTGAGGCAAGCACACCTTATCTGCCATCAAATTCTATATTTCTATGTTTCTAAGAATAATTTATAAAGCACAATGACCAGGCAATGTAACATTCACTGAAACTCAGTGAGCATGGTTATATGAAAAAATTCTGCCCATCACTCGTAAAAGGGTTTGTGCCTGAACAGAAAATCCCATACTGAAATATAAAACTCAAATCAACCAACACATTATTCAACTCATTAACAGGGATTTTACATTTAGTTGGTTGCAATGTACAGTACAGTTGCAGCCAATGATAAGTTGCCCTATGCAATATCATTGGATGTATCATGGGAAATTCTATTGCAACAAAATGGGATTTCACAATGATATATTTACAGTAAATGTAGATATACCACAAGTTTTCAGTTGCTACTATACATATGTTTTGCATCTAGTTAAGAAGGCACCATCCCCACACGATAAATGAAAGCTGTATGTTGTCTACACTGAGCAACATAAGGATGTGAAGTGGACAGGTAAACCCCACAATGTGCATCTTCAAAGTACTGCATATTAAATGAGGATATAGTTCCAAAATTGTGACTTCCTGTTATCTGACATGTTTCAGCAATACAAAATGCCACCTGGTGCCAAGGGATGGCTCTGAGGCATCATGTTGTTGTTAGCTGGCCCATATTGCTGACACCATTAATTGGAGATTCTGACTGGGAAATAATTTTACAAAGGCACATGAAGTACTGGCTGGACCAGATACTATGTAACATTTACAGTTGAGATATGAAGTCACTGAGTGGATGCTTCTTCACTTCAATGTGGGCATGCTACACAACACAAAGTGCTGGAAGGGGGGCAATAAGGAGAGGTGCTACAAGACACCTGGAAGTACTTCAAAGAGGAAGGTGTGGCACTACTGTAGACATGAGGGAGTGCATAAAAAGAGACTGCTGATGCTCTCTTGTAAACTACCATAAGACAGAGTAAAGCTCAGCAGTGCCACGGCACCACAAGAGTCCCAAGTCAATGTGTGTTTTAGTACCCTCACCAAATTAAGATTGCTTACAGTGCACCCAGTAGGACATTTTGGAGCATTTTAATTGATCAAACAGCACTGGATGGCTTCAAAACCTAGCAGTAGTCAAAAACAATTGATTCATTGTGAGTAAGGAGTGCTACTTTCTTGCCATCAATTAAAACATTGCCTTCTGATAAACAACCTTGTTGATAACTCTTGTGAAGAGTTTTGTTTTGTAAAGAACGCCCATTGATTGCTTGTATAAACTCGTGATTGAAACTAAAACTTTGTTCATTTGCTTGCTATCATTCTGAGTGGTCAAAGATAAATGCTGAAAGAACATTAACAGTATTGAAATAAGGGTGTGATAACCCTCAATGAACCTTCTTGTTGGATATAGAAACTTTTTTTTTTTTCACTTATTATTTCAGAATTTTAGGTTGGACTCTCCACACTTAGTAGACTCTCTTCTCATTTCCCTGCACAACCCATGAACACTGGGAGGATAAGTAACTTGTTTAGAGTCACACAGTATGCAAGTAGTTATTATAGGATTTGAACCCAGGTTGGCTGGGTCTCTGGGTTTGCACTTATGCTATAGTGGCTCTTGTCTAAATTAAAGTAAATGATATAAACAGAAATCACCATATCAAGCATTTAGGTCAAACTACAAATACAAAATATAACATGTTGGACATATGCCATGGCTGATGAGAAATAACATGCCCATTTAATTTTCTCTATACATACTTTGTTATTTGTTTTGGAGTTCCTGAAGTTTAAGAGCTAGAAAATGGTTTTCTGGCATCTTTCCTGTGTCTTTGATCTAGTTTTTCCCTAATGAATATAACAATTTCAGTTCAAAGTTGTCTGCATAAATGGTTACCTAACAGAGTGAGGTCTAGATTAAATTTAAAGGACTTAAGTATTCAGCCTGAAATCAGTGAAGCAGACTCATGTGATAACCTGCAGCTGGATTTAAGAACCCAATAAAGTTGTTAAAATAAGCAGTTTCTTGCATGACAGAAAGTCTACATTTTTTCTTCTTGAATCTCAGTGAACCATGAGTGTCTAAACTATGTGGACTTTAAGTAAGACATATCTGATTTGTTTTCTACCAACATTTAGATTAAACATCAAATCTGGTTTTAATTGGCTGGAAAATGTGAGAAGACAGTACTGAATATAAAAAGAACAGCAGCAGAGGTGCCTGCAGGGAAATGCTGCTGTTGTACCTGTGGTTAAACTCATATCTCGAATCCAAGATAAAAGGTTTGCATCTTAGACACAGCACATAGTACAAATCTGAACATATTCCTCCTGTTTTTTCAGATTAGTATACAGTTTATGAAAAACACTACATCAGTATGACAACATAATGTTGTCTCTGAAGCTGCAGTTGTCTTTTGTTTTGAAACCCAAGCCCTTTGTATTTTAACTGTTATTCATACAATAGACTTAAATCTCAGTCTGAAGTCTATGACCACTGGGATTAAAAATAGAAGTGTGATGGACAAAAAGAGGTCTTGACCCATATCATCAGAGCACAGCTTTGACCAGTTTTTAATAATAATTATAACTGCAACCACAAGGCCCATCCTGTCTGCCTCTATATATATATATATATGTATATATATATATATATACACACACACATTATACTGGCACGGTAGTGCCAACATGCAGTAGTTAGGGTGGAAGGTAACTTCTATGTTAAACCTGAATGTTTGAATCTTAATAATTTTGGAACTGTTCAATGAATTTGAATGACATTTGGCACGCATAATGTCCAGAACGAGGTCTCTTGATCTGCCAACTTTTGTGAGAATTTTTCATGTGGTTTCTGAGCTACAGAGTGTTGCACACACAGAAAAATCTGTGTTGTTTGACATTTCATTTTCCACCTGGATCTCAGAAACGACTTTAGGTTGTGGTCTAAAAATTTCAGGGTAGAATGCCTTTGCATCACTGATGTGCCTTTTGAAGCTTTGGTGAAAACAGATTAATCCATTCAAAAGTTATTAAACTTTACAATTTCCCATTATAGCCTATGAGAAAAATATATATAACCTGAAAGTGAAAGCAGTAAACAGCCCCAAAAATCAGTTTCTTTGTCACTTCATAGCAAAAAAATGTTTAGGATTTTGGGCTGAAATTTGCAGAGTGGCAAGACCTTGCCCCGCAGATGTGTCCTTTTCTGGTTTGGTGAAGAAATGGCACCAGTTCCATAGTTACAGCACTCAGAAGTTGCACATTTTCCCATAGGATAACACTGTGGTGGTTGAAACGTCTTTCAGCGGCTATGTCTCGAAAACAGTTCTAGATATGGATTTTTTGCTAAGCACAGTTTAGTACACCAGCATGTGTGGAGGTGGCCAGGTCATGAATACAACTGTGAAGGAATTTTTTCCAAAGTTGCTATGGTTACTGATATATTGCCACATTTGCAGTACACAAGTTACTTGGAATGTCTCTAGGCCTGCAATATGTATCTGTACTTATGGGTAGATGGAAGTACAGGGCCCAGAGGGTCTATGCTCCCACCTATGCATACCATTTATGCTAAACTTGGAACACAGAGGCCCTCCTGCACTATGCCTCTACACTTATGAGAGGGTGAGAGTGCAGGGCCCAGAGGGGCCCATGATCCCACTTATGGATACCATTTTGTAAATCTGGGAGCACAGGGCACTACTGTACCATGTCTCTAGGCTTATGTGTAGGTGGGAGTACAGAGCCCAGAGGGTTCATGCTCCCACAAATGGATTCCATTTTGCAAAACTGATAGCACAGGGTCCTCCTGCAATATGTCTCTATGCTTATGGGTAGATGGGAGTGCAGGGCCAAGAGGGCCCGTGCTCCCACATACAGTATGGAAATGAGAAAATAACATTACACTTTCTCAAAAAGAAGGGACATTTTGACAGCTCATGAAAAGGGATTTTGTTAACTCATGAAAAGGGATTTTTAAAGTTTTCTGATTCTTTCCCACTTCAGTACAAAGAATCAGTTAGGACTTTCAGCCTCCAGTTTGCAGGGCACAAAGGGGTTGCCCCAGAGATGTGACTTATGCTGATTTGGTGAAAAAATTGATATCAGTTCCGTAGTTATAAGATTCCAAAATTTGGAAATTTCCTGTTGAATATCATTATGGCAGCACTTTGTACATTAATAACTTCGCAGCTGTTCTTGAAATTTACATCAAATTTGGAATGTGCCCTCAAAGATAAATGGTCTCTTGATATGCCAAGTTTCATTTTTTTGGGAATGCACCTCTGGAGATATACAGTCTTAAAATCTGTACATCCCCATTTTTGTCAAAATCTTTCTTCAATTGTTTCAGTTTGTGCATCATTAACTTCACAGCTGTTCTCACAAGTCACTTCAATTGTGACATGTATCCTCAAAGACTAATGGTCTATTAACATATCAAGTTTCATTTTGATTGGGAGTGCACATATGGAGATATGCAGTACATCACCATTTTTTGTCAAATTCTTTCTTCAATTGTTTCACTTTGTGCATTAATAACTTTGCAGCTTTTCTTGCACTTTACATGAAATTTGTTATGTACCCTCATAGATTAATGTTCTCTTGATATGAAAGCTTTCATTTTGATTGGGAGTGAATGTATTGAAATTTGCAGTCCCAAAATGTGTACATCACCATTTTGTTTGTCAAATTCTTTCTTTGTTTCACATTTTGCACTTTAGTAACTTCACAGATTGTCTTGTAATTTGCATGACAGATGGCATGCACCTTCAAGGACCAATGGTCTCTTGACATGCCAAGCTTCATTTTGATTGGGTGTGCACCTCTGGAAGAATGCAGTACCAAAATGTGTAGATCACCATTTGTTGTCAAATTCTTTCTTCACTTTTATGTTAAGCTTAATAGTTTGTGCTTCAATAACTTTGAAAAAGATCAGGTGATATGCATGAAATTTGCCATGCCCTATCATGAAACAGACATCTCTTGAAGTTGTAAGTTTCATTTCAGTTGCACATGAGGGCTGGAGATATAGTCTTCTAAAATGTGTAAATCACCATTTTTTTATAGTTAGGGTTGCACAGCCACTTCTATGTTAAGCCCAAAATTGTGCAAGTTAATAACTTTGCAATCATTCTTCCGATTTGCCTGAAATCTTGCATGCGTGTTCTTGTACCATATATCTCAGGATCTAAAAAGGTTTGTTTTGGTCAGATGTGTGGTTGCAGAGCTGTGGAGTGCTGCAAAAGTGCAAAACAACTCTTTTTTGGCCATAGTTGGCAAATTCTTTACTTGTCTCCACAGCCCGAATGGTTTGTCCATAAGATCTGAAGTTTTCAGGGTATACAGGGAGTGGGTCAGGGAAGTGCCTTTTGAAGATTTTGTCCAAAAATATTTACAGTTTTTTTTTTCAAATTCTGTTTATTCTCCTACTTCTCCGTGGCATCTCTCAGGCATCCACACTCAGCTGAGGCACCGTATCACCTGCCTGAACTGATCCCCAACCACTACATTGGTATCAGGATTCTGGGCTCTCCTGCCTCCTTAGAGAGGCCCCAGAATCCCCAGGGGGAGTGTTGAGGATGCAGCCAACATTGTGCATGTGGGCCTGAGCTCCTGGTGGTGCCATTGCCTCACCCAGAAGATAGGGGCTTTTTGTAGTAGTTACACCCCTTTCCCCTCCCTCCTTCCCTCCCTGCAGAGCTCAAGCATTCAATGATGCCAGAGATGTCTGTCATGGCTCTGCATCCCCACTATTTTGCCCTGCACATTACAGTGCCTTCAGTTTCCACCAGGGGATGCTGCAGTGCTGGGCTGTCCCTGGATCCCTCCCTGAGAGAGGAGAGCAGTCCTCCAGATGCTCAATCCTTTCTCTCCCCCTGCTGACCCCCAGCAGCATGGGCTTGTTCCTGAACCCAGGTTGCTGGTGTGGTGCGAGGTGTGGCATCCAGTGCCTCAACCCTCAGTGCCATGGGGCTGACTTGGTGAAAAAATATTAATCTGTTCAAAAGTTATTAAAGTTTAAAGTTCCCATTATAGCCTATGGGAAAAAATATATGTTTCCTTTGAAAGTAGTTTTAAATTTTGTGAAAGCATTTTTTAGTGTCGTGCTTGGGCTTTTTACTTTAGTGCTGCTGCTATCTTGTTTTCAGTTAGCAAGGCACAAAAAAACATAATTCAAAAAATACTGCCCCTAGGTAAACACTAACACAGGGCCTAGGAACATGACCCTGGCATTAGTTTTTCACCAGGATGCCAAGAAACATGGTCAGAACTTTTTTGCACCATCTTAGCAAAGGTTTGTGGACTTTCGTGAAAGATCCGCCAGTGCTTGCATGAAAGCCCCACATCTGCAATGGAGTAACTTTTGTGCAGTTTCTGCAGTACATCTGTGAAAGATCCCCCACGTAAACCAATGGGACTTTCGCAAAATTCCACAAATGTTCCACAGTTTAACACCCCAAAATGCCACTTTCTTTGCCACTTCATAGCAAGCCAAGGGTTAAGACTTTATATAGAATCACAGAAACATACAAGATGATGGCAGATAAGGACCACAAGGCCCATCCAGTCTGTCCATTTTTTCTGCCTTATGAATGTACCATAGGCCTTTACTCTATCAATGGCCTATTTATTCATACTCATCTGTATTGCTCCCTTATGCCTATCCCATGCCTGTTTGAAGCCCTGCAATATATTCATATCCACCACTTCCTGATGTAGGCCAATCCATGCATCCATCACCCTTTCTGTGAAAAAGAACTTCCTCACATTACCCCTTAATTGAAGTCCCTCTAATCGCATGCTGTGTCCTCTTGTCCTGCTATTTTTCTTACATTGAAACATGTTAGACTCTTTCACCTTGCTAATACCCTTAGGATATTTGAATGTTTTGATCATAACACCTATCTCTCCCTCTTTTGCTGTAGGGTATAAATATTGAGCTCCAATAATCTGTCCTCACATGTTTTCTGATACATTCTCTGCACCATTTTGGTTCCCTTCTCTGGACACCTCCATTTTGTTAATGTTCTTGTGCAGGTGCAGCCTCCAGTACTGCATGCAGTACTCCAGATGGGGCCTAACCAGTGCTTTGTAAAAAGGAATTATGACCTCCCTCTTATGACTTGTGATACCCCTACTAATATATTCAAACATCCCTCTAGCCTTACCTACTGCTTTAGTGGTCTGCTTGGATGATTTCAGGTCATCTGTGATGATGATGCCCAAGTCTCTTTCATCCTTGGTGATTGCCAGCAACTTTCCTCTCAATCTATAGTTGGCTTTGGGGTTCCTCTTCCCTATGCACATGATCTTGCACTTCTTTGCCTTAAACCCTAGTTGCAACTCTTCAGACCATTTTGCCAGTTTTTCCAGATCTCTTCTCATTCTGCCCACCCCATCTGGATCATCTACTCTGTTGCACATCTTGGTGCCCTCTACAAACAGGCAAATCTTACCCTCCAGTCCATCTGCAATATCATTGATGAAGATATTGAAGTGGACTGACTCCAGGACTGATCCCTGAGGTACCCCACTTGTGACTTGCATCTCCTCTGACTGTATACCATTTAGCACCACTCTCTGTTTTCTGCCCACCAATCAGTTTGCCACGCAGTTGACAAACTTCTGACCCACTCCAAGCCTACCTAGTCTATTAATCAATCTCTGTCAATGATGTGAGGAAGTAGACTTGAAATATTTGTCATAGCTGGTTTTCTGTGTTTCCATCAGACAATTTGGTGTTTGTGGGTGTTTAAAAGCAGGATGCTGTAAGAGTAAGTGTACTTGAAAGATTTTCTTAGCTGGTTTTCTGTTTGTTTCTAGCAGACTATTTGGGGTGTGTGTGTGTGTGTGTGTTTAAAAGCTGCTGCAGGCATCATATTACAGGGGATTAGTGCTGTTTGAAAGTAAGGTGTGACTCTTAACTCAGTCTTCAGTTAGAGGTGAATGAGGAAAGAAGCTTCTAGCTGGATGCTGTGAGGAAGTAAACTTCAAGGATTTTCTTAGCTGGTAGTGCTTGGAGGTGCAGTGAGGGTCAGTCACAGGGCTGATACACTCTCATGGGAGTCAGGTGTAGGCCCTAGTCCCACTCTCCCCCATCCCTCCCTCCCCAGAGCTAGGCTGATTTATAGGGGAACACGTGCCCTGCAATTGGAGGAAAAGGCTTCAGGTGCAGCTCATGTAGTTCTAGCCACTGGGAGCTCAGTTTAAGGGTTGAGAGAGAGGAGCATAGGGAGTTGTACAAGTCCCCTATAAGTTTACTGTGTAGTACTGCACCCAGTAACAGGGGTACCTGTTTACTGTGGGACTGTATCTAGGATTAGTGGGTGACCTGATTAGTGGGTAGGGGTATATCTTGGACTAGTGGGGAACCTGGTAGTTCACCCAAGGAGACCTATTTGGAGGGGGATGGGACCAGACATCATTAGGGCTGGCATCTTTAGGAGGGTGGTGGGGTGCACAGGGTGTGGGTCGGCCATGGAACTGGACTGGGCTTGGAAGCTCGGTGGTTGCCCAGTGTGCCACCAGCTGGCACAGCTTAGGGAGGAGGTTGAGGGGATTAGGAGACAGCTGGAGGGAGGGGGGAGGTATGGTTAGGGAATAGGGCAGGTGCTCTTCCACGGGGTTGCACCAAGCACTGGGGTGGGGGCATAGGGAAAGGAGTGCAGGAGAGTACTCTGGGGTCCAATAGGGAGGCTGACAGAGGGGGCCCAAAAGGAGTACACTATCAAGGAAGTAGGCAGATATCTGGGGACCCTCACAGAGGGGGGCCAAAGGGAGGACATTCTCAGGGAAGTAAGCAGATGGCTGGGGCAGAACAGAAGGAAGCAAGAGGTGAGGTGGATCAGACCTTAAGCTCAGTAACTGCTTCAATTATCTTCTTCTTCTTGAGGATGAGGGGAGTGATGTAGCCATAACAGGGGTGGTTGGAGATGGAAAGGGAGTGGAAGGCAGAAGGCAGGGGCAGGATAGCAGGAAGAACAGGGGGGATCTTGGAATGTGGGAAAATGGGGGGAGCAGTGGATCAGAGCAGGAGGAGGAGGTGTAGAGAGAGGAAAGCACAAGGAGAAGGACCAGTTGGGAGGAAAGGGCAAGGAGAGGGACCAGAAGTACAAGGAGGATACAGCAAAGGTAGCTGAGGGTTTATGCCAGGGGAGCATGACAGGCAAGGAGGGGCTGAATGGAAACGGGAAGGAAGGGAGGATGAGCCAGGCAAGTTTAGCAGATGGTGGGGAAGGAGCAGTAACGAGCAGTGATGGGGGGATAGTGGGGTACAAAAGGATACTCAGGAGGAGGAGAGGCATAGGATCAGAGGGGAGTGGATGGCCAAGGTAAACAAGGAGGGGGTGGCAGGGGTCACTGAGATAGGGGGAGGAGCAAGGAGCTGGCTGGAGGAGGGGCCAGTAGAAATGATGGGGGACATGGAAGGGGGGGAAATGGAGGAAAAGGGGTGGTCAGAGTGATCCTGTTGGGTGATTCCATGATCAGGGGTATCAAATGGGATAGGCAGGGGGAAGCCTGCCTGGTTAGAACACAATGCTTCCCTGGACTAACGGAGCACAGGGCCAAGCATGAGGTATATCAGCTGGCAAAGGAATGTGGAAGTTCCCCGGATATACTGGTCCACCTGGGTACCAATGACATTGAGGGAAATAGTGAGCTAGAGATATAGGCAAGGTTCAGGGAGCTTGCCAGGGTCTGTCATGACATATGATATGTGATTTCCTTCTCGAAAATCCTGCCGGTGCTAAGGGCTAGTGGGGAACACAAGAGGAAGATTAGAAAGATAAACCAGTGGCTCAGGGAGTGGTGTAGGGCCAGAGGGTATGGGTTGATGGGGGATTGGGGGAAGACCTGGGAGGATAAGGGGCTCTATGCTAGAGATAGGTTCCATCTCAATTTGGAGGGGAGTGAAATCCTTAAGTTGAAAATAGAGGGGTTCATTGGTGAAAGGTGGGGTTTAAACTTGTGAAAGGGGGGAGGGATGGGAGAGAAGGCTGTCGACGGGGCTCCGATAAAGGAGGGACTCTGTGTCCACCCCCCCTGGGGAGCTGGATGAATGCGGGAAAGGCAGACTGGTCAGGTGCTGACCTGGGGAAGATGTAATCCTCATGGGAATGTGAGCAGGGGGGAAATGGAAGTATATGGAAAGGGTGGAAGGTAGTCTTGCTAAATGCCAGGAGCTTGGGCAATAAAATGCCTGAGCTCTAGATGATGCTAACTGAGGGAGAGGTGGATGTGTCAGTGGTCACTGAGACCTGGGCCTCCGCAGGGCACAACTGGGACCTGAACCTGGAGGGTTACACCATGTTCAGAAAGGACAGGGGGAAGGGAAGTGGAGGAGGAGTAGCAATAATAGTCAAAAACTGCATTGGCATAGGAGGAGTGGAGGAGGTGGAGGGAACTGTGGAGGCAATTTGGGTCACCTTGATAACAAATGTGGACAAGAGAGTAAAAATAGGAGTGGTGTATAGACTCCCTGTGCTGGCGGAGGAGCTGGAGGAGAGTCTGGTGGCAGATGTTGGGAGACACTGCAAATTGGGCAGGGAAAGGGTGGTGGTATTGGGGGACTTAAACATGTGAGGAACAGACAGGGAGACTATGACATCCTCAGTGGCCAGGGAACAGAGGTTGTTGGATGTCTTTCAGGATGTGTTCCTAACTCAGCAGGTGAGGGAACCAACCAAGGAGATGCAGATACTGGATGTGGTCCTGGCAGACAGTGACCAGATTGGGGGTCTGGAGGTAAGGGTCCCATTGGTGGGGAGCGACCATGCCATGGTCTGGTTCTGCCTGGACCTAGGAGGGGTAGAAGACTGCACAAAGATGGAGTTAACTGACTTCAGGAGGTGGATTTCAAGGAAATGAGAAGGATCCTTAAGAAGCATTTCAATGGGATTGGGCCAGACATGGATGCTGACAGTAGGTGGGAAATCATCAGGAGCGGGGTGCAGGATGCTACCAGCACCTATGCAAGAGTAAGATGAAAATATGGTAAGGCCCGTAAACCCTACTGGTGGACCACGAAGGTTCAGGAGGTGGTGAGGGGAAAGAAAGCAGCTTATAGGCATTTCAAGTGCTCAAGGAGTGAAAGGGATAGAGGGGAGTATGAGATGATGGCCAGAAAGGACACTAGGGTGGTGAGGGCAGCTAAGGCAAGGAAGGAGCAGAACCTGGCCAGGGAAATTAGGAGAGGGAATAAGGGGTTCTTTAGATACATTGGGGAAAAATGAAGGGTGTATGGGCAGATTAGCAGGATTAAAACAGGGGAGAGATGGGCACAAAATCCAGGGGAGCAGGTTGAGGTACTAGATGAGTACTTTGCCTCAATTTTCACCAAGGAAAATGGGGGGGCTGCATCATACATGGGAGGAGATGGTGAAACTGAGGGGGGGAGACCCTTGCCGATCATCAGATCTGGGGAGAGGATGGGCCATCACTGGCAGGAGGGGGAAGGCAAGGCAGGGGGACGAGGGTAGCAGAGGTGGAAATCATGGCAGAGAGAGTGAGGGAAGCCCTCGGGTCCCTTAAGATGGAGAAAGCACCGGGGCCAGATAAATTACATCCCAGAGTGCTGAAGGAACTGGCAGATGTCCTGGCGAAACTCCTGGCGGAGCATTTCAGCATCTCTCTGAGGACAGGGTGGGTGCCCCAGGACTGGAAGGTGGTGCATATAGTGCCTATCGACAAGGGGGATCAAGGGAGGTGGCAGGGAACTACAGGCCCATCAGCCTAACATCAGTGGTGGGCAAGGTGATGGAGGGCATTGTCAAGGAGAGGCTGGGGGGGACCTGGAAAAGTTGGGATGCCTGGAAGATAGACAGCATGGATTCATCCCAGGGAAATCATGTCAGACAAACCTTGTGGATTTCTATGACAGGTTGATGAGAGCCTTGGACCTGGGTAGACCTGTGGACCTCCTCTATCTTGACTTCAGCAAGGTGTTTGACTCTGTTCCTCACAGGGGCCTGTTGAATAAGCTGGGAGAAATGGGGGTAGGGAACCAGATGATCAGATGGATAGGCAATTGGCTCCAGGACTGGACCCAGAGGGTCATGGTTGGTGGGATTGTCTCATCCCCAAGGAGGGTCATTAGTGGGGTCCCTCAGGGATCAGTCCTTGGGCCCCTCCTGTTCAATGCCTATGTCTCTGACATAAGGAAGGGTATCAGGAGTGAGATGAGTCTCTTTGCAGATGACACAAATCTGGGGGCGGTGGTGGATGAGGAGGAGGGGAGGGTGGCCCTACAGGGGGACCTGGAGGCTCTGGAAAGGTGGTCTAGAAAGTGGAAGCTGAGATTTAATGCAGGGAAATGCAAGGTACTGCATCTGGGAGCCAGAAACCTGGGCCAAGAGTGCACCGTGAGTGGGGAAATGCTACAAGTCTCAGTGGCTGAGAGGGACCTGGTGGTGGTGGTGGCTGTCATGATGAACAACTCTGAGACTTGTAGGAGGGCAGTGGCCAAGTCCAACAGGATGCTGGGATGCATCACTAGGGGGATCACCTCCAGATGGAGGGAAGTGATACTTCCCCTGTATAACTGCTTGGTGAGGCCGCACCTCGAGTACTGCATGCAGTTTTGGAGGCCACACTTAAAGAAGGACATTGAACTCCTGGAGAGGGTCCAGAGAAAGGCAATCAAAATGATCTGGGGCTTGGGGGACAGGACCTATGGGGAGAGGCTCGAAGAGCTAAATATGTACACATTGGAAGAGAGAAGGGACCGTGGGGACATGATATAGGTCTTCAAGTACATGACGGGGTTAAATAGGGGAGAAGCAGTCAAGGTGCTCTGAAGGAAGGGGGGCAACTAGAGGGCATGGGTGGAAGCTGGAGGGGGGGAATTTAGGAAAGAAAGGAGGAGGTGCTACTTCACTGAGAGGGTGGTGGAGCCATGGATTGTGCTGCCTAGGGGGCTGGTGGAGGCAGAGATGGTGGAGGGGATCAAGAGGGGTTGGGACAGGTACAGGGGAAGGGTTCTGGATGCAAAGTCCTGTGCAGTGGGAATATCTGGGACTGGGAAGGAAGAAGCCAGAAAGGTGAGGGGGCAGCAAGGTAAGCTCCCAGGGTGGGGCTGACCAAACGGCAGACACGAAAAGACTGTTAGGCCTGTTCTGCTGGCATTTTAGTATGTTATATGTTCAGAACAGTATCAAAAGCATTGGTAAAGTCAAGGTAGGTGACATCAACTGCACCCCCTTGGTCCACCACTCTGGTTACCCAGTCAAAGAAATCTATGAGATTAGTTTTACAGGATCTTCCAGTTGTAAACCCAGGCTGTCTTGGATCCTGTGCTCCTATGGATTCCAAGTGTTGCACTATCATTTCCTTAAGGGGTGTCTCCATAATCTTGCCCACTACTGATCTAAGACTGACTGGTCTGCAGTTCCCTGCCTCCTCCCTGCTGCCACTCTTGCAGAGTGGGATCACATGAGCCCTTCTCCAGTCTTCTGGGACCACTCCTGTGTTCAGAGACTCACTAAACAGTTCTGATAATAGCTCTGCTAGTTCCATCCTTAGCTCCTTTAGTACCCTTGATTGTATGCCATCAGGTCCCATTTCCTTGTCCAACATGAGCTTAGTGAGCTCTTGTAGGACCCTTTATTTTGTGAAGGAACTTGTGCACTCCTCACTCCCCCCCTTGTCCCTGGTTCTGAGCTGTGGGCCCTGCCCTACCTTCTCCTCAGTAAATACTGAGTGGAAGTATCTATTTAGGATAGATGCTTTTCCTTGGTCCTCCTCCACACACTCCCCCTTATCCCCTTTAATCTTAGAAATACCCCCTCTGGACTTTCTCCTTTCACTGATGTATCTATAGAAAGCCTTGTCCTATTCTTTTATTATTTGTGCTACTGTTTTCTTGGTTTGGGCCTTTGTCTGCCTTACTGCCCTTCCTGCTTCCCTTAGGGAAGTTTGGTATGCCTCTC
Organism: Neoceratodus forsteri; assembly: GCA_016271365.2. Taxonomy (NCBI): domain Eukaryota; kingdom Metazoa; phylum Chordata; order Ceratodontiformes; family Ceratodontidae; genus Neoceratodus; species Neoceratodus forsteri. Next base: position 1,730,488,750 of record CM057452.1, read on the forward strand.
TATCTTCGTCCCACTGTGTTCCCTTATATTTCCTGAAGGTCAGCCTTTTGGCTATGACCTTTTCTGCTATTGTTTTTGAGAACCAAAGTGGTTTCCTCCTTCATTTTCTCTTGCTTTTCTCCCTAACATAATGGGATGGTGCTTCAAGTATTGCATCCTTAATGCTTGCCCACTTTGCCTGTACCCCCTCACCTGTATTTCTTCTTGCCAGGGCTACCTTAACTCTGTTGGCCATCTTATCAAAATCAGCTCCTCTAAAGTCCCATATTTTTGCCTTGGAATGTGATGATTTAGTTCTATTGGCTAAATTGAACCATACCATGTGATGGTCACTGGCCCCCAGGTGACCATCTACCAGGAGATCTATGATCCTTTCCCCATTAGTCAGTACTAGATCTAGGATAGCCCTGTCTCTTTCAGGCTGACATTTGCAGGTTGGCAAGTCCTTGCCCCACAGATGTGCCTTTCGCTGGTTTGGTGAAAGAATGTCACCGGTTCCAGAGTTACAGCAGTCCGAACTTTCAGATTTTCCCATAGGATACCATTGTGTCAGTCACACTGCCTTTTGGCATCTATATCTTAAAAATGGTTTGAGATATGGATTTTTCGCTAAGCATAGCTTAGTACACCTTTACTAAGCATGAATGGAGGTGGCTAGGTCATGAATACAACTGCAAATGAAGTTTTTCCACAGTTGCTATGGTTACTGAGATATGCCAAATAAGCATTGCAAGGGTTACTTCAAATGTATCTAGGCCTGTGCTATATGTCTGTACTTGTAGGTAGGCATTTCCACCTATGCATACTATTTATACTAAACTGGGAGCTCTGGGCCCTCCTGCAGTATGCCTCTACTCTGATGGGAGGGTGGGATTGTTGTGCCCAGAGGGCCTTGGCTCCCACCTATGGATAGCACATGAGTAACATTTAACTTTCTCAAAAAGAAGGACAATTCATTGCAAAAAACTCAGTTAATGCATCACTTAGGGTTGATTCCACACCAACAAAAGTCTGTAAACTGTAAATTCGATGTTAGGGTTCCCAACCCTACCCCTCAACACCTCCCTACCCTACACAGACCAATAGATGCCATTATATATATATATATATATATATATATATATTTATATATATTTTATGCTGGCCTGGTGAGGCCAGCATAATAATAGCTGAGAAGGCACTTTAATGTTATATTCAAAATTTTGCACTTCAATAACTTTGCAACCATTCATCTAATTTGACTGGTCTGAT